>OW386538.1:23316779-29081779 GCA_936435175.1 Glyphotaelius pellucidus | reverse complement strand
TTATTTCAGTTTAAGTTTCAAAATAGGTACATAAAATGTTCAGTTAGGGTTTATTATGAATGTAAAATATAATAATAAAATTATAATATAAAGCTAATTTTTTTTATCTGAAACTTGAATCATAACCTCAAAAATGCGGGAATCGAGTGTGACTGTGGTTGTATTTTTACACTTTTCAAAACAGGAATGAAAGTCTCACATAAAATGACGTGATATAGTTACCAGATCCAAAGGCAACAAAGTGTGCCGAATGTGCATCCCTCCGGCTTCCACGATCCCCGGCAACAGCGGCTTGGGTCCGTGCAGAGTGAAGTGGGTGTTGGATAACAGGGCGCTGGTTCGTCGAGCGATTTCATTCAGCGGTGGAACGGTTCGATTCAAGTTTCTTTGGACTATTTCCCTCTCCGGGATAAACGCACTGTATCTGAATATAACTCGGTACAAGTGAGAGAAGAATGCATTCTCAACTCGCTCCCTGAAATCCATGTGAGGTCCAGACGATACAAATATGCACGGCATGTAGGCTGAAAACTCTGGTTGCCCGTAGTACTCGAGAGTCCAGGGCATTGGGAGGTGGGACTGCAACCCGATCACCGGTGCATCTATGAAATGTGTTATGCCGTAGACGCACTCGCTATTGAACAGTTCCACCAAAATCACATCAAATTTCTCCCGCTCATTGATGATATCGTGCACTTGTGGTAGGTTGGTTAAAACATCACACATCTTCTTTGCCAAATCACTAAGTACGAAGGACTCCAAAAAGTGTCTGTATCTATCCATTCCAGAAAACTTGACTTCAAACCCGTTTAAATCGTAAGCCTCTCGATGTAAGTCGGTGAAAACGCCCATGCTTATTTGTTTCCAATTGGCCAGTTGTTTCGGAGGGTCGAAATGGGAGATTATTGTTAATTGATGTCCCCTTTCGGCGAGTTCCACGAGCAAAGGATTAAATACATCCTGATGGCTCCTACCGGGATGCGGGAAAAGGCCCAGAATCTTCAAGCAATCAGCGCTTAACAAAACACTCCCGAGAAGCAATAATACTTTGAACATTTTCGAATTTGACACGGAAAGAAAAATCTTCAAATAGTAATGAAATTGATAATTTTTAGGCTGTTATCACAGGCGAAGCAATCTCGGCACAAAACAACCTATCGGAGTGCCGCCGGCCCGCTAAAAGACCGTTGTCAGGTCGGCTAATATCTCTGTACCGCTGGATCTCGGTTCCAAGGAGGTAGGTAAATCATACAATCGCTTTATTCGCTAACGGTATTTTTTCGCGAGTGCTTGCAGCGAGTGCAGAACAAGTAGCGAATTGTTCTGCTTTGGCGAACTTTGCCAGACTCGTGGTCCGCATTAGAGGAATGATGAGCCCCGCAATCGGGATGTGGCTCATGACGCGACGCACGCAAATACTGCAAAGAAAATGTATTTGGCAGCGCTCATTAAGACGATAGAATTAGTTTTAATCGGTCATGAACATCCACAGTAATTTAGCCCACATAATTAACTCTTAGACATACCAATTAAAATAATAACTGCAAATTAATACGCTTTAAACATCATAAAAGCTATCAAAGGAAAAATCAAAAAGAATAATTGATATCATAAAAGCACACATCAATTCACATTATTTTTATGGATTTAGAAAGAGTAATAAACCACATAAAAGTTATATAATAGTTACTTTACTTGCCTTAAACTTTATTTTAATCTGCTTACAATAAATTCAATCATATACACATACAAAATTGTATGCCCGCAGTAATGTGAATCGGAAAAACTGAACCACAGTCATACCACGGCGATAATATTATTATGATTGTATTTTTCAAATTATGTTTAAATAAGTGTATTATTCATCGTTATCACATTGTAATAGGATAATCGGAGAAATATGAGAGGGTTGAAGAAATAAAATTGAAAGAAATTGATATCTGCTACAAAACATTAATGTCTAATCTAGGAATACCGCTACTTTCTGCCCGGAGAATTTAAAGAATACCCTAAAAAAATTAGTGTTTTGTATCCATATCCCTGTTAAATCTACTGGACTCCATCGTCTTTTTTCACTGTGAAACTATACCCCTAACCATTCGCTAGCGCTATTTAATCGAACTGCCAATATAGGAGGCATTTAATTTGGGAAGCGGGTGTGGGAATCATGTGGGAATGTGGGAATGTGGGAATCGCCGCCCCGGGAATCATTTCTTGGATAACCAATCCCTCTGACACATGTCACCCCAAGCGGTTCGCTACGTTTTGTGACTAAGTAGGGGTGCTCAGGTTCAAGGGGTGAGGTTTGTCCGGGTCTTGGCGGTGGACGTGTTTTTCCACCTGCTGCGGGCGAGGCGGATCGCGAGAGACTGTTTTGGGGAGACCTTTCGACCTTTCCAGCAGGACTCTTTCAGAACATCGCCTGGCGCTGCGTGGGAGGGATGAAATTATTCATCGTGGACACACTGACCCTCAGCTTCCTACCCACCCCTCATGCCTTTTTTCTTCCCAGAAAACCCTCTCCTTCCTTTCCTAAAAAAGACCCTCCACACAGCATTCCCAAAGATGACAAAGGCCCTGAGAGGAATTATTTTCTTCAGGGTGTCTCCTGTGCGGAGCTCTTGTAAAAAAAACCGCAAAGACCTTTTCGATATATTTAAAACCTCTCAAAAAAAATAATTAGTTGTGAATATAACTTATTTGTTAATGAATTATGTTTGTAAAATGATAAGTTTTATATTTGTGAAATTTCTACGGGCATTTAATAAATAAATAATGAATAAAATAATAAATGTTAACTAAATTATTTATTTTTATTTTATATTATGATTATATTTAAATATTTAGGTAGCCGATGAATGTCATGGCGTGGGACATTGTACTCGTAGCTATGCGAGTCTATATTTACTACTAGTTTGAGTGCCAAAGAGATTGCATTATTCGTATGCGTAGAAAAAAGGAACGTAATATTTTTTTTAATTATGAAGGCTCATTCAACTCATCGAAAATATAAGATTGTTATATAATTGGAACACGTTTAAAATGAATCAGCAAAAAAAAGAAGACCTCCGGACGATTTCTAAGATGATTGTTGGTACTCAAATTACCAGATCGTCTTCCATTAAAACTTGCAATTTATATCTGATTGCTTTTGTTTCATTAAATTATTCCTTTTAATTTATCTCTTCATAAATTCGATTAATAACCTAAAAAGCTGGTCTTTTAAAAAAGAGATATCGTATTGAAAGCACTGTGTCGGTGGATGAGTTGACATATTTGATGGTTTGATGGTCTGCCAGCTTCTTCTTCCATCATTGCGTAAATTATTTTAAATGCTTATTATGATGGTAGTAGATGTTTATAAAATATTGTTAGGTAATTTGAAACCCGTTATCTTAAATAAACAAATAAATTGATTTCATATAATTACTAGCAATGCAGTAATTGCAACAGCAATCAATCTGATACAAATTTTTCGAAAGAAATCATCCTTAGAATACCAGTATTGTGTTAATATCGTAATTAATCGATGTATATAAAAATTTAAATATGCTTGCTTGGGTGAATATGAGTTATCTATGTACTGCTATATTAAGCACGGGAAATGTTTTAAAAATAGCTTCTTTCCATCCTCTGTTTCTGACTTATTACAACCACATGACAATAGATCTGAAAAGTTTTTTAATCATTACAAAAACTCTTACAAAACTGTAAAAAAATTCACAATTTGAAAATGATATTTTGCAAAACCATCGATTGCTTAATCAAAATTCAACTTTCGAAACTCTTTAAATTAATGAATTTATTTGAAGATCGTTTGTCATTATTTTGAAGGAAAGTTTCGCTCATTCGCACTAAAAGGATTTGCTCAGTAATATATTGATAATTTATTTTGCGGGTGCTGTTATTAACGAATTTAATTGTTTTTTTAATTTTTCAGAACCATCTGAAGAAGCTATAGTTACTTATTAAATTTATATTTGGGGTGTGTCCTGGCCATGAATTCTTCGATTTAAAAAAATGATTCACACGATACATGAGGAGTCTGCATTGCAAATTTTACATTACATTTAGAACACAAGAGTTTTAAGTTAAGATTGAATCTGCATTAGAGTCCGTAAGCATAAATAATAGTTACATACAGAACAAGCAAATGGTTTCCACAAAATTTTGCATCATATGGTGAGAAACCCGAATTTAAAGCTTATTTCGAAGCATGAGTAGGCTTTCTTCAACAATCCCCCAATTGTTTGTTATTTTTCTTTACATTCATAACACAAAATTTGCTTAAATAATTTTTACAATAGATTAATATATTCTGAACACAATACTAGTTTTAACTTAAGTATGAATCTGCGTACGAGCCCACCAGTCCACCACCAACTTAGATCATAATTGTTCTTATTTTTTTAAAATCGCCTAATGAACAGAAATACAGTAAAAGAAAACCATTCTAAATGTAAATTTTTGAGATTCCTTCAGCACGACGCACCAAAAGTGCTCGCGGGCCGCGCCGAAAAGCCTCACGGGCCGCAGGTTCCCCGCCCCCACCGCTGCTGTGTGTGACGCATATACAGTTTTCACCAGTTTTCGCCTGTTTTACGAGTTTCCGAACACCGTGTAAGTAGGGTGTTTTTAAGGATTTTTTGTGTTAATTTTATTTAATATACGATGCCATGGTTCAATCAACTCTGCAATACGTCATTATTGATTGGGGATCCACATATAATTGTTACCTTCTTCCAGTGGGTTGTGTACAAATAATTATGTTAAAAAATATTCCGATTACCCAACGGATCGTTTATTCGAAGAATTTCGAGTAGGCTCATTTAAAGACTACACATTAAAACATATTAAAGAAAACCGTAATCGACAATGTATTTTTCCATGCCCAAAATTATATTCTTCAACATCATTATACTTACTAACGAACATCTTTTTTCAATCAACTACCGGAAGAAATTAGAAGCATTTATTTAATTTATTTTTTTAATGTGAGTACTGCACAAGAGTCCCTACTCTTTTTAAAATTAACACATAAAAGCGCCCCAGTCTGTACAGTGTAAGGCCACCCGGCTGGGCAGTGTTGTGAAACGGGAGGGTTTGCATGAAGGGGTTTATTGATACGGGTGTTGAGGAGGCCCGGATTATAATGAAGGAAGAAAAACATATGCCGATAGCTCGTTCCACATATGAGTCACATCTGTGAACCGGTATTGCGGTCGTGTCCATCGAGTTTCACGCTCGTGCACCGGTACACCGGGGATCAATGCTACAAGCTCCTTAGAGCAGGCTCCATTAAAATACCCGTAAAACAGACTCATCATGCTTTAGAGACGACAATCTGTCTTTTTATTAAAAAAATAACTTTGCACACATCACTTTATTTTGTACACACTCGACATGTTTCATGAACAATGTTCACTTCATCAGGAGAAAAAGTATACTAAAGTTACAAATTAAATACAGATTAAATACAGGGGAAGGGGTAGAATGAAGGAGTGGGAGAAGTTTATTGGAATTTGGTATTACAATATCATTAGAAGGGAAAGACCGGACAATCGGTCTGTTATCAACGTGTGGTCAATCAGACCGCTCTCGTTTGCACAAAATCTAGTAGGTGATGTATTGTGGGGCTCCAGCACAGAGCTGGCTCTCATATTCAATAGATGGACGAACTTGAGATTTGTATAGGTTTAGTAGCTGGTCCTATCCGCCAGCCCAAACCAAGACGCCTAGTTTCTTGGGCTTCTAAGGGGCTCAGACGGAACCGGTCTGATGTACTTACTCCAAGCATTTCAATGGAATCTTTATTGGAGAGGGTGCTTCCATCGAATTGCACATACAACTTTAAACTACTCCCAATTGGCTGAAGCCATTGAGGATATGATAGTGGGAGAGGGGAAGAAGATGGGGAAGATGACGGTGGGGAAGTATCTGGATATTAAGACCTGGCCACCGAATATGGCTTAAGCCATTTCACGCAACGTTTCGATTCTGAATGGTGGTCTTTCACCAGGGAGATGAAAGTATCTACGTGTCGCAAACATATATTTTTTTTATATGAATAAATTGTAAAATAACACAAATCAATCAGAAAATTTGGATTTTATAATAATTTTATTTGATCATTGCAATATTAGCGACTCTCAAACGAAAATTTAAACAAAAAGAGCAGAAAAAGATTCAATCGTACCTAGAAATGAACCCAAGATATCAGCCTTGCTGGGGCTTTGCTCCACCACGGAGCTAATTCGATCCTAATCCCATTGGTCATATTTAACCTTATCATACTTCGATAAAAAATTACGAAAATTGTTTTCATTTTCTTAACGCATATTTTTACTAGTAGCTTTCTTCATATGTGATCACTTGATTCTACCCGAACTAAATTCAATCTAGAAAGCATCCAAAATGGATGGAAATAAAATGCATTATCATATCAATTTTTATTTGAATGTGCGATATTTATTGATTTTTCTGCAAGTCTAGGATGAATATGGGTTTATCCAGAGTTCAATTTCTGGATGCGACCGGGTCTTTGTTGATTTTTCTATTTCAAATTTTGGTTTAAGATTCTCTAATATTGTATTCAATGATTAAATATTACAACTTGAGGTTTCACTTGAAGTTATTCCAAACAATCATTTAGTTTTTTTTTGTTTGACACTTGAATTTTAATTATTTACTTCTTCATCCTTTGAAAAATAACTTTATGGCGTCATTTTAATTGAATTAAAATAAATCTAGTCTCCTTCAACGGAAGCAATCTTCCGAACAGGCCCTCCATTGACATGCTTGGTGTAACTCTAAGTGACAAGCTCAGATACGGGGGCTCCATTGAAGCCAAAGTTAAGTTAGCCTCTCAAAAACTGGGCGTACTGTACAGGGCCCGCAGATACTTAATTACTAGACAACTGCTAACCCTGTACAAATCACAAGTGCACCCCACGGTTGAATTTGGCAGCCACCTCTGGTCTGGAGCCCCAAAATACCTGAAAAAAACCCTCGACTCTGTGCAGAAACGGGCGGTCCGTTCGATAGATTCTCCTAAATTAACAAACTGATTGTGGTCTTGAGAGCTTAGGCGTCGGGTGGGAATGCTATTCTTGTTCTACCGGTATTTCAATGGAAGATGCTCCGAGGAACTGGCGTCATTGATCCCTTCGGCACCGGTGCGTAGTCGGGAAACACGCCAAACATGCCCAACATATGTACACAGTTGAAATTTGTCACATGAGAACGGGTCGCTTCTTCAACTCGTTCTGGTGTTCAACAGCTCGGCTGTGGAACGGTTTGCCGGCCTCTGTGTTTCCCCCTTCCTAAAATATGGGTCTCTTGAAGACCAATGTTCATTCCTTCCTATCCTCAAAAAGACCCTCCACACAGCATCTCAGATGACATAGGCCTGAGGGAAATTATTTTCCTCAGGGCCTCCTGTGTGGAGTTAATATAAAAAAATAAAAATCGCTTTGTAAAACACTACGTATTTAATCAACATGTTTCAAAACCAATGGTTTCTTCGTCCAGATAAAATTAAAATAATTTCTTTTGAAACATGTTAAAAATTTTGATTAAATTTGAGTGATGTTTTACAAGATGATTTGTTTTAATTCAATTAAATATTTAATTAATAATTTTATTTTAATTGAGTTATTTATTGTGTACATAAATAATCATAAATCAGCTGAGCAATGACATTTTTGTCAATATTGTTAAGACAAATATATAAAACAAAGTAACCAGCCTATGATCTATTGACCAATCATTTTATCATTATTATTATTTCGGTTTCTGATTCGAACTTTGAGTTGTAATATTTGATACTGGTAAAATAATTATTTAGTTTCTTATATAGAAATTGGATCATTGGGCAATGCAATATATTATTGTAATTGAATAAACGAATGTAGGCACCTAATTAGTGGAACAAGTTCCTAGAAACTGTGTTACTCGTCATTAGTAATTCCCTGGAGGTAATGTGCTTTGGAGAACTATCGGCATGTCATACAAATAAATGTTGTGTTAACCAGTAACCTCAATGTCTTTACCTGGAAACTATGTCTGTCTAAACCAGTGATTCCCAGTGGTCCAGGTGGATCCCTAGGGGCCACGGGAGATCCGACGGGGGTCCACGTAGGCGCGATAAAGAAATGGGGGTTCACAAGTTGTAAGTGGGGGTCCACGAACTAGTTTCGATTGAGACCCATATTCCATCTCACCCCCCGTCTCATATCCCATTATGCCCCCTCTAAAACAGAGCGACTGGCGTACAGCGCACGTTAGCGCACGTTATACCGGTTATGCATAAGATCTTAAAATGCCCAGGCAAGGGGGGGGGGGGGCGTACTGTACTAGGAACATACCCCCCCCGTCCCATATCCCATTACGCCCCCTCCATCGTGGCAAATATAATCTCGAATACTGGTTTGTTTGAAAAAGTCGTAGATCCAGTACTGCTCCGTTGTGACAGGCCACACTTCGCCATTCAATATTCAGTACAACGTTGTCGAGTTTTGGGAATATGGTAGAAATGTACCATCAGGGGTCCACCGTGACCTGTTAAATTTTGAAAATGGTCTACGACAAAAAAAAGTTTGGGAACCTCTGGTCTAAACCAACTTAATGTTCAGTAGGACTTATAGTAGTTCCAGGGAGAGGTCGTACGTGACGTCATCGATCTGGTATCTTTTTCGTTTTCATACAAGACGTGTGAGAAGGAAGTGTATGATCTTCGATGACGTACGTAAGATCTCACTCTTGGTCTGCTGTAACCAGGGACGGCCCTGAGCCAATCGGCTCCTGGAGTGAGTAAACTTTTAGCGCCCCTCATCTAAATCTAAACCACTAGACCCCTTTGTAGGTGATCGATATAATCAATAATATTTTATATGTAAGTATTTTTTTAATTATTTTTATTTTTGCCGGCGTGGTCTAGCGGTAAAGCTCTTGATTCGCAATCCGAAAGTCGCGGGATCGTATCCCGGCGTGGCAATTTTTTTTTGATTAATTTGTGTTATATCACAATTAAATCATTTAAAATAATATATAGTAAATTTGCAGCACGTTCCAGAGTAGAAGATACTCTCAGTATCGCCCTGGTGTAAGACCACCATTCAGAATTGAAAAGTTGTTTGAAATGGCTTTAGCCGTGTTAGGTAACCAGATTTGAATAGCCAGGTACTTCTCCACCTTCCTCTTCCCCATCTCCTTCCCCTCCCACTACCTTCAGCCTCACAACATACCCCAATTGGGGATGCCATAGTCTCACTGGCTCCCGGGAAAAGCTGAGACTCTTGTGAGGTAAGCTCGAAGAAAAAAAAATCAGGGCCCTGGCAATTCGACGTCCGGAGTGGACTGCTCCAATTGCGCCCACATATAGTCGGCCCTGACTATAATATCGATACTTGTCGTCGCAAAGTAAGAGCCGCAATATTGCAAACACCTAATATCTACAGCGCCCTTGAAATTTGCACTCGCGCCGCGGCCGGGCGCACAGTGGTCCCAAATCGCATTCTAGCTAGACAAAAAGGTTTCAACGTTGTTTTTATTTATGTACAAAAACAAACTTACAGCATAGAAAAGAGTCCATAGTATTATGTCCGCATCGATACAAAAATTAAAACAATACGCGTGACTTGTGGCAACGCTGTAAACACGACACTTTGAATGTGCCAGGCGGCCTCCCTGCGGCCCATCTCTTTCGCGTGTAAACGCTGTTCGGTCGTTAGTGGTATTATTTGAAATCGGAGAGAAATTAGGTCGAGAAAAAATTTAAGTCCATGGTATGTTCTTTAAAATTTATTTAAGTATTTAATAATATGCCTTTTCCATATCACTTTTATTATTCATTAAAAAATCGTGAAACCATTATCAATATTTACAATTATTTGCCAAAGTTTGATTAAACTTTCAAAATCGTGTACCAATTTGTACGTCCAAATCAAACAATTTTCATAAAGAACCATTTTTTATCTCTATTTTCTTATAAAATTTGTCTGCTCTTACGTGCTCTTTTGACTTTTACAGAGCCTCTACCCTTGATCTATATTTTGGAGATGTTAAAAGAAAAAGGCGCATCAAAGTCCGAGTTATGCTGCGAAATAGCAAGTTTTGGTTGAGAAAAACAATTTTATAGGTCTCGAGGAAAATTTACTAAAGAAAAATAACTTTATTTCTATGAATATGTCATAAAAAATGGAAAAGAAGAATATTGTTTCTTTTCTATTAATATTTCATAGAAAATGGTCGAAGAAATACTCTAGAATTGATGTAGAAAAAAAAGGGAAATGGCTAAATACATTTTTTTTCTTCCAGTAGTTACATGTAATGATGGACTACGAGGTAAGCCAGAAAAATAATTTGGTTTATGATCGTAAAAAACTGAAACACGAAAAAGTAAAGTCTAAAAAAACTCTTTCATGCTGCTTAAATCAGCTTGAGGTCAGATGGAAAACGGGAAGCTGTAATATCCGAAATAACCACAATATCGAAAACATCCCAATGTCTTATCCAGTGATGACTTAAAATTATTTTCGATTTCGGAAGTACCAGCGAAGAAACTGCAGAGGTCTGTTTACGGTGCCACATAGGAACATTATCATTTAACAAAAGCGAGGATAGTGACTCAACCATAAACAAAAGTCATTCGGTTTTATTCTTATATTATATTAACAATAATTCTTATATTATATAAACAATAATTACTTAAATTAACTGATTGTTATGACTTTTTTGAATCATTCTACTAGACGCAATTTATTTGTATTTTATTTTACTTTGAAAATTCTGTAACAGTGGTTAAAATACATGTGTATTTTTTAAATTGTTTTTTTTTAATCATATTGTGACTCTTTTGCATCATATTCCGTGGAAAAATATTTTTGTCAAGCATGGGATTTGGGACCACTGTGGGGCGCCGCGCGCCGCCGCTCAGGCCCAGGGCTGGCCCCGATTATCTATCTGTAAAAGATCTGCTACGTACTTTGTATACGTACATAATACACCTACACGTGTCATGTTCAAAGTCTATTAATTTGATACAAAGTACATTTAAAATAAATCACCATTTTCAATAAATTTGAGTAGCTTCGTACCTGCTAGGTAGCAACCTTATAGTTTTAAACAGTCACCACCAAATCAGAAACATCTTCGCTGGATGTATTCCGCCACATAGAAACATACTCATTACCTACAACATCCACCTGAAGGGCGCTGTAATAATTGCGTATAAAAACAGTAACGCAGATAAGTTTCCATTGGTTGATAGATTACATTTTTGTAAATAAATACACATATTATGTAGGTTAGGTACCTATTTGAAATATTTAAATATCAGATTATTTTCGTAATAATTAATAATATTTGTGCGATAAACGATACTTGTCATATTCAATAAGTATGCTTATAACATAAGAAACTTTATCGTCCATTTTGATAATTCTGATAACAAAAAGCAGACAATCTGGAATTACACCAGACAGAATTTTTATCACATTCAATTAGCCTAGTTATTAAATTTTCATAAAATATTACTGCGTAATTTTATTACCTGCTGTCAATCAGTAGCGGCAGATGATTTATTTCGTTCTTGTTAAGAAATAGCATAACCAAATTAAATCCAAATTTTGTATGACTATTTTCTTATTTAAGATTAATTTTTCATAAATCTTTTTCAGGATTTTATTTTTGGTGTACGGCATTGCATATTGGATAAATAGTTGTTGTAGTACGCGCTAAACTTTAATGGCAGCCTGACGTTGATGTAGAAATCGGTACTATAGGTAAGTTTAAGGTTAAAAAAGTGGCATGCCTCCCTGCTCACGTCTTTCACTACTGCACGCATGTTTTTACGCATATTTCTCTTTCGTTTACGTCCATTGTAAAGTCAGTAACTGCACGAGAATCGATCGTACAATGTTCAGGCCAGCATTAAATTTTGGCGTGTACTATGCGTGCCAATTTAAGAAGGTTTTTTTAATATCTGTTTTTATCAACGTGACATTACAATAATAATAATAATAAATTATTATTTTTATTGTAAGGTATTTATTCGGTATGTGAGGAAGTTAGTGCAGTCCCACACATTCCATAAAGACATATTACAAAGCAGGTGAATATAATTATTCATGATAAACAGAGAAACAAATGATAAAATAATAGTGATATTAAAGAGAAAAAAACAAAAACAAAAAAATATTTTTAATAATGATAATAAATCTTTAGAGAACTGTGACTACATTAGGAGCTAGTATTTTTTCCAATGTGCGTCAATGCTGGAGGATGGACTGAGGCGGGCTTCCATGATAATGGTATTTCCAGAGTTGCTTACTCTCTCCCTCATTCCTACCACCCTGGAACTGATAAGGGCTACATAACCGGGAACTCGCATCTCCGTGAACATCCGGGAAATACTGCAGTATCTGGGAGACCAAACATTATGCGGAAGGCGTTATTGTACTGGACCCGAAGTCTTTCTAACCCACGTTTTTTGTAGTTTGCCCAGAGTTTGCACGTATACAACGTTGCGCAGGAGAGGAAGAGAGTCCTTTTTACGGCGGAACTGCAAAGGCGAAATCTTCTACTGAGCATGTTTGCTTTCACGCTGAGAGCTCGTCTTTGCCTGTCGATGTCATCATCATCCATCAGGTTACTTGTGATTATGTGACCCAGATATTTAGTAAATTTAAACCAATCTTGCCACGAACACAAGTAAGTCGCTTTCAAACAGCTGTTACTGATATTGACAGTAAAACCTTTTTTTATGTATTTATTAACTAAAATTAGAGTGAATCCAGATCACCATCATTTCGAATAAACAAACATATCTAAGTCAAATAAGCAATTACGAATATGATAATTATATCTAATTACGAGAATTATATTTTGAGTGTACAAATTTAAGCCAAGAGAAACAAAGAGCAAACATGTTAAAATTTATCGGTGTACGAACAGTTACAGCCTGCCTAAAGTGTAAATATTATTCATATTATGCGCTCTGTACTAAATATATTAGAATTAATATGAACATAATCTTTATGTTTCCTCTTTGCTCCAAAGTGTAACAATATTCCATGGCTGGCAAAAAAATTTAGCTCTAAAATCGTTATTTTGTTTATTGTAAACCTGTTTTCATCAAATTCAATTGCAGTTTGATTAAATTCTACATTCCCTTTAATGGTGAAAAATTAATCAACTAATCAATCACTTATCAGCAAACTTTATTTTGATCAGTTTAACAGGTTGGTGATGTGATAAATGACTTTTAAATGTCACTACATAAACATTAATTTATTCTGTAAGTGCCTGTTGATTTCACATTAGATCTTCTAGATATAAGAAATGATAAGGCTAATCATTGTTGATACTGACTTACATACCAAATATTAGCGTAGGTACTTATTTTTGTGTAAGAAGGTGAGATAACCTGATAACCGGATAACCAGGAATAAATTGAGCCCTTGCCCGGAAGAATGTTGTATCCAACAATATTCTAGTTCCGAGAAAAATTAAAAAAAAAAACAAAATCAGTTATGTTTCATAACATTTTATATTTAAAATACATAAAACATACAATTCTTAAGAGTTTTAATTGAATAGTCTTCTAAAAAGGCAATTAAATTAGATTTTTCTTCAATCTTCGCAAATTCACTTTGTGTCGTCATTATTAATTTAATGAAAACAAATAATTTTGTGTAAATCACAAAACATAGTTTTCGAAACATGTTGATATTGTTAATTAGATAGTGGTGTACCCAAGTTATATGTTTTCATTAAATTAAATTAGAGTTTATTACTAGAATATACCCAGAATTTGTGGAATAATGTTGTATATGAACACTTTCACATACAACGTTATTCCACAAAACGTTTTTTTTCTCTTCGTACCTTATAGAAAGCAACAAGCTCTTCTAACATAAATGTACACATGTCATTGATGTTTTTGAGCTTAACAAGAAAAAAAATGAATTAATGAAACCATTTACGTTCCAGATATTGTCTTGAGATCAACATACAAAATTATTCCACAAAACTGTTTCAACGGCTAAAAAAGAGGGTGAGTGGGTCGTTCTTCTTTTAACCCACAAAAAGTTGTCTCCACCAGTTAGTGGAGAAAAATTCAACGGAATTACCAATATTATTATTTTATAATTACTTTAATCTACTGTACTAAAGACGTAACTACTGTGTGCGTTTTAAAAAAATATGTGTTTATATTTTTGTAGTAAAAATTACGTGACAGAGTTGTAACTCCTCGTGATAGAAGTGTATTTCATACAAATCATAGTTGTCTTCTGCCACCTCGACTTGCGTGTATTCTAATAATGTTACAAACAAATGATATGACGACATTAAATATAAAACTATTTTTAAACTCAAAAAGGTATCAAGTAACAGCGATTTTTTTTATAATGATGTTTAATAAAATATTTTAAAAAATCTCAAAAACTTGTTTCCCACAATTTTTATGTCCCACGACAATTTTGTCACGTGGGTTGTCATTCGAAATAGGTATACACGCAACTCATGTTTGTCACCCCAATAGGCATTTAAGGCCTCCTTCCCCCCTTGCTACAATTTCCCCTCTGAGATCCAGAGAGATTCATTTATAGTAAAAACAAAATATTACAAAGTGGTAAAAGTAGGTTAAAAAGAAGAACAACCCAAATGATATTTTTTATAGACAAATACTATCTACTTTCCTGCATTCTTCAGCTTCTTGGCTTAGAAGACTTTCTGGTTGAAGCCATAAGACGTTCGTTTTCTCCATTTATTCTCATAAATTAAACCATGCGCTGTGATTTTGATAAATAGCGTTATACAACATTCTTCCACAAACCAACCTTTAAAAGGCTGCCACAGGCCAAAAAAATATAAAAAATTACTTAAATTCCTACCTTAAAAGATGCGTATTCATATGCCCAACATTTTTTCATCAATTACTCAATATTGATAGTTTTGTTGGATACAACATTATTCCGGGAAAGGGCTCAATTGTTGTCAGGAATAAACTGTATTACCAGTTTCGTCAGCTCTCAATTTTTTTGACGAATTGTGTTATTATTAAGTGCCTACTTTAACTAGTTGTGATACTACTTATCGAGTAGTGATACCGTCTTTAAATGATATTATGATGATATACTAATAGCGATGATAAATACTGAAGAGAAGCAATATAGACTTAGAAAAGTGGCTTGTTTGGAGTCAATTATTGCAAATTGGATCGAGAATTGATCTTCGAAAAATACTGAATGACAAATCGTTAGAAATTTAGCAAAAATGTATTTTATTTTTGGCAACTTTGTTTAAAGCCACGAAATTGATTTAATTTTATTGTTCGTGTATTTTATACGGTTAAAAAAAGAGCAATTTTCAGTGAAATAAAACCGTTAACTCGTTTTTTAAGAATAAAAAGCGTAAAAGGAAGAAACAAATAAATTTAACTTACAAAGAAAATCACAATATGAACAAACATGTTTTATCCAAACTTATTTCATTATCGAGGTGAGTTTGCGTGTTTTCTTATTTGCCAACAATGGCTTTCTGTTCATTTAAACTCCGATTTCTCCTGGGCTGGGTTAAGCCCAAGGAGTTTTCATGCAACAAGCTCGGGGGTGAAGTACCAGGGGGTGGAATCACGTAAATTTATTTGGTTTAGCAAAGCCATGACGCCCGGGGACATAAAGGCTAAGGGATGGACTTCAAATAAGGGAGTAAGCCCCCGAAGTAATGCCGGGGGAAAGGGGGAACGTGGGTACACCCGTTTTTCTGTTCGTATTCCATCCGTATCGATCTGTGTTCACGCTAGATTCTCTTACTGAACAATATAATAATATAATATAAATGATATAAATTATATAAAACAATGACTTTGTATGAGCCACAAATTACTGATATATTTTATAATACGATTTTCGCATTTGCGAACTTGTTATAAGCTAATGGTCCTTACAATATGTATAATGGATCAATCATTGATATGTCATAAATATTGCAAAATATTTCTAATTTTATAACAAACTGCCATTTGAATGCTCTAATAAATAAAATGTATTCAAAATAAAAATGGAGTCATGACGCCTGTATACCAAATAACAACCCTTGAAACAGTACTTACTCATTCTTTATGAATGCATATTAAAAATATCGACTGAAAAAATAACCTTTGCCACCTGACCGGGGTTGTTCTGTTTTTAATTTTAGATTTTTTTACTGGTCTCCACATGTTGACAGCAGAATTATAGAGGGTTATTGTTGGTGATTATAATCTGACAGAATATTTTGCGGCTTGACTATAATACTGTTTTTGAAATTTGAGGTGTACCAAAATAATTAAATTTAGTTACGCGAACTAAACTCATTGCGTTATTAAATGTTTTTCATGTTTCGTCGTTATTCTCGTTTAAAATCTAAAGCTATATTGAAATAAGAAATTTCAACCAAATAATGTTTCATTTAATATTTTTTCTCGTGAAACTTACTTAGACTTTGCCAATTTTTGAAATACGTGAGGTTTGGTGGACTCATCGCTATGAATAACAAGATTTATCATTTTATTTAATCTTGTTATTCATAAGTCGCGTTGGATGAAACAGAAGACCCTTGTCATCCCAAAATTTTTCCAATTACATAATAGCTACTTATTTCACCTATTAAATCGTAGACCAGAGATGCAATACGAAGAGACAATTTAGTAAAAAAATTAGTTGCCTTTAAAGTCGGTTTACGAACGATAATTTTATGTGATAACGTCATATAATAACGATGGAGTGGAAGATAGATAAATACGCTACAAGCCGAACGCTTAGGCCGAACGCTTGTTCCGCGCTCTTGCTTGCACGCTCGGCTCAGGAGGAACGTGACAATGTGTCATGAGTGCAGCCGGCGTTCATCGATTTATAAGACGTTATCACGTCAATAGATTAGTAAGTAGTAGTGACCTGATATATTTTTGCTTCTCAAAACTCTGATTGGTTATCTTGCAATGATTTTAAAAAGTAATATCAACCCAATTTACGTAAATGGGCTGGTATTAAAAAAAGGAAGTTAGTTTATAAGAGAGACAAAAAGGTTTCAGCACGTTTTTATGAAGTGCCAAATACACTCGGCCAGCTTAAGGCTTGAAAGGGTATTCGGTCCCTGCTACATTCCTCGCACACAGTAAATCTCACTGGGGTAATCTAGTCCTGTGGGAACTTGGGAACATCATTAGTTTCGGATTAAAAGTTTCCGCTCGGACACGCCACTTATTCTGTGCGTGGGGTAAGATGGTGGCCACTGGCGCCGGTCTCCCCAGCCCCTCTCGCCCGGCAGACCTATCAGCCCCGAATGCCCAATAGCCAAATAGCTGCTCTAGCTCCAACACACCAACAGCCAACACAACACAAAATCAACCCTGGAGCCACTCTGCTAATCGGGTAGCGAATTTACAAAACCAATATAATTCTGGGGGAAAATATCGGTTACCGGACAACTCGGAATGAAACCAACTCAGAACCATCTCAGATAAGTCATTTGGAGTGATAAAAAATATATAAAACACAGGTTTTAGACAGGTTACGTTAGGTTAGGGCTAATTGAAAATAATTTTTTCGTATCTTTTAATGACTTTTCAGGGAGGTTTTGACTTGACTTTATTCTCAGTTGGCATGGAACCGAAAAATTCAACACGTAAAAAACAAAAGTTTTTTTACTATAATACATCTATTTTCAATTTTCGATCTGGTTGTACTGGTTTGATCTGGTTGCACTGGTTCAATTTTCGATCTGGTTGGGCCGGCTAGTAGCCAATTTAATTTATTTTTGTTTTACTAATGATTGAACCTTCCTCCTCAGAGTTTGGCTCTCACTGCCGTGAACTTTTAAATGAATTTAAATGGTTTTACTGAGGATCGAACCTTCTTCCCTCGTGACTGAGTATTGAGTAAACACCGCTAACACCTAAGCCAAATCTTGTTGGGAGGCGGGTATGGGTACCGCCGCCCCGGAAACCATTTATTGGATAACCAACACCTTTGCC
Source organism: Glyphotaelius pellucidus (assembly GCA_936435175.1). NCBI lineage: Eukaryota > Metazoa > Arthropoda > Insecta > Trichoptera > Limnephilidae > Glyphotaelius > Glyphotaelius pellucidus. The sequence continues at coordinate 29,063,760 of OW386538.1, read as the reverse complement.
ATAGGTCACCCCAAATGGTGTGCCCGGGTTCATAGGGTGATGTTTGTCTACGTCTCACTTACTCACTGCGTGGCGGGCCGGATCGGGAGAGAATGGTTGAGGGAGACCATTTGGCCTTTCCAGCAGGAATCTTTCGACCCATCGCCTTGATCCGCAGTGGTTCGCTACGTTTGGTGATTTAGCAGGGGTGCCCGGGTTCATGTGGTGAAGTTTGTCTAGGTCTTGGAGGCGGATGACCAGGACACACTGAACCCCAGATTCCTACCCACCCCTTAAACCTTTTTCCTTCCCAGAACTCTCCTTCCCTTCCTTTCCTTAAAAAAACCCTCCACACAGCATCCCCAAAGATGACATAGGCCCTGAGGGAAATTATTTTCCTCATGGCCTCCTGTGTGGAGCTCATGTAAAAAAAAAAAAAGGAGCGATGAAGCCATTCGCCCGTCACTCGTGGACCCACTGACTTCCAGAATTCTATCCACCCCTCTTGTCCTTTTCTCGAAACTTTTTTTTCTGCTTTTCTTTAAAAGACCCTCCGCACAGCAAAGATGACATAGGACCCGAGGGAAATAGTTTTCCTCAGGACCTCCTGTGGGGATCTATTGTAAAAAAAGAAAAACCTAATTGCATTTATTTCGTGCATGAACTGCTGTAAATTTTATATGATGTTTTCCAACTTCAGAAAAATGCGCGTGTGTGCACGTGTACGCACGTGTACGCACGTGTGTGCCATCAAAAGTTGATTTTGGTGAAATATAAAATAATAAATGTTATCTCGAAAATTTCAAAAACTGATAAGCAAAATTCGGGCGTTTGTAAAGTTTAAGTTTTTTAAATATTTTCTTCATAAATCCTAAAAATATGGGTTATGCGGTTAAATATAGGTGGATTCATGGACTATATAGAATCATAATCAGTTTTGTGTCTCCATTATAAAATTTGAAAGCACGCTTTTTTTAATGGGGTCGGGAAATTTCTAAATAGAACGCTCAGAAATCCCGGTTGGTGAACTAGAATTTCAATTAATAACGCAATCGTTCGAGTGGTTAAGGTTAAGCTTTTTAATGTCAATCTAGATGATTAATTATACATAAATTAATGAGAGTTCAAACAATTTAGGATGTAACATCATAATAATATAATATGTAGGTATCTATTACCCAGTCCATGAATTCTAGTAACCAATGCATGCATGCGGGAAATAGCGGTATTTATAAATATGTCCTTGTTACAAATGATGGTACAATTTATTCAAATAAAAAGATATTGTACCTCTGTGCGACGTCCGGTTTGTCGCAAGACTATTATAATGTCCAGGTATGTATATATTTTACTTAATGAACGACGTAGTACCTAATTTACTCGAAGTTACATTTTGAAGAAGTACTGCAGGAGAACTCAGTTTTAATCTAAGAGTGAATAAGCGGTTAGAAAACTTCAAACTCGAAGGTAAAAAGTTAAAAAACAACGCGTATTGTTTATTTCATTCAAGCTCATAAAGATAAAATATCAACACAAATCTTACATAATATTTACACCATGTGTTACATTATGATTACAAGTTACAAGAATACGTCGTTAAGCTCTAATGGCATCATAACAATAATGACAATAATTATTTTCGTTTCGCCGACAAAAGGAAATTTAATTAAGGTATTATACCAATTTTCTTTCTTATGCGTTCAGTGTTAGTATAATTTGTGTGTTAAATAAAGACGTTTAGAATTATAATCGAAACATTATATTTAGTGTATTTTTCAAAGCCTGGTAATGCCTTGATATTCATCACTTCATTTACGCTTTTTAAAAATATGAGATACAGTAACAGTTTTCACATGATCACTTGTATAAATTAAAAAAGTCTTATTATTTATTATTTTAACTTTATGAGTAAAACCTCAAACTGTAATATTTAATTAAATGAAGACATTATGAGCGAAACTCAATAGAAAATCTGGAAACAGAAAAATCAGAAAAAGATATTGGCACCTCTGGGACTCGAACCCAGGACCTCCCTACTTTGTGTAATAATATTCATCCCAGACTTGCAGAAGAGTCAATAGATGTCGCACATTAAATAAAATGGATAATAATTTATCCAGACACTGTCTAGATTGCATTTAGTTCGAGTTGAATCTTGCAATCATTCATAAAGATGGCAGCCAATAAAAATATGCGTTAAGAAAAATGAAGATAATATGGGTGGTTCTTAGTCGAAATATGGTACAGTTAAAAGTGACCGAATTGGATATCGACACCTTAGCTCAGTGGATAAGAGCCCCAACCCGGAAAGTAGGGAGGTCCTGGGTTCGAGTCCCAGAGGTGCCAATATCTTTTTCTGATTTTTCTGTTTCCAGATTTTCGATTGAGTTTCGCTCATAATGTCTTCATTTAATTAAAAAAGTCTTTTTATTTGCATCATGTATGGCCTCCCCTGATACTGCAGCGTTTCCAATATGTTTACAGAGATTTCCCTGTTTTGAAGACCTTTTAAGATCCAGAATGACAGGCATGAGGGAAATGATAAACAGCTTCGGGAATAACCTCAGACCGGAGAACGGCCTCCAGCATCAACGCAATGGAGAAAGATTTTACTCCCTCACAATCTAAATGCCTCAAAGCTTTATTTTCATTTTTCTAGTGCTGATTTTTTGTATTTCATATGTCTGTCTCTTATTCACCTAGTTGTTTTATAATTCAATGTACGTATACAGAATGGAATGCGTGGAACTAACGAATACACCTAACCTAACCTTCCTCCATGCCGAAATAAATAGTACTTTTTATTATTATTGATCAAAGCCTTACATTATAAGAACTATTTTTGATTTATTTTTAACGACAAATCCCAAATTTAGACAATTGACAATACACTTTTCCGAAGCAATTGATTTTCTTTTCAGAGGCGAGATTCTTTGAATCAGAGGGTTTGTAAGTCAACGTTCAAGTTCCTCCATTTTGTGTTCAGAAGTCAGGATGGCATGTGTGAGAAGTTTGCGTGGATTAAGGGGCGAACAGCTGAAGGAACGGGAACTTTCTTGATGGATTAAAATGAAACAAGAGGAGGAGAGATTCACTAGAGATAGAGACTTCGTTTTTCGATTAACTTATAAACGTATTACAACAACTTTTTGGCTGTGCTTATAAAGTAGTATTTAAACCTATGTAAACTTATGTACAGATGTTTGAAAAATCGGTTCAAGTGGCCTAAATCATATGTTAGATTATTTGATCACCAAGAAGTTGATTAAAAGTTCTTCCTTGTAAACCACATTGAGTACAATCGTGAATTAAAAACTAATACTTCTCAAATGATTTTCGTAAATGTTCACGAAATAATTATCTTTGTTTACAAATGTATATCACAAAGCACTGCAATGGGCCTATTACTTTTTATTATGTAAATTGAAGATATTTTAAAACAAAACCTCAGTAGAAGTGTTATTTCATACTCTAGTAATAATACAATTGTCATAGTAAGAGGTCAGAAATGAAATTTTGTAAAGGTAAATTTGAAATTTTTTTTTTATATGAATACCGCACAAGAGTCGCAACTGCTCCCGCCTGGAGTCTGTGAGACCATGGCATATCCAATTGGGCTATGTTGTGAGGCTGAAGGTAGTGAGGAGGGGAAGGAGATAGGGAAGAGGAGGTGGAGAAGTAACTGGCTATTCGGATCTGGTCACCAAACACGGTTAAAGCCATTTCAAGCAACGTTTCAATTCTGAATGGTGGTCTTACACCAGGGCGATATTGATTGTATCTTCCACTCTGGATCGTGCCTCAAATATACTATACATATTATTTTAAATGAATAAATATTTTCAGTATAATTTGTTTCCTTGTAAAAAAATTTTTGTTTCTGAAACAAGAAGATAATTTTTATTAAAATTGTTGTTTGATCAAATGTAATTATTATTTTCATTTTATTTAAAAAAAAATGTTTTAACTAACGACTAAATGTTTTTTCTTTTGTAGTGAGATACATCGAATTAGATTGTTTAAGAGTCGTTTTTTAGTTTAGGAGTTGGTATAACCACGATTTTCGTGGATTAACTCTTGGAATTGAGGCAATGTGCCAATATTCATCCAATTCAGTGCGTACTCTGTCTCTAAGGATGGGAAATACATCCTTAAGAAGAAAGAAATTGGTGCTAAAACATACATATTTGTGAAAAATGATATTTTTATAACCCTACTACTTCCGAGTTTCTAGAATATATGTGTATATATATAAAATAGTAATTTAGAGAACGTAGGTAGCTCCTGCATTAAAAAAACTTTTTTAATGGGACCAATTATACCCACCACAACACGTACCCTTGTACGTTGCCTTAGAAACTAATATTAAATAAATTTATTTTATGGCTGCTTTATTGTAAAGATATCTTTTGAAATCTAAAAAGTAATGAGAATTTCAATTAAAAAATTACAGAAATAAGCCTATTTCATTGAAAACAAAATATAAAATCTCTCTCAGTCATTTTTAACCGACATGCACCATCGCCAGAAAGTGAAGTAGTATTAAATATTATACCACACCTGTTGATAGAACAAGGATAAACAAAAAATAACATTTCGACCAATCACCGCAACACAACGACAACGACCAGCTCTATTAAACAGTCAACAACATTACTCTATGCCATTTTTCACCATGTTTTCGCCATAAATACGCAGAAAAAAAGTTTCGTATGTTACTAAAAATTTCAACTTGAAATTCCCGGGGGATTTAGAGCATTATATTTTCATGTACGCCGACACATCAACCCCAATAAATAGAAAAAATGAATCAGAAGTCTGAAACAAAGGGTAACAATGGGAAAGCATCTGTTTTTCGTGGGAGAATGCTTTCATATGCATGCAAGTTTATAATGGCAGCTGATTTCCTACCATTATGAGTTTTTCATTGCTTTACCAGCAGATTTATATACCGTCTTTGCGAATTTACCAACGTGAAATATGACAAGTGTGTGCTGTAGCTTTGAATAAACCGAGCGATAATCTCTGCCGGTTGCGGCTACATGCGAAAAAAGAAATGAAAAAAACAAAATTCTCTCGAGCTTTGTGTGAAATGGCAGAAATTCGGAAGCACATTATAATCGTGTTGGTCTTCGCAATTTGTTGAACTTTGACAAAGAAATTTGCGTAATTCTATTGAGATAAATGTTAGACCACGCAATATTTCAAAGTGCTTTTTAAATTGAGTATATGAAAAACGTGACGCAGTGCACAATATTTACCACATTCAATATGACCACATACAAATGTTCAAACGTATCAAGAATGAGTCGGTTAGCAATATTGAAAGCACTTTTGATATATTGAAAGCACTTTTTTATTTTGGTTAAATGATTGTTCTATTTAAAATAATGGTTTATATGTATTAGATGTCTAGAATAAAAATAATACTTCATCTGTATCATTGGCCTCCGTGACCGAGAGGTAAGGCTCTTGACTCGCAATCCGAAGGTATGGGATCGAATCCCGGCTTTTTGATTAATTTGTGTTGCAATGAATTCATTAAAAATAATATTTAGCATATTTGCGGCACGTTCCGGAGCGGAACATACTCTCAGTATCGCCCTGGTGTGTAAGACCACCATTCAGAATTGCAACGTTGCTTGAAATGCCTTTAGCCGTGTTTTGTGACCAGATCTGAATAGCCGGGTACCTCCCTGCCTTCCTCCTTCCCCATCTCCTCCCCGTCTGCATTACCTTCAGCCTTACAACACACCCCAATTGGGGATGCCATAGTCTCACTTGCTCCTGATGGGAGCAGCTAGGGCTCTTGTGAGGTATTCATATAAAAAAGGTACCTAGGAAGTTGAAACTTTCTATTAGAGTCAAGTGCACGTCGTACTCGTGCGTCGTTAGGTCTGGAGGGCAAACTGAATTCATGTCAATTTATTCTGTACTCCTGGATTTTTAAAACACCGTGTTCATGCTGTCGAACATTACTTTTAAAAATTGATTGCACTAAAAATGTGATCTTTCCTTATTATGTAAGCATGTAATTTTTTCAGTTGTTTCTGGATAATGATATCATGTTTCTGCTAATCTAATTAAAACTATTTTAATGTGGAACAAAATACATTTTCAGCAGTTCTGCAATGTTATCAACAATTACAATCAATAAATCACAACAAACTTCTTATATCAAAAATCAAATCAACAAAATATGGACTAAGATCCCTAGAATACATAGCTCACACAAAATATAATCGACTACCCAACGAGATCAAACGTGCAAGTCAATGTAAAAAGACCCAAACTAACATGCTCAAACTTCATCTTATTAATGACTATCTGAAATAATAATGTTGTGTATGTCCCCATCATATGTCCATTTAATACATACAGCTATATGTTTCATGTAATGCGTATCATTCCCGCAATGAGTTTATTAACTCCTGGGAGTACAATGCTTTATATAATATACTATATTCTGTATTGTATACTTTTGATAAATAAATAAATAAAAAATAAATAATAGTTATCAATGTTACACGACAATATACAACATTCTACAGCAGCACTCATAAGCGTAACTACATCGCCCACTCTCCGATACAACGACTTCACACCATGGGAAATAAGTATTAGGTGTTAATTTTTCGAAGAAAAATTCTTCATTAAGGTTTTTACTTTGTGATGGCATTATTTATTTTATTAATATTAATCCCACTAATTAGTAATCCCAAATTCCAATAAACTTCCACCGCTCTTACCCCTCCCTCTCCCTCCTACCCCTAGCCCTGTATTTAATCCATTATCTATATAAAATTATGAAACTTCAGTATACTTTAACTCCTGATGAGGTGAACATCGTCCACGAAACATGTTGAGTGTGTATTAAATAAAAGATATTTTTGAATATAAAAGTGTACAAAGATATTTTTGTTTTAATAAAATACTTAGGTGTTGTTGACATTTTCAATATCAACTTGGCGAGTTTTGTGGATCATCTAAAACATTTATTTCAACACTATTACTAAACACATCTTGTAAACCTATAAAATAGCTGTAATTTTTTGTTTATGTGTTTGTATGACTTGTTGTATCAGTTCATCTAATGTAGCTTTATTTTTATTATTTCCTTAGTTTCAAAGTATCTGTCAAACTAAAATTACACTACAAATCATGTCAAAGCCATCTGGGCGTTAAATAAATAAATTGTAAATGATGCCAAATTCCTCGCATTGCAAATATATTTTTAGCAGAATTAGTACCTACCAATCTGTACTGTTTTCTATAGATCTTATCAAAATTTCGTTTTGATGACATAGATAAGAATCTTGATCGTCGAGCTCATCATCATGAACTCATTTCTCCAATAGAAAAGTGATGGTGGAAGGTGCGTCACATTTCCATCGTCTATTTCCCATAATCATTTGTCAGAGACCTCCCCGTGATCTCCGAGGTAACTTATATTCCCGAGCACTCCTCGTGCGAAGGAACAAGTGGGGAAAGATGATAATGGTTTTTCCAATATGGCAATAGTCCCATTTTGGCATATATAAAAAAGGAGATATTTCGTCGGCTTATGCGGGGCCAGGGCGGAAAAATCGTAGGGCCGCCGAGGGGAGGTACCTTGATGAGGTATTGCAGAAACCTGAGCCCTTAGAGTCTAACCGGCTTGAAGGGCATACTAAATGTTCTTCGGTATATTGGAAGCAGTGAGATCATAGCTGCCAGCTTTTAAGCAGTCAGAAACGCACCGTGTTCATAATTGTATTCTGTTTATTTTTTAAAACACTAGTCTGGTGATTGTTGTGATATTGATTGTTGGTTGTAACATTTAAAAAAAATATATCAATATCTATAAAAATATTATAATATAATATGTTGTATGATATGTTCGTACACCTCCGAAAAAGTTCTAATAAATTTTATAAATATCTAATTAAACACGAATTAATTTTCAAATCACCAAATTCTTTATTACCACATTTGTTTATAATTTGCAATAATTGGATGACTGAAGCATTACTAAACAGGTCATCATATGTTATTTAGGACGGGTTGTTTCAAAAAATTTGATGAGTTCATCAAATATTTGAAGTTAGGAGGAGGGTCACGTTCTGTGTTAGTTCTATCCGAGTTCTGTTATTTTATCATCATAGGCCAGCTGCTTCATAAAACTGAAATCAACACAGAACTTGAATAGAACTTTCACAGAACGTGAAAATTAACGTCAAATATTTGACGAATTCGTCAAATTTTTTGAAACAACCCATCCTTAATTTTCAATTTGTTCCTGACCAATTAATCCTTTTTCCCTGCAAGCTCTTTGCCGATTTCCATTTGTTGTTAGTTTTACTCTGACTACCAAGTGATCATTGTAATAATCATGTCAACACTAAAACTAAGTGATTAAATAAACAATGGTAAAATTTATTTTAATATTGGCTTATTTACTGTTTAAATTGTGTAAGTTGTTCAATTTTCAACGATAATAGAACGATTTTATATCACATAAACGTGTAGCATATACGTGTTCGATAACTCAAGAAAACCATGGTTGGAAATGTTCCGTTCGATAAATCCAGCACCTTCGATGAATCATGTTTATTCACAGTAGACGTTGTCAACCCGTTCAGTTTATCAAGAAATTCTTACAATGGATTGAGGTTTTCAATAGTGAACAATATCTCATATTTAAAAAATATCCATTGTCCACTTGGACCCAAGGCTGGTCGATCAATGGCCGCGCCAGCCCTTTGTGCGGCCTATTTGGAGCCTGACAGTTTATACAATTTTCATACATGAAATAACACTTTTCTTCGAAATGGCCACATGTAATATAATTCTTTCAGTCTGCGATAGACCCACGGGACAGCTTTACGAATAAGTAGAAATGACGTAACTAAACAGAGAAACATATTATCTTTGTACATGGAACCTGATTAACTTTGGATGATATGAGAAAATAACATTTGTTTCGCCTTCCTAGCACAACACATTTGAGATTAACATAATTATTAATTATTTGAGACAACACATTTGAGATTAAACAGATTAGCATAAAAGGAACGTTCGACGACGAAAAAATGCTAACGACCATTAAAAGTTCGGTGTACAACAATTATTAATCCACAATAGTGAATATTTTGTTCGTTGAAAGATAAAACATAAAACAAATTCCACAAAAAAATAAAAAATAGATTGTGCAATTCACGTGCGGTAGAAGTGAAACCTTCAGAAAACCAAAGTAGATAAGAAAGGGGAGACTACGAACCACTTTTTTTTATCAATGTGAAGGTTGAGTTTTTCCACGTTTTTGTCATTGAATTCCAGTACACCTTTTCCTATACATCATACAGATGACCAAATATCTTATGTATTTTTGTTTTCTTCGTCGAAGTCGCTTTCTTTTGTATTATCTTTGTCTGTTCATTTTGGAGTGGTTTGAAGATTGGATATTAATTTAACAAAAATGAAATTACTATTTTTCGGATGTCGTAGGATTTGACCCTTGGTATCCGAGCACGAAAAGAAGAAGATGGAGAGATATGTAATTACGAATGTTGGAGAGAGCGCGCTAATATTTCAAACGATAAAAGTGAAGCGAAAATTGTGAGAATGTTTAATAAAACACGACTCGTTTAGAATAGAGCAAAAATCTCGTAGGGGTTGTCTAAAACAACGTTCAAAGAAACACTGAATTTTTTCATTCATATAACTTGAAATATTAGAGACATGCTTGAAAATAAAAAAATCGGAGCATACTTTGCGATTTTATTCTATCGAGGGAATTTCATATAATTTGCGTTTCGGCGTGGAGATTGTATAGATATTATCTTCAAAAATAACATATTTTTTAAGAGCTTAAAAACTTCAAATGCTCAAGGGAGATATGCAAGAAATCGGTAAAAATTCGGATAGCGGCGGCTTAAGTTCGTCAGGCGCTTCATACCTCAAGGCTAAAGAAGACTTGCGTGGGGGCGTGGATTTATCGTATTATATTGGAACCGAGTATCCGTGAAATAAATAAATATTTTATTGCTATCTCATTCTCTCGCAGGCTAAATCCTATAAATGTATGTGTTTGTTTCTTTTTAGTCGCTCGCTGCCGTTTCATCGAGTTTCAAATCACAACGGTGCTAAAAAAGTTTTCACTTCAAAATATATCTTTTAATACTTTCATGAAAATGAACATAAAAGAAACGTCGTAAAATATCTAAATAATATTTTCTAACTACTTCGCAGTACAAAATGTGAGAAATGAATAATATTAGAAACCCTTTTGACTGAGTTGCTGAATTTCCAACGAGAAAAAGTTTTTCCGCAATTTTTGATCCCTCATATAAAATATAATAAGGCCCAAATAGGTTTACAGTTCCCTACGGGGCTAGCTACGCGAGAAAAGCCGAGGCCTGCCTTCAAATCTCCATTGCATTTTCCTATAAATAATAATAATATTCCCGGGAAAAGGGCGGATTTGTCCATCCAAAGTAATAATCAAATACTACCACGTTGATCCCTCTTTTTTATGAAAGTGAACTATTTTTTTCTTACAATTTTATGTAAAACCTCGGGTCTATATTTATGAAATTTCTACGAAGATCACTAATTTCCTTTTGAGTTGTTTTCCTAGGAATAATAGGCACCTACATAATTCCATAACCTTTCATTATTGAAAAAAAAAAATGGAACGCTGTAGCTTCTTGATACAATAATAATTTACTTTGCTGCTAGGCCCTGTAGGCTTTTGGTTCGGCTTCGCCCACTTAGTATTGGTGACCATTTTATAGCCCATTCCTCGGATCCACTGTCATACAGTAATGGCTAGTCACCGGGATAAGGTGAGCGGGACAGGCAATGACGTCATATACATGACGTGAAAGAATTTTTAAAGTCTTTTTATTGGTTAATGCGTGAAAGCGTAGCAAACAAACTCTAGCAGTAATATTAAATAAAGTAAAAGTATGGATCACTTTTTAAGTATGTAAAAATAATTCATGAAAATTCACTAACTTTGTCAAACCTTTCGTAAACATCCAAGCAATGGTGATCAATGAATTTTTGGAATAAATTACAATTATTTGGAATTGTATACGGTAAACTCTTAAAAAATTCAAACATTCGTGTAGTTAATTTCAAACACTTCTTAAGATGAAGCCATGCGAAAAAAAGCCAAATCATACAAAATTATGTGTTTTTGGTTTGAAAATTTGATCGTTTAGAAATATTATAGATTCTTCAATTAAATCATTCGAGTAGAATACATCCTGGCCTTGGAAATAATCTTGTAAGTCTGGTTAAAATAAAGTATCAGGCCTATTAAAAATACTTTTAAGTTTCAAAGCCTCCTACTCACGAATCCATTTTCGGATAAAATTTCATTATATAATGTGGCAAATTAAGTTCTTTACAAAACAATCGGAAAACATTTTAATATTTGTCACTGAATTTCACAATATAGAATAAAACATGAATTTTGGAGATATTTTTTTCTCAGTTAACTTACCTTCGTTACCTAACTGCGAATTTCATCGTTATGCCATCTGCAGAAGGGCCGATAGCCTGTCGTTTAGTAACACTTAGTAGCCTTCAAGAATAGGGGGTGTTTGGACGTCTCTAGACTCCACGTCGCGGCGTCGCTTGGTTCCGTGCAACCGATTTTAAATTTCATTGATATTATAATAAATAATGCGTAAAAATGGAGTTAATGTTTTTTACAGGCCTTTACGAAATCAACATATGAAAAACAACTCTCAAATAACTTCTCCAACCTTTCCAAAAATATTTTTTTTTAGTTTTTTAAACTCCTCTCAAAAAGAGGCGTGGATTCCGTTGTTGAATTTCTCCAGGACTAGTGGATCACCTTATATCATTTATCTCATAGTAACACAAAATGAGATAGAACAACGTATGGTAATGGTCCGCTTCAATTAGAGCCGTAAAGTAGGTAACAAAAATATTCCACTTTTATCGATGTACCGCGTAATAAAAGTCACAAGAATACCCAATGGGTTATGTTAAATCTATATTTACCTTCTCGGTTTTCCTTAATGTCTTAATCAGGGGTATTTAAAGACGTTTACCATACATTCCGGTCAGTGGTTGGACGGTCCGAACGTCCCGTGTTCGATTCTTCGGCTGGCTGCCCTCCACCACAACACAAGCTACATTTTCGGCATTCTGTGGTGGTAGTAGGAGATTTTCAAACATTGTTGGGTTATTCGTAACCCGGGAATGTATGTCTTTCTTTAAAAAAAAAAAAAATTCTCTTTGAAATGTTCATTAGGGTTGGTCACGACTGTATGGGGAAAAAAATCTTGTTTTGATTTGTCTAATAGTGATAAAAGGGTGTTAAATGGATATTTAAAATCACGTAATTTTTAAAATAATATTTGGATATCATCTTCTTCCTCCGGATTGACTTTGAAATTTCACATACTAGAGAAAAACCCACGCTTGTTAAATCTTTAAAAAATGTTAGAAACACCATGAAAAATACTTATTTTTTAATAAAACACGAAAAAGAGGGAATATTTATATTTATTTATTAAAAAATACATTTGAATATAATTCAAATTATCTCAAGGCAGGGTATTCAAATACCAGCAAAATCATTCTTACTCTCAAATTTCGGTATAATTTTGCGAGACTCAATTTTGGGACTTTTTGTAAATGATTTCGTCAAAATATATAACATTTGCTATGGAAGATTACAAAAAATATGGTTTGGTAAAAAAAAAAAAAATTTTTTTCAATAAAATTTTCAAATTTTCAAAACTTTGAAGTGAATCCGGAGGAGGAAGATCGTATCAGAAATTTAAAAAAATTTAAACACATCGTTTTGAACCCATTTGGCACCCTTTTATCGCTCTTAGAATTTAAAAATAACATTTTTTGTTAAATGACCCACCTTAATGTTCACTATCGTCATTAATTTTGTCGTCGAAAGATCGCTAGATTATTTTATTTTTCATCACACGGAAAGAATATCATCTTCAAACCATCGTTCACATATTTTTTTCTGGGATGGGCTGGAGGTTACCTGGCTATTCAGATGTGGTCACTCATAAATAAATACTCGTAAAGACATTTATTAAAGTAGTCTTCCGACAGCGCGATTCTGAGTGCATCTACACCACTCGTAATCTCGCTTCCTTTCCACTTTTCACATTTCGTTTAACGGTTCCATGTGTATGCAGTCTTGGTCAGTCATTCAGTCAGTCAATCATTAATAATATAAGGGTTTTTTTTGCATCAATGTTTTCTTAATCGATGAAATGCCCAACGTCTTGCCTAAGTGCAAAAATGTGCAAAAATCAAGTACTTTATTTTAAGGCATGAAGATACTAGGTTTTATAATTAGAACAATTAAAGATTTTGATTCGTTGGAAGTTATAAAAATCGTTTATTTGTCACTAGAACGCAGCTTGCTGGAAAACAATTCCATAGTGTGGTCCCATATTATCAAATTCACATAATCAGTGATACCTTTTTTATATTTGGTAATTTTATATTATCTTAAATTTTTGGCTCCTAAGAGCATTTCTTACTCTTAACTTGTTACACTTTTTTTTAAATATATATAACTTTCTACTTTTTATTATTTTTAAGATATCTATCTTATAGTCTATACATTTTACTTTTGACTGTATTATTTCCTACCTTTTAACTTTTTATTTCAATCTTTAACTTTTCATTATACTTTATATTTTATAATTTATGCTTTTCTTTATACTTTCATTTATCCATCTTACTTTTTACTTACTGCTTACTACCTCAACTCCTTTTTTTACCTTTTGTTTTTATATTTAACTTTAATTTATGTTGTTACTTTCGTTTTGTTATTGTATTATAATACATACATTAATATATTTTATGTTAATGGCACATGTTTTGAATATTTCTTATTTATTTATTATAAATAAGAAATATTTAACCAGTGCAGCACAAATTTTTACGATTTATTAACTTCAAGTTACAAATACCTATTTAACTATACATTCTTACAAAATAAACTTAAAATGCATTCCCTAGGAGATAGATGAAAAATAATGACCTTATTTTTTTGTTTAAAATTTTTCGTTCTGAATTAGACTGTTGTGAACTCCTGCGTCTCATCGACTTCAAGGTACCTAATGGAGCAACAAAGCAAAATACACTATTCTGCACCAATAATTCTGGAACCAACTACCAAATTCATGCACCTTTTCCTCGATTTCACACACTGGGAAACAAATTCATTTAAAATATTTAAGTAGTATTTAATATAAGTTTACCATTATTTAAGAAATACCTCAATGATATTTTTATTTATTTATTTATAATAATTATTTAAGGAGCTTCGCGTAGGAGCTATTGCATATATTTGTGTATTCTTATATTTATCTACAATATTGATGTATGTTCCCATGTAACCTGTAAATTTTGTAATTACTAATATAAACTATATTATTATTTCTACTCCATCTGCAATTGGAAATCTTTCTCTTTTCTTGTAATGCATCAATTTCACTTATATTTATCTCTATACCATCCAAATGATAGTTTATCTTTTAAATTTAAAAGCTGTGTCTCTGTATTGTACCCTTATCATGTAAAAGCCCATCAGGGCGTTGAAAATTAATAAAATAAAGTATTGTACCGCACAAGGGTTCCAACTACACACAACCGTCAGGAGCCGCTGCGAATATGGCACCAATTATGGTATATTGGGAAGCAAGAGGTATAGAGAAGGGAAACGGGTGGAAACAAAGAAGGTGCGGAAAGCCATCACAATGTTGGATTAAAAATGATCCAGAGTTACCCCAGAATATCACAGAAACAAGAAAATATTACCTCTAATGAGTCTAATGTAGGTTTTCCAGCTCAGAAATCATATACCTACAAAAATCCTATATACGATGGTCTGATATATATCTACAAGTATATTTTTCCGTATACCACAAGTATTTTTTCCCTAGGTCCAAAGGAACCTTATCACATCAGTCAGGTGCGGATCTAACGGTCAGCAAATGCTGACTGCCCCCCCCCTGTCGGACCCCTCTGGGCCGGGCCCTCAGGGCCCCTTTTGCAGTTCCGTTTTTACCCCAAGGGCATGCGGGGCACAAACCCAGGGCCCCGGAATTCGTGCCCACAATCAGGGCTGCCGAGAGGGGGGTGTTAAACATCTGGCCCGGCCCGAGCCGCCTGGGGCCCGAGCAATCACAGAAGGTACTTACCTATGAGATATAAAGCGCCCTTGAGATAAAAAAAATAAAAACTCCATACAGGAGGCCCCAGTAGGAAGTAAACCTTAAGGCATAATATATCATCTTTGGTCTATTTAAAAGATTTCCGTTTAAGAAAATGCTAAAGGGTTTTTGTCAAAATATAGTTGGAATACTGATTTTCCAAAAAAGTATTTACTGGTTTGCCCTCCGATCTAGAAAAAAATTTCGCCTGCTTTTTCATGTGTTTGTGAATGTATTAATGCGTAATTAGTATTCCATTCCCTTCACCCACTACCCCAGTTGGGGACACTATGTTGTAAATTTCACCTGCGATGCTTTTCTACGTCTTTGTAACAGTTATAACAAATTTTCCACTCGCCTTTGCTCTCGTCACTCACTGCAGTTGGGGATAGATGCCGTAGTTCCACAGGCTTCGAGATTATTATTGAGGAATTGAGACTAATATCTGGTATTTGCAATTTTATATATTTTTTATATCTCTGTATAGTTAATTATTGAAAAAAATACACATTTAATTTAATTCAGTTTGGTTGGGTATTTTGGCTTCCAACTAAAATTAAGATTTGTATGAAAAAGGCATTCACATAAAAAAATTATTATTTGGACCCTCCCCCAAAAGGGCCCCTCTGATACTTCAACTGATTGCCCGAGTGTGAGATCCGCCCCTGATCACCGCACCTTCCAAGCAACGAGAGAAAATTCAGTGATTTCAACGTTTGTAGTTTAAGAATATAATATCACAAGTTAAAAAAAAAAACAAATCACGATTACGATTTACCTAAGAAATATTGGTGTTGGAAATACTCTCCAACGCTTACAAATTCGAGAAACGTGGCAACAAAAATATCTTTAGTTGTTATTGTTATTTTAATAACAACTCAAAATATGACGATAACAATTAAGCTGTTGATTACGCACAAATTTGACAGCTTTTCGCCCTTTGAACAGCTTGATAATTCCCTACAACTTTCTTAAATTACACTATTTTTTGTAATGAAAATCCTATTTTAATTAAAATACTAATTATTAGTAGATAATATCGGTTTTCATAGCAGTAGTTATTATTTCATGATTTGAATAATGTTGAAACAACGCTACGGCCGCGGCAAGCAGCGATTCTTGAACGGAGTGACATAAATGAAAATGGCTGCAATAAGTTTTAACGACAGTTCACAGATGGCAGTGAGTGCTCGGAAAAGACTACAGGATTGAACCATTTTTTCTAAGAATTTTGATATTTTCACTGAATATCTGTGAGAGAAAATGTTTATGATCACATTTTTCCAATTTTTGTATAATTTATGATAAGCAGAAAGACATTGATTCTTATATTTTAATAAATTCTAAAAATAATAAATAAATCCGTCAAAATAATTTTTTTAATTTAATTTGAATACTGTCTCGACTAATTTTGTTGAACTAACTAAAAATTTTGTTATGGATAATAATAGTTTTGAAAATATATCTAATTTTCGGGGGCTGTTACCTTCAAAATACCCTAATACTTAACACAATAATGATCGAGGACGGTTGGCCTATTTTTTCATGCTAGAAGGCGGAGAAGGAAAAAATCCTTACCATTCATATTATTGTGATTAGGTACGTACTTACATGTTCAGTAAAAGTTTCACAAATAACCTTCACAAAAGTAATACTTAAAAAAATCTTCCTCAACAAAATCACCTTTAAACTGTGACAAATGTCAAAGATAAATTATTTAAGCAATTTTAAAATGTCAAAGAAAATCGGGAATACTCCACAAACTTGTGATAAATAAGAACCAATTTACAAAACTTATTTTAAAAAACCAAATGCAAAATCATTACATTTACAAAATCATACAAAATTACAATAATCACTGAATTGCGCTGTATTATATAGACCAACCAGAACAAAGAAGTATAATTAAAAATTTAAAAATTAAACTTACGTATGCAAATATTTTATACAAAAATTTATTTAACGAAATATTATGTACTGAAGTAATAATCGCGAAGAATCGAATAGTTTGTGACATTTCTTACTTACGACTACCGTAAATATGTGTATTATTGACGGAAGATATTTACGATACGTGTTAAATTTGTTTTTAGAAAAAAATCAGTCCATTGATCTCCTTGCTAAACGGAAACATTGATTTCATGCGTACTTTGTTAGCAAATCAATAATGCAATTCTATGTATATATCGTTTACGTACATGCATATGTACCCTGGTCAAATAATGTAAACATTTTCTCATGGAATCTATTATTTATGTTGGAAATTACTTTCCTTCAGTTTTCACTTTCAATTAATTTCAAACGTCTTATGTTTATTAATACAGAGAGAATAAATAGTAGAAATATTTTTTCTCCAAGGCTGTTGAATATATTAAATGAATCAAAACTTGGAATGAACATTTTAAGCCCAGAATAAAAAGTGTATATCCATTAATTAGCGCAGCCGTTCGCATTTCAATCTCTATGCAAATAAATTAGCACAAAGCTCGCCAGCACTTTGTTTTAATTACCTCGAAAAGAGAGCAAGGGATATTTCGAAGAAACCACAATTAGGAGACTAATTTTTCCCGGGCCACTAAAACAGAATGACTGAAAGTTTTCTTCATACGCCCGCCGCGCCACGGGAAAACTTATGAAAGCAATTAGGCGAAAAGACAGCTCACTGAAACTGATAATTTTCTCAAATTTACTTTTCCATCCCCGTCTCCCGCTTTCCGCTCGGCGATTATTCTCCCTTAGGGATTTGCCTGGGAGCTTGTATTAGTGTTAATAGCCTGCGTAATGATATGCCATCTAACTGAGCGATCGTCGAGGATTATGATAATATTCCTCTGTATTATTTCCACTGAAAGTCCGCGCCATTTGTACTCGCCGGAAATAAATAGGCTACATTTAAAATGGCGGAATGAACGTTGCGCCCGAGGGGTTGCACCGCGCCCGCCGTAATAGCGGAAAAATACTCAACCGTGTAATGTCATCTATTACAGTCATATGATATGTCATGGAATGGTGAATGGGGCCGCTGTAATAATCGCCCGACCAGTAGGCTGTAGGCAGCGAGCAATCGCCCCGGAAGCCTATTTGAGCGCCGAATAACGTGTGCAGATGAACAACAATCACAGTCGATCCCGCTTATTGGGACCCAAACATTTTGTCCCAAATAAGGGGATGTCCCTAATAAGCGTTAACCCTAAGTTTAAGAGAATTTTTTTTTTAAATATGTCCATGTCACATTTATTCGAGTCCTCTCGATGTGTTTTCATCCCCTTAAATTTTAGAAAAAATATTTTATTGCAGACAAATATTTATGTATTAACGTAGGTAAAAATATCGTACAC
This sequence comes from Glyphotaelius pellucidus, assembly GCA_936435175.1. Taxonomy (NCBI): domain Eukaryota; kingdom Metazoa; phylum Arthropoda; class Insecta; order Trichoptera; family Limnephilidae; genus Glyphotaelius; species Glyphotaelius pellucidus. Next base: position 29,045,228 of record OW386538.1, on the reverse strand, counting down.
CCAATGTGAAAAACAATAAAATTTATAGAAGGGTGAAAAAACACATTTTAAAGCGGGGAAATGAGGGAATTCAAATCCGTATTTTTATTTGTTCTGCACATTAGTAATAAAAAATAAATAAATATTATTTGGAGGTCCACTTCATTTTCCATCTTCAGAATTGGTGTTCACACTCTACTTTAAAACATTGATATTTTTCACATATTTAATTACTTGTAACCAATTCCGAAAAAAAAGGCATTCCCTCTTCTCTCCCTCGCCGCATACCACACGGGCGCCCTTCTAAAATTCTTTTACTGAGGTACGTTTGCATCGACTTTAGGAATGACTTGCATCGGAATTTATTCCATGTGTGATGTCTCGATAAACCGGTGTACCAATCAGTGGAAACGACTGTATTATGTTGTTTAACTACGAGGAATGAGTGTGTCAACATCTGGGAGAGAGTATTACTTATTAGGTTCATATTTCTGGAATGAGCACAATGAGCAGCCGTGCGGGACTGCTAAATAACATTTCTAAAGAGGAAAAAACAAATTGATCAATATATCTTAAATACAAAACTATTTCTCTTTTGAAGACAACTATTAATTCCATTTAGACCTTTAGTTGATTTTAACACTGAGAAATATTATTAAAATCAACTCAAAGTCTAATTTATGTATTCCTACTTATGTACTGAAAACTAATTTACCTGGATAAGGAGTGCGGCTACCCGTATAAAATTTTAAAATATGAGATATTTGCACCGTTGGCAGGTTTTGCAAGGGAATTACTATGTGTCCAATCTTTTAAACAGTGCATTCTACCGGATAGGAAACGCAGAGTAGTAGTTTCCGAGAGGCCAAGGTCCCTTTTGGCTGCAGTCCACCAATGCTGCTCGAGAGGTCGTTTCAAAACTGCTTGTACAAAAGACATGTGATTAGGAATGTACGAACTGTTAGTTTGAAAATTCTATTGAAAGTTTTCACCCGACCTTTGAGAGAATACGATAAAGCTATACAGTATAACGATATTTTCAATCAGCCAATGTAGCAAAAAGTGTTTATTTTTTCAAATGAGGAACCATTCAGAAAAAATAACGTTATTTGGGACCTAAGATACATTTTTTTTATTTCTTGTATTGAAGCGAAGCACTTAGACAAATGGATAACATTTTTAAGTGAGCACATCGAAAAAGATTCCCAGAACATGTTTTATGTTAATTTTTATCTTACGATCTATTCCTAGACTGCTTACCCACTTCTAGGAAAAAAATCCAATTAGAAAACAGAAAACAAAATAAAACATTGCTTCACACAAAATTTATAAAATTACATCGTAACTGTTGCTAACCCAATCGTAAAAAAAACATATGTTTTGGTAATTGAAAAAACAAATAAGATACTATCCAGGGTTTAGATCGTAGATATACTATGGAGTATCTATCAGTTAAAATATAATGAAAATAGTTAACCGATTTGAAGTCCCTGAAATCATTCAGAATCAAATAATCTTGAATGTTAATTTATCAATTTATTTCTTGCTAACAAAAATTAATATTCCATATCTACGAGAATTATTCCAAAACGTATTTCTAGTATAGATTATGTTTTTATCGACGAATAAGAAATACCTAATATGTCCTACCTATATTTTATCGCTCACAATCTTTCGCATACTGGAACGTGTATTTAGTTCGAGATACGAGTATTCCATTCCGAAAGGCTTTGAAATTAAATTTAGCGAGAGCTTTAGAACCGCAAATGCTCGGTTTAATATGCTGTTACTATTGATGTTTGCAGATGGTATTGATTACGGGTACGGCGACTTGCTAACACTTGGCTAGGCAATACGATTTTCATGAAAGTTATGTAGAAGCTATGGACATAGATGTTCGAGTGATTTATAAATATTGAAATTGATCATAACAGTTGTGGTACGTAGGCATTTTTGTTTTTGAGAACAATAAAAATAAAAGTTTAATTTTGTCTGAAAAGGTTTTAAACAAATGCACTAGGTGACTAGATCGGATAAGCCAGGTTTTCCCGACTAATCCCTCCATACAAAATCTTGTCTCCCTCCCCTATTTTTTCCACAATACTTTAACGATTGTGTGTCAAATCTGCCAAGCTCCGAGCAGTCTATCATTTACTTTGATTTTATTCCGCCTTCACAGAAACATTTAGTCAATTCTGATCCATTCCATTAAAAAATAATATTTCGTTGGTGAAATTACATTGGAATTGGCGTTTCTCGTATATGTTGATAATTATTAAGCTTTATCATAATCAGTTATAATACGTATTATTTATAATTTCGTTGTGAGCGAGATCTGTTGTATTTGGTGTTATTCTATTGACTTCGGAGTTCGAAATTTCACCCGGTCCGAGGGCGAACTTTACTAGAATGAATGAACCACTCCAAAACTATTTTAAAGTATTTATAAAATTTTATTTAAAGAACTTTCAAGTTTAACATCCACTCATCTCCCAATATTCCAAATATTACGATCACATTTTGTATGTTAAAAAAAAAACATTTGCAAAATATTTAAAAAAATCTATAATTATAATTAAACGAATTTGATAACATGATGTTGACACTCATATGAAACCGGGTAGCTACAAGTAGATTACCACTAGTAACTTTGTAACTTTTGACCAATGCGTTGATAGTCCCTTTAAAGTTATTAAATTTCCAGCCTCCCACTGCAATTCCCATCTGCCTAACGGAAGCACATAATTGAATTCGATAACATGATGTTGACACTCACATGAAACCGGGTAGTTACAAGATTACCACTACTAACTTTGTAACTCTTGACCAATGCGCTGATAGTCCCTTTAAAGTTATTCAATTTCCAGCCTCCCACTGCAATTTCCACCTGCCTAACGGAAGCACATAATTGAATTCGATAACATGATGTTGACACTCACACGAAACCGGGTAGTTACAAGATTACAACTACTAACTTTGTAATTCTTGACCAATGCGCTGATAGTCCCTTTAAAGTTATTCAATTTCCAGCCTCCCACTGCAATTTCCACCTGCCTAACGGAAGCACATAATTGAATTCGATAACATGATGTTGACACTCACATGAAACCGGGTAGTTACGAGTAGATTACCACTAGTAACTTTGTAACTTTTAACCAATGCGTTGATAGTCCCTTTACAGTTATTCAATTTCCAGCCTCCCACTGCAATTCCCACCTGCCTAACAAAAGCACATAATTGAATGAATCCGAAACTCACACTTCATCAGGCCGTGGTTATTGCGTGATATTTTAAACGAACCGAGCAGAGCAAATTGTTATTTTTTTCACCGTGATATACAGATTTTTCCAGATTGGTTTTATTACAGTGAAAAATGTTTGTTATTTTCCCGCGGTCATTACCCAAACGTAATTCAGGCGCCTTTAATTTTGGCGAAAAAAATTCTTATGAAAAATAACCTATGAATTTTTTAAACGCGTGACTTTGCAACTCATTCCGTTTACGTTGAAGTTGATGTAGTGATGATGGTAAGCAAATAATTGCCTAGGATCTGGTATTAGGTTTTTAATAAAAAATCAATTCTTTGATAAATAATACCACAGCAAGTGGTTTTGAATAAGGTATTTTAATATTTTTTTTAATTGTGTTTTACCTTATTTTTTTTTTCACAATTTTTTAAAAAGGCAAGATCGAGGGTCGCCGAGAGCCTGCTAGAAGACAAATGTCTTGGCTGCGAAATGTACGAGAACGGACCGGTATTAGAAGTGTGGAGGAGCTATTCCGGGCAGTGCAAGATAGAGATACCTTTTCCAGAGTGATCGCCAACGTCGGGGGGACCAGATAGGGCACAGAAAGAAGAACATGAATCTTATTTTAGTAGTTGTTCGATATTCGCTTTCATAAGTTTGCTCGTTAGTTAATCGTAAGCATGTCCTAGATTGCTACAAGTGCTCATATTAGCGTTCTTGGTGCTTAAATACATATCGTATTGTTGGATAATATGTATGCAACCTCAATTATCAATTAAAACCAGGGCCTCTACAAATAAAATACTAAATATACCGATAACTCATACCTCACACGGGCAAAGAAACTTTAAGTACTACGCAACCAAACTATATAACTGCATGCCCACCACACTGAAGCAACTACTAACTACAAATTCACCCACAATTCTTCTCAAAAAACACATAAAAGACTGGATCAAATAACAAGGTATTCAATTTACTCAAAACATTATAACACCTAACCAAACAAAACCCATCCCAAATATAAAAAAAAATATAATTAAAAAAACTTTGTTTCGAGACAGAACATATTACCACAATATCATTTATACCATTGGCGCGTGGTCCATAGAAAAATATATCTACCGTTTATCAAAACAATTATTTATCTTACTCATAATCTAGAAGCTAAGAACAACTGTATACATAGATCCCCACCGAAACTAATCTTTTAATTTATGTGTATGATACTGCCGCCATGGGTCGACCCACAGTGCCCTTCTTGACAATATCAAGGAGGATACGGTGTTTCTACTTGTGTCGATAGAATAGCACTTAATCCCAAACATGGGAACACCTCAGCACAGGTTCGCCTAGTGAGGTGTTCACAAAATACTACGACTAACCTATTTACATACAATTACGGATCATTAACATTTTTTTTTCTTATTACTAAACTTATTATTTATTATCTATGTAAACTATGTAATAATTTGTAAAGTGTATGTACAAGAATAGAAATAAAAAAAATGTAATATATTTTTTTAATACGAAAATACCAGTTTCCCGTTAAATCGTAGTACCTTAATGCAATTAAAAAAAAAGTCTTCTCTACTTCCAATTTTTTCTGTCTCCGTTGGAATTCCGATGTATAATTGTTACTAAATAATGAATAATCTGTACAGAGTCAGAAAATATTGGAAGTAAAAAGGAATTTAAAAACTCGATTTTTTAATTTACGCATAGACAACTGAATTTACGCGGCATCTGATAGTTCTAAAACGTGTCCAACAAAAATAAAGCTCACTACTCTCAAAAATAACCAGAGTCCACTCTCTTATATTAACTAGTCCGCATTTTAATCTCCGGGCAACCATTAGCCACCTGGCGGTATATTAACAGGGTGGCCCACGAGACTGAGATATATTAATGACGGGTGTGAAGGAGGGTGGTGACAGGCCGAGGGGGGTGGGACACCCTAGTGGTTGTGGTCCGATTTACTTCTAACACTTCTTGATACAACCTTTCAGTACGGATTTGAATTTAAAAAAATCAGTTGAAATATCAGGTGGTGTAGCAGGTACATTATATTTTTAATTACGTATTTCCGACGTACGAACAAGTCACTTCCACAATATGAAGAAAAAGGGTAAGAAATATTAAGTGGTGTCTTGAAAATAACGTATGGTTAAAAAATACACAGTAAAAAATAGGTTATTCAAAAAAAATTTTTTTTGAGAGTCGCAAGTATATTAACACTTTACTTTTATTCCTACAGCGTGTCAAGGGATGATTCCACATTGTGGTAGAAAAAAAACTCTTTTATTGTTTTTTCCTATACAAAAATATTTTTCCTCCATACAAACAATTCAACGTTTTAAAACATGAAAACTAACTTTGAAATTTTGAAAAATTTATTTCCATTTTTTACTTCTAGGTATTAAAGTAGAATAATCTCCCACCTATATGCATATTTTAAGCAAGTTTTCAAAATAAAACTTTTTTTTAGACCTGGACAAACCTCACCTCCATGTATCCGGGCACCCCTGCTAAGTCACCAAACGTAGCGAACCGCCTGGGGTGACCTACGTTGGTTATATAATAAATTGTTCCCGGGGCGGCGATATCCACATCTCCCAAATTGTAAAATTAAAATATGTGACTGTAAACCGAAAAAAATGCAGTTTAGTGGGCGGTTTAGTGTGTTGAACAACTTGTGGTTTTGATTCATAATAATCCATACTTTTCAAAAAAAGGAGATCAGAGAATGCAATAAAAAACATAGACTTACATGTATTTCAAAAGATTCATTTTTGTACTTTTATTGACCGTAGACAGGTGATATTACTTGATAAAATTATTATGATACTCAAAAAATTGTTTCTAGGCATTGGGGAAACAGCGAATTCAATTATTTTTTGACGTATATACTCAGCGCAGCGTGGCTAAGTAATTTGAGATGAAGCTGCATCGGAACGACTCGATTGTTTTGATAATTATTACCACCAACCTAATGGAAAATGCAATTCACTGAACATAACAATGCGTTATGGTCATAATATACTGAATAGATGATGTAATAGGTTGAAGAATAAAAACAGATCTATCAGTCGTTTATATCAATATACTAGCGAGTTCCCGGCATGCGTTGTAATGCCACTTAATAAAGGAATTGCTTCTCCCTGCGTGTCCTTTCCCATTCGTCCGGTTTCCCTTCCGCCACCCCTTCCCCTCCTATGTCCCCTTCCCCTCGCGCGTTCACCCTCGCGCGTTCACCCTCCAACTACCCCACTTTCCCTCTCCTCTCTCCCGCTCCACCGTCCTGCGAACCTCCCTCCCGCGTTCCACTCTTGTCACCCGCGTTCCATATATTAAGTCCCGGTACATTCAGTTTTCAAACAGCTCGCGTGCCACCTAATACATTTTTTTTATAGAAATTATCATTTTTCACATATTACAAACATTAATTTTTTGTAAATTATAAGAATAACCAAATTTGGTACCTAATATAGGTACCTATTTAAAATACCTATAATTCTTGTTTAGATTCAAAATATTCGATTTTGGTTAGTATCAAAGGTTAGAACTTCAAGTAAATTAATTAATTTAAAGAGTTTTTTTCGCAAAATAGAATTTTTATTGAACAATCGATGGTTTGCAAAATAGTGACAGTTCCATAAGGGTTTTTTTTTAAAGATTAAAACGCTTTTCAGATGTATTGTCGTGCTGTTGTAAAAATCCAGAAACCTTCGCGAGGGTGTTAAAAAGCAATTTTGAAAGTATCAAACATTTCGTATGTTTGATATAGCAATGCATAAACAACAAAAATTTAATTTGAAAACATACATAAACACATGCAAGCAAGCTCACATACACCCATTTTTAACTATATATGTAGATTAATAGATTCTAGCGCAGCTCCGCGAAATTCTTGACAAATAGTTCTAATTTTGAAAATGAAAAATAATCAAATAATTTTCCGTTAAAATATTAAATACATAATGAGTAAATACTTTACTGCATATCAAAATTTTTCACACAATCAGTTCATGAAAATAGGAGTTCCATAGTTAAATATGACACAACCGAAATTAGTACTTTTGATAGTTACAATTAACATGTTAGTTAAACTGATGAAAACTAATCGGTTAATTTTTACAACATGAAGGTAAGCTGATATTTTTAGAACGCTATTGAGTACGAAAGGTGTACGTATTGGCTAAAATAATCAATTAAATTAATCAACCAAGTTCCTAGAAAATGGTTTAGTTAAAGGCACCAAAAAATTTAAAGTACACACGATTATTCTTTAAATGTGTTTGTCTTGAATTTATTTGTCTGTGTACTTAAGCGCACAACCAAAAAGAGTTTCGGGCACGCTTCGACAAGGGTTAAAACTTCACAGATGGTGTTGTGAAGCTATTATGTTTTTGATTTATCCAAAAAACAAAAACGGCACGGCAGAAAATATTAAATAAAAAAAAACACTTCATGTTTGCTTTTCATCTACCAATGCTTAGGTGATGGAGGATCGTTAATGGGTATTATATAACGTCGAATAAGATAAAGCATTATTGTATTATATATTTTTTATCTGATCTCAGTGTCATCGTGTTTTTTGTTTGTTGATCATTTAAGGTTTAGGTTTATTTTAAAGTAATCGGTAAACAATATTCTTCTTTCTACGAAACAAAAATAAAAACAAGATTATGTTTTAATTTCAAATTCTTGCCAATAAAATCCAGTGCCGGTAGCCACAGGTGACCTACATTTATATTGAAAAAAAAGGTTGTTGATAAAAGTGTGCACAATTTATAATAAATCTTCTTGTGTTCCTGTGAATAAACGGTCGTCCAATAAAAAATATTTTTCATTTTTGTAACAACTAGCACCGCCTCTCCCTACTCATTATATCGATGCTTTGATTCCAGCGATCCTAGGGACATATTTAATATATTTAATTATTGTACGAAAGTTCTTATGATCGAGATTATTTTTTCTGGTGTTAGAATAATTTTACTCACCGATTTCCTGTGGAAACTTTCACTTGTTCCCCTCTATCACTTTTTCAGATATAATGAAGTTCGAAATAAGGGAATGTTCATAAAATTCTGCTGTGCTTTACTAATAAGAACTAGGATGATGAATAACAAATATATAACATTTAAAGAAATCAATTTACTAGAAATCTGTTGGTATATATAATATTAATATTAAATTAGTTCATCCATTATTTTTTTTACTTCTTTCCGTCAGATTTTCAGCGCGAATTAGTTGCCAAATCATTTCCAAGGATACAATCGGCTTATTGAAACCATTATAAATATTTTACGCTCTTTAAAATAATGATGTCTCATTTAAAAACAGGACATTTTGGCGTCCCGAAGCTCTCCTCGGGTTCAACGGGACAGAGAACTGAACCACGGGACAGTTCAGTTCAAAACGGGACATACGGTCAGGTTAACCACAAAGCAAGTTTGACAGTGTTCTTTATCTCTAGGCACCATGTTCGTTGTGAAATAGCGAAAGTTAATAATCCTATTTTTTTGATTGACGAAATTTCGTCTTAGCATAACTAATACCCTTTCCGGAAAATGTAATAAGTCTTGAAGTTGAGTAGCGTAGTAGAAAAAAAATATAATTATCTTTTTAACAAGTTCAAAAGAGTCGTTTAAAGCAATTAATGAAAGTTAAAACGAGTTAAGCCAATACACAAAACATATTTTCTGATATTTTAAAAATATTATTATGCCATCATAAACAGTTTATATACATGTAAGATATTTATTTAAAAATTCTAAATTTCAAAGCAGTAGAGCTTATAGTAAAACCTCCATCACATAAAACCACCTTTAATCGTATAAAGATTAACGTGAAAATAAACTTAGACTTAAAACATTAACATATTTTGTTGATTGTGACTTTTATAAACCTACCATACTTTTTTATTAACGGCATTATATTTCCTACTTTTTCATAGTTGGAAATAGTGCTCAATAATGGAGAGAACACAGATACCAATCTACCAATGATAAGCGCTATGGGAATCCACATAATTGGGTAATTAAATTTAATGATCGGATAGTATTTAAGAAAACACCTTATTATTATTGCATCTTATCGGTAACTAATGGTTATTTTATGAAGTCATTCTTACGGACATCACGTTATCGGTAATAAGTACTTTCCTACTCGTCAATAGTATGACAAAATTACAAAGAAAAACTAAATGAACACAGAAAACCCCTGTCTTGCCAAAAAAAAAAAAAAATGTGCCGATGGTCAAAAATAATAGTTAATTTTATAAAATGACAAAATTATTCGGGTATTATTTTCAAAAAAATTTTGATAAAAAAAACTTTATCTAACTCAACCTTGTTAAACTTTGTAATTTATGACTTTTCAAAATTGTTTTTTCAACCGTTTACCCGCTGCATACCTTTTTTAATAGAAATTATTATAATTGACAACCGTACCTACATAAATTTTAATTCTACCTTAACATTAAATAACATCGAAGCAAATATTCTATATCTTCGAATTCAAGTTAAGTCAATAAAATAAAAACAAAATATTTAAGGGTTGGATGAATAAGGGATTTAAAACTTTCCTTAAAAAAACACACAATAAATCAATTAAACATTGAAATCCCTAATCCAATATTCGCGTGAAATATTTGCGTTCCAACTGCCTTTTGGGGAGTACGTTATCTTTTTTATTAACTTGGGGAATACATAAACAATAATATTAGGGCTCCTCGAGGAATAAATAAATCTAGATTTGGTACGTTAGGGGTTTCCCAGAGCGCGCTTCATTTTGAAAATACGCCCAGTCATAAACTAGCTACACAGAACAGTGAAGTTCACCCAACTTGGCTCGGCGAAGAATTACTCGTATACCGATTCCGCGGGCACGCGTTGTTCACTTACATGCGACAAGCGTGATCCCAATCACTCGCTTGGATTGTTTGAGAACTGGGTTCGATTATTTACTAAATAACCGTCATAAATTTCTAAGAGTGATAAAAATTATAATTCACCAGTATCATCACTCAGTTGACCAAGAAAAAAACATAATTTAAAAAAAAATCTATTTTCGTTTCCATGCGTTGATGAATAAAGTCATCAGCGAAAATTCCATGATTTAAGTGTACTCGAATGGACATAAATAATTCGATGACCCCACGCTTGAATACTATTATCGACCCCACGACAGCAGAACCCGAACGGTTGATCTCTCTGCTAGTTGATTCCTTGGACACTTTTTTTTTTTTTTTTTTACATGAGCTCCACACAGGAGGCCCTGAAGAAAATAACTTGATCCTCTGAAAGGATTATTTCTTTTATACTTTCTCATTGGTAACGTTAGTATGCAGAGTGGATATAAAGGATATGTTTGCCGCTACGACGTCTGTAGATATTTTAATATAGCAGCTAATAATTACCACTTTTTTACTGCAGTAAGGAAATTTTGATAAGAAAAAATCATATAAATTATTTAAGACATGCCTTTATATATATATATCCCTGGTAATAAACGAACCACGAACTACAGAAAGTAGGAATTACGGATCTACGTAAACAAAAAAAAACACAATTTTATTACGTTATCTAAAATGTTTTGAGGATATATTCAAGTAAAAAAATGTTTGTTTGACCGTAGGCCCTGTACCTATGCTTTTCCAGTTACAAAAACTATGTATATTTTAAAAATATTCGTTAAAAATAATTTGCCTAAGAAAATTTCAGTAAAATCGGTATGAAGTTAATAGATAATAATAATTTATTGAATGGAAAAAAATATGATACTACTAACTCTGAGAGCAAAAAATACGCCATATTCCCAGGTTTAGTTGTTGGCTCTCAGAGATGATATTGCAATCTCCAAATGGGATTGTGAAGAAGACATCTTGTCACCGCTAAAGGGTAGTGTACACTGTTGTCAAGGAACCTCTATCGTCGTTTCGCAGAATTATTATCCATTAACTGATTGTTTTCCGTGACAATGGAATAGACGGAGGAAGGCATTACTTAGCGGGATTAGACCACCTCAACCGACCAAACTTATATATCCTCATCAAATTAAAAACGGATACATTGAAAATACTGAAAGCCTGTCCGCTGAAAGAGAAAGAAATTGATCACAAGTGACGCATTGTGATGAGAAAACTCTTAAAACAAATGGGTTTTTTAGATACGTTTTTCACAATTTTTATAAAAAATAATAAATCATTATTTTGTTTACTTTTATAAAAAAAACACATATCGATGAAGAGAGGGAGGATGGTGCCATATTTTAGAGCATCCGAGGTAAGCCAGACAGTCGGGTTTTATAATGAAGAATAAATAATTGTCAGATAAAAATAAATGATCTCAGATAATATGGACATAATTAACGTTTTATTCTTGATATGTACGCGAAACTGTGGTATGCGAGAGCGCAGAATACGCACACGGCCGGGGACGCGCCGGTCGATCGTGAATTGTGGTCATGTGATGGTGGATGGTGTTTATGTTTGGTCGGACGGCTGATTCGGATATGGATGTATCGGAGTGCAAACAGGTCGGGGACAAGGGCCAGGGGCCAGGGGCCAGGGGCCAGGGGCTTATCTCGCTGGAACACTCCGAGTTGGCGCCGAGAGGCAGGGACAGCGCAGCGTGGCACACCCGACATTTTTATTTTATTTTTGTTAATTCGTTAAGAAAGAAATATTATACACATTATCTCACTTTTTTTCACTTAATTAACTACCCACATAATATGATTTCACTTATACTAATAATAAATAAAAATATTCTTATTGTTTTTTTCTTGAGATTGAACAATTAAAAAAAATCATTTTTTTATTATAAAAACTCTCTTTTCATAACTTTTGAAGGTTATTTCCATCAACTTAATATATCATTGAAGAATAAGATAACACAAATAATCTAGAAGAAAATATGGAAGAGAACAAGACACAGAAAAATAGAAAAAGACAATGGTCGCAACTGGGACAAGAACCCAGACCTCTCGTCTGACCGGGACGTGCGCGTTAACCAATTTTGTTATTGCCACCTTCTGTCAAACCGTCATATTTGTCAATCTCATACTTAAAATTTTAGAATTAACAATATTATCTTCAACTAATTCTTTTTTCCATTCTGTGTTCTCTTTCATATTTTCGTTAAAATTATTAGTGTTATCTTCTTTTTCAATTAAAAAATGTTTATTCTGTTCTTCTAATTTTTTCATCTGCCTCTTTGACTTTAATATTCTCGTTTATGCAACTGAGTTAAAAGTTTGCAAAACAGTTGCAGATAAATTTATGTTCTCTGAGACATGTTTCATCAAGCATTATTAATTAAAAAGTAATTAATGTTATAATTAATAATTGTTATTATGTTATAATTTCATTCAATTTTTCATTCTTTACAATATTGTAAAGAATGTAAAAAGGGTATAATTTTATTCCATTAAAACTACAACGCCCTCATGTCCTATGTATGCTTTCAGTATTTAATGTATTCGTTTATAATTTACTTCATTGTCTTGTACAGTGTTCGTGTACATGTGACATATTTATAAATGTTATTTTCGTGTGCATAAGTTCATTTTGAAATTTGTTGATTAATAGGCACACATTATATTCGTATAGTTTTCTGATTATCAGTATGTTCCTTCTTTTTTTTGTATAGTTTTTTCGTACGGTTATCTGGGTTTTAATTAAATAGTTTTTTTTATAACTTCCTTCTGAAGCTGAATTCCCGGGCGTTGCTCGGGTTTTACGCCAAGTTTTAAGAAATTGAATTGATTGTAGTTTTCCTCTTATTTTCAATACTTCCTTCAGTCTCCTTAACTACCCCATTTCGAGGATACCATAGTCCCATCGGATTTGGACAAATTTGACTGTGCGGTATCACAAAATAGAGAAAATTGATTTGTCAACATTGCTTCCTACGGCTGTGGATACATTTTTGTAAGGTGAAAAAATGTCATTGATCATCATAACTCCTTGACTTAGCAGCGTCCAAGTAATCAATTGAAAATCGATGTAATTATAATATTATGCCTTAGCGGTACCCCTAAATCGAACCCCTAAAATCACTAAGCTATGAACGCCGTTTCTCTTTCGGTGAATTTAAATAAAGTTCCCTTTTATGGTAAACATTGTTTAGGTAATTTCAAGTGTCCATTCATAAATAAAACTCTATGAAAACGAAGTGGAAATGAGAACGTAATGGAAGAAACTTGGAGAGAAAGGAACTGAAATGGTTTAGTTATAGTTCAACTTCATTGCTTCAATCGACTGCCTCGGAAATAAAATAAGCATCGATGGAATCGGAATATGTCATTGATTTGGTACACAGGCGAAAGTAAACGAAAAACATAGATGGGTATTCTACGTCTTTGTTTTGTTCATCACAAAAATAAAACCGTTAAAAGCACGTTAAAAAATATTTTAGGTACTAAGTTCCAACACTTGTGCACCTACTTCCGGTCCCAAGATGATGCGTCAGGATTGCCTTTTAGTTTTTTTTTCACATTTACCTGCGGAAAATAAAGTTTGGTGTTGCGAAAGCTTACGGAGATATCAAATATTCTATTATTTAACGTCGATTGCCAACTTGGGTACAGAAAGGTATTATCCGCGAATGGAATTTACGTTTACTGTGAAAATCATTCATTGTGAAAGCTTCACATGCTACGTTTCATTCATTGGTAGCCGGTCGCGGGCCGCGCTCTAAGCCCACATGAATCAGACCTCTATTTGAGCAGCAAAATGGCCACCGCATAGTTCGTATTCAAACACACATTAACGTAGAATTTTAATCAATAGCGAAACAGCCTAATGCCAGAATTTTTGCTCACCTTTCCTCGATTTGAAATCGAAAAAATCACTGTGTTTACTTAAAAACGTAGAAGCGAATATAATTCCTTAGGAAAATCTTAATTATCATTACAGTTAGATTTTCCACGGGATTCCCATGGTACACGCGCGATCAAACGTCATACATATGTTGTCGCTTTTTTATAACTCATAACAATTCATTTCCTACATACGTAGAGAGTAGAAAATATAAGTCGTTTGCAATGTGACGACTAGGTCAGTACTTAACTATTTATTTTCGATGTTTGTTTGTTAGCTTGTCAGCAGAAGCAGTTCTACAACAATAATAACATTAAAATAATCAACAAAATATGACACAAATAAATTATTCTTTGAATAATATATCTACGCGCACTACTTGAAAAAAAATGTAAAAACAGTATTGTTATAATGAGAACAGAAATAAAAATAATAATTCATACTTCGTCTTTCTCTGTCTATAAAGACTCTTTTTGCTACATTCCCAAGATAGGAAAAATATGTTTCAGAGTGGAGTTATCTTAAAAAGAAAGAGGTTACCGTCATCATGATGTTCTTCCTCTTAATAATAGTTTCAAATGCACAGCATCTCAATTTGTGACACAGTGTGGTTATTTGTAAAGTAAAGACACATTTTGTTGTATCTGCAGCTACTGAAGGTCAAGTGTAGATAGACCCGTATTTTTAATCATATCACCTGCAGTCTTCAACTTCAAGCCTGCGGGTCTCAGCGGTTCTATTCTACTGTCGGCGGTTTGTTATAGTAAAGTTGTTACATCTTCTTCTTCAATCAAGCAATTTATCCGGCTTAAGAATATTTCAGTTTTAGCACCTTTGTTTTTATTTCATCTGGGTTACTCGTAGTTATATTGTAACTTAGTGAAAATTGCTATTAATATCGTGGATACAACCATCAAATTTAATAGAATCCGCGGAAGAACTTTATGGCGAGATGGGACAAAGATTTAATAAATATCATAATTTAATAATATAGGTAAAAGACTTCATGCCACTATGTATTGGTATTCCCGAGGGGTTTCTAGTGTTTAAAGTATTTTCATGATAATACTCACATCAAGGCAAAAACCCAACATTAATATTGGTATGACCCAGGTCTGATAGTGAAAAGTTTTTCTGCAATCTATGTGTAAAAACCCTGGAAACAACATTTCGTTTTAAAAGCTGCTTAAATAATACAGTTGAGTAAAGGCCCGTCTCTTGTGACCTCCGCCATTAACTTTTGCTTTAACATTCCCTTAAGAGGAACGTATGCGCGGTCCATTTTGGCAGGTTTCATAGAAAATTTAAATTTGGATTTAAGATCAAAATACCCAACCAAACTGAATTATTTACTATTTTTGTAATAAAAGGTTTATCAAATATCTATTACGGATGTGAGAAACTTTATTTATTTTTGCTTTAAATTATAAGATATAAGGAGGCTAAAAGTCTTGCAGTTTTCCGTAGATTATGTCTCAATGTTGTGAAGTACAAATTTTAATATTATAGTAGTTTAAAAGTAGATTATATTAGATACAAAATGTTAAGTTTTATAGCTAAATAAAATACACTTCAAAAATAAATTTAAGATTTTGGTGTTTGGAGGCAATTTTGACAATTATTTGTGAGTAAATGAAAGACATTATTTTTTTTACTATTTTAAAAATCCAATGAAAAATAAAATAAAAAATTAAACATTGTTAAAAATGAATTTTTTGGGTAATAATTTTAAGATATAAACTACAAAATTTTGTTCTGCCGTAAATAGGTAATTTGTATTTTATATTTACACCCATCGAAATTTTTTTTTGTTAATTTTTATTTTTTATTTTATATTTCATTATATTTCTACAATAAATAAAGTTAAATTATTTTTTTATTGTTTTTCATTTACTAACAAATAATTGCCCAAATTGCCTCTAAAATCATGAAACATTAAAATCTTTAATGGCCTATAACTTATAATTTAAAGCAAAAATAAATAAAGTAGCTAACATTCGTACTAGATATTCGATAATCCCTTTGATTACAAAAATAAATTTTCAGTTTGATTGGGTATTTTGATCTTAAATCCAAATTTAAGATTTGTATGAAACCGGCCAAAATGGGCCGCGCATACGTTCCTCGTAAACATCACTATTAACATTGTCACATCACTATAAACATTCTTGATGTGTTTCAAGTTTTCCATGTGCGATAGAAAACATTCCCATCACGGCTAAAGCGGAAAGGCAAGCGTGACCGGTGGGAGGGGGGGGGATAATTTTTTAATTTTTCATAGTTCATTTGTTTACAGCTGCCGCGCCAAGCGGTTGATAACGGAGAATAAATCGAAATTACCTAATAAAAATTCGAGGTAGGTAGTAACGTCTTACTTGAAATCTGCGTGTTCTCCTTAATACTTCGTCTATAATTTTATCACTAATTTTTACATCAGAACTCGACGTTTGACGTCTACGTAATTAATTACGCACTCGAAATTCTAAAATAGTAACTTAAGGTCATAATAATCGTTATTAGTTGGAAATCTTTCCTGATAAATAAATATCTATTAAAATATTTGGGTTTTCTCCTAGATGTAGCATCTCTTCTTCATCAGAATGCATTTTAACATTTCAACGCCAAACGTTCAGTGCGTGTGCGTGGAGAGGTCCTACCACAGACCACAACCCAAATTGTATGCGACCGCGTGAACTTCATGATGTTTCAACAAATGGAAACGGAGGAAACAAACGGAAAAAAAAAAAAAATTATAGTAATTTCAAGAAATAAAAAAAAGTTTGTAGTAATGTCAAAGCAAATGTGCATATGATTAAGTTAACGGCCGGAAGAGACCCGCCTTAAAGTTAACAATGTTAATGTACGTCATGGGATTGAAGAAATCACTATATCAAAACATTTTATTAATATAAATGATTTGTGCGTCATTTAGTTAAGAAATATCCACTTATCTGCAGATATTACGTTGGTACACAAACTACAAACTATTTATCTACCTTCATTCCTACATAAGTTAGATACATAAATATTCAATAACCCACTGCCGACTTCATGACATCATATTCCATGAAACTAAATCTACAATCACCTGGGAAATCCTACACGTGTTTTTTTTAAAAAAATCATCGTTCTGTAAGCGTGCTGCACGTTATGTAAATCCTTTTATAAGATTTTTTTTCATAAAATAAGCCCGTCGTTGCTCGGAAATCAAAAAGTTATAAATTACCTAACACACTGCTCTTAATTTTCTAGAAAAAATATTATTTTACCTTGTTTAAAGTTTTTGACGACACATCTTATGTGAAGTAATATTATTCACATTATTAAAAAAACTTAAAATTGATGAAATGTTTGTTACTGAATTTCGGCAGTAAAAACAACACTAACTTGAAATACTAACACTTCATAACAGAAACGAATGCGAAAATCACACTTTAACGCATTGAAATGAAACACTTTGCATTTCATAAAAACTTCATTTGGCATTTGATATTTGCCCTTTAGCAAGAAAGAACGGACCTACGCCTTGTGTTTAAACAACCAATTTGTAAAATCGTCACACAATTCCGAAACGGTTTGGCAGAGTAATAGACGAGGAATATCGGAACGTTGACGACTGAAATATTCGGCTCTTTGCATATTGGAAAACGCTCAAAGAAAATATATATTTCATTGCTTTATGAAATAAGTTCCAATGTTATGTGCACAAGCCGTTATTATTACCAAGTACCAATGATTGGCGGATTCAGTTCAAATGTATTATAATATCGATACCAGGTCGCCTAAATAGAATAGAAGTAGCTTGATTTAACAAAAAATATAATTTATATGTGAAATCTATTTCCTCCCCACAACTTCAATATAACCGGCCACTAATCCTTCTCTTTGTATTATTTATACTCACCACCACTATTTCTTTAGGTTGTTAAGTTGGTACTACGCTTTTTTTCGGACGAAAAGAAGGTTCTTCCAAAACTTGTCAACGTTGTCAATTTTGTCAAGATAGGTATTTATGGTAAACCAATGAAATTGTTTTTAAGAACAGGTGATTAAAAAAAGGAACGGCTCTGCGGCTGTTTTCATACAAAACTTAAATTAGGATTTGCGGCCAAAATATTTAAGCTAACTGTAAATTGATTTATAGTTCATTTGTGTTTCAAGTTATAAAATATCGGCCATTAAATAAGTTGATTTTTCGTGATTTTGGTGTAAACTTTGGAATATTGTGAGTTAATCGTAAATATTAAAAAAATAGTTTTGCCCTTCCTTCTTTGTAAATATTAAAATGAAATATAAAAAAAAGTGAATTAAGGAAAAGCATTTTGATAGGCTTAAATTTAACATACGAAATAACCATTTTATGTAGGAGCAAACATTAGCCGAATATAATTATAAAATTTTGACTCAATAAATTTTTTTTCTGATGTTTTATTTTATATTAATTATACTTGCATAGAAGGTTGAAAAGTTAAAAGTTTTTAGTAATTAAAAAATTAATTAATTAAGGCCGATATATTCCATAGTTTAAAACACCAATACATGAAGTAGCACTTATCCGAATTATACATTCCTTTTGACATTTTTTTTTCAGTTTGGTTAAGTGTTTTGGCTTCAAATCCAAATTTATGTTTTGTGTGAAAAAGGCTGCACGGCCGTTCTCCGTTAATACTATATTCTGTACAAACAGCAGAAGACGTTATTTTTTTACTTACTCCGAAATGTACAGGCAAAAGAAAGCACAAAAGAAAGCGACATCTAGCGACTCCGAAGAAGAAAACAAAAATACTAATAAGATGACAAAATGTGGTGACAGGACAACTCGGAATGCAACCAACTCAGAACCATCTCAGATAAGTCATTTAGAGTAATAAAAAAAAATATATATAAAAAATTGCTTAAATAAGTTACGTTAGGTTAGGGTTATCGGGGCTAATTTAAAATTATTTTTTTTATAGCTTTTAATGACTTTTCAAGGAGGTGTTGAGTTGACTTTATTCTCAGTTGGCATTGAACCACCAAATGTACAGGAAAAGGTACACTGGAATTCGACGACAAAAATATGGAAAAAATCATCCTTCACATTGATAAAAAAAGTGCTTCGTAGTCTCCCCACTCCTGCCTACTTTAATTTTCTGAAGGGTTCACTTCTACCGGGTGTGAATTGCACACTATGATTTTTTTTTAAGAAATGGAACATTACAGAAGATTATTTAGTGAAATAAAAGTTTTTTTTTCCAATAGACTAAATCAACACAGTCATCTGTTTTATGGAAAAGACGACCATTTGAATTATGTAATAATATTTATGAAGCTACAATAGGTACCTACGCAGTTCAATTTTGAAGATAAGTTCTTGCATGAATAAAACTTTAGCATTAGGTACAAGTTAGATTAAACAAATCTCCAGGGAAAAAAATTGCACGTGCTGTTCATAATAATTGATTATCTTCACGGCTAATCAAACACTCGAAGATCCGGGTGATGAGTAGGTACCTAAGGGTAATCCCGAACAAATGTTGAATAAATTAAAGATGACCGAATCAAAAGTACCATCATGGCGAAGTTGAGGTTTGAGGAATTGATGAAGCATGCCGAGGTACACGGATTCTATAAGGGCCAGTTGTTTCACAGAATTTGAACAATTCAAGTTCTGTTATTATTTCAGTTATGTGTAAACAACTGGCCAAAAATGATTTAATATTAATCCTTTACAGAACTTGAAACTGAACTTTGATGAATTGTACGAATTCTGTGAAACAACTGGCCCTTAGTGTATCGACTTATTTTGGTTTCTGGAAAATGCTGAATCCCGGGCGACATTGGGACTAAATAACTTTAAAAATAAATATTTTTATTTTCCAATACGCTTACTAAATGTCATTTTACGCTTCGAAATTTTTCGATTTGATGTTAAAAACTTTTAAACGCTAGTAAATTTAATTTAATTAATTTATGTTGTTTCACAATTAATTCATTCAAAATAATATGTAATATATTGCGGCACGTTTCATAGCGGTAGATACTCTCAGTATCACCCCTGTGAAAGAACTCCATTCAGAATTGAAATGTTGCTTGAAATAGTTTATTTTTTTTTAAAGTTTGGTGACCAGATCGCAATAGCCAGGTACTTCCCCACCTTCATCTGCCCCATCTCATTTTCCTTCTCATTATCTTCAACCTCACAACATAGGATATTGGGGATCTCATAGTCTCGCTTCTGGTGAGACTGTGAGATCCCCAATATCGTTCACACGGTTGGGAGTAATCGGGTTTGTTATGAGTGTGCCGTATTCACTAGTGAAATTCACATTGTATACAAAAAGCATATATTTACGGACCTGCGTTTTGAAAAAAAAACTATTGACTGTGATTATCTTCACTTCACGTTGATTGTTCAATGTCCATTGTTTTGCCAGTGTCAATGAGGCAAACCACAAGAAATATACAATAAATATACATTGATTACTAAAAAGTGTCATCTGGGTGATAAAACTCGGTGTATTACAAGATTATTCGGCAAACATCATTAAGGATCATCCATAAATTACGTCACACGAATTTCGTGATTTTTTAACCCCCCCGTCCCTGTCACACATCGTCACATTTGTGAGACCCCTTCCCCCCTAATGTGACGTTACATATTTTGCAATTTTACATCTAAAAATAATAAAAATTCAGATTTTACATGTGACGTCACAGAGCTGATAACCCCCCCATACCCCTTGTCACACAATGTTACACTTATCTAAACCCTTTCCCCCTTCAAGGTGTGACGTAATTTATGGATGGCCCTATACATCTTCTGACCATTTTGTCAAAATTAACTTTTTTATAAATCTATGTGCCTTCATTTACAACTAAATGAAAAGTCGATACGCATTGAATCAATTTCAATAGGTATTGTCTTTTCGTTTTGTGGGGTAGGAAGATACATAGATTTATAAAAAAAACGTATTTTGACATAATGCTCAAAAGATGTAATGTAGTCGAGTAATCTTGTGTACCTAATACGCCGCAGTTATTTATAAGTAGCATTATCACCTTCACTTCACATTATATAAATATTTGTGTACGTGTCGGGTACAAGAATATAAACAGTATTCAACATGACATGAAAGTTCGTGACTTTTGTAATACTTACCTGTATTTATCACTGTTCAATACATCAGCTGCTAACGATGTCTGGCTAACACAGAGTAATTAATATGACACTACAGTAATTACATCAATTCATTATTAGCTTCGCGTGAGAATGTGCACCCGGAAGTTAGTCATCCTTTAGAAAAAATCAATAAAACTAATTTGTTAAATTTTATGTCATAGTTTGAGAAAAATCGTTGAAAACGACAAACAAGCTTCAACCAGATTTAGATCAAGTGTTGTGGTTAAAAAAAAAGTTTTTTATACAATAAAATCAACCATAACTTTTGTATTATTTATTGTCCGTAACATTTTATTTTTATTACCGAATAATCAGTATTGAAATATGTCATGCTGGTATTTTGAACAATCTATTAAACAAGATTTCATGCTTTCCGCGAATAACTTTACTAGTAGGTATCACATCAATCTTCCAATCATAAATGTTTATTATATACCTAAGTAGTGTCGCCAGGTACCACAGCATCTCATAAAATCTTCTCGTCCAACGTCGTCCATATTATCAAGAATATATAGAGACTTCTTGAGGCTATGACAAACCGGTTTTATTTTCAAGTTCCTCTACCTTGATAAAAATAAAACGCAGAGTCAGTAAATGTATAAAGCAAATAATTCCCACACAGTAATCTAACGTAATTTTTTACTCTCTTCGTAAGTACAATACGATACACAGAGAAACACTTGGTAAACTTTTAAAGATGGAATTAAAAAAAAAGTTGATTGGCTAAGCAATGTATTTGATGAAAGATACAAGGTGCTCTTTTTGCTTTTCTGTTAACGCTGGTGCGCGAAGACGCTTGTAATGCTGTCGTTGCCTTTTGAAAATTAATATTCATGAACATTTTATGACAGCACAACCCCGATGTGCAAACTATGCTCTTTCATCGAAAGTTTATCATCGATATGTGCATGCGACGTTTTTTTAGGTACCTAATGGTGTGTTTTGTCGCATTTGTGAGACAGCTGTCGCTACCGTTGGAATCGGACCACAGGGTCACGAACGTCACATAGTTTATTACCTTTTCTGTGATAGGGGCAAAAAAAATAACATTAATCTGTCAGAAATAGTTAGGATACAAGCGGGTATAATTTGATTGACAAATAAATAATTTACATTGTGGTAGTTTATAAAATTTTCTAATGCTTATGTGCAGCTTTCATAAGCACATGATCTTGGATTTTTGATTTTCAGATTTAATTTAATATTACTGGACTGTTTGTCTGTAAAAAGAGTCCACCGTCTTCAAAGATTTTGTTAAATTTTTTTATTACCCTAGAGTTTTTGGTATGCGGGAGGTAACCCAGATAGATGTAGATTTTTGTTCACATGCATTTTCACACCAATACCTACCGCTAATAATATCGATGAGTTTTTGTCAATCTCTAGTAGACGTAACTATATTATGTACGTAATTGAGTTTACTATTATTATTTCATTAGTCATGTAGGCTATCTACTATTGTCATTAACAGTAATACTCATTATTATTGTAAGCTTGACTCTTGTGCCCAAGGAGAAAATACACTTCTAGAGCAGCTCATCGTAAACAGTAGACAGCAGACACAGGTCCAAATAAAAACGTACATTTGTGTTTAGAACTTGAGTTAAATTGAAATGTTATTTCATTAATTTACCAGTCTGCAACTAGATCCCTGGTAAAAGTACTAAAAAATCGACTGTTCCAAAAAAAGTTGATAATTTTTAAACCTTCTATATTGTCTGGGTTTTAAGGGACGTACTCGACTTACTTAAACCAGTGATTCCTGACATTATTTGAAGTAAAAAATGTAAATGAAATTTTGGTCTCCGGTGACTTTTTTCGTTGACCTTTTTTTTTTTTCAAAAATTTTTTTCTTCAAAATCATTTTTTTTTCTTTCGCATTTCGTCACTGGTCACTCTGCCGAGTAGCTGACCCACCCCTTACCCCGCCTCCAACTGTCCAACACCTACCATTTTTTTTATGTTTTTGTAGAAAAAAAAACATCAAAAATGTCACCGGAGACCAAAATTTTGTTTACATTTTTTACTCCATATAATGTCGGGAATCACTGGTTAAAGTAAGTCAAGTACGTCCCTTAACACCCGTATATGTAAAAAAATTGGGTTCCGTATGTTTGTGTCCGCAAATCTCGGAAAGTAATCGATGGATTGACTCAATTTTTTTTGCAGAAGACAGTATCTGTGTATATATAATGGTAAGCTCTGGTGTAATGAAATTTGTTTTAATGAAAATGTGTGTATTTTATATATTTAAGTGGCAGAGAGGGAAAGCAGGAGGGGGAGGATAACGAAGAATGTGGGTGGGGTGAAGAGGGAGGGGAAAAGCGTTCAAGGTGGAAAGGGAGCACGGGAGGGGAAGGGGACGCGGGAGGGTAACGGGGACGCATGGGAAATGGAGGAAGAAACAATTAATTTCTTTGAATTTGCATTGCAACACATGCCGGGTACCAGCTAGTTGTGTATAAAAATTACTCTCTAGTTGTACTGGTACTAGCTAGTTGTGTATAAAAAAACTCTCTTAGTACCGAAGCAACTATTAATCACAAATATGTCATTATTAGCAAGACTAGCATTTTTATTTGTTTTCAGACAACATTTCCAGCATGAGCATTCCTTTTAAAATGAAGACCAGATGATAGATAGATTGCTTGCAATTTTTTTTTCAATTATAAAAAAATAGTGTTGAAGATCGGACGAGGCCGAGTTGTTGAAATAATTAATTGTCAAGAGTTAATCAATAAAAAAATGACCATTTACAGGAGTATGTTTGTCTGTATAAATTTTTATTTATTTGTTTTATTTTGTATTTAAAAAAAAGACAAACATTCCCAAGTTACGAATAACCTGACAAAATTTGAAAAATCTCCTACAACTACCACAGTAAGCGGAAAATGTTGCTTGCATCGTGATGGAGGACAGCCGAGGAATCGAACACGCGACGCCTGGGTGGTACACAAACGCGATGCCAACTCAACCACCGACCGGTTTTTCGACAAAGGTATAAACCATTTCAATGTTAATATTTTATTCGCCTTTTTTTGTTTTGATGTGGTACCTAATCAACAGAATCACGCTGTATGAAGCTAACAGATCGAGGTAGGTAGATAGAAATATAAACCGGATGATTTCGTTCAGCGTCAGTAGTCTGCTCAAGCGGGTATCTTCTCGTTGTGTCGAAGAGGATTGTGCTAAACCAAAAGTGTTTTAAAAATGAATTTAGTGCTTTTGCTTTGTGTGACAATAGGATTGTTTTCGTGTGAATGTATGAGTTTAAATGTGCGGATGACAGCGCTGCGTCCTAGAGGATTTCGCGCCTGCCTCGTATCCGAAAAGGGAATAGAATCATTTTCGTTTTATGCCTATACGTCCAACAGGAAGAATCAGAGGAGAATTGAAGGCAATGCCACTAGCCCCGTGGAAGGATTATGGTGCTATACAAAAAAGGACATTACTCTCAAAATCAATGACGAAATAGTATTCTGGTACAGAGTTGATCAAGACGGAGAGCAGCGTCAATCTGATAGTGAGATAAAAAAATTCCAAGGTATGAAGTCACATTAACTTGATATAATTTGCAATGTTTTTCATTTACCATCAGGTAATAAAATACTACGAGTATTATGTTTACATTATTGTGTTACGAAAATAATCTGAATATTACTTATTTTTGTTTACCCTAGAAAGGTGTCGCATTTGATGACGATGCTGTTAATGAAAATAAGGTCATGAACTTATTTCTCAATTAAAAACAAAACGATTTAGCATTGCATAGTTTAATGGTTCACTGTGTTTACAAATCCATTTTTTTGCTTTGTCTGCCCTCATTTTTATTTTGTTTACATGTAATAAGAACACTAGTTCCAATTATAATAATCATTATAAAATATGAATAAAACAGTTCTCCTGACCTCTTTATCACCGAGTCAATGGAGATAAATAGTAAACAAGATAATATTTATAAGCGTTTATTGGCTGTATTTTTAATCTTCCGCCCTAAAATATCACAGGACATGCTAATTTTTAATTTAAGATTTCCTCGCATCTAGAATAATCTTTTTTTTTTCAGCTTCCGATTTCGTGGATGAATCTAGTCTGTATAGACCGAAATTATCAACAACTTCTGTTCCAAGTCCTCGTCGAAAATCCACGACAGAATCATCTCAAGCCCTTCAAAGTCAAGATGACGTATTCGTCACGCCATCAGATAAAGTAACACAACAAGAACAAACTGACTACGAAGATCTAAAATTCGTTCTTGTCCAACCAGTGACACCAAAGCGTGGGTTAGAATATCCTATTGTTCCCCAACAACCAGCAGCCACATATGAACTTTCCGCTAGTGATCTGCAAGCAGCATCTGAAATCTTCGATAACCCTCCAGCTTCCGATTTCGTGGATGAATCTAGTCTGTATAGACCGAAATTATCAACAACTTCTGTTCCAAGTCCTCGTCGAAAATCCACGACAGAATCATCTCAAGCCCTTCAAAGTCAAGATGACGTATTCGTCACGCCATCAGATAAAGTAACACAACAAGAACAAACTGACTACGAAGATCTAAAATTCGTTCTTGTCCAACCAGTGACACCAAAGCGTGGGTTAGAATATCCTATTGTTCCCCAACAACCAGCAGCCACATATGAACTTTCCGCTAGTGATCTGCAAGCAGCATCTGAAATCTTCGATAACCCTCCAGCGGTTCCAAACTACAACAACATTAACAATGCCGGCTTTCCTCAAACACTTCACAACGTGGTATCTCAAGAACACAGTGAAGCCGAGGGTCATCACAAAATTATCGAGCCACATTATACAGCAAGTATTCACATCGATGAAAAGGAAAAAAATGGAGAAATTGATGATCGGTTAATTGTTTCTCCTTTAAAAATCGACATTCCTTTACGTCAAATCGATCATAAAATTCTCGCAAAAGGAACTGATGAATATGATTATGCAGCAAAGGGAGACCCAATTAATATCAACATAATAATTAATCGCGAAGCAACGCCTTGTAATACCAGTGCTCTATTTGGTGTGCCTACAATAGATGCTAAGTCAAAAGTACCAGCTCCAGAGGAAGATGTCAAAAATAAAACAAAATCGTGCGAAATAGTACTTTCGCGTGAAAGAAGGTTAGGCGAAGCAGTTAGAAGCAGCTATCAAGAATGTGTTCTGAAGGTCAATACTGTAGAAAACGATCTAATTGATTCCAAAAAAGAAGCAAAGGTACTCAGTGCTTTGCTAAAAGAAACACTGGAAATGATAAATTATTTGAAAGTCAATTCGACAAACAAGTTGATTTTAAAGAGTTCGATTGTGCTCACAGATTATAAACAAATACTTCGTGACGTTATCCACGTACTTTTGGATGTGAAACCAGGTCAATACAATATCGTGAAAAGTGAACTTGTAGGCGATACTATTGTCAAATTCGAAGTTGGCGGCTACAATGAAAAACTATTATTATTTTTGAACGGTCGCATCAAACTGTCTGGCTCCAACTTCAAGCTCATTGATTACGATGCGCACGTTCAGCATCAAAAACAAGCTGAAAACAGTAAGGATGACGTAAGGGAAGAATGATATGTATTGCTTATAAATCTACGATTTTTCAAACATCCAACCATGCATTTTGATAACAGATGAATCATTCTTCGCGGGAAAATGTCGTGAAAATGTTTGGTAAAATAAACCCCAAATTCACCAGTTCTTTGAAGTTACTTTTAAGTATCTATACTTATTTTTGATTTTATTAAAAATATGTTTTAATTATTTAAATCAAAGCTTTTAGCAGTAAAACTTAAATCCTACACCCTTGCTAATAAACGTGTTTTAAATTATACACATTTATTAAAAATAATTTATCTATGGTTATCAGTTGTGTAAACCTTAAAACAAGTTTATTAGTAAAGTAAGCCAATAAAGTTTAAATATAAAATAAAATAAAATTTAAATTGTATACAAGTAGGTAGATACCTACGTTCATTATTTCAAAATTTTGTTTGGTTTAGGCTTGGGTTTAGGCACACAGCATTCAAAACATGTTTTAGCTATGATGTTGTTTTGAATGGTAAGATTGATCAAAATATGTTATATCGTAGGTTATCATACTACGTATGTATCTATGTATCTTTGCATCTTTCTGACTTTTCAATTTTTCTGGCGTTATTTGTGGTAACACAAATGTAACTGGAGGGTTTAAAAAAAATGTTTATGTTAAGTAAATTAATTTATTTATTGTGGTAGGTACCTAACCCAAGGACACGATTGGATGATTGGTGATGATTGAACGACGATTGAATGATCATTAGGTGAAAACTTCACAAATTTTTACCAACTAATAATAATAAAAAGGATTTTTTAAATGTGTTTCAATAAAATTGAGTGATCTTATTTAACACCAAACATTTGTTTAAATGAACAGAAACATTTACTATCCCTTATTAATTTGTTATGCTGCAAATGAAAAATTAAAAGAATTTTATGTACCTCCACAATAAGGCTATTCGAAATTGCATAACTATTCTTTGCCAACGTTTTATTTTAACTATGTATAAACTTGTCTACAAAGCAAATTTTATTTGCGAATAAAAACTCGAATAGTGAGCTCCGGTGTTATGAAATTTTAAGCCTTTACACATTGAAATTTCTAGCTCAATAAAATTAATCTTAGCTAGCAGCGGTTTTAATTATGAGCGTAAGAAGCATTGAAATATCAATTTCACCGACAAAGCAAGACAACTTAAATTAAATTTGTTAATGGTCCCTAAAGTAAAATATTTAGTTAAAAAATGTATTTTTTAAAATAAAATATATTCGTTTTATCAGGATGGTTCCATGACAGTTGATCCGCCGACAATCGACCCCCGATATACTTATATAAAATGTGCAGTCGGTTTACAGAAAATATGGTATTCCTAATTACACAAAATAAAACTAAATGACCCCGAAGGGATGTGCAGAGAGTATGTACCACCGAAGAACAAAAGTATAAGACATATTTTCATTCAAATGCATCAAGGAAAAATCTGCTTCTCTGTACGCTGTGTATACCAGCGCATAAGTAAAAAAAAAATCGACATGTGTATAAATTCGTTTGATATTCATACCAAATTATTAGGTTATTTTTGAAGTCGATTTTACATTTGAAATTGGTAAATAATGCATAAAAAAATAATAATTTTATAGTAAATATCATTTCGGAGGTCCAACTGTCGGCGGATCAACTGTTGGGTCATCACCCAGGATCTACTTACCTGACAGTGTTTACTTTACTATATACAACATGAATCTCACAAAATTGGTTACCGGACCGTGCATCCGCGCCTTTTCCGGACGGAATATTGATGTCCAACAGTCCAGAAAACAGGATATTCCATCTTCTTGAAGGTTTGTTTTTCTATATATTTAACTGAACATCATTTGGAGAAATTTTCTCACTTCTCATTTTATTCATCTACAATATTAACGGTCCAGTGATCTTCACGGAGCCTGACTTAGGACTTTAATATTATAACACAAAACGTTGTTATTTTATTGTTTTTTACTTAATAGACAGGAAAAACTTATTAAAGATCAAATTTTGTACATCGCATAATTTTTATATTGCTTTAGTCAAAGTAAATAAAAAAATTGTAACAAAATGGTTTTTACTAATTGTAAAAAATTATTAAGGCATTATATATTGTCACAATTTGGGAGGTGGGAATGGGTACCGCCGCTCCGGGAGCCTTTATTGGATTACCAACACCTGTGCCATAGGTCATCTCAAGTGGTTCGCCAAGTTTGGTGATTTAGCAGGGGTGCCCGGGTTCATAGGGTGAGGTTTTGGAGGCGGATGACCAGGTCACACTGAACCCCAGATTCCTACCCACCCCTTAAACCTTTTTCCATCCCAGAACTTTCCTCTCCCATTGCCCTTTTAAAAAACCTCCACACAGCATCCCAAAAGATGACATAGGCCCTGAGGGAAATTATTTTCCTCAGGGCCTCCTGTATGGAGCTTATGTAAAAAAAATTGTCAATATATCATAGTCAATATTTCCTTACCATGGAGATGTTCATTGCGCAGGTAAAGCTTGTCATAAATATTTTTGCAGTCGGTGTCGTTAGTGCAGTTTTTTGGTATTAAAAAAAATGTGGATACTTAAAAAAAAGGCCACCTGAAAAGTTATCCGTGTTAAGTTGTAGTTACACACCTACAAGTCAATGTGTCAAAGATGGCTGTTCATTTCTTTTTTCTTTACCAACGTTCTTTGTTTTTATAAATGGTTCTATAAAACGTTTTTGAACGGATAATATGTTATTATCCCTACTCAACCTGCCTCATCCGACTGACTTGTCAGGTTTCTTACTTGTTTAACAACTTTTATCGATATTTTTTATTCTTTTCACCATATACATACAGATATAGGGTAGGTAAAAAAAAATCAAACTGATAAAGAAATAAGCTAGAATAAAATCATCTTAATATATAAAAATGATTGTTTCTTTGTTTGTTTCTTATGCGGTACTTAAACCATTCATCGGTTTGGGATGAAACTTTGGTGATTTGTCGTGCGCATGCCCGCGATGGTTTCTTACATAATGGTGAGCTCTAGCGTTATTCAAGTATTTCCTACACCATTCATCCGATTGAGATGAAACTTTGGTGAGTTATTATGCGAATGTTTCTATACATTCGCATAATAACTCACTATTGTGAGGTTTGGCGTTATAAAATTGGTATAAGAATTGTACCACAAGTGGCGCGGTGGCGTGGCGTTTGTGTGTGTTTGTGTATGTATTTCATACAGTTAAGCGGGGGAAGGTGGGGAAGGTAGGAGGGGAACGCGAGAAAGGGTGGTAGGGGGGCGGGGGCATGGGAAAGGACACGCTGGGGAGAAGCGACGGAGGAGTGGGGGTCGAGAGAGAAGCAGAAGGAAGGATTGCAAAGGAGACGTAGTAGCTGTAGGGGATAGCTGGGGGTTGGTTTGGGAAATCCACAGATGCATCTCATACGGACAGCTGTGAGAGTGTGTGTATTTCATATAGTTTAGCTACAGGGAGGGAAGTAGAGAGGGGAAGATGGGAATGTAGAAGAGGGGATTAATGGAATGGGGAGACGCGGGAGAGGAGAGAGGAACGGGGGCGGGAAGGGGAACGCATTGGAAAGGGGTTATGGAGGGATTGCAAAGTAGAAATAGCAACGGTAGCGGAAAGCAGTGTGAGAAAAATGGATTTTCATAATAAAGATTTAAAATACCTTTAAAATCTTCCGAATTTTTCAACACATTTCACGTGTGTATCCAACAGATGAAGAACCACTTTGGTTGTTTAAATAAAGTATGTAATTGTTTCTTTACTTAAAGTTTACTGTATAAATATATAACTGTACAGGACGTATGGGATCGCTTCTCCTCCCCAGATAGATTAAAACATTATTATTATTATTGTGTTATATCATCCCATGAACTATTTTAGTTGTTTATCAAGTGTATTAAATTTTCACCACAATTATTAGAAAGGTTGATAGTAATTTGTCCACAGAACAAAATCTCCCTAAGAAAGGTCCTGGTCACGTGTGGTATTTATCCAAGAACTTACTGCATCATCTGATTTTTAGGCTGCTCGTACACACGCGAGCCGAACCTGCGAAGCAACCGCAAATGGAGCGAAATGTCGCCGGCGGTTTCTTCGTTTCTTTCCCAGGCTCGCGCCTTGGTTCGCGTCTCGGCTCGCAAATACATAAACATTAGATGTTGAAGTTAGCTACTTAAGCCGCCGCAATTCAAATTTCGACCGATTTCTTACACATCTCACTTAAACATTTGAAGTTTTTAAGCTCTTAAAAAAATATATGTTATTTTTGAAGATAATATCTAGATACGTTCCACGCCGAAGCGCAAATTATATGAAATTCCCTCCATAGAAAAAAATCGCAAAGTATGCTCCTAAAATTATTTAAAAAAAGTCTATTTCTTTTATTTTACAAGTTATATTTGTGAAAAAATTCACAATGTTTCTTTAAATGATACTTAAGATAAGCTCCACTAGATTTTTGCTCTATTTTAAACGAGTCATGTTTTATTAATCTTTTTCGCAATTTTCGCTTCACTTTTATTGTTTGAAATGTTAGCGCGCTCTCTCCAACATTCGTAATTACATATCTCTCCATCTTCTTCTTTTCGTGCTCGGGTACGGGGCCAAAATGATAACCCTTTATAATAATTACGTTTACGAAGCTTAGATGATGCCCTTATATTTTAGACTTAAATTTTGTGAAGTAGATTTTGAATTATTTTATGGATCACCTTAAAATCCTGTATAATAATTAACCATAATTATCTCCAGCCACGTACATAATATAAGACAATATTTTTTTACAATGGAAGAAGGAGATATAAATAGAAAAGAAGACGACACCTTATTGGTGACAGAAAGAGACACAACTAGAAAAGAAGTAGAAAAAATATTATAGGATTGGTAGGTAAGGGGAGGAGGAAACAGTTCAGCAGTGGTTACAAATTAAATATAAGAATATCAGTAAACTGACGTCCGTATATTTAATCTATCGATAAACTGATAATCTCATATTTATTTTGTTCGGTTAAACCCCGCTGGAACTGTTTCCTCCTCCCCTTACCTACCCCTCCCATAATAATTTGCCGCCCACTTTTCTAGTTTTCTAGTTGTCACCAATAAGGGTTATTCTTCTTATCTATTTGTATCTCTTTCCCTCATTGTATTATTTTTTATTAATACGTGTCCGTGTGTAATTATGATGAGTTAATGTGTAAACCCTAATGAAGCTTGAGATAAGCGAAACCTGGTTAACTGTCATTTATTAACTTAATAAAAGAAGTGTATTATAAATTTTGGTTTTACAATTTTTAACTCGTAGAAGAGGCGTATTACGAATTCTAATTTTAATTTTATTAACTCAATGGAAGAGTTGTATTAAAAATTCTGGTTACAACTATTAATTAAATACAAGAGGTGTATTACAAATTCTGGTTGTACAATTTTTAATCCAATTCTGGTTTTAATTTTATTAACTCAATAGACGAGTTGTATTACAAATTCTGGTTTTACAATTATTTACTCAAAGAAGAGGTGTATTACAAACTCTGGTTTTATATAAAATATTTAATTTCACACCACAAAGAATTTGCTTCATTCGAAAAAAAAAATTGCGTGTAATTCACACGCGGTAGAAGTGAAACCTTCACCCACACAATCTCAACCAATAGGAGCCTTAAGAAGTGAGCTCATAATCAAAGCGGCCAATGCGCGCAGCTTGACAGCGCGACGCCTCGTAGGTAAGGTTTCATTCTATTTCTTTCTCTCGCAGGCGAAATCCTACAGATAAATCTGTTTGTCTCTTTTTAGTGTCACTCGTTTCCGTTTCATCGAGTTTCAAATCACAACGGTGCTAAAGAAGTTTCACTTAAAAAAAATAAAACACTTAATCCATTGTAAAAATCGCCATGTCGATTTTCGAAAAATGTGAAAACTACACAAAAGACCCAACCACTGTTAACTGCAGCCAGGGTAATAGTGGAACTATAATATTAATAAAAATGTTTATAATTTCTGTCAACAAATATTTACAAACTAGGTAGAAGTAGTTTGCTCACACGGCGCGGCGTTTAAGTTCGCAAATTTCAAATTATAGTCAATTAAATTCATATCATTTAAATAAATCATTAAGTTAGTAAATTAGTAAGTATTTGTCATATGAATGATGAGAAGACATTTTTTGATGGGTAAATAAATAAAATTATGTGGTGAGGGAATACGCAATTAGAGAATAAATATTATTATGGTAGGCATATAAATCTGACAAATTTGTGTTGAATTTTATATAATCATGCTGTACATGTATGAATAACAACACAAGACATGTGCATAGTCCTAAATTAAATGATAAGTAACATCATAATATTATTGTACAATTTATCGACTAACATAAAATTATTATTTATCTCAATTGTCAGTTTAGTCGAGCATTGTGTTTCTTTGAAGAATAACGTTTTCATTAAAAAGTATTAAAATTCCACTAGTCAAAGAGAAAACATCATCGAAAATGAATACTTGGCTGTTATTTTATTTTACAATAGTATTGTTCTCGGGTCAGTGTTTTTGTTATAAATTGCGTCTAACTGCCGTATGGCCCCGTGGACTCCGTGCTTGTATCGCTTCTGAAAAGGGACTGGAATCATTTACATTTTACGCTTATACTCGATCTTTGAAGAAGTTTTCGATAGTTTTGGAAGGGACTGTAACTAAACCTTCTGATGGGTTATGGTGCTTTAAAGAAAAGGACGTCTTTCTAGATTTTGGAGATGAAATTGCGTATAGCTACAAAGTTGTACAGTTCGGACAGACGCTAAGTGGCACCGGAACGAAAATACTGCAAGGTAAAATTTTGTTTTTATTTAATTTTTTTTTTCTTCAATGACCTCTCGGGGCTAATATAACAAAGGTCACCTCAATATCGGGAATGATGTTTGATAAGAAATTCTGAAGAGGGGGAATGAATAAAGTATACAGGATGTTTGGGAGTTTTTAATCGTAATATTCTTCTTCTACAATCTGTCCTCTGGCGTTCAGCTGCAATACATTTTCCTCACTCGACGGTACATCTACTTTCCGCGACTTTTCGTGCGTCCGCCAACACAATTAAAACATAAAAAATATATTTTCTTTTCGAATCTTTTATCTTATTCCGTATATTTGATATAAATTTAATAGTAAATTTAATTCAGATTTTATAATAAAGAAGTTGTTAAGTTGTAGTTTTTCTTTTTTATTTACAGCTGCTGATTTTGTAGACGAATCTGGTGAGTCTCAATCGACTTCTACCCTTCCCAGCTACATAGTAGAATCCAAGACAGAGGCAATAGGTTGGTTCAAAAGAGTAAACAATTGGTTGTATCAGCCGAGAAAACAAAAGGAAATAGAAAAAGTTGATTTTAAAAACAAGAAAGAACTTTCCCCTCCTATTAATCCTGTTAGATCAGCAGGGCAAGATCTCCCACACTATGGTGCCTCTTCTACTTTCGACTTGGAAACTCAACTTAATGTCAAATTTGATTCTCAAGAAAATAGTAAAACTAAGGAGATGCAACCAAAATATCTACAAACACATACAGTCAACGAATATGTAAGGAGTTTTGGAAGTAAATTAAATGATCATAAAAGGATCGGTGGTGATCAGAATAACATTACCATTGAAAGTATTCAAAATCCTCAGAATTTTTCAGTAGAGGTGCCAGAAACACATGCGAATAAATCTCATAATGCAGAAGGGATGGACTTAGCTCACGATAATTATATTATTCCCCAACAGCCAGCGACCAAAGTTGACCTTACCTCTATAGAACAGCAAAATGCATCTGAAATCTTCGATATCTCCCCGAAGCCATCTATTAAAGACAACGCTAACGCAAGACTCGCGCACACGTTTGGAGTCAATTTCGAACATCAAACACATAGTGAAGCCGAGCAATACCACAAAAGTAATGAGCCATTGTACGCAGCAAATGTACGCATTGATAAAAAGGAAGAAGATAAAAATGACGATCGTTTAATTGTTTCTCCAGCACAAGTAGACGCTACTCTGGAGCTAAAAGACGATAGAATTTCAACAAAAGGGTTAGGCGAATATGATTATTCCTTAAAAGGAGACCTAATAAATATCAACATAGTAATGAATAGCTCAGCAATAGCTTGCAACACCAGCGCACTGTTTGATCTTCCTAATGCAGATACTAAGTCGAGTGTTCAAATTCCAGATGAAGGCATCTCATCTCCTGCTACAAAATCGTGCGAAGCTTTACTCTTTCGAGAAAAGAAATTAAGTGAAGCAGTTAGAAGCAACTATCAAGATTGTGTTCTTAAAGACAATGTTGTAGAAAACGATCTAATTGATTCCAAAAAAGAAGCAAAGATACTCATTGCTTTGTTAAAAGAAACATTAGCAATGATAGATTATTTGAAAGTGAATTCGACAAACAAGTTAATTTTAAAAAGTTCAATTCCGCTCATAGATTATAAACAAGTCCTTCGTGAAGTTATCCATGTTCTTTTAAATGTGGAAGCAACTCAATACAATATCGCACAATGTGAACTTGAAAGCGATAATATTGTGATATTTGAATTAGGCGCCTACAGCGAAAAATTACTTTTATTTTTGAACGGTCGCATTCAACTACAGGGTTCAAACTTTCAGCTCATTGATTACGACAATAAATATTAATATAATGTTCAATACTAACAGCACGTTGAAAAATATTGTAATATATAACAAAAAAAGTTTTATTTTTAAATTTGCTAATTTGTAAAAAAAATTGTGGAAATTAAAGCAATACGTTCCTTCGAATGAATATCGAAGTGATAATAATTTTTCACTTTTGCACTTCCATGAAAGAACATGTCTTTATGTATACTTTATCCAGAAGTTGATTCTATATCTTTTGTATTTTCTTTTGCATTAAGTCAGCTTCACGAAACAATAAAGAAAAAAGTCGAAATCCGTCGGATACTGGAAGTCGTCCGTCGTGTCAAATTTCAGTGATTTTCTATAGCTTTCAAAGGCTTGTCTATACCTATCGTATGTTAAATGAATTAAGAATTTACTTAAAAATATGAATTACTGTTTATTAGTTATTAAAACTACTTACATACGAGTATAAGATTAATAATATGTGTTCAGAAATAATTATCCGTTTTTCGTATTATTTTGATGTTTGCATGCGATGACATTTAGTTCACAAATTTTCCCACAACTGACATTTCTTATCATGGATGATGAGGCTATATGCGCCATCATTTTCTGGCTTTAGAATAATTACTTTTAAGAGTTGGTGTCTTAACACAAGCGTAGTATTTAGCTCGTTGGCGTTGTACGAAATACCGCATTTAAGAATACTGTCAAAATGTTTCGTAAACGGCCGGTTTAACACGCGTTACGCTGTCGCCGAAGATACAGAATCATATTTTATACTATTAGTCAAATAAGATTTTTTGATGTTATAATAATAGCCCTGTCAATGAAGGGATAAAATCACCAATGTTATTCTACTCAAGTTGGATTTTTCACGGATGGTAGAACACCTTGAGACATATTTTAACAAAAAACCCCGGTTTTTACGATATTATTTCCCCTCAACTCCTCTTCAATATGTTTTGCACGCCTTTTCGGAAATCGCTAATATCTAATAGCTACTATATTTAATCAGCCTTTATTTTGTTTAGTTCCTAATTTATTACTGTATTCCTATGGCATTCGATGTTGATAAAATCAACACATTTTTTGGAATTTGTAAATAAAGAGAAAATATTAGTTTTTTTTAGAATATTTCACAAAATATTTGCTTATAACTTTTGTCCGAGTCTGTTAAAGAGAATAGATTGACTAAAATTTGTAGACAATATTTGAAGCTTTAAAATGATTTATTAAAGACAGGCGGCACGTAGGCTGCTAACAAAGAGCGCTACGCGCGAGTAAACGGCGGATAAACATACTTTTATATTTATAAATTGGATTATTTTAATTTCAAATTTGAAAGAAGTTGAAAAAATAAGCCAACTTTATTTTACAACGAACGTCGAAAAATTGCAGAGAATACCAAAATTTTGAAAACACACTACTTTTATTTAGGGAATCTGGAAAACAGCTGTAACCAGTGGCGGCTCGTGACTCTTAGGTGTGTTAGAGTGCTAATATTAAAAAAAAACAACATTGATGATTTTGTTGCAGCCAAAAAATTTTTTTTTTCGACAATCGATTTTTTGTATGAAAAATTTCAGGAAATTTCAGTTTCGCCGTGTGCCACACGGATTCCATGAAAATCTTCATACAAAAAACACATTTTTGAAAAACATTTTTTTTTTCGTCTACTACAACTTTAATAAAAATATTTTTTATATATAAACACTCTAAAACACCTAACAGTCGCCAGACGCCACTGACTGTCATCTGACTTTTTATCTCATGACTTTTCAATAAAAAATATAATAATACTTCCAAGAAAATATCCGAAAAATTGACGTTTTGGATTCGTAGTTAGCACAATATACACGTTGATTGCTAGGATTTACATTTACCAACATGCGCAAAAATTATTTATGTTAATTAAAACATCACTTTCGTAGAATTCTTATTTACGCAGTAACAGTCAATTAAAAAATAACATGTTCGAAATAACCTTTCCTTTTCAAAAAGGTAATTTCACGCGTCAGTCTGCTGAAATGCAATGTTGTCAGTCTTTCGGAGTCCAGTTAAAGACATTTTTTATTAGTACCAAATCGAACCTAAGTTTTACAATCGTTGTTCAATGGATAATTAAAACACCGTTTAACGATTGGTAAGTTTTTTTTAATTAGTAAGGCTGTACGTGACTAGATTATAACACAAAATATTATTTTATTTTTGATCAATGCAGACGACTTCCAACTCCCGGAGGCGTATTTCCAAAACCTGTACCGGTTCAGTCGCGGTAGCGACAATTTACATTTTAAATACACTTCTATATTGGTTATTTGTATCAATTTGCGAAACAAAAAATTGTTCTAAAATTAAGATAAAATAATCTTTGCAATTTATATTAGAAATTAATAATTTTATTTCTAAATATTTAAATTTTGATATTGAAAATGTAAATTGTCGCTACAGCGACCGAACCGGTATAGGTTTTGGAAATGCGCTGCCCGGAGGCTGGTTAACTATACATTTACGGGTTTTAAGATAAAACAAATAAAACATTGTTTATAACGTGACAACATTTACCCGACGGTGAATCATTATCACCGCAACGAAACGTCAGGTTTGTTTTTTTCTACCTTGGGCGAACAGCTTCAACACAAGACTGAAGACCATTCTCTCGGAGACCATTCTCTAACCTCGCGGGTTATTTTAAAGTTTACAGCAAGACCAGTGAGGGTGAACACCATTTTAGGTTTAATCTCAAAATAACTTGATATCATTTTTCCGCGATTTATGCATCACCTGGATTTACTCTCTGAAACGCGCTACCAAAGTCTCCGATCTAAAAGGAATGGGTCCCTTACAGTAACAGCTTTTAAAATCATAAACAATTACATTGACAGCCTATACCTCTTGGAATGCTATAAATTGTTCGTACCGAATAACTACCGTCAGGGTCGTCACCACGACTTGCTCTGTATTCCGCATGGCAGAACGGACGTTCTGGCCCAGCACAGCATGACAAGAGGTATGGTGTTCTTAAATGATACCTGTAGGTCTCTTGACATTTTCAATATTGGCCTTGAAGATTTCAAAAGTCATTTTAGGCAAGAACTCTAAAATATCAATTATCGTAATTTTTTTCTCGTTTAAAGTTATGTATATCTTATGTGTATTGTAATAAGATTACATCAATCTGTAATGCACAAAAAAATCATTTGAAGGTTATCTTTCATCGCACCTGCCTACAATTAAAGTCAATAAAAATCTTCAGAAAGTCAGTCACGAACCATACATGGAGAAAATATATATATATATATATTTTATTTTTTGTTCCTTGGACTACGAATCTGTCGACGACGACGGATTCTAAGTGCAATTGTGGATCTTGTAACTCTTTTGAGTTTAAGTGCGATCTTCAGAGTTAGAACTAAGTTACAGAAAATTATTTAAATATAATTTTCCAAATTGTAAATGATGTGTCAAGAATTCAGACAAGCAATAAAGTACCTACCTATAAATTGGTAGATCTTATTTATTCTGAAGTGTTCTTTAAATAAACTTTCAGCTTAACAAATCCTGCTGTTATAATATCCCGTGATTTTTCATACGTCTGTGGGTCTGTGCTAGTATTATATTAGTATGCCACGGTACACGTTATAATAATATTTGCATAGAAAATAAACACTTTGTGGTGTGACATTATAAATTTAATTCAGCAATGTTGTTTTCATACAACCAGTTTTTTCACACAGCGCTGTCTAGGGTTCGCTTTTACTCAAGTTTTCTTAGGCTGGCTTTACATTCGTAATTTTTTTCCCGTAATTCGCTCGTGTAAGTGAATTATGGCCAAATTACCAATGTAAACGACACCAAAAGTCACTTAACGTAATTTAAAGCATGTTACAGAACTTCTTCTCCCGGAAGTTTTTTGACAGGTCTAATCGCGTCCGCGCGAAATTACAGCCTTCTCACAGCTTATAAAATCAATTTGATAAGCTGAGGGACCTTTTGTAAGAAATGGTACCAAAATGCGCCGTTGCGAAATGTCAAAAACCAAAAGACATTTGTTTTTATTGGATTTTTTTCCTATAAAACTAGTATTTATTTCCACTTATTTGAGTTTTCTGAAAATGAGCATCCTTCTATTCAATTATCGGTCCAAACCTTTCTAATCTCAATGTTTCTGTTTTTAAAATTACGTATTTGAATACGAAGTCGGTTGCAGTCGGCAGCTGTCAGGTAGCTGTCATTTGAATAAAATGAAAGAAATCCATTAATTTTCGCCTTTGACGGCACAAAAGTGCGTGGAGAATTGTTTAATTAAAGCCAAAATCTATTTCAGCACTTAATTTGGTCCTTTTCGTCTTTATTGACAAAATCGCGTAAATTTGACAGTAGCATGTCGTTGTTGAAAGGAAGCCATCTTACCGCAAATACATTTACAGATGTAAACGGTCGCATGAGCAGTTACACAGGTCGAACTTCCGAAAAACTTCCGTGATCATTAATTGCCACAAGTCAGATTCATATGTAAACGCTCCTGGGAGTGACCTGTCAAAATATTACGTAATCCGTAATTTTTAATTACGAGTGTAAAGCTAGCCTTAGAACAGCAATATTTTATAAAGAAACTTATCATTAAACTTAACCGATGTAAGAGAGATATAATCCACAGAGCATTTTTCATTCATAATTTTTTCTGATGTTAATAGGTTTTAAATCTTTTACTCGTCTTTTGTTTGAATCCCGCTGAACGGTTGGGTTTTTTTTTTTTTTTTTTTACATGAGCTCCACACAGGAGGCCCTCAGGAAAATAATATCTGGGGTTTAGTGTGTTCTGGTCATCCAACTCCAAGATCTAGACAAACCTCATCCAATGAACCCGGGCACCCCTGCTAAATCACCAAACGTAGCGAACACTTGGGGTGACCTATGGCAGAGGTGTTGGTTATCCAATAAAGGTTTCCGGGACGGCGGTACCCATTCCCGCCTCCCGAATTGAAAGTTTATACGTGGTTTGTAGAGAAAACAACGTTCATTGGCAATACATTCTGTCAACTAACTTGTGTAATATAATATAAATATTGGCTGGAAGGAAATGAAATATTATTTTTTATGTGAGTGCGTATTACCGCACAAAAGTCTCAATTACTCCCAACTGTCTGGAGCCAGTGAGACTGTAGCATCCTTAATTTGGGTATGTTGTGAGGCTGAAGGTGGTGGGGAGCGGAAGGAGACGGGGAAGAGAAAGATGGTGGAGTACCCGGCTCTTCAGATCTGGTCATTTTACACGGATAAAGCCATTTCAAGCAACGTTTCAATTCTGAATAGAACCTTGCTAAAATGGTAAGTAATGTATTTTTTAAGTATAATTAAAAAAAAGAGTTGAATTAATAAAAAAATGAATAATCATTGAGACATTTAATAAATGGTCAATAGGTATCCCATCTATACTAATATTAAAAATGCGAAATTGCGTGTGTTTGTTACGCTTTCACGCATAAACCAATCAACCGATTTTAAAAATTATTTCACTAATAGAAAGCTACATTATATGCGAGTAATATAGGCTGTATATAATGTAAACTCTGGCGTTCTGAAATTATAAATATTAATAATGTATTATACGTTTTCTGTCGCTAACAAAAGTTAGTTATTGCTAATGTAAGAAAACAAATCGTTGCAGTGGAAACGATGTTTTTTTTTTTTTTGTAAAAGGCGGAGACGGTTTACAAGTACATAGTTCCCGTGAGCACTTAGGCCATAGGCCCATTGTGCTATCTCCAATTTTACCTCAATCCTTTAGTAACAACCCAGTCCCTTTAATAAAGTTCACCAAGGTTGTCACCGGATATGTGGCTATGTCTTCTGGTTCTACTGTGTGTCTCCCCAGGTATCTGAGCCTAGTTCCCACCAGGGCAGGACATTGGCACCATAAGTGAATTGGAGTCTCTTCGTCCTCTTCACATTTCCTGCATCTATTGGTGTTTTCCACTCCCAATATCTGCATGTGTCTCCTGAGATGGCAGTGTCCTGTTAGTAGTCCTACCAGTTCCCTCAGCGAGTTTCTGTCCATATTGAGTAGTTTCCTGGTTCGTCTAGGGTCTGGTCCTTTTATGAGATTGTCTCATTCCAGGTGCACTCTCCCATTCTTTGCAGTGCTGGGGAAACGATGTTGATATATTTAAATAAAAATAAATCTCCAAAATGTTTGTACGCGCATAACTTCCGAATGACTGCGCCAAATCGGAAAATATTTTTTTTTTGAGCTCTGGTATTATGAAATTTAACTTGAAAATCTTGATAAAAAATTTGTCGAAACGACTATAATTTTGGAAGAATTCGACTTTAGAAAATATATTCCTTCTTTGTGCATAAATAGTAAGAAAACAGGCATTTCAACGAAAAATTCCTTCAATTCGTAATTTTGCACTTTGACTAATTTTTGGATTTTATCCATGGTATCTACTATGTACATACATAAATATGTTTGGGATATTAAGATGTCTATGTATTGTGATATTAAGCATAGTAAATGTTTGAAACTTTCAAAATACCTTCTTCACACCCCCATAAAAGCTTCTGCATTATTACAACCACATGATAATACATCTGAAAATTTTTTTAATCATCACAAAATTCTTGCGAAATTGTAAAAAATTTGAGAATGACATTTTGCAAAACAATGATTGCTTAAGTCAAAACTCTTTAAATAAATAAATTAATTTGAAGTACTTAAATAATAATTTGAATCGAACCAAGAATTATAGATATTTTAAGGTACCTAAGTAGCCTAGCTTTAGCGCAGAAATCCATTAAAATAAGTATTTAACTATTCTGTTGTATCACAATATTATGTTTTAATACTGTAACAATGTCATCAATTAAACAATAAAAAAATGTCATGAAGCTTCATGGATAATTATTAAAAATTAAAATAATTGGGGACTTAAAACCAAACTTTAATAAACCTGTCAAGGTAATTCATGAGCCTTTACCGTAATATCAAAATCCTTGTGGAACTAGGCGATGTAGATATCAATGTGGTAGGTAACCTATCTAAAATGATTTGATTGAAGTTGATGAATTGAAAGGAACAAGTAGAAAGCCTTGGAATTAATTTTCCCGCCATTAATCTTTGGCCAGACACCTGGAAAGCACTTAACATAACCTTGAAATCAAATTAAAACTAATTACTTACAACTTAGTCGAAGTTTTCGAACTGTCGGTTAACTTTTAAGAGCAAATAACTTCCAGAGCAAGAAGTGCTGGCGGTACGTGATGAGCCAGGATTTAACTTGTAATCTAAAGAAGCTAATTTTCTTTTGCTGACCTTTTTAATTTGATGTATTGGATGTGGGATGTATGGACCACCGGCATTGCCCGAGGCTAGCAAATCCTTTGAATTAGGTATCAGCATCCCCCACGACTCCCAGAATGCGATCAGCTGCCGTTTTGCGCGTGTTCCGAATACAAAATGGCTCCTGGGAGAATTGGGCGGGAAAGGATAAAGAAAAGAAAGCAAACAGGTTACAAAATTTAATTACGTACCATGGACATAGGAGAAGCTATCCCTTATTCCGGTCATTTCACATTCTACCGGCGCGGCGTTAGACAAGTGAGAAATATAATGTTTATGTGAATTGGATAACAATAAAAGGAGGG
Organism: Glyphotaelius pellucidus; assembly: GCA_936435175.1. Taxonomy (NCBI): domain Eukaryota; kingdom Metazoa; phylum Arthropoda; class Insecta; order Trichoptera; family Limnephilidae; genus Glyphotaelius; species Glyphotaelius pellucidus. The sequence goes on along the minus strand of OW386538.1, from coordinate 29,002,152 downwards.
ATGGATGTCGGAGGTTACCAATCGTATTTTGAAGATTTGGAAAAGATTATTGTCGACTTTCCTCGCTACTCGCTCTGACGTGATCCACTTTCTAATCGTTGGATATTATGTCTCGGGGAGAATTGCCATTGAACAAGAAATAATAACATTCATGTGTGTTATAACACTCTTACTTCTTGCATAAAATGTCACAAGAACAACGCAAATGTATATTTTCACCTGGTTTTATTATTGAAGTCCAGTAAATTAAGTGTTGTATTTTATCTTTCAATATAGGTACCCAACAAACAAGTTAATACACCTTACGAAACACAGATTTTGGTTTGCAAGTAATTTGTGGTTCAGATTATGTGTAATTTTTGTATTTATAAGTAGGCAATAAACCGGAAAGCATTAAAAAAAATTGTAATATTTTTTTTATAAATGGAAAGGGATATTTATAAGCGTAGGGACCACGGCCAACCCATCGCTTATCGCAGAGAGTGGAAACATCATCTGCAATAGTCACCCCGAGCCAAGGTGTGAGCTACCTTATTAAAGATAAAAATATCGTGGAAAAACAGTGTCACGAACGGTACCTCCGAGAAAAAGCATCTCAAACAGAAACAACATCTCACATTTAGACATAACCCCAACACTTGGGACTTTGTTGCAGTAGACCTTCTATTTCCCTAGGGCGCGTGGGAAAATTGTTTTGTAGGAAAATTGGGACAATTGTATCTTTCAAAACTAGGGGCCTTGGGGGCCCAGGAGAGCTGACGAGCTCCGTGGACTCTTCGATCATAGAACCTACAGGGAGGAACCATAAAGAGGAGAGCTGGGCCACCTCCGTGAACCCTTCCTTTGTGGGAACCAAGAAGGAGTAGATTCTTCCATCGTGGGGCCTTCAGGGTACCAAGGATGGTTGGAGAGGAGAACTGAAGCCCTTTTCCTTCGTGGGGCCTTCAGGGAACCAAAGGAAGTGAGAAATAATCTGAGGCTACCTTGGTGGACTTCCTTCTTGTAGCTTTCCCGGGACTAAGGGGGAGTGGACAGGACGCTGAGGCCACCTTTGTGGACTTTTCCCTCATGGGGTCTTTGGGAAACTAAGGGGTTGTGGAGAGGAGAACTGAGGCCATATCCCTCGATTCTTTTTTGTGGGGCCTTCAGGGAACCAATGGGGAGCAGATTCATTCCTCGTGGGGCATTCAGGGAACCAAGGGGAAGCGTGAAGGAGAACTGAGACTCTTCGCTCTGGGGGCATTCAGAGAACCCAAACAACTTACCGACTTACCGTTAGTGTGTTTGGGGATACGTGTACGTATCTGGTGCAACAGTTAGACCCGCGACAATTGTGGCAGGGACTAACTAAAAAGAAATAATTTTTTAATAGGTACCAATAAATTCCTGGACGAAGATAGAAAAATTTCACTAGAGTTTTATACTCGGTTTGTGAGATTCCTTCTGTGCCGTTCAACTTTTATATACAAACAAGATAAGAAGGTGTTACGAAAAATATAGAAGAGAAGACTAATAGTTAGAAAAAAAATTTATTGGAAGGAATATTTATCATTATATTTTATTATTTTATAAAAAATGTATTTGGAAGGAATATTTATACGTCCTTCGCCTTCTTTAACTCTATAGAATAGGACTTCCCAACCAGGGGGGCGTAATAGGTACGTTTGCATTTCCGAAAAAAAAATCTATTTAACGCGTAGGTAAATGAACTGTTCCGAATTGCCATTCAATCGCTGCTATACGAGTTTTGACAAGTCACAACACACCGTGTGATGCGCACCCCTGCCCCACCTTCCCGCTTGAATCCATCTTTCACTCATAAAACAATTGCGTGTCGTACTCGCTCCTGTCAATAGTTGGTTCACAAAAAAATCCAAGTCTCGTTTCAAGTCTATAAAGTGAGATATTTAAGTGTGAAATTGTTCATCCCCTAAATAAAAGGTAAGTTTTTTAGTATATTAAACTTTCCCCGCCATTTATTTTTTATTTTCAACATACTTGCTTGTAAACTTTAGTTTTAAGTTTATACCTAAATTATGATAGTTTAGTCGTGAAGTAGGTACTAATGGGTTCATATGCGAACTCCTTTTATTCCACAACAAGTACGTAATCATTTTTTACTCATAAGCTCGTTCGTGTTATTACAAATGATATATAAACGATTATTTTATAAAATTATTTAGTTATGTCTACAAATTAAGTACCTAATTTTGTCATTTAATCAAAATAGTTAATATAAAAGATGTGTTTCTTACTTTTGTTGAAACTTAATGAAGGAGAGCATGATTTTTTTTTTTTTGGTTCGGGGAGGCTCGGCGAAATAAAGGTTGGGAAACCCTGCTATAGAAGATGTAGCTTCAAAAACAACGAGTAATTACAATAATAAACCCGTCGCGTCAGGCCTCATATTTAATTTTGACATTTGAGCGACTTGGCTGGGGAAGTTTTAATTAACTGTTTTCAATTTTCCGTACAAATAAATTTTCCCTTCGATGTTCAAATTTGTTTCTCAGTTAATGTCCATTTGATTGTCTTTTATTGTCAACAATATTATTGAAAGCAATGACGATTTCTGAAGATCATTGTCAATTCACTTTGCTATAAACGGTTCCCGTTATCTCATAGCGGCAGTGGCGTAAATTTACAGATTTCATGGTAGAATTATTCATTTCTGAATTAGAAAAGAATGGACTGTAAAAGTTAATATTATTATTATGGTTTAATTTTACTGTAAACATTATGTAAAATAGTTAAAATACGATTAATATTTATGTTTTCAAACCGTTCAAATACAAAATACGTTAATTTTTAAGTTGTTTAATAAATTAAAGACAATGACATTGGAAACAATAGGTATTGGAAGTTGTACGTACCTAGCTACAATATTAATAGAAGTTTGAACCTATTTTTTTTAAATTTTCTCCACACTGAAAAATTCCCCTCAGGGTCTACGTTATGTTTGCAAATGCCTTGTGGAGGGTCTTTTTAGAAAAAGAACGGAGCGCAGTTCTGGTAAGAAAAAAGGTATGAAGAGTGGTTAGGAATCTGAGTCAATGTGTCCGGACGTACGAATTCAACCCTCTCACTGCGGTGCAAGGCGATATGTCAAAAGAGTCCGGCTGGAGAGGTTCAGGTTGGGTCTCCCTCAACCAGTCTTTTACGATCCAGCCTTGCGCACAATAAGTGAGCAAAAGCATTCGCCGCCAAGGTCCTGACAAACCTCACCCCAAAGGACCCGGGCACCCCTGCTAATTCACAAAACTTAAGAGAACTACAGGGGTGTTGATATTCCAATAAATAGTTCCTAAGGCGGTCGTACCCTTAACCGCCTCCCAAATTGAGAATGAGAGAATGATAAAGATAGGAGAACACTAAACTTTTAAGCATTTTTAAATTTTTTTTTAATTTTTTTTTTTTATATGAAATACCGCACAAGAGTCCCAACTGCTCCCGTCTGAAGCCAGTGAGACTATGGCATCCCCAATTGGGGTATGTTGTGAGGCTGAAGGTAGTGGGGAGGGGAAGGAGATAGGGAAGAGGAAGGTGGGGAAGTACCTGGCTATTCAGATCTGGTCACTAAACACGGCTAAAGCCATTTCAAGCAACGTTTCAATTCTGAATGGTGGTCTTACACCAGGGCGATACTGAAAGTATCTTCCACTCTGGAACGTGCCGCAAATATACTATATATTATTTTAAATGAATAAATTGTGAAATAACACAAATTAATCAAATAAAATTTATTTGCGCACGCCGGGTTCGAACCCGCGACCTTCGGATTGTGAGTCGAGAGTCTTGCCTCGGGACCACGGAGGCCGTCAATTGGCAAGCAATGGGCATGGCTGAGTAAAGACCTTCGCTTACGGAGAAACTGAAATGAAACCAGTTGTCAACGCACCAGCTCCTTTGCTTGTGTGGCTGTTGATTTTCAGTTGCCTTGTTAACAGGTTGCCATGGTAGCGCTCACGAATTTCGAATTGCGTTGACAACTGGTTTCATTTCAGTTTCTCCGTGAGCGAAGGCTTAATACGTAAAAATGTATACACATAGTTAGATTTCACAAACACCGTAGAAGCAGTCTGGAATATTTTTCAATCATCGGCCCCCCCTTTTGTACTGATTTTCAATAAAAAAATAAAACATCGCAGACTGTGTAATATAAAGCATACCTATTTACTTGTATACCTACGCTCTTAGTTCTTTGCACAACACCAAAGAACAGGTCGTCTTTCAATTCAGATTGGTAACGTTATCATTTCTTATTGCGTTATTCTTGTAAAAATATTTATAAACAATATAATCACAAACCATATCAATTTTTAAACATTTCTGCTTCCAGCGTTTTTTAAAATCAAGTTTTAACACTATTTTCCTTATTGCTTTATGTTGGTTTTTACGAAAGTTCAGAAGGGTGACAATAGTCACCGACTATCGTGAAAAGTTATCTTCAATAATATTTTTTTAATGTAATAATGTCAAATGCAAAAAAAATCTTACTAATAATATTTTTTTAATGAAATTTTTGTTCTTGTTAAATTTAATCAACGAGCTGCCCATTTGCCTATTCAAAAGTATACACCAAGAACCATACTAATAAAAAAACTTCCCAACCGTTAAAAGTCGTTTTAAAATATTTTTTCTCTTAAAGATGTAATATTATATACTCGTATAACAACGGAATTGTAAATCATCTTTTCTGACAAACATCGGAGGTCTTAAGAAAAATAAGTTCCCTCACAGATGTTGTAGAGGTCTTTTTGCGGAAAGGAATAAATTCATCAAAAACAAAATAGGATCTTGAAGAGATCCGTGATGAAGGAGGGAGGAAACAAGAAGGCCGGCAAATCATTCCATAGCGGAGCTGATGAACTCAAGAACGAGTCGTAGAAACGACCTATTTTCATGTAACTAAGTCAATGGTGTACGATTGCTGGGCGCGCGTTTGGCGTGTTTCTTGGCTGTGCACCGGTGCAGAAGGGATCAATGAGCTCCTGGGAGCATCTTCCATTAAAATACCGGTAGAAAAAGGTCGGTATTCCAATGTTCGTGCTTTAAATATTGCAACCGTCTGATAAGATAGGAGAAACCGTCAAACGGACGTCCCGTTTGCGCAAACTCAAGGGATTTTTTCGAGTATTTTGGGGCTCCAGATCAGAGGTGATTACATAATTTAACCGTAGGGAGCACATTCTATCTGAGTGGCTAACTTAGCTCCAACTTCTACGGAGTTCCCTTATCTGGGCTGGTCACTAAGATTATTTCACATAATTTGAAATATTCAACAAATTAATAGTTTCTATTAAAGTTCCGTGAAATTTCTGGTACCACCCCTGTTTTGCGTAACAACTAGCCCATCGTAAAATGATAACAGAACTTGAAAAGAATATCTATCTCGGAACACAAATTTTATATTTGTAATTTGTTGAATCGTTAAAATTCTGTGAAACAACCCGTCCTTAGAGTTATCAATGGAATGCCTATTGTGAAGATTGCTTCCGTTGAAGGAAACTAGATTGTCTATTCGAACCTCTTTAGACGAAACCCTTCAAACCTGATTGGGTATTGAAAAAAATCTTTCATTGGCAAATGGTATATTTTGCTTTATTATGCTTTATAAATCCTCTTTAATCAAAGTAGGTACCTATCTAAAAATTCTCCTAAATACTAATTATATTACGAACATAAATATATTAAACAAAAAATTTATGAATCTCACATTTACATTAATTTATTTTATTTTTAATTGTTCCTCAATGTACTATTCCATTCAACAGATTAAAATATTTAATCCGAGGAGTTTATTACTACAAATTAGGACTACACTGTCAACCGCATAGCAATAATTTGGTGCACATGTCAAAAGTTCATTGTCTTGCAACAAAAACAAAGTCAGAGACAGAACCTATCCTAGTGGTATGCCAGCATTTATCGAATGCAAGGAAGAGGTGAAACTGTTGGCAACCATCTGAATTGTCCTCTCCCTTAAAACTCGGCATTCCATTTACACAGGGATGCGGGAGAGCCGTAAGAAGGCAGTCCTCAAGGTGCTAAATCTGGTCAAAAGCCTTGGAAAAGTCTGGTGCGACCGTTTGGATCTCACTGTGACATCCAGCATACCACCCCAAACACATGTCATATAGACGAGAAGATCACCACATGAGCGTTTCTCCACAGATTCAAGAAAAAATGATAAATATATGTTCGATAATGTCGATAGAGATTAATCGTTCAAATAACTAATCGAAATAGCATAAAATGTCTCTAATAAATAATCAAGCATCTCTATACTGAGCTTTAACATATAACCACTTTTACCGTAAAAATATTATTTCAGCGCTTTTCTATTGTGTAGTTGACTAATAATTAACATTGACATTATTTCGAATTCAGTCCCATGGCGACTAGAGTTTGCTCCCTGGATGCAATTTGACTCTGCACAACATGACAAGTCCATCGGATGTTGGTCCCCAAGCACCATATTATCTGGAGACCTCGGGGCTCGAGGTCCTTATTGCATGGGGCGGCCCCCGCCCCTACCCTGGGACCAGCGGCCGCCCACCGGCCCTTCTGTTTTAATACCCCCAGAGAATGTATTTATCGCCGCCCCCCCCAAATTAGCTACGTGAGCGGAAAGTTCGCCGCCCTATTCACCACCCATCACCCATCCGCCTTCTCATCTCCCCTTTCCCTACCCCTGCACAGCTGACGGTGAATTAGTTTTAAAAACTAAAAAAAATAATTACCATCTAGGTTGGAAGAAATTACCACTTGACAGACACCCTACTTTATTCTACCATGTGATGTGATGCCTCGGTTAAACACCTGTGAAGTGAATATTAAATCTGGTTATAAAATTAAACCGGATGCTCATTAGTTTAACGCGCTGGATATAAGAAAAAATATTTCAAGTGGGAATTAATTAAGGAAAAAATGTGAAACCTGCGACAGAGCGTCTGCAATGATTTTTATAATATCCAAAATATTACGTACGTTTAGAAATTTAACTGAAGAATAAAAGCACTTTTTAATATGTATAATTGGTGACCCGACAATTGGTCCAGCGACAATTGATCCTGCGACAGGTTGGTCCGGCCGATAATTGGTCCGGCCGACAGTTGGTCCGGCCGACAGTTGGTTCGGCCGACAGATGATCCTTCCGACAGTTGGTCCGGCCGACGGTTGATCCTTTAGAAGATTTTTTCTTCAAGTAAGCATGCAAAGAGGATATACGGCTGTACAACTGCTCCCAACCCTCTAGAGCCAGTGAGACTATGGCATTCCCAATTTTAATATGTTGTGAGGCTGAAGATAGTCGGGAGGGGAGGGAGCCGTGGAAAATATACCTGGCTATTCAGATCTAGTCACCAAACACGGCTAAAGCCATTTCAAGTAACGTTGCAATTCTAGATGAATACTGACGAATAGCAAAATACAACAAACTTATATGTGCAATATCTACTTAAGATTTAGGAGGCGGATATGTTTAAAGCCGCCCCGGGAACCATTTATTGGATAACCAACACCCCTGCCATAGGTCACCCCAAGTGGCTCGCTACGTTTGGTGACCGGGTTTATGGGGTGAGGTTTGTCTAAATCTTTGCGGGGAATTTCTTTGCCCACCTAATGCATGGCGGGCCGAATCAGGAGAGACTAATAGAAATACTTATTTAAAAAAATGCAAAACTATCCTCGATTGTTAGGTAGTAGACTTATTAACCGCAGTGAGTTATATTTTGGACTTTAACAATACAAAGATAATAATATTTATATTCTCGGTGTTATCTTTTGTTACTAAGGAAAGCAAAAGAACCGAATGAGGAAAAACATTTAAAAATATATTTCGGTCACCGTTATCCTGCTTTCAAATAGTGATATTTGACCTAATCAAAACATGATGAAATATTTTATTTTGTTGAATAAAATGTCCCTGGCTAAAGAAGTCGAGATAATTATAATGGGTAATAGGAGCGCAGGTGTGCGAGGGGGTGGCTGACGGGGGGTGGAGGTGTTGGGAGGGAAGATGAATTCTTCTCGCGAGCCGGACGCTCTGGGACTGCCAATGGACCAATAATGGAGGAGAGATTACAGCAGCTGATTCATGCTCTGTGATCAATTCCATCCTAATTTTCACTTTAAATTGAGCGAGCTTTCATTATTTGAGAGCAATGTTGATTACTTCAGTTGATGTTTTCTGTCTCTAAGGAAATGATGGCGAAATTTCATTTTCGCGGACTGCCAGAATAAGAATATTACTTTTTCATTGTATATTTTCGAATCTCAATTCTTTCAAAATTAATACCGAGTGGCTTCTTTTTTCAAGGACTTAACATTTTTAACAACACAATTTTAAACTGTGTTTCAATCGCAATGTTTTATGAGTTAGTTTTTTTAAATTTTCATTATTATTTTGTATCATTTATAAATAATTTTTATTTGTTATAATGATATTATTATTTTATAAAAAGTTTATTTATAAACAAGTTCTGATGTGTATTTATTATTAAGAGTGACAGCTGTTTCGCCTTGTGGTCTATTGTAGCCTAGATACCTTCCGCACAAATAATAATTTAGAAACGTCTTTCACAAAATTCATAAAGTAAATTACAGAAACAACAAAAAAATATTAGGCTCTCCTTTAACACTAGGTTTAAAATATGCTATTGTTAATTAATAAAATATAGTTTATATAAAAATATAAAATAATTTCAAAAAGTCTTCTAGATAAAAAAATCACCCACTGATGATTATATAATATATAATAAACTAATTCTGCAATGTACGTGTACACAAAATAAATGCCGTAACTTTAAAGTAGGTAGGTAGTTGGAATTTTTTAAATTTCAAACTTTGTAAAATAAAACAAACACTAATAACCATTTATATTTTCCGAAAATTTACTCGGCAATCAATAAAGCCATTGGTAATAAAAGTAAGTACCTTCTTTGAAATAAAATAATGAAAGCAGTAACAATTATTCAGCAGAACTTGTAATAAATTAGTACATATATATAAAAAAATAATAACAAAAAATACTTTTAATCAAAATGAAGTTCACTACAAATTATACTTGATAAGGATAACGTTGTTTGGTTTTAAAGTGAAACTTCTTTAACACCTTTGTGATTTAAAACACCATGAAACGGAAACGACAATAAAAAGAGACAAACATGTACATTTAAAGTATTTAGCCTGCGAGAGAATGAGATAGAATGAAACCTTACCGCATTGGCCGCTTTGATTATGAGCTAACTTTCCAAGGTTCCTTTTGGTTGAGATTTTGTTTATCATTATCTGTGTCACCTACCTGCGCCAAAACAGAACTGTTATTGCTAATTTTGTTCTCTTGGCATTGCTTTGTACATTCTTTGTGGTTTCATGCCAACTGAATAAAATCAACTCAAAACCTCATCAAAAGCTCTGAAAAAAATAACTTTAAATTAGCCGATAACCCTTCCCTAACGTAACCTATTTGACCAATGTATTTTTTTATCACTCTAAATGACTTACCTGAGATGGTTCTGAGTTGGTTTCTTTCCGAGTTGTCCGGTCACCATTCTTTGTTTCATATAATTTGATCAATATTTTATAAGGAATATAATTTAATTTTTTCTTCAAAATTCGCAAATTCACATGCATACAAATAACTTTGTGTACTTTCGTATTAAAACTTTTATTTATAACAATTTATTTTGTTATTTAGACTTCCTGTTTTGTTTTAAAAGATTTTTTATTTTGTTTGTAATTTGTGTAATTTTTAATGTAATTTTTTACCCATCCTAAAATAATTTTTATATTTTATTTTATATAATTTTTTTTTAATGATATTTTAAGCAATTAATCACCTCTCCTTTCTAATATTTTGTTTATGTTCTAATTTATCCTTACTTGTTTGTCTTTTGTTTTTTTTATTAACTTATTATCCTGACGAAGAAAACATTGTTTTCGAAACATGTTGATATTGTTAATTAAATAGTGGTGTACACAAAGTTATTTGTTTTCATTAAAATTAAAAAACATTATATAAATTTATGTAAAGCGCACTTGAAGTGAAATCACACAAAACTGATTATACAAAGTTATTATTACTATTTGTGCGGTGCCTCTCCACTCTTGTCTACTTAAGTTTTCTGAAGGTTTCACTTCCACCGCGTGTGAATTGCACACTCTGATTTTTTTTGTTATTATTTTAAGCTTGTAATTAATACGCGTTTGTTGTGTTTTCCTTAGAAATAATTTTTTTGGTGTTAATCTGATTTGTATACATATCTGCATTGTTTTTCCGAGACTGATGAATGTTTGCACATTTGACCTTCAAAACAAGAAAAGGTCACTGTACACATTGAAAAACTTTGTATAAAACCCGGGCAATGCCAGGAGCTTCAGCTAGCCGTAGCAAATAAAAATGAATGTTTCTTTGTTTGTCGCTTATGCGGTACCTAAAACAAATCCGATTGCTATGAAACTTTGGTGATTTGTCTTGCGCATGCCCGCGGAGGTTTCTATATATTATAATGATGAGCTTTAGAGATTATTTCGTATGAAATTATTTCTTATAAATTCATCGAGTGTGTGGTTTGGTTTATTTATATTCATCCAATTGCGATGAATCTTTGGTGATTTGTTATGCGCACACCAGCAAATGTTTTTATTTATAATAGTGAGTTCTGGCTCTACGGATTTAGTATAAAATTTTCATAATAATTGGCGCGCGAGTTGTTTGATAAATGTATGCATTTCATATAATTTAGCGGCAGGGAGGGTAGAAGGGAGGGGAAGGGAAAATTCGGGAAAGGGAAGGGGAATGAACGAAGTGTGGGAGGGGAGACGAGGAAGGAGGGAAAGTGGAAGGGGAACGCAAGAGCGGGAGGGAAACGCGGGAGGTGTGGTCCCGTGAAAGGGGGATGAGGTATGGAGCGAGAGGGGAAAGGGTTGTTGGAGGGAAACGGAGACGCATCGGAAAATCCTCGCCGGGGAAGGGTGACAGAGAGGTGGGAGATGAGGGAGAAGCAGAGGGAAGGATTGCAAAGGAGATTTTACAGCGGTAGGGGATAGAAAGAGTAAATATGAGAAATCCATGCGTTTTAAATGGACAGCATATATATATTTAATATAGTTTAGCGTCATGGAGGGATGTTGGGAGGGAGCGGCGAATTCGGGAGGGGGAGGGGAACGAAGGAGGGGTGTTCGCTAGTGGGTAATGAGGGAGGGGGTAGGCGGAGAAGGTGTAAGAGGAACGCGGGGGGGGGGGGGGGGGGGGGGGGAAATAAAAATGTGGAAGGGAGGATTCGCTGACGGAGTGACACGGAAAAGGGGGAAAGCGGAGAGGATAGAAGGGAAACGTGGGAGGGGAAGGTTATGTGGAAGGGAAACGGGGGCGTGAAGGCAGACACATGGAAAAAGATATTGTTGCGGGGTGACGAAGGTGTTGGGGCGAGAAAGGGGCAGAGGGAAGGATTGCAAAGGAGATATAGTAACGATAGGGGAAAGCAGGGGATAATTTTGGAAAATCCATGCTTCTCACACGCTTTGGAAAGCTGTATGTGACCTGCTCACAGGTTGGAAAAGCCTCTGATTTATTTGTGTACGTACCAGACGTAAAAACAAAAAAAAATGTGCACCAAAATGTAGGTTCTTCAATAAACAGAATTAAAACGATCACTTTCTTTGAGTGGCATACAACACATGCCGGGTTCTCGCTAGTTGTATATAAAAGTACTCTTGCTTTCAATGAAAATTATATCCCTTCTTAATTTATTGAAATTAACAAATTATTACTTCAAAATCGAAGCAAGTGGCGGCGAATTTTATTTATATTAAAAAGGAAACGAAAGATATATTCACAATCGTTCTCCTTCAATCACAAAAGCTGAAATTGTAGCTTTTGTAATAATGATGGATGACTCGCTTGTGGAGGATTAAACCCGCAACGTCCGGATGCGAACTCAACGCCTTAGATCTGGCTGCAAACATATCATTCATAAACAAATCAAATCAAATCAAATTCAACATCGTCACATTTAACAGGTTTGTTGACTGGATATTATTTGTTTTGCAAATGATATTTGGTTTCACTGGGCTTTATCAACTACATAAACAAACACAATTTTTATTTGTCCATACCCCTGAACCCCCAAAAGTGTTTTATTACATTTTTTTTTCAATAAAACTGATGTCGTCAATTCGACTCCTGGTTTCAGACAGGCAATGAAATAAATTTTCTGTTAATTCCAAGAAGTGTTTTATTCTATCTTTTATGTCGTTAATTAAGACACCTGGCTTTAGAATTAATTTTTAGCTTAAGAAATAATTTCTGTGTTTGAAGATGCTTGATCAATTTCATCAGAAGTTAGGAAAAATTGTGCTTGCTTTGGGCATACGGACAAGCCCACATACAATTCGCTTCTAGGTGGGCTTCTTCAGTGCTCCATAAATGTATAAAATGTATATTTTTTCAACTCACACAAGTAATATCAAAAATAATTAATTACATATATGAATTTTATTAAATTAAAATTTTTGGTTGTGTAATGTCTGTAACTCGGGTTCAGTGAACTGCAAGTTCAAGTTTTGATTTGAAAAATCATTTCAAAAGTTATTCTCAAAATTGGAATTGATTGTGGGAACAATTCATATAAGCGATGAATCAGGCACAAAAATTAATTTATTTCAATAAATTAATAATAAATAATTCTATATTTTTAATGGGCATTTCTTTTGTTAACTTTTTGGCAGATGTTGAAATTTTTCAAGTTTACTAACGGTATTCGAATGATAAATTTCCGATCGTTTCTAATATTTACCTTGACAAATCCTACATTTATAATATCCCGTGATTTTTGACGGGTCTGCGCTAATCAATAATAAAACACACGAGTATATTTCCGCTATTTTCGCCTCGTTCGGCCGTGCGTGACTGCAGTTACTTTTTTGCGCATTTTCCACAAGCCGCTGCGCTACGATGAATAGGATTTAATAAAAAATTGAATTCCGTGGTCCATTGATTTTCAATTTGTTCCACACACCGACGAGCGGGCAAGTTTTACACTGTTCAAACTGCATTTTTGAACATTCGCACAAAAAATCAACCAGTAAAACACACTTTTTTTACCGTATTACATCTATTTCCAAATTTCGTCTTTTGGAACCTATTTTTTTTTTGGTTTGACTGAAAATTTAACATTCCTACATAGGAACTGTGTCACCCACGCTAATTTGGCTCGGTTGAGTGCCGAATGGATTAGACCGGCATTTATTTCGTAGTATTGTAATGTAATTGAATTTCAGAGAAACGCATATAAGTCCGCGTGTGGGTGCGTGATTGCCACCGATAGTTGACAGAATGCATTGTCATCGACATCGAGTCTATCTGCCGAATTTCAGCTCGAACAGAGTTTTTGAAGTGGGTTAATTTCCACTCCCAAGACTACACTTTATTTATTTATTCATTCAAGGGAACAAAATCAGAATTCAAATGGACTTATTAAAAAAAAAACATGAAACCTCCTTTGTCCAGAGTAAAAGATCCCTTCAGTATCTGGTAAAATAGTCCAGGCAACGAAGACCAAAAAAGACCGAATAGTGAAAATAATTCGTGTAGAAGCCAATTTTGGCACAGTTGTAGGGGAAGGTGTCCTTAACAACATACTAAAAGTACCGGGGGGTGGAGGTGGAGCTAAGGATGGGGGGTCTCTAAAGGTCCCCTTTTTCAGTTTTTTAATAACTCGAAAACTACTGCCTCTAGCGAAAAAATGTTCCCATACTAAATTATTTACATAAAATTTGCTAAACAAAAAAGGTTCTATATTTTTTTTGCTCGGATATATGTTTAAGGAGATATGGAGGGGGGAAAATGTAAAATTAAAAAAACAAAACAGGTTTTATTAGTGAAAATGAAATGTTCATTGTTAAAAATGGAATGTTTATTGTTAAAAATGGAATGTTTATTGTTAAAAATGAAATAATTATTAAAAATGAAATGGAAGAGAAGAGAGAGATCTTGACTATGCTGACCAACATGGAGGATCTTATTCCAGACAAAGTTGAAGAGAACGCTTCCTTGTTGTCAGCTTTGACGAAATATTCATTTTTGTAAATTATAAGAACAATCAATCGAATTTGGTGCCTAACACACCATGTGTATTTTAAAAAGGTTCCCTTTTTAAAATACCTATAATTCTTACTTACTTAGTACTTCAAGTAAATTCATTAATTTAAAGGGTTTATTCGAAAATTGAATTTTGATTGAACAATCGATGGATTGCAAAATGTCATTCTCAAATTGTGACTTTTTGACAGTTTCGTAAGAGTTTCTGTAATGATTAAAAAACTTTTCAGGTGTATTGTTGTATGGTTGTAATAATCCAGAAACCTTTGCGAGGGTGGAAAGAAGGTATTTTGAAAGTTTGAAACATTTTCTAAGCTTAATATAGCAATACATAAACAACTCACATACAAACAAATGAGCAATATTTTTTTGATTTTTATATACATACTAGCTTTTCCCCGCGGCTTCGCTCGCATGATATTACGGGAAATTACTGTAACGCTTGCACTTATCAATTATCCTCCCTCCCCACCCCCTCACGCATTCCATACATTCATTCCCTTACATTCAGATTTCAAACATTTCGCATGCCACCTAAATTTCATAATGCTATATAGCTCAAAGAAAAAAAGAATTATGCAATTTTGTTCATTCGTTCGGAATTTATGCGCTTACAAACATTTCGGAAGTTTATTTTTATTTAAATATTTGGAAGTTTGTAAATATAATAAAAAATTACATTATTTATTAATCAGTCTTTATAATCGTTACATATTATTTAATGTAGGAACCTGACATTTATTCCAAAACATAAGCTTGTTCAAAAAAAACAAAACATATTTGAATTTTCTGAAGCAGTAGCCGACCAGTAGGTTAGGGGCTGAGTACCTACTAGCATAGAGCCCACAAATATATCAACATCGTTTCCATGGAAACGATTTTTTTTTCTGACGTTAGCAAAAACTCGCTTTTGTTAGCGACAGAAAACGTATAACAAATATAATATATTAATATTTATAATTTCATAACGCCAGAGCTAACCATCATATACAACCTATATATAGTCTGCGCATATAATTTAGCTTTCTATTGATGAAAGAATTTTTCAAATCGTTTTATAGTTTTAGTCATAAACAAACTCGAGCAGTTTCGCATTTATAATATTACTAAGGATAGATAAAAAGATTATTTAATTCGTTAATTATTGTTATGGTCTACATATATCCAATAAAGGGTTCCATTACAACTAAACAAAATGGCACTTTAACACCCCTTCGAAAAGGCATTAATGAAAAAAAAAACCTATAACCTTACCTAACAACTAATATACTTAGTTATTTTTCCATTATTTTAAAGACTTTTTAAAGGAGTGGTGTCACTTTAATCACCACATATGTACATGTAAACCTTAGTAGAAAATCTTCTACATCTTATTATATAAAGCATTCTTCAGCCGCCGCTATCCGAATTCGACCGATTTCTTACATATCTCCCTTAAACATTTGATGTTTTCAAGCTCTTAAAAAAATATAGGTATATTATTTTTGAAGATAATATCTAGATACGTTCCACGCCGAAACGCAAATTGTATGAAATTCTCTCGATAGAAAAAAATCGCAAATTATTTAAAACAAGTCTATTTCTATTATTTTACAAGTTATATTTGTGAAAAAATTCACAATGTTTCTTTAAATGATACTTTAGATACGTTCCACGATATTTTTGCTCTATTTTAAACGAGTCATGTTTTATTAAGCTTTTTCGCCATTTTCGCTGCGATTTCATCAGTTACAATATTAGCGCGCTCTGTCCAACATTCGTAATTACATATCACTCCATCTTCTTCTTTTTCAGCCGAGAAGCGCCGCCCTAAGGCATTACATTTCATCTTACGGTAAATACAACAATCCCTTATTAAGGTTGACGTGTACGTACTTTTATGTTAATGGATTAGATTATATAGACATATTAATGTTTTTTTAACGAAACACATGGTTTTAAAATAGTAAAGTAATATTAGGTGACATTATTTGTTTATATGTTCATGTTCGCCATGGTAGCTTTAGAACAATTTTTGTTAGGTCTATATCGGCAAATGACAGTACAACATAAAGAATCGGTTGTGTTTGAAGATAATACTGCCAACCTTTGGACATAGACCACGGAAAAAGTAAGGCGTTACAAACACATTTGCACCAAGAAACTTGACGTGGGAAGCGTGTCGTGGATGAAATACCTCGCCTTTCGAGAAAAGTCACCCAGTGGTTAGGATTTCTAGAAAAGTATTTACCGAAAACTGTAAAAATATATATTAAACCAAAATATTATATTTATGTCTGGATAAAGAAAAACTTCGTTTGGACAAAGGGAAAAAAGTAGGCAATGAACTTTAATGTTAGATATAACGATTTTTAAACGTTTCATGAAACTACGTAGGTAATATCCATTTTCGATCTTAATGCTGAAAGTAAACGTAAAATAAAATAAAATTCGTTCAGCATCGTATATTTTAAAGGGTTCCTATACATTATGAAATCTCTATATATTGAAAGAAAATCCTCCTACAATGAAAACTGATGAGGCGATAAACATAAGAAGGGATCCTTTTGAAGACTTACGGGGCAAAACTACAGCACAACAATCCGCGGCCCCTCGGCGTCCGACCCGCCCAACAATAGGTCAGGAGCAGAAGAGTGCTGAGAGTGATGGCGCTGTCAGGCGGGATTGTGTGATTCATCCCTTAGATCCAGCGCGTGATTCATTGGAACTTCAGATGCGAGCTGAAGTAATCGCCGGCGAAATGGAAAAAATAACGAATTGAGCATTTACAGTACTTGATATTAAAAAACACACATATAAATGAACTAAACACGATGGCGGAAGTAATAATTGTTTTCAAAAGAAAAATCTCTGTCTCTGACAATGAAATGTGTTTCCGGTGGGTTGTGATTGCTTTTAAAAAGAATATATACTCTTTCTTTTGAGACGTAACTGTTAAATTTAATACTGCTCTGATACAAAAAAAGTAAAAAAATGAAAACTAATGAAAAGTAAAACACTGCGGATGGAGAAAACATTCTAAAGCATTCTTAAAACAACTAATTTATTATAAATATTTTCACGAAACTTACCATTTTTTATTATTATGTCGTGTGTAAAATTTATTTATGTACTCACATGTATGTTAGCAATGACGAGTAAGCCATGATAAACTAGACAATAGAAATGAAATAATCGAATGAATTAGAAATCGTTATACCAAAACCGTTGTTTTAGTGTTAGTATTCGAAACCTTTCGAGATCTATTTTCGATTGATGAATGTCTTTGAGACTATTCCTCGAAGGGGTAGATATGGACAGTTTAGAGTCACATTCTTTGCGAAGTTGGGGGTGGAGGTATCGTTTAAGAACCGTTACCTCCGGGGGAAAAATAACATTTTGTGATTATTAAAATGTTTTCAGTTTTAAGCCCTACTTACAAAATTTAGGAGGCATGCATAAGGTGAGTCATCATGTTCCCTGTCGAGGGATCGAACGGAATAGAAACATATGGCACCCTATCTTTATTGATTCAGAAGCAGCTTCATGTGGTAGAAAAATAAGAAAACGAACATTATAATCATTTTTGAAGATATTCATTGTTTTTATGTTTAATTTGTATTCGAACACCATTTAATTTATTTAAAATATTAATTTAAATTAGATTTTTTCATGTTATTATTAAGTTCTGCAAGTATTTTAGTTTTTTATTATTGTAACACCTTTTTCGGCTTACAAGGTTCAATGTTTGAAAATGGCCTCGTAAACCGAAACAGCTAATACTTGCAGAACTTAATATCAATATATAATAACAGTATCATCGTCGGATTACTGCTGCGGGGTAAGAGGGAACTGCGGGTGGGTGTTTCAAACTGTTGCGAACCAATTTGAACCTCCATCAGTGTGCACAAATATATTAAAAAGCGCGCTCTAATAATGTGTCTGTATGTCGGGAACTATTATTTTGGAACCCAAAAAAAAAATTATTAATGTTAAACGCGTCATAATCTGTGTAATGCTCTAAAAAAAAATTTTTTACAAATAAATATTTTTGGAAGTACATTTCCAATTTCAGCGCATTCAGGTGAAAAAAGGATTTTTGGATATCAATGGGAGGTGTAGGGCTGTATGATATTTTTTTCTCATTAATTTCAATTCGTATTCCGTTCTGATGAATGAAAATATTTCCATTAAATTATAGTAACTCGGAGGTAGATCACAAGAATGTCTAGTAAATGACTTCTTTTGTCAAATGATTTGAATTTTTAATACGATTTGTCAGACATTTGTTGGAAATAACCTCGAACTTTGAGTGTAATAATAATACCAGAACATTGAAAAAGACGAGCATTGGAAACGCAGAAATTGTGTAGAGCGGTAAGTACTATCGTCGAGAGTAGATTTCTTGTCGTTTTATTTTGTACAATAATATTATTTAGAACCACTTGCTAGAGAAGATACAGACAGACAACGTCACAAATACATTTTTTGAAACGAGTCGTTTTGAAAGCAGTTACCTAATAGTCCTTATAAACCCATGTGTTTTAAAATTTCTAAAAAATTTATTTTTCGAAAAATATATAATTTTTTGCGTGCATAAGTTTATATAGCTGGTTTGGTACAAGGTAACCGTCATTGCCTAGGATTCCATTATTTTTTTTACGCAACAAAATTTGGGAGGCGGTATGGGTACCGCCGTCAAGGGAACCGTTTCAAAACCCCTGCCTTAGGTCACCCCGAGTGGTTTGCTACGTTTGGTGACTAAGCAGGGGTACCCGTGTTCGTGGGGTGAGGTTTATCTAGGTATTCGCGTTCTAGCACACGCGTTAACCCACCTACTACGTGCCGGGCCGGATCTGGAGAGGCTGGTTGAGAGAGACCTTTTACTCTCCTGCTGGACTCTTTCGGCGCATCATCTTGTACCGCAGTGGGAGGGATGGATTCCACTGGACGTAAGTCACTCCTGGCCGCGTTGACCTCCAGATTACTATTCACCCCTCATACCTTTGTCCTTCCCAGAACTTCCTCTCCTTCCATTCCATAAAAAGACCCTCCACAAAGCATCCCCAAAGATAACACACACCCCAAGAGAAATTGCTTATTTCAGGGCCTTCTATGTGGGGCTAATGAAAAAATTTCAAAATCCGTATTTCGGGGATCTTTTTACATGTGGGTACTTTAAGGCTTCTCGAGGAGGAAATTAAATAGTTGCTTTGACCTATAAAAACAGACTGAGATTGTTATGCAGATGTAATATTCCAATTAACATACAAACATACCATTTGAGAATAATCAAGTGTCTTGATTGATACAAATTATTGAAAAAGAGATCTGCATACAGTTTTCACTATTATTTTTTACATTAATTCCACTCTCTCCCTCTATCGTCTCTAGGGAAATAATTTGACTTAAAGCTATCAATGGGATGCCGAGAAGATCTTTTTGAGGAAATAACGAAGTGAATCTGGAAATCACAATTCAACTTTCAATATATGGCTGTACAAAATCGAACTATACTTGAAATATTTTACTCTAATTAGTAACAAGAAATGAATAGCTTTGTTATAATAATCTCCCCCACTCTCCACAATTTCCCCCCACAAAAAAATATCATGATTCTCCCCTCCCTTGGCTATGAGGGTGCCCTATGTTAACTGGTTCTGGATGGCTGGAATATTTTGTAGTAGCTATTCACAGTTTTATAATAACATTTCAGTGACCCATTTATTTTAGGTAATATAAATACTTGTAAGTATGACAACTAGAAATTTCAAAACTAGAATCAGGGAACATGAACTTTGCTTACGAAATAATAATTACTCCGAATTTGCTAATCATTTAATAGAGTCAGACCATAGCTTCAATAAAGAAAAAACAAAGTTTAAACATTGCAATATAAATTCATACTTGAATCTGTGCGCTTTAGAAACGCTCGAAATAAACAAAAAAATTAAATCTAAAATTAATTTAGTGAATAAAATAATAGCGCCTTGCAAATCTCCTTTACTAACCATGTTTCCGTATAATATTGACTCCTCCCATCGCTTTCCCCCTCCCCCAAAATCATCCCTCCCACCACTCCCATCTAATTAATTTTTGGTACTTGCATTTAATTTTTAAGTTAGTTTTAATCCTGCTCACGCAATGTTATTTACAATTCTACGAGTACATATTAAGTTTAGTATGAAATTTTATACAATCGGACGTCCATGTTTGATATTTCATTTTGCTGTGTAAATTAATGGAGATTTTAACATATTCCGCTACAAATCTGGCGCTGACTAAAGACAAATTTCCATGTAAGTCTCTAGGGAAATTTCATCTGAATTTGAAATTATTTCACTACATATTAAAGGCTTATTTACATGGCCTTAGAACCAAGCCGCTAAACTATCATAAAAATCTACATTAATATCCACATTAGTGTTTTGAGTCTTTTTTGTGTCAAAAATGCATGTTGAAAAGGAGTTATTCCACATTTACTTGTGTAGGAGTGCGTGGAGAAGAAATCCACTCACATATCTAAGCTTGTAGATAAGTAATAGACTAGCAATTGATTCAAGTAGGTAGATACTAGGTATATGGTATAAGTAGATGGCTTATGGATGGTATATACTAGGTAGACGGCTTTTACCATTTCAGTGCTGGTAGACGTAGAAATGATGAACACAGTGTTTACACGGTTGTATTCGTTTTTAATAGCCCAGCTATTGAGTGGATTCTTGATTTTTATATTTCCTCCCTCTTACAACCTACGACATAGGTCTCTTTAAGACCCGAGTTAGCCCCCTCCTTTTCTCAAAAGAACCCCTAGAACTGTTCCCCGAAATGAACGAATCGGGGGGTTCTATTGAACCGACAACATCGCAAAACAATAGGATTTTTTCTCGAAAAAATTACGATGTTGAAAATTTTATTTTTATGTCAACGAATACATTTTCTAAAACGTGCAATTTTCGATTTTCCACTAAAATGATATGTTTGTTCTTATTCCAACACCTCTGCCACAGGTCAATCCAAGTGATTCGCTAGGTTTGGTGACTTGGCGGGGATGCCCGGGTTCATGGGGTGAGTTTTGCCTGGATCTGGCGGCGGATGACCTGGACACACTGAATTCTAGATTCCTATTCACCCATCTTACCCTTTTCCTTCCCAGAACTTCCTCTCCTTCCTTTCCCTTCAGACGAGCAATATGCTGAAATAGGCCAAGCTACATTTTTTATAGCTGTGTGTGAACACGCTCTTAAACTAAAAAATGAAACCAAAATGTATTTTAAATATATTACCGTTCATCCAAACCTATTCTTAAAAAATAAATGTGTTTAAAATGTGACTTACAGTAATGGGAGGTTTCTAAAATCGTTTTATCAGTCCAAATCTGCCTCAGTGCGAGAAGGAAGAATTTAAATATGTTATTTCGAGTTCTTGCTGTGATTTTACACCAACAAAAACGTGTTTACGGAGAAATTAGAATATTGTAGTTCGGTGGTAAAAACACCAGTAGACTGGTGAACACGAGCACGGAGCAGCGACCGGGAGCGTTAGGGCGAGGGAGGCCTTTAAATTCCAGCTCGGAATGGCCACTTTGCATTTCGGGACATATAAATGTCAACGACAGAATAACGATTTAAATACAAATGTCCATATTGGGGAACTCGACAAGAAATACTTGGCGATTGTAGAGATGTCGAATAAACGTGCGATCGCCTCGTGGTGCAGACATTTAGCAAACATTCGATTAAATTATTTAAAAATAAATTACAAGGATTCAGTAAGTTCAGTTTAGTTGATGGCCTCCGTGGTCGAGGGTGTACCTTAAATAGATTATTATAGAGCCTTATCTGTAAAATAAATTTATTTAATTAATCTGTGTTATTGCATAATTCATTAACTAAAAAAAATTATATATAGTATATTTGCGGCACAATTCAGAGTGAAAGATGCCCTGATGTAAGACCACCATTCAGAATTGAAAAGTCACTTGAAATGATTTTAGCCGTATTTTATGACCAGATTTGAATAGCCAGGTACTTCCCCTCCTTCGTCGTTTCATTTCCTTTCCCTTACCATTGCCTTCAGTCTCGCAACATACCCCAATTTCTATTGAGTTCAGACGGAAGCAGTTGGGTTTCTTGTGCGGTATTTAAAAAAAAACAATTTTTGTGACGATAATTTGCTTTAAAGTTTCGAAAAGTTCATCGTCTGCCAGAAAAACATAATTTAATATAATTAAAAGAATTTAACTATACAATCACGGGCAGAAAAGAAGTTATTCGTTTATTGAAAAAAAATAGTAGTGGCCACACGCGCAGATAAAAGCGCGAGCAGATATCTGTTGAACCGCGAGCGCTTATGTGTTGTACCGTCACACGACGCTATCAAATATTTTGTCCTATGGTAGGAAAGGGGGTCAGATGAATTAGGGAGCTGCTACGAAATGACATTTCTTTGTACTGAATCTGTCAATTTGACAGCTGTCATCCGCTCGTTTAGGCAGATCCGTAATTAAAATGACCCCCTCTCCTATTTACCGCGTAGTGGGGGTCGCATAAATTTTCGCATTTCGCCTCCGGAGCGGTTACGGCGTAAGAACTGTATTGTCTATGGTTGATCTGCGCTTAAGCCGCTTGGGTGTGACCGGTCTGAAGGGATTGTATGGAGAGCGTTATTTGGCGTGCGATGATCTTTTATCTGCGCGTGTGGCATCGCTTTAATCTAGAAATTAAAAAAAAATGTTTTTGAATGTTGTCGATTTGATTACACTATGTAAATTCGTCGATCCTAAATATTCTGTCCAAACCGAATTTTTTTAAAAATTTTTTTTTATATGAATACCGCACAAGAGTCCCAACTGCTCACGTCTGGAGCCAGTGAGACTGTGGAATCCCCAATTGGGGTATGTTGTGAGGCTGAATGTAGTGGGGAGGGGAAGGAGATAGGGAAGATGAAGGTGGGGAAGTACCTGGCTATTCAGATCTGGTCACCAAACACGGCCAAAACCATTTCAAGCAACGTTTCAATTCTGAATGGTGGTCTTACACCGGGGCGATACTGATAGTATCTTCCCCCCTGGAACGTGCCGTAAATATAATATATATGAATACATTGAGGATAACAATAAATAGTGAAATAACATAAATTAATCAAATAAAATTTATTTGCCACGTCGGGATTCGATCCCGCGACCATCGGATTACAAGTCAAGAGCCTTACCGCTGGATCATGCCGGCCGCCGAATAGCGATATTCATCGTTATTCGTTACGATAAGTTCTTCGTTCTGCCAGAAACACAATTTTACATAATTAAATGAATTCAACTATACAAAAACACAACATTCGCCCTGGGTTGGCTGATTAACTCGTGAGCATTAATAATTTCATTTAATAATAATATAATAATAATAGCCTTTATTCAGACAGTAAATTACAAAACATTATTTATAATAAACTTTTCACATATATATTCATTTATCATGCATCGACTCCATGTCTGTATGTCATTAGTTGACAACGGCCTCCTTCAACTGTCGCCATATCTCTCTATCACCAACTACTCTTGTCCATGTACCACCTGCTATGGCTTTGATGTCGTCAACCCACCGTCTAAATGGTCTACTTCATTTTCTCTTCTTGTCACGTGAACCAATTCATGACTAATTTTGACCATTTTTCACTTCCTCTGATTGTGTGGCCTGACCACTTCCACTTTAGCTTTTTTATTGTTTTGATGGCATCTTTTGTTCTTGTTTGTTTTTTAATGGTTGCAATTTTTATTCTATCGGACAGTCTTTTCCCTAACATACTTCTTTCCATGGAGTTTTGACATGTTTCGAGCTTCTTATTGTAATTTTTTGTGAGTGCCCAAGTTTGGCAACCATAAGTAAGTACAGGAAGTATGCAGGTGTCAAAAAGTTTCCGTTTGATAGTTATTCTGATTTCACTGTTTTTTATTATTTCTTTCAAACCCCAATATTATTTCCAAGCATTTCCAATACGTCTGTCTATAATTTCATTTAATCCTTATCAGATGGTACAAAAACTTTAACCACAGTTTTCTCAAAAGCAAACGTTTTACAAATTGTTGATCACGATATCTCGGCCGATAGAGCTCAGATTTACTTTGTTTCAGTAAACTGTTTGTAGCCGACAGTAGAATCGAGCAAATATATTTTACTTTAGTTAAATAAAGCAAATTACTTCGTAAAACACCAATTATTTAATCAAAATTTTCAATTTGTTTCAAAACCAATGGTTTCTTCGTCAAGATGGTTTTGAAACATGTTGAAAATTTTTATTAAATAGTGGTGTTGCAAAGTGATTTGTTCTCATTTAATTAAAATGACGCCACAAAGCAAATTTGCAATCATTGAAGACGGCCGGCGAAGTCCAGCAGTAAGACTCTTGACTAGCATTCCGAAGGTCGCGGGATCGAATCCCGACGCGACAAATATATTTTATTTGATTAATTGGTGTCATTTCACAATTTATTCATTTAAAATAATATTTAGTATATTTGCGTTACGTTCCAGAGTGAAAGATACTTTCAGTATTGCCCTGGTGTAGGACCACCATTCAGAATTGAAAAGTTGCTTGAAATGGCTTTGGCCGTGTTTGGTGACCAGATCTGAATAGCCCGGTACTTCCCACCTTCCTCTTCCCCTCCCCAGCACCTTCAGCCTCACAACATACCCCAATTGGGGATGCCATAGTCTCACTGGCTCCAGACGGGAGCAGTTGGGACTCTTGTGCGGTATTCATATAAAAAAAGTGTTTATTTTTTTTTAATTGTGATACGTAGCAAGTATAAAAAAACGGTTGTTAATGAATCGAATAATGCAATAATTCCGAAATACACCAAGCCTAATAATTCGTGGAGCACACCAACGAAAAAATATTTCTCTTTTTTTCCATCAAATTAAATTATCTAATTAGAGAAGCTCGCGTCGAAACTATTGAAACTAAAACCGCGAGTTTTGAAAAAAGGACATCAAAAGTAATAACAGCGAAGCGCCGACCTTTGTGTGTTTTTGTTTCCAACTCGTAAATGACACATTGTATCATTACCGCTGTAAGCTGGAGGGAGACATCATTTCTATTCCAGCGTTGTTCGTTAATTTCGTAGTTAGAAGGAGATAAAG
The DNA here is from genome assembly GCA_936435175.1 of Glyphotaelius pellucidus. NCBI lineage: Eukaryota > Metazoa > Arthropoda > Insecta > Trichoptera > Limnephilidae > Glyphotaelius > Glyphotaelius pellucidus. The sequence goes on along the minus strand of OW386538.1, from coordinate 28,976,931 downwards.
TGTTTAAATACCACACTCGTGTACCACATATTCGTCCTCAAAGTTGCAAAACGTAAACTTTTACGCTTCATAAAATTTAACTGCAAGCCGTTTGTTACCTGAAGTACCCACCTACTCGTGGCAGGAAACTTTAATACACGAACAAAGTTCGAAACGATTCCATAAAAAGTGATGCTTAAAATGAAGGTAGCGACTAGTTGGTAGTTAGACGACATCTTTTCCTAGAATATTAATTTTAAAACTGAACTTAGCTTGCGCTGGTGCATCGTCAATCTCAGACGGTGACTATCGACTGACTTATTACCTGGGTACCTACTACAATGTAAATATGAATTTGCGTGGTGGTGATCATTTTTCAAAAAATCCTATTAAATAGTAATTAATATTAATAGTAAGTAATTAATAATCCTTTTCATAGTAATTAATTGTTGACAAATCTATCACTTTCAATATTTTTATTTATGCCTATTGAGTAGATACTCCAAGTATGGCCCTGGTGAAACATCACATCATACGCTTTTTTTAGCATGTATACCGCACGAGAGTCACAACTGCTCCCGTCTAGAGCCAGTGAGACTATGGCATGTTTTGAGTTGGGAGTTGGGAGGGGAAGAAGATGGAGAAGAGGAAGTTGGGAAGTACCTGGCTATTCAGATCTGGTCACCAAACATGGCTAAAGCCATTTCAAGCACCGTATCAATTCTGAATGGTGATCTTACACCAGGGCGATACTGAGAGTATCTTCCACTCTGGAACGTGCCGCAAATATACCATATATTATTTTAAATGAATTAATTGTGAAATAACACAAATTTATCAAATAAAATTTATTTGCAACGCCGGGATTCGATCCCGCGACCTTCGGAATGCTAGTCAAGAGCCTTATCGCTGGACTACGCGGGCCGTCAATTTTATGGATATATAGATAGATAGATATAGATAAAAAATTATTTATAACTATTACGAAGCTGTTAATCTTTTAACCTCCATGAAAATGTTAGAAAAAACGAGAGCACAAGAGTAATAAAGTATTTTCTAGCACTCAGCATTTAATTTGCGTTAAATTATGATCGTGTTCAATGAGGCAATTTGTTTGCGATGTTTCCGATACCGACATGGCCACATTTGAAACGTGTTTTTTGTTGAAAGACAGGTAAATATTTGGCTCCAAAGTTAGCAACGCCAATATTTGCCATTACTTTAACCATCAGCAATTAATTTACCACCGAGTACGTATCATCATGAACACGGTGACCTAAAAAAACTTTCCAATTTGGGCGGAATATTTACCGTCTGATCAGAATCAACCTATACCGGGAATTATATTATAACCAACCTATCAAAGTACCGGTGGAGCGTAGAGATAGGGCAAACATATTAGCCGGTGTGTGTCCGGGGCACACCTCTTAGGTAAACCTGTTAACCTAAAGTTAATCAAAATAACATGCTACAATTCACAGGTTATAGTGTTACCTAAACGTATAATATATGCTCTTTACTACCAATTCGGAAGTTTCTCTGTTATTTATACCAATGGCTCAGTATTAAACTGCAACAAGTCAAAATCTGTTGTTTTGAGTATTAAACGTATTGTCACCAATGATTAAATATTACAATTTGAGGTTTTACTCATTAAATTATCAAAAAAAAAACTTGTCTTCTTTTTTAATAAAGAAGAATAATGTGGCGGGCGAGCGACGTAGCTCTGATTTTTTACAAAAATATTCAGTTTTGTATACTTAACCTTCAAAACAAGTGGAAGATTACTGTCTAGTTGTTTTCGGAAAACTCTTTGCAAATCCAGGAAAGCGCCGAGGACTGCGAGTTGATGATAATTATAAAATAATAAAATAATAATAACGCCGAAGCTCGGGTAGTATCTTCTGTAGATAAATAAAATTGTTATCGTTGTGTAAACGGATGTTTTTTAATAAAAAAAACAAATCCAGCATAATTCCTATGGGACGAAAATTCAACAATACGTGAAATGAGAATATGTACTTCGGAGTAAAATTTTATTTTTTAACAGCATTTGTTTCAGTTTCTCGAAAATTATAGGATTAAGGTTAGGAACCGCACACCAGTATCACCTAATTATCTAATTTTGGAGTTAGGGTGTTGTTCAATGTTCATGTTTCGTTTTCAATAATGTTTAATTTTTCCCAAATTTGGTGGGCCTAAGTGTTGTCCCGGATGCGGCCGAGAAGTGTCGATGTCGCCTGAGCGTGCGGCGGAAACTGCGCGCTAATTGGCGGGCGGCAATCGGGCCACCCCTCACCGCCGGCTCGGGTGACGCCGGGTGACACCCGTGCCGTGGCAGCGGAAGCGAGAAACCCCAACAGTTGTGTGATCATTTTAACTAGCTTTATAGAACCGTGAAAAGCTCCCGACTAAAGTATGAGTTTTGTGTGAAAACACATAATACATTTTCTTGTAAAATCACTGATAATAAAATTAATATCCTTATATCGCTATTACGAGACGAATCTGTATCTGGACACTATGGACTTAATAATCTGAAAAATTGGAGAGTGGAGAGAATGATTTACTTATACAAAGTCTTGATAGGTCATATTGACTGTCCAGCTCTTTTATCGTCATTTAATATTAGTCTCAAGTAATAAAACTGGAGACATGTCACTATTTCACATCGAAATTGCTTCAACGAGCCTCAGGAAAAATTCTTTCTTATTAAGAACTTGCAAACATTATAATAAACCAATATTTGTTACATTATAATAAATTGATATTTTATAATGTATATATTTTGTCCACTAGGTAATTGAGTAAGAATAAAAAAAAATAAAAAAAGGTTGTCTGTAAAGTCGGTTTACGGACGATAATTTTACGTGATAATGTCATATAATAACGATGGAGTGGAAGAGAGATAGTTGCGTCACAAGACGAACGCTTTGGCTGAACGCTTGTTCCGCTCTCTCGCTTGCACGTTCGGCTCAGGCGGAACGTGGCAATGAGTCATGCTTTTTCGGGAGTGCAGCCGGCGTTCATCGATTTATTAAAAAAATGGAGAGAAACTACCTAAAATACCGTAAATGACCTAATTATTCAAAGTCTTGAGTGGTGGTATTGATTATCCAGCTCCTTTATCGTCATTTAATATTAGAGTCCCAAGTAATAAAATTGGAGATATGTCACTGTTTCATATCGAAATTGCTTCAACGAGCCTCAGGCTAAATTCTTTCCTTTTTGCAAACATAATAAACAAATATTTGTTACATTATAATAAACTGATATTTTGTAGTATAATTTAGGATTTTTCAACATTTTGCTAATAGAGCTTTATAATAAATAATTACTGTTTACTAAAAAACTTCACTGTATTTCTGATAAAATTGTAATTAAATAATAAAACAATAATTCAAATATGATTTTTCAAAAAAAAAAAAAAGTTTCATCTTTAATGTTCATGCGGTTCATGGTTCATCATAAAGGTTCAAAAAAGGTTTATGCGTTACCTGTGTAACGCATAAACCTTTTTTGAACATAAGCACAAACAATGCATATTTCGATAAGTTTGATTCATACCATGACGATTGTTTCATAACGCTACATTGAATCTCGATGGGTTTGTTGAGAAGGCCAGAATTCAAACCTATTGGTGAATTCGCACGGGGTACTAACACAGGCTGATAGCTGCCCAGCGGACAGCCGTCGTCAAGGAGACAAAAGTGTATTGTTCGGCAGTCTTCATATCGTATCGCTAATGTCAACATTCTAACGTTTTTATCGTGACATAAATTGAAACTCGTAAGGTGATAATACCGCCGTATTTCCCTTAATCGCTACAAAACTGACCATCGTAATTACCTGTGGTTCATCTAGACGCAGAATAGCTAAATACCGACCACTAGGGACCTCAATTCGGGCAAGATCGCCAACTTATCGTGAGTACCCTTGTGATCCTACCTTTGCTATTTGATTCAGAAGATATACCATATCGAGATCTACAGGTATAGCTCTTGCGTAGAGTGAACATCAGCTTCACTCTAACCCTAATAAGGTGGTGCCATCAGCGCGCCTGCCTTATACAACGATACTACTTGTGTTAAACAAAACCAACAAATATCGCGGTTAGAAGGTGTTCTTCGTAGATTGACCATTGGTTTCATCAATTGGTTTCATCAATTAGGGAGAAAAGAGAATGAATTTTTACTACACAACAAATGAAATCAAACACAATCCAAAAACAACAACAAAAATTCCAACGAAAATTCAAACAAAAACAAAACTATGTAAATGATACAAACTTTATGTTCTAATCTTTATTTTTAAGTGTATATATACACCTACCTATTTATTTTAAATTAGATTGCTAAAGAAGCAGCAGTTAACCTTAAATCCATATTATTTTTATTCATATTTATACAAAATATGTATATAGGCTACGCTATGCTAACACAAGTTACCTTTATTTTTTTGTTTAATCCTTTGTTATTAAGTATATATACCTATTATTTTTTTTAATTTCATCTTATTTTAATAATAATTCTAATTACTTTGTTAAACAAACAATAGTTGCTATGTTTTAAACCTTTTATTTTAATTTTTTACTCTTTCTCTTCTTTTTATTTCCTCCATTTTCTATTGGTTTATACAAAACTTGTTCATACTCATCCTAATTTGACTGTCCTCAAACGGGAATCCTCCTAGTTGGGCAGTAAAACATTTTATAAATAATGTATAATCTTGCACTAAATTAAAATAAATAAAATAAAAAAAATCCCATTGTTTTATTTCACTAATACGTCAAACCACAAATACTGATTTCCACCGAAATATAAAAAAAATATTTATATTTCAATGTAGTTACACCAGTTTTTCTGATTGAGCCTGGGTGAAGTATTTACACCGAAATAACGATGTCAATTAAAATAAGAGTTTTTTTAGCTCGTTTGATGGAATAAAATAAGGCACTCGATTAAAAAATAATATTTGACTCAGATAAGCTAAATATAAATCTGCTCAAAAAATGTTGAACGAAGGTGGACTTTCGCGGTGAAATACTTAAACACTTCAATACTTTATTATTCTAAAATGCTCTACTCAGCACGGGTAAGCCACCCAGTGAGGCCAACATTATTGGATTGTACTATGAAATGTAAAATGTTGAATTAAAAAAAATTAAACTTTCTCAGATCACGTCTAATAAATATTTTAATCGACCTCTGTGGCAAAGCGGTAAAACCGTTTGCTTTGAGACAGTAAGATATGTGTTGAAATACCGGCAAGGGGGGTAATATTTGCGCTTGTGTTAGACCGCAAATGAGTATCGAATCGTGGTTGAGAGAATTTTGGCCACGTTTAGTTACTGGATATGAACAGCCCGATCCTTCCCGACAGGGCTTTGAAAATCCTGCACCCTTTTCAAGTCCCACGGGACTGCGGGATAGAATATAGAAATCTCGTGAGATCCTGCGGGATTTGGGGTATTTTTTTACTGAGGTGTGTTAAATTGAAATAAAGCAATTACTTCATAAATATTTTTATTTACGCATGTCACAAAATAGTTCAACTGCCCTCTTGCCCCTTTAATTTGAAATCTTCTTCATGATATATTGGTGTTAGACCATTTTACGGAGAACATGAAAAATAAATAAATAAATATATAGATACGGAATGATAGAAAAATGTACCCACATATGTTGAATAACGCAAAACCGTAATCGAAACTTTCCGGTTGATCATCTGCGGTGTCAGCAATATTATAAAAAAAACATTGAGAAATTACATAATAAGCAATTTATGAAGACTTTGATAAAAAAAGATCACGAAAACTATGTCACTCATATATGAATGAACATTAAATACCCGCGTTCTGGAAAGGGACATATCTTTCATCAAAACAGATTCCAAGTCTTGTTTCCGAGCGGACGATGCTTTTTTATGCTCTCTTCATAGCATCAAGCAAGAAGAAGATCTATATGCTCCATAAATATGCACTTTTCTACATCCATATAACAATAATAATGACTCCAGGTTTTTAGGTATGATTTTAGGTTTTCACGGCCAAAAGTATTTTTGTTATTTATTTTTGGGGTGTTATGCCGTGTTACGCTACCTTCTTCTTTAGCCAACGTTTCGGACAGCGTTATAGTGTCCATCATCAGGGCAGGGCAGATGACTCATCTGCCCTGATAACGGACACTGTAACGCTGTCCGAAACGTTGGCTAAAGAAGAAGGTAGCGCAACACGGCATAACACCCCAAAAATAAATAACAAAAAAAGGCTCTGTCTTTATATTATCAGAATATCAGAGGTATGAGAAGCAAGTAAGATCTTTTCGCTCTCTCCTCAAACTATGATGTTGTTTTTTAGTGACATGGCTAAAATTTTTTTACTCAAGTGCTGGATAGACGATACATTATTTTCAGGCAAGACCGAGAAAAGAAATAAATTTCTTAGCATTTCAAATTTCATTCATTTTTTCGTAACTTTCATGTGTAGACTCTTTAATCCACATTCTTCTGAATTTCCTATGATGATCTGATGACTAAATTCTGGCATTAAGAAGAAAATCCACTAGTGATATCCACCACAGTGATCACATTAGTGATATCCACCACAGTGACGTTTTTTAAAAGAGACATTCATCGAACTTATACAAACGGGAACAATCATTCTCTTTGTTGTTAACAAACCTAGTTTGTCAAGGCTGGGAGTATGTTGAGTGTTGTGTTGTCCTATGTCTAAAATTTAAACTAATTTAGTACTTAGCATTTCAAATTTCATTAACTTTTTCCTCACTTCTATGTGCAGACTCGTTTACCCTAAATTCAATATCTGTGTCAACTTTCTTCTGAATTTTCTATGCAACTTTGTATGTGTTATCATTTGTCTGTGGGCGTTCTGTCAGCTTTATCTTTCATTTTATTAAGATTTTGATTTAATGTATCGCAACTTATTCTTTATTTTAGAGCCTCAGAGCTCAAAACTCGAATCAAATCTCTGTAATATGCAATTCATCTGAATAATTAAGGCAAATATAAAAATATCCAGTACCAAACACAAGTGTTCTTTTTACTACAAAAATGATAATCTCAAACCATCTCAATCTCTGTCCGCGCATCACTTGGCTTGGAAAACAAAGAAGTCATAATACAGCTGTCAATTTACACCTGACGGCAGACTCTCCGGAGAGCACACCAAGAGACCGTCCAATTATAACCACACTGAAAATTTAAATTACTTTTTATAATTATTGGATGTATTCTGTTGGCGAACCAATTAAATACAATCAAGACGATATCCTTTTTATTGAGATATATTTACACTGCTAATATTGCTAATCACAAAGCAGCATATTTTGGTGAAAATTCAGTTTTTTTTTTCAATCTCGAAATACCAAAAATCCCACAAAACGGCGGATACAAATAATGCTGAATCCCTAGGGATTGGAAGGTTGCAAACCCTATTTCTAACCTTCCTCTTTTGTATCTCCTTTTCCTTCTCTCCTCTTCTATCCTCAATACCTCACAAAAATTTGGGATGTCTTAGTTCCTCTGGCTCAAAGCAGTTGGGACTATCGATATATAAAGATTGAACAAAGAAATAAAAACAATAATTACGATAACTTCTTGCAAAAACCTAATACACGGTGTTTGGAAACTCGTAGTACAATCGGTAAACTGATGAATTTACATCAACTGCAGAGTCGATTTCGTGGCATAAAATTTTCGTTTCGAGCTTTCATTTGAGTCCGAAATTGGATATTTGAAAAAAATCGGTCGCTTTGAGGCTAACAGGAACCTTTGAATGTCTTTTAAAATGCGTCAAAGAGTTGTTTAAAAGTGGTTAAGGCCCTTAGTTGTCGGAAAGAGTTTAAAAGAAAAAGAAATCGAATGCTTAGATCGAAAAAATTACGTTGTTTTGAGTTTTCTATGTGATGTAGATTCACCAGTTTTCGGCCACCGTGTAAGTAAGTACCTACTGTATTTTGAGCTTTATGATAAATCCTTATGAATTATATAAAAATTTACTGAAATAAAATAAAATATGTGGAGTGTAGGTATACGAGACGCAGGCATTTTTATTGTGTAATACCTTCGTATATTTGATAAATAATTATTCTATACATTACGATACGTCACTTCCCTCGTAAAGTGAAGTCTCAAAAGTCGATCAGTCATTCGGCATTACGAAGCTCATGCATTGATAATTCGGTCATCCGTCTCGCGTTTAGTGTTCGGTACGTTTAAAGTCTGCTTTATTGAATACAACCTGTGAGGCTTTACCTTGTTCTTCCCCTTTGTCTAAGCGGCGCCACTTTCAAATTCCGATAATCAATCAACTCAGAAGTTTCATCTGTAAAAATATCGCGAAAATAATGGAAAATGACAAAATTTAAGAGCACCTGCGACAAATAATATTGTTTCGATACTGAAATGCCTTTATTATTGACACATTATTTTTTGTTCTTTTAGAAATTCGTTGGTAAATGTAAAATTGTAATAATCTGAATTGACATTGCAAAGATTTATAGTTGATTTAAGATCAAAAGAGAATATAGAGTTTTTACCGTGAAAAAAGACACTTTACAGATTTGGAAAGCTGAGTATAAATTTGCTTAACAAATCTCAATAAAACGATAGTTTAACAAAGATTCTCAAGTTGCTTGTATCAGAAGAAAACATATTATTGTGTTAAGCGCAAAATGTCGCTGCAGGGTTCATCATATTTATTTTATACTTGGAAATTTACTGGTGTAATAAAATTCTCATCAAAAGGATAACCGTGATTGTATTTTTGCGATTCCTTTCGGGGCAGGATTTTTGAGGAAATAAAATCAAGAAAGCAGTATAAAAGGCTCAGAAAGGATATCCATATCCGATAGAATAATATCGTAAACAAAAAAATCAGTGTAAACATTTCACGAATACCTTTCCAAAGTCGCATTCGGTCAAGAAGATCGAGGGGCCCTCTTCGCGTTTCCTTAATATCCAACGATGCCAGTTTTTCTCAGAAACTGTATTTGACGAAATGCCGGCATGATATTATCCAGAAAGACGTTGTAGTTTTTCGTTTATACCTTACATCGGTCAATAACACGGTAGCCGAACGATCAAACCATTTTTTTTCTTGACTAAAGCCATGCCATTTTTTTGTTGTTGTGTTTTTCGGATGGAAAGACTCAAATCGCAGAGAAACAGATTAACAACATAATAGCCGATACTGTATTTGACGAGTCATTTATTTGAGATTGAAATGTAATTAGCTTTATCTTGTCCACTAAGTTAAGAATGTGATAAGAAGTACACTATCAAAAGGCTTTATTATTTGATTAATTTTGAATGGCTGTCCTTATTTTCAGTTGAGACAAAATCCAATTTAAGGATGAAAAAATCAATTAAGTTTCTCATGGTTTTTTTTAAAATTTTTGAAATAATTTAATAACTAAAAAGTAGGAATTGAATTCAGGACCTCAGCCTTTCGGAGCTTTGTTCTACCACTGAGCTGATTCAAATTTATTTGGGTTATTTTTAACTTAATCATATTTTTGTCTAAGAACTACCAATATTGTATTCATTTTCTTAACTAAAATTTTCATTGTCTTAGTTTCATTCATTCATTCATTGGCCTGAAATGCGACCGAAATATTTTATGATTTTTCTTTTTAGTTTGAGAGTCGTTAATATTGTCTTCAATGATTTAATTAATTAATTTATTTTTAACACGCTAGTGGGATTATACCTTTTTATCCTAGAATAATATTAAATTACTTTTTTATTTCTGTTTCATTTTATAAATTTTCAGAAACATAAAACAAACAATAATTTATCCTTGAAAAAGAAGATAACACTTATAATCTAAATGAAAATATGAAAGAAAACAAGACACAGAAAAACAGAAAAAAACAATGGTCGCAACTGGGACCATTGTTTTTTTCTGTTTTTTTTTCTGTTTTTCTGTGTCTTGTTTTCTTTCATATTTTCATTTAGATTATAAGTGTTATCTTCTTCTTCAATGATATATTACGTTGATGGGAATAACCTTCAAAAGTTATTAAAAGAGAGTTTTTCTCATAAAAAAATTGAATAATTTATCCTTTCAAAACGTATTTGATACCCACAGATAGGTACGTAAATACACTAGCAAAACGATTTAAGAATAACTGTCTCCCTTTATTTACTTTCAATTTGTCTCTTAGATTTGGATATGGTACTTCCCTCCCTGCCATTCTGACTGGGGCGAGTCTTCCGTCCCGCTTTGTCCTTACAAAAGATCGGACTTTTTCCATTTCCCTCCGTATAACCGTATTAAAATTTGATTTTCTTTTTATGTCTTTACAGACATAACCTGAGAGTAGCGTGTTTCACGGGAAGTATTCCAATTCCGTCCTGCAAGGAAGATAATATTTTGATAAGCTTATATCTTAGACGGTCTTCCGAAGTTTGATAAAATAGTAAATCCATACATCAAATAAAGTGGTTTTACGTTTACCCACTTAAAATATTGACACGCATTATTTCAAACATTCTTCAAATAAAATACGTTTTACGATAAATAACATCCTTTCGGAAATATACTCGTACGTCACATTATTTGAAATTTTAGATCATTCTTTTCAGATACAACGAAACCTTAATCATGGTACCTTGCAAACTATTTTCAAAACAATATTTTTTTTTCATTTTAGCTCCAAACAGAAGGCTCTGAGGAAAATAATTCCCCCAGGACCTAAGTCATCTTTTGGGATTCTGTGTGGAGGGTCTTTTTAGGTAAAGGAAGTTCTGAGAAGGAAAAAAGGTAGGGTAGGAATCTGGGAAAATTATTTTTCAGTGGGTCCAGAAGTAACGGACGAATGAATCCACCCCTTCCACTGCAGTCCAGATCCTGTTGAGAGTCCTGCTGGCGAAATCAAAAGATCTCCCTCAATCAGTCCCTCCCAAACCGGCCTGCCACGCTGTTGATGTGCAGAAGCATCCGCCGCCAAGATCTAGATAAACCTGACCCCACGAACCCGGGCACCCCTGCTAAGTCACCAAACGTAGCAAACCACTTGGGGTAACCTAAGGCAGATGCGTTGTTTATCCAATAAATTGTTACCGGGGCAGCGGTACCCATACCCGCATGCCAAATTGTAAATATAAAGAGAAATTAGCATTTTTGATGTCTTTTCATTATTTATAATAATAATAATAATAGTTTATTCCAGAATGTACGCAGGGGTAGTGAAATGTATTACATTTCGTATTTAGAAATAATAAAAAGTAATTAGACAAATACTAAGAATAAAAAATAAACAAAGGAACAATACAATAGGTTCTTTAAATAAAAAAAGGAAATTACTTTTTTAAACTGTAATAAATGAAACGTTTTTTTTTCAAATTACCTCTGTAAAGTAAATTCTTCTATCATTTGCGAAGATGTGTGTTCAGTACAATAAGTTAGAAAATATGTCTCTTATGGGCTTGTTGGATCTAAAGGCGAAATGCTTAGTCGCTCGAACAAATTGCCAGGTTTTTTGCGTTCATGATAAAATCCTCACATAAAAGGTGCCTTAGAAAACCTGATAAGAATAACTGCGATACTTTTGCCTTTCAGGTGTGTTTCATTCAAAAGGCACAAAAGAGGTCCCTGTGAAGCAAATTTTATAAATCTTTTCCATTAATACTGCGTACAGCCTTAAGTAATATCATTTCTTCTGAAAACAGTTTCTTTACAGCCGCCTGATGTACGACTGGCCCCGGCCGCCTCTCTGCCTCTTCGTGAGAGAAAACACCTGCGCGTGGCGACAAAGCCTTAGCTTTTATTAATAGGCTTCTTTTAAATCTATACCCCCAACCTCTATTGAAGGTCCCGCGGTCACGTTTCTGCTAGGGAGATTATCTCAACACGAATTAAGAAAAACAGTATTTTTCTAAACGTATTTTCAAGGGGTGATAGTAAACATTTAATGCAAAGTTGTTGAAGGTTTGATATAAAACTAAATAAGCAATAATTAGGTAAAAAACTGTTATAAAGGTTTAAAAAAAGTCACAATAAACTTATTTGTTAAATTTAACTTAAGACTTAAGAAAATGAATTGTTGATACATAATACAACATTCAATCTTTGTTTGGGGAGAAGCAACAAACTCAGCTATCGGTTTGTGGAAATCGCGCAAATCTTAAAGGTAATACTTAAAAGACATAAAATTAGAGACGCAAAGCATGCATGTTTAAAATACTAGATTTATGCCAGTTTAAAAAAAAACACACATTACTTAATGCACTATCATTAATAGATCAGTTAGACGATCGTACAAAAAAAAAACTCCGATTAAGATGGAAGCCATAGTAAATAATGCAAAATCACACAAAATCATGTGTTTTTGTTTTGAAAATTTGATCGCTTAGAAATGTTATAGATGCTTCCATTAAATACTGGGTGTAGAGCATATTTTGGCCCTTAAAAATAGTGGTCATTTTTTTATAAGTCTTTTAATAAGCCTAGAAAAAAATAAAGTGATAGGTCTATAAAAAAACACATTCAAGCGCAAACTCTCCTACTTATGAACATCTTTTCGAATATGATTTTATTGTTTATTGTAGCAAATTTAGTTTATTTTATGATAATCGCAAAAAAAATGATATTTTTGCTCGACATTCACAAAATAAAATAAAATATGCATTTTTGCGTTGTTATTTCACGATACGGCCAGCAGCCGACGAATGTGGATTTTCAAAGTGAACCCTTATGTCGTTCACCGGAGGACTACTGGCTTGCCACACCCTCTTCCTTTCAGTACTGCCCTGGCCGGAGCAGGGAACAGACGTGTGCCTCCACGTCGCTCGGTTCCGTGAAATAAATTTTAAATTTCCTTGTTTTTACAATTAACAATGTGTAAAAAAGGAGTTAATGTTTTTTTAGGCCTTTACGAAATCAACCTGTAAAAAAAAATTCTCAAATACCTTTTTCGACCATTCCAAAAGCTTTTTCTCAAATATTTTTAAACTCCTCCCACAAAGGGCGTGAATTCCGATTTCGATTTTTCCCTGGACTATTGGATCACCTTAAACTCAAGCTTCAGACAAAGAAACCACAAATACGAGGCAATAAAAGCTTTCAACAATCTTCCACTCGGTACAAAAAATGAGGGAAACAAAAAAAAATAGATACTAAAATAAAAGATGGATTACAAAACAAAAAAATGCAATATAACAAAAAATTATAACGAAAAATAATAAAACAAGTAAACGATAATTCGCAATACACACATGATTATCAATATACAACCAATCATAATATTTGAGGAATATGCATTTTTTTTCATTTCCGCCATTACATAATTTTATTTTTATTTCATCTAAGTTTATTTTTATTTTATTGAAATTTGTGTTTTAATTTAATTTAATTGTAAGCTTCTCTCTTAAGTAAGCAAAAAATAAAATTATATTATGAAGAAGTTCGGCACTTCCCGTTTTTGAAAGGCAATGATCCAGTAGCTAATATTTTATGGATACTTTCAGCTTCATACGTGTTGTATAAAATTAAGCATATTACAATTAACAGACGTTTAAAACTTAAGCCAGTTTATAAACACATAAAAGGTTGAAAAGAATTTTGAATTAGTTGAATTTGAGTTAAACAAAAAGGCATAATAATTATTGTTAATAAATGCATAAAATCACATTACACGCAAACTGTACTAATTTCGGTTGTATCTCATTACACAAAAATAAACTGTGCTAATTTCGGCATTAGTCCTGCCTGAAATCCGGTTTGCTTTGAATTTAATTCGCATTTTCAAAATTGGAACTGATTGCGTGAAGAATTTAAAAAACGATAAATCAGATCGATTATAATACAATATTTTAACGGAAAATTATTTTAAACGCCATTTTAAAAAGTGGAACAGATTTTGTAAAATTCAGACTCACCCGTGACTTTTCATGGGCTTGCCCCAGTAATTAACTAGTCTCGATTAGTAATGTTAACACTTACATATCTCTAATAATAATTTGAAATGAATGATATATTCGTTAGCTTTGTTTTGCGACCTTACTGAAATAGAATGCAAACAAGTACTTATATTGCCACATACGTACTGTATGTAGGTTTCTTTGCACATATCGTACTACACATTATAGTCAAATATTTCTGATAAAAAACGGTTGTATTTTACTAGTGCGTGCTTAGCAGTCTCGAAAAATAAATGCTGTTAACAACGTTGGCAGCGAGAGATTATGTAATTGAAATAATTTCCTGCGTTTGATCTAACAAAACTGACATCAAAACCGAAAACCCCAAGAAAGACAAAGACAAAAGGTTTTTTTTTAATTTCTAATCTCTGCTTAGGTAATTATTTAAGAAAAAATAATGGATTACTTTTTGTTATTTGTTTTTGGGGTATTATGCCTACTATGTGCTACCTCCTTCTTTAGCCAACATTTCGGACAGCGTTACAGTGTCCGAAACGTTGGATAAAGACGGAGGTAACGCAACATGGCATAACACCCCGAAAAAAATAACAAAAATACTTTTGGCTGTAAAAATCTGAAATCGTATCCAATGGATTACTTAGTTATAACCACGTTTATTGTTTGTAAAAAACCGACATGTTTCGTGAGCAAACTTCCTCAGGGTTTACTGAAAACTTATTACAACAATACATGACTCTCAGGAATGGAGGGCCTAATTCGTCAGGATAAATTGAAACTGTTCAAGTTCACGATCCTGAACATAGAAGGGACGATGGATTTTGTAATTTTGAAGAAGAAAAGCGAATACAAGGTTGCCATTTACATTGCAACTAACTGAACATCAGATCCGTGTATTGGTAAGCAGCGCAGATGGAACGCCACACAACTTATTTTGACACACCCCCGTCGCTTCATTCCTATTCATATTTTGTTTCCACATTTATTATTTTTCTACTTTTATGCCGAGCCTGACATGACTTGACTCAAGAATATGATTCACTTGAACTTGTCATGTCTTCCTTTTGCAGTGTTAAATCTTGTATTGTAGATATTGTAAGCAGTCCTACCCTGCCCCACTATCGGAGGGTGGGTGGAGCGGGTGGAGTCACGGGAACTGAAGGCAGACATCTAAGAGTGACGCGAGATGAAACTCGCTATTCCCTTTTGACGCCTGACTTGTATGGGGCCAAAGAGCGCCATTTTATAAAGGCGAAATCCGAAAAGATGAGTAATACATTAAAAAGGTACATTTATCATTCGAAAGAGAAAAAGCCCCGCATTGTTGTAGGCTAATAGCTTTTTTATGCGCTACAGAGGTAAGAAGTCGGAGAAATGATAAATCATTCCGTAAGGTGGCGTTTAACAAAGATCCCGGCTGTCTATGGAAGCTTAAAATATTTTTCAATTGTATGAAAGGAAGAATGACAAACATTTCTCTTTCGCAAGACGTAAACATTTATTTTAAACAATTTTCTGTGTGTTTTCTCAAACGGATGTTTTCTTTGCACTTTATCGGAGACATTTTAGGATATGTACAAATGGATGCTTAGAATCCCTGCAACCAAACAAGTATGTTTGGTTAACATAAATAAACAATTGTGGAAATTGGGCCTCAGTAATAATTTAACGGTTGCCCTGTCGTGTAATTTTTATTTTATTTTTTATATGAGCTCCACACAGGAGGCCCTGAGGAAAATAATTTCCGTCAGGGCCTATGTCATCCTTGGGGATGCTGTGTGAAGGTTTTTTTTTTAGGAAAAGGGGGAAAGGAGAGTTCTGGGATGGAAAAGGGTTTAAGGGCGGGTAGGAATCTGGGGTTCAGTGTTCCTGGTCATCCGCCTCCAAGACCTAGACAAACCTCACCCCATGAACCCGGGCACCCCTGTTAAATCACCAAACGTAGCGAACCACTTGGGGTGACCTATGGCAGAGGTGTTGATTATCAACTAAAGGTTCCCGGGGCGGCGGTACCCATTCCCACCTCCCAAATTGAAATTTACACATTGGTTGGAAATTCCGAGTTGTTCAGTGACTTTTTGCAAAAACAGTAGCATGCAAGAACTTGAATAATGGTGGAATCTCACATCATCACTAAGTTGAAGACATATCGTGCTTTTGATAGCTAAATTGGACTTTACATGCAAATAAATATTGATAGTGCTCAACGCTGAATAAAAACATATTGACAGGTCGGTGGAACGCTAAATAGTGATGGGGCCGTTATTTAAATCGATTTTTTGTTGTTGCAGTTAACATCTAAATCCCTCTCCAGGACCTCATCGTCCACAATAATTTTAGTACATAATTATAAACATATTTATTAAATAAACATCTATTAAATCTATTAAAAAATATACATGGAAAAGTTTTCATTTATTTCGTGAATACTGTGAATTTACCTGTGTTTATTTTTATTTATTTACATTATCATAATATTTACATAATTAATTAATTTTTGTAATCTCAGCGGTCAAAATTGAAAACAAGTTGTTCCTTAATGATACGGTGATAAAATGTATGTATTTGGAAGGTTGAATAATAATTTTTATAATTTGTTGAAGCCACACTAAATAATGCAAAATCATACAAAATCGTATGTTTTGTTTTGAAAATTTGATCGCTTAGAAGTATTATAGATGCTTTAATTAAATACTGCGTGTGGAACATATCTTGGTCGTTAAAAATAACGGTCATTTTTTATAAGTCTTTTAATAAGCCTAGAAAAAAAAATGTATTAGGCCTATAAAAAAACACCTTCAAGTGCAAACTATCCTACTTATAAACCCCTTTTCGGATATGGTTTTATTGTTTAGTGCGGAAAATTTAGTTTTTTTTTATGATGATCGCAAAAAAAATGATATTTACAAAATAAATATGCATTTTCGCGTTGTTATTTCACACTTTGGATGTTCAAAGTGAACTCTATGCCGTCCATCGGAGAACTACTGACTTGCCCCACCCATTACGGCCGGAGCGAGGAATAGACATCAGGCTCCGCGTCGCTTGGTTCCGTGAAATCAATTTTAAATTTC
This sequence comes from Glyphotaelius pellucidus, assembly GCA_936435175.1. Lineage (NCBI taxonomy): Eukaryota > Metazoa > Arthropoda > Insecta > Trichoptera > Limnephilidae > Glyphotaelius > Glyphotaelius pellucidus. Next base: position 28,959,976 of record OW386538.1, on the reverse strand, counting down.
CGTTTTATTACAATAAACAATGCGTAAAAAAGGAGTTTGTATTTTTTTCAGGCCTTTACAAAATCAACCTGTAATAAAAAAATCTCAAATACTTTTCCAACCTTTCCAAAAGCTTTTTTTTAAGTATTTTTAAACTCCTCCCATAAAGGGGCGTGAATTCCGATTTCATTTTTTTTCTGAACTGTTGGATCGCCTTAAAATGCAGACACAAAAGAAAAATGACTGGTTCCTATAGTTAATATTGCAACAACATGTTCAATTCACTTTGAGGATAATTCTTTCCGGCTCTTTTAAGCGGCGGAAACTTTTTCCTCTTGCTATTCTTAAACAAAAACAACATTTGGTACCTCTGTGTTTCGGCAAGTAAATGAAGAGGGGTTATTTTTTATTAGGCCTACATCTATATACTTTGTATCTGTAATATTTTGATATTGAATAAAAGATTGTAGGTTGGTACACTAAAATTACAACCATACAATAATCGCAATTTTATTCAAAAGTTATTTTCAGAACTCAGCACCCAAAACCCAAGAACTGGACAGCCAACAGTCCAATGAATTATCAGAATCTCAATTGAATCAGGATGAATTGGAAATAGATAGATTGTATAATTTCGTGTTATATATTATATGTGTTTGAACCAATTTTCCCATGTGGTAGGCATCCAAAGATTATTCAAACATCTTCCTTTTAGCGCCGTTGTAATTTGAAACTCGATGAAACGGAAACGATCAACACCAAAAGAGACAAACACATACATCTATGGATTTAGTCTGCGAGAGAATGATATAGAATGAAACCTTGCGTACATACAGTACCTACAAAGCGTCGCGCTCTGTCAAGCTGTCTTTTATACAGATAAAACAACGTTTTCATAAATCCGCCGGAAAACAAAACATAATCATCGTAAAAAGCAAGTTTTACATATGGTAGTGTTTTCCGGTGATTTTTTGACATTTTAGCATTCTTCTTGAATATTACAAACTATTACTTTCACTGTTTCCCTAACCGCGGTGTTGTGTACAATGATCGCGCATTGGCCGTTTTGATTATAAACTCACTGTTCAAGGCTTTTATTGGTTGAGATTGTGTGGGTGAAGGTTTCACATCTACCGCGTGTGAACTGCAGTTGTTTTTTTTAAATTTTGTGGGGCGAACAGCTTAGAATTTTAGCCATTGATTTTTTTTTAAAACCGTTAAGTATTATATTTACTTAATTATTTTTTCATACGCCGTATGAACTATTTTCATTTTTATTAATTTTTACTCTTCATAATAAATATATAAATAATAAAAAGGTGTAAGTATGTATTCTGGCGTTAGGTTACTTTCCGACCTCCCGTTTCTCAAACTAAGCTAAGGAATCAACGTTTATCTGGTTATCCTGCTAATATAATGTAAAAGCGAGATAATAATATGATTCTAAAATAATATTGTTTTCATATTTAAACATATTAAATTTGAAATGTTTTCAACAAATATTTTGTATTTTTCATTTATTCAAATTAATAATATAATATGTTGCAAATAAGTTCAGTACACTATTTATAATAAGTATAGTGTTTCCAACGAGTTCATTATGTATTTAACCACTTTTAGTGTTTATTATTAAGTATCTACCAAAGGTATATAAGTGAGAGGAGGAAGGGGGTTGGGGGGTTCAAATAAAAGGGTTAGGCATAAGAAAAGAGTACTCGTAGATTACATTCCTAGAAAATTCAAAAATATTTTTTGCTCCATCTATTTTATCAATGTGATTTAAAAAATAAGTCGTGGTAAATAAAGGACCCAAAAAACATTTTTATGAATTTTCCAACTTCCCCCCTTTTCTTCCTTGATCCTTCCACAGGTCTCCACCCCCCCCCCTTCCTCAGGGTCGAACCCCGTCAAATGAATGCTATAGCTACGCCCTTGGTATGTACTTAACTGAACATAAAATATCGAAAAATTTTACCCCATCACTAGTTTTGTAGCTAATTTCACGTTAATGTCAGATCGAATGGAATGTAATGTACGATGTCAAGCAGTGTAAGCGAGACAAATGATATATTTTCATTAGCTCTCTTGGGGCTAGAATCAAAAGGTACTAAGTTTATAGCTTTATTTGGTTTCTTTGAAAATGACATGGAAGGCTCTTTTTGTTATATTCTTTATTCCATGGGCTAAAAATATACTTAGGTAGGTAGTAAAATGAATTAAACATTCGTATATGTATTATAAATCGATTTCAGATAACTGAGACAATGGATATACAAAAAAAAATTGAAGGCTTGTAGGTATAGACACTTGTTTTCACGGTTCCAAACATAGAATAAAGAATATAGGTAATACTAGAAATAAGGAATATAGGTAATACTAGAAATTAGGAATATAGGTAATTCTAGAAATTAGGAATATAGGTAATACTAGAAATTAGGAATAAAGGTGATACTAGAGGTAATAATACAAATTTGAATGGAGACAAATGTTCTATTTAGTCCAACCCCCCAGCGATCCCTCTCACTTACACTCGCCGGAAATCTCCATCCCATATGAATTTCGAAAATACAGTTGTGTATGGAAATAAAGGCCCAAATTGAGCCTATTTATGGTTTACGTAACACTCTCACAAGACACTTCTTGTGTTATTCTTTATTCCATTGTTCCAAATAATTCCATCAGTACAGAGCATTTTTCCATTTTTTTTTTACAGAGCATTTATTGAATATAGTTATGTATCTACATGTATTTACATAGATCAACCTTCGATGCAACTGGATGGAGTAACATTAGCTAACTGTGACTCATTTAAGTATCTGGGCTCACATATTCACAGAGACGGAGGATGTGCAGCGGATGTTGACCATAGAATAGGTCTGAGATGGATGAAATTTAGATCTGTAACAGGAATCTTGTGTGACCTATAAAACTATAAAACTTAAAGGAAAGATATACCAGACTATTTTTAGATCCGCGATAATGTAAAGCTCCGAATGCTGGACTATGTACAACTCCTACTCTAAGCAACTCGAAACAGCAGAAATGCGAATGCTTAGATGGTCGGCAGGAGTATCACTAAAAGATAATATTAAAAGTTTACGCATTCGTGGTAGCCTGGGTGTCACGGAAATAAACAGTAAGCTGAAGAAACGACAGTTGAGATGGTATGGGCACATTAGACGATGACCACCAGACCACGTAGATCGCACGGGGAAGCAGGCAATGTCTATGGAGCCTCATTGACAGTTATTCAGAGGAAGACCAAAAAACTCCTGGATGACTCAAGTTCCAAAATATTGCAGAGAAACGGCCTGGATAAAAACGATACCCAGAACCAAAGAAGATGCAGCCTGAGGACGAGAAGAACCGACCCCAACAGCCTACCTAGGCAATGAGACAGTGCAAGGAAAAAGAAGAGGTGTATATTTACATATCTACCATAATTATTGCCCCACAGCAGCGTTGGGCGTTTATGAATAGATGTGTTCTACTTAAAATGGTTGTCTATTTTCTCTCTAATTTCAAAAATTCAGGTTATCAAAAAAATCTTAAATTTGAAAGCAGGATTGAAATCTTTTCTTTTTCATATTATAATATCTTGTTCAAATGGTACAGATCGAACGTTTCACATTTTCCTTTACCGAACCTTCTATACATAATACGGCGGATTCCCATAAAAAGTTGACATGTGTACGACGATATATTCCGAATGCAAATTGAAAGCGATTCAATAAACCCGGGAAATTTATTGGCCGCAGTGAAAATTGACTTTGAATTTTCTTTTTGCAATCCTCCTCCACACGCTTTGAAAAATGATCACCATTTCTCACAAATAGATATATAAAAAATGTTCAATTCTTTACTATTAAGCTGAAAAGTTGTCCTTAGAAATTAAAAAAAAAAACTTTTGAAATAGGCGACAATATAACCAAAAATAAATTAAGAATTTGGTATTCGGGAGATTGTCCAACACACACATTTTTGATGTTCCATGCACGAGGCGTACTTTTATACAATTTATTTAATATTATATTCATTGACCGGTAATTAAAACTAATGGTTTTCTTTCTTTTCGTATGCAAAGTGATTGCTTCGGTATTTTCGATTGGGCATGATAATTAAATAATTATTTATTTTATTGAAGAAGAAGATAACAATAATAATCTAAACGAAAAAATGAAAGAGAAAAGACACATTGGAGGTTATCCATCACTTACCCGCCCTGGTATAAATAACATATGGTTACTCCTTCAAGGCTCTCGCAAGATTCTTTTTTTTTTGTTAAACGAAAATACATTTCTTTATTTTGAAAGAATCTAGACCTCCAGTGTCCCTGCATACGTTGTTAGTAAGCAGTATGCAAATGCTTAACAGGAAAAACAAGATGCAAGAAAATAGGTTAGTAAGACAAATTTGAATTAAATGCGGCAAAGGAAAAACTCATTCATGAGGTGGCCTGCATCGTGTAAAACCTGCAAGCATCTGCATAAAATAGAGAATATAAAAAAATATAATAAATTCCAAATCAATTGGCAAGTACCAACAAAAAATGTGAATGGATTCGTTCTGATCATAAACCACACTTAACTTCCGTGTCCCTGAGCCAACCACTCAGTGAAGCCTCAAAGAATGTTAACTGAATATAATTAATTAATAATTTAATTTTAATTAATTCTATTTTTCCATATAATAGGCAACTACCCTTTTCATTATAAGATTTAGTTTGTAACCTAAATAGCGTCTCGGATGAATATATCCGATTTTATTCATATGGAACTATCGACTTTTTTTATAAAAGTATAAACGAATATTCTATTTTTTGTAAGAAAAACTCTCTTTTTATAACTTTTGAAGGTTATTCCCATTAATGAAATATATAAATAAAATATAATAAATAAATAAAATCAATTAAAAGGGTGGTTGCTCATAAAATGGAAAAAAAATAGTTGAAGATAATATTGTTGATTCTAAAATTTGAAATATGATGTTGACTAATATGACGGTTTGACAGACGGTGGCAATGGCATAATTGTTAAACGCGCACGTCCCTGTTAGACGAAAGGTTTTGGGTTCGAGTCTCAGTTGCGCGACCATTATCTTTTCGATTTTCTGTGTCTTGTTCTTTTTCATATTTTCGTTTAGATTAATTTTGTTATCTTTTTCTTCAATGACTTATTATATTGATGGGAATAACCTTCAAAAGTTATAAAAAGGGAGTTTTTTTAGAACAAATTGAATTATTTTTTTTATTTTTATTTTAACCTAATGAGTAAATCAATCAAATTGTAATATTTAATTACTGAAAATTCGAAATAGAAAAATTAGAAAAATATTCGGTCACATCTAGGAATTGATTCCAGGACCTTAGCCTTACCGGGACAATGCTAGGTATATTTTTGTTTCGTTTGTCATTAAATTTAATAATATGTGGCTTATTTGTAAACCGCCATTTTCGCGACCAATCATCTCAAGGGCGCTGATCATCGCTTTAATCATGTCTGTGAAGGTACTATTTGTATGTTTTTTTTTCACGTCATGTAATATTATTTCGTTGTTAATAAACAGCGGTAAATAAACACCACTCTTTTTAATGATATCTAAAACACTTGGCTAATCTTTAGTTTTTATTGGCAACTTTAGTTTTTATGAATTCTCCATAATAACCTAAATTCACATATGAGATGTTGAACTATATCTAGAAGTAAGCCTTAAGATTTCGAGTGCAAATATCGTAAGTCGCGGAGTTCTTTCTTCGACCCTTCTCTGAGCTGTGGCTAGTTAGGGAAGCGGTGCTAGTTCTGAAAGCTTGACATGTAGCGTGTAGCATGTAGCATGTAGCATGTAGCTGTGCTGTAGGTAGCAGTGCGGCTCCTCGCTAGTTTTTAGGTCCGGAGCTCATTAAGCTGATGGCCCGGGGCGGCGGTCATGTTACTTTTTTTATCTGCGGAAAATTTCATCATAACCCGCGGGTTGACAGGCAGCGGATATAAGTCAGCCATAGGAGTGTGATGCCACGGAGGTAGCTTGAAACGAATGATTTCATATTTTTTCACTCACTCAAGAGCAAAAATTTACAAAACACAAGTTAACATTATTAAAATATCCAGCAGCGCAATGGGATTAACTAATGGGATACAATAATGCATTCAGGCAACTTATGCAACTACCGAGGTTCTGCAGTGCTTCCACGATGTTCACCGAGGGGAGGGTGCACTCATTCCCAGCCTTACTTCGCCACCGACTACTCAGCCTCTGGAGCAGGACACTGATATCAAACAATATAATTGGACGATCCCAAAATATTTTTTTATTATTTTTTCTGCCTCTTTTGTTTAATTTAATTTTATGCTTAATTTTATTAATTTAATTTTATGCTTAATTTTATTAATTTAATTTTTTTTGTGTGATGAATATTGCCTTCATTTTATGTTTTAATTAGGTAGTTACCTTATATAATATAATATTTTATTTATTTTTCCTTCTTTTAGATCTTTTAATTTACTCTCTTATATTATTAAAATTATATGTATTATTATTGTATATGAAATACGGCAGACTGCATAACTCTCCCAGTTCTGCTGGAATAAAACCTTAAATAAATAAAAAAAAGTTTTTAATGAATGCCTATCCGTAAAGCAGAGGCTAAGAGCATATTATCTAACCTAGCTCAAGATCATATTTCGCCTGAAAATTTTATTTGAAATAAGCGCTGATTTAATGTTTTTGATGATTTCATATTATAGATTTCCTAAAAAATTGTTTTGAATTTATCACTTTTCACCCCATCTATTTTGTCGGAAGGTCAAAATATTTCCGCTTTGCAAAAAATCTAAATAAATCGAATATTTCTGAAAGCATCCGAAAACTCAAAACCATGTTTAGAAATGTGGTAAGATACGCTTTTAAAATTTTTATTTTATTTTTTATAAATTTAATATAATAATGTAAATATTAACATAAATTCTGCAAGTAACTTAGTTTTTATTTTTGTGTTAGCTGTTTCGGCTAACAAGGCCAATTTCAAACTGTCTAACTGACTAAAATACTCGCAGAGCTTAATAATAACATTATTTCATGCGTGGACAAGAGGTTTAGTGTACTAGAGTACTAAAATTTTTGTTTTCAGAATATATATACGTATATAAAATCCATACTAATATTATAAATGCGAAACTGCTCGAGTTTGTTTATGACCTTTTCACGCAAAACACAATATAAAGACTTAAATAATTCTTTCACCAATATAAAGCTGAATTATATGCGCAGACTACAGGTTGTATATGATGGTAAGCTCTGGCATTATGAAATTATAAATATTAATATATTATATTTGTTAAACGTTTTCTGTCGCTAACAAAAGCGAGTTTTTGCTAACGTCAGAAAAAAATCTTTTCCATGGAAACAATGTTGATATATTTTTGGGCTCTATGCTGGTAGGTACTCAGTCTACTGGTCAGCTACTACTGCAGAAAATTCAAATATTAGAATTCGTTTTATTTTTTTGGACAAGCTTGGAATAAATGTCAGATGAGAGTTCCTATATTAAAAATATAATTCGTAACGATTATAAAGACTGAATGATAAATAGAGTATTTTTTTATTATATTAATGAACTTCCAAATATTTAAATAAAAATAAACATCCGAAATGTTTGTAAGCGCATAAATTCCGAACGAATGAACAAAATTGGATAAGTAATTCTTTTTTTCTTTGAGCATATGAAATTATGAAATTTAGGTGGTAGGCGAGATGTTTGAAAACTGAATGTAAGGGAATGAATATATGGAATGCGGGAGGGGATGGGGGTGGGGCGGGGGGGGGGGGGGGAGATAATTGATAAGTGCAAGCGCTACAGTAATTTCCCATAATACCATGCGAGCGAAGCCGCGGGGAAAAGCTAATATATTTATAAAATGTTTATTGTTTGCTGTTATTAAAATAATTGGTGGTGTATTGTTCGGCCTTCCAAGCAGTTGATCGGGATTCGATTCTCGGCCGTGGATTTTTTTTCATCAAAAATTTTATTAAAAAATGAGGTTTTTCACGGGTTCGCTCTAGTACTAGTATATACGTAAAGACGCACTTTAGATAAACATAATTAAAGGCAATACAATTAATTAAATAAAGTCCAAAATAAAAGAATGACTAGCCTTATCCTCCTTTTTCTATCATCTCCAATTCAGCCATTTTTCCTCCAGCAGCCATAGAAAGCTCCCCCGATGGTATTTCCCGGTCAAGTCACCCGCGCCGGGAGTGACGACAGAGTGAGGGTATCAAATTTAGTTTTGCGGTAGTTTCGCCATATTACGGAGATGAAATCTTTCAAAGGACCTATTTATAAGCAAGACCGAGAATTCCCTTGAAATTGGGTCTCTTTTTATTACACATAGGTAAACTGCGTAGAATGTGTCTTTAATAGCAACAGGAAAACAAACATGCTATCGAAAAATAAAAAAAAGAGAAGAAAACATTTTTGAATTCTTTTATTGAACGATACACACGAAGCATACTAATCAACTGTTAGGTACATTTCCATTGAATTTTGAATTAAAATTTATTTTTTCGTTGCACACTTCTGTTTGAATTTGATCAATAATAATGTAGTACACGCTAAACTTAAATGACGACCCAAATTTGATAAGATCCATTCTCGCGCAGCTACAGTAACTTTACTGACTTTGCAATGACCGTCAGCGAAAGAGAAATATGCGTAAAATATACGTGCGACAGAGAAAGGCGTGGGCGGGGAGGCATGCTTTTCGAACCTTAAATTCGCCTATTGTGACGATTTCTGTATCAATGTCACCTAAAAGGCGAAAGTTTGGCGATATAATTTGCTTGCCGAACACTTTTTAGGATTGTCATATTTTCGTGGGAAGCAAACTCTTTAAAGTGGAAAACTGTAAATTTAAAAATAAAACGTGAGAAGTTTGCCCAATTAGTAATTAAATAGTTGAAGGAACCTGGTGCCGCTCTGATTTTATCATGATCGTGATGTTATTCTATATACACAGTAAAATAAAATCTAATTTTTGTTCATAATCTTCATTAGGTAGTATGGTTCATTGGTTCTGTGTTGTTGTAATTATTGCAGAAAAATATTTTTCTGAACACATCTGGCAGGCGATACAAAAATTAAAAATAAACATTTAAAAAAAAAAAAACGGTTGTATGAATCCATCTCATGTAAGGAAATACAAAATACTCCCTCTTTCAGCTTCCGTATTACTAGTACTTTTCCCACAGTGTTTTCCAAACAAATGGCCAAGTATACAGGTGTCATTATTTAAAACGTTATTTTTCTCAACAACGCATTGTGTGAAATATTGAGAGTCTTGCAGAATAATTATCTTGTTGACAAAATGTTACAGAACCTCTCCCCCGCACCCCGTCACTACCCGCAGTAGCTAATGTTACCCCTACTACCCCCGACTCCTCGCCATGACGGGGTTGACTCCTGAGTTATTACACCCTCTCGGGTAATGTGCGAAGGAGGGTGCCGAGTGCAACTTTCCAAGTGGACGAAAAAATGCAGCCAGTTCTTGTAACGAAAACTTGTGTATCTAAAATTTTCAACAAATAAAAATTTTACGGTTGTTCACGAAACTTTTACTTACACCATTCGTTTCTAAATTATGATTAAAAGAATCTACAACTTTGTACAATTTATTTGTTTACGAGTTATTTAATCATTTCAGCACGATAATATTTCGGGTTGTTATATCAGATTTCTAGATTTTCATGATTTATCATAATTTTCGGTTATTTAGAGGAATGCATCTGATTCATGAAGATCATATATAACTTTTGCTCCACAAACGAATGAACAAAATACATAGGAAACACCGATATTTTTGGGCTGTCCGAACCGAAAAAATCGCCAAATCATTGAATTTATGCGTTCAATACAACCTAATTTTGAAAATGGTTTTAACTGGAAAGTCAGAACTATAATGCTAGCTGGTTCCCGGCATGCGTTGCAATGCCATATTCACAGAAATAAATTGTTTCTCCCTGCATGTCCTTTCCCGTGCGTCTCCGTTCCCCTCCCGCGTCTCCTTCCCCTCTAGCGTTCCCCTTCCATCTTCCCTGCCTTCCCTTACCCCTTTCCCGTTCCCAGTCCCACCAACTCCTCTCCCGCGTTCCGTATATTCAATACCGGTACACTCAGTTTTCAAACAGTTCGCGTGCCACCATTTACAATTTTTTTATTCAAATTCTAGTTTTTCATACATTACAAATATTCACTTTTGTATATTATAAGAACAATCAATCAAATTTGGTACCTATTTACAATATCTATAATTCTTGATTCGATTTTTTTTTTTATATGAAATACCGCACAAGAGTCCCAACTGCTCCCGTCTGGAGCCAGTGAGACTATGGCATCCCCAATTGGGGTATGTTGTGAGGCTGAAGGTATTGGGGAGGGGAAGAAGATAGGGAAAAGGAAGGTGGGGAAGTACCTGGCTATTCAGATCTGGTCACTAAACACGGCTAAATCCATTTCAAGCAACGTTTCAATTCTGAATGGTGGTCTTACACCAGGGCTATATATACTATATATTACTTTAAATGAATAAATTGTGAAATAACACAAATTAATCAAATAAAATTTATTTGCGCACGCCGGGTTCGAACCCGCGACCTTCGGATTGTGAGTCGAGAGTCTTGCCTCGGGACCACGGAGGCCGTCGTTGATTCAAAGAATTATGCGAATACTTCAACTAATTTCATGAATTGAAAGAGTTTCGAAAATTGAATTTTGGTCAACTTTAATCAATATTGAAAATTGAAGTTTGATCAATTTTGAACAATTGCAAAATGTTATTCTCACATTGTGAAATTTTTGACAGTTTTGTAAGAGATTCTGTAATGATTAAAAAACTTTTCAGATGTATATAATAATCCAGAAACCTTCACGAGGACGTAAAAAAGGTATACATGGACATTTCCGAACTCATATACCCCCAAGCATATTTTGATTTTCATATATACTGAATACCAAAAAACAGAGAAGATAAAAATCAGAAAAATCTTTATCACGCGTGCATTGATATTTCGTCGCCTCAGTTCTTATTTGTCCAACAGACCAGTTTAGTTTTTGTTCAATCTCCAATTTAAAATTAAAAAGGAGTGTAAAAAGGTAGAGTGAATCACTTAAATAAGCATTATTTAAACTAATGAGACCTTTACCTTTACGGAAATAGCTTTATATTAAACACCTTTCATAATGTTTCATTGAAATAATGAAAGAAAACCTTCTCTTTCTGTAAAATTTTCTAATGGTCTGTTGGACAAAATACGAACTACGGCAACGTTTTTCTAGTGCTGATTTTTATTTTATTTCATTTTCAATCAACAAATAGAATCGCATAAGTCATAGTTTTCAGTACTACAATGCTTTCGCAGTCGAAGCTATTTGTCTATTCCAAAGTGTCGTCGTACTGTTTTATTTCCCACTCCACGACAGTACCGTTCTGTTTTAACTGTTTTAATATTCACATCGCATGATATTTGCCCGTGACTGTACACAATATACCGAACAGTGTTCACAATATAATACAGCCGGTTTGGTGTGCACATATGCGGATATCACTCTCTCTGGGAATACAACGAATAATTTGAATATACGTGAGGTGATCATGTGAGAACAATGCCAAACACATGAGACAAACCTTGTTTTATATCGATAGTTGTCTTAGTAGACACAGATAAAACACACTTAAAACATAATTTACCTCTTTTGGTTTTCGGTAGGAAGGCCAGATATACAAGTGTTTCCTTAAATTGAGCTCAATTCACAAAGCGTTCAGAAAAAAAGTTTTTTTTTCGTGAGCTCCTCACAGGAGACCTGAGGAAAGTAATTACCCTCGGGGCCTATGTCGTCTTTGTGGATGCTGTGTGGAGGTTCTCTTTCCTTCCAGCACCAATCGCCACTCTTGAGTGAGCGCTTGGCCCGAGCTCACCCCAAACCACGCCCTACATTATAATTGATTAGTTATTTTATTTTTTTTATCGTTTATGTTTTTTCTTTTTTTATTCTATGTACTTTTTACTTAAAATGTGATGTATAAATGTGTATAACTATACGGGATGTGTGGGATTGCACTTTCCTCCCCACATCCTGGAATAAAATATTGTTATTATTTTTATTATTTAGGGAAAGAAAGGAGAGATAGTACTGGAAAGGAAAAGGTTTGAGGGATGAATGGGAATCTGGGGGGTCGGAAGAGTGACGGACACATGAATCCATCTCCCTCACTGCGGTACAAGGTGATGGGTCGAGAGAGTCCGGTTGAAGAGGTAAAATAGCTCCATAAACCAGTCTTTCCCGATTCGTCCCGCCACGCAGCACGCAGGTAAAAGCATGTGCCGCCAAGATCTTGAAAAACCTCTCACCTCTGTCACAACCTGTGGCAGAGGTGTTGGTTATCCAAAAAATGGTTCTCGGGGCGGCGGTATCCATACCCGCTTCCTAAATTGATCACCTCTTTCGAAATAATATGAGTAGTTATGTAGTGCAATTTTATTGATTATATTTTTATATTAAACTAAAATTATACGACGTATTTATTTTAGTTTTACCGTCCAAGGTTTAATAAAAATATATTTAAAATTCTTTACTTTGGGAAGATAGGCAGCCATTATAAAATGTTTAAGAATAATTAAAAATTGCTGTTTTCGAACTTTCATTTTATGTATAGCACGTTTCCTCTTGTCATGCTGTGATGCACTATAACATAGGTTCTCAACGTGGGCGATAACGCCCCCTTGTAGACGTTTAGACTTTCAGAGGGGGTGGGGGGCGGTAGAAGACCCAGAGAAAATTAGGGGGCATTGAGATGGCACAGTGAGGGCGTGGGCAGGTAAAAAAAAAAATATTAAAAAAAACAATAAACACGTAAATCACGCACTAATAATCTTACGTGTATTTTTATAAGATTTTTTTTTAATTGCTTCAAAAATGTACGACAAATAATTTAATATATTTTAAATTCAGTGATGGTTGAGCCCCCCCCCACCATATAATCGTGGCAATAGCTGTTTCAGATTCGCGACAGATGGTAAGAAAAAAAAATCTCAAAGTGGGCGGTGGGCAAAATAAGGTTGAGAACCTATGCACTAGAAAATCTGTTTTGGCATGTGGTAAATATATAAATATTGTTTTTCCGGATGGTGGTCTATTATTTATTTAACGCCTGGAGGGCTTTTACTTTTTCTTGAACGAGACAACAGCAATACAAAGAACAACCGACCCATGCTTTTTAAATATTGTTACTACTTGCTAAATACTTCCGGCCTTACTAATTTTATAAACTGGTTCAAATCTTACACAATTGTTTTTATTTATTTATTTATTTATTTAAACGCCCATAGGGCTTTTACATATAGTGCAGTACATGTTTTTGGAAAAATATAAGAAATAACATAATAAAATATAAACATAATATAAATATAAGAAACTAAATAAAGATAACATAAGATATAAGATATGCAAAATACAGATAACACCAAATTTAATAGTTGACACAAAGCAGGTAACATAGAATATATGGTAAGTAAATTAATGTGAGATTGTTATTTTAATTATAGAGGGAAATACGATAGGATTGTCAATATTTATGTTTGTAATTAGCAAACTATTTTAAAATATTTATTACGTGTTTATCGAAACATAGCTACCATAATATTTCGATTAAGGTGCTATATAGTGCATGATATTAATAGATTTATTTTAATTGTTCTAATACACTGAGTTTAAATTTTGACATCGATAAAGCATTTTGACATCGATTTACAACCATTGATGAATTAGAAATGGAAGCTTATCAGTTGTGTAAAACTTTAAACACGTTTTTTAACACGGGGATTAGACTTTATTCTATGTTACTGCTAAACGCTGATTATTATAAACTTCAAGTCGCTTAAACAGCTTCGAACATAACAGTTTTGAATTTTAACTAATGGCGCCACTTACATTTACGACAATTCAAAACTATACAGACGCTAACATAATAATACTATCAGATACCGTACCATCTCTTTAAATTTCACTTTGGTTTTTTTGAATGAAGCGGTATCTTGAAAATGGATATTAAATCACTTCCCGACGTACGATCGAGCTGAAACTCGGCAGATAGACTTTTGGTATTAATCACGCACAGACACGCGGACATGTGCGCATTTTTCTGAAATTCTATGAAATTAAAATACCCAATATACGAAATAAACGTCGGTATCACCAAATCGGGATTAGTTCGGTTGTTTCCGATCACTGGATAGGAAGGTTCAAACTTCAATCAAACCAATTTTTTAAATTTATTTTTTTAAGTTTCAACAATAATTTTATTCAGTTTTAATAGATGTGCATTAATTGTTTTGTGTTTAATTCGCATAACTTCATTTTTTATTGTAGATTTGATGAAATTTAATAATTTATTATTAAGTTCGTTCGTTTGGCATCCATATCTGGTGGCCGGAAGTGAGAGTCGGGCGGTATACCGTTTTTAACACTGCCATGATACTGAGTTAGGTCTTTGTCTTTGTCTTTGACTTTGTCTTGATACTGAGCTAGGCTTTCCTTATCACTGAGCTGTAGAGAGGACGCAACACACCGCTTGCCGCACTAATTTTTCTCTCAATTTCTCCTTCTAGAATCCAAGCTGCCGAAATGAGGTACTTGAGAGGAGTGGCAGGGATTATGAAAGGGGATCATATAAGAAACTCGACGATCCGAGACGATCTAAACAATCAGCACAAGTCAGGGACGTATGGAGGAGCCTTGTCGATGCAGTGAGTCCCCGACCAAAATAGGATAACAGGAAGAAGAAGATGATGATTATTAAGTTTTGCAAGTATTTTAGTTTTTTTTATTTTTGCGACGGCTGTAGATGAAAAGTTTTTTGCGGGTTGATTAAAAAAAAAGATGTTATAATGCTGACGATGCACGTGGTTTATGGGGGAAACGTCTGAAACAGTCACTGCAAATTACTGGTACAACTATCAAAATGTAATGATTTTGCTTCTGCTCGAATTGAAAGACATAATATATCGTCATTACATTTGAAATAAGAGGCTTAACTGCTTACGTAATGTACAAGACGTAATACGTATGACGGTAATCATATGTTAAATACTTAGCACGAAAGCCTTAATACTCTGCTAAAACCATTGAACGTTCGTCAGCACGTTGAAACACTTTCCCGAACTGCGAATTCGCCACGACTGTGAATTAATTCGAAAACACTCTCCAACGTGTAGGATACCGAAAGGACCCGCCTGGATGGAAATACTAATGGCGAAGCTAAATCGAACCTTCACTGACTCTAGTAGACTTCTAGTTTAAATACGCAAATAAGGAATATTGATACTTTGTGCATATATCCTACCTTTGAATCGTCTCTACCGACTGTGCTGTCAGTTCATTAAATGCGGATATGTGGAATACTACCGGAATATACTGGCTCTTAAGGTTTGCGGGGACCACACATTTGAGTAGTTTGTTAAATGATTATTTGAAATTTACAACTTTTTCTTCCACTCATTGGGCTCTTATATTTGAGGTAACTATCATCAATACAAACGTCACCCTGAAGACTTCAACCCGCAGCAACCGCGTTCGGTCCAGACGTGCAAATTTCTAGGTCTTAAGTAACAGCATTTTTTGTTTATAATTCAACCACATTCAATTTATTGTGGCCAATTTATCCAAAATTGGCTCTCAAGTATTCTAACATTAAATAATAACTCATTAAAAACCCACGGTTAAGAAATTTTATGTTTGTATTAATAAATGGTTTTTTAACTTAAACGTTTTAGGTTATAAAATAATCAACCTGTTTTTTCCTCAACCTTAAAACAAATTGGGAATAGAATTTTTTTCCTGGACCCAACTAAGACAACCAACCAGGACAAGACCCATTTGCTATGCGTAACCGCGTAATGCCTTGCAAACCCTCCACATAGCTTTCCAAAGAAAGCCAGAGGCCTCAATGAAATTATTTAGGTTATTATCCTGGGTTCGAGTCCCAGAGGTGTAAATATCTTTTTCTGATTTTTCTGTTTCCAGATTTTCGATTGAGTGTCGCTCATAATGTCTTCATTTAATTAAAAAAAAAGAAATTATTTACATTATTTGATATTCTTTTACTTCCGTAGTTAAAAGCAAATCAACACAAATTTTAAAATACTTGCTTGAAGTTGTTTATGGTTACCCTTAATATAAACGGAATAATGTTGTTGCTTATCCCGGCAGACCGCCCATGTTAGCTTTTCAATCCATCTGCAACGAGACAGGGTAAACACACGCTCCCGGATACGTGGGACACTTTACCGGATAGACGTACCTACACATGATAAAAAACAATAAGATTAAATGCACTCAACGTGATTAATGCACTACCCTCTCAATGTTTTGAAAAATTCGTAACTTGTTTACCGAAATTGTAAAATGATTTACCTTCGTGGTTTAAAGGAATGAACTATTTCTTTAATAACATAATAATCTTGTTATAAATATAAAAATCAAAATGTGTTTGGGGATTAGTGAGATGCCTGTGTATTTCTATATTAAACATAGAAAATGTTTGAAACTTTCAAAATACCTTCTTTTAACCCCCATGAAAGTTTTTGGATTATTTATTACAACCACAAGGCAATACATCTGAAAAGTTTTTAATCACCACAAAAATTCTCGCGAAACTGTCAAACTGTTAATTGAGAATGATACTTTGCATAACAATTATTGTAACATCAAAATTCTCTTTTCAAAACTCTTTAAATAAATGAATTAATTGGAAGTACTTACATAATAATTGGAATCGAATCAAGAATTTATTATAGATATTTAAAATAGGTACCTAAGTGGCCTAGCTCTCTTGATTGGCGTAGAAATCCATTAAACTATTTTGTTTATGGCAGAAAATAATGTTTTAATAGTGTAACAATGTCAGAAATTAAACAATAGGTACCAAATTTGATTGATTGTTCTCATAATATTTGATTAATCTTATTATATACAAAAATGAATATATGTAATTTACGAAAAATTTAAATTTGAATTAAAAAATTATAGTGGGGGGGCACGCGAGCTGTTTGAAAACTGAATGTTCTGAGACTGAATATATGGAATGCGGGAGGGGGGTTTGGCGGAATAGGGGAGTGGGAGAGGGGAGAGGAAAGGCGGGGAAGGTGGATGGGGTACGCGGGAGGGGAAGGGGACGCGGGAGGGGAAGGGGACGCACGGAAAAGGACATGCAGGGAGAAACAATTTATTTCTTGCAACGCATGCTGAGAACCAGCTCGTTTATAATATATACGAAATCTATATCGGCTCTTATTTATCGTGTTTTGTCCTGATGTGCAGCATTATTTTGATGACAATTTGTCTTCTATATTATCGTATCGTTTAGATTTATCAGTATTGTAATCTTATACAATGATTAATATTACGTTAATGAGTGTAATATTATGAAAGTAATGCCAATTTAATTGAATATTTATTTAGACTTTTAGAAAAAGTCAATAGATGTCCCATAAAGATAAAATCGGATATGTTTATCCGAGACACAATCTAAGTTACAAATTAATACATTATAACTTTGTAATAATTCAAAAAGATGGCAGCAAAAATATGAAAAAAATGGTTAAAGATTATAATATAATCTTTAAATTATTTTTATTGTTATTTTTTCTTTCTTTATTTTCATTCAAACCTGCCTTTCTACTTTTGTTAATGATTAGTCAAATCAATAATACAGATATTGGTGGGAATTTGAAGTATTTTAAAATTATATGTCTTAACGTTAATTCCAAAAATTAATAAAGCTAGAGGGCTCAAGAAGGGCATCAATATAAATAATCCCTATCCAATATTCATACTTTTAGAATATTTTTGTAAATGATGTTATTTTTATTGGTAGTTTATTAAATATTTTGGTAGCTTTTTAAATATTTTGGGTACGATCCAGCTTAGGGATCTATCACGATATTTATTGGTTTATTTCGGAACCAAAAATCCTTCATTATTTAAGTAAATCTTACAGGTAAAACATCCAGAGACAAGTATATTAATTTAATGTTATTTCTACGTGAGTTTTTATATTGACGGATTAACAATTTTCTAAAGGACTTTTGTAATGTTTGGATGAAACTTATATTAGTTGTACAAAAATGTCTCCAAGAAGTAACTTTACATCGGATGGTGGATTCAGCCAGAGATTATTAGATTATGTTTAAAATACGTATAGGCACGAAGATTTAATTTTATTAATCCCACGCACTATAGCCTGTAGGTAGGCGTTTACAAACATTTATAATGTGTACATCCCATTCAGTTGTTAGCAGTCAGTAGTTACATCCAAATATACATTCTTATTGACAAAATCAATGGTTCCACACAAACAGGGCTGTGCAACATTTTTATGTATGCAGTCAAATGTGTAATAATGAAGGCATTACAATGTACATGGCGTGTGGAGGTCTTAGGCGCATAATTTTAGCATTTTCGGCATTTATTATGAGGGCTGCGTCATGAGACCAGGCCTTATAATAAAATTATCCTGCATATGATCATTGCAGTAATCAATAATAAGTTGTGAATTTGAACTATGAGATCGACAAAAAAGATGTCAGGTCCCCATGGCCTAGCTGGTGGCGTTGTCCTCAATGGACAAAAATGGACGTTGTAGCCTTAACGTGGATCCTAGGTTCCATAACCAGCTGTGACCGTTACCTTTTTATTTTAGTGTGTCTTGTTATGCATAATATTTCTTTTAGATTAAATAGTATTATCTTTTTCTTCATCAATTAAAATTATCAATTAGCAACTCCCTCGCAACGCCAGCGCACAGATTGTGGGACAATGTTTAAAAATGTATATGTGTGACAAAACAGTCTCTTTGTTGCAAGAGAAAGCAATAAAAGTGCACGGAGCGCAGAACCGGTGCAGCAGTATTAACAAGGATAACGGCCCATTTGCCAGGCCCATCTGCGTGTGACTGGCATCTGAATGCAAGCAGCGCAACCACGGGACTGGGACTGGGATAGGGACTGGGACAGACACATTATATGGGAACATTTTTGTACGCTGGCCGCAGCAACGGATTACTTCTGTACTGTGTTGCGCTCCGGTGAAATACTTTCTACGTTTTTAATTAATTAGACAATCAAATGTTGTTGTAGTTTTTTTAGAAGTTCTCTGATTTGTACATTGTACAAACTTAGATAGAAACACGTTTAAAATGTTTTAGGAAATTTGATATGCGAAATATTATCGAAAGGTCAGTTTTTTTGCATTCAAACCGGGTGGCGGTTTGTCCATACAAACGTATTCCAAAATTTCCTCTCTGCATTTTCACACTTCTGCAAATATTTTTTTAATGAAATATAGATATCGACCACTAAATAGCGTATCGGTAGGGTTTAATTTTTTTGATAAATTATTTCTTACAGGAGGACCCTTCAAAAATGCCAGGTTAAGTTCAGTATACAAACAACGTACTTAAAAGCAAAATGAACAAATATAGAGTATTTATTTCTAACACAGTTGGTAAACAATCTTAAAAATTGGGCCAGTTTTGGAGGAGAAATATGGGGAATATACATAATCCTCGATTTTGACGATATCATTGGAATATTATCAGCCTGAGGTGCAGAGCGGAAAGTACTCTCAGTATCGCCCTGTCGTAAGACCACCATTCAGAATTGAAACGTTGCTTGAAATGGCTTTAGCCATGTTTGGTGACCCGATCTAAATAGTCTTCCCCACCTACCTCTTCTCCATCTTCTTTACTTCCCCACTGCCTTCGGCCTCACAACATACCCCCACTGGCTCCAGACGGAAGCTGCGACTCTTGTGAGGTATTCACGTAACAGCGACAGTGACAGCAACAGATAGATAAAATAACTATTATTTAAATTTTTCGGCGACCCACTTCCTCCTAACTTTCTCATATTGGACTAGATTTTTCAATATTTCTGATTATTGATTTATTTTTAAAAATAAATAATTGCAAAATATATGTTTGTGTTTCACTTTAATATAAATATACATTTTTTACTTTTTTATTTTTTGCGCAGGAAATTGAAAATCGTTTTGAAATGTAACAGTTAATAGTACGGCAGGACCACTGAGTATAAATCTATTTACATTTAAATACACTTCAGTGATGTGAAGCATGCTCCGAATAACATTTAGTTTTGTTGGAAACCACTCACCAGTGTGGAGCTTTAATATATTATCATGTACTTTAATATACACCTATTTATAACGAAACTGTAGACATGTTCGGAAACTTTTACTATTATCGAGTACGCGAATGTTGATTTGTTGTTGTTCCCCTGTAAACCATATTCGCAACATACTACTTTTTTGGTAAAACAAAAATATTTAATTTTTTTAGTGGATACCTAGCATTCCAACCTCAACCATCTAGACCCAGTGAGATTATGGCATCCTCAGTTGGGGTACATTGTAAGGCAGAAGGTTATGGAGAGGCGAAGGAGGTGGGGAAGAGGAAGTTCGGGATTCTTTGGGAAGAGAGTGTGGCTAATCAAATCTGGTTACCATACATGGCTAAAGTCATTTCCAGCAATTTTTTCGATGTTTGATTGTGAATGGTGGAATTTCACCAGGGCGATACTGATAGGATCCTCCGCTCTGGAACGTGCCGCAAATAAACTATATATTATTTTCAACGATTAAAAACAAATTCACTGAATAAATTTTATTTAGTTTGGAAGAGTTTTAAATTTCAATGCACATTTTTACTTTGATTTAAAATTTTTTTTTTAAATTTTAATTAATTTTTTTTATGCAGACTAAAAATAAAAACTCTTTAAAACAAAATGTCTAGAAATTGTAACATAGTTAATGCACAATACAAAAAAAAAAATATTTGCGCACGCCGGGATTCGAACCCGCGACCTGCGGATAAAGAGTCGCGAGCCCCACGCTCACCCTCAATGCTTTACAATTTTAACAATCTTTCTTGTATTTTTCGGTGAGAAGTGTTCAAACAAAACCGTTTTCTGCTTTTAAAATATTGTCATCTTTCCAGAAGAACGGTCACCTTGTAAACAACCTAAAAATAATATAGACAGTGTGGATAAACATTCAAAATGACTGTTCTCAAATTGAACTCCAAAAATATCCCGGCGTGCACGGATCTCTTTGGACCATAAATATTTAATTTTAATATATCGAGAAGGAACACTTGTTTGTTCAGTGGGTCTTGCAAAGGACTTTACAACCAAACCAATATTTTTCGTGAAATTTGTTTATTTTCAATTTATTTTACCGCAATATGGCCCGCGTTCTCCGCGGACTATCTGCTCTTGGAATAGAGCCCAGAAAGGGCACGTGACGTCATTATCCAGGGCGGAGCCTGGGTGTAATACAATATTGTATTTAGGTACTGGGTTGGTTCCTACTGGGTAGTGAGTAGGAACTAGGCACCTACTCCATTTACGTAGTAGGTACGCCGTGGAATATTGTTTGCTCACTCGTACACATACATACAGAATGGTAACAGACGTTATTCTGTTCCGAATTTTATTAAATTTCAGCCATTGATAAAGATATTGCTTTAATAACACATTATTAAAGATTCTCATAAGGTTCTATGAGATATATAAGTTTGGTTAGCTTTTTTAAAAGTAAACAGTGAGAAGCTGGCTACTTTCACATCCTGACAAAAGCATAAATAAATATAAATTTTTGTGACATCAGTGGATTTCTTTATTTTATATATTTTACATTAAGCTAATCGCTGAAAGACATGAGAACAAACGTTATTTTGTTAACAATATTTAACGTAGTAAAACATTTTATTTTTTATTTAAACTTTTTGACAAAATTTTACAAGGATTTGTCAAAATTAACAGTTATATTTTTATTGACGGTTTTTCTGTTTCAAAGTTTCAATTCAAATAAATCCGTCTTCTCGTAGTCAAAGTTTTTGGACATAACGATTCCCAAAGAAGAACAGTAATTTGATGGCTTTTTATAATGATTTCTTGTTCCCGGGTTATCAAATGCACAAGGAAGTCTATGAGAAATTTCATTTGGATATAAATCATGAAATGTCTCCTTTTGTTCCGCGATCACTTTGAAATCTTCACTGCTTTTTGATATATGTTTGGATTTGGATACGTCTTGATGCAACGGATTTTTATCACATTTAATTAAGGCATCCGAGAAATCGATTTCAACAACACTTAAATCATAATCATTACCAACGGGTTCAATAGTTTTTCCGCCATTGACGTTTTGCACGTTTTCGAGTTTTCTGTTTATGTATTTCGACTCCTTTATTTTGGAAATAATCACTTTGATATTGTTTGATATTTTTATTCTATCAACTTCTTCTTTTTCATTTGGTTTTTTGACGGGAGTGCGTTCCAAAAGGTGTTTATCAATAGTTGACATCAACGACGGTGGATTTGAATAGTGATTGGAACAATACATCACTTTATTAATTTTTACATGTGATTTAGTTGAGAGCAGAATATTACTCATTTTAACACCGTCGTTATTTGCACTTTTGATTGTATGCATAATGAGCAACAAAAAAGTAATAATATATTTAATGTAGTATCTGACTTCAAATAGTCTCTTGACGTTATTAATGTCATTTAAAAAATCACACAAATCAAAGATAAAGCAGATATAATTATATTGCCATACGAGAAATTCAAAGTAAACAATCGTTAAGTTTCTACTTACAACCGGCTACTATTATTGGCATTTAGGTTGGGCGCATACATCCGATTTGGCTTCCCGATTGTCTGATCAGACAATCGGATCGGATTAACACCGCACACATCCGATTCGAAGATCGGATGGGTAATACAAACGGGGCCACACCTTTCAAACGGCCGGATTGGACGGCTGGCGTGGCTTATTTTTATTGCCGGTCAGGTTTTCGAATAGGATGTGTGCAGGCTTTCATAAGAAATGTATGGCGCGAAGGCCTTCAGGTTGTCTGATCAGACAATCGGATCGGATTAACACCGCACACATCCGATTCATTAATCAGATAGGTAATACACCAGGGCCACGCCCTTTGGACGGCCGGATTGGACGGCCGGTGCGGAAGGGCGTGGCCTATTTTTATTACCGATCAGGTTTTCGAATCGTATGTGTGCGGGCTTTCATAAGAAATGTATGGCGCGAAGGCCTTCAGGTTGTCCGATCAGACAATCGAATCAGACAATCGGA
This sequence comes from Glyphotaelius pellucidus, assembly GCA_936435175.1. Lineage (NCBI taxonomy): Eukaryota > Metazoa > Arthropoda > Insecta > Trichoptera > Limnephilidae > Glyphotaelius > Glyphotaelius pellucidus. Next base: position 28,936,773 of record OW386538.1, on the reverse strand, counting down.
TGGAAAAATCGGATGTATGCGCTCAGCCTTAGGCGTCAAAAATACACTATTTTCATCTTGAATATTGTTTTAACCCGTTTAATCACAGGATACCATATTTGTCCCAGCTCACACAGTTCTCATAGAAATCATTGAATCTCCCTTACTATCGGAATGAGAAGTATGATCTAAGCGGTATTGGAAAGAGAAAACAACACGCTTTATATTCAAATCTAAAAATTAACCTATAATTATTATTTTTAACCTATTATAATTAATTTATTATTTTTTTTTATATTCAAATCTAAAATTAACAAAATAAATAAAAAAATGTATACCTCATGAAACTTAAGTTTCCGACCGCAATTTTAAAACAATTATGAAACTACAAATTTTTTAAGAATTATTTTTACGACGAAAAAGTGAAATGACAATAAAATTTTTATTCATTTGTCTAATAAAATATATGGGTCTTTGTATTTTTTTTCGTTATCAGGAATATTTGTTAGAAAAACGTAAGGTGAGCTATTTTTAAAACTTTTAAAAGTTTGCATTCAAAATCTTTATATTTAAAAAAAGGGTATTCCTAACAATAAAATTTGAAAGTGTATTTCGGCACCTTTCACAATTTTTAGTTTTTGGATACTTTCACAAATATTCCATTTATTTGGATTTTATTGCAAATCGGACATATTTTCACCTATTGACAAGATAAGATTTTTGAAGGGTTAAAAAAAATACAAAACAATTTTGAGACCTACCGAAATAAATATATCTTTATTTTGTAGGAATAATCATCGGTGTAATTTAATCATTACAGAAAATGGGTAAATAAATGTTTTACTTATCCCACAGTCTTTAGTAGTATTTTCTTACGATTTTTGTTTTCAATTTCGTCTCCCAAAAAAAAACAGATTTATCGGATGGTACCGATTAATCAGAATGATTCTCCGTCGATCAGGCGCAGGCGGCCCCCGTGTACGCTGGTAGCTGGTAGGTACCGGTACCCAAACGTCGCCTGCCGTGACGGTCCCGCGACATTGACTAAATAATGTCTCAATTTTATCCTGACACTCGTTGCCGTAAATTTCAAGTGTCGCGAGCATGCGAAAGCTTTTTTCACCGCCAACCTGATTGGAAAAACCTCCTCGGTTCGAAGACTGATTTAAGTAATTTTCTCTGTTCGATGCACAGAGTTATAAGCAGACTAGAAAACAAATCGTTCACAATTATTTTGTTGATAATATAATAAATTCTAATTTGAAATTTATAGATTTCATGAACAAAATAAAATATCGCGAGAACTTGAATCTTTATCTTCCAGGAGCTGCGCGGCCTTTTTCATATAAAATAAAATTTTAGATTTGCGTCAAACACCCAACCAAACAGAATAATTATTTTTGATCAAAATATTTTTCAAATAGTTTGGATATGTGCTATTTTATTTATTTTGGTTTTAAATTATGAAATGAAAGTATAAATAATTTTAGAGGACACTTTGGCATATTTTTGTGAGTTAAGTATAATTATATAAAAAAAGACTTTACCCTCTGTACTGAGTTAACATAATGAAAAGTAAATAAAAGAATAAACATTTAAAAAAATCATTTCTTTGGTTAGAAATTTCAATTTACGTACAACAAATTTGTGTTAATCGGTCGTTTGTAATTTGCATTTTCGCCCATAAAAATACTTTTTATTACTATATAAGTAGTTTAGCAGGTTTTAAATGTTAATAAATAATAAAAAAAATATGTATACTATTTGAATTTAAAAAAAAAAAAAAAACAGAATTGCGAAAATTTTTATTTTATAATTCATCGTATTTCTGTAGTACTTATATAAATACACAGTCATCACTAACTCAAATGGATTTCTTTAATGAGATATATTTAAAAATAAAGAAAGTTGTTCGTATACATATTTGATATCTGCTATTTATTTTGGTTAACAATAATTTTTCAGTTTGGCCTCAAATTCAAAATTAAGTTTTGTATGAAAAGGGCTGCCCATTTGTCATTTAATGAAATACCAATTAAGAAATCTGTGTATATAATTTATTTTGATTATTGATGAATATCCACCGACACGGTCGGTATACTCGTATTTATTTTTTTATATTAAAATCTTAAGTTCATAGAAACCCTGAATGAACTTTGGATTTCTGTCCTTTAGGAATATTAAATGACGTCAAATAAAAATTTAAATATTAAGTGTTAATTATAAGGTTACGATTTGTTTATAAATAATATAAAAAATTACAAAACAAAAACGAAAAAAACTATTACTCATTACATGATCCAAAAAAACTTCTTTGTTCGATATTCTAAAATAAAAATTGCATATTGAAGTTTTCCACTAGTTTCCAAGAGGACAAAATTGAATGTGTCAAATGCCTTCTGTTAGAATCCGTCCCTGGCCGTAGCGTCACGAGAAAAGGCAATGGTAAAATAACAAAAAACATTGCAAGACATAATAAAGATCGCCAAAGAAACGAATCCAGACCAACTACCGACGTTTGTGTCCCGAGATCTCAACAAGTTACTTTTGACCACATCGACGTCACAAGATTTCTTAAAGACTTGACATTGCTGAAAACCGAAATAGTCGAAATGGCGACAATATTCGAGACGCCTTAAAGCAGGAGATCAGTGGATTAAAAGAAACTGTAAGTCAAATCACACAAGAAGGATTCCGCTCAAATAACAATCCAGCATCAAAGACGAGTTCAAACGAAAACAGTCAGGAAAATAAGCAAATAAACACAACGCCGTCCATGGCGCATTACGCCTCACGAACATCCATTAACGACATCTACCAATCCGGGCCGTACGACGCACAATGAGGTGAAATCAGTGGTTGCATTTACATCGAACATTTTTCAATTTTTAGTTCAATTATTATTATAGGATACCCATTAGAATATCCAATTATTTAAAGCCTTACATAGTCTCTTGCTACTTCCAGAAAAAAGTTTTTGAGCTTGTTTAAGTAGATTTCGAACCACAAGACAATCTTTTTAAAACAAAATGACATTGTCATATAAGATTACTGTCAATGCTAGTTATTTGGGCTGATTCTTTAAATAGATTCCGGGCTGCTGAGCTTGAATTTAACGTTCAGCATTGTGTTCTAGAAACTGCTGCAATTTTACGCCGTGATCGTTATAATATAACTTAATTGTTTTTGATTCAAGGTTTGACAATGTGTAAGTTCTAAGAGTTGTTTTTCCAGGAATTTTGTTTTTTTATAAATTTTCTTATAGCCAGGGTTCTTTTCAATCAAGCATGATTCGAACCTCTTACGAGATTCCTTACGGACCACATCAGAAATGGTACCCAAAAAAAAATACACTGATTATAAGACCAGAACATTTTTAATGAAAACCTACAGTCCTCACTTTCAAGTACTGTAATGAAGAAAACCGTGCGCAATGTATTACAATTATCTAGTAGCTAAGATACCAAAGTATACAAAAAAACTAAAAACATGGCGGAATCTCGTGAAACTCTAAACTATTTAACTGATGCTTGAAATATTTATAAAAAAGATTCATTAAATTAGGTGTTTGTTAAAAATTGAATTTATGACAAATTATACGAGGTTCTCAATAACTACTACCAAAAAAATAAAATAAAATACCACCAGACATCGAACACATATTTAATTAGAACTGAAGACTTGACAGGTTTTGCTTTTTTTTAACTTGAAAAGTGTTGAAATTTAGGCGAACCTGCACAAGCTTATCTCTTTCCGCCAGTTTCGCAATAGGGACAATACGCTTCTGGAGAATTATGAAATCTTTAATTGATTTCAAAACGAGCATACTAGTTTCATTATAAAGAAAACTTGATTTACTGATTTTCTGCCAACGTGATCATTGAGCCACCTCATAGTGCAACGGCTCGAGATTCAGCTGAGCAGGCCCGAAAAAGAACGGAAAACGCCAAACGCCCTCGAACGCAGACACTGCTAATTTGGTTTATTTATGGCTAAATGAACAATAACAATAGCGACAATACTGGCAAAAGAAATGCACGGGATTTTACAGTGGTTATGAATAAACATCGCAAAAAGCGATTTTTAACTAATCGAGGCACAGGATCTAATGTAGGAAACATTTAAATTGCAAACCTTTCAATAGGGCTATAAGTATCTCGTCTCGCACTTGAAACGAGCACGGAAGATGTTAAGTTTTTTTGCGAAAACAAAAGTTTAAATACGAATAAAATTGAAATCCTAAAACCTTTTAAAGAAACCCCGTTTACGACATTCAAGATTAAAATTCAGCAAAGCGACATTAAAACTGTAATGAACCAAAATTTCTTGCCACGAGGCATCGATTTCAAAAGATACAGAGAAACCGCTGAGCGAGATACGAAAGAAACAAAACAAAATGAATACACTTTACAACACTACGATCAAAAGTCGATCTGTAAAAAGAGTAGAAAATTTTTTACTACAAACGACATTATTCTATTACAGAGACATGGCTTATACCGACCGATTTAGATTTTCTCAGAAATTTACTCCGAATTCATGGGCTATGGTAGTTCGGCGGTAGATATTTCCAATGGCCATGACTATACGGCGGGCTAGCTAGCCAGAATCATAGCGATCGATATCACAATCAACACTGGACACAATCATGTGTGTACATACCGGTGGAAAACATTGATAATAATCTACCAGAATATTTATCCTGTCTCTCGAAATTGCATACGATAATCGAGGCCTTAATCTAATGCCTTAACGTGGATTGAAAATTATCTACTTCATAGAGAGCAATTTGTCAAGTTAAATGGTTTTCTGAGTGATTCCCAGATCAGTAAATTTGGAATCCCGTAGGGAACGGTACTGGGTCCAATACTTTTTATCATTTATGTGAATGATATTTTTAAACTCACCATAAATTCCAAACTAATATCATATGCTGATGACACAGCAATATTAACTGAGGGATTAACCTGGACTGAAACTCAAAGAACGGCGGAGTTAGATATAAATATAATAAAAAAATGGTTTGATCAAAATTTACTATCCCTAAATACTGATAAAACTTTTGTTATACCATTCAGTTTGAATAAAAATGCTATCCCTGAAAATGCAAACATATGTATCCACTCATATGATTGTAATTCAAATTCATATCCATGTAAACCTGATTGTTCTACACTTACTGTTAAAACCAACGTTAAATACCTGGGTGTAATTATAGATAGCAACATAAAGTGGAAAATACAAATCAGTTCAACAGTTGAGAGAATAAGAAAATTAATGTACATTTTCATTAAAATTCGAAACATTTTAAATATTACGATGTTAAGAACCATTTATTTTTCCTTCATTCAATCAGTGTTACAATATGGAATTGTTGGTTGGGGTGGTGCCTTCAAAACTTCTCTTTTACCTTTGGAAATCATTCAAAAAACAATAATAAAAATAATTTTAAAAAAGTCATATGATTACCCCACCATTAAACTATTTCAAGATTTTAAAGTACCTTCACTTCACATTATTTAAAAAAAAATTACAATTTTACAAATACACAAAGATTGCTTCAATAATGAGAACCTTACTCATTTTTCAAACAGCATTAGAACAAATATACTTGGCTCTATGACTGTCCCTCGTTGTAACACTACCACAGCCCAACAATTCTATAAATATACTGGAGTGAAATGGTTTAACCAATTACCAGTTAATCTAAGATTGGAAACTAATTATAAAAAATTCAAAAAATCAATAAAAACACATTATTATGACTACATCTTATAATACTATACTTCTCAACACAATTGTAGTATACGGATATCCTTTTTCTTTCTTTATTTTTCTCCTTTCTTTTTTGAGACCTCCTAAACTTCATTTCTATTATATTCATATATGTATATTTTTATATATGTATGTGTACACATACGCATATGTTTTTATATATGTACACATGGCAACATTTTGTATATATGTGGGTATGTGTGTATATCTACGTGTGTGTATGTGTATACTTACATATATTACCTTTTTTTCTTATTTCACTGTTAAATTTCTATCTTTTGTTTTACACATAAAAAAAAAATTACTATTTTTTCTTTGTTAAATTGTGCTTTACATTCGTTTTCTCCGCCTTTTTTACTCGAGCTCTGCCCTAAAAAAAGGTGTAATACTTATTAATTAATGTATTTTTAAAGGAAAAACTTTATTTAATTTATAAAAACATGTAAACTCTGTACCATTATATTCAATAAATAAAAAAAGGGACAACCCAATTTGTATAATATTGGGAGACTTGAATGCCAATATGCATTCGCCCTTGGGGCGTGAGCTTAAACCGTTCTGTTCAGAATATAACCTCCAAATTGCGGATGTCGACATACTACCGCCTGTCGTATTATGAGCATCGTTTACACATGTGTAAGCGATGCGAATACAACTAAGTGGCTCGACCATTGTCTCGTAACTCAGGTAGTACAAAATATATTTGAAGATATGTATATTGACTGCCTGTCCGACTGGTCTGATCACAAACCAATGCACACCACTTTACAAACTGTAAGGCTACCTACATGTACCAAGAGTTCTTCAATAGTAGGAGATCCATGCAGATGGCGACTCAAAAGTCAAGCACAAGTGCACTTCTACTCCAGTACAAGTGCCTCCTACTCCAGCACAAGTGCACTCCTATGCCCAATTATTAATAGCTCAACTTGAGATAATTCGTGGAACCGACACAGCAACTAACGACAGCACGATGATAAATGCAGCCCAAATCGATGATCTATATAAAAAAAACATTGTACAAGTATTACGTAGCTCAGCAATATCTGTGTTAATATAGGGAGAAGGCCTACAACAGGGTGAAAATAGAAGGCTGGGGTTGGTTGGAATGAGAAAGTTGCATTACATTATGAAACATCAAGAATTGCGCACGGCTGCAGAATGGACAACCCACTGATGGTTCCTTCATGTAAGCCCGAAAACAAAGTAGATCATTTTTAAAGAAAGAGTAAAAGAAATGTAAAAGAAACTTCAAACAGAACAAAATTGATAAAACAGCCTTTAATGCAAGAACTTTTCGACTTTCTGGAACAAAACTAATGCTGTATTGAAAGCAAAACCTTCCACACCGAGCATGGATGGAAAATCTGAAAATAAAGCTATAGCTGAAATCTTCCAAAATACTTTTTACTCCGCACCAGTTCATCCAAAAACAATGGATAAACAGTTTTATACACCACTGCATCAACCAAAACAGCAACCGTGCATTGTAATCTCTCTTGAGACGATTCAGCGAGCAATATGTAACATGGCAGGAGGTAAATCTGCTGATCACGATGGACTTGTCATAGAACATATATAGCATGCGGGGAGATACTTGACAACACTGCTTTTCACTACCATGATCGGGCTTTGACACATTCCGAAAGAATTGTCCAAAACCATTATAGTACCGATCCCAAAAAGTCACCAATTAAATCTGACATCTTTCGTTAATTACAGGCCCGTGTCTCTTGCCACAATAATTGCAAGAATTTTTGAAAAGAGGATTTTAAATTTAACGCAAGATACAGAGGACTCCCAAACGGGCTTCAAAGCTGGATGCTCTACTGATATAGCCATATATGGCATGAAATTATCAATCGAATATTACAAAGCCAGAAATACATTGGTATACGCATGCTTCCTAGACCTAAGCAAAGCTTTTGACATGGTTCACTTGATAAGTTATGGAAAAAACTGACCACCACAAATTGTAAATATATTAAGTATTTGGCACAAGCAACAGGAAAACTTCGTTAGATGGAATGACAGCCAGAAGCAGTTAAATTAAAGTGCATGAAAAATATAAGTTATGCAGATGACATGATCATACTCCCCCATCAGAAAGAGCAATGAGAAGACTTTTGGCCATGTACGAAGCATACGTTAATAGCTATGGGCTAATGTACAATGCTAAAAAATCATCACTGCTGTTTAAAGCAAATACTGGTCCTACTGTCATATCAAAATCTGCACGGAAATAAAATATTTGAGACATTGATGACCTAAATGATAAAAATGACGTAGAACGAAAAAGAAAAGTACTGAGCGTGCGGGCAACATGCTCGCCAGGAGATTCAATAGATGCAGACCTCCGGTGAAGAAGCAAATATTTCAGCCCTACTTTATGAGCTTTTACACCGGCGAACTATGGACGAGATACACATGAGGCGTCATGAACACACTCCGAGTACAATACAATAACGCATACAGGGCGCTGTTCGGCATACCTTGGCGATGCAGTGACTCACTTATGTTTGCAGAAGGAAGAGTACATGGGTTCGCTGCTTTGATGCGCCACAGAATAGCCGGAACGAGTCAACGCTACCGAAGATCGGAAACACTCTCGTCCAGGCCGTGGCCCAGTGGCAGGGCGCGTCCCAACACCAAACGTGGAGAATCCACTTAAAGACTCCGTAGTAAACAAGTACTAAATATGCTTATTATTATATTTTAATTTTTCTTTTATCTTATATATTCTATTATTTAATGTAATTTTATACATGTATACTTTAATATAGCTAACAGAGTATTGTACTCACCGTTCTGTTGGGCTCAATAAACACACTTATTATGATTTACAGGTTTTTTTAGAGACTTTAGGGTCAGAATATCTGAAAATGCTGTGTTAGTTGGATACTTATGATTTGTATGCTGTTAAGGTTTTGTGATGATTTTTAGTGCGAATACCTTAATAGTTTTAATAAGGTCTTTAAAAATATTTTTGGCAACTACCAGCATTTCTAGACGTTTATTCGTTCTGTGTTTATATAAAAATACTGCTGGGGCCTGGAGCGAAATGCGCACAGGTGAGGTTGATAAGTCGTCTGTCAATCGAAGGTTTCGGATTAATCTGGGTAGGTACCTAAATGGAGTAGCGGAAATTAAATTATTTTTAACCTATATAAAAAAACCTTAACGAATTACGAAAAATTCCAGTCTAATGTTTTTTACAAAACATTTATGCCATCATCAAATAATATAGGTTACTAAAGTTTTTAAGGGATGGGAAAGAGGAATTAGGTAATTTTTCATAATCTCATGTCAACAGTGACCTTACTCTTGTTTTGAAAACCAAGTGTGCCAAATTTAATTGATTTTGGAATAGACCTCTAGATTTGTATAGAAAGTAAATCACACCGGGACATTTCTTTGTTTCATGTTATTGGTACATAGCTAGCTTTATGTTACGTTGTACAGGTTTTATGCAATCAGATACGTAATTTTCATCTAATTTTAACCTTTAAGAGAGTATAGCCGCACCGTTGGCGTCCGAAAAAATCTGCTGAAAAGGAGTATGGACGCACATGGTGCGGCGGTGGTTGTAGAAATTCCTCTATTAATAATATTAATTTTTAATATTAATACGACATTTTTTTTTGTAATTAATATCTGAATTAATTTGGTTATTTTAGAAATATAAAGGTATTTTTTTATAAAAATTTAATTTTTTTAAAATACATACAATAAATTAAAGTAAAAATTTTTTTAATGGAAAAAAACATCTCTTTTTTTAACCCTTTTTTTCTCAGAAACTGATCAAGTAAGTCATCTTCAAGTAAGGGTGTAAAATTTCATCTAGAAATATTAAAATACTACATTAAGGGGGTTGGAGAAGGGGATGGGATGGTTTTTCTAATAAATAAAGTAGGTCTCATGTAGACAGTGAACTTCCTCTTTTGATGGTCATGTGTGTATATAATGTCATCAGTCTCGGAAATAAGCTGTAGATTTGCGTTAAAATTATATCCACACCACTCGCCCGGTATCCGCCCGCCCGTTACAGGTCACAGACACCCTCTTTACAGTTAGTGAGTAAGTAAGTGTAGACAGTGAACTTCCTCTTTTGATGGTCATGTGTGTATATAATGTCACCGGTCTCGGAAATAAGCTGTAGATTTGCGTATATTTAATTTTACGTAATATTTAAAAATAAATGACAACTTATTATAAAAAATACGATATTACAGTTAAAAAAAAATTATTTTATTTTCCAGGTATCTGTAATATCTCCTTGAATTTAATGGTCCACAAGTTTTATGAGATGTTTCGACATGCGATATCCCGCCAAAAATTCGAGATCGTCCCAAATAACCCAGTTATAGAAAAAAACATACAACATAAATATCTCGGAGTAATAATTGATGAAAATCTTAGATGGGACCTACACATGAAAGGTATTACAGACAAACTCACAAGCCTTATATATTTCTTTAAAAATCTAAGAAATGTGGTCAATGAAAAGGATATGAAAAAAGTCTACTACGCGTTATGTCATTCTCGAATTGAATACGGAATCGTAGGATGGGGATCTGCTACACATAAGTATATACATAACCTGAAAATAATTCAAAAAGGAATCATAAAGTCCTTACTGAGAGTTCCTATTAGAACGCCTTCAATTGAAATTTTTTATAACTTTGAATACCAAATGTGGTCAATGAAAAGGATATGAAAAAAGTCTACTACGCGTAATGTCATTCTAGAATTGAATACGAAATCGTAGGATAGGGATCTGCTACGCATAAGTACATACATAACCTGAAAATAATTCAAAAAGGAATCATAAAGACCCTAATGAGAGTTCCCATTAGAACGCCTTCAATTGAAATTGTTGATAACTTTGAATACCAAATGTACAACAAATATATGCCAAAAACATATTATTAAAGCTTTTCAAAAATACTGAATCCTCTACCAGACCGTGTATGCAAAACACTAGATTGAATAAAAATGACGTTAAAAATATTCCAAGTTATAAACCACATTCGGACGAAGAAACTACACATACTTTGCGACAAAGAAACTACACAAACTCCATAATATCCTTTCCCAAGACATAAAATAAGTAAATAATTCTAATGAGTATAAATCAAGAATAAAAATATGACTGAAAGAGGTGAATAAAAAAACCCTAATGAAGACACTAAAAATGACATAGAAGACAAAAACTACATTTAAATAGTTTAAGTCCACCTCGGCTCAGGACCCCCTAGTGAGGAGGACTAAGAAATACAATATCTCTACTTACTTAAAATATTTTATATAGTCGCAAAAAAAAAAAACAAAACACAATGTTATTATTTTATTTAAAGGTGCCGGTAACCCGGGCGTTTATTAATATAAAGAGTTATTTACATTTACATATATGTGCGCTACCCGACTCACTAGACAATATCTGTTCTGAGCCCTATTATTGGTCGTAATGTTTTTAGTTTTCTTTGAAAAACATATTGGATGAGGAATTCATCGTCACTATCTATAATATTGATCACGATTGATGATCAATGATCAATGTTGAGGCCAATTTTCCAACAGAACTGCGTTTGAGCTAGGTACGAATGGTACGAATGTGTCAGAATGGTGGAGTAACTATCGGTTGTCGGAGAGTAAAAGCAAAAGTTAAAAGTGACGTAAAACAGGCGTTTAAATAGATTGAAAAAGGCATTTTTGGGATATTTAACGGTGGCAAATGCTTTAACTCTTGCAACCGTTAAAACTGACGGCCCATAAACCTTCTTCAGGATCTGATAATAGTGTTCCTTTGCAATTAATACATTTAAATAAACCAAATGCTTGCACCTATTGTTGCTCAATAATTTTAATAGCAGAGCGTTTTATTCGGACCGTGATGTTCATTAATTTTACGGCGCGAATTATGCATATTACTTTTTGACAGGCAGTTGACGTAGGAACTGTGCATAGAGAAACATTTATTTCATTGAAGAAGAAGATAATACTAATAAATCTACTCGAAAATTTGAAAAAAAATGAGAGACAATAAAATAAAAAAGTAACAGCCGCAACCGGGACTCGAATCCAAGATCTCTCATCTTACCGGGATAAATGGGAGGCGGGACGAGTACTGTGGATAACCAACTATTTCTTGAATAACCAACCATTTATTGGGTATCATTTATTGGATAACCAACACCTCTGCTATAGATCACCCCAAGTGATGCTACGTTTGGAGATTTAGCAGGGGTGCCGGGTACTGAGACAGGACAACTCAGAACGAATTCAACTCAACACCTCCTTTGAAAGATCATTAAAAGTGATGAAAAAAATATTTAAAAATTGATTAAATTGGTTGGGTTATGGGCTTTTTTCATTCATTTTAATTGCTTTTCAAGGAGATGTTGAGTTGAGTTGGTTCTGATTGTCATGGAACCCCGGGGCATAAGGGGTGTGGTTTGTGTAGGACTTGGCGGCGGATGACCTGGACCCACTGAACCCCAGATTCCTACCGATCTTACCTTTTTCCTTCCCAGAACTTCCTCTATTTCCTTTTCTTAAAAAGACCCTCCACACAGCATCCCCAAAGATGGCTTAAACATTTAGAGAAATTATTTTCCCTAAATGCTTTTGCTGCGAATGTGAAGCTAATACAAAAAAGCACCTTAACAACTTTGCCATTGAGACCTCCTTTTTTAAAGTCTTTTTTGTCAATCTCATATTTCAAATTCATAATTAACATTATTATCTTCGACTGAAACTTCCCACATTTAATATATTTATTATAAATTAGTCAAAGACACTATTTTATTTCTGATTGACTTAAAAATCAGAGGTCTCTTTGGCCGAGTTGGTTAAAGCGCTTGTTCTGGTAAGACAAGAGATTCTGGCTTCGAGTCCCAGTTGCGACCGTTACTTTTTTATTTTGTTGTCTCTTGTTCTTTTTCATATTTTCGTTTAGATTTATTAGTATTATATTCCTCTTCAATGAAACATTATATTGATGGGTAAAACCTTCAAAATTTATTTAAGAGTTATTCCAATAAAAATTGAAAAATATATTTATTTTTAATTATGTCATAATATCAGCAATACTCTATTCATCGCATCATATATCTTATGTGTTATAAAAAATCTTCTTACGTATTATATTAATTTTCGAAATATTTTGATGCCAAATGCAAACGATACATTTTACCGAAAAATCCTTCATTAGCGCTTCCAGTATATATATATATATATATATATATACATGTTTATGTGTAGATACTTGTACGTTGTACGTATGTATTGGAAAGGTCGTAAAAATTCGAGGTGTTAATTCGATGTTTTTAATAAGTAAAATAAAATCATTTATTGTCATTATATCATAAATCCTGGTTTATCGCATGAATCAATCAGGATTATGGGATTTGTCAAATAATTAATTTAATATTGAGCTTTAATCTGTGAAAAAAAATTCAATCTGGCAAGTGGCGTTTTTACGCTTAGCCAGTGTGATTTATTATCCACAACAGAGATGCGAATGATCTGGTCATTGACAAGCAGGTTCCAGAAACATACCTTTTGGTTTAAGGATGAAGATTTTCGACCACCATGCTGGGCACATGCCCGTTTTATGGTGCTGGTATATGTAAGTATTTTAGTAAACTTTAATAATCCACTTTCGGAACGAATATGGCCGCCCTAAATTTGCTATAACCATTTTACTTAGTGAAACACCGTTTGAATTATCCGTGAATGTCTTGTATCCAATATTTTGACAGTATATTTAATCGTTATTAAATATATTTTTCAATTTTTATTTTAAGATTTGAAACAGTACAAAATGAATTTCTGCTGGCATGCTTCCGTAATTCACGAATTGAACAAGAATCATAATGTTAGTTTGTAAAAATACTGAAATATCCTGCTGATGGATTACGTTCAATTTATTTCTTGAGGATAGCATTTTTACAAAAGACCATATCAAAGATATTATCCAAATTTGTCTTGATCAAAACATAAGCACACATTTTGACACGCTGGTTTAATTTATCTGTTGTAAGCATCATCTTCAGCTTTTCAGATGTATTTACTAAAACGAGGCAACAAAAGAGTTTTATGAAGAAAATTAACCATTTGTAAGAAAGCTGTTTCTCCGCCTTAGCGAAATAAATAGTTTACAATATAAATTGCCACTTTTTGATAAGTTTTTGCAGTTTATCCGTCCTTATTGTACGTTGTCTCCATTGAACGTTCCTTCATACAAGTTGTGTACTCAAGAACTCGCTCCTTAGCAAGAAGCATGTCAGAAATTTCATATAGTCTCACCGTGAAACAATGCATGTCATACGCCATACATTTCATGTCTAAGAGAATTCCTTCCGTGCTTGAACCGTATTCTGATTCATTTAGGTACGATATTAAATAAATACCTAGTCTTTGTTGGTGAAATGCAATTAGCTATACGTTTTTTAAATTATAATTGATTTTAAATAATCAAATAATTACCTGCTAACAAAATTTATCACTGGAAGCCAGATGTTTCACAGAATTTGAACAATTCGTTATATTTTCAAGTTCTGTAAAGGTTCTATTAACATTTTGTTATTATATCATTATTGACCGGTTGTTTCAAATAACTGAAATAATAACTTTCACGGAACTTAAAAAAATGACTTTAAAATATGATGAATAGTTCGCATTCTGTAAGAAAACTGTTCCTGATTTTCGTTGAAAATATTAATTGAAATCCACATTTTAGAAAAATAAATGAAGATAAGAATTGGGGATATCCTGGAAAGAGATGGTAAAAAAAAGTGATAGAAATAATTTAATTTGACCCTTGGAAGTTGTCTGAATGAGAAATAACCATCATACGTGCACGCCTGGGCAGGTGAAAGTATAGAATAATATTTTTTGGCATAAAAATACTTAGACAATATAGACAATACTTAGATAATTTTAATAAATTTAGTTGACAAGGAAGATAATCATAATTGACACACTCCCTTCCGAAGGTTTCCGTAATACCCATTTCGAAGTTAAGAATTTATATTTCATCTTGTGGCCAACAAGTTCCCAAAACTACTGAGTTCAAAATAAAAAAAAAGTATTGAAAAGAAATTGATTTTATTGATGCTTTGATTTCCTGTTAAAATAACATTCCTTTAAAAATAAATTCCTCCCTCTAATTGAAAGTAATCGTGTATTGAAAGCTCTGAAAGAATTTATTAAAAAAACACGATTATTAAATTCCAATGAACGCTGATTAACTTAACCCAGCAAAATTGAAATGATGATTTATAGAAACACCTGCACATGCAATGCACATAAAATTGGAGCTCTAAAATATTTGCTTTCACAAAAGTCCATCAAACTAATAATTTTAAATCCCCGCTGGTCGTAAATCAAATCCTTTTCAGCAGTTAAATGAGCAAACCCTGGTTACGTTTATTACTTTTGTATGTCCAATATTACAGTCAAAATGAATTAATTTCCGCTTTGCCGGATATGTATTTTCAATCATTTCCGGAGCTTCGTTCGAAATTAAATTTGAATTGTGACATTCAATCAATGGAAACAAGTTTAAACTTACCACTTGGTTAGGTTTAAAACCAATTTATTATTAGCCAATAAGTTGAAAATATCAATCTAACTCTATCAATATTTTATACATAATAAATATAATATTTTACACAAAATATATGTCGGGTTTTTATAAAATGAATTATTGTACCATAAAATATATTCAAAAACCTTAAATCTTCAGGACTCTTCCTGTGTCTTCTTGTCTCTTCTTGACTCTTCTCTTCTCGGCTCTTCTTAACGCTTTTTGGCTTTTCTTGTCTCTTCTTGCTTCTTCTTTTGTCTTCTTGTCTCTTCTGGGATCTTCTTGTTTCATCTTGGCACTACTGGTATTTTGTCTCTTCTTGAATTTTCGTGTCTCTTCTGGGATATTTTCGTCTCTTCTCGGCTCTTCTCGGCTCTTCTTGGTTTTTCTTGCTTCTTCTTGAATGTTCTCGTCTTTCTTATTGGTTCTTCTTGTCTCTTCTTATCTCTACTTGACTTTTCTTGAATTTATTACATATTCTTGCATCTTATCAACTCTTTTTGTCTGTCTCTTCTTGCATTTTATCGCTCTTTGTTGGCTCGTTTTAACTCTTCTTGAATTTTTTTCCATCTTACGGACTCTTATTGTATATTCTTGTTTCTTCTGGTAAATTTTGACTTTTCTTGCATTTTCTCCTTCCCCTTCAACCCACTTCCTTTTTTGGCACGTTTTATATCCATTGGCTCTTCTCTTCTCACTTCTTACCGCCTTCTGGACCCTTTTTGAATCTAGCTTTGGTTTGGAACTAACCACTCCGTCCCGTCAATCAACCCCATCCCACTCACCCCCATTTTCTTGGCCACCATTTTTACCCAGTATTAATGGCTTCTGAAAAAACCCGATTTCTATCTCCTGAATCTCCTAGTTTCCGTGAAATATATAAATATATTGTAGCGGTCCCAAAGGGGGCCCACCTACCTTTCGCTCTCGGCCAGCTCAAGTCGTCGGCGGGCAGGAATTCTCTCCTCATCAGGGTCGTAGGTAACTAGGTTTACAAGGTACATAGGTGTTTGCCAAAGCCCGCCCACGTGATCCCAATCAAATGAAAGATGTAGTTGGGTGAAACATATTTGTATTGTCTGGAATACACAGTTACAACACAATGCCTATCTAGGTATCTCCTAACGTGAGAAACCCTCTCAAATCTCTCTGGGAATGCGATGGTTTAACCGGAAATTACTGTGGGGACACATTACGAACAAGAGGGAAATGGTGGTTACTCACAGCTGGTGGAGTGATGCGGGAAACCGGGAGAGCAGGCCATGGTCAGCGCAGGTCGCTCCAAGGCTCGGCGACCTCTTAATTTACCGTTCAATTTGGGTTTGCAGGGTCCGCCATTCCGGGTGGGGTCGCGCCAGAACAAGTGGGGACGTGTTCAAGCGACACGGCTCCTTCTGACGGCAATCCGCTGGGTTCTGGGGCGGAATCGAGGCCGGCTCGTTTACTCTCGGAATGGCGGGGGGTTCGGTGTGTGCTTTCTTGCGAGGGTGGGGGACGGAGTACACTGCCCACGCCACGGCTGCTTTCTGGACTTGTGACGTCATAATGCTCAAATACTGTCTTACTTGAAATGCGTACCGTAACAATATATTAAAAAAAAAACAATTAAAAATTAATATTCCTTATCTATTCACAAATTCGATGTACAAACTAAAGGACTCTTCTCTGAAATTAATGTGATTGGATAAAGACCAACTGGAAAAAAACATAAAGAATTTAGAAAAATATTTTAAAAATAGTGCTCTTTATTATTTATTTTTCTGAAATTGCCATCCGAGGTCAGTGTTATTATGTTAAAATAAACAATATTCACTCCATCAAATAAAGTAATGAAACTCTTCAACCAATAAATAAAAGTGAGTATATCTTATCTTATTGGTGTAATGCAATCCTTGTCCCCTTAATAGTTGGTTAACACCACTTGAGATTATCGCAGACGGTTTGTTTCCAAAATAACAAAAAACATGTACTGTAAGTCGAGAATAACTTCTTTTTTGAAAAAGATAATGTTATTTCGTGAAGTTTAGCAAATAATTTTGATTGTCTCACGTTTCTACGACAATTTTCACACAGGTAGATGGAACAAAATATTAGTTATTTGAAAAACAAGTTAGGTTCAACGTAGATGCGTCCTGTTCTAATCGTACACCAATCAACACTCAAGCAGAATTTTGACACTTCTTGATGAAATATTGCACAATTGTCATTCAAAGTAAGAGAAAAATGATTATTTGAAATGACAAAAAAGTAGGATGACTGTTACTTTTATAATACATTTACTCATAAATAATTTACATATTTTTTTGGTTATTAGTAATTTTAGTTAGAAAAAAAGGTGAACCATTTATAAAAAACCTTTTCAAGTTTTCATGCAAAATTTTTAAATTTCTAAAATTACATGTTTATTTCAATTTATAAAATTTAAAAGCGTTTTTATCACCTTTCCAAAACAGTTTTTAATTTTCAGATACATTCAGAAATATTCTATTTATTGTTTTTTTCTAAAACCATTTAGATCATATTTCTAAGCATGATAGTAAGGGAGGGACAACGATTTCTAAGAGACCTTTACGAGTTGTTCCAAAAAGGGAACATATTAGCCTGAGGGGTCAACCCTTCTTTCAATATCTTTATTAGCCTTGTAAACGTACTTCCGAAATACACACATTCATCCACTTCCTCCAAAGCATCTCCACTTAAATTAATTTAAAACTTAACTGAACACAAATGAAAATGGTTTTCCATTTATGTTTCTAATACGTTACGTTCTTGATTTTTTAAAATTAAAATTTAACACTTTTCGGCCTCGATCAGTGAATCAGTTGAAGTGTACCATTGTTCCTATTAAAAAAATACATTATAATATTTACTTTAATTGGACCTCGTAAATCATTTCTGTGTTGTGATAGTTTATAAAAAAAGACGCAAACTTAGTTACATACGAACCTCCACAAATATAAGTAAGATTTTATTGACCTTTCAAAATATTTCTATTTTTGGTGTGAGTAAAAATATACACATTCAGAACCCTGGCGGTAAAAAGTAACGAGTGACGCGTATGTAGGAGTATGACATTTAACGCCTAGGCGAAGACAAAGCATCGTTCACAACGTAGATTAGTCGCCCCAACGTGATAACATAAACAAGCGTAATGACATTGACATATCCCGAGCTTATTTCTGTTATGTTTCGTTCGTTATTTACGTTACGCCCCCATTGGAATGGTAAACACTACTGCTGTGAGGCGAAATTTGTTTATTATAATTGAAATATTATGACGTGCAATCAGTTACCGAACAGCACTAAATTTACCTAACATAACCGTACCTACCAGCAAATAGAAAAACCCTCAATTTTTGTAGAATATTAATGTCAAGTTGGTAATAGCCCGAAATAGCCCGTATGGCTGGAAAGTTTTTGGAACATGCATTAAATGCCAGGAAACGACTTTTTTATTTGTTTTGTATTTAATGGTGGCAATGGCGTGGATTAATGTAAAATAATGTTTTAAACAAAAACATCTGCCTTTTATAATGATGCATTATAATATAAGTAACACTACTGTACTAATGGATAGTCAACCTAGGCTCAAGCTTCATCAGGGTTTATACGTCAGCTGATATAAGCCCTGAGCAAAACATGATTGGCTGCCTATGCATTTATATATTTTTTATTTTTTTATTTATTTAATATTTTTATGTTTTTACAATAAGTAAACATTTTTTTAAATGTTATATAGTGTTGCAAATGAATATAAAGATAGCCTTTCATCACCATTAAAAGACAAGGCTCTTGGGTTTGATGATGGAATTCATGTTCGATTATATGAGATCATGTAAGTTGTAAGTAATTAAATTATAAAATTTTTCAATAAAAACAAATAAAAAAGTAAAAAAAATTCAATACATACAGAAAAATTTCAAAATTAAAAAAAAATGAAGCTACTGTTATGTATATATATAATAGATTTGAACTCTTGCAGTAATTTCAGGTAATTTTTTAATTTAAGTTGGAATTCATGATTATTTTCGATAATTTTTAGATTTACCGGGAGGTTATTGAAATATTTTTTTTTGAAAGAAAGACAAACATTCCCGGGTTACGAATAACCCAACAATGTTTGAAAATCTCCTACTACCACCACAGAAAGCCGAAAATGTTGCTTGTGTTGTGATGGAGAACTTGCCAGCCAAGGAATCGAACACCCGACGCCCGGATGGGACCCAAACGCGATGCCCGACCCGGTCAGTTATACCGGATAGTTATACTTAGATACAGATTATATGTATGTCATTCAATTGACTGAGCGTTGCGATGTCCAGTCTCAACTCGACTACTCGACTAGTCTGTCTGTAAATTTGTTTGTGTGTTTTGGGTCCGACTAGTCCTGTTAAGATGGTAGCCGTGTTTGATCGTACATTTTTATTACGCCAGGGCGAGCTGATGCGTTCCTACTTACAACTTCAAATCGGAGTAAACAACGTTATGCGAAGTCAACTTTTCACAGAACTACTACTAGTACATATATTATTAATTCATTTACTTTCTGAAAGACACCCAACTGCCCACATAATAAAAAAAAATATATATATATGAAAATTGGTAATATAGTCACGGAATGTTTCCGCAACCTTGTCTATTTTATCTCACTGGTTATTTATGTTTTACGTCGCGTCGCCTCAGTTCGTCCCCAAGTAATATTGTTCCCAAATCTCTTTATTATTACGCAGCGCGGTTATGAAGCAAATGTCCCCACGCGCAAGGGTGGAACACCACACGAACATGTCACCAGTCACCAGTCACTAGTCACAATCACCAGTTAGGTAGGTATCATCCAACATCCACCAGCCCCCAGTCCCAGGTCCATAGCCCCCATGAAACGTTAGTAAAAATACGTTGTTTCATTGGGGATGCAAGTTGTTAGCGTTGATTGCTTTCTCGCTTGGAATTACTCGCAGAGCACGTGGAAAACAATTTATTTTATGCGGACTTTTCCTTTTTCCGTTTGATTAGATATGGAATTACAGCTTGAAGACTTTCCTGTAAAACAAATGTAAATCGTGTTCAATCAGTTCAAAATTCATTAGTTAAATTATTAGCTCATAAAAGTTTATATGAACAAAGGCATAATGTTCCGTACTTTTAGCAAAATCTCAAAATTCTCTCAGTAAGAGCAATTCTGTGGTATAAAATTATATTTCAGCATATGAATAGCCCTATATACGTAAATAAACTGGACCACACTTACAATACTCGTTTTACGTTAAATGAAGGACTAATTGTACCTAAGCATTTAAATAAATATGGACAAAGAACGCTGGACTACATGATACCTAATTGCTTAAATATGTTACCTGCCGAAATTAAAAAATGTACAAATGGTAAAACAAATATTATGTTGAAAAATTGGCTTGCCGAAAGAAATAATTTGTATTAGACTAACACAAAAAATTCTAACTTCATAATAAAGTAAAATAAGTTTATTTATATCTCTAAAGTAAAAGTACCCATCGACAAACTGCTAAAAAGTAGTTTATTGGGACTTTTCTTTTTTCTGTATAATATTTTATTTTTGCTGTCATATTGTATTACTTTGTATTTAAAATAAATAAATTAAACTTTGAAAAATTAACCCCATTTAAGAATAATATTTCTTTGTAAGTGGATTGGATATTCCAACCTCCATACACCTACTTTGAATAGTTTTCTTAGCATATTATTTAATCCAACTAACATGCTGTCACTCCGAGGTCGCACACAATATTTACATTTCCATGAGTTGCGCTCATTTGCATAAAAAAATCTCTAAAATAATCTTGGGTAACGACGAAATTCAAAAGATTTTTAAAAACATCTATTTGAATTTCACTTTTGTTTGTTTGGCGTGGAATCCTGAAAATTAACCCACTTCCCGACATCCGATCGAGCTGAAGATGTCCGATTTAAAAATCGGAATTTGGCAAAGTCGGTAGCGTGATAGGTAAGTTGATTCCGATAACTGGGAAGTAAGTTTCAAACATTTTTTAAGTATCTAAGTTAAAAAAAAAACTAGTTTTTTCGGGATGATTTTTCATTTCTTGTTTTTATAACTTGATATTATTATTTTGATACCAAAACCGAAAATTTTTTGTACATAATAGATTATATTATAATAATAATAATAATAATTGAATAATTTGTAGAGCGCCGTTTTTGTGAAAAATCACCTCAAGGGCGCTGTACAGCTTATTATTAATTCCTAGGTTCTATCTAATTTAACTATTTACAAACAGATACAGAAACATACTTACGTGGCAGGTCACTTCCGAGAAATTAGAAAGTTAATAGATGCGTTAAGATAGTTGCAGAAGATACAGTCTTGCACGCGGAGGGCATTATATTTAAAACACTGGACATTGCATGAATTTACATTAAAAGATTAGTGGCAAAAGTAGAGTTGTATTTATTTTGAGAGACTGGAGAATTTAGGAGTCTTAGGGAATCTTCATGAAATGACCCTTACATAAAGCTTACAACTGAGTTTTTTTTTAAATTTTTTTTTTTGTTTTATTTTTTTTATTTTTTATTTTTATTTTTTATTTTTTTTATTTTTTAACAAATGAGTTATTTTTACAATGTCGCGGGCATTGAAGATTAAGGTGAAAGATTTTTGAATTTAAGGGTATGACTGTCTGAAAAGGTGGGTTTTAAGTTTAGTTCTAAATTCCGCTGAATTTATGTTTTTAGGTACAACCAGTATTGTATAGGAGAGGCGAGGGTAGTTTGGGAGGTGGGTACCGCCTCCCGGGTAACCATTTATTGGATAACCAACGCCTATGCCACAGGTTACCCAAGTGGTTCGCTACGTTTTTAGGTACAACCAGTATTGTATAGGAGAGGCGAGGGTAGTTTGGGAGGTGGGTACCGCCTCCGGGTAACCATTTATTGGATAACCAACACCTATGCCACAGGTTACCCAAGTGGTTCGCTACGTTTTTAGGTACAACCAGTATTGTATAGGAGAGGCGAGGGTAGTTTGGGAGGTGGGTACCGCCTCCCGGGTAACCATTTATTGGATAACCAACACCTATGCCACAGGTTACCCAAGTGGTTCGCTACGTTGTATGACTTAGCAGGGGTGCCCGAGTTCATGGGATGAGGTTTGTCCAGGTCTTGGTGGCGGATACGTCTGCCCACCAGCTGCATGGCAGGCCGGATCGGGAGAGAATGGTTGAGGGAGTCTTTTTAGCCGTACTCTTTCGGAGGATGAGAGCCTTGAGAGGATGGATTCATACGTCCGTCACTCCTGGACACACTGACCCCCAGATTACTACCCACCCCTAATACCCTTTTCCTTCTCAGAACTTCTTCTCCTTCATTTCCTAAAAAGGTCCTCCACACAGCAACCATTTTCCTCGGAGCCTCCTATGTAGAGCTAATGTAAAAAAAAATATAAATAATTTATTTGACGGCCGGTGTAGTCCAGCGGTAAGGCTCATGACTCGCATTCCGTGGGTCGCGGGATCGAATCCCAGCATGGCAAATAAATTTTATTTGATTCACTTGTGTTATTTTACAATTTATTCATTTTAAATAATACATAGTATATTTGCGGCACGTTCCAGAGTGGAAGATACTCTCAGTATCGCCCTGGTGTAAGACCACCGTTCAGAATTGAAACTTGTTGAAAATTGTTGCTTGAAATGGCTTTAGTCGTATTTGATGACCAGATCTGAATAGCCAGGTACTTCCCACCTTTCCTTCCCCATCTCCTTCCCTTCACTCCCTTCACTCCTTTCAGCCTCACAACATACCCCTGGCTCCAGACGGGAGCAGTTGGGACACTTGTGCGGTATTCATATAAAAAAGGACAAAAATGTATTTTATTATCATCTTCCAAATTAATGAACAATTTTAATTAAGAATTTTATTCAATTAACAAAGCTGTCAGTCTCAAATAATTTCTCTTGAAATTTGAATACATTAATGAAATTCAAAAGGGGATTATTGTAGCTCATTATTCAAAGAAGGACTAATTTTAAAGAAATATGTTCGTACAAGGTTTTTTTAAAGGAATATTTAAACATTACTAGCGTTTTATTAATTGACTATCAACTCTTATTTTCCCAGACTGATATTATCGATAATCACCACAATACTTGTGTTACTGCTTTTTGCAAAATAAAATTAATGTATCGTTGAAGAAGTAGATAATTCCTATACTAATATAATACACCTAAACAAAACACGAAACAGAAAAAGAAACATAAAAATAAAAGGTGACGATCGCAACTGGGTTTCGAACACAGGATCTCTTGTCTTCTCTTGCCTTAAGGCAGTATTCTAGTCTAGAAAAAAAAAATTTTTTTTTCTTCATATTTCCAAAGTTCAAATATTCAAAACTATCTCTTTAAAAGGATTTTTCGAAATTCGAATTATTTTAAAAGTTATAACAATTTTAATGTCGCGGTTTAGACGGAATCTAACCAAAATCTAAGTAGAACAAAACTTTAAACCCATTTTTGTCCAAACCACTTTTTTCGAGACGGTTGACACGATGTCTCAAGTTCTACTAAATCAATTTCCTTGAAATTTGGTGTGAGCTTTCTCTATACATTCCTCTATGGCGGGAACTAGAACTATAATAAAATTTCAATTTTTACTATTTTTTAAAAATTTGGAAAGTCAAAAAAACTGGTACAAAAACGTCTTTTTCATTTCAGACAACCGCTATTTTTCCTTAGTTCCGGCCATAGCCGCATTTGTTTGGAATAAGAATATATATATATATTTTTAGATTACTGGGAGGGTTGCAATCGTGTCAACCAGGGCGCGCAATTTTTTTGAGATCCCCCACTTCAACACCCTGTAACTTTTTGAATTTTGAATTTTTTCATTCGACTCTTTTTTTAATGGATTCTTTAATGTTTAATAAATATTTGGTAAAATAAAAGTTGGTAAAATAATTATGTTTTTTTTGTAGCACCTGAAAAAACACTTACAATTCATGCTTCTAGACTTGAATACCCCCTTAACTAACTCTGCCATTGGGACCTATATATTTTCGATGTAATATTTCAAATTCAGAAATAACAATATTATTCTTATTATTTTCGGCATATTTTTGGAAGCTATCATTTCGAATGATTACAAAGTTCTTGAATTTATTTGTATCATAGAAAGTGTCTCGAATAAAAATATCCGATTTTATTTATATGGGACACTTGATTTTTTCTAAAAGTTCAAATGAATACTCATTTTTTATTGGAATAACTTTCGAATGTTATAACCATCAATGTTATACATCATTAAATAATAAGGTAATACTAATACATCTAAACAAAACATGAAACAGAACAAGACACGGAAAAAATAAAAGACAGAAAAAATGTGTCCCGGTAAGACAAGAAATCCTCGGCTCGAGTACTACATTTTTTTTCAGGGCCTATGTCATCTTTGGGGATGCTGTATGGACGATTTTTTATAAGAAAAAGAGGAGAGTTCTGGGAAGGAAATAGGTTTAAGGGGTGGGTAGGAATCTGGGGTTCAGTGAGTCATCCGCCTCCAAGACCTAGACAAACCTCACCCCATGAACCCGGGCACCCTTGCTAAATCACTAAACGTAGGAAACCACTTAAGGTGACCTATGGCAGAGGTGTTGGTTATCCAATAAAGGTTCCCGGGGCGGCGGTACCCATTACCGCCTCTCAAATTGCGACCGTTACCTTTTTATTTTTATGTGTCTTTTTCTGTTTCATGATAAGATGTATTATTTTGATTAGCATTATCTTCTTCTTCGATGATATATTATATTGATAGATATAATCTTCAAAAGTGTTTCTTAAAAAAACAACAAAAAAGCTATCCATGACATAAAAATAAAATTAATGGTAAAAACCCTAATTCATTTTTTTTGGTATGCATATCAAAATAATGTAATGTCTTCCCCTCCTTCCAATATTTCATCTTTTTGTCATTATTTTCCTTCTACTTCTGTTCTTATAATTTCAAATAAAGAGTTTTGAAACCTAGACGGTTCTGTAAATAGAATCGTAAATAATAAATATTAATCATCAATTACACCCAGGTTTATCTCGGTCTTGGAGGCGGATGACAAGGATACACTGAACCCCAGATTTCTACCCACCCCTCAAACCATTTTAGTTCTCAGAACTCTCCTCTCCTTACTTTCCTTTAAAAAAAACCTCCACAAAGCATCCCCAAAGATCACATAGGCCCTGAGCGAAATTATTTTCCTCAGGGCCTCTTGTGTGAAGCTCATATAAAAAATATATTTTGTTAAATGGGTAGGTCACCAATTATGAGTAAAGCAGCGCAGACCTGTAAAAAATCAGTTCAAATTTTTAAAATGACAATTAAAATAATTTTTCGTTAAAAATGTAGGCAACTTTAAGGCTTGTTTGAATTTTTCATATAACTACTTGCTATTTAGAAAATGAAATTCAAAGCAAGCTTGACTCGAAACGGATTTTTTTTTGGTTTTATGTGAAATCACAAGGGAGTCCTAATTGCTCCAAACCGCCTGGAGCCAGTGAGACTATTGCACCCCCAATTAGAGAATGTTGTGAGGTAATGGGTGTGAAAAGAAGATGGGAAAGAGGAACGTGGCCAAAGCCATGCCAAGCAACATTTCAATTCTGAACGGTGATCTTACATCTTGGCGATACTGATAGTATCTTCTACTCTGGAACGTTCCGCAAATTTATTTATTTGATAGTATCTCTGGCTTGCCATTGAAGTAAAATCATGTACGGTTTCATAGTGCTTTTACACAAACGAAGAATTGAATTCCGTAAGTCTAAACTTAAACTTTAGGTCGCACATTTTACACCCGCGCTGTGCAAGTGGGTTCTCTACAGAGCGTCGTACCATCCCTTATATTTTAGTTACTTATTATATGGAAATTTATATTACAGAAACTTTTATTATATCAGTGATAAAATAAATTTACAGATATTAAGTAAAATATCATGATTGGTACCTATGATATGTAACTTTGTAATGTCTTTTTTGTGGTATGTATATTTAGTAATTATCTGGTGATGTGCGCAGTGTTTACGTGTGAGTATGTGAGTATGTTTGTAGGTGTGAGAAGTGGTAATCTATGAAGGGATTTGTATGCTCATTAAACAGTTTATATCATTGACATGATGCTCCTTTAAAATTTTGGAAGTGAATCCGAGAAAACTCCGATGTTATTTAGAGTTTTGACAAATATTATAGATTTTATGAAGAGCACGGTTAATTGGTGAATTAGTCGCTGCATTTGTTTTGCAATAAAGCGTGTGGAATAGTGCCTCTATGGCGTGCACGTCTTGGAGGTATATTGAAATTAATTAAGGATAGAAATTCGATACAGTCGACTTTATTATAAAAATTCTTTGTTAAATCAGCTACTGCCCGCATTTGTTGCAAAGTTTGAAGTGTACATTCGAAGTTAATGCTAGCATATTAATTGTGAAATAACACAAATCAATCAAATAAAGTGGATTTGAACCCGCCACCTCCGGCTCGCTAGTCTAGAGCTTTACCCCTTTATGACGAAGACCTTACACGGACGGACACATAACCAAAATTAATATATTTTTTTTTACTGTAAGTACATTCCTTCCAAGTTAAGCTTGAAACCTGTAGAACTAGAAGCTAGTGGGCGCATAATATTATTGTATGATTGATTCCACCGCGTTCCATTCCCCTATTGCATCTTCACTCGTCCATCCAGAAATCGCATTACGTAAATTCAAATTACATCAACGCGATCAAAAGTACGTCAATTATAAATCATGCAGATCGTGTAATCACGCTTGAAGCGTTTAATAATATGCACATTTGCCTCTCGTTGCTTTGCAGCGAATGTGTAAATTGGCGCAAGGATACGCTGCGCCTGCGCTGCGCCGCCATAACTCGACAAACAACTGTCAGCTGGGCGCCATTTTGCGGTCAGCGGAATATGACAAAGGTTGAGTGGACATTGCGGCTGGGAAATTTTCGGCATGCCATCATTTGGCCGTGAAAGCCATCACGAGCCGCCCTCTGATGTGCGGCCGTCGGACGTGGACGGTCCGGCCAGATTAATTAGTGCTGTTTTTCGGCCGCCCACGTTTTTTAATCGAATGCAAATTAAGCGGAGTACCACGCGGCAATCAAAATGGCCGAATCAAACTGCATTTCATTATTTCGGAATGTTTGCCGCCTTTTTGCCGGTGAAATTTGATACCGATGGTGTGATTTGAATTTTGGGATGCAAATGACATAGCAGAAATAACACGCGAGTAGTACCAACCTTCGTAGTTTGTAAATACCTATAAGGATTGTGTTGTTATCTACAAGCAAAAGTATTTTTTAATGCACTAGGGTCCTAACTGCTCCCTCCTGACTGAAGCCGGTGAGACCATGGTTAAATATTTATATTATTTTGTGAGTCTGAAGGGGATGTGGCGGGAAGGAGATGTCGAAGAAGGTGGGGAAGTACTTGACTATTACGATCTGGTCATGAAACATGGCCAAAGCCACTTCAATAAACGTTTTGATTCTTACCCCTTAGTGCTCTTTCACCAGGACGATATTGAGAGTACCTAATGCAAATAATAAAATGGATAAAAATTTATCCAGACACCATCTAGATTGCATTTATCCGCATAAAGATGGCAGCCAATAAAATATGTGTTAAGAAAATGAACATAATATGGGTGGTTCTAAGTAGTTACAGTTAAGTTAAGTTCAAAGTATGATACAGTTAAAAGTGACCGAATTGGATATCGACACCTTGACGCAGTGGTCAGTGCGCTCGCCCAGAAAGAGAAAGATCCTGCTTTCGAGTCCCAGAGGTGCCAATATCTTTTTTCTGATTTTTCTGTTTCCAGATTTTCGCTCATAGTGTCATCATTTAATTAAAATATCTAATGCAAGTATACTAAGATATATTACGTTTTACGAATTACATGTAAAAATAATTTTTTTTTGCACGCCTGAATTCAAACCCGTGATCTCCAAATTTTTAGTCGAAGACGAATTCGGAGAAGCGAACACGGCATTATACCCCGAAAATCGATCACGATAATACGTCGTTTGACCGTGAAAATCACAAATCATTAAACATTTGAATGTATAAATAAATATATTTTTATAGGGCCCTGAGGAAAATAATTCCCTCAGGGCCTTTGTTATCTTTGGCGATGCTGTGTAGGTAGTCTTTTTGGGACATGGATAAATCTTATCCCATGAATCCGGACACCCCTGCTAAGTCACCAAATGCAGTGAACCACTTGGAGTGACCTAGCGCAGAGGTGTTGGTTATCCAATAAATGGTTCCCGGGGCGGCGGTCTCCTTACCCGCCTCCCAAATTGTATTTGTAACCTCTGTGCGCCTAATTTTAGTTGCGTATAAAACAAAAGTTCTCAGGGTTAATGTTAAAGTTTTAACAAATAATACATGATTTCATAATAATGGCTCTCCTTCTACATTTAAAACCTGCAAAAATCAACAACAGTATTTTGTGAAATATACAAATAAGAATAAAAGTTTATTTTGCACACGAGTAAATCCTTAAAAATGATGGAATAAATACATAGAATATTAAAACCATTCAAAACCCCCCAAACCATTATAACATTACAACTCATTGGTCAGAAGCAAATTGGAATTTGAAGTGTAATAATAATAACAATAACACTTCAATTATCTTAACCAAACGTATGTTGACAAACTTTCTTGAGACAAATGGTTGAGTATCGGAGAATTGAGCGCAGAAATAGAAGGATTTATGCTTGCCATTCAAGATAGAGTCAATGATACTAAAAATTATAGGAAGTATGTAATAATAGATACAAATCAAATTAATGATTTATGTAGAAAATATTTGGCTTTTCCGGAAACTGTAGAACATATTATATCGGGATTTTCTGTATAAGCGTCGTCCGAGTATACATTTAGAACCAATAAGGTTTTAAAAATAATTCACCAAAGCAAAGTTTGGTAATTAAACATAATTTGATTGACTGCCGATATGCAGCAACATATTATGAATACGAACCAAATTCATTTTTAATAATGAACTTTATAAAATATATTATGATAAAACTATACTAACAGACAGAACCATTAGTCATAATAGACCCGATATAGTTTTACATGACAAAATTAAAAAAAATAATTCACATCATTGATGTCGCTATTCCGAATTCCTGTAATATTCAAAAATCTGTTTCTGAAAAAATTAGAAAATATACAGATTTAGGAAATGAGATTAAAAGAATATGGCATTCTCAGAATATAAAAATATTATCATTTGTTGTTTCGGCTACTGGCATTATACCTAGCTCTCTAATTCAAAATTTAGGCTTATTAGATTTGTCAAAGAATCTATATATAAAAATGCAAAAATCAGTCATATTAAATACATGCAGGATTACGAAAGATTTTTTGAGTATTTATATTGAGGGATCGGTAGGATTTATGGGTCTAGTTAGGAGTTCTATCGAGCCGAACCCTCTGATATGAAAATATCTGGAGTCGGTGAATTATTTTCCCGTTTGGTCTCTGGTAGGTTGACATGTTGTTCTTGTATTGTTTTGTATTTATTATACTTACATAATATACTTGCATAGCGTGGATTGACCAGATGATCATTTGTGTGATTTGATTCATGAAGTGTGTGGAAGGGTTTAGTTTTTCCTGTGGGGAAGACTTAACCCGGACATAAAGTCGAAAAAATAATAAAGAAAATATATTTTTTTACAATTTAACGTTTTTCGTTCTTTTATCATTTATTCTATTGACGAAAAGGTCACTGCCTTTTCTCCTGGAATGCAACTGGCTTTTCTCCTGAAAAACAGAAAAAAAAATTAAATCTTAAATCTTAAATAAAAGAAATTAAATAACATTAAAAATATAAAACCAAATCTCTAATTATTCGCCACACACAATATAATTAAATACAATTAATCAGAAGTCAGGATAGTAACTTCGATGGTGGGGGGCATTACTGGCTCAAATAATAAAACCCCATCTTGTTAATTAATCTGCTAATTATTATTATCTCTATGCAGTTAATTATTATCTTGGCATGAATTGCTAGCTTACTAGCTTTCTCACAAGCGTGCTAGGTTAAAAACAGAGCTAGTTCTGCCTACGAGTAGCCAGAGTTACTAGCTTACTAACTTACAATCCTGGTTTGATATACTAGCCTTGCGTGGCCCGGACATAACTTGTTATTACTAATTTCTGTTAAATTTTGTGTAAACAATGTAGGTTTATACGAACTTTTGTCTATTCCCTTTCATAGAATATTCAGATACATGTCTGGAAAAGTACTCAACGTTTATTTGATTTTTAAAATAAATTTCCATATTGGAAACGTGTTTCCTTTGAAATATTTGTAGTCCCCACGACTAGAGATACGATTTTACTGTGAAATTCCAATATCCATAGAACCAAGGTGATATAATATTTCATGCATTGTACCGCGAGGAGACGATTCCGCTCTGGAGACATTTTCAATAGTGTTGTGTTCCACTCCCATATTAAAATATCTACGGTTTACCCCGAACCTCTTTTTATCGCGAATATAAAATATTACGTGGGTACCGGGTAAATTTTCGTATTCACACAATGACGTTGGTATCAAGAAAATTTTGCAAGAGGACAGTAAAACTACAATGTTTATTCGTGTGAAAAAAAAACAAATTAGATGAAATTTTAAGCATTTTTGCGTGGAATCGAAATTTGAAATTCAGGTTTCAGAAAACGAAAAGATAACGATTAAAATATATTTAATTGGTAATAATAATAATTTAGTCCCATTACACCCACTCTCCAATCTTTCTTAAAACTTCTCCTTTATTTTTAATTTTTTTCCGCATAACATGAGCGCGGATGTAGCTTTATGTTGATTATTTAAAATAATCACACATTACCACGTAGACACTAGAACAAATAATTATGACAAAAAATACAAGTTATTGTGAGCGACTAGAATTTTTTCACTAAAAATCTTGGTGGTCTTTTGGATATTTATCTGCTTTTTGAAAACTCAGCAAAGGAAATTTAAAAAACCCATTAAGTCATATTATTTTGGCAATCAACTCTTAAGCACAATAATTTGGTGTTGGAGCTACATTTCGTTTTACGTATTGAAGTGCGTAATTAAAAATAACCCTCTTTCAGTTCGTTTATATTTTAAGTGAGCAATGTAAGCACGCTACATTTAAACAAATATTAAGCTCAATTCACCACGCAGTGAGTGTTCATAATTAAAACGTGTAGCAATTCCAATATAAATGGGCCCATTATCTTTTATACCTTAACAACGTTGCCGTTTGAGTGTTTTAGGCAGCATTTGTCAACTGGGTTCTGTCGGTGTATTAAAAGTTAACCCCTTGACTATACGAGGGACAGATAGTTGCTCAGAAAGTTTGCATATCATCGGGGTGCTTCAGATATCGCGAAATGGCTTTAACACTAGAAAGACCGGAGCAGTCATTTTGACGGTAGCTCGAAGTAACTTGAAGATATAATGCTTAATTATTATTGTATTTGTATGATATTTTTTTACATTTCATGATTTATGGTTTTACAACTATGGTGAAAAAAACAGGTCTTTTATACTTTTTGAGATGTATTGAATTATACCTACAAAGACCGCCGCCGTCAATGTGACTGTTTGGGCCGTAAGGCTGGGTTTGTTTACCCAAGTTTACAACATATCCATTCCTCCTCGTTTATGATAGTAATAATATGTGTTTCTCTTTCTTTTGGTTTCGCGTATCATTCGAACTCGATCTGCATGTTGATTGGTCACTGTCACATAATTTATAAAAATAATTTATTTCTCGCCCAAATTTATTTTATGACTTGTTGGAGAAGGACAGAGTATACAAATAACAGAGCTGATCCAAATGCATTAGCTCCTGAAGAACTATCGGAATCATTTATTGGATAGCAAACACGTCCGCCATAGGTCACCCCAAGAGGTTCGCTGTTTCGTGATTTAGCAGAGGCGCCCGGGTTCGTGAGGTTAGGTTTAACCGAATCTTGGCGGCAGATGCGTCTGCCAAACAACTGCGTGGCAGACCAGATCAGCAGACATGATTTTTTGACTTCGCTAGTAGGACTATCGGAACATGGCTGATGGATTCATGCGTCCGCCACTCTTGAGCACTCCCAGTTTCCTACCCACCCCTCACATTTCCTTCCCAGAACTTATTCTTCTTTCTTTTTCTTTAAGTACCCTCCACACAGCATCCCCAAAAATGACAAATGCCCTGAGTGGAATAATTTTTTGTGGAGGTGCCCTGAGGGCTTTTTTGTAGAGTTTATGTAAATGAAAAAGGAACGCAACCGGAAAATGAAACTTCTGAAAGACGACAGTGCCAAATTAATAAAAGAATGTAAGAAAAAACAAATAAATGCACATGTGATAATTGTAAGAAACCCGTTTGCGGAGAGTGCATTCGATTTTTAAAAAAAAGTAACGTAAATCGAAATTGTACAAACATAACACATGTACCAAAATTAGAGCATTTTGCACCCACATGTTTTTTTTTCCAGGATGTCCTGAAGAAAAATAAACCCTCAGGGCCTATGTCATCTTTGGGGATGCTGTGTAAATTTATGTGTGCATTGGTGTTTTCAGAGAAAGGAAGGAGAGGAAGTTCTAGGAAGGAAAAAAGTGTGAGGGGTGAATAGGAAAAATTGGTACATGTATCCAGGAGTGACGGACGAATGAATCCATCCCTCCTACTGCGGTGCAAGGCAACGGGTCGAGAGAGATCCTGCTGAAGAGGTTCAGATTAGGTTTCCCTCAACAAGCGTCTCCCGACCCGGTCCGCTACGCAGTGGGTGGGCAAACGTATTCGCCACCTAGGCCATACAAACCTACCCTAATGAACTCGGACACCCCTGCTAAGTCATCAAACGTGGCGAACCACTTGGAGTGTCCTGTGGCAGAGGTGTTGGTTATCCAATAAATGATTCCCGTGGCGGCGGTACCCATATCCGCCTGTCAATTTGAAAAAAGTGATTAGCCGTCAAATTGACGGTCGTGGTCTTTATAGGTATGGAACAGTACCCGGTCTTTCTAGTGTTAAACAATGCTATCAAAAAATAATACAAGATAGATAATATTGTTGGTGAATAGCCCTGTAATATGATACTATGGCAGATTAATTAAAAATCAAGAATTAGTCTGAATTCTTTTTTTTTCCATTTTTTTTTTAAATGAAAATGCAAAATAATTTTCTGCTGAAATATTTTCTAAGTAAAGATGGGTAATTAATGGTTTGTTTGAATCTTGACGCAGTCAGCTCCAATTTTAAAAATGACACTTAAATTCAAAACCAATCCAAGTTCGTTGAGCCGGAGTTACATCATAGAAAGACGACCAAAATTAGTATTTTTGATTTTTGTTATCACGAGAAAGAAAGAGATATTCCCCAATCTCAAAATGTCGTCAAATTATCACCAAAGCCTTTAAGTTTTTTTAAACAACTCTCAATTACAAATTATAGAAAAATTGAACGAAAACGTGACATTACCAAAACTTTGAACGTTAACGTAGATTTATTGTAAAATATACGTTATTCGCGACTTCCTGCTATTTTTTCATGTATAATTTAAAAAATCATTACCAGCAAACATGATGAGATAAAATATTTTGCACAATTTAATAATAACAACTGCAATTTTAATCCATTCTGAATTCGCCACTCTCCGTACATTTGAACTACCAGGTAGCCGGCAGAATGTCCCAAGTCAGTCATCAAATAAGGGTGTTAACCAAAAAGTTTACTATGTCCATCGAAAGGTTTCCATAATTTTAATATTGGAATACGCAAACTGAAACTCCCCTACGAGTGTTTATTGGAGGCTGCCCTAAGCTTCAAATACTTTTAGTTGTGAATAGTTTGATCTGAAATTATGCCGAAACGAAAATTACTTTATTACATCCTTGTGTGATACAGTCGTAAAGTGTCATATTAGTTATTAAACTATAAGAAACAAAAAGACAGTCATCATACATTAGATATTATTAACAACTTTCTGAATTAAGCAAACCTTATTCGTTTATTATTGTTATTATTTTGATTTTTGATAAATAAAATTTGTGAAAAATATTTCACAATTTGCATAAATTAATTTGGGCGTAGTTAATTTTAAATATATCTATGTCTTTATAAATTAAATAAATTTGTTTTTGGGTTAAGGGCGAGGAAAACCTTTTCAAGATTTTTTAAAAATATTTTATGAAAAATGAAAAATTTGAAATGCTATAAAGGTAAAAATGTTAATTATTGTGCAGGAGAGCGAACAGAAAGTTTTTTTTTTCAAAAAATCATATCTTCTGTTTTTGTAGACCTGTAATGAATTTTGGTAATAAAATAAAATTAAATAGATCATTCAGAATACTGGACATTTTTTGTAAATTTCTTTACAAACGGAATTAAATTTATTACTTATTTTCGAACGAAAAAAAAATATTTAACAAATTTTTAGTCCTGATGACGGGTTGTTTAAAAAAATTTTAACTATTCATCAAATATTTGAAGTTAATTGTCACATTTTGTGTAAGTTCTATTCGAGTTCTGTTATTATATCTTTACAGGCCAGTTGCCCTATATAACTGAAATAATTACAAAACTTGAATAGGACGTTTACAGAGCCTGAAAATTAACTTAAAATATTTGATGAATTTTTCAAAATTTTTGAAACAACCCATTACAAGATAAGTTTTTAGATTTCACGGCCAAAAGTATTTTCGTTATTTGTTTTTGGGGTGTTATGCCATGTTGCGCTACCTCCTTCTTTAGCCAACGTTTCGGACACTGTAACGCTATCCGAAATGTTGGCTAAAAAAAGGAGGTAGCGAAACACGGCATAACACCCCAAAAACAAATAACGAAAAAACCCATTACAAATTTCCATGATGGAAGTGGTTGGGAGATCGGTCATAAGAAAACTTTTTAGAAAGATGAATTAATTCTTCTGATAGCATATCGTAACTCTACAAGCTTGATATTAGTTCGCAGGTTTGCTAAGCAAAAAATGCGCTAAATGTAATTTATATTGTATACCTTACATAAAATGACCTAAAAGCTTTGGTAGCTACCGAAAAATATTAGCTTATATAACATAATCCAATATACGGTCAATATTTAACAAAATCTAGAAGAGCAACCCTTGGGTTGTGTTTTCCCGAACCAAGCAAGTGAGAAAAGTTTCAAGCGCCCGTTTAAAGTTGTTTAATGTTGAATGCTTGCGGTGTTAAGATGTTAACATTTCACACATCCTGCACACTTTTGAGCTTTCATCTTCCAGAGATAGAGCTTTCGACTGGGAACGTTACACGAAATGATGGCGCCCGGGAGAGTAGCTGCTAAATATAAAATTTCAACGAAAGCTAACATTTTATGACCACACATCGTTATTAATATGATTTCTCGGGCTGTATGGCGATACGATTATCCTGGTGGAAGAATTCGTATTATGGTTACTAAAATAGATTTTAATGAGATATTAACGTGATTTTTTTTTGTCGTCCCACACAAGACTGGTTGTACAAATAATAATTTTGCTTGAAGTTAGTGGTGTAATGGAGAGATAATTTGTGGTTATAATATTGGAGGTGGACAGGACGAGATAAAAAGAGAACGTTAGGAAATAACTATTCAGTTCGTGCGATTCATAGCCTGGAGCCAATAGCACAATGGAATCACTATTTTATAAAACGCTGTGAACCAGAAAGATGATACATTTTTTTTTTAAATTCGTTTAAATTTTAATTTAAATTTTTAAATTCGTTTGTTGTGAGGCTGAAGATAGTAGGGAGGGGAAGGAAATGGGGACGAGGAAGGTGAGGAAGTACCTGCCTATTCGGATTCGGTCACCAAACACGGCTAAAGCTATTTCAAGCAACGTTTCAATTTTGAATGGTGGTCTTACAACAGAGCAATACTGAGAGTATCTTCCACTCTGGAACGTTTTAATAATAATAATAATAATTTTTATTCCACGACGTGGGAAAGATAGTGCAATCCCATACATCCCATATAATTAAACATGTTTATATAATTATACATATTTTAATACAACAGATTTTTTTAATTTAGAACTAAGTAGGTACATGGAATAGGAAAAAACAAAATAATAAAAAATAAAATAAATAAATAATCAATTCTATGTAGGGCGTGTTCTGGGGTGAGCTCGGGCCCAGTGCTCACTCAGGAGTGGGGTTTGGTGCTGGAACGCTGCGGTCATCACTGTATTGTCAGAAGCCATTAGCCGCATCCTGGCTCCAGTGACCCGATGTCTCGTCAGACCGTGCAAT
The DNA here is from genome assembly GCA_936435175.1 of Glyphotaelius pellucidus. Taxonomy (NCBI): domain Eukaryota; kingdom Metazoa; phylum Arthropoda; class Insecta; order Trichoptera; family Limnephilidae; genus Glyphotaelius; species Glyphotaelius pellucidus. Next base: position 28,900,104 of record OW386538.1, on the reverse strand, counting down.
CCTAGTTCAGTGAACATTCTCGATGCACTACTATATCTTCTGAATCCAAATGTAATTCTGCACGCATCATTATATTGAATCTGGAGTCGTTCTACCGAGGTGGTTCGGTAGTTACACCATGTTTCACATGTATATAGACTAGTGCAAAATGTGTTTTTTTTTTATATAGTTACTGCATTGGAAAAATCTTCGGGTAATCATATTGAACAATACACTGATACTTCTCCTCTCTCATTCAATATCACCATCATCCGAGAGGTCTTCAGTGATGATGTGACCCAAGTATTTTACATTCGTAGATGTGCTTATGTTTTCCTCATTGAGTTGTACGGGGAGCATCTTCTCGAGAATTTTTCCATTATATATATATATGACGAATAGAAATAAAACGAATTAATAAAAAAAAATATTTGCGCACGCCGGGATTTGAACCCGCGACCTACAGATTGTTAGTCGAGAGCCTTACTCCTCAACCACGGAGGCCATCAATTTCGTCAAGATATGAAAGAGAAGGAGATGTATAGTAATAGGATGGTTACATCTGGAAATTCATTCCGGACTATTAAAGATGATGAAGCAAGTTCAAACGAGGTTTTGATTTTAAATTGTTTTGATAATAATATCTTTACAACACAGAAGACAAAGACTTTATTAAAAGGTGACAATATGCAAAATAATTTTTTACAGCTGAATAAATCACTGTGTCCAGAGCCAAGAAGCTTGTCGCTTTGCCTCATGCTAATTTTTTTCTGATAAACGCAAGTTTACTCACTTCCTAAGAAAAACCGCAGTATGTCACCATTGTATTGTATTTCCGTGTTAAGTTCATATTAAGCTCGCACGTTGTGTAGTTACCAAGCGGTAGTTCCTCCGCCAACGAGGCGTCCAACGCCTTGTCTCGGCGCTCACTTCCGGCCCTGGCCGCCACAACCTGCGCCAGCCACCTCCGCTTCCACCACAACCTCCGCTACCTCACTGCCTTCCTACCCTCCTACCTCACTTCCTTCCCACTTCACTACCTCCGTCGGCCGCGAAGCCTTCGACAACCCTCAACCAACCTCCCTTCCCCGATACGCCTTTTGTGTGTATGTTTCCGTAATTAGAACGCAGGTGCTTCCGATGAAATATAATACATCAGGGGAGCGATAAATATTCATAGCTTAGCGGCTCCAGTTTGTTCGCGAGTTTGAAAATTTTGGCTAGATAGAGAAGAAACGCTTACTAGGAAGACCCATACTGCCAAAGCCATAAATATTTTATTATCAGAATAAATTTCAAATATACTAAATTGTTGCATTGCGAATCTCGGTCGAAGCCGGGTGATAAAGTTACTTGAACGGACACCATTATTATTTATATTACACATTATATTTTGTGTTAGGTAAAATATATTATTTATATGTAGCTTCGATAAAAAAATCACAACAAAGCATTCCCGAAGTATTGCATTTATATGCAAAGTCCGGATCGGAAAAGCCCCTTTCTCGTGAAGCCAAGACGTTAGAAGTACTCTTTTATAGAGACTGGTCATAGCGGATGTTTATGGAGCAGAAGGCTCGGGAAATATATTAACATAACAATATAGAGTAGTCGATATACAAAGCCTACTCGAATAGACAAGTTATTTGTGTATTCTAATATATTCAAAACGTTCTAAAGTGTTAAGCGAGTCTGAAAGGATTTTTTTTCAATCTTCGATGAGTTTTCAAAAACCCTTTTCAGTTATGTTTAATGGATAAGGAAAGTTGCCTTCGTAGAAAATCATATTTCCATCTTCTTCTATCCATTCAAAATTTTATTGTATCTTTTTACGGTAAACTTGGAAATTTACATACAGGCCTTGTCTGGAAATATTTAAAGCCAAGAAACGTGAGAAATGTGATATCGAATACGAAAATGTTAATTTTAAATGATCTTGATTCCTCGGAGGATAAAAGCTTTCTTGTGTTCCGTTAAAAGGTTAAATAACAGGATGTTTTTCATATAAAAAGAATAAATTTGTTTACGCAGTGTGTTGTTTGATAAACATAGCCCTTTAGCTGGTGAGTTCAAATGTTGAACTGGAAATTACAAATAAATTGATCGGTTTCGTTTTTTTAGTTTCTTTTATATCTTGAAAGCGTGATGGATTTTATTAATAATAATTAATATAAACCACCGGTGGACCTCTGATCTACTGTAGAAGGTTTTTCGTTTATATATTTTGTTATCATGAATTCATTGCTCACATCAGGTTTCTTTCAAAATAGAAATCAAATGAAAACATAATACTATGTTTCTAAATTTAAAAAAAAAATTCTACCCTTGGAGGAAAAATCTACACGGAGGAAGCCGTATTACGAAAATTTAAGCTTTTTTAAGTTGACACTGGGCGTGGCTTAGGCATGGCTTTCGCGAGCTTGTGTACTTGGAGGAAATCTGTGTTAATTTTACAAATTCACCAAAATCGATGAAATAATTTTTTTCGTGATATATAATTTTACATACATACATTCAAAATATATTTTTTTATAATGTATGTTTACAGAAATTAAGAAATCAAAAATTATTTAAAATACATTGCTATTAATTTTTATTTACAATATTTTATTATTACTAATGTGATTTTATTATTAAAAGGTAGAATTCCTTCACCAAAAATAAGATTCTCATCTCTTTATTTATTTATTACACGCCCTAATGGGCTTTTACATTCCAGTTTATGAGTTGAGTATCGCAGTTTTTTTTTACATGAGCTCCACACAGGCCATGTGGAAAATAATTTCCCTCAGGTCCTATGTCATCTTTGGGGATACTGTGTGAAGGGTTTTTAAGAAAAGGGAGGGAAGGAGAGTTCTGGAAAGGAAAAGGGTTTAAGGGGTTGGTAGGAATCTGGGGTGCAGTGTGTCCTAGCCATCCGCCTCCAAGACCCAGATAAACCTCACCCCATGAACGCGGGCACCAAACGAAGCGAACCATTTGAGATGACCTATAGCAGAGGTGTTGGTTATCCAATAAAAATTCCCGGGGCGGCGGTACCCATTCCCACCTCCCAAGTTATTTTAAATAATTCAAAACTAAAACAATAAAGAAAATATAAAAAAATACAATGAAAAAAATGTAAAACCAAAAGTATATTATGATAAAATAAAATGCATAGAAAAGGATGTGAAATCTAACATAAATAGATATTCGATATAAACAGGTTGCATAAATTATACACCTCAGTAATTTTTATTGAATCTTTTCAATGTTTTCGGAATGAATTTTGTGAATGGGATATCATAATGTAGAGTTATACTCTAGTTGGCATCTTACAACGGTTTTATATAACATGATAAATGTGCCTGATTTATTGAAGTCTTTTGCAGCTCTCAAAATAAATTTAAGAATCTTAAGGGTCTTATTGATAATATTTTTAATACTACATACAAAGGTTAGTTTGCTATCGAACATTGTACCTAGGTCAATAATTACAATAACGCAACAATTTTTTTATCATAATATATATAGATATATTAAAAAAATTTTGGAGTATTTATTCTATAAAAATTAATAAACTGAAATTTCTTTATGTTCAAAGCTAGTTTCTTGATATAGCATCATTCAAAAAAAATTCTCAAATTAGTATGTAAAATAATGCAAACATTAATGTTATTAATCTCTTTATAAAATTACATATCATCAGCATGTTTATATGTAACATATTTATATTAGTAAATGTATCAAAAATATCATTTGTAAATGTAATCATTAAAATGGGTCCTAAATGAGAGCCTTGCGGCACTTCACTTATCGCTATAAATTTGTAAAAATTTGTACCATTTATTTTCACACTGAGACTTCTTTTGGCCAAATAATTAAGAAACCAATTTAATTAACTACAATAAACTCCAAGTGTCGCTAATTTATTGATTCATATTTTGTGACACACCTTGTCAAAGGCCTTACTAAAGTCAGTGTATACTGAGTCTACCTGGCAGCTGTTTGTCAAAGATTTAGATATGAAATGATTATTTACGGTGAGGAAAGGCTATTATTATTTTCCTCTATTACACCGTGTAAAGAATTTATATTTATTGTTAATAATATTTTTGTCTTTTGTTCTGACAACATTAGATGGCCTACTCCTAGTTGAAATAGAAGGCTGCTTTGTTTCATTACCTTATTAATAATAAAGAAAAGCGTCCCGATGTGGATATGTTTTTGTTTAAATTTACAGTTTTATTCAGACGATAAAATTATGCACACTTGACTTTGAGATGAGACGATTTGAAATTTTGAAAAACCACCCCCATCCCCTTTACCCAGATTCTTAAAGCAGGATTTTGAAACGGCTTAAAGACGTTTCGCATACTTGAAGTTAAAAATAAGAAGAAAATTATTGCTAAATCTAATATCAAAAAACTCGACGCAAAGCCCGGGAAATGCAGAGGACGTCGGATAGTTACTAGAGATTTAAACGCCGCAATTTTTTTTTTACTTTAAAAAGAAAGATTCCCGGGTTGCGAATAATCTTACAATTTTATAAAATCTCCTACCACCACCGCGGTAAACGGAAAATGTTGCTTGTGTTATGATGGAGGAATTTGCCAGCCGAGGAATTGAACACACAAAGCCTGGGTGGGATCTAAACGAGATGCCAACTCATCCACTGACCGGACTAGCACATACTCCTTATTCATTAATATTTATGCATCACAGCATGCATAAACTTTTATTATACCAAATGAGATCAGAACCATTTGTAGAAAGCATTTGATTAACTTTACTCGATCGTACCAAGTTTTCGTGGAGCATCCTAGACTTCTTCTTCCTTTCACATGCCCGTAAAACGATCTCTCGACACACCATCGTCAAAGCATCACTTTCTTAAATATATAGTTATTCTGGGCTCGGTTTAATTGCACAAATGGAAAGGATATAACTTCTATAGCCTTCACCTAACTTTCAACCTTCCTTAGCCAGTTCCTTGCCGCACTCTATTATGGAAGGGTCCACATTAGGGACATTATCAGAACCACTAGGGACCTCTGGACTCATTTTCTAAGTATGCAATAATTGAATATTTATACACATTTTATATAAATAATTTTTTACATTAGCTGCGTAAAACCTGAGGAAAATAATTTCCATCGGGGCCAATGACATCTTTGAGGATGCTGTGTGGTAATCCTTTAAACGAAATAAAGTTCTGGGATGGGCAGAAGGATGAAGGATGGGCAGGAATCTGAAATCAGTGAGTCCAATTCAAGGCGGACGTATGAATCAATCCCTCCTATTGCAGTGCAAGGCGATGGGTGGAGAGAGTCCAGCTAGAGAGATCAAAGGTTTCTCTCAACCCCGATCCAGCCTGCTTCGCACTTGATGGACAGATGCATCCGCCGCTAATACTCAAACATACCTCATCTCATGAAACCGGGAATCCCTGCTAAGTCACCAAACGTAGCGAACCACTTGCGGCAGACCTGTGCAAACTGATATATTAGAAGATATGGAAATTTCTCACTTTACCTGAACTCTTACTGGATTACATACTGAACGGCATTCTCCAAGTGGAGTCGAAATAATTTCATCCAACGCAGCATCTTGCAAAAGTTTCTCAATTTCCCCTTCAAGCGAAATGATCGTTTGACTGGAGCTTTAGAGCTGAGACGCGTCTCAACTCCGAGCTTGTGTGCAATTCAAATAGTAACTTTTAATTATACACTATACTAGTAAATTATATCACCGGTATATCTACTGGTAAAGTTCACGGCATCGGAAGTCTAATGCAAAGCCTAATAGCCGCAAACTTTCACCGTGATGGCGCTAACGCTTGCACCTGCATTGCGTTACTTTCATTAAGTTGGAGCTATGAGTTGCCCTCGGTGAGAATATATATTTTTAAATAGTTGCGGGACTTAATCCGGAAAACTTCCTACACTTTTCCACAGGGCTTCAATGTGGTTTATAATTGAAAAATGGTTGGTAATTGAATTTAATGGTTCACGACGTATAAAACATACATTTCCCTAAAATTATTATCAAAATAAATTTATTATATTAAGGGGACCCGGTGGTCTAGCCCCCATAAATTCGACGAGTTTTTAAGATTTAAAAAAAAAAAATTAAAAACAGTGAACAATGCCATTCAAACCTTAAAGATATATTAAATGACTTTAATAGTCAACAAAAATATTGTTATAAAAAAAAATATAAAAGTCGTTAAGAAACTGCGCTGAAGTTGACCTTCTCATAAATACGGACTTTGGTGGTGGGTCCAGTTTTGGTTCTTTTACTTATCCGTAAACAAAAACTGAAACATTTTTATGATCAGTTTGAGTGTACTTATTGCAGGAACAAGAATAAAAAATAAATAATAAAAAATTGACAAAATGGCGCGTTATTGAAATTAAAATACAGAAACCAGACTGTTTTTTCATCATATTTTGTATGTTAAAAATAGAAGTATTCAACATAAAAACTTTGTTTTAGTTCCTGCGATAGGTACTAGTGAATGGAATAACGTAATAAAATTTGAGACGAATCGGCAGAGTAGTTTTTTTTTGCCTCACACCATGCAGAAAAAAGTAGTTTTAAAATAAAAGAGTTTGAAATTTCACTTTTTTGCCCTTTTACCTGCTTTTGCGCTTACCTGCTAAATGGGCTGTAGAACTTTAAATATCGTCAACACCATTGCAAAAAATTACAGTATATTTTTAAAGGATTATACTTTCGAAATATTGGAAAAAAAAATCTAGACCACCGAGTCCCCTTAAGCCATCACCTTTTATATATATTTACAGCTGAAGTCCCTGGCGTTTCTCAAGCTTCAAGCAAATTTGTACAATTCAGATGATAATTTTCTTCATATGTTGAACCTCAAGTGTCCTGAATAAAACTATGAATGTGCAAAAGCAAAAGCTACGCTGTTCAGTCGTCGCCCGCCGTCCGCCACCAAACTATATTTTTCAAATACGTGTAGATAGATAGATATAGATTTATTTTATTCTACGAATAATTCTTAAAAAAATAATCAATTATATTTTTAGATAGAGAAATATAGGTGTTAAGGTATAACATGACCGGTCAGTGGCTGAGTTAGCTTCGGGTCTGGTTTCATTAGTTCAATTCCCCGGCTAGCTAAGTCCTTCACTATTTTCGCTTACTGTGGTGAGGAGATTGTTAAATATTGTCAGGATTTTTAAAATTCGGGAATGTTTGTTATATTTTTATGAAAGAAAAATTATTTTCATCGACAGAATTTGTTAACGGGTTTGTTCTTTTTGACGATCAAAAAGATGAAATTACTGTTACAAATTCGATTAATAGAATAAAATTAATTAATAACTAAAAATATCATTCTTAACTATCTACTTATCAGATAATCATAAAATCACATTCTAAATTTCATACTTAGCACATAATCATAAAAATCACATTCTTAACTACCTACTTAGCAAACAATCATAAAAAATATATTTTTACTTACATACTTAGCGGAAAATCATATAAATAATATTCCTACCTACTACCAGCAGATATTCATAAAAATCATTTTCTTAAGAGGAACGTATACGCGGCCCATTTCGGCCAGTTTCACACAAATCTTAAATTTGGATTTGAGATCAAAATACCCAACCCATTTACTCACAAATAATTGCCCAAATTGCCTCTAAAATCATGAAACACTAAAATCTTTAATGGCCTATATCTTATAATTTAAAGCAAAAATAAATAAAGCAGCTCTTATTCGTACTAGATATTCAATATACCTTTCGACCAAACTACTTACCTACTTTTAAGAAAATCTGTTAACCTAATTTTCCTCAAAATTAAGCTTATAGAATTGCGACACTGGTTATATTTTCGTTGTAAGGTTTTTTTACATATTTATATTAATTTAAGGCATTGTTCTTCTCTTTTTCCAATAAATGAGATATTTTGAGAAATATTGATGAAACACAAGTCTTAAGATTGTCTCAATTTATTGACTTAAATATAGAATTTCAATTACGAAGCGTAGAAAAGGCTTCTTTTCCAAGCGACCCTACTGTTTGCACAGCACTGCTAAGACCTGAATATTTTTAATTTAACTTTACGTAACGGCTTTCAGTGAAACCGTATCATAATTTATGATACAAGTTTTCAAAGCCGCTGTACAAGCCGGATGCTAATTTTAATGTTTTGTATAAATTCAAGAAGAGTATTAATTAAGCCTAAAATAAGGGGAATAAATAAAAAATTTTCAACTTTCTGGAACCTTTAATATTTTAATTGTTTTAAACAAAATGAGGGTTCATTTTTCTAAGCCGTATTTAACGTTATATTTAAGATTATTTTAAATAAAAAGGTACATATATTATTCATTTTAAATAAATGAACAATTAAATTTCCTTCTAGTGCGTTGTAGTGTAACATTTCAAAATTTTAATTATTAAAAACATTGAACAACAAGCCGGCCTCTGTGTTTCGTCCCTCCTAAAACATGGGTCTCTTCAAGACCCATGTCCACTCCTTCCTCTCCTCAAAAACACCCTACACACAGCATCTTCAAAGATTACATAGGCCCCGAGGGAAATTATTTTCCTCAGGGCCTCCTGCGTGGAATTAATGCAAAATAAAAGTAAATCAAATTATAGAAAGTATTTTTTTAAATCTAGGCTAGCGATAAAGTTTTGATTCTATGTTTTAAATATGTAAATTTCGCGAGATTCCACGGTAACGAAATTTTTTAGCTTGGCATGTTGATGGCAAGACGAGTTATGTAAGGTGTTTTTTCAGGCGTGTCCAATATTTTGCTTGATTGTCCAAAGTTACTGGTTTTTATGGTTGGAGTTAATCCTTTATTATATTAGTCAGGAGATTTTTGAGTTATTATGTAATCTAGGTTTTGGAAACAAACAGTGGTAGGAAAGACTTTTTATCTACCCACAATATTTAAAAATATCTAAAACTATTTTTTTCATATTCTCCTCCGTTCTTTGACTGCTTGATGTTTTGATCTTTTTAGAAAATCTTATTACTTATCATAAAATATCAGAGTTCTTCGCATCAAAGGATGCTGGTGGAAATGTGGAAACTCCTCGGAGTCGAGATCGCTTTCGGAATGGCTGCTCCTAGTGCGGCGTAGCATTGTCGCAGGACTCGTAGTATTTCGTTGCATTCGTAGCTCGCTGACTCGCTCGCAGGGAGGACCGTCATATGTCGTAGCAAGTGGTCTTATGACGGATTTCTTTGAGAAATTCATATATTCATATACTTTTGCGGTTTGCCGCAGAGCGAAGTGAAGTTACTCTTTTGTGAAGGAATCTTATTGCTTTTCATATCTCATCTGCTGTATCGCTTCATGGTAAAATTTGAATTATTATTTTATGATTACATTATAAAAATGATGTATGAATAATTGATTATTAAAAGCATGTATGTAGCTTAAAAATACATTTCGAATATGATGGTTTTAAATTTTTTATTTTATTTTATTTTTTATATAACATCTCACAAGAGCGCCTCCCTCTTGCACTGTAGACACGGGAACTATGTTGCCACCCGGTTGGGCAGTGTTGTGAAGCTAGTTAAGTCAGTGTTTTAGGAAGGGATATATTAACGCAGGTCTTGAAGAGGACCGGAAAATATAAATAAAGAAAAACAGATGTTGACCGAAACAGGTGATCGGTATATGATTTTACACAAAAATTAAGATCATCAGCGAAAAACGCAAAATCACCGTTTAATTGTGCAACGAATTTAATTTAACATGTGGTCAACGAATGCCCGCTCCATTCATTCCCCGGTGGAATTGATGAGGTCCACAGGGCAACGCCTGAGGCCCTAGACTGGCTCGCAGACCTAGATGTCCCCCTCTGACCCCCCCACCTTACCAAAGAAGAAGAAGAACGGTTTAATTTTGAGCCAAGGTTATTCATGAATATTAGATTAACTAAAAAAAAATTTAATCGTATAATACACCTTTTTTTAAAATCAGACGGATTTATATTTTTGTATTTGTATTATTCACAACATCAACAGTAAACGGGCGATCCTATTGTGACGGTCGAGTTTCACGCACGTGCCCCGGTGCACCGGGGATCAATGCTGCTAGTTCTTCAGAGTAGACTTAAGTAGATTAAAATACCTTAAGAACAAATTCAGCATACGGACCGTCCCCTTTCCACAAAATCAAGTAGGTTATCAAGTATTTTGAGGCTCCAGCCCAGAGGTGGCTACCAAATTTAATTTTTGGGGGTATTTGAGATTTGTAAAGGGCTAGCAGCTGGTCCTATTGATGATTCTGCCAGCCGTGTACACGTTCAGTTTCTTAGAAGCCGGATATTCTCGGGCTTCCATGGAGCTTCGATACCTGCGCCGCGCCGGTCTGATATAATCGTACTTAATCCAAGCATTTCAAAGGAATCAATGGACGATTAAATATAATTTATAGAACTTTTTTAACATATTAAAATTTATTTCAGTTCTTTCGACTACCATACCCTAACATGGTTAAGTGTTTTTACCAGGTTGAAATGGACTGCAGAAATGAATAAAAATAGTTCATTAAAGGAATTTTAACATGACGTTTCGTGCACCTTTAAAATCAACGAACAGTTGCAGTTTGTTACGCCAAAATGGTTTTATATGAAAATGATATTTAATGAAATATTACAGGTATAGTGTAATTCGTAAAATGATCAGTTTGTCATCAACCAGTCTACAACTAAAAATCATGAATATTATTCATTGTTTCTTTATTATTCATTGTTATCGAGGCTACAACAAAAAATATTTATCTACTTTCAATTGGTATCTACTTTGGGTGTCAAATTATTTATCAGCAAGAAAACTTTGCATAGGTAGCCTAACCAATTGTATACCGGTTGGCATCTTGGTTATTGTCAGACAGCTTTCAATATAACAAAATGCAGATTCATACTGTCAATATATTATTACATCCATCAATATGCCCGATGTGTTCGGGTTTATCCAGGATCTGGTTGTTAAAATGTAGATCCCCGTGAGTGTGTCAGACGACGCGCCTTCCCCGCCGAGAATTGGCGATAATTCCCCTTTCAGAAGTCGAGCTGCGAAAAACGAGATTTGAATAAATTTTTCTATGTCGAAACCTCGAAATGTGAAATGGATCGCAATGGATTGGCTGGGGATAGCTTTCCACAAAACTGAATTATGTATCGTATGCCGCGAGGAAAATTAAAGTTTATATTACAGTTTTTATTCCACAAATTTCACAACATTACAGCCCCCCCGAGCTGAGCGCACTCTCGTGGAATTTTTGAGTCGAAAGTTCACTATGTATTGTAAGTAATCTTTATATTTACATGGGCTCCCAAACGTCCAACATTTCAATATTGCAAATTTATATAAAATGATACTTGATATCTGTCTACTGTCTTACTGTCACTTGATACTTGATATCTGTCTACTGTATTACTGTCACTTGATACTTGATATCTGTCTTACTGAAATCTTATATTTTAACCAAATTTTTTAATTCAAATATAAGTATTCTGTAGCATTGTGTGAAAAAACACAATATAATTAAATAAATTTAAAATAAATAATTATATTTTATTTAAAATAAAAGACAATCAACATCATGCGATTGAAAACGCGTACAATCGAGTATAAGTGAAATGCATTGATAATTAAAATGCATAAATTGGTTTAGATAAAATATTTTATGTGTGATCCGTATTGGCTGATAAATGATGATCCAAGACTTTGTATCTGGATCTCTGTCTGATCTGATTAAATAATAAAATATTTTATATGTGATCTGTATTGGCTGATAATATATGTAATGATCCAAAACTTGGTGTCTGCGTATATTAAATAAAAATTTTTTTTATGTAGGTATGATCTGTATTTGCTGATACTTGATGATCCAGAACTTGGTGTCTGCGTGTATTAAATAATAAAATATTTTACGTGTGATCTGTATTGGTTGATATATGATGATTCAAGACTAGTCAATAACCGGTCAGTGGCTGAGTGCGCACCACGTTTGGGTCTCACCCGGGCGCCGCGTCTTCGATTTCTCGGCTGGCTAAGTCCTCCATCACACGACTCAAGCAACATTTTCGGCTTACTGTGGTGGTATTTTGAATTTGTTTTTTTATTTCACAATTCACTAATTTAAAATAATATTTAGTATATTTGCGGCACGTTCCAGGGTGGAAGATACTCTCAGTATCGCCCTGGTGTAAGACCACCATTCAGAATTGAAACGTTGCTTCAAATGGCTTTAGCCGTGTTAAGTGAATACATTTGAATAGCCAGATACTTCCCACTTTCCTCTTCCCCATTTCCTTTACCTCCCCACTACCTTCAGCCTCACAACGTACCCCAATTGGGGATGCCATAGTCTCATTGGCTCCAGACGGGAGCAGTTGGGACTCATGGTATTCATATTCAAAAAAGTGTAGGAGATTTTCAAATATCGTCGGGTTATTCGTAACCCGGGAATGTTTGTTTTGCTTAAAAAAAAAAAAACAATGAAAGCAACGAATTAACGCAGTCACCGAGTCTTGGATCATTGGCCAATACAGGTCAAACATCAAAGATTTTTTGAAAACCATTTTATTTGCATTTCCTATGGTTTGTATTTTCAATGGTATGATGCTGATTGTCATTTATTGTAAACGTAACATTATGTTATTTGCATTTTCATTATAAACTGCGCTTCCACTCATGCGTCTGAGTTTCCAACGGAATGATGATGCTTGTATTTTATTTTAAACATAATATTGTGTTGTTGTTTGTATTTCTGTTATAAACTGGATATAAACTACGCCTGTCCTCAACCCAAAATTCCCTAGTGAGAAACGCATAGCACACCAATTAGTAAAAAAATAATATGGATGAATAAAGGAAAAAACCGCAAAGCCTGTAGATAACAGATATTCACAAACGATCTTAGTTGCATTTATTTGTGGAACCGCGCACGTCAGCCTCATATTACTACCGCCATTTTCAGAATAGTATATTGTAAAATTTTGCTACTAAAGCAGTTAGTAGGTATATATAAGCTGTAAAAGAACGTGCTGCTTTTCGTAAGTTAACGAATAAAAGTACAGTTTGTCAAATAGTAGAAAAGTAGAGAAAATAGAAAACATAAAAAAGAGTAGAAAACATAGGAGGGCGCCATTTTTATTCAAATGGCAATACTAAAAATAGAATAATGGTGGCAATAACCTACATTTTCATAAAAAAATGAAAAGACATAAAAGTGATTTTTTTTTTCATTGCAATATAGATACCCACTGATCTCAAAATTAGAATTGCATATAGATAGGTATATTATTATTATAAAACCATCAAACTAACTAACTAACCATCACGCCGTTTCCCCGCAGGGGTAGGCAGAGAGGACGGACCGCCAAAAACTCGATCTTGGCACACACTCCTTGCTTCGTTCACATTCATACATCGTCTCATACATGCTCTTCTGTTATTCTGACTTGACATCGCCCGACTCAAGTATCTGATTCACTTGGTCGTGCCATGTCTTCTTATTATTATTATACCTTTGCAATTTTGTGTTAACATAATGAAGAATAACGATATTGGAATAAAATATAAAGCACACTTTAGAAATTGCTCAAATTTATTTATTATTAGCTTAAATACCAAGCGTTGCCCGGGCTTTCGATCATGTCTCTAATTTTATCTGAATATATTTAACTCATTCAGGTCTAAAGGTCACTATTAATGATTCTTCCTTTCTATCTGCTGTTAAATTCTAAGTAATGTTTAATTAAATGAAAGTCAATCACTTTGTAAGAAGCAATTTAATCAAATTCATGTCATTAAGTAGGTACCTTAACAACAGTGCTTCTTCGATTAATTTTTTTAAGAACAAAAAAATGTTATTTTAAAATGTTTGTACATTGTTCTATATTTTCAGTGTCATTGAACTTTAAAAGAATATTTGTCAGGTAAATTGGTGTTGCCAGCCTACAAATTTTGTAGTTCCATATTTTTTTTATTTTTTACTCCAATTTGACAGACAATAAAGTTACTGTGCTTACATCAATTACTTTGAAAAACAAATTTGAAAAACCAAATAAATCACTTATAACGGATACCTAAAATTATTTTGAGTATGTAACTAACAACATATATTTTAAACTGATTATTTTTGTTCGAAATGAGTATTAAAAATGTAGGCCGTGAATGCTAACCTCAGATTGTAATATTTAATCACCGAAGACAATATTTTGAAAGAATTTCACCAATATAAAACAGAAAAGAGAGGATAAGATTCAGTTGCATTATTATATCGCGCATTACAAAAATCATGTATTTATCCAAGACACCACCTGGATTGCACTAAGTTTGGATAAAATCTTGTAATCATACATAAAGATAGTAGCCAACACAATTAAGACAATATGCGTTAACAAAATTAAGAAAATGTTGGTGGCCCTCTGTCGAAGTATGAAACAGTTAAACATAACGTAATTTGATATGGTCGAATTAATTCAGAGGTCAGAGCACTTCGCCGGTGAGGATGAGGTCCTGGGTTCAATTCATAGATGCTGAATATTTTTCAGTCTTTTATGTATAACCTTTTCGTTTTGAGAGTGTCAGATAATATTGTCTTAAATGATTAAATAAAAACTCATGCAATAAATATACAGGCTCTTAAAAACTAAAATATTTTTCGAAAAGACAATACGATGTTTGTGAATTCCGCCAACGATATATTTTTAATTTAAATCAAAAGTTTAATATAATTTAAGAAAGCCGCAAATAGAAAAGTTTTTTTCTTTCGGTCTTATTCTTGTCACGTTATATCTCTTTCATTCTGAAACAAAACCCCTTTGTTTTTTTTAACACGACATTCGATACAAATTTCATCCCCTAAACAAATAATTTAACCACGGACGAATGCCTATTTCTTTTCATGATTAATTTCATCTTGCCAAGGGGAACGTTGTCTTCTTTACATTTAAAATCATATTTCCATCGAGCGTGTCTTTGTTTTTCCCATTCATTTTTGGAAACCTTCTTAGAAAAAGCATATTAAAAAATACGAGAAAAGTTTTAACAGTAACTCCCTTTTCATGCATAATTAAACATACAAAAAACTCCTAGATAATATAAAGAAAATCATTTCACAATTAAGTACAAAATTTCATGTTTCAGACCCCAAATTGGTTTTGCACACAACTATTGACATAACTCCGTCGGCGCAATTTTCGTAAAGATGGGTACAAAGTTTTTGCTTCACGTATTAATATACTGACAACAAAAATGTGGTGGTACTATGCCAAAATACTAGTACTTTCAGTTATGATTAAAAAAAACAATAAAACATTGCTTCACTTATTGATTTTACCCAACTGGTCTATTTTTAAATACATCTATTAGCATACCAATTTTGCAACTGTGAATGAAAGGATGGTAATCTTGGAAGTGGAAAATAATTCCTTCCAGGTACACCAGGTACACCTTCTAGGTTTACTAAACAAATATTATTTTTTGTGCATTATTTACCAACCTCAAACATAAAAGATATTCAGTTTGACTTTAAAAATACCCTTATAATGAGTTGGTATGAATATCAAAGGAATATATACACAATGTTAATTTTTGTGTACTTATGCGCTGGTACTTACAGTAAATAGAGAAGCAGTTTTTTTTTTGATGCGTTAAATGAAAATATGTTTTATTATTTTGATATTCGGCGGTACAACCTCTCTGAAAATCCCTACGCCGTCACTTAGTTATATTTTGTGAAATAAGATATAAGTATTTTCCGCCCGCAATGTACGCCCGGGACCAATTGTCGGCGGATCAACATCATGGAACCATAAAAATTGATGTTTTATAAAAAAACTTTGTTCTTACTGGTTGATTTTTTTATGGGTAAGTTTATAAAAATCTTATCCAGGGATTTTTACAGTAAATAAATAATATATAAAGATATATTAAGGATTTTTATACATATAAGGGATTTTTACAGTAAATAAAAAATAAATAAAAAATATTTAAGAATACATAAAAGTCTTATTCAGGGATTTTACAGGAAATAAATAAATAAACTATATTTACACGCAATTCTAACATGGTAGATAACAAATTTGAAGAATTCTTTGAATCTTGCAGTGAGGTTACAAGATTACACACTAAAACATAAGCACTACACACCAAATGCATCAACGGTACTTAAAAAAAATATAAGGTAAATACCTGTAATGTTGTAAAAGTAATAAATATAATAATAAGCTATAAATGTAATAATAATACATCTTTATTCAATGAAAAATTGCAAGATTTATAACTAGAAAAAGTACATGTTACAACAGTTTATAAGTTACGTAAGTACAAAAATTAACAACAGAAAATAAATAAACACATGAACAGTAGGTACTTGAAGAATAGAAATTTATAATTATAAATTTAGGTTTCTCGTAACCTGCCTCACTAGGCTATCCTGCATTGAGGCAGTCATTTTAAGTCAATTTATAATACTTGTAAACATACCTACATTCATATCACTCAATAGATTGGTTGCATTAATTTACATATAATAACAAACCACATTGGTACAATAATAACAACATCGGAATCATAACTAATTTCGAATTTGGGTGAGTGCACCGGTAAAGGCCCTTTCATTATTTTTTATCCAAATTTTTATGTTATTTTTGATTTTTTTTGGGAAATAAATAAATTGTCATAGTTTTAACTAAATGAAGACAATATTAACAAAATTCAATCGAAAATCTGAAAACACATAAATCAGAAAAGAAACGTTCACATCTGGGACTTTTCGATTGAGTTTCGATAATATTGTCTTCAATTATTTAAAATATTACAATTTATGGTTTTACACATTAAGTTAAAAATTTAATAAAATAATATGATATTAAAAAAACGGTGAAACTGGTCTGGCGTAAAATAAAAATGTTCAAGTGTTATTGTCATTCAGTATTATCAGGTCGTTTAAAAATGCCATTACAGAATACATAACTTTTTTTTTTTAATTTCGGTTAAAAAATACAAACGTCTGGTTTTCTACATAAAGTAAAATTCATTTAATAACTATTTAAGTTATCGTAATACTTAAAATATGCTAAAACGGTTCATCATCAAAAAGTTTTTATCGTCGTGCATTTAAAAATGTTTCCGCATTTTTCGAGTTACCCGAGCATGAATACATGTCAAAAGCCCATAATAAAATTGCTTACCTACCAACATTTACAAAGTTTCACATCTTAAATTTTAAATTCTGTAGACTTGTTCATTCATTTATATGCATAGCCTGAATTAAAAGTTTATGGTTTCTTCAACCCTTGCCATCTGGCCATAAGATCCTGGCAGACTTACATACCGCAAGGGTTGGTTTTTAATGCAGTAGTTAAGAAATAAAAAATAAAAAAAAAACATTACTTAAACTATATGGCAGCAAACGTAATCGTACTTCCAAATATAACATTTGTAAATGGCTGAGCAAGTTTACGATAGGTACACAAGACTGTATAGAAAACAAATTGTTTGTAAATCTATTATTCTCTTGGTGGTTTTGAATTACTATTACGAATTGTTTTTTTAAATCAATATGCGAATTTTAGTTTTATTTATTTATATATGAATCTTCCGTTAGTTCACATCATTGTGTGTGCTAATGGTTTTAAAGATATTAATTCATTTTCAATCTGAGTGATTTCAATCGGGATTTTTTAAAAGTTGGACGGTCTGGTACATAAGGAATTTCTGGGACCTTGCTTTCTTCCTTATTGGCAAACTAATTTGATTTGCGTTTCTCTTGTAGTATCTGTGTATCTGTGACTGTGACAACATGTGAAAATAATATGTTATCTAAAATAATAATTTAGTTAAAAGGTTTCTTGAAACATTTATTTATATTGTGACGCACAACAGTAACTAATGTGGAATTTAAAAATATCTATAAAGACAATTGTATTTCGTTTGATTATTTATGTCGTACTCTGCTTACTGGTTAATACGCAATGTTTCTTATTCAAACAGTTAGATTTAGCTTTATTTTCACGAAAAGTGAGTATTTATGTCGGCCGAGACGAAAAAATATGCATGTTACATTTTAATTTTGTTAAAATATTTCACCTGATCGGTATACAACCTCGCTATGACATTTTTATTTTCATAATTTTGTTTTAAATTTCACAGACAATCAATCATCAATCAATGCTATCAATCAAAGAAAAAACATTAATCCATATAAAACAATAATTTATTCATGTTATGAAATGAATGCATTATTGAGAAGTTTGTATCGGCATTTATAACAGAAGAAGATGGAAAGAAAGTTATTATAATAATACACATTACACATACCCGTTAGACAAACCCTGCTTGCCAAACAAACCATTCAAAACCTTGGATGTATATCTAAATTATGATGACATGCAGCTTTCGTAGTTTGAACCTTAACCCATATGGTTCCAGCAATATTTCGAAGTAGGTACTTTTTTGCTTTTATTTTGACGAGAATTTATTTTATAAGGTTGGTACTTCTATTTGATTGTCTATTAATTAAAAAAAGGAACGCTCCGTATTATGCGTGTATCGAACTTCGACAACACGAACGTTCCGTATTATCCGTGAGGTGGGCTTATACATTTTACCTTCTTTGAAAAGAAAAAAAAAAAAATTGGATTAATTGATTTTTAAACAAATATTTGACTTGATTTTACAAGAATTTTATGAAATTACAAACTAAGGCCCTTGAAAGTATTTAAAAAAAAATTGTAAGGTTTTTGTGAAATGTACTTCTTCAGAACCACAGCCAATTTGGCGAGTTCTAAAATGTTTATGTATTAGGTAAGTACAGAGTCGATTTACAGTCAGCATTTTGGACTTTGTTTATATTATTGATTAAAATTATTACCAAATTTTCTGTAAACGTGTTATGATTTTCAGAAACTTTATTAAATAAGTTCTACACCGAAAAGTTGCTCCATCAAAATAATATTTTCAATTTGGGAGGTGGGAATGGGTACCGCCGCCCCGGGAACCTTTATTAGATAACCAACACCTCTGCCATAGGTCACCCCAAGTGGTTCGCTACGTTTGGTGATTTAGCAGGGGTGCTCGGGTTCAAGGGGTGAGGTATGTCTGGGTCTTGGAGGCGGATGACCAGGACACACTGAACCCCAGATTCCTACCCACCCCTTAAACCCTTTTCCTGTACAGAACTCCCCTCTCCTTCCTTTCCTTAAAAAACCCTCCATACAGCATCCCCAAAGATGACATAGGCCCTGAGGGAAATTATGTTCCTCAGGGCCTCCTGTGTGGAGCTCATGTAAAAAAAAAATATATATATATATAAAAACATATTTTTAATTTAATTATTTTGATATTATATTTGGTTACAGTAATGACGTATTGCCCATCTCACTAGATGTGAAACGCTTACGTTGTGATGGCAATTTACATAGTGGTTATTATCTAGGTTCCTGTTTACGTAATATTATGAAAATAACAGTTTATAATAAAATCAGTTTTTTTGAATATTTTAATATTTGTGTGATTCTTGTAATTTTTTAATGATCACTGTATAAAGTAAAGAATATATATATATATATACATTTGTTATTAGGTACTTCGTGACTTTGTGGAGAAATTCCAGTGGAAATTCTTTTATTAAATAAGTTGTGGTGTACATTTTGCGGCGAAGGCAATTTGGAAACTGCGCCCTGGATAGCACTAAACTAAAACATGAATGAATGGCGCAAGTTTTAACTGCAAAGTCGAGATTGCCAATTACCTTAAGATTAACAAAGTTGTAGGGAGCATAGTAACAACACTGTTTGCCGGGATGTGTGGCCATAAATATTAAAACGTAGGAGTTAAGTGCATTTCGGCTTGTACTCGATTCCGACCGTATCACACGTGAATTATAAATGTGTAATTTTGAATGTGCATTTGCGCGTAATGCGATCTATCAAAATTCCACGTAATTATACAATTGGCTATTAGATGGAAAATTAGGCGTTGTGTAGTAAACTCAGTTGTTTTCATAGAATTTGAATAATTCATCAAATTTCAATGTTAAAATTAAAGTTCTGTGAAAGGTCTATTCATGTTCTGTTTTTTTTTAAATTTATTTATTTTTAAAAAGAAAGACAAACATTCCCAGGTTACGAATAACCCAACAATGTTTGAAAATCTCCTACTACCACCATAGAAAGCCGAAAATGTTGCTTGTGTTGTGATGGAGGAGCCAGCCGAAAAATCGAACACGGGACGCCCGGGTGGAACCCAAACGCGATGTCCACTCAACCACTGACCAGACAAATCATCAATTACAACAGTTATCAATTAATTTTAGACCGATTGTTTCACAGTAATCCGATAATAATAAAACTTGAATAGGATTTTTTCAAAATTCTAAAATCAAACCATTGTTACGAAACAATATTTCGATTTCACATTTATTCATGTTTTCATAACATATCTCGTCACTATACAAATGCTGAGCAAGTACTATTCGAATAGTTTAATAGTATTTTTTTTCGGTATTTATGAAACAAACATTGCGGGGCGAAGTGGGGTTTTTATTCCATTTCCGGTAAGTCTGTAGACGGTACATTTTGGTGGACGGCGTACTGTTTACACCTTAGAGATGGGTGATTTCTGCAGGCCTCCGAGGTTTTGACTTCGTTTAAAAAGAACTCGAGTTCTAAGCGCAGGTCCCGGGTCTGAGTTCTTGGACGTGGACTGAGTACTGGGTTCTGTTACAGCGCACCAAGCCGGGACCCACGGGTTCAGCCAAGGACCCGGAGCCGAACCTGGAAAGAACCCACACAAGAACTCGGACAAGAACCTGCATAAGAACCCGAGCTCGGACCCGGACAAAATCCGCACAAGGACTTGAACCCAAACCAGACATGGCTGAATTCCGTATTTTGCCGGAGGCCTCCGAGGCGTGCATCCTTTTAAAAGTACTCGAGTTCTAGGAGCACGTCTCGGGTTAAAGTTCTTGGGTGCGGACTGGGTATTGGGAGCTGTTTCGGCTACCGGGACGCACGGGTACAACTGGATGAGCTACGAGCTGGACCTCGAAGCCGAACATTGGAGCCGGACCTCGGAGCTGGACCCAGATAGAGCCCGCACAAGAACTCCAGAGTAGCGCGGAAGACGGACACGGGGGCGTCGGTGGAGGCATTCGGGTTCCGGCTCAGGTCCGGCTCCGAGTTGCGTGTTTAGGTCCGAGTCCTGGACCGGGTTTTCTGGTAGTAGTCGATTTGAAAAAGGAGTAGCATCCGCTTTCCGCGAAGTACCAACGTTCAAAAGGCCACTTCAGCTGAACGTACACATCGCTGTTACACAGTCAATTAGTTTTATGATGCAATTGTTAATGATAGTAATCTCAAAGTCCAGGAAGTGTTTGGAGTATTGCACCTAAGATGGTTACCATTTGTATTATTAAAAAATGGAAGCTCAGACCGAATAATACTCTCGCGCAAAACGTTGTAAGGAAAAAGTTCGCGGGTCTTTTGAAGTTTAATCCGAGCGATCTATGGCAGTCGTGTTAGATATAGATATAGACACCTAAACCACCTGGCTTCTTAATCTTCGGGATGATTGATTTTCCGTTGTCGTCGTGTTCAGTTGTATCACGCAACCACTTCCTGTGACACGAATTTAAGCCGTGGGCAATAGATAATGCACTGGCATCCCTGGACCGGCATCCTTCCAGCCTTGAGGGCTGGCCCCATTCATCAATCGGCTTGTCTTGCGAAGGATTAATTAGTTAGTTAGCTAGGATAGGCGTCAGGTCGATCTCAGGTAAGTGCAAATTTCTCATGTATTGTCATTTATCCCAATTATGTAAAATCCTAATACATTGTCAATACAATTATATTTTATATTTACAGTTCAGTTTAATTTAAACTCAAATCCCTTTTTATTTTACAATATAGGGGTAGATACCCGACATACATACCCGATCCACGTCAGACATAACTTGACATAAAAGAAGTAGTGCTTAAGAACATGACCCCAATTACCCGTAGTAATAGACACTCGACGTCAATCACAGTAAGTGTTTTGTGGTAGATTCGTTCAGTCGTTCAGATATGTGATGTCTATTCAGTATAATCTTTGGAAACAGTTCATTTTTTGCTTTTAGATGGTTTCCCTGGCGCAATGGTCTAAATACTTAAATACAATAAAAACACATAAATTTGTTGGAGACCACTTTACAATAAAAGTGGGCTACAACAAATGTATGTGTTTATATTGTAAATTTTGGCGAACCTCAAAGTAAATGCTTTTTACAAATATGTAAATACTTAACTTTTCACCGGAAGGCTGCTAGTGTAGTTTTTTTTATAGATAAAACAGTTTTAATGATTTAAAAAGAGAAAAATCTTTTTGTTATTGTTAGCCGATAATTGAAATGTCTTTCCATTAATTTAAAAGAGATTCAAGCTTATTTAGCGTTAAACGGGATTGATAAAAATATATTAATTACATTTTTAACGTTTGACTTTGAAAGCAACTTCAAATTTAAAAGAACTTCATTGTGCAAATAAAATATAAAGAACAAAGGGTGTAGCTTGTACGCAGTTTTTACTCAATAAGTACAATATACATTTATAAAACTAATGTGGATGTTATCAAGTGTAAATATAAATTAAAAGAGTTAACACATAACATAATTTGAGAACTGATAATATGTGAAAATAATACATTATTTTTATTTCAATTATTGTATCGTTATATATAGTATATATTTTTTAAATATAATAATTTATAAACACTACTGATCCAGTAGCTTTTGGCTACTTGCTGCAAGGCAAGAGAGGACTGTGGGCGGGTGTTCCAAACCATTTTTTTTTTCGAAAATTTCTGTGCTATTGGAATGCAAAAAAAAAATAATGTGCCCTCTTTAAAATAATTGGGCAGTGCATACTTGTGTTTAAAATGTAAGCACATTTTCTTATTACATCTTATAAGAGCAACCCATTTCATATCTATTGTGTAAACGTATGAGAATAAATACGTAGCAACCTTAACTATGATATTAGCCCTTACCTTGGGGTATTCCGTGTTTAGTATATATTTTAAAAATAGTTATCAACTTGTTTTACATTGATATGTTTGAGATTATGTCTGTAACTCATATGTTTGTAGATTTTGGGTCTTTAACCAACGTTTTTACTGACAACAATTAATAATTGAAATTATGTAATGGAATTCCTAATTCTCCTAAGTCATTTATTTAGACATTCGTTTGTTTGGAGAGTATCGTATCGTTGACTGAGCGACTTTCCTTTACCCTCTCAAAACATTGATAAAAATGTTCACTTTGTTTATTGAGCTAATAGCGACTCCTGGCATTACGACAGATCAAATATTTACCACTTATCTTTGGCTAAAACGACGAATCCTCGAACAGTTGAACAGTTTGATATTTCGCAGTTTTTCAATATTATATTATCTTTTGATGCCTAGGGATTATTTGTAAAACATTGGTTCATTAAGTGCTGTGAAGACAATATTAGATTTTTATATCTTTTATATATTCAATATTTTTATTAGAACAACTCTGTTTCTATAATTTTTGAAGATTATTCCCATCAACATAACATGTTATTAAAGAAGAAGACAACACTAATAATCTAAAAGAAAGTATGAAAGAGAACACGACACAAAAAAATAAAAAGATAACGGTCACAACTGGGACTCGAACACAGTACCTCTCTTACTAGGATGAACACCTTTCCAATTAGGCCACTACCACCTCAAACCGACGTATTTGTTAATTTCATATTTTGTGAAAACCTTTAAAATTATTATTGTTTTAGCATTAATTCCATACAGGAGGCATGTCATCTTTGTGGATTTTGTATAGAGGGTCTTTTAGAGGAGAGGAAAGAGTGAACGTGGGTCGTGAAAAGAGGAAGTCAAATGTCAAAAGCCACGGCAAATCGTTACGTAGCCGAGCTGTCTTTAAAAACCGACAAAAAATTGTTTATGGAAAGGTATATACATTGTTTATATAGCCAAAGGGGGTAGTTTTTAAATAACATAAATATTCAAACATATTCTATTAAAACGTCTAAAAATTTCAAAATTGAAAAAAGCAGTCCTATTATTTAAAGAATTTGCTAAAAAAATATCACTTTGCTTTTTATCTCGTCCATAAAATTAAAAATTATAAAAACATGTAATAAAAATTTTCTAAGCGAAATCAGACATTTTCAATTAATTTTTCTACAGTTTAAACGTTGATTTCTCAAATTTGTATCCATTTATATACGCGTAAGGCGTATATTATTAAAAAACGTTTCTTTAATGGAGGTTTTAATAAATTCATGTAGAAAATTAACTAAAAGGAAATGGTACGGATAAAATACGTCTAAATTTAACTGTTTACAAAACTAAATTAACAACAAGACATTAAAACTGACAAAAAATAACACAAGTTATAGTAATTACGATGAGTTAGTTATATTGATGAATTGGTCATTGTAACGGAAATTATGTACAAAAACATCAAACGAATGGCGCGTAAAATACCACATAACAAAACCATAAATTGACGCGCGTGAAAATAAAGGCGCTACCGCGCATCCGCAGGTCTACTGAAGTTCAATGTTGCCAGCATAATAATTGTAGAACATAAATATAAACCGTCTTACTCACGATGAATCCCTATTACGACGTAATAATGACGCATTAGCTATCCAGGGGTGGGGGCCTATACTGCTCAGATTAAAAATCTTTACTCACGAACACATTTTGTCCTGATACAACTCTAACAGGTTTTGATATTTTTAGACTGGCATCACTCTATTCCAAATCTCAAAAATGCCCTGTATTTCGCATTTTTGCGCCGCGTTGCCGACTTCACGTTCATTCAAATGTCAATATTATTTTGACGGCTCAACGGTTCGCGTTATTACATGGTTTGTAAAATGAATGCGGAAACATTAAAGAAGTAATATTAACGACAATTTTAATGAAGTAAGTATACCTACATGTTAAACATATATGTAATGTCAATTTTTCTACATATTAAAGTGACAGCCACACAAAATTTGACATGAATGCATCTGATCTCAGTAGTAATTACATTATTTTTTTGGCTCGTTATTCATATCATTTTCGTCAGGGGGTAGGCACTTTTGCCCTTCGTCATTATTTATAACGAAACTAAAATGCACTTGAATATATTTTAATTGGAAAAAATGCTTATAGTACCTATACAATTCGCATTAGATTAAGACACATTACGATGTAACTACGTATGCAACTTAATTAATAATGGACTATTTTTCAGTTATAGGCAAATGATAATCACAAAGATCTAAACCAGATACAAGCGCAACTGAAGATGAGGTTGAGAACTGGACGAGTTCGTACTAAAAGTACCGGCGACGTACATTTTCAAATCAAAGGTAAATATCGTGGCTTTATTGTTTTTTAAGATAACTTTGTATGTTGAAAGTAATATATGAAAATATCAACGGTTCTATGTGTAGTTGAACTTGAACTTACCGTAAAGATAGAATAATACCTTTGATCAAACAAAGTCGAAGAATAATACAACAGACTTTGTCATATCAAAATTGAAAGTTAAGAAAATGAGTAACTTTGTTCAATAATTAATTATGTAAACCACAAAGTGATTGATTTTTAAGAAATTAGGAAAGCTTTATGTCATATAATGTCTTTTTTCCAGAAAGTTAATTCTAACGACATGTTAAAGATGAAAATAGAAAGCACCGAGAAGATGGACTGTATGCTCAGGTTTATGAAGGAAGAGTCCAGAGCCAATATTCAGCTAAAGGAACTGGAGTCACAGACTAGAATAAGATTGATGGAGGAGCTTAATGTTCAAAATATTGATGCTAAAATGTGGACGGGAGCTAAGCAAAAGTACACATAAATAAATCTAGTTGCATTCATTTTGATATTGTGTTTTATTCTTCTGTTGTTGTGTAATATGTGTCTGTTTCAGCAAGTACATTATATTGACCAAGTAGGTACATTTTTCAAATAGTATAATATAATCTTATAGTTGGCAAATCAGAAGTTATAGATTCACATTTATGATAAAAAAAACAGAGCAACATGATACAGTCATACATATTACTAAAAATGTTGACAAATGAAGACCCGCATAGAAGCATTTCCAATCTGGTTCATGTTTGGGGCTGCTTCCGGTTCCACAACAGCACCACCACCTGCTACCGCTACTGCTTCCTCGTCGCGTTCATCATCATCTATTCCAAATTACAAATCATAGCATTAGCACATACAAAACTCTAAGAAATATCTAAAGACAGATTGTATTATAATGTTTAATTTTAACATAAACATATTTTATCATATATTTAATGTAAGAAGTGTATAATATAGTAGTGGCATAGTATAGTGTACGGTCAGGCACGGGGCACACGACGTACAGCCCCAATGATCCACAACTGTTGCTGAGGAGCATAAACTATTGTATTAAATTATTTTCTTACCTATTGAGGGTCATTCATATCGATGAATCAAGACGAGACAATCATATCAAGACAATGGAGAACTTGATGTCTTGATGGTATCATACACATACCCCGCAGCAGATACTTGTGTTGCGATAGATATTTGAGCCCTGTTGAAGGCAACTTCTCTGGGGTATCTTGGTTTCTGAACTGGGGTGAACAGATACTTCTCCCGACAGTGCACACATTACTCAGGGGAAACGTTTTATTCCCTACAACTCTGCAGAATTTGCTTGTTGTTTTTCAATGCTATGCGGCATTTTAATGTGCTGTGAAGCAAGAAATCCGTGTCCGAATTTCAGCAAAATCACATGTATCTGCGAAAAAAAATTTAAGTATAATAATATATAGCTTGTTTGGTAATCGATTTAGCTGATTTTTTCACAGGAGTGAGTATTATAAACACAATCTTACCTCGTTTTGACCCCAGTATCGTACGGCACAAAGAACCTGGAGATCAAAACATCCAAATATGGCCGTACAAATCGATTAAGCGTCTCATATTTACTTTGGCAATTCTATATTTATATCTGAAATCACTCTGTTAACGCCGCAAATGGGTCGTACCGCTTTTTATACGTTTTCCGTGCCCGTGGTGGACGAAAATTTGCTAAACCTTCGAACTTTTATCTCAGATTGTCAACAAAGTTTGACATCTCGATTAATTACGGCCGTAATAACGACGCTAACCCTGGGTGTCAGGTGGTTTAAAATCTGACAGCTGCTAATATAACGATGTTATAACGGCGGATAGAAATCGCGCATGCGCGCGACTGTCGGACCGTCATGTGAGTAACAATTTCACCTAACCCGTCCGTATTACGGCGTAATATCTTTTTTTTGCGATTATGAGTAAGACAGATTATGTATTATAATATTAAAGAAAAATAACAGGACAGGCAGACTTTTGTTTTAACCAAATCTAATTCTAAAACAACAGAAAATTACCTTCTAGATCTAATTTTAAATTAAGAACAAATCTAAGTTTGCTTATCTAATTCCTTGAATACCCAACTAGCATGAGAAAGTACTTGTCGCCTTATTACGATTTATGGTACCCACATTAAAATATTTCCGGTTACATATTTAAAAAAAAAAAATGTACAGTCCTTCTAAAATTATATCCCAACTGTCAAATGGTGTTTTTGTTACACATTGTATAAAAACTATACAATTATAGATTTTATTTGGTAAGTACCGATAAAAAATCTTTAGTTCTGTTTTTGAAATCCGACAACATCGTTTTTGGCATCCTACAACGATCCCACGCATGCACGTTTGAGTTTATTTTTCCCGCTAGATGCGTTGTGCAATTGAAGGTGACAGTTTTTTTTAATGTCTTTTGTAAATCTTAGTAAATCATGTTTTCCTTAAAAAATGGGAAATTTACTATTAGATTCGCATAATTCAGATTGGTCTTTAAGGTCTAAATTTTATAAGATATTCATGTAGAGATCTTTTTTGAAGAGTTTTATTTTCCATGTTCATTTGTTACTTCATTTAAAAAAAAATCATCTGCCAATGGTTTCGGATGTGTTGAAACCAGTAGCAGTTGAATTAAAAAAAATATATACAACAAATGTGCACGGTAAATAAAACTCATTAAAACAAAATGCCTAGAAATTGCTTAATATTATGCCCAAGAAATACAAAAAAAAAGTAATCTTTTCTTATTACATAAATGACTAGTGCTTACGTTGGTAAACGCGTATTCCAGAAATAAACTGTAAGTTTTAATTGTTATTTTTTGGGGACAAAAATCAACTTAATTTTTTTTAATGTATGAATTAGATAAACTGAAGATACAGCTCTATTGAAAATTCCTTTAATGAAAGGACTGGAATTAATGAAAATTTATAAATTTTTCTTTCTACAATTAAAGTTTAAATTTCTTTAATTAAAATTTAAAAATTTTGTATTCTCCAAAATTTTTCGGCGTTTTGGTTAAAAATGTTTGTGGCAAGCTTTTTTCATTTTTTTTCACGTTTGAAATAAAAATATTTTAAATTATAAATATTAAAGAACATTTCAATTACGAAAATTTGAAAGGTTATTTCATCTAGTTTCTAAAATGTTATTTGTTTTAACATTTTCAAAAATAAGATATGGTACATTTAAAGTACCTTGGTAAATTTCCGAAATTATAAGAGAATTTTTAACTCTTACTTTAATTTTAAACAGATTATTTGCAACGGATATACAACCCTCTTTGGTTGTATATGCGAGTTAAATCTTCATGAACTCTTTTTGTGCCGATAAATGTCAGTACCTACATACATAATTTTCGTTTCTATGAATAAGGTTTTCTTGTACACGGTTGTTTATCAATTGTATAAAATATTAATATAAAATTTGAATATTGTACACATAAAAAAATATTTAATAAGGATGTTAATGTTTAATTGGAAAAAGTATTTTTATTGAATGCCTCTAAATATTTCTACCACAATCATATCTGAAGGAATTAAAATAAATGGGCTATCGAACTATTTTATCCGACTTGGTTGAAAACGAAAAACCGGTGGAACGCCAAGTGTTTTTCTGAAGATAAATTTTACGACATCGTAAAATTGATGTTCCCTTTACTTTCTCCTGAAGGAAAATATGAAGGCCGTAGTCTATTACAAGATTTTATGTCTGCCAAAGCAAACGGCATGTTTTGGAAACCTCAGGGCAACTAAATGAAGGTGCAAACCTTATAATTCAGTACATACTACGCATTCTCATAACAAATGTTATAAAATAGTTATCAAAATATCATTGAATTGAGCAAGGAACTAATATAAATCTGAGGTTTGCAGTCTATGGAAAGCTAACAGCGACACCCGTTATATGAACCAATAATCCAAAATTGTTAAAGCATTAGGTTATTCCACTTTTCTGCTACAAGAAAGAATAAATATATATCTAAGAAATAAAATACATGCAAAATTTTGATTGAACTCACAAACTTATGGTTTTAACGATCATATATATATTTAATTTAATTAGAAAACTCAGTAACTATCTTCTGACGTACGTCACAAGATAGGGAAAATGCCCCCATACACTTTTTTCTTTAAATTTTGTAATCTTCTCCTTAATATTCTGGTGTATAACTGTTTTATGGAAAACCTGATAAAATAAATAAATAAATCCACAATAATTTACATTTACAAGCTGTTGAAAGAATACAAAATAAATTCTTACGTTTTATACATTTTAAAATGGGTATTCCAACAATTATGTTGAACTACAACACTATATTAAGCAATATGAATTTGCTCAAACTGTCAGACAGAAGAATTTTCACTGACTTGGTATTTCTATATAAAAGTCTAAGGACGGGTTGTTTCAAAAAATTTGATGAGTTCATCAAATATTTGAAGTTAATTTTCAGGTTCTGTGTAAGTTCTTTTCGAGTTCTGTTTTTTTATCATCATAGGCCAGCTGCTTTACAAAACTGAAATCATCACAGAACTTGAATAGAACTTACACAGAACGTGAAAATTAACGTCAAATATTTGACGAATTCGTCAAATTTTTTGAAACAACCCATCCTAAATGATTTAGTTGATGGTCCGGTATTGCTTGAATTGATAAGCTTCCGAATTTCACTTCGTAATACTAGAAGTCAGGATGTATTTCAGTTCAGAAATTCTGGGACTATTTACCATATGTATTCTTCTTTGTCCAGAATACTAATGGAGGGAAACAATTACCAAGTCAGTGAACATCTTCAATTTATCTTTAAACAAATATAAAATATTGTTATTATTTTTTATTTTAACTTTTTATGAGTAAAATCTCAAACTGTAATATTTAATTAAATGAAGATTTTTCTGATTTTTCTGTTTCCAGATTTTCGATTGAGTTTCGCTCATAATGTCTTCATTTAATTAAATAAAATATTGTTATTAAGGCAGTTCAGTTACGTATAATAAATACGTATTTTTCTAACTATGCTGTATATATGTAAAAGCCCCGAAAAAAGGCGTTTGTTAATAAATAAATAATAAATAAAGGTACGTTAAACTCTCTCCTAAACATAGATTTAGAAAAATGATGTTTTAAGTTAAATACTTGATCTGATTAATACTTGTAGTAAATGACGGAAAAGCCATCCAGGCAAAATTACAGATATCAAACTAAAATATACAAAGAAATCCAGACGGGAGCAGTTGGAACTCTTGTGCGGTATTCATAAAAAAATATAATAAAAATATTTACATTTATATATTTTAAATTTATTTTTATTTTTATTTGAATACCGCACAAGAGTTTCAACTGCTCCCGTCTGGAGCCAGTGAGATTATGGCATCCCCAATTGGGATATGTTGTGGGGCTGAAGGTAGTGGGGAGGGGAAAGAAAAGGGGGAGGGGAAGGTGGAAAGTACCTGGCTATTCAGATCTGGTCACCAAACACGGCTAAAGCCATTTCAGGCAACGTTTCAATTTTGAATGGTGGTCTTACACCAGAACGTTACTGAGAGTATCTTCCACTCTGTTACTATTTACAAATACAATGTTTTGACAGTACTGATTTTTTGAAAGTAATCAGATTGACAAATTGACGACTTTCGTTTTTGAGGGGTAATGAACCTGAGGCAAATTTGTTTTTATAAAACTATTCCTAAAATATAATTTCGTGTTTGACGGGCCTGCGGTAGTACTAATGAAAAAGTATCATTTTTGTATTTATAGGTACACCTTCACGAACATACTGATGATACGGTTGTGTAGTGATGACCCAAAACTTCAAGTCCTTTATAACAATACACACATTTTGACTTCCGGAATTATAAGCCGGAAATAGATAAGTAATAAAATCCAATCCTTTATATTTTTAAAAAAGTTGACATTATTATGAGCATAATGGGCTCTAAAATAACGATCGATGAAAAATAGGCTTTCATGTTTTCATAAATAATAATAATATGTTAAATCCATCATTAAAATGAAGGAGCTGATTTTCAAGCGAACATTAAAATCAGTTTATTCCGGAAATATTGAAATAAATCTTTAGGGTAAAGTAATGCCATGAATTATTCTCCGCCTAACGCCATTAAAAATGTGTGAAAGAGCTCAGTTTACAGAACAAGAAACACATTACACAATAATATTGTAACGTTTCAACTCGCAATACGAAAGGTTTACGGCTTTCCGTGGAGCCGAAGAAGCAAATTAACATTTGGAAGTTATAAGCTCTTACGGTGTGCCCTTTAAAATACAAGCTCAAATAAAATGTTCCGGGAACATAAAAAATCATGTAAAACCAGATATTTTTCGCCTACACCACGATGACGCAATGTTTCTTAATTTTTCATAAATACGAACGAAAATGATTTTTAGAACGCAATCAAAATGAAAAAAATTATGTTTTTCGAACCTTGCTCTTCTAAACCGAGCTCATTTCTGAATGAACTTCTCCTCAGCATCCACAAAGATGAAATACATATCAGATCTCTTTGTATGTAAATAATTATATTAATTCTTCAAATTTCCCAAATTAATCTTGTGGCGTCATTATTAATTTAATGAAAACAAATAACTTTGTGTACACCACTATTTAATTAACAATATCGACATGTTTCAAAACCTATGTTTTATTATTTTATTAAAAACCCTGTTTTACCTATATTTTATTAAAAAAAAAACATTGTTCAATGCATTTTGCACTAATCTATATACATGCGAAACATGGTGTAACTACCGAACCACCTCAATGGAACGACTCCGGATCCAATATAATGATGCATGTAGAATTATATTTGGATTCAGAAGATATAGCAGTGCATCGACAATTAGGATTGCACGGATTCGCCGGTCTAATGAGACATCGGGTCACTGGAGCCAGGATGCGGCTAATGGCTTCCGACAATGCAGTGGTGACCGCAGCGTTTCAGCACCAAACCCCACTCCTGAGTGAGCGCTGGGGTTTGGGGCCCGAGGGCCCGAGCTTGAAGAATAGAATTGATTATTTATTAATTTATTTTTTAATTTTAATTTGTAGTTTTAATTTCAGTTTTTTATTTATTTTTTTTGTTTTTTTTTGTTTGTTTGTTTGTTTGTTTATTTTATTTTATTTATTTATTTTATTTTTTTCTTTTCTATGTTCTAAAAAAAAATCTCTTGTATTAAAATATGTTATAAAATATATTATGTAAATATGTACAATCATATGGCACGTGTGGGATTGCACTATCCTCCCCACATCCTCGTAGATCGATTTTATGGATTCTTATCCTTGTCCACTTTCTAAATTGTTCAAATTCAACAAATTTCAAAGTCTAAACGTAATTTTGAAAAAGTTTCTCACGTGTACAACACAGGCACATTTGTTGCGGAGTTCCACCTCGTAAAAAAGTCCGAAATGGGAAAGTTAAAGTAGTTAGCAGTGAAAAGGGTGAAATCTGAGTTTGTTGTTTTCAATGAAATTATGTTGGACCAAAAAGCTGCCACATTAACCCACAAGGGGGCCGTAAAAAGTTCAAATCTGTTTGTTTCGTCCGGACATTCTGAAAGAAAGTTTTGGAGGTACTTCATTTAAAACACTCTTGCTCAATTAAACAAGGTATTCCATGTAGCTCGAAGGTAACTGGATTATATAATTTACGAGTAATTTACTTTAAGGCTAATATGAAAGGATTAATGAATGTTATACATATTCAGCGGAGAGATTAAAAGCAAATTAAGCGAATTAGTGTTATCATTGAAAACGAATACTCCAGCAAACAGTTACATTGTTACATAATGTACACAGAGAATACATAAAATACATATATTTTGAGAACGTAAGTACCGCCAAAGAAAAATAATGTGTAATCTAGCAGCCGTTTGAAGTATGTACGGTATCTAAGTGATCGGTCAGTCGCTGAGTTGGCATCGCGTTTGGCGCCCACCCGGGCGTCGCGTGTTCAATTCCTCGGTTGGCTTAATCCCCCATCACGCCATAAGCAACATTTTCTGCTTACTGTGGTGGTATTAGGAGATTTTCAAATATTGTCGGGTTAATCGTAACCCGGGAATGTTTTTTTTTTTTTTTAAGTATAATGTGTAGATGTGGTTGTCGATGGAGAAAATCTCAAAATGATTGAAATCTTCGGAATTATAACTTGCCAATATCAAAGGCCAATGTATCCCGTTCTTGCCAATCCTTGAGGTTTTGTTACTGTACTTGTTTTTTATTACAATTGTGGGCCACTTAATCATTACATCTCTTTATAATTATTTAGAATTATATCGTTGTTTCTTTAATCAATGTTTTATTATGTACCTATCGTGCAAATAATATAATAAAATGTAAAAGCCCTAATGGGATGCAAAAAAAATGTTTGAAGTGAATTAGCATTTCTTTAGCAATGTTGGGATTTGAAACTCCATGAAACGAAAAAGCGACGATAAATAGAATCACACACGTACATCTTTAGAATTAAGCCTTCGAGAGAATGAGAGAGACTAATCGGTCTCTTCTTTGTGCGGTGCTTCGTAGCTTCCCCACTCTAATCTACTTTAGTTTTCTGAAGGTTTCACTTCTACCGCATGTGAACTGCACACATTTTTTTACCGTTAACTTGTTTCTATCTCTAAAAATCATTGAAACGTGTCTAGTTGTCGGATTTGCGGATGACTACGATTATTTGGTTAAAAAATAAAAAGGATGTGAGCTGTGTATGTTCTTGTTTTCAAATGAAGATTTTTGAAAAATGTATTAAACAGGTATATAGTTTTATTCCCTCCAGTTGGATTTTTTTATCACTTGCTTCCTAATCCAGCCTTTATAGAAAATATTATGTTACATAGTAGTCTGAATTAAAAAAAAATGTTTGTGAGATTGAGAAGAATAAGTATTCGCTCACATACCCTCATAAAGGTGGCAAAACGATTATTTTTTTTACATTTTATTAAGAATATAAACGAGTTTCTCTGGTTCCATCCCCAAATACCCACTGAAATGCCTACCTTAAAAGAGAACCAAATACTGGCATTTATAAATCGGAAATGCCTTTATACTTGAATAAAGGAAAATGTATGTATGTACAAGTATGTACCAAATATGGGGCCATTCGAGCAATCTCATTTGTGATACACACCTTCCCTTCCACTGGAGATTTCAGCTACCCTTATCCCTTTACGGCAGGGATGGGAAACCTGTTTGGCGTCGGAGGCCATTTAGATGTCACTGGTAACACCCGCAGGCCACACACACAAATAACTGGTTTTAAATAGATATAAAGAGTGTACCTGCATGCGAGTCCCCAGCTTCAATTAGTATTACTCTCGTAATATGCGTATGGTTTTCATAACAATTACGAATTTTGCAGAATATGGTTTGAAACAAAAAATTTTAAAATGGTTTTAACTTAAGAGTGAATCTGCACGCGAGTCCCCGGCTTTAATTGAACACACCCAGATTGTATACACCCAAAACACGAAACTGGTTTTCCTCCGATTTCTGCACTAGAAACCCATGGATAGTTTCCTTAAAATTGTGTCAGCAGTTTTCCATTTTGCACACAGTAGTGATTTTAGCCTAGGAATGGATCTGCATAGGCGTCCACCAGTCCACCAGCTTAAATTCTATGATACTCAGAACACTTGAATGGTTTTCCTGCATTTAACAGCATAATTTTTTGAATTTATTCAACTATTTAGAATAATTTACATGGAATATTTTTTTTTTATTTAACTATTTTTCATGGTAGAAGTGTAGCAATATAGAGAAAGCACATCATATTTTTCCTTCCTGAATAGAATTGTCATCAATATTGAGATATTTTTTCGATATTAATTTCCCTATCGTACAATAAAAAGAAATTAAAATAAATCTAAAAACGGATGTTGGATCGCGCATGTATTTATGTCTACCTGATTTCTAGAAACATAGGTGCATATGTAAGCATATACCTGTCAGCTGTGTTGTAACTTTCTCTGGGTTTTATAAAAATAACGTTAAAATGTAGCTGAGAAAGAAAACCGTTCTCTTTCGCATTCTGAGTGTAATTTTTTTTCAGCTGTCAGCGCCAAAAAGTTTCGCGGGCCGCAGGTTCCCCACCCCTGCTTTAGGGGAAGGATTTCGGAAACAGCATGTTACATTAAACTGCATGCATTCGTTCAGCGACCTCGGCTGAATTCAAATTACATAAATGCGCAAGATGGAAAAATAATACCCATACCTACCTGGTACCCCGGTAACACGTTACGGTATTTTATAGCATTATGGTTTCAAAAGATTTTTTTGTGTATAATAAAAATTCTGCATTTTATAATTTCGTTTAGTTTATTTAAAAATAATAAAAATAAGCTTTTAAGCTTCTGTGACTATATTAGGAGCCAGTATTTTTCTCCAGTGAGCATCAATGCCGGATGATGGACTGAGGCGGGCCTCTATGACGGGGATATTTCCAGAGCTGCTTATCCTTTCTCTCATTCCTGCCACCCTGGATCTAATAAGGGCTGCATAGCTGGGAACTCGCCTCTCCGTAAACATCCGGGAAGCGCTGCAATATCTGGGGAGACCAAACATTATGTGGAATGCGTAATTGTACAGAGCCCGAAGTCTTTCTATGCAGTTTGCCCAAAGTTCGCACGTATACAGCGTTGCGTAGAACGAAAGGAAGAGCACCCTTTTTACGGCGGTGCCGCAAAGGCGGAATCTTCCATTCTGCATGTTTGCTTTTACGCTGAGAGCTCGTCTTTGCCTACCGATGTCGTCATCGTCCATCAGATTTCGGGTGATTACGTGGTATTTAGTTCCTTCGGTCACCTGCAAGTTCACATAGTTAAGGGTAGCTGGAGGAATATTTGTTGGTTTTTGTCCATGTCTTATGACCAGTAGAGCCGTTTTAGTGGGACATAGCATGTTTGTTTTTCCAGCAAACTCTTCAAAGATCTTCAGAAGAATAGGTAGGCCTTTTATAGATGGTGCCATCGAGACCATGTCGTCCGCATAACTAATGTTGTTCAGACACCGTCCTCCGATTTAGCAGCCTACCCCTGCATGCCTGTCAACTCCCTGTCGGTGAGTTTGTCCATGTACGGGTTGAATAATATCGAGGACATGCATCTTAAATGCATTTTATATATTATATGAAAAACTTCGAAATCGCAAAAGTGTGCTTCCATAGCAAAAAATACCTTCGACATCTGGTTGTTTTTGGAACAATGTATTTGATTTTGAAATTTTTTTTGACGTCCACGATCAACAGATCAGTTTATTTACTTAAGCAGATTATTTTATTTCAAGTATAATAAAAAAAGGTGCAAGTTAATCGGAATCGCCAGAGATTCGTCTACGCAGTGAGGCTTACATTAACCGAGAAATGCGATTGCCATTGGATTTGACAGCCCTTTCAAATAAAACCAATCAGCCTGGACCTAGTCGTACCTGCAAAAGATCCCTAAGGCATCCGAGGGAGTTTCACTCGTTCAGAGTTAACGGGGGTGGAAAGGAGCGAACGTAAGTCATACAAGAATGCTTTAAAGCAACTGCCACATCGATGTATATAAATTAAAAATACTGTTAAATGAAACGAGACTAATGTACATCAGGTTCCATGAGTGGTTTTATATGCCTTGCAGTGTTCACGCAAGGTGCGTTCTCAGGTGTGAAATAATTGATACATTTTCCTTGCCAATCGCATATTTATCTAAAGCGCTAGAAACGGGACGTGAGGAGGTTAACTTTGTAAAAAAATACAACAGCAAAAACGTTTAAAAAAATATCGACTAACTCGTACCCGCAATGAGAGTAAGCTCTAACACAGACATCATACGAATGTTATTGTTGACTTCTGAACCTCTTTCATCACCCAAAAGGAAAATAATCACAAATAAAGACGTGAAAATGAATGGAGGGGTTCAGAAGTAGATAAAAAAGCAGAGGAATCTTCCGATAGATACAGTCCAAACCTAAACCAGACTTAATTAATACGACGAAGAATCTCCGGATTCAGTTAAGTTTTAAATAAGATTAGTAAAATGATGTAATGACGAATATTGCTTGTTTTTTTTATGACTTGAGTTAGAATAAAATTACTTTGTTAAGTTGGTTTTCAAAAAAGCAATTTGCGCACCTTCAGTGCCAAAGTGTAGTATACTGATTAAAAATGTTGTTATATAAACTGCTGCTAGGTACGCCCCACGTATTTGTTAAACAGTTTATTGTTCTCTAGATTTTATGTCCGGGTTAAATCTTCCTCACAGGAAAAACTTAATCCTTCCACACACTTTTCCACAAATGCTAATCTAGTCAATTCACACGATGTAATTGCATTTTATGTATACTAAATACAAAACTATACAAGAACAACACGTCAACCTACCAGAGACCATATGGGAAAATACTTCACCGACTCCAGATATTTTCCAGAGGGTTCGGCTCGATAGAACTCCTAACTGAACCGATAAATCCTACCGATCCCTCAATATAAATATTTAAAAAATCTTTCGTAATCCTACATGTATTTAATATGACTGATTTTTGCATTTTTATATAAAGATTCTTTGACAAATCTAATAAGCCTAAATTTTTAATTAGAGAGCTAGGTATAATGCCAGTAGCCGAAATAACAAATGGTAATATTTTTATAGTCCGAGAATGCCAAATTCTTTTAATCTCATTTCCTAAATCTGTATATTTTCTAATTTTTTCAGAAACAGATTTTTGAATATTACAGGAATTTGGAATAGCGACATCAATGATATAAGTTATTTTTTTAATTTTGTCATGTAAAACTATATCGGGTCTATTATGACGAATCGTTCTGTCTGTATGTATAGTTTTATCATAATATATTTTATAAAATTCATTTTCTAAAAACGAATTTGGTTCGTATTCATAATATGGAACTACATTACGGCAATCAATCAATTTATGTTTAATTACCAAACTTTGATGAATTATTTTTAAAACCTGATTGTGTCTAAAAGTATATTCGGAAGGCGCTAATATAGAACATCCCGATATAATATGTTCTATAGTTTCCGGAAAAGCCAAACATTTTCTACATAAATCATCAATTTGATTTCTATCTTTGATTATATACTTCCTATAATTTTTAGTATTAATGACTCTATCCTGAATGGCAAGCATAAATCCTTCTATTTCTGCGCTCAATTCTCCAATACTCAACCATTTGTTTGACGAAAGTTTGTCAACATATGTTTGGTTGAGATAATTGAAGTGTTTGGCGTGAATAATTTTATTTGACCAGGAATCTAATAATTCCTGGTTGGTATTTAAAAGAATGTTGGCATTATCGTCGTATAAATTTAAAGGTGTAATGTTTCTATCTGCCTTGCAAATTATTTTGTGCATTTCTGAACTATTAGCTTTCCTGTGGAAAAAAGTTCTTAGCATTTCTACCTGATTGTATTTCAAAGAAGTTATTTTGACTATACCTCTACCTCCTAAATTTCTAGGTAAATTAATTCGTTCTATAGCTGAATTTGGATGATGGCAATTAAACTTTGTTAACGTAGTTCTTATTAATCGTTCTAAGCTATCTAAATCTGTATTGGACCATTTAATTATGCCGAATGAGTACGTTAATAAAGGTATTGCCCAAGTATTTATTGCCTTTACTAAATTTTTAGCAGATAGATTGCATTTTAAAATTTTTCTGACTCTACTTTGAAATTTAATCCTAATATCATTTTTAATACTAGTATGATCTAATCTATTCGATTGCGGGTATCCTAAATATTTATAAACCTCATCCCCTTTCATACTTTTAATTTTGAAATTTCTAAATATACCCTCGTCTCCGTCTACAATTTTGCCTTTCTCTATATGGATCGTTCTACATTTATCTAAACCAAAAGTCATTTTAATATCATCTGAAAATATTTTATTATTTTTTTATTTATTTTCATTTTTTATGAGTAAAACCTCAAATTGTAATATTTAATTAAATGAACACACTATGAGCGAAACTCAATCGAAAACTCAATCCCAGAGGTAAAAATATCTTTTTCTGATTTTTCTGTTTCCAGATTTTCGATTGAGTTTCGCTCATAGTGTCTTCATTTAATTAAATAAACTAAAATCATTATTTATTTATTTAATGTTTCTTCACAATTAAAATACATTATTTAGCATTTAATTATTAACCCCACTATTGCTCGCTTGTATCGGGGTTAATAATTTCACAATTTTATCAAAGTAATGCACATAAATATCGGTCATTATTAAACACTTAGTAAATGCAAATTAATACAATTTAAAAATAACAATGATTTTTTTTTTAACAACAGTTAATTGTTAATCAAGTTAAATTTGTAGAACTCTATTTTATTTTTTTATTTCTTTTATATATTCAATAATATTATTATTCAATTTATAAAAATAGTTTATTTATTAACAGGTTCTTCAAGGCAATTATTATAAAAATTAATCAGACAGTTTGATAATGCCTTCAGAAGGTGAAACAGCTGTCACGCATAAAAATAATTACCCAGCAGAACTTGCTTATATATAAACTGTTTTTAAATTCAATAATAAAAATATTGAATATATAAAAGAAATAAAAAAAAAAAATAACAAAAAAAATAGCAAATTAAGAAAGTGTTGAGAGATCAAACAAAATGTTATTATTATTTGATTATTACATACCATTTTCAACAATAGAGAAAAAAAATACCTTTATGGTTTGGAAAAAAAATAAAAGTAAAAAATAACAAAATAAAAAGCAAAGATTAAATGATTATGAAGATTAAAGAAGCGGTTAATGTTAAAAGCAAATCTATCTTTGAAAGCAACAAGGGAATCTAAAACATAATATTAAAGTGAGTACCAAATAATTTAAAAATAAATACGAAAGATTTTTTTTTTATCAGAACATTTAGTACAATGTTTATTCCATGATGTGCCCGTTTTCGTTAAAAAATGATTGTATTTTATTGATGTAATTTTTTATAAAAGTGACACTTTAGATATGCCACCTGTGTGATCTTTT
This sequence comes from Glyphotaelius pellucidus, assembly GCA_936435175.1. Classification (NCBI taxonomy): domain Eukaryota; kingdom Metazoa; phylum Arthropoda; class Insecta; order Trichoptera; family Limnephilidae; genus Glyphotaelius; species Glyphotaelius pellucidus. The sequence goes on along the minus strand of OW386538.1, from coordinate 28,859,693 downwards.
GGTTTGGCCAATGTTGTGTTATTTATTGCTTCATTACATTTATTTTTTTTTACTTTAGGTGTTATTGTATAAATTTAAATTCCACATATGCAGACATTCTCGTGACGTCATGCTCAGACTGCTCGCCGTGGACAATCTCACCCGTGAGTGGGCCGCTATACTGTAGTGTCAAACTATAAACCTTCAATAACCACAACTATTTCAGAGCAATATGGTTTTCCGCACCAAAATTTCCGCAGATACAAGTTCACAAGATTGGGTGCAAAGTAATGTTAGTCTTACAGTAGAGATTCAAACATAATAACATAATATTATTGTGTTCGTGAAAATTAACGGGGATAGTTTCAAAGGTACAGTTTCCGCGTCCGGCAAGTAAATACATTACCAAGATTAGTTCCACTATGGTTACCCAATCCTTCCAGGCATGATTTTGCTCGCATTCTCTCCTTCAATTTAGGAGAAATTCCATTTATTGAATGTTGCTTGCAATAGACTTGATACTCGTACGTGTTCAAACACATTTAATTTGACTGTAAAAACGGTTGATTAAAAAAATCAAATCCAGTATATTGAATAAAAAACCTGGTCACTTTGTTGTAACTGTTTATTTGGGACTTTGTAGTAATTGTTTATTTGGGTCGGTTATACTGTTACAGGCATCTTTAGGTTGATAGCAACGTCATCTCACCAGCAATAAAAATAATGAAATAATTGACAAAAAATCAATAGCGTCAGTAAGTACCTACAATGGTGATTATTTTTGGGTTATTCTGCCGTTTTGCGGTTCTTACTTCGTTAGCCAAGATTTTGGGTAGCATCACGGTGTCCATCATCAGCCCATCAATCACCATAATACATTTGGTCTGGAAATCTGAAATCATATTTCAAAGCATTATATTCTTTAGCACCATCATTTTATTCCGAATCCGGACTTAAAAAACATCCTAGCATGAGATTCAAATAAACTGAGTATAAATAAAATATAAAAAAGAACATTGAAACCGCTCGGGCCAAAGAAAATTATTATTATCAAATTAAGATTTTTTTATAAATCAGAATATATCAGTGTATTAGAAAAGATAGATAAAAGAGTTTAGACTTTTTAAAAAATAAGATTTTTAAAATTTCACTTTGACACAAAGTAGAATTCCGTCATATTATTATAAAACTATATGTTAATATAAAATTCAGCTATTCAGATTAAAACAAACATTGCACCAATCTACAACTAAAACGACTTTTGGACAAAAAATATGCAATATTTTTCTACAAAATTATTTAGCTTTATTTGATTATTAATCAAAATTATTTGAGCTCCCTCTTCAATAAGAAAAATAAAAAAATAACCGACTTCAAAAGAAACATTAAGATACGGATTATGGACGGGAAGGAAGAATATAGATACAATTTTGCAACCTTACAAAGATTAATGCTTGTATTGTGTTTTCTTTTAGATATAACATTATAATTTTCCTCTTTCAATATTTTTAGGTACCTATTATGAGTGTGGATTTAATTGTAAAGATTCTTGTTGTTAGTGTGAGTAATTTGTAGGATGGTACTTGTGATTTATGTTTAGGAAGGATTGTGATTGGAAGAATACCGGATACTGAACAACAGATGTCTCTGACGTTGGTGTCCCATGGAAGTCCAAAAATATTTCTGAGTTCTCTGTTTTGAACCCTCTGCAGATTAAATTCAGGTGTTACAACATTTTGGAAGGCTTTAAATTTTTCATTGCCCAACAATAAATCATCATGATTATAACTTATCACAAATCATCTCCAAAATAACACTTCATTCAACTTTATTGTAATTTTTTCCTTTTCAAATAAATAACAACATTAGTTTTGTTACCGATTGTTACATGTATAAAAGGTTCAAAACATGAAAAATAATTGTACAAAATAAGAAAAGCGTATTTATATTAAAACATCGGAACAGATTTTGTGAGATATCATCGAAATTTTTTATTAGTTTGAAAGGCCTATCGATGCTATTATGTATGGAATATAACATCGTTCAAATGTCCGCCGCGGCTTTTATGGATGGCGTGCATCCGAAGTATCCAATATTCCATGACTGGCGCATAAATCAGGCTGAATTTGACCGATGGCATGGGTTATGTTGGCTTTGAGGGCTGCTGTGGTTTGTGGCTTATTCGCATAGACCTGCAATTTAAGAAAACCAAAACACAAAAAAGTCTAACGGAGTCAAATCGCACGATCTCGGTTGCCAGTTCACATCACCTCCATGTGAGATTTTATTATTAAACAATTTTAAATAATTAATTAAATTTTAAACAATTTTATCATTTGCACGTGTTGTTGAACGCTAAATGACAATGTCAAATGACCAATTTGACAGATGACGCTTTAACAATATGTGTCTGTGCATGTGTGTGTGTGTTTCCGTCCGTCCGTCCGTCCGCGTTTGTGTGTGTGTGTGTGTGTGTGTGTGTGTGTGTGTGTGTGTGTGTGTGTGTGTGTGTGTGTATGTGTGTGTGTGTGTGTGTGTGTGTGTGTGTGTGTGTGTGTGTGTGTGTGTGTGTGTGTGTGTGTGTGTGTGTGTGTGTGTGCGTGTGTGTGTGTGCGAGTGTGTTATGGCTACATGGATGAAAAAAAAAAAACTTATAAGTTTAATAAATCTTATAAGAATTCTTTTCAATTTTGTTGAGTAATGCAAGTAGCTCATGTTTGGTCATTTTCTTTAGATTTCAAAAAATGAAGAAAAATAATATCGCTCGGTTCAAAATGTTATTACAGCCTCCGTCATATCATTCTCATGAAGATTCTATCTCTTTCCAATCTCCGGTGTGAGATTGCGATTCTTCCGATGTGCATTACGCTGCGCACAGACAGGGGCGGCCCCAAAGGCGGCTGTGAGCGCTTCCATCTCTCTCATAAAAAAATATCTCTCTGATCGCTCATGTGGAATAGAAAATGAAGGTTTTTAAAAGAGTTTTAGTTTTGTTAACTTGTTTTATGAGATTTTTTACAAATGAAATAAAACATTTACATCATATTTTATTCAAAGGTATAATAGCAAAAAATGAAGAGCAGTGCTTCTTATCGAAATCATAAAACAAGATATAAATGTATATTTTTTATGAAAATATTAAAATTGAATTAATGCAATTTTTTTGCAGTGTTGAATTGTTATTTTCTAACATGATATTTTTGAAATATTGAGACAACGCTCAATTTATTTACTTTACCGTTACTCAAAAACCTTGTATGATTGAAAAAAATATCTTCCTCAAACTTCGCAAATTCACTTTGTGTCGTCATTATTTGTTTTAATTAAAATAAAGAAAAAATAACCTCAATAATTGTCAATGTAGCTCAGATTTCAAAGCTCTTTACTACAAATAATAATAAAAATAAAAGATTAAATCATTCAGTATCATGTTGAGTAGTACGTTCTCAGACCTCGTCTAGAAGTGATTTCGCATAACCATTATTTTCATTAACTTCTTGCATAGCAAAATGGACGATAAGGAGCAGGTTGATACTATGTATACAAACTTCTCTAAGGCCTTTGACCGCGAAATTCACTCATTTCTTTCGAAAAAACTCATCCTAATTGGTATACATGGTGATCTGTTTAGATGGAAGAAGTCCTACATTAGTAATTGCAGTCAGGTAATATTAATCAACGGTGTCTTTTCAAAGTATATCGAGATAATATCTGGTGTCCCGCAAAATTTCCACCTACGTCCTTTCTTGGTTAAACCTTAGCAATACTCGTTATATTCAGCCTACACAAATTCACTTGTGGTGGACCTAGGTTCCCCATGAATTAAGACTTCATAAAAATAGAAATTAACACTTTCTAGAAATTAACTTTAATTAACTTTTTTTTTACTAGAAATTAACTATTATTACATTTTTTAAACAAATGCGTGAATTTCAAGCGGGAGATCACTCCGCTTGAAATTCACATTTTTTGATCGAACAGGACCCTTTATTCCAGACAAATGCACAATAACGTTATGCGATCGAACTCGTGACCGCGATGGCGGTGTTTTTTCCCATTAGTACCTGATTTTGCCATAAAATGCATTAGAAACATCGTCGTTAAGATTTGCATTATCCAGGCTGTCATTTTCCGAGTCACCAATGCATAAAAATGTAATATTTTTTTTTTCTTACGTAAGTTCACTCGTGGGGGACCTAGGTCCTAGGTCCCAGGTCAGCCCGGGCGATATTTTTAGTATCGACCCCTTGGGCGATACTAGGAATACACGGAGTCGCAAGCGCGTAAGGCTTTAAATAAAAGATATATTTGCGATTACCTGCTTGGTGGGGGACTACTCCCCCGTGGGTGGTGTTAAGGGTTAACATTTATATAAACAACAGTATTAAGCTTTCGAAATTCCAAATATATATTTAACTTTACGTTTACGACATGAAAAAATTCAAAGTTTCTCTCTGACTTGGAAGCGTTACAAAGTGACCTAAATAGGTCTTGCAAGTATTGCGAAATGCATTATGTCATTCATCAAAATACACATGTAATTAAGTTCTCTTATTTACTTCACAACGAATTTGAATGTAAAGATCTTGGCGTTTATCTTGATAGCAAACTTATTATTAATAAGCACAATGACTCAATCGTTCACAGGTCATATAAAATTGTTGGCTTTATTCTTCGTTTAACTAAAGTATTCAGGAACCCGCGTACAGTAAGTAGTACGTAGTAGTAGCAGTTATATTTTGCATTTGTTAGAAGTACATCAGAATATGCCTCGTTAATATGGAACCCGCAGTACAAACTTGATTTAAATGTACATATGTACATTGATAGCGTAGAATATATTCAAAACAGATTTATAAAATATCCTTCACTCAAATTCAACAAAATGCACATTTCGATCTTTGCAAAGGCGAGCAATAGCTGATTTAACAGTTGAACACAGAATTTTAAATAATAAAATTGACTGTACCGAACTCCTTTCTCTAATTAATTTTAACATACCTTTAAGACGTACACGCCATACAGCACTATTCCACACGCTTAATTACAAAACAAATGCAGTAACTTATTCGCCATTAACCGTGCTCTTCATACGATCAATATTATTCGCCTAAACTTTAACTTATTTTATTTTATTCATTTATTTATTTAAGGAACATAAACAGTCTTAGTAATATAATAAACATGAGAGGATGATAAAAAACAGACCAATTATTAATGTTCACAGATAGGTATTTAGAAACAAGACTTACTAAATGTAAACTAGAATATTTAAGAAAAATTAAGAAAAGAAAACAGAACTAAGCAGCAATTAAAAAAATAATAATAATAGTACAAATCTGAATTCAACAAATGATAAACCAATACACAACAATAAAATAAGTGTGATTATAACTAAAATAATAGGTATTTGGTTTGGAAAGGGTTAGAGGAGGAGAGGGATAAGGGAAAGTTAAGGGAAAGTTGCCACGCAAGTAATATAAAAATATTAGATACAATTAATTAATATTCATGAATATGTGTTATTCGCACCTAGAATGTTAAACAGTGAAGTTTTGTAGCGACAGTAACTAGTAGTAAATACGTCAGCACGTGTGTCTATATTTGCAAATTTGTTGTTATAGTAGTTACATGTCCTTTGCATAAATTCATTTTGATTGGAATTGGTGTTGTATCTATCAATATAGAAAAGGGTATTTTGTCTACTATATCGAATCGACGTGTGGAAATTTATTTTGTTTAGCAAATTCGGGCAGTCAATTTTTGAGTAATTAATTTTGTACAGGAGCATCTGATCAGCGTCAAGCCTCCTGTTAAGTAGTTTCGTGATTCGAAAATGTTTCTCGATCTCGTCGTAAGAGTTGTATATGTTGAATGATTTAAAATTGAGGAATTTGAAAAATCGCTCCTGAATTCTTTCTAACCTGTTAACATAAACAATATAGCGCGGGTTCCAAACCTGTGAACAGTATTCCAGGTGAGGACGAACATGTGAATTGTAGAGAATCAGATAAGTCTTAGTGTTTTTGAAAAATTTGCATGTTCTCAGTACGAAACCCAGACTTTTTGTTGCTTTAGTGACAATGTTATCAAAGTGCTTTTCAAATGTAAGTTTAGAGTCCAAAATAATACCGAGGTCACGTATATAATCTTTATTTGTTAACTGCAATCCGGAAATGGTGTAATCATGCGGTATTTTCGCACGGTTACGTGTGAATGTAACTTTGCAACATTTAGAAATATTAATAAAAAGTTTATTTCTAAGACAGTAATCCATCAGTCGGTCAGGATCTGCTTGTAAACGCATAGAACAGTCCGGGGAGCTTGTAGGAAGGTATATTTTCATGTCGTCAGCAAATAGTAAAATTTGAGAGTTGTGAAAACATGTCGTAATATCATTTATATAGATAGAGAAAAGCAAAGGACCCAAAATGGACCCCTGAGGCACACCGGAAGTGATGATTTTCCAGATGTAAGAAAATCCACCCACCGTCACAGCCTGGGACCTGTTTGTCACGTATGAAGATAACCAACGAAGGAGATCTCCATGAATACCAAGATTAGCAAGTTTTCTAAGCAGGACGCTGTGATTGATCTTGTCAAAGGCTTTGCTATAGTCGGTGCAGATTGTATCAACTTGCACACGTTTATCCATGGAGGCAGATAAGAAATTTAAAAATATTATAAGATTTGTAGCAACAGAGCGACCTGCAAAGAATCCATGCTGAAATTCATTGATCGAATTCTTTACCACAGGGAATAACTGGTCATAGACTATGTTTTCGAACACCTTTGAACAAATGCAGAGCTTGGAAATGGGTTTTTAATTATCTGCTACACACTTAGTTCCCGATTTATGAATTGGTGTGATGTAGGCTCTTTTCCATGTATCAGGAAATGTACCAGTCTTGAGCGATATATTAAACAGTATTGATAGAGGAAGTGACAAATGATTTGCGCACTCGGTAATGAACAATGGTGGGATACCATCTGGCCCAGCTCCCTTGCTGGAATCGAGCCGTTTTAAATATTTAGATACAAGGTCAGCATCGATAAAAATTGATCCCATCGCACAAACCTGCTCTAAAGAGTCATCATCATTCGTAGACAGAATGAAAATAATCAGCAAATAAATCACAGACTGCCTGGCCACCTTCGGCTTTTAAAAGATTTAAAACGCTAGGAATAGATGCTGATAGTTTTTTTGATTTAACATATGACCAGAACGCCTTGGGATCTTTGGTGATATTCTCTTCAGCATTATTAATAAAGTCTTTGTGACACTTCTTTGCCATTTTTTTCTGTCTGGTGTGTAGCTTTGAAAAAGTAATGTAATCAGAAGGGTTCTTATAAGTAGTAGATAGTCTGTGAAATTTCTGCTTTTCACGAATAAGTTTAATTAATGACGAGCTATACCACGGGGGGTAGGAATGTTTACCAGTACGCCTCAATAGAACCTTATCTGAGATTAAATTATCAATAATATTGTAAAAATGCGATACTGCAAGATTGACGGAATCGGTTAAGTTAAGTATGCTCCAATCTACTTGTGCCAGGCTGTCTATATGTCATCATAATTAGCCTTGTGGAATGAGGGCCATTTAATTGAGTTTTCCTTTATGACCGGGGGTTCAACATACTCAGCAGTAATAATGATGGATTTATGGTGAGCATCCTCAGGAACCAACGGATCATTTGCAGGAACATCGCTTACCGAGAAATTACAGAGAACGAGATCAAGAATTCTTCCTAACGTATTTTGAACACTATTATATTGGTGGAGGTTACAGTAATTAATATTCTCGATAAATGTTGAGCTTATTGTAGAAGCGTAGTTGCTAGGAACCAGGTTAACCTTACCCACAGGAAGAGTCCAGGTAATATCGGGTAGGTTAAAGTCTCCCGTGATAAGAAACTTGTCGTCAGGTTGATTTAAGAGTTACCTAAATCATTCGAAAAGGCGGTGATTTGAGCACTAAAGTTGAAGCTTTTGGACAGGTAGATACAACAAAGATGTACGCTAATAAATCCAGTTGCACGTGGGATGCGAAGAGTCACCCAAACGTCTTCATCCGTAGAACACCATGAGTAATTACAAATTGCACTGAGTTCCTTTTTGACAGCCAAGAGCACACCACCACCCATAATTACACCTTCGATACTTCTGTCGCGTCGGAATACGTTATATCTTGAGTCAAAAAGCTCGCCGTCTGAAATAAAATCTGTAAGCCAGGTCTCTGTTATGCCAATCACGTCATAATCACCGCAAAGAAATGTGTCAGTTTTTGTTTTCAGTTCACGTACGTTCCGATAAAAAACACTTAAAGGCAGGGACTCTTTTTCAGTTCATCGAAATTTTCTCCGATTCACTGCCCAAATTTAAAAAAAAAACATCATGTCAACAATATAAACTGTTCAATGTGCGTACACATTCATTCCATATTCATTTCTCACACACGCACACACACACTACGCACATTACCAGGTAATTACTAAATATACATACCACAAATAAGACACTACAAAGAAACATCATCGGTACCTACTATGAAATATTATTTAATATCTGTAAATTGTAACCAATGTACTGTTTGTTTCTGTATACATAAATAAACAACCGTTCTGTTGTTATCTTTATAGATCTGCATCTCTGTGGTCCAGTCGCAGCAATAACTACACTTTTTTCAATTGCTAACTCGTTTTATTTTTATGCTTCCTATTTTTAATGACTCGGAGCCGGAACCCGAATGCTTCAGGTCTCGGGTACGAGCTCCGACCAAACTCATGCGTCCCAGTAACTCCAACAGCACCCAGTACCCAAGAACTTGGATCTGGGACCTACTCCTAGAACTCTTATTTTAAAAAAAAAAGCACGTCTCGGAGGCCTCCAGCCAAATGCAGAACTTACCCATCACTAGTGTTCATGTATTTTATATACGTTTATTTAAATGGCTGTTTGTAAGTTACGAGGTTGTTAAAAAAAGGTGACTTAAAATTTCGCAGGCTACATATATTCGATTTTCGAAAGTTGAACATATGTTGACATTATCAGATATTTTGCATTTTTAGTTTGTTTTTAACAGATATGAAGGTTAGACGTGTTTTGGTGTGCTTGGCGATTTTTTGTTATTGAAAAAAAGGATTATAGGTGTGTATTAAATTTTTGTGTGAAAAATAAAATTAAGTTCTCCAACGCACTTAAAATGTTGTCTGTGGCATTTGGTAGGTCTACTTTGATCAAAAAAAGATTAAAAATTGTACAAGATCTTTACAGTAGGCCGAAAAGGTGATAATGATGATGCCCGCCTTTTTTCTTCGACTTTTTCTGTTCCGAAAACTGAAAAGACCCATGAAAGGACGGAGTTTCGACACGATTGAACAATTAAAGGCCGCGTCCCTGGAAGGGCTCAAAGCCGTACCAAAAAGCACTTCTCAGAAGTGCTTCGAGGATTGGAAAAAGCTCTGGCACAAGTGTATTATATCTGATAGGGATTATTTTGAGGGGAACAAACTAGAAATTGAAGACTAAAAAACTTCTTTTTGGAAAAAAATAAAAATCACATATTTTTTAACAAATCTCGTACATTAAAATAATATTTACTTTTTCAATTTCTCTTCTCAAAAATCCAGAGAAGAATAAATTAATTTAAAATCATTTAAAGCCAACCCTTTCAAAATTAGCACGCTGGATTCTTTCAGTTAATTCAAAGATATAAAAAATGTAACACCCTGTGCGGTAGGCGGCGGGCTTGGGCGGCAACCGTGAAAACATTAGCCGCCCCTCGCGGTCCGTGCCGCCCACTAACTACCCCCCTGAGACCCGTTGGGCCCCAAGCCGTGGAGACTCGGTGCATAGACACATACATTGCATAGATACAGGCAGTGTAGGCTTCATACAATACAAAGCCTAGGCACAGCCTGCGGGGTACATTGTCTGCCGGATAAGTATGTGCTTACTGCTGGTATTCACTTGACATTTTTAAGGGTAATAGTGGCTGTATACTTGATTGAATACAATTTGAAACATTTAAAAAATGTGACTTCCATCTATTGGTTGTGCCAATAAATGCAAATTTTCGTTATTTGTTTTTCGTTTTCTTTTTATTTGTATTTGTGCAAAAAATAATTCATAACGCAGGAATGTACAAAATGATTTTAATTTTTATTTATATAATTATTATTTTTTTTCCAATTTCTTAGCAAAGAACGTGTTCTTTCAGGGGTACCAAGTTCTAAGGTCACATTGATCATGTTTTCATGTTTGAATTAAAAGTACCTACTCGAAACATCAATAAAATCTGCGTTCCTCAAACACACACTACAAAATATAGGATAAAATCTCTAAACTGTATTGCCCACTTTGTAGACTGCCCACTCATGTCTACTATAGTTTTCTGAGAAGATTTCACTTCTACCTCGTATTAGATAATATATATACATATGATGAAGGTTTTTTTTGGAATTAATTGAATTAAATGAATCAATTTAAAAGGCCAGGTAATCAGACTGTATCGATACACCCCTGGAAATGAATCTGCCCATGTCTATTGCCTACACTACATAATTTGCTTCCAGATATGTACAAGGGAATACAGAAAAATAAAAATTTTCAGAGTGATGCTTTAAAATAATATTTTTTAAGCACGTTTGAGGACGAAACTATATAATTTTCTTATCGTGTCCTGTTCTGTCTTGCTTCTTTTTCTCTCCTTTTCTTTTCCATTTATTTTTAATCATCCATAAATACACGTATAAATAACTTTGTTATTTTTCCTTTCTTTGTTTCTGTTGTTGTTTGTTCTACATAACCTGTATTCTATTTATAAATAATCTCACCCTACAATTTTTTGTAAATAATTATTACATGGTTTAAAAAAATTTCATCCCATGAACTGACAAGAAGAATGCGAAACTTTACATAAAGGTCTTATAAAACTTACGTTATATGAATGGTGTAAAGATAATGCCACGGAATTATATAAAAAGCAAATGTAATATCATCTTGTCTGTAAAATTGATTACTCTTACACGATCCGTGATGAAACCCTGTAACGAGTAGACATGGCATCAGAGATCTGGGAATCCTACTTGACTAGAAGCTAACATTCAGAAACTATTACCAACACATTGTCAATCAGGCCAATAGAATGCTCGGTTTTATCACTAAATTCACCAAATCGTTCAAGAACCTCAGTAGCTTCAGAATCTTGTACTAATCTTATGTAAGAAGTATCTTAGAGTACGGCTACGTCATTTAGTCCCCACATTATGCAATTCATATCAGTAAAGTGGAGTCTGTTAAAAAAAAAAGAATACTAACTTTAAAATCTGGAGTACATCCGAATCTAGACAACTATGCTGAAAAATTTACTCACTTTAGAGAAGTCTCATACGTCAAAAGAAGGTACGTTTTAGATACAATCTCTCTATTTAACATCATAAACAAAATGTATGATTCATTTTTAATTTATCAAATTAATCTTAATATTAGGCCAATTTGGGAGGCGGGAATGGGTACCACCACCCCGAGAACTTTTATTGGATAACCAACACCTCTGCCATGTCACCCCAAGTGGTTCGCTACGTTTGGTGATTTAGCAGGGGTGCCCGGATTCATGGGGTGAGGTTTTTTCTACCCACCCCTAGGAGATTCCTACCCACCCCTAAATCATTTTCCTTCCCAGAACTCTCCTTTCCTTCCTTTCCTTGAAAAAATCCTCCTCACAGCATACCCAAAGTTGACATAGGTCCTGAGGGAAATTATTTTCCTCCTCCTCCTGTGAGGAGCTCATGTAAAAAAAGGCCGAAATTCAGAGAACTCTTGAAATCTTTTGGATCGATATTTACCGTATTAATACAAGTTTTTCGATACCAAAATTAAAAATGACTCGATTATACAATAAATACTGAGGAAATGAAGACGTGCATGTATTTTATAACTCAATTACTGTCTTCAGAAGGAACATATACTTACATATCCGTCACTTAGAGCTATAACGTGTGTTTGAATGTATACGTATGTGCGTGTGGGTATGTATGCAATAATTTATGTGTATGTATAGAGTGTACACACTCATGCATATAAATGTGTATGTATGTATTTTCTAATATTTGATCCTCCTTGTTTAATGTAATTGTAATATAATTTTTTTATGTACGTACTTGTAATAGTATGTTGTAATGGTGACCGGCCAACTCGGAATGAAACCAACTCAGAACCATCTCAGATAAGTCATTTAGAGTGATAAAAAAATGTATTTAAAAAATTGGTAAAATAGGTTATGTTAGGTTAGGGTTATCGGCTAATTTAAAACGATTTTTTTCATAGATTTAAATGACTTTTCAAGGAGGTGTTGAGTTGACATTATTCCCAGTTGGCATGGAACCGTTGTAATAACAACATACTAAGAAAGTTGAGATGAATGGTGTGCTCACCTTTAATTGGAATTGTCACTGTGACCACATTCAAATTGTAAACTTATGTAATAATTATATGTTGTGATGTATTTTGTTGGCGAGCCAATAAACAAAATAAATAAATACATAAAATTTTTTTTCGTCTGCACTTATATTTTTAATATCAAAATACCTATGTAAAATTGAAACAATTTCCTCCCACTTATGAATTGTAAGTTCCTTCCGTATTTAAATTAGTTCTGTAACTCATCGAGATTGCCCTAGAAAGAAATAAAAACAATAAAATTAAAAAAAAATCTGATTTAAAGTAATTTTTTTATCCGAAATTCATATTATATTAAAAAGCGTAACAGCTTGGTATCCTTTGCTGATAAACATCGTAATATTAATATTATTATTGTTCAATTTCAAATAAATATTTTGTTAAAATATTTTTGAGAGGCCTTCAATGAATTTTTAAGAATACTGTTTAAATTGATAACACGAACAAAAACTATTTTCGTATTTATAAAGGCGTAAAGAGCGTCTGGGAAAATTTCTATGGTTTCAACAATAAACAACGCTCTTAACAATAAAAAGTGCCTTGGAAGAGAGAAGATAGTACGAAGTTTCCCTTTGAAACCCCCCTTTGAACTAGATTTTTTTGTTAAAGGTAATTGGGGACTTTTCATGGCAATCACGGTAAATATAGAGCCTTTGTGATTTAAAAGCATTGTTAAAAAAACTCATTTCGGATATTGCCACTACCTATACAAATTGCCCAATTTAATCCGTTTCGCCTCTAGGAAAGGAGTATAAAAGTCAAGATTCAATATTTACGATGGACAACCTTTGGAGGGTCGCGACTGATGCGGTAATTCAAAAACAAAACATTGTCAAGGGTCCGTAATCCGTAGCCCCCAGTCGGGAGCCTATATTTGATTATGTACTTTCGCCTAAACTATAGTCGACCTAGACAAGCAGCTTTGTTTATGATTATAAGATTTATTTAGAAATTTGCTAGTTTATTAACTACATAACTAACTAACTACCCATCACGCCGTTGCTGCAGGGGTAGGCAGAGAGGACGGACAGCCAAACAACTCGGTCTTGGCACACACTTTTTGCTTCACTCGCATTCATACATCGTCACATACATACTCTTCTATTACTCTGACTTTTGACATGGCCTGACTCGAGTGTCTGATTTATTTGATCGTTCCAAGTCTTCCTGGGGCATCTCCGACTTCTTCTACCGTTCACATTTGCGTCATATATTCTTATTACACTACTTGCTTTCTTTCATTCGCTCTACATGCCCAAACCATCTGAGGGCCTCTTTCTTAATCTTACATATTATGCTTACATGAGCCTTAGATTATTTACGGATCTCCATACTTCTCCCACGATCATATGCGGTTTTACCATACATACGCCTCAGGAGTAAGGTTTATTGGAGAAAAAATACTTGTCGAAAACACACTATTGTTTTCGTTTTCCTTAGCACGTGGCTTATTTTTCAGTAATGTTTTGTGAAAATAATGTGAGGGCCGCTGGTTTTTATATATTTATGTGAGCCCCAACTGAAACTAACTGACTGGGGACAGTGAGACTATGACATCATCAATTATGTTGTTAGGCTAAAGGAAGTAGGGCAGGATAGGACATGAGAGGACGAGGAAGGTAGCAAAGAATCTGACTATTCAGATGTCACTGAATACGGCTTAAGCCATTTCAATAAAAGTTTCGATTGTGAATGATGGTATTTCACTAGGGCGATACTAAAAGTGTTTGCCATCTGCCAACAGAGAAATCAGAAAAAGATTAGGTCACATCTATTCACATCGATTCCTAGATGTGACCGTATCTCTTTCTGAGATCTCTGTTTCAGATTTTCGATTGAGTGTCGCTAATATTATCTTCATTGATTAAATATTGAAATTTGAGGTTTTACTCATTCAGTTAAACATCAAAATAATTTACTTATACATACTTCCGGACGTCTAAGGTTTTCGAAATAAGATACCATAAATATCTTCATCTTATTACATATAATAAAATATGTACGGATCCTAATAATAATTAAGTTAATAAACCGTAAATAAAAAAAAATCTCTACCCGGTTATTCGCATTACATGGAGGAAGTTTTTTGTTTCATCCAATAAATGAACAAACTTTAAACATTTCTTCTTTAGAAAGACGTAGAAAGGTCACCGATCTAATTTTCATATTCAAAATTATCAACAGTATCACTGACACACCTTCTTTATTACAACTCATCCAGTTTAACATCCCTTCCCGTAGACTCCGAAATAATGAATTGCTGTTACTCAATCAACATTCTACTAATTATGGATATCATTCTCCTTTATCCAGAATGTCTTGTTAACGCAAGTCAAAGCATTGAATTTTTTGGTGTTAGTCTAAATGATTTTCGGCAGTCGATACGAAATGTGTAATTTTTAAAGTCTTTTAAATCCATCTTCAAGCTTTGACTTGTAGTCTTTTATATGTTTTTTATATTATAATTTGTCAATGCTCTTCATATATATGTACTTTCCTTTCATTATCATCTCTTTTTTTTATTCGTGTTATTGTTATGTTATTAATGGACTATTTGTCCGTAAATAAATAAATAAATTAATAAATAAAATTTATAAGGTTATAAGGGTGATTAAATCGGTTCTCGAAGATGTGTAAAAGTCCCGGAAATATTTATTAGAATCATTTTTTGTCATTGTTGTAAGTTTATTAACTTTTACAGTCCATATCTCGCTCCAGTAATTTTCAACCTTAGTAAATCACTATAAAAAGAGCATGCCCATTTTTTGATCATCCGGGATTTGTTTTTTTTTTGTTAAAAGTCAGATGTCACTTTATGGCAGGCAAAGTGTACAATTATTGTTTCGTGTTTTCTTTTTCATCCCCTACTTTATTCCCGGAAGACCATCAATGGACGTCCCTTATGCCCAACCCTTGTGTTGCGGTCAGCAATCAAAAGTTGGAGCCGGTGGAAAATTTCATCATTTTTAATAAAACACCATTTCAACCCTTTCATCTTCTAAAACTTAGCCTCAATGCCAACAGGAAAAAACTTGCCTGTAACCGTTTTTAATGATATACAAAAATGAACATAAGAAAGGTTGGTTATAAAGGCATTTAGAACGTATCTAATATAATGAAATAATGATAAAAGGAAAAGTATCGTAGGAATTTAATAGGTCAGTGAATGTTTAAGAGGTCAAATTGATATTTTTTAAGTTACTTATTTATTTATGCCCTGGTGGACTTTCACAAAGATAAGTAATAAATTATGGATAAAGCATGTAGATATTGAATGGTTTTTAATCCTTATCGAAACGAAATTACATTTCGACATTCCTAAAGCAAAAGTATTTACCGGGGACATCTCGCCAAATTTGAGTAAATTCACTAAAGAAAGAAAAACTAAAGTAAAACTAAAGTCATGGTATTTTTGGTAAAGCTTTTTCTTAGAAATCAACTCACAAATCTAATGAGGATAAAAGAAATTTTTTTTGTAGAATATTTTAAACTTGATAGCCTCCGTAGCCGAGTGGTGCGCAAATAAATGTTATTTGATTAATTTGTGTTATTTCACAATAAATTAATAAAAAAATAATATATAGTAAATTTGCGGCAAGTTCCAAAGTAGAAGATACTCTCAGCATAGATCTGGTGTAAGATCACTATTCAGAATAAAAACGCGGCTTGAAATGGCTCTATGTTTGGTGACCAGATCTGTCAGCCAGGTACTTCTCCACCCTTTTCTTCCACATATCCTTCCCCTCCCCACTGCCTTCAAGCTCACAACATACCCCAATTGGGCATGCCGTAATCTCACTGGCTCCAACGGGAGCAGCTGGGACTCTTGTGCGGTTAATTAATTTAACTAATAATCAATATAAAAAAATATGTAAAGTATACTGACCTACTAGCACAATATTTTATTTTGGATAGTATTTTATTTTTGTTTATCGACTTTATAGTAAGAATATTTATTACTTTTTTATTAATATTTTTTTAATATTTTGTTTATTGAATATTTTAAGCAGAAAAAAATGAAAATATTTAAAAAGTAATAATTTATCTTTTGAGCTCATCATTTACAAGAAATTAGAAGTCAATTAAGTTTACCCACTTCATTTGTGCTTTTAAAAACCCAACATTGCACAATATTACAACCATAATTATAGTAATCCACGGCCCACATATGACCCTCACTCTAATAGAATACTTTGAACCTATCAAGAATTACTGGTATTTTTAATAGGTACCTATTTTAGGTAGAAAATTTGATTGATTATTCTTATAATCTATACAATGAATGTTTGTGATATATGAAATAATGAAAATTAGTTTTTGTCAGTTGACTGAATATATAGAATGCGGGAGAGGGGAAGGTAACATTGGAGGGTGGTTCGCGGGACTGGGGAGCGGAAGAGAGGAGGGGGAAGGCGGGAAGGTGGAGGGGGAATGCGTAAGGGGAAAGGGATGTGAGAGGGGAAGAATACGAATGGGAAAATACACGCAGGGAGAAACGATTTCTTTATTACGAAACAAGAAATATAAATAGAGTAAGATTGCCACAAAATATGATTGAAAAAATTAAAATCACAGAACTACCCAATGTAAAAAAGACTAAAGATGTATGATGAAATTATGAAAAATGAAGAAATAATGAATGTATAAAGATATGTTATGCTTACTGTAAAAATGTTTTAATTTATCAAATGAAATGTTATATTGTGCTAATTAGTTATATTCATGTAGTATAAACCAATTCAATAAATAAAAAATAAAATATTAAAGTTATAGCGCAGCGCACGCCGGGTATAAAATAATCGCTAGTCTAAAATAAAAGTGAGATGAAATAAATAAATTACAATAATAAAAGCGGTAATGAAAACCAACAGCAAAATTATGAGGTAAGGTTTTATACAACGAGGTGTGAATTGTATATTACGCATATATTTTTTAGACTTAGTCCTAAAATTATTGAAATATTGAAATAATCTATTGGAAGTGTTTTCACACACTGAACGTGAGGATGATTTTAATAAATTATTAATTTAGTCGGAAAAGAAGTTTGCTAAATTACCATAAGCATCACCACAATGATAAATGAATTAATTGTTCTTTATCTATTAAAAATAATCTCTTGAAATCGTAAAAAAAACCAACCTCCACTGTTATCTTCTAATACCCTTCAGATATTTTATATCAGTTGTGTCTCTTGACATCAGCGAGCTAAGCCCACTAATTATCATTATGGCCTGGCGTAATCTACATTGTAATAATCTTTGATCCGTCATCTGATCCGCTCATCGAGCTCCTGAAGGACTCGTCAGTCGGAACGGCCTGGAAGGAGCACGGTAACCCGGCACCCGGTAGCAGGTACCAGGTAGTGGGTAGCGAATGGAGGGTAGCGGGTAGAGGGTAGCGGGTAACGGGTAGGTACGGTTTAACCGGGAATTTAATTGGCGGTTGTGAGACTGCGAGGATTAACGCTAGAATCTCATGTAAACATGGCTTACGAGGAACTATAGCTCGATAAGTTTAGTATTTATTTATTTATTAACACACGATTATTAATAACTAACCCATATCCGCGAAAAATCATGGGAGAGTCTAATTGGTTGCAATTTTGAAATGAATTTTCACGTATTTTGACTTCGCATGAGTTTCAATACACTTTAAAAATATTTTTTTTCTTATTTATCATGTTTATGTGACAGAAAGATGGTATAGCGAATTATGCTATTTTTTGCTAACATGAATTTTTTTTTTACAATAGCTCCACACAGAAGGCCCTGAGGAAAACAATTTCCCTCGGAATGCTGAGCGGAGGTTTTTTTTTAAATAAAGGAAGGAGAGGAAATTCTGAGTAGGTAAAAGGTATGAGGGTGGGTAGAAATCTGGAGGTCAGTATGTCCAGGAGTGACGAATGTATGAATTAATTTCTCCCACTGCGGTGAATAGCGATGGGACGAAAGGGTCCGGCTGGAGAAATCAAAAGTTCTCCCTGAACTAGTCTCACCCGATCCGGCCACAGCGCGTAGGTGGGATTACGCATCCGCCGCCATACCTAGAAAACCTCACCTCGTGGTGAGTGGGTGAGGTAATCACCTGCTAAGTCACCAAACGTAGCGAACTACTTGGGGTAGACCTATGGTTGTTGGTTATATCTAATAAATGGTTCCCGGGGCGGCAGTACCCATACATGCAGAACATTTTCGGGTACTTATTTTTCAAGATATTTATTTTCAACAGTGGAAAATCCCCTTCAGCAACGTTTGTGTTCCAGTTGGTTGCAATTTGTGATCCATGAAGTATTATTACCAAAGTCATCGTGTGTGGTCGCTCACGGTAACGTGATTTGGCTTTGTTTAACTGAACGGAGACTGATGGCAACCAAAGACATATTACCCGATTTGGTCTGCCTATTATTTGTCTCTGTGTGGGTTAGATAGGCTTGGATAATATGAAATTACTAATTACGAAATTCCCAAATGAGCAACATCCTGGGTGACGAACTTCCTGAATGACCAACGTTGCGCTAACCGAGTGTTGTGATAAATACATTTCAAAAAATACAGATCATTTCTACCGGTTCCATGCCAACTGAGAATAAAGTCAACTCAACACCTCACTGAAAAGTCAATAAAAGCTATAATTTTTTTTTTTAATTTCCCGATAACCCTAACCTAACGTAACCTATTTAACCAATTTTTCATATATATTTTCACTCTAAATGACGTATCTGAGATGGTTCTGAGTTGGTTTCATTCCGAGTTGGCCGGTCACCGTTACTAACACTGAAGTGCGGAAATCATTTCCAGAGTTTTACAAGTAAGTGAAAATTTTGATCTATTTCAAATATGTGTTGTAAGGTAGTTAAATATTTTGCCAATGAATCAAAATCGTTACCATCGTGATATACGCGGATTTGAAAGAAAAATCTTTGTTGCCGCCAATTTCCATAAGATATCTGGACTCTTAGACCCCAGACAGGCCAAATAAAATGAAATAAATGCAGAAAATATTTGAAATAGTTAAATCAATTTCAACCCATGTTTGATAATTGTCAACCTAACCCCGGATATACAAACATGCCCACCACACACTTCTGTCTTCATTGATTTATCTCTTGTATTTTTTTAACACTTTAATATAAAAAAAAAAATATTGTAAATACCTTTTCCAGTTTTTAAGAAAGTTGGTGCACATGTCTCAATTTCATTATTCGGGGTACAGTCTTTCGTGACGTCGGCCTCAATGTTTTCAAACTTGCATCATATTATACGGCATGCGCTTGGAGGAATAATATTTGGGCATGCGGGTTGGATGCACGAAAGCATATCATATAGAAATTAAGAGAAAATCGCTTTTCACCCTTTCAGCAATTTATTGAAGACTCTCGATCGTGATTTAGGAAAATAGGCTGACATTGCCACAAACTCGTCCGCGTAATCCTGAAATTCCAATTGATGGCTGCTATAATACTATATGTGTCACAATAAAGTGCGTCTAGTTACCGCCTATCACCGTGGTGGCGCTCGATCGATTTTCAGCTGCAATTTCATCGAATCGTTATTAGTTGACAATACATTTATAACTATTGCATTATGGCAGGAAGGGTAACTGTCCACACTATTTCTCTGCTCATACAAAATAGAACGGATTCAACACAAATTTCTTAGGTACTTAAATTTCAAGCTCAAAATCCCAATAGAAAACATTAATTATTTAAGTAATTATTTTAGTTATTTAAGAAGAATCATTTCAGACCTAATTTTATTATACAGAGTCATAAACAACCTAATTGACAGCCCTGCCAGTTACTACTATTAAACTCCATGTACCGACAAGGAATACTAGACAAAATATTACATTCTTTTGCATCACATACACAACCAACTATCAATCACACTCACTTACCAATAGGATGCATGATTTAGGCAACAAGTTTGGTGATATTGTAGATATATTCGCTGATTCCCTTTATAATCTAAAATGCAATTTAAACCAACACTTTGTTGAATCCTACAAATTATTGTAACGTGGGTATAATATATTTAACTATTTGATGTGTTATTGTAATGTTTTATATTATATTTTATTCTATGTTTTTGTCAAATGTTATATTGTTTCAAATATTTCACGGTTTTACGCTATATTCTTCAAAAACTACCTGTATATTTTTAAAATGTTTTCATTTTTTTAACTTTAGATATAAATTCTATGTATGTATAATCCTCGATATCTTAAATATTATTTTATAATCTATGTAAAAGCCCCTATGGGCGTATAACAACAATAAATAAATAAGTAAATAATACACAGGAAACAAAACGGCTAGCAATGTAAGCCCGGACGGTAAGTAAGCCGACAACGGCTTTTAAATACCTTTTTAAATCTTATGTATTTTCACAATAAAGATAAATATTATATATTTTCACATTAAACATTTTTTCTTAAATCTTACAATTTAAATTTTATATATTTTCACAATAACAATAAATATAATATAAGCTTTAGAAAAATACGCAGATGCCAAAAATATTTTCACCATAATCATCTTTCGGTAGAAATTGATACTTTACTCCAATTCTACTTCCTTTCTCGTATGCCTACAAGTAAATAGCAGCTTTCTTTTTTACACCTTATCAAGATAAAAAAAGGCAAAAACAAACAAAGACGTTGGTTGGTGCGGTTGATATGAACATCAGATTGTTCATACTTAGCATTATTTATAAGGGTACAGTACCTATATAATTTAAAGGTCAGCCTAGCATGCTCCATCTCAATGTTTGCGGGATACATAAAACCTGATACATTGTTTTTAACGATTTGGTATGTACCAACTACCACAATTTTTGTGAACATTTTCCAAATATTTTTTTTCCTTTTAATTTTAATTAATTTTTAAATTTAATTAATCTCTCTTTAGAGAGATACAAAGGTGAGCGTATCGCCAGATATTTAATTATTCTAACCAACTCAGATTCTTCATGGCAAAAAGATCCACAAAGATTTGGTCAAAAATTGTTATTTAAAATTCTGGTTCTGACTGAACACAAGAATATTGTCATAAATAAAATAAAATCAAATTATAATAATTATATTTAATAAAACATATCGTAAATAAGATTAAATCGTTGCAATGGATGTACCAATGTGATATCGCTACTCCGTTGCAGTACAGACACGATAATGTTATGTAGCTGTTATTCGGCATCGTTACAAAAGTAATATATAGACTTCGTGATTATAAATATAAAAGGTACTTCTCAAATGGTGGTCTAAAAGTAAAGAGCCTGACTGGCACGCTAATTGCCTTTTACACCCCCCTTACCCTTCGCGTTATACAATCATTTCAAATTTGATTCAAATATACGTTTCATTACAATTTTATTTAAAAAGAACTTAATCTACGATCATTACACATTACACCCATTATATATGAACAAACAACAAACTGGAATTATATTTTTTGTTAGGAGCAGCTATATAGTAATATATTACAGCTTCAAGAATCACATGACTATAAAATTTCTCAAAATATAAATCATAGTAAAATTTTGAATAATAAAATGGGAGCATCTCTAAGGAATGGAAATTTCTTAAAAATATTATAGTTCCTCAGACTCTGTGATGGGATGCAGCGTCTCATGGAAGCGGTATAACATGGCAGTAAAAACAGAATGTGCACAAATATTTCCAACGCTAAATTTTGCATCTTCATAAAACCTTGTGGGTATCTCGTAAGCAAGATTTTATCTGAATTTCATCTGAAAATATTATTTTCTTGTTCAGCTTACAATTTCCCCGCCCCACGTTGGGGAAGCGAATGGGTGGTCATGAAAAAAATCATAACATTTTTTCAGACCGGCTCTGAAATTCTATCAGGTTTTATGTGCCCCGCAATCAATGACATGGAGCATGCTAGGTTGACCTTTAAACTATATAAAGTACCCTTACAAATAATGCAAAGTATGAAAAATATGATGTTTATGTCAACCGCACCAGCTAACGCCTTTGTTTGTTTTTTTGCCTTTTTTATAATCACAATAAGATGAAAGAAAGAAAGCTACTATTTACTAGTAGACAAATTTGAAAAGAAATAGAATTGTAGTAAAGTATTAATATCTACCGAAATATGATTATGGTGAATATTGATATACTTATTATTGGCTCCTACATATTTTTCCAAAGCTTACATTATATTAATTGTGAAAATTTTTAAGATTTAAACAGGATGTTAAAATGCTGGCAAGCGTAAAATAAAATTAAATTACTTTTTATCGAAAACCGTAACATGGGCACGTGCCTAGCATGGTGGCCAAAAAAATCCACAAATTAGGTAACGATCAAAGCAATCAATAATTTTAAAAAAAAAAGTAATGCGCATTGGCTTCAATCTCTACGGTGAGCAGAAGGACGTCAACCCTCGCGTTAGTTGTTCAGTATGGCATTCCAGGAGGTACAGGCTGTCAACGAGAGTTTATTATTTTTTAATGCTGTTAATGCAAGAGATCCGTTACTTCTAGATAGGAGATTTCGTAGTGCGTCTCAGAAAGCTTTTCCCGTGATACATGAATCGCAGGTACTAAATATGCATACTCATGGACCCGTTATACACGGTGTCCGGAAACTCGTAGTACAAGCGGGAAACTGGATAATCTACATCACATTTGGAATCGATTTTGTAGTATAACTTTTTTTGATTTGAGCTTTCGTTTTCGAGTTAATCGAGTCGGAAGTTGATTTTTTTATTGGTCAAATTCTTGTAAATTATTAGTGACGATCACAGTACTTAAGTCATAAAAACTATTTAAAAGAAAATAAACAAAAAATCCGGATTATTTTGCATTATTTTGAAATCTCCCATCATTAAAAATAAAACAGTCGGCTGCTCAGAGATTAATTCACAGCTGACTGTTATGTTATGTAACTATGTTTACGCACTTTGTAGTTCAAATTGCGTTGCGAAAAAATAGCTCTCTCTTTTTCCTCGGTTCAATAAACACGTGAAAGAGCAGACGAACTATAGTGTAAGAAATGACTATAAGATATACTATAACTATAAGAAATGTCACCGCTCCGCACCGTACTGAAAAGGGGATCCCTGGATTCCTGGACTTTTTTACGGTAGATTAGTTTATTTTACGCCGGTTTACTGTTGACGTATTTTATATCAACAATCCTTTCGTTAATTGTTAACTTTAAATCAAAGTGTGTGTTTGTGAATTACTTTTGTGTTATTTTCATATTTAAACAATAGTGCTTGATTAATTATTGTGGAATATACCACGCAGAATATTACGATATGTTAAATGTGTGTTTTGTGATGTAGTTTTTGTATTGGAAACGGAACATTGCTACAAAATGTAAGTAGGTACCCATCTGTGCTATCAATTTATCTCACAAGATTTGTTCAAATCGGTCCAGTATGAAGTCAAGTAGCGAGTATTAGTGAGCGAGTTCGTATTAATTTCAAGTAATTACCTACCTATTGGCCCCTGCCCGTTGCAAAATGGTGGACTGCTACGCAACAAAGTAAATACGCTAATTAACCATATTGTCATGCTTGAAAGAAGTGAAATTTTAGAAGAGGTGGAAGAATAAATAAGTAAGGTGAAAATAAATAAACTATGGACACGAAAAGAGATTAATAGTAGCATAAATAAATAATTTTAGAGTTGCATCTTCGCTCCAATGTCAAACCGTTAACCCCAAAAACGCCGAATTTTTTAATAAAATTTTAATTGTAAAAATGCTGAAATTGAAAATCTTTATGTTTATTTGGGTTCTCTATGTGATGTGGATTCACCAGTTTTCCGCTTGTACTATGAGTTTTCGGACACCTTGTATAAGTTAGACTGTATCCTCTCTGCATTGTTCCTCGCTCAAATTTAAGCGGACTAAGTCGGCCGTTCATTCCTTCATTAACCGAAAGAATAGTTCTTTTTGGATGCCGCGTCGCGGTGTTAGCAGTGACTCTTGTCAAATTTGTTACCTATGTAAATAATTGTTTGCCTTCATCTCACCAAAATTTGCGATTAAAGCCTAATTTGTCAGTTCGGAACATTATATTTTTGGGCGATGAGGAATGTTTTTTGTTTTTTTTTTTTTTTTACATTAACTCCACACACGAGGCCCTGAGGAAAATAATTTCCCTCAGGGCCTACGTCATCTTTGAGGATGCTGTGTGGAGGGTGTTTTTGAGGAGAGGAAGGAGTGAACATGGGTCTTGAAGAGACCCATGTTGTAGGAGGGAGGAAACACAGAGGCCGGCAAATCGTTCCACAGCCGAGCTGTTGAACTCAAGATGATGTTGTTATTAACTCATAATCAACCTAAAAAAACCTAATAGTAAGGTAAGGTATATTAAGACGAATTTTGAAAATTTCAATGTGATAACAGTTTGGTTTAGTTCGTCGTAATTTCATTTCAAGTTCCCCGCATAGGGCAGAAATTGATTGACTTATAAACGAAACTATTATTAAATCTTGTGAAATAGTTTACAGTCTCTCCTCAGCGGCTGCAATTCAAAAAGTCAAAAAGTACCCCCTCGAATAATAACGAAGAAAAACCACCCAGAAGAAATATAAAAAAAAAAATAAACAAGTCGTAACACCGGTCACTAAATATTTAACAAAGTTAAGAAGATATGTTTTTAGGTTTTCACGGCCAAAAAGTATTTTTGTTATTGTTTTTGGGGTGTTATGCCGTGTTTCGCTACCTCCTTCTTTAGCCAACGTTTCGGACAGCGTTACAGTGTCCATCATCAGGATGTGGAGGTGATGCGAAAAGAGGATGGTAGCCTAGGACACACAGTTTATAGGAAACCAACACATACAAATAGGTATCTCCACGCTGATTCGCATCATCACCCCGCTCAGAAGAGAGGTCTCATCCATACTTTGGTAACCCGAGCGACCAGAATATGTGAGGAGCCAAAACTCGGATTAGAACTGACCAAACTCACCGATGCACTGGAGCGTAACGGCTACCCAGCAAGGCAGACAAGGCAAATCATAAGAGCCAAATCAGCACGAAACGAAGACAGGGGTGAACAAGAGTCAAAAGGCTGCGCTTTCCTGCCTTACGTCCATAATGTAACAGACAGAATTGCCAGGCTGTTGAGAAAAGAGAACATCAAGACGGTCTTCGGAACCACGACAAAAATCCAAGACCTACTGAGGTCGGCAAAGACTAAATTTCCTCTGGAAACAGATGGAGTATATAAACTCAGCTGTTCCGGATGTGACAAGGTCTATGTAGGCCAGACAGAGCGGACGATCTCCAAAAGGATTTCGGAACACTTTCGTGCATGTAAACTTGGCCACCCTGACAAATCGGCAATCGCCGAGCACTTAATCGAAACCGGCCATTACTTTGGATTTGTTCCTGAAGTCCTGGGAAGACCCAAAACTTACAGAGCACGCCTAATTACGGAGGCAATTGAAATCCATAAAAACCCCATCAATATTAACAGAGACGACGGAGCTAAGCTCAATAGTTCTTGGTATCCAGTAATTGACGGCTACACCAAAGCTAAACACAAAAAAATAAAAACCATGCTGAATGTTTTCTAACACCAGCTCGTAGAGAAATGGAGCTGGCAGCACGGTATCGATTCGACACACATAAGTAAACACTCTCACCAATATCATTTACTCATCTGCCCTGATGATGGACACTGTAACGCTGTCCGAAACGTTGGCTAAAGAAGGAGGTAGCGAAACACGGCATAACACCCCAAAAACAATAACAAAAAAAAAAAAAAAAAAAGTTAAGAAGATATTTATTCACATTTAATTAAAAGATTTCATGACTTATACATGAGAAAAGATTTTTGTCACTGTCATTTGATCCACTCTGGAAAAGTTGAACTATACTTGAGGGTTAAAATTAGACTTTCGAATTTAGTGCGGTTATTTATAGGTTAGGGGCTCGCCTAGAATATTATGTACCATTGCGCTCAACGGCGGTAGCCGCCCCTTGCTGCTGGTACTGTCTATTTGTAGGTACGCCCATGGCCGGAAAATTGACATTTTGGGCTCACTCCAAAACTATGCAGTGGAAAAACGTGCAAAGAAGGCGCAAGTAGTAAACAGTGTATATGGACAGGAATAATGCATTATGGCATGTTGTTTTGTAGAAAAAGCAGTACACAGTTTTCCTATACACCCTGTAAAAGGCAAAGCAAATTAAAGCCTAATATATTATTCTCAACACAAAGATAAAACTTAATCTAAAATGTGTTGGCTGCACAACATTTTAGTTTTGAATTTTTATGACCTCAATGTAAAGCTGTTCAGGTAAAAAAATTGTTGTTTTTTTTTTAAGATGTGCAAGAGGTTTTATTTATTTATTTATTATGTGAAAATGTCGAGACTTGTTAACGCAAGTCAAAGCATTGGAATTTTTGGTGTTAGTCTAAATGACTTTCGGCAGTCGATACGAAATGTGTAATTTTTAAAGTATTTTAAATCCATCTTCAAGTTTTGACTTGTAGTCTTCTATATGTTCTTTACATTATAATTTGTATATGCTCTTCATTTATGTGTACTTTCCTTTTGTTGTCATCTCTTTTTTTTTATTCGTGTTGTTGTTATGTTATTAATGGACTATTTGTCTGTAAATAAATATTAAATAAATAAACTATGTTTAAAGGAAATCATTAGTTAACAATTTGATTAATTTATACATGTATAATTTACCTAACTGAGAAATCAATTATAGATTTCTTCATTATGCTATTTTATCGTGTAGATAAAAATGAAAAATTAACACAAACTGAAATCTTACAACAACTAAAAGATATTAAATTATTATAACAGGTGGTAGGTAGTACATAATTTATGTCATTACATAATATATAATTACATTTATGCAGTTTTGTTAGGAGAGAATGTTATTATATGTTGAACACAGTTTTATAAGTTTGGTTTGAATTTGTTTTACAGCGTCTTTCCTTAAAAATATTACACAAACGTGTGTGCCGTGTAGGTACTTTAAAATCTATTCTGTTCAATTAATAATTCAGGACAGTGAGTTATGTTATGTTATATAGCAACATCCCATCTGAGAATTGTCTACGTACACTAAATGCATCAATTTTGAAAAAAAAAATTGTTGCATCAAGATAATTATTAAATCGATTGTGCGATTTATGAGAAAGGTATTTTATGATTTTTTTCTGAATCGATTCAATTTTGTTTATATGTAATGCGTAAAACGGAGACCACACAGTTGACGCAAACTCTATTTGGCTTAATACGTATACAAAGTATAGTTGTTTGATAATTACAGTGTTTGTGAATTCTTTTGTATTTCTTACGATGAAACCAAGCATTTTAGCTGCTTTATTTGTTATTTGATTCATATGACTGAAATGCTGATTTTGTAATTTTGAAAAGTTTTCTGATTTTCAAAAAATCAGCAATTTTAATGTTTGACCCTTAAAACCACATAAAAAATACATTGGTTTGTTTTTATTTTTTTTGGTAATTATTATAAGGTATTAATTTTTGCACCTACTTTTTGCTTATAGTAAAAGCTTTTGTCACTATCATATAATGGACGTGAGACTCTTGTACAAAATCGAGGAATTGATTTTTATGGCCTGCGTTTGTAACCACTCGTACACGTGTATTTGTTTCCATTTTTCCATCCCTCACTGACTATCTACAATATTTATATTTAAATGATATGAACGTAACGTGCATTGTAAGCTTAGCATCTTTATCCCTAAAATATTATATTATTCGAGTACAACGACTATAGTTTAAAGTTAAAGAAGCCCCAAACAGCGTACGAAACTACCAACAGGCAAAAATATGTGGATAGAATACACGGCGCAGTTAACACCGCAAACAATTTCCTCTGGAGACTCGAACGTCATAAATATATTGTTCCACCAGCCAACAACCACCAGACACCAGCCAGGAGTTGATACCCTGAGAGATGGGGCTGCGCAGTGCGGCACCCGATTGCTGGCAGACCCATAACAGGCTGCTGTGCCTAAGAAACAAACAGGGACTTCCCAACTGTGGAGGTGGCGAGCCAACGATGGAAAAAATTTAATTGATTTCGTTAAAAACTTTACATTTCCCGAATATCAATTTATTTTTATGGCCACTATTTTTCTTGAGCATGTCCAATCGCCCCCTGAAGGGCATTATACCAGAGAAACAAAAAACGGTTAAACATGTTTTTTATAATTTTTTAAAAATATTAATTTTCAATAAGGTCTATGTCATCTTTGAGGAGCATCTTTTCAATGAAAAGAAGGAGTGAACCAGGTTCTTGAAGAAATCATGCTGTAAGAGGGAGGAAATATGAAACATGGAGGCAAATCATTCCACAGCCATCATTATTGTAGTATGTGACAAAGTTACTAAAAAAAGTCTTCCAAAACCAACTGATCTGTAAAGGCCTATAATAATAATGTGCATTGAAAAAATCAACGATAATAATAAGTATGCATTTCTACAATATGAGAATGCGGCCATTAACTTTACTGAAATTCAAATGCAATTTGATATGCACTTTGTTCCCCGGTAAGCGACCACCATTTTATCTTTCCCTTTCATTTTTCCACAAAACCCTTTATATTTTCCGAAAAAGGTTGCCAAAGTCCTAAGTAGGACTTTGAGTCAGTACTGACTTTGAACAAAAGGATGATGTCATTTATAAATGTAACGAAATGTTTAAATATAAAATCTTATTTTTTTGTTTTTTCATCGTTACCATGACCCTACCGACACATCCCGCTGTACTTTGTACCATTCTTCTGTGAATGACAGAAGAACATTTTATGTGCTGCAGACGTGCAATTGTTTCTCGTGTTATATTGGATATTCAGGTAGTCTGTTGGAAATTTGCGACATCGTTCGGGTACGTTATTTATTATGCTGTTTCATATTCTAAGGCTAAGTTCTTCGCAGTCACGGGGAATGGAAGCGGAAAAGTCCATCGTTTAAAAATGTATTGAGACTTACTTATAACTTATTTTGTTGTATGATAACTACGTCAAATGTAGATAAATGAATTTTTTAAAATTTCACCTCTAAAGTCTATTGTAAATTCAATCAGGTGAACCAATTTGATAAACATAATCACAACTCTCATGCTGGACCCATAGGATATTCGATAATAGATACTCACCTATTATTAAATAAGACAACACGCTACCGTGGCCATTTAATTCACCGATGTCACTTGAAAAAAAACGCGTTGTTAATATGGAGTCAAAATTTTTTTTCTCTCATTAATTTATAAAACAAAACGATTTTTTTCTGCTCTCTATATAGTTTCCATGAGCTAAAATGCTTTATACATCAATTGAACTGTAAATCAGACATACATAAATCATCATATTGATTTTCTAATATTTTAAATGAGAAAAAAATATTAAAAAAATACAGTTTTGAAACTCGGTAAAAGCTGGGTAGTAAATCAAGTATTGTAATATCAAACGACAAAGTGTTTGACTTCCAAGAAAATATTACAAATTTGATTATGGTACCAAAAAAGTTGAAAAGAAATCCACAGAAATCAATGTGTAAGCTCCCGCGCTAGCTCGCAGCTCACAGTAACGCCGCTCGCGACTCCGATAATTCAATCCGAATCTTATGGTGCTACAAAGTAAAAATGGGTATAATAAAAGCGGATTGGTATTTGGTACATTGTAATAAATACGTTGGCAATTACCCACTGCCAATATAAACAACCGTAAAAGGAAATACACCCTTCACTTCATTACGCGGGGCGCATAGCGGCGGGTTGTTTGGCAGGTGAAATGATCCGCACTATAATAATATGAGTGTCGTTCGGCGGGATGAAGTTGTGCAACAACAGTAAAAATTGACTTTTGCATTAACGGCCCTTCACAATAGTAAACATTTTTTTCGAAAGAGTTTAATCGGCTTTTTGAGGTGGCCGGGAAATGATTTTATGTAAAGTTGAGCAATGTGAGGTAGTAAGCGAAAATAAAATAGACGTTAAATCATTGTGTAAAACGACGCTGGCTCCCATACAGCTATTTATGTTTTTTTTTTTTTAATGTGAATACCTCACAAGAGTCTCAGCTGCACCACTCTGGAGCCAGTGAGACTATGGCATCCCCAATTGGGGTATGTTGAAGGTAGTGGGGATGGGAAAGAGATGTGGAAGAAGAGGGAGACGGGGAAGAGGAAAGTGGAGAAGTCCTGGCTATTAAGATCTGGTCACCAAACACGGCTTAAGCTATTTCAAATAACGTTTCAATTCTGAATGGTGGTTCTTACACCAGGGCGATACTGAGAGTATCTTCCGCTCTCGAACGTGCCACAAATACACTATAATATATTATTTTAAATGAATGATTTGAAAAATAACACAAATTCAACAAATAAAATTTATTTGTCAACGCCGGGATTCGATCCCGTGACCTTCAGATTGCGAGTCAAGAGCCTTATCCCGAAGACCACGCCGATCGTCATGTTTGCAGGTACTCTGTATAAATAAATTGGTAAAACGGACCAATGACAATAAAAATGTGTTGTGAATATTACTTTTACAATTAATGATAATTTTTAATATTTTTTTAATTTTTTCAGAGTTGTTATGACGTTCTGCACTATATTGTAGCTTAGCGCAAATATTTTTGGTCAATAATGCCACTTCCATCCCTTTTCCAGCCTCGGATTAGTTTATTAAACAAAATGTGTCATGTTGGTATTTTTATGTGAATTTTGTGAGATGCCATTACATTTTTTTATTTATATTTTACCAGAACAGACACTCGCAGCAACAATAAGATATTATTTTATAACTCAGTTTATAAATTATCGAAGAAAGCAAACACTTTGTGGCTTGACATTTTACAGAATGAAACAAGTTCTTTGTTTAAAACCACTTTATTTAAATTTATATTCGTCGACCGGTTTCGGTCGAACTCGACCTTCTTCAGGACAATAAACACATAAACCAAATTAAAGTACAGAGTTAAGATAATGAGGTAAACACAAAAGAAAGAGAGAGCATATAAGAGAGAGAGAGAGAGAGAGAGCATCAGATAATGGTTGGGGGCGGGTCAGTTTATAAACGTCGCTCGCAAATGGCTTTAGCTACTTTTGCTAACCAAGTATTATTTGCTTCTCCCCCTCCACTCACTTCTTTCAATTGCACAGAACTATCTATAAAATAGGGGACCAAAAAGTTCGGATTTAGGAATCATGGGCATTGATTGCTAATCGGGAAAATAAAATTCTTGTGTATATTTTATCCAAAACGTTCTAAAAAATCATTGATATTATGGTATGTTTTTAGGTTTTCACGGCCAAAAAGTATTTTTGTTATTGTTTTTGGGGTGTTATGCCGTGTTTCGCTACCTCCTTCTTTAGCCAACGTTTCGGACAGCGTTACAGTGTCCATCATCAGGGCAGATGAGTGTACTCATCTGCCCTGATGATGGACACTGTAACGCTGTCCGAAACGTTGGCTAAAGAAGGAGGTAGCGAAACACGGCATAACACCCCAAAAACAATAACAAAAGTTGATATTATGTTTTACATAATTTCATATTCTTACACACAAAAGTACATACATTATATTTTATACAATATTTAATGGTTATTGACGTCAATGGTTTATGTAAAATAAGTCTTCAGATGTAATTTTTTTCATCCTCTTTCCGATGTAAAGGGAGAAAACCCAATAATGGACAAATCGCAAAGAAAATTACACATTTGTGGCATCGGTCAAAGGTTAAATGGAGGGAGATTAATGGCTGGTTGCTGAAAGACACTGCAGCGTCCAATCTCCGTGGCACCAACCCACGAGTCCTTTGAAGGTTTTTTCCCCGTTCTTTGTATTTTTAGGGGAAAATGTATTACACTCTAAAATACAAAGAAGGCTTCAGGTAATTAAATGAAAACGCGTTTTCAAAAGGACCCTATCAGTGAAATTTTATCTTATACTTTGAGTCTTCGTCATTCGTTAAAAAACATAAATGAAAATTCTGTATACCAGGAGTTACTCCAATTTTACAAAACATTGTTTGATAATGTTAGCCTCACAACATGCTTACTCGTACTGAGACCTCCATTTTACAAATTACAGATGCAAAATATCTATGTGAATAATATACAGAGACCTCTATTGTCCACAATCATAAATATACGCAATACATGTATTATACACCAACCTGTACCAAAAATTACATTCACATTGCCTATTTCTTATCATAACCTAAATTGATAATTTAATTCCATGTCATGGAATGTATTGAAATTAAACTAAATTAATATAAATAAAATAAACTTAAATAAAACATAGATGAATAATAAAGTAAAGGCAATTATAAAAAAATCAATCGGCAATTTGAATGTAATTTTTCGTTCAGTTGTTTATAATACATGTGTATTGTATATATTTATGATTGCGGACAGTAAAGCTCTCAGTGACAAGATCGTATTGTGTAATAATGTCAAATTTGGGAGGCGGGAATGGGTACCACCGCCCCGGGAACCTTTGTTGGATAACCAACACCTCTGCCATAGGTCACCCCAAGTGGTTCGTTACGTTTGGTGATTTAACAGGGGTGCCCGAGTTCATGGGGTGAGGTTCTAGATCTTGGAGGCGGACGATTAGGACTCACTGAATCCCAGATTCATACCCACCCCTTAAACCCTTTTCCTTCCCAGAACTCTCCTTCCCTTCCTCTCCATAAAAAAACCCTCCACACAGCATCCCCAAAGATGACATAGGCCCTGAGGGAAACAGAGGTATTTTCGTCAGGGCCTCCTGTGTGGAGCTCATGTAAAAAAAAAACGAAAAAGGACGCACAACTTTACGAAATGAATTTCTTACTCATGAAATTTTAATTTCCGCCATTATCATTTTTATTATGACGTACATAATTCTGATCTAACTCAACAATTTTTGTAAGTAAGTTATTTTACAAATAATGTGTTGTAAAAGCCTTGTTCATTTTGAAATTCGGTGGCGGTGAAAAAGATAATTCCATTTTTGCTCTTAGCATACTTATTGAGTAAGTGAAATCTACATAATTTATTTACTGTCGCTCCAGCCATGTTGTCAACCCAAATCCCCTCGCTAATTAAATTCTCCGCTCGGAGACGGCCTCCCGCCATACTGCACAATTTCGCCACACTCTGCAGAATCTTGCCACAATTCGTGCGATCTCGCCACACCCTGCAGAATCTAACCACAATCTGTAAAATCTCGCCACAATGCCGGATCTCGCTACAACTGACTGCGCCCGCCCGGCTGATGGCCGTTCGCTGGCCCTTCCATTACCATGGCCGCAAATCGAGCCCCAACTGTATTATTTGCTCGAACGTAAACATTTATGTCGTTTACTTAATCAAATTTACTGTGTTAGTTTTAGGAATGGGAAACTGAAACACAATGTCGCAATCATGGCGGGCAAGCTTCTAATAATTTGACTGTTTCATTAGGAAAATCCTTCGGTAAGTTTTATTTTAATAAAACTAAATAATCTTTTTCGACTTCGACTGATAAAATTTTTAACTGTTGGTACTTTATAATGAGTGACTAGTATTTTAACTGTTGAAAAACGTAATATAGCAGATGTAGGCGAGTAGAACGGAAGTGGTTGAACTTTTTTTTCGTAATAATATAAAAGCCGATGTGATGTTCATCTAAATGACTGTTAGAATTGACATTGATCAAATATTATAAAGATTTTTCACTTGTGCATATCTCCTAAAAATACTAGGGACCGTCATTGATTCCGTCCACACGAATAACGCACAAAGCGCTGAACCACTTCGACTAGCAAAAGTGTAATGGCCTTCCAATCAATGTTCAATTATGGTTACTGGAATCCAGTCAGAAGAATTTGCGAATTTTTTAATTAAAATTAAAACCGAAAAAATTGAAGGCAGTTTATAAAAAAAAACAACAACAACTTCTGCTATGTACTTTTCTCATTTCCCTATATGACACCATTTTTGATTATTTGTTTCACTCTAAACTTTTCAAAAATTATTTGTAAACGTTTATTTATGGATATTGTGCAACTTCTGTAATCTTTCCGCGGAAAATAATTTTTTCGTGTATATTTTATTCGTTATTTATGTGAAAAACATTTGTAAAGGTTTATTTATTTATCTGCTGCAAATAGTTGGGTGCAGGCAAATTCTTCAGTTAATGCCATCGACCAAATTGGTCGATGGCTAATGTTTTATATTTTCTTGGTAATTACTGTTGTCTTGTCTTCTTATTAATAAATAAAATTTGCAGTTCTCGCGGCTGTACGTTGTTCACGTGGGGAGAACAGTTCCATATTTCTAGTCACGTACGATCAGCGAATCTGGACACCTTTTTCATTAGTTTGTTTTCGACGGTGCTAGTGGCGAAACTGATGCAATCTAATATTATCACATTTAAATTAAGTCAGATGTGGTGTGTTCAATCAGGTTCGACGTTTTTAAATTAAAGTCATATCATAATGTCAATCATATCATAGATAATCGTCGAACTCTATCCATATACAATGTAAAGCTCTATCCATATACAGTTATATCAAAATGTAAATCATATTGTAGGCAATAGCCAAGCTCTATCCATATAATTAAAGTCGTATCATAATGTCAATCATATCATAGGTAATCGTCGAGCTCTACCCATTTACAATTAAAGTCAAATCATAATGTTTATCATATCGTAGGTAATCGTCGAGGTCTATCCATATACAATTAAGGTCATATCATAATGTTTATCATATCATAGGTAATTGTCGAACTCTATCCATACACAATTAAGGTCATATCATAATGTTTATCATATCATAGGTAATCGTCGAGCTCTATCCATATACAAATAAAGTCATATCATTATTGTCTTTCAATAAATATTTTTTTCTAAATTGTATACCTATGTCAAATAATGTTTGTATTTATTTCATAAGTCTTTGATCATTGTTTGCATATTTCATTAGAATATTACTTTTCTTGCATGTAAATACTCCTCCCATAAACACAAGCTCCTAGAGCTCAACTTGTGGAGTAACAGAATAATAATGAATTATTGTATAACTTTGCATAATGTAATCACTTGTAATGTTAAAATTCTTGAAGTAAATAATGTCAATCATATCATAGGTAATCGTAGACCTCTTTCCACATATAGTTAAAATCAAACCATAAAATCAATCATATAGTAGTTAGTCGTAGAGCTCTGTGACCCTTTGAGGTGGAAACCCATCACTAACTAGGTACATTCATTCTACATCCTAACTAATATTTTTTATGCGATAGTGTGTTTGTTTGTCCTTCTGTCACGTCGCAACGAAGTGACCCATTGACTTGATTTTTAGCCTAGGCATAGTTACGAAACTGAAAAGAGACACACGTTACTTTTTATCTAGGAAAAATATTTTATTAACTCGGTTTAAAAATTTCTCCCTAATAGCACGAGCGCAAAGCTTCAGAAAAAATCTTGGTAGAAATATATATCAACGGTCCCGAAGAAAAATGTCGGATATTCTAAAAATTGAAAATCGTTTTGCTGTTTTTGGAATTTTGAATGAACTGAAATGAGATGTAAAATATATGAAAACAAAACTACATTTCTTGATCTCAAAAACAATAAAAATGCAGAAACGAAACTAGTTAAAACAGCACTTTTGCAAAAATTCAAAATTGCAAAGCTATGTGGTCCCTTGGGAGCGTCGATATCTATATTAGAGAGAATTCATCATAAAATATACAACGCTCACCTTCAAAATAATACCTACCCGTAAATATTAAAGAAAAAAAAATTCCTGGCTTACAAAGGTACTTGCTATTTTACTGAAATAATCCATCTGAAAGAAGCAACTAGTATTATCATCCCATATCCTACAGATAAAAAACAGGTTTTGTGACCATAAAAATTACTGCTTTAAATTGTTACATACAATATTTTAAGAATCTCATTGAAAAGCTGCCCAACATCTTCCGAAATATCTTTTCTTTTCCCGAAAATGGCGAATTGAATCCCGAGTTTAAGGGGCCGGGCGGCCGCAAGCACCCTGTTAGGAAGTGTTCGAGTGTGGTCTCCACATTGTTTATACATATTGCCCTGGCAGTCCGCCATTGAACCCTCCATGACTTGCAAATTCCGGGAAGAAAACATTGCCTAATCGAGTCGTTATGAACAATTTTAAAAGGTATAGAGGAAATTTACTTTTAAATGGTCCTAAAGATAACAAAAACTAAGTTCTTTCAATGGATATTATTCGCTGATTTGTTTGCATTCTTTTCTACAGCATAGACTACAAGTTTATGGATAGAGACATCGATCGTCCAGTTAATTAGTCAGACATCTCCGAAAAATTGAAATTTTAGTTGTTTATGCAGTTATAAAATAATAATAATTATTATTATTAATAGTTCAATGCGCATACATACATACTCAAACATACATACTTACTCACACATACACACCTTCCTACTACGCACATTACGCGGTAATTACTTAATATACATAGACACTAAAAATAAATATGTCATAGGTACCGATCATGAAATTAACTTAATAATTTTAATTTTTTATGAGAAAAACTCTCTTTTTATAACTTTTGAAGGTTATTCCCATCAACGTAATATATCATTGAAGAAGAAGATAACACTTATAATCTAAATGAAAATATGAAAGAAAACAAGACACAGAAAAACAGAAAAAAACAATGGTCACAACTTGGACTCGAACCCAGACCTCTCGTCTAACCGGGACGTCCGCGTTTTTCCAATTTTGCTATTGCCACCTTCTGTCAAACCGTCATATTTGTCAATCTCATATTTCAAATATTTAGAATCATTAATATTATCTTCAACTAGTTCTTTTTAGTTTTTCTTTTTCAATGATATATTACGTTGATGGGAATAACCTTCAAAAGTTATAAAAAGAGAGTTTTTCTCATAAAAAATTGAATATTCATTTAGACTTTCATAAAGTCAATACTTCCATATGAATAAATTCGGATACATTTATCCGAGACGCTATTCAGGTTACAAACCAATTCTTAGAATGATTGTTTCCAATAAAAAGAGTAGTTGCCTATAATATGGAAAAAAGAACTAGTTGAAGATAATATTAATGATTCTAAATATTTGAAATATGAGATTGACAAATATGACGGTTTGACAGAAGGTGGCAATAGCAAAATTGGAAAAACGCGCACGTCCCGGTTAGACGAGAGGTCTGGGTTCGAGTCCCAGTTGTGACCATTGTTTTTTCTGTTTTTCTGTGTCTTGTTTTCTTTCATATTTTCATTTAGATTATAAGTGTTATCTTCTTCTTCAATAATAATTTTAAATTGTTTTCACCATTGTAACCAATGTACTGTTTGTTTCTGTTTATAAATAAATTTAAAAATATATATATGTCAAAGTGTAATCTATATTTGGTACAATACTTAAATTACTCATAAACACCACCAAATAAATTATAATGCAGAAAAACGAAAGAAAGTCGTATTGAAATAAGTAGACCAAAAAAATTATGTTTTCTGGGTTGCTAGTAAGAGTATTCAAATATTGCTTTTCTCATTATCTCAAAACTTAGTATTTGGAGACGTTTGACTAATCAACTGAAAAATTGACATGTAACAATAGAGGTTATTGAAAACATTACATTAAACTGCATTGTAACTTGTAAACTATAAACATTACATTAAACTGCATTGTAACTTTTAACGTGTAAACATTGTAAACTACACTGACATACGTTTTATTTCTTTACCAGTCAGCAGCAGCAGACCCGTGAAAAATCACGGATTAGACATAAAGGTGTTAGTGCTAATGTGTCGACAAAACATGTCCCATTATTATTACGCGAATAGCAGTGCGCGGGACCATATTCGGTAGTTTCAGGTCGTTCGATGTAAGAGCGTTGGAGGTCAAATTTTGAACAATTGGAGGTAATAATGCGGTAACATTTGTTCTGCTTCGTGTCTCGTCTAATGTGTTAAAAATATTATTTTAACGGTAGGTACTTCAAAGTTTTTTTTTTTTTTTGCATCAACTTCACACAGGAAGTTCTAATAAAAATACTTTCCCTCAGGGCCTATGTTATATTTGGGCATGCTTTGTGGGATTTTTTAAAAAAGGAAATTAAGGAGAGAAAGATCTGGGAAGGAAAAAGATTTGAGGGGAGGATGAGAATCTAGGGTTACAATTTCCAGGAGTGACGGACGTTTTTATCTATTCCTCCCCCTGCGGTGCAAGGTGATGATGGGTCAAGACAGTAGTGCTGAAGAGGTAAAAAGGTCTTCCTTAACCGCTTTCTCCCGACCTTGCCCGCCACGCAGTTGGTGGACAGTTGCATGCGCTGCCAAGGTCCAGACCAACCTCACACCACGAACCCGGGCACTCCTACTAAGTCACCAAACGTAGTGAACCACATTGGTTACCCAATGAATGGTTCCCTGGGCGGCGGTACTCATTTCCGTCTCCCAAATTGCGTCTCGAAATAAAAACTTCCAATTTTAAAAATGAAGCATAAATTCAAAGTTAAGTTCTAGAGTACATCGAACCGAAGGTAAAGACAGAGGCACAACCAAAATTAGTTTACTGTAATTAGGTTTTGCATTTTGTGGTCGAGTGTGTACCTATTTGTCCCGTGATACCATATTTCAAAATATGTTCTTGACAACTGTAAAGGCATACCTTGCACAATAATTGCGTGCAAACAAAAATATATTAGTGCTATTCGTTTCTTGGTACTTTTCTTATAAAAAAAATCTTTAGGCCGCTTGTACACGTCCGTTGTTTTCACGGGACAATGGACCGTTTTTTTTTTGCCCGACTCGTACTGTTGTACGGCAATGAGTGTTTGGCAAACATTCATTATAAGCTACATATACAATACTGCGAGTCCGGTAAAAAAACGGTCCGTTGTCCGGTGAAAACAACGGTCGTATACAGGCGGCCTAAGATGTATTTTTTTTATAGATTTATACGTTTTTCATTATTGGAACCTCGTTTGCTTGAAATAGCTATGTTACCTTGTTCGTAAAGCCAATAGTATCTTACCTACCATTACTTTTTCTATTACTCCTTTCTTTTTCTAAATAAGTAATTATCATACTCAGTGGCGGCTCGTGACTTTTGTTTTTCTTAGAGTGCTAATATAAAATTCAATTTGGGAGGCGGGAATAGGTACCACCGCCCCGGGAACCTTTATTGGATAACCAACACCTCTGCCATAGGTCACCCCAAGTGGTTCGCTACATTTGGTGATTTAGCAGGGGTGCCCGGGTTCATCGGGTGAGGTTTGTCTAGGTCTTGGACCAGGACACACTGAACCCCAGACCCCTACCCACCCCTTAAACCCTTTTCCTTCCCAGAACTCTCCGCCCCTTCCTTTCCTTAAAAAAAACCCTCTACACAGCATCCACAAAGATGACATAGGCCCTGAGGGAAATAATTATCCTCAGGGCCTCCTGTGGAGCTCACATAAAAAAAAAATAAATAAAAAAAACGCCATTACTGATGTTGTTGTTGCCGAAATCATTTTTTTTTGACAATCGGTTTTTGGTATGTAGATTTTCGGGAAATTTCAGTTTGGTAGTGCACTACACACGGATATCCTAAAAACATTCCTAAAAAAACCGAAACTTAAAAATATGTTTTTTCGGCTACAACACCAATAATGCCATTAAAAAAAAAAAAAAAAACTAGAATTCTAGCACGCCAAAAGTCACGAGCCGCCACTGATCATAGTCCTTGTTGCCTCCGATGCCTTACACGAAATCTGTAGCTAGCAGTGGCAGTTTATGAGTTTTCAGTGAACTAGAATACTAATATTGAAAATACGACGTTATTGTTGTAGCTAAAAACGAATATTTCAACATTTCAATTTTTGTAATTTTCTTTCAGTTTGGCGTTGGTTTTCAGATGCGCCGCATTCACAAACTGAAAATCTTCATGCAAAAATTTGAAATTTAAAAAAAAAAAAATTCAGTTGCAACATCAATGAAGTATTTTTTTTCAATATTAACCGCCACTAACAGCTCCTGACACCTAGGTAATATTTTTGATTTGTTTTACTCTAACTTACTTTATTCAAAAATGCTTTGATTTATTCGTTTTCCAATAAATAAAAGTTATTTTCTAATGATATATAATCTAGGCAGTGTTTTTCGGTCTGTACAAAACGTTCGGCAGTAAAGCACCAGCCATACACTGGGATCGGCTTCCGTTCGGGTAAGATATTTCCGGGGGATTTTTAAAGTAGACAATAAAACGGAATTACGGGCAAAGAGATCACAAACAAGAATACGAATGGTCAAATTAAAGTCAACTCTCAAAGCACCGGATGAATTATAGGCAAATAAGGAACCATGGACGTTCAAGGTATATCTACATTATATATTTCCTGAGATAGCAAAACCTATATACACCTAGTGCGTACATATTACAGTCACTGATCGTCGTTCTGCAAAACGATCTTAAACCAAGTACAAAAACATTAAAACACTGTAGTAATTTTTAAATTCTTATTCAAGTCAATCTACTGCAACGGTAACTATATAATAAATAGAAATTG
Source organism: Glyphotaelius pellucidus (assembly GCA_936435175.1). NCBI lineage: Eukaryota > Metazoa > Arthropoda > Insecta > Trichoptera > Limnephilidae > Glyphotaelius > Glyphotaelius pellucidus. The sequence goes on along the minus strand of OW386538.1, from coordinate 28,818,721 downwards.
ATGTATAGTGCCAAGATAATTGTATTTCAATTTATTATTTTGTGCTATTTTTATTATTTTATATCATTAACCTCAACACGAGCTAGTCCTAGTAAGGTTATTAGTCTTAGTGGTGTTATTTTTATTATTTTAAAAATTATTAATCTCAATTAATTAATAATTATTTATCTTAACTTAGGGCTAGTCTTAGTGAGGTTATTACTTTTAGTCCTAGTGGCGTTATTTTTATTATTTTATTAATTATTAATCTCAACACAGGCTAATCTTAGTGAGGTTATTAGTTCTAGTGGCGTTATTTTTTATAAATTATTAATTTTAACACGGGCTAGTCTTAGTGAGTAATTAGTCCTAGTGGTGTTATTTTATTATTTTATAAAATTATTAACCTCAACATGGGCTAGTTTTGGTGAAGTTATTAGTCCTACTGAAGTTATTTTTATTATTTTATAAATTATTAATTTCAACACGGGCTAGTCTTAGTGAGGTTATTAGTCCTAGTGGTGTTATTTTATTAATTTATAAAATTATTAAGCTCAACATGGGCTAGTTTTGGTGAGGTTAGTGGTCCTAGTGATGTTATTTTATTATTTTGTAAAATTAATAATCTCAACACGGGCTAGTCTTAGTGAGGTAATAGGTCCTAGTGGTGGTATTTTTATTATTTTATCAATTTATTAATCTCAACACAGGCTAGTCCTAGTGAAGCCATTGGTTCTAGTGATGTTATTTTTATGATCTTATAAAATTATTAATCTCAACATGGGCTAGTCTTAGTTAAGTTAAAAATTTAAAGAAAAATAAAAATAGTATAATATAACATATTACTTTATTAGAATAACTTTTGAAGATTATATCCATCAAAGTAATATTTAATAATTGATAAATAAGATAATATTAATAAAATCTAAACCATACATGAAACAGATTTAGACACAGAAAAACATGTAAGGGTTGCAACTAGTAATCGAACCTTGGATTTCTGTCTAATCGGGACAACGTCTTAAAGTGATTAAAGACAACATCTCGGTAATTAATTACAGTTTATGAATTTCGTTATAATGCTTCCTTGAGATGATTAACTCAAGAAACCGACGCCATAGAAATGATCAATTTATTTTGACTTTATTGAGCTATGTCATAAAAATATAACCTGTCTTAATATGTTGCATTCCACGTTAAAGCAGTGAAACTAACCAATCGCTGCAAATAAAAGCCATTTTTTTTTAAATCTTCCCTTTCCAAATAATGGATCGGTTTTAAGAACACCATGAACTGCATTCTCTATTTGTTTTTTTTTTATCTTCGAGTCTCGTTATATTAATTTAAGAAATTTTTAATTTAGCTTTTTTTTAAGATTCGGCAGATTTATTATAATTTTTTTTTTAAAAAAGATCTCATAAATCTGATTGAGTTTTCGCTGTAAACTTCATTATGCAGAACAACGCTCATTTAATAATTAGTTATGTTTGAAGGAAAAAGAAATGTTTTTTTTTCCTTTTGCAGTAAGAAAATTCCAAATCAAAGAGTTTCGTTTCGTTACTACGTAGCTGAAGCTTTTTATAATAAGACATGGCACTATAAATATCCACTCCCCTGAGTTAATTGCTGCACTTACTCGTAAGTCTAAAGTAATTAATTAAACTCCGTTCGCGAATGGTCCGATGCTCTTTTTTTACAATTCTTTTATGTGTTGGAGGAATGGGTCATATTGTCAAAGGAAGCGAGGTTAGTAGTTTACCTGATGTATAGCACTGACGCATGAGACTGACAGAGGAAGGATAAAATAGACACGAGTCCAGATGTATTTGGTAAAACCATGTATGACGGTATTATGCAACAGAAAGTTAATGGAAGCTTAACAACCGAAATAAGGAGATGGATTCTTAGGTATGTAGAGTGAAAGGCGGTAAGAACAGGTATTATCATAAAAACGAGCAAATAGATGAAAAGTTGGGGAAGCCCAAAAAAACCTGATTTGGGGAAAATGACGTAAGTATCGGACATATACTTACGTCATTTAATTACTATTATCTTGAAACAAAAAGTAAGGGTGTAACACTGAACGAATTTGAAAAATATGGATGGGTCAGCCAGTTAAAAGTTTAGACCTACCCCTATGGTGAAATAGCTTTGTTTGTTTACGTATCTTCAGAAGATATGGTTTGCCTACGTAAAAAGAAAAAAAAATGCTAGCTTTCAACTTAGGTTCATTAATAAGTCAGGTGCGCCTCATACGTCAAACATATGTATGGTAATGTTATATTTCCGTAAAAATAACTTATGCGTCCGAGTGGTTAATATGCTATTGATTGTCTAAAATTAGCTTTTATCCTCCATTTATTTTGAGCCTCTTTAAGAAATTAACGCATAATTAAAACCCTTCTTTAATCATTCTAACAATGTCATCCAACAGGATGGCAATATGTTCAACTGTCCCTACACTGTACTCTGAACACAATGGAGCTCGTATTAATGTGACTTAGAGCGGGTTTTTGTATTATTAGAAAACGACGACGCCACGCCGCAATTTTAAGGCCTGTGTAAACGTAAATCCTAGAACTTTATCGAAACAATAAAATAAATGTAGGCATAAAGGGGAAGAGGTAAGTTAAGTAGTCAGGATATACCGTTTGAACGATTTACACTTTCCACCGCTTTGTAAAGAGTTAAAGCGAACTTAAACAAGAAAAACTTATTTCAGATGTGAATTTCCAGGTAATTCGGGAGATTAACTCGAATTTATCGACAAAGGACTGTTATTCCTCCGACTTAGTTTTGAGTAACCTTCGGCGGTTGGCATAGTCCTGTCTTCGGCCCAAATTTCATGTTGACTTCCAGTTTGGTAAGGCAGAAAGTCCGGCCAAAGCGTAATATTTACTTTTAATCATTCACCGTAAAGTTAGGCAAGTTTTTAATGAATTTTGCTCCCGTTTCACTTGTTAAAACAAACTCGCCCGCTATATTTTTCAAGTTTTCTCCGGGCGGAAATAATGGCCAGTTTTGTTGTTCTACGCTATATTTTAATATCAGTTTCAAACACTTGAAATTTTAGGCAAATATTTGATAACTATAACCGTACATATTTTAAAACATTATTTGATAATGTGGGCTCCACTGGCTGCCCTACCCATTTTACAATTTAGTAAAATTTATTAAAATAAAATTTAATACAGTTTAATAAAATAAACTAAACTAAGATAAAATATAATAAAATACGTAAAGGCGGTAATGAAATAAATGAAAGAAGTGGCACATATTATCGTAGTTGTATATAATGATGCATTGTAATGATATTGTGAAAATATTTTATTTTTTTATTTTAGATTTATTTGTTTTGTTCTAATCCATCGTTTAATTTAGTATTTAATTTTTTTTTGTTTCCCTCATTTTTTATATCGAGACGAAGAATGTTTAAAGCTTTTACTATAGCTTGGTATTTATGGTGGCTTTATTCAAAGCTTGTGTTTGACGTCGAAGATTTTATGTTTTTTTGTATGCTTGTCAAATTGTTAATGATAGTTTGTGTTTATTGGAATTGTTTTTTTTTGTAAAAAATGTAGCTAAGTAGTTTTTTTTTTATGTAAAAGTGGCGCATATCAAGTATGTGTCTGTCATTCTATGTTTTAATTATAAAATTAAATAAACTAAACTTCTAATTAGTGTTTAAAAAACGTTCTCAAAACCATTAAAAAATGCAACCTAACATAGAGCGAGAATATCTACATAAAAATCAATTAAATTCTGAAGTGCTTAGTAACTTTTTAAGTACATAGTTACCTAGAAGTGTACAAGGCTTTTTTTAAATTGCGCACTACAAGAAAACTTTTTTTAAAGGTCAACAGAAGCCCTGTTTGATTACAAATCACAAGAAATGCGTCGCTTCGGTATTTGATGGAATTAGATAAAAACACAATAAAATTGATAACCTTTTCGGTCTCTTATAAGTTAATTATTCATTCCATTATTTGAACGTTTTCAGATATGTTTCCAATTTATTAGATATAATAATGGTTTTATTTTGTAACAGGTTTGTATGTTTTGTATCTTTTATAATATCTGAAATGATACGTACATTCATGAAGTTACTGTTTTTCCCGTCCATCCCAAAAAGTTATCAGTATGTCTTGAGAAAATTAACGATGGGATCTTTGATGTTAGGTGTCGTTCATAATATGCACATATTCAAACCCTTCGATACTTTTAAAGCAACTAATACTGTTCAGATCGAAAGTTATTAATGAAATAGGGACAAAAGGTACTGGGTATGGGTACCACCGCCCCATTTATAGAATAACCAACACCTCTGCCATAGGTCACCCCAAGTGATTTGCTACGTTTGGTGACTAAGCAGGGGTGCCCGGGTTTATGGGGTGAGATTTGTCAGGGTCTTGGCGGTGGATGGATTCATACGTCCGTTACACCTGGACACATTGCTCCTCAGAGTCCTACCCGCTCTTAATACCCTTTTCCCCAGAATTTCCTCTTTTTCCTTTTCTAAAAAGACCCTCCATACATCGTCTCCAAAGATGACATAGGCCCAACGGGGAATTATTTTCTTCAAGGCCTCCTGCGTGAAGCAAACTCAATTTTTTTTTTTTAAATAGCACTAAAAAGTTACTCGTATTACGAAGCTTAAGAAAATTGCAACTTTTGTCTCATATAATAATTGAATAATTTACATAAAAAAATGTTCTGTGTCAATTTGTAATTCAACAAGAAATCATTTTTAAACAACGATTTATATTTAAAAATACCATATGTCTCATTCCTAAATTTACCAAAATATGCGCTGAAAAATCTCCATTCGGTTCAATGGGGTCAGTTTTAGAAGCGTTATTATATTATATTGTGGAATATTGCAAAATGCGTCAATATTAATTTTCTGAATGTGTTTTTTTAAAGCTTTTTACAGAGCACATAAATTTTCAAAGAAATTTAAACTTTAAAGCATCACGGCTAGTGATGAAAATGACGTTGCGAGCTGAAAATGGTTACATTGACGTACATTACATATGAGGCATTAAATACTGTGATAGCCGAATGATGCCTAACCGGACAGATTGAGAGTTTTTCCGATTCAGAACATTGTTTTTTCAGATTTACATGTAGTTGGTTACGTAATTTTTCGTTTGAAAAAAAAATTAAAAATGCATGTCTAAGCACGCTAAAGAAATTGATGACCGATTTCAATAACAAGAGTCGTTTTTGCATGCACTTGTGAGTTTTATACACCAATTCGTCCGTAGAACCAAATAAATTTTCTAAACAAAGACGTAGAGGTAAATCAGAATGTGGTTCGCAGATTCCCGAGAAAACAGAGCAATAATGGTCCAGAAAATCACAGCAACAAGACGAATAGTTTCATTTACATTCTCAAAATAACGGATCATAAATAAACATAGTTAGTCTGCAATTATATTGTTTGCTGGAATCGCCATGGACATTAATAGCGTGAAACCCGCATAGGACCAAGGATTACAGAACTGTAGGCGAATTCAGTACACTGATGAGGTTAATTTAACTAATTTACCAACACCAGTAGTTGGTAACAACCCAATACAGCGATTGGAGTCTATAGTTTGCAAGTCCTTAAATTATCGTGACTATCCAAGCTAATCTCGTCAAACCTAACCCAACTTAGCCTAACTTAAGCAATGACTGAAATAGTTGTGTGAAACTGTGAAAAAAGCTTCCAATCGAACATTTTTTTTTCGTGCGACAGTTTTAATAAGATACCATTCGGGTCAATATTTTATTAATTTATTTTTGATTTTATTAAAATGCACATTCAATTAACTGTTAGACACGATAATAATGAAAAATATCTACACATTTGATAAAAAAAGTTTTTACTAAAGGAAATATCTTGCGTTTCAGTTCAGCAATAAAATATTATTGTAGTTAAAATTTATTAATTTAAAAAATGTTTGGTTGTTTTGTCTTTCAAAGTACCCACTGCAACTAAAAACTAATTCACAAAAATACATTCCTATTCAAAAAAACATAAATCGTTAATTCATGGATATAACAAATAGAATCTGAATAATATTTTGGTTTTATATTATATCTACCTAAGATACACCGAATTAAGATAATAATGGCTCTATTAGGTTAGATTGGTAGATACCGTCCAGTGCGCTCAAGTGCTAAGATTGAAAAATACGACGTTATTGACTTTGTTGTAGCTGCAAAAGAATTTTTTTTTCAAAATTTCAACTTTTTGTATGAAGTACTGAAAATTTTCATACAAAATATGGAAATTTTGAAAAAAAAAATCATTTACAACAACGTCAATAACGTCGTGTTTTTAGACCTTAGCACTCTAGCTCACTGAAAACTCACGGATCGCCACTGGTAGAAATATAATTATTTAAAAGTACATATATAAGGCTCTGTGAAAATCTGAATAAGCCGTTTCACGCAAATACCTACCTAAATGTCCACAGAGAATAAAAAATCAGACTGTGCAATTTGTACGCGGTCGAAATGAAACCTTCAGAAAACGAAGCGACGTGAATGATGATTTTTTCCATATTTTTTGTCGTCTAATTCCAGTGCACCTTTTCCTACACATTTATTTGGTGGTTCCATGCAAAGTCAGAATCAACTCAACTCAACACCTCCTTGAAAAGTCATTAAAAGTTATGAAAAAAATAGCCCGTAACCTAACCTAACGTAACATACTTACAACAAATTTTTTAAATTTATTTTTTACATCACTTATGCTTTTCAAAGAAGGTTCTGAGTTGTCCGGTCACCTCATTTGGTCATCTTATTAGTAATTATATTTTCTTCTTCGGAGTCGCTAGATGTTGCTTTCTTTTACTTTATTTGCCTGTTAATTTTGGAGTGGTTTGAAGCTTGACTATAGATCTTACAAAAATATTTATAGTATTATATTGGAACGTAGTTTTCACTTCAATAAAAAAAACTACCGTTTCGGGTTGAAATTTTTCTTTGTGAAAACGCTCCTCAAATGATATTTCTAATGCTAGGATCTACATAAATTTACATAAAACACTGCCGAAATCCAAGCTCACAATAATGCATACTAATTTCTGAAAATCAGAAACAAAGAAATTTGATTTTGCTGGCAATCTATGGAAGCTGGGTGCCTAACCAATTGTTAAATCAACAAAAGTGAAAAGTTACTTAAAAGTGTATCCATTGTAAAGCGTTTTTTCAAAACGCATTGAATGCTTAATCGAGTGTCACATTTTCCGATTTTTTCACTTTTTTGGGTCATATTTTACATCAAAATTTGTTAAGCTTCTTGTATTTACTACTCAAGTTTTATCAATAATACCTGAGTTTATATAATAACACTCTTAGATACAAAGCAAATGAAAAAATACCAAAGATCCGGGGAAAATTTTGATCTCCGAGATAATTTTGAGTTGTGAAAAAAGCTCCTTTATTTTCGTTTATGTCTTCTCGGGCTTTTTGCATCATAAATATGTTGTTTTTTCATTTCGACCGAAATAACACTCGCTCGTGAATTAGTTTATCATAATGAATACAAGTCCACACTACGGGTGTAGGATACAGCTACAGGCTACAGGGTGTATCAGAAGCGACCCCCTATAAAGCCAAGTATCAGTGTAATATCGGCGTCCGGGAAAATTGCTTAATCCAGTCACATAGTTTCCCCACTTATTTTCAAATATTACTTCGCAACACGTCGCCATCTGCCGGCCCGTTCCAACACTCTCCGCTCTGCGTTTTCCCCTTTTTATCTTTGCGTTTTTTTTTCAATAATAATGTTTTATTATGGTCGACAGCTATACATATTGGGGATAAATGTGATATGAAGCCTGCGGTCGAGAGGGAAAAAACTCACGCGTGCAAAAGGAGTGAGGTATTCTATGCCTTTGGAAAAAATGGTAAATATTTTGCACATTGCAAGAGGTATCTGACGTAGGTTTTCTGCCATAGGTACTCTGCCATAGGTCACCCCAAGTGGATGGCTACATTTGGTGATTTAGCAGGGGTGCCCGTGTTCATGGGTTAAGGTTTGCCTAGGTCTTGGAGGCGGATGACCAGGACACATTGAACCCCAGATTCCTACCCACCCCTTAAACTTTTTTCCTTCTCAGAACTCTCTTCTCCTTTCTTTCCTTAAAAAAAAGTCCCTCTCTCCACACAACATTCTCAAATATGACATAGGCCCTGAGGGAAATTATTTTTTCCCTCAGGGCCTCCTGTGTGGAGCTCACGTAAAAAAAAATCGCTTGTTTAAAAATCATAAAATTCCAGACTTATGCCACGATTATACTACTAAAAAATGTAAAAATGAATAATTTTTTTATATGAAATATTTAAAAAGAAATGTTTTATTAAAACCAAAAAAAAACAAATATTGTATTGAATGTATTTATTTTTACATTAGCTCCACACAGAAGGCCTGTGAGAAAAATGATATCCTTCAGGGCCTATGTCATCTTAGGGGATGCTGTGTCGAGGGTCTTTTTAAGAAAGGGAAGGGTAGGAAGTTCTGGGAAGGAAAAAGATATAAGAAGTGGGTAGGAATCTGGGGGTCAGTGTGTACAGGAGTGACGGACATAAGAATCCATCTCTCCAACTGCGGTGCAAGGCGATGGGTCGAGAGAGTCCGGCTGAAAAGGTCAACAGGCCTCCCTCAACCAGTCTCTCTCGATCCGGCCTGCCACGCGGTAGGTGGGCAGATGCATCCGCCGCCAAGACCTGGACAAACCGCACCCCATGAACCCGGGCACCCTTTCAAAGTCACCAGACGTAGCGAACCACTTGAACCTTGCGTTTAGCAAAGAATTAATTTTATTTACTCTTCAGTACGACATATTTGTCAAAACCTTTTCTCAATAGCTTACAGATAAATAGTCGCTTACAGTAGTTTATATATGTATAACACTCAAACCAAATGAGTTAAATAAATTGTCAGAATTACACTGGGAAAACATTGGTCATATATTTTGGTTTTTAAATATGTAAATTCCATTACTTAAGAAATATTTAAAAAAATTATAGTACCTTATATCAATTAAATAGTCATAGATACATTGAGAATTCATTGTCATATATAAGTTTATAAGCGAGTAATTTCCAATACTTAGTAATTGTTTAAACATTATTGTTAAATACTTATGTAGTGAATGTGGATCGAAGTTTAAATAGGAACAAAATAATAATGTTTGGGTTTCTTTGTTTGGACATGAATCAAAGCTATAAAAGGAAAATGTCTTGTATGAAAGGCCTCTTCACGCGATAACGTTACATAAATATAGAGTATTATTATACAAGTTATATCTTTTATTTAACGTCCCGAATATAGTAAGGGCACGACATCTTACTTAATTTTTTTCAATACTACATTTTTAATTATAAAATTGTAAATGTTCTCCAAAATGACCTGGAAAGAGTCTCAACCTTGCGATCTCTCAAAATTAACCATTCATTTTTCTGAATGCAATTATTAATGTTCTCCAAAACAACCTTGGAAAAATAACATCCTTGCGATTTTTTTAAGGACATAAAGAATCTATTCCCACGCTTCGAATGCAATTATTAATGTTCTCGAAAGTTATTTGGACAGAATCTCATTCTTGTGTTATCTTTAATGGAACCTTTCATTTGTTAAGAATATTATGAAACAAATATGCAATTTGCCTGTACTGAAACGGGAATCCTTCCCAGTTGGACAGACAAAGCATCATTATATAAAGTTTCGTTTTGTAATATGTATATATTAATAAATAAATAAACGGTTTTTTCACGTACGAAATTCATCAGTCAAATGTTATTAAATAAGCAAGTCTCAGGACAAACGGGCAGAAGACCAATGATTTCACATATTTTCTTAAGAACATGAACGTCCATCTTTTCAGTTTTTCATGGTAAACATAAGATTATGTTATTTAAACTAAACAGGAGAAAAGCTCTTTGCGGTTACATTTAAAAAAACTATTGGTTACATATTTATATAAAATATTAGTGATATAAATTTAGTTGAGTTTTTTTCACATATCTTAGAAGCGCGCATTGAATAGATAAAGTAAAATCTCGTAAAGGGGTCTCATTGTGTTAATATTTAATGTATCCAGCCTTTGACCAGTGTACGGCGCAATATGTCGTCCCTATAGAATCTCGCCCAGCGCTCTGGAAGAAAAAGAAATTTAGGAATAAATGCCTTCAAAACTACTTTACGATGAAAATTACTTTGTCCCCGTCACGAGGGGTTGACGCGATCAATAGATACAGTTTTTCTGACTGGTATAAGCAGAATTCTTTTTGAGCCACTTTGTCGAAAAATAGTACGCATAAATGTGCTTTGCTACTCTTAAGACATTATTGAACCGACTCCTTTTGAGAAAAGGTTCAGGGGCTTGATAAATTATAAAGCGAAGAACAGAGGATCGATTAAATACCAACTGAAAAAAAAAATCAAGTAATAATGACGTTTGACCTTGGTATTAGAATGAAAGATTTGATACTAAAATAACCGTTTTTAAACGTATTTGATTCTTTTTGTTGAATTAAATTGTGAACGAATACAACGAACTCACCTTTAGGTAAAAAAATGTATTTCTTCGATCGCCAAATAATATATTTTTTTAAATTACTTGCGAGTGGTCGACTGAAAAGCTTCTATCTACAATTATGTCGAGCAACGTTTTGTTTCTGCGTGATGGTCTCTCACTAGGCCGACAATAGAAAATCTGTATTCTTTATTTTTATTTAACTCAAAAATCTGTAATCTTTATTTTTCTTTAACGAAAAATTAACATGCGGTATTGAAATTTTTTAGGTCTTTTAATAAAGCACTTTATTTTCGGAAAGATTTGAAAGTTTTGTTGGCACTTATTTTACAATTTCGCCCAAAATTTAACTCCACCAAACGGACATGTTGTTTCTTTCTAAGAAGTTATTGCAGAAGAGGAGGAATTGACGCGAGACATTGAATTTATTAATAACCATCCATTAGTCTGCTTTGAGGGGATAATGATAGGTCAAAATTATAAGTATCAATAATACGACTTCTGTAAGGCAGGAAACAAACCTTTTGACTTTACAAAAACCCTAACTAAAAACTATTTTGGTTTGAAGCCCAATTTAAACGATCAATTTAATTCCTAACCAGGTAGTAAGATACTATCTGGTACTGAGAAGTCTTATCTGGAACAACTATGTACGTTGTTTAGATATATCTTATGTAACTGTCTGAAATTTTTGGTTCTGGATCAAGATGGTGGTGTGTTGGATACTTCGCTTTTATCCAAACAGAATTCACAGGTTCCTACTATGAGCTGTCAAATCGGTATAATCTATATATATATAGATTATACGATTATATGATAATTTCATATAATTTGCGTTTCGGCGCGGAACGTATCTAGATATTATCTTCAAAAATAACATATATTTTTTTAAGTGCTTAAAAACTTCAAATGTTTAAAGGAGATATGTAAGAAATCGGTCGAAATTCGGATGGCGGCGGCTTAAAGAGGTCGACTGTTCACAGAACTACTAGATGTATGTTACAAGAAGACAAACAGGCGCATCAACGATGCTCCACAATATTAATAATTACGATTTCACGATACGATCGTCATATTCCACATTCATTATAAGCGTTTTTCGCAATAACAAATTTCTTCATAAAACTCTTGGAGTATTAAGAAAATAATGACCGTGCTTTTATCATTTTCTTCATTAGGCTGGCGCAGTAAAAGAGTCATTTCGAACGAAAATTTAACGATCGATACTAACAAAACCATGAAAAATTTACGACTTTAAATAAGATCATTTACACTGAATTACGCACTAATGACAGAAAACCTTCTTCAAGATGGTGGAGAAATAAAAATCTATGTTTTTATCTGAAAATTAAGTATCAAATGAATTATTGGAAAACTGTTAAATGAAATTCGGTCTTCAGACAGAAGAGGATTTTTTCACGCAATTAAATCAAGTACCTGTTACAAATAATTCCATTCGTGTCCTCAATTTGATTATGAGAACCTCGCTTTGAGATTTTAAATGAAAAATCTGAATTATTAATTATTATTGCTGATGTATTTGGGTGGAGCCGAATCTGAATCTGTTGATGCATGGGTGTAGGTACAAATGAATGATACTAAATACAGTTAGTGTTATAAAAATAGTGTCATAAGGTCAGGGTTAGAACTGGAATAGGAATTAGATAAGATCTTTAAGGCGTTTATGAAATAAAACTATTAAATACAGTATAGCTGAACAACCTTACAACATTATCACAGTTTAATTTTACCGACTGGCACCGCTGATAACCGCCCTCAGGCCCAGTGCATGAGATTGCAAATATTCCGGTTCCCGCGTCCGCTCAGTTTGGCTGTTTTACATTCCCTTTTGTATCACTCTCTAGTTGTTACGATTTTTATTTTGTATCAAGTTTATTATAAAATACAACATTTCTTGTAAATATATTTGACCCGCATAATCAAGAGTTCTTATTGGCAATTTTCTCCTACACACGCATCTCAGTTTACATGGCTCGGAGAGTCTGTAAGCTGCAAATACATAATTCACCACCTTTCCAAAACAATAAATTTAACGAATGAATATGACCGAAAAATATTAAAATACCCGAGGTTGAGAAAGGGCCATAAAGATGTCGTGTACATTGTATAGCGGACTGAAAGAGCAAATCGAGAAGTTAAATGTTGAATTTTTTGAAGTACACGGCTGCTGTGAGCGTTGACATTATACCTTATATGCAAAAACTTTGCAAGGAAGTTAAGTTTTCTGACCAAATGGTTATAATTTAAGACCGGTCAGTGGCCGAGCTGGTATCGCGTTTGGGTCCCACCCAGGCGTTGTGTGTTCAATACCTCGTCTGGCTCCATAACGACACATGCAACGTATTACGCTTTCTGTTATGAAAGTAGAGATTAATATTGTCAGGTTATTTGTAACCGGGAATGTTTGCCTTTCTTTTTAAAAGAAAAAAAAACTTTTATTCAGTGTTATAATATATATTTTGAACACAGCACATCTAAACATATTATAAAACTGGTTATTTTTTGTCAAGTTTAATTTAGAACGCCATTTTATTTTTTAAATGCTTTATTTATTCAATAATGGTATTGTTCAATTTATTTATAAATTAGTTCTGCTGTGTAATGATTATTACGCGTGATAACTGTTTCGCGTTTTGAAGGCATTATCAAACTGTAGTGAAACCACTTAAAGACGACGTATAAACATTTTTTATAAACGTAGGTACTTATAATGACAAACAAATTGTTTATAATCTTTATTAGCTATGCCCTTATTGATTTCTGAGTAAAATGCCGTAAATTATTAATAGTTATTAATTAGCCCTTAAAGTTTCTTCACCATTCATCACCTCATTTGGTCAGGGTTCTAGCTGGCATTTTTTTTTAAAAATGACTCTTGAATGCCAAAACATTTCCTTTGCACATTTCTATTCCCAAAATAATATTCAAAACTATCTGTGTTGTATTTTCACATTTTTCAACACAAGCATTCACAACGTCAAGCATTTTAATAATCATTCATTTTACAAGGCTCTAACAACACTTACAATCTTTTTTCTTGTATCTGACAGTCGATGGTTATTGCGAGGCGCACTATGGTTCGTCACTTTGATTGGATAGGGTTCTAACTTCACCTTTTTCGTAATCTATTTAACAATCGTACTTAAAGCATTCTAGTGTTATCATATTTTAATGGGAAATTATTTAAATAAGATGTGGCCATAGCTTAGAATTGCACTAGGGATATGTAATTAGAACCTTGTACAATGAATTATTAGCCTACCCTACCCTAGCTGGTTACGTATGGTTCCATTTGCAAGTTTAGGTATGTTCTAAATTGGTGAGTTTACGTCCTATTTTAATATTTTCCTTTAAAATATGTTCACATAAATACTGTATGCAAGATTCAACCTCAAAATCGGAAATTTGTAAAAAGTTTAGGAGAAATCTTCATTGCAAACTTTGACACCTCATTTCTCAGAACAGGTGAAGTGAAGTTCGAATACTATCCGAATAATGTTAAATCAAAAAAACTATCAGCATCTATTCCTAGCGTTTTAAATCTTAAGGAATTAAAAGCCGAAGGTGGCCAGGCAGTCTGTGATTTATTTGCTGATTATTTTCATTCTGTCTACGAACCGCCTGACCCTCTGGGGACTTCCTGCGATGACTCTGTAGAGCAGGTTTGTGCGATGGGATCAATTTTTATCGATGCTGACCTTGTATGTAAATATTTAAAACGGCTCGATTCCAGCAAGGGAGCTGGGCCAGATGGTATCCCACCATTGTTCATTACCGAGTGCGCAAATCATTTGTCACTTCCTCTATCAATACTGTTTAATATATCGCTCAAGACTGGTACATTTCCTGATACATGGAAAAGAGCCTACTTCACACCAATTCATAAATCGGGAACTAAGTGTGAAGCAGATAATTATAGACCCATTTCCAAGCTCTGCATTTTTTCAAAGGTGTTCGAAAACATAGTCTATGACCAGTTATTCCCTGTCGTAAAGAATTCGATCAATGATTTTCAGCACGGATTCTTTGCAGGTCGCTCTGTTGCTACAAATCTTATAATATTTATAAATTTCTTGTCTGCCTCCATGGATAAACGTGTGCAAGTTGATACAATCTACACCGACTATAGCAAAGCCTTTGACAAGATCAATCACAGCGTCCTGCTTAGAAAACTTGCTAATCATGGTATTCATGGAGATCTCCTTCGTTGGTTATCTTCATACGTGACAAATAGGTCCCAGGCTGTGACGGTGGGTGGATTTTCTTCCATCTGGAAAATCATCACTTCCGGTGTGCCTCAGGGGTCCATTTTGGGTCCTTTGCTTTTCTCTATCTATATAAATGATATTACGACATGTTTTCACAACTCTAAAATTTTACTATTTGCTGATGACATGAAAATATACCTTCCTATAAGCTCCCCGGACTGTTCTACGCGTTTACAGGCAGATCTTGACCGACTGACGGATTACAGTCTTAGAAATAAACTTTTTATTAATATTTCTAAATGTTGCAAAGTTACATTCACACGTAACCGTGTGAAAATACTGCACGATTACACCATTTCTGGATCGCAGCTAACAAATAAAGATTATATACGTGACCTTGGTGTTATTTTGGACTCTAAACTTACATTTGAAAAGCACTTTGATAACATTGTCACTAAAGCAACAAAAAGTTTCGGTTTCGTACTGAGAACATGCAAATTTTTCAAAAACACTAAGACTTATCTGATTCTCTACAATTCACATGTTCGTCCTCACCTGGAATACTGTTCACAGGTTTGGAACCTATAACCTTATGTTAACAGGTTAGAAAGAGTTCAGGAGCGATTTCTCGAAATCGAGAAACATTTTTGAATCACAAAACTATTCAACAGGAGGCTTGTCGCTGATCAGATGCTCCTGTACAAAATTATTAACTCAAAAGTTGACTGTCCGGATTTGCTAAACAAAATAAATTTCCACACGTCCATTCGATATGGTAGACAAAATACCCTTTTCTATATTGATAGATGCAACACCAATTCCAATCAAAATGAATTTATACAAAGGACATGTAACTACTATAACAACAAATTTGCAAATATAGACACACGTGCTGACGTATTTACTGCTAGTTACTGTCGCCACAGAACTTCACTGTATAACATTTTAGGTGCGAATAACACATGAATTAATTGTATCTAATATTTTTATATTACTTGGCAACTTTCCCTTAACCCTCTCCTCCCCTTACCCTTCCCAACCCAAATCCCTATTTTGCAGTCTATTTCAGTTATAATCACACTTATTTTAATGCTGTGTATTAGTTTACCATTTGTTGAATTCACATTTGTACTCTTATTATTTTTTAAAAATTTCTAGTTTATATTCAGTTAGTCTTGTTTCTAAATACCTATCTGTGAACATTAATAATTGGTCTGTTTTTTTATCATCCTCTTATGTTTATTGTATTACTAAGACTGTTAATGTTCCTTAAATAAATAAATAAATAAATAAAGAGATGTATTGTATTATTCCAGTATTGTTTAAAAAAGAAAGGTGTTTCCAACTGAATAATTTGGATGACTCAGGGATTTCTTTTTTCGTGTTTAATTATTATAGGTATCCACTAACCAGTATTTTTGTTTTTCATAAAGGTTGAACTCGGCTTAGTCTAGGATCGGAAAACAATTTTTTTTTTGTTTATTGAAAAACTAGCTTTAGGTATAAAATAAAAGATTGAGTTTATTGTAAGTTTATTTTGTAATTGTAACGGGGTTGACTTAATTATCACGGGTTATTTTTATCTAGGAGATGTTCGGCAAATTGGGACTGCATTTTTTTTTTCATTGTTAAACGGTCGCATGTGTTCTTTGAATCTAGTAATAAAGGACCGGCCGGTTTGTTAAACGTATACAGCGTTGCATTCGTAATACATAAATGTATATATGTCGTTATTTTTTGCTTGTTTGTATACTGTTAAACTTATACTATGGTATACTTGATGAAAAATAGTGCGCGTAGTTGATTGCTTACATTTATTAAGTTAACCAGTGCATATGATCTATATATGTAGTCTAGCTGAGAGCTTGGTTAGAGAGAACGAGATTTCCTAAAACCCTGGTTTAAATACCCTATAGTCTATTTTTCTCTCATGTACTCGGAAGTCATGTTAGAAACTGTTAAGTCACACAGGCACTTTACGTCTCCTAAATTATTTTTTGTGCGGAGGGAAATATCTAGTCCACAATTTTTAAAAACATGCAATTTTTTTTAGATGTTGGTCCAACAAATTCCAAAAACCCAAATTTATTATTTGTTCAAAAAATTGCTAGCTTAAAAAAATTAACTTCGCCTAATACGGATGAAGTTACTCAAGTCTTCACCAATTTAGTTAAATGTAAAATCACATTGGCCCGTTGCAGTTTAGGGCCTTGTGATTTTACAAAAGAAAAAATTTCCAAGTACAATATTTGTCCGATGGCCCGCCAGAAATACGGTCATGTTTGATGTTTATATTAATTTTTAATAATATACAGCAATTTGTAAGAAAGTACATGTTCACTAAAAGATTGATTACGTACCCACAGCTATAAATCCGGCAAAACCGTAATAAAGAATAGTTGCTATTTGTAAATTTATGTCAACGTCAAATCAGTTTATTTTCGATCAAAATTTTTTGTTCTTGACACAGATCTAGATTTTGAGCCGGTGAAAAAAGAAGAAAAAAATGCCTTAAACTGGTTCAAAGTGATAGTAACACTTGCTAAGAAAAAAAATGAAAATGTAAGAATCTCAAAATGAAAACAATTGACTTTAAAAGTACAGGAAAATTGGAAAAACTCATAACAACATGAGTTATATCAGAAATTGCAGACGAATAATACGGTTAAAGACAGTGAAACTGATTTCGTAGATGAAAGGAACGAAAGCTCAAGCCACGAATAATTTCATAAAAACTTCGTTTGCAAAAAATAGTGGCCCAATCCACGGGCTATTTAGAATTCTTTTAATTTCGAACAATAACTTAAAAAAATATATATATTGTTACATTTAATATGATCTTGAATTAACATGCAATTAAAAAAAAATTAAAGCAGTCAAATTTTATTTTACTTATTTCTCATTAGACCTCAAAATTGGTTAGGCCTGTCTTCGAAAATTGTTAGTCGTACCAACTTCCTGAGCAGCTGAGACTCTTTTGCATTTTTTCATCAGAAACAAATTTTACAATGGCAAAAGCGAACATTTATAAGCACTCTTTTGTGCAGTTTAAAGAAAACAGTGCGGCATTGTTCATTAGAGGTGGTGTTTTAAGAAACATCATCATAGTTACCTGGAAAAAAATACAGAATACGAAAGGTTTATTTGTTACTTGAATTGTTAATATATAATTTACACGATAATAAGTTCCGCTTGTTTAGAAATAAACTGTTTTTCTAAATTGAATAATAATATTATTGAATAAGAGAAAAAAAATTGAAGTGGAATTCTACATAATAAACATGATTGTAAATAAACAAGATTAATGAGATACATAATATATTATAAAACTATCCATCCATCGCAGACCGAGACAATCGCCATAAAAATTCTGAAACGATAAAAAGTTTACGATTTGCTGAAACGTCGCGGGATGCTCTTCTTTCTCATGCTTGGTGCACCCTAATCCTTTGTCCTCTACTGTCTGCTACTGACGTGCCCGAGAGGATTGGAACAAACATATTTTTACGAGATATATTACGTAAGTGACATAATTATTGCGTTGCAGTAGATTTTTTATGATGAGGTATGTGTACTGTAATGACTGCATTGGAGAGGACATAATTTTATGAGGCATGTGTTCCGTAATACTGCATTGGAGCGGACATATCATCATGAGGTAGGTGTACTGTAATGACTGCATTGGAGCGGACATATTATTATGAGGTATGTGTATTGTAATGACTGCATTGGAGCAGACATATTATTTTGAGGTATGTGTGTGGTATTGACTGCATTGGAGCTGACATAACGATGAGGCATATGAGTCGTAATGACTTTATCGGAGCAGAAATATTATGATGCGGTTTATGTTATGTTAATTATGACTTAATTTGTAATAATTATTTATTTTTATTTGCATATACACTTTCTCATTAAAGTGTGTTTATCGGAAGTGACCTGCCAGGTAAGTGTGTTTATGTATCGATTTGTAAAAAGTAAAATTAGATAAAACTTAAGAATTCCTAATAAATTGTACAGCGCCCTTGATGTGATTTTTCACATAAACGGCGCTTTACAAATTATCCAATTATTATTATTATTTTAAACATTATTTGATAATGAGTGCTCTATCAGCGCCGAGAAAAGTTTTTACAATAACCAGACTAGACAAATACCGGTTTTGTTTCGGGGATTGCATTGGTATTCTTACTCTACAGAGGAAAAGGTTGCAAGCAATTTGTTCATTTATTTGTTAAGAAATTAAATTAATTTAATTATTTATTTATTTATTTATTGAAATATAAAGTTTACAAAAAAACACAAGCTGCACATCTCACTAGGGCATTCCTGTATCGAGATGTGCAGTTTAACAATGATGGAATTAAAAAAAAAAACATACGTTCATATAAATTTAATAAAATATAGTAATATTATCCTACAAAGATCATTAAATATAGTTACTCCGATATTATTAATTTCAGCTGGGCGGTATGCTTATATTGCTTATAGTTGGCCACAATAATATTCTACTGTAAACAAAACATGTAAAACGTACCTGCAGTGGCTTATCAGGTGTAATCATAGGGTGACCATGCCGGCAATAACAATAGATTAACGAGTATTAACAAAAAGTAAATAAAAATGAAGGTAGGTAAATAATAAAAGCTAAACAATAAAAAAGTAAATCTTAATAAACAGTTATGTAATAATAAATACATAAATAATTAACTACTTAGTTTAAATGAATCCTCCTAAAGTAATCACTTGTTATTCATTTATACATCAAAAATATAATTTGAGTACAAACTGGTAAGGAAACTTCCAAAGAAAATGGTAAGGAAAAAATCTGCCTGCTTCGCGTAAATGAGGCTCGGAATGTCTCTTCATGGTGATTGCCTAATATCTCGCTACAATATTGCGCAATTGTTGGCATCAGAAGCGCAAAGCATAAAATTACGATTGAACGGTATCTGCACTTATATTGGTAGCGAATTCATAATGTGCCTCGAAAACAATGTGAATTACAATAATGATTTTCCATTCTACCGACGTGGTTCGGTATTAAGGCCATTTTACAGAATGCCTTTCCGATAGCGTGTTAATAAAATCAATTTGAAAAAGACGATTAAGCAGCTCGCCTCCTCGACTCTGCGATTAAAACGATAAATTTGAATTGGAACTATCCTATAGGCACCTTAATTGAACCATAAATTTTTCCAAGCTTGAAAATTGCAAAGGATGCCGTTTCGCTGCCATCAATTAAAACACGAGTGCTGTCTAGTTTCAAATGAAAAATACAACGAATGGAATCATTAGAGAATCAAGCGGAACAAAGAATCCTTTAATGAGCTTTCAATTTACATAACGAAGCGATGGCGATTGCTCGAGGCATTCCGATGCAAAGCCAATACTAATTATTATTTCCCTAACGATGTCATAACAATATTGGGAATAATGATCCAATATTCCTGCATTATTACATAACATGGTTTTCAAAGTGTTAGGAATTTTTTCTAAAATTTTTTATCATTTTTTAGAGATGTAACCATTCTTACTACGGTGACGTAGATAAGATTATAAGGCTTATACAGGAAAGCAACATCGTATATTTAAGTAAAAAAAATAGTATTTTTTAATTAAAAATTTACAAATGCATCAATTTCATTAATTTGTGTGTTTTACGCCGCGTCATGCTAAAAATAATTCAACTGTTCATGAACAGTTGATAATAGATACACACGACTAAATATTCTTCTATTCCTGTACGATTATGTAATAAGAGTATTTCTGGCGTTTTGTTTTTAAACAAATCTACAGTTTTATTCCAAGATTGATAAAATTTTTGCACATTTGACCTCCAAAATAAGAGGAAAGTTGAAAAATTAAAGATATTAAAAGGTTTTTTTTAATGACCATATTGAATAAATTTATTTGTTTATTTATTCGTGGTCTCTAAACAACGGTTATACAGCAATTTATTACGGAGAAGATTACACATTTGAGATTCATATAAGTATAAAAAGGTCAAGGGGAAATTTTTCTATTTTGTGAGATGCGGATGCTAACATTATGTCAACAGATAATTGCTAAACTGCCAATAACTGACGTAGAAAATAT
Source organism: Glyphotaelius pellucidus (assembly GCA_936435175.1). NCBI lineage: Eukaryota > Metazoa > Arthropoda > Insecta > Trichoptera > Limnephilidae > Glyphotaelius > Glyphotaelius pellucidus. The sequence continues at coordinate 28,797,879 of OW386538.1, read as the reverse complement.
CGATTGTTAATGCAGAATCGTTAAGCAGTAGAGTCGCTCCGTTGATTGGCGCATTCTGATAGACAGAAGTCCTCGCTTTCGGAGCATAAAAAAAGGCTCGGAATCTCCCACTAGCATCGACGACCGGCGTGGTCTAGGGTTAAGGCTCTTGATTCGCAATCCGAAGGTCGTGGGATCGAATCCCAGCGTAGGCAAATAAATGTTACTTGATTATTACGCAATTAATTAATTGAAAATAATATATAGTATATTTGCGGCACGTTCCAGAGTGGAATATAATCGCAGTATCACCCTGGTGTAAGAATTGAAAAGGTTTCAGAAATGAAATGGCTTTAGCCGAGTTTGGTGACCAGATCTGAATAGCCAAATACTTCCCAACCTTCCTCTTTCCCACCTCATTCTCCTCCCCTAACTTCGGCTTCACAACGTAACCCCCATTGGGGATGCCATAGTCTCACTGCCTCAACACGGAAGCAGCTGAGACTCTTGTAAGGCATTCAGATAAAAAAAAATACTTGTTAAGCACATACATAGGTGGATTAAGAACAATTCCAGAGATTAATTTAAAAAGTTGAAATCAAGCATTCCCGAAAAAGGATGGATAGTAAATATATCCCTCGTATACACATAACGAATAAACCTCTTTTCTGCTTCTAGGTCGTTCAAAATAAAACAAGTTCATTCATATCTTCTGGTGTGGAGGAAGGATCGTCCAACGACACAGGCTAAATCTACACGTTCGATAATCGTACATATATGAGTAAAATAACAAGAAGTGTAATCACCAACACGACCTTTTTTACGACGGTGAAGATTTTTTGAGGTAAATCAAATTTAATAATGATATAATTTAGTATTTCTTCATTTTACTTTTATTATTGACAGCTATTTTGGCATTCAAGGCCATTATCAAAGTGTGGCTAGGCCGCATTGATACGACGCGTCGTATGACGTATTTATTTGAATTTATTTACCCCTACCCTGTTTTAATTTATAAGATGTTCTAAGTGATTTATTAATAAATGAAACCATATAAAATTTTTAAAACCACTAGTATATTTTATTTACACCGACCGGTTTTAAAATGGCCGTTCCTTCCTCATCGGGTAAACACATATAATGACTTGACATTTACAAAACAGTGGGTGAGCACAATGTATTATTACTAAGCGTTGTGGTAGGTGTGGAGGCGTGGCTTATTAATGAATAGTGGGTGGGGGAAACAAAACGGATATTGAATGGGAACATATCTGAGATCGGGCTATAAGATAATATTTTTTGTTTATTGATAATGAAATCATTATAATAAAGGAATATTTTTTTTTTTAATTTCTAAGGTTTCTAAGTTATCTTAGTATTTTCCTTTATTATTAATATGAAGAATATTTATCCCTGTATCCCTTTCAAAACTATGGTTATTTTGAATGATATGATATGATATTTGACGAAATCGGAAAAAATATTTTTATTAAGACACCGTATGTTCTTTGATTCTAATTTCGAAATTACGAGTTGATTTCCCAATATAAAATGAGAAACAGTCATTACATTTGAGTTTATATATTCCGGAATGGGTCAATTTATGGTCTTTGTCTTTAGCGTTCCTCAAAAAATTGCCGATATTATTTCGTGTATAAAAAACTGGTTAAATATTTTATTAGAAGGAAGATTTTTGCAACATTAAACTGAAAAATTAATAAAATATTAAATTTTACGCCATTTTTGTCGTTATTATTATTTGAATTGTAAAGATATATTTTTTTTAAATTATGCTAAGTTTTTTTATTTAATATGTTATCAAGTGAACTTGGTTCGTATTCGTTATTTACAGCAATTTGTTTAATTATAGAAAGTTCAGAAATGAACTTATTATAAGACATTGGGACATTTACGAGGCGGTGTATCATGGAGTGAAAGGCGGAGTGTTTTTGTGAGATAGGTTGGTCTTATGAATTACTATGTCAGTAATTGAGGGTTTGCGATATGTACAAAAATCGATTTTATTATTCATAAAAGATAAAATTAAATCCAAAAGTTTAAAGTATCATTTACTAAGTATTTATTATTATTTTCGGTAAAGACAAATTAACTTAGAAAATCTGGTTTGCCCCCTTAATGGCGGCAGGTTTATGGTAATTGTTTTATAATAACATGAATACTATTTAAGACAAAAGCCATTTATTATTATTCTGTTTCAATTTACTCAATTATTCTAAGGAATAACATTGTTTCGGTTTATTGAGCATGCAAAGATTGATTGCTTCTAAGAGTGATATTTGAATCATCTGTTCTTCAGTAGTGTGCTAGTAATTCTTGCAGAACCTGATAAAAATTGTAGGGTTTTGATTATTCATATAATTTCAGCTTCCTCCAATAGAAGACCATAGCTTAGTTAGTAATTATTTGTTTATCCCAAAATATGACGGTTGAGTATGATATCACAAGAGTACCATCTATCGTTGTTCGTGTCTTAGGTATGAACGATTACGATGATTGCCGAAGCGGGTTCCTCCTGTCCGCTCGCCGCAGCAGCCGAACAATTTAGAGCCTAGTCTTGTAAGGAGGTCTATCTAGTTTAATTTTCATTTTAAATATTTTCGATAAGCAATAAATTAATTAGTAATCACACGAACCTATAACTTATTTGGAAAATACTCCACATATAAGAAAAACTAAGTTGTCTTATTATTGGAAATTAAGGGACATAATAAAAATTTTATTATTATTGGTTTTGCTTTAAATTTAAATAAAGTAAAATTAGGTACACACAATAAAAATAAATACCGAAGAGTATTTTTCTTTAGCACTTATGAGTAGTAAATAATGTACAAGTCGTAACGACGAGCAATATTTTTTCCACACTGGTATTTGACGAACCGTAAATTTCGCGGGTAATTGGAGGGGACCCCACCACTTTCCCTTTCACTTTCAGATTTGTATTGAATAACGTGCCTTTTGATGCCTCTTTAGCCTTTCAGTTTCAAAGTTTATGAGGTTTCCTTTAAAAGTTAAGAAAAATGATACAATACAGTCAAAAGGACGAGTTGTTTGACAGAATTTGAACAATTGATCATATTTCTAAGTATTCAAGTTCTGTTTAAGTTGGTGAAAGTTCTATTTAACTTAGTTTCCGTATATGAACAAGAACTTTTTGATGAATAATCTTCTTATTCACTTTACTTTTGTTTTAAATCTCGAAAATATTACATAAAATTTGATGATTACCTGTACCCACACGCATTTTCATAAAAACGCAGCCAAACATTCGAGAAGAGAAATATATGGAAGATTTTTTTTTCCGTTTCATGAATCAATGCGTTTATTTTTTATTTGTTACTTTATTATATAATAATTTTATTTTTTTACTTGGATTTATTAGTAGCTTTGTCCGACTAGGAAATTTACCCATTTTAAAACAGACAAAATGAGCATGATTTATTACAAGCAATTATTGTTTTGTCCATTATATTGACTTTTTCTTAGATATTACACTTGGTACCTTGATAATTAAATAATGTTTTGATGGTAGATACATAAAGTTTCTTATGAATGTAAATAATATATTTTAAAATAATATAAACGCAAAGAAGAGAAATAAAAAGAAAATTCAAAAAGAAAATAATTATAAACATGAATGCTGATACACTATTTTACTGATTTACTGCTTTAAGAACCTAGTAATTGATTGTATGTTATGTGATTTTGTAAATGGCACTTGTGCCTGTACCTACCTAATGTGAACTAAATCTGTCAATTTGACTGTTCTAAAAGGGGAAATCTTCCTAGTCAAAGTCCTAGCCTTCCGGACAGTCAAAGCTTCCTTTTACTGTTACTGTATTTTCGTATCAAACAAATAAATAAAAATAGAACAAATAAGTTTTGTTATTATTTTAGGTTGTTTCTCAGAACTTGGACAAAACAGGAATTGAATAGTAATTTCCCAGGCACTTGAATATTAACTATGAAATCATCATCATCATCATCATCATCAGTATATTAATACGTGAAGCAAAAACTTTGTACCCCTTTTTACGAAAATCGCGCGGACGGCGGAGTATGAAATTTCGCACACTTATAGTTTATATAGTGAAGGAGTGCAGAATGCTAATATTTATTAAAAATTATGCATAAAAAAACATTAAATCAATAAAAAAAACATTACACATTAAATTAATTATGGTCGAATTTCGACCATTGGGCGACCACTAGTTTGATGAATTGTTGAAATTCTGTGGAACAACCCAACCTAAGCGTAGGTTTCATACAAATCTGGCAGCAAAGGTTAACTTTCATTAATATTCGATTTTAATTATGGCATGCATGTAGCGCTCACTGGCCCGGGGCTAGATGCCACAACGGAAGGGGCAGAGGAGTGGTGGGAGTATAGGGTGTAGAAGCGTAGAGCAGGGGGTTAAATATTAATAGATTCCCGGCTTTGGCCGATCCCGTAACAATCAATCGGGTGGCGCTCAGATTAGCCGCCTCTCCCCTAATTGCCTGTCCTTGCCGTAGACTGTATGCTAATCACGTGACCGTACAAGGCAGAGGGAAGATTGGGGCAACACGGAGCCGCCAGATTACTAAAGGTTTATCTTGAAGACGCCCTCAGGTGTAAGACTGGTTAGGAGACGATCAGGGGTGAAGGAATGGTAAGGAGATGATCCGGGTGAAGTTAGTAGATGATCACGGTGAAGTTAGGTGGCCCGAGGTGTAAACGCGAGAAAGGAAGATCATACTGATCACTCGGTAAGGCGAAGGTGCTAATGGTATAATGTTCAGCCTTATTTATTGTCTCAGGTTCGATGTGTGCGCAAACGATGATAGAGGTTTTTTGGCTTAGCTTGAATGTAATATATTCGATATTATTAGGTAGCGGATTATTCATGAATTATAAGGCTAGGTAATATAACTCTATACTTTTAATGAATTGTTTTGAAGCTTTAGATGTAGTGGATCCATCATAAAATTCCCTTTGTTTCTTGAGTTTAATGCTTGACTTTCTTCTTATAATAATTTAATCTGATTGTGTATCTAAGTTATTTAAACAGGCATTATCCCCTTCCTTTAATTTTTCTCTTTTTCTCCTGTTAACCATTCACCAAGTATTGGGGTCCCATATAAGCTTATCTTTTGACAGGTGGAAATATGTTGTTGTCACATTAAAAGTTTGTTTAAAATTAGTAAATTATCACATTGGTTATCACATTAAAAGCTTGTTTTAAATTAGTAAATTATTGTCCAACTTGTGGTAGAATGTTGTAAATATTCGTAGTCATAATCCGCCCAATCAAACCCAACCTTTTGGAGCTAGTGAGACTATGGCATCCCCAAATGGGATATGTTGTGAGGCTGAAGGTAGTAAAGAGGAAAGAAAATGGGTTAGAGGCAGGTAGGAAAGTGCTATTCAGATCCGGCTATCAAACACGACTAAAATCGTTTTAACCAATGTTTCAAATGGGAATGTTGGTCTTTCGCCAGGGCGTTCATGAGAGCATATTCCATTCTGGAATGTGCCGTTAATTTACCTTATATATTTTTAATAATTAATTTGGATAAAACCCAAATTTATCAGACGGGGGACGAAATGAAAAGCATCAGTTGTGGTGATGTGAGTCGAAGTCTTTATTTGTTGCTATGTAGCGAAGGTCGATGCGGAGTAAAGTGATAGAGGTGTAGTCGGGTGCGTAGTCAGTGATACTTAGTCCTGACGAGTGATGAAGGCCAGGAAGTTGCGGCGATGAAGAACACGGATCTTCAGGTCACCAGCGTATTGCTCTACTCCGAGTGTGGTGGAGGATGGCCCGATCCAGGCGGTCGATCGATGTCGTAAGAACGGATATGGCGGCTGTGAGTCCGGTGAGTTGGAGACGCATGTGAATACAAAATGCGAATAAGCGCAAAGTAGAGAAGGCACTCGAAAATTCCACTGCCGTACTGGTGAGCGGACGTTAATTTTAGACCTTCCGGTGTATTTCCCAAATATTAAACGGCACTGTGCGGCGTACACAAATAACGCTAGGCATGTATTCTCATCTGGTAAGTTCGTAGAGATCCAGTGGCGGCGCAACGTATTTACCAGAAACGGGCGCCGTAAAAAATTGAGAGCGAACACTACAAATCAAATAAAATTTCATAGTGTTCATCGGGATTTGAGTCCGCAATCACTGGATTTTTAGTCAAAAGTATTTCAATCCATAACCCCTAACCCCTGCCTTCGACTATGGAGGTTGTCATTGCGCATCTTTCAAACATAATTTCGATTATACGATAACTGACAAAATACCACAAAGCTGTTATTGTGAGATAAAGATCTGGTATAACATAACATGAGATGACATTTATTCACTCTGCATAAAATACATTATAATATTATGTTTTTAATGCGGAGATTAAAACCAAAACCTACCAACTCTAGCCTATTCTACTGATTCAAAAATTTCAAACACACCCTTACCATACCACTCCTTTATGTTTGTGGTTGCCTTAACAGTCTTAACCTAACGTGGTGTACCTGCGGCACGTACATTGTATGCACCGAGCCTACCCCACTATTCCTACGGTCCATTAGTCAGACTATGAGACTTGTCAACATTCGACAAATGGAACTGTTCAACTAGGCTTGTTTCAAATTATCAAATATTGACAATCAGCTATCTTCGTAAGTCGGAACGGAACCACTAACTGCTTCAGTCACATTCACTGCTACTATTGCACTATTTGCCATTGATACAAATCAATGAAGTGATAGGCAAATAAGGCACGTATTTGCTTTAGACAAACGGCAATTAGTTTCAAACTTCAAACTGCATGTTGAAGTTTAGTTCAATAAGCAAGGAAAATTTTATTACTTAAGAGTCTTGGTGCTCTTTTGTATATTACTAAATTTTGTTGATTTTTCTCTTTGCTTATATAATTTGCAGTTATAACAAAAGAAGAAACTTTCTTTTTGTAAAATTAAAATACCAATAAAATAAACTAGCTGCTAGTTGAAGTTACAAATTTACGCACCAGACGTAGGATATGATTACCACCGCATAACTTGAACAATTCATCAAACTTCATTAAAAAATTAACTAAAACTGCCCCTTGTTGAAATAATAACAGAACTTGAATAAAGCTGTCACAAAATTTGAAAATGAACTGAAAATATGATGAATTGTTTAACTTTGTACATACCAATAGGTCTACATAGATCAGTGATGAGCAACCTGCGGCCCACTACCCACTTAATTCAATATTTAAAATTCAATATTAAAAAAAAATGCTGTAAATATACGCAACGGTTTCTGTTCGGGTTGGTAAAGAGTTTCGCGGAAAATTTCAGTTATTCAAGTTTTTAAATCAGCCGCTCAAAATAGAAAGATTTTTCTAAAATTTTCTTAAAAAGACAAAATTTCGAGTTCGATAAGTGCAGAAAATAAATCACCTTAATTTTTTTGTTGATCTGTGTTAAGGTTTCCGTTTTATGAAGTATCAAAGGTTTTCTTTGCATCATTTTATTTAACTTTCCGAACGATAAAAAAATTGTTTCACATCAAGTTCCCCAAAATTGCAAGCTGGCGTTATTTAAGCGTTCCTTAATTTTTTCGAATGATAAGAATATACCACATTTATTGGTTTGGCTTTGGAGATATTTTAGCCTGCAGCGTTTTTTTAGTTGTTCTAAAATTATTTTATTAAAAATTACTTTCTTTCGGAAATTCATAAAGGTTTTGAATACCGCAAATTTAACAACGTCAAGCTGTACTTAAAATCAACCTACTCACTGCGGCACACAAACAAAATGAAAATGGATAAATTTTCTCTCCGGCTGATAAGGTTGATCATCACTACCTAATTTCACCAAATTCTCATCACCTAAATTCATACGTATGTAACCTCCGGAACTGGTCCGAAGGCAGTGTGTTTAACTTTATATCATATTCCTGCAAGAAAGTAGGTATGTAGAAATAATGGTAGAAATATTTATCCAATCTATGAACACTACGCAATTATTAGTTTATTATTAAAAAAAAAAAAAATAATAATTAGTTGAGAACTTTTTTTTAAATTTTCATCTGAAGCAGTTTTGAGATGTGACATTGCAATTTAAAATAAAGCAAAAACTTATTTGCATTTTTTTTATCTGCTCAAAAGCGCTTCATTTCTTTATGTTGGTTTTTCGAAAGGTTATGTCGAAGTGAGGTTTTTGAATGTGCCCAAAAAGTAAGTGTGTAATAGAATATTGTTAATATTTCGTAAAAATGACAAAATTTTATTTATTTTATTTTTATTGAGTTAATATATTTAAATTTTTACATTAACAGAAGAAACATGATAAATATTTATAGGTTATATTCGTAGTACTCCTCGTTAGGAGATCCTGTGCCGAGACTTCTCTGGTTTGAGTAAGTTTTCTTCTTAATGACTAACTTACTAAATAACAATCACGTCGTTTCCCCGCAGGGGTAGGCAGAGAGGACGGACCGCCAAACAACTCGGTCCTGGAACACACTCTTTGCTTCACTCACATTCATACATCGTCTCATACATACTCTTCTCATTCTGACTTTTGACATGGCCCGACTCAAATATTTGATTCACTTGATCGTGTCATGTCTTCCTTGGGCGTCCCCGACTTTTTCTACCATTCACATTTGCGTCATACATTCTTCTTACAATACTTTCTTCGTTCATTAGCTCTACATGCCCAGCCATCTGTTTTAATATATTAGAACTTACACCTTGAGGTTGTGTCGTCTCTCCACTGATGATTTTATCGCATCCTCAACCTGACTCTCAAATCGACGGGGTTTGTGTTCTGAAGTCTTTAGTGTCTGAGGAATCAATTTTGTTGGAGCGAAGCTATGCCTAACATGGGTATGGGTAAAATATTTCTATTCTTTACCTCAACGTGAAGTAATTTCTGACTACCTTGCCCAAAATGGCATCTTGTGGACATTTAATTCTCCAGCCAGCCCTCACTTTAGCGGACTGTGAGAATCCGGAATTAAATCCGTCAAGCATTATTTAGTAAGAGTAATAAGTGACACTTCCCTAAAATTTTAGGAGTTTGACATGATTCTCACTGAAGCTGTACTAAATACACGCCCTCTTTGCCCTTTATCGGTAGATCCGGAAAACGTCGATGCGCTAACAGCCGGCCATTTTCTGATAGGAGGATTCCTGTTAGGACTTCCCGAATATGACATGTTCGAAACGATCAAGTCGTTGCCAACCCTGGCAACACATACAAAAGATGTTTCAGCACTTTTGACGATGTTGAAATGTAGAATATCTTAACACTCTGCAACAACGGGAAAAATGGTTGAGAGACTACCTCAATTTAAGGATCGGTCAGCGAATGTTAGTCAAGGACGAACTACTTCTCGGCTTTAGGGCAAATTATCGCCATATACCCGGAGAAAAATGATATTGGTAGCATCGCAACAATTAAAGCAAGCAAGGCACCTTTGTCCGCCTAGCGGTCTATCTGGGTCCCTTGCCCATATTATAACAACTTATCTAAATTCAATGTTTTTTACCGTAGAGCTAGTACTAGGTTGCCCTATTACGCTCAGTGTTATATAATGTCCAGGCGAGGTAGGGGATGTAACTTTGCAAAGGTGCGGTGTATGGGCGCCGGGAGGGGCAGTGACGTGCGCAACATTTTGGAGATTCAGTACCAAAGGATCCGCACTCGAGAGCGCTTCGCGCTTTCTGCGTGCGCGTATATTTCCCAAACCGTAATTCCATCGTTACTGCCCAGCGTTTAACTCAAGCAAAATATTGATCACGCAGTTCTCCAAGCAAGAATATCATCAGAAAATGGATAGAAATGTTTAAAAATACTGGTTCAACAGTTCAAATCCCAAAAAGAAGTCATTTAAGTAAGATAATATCTTAATTTCAGTAAGAGACGAAGAAACCATTGAAGAAGTGAGACAATCAGTACGTCAAAATCTGTCACTTTCAATAAGAAAACGACCACAACAACTTCAAATTATAAAATCGAGCTTACACGTGATTTTAAAGAAGGACATGCATCTTACAGCTTACAAAATCCAATTAGTGCAAGAATTGAAGGAAACAGACTTCATAAATCGAGTTGAATTTGCGCAAGATTTGCATTGATTTAGGTATTTTGAATACATCCCTTTTTGCGACGAGGCCAATTTTCATTTGAATGGCCACATCAATGGAAACATCAAACGCCAATCCTCAGCCCTAAAGTCGTCGTATGGGCCGCAATATCCTTTAAAGGCATTATTGGCCCGTATTTTTTTGAAAACTTAAGAGAACGAGCAGTAACTTAGTTAGATATTCTGCTCGAAATAAACGCTAAGCAATAACGATGGAATTACGGTTTTACGGCGCACGCAGAAAGCGCGATGCACTCTCGAGTACGGATCCATTGCTACTAAATTTCCAAGATTTTGCGCATGTCACTACCCCCTTCCGGCGCCCATACACCACACTTTTGTAAAGTTATTGCCGAATCACACCCCCCCCCCTACCTCGCCTGGACCCCCTGTATGTTTTTCATTCATAAATTATTATGCAGGTGCATTAAACGCTATAAAAAGACATTCAAATTTGAAAAGAAAAATGATTTCAAGAAAATTGTGCTGAAACCCTGGCGACCCCGGGTAGTAAGCTAAAACTTCTTATTTTTCATTTAATTTAAAATCTAATTTAAATTTCCCATTTCAAATCTCCCGTAGCTACTTCTTAAATTTACTGCAGGTGGAATTTTTTTATAATTTTCGACAAATGCAAATTTAATTATTTATTCTTTCCCACGCTAACCCGTCGTGTAAACCCCGATAATTATACACGGGCCTCGTAGTGCGGGCGTAGAAAGTTTCCACGTATTAATTCACAGCTAATGGAGGCGAAACAGAAATAAAAATAGCCGTATAATTTATCAAGGCGATGCAATTTTGCAAGGAAAAGTATACAGTTCCCGTGCAACGAGTTTACGTTTTACCAATACGAAAGGTGTTTTGGGTTTTTTTGTTGGTTGTTCAACTGAGATTGGATTTTTCCGATTAGTTTTCTCCGTACTACATTGTCTATGCATATATGTTTGAAAAAGTTTTTCTCTATTTTATTAAGGTTTGTTTAGGAAACTTGGATGCTAAACTAAATTGAAAAAAAAATCTCAATGTGCAGTTCACACGCGGTAGAAATGAAATCTTCAGAAAGACAAGAGTGGAGAAACCACTAAACACTTTGTTTATCAATGTGAAGGATGATTTTTTCCATATTTTTGTCATCGAATTTCAGTGCACCTTTTCCTTTACATTTCGTCATCTTATTAATATTCGTGTTTTTTTCTTCGGAGTCGCTAAATGGCGCTTTCTTTTGTGTTTTCTTTGCCTGTTCATTTGGAGTGGTTTGAAGATTGAATATTGATTTTACAAAAATAAAAATTAATATTTTTTTTTTAGAATTCACAGGATTCGATCCTTATTCCGCTGAATGTCTGGCTGCTAATGTTCATCCGGCGCTTCATACCACTAGGCCAAATGATACTAGCGTGGGACTGCGCATTTATCGTATTATATTGGGCGGTGCCTGGAACGTTTTGGTGAAACCCAAACGGTTTCACTGGATATTTCCAAGGCCTTCGACCGGGTTTGGCACCGAGGGCTTGTCAACAAACTGCCTACGGACTTACGGACTTCCCGCATCCTTGTGTATGTGGATTGCCGACTTTTTGAGGGAGAGGTCGATTCAGGCGGTTGCTGATGGTTTCACCTCTTCCTCGCATTCGATAAATGCTGGCGTCCCACAGGGATCGGTTCTGTCTCCGACTTTGTTTTTGTTGCACATCAATGACCTCTTGACGTGTGCACCGATTCATTGCTACGCGGATGACAGTACAGTCCATGATAGCTTTTTGTTTGACAAACCTCCAAAGGGCTCACAAACCCCAATGGCTCGGAGGGCTTTGAAACAAAGAATGGACGGTTACCTCGAGAGTGTTTCCTCTTGGGGTAAGAATAACGTCGTCGAATTTAATGTTTCAAAGACCCAATCATGTCTGATCACGTCTGAAAGGGATCGAAATGATAATCTAGTCTCCTTCAACGGAAGCATTCTCCCGAACAGGCCTTCCATTGATATGCTTGGTGTAATTCTAAGTGACCAGCTCAGGTACGGGGGCTCCATCGAGGCCAGAGTTAAGTTAGCCTCTCAGAAACTGGGCATACTGTACAGGGCACGCAGATACTTTAATGTACACAACTGCTAGCCCTGTACAAATCGCAAGTGCGCCCCACGGTTGAATTTGGCAGCCACCTCTGGTCTGGAGCCCCAAAATACCTGAAAAAACCCTTGACTCTGTGCAGAAACGGGCGGTCCGTTTGATCATCATTCAATTTGACCATCATTTAATAAAATACGGAATTATTTTTTGGGGAAACTCAATAAACGCCAAAGATGTTTTTATCATCCAAAAAAGATGTTTAAGAAAAATGACAAACTCTGCTAATCGGGATTCATGTAGACCTATATTTAAAAATTTGAAAATTCTTACATTCACCGACATATACATAATGGAGTTATGCATGTTAGTGCGATCATCTCCAGAAAAGTTTCCACAAAAAAACGCTACACATAAATACGCTACAAGGTTTACAGAAAATTTATTAATACCAAAAGCAAACAAAACAATTTTCCAAAAAGGACCCTTTTACATGGCCATTAAAGTATATAACAACCTTCCACATGATATTAAACAAATACCAGATACACTCAGATTTAAGTCATCACTAAAAACATTCCTTCTGAACGGGTCTCATTACACATTAAGTGAATACCTCACATAGGTACAACTGTTTTTATATTTATGTTTATATAATAAATTAAAACAAACTCAATTTGTATTACACCACTTTTATATTTATATTTCATTTGTGTTCATTTCTGTATAACATGTTAGGTTAACTGGAAGAAATAGGATGTAGGTACCTATAAGTTATACCTTTTGTACTAAATGAAAATTTTGTACAATAAATGATTTTGATGTTGATTTTGATTTTGATAGATTCTCCTAATTTAACTAACGGATTGCAATCTTTAGAGCACAGGCGCCAGGTGGGAATGCTGTCCTTGTTCTACCGGTATTACAATGGAAGATGCTCCGAGGAACTAGCGTCATTGAACCCCTCGGCACCGGTGCATAGTCGGGAAACACGCCAAACGCGCGCTCAACATTTGTACACGGTTGACATTAGTCACATGAGAACGGGTCGTTTCTACGACTCGTTCTTGAGTTCAACAGCTCGGCTGTGGAACGATTTGCCGGCCTCTGTGTTTCCTCCCTCCTACAATATGGGTCTCTTCAAGACCCATGTTCACTCCTTCCTCTCCTCAAAAACATCCTCCACACAGCATCCTCAAAGATGACATAGGCCCTGAGGGAAATTATTTTTTCCTCAGGGCCTCCTGTGTGGAGTTAATGTAAAAAAAAAAAAAAAAATATTGGAATCGAGTACCCGTGAAATAAATAAATCCCATCGCAATCTCATTCTCTCTAGGCTAAATCCTACAGTTGTATGTGTTTGTCTCGTTTTAGTGTCGCTCGTTTCCGTTTCATCGAGTTTCAAATCACAAATGTACTAAAGAAGTTTACACATACAAAAAACAGAGTGTGTAATTCACACGCGGTAGAAGTGAAACCTTCAGAAACCTAAAGTAGACAAGAGTATGAAGGCTACGAAGCACCGCACAAAGAGGAGACCGATAGGCTACGAGGCACCGCACAAAAAAGAGACCGATTATACTACCTCATTCTAACGCAGGCTAATTGCTATGAATGGTTGTGTGTGTCCCTTTTTATTGTCGCTATTTTTCGTTTCATCGAGTTTTAAATCACAACGACTGGTTTAAGAAGGTGTTTAAGAAGTTTTCACTTAAATTTTTTTTCTATTTTTATACTGAATATTCGTGGTGGAATTCTATTATTATACGTGATATAATAAGACAATTTAAAACTTTTTTCCAATTAATTCATTTCTGACCGTTACCGGTTTCCGTGTATTACGGCCATCTTCAGACTGGTACAATTATTTCTTAAACTATTATTAATAAATGTAACATTTGGGGGAGGAATCACTTGCTAAATCTCTGCTCCCAAATGCATTGTTATTTTATCAAATTTTATTCTTAAATAAAAATTTTCATTTTGGGAGGCGAGTATGGGTATCGCCGCCAATTAACCATTTATTGGATAACCAATACCTCTACCATAAGTCACCTCAAGTGGTACTCTAAGTTTGGTGGCTAAGCAGGAGTTCCCGGGTTCATGATTCATGTCCGGACCTTGGCGGCGGACCAACTGCTTGGCGGGCCGGATCAGTGGAGACTGGTTGAGGGAAACATTTTGACCTCTCTAGCATGAATTTCTCGAAACAAAACCTTGCCCTGCAGTGGGAGGGATAGATTCATAAGTCTGTCACTCTTGAACACACTGACCTCCACATGGGCGTAGGCACGGTGGGGCAAGATAGGGCGTTTGCCAGACCCTGATTGGTCGATGCATGAATTCTGGGGTTGTAGACCGAGTCGTCCTTTCGTTTACATTCTTTGTTTCAGATTTCACAAAGCCTAAAGCATTAACATGTCGTAGAAGCCTACTTGTCACAAAAACCGATACTCGGCTGATAAACAGTGTACCGACCGCTAAACTTTGGTATAATTAATGGATGAGAAAGAATGTGTCAAAAGCCGACGTGAAGGAAATAGAATTAGCTACATATACTAGTTAAATGAACGATATTGTTATTCCCAGCCATTAAACAGGTGCTACACATTTCACTTGCACAGTCCTGCACAACATGCCCTATCGAAAGATCATTCAACACTTTGCGCAGGGTAAAAACTTCGTTACAGTCAATAATATCAGAGCACCGCACATAAGGACGGCCAAAGAAAATTAAGGCGCCAAAAATAAGTAAAAGCATTGTCTTCAAACAAATTATAAATATTTTTGAAACGTTCTCCATTAACCAGTAACCCAATAGCCTACGCATGAGCGCAAAGTTGAGATATGTTTCATCTTCTAATATTGCTCTAATAGTCTCTACGCTCGTCGTGTTTTCCTTATTTAAAAGTTTTAAAGTTTTCAACATAGAAATTGAAGTTTTAGGTATGTACTTTCATTAAAAATTATTATTTAACATTAGTCTTAACGTAATATAGACATATGAAACAATAATTTTGTTAAAAAAAAATTGAAGTCTTTACATCAACTAAAGTTTAGAAAAAAGTTCCACCGAGTTCCGCGAAATTATTTTACTGGTTCGAAAAAATACCTTATAAGGAATATAAAAACGTTAAATGTACATCCACCCTTTTCCACCTTTCTTAAATCGAGCGCATTCTTTTCATGTAGTCTTGACAACACCGCTCTGAAGGAATTGAGGAATAAGAGAAAAGAACCACATATTTATATTGTTAAAAAATGAACTACTTTACAAGTTATCATATTTTTATAGTTTAATTATATTTATTTATTTTATCTAACTGTATCACAAATTCAATAAACATAAATAATTCAAAACAATATAATGTAAATTTTTTAATTAGAATACTACCCCAACTAACCCTAATAAGGTATTTTTTGAAAGATTTTCTTAGGTGATCTTCTTATACGCATTTCTGATCAAAATTTCGAATTAAAAATATTTTTGGAGTCGTAAATTAATATTTCGGCCATGTGTGTGCCAGCTCGTTGGCCAGTGTTTGTTAAGTGTGCATAAAAAAAGGGTTCTGGAAGTGAAAAATAAATTTGAAACTGAAATTTAAAAAATATTTGGCCAGAAACCTAGTAGACTAATTTAAAAAAAATCATGTTCGGATATTTGGTGTTTAGCAAGATTCTTAGAAAATGTATTTAACGCATTGAACCCTGGATGTTAACATGTCTATTATTTCTTCTCTGTACCTACTGTAGATTTTTATTTTTTGCCCCACCCTAAATCAAAACCTGGATAGGCCCATGCCCACCCCTATAACCTTTTTCCTTTCTCATTTTCATTTTCTCCTTCTTTTCATAAAAAACCCTAAAAACATTAAAAAAACACAGCATCCCCAAAGATGACATAGGCCCGGAGGGAGTTTATTTTCCTCGGGGCCTCCTGTGTGGAGCCAATGTAAAAAAAGGCGAGCGAACTCACTATCACGACATGACAGAACAATACATCGACGAGAGTATGCATGCAGTACGCGATAATTTTTCCCGAAAATACGGAAACCTTAACGACAATTCTTTGCAATACAGAGCCTTTCGATAATTGAATGATAGATTTTGTAATAATTTCATGTGCATTTTCTTACCGAATTTGAATTTGTTCACTAGCATGGAAGGCGTTCACAAGAGGTCTTTGAAACACGTTCTTTTTTTAGGAAGTATGCCATTGGGATAGCACTTTCGATCGATCCTTCAAGGGAGTACTCATCTTGATTGAAATAGATTTGCACCTACATTCCAAAGGACTTACTGGATTTAAGTTTCGATGTTATTCCGTAGTGAAGTCTTGCTGTTAACAGCCTTTTTATATTCTCAGGGGGTGACTGTCTACCGCCTTGCAGTGGGTGGGTGGGGCGACATTCGAGAGAGTTGGGAATATGGTTTTGGAGTCAAGGGAGAATGTTCGGTAATATTCACCCACCTTTCGCATAGCTATGTTAAATTAAACATCGATTTTTTAGGTGTACGCTCCTGGCCTATTCTTGAGTGCAATGCACGACAACGGAGTGCTCTATATTGAGTACAGCCGATCCTGATTTTTTTTTAAACATGTGAATTAATTAAAACCCGAACTTTAAAAAAAAAAAATTTTTAAAACTTCTACTTAGAATTTCCATGAGACAGTACTTTAGGCATTTCACTACATCATTAATTTATATATATTATAAATAGGAACGGTCCCAACATAAATTCGCGAGGAACTCCAAGGTCGACGTGTTGTTCTGCAAAGATTGCATCTCCAATTTTGGTTCTTTTTCTATTTTTGAAGTAATCAACCACTGCAATTCATTGCCATAAATTTTTCTGTCCTTCAATTTCATTATTGGTCTCAAAAGCACGTTTAAATTCCAAGAACACTGCTTTTGTGATTTTCTTCTAATCTATACCTGCTTTTTATTCATTTATCGCAAATATTTATTTCTGTTTCACAGGAATATTTGTTCTTAATGCAGATTGTTATTTTACTAGAATGTTAATTTTATCAATAAATTTACTCATCTGTTCTTTAATAAGAGAATCTAGTATAGTTGTTCATATTTAGTTAATTCATTTGTTGGTCTAAAGTCCTCGAAATTTTAGACATTTATTATCTTCGGCATTGGTGTTTTTATGGTTGTATTCCATGACTGCAGAAAAATGACCTATTACAGCGATTCATTTATTAGTGCAACTAATCTGTCTCCTATAGCTGGCACGGCATCTTTGATGATGCTTTTAAAATTCCATCCGTTGATGATTTTGGTTTCTTTGTGTTAAGAATTTTCATTAAATATTCAAAGTTAATTTTATGAAACTTTAAAATATTATTTTGTTTTCTCTTTTATTTGATGGTTAAGAAGTGTCTTTAATAGTTTTTTACTCCCCTATTTATTTTTTCGACACTAAGTACAAAATTTGTGTTAAATTTTCGGGCTGTTGTAGGTGTATCATCTTTAACTCCATGTTTTTTAATCAGTTTATTGCTTAATAATTTAATTTAGTTTCTAAGTGTACGTTGCATTTTTCTTGAATCGCTGTGAGAGGTTATTATTTTTTGCCTTATACACGATTTTTTTTTTCTGTACTACACATGTTTCCAAATTTCTTATAGGTTTCCCACCTTTCGTCCGTAAATTGTATTTTACAGGCTTAATAAGCTGAATCTCTTTGTTTTTGTAGCAGATTAATTTATATGTTTTAATATATAATTAATTAACCCCAAGTGGTTTGCTACGTTTGGTGATTTAGCAGGGGTGCCCGGGTTCATGGAGTGAGGTTTGTCTAGATCTTGAAGGCGGATGACCAGAACACACTGAACCCCAGATTCCTATCCACTCCTAAACCATTTTCCTTCCCAGAACTCTCTTCTCCTTCCTTTTCTTGAAAAAACCCACCACACAGCAAACCCGAAAATGACATAGGCCCTGAGGAAAAATACTTTCCTCAGGGCCTTCTGTGTGGAGCTCATGTAAAAAAATTAAAGGCATTCACTTTTGTTTTTCATTAAATTTCCTTGGATATCGTATATCCAATTTTTGTTTTTGTAATGCTGAACACAATTTATCAGTATTATTATAGTTCTTTTTATTACTATATGTTATCGTGCATATTCCCAGGGGCTTTGGACACTATATTTGGTTATACCCAATACACCCAACTATATTTTGTTTGAACCCACTAGCACAAAATCTAAAGTAAATCAAAAAAATATTGCATTTTTCATTTAAGAAAATGCCGTATCACTTTATGTATTGTTATATAAAAACCGTATTATAACTTGCATTTTATGAAAAATTATCTATCATCTTTACTTCAAGTGACTACTTTGCATGTACCTTAAGAGTCTAGTAAAAAAATGGCTTTACAAACGCGAAATTAATGCCGAAACCTTTGCGAAACCACCTGTTGCGAGCGCCAGTATAACATGAAATAATTTTAAAATTAGAATTGTAAAGAAGGTGACTACCGCCGCGATGGGCGACACCATAAGCCGGAGGGAGTCAGCGCTCCAGGCGAATCAGAGTCCGGATATATCAATTTGCTGTATAATTTTCCCGGCTTTCGTTGTAAAAAAGCATTTATTTATTCCTTGAATAAATCACTGCCAAGTGATAAAAAGCTCCTTTTCATTAAGTGGTTCAAACTCGTTAAATTTTTTTAAATGGTTGGAGATTGCACAAGAGCTAATGATAGAGTGCAAGAGACTAATTAACCAATTACCTACGAGTTCTTAATGTTCCCGTTTCTCCTTTGATGTGCACCACAACCTTTAAATTAAGGTTTGGTTGGTGCAGGAATTAGGATTGGAAAAGAGACGCTTCGCAAAAAAACACAAAGCCGAGTATTGGCTGCTAAGAAGCATAACTTTAAAAATTTTAACTTTGGGGACCTTAATATTGTATTTTCATACCATTATAATGACGTTAGATCCCAATAAAATCTGAAAAAGATCTTTGTAACAGAAATATTTGATACAACTGTCAGGTGTGACAGACGTCATTTTTCGCTCTCTCATATTTGTTGCTTTCCTACAGTTAAATCATTAAGCGTCGCAAAATTTTTTGGTGAGTTCCGGTTCATATTATCTCTAAAATGTTAGTGTTGATTTATTGTGAAACCAATATTTTAAAGTCCAGTAAAGCGCAGTTCTGCGTTGCCGTATTTACAATTTAGTACTACCTACAAGTGCAGTGCCGTCAAGTGTCGTTCTAACGGACTGTGTCACTCTAACAGACGTACATACTTACCTATATATCTACATCATCGCCGTCGCCCAACAACCCAGAGGTGACCAACCTTTTCAACGTGATCTGTTTCAAGTGCAAACTAACTATTACCGATGGCATCACTTGTTACTCCTGCAGTAAGCAGTTTCATTACAAATACGGAGGGACAGCTGAAAATACATTTAGAAAAGCTAATGATAAAAGAAGAACCTGGCGCTGCACTACCTGCAAAACTTCACCTCAATCTACCAACTAACCAATTCCATAGAAGATGTGATGGTTGAAAAAAAAATATTTTGAAATTGCCTCCCTCAAAACCCTTAATAATCAAATCAAGGAAGACATGCCTGAACTAAAAAAATCTGTCGACTTCAAAAATTCTAAATTAGATGACTTTACTAAAAGATTTAAAGCTTTCAAACAGTCGATGAGCAAAGTAGACTATCTGGAACAAGAAATTACTTCCTCTTTTAATCGACCATCAAACTAATACAAGAATATTCCAACAAAGGGGAGCAAAGGATGGGGCTACAAAACATCGAAATAAACGGAATACATTAAAATTAAAACCAAAACATTCCAAACAACCTTTTAGAGATAATAAACAAAATTGGTATACACAACTTTAAAACGAATGAAATCGAGTTTGCCTTCAGAGTCTTTGCAAAAGACCTACTTCATTCCAAATTAATCAAACCGATAATAGTAAAATTCACCACCAGCTCACATAAAAAAGAATTCATCATGGAAATTCGACGAAAGAAAGCAATAAGCACGAAGGAATTGAATTACCCCGGTGACGAAAAAAAAATTATCTTAGCGACCATCTGACTAGCTGTAACAAAAAGCTCATTTTACAAATTCACGTGGCTAAAAAACAGGAGAATATTTGTCAGAAAAAAATTCTACTTTACATCCCATACTAATTGCCAAGGAAAAAGACCTAAAGAAAATTACCTGTATCGATCTGCATCCTCTTCGCGTCGTAAAGTAGATTTTCTTATTCACTCTTGTATCTTCCTACACATTTTACCCCTCCCATTATCCACTCCTATTACACTTACCCTCCCCCTCCCTCTTTACCTTCTCCCATAAACTTTGATTCATTTCTAAATCAGTCAACACTTTTTAAGAACCAACTTGGAATACATGTTACTGCCTGTTGGCGACCTTCTACATGCCAGACCTACTCGACAAACAATAGCGGTCTCTTTCACACTAATTATATTTTCCGCTGGGGCAAGCAAATCACTTTAAACACATTTTATGTCAACAATCTTTCAAATAAAATACGTACTGTATGTACGTACGTAAACCACTATAACAGAATTCACTTATTGTAGTTATCATTATTTATATGTGTATCTTACCGCTTACTCATTAATATTTACTTGAACACTCCCCCATGTCTTTATACCAGAATGTTAGAGGTCTTTGAACCACAACAATGACGATCCTTCAAAATACCTCTTCAAACGATTTTGATATAATCGCCCTTACAGAATCATGGCTCACCAAAGACATCAGAGACGAAGAACTTTTCGACCCTCGATGCTATGTTTATCGTAGAGACTGCTATTACGCTTCTACCGGTCAGCGTCTTGGCGGTGGAGTAGTGTTAGCTATTAGCTAAACAGGAGCTTATCAGCGTCGCCCGACCTGGACGGACTTCTTGTGCTGAAGACATTTGGGTCACCATTCGCACTAATAGTACACCTCACAGCTTGGTCCATATGTGCTGCGTGTATATCTCCGGAAGGACTCAACATCAAAATTTAATCGAAAAATTCCTAAACATGTTATCAGATGTAGTATCAAATAACCCCATGGATTCTTTTATTATCTTAGGGGTAACTTTAACCTTGCTGTACTTTCATGGACCCACACTATGTAATCTGCTCACTATACAGCTAGTAATTGCTCTACTCACGTTAGTAATCATTTCATAGACTGCATGCATTTTCTGGATCTACGGTGAACTCAAGCGGCCATATCCTAGATCTACTCCTGTAAAATCCACTTATCTCTGTTGAATCTAATGACGACCCGTTAGTTCCCGAAGACGCCCATCGTTAAGCTGTATCCATTAGTGTACCATTTCAGGAAACCCCCTCGTTGACAAATGCGAAATTTTTATACATAATCGTGGAGACTACGAATCAATTAATTTCACCCTAGAACGAGCTGATTTGGCATCCATCTTCTCTATCTCTCAAATAGAACCAGCGTTTGATGGTTTCTGTGCGTTTTTGAAATACCTCGCAAATTTTCATATTCCTCATAAATTTTCGTGGAACTTGAAATATCTTCCTTGGTACAATGCTGCTCTTATTAAGGTAACTAACGAAAAATCTAAATATTTCAGCAAATATAAAAGATTCTTGGAGAGCTGAAAACCAATGATGGAACATACATTGCAAATTTATTTTCAGAATATTTCAGTTCTGTGTTCAATAAACCCTTCGATTTGCTTACCCTTTATCCAACTGACGTCGGGAACCATACATCCAATATAAGTAATATTGAGGTGACACGAGAAATTGTCTTAAATATCTTAAAGAAATTGATACTCAAAAAGGTGCCGATCCTGACGAAATACCTTCAATCCTTAACGATGTGCACAAAATCTAGCCCTACTCCTTTACTTAATTTTCAATCGTCCTTTAACCGAATGCACTGTCCCCGTTATATAAAAATCCACGTTTGTGTCTCCCATCTTCAAGAATGGAAAAAAAACTGACTTTGAAAACTACAGGCCAATCTCCAAACTTTGCATATTTAAAAAAATTCTTGAAAAAATAGTCTATAATCAACTAAATGCTGCTCTTAAGCCTAGCCTGAATACGACCTAACACGGTTTCATTAGTGGTAAATCTGCAACCATATTTTTTTTAACTTTTACAGAGTTTCTCCAGGATAATTTGGATAACAGAATACAAGCGGACACTGTTTATACCGACTTTAGTAAGGCGTTTGACAAGGTCGATCACTCAACCTTGTTGAACAAGATTGTATTCACGGCAATCTTTACTGTTGGCTCTCTTCTTATATCTCCAACCGTAGTCAGAGAGTAGTGGTTGCTGGATTTAAATCCAATTCTGTTGCTGTTACATCAGGAGTTCCTCAAGGCAGCTTGTTGGGACCATAATTGTTTCATATCTATATTTATGATGTAAGTAAATGTTTTTTAAACTTGCAGACCATCCTGAATGCAGATGACATGAAAATATTTTCACCTATAAACTCAATCGAGGACTGTCAGAAACTGCAAAATGATTTGCAACGTTTGAACACGTATTGTAATGCCCACGTCTGGAAATTAATATATCTAAATGCTTCGTTGTGCGCTTTACCAGATATATAAACACATTAATTCACGAATACTTAATTAACCATCAACCATTATCTATCAAATCGAAAATTTAAGGACCTTGGGGTTATACTTGATAGTAAACTGAATTTTAACAAGAATATTGACCACATAGTCGCAAATGCATCTTTTACGCTTGGTTTCATAATTCGTTCCTGTAAAAAATTCAAAGATCTTATTACTTTCAAAATATTGTATTTTTCAAAGTTCGTAGTATGTGTTGAATACGCATCTCAAGTATGAAACCCAGTCTATGCAGTACACAAAAAATAGAATTGAAAGTTTTCAAAATAGATTTTTAAGGAACCTTAACTTCCGTTTTTTTCGATCTCATGTTAGTAATGAAGACTCTGCAAAGTTATAGCAGACTCTCAAAAAATTATAGCAGATTTGGTAATGTTATTTAAAATAACAAATAACTTAATCGGTAGTCCCGATCTTCTTCAACGCCTATCATTCCATGTTCCGTATCGTAACAGTCGACAGTAGCTTACTTTTATTCTTCTTCTTTGCAAAGCTTTCTCCAAACAGAACTCATTTATTTGCAGATCCACGCATTCATTTAACTTAAATTATTACCATATTGAAATTTTTAAATGACATAAAACTTGAGGTAACATAAAACGAAAACTCGCTTAGCAGCACGACTCAAACTAGAAAGTTTATAAGTTCCTTATATATTCCCGTCCTCTGCCTCTTAATCCTAATATTATGTTCCTCCTCCCCCCCCCTTCATATTTTGTAAAAAAAAAATAAATTAATTAAGAAAACGTCCTTGCAATGTCACACTTTATCTACTATTTACCACACTATTATTGGTGTGGTAAATAGTAGTACCACAACTTTATCACACTGTCATCAACCAAAGTTCATAATTGGCATAATTAACTATCTTTTTATTGTATTATTGTGTAATCTCAGATTTACTGTCAACTTTCCTTAAAATAAATAAAATACAATAAAATAAAATAAATAAATACCATTATACTTGGATGATTTGTATAGTGCCGTTTTTTGTGAAAAATCACTTCAATGGTGCTGAAGTCCAGTCAATTACCAAAATTTCTTTGAAAAGATCGGATATTTTTGGCTTTTTGATATATCGCTTGGGTAGCCACAGTGATGTTAACATTAAGATTTCGACCTCGGCGAATCCCTGCGACCAGGATTACCTGGTAAAAACAGCAAAATTTAGGCGCTTATTATTTGTGTGCTATATTGGCTTGAATACAGGCAGATGTAACCTGCTCAATCAACGATCTGGTAAAACTGTATAATAGGTGCGCGAAGTGTTTGTTCAAACCTACCACTATTTGCTACCCAAAATGTTACGTGAGGGGCCGACAATTAAGAGATTTCTCTACCGTGGTAAAGGTTTTTTTCGTATTATTCTAGTTCTATTAGTCTACTGCCTTTCCTTACGACGGAAGATTACAATCAGATGAATACGTAATACTGTTGAACCCTAGTCAAGCACAGGTGGACAGACATATAATACATTTGTTAGACCGAAACTTTTTTATTCGCTTCCTGTCTTACTTCACAAACAAACTTTTTTACGATTTTTGAGCGTTTGAGAAAAAAATCACAAAAGATTACCAGTTTGGTATACTGAGAGATGGGAAGGAGAAGAAGCAGCTATCCAAGTTCCTGGGCTGTGTTTTTATTTGAGAGTTATCTCGCCGGGAAGAAAGCAATAATAAAAGTTTGCCGAACAAGACGCGTTCTTTTGAATGTTCAAAGTGTTGTTGGAGAAATTCTCCTGCATGTAGTAACGATGCTGGCCGCCTATTCAAAAATGGGAAACTTTGGAAAGTTCCGACCGTTACCTATCTTTCTTGCAGTTAACGGCGTATTTTAAAATTAAATATTAACTTATAAAAATATTGCTTACAAGAATATTTTCAAAGGTATTTAATAAACAATTTTATTTCATGGGCACTGGCAATTATTTCTACGCTGAAGTTCCTTTAGTTTGGTCTACCAAAATTTGTGTTTTTCGTACGAGTGAAATGTTATTAAAAAAAATATTTTTTTAAAACCTTTTTGTGTGCATGAACTGTCAAAAAGTTTCCATACAAGTTTTAAATACATAGGTGGCTTTATTTTATTTAGACAATATCAATGAAATAAAAGAATCCCTATGGCCTGCACGGGATAACACAATGAGTCAAACCACAAATTATTAAATTTGATCAAAATTTTGAAAATGAAAAACCAGCAGAAGATACGGTCGCTTCTAGAAATTTAACGCCGTACTTTAGCCTTGCCGGAGCTTTTATCGACGACACTATCTAGATTGCATTTATTTCAGAAGATAGCTGCCAATAAAATATTCTTTAAGAAAGTGAAGATAATCTTTGTATTTCTTAGTCGAAGTACATACAGTCAAATATGGCAGAAAGGGTATTAGGCTGAATTATCTGAGTGGCTAGAGCAGAGCCCTGGCAAGACAAGTTCCTGGGTTACATCCTTCTCAATTCAATACTGTGATTCAAAAGTAATTCATTCGGATTGCTATGTGTTTCTGCGTTTCAAGGGTCTATTTTTATTTTTGAAACGCTTAAACTATATTGATTATACTATTGTATGCATATAAAGACGGCCTCCATGGTCGATGGGTAAAGATTTTGACTCGTAATCCGAAGGTCGCGGGATCGAATCCCAGCGTGCGCAAATAAATTGTTATCTCACAATAATTAATTCATTTTAAAGATTATATAATATATTCGCAGTACGTTCCAAAGTGGAAGATAATTATATTATCGCCCTTACAAATTGACGTCCGGCGTAGTCCAGCGGTAAGGCTCTTAACTCACATTCCGAAGGTCGCGGGATCGAATATGGCAGAAAGGGTATTGGGCTGAATTATCTCAGTGGCTAGAGAAGAGTCCTGGCAAGACAATTTCCTGGGTTACATCCCGGCGTGGCAAATAAATTTTATTTGATTAATTTGTGTTATTTCACAATTTATTCATTTCAAATAATGTATAGTATATTTGCGTCACACTCCAGAGTGGAAGATACTCTCAGTATCGCCCTGGTGTAAGACCACCGTTCGGGATTGTACTTCCCACCTTCCTCTACCCCATCTCCTTCCCCTCTCCACTACCTTCAGCCTCTCAACGCCCCAATTGGGGATGCCATAGTCTCACTGGCTCGAGACTGGAGCAGTTGGGATATAAAAAAAAATGTTTTCATTGTGTGCGCTGACCAACTCAAAAAGAATCGGTTTATTTAAAAAAAAACTACGTTCTTACATATTATTATTTAAATTTTGGTATTGTAAAGGTGGAAGGAAAGCACCTCCAAAAAAATAATATGTAGACGTATTGTGTAACGATTTTTCGTCGTATTTAGGATTGTGTTATAAAATTAGTTTATTTAAATAGTTTTACCGGTATATTCTCAATGGTTTTGAATTTTTTTTCATTTAACATGAAACACGTTCCTTGCATATTATCTGGAATGAAGAATTTATTTTATAAAAAGACCAATAGCTGTGTTTACATCACTTTATTTTATACACAATTTACATGTTTCGTGAAAAATGTTCACATCATCAGGAGTAAAAAATGTACACTTGTGTTAATGTAAATTTATAATTAAATTTTAAGTTTACTCCTGATGGTGGGAACATTCTTCATGTAGATTGTGTACAAAATAAAGTGATGTTAACGAAGTCATTTGTCTTTTAATAAAATAAATAATGCCATCACAAAGTGAAAACCTTTCAGAAGAAGTTTTCTTCGAAAAATTAAGAATTTATTATTATTAAATCAATTTTTAAAATTATTTCTATGCTCGTTCACACATTTTACAGGTTTACATGTTCCTTGTATAAATCATGGTATAAGAGTGTAAAAAAATAACAAATGATTTATGTAAATTGTTCAGTAGCAATGTTTTCTGAACACCCCTCTACGAGAACCTGTACTGAGGTGTTCGCAAATTTTATATTATTGACTTTTATGTTGGTGGCGGTTAATGTATGTCAAATTAGACTCAGAACTAATAAATTTCACAATATGTGATGATACATTCACCGGTATCTTACTATACACACAAACTTTTAATAAATTAAATTAATCCGTTGATATTAATTCGCTATTCGCATCGGTATGAATTTATGAAAAGGTACATAATATATTTTAGATCTTTCATGCTTTTAAACATACCTTTGGTATTCCCATAAATAACTTCCTTAAAGTTGTAAGGAAACGTGTGGGTGTAGTACTTGAATATTTTTTATTCAGTTCCTGTTCTGCGCACAACTTTGTAATCCCATTAATGCACCCATTTTGTTTTAATAACGGCGTCTCGGAGAACGCGGCTCACAAGAGCGTCGCGACGCTAAACTCGTTCAGGCCGAGCTGAATTATTTAAAATGAATGTTGTAATAATAACGATAAAAAATTATTTAAGACAATGTTGATTTATCGTTCGTGTGACTAAAAGAGGAACCGTATAAAAATCGTTCAATTGCTTTTTTGTTTTTTTTTTACTTTTCTTTTCTAAACCGTTAAAATCCTTCATTTAGAAAATATTAATAACAAGTGTATAAAATTTGACACCACTTTAAATGCTTATTTTAATCTTCTACAAACATCTTCAGGCTTCTGATTGGTATGTAATTTAATTTATACCTTTTCAATACAAAAAAGACTTTTTACTTTAAATTGAGCATTGAGTTAATACTAGAACATGAGTAATGAACAGATTTATACTTGATAGTTGTAAGTTGGTTTTCAGAGTAACTTCAGTTTTCAGAAATCAACCAAAAAATCCACATTTCATATTCTCTTCATATCCTACGTCAGAAGCCACTTAGAGAACGCTTCAACAATGTGGAACCCTCATTACTCTACATATAAATCAAATATAGAAAGCGTTCTGAAAAAAATTAATATATGCTTCTTATCGCAGGCGAAATGAAGATAACTTTTTCTTAGTGAACCTTAAATCCCTTGATCAACGCCAGATATTGGAATTATGCACAAACATCGATATACAAGAACCTCTCTAAATTCACAGCATTTGATAAATCACGTCGGTGTTTTTTCTCATCACATTTTTTGTTTTTGTTTTCAGCAGTTCGAATTTGAATAACATCACTCTCTCAAAGATATTCCAAGTTTAAATGCAAACCTTGGAAATATTTTCGTTATTTATTTATGCTGTGTTGCGCTGCCTCCTTCTTTAGCCATCGTTTCAGATAGAGTTACAGTGTCCATCATTAGGACAGATGTGTAATTGATAGTGATGATGGTGAAATGTGTAATTATGTACATAGAAGCGATACCGTGTTCAATTCAATTCATTTTAATTTTACTATTTCAAGAACATTACAAAATTTAACATTTTAATGGTTTGAAGGCATACTCGGCATTAGTATTTTCATCTTAGTATTTAATCCTCATTCTTTATTTACATATATGTGTTATTTACATCTAAAGAGTACTCCCTCATGTACAGAAATCTTAGAAATTTCTTCTGAACTCTCTCCAACATGAGGGGATATTTTACTCGATGTGGACTCCAAATTACCGACCCACTTTCAAGTCTACACCTTACTAAGGAATTGAAAAAAATTATGAGAACCCGATTGTCTCTAAAATTCCTTGTAGTATGCGAAACAAAACCAAGCATTCTCAATAAAGTGCTAGTTTTTGCATTAAAAAATAAATTCTAGTGCAGAATGAGGTTTACCTTGAGTTACAAGGGGAGAATCGTAAAGAAAAACATTGGGCATGAAATTGTATCTAAAACTCTTGAGTTTATGTTTGGAATGTTATTACAATGGGAGAGACCGAAAACGGCGCGTAGAAAATTCAGATCGTTTTCAATTTCTACGGCACCTCTTGCGGAGTGCGTGTTGAAGTCTCCAAGCACAATTACGTTTTTTTTCCGCCAAAAACATCCACGTTTTGTTGTATTTCATCAAAAAACCATTTATATGTTTCGAAATGTGATGCAGGCGGAAAATAAAAAGTTGATATTCTTCAATCCCAGTGGTTGAAATTACTTGAAATTTGTTCGAAAAAACTCCAATTAAGATTTTCTGGTTCAGTTAAATGAATATTTAAGTTGATCAGAAGTTACACACGATTTGTATTTAAATTGTCCAGGTCTTCGACAGTTTCCAAAAGGCCATTGATAAATACTTTTGTCATCGAAGAGTTCTGGGTTGCACGCACTTGAGTTTAGCCACGTCTCAGTGAGTCCAATTTTATCATAATTGTTTACCAAAACATTAGAGTAAAATGAGGCACATTTACTCTTTAGTACTCTAACATTTTGTTAAAAAAATGTAAAATATCTGTAAGTCATTTGGATTTTAAACCAGGAAGCCGCGGGGTATCAATTTTATTTCTCCATTCTTTGATAAGAATATTTGGGCCAGTATTCCGGTTTAAGAACTTCGTTTTTTACGGAATTTGGGATACCTACCAGCCAGCTTATTATTAAAGTATAATTCAATACTGTAGCTGTCAATTAACAGAGACCAAGAACTATTCAGCTTAGCTCCGTCGTCTCTATTAATATTAATGGGATTTTTGTGAATTTCTATTACCTTCGCAATTACCCGTGCTCCACGAAATGTGGGTCTTCCCAGGACTTCATTAACTAAACCAAAATAGTGGCTGGTTTCATTAAAGCTCGGTGATTGCCGATATGCCAACAAATAACAACTAGTTACCGAATCGAAAAATTATTTATGACAGTTTTTTTCATTAACCAACTTACATTTATTTTATTATGAAAGTTATGATTTTTGTGAAAAAATAAATTGCAAAGTCATTGCTTAATAAATACCCTCACCAGGTCTTAATGTGATTTTTTTAAACGATGACGCCATCTTCGCTTTATCTAATAAATGAATAAAAAATTATATTCTGTCTATATTTTCCATGCCTCAACTCGTTAAAGGAAACTGTTGGAGTTTTTCCCCCCGGTCATAGATGTCAGCGAAGTGCAAACCCATGTCCCGTAACGGCCACAGGCGGTGGCCCGAGCAGCTATTGCTACCAGCTTATGCTAGCTAGATACCCTCATGACCTGTATATAAGCATTTTCTAGGTAGGTCCTGCTAGCTAGGTGCTCCACACCACCGGATAGGGAGGGGTAGAACCTCCGGAAATGGACGGGAAACTGGATTGGCGACGGGCGTGCGTGTGTTAAGTGTGTTCGTCAATTAGAATGATTCAGAAAACCGCAATCCGAATGCATAGTGCTTCCGGGCGGGGAGTTTTGGAATTGGATCATGCATTCCCGTTCAGCAATCAACAATCCGCATTGTCTCCGGAAACTAGTACAGAATATTTAAATAAACGTCGTTTTAAATATTACCCTTATAATTTTTCCACTCCACCATATCAATAATTTGTGTCGCTTGGATTAAAAAAAAGGGATACTTATATTATTAATATTTACTTACATATATGGATTTTAATTACGTTTGGCCAAGTCAATACGTAATATTAATTATGCTTACATCTACATACTTAAATCTAAATCTAATCATACTACTTGTATCTAAAACTATTTGTTTTGATATTCTTCAATCCCAGTAGTTGAAATTGCTTGAAATTTGTTCGAAAAAACTCCAATTAAGATTTTCTGGTTCAGTTAAACGAATATTTAAGTTGATCAGAAGTCCGTCCTATTGGATGTTCTAAGTAATTTTGACACTAGAGAACCCGACTCTGCCTAGCTGTCATATATCATCGGCTATTCCCGAAACCGTTCGTGCATCAGTAACGGACGACGATAGTCGATACTCTTCTAAGGTACTAATTAACTGACTTCCGTTAACGAATTTAAACTACATGTTTAATCCTAGATACCACAGTTTTCGTATGGTTCGTGGTTGCTTCTCTATTGATCACAATATCAATGTTATTTGTTCACTGTTACTACCTTCGTGTCACTATAAGTTCTCTGCAGGGGCCTTAGCAAGGCTGAGATCCTTGAAGGCAGCTTCTGCAGTTTAACAGCCCAGGTCCTTCTAGCCGAGTCTCCTACTAAGTCTCCTGCCTGCACCATTGACTTTGCGCTTTGGAAACTGCACTTTCTTCGCCTCACACCTAGCTTTATGTCGCCGGATGGAGGAACAAACAATATCTTCGAATTTCTTTCACGAACTCTACTGGGAACGCGTGCTTGGTGTTTTACCTTCGCTCCTGTCTCGATCTCCTCTCTCTACCTTCTAGATCTCGTCTGCCTTACCCTATCAACTCATAAAACCCGTTCCCTCAAAAAGCAGTGGCTCGGTTCGGTTGTATGTTGCAACTCCCCGATCCAATGGCTCGCTGGCTCCACCGAGTGTGTGCAATTCCCAAGCCAAAATCCGCTCCGCATGAAATCAAACAACGAGTTGGATAGTATGGTTCACGGAGGAAAGAGTCTCCGTGGTATGGCCCCTTAAAGAGGATGCAATTTTGTTCTGGATATTGTAGAAAAATATAGTGTTCACATATGTTGTCTACTTAGGTACCACTATTATTTCTTACCATTTAATTAGTTGACCGAATGCTTTAAAAATGAGATCTCTGGGGCGTTTGGGTTGTAAAACCATGAAGTGATCATAAGTGTAATTAGTAAGCTTAAGAAAGGGACTTTCAAATGGCTTGGGCATGTAGAGCAAATGAATGAAGACAGACGTGTAAGGAGAATATATGACGCAAATGTGGATGGTAGGAGAATTCGGGGAAGCCCGAGAAAGATCAGGCCGATCAAATGCTTGAGTCCGGCCATGTCAAGAGTCAGAATTATAGAAAAGTATGTATGATGGCGATGTATGAATTTGAGTGAGGCAAGGAGTGTGTGCCAAAACCGAATTGTTTGGCGGTCCGTCCTCTCTGTCTACCCCTTGTCGTGTTGGTTAGTTAGTTAGTTACTTAACTTTAAATGCACCCTTGTTAAATATTGGTATTTAACTTTTATTTTAAATAAATCTACTTTCTTGAATATTTGTAAAAAAAACAATTTTATTTACCTATCTTATTTTTGATCTGTACTTTGAATAAATCTTTGTTGAATTTTTCCGCAAAAAGGAATTTTTCCTGTTTTGTGTTATGATTATAGTTCACAAGTTCGTGTTGTTCATTCAATAGTGACGAAGATAGAGATCAAATCTGGATTGGCTCGGTCGTGTGCGGCTCCTTTACATGGACTCGGTCAAAATGGATTCAGTCAAATGGTTAGGTACCAAATGGTTTTACCGTGTGCGTCTTAGCTTATTGCATTTTCTTGGTGAAATCAATTATACTTGTTTAATAAGTATTATATAACTTTATGAAAAATTATTTACCGTCAAGGCTAACCCGACAGGCCGAATTATGCCCACTAGTCCACATGCATAAATAACTTTAGGAAAAAATCCTCAGTCCCCAAAAACACATGCTTTAATTATTATTATAATGACAATCTTAACTGTGTTATCCCAGTATAATAATCTCCAATAACCCACAGAAATATCGAAGCGTAGTAAAGCGTACGATCAAATTGAAGCACGAGCATAAAATGAATCGAGAGCATCTCCTATCCCCATCCCAACTTTCTCTTTCTCTTATCTTTTCCCCAAGAGAAAAGTAATGAAGGAATTTTTTAATTTTTCATATGAGTTCCACACATTTTTTATATGAGTTTACAGGAGGCCCTGAGAAAAATAATTTCCCTCAGGGCCTATGTTATCTTTGGGGATGCTGTGTGGAAGGTTTTTTTGAGGAAAGGAAGGGGAGGAGAGTTCTGGGAAGGAAAAGAGTTTAAGGGGCGGGTAGGAATCTAGGGTTCAGTGTGTCCTGATCTCCGCCTAAACAAACCTCCCCTCATGAACCCGGGCACCCCTGCTAAATCACCAAACGTAGCGAATCACTTGGGGTGACCTATGGCAGAGGTGTTTGTTATCCAATAAAGGTTCTCGGGGCGGTGGTACCCATCCCCGCCTCCCAAATTGAAATGGGAACATAAAATAAAAATCTTATTTCTAACCAACGTAAGTATGCGAAACTCTTTTTGTTTAACCTTTTTAATCTTCTGTACATCTTTCTTTGTACTAAAGACCGTTTATTTCTCACAAATAAATAACACATTTTATAAATTGCATCATCTTTGCAATAAAGCAAAAAAAAACTCAAACGGTTTAGAGATAGTTTATAAATAAGTCCAGGAATTCAATATCGGATCTCTTGGAAGCGAGTTTATTGATGTTTGTTAGGCGGTTAACCGGTGTTTACGTTTACTTGACCCATGACTCTTGCTCACTCGCAGTAATAATACGGCCCGCAATATACGGAGACCAATAGAGCGGAATATGAACTCCAATAGAACTTCCCGGAGATAATTTGCTTTTACAGCCAGAGGTGGTATTCGCGGTTAGAAACGTTCTAAGATGGAACCCAGGAGGTGGTTTTATTAGAAATGGTTACAGTAATCCAGAATATAATGATATTTATAAAATTACGTGGAAAAATAATTAAAATTATTTAAAATGTATTGGAATAATCATCTTAAATCATTGAATATAATTAAAACGTGTTATTTGTGAAGCGCAGTTTTGTGTCATTACACTTCAAGTGCGCTTAACCATAATAAATAAAAAAAATAATCCTACAGGGCTCCTTCCGAGTTCATTGCAAAATATTAATAATATAATACGAAATAAAGAATATTCAGTATTTACAAAGCAATGACAAGAGAAAAAAATGAACAATAACCGTGCTGTTAGCACACGTAGGACAATAATAATAGACAATAACGGTGCTTTTGTAGCACAGGACAAAACAAGAACTTTAAAACTAAAATATAATATACTAACAGAAGCAGTTCGCGTACAGAAATAAGGAATATTCTGACATTAAATTCGGAAATTAAACATTAAAGAACAATTAGGAGGAAACCAAAACCAATTACCGGAAACTTGAGATGGTTTATTAAGTATATTGAAAAAGTGTTAGAATTAGTGCATGAATGGAATGATTTTATTTTTTTTTGTTTTAGCCCGTTTAAAAGGCTTGAACTCGCAGTTTTTGAAATTTGTGATTCAAGAGAAAGACTATTTTCTACCGACCCTCGGTGTTGTTTATACAAGACGGTATTGAAAATTGGAGAATACGAGCGCCAAGACTTCGAATGAAAAACAAAACTGAAGCCGTCAATAAGAATAAACAAAAGGGAGTACAATCGATTGAAAACCATACAGATTAGAGAGAAAAGCCAAAAAGGAAAAAAAAAGATATTGGTATGGTTATTTTAACGATTAGACAATGTTATTTAAGAGCAGATATCTCAAAAGAAAACTAATAAAAACTAAATTTAATCTTTAATGGCAGAGGTATAAAGATTTTGTAGTTCAGCTTAAATCTCAAAAGAAAAAAGTTAATCTTCTCTTAAATCTAAATGTTTTAACACCATTCACAATAAAAGAGATTGATAAAATTACGGATCTAGGACCACGGATCATTATTGATCACTCTACAGTTGGATCGGACCAAGAGAAAAAAACTGTTGTAAGTAATTTGATATTAGGGGAATGCGCGTGAAAAGTAAACTACAGATGAAGAAGAAAAGGTTGGCCGACCCATTTTTAATTCTGTTTTGTAAATATAAAATATCGAACACAGAATTAGGCGATTAATTATTTAAACAAAATAGTGTAATAAAATTAACCCGGAAAGGATACGAAAGTTTACATCAGAAAAAACGATTGTATTTGATAGTATAACCATTAACATTGAATTACGACCGAGTACGTAACAATTTTAATATAAATAAATGTCAGAACACAAATTTAAGTCGTTTGGTGATAGAAAGAGACAAAATACGAAGGCGTACACCAAATTGGACCGACAAATGCGTCTCATTTATAGGGTCGTATGGGTCAGGAGGAAAAAGAAACACATTAAATATTTTATATAAAATAAAGAAAATTAACTTGGAATCAAACACAACAAGTTGAAATGGCCTACTCACGAGTAAAAAAAACTGAAAGAAATTAATTCAAACCAAATTTCTATTGAATCAGGTTTAGAAGATGACAAAATCAATTAATTGGAATTAACGTAAAGAAATGAAAAACTTAACATGATGTTATTTGATTATTGTAATATCTTGAGAGATCAGAAGTGAACAATGACTAAAGGAACTCGTAAGCATTCGGAAAAATAGAGATGAATAACACGAGCTTACGAGAGTTGTGAAAAAAATTATTGCACGTCAACATTATTTCAAATATAAGCCTATAATAATAATAATAATTGGACAATTTGTAGAGCGCCGCTTTTGTGAAAAATCACCTCAATGTCTTAATTTATATAATTTTTTTGAAAAAGCGAAATTTAATCCGATTTCTAGAGGTAGGAATAATTTGAAAAAAATAATTAAAAATAAATAAGCCTATGTCTAAACTTAAATAATTAATAAAGCGAAATTTAATCCGATTTCTAGTAGTGGGACAAAGGCTTATATTTAAAATAACGTTGACGCGCAATTATTTTGTTCAATTTATGCCTTGCTGGCCGACTTTGTTTATTCACTAAGTGTCCTAGCTCAGCTATACTTAACAAGTTATTATTAGGTATTTTTAAATACTTGTTTTTTACGGACAGTAAAATATTTTTTTGTTGTGTAAATACACCTTTCAATGCTGAATCTCGTTCAACATTATTTAAATTCCCAGCGACTTTATTCTTAAATTAAAATTTTCTCAAGTTATTTATAAATTTTAATATGTCAGCCGTTAACTTCTTAAGTTTCCAACAATAAGAAATTTTTAGAAAATATCCCATTTACGTAGGTTAACAGTTATTGATGTAAATTTACATTTGACCCTAGGAGGATTTAATATGAAAAATTTTGAAGGGGTATAACTATTGATTTCTTTAGTCAACCAAGTTGATTCATGTCCCCGTGTATTTGAGTCGGACAACTTTTTTGTCGCGACTCTCTTTTGTATGTCCAAGCATGACATCTTATTACATCTCTCCGGATAGTTTTATTGGAATTTTTGTAGAAATTACTTATTGAAATGCGAGATCAATTGCTAATAGACACGAAGAAATTGTGGATCTGATAAACGGCAAAGGTATTCACATTTTGGCGCTTTTGGAGACTTGACCCTTCGGTCAAGTGGGTTTTCGGTGTATGAAGCTGCAAGGCCGATTAAAACCGACACAACTAATATTAACGGAGCTGCCCAAGGTCCCACCCATCGACCGTCTCCGAGGATCCAATAACACCGATAGCAGCGTTCTCAAAAATTGGCAAACACTGGCAACTGATCGGCGCGGGCATACAAGGTCGCGAGAGCACGATGGGAATCGACGGTCAGAATGTAGAAAACGAGCCCGCAGAATTGGATGGGGGAATCGACAATTAGATTTTCAAAGAGACAATCGGGAGTTCGGTACCAAGCCCAATCATCGATAAACAGATTCACTTTCGAAATTAATAAACCTTCATAGAAATGAAACCTTCAAAAAACCAAACTTTAAGAGAATGAGACGAATGCAGAGTATCTGGAGTGGGATGATAGTAGGGTTTATTTATTATAATATTGTTACCAAGTTTTAAAATTATTTTACATTTTATTCTATGAAGCACCGCACAAAAACGAGGCCGATTAGTCTACCTCATTCTCTCGCGGGCTAAATCCTATAAATGTATGTGTTTGTCTCTTTTCAATGTCACTCGTTTCCGTTTCATCGAGTTTCAAATCACAACTGTGCTAAAGAAGTTTTCATTTCAAAAACTGTGTGCAGTTCACACGCGGTAGAAGTGAAACATTCAGAAAACTTAAGTATACAAGAGTATGGAGGCTACAAAGCACTGCACAAAGAGAAGACCGATTAGTCTTTCCCATTCTTTTTTTCTATTTTTGTGTCACTTTTTCGCTTCGTTGAGTTTCAAATCACAATGGTGCAAAACAAGTTTTCACTTAAAAATGCAAAAATTAAATATTGTTTCATAACAAACTTTTTGAAGGGGTTTAGAAATGCATCGTGAGCTAAGGAGCTTACCGTTCTGACATGGAGTCGGCAACATAAGCCTGCCGTCAGTTTTATCTGAAAGGTAACATAATTTTTCCTTCGACATATTCCACAAATTTTATTTACTTGATTCATTGATTCACTGATTCGTGAATGTTAATTTTGAAATAAGCAATATATGTATGTATAGTTACCTCACACATCATAAGTATTAATTGTTGCAAGGATTTCAGAATAACATTTCCATGCTACCGAAGTATGTGCTCTCAAAGCAGCATTGCTCATAAGTGCTCATAAACTATGAATACATGTGCCAGGTAATTACTTAGATATGAAAGCATTAAGGGCGAAGTGTATGTGTATCTCATCTCAGCATGAAATCTGAATTCACGTTAATGTCTCAGGTGCAGTGGTTGTAACTGTTATCTGCAAAATATTTAAAAAAATTATTTTTGATAACATTCACTGAATTTGATGTCGCTAGGTTTGCGTAGACCCAAACACCAAAAGCGCGATTTGATCATGAAATATTCTTTGCAACTTAATTATAACCGCTTTCTTAGCAGCCGCAGCTATCTGTTTTTGGAAGTGAAAATTTCTTTAGCACCGTTGTGATTTGAAACTCGATTAAACGGAAGCGAACGACACTAAAAAGAGACAAACACATACATCTACAGAACTTAGCCCGTGAGAGAATGAGATAGCAATAAATGACGAATCTTAGCGACCAGGCGGTCCAAGGATCGATTACTAAAACCAAAAAAAAAAAAAAATTGTAAAATTAATGTCAATCTCCAAACCACTCCCAAATGAACAGGCAAAGAAAACAAAAAAGACAGCGACATCTAGCGACTCCGAAGAAGAGAACACAAATACTAATGTTAAAATGTTAACATATTTTAATACTCCTCTTCCTTGGACGTAACAGCTTGTGGCTGGAAAGGGAGTGTACAGTGCTAAATTATATATAAGAATTAGGATTATTGATAACACCTCTGCCATAGGTCACCCCAAGTGGTTCGCTACGTTTGGTGATTTAGCAGGGTTGCCCGGGTTCATGGGGTGAGGTATGTCTGGGTCTTGGAGGCGGATGACCAGGACACACTGAACCCCAGATTCCTACCCACCCCTTAAACCTTTTTCCTTCCCAGAGCTCTCCTCTCCTTCCTTTACATAAAAAAACCCTCCACACAGCATCCCCAAAGATGACATAGGCCCTGAGGGAAATTATGTTCCTTAGGGCCTCCTGTTTGGAGCACATGTAAAAAAAAAAAAACACCTTTTTCTTTTTTTAATTTAAAGAAAAAAATCGATATTTCATAGTAATCAATAATTCTACTGTTACATACCTGTATTATATATGCTAAATTAAGTAAATTGTGGTGCGAAAGTAGAAAATAGATATATTTTTTTTTTGCTATTAACCTGATTTATTTTTATTATTTACTAGCTGGTACCTGGCATGCGTTGCAATGCCATTCAAAGAAATAAATTGATTCTCCCTGCATGTCCTTTACCGTGCGTCCCTGTTCATCTCCTGAGAGCCCTTCCCCAACCGCTTTCCCTTTCCACCTTCTCCGCCTTCCCCCTCCCTCGTCACGCCTCCCGTAAACTCCACCTCCCCCGTTCCCCTCCCCTCCTGCGTTTATAAATATATGAAACTCACACATTTTCATTTATATAAATTTCATAACGCCAGAGCTTACCATTATATAGCGCATAACCTTTGCGGACGTGCGCACAACGAATCACCAACGTCTTATCGCAATCGGATGAACGGTAGGGCACAACATAAAATACGAACACACAAACAATTATTGAATTTTATAAATAAGATTTACTTATTTATTTAACTGGTCGATTTTTTAAGTAGAATCCGATGGGATATGCTATCAAAGGCTTTCTGAGATCAATATATAAACCTGCATATTTTTCACATTTATTCAATGATTCGTTGATGTATGAAGTTATATTAGCAATAGTATTATGTGTGCTGAATGACTTTGTAAAACCGAACTGATTTTTAGGTAGAATTTTATTACTTTCTATTAAAAGAAAAATGACTTTCTACCGTTTTTTCAATTTTTTCATACTAAGGTGACCAATTGTATAGGAAAAGGTGCACTGAAAAAATATGGAAAAATCCATCCTTCACACTGATAAAAAATAGTGCTTTGTAGTCTCCCCATTCTTGTCTACCTCAGTTTTCTAAGGGTTTCACTTTACCGCGTGTGAATTGCACACTTTTTTTTACGTGAATACCTCACAAAAGTCCCAACTGCTCCCGTCTGGAGCCAGTGAGACTATGGCATCCCCAATTGGGGTACGTTGTGAGGATGAAAGCAGTGGGGAGGGGAAGGAGATGAGAAAGAAAGCGCTTAGGAACTTCCTGGCTATTCAGATCTGTTTAACAAACACAGTTAAAGACATTTCAAGAAAAGTTTCGATTCTGAATGGTTGTCTTATACCCGGGCGATACTGAGAATATCTTCCAATAATAAATGGACCTCACTATTCATACATTTGTTTAAATGGATTTAAATCATCCATCTCAGTAACGTTATCTCGTGGCGTTTTTTAAACAAGTATTCAATCTGTAAAATTGGACAATTCTCTGTAAGGAATTCTCCATAAGCTTCGTCAATAAATGAGTAGGTAGGTATATGATTTCAGAAGGTAAAAACCCATGAAACTCGAAATGTTTTTTGCACGAACCCATGCATCTTTTTGCCCTCAGAGAATGCACAGAACGCATCAATTACTATAATATTAATTAAAATCTGCTGAGTGGCAGAAGAAACGCGCGCAAGTTTTATCTCAGAGGTCTGGCAGATGATTTAAACGAAACACCATCAAAAAAGTAATAACAATATTTTTATTAAATAAATAGCCTAGCTGTTTAACTAATGGGCGCTTGAATAATAACAAATGTACAATATGAACGTGTTTTGTACCCCAAGCTGAAGAAAATCCCCTGGGTTTTCCGGTAATGGAACCAATCGCCACATCACAGAAATGTGCGTCATCTAGTGGTTGACAAATCCAAAACAATGTAATACGCTCATATTATTTAGCTGAACGAAGAAAAAAATAAATTTATAAATCTAACTAACAGGTGTACATGAATCAGTTCTGCAGGTGCATATTGTTTCTACTTTCAAGCTTTTTTTAATTATCCTAAAATCCTCATGTAATAGTATTTATGTGATTTGTTTTTAGGGTATTATACCGTGCTTCTTTAGCCAAAATTTCAGACAGCGTTACGGTTACATTATCAGGATTACATCGTCAGGTTACATTATCAGGGCAGATGTGTGACACTGTAACGCTGTCCGAAACTTTGGCTAAAGAAGGATGTAGCACAACACGACATAATTTTGGCCATGAAAATCTAAAACCATATGTCACGTAACAGTAGTTGGTTACTCCTGACAGCAGCAGGATAGCGCTCGGCAAATTTAAATTTCGCTCGTCACGCCGCCGGTGATAATAATTATAAAATGAATCCTGTATGCGGCAGAGGTAATCAAGTATCACGGTGCGATACAAGCTCCAGATTCAGCGCTGTGCATATGATACAATCATTGTAATGTGATAACATCCCTGTGTATGCTGATATTCTGCTGACGTTCTGCCAGTGAGGGGCATGTACTACCTTTCTACGGATAAAATATTTATTAATATGGCTTAATTATAGGTAATTATTTATTATTTAGTACACTAACTTATATTTTAAAATACCATTTCATAATGTGAGCCTCACTGGGTACCTAACCCGTGCTGAGGCCCCCTTTATATAATACAAAATTTAAAAAAAATAAGATAAACATAATTTTTAAAAGAAAGAAAGAGCGGCAAAAAAATGGCCAATTTATTATGCTGTGTGGTACGATTGTAAACAGTGATGTATGCTTTATAATGCTATCGTGTATTGATGGTGTGAGATCAATCGAGCGGTCCGCCCAACAGATACCCATACAGATACCTTTTTTGGAATCTATTGTACTTGCATATCCGAAAAAGTGAAATTTGCGATCCGTTTGACCAATTTCTTTATCTGAAAGTTTTTTGTAAGTTCTTTTGGTGCATTGCATAACTATCTATGTAGATATTGTATTTTGAAGAGTTTTACTTTTATATGTACATTTGTTATTTAAATTTTTCTGCTACCGGTTTCGACACATCTGTGTCATTAACTAGCAAGCACTCTCCTAGTGCTATTGAAAATACTTGCTACTTTTGCATGCGTAATATTGGTTATCTAAAATGTGTTATCTACGAGGGTGTTTATAAACGAATTGGTATTGACATAGTTGTAGTAGTCAAATATATTTTTAGTTTGCCTGACTATTAGGAACATGAAATGAAATCAGTTGCAATAATGCAAAGCTGTCAACTAAGGGAAAAAATGATTTAAAAAAAGTGACATGGGATAACAATCGTCCGTTGGACAGCTTTATTATTTTTAGATTTTTCATTTGATAGTAGTAAAAGTTTTTATTTCCAATATGAAGTTCGTAATTAAATGTCTTAAAAATTTGTCCAGGATTTTTTCGATAGTATCTGAGCGAACCGTGCAATGCGGTGACCAAATACATGAGTTTTACTTGATGTGGCTCCGGACTAATGAAGTAAACAAAAATTAAGTAAACATTTTATTACACTTTTTGGTAATTCTTTCTGTCAAACCGAGCATTTTCATTGCTTTATTTGAAATAATATTTATGTGGAGCTCATTAAAAAAAAAAAATCGGCGACAGTTTTTTATTTATTTTTTAATTAAAGACCATCTCTTCTGAAAAGGAAAAGGGTGTGAGGTGTGGGTAGGAATTTGGTGGTCAGTATAGTATAAATCTATTCCTCCCACTGCAGTGCAAGGCGATGGATCGAGAGTGTCTGGCAGGAGAGGTCTATTTTAGGTCTACCACAAACAGTCTCTTCCGATCCGGCCCGCCTCGCAGTAGATGAGCAAACGCATTTGCCGTCAAGACCTAGACAAACCTCACCCCTTGAACCCGGGCACCCATGCTACGTCACCAAACGTAACGAACCAATTGGGGTTACCTATGGCAGGGGGTTATCCAATAAATGGTTCCCCGGGTGGCGGTACCCATACCCGTCACCCATTAACTGTAATGCGTTTTATTTATTATGAGTTGAACATGTAGAGTTAGTCCTGATTTATTATTGTCATTATCTAAGTGAGTATTGTTGTGTGACCGGGTTTTTGGTTTTGTGAAATCTAACTTTTTTTTTTTTTTTACATTAACTCCACACAGGAGGCTCTGAGGAAAATAATTTCCCTCAGGGCCTATGTCATCTTTGAAGATGCTGTGTGGAGGGTGTTTTTGAGGAGAGGAAAGAGTGAACATGGGTCTTGAAGAGACCCATGTTGTAGGAAGGAGGAAACACAGAGGCCGGCAAATCGTTCCACAGCCGAGCTGTTGAACTCAAGAACGAGTCGTAGAAACGACCCGTTCTCATATGACTAATGTCAACCGTGTACAAATGTTGAGCGCGCGTTTGGCGTTTGACTACGCACCGGTGCCGAGGGGATCAATGACGCTAGTTCCTCGGAGCATCTTACATTGTAATACCGGTATAACAAGGACAGCATTCCCACCTGGCGCCTGTGCTCTAAAGATTGCAATCCGTTTGTTAGATTAGGAGAGTCTATCAAACGGACTGCCCGTTTCTGCACAGAGTCAAGGGTTTTTTTCAGGTATTTTGGGGCTCCAGACCAGAGGTGGCTGCCAAATTCAACCGTGGGGCGCACTTGCGATTTGTACAGGGTTAGCAGTTGTGTACTATCAAAGTATCTGCGTGCCCTGTACAG
Source organism: Glyphotaelius pellucidus (assembly GCA_936435175.1). NCBI lineage: Eukaryota > Metazoa > Arthropoda > Insecta > Trichoptera > Limnephilidae > Glyphotaelius > Glyphotaelius pellucidus. The sequence continues at coordinate 28,755,239 of OW386538.1, read as the reverse complement.
TATGCCCAGTTCCCTTCTTTAACTGCTCGAAATTCACCAATTTATTGAAGGTTTTCCAGATAATTCTGTGTACTTGGTCCAATATGCATTTTAATTGTTGACGAACTTTGGTTTTAAAAACTGGAATTTTTTCACTTTTATTATAACACCTGTGAATAATATTATTTGTCATTCATTTTCCTAAAAATAGATGAAATATAGTAAGCGGCTTTCATTCATATTTGGTTTCATATACGGAACTAACGTACCTATGACTTACTTTAACCAGTGATTCAGTAACTCTGGTATGTCTCTTAATATCCTGTGAAGTATCAATGATCTTACTTTTAACTTGGTGTGATGTATTTTGTTTCTCTTGTGAATGCTTACCTTATGACATCGTAAAATTACATTAATCGCTTTAAACATAGACCTTGACAAATATATTCGCAAGTTACTACCTCCCTGCAATAAATTATTGCACAAAAAACAATTTTAGTCTAAATTTAAAAATAGATAGGTACCTGTACAGATTCCTTAAAATAAGTTTAAAAAAAATAAATAATCGTTGCTCGCGGATAAACATGAATTTGAGTTCCGTTGATCTAAGAGCTTGAAACAGAACATTCTGTTCCATAATAACGCCAATTTGTTCAGTCTGCGAGGTTTCACTGGGAGACACAAATATTTAACTTCGACACTAATTCAACTCAGGTCATTGTAAACTTCCTGATTTCAAGACGAAAATGATATCAAATGTTCATCGTAAGGCCTGCATACAAAGGACTCTCAATATCCCGTAAGCAGCTTTTCTGCTTCGGGGAAGATTCCGCATTAATTTAAAGCTCTGATTACTTCAACACCTGTGGCGGACTTCAGAACCAAACTTTCCACCGCCGAGTAAAAACAATCCACTGAACAAAATGCGTACTCCCGAAACTACAAAAAGTTTCTGAAATGTTGGTCTGAGAGTGAACCTTTTGACGTGGTGGTATGGAATATCCTTTTAGTTATCTGGCTCTAGTACTAATGTCGCTGATAGACCAAGTTTTGTAATATATCCTGTAAACTTGACGAGACTGTAAAAAGCGTGTAATCTGCGCTTTGATTCTCAACCGTTTTTTATATTATTTATACTTCTTTTAAAGCGTATACAAAATTTAATGAGCATTGTCATAAAGCTTTTAAAAACTAAACCAATTACGTTTCCTCTAAAGAATTTCAATTTTGTAGAATGCAGAATCTTTGTTTATCTGACACAGCTAATCTCTCGAATGGTGAAGCACCATAAAATTATACGTTTTTCTGCCGGAAATTTATTTGTTCTACTTCAGTATAGTATATATACTTTAAAATTCTTACAAACCACCATATAATTTTTTCCATATTTCTTAATAAGAAAAAATCATTGATATTGTTGAGACTTTTTTTTTCATGAGCTCCACACAGGAGGCCCTGAGGAAAATAAATTCCCTCAGGGCCTATGTCATCTTTAGGGATGCTGTGATGAGGGTTTTTTAAGGAAAGGAAGGGAAGGAGAGTTCTGGGAACGAAAAGGGCTTAAGGGGTGGGTAGGAATCTGGGGTTCAGTGTGTCCTGGTCATCCGCCTCCAATACCTAGACAAACCTCACCCCAGGAACCCGGGCACCCCTGCTAAATCACCGAACGTAGTGAACCACTTGGAGTGACCTATAGCAGAGGTGTTGGTTATCCAATAAAGGTTCCCGGGGCGACGGTACCCATTCCCGCCTCCCAAAATTATGAAGCTGAAATCCTACATAAATCATATTTTAAGCGTGTAAAAAGAGAGAGAGAGAGAGAGAGAGAGAGAAAGAGAGAGAGAGAGAGAGAGAGAGAGAGAGAGAGAGAGAGAGAGAGAGAAAGTATGTAAGGGTTGATGCACTCAATGTAAAATATGTTTTGCGTGAAATAAATATGTAAGATAAGCTACCGTGAACGCCTTTTAGATTTAATGTTCCGGTTTATTGAGTGGACACACCGACGTAGTAATACAATTTTACTTACTTAAGTCGTTTTCAGAGTAAAATAAAACTTCGCACAAAATGTTTTCCCACTTTCCAGTAACATACCGAGAAAACATAATACTGTGTACAGTGTACACCAAACTTTACTTTCACTTATAAAAAAAAAAAATCCTCTTAACTATTGAAGTGACGTTATTGCTTTTCATGACTCCCGTTGTTTAAAATGTTTACTTATTTTCTGTTTCGAATTTAATATTAACGGAAAATTTCGCTCTTCTTTATCCTGTCTTACTGATGGCAACCGACATCGTATTTGTCAGGTACACATGACGTCAAACCTCTAGGATATGACTCTGATTTCTTCATTTATTATTCAGGTAACTTGGCAATCTTAGCTTCGCGATTAGTATTCAGATTCTCGAGCGAAATATGACTTGCTAGCACCTTGTTCATTAAAGCTTATCTATGTAACTATATTAAGCGGTTTCCCTAGTCTGCGTTACTCTGTATGATAGGTTGGTTAAGGTTTTTGATAAACAAAAGGTTAAAATAAGGTTTTCATTGAAATTTTAATGACTCAATAAGGATGTGAATGAATGACATTAAGAGTCTCAGTTGACCACACGTGAAAGCTTTTATTTTTCCGAGAGGTATTTATGCAACAAAGCGACTGAGTAAGTGAAATTGTGGCACGATCAGTTGGAACCATTTGATAAGTGGATTATTTTATTACGAGTGCGCAGCAATTATTACTAGCAATTTACAAAAGATTATTCTCACATTTTTAACATTAATAGTACACAGGAGACCCTGAGAAAAATAATTTTCCCCAAGGCCTTTGTAATCTTTGGGGATGCATGGTAGTTCCGGAAAGAAAAAAAGTACGAGGGGTGCAAGGCGATTGGTCGAGGGAGACTTGCTGGAGATGTCAAAAGGTTTCCCCAAGCCGGCCTCTTCCCATCCTGCCCGCCAAGCTCTGAATAAATCTCACACGATGAACACGGGTATCCTTGCTAAGTCATCAAACTTGGAACCACTTGGGCTGACCTATTGCGGAGGTGTTCGTTATTCAATAAATAGGGTTACTAGGTTTAACACCAAAAAATGCACTAAAATCTTTCAAAATTGAATTCATTAATGGCCTATCTTATATGTAAAAATCAATATTTGTTTGTTTGTTCGTATTTTATACGCTCATATCGTTCATTCAATTGCGATGAAACTTTGGAGATTTGTTGTTTGCATGTCCGCAAAGGTTAAAGGCTATATATATTGGTAAGCTCTGGCGTTATGGATTTTGTATAAATGAAAATGTGTAAATTTCATACATTTTAGCGGCAGGGTGAGAAGGCACGAGGGTGAGGGTAACGAGGGAGGTGGGGTGATGAGGATAGCGGAAGGTGGTAGGGGAACGCGGGAGGGGAAGGGGACGCGGGAGGGGAACGAGGACGTACGAGAAAGGACATGCAGGGAGAAACAATAATTTTTTTTGAATGGCATTGCAACGCATGCCGGGTACCAGCTAGTAATTATAATTTAGAACAAATATAAATAAAGTAGCACGTATTATCCAAACAAGACATTTGCCATATTTAAAAAAAAAAATATTATTCAATTTGGTGAGGTATTTCGGCCTCATATACAATAGCAAGTTTTGTATGAAGCATTCCTCTTAAACACATCTTTACTATTCACGTATTCGATTACAGAATATACTACGCTCAACAATGTTTTTTTTTCTTCTTTCTACTTTTAAAAATTCCTGAAGTAAGAGATACATACTATTTTAACTATCATGTTGAGGCCTCCATTCTACAATTTCAATTAAAATCTAATAATGAGGTGGAACGATAAATTGAAATAAAATAAGATACCAGTGAAAAAATAGGCAATTATAAGTAGGTACTGTTGTACAATATACACTTCGGTATGTGGTTGCACCTTATACAGGGCGTTAAGATACGTACTTGACTTACCTTTACCAGCGATTCCTGATTTTTTGGATTAAAAAATGTAAATGAAATTTCGGTCCGGAGACTTTTTCGAGGACACTTTTTTATTTAATTTTTTGATTCAAGATCAAACAAACAAAAAAAAATCTTCCGCATGTCGTCACTGGTCACTCAGCCGAGAAACCGCCAAACTTCTCACCCCCAACTTTCCAATACCTACTATTTTTTAATGTTTTTGTAGGAAAAAACATCAAAAATGTCACCGGAGACCAAAATTTCTATAACATTTTTTACTCCAAATAACATCAAGAATCACTGGTTAAAGAAATTCAAGTACGTCCCTTAACACCCCGTATATATAATATTCCGGATATAACATGTACATTTTATTATTTTACGACATGAAATCTTTGCGACATTGCCGTTTTTGTTTTTTAATCCATCTTTTAATTTTGTACGTAGCTTGGGACTTACGAAATGATCATTTTTAAATATGTCTATTTGGTAAAAGTCTAAATTTATATTAAATTTTTTATAAGAACAACTCTCTGATATGGAAAAATTTGTCAAATGTATTTTTGGTAATTCTAAAATTTGAAATATTCAATTGACAATTATGACGGTTTGGTGGAAGGTGGTAAGGGCCGAATTAATAAAGGCGCCAGTTCCGTTAGACGAGAGGTTTTGAATTCGAGCCTCAGTTGCGACCGTTATCTTTTTCTATTTTTCTGTGTCTTTTTCTCTTTCATATTTTTGTTCAGATTATTTGTGTTATATTTTTATTCAATGATATAGTACATTGATAGGAAAAATCTTTAAAAGTTATAAAAAGGGAGTTACATCTATTTGAATTTCGATTATGCTTACTTGAATAAATGCAAATATTTGAAGTGGAAAATAACAAACTTGTCGACATTTGATCGAGTTGAAACTCGGCAGATAGACTCGTTGTCGATGACATTGCATTTTGTCAACTTGACGGCACTTATGTACATACACGCGCATATGCACGCATTTTTCTGGAATTGGCTACTAACTGTAGATAGATGTAATATGTTAAAAAAACTTTGTTGCATTGTAACCGTCGCGCGTCGTCTACTTTGCTTTTTGCTTATACTGCGTTTACCACACATCAACATGACAACTCACATGAACAGTTCATCCGCGTTAATTCATGTTAAAAAGTAAATCTGTTAATTTGATAACGAATATATTGAAATTAAGCCCTATACAATAAAGCAAAACACTTTTTACGTGAACTAACTCTGGAAGAGTATATTTTATCCTTCCATTTTTCCATTTTATCTAAAAATACGCTATGTACGGTGTTACCCGCTGTAAACTCATAGCAACGACGTCGACGCCGCGACGCCGAGGTCGAGCGTCATCGTCTGCGGCGCAACAAGGCGGCCGCGGCGCCGACCCCCGTGCGTTTTAATCAAAACCTTAATTAAAACCTAATGAGAAGATATTGTGTTTACACGGGGACGGTATGGGGAGATTGCTATTATTGCCTCCGACTTCACTTACCCCTCACTGCCCGGACTTACCCCCGTTATCACCGCCACCGTGTTGTGATGTGGAGGGGCCGTTTTCCTATCAGGGAGAAGATGTAATTTGATAATGAAGCTTCAGAGTAAAATGTATGTGAGGTAATATATAAGGTGCGCTGGTACATGAACATACCTCTTTGAATATTTTTCCACAAACGAACATACTGTTTCGACGAATCGGTAGAAAACAGCTGCTTTTAGCTGGCGATGAAAATGCTTGTAATTACGATCCTTTTCTTCTTTGTACGCTGGAGGAATACCGGTGGAGGTCATAGTGGGGTATTGAGGTTAGTCAATGAGTTATTGGCATCAGGAGTCATTTTATTCAGCAAAGATATACATAAAATTGGTTGAGTGAACACTTTTGTACATACCTACGCTATTCGTTGTGTTTGCACACAGAATCAGGCAATTCCGAAACCAATAATTCAGTTAGGTACTTTGTAACATTCTAAAAGAAGGCTTGTTTTTAATAAGTCTAAACCAATTAAAAATAATCCATAAATTGATTGATTCCGAAATAAAGTGATTAAAATTTTTGCTGGTATGAAATAGATGTAAACTCAGGTGTATGAAATTATTTTTTATTAATTCAATGATAAATAAGTTGATTCATATATTGCGTTTGCCATACTGTGAGCTAGTTCTAATACGACATTCAAATCTAAAGGTTTCTGGGAAATTAAATCCAATATTCAGATATTATATTGGCGCTTCACTTGAACGTAGTGTATCGAATTCAAACACAATTTACGTTATTTGCCGATTGCTAGGAAGCAAAGTTAATTTGTATTTTTGAAGAAAAATATTTCATCGTATTATATTCACGTAATTAATTTATTGGCAGAAAAAACTTCTAAATAATAAACGAATTCAATTTTTTTGATTCGTTAAAAATGTATTGAAAAACCTGGTAAGAAAAGGTAACTCTTATTTTATATATTTTAAAAGCAAATTTAATTTTGGCTCTTTTAACTCATCGTTGAAATTGTGAGCTGCGATGTGTTGATCATTAACCTTGCTTACGGTTCCATGACAGTTGATCCGCCGAAAATTGGTCCCCCGACGTACTTATATACAATGTGCAGTCGCTTTAGGGAAAATACGTGTAACCTAATTACACAAAATATAACTAAGTACGGATGTGCAGAGAGAATGTACCGTCGAATAAAACACATTTTCATTCAAATGCGTCAAGAAAAAAATCTGCTTCTCTGTTTGCTGTATGTACCAGCGCGTAAGTACAAAAAAATCGACAATGTGTATAAATTCCTTTGATATTCTACCAACTTATTATTAACTCATATTTCGCCGCTATCACTTCCCGTGGTCAGATTTTGATGAAATTTGGATATTTTGTATATAAACACCCAATTAAGAAAATAAAAAAAATTAAAAAATTAAAAACTCACTTACAAAAATATAAAGTGTTGCGTTTTCGCAACGTCAGCGAAATAGGGGGGTAAAAAGTAAATGTATGAAACAAAACAAGTTTTTTTGAAAGTGGATTTATTTCTATTAATTTATAAATCATACTATTAAGATTATCTAAAATGAAAGATATTATATTAATAATTATCAAAGTGCACCATTCCAAAAGACATTATAAGAAATTAGCATACACAAATATTACAATAAACATTATTTTCCGGTATGGTCAATTTCGTTACATTTATGGTGCAATGCCACATTACACTCTGGACACATATTTTAATGTGTTTGTGAATCACATATACGACATCTCTTTCTATTTTCTCATTTATTTAAAAATGACTACTCCCTGTTATAGTTGACCTCGATGCTGTCGCAAATCTACTTGGTCTGCCAATAGAAGAAGAATGTACTTTTGACGACTTCATGAGGGCGGTGGCCACACTTCTTCTAAATTTCAAAAGGCTCATATTTTCTTCTGGATTAATCATTTGATATAATTTTCATGCATTACGTAGTGCCACATCACGGAAGTTGGAGAATATGGCCCATCACTTTTTACCACGAACCCTTATTCTATAGTTCGAAACAAAATTATCCACTAAATCAACTCCTCCCGTAAAACAATCTTACTGGGTTGAGTGACATTTATATATCGATTTTTTAATATTTAAATACCTTGTTACGTTTTAATTGGATCCACGTTATCAAAATTAGATGTCACTGTAACTGTAGCACTATCCCTCCATCGAACAACCAGTATCTCATTGTTTTTTTCGAATCTCTAATCATATTCCCCTCCATGAAATTAATTAATTTGTTTTGTCGATTTGTATGTACCAATGTTCTTTAGTTGATTTTCTCTTACTATACCAGTAAGAAAACAAATACGTTATTTGGCACTCGTGAATAACTAAGTTTTGATTTCTTCCAACGTATTTGACTATACTGACGACGTATACTGACGACGAATATGTTGAAGGAAGGATGGAGTTGTCAAGGGTTCACTCATTAGCCTCTTGGAGTGGAATTCCAAAGTTCCTGCCATAGTCGATTTTCTCTTATCATACCAGTACAAAAAATAAATACGTTAGACTCACTCGCGAATAATTAGGAATAATACGCGAATAATACGTTACACTCGCGAATAACTAGGTTTCGATTTCTTCCAACGCATTTTCCTTGGCACTGACGACAAAGATGTTGATAGTTGGAGTTGGGATGGAGTAGTTGAAGGTTCACTCACGAGTCTCTTGGAGTGGATTTCCAGTGCCTTCATGTAGTGTCTTCATGTAAATCATTGTCCTCAAAATCCTCCTCATCTACCGATGTTGGACCCCCTGAAGTCACCGAAGTTCCTACTTCGGCGACTTCAGAGGGTAAAATAATCACATCTGGAATATCTTCTTCGCCGTCTTCATCGTCGACATTCCAATTATTCTCTGCAATAAGGCCGGCAGCCTCTTGTGCGGTAATAAAAGTCCTTTGGATTCATCCTATACAGAAGAAAAAATGCCGCAATAGCGGTTGGTGCCGGTAATAGTGAATAAAATAGTGCAAAGGTTTTAACCCCCGTATTTCGCTGACGTTGCGTTAGCGCATCACTTAAACAAACTATATAAAATGAGTACCGTTGGAGTTTTTTATTTTTTTAAAGTGTACATATTATTAAATATGGGTCAATTGTGTATTAAAAAAGGTTTAAATTTATTAAGAATTTTGGTCATACGTTAACGATAATAATTATCAAAAAATCGCTTACCTGAGTGTCGTATTTTGTCTGACTTTGGGAGGGGACAATTTGGAACGGAAGCAAATATTTTTCTATTTTTTAAAGTTAAACTATAAAGTCAAACCTTCTCTTTAAGTACGGGAAAGAATAACGGTGTTTACTTATCAAGTTCTCAAAATATGACCCAGCAACCAAACTGTTGCGTTTTCGCAACGTCAGCGAAATATGGGTTAAGGGTATTTTTGAAGTCGAACTGAATATCTTTTACATTGGAAATTGGTGCATAATGCACGAAAATTATAATTTTATTGTAAATATAATTACGCGGGGTCAATTTCGGGGAATCAATTGTCAGGTCACCCTTGCTATTACATAATCAATTACAGTTTTTTTTTTTTAACTTATCAAATACAATAAAATAAATAACATATTTGATAATAACAATTTTTTATTCTATAAAATAAAACAATCGGTCCCGAGTTACGAATAACCTGATAATAATTTGAAAATCTTCTTCCATCACCACAGTAAGCAGAAAATGTTGCTTGTGTCGTGATGGAGGACTTAGCAATTTGGAATATTTGGAATATTTTTTCTCAATTTTTATTTTAAGTCAAGTAAATCTGTCTAATATTAAAAGTATAAAAACACAAGTATCTTATCTTGAAAAATGTATGTGATAGAAATCAATTTTAAAATGTAGCTTCAGATTTTTCTTATTTAAATATCTCATTATTATTCAAAAGCATGATTTAAAGGAGAAGCCATCAGTACTACCATTCTTCCGTACTACCTAAGAAAATAGTTTAAGTTCTACGTCATAATAACTAAAGGAAGGATCGTTATGAAACTTTTTCTCATTAAAAGTTCAAGGAAGAAGTTATTTACTGAATAAAAAATTATGTTATGCTTTGTTTCACAATATAACAACGTCATGTTTCAGAGAATTAAAAATTATTCTTTGTACAAGCTGGGGACACAGCTTCGCTCAGGGAGCTGGCAAGATCTCCTCCTCTTTTACGTTTGGGCATTGTATAAAATATAAATCAAATAAACTTTTTATTAAGAAATACACTAAGTACACTTTACACACCTTATTTTTCGATTTATATTTAGTCACTGTATCACACATCACTGTTTGTTTTTATTCATTCACTGCACTTCACCGATAAGAAACTGATGTTTGAACCCACGATGCCTCGACAAAAAAAGGCTTCGATTGCTCCACAATGTTTCAGAACATTCTACAACATTTCAGAATGTTCTGGTATTTTTATTTTTTTTTGTAATTTCTTAAATTAAAACATTCTTACAGTTATACATACAATTATGGCAAAAACGAAATAGTGAAATTCGCATTTAAAGAATTTCTACACCAATTAAGAGAGCTAGTTCTTGAGCTTGGTGTAGGAATTATTTCATAATTATATGCTAGAGTGTACAATATTATCTTAAGTGCTAGGATGTTGTGACATTAAAATATAATATGGCGTGAAATGAAGTTTTATCATTTTGATTGTTAAAATTATTTTTTTAATGTGTTTCATCACAAATAATTGCCCAAGCTGCATCCAAAATCATGAAACACTAAAAATTTTAATTGCCTTTATCTTATTATTTAAAGCAAAAATAAATAAAATAGCTCACATCCATACTAGATATTTGATATACCTTTAGATTACAAAAATTATTTTTGAGTTTGGTTGGGTATTTTGATCTCAAATCCAAATTTAAGATTTGTATGAAACTGGCCGAAATGGGCCGCGCATACGTTCCTCTTAATGAAGTTTTATACAGAGTGTAAAACGACTTCGGGCATTTTTAACCAGTGTATGTAGAATAAATGCGAAATTGAACAAAACGCGATATTGCGTAGGTACCCCAATTTTCGCTTCCACAGGATGAAAACCTCTGGCATAAATTAACAAAGCAGTAAAATTATGCGCGTACTAAAAACAAAGTATTTAAAAAAAAAATTCACATTAAAACAACGATTTAATAGCATTTGAATTTATTATTAACTCATAATATTTTTTCTGGTTTTTTATAACCTCACTTCCAAAGTGTACAATTCAAAATAATTTACTTTTGAGTTTGGTTTGAGGAAATCCATAGAATATTGATATCTACCAGTTTAACAGTGTAAAATTTAGGAATTTGTGGTCATTTTTATTATTTTTATTCTTTACCTCTACTTATATATATATATATATTTTTTTTTAAACCAATAATATAAAAAAAAATTCCACATATCACCGCCCACTCAGCCCGACGCCTTAACCCGACCCTAAATTTTTGATACCTACTGGTTTGATGTTTTAAGTTGAAAAGCAATCTTCAAAAATGTAACCGGAGACCAAAATTTAATTTTTCGTTAATATGACTCCAAATAATAGTAAGTCAAGTACGTCCATTAACACCCCGCATAATTAAGTATTTTTTAATAATTATAATTCATTATCATTCCTTTTTTTAATTTTTTTTTTTCAAAAGCAATTTAAAAATTCAAAAGCAATACAAAAATTATTTCACATATCACCGGTCACTCAGCTGAGTAATTGTCCGACCCCTCATCCCGACCCTACATGTCCAATACCTATTGGTTTTAAGTTGAAAAAAAATCTTCAAAAATGTTACTGGAGACTAAAATTTCATTTTACATTTATTACTCCAAATTATGTCACAAATCACTGGTTAAAGTAAGTAAAGTAAGTCCCTTAACATCTCGCATAATTAAATATTTTCATGTGCCTGTCTCACTAAGGATATTTTGTGACGAGACAAACTAGTTAACAAATATTTTATTTTAACAATGGTTGCTACATTTTTCGATAAGCTTTTCGATGAGTACATTTTTTGATAAATTGAAAGTAAACTATTTGGTTGGTATTGGTAATGAAAATGGGATTACAGAAATTTTAATAATTAACATTTGGGTGAGTTGATCAATTATTGCACTACCTGTGTTGTAATTTGTTAATTTGTCTAGATTTTAAAATTGTCTTGTTTTGTCATGTATGTTATTGTATATTTTCCTCTTTCCTCTTCCCTATCTCCTTCCCCTCCCCACTACCTTCAGCCTCACAACATACCCCAATTGGGGATGCCATAGTCTCACTGGCTCCAGACGGGAGCAGTTGGGACTCTTGTGCGGTATTTCATATAAAAAAAAAAATATATATTTAAGTCGCAGCGTATTTGAAGCTTCTTTGTCCAAATGTTTTATTTAGGTTTTTTTATGAGAGTTCTTTGATTTTAAGCTAAGTTTAATGTTTTGTGCGTTTGCATAAAATTTCGTAAAACAATAGTTGTTATTCTTTTGTTTCTGTACTATAACAATTATTCTAAATCGCCGCCGTAAACTAAATTTAATCAGAAATACCACAATATAACTTTTGTGCTATTCACTAAAAACTCATTAATCCATCCATACTAATATTATAAATGCGAAACTGCTCGAGTTTGTTTAAGTATGACGCTTTCACGCGTAAAACGATAAAACGATTTGAAAAATGCTTTCACCAATAGAAAGTTAAATTATATGCGAGGACTGTAGGCCGTATATTATGGTAAGCTCTGGCATTATGAAATTATTAATATTAATATATTATATTTGTTATACGTTTTCTGTCGCTAACAAAAGCGAGTTATTTCTAGCGTCAAAAAAAAATCTTTGCCATGGAAACGATGTTGATATATTTGTGGGTTCTATGCTGGTAGGTACTCAGCCCCTACCGACTGGTCGGCTGTTACTTAAATTATAAAAAATATAAGCGTAAACTACATTTTTTTTTCATTAGATCTGTATGAATGCGTATGAGAAACAACTTTAAAAAATACATTCTTATGGATAAGATTATCGGTTACAGTTTCCTGTGAACACATTTTTTGTTTCATATAATATATAAAAATATATAAAAATCTCTACTGCGCATGAAATCGAGGGTTTCTAGGCTCTTTTTGCCAAGCGATTTTTAGGCCTATTACCAATATTCGGGGTGTTGTAAGGCACACTGACAATATATTTATATGTTTGGCTAGAAGCTTCCTCTTAACCCCTCAAATGCCAGGAAAAAACGAAAAAACGTCAACTTTAACGTAATATTTTGTAGGTTAATTTTATGCTATCTTATGTAATTTTTACTGAAACACATTCTTTGAATACTAAACTATATATAAGAACAATATTACTTGCGTTTATTCAATGAATTTATACTTTTTACTACTTTTCAAATAACACGGAAAAAACGAAAAAATTTCGCGATGTTTTTACTTTTACGTAATACTTTGCAGGTTAATTTTATGCTATCTTACGTAATCTTTACTGAAACACATTCCTTGAATACTAAACTATACATAAGAACAATATTACTTGCGTTTATTCGATGAATTTATACGTTTTACGATCATTTCGTCAACCGCGACGCGAGACTTGACAGCCGCCATTTTGTCAGCCTTAAAAGTGTTCATGGTCTGAAATGGATGAAGTTTGGTCCTCACCATTCAATATCTTAATTTTGTGATGTCCTTTCTCATCGGAGGTTGGATCTCCTATAATTGTACGCTAAGGGACGAGGATACAGGATCTTACGAGCCAGCGGAATTGCACCCTTCCAGTCACGTAGTCCAACCTTCGAAGCCATGTAGTGTGGCGCGTTCCTCTATCACATCTTCCAATCATCCAACTACTCTTCTAATAAGCGCGAATATTTTTTCGGCGGAAGGATGTGCGACGGCTGTTGAATGTTGAATAACGGATGTAATATTCACTATTCCCATCGACACTCGCGTGACTTCGCCTGTCAAATTGACATTTCGCAATTGAAATTCCGTACGATCGCTGGCAACGAATCGCTTGGTTCGGAGCCGCAAATGGCTTAAATTTTACCAGATAGGCCTTTGTGGTAAAACCTTTCTATAGGGATCGAAACTTTCAAACCTCTATGAAAACATGGTGTAACTTTAGAGAGTTAATGATAGGTTTATGAACAAAAAGACATCGGATACAAATGTATATACCAGATAACAAACAATAATTTATTGTTAGGTTTTTAAACATAACTTTTGTTTCTGTTTGATGTTGTTTAGTTAGTATTGTAAATCTTAGAAAGGAGATTTTTAAGTTAGTAAGATTAAGCGAGGGATGCTTAGGAGGTTTTGTCACGTAATGCGAATGATCAAAGAATGGAGAACAGAGAGAATATTTGACGCAATTATGAATAAAGTATCCCCAGGCAGAGCTCACATCACTTCATCATGGAGCATTTGAAAGGAACGTATGCCGTAACTTGCTCCTTATAATATTGATGAGTATCAGTGACCATTCTTCCATAGCTGACGGGATATTTAAATTATAATGTATATATTTTTGTAACACAGCATCAATAAGTACCTACCTACATCAATGATACAGAAATATTTTTTTTTGTATGCATACATTAATTAATATGTAGGATCGGAATAAAAACGCGAGTTAGTAAAAGAACTTTATTTATTTTATATGCACAAATTTATTTGTTATGTTGATAATGCATGCCTGAAGAAATAATTATGAATATAAAGATAAAAATTGTATCGAAATAAAATTTAATTAGTTAAATATAACAAGTAATAAATAAAAAGACCTTTTTCAAAAAAATAAAACAAAGAAAAGACAACATATGTTGTATATAACCATTTAAATGTGTTCTAAAATTTCCAATATTTAAAAAATGGGTGGTCACCTTATTATTTCATTACATTGACATTATAATTTTTAATTTGAAGTGATTAAAATCTAAAAATAAGTCGTCCCGGAAAGGAATTAATGTTTTTTTATTACTTTATAACGATTTTATCATACTATTTTTACGTTATCTAACTCATCCTGTGCGGCACCACTATGTGCATTCCATTAAAAAAATATTTTTTGCTTTTTGTACCTGCCAATACAATAAAAATTACGTATATATATATATATATATATATACACATTCGAATCTATATAAATTCGATCGAAACACACGTTCGCGAAATGTCTGTAGGTATATGATTAAAGACGTTTGCTGTTCTAGTATATTCTGTCTTTTTTGTTTTCATACAAGACGTGTGATGAGGATTTTTATGAAAGGCTTTTTGGATGATCGTTGATGACGTGCATACGATCTCTTCTTGGGACTAGTATAGTAGAAGAAGTCGGGAACTCCAGAGGAAGTAAATAAATACTTGAGTCGGACTCTCTATCAGGGTTCAAAATATTAGAAGGGTATGTATGAGACGATGTATGAATGTGAATGAAAGTGTGAGTCAAGACCCAGTTGTTTAGAGGTCCATCCTTTCTGCCTACGAAATGGTAGGAAACGTAGGAAACCGGGAAACAGCGGGATGATTAATTTGTTAAGTCATTAATTTGCATGTGTGGGTTCATGTAGCGCAGTCAATATCGATGGCGGCCGCCATGTTTCCGTCACAAACACGTACACGTACATTACTGTTTCAGTATTCAGCCCGTGTGTGTAATATTCATAAACACATGCGTACCGTGGGCTTGTCAGCTCATTTCACGTTGAGGGATTTTCTCATTATCAGATCACAATGTGCTGCATAAATACATACCAGGGGAGGGGGTAGAGAGGGTGGTGTGTGCTACCACCCTCACAATGCGCATTTGCGCAAGCTTTACCAATTAATCACAAAGCAAACTTAACAAAATCCGGCAAATGCTTGAATTACCGGGCTAATCAGGTACAGTAGCTATTAAGGCAAAAGCTTTTTGAACAAACCTCATATATAAACCAGGTGTAGGCCCTTCCTAATAGATAGTCAGAACTTTGTGGAAATATCAATATATTCCGTGACTCCATGAAAACTCATTCTACGAATGGATACTAGAGAATTTCGAAAATAATGAGGCATAAAATTACGTAGGTTCTTCAAAACTAATTTAATTAAAACTCGTATAAATTAGTTCTTTAGTCTAAAATTATATAAGTTTCTAAGAAAAAAGCTTTCAAAAATAAATATCTCTCATAATAACAATAAATTACAACACAATCAGAATTTCATGTCTAAAATCGAGGTAGAGCAAATACTATCTACCCCACTCCGCTGTAATCGAAGAATTTTAAATTTTAAAAACTGCCTTTCAATTTCCTTTCCAGTCGCAGTGCCGAGTTATCACGGCATGAAATAATTTTTATGGAAAAAATATTTTTTGCTTTTCAGCTTAAAATATTTTTCATTTTACTCGAATGTACTCCACAGGTTCTTATTTATTAATTATTTTACTCACAAAGAAAGCATTTTGTTAAGCGATAATCACGTTCAGCTGCGTTAGTGATACTGAGCTTTTATTGGGTAGGTATGTTTGTTGGTTAGATTCCCGTTACGACAAAAGCGGCCGTTAAAACCTTTGAATTTGAACCCACAGCAAATTTTTGGCATACTTTTCAATAAAATATATTACAATATATAACATTTTGTATCTATTATAAGTATGGAATTCTTTTCGCAGATTATGGATTCTCGACAACACTTTTTTGTCAAAATTAACCGAATAATTAGTAACAAAATTAGGCATAACACACCTAATATAATAATAACATGCCTAATTTCGTGACTGTTCTTGAATCTCAAAACATAACATTGCAAGTAAACAAGTAGTAATTTTACTAAGCAAATACCAACTTTTAAACCTCAATCAAATCACTAAATTTATTCAATTGATTAGTTGGTACTCGCACTCGGTAATACTGTGTCTGTGTTCCTTAGGGTTCTGAGTGAATAAGTAAGGCTTTGAGGCAAAAGTTAGTGGGCTGCTGCGGTCAGATAAGGGTGTACGTTCAGTTGGAATCACCGCAATTGTTGGTTCGATTTCACCGCCGACCGTTTTTCAAAACCCCTGGGAATGATGAAAAATCCACCCCGATGGAGAGGTGATGAAATCGTATTCTGAAGAATAGAAGTCTAGGATATTGAAGCTTTTGTATGGGTTCTCTTTGCTCATATTTAGGTAGGTAGATTATAGCACAACGTAATGTGAATTCTGGAAATTGAATGGAATATATTATATCATATCGTGAACCTATTGAATATTCAAGGAATTTCTTATTCACATCTATTTAGAATAAAAGCAAAACTCATATTTAAAAAGCTCTTCCGAGCTAGAGTTTTCTTAACCCTTTGCATGCTAGGTAAAATTTTACCCTGATTTTGCCTGGTAGTGTCGGTGGGACCAGGCGATATTTAAAGTTTTTTTGTGTACATTAATGTTTCTTTTTTATTTTGTTTGTGTGCTAATAAATCATTTAATTTTTTTATTATTTTAAATTATAACTTCTATATTTACCACGAGCCAGGAGTAAACCCTCTAATTTTTATTTAACAAATATATATTTTTTTTATAATCGCGTTAAGCTTAAGAAGTTATGAAATCTTATACAAAATGACTTGTCGTACAAGAACAATATAATATCAATATTTTACTTGGAAAATATTTTTTGTGATTAAGCTTTGTTAGAATTTTTGACTTGGAAATCGCAACATTTTTGACAAGAGAAAATTGATCTAAACAAATATTAACATTGCAAGAATGCTGTACAAGCTTTGTTTTGCGATATTTTGTGTAAGTAAATGTTGTAATCCTATGCTTTACATCGGGGAAGAAGTTGACAATCATTATTTTTTTTTTTTGAATTTCACGCCCGGCCGGGCTTTTACATGTATTTTTTTTTACAAAGAACATCTAAAAGTGCATAACAAAATCAAAAAACATAAATAACAAAATCATAAACAAAAACAAAATCCAAATCCAAATCGCAATCAAAATCAAAATCATAACCAAATCTGAAACAAAAACAAGGTCAAAAACGAATTGAAATAAAAACAAAATCTTCCACCATGCAAGATGGAAAAACTTTAGGCTGAGAAAAGTACAATACATGTGAAATAAGTCAAAGCAGAGCTGTGTAGTTGGTTTAATTAAATTTGTTGTTCTTCTTTCTGATATAAATTCTACTATGACTTGTTTGTATTTAGTTAATGATATGTTAAATATGTCAACAACATCTTTATAGTCATTATAATCAAAGTTGACAATCATTATGACAATACTTAAAAAATGTAATCGGAATGTAACTGAATCAAACGCTTTCGTCGGAAACATGGTTTTCTTCAATTAATAGTGCTTCAATATTATCTGCGTTTAGTGAATCCCGACGACATTGTAAATGCTGCAAATCTTTAAAAAAATTAAAATCGAAGAAGCAATAACCAATTTTTAAGAAAAGGGAAAAAAATCTACTTCAAAATAACTACATGACTACAAAAATACACTAACTATGATTCTAAGTGCGGCGTGGGATGAACTTACTTTTCATCACTACAGCGTGACTATTTTGCGACATTTATTACTGAAATGCATGACAAACGCGAACAATATTTTAAATGTTACAGCTGTTTTAAAATGCCCTGGGTTTGTCAGTCAACAGTAGTTTGTATCGCTCTCTATAGAGAGAAAAAAATTGCCTTATTTTTAAACGCCTGGGGTCTCAAAAGTTGCGTATGATCGGTTTCTATTCGAAAACGTAAAAATAAATAAAATTGGTTTTCACTGTTGGCTCGCTAAAATGGCCGGAAGTTTTGAAAAATAAAATAGATTTCGTGATTTGGGAAAAAAATAAAACAAATGGTTCATATTTTATATTTTGTAGCAAAGTTAATTTTTATTTCATAACTGCAGTAAGAAGAATGCAAAAAAAATTCTTTGAAACAAATGTTATATGTTTGTTAAAAATATGAAAGGGGAAAATAACACTTTTTTAGGATAAAATAAGAATTCTTGTAGACTAAATTGTATTCACAAATTTGATTTTTTTTTAATTTTTGTCACCTATACGTAATTACAAACGAACGTTTAAAGGTATATTATTATTAAAAAAAAAATTATTAACATAATTTAAAAATACATTTTTTGGTTTTTTCCGATTATTCAATGCATTTTAGCGAGCCAATAACCATTTTTTTAAATAAATTTAATTGCAGTTCTCATTTTCTTTGTGAGACGCAATTTTTGAGACTCCAGGCGTTTCCGAATTCAAAAGTTGAAATAATTGATACACCCTATTGTGAAGGGTTGAATGAAAGCTTGTTATTATTAAAGATCGAAAAATGAGTTTTTGACAAATTTTACTTTGAAGTTTATTATTATTAAAGATCTAAAAATGAGTTTATGACACATTTTACTTAGAAGCTTAGGCTTAAATTATATTATTAATATACAAAATTATCAAACACAGAGTTAATATATAGTTAATGAAGGTTTACAAAGTTTATATATATATATATATATATAACGGCAACAAGAAGAACAAAAAAGTTAACATTTCGGTACGCATAAAAAACTTCGAGTTCGTGCTTAAACTTGTTGAAAGACATGTGGAAAAGATCCACAATTCCCGTGATGCAATTAATTAACCTAGAAAGTCTTCCCAGGGGAATCAGCATTGGTAAGTTAGTTGTGAAACCGGGATGAGACAGAGGCAGCTTGAGTTGGCGGCCTGGAGTGAAATTATCTGGTATATCCTGTGTCAGCCAGAACTAAGAAACCTTTCAGAAGCTTATAAGTCATCAGCAGTAAAGCGACATCTCTCCTAGAACCAAGGATATACCCAGCATTCCAGAGGTAAATGATATTGGAAACAGCCACGGGAATGTTGATATAAAATATGTGCTGGATAATAACATTTTTTTAGAATTGTACATAATATTATCATGGAAAACAATCTGCGGTGAATTAATATTATTTCTTCAAAATTCGCAAATTCACTTTGTGGCGTCATTATTAATTTAATGAAAACAATAACTTTGTGTACACCACTATTTAATTAACAATATCAAAATTAATACTATAACTATAATGCTAAATAATATGAAAAGCACAAGTCGACAACAGATAGATACTTCCACTCTAGATTACGTCCTGACATCTTATAACATATATCGCTAAGTGTTTTCAATCTGTTTATAATGAAGAAACATTTGATTTTTAATCGTATTTGTCAGGGTGATTAGATCAACAATTAGGTACTTGAGTAATAAATATTATTACTTAAAAAATATGTTTTCATTTAGATCAAACAAACGCTGATTCTGAATAAATAAGTTTAATTTTATATTAAATTGGGATTCGTTGTTTTCATATTGTTAACCGACAAAACCATGGTACGTATGACTTCGCGTGTATCTCAACCAATTTCGGTAATTTTAGCAGGCTTTAAAAATGCAAGCCTTGAAAATTATTTTAACTATGAAATTGACATTATTGTTGCTCTTAATGTTATATAGCATGACAGGTATAATTAATATACTTACACTGATTTTTTTCCATGAAAAAATTATTATAACTCTCAAAAAAAAAATCAGAGCGCAATTTAAGGCGGTAGAAGTGAAACCTTCCAAAAACTAACGTAGACAAGAGTGGGGAGACTACAAAGCACTTTTTTTATCAACGTGAAAGATGAATTTTTCAACATTTTTGTCGAATTCGTCGAAAAATTCGTCGAAAATGTCGAATTTCAGTGCACCTTTTCTTATACATTTGGTTATCTTATTACTATTTGTGTTTTCTTCTTCGAATCGCTAGATGTCGCTATCTTTTATGTTTTTTTTTCATGTTTATTTTGGAGTGCTTTGAAGATTAGATTTTATTTCTTAAACATAATTTTTTTTTGGATTTCGTAAGATTCGATCCTTGGTCTGCTGAATGTCTGCCCGCTAAGATTCATCAGTCGCTTCATACTACTAGACCAAAGGAGGCCTGCGTGCGACCGTGGAATTATCGTATTATATTGGAACTTTTTGCGAAATAAACAAATATTTTATTGCTATTTTAATCTATCGCAAGCTAAATCCTATAGATGTATGTGTTTGTCTCTTTTTAGTATCGTTCGCTTCCGTTTCATCGAGTTTCAAACCATAACGGTGCTGAAGAAGTTTTCACTTCAAAAGTGCAAAGCAAAAGAAATGTTATCATCCAGCACATAATTTATATTAATATTCTCAACCTAAAAGTCTATCACCGGAGCGACACTGAAAATATATTTTCCAATCCATTTTCTATTATTGCTTTCCATAGTCAACAATCGTTGAGACCTTAAAATAGTACAGTTCTGAAACAACAGAATTATCGAGGACGATCTAATCTCTCTTCACTCCTATTATTGAAGGTATTAGAAGTTCTATTTACCCAAAACTTGTAGATAATACATTACGGAATCGAACAGAGCTTATCGAGTTATAATTGAATACCCAGTCTAGCGTAAGAAACCGCTAATATGACCTCCTAACCGAGTCTTGATTTATGTAGGGGCAAATTCCTAGTTACCTGTTCTGGGTTCTATTGCATTCGCGGAATGGTATTATACCAGTCATTCCAACTAATGTCTAATCCTCTTGGGCAAAGTTCTATTATTGTCCCAAAACAATATTTCGCGGTTGCCGCGAACCGATATCTGAACCCGTTCAGCTATTTAATGGACGATATTAAAGTAATAATATTTGAATAGTAGAACCGTTTAATTTTTGTAAATAAAAAAAATTGAATTACATTATTATAGGAAAGATATAATATTTTGTAGTTTCGTACTTAGTTAGAAAATCGATTCACATGGTAAATGATGTTTTTTAAAAACATTTAAAAATCTTTTACAAAGTTTATTGAAAATCGCATTTCTCTCAGCTTAATTTAATAATATTATAGGTTTATTATTTTTTTATGTGAATACCGCACAAGAGTCCCAACAGCTCCCATCCGATGCCAGTGAGACTATGGCGTCCGCAATTGTATGTTATTAGACTGAAAGTAATGGGGAAGGAAATGGGGAAAAATAAGGTAAGGAAGTGCCTGGCTATTCAGATCTGGTCGCCAAATACGTTTAATGCTATTTCAAGCAACGTTTTAATTCTAAATGGTGGTCTTACACCAGGGCGATACTTAGAGTAACTTTATATATATATAGTTCTATATATATCTATTGCAAAAAAGTACAGCACTGCTGAAAATATTCAAAGAATATGTTTTTTTCCTTTAAAAATGAACCTTAAAAATGATCTCATAAAAGTGTTCCGAAGCTGTTTTCAATAAAATGCTTCGTTTTTGATGTTACCTAGGTAATATTATTATTTAATAAATGTGACAAAATGACCATGATAATTTTAAGAACGTCAATAATCTTTTGTTACGTACCATAAACCGTTTAAATCAGTCTTTCTCAGAGTGGAAAATTACGCCCCTTTGTGGGCGCTGGAGGCTTTCATGGGTGCAGTAGAAAAGGCTTAAAGAAAATTAGGGGACATTAGGGAAATCTAGAGGGGCGACGGCAGATAAATTATATCTTTAAAAATTCAACGGAATCTAGACTTGACACCGCTTGAAATGCGATTTACTACTCGAATGCTCGTTTAATTAGAATCGCCTTTTGTAATAATGTGGATAAAGCTTTAAATTGCACGTAGGTAGTCCACGGTTAAGTTAACTAAATAAAATTGTCTGTGATTTCCGAGGTTTTTTGGCGGCAATCGCAAAAATCCACCCCTATCCGAAATTCTTGAGATACGATTTTAAGCTTGAATGCTTGGAGATCCGTACAAACGAAAAAACTAGAATCGCTTACGCATGCACTAGTCTCCTTTACGCTTTTTATTTCATGAATGTGGCATCTCCAGAACTTGACCAAAATGGCCGTTCGATCTGTCGAACTCGATGTCGTTAATTACATGAAATATATGTATCAGCAGCAAGCAATGTGCTATTTTAGATTAATATTTAATTGTTTTCTTCCGGATCACAAGTAAACACTAACGGTCTTACTAAAAAAAAAACACTTTACGACCGATAAACGGTTTTTTTTTGTTGGGCGATGTAAAGAGACTGTAATGTTTTAATAATTCTTACTAAAAATTTAAAAAATCGGCAACATTGTATTGTACGTGTTTAAATTGTTGTTTTCATTCAAGGTGGCGTTGATTAGTGCCTGGTCAAATAGGATATCTAAATAGGATTTCACGTATAGCTTCATCTTAAATATCTAATACATGTCTTGGTAAACTTTTCAAAGAAATCAACGTCCTAAGATGAGCAAACAATGCATCAAAAGGTCAGTTTTTCTGTAGTTCATTTTTGGGAATTGAAAGAAACTTCAAAATTTCTTATTTTTTTATTGTATGTGAACTAGAAAAAAGTGAACCGAGAGCTTTCTTCTAAATTCATTAAATAAAGTGACTAGTTTTTTGGATTTTGAATTTTATAAAATTTCTCTACATTCTTGAATGCTTTTTTTCAATTTTTTTCTGCGTTTGACGCTTAAAATTTGTCAATTCTTAAATACTTAAAATACAAATATCTAAAAGGTAATTTTATTTTATTTCTATAAAGGTTTTTGTTTAAACGACATCTTCAAAAATAGGAAACATACAAAACATTTAAAATACGTTGGGAAAATTCCAAAATTCGTTCAGAAATTTAATTAAAATTAATACAACAAACATAAAAAAAATTATATTTTTATTTATTTTTTTATTGTAAAATTAAAAATATGGGTTACATATATATACACATATATTTTATAAAATATTAAAGTAAAGTTCGTTTTCGGTCATGTATACCTTATTACAAGTGAAAACATAAATAAACAACCGTCTCTGGCTGTGTAAGCAATGTAAATGAACAACTGTTTTGTAATTTTTTTTTTAATGAGTAAAACGTTTTAACGTTTTCACATCAATCAAATTCACAATTGAATCAAATTTTCACGACATTTTTTTAGTAAGGACATTATTATAAAATTATATATTTTCTATGTCTATCATTGGTTCCGTAAAGTTTGTATGGAAAAACTTAACTGTTAAACAACGCTATTTTTACAACCTGCATGAATTGGTATGATTCTAACTTGCTCGGTACAAATTTGGTTACTCACGTGAGGTTAACGAGTGGTTGCAAGTTTATCTTGTTCCTGTGAAATGACAGTGATTATTTATTTTATTTTCACATAATCACATCGGTAGCAGGATTTGAAGCAAATATTTTACTGATGTCTTTACTATGATGGATTATATTAAATACGGATATATCGGAAATCCCGCAAATCAGTAATCGCAAAAAATATGGGAGTACTATTGGAAATAAGTTTGAGAACCTGTGGTTTAAATGAATCATGAATCATTGAAAATCAACACTACAAATCAACATGTAGCAATTTTTTAAATATTTTTTTGGGAACATTGCGCTTCATTTGTTTTCACACGACTCAGGTTTAATAATATCGATAAATCAAATGTAATATACCTACATTTATCATATTTAATAAATGTAGGTCCTTACTTGAAACTACTTTCTACTAAACAAAATCTTTTGTTGACATATAAAAAGGTAATATCTTTACCCAAACCACATTTTCTACACTAACACTCATTTTTTCTGATTCGCAGCGCCCAAAGGATTGCCTTACACAATTATTCCATTTGCGCGTTATGGCTGCGCAAAATAACCAAGGGCTTGCAAATAATAATGTTTTCGTAATGGCCCTGAAATCAGGATTCAGCAGATGGCGCACAAACAGGAAACTCGCATTAGGATCGGCCCAGCGCGCGAACAACCGTAAAAAAATATGCTATAATATAAAAAAAACCGTTTCATTTGTATGAAAAAGAATTTTATTCAAATTAATGCAAGGTCCCTTTCTACGTGAGATTGAGTACTATTCTGAAAGTTGACGAGTGGGGATGTAATTGTACATTAAAGAAAACAATTGGATGACTATGTGTTGTCTCCCTCATACCACCTGAAGTGCTTATCCCATAAATTACTTTAGTAGTTAATTTCTTATCACTTATCCAGTTAATCATAGGGCGGATGGGAGAGAAAGGATGTCCGAAGCGGATAAGCTTGTTAGGAAACTTGTCATGTGTAATAATCTACAAAGTTCTAACGAGAAAACTCTCATTAAATTAGTAACATTTTTTTGTCGGAAAATGGTAATCATATATGAAGCAAAAAACAGTAAGTAGTAGTAGCAATTTATGCATATGTATATAATAATGAAAGTCGCTGTATATATATATGTTCACAGAGACTTTCATTTCACTTATTTCTTCTTCCACCTCCCCTAAAATATCCATTACAATCAATTTAATAAGCCTATTTTCTTTGTAGCGTTGCAGCCCGTTCATCTTCCAATGCACCATTCACTATCGTACTCGACTCTTTTTTATATGAATACCGCACATGAGTCCCAACTGCTCCCGTCTGGAGCCAGTGAGGCTATGGCAACCCCAATTGGGGTATGTTGTGAGGCTGAAGGTAGTGGGGAGAAGAAAGAGATGGAGAAGAAAGTGGGGAAGCACCTGGCTATTCTAATCGGTTCGTTCACAATTTATTCATTAAAAATAATATAAAGTATATTTATGGCACGTTCCAGAGTGGAAGGTACTCTCAGTATCGCCCTGGCGTAAAATCACCATTCAGAATTGAAACTTTGCTTGAAATGGCTTTGGACGTATTTGGGGACCAGATCTGAATAGCCAGGTACTTCCCACCTTCCTCTTTCTCGTCTCTTTCTTCTCCCCACTGCCTTCAGCCTCACAACATACCCCAATTGATGATGCCATAGTCTCATTGGCTCTAGACGGGAGCAGCTGGAAATCTTGGGAGGAATTCACAAAAAATGATAGAGGACCAAGCCAGTTGAAGAGTGAAATTCAAAACACCTGGGCGGAAAACCGATGTATTAGTCAGCCATTTTATGGATGGGAAGAGCGAATGGGATGTCAAGATTTAGTTTATATGTAGAAACTCGTATATAGCTATCGTGAGTCACTGCTTATTAGTACTAAGAGTATTTAATTTTTTTTCTCGTCTGACTAGGGATCTTCCATCCGAGAAATCTTTTTAAATCTTATGCTAAAAAAATTAGAGTTACAGAAGCTTTAATGTATAATTTACAATAATTATTTATTTCACTTAAACGGTTTTATGTTTTAGATATTCTTTTGATTAATAAAAAATTCACCCAAACTTAATTTAAAAGAAAGACTTGTAAGACACTTAATTAAGAAGAATTATTCTCATTGGCAAAAAATGCAATATCAGAGCTTTGAAAGAAAACAAAAAAAAAAACAAAAATCGACAAAATACGAACGAAAAAAATAATATCGTCGGATATTTAATTAGAAAAATAATTTTCCTTTATTTTCTAATGTTCCCGTCGTAGAGGTGGAACAAGGAGATGGTTTGCTACATTTTGGTGGGTTGCCAGAGTAGTTGTTAGCTCAGTAGGTTGGGAAAGGTGACCCTGTTCTTCAGGGTTAGGGTCGGCGAGGGTGCCCTACGCTCGACCGGGCAAACAAGGGGCAATCATACTGTATCCAATGAAAAAGGGTGGTCTGACATACAAGGTTTATTGAAGTAGTGGGCACATGACATGGTTAAGACAGTCACAAGATAACAATAAATAACAACCTGGCTAGAACAAACGGTCCTCTCTCTTGGCGTGGGCAAAGCGGTAGGTTAGCACATTAATGGGAGGAATTATAGTGTGTGGCTTACGCAATCGGGGCGGAGCGGGAGAGCGGCATCCTTGGATACGGGAGTTCTGTCGTCACCCCGTGTAAACGGAGTCAGGCCCTCATCATGAGAACGCATATTGGGTTGGGCGTTATCCCATGCGCGTAGGCGGGAGACGCTCCGGAGATTTACACACACAACTGCTAGCGAGCACTTACCGGTGAATTCTGGCGTTGGAGATTCGCCGGGGGAGGTGGTGCGGTGGGGAGCGTTTGTTTGGAGATGGAAGCGTAGGGAAACGCGTGCACACGGGACTGGTGGCGTCATCTCTGATTGTGTAATGTTGTAACATAACAGGTTATATACATTTTCTTTAACTACCAAATAAAATTACCATTAAAATTCACGTAACAAATACTTGTACTCTTACCTTTACCTAAATTAAGATCATAATCACATTCACTTTTACATTCACCCTTACAATCAATTTAGCTTTCCTTCAGGCTTATTAGTAGTTCCACATTGTAGGAAAGATTTCTAACCATTTTAATAATTCAGAAAAGAACAATAAACGCTTACGTGAAACACGGAATCTAATAACTACAATAAGGTGCACAGGTGAAAGAGAAATAAAATTTGTTCGCGCATGTGATGGGCTGAAGACTTAAAAATATTCCTGGCTTTAGATGGGTGATGAGAGCCGACAAAAATTCATCATAAATACTTAACACAATTCTTCTGTTGTCAATGTTTTAGACTTCAAAATGAGAAGTTTGAATCAAAAATTTATTTACTTACAAGATTTTTAGGCTACCAACAAGAAAATATACTAAAATGTTTATTTAAGGGGGTATTCTAGTCTAGAAGCATTAATTGTAGTTGTTTTTTCAGGTGCAATAAACAAAAAACCAAAAATATTTTTGTATCCATTATTTTACCAAATATTTATTAAACATTAAAGAATACATAAAAAAAAATCAGAAAAAAAAAATTTAAGTTAGAAGTGGCAGATCTCAAAAATATGGCGCGCCTTGGTTGATACGATTGCAACCCTCCTAGTAATACGAAAAAAAAAACAAATTTATTTTTAATTCTAAAAAATGCTGCTATGGCATGAACTTCAGAGAAGTCATAAATTTTTTTTTTGCAAAATGGCGGCTGTCTGAAATAAAAAAAAAAACACTTTTCACCAGTTTTTTTGACTTTTCCGAATTTTTTTAGAATAGTAAAAAGTAAAATTTTGTTCTAGTTCATGCGATAAAATAATGTATATACACGGCTCACACCAAATTACAAGTAAATTGGTTTAATAGAACTTGAGATATCGTGTCAACCGTCTCGAAAAAAGTGGTTTTGAGAAGAATACGTTTAAAATTTGTTTTTTGTTAGAATTTGGTTAGATTCCGACTAAACCGCGAAATTAAAATAGTTGAAACTTTTAAAATAATGCGAATTTCGAAAAATCCTTCCGAGGAAATGTTTTTGAATATTTAAACTTTGGAAAAATGAAAAAAAAAAATTGTTTTTTTTTCTAGACAAGAATACCCCCCTAAGCTGAAAAAATGGGCTTATTTGACAAAGATCGCCTAACAACGGCATTGAAGCAGTGAATGTTAAGAACTTTATATTTTATTTCTCTGTAGGTTGGTTGAGGTAAAACCATTGATATATATACACTAGATCAGCAGTGACCGCGCCAAAGCGTTGTAATATGTCCACAGTCTAACATCAGTTACATCAGCTAACATCAGTTCAGTGCTCGGTGTGACGCCGACGGAGTTGAACCATCTCCAAAATGCGTAAATGCGTCGTGAAAGATTGCGATTCGAGGACACAAACACATAAAAATCAATCGGAATTACTTTCCACATATAAATTTATTGTTCAACTATTCATTATTTTTAAATGTTATTTAAAAAAAACCGCATAAATCGTAATAAAATGTCAAATACTGTAATATGGGTTCAGTGTTGCCACTAAAAAGTCGCTTTGGTTTTCCCACATTAAATGGAGAATACATAATTTATGGAATAAGTTACTATTACTATAAGTAACTAAGGAGGAGGCCTCTGATTTAAAATAGTTTGGAAATTGTAATAAAAATTATGTTTTAATCTTCATACAAAAGAATTCATTAAACTTATTTTAGTTTATTAATGAATAATCTATTATGTGTATCTATTATATGTATCTTCTTTTCTAGAACTACGTCAATAGATTTTTTAAAGTTAAATATCAATTAACTTTAATATTTTCTCATTAAAAACACACTCACATACACTGCACTTTTTTCAACATTATGCTAGTTGTTTCAACGGATATTTATTTTAGTTTTTTTTTTTAATTCCCTTCAATTGGACTTCAAAGTGAAGACTTTCAACTTTGGAAACACTTTTAAACCACTTTTGAAACATTTTGCGTTTGAGTATTAAATACTATTGGAAGGTACATACAATAAAAAATATTGGAACAAAAATGTTATTTCATTAGTTTTGCTCACTTTTAGTCATATAATTAAAAACACCATTTAAAATAATTTAAATTAGTTTATTTTATTACAACTAACGTTAAAAAACAATTATATTTTATTGCTGATTTTGGGTAAAATTTCTAAGGTAGGCAACACCAACCCGTGATCGCAGGTTTGTGTTTCTGTCTTTGTCTAATCCTAGCGGCGGTATTGTTCTCGTGACTTGTGCAAGTGAGACAAATATATGTTTACTTTAAAATGTTTAGTGGTTTCAAAGCTACGTCGTCGCGGTTTTAGAGTGGTTACGCTTTTTTTGACGCGCCATAATGAAGTTTGCTTCTCTATTTATTTAACTCAATGGGTAAAACCATCACCCGATATATTTCAAAGATACTACAGACATGTTGTAGGTGTTAGTACCATTGTGATTGTGTTGAAGCGTTTAATTAAATGTTTTTATTCTATTGTTACGAGTTCCAAGGAACTTAAGTTGTATTAATTACCATAATACTTTTAATTTGAGAAAAACTCTTCATACCTATATATTCCACAAAAGAACTTTCTGAAGTTCAACTGGCGATGCGAGCGCGCCGCTCCGTACTATGCTTTGTGGGAGACCAATGAATTTGAATTATTTCATACTCTCGGGTAAGGAGCACTCGAATAGAAGCTATTAAAATTACAATAGTGGCCCAACAATAGACTGGATCCTGGAACCGAATTTCATGTAAAACACTGGACAAAGGCGTAGTAGGTAAATGATGTAGCTAAAGTATATCCATCCAGACATCAAGTGGAATTCAGAATATACGCTTCAGTTCTCTATCTCCTACAGAATTTACCTATTGTCAGTTGTCCTTAGTTTCCTGGGCATGTAGAGCGTAGAACCAAGAAGTCAAAGGTAAAAGGAAAGTCATCGAGTGATATTAAATACAAGGAATGGTTTGATCAAATTGGAATTCCTGGACATTCGACTAAAATTATTGGCGAGGCTTGGACTTCAATCGTGTAAAGGAGAAAAGAACATTTTTTCTAAATCCTTTATAAAATTTAATTATTTAATGTATTCATTGCGGTGTTTTAAATTCCGAAAAAAAAAATTTTTTTACGTATCAAACCCTTTTTACTTGCTGAAAGCATTTTCATTCCGTCGAACAGTTTTACATTGTGACGAATTGAAAATATGAAGAATTGATTATTTAAGTCATGACAAAATAGCTGCCGTTCATGAAATGAAAATTTTATGAACTGGCGATGCCTATGTGGGATTTTTTTGGTTAATCTGCTAATCTATTTATGTTATTTTCTACTTTTTTTAAAACTGTTTATATAAAAAGTTTGTATTACAAAATTTGACCAAAAAAAATTGTAAATAAAAAATAAAAAATAAAAAAAGATATTTTTATTTAATAAATGGTTGAAATAATATTGTAAATCATTTTTATAAAATATCTTATGGGGGGTGGTATAATTACAAATATGTAATGGGTTTATACAAAGTAAAAATATGTTATGAGGTTGTAGAAAATAAAAAAAATGGTATGTCGTTGAACTAAAAAAAAAAGGAATGATATTTTACAAAATAAAAATATATTATTGGGTTGTAGAATATATATTTTTTAGGGTTTTATAAAAAAATCTTTAATAAGTTTTCAGGAAATATTAAATAAAAAGTTTAAAATCCATTTCCCTTTCCTTTGTGTTTTGCGTTTTCTTACTCGCCTTTTTCTATTGTCTAAAACAGAGATTTTCAACTTGTGGTACGCATATCCCTTGGGCTACGCGAAGCAAACATTGGGTGTAAGTAATATTATCGTGGCAAGAATGTGGGTTATAAAAATCAGCTCTGCCTGTGCGGAATTGATCCAAACTTTGTAAAACTTTACTCTGCAAAGCAAGCTCAAGGGTCGAATTGACTTATATTAACATTGTTTGATTGATGTTACGGAGTGTAACAGGAAATCGGGCATTTATTTTTAATACTAACAAATGAGAATTTTTTTTTCTACAAAATTTTTTGAGGTTAAAAAAATTCTTCCTCTAATACACTTTGTTAGTTTGGAGTTGTGTACGGAGAATATTATTTTTTTTTCGTCGAAATAAAAAGACGTGGAATAAAGTTTGTTCAATTTCACATTGATCACTGGTTAAAAATGCCCAAAGTCACTAAAACTCTGTATAAAATAACATTAATTGTATGTTGGACTTGGTTATTAAATTTGTGTAATAATGAAAGTATTAAAAAATTACAAATGAAAAATGTCTTTCATCACACGTTTACACAAAGAAAGATAGAGTGTACGGAATAACAAATTTATAGTAAGAGTCGAGGAGTACGCAGGCTCAAAAAGGTTAACAACCGCTGGTCTAAACTATCTAAACCACCTCTCTGACCTAAAACGTTGTTTTGTTTAAAGAAGAAGGTATTTCAACATGCCATAATACCCCAAAAATATATAAACATAATTCTTTGAGCCGTGAAAACCTGAAATCAAATATTGAAATGTTTTGGATCATTTAAAAAAAACTTAATTGGCCAAACACTACAATAAAACCATAACCACTAAAATAAAAATATAAAAAAGTGGAAGGTACTCTCAGTATCGCCCTGGTGTAAGACCACCATTCAGAATTAAAACGTTGCTTAAAATGGCTTTCGCCATGT
Organism: Glyphotaelius pellucidus; assembly: GCA_936435175.1. Lineage (NCBI taxonomy): Eukaryota > Metazoa > Arthropoda > Insecta > Trichoptera > Limnephilidae > Glyphotaelius > Glyphotaelius pellucidus. The sequence continues at coordinate 28,723,932 of OW386538.1, read as the reverse complement.
TTAGTGACCAGATCTGAATAGCCAGGTACTTCCCACCTTCCTCTTCCCCATCTCATTCCCCTCCCCACTACCTTCAGCCTCACAACATACCCCAACTGGGGATGCCATAATCTCACTGGCTCCAGACGGGAGAAGTTGGGACTCTTGTGGGGTATTCATATAAAAAAAAATAACCGAAAAGGGGTCCGTAGGGAGTAACCAAGGAGGTTTTGAACTCTGAAGTTGTTTTTACCGGTATGATACATGCTTTATTTTTTCCGGGCTCATACGGCATCTGCCTCACTCTTTTGCTCGGTCTGGGGGGCCTTCAGTGATTTTTTTAAACTAGTAACTCCTCTCTGCCCCACTTTGTATGAAAAGATTAATTCAAAAAAGTCTCAATTACTTTCAAAGGTCGAGCTGTCTTCTAATCGTAGTATTTAAGGCATTTAAGATGACTCTAAACCAGAGGTTCCCAAACTTTTTTTTCTCGTGGACCACTTTCAAAATTTTTTCTGGTTTCGGTGGACCCCCTGTTCGGTGAAAGCCCTGAAGATTATATTTAAGCAATGAACAAAGTCACAATAATAAAATGTAGGCACACAATACATTTAATTGAAACAATTATTTATCATTTTTACGGAACAAATATTAATAATTAATTAAAAACTGAAAAATAATAATAAAATTGCAAATTTGCTGAAAAATGTTTATGAGAAATTAAAAAAGGCCATAAGGAAACCGAGAAAGCCGTGACATTTCGATAATATTAGTATTTGCTTCGTATAAATAATAAATAATACTTCAAACACAGCACATTTTGAATTCATAATCATATATCTTTATTAAACGAAATTTTGCAAGATTTATAACAAAAAAAAAGTACATGTTACAATAATAAATAAGTTACATAAGTTCAAAAGTTAACAATAGAAAACATTGTACATACTAACATTAGGAACTTGAAGAATAGAAATTTATAATTGTAAATTTAGGTTTCTAATAACCTTCCTCACGAGGCTAGCCTGCGTTGAGGCAGTAATTATAAGTCAATTTATAATTATGAATATACCTACATTTATAAGAAATAATCACACAATAGATCGGTAGCATTAATAATAAGAACCACATTGGTACAAAAATAACAACATTGGTTTAATTTAAATTTGGGTGAGTGCACCGGTAAAGGCCCTATCATTATTTTGTAACCAAATTTTTTTATTTTATTTTTTTTTTTTAAATTTTTCTGTGCATTACATTTTTTTATTTTAATTGGAAGAATGTTGTTGAGTCTTGTTGCAAGGTATCTGAAGTTTCGGGAATATGTAGTAAGCCTTTGTTATTGTTTCGAGTACTGCCAGTATTTGTAAAAAGATGAGAGAGGATTGTTTTTGCATATATATCTGCCGAACGTAAAACACATTCATAATATTAAAAATTAAGTTCGAGTCTTTTTTTTACATTAACTCTACACTATGTCATCTGGGATGTGGGTGAAGGGTCTTTTTGAGGAGAGGAAGGAATGAACATTGGTCTTGAAGAGACCCATGTTGTAGGAGGGAGGAAACACAGAAGCCGGCAAATCGTTCCACAGCCGAGCTGTTGAACTCAGGAACAAGTCGAAAAAACGACCCGTTCTCATGTGACATATGTCAACCGTGTACATATGTTGGGCGCGCGTTTGGCGTGTTTCCCGACTGTGCACCGGTGCCGAAGAGATCAATGACGCTAGTTTCTCAGAGCATCTTCCATTGAAATACCGGTAGAACATGGATAGCATTCCCACCCGGCGCCTGTGCTCTAAAGCTTGCAATCCGTTCGTTAAGGTGGGAGAATCTATCAAACGGACCGCCCGTTTCTGCACAGAATCGAGAGTATTTTTCAAGTATTTTGGAGCTCCGGACCAGAGGCGGCTGCCAAATTCAACCGTGGGGCGCATTTGCAATTTGTACAGGGTTAGCAGTTGTGTACTATTAAAGTATCTGCGGGCCCTGTACAGTACGCTCAGTTTTTGATAGGCTAACTTAACTCTAGCTTCGATGGACCCCCATACCTGAGCTGTCACTTATAGTTACACCAAGCATATCAATGGAGAGTCTGTTCGAAAGATTGCTTCTATTGAAGGAGACAAGATTTTCATTTCGATCCCTTTTAGACGTAATCAGACATGATTGGGTGTTTGAAACATTGAATTCGACGAGGTTATTCTTACACCAAGAGAAAATACTCTCGAGGTAACCGTCCATTCTTTGCTTCAAAGCCCTCTGAGCCTTCGGAGTTTGTGTGCCCTTTGGGGGCTTGTCAAACGAAAAGCTGTCATGGACTGTACTGTCATCCGCGTAACAATGAATTGGTGCACATGACAAAAGGTCGTTGATGTGCAACAAAAACAAAGTCAGAGACAGAACCGATCCCTATAGGACGCCAGCATTTATTGGATACGAGGAAGAGGTGAAACCATCAGCAACCGTCTGAATTGACCTCTCCCTCAAAAAGTCGGCAATTCATGTACACAAGGATACGGGAAGCCCAAGGGAAGATAGCAGTTTGTTGACAAGTCCTCGATCCCAAACCCGGTCAAAGGCCTTGGAAATGTCCAGCGCAACCGTTTGGGTCTCACCGAAACGTTCCAGGCACTGCCCCCAAACATGCGTCACATATGCGAGAAGATCGCCGCACGAACGGTTCCGCCGGAATCCGTATTGACGGTCGTTAATGATTTTGTTCTTCTCGTCTGCAATAAGAGGTTATGAGTCTGAGTCTGTAATTAGAGGTAGTCTATGGATTAATTTTATAATAGTTTTCTATGCCTCTATGACTGGGTCTAGTGCAGTTCCACCTCTCCGTGCTATGATACTATTCTCAATAACAGATTGGCAGACTATTCTAATAATAAAAATAATATTTATTTCTATTTAAAATAATATAAGAAGTTGATAACACTAATAATCTAAACGAAAAAGACACGGAGCAATAAAAAGGTAACGGTCGCAACTGGGACTCGAACCCAGAACCTCTGGTCTTACCGTGATGAACGCTTTTACCAATCAGGCTACTGCCACCTTCCGTCAAACCGACATATTTGTCAATCTTATATTTCAATTTGAGAATTAACCATATTATCTCTGACTATTTTTTTGCTATTAGAGGCAACTACTTTTATCATTGGAAACAATCGTTCTAAGAAAAGGTTTGTAACCTAGATAGCGTCTTAAAAAAAAGTTGTAAAAAGGAATTTGTTCTAATATAAATTGAATATTTATTTAGACTTTTACAAAAAGGTCATTATGTGCTCCGCATAAAAATAAAATCTGAGATATTTATCCGAGACAAATCAGTTCTAAGAACGATTGTTTCCAATGAAAAAAGAAGATGCATATAATAAGCAAAAAATTATTTTAAAATAATATTGTTAATTCTAAGCTTTAAAATATGAGATGTGATTGAGAAAGAACACGGTTTAGCAGCAGCCAAGGTGTTCTAGGCGTAGCCGAGGCAGCAGCCGAGGCGTTCGTCCCGGTAAAACGAAAGGTTCTGGGTTCGAGTCCCATTTGCGACCGTTATATTTTTATATTTCTGTGTCTTTTTTATTTGGTATTTTTGTTTAGATTATTAGGGTAATCTTCTTTGTCTAACATATATTTCATTGATGGGAATAACCTTCAAAAGTTATAAAAAGAGAGTTGTTCTAATAAAAATTAAATAATAATAGTTTCAAGTAAATGTATTTTGTGCCTATATATACATTTACTTGAAACTATTATTATTTTTTTTTTTTATTAAAACAACTCTCTTTTTATAATAAAATGGTCGTTGTCACCCATTAATATTATAAAAGCAAGTTTGGACGTACATTCCTTTCTAATGCTCCCTGACGGACGGGTGGAAACGATATCTGCCTGGTTTTAATTTGACGGTAGCATCTGTCCCAACTCACTAGAAAGTAATTCGATAAAGTATTTGTTTTGTGATATTCGCCACCAGAAAGGAGAAATTTGTGTTTAATTATGTTCAATTATATCGTTTATATTTGCTCAGAGGATTATCTGCAATTTTGCGGATGAAACATTATCTCAGCTAAGCCGTTTTTCCTCCAACCAATATTCGTGTAATTATCCACGCTTGATAAGACTTTGATCCATTCTGCATATTCAGTGGAGTAGCTTAATTTGTATAATTTCTAGTAATTACCGATTGTTGTAGGCACAGAGAAATTATCTTGAATATTATCTATAATTTAGTAATAGTTGTTCGTACTTTGATTAAACCCAAAACGATATTCTAGGTAATCTTCAAATTCCTTATCCCTTACGTTGGGTATCCACTTACTTAACTATAATAACTTCGTACTTCAAATATGATAATGGGACAAACTATTCATATTTCAATTTGCTGGATTTAAATTAATGTTTATGAGCGGTAATATATCAAATAAACAAGAAGCATTACCCGGTTTCGCACGAGATTCAACTATTTGGCAAATTTATAAGTAGTGAATATTTCAAAGTTTCTGTACGGGTCACTTTTAGCATTCTGGAGGTCAGGATTCCGGTAAGTCGTATAAGATGTGTAAGTCGTCTTTCTTTGTGGTGACTTCTATATGGCACCAAGAAATGAGATTCGTAGTGAGATGCTTTGTGTCATCGGGGTGCGGCGATGATGGTACCCAACCAGTAAAAACTTTTTCCATTTATAATTTTTGATGATATTTACTCTGCTGCGCTGACACGAATGACAATGTCAATCGCCCATTTTGCAAATCGGAAGATAAGTGAAACGATGATTTTTACTCTAACAATTTAGAAATTTTCCATCACAGAATCAATAAATTAAATAAAAAAAAAAAAAACAATAAATTTGAGATAAAGGGTGAAACGCGTAAAAAAAATATTATAAAGGTAAAAGACTTCACAGACAAAGGCGTCAAAATTTATCATATAAATTACGATGAAAATAGTAAATTAGGCTGAAAATAGTAAATTAGGCTGAAAATAGTAAGAATACCTTAAATTGCAGAAAAAACTTTTCAAATTTCAAGATGCCAAAACTCACGATAGCTAGGTAGGTATAAACAATATTCCCATGTGGTGAAATTCAGGAAAACTTAAGAGAGGCGTATGTCCAAAGCTGAATGCCTGAAGGCTCATGAAGATGATGAAGAAGATTTAGAGTAGGTACATTTGGAAAGTTGTAAATTTCCCGCCAAACAACTCGGTCCTGGCACACACTCTTTGCTTCACTTACATTCATACATTGTCTCATACATACCCTTCTATTATTCTGACTTTTGACATGGCCCGACTCAAGTATCTGATTCACTTGATCGTACCATGTCTTCCTCGGGCGTCCCCGACTTCTTCTACAATTCACAATTCCGTCATATATTCTTCTTACCCTACTTTCTTCGTTCATTTGCTCTACGTGCCCAAATCATCTAAGAGTCCCTTTCTTAATATTAATCATTGTGCTTACACCAGCCTTATATTCTTTGCGGATCTCCACATTTCGCATATGATCATATATGGTTTTTATCACCCATACGCCTCAGGGATCTCATTTCAACAGCATTTAGCTTACTGTAAAAAAGTAAAATGCTTAAAATTCATCTTATCGCCTACCATTGCTTGATTTATGTGGAAGTCTAAATAATATACTTAGTTGGAATTCGTCGAATTTCACCCTGACGGTTATTAGAAAGTTAGCGTTCGTCATCTTCTATGAACGTGCACCTCCCGTAAATTAATTGGTAACGCTTTATACTTTTAAGGCTTTGAAGCTTCTGAACGTCGTAATAATTAATGATTGAATTTAATATTGAACGAAATATATCGTACAATTATTGTATTTCCTCAGAGGCTGACTGAATTCGATATGAAATTTAATATTTTATCTCCATAGTTGTCACTGAAAATAATCCGTTCATAATGAAGCTCTTTTGAACGTTTTCGGGATATTCTGTCCAATGATTTAAAAGTGTTTGATTTGAAAGCCATTGCATTTAAATAGACGCTCTTTATTTGACGTTATGAAGTTGTCCTTTTGCATTTGTTGAATGTCAAAACATTTATTAAGTGTAAACATAACTGTCAATTAATTGGTTAATACGAACGCAGTGTTAATAATTTCCTCGATTATTCATAAAATAATTTCATTAAATAAAATCCAAAAATACTGACCTCACTTCAATTATTTTAAATAAAAATCATTTCGTGTTTACAACATATGATATCCGATCCAATAACGAAATATTATGATATCCGATTTTTTCTTTCTCTCATTTCATACAATTAAATAAATGAATAATTTATTTTACATTTTGTAAGGTGAGAAAATTATGACATTGTTTTAATTATTAGTCTATCTACGCCATAATTTCTACAACACATAATTTCAAACACTAATCAATCTCTTATCTTACACACAACGTCAGATCGTTTAAAAAAAGATCTTTGTTAATATAATAACATATCTCTACGCGTCGTATCGTATTAATGCTTCTTAGAAATTAATTGTGTGATTTATAGTAATTTTATAACCATCACAATTATTCAAAAAATAATTTTTTTCTTTTCATCATTGTTACAACTTACAAATATTGGTACTATCTTACGATAGTGGCAATTCTTATTATTTTGTCCACAGATTTTCTTAATTTTAAATTCGTGGTTTAAATACAAAGTGTTTTAATTCTTTTAAATATAATGTCTAACCACAAAGTAATTGCTTCTTACGAAAAAAAAAAAAAAAGATTTTCTTAATTTTATTGTTTCATTGGAAATAAGGTTTGTTTCCTAACTTGTTATGTATTTTTATTTATTATTTACCTACCATTAAACATTTTCAACTTACCTCCTAAGTCAAGTTATTTGCATATATATCATATTTAAATATATTTTTCATTGTTGCAATATTGAGATATTGAAATACATATACAAGCTCAATAGAGCTGTCTTTTTCATGTTGTTGCTATACCTTATCAATGTTATTATGTAAAAGCCGAATGGCGTTAATTTTATAAATAAATAAAAATTTTGTCACAATTTATTACATTGCTTTGTTTATGCATATATTATACTCAGTCCTTAATAAAGGAACACTTTTTGTTAAAAAAAACTCAGTCAGGTAAGTTGGTATTCACAAGGAAACTATACCAAATACGGTTATACGGTCGCAGAATAATATGAAAAATAGATAATTTATCACTGTACGACTCTTAAACCACTGAACAACATTAAAAATTTGGCTGTCACTGTCGCTTTTGCCCTCTTCCCCCCCCCCCCGAATACTGAGTGACAGGGACAACTGCAACTCAGGCTGATAATAGCTAGAAAATATCGTCTAAATCTATGTTTTGCATTCACCATTTTTCACCTCCAAAACTGGACCGATTTTTAAGAACTTTTTTTGACAACTGTATGAGAAGAAATTTTTTTTAAAATAAATTGTCTAATATGTATTCTGAACGTCTGTTGATAGGGTTCAAACAAGTTTTAACGATATTTGGAGGGCCTTAATTCCTATAAGAAGTAACTTATCAAAAAAAGCAAAACGTACCAACTCGCTGATGATCGACATCTATATTATATTACAAAATATTTACACTAGTAATAAAATCCTGAGAGAAAATTGGGGAATTGGGGAATATGGGGAATGGTTTTTATGGAGAAAACGCCTTCCGGTTTCCTGTTAACGCACTGTGTCACAATGATGTGAATAAACCTAAGTCGTCTTCAAACCCATCCCATAATTCGTGTGATACTTATCATCCCGTAAAGTCAGTGTGACGCAATCGATACTATAAAAGCTAACAAACACTTCTCGATCCACTTATTCCAACACCGGATATTAAATTGCTCAGCGTAGCGCCGGCGCTAGTGTTGTAGCTGACGTAACCATTGTTTCGTGGAAATATTGTCGTAACATATCGACGTAGACGTGAAATTGTAGAACATCTACGACGCAGAAGCATGTGCGAGTAATTCGCTCTAAGGGATGAATATACCTGCTTAAAACATAATTTTTGAAAATTTTTACAAAAGTTAAACTCTTTTGCACAATAATGTATGAAACAATTTAAGGATGTAGGATATGGTGCTTCACAACAATAAGATCCTCATGAAATAATTTTAGAGGATTTAAAATTCGGAATATATTCGTACTATGATATACCAAAAAATGAAAATGTTACAATCGCTTTGTTGAAAAAATTTTTTTTAAAAATCCGGCATAAATGAAAAAACTTACAACAACAATCGAAATTTCTTGAAGTGAAACTGTTTATTTATGAGCAGTTAAGTTGTTGTAATTATTATTACGCGTGATAGATGTTCTGCCTTCCGAATGCTTTAACAATAACTATATTATCCACATAATAAATATATTTTCTATTCTATTTAACACAACTTATTAAAAAAAATTGTTACTACTTCTTTGCGTTATCTTTTAACCTTATGGTCAAAGTATTTTGCTGAACAATTTTTTTTTAATATTATATCCACACAGGAAGCCCTTAAATAAAAAATCCCCCAGGACTTATATGATCTTAAGGGATGCTGTGTGGAGGATCGGTTTTAGGGAAAGGAAGGAAAAAAACTTATTCAAGAGAATCGGGCTGGAGAGGTCAAAAGGTCTTCCTCAACCATTCTCTCCCAATCCGGCCCGCCAGGCAGTACGCGTGCAAAAGTATTTGCCGTCAAGACCTAGATAAATCTCACCCCATAAACCCGGGCACCCCTGCATAATCACCAAACGTAGCGAACCACTTGGGATGACCTATGGCAGGGGTGTTGGTTATCCAACAAATGGTTCCGACGGTACTTCTACCGTCTCCCAAATTAAAATTTTTGACGATATCAGCCAAAAATCATCATGGTTTTTCAAAATAACATCAATAATAATGTACCCAAGCTTAACATTATTCACCAAATTTCCACACTAGCAAATGTTGTAGCAGGCGACTTTAGCCCACTACCACGTGTGATTAAGTTTACTTTAGCACTGGGATCAAACTAACTGCTAGTCGCAGTTAATATAATATTTATTCCGCTAGTGGTGTTTACTTGATACATATATCCTTCACCCGTGTACATAACGTCCTGTTAAAATCAAGGGTCTTGTGTGATTTTAGGAGTAAAGAATTTCCTCATCTCCTTGCGTCACTACTACAAGAGGTTGGACTATTCGGGGCTCTTTTAATTTAACCTTTATATACTCGCACCCAACGGCATAACACATAAGAAGACTTCTAGAAATTTTAACATTAGAGTTAAGGAACATCTAAGATGCTTAAATAATAATTATTATTCAGAATTTGCCAACCACATTTTGGAAACAGGTCATTCTTTTGATATTAATAAAGGTTTAAAAATTTTACACACTAACACAACGTATACAATTAGATAATTAAGAAATTTTAGAAATTAGAAAAAGGGTTAATTGTAAATTAAATATTATAAATAACCAAACGTTTTTTAAAAAAAGCCATCTTTTAAATTTATTTTCGTATTAATACTTATATTTATAATAATTTATTTTGTTATTAAGACTTCCTGTATTGTTTTAAAAGATTTTTGATTATGTTAATGTAATTTTTTACCCATGCTAAAATAATTTTTATATTTTATTTTATATATTTTATTTTATATAATTTTTTTATGATATTTTAAGTAATTAATCACCTCTCCTTTCTAATATTTTGTCAATGTTCTAATTAGTCTATACTTGTTTGTCTTTTGTTATTTTTTATTAACTTATTATCCTGACGAAGAAAACAAAATTTTCGAAACATGTTGATATTGTTAATTAAATAGTGGTGTTCTCAAAGTTATTTGTTTTCATTAAATTAAATAATGATGCCACAAAGTGAATTTGCGAATTTTGAAGAAATAACACGTAAGAGATTAGATCTTGTCTTTTTTATTTTAATTGTACACTTTTAAGCATTATTTATATTTATTATGTAGAACGGGGTATAATTGAATAAAAAAAAAAAATCAAAAAAATATTAGAACTTTTACCTTATTTGGTAGAAACAGACTTTTGACTCAGTCTCTCGAAAAAAAAAATATTTGTTTTATGCTCTAACTTTATTAACAAAAATAAACTTTTTCATGTTTTAACTATAAAAAAATATCTGAAATGTAATAAATGAAAGTATAAAGAATAATTAAGTTTATAAAAACAAGAAATAATCATTACAAGGTATGTGTGGTAATTGTTACTTAACTAAATTGGTAATACTTATACTCGCATCGGTCTCACGGACCGATTACAGTAATAAAGTGTCGCATGTCCACTTAGCACCGACGCGCGTCGTACTATGCAATGCCTAACAACAAATTAAGAAGCTAATAAAATCGCAAAGTCCCAATAAGGTGAATTTTTGAGAAAACAACGAATTAATGATTTGTCGGTCTGAGAGACCAACGCGGGAGTGAAGGTTAATATTCAGTCACTCGAAACGATAAAGTCATGCTCTATGGATATTAGGGAATGCAATCAGATCGAGATCCCGCGAGATCGGGATTGCATTCCCTAATGGATATATTACTCATACTATGCTGAAAGGTTTTTCAATGCGGATTTATTCCATCTTCCGGAACGATAAAAAACAGCATTTTTTGTGTTGACCATTTTGAATTTTTTTACCTGGTATACTTCTTTTTGATTTTAATTTTTAATGCGTGGAGTCGTATTAGTTAACTTATCTTTCTTTCCTGACAAAATTTTGATTTTTTTTCTTTCAAAAAACTAGGTGGATTTATTTATTTAATGTCAACGGTATAAATATATCGTAAAAACCAATTAGATACGAGCATAGGAAAATACAAAAAATCATTTTTAAAATAACACTAAAATGTGGTATTAGATCCTACAGTGACATCAGATTATATAAAATGAATTCAAGGTCTGAATGGGCATAAAAGTAAGAGATAAGCATAAATACAAAGCATATAAGTAGACAGGTTAACTTAATAATGACAGAAAGTTATGGAAAAAGCCAACTTCCACCTAAATTCCGTGTGGTTAATCTACCACCTCTGACGTTTGAGATGAATGTTTTTACTTGCGTAGCTTAAAACAAAACTTACTAAATATGTTCTTTAATTAACAGACAAATTAAAGGTGTAATTTCCAGGCAGGCAAAAATATTCTTTGAAGTGAAAACTTCTTTAACACCCCTGTGATTTGAAACTCGATGAAACGGAAACGAGCGACACTAAAAAGAGAAAAACACGTGCATCTATAGGATTTAGCCTGCGAGAGAATGCGATAACAATAAAATATTTATTTTATTCACCGGTCACCGATTCCAATAAAATACGATAAACCCACAGTTCAATGCAAGTCTACTTTGGTGAAGTGGTATAAAATGCCTGACAAGCCTCAGCGGCCAGACATTTTGAAGACCAAGGATCATATCCTACGATATCCTAGAGGGGTTTTTACGAATTCCAAGAAAATCCAAGAAACGAATAAATATTTTTATTTTTGTGAAATCAATATCCAATCTTCAAACTACTTCAAAATAAACAGGCAAAAAAAACACAAAAAACAACTTCTACTCCGAAGAAGAAAACACAAATACCAATAATATGACCAAAGTACAGGAAAAAGGGTACTGAAATTAAACGACAAATATGGAAAAAAATCATCTCTAACATTGATAAAAAAGTGCTTCTATTTACTTGTCTCCGTAAATAAACAATTTATTGTTTTAAATAAAATAAACGAGTGGTGTTAAAATCATAATGAATAGTGAATAATCATTTCCCAAAAATGAAAAATAGAAAAAGGGAAGTATGAAATTTACATAAATGTGCATTCTTGAACTTTTACAGAACATTGGCACGTCCTATGTTTACTCCTCACATTTTTTTAGCTCTGAATTATTTGTAGTGGGAAAACATTTTTGTGACTTTCTAAACGGGAGAGTTTAATGTTCAAATGTTCGGTTCTATTTCACTCGTTAAAAAAATGATACACGTATGAATATTTGATGAAATCTTAAAAAGTCGTTATTTCAAATATTTGTATTTCATTGCGTAGATACTCTTCAATACTTTGTTGAATAATTGAATAAAAATTAACATAATTTCGTACGAGTTTTATAACAAGTAACTTATCAGATTCATCAATATTTAAGAATTTAGAGATCTACCGTCTTTAAAAATATCTACAAATTTCAAATATTCAGAAATTTTTTTGACTCCTCTGTTGCAAAGAATTGTTTTATTATAAGACGAGAAGAAAATCATTTCACAACTAAAACATTGCGATGAACTTATCCATATATAATGACATAATATATACAATCTTTATACTCCTATTATATGAATTGAACAAAAATTTGATTAATTAAAAAAAAACAATTGATTGGAAACACCAGATTCTTTCTGAGGGATGAAATAATACATTTCAGCGTTTTTCAAACGTACATTATTCTAAATTTTAGAAACATAGTAATAATTTAACACGAGGATACTCAAATTCACAACAAACAAAGTAAAACAAAATAAAAAGAGTCAGAAATGGAAGTTGTGGATTTGTAACACAAAATAATTAATTTTTTTAACTTGAACTTCATAAAGGATAAATCAAACGTTTCTCCTGAAATTCTTCTACTGTGATCAGAATATACAAGTAACAGTTTAGGAAGTATTGTCTTGTTCGTGTTGAGTAAAAATATATTTTCGCTATTATAAATATCGTTGTATCTTCTAAAGTCTAAAAGCTGATTCATGAAATATTAAAAACGGTAATTTCGATATTGAGCAAGAAGAATGTTATCGGAGTTAGATGGAGTTTGGCAAATTGTCAAGATTTATCGAATTCCCTGACCATGATTACTTAATTTATATGAAATATTATTTAATGTCGTCTATGAACCATATTTTACATGGAAAGAAAATTATTTATCAGGGTTTCTTATACGTGGACCTATTGAAAACAATAATTCTTCCACTCTGAATGGGAATAAAAAAATACAATCATTTTGCACTCATTTATTTTCCTCTTCTTCTGTTTATATTCCTAAAATTATTACAGTTTTACATCACAATACAATACATTACACGAATCCCCAACCAATCTTAAACCTTTTTGTATTGTCACCGACTATATATTTATTTTTATAAATATTTTTAATAGGTTTTTTTTGTAATTTATTTTTGGGGTGCTATGCCACGGTGTGTGTATGTTTCGGACAGCCTAAGCGAAAACCTAAAATCATTCCTGATTTTTAATAGGGTTTTGCTGACCATGAAGGATTACAATATGTGCATAAATAATATTAATTTATTTTAATGACTACAAATTAATTCCTGAATTGAGACTGACAATCAAATATCGGTGTAAAATGATTCTAATTGACCCGCGAGAAAAATAATATTACGCATTTGCATACGAAAATAACAAATTGAATCAGATAAAATAGTACTGCTTGAAGAATATTACGACGTTGTTTCAATTATTAATTCATTGGGAATGAATTATTCCTTTTACAAAACAAAATGATGATCTCTTCAGATCATCATTAGATTTCACGAACATTACCTAACAAATACAAATCAATTTCTTATTCAATATCCCAAAAGGATACACTAGAATGGTTAATTCAATAATAAGAAAAAATAATAATAATATTTTGCCTTTAATACATTTTCTAGATAAGGTTTAAAATGCGCCGGTCTTAAAATATCTTCAGTAGTTAACAGTTTAAAATCAGTCAGGCGCAAATTAAATCAATAAAAAATATATAAAGTTAAATTGGTTTTTTTCCCTGAAATAAAGTTCTGAAAGTCTACTCATGTACAGGAAATCATTTCAAGTAGTATACCTTTGAACATATTTGTCTTCACCGATTACAGTTATCTAAAGTTTAAAAAAAATCGAACTTGTTTGAAAAACCGCACAGCGGTCCCAAATCCCATTCTAGCTAGACAAAAATATTTTTCCATGAAATGTGATGCAAAAAGGACATAAAAAGATAAAAAAAAATTTAAAATATGCATTTAATTCAACCACTGTTACACAGTTTTCGAAGTAAAATAAAATACAAATAAATTGCGTGTAGTACAATGTTTAAAATAAGTCTTAACAATCTGTTTATTTTAAGTAATTAGTTAAAAATATTATTTGTAACATAATATAAGAAAAAAACCGAATAACATTTTTTTACGGTCGAGTCACTATAATTATTTTTAGTGATAATGTTCCTTGTGGCACTGTCAACGGACCTCTGCAGTTTCTTCGCCGGTACTTCTGAAATCGACAATAATTTTAAGTATTACTAAGTTTTTAATTTTAAGTACTAGATAAGACATTGGGATGTTTGCGATATTGTAGTTATTTCGAATATAACAGCTTCCCGTTTTCCATCTGACCTCAAGCTAACTTAAGCAGCATGAGAGTTATTTGAGACTTGAGAATTCAGAAGACATTTAATTTTTCTTGTTTTAATTTCTAACGAGCATAAAACAAATTATTTTTCTGGCTTACTGCGTAGTTTATCATCACACGTAACTACAGGAAGAAAAAAAAACTGTATTAAGCCATTTCTGTTTTTTTTACATGAATTTTAGATTATTTCTTCGACCATATTCTATGAAATATTATTAGAAAAGAAGCGATATTCTTCTTTTCCATTTTCTATAACATATTAATAAAAATTAGGCTTTCCTTCTTTAGTAAATTTTTCTCGAGACCTATACAATTGTTTTTTTTTTATGTGACTTTTTCTTCTAACATGTTCAAAATATCTATCAAAATATAGATCAAGGGTAGAGGCTCTATAAAAGTAAAAAAAAACACATAAGAGCAGACAAATTCTATTAGAAAACATAGATAAAAATAGTTTTATATGAAAGTTGTTTAGTTTGGTGGTACAAATTGGTACACGATTTTGAAAAATTAATCAATCTTTGGCAAATAATTGTTAAAATTGATAATGGGTTCACGATTTTTTAATGAAAAATAAAAGTAATTTGGAATAAGCAAATTATTAAATACTTTTTAATAAATTTGAAAGAACATACCATGGCCTTTAAATTTTCTTTCGACGTAATTTCTCTCCGATTTCAAATAACACCACTAACGACCGAATAGCGCGTTCACCCAAAAGAGATGGGCCGCAGGGAGGCCACCTGGCACATTCAAAGTGTTGTGTTTACAGCGTTGCCACATGTCGCGCGTATTGTTTTAATTTTTTTATTGATGCGAAAATAATACTATGGACTGTTTTCTATATTGTGAGTATGTTTTTGTACATAAATAAATACATCCTTCAAATCTTTTTGTCTAGCTAGTTTCCTCCAAGGGAACCACCGTGAACCGCCCGCAGTCCCCTTTTAACCTTTAAAAGCACACCAGACGCGTAGCAGCGTTTATCATTTCTATTTAAATTAAAACATGCGTTTCATTTGACATGTTCTTTTTCATGCTTTTTAAATATACATACTTCTTATTAAATTTTGCTTTTCTTTTCTTGATGCCGCGGAACCTTGGAAGTGGAAATTAAACCACTTCCGGATATCGGATCAAATTGAAGCTGGGTAAATAGGCAAATATGTCATTGACGATGCATTACATCAATTTTTGGTGGCAATCGCATGTACATGAAATTCTAAGAAATTAAAAAACTGAATGTACGAAATAAATGTCAGTCTTACCAACTCGCGATTTAGCCTTGGTAACGTGGTTGGTTTCGGTCACTGGGTAGGAAGGTTCAAACCTCAGTCTAACCAAAAAAAAAAATTTAGAAGTCATTTGAAAATAGATGTATTTTAGTACAAAAATATTTTTTATGGGTTGATTTTTTATATTTTATTCTTACCTTCCTGACAAAAATAAATTTACTATTGAATAAAATTACATTTCAATATATTCAGTACACCACTTTATTGACTATTCAAAAATACAATGTTTTTCTTTGTTTTAAAAAAATCTTTAAAAAGCTTAAAACTTTTCCATTTATAAAACGATAAACCCAAGTTTGCGAGTCCTTCAACATTTGTTGACTGGCAACAAATCGAGATGGCAACAATGTGTAACAAAGCGGTGGCACGGGAAGTTGTTGGCACTCGTAGCGCAGTCTCAGCCCGCTGTAAGATGTAGTTGGCTTAAGTCGGAAAGCATTTCGCCCTCATATTTCATCTCTCGGATATCGAATCTCGGACTCAAATGTGCTAAGGATTAGCCGACTTGATAAACGTCCCTCGTGATACAAGGGACGCAAGTGCATGGATGTGCAAGTCAAGTCAATATTTTGTTAATTTTTAATTATTATCGAATGCCGACTCGAATATTCCCCAACCAGATTACGACAAGTAGAAGGAATTGGAATTAATTCATTTTGATATTTTTGTTTTTCTGTATTATTATTTATTTAAACTAATAGGTTCAGTTTTAATAATTACCTGGTTTCATCCATGATTTTAACGCTAATTAAAAAAAAGATGATAAACATTTTTTTTTTAATGGTTCACTTAACTAATTGTAGAAATAACGTTTGTGAATGAAACGACGTGTATTGACCTAGAATTTTCAGACTGTAAAAGGCGAGCAAATTTCATGACGCTAACGATCACAACGCATCATTGTGAGCGGAAAATATTGCTTGTGTGATGTGCTTTGCGTTGCTAAAGCATTTTGAATATGGTTTTCGTATGATACGTTAAATTTGCAAAAAATAAAAATATAGATCGATAATACACCTCAATGGAGAGTTGGAGATTGTTTCTTGTTTAACCAAATTGGCACTGCTTTAATATTGCTAAACATATTTTTTTTCCGTATAATAATATTTATTTTCATTTTATTGTATTTATTCCATTGTATTTTCAAAAATCTTTTTAAAACCTCAAGTTCTGCTTACATATATAAGCATTCTGGTAATTTGCCTACACTGTTATCGTTAATAAATGTTGTGGTGAGTATTTTATATATTTAATTATTTACAGTAAGCACAATTGAAAGTTGTATTACTAATATTATTTTGTGGTTAGCCATTATCATTCTGAGCCATTTGCAAGAGTCATCTTTCATACGCCGAGAGTTCTTCAGAAATTTTATGGATCAGATTCCAAGTTTTAACGTTAAACCTACGTTAGATGTAAAACCATCGTAAGAATTTTATTTTCAAAGTTGAAAAATGAATTAACTAAGAGAATCTGTGCAACTTTGGACTCAGGTACGACTGGAACAATGTTTGCACTAAAAATATTTTTGTGACATTTCCAACCATGCTTAATTTTGAAATTCATAGTTATTAGCTAAATAGGATAGAGTAATCTTAAAAAAAAAGTATCCACTGCGATCGCATGAAGTAAGTACAGCTTTAGTATTTCTAAATTTATTTATTTTTATTAATGTTTATCTTTTTTAATAAATGATACATTTATCATGATGTGTAACATTATTAAATACGGTCATTAAATGAATTCCCTGATAGTTAAACATTCAACCCAGTAAGATATTTTACGTCAAAAATAGCAACACTGACAAGCATTTTCATTGGTCGAGAGTTTTGAGGGAGTGGATTGCAACGGTCAGTTGAGGGCTCTCAAGTCAGTTGTGGCCGGTGGGCATTCCCGTATCCTTGAATTAAAATCATTATAATTTAATAAATATTTAGAAAGTTTTTTAAAATTTAATCAAAGGTAAATTGGTAAGAAATCAATTCAATGGTGTTTTCGGCGTCCTTTGGGTTCCGATGGGTTAACTTTGATTTTACAAGTTTTGTTTATTAAAAGATCTGCTTTAGCTAAAATAGATGTAAATTTAGTAAATTAACTTCCAAATCCATCCACAAAAAAATTAAAGCTTTTCCTAGAAGCGTTAAACCATTTGTTGCAATACATGTCTCAATTCAAATAGCAGAAGAGTTTTATTTATAACCATTCCTGTATTTTAAATATCTATATTTTCACTCCCTAACCCCCTGTGGAGGGATAATTTTTCAAGTCGACCACCAACGAACTGAAAACACGACAAACAACTCCACGATTGAGTTTGAATGTGGGAAGAGTAGGTTATTATCTAATATTTTTTTTTAATGACAAACAAATACCTTTGTGTAACACCACTATTTAAAAGGTATTTATTTGTATTTGTATTTTTTTACAAAGGTATTTGTTTGTCATTAAATTAATGATGACGCCACAAAGTAAATATGCCTATTTTGAAGAAATATTATCTAATAACCTCGCCACGGCTCGAGACCATTTCTATAATATGTAACAGTGTAAAATAAGTTCATTATATTCACATCCTTTTCACCATGAATTTTCTTTTCCATTTGATATGTTTTCAGCCTGTTACAATATTTAATTTAAGTTAAGTGGTAGTTACTCTTAGGATCGATCTGGTGAAAATTCAAGATTAAGATTCAAGTATGATTAATAATGATACAACTGTTTTTTAAACCCGATAACAAAAACAAGCAACAATTTATTTTAAATCTTAATATTTTCTTCTTTTGGATTGTGGTGGAGCAATCATCATTCATTTTGCGATTTATTGGCCACGACCCCAAACGTTGTCACAGCAATATTGACAAATAAAACCAGCACCAGCAATAAAAGTCGACTTTTTCCCAATTGGTTTTCGGTATTGATTAAGAGCCGAGAGATTAAGTGAACAAATGCGCCTATCTATCCGCCTTAGATGTTGAGAGCAATGACTTATCATTACCTTTTTTCTTCCCAGAGCTTATTTTTCTTCTTTTTCCTAAAACGATTCCCCACACAGCATTTCCAAAGATGACATAGGCCCTGATTTTTTTTTTCTTAAGGCCTCCTATGTGGAGCTAATGTAAAAAAAAAACTTCTTGGGGTGTAGGATTCCTTTCTGTCCGTTTTTTTGTTTTTGGCTAGAGGCTATTCAGTCCCTGTTTAGAACTTTAATTCTGATTTGAAGTGAATTATAATACTTTGTTAAAGTTGTGCCTGATCAAAAATCAGCCAATGATTGTAAACTTAAAATAATTTCATTAATGATATTTTGTTTTTTAATGCTATCTCAATGAACGAAACTTCACACAACGACAGCAAGCTCTATCATTGCGAGGGTACACTTTTACGTGGAAACCAGTTAGCTTTTCAAGCCACAGGGACCAATCCTGGGTCCTCTGTTATTTGTGGTTTTTACCAATCTAGTTACCAGATGTTTCATACACTGTTTGTTTCTCTTGTACACTATTAACATAAAAATATTTGCCATTGTTAGGAATTTCAATAATTGTCTGCCTATCTAAGAAGAAGTTATAACGCTTGAAGCAATTTTTCTGTAAAAACAAATTAAAACAAATAAGCTTTTCTAAAAATTACAATGCTGTCACACACCATTATTAACTATTCACTCGAGAAATTATAACGTATAATAATAATAACATAGTTTTTCCAGAACGCATGCAGCAATTCATTTCGTGTCATGTCAGTATATCTGCCACTTCTGGACACACTGACCCCCAGATTCCTACATACCCCTAATACCCTTTTCCTTTCCAGAACTTCCTTTCCTAAAAACTACCCTCCACACATCGTCCTCAAAGATGACTTAGGCCCTGAGGACAATTATTTACTTCGTGGAGCTAACGTAAAAAAAATATTTCGAAATAATAAAAAAATAAAATAGCAAAAATAACGATTTTAATGCTTAGAATAAAAACAGACAAAAATACGAAAAGAAATTAAAAATGTATGAAAGCAGCTCTATATAAAGGGTATTTTATTGCCATCTCCATCAACGGGCCATCAGAGGGGACCCCATCCTTGCAACCGTGGCAGTGATGATTGTAATATTCGACTAGTCTGAGGCCATAAGATACTTTGTTTTTTCACATCACTTTATACTAAAAGTTGCTTAATTTTTCTAAAGTTTTATATACAAAGATTATTAGAGAAATATTGAAATATTTTAATAAAAGTGAGTTCATTGTTTTTATACAGTTTAATATATATTACAGACTGATTTCTGATCTCAAGTGATTTTAGACAAAAATTATTATATATAATGTCCAAATTGTCAAATATAAGTTTCTTAACAATAAAAAAAGTATTTTATTTTATTTTATAAAACTATATTTTAATTAATTAATAAATAATAATTTGGACATCAAACTATTCATGGATTTCTAATACATAAACATATAAAGTAACAGGCCCCCCAGGCCCCCACGTCAGAGTATATGTAAAAAATAATCACGTCAGCTGTTAAAGATTAAGTGAGATTTGGTTGGACCCCCTCCCTCCCCCACACTTGAGATTTACACTAAAGTTGTTAATTGTCTCTCCGATTTTTTTCTTTTAAAAACTTCCTTTTCTGTTATTTTTTTTTCTTACTCTCGAAATCAATGTTTTTCATAATAGCCATTAGATTTTTTCAGCGGGAAAATTGAACACTTCAAAAGAAATGAAACAATTTAATTTTTTTTTCTCCACAATAATGTATTTTCTCTTAAAGTTGACATGAGATTTTTATTGACCCCCCCCCCCCTCAGTTAAAATGAAATTTTACTGGACACCTCCCCCATTTTGAGCTCACATAATTAATATAAATATCCCTAGACTAATGTGTCTGCAGTAATCACATTTGCATATTCACAGTAGCAAACACATGAAAAACAATGTCAGTATTTTTATACATAACTTAAAAACTTAATTACAAAATTTGAAAGATATAATAAGCAGAAACTGTTTTCGAAGTATTTATTAAAAAATAATAAAACAACAAACTAATCTTGAAACAGGTCAAGTTTCTGCGTCAATAGGTGGCAGCACTGCAGTCACTTGCAAAATGGCCGAAATCAATGTTAATGTATTATTAATCAGCGTTCTGTAATAGAATTCTTGAATGCAGAAGGATAAACGTCGTTTCTCATTTATGAAAAACTAAAACATGGGTACGGTGATGCAACTGCATAAAAATTGTGACCGGAGACGAAACATGGGTTTCATGAAATCTGAATCAAAGAGGCAGTCAATGGAATGGCGTCACACAAACTCACCGAGGACGAAAAAATTCAAAACTGTGTGATCGGCAGGTAAACTTATGCGAAACTTGGGGCGACAGTGTTCAGGGATGCAGATGTTTGATAACAGTTGATTTTTTGGAGCAGGGAAGACACAATAAATTCTGTCACAACCCTTAAGAAGCTTAAATCACGTCTTTTGCCCAACAAAAGCTATGGCGGATGGCCTAAGGAAGCAGGACCATGCTTTTTACCACTCTGGATTACATGCACTTGTTAAAAGATGGACCAAAACTTTGAAAATGGACGGAGATTATATTGAAAAGTGACAACTAATCGTCAATAGTGTTGTTTACAACCTAAGCAATTGCATTTGTTATTTCTTGACAATTAAATGAGAAAAATATGAGGCATTAATTTATAATTGACCCTCATAGCTCTGAATTCTGTCAGGTGGTTGATCATTTTTAAATCATGTAGCAGTTTATTTTTAGGCTTTAGATCCCGATCTTATTCCTTTTACCTTCCAATAGGTGTTGACGCTGCTGACCTAACGGTTAACTGTAGTGAATTGTTGTTGTCAGAATGGAAACATAAAATAAACACCAACTCACAAATCTTCAAAGGAATGGAATATCAATTGTGAAAGACTGATAAAATAGCAACTCTAAAGAAAGTAAATAAATAAATTTAATGTGCTGTATTTTTGATGTTGTGTACAAACATTTATTGCTTCTTCTCCAAGCTTAAATTTTCTAAATAATCTCTGTTTATCTTAAGTGACCTGTCAGGTAAGTACATATGTATTCTGTATCTGTTTGCACGTAACAAGTCAGTTCATAAGAATTAATATTTGTACAATAGGTACCGTTGAGAAGATTTTTCACAAAAAATGGCTCTATGCATATCACCGAATTATTATTATTATGTAACAAACGATATTTTTATGTTATTTCATATTGGTAATGTGATCGTTATGCATGTAATTTATTAGTATTTATTTATTATGTATTATTTATTTAACGCCCAGCGGGCTTTTACATGATTTGTAGTGTAATTTTAATTTGACAGATACTTTGAAATTAAGGAAATAATAAAAATAAAACTACATTAGATAAAAGTCATACAACAAATCATACAAACACATAAACATAAATAGAAAAATTGAGTTATTTTATAGGTTTACAAGATGTGTTTAGTAATAGTGTTGAAATATATGTTTTAGATGATCCATAAAACTCGCCAAGTTGATATTGATAATGTCAACATCACCCAAGTACTTATTTCCCATGGTGTGAAGTCGTTGTATCGGAGAGAGAGCAATGTAGTTACGCTTATGAGTGCTGCTGTAGAATATTGTATTTTGTCGTGTTGTTACTGTGGGTATTCGTAAGTTAATGAGTTGCAATAGTTCACAACAGTCGAATTTGAAGTTAAGGAATTTTAATAAAAATGTTGAAAAGTCGTTTATTTTACGTCTGTCTTCTAATGTATGTATTTTTAGAGTATTTAATAAGTAATCGTATTTTAAGTCTTCTACTGGGATATTTAATTTAAAATTGATAAAACGCAGAATTTTTTTTTTAATTCGCTCAATGTTAGTAATGTGTATTTTGTAAGTTGGGGACCAAACTTCTGAGTTATATTCGATTAGGCTTCTAACTAGAGATCGTATATTAGTTTTATGGCTTATAAGGAATTAAAGTTTTTAGTTGTTCATAATACGAGGCCTAGTGTGTTCATACCTTTGTTCACAATTAGAGGGATATGATTGGCGAAACTTAGTTTTTCATTCAAAATAATTCCCAGATCTCTCATTTCTGTAACTCTTTCTAAAGCTGTGTTATTGACGGAATATTCGAATAATACCGGATTTTCATTTCAGAAGAAAGTCAAGGTTTTGCATTTTTCTATATTTAAAAATAAATTATTTTGAATGCACCAATCTTTAAACCTACTAATGTTTGACTGTAGTATATGGTAATGATTTATATCGGTTGTTTTTTTGTATAGCTTGATGTCATCAGCAAAGAGCAATACCTCGACATCGTTGAAGTAATTGGTTATATCATTGATGAAAATGAGGAACAAAACCGGGCCAAGGTGACTACCTTGCGGTAGGCCACTAGTAGCCAAGAAAGATTTCAACATCCAAGATTTTATTTTAACGAACAGTTTACGATTTAACAAATAGCTTCTAAAATATTTTAGCATGTTATCTCTTATTCCTAAAGCAAATATTTTTTGAATTAGTAGTTTATGGGATACTTTGTCGAATGCTTTCGAAAAGTCTGTATACATGCAGCCGACTTGTTTATTTTCTGCAAAAGATTGTATAATGAAGTTTTGAAATACCATTAAGTTAGTTGCGGTAGATCTTCTTTTGATAAACCCGTGATGTTTTTGGTTTATTGATTTTATTAATTTGGGATAGATTTCATCAAGGACGAGTGATTCAAAAAGCTTAGGCAGTACTGATTGTATACAAATGGGGTGACAGTTAGTTATGTCAGTGTCATCTCCTTTTTTGTACATCGGTGTAATGAAGCTAGATTTCCAGCGGTCTGAAAAATGTCCAAGGGACAAGAGAGTTATTATGTAAGTAAATTATATCATATTGGTATAACGATCGTGATACATGTATATTCGAGTTCGAACCATTTGTTAAACATTAAATCGAACTCACTTATTCAAAACCATCCATCGTCAGATTTACTATTTTGGTGGTATACCTTATTTAAAAATACAAATGTGTTATCATAGTAGTGAGTGGTACGAAAATATAAACAGTTGTCAGGATAAAAATGTAAACTGGTTGCCAGGTTAGCAGGGTGAAAATATAAATGTGTTATCAGGGTGGTGGGGTTGCATGAAAATATAAATGTGTTATCAGGGTGATTGGGTGGCATAAAAATAGAAACGTGTTATCAGGGTGGTGGGGTGGCACGAAAATATATGTGTTATCAGGGTGGTTGGGTGGCAGAAAAATAGAAATGTGTTATCAGGGTGGTGTGGTGGCGTGAAAATATAAACGTGTTATCAGGGTGGTGGGATGGCATGAATACGTAAACGTGTTATCAGTGTGGTGGGATGGCATGAATACGTAAACGTGTTATCAGGGTGGTGGGGTGGCACGAAAATATATGTGTTATCAGGGTGGTTGGGTGGCAGAAAAATAGAAATGTGTTATCAGGGTGGTGTGGTGGCGTGAAAATATAAACGTGTTATCAGGGTGGTGGGGTGGCATGAAAATAGAAACTTGTTATCAGGGTGGTGGGGTGACATGAAAATATAAACGTGTTATCAGAGTGGTGGAGTGGCATGAAAACAAAAACGTGTTATGAGGGTGGTGGGGTGGTATGAAAATAGAAACGTGTTATAGGGTGATGGAGTGACATGAAAATATAAACGTGTTATCAGGGTGGTAGGGTGGCATGAAAATAGAAACGTGTTGTCAGGGTGTAGTGGGGTGCTGTAAACATATTTTACCACTTGAATCCAAGAAGAAGCAAGAAGAGCCAAAAAGAGACAAGAAGATCCTAGAGGAGAGAAGAGGAAGCAAGAAAAGACAAAAACATCCACGAAGAGACAAGGGAAGATATTTGAACAAGACTTATATTTGTGTGTATATTGTGTATTTGCAGTTGAAGTAAAATAAATATCAATTATATATGAACGAATTAGGCGTATTGGTTCGTGTGTTCCAAATTGATTCATTTTAGATTTAAATTATTAAATTTCATAAAAAGAATAAGACAACGATAAATTGAACCGATACAAGACCGAAGAACTCGTCCGCAAGGATTAAATGGACATGAACAAATTGTGACGCATACTTTTTGCTATTTATACACTAATACATCCTCCGAATTCATTTGGATAATAAGTTATTCTGAAAAATTTCGATTTTTGTTTTTTTGATTGATTGTTTTCCTTGAATTTAAAAAAATCGATTACGGTTTTCGATTAGTTCATTGATGAAAATAAACAGCAAAGAGAGAAAAAACGTACACGACTTCTGAAAATCGATACCTGTTTTAAAAACTCGTCTCGTCGAGTCTCTTGGAAAATTGTTAAATATAAATTTTCCACGAATCTTGGTTCCTATCATATTTTTTTAATGAATCGTGTTTTAACATTTCACATCTCCATTTATCTCTACACGTGTAGAGATAAATCACAATTAAAAAAAAATGTTCAGGCACCCACAATATTCGTGATGGGCGAAATCAGTAATTAACACTATCCCATAAAATACATTTATTCTCAATAGATACATTGTTGGCCGTAGCCGGCGCGGCCTAAAGGGCGGTTTCAGGCGCCATTTGGATTAATTTTCCATTAGTTTTGGTTGGTGGGGCTTATCGTCACGCCGTTCAATTCTATTACACTTTTTCACCGTAACAACCGCCCGCGCTTTTTGGGATGAGTACTTACATAAATCGTGGAACATATTTACCATATTAGACTTTATAGATTTTTCCGATAAAGACAAAAAAAAGATCTAATTTGTTTTGTAAAAACATTTATTGTGCGTGCATGTTATAGAACAAGTGGGCTGCTTTATTTTTTCCGAGTTGAACGACCCCAAACTCATTTTTAACTTCACTGGTTGTATTTTTTTTTTAAATGTCTTTAGAAATTGGGTGAACGCTGGACCAAAACTTTGTTCCTCCACAACATACGTTTTAGATATTTTTAAAAATATTTTTGACCTTGGTTTAGGCTAAAAATTAAGTGGTTCTATCGTCTGGAACTCCAGTTCAATGAACTCTATATCTTGGATTTGCTTCAAATTTTAGTGACATTTTCAAAATTAGGAGTTAAAGTTAATATATATTAAATGAACACAAAGATAAAAAACACATTTTGTTAAGTACAACTATTTTTCAACAAAATAAAACTTCCGTAAAAGCAATAAACAAACAGATAATATTTGAAATTTTCGCAACCAAAAATTGATAACTTCCGGGATCGACGGGTAAGGCTCTAAACTAACAATCCGGAGTTTGCGAGTTCAAACCAGGCTATTTTGTGTTATTTCACAATTTAATCGCTTAAAAAGTATGTAAGGTATATTTATGACACATTGCAGAGTGGAAGATACTCTTAGTATCGCTCTGGTGAAAAATCAGAATTGAAACGTTGCTTGAAACGGCTTTAGCCGTGTTTAGTGACTAGATCAGAATAACCAGGTACTTCCCCACATTCCTCTCCCACATTTCCTTCCACTCCCCACTAACAGGCTCCATGCAATCGGAAACAGTTAGGACTGTTGTGTGGTTTTCACATTTAAAAAAAAATATATATATTTACTATAGTGAGGAGGAATACCTAGTGAAGAGGACTGTGAATAAACTACTTTGAATTTTTATCTTGCTTTATATTGTCATAAAAAAAAAATTCATGAAAAAATGATTTCAGAAGTCCAAGTCGTCCAAAATAGAGCCCTGCGAAATATTTTCAGTCTACCTTGGGACACACATGTCAAAGACATCTACAGAAACACCCAAATACTTCCTTTTAATACCATTCCCACTTTTGAAATAACTAAAACTATATTACAAGTAATTCAACACTCGGCACATTCCAACACTACACTCTATTACAATTGCGACGTACACCAACACAACACAAGAAATCACAACAAACTTCATATACCAAAAATCAAATCAACAAAATATGGACTAAGATCCCTAGAATACATAGCTCACACAAAATATAATCAACTACCCAACGAGATCAAACGTGCAAGTCAATGTAAAAAGACCCAAACTAACATGCTCAAACTTCATCTTATTAATGACTATCTGAAATAATAATGTTGTGTATGTCCCCATCATATGTCCATTTAATACATACAGCTATATGTTTCATGTAATGCGTATCATTCCCGCAATGAGTTTATTAACTCCTGGGAGTACAATGCTTTATATAATATACTTTATTCTGTATTGTATACTTTTGATAAATAAAAAAAATTTAAAAAAAAAGATTTATTTTTGGGATATTGTGCCGTGTTGTGCTACCTCCTTATTTAGCCAACGTTTAGAACAGCATCATAGTGTCCATCATCAAGGCAGATGTGTGATCACTCTTGATATTATATTTTACATTATTAGTATTGAATCGGTTTAATTTAGATTTTCTGATTATTTTTTTGTGAATAATAGATTCTTATTTTCCATGAAGTGGTGAATCAGTTAAATTAACTGAATTTAATATTAATATTCAATGTACAAATAGAACGGTGATATTTGCGCTTTACAGCGGTAATAAATAAGGAATCGGTATACGATGGAAACACTGTCAGATCAATCAATGAACTTAAATTCGTAAATGTCAAACGACCTCGTTAAAATAAAAAAAATACTTACAAATTGACAATTTTGAATTGGAAAACTAAATTTAAATAGACATTGTATATTTTTTGAGTCTAAACAAGAGTTAATTAGTTAATGAGGTCTTTAATCAAATTTCAACCATTTTCATTTCTCCAAGATCGAACGGAATAAATTTGTCACATCCTTAATGAATTAAGTATATCGATCGCGTAGACGATTTATTTCAATTCTAAGAGCTTCGTTAGCTCACTTACTTTCATTAATATGCCAGATATTTTACAGCAGCTTATCTGACATTCAGGATGTTAACGCGTCAAGCACTAAAATTTATTGATCGTCGGTCGGGATTTCTCTTATCAACCATTTACCGTACTCGCAAATATTGATAGATGACGGATTTAGTAAATATCTCATTGATGTAGGATTTTATCGGTCTTCTGTGCTAGTCCTCCTGAAGGGAATATCAAGCTTACGTCACTTATAGACGATTCCTTTTATTACATAATGTGCACAGTTCAATTTGAAAAAAAAAAGTTGAATCAGTTACTTAGCGTGAGATCATTTTGTTTATTGTAAATGACCTTTAGAAATAAGTTGCATTTTAAGAAACAAAAATATCATTTCAGTAAATATGCAAGCTGTTAATTTCGACTTTAATGAATGGTTAATTATACGCAATACGTTTATTGCAAGCCGTGTCAAAAATTAACCATGTTATTTTTTTGTTTCACAAGAGATTTTACTATTTTATTACAGAAGTTTCACCAAGTATGCAAGATTTGTTCCTGACACACAAAATCGCATGATTATATGACCCATGACCTTATAAATGTATCAAATGGACGTAAAATCGTAAATTTGAATTTTGGTTGATGGTTTTCGGACTCCTTTGAATAATGTCATTAAAATTAAAGGATTATAGTAATTATTATTAATTTTTTGTGAATAATTCGATTAAATGATAAAATGCAAGGTTAATTTATGAATGGCAATTAAGTGGCGGCAATTATATGACGGCCTCCGTGGTCCCGAGGCAAGACTCTCGACTCACAATCCGAAGGTCGCGGTTTCGAACCCGGCGTGCACAAATAAATTTTATTTGATTAATTTGTGTTATTTCACAATTTATTCATTTAAAATAATAAATAGTATATTTGCGGCACGTTCCAGAGTGGAAGATACTATCGGTATCGCCCTGGTTTAAGACCTCCATTCAGAATTGAAACGTTGCTTGAAATGGCTTAAGCCGTGTTTATTGACCAGATCTGAATAGTCAGGTACTTCCCCACCTTCCTCTTCCCTATCTCCTTCCCCTCCCCACTACCTTCAGCCTCACAACATACCCCGATTGGGGATGCCATAGTCTCACTGGCTCCAGACGGGAGCAGTTGGGACTCTTGTGCGTTATTAACTGTAAAAAAAAAAGTACATTACACAATTAAGGAATTTAATAATCTCTCATTTTTGTTTTTGTACTAAATCTGTTAATTTCAAAGCCTTAAAAAGGCTATGAAATCTATGTACGTAATGATTTTTTTTTTGTTATAAAACTTTTAAGTACATAAAAATGTTATGTTAAACAATTAATAACTTTACATCTTAAGGTTTATACCACTCGTCCATTAGATGCATTTGCTTACGGATGGAAGATGAGTGTTCATTAACGATTTTAATCGGCCATTGATAGAAAAAATCGCTCAATTATTTTATCTTAAAATTATTGTTATAAAAGGCATCAGATTGAGTTTAGTATTTCTGAATGTCTCATTATTTTTTTCACGAAAGACGTGTCATACTCGATTCTGCCGTTAAATCATGAGCGCCAGATGTTTGAAACGTGTCTCCAGTCTCCACTATAAAAACTCTTGGTATTGTGTTTGATAGTAGGCTGACATTTCATTTTCATAATGAAACAGGCTCTATTCTTCCTCCCTCCTTCGACATGGATGTTTTCAAGACCTGTGTTCACTCCTTCTCCGCAAAAGATCATCCACACAGCATCCCCAAAGATGACAGAGGCCCTGACAAATTATTTACCTCAATGCTTCTTGTGGAGTTAATGTAAAAAAAACTGTTTTACTTCATCGAGAATGCTTAAAAACTTTAAACCTGTATTACTTCATTGGGATTCATCATACGCACTGCGAGGAACTTTAGCGAGATAGTGCAGCGCTACGGATGTGTTCCTGGAGGGTCGAGAGTACTCTTTAAAAATACTTATGGCAAAATTGCAAAGTGAAGTATTTGTTAAAATAATTAGACAATAAGCTTCCGTACAATGTAGCCGGGAGTCAAATAACTAATGAACTTTAATTTCATTACGTTTCCCAGTCAAAAGCTCTACTTAACATTTCCACGGGGCATTTATAGTTTTCAGGTATTCGTTTCGTGACTTCTAGAACTTCAGAATGTCTGCCGTTTGATATTGTACATTGTTTTCATAGAAATTCAAAAACCCACCAAATTTTACTTTCATTTACGTTTTGAGGATTTAACCAATTAATTAACATAACAAAACACCGCAAGTTCATGTGATTTTGTGTTCCTTACTGCCAATATATGACTAGGTAGTTCTCATTTAAAAATGGCATGAAAAAACCCATGACCTCCAATTCGGAGATATGTAATCACAGTCAAATTATATTAAATCTTAAAAAAAAAATTTAAATTGTCATTCTTCCAAAAGAAAGCCGAAATCCCAAAGTTAAAAAAAAAATCACCACAAATAATTACCCGACTAAAATAATAGTGTTTTGTATTTTTAGCACAGTGAACTGAACCTAACCTAACCTAAGATAAATTGGAATCAAAATCACTGAAATCAAAATTATTGTAATTAAATTAGTTTTACCTATTAATAGAAAAAGAAAAAAAAAATTGGGAAGGTTCTCCGGCTTCTGGAACACTCACTTAAACAAACCGCTCTTCAAGCAACAGTGAACTTCGTTCAGCTTCCCGGATAAAACATCGCAAGGTTCAGAAAGGGCACGATTTGTACTGCCGTCACTTTGTTAGGCTTCGCTGGACCGCGTATGAAAATAATTATTGTTCATCGGCCTACTCGCTTTTCAAAGAAGTGCGTTGTAAGCTTTTACAGATTATTAAAACTGATATGAAAATAACATCGACGAAAAATTGGCGCAATTTTTAACTCAAAGTTTCATTACAAAAAGTTAAAAAAATAGTTTATCAGTTGGTACGACGAAATATCGAAATAAGCACGACTTCCGCTAGTATTGCATATGTAGTCTGGTAATTATTTTGTGTAGTTATCAATTTAATATTTTCAAACTTTAAGAGGGTTTGACTGTCTTTAAAACAATAAACTACAAGGAATTATGAAACACATAAATAATTTCTCACAAATTTTTGTTTTCTTCAGATCAAGAGTAGTTTGCGGAAATAAATTTTTAAGTATGGGTTTATCGTGAGTTCTATTGCCCAAACAAGTTTTTTTCGTTCACCTAGACGAAGGTACTTATATAATCTTACTCATGACAGCTGTTATGCTATTCAAATGAATTGTCATAGACTAAAAATAAAAATTGTAAGTTGAATATTATATCTGAAAGCTTATCTTTAAAAAAAAATCATTCGCCTGTCAACGCCTTTACTAGGTTTACAGAATTTATGTCACGGAAATTTAAAATGCTACAAAGGACAAATTTTTAATTGTCCAGGAGAGCAAAAAGAAAGTTTGCATTTAAAAAAAATCATGCGTTGAAATGCAAAAATGCAAAAGATCATTTTTGAAAAATAATATCAGTTAGAACCCTGTTCAATTAAGATGACAACATTACGTGCATGATAGATAATAAAATATTGAATTGAAAAATAAGGTGCACACGATGGCAATAAGTAATAAGAAACAAGTGCAGTAACAAATACCAAATAGAGTGGCATACAATTTTGAAGACATTGTTTTTACAGGCTGATAGGCTTTCAACACTTGTGGTGTCAATATAAAAAGGGGAGGCGGGGCTTGTTGTTAGAAAAATGAAAAATATTTGTAATATTTGTCTTGTTTTTGTAGACCAATAATTGTTAATTTTTATTTTAAGAAACTTGTTATTTTTTCTCAATTTCTTTAGGATTATTGAAATTATTTTCAATTTTTCAGGAAAAAATAATCAAGTGCAGTTCACACGCGGCAGTAGTGAAATCTAACCCACATACACAATCTCAACCAATAGGAGACTTGAAAAGTTAGCTCATAAACAAAGCGGTCAATAGCGTAAGGTTTCATTCTATCTAATTCTCTCGCAGGCAAAATTCTGCAGATGTATGTGTCTGTCTCTATTTAGGGTCGCTTCCGTTTCTTCGAGTTCTAAATCACAACGGTGTTAAGGAAGTTTTACTTCAAAAATCCTCGCAAAATGCACGTCTTAAAAGATGAAATTATTTTGCTAGAAATATTTCGACGATGCAGATCGGAAGAGAGAAAAAAAGAAGAAAAATGGCATATTTAACTCATCTTTGGATTTATTTCCAGTTACAGCATTTCAAATTTCCGCTATCGATGTGATTTCGTTATAAACAGGCGATTCGCAAACTGATACTCGACTTCGTGTAGATCTCTATAACTTAACTATTTTTATACGGACAGAACTTCTACCCCTACCGGAAGAGAGTCGAACATCCGAAGACTCGAATGGCTTGACGTTTATACGGATGTAGGTTTTATCTCAGCGGAAACCGCCTTGCCAACTGTACCACCAGCAGAGGTAAACAGATACTAGACGACGGGAGGAGAGGGGGGGGAGTTGGGATGAAGGACATCATTTTGCTTCCGCAAAGTCACCAAGTCACGTGGGAGGCAAAATTTAGGAATACATTATTTATCATTTGAAAACGAGTTTGAAAATTAGGAAAATTAAATGAGAAAATTAATCACCTTAGTTAAGGTACACAGTAACCAATAAAAGCTTCCAAAACCGAGATGCAAATAATATTCTTCAAATATTTCGTATTTAGTTTCTTTAATTAATAAAATAACAACAAAATAAAATAACAAAAAATATATTTACACTGGCATCGGGTTTTGAGTCCGTTACTCTGAGGCAAAGATATGAATCTTATCGCTGTGGAAAGCGAGTAAACACTTAGGTTTTTTTTTTTTAAATTTATTTTATATATTCAATAACATTATTATTCAATTTATAAACAAGTTCTGCTAGGTAATTATTATTACACGTGATAACTGTTTCGCCTTCTGTTTAAACTTTAAATAGGTAATAACCATTAATAATTTCAGTCAGCTTACTCATAAATTAAAAATTAGTCATCGAAATCCTATCTAAAAATAACATAAATACCTCGTCTGAAGGTGTCATGACCAAAGTTTGATAATGCCTTCAGAAGGCGAAATAGCTATCACGTGCAATAATAATTACCTAGCAGAACCTGTTTATAAATAAACTGTTTTTAAAAATTGAATAATAATATTATTGAATATATAAAAGAAATATTAAATTAAAATGGAGTTTTACAAATTAAACTTGAGAACAATAAATACACTTATTTTAGGTGTACACCTACATAAGTTTCGAAAAATTCTATGTATTATTTTCAATGCAATTACTAAAAATACTACGGAAAATCATTAAGGCACTAGTAACGTAAAAAAATCTTTAAATTAAATTAATCTAATAAGTATTTTTATAAAATCTGATGGAAATCTGATGGACTTTCTATGCATCAAATATTTTGGTAAACGATATACCCTGCAAAATTAAAATTTTAAATAACCTTTTGCTCATGCACTGAATTGTAATTGGTCTCCCGCCATTCAAAGTGATTTATTTATACGACATAATGGCGCCTAAGCCTACAAATTTTGAAATTCTATGAACGCAATGACGAGCAGCAGCGCCGCCTAACTGAAGTAAAAGAAATGTAAATAAGCCGATACAACATTTCGGCCGTGCCCTCGGCGTCATTTCTCTTTGAAAATTGTGCTTCATTAAAACTATAAATCTGTGTCGAGTATCATGAAACCCCTGCGATCTCGAACATCTTGCTGGAACTCATAAGCAGGGCGATTCGTAGTTTATGCGATAAATTAAGGGTCTACTATTCGTATTTCGACCGATTTCTTACATATCTCCCTTAAACATTTGAAGTTTTTAAGCTCTAAAAAAAATATATGTTATTTTTGAAGATAATATCTAGATGCTCGTACGTTCCACGCCGAAACGCAAATTATTTGAAATTCCCTCGATAAAAAAAAATTGCAAAGTATGCTCCGAAAATTATTTTAAGCAAGTCTATTTCTTTTATTTTACAAGTTATATTTGTGAAAAAATTCACAATGTTTCTTTAAATGATAATTAAGATACGTTCCACGAGATTTTTGCTCTATTTTAAACGAGTCATGTTTTATTAAGCTTTTTTGCAATTTCCGCTGCTATTTTACGACTTAAAATATTAGCGCGCTCTGTCCAACATTCGTAATTACATATCTCTCCATCTTCTTCTTTTTCAGCGCCGTGCGTTTCAAGAGTGCCGCCTTAAGGTAAAAACTATTTATGATTCTCTTCCTTTCCTTTGCCAATTTGTCTTACATGCTGATCTGTTTTCCGATGCTCAAGATGTGTTGTAGGCTCGGTATATCGGACGGGTGTCCTCTATATTGACTGTAAAATACGGGTGCTGGGTTTCTAGTCGGCGAGCTGCTATGCTGGTGCGCTCAGGGCCTGATCCCTAGCCCTATCCAAGGAGAGAGAATTCGGAAGACAAAGGAAAGCGCAAGGTCGGAAGTGAAAGGCGATTGTAAAGTTGTAGCGGCGGGAAGAAGCGGTCCAAGGAGAACAAACGTTCAGAGTAGATGTGATGCGAGCGTGACTTGTGTGAGATTCCGAGAGTGACTTGTGACTGACTCGAACAGAATTTGGCGCTAATACATACGCTGCTGCGTAGCAGTGCGCGGTATGGGCGTGCACTTGTCAGCACTACCTCTTGTTTTGTTATGTATTTCTTTGAAGCTTTGTGTGTTCTCGGGTGAGAACTAAATTATAAAATTGATTTATGTACGCAACATTATTCGTTTGGCCGCTCCATCACATGTAAACCGCTTCTTTCTTGCATTTTTATTAAATACACTAAAAATTACACAATATTAACTAGTGAGTGTTTAGCCCGACATCAGTGTGGAAAAACCTTTATAGCTAACTAATGACAACATTTACATACTTAATTATAATTTAACAGTTTGGACGCGAGTCCAGCCTTTTAGTCTATATAATTTTATATGAGCTAGCTGTGGCAGAACTCGCGTGAACTTAATATTAATTACACAAATAATAATTCACTTATAGACCCGATATATTTTCACATAACAAAATTAAAAAAATAACTTATATCATTGATGTCGCTATTCCAAATTCCTGTAATATTCAAAAATCTGTTTCAGAAAAAATTAGAAAAAAGACAGATTTAGGAAATGAGATTAAAAGAATTTGGCATTCTCGGACTATAAAAATATTACCATTTGTTATTTCGGCTACTGGCATTTTACCTAGCTCTCTAATTCAAAATTTAGGCTTATTAGATTTGTCAAAGAATCTTTATATAAAAATGCAAAACTCTGTCATATTAAACACATGTAGGATTACGAAAGATTTTTTAAATATTTATATTGAGGGATCAGTAGGATTTATCGGTCCAGTTAGGAGTTCTATCGAGCCGAACCCTCTGATATGAAAATATCTGGAGTCGGTGAAGTATTTTCCCATATGGTCTCTGGTAGGTTGACGTGTTGTTCTTGTATAGTTTTGTATTTATTATACTTATACAATGCAATTACATCGCGTGGATTGACTAGATGATCATTTGTGGAAAAGTGTGTGGAAGGGTTAAGTTTTTCCTGTGGGGAAGACTTAACCCGGACATTAAGTCTAGAGAACAATTAAAAAAAAAGAGTTAAAACGAGCGCGCTGATTGGCTGGCAGCTTTGCTTCGCTGGGCAGCTGAAGGGGCGAAGGGAGGGGATGCGACGTAAATGGCACTGTATTTCTTCCGCAGCAGTCAGAAGGCTGTTTAGCATTATTTGGGCTGCAAACACGTTCGATACACTCGGTAAGCAGCGTTTTATCATCGAACTCTGCCGAGGCATTGTCAACTGAACCATGGCTACGAGCCCACACCAGTTTCTTTAACGTTGGTTTGTCTGAAGCAATCCTTCGCGGATGTGGTGACTTCACCAATTTTCAGGGACATTGGAAAGAATTCAAAGTGGAAACAGACAGCTGACCAAGGGAAAACATTGGAATGTGCCCACAGACCGAACCATTCTGCTGATCTATGGTGTCACATTTTTCTCTTCAGCCCCTTGTTTGGTGGTCTGAAGTTTACAGGGATTGATGTCGTCAAAAGGCAGTGGTCGGACAACCCTAGAATCATTGTGACCTCAATCTTGTAACCGTTTGGCAAATTGTTTAAAAATGAGTCTCTCAGATTAGGGCGGTGAGTCTGGATATCAAGAATTTATAGGCTCCTGAACCATTTGCTCTAATCAGCTCTGTCAGCCAGGCAAGTCTGTCGATCTCGATAATTTCTACCATTGTTCGTTATGAACATTGAGCTCCCCTAAAACAACAAACTCAGCCGAAGGATGAGAGAAAATCAAGAGTTTTGCTCAAATAATTGAGGGGCTCGAACGTGTCTGTTTTGATGAGGCTCGTTGAGCCGCCTGTGACTAAAAACTTCCATGACCAAAAAAAATTACCCATGGCTTAATTAGGTGAAAATCCGTCAAAATTCCAAATTCGACTACTGTAGTTTGTAGTATTTTACAACGTGTACTTTCACATTTTTTAATTGAAAGGAGACTCCCTACTAATCACGGGAAGCAGAACTTACTGAAAATTCCGCCTCCGGTCATTTTATCAAAAGATGTTGCGCATCAAGTACAAGTTATTCTGTACAGCGCCGTACGACTCCGTACGAAAAGTTTTACTAATTACGTATCTTCTTAAGGTTGGTTTCGCATTTTAAGCCTGTGTTTAATTTTTCATTTTAGTAAGTCTTTCAAAAGGAATTACATTTTTACTTGAACAACAGAACTGAGAAGGGATTTTCAAGTTTCTTTGTAGGCTAAGCAAGAAATCAAGTTTCAAAAAAATACTGCTATGGAAATCTCCGTATCCTTAATTTGATACCTAATTACTAATTTTTGGAATTCTTTGGAAAAAAAAATATGCAAGCTTGTGAGTATTTAGTAAATTTCAACATTTTTTAACCATTCGATAAAACGCCTCTTCCTGTCATTGATATTTTGTAGTTACGAATAAGCCCTAAATAATCACAAATTAATTTGCAAATAGCTTTTATCACTTAAATTTATCACTTAATCACTTAATCACTTTTATCACTTAATCTCGGTATAAGCATGTTTTGTTTTTTCGAAAGGCATTTGTTTAACCTTTGGCATGCCAAAATGAAAAACAAAACTTGGCTTGCCATGAACTGTTATTACGTTGCCTAACGATTTTTGTTATTTAAAGATTTTTTAAAAATATTTTCGTAATTTTTTAGCAAATAATTTTTTTTACTACTCGAGGTCATTTTAAATTACGATAAAATAACAACTAAAATTCTTTTAAAGTTGAGAGTCTCGGTACTTTTAAATGGATGTGTAACACGCTAGCTGGCTCATTTTAATTTAATTACGCCCCCATGTTCGTCCAGTGTGGATGTATAAAGAGCTGCCGGGTCTTTTTTACCCGACGCTAGTGTTTTCATAACTGAATTTTTCAATAGTGAATCGACCCCTTTTTTCACGATGAATAATGATCGTTCAACAATTTTACGAAATAATCCAATTTTAAATGTACCCTAAAATAAGAATAACGCAAATAGTTCATGAAGGCATTACTCGAGGCCAAGCCATACCTGTAATTACCTACCCATGGAAAGCGAGCAAGATGTTCATTTTGTCTTTAAAGTAAATGCAGAAAAACTTCAACTTCAAATTTGCAAGGATATGTAGAGTAGGTACTCTCGCAGCCAATGTAAGCTTATTATTATTTTTTTTAAATTATCGTTTTTAGATAGTATCTACTGCAATTTTGTCTTAAGTCAAAGCATTTAAAAATTTTGACCAAAAATGTACAAACTTTTGATGCACATTAAAAAAAATTTTTCTCAAAAATTTCTTATTATTGACAGTATAATTTTGGTATTTTTTTTAACTAATTATCATAAGCGAAACTAAAAAAGGATTTCAATTTTTTCTCAATTTAATTGAATAAAAGTTTATCTTCCTAAATCAAGCCAATTTTTTCCCCAATGATGTGTGTTTTAATTATGTTGTTCTGTTTTATAAAAGTGAACTTCATATAAATGTGTATTTCTTCTCCTGTGTTTAATAGAAACCAATATAAATAAAACACAAGAAAATATCAGGTTTGCACCTTAAGGACGTAAAAAAAATACAAATATGAGGTGTTTTAAACCCTTCGCTAGTGTTTGTGTTTTAAAGTTAGACGCGAGTGCTATCGGGTTGTTTTCGTAATAAAATTATCATTATACAGGTAATTTTATTAAAAAACCTCTTCATTTATCAAAGACCGTGGTGTCCATCCAAGAAATAGGGGCTGGGCTAGGTTGACCCGTGTGACGGGCGGTGACTGATGGCGGGTGACATTTCCTTCCCCCTCCTCAGCTTTGGCAATAGCGCGAGTGATTGAGATGGCACACATCAACCATGAGGCAATCACTGAGCGCGCTTAATGGCGGAACAACTGTGGTACGATTCCAGCGAGCAAGAAATATTATTTTTGGGGGTAAATAATTTACCGCCAAAATAAGTTTGGGAGGCGGTTTTGGGTACCGCCGCTCCGGGAACCATTTATTGGATAACAAACACCCCTGCCTTAGGTCGCTCAAGAGTTCGCTAAGCAGGAGTGCCCGGGATTATCTAGGTCTTGGCGGCGGATGCGTTTGTCCACCTAATGCATGAGGGGTCAGATTAGGAGAGAGTGGTTGAGGGAGACATTTAACCTATCCAGCCGACTTGTTTCCTCTGTGGAGCTAATGTTTTTCCATTAATATAAATAGCCCCTACACATTAAAGAAATATTGTCGGAACACTAAAAATACCAAAACCACAAGGTTTTTTTATTTATTTTATACAAGAAGTTAAATCAATGTAGCCAGGATCTTACAATTAAATTCTTTCCGAGCACAAGCGTTAGAAACGTTTTCAAATCTGTTTTATTTGTGCATTTGTGTGCAATAAGAATTAATTTTCATAATACTAATAATTAATGGTGTTCCTAGTACGTACCTAGCGCTTCACAATTCAACAGAATTTAAAATTAATGTGTTTGTTCCTTATCCACTAATTTTTCATCTGAAATAATAAAGTATTTTTATGTTGGGTGCATATTATGTTTACAGTCCTTAAAAAAATAAACACGTATAAGCCTATATGGTAATGGAAAAATCAAACAAACATAACTTGGGTCTCTGATTTTCAAATTGGTGTGTATCAGGAACGTGAGAAGAAGCATTCTTATGATTCAAAAAACATACCTGGCCTGGTTCGATCATACATTTGTTTCGGCAACGCGACGCAACATGTAGAATTGCTAATTAATAACGGAACTGTCGCAAACTATATTTAATAACTATGGGAATAATTAACGAGTAGTTGGCTATTTGACTTGCCGAATACATGAGCGAAACGAGGAGTTAGCCTAGCTTGTAGTAGAAAGGCTCATCCTCTCACTGCTCTTACACAGAATAGACTGATCTGTACTCGTTAGTGAGACAAACTTAATATAATGACCACGCGCTTGTTAATCCAGTATACCTTTAATAACAATCATAGCAATAATATAACCTTAACATTACTGATGTTTATTTTGTAGAACCTTTTGAGAATGGATAACATCCGTCCTCCATAACTATTAACTTTGTTCAGATTACTCAAATAGATTAAATTGTTGATCCGGGAATTTTGGGTGATGTTAGAATTAGACCCCAGTACCTACCCAAACAGGAACATTAAAATTCCATTTCCGGTACATGAAGGTAAGTGAGAAATGAATAATTACCTCCTACGCTCATACACCAGGCTTTATAAATAATATTTGTTCAAAGTTAAAGCGATTATCTCATCTGCTTGCGTTTCATTGTTTCATGATATTAAGTTCCTCAATTAGTCTTCAGAATAGGCCATCGAACAATTAAATTACTCGCGAAATAGATGTGATTTAGTAGCTACGCGGATAAGCGGCAAGATCATTGACTTAACTGAAGAACCACCGCACAAAAACTATCCCCATCTGCAATCTTTTGACCACTCGTGCCGGATTTTCACTCATCTCTCTTTCAAACAACAAATTAAAAAACGACGTTTTTCTTTACAGTTTTTATAGTAAAAATTAAAAAAATATTTTTTAAATTGTTCATACCAGCGATTACCAACTTGGCAGTATCTCAATGGTCATTATCAGGGTATCCCTAGGGTAATACTCAATCAGTTATCACTAGATGAACGATTTAAATTTAAGATTTTCGTAATGATGCATCTGCGACTTATTTAAATTCATTGAGAAAATGTTTTTTTGAATTCCTCTGACCGCCATTTCAGGCCTTCACCGCCTCCTTGTAGCCTTTCACCACCCTAAATTTGTCCTCAAAACCACGTCCGCCACCTGGATCTTATCAATGACCCTAAAGACACCCTAATAATGACCATAAGGATACTGCCAAGTTGGTAATCGCTGGTATAAACAATTAAAAAAAATGGATTTTAATTTTTACTTTAAAAACTGTGAATATAGAAAAACGTCATTTTTTCTTTAAAGGAGAAATCAAAACATATTTCTAAGAATATCAGTCACATTTGAAATTAAAAATAAAAGAGCAAATACTTACTTTATCTAAGACTTCCATAATAAAATAACCTTCGTCGAGCAAACAAAATAAGATAATTATTATTTTTTATTTTAACTTTTTATGAGTAAAACCTCAAATTGTAATATTTAATTTAGACTTACAGAAAAGTCGATAGATGTCGCACTTTAAATAAAATGGATAAAAATTTATCCTGACACCATCTAGATTGCATTTAGTTCGAGTTGAATCTTGTAATCATACATAAAGATGGCAGCCAACAAAAATATGCGTTAAGAAAAATTAAGATAATATGGGTGGTTCTTAGTCGAAGTATGGTACAGTTAAAGGTGACCGAATTTGATATCGACACCTTAGGTCAGTGGACAAGAGCACCCACCCGGAAAGTAGGGAGGTTCTGGGTTCGAGTCCCAGAGGTGCAAATATCTTTTTTTGATTTTCTGTTTCCAGATTTTCGATTGAGTTTCGCTCACAGAGTCTTTATTTAATTAAAAAATAAGATAACATTAAATTTATTTCCAGGTATTGAATCTTATTTGTCCTATTGTTTGATCGGATAAAAAGTACATTCGTAATTCATTTTCTGATAAACGTTATTCAGGTTACAGTAAAAAAATGTAGAATTAATCAATATTTCCTTTAATCCTTTCGGAATTCTAACTTTGCACAAAAGTATAACACACATTTGAATGCGTAGAATCAAGAATTGAAAATTAATAATTTTTCAAATATTCCACACATCTTGTACTTAAAATACGGTAAGGTTAGGTTATTCTATGTAGGCCATTCTAAACATAAATAGAAATATCGTTCATTGTTAATTCTGTTGATAATTCATCGAAAAATCAAATAATACTCAATGATAAGAAGGTCAACGAGGGATGATTTTGAGTCCACAATCAATAATACTCGCTCTAATTATTGCAGCGACGTTTCCAATGCTTTTTCTTGATTCGAAAATCTAGTTCAATTCATCTCTTTTCGGATCGTTATCTTTTTGTTTAACTTGGTTAGTTGGTCGAGTGTCCCAATGCATTAGGTTACCTCACGTTATAGATTCAATCTTCTGCCAGCTTAGTCATCAATCATTGCACAAACAACTATTTACGCTCACAATTACAGAAGTAAGAGACAGTTAATAGAAAATATGATCTAATTTAATGACAAACAAATACCTTTGTATAACACCACGTTTTTAAAATAGTGGTGTTATACAAAGGTATTTGTTTGTCATTAAATTAATGATGACGCCACAAAGTAAATATGCCTATTTTGAAGAAATAAAGAAAATATGATCAGCTCATTCGTAACTTAAATTAGGCAAGACATCATTTTGTTCCTTTCAGATGGTTTTCCTCCTCCATATAATTATATTTAATTTGTATAATAAAATAATGTAATAATAACCATTACCAATTAACGTCATTGCATCCGAGTTGCTCAGCTCCTCATTGGATGGATGTAAATGACGCGGTGACCTCCCTGATGGACAATCCATTAATTTTAAAAAATGTTTATTTTATTTTATTATATCTTTTAGTTGACTTATTTATTTGATGTATTTATTTGTATTTTACGTAATCATTAGGTACCTACCAAAAACCTTATTTAGTTTTATTTCATTTTTTATAATTATAAAATGGAAGATTAGGATTGCACTATCCTATATGCTGGAATAAGAACTAAAAAAAAAAACTAAAAATAATAATAACAAGACCGGGCCTCTTCAAGACCCGTACCGATCTCTTCCTACAGCTCCTCCCTTAACCCACCCCACAACGCAGCCCAACCGGGTGGCGGCATAGTTCCCCTGCCATTAGATCTTACAGACAGGGGCACGAGTGTTGTGAGATGTCACAAAAAACGATATTTACAATTAATTTTGGATAAGTCTATTTTAAACCGAAATTTTCAAAATGCCAGCAAACATTTTTTAAATATTAACCAGATAATCAATATATTTTTGCCCGGAATACCAGCAGCAAAGATCGTGCGCAAATAAATCCGTTTGTATTAAATGTTAGAATAATCTGCATGATTCGCTTTTACGATCGATTTACCCCAGAATTACGTGCTCCGGCTGCTGCCACCCGATGGAAGAGTTACGTATTCTCCTTGGAGTGCAATCGGGACACGTGCACTGTACTGTCTGCAATGGTGGACCAAATTTTATTTTTATTCATATATTAATTTTATTTAATAAATTTGTACATTAAAGTCTAAAAAAGTAATAATAGAATAATACTTTTAATAATAAAAATAATATTTGGATGATTTGTCTAGAGCCGTTTTTGCGAAAAATCACCTCAAGGGCTTTATACTAGCAAGTATCCGGCATGTATTGCAATGCCAGTTAAAGAAATAAATTGTTTCTCCCTGCGTGTCCTTTCTCATGTATCCCCGTTCCCGCTACCCTTCACCTTCCACGTTCCCTTTTCCTCCCGCGTTACTCTTCCACCTTCCCCGTCTTCCATCCTTCCGCTTCCCCCCATCCCGCCAACCACCCCTCCTAGGCGTCTTCCTCCCGCGTTCTCACCCCATCGGCCTTTCCCGCTTTCTCGACGCCCGCGAAGCCCCTCTCTTTTGTTTCCCTCCCCTTCTGACGGATTCCCTTCGCCATCCCTCCATCCCTCCCTGCTGCTTAACTATTTGAAATACACAGATTTTTCAAAAACATCACGCACAATCTAGCGTAAAGTTTTTAATGCAAATTCCATAATGCCAGAGCAGACCAGTATTTATAAAAACCTTACAATCGGATTAATATTATAGAAAATTATTTCATTACGCCAGAGCTTAATAATATTTATAGAAACCTTCAAGGGTATGCGTACAACAAATCACAAAAGTTTCATTGCAATCATCGCACGGAACGGTACTGGGTCCAATACTTTTTATCATTTATGTGAATGATATTTTTAAACTCACCATAAAGTCTAAACTAATATCATATGCTGATGACACAGCAATATTAACTGAGGGATTAACCTGGACTGAAACTCAAAGAACGGCGGAATTAGATATAAATATAATAAAAAAATGGTTTGATCAAAATTTACTATCCCTAAATACTGATAAAACTTTTGTTATACCATTTTATTTGAATAAAAATGCTATCCCTGAGAATGTAAACATATGTATCCACTCATATGATTGTAATTTAAATTCATATCCATGTAAACCTGATTGTTCTACACTTACTGTTAAAACCAACGTTAAATACCTGGGTGTAATTATAGATAGCAACATAAAGTGGAAAATACAAATCAGTTCAACAGTTGAGAGAATAAGAAAATTAATGTACATTTTCATTAAAATTCGAAACATTTTAAATATTTCGATGTTAAGAACCATTTATTTTTCCTTAATTCAATCAGTGCTACAATATGGAAATGTTGGTTGGGGTGGTGCCTTCAAAACTTCTCTTTTACCTTTGGAAATCATTCAAAAAACAATAATAAAAATAATTTAAAAAAAGTCATATGATTACCCACCATTAAACTATTTCAAGATTTTAAAGTACCCTCACTTCACATTATTTATAAAAAAATTACAATTTTACAAATACACAAAGATTGCTTCAATAATGAGAACCTTACTCATTTTTCAAACAGCATTAGAACAAATATACTTGGCTATATGACTGTCCCACGTTGTAACACTACCACAGCCCAACAATTCTATAAATATACTGGAGTGAAATGGTTTAATCAATTACCAGTTAATCTAAGATTGGAAACTAATTATAAAAAATTCAAAAAATCAGTAAAAACACATTATTATTACTACATCTTATAATACTATAATCAACACAATTGTAGTATACGGATATCCTTTTTCTTTCTTTATTTTTCTCTTTTCTTTTTTGTTACCTCCTCAACTTCATTTCTATTATATTCATATATGTATATTTTTATATATGTATGTACACATGGCGATAACATTTTGTATATGTGTTTATATGTAGGTATGTGTGTATATCTACGTGTGTGTATGTGTATACTTACATATATGACCTTTTTTTCTTATTTCACTGTTTAATTCCTATCTTTTGTTTTACACATAAAAAGATTACTATTTTTTTCTTTGTTAAATTGTGCTTAACATTCGTTTTCCCCGCCTTTTTTACTCAAACTCTGCTCTAAAAAAAGGTGTAATACTTATTAATTAATGTATTTTTAAAAGAAAAACTTTATTTAATTTATAAAAACATGTAACCTCTGTACCATTATATTCAATAAATAAAATTAAAAAAATAAAACGAATGGTTTGGGAACATATAAGGGACAAACAAAGAAACATTCATTCATTCATTCGACCGGACAACTCAGAACCTCCTTTGAAATGTCATTTAGTGATTTAAAAAATATAATAAAAATTGTTTAAATAATTTGCGTTAGGATAGGTTATGGGCTATTTTCAAAATATTTTTTTTCATAGCTTTCAATTACTTTTGTGGTGAGTTGAGTTGATTCTGAGTTGGTATTTTTTACATATTATGATTTCTCAATCACATGAGCACA
This sequence comes from Glyphotaelius pellucidus, assembly GCA_936435175.1. Taxonomy (NCBI): domain Eukaryota; kingdom Metazoa; phylum Arthropoda; class Insecta; order Trichoptera; family Limnephilidae; genus Glyphotaelius; species Glyphotaelius pellucidus. The sequence goes on along the minus strand of OW386538.1, from coordinate 28,679,254 downwards.
CTCATTACTTCGACCGACAACTCAGAACATCATTCATTCGACCGGAGAACTCAGAACCTCCTTTGAAATGTCATTTAGTGATTTAAAAAATAATATAAAAATTGTTTAAATAATTTGCGTAAGGATAGGTTATGGGCTATTTTCAAAATATTTTTTTTCATAGCTTTCAATTACTTTTGTGTTGAGTTGAGTTGATTCTGAGTTGGTATTTTTTACATATTAGGATTTCTCACTCACATGAGCACACTCATTACACCATTCCCTTTAAAAGGTTGGTTTTGAATATTTGATATTCACAGTTGTTTATGAAAACCGTATGCGGTTGCGATTGAAAACGTTATTTTTTAAGGGAATCTTCTTAAGCGGCATTAGACTGATTTGAAATTCGAATGAAACGGAAACCACGTGACGAAAATGTATTATTTTTGTCCGCGTTTCTAAGAAAATGAGGTAATTTCGCGCATCGGATTGTCCCTTGGATAGCACAGTAGGCAAGGCGCTCGACGAGTTTCAGCGGTAGGGAAAACAGACATCAAGCGAACGGAGGTTCGAATCCTACAAATTCCAGAAAAAATAAACTTTTTAACTTTTGTAAATCAATATCCAATCTTCAAACCACTTCATAATGAACTGTGGCGAAAGAAAACGACATCTAGCGACTCCGAAGAAAAAAACACAAATATTAATATGATGACCAAATGTAAACCAGCGACCTGGGTTAAAATCTAATAAAATCCAAAAAAATAAACGTTTCTATTTTTTTTATTAAAATCAATATCCAATCTTCAAACCACTCCAAAATGGCAAAGAAAATTAAAAAGCGACATCTAGCGACGTCGGAGAAGAAAACACAATACACGATGAGCAAATAAATGTACAGGAAAAGGTGCACTGTAATTCGACGACATAAAAACACCTGCGTATTACGAAGCCTTTGGAAAAGGCGTCATAGCCAGTATTGTTCATTATTGTTGTATCGTTTGGGTGAATATATCACTATCATTTTAATAAAAACATTTTTCAAGTTTGCCGAAAACTAATGGCGAAAAATATCGTAAATATCCGCAGAAAGAAGAAAAAAATCAGTGTGTGCAATTCACAAGCGGTAGAAGTGAAACTTCAGAAAACAAAAGTAAACAGAGAGTGGAGAGATTACGAAACACTTTTTTATCAATGTGGAGGACTGAATGCGGATTTATTTGGGAAGTATGCTTACTTATACTTAATTTGACGATGTAGAACATGTAGAGACGCTGTAAAATATACATCGTTATTGATAAAATTGGATTCATCGAGTAAATCTCCACTCAATCCATTTAAAAAAAATTCTTCAACGAAATCAGCTTTTCCACAAGACATAAAATTTCACATAAAAAGCAAAATATTTTTTTGGTTATTATCAACTATACAATGTATTAAAACTCCATTTTATTTATTTGTATTTCTTTTTCACATTCAATAAAGTTATTTTTCAATTTACCGTTTATTTATAAATAAGCTCTGCCGTATAATTACGGAACTAATAATGGCGAAGGTAATAAAAATAAAATTATTTGTTTTTCATTATAAATACCGTCATGGAAATTATATAGTAGGCAGCCATTGGTCGCGTCCAGGTAACGCCCGCGCAACGAGTAGCTCCCAAATAGCAAGTATATAATTAATTATTTAAAAGGAAAAAATAAAGGACCCAATTCAATTTATTTTTGTATATTCTGTCCTTTTCATGAATGTTCAAGTATTTATTGACTTACTTGCTAATTGGGTATGGCTCGACGCGAAAGAATAAATTATTGTCTTTTGCGATGCTTTTAATTTTTTTTTAAGTGCTTACAATGCATTCATAATAGTAAAAGATACTCTCAGTAACGCCCTGATATCACCATTCAGAATTGAAACGTTGCTTGAAATGGCTTAAACAGCCAAATTCCACTTCCACCTAAATAGCCACCTTACTCTTTCTATATCGTTCCCCTCCCCATCACCTTCAGCCTCACAATATACAGCCATAGTCTCACTGGTTTCAGACGGGAGCAATAAGCAGTTGGGACTCTACGGTATTCATATAAATTATATAATTTTAAATGCATATACTTTAATAGTACACAACTCTGTACAAATCGCAAGTGTGCCCCACGGTAGAATTTGGCAGCCACCTCTGGTCTGGAGCTCCAAAATACTTGAAAAATACCCTCGACTCTGTGCAGAAACGGGCGGTCCGTTTGATAGATTCTCTCATCTGAACGAACGGATTGCAATCTTTAGAGCACAGGCGTCGGGTGGGAATGCTATCCCTGTTCTACCGGAATTTCAATGGAAGATGCTCTGAGGAATTAGCGTCATTGACCCCTTCGGCACTGGTGCATAGTCGGGAGACATGCCAAACACGCGCCCAACAAATGAACACGGTTGACATTTGTCACATGAGAACGGGTCGTTTTTTCGGGAATGAACATGGGTCTTTTCAAGACCAATATTCATTCCTTCCTCTTCTCAAAAAGACGCCCCACACAGCATTCCAAATGACATAGGCCCTGAGGGAAATTATTTTCATCAGGGCCTCCTATGTGGAGTTAATGTAAAAAATATATAAATATATATGTAATACGAAAATGCGAGGAATTCAGTCTTTCATGTAAATACTTACGTAATCTAAGTACCGACATGCAATTTTTTTTATTTATTATTAATATTAATATCTATCTATCCAAAACAAAACTAAAAATGCGAGAAATTCAGTCTTTCATGTAAGTATTTACGTAATCTACAAGTAAAAAAATATTTATTATTAATATTAATATCTATGTTAATCTATTATTAATATTAATATCCATGTTATTATCCACAGCAAAACTTAGTTTTTGCATTAAAACCAAGTTTTTATTTCATTAGACTGTCATTAGAAAAATGCAAAAAGTAACCTTCCTAATACAAGTCGTTTTAATTGAAGCGCGTTGTAGTTAAATTGGGCATATTTCAATGGTTGAAAGTAAATAGCTTTACTTGAGGCTTAAAATCATAATTAGAAACGCTCAAAGATAATAAAATTAATCCGAAATCAACGACCCTTAATCTCCGCTCTTGAAATAGCATCTTGTTGTTATTTTTAACTTTATCTCTAAACCGTGTCTTAACCCTTGGCATTGTTTACCACCGAAACTGACTTTTCTTCGGCTGTGTTGAGATTAGAACGTTAATTATTTCAGTATCATCCTAGAGGTATTTGATGAAACAAAGGATTAAGGTTCATCTGCCCTCCGGTTTTTAAGTAAACAATTTTTAGACCTTCTTGTAGATACTCTGTTGGAGTGTAGAATAACAGGAATCCCTTTTAGAATGAAAATTGATAGTTTTACCCATTTACCAAAACATTAATAATGTTTTGGCTACCGCCCGGCTAGAAGGACTAGTAGGTACCTACTCGCGTTGCTCTATAAAATTATGTCGATGGATTTCCTCCAACAACGGAGCCAGTTTTCATCTTTTTTTTTACAAATAATATCAAATAAAATAGGTAAACTTTTACGTGTGAAGTAATAAGGTGAATTTTGACATCATTGAACTTGAGATTTAGGATTTTTTTTCTTCTTCTTCTTCTTCGTGTGCTCTATCAGGTCCCCCCGACCTTGGCGATCACTCTGGAAAATGTCTCTCTATTTTGTGCTGCCCGGAATAGCTCCTCCGCACTTCTAATGCCGGTCCACTCTCTTGTATTGCGCAGCCAAGACATTTATCTCCTCCCAGGCCCTCGGCGATTTTTATTGGATTTTTTAGGATTTTTTTGGATCAATGCAAATATTTTATTCTTCCAAACGTCATTACTATCACAAAATTATAATTTTATTCAGTTTGGAGTATCCTTTCAGACTAAAAGCAATCCTATTTATTTGAATTTTGAAATAAACAAAGACTGTGATGCCTTGATGGTATAATGCATTGGCTTTTATTTTATGTGAAAACTTCACTTTTTGTGTTTTTCGGAGAAGCAAATTAGACTAATATGGCTGTGAAACATGTATAGCAACAAAAAATAATTGTCGGGCTTTCAAAGTAAAGCTTTCATTTCGCTTTAAAAAATAAAAACGACAAGTTTCTTCTTCACGCACGTGTACCCGCGTGTAGGTAGTTGGATTCGCAGACAAGTGGCATTACGTGGAACTCGAGTAAGGCTATTGCTAAGTGGATTCTAAGTACTACGTAATCTTACCATATTACTTAGCTTGAGCCAAGGGTATCATTTGTGCTAAGGAAGATAAAATTAAGAACAAAATTATATTTAATACAATTGAAGATACATACATGTACTGATGTTGGTACTTTAACTTGCTCATCTAAAAATTACAGCAATTTATAGGTAGGGGAGGGAGGAGCAAGACGGGGTGGGGGGCAAGAAGAGAAGAGTATTACTTTGTCCAAACCTGCTACGATCCTGATAATTCATCCATATGTAGCCCCATCGTACCCCGTACCTTTAGTTTTGCGACTGCAGTTATCCCGTGTTGATGTCGGAACCGCGAATTTTGTTTTTTCACATTTTTGATGTAATATTACGAGTGCACCCAAATTTGACTGAATTTATAAAGTAACATTTTTAGTACAATGTTTAAAAAAAAAATGCCTGGAGGCATGACGGTATTATGACATCTTGCCCTCTCCATCATACCCTCCTTTATTACGATAATTTAATTTATTTATTAATTATTTAAAATACGAAATAGAAAGCTACAAACAGCAAAAATATACTGAGAGTAGTTAAGCGGTCGAAAAAAACTTCTGTTTTCTGAATACGAAAAAAAATACAAGCTGCCTTTATTGTAAGGGGAGGTATTTGGAGTCAGCAGAAGGATGGATTGTCTGCCAAATGTGTCAAGAATGAGCTGACAACAAATAAGCAGGTGACGAAGAAGAAGATCAGGAGTCAATACTTATTTACCACAAGTGTGAACCTAAACCCCATCTTGCCCGTCTTATTCTCCCGGTGGGGTAAGACGGGGCAAATAATAGTTTTATTTCATTATATTTTTAATAGCTTTTTTAAATATTTTTAAAAATTTTACTCTACGGAATTTAACAACTAAATGACCAAAGTTTATTTGCATAAAATGTAGATTTTTGAATATTTGAAGAAAAATGTTTTTATTTTTTTTTTATTTTAATGAAAAACAAATAACTTTGTGTACACCGCTATTTAATTAACAACATCAACATGTTTCGAAAACTATGTTTTCTTAGTCAGGATAATAAGTTAATAAAAAATAACAAAAAACACACAAGTATAGACTAATTAGAACATAGACAAAATATTATAAATGAGAGGTGATTAAAAATGATAATTAACATGCCAGATAATATCCAACCAGCTTTTTACGCAAATAACAAATTAAAAAATTATATATTAAATTATAAGGACAAAGGTGTGTTTTTGAACAAATCTGGGGTTTATAAATTAGTTTGTAATGATTGAAACTTTTTTTATATTGGGAAGACTTCTAGAAATTTTAACATTAAAGTTAAGGAATATCTAAGATGTATAATAATAATTATTCAGAATTTGCAAACCACATTTTGGAAACAGGTCATTCTTTTGATATTAATAAAGGTTTAAAAATTTTACACACTAACACAACGGGTATACAATTAGATAATTTAGAAATTTTAGAAATTAGAAAAAGTGTTAAAAGTAAATTAAATATTATAAATAACCACACGTTTTCTAAAAATAGCCATCTTTTAAATTTATTTTCGTATTAATAGTTATATTTATAATAATTTATTTTGTTATTTAGACTTCTTGTCTTGTTTTTTGAAAAATTTTGAAATTTTTTTTTTATTTTATTAATGAAATTTTTTACCCATTCTAAAATAATTTTTATATTTTATTTTATATAATTGTTTTTTATGATATTTTAAGTAATTAATCACCTCTCCTTTCTAATATTTTGTCTGTGTTCTAATTAGTCTATACTTGTTTGTCTTTTGTTATTTTTTATTAACTTATTATCCTGACGAAGAAAACATAGTTTTCGAAACATGTTGAAATTGTTAATTAAATAGTGGTGTACACAAAGTTATTTGTTTTTCATTAAATTAATAATGACGCCACAAAGTGAATTTGCGAATATTGAAAAAACCGTCTCGTCCCCCCCTCCGCTACCTACATTATGATTTCATATTGTCGTAGAAACACGTTTCATATCTACGTATAAAAATTGACTTTTCTATTTTGAAAAACTGATGAAATTTATTAAGCCAAGTTATTTTTTGTTGTAACTCTCCGTGTTGTGGCACAGCAAGCACCTGCATGTTTGCAGGATTTTCTTAATAAAGATATTTCTGAAAGGTTTTCATAGCTGAGCAAAGATGAAGAAGCGTGATGCAATATAAAGATAGAATAAACACAACACGACAACTTCATCATACAGAAACGAGGTGTATCAAATTCTTGTAAAAGGGGGTTGGAGGGGATGGTGAGACAGCATGTACTTGGCTTTTAAGATTTTCTTGTTATTTTTTAATATTCAATAATTCATTTTCACTACCAGTTCTTTGTGTTCTTATTTGCCTTATTTTTCATTATTATTTTTTGTTTATGCCTGATATATGATTTTTACGTTGTTTGATAACCATTTTTTTAATTATGTGTTTTTTTCATATTTCAAAAACAATATTTATATTCAGTGAAAACTTCACTTGTTAAGCAACGAACTAATAATGACAATACTTTTAGTAAAACCTTAATAATCAATTTTGTCGCAATTGTCTCCCCACAAGAGGCGTAAATTATCTGCCATGGTAACGAACAACCCCTCCTGAGGCTCCGACTGTCACTGAGATATATCATTTGCGACAACATTGGTTTCCCGATGGGCCAATGTAGTCGCCATTATTTGTCACCAAATGCGACACGAAGATCCCTTGTGCATATGTGGCCAGCCACTTTCATTGTACTCCGTACAATTTTAGTTGTTTCTCAACCAAAGGAAAAACCGTACACAAAGCGAATGTCGTTATTAAAGAGGCATCAAATGTAATGTATTTTTGAAAGATTATTTATTTTGATGGATAAACAAAAAAATACATTTTGAAACGTGTGCGCACTTTTCAAGTTTGTGGAGCTTTTTTCATTTTTTGACAATGTTTGAGTTCCCCTAATAGTAATATATTAAGCGAAAAATGATGTTTGAAAATGGTGAAGATCCTTAGCTTTGAACCTGGAGGTTGCGGGTTCAAATCACGATACACGCAAGTAAATTTTATTGAATCAATTTGCAATCTCTCAATGTATATTTCGTATTTTTGGCACGTTCCAGAGTGGTAGGTTTTTCAGTATCGCTCTGGTGAAAAACCACTATTCAGAAAAGAGATGTTGCTTAAAATGGCTCTACCTTGTTGGGTGACTTGATCTGAATAACCAGATACTTCCCCATTTTCCATTTCTCCATCACTTTTTCCTCTCCGCTACAAAATGTACAATTAGGGATACCATAGTATCACTGGATCCAGACAGTTTGGATTCCTATGCGATATTCACATTAAAAAAAACATACAAACATACACAGAGTAATTTTGTTCATTTGCGTAATAATAACTTATATTTTGATTTCTTCGCGATGAGATTTACTAAAGTCGTATGATTAGTAAATGGTATAAGAAACCGAAGATTGAAATATCTTATTTATTTTTATCTTCAAAATAATATTATATCGCTGCTCGTTTTAAAAAAAATCGTTAATTTAATGAAAACGAATAACTTTGTGTACACCACTATTTAATTAACAATATCAACATGTTTCGAAAACTATGTTTTCTTTGTCAGGATAATAAGTTAATAAAAAATAACAAAAGACAAACAAGTTTAGACAAATTAGAACAAAGACAAAATATTAGAAAGGAAAGGTAATTACTAAAAATATCATAAAAAACAATTATATAAAATAAAATATAAAAAATATTTTAGGATGGGTAAAAAATTACATCAACATAATAAAAAATCTTTTAAAACAAAACAGGAAGTCTAAATAACAAAATAAATTATTATAAATATAAGTATTAATACGAAAATAAATTTAAAAGATGGCTATTTTTAAAAAACGTTTGGTTATTTATAATATTTAATTTACTTTTAACACTTTTCCTAATTTCTAAAATTTCTAAATTATCTAATTGTATACCCGTTGTGTGTAAAATTTTTAAACCTTCATTAATATCAAAAGAATGACCTGTTTCCAAAATGTGGTTGGCAAATTCTGAATAATTATAATTATTTAAACATCTTATATGTTCCTTAACTCTAATGCTAAAATTTGTAGAAGTCTTAGCAATATTTAAAAAGTTACAATCATTACAAATTAATATATAAACCCCAGATTTGTTCTTGAAAAAAACACCTTTGTCCTTGTTATTTAATATTTAATTTTTTAATTTGTTATTGGCGTAAAAAGCTGGTTGGATATTATCTGGCATGTTTTTAATTATCAAATTTGAAGTGTTATTATTTAACAATATTAGTTCCAGTCCATATACAAAAAACGTCATCTACATATCTATTCCAAAAATAAACATATTTTAATAATAAAGCACGACTATTAAAAATTGTATCTTCAAAATTGTTTAAAAATATATCTGACTAAGGAGCTGGTAATTGACCCCATTGCTAAACCATATTTTAGATAAATAATAATAATTTAAATTAATAATGACGCCACAAAGTGAATTTGCGAATTTTGAAGAAACAAATCGTTAAGTTTGTTTAAAATGCCCAAGGGTTTTTCAAAACTATTTCACAACTATTTATATTACATTGTTAGCTACTTTGTAAAGTAGATGCAGAGTAGGAAAGAATTAAAGTTTCAAAATAACAACTTTCACCAAACGTAATTATTTGTGTTCATTATCGCAAATCTGTGTCCGGTTTGTTAAGCAAGCAACACACTCCAAGGCGAATACAAATGCCGAAAGACGTAGGCGATAAAAGCTACGTACGAATTTTATGTCCAGGATAAATTGTGCGTCGTATTTGTCGTGTCCTATAAACTCTTGGAATATTCTAAGCCCTGCGACCCATGCATCAAATAAAACGCTTCGAAATCCAAGACAAGGAACCCGAACGTATCGTCTTGTTAAGGAATGCCGGTATTTTATTGCGGTCCCTATAAAATAAATAACGAAACCAGGGTTTACCAAGTCTTCCGACTTTACCTGGTGTCGTAAACAACGCCAGTGACGCCACGAGACGGAATTAACTTTTTGTTCAGGACCTTCCCTGCAACTAAGTTATATTAAATTTATGTAACGTGTCGTTTCATTTTTATTTGGGAGGTCGGTTGGAGAAGTGTTCTGAATATTGATCGGAAAATTGTTCTACAGTTAAATTGGTTTGAAAATTTTGAAGTCTTGTTTTAACTAGACCATTTTACATTTCATCTATCCGGTTTGTTATGTTCCGGTTTTTAATGGTGGCCGTTTTCACTTGTTGTGTGGCTCAGTAGCCGATAGGCACGACCAGAAAAATCATTTCGCTAAGTATAAGCATCTTTTAAGGGAAAAATCTTTTTTATTTATTTTATTTTAGGGAAATTAACTGTTAACAATTTGGTTAATTTAAAGACCCGTAATTTACCTAACTGAGAAACCAATTATATATTTCCCCATTTAACTAATGTTTACGTATTTAAAAACTTGACAGTAGGTATACTTCCAACAACTGTTAGATATTACATAATTATACATTACATAAAATATCATTACAATTTATGCAGTTTGGTACACATTTGATAAATTTATATATTTTTTTTAAATACATTTTAATACATTTTTAATACAGTTTTTATTTTCATTTTCATTGCAATTAATTAAAGATCTACAATAGAGAGACTTTTATCACAAGTTGAATAAGGCGAGCACTATAAGTTGAATTTGTTTTACGGTGTTTTTATTTTAAAAAAATTACATGAGCGTGTATGCCGTGTAGGTACTTTCAAATCAATTGTGTTTAATAATTCAGAACAGTTAGTAATGTTTTTTATGATTTTATTTAGCAACATGCATCTGAAAAGTGGCTACTTACACTCAATGTATCAATTAAAAAAAAAAATTGTTGCATCCAGATAATTCATTAATCAATTGTACGATTTATAAGAAACGTATTGTATGATTTTTTCCTGAATTGATTAAATTTTGTTTAAACGTTGTGCATAAAATGAAGACCACACAGTCAAAAAAACATTTGGTGGCTTCCTACATATGCACAGCTTTGTTGATAACAATGTAATGGCTTCTTTCAACGCATCACAAAATTTTCAATAAACCTTTTTCATTTGTACAATTATATACACAGCATTTCTAAGATTTCATTTCCAATTTGCAACTGTCATTTAGAATCCTTAATACCAAATTTATGTATATCAGCCGAATTGAAAATATTCCAATAAGGTTTTCGAAATATCTGTCTTATCGTTTTATAAGTGTTATTCTATTGTTCTCGGAGAAAAATACTTGACATACTGTTTACGTATAAGGTTGTGAACTGCCTTATTGATTTACCTGCCCTATTTAAAGGGATTGCATTTCCTTTTTTTAATTGAGAATATTTTAAATCCAAATACGCACAATACTCTTCGCTCGAGCGTATCTGCAAATCTTAGGAAATATTAATATTTTCCACTTTCCCATTGAAACCTTTCAAATTAATGGAATTTACAACTTATCAAAACCATTTATTCTACAATACTATTATTTATTCTGTTACTATTTATTTATTCTTTTTTACATGCACCATGTAATATTGTAATTTTTAATATCAACTTGCTTTTTACTCCGTCTCAATAATTTTTTTAAATTGTTTTAATTAAAAAAATATATATTGCAAATGTAACTTTACCGATTTTATTTATATTCACTATTTAACCATCGTAACTCACACCCAACGGCATAGCACGTACATTCGCGCACGGTCTCTCAGACCGAGATTTCATCTCGTTTATATTATTTTAATTTTATACTTTTTAAGCATTGTTGGTATTTTTTATACAGAATGGGGTATAATTGGCTTAAAAAAATTAAAACTTTTACTTTATTTGCTAGAAACAGACTTTTAATTCAGCCTCTGAATAAAACGTAATTTTTTTAACTCTAATTTTAATAACAAAATAAACCTTTTTATGTGTTAACGAAAAAAACTCTGAAATCTAATTATCAATTAAGTACCAAGAATAATAAAATGTTATTAAAATAAAAATTTATCACAATTAGGATTCTTGGGTATTAATTGTTACTTACCTAAAAGACCGATAACACTAAATACCGATATATAGACCGATATATTACTTAAAGACCGATAACAGCAAAACGCGCGCTGCACTAAAAAATGTTATTAACAATAAATTAAGAAGCTACTAAAAAGCTCAAAATCCCACTGTTATTAATTTTTGAGAAAACAACGAATTTATAGATTTGTCGGTCTGAGAGACTAATGCGCGAGGACAGGACAGATAATGTAAAATAAACATTTATTTATAAAATTTACAGCTATATGCTTACTAAATATTAAAAAAAAAAAAATTCCGTGTAAAAAAGTTATTTTCGGGATCACGACATCAAAAATATAAAAATTTTACCTGCAACACAAAAATGTTATTTTTTGGCCAGTGTGATTATCACATAATTTAAAAAAAACAGTACGTAAATAATAACAACCCAAAACCCACAATAAAAAAAAAATTAGTTACTTTGCCGCTCAAAGGAAGATAAGACTCTACTACACACCCTTCACCTATCCCTCCCCATTTTTTTCAGCATCACAACGTATCCCTGTTGAGGATCCTTTAGTCTCATTGGCTCTAGATGAGAATAGTTGGGACTCTGGTACGGTATTTAAATTTAAAAAAGCTCGTAATTCGTAACTGAGATACATTTTCATACTTTCAGCAGAAAAAATCGGAATTAAGCCGATATAATGAATATCCAGATAAAATGTAGCAGACGTTTGCATAAGGCGATAAACCTTCCTAAAGTTTCGGAGCGGATTAAATATAGAAGCCTAATAATAATCGACTAAGCAATTATTATTATTTACCAGCATTTTGAGATCTTCAGTCACATTTAATTTTTTATCGATAACAAATCTTCAATTTATTTTAATTATGGTATTAATGTTGTGAACAAATTTATTCTGCTTTTCTAATGAAAATTGTGGATTGTATATGTACACGATATTAATTACTGCGAGAGTATTGTTAATCTATTTATTTTTATTTTTATTATTTTCTACATGATTATCGCACAATAGTTCCAATTGTTCCCAACCGTCCGGAGCCAGTTACACTTTCCCTTATTAGGGTACGTTGTAAAGCTTAAGTTAGTGGGGAGGAGATGGAGATAGAGGAAGGTGGGGAAATACCTTGCTTTTCACATCTGATCACCATACATTTCAAGCACTATTTTGAATTTTGTGTTCTATTAAAAAATTAATGTAAGACGGGTTGTTTCAAAAAATTTGATGGATTCATCAAATATTTGAAGTTAATTTTCACGTTTTGTGTAAGTTCTATTCAAGTTCTGTTATTATTTCAGTATTGTGAAGCAACTGTCCTATAACTTTATTATAACAGAACTTGAAAAGAACTTACACAGAACGTGAAAATCAACTTCAAATATTTGATGAATTCATCAAATTTTTTGAAACAACCCATCCTTAGTATTTATCATTCTGAAACGTTCCGAAATGTACCATGATACATTATTTGTAATTAAAAATTGAGCAACGACAAAAATGAAATTTAAGGTAAGCCTCCAGATTCATCACCAAGGATCGTTACCACTCAACCATGAAGGTCGTCACCGGTTTTATTTTTTCAATAGGTTCTGATGTGTAAATGTGAAGCCTGCGCGTTTTTCGTCAAAATCCCGTCATGTACAGATCCTGATACTGTGATAAGTCGAAACTCTAATGCATAAAATCATCACCATTTATGTCATCAGCAAAATTTTGCTTTACATGATCGACTCGATGATACTGGGCGTTTCATAACTTAAAAAAATACATATTGAATGTATAGTCAACATGATCGGAAACTGAGCATCTGAAGTCGGTGGAGAAATGATGTCATCTTCAACGACACAAGATCTCTATTGTGAAAAGACGTAAAATTATATCTTATCTCTGGTAACCACAATTTGCATGATAAGAACGATAGATATTACATCAAAATACCTTCTTAACTGTTAACAAAATAATTTTAAATATAAGGGATCTAATTTGATGATGAATGAATATTGTTTAGGTAATGATAATGACTACATGGTCATTATGGTCAATGTAAAAGATTTTCACTCAAAAGTAATACTCGAGTTTACGAAACATGCTAACGAGCATCGTAAGAGCTATGGTTTAATACAATTTTGAAGGTAAACAAGTTTTTTTATTATTTTTTTATTTTAACTTTTATGATTAAAAACTCAAATTATAATATTGAATTAAATGAAGACACTATGAGCGAAACACATAAAGATGGCAGCCAATAAAAATATGCGTTAAGAAAATGAAGATAATATGGGTGGTTCTTAGTCTGATATCTTAGCTCAGTGGTCAAGAGAACTCGCCCGGAAAGTATAGAGGTCCTGGGTTCGAGTCCCAGAGGTGCAAATATCTTTTTCTGATTTTTCTGTTTCCAGATTTTCGACATAAATATATTTATATATTTTTTTTTCCTTTATTTTTCCCAAATTTTACATTAGATGTGTATAATATCATGAAATAATAAGAATAATGGGAACCCACTAAGGCGCAGCCTGTGCGTGGGTAATAAAGTTTAATATATTTTATTATTGTACCTAGAAGAACAAAAAATGGGCATATAAAGCAAAAGCATGATTAAAAATTGTCTAAACAGCTGTGCACAAAATGAACATACAGCAGTGCAATAGTGAGTGTATAGTGTAATATTACGTGTAAATAGTACGTGTACATTAAGTGTAGTAGTGTTATAATAAAGGTTTATTGTAATTTTAAGTACATAGTGTAATAATAAGTGTATTGTTTAAACATTTGAAACATAAAGTGATAGAAATTAAACAAACGACGTTTCAATATCTACATTGTCAAGCCATGACTTCAAGTCCTTTATGTGTTGAAGTAGTTTAGTTGTCATTTGAATATTTTTCCGTAAAAGATTGAATGTACAAGGTCCAATGAAATTGCTGTGAGTTTGCATTTGTTTGGTTTTCGTTTGGGGGGTATGAAAAACGTTATTATTTCTAATGTTGATTCCATTTTTATTTTTTCAAATTTGTTTTTGTTTTTAAAGAAATATTTCATAGTTTGCAGTATAAAAAGTTTACGGAGACTAAGGACGAGTTGTTTCAAAAATTTTGATGGATTCATCAAATATTTGAAGTTAATTTTCACGTTCTGCGTAAGTTCTATTCAAGTTCTGTGATGGTTTCAGTTTTGTGTATCAACTGGTCTATAATGATGTAATAATAGAACTTGAATAGAACTTACGCAGAACGTGAAAATTAACTTCAAATATTTGATGAATCCATCAAATTTTTTGAAACAACCCGTCCTAAATAGTTTAGCTTCTTTGTATAATGCATCTGTCGATAATGTTCTGTTTCTATTATACATAACTTTGATAATATAATTTTGAAATATTTGTAAAGGTTTTATAAATACATCAAGCGCACCACCCCATCCTATTATTCTATACATGAGTGAAGATTGCACCAGAGAAAAATAAATCATTTTTAATTTGTCAATATGAAGTACTTCTTTAAGTCTGTAAAATATGTACGTACGATTGTGTTTCGCTCATAGTGTCTTCATTTAATTAAGTTTTTTTTTTGTTCTGACGATTCATACTCAGAATTATAATTTTCGTACCAACAAAACTAAGAATGAAAATAAGGTGAAGTAGTTGCCCGTTATAATTATAGTCTTGTCTCAATAAGATTTTTGGTGTAGTCGGAAAACTCTGAAAATTATGATTATTTAAACATGGAGGATGAAGGAAGGGCACTTACGGAACCGATAAAACAGTGTGTTAAAATAAAGTTGACTAAAACATTTTTTTGATATAAGTATAGATATTAGTATAATAAGGAACTCCAGTGAAAAATATTATGGCTTTAAAAAATATGTTCATATAGACCAATATACGCTGATTCTGAATATATAAGTTTTATTACATAATATTTAACGTAGAGTTTTTTAAAAAAATATTTAAAAGTCCATTTTAAAACGTGTCATTAAAACACCATATTGCTGGATTTTGGCGGCGTGACGTCACCGCGCCGCGTCACCTGGGTAAAAGTTGTATAGAAATCAATAGAAATGTAAGACTCAAGCCGTTCGACATTCCGTGTTATTGGTTTATAGAGAATTGGACATATAATAGTTGTTGTTTTAATTGAAACATTATTTAGGCCTAAATAATTCAGTATCAAAAATAAAGTATCTCTATTAGTTTATCTATATTATTTAAAATATTCAAAAACTATAACTATACAAAAAACGATCGCATTGCCCAGTAATGTCTATGAAAACGCTCCAATGCTGAAATTCAAAATGGCGGGAGTCGAACAGCTGATTCCAGTTCCCTACAAAGTTCATACTTCGGTTAGTCATGATGACGTCACACTAGATTCGGTGGTTTTCGGGGATCTTGAAAAATTAAAACTTTGAAATTTATTTTAACTATTAAAACTAACTATAAAAATAAAAATAAATATGCAGTTATTTAAGTTAGAAGGTTATTATTAAAAAAAAAAATAGAAAATTGGACTGGAATTTTCTATTGTAGGGTTCGTGAATTTTTTTTAATGTAAATACCGCACAAGGGTTCTAACCATTCCCAACCGCCTGAAACCAGAATGATTATGGCATCCCCAATGGGGTATTTCCACATTTTTTTTTAATATTGAAAAAAATTAAGCAAAAAATTACGATGATAAAGGAATTATTATTTTATTTTTATGACGACGACTTAACTTTATATAACGTTTTAAAATACGCCTTTTTAAAATGCCACCAAAACGATGGTTTTGCCACCAGTCACTCTGTGACGTTACAGGCGCCTCTCATCATGTGATCGCCGCCTGTAGTGAGTCCGTAAGTTGTACTTGGTGTTATTTATTGACTTCCAGTTTGCTCGAATTATATCTTTATATTTATCCTATATTTTCCCACTTGCAAAACATGTATAGTTTGGTAGACATGTTTACAAATACTACAAGAAAAACCCAAAATAAGATGTTTAAACGACCGATTTCTAAGGCGACAAAAAATATCGACTGTGTACAATTGTTGGGAGTGCGTTTAATGTGTTTGACACCACCGCCGAAGGGTTCAATGACGCTAGGTCCTCGGAGCATCTTCTATTGAAATACCGGTAGAACAAGGACACCATTCCCATCTGAAACCTGCGCGCTAAGCACTGCAATCCGTTTGTTAGAGAGGGAAATCTATCGAACGGACCACCCGTTTATGCTTTCTGAATTTTCAAATATTTTGGGACTCTAGACCAAAGGTGGCTGCCAAATTCAACAGGTGGACTTGCGATTTGTACAGGGTCAGCAGTTGTGTACTATCTGCAGTATATATTGGCCCTATAGTACAGTAAGAAGAAGGAGGCTTCGATGGAGCCCCCGTGCCTTTTTTTCAGATTTAAATTTTAAGCTAAAGAAAACCTTTCGTTATTGACTATTTAAATTCATAATTTAAACGTGGAAACACCTTTGTTTACAGTCGTAAGATGGATATCTACACAATAATGACTGCCTCCGTGGTCGAGGGGTAAGGCTCTCGACTAGCAATCCCGGCGTTAATATGTATATGTATGTATATATAAATTTTATAATAAACGTTTAAAAAATATATTTTTTATTTATCTTAAATCAAGACAAGAAAAGGGCCGGAATTAATTCTATTTTGTCAAAATATTCAAACCAGTATATAACGTATATAATATGAGAGTTTGTGTAAAAAAAATGTTTTCATTACCATATCGTCTTAGAATCCCGAAATTTAGGGCTTAGAAAATTATTGTTATTCATTGTAGCGTCTATTTTAGGCAAGTTGTCGGATTGCGCCGTTAAAAATACTACTGTCAGTAATTACAACTGAAAAATATTTTATAAAACTGTAGAAACATAACACAATCATAAACAATCATCTCAAATATGAAATAAAACCGTCCATTACCCCGAACAAGTCTAGGATGTTTAGATTTTTGATAGTAACACGGTGATAAACCGAACGGCGGTGATAAACGAAACGGCGACTCTTGCGACGTCATGAATCGTACAAGCAGTTATGGGCCGTTTACGTTTCGTTCCGTTTACGCGTATTTTGAAATCAATAATTATGAACGAAAATATCAAAATTAAACATTTTTAATGCGATAATCATGTTCAGAAAAATAATCTTTAAATCTTCCACATGTTTTTAGCGGTATACCTGGTTTGTGGAAATACCCCATTGGGGTATGTTGTGAGGCCGAAGGTAGTGAGGAGCGGAAGGAGATGGAAAGAAAAAGATGAGGAAGTTCCCGGCTATTCAGAACTGGTCACCACCAAACGCATTTAAAGCCTTTTCAAGTAAAGTTTCGGTTTAAGACGATACCGAGAGTATTTTCCAATCTGGAACGTGCCGTAAATATTGTGCCTTGTGTAACTTGTAAATATTCAATTGTAAAATAACACAGATCAATCAAATGAAATTTATTTGCGAATGCCGCTATTTGAACCCGCGATCATCGGATCGCTAGTCGATAATCTTACCCCTCAAACATGAAGGCCGTCGATCTGTATTAGCTACGAATAAAGACTGTAATGTCCTATCTCGAATTATTACAATAATAATAATAATACCGAAATTCCAACGAATTCGCAACTATAATATCTTCTTATTTTTCAAACTGAAATTCCAACGAATTCGTAACTATAATATCTTCTAATTTTTCAAACTGATAGCCGGGGATGTAAGTTATTTTTATTTAAGACTAGCTTGGGTAACCCGGCCTCGCACAGGACAATATTCGAGAGTGTTCTGGAATGTTCCTTGAAGAGCATTAGCGAACCATCTAGAACATTCGCGAAACTTTTGGACTCACCGACATACTCCGCCACTCCTATCAAAACTTTCTAGAGTTTTATCGAATCTTCTAGAACTTTCCGGAAGACTGTTCTTGAAATTTCAAGAGGGCTAAACTTCCAGCCCTTATATCTTCAAAACCACGCCTTTTAGATAAAAACGGGACCCCTTATCCCGGAGAGGGGATAAAGATCTACCACACCATATTGCTCCCTTGATCGTACCGGGACTCGTTTCTGAGTTTTTGTGGTCCGCACGTTTTTTTGGATTTTTATAATATATATTGATTAATTAAAACAGTACGTTACCATTTTTGTTATTTATTTTTGGGGTGTTATGCCGTGTTTCGCTAACTCTTTCTTTAGCCAACGTTTTGAACAGCGTTACAGTGTCCATCATCAGGGCAGATGAGCACATTAACAGTATCTTATCATTAATATATTTTGCGTAAAACGGTTTGAAAATTTTATAACTCGTTTTTGAACTATAAATTTAGCGGTAAGCACTCTATTTTATTTTTCTAGACGGTAAATGAATAATTTTCGGAGGGATCTGTTTAGAAGCATCAAAAATATTAGCAACACATTCATCAGAATTAATTAAAATAAACCCGGCGGAATGATCAAATTTCCAGGCCTGCTAGGGCGAATTCCGTCCAATACACCGGGCCGCGTGTTATATTTCTGTATACCCTTACGTCTTTAAGTCGTTAAGAGGAACGTATGCGTGGCCCATTTCGGCCAGTTTCATACAAATCTTAAATTTGGATTTAAGATCAAAATACCCAACCGAACTGAAAAATTATTTTTGTTATCAAAAGTTATTATTAAATATCTAGTACGGATTTGAGCTATTTTTTTCTATTTTTGCTTTAAATTATAAGATATAGGCCATTAAAGATTTTAATGATTTGTGATTTTAGAGGCAATTTCGGCAATTATTTGTAAGTAATTGAAAAACAATAAAAAAATAATTTTATTTTTTTAAATAGAGAAATATAATACAATTTAAAATTAAAAAAAATCATTTTGATGGGAGTAAATTTAAAATAAAAATTATCTATTTACGGCGGATCAAATTTTGTCGTTTATGTTTTAAAATTATTACCCAACAAATTCAATTTTAATAATTCCTTATATTTTATTTTTCATTGTATTTTGAAAATAAATATAGTAAAATTATTTTTTAAACTCACAAATAGTTGTCAAAATTGCTTCTAAAATCAAAACACCAAAATCTTTCGCAAATTCGTCCGATACGCTGGGGTCGCACATCGCATATTTGTGTACACACTTACTTAGGTTGTTAAGATTCTGCATATGTTTTAGGGTCTTGTGTCGTTATAAGCCGACCCATAACTTTGCCCAACTGGTTGCTTAAAAATAAACCATTAATAGATTTAATAGAATTCTTAAGAAATGTGAACTGCAAAAGTATATTGAAGAGTAGTATAATACTTAAAATAAAATAACTGTAAATTGCATATTAATATACCTACCTAAAAAGTTATTTCATAAATAAAATTCAAAATTATTACACACTCTTAATAAACAAACTATACAACTCGTAAGTACGTTCAAATTTTTGATAACCCTAGTCGATTCTGTGCAAAGGAGATCGGTTTATCTTGGGTTCATGAGTTAAACATTTTTTTTTCCTCCTGTACAATTTGATAAATGAAAGTTACATGTTCTACGTATTAGGCCCGTGAATTAGAATTTTACCGTGTGTTTTGATAATCATAAATAAGTATCTATTATAATTTTTATGTTCATATTTTTCACAAATTTTACCACTGTCTATTTAAGGGCGTAACTGGGGATTTATGACGCCTGACGCCTCTCATCTATTGTTGGTTGTCAAGTTTTCTCAAGTATTTTATAATCCCTCGCATAACAGGCGATTTCGAATTTTCCAAGGACTAGGGCATCACCTTAAGAAAAAATGTTTAAGCTGTGCAGCAAAAGAACCGGTAACATTGTATTTTGAAATACTTGTTTATGATATGACGTGATGTACGATTCAAATCATATTTTCGTTCTTAATTTCTAATGACTTTAACTAATTTTCTATTATGTAAAAAAATCAAAGCATTTTTTATTATTTGTGTAATTTTTAGTCGTTTTATTGAATATTACTTATCAATTAAAAATTTCATATTGATAATTTAGTTTTGCTTTCGAAAAAGCTTGATTATTTCTGACACATTATTTTTTTATTGACATTTACCGCGTGAATTTGATAACACTTCCACGAAAGTGATGTTTTTTTATTACATAAACGCTTTATTATTAGGGAAATAAACATTTTTTTTAATTCTTTGAAAGTGTGCTTTTTCTGAGATTTCAAAGCTTTTTTTTTACTAACTATTATCATGATTCAAATATAAATTTTTTTTTAAATATTACAATTTACTTCAAATATAACATTTTAAGCGATAATTTCATTTTGTTTCTAAAATGATAATTGTTTCCACATCAAAAAAATATAAAGGACATTTAAAGTACCAAAAAATGATTTTGAAACAATTATTATTAATTAATAGTTTATACAAAGATAGACAACCCTTTTTAGGCTGGATAAGCAATGTACAAATCTTTCCAAGAAGGGTTTTGTCAGCTTCTACTTTATCAAGTTTTTCACATGCACGGTTGTTTATCAATTGTTCAAAATTCTTCTTCTTATAATAAGTAAGGCTATAATATTTGAAAAAATGCCCAGGTAGGTTGAGCATACTTCAGAAAGCGTTCAGCGACAGATCAGTGAAACCTCGCGCATTGTCTCAGTAACGTATCTTCACTCTTTTATCTCTCATGTGCTGACGCAAAACTTTTGCCGTGGGCCAGCTGATTTTATTTTAGTAATACGAAAATATGTTAATTAATAATTAACAAAATTTTTAATTAATATTATTTGTACCGTCTAACTGATAATGTTTTATCGCGGAAGTAAGACGCTGACTTACTGCCATGGTATTTATAATTTTTTAATGAAAGTAGAATGTAAAACAGCTAAGCATTTTCCCCAGAATAATTTACATGAAGAGAAATGATTTTTTTAAATTAATAACGGGTTAATTCTTGTGAGCATTTTTAAAACGTCCTAAAAATCACTTTTGGTTCCTACTTTATATCCTCTCTAGAATGTGATAAGTGGTTCCAACAACTAATTCCAATTTAAATAATTGAACTTGAAAAATGTTTTGCATTAGACAGGAATATTTCACATTACTACCCAACTCACCCATGTCACCGATAGCCGAAATTAGTCTGCTTAGTTGTAAAATTTCAAACTATTTACGAAATAAAAACACACCCCATTAAATTTTTGTAGTAACTTTTGAAACACACTGTATTAAATATGTGTATCGCGATTTGGCTGAATATTGAAAAGAGTCCGGAACCGGTTTCTCATCAATCGATTAGATACTCATCCACCCCAGGCAGTTTGTAAAACGTTGGCTTTCCACGAACAGCTCCAGCTCCGTGTCATGTAGGGACTGAGGGTCTGGGTATTATTGGTAGGGACTGGGTACTTTTGCGTGATACGACCGACTACGCCCAAATCATATCAGCCGACGATAAATCATAATTTACTTATCTACTCGTAACGCTTTTGGAAATTGATTACTTTAAACGGCCTCACAAGATACAGTTATGAGGATATGCTTGAAAATTGAAAATAATTTGTTAGTACAAACGCGACTTTCATTACTTAATAGCATAAACGGTTAATTATAATAATAATAACAAATATATTTTGAAAAATTGTGTAGATCCGTTTTTGTTAAAAAAAATTACCCAAGGGTGCAGTTCAAATATATATTTAAAGAAGAATTTTTAAAAAACTAATATTTTGAAGAATAATTTGATATGACCGAAAATAGAAAACCTTTTTGAATGATCCTCTTCTAAATTTGAGTCTATTGTAACCTAACCACATCTTACTTGAATTTACAGTTACTGACGTTAACCGATGAAACTGACGCTTGGAGTAATTACATTTATTTAAAAAAAAAAAAAATCTTCAAAATCTTGCACAAATTGTCACTGGTCACCGACCAACCCCACACTCCACCCATATGCCAATATCTACTATTTTTTTTTTAAATTTTAATTAAAAAAAAACATCAAAAATGTCACCGGAGACCAAATTTTGGTGACCGAACAACTCAGAATTCAACACAACACCTTCTTTAAAAAGTCATTTAAAATTGATGAAAAAATTGGTTAAAAAGGTAACGTTAGACTAGGTTATGGCCTATTTATCAAAATAAATAAAAATCATACCTTTCAAAGAGGTGTCGAGTTGAGTCGATTTTGAGTTGTCATGGAACCCAAATTTCAAATACAAATATCAGGAATCACTGGAAATAAGTCAAAAACATCCCTTAACACCTTGCATTTGTAATTTTGTTTTAAGTAAATCCTGATGAGTCAAACATTTTGGTTTTAAAGATGTTTGATTTAGAGAACCAGTGGTCGAATGACATCCCCAATTTATTGCAATTTAAAAGCACCCCTATCATTAGAACGCATATTTGTTCTTTCTTTGGGTTTTTTGATCGTGTTGATAACTGATACTAATATAACGTTGTTGATAACTGATAAGAATATTTGTATGAATCTCCTTTAAGTTTGATTAGTCAACCATTTTGGTGAGTCAATCTGAATCAAATACAGGTAGTACCTAATTCACATTCATCGTCTAAGACCCTGCCATTGTATTTCCACACTATATTATATTTAGCACAATAACCTAGCAGGTTAACTATAAAATTCCAGGGGAACATTGTTAAATAATTAATTCAGCCTTCTTAATAAATTTTTATCACAATTTTTTCCAGAAGATATTTGCACGAAATTAACGACGTTTCAATGCACAATAGTAACATAAACTTGTTTCGTCGAAACTGAGAGAACAAAGTAAAGGATTCCACTGTCAACCAGAAATATTCTCGTAACTGTAGGTAGACTTTATTGCATAGATTCATGTAGTGATGTGAAGTATTGCTGTAGTGTGGGCGGTATCTAGAGCAATAAAAGATAACACTTTGATTGAACGAACGCTAACACTGAAAATTCAGGTGAACGCTAAAAAATTTGGATGTAAATTTTTCCAATTTAATAAATACTTAAAAAAGAGAATTGTAGAACTATTACTATAAGAATTATATAACTTGTAAAATTAGACTTATAATCTTTCTCAATTTCCATTTATGGACAAGAACTCTTTGATAAATAATTCTCTCATTCACTTTAGTTGTTCAAATTATTATTATACATTTTTTTTTATCTTTTTAATAATTTCATGATCTATCTTTCTAAAAATAAGATAGATCATGAAATTATTAAAAAAATGAGAGATCCTTTACTCAAACCTATCATATATTTTCTTAAAAAACAAATTCAAACGTTTGGATAGGAAATGTATCAAAGAAAGATTTAGTTTTTATTTTTCTGTTTCACAAACCAATGAGTTTATATTTTTTTCTTCATAGCTTTAATATATTATTATTTTAATTTTTTATACTAACTAACTTAATATTTTATACTAAGTAACTATTCTCAGTAGCTTTTTACTACTAATACTCTAGTTAATTGCTTTATTGCTTGTTTTAACCTTGCACTTGACTGTAAATTTAACAATTACAAATGTAAACGGCACTTGTGCCCTCATTTATTTAATTTTATTACATGTTTTTCTACAAAAAACAACACGTAACTATCTAATGTGAACTAAACCAGGCAGACTTGACTGTCCTAAAACGGGAAATCTCCAAGTTGGACAGTCAAAGTTTTCTTATAATGTATATGCATTGTTTTCAAATAAATAAAATAAACTGTTTAAAGTGTATTTTTGAGAAAATTTCCAAAAATCCATCACAATTTTATTTAAAACCAGATACAATTCCTGAAACTAACTGTATTGGTCGTATTGGTTAAAATGTTGTTATTGTAATCAGATTTAAAGTGAAATAATAATGACCAGCAATTTTTGTCAAACATAATTTTGAAATTTGCGTTCTAAATGAAAGTGATTATTGAAAATATCAATATCGGTCGTGTTTCTCTCAATATCGGTTGTAGTTCAATGAACTTTGAACTTTTGCATTGAAATCGACCCGGGCGTCGCGGATTCGGTTCCCCGGCTGGCCAACATTTTCCGCTTAGTTTGGTGGTAGTAGGAGATTTTCTAACATTGTTGGGTTATTTGTAACCCGGGAATGTTTGTCTTTCTTAAAAAAATAAAATTAAAATTAACCTTCGTTTTCAAAATTGGAAATATTTGTTAGGAGAATCCAGAGAAAAAAAAGAAAAAAAAAGTTGATTGCCATTTTCAAAATTGGAACTGATTTGTCGGGAGTTCAGAATATTCCTGTTAATGTTTTACGTTTTGAAGAGTCACGAAAAAAAATATATTACCACGTTTTCACCTCCGATTAGTAAAACTTAACTTCCAACGTTTTAACATCGAACGACCGGACACTACGAATTTGATCCCCGCGCACTGCTACCCGTGTGATAATAGTGGAGATATTATTAAGCAAAAGCGCCTCTTTGTCTATCCCGCTATTTTTTTCCGGTTTGCGCCAATCAATTTTTTGGTAGCTGAATATCTGCTGTTTTCCTTTGACCAGTTACCCTTTTATCCATTCCATGCCAAAACAACAGCATTGTTTGTATTTAAAATTATTTTCTTAGGAGTTTTTCTTCTTGTTTGTAAATATTCATCTATCCGTTATCGATTAATTATCGTAATATCGTAAATTAAAATCCAATTCACGTAACCCTTACGTTTCATAAGTAAGACCTAAGTAGATATTAAGTAAGTAGCCGCGCTCTATAAAAAGGCGCTCTCCTAAGACGCCAGCGACAGGGATGTAGCAAAAATAACGCACTAATAAAATAGAGCGATTAATAGTTGCCAACTGGAAGAACACTAGAAAAATTGGAAGATTACCTTTTTACTGTATTAGGCTGGGCGCATACATCCAATTTCTCCATCCGATTGTCTGATCCGATTGTCAGACAACTGAAGGCCTTCGCGCCATACATTTCTTATGAAAGCCCGCATACATCCGATTCGAAAACCTGCCCGGCAATAAAAATAGGCCACGCCCTTCCACGCCGGCCGTCCAATCCGGCCGTCCAAATGGCTAGGCCTCGGTCGTATTACCCATCCGATCTTCGAATCGGATGTGTGCGGTGTTAATCCGATCCGATTGTCTGATCAGACAATCGGAAAGCCAAATCGGATGTATGCGTCCAGCCTTAAACGGATTGTTCACGCTTTTATTGTTGCATGTTGCTCTTTGGCAACTATCTATTGTGCACTCTGCCTTATTGAGCTTAGTTGATCTCACCTCCCCGCAAAGGACCGCATCGCTTTACTAAGTCCATAATTGCAATATTCACACCGCAACCATTTGCAAGGTTATCCGCCGCGCCGCTCGCATGATCTCGCTTGTCATCATTATATCACCAAATCCTTTCCAAAATCTTTCCAAACTAACACCTACCTTCCTGGTGTAATGAGAATAAGTGAAATGCAGGTAACAGTTTTTTTTTGGGTAAGTGAAATTATAATAAATAGATATTAAAACTCGCATACAGTCCATTTGCGCCTTAACACGGCTATAGGCAAATTTTTCACAATCAAATATTTAGTCTTCTACTACTACCACGTTTAGACTGTTAAGTAATTCAGGCAAATTATTTTTTCTACCTGTTTATTTCGTTATTTGGAGCTTTCACTGTAATTTTCAAAGGTTGGAAAGTGCTAACACCTGTAATCATTAACATTAATTATTCTTATTTCCACTTTGATCTCAGCGTATCAAGTCAGGTTGTTCAGAGCGAGTCTTTTTGCAATCAATTTTCATTAGGTAAATGTATCCCGCACCCATTTACTACCTCTAGCACTACCTACTGCTAAAGGTGTCTAATTCAATTTGAGCAACAATCTTGTATTATCATCAGCCCGCCTTGTTTAGTTCCTAGAAACGTGATTACGTGACTTATAAATAGGTTATGAACACAATGGCCATTGAAAATTTAGTTTCTGAATAACACCTTAAGAGGAAACCGACCGGCGTTTTGTCCAAACAAAGGTTTTCCCCGATTTCCCCTATGAATTTTAACACTTGTGCAAATATTTTTAAGAATAATTTGGAAATCGACCATCAGCTTTTACTTTTTTGATAAGTCACTCCTTGTAAGACTTAGGACCCTTTAAAAATCGTTAAATTTTCCTGGTTTGAATGTCATCACAGACGTTCGGTATATAAATTAGATAATGTATTTAAAAAAAAAAAACAAAACGCACAGACTCAGAAAGTTTTTTCTAACACATTTGATAAAAAAAAACTTAGAAGTTGGTTTGCTTTTGGAGGGAAAAATGGGGAATTCAAAACCTTGATTATGACGATTTTATTTGGGTATTATCAGCCGGAAGTGCAGCTGTCTCTTTCGCTCGTTTCCTGTTAAGTGATTGATGTAAAATGCTTTTCACAATGGCACGTTTTTTTTATGTAAATACCTCTTTTAAAATGTTAACTGTCTTGAGGCAGTAAAACTATGGCATCTCCAATTGGGAAATGTTGTGATGTTCAAGGTAGTGGGATAGGGAAGAAAATGGAAAGTAGTGGGGTGGGAAAAAAAGAATGAAGAAATAAATGTCTGTAAGTACGTGGCTGTTCAAATCTGATCATCAATGGGTGGTCTGCAATACTGAGAGTTTATTTTGAGTTAAAAATCGCTTGTATTCATACATATTTATTCTATTTTTTATCAGCAAACCTGTTTATTGTATAACATTTTGATTAAATTTTTTTTTTTTATTTTTGGTTTTTGGTTACATATTCACAAACATTAACAGAAAACTAATCATCAATTTTTAAACATCATAAGAATACTTGATAATACAGACTCACTCTATATGAATGATGATTAAAAAAAAAATTCAATAATTCCAAAAATACGAAAGGAAGCAGTTTCACAGACAAGTGAAATATAATATATTATTATTTCAACAATTCCGATGAAATTTGTTCAATTTTTAATCATACTTTTTGAATTCTTAATATCGTAGGCGATGTATAACAACACACAGTATTATGCCAATGTTTATACTTTGAGCTGGATAAAAGCTATCAAACTCAAAATTTTTATTATATTCTGCAGGATTGTTAAATAATTCGAACGAATTTTATTTAATTTTCGTTCCTAGCAAATTTAATCAGTTTTGTGGGAGATCTATTGCAAAACTCAATTTATGGCAATGAACCTAATTTTATTATTTACGGAAAGCACTTTTTTGTTGAACATTATAATTAATAAATCTATTATATATATATGTATTAATATTTTTAACGTAACGTAAATATCGCACAAGAGTACCGATGCTCCTAAAGGTCTGGAGCTAGTAAGACTATGGAATCCCCATTTTTGATTTATTGTGATGCTGAAGGTAGTGTGGGGAAGGAGATGGGAAAGGGAAAGTTTGGAAAGTACCTGGCTATTCGGTTTTGGTCACCTGGCTGTTCGTTTCAGGTAACGTTTCATTTCGTCTTACGCCAGGGTGATGCTGAGAGTATCTTCCACACTGGAACGTGTCGCAAGTACACTTTACATTATTTTTAATTAATATATTGTGAAATAACAAAAATCATCTAAAATTTCCCATATAATATTCCCACGCCGGGGTTTGTACCCGCGACCTCCGGATTGCTAGTCGACCACGGAGTTGGTCAGGTTTGTTTTCTGCAGATTAAAGAAACTACCTTCTCTTGGCAAGCTTATTTCTGAAAATAACCCAGAAAACTTATTTGAGACGACCCTCGAATGGCTGAGAACATTATTTAGTAAATCTACCTACATTCAACAAAAACTTTGAAAACAAATAACTTTGTGTACACCACTATTTAATTAAAAAAAATCAACATGTTTCGAAAACTATGTTTTCGTCAGGATAATAAGTTAATAATAAGTTAACTTTAATCTGTAATCCAAATCCAAGATAATTTTATCTTTCTTCCTTCCTCTCTTTGCAGCGTTCATCTTGAAGCAAAATAACGACGCCTAAGATGATCATTTTGACCACTACTGTTACTTTATTTAAAAAAAAAAAATTATACCTACAGCTTGTGATATATGATTTTCCATAGAATTATGATAATGGTTGAATATTATTACACTTCCTCCGCAGGAGCCTGGTGATGGCAGGAACCACTGAAACCGGTATCAAAACGGTCTGCAGTGTTTTCTCAATTTGTTAATTTTCATTTTGGGAGGCGAGTATGGGTACCGCAGTCCAAGGAACCAACACAGTTGGATTGGGATGGGCTACTTATCAGGGGTGTCCGGGTTCTTGGGGTGAGGTTTGTCTAGGTTTTGGCAGCACATGCGTTTGCCCACCTTCTGCGTGAGGGAGACATTTTTAGCTCTCCAGACGGACTCTCCTCGATCCATCGCCTTGTACCACAGTGGGAAGGATGGATTCATACGTTCGTAACTCCTGGACATATTGAAACCCAGATTTCTTTCCACCTCTCATACTTTTTTCCTTCCCAGAACTTACTTTTCCTAAAAATATGATCCTCAAAAATGACACAGGCACCGAGGGAAGTTGTTTCCCTCAGGGTGGAACTAATGTAAAAAAAAAATTGAACAGGGCCTCCCGATTTGTACAAACACAATCCACACGTCTTTATTTTGTTTGAATTCCTACCTACATATTTAATAATTACTGACATGTTAATTTGTTGGATGTTTTGATCATATGTTCTTCTACTAAGAGGCGTGAGAACTACATATGCTAATATTTAGAGTTGGCAACACCGTACGTAAAAGCAAGTATCTTGTCAATTGTCGTTTTCATCGTTTCGCGGTATTTATTCACGAAGACGTGAGTTAATTGATAATGCATGATCAAATTCCGTCAAAATCACAAAACTTTACAAGCGGAGCGGTGATGAGATGTGTCTTCTGAGCAATATGATTGGTCAACATTTACACGTCTCTGTTTCACTCTGCTCAGCTTTGCTTCTATGGAAACGCACCCTTAGATAAGTGCACTTATGACAATTTATTGCAACCAACAATTCTATCAAAACCAAATATATTTTGTATTTTGTAATTTGTATTTTGTATTTAAAATAAAAAAAATGTTTAAACTACTGTATTTTGTATTTCAAATACACGACTTGAAAATATTTTGTATTTCGTATTTTAAATACATGCGAAAAAGTATTTTGTAATTTGTATTTTAATTACATTAAAACATATATTTTGCCCAGCCCTGCATGTGGTTTGTCACCATACTCACTTTATCCTATTTCTCGTATTCTCGTCTATAGTACTGTGGCCTTGTCCATTCTAATCTCAGTCCTTCCTCTTACATACTTTGAATTTGTTTAGGGCAGCCAATTCCCTTTGCCTCTAGAATTATCAAAAAAATAAATTCTCCAAAAATGGTTACATTCAAATCAATTACAATGTCCAATCCAAAACATTTAAGATATTCATAAAAATTTAAGAGAGATTATGATGATAAAAGCTTCTTGAATGGAAGAGCTTTGAACTTGCTCCATGGCTAAATTAAACTTGTACTTATACATTACTATATACCTATACCTATACATGATTTTACTAAAATATAATTTTGGTCGTCTTTGTTTTATGTACTGACTTGTAAATTATGTACTGACTTGTGCGATGCTCAAAGAGTATTGTAATTAATAGTGTACTAGAATATTCACTGAAACCATGTTGAAAATGTATTATTTCAATGTAATTTTTATGCGATGAATTCTGTTGGAGAGCCAATAAATAAATACATACGTAATGATTCAAACTGTGCTTCTCAAAAGCTTCCTTTAAGCAGCTTTTGCTTTATAACATGCAGATATTATTTGAAATGAGATAATTGTTTGAAGATATATTTCATTTTTTTGTATTATATATGTTGTATATTGAAATGCGAGAGTTATTTGACACCGAGTCGGGATTGTCAATTCTAGCTTGTTGCGATTATGTGAAATATTTAAACAGTGTTAAAAAAAAGGATTTAACTTCGGTTGTGATAATCGAAGGTTTCGTTTGTTAGGTGGTATATTATTAATGGAATATGTTTTTTTCAATGGAAAGAGTAACGAAATAGAATTTTATGTAGTAAGGGAAGGTTTTATGACGATATTAGGTAGAGGTCTATTAAAACGGTGACCGGCCAACTCAGAATGAAACCAACTCAGAACCACCTCAGAAAGGTCACAAATAGTGATGATAGAAAAATATAAAAAATTGGTGAAATTGAAATTTAGTGTTGGGGTTAAGGGCTATATTAAAATTATTTTTTTCATAGTTTTTTATGACTTTTCAAAGAATTGTTGAGTTCACTTGGTTCTGAGTTGGCACGGAACCATTAAAACAATGGTCTAACGGGTTTCTAATTAAACTAAAGTGTACAAATTGTCAAGTAAGTTTGATAATATAAATAATTGGGAATTAAATTTTTTTTTTCAATACAAGGAATTGTGTTGTTACAAATGAGGGGAGAGAGAAGTTGTGTTGATAAATTATCTAAATTAGGTGTTTCCTGGAAAATTAATAAGGATTTAAATTTTCTCGTGTTTGTTACTTCAAAACTTGTCTGTTGATAAAAATTTCGTCTCTTGTTCTCTCTGGGATTACGACCGAAGCAATATCTTTCATTACAGGTCCAAGCCGGAGGCTTCAAGTTCAGCTTCATGGAATGATGGCCGAGACCACGGACTTTTATGGTATATGACTTAATCTATAGGCCTCCGACTTGTTAAGGTTAAACGCAACGTACGTTATAATCTACGCATTCACAGATGGCGCCAATAAAATTATTTTAGGTTTTAGACACTTTTGCAAGTTATGCTTTAAGATATTAATAATAATTAATTGTTCGCGCCCGTACATACGCAAAATGAATATGAATAAATAGTTTTGTCAATAAAAAACTCAAATCTTTCAAGAGAGGCTGACAAATACAAAATTACATCGGTGATTCAATCCAATATTGTATTTGTCAGCCTCTCTTGAAAGATTTGAGTTTTTTTTATTGACAAAACTATTTTTTTCATATTCATTTTGCGTATGTACGGGCGCGAACAATTAATAATTCTTAATATTTTAAAGCATAACTTGCAAAAGTGTTTAAAACCTAAAATAATTTCATTGGCGCCATCTGTGAATGCGTAGATTATAACGTACGTTGCGTTTAACCTTAAGCTAAAAAATTATCGTTCACATCCGAAGTAATTTTGTACCAAAATTTTAAAATCTTTAGCGGCCTGTTAAATCTGTTAATATAACTTTTAAACAATATTTTTATTCGTAATATTTAAAAAAAAAAAAAAATCGTGTACTGAATCAAGATTCCTACAAAAATAAATATTTTGTTTTAAAATAAAATTATTAGATGATTAAATCTGTTTATAAAAATGACACAAAAAAATATTTAAAAAAAAAACAAATTTATTTCGATAAAAAAAAATTGTACTTTGGTATATTGGCATTTTTACTTATATGTGTACTTAAAACTAAAAAAATAATTTTGTGTGATAGTCCTCGAAGCAATCAGGGATGTGAATGACGACTTTGCAAGATTTTCAAGACTCGTCATTTTGACAAACTCTCAATGATAAAAATTCAGTCGTAAATATTAGGTGAAAAACTTTAGGATCTTTTTATTGCCAATACTGCGAAATTAATGCTATATCTATAGTGGGTGTGGCATTAAACGTATGTACTTATACTCTATATGGGATGTGTGGGATTACACTCACCTCCCCACATCCTGGAATAAAGACTATTATTATTATTATTAAAATTTAAAAAAAAAACAAATGTTGTGCGTATGTCCGTTTTTCAGCCCCGCCACCCTTGCGTGGTTGGAGTTTATGACTTCGCATTGTACACCCGTAAGAACGGCGGGGTTTGAAGCCAATGGGTTAAAAAATAAATTAAACGTGAATTAAAACGAGAAAAGTTATTTAATATTAAGTGCAGTAATGTTTGTGTCGATAACTTGAGATTTAAGCGTAGATGATTGAGATGCAACGAACATATATCTGAAAGTATAAAAGAGATACTTGTGTAAACACAAGGTAGCATGATATGACGTATAAAAGGGCGTGTCTACTTTGTATTTGGTATTTTTATCATAACTTCCTGAAAGTAACTTGTTTCATAGTGTTTCTATAAACAGTATAAATATTCTACCCTCACTTAATTATTTTTTACTATCCATCGAATATAAATTTTACTGGATGATCAGCATCATCTCTAAATGAGCAATCACCACACCGAAAAACGTAGCGAATAATTGATTAATTGGATACTTGGAACTTTGCGTTCAAAAAGTCTAAATTTATGGAAATATATTGAGATTATTTATGAATTATCACAATGAAGATTTATCTTTTTAAAATACCCACTTTGAATGACGAACGATCCCCTTAATTACGCAGAAAGTACTTTCCAGCTATTTCCAGCTAATTTTCATCTTTCCGACTTTGTGCTTGCGGCGGCGAGGTTTCTTTGCGTACGGCTAAAGGGCTTAGCTTAAATTTTAATTAAGAAGCCTTTTCACAGCCCTCCTCATATGAGTTAATAGCTAACTGTCGCTGGCGGGATTATGGTGGCTCGGAGTAAAGTTCGCCGCTTTGGGGTAATGAATAGCCATGGCGGGATATTGCAACCGGCTTTAGGCGGTACCTACTCAGTTACTCTCATCTTACTCTACTCGTTTCATGACGAAATAACACGGGTGTGAATTTAACTTGTCAATATTACACTATCAGAATTACACACAGATTAAAACTATGCATGGAAGAAATCGCACCTAGATAAAAATTACACTTGATTTGACATTAGATTATCACGTCAAAAGTATTATTGTGGTTATTTTTGGGGTATCATGCGGTGTTGCGTTACTACCATTTTTAACCAATATTTCGGACAACGTTACAACGTCTATCACACATCTGCCCTGATGATGGACACCAAAATACTATCCGAACAATGCTAAAGTGAAGAGGCAGCGCAACACGGCATAATACCCCAAAATACATCACGAACATAGAATTTTTCCTGTAGGAATTATTACACACATTAAAAAAACTAAACCTTTTCAAATTTTTGATTTTTTCCAATTTCAAATTTATTTAGCACACCCTAATCTTTTTTAGATCTCCAAATTTTAACCAATTAGTTAAAAACAGATTTTTTTGACGTGTGTAATTTCGGTCCGTGTAATCTAAATATGTGTTTTCAAACAATTTAAGTGAGTCGTAAAAACCAGGCAACATATTTGTAAATAGTTCATTTGAACATATTTATTTCCAAAGTGAATGATTACAAATTATTATATTTTTAAAGAATTGAGATGCAAGAAAATGTTTGAGGTAACTAACAATGGCGCACAGAGATATTTTTTGCACGGTTTCGAAATTTTGATGGATTAAAAAATTTATCATTATTAAACATATTTCTAGATGCTAAGAAGAGTTTAAGATTTTTTAAAAGTTCTTTTGTTCTTTGGTTATTTGAATTTTCATAATATACATGTTTTCGTAAAATGCCAAAATGTCTAATGTCGATATTGAGCATTGTTTTACCAATATAATGTGCTGAACAATCACTACAATCTATTTTATAAATTATCTAGTGACAAGCTATGTCTTTATCCTTAGAGCAAAAATATTGCATAAATTATTGTTTTTATTCAATGTCGATCTTAAATTAGAAATAAGGTATTTAATAAGGTTCGTGAATAAAATAAGACTCCATTGGAAACTTAGATTGTTGTTACTATATTTTTAATTTTAGATTTTTTTTTTTCTTATTTAATAAAAATCATGTTTAATTGATTTAAACTTGATTTTAAATCAATTAAAAATTACCATAAGCTATTGTAATAGCTTTAAGCTATTGTTAAGTTCTCTAAGTACTATTATTGTGACAGGAGTTTCTCACTGTTCCGTTATTCTATGTCTCTTTCGTTATATGTTTTATAAAATCACAAACGATTTTTGATTCATCGTGAATGAATATATATTGGATTGTTTCGCCGGCCGATGTTGCGAATTCTGTGCATTTATTATTGTGAATTGAAACACCGCAAATAGGCAAATAGGCTGTGAGCCTATACATCTGTTCGCCCGCTCGTCTGCAGACATAATAGTGTTTTTTACTATTTTAATAGTGAACATAATGAGACATTTTAATGAAAGACCAGCGGCATACGATCGACAAGCATAGGACAAGGGAAGTCTTGGCATCCCTTAAAATCTATACTTGTAAAGCATAGTGAGGTAGTTCAATTGATTTTGTTAAATGATCGCATCCCCGCAGCGAACTGTATTTTGTATTGTAACGATATTATACAATTAAGAAATTTTTCTTTCACCTACGAAAAATAAACAGTTTTTTTATAAAATGAAAGAATTTTTAATTAAAGGACTTGATTTGGAAAATAACTCAGATCTTGATTTGGATTTAGGTTTTTTAGGTTGTGATTTGAAACTCGATGGAACGAAAAAGCGACACTAAAATAAGACAAACACATACATTTACAGGATTTAGCCAGTGAGAGAATGAGAATAATTGGAATAATTGGTCTCCTCTTCGTGCGGTGCTTCGTAGCCCCACCACTATTGTCTTCTTTAGTTTTCTGAAGATTTCACTTCTACATCGTGTGAAGTACACACATTTTTAATTATATATTATTATAATAACTTTATGAGTAAAACTTCAATTATCAATATTTAATCATTGAAGACAATACTAACGAGGGGTTCAAATTCTAGACGCGACCGTATCTTTTTCTGAATTTTCTGTATTAAATTTTGTTTTCAGAGTGGCTCATATTGTTTCCAATTAAATTACGTAATGTTATACATTTTCCCGCAAAAAATATAAATAATAATACAATAAACATATTGTGAATAAGCATTAGTAGGAA
Organism: Glyphotaelius pellucidus; assembly: GCA_936435175.1. Lineage (NCBI taxonomy): Eukaryota > Metazoa > Arthropoda > Insecta > Trichoptera > Limnephilidae > Glyphotaelius > Glyphotaelius pellucidus. The sequence continues at coordinate 28,644,168 of OW386538.1, read as the reverse complement.
TCTTTAACCCATATATGCCCAGAACTATTTTTGGGCATAGTTCTAGTTAGTCTCCGATTTTTTTCAATTTAGGATATGTGGGTCCCTGAAGGATTGTTTTAAAGAATCTCACTGAAATTTTGAGGTGGGAGTGGAGAAAAGGTAATTTTTTGATGGGTCGAAAACGACCCCATGGTCAAATGCATTACTTTAAATTCATGTTGAATAAAAATGCCATTATTTTATTTATTCTTTATTTATCGAAATCGTTAGTAAATTAAACAGACAAAAAACATTTTGAAATAAAAATTACGAATTAAACTACGAAAAACATTTTGCATGTAAGTTTACACCGCATTTATTGCACGTCGTCACAGTTTTATTTTTCAAAAAGCGCAGATTCTTCTCAAAAGCAGACTTCTCTTGACAGAGCTTTTTCGATAATGTGCTCCGCATTGTGGTTTCGCACCGTATAAGGTACACTCGTTTGGATCTTTCGACTGTGTCCAGATTTAGGTCTTTCAGTTCCATTCTTTTGCAACAAAGTGCGGGCAATGCTTCGTCGAAACTCTAATGTGTCGGACCGGACGTCTTGCCAGTACGGGTCGGTGTCGGACCCGTACTGGCAAGCTAAAAATGAAGCATTATTCCTAGGAAGGTCTCTCTTCACCCAAGTGCGCTCCCCATCCGCTTGACGTCTCCTTCCACGCCTCCTTCCGTAAGCCTATTCGTGACTGCCCCTTTCAAGTTGTGTACTGATAGATCCTCCGCGTCCGGTTCCTCTGCCAATTCCACGTGCTCTTCCCCGTGCTTGTTAGCGTGCCCTTCCACGTGCCCTACGCGCCTAACTTGTTTCGGTGACAACGGTGATGTATTGTCAGATTCTTCATCTTCGCTAAACGTGGTTTTCTCAGCAAGTAGATACCTCAAAATAAGACTGGCAAGCGGGAGTAACTGATGACGGGATAAATGATGGAAAAATGTACCTTCTTCATCGCCAGAATCACCGTCCGAGACCCTGCCATCGCCAGGTGGGTCAATAAAAACATCCCCACCTTGTATCTCATCTCATCGTAAAAGTCCAAACTTTCCAACACCTCTATAATGTCGTTCGTACAAAAGGATCGTCTATTCCTAGAAATAAAACATAGCAATTGGATATACTTCTGCCCAAGGGGTATTTAACGACCCATAAAAGTTTTGACAACTATATCTGTGAAATCACATATTTATTTCGGATTCATTCATTTGCATTAGATAAGTAAACTATCTTATTTTACATAATAATCAAAATAATAATAATATTTACAAAGAAAAATATATAACATACATTATTCTCAGCAACTGTCACCAGAAATTATAACTTTGACCGTTAAGTAAAACTGTCTATTTGTTTTAGAAGATAGTTCTTTCATCCATCGATAAATGGCGCTAGACGTCGAAAACAAGCAGTTGCGTTCAACAATTCGCTACTTTTCTAGAGTCTGTTTTTCGGGTCAAAAACGACCCACTAAATATATATGGGTTAATTTATATTAAGGATGTACTCAAAGTTTCTCAAAACTTTTTTTATAATTTTGTACAGAAATTTAAACCAAAGTTCCAAAATTAGAGAGCAGAGCAATCATGGAGGCGAAATTGGCGTAGCCATCGGCGGTGAAGAGTTCAGAGCAAAGAGAAGAATCGAGGGCGGCAGCAGTTAAAACAAATTAAACGTCCGTGTTATTTTACGGAACGGAATGTACATTGTACAATTCTCGACTCTTTCGGTATGAAAATAACACTTATGAAAGCTGATGAATATGAATACAACATGATTCCTACGGTCGAGGGATACGTTTGGGTAAACTGGTACAGAAGGCTCACTATTATGTGGATCGGACCGGTTAAGCATTCAGATCTTATTATGAAACCCGGTTGATTTTCACGATTGTAAATTAAAATTATCAATGGTGTGCTAGTTCTTTTTTTCAATTTGATTTTTTATTTCAATGTTGGCTAGGATTTTAAAACAGTCACCTAACCGCCGTTGTCCGCCGATGTAGAAACACGTGTGTTATTAATATTTCTTTTTTTGAAACTGACAATTCGTGGTGGAATTCGATTACAATATATTATAATAAAAACAAATATAAAACTTTTTTCCACTTTAATTTTATTGACCGTAACCGGTTTCAGCTCGCTAGAGCCATCTTCAGACTGGTGAAGATGGCTTCAGACCAGTCTGAAGATGGCTCTAGCGAGCTGAAATCGGTCACGGTCAATAAAATTAAAATGGAAAAAAGTTCTTTATTTGTTTTTATTATAATACATGTGTTATTATTTCTATGAATAATAAAGCACGTGAATCAAACATCATAGAATCCGTGTTTAAAAAAAAAAAATAATAAACTCCAAATCATGATGCAGATGTCATTGCATGCTAAAATAAGTTGCATTGAACTAGAATATTAAAAACAACAAGACGCAAGAGCTTTACGTTCTTGCTGAGATAAAAAAAATTGTAGATTTAGTGCTTCTTAGTAAGTTTACCACGAATTTGAATATTTTGCTTCTATTGCACGTTTTTTCCAGCAAAAATATCTTAACGTTAACCCCTCATGTTAATTTGTTCGTTTTTTCAAAAAAACTCATATAGGTCTCATAGAAGTTGTTTTGTCTTCCCTACCATCATGGTTAGAAATATGATCTAATGAATGTTAGAAAGAGAAAACATATAACAGGTTAACATATTTTTAACGTTTTTATTCAAAACTAAAAGTTAACGACATAATAGTTAAAATGTACGCCTTTATGAAACCAAAGTTTCCTACCGTAATTTGAAAAAAAAATGCAATTTTGGATTTTTTTTTAAAATTATTTTTACATGAAATTACAAAAAGTGAGTTGATTTAACGTTTATAATACTCTTGCCTAATAAAAAATGGGTTTGTGTGTTTTTTTTTCGTTATTAGTGGTTTTAGTTAGAAAAAGCGTAAGGTAAGCCATTTTTAAAACTTTGTTATGCTTGCATTAAAACATTTTGCATTAAAAAATTACATATTTTTATCAAATTATAATATTTGAGAGCGTATTTCATCATCGTTCAAAAACAGTTTTCTTTTGTTTTGGATGTTTTCAGGAATATTCCATTTAATTGGAATTTATTGCAAAGTAGAGATGGCGTGAGGTCTGAGAGGTATATGTATTAATTTTCTATTTCCGTCTTGCACTTTAAAACGGAATTACTCAACCAAACCTCACAGAACAAACAAAAGTACATCATATAGGATCGCACTTCCACGAATGATTTCATTGAGAAGTTTTGTCACTTGTTTTGAGAATATAACAGAGAGTTTAGTGTAGGGCGATCACACCGTATTCAGTATTTGGTATTCCCACACCAGCACATGATTCTCCCTCTGTTAGCATATTACATATTTGGAATAATGGCTCTCCAGAGAAATTATTTATTTAATATTACAGCCGAGGTCCGACACAAAACAGACGTGTAGACGAAATGAAGTCTGCATTAATTAAACGCCGGATAGTTTGAGTTACCTGTTACCAATGATTTTAAACCAACCAGATTGGTTTAAGCGGTCACTTTGTTGGTTTTATGTAAAATTAATTTTGCTGTTCAGAATGAAATCTTATTACTTCTAGCACAATCTAATAATAACCTGATTAATTTTCCTGGAACTCTTTTTGTGACAGAAAACACAAGTTCACGAATAATTGATTGGAAATGGTTTGGTAATTGTTCAAATTTGTATTCATTTAAGGGGGTATTCTTGTCTAGAAAAAAAATTTTTTTCTTAATATTTCGAAAGTTTAGATATTCAAAAATATTTTTTTAAAAGGATTTTTTGAAATTCTAAATATTTTAAAAGTTAAAGCCATTTTAGTGTCGTGAAAATAGACGAAATCTAACTAGAATTTAAATAGAACAAAACTTAAAACGCCTTTTACTCGAACCTACTTTTTTCGAAACGTTTATCACCAAATCTTAAGTTCTAATAAATAGATTTTCTTGAAATTTGGCAAGAATTTTTTTGTATACATTCCATCGCGGTAGAAACTAACAAAAAAATTTTAAAAAAACAAATTTTTACTATTTTTAGGAAATTTACAAAATTAGGAAAAGTTAAAAAATAACTGAAAAACAAAAAAAAAATTTTGAGTAGCCGCCATTTTGCGAAATAACTTTTTTCCAATTTTCTTGGTTCATACCGTAATGCAATTTGTATTGATAAATAATCTACAATTTTTTTTATTTTTCAAACGACCAGAAGGGTTGAGATCGCGACAAGATGGGCACGCTCTTTTTCCCCCATCTACTTGAACAGCGTGTAATTTTGTGAAATATAAATAAATCATAAAAAAAATGTGTAGTTAAAATATTAATGGTTCTTTTTATCGACCAAAAAAACGTCCAAAATTCGGGCTTCTAGACTAGAATACCCCCATAAAGATCACATACGTTCACATGCAATCTTAGATACAAAACTAACCTTTTTTAATATGGAATACGTCAACCATGCACCTACCGATGTCTGGTATTCTTTGGCGTTTAGCGTGTTACCCTTCTCCGAGAGGTGAAACAGGCTCCATTTGAAATTCCCAATACATCTGTTAAAGTCAGGAAATTTATTAAAATAGATTTGTTGTTTTTGTACGGGGTTCAGTGTTTTTCAGGTATCTTTTGATAATAATATCAGATCAGATGTGGCTGTTGAACTCAACAATAGGGATCACTTGCGATGTGTTCAGTATCGGCAGGGGTTTTTAATGATTGATATGTTTACATCCTAACACCGGCATTGGTAGGGGGGGGGGGGCAGGAGGGGAAGGGAAAGAGAAGGAGCGACAGAGAGTGGCAGGGGAAGTGCTTCACCTAGACAATCGATGAAAAAAAAATAAAGGTAAAACAGACGTTAATAACTACCTTTTAAGCGGGATTTTCGCCAGGCCCAATTTTCAAAATTTTTTTAATCAACTCCACACAAGAGGCCCTGATAGGAAATTAGTTCCTTACAGCATAGTATGCGATCCTTGAAACTTCTGTGAAAATGATACACATTGAGGGCATAGGACTCGGATAAAAATATTTCACATTTTTGTGTAAGCAAATGTTGCCTGTGAAATGATGAGGACTCAGCTTGCCGTGGATTGAACTCTCTATTTTGAAGGTCTTCATTTTAAACAATACTAAAATATTCACGTCCTTGAAAATAGGAAAAGATTTTCGTCTTAATAATTTGGACTGAATCTTTGAAAAATAATAATCATAATTTATAAATAATAATCAATAATAAAAAAACAAAAATCGCAAGCATTTATTGGTATTAACACGCATTTGTAAGAAATAAAACAAATTTTTCAATCCCTTCACTTTCGTCACATACTCCAGATAGGGATGCGATATTTCCACTCCGAGACTATTGTGGAAATGGAACTAATGTGCGGTGATCGCGTTTTTTTATATATAGGTACATAATCTACACATTTAAAAAAAGTGTACTTTTGTTTTTTGTTTGATGTATTACATTTTGTATTACATAACTCATAATGTTTATAGCGGTATTAAGATTTTTTTCAACTATGATAATTTTTTAAATGCTCATATATCTCTAAATCCCGATTCGGTGGCTATTGTCTTGCACGTACCCCTTTTGTGAGAATTGTGGCTTGTTGTTTTTCTCTAGGTTTACGTCTTTAAAAAGGGGCCCCCAAATTCAGTATGCAGAAGGACCCTTTAACTGCTTAAAGTGGTCCTGTTCACAACCCCAAGCAACGCCGGGTACCCTTCAGCTTGAATATAAATATAAATATTTCTAGTTCTTCTCCTCCCCTTGTTTAGAAGCCCCCCCCTGCATCCTAGGTTCTGCGATACAGGCGGACCTATCTAGTGTCTTTGTATACTTGCATGTTATTCCGGTGTTAAGTTTGCGGAAACCGAATGTAGAAATTGTACGGGGATCCATTTCCCGACTGACAATAAAATAACAACGGCTCAAACATAAACGTGGAACTCCCAGTGAGTTCTGAATGTTGGGTTCTGTATTGTTATTTAGATACTAATATATTGTGCACTTTGCGTTATGCTCCAACCAAAAATACACTCATAAGAAAGTGCTGCGCACTTACGGGAAAATCAAACTTAATGAGAAATTTGTATCATTCTTAAGAACTTTTTCAACATCTGTATAAAATGACTAAAAATCCTTTAGTTCAAAAGCAGATGATCTTTGGAACTCTGAATATTTTTAATTTCATTTGAAAGATTCTGTAGTCATTATTGTTCATGTATTTTATGCCTTATTGTACTTGTCACTTGATTATTATTATTCTTCTATATCTTTTTTTCTATATTATGGTTTCTCGTTACATGTGTACTTTAGTGTTATATTTCATATTATGAAATTGATCTGCTGACAAACCGCGTTGCCAGTTTAGGTGCTTAGGATAAACAATAAATAAAAAAATAAAATAACAACCTTACTAATGGGGCAACTTTAAAAAAAGTATATTTCAAAGCAATTCATTCAGAATCTTTGCATATCATTATTCGCCATTGCCTAATGCTTAAAAATATTGCTGTAGAATGTCTAATTTGTATTTTTAATACAATTCAACATAAAAAAATACATATTTTAAAATTTGTGAAATTGTTACCCGCACTTATCAGCACGGTAGAGCTATTATGAAATATTTGAATCCCGGTCTTTCGTTTTTCATCCATGTAATATTTTATTTCTTGGTGTGTGCAATATGTTTCTTGAATATTTGGTATAGGATGCCTGTTTTGATTAATACTAGTAAATACTGTTCATAACATACGAGAATATTGCAATGCAAGTGCGGTTTCCTATAATAGCTTAACCTAGAGCAGTGATTCCCAAAGTGGTCTAGGTGGACCCCCAGGGGTCCACGAGAGACTCGACAGGGGTCCACGTAGACGTGATAAAAAAATGGGAGTCCACAAGTTGTAAGTGGGGGTCCACGAAGATTTATCTGCAGGCTTATTCTCTATCTTTTGTGGGATCGTTATCGAGATAACGGACGTGATCTCCTGTCAGATTTGTGTGATTTTTACATATTTATTGTAACATATTTTAGCTTAGATCGTTTTAAACATAAATTCCTGCAAAAATGCATGATTATTAATTTATGTAATGTACTTTGTACATAGAAAAGGCAAATAAATCACAAAAATCTGTCAGGAGATCATGTCTGTTATCTAGATTACGATCCCACAAAAGATAGAGACTAAGCCTGTTGGTTTCGATAGAATCACTAGAATCACATAAATACTTAAAAACATAAATACCTTAAGAACTCTTTACTGCTCCTTAGTCCGCCCCCATCTTGAATATGCTTGTTTTATATGGTCTCCTTTTTATGTTATCCATATTCGTCATATTGAGTCCGTTCAACATCGGTTCCTAAAAGAAATTGCTAGGAGGATAGGATTAGAACGAGGCAATTACTCATATAATAAAATCGAACAAACTTTAAGCCTTGCTCCTTTAGAAGACCGTCGGGAAAAATCTGATCTCATTTTTTTCTTCAAAATCATCAACTAAATTATTGACTCACCTACATTATTACAACTCATCTCATTCAATATACCTTCTCGTAGACTCAGAAATAAAGAACTGCTCTTCCTCAATCAACACTCGACTAATTATTTATTTATTTATTTATTGATCAACGCCCTTTTTCAGGGCTTTTACATATTAAGGGTTATAAATACAATATTTATTGTACATAACTGAACTGCTTCAGTAACAATATTTTATATTTGTTTAAAGATAAACTGAAGATGTCCATGGACTTGGTGTAATTGTTTCCTTGCATTAGTATTCTGGGTAAAGAGGAATACATATGGTAGTTAGTCCCAGAATTTCTGCACTGAAATAAATCCTGACTTCTTGTATTACGTTGTGGATTATGGTTATAATTCACCACTATCCAGAATGTGTAGAATGGTCAACTAACGTCAAGACCTTGATTTATTTGGCATAAGCCTAAATGATTTTTGTCGCTCACTAAACAATTGAAGATATTTTATATTAATCTATTTTTAGCAAAGTCTTGACTTGACTTTACACTTCTATTTTCTTATGTTTTATCTGTTTGTCTTTGCTTTCATATACCATTGTAACGTAATGTACATTTCCAAAATTTCGTGTTACTTGGTTGTAAATTGGACGTTAGTCCGTTAATAAATAATAAATAAACAAATAAATAATTACATAACGCCAGAGCTCACCATTATATATAGAAACCATCGCGGGTGCGCGCACAACATCTCACCAAAGTTTCGTCGCAATCGAATGAATGGTTTAGCAGCGCATAATTTCATGACGTCAGAGCTCAGTAATATATATATATATATACATACAGGAACCATCGCGGACCTGCGCACCTCAAATCCCCAAAGTTCATCGCATTCGGATGAATGGTTTAGAAATGCATAATTTCATGACGTCAGGGCTCACTACTATATATATAGAAACCATCGCGGGCATGCGCATATGAAATCCCCAAAGTTTCATCGCAATCGGATGAATGGTTTAGGAACGCATAAGTACATGCAAGCAAATATACATTGATTTTTATAAATAAAGACAAAGGATAACATAAATTTGTAAAAAAAACCATCAGGTAAGTAGTATCCTAATATAGAAAAAATGCTGATGAAATCCAAAATCCAAACGAACACCAAGATTTCACATTTCAAAAATAATCTTTACTACATATTGAAACGGAAAAGGAACGCACAGACGAAATGCTAAATGGTCGATTTAAAACAAGGTTTGCTACGCTCAGTCAATAATGATAATTCGATTGTAGTGAATAATAACTATGAATGCATTACATACAGATTTCAGAAGCACCGCATTAATTAACGCGAACTACGAAGAAATAATATTTTCTGATGAACCAATCAAGACTAATTGTGAGCTTTAATTTGATTGCTGGAGTAACGAGCTATTCGCCTTGCTCCTGTAGGATATTTATTTCATTCACTCACTGCACAATAAACGACGCGAGACAACTTACCCTCTGTTGTTACAGAGTGCAAAACATGGAGCACCCATTCTGTGGGGTTCGGTTGTTTTGAAGAAAATTATTGTGCCAATATAAATTTCAAAAAAGTATTTCTAACTAAATGAGACAGCAATATTATCGTTTTAGAATATTGATATTCATTCATTCATTTTAAAAGTAAATAGAATGTACCGTCTAAATCTTTATATTAGACTGTTTGGGTTCTATCTCCCCGATGATGGCCTTAAATTCATTAAAGCGCCTCTGGCGTAGTCAAAGCAATTGTGAGTAGGATGCACAAATGGGACTTGAGAATTCAATTTGTTTACAAATAAACAAGGTTGCTTCAGAGCATACTGTTGAAGAATATCCATTCCACCGGTTCCAAAGGGAATTTTCGTGTTGCGAAACGCAACGGTCAATGTTTTACAATGGCCAACAAATCTCACTAACCCATGCTCTTTGAAATACATTCCGTTTGAAAAAAGAGTTAAGACAGTCTCTTTAATATTACCTGTAAAATACCTGCCATGAAAACATAATGCCACACATAAAAGCGAGTGATTACAGGCAATCCAGACTCTCTTAGATCAGCTCGACTTCCGAACATCTGTTCAAAAATACTCGTATTAGTGTATGTAAAACCACAGATATTCATGCCAGTAACTCGGTCAAAAGCATGTCAGGTTATCTTTTGGGCTAATTTGTTTGTGATATGTGTGGATGTGTGGATCCATGGAGGCAATTTTTTATCAATGTGATAAAAATAAAAATAAAAATTTTCGGCGCCCTCTAAAGTAGATCTGGTCTGACAAATGAGAAAATGTGAATGATTGATGCGTGGAAAGGCATTTTGGCAGTATATTTTAGCAGGGTCAAAAGAAAAAAAATCATATCTTCGGCAAAGTTGGCCATTCGCATTCTTAATTTTGTAAAGTTCTGAATATATAATTAAGACGATCCGCCATCCTTCTTTCATCCGTATTACAAAACAACCCTTGGAAACGTAAGAAGAAATCCAGTGGAAGCGGGGAACGGGAAGTTCGCTAATTGTTCCTAGCCAATTAAAGCCTGACGCACCCCTCCCGCTCATTGCGCGGGGTGCCCTCGTTGCCAAGGAGAAATCCGTCTTCATTGCATCGGAGCGTGGAGGACTTATGCCTTATTTGTATTTATTATTCTATGGTAATAGCCACTGACTAAAGCAAATAGGGACGGAGTTGGGGTGATGGGGTCTTAAATTTGATTAAAAGTTATGAACCTTCTCCTTGTTAAGTCAGTTTTAATTCCGATGGAACATGGAACATCACCCTTTATAAGGTTTAAAACTAATTGCTGAATTATGTTGGTTGGTTTTTGGGTGTATAACCGTGTTGTACTATTTCTTTCTAATTGAACCACCGTTTTGGACAACCTTTGCTGGATCTATCATCATGGTAGCATAAATAAGTAGTTTTTCTGCTTTAATCTGTCCGGTTTCGGTGTTTATATGGAAATCCCATATTCAAGACTTTTTGCGCTCTCTAAGTTCACCCGTGCAATATTGTATTTATTGGTGAACAATAATAGTTACAGCAGTAATTCCTTTCTGTCATTTTATGTTATTAAAACCTGGTATTATAAGGTTTACCCTTTTTATGCATTAAGTTTGCGTGTTTGTAAGGAGACTGATTCAAAAGTGAGAAGTTTAAATATCGATCTTTCGCGATTCAATGGAATCAAACGCAGTGGAAACAATGACAAGTTTTTCTTATTGAACGTCACCAAAAAATGTCCCAAAGATTGACAATTTATATCTCCCTAATTCGCAACATAAAAATAATCTACAGATACGGGCCTCCGTGGCAAAGAACTCATATCACTTAACGTGGAAGTTTGCGTTACGGATTTTTTTTTTTTAGAAAGAAAAACATTTCCGGGTTACTAATAACCCGAAAATATTTGAAAATGACCTACTATCACCACAGTAAGCCGAAAATGTTACTTGAGTCGTGATGGAGGACTTAGCCAGCCAAGGAATCAAGCGCGGTTCGCGTGGGTGGGACTCAAACGCGATACCAACTCAGCCACTGACCGGTCATTCCTGCGCTAAAAAATTTCAGTGCAGTATTTTTCTTTAAGCGTAACTTTAATTATGTGGTATTGGTAAATTTAACTATCCTAAAAATAGTTTTTCGGCACTGTATGGTACAATGATCTCACAAAATTGTAAAAAATATTCAATTAAATATCACTAAACCTTTAAAAAAATCAAAAAAGTGTACGGCTTATGATAGGTATTATGACCACGTACAAAATTCATTATAAAAGTGATCCCTCTTCTGAAGTTTTTCATATAATTAATTAAATATGAAAACCTCTTATAAGGATACATTATTTTCTAATCCGTGCTCTGAAAACTTAAAAATTTCCCCAATTTAGTCCCGACTACCGACGGAGAAACTCACTTTAATGTCGACGCTAAGTATTTTAAATCGGCTTATGCAAAATTTCCACTAAATTGAAATTTGCTGACGAGAAATTCCAATTTAACGAATTGGGTGTTTTCGTTTCACTTCCTAATGATATTAATGCATTTATAGAAGGATTAAAACTGATGAAAATCAGGCGGTGGTGATTCGTTGTAATAATAATGGGATTATTTAAAGAACCATGTGCACCATTAACAAACTGGCGTGTCGTTTCATTGATATTATTTCCTGATACAAACATTGTATAAACTCTTTCTTTTTGTGGAAATCTTAAATTTAAAAATGATAAAATACGTAAATTAAATTAATAGGTAAAATACTACAAATTAAACACAATTACAAAACGGGCACTTTTTTTCAATATCATAAAATTTGTAAAGATAATAAGTATGGTTATTTTAAAATTGTCAAATCAAATCTTTGTCCTCACCTGTTGGCCGAGTTCTTTTGAATAATATTTTGTATCTACAGAGGATACAACATCAATTAAAAATAAAACAACTTTGTTCCTACGAGTATAATGCACGATTTTATATTTTAACTGCTTAAAATTGGTAATAAAAAACATTTATTTTGAAGCTTGCGTTATAAAAAAATATTACACTCATCACTTAGCTAGCATACAGCATTTGTTATTTTGTGATCAATAAACAATTAGAATAAACAATTTTTACATATTAGAAGAATGTAAAATTATTAAACAATTAGAATACACAATTTTAATAAATTAATAGAATAAAAATTATTAAACAATTAGAATGTAAACTATCATTTAATTTTTTATTTACGTTTGCACTTATTATAGGTATCTATTACAAACATATTACAATTTCAAATTATCTCCCTGTAATATAAACTCCTGCGTACTTTCAATACATTTAAATACTTCAAAATACTTACTTGGAAAAAAATAAATCTACAAAATAACACTTCTTTGGGATGAGTTTGAATTTTGTTTTTATTTTTTATGCGAATACCGTACAAGAGTTTCAATAGTTGGAACCGGTGAGACTACGGTATCACCAATCGGGGTATGTTGTGAGGCTGAAGGTAATGAGAGGCGAAAGAGATAAGATAGAAGGAGGTGGGGAAGTACCTTACTATTCAGATTTTGTCATTAACGCCATTTCAAGCAAGGTTTTAATTCTGAATACTTACGTTATTTTTAATTGGTTGAATTGTGAAACATCACATAAAATTTGCTTCCGCACGCTGAAATTTGGACCCGCGACCTCCGGATCGCTAGTCGAAAGCTTTACCCCTCGACCACCGACGACGTCAAAGGTTGTAAATATTTCCCAAAATGGCAATAATCATTATAAAATAGACAATTACTAATGTCAATACTTTATTAATATAAATTGCTGCATTATGCAAATATGCAAAAAAATCCACAATACCTGGAAACATAATAGTAAGGAACAGTGCACGCAGTTGTGAGGAAAACACAATATACAAATTTAATGTAGGTAAGTTTTTTCCCAAGCATAAAAAAATATATATAAAAATTACGATAAGAAAATTCGTAAAAAAAAATGATTTCATTTTAAAAAAACCTAAAATTCAACAAGTCTTATAAAAGATAATGACGCAATAAAATATATTAAGAATTAATATCATAGTTTTAAGAAAAAATGAGTCCAAAAATTGATGTACAATCTGAAAACGGTTCGGTTGGAATGAAAAACAATTGAAATAAAGTTTAAAATTGATTTTATTATAAAGCGCTTATGCCAAAATACGTTGTATAACACTTTCAATTTCTATACCTTATATATATATACCTTAGGTATATACCTGGGGTCCTGAACTAAAAACTCACAATAAAAACGTTGTACCAGTAAAATGTTAGATAACATGGCTTTTTTTGTATTTCATGTTTTGAAGAATTGTATACGTTTTTATTAGAACAACTCTGTTTTTATAACTTTTGAAGGTTATTCCCATCATTGAATAACCCACCACCATATAACGTTGAAGAAGAAATAAAAAAGAGTAGTTCTAATAAAAATTGAATTTTTATTAGGACTTTTACAAAAATGTCAATAGATATTCCAAATAAATTAAATCGGATGTATTTATCCGAGACACTATCTAAGTCAAAAACCAATTCTTAGAACATGTGTTCCAATGAAAAAGGTAGTTGGTAATAATAAGGTAAAAAATTAGTCGAAGATAATATTGTTAATTCTAACCATTTGATATATGAGATTGACAAATGTGACGTTCAAATAAGAGGTGGCATTAGCCGAATTGGTAAGGCTGGTTGGTTTGTCTTCGTAGGTGAAAGGTTCTGGGTTCTTATCTCGGTGTTATCTTCTTCAATGAAAAATTAAATTAGTATTTTACACATTTTTGAAGTTGCACACTGCAGCGTTGTGAAATTGATCTTGCACAACGGCGATGTTTGTGTGTTTCGTTGTGCGGCTCCAACGCGGGGTGGTTCGGACAAGTTGCCTCCCGACCAGCCGACCAGCCGGACACGGCGGACAATAAATCAGACAACAGGAAATTAAAGTCACATCTAGAGGGCGATACATGGGGCTACTCGTGCCGTGCCAACTCGCTACTACACCGCTCTACGGTTCAGGGCTACACGGCTACACCCTCGAGGATGGACAATGCCGAGGTTCGTTGGACGCTTTACAAAGCCACTTCAAATGCACCTGAAATGTACCGACATTAAGAGGAACGCACGCGCGGCCCGTTGCGGCCAGTTTCATACAAAACTTAAATTTGGATTTGAGATCAAAGTACCCAACCAAACTGAAAAATTATTTTTGTAATCAAAAGGAATATCAAATTTCTAATAAGGATGTGATCTTTTTTATTTATTTCAGCTTTAAATTTAATTTTTTTTATTTTATTAATCTATATACAGAATGTTTACATTGGTTTTTTTTTGCCTGTCAAATATGTACCTCTAAGCCTGAGACAGGCTTAGAGGTACATATTTGAAATTACAGGAATATTTAAAGTTACATACATATTCATTTGAATACAATAAAAATAGAAAGGTGATTGGAAGTGCCCGGGTTCATGGGGTGAGGTTTGTCTAGGTCATGGAGGTGAATGACCAGGACACACCGAACCCCATATTCCTACCCACACCTTAAACTCTTTTCCTTCCCAGAACTCTCCTCTCCTTCCTTTCCTTAACCCCCCCCCCACACAGCATCCCCAAAAATGACATAGGCCCTGAAGGAAATTATTTTCCTCAGGCCTCCTGTGTGGAGTTCATGTAAAAAAAAATCTTTGGGAATGCTGTGTGGAGAGTTTTTTTTATGAAAAGAAAGGAGAGGAAGCTCTGAGAAAGAAAAATAAATGAAGGGTGAGTAGGATGTGGGTTTCGGTGTGTCCAGGAGCGACGGACATATAAATCCATCCCTCCCACTGCGGTGCATGGCGATAGGTCGAGAGGGTCTGGCTGGAGAGGCCTAGGCTAGGACTCCCTCAACGAGATTATTGTTTAGGCCCTAAACAATAGTACATTAGTTTAGGGCAAGACAGTCGTCTGCTTTCTCTTTTTTTTGATTTAATAAAAGAATAGCTTATTATACATGTAAGTCTTATTTATAAAAGAAAGTAAATTTATTTTTATCATAAAACCAACATTTAAAATTAATTAATATCTATTTAGCATAAATGTCAAACCTTGAATTTCTTCAATATAACTATTATAATATAATAAAAATTTGGCTGTCTGTAAAGTTGGACGAGCGTCACGAGCCGAACGCTTAAGCCGAACGCTTAGGCCGATCGTCTCTCTTTATCGCTTGTTCCGCGCTCTGGCTTCCACGCCCGGTTCAGGCGAAAAGTGGCAACGTGACAATGAGTCATGCTTTTTCGTATAATAATATAATAGTTATATTGTAGAAATCTTAATGATATTATCACTAAGTGGCGGTCTTCCATAATAACATAAATCTTATTAAATCTAAATCAGTCTAAAAGTTCGAAAAGCAGCTCAGAAAAAAAAAACGATAAACTAGATATGTCTTATTAGTGAAAGATCCTGCCGGTATCGCCCTGTTGCAAGACCACCATTCAGAGTTGAAACTTGGCTTGAAATGATTATAGCCGTGTTTGGTGACCAGGTCTGAATAGCCCACTTTCCTCTACCCCATATACTTCCCCCCCAGCTTCATAACATACCACAATTGGGGATGTTATATTCTCACAGTAAATCTTGGATGGTGTTCACAAAAAAATGAAATATTCCTTTTTTTAAAAAATGACGTGAAAAGAAAAATGTATGTAAAATACATACTTTCCTAACTTATGACTTACCCCGCGAATCCCGCGCACCGTAATCAACGCTTCGGATGTCACCCTTTTGATGTTGATTGATTAGTGTGCGGTTTTGCGAAGGGTTATTTTTCAAAAAACTCTGCAAAAACAATGATGCATGCCCACACGCACTACCTGTCGGCTAAGTGCCATAGCCTTTAAAAAAGAGTGAGTTCTAAATGATTATGATACCATAATTATTAAGTGATATTTTAAAATCTGTTTTAACCACCACCATTACACGGTATCCGGAAACTGATCTACAATCTATATCTCATTTGATCAGGTTTACCTAAGGTTTATATAACAAAAAAAAAAATTGTAATCCTTTTTTAAAATTTTGTGGTAAAATTTTAAGATTTAAGTTTTTGCTTTCGAGTACTCGGAGTCCGAAGTTGGAAATAGATATAATATATGTTGCTTGAAATTGTGCTTAACTTTCTATGTTTCACTTTTTTCTCCTCAACTGATTTCATCAACTTATTTAAAAACAAATTTTCACAACAATTTTGAAAAAAAGACTAGAACGTTACTCAGAGAACTTGCTGGGAGAGAAATTATTGTCAATATTGTAAACGACATATTTATAAATGTATCCAAGCGTCTACAAAAGCTTTTTTTAACCCTTTGAACCGTCACCAAAAGTTTTTTTAAAACAAATAAATATACAATTGCTCGGATTGGATTTTTTCTTATATTTCTGGATTCACCAGTTTACCGCTCGTACGACTAGTTTCTGAACACTCTTCATAATTAGTATTCAAAAACCTTCAATTATGATTTTGTTTTAAAAAATGTTTAAATTACACATTTGGTTATGATTCCTCCATTTATTTTTAATCTAGACAGTTACTTATAAGATAATTACAAAGTATTTATTTCTTATGAATACCGCACAAGGCTCCCGACTGCTCCCGTCTGGAGCCAGTGAAACTATAGCATCCCCAATTGGGGTATGTTGTGAGGCTGAAGGTAGTCGGGAGGGGAAGAACATGGAGAATAGGAAGGTGGGAAGTACCTGGCTATCCAGATCTGGTCACCAAACTCGACCAAAGCCATTTCAAGCAACGTTTCAATTCGGAAAGGTGGTATTACACCAGGGCGAATTAACACATGATAAACTAATGATTTTTTATTCATTATCTATTTATTATATAAACCACTTTTGATAAGGTTGTCGTCGATATTTGATCGATGCACGTACGATAATGTATACAAAAACCAAAGAAAACATAAACAATAGAACAAATAAACAATAAGAGAAGTAAAAACAGCAAAAATTAGAAGCTATAATTTTTGCATCAAGAGATAAGTTAAGCCAGTTTGAATTATTTATAATAACTCTTTTCGATGCTGTAGCTCAATGATCAAATTTAAGATATTTAAAGCCAAACCAATTGTGAATCAAAAACTTTCATCCCGACAAAAATGAGGTTCATACATTTTATTTCTATTTACGTCAACCAAATATTTTTTTTACAAGTTAACAAAAAAATAAAACTTTGTTATGATTAATATACAAACCGTCGAAAATCGTATTTTCTCAGCAAATCATTCTTCTTCCTTTTTATCTGATTGATATTGTCTATTTTGACGCCACCCTCTTCCTGAACTCTAATTTTTCCTGAAAACTCAATTTTTTTAATGAGTGCAAAAAATAGAAATTGATTTTTTTTTTTTTTACATTAACCCCACACAGGAGGCCCTGAGAAAAATAATTTCCCTCAGGGCCTATGACACCTGGGATGCTGTGTGGAGGGTATTTTTGAGGAGAGGAAGGAATAAACATTGATCTTGAAGAGACCCATGTTGTAGGAGGGAGAAAACACAGATGCCGGCAAATATTTCCATAGCCGAGCTGATGAACTCAAGAACAAGTCGAAAAAACGACCCGTTCTCATGTGACAAATGTCATCCGTGTACATATGTTGGGCGCGCGTTTGGCGTGTCTCCCGACTATGCACCGGTGCCGAAGGGATCAATGACGCTAGTTCCCCAGAGCATCTTCCATTAAAATACCGGTAGAATATGGATAGCATTCCCACCCGACGCCTGTGCTATAAAGATTGCAATCCGTTCGTTAAGATGGGAGAATCTATCAAACGGATCGCCCGTTTCTGCACAGAGTCGAGGGTATTTTTCACGTATTTTGGAGCTCCAGACCAGAGGTGGCTGCCAAATTCAACCGTGGGGCGCACTTGCGATTGAAAGTATAAGGTACGTGAAAGTATAAGGTCATCAAGAGCATTGCCCATATTGCGGAATGGTTTGTGAATTCTCTCCGTTATTTTTATGAACCATCATATAAATTGTGCGATTAGTGTTCCGGAAATTTTATCGTTAACATAGTTTGCCATTCGTGGGTGAAATATGGATTTGCTTGAATCGAAAGTGTGAGTTAAATTTATTATTATCTAGCGTACAAATAATATTTCACCTAGTCATAAAAAACGAGAATATTTTTTTTTTCTACGGCTGAATCGTTTTTGCAGAGATATTATGTAAATTGGCTTATGAAAGTAAATTATGAAAAGCTTATTAGTACATTTATGTTAGAAAAATACTTAGATGATGAAAACAGAGGTGTAATTTATTGGTAATTTTGGTTAAAGTAACTTTTAAAAAAAAAAAATTATTTATCATGTTGCTTGAATTTTTTTTCTTTTTTGATTTCATCTACTTATTTAATAATAATTAATTAACGGCGGGGTAATTTGTAAAAAGATAGGAGTTCTTCGATTACGATACTTCTAAAAATTGCATTTACGAAAATCTAAAATTCATAGCAAGTACACGAGACCCAATAAACGATTCCTCACATTGTAAATGCGACCGTCAGATAGAGACTAAAAACTGTGTTGATTAGCGCGTCGCGAGACTGACTAGAGACTGACTAATCTGTTGTTTAGCGCGCCGCCTTATATAGTAGCGAGCGGCCAAGTAACTTTCCGCTCGCTGGCAATATGTGCGCTGGAAGGTGCTAGAATGTACTCGTCACTGTGTTCGTGGATGCACGCTCGAGTCTCGTCCTTTCGCGAAGGTGGCGAAATTTTTATTTATCAGACGGCAGTCCCAGCGAGTACGTCGCCGCCGATGCGTGCATAAGTAGGTAGACGGTACGTAGCTGGCTCTGCGCAATACGTAAACAAATACGTAGCGGCTTGTAGATGTTTCTCGCGATTTCTTTGAGTGGCGGAAAAATAGTTGTATGAACGCCACTATTTAGTATATTTGCGGCACGTTCCAAAGTGGAAGATACTCTCAGTATCACCCTGGTGTAAGACCACCATTCAGAATTGAGGCGTTACTTGAAAACCCCTGTGGCCGTGTTTGGTGATCAGATCCGAATAGCCAGACTTCCCAACCTTCGTTTTCCCCATCTCCTTTCCCTCCCTACTACCTTAAAACTTTCATACCCCAATTGGGGATGCCGTAGTCACACTGGTTCCAGACGGGAGCAGCTGTGACTGTTTTGGTATTCACAAAAAATATATATATGTGTACATATTCTATCATGCTATAATATAATGTAACGTGTGTCACGTTGCGAATTGTTAAAGTACGTAGAAGTCATGTTTCACAAAGGCGGCATTTGCAATTTGCTACCAGCGATGCAGACTGCAAGGTTCATGTATCCCCGGCAGGAGCCGACGAGCCCCGAGAGGAAATACCGCACGGGTGTTGACTAGAACACGGTAAGGACTCGCATTCCGTCAAACTGAAATAACCTTTGTTGTACTCGTCTTGATTTCAGCATCGTGAAATTTCGTTGCATGATGTCTCGTTTGTTTGCGTAAATTGCAATCCTGACTGCTGTTTGCTAGTATGATGTAAGGTCACGTGATGTGTGAAATTATTTTCGGAATACCTTTACTGGAAAAAACATTTAAAAAATGAACACCGTGATCTTACCTTTTTTTTAAATTTTCTTTATACATATGAATGATTGGTACATTTTTTGACGTGCTTTTCGACTATCAGAAAATGCACATATTCGTATTACGGTAGTCAAATTTACAATTCATGTATTTGACTTTTGTTGTACGCCTTGTATAAAATACTTCCACACTCCATATTTGTTTATATTCCCTGAAGGTTCCTACCCAATGTGTTTTGTGAAAAGTGTAAATCATTATGATGCCTAAAATAAAATTTTGATTTTGTTCCGTATTTATCTGTAGTTCTTACTACTCCGCAGTACTTTTGTTTCGCAAGCGCTGCTCTTATAAACAAAATGAAAAATCCGGAAAACAATGTGTCGCCAAGTGTTATCTCGTAATAGGTAGTCAAAAGTATTTTTCAAAGTTCCACTGACCATAAAAGAAAAGTCCTTGCCAGCTGAAAGTCTGTCTGAATATTGTCGGTCAATGATTATTTTCTATTTATTACTATGAAGTTATGGAGTCTCCATAAATTTATTTTCTTAAAACCAATTCATATATCACGTTAACAACACGTCTTAATAATACATCGAAAATATGAAATTACAGAAGTAATTTCTGTAAATTGATATTTCATTGCAGATCATAATTATTTTCCGTTGAATAAAACGTTATTGGCGATCATCTCTAGCTGAAACGGGTAAGAAAACTTTTAGAATTCAGTTTTACTAAATTATTCTTATTGTGCTCGCCGAGAATTAAAATTTAAAACGGAACATTTGAAGACGTTGTGGCAAAGTGAAAGAAAAACCCCAAGGCGTTTCTCCATTATGAGGGACTTGCTCAAGTGTAAACTTTAGCATGGAGGATCCCGGAATGAAACGAAAATACTTTTAATTGATACAAGTGAGAGGAAATACAAAAGAAAAATTACTAAAAAGAAATTAAAAACCTTTTTTAAATGAAATTATTTCGTTTTGTCCGCAGAATCAAAAAAAAAAAATTAAAAATCGCTTTCTTCTTTGAAAGTTTTCAATGAGTTTTTAAGCCAGGTGGCTACCTACTCTATTATTTGTTAAACTTTAACAGTTAATTTGACGAAAAAAATAAGTGCTAGTGATATTAAGGAGCCTTAACAAGTCTAGACATCCCATTATAACATCTTAATTTGCTGTATCTACATTACACAATAAAAACTGTTTTCTGCAAACCACTATTACGGTGTACTAGAGCCTGTTAATTTAATTAGACAATCTGAAAGCGAGTAGCCTTTAGATTAATCTAATTACTAAATGTGTAGATAAGTACATATTACATTACGATATCTGCTAAGTAGGTACCCACTCGTACAATTCAAATCTAGTTAGGTAGATTAATTGACATGTATTCTCGGTTGTCTCGCAAAGTGCGTTGTATTAAGTAGATGTAGTATATAGATATATTTAATTAGATGGGATCTCGGACAATAAGAATAATTAAATTGGTTGTATATCATTTTTCATGAACATCTTCTGAAATCCGAATCCTAAAATAAGTGTGTTGAATGAAACATTCCTTCGGAAATACTATTGAATGCAAATTACAAATTTATGAACAGTCGTTATGTACCTACAACAGAATTTTTTGTTCAAAGTGAAATATTTTTATATCTAGTGATGGTTAGAATACGTTTACGTAGGTACATTAATCAATTGGAAATCACCCTGACAAAAGCACGATTCAATTTAATCAAAGTAAACCGTAGATGTCACCTTGAAATGACCCAAGTCTGATAAAGAAAATATACCTGAAAAGCACCTTGAATAAATGTGGATTCTTTAAAATAAAATTAGTAAGAGCATAAGTGTTCGTGGAGAGAATTGAGTTTGATTAATTTTGAATTAAATATTATCTTTTACAAGGGAATATATTATTAACAAGAATTTTTTTTTTTTTTTGATTCAATGAAAATTTCTTTTTGAATTATTATTACATTATATTTATCACTAATAGGTTAATGAACAGAGAGAACGCTTGTTCCCTGATTTTTAATTGACTTTAAAGCAAGTGAGCATGAGAAAAGAAAAATCTTGATAGCTTAATGGAGTGATTTATTTTGATCTCGACTAAAACTAAGACTTGGACATTTCCTTTGAGCAGTTAAACTACTACGAGATGTTGATCGGAAAGATTATGTTAATTTTAAGAATTAACCAAAAAATCTTCATTTTGTCGTGTATTATATATATACTTACAGCCTCAAATGTGGTGACAATTGTTAAAATTGATAAACATCCTTGTAGGTTGATCATCGGAAAGATTATGTTGATTTTAAGAATTAACCAAAGAATCTTCATTTTGTCATGTATTATATAAATACTTACAGCCTCAAATGTGGTGAAAATTTTTAAAATTGATAAAAAAAGTACCTTATTAATATGGAAAATGACATAACATATAGAAAAATATATACGCCGCTAATCCACCCAAAGAGGGGTGTTTTTCTTTTGTGTAAACTGATAATAATAATAATTTTTCATCGAATTTCGGAATTTTTCCGTCCTTTATATACTGAATATTTCTTATTTTTGAAGACGTAGTAAAAACAAACACTATTTTAGAAACACGATAAAATTGACTTTAAAATTTTGGTATTTTTTATGTTATTTATTTTAAAATTGCAATACGTTAATTTCGAACACGTGAAAAAGCTTTGAAAAAAAGGTAATCACAAACATTTTTTATAAAAATGTCAAAAAACTAAAAATATCAAATTTGAAAAAATTCAGTTCTCAAATAAAAGAATTTGCAAAAAAAACTGTCACTTCCCTTTTAATCTCATCGTTTAATTTCATCAAAAAAAAGAATTGAAGTTTAATTGACTTTTATTTCCTAGAAAAAAAACAACAAACAATCTGAAATTTTGGAGGCATTTATTGCACCAACGTTTATTTATTGGATAAATGTTTACCAACGCGTGCATTAGGCATTTATGTTAAAAAATGAGCATTTTTTTACAGTAAAATCCAATTTCAATATTGGTGTAGCCCTACATAAATAACAAGCCATTACTGTATAATTATTTGACTAAAACTGACAAAAGATAACCCAAATAAATGGTAAATATATTTTAGTTTAATAGTTAATATATCATTTTATGAATTAAAATACGATTTATGTAGATATTAGAAGTCATATAAAAAGCTGTAACCCAATACTGCGCATCGCACTCGGCGGTAAAATGATAAATAATGTATAATAAAATGTTGCCGGATTTGAAAAACCGAGTTAAAATTTTTTTTTTTGGTATCAAATCGAATAGGAGCTTATAGAGTATTCAATCGATGTTTAACTAAAAGTGGGAAGTGTTATTCATTAGTAAGGCGGTCAAAATACTAATACTGACAATAAACATTATTTATAATAAAATCATTTTCTTGAATAATATAGTATGTTTCCAATTTGCAATTGTCCAATTTCCAACACCTCTGCCATAGGTCACCCCAAGTGGATCGCTACGTTTGGTGATTTAGCAGGGGTGCCCAGGTTCATGGAGTGAGGTTTGTCTAGTTCTTGGAGGCGGATGACCAGGACACACTGAACCCCACCCCTTAAACCCTTTTCATTCCCAGAATTCTCCTCCACTTCCTTTCCTTAAAAAAACCCACCACACAGCATCCCCAAAGATGACAAAGGCCCTGAGAGAGATTATTTTCCTCAGGGGCTTCTGTGTGGAGCTCATTTAAAAAAAAATGTGGCGTGGAGAGTTATCATTTACCCTAAAACAGAAAGTTAAAAAAAAAGTTAATTCTGCATAAGAGTCCCAACAATCTCGATCCAGTGAGACCATGGTATCATTAATCGTGGTATGTTGTGAGGCTGAAGATAGTAGGGACGGGAAGGAGGTGGGAAGAGGAAGGTAAAGAAGTACACGGCTATTCAGATCTAGACACCAAACGCCGCTAAAGCCACTTCAAGCAACGTTTCATTTCTGGATCGTGATCTTACACATGGCAATACTGAGAGCCTCTTCCACTTTGAAACGTGCCGCAAACGTACTAAATATTGTTTTAAATAAAAATTTTTTTTTTTTTTATTTATTTAATATAGATATATAAGTTTACAGTGGTGTTAATATAAATTACATATTGGTACAGAAATTATTTAAAATTGCAATCTCACCAAAGAAGAAGCTAGTTCTTGTGCTTGATGAGCGAGTTACACTAATTATGACAGAAATAGAATAACATTATGCAATAGGTAAGTATATAATGGGAACAATTGAAACTTCTGGATCATCTATATGTGAAGGTGTACATACAATGGGATATGGTTACATACTAAAAATAAATTACATATTGTGAAATAACACATACCTTTTCATCAAATAAAATTCGCATGCCGGGATAAGAGCCCACGACCTCCGGATTGATGATCGAGAGTCTTACCCCCTCACCATGGAAGCAATCGAATAGGTTTTGTAGTTGAAAATTTGGGGTAATTAAAAAAATCTGTTACATTTGAGCAGTACCGTCATTTTGACATAAAAATCTGAATGTTTTTTTTTTAATAACAATGACACAGCCTTCTTCCATGAATATTATAGCGTGAAGTTCTCAAACGTTGCGGAGTTAATTTGGCTGAAAAACTTCCAGACAAAGTTTCAGGAAAGACAAACCGATCCTCCGTAGAACCTTCAAGTGGAAGCCTCCCGTATTTGTGTTGCAGGAGGTCGGTCGGTGGGTAAACCTGACCTGGACTAGCAGTTAACTCCGCTGCTAAATATTTTACATTATCTGTGTCAGCAGCCACCACATAGCTACACTGGCACGTAGTTTAAAGGGTTTGTTTGCATTTTGCATAAAGGTGCTAGAAAATATTTTCTAATGTAGAACTTTGTCGATTGATATGCTGAACTTTGTGATGACGCACATCGTTTGCTTATTATTTATTAATTTTCTGTGTCAGCGCTTGCGAAATAAATATACTTTCTTGTATTCGTGAATTTAAAGTTTTGTGTAACACTGCTAATAAACAATTTTTGATCGGAAATTACTCGCATTTTATTTGCGAAGGAACATCTTTATTGCTTTGTATCTTTTAGCTCATAACAAGCCAAACTATTTCAGATACAGACTGCTTTTAATTGACGATTTCGATAAAGTAAAAATTACGAAATATTTATTGAAAAGAAATATATTTTAGAGGTTGAGGATAATAGGGAGATTTGTTCCGATTGTGAACCAAAATCTGTTGGAGGATTAGTGATACATGAATTTGGAACGCCTTTTAACACTTCCTTACCGGACCGGGGGAACGCACCTACACTAACGAGAGTTTTACGCTGTATCTATGTTGTTTTTTAAACCACGTCCTCAATAATTTGAGTAATCTTAGAAAACTATTTGGTTATCGATTTGCATTAAAAAAATCAACATCGCATTACTACTTTTCTTAAAATTAAATAGTTTATAACAAATTCCGGCGAATAATCTGTGCCACCCGCCCCCCTACCCCTCTGTTCGGGCGTACCCCGTCCCTATCTGCTGAATGTATCGGGATAATTCTAAGCGATAGCAAGTCATTTCTAAGCTGTTAGTGGAAAGGACTAGATCGCGTTCGTTTACACTGCGCATTTCGTTTGCTTTTTTTACAATGCTATAATGTTCGCTTGCCGGTCAAAGATCATTCGGTCTGAGTTGTTTCCGGTGAACGCCAATCGCCAGTCGAGATTCGGAAACAAGGTGTTATGTTGGCTATCGGCCCGCCTTCTCAGTTTTCTATGGAAAAATACACGTTATGGTCTAAATTCATTAGAATATTAATTATGACTTTATTTATGAAACGATTTTGAAAATGACTACTGAAATACGATGATTATACTTCCTTTTAATTATTATCATAACAAATTACAAAAAAATATATCATTAACACCTTTTAATATGCAAAACAAATTGGTATCCCCAAGTGACCCCCCTTCGGGTCATGTGTGATTTTTTTCGTTCCGGGACGAAAAGGTTAAACCAAGTGACATACCAATTGCAAGTATTTTTAATCTTTGAACATCACGGGTATATTGTGGTTATGTAGGTATTGGTCTAAATGGCTTGGTCAGTTGTTGTTTATATTAAGCAACAAAAAATGAAACGTAATCGTCAGCGGTGGTTATTTCAATTAGGCAGAGAGGCAGCTTCCTCTTAAAAAATAGAGAAGTAAAAAGAAAAAAATCTTTCAAAATATAGCAAAGAGGAGGCCAACTTACATCATTCTAAATATTACCAATGTATAAATAAGTTGTAGAAGTCGTTTTAAATCTACCTCAATTAAAACAATACCAATTATTTTTTTCGAATTTCACCAGGACTGGTTGTCTTTATAATAATGTAACTCATCACAATAATATATTATCTGCCAGTGCCCGGTGGCCGCACGGACTCACGTTTATTCCCTCTCGCCAAGCTACTAGCTACTAAACACTAGGTACAACGGTCAGGAGGCAGAAGTAGGGCCCGCCTCAAAAGGCCACTTATTTCAAGTAGGTGAAGGAGCGGGGAATTCTCACGGAATCAAAATGAACGACAGCCGATAATATGGTCATGTGTTGTTTAGCGAATAGTTTAGAAGTTGCACCGATCATTTATGATCAGTTTTGTGATATGCAGCAGTTCAGACAGATTGGTACGGCCATTTATAATGTATAGCAAATTATTTGTAGTTAACGTTCGATCTTTTTTTGTGTTGCGAGTAATAAACTTGTTAATGTTTAATAGCTTAATTAAGCACTTTACGTAGGTATTATTGTATTATAATAGTTTGCGTGGGGAGTTAAATTGTTCTTAATTAATAGTTTGAGAAAATTATTATTATAGTTTGATGTTTAACGTATTTTGACGTAATAGTTTGACTGTTTCATGTTTAATGGTTTGATGTAGGTTATACTTTTTCGGTGGTGAATATTTAAAAAGGAAAAATGCAAGACAGTTTTTGAGTTATTATATGATAGTTATAATTTTCGAATTATGCAGTAATTTTTTTCTTGTTTTAAAAATTAAATTTGTAAAATTTTTAAAATTTTTAAATGAATTTCGATTTGATTTGTATACAAATCAAAACAACCCACCCGCCGCGCTCTTCTTTATAAAAAAAAAAGAAGAAGATTATTTAAATTAAATACTTTTGAATAAATTAGGCCCTTCAGGTAATATTTAATAAAAACTGGCAACATTCAACTAATCCAATTAATATTTACTTTTAATTTATATTCCAAAACATAAAACATGTTTAAAGACATTAAAAACAATTTAATTAATCTTCCTTAGTATAGTGAAGAACACTTTAGTATTTTTTCCGGCTTAATTATAATTAATGGTAATTTTTTGGTGCCTTAACAAATATAATCGGGCTTCAGAATTAATAAATACACAATTATTGTGTAGCTGCGTCTATATACAGGATGATTTAATCAAAGCTGATTAAGGCCCCGTGGCCGTTTTGTAAAGGATAGGAATTATTAAGACAAAACAAATCCCCTTCCCCTTTCTTCAACACAATACTGTTAAGCCTTATCTTTGTGCCTCAAAACAACCATTAAGCATTCCGGCACCTAATGAATGAGTCTGTTTCAAACAAACTTTTAAATATTAACGACGCAGAACAGCATCAAACTTTTTTTGCTACGTGGTCATATTTTACCGCAGTTTTTCTACTTTTCTGTATTTAAGATATTTACGCATTTCCTGTTTTAAATCAAGCATAAAGGCATCTAATAAAATATGATGCTAATAATCTTTCAAATTTTTCTGTTTTTAGAAAATTAATTAACTTTTTTGGCGTTGCGTCCTTAATTGATAGGGGGGGGAGTTAGTGAGCATATTCTGAAATAAGGGGCTTTGGTGCTAGCGATTTCACGATTATAAGCCGAAACTTCTAGAAACTGCTTAACTTCGAGGGGTTGGCATTATTTTAATAATTATTATTATCGGTGCTTACCCTCGCAGTACCAGAGGTCTTTGAGGCATCCAAAATGAAATGAAGAGGGTATCGCGGAAGGTAGGAGGACATATTCAAGAAATTGGCTTGGAAATACAGAGGCCAGATTGATAGGCGCAGAGAATAGGCACAGAGGGTTAGGGGGTAGATTAAAGGGGAGGTACAGAAGACCAAACGGTTGGTTTAAGTTTTGTGTGTAGAAAGTGGGAGGACATTTTTTTTTTTTTTTTTTTTACATTAACTCCACACAGGAGGCCCTGAGGAAAAAATAATTTCCCTCAGGGCCTATGTCATCTTTGAGGATGCTGTGTGGAGGGTGTTTTTGAGGAGAGGAAGGAGTGAACATGGGTCTTGAAGAGACCCATATTGTAGGAGGGAGGAAACACAGAGGCCGGCAAATCGTTCCACAGCCGAGCTGTTGAACTCAAGAACGAGTCGTAGAAACGACCCGTTCTCATGTGACTAATGTCAACCGTGTACAAATGTTGAGCGCGCGTTTGGCGTGTTTCCCGACTATGCACCGGTGCCGAGGGGATCAATGACGCTAGTTCCTCGGAGCATCTTCCATTGTAATACCGGTAGAACAAGGACAGCATTCCCACCTGGCGCCTGTGCTCTAAAGATTGCAATCCGTTAGTTAAATTAGGAGAATCTATCAAACGGACCGCCCGTTTCTGCACAGAGTCAAGGGTTTTTTCAGGTATTTTGGGGCTCCAGACCAGAGGTGGCTGCCAAATTCAACCGTAGGGCGCACTTGCGATTTGTACAGGGCTAGCAGTTGTGTACTATTAAAGTATCTGCGTGCCCTGTACAGTATGCCCAGTTTCTGAGAGGCTAATTTAACTCTGGCCTCGATGGAGCCCCCGTACCTGAGCTGGTCACTTAGAGTTACACCAAACATATCAATGGAAGGCCTGTTCGGGAGAATGCTTCCGTTGAAGGAGACTAGATTATCATTTCGATCCCTTTTAGACGTGATCAGACATGATTGGGTCTTTGAAACATTAAATTCGACGAGGTTATTCTTACCCCAAGAGGAAACACTCTCGAGGTAACCGTCCATTCTTTGTTTCAAAGCCCTCCGAGCCATTGGGGTTTGTGAGCCCTTTGGAGGTTTGTCAAACAAAAAGCTATCATGGACTGTACTGTCGTCCGCGTAGCAATGAATCGGTGCACACGTCAAGAGGTCATTGATGTGCAACAAAAACAAAGTCGGAGACAGAACCGATCCCTGTGGGACGCCAGCATTTATCGAATGCGAGGAAGAGGTGAAACCATCAGCAACCGCCTGAATCGACCTCTCCCTCAAAAAGTCGGCAATCCACATACACAAGGATGCGGGAAGTCCGTAAGAAGGCAGTTTGTTGACAAGCCCTCGGTGCCAAACCCGGTCAAAGGCCTTGGAAATATCCAGTGAAACCGTTTGGGTTTCACCAAAACGTTCCAGGCACCACCCCCAAACATGCGTCACATACGCGAGAAGATCACCGCACGAGCGGTTCCGCCGGAATCCGTATTGACGGTCGTTAATAATTTTGTTCTTCTCGAGGTATGTGAGCAGTTTGTCGTTGATCGCACGTTCCATCACTTTTGACAGAACAGATGTGATCGCTATGGGGCTGTAGTTGGCCGGGTTGGAGCGGTCACCTTTCTTTGGAATAGGGTGAATGATCGCTTTTTTCCAACCGGAGGGCACAGTCCCAAACTTCAGGGACATTTTGAAAAGCTTCGTCAAAATTGGAGCTATTTCTGCAGCGCACCTCTGCAATACCAGGGCAGGTATTCCGTCAGGCCCACTAGCTTTATTAACATCGAGCCCTCGTAAGACTTGGAGTACATCCCGATGCCGGATCCTCAGCTTTTTCATATGAAAACCGCAGTGAGGAACCGACGGCGGGATAGCACCTTGATCATCGAGGGTCGAGTTTTCCGCGAACATTTTGCCTAATAAGTTAGCCTTTTCGGCGGCGGTATTAGCTAGAGAGCCGTCAGTTCTGGTAAGAGGTGGCAGACTGGATTTGCAGAAATTGCGACCTATTGAGCCCGCAAGCGACCAGAACGCTCTGCTGCCATGCGGGCATGCAGCCAGCTTTCTGCTGATCGTGCTCAAATTTCGACCTATTTATGATTCTCTTGCTTTCCTTTGACATTTTGTTATAAACTATTCTGTTTTTGGACGTTCGAGATGTGTTGTAGGCTCGATAAGCCGCGTTTTTTCGTCGCACTGCTTCAGAGCATTGTCGACTGAACCACGGCTTTGAGCCCACACCAGTTTCTTTAACAGTGGAATGGATGAAGCCATCCATCGCGGACGCGATGACTTCACCAATTTCCTGGGCACATCTTGAGGGATCCGAAGTCCGAAAACAGACAGTTGACCACGGGAAAGCATTAAAATGTGCCCGCAAACCGAACCAATCTGCAGACCTGTAGTGCCACACTTTTCTTTTCAGCCTCTCGTTTGGCGGTCTGAAGGTTACGGGGATTGACGACGTCACCAGGCAGTGGTCCGACGATCCTAAAGGCGCTGTGACGTCAATCTTGTAACCGTGTGGCACAGTGGTTAGAAACAGGTCTAACAGATTAGAGCGGTGAGACTGGACATCAGGAACCCGTGTGGGCTCCTGAACCATTTGCTCCAGTCCGTGGCAAAGGGCAAAGGATTCCGCTTGTCATCCAGCTGAGTCTGTTGACCCTGAGAACTTCAACCAAGGTTCGTTATGAACATTGAAGTCCCCCAGGACCACAAACTCTGCCGTAGGGAAGCGGGGCAAGAGGTCATCAATAGTGTTGCTTAAATATTATGATATTCTTCTTCATAAGCCATCCGGCGTCTAAATTTGTACATAAGCATCCTTAAAAAGTCTGCAGCGGATTCTTGGTGGCTTTCCAAATGAAAGTCGGCAATTTGTTTTAGGATAGGAGTGGGAAACCTCCGGCTAGCCGAATATGACCCGCGAGACCATTGAATGGTTCAGCCCTCCAATTCCAGTTTGGTACGGCCCGCTAAAGACATCGCAGGGAAGAAAAATAGTCCAGACTCAAAAAAAAAACAGGGGTACTAGGTTTATTTAGAGAAATGTGAAAATTTATTTCGAAGAAAAAGTAAAAATTATATGGCGGCATTTCAAAAATTTTATTTTTATTTTTTTTTAATAATTGTCATTTCCGATTATTAAAGCGATCTTTTTGAAACTGAAGTAAAGCAATTTTATTGTAAATTTTTGTAGGTGGCGGAAACGGGAAATTTTGGAACACATTTAGTTTTGGATAGTAATATACGGTTCTTTCTTTTTATAATTTTTTTTTTAATTGCTTCGAGGGAAAGAAAGGATGATTTATATGCACCCCCTCCCCAAGCCACGATTCCATATCGTTGCGCGGAATGCGCAAGTGCAAATATCTTTTAATTTTATAGAATTTCTATTTGATAAAGTATTTCTTAGTGAGATGGAGGAAGTACCCGGCTATTCAGATCTGGTCACTAAACACGGCTAAAGACATTTCAAACAATGCTTCAATTCGTAATGATCGTCTTTCACCAGGATGATACTGAGACCATCTTCTACTCTACATAATAATATTTTTTTTAAATATCCTGTTTTTTTTAATTATCTGGAATGAATTTTTAAATAATAAAAAAAAAATATTCGTATTTTATATTAAAAGGCACCTGATATTTATTAAATTGACAAATATTTTAGCAGGTTTGTTCCTTATAGTTTAAAACATTTGTTTTGTGTAAAAGAAAATCTGGACTCCAAAACAGCAAGGTTTTTGCTTCTTTTATAAAATCTGGATCAAACTAACCTGATGTACTTTTCTTAGGGGATATCATCACCTTTACGTAAGTGCGTTAAATGTCACTACCCTGACTGGAATATCAAAGGTAGTTTTCAATTAATCATCATTAGTTTACATACCTCTCGTCCCTCTCATGCTGTTATATTTCCCTCCTTCTAAATCATATTTACTTGCTCCTTTGGGGCTCTCTTTGCTCTACGATTATTGCTTATTATATTAAACGTCGTGTTTACAAAACATCAGTTGAAAGCCAATGCACGGTGGGATAGCGGGTTGCAGATGATTTATTGCCAAAGTTCCCGGTCTAATTGATATTTAAATATTCGATACATCAGAGAGTATGACTGCGCTAATTTTATTTGTAACGCTCATGAGGTAAAATTAATTTTCTAACGCTGTTGGAACTGGCGCGAAGTTCCGCCAAACTTTGCGGAACAAATTAATCATCAACAGTTCTCCCATGCTTTCACACTCAGATACAATTATCCAACTTATATTTTAAGGGAAATATTCACGAAGTTGTCGGTCGAAGTACTCCACAATATTACATAATAAACACAATGCGTACCTACGAGGATCTTTCGTGTAACATCATTTCTGTGAGTAGCTTCAAGCTTTCAACGAGCGAATCCTTGTTTAACATTAATACATGAATATTAAAAGTATTGTACCTACACCTCTCATATTTATATTAATTAACGTCTGCATATTTTCCAGAGTACGCTTAATGTCTTTTCAACATTATTTCCCATCAAGGGAAGGTTTTCAAAATATCGGTTGGATTTAAAAGTACACTCCAAACACTGCAACTTAGACACGGCTCGACCGAACCAAATTCATAACATGAAAATTGGTGTCAAAATAAAACAACTTTCAGATTATTTAACGATGAAAGACTCAATATGTCCCATTCGACCAAGAACGTCCATCCCAACGCATCTCTCACAAGTCAGGTATGCTTCATACTTCAAACACATGTCTGGTAATGTTATATTATCGATAAAACAAGTTTACTGGTCCGAGTGGTTAAAACATGGTTGATAATGAGCTGGATTTCAAAATATATTTTCGGAGACAAGAAACATATAACGAAGTTTTTAAATATTTATTTTGAATTTCCTAAGCACGCATAATACAAAAATAAATGATAAAAATACATCTGAGCTCAAAACAAATTTATCAATAAGCAGAAATATTAATTCCAAATATTCGATCTTCGTTGTAACATTATCCAAAACAACCGGAAAAACCTTTTATATTAGAAAACGTGTAGTCGTTATGCGGAACTAAATAAAAAGTTCTGTTTCCTTGCAAATTGCATCGCCTTGATAATTTATTCCACCACTTTTATTCTTTTTTTGTCTCTATTACCTGTGAATTAATGCGTGGAAACTTTCTGCACTCCGTAGTATAATTTAGGTATCACCGAAGGGACGGGAAAAGCTGTGGAAAAGGATAAATTAACGATATTCTATGTAATTTTGCGAAAAATGTCAATATCATTCTAAAGCAGTTATTATTTTCATAATGAAACAAATACAAAGATACAGTGGTCATAACTTAATCAAGAACGATCAAGACATTTTTTTACAATATTATGTCACTACAAAATAATTTGATTTTCTCTGAAGCTCAAGATTTATAACATAAATTATTTGTGTTACAATAATTATTTATTTATGGGTAAAAAAATAAAAAAATCTTTAATACGCGAATCAAAAGCAACAAGGAAAGGCTATGTCAAAAGTATATAGTATCTTATTTGCATTATTTTTTTTATTGTCAACTTGTTATTTTTCTTATTATTTTAATCTTTCATTAAGGACGGGTTGTTTAAAAAAATTTGATGGATTCATCAAATATTTGATGTTAATTTTCACGTTCTGCGTAAGTTCTATTCAAGTTCTGTGATTATTTCAGTTTTGTGAAGCAGCTGTCCTGTAACAATATAATAACAGAACTTGAATAGAACGTACACAGAACGTGAAAATCAACTTCAAATATTTGATGAATCCATCAAATTTTTTGAAACAACCCGTCCTAAGTGTTCCATTGTTCAATTTTTATTCTATGAAATTAATTTTATTACTCGCATAGGTATAAACTATAATAATATAAGAATTTTCACTCTTCATGGGACGTGTGGGAACGCACTTATTTCTTTACAGCAGAATAAAGTTTAATATTATTATAATTATTACTTAGGATGGGTTGTTTCAAAAAATTTGACGAATTCGTCAAATATTTGACGTTTATTTTCACGTTCTGTGTAAGTTCTATCCAAGTTCTGTGATGATTTCAGTTTTGTGAAGCAGCTGGCCTATGATGATAAAAAAACAGAACTCGAAAAAAACTTACACAGAACCTGAAAATTAACTTCAAATATTTGATGAACTCATCAAATTTTTTGAAACAACCCAACCTTAATTGTTTTTTATCGTAATCCACCCTAAGCTAATAGAAAAAAAACACGAAAACCTTGGACCTATCAAAATAGTGGTAAGACATTTCATTTTTGCTAAACTATATTTCCGGTTTCATTTCTCAATTTTTCCGGTCCAAAGAAATATCCAATGCTTAAGCGTTTTTTTAGGGAAGGTTCAAACAAAAATTGATTGAAATAATATTCTAATTTTTCTAACGGTGATATGACCAGTCAGCGGCTGAGTTAGCATCGCGTCTGGATCTCACCCAGGTATCGAGTTCACTTCCTCCATAATCATTTTCAATTTGCTGTGGTGGTAGCAGGAGAATATAAAGTATTGCCATGTTATTCTTAATCCGGAAATGTTTGTCTTTCTTTAAAAAAAGAAGAAGACATACGTAAAAAAAATGAAACTAGAGTGTGACCGAAAGTCAAACTCAGATAAAAATATAAAATTATCTTAAATCATTTTTTAAGCAATTTTAATCTAGAAACCTATTGAATAAATATATTTTTTGTGAAAATTATCGGTTAAATGTTGTAAAGTGATTACTATTAAACTGCACACTATTCCT
Source organism: Glyphotaelius pellucidus (assembly GCA_936435175.1). Classification (NCBI taxonomy): domain Eukaryota; kingdom Metazoa; phylum Arthropoda; class Insecta; order Trichoptera; family Limnephilidae; genus Glyphotaelius; species Glyphotaelius pellucidus. Next base: position 28,609,736 of record OW386538.1, on the reverse strand, counting down.
CTAATGGAAAGTATTACTTTCTCCCCAGATGCTGGGGATCTGTAGGTTACAGGGTGGGTACATGGAAGCAAGTTATGGAAATGGGGCAGGACTGGGATCGGGAAACGAGTAACGCCGAGAGACGCGTCGAGTGGTAAACAAAAGTGAACAAACTAAAAACAGGAAACTGCTCCTTCAAGGAAATCCCCCATTATCAGATTATGGTTAATATTGCAACACTTGTAAATTATCTCTGATTATTCTGTGTAATATCATAATGTATATTTTGCAGTATTCATTATTTGTGACCACTTCTAGAGTCGGGAAACATTGGCCTAGAAGATACAAGATCAGTAATTAACTAATAAAATTTTAATGGCTTTTTCTTTATTATTTTAAGCGTTAACCATCACGTTATTTTGAAAAGGTCGATTAAACTCAAAAATTGAAGGGAAAAATAACAATGAAAAAACGAATTTTGTTTGCAGGAAACGCTCGTCTTATATCAATTAATGGTTAAAGTACAGTTAATGGTTTTTGTAATGTTACGAAAGATTTTGGTTTTCTTATATAATATATTCTACATTCATATGATATAAACGAAAACATTCTCGTTAAGGAAGACATGGTCAAATCAGCTGTCAAACAAAGGAATACTGGAAAATCTCCTGGCTTGAGCATTGAACATGTAAGGTTAGAAAAGCCAATACAAAAATATACATGCTTCTAATATTTCATATAAATTATTCAACATATATACAAGCCAAGGAACTTCTCACGTACATTTATAATACCATTAGTTAAATCCAGACAAGAAGACATATCCGGTACTTCCAACTATAATAGACCGTTAACTACCTACAATACATACCTACCTTCAATGTACCTGCAATAGACAAAATATATAAAAAATATTCAATACTACAAAACTTTCAAAGAAATACGGCTAAATAACTTAAATTTCAATATATCAGTAAGATATCAGAATAATATTAAAATCTTAAAATTTAATACCAAGCACATTCAAAATACCTATCTTTATCTAGGTATAACTATAAATTTAAAAAGTATCGAAAATAATCATGAATTCCAACATAAATTGAAAAACTATCTGAAACTACCGTAAGAGTTTTTTTTAATTGTTCTCTAGACTTTATGTCCGGGTTGAATCTTCCCCACAGGAAAAATTTAACGCTTCCACACACTTTTTCTCAAATGATTGTCTAGTCATTCCACGCGATGTAAATGCATTGTATAAGTATAATAAATTCAAAACTATACAAGAACAACACGTCAACCTACCAGAGACCATATGGGAAAATACTTCACCGACTCCAGATATTTTCATATCAGAGGGTTCGGCTCAATAGAACTCCTAACTGAACCGACAAATCCTACTGATCCCTCAATATAAATATTTAAAAAATCTTTCGTAATCCTACATGTGTTTAATATGACTGATTTTTGCATCTTTATATAAAGATTCTTTGATAAATCTAATAAGCCTAAATTTTTAATTAGAGAGCTAGGTATAATGCCAGTAGCCGGAATAACAAATGGTAATATTTTTATAGTCCGAGAATGCCAAATTCTTTTAATCTCATTTCCTAAATCTGTACATTTTCTAATTTTTTCAGAAACAAATTTTTGAATATTACAGGAATTTGGAATAGCGACATCAATGATATAAGTTATTTTTTTAAATTTTGTCATGTAAAACTATATCGGGTCTATTATGACGAATCGTTCTGTCTGTTAGTATAGTTTTATCATAATATATTTATAAAATTCATTTTCTAAAAACGAATTTGGTTCGTATTCATAATATGGTACTACATTACGGCAATCAATCAATTTATGTTTAATTACCAAACTTTGATGAATTATTTTTAAAACCTTATTGGTTCTAAATGTATACTCGGACGACGCTAATATAGAACATCCCGATATAATATCAATTATTATTAGTTCTTTTAATTCTTGAAATCTATTATTGATAAATCTAGAGTTTTTCTTACTTATCTTTTTGTGATTATTAGCAATATTTTATTGCTTACTTACTTATTTGATTTCATATAATTGAGCATGAATTCCCTTGCCGAACCCAAGAGATTTGTCTTTTTGTGATGAGGAAAGGCTATTTTTATATTCCTGTATAACATTAAAACACTGTATAACATATAACAAATTCGTTTTTGATAAAACGATTTTACGAGAAAGAGTCTTAATAGAAATAAAAGCTCTTGACATTAACACAAGCGTGGGGTGTGATGACTTTCCATCATACTTTATTGCTAATTGCGCCGACACACTCACAAAACCTCTCTGCATTATTTATAATAAATCAGTGAACGAAGGCATGGTACCTGAAATATGGAAAAGAGCATAGGTAATACCAATTCACAAAAATGGTGAAAAAAATAATTTTCAAAACTATCAACCGATTTCAAAACTAACAATATTCAGTAAGTTAATGGAGAAAAAATAACCAATATCTAAGTCCACAACTCAATCACATCATAACAACAAAGCAACATGGTTTTACATAATTCAGAAATGTGGAAAGTAATCTCGTTCTTCTTACTGAATTCATTGTCGATCACATGGACAACCGCACTCAAGTAGATATATGTACAGACTTTGCCAAAGTATTTGATAAAATTAATCAAAAAAAAATTCTGAGAAAACTTTGGTCATTAGGTAAACGTGGTAATTTATTTCGTTGGGTTTAATCTTATATACGGAACAGATAACAGGAAGTAGCATTAAAAGGCTTCGAATCAGATTTAAATGAAATTTCCATGGAGATTCAACAGAATCCTCATCTCAGACCATTGTTTCTCATTTCATATATTATTATTTTAATTATTTATTGATGGTGCTAAGCTATACAAGCCAATAAAAAGTCTAAACGAATTTGTCAATTTGCAACATAATTTAACCAATGTAGCTCCTATTGCCAAAAAAATCAATTAATTCTAAATGTTTCAAAATGTCAACACATCGTCTTCTTCAGAAATAAGAATTAAACATTATTTAATTATTCTTTAAATAACAAGAACATTGCAACAGTCTAAAATATTCGTGATCTTGGAATAACCCTTGATAGTAAACTACACTATAACTTTCATATACAACAAATCACAAATAAAGCTGCTAAAATGTTAGGTTTCATCATAAAAAACACACAACTTTTTAATAGCATCAATTTCATTAAGCAACTTTACTTTGTTTGGTCTCCATTTTATAAAATCCACATAAACAAAATCGAAGCAATTCAAAACAATTTGCTAAAATATCTTCGTTACAAGTCATTAGTAAGATTTAATAAATATGCTTTATGGAAGCACTATTCCTGTACAAATTAGTTATTAATAATATGCAAAATTACTAAATAAAATTCAATTCAATGAACCTGCGCGTTCAACACCTCTTCTGTCCCATTCAGGGTGGATCAATGCAAGACGAACTCTAAGCAGAATTCTTGCCTAAATAGATTTTGCAATAGTTTCAATAGCGTATTATCCAAGGTGGACATTTTCTATTCCGAACCAACTAAATGAATCGTTCAATTTTTATATCCGCTATATCATCTTTCGTTGCCTTGGAGAAAACCGCAAAAAACTGTCACATCTCTAGCGATTAAATGGATATAGCGGATTTTGATACTCACCTCGTGATTAACTCACGATATAGAGGCTTTGAAACTCAACTGATCTGACGCGCGAGTGTCTAAACCCGCCATTTTGGCAAAATAACTGCTCGTGGTTGGTTGAATTCCGATATAGCGGGTTTTGAAAGTAACTTCTTGAAAACGTGAACAAGATATCATAACATTTTGTTATAAAATCGGATATAAGGGGTATAGAAATAATAGGACTCAAATATAAGAAGTCCATAAAATACTATATCTCTGATATTTCGTGAATAAAGTTATGTTTCTATTGTTTATACTTTTGTTATGATTTGATTTATATGTACAACCTCTCTCCATGGCACCAATGTATTGATGATTTTTTTTGTTTTATAATTTTTCGTTATATACACATTTTTTTAATATAATTTTTGGCTTCTATTCTTTTCGTATTAAGTTAATTTACTTATTCCTTATTATCCTGTCTCATTAGAAGTAAAGACACTAAGATGTAATCCACAATTGGTTTTATTTTGGCTGAATAATACTTATGTACAAACTGAAAAAATGTAAACTGCCGATTGCTCGAAAATTAATAAATAAAAATAAAAATGTATACCCACTTATTGCAAAAAGAAAACACAAATATTAAGTAAAATAAAAAAAAACTCTTGCCACAAAATATTCAGAATATTTGAAAGACTTATAAATTTACATATTAGGCATACCATTTACGTCCGACAAACAATTTGGCTTTAAATCTAAATTGTCAACAGATAACGGCAATATTCGCTTATTTTTAAAACTTAAATTAAGCTTGTAATCGGGTAAGCTTTGGAAAAAAATAAAATAATGGAAGTTCTTGGGTTGTAATGTTAATATTCGATTTTTTTTACATTCTAACACAAAATAGTAATATGGGTTGTTAAATTAATTCGAAAATATTTTTTATAGTACTTAACTAAAAAATCATTTGTTGTGATTATTTTGTTAAGATTTTTTTTCAGTACAAGTATAGTACAGGTCTGATCTAGTAAATCCATGCAAGAGAGTTTCGCTACAAATTGTTTGCTAGCCATATTTGCCTCAGAATTTCAATACTGATTTTGTATATTTTATCAAGTTTAGCGCTCGCTAACACCATCATTAATCATACATTATTTTGTATTTGGTTATGCTAATGCAACGAGTTATGCCGGGGCATGACACGTTAGTCAAATGATGTATTATAATCGTCTTAAGGAGTTTGTTCATTTGCGCTCAAACCAAGATGGAGGAGAAGGTTGTGTTAATAAAGAGCTTTCATTATCTTTGATGGAAATAATTGAATAATTATATAATATTGTTTTGCATATAGCCGCAAATCGTTAATATATTGTATGTAAGCCTGTCGCAATACCAGAAGACGTACACTAAATTGCAGGAGAGAAAGAATCACTAATCCACAGCAGCAAACTTTAAATCCGCTTCTGGTTCTGGTGATTACAAAATATTGTGATTGAATAAACGAATAATATTACCGTTGTTTCATATTTCATATCCGTCAGGGGGCTATTTTTTCCGTGCAAATAACTGCTAGGTGGTATCATATTTTTTTCAGAATCAATAGATTCTATAAATGTTAACTTTCCTTCAATAGATATTGTGTAAAGAACAATAATTAAAATTTTATCAAATAAATCGTTAAAAACAATAATTAAAATAATATCAAATAAATCGTTGGACTACCCAACGGAAAGCTTGTTAGAAGAATTTCAAGTACCTACATTTAAAGATGTATACATTAAAAAATAATTAATTTAAATTATAAAAGAAAAAGACAAATATCAATTTTTAACTGAAAACCGAACTCGACTTAAATAAATTTTACTCTGCCCAAAATTAAATACTCCTTTTGAACACCATTATGCTTACCAGGGAAGAACTTTTTTAAATCGTCTACCAGGAGAAATCAGAAGCATCTATATATAAATCAAAATATATAAATCAAAATATACATACATATAAATCAAAATATATAAACAAAACCGGTCAAGTTGACTGTTTTAGAACGGGAGACATTCCTAGTCAGACAGCTTCTTTAAACTGTTAATAATTTTTACAACAAATAAATAAAAATATATCAAAAAAAATATATGAGTTAGGGATTGTCTTTGTATTGCTATTATGCTATGAGCCGAGAATGACAAACCTTACTTCATCGAGTACACGACTGAAACTACTTTGTAGTGATAATGGACATTTAGTAAGCCTTAAAAAAGGTGGTCTGCCTGTGCGCCTCTCGGCAGGTTCCGCAAAGTCGTGGAAATAGTGAGCGATTATAAATATATGAGTTAGGGATTGTCTATGTATTGCTATTATACTACGAGCTGAGAATGATAAACCCTACTTCATCGAGTACACGGATGAAACTACTTTGTAGCAATAATGGACATTTAGTAAGCCTTAAAAAAGGTGGTCTGCCGGTGCGCCTCTCGGCAGGTTCCGCAAAGTCGTGGAAATAGTGAGCGATTATAAATATATGAGTTAGGGATTGTCTATGTATTGCTATTATACTACGAGCCGAGAATGATAAACCTTACTTCATCGAGTACACGGATGAAACTACTTTGTAGTGATAATGGACATTTAGTAAGCCTTAAAAAGGGTGGTCTGCCGGTGCGCAAGTTCCGCGAAGTCGTAAAAATAGTGAGCGATTTTTTTCGAAAAAATTATGTCATCGGGTACACGAACGGGAATGGTTTCATATCATAGGATAGAAAATGTTTGAAACATTCAAAATGCCTTATTTCTATCCTCGCGAAGGTTTCTAAATTATTACTACCACATGACAATACAACTGATTTTTTTTTAATCATTACAAAAACTTTTACAAAACTGTCAAAAATACGCACTGTCACAATTCACAAAAATGACATTTTGCAAACCATCAATTGTTAAATTAAAATTCAATTTTCGAAAAAGTTTAAATTAATAAATCTATTCTCACCTGGTACTGACCGAAATGAAATACTTTGAATCCAATCAAAAATTATAAATATTTAAAAAAATAACCTATGTTAGGTACCAAATTTGATTGATTGTTCTTATAATTTACAAAAATGAAAGTTTGTAATCGAAAATTCGTTAAAAAATTGCAATAGTTGTTTGAAAACTGAATGTACCAGGACTGAATTCATCGAAAGCGGGAGAAGAGAGGGGATCGTGGGAGGGGGTTGCCGGGAGAGGAGAGAGGGGAGAGGAAAGGCGGAGTGGAAACATGGGAGGGGAAGGGGACGCGGGAGAGGAAGAAGCGGCGGAAGAGGAACGGGACGAATGGGAAAGGACACGCAGGGAGATACAATTTCTTTATTAAGTGGCATAACAACACACGCCGGGAACTTGCTAGTTAATGACAAAACCCAAATATTGCTCTCTGTCAAGAAATATTTTAAAGACATACTTAAGAATAAAACTACCACCATCTAAAATAAGCTTATAAACATCCTTTATTTTCCATAACATTCGTTCTTTATTTTTTCAAAATATTTAGATAACTTATATATTCATTCTTATTTAAATTTTCTTCGTTATAACACTCAATATGAATGTTATAAATATAAGTATAACTTTATTACCACATTAAATTTATTTAACTTACTAACACACATACATACATGTATAATTAATTGTTTAAAAAGTACAAAGTAATAACTGCATACGCAAGCAAATGCTTCTAATGGAAGAGTAGTAAAAAATCTAAGATATAAAATTATCATCATATATCATGTAAAACATATTGTAAAAAAAAAAATAATAATCAGAACCATCAATGATATTTCATAATAATTCTCTCAAAAGTCGTCGGGGTCAAAATACTGCAGCTTTGGGAGCTTCCTCTTTAGAGAAAGTTTTACTAAGAATTTCTAGATCATCGTGATTAGTTTCCATTCAAAATGTCACTGCGATTTTGGAATTCTTATCAATCGTTTAACATATCAATTCATTGATAGTTGGTTAAGATTTTAAGAATTTAATTGGGAAGATTCCTTGAGGTGTTTATTCAAAATATATTAAAAATGCATTAAAATTTAAATTAAAATAAGTGTTTGATATTGCAGGTTGCTTCTCACATCATAAAGTACCGAATATAAAAAGGAATAATATGTCTTTGTAGTTAACGTAACCAAACCAATTGTTTTATCAAATTTAAACATGCCAGATAATATTCAACCAACTTTTTACGCTAATATGAACAAATCTGGGGTTTAAAAATTAATTTGTAATGATTGTCCTTTTTTTATATTGGGAAGACTTCTAGAAATTTTAACATTAGAGTTAGGGAAAATCTAAACATCTAAATAATAATAATTATTCAGAATTTTCCAACCACATTTTTGAAACAGGTCATTCTTTTGCTATTAATAAAGGTTTACAAATTTTACACACTAACACAACGGGTAAACAATTAGATAATTTAGAAATTTTAGAAATTAGGAAAAGTGTTAATAGTAAATTAAATATTGTAAATAACCAAACGTTTTTTAAAAATAGCCATCTTTTAAATTTATTTTCGTATTAATACTTATATTTATAATAATTTTTTTTTTTAATGTAGACTTCCTGTTTTGTTTTAAAAGAATTTTTATTATGTTAATGTAATTTTTTACCCATCCTAAAATAATTTTTATATTTTATTTTATATAATTGTTTTTTATGATATTTTAAGCAATTAATCACCTCTCCTTTCTTATATTTTGACTATGTTCAATTTGTCTATACTTGTATGTCTTTTGTTATTTTTTTTATTAACTTATTATCCTGACAAAAAAAACATGTTGATATTGTTAATTAAATAGTGGTGTACACAAAATTATTTGTTTTCATTAAATTAAATAATGATGCCACAAAATGAATTTGCGAATTTTGAAGAAAAAAATAAACAAGATTTTATTAATTGAAAGAAAAGACTTTTACCAAATCTGGTACATAAATATACGTGAAGAATTTATATAAAAGACAGCAGTTGAATTAAGTGCAAAACTGAAATAAAAAAACAAGCTTTTGCTTCTATCGAGTGTTCAGAATGAAAGGAAGCAATTTCTTTGTATAAGTAAGCGCATTATCCAGGTAATTCAACCTCCCACAGCCGCCTCCCCCCCACCCGTTCCACTTCGTTTCTTTACAACAATTAGTTTAAAAGCATCTGCCAAACAACTACCCTTAGCCAAAAATACAAAGTATACATTTTAAAGCTCTCCAGACAATGTAGCCTTAAATATATTTCCATCTTGTTGGAAAGAGGGCCAAATAGTTTTGTCGGTTTGTCTTTGAATTGTAAAGTGTGGCCATAACGACTCAGAGGCAAAAGTGAGCGCGATCTATCTGCAGTATGTAGAACATTGTCCTGTACCTAGACCTGATGGTGTACGGAATGACGTCATTAGACTTACGTCACAGAGTCCATTAAATTAGAATTAATGGGTTTCTCGAGATTAAATCTTCGGTTTTAACACAACAGTTTTAATTAATGTACAAAATTAAACACGAGGAAAACTCGTTAAAAGTTTTTGAACAGGTATTAAACTTTACATTTTTAATTGTGATTAATTAAGAAAGTATTTATATACCTTATTATGTCGCGTAGCATAAACGGCATAAATTATCAACCAAATTTTTATTAGCTTTTTAAAAATTAAATATACTTTTATTCATCCTAGACTTGCAAAACAGTCAATAGATGTCGCGTATTAAAAATAAAAATGGATTAGTTTATCCAAGACACTATTTAATTATCATTAAGTTCGGGTATAAATCTTGCAATCATACAAAAAGAAAGCAGACAATAAAAATAAGCGTTAAGATAATGAATACAATGTTGGTAGTTCTTAGTCGGAGTATGATACAGTTAAAATATGACCGAATCGGATAGGGACACAGCTAGCTCAGCTGGTAAAGCTGCGTCCCGGCAAGGCAAAGATCCTAGATGTGACCGCATATTTTTCTGTTTTCGAATGTGCGATTCAAAGTTTCGCCTATACTGCCTTCATTAAATAAAAATTTTATATTTCTTCAAAATAGGCATATTTACTTTGGGGTGTCATCATTAATTTAATGAAAAACAAATACCTTTGTATAACACCACTATTTTATTAACTATATCAACATGTTTCGAAAACTATGTTTTCTTCGTCAGGATAATAAGTCAATAATAAATAACAAAAGACAAACAAGTATAGACTAATTAGAACATAGACAAAATATTAGAAAGGAGAGGTGATTAATTACCTAAAATATATCATAAAAAACAATTATATAAAATAAAATATAAAAATTATTTTAGAATGGGTAAAAAATTACATTAACATAATAAAAAATCTTTTAAAAGGAAAACAAGAAGTCTAAATAACAAAATAAATTATTATAAATATAAGTATATAAGACTTCTTGCCATCTACACCTGAGAGAATAATTTGTAACAGATAATCTTTTTGTTCCGGCTTGATTTCTATTTCAATGTAAGCTGAGAACCAATATTGAAAATTTCCGCTTATACCGTTCTTCGAGAATTTATTTAGCTTGTCATGATTTACTGCGTCGAAGGAAAAGAGTGTAAGGTGAATATATGACTCATGTGAATGGTAGAAGAAGTCGGGGATGCCCGATGCGGCGCGGTTTTGTGAAAAATCACCTCAAGGGTGCTGGTAAATGGCTAATCATGTTTATCCTATGATGTGAAAATGTATTATTTTTATATAGGTTCACAGTTTAACTTCATTTTATCTATCTCACGTACTTAAATCTGTGTGTTTTATTTCTTTCTTAAAAATTATTTTTTTATGTTTTCTTTTTTGTTTTGATCTATGTTTTTTATGTATATATACTATGAATTTTTGCGGAAACTTTACTGGTTTATGCAACCATGTAATGTATAAATACCTTAATAAAATATGCTTAATTTTTTGTTTCCCCAATAAACTAAAATAAAAAAAATAAAAATGCCCGAGGAAGGCACGGCACAAACAAGCTAGTCGGATACTTGAGTTGAGCCATTTCAAGAGTCAGTATAATAGAATAGCTTGAATGAGACGATAAATGAATGTGTATGAAGAGTATGTACCAAAAGCGAGTTGTTTGGCGGTCCGTCCTCTCTACCTACCCCTGTGGGGAAACGACATGATGGTTAATTGGTTAGTTTCTTTATCAAAAGTCTTAGAAAAATCAATTTTTATGGAATGAATTTGTCTCCTTTTGTCCACAGAGTTAATAACAAAATGGAGAGCTATCCTGAACTCAATTCAACAGATCTTCCTTGGAAAAAAACGTGTTGGGGATTAATAATTGGATTTTTAAACATTTTAATATATATTTTTTTTATTATTTTAATGAAAACAAATGACTTTGTGTACACCACCATTTAGATAAATAAATAGTGCTGTACACAAAGTTATTTGTTTTCATTAAATTAATAATGACGCCACAAAGTGAATTTGCGAAGTTTGAAGAAATTTTTATAAATATTTATTTTAACTCCAAACAGGATGTTTTGAGGAACTTTTGTCATCTTTAGGAATGTTTTATGGTGAGTCTAATTAAGGAAAGGAAGGAACAGAAGTTCTGAGAAGGAAAAACGTATACGGGCGCGTTGGAATTGGGGAGCCAGTGTTTCCAGGAGTGACAGACGTATGCATAATTCATTCCTCCCCCTTCGATGCATTTGAAGTCAGAAACTAGTTAATAAGTACTAAAAATTTCATTTTTACTCAAGGCTACCTACCTACAAATCGAAGCGTTCTTTTGGCAATTGAATCACAGCAACTATATTAGTTGATTATTTATGCATTAGCCCACTTAATAAAATACATGTTTTAAAATTCGTTAATTATGGTATAAAAATTTCAATAAAATTATTTAAATCTGCATGCTCTTTAAAAAGTTATTTAATAATAAAAGATGGTTCTTGCAAAGAAATTAAAAAAGCCAGTTATTTAAAAAAAAATCACGCAGAAAAATATTTTGATGACGGAAAATTTCTTGACTTCTTTCCCCATAAAACAAACTTTACGGGCTCTATGAATGATAAATACTTAAATACCCATATGTTTTTTGTTAGAATTTTACGTCAAATTCAAATGACGTTGGCAAAAACTAGCAATGAACCAAAATGATGCTCAGTCATAGTCTTTGTAACATGATTCATAAATAAGCGTGATACATTTCCTCCATTACGTTAATCACTGCGGAATGAATGGCGTCTCCGCTAATTATAATGAAAGGTTCCTTTCTTGGGTTTCCGCTAACAGGTTGCGTGATGAATAAGCGCCATCTCTTGCTTGTCTTGCAAACTTTACACAATAAAAATGATCGACGACGAACGGATTTCTTAATTAATTGTGGCTTTAATTTGAACATAAAGCATGTCTCGTACCTTTTGAATTGAAAGTAATCATGGTAAAAGCGCTGGTAACGTTTCTCCCCTAATGAAAGCAGTGCGACAGTACACAAAAAGTTGTTGGATATAAGATTAATCGATTGCTTCAAAAGTTTAGTAATGGAACCATCCTTAAAACAACATGTCATTTTATAACGGAGACGCGATTAATACCTTATTTCTCAGGCTTCAGGTAGATGAATGTGTTTATGCTTTGAATATTGTTTTGTAATGAAGATTTAATATTATATTGACTCTGGAATTTCATATTTTTCACCCTAAAGATAGAAACTGAACGAAAACTCGGTGCCTGTATTTGGTTAAACGGAAGATACGTTACAATGAACGCGTTCACAGATAGCTCAAATTTAATTATTTTTGGGAAAAAAACACTTTAATAAGTTTTTATTTAAAATGTCAAGGAATTATTAGTTTGCGTCCGTACATACGCAATATGAATAAAAAGTTTTGTCAGTATACAATCTCAATTCTTGCGAGAAACGCATACAAATACAATATCGGAATGAATTGTTGATACAATATTTAAATGCCTTGGTTGGAAGAATTGAGTTTGTGTAGGCACAAAACTATTTAGTCGTATTCATATTGCGTATGTACGGGTGCAAACAAATAACTCATCAATATTTTAAAGCGTAATTGGCAAACAGTGTTTTTTCCTTAAAATAAATGAATTTGCGTAATCTATGAAAGCGCAGATTATGAATTCTTTTAAATTTATCCTCAAGGAAAGATAGCTTGGAACTTAAGGAAATTTATAGGGATAGGAATTTTAACGTTCCGGAGTACATTATGGGATTAACGCGGCTAAACCTTAATATCGTGCGGATTTTTCCTGATTTTCGATTTTCCTCAAAGTTTTTTATTCATCGATATTTCACGTAAAATATGTTTTTTTTAAATGAGAAAGAGGTAGAAAGAAATTGAAATGGAGTTAACAATAAAAAAATAAATTAAATATTACTAATAAAAAATTGTCATTTTTATTTTGGAAACATTGAACATCGGTAGATAGGCGCATGCGCGGATCCGCAATGTTTTTTCTCACGCGCGGCAAAATTACAATTTTGGCATGTAATATTTGACGCGTGATTCGCATAATGTTTAGAACACAGACAGAATTTCTTTTCTAATGCCCGATTCATTATTATATTAGTATTTATTAAGATATTTACTATTATTTCTGTTATTTTTTGTCAGTTTCAACCCGTTTAATAAAGCTTCCATAAAAGTAATGTTATTTAAAATCACACATGCCTAATTCGTCTGTAAATAAATACAAATTCGAGAAAACAACTTTTAAATTAGGCAAAAATGATTCCGCAATGACTTATTTTTTCGATTACTCTCGGAATAATTATGATTTTTTTTGTAAATTTTAATTGTTTCAACTATTTAAAAAGTGAAGTGACAGTTTTGTTTCAAAGACCTTATATAAAGGACAGTGTTTCTTAATTTTGAATTTTGTGAAATTTTTCAACGTTTTACTAAAAATGTTTGGGGAAAGCTTTTTTTCAACTTTTTTCGTCAGCTTAAAATATTTAAATTTTTAAACACTTAAGCATATTACACGAACAAAAATTTAAATGGTAATTATATTCACTTTCCTGCATGGTATTTTTTGACATCTTCAAAAGAAATAAAAAAAAGGACATTAAAAATACCTAAAATTCCGATATACGTTGGGAAATTATTAATTAAACAAGTGTATACAAAAGATAAACTACCATCTTTGGCTGGATAAGCAATGTTTATGTCCTTCCATGTATTTTGTCAGTTTTTAATTAGTTCGGTTTTGACTTATACGGTCGTTTATCAATTGAATAAAATATTCAAGGCGTTTTTTTAGTAAATCTGTGAATATTTAAAAAACACTAAAAACATGATAACGGTTATTTTTAAGTGTGTTATTCATAATAAGTAGCCAAAATATTATACTTAATTTCGATTATGATATTTTTTTTCCATAGCATATACATATTTATTCATAACAGGAAATGCCTCAAATATAAATGTAAACATAAAAATTCACGAAAGAAATTTCCTTCATATTGTCACACCCTGTAACTCAAACTGTATGTTTGTAAACAAAAAATAATTATCAACAATAACATCAAATGGTAAAGTCAAATAAACTCCATAGTAGGCAGATTGAGAAAAGTCGTCTTTATATTTTTTAGACTTCATTATCATTAAAAATACTAAAAGATATTTATTTTGAACTTGCGAATTCTGTACTTCAATATGGAGTCGTGGCTTGGGGGGATGTTTATAAATCATCCCCACTTCCACTTGAGACAATTCAAAATATATTTAAAAATAATCAACTTTAAAAAGCCTTGCTATTACCCAACAAAAATGTTTTCCAAGATTTACCGGTTCCCCCCACTCACAAAAATTTATGACAAAATTGCACTACTTCAATTACCTACATAAAGATTTATTTGAAAAAAACAAAATTCCACATTTAGATATAAGCAAAATAATTATTTCTGTTGAAGGACTAACCGTACCACTAGTACAAACTATAAGAGCACAGCATCACTATATATTTAAGGGTATAAAATTATTCAATAAAATAATCCTAGATATAAAATTAGAGGAAAACTATGACAATTACGAAAAAAATAAATAAACTAAAATTCCCTAATACCACCTCATAACTTTTCTTATTGTTTGATAATAGTACCCTTTACACACAAGTTCGGAGCGGGACGTGCCCCGCGCCACTTCAGGCCGCCGCGCAGAAAAGTAAAGACCGAAAGTAAGATAACGGTTTACAGCTCAGTTCACTGTGAGACTTTTCTGCGCGGCGGCCTGAAGTGGCGCGGGGCACGTCCCGCTCCGAACTCTGTGTGTAAAGGGTACCATTTTGTTTTTGCTTATCTATACAACTGACCTATATTTTTATTACTTTTATTACATATATATTTATTTGTAAAATTACTAATAGTTTTCTTTGTAAAATTACTTACAGTTTTTGTTATAAAATATTAAATTTAATTAAACTTACAAATAAATAGTTGTCCACTCCTAAGCACAAGCATCTGCTTTATTAGGAGAATGTTTTTGAAATATTTATGTTATATTATGTTATGTTATGTTGTATTCACAAATAAATAAAACAAAAATGTGTAACATTTTATTAAAAAGTTACTTGATTCGAATCGACAATGGTTGGAAGAGGGTTAACGAGGAAAACAACCCTTATTTTCATCATCATTGGTTGTATTTATATAACGCTCGAGGCTTCCACGCGTGTATCGCATTATTATAATGTAGAATTCTGGAAAAAACACATCTTCGCTGTCTATAGTGTCTAGACGGGTTGATTTATGAGTTCAAAATAACCATCCCAACACAAAATGCTCGAGCTCACACAAAGTCATGTAGGTATTTTTACCATATATCTACTTTTGAACCTGGACTTAGAAAAAAAAGAGAAGTTTGCTGAATCGATAAAATATATTAATAGAAGAACAATGTCGGACGTCCGATTTTGTGGTGAAGCTGTTTAAAGTTTCATACCAGCATTCTGAAGTGAAAACTTTTTTAGCACCGTTGGATGAAACGAAAATAAGTGACACCAAAAAGAGATAAACACATACATCGATAATATATTATGTATAATCGATCTACAGTCTTCTTTTTGTGCGGTGCTTCGTAGCCAATCGGTCTCCTCATTGTGCGGTTCTTCGTAGCTTCCCCACTCTTGTCTACTTTAGTTATCGGAACGTTTCACTTCTACCGCGTGTGAATTGCACACTCTGTTTCTTACTGTTTTGGAGATCAAGAATTACAGCATATAAAAAAAAATAATATTTATTTCATTTCATTTCATCCGAAATTCAAAATTAAATCGACAAAAAGAAATTAAAATAAGCCAACAGCGCGATTTTCAATTTTTAGCATATCCGATATTATTCTTCGAGACCGTCGAAATTTTAAATAGCCTACATCTCGTTTCTAATATGATAAGATGTAAACCTAGATATTAATATTTAATGCGTACTTTAACCATTATTCTTTCTATAAAATATCTTGTTTAGATTTCAGTTGACCTCTGAAAGTTTTTAATTTTATTTTAAATACATAAGTGTAGGTGTCTTTTTCCAACTGATGTAGATTAAATAAGGTATATCGGAGGTAGATCAACGTTTGCGAGAAATACATACGTATAAATCTCGCACTCTATAAGACATGTGTTTTTGTCACATGGTACGATCTCTTCTTTACCGAGTTCTACATCAATCTTCCCTGTTTTACCTGTTAATATTTGTCGCCACACCATTTTAAGAACAGAGCACGGGATAGTTGTGTAGGTATTAAAAATTGCATTGTTTGAGTTAAATACATTTTCTTCAATATTTAAAATTTACTTTGTGGTTTCATTTATAATTATATGAAAACAAATTACTTTGAATACACCGCTTGTTTTACCAAAATAATCGACATGTTTCAAATTCAATAGTTTTTTCGTTTTTTTTTCGAAGAAACCTTTGGTTTTGAAATATGTTGATAATTTTGATTAAATAAGTAGTTTTAGTTATTTGTTTACATATAATTAAATATGATTTTTTTTAAACCGCACAAGAAACCAATCTTTTTGTACAGTGGACCTATGGCTTCTCCAATTGGGGTTTATTGTGAGGCTTAAGGAAGTGGAGAGATAAATAACATGGGAAAGAAGAAGGTTGGAAAGTAGCTTTTAAGATCTGATCACCAAAAACTGCTAATGCCATTTCTAATAACGTTTCGATTCTTAGTGTTGGTATTTAACCAGGGCAATACTAGGAATATTGACACACTGCAATGCTCTGCAAATAAACTGTTTTAAATTTTTACGTTAATTTTATTTGAAATAACACATACTAATTAAACATATAAACATTTTCAAATGCCGGTTATTTGATCTGGCAACCTACTCTTTGTAGCCAAAAATCTTAACTACTCGGCAACGAAGGTCGCCTGTATTAAACGAGTGCATCATCAAGCACGCCTACACAGCCTCTTTATCAAACACGATATCGATACTCCGATCAACTGTGGACATCATTGCATTTGAGGAATGTCTTCCGGGCTTGGTAGGCGTAAAAATAAGTTCAAAAAAGGTTCTCCACCGCCTATCATTAAGAATCGAATATCGAAACACTTGCAAAAGCTCTAAAAGTTCAGCCAATGGGACCAAGCGGGCCTGTTCCGAACGCTTTACAGATGCTTTCCTGAAAAGCACTTTGGTAATGAGTTTCAGAATTTAGCCTGGAGATTTTTCTCTGAAGCCGGTAGATGAACGGTAAGGTGAACAATTCCAAACAATAACTTGGAACCTTTGTCGCACAGGATGGCTGAAACGCGTGTAGTATGAATGAGTATTTTGGGACAATACTGGAAATAGCAAAAGGTTGTTTGTTTTGCTTCCTCACAGAATTTCATGAACAAAAATTACTGTTTCCATTTATTTGATGAAAGTCTTTGTTTTTTGTGCGCGAAACGATCACAATAACTTTTAGGTTGTTATGCCCCGCTTTTAAAAGTTATTTGGGACATTCTCGTGCGCATTCAAATCGAAGTAACTTTGTGGTTTTTCTCAGCATTTTGACTTTTTTTGCTATCAAATCTGTCGGTGACTAAATCCTTTTTAAACTTGAATTAAAAAAGGGAATAAACTTTCACAAATATTTTTTTCACAATAATATTTTTTTACTGATGCTGTTGGTTAGAATGAAGAGCGCCAAAAACATAACATTATAAAATTTCAATAATATCATGTATTTTACTATATAAAACAATATACTTTTCTCTTATGATGCGTGCCAACGTTTCGTCCTTCAAATAACACTTTTACGAGAATATCATACTTTCAAAAGCCTTCATAAAACTTGAACAACATTTTGATAAAGTATTACAATTCTGATAGAGTAGCCATTTAAAACATTATACTTTAAGCAACTTAGTAGTACCGATTAATTAAAAAAATTGAAAAGTTTTACATAAAACATGTTTTAACAAGCACACCTTTGAAAACGCTACGATTTCAATATTTGCCATTAATCATAATCTAATAAACAGTAAAATAAGGTGTGTGCAAGTTATGTAGCCAGGTCTACAATCTAGGAATGTGACCATTTAGGGGGGAAACCTAGCCCAGCCAAATTTTCTTAATGCGTTTTTTTTCAAAAATAAAATTTATTTTCGTTCAGGAAACTTGTTTTACTTGGAAATTTATATTAGAACTAGAAAAAACGTTATTAAAAGTTCGATTTAAATATCTATGTATATAGATATAGCGGTCACAAGATGGAGTCCTTGGAAATCATATGAAACATACAAATTTAAAAAAATAATAATTTATGTATGAATGTAGTATGCGCACGAACCTAAGTTTGTTGATTGCGAAAATGGCGGGCATGAAATCAAAATTGACGAAAAAAATATTATTTATTTTGCAATAACTTTGTACGAAAATTATGATTTTTCAAGTTCATCCGCATATAAATTAAATTTTATTTAATTTAAACTTTGAATGAAGTAAATCGGAAGAAAATTTGATGAGCTATGATTACAGCCAACTTGAAAAGCTTGGTTTTGAGAAAAACTCGTTTAAAATTTTTGTTTGCAACCGGACCGGTACGTTTTCCGATATACTTTCTTGGCGCGCACCGGTCCTAACTATATTTAAAAGACAAATTTGATGCTATAACTTTAGGAATGCATTCTCCACATGTATAGGAAGATTTTTATGGAACAAAAGAGTCGATTTTTTGGATCGGCTGGACCAGACTCCCACCCTTAAGGTAAATGATACAGGGACAGAGAAAACACAAACACTTTTCTCAAGCAACATTTAAAGTAATCCTCGAAAACCATTTATTTCACTAAAATCTAACATTTTTTTAATAATTTGGAACACGTTTGAAATTGATAAAGTTCGTAGTGAGATTTGGTTATTTTATTGTTTGAGACAAAAGATTTTTTTATTTTTTATTTAATGAGTAAAACCTCGAATTAAAATATTTTAATAAAATGAAAAAAAAAAATATTAGCGAAACTCAATCAAAAATCTAAATACAGAAAAATATGCAGTCACATTTAGGACTTGAACCCAGGAATTACGCCTTGTGGGGGCAGTTTTTCATTTAATTAGAATAATACGATTTTTTTAATAAACCTTAGTCTTAACACTTCAGAAATTCTTCAATTCAAATATAATATTGTTCAATATTTGAAGGTATCAGGGTACTATAAATAATGTTCTAATGAGTAATATATTCACATGATCCACATGCACATGTAAATTTACACACCTTTCTCACAATAAATTCTCAATACAATAAATTTAGTCGATTTAGAAAGGGTTAACAAAACAAAAGCATTAATCGTGCCACTTAGCTGTGAATGAATGTTGTATTGCAGATGAAACGCTTAAAATAGACAGAGAAATCTTTATTAACATCTCACAATGGCTATCCCTGCTTTTGTGTAATATTCCACTGGCAACCGGACACAATAAAAATATCCACACGAGGCAGGAATTTCTGAGTTATTCCAATAAAGTGGAGGTATGTTCCATTTTTCAGGAACCTCCCGTCCCAGTGCCGGAGAAAGGACCCAAGGCAAGTAATGAAATACATCCATCTAAAGTTCCCCAGTCGTGCCCATAAAAACATTGCCGCTTTTGAGAAATTACAGCAACAATGTGATATTGTCCCGAAAAAACACATAAAAGAAATACTTTCATAAACTATTTGTCAAATGTTTTAATATACGAAAGGTTTGCTGCGCTCAGGAAACGGGTCATAAAAGTATCTGGAGTGGAAGATTTCTCGTATTTCTATATCAAATCTTTCGTTGTTATTTTATGAATCACACTATTGATAGTATGGAGAACATAAATGACGCCGAAGCGACGCATTAAGTAATTATTGGATATGTCATCATAGATTAAAGAATTTATGCTTATTTGTTTGTATTTTGATTCTATGTTTGCGTTGAAATTCATCTTCCTATACTGTTTTATGTTATTTTATATCGTATAATCCGTTTTTTTTTTCTAAAATGCATCGCAATAAATGGTTCCATGACCATTAATCCGCCGACAATTGGACCCGGCGCACTTATATACATACAATGTGCAGTCAGTTTAGGTAAAATACGGTATACCTAATTACACAAAATATAACTAAGTGACCCCGAAAGAATGTACCGCCGAATAACAAAAATGTAAAACATGTTTTTACTCAAATACACCACGGAAAAATTTGTTTCTCTCTCTACCGTGTATACCAGCGTATAAAGTATAAAAAAAATCGACGGTGCGTATAAATTCGTTCGATATTCATACCAAATTATTATTGAGCGTTTTTGAAGTCTATTTAACGTTTGAAGTTGGTATATAATGTATAAAAAATTATAATTTTCACCACACCACCACCTCCTAATGTTCCTATACTTCAAGCACCCAATGTAACTATGGCACAAAAATATATCTTAAATAATTTAAGGGAATAACTTTGAGAAGAAAACGATGATTCAAATTAAAGAATATGTCGCATTGGAATATGGAACTTAAAACGGTATGAAAATTAATTAACTTAAGTAAATAATTAAGTTTAATGAAAACAAATAACTTTGTGTACACCACTATTTAATTAACAATATCAACATGTTTCGAAAACTATGTTTTCTTCGTCAAGATAATAAGTTAATCTAAGTATTATTTTTATTTATCATTATTAGTTAGTTATTAACTTATTATCATGACGAGGAAAACATAGTTTCGAAACATGTTGATATTGTTAATTAAATAGTGGTGTAAACAAAGTTATTTGTTTTCATTAAATTAATAATGACGCCACAAAGTGAATTTGCGACTATTGAAGAAATAATTAAGTGTACAAATGTTATAATTCTTTCAAATTAACTTTTTCGTTCTTAGGGGTCATCCATTAATTACGTGAGATTAAGCGATATTTGGTGGGACCCCCCTACCCCTTACGTGAGACCTACACTACACTTATTAAATGACTTTATTTATAATCATAAATATAATAAATGGGACAATTCAAAAGAAGTGACACGATTTCATTTTTGATTGGTGAGATTTGACTGAACCCCCCTCCCCCCTCCCCCATTTTGAGCTCCTGCAATTAATGGGTGACCCCTTAGGAGCGTAGCGGATAGGAGGCGCATCAAACCTAGTCACCTAATTACCAAAGATAAAATCGGAGACCTCAAACTCTTCATTTTTTAAATATTTTTACATCGTTGACAAAGCATGAATACGAAATATTTGTTTTTAAAGAACTTTTGATTTTATCTAACTAACTAACTAACCATCACACCGTTTCCCTGGAGGGGTACAACTCGGTCTTGGCACACACTCTTTGCCTCACTCACATTCATACATCGTCTCATACATACTCTTCTATTATTCTAACTTTTGACATGGCCCAACTCAGGTATCTGATTCACTTGATCGTGCCATGTTTTTCTCGGGGGTTTCCGAGTTCTTCTACCATTCACATTTGCGTCATTTATTACTTTCTTCGTTTATTTGCTCCTAAACCATCTGAGGGTCCCTTTCTTAATCTTACTCATTATGCTTCCATCAGCCTTACGTTCTTTGCGGATCTCCACATTTCTCACACGATCACACATGGTTTTAGCACACTACGCCTCAGGGATTTCATTTCAACAGCTTTCAGGCTATTTTCAACCTTCCTCTACCAGTTCCATGCCTCACTGCCATACATCAGGGTAGGTACCAGGACTCAATTGTGGGTATCAGGACTCTATCAGTCCTCCATTAATGGAGTTACCTACATTTACCCTCCTTTCAATATCTCTATCAGCCTTCCCATCTCTCGTAAACATCATTTGATTTTTGTTATCATTATCCCCCTTTCCCCTTTTCTCAATACCAGTTATCTCCTACCGTAACAAACCCATCAGGTTTTAAATTTAAAAAAAAAAAACTTTTCGGTCTAAATTTGTTTTCTGGAAACAAAAGCATGTTTTACATTTTTTGTATGAATGTTATTTATATCATTCCTGTAATTTTAAATACCATTATTTTCTAGGAAGATGGAAATTGCCTGGATTGTATGAGGTTTATTTCGAAGTGATAGACAAATCCCATCTTAATCTAGTCTACCCACGGAAAAAAAAATCGTAGATAGGAATCTCAGGAGCGATCGATGTTAGAAGCATTTGAAAATTGCAAGTAGTCGTGTAAGATCTACCAATTTACGGCTTGAAACACGTGTCGAAATGACGATTCGAACACGGGTCGCCTGTTGCACGTGAATTCAGATCAGACGGCAAAAGCGACCAATCAATAAGACAGATTACCATAGGTACACCGTCTGTAGATAAGGCCTTCACCAGGTGGCTTCCTAAAAAGGAAGCGAGTGGACACTAGGGAATTTCACTCCCGCATAGGGTTTAAATGCTTCTTGGCGTTATTCGTGGTTAATTGTTCAGTTTAATTGCTAGGAGTTAAAGATTAAAATATCTAATCCTTGAATATTCAAATTAACAAACATTGTGTATGTGTACCGTACCTGAAAAGCTATTCCCTAAAATTTGTGATAAGAGATCGTTCTCCCGCGAGAAGTGCTATCAGATTTGTGTGATTTTCTACGGCTGTTATTTGCTTTTTCTATCGGCCGATGTCAAAATTTCAGCTGTGAGCTGTCACGTATTTTAGTTTGAGTCGTTTTAAACACGAACTCCTGCAAGTATGCATGATTATTTATTCATTTAACTACTGTAGAAAATCACACAAATCTGACAGGACATCTCGCGGCAGAACGATCTCGTTCGTAGATTTTTGAGTTCCAAGTGAAAGATATGAAATTTTATTTGCAGACTATGTTCAGCAAAGATAGTAGGAAAATCATTTTCGTGTACTGCGTGCATTAATTTATTTAAACTGAGGACTCGCAGAAAGATTCTCAAGTTGAAATCATTTTATTAACAATTTGGCTGGCACAATTTGTGGATACCGCCGCCTTGGGAACCGTTTATTACCGCAAAAACCAACACCTCTGTCATAGGTCACCGCAAGTAGTTTGCTACGTTTAGTGATTTAGCAGAGGTGTCCGTATTCATCGGGTGAGGTTTGTTCAGATCTTGGAGGCGGATGCGCCTGTCCACCAGTTGCGCGGCGGCCCGGATCAGGGATGCCGTTTTGGGACCTCTCTAAGACTTCCTTCTGTCACTCCTAGACACATTTATGCCAGATTTCTACCTAATCCTCATATTTTTTTCCTTTCCAGAACGTCCTTTCGTTTTTTCCTTAAAAATATCCTCTACATAGCACCCCCAAAAATGACATAGGCCCTTAGGGATATTGTTTTTCTGAGGGCCACCTGTATGGGGTTAATGTAAAAAAATGTTGTTCCAAATACACAATTATATTTCCAGTTGCGGTTTTATCTGTTGACAAATTTCGAAGGAAACCGAGCTTAATTTTCGAGCAAGGTTTAAAATTTGTGTTTTAATTTTCTTTTTCTATCATTTTAATACCTCAAAATTCGGAGGAAAACTATTTGCAGATCTGGGGCATAAGAAGTGCCTTTATAAAATTTCTGAATCTCCCAGTGATGAAGATTTAAAACGATAAAATGAAAAACGCGGAATTAAAGTTTTACTTTTATTATCACTATGATATTCCTAATTTGACTTCTACAAAAGAAAGGCCACAATTTTCTCACAATCTTGTTGAGCACCTGACATAAGTATTTAAAAATTAAAAATAAGGGTACTTTCTGGTACCTACATCATATAGCATAACTGATAAAGGCACTTCTAACATTAACCCCCAGATATCAAATAATAAAATAATTACATATTCTTAAATTCTAGATGCAAACCATGCGAACCTAAACCTCCCCCACTCTCTGAGCCTAAAAATCTTAGTGCAGCCCACAAGTGATGCTGCAATCGATGCCCCCGACGTAAATAGGTTCCCCACCCCTGCACCAAAAGTTACATTTAAATTAAATGACAGAACTAAAATCGATGCAAAACTATCTTGAAGAAGAGGTCTGACGACGGATTTATTTAAACAGACAACAGGGAAATTTTTTGGTAGCTAAAAAATGTTTCAAAAATAATTAACTACAGATTCGAATGGTTCCGTAGGGGCCAACTACTTACCATGAAAACCTCATAAGTCAAAATTTTCCAAGTTAGACCTTTTGATGACATGCATAAAATGACATAAACACAATTGCGTATTGTATTAGTACAAATGACTTTAATCAATAGATCAATATTACCAAAGAAAAAAATATAATCAAAATATTACACCGAAACATTAGATCTAGTAATAAAAGCCTTGATAAATTTGTGATAAACTTCCAATAGCTAGAAAAAAATTTACATGTCAATGTGCTAACAGAATGCTGGTTGAATGACAAATGCACACCTAAAACAATCGCAACTACGGCACATACCACACACCACGCAGTAGTAATAAAATTAACACGTTCTTTCAAGGAATAAACATCGTAGACCCCAGAAGCGTAAAAATTACATATGATAAAGAAACATGTATCCTACACGTATCTATGTACAAATCTCTTTAAAAAAGCATTACAAATTTCCTAACTGCATTAACGTGCATGAACTGATTTGCACAAAAACAAAAATATCATCACAGGAGACCTTAAAACATCATACGGACATCCGCAAAGCACAGCACGCATACAAATGTCCCTACACGATTCACACGAAACACTAAAAGCTGCGTATAATATCGACTTTTAATAATAAATTTATTGTTTTCTATTGTTGTTTGTTCTACTAAACCTGTCTTTTATTTTTCGTCTACATTTTATTTGAAATTTATTTTTTTATATCTAAATTCCTATGTAAAATTTCCTCCCACCTACGAATTGTATGTTCCTCCTGTCCTAAAATGAGTTCTGTAACTCATCGGGATTGCCCTGGCAAGAAATAAAAAAAAAATAATAATAAAAACGTAATATGCATAGCACAGATTTGTGTTATTTCACTGCAAGTGCACTTAACTATAATAAACTAAAATAATCATATACTGCTCCTTACGATTCCATTACAAAATATTGATAAAATAAAATGAAATGAAGAAAATACAGTATTTAGAAAACAATGACAAGAGAACAAGAATTAACAATAACAGTGCTAGTGCTTTGTGTCTGCACCCCCCCACCCCCCCCCCCCCATACAATCATAATCATACATCTCCCAATAGCACAGGACAATAATAATAGATAATAACGGTGCTATTGTAGCACAGGACAAAACAAGAACTTTAAAACTAAAATATAATATACTAACAGGAGGCAGCTAACGTTCAATTGTTTCTGGGTAAGAACCCTTCAAAATGAAAACTTTATAGGAGATGTCAAAAACGAATATTTATAGATCCGTTAAACTAATAAAAAATCTTTAAGTTGACATGAAAAAAAATGAAACATTGCAAATCTATTTATAATTGTTAGTGATTTGAGGATTAGTTAATTTCGCCTTCGGTTTCCTCTAAATAACCAAAAAATGGTTCCTACGTATAAACCTAGTTGTTAAATTTTTAGGAGTAAAAATGCCTTAATCAGCAAAATTACTTTATTTTATTGTACTTTGTAATTTATATAAAACCACTGATAAGGAACATTCTCAAAAAGTGTGGCTTGAAGTTTTCTTGATCGAAATATAGATCTTTATCAAGGAAAACTGGAAGTAAGGGAATGATTTCTTATCTTTCATATTCTTGATTTATAGAACAAGTGATACATTATAATATGTTTTACATCAGTATTGACATTTGTTTCGTTTAATTTCTTGATACAATACATTAAATAAATATCTATAAGGGCGTGCTTACCCATACATTTAGACTCAGCCTTCTAATGACTCAATTGACAATTTTCACTCCCTTATAAGTGAGGGTAGTCCCAGAAAAAGGCAGAAACATTATTTTTAGACTCCTTCAGAATCCGTAACCTTGTAACTTGGCCATCAAAGGACGCGAGTACACCGGTAAGTTTGAGGGTAGAAACTTCCAACCCTTTTGTGTTCAAAAGTGGGTGTGAAAAATCTTTGAGGATTTATTTAAATACCGCGCTGT
The DNA here is from genome assembly GCA_936435175.1 of Glyphotaelius pellucidus. NCBI lineage: Eukaryota > Metazoa > Arthropoda > Insecta > Trichoptera > Limnephilidae > Glyphotaelius > Glyphotaelius pellucidus. The sequence continues at coordinate 28,583,582 of OW386538.1, read as the reverse complement.
TTTGAATGCGAAACTCATTCAGTTCTCATCAGCGACGGGTAATTTTTTTAAAGCTACTTATTATATGACTAAATTACTCAATTACTGGAATATTTTGTCTAAGTTCTCAATTAAAAAAATTATTTTTTAAATTTGAGCTCAACAAATCGGTATTTAATATATTACAGAAAACATTTTTTTTATGTAAGTACTAATATTAGTATTTTATCAAAATAATTTCAGAGAATTTTTCATTAATTTTTTCAATATTTAATTCACCAAGTCTAAAGAATTTTTCATTCGGCTTGCTGAATTGAATATTAGCGTAGAAAAAATCATAAATATTATATTATTGGGCATTTCAGTTTGTTAAACAGAAATGCGCAATAACATAAAGTTGGTCAGTTTTTAAAAACTTGCTGTGACTTTTAATAAAATTTTCAATTATCGATTTACCGACGTAAAATATGTGCGTCTGTGTTTTAATACCTTTTGACTTATTTTCATTTGAACTTAAAGTAGAAAAGCTGTCTAAGGATATTTTTTATTGTCTGGAGTGCTTTGCGGGAAAATACTTTTTTCCATAAAAAAATGTGCTTGAACAAAAAAAAATCCACATCTGAGGGTTTAAAACAGAAAAAACAAATATTCTGTTGATGCAGTCACATACTTGTACGATGTTTCGATTTTTATTCAGTATTTTTGAAATATGTGTCCCCTCTAGAAAATATGTATATAAAAATGTAAATTATCCGGCGTGGTTCTCTAAAATAAATCATTGATAAATGAAAAAGTAAAGAATCGCACCAAAGAAGACACAAATTCCACAAGAATCAAAGGTATAACTTATTATTTTCTGCTTTGCAATCCGAGCTTAAAAAGTTAATGCATTTGCAAATTGTCAATATTTAAAAAGAGTTCAGTTTGGCATCAAAGACGATTTTATTAAATCTCAAAAAGCAAATCCACATTGTACCAGACCTTTAAACCTGTACAAAAATTGTCAATAATAAGCGCCAGCACGCAGAGACGCTTGACTTTTGTAATGTCTTGATAAAGATGTTTTCTCGCTTTGACAGCTGTTGAAGATCCGGGTGGTGCTCAGCAAGGATAGCTTGCTTATTGTTTCATAGTGCTTTCACCCAAATGAAGTATTGAATTCCGTAAGTCTCAACTTAAACTTGAGGGTATTGTTAGGAGAGGGCACCCGGTTACCGAAGCGTCCATGTTAAGTGGGTATCGTTGCGGCCAGGACGATCGCCGGTGAACTCACAAGTAGAATGACTTGTCTGGCTGGCTTGTTGCTGCATATCCAGCACCAGCATCCAGGCCAGGGCGTTAGCAACTTACATGTTGATTGGCTTGTCATTGCGTGGCATATGATCGCTACATATCTGACACCAGCATCCTGGGCCGGGGCGGTCGCAGCAACTCACACGTCGATTGGCTTGTCATTGCGGGGCAGTGGGTAGCTACATATCAACAGCATTCTAGGCCGGTGCGGTCGCAGCAACTCACATGTTGATTGGCTTCAGGGTAACAAGTGGGTATTCTATTGAGCATGCTGTGGACGCATGACACGTGTCTCTAAATGGTGTCATCAATTGACAGGCGTGGCGTCATCATCAAGTAGGTTTGCATTCTATTGGGCGTGCTGTGTGTTCACGCATCTCTGAACGCTGGCATCATTTGAAAGACCTGACGTCATCATCAAGTAGGTCTGCACTCTATTGGGCGTTCTATGTGTTCATGGCACCCATCTCTAAACGGTGTCATCATTTGACAGACGTGGCATCATCATCAGTTAGGTCGGAATTCTTTTGGGCGTGCTGTGTGTTCATGGCACGCATTTCTAAATGGTATTATCATTTGACAGACGTGGCGTCATCATCAGATAGGTTGCATTTTATTGGGTGTGGCGGATGTCCTTGATATGCACCTTTTTTTTACATGAGCTCAACACAGGAGGCTCTGAGGAAAATGATTTCTCTCAGGGCCTTTGTCATCTTTGGGGATGCTGTGTGGGTTTTTTTTAAATAAAGGAAGGTGAGGAGAGTTTTGGGAAGGTAAAGGGTTTAAGGGGTTGGTAGGAATCTGGTGTTCAGTGTGTCCTAGTCATCCGCCTCCAAGACCTAGACAAACCTCATCCCATGAACCCGGGCACCCCTGCTAAATCACCAAACGTAGCGAACCACTTCGGGTGACCTGTGGCAGAGATGTTGGTATATCTAGGTATAGCTCTTGGCATAGCGCGCGAAGTGTTTCCTCGGTTGATTTGCATTGTATGTCCTCATCTTCAATGGATTCTTGGCAGTTTCAGACAGTTAAAGGGTAGCCCAAGATGGGGCCCGGGGCGGGAGGGCTCAGGGCTCGGTGGGGTGGTGATCCCCACGACATCGGTTTGGGCTTTATCGAAGCCCGACGTGAGCTGCCTGGGCGATTGATGACGCAATGGTATGGATTTGCTTGCAAAGCCAGTACTTGACGTCTTGGAGGTCAGTTCAACAAAGCGAAATCAAACGACAAATCGATAGCAAGTCTAAAGATAATCAGTAGCACGTTTTAAGGTGATGTTATTCCGACGACTGTTTGAGGTGAAAAAAAGAGCGTTCCGTTTTTGTGGCGTTCTATTTATAGTGCGGTTCAGTTTACTTCACCTTATTTTTTTGAGTGTTGTGAAATACCTTGTATCAAAATCGTTATTTCTGTGACGTGAAGTTTTTCGACAAGGATACATTTTCTTGAAGAGTTTTGCAAAAAGTTATGGTCTAATGTGGATCCTCGAAGTTTTGTGTACTAAAGATCAAGATTTATCCATCGCGTAATAATCCACAGTGAATAATCACAAATGTCGTAAGTAAATTCGGTGACATTATTCAAAGATCTCGGTATCGTCTTTGATCCCCAACTAACATTATCGGACCACAAATCACGGCTCACTTTAGCATGCTACAAACTCCTGGGATTTATCATCAGAACACGTAAACAGTTTTATGACCCATATACAATAAGAGAGTCATGTTCGATGGCGTCGTAAGAAGTAAACTGAAGTACATAAAAACAGTTTATTTATAAACAAGTTCTGCTAGGTAATTATTATTACACTTGACAGCTGTTTCGCCTACTGAAAGCATTATCAAACTGTGGTCATGCCACATCGTCACCTTAGTTGGATAAGGTTCTAACTACGCCTTGCCACTCTAAGGACTTTGACATCTAAGCACATGTTCTTAGGTATCAAAATCCTTTCCATTGTAAGGTGCAGTTAGTACCCTATCCAAATGAGGTGACGACATACAGACGAGGTATTTATGTTATTTCTAGATAGGATTTTGATGACTAATTTTAATTATGAGTAAACTGACTGAAATTATTAATGGTTATTACCCTATTAATTATTTTTTTTATTTTATTTATCTATAAACATAGGGTTTTACATAGGGTTTAATTGATGCCTGTCTCACTAGGATATACCTGTGTTGAGACAGGCTATATTGTTTTATATTATTATATTGTTTAAATTTAAGAATACATAGATCGGGCAATGAATTAACTGATGTCGCTGATATATTTAATTTAAACTTTGAAACATTTAAAGTCAAATTAGTCCATTATCACTTTTTAGATGTTAATAATTAATGAGAAATCATTTAATTTTATTTCAATTTTGTTTTTATTTTTTATTGTTCATATTCTAGATGGAACCAACGAGTAGATTATTGTAAAATTAATGTGTTTTGATTTTTTTTTAATGTTTTTGTTGCTCGTGGATATATAAATCATACCTACGAGTTCTCTAAAGTCATCCAAGTAAAATTGCATTAGATATATTCTTATCAATTCTATTTAGTCTATGCTTTATTTATATATTTTGTAATATTTTTTTATGGTTTTACTGTTGTTATAAATGAAATTTGTATTGTACATGTAAAAGCCCATTGGGCGTCAATAAATAAATAAATAAATAAATTGACTGAAGATCGTTAAGTGCACTTATCGTTATTCCTAATATGAATCATTTCCAAATGATGACTCATGGTTTTATTTTCTGCATAATTAGGTAAAGGGTCGTTAATACTCTAAAAAATTATTCTGAATGTGAATTATTCCCAAATGATGACTCATGGTTTTATTTTCTAGTAAAATTAGTATTATTATTATTATTATTATTATTATACTAATTTTATAATAATAATAATAATAATACAATTTTACTAGAAAATAAAACCATGAGTCATCATTTGGTATTATTATTATTTTGTTCTCTAGATTTTATGTCCGGGTTAAATCTTCCTCACAGGAAAAACTTAATCCTTCCACACACTTTTCCACAAATGCTAATCTAGTCAATCCACGCGATGTAATTGCATTGTATAAGTATAATAAATACAAAACTATACAAGAACAACACGTCAACCTACCAGAGACCAAATGGGAAAATACTTCACCGACTCCAGATATTTTCATATCAGAGGGTTCGGCTCGATAGAACTCCTAACTGAACCGATAAATCCTACCGATCGCTCAATATAAATATTTAAAAAATCTTTCGTAATCCTACTATTAAAAAATATTAGTAGTATTATTATTATTAGTTCGTTTTTTTTTTTAATTGGTTTATTTATTTATTTAAGGAACATTAACAGTCTTAGTAATACAATAAACATAAGAGGATGATAAAAAAACAGACCAATTATTAATGTTCACGGATAGGTATTTAGAAACAAGACTAACTGAATATAAACTAGAAATTTTAAAAAATAATAAGAGTACAAATGTGAATTCAACAAATGGTAAACTAATACACAACATTAAAATAAGTGTGATTATAACTGAAATAGACTGCAAAATAGGGATTTGGGTTGGGAAGGGTAAGGGGAGGAGAGGGATAAGGGAAAGTTGCCAAGTAATATAAAAATATTAGATACAATTAATTCATGTGTTATTCGCACCTAAAATTTTATACAGTGAAGTTTTGTAGCGACAGTAACTAGCAGTAAATACGTCAGCACGTGTGTCTATATTTGCAAATTTGTTGTTATAGTAGTTACATGTCCTTTGTATAAATTCATTTTGATTGGAATTGGTGTTGCATCTATCAATGTAGAAAAGGGTATTTTGTCTACTATATCGAATGGACGTGTGGAAATTTATTTTGTTTAGCAAATCCGGACAGTCAACTTTTGAGTTAATAATTTTGTACAGGAGCATCTGATCAGCGACAAGCCTCCTGTTGAATAGTTTTGTGATTCGAAAATGTTTCTCGATTTCGTCGTAAGAGTTGTATATGTTGAATGATTTAAAATTGAGGAATTTGAGAAATCGCTCCTGAACTCTTTCTAACCTGTTAACATAAACAATATAGCGCGGGTTCCAAACCTGTGAACAGTATTCCAGGTGAGGACGAACATGTGAATTGTAGAGAATCAGATAAGTCTTAGTGTTTTTGAAAAATTTGCATGTTCTCAGTACGAAACCCAAACTTTTTGTTGCTTTAGTGACAATGTTATCAAAGTGCTTTTCAAATGTAAGTTTAGAGTCCAAAATAACACCGAGGTCACGTATATAATCTTTATTTGTTAGCTGCGATCCAGAAATGGTGTAATCGTGCAGTATTTTCACACGGTTACGTGTGAATGTAACTTTGCAACATTTAGAAATATTAATAAAAAGTTTATTTCTAAGACAGTAATCCGTCAGTCGGTCAAGATCTGCCTGTAAACGCGTAGAACAGTCCGGGGAGCTTACAGGAAGGTATATTTTCATGTCATCAGCAAATAGTAAAATTTGAGAGTTGTGAAAACATGTCGTAATATCATTTATATAGATAGAGAAAAGCAAAGGACCCAAAATGGACCCCTGAGGCACACCGGAAGTGATGATTTTCCAGATGGAAGAAAATCCACCCACCGTCACAGCCTGGGACCTATTTGTCACGTATGAAGATAACCAACGAAGGAGATCTCCATGAATACCATGATTAGCAAGTTTTCTAAGCAGGACGCTGTGATTGATCTTGTCAAAGGCTTTGCTATAGTCAGTGTAGATTGTATCAACTTGCACACGTTTATCCATGGAGGCAGACAAGAAATTTATAAATATTATAAGATTTGTAGCAACACAGCGACCTGCAAAGAATCCATGCTGAAAATCATTGATCGAATTCTTTACCACAGGGAATAACTGGTCATAGACTATGTTTTCGAACACCTTTGAAAAAATGCAGAGCTTGGAAATGGGTCTATAATTATCTGCTTCACACTAAGTTCCCGATTTATGAATTGGTGTGATGTAGGCTCTTTTCCATGTACCAGTCTTGAGCGATATATTAAACAGCATTGATAGAGGAAGTGACAAATGATTTGCGCACTCGGTAATGAACAATGGTGGGATACCATCTGGCCCAGCTCCCTTGCTGGAATCGAGCCGTTTTAAATATTTAGATACAAGGTCAGCATCGATACAAATTGATCCCATCGCACAAACCTGCTCTACAGAGTCATCGCAGGAAGTCCCCAGAGGGTCAGGCGGTTCGTAGACAGAATGAAAATAATCAGCAAATAAATCACAAACTGCCTGGCCACCTTCGGCTTTTAATTCCTTAAGATTTAAAACGCTAGGAATAGATGCTGATAGTTTTTTTGATTTAACATATGACCAGAATGCCTTGGGATCTTTGGCGATATTCTCTTCAGCATTATTAATAAAGTCTTCATGACGCTTCTTTGCCATTTTTTTCTGTCTGGTGCGTAGCCTTGAAAAAGTAATGGAATCAGAAGGGTTCTTATAAGTAGTATATAGTCTGTGAAATTTCTGCTTTTCACGAATAAGTTTAATTAATGACGAGCTATACCACGGGGGGTAAGAATGTTTACCAGTAGGCCTAAATGGAACCTTGTCCGAGATTAAATTATCAATAATATTGTAAAAATGCGATAAAAATGATGGTTTGAACATATCTAACAACGGTGAGTGAATTATATTGGTCCTTTCATTTATTAAAATAGCTTTAGGATTACTAAGGTGTTTGTTAATTTCTAGTTGTTTTAAAAGATTAAATTTACGTCCTTGATAAGTGAGTGATAATCATCTAGGAGATGTTTAGCAAGTTTGCTAATTTGTAAATTAGCAAATTTGCTTGTAATTTGACAAGACTTGTTCAAAATACCACGCGGCGCAGCGGTACAAACATTCTAGCAAAGCAAAGCATGATAAGAAGGATGGTGTTGTTGAATGAAATTTCGGAAACACTATAGATATATATAATTCTTCTTAAAATAGATTTTTTAGAATAATAATTATATTTCTATCAAAATAAAAAAAATGTACTGTAATCGGATGTCTAATCTGTTGTACAATAATAATAATAAAAATATAATACGTTTTGGAATACATATTGACTTTTGGATTTCAAATAGGACGCGAAGAAGATAAGTGTTTGTTGACCAAAGCCAAGTTTGAACATTTCAAGTAGTAAAATATCAAAATCAACACGATCAAAAAGCCTTTGCAAAATCCGTATACACTACATATATTTGGTATTTAGACTCCAGTCCGATGGCCACCAATCGCAAAAATGTTACCAAATTTGAATTTATAAATAATGTATTACTCTTATATAATACATTTGCAATATTGGAAAGAATTTGAAAACATTGATTGTTGGGAAGTAGTAGTACGGTTTTGTATATTCTTTAATAATATTATTTTATTTTTCTAAATGTATTGTGAATACATCAATAAAATTAAAAGTAGTATCTAATATAGTTCTGGAAGAACTATAATATTTGGAAGCGTTTTCTAAATATTATCTGGTCCAGACTATTTAGTCTATTCCACCAATCGCAATAAGTGGAAAATTATGAGGATTTATCTCTGGTGATTTTAGGTCTGGTTTAGAATTTGTCAGATCGCTTGATTAACCAACCGACAAAAAGGTTATAAAATCATTGATCATCAATGCTTGCACAGCACAAACATTTGGTAGACTTCAGGTCAAACTTGAAAACCTGTTAGAATTACTATTAGTACCATTTACATTCATCAAAATACTTTTTAATTAGTTGGCCGCAAGTTTCGTTAAAGTGAATGCAAAACAGTTAAACTTGTTGCGCGGCAGTCATAATGAATAATTTGAAAGGTTCCGACACGTTAAACATCACCCGGGCTGGCTGCAGAAGTGAGTGGTGAGTGGTGAGTGTTGGGTATCTCTTGTCATTCAGAGCTAGCCAAGTGCGCTTTGGCGGGGCTTCTCAAGAGAAGCAATTAGCGAGCGGCGAGGGGGAAAAAGTTTCCAGTCGTGCCAGAGATACCACAAGGTTTCTGCTTTATACCCTTTGTATTTTTTTTATGAATATTTCAATCAAACAAATAAATTATTACAAACCAATTACTTGTGTAATACTAATTCTTTATGTTTCTTTATAAATTTTGAAATCAATTAACGATACCTGAATATTTTTTTCTAAATTTTTTTAGATAATATGATATGTTTCATGATTATATTAAACTTATTTATTGGGAATTGGATAAGATAATGGTTCTTAAATGTTGTAAAAGTATTGTCAGATGAAATTAATAATATTGTTTTTTTATCGTAATTAGTAAATTAAATATACCTCGTATAGATGCGTTTATGTATGATTACCGTTATCTTTCTCATTTGACAGACAATTGAGAAAAAATAAAAATTAATCAAGATACTCGATAAGTTGATGAAAATAGAAACACATGGTTTGATCGTAGAAAGTTTGATCTATATGTGGAGAAAGCAGCGTTTTTGTCCAGTGAGTAGATGAAAGAAATGTCGGGATTTTTTAGAAAAAACATGGCACCATCGAGTCGGGTCATATTAAATCTTGAAAAGACCGAAGACCACGTATGTAAACATTAATGAATCTGGATGAAACATGTGCATTATAAATGTGTGACAAGATACTTTCTTGGCCCTCTGCCTAATTGTTCCCGAAAACTCAATGATGGTTAGTTTATTAACATATAACTTATTGTAAACACATAGCACACAGTTCACGGAAACATTTGGCGGAAACTAAGGTAGCGAAAATAAAGAATAATTAATTTGAAAAAGAATCTGCGTAGTTTTTAACATTACCACAATTTGACAAGCACCCCTATACAGAGTAGGTCATAGAGGGTATGCCGGGTAGGGTAGCGGGTAAGGGGCGGACCGTTGAGAGCCTCCCCGTAGCTGCGGTAGAATCTTCACCCCACTGAAAGTTCCGGCAGTAATTGACGATCGGAGCCTCATTCACGGGCTTTTGATGTTTACCTTTCAAACTTACCAACTGCCGAATGGCTTTTTAATCTCCTTTGTCCGCAAAGAAAAATACTCGATGAAAGCTGAAAGTACATATCTAGAGGTTAGCGGTTAACAGGCTCTTGGCAAGACTCGTAAATCCACCTTCATCATGTCGCGTGTTTCAAAAGTGTCCGAGTAAAACGAGAAAAATTAATATTTTTTCGTTCTACTATAAATTTTTTTGAATGTAATTTAATAAAATATACTGAATAATAATATAAGACTTAGTTTTTTATAAAATCATGATTTTTTTATTAATTTATTTAAAGACCGGTTTCACTTTGCTCAAGCATCATCTGGATACAAATTAAAAACAAAAAATACGTAGCATGTGCTTGTTTATAAATACAGAGGGAGACAACAAAATACAAATACAAATAGAACAAACAGTGAGGATACATTTACATCAGTACAAAGGAAAAGGAAAAAAACCGACAGACAATTATAAAGACTAAAGGGTTTAAATAATATATAGAAAAGAAAAAGCATTGACCGAAAAATTTTAAAAATGTTTTTTTATAAACAGACCTAATATTGTGCCACTGCTGTCTATCTAATTGATTATTACGAATAAGACACTTGGTTTTACGGCTTTTTTTAATTTCTAGTGCTTCCAAATTATTAAAACGATTACCATGTCTATTTTTATGAATGATTTTAGCACCGGTGCTATGACAGAAAGTATCATCCTTATCAATTAGGGGATTGGCAAATACTAAAGAACCGTTATTATTATTAGTTTGCACAATTGTCTGTCGGTTTATTATAAAACTACACGGTCTACTACGGTCATCTATAAAACTACATTTGTGTACGCTCCCTTTCCACACAAGCAAATGCTTAAAATGGAAGAGTAGTAAATACTTCTCTTCCATTGTAAGATGTCAATGATTATTAAGATGCATTTCTAGCATGAATAAAAAAATATATATTTAGAATATGACTTAGACTTCTAAAGATGTAGTTTTTTTTCCGTACTCTGTCTTTGAATACTTTATAAGTGGGAACCGTTCGAGCCTACTCAGTCAGTGCGCTTGTGGCTTGTTTATAAGTGGGAACCGTTCGAGCCTACTCAGTCAGTTAGCTTGTGGCTGCTTGTCTGATCGCCCGTCGTCATCATGCTTTGTGTCGTGCCTAAAACTATCGCATGGGGCAGTGGTTCTCAATTTTATCTGGCTCAACGCCCACTTTTCAAGCATATTTTTATTTATTCAACGCCTCCCCCACCCCTATCCTCCAACAGAAAACAAGAGAAACAGTACACGGAAAAGGAACCACAAGAGAAATATCATGACCAACCGATTGATAGCGTGGTAGTTATTGGTTCCCACTCGAGCGTTGCGGGTTCAATCCTCTACTTTAGTTCATCGAACAAATCATATTTTTCACTTATGTATACTGGAAGTGAGTAGATTTTTAACATTCCTAGATTATTTGCATATAAGTAAGATAGTTCAATATTGAAAAAGCGCCACGGGTGAATTTTTTTTTTATGATCGTTACGTGTTTTGAAATATTACACCCAACCAGTTCTGAATAAATAAATAAAATAAATAAATAAATAAAATAAATAATGTCATCAAATCGTATTATTGCTTTTTTTACAGGAGAGAATAGGCATAAAAAGAAAATTATAATAGTAATTTTAATCCAACTTGTTTCTATCATTGTTGCTTTAAATACATGTAACTTTTCAGATACTACGGAACTCGAAATATGTGTTGTGTATGGTTTTAACAAAATGCCGTGTTCTTATCTTTTGGTGGAGATACCAACGCGACTTGGATAGTCGCCATAAATGTTTATTAACTTCCTAGGAGTTTAGAGTTTTCTACTTTAACTTTCCCACTTGTTCATGCGCGAGGTGTCGTTTCTCCCTTTCAAAGTCAAAGAAATAAAGTCAAATCTTTGGTACTGAAATACAGTTAAATCTTCAAAACTGAAAAGATTGGCCTGATTTTCGATAAAACTTCACGTGGAATAGTCAATCTAGGTCATAATTCGCATCAGAAATTTAGTGAGCGCACTCGTATTTCATGGAATACACATTGGTTTGATAAAATATGATATAAGATAGAAAAATGTCCTTAAATAAGATTTTTTTACACTAGTTCCACACAGGGGGCTCTGATTAAAATAATTTCCTTCAGGAACTACGTCTTCTTCATCAAGAATTTCAAGAAAGGATACAGGTAAGAATGGTGGGTAGGAATCAGGGGATCAGTGAGTCCAGGAGTAAAAAGTCACCTTCAACCGGCCTCTCCCAATCCAGCCGGACACGTAGTAGGTGGGCAGATGCTTCCGCCGCTAAGACCTAGATAACCTCACCCCATAAACCCGGACAGCGCTGCTAAGTGACCAAACTTAATCTAGACTATATTTTCTATGTAATTTGATCGGTCGAAGTTGATATCTATTGGAAGACTTTTAATGAAGCTGTATTATATTGTAAGATAATTGGTAAGTACATTTTTATATGCGTAATGTATGTTAGGATATTTTCACAGATTTTTTTTTATTCTCCAAAAAAATTAAGAATAAAATTACGATATTGAAGGTATTTTTTCAATGCTGACGAATACATTTTCTACAACGTTTTCAAATGTGCCATACTCTATTTTACTTCAAAACGACATCTTCATTTTTATTCGAAAATTCGGCAGCGTTGACGTCACACCGGGTAACATTGCCACGTTTAACAAGCCGGTGGCGTTTTTTACGTCATAGTGACGTTGTAGATAGTGGCAACCGTTTCGGAATGTGCGGTTTTCCAAATCTATAATCACGAATGAAAATATGAAATCATTGAAAAAGAAGATAATACTAAACAGTCTAAATGAAATATGAAAAAGAACAAGACACAGTAAATAAAAAAAACCAACGGCCGTAATTGGGACTCGAAAACGCTTTTACGTTAGTTTAAATTGAATAAAACGTATTTCTTAATTAACGATAGCTTTTTATTATTCTGATTATTGTTCATTTTTATATTTCATTTAATCTGTTAGTATTATATTCTTCTTCATTGATATATTAAATTGATAGGAATAACCTTCAAAAGTTAAAATAAAATAGAGTTATCTATTCTAATAAAAAATTGAAAAAATTAAAATGACCCTTTTATGTAAAATAATCAGAATCAGAAAAAAAAAATTTACTTCGACACATTTTAAAGGCATTCATAGTTTGTGAAAGTATCCCATTACGCTTCTTATTTCTTAAAATAAAGTGTATTTATTAATAATGTAGACCCTGCAGGCAAGCACTCTTATGGCAACTATCGATGTCGTTATATTATAATTTAAAATATTCAAAATAAAAATAACTTTTCCGTTTTGGTCATCACGTTTATGGTACGGTTGTTGGAGGTGTTAACGCCGATTTAAAATGAGGGAATTCATTCATAGTAGTCAAAGAAAATTAAAAAAAAACTTTGTGAAATTTCTTTTGCACTTCACGTGAGCATATCATGACGTGTCAATCTTGTAAAAAAACTTAAAACAGGTTAATAAATTATTTTTAAATAAAAAAGTACTTTACTTTAAAAAAAATGAATTTTACTCACAAAAATGTCGCAGGCGTCGGATTAAATTGACATGCTTGATTATTTGTTTGAAAATTTCGATTTAATTAAAAATCCTTTTAAAGGATTGCATGTCTTATTAAATAATTACCCATGTGTCGATTTTTTATGGACGTAATGTAGAGAGCATGTTTTGTGTAATGGCGTTTGACAGAAAAGCGCGTGTGTTAAAATGTTACGTATCATGTTAACGTGTGTTAACAATTTACTACTGAAGTCAGCCGCGCGACGTATAAACATAAATAAAAGCATTACCGAGCCTGATTTCAATGCGTAATGCTATATTGTTGGTGCTTTTCTGGGAAAAATACGACACATTTTCCCTAAGGAGTATATTTCCTACCAAGGAGCTTTGCAGGAATGACATTAACTATTTACACGAAGAGCATTGACTGAACGTGACATTTTTTACATTTTCATAACAAATTCTCATAGTTCAAATGTTTACACTCGAAAAGATGAGTTTTATTTGTTGAGAATTTGTTAACAAAAAGATTCTATTTTTCAAATACAATCTTTAATATTTCATGTGAATTCATTCTGTAGCCAGTGTCTATACATACAGTTTTCCCTATAATTGGGGTATATTGTGAAGATGAAGGGAAAGAGATGGGTTAGAGGTAGAGAGGTAGGTTGTACTGGGATATTCAGGTCACCAGATACGGCTAAAGCCATTCAAGCAACTTTTCGAATTTCAAAGGTGGTCTTTCACCAGGACGATACTGAGAGTATCTCTTTATTCATTCATTTATTTACGTCCTAGTGGGCTTTTACAAGATACGTAAACAATCAATACAGTTGTGTTAGGTATATAGTAAACAATATATAATGATAAATAATTAAATGAAGGCAAATTAAAATTAATAGTATGTAGTATGGAAAGTGAAATTTGTACAAGAAATATAAAAATAAAAAATAGAAATATGAAAATAAAAATAAAAAAGTGTATTCACTACGGAGTCGTAAAATCATATATCTCAGTTAAGTGATTATAAAGACTTCGTTTTAAAACGAATACGGAATCTTTAAACTGTTTGGTTTTATGATAGGTTAGTACCAAACCAAGTAGGAACGATTTGATTAGTATTATAGAAGGCCAGTAGGTACTTATTTTCAAGCATTTCAAATGCATTTTTTGTTCTATTCAATTTAAACAAATGAATAGAGTTTTTTCATTTGTTTTTGTAAAAGTAAGATTTTCAGCGTCTTCTATTGTTTTACCTCGCAATGAGAACAACCATATTTTTGTATGATATAATTTGCCCGTTTTATTTGAAATACTCATAGTTGTCGGTGGTGATTTGTTTATTGAAAAGCAGTATAATAAATCGATAGATAATCGAAAAATACTTTTAATTGCCCTAGTCCTAAAACTTTTACTTAAACAAGTCTACAATATTCCCAAATTTATTGCCAAAATGATGTAGTCTGTTTATAGTGGTATGAGCTTCATAGTAGTTTTAAAATTGTCACAGAAAAAGATAGCACTTTACCTCGTGTTTCTGGTCGGTACGTAAAATTTTATTTTGCCGAGAATTTCAGGGTTGTCAATGCAATTATAAATAATTTTATTTAATAGATGGTCCACCTATCTGACAGTGTAATTAAGTTGAATTGTTCAGTTTAAAGATAATAAATCTGAGAAATTTGTGTTGTACCCTTTCTATATTGTTCGAATGTATTTTATACAATGGGGACCAAATAGGAGAATTATACTTTACCTGGCTTCTTACTAAAGAGGTGTACAATGTTTTGTACACTTCTTTAGTAAGAACTCTTGCTCCGTACACAATTTTGATTCTGACTTTTCTCGTTTGAAAATCTTTAAAAATCGTTTCTTAGCACGCCTCTGTAAAGATTCCAAGTATCTATGTTCCACCCTTTTATCTCCGTTCATAATAATATTTTTCTCTTCCACGTGGTGTCTAGAGATCGGATAACATAATTATATCAGACTCTGTGTTATCTTTATAGCTTACCAACCTTTTAGAAGCGAAAATAATGAACTCCTTAGCGTAAAAGTCGATGTACTTGATTCTTATACGTGGGTTGCGGGTTTGATTCCGGCTGTGTCATGATTTTATTAATGTCATAAATGGGTGCTGCTCAGATTTTATGATGTTGATATAATTTGATGGACTTATTTTTTTTTCAACGTCGATTGGCCACCTTAGGTCTGGATATATCTCTGGCCCCTAGAAAATATTTTTTAGTTGATATGAAACCGGGAATCACATTGCATTTATTTATTTATTTATTGTTGTTATTGTTGTTATACGCCCATATGGGCTTTTACGTAGATTATACAATAATATTTAAGATATCGAGGATTATACATAAATAGAATTTAAATCAAAAGTTATAAAAATGAAAACATTTAAAAAATATAAAGGTAGTTTTTGAAGATTATAGCGTAAAACCGTGAAATATTTGAAACAATATAACATTTGACAATAACATAGAATAAAATACAATATAAAACATTACAATAACACATCAAATCGTTAAATATATTACACCCACGTTACAATAATTTGTAGGATTCCACAAAGTGTTGGTTTAAAATGCATTTTAGATTATAAAGGGAATCAGCGAATATATCTACAATATCACCAAACTTGTTGCCTAAATCATGCATCCTAATGGTAAGTGAGTGTGATTGATAGTTGGTTGTGTATGTGTTGCAAAAGAATGTAATATTTTGTCTAGTATTCCTTGTCGGTACATGGAGTTTAATGGTACTAACAATGGCAGGGCTGTCAATTAGGTTGTTCATGACTCTGTATAATAAAATTAAATCTGAAATGATTCTTCTGTCAGATAGCGTAATTAAATTAAGTCGATTCATCAAACTTATATAATTAATGTTTTCTATTGGAATTTTGAGCTTGAAATTTAAGTACCTAAGAAATTTGTGTTGAACCCGTTCTATTTTGTAAGAGTGTACTTTATAGAAAGGGGACCAAATAGGTGAATTATATTCCACTTGATTTCTAACTAATGAAATATAGAGTGTTTTCATGCAATCAAATGACATAGGCATTGTTAATTCCCTACCCCGATTAGTCCTACTACGTAGTGCTCGTTGGATCAGAGACCACGGGTGAGTTCGTTATTGTCGTTGTACTAGTATTTTAACAGATTGTGTTTCTTTTGCGCCGGCAACCGCGTTGTCATGTTTTCTCCCTCCTACACTGGTGTCTCTTTATGACCCCTTGATTTTATTTTAACCCCTTTCTTGCCTCAAAAATATCGACTGTATGTGCAAATTTCCTAAGGTAAAGGATCTGCGAGAAATCTAACTACCTACATTTTTTTATTGTGATTTAAAAATCTAAATCGATATTTAATTTGTTCCATGTATGAACAATACTTTTTGTTTGGAATTTAATAATCGTTTTTGTATTTACCCTTATGTATGTTTTAGTATATTAAAATTCTGATTATATTGGTTACTTGATAACACACGTTATTAGGAGAACATTTTCGTACTGAATGATTTTATATTGTTTCTTACAAAGCATATATGAATCCACAAGGAATTTTAATAAGAGCCTGATATTTACATGAGTTTAAGCACCTTTAGCAAAGGTTAAAAAAATTTCATTCAATACTTACCTAGTTATTTATTTATAATGAAAGATGAAAACTGGATCCTACAAGTAAATCTTTTGGCAAACGTAGAATTTTTTAAATGTAAATACCTCACAAGAGTTCTAACTGCTGATGCTAAAATTAGTGGGTAGGGTAAAAAATGGAAAAGCGGAAGGTAGGGAAGAACCTGACTATTCAGATCTGATCACCAAACACGGCTAAAGCTCAATTCTGAAAGGTATCAGAGTATCTTCAACTCTTGAACGTGCCGCAAATAAGCTATGTATTATTAAATGAATGGTAAGATATTTATAACTATCTATGTCTTCATCATAATCTCCAGCATGATGATCACAACCAGCTACAGTTCATCCGCTACTCGATAAAAGCTTCCCAAAGATTCTTATCATATGGGATTATGTCATATAACATGCTGTCTAAATGGGATGGTATGCGGGTTTTTTTCGGCTAGAGATTTTTTTCTACCAGTGATTTGCATATTTTCATATATTTGATATAAAAAAATTATATATGTAGATACCAATAACCAATAACTACTATTATAGGTTCAGCGTAGTCTTTAATTCGTCTTCTGATAATTATTTTTGACATCCAGTTTCTTCTATTTAAATACAGTTCCTCAAATATTGGGGACAATACTATAATACCTATGTAGGCATCTTAATAACATACTTTATTTCTCTATCTTGTAATTTTTATTTCATTTGAATAATTATGGTCCATAATTCATCTGTATATTTATATTCGTCGTACATTAATAATAATTCAGAAAGCAATACTTCCTGCGGATGAAAGGAAATCTCACCCCCAGGGATCCACCCTTATTTCTCTAGTCGGCGCTGGCGTTTCAATATCTGGGTAGGTTGATTTTTAGTAGTGTTTGTTGACGTCTTTTCTAGAAATCTCCCTCTTTTGATCGCAAGTTTCTTCGACAAATTATTCCACGATATCTTACCGGGAAGGGGTGGCTCTGGAACTTCTGTCAAATAAATCACTGCGAATACACAACACGATTTATTAGTTGCTTCGAAGAATTTATCATCAGTTCTTCTAAGATAAAGAAGACGACTGTTCTCCCGGCTTAAACCAAACCTAAGGTAGGAGATTGTTGAGATTTTGGTGAACTGAAATTGAGACTTCGATTAGAAAAATAATGAAAAAAAACAAGGCATTATTCAAGGAGCAAAGCATTTTCATAGAATACGAGTGGAATTGAAGTTCTGAAGGCAACTTTATGACGAAAAATCACTCACGTAAGACAAAATACGAGTTTTCATTTAATTCCAAAGTTGCGGCTTATTTTTTTTTAAAAAACGACAGTCATTATCTGGTTACAAAGAATCTGAAAATATTTAAAAATTTCCTAATACCACAACGGAAAGCGGAAAATATTGTGAAAGAGGACTTATAAACAGTTGTTATAATTTTTGATTGTATGAACGAGAATAAAGTAAAGTGACAGTTTTCTTTCGAATTTATTAAATAAAAGGACTGTGTTTTTTTTTTTTTTTTTAATTATTCCAAATAGAGTATGCTTAGGGTAACCTATTTTTTTCAACTTTTTTGTGTTTGAAGCTTAAAATACTACAATTTTTAAACACTTAGGTTTATTTCAGATACAAAAATCTAAAAGGTAATTGTATCTTGTTTCTATGCAGTTATATGTTTACGACATCTTCAAAAATAAGAAATATATAGGTCATTTAAAATACGTTGGAAAAATTCCAAAATTCGTTCAAAAATTTTTAACAACACAGTATACGTATACAATATACGTATACAGTATACATATACAATAGATAAACATAAGTTTGTAGACGGACGGCGTAGTCCAGCGGTAAGGCTCTTGACTCGCATTCCGAAGGTCGCGGATCGAATCCCGGCGTGGCAAATAAATTTTATTTGATAATTTGTGTTATTTCACAATTTATTCATTTAAAATAATATATTTGCCTCACGTTCCAGAGTGGAAGATACTCTCAGTAACACCCTGGTGTAAGACCACTATTCGGAATTGAAACGTTACTTGAAATGGCTTTAGCCGTGTTTGGTGAGCAGGTCCAAATAGCCAGGTACTTCCCACCTTCCTCTTCTCCATCTCCTTCCCCTCCCCACTACATTCAGCCTCACAACATACCCCGATCAGGGATGCATTAGTCTCACAGGCTCCAGATGGGAGCAGTTGGGTCTCAAAAGCGGTTGGGTCAGGCTGTGTAAGCAATGTGCATTTATTTCCATGAACAATTTTTTAATTAGTAATTTTTTTTAAATCCACGCTCGTTTATCAATGAAATAAAATTTTCACGGGGTTTTTAGTAAGGCTGTAAATGTCTAACATTTTCAAATATTTTTGATACTGCAATTTTTTAGTAACTATACATAACAGATGTTCTAGCACACTATGGCATGACAAGAGGAATGGTGCTGTAGAATGAAATTTCTGAAACAATAGATGTATTTAGTTCTTTAAATAGCTTTAATACTTTTTTGTGTGAGATAACTATCTTCCATCTATTAATAAATGGACTAGCTCCCTAGGGTCTAACCAAAACTTAATGTATTCTAGGATGTTTTAATTAGACCCTCAAATATCTGTCTACTAAATAGATAATGAAATTAAGAAAGTTATGTATCGTATTATTAAATTGTATCTTTGATTTATAATTTCAATTAAACAAATAAGAAATGTCCTCAATATATATTGTTTATATATAATAAGTTAAAACTGTGATTTGAATTTTAAAAATTAGAAGTTTCGGTCTTGAATTCGTATTAAATACATAAAGTTTCAAGCTGATTAATAGGAGAGACTTGCCGAAGCCTTCAATTACCCACGTACCTACTGAACCAAGTACCTGTGTCATTCAAAGTCATTTCATAAATGAAATAATATCTAATTACAAAGAGAAAGCTAAACGGGCCTCTGTGATCATTGAGGTTCTCTCCGTTCCAACTCTGCGAATCAAATATAAACTAATTACTCTAATCTTGCGCTAAATAGACATAATTACAGAGGGTGACTACAAAGCTGATTGCCTTAATATTACCTTTGTATTCCACCTTTCGGAGGACAGCTTATCGGATTAAGATTTGATCAAAGGAATATCCTGATCATCATGTTAACGTCTCAAGTAACGTGTGGTTACCATTTTACCATTACGTAACCCCGCTTAAGGTCGCATCTGTTTGCAACAAAACATTAGAGTTTATTCAATAATATTAATCTCTAATTTATAATTATAGTTTATTTATAAACAAGTTCTGCTATGTACTTAGTATTACGTGTGACAGATGTTTCGCCTTCAGTAGGCAAACAGCTGTCACGGGAATAATTACATAGCAGAACTTATTTATAAAAAAACTATTTTTATAAATTATATAATGATAGTATTGAATACATAAATTTTAAAAAATTAAAATGAAGTACTACAAATTAAACTTGATAAAAATATTAAATTTTACGTACGCATCTACTATGACTTGATGACTCCGTTTTAAGCGGTTTTAAAAACTATTGACTCCTAGACCCCGTAGGGGCCATCAATAAATTACGTCACACGAATTTCATGATTTTTTAACCCCCCCCCCCGTCCTTGTCACACATTTGTCAAAAATTATTGTTATATAAATATATATTATACTTTTACAGCGGATTTTTACTCAAGATGCCTTTAGATATAAGTATATCGACTTTGGTTGTACGGCCGTATATCCTTTTTGCATACTTACTTGAAGAAATAAGCTTTTAGGGGATCAACTGTCGGAAGGATAGACTATCGGGGGGATCAACTGTCAGGGGAATCAACTGTCGGAGGGGTCAACTGTCGGAGGGATCAACTGTCGGAGGGATCAACTGTTAGAAGGATCAACTGTCGGTGGGATCAACTGTTGGAGGAATCGACTGTCGGAGGGACCAACTGTCGGGGGGATCAACTGTCGGAGGGATCAACCCTTGGAGGGATCAACTGTCGGAAGAATCGATTGTCGGGGGGACCAACTGTCGGGGGGATCAACTGTCGGAGGGATCAACTGCTGGAGGGATCAACTGTCGGAGGGATCAACTGTCGGAGGTACCAACTGACGGTGGGATAAACTGTCGGAGGGATCAATTGTAGGGGGGGGACAACTGTCGGAGGGATCAACTGTCGGAAGGATCAACTGTCGGAGGGATCAACTGTCGGAGGGATCAACTGTCGGAAGGATCAACTGTCGGGGGGATCAACTGTCAGAGGGATCAACTGTTGGAGGGGTCAACTGTCGGAAGAATCGATTGTCGGGGGGACCAACTGTCGGGGGATCAATTGTCGGAGGGATCAACTGTTGGAGGGATCAACTGTCGGAGGGATCGTTTGTCGGGGGTACCAACTGTCGGTGGGATAAACTGTCGGAGGGATCAATTGTAGGGGGGGAACAACTGTCGGAGGGATCAACTGTCGGAAGGATCAACTGTCGGAGGGATCAACTGTCGGAGGAATCAACTGTGGGAGGGATCAACTGTCGGAGGGATCAACTGTTGGAGGGATTAACTGTCGGTGGAATCAACTGTGGGAGGGATCAACCGTCGGAGGAATCAACTGTCGGCGGACCAACTGTCGGCGGACCAACTGTCGGGGGATCGATTGTCGCCGGATCAATTGTCAGGTCACCAATTTCGATGGACACGTTGATTTTCTACAATCCGATTTCTATAAAAGTCTGTACAAGGGAGTTTGGAGGTGGACTGAACTTGAATCTAATGTCAAAATGCAAAATTTTTGCATCCATATTGAACTTTTCGAGCTCTCTACCGATTTGGTTCGAAATCGGAATTAGGGAGTTAGGATGTGCACTGAAGTCGGATCTAATGTCAAAATACGATAATAAATAATTTTTTCATTCATCTTGATCTTCTCGCGTTCTCTGCCAATTTGGTGCAAAATCTGGATTGTGGAGTGAATGCGAATCCAGTGGACTGAATGCGAATATCTGTGATTATTATAAAAAAAAACAGTTATTATCATAAGACAAATCATACAATCAAAAAATGCATGAACCAGAAATCTTTTCCACTTCACCTTTAGAATCTATGTCTATATTGCCTAAAAAACTGAAACGTCATAAAAAGTCGGGGCGTAAAATGTGTCTTTATGTGTCCATTCCATTGCAAATATGGTTTTAATATGTCAAGCTCTATCGATTATTTACTTAATAAATTTAAAATTAATAAAGCAATTGTATTTTTATTTCATAAAACGTCGAAACTTACCCGTGTCTACTCAAAACAGCCGGTGGATTGCGCAGGTGTTCGAGCGCTGCGGAATCTATTCACAAGTAGCAAAAATATCTAACTGCAGTGTACCCGAGGTTTCGTACCGGGCCCTTAAGGCGGCACTATCCGAATTTCTACTAATTTCTTGCATATCTCCCTTGAACATTTGAAGTTTTTAAGCTTTTAAAAAAATATGTTATTTTTGAAAATAATATCTATACAACCCCCACGCCGAAAAGCAAATTAAATGAAATTCCCTCGATAGAAAAATATCGCAAAGTATGTTCCGAAAATTTATATTTTCAAGTCTGTCTCTATTATTTAACAAGTTATATGTATGAAAAAATTCACAATGTTTCTTTGAACGTTGTTTTAGATAACCCCCACGAGATTTTTGCTCTATTTTAAACGACTCGTGTTTTATTAAACATTTTCACAATTTTCACTTCAATTTGATGGTTCGAAATATTAGCGCGCTCTTTCCAACATTTGTGATTACATATCTATCCATCTTATTATTTTCGAGTTCGGGTACGGAGCCGTAAGAGCCCAAACAGCATTGCACGTTATAATACAGGGCCGTATTTGCACGAGGTTTAGAGGTTTCACAAATTTGTAGCAGAAACAAGAAACCTCAAAGGAAAGTAGTTAAGTTTTATTTTGTAAATACAACTAACTACTACTAATGTCTAACTCGCCACGAATTTGAAGCATTTGGTTAAGTGATAATTTATTTTTAAAGAAAGACGTACACGGGTTACAAATAACCTGAATAAATTTGAAAATCTCCTACTCCTACCACAGTAAGCAGAAAATGTTGCTTGTGTTGTGATGCAGGATTGGAGCTCACTACGCCTGGATGGGACCTAAACGCGACGCTATCTCAGCCATTGACCGGTCAATCGATTGTTACAACAAAATATTTTCGTCAGATAAGTTTTTAGATTTTCACGGCCAAAAGTATTTTCGTTATTTGTTTTGGGGTGTTATGCCGTGTTGCGCAACCTCCTTCTTTAGCCAACGTTTCGGACAGCGTTGCAGTGTCCATCATGACACAATTACCCATCTGCCCTGATGATGGACACTGTAACGCTGTCCGGATTGTTGGCTAAAGAAGGAGGTAGCGCAACACGGCATAACACCCCAAAAACAAATAACGAAAAATATTTTCGATTCAAAGCACGAATCCTAAATGTTATTCGGAAATGTCGCTCATTAAAATAATCTAACGTTTACAACATTAAAATGGCCAGATGACAAAACAAGGGGATTGCTCCAAGTATTCTGTATAGAAAAGTCTCTTATTTGATTCTTATATCCTACCTGAAAGTTAAAAAAAGTTTTCTTTATCCCACCAATAATAAATTAATTATTTTTTGTCAATAAATTCACAATTAAAGTTTTCATGAAAATACACAATTATTGGAGATGTATTATAATTTATTAATAATTATTATTCTCTCTCAATTTTTCTTCCTAAAAATGACCAAGTCAAAAGCCTTTTTTATCATGTAGATACATTTATCTGTTAAAAAAAATTGATTTAATTTTTTGACGATGTTCAGCAAAGACTTATATTTACGTAATGCTTTTGAAGATTATCCTACTTTTTAAAATGTAAACAATACCCATTACGATCAAAAAGATTTGACGATAGAAAAAACGAATCCTCTTTTCCCATTACTCCCCTCCGTTTCAACCCTCTAAACTCCACACCCCCCCTTCAGGAAGTTATCTATTAACAGTTAATAAAATTAAATGTATTCTCATCAACACCACTATACAGGGTGCCATCTCTTTTCCACTGAAAAGGTAGACAGGGTGAGAGAGCCTGGAGAAAAATGACCCGGGCCGCAGGCAATTGTTAACTTTTGCTTTCTCAGAATTTTTAATTCTGTGAATTGTGATGGTTTATTCACTTTTACGTGTATATTTTTTAGATGGAAAAGAAACATAAAAAAATAATTTTAACCGACGCACGCAACTATACGCGGAAAAATTACTGCAGGCGTCGATCGCATATCAACTTTCACGGGATACTTTTTTCACTGTGTTTTATAACGTTATGTTGATGAATGCACTCGAAAAATCACTTACACGAGCAATGTATTACTAGATCACAGACGTTTTTAGAATGTTGTGTTGCGGAAAATCGCGGGAACGATGCGAATATTTAAATATTTCTATTCAATTAAACAAAGCTTGTCATTTTAAACAACGTTTTGATTCATTTTTCTTCGGCTACTTTATTAGTGAGAAACTATCAGGTTCTGCCACTTCTTTTATAGAAATGCAAACACGTTTCTCGTAAGATAAGATTATAGTAATTTAAAGAGATGTTTTAGGACATGTTTTCGCTGTTATCGGGTTGTTTTATTTCGCTCCTTCTAAAAATAATCTAATTCCAATCTTTCTATTTATGTTTTGAGGGTTCTTTTCTTAGATAGATGTATTGAAAAACTCTCTCTGCGGAAATAGCATTGCCCCTAGAACATCTAATAAACCTTAGTATCAGTCAGGGACAGTTCTCTTCAAACCTGAAACAAGGTATTGTTATTCCTACACATAAAACAGGAATGAACAATTTATTACAGACCAATAACTCTACTGACAAGTCTATCTAAAAAATTTGAAAAAAATTGTCAATGCCCCGTTGGTAAAATTTCTCGTGAGCCACAAACTATTCTCAGAAAATCAATACGGGTGTCGAGAAAACAAGAGTACTTCAGACGCCGTAACTGATTTATTGTTAAAAACCTTGAGCAAAAAATTCAATCTTTTGAGACCTTTCTAAAGCCTTTGATACAATATTACACAGTAAATTAACAAACAAACATTAAAAAATCGGTATTACAGGCAACGAACTAAACTTCTTTAAAAGCTGACTTAATAAAAGCAAGCAACAAGTTAAAATAAATAACACACTTAACAACCAGTGCTCAACAAACTATGGCATTCCACAAGGTAGCATATTGGAACCGTCTTTGTTCCTTTTGTATATCAACGACTTATGCAACATTTATTCAGGGAAAAACCGTTAGTTTTGCCGATGACACTGTCTTACTATTTGCTGACACTTGGCTAGCCGTCTACAAAAAAGCTGAAATGGTTAATGCTTATATCATTTAGTGGTTGCATACAAATACGCTCAAACTGAACTCCGAAAAAACTAAATATGTCACATCAAGCATAAATATTATAAGACAACCTCACGATGATGCCTCTATATGTACAAACATGTTTAAATTTCAATTAATGTTACCAGTGTCCCTATATTGAGCGCACTATACAGATGAAGTGCCTCGGCCTCACCATTGATCCATATCTCAAATGAAATCTTCACACTTAAATAATTGCAAAGAAAATAAAAAAAAAAACATGCACTTTTTCAGAACGTTACGAAACTTTCTCGACTAACAACAAATGAAATGATTTATTTTTTATAAAAATGATTTATTTTGCAGTCTGTCAATCTTTTATTGAGTATGATATCATAGCATGGAGAGATGGCACCGCATCTGCACTAGACCGAATCATAAAGGCACAGAAAACTATTATAAAAACAATCCTTGGACTACCTCCAATTACAGACCCGAACATATATTTTTATATATTTAATATTATGAATGTTTCTGACGTTCGGCAAATATACGCAAAAAAATCCGCAAACATCTTTTCACAAATATACATAAATACAACGAAAAAAGATTAAATACTTGCTATACTCGAAAAAATGACAAAATGACATGCTACAAATTCCCATAACCCATACTACTTTTGGTCAACGAAACTTCAGATACCTTGCAACAAGACTCTACGACATTCTTCCAAATAGAATAAAAAAAGTGATTCACAAAAAAATTTCAAAGATACCATAAAAATTTGGATAAAAAATAATGATAGGGCCTTTACCGGTGCACTAACCCTAATTCGAAATTACTGATGAAGCCAATCTATTGGATGCTCTTATTTAAAAGTATCATTAATGCAACCAATCAATTGTGTGATTTTATATTAATACAAGTGTAGGTATATTTATAAGTATTATAAATTAACTTAAAAATTACTGTCTCAACATAAGCTAGCCTAGTGAGGCGGATTATGAAAAACCTAAATTTATAACTATTTTCTATTCTTCAACAACCTACTGTTAATATTTATATTATTTTATGTTGTTAACCTTTTGTAATTATTTAACTTATAAACCACTGTAAACATTAACACTGAATATATATGTATATATTTTTTTAGTTGTAATCTTGCAAATTTCGTTCGTTTCGTTCAATAAAGATATTTTAGTTATTATTTAATTATTATTTACAGTTTAAAGAAAATAAGATATCATTATTTGATCATCCTACTTGCATTAAGTTGCTTTACAGTGCGCTTATTCGAAGCCACCTCGACTTTGTCTGCACACCCTTTAGAACTGCATCATAAAATGTACTCAATTAGTAAAATAGATTCAATCTAAATCTTTGTGAATAATATGCATTCATCGCCCATTAATTCCCTTCAAGCAGAATGTTCTATTCTCCTCTTTATTTAAGCCGTCGACTGGTTGCTGACAATTTTTTTATTAAATGTTTAAATTCTTAATGTCATTAGGTTATCCCCTAAGTTCCGTGGTTTAACAACTCAACACATTCGTATACTACAATCAGAGCTCAAACAAAACCTCTTCTTGCCATCTGAAAAGTTTTCAGTTTTTCCCAGAGCTTCAAATTATCCAAAATGATATTATTTCCTTAAACAAACTAAAATAAAGTCACGTCACCCTATCTCCAACAATTTAAAAAGACCCGGTAGTGTAAACAATATTTTCAATTACATTCTTTAATCTAAATGGACGAACTCCTCTATTTCATTTACTGATGGCTCCAAATCTCAAGACTGTTGGTGTAGGTATCAACCTTACCACAATAATTCTAATGAAAGATTATTTTATTTAATTTCAAGCCGATTTTCAATATTTTCAGCCGGATGCTTTGCAATAATTGAATCTCTCAAATATACAATCATGATAATTTTGAATATTCCCTTGTTCTCTCTGACTCTTAGTTCCCTCCAAAAACTTAAATCTAGTCCTCTTCTTCATCCCTATGATCACCTTCTATGCCTTATTCGAGTGCTGAGAGCTTCAATTCAAAGTTCTGGAAATCCTGGAAATCCCGTAATTCTGAATGTTATTCCTGGACATTTTGGCATCGTGGTTAACGATATTGCGGATTTCTAGGCAAAATAAGGAGCTCCTAACCCTTTTGTTACCCTCGTTAACCACATTACCCTATTTGATATTTTTTAACTCTCAAAGATAGATTCCACAAGTGTATTGGCATGTTGCTATTCAATCCTGCCTCAAGGCAAAGGACTATCCCATCAAAATCGTGATTTCAACAGTTCCCCAGTTTATCCAAAATTAAATTTTTCTCACTTATTCGAATGAGAATTGGACATTGTTCCGTTGCTTCTAACCTTTTTAAAATTTTCGTCCTTGACTCGCGAGATTGTACATTCTGTGTCCTAGAAGTGGAAACTTTAGATCACATATTTTTTGGTTTTCCCTCTCCAAACAAATATCCTCTCTTCTATCAAGCCTTATCTCAAATTGCCTCCCCTCCATTCAACATCTAATCTCTTCTTATCTGACCTCGACTTCAATCTTCCATATTGTTTTGAAATTTGCCGAAATAAATAAAATTATTTATTAAACCTTTCCTCTCTCCACAGATTAAAATGATGGCCCAGAACACTCATGAAAGATTAACGCCAGAAACATTTGAAAAATAATAATGATATTTTTTAATATTTTACTAGCACAATCCATGTCACGTCCTAAAATGTTACTTGATCCAGTAATTGAAATTTGAAAGAGAGTTATGGTTCAGATCTGGCATAGATTGATTGTGCATGATCAGACTGGTTCGACCATACCTACAATACACGGTTTCCATTTTTAGTTTCTCAAATTAGGATGGAGTCCGCTTGATAAATGAACGGGTGGGAATATTTAAATTGAGACAACTGACTGAATTAGAAATCGTCTCGACGGAGACATTCATGTTATAAATCTTCGTCGAAAATGTAAAAGAATTTTTCGGAAAGATGCTATTTTTAGATCATTGTGAAGACTTCGTGGAGCTTCGTTTTATTTTTGATAACGTTTACTTAAAAGCATAAAAATATTTTTAATTAATCTGAATTTTCGGTGGTGAAATGTTTAAATTGAATTTCCAAAATAACTATTTAGAATGCCCAAAATCCAGTTATATGAAACGACTCAATTTGGGAGACCGGTGTGGGAATCACCGCCCCGAGAACCATTTATTGGATAACCAACACCTCTGCCATAGGTCACCCCAAGTGGCTCGCTACATTTGGTTACTTAGCAGGTTGGTAAGGGTCTTAGCGGCGGGTGCGTCTGCCCACCTGCTGTTTGGCGAGCCGGATCGAGAGAGACTGGTTGAGGGATGCCTTTTGACCTTTCCAGCCATTCTCGACTCATCGCCTTGCATCGCAGTTGGAGGGATGGAATCATACGTTTGTCACTCCCGGATACATTGACCCCCCCGATTCCTACCCACCTCTCATATCTTTTTCATTCCCAGAACCTCCTATCCTTTCCTTCCTTAACCAGACCTTCGACACAGCATCTCCAAAGATGACATAGGCCCCGAGGAATTTATTTTCCTCAAGGCCTCCTGTGTGGCGCTAATTCAAAAAAAAAATCAAATTATTTGATTTTTTTTATTTTTATACCCAGCTCTGGTCTTTAACATTTTCCCACAGTTGTCAAATATTTAAAAAATTTCAGATTGTTTTTTACATCCTCAAATATTATTTCTGTCATACCAGTCAGTTGGATGTATTATCAGAATTATCAATAGGAAGCCATAATTAGATAATTTTTTGCGAGTTCACTGGGTGCCTCATCGTATTAAGTAAAAAATCGTGGATGAACACATGCATTGACATTTTAAATGTAAGCCAAACCTATTTGCCTTCATGACCAAATATTAATATTAGCAATTTTTTTTTAATCTTTGCTTGCACAGATGTTACCTTACGTAACTACCGATATTCGAAAACGTTATGTGATAAAAACTCAATATATATTTTTTCTTTGAGGTACTTGTATAATACACAATACATAATATTTGGATCCACAATAGGAATTTACATACGTCAAAATATCGCAGCCTCCCTTTTGCCCAAGATAAGACAAGACATTTTGTGTATCTTTTCTACGCAAATCTGTAATCTGTAGTCTTTTTGAAACTCGTTCCATATCGTAACTTACATCTCAACTGTTCCTTAGCGGATTACAGAGGAATATTTTAGCAAGTAATTTATTTAAGCACTCGCTCATCTCGACAGGAGTGGCAGAGAAGCCGCGCACTGCAGCAAGTAATGGGAGACTGAAAGCTGTTCTGGGTAATCTTCAAAACCCAAATCTTCGCCGCCCGTTGACATAACATCATGGAAGGCATAAAGCCTTGTTACCTCTTTGTAGATTATCAGTTCCTGGTATAACTTGTTACCTAAATTGGAATTGCGTGAACGCCAAGCTAAGTCAAATTAGTTTTGAGCCGAAAATTAACGGGAAGAAACATAAATGTCCATTTCATCGTCATTATTTTTTTGACTTAGGCTTAGCGCAATACGCATAATATATAATTCACTTAAAACCTCGGTAGTATACAAGTACTAAATATGTTTACTATTAAATTTTATTTTATCTCGTTTAATCTATTTTATGTAATTATTTTGTGTAATTCTAAAGATGTACACTTTTATATGGCTGATGGAGTATTGTACTCACCGCTCTGTTAGGCTTAAGTATACAAACTTATTATTTACAATTATTAAGTTTTCTATTAACATGTTCAAGACATCACACCGTCAAACTCGTTAAATGCCAAGGAGGAAACAATGTAAAATTGTGATGTTTTGACTTTGACGTAATATTTTGTGGGTTAATTTTGTGCTATCGTATATTATATTTACTGAAACACATTCTTTGAACAATAAACTATGCATAAAAATAAAATTACTTGCGTTTATTTGATTAATTCATATGTTTTACGATCTTTTTCACGAGAACGACGCTACCTAATTTGACAGCACAAATACCGCAAAAAATCTCGACCGGAGGGCATAGAGAATTGCATAGAAATTATTCCGCTTCCCTAGGTGTATTCACGGTATTTTATACCTTAAGAACAAGAATACCCCAAGCGATTCTGACCTTGTTTTTCACACGTTTTGTTTATACATAAGGGTTAAAATCGCATTCCAAAATATTTTTTTTACATTTTGGAGTGTGCGCCGGCGCACAACCGGCAAATGATGAGTTAAAAACAATTGTAATAAAAAGTACCACAAGAGACCCACATTTTATCTTATGGAAAACCCAATCCGATTTAAAATTTTAATTTTTTCTTAATTAAATTTTTTTTTTATATATTTAATTAAAAATAAATTTGATAATTTTAAAACTATCAAATTTAATTATAATTAAATATATAAAAAAATAAATGGAGTCCTACGAATTAAACACAAAAACTATTAATGCAATCCGATTTTGACTTTTTTTTAAACGCACTACCAAAGTCTTTTAAATCAAAAAGCTACTTATATAAAATTCAATGGAAAATTTATTCATTACATAAGAATAAAAATTACATTAAATATTATTTTCTCATTTCTTTGGCTGAGAGATTGATATTGCTGTAAATCTCTAAGGTAGTAAACAACAATCTTATGTATAATCAGTAATAACATAATAAGTACCTTTTATAAGGCAAGCAGATAATTCAACAGTGACGAGCTGCCCCTTTAGCCACCTCTGGGCTGGAGCCCCACAATACTTGATAAAACTACTAGATTATGTGCAAGGGAGGGCAGTTCATCTGATTGACAATCCGTTGTTTACAGACATATCCAAATCTAATGCAAGGTGCAACGCAGGTGTTCTGAATCTGTTTTACAGGTATCTTAATAAATCCCGCTCTAAGGAGACAGCTGCATTGATCCCCGGTGCACGTATGTGAAACTTGAGGGACACGAGCGGAACACTAGTTCAGAGTTGATGTTAGCTTCACAAGGACGGGTCTTTACTTTGACAAGTTTTTGGAAAACTGCCTTTTACGTGTAATACGGGCCTCTTTAAGACCCACATAAATAAACCCCTTCCTAAAGCTCTAAGCTTAATCCGCCTCACAACGCTGCCCAACCGGGTGGCGACACAAATCTCCTGTCCTTACACTGCATAGACTGGGGCGCTCTTGTGATTTATCACATCATTTTAATTTTTTTAATTATATTATGTAAAAACGTTCCTTTTTTATTTTTGTTTTCACTGTTCAATATGTCTAAACTCAAAATATTTATATTTTTCCACATTAAAAGCAAACTTCCTACAGACCAATTTAAACAAAAACACAAAAAAATAATAATGTGATCGTATTTTAGCCAAATAGGAAAATATGAGATGATATCATTGGAAAATAATTTATGAATAATACTGCCATTGGAAACACGACGAGTCTTTGATTATTCACTTATCCAATAAATAAATAATAATATCCCATTTGGTATTATTTCATCTCTTCCGCCCCAGCTTCGCCCTAGGCTAGAAATGTATCAAGAAAGGTTTCCACTTTCCTCCCGCTCTGTATGGCGTCTGGTTAGAGGGAGTGGATATATTTAGATAAGGAAAGAACATTTTGCGAAAACCGATATTTTATTACAGTACTTATCGTGTGGCGAATACTTCCAAAGACAATGGGTTATGGAAGATTTCTAAAATTCATTTGGACATAAAATATTCTTCGATTTAGCGCATTGATTTAATTTTGAGTTAAGATTGTTTTTTTGTGCAAATTAGTATCACGTGTTTGCAATTCTTCATTTTTTTCACATTATCTTCTCTGAGGGCCATAACAGGACCTATATTATCTTTGATGATGCTGTGTGGAGGCATATTGAGGAGAAACCCATTTTTTAGGCGGGAGGAAATACAGAGGCCTGCAAATCATTCCACTGCCCAGCTGTTGAGCTGAAAACGACCCATTCTCATGTATTGGGCACGCGTTTGGCATGTTCACCCACTATGTACCTACCGATGTTAAAGGGATCAATGACGCTAGTGCCTTGGAGCATCTTCCATTGTAATACCGGTAGAACATTGATAACATACCTACCTGATGCCTGTGCTCTAAAGATTGCAATCCGTTTTTTAAGATAGAGAAATTTATCAAACGGACCACCCGTTTTTCAGGTATTTTGAAACCAGAGGAGGCTGCCAAAATGCAACAGTGGGGCGCTATTGCAATTTGGTACTTCAAAAGTATATGGTATATAGGGTCTGCAGTTATGTATTACTAAAGTATATGAATATATATTCCATAGAACCCTGAACTGGTTAGTTAGAGTTACAAAAAGCATAACGGTGGAAAGCATGTTGGGAATATTGCTTCCGTCGAAGGAGATTGTATTGTCATTTCG
Organism: Glyphotaelius pellucidus; assembly: GCA_936435175.1. Classification (NCBI taxonomy): domain Eukaryota; kingdom Metazoa; phylum Arthropoda; class Insecta; order Trichoptera; family Limnephilidae; genus Glyphotaelius; species Glyphotaelius pellucidus. The sequence continues at coordinate 28,551,329 of OW386538.1, read as the reverse complement.
ATCAATTTCAGAAGTAATCAGACATGATTGAATCTTTGAAACATTAAATTCAATATTATTTCATGGACTCTCACGCATTTTGATAGGCGGGGTACGTGTATTGCCGCCCCGGGAACCATTTATTAAATAATCAACACCGCCCGCCCACTCTACCGCCCGGGTCGCCCCAAGTGGTTCACTATGTTTGGTGAATTAGCAAGGGTGCCCGGGTTTATGGGGTTAGATTTGTCAAGGTCTTGGCAGCCGATGTGTCTGCCCATCTATTGCGTGGCGGGCAGGATCGAGAGAAATGGTTGAAGAGGTATTTTTATCTTTCCTTCCAGAAGGGATGGATTCATACGTCCGTCACTCCTGGACACCCCTCACACCTATTTCCTTCCCAGTACTTTCTCTACTTCTTTAAAAAAAAACCCTACACATGGCATCTCCTAAGATGAACAGGCTTGTGTGTGCCTAAGGTGGCCTCCTGTGTGGAGCTAATGTAAAAAAATGTATGTAACATTAACTTAATGTTCTACAAAAATAATCTTTTCTACTCAAAGTTTAAGTTTTACAAGAAGCACCTAGAACATAAGTTTTTTGTTGATAATATTACTGTTTTTTTTCTTATATTACATACTTTATATTGATTTTTAACTTTATTTATTTATTTTATTTATATATTTATTTCAACGCCCTGATGGGCTTTCACATGAATAGTGTATATTACAAAGACACAGTTTTTAAGTAAAAAAGATGAAGATGAATAGTAGATATAAAAATAAAATAAAATAAAAATAATATGTTAGAAGAAAAAATAATGTTTTTAAGTTAAAGCTTAAGAAATAATAATCAGTGCAGGTTAGTATTACAAAATTTATAGGATAAATAAAAATAATACACAAATATATGCAATAGCTCTTTGGGATGCTCCTTATATCAAAATATGCTACATAAAAGTATCACTCAGATATTTCTTAAATAGTGGTAAACTTATATTAAGTACATATATTTTATATTTTGAGGTGAATTTGTTTCCAAGTGTGTGAACTCGAGGAATCGGTCATGCATGTGGTAGTTGGTTCCAGAATTATTGTTTAAAAATAATATATTTTGCCTAGTTGCTCGATTAGGCACCTTGAAGTCGATGAGATGCAGGAGTTCACAATAGAATAATTTTAAACAAAAGCCAGCTTTTAGACAGCTTACTCTAAGGTAAGCAGATCTAGATGTTACTAATCGTTTCATCGAACTTTCTAAGTCAAATCGAGCCGTTTGCTTTGATCGATCTTTTCCTGTAACTGGCCCGTTCCTTTGGAATAAACTTTCCTCTGCTCCTACTAATATCCAGAACTTGTGTGAATTTAAACGGGCTTTAAAAACTTTAATAATTTATTTAAAAAATCATACCTTTCATGTATCTTAACTCCTTTTCAATATACTCTAATAAGATAAGCCATGTTCCTCAAGTTGCCGGTAATGATTGGTTTCGGTTACTTCCTGGTGTACATTTATGTAAAATGTGTTTTTGAAATGAATTTTTCTTATTTCTAAACGTAAACTGCCTCCTGTTCAATGTTATATTTTATTATTATATTTGATTCTTGTTTAAGGACACCGTTATTATTTATCATTATTTAATGTCATGTGCCAAAACAACACAGTTGTTGTTAATTTTGTTCTCTTGGCATTGCTTCGTATATACTGTATATTCTTTGTTTTATATTTTTTGATCAATTTTTGTAAGGACTAGTAAGGTACACTACAGGATTACTCTTAAGTTTATTATAGCTAAGCGCTCTTGAAGTGAAATAACACAAAACTGCGCTATATAAATACTACGTTATTATTATTATTATTAAAAAAGTTAAGTCATTTATTTTTCTTCCATTTTCTAGGTGTTCATATTTGATAAGTCTGCGCTTTGTTATATTTTACGTTTGAAACTATTTGATTTTTAGATTTATTTATCGAGACCATAACATAACACGTTTTTTCATAATAAATGCTTTGTTTTAACTATCGTTACTGGTAAAATAACTTAATATTATCGTTAATCAATGAAAGCAAAATACAAAGAACGTTATTTTCTCATTGTTTTAAAAAATCAGATTATTTTCGGTGTCTGCGTAACGTATCTAAATCAATGAATGCTTCAAATCAAAATTCTTTCAATTTTGTTTCGTATCTATTCAATTAACCTATTATATTCTGTCAAGATCAACAATAAATTATATTAAGAGGAAAGGTATACAGGTTGCTAAGAAACGTATTTGATTTACTTACTTTATAACCGGTAAATTTCGTATTAAAAAATATAAGTGAAATTTTGGTCGCCGGTGATTTTTTGATGACATATTTTTCTCAATTTTTTTACCACCAAAATTAAACAAAAATAAAATTTTCCGCATGTCGTCACTGGTTACTCAGCCGAGTAACCACCAAACCTGTTATCCCCTCAGCTATCCAACACCTAATAATGATTTATGTTTTTAGATTTAAAAAAAACATCGAAAATGTGACCGGAGACCAAAATTTCATATGCAATTTTTACTCTTAATTATGTCAAGAATTACTGGTTAAAGTATATCAAGTAGGTACGTACCTTAACACCCTATATTGTTGTTGGAAATTCTGAAAAAGTGTGACTAAAAATATGTAAAACTAGGGAACCATTACATTGCTTATAGATGCCAAAAGGCTTAAATTATTTTTTTTTGTGTTTGAAACTGAACAAAATTTTACCTAGGTTATTTGTAGTACCTGTAGAAAGCTGCTTTTATTTCTGAAAGAAATTTTAAACATTATTAATGAATAAAATTCTACGACCAAAAAAAGTGGTGTTTATTGACCGGTGGTTTGTGCAATTTTTATTGATCCTGATGAAGGTTCAGGTTGAACCGAAACCAGTTGGTTTTATATATTCAATGAAGTGATATTCAACTTAAGTTATTTTATTCAAATTATTATAATTATGTACACCCATAGATTGGAAATGAAAATTAATCTACTTACGATCGAACTGAAACTCGGCAAATAGACTCGTTGTCGTTGACAAAGCACGCACACACACTCATTTCTAAAAAAAAACTATTTTTTACATTAGCTCCCCACAGAAGGCCCGGAGGAAAATAATTGCCCTCAGGCCCTATATCATCTAAGGGGATGCTATGTGGAGGGTTTTATAAAGAATGGAAGGAGACGTACTCTGTGAAGGAAATAGGAATGAGGGGTGGGTAGGAATTAGGGGATCAGTGTGTCCAGGAGTGACGGACGTATAAATCCATCCCTCCAACTGCGGTGCAAGGCGATGGGTCGAGAGATTCTGGCTGAAATGGTCGAAAATCCCCCTTCAACTTGATCCGACCCGCCTCGCAGCAGATGGGGGAGGGGCATCGGCCGTCAAGACCTGGATAAACCTCACCCCACGTAGTGTAACCAAACGTAGCGGACTACTTGGCGTGACCTACGAGGTGTTGGTTATCCAATAATTGGCTCCTGGGGCGGCGGTACTCATACAAAATGAAACTCTGTTTTTAATACGCGAAGATTTTGTACAAAGATATAAGATTGATTCAACAAATATTATATTGCAAGAGCATTAAATTAAATTAGTCATATTTTTCTCAATGTTAACTTTTTATGACCATTTTTGGAATGATACACATCTTGCTTAGCAATAATTCGGTATGTTGCTAAAATTAACATTAGAAGATTCTGGTGATAATTGAATATACGGTCACCCCATGCACATGATCCATCCGCGGGGGAGCGGAAGGGCTCTGAAGCAGTGAGAGGCTGAAGGCAGGCCACAGTGCCGGGAGAGAAGAATGAAGTGGGCGTCGTGGATTCTGACGGCTACGAATAATCGAAGACATAAAACCGAACGAATGCCTTCTGATATTCCTATGAAAGCTTTGGCGGGTAACTTGAAAGCTTTTCCACGCCGCCGCATACAAACTATGGCCGTTGGTGCAAATAAAATTCTACGCTTCCACTTGAAATTGCTGTGTTTCGGAAACGCTCCGCCCGTTTATCAAGACTTGGCATTGAATATGCATAGCGAATGTTCAACGCTCGCGAATATTATGTACTTATTATTTAAAGACTCGTGTCTCGCGGAACAGAAAGCGTTGATGGCTGTATAAAACACACCTCGCTGACATCGTGCAATAGTCATGTGGTGTTAATGTATTGTACTTATATATTGAATGTCTTGTTTACAATACAGTTAAAGCGTTTTTTAAAGGGTAGCCTGATCATTTCAAAACAAGTTGGTTATCGACATTCTTTTTTGTAACAAAATGTTTTTGTTTCTTTTTTTTTTATAATGCCAAAGAGGAGTTACGTCTCACAAAGCTTGGCTGTAGGACAAACCCTTATTTACTTTTGGACTACGTGGTAAGCCAAATTTAGCCTATCGATAACTTTTGGTAACTTCTCATCATTCGCTAGCATCACTGCAAATAGCCAATAAATAATAGTTGACAAAGATTATGTATTCTATATATATTGTCAACTATTGTTTTTCCGTTAACGATCTGAAATTGTCATAGAGAATGATGAGAAGTTACCGATACTTATCGATACAGTCCTTATTGATCGACCGTGCCAGGGTCCTGATATCTTGTCGATCTACCAACAATTGATTTTTATCCGTGAACTGAAATGGAAAAACATAAAAAAATATATTTATCTGGTATCTGAGACAGTCTAGAGCCTAAGAAATTATGTGCAGAAATCGAATTTATGATTCATTTATGGGCTATTTCTTCATTGATATTACAAAAACTACCGGAAGATGATCGGAATCTATCAACGATTCTCCGCCGGAAAGACGTTTTGCAAATCGAGTCACCTTACAGATGATATTACCGGCTCAGACGGTAGGCACTAAACTTGTTAACTGTGGAACGGGCCAACTTTGTTAAGATTAACATTACCGTTTAACTCAACTTTTTTCCTTGCGCAACGGCCGTGGGCCATTACAAGTTAACATTATTTCCTTTGGAATAATTCGTTCATTTGGAAAGTCTACCGTATGTGAATAATTCTGCTACAATAATTACGGAGAGGAAATTGGTTCATCTCCCAAAACACTTTAACTCAGATATTATTATTCTTTGCATTATGAGTTTTGTTAGAAAAACATTAAAAATACTACTTACAACTTTTGATTCTTGTTTCGATAACTTTTAAATCGTTTTATGAAGGAGAAAGAAAGCGGCGTTTTTTTCGTAGGGGCGAGGTGGAATTGGCTATCTTAGGTAAACATGGTATATTTATATTTTGATAAGAATCTCCTTTATTACCCTTTTTTGTTCGACTGTGAATAGCTCTGTTATGCTCGAGTTACGTAAATAAACGGATTTATATCCATCCAGAGGGATCATATATCATTAGTAGGGCAATTGGAGAATTTTTTTTAAATGTATCGTTAGTCACATGTAACCCATTTTTTTTATTGTGAACATCTTCTGAATGCAACGATCACGGACCCTAATCAGTTTTTTTTTTATTCTTACCTGGTTAAAATTGGGTTCAAAATTAAATGAAAAAAAAAACAGAAGTTTATTCTTATAAACAGGGGATTGATTTCAGTTCAGAAAATCCAAATGAGCTGTGTCGTGCAACAAAAGCGTAATCCAAAAACTTCAAACTGAATTAAGGACTGAAAACAAGACGATATTTTAAGTTTAAGCCTTCGGAGGTGTGCAACCAGCAGTCTGAATCGGCCACACGGTACCGCTAGATAACGGAACAACTAAGCAATCGCCTCTCAGCGATGGGGTATCTTGCAAAACTGTCGAGAGTTTGCTGCAACCGTCCCAGTCTTGAATTCCAGTGCCGGATATGCAGCAACCCATGATCACACAATAGCAAACCAGCCTCCTCATGAGTTTGCTGAGACCGTCCCGGTCTTGGATGCCGGTGCTAGATATGCAGCAATTCAAGCCCACATAACATCTAGAGCGCAGTCCACCCTGACTTAATGTGATCAGGTCAGGCTCGAATGCTGCCCCTTGAATACGTAACAACTCGAGAACAGACTGCCCGTCTTGAATGCCCTCGAAAGCTAGCCGCACTCCTGACTAAACTGGGCCTCTCGCAGCATACGGGTATACCTAGAATACACACCCGGCATCCACCATAGCCGCTCCAAAGCAAGAACAATGAACGGCGGAAGAAACCCGCGTGGACTCTCGGTAACCGGGTACTGTCTCCATACAATGCATGCTACGAAACACCTAGCTGCGCACTACCCGCATTTCAACAGAGCTGTCAAAGCGAAAAACACCTCTTTGCAATAGTTGGGCGTCTTTGTGTGCCGGCACTTTTTATTTATAGTTTTTTGTGCAAGCCTACACATCTAGTAAAAGAATAATTTATTTTTTTATTTGGTTAAATAATTTACATTAAATGTAAATTATTAAATTTTATTTTGATAATCTTGGCCTACCCGTGCTGAGGCCCCCATTTTATAAAGCAAAATTCAATAAGTGCACATAAAAATCGGCACACATTATGAGTTGTGTGAACAATATGTGTCTTATTATGGTATTGTGCGAAATGTTTTATTCGTTTATGTTATAAAATGTTCATAATATTGTGTTTTTCCTTCACTGCAACTTTTATTCTGTATCTGAATTTATTTTTGCTTTCCTCGTTTTTTGTATCAAGTGAAGTATTGTTGAATGCTTTTATTGCATGGTAATTATAGTGTCTTTGTCCAAAGCTTGTGCTTACCGTCGGAGTTTTTATGTTTTTCTTTATAAGCTTATCTAACTGGTCTGTTAATGATAATTTGTGTTATTGTTGAATATTGTTTAATATTTAACTATATTCACACTATGCGAAAGAATGCTATATAGTATATACTTCATCGGAAACAGTTCTGCATGAATAAATAAAATAAAAAAATTATGTTTGTTAGGAGTATGCATTTATATTATAATTCTCTTTTTACATGTTCATTGTAGCCCCAGGTATTTCTAGAACACTCTGTGTTTGGTTTGGTCACAATCAGGAGTGAATAGTTCAAGAACTGTTAGAAAAAAATCAAATTGTAACAGAATTTTCATATTTAATAGGGAACTAGTACAATTTTAGGTCATCTGCAGAAGCCAAGGAAATAAAGGCAAAACGCTCCAGATGGAAAAAAAAGTGTAGAAATGAGTAATAAAAACTGCTTCAAGAATGCAAGTTTAAAAGTTTTCTAGAACTATTTCACTAATAATTTATTAACTATTTATTTATTAGACCGGAGAGTCCTGTGCGTGCGGGGCGAAGGAACACGTGTATCTGGAGGGCATAGCTACTTTCTAAATTATTCGCCGTTTTCTTGAACCGATTTTCATGAAAAATGTTCCACACACGTGTTACTATCAGTGAAATTTGTTTAACTTTGCGATTTAATTTTACCTCTTTCCGTTTTTAAGTTATGTGTTTTTTTTGAAAAAAATATTTCAAAACGTATTCAAAATAAGTTTTAAGTTAACAGAACCACATGAAGCTTTACGTGTTTGGGTTGAACCGTGTCATAATACTTCATAATAGTTCGAGTGTGATTTGATATATTGTGATAGACTAAAACAAAAAGTGTATCGCGAGCAGCTCTCAAAGCAGAGGATAAGTCTTTTTTTTCATTTTTAAAAACAAAATTTTAACAAATTAATATTTATTGCTTTCAGATGTGTAGAAATGTTCCGTTTTACAGATGATATGAGCTCTCTATAGAACACTTGAGTTTTTGATTCAATGCGGTGCGCGCATCTCATAGTAAACCATCGAATATTGTTTTAGGACATAAATTGTTGACGTACATAAGAAACATCGATGGATTAAGTCAGAAAGTTACTCCACTTACAATATTGTTTATATTTTTTGTTTTCAGCCGGCTTTTATTCATTGCATTTCAGAGTTAATGTCTTTTGTTTGGGCACCGATTTTATGTATGGATAAGACATGTTGATTTTCTGGTTGTGTTTTTGTTTTATTTAGGTATTTGACGGACATTACAAAGGGAGAAGGTCTGATAAATGGATATTGGCAACACTATTTTATTAAATGCATACCTTCATTTTAATTTAGTTTATTTATGTTTATTTGATTTATCTAACTGTTCATGCTTATTTTCAGTCGGTTTTTATTTTTTCTATTCAGTTTGAAATCGGCACTTTTATTGTATTTCAGAAGTTAGCTCTCTACTCGGATTCAGATGTATTCGTACGAATGATAAGCGATTTGAACAGTGATTTGAAAAGGCAAAACGAGACGAGCCAAGAAGAGACCAGAAGAGACTGGAAGAAACAAGAATGGACAAGAAGGGTCGGTAAGCAGTTGGAACATTCTCGAATAGACGAGAGACAAAACGAGCCAAGAAGGGGCGAGAAGATGAAAGATGCAAGAAAAGGCAAGAGGAGACAAGAGGATGAGAAGATCTAAGAAGGGGCAAGAAGAGTAAAGCAGATAAGAGACGGGAAGATCCAAGATGAGGCTAAAAGAGATAAGTAGAGATGAGATCTGCGAAGAAGCATGAAGAGCCAAGAAGAGATATTAAGATACAAGAAATAGAAAAAAAAACCAAGCAGAGCCTAAAAGAGACGAGAAGATTCAAGAAGAGGCAATAAGAGACAAAATACCAAAAGAGTCAAAAAGAGGCGAGAATATGCAAGAAGAGCCAAGAAGAGATGTGAAGATCCCAGAAGAGATAAGAAGATACAAGAAGAAGCAAGAAGAGTCAAGAAAAGCTAAGAGGAGCCAAGAAGAGATGAGAAGAATTAGGGGGAGGCGGGAGGAGACGGAATTCCGAGAGGTATTTTGGTCTCTTCTTGTCTCCTTCTCTTCACAACAGAAGGGCCAAGAAGAGGCGAGAAGATCCAAGAAGAACCAAAAAGCACCAAAAAGAAACGAGAAGGTTCCAGAAGATACAAGAAGAGGCAAGAGGAGACAAGAAAAGCCAAAAAGCGGCATAAAGAGCCGAGAAGAGACGAGAAAATCCGAGAAGAGGCAAGAAGAGAGAAGAAGAAACAAGAAAAAATAAAATCCAAGAAGAGACAAGTAACAAGAAGAATCAAGAAGGTTCTAAAAGATCCAAGAAGAGGCAAGAAGAGCCAAGAAAAGCCAAAAAGAGCCAAGAAGAGCCGAGAAGAGGCAAGAAGAAGGAAGATACAAAGATAGGGGAAAAATAAGGCTCAACCCATAAATTTATTCCTGCCCATCTTTATTTCCAATATTGGTTTATTAGGTTGCCATGTATACCGGTCGATTAAACTTCAACCTCCTTCCCATCCTCAGAGCATGTTCCAGTTCTAACAAATCAGTGCCCCCTGGTGTACTGGTCTCACCGGGACAGGAGTGCTCCTGGCTGGGGTGGTACAATCGTATCGTATCGTATCGTATCGTATTTATTTATCAGACCGGTCAGTGGTTGAGTGGGCATCGCGTTTGGGTCCCACCCGGACGTCCCGTGTTCGATTTCTTGCCTGGCTTAGTCCTCCATAACAACACAAGCAACATTTTCGGCTTTCTGTGGTACTAGTACGAGATTTTCAAACATTATTGGGTTATTTGTAACCTGGGAATGTTTTATCTTTCTTTTAAAAAAATTAAAAAAATATATATTGTATGTATTTTTATGTATAAACTCTTCTGCAGTGCGAAACTGTAATCGTTATCATTATTTTGATCTCCTACATTTAAAAAAAATGAATACCGAAAAAGTCCACTTTAAATTTCCTAACCGTCTGAAGCGAGTGAGACTATGGCATACCCAATAAGGGTTTTATGAGGTTGAAGGTAGTGGAGAGGGAAAGGAGATCGGGAAGAAGATGGTGAAGAAGCACCTTGTTATTTAGATCTGATCACCAAACATGACTTAAGCAATGTTTGAAATAAGCAATGTTTCAATAGTGCTGGTCTTTTACCAGAGCAATACTGAGAACATTTTCTGCTCTGAAACGTGCTACAATTTTTTAATTGTCACCCAACATAATTTAATAAAATAACACGCCGAGATTTGAACCCACAATTCGTAGTGGAGAGTCTTACCCCTAGACACGTAATGGAGAGCTTTACCCCTAGACACATAGTCAGTGGCGTGCACAGAGTTTTCAATCAGGGTAGGCAGAAGGAAAACCGCCGAAATGATTCAAATAAATAAATAAAACAACTTCTGACATGTCGTGTTTTTTAGTAGCGTTATTTAAACCGTAGTAGTCGTTGTCATTCCAAACATTTTTTTTATTAGAAAATAATTTACAAGGAAAACAGAATCAACGATTAGTGCGAACACATACTGTTAACCAATTATACCCATCGTAATATTTCACTTTGAATCGACGCGTAACTAATGGAGTTTTCATTTGACTTACGTTGTCTTATTTAGGCGTACGTCTTCCCACGCAAATAATTCGTTTTTTTCGATAAAAGATAACCGATAAAACCCATTGTATTTTAAATGACTTAAACACACATTATTTCCTTCACCACAACAACAACTTCACAGGCTAAAATTTCCATATTTTATCACATAATTCACAATTAAAGTACGACAAACGTTTTTTAACAGAAAATTCGCATTTATGAAAGACAACTAGTTGATAAAAATGGATAACAACAGATGTCACTGTCTACCATTTGCTAATTTTATTCCAGAAAACACTGCCTAATACTAACAATAAAACCTCTTAGAAGCAAATTCAAAACGACAGTTCTACTTTATGCTCTGTAGTGGATAGCCTTACCACTAGGCACGTTGTGGAGAACCTTACCCCTAGGCACGTAGTGGAGAGCCTTACACGTAGTGGATAGCCTTACCCCTAGGCACGTTGTGGAGAGCCTTACCCCTAGGCACGTAGTAGAGAGCCTTACCCCTAGGCACGTAGTGGAGAGCCTTACCACTAGGTACGTTGTGGAGAGGCCTTACCCCTAGGCACGTAGTGGAGAGCCTTGTTCTTAGGCACGCAGCGCAGAGCCTTACCCCTAGGCATGTAGTGGAGAGCCTTACCCCTAGGCAATTAAAGGAGAGCCTTACCCCTAGGCACGTAGTGGAAAAAGCCTTACCCCTAGGCACATAAGTTGTCAAAACTTTATCTATATATATATATAAAAATCAAAATGTGTTTGGGGATTAGTGATTAGTACATTGCTATAATAAGCGTAGGAAATGTTTGAAACTTTGAAAATACCCTTTCAAAACCCCCGCAAAGGTTTTTGGATTATTTTAACCACACGACAATACATCTGAAAAGTTTTTCAATCATCAAAGAAATTATTGCGAAACTGTCAAAAATTTGAGAATGACGTTTTGCAAAACAATGATTGTCAAATAATCAGAATTTTTTATTTTCATAAATCTTTAAATTGATGAATTAATTTGAAGTACTTACATAATAATTTGAATCGATACAAGAATTGCAGCTATATTTTAAATAGGTACCTATGTTAGGTACCAAATTTGATTGATTTTTCATTGATTCATAGATGGCATGTTTGAAAAGTGAATGTACTGAGAATGATTGTACGGAAAGCGGGATGGGGGTTGGCAGGACCGTGGAGCGGGAGAGGGGAGAGGGGAGAGGGAAGGCGAGGAAGGTGGAAGGGGAACGCGGGAGGGGAATGAAACGCGGGAGAGGAACGTGGATGCACGGAACCAGCTAGTTTATTATAAATCTTGGTAGGTGATGGCAGTGCTATTAGGCAATAATTTAATACTTATGCGACCATATTTGTAAAAAAAATTTTAATGCTTGTCCACAATACCTTGATGACGTTGGGAAATAAAACAAATTCTTACATAAAATAAATTAAGCTTTATTTCCACATTCCTTAATTTATTCATAAATATAATACATGATCCTTTGGGAGATATCTGAAGCTTTAAGTATATATTTTTATGTTATCATTTAATTATTTATTACGATTAATAATCTTAAAATAAATAAACGTAAAAATGCAATTATTAGTACAGATAGTTAAAAGCAGTCTGAAATGGGAGATATGTTTTACGATAAAAGCAAAATAAAATTGCAGCATATGTGATGTATATATGTTTACCAATATTTAAATCGTAAATCAATAAGAGTACAAAATTTTACATAAAATAATCACATACCTAATTTACAGACAATATAAAAGTATATAGAATCACAAATATTTTAGAAATCAGGCATGCCAAACATTTAAAAAAATTGTGAAACATAATTTTATTTCATTTAATAATTCAATAGGTTAAAAAAGGATTCAAATGTTGAAAGCAAATTTTAAAATCTCCCATTTAAATTTTAATAAAAAACATTAATTATCATAAATTGTGATATTTTCATATGGAATATAATCTTAGAAATATGTTATTATCTGTCACGATTGGAATATTAGCAAAAACATTTTCAATTTGGTTGATATTTACATAAATCCTTAACAAACCTCTTCATGGTGTTGAAACCATATTCAAACACTATGCACAAAAATTAGTCTATGTTTACAAATTGGTTATAACAATAAAAATAGTTGATGTAACTTTATTATTTACAAAACAAACTGTGTACAATTTATACATTATCAATATTTATCGGCGCTCATTAGGCTGTAAATTTAATAAAAGCTAAAATGTACATTGCATTTTTTACAAGCAAGCAACAACATTCAAAGCAAAGTGATTTTATTCTCTTTTAAATCAATTTTTACATTAGTTGTGTGCAAATGAATTAGCGTACAAACACAACACGTTTTGTACCCAAAGTAAAATATTATGTGAATTCAAAGAAGATTATAATAAGTAATATTCAGAAATAAGAATTCAGAAAAAAATTTCATGATTTCTATTCTACTCAAGAAAAACTCGTACCCATTTATGAACGTTTTTTTTCTTGTTGTTAGTAGGTTTTCCTGTTAAAATTAAGCCAATATTATTTACAGCAATAATTCATAGTTGAGTATAATAAATAGAAAATATAAATTTTGATGTCGTCTTTTATAAAAGACATGGTAAATACGAGTGACAAAACAAAACACGTTAATTGAATAGTAAAATTGTGTTTTCGGTGTGATTTTTAAAGATGGCAAAATGCAGTTTAAAAGCAATAACATAATGTTAATATTTACAGATTACTTGGTTTTAGGCCATGGGAAACATTGCGTTTAAAGAAAATATCTTAATTTTACATTGGTATTGGCTAAAACTTTACTAATATTTAGATAATCAAATTACAAGGGTTATGCACATATATACTTATTCAAATATGCAAATTAGTATAAAAATAAAGAAGCTAAAACATTTCGTTGGGGAAACCTCTTTATATCTTCTAACTTTACACTAAGAAGCGTTAAAATATTAAAATACAAGATGAAATAAATATGTATTATAAATGACAAAACAGTATGCTCCAAAGCAAAGGCTTCATAGTTTTAAATTATAATTATAGGCACTTGAAGAATATTACGGAAACGTTGAAATAAAATAGACAGTTTTTTGAAATACAATATTTTAACTAAGTTGCTAAAAGATCTTGTAATATTGTAAAAGTGAAATGTTAGAATCAAATCTTTTACAAAACATCTCAATATGATCTCAAAAAACATAATAAGCTTTTCATTGAGGCACTTTGTATAATGTCTCATTCTTATCTATTACCAAATCGTGTTTAATTTAATTATTTTTAAACCAATAAACGTTCAAGTACACAGCGGAATCATTCCCGGTTAAATAATTTTACAGTATTGTTGTATTTTTAAGGAATTGTACAAAAATAAATAGCTCTTATTGTGGCTGATAAATTCGTGAGACGCCAATTCATTAATTCCTTTATTTTTAGTTCATTTAAAAGTAGTAGATGGCGCCAGGTATTTGCACTACGTGCAGCATGAATTCGGTGGTTCCACTGGCCTGCGGGAAAAAAAAGAAAATTAGTCACATTTTGTAATTATCTCTAAATTTTCAACAGATTTATAGAACTTTAAGAATTAAACATAGAATTTCGAAAGACGACGAGGAATTATTTAATGTAATAATGTTAAATTTATCTGAATTCATTAAAATCTAACAAGTAAAGGTTATTTTTTCTCAGTTTCCTAACCATTTGTTCATATAATTCGTTAAAAATAACATACTACGAGAGCTACCACATGAGAAAATACATTATTTAGTAATTCAGTTTGCGAAGCCGTGCTTTGCTCAGTTATTTTTATCCAACAAAAAGCTGTTCGGGTACCCACTCCCTGATTAATTTGATATTTATGAAGCAAAAAATAATCCATTCATAAGATTTATGATATTCACTGATCTAGACTCTACAAATGACCACTTATTTAGCTGCTTGTAACGCTTCATGAATTTCGTTTGAAGGGCATATATTATGTCGTAGACCGATTGGAAAATAGAGCAGAGCTGCTGGATAAACTACTGTGACATTTTGAAATGCAAAGGACTTTTTTTTAAATTAAGCATATACATTGGTATTACGTTGGTTTTCGCTGGTTATTTTTTGTTTAACCAACTTGCTTTTACTGTCAGACGCCAAGATCACACAAAGGTACACAAAGCGCAGCAGCGCCTCTACTTGTGTATTTTATAACTATTATCGATATGCCTAGCTTCTCGTGATAGCCTTAACGAGGTAGTAAGGTGATCCCAGACAGTAGCAAGGCGGATCGTCGGAGGTTCGTTTTCGAACGATACGCCTAGTTGTTAACCTGCCTTTTCATGATGTGCCTGAATTACAACGGGCATATTGTGAAATAGCGGCAGATTATGATGTGGCTAGGCGCATCATGATCTGCCTGATTTTATGATGGTCCTGCGACATAAAGTTTGTTTTATTATTTTGTTCTGAATGCTACATAAATAACACCTACTTTCATTCATTAATATCCAGAAAAAAATGGGTTGAATTAAGTCTCACAGTAATTCGAAATACGAAACTATCTATCTATCTATATATTAATTAGTGAAGCAAAAACTTTGTATCCTTTTTACGAAAATTGCGCGGACGGAGGAGTATAAAATTTTGCACACTTATAGTTTATATAAAGAAGGAGTGCAGAATGCTAATGTTTTTTTTAATTATGCATAAAAAATACATTAAATCAATAAAAAAAAAAATTACACATTAAATTAATCGTCGTGACATTCTTACAACCTCTATCTGGGAATACTGTTAAAGTCAGGTTAGATTTTTTTAGATAAGTGATTCGAACAGCTGGTGTAATTTTCATCATGTGTAATTTCATGGAAATATAGATCTTAGCAATCTCAGATCAAAAGTAAGATAGACTTCAACCAAAGAAAAATCAAGCATTATGCCTGAATTAAATTTCGAAAAAAAACTTTTTTGACTTCCGTAAAAGGGTAGAAAATAATATAAGGTAAAAGTTTATTTACCTGCAGTTGGAAACAATCATTCCGGGATCATTGATGATAGAAGAAAACAGTTGAGATTTCATTTTCCTCCTTTCTTGGTTCCTGGCCGAAATGACTTGGTGACCTAGCTTCTTCAACAGGTAACCTGAAAATAAATTTTAGAATGTTGAAAAAATACATAAAAAGACTTATTTATTGAATCTAACTGCCATTGGACCAAATTATCGTTAAAATAACGAGAAAATACTGTCAATTACAAAGGGATGACAAAAACTGTACTATCGCCTTATATTTTTACTGAACTCGTAATACGAATTACATGCGTAATGCATAGGTGCTTTGAGGCTGATTGGAGGTGAATAAGCTCCGTGTTTTAAAGTAGGTGGTACAATAACTTTAGAAGTAGCAAGAACCGTTTCTCATTTAATAGTTTAATTAAGGTTAGAGCCAATCTATACCGATGGAATCTTTAGAATATTAATGGAAGAAATTAAGGAGAAATGTAATTCTCTTCCATGTAATTATTTTCAATTTACGATAGCATCCGAACACTTCCGAGTTTGGAAAACACGAAAAACATCCGATCGCGATAAATTTACCCCGTTCAAATTAACGTTTGAAACATTGGAGAAGTAATTGAGTTCCTACGCTATGCAAATACAAAAGGTTATTTTTTACAACACATTGCATGTCAGGGCATTGTTAAAGGCTTCGAGCGCTGAGGCTTTATAATTACCACCCCATTGCTCCCACCTCACCGAATTACTAACTCTTCGAGATAGATGCTTTTGATTAACCGAAACTTCTTTTGCTGATACTATCTGATGCGGCTAATAACATTGGGGTGGGTTTTCGCAGACGATTTCCACCATCAAAGGGGAATTTTTATGTTTCGGAGAAAGATCTTTATCAAAATTTTCCCATCGACCACCCACTTCATTTTAATTAGAGCTTTGCAGGAACCAGGTCATTTTAAAAAATCCATCGCATCATTTGATTCAATGCAATAAAAAGTGTTCTATTTTCGATTGTTCATTATTTGTGAAAAGAAAAAGCTATCCGCAATTTTAGGCTACACAATTTAAAAAAATATATATATTCGACCACACCATTGTTAGCGAACTTGGTTTAAGGCACGAGTGTTTTATTTTAAAATATGAACACAATATCAAACTTTTGAATTTAGTGATAGTTCGATTCTTCTTCTTCTTCTTCTTCGTGTGCCCTATCGGGTTCCCCCGACGTTGGCGATCACTCTGGAAAATGTCTCTCTACATTGTGCTGCCCGGAATAGCTCCTCCGCACTTCTAATGCCGGTCCACTCTCGTATATTTCGTAGCCAAGACATTTGTCTCCTACCAGGCCCTCGGCGACCTTCTATTTTTCCTTTCAATATTAATTGGAGCAAGTGATACTTTTCCCCTCGAAGTGCGTGACCCAGATATGAAATTTTCCTGACTTTTATTGATGTGAGCAGTTCTCTATCTGCTCTAGCCCGCCTGAGAATTTCTATGTTAGTGATCATGTCGGTCCATGGAACCTTGAGCATTCTCCGGTGAAGCCACATCTCAAGCCACCAGTGATTTTCAATAAAATCAATAAAAACATAAAATTTGAAAAAAATGAGAGACTAAGTCCTAAAATGATAAAACTATGGTTAATGAAGGAAAACTCCATGTATCTTTGAATATCTTAATATAGCTGCCTACATATCTTTTATTAGGTAGGTATATTGAAATATCTTATATATTTATAGTTGTAAGTTAAATTATCTAATACTACTATGTGATCTATTCTAATGTTTCCTTAAAACTTTAAATGTATTTACAAATTTTTTCTTAGATATTATATTATGAATGTTTTAATTGTTAGAACCTGCAGACAAACTGCCATATGACAGCTTTGTGGGTATTCTCTAATTCTTGTACAAAATGTTTTTTGTAATTTAATAAATGAAAAAAAGTCTCTAATCTGTTCATAGTATTTACTTTCAAGGTCCATGTCTCACATCCATACAGCAAGACTGACCACACATAACACTTTAACATTCTCTGCCTTAATTTTAAATTGAGGTTGTCATTGCAGAAGAGGGATTTCATTTTATTGAACGCAGATTCGATTTTTCGATTCGATCGAACAGAGTTCGATTCAATCCAATTTTTTTTCTTGGCTCGCCAACATAATACATCACATATAATTATTATATTAGTTTAGAATTTGAATATGGTTACATTGACAATTCCAATTAAAGGTGAGCACACAAACTAATATTATAAAAGATGCGGGATGGTTAGAAAGGTGTTAGGTATAATAATTTTAACGTACCTAATTAGTTTTAAGAATGCTACACAATTCATAATCTAAGAATTTGAAAGATTTGCAGATCTAATTGTCTTCACCAGTAGACACCGAATTATTTTTTCCAACATTGAAGCAAATATTAATATTGTTTAAAGATAAAAGCGATCAATGTGAGTAACAAAATACTCGCAGAGTTATTTTTTTTCCTTTTATTCCCCTATTTTAAAATTATTCAGAAGATAATTAACGTATCCACTCAGGTAGGATCAATCCAAAAAAAATGTAAGGTCGTTTTTTGAAAAAAAAACCTCTTTAGGTACATTACCAAATAATTAGAAACCACTTTGAGAAATGAAAAAAATTAATTAATGAGCAGATAGCAGCAGCAACATTTCAATTAGAGATACTGCGAAGAGGGCGAATAACTTGAAATAATTAAGAATGGCGTGCAAAGCACCTGTTTTATAAACAGAATTGTAAAAAAATAAAAATCGTGATGGTAAAATAATTATTCCATTTGGAAATTTCTGGTATGTTCAGGAGCTTCCATTATTTTCGTAATTAAAACTGATGGGTTAAGACTTGCAGAGCGCATGTCGAAAAAATAACTGACAGAGTGGTTTTTTTTAACGAATTTCAGGAATTACTTTCGCGGCGTTAAATTAACAAATAGGTACCTTTGTTTATAGTGCATTGTTTTTTCATCATATTATGTAGAGACGTAAATGACTATTATTAATTACCTCGCAGAAAAAGTGACAGTCAGGACTGATTTTAAATCCAAAATACCGTACAAGTTTTAATTAATGTTAGATTCTTTTGTTAAGTCAACCACTATTTATTTATAAACTAGTAAAGTTTATATTGTGGACTCAGCAATATTTGGATGTTAGTAGTTTGTTGGAGTGATCTACTGCAATTGATTTTCACAGGAATTCATTAATTTGCCTTAACCCTCGACCCGTCGCGTGGGGTCTTTAAAAGCCTAAGTTTTACAGAAAAGATAATTACGTATATATACATTTTAAATGTTCCCACTGATTCCTTACTTTAGGTAGCTTCTTGAAAGAGACCACACTTGACGCTAGCGCCGCTGACATTCAGTCTGCGTATGTGCGCTGTGAGATAGAGACGTGTGTTTCGGCGTGAGGCTCAACAAAAATTAACAAAATACAATGAAAAACCAAGTAAAAATGTTTTTTAATTGTATTTTGTTGATTTTTTTTGTAATAATAAGTCTGAATTAGTCTCAAATAATTATAAGTTTGTTAGAAATTGTTTCCATTTTTTTTTACAGTTTACTATTTAAAAATTATTATTCAAGTTATGAAAAAATGTCCCTTGTTGATTTTTAAGCTTTTTTTATTGAAAATCAATATCTAATTTTATATTGTTTCTTTTTATTTCGATGCAGCCCCTATCACCTGACTGATATCAGTTTAAATTACACATAAAATGTATTTTATAATAATAATTTGATCGTATTTATTTTTGGGGTCCCTGGTAACCCCACGCGACACCTTGCGTTAAAAAAATGCGACGGGCGGAGGGTTAAGGCAAATTTTCCATAATAATTTTTTTGCAAAACGTAATTTCTACGTCTTAGAATATTACTTTCTTAATAATCTTGTGTCTTGTAAAATTGTTACAGAGGCGTCTTTAACTCTAATAATAATATTTGTATTGATTTATAGGTCTTCCGTGATTTGTTATATATGATTGGCGGCCTTCGTTGGGAAACAATCTACAAATTTGTCTTTGAGTAGGAAGGCTCTGGATTGAATTTCTGCACCACGCGAACAATTTTTTTAACATTTTCGATTATATTCCACTGTATATTATTTTAAAAAAAAACGAGTGAATTACATTATCAATTTCATCATCGCTCCAGAGTTGAAAACTCTTTCCGTATTGTTCTTGGGGAATAACCATCTATCATGATTTGAAACTTGTTTGACTTAATAATAATAAAAATAATAATAACGTTATATTTGTATAGCGCAGTTTTGTGTTATTTCACTTCAAGTATACTTAATTATAATAAACTTGAAAATAGTCATACAGTGCTCTTTACTAGTCTATTATAAAATATTGATAAAATAATATGAAATAAGGAATGTACAGAATTTAAGAAGCAATGTCAAGGGAACAAACATTAACAATAACAGTGCTGTTGTAGCACAAGACAATAATAATAGACAATAAATGTGCTATTGTAGCCAGGACAAGACGAAAACTTTAAAAATAAAATGTTGTATAGGAGGCAATTTATGTTCAGAAACGAGAAACACTCTGAGTGGGCATTAGACATACAGTACAATAAGGAGGAAACCGAAACCAAACAATTACCGGAAACTTGAGAACACGGCTTATTACGTGTATTGAAAAGAGGTTAGGACTCATGATCGGTGTGATTATTTATTTATTTATTTTTAATTTACGCCGATTAATGGCTTTTACATAGGAATTACAATAATTAAGTGGATTAATTAAATGGATACACAATATGCAAAGTTTAGAAAAAAAATTCATATGCCAAAAAATTAAAAAATACATATTGAAATGGCAGCATAAAGTAGAAAAAGAAAACCTCATATACATGTATATCAACAGTATTTTGAACTAAAAAATAACTAAGTAAACTAAGTAAATAACTAAGTACGTAACAAAAATAAATTTAGAAATCCAAATCCAAAACAAAAATAAATTTAAAAAAAAGTAAACATTGATGAAGATTATAAAGTAAATTTGATTATAATACAACTGAAAAGCGCTGACAAACAGCTTTAATTAAATAGTGTTTGTACGTACATAATGTTTGAATATTTATCATATCATCAACAACATTTGTATTACCAAACATATGCAGGCGATTCATTATGGAAAATAATTCAGCGTTAGATCCTGTATTATTACAATGATATGGTAATTTGTGACGAACTGATCTACTCGCTACATGAAAACATATGAACGAAAGAAGTTCAGGGGAGTTCAATAAATTATTAACAATTTTAAATAAATAAAATAAGTCAGAACAAATTCTTCTTTCTTTTAATGTATCTAGTCCCAGTAGTTGCAATAGAGAGAAGTAATTAATGTTTCAATTAATATTCCCAATTTAAAATTAATGTGAGGTAAGAATTTATGTTGGACACGCTCAAGGGAATTTTCATGTACACTGTAATACGGATTCCAAATGGAGGAGTTAAATTCTAGTTGGCTTCTAACAAGAGAAGTGTAGAGTAATTTGACAGTTTTTAAATTTTTAAAATTATTCGAAGATAAACCCCAACATTTGCATTGCTTTACTGGTTATAATAATTTTGTTTTTAAAGCCCGTTTAAATTCAGCCAAATTCTGGATATCAGTAAGAGCTGAGAGAACTTAGGCTGTGAAGTGGTCAAATCTAGTAGTTAGGTAATTTACTCTATCACTTTTTTTCCCGGCCCCTATTCTATTCACCCATCTAAATTTACAAAAACGGGAACGTCTTAATACAACGGAACCAAGCAGTTAGAATGGGCATTCGTTATAAAAACTGTTGCTAAATAAAGCGAACGCTACAGAACTGTAATTGATTTTTTTTGGTGTTCCAATTTAGAGTAAAAATCTCGGCCTTCTTCTCAAAGCATCCAATACAACAAGTGTTTGAAAATCGACCTACTAAAACGTTCTGCGGTATAAAACTTGAATATGATTCCAACTGCTGGCCGAGCTTCACCATTTCTATTTGAAGTTCAGATTCTAAATCCTTCAAGGGAATATAACAGAGATCCCCGCTTTGCATCTATTACTGCGAAATCACTGAGCCACTTGCTTCAGGTTTTTAATACTGATTTACGTTGTGAAAATTACGTATGCAGTGCTGTGAAGATCTTTTTGAACATAAATCTTGTTTTCAATCTGGTCTTGTCATTTGTAAAATTATAAATGCCATAGTTAAGTAAACTGGTGCGCATAAAGTATCATTCAAAATAAAAACTAGTATTGGCGATAGTATGTTCAATATTGGTGCTAATTTATTTATTTATTTATTTATAAATAAACGCCCTTTTTCGGGGCTTGTAATGTTGAACATACCATCGCCAATAATAATGTTTATGTTAAATGATACTGCAAGACTTCTCCAAACGTTAAGGAAGGACTTTAAAGGCAAAATAAACGTTAAAAAATGTTACATTCAGAGAATATTTTTTAGTTGACGTTCTTCAGAAAGCTGTATTATTTTGTTGCTAAATATTATTTTATTTACTAAAATCTCTCTGTACAACTTAACCATCTTTAGTTAAATTTATCATTGCATTAATCTAAATCTCAACTACATGAGATTTTTTCAAAAAATAAAAAAAAATATCAAGCTTCAAAAAATTCTCATTGACGTAATCTCGTATCCTCTGAATCAAAGAATACCAAAGATTAAAAACGAATTAATGTAAACAGTAGCAGTTAGAAATGACCCAAAACAACATTTGAACAAATAACAGATTCTTTTTTATTGCGTATTATCCTAATCAGGTTGTTTACCAAAAGACTTTTACATACGATACAGAAGGAACAGACTTTGTCTAGTTGGGTGGGTATATATACGAATTTTATCAAGGTCTTTGACAAAGTATGCCATAAAATTCAACTGGTAAGTACTACTACGTAAGCTCGGTATTGACGGAAAACTTTAAAACTGGTTTGCAAGCTATCTATCTGATAGAGTTCTACTTGTAAAAATTATTTTTTTCATTTCCGATCAATTTATAGCTACCAGTGATGTACCACAAGGGTCTCATTTAGGCCCAATGTCGTTTTTACTGTTTATAAACGATATTGTTGATATAATTGATAAAGATGTAAATGTGTTGCTTTTTGCGGATGATTTGAAAATATTTAAAATAATTAAAACCGCTGAAAATTGTATTTGTCTACAAAATAATTTTAATGAGTTAATTAATTGGTGTTCTCTTAACAAACTTTTTCTGAACATAAATGTCATTCAATAAGATTTTACAGAATAAGTCAACCAATTATTTATCTGTATTTACTAAACAACCCTACCTTTACCTCTGTCGAAGAAATAAATATCCTGGCATAACTTTCGACCCTTAATTTAAACTTTTTATCCCGTATAAACACGATCGGTTATAAAGGATTGAAAATGCTTGGCTTCATTTTTCGAAATTCCAGAGGTTTTAGGACTATTTAAAAATTTTAGGAATATTTAAAAAAATTGTTTACATCTCTGGTACGTAGTCAAGTCGAATACAACTCCTCGATCGGTACCCCCATTTTAAAATACATTCAGATTCAATCGAGAAAATTCAACATAAATTTCTAAGACACATTAATTTTAAACTCGCTATTCCCATTGAAAACATAAACTTTAATTACTTGATGAAAGAATTAAATTTATTAAGACTCTCAAATTGAAGAATTATATCCGACTTACTTTCGACTCTAGTCTAGAAGCATGAATTGTAGGTGTTTTTTCAAGTGCAATTAAAAAAAAACATTTTTTTTTTACCAGCCATTACTTTACCAAATATTTATTAAGCAATAAAGAATATTCAAAATAAAAATCAAACCAAAAAATTCAAAATTCAATAAGTTACAGGGTGTTGAAGTGGGGGGTCTTAAAAAATGGTGGGTCCTGGTTGACACGATTGCAACCCTCCAAGTAATCTTAAAAAAAAAATTATAATTCTTAATTCAAACAAATGGGGCTGTGGCCCGAACAAAGGAAAAGTCAAAATTTTGTTTTATTTTGATTCAGGTTAGATTCCATCTAAGCCGCGACATATGAATGGTTATAATTTTTAAAATAATGCGAATTTTGAACCATTCTTTTAAGGAGATATTTTTTAATATTTAAACTTTGGAAATATGAAGACGAAAAAATTGTTTTTTTTTTTCTAGACTAGAATACTGCCTTAATATTTATGTTCAAAATTGTTAATGGTAGAATAGACAGTCCTGATTTGACTAAGCTCATTGAATTACATATACCCACGAGAGCCACTCGTTCTAAAATCCTGTTAAAATGTTACAATAAGCGGACTGAGTATACGAAACACTCGCTTGTACCTAGATTACATGAAGTTACTAATAGATGTGCAGATTTGGCAAAACTATTTAACTGCACGGAAGGTAGGTACAAGAGAGCATCAAAATAGTATCAAATCTTTTCAATCAATATTAATTTTATTTATACTATTTTTGTATGTTATCGCATGTCTGTTGTCATTTCTCATTCAAACAACAGAATTATCCGTTATAATATTTATTTACTGTTTCTAATATGTTTCCTTTGATTTTGTGACATGTGTGCTTATGGTATATATACCGTTGAAATTAAATAAATAAATAAATAGAAAACCATGTAAAAAATTAAAAATAAAATAATTTAACGGGATGCCAGCACTGAAACTCGTACACACTAGCGAGTTCCCGGCATACGTTGCTTTGCCACTAAGTAAAGAAATTTTTTCTCACTGCGTGTCTTTTTCTATTCGTCCCGTTCCCTTTCCGTCTCCCCTTTCTCTCCCGGTCCCCTTCCCCTCTCGCCTTCTCTCTCCCCATTCCCCTCGCCCTCTTCCCCCGTACCGTGAACCCCCCTCCCAATTTCCCATCCGCAGCTTCGCTCGCATGGTATTATGGTCAAAGTCTCATCGCAATCGGATGATGCAATTTTTTATACAAATGTCATAATGCCAGATCTCACCAGTACATATAGAAACCATTGCTGGCAGGCAAACATCGAATCCCCGAAGTTTCATCGCAATGGGATGAACTGTTTAAGCAACGATTAATTTCATGATGCCAGAACTCACTATTGTATATAGTAAGAATCGCAGGCCTGCGCACATCAAATCCCCAAAGTTGCATTTCATACATAAATATATACATAGACAGAAGCAAACAAATTTTGATTTTTATATATATAGATAATATATATATTAAATAACACCTACTCTAAGAAACAAATATCCCCTAAAATGATAACTCGCGACGTGAAGGTAGTAATTATGCTTTTGTATCAGCTTGAACAAAAAAAAAACAAATTTTCAAGAGACTTCATTTAAAAAACTGTTTTAAACTGAAAAGTTCACTTATTATGATAGCTTGAGTTTCTTTTGGCTGGATTTGTCTAAATTTCCTCAAAAAGTGAAACTTGCACAGCCAATTAAAATTCAAACGAATTTTAAGACCAATTTTATTCTAAGAATCGGCCTTTGTTCAAATGTTAATTAAAATAAGCAATTATTATTTAGCTTCGTTTTGCAGAAAAATAATTTTGTGAAATGACCGACTAAAATTTTATGCATATTTTGTCTAATAGATTTTTTATAATCAAAAAGCTAAAAATGAGTAAAAATATGATTTTTTCGTGACCCACGCGGATAGGAACAGGGTTCCTACCCCAAATTAATATATCTTATTAAGCTTTTCAAAATGATATGGAAATGTAAAAAAATGTTTTTTTTTTACACTCACGTGTTAACCACATTTATTTTTAACATTACTCTATATGTTTACTATTTACTACTACATTTCAATTTTGGTTCCTTGATATATTGTAAAGTACTACAATTTTTTTTGATAAGTAAATTACTTGCACATAACATTATACAAAATACCGCTTTTATCGAAAATTTTACTTATTTATAAGATCATTCGGCATCAAGGTCAGAGTGCACTTGAAAGCCGTCTTGGCAAAAAGTTGTTTCCAATAGAAATTCGAGGTCATCAGCAAAAAGAGGATACCAAGTCCAAGGTTTGACTCACGGGGTACACATTACAACTTAAAAAAGATAAGCGTTTGGTGATCGATGCAAAATTTGAACATTTGAGTAGTGAAATGTAAATGATCAATTCGACAAATGCCTTGGCGAAATCAGTATTCTATAATGTGTTTAACTCGTCGGACTGTATTTCTCAAATAAAAAGCAACGGTCTTATAGGTGGGCCTTCCAAATAAAATATTATTTAATAAATTACAGGGAGGCTCCGATTTGAGATAATCTCACATTCAATCTATTTTCATCAAAGAGCATTTTAATAAAAAAAAACGTAACTAGAAAATTATTTTTAAATATCAATAATCTATTTCAGAAAATCGGGTAATTCAAATCTTCTGAAATGAAGAACATATAAACCTGTGGGAGCGAACTATGCAGCGCTTTTTACGACAGATGCCTTCTATACGCAGCTACAAAAGTAGACATGGTTCTTTTATCATCAGTGATGTGACAAGCACAGCTAAAAAGCGAAGCATTCGGTTTCCGATTGCCCTCGACTCAACTGCTCGCGAATCAAGTGTTCGCTTCCCACTTTCTGATAAATAATCTCTTTTTTTATAAATATTAAATGAGTGGTTGAATATTGTTTATTAAACTTGTAAGTGCAAAATTCTTCCTTATTTGATTTACCATTGCAATTTTTCAGTCCCCCATAACACTATCAAAAATTTTAACGCACGCAGAGATTCTTGTCATCAAAATCTTTCACTCTTTAATTTTATGCATGGTGCCAACTCTGATGAATATTGGTCTTTATGAAAGTCCGCATTCTATAAATTGATGTATTTTTGTTTTTTTACATGTTTATGTATATGTATATGTAAGTATAAATATCTCTTAGCGACCTTTCCGCTCACAAAGGAGGAACGTGTCTGGCGCCCGTTTAACAGTGTCAAACGGACGCGTCAAATACGCGCCAAAGACGTAGAAACGGTTAATTCCAACATTATCTCTGTTTGCGACTGCATTCTGATTTTATTCTCAGTTTTTTGTGCGTGTAAGCCACGTTGACATATTGAAATTTTTTAAGTATATTTCATTCGAATCATCCTGTAAAAAAATA
This sequence comes from Glyphotaelius pellucidus, assembly GCA_936435175.1. Lineage (NCBI taxonomy): Eukaryota > Metazoa > Arthropoda > Insecta > Trichoptera > Limnephilidae > Glyphotaelius > Glyphotaelius pellucidus. The sequence continues at coordinate 28,524,841 of OW386538.1, read as the reverse complement.
TACTGGTCTATTATGAATTTCCCGTTTTTGCACGAACGGATGTGACGTATTGAAATGATGCCTAAATATTACAAAAATCTTGAATTAAATTATTGACCACATTACTTAAATTGTTATAAAGTAACAAGTATCATTTCGGTGATAGATATGGTTTCTGAAAACGGTGCCCATCTAAGTTAAATCAAATTAAAACCTACGCATAAAACCTGAAGTTAAACCTGAGTTACGAATGTTGATGTTGTGGTTCGGATGAGTAAAGAAAAATAAGTTATTAATACAATACAAATCCGAAAACTTCAATATCTATGACATGTGATGAGACTTCCAGAGAAGTAGATATCTTGCATCTCATAGTGCAGGGAAAGATTCCCGAAAGACGGAGCCCTGGAAAAAGAACATCATGGCTGAAAAATCTGAGACAGTGGTTTGGCCGGTCTACTATAGAGCTGTTCCGGGCCACAGTAAATAAAGTCCGCATAGCCAACACGATAGCCAACATCCGTTGAACGGACAGGGCACGAGAAAAATAAGATCAAACCTGATTTTTGTTGTACCGACAGTAAATAACACGACATGAAATATTTTTAAAATGCTTCAGAATTAAATAACTTACGACCCTGACCCAAAGCGGGTACGTCAAGAGGTTATTGAAAATTGCCCATTGAAAGTGCTTTTTTTAAACATTTTTGTCTTTTTTTTAATGATTTTAAGTTTAGTATGACTTATCCTTGGACGTCTCGTTTTATAGAATTTGAACAATTCATCAAATTTCAAAATCGAAATTAAAGTTCGGTGAAAGTTCTATTCCAGTACTGTTTTTTTTCAAGTTCTGTGATGCAACCGGCCATGATGACTTAATAACAGAAATTGGATAGTACTTTCACAGAATTTGAATTTTGGCTTTGAAATTTGATGTATTGTTCAAATTCATCGTATGATTATAATCCTGTATGTGGTGTGTGATCTTGATAGAACTTGATAGAACTTATCTTATAGAAGTGTTTCTCAACGTGGACTACGTCCCACCGGGTTAAGAATATTAATTTGAACAATGCGCAAATCAAATTTGTTACATTTTCTGTTAAAAAATCGCATCCTGGCTTCCAAAGAAATAAAAATGACAAAGCGCTAACGGAAAACGAAGTTAAAGGTCGTTAATTTGCGTGTTTGTAAACTTGTATTACTATTTATTCAGATTTCTCATCCTATATTTATAAATATATATAGACGAAAGATGATTGTATGCGGTCATTTAACCAATTTTACCACCATTTATCCGATTTTAAAGAGATGAAAAAAATACTACACCTGACTACATTCTAAGGTGATGTTATTTACACGCAGATATGTTTTACGCCCATACTGTTATTCCTCTGAAAGCTCATTTCTTTTCAAGTCTTTTGGTTACTTACCAATTTTCGTGGTTTATGAAATTTATTACGGAAGCAAATAATATTTATCTATAAGTGCAAACGCTCCTTCTTGCCCCCGTAATGCCGTCTCAAAGGCATACTAATGGTCTCAGTGTGTTCAGCCCCTAACACTGCTCCGGCAAACTTGATTTACATTCCGACTCTTTAATAAAGTGTAAGGGTGCTTTTTTACTTGGCGAAATTATAACAAAGTGGTTCCCACACAAAGGAAGACAGTCTACGGAGCAATGTGAATTTATTTACCTTAACGAGATTTACGTTGATACCACATGAATCTGCGCTACTTGCGGCTCAATTCGATGCAAAGATACGCTCCTTAGAAGGCCTTTGATCCTTAACCTTTTTATAGATTATTTTTAATAAAAAAAATATAAGTTGAATGGTTTTTTGTTTGCTTGGTATGTCATTGTAACGTTTTCATAGTGGCTATGGGAAGATATAATACTGTCCACCTAGGGTGAGGAAAGCTTTGTTAGGTGAGTTAGGGCTAAGTATTGTCGTTATAATCCTTGCTTTCGTGCTTACGCATAGCTGATTCTTCATGATGAGCGAATTTTTATTCTTTTGAACTGAATTTTTTAAATATTTTATGTACTTATGAAGTTGGAAATATTTTTTAATTTTATGTTTTTATTAATCTTTGGTACGAATAACATTTATAATATAAAGATTTATTTTTTATTTTTCACATAGCACTCTTTCTAGGGTGAATTGCCTTTTACAAAAAAAAATATTTATTTTTATACACAACTGAATTGTTATTTTTGTAGGGCGTCGCTCATGTTAAAAAGGCGGAGAAATGTATCTATTTAACATTTTAGCAAAAATTTTTCAGAAAGAGTAAGAGAACGAGAAAAAAATGTCTTAATATAACAAATAATACGAAAAGAAATAGATAAAAGATGTATAAATATAACAAATAATAGATATGAAAGAGAAAGAGAAAAATGTATAAATATGAAAATAAATATATAATAGAAGTGTAAATGTTACAAATGCTAGATATGAAAGGGAAAGAGAAAAATTTGTATAAATATAACAAATAATACGAAAAGAAATATAAAATAGAAGTATTAATTTAACAAATAAAAGATATGAAAGAGAAAGAGAAAAAAATGTTTAAAAATGACAAATAATAGATATAAAGAAAAATAGATAAGCAAAAAGATGAAGAGATGAAATTAGAAGAAAAAAAATGATATCTAATATCATTAGGTATTATTCGGATATTTTACATTTCTTAGTATAATAATTGAGATACACCAAGGAAGAGTTTTTTATTGAACTTTTGAATTTTGTATCTTTGTTTCCAATCTTACGTTTACGAGTAATTGGTTAAACTATTTCACTCCAAAATATTTGTAAAATTTATGGGCTTTGGTGATGTTACAGCACGAGATATTTATAGAGCCAAAAACACTTGGTCTATTGTTGTTCGAAAAAAGGTTTAAGTTTTCATCGTTGAAACAATCTTCATAAATTTGTAAAGGGGTTACAGTTTTATAAATAATTTGACGTAGAGTGACTTAGAATTCTTGAAATAATCTGATGGTGGTGTAATCATATACATAGTCTTCTTTTAAATACTGTTATTAATAATCTTATTGCTTGGAATATCCCTTAGCACAAAGGTTATCAATGAGGTTCTTCTGGACTGAATCACAGTTGAGGTTAATAATTATCATACAGTCGTTAAAAAAATAAAACTGACGAAGACGAACGCGGGTGGAATTACTCAACATCATGATAATTAACGCTATGTAACGGATTAACTCCATTTTTTAAATATGATTGCAATTACTTCATACGTTTTTACAATGTAACTTTTTGGGTTCATAAAACGCCTGTTAACTTTTACTGTAATAACACATAAAATAATATTTATATCCTCAGGATTTATTGCATTATAAGAAACTTTCCGTTTATTGTCCTTGTTACTATTTTCCATTTCCTTGACCTAGTGTGGTGGTGAGCTACCGTATTATTTTCAACGCCGTCAGATGCGGGAATTTCTTTTCTCTACGTTGTTTTTCCATCAAAAACAAAAAGCCACGTTTAAAGTTTTTAACGAGCTCGAAAAGAAAAAACAAACAAATAAATCTTTACCTTATCGTAAACAAAACTTTTAATAAACAAATAGAAAATAATAATTTCACGTTACCTTACAATTATTGTATGTAAAACTCGAGTGAATTATCAGGTATTGTAGGAGTATTACACTTAAATAACACTTCTTGGCTCTGTACTCGTATTTCTTCGTGATAATAAGACATTAAGGTTCCTAATGCAACACACTCGAGGGCAGTTTATTCTGCTACCTTTGCAGGGGTCGCTTCACAATCGCCGTATAAATCCCACCGGTAGCCCCGATGCACTGCATCGGTTCGATTGGCTTGTGTGAATCAGCACTTTTCCCGACCATTTGAACAAGAAAAAACAGAATATGGATTTAGACTGTCTGTTGGAAAATGAGATTATTTTTTTTGTTCTGTTGAATTTACCGGAACTAAACTAAACTGACGTATATTTTTTCTAGTAGAATCATCATGAAAATGGATAATTATGTTAATAATGAAACTAGGTATGTTTCGCTGTGTGATTTAGTTGCATGATTTTGACATTTTGATAATGATGATCAGCCAATTATTTCGTGTTGGATTTCGACCAACATGCGTACATAATCGGAGTTATAAGCTTTATAATAATGATTTTGACATTGTTTTGTCGGTTACAGCAAATACAATTTAATTGCGCAAAATTGAAATTAGGTTAACAGTGATGTTAGTAATTATTTTCCGCTTTCGGCATTATGTACGTCACGAGATAAAGGCAACTATAAAATCTCGGGCAGAAATGTATTTTTTTATTGATTCGGTAGAGATGATAACCACTGAACATATATTCCACTCGAATGCGATTATTAATTACGTAGGTAATATAATTATTAGTCTTAATCTTTACTTTATTGGAGATCATAAATCCAAACATCAATTTCATGATCATTCCAAAGCTATATTGGTTTATTCTAAATCCCATGTTTTCAAGAAAAAAATAACTATTTTCCCACTCACTCCCCTGTAAGTAAATGAATACCTCTTTTGCTCCCTCTATCCAATACAGTTTCCGATACCGATGAGGAACTTATCTCAATTTAAAGGCTTAGACGGGAATTAAAGCTTGTAGCCAAAGTTAACAGTGAGATCCGCTCCGACCAACACAAGGGAAAGGAGAAAGTAGTTAGATGAAAAAGGGTGAGTGGAAGAGAGAGAAAGATATAAATTCCTCTGAAATATCCCGTACGCCATTATTTCACTCCATCAATTTTAATTTAAAAAAAATACTAAGGTCGGGTTGTTTCAAAAAATTTGATGAGTTCATCAAATATTTGAAGTTAATTTTCAGGTTCTGTGTAAGTTCTTTTGGAGTTCTGTTTTTTTATCATCATAGGCCAGCTGCTTCACAAAACTGAAATCATCACAGATCTTGAATAGAACTTACACAGATCGTGAAAATCAACGTCAAATATTTGACGAATTAGTCAAATTTTTTGAAACAACCCATCCTAAGCTTCGAAGATCAAAAATAGTTATCGGAAGCGTGAGCCTACGTTGTACCTACATATTTGTTTAATGATAACTTATTATAATACATGCGTTATTAAATATGAAATAATTGTAATGCATTTTTCGGCTACTATGAAAGTGATTCTATTTTTAATATCGGTTCAAAAATGCCCTGTGAATTTGCTAAAACCCATCGAAAACAACGTTCGTAGTTTGTAATGCAGAAAAGTGGCTGCTGCGGTAGACTGCATGAAAAAGAAGCACGGTGTTACCTACTAAAGTCCTGCTGGAAACTTTTCTCATTGCCTTTGGATTGCGTCTGTTTGTGTCTGCGGTTATAGAGGTTACATTATCACTGACACACATACAGCTTAATACCACAATACGGGCAGTATAGAAGCACAGATGCCGTCTGTACAACGTTTGTGTACTGTAGGCGGTGGTGGCGGGTATTTTAGTCTTTTAGAAGCGCTCACCCACCTACTTACGTGTGTTCATGTGTAGTTTCTACCTACGTTCTTTGTTACCATTGTCGTCCGAGAGTGCTAAACACTATACATATTATCTACTTGAAAAAAAAATTATGATAAACTGACGTGGAGACATGAGCCATCTGAGAACAAGAAAATAGAGTCACCGCATATCAGGTATTGCATTACTGCCTGGATTATTAATGCTATAGGTTACCAGGTCTGATTGAACAGAGTAAAGGCAAATGATGAATTCATCTGAATAGAAAAAGTAATCAGTCTTTTTTTATTTTATTTATTTATTTTACACCAAGATGGCTTTTCACCAGTATAGGAAGTACAACTTTAACATGAGAAATAATATTGAACACGGGAAAGAAATAATAAAAGTAAAATGAAAGGGCCCATGATCCATAGTGGGAAAGGGAGAATTGTTCACGTTTGAGATGTAAGGACTCAATTAAAGTGCCGAATTAGATTTATGACAAAAAATATGAAAACCAATCTTAATAAAATCATCAAGCAATACTTTCGGGTTTCACTAAATAGATTTACATCGGCCAACCTAACGATTTCGTGTTTTTATATTTGTGAATGTCAACTAATAATAATATTGTCATTTTATGTTGCCTAATGCTCGGGCGGTGAAAAAAAATTTCTGGACTCAAATAAAAAAGTTGTCCTCTAACGGGAATGCCTCCCCCACAAACTAAAATAATAATCGTATCCTGCCAAGTTTCCATAGAAACCACATAACAAAATAGCGCTAAGCTTAAATTCAGGGGCGTGGTCCGGTCTTTTCTAAGACCTTCGATAGGAATCGATTTATAAAAGACAAGCTGGTACCCGGCATGCGTTGCCATGCCATTTAATAAATAAATTGTTTTCTCCTGCGTGTTCTTTCCCATTCGTCCCGTTCCCCTTCCGCCTCCCCTTCCTCTCCCGCGTCCTCTTCCCCTCTCGCGTTCCCACTCCGCCTCTTCCACCTTCCCTCTCCTACCCCTTTCCCCGTCCCACGAACCCCCCTCCCAAGCTCCCCTCCCCCCTCCCAGGTTCCTCCTCCCAGATTCCCCTCCCCCTCCCGGGTTTCCCTCCTCCCCCTCCCGCGAACCCCCTACCCGAGTCCCCCTCCCGCATTTCATACATTCTTTCCCGGTACATTCAGTTTTCAAACAGCTCGCATGCCACCTTTTGCGTATTTCATAATGCCAGAGCTCACCAGTTATAAAATCCAATTTGGTTCAGTCGTTCGGAAGTCATGCGCGTAAATACATTTCGGCGATTCATTTTTTAGAGATAAATATTAACTACGATGCCTGAATTAAAAAATATATGTCAACATGGTTTTCACGGCAACGATTTGTTTTGCTTTTCTTCTACGTTAGCAATAACTCGCCATTTTCGACAGAAAACGTAAAATAAATATAATATATTAATAATTATAATTTCGCAACGCCAGAACTTACCATTATATATAGCCTATATTACTCGCATATAATGTAGCTTTCTATTGGTGAAAAAATTTCTAAGATCGGTTTATTAGTTTATGCGTGAAAGCGTAACAAACAAACACACGCAGTTTTGCATTCATAATATTATAGTATAGATTTAGAATTTTAGGGTAGGTACTTTCTATTACATAATTCAATTTACCAAATTCTGACACAGGCATTTAAATACAATAGCGAGTTCCCGGCATATGATATGCCACTTAATAAAGAAAAAAATTCGCTCTACTAACCCTTTCCCATTCGTCCCAGATTATTCCAGAACTCACTATACACGTATAGAAACCATCGCGGGCTTGCACACATCAAATCCCCAAAGTTTTATCGCAATCGGATGAACGTTTAGCAATGTATGATAGCGATACCAAAACTCACTATCGAATATAGAAACCATCGCGGGCATGCGCACATCAATTCCCCAAAGTTTCATCGCAATCGGATGAATGGTTTAGCAACGCAAAACATCTCACACACATAGACAGAAACAAACACATTTTCTATAGATCAGTAATTTTAATATCAAAAATGTCAGTTAAGCATTTTTAATTTTTTTTAAAGTTAACAACACGGGCATGTGCCTAGCACGGTGGTCGAAAAATTCTAAAATTTATGTAACCAACAACTCAATGAATAAAGAAAACTTAAAAAAAAAAAAAACATTAAAAAATTTTGTATTTAAAAAATGTTTTTGTAATTTCTAATAATACCATTTATTTAAGCGTATTTCATCACCTTTCAAAACCAGTATTTAGTTTTTGGATACGTTTACAAATATTCCATTTATTTGAATTTTTATTGCAAAGTCGATATATATCGAAACATTTATACCTTTTGACAAAATACGCCAAATTTTTGAGGGGTTAAGCTTTGAGCTTTAAGCTTTGAGATTCAAGCTTTGAGTTTTAAAATTTATGAAGGGTTAAGCTTTGAGCTTTAACCTTAAGCTTTGAGCTTTAACCTTAAGCTTTGAGCTTTAAGCTTTGAGCTTCAAACTTTGACCTTTAAACTTTGAGCTTTAAGTTTTGAGCTGTAAGCTTTGAGATTTAAGCCTTGAGCTTTAAGCTTTGAGTTTTAAGCTTTGAATTTAAGTTTAGAGCCATAAGCTTTGAGCTTTATGCTTGAGCTTTAAGTTTAGAGCTTTAAGATTTCAGATTAAAGCCTTCAGCCTAAAGCTTTGAGTTTTGAGATTTAAGCTTTGAGCTTTAAGTTTTGAGCTTTATTAAGCTTTGGGCTTCAAGCTTTGAGCTTTGAGCTTTAAGCTTTGAGCTTTTAGCTTCAAGCTTTGAGCTTTAAGCTTTAAGTTTTGTTATCAATGCCTTGAGCTTAAAGCTTTGAGCTTAAAGCTTTGAGATTTAAGCTTTAAGCTTTAAGTTTTGAGCTTAAAGTTTTGAGTTTAAAGCTTTGAGCTTCAAGCTTTGAGCTTTAAGCTTTAAGCTTTAAGTTTTGAGCTTAAAGTTTTGAGCTTAAAGCTTTGAGCTTCAAGCTTTGAGCTTTGAGCTTTAAGCTTTGAAATTTGTGCTCCGAGCTTCAAGTTTTGAGCTTAAAGCTTTGAGTTTAAAGCTTTGAGCTTAAAACTTTGAGATTTGAGCTTTAAGTTTTGAGCTTTAAGCTCCGAGCTTCAAGCTTTGAGCTTTTAGCGTTAAACTTTGAGCTTTAAGCTTTGAGATTAAAGCCTTGAGTTTAAAACTTTGAGTTTCAAGCTTTGAGCTTTGAGCTTTAAGCTTTGAGTTTTAAGCTTTAAGCTTTTAGCATTAAACCCTATGTTTTGCGCAAAGCTCAAAGCTAAAAGCCGAAAGCGTAACGCTCAAACATTAAACTTAAAGCTTAAAGCTCAATCTTAAAGATCAAGCTTTAAGCAAGGTTCAAAGTTTAAAGGCCAAAGTTTAAGCTTAATATCAAAGCTCCAAACTTACGTTCAAAGCTTAAAGCTTAAATTCAAAGCAAAAAGCTTAAAAATAAAGTTCAAAGCTCAAAGTTAAAGCTCAAAACACAAATCTCAAAGCACAAAGCTTAAAGCTCAAAGCTCAAAGTTAAAGCTCAAAACTCAAATCTCACATCACAAAGCTCAATACTCAAAATTCAATATGAAATCTTAAAGTTCAAAGCTTAAAGCTCAACACGTAAAGCTTAACGTTGAATGCATAAAGTTCAAGGCTTAAAGCTCAAAAATCAAAGCTCAAAGCTTAAAGCTAAAACTCAAAGCACAAAGCACGGCTTGCGTTGCAATGCAAAGAAATCAATTGATTCTCCTTGAATATCCTTTCCCGTGCGTCCCCGTTCACCTCCCGAGTCCCCTTCCCCTTTCGCGTTGCCCTTCTACCTTCCCCGCCTTCCCATCCCTCGTCTTCCCACCCACATACCCCACCTCCCCCGTTCCCCTCCCCCTCCCTGCCTTTCCTCCTTGCCGCTAAAATATATGAAATACGCACATTTTCATTAATTCAAATTTAATAACGCCAGAACTTACCATTATAAATAGCCTATATCCTTTGCGGGCGTGCGCACAACAAATCACCAAAGTTTCATCGCGATCGGATGAACGGTATGGCAGCGCATAAAATACGAACAAACAAATTTTGATTTTTATGTGTAAGATAGGAAAGACTTGATTGTTTGTTGGTGTCCTGCCGTACGGCCCGTACGGCCCGAACCCCAGTGACGCTTACATCGTATAATACTTACATTTTTAAACTTGTGATATCTTTTGAATGGGATGTCCGAATTGAATAATTCAAAAAGTTATATAAAGGCATTGAAACAGTCTCGAATATAAAATAATTTATTTTGATAAGAATTAATATCAAGATACAAATAAAGAGTCTTTTCTAGCGGCGGCATTTCAATTAAATTTTTAAAATAAAAGAACACTTATTGTGGCGTAACTATAATAGTTAGACATACGCTGACGCAACATTTTTTGTAGATAATGATGTGTTCTACAAAGTCGTAGTACATTATTTTATTCTATCATCAACAGTTTTTGCAGCGCACGCGATGTAAAGAATATTTTAGGTAATTTTTTTACACCTTGGGTTACATTATTGGAGTTTTAGTAAGAATCCCTAATTTTTTTTAAAATATAATATAGCCTATGTTACCCGGGAATAGTGTAGCTTCCCAACGGTGAAAGAATTTTTCAAATCGGTTCAGTAGTTTCGGAGCCTATTCGATGCAAACAAACAAACAAACAAACAAACAAACAAACAAACAATCAAATCCTTCCTCTTTATAATATTAGTATAGATTGCGACTGCGGATGCCTCCCAACCGGTTGAGGTTTATTTTTTTTTGAAATTTAATTTTCAGGTTTTCTTAACATTATCATTTTTTTCAATTGTTGAGTAATGATAATTAAGTAAGATGTGTGAATGCGGTGCGGTGCAGACCACCGAACATGATGTGGCCAACGAATGCCTCCATTCATTCCCCGGTGGTATTGATTAGGTTCACAGGGCAACGCCTGAGGCCCTAGACTAACTCGCAGACCTAGTCCCACTCTGACCCCCTACCATACGAAGGAAGAAGAAGAACAAGTAATACACACTTCCTCTCCTAAATTTTGTACTTATTTTATTAATTACGCAATACGATTAATGTTTAAATTGTCTCTTAAATGATTTTTAATAAGCTTAATAAATAAATACATTTTCCTTGTGATTTTTTTAATAAAAATATTATAATGAATATAATATCGTAATTTATTTTGCCGTGTTGCTACCTCCCTCTTTAGCCAACGTTTCGGATAGAGTTAGAGTATCCATTATTAGGGCAGATGTATAATTATATTATTGAAGAAGAAGATAACACTAATAATCTAAACGAATACACGAAAGAGAATAAGATACAGAAAAATAAAAAGATAACACTGAAGATCGTTAAAAAAATAAAAAGATAACACTGAAGATCGTTAAAAAAATAAAAAGATCGCAACTGGTCCGAATTGCGACCGTTATCTTTTTATGTTTCTGTTTCTTGTTCTCTTTCATATTTTCGTTAAGATTATTCGAGTAATTTTTTTCTTCATTAATATATAACATTGATGAGAAAAACCTTCAAAAGTTATAAAAAGAGAGTTGTCTTTAAAAAAAATTTATTGTTTAAAATGTTCAGCCAATTCAATACATAAGTTAACATTTTTAAACAAAACGAGCAGGTTCTAAATTTATGAAAGTTCCTTGCTTTTTACGTACGCGTTATGTTACATTGACAGTTTTGTATTTTGGCCTGGAAGATATCCCGGGACTTGAAAAAACCCAAACACTTCATGGCCGAGCTACTGACAACCGTTCTCACCTTCCACTAAAAAACAACACAAAATTTCCGTACGTGTTCATTAGAATAAAATAATCCTCGGTTTTGCAGAGGACGCTGTACACAATTTACTAAAATTTGTAATAAATCCTTGGCTTTTTGTTTCAAAAGTCAGTATCAAATATGTAACGGTTATTTGGATAGTGTTGCCAACATATTGAACTGAAAATTGGTACCAAATAAAATATGAATGATCCTCGCTAGAAATGTTCTTGTTTCCAACGAGTGTGGGAAGTAGAAACCTAATAATGTAACAGTACGGAGAGTATGGACTATAAAATTTAAACTTTTAACATTTTATTCGTTCGGAAGTGCTCTTTAGACGATGGCCATTTGCGAATATTGTCGCTTTGGAATTGATGACATAAATTTTATTGTGGTAACTGCCAAAGTTTGGCGACTTCGAGGAGAAAGGGGCTCGAAAGATGTTTGTAACGGAATTACTTTATTTCGAAACAAATAATCGATTACGACAAAATTCGAACTGATAAAACACCTTCTTGAAAAAAAAACCAACCGAAAGAGTGGTGTGTTACTATTATCACACAGTACCAACCTTCATTCGTTTGGTCATTGGTTTTTTGGTGCAGACAAAAAAACTGTCATATACAAAAAAAAATAAATTAATGATTAGGTAAAAACAACCGAAGGAGTGGTGTGTTGTAAACCATTATCACACAGTACCAAACTTCATTTGTTTGGTCATTGGTTTTTTGGTGCAGACAAAGAAACTGTCATATACAAAAAAAAGAAATTTTAATGTTTAGGTAAAAACAACCGAAGGAGTGGTGTGTTATGAATCATTATCACACAGTACCAACCTTCATTTGTTTGGTCATTGGTTTTTTGGTGCAGACAAAGAAACTGTCATATACAAAAAAAAGAAATTTTAATGTTTAGGTAAAAACAACCGAAGGAGTGGTGTGTTATGAACCATTATCACACAGTACCAACCTTCATTTGTTTGGTCATTGGTTTTTTGGTGCAGACAAAGAAACTGTCATATACAAAAAAAGAAATTTTAATGATTAGGTACTCACCATTTTGTTTCTCATAGGGTCTCATTAATGATTTTTTCAGCGTGTCCTGGATGACTGCAGGTCGAAGGAGAAGAGATTTGAAAGATCTTCTGTAGCGGTTCTCTGTTTTCCTTACTCGCCATCTCTGCAAATAATAAATGGACACATTTAAAGTATGTGAAGAAGGTTGGTACCTATTGTTGAAAATAATGAAAAATATGTAATGATGTGATTCTTTTATACAAAAATAAGGAACTCCAGTTCATTTAATAAAAAAAAAAAATGTTCTCTCTAACTTAAATATTAATTCAATTTATGCTTAGTTTTAAAACTTAAAATAATTTTCAAGGTCAGTGATGCCAACTTGGCAGGTCCGTTTTGATAGGATTGTGTTAAATGCATTTTTAAATAACGATTTACTAAATTCGCGGAGTAAATTTTAAGTTAATACAGAATCGGCAACTGTTGACATACAATAATATTGTATTTTAGCCTTGTTATTTTTTCGTTTATGGAGTTAATTTTCGATATTTTTTTTGGATGTAATGATTTTAGATTTTACAGTTTGTTAAAAGCTGTGTACACACACAGCTTAAATATATGTGGCTTGACGTATTTCAGCAAATCGCTCGCCATATATTCCAATTGGGAACGTACGGCGAGCGATATGCCGAAATACGCCAAGCCACGTATATCATAGCTGTGTGTGTAAACAGCTTTATGGACAATGTCAAGAGATAATAATATATTTGCCACCATGCAGTTTTAACGTCGGAACCTTCTACTAACTTCATAGTTTTTTTAAAGTTTTTTTTTTAATTCGCCTAGGAAAAAGGTGTGAGGAGTGGATAAGAATCTGAGGGTCGGTGATCCAAGAGTAACGAAATGAATCCATCCCTTCCATTGCGGTGCAAGGCGATGTTCCGATATAGTCCTGCTAGAGGGATCAAAGTTTATGAGCAAACGCACCCGCCGCCAAGACTTTGACAAACCTCAACCAATGAACCAGGGTACCCCTGCTAGGTCACCAAACGTAGCTTACTTTACCCTTAAAACTAATTAGCCCTTAAAACTAATTTTCTACAATACCACTGTAGCATTACACATGAATAACTGCACAAGCGTGATTTTTCTGAGAAATAAAATATAAGTTGAAATATTGTAAATAATTCGGAACAGAGGCCTGAGGTCTATTATAATGTGCCACAGCAGACATGTATATTAAAAAAAACATTGCAATGCTAACTTAACATTCTTAGTGTGTGGAAACGTTTAGTCTATAAGTATCCTAGTATTTATTGGAAAATAAAATGTTACCAGATTATAATACGTTAAAAAAAATTCTATTAAAAGTATATTTCTCGGCTTTCCTAGGAGAAACTGCAAAGATTTTAGGCTTCCCATAACAAAAACAAAACAATATTTTTTATCAATATTTTAAAATGTTAAATGTTAAGGACGCTTAAAGTATTTCAGTTTTCGTGGTTATGTCTCAATGTTAGTTTAAGGCATTTTAAGCTAAGTTAGTAAAAATAAAGATTATTATAGTTGTTTTAGAAAAGGCTTAAAAAAATACTAAAAATTAAACGGACAAATAAAATAAATTCTCGTGTTGTGTATAAAACAGTAATATTTTAAACTTTATACATTTAGAAATAAAACCTTTAACACTCAAAATTGAACATATATGATACCAGTAGAATTTATTATTTTAAAAAATTACCGTAAATTTTAGATATCATCGTAAATTTTATTTTTTTCTTAAAAATATTATCGCCCCTATTAAATTAAGATGAGCAAGAAAAATTATTTAAAAAATGACGTATTTTAAGTACAGTATCTTCCTCCTCCGTGTATTAACGAGTTTTAATAGGTGTTATTTATGCTTGTTAATAAGCCAGCGATGAAAACATAAAACTTATATTCATTTTACGAATAAACTTCAATTTATTGCCTCCCTTAGCTATAATTTTTACATAACACCAATAAGCTCATGTTTTAACGCAAAAACATGCCATTTAAAGACATTTTTCCTATAAACACTGCCATAAAATTATTACGATGCCGTTATAGAATTGAGGACGGCCAATAAAAATGATAAATTTATTAGCGAATAAGAATCATCAAATAAGAAAAAATAGGTTTTATAACGTCTATAATATTCAGAGTTATTTGTCAAAGCTAAGGTCGCTTAGGTGATTTTTTGTCACAAATATTATCTTATTTGTAAATATATTTTAACGTTCCTGTCAAAACTATGAAACATAGTCAATCTACCCATACATACGAAAGTGATTGGGTTAAAAGTTATTAAAATTGATCAAATGCAATGTATAAGTGAATTAAACACAAATTAGGGTTACAATTTTTTTGAGTAAAAAAAAACAGAAAGACATTTTTTACAATTTTTTTAGTAAAAAATAACAGAAAGGCAAAAATTGAAAGGTATTTTTTTCGAAATAAGGGTTCATAATTTTTCATTATAGGCAATCGACATGCTGGGGGAGTTATTTGTGAGATTCTGTTGTTTTTAAATAATTTATCAGCAATCGATATGTTCTCAAATTAATTTTCATAAAGTCATAAGAGTTTCATACAATCACAATTCAAATAAATCTTTTAGCGTGTAATTATTAACCCCACTAGGGATCGCCTGTAGCAGGGTTAATATGCTTACAGGATGTTTCGTAAGATTTCAGTGATTTTTTACTATTAACCTTTCGTCAGGCGCAACTAATCTGTGAGATGAAGTGATCTGATCTGTTATTTTCGTGCCAAAGGGTAAATATTGCCGATCTAGGGGCGTGGCTTCCTAACTTTTCCTCCTTCTCCACCATTCACAGAGGGCCAGTTTCCGTTCGTCTTGTGCGCATTGTGGGTCGATGCTAGAAACACAGTAATCTGTCAGATGAATTGCGCCCAATTGTGTAAGTAATGTTTCAATACTGCATTCCAGTCTGAAGCCTCTTGAATAACATTGTAACATATCTGTGTATTGCTTTTTTGTTCTTGACCAGTCATAATGTTATTTTATGGTATGACTTTTGGAACGCAAAAACAATTAAGTTGAGCGAAAAATCTATTTTAATCCGTGTTTCTGTGATTTAATCTCACAGATGAATTGCGCCCGATCCTGTTAGGCATTGCATTGCGCCTGATGGAAGGTTAAAGTCAAGTTATTTTCTGTTGATTTTTGTATTGTTACAGAAAAATCGACAAAATGATATTTTTTTTTGATTCACTTGTTTTCAAATATTATTTTAGCAATTGATATGTTCTCAAATTAATTTTGATAAATGAGACAAAATGGTTTGTAAGATTCAAGTTTTTTGTACTATTACTGTCAAGTAATTTTCTATTGGTTTTTTGTATTGGTATCGATGAAATTCATTTTTCCACCCCCGCTATCAAAATGATTTGGATACAAAGAGAGTGATTATTTTGAAATATTTTTCGATAATTAACTAATTTGGTTGTTTGTAGATTAGACTAATCTACAAGTTTATTATTGTTTTACATAACATTTTTGAAATGTTCGTGATTATTGAACGGTTTATCTCGTGATCAAAAATCAAACCCGTAAATCGTGTAGATTGAACCAGTCCTAGTAATATCAAAGGCTGAAGTTGTCGCACATAATCACTCCATGAAACTAAGATAAGATCATAATAATATATCCATTACGGACGCATGTCCATTACGTACAATGTAAAATTTACGGCACGAACATGAGGCGGGGCTAGTAAGAACTGTAAAACACGTAGGTACGTATCAAGTTTAAAAATTTTACAAAAATAGCCGTATTGGGGACATTACAGTAAATCTGACGTTGTTTTTTCGGACCCAAGTGCCAATCTTTAAAGTAATACATATGTTATTTATTTTATTTTATGTTTCATTGTTGTTTCTAAATTTTGCATTACCAATTACGAGTGCTTTTAATTTTTAATTTTTTTTTTTAAATATTTAAATTACAAAGGTATATTATATTGTCCTCCACACAAGAAGTTCACTTGTATTGTAAAGGACATTTTTCAATTGTAAATTATAAATTGTAAATAGTAAAACAAACAGTGGGCTTAGTTACAGTTTATAAAAAAGAGAAACAATAAAAATTAAAATTTAAAATCGACTTTTACATAGTTTCAATAAAATAGATGTGTCTTCTAAGTTATGAGTGAGGTAACAACATTTTAAATTAGAAGTTATAAGTATTTTTTTTTTTTCTTTTTTTTAAATTTATGTGAGTAAAATCTCAAACTATAATATTTAATTAAATTAAGATATTATGAGCGAAACTCAATCGAAAATCTGGAAACAGAAAAATCAGAAAAAGATATTTACACCTCTGGGACTCGAACCCAGGACCTCCCTACTTTCCGGGTCGGTTGCTCTTATCCACTGAGCTAAGGTGTCGATATCCAATTCGGTCACTTTTTTAATTGTACCATACTTCGACTAAGAACCACTCATATTATCTTCATTTTTGACACCTTAGCTCAGTGGATAAGAGCACCCGACCCGGAAAGTAGGGAGGTCCTGGGTTCGAGTCCCAGAGGTGTAAATATCTTTTTCTGATTTTTCTATTTCCAGATTTTCGATTGAGTTTCGCTCATAATGTCTTCATTTAATTAAATAGAAGTTATAAGGCTTGTCGCCAGTTCCATATGTGCTTTTTGTGTTCTGTAAGATTAGTTGTTTTATATTGGAAGTGAATTGTATAGTTTTATAGCTCGTTATCCGTAGTATTTTTGTCCAAAGGACTTGTTTGTTTTTAGTATTTGTAGTTGGTGTGCATGTCTTGTTTTAGTTCTAGTTTAACCAATAAATGTGTGTGTTTTATGCGGGCTGTATTTCCGAAGTAAGGTCAAGTTTACGTATTTTTATTTTTATTGGGAATATATTGCAAGAAACGCTGAAACGCTCCCAACCGACTAAAGCCAGCGAGACTACGATAGAGTAGATGTTGGGAGGTTGAAAGTACTTGAGAGGGGAAATAGAGAGAGGAGAGTAATGCTTAGTTCACACTGAGCTATATATTTGCGAGCAGATATCTGTTGATTCGCGAGCGCTTATCTTTTGTCCTTTCACACGAGGCTATCAAATATTTCTTCCTGTGGTAGGAGAGGGGGTCAGTCGAATTAGGGAGCGGCAACGGAACGCATATTTTTTGTACTGAAATCTATCAACTTGACATCTGTCATCCACGGGTCTAGGCAGCTCCGTAATTACAATGACCCCCTCTCCTATTTTAGTCGGAGAAGGGGAGAGTTATCTTCTGAGATATCGCGTCTGGAGCGGTTACGTCTGAGATGTGTATTGTCTATGATTGATCTGAGCTTAAAAACGCTTAGGTGTGAACGGTCTGAAGGGATTGTATGGAGAGCGTTATCTGGCGTGCTATGATCTTTTATATTTGATAGCTGAGTGTGAACCAGCTCTAACAGAAAAGCGAGGAAGCACCTACCAAGCTATTCGTATCTGGCCACCAAAGACGGCTAATATCATTTCAAGCAAATTTTTAATTCAGAATGGTAGTTTTTCAACAGAACGATACTGAGATTGTCTTTTATTCTTACTTAGAATCTTATTGTGGTCATGTATGAACTCCTAAAGGTCAATCTTAAATATCTTCGTTTTAAATTGACCCATCTCTTTCGGACGCTGAATTTTTTTCTTGAGAAGCTTATCAATTTCATTGGTCTGTCTATAAAATAGGGATCGATATGTGAATTGGCGATATTAGTTCTCTTGAAAATAATTAAATTCATACATCTTAAAGATTATCATTGTTCAGTGATTTCGTAATATTAGGTATGTTATATCATTATCGTAATGTCAGCATCAAAATATTACAATCATAATATCAGTATCGTGACTTCAGTATCATTATATCTGTATCATAATATCGGTATCATAATATCAGTATTATAATGCCATTATCATAATACCAGTATCATAAGTTCGGTATCATAATATCAGTATCATAATGCCAGTATGATAACACCAGTATCATAATGCCAGTATCGTAATATCAGTATCATAATATTTATTGATTCCCTTTGGCCGGGAGATATGTTGGTCTTCGGCCCCTTACGTAGCGCCATAAGTTAAAGTCGGAGGCCCTATTAATATTTGGGTTCCGCATCACTCGTTGCAGTACCTTACACGCACGGTAACAATATACGTGCCACAACAACAATATACGATGCCAACAACGACATCGCGAACAGCGCGGCGGATACTACCCCTAGTGTGGCGGTTGGCACACTGATATCGGTATCATAATATCGTTATCATAATATCAGTATTATAATGCCATTATCATAACGCCAGTATCATAAGTTTGGTATCATAATATCAGTATCATAATGCCAGTATCGTAATATCAGTATCGTAATATCAGTATCATAATATTTAATGATTCCCTTTGGCCGGGAGATATGTTGGTCTTCGGCCCCTTACGTAGCGCCATAATTTAAAGTCGGAGGCCCTATTAATATTTGGGTTCCGCATCACTCGTTGCAGTACCTTACGCGCACGGTAACAATATACGTGCCACAACAACAATATACTATGCCAACAACGACATCGCGAACAGCGCGGCGGATACTACCCCTAGTGTGGCGGTTGGCACACTGATATCGGTATCATAATATCGTTATCATAATATCAGTATCATAATTTCAGTATCATAAATCATAAAATCAGTATCACGAATTCAGTATCATAATATCAGTATCATACTATCGGTATCATAATATCAGTATCATAATGTCAGTATCATTATATCGGTATCACAATACCAGATAACTAAAAATATGTGTTAATGTATTTCAAAGTGCTATACTTGTGATGTAACGTAAAATGTAATATTTAGTGGCTGTGCCCGAAATGAAAGCCTCCCTGACAGTTTCTGTTACCGCAAAACCTCTATTCATTTATTGCGCAATGCCAGTGGGCTAATGTAGTTTTGATGAAGTCACGTTTTGCCCTCGCGAATTACTTATGCGATAAAGCAGTAGTTGGCAATCTGTGGTACGTTAGCAAATTCTTCACATTCTTTTCTCAGTGTATCCTTTCAGATACCTCACAAGAGTTTCAACTGTCTGAAAAAAATAGGCCGATGGCATCCCCATTTTGGGTACTATCGTCTAAATGAAGGGTTTCCATACTGGGTTTTTCCAGTTTGGGCAAACACACTTTGAAAAATGTTATGAGGAGAAAACTCATATACAGGGGGTTAAGGGACATACTTGACTTACTTTAACCACTGATTCCTAACATTATTTGTTTAAAAAAAAAACTAAATTTTGGTCTTCGGTGACATTTTTGATATTTTTATTCTACAAAAACATAAAAAAATGAGTAGGCGTTGGACAGTTGGGGCTCGGATAAAAGATTGCGCGGTTTTTCGACTGAGTAACCGCTGACGAAATGCGGAAGATTTTTTTTATTGATTTGAAAAAGTCACAGGGGACCAAAACTTCACTTACATTTTTTACTCCAAACAATGACGAGAATTACTGGTTAAAATAATTAAAGTACGTCCCTTAACACCCTATATAATGTGCATACGAAGGATGTCGTCAGCGGTGATTCATTTCTTTAATGGTCACATCACAAACATAATATTGGTTCCTAGGCGATCGTGACGTTTTAATTCCTTTTTTTTCAGTTCATCGAAATTCGCCAACCGCCACAGATATTTATCGCAGAGTTATGAAGTTTTACGTGCATCCGGTGAATTTCGGTGTTCTGTTTATTTTAAAATATTTAAAGTACAGTCAATTTTTTAAAACATCAAGAAAATTAAGATTCCAAAAGTCATAAATTAGAAAGAATTTATAAAAAATGATTTGAAATTAACTTCTCGTTTTATAAGTACGTACCTGTCTTTATATTATTGATATTTTACAATATTTTTGCTCAGATATCGGGTAAGGATTTATTAGCAAAATATGTTTCACAAAAAAGGTGTTGACCTCTGATATCTAGAAATAGACAGGTACTTATCTAGGTACCGAGCAAACCAGTGGAGATACTACCGGTTGCTAGCCAGAGATATCAACCCGAGATAATAACTTGCGTCGTTAGGGCGCCCAGAGACGTCCACCGGATGGGAAATTGTAAACTTTCAAGGGACCTCCAAAGCTTCTCTCCGGAGAAGGATTTTCAAACGGATAAATGATAAATATTTTTCATATTTTAACGAGCTTTTATGACTACTGAAAGCCTTTGGCTTATTAATAGAATTATAAATCATATCCCGTTATGGTCCAGATCCAGTACAAAGGCATGTTAAAATATTTTTAAAACAATAAAAATTAATGGAGATTTTCAATCCAGGTAGACATATGAGGTAGAGGGTGGCTGATAGGTACTCGCCGTGAAATAAGTAAGGATTTAAAGGAGGAGTTATAGATTTAGTATACGACATAATACGGGACAATCCTTCAGCAAAGCATGCGAAAAATGCACCAACAATGTTCTTAAACCTCCCCTTCGTATAATTAAAAAGACACATTTAAGCAAAAAAGCCATTTACCAATGGTCTTAATTTTTAATCATTGCGGAGATCAAAAAAGCGGTTCAATAGTAAAGGGGCGGTTAGGATTTTAGTAGGATACTAAACAGTCCACCTATCGCATATATTTATAGTACTCTTTTTTTAAATCAATATTTTTTTATGCCTCAAAGCCCTTAAAATCTGATTTAATTTGTATGGAAAAGTTTTTTTAGTGTCTTTATATTTAATAGTTGTATTTCATTATTTAGATCCAATATTGTATTTTTAGAGTAAGGATAAATTTTTAAATACTTTCATTCATCACACTTTCAGTCATCTCATCATTCATATTTAGTGACTCTGTTTTTCACATATGCAGTAATCTAATATTTTCATTGCTTTTTCATTTCTGGTTTCATAATACATAAGGTAAGATTTTTTTAAAAAACAATTTCATCTATGAAATATAATCGTTAATTGGTTTTTCATAATTTGATATAATTTTCTTTTTACTTCACTCCAATGCCCTTCATTCGATTAGTTTTTGTATATTTGTCTTTCCTTAGTTAAATTTCAGAGATTTGTTTGGAATAATTTCTGGCTTGTTCGGATTTCTCCATAGGCCAAATATAATATTGCAGAGATGTAGTCTGAACATGGAGCAACTATAAATTTACAGTGTAGGTGTACACAAATTAAAAATCACTGAACATTGTTTTTATTTATTTATGTTTTTTTTAATTTATTTTTTGCTAAGGAAATCCCGATGAATTATAGAACTCATTTTAGGATGGGAGGAATTTACAATGCATAGGTGAAAGGAAATAGTTACAATTTTATAAAGGTATTAAATAAAAAAAATAAAAGTTTCACATACAGTAAAGACAAAAAATAAAAGACAGGGTAAGTCGAAACAAACAATAGAAAACAAATAAAGAAAAAATGAAACAAGGTTATAAAATTAGGGATGATTACATATCCATATCCATGGAAAAGAAAAAGAGAGAAAAAGACAGAATAGAACATGGCAAAAAATTACATAATTTCATCCTTAACGTACTTAAAAAAATATTCTTTTAAAGCATTATTTCGAGTATTGTGTGTGTGGATGTCGTGATTGTAAAGTGGCTTGATGTTAGTGTGAGTTGATTGTTGAGTAATTTGTAGGATGGTGCTTGTAATTTCATATTTAGGAAGGTTTGTGATTGGAAGAACACCCAAAAATGAACTCTGATATGGGTGTCCCATGCAAGTCCAAAAACACTTCTGAGAGTTCGGTTTTGAACCACCTGCTGATCAGCTATCAATTTCTTTGAGGCAAAGCACCAGATAAAGAAGAGATAGGAAAGGTGTGAATGTACCATAGCATAGTACACTGATGAATGAACAAAGGAATGAGTAGTAATCCTTGAAGTACACCAGTTATGGGGGTAATTTTCTCCTTTACATGATTCATGTGGAGATCCAACGAAAGTTGGGAATCTACGATCAAATATTTTGTGCTCATTTTATTTCCGAGTTAATTATCACCAAATTTGATATTTAGCCTGAAATTTTTCTTGTTAGCATGCATTTAGAAATTTGCTATGGCCATTTACAGGCGGAACAACAAAACTATTTCCAAACATTCTTTATCTTGCTTTTCTTCAGATGGTATTGTGGAAGTGTTTGGGTTGAAATATGAAAAATGATATTTTGTTAACGTGAAATTTGTCTCCTCTTAAACCTACGTGGCCCACTAATATTTCGCTTCAAGTACCAGTCATCTTGCTTAAGTTACGTTAGTCAAAAACTCTCTCAAAAAAAAGAAAAAACACTCAGAGGCAAACCCATTTATTCGCCAAATCGATTAATTTAGAGCGGAGAGGGTTTGCGGTAGGAATTTTTCCCCTGTATAATAATATGGAAATTCCTGCGGCGTGCCATAACGGCGTACAGTACACGATACATATAGTGATCCTTTCAGTGCGCCTCGGAAGGCGCGCGTGTATCGGGTATAAAATAGGTGTTGGAACATTACATTTTGTATTGTGTGAGGCGTGTGAAACTTAAACTAAAACTGTTTTAACACTCGAGAGACCAGCAACTTTTTTTCAGACTTAAAAAACGTTATTTACAAAAAATAGGGCCATTTTTTGTTGACGTTGAAAAGCTTTGTTTAAAAAACAACAAAAATATAATTTGAATTTTTTCCATCGTTCGTTGGGCCAGTTGTTCCATGGAAATTTAAATGACACATTGTCATCAGATCGCCATTCAGTAGCATTCAGTTTTTTCTTTACATTTGAAAGGTCCCGTTAAACGTCGATTTTAGGTGCCAAATTGTAATAAGCTCCAATTAGTAATAAGCTGACAAGCTAACAACATGATCGTTGACCTCCTCTGCAGATCACAATTTGTTCAAAAGCTGAAACGGAAAAATTAAAAAAAAACCGAAATTGAAATCGAAAAAACTAATCGGCCTTTAACGGTTACCTTTCAACTTAAAAAAAATGGCACTGAATGGCTACTTGTTGACAATGTTAAATTTGAGTTTTTGTGAAACAATCCATCCAGTCCATCATTTAAAAAAACCACAAACTAAAAATTTGCAGTAAATCCTATTTTAAATCACCGCAATCCGTGAAGAAATAAGTGAAAGGCAATTTAAAATTCAAAACCATAGATACAGTATTGATTTTGTTAGAAAACTGTTTTAGTAAGTGGCAAAGGCGTTACACAAATTAACGGCACTGAAATTAATTAAGTTGGAAAATCACTAGCAAAAAAGTATTCCAACCGAAATCTCTAGTTTTGGTTTTATTTAATTTTATTCCTTCACATTTCCAACCCTTCCTAACTTTTTCTAATTGTAACTCTGCTAAATAGGTACTTACACAGATTATATATTTATAAACGTTTTCCAGATCTACACCTCTGTAAATCCAAAAATACGTTGTACTGCGTAAGAGCTGGATTTTTTTCTTCATTTCGAAGTATTTGATGAAGCAGTCAGCTCTTTTCATAGATACTGATGAGTATAAAGAGATTTGATATCTTTATTCAACATTTTTGTGAATACATAAGCCTGACGAAAACAGAATGCTTCATAAAACAAAAATATCCCACGAAATTGAGATGGTTCAATTAGATGCCGAAATTAGAATAATCAGTAGAATTCTGTGTGGTTAAAATAATATGAAGAAAACATTCTAACCATTTTCTTAGAAACGCCATTCTGCAGTCATTTTGAATGTACATTGTATATCATACATAATACAACGTCGCTAAAGGTTTCTGAGAACTGACGCTGCTGGGTGTATAAGGGTTGATAATGATATTTAGCCTTCCGCCAACGGAACAATTCAGAATGTTCTCAGATCTTTCAGTGCAAAGTTACTTCGTGTTCAGGAAATTAAAGAGTTTGACTGCGGCAACCGAATTTATGATATAATATTATAATATTATGTATGTGAAAAGTTTCGTGAAATATATCGCGTTGTTTCGTATGCAAAACGGAATACTGTAATCTAATGTAACTAAATAATGTGATACTTTAATGGAGTCAAATAAATATTATGCCTGAGCCTATACCGCCAATGTTGTGGGAAACGAATAATGTTAATAATATGTTTTAGGTTTACGTTCTAGAAACTTTAGTAGAAGTATGAATTATCTAACATGTGTACAAAATATGTAATACTTATTATTTGGCTTACGTGGATAATTATTTACTGTATTTTGAAGTGAAACTTCTATAGCACGGCTGTGACTTGGATTTCGGATGAAACGAAAATGACGATTACTGCACCTGCGACGCATCAACTGCGCTCATCGGCCGCTTTGATAATGATGTCACTTTTAAAGGCTCTCCTATTGGTTGAGATATGAAACGGAAATTACGCGAGGTCTGCGCTCATTGGTCGTTTTGATTATGACCTCACTTTTCAAGTATTGGTTGAGATTGTTTTGGTAAACTTTCGCTTCTATCGCGTGTAAACTGCACTCGAATTTTTTTTTAAGTAAAACTTCTTTACGCAAGCTTGACTTGGGGATTAAGCTGGCGAATGCGTGACGAGAGCGTTACGAAAAGTGTCGGGCGAGGCAAACGGAAATTCAGAGGGAGATATAAGTTAGTGAAGATAGAAAGAGAGAAAGTTACGTTTCGTATATTACTGTAAGGGCAATAGAGAGAGGTGCGAGCACACATTTTCTTTATCTCTTTCTCTCATAGCCAGTTACGTTTCGTATATCTAAGACACAGTGATATTGTCTGTATCACACTGCAGGAGCAAGAGAGAGCAGTGCGCGCACACATTTTCTTTCTCTCTTCCTATCATAGAAGTTTTACTTCGGTCGTGTGGTCGTATTTTTTTTATGTGACACTTCTCTAGAGCGAGCCTGTCTGTAAACAGCCTGTTTGTAAATCGGGTTAGAGTAGGGGCTGTATGAAGGGATTTATCAATGCGTCTTGTAGAGGCCGGGATTATTTGAAGGAAGAAAAACAGATGCCGGTAGTTGTTCCGCATACTAGCTTAGTTACACAAAAAACGAGTAAAAGAAACTGCCCGTTCTCATGAAACCAATGTGTTCCACTCGTTATGGCACTTCTTAGAGCAGGATCCATCGAAATACTTGTAGAAGAGACCCAGCACGCTTCTATTGTGCATATAATAATTCTGGTCACAATTGTGAGCGCCGCATCACATTCTAAGAAATCTCCCTGCAAATATTCATCAAACATGAACAGAAATTAAACTAAACACTTACGGCCTTACTAAAAAAAAAGACACTTCACGGTCGTTAAATTGTGTTGTTGTAACAACATAAATAAAGCCCGTACACGCTCGAACTTGAGCTGTTATTGATAAACTTACCTCCGCGACCGTCCTGTAAAAACGCATTGTACTTATTTTAGAGCTGGCAACGTTGTATTTGATTATGGTGTACTTTTTTTCATTCATATCCAAACGGTGGCGTTGGTTAATGCACCTGCGCTTTCATCTTTCGCGAAAAAATTTACCTCTGTGGGATGTGTGTTGAGATTTTACTTATATGGGATTGTAATTCATATTACATCTAATGACCACTTCACTCTTATATTTATATAATTAATACATTTACTGTTAGTTGTGGGGTTTTTCATCTGTTTTAGTCAAATTATTGCACAATACGTCGCCTCAGTTCTTGTATGTTCAATAGACCATTAGAAAATTTTACAGGAATAGAAGGTTTTCTTTCATTATTTCAATGAAACATTGTGAAAGGTGTTTAAGATAAAGCTATTTTCGTAAAGGTAAAGGTCTCCTTAATTTAAATAATTCTTAGTTAAGTGATCAACTTTACTTTTTATACTATTTTTAATTTTAAAGTGGAGATTGAACAAAAACTAAAATGGTCTGTTGAACATACAAGAACTGAGGCGACGAATAATCGTATTTTGAAAGTTAACCTGTCAGAAAATGGTTTTATAGGTAACATAAATAATCAAATTTGCGTTTTAGGATCTTTATTTTATGAAAATTTCTTGAAATTGATGTTTTTTAATATAACTTAAATATTTCTTCAAAATTTCTAAGCTTTTTTTTCAACATTTTTGTATTTAAAATATACTAAAGCGTTTAAAAATTGAAGCTGAAATACGGCTTTTTGTAACCCTTAAGCATATATCAAATCCAAAAATCTAAAAGGTAATTTTATTTTGTTTCTAAAATAGTACTTGTTTGTACGACATTTTCGAAAATAAGAAATATAAAAGACATTTAAAATACTTTGGAAAATTGCCAAAATTCGTTCAGAAATTATTGATACAACAGATGAACCTCCCCCTATAACTATAAACAGTGTATATATCTTTCCATGAACAATTTTTTGTCATATTTTAATTAGTAATGTTTTTATATCCGTGGTCATTTATCAATTGAATTAAATTTTCACGAGGTTTTTTAATAAAACTGTTAGGGTTATTGTTTCAATCATATAAAAAAAGCTATATGTAATAAAATACGTCAGTTAAGTGAATATACTTGTAAGAAGTTTATAAATTTGTGATAACATACAAACAGGAAAAACATAACACACAGAACAGTTATGATGGATTGTTGTTTACATTTTGAAAATGGATTACATTATTTCTCTTTTTTACTCCAGAAATGTTAAAGTAAGATATTAAAAAGCGTGGGTAAACCCTTTAAAACAAAATACTAAAAGAAAAACGTATGTGTTTTGAAGGCATTGGAAGCTAATCCGAGATTATTGAAATATACTACGACACTTTTCACTTAAATTAAAAACAGTCAAAATGAAATTCAATGTCTCGCATGACCAATAAATCCATCACATCTTCGCGTGTCATCTTTCGCTTAGTCTGAGCACGAGGCATTAGGAAATTTGGCATAGTGAAATGGCAGCCGTGTATAAAAATCTAAAAGTAGTAATTTCGGTGGGAGGTATTCACCCTCTCTCCCTCTCCCTTCTGCGACTTTCCCACCGGCTGCGGGTGTTCAGGACGTCACGAAGTCACCCTAATGGACTCACGAAGTCGACGACAGCTGTAATAATGTTACATTAGCCGAAATTACACCACTTTTAAAAGCCATTCCTTTCTATTTGATGTAAACTAATGATAATTTATCAAGCGGCGTGTATTAGATTCGCGTTTTGCCCGGTGTGTGGGATTTTAAAACTCGTGACGTTTAAGCTACGCACATCGGCCGGTCACGACTTTAAAAGCTTTTAGTTACGGAGTTGAGATCAACGTGGTCAATTTATTTGTTTATTTAAACCCCTCACGTCAGCCCAGAAGCCTTTTAATAGGGCTCAAATAATACCTAGATCAATAATGCTCACCGAAATACTCTTATAGAAGTGTTTTGTGAGCGTTAGCGTGTGATCGAAGTAAACTGAATGTTTCCTTACTTCTGATTAAATTATACGTCGAATTTCCTTTTTGAACTTATATCATTTTCACAAGCTATCTGGGATCTAGATCTAAGTTGATAACGTCAGTATTCTTTCAAATTAGTAAAGATCACACTTCTCGAGATTATCTTTTAGTAATAATGCCCACATGGCAGCATTGGGATAAGTCAGAAAGGCTAGTACTCAATTAAAACCGAATTTATCAAAAATCACACAATGAGTTAGGTAATAATATTTGGAGAAAGAAACATTATTTTCTGTTGCACGTCTACCACTACCACTGCAAGTCAATAATTTATGCATATAATTTAGGATAAGGTGCATCTGCGTGGAATGGTTCAACACGGACCAACGTAATAATAACATGGTGTGGATATTAGGATTGTCGTTGTTAGAATAACAAGTCATGTGTGTAATAAATTTTGATAGCTGCTGGCTTTTAGGAATCTTTCAATCAATACACCAATGAATATATATATATGATAAGGCACAACACATTTTTACATTCTTTTATACGATTTTTGCAGAAAGTGTATTTTAAATACTCTGCCAAGTGATAATTAGTCGATTTGTGCTCTTCGTGCAATTTTTCATTCTCAAATTAAATGGTTTTTGTCCGCAGGTAAAATTTGAGTGGAACTGGAGGTAAAATGATGATCCAAAGATATGTCGGTATTAGGTAACACAATTTTTACACAGGATTGCTACGGATTTGTATTCCAACCGCTGCAATGATGTGACGATCTGCAATCGGGGGAAGAGTTCTGTAAGAATTTATTATAGATACTTCTATAAATTATCATAATAAAAATCTGAGCCCAAGTAAGTTCCTAACAATACATTAAAAGGAAAATAAGCTTTAATTCCTTTTAACATAAATAGGTTTAAGACAAAGCTTAGATTTTTTTATGTAATATGTTTTTATTTAATATGTACATTACATATTACGATTTTTTAAGAAATATGTTCACGCTTCTTTACAACATTTTTATAGCTGATAACAAAGTATAGCAACAAATCTCGACATAATTATTTTTATATTTATTCATTTACAGTAGAAATGCCTTTAATATAATAATAATTATGTCAGAATAAAATTAAACAGTGTAAACAGAAGATTTAAATTCACAAAAATTTACAATTTTGGAAAAAAAATGTAAGCTAATAACTGTTTTAAAAAAATATGTGAAATGTTTGGTAAGTTCTTTTATTGCTATTTAAAATTTATTTATTTATTTCATTTTTATTTAGTAAAATATTTACACATTTATGTACATTATTTATAAAATGTTTTGACTAGGATGATTGTCCAACTAGGATGATTGTCCAACTAGGATGATTCCCGTTTTATCTCTTACTTCTGAAAATATCTCTTACTTCTGTATATTTGTTATCTAAGATGTGTATGTGTGGTGTCAGGAAGTGCATAAACGAATTGATATTAACATGATTTTTGCAGTGAAAGATATTTTTAGTTCTTGTGAGTCTTTTAGGAACATGAAATCAAATCAACTACAATAATGCAGGGCTAGCCAAAATGGAATGAATGATTTTAAAAGAAAACTGACGTCAGATACCAATCTTGTTGGACAGCATTCTTAATTGTAGATTTTCCATAAGAAAGTTTTATTTTATATTTTCAATAGGAATATTAAAAATATAATTTATGTTTTAAAAATTTTAACTGTATTTTTTCAATATAATCTGAGTGAACCTTACAATGCAGTGAACATTGATAAGTTATATTTTGGCTCTAAACTAATGAAATATACAAAAATTTGAAGTCTTTGGTAATTCTAATTATGAAACCAAGTATTTTCATTGCTTTGTTCGTAGTAATATTTACTTGTGTTGACAAATTTAATTTATAACCAAAAACTATTCCCAAATCATTTATTTCATTGTCTAAAATGAGTTGAGTAATATAAATTGAGTATTGACATTTTTTTTTCAAAGAAAGACAAACATTCCGGGTTACGAATAACCCAACAATGTTTGGAAATCTCCTACTACCACCACAGAAAGCCGAAAATGCTGCTTGTGTTGTGATGGAGGACTTGGAGCTCACCACGCCTGGATGGGACCTAAACGCGACGCTACATCAGCCACTGACCGGTCAATTGATTGTTTTTCGCTTTCGATGTGATTGAGTTTTTTTATTTTACAAAATCTGATGGTTTGACATTGATTTTAATTTATACACCAATCTTCTAGGTTTTTAAGATTATTCTGCTTACAAATACAGTCGTATAACTTCACATAATTTAAAAAATATTTATATCATCAGCAAATATTAAAACATCGTCGTAAAAAATAGCAACAAATATAATATAAAATTGTGCCAAGGTGTGATCAAACAAAACTTACACATTTATTTAAAATGTTTTCTTTACAACAAATTAGTTTCTTCTAATTTTTTTTCACTTTTGTCTTCTTCGGCGGGACTTATAGACAGTAAATTTTTCCGTACGCTTTCCGTAATTACGACCAATCAAGATTTTCAGTGCATTTTTAACTTTTTCACAAGTTGTCAATGAAGTATGTATATTTTCAGAAATAAGTACTACGATAAAATCGTATTTCATCACACGCATCACACAATCATAAAATCATATAGGAGTCCGAAGGAAATAATAGTACAAAAAATTGAATCAAAATAATCAAATAAAAAAATAGGGTTCATTTGAATATTAACATACGCGGGACGTTCTTAATACACACAAATTATTTTGAAAACACTACGTATCAGTTTAAGAACAATGAGTAGGTACTTACCATCAATTTCAATCTCCGGAGAAGCAAAATAATGCTTTTGTGTAGCTACTCTTGTATAAATTTATATACCTCCGGAAAATTTAACGTCTTCTGTTTTCGACGTGTTGTGATATGAAAATTGGTTTTCAGGTTAGTTTCCTTTCTAATTAAACCCATGCTTAGAATCGATTTTAGTTTTTTAGCTTGGGCTAATTAAAAGAAAAAAAAAACAAATGTATCTAAAAACCTATTTTAATAATCTCTCATATCAATAGTAATGATTAAACGCGTAGTAGATAGCCGCTAAGTGAACACGACAATATCGTCAATTTTTATTTTAACGAAATAGCCATGAACTTAAACTCAAGACATTTCGCTATCCAGTTCAGATTATGAACTATCGTTGCAAAAACCCATTGTAATAGGCAAGCTTAGTATTGATTAGGTACCTACTGTCATTTTAATTGTTACACCATCAGCATTGCGTGCTTTATTTTATGATTGACTATGAATAAATACATATTATTATTGGATGTTATTACATACGCGTTTATTAAAATCCTCATTAAAATGTATTTATTCGAACATGCTTTTTCACAGGGTTAAATTTGATAGTCGCAATATAAATATGTAGATCATGCCACAAAAATTACAGTGGGTTAACCAATCATACGCTTCAAATGGAGGCTTAATTACATTTTGCATCAGGCGTTACAGTGTTATATTCGAAAATATGTATCGGGGTGGGGTGGTCGAGTTTGGAGTTTTTTTTCATAATATCGAATTTGTCATACGCGTGAACGATATTCTGTCTGCACTTATTTCAAATAAAAATATGAAAAATAAATAAAAAAATTGATATTTCCCACAAACATTTCGAATTTTTATTAAAGTTTTGAAAATGGAAATAGTAAGATTGAGTGCTAAAACAAATCAACTGAAGCTGTTCCTTCGTGCTGTTGAATCTTCAAACTCAAAAACCTTACAAAATGTACTTTACAATAACTCAAAAAAACAAATAAGAGAGAAGTACAACAAATAAATATGCTGATCGTTTCTAAAACTCGTTCTTGAGTTGAACAGTTGTGGAACGGCTGTGGAACGACTTCCAGGGTTTATATATTTCCTCCCTCCTACAACATCGGTCTTGAAGTGATATTCACTCCTTCCTCTCATCAAAAAGATCCTTAATAGATATGACATAGGCTCTGAGTGGAGTTTTGTGTAAAAAAAATGCTGCCGTGAAAGATTTTCCTGTTGTAGTCAGAACAGACGGATATTGTATTTCGGATCAAAAGGAACTACCATCGTTACAAGATGTTTACTTAATTTATAGCCATACATCTCGTGATGGACAAGAGTAAAATTCACCGAGTTCGAATAAAGGCAAGAATGGTCCTTACAAGTAAGTGGTTAGTAATCGATTCAAATCAATTTTACATATATTCCGATAGACGTAAAGACAGAATTTAAACTTGGATTAACCACCGAAGCAACCGAATTCTCAGGTTTTGCATTTCTTTAAAAAAACTGAACAAGAACTGCCGACTTACACGTTTTTTTAATAACCATAAAGTTTTCACACCTATGAAATTCAACTAAAATAAGAATCCAGTATGCATTTTTGATGCTAGACATTTACAAGAAACAATAGTGCTTTCATAATATTTTTCCAACGACTGAACGGATTTTTATTATTATTTATTCGGCAATTCGGCTTTGTGGTTTTTTAGGGCTCACAAAAACATGTCGGTGGTCATGTTAACCGACAACCGAAAATATTATCTAAGAAAGTTGGCGCTGAAAAGAATATTGAAAGCCGGCAAACGGAAAAGCAAATAGACGTCACTCTTACATTTTTAGTTTTTTTTTCTTCTGATTATTAAATTGACGTCGTAAAATAGGTAAATGAAACCGAACCACTGATCCTAACATTTTATATAACTATACAATTTTACAAACCATTACAAATCATACTATAATTGTCGACTTAGTACTTCCAATTATAAAGATTTTTTCTTGTCACACTCAAACTATAGTGCGAAAGACAAATTGCTACTATTTGTGCAAGCCTCAGCTAATATTTGTGGACCCTTGAAATGATTTGACATAAAACGCCCATTTTCATGACCGACATACAGTAGGTATCGTTTACAGTAGGTAATTTTAGGTTTTTCAATGTGGTTGATATTATTACTGACAAGCATTTTTCTCATTATTCGTTCTTTTATATTTGTTTATAAATGCATAATTTGTATCAGGGTCAGATTATAAATGTAAATAAATGGTGAAAAACAAACATGAGCTTTAAATAATTGGATAAAATCGTAAAAATCAAAATAAAGTGAGCTTCTGTGGAATAATTAGGTTTAAAAAATTAAAATTGGACGGTTTTTATTGTGAATACAGGGTCAGATTATAAATGTAAATAAATGGTGAAACACAAACATGAGCTTTAAATAATTGGATAAAATTGTAAAAATCAAAATAAAGTGAGCTTCTGTGGAATAATTAGGTTAAAAAAATTAAAATTGGACGGTTTTTATTGTGAATACAGGGTCAGATTATAAATGTAAATAAATGGTGAAACACAAACATGAGCTTTAAATAATTGGATAAAATCGTAAAAATCAAAATAAAGTGAGCTTCTGTGGAATAA
Organism: Glyphotaelius pellucidus; assembly: GCA_936435175.1. NCBI lineage: Eukaryota > Metazoa > Arthropoda > Insecta > Trichoptera > Limnephilidae > Glyphotaelius > Glyphotaelius pellucidus. The sequence goes on along the minus strand of OW386538.1, from coordinate 28,491,715 downwards.
TAAGGTTTAAAAAATTAAAATTGGACGGTTTTAATTGTGAATACAGGGTCAGATTATAAATGTCAAAAAATGGTGAAACACAAACATGAGCTTTAAATAATTGGATAAAATCATAAAAATCAAAATAAAGTGAGCTTCTGTGGAATAATTAGGCTTAAAAAATTAAAATTGGACGGTTTTAATTGTGAATACAGGGTCAGATTATAAATGTAAATAAATGGTGAAACACAAACATGAGCTTTAAATAATTGAATAAAATCGTAAAAATCAAAATAAAGTGAGCTTCTGTGGGATAATTAGGTTTAAAAAATTAAAATTGTACAGTTTTAATTGTGAATATACAGAACATTCCCAATTTTGCCGATTTTAAAATTCTGAATTATTTTTTCTACAAATTTGGTAGACAAAATGGATGTTAATTACTTATCGTGTGGTTACTAAAAAAACGTACATTATTAATTTTAACTTCGTGATAACTGATTTCTCTTTTCTTGTTAAATTATTAGATTTCATTTTCATGTGTGAGCCTCGTAGGATTTAAATGAAATTAAAAAAAAAATGTATTTTAGAAGAACAGCTTCGCTACCTTTCTATTTTGCTTTGTCCATTCATAAAAAAAAATGTTTAACTGTTTTATTTTAATTCTCATTGAAATTAAATTGAAGATCGCCTTCATTTTCCTTTTATTTCATAACCTAAATACCTATTCCTTTTCGTTCTCTTTTTGTTAATGGAACGGAAACAACATTCGTATTACGTCATAGGAAAGCATTCAACCCATTATAAAAGTGCGTACGCGGATATACGGATGAAGATAAAAAGTATTATTTTATGACGAGTTTGTTGGTGTTCTTCCATTTTCTCGGGATGGTAGAGGTTCGTTTTTAAAATAAGTTTATTATTTTCGACATTCTTCGTTTTCTAAAATCTCATTGCTCGGCCGACCCAATTTTGTTTTATCTTTCCGCAAAAAATGGCAAAAGATAAAATTTTCTTTCATTCCGACAATATTGTTTTGCGAATCTATTACGATTCGATTGACGAAAATAAAACATCGTAGCTACAAATGGTATTGATAAAACATCGTGGCACAAATGGCATTAAGGCGATCGGAGCGTTATCGCCCCTAAACAGAAGAGAACGGAATTGAATTCCAATAAAGAGAAATAATTTGGAGGCTTTGCGGGTAGGTTTGTCGCTTTAACCGTTCGGAGACTAACAAGCGATACAAGACAAGATGTCCGGCGGATGGGGACATTGAAGATGAACATCTGTACACTCTAGTCTGCGGCAGCCGTTAGATGTTACGTACAAAATGCTGCTTCACGAATCTGCTTTCCAATTACGACCGCTGCTTGTGGGTAGTGGGTGGGTTGTTGCTTATTTTGATTATCCGTGTTTTCCAATGCAAAGACTAATATCTTTAATTAAATGAAGACATTATTAGCGAAACTCAATCGAAAATCTGGAAACAGAAAAATCAGAAAAAGATATTTTTCTGTTTCCAGATTTTCGATTGAGTTTCGCTAATAATGTCTTCATTTAATTAAATATTACAGTTTGAGGTTTTACTCATAAAGTTAAAATAATAAATACTAATATCTTTTTTAACGAAATTGTTACAGAATGTTTGTTGTTTCTAACTTTTAGAAAAGATACTGTATTATTTTCTATCTTTATTTGCTTCCAGGATCTACTACTGTTGATGTTTAATGTATACAAAACTAGAAACAAACCAAAAATTAATTTTAATATTTACGTTATAGCTATAAATATTGTAAACATTAATGTTTTGCTAATGCCTTATGACGTGAAGACTAATACATTTTTTTTCTTTGAAATTTGGTTATCTTATCTATATAATACAAAGCTTCCTCAAATTACTTAATGGAAATGTAAACACCTTTAAAAAAAATTCTAGCATAAAACGCAGAGATATTACGGGCCCAGCAAGCAGGTAGACGCTAAGTGCTTTCAGAGCAAAATTAATTGTCAAACGTTAAGATATTTTTCATATTTCTTAATCTCGCTGGAGATTGTACGAAGCATGCTCTTTAATCTTCTAATAAGATTATAAAAAATGACACCTTTTCTTAAATTAGTTGTGATGGTGATATTAAAATGGTTTACACATTTTATGAGAATATTATTGTTTTAACATTATAAAATAGTGTCTTTTTGGATTAGATATATAACGGTTTTATTCAATTTACAAAATACTCAATACAACAGCATAACCAATTTTTACTAAGCAATAATTTTGTGAAAATAACGGTTGGTTGTGTTCAAATGTAAATTATTATAAAATAATTATAATTATTTTTAAAACCTTAAAAATATCCCAATGAAATCGAACAAACGTCGGCTGATTAGGTCCTTAATAATTGCCATAACGCAGATTTTTAGGTAAATCGACTATTTCAACTTTTTGTAGGGTAGGGCATTCATTTTATCTATTTGCATCCATACTTTTGTCTAAATCCGAAAAATCGGTCATTTGGAGGGGTAAATTTATTAAGTCATGATGCTTCCTTCCGAAGATAAAATACACTGATTATTTAAACCCTTTGCTGAAAAGCTGAGAAAAGTACTGTTCCAATTTTTAAAATTACAATTAAAATAAACTAGATATCATAAATAGTTATCGCGTTCTGAATTTTTGATACAATCAGTTCCAAATTTGAAATAAATCGAGTTCAGAACCAGATTTACAATTAAAATCCCAGACAGATAACCGAAATAAAAATGTTTGTAAACCGAAGTAAAAATGTAACGGTAGGGCCTTTGGCGATGTGATCTAAGAACTATGTACAGTGTACTGGTTTTTAGAAGACGGAATAGTAAATCTGATATTACAAGAGGAAGGACAAATAAGATTATAACACTGAAATCGAAATGCATTGCTTAAATAATAGTCTTGCCATTGCACATTGCAGATAACATCAACCGAGTAAGCGCGCCGGGCCTAAAGCCGAATTTACATTAGTTGCACAAAAGTCGCTTCATGGCATTAGTTGCACTGCTAGTTTCAGAAGTAAACATAATAGTTTCATCACGCATGCATGCGTGTGCCGCAAAATTAGAATTGCGCAGTGCATAGTTTAAACACGTCTGTGTTCCTTTTAACGTCGAAAATGACAAATCGACTCTGGAATGCTAATAAACTATTGCAAAGACGTTCACTCATTCGAAAACAGTTTTTATAGCTTTCAGGACCTTCTTCTGTAAATTCAGAGATTAACTGCATTGCATCCAGACTATTTAGATAACCTACCGTGAATCCTACATCGCTTTTTCGTTCTTTATGGACTTTTCTTTATTTTGTACATCGTGTATAACAACATTGTACATTGCAAAAAAGCTTTGATGTTGGCTTGGTTGCTGTGACACTGAAGGTTACACGACTCTAAATTTGCGCAATTTACACCAACTTGTTTGCAATTTGCAATGCAATTATTTGCAACATGCATGCAATTAGAAGTAATGTAAATTCGGCTGAAGCATGGCATATTTCCCGCTGATGTTGTGTGCAACGTGTGCATCGGTGCATAAAGATATGTATTGATGATTTTGTTGCTATTGATTCCATGTAGCATGGAAATCTGAAAATAAAACCTAGCAGACACGGTTGATTGAAGTTCTTGAAATTTTTGGAAATGGCCTACAATAAGAGAAGTAGTTTTTTTTACAGAAAATCAAACATTTTGGAATCGGAGTAAACAGCAATCAAATTATAATATTTAAATAGTGGTGTACACAAAGTTATTTGTTTTCATTAAATTAAATAATGATGCCACAAAGTGAATTTGCGAATTTGGAAGAAACAAATAATAATACTTTGTTCACACCGCAAAGGTATCCAAAGGAAGACCGTCAGTGAAGATCGTAACATACTAAGACGTCACACGCATAGCTATATACATAACGTACGTATTTATGAGTTGCAGTCTGCAGGGTGAACATTTCCCTGTTGATAGATCAATCTCCAAATATTTGAGAGCCGGGTAAACTGGCAGAATGAGTAGTAAAATAAGCCCAACATATCAATGCAGCTGGTTAATCAGGGTTCCGCTTACCTCTGCAGGACTACGAAGAGATTGCGAAGGGCTGTACTCCGATGTTATTGCCGCCTCCCTGTAGCGGTCAGCCTCGGGCCAGCGTTGCAGGCGGCCGAGTGCTTCGCTCATAAGGGCGTACAGTTTCTGGAAGGAAAACATATTATTTGTCAATCTATATAGTTTTGAAATTCAGTACGAAAATGACAAAACTTTACTTATTGAACTAGTGGGATCGGTTTAATTTATAAAGCTAAAATCGTAAAATTTTACAAGCTTGAACAAAGATTTATTAAAATGATTATACGTTACTTCATTGTCCCTTTTCAACAATAAATTTTCAAAAAAGTATAATATTGTATGGAAATTCCTAAACTGTTCTTTCACTCAATCATGCTTACAAACAATAATATTAATAATGCGAAAATTGTGTTTATATTTAACGTCTATTTTTAATTATACTGTAATATTCATTATTCGTTTTTAGGGAGAAATTACTGTATTAAAAAAATGAAATAATTTCTGGCCTGAAAAATTGTCTATGTCAATTCCTAGTCCTCCAACTATCCTTGTGTAAAAAATCACGCCGATCGGTCGCTCCATTGCGACGTGAAAGTAGAACAATCAATAAAACACACAAACGCACATTCGCATTTATAAAAAAATATTTTATTATTATTAGTTAGGATAATATAGCTACTAAAGAGCATTGAATAATTGGAACACAATGGGGTATTTTCACAAACCAGGTATACCGCTAAAAACATGTGGAAGATTTAAAGATTATTTTTCTGAACATGATTATTGCATTAAAAATGTTTAATTTTGATATTTTCATTCATAATTATTGATTTCAAAATACGCCTAAATGGAACGAAACGTAAACGGCCCATGACTGCTTGTACGATTCATGACGTCACAAGAGCCGCCGTTCCGAGGTTTATCGCCGTGTTACTATCAAAAATCTAAACATTCTCGACTTGTTCGGGGTTATGGACGGTTTTATTTCATATTTAAGATGATTGTGTTATGTTTCTACAGTTTGATATAATATTGTCCAGTTGTAATGACTGACAGTAGTATTTTTAACGGCGTAATCCGACAACTTGCTTAAAATAGACGCTACAATGAGTAACAGTAATTTTCTAAATTTCGGGATTCTAAGACAATATGGTAATGAAAACATTTTGTTTACCCAAACTCTCATATTATATACTGGTTTCAATATTTTGACAAAATAGGTTAATTCCGGCCCTTTTAAAACTAAATTGGAACAAAACAGCAGTCAGTTCGTCACATAACTTCTCTGTCATAAAATGACGTTTAAAACTTTGGCCATTCTACAAGTAAATTTCCTTATTTTAAGTGAATACCGCACAAAAGTCCCAACGGCTCCTAAACATCTGGAGCCAGTGAGACTATGGCATCCCATTTGGGATATTTTGTGAGGTTGAAGGTAGTGGGGAGGAAAGAAGATGCGGTAGAGGAAGGTGGTGAAGTACCTGGCTATTCAGATCTGGTCACTAACCACGGCTAAAGCCTTTGAAGCAACGAACGTTTCAATTCTGAAAGGTGGTCTTACACCTGGGCGAAACTGAAAGTATAGTCCGCTCTGGAATGTGCTGCAAATATAGTACATATTATTTTAAACGAATAAATTGTAAAATGCAAAACAACTTATTCAAAGACCGGTTAGTGGCTGATTTGGCATCGCGTTTGGGTTCTCCATCATGACACAAGCAACATTATCCTGTTTCCTATGTGGTGGTAGTAGGAGATTTTCACATTGTCAGATCATTCGTAACTCAGGAATGTTTGTCTTGATTTAAAATAAATAAAAAAATATATTTTTTAAACGTTTATTATAAAATTAATATTGTGTTTTATATACATACATATATACATATTAACGCCGGGGTTGCTAGTCGAGAGCCTTACCCCTCGACCACGAAGGCAGTCATTATTGTGTAGATATTCATCTTACGACTGTATACAAAGGTGTTTTCACGTTTAAATTATGAATTTAAATAGTCAATAACGAAAGTTTTTTTTTTTTAGTTTAAAATTTAAATCTGAAAAAAAAAAGGCGCGGGGGCTCCATCGAAGCCTCCTTCTTCTTCTTACTGTACTATAGGGCCAATATATACAGCAGATAGTACATAACTGCTGACCCTGTACAAATCGCAAGTCCACCTGTTGAATTTGGCAGCCACCTTTGGTCTAGAGTCCCAAAATACTTGAAAATTCAGAAAGCATAAACGGGTGGTCCGTTCGATAGGTTTTCCTCTCTAACAACGGATTGCAATGTTTAGCGCGCAGGTTTTAGATGGGAATGGTGTCCTTGTTCTATCGGTATTTCAATAGAAAATGCTCCGAGGACCTAGCGTCATTGAACCCTTCGGCGCTGGTGTCAAACACATTAAACGCACGTCCAACATTTGTACACAGTCGATAATTTTGTCGCCTTAGAAAGGGTCGTTTAAACATCTTATTTTGGGTTTTTCTTGTAGTATTTGTAAACATGTGTACCAAACTATACATGTTTTGCAAGTGGGAAAATATAGGATAAATATAAAGATATAATTCGAGCAAACTGGAAGTCAATAAATAACACCGAGTACTACACACACAAATTACGGACTCACTACAGTCACCTACGGGCGGCGATCGCATGATGAGAGGCGCCTGTGACGTCACAGAGGGAATGGGGGCAAAAACATCGTTTTGGGGGCATTTTAAAAAGGCGTATTTTAAAACGTTATAGAAAGTTAAGTCGTCGTGATAAAAATAAAATAAAAATTCCGTTATGATCGTAATTTTTTGCTTAATTTTTTACAATAATAAAAAAATGTGGAAATACCCCATTGATTTAAAATAAATCAATTTTTATTAAAAATTTTATTTTTAATGTTTTTTATGTTTCACATTTTTAATTTATGAATGTTTATTTTCAAAAAAATTGAAAATGTAGTCGGCGAACTGGTTCGTGAAAATAATGATAAAATAACTTTGTGAAAAGAGAAAAGTGTGAATCAGCGACACTTGATTTAATAGAAACTTGAAACGTATTTTTTTAAATTTATCTCGGCTGGCTAAGTCCTCCATCACGACAAAAGCAACATTTTCCGCTTAATGTGGTGGTAGTAGAAGATTTTCAAATATTGTTGGGTTATTCGTAACCCGAGATTTTTTTTTTTTTTTTTTTTTTTCTTTATTTATTTTATAAATCAACAAACAAGTCCCGCTAAGCCAATTGCAATTGGCTTGGCAGCAGGTGCTTATAATTACTTACAAATATATCTAAAGTTATAATTTACATCTTTTATCTTCAGTTTAAACATTTTTTCATAAATTTTATCATACGTATCAAAATAAATATTCTTTTTCCAATATATTTTCCAAATGTTTGTCTTTCTTTAAAAAAAATATATTTTTAATTAAATTCTTTAAAATGATGATGGACACTGTAACGCTGTTCGAAACGTTGGCTAAAGAAGGAGGTAGCGAAACACGGCATAACACCCCAAAAATAAATAACAAAAATTCTTACCTGCGGCCTATAATCCGGGGGTCTCGCCGTTAGGGCCTGCTGATACTCCTGTAGCGCCCTGCGATGGCGGCCCTGCGCGGCGTGCAGCGCGCCCAGGTATTGTAGTGCCGCGGTGCGCGCGTAGGCGTGTGCGCGCGCGTCGCGCACCCCGGCGCCGTCCTGGCGTGCGGCGCGCTGCAGTGCCGACGCCGCCTCCATGCAGCGGCCCAAGGCTGAGAGAGAGGCGCCCATGTTGACGTACGCCACTGGAAGATATTATATTCTTAGTTAAGATGCTGTTTTCAGATAACATTATATAATTTGAATCAAATTTTATTGTGACGTTTTTCATTAGCGGGTGAAAAATCGCTTCCGCGGATTTTTTTTGCTAGACTGCAGGCGGCTTGGTCTTCGCTCAATTTAATAATGGGCTATTTTAATAGCGTTTTGTTCCATACTGACCATTTTTGTACTGACTTATTTTTCCGTCAAAATAAAAACCATCAACGCGAATAGTAATAAACCTACGCTTAAAGACGTCATGTTGATATTTGAAATTCGAGATTCGAGTTCATCGCACACCTGACCCCCCCTTTACGAGTGTTAAACAAAACTAGTTGAGAACTCTAAATTTCGGGATGGCCGCTCAAATTTGGCTTGTTGACTTTACATTTGAATTCATCTCCCCCCTAATCACATCTATAAATACCTTTTTTAAACCAAATCGAAAATGATCAGATAATATCAAGCTGGAAAACCAATCCTACATTTTATAATATGGATCTACAAATCTACGAATCAAATTGGAATATGTTATTGTTATGAAGCAGTGTTAAAATTATTATCTTTTCTCATTTTAAAATATGAACACTGCTTTATAATATCGGTCCGTGGCGGCACGAACTAATCAGGTAACAGTTAAATAATTTATTATGATTTATCAACGGGATGACTGGCAACACGAGATGTGAGAGAGGGGGGCTTCTTGGCGGTTCCGGTGACGACTTACTCTCGCTGGCATGATCTTTTGGGCAAGATCATGGTTGAGACAGTCAAATAGATTTAATTAATTATAAGGGACGAAGTTATACAATTCAGTCGGTTGGCGCGTTAAAAATAGTGAAACGATCTCTGATACGAGAAGTAAAGTGCATCGGAGTATGTAATCATTATTGTCGCGAAATTGGATTCCGCGGTAGTTCGGAATATTCGAGAAGTTTGCTGAAATTATCCTGGCGATCAGAGATGAAATTGCGTTGCTCTGACCTAGCCGTTGGGTATTTGTCGGGTGTCGACAATAAGATCGATTCATTTATCGTGAGGAGTGCTAAAGTCACGCGCACCGTCTTGTATTAGCAATTACACGAACAGTTATACTATCAGTCCCACTTGCTTGCCATGAAAGTCCGTAACATCGTCACTGGAATTCCACTTCCCTCGGATGAGGCCCTGCTACGCTGCGAAAGTGTCTGGAGGATGCCGTTCTCGCTGGTCATCCTTTTTTTTTTTACAGTTAATACCGCACAAGAGTCCCAACTGCTCCCGCCTGGAGCCAGTGAGACTATGGCATCCCCAATCGGGGTATGTTGTGAGGCTGAAGGTAGTGGGGAGGGGAAGGAGATAGGGAAGAGGAAGGTGAGAAAGTACCTGGCTATTCAGATCTGGTCACTAAACACGGCTAAAGCCATTTCAAGCAACGTTTCAATTCTGAATGGTGGTCTTACACCAGGGCGATACTGATAGTATCTTCCACTCTGGAACGTGCCGCAAATATACTATATATTATTTTAAATGAATAAATTGTGAAATAACACAAATTAATCAAATAAAATTTATTTGCGCACGCCGGGTTCGAACCCGCGACCTTCGGATTGTGAGTCGAGAGTCTTGCCTCGGGACCACGGAGGCCGTCCTGTTGCGATCCACGAGACGCGGATTGGCTAGGAAGACATGTGAACTTTAGCTAGGTTATTATAATTTCAAATCGGTCCGTGGGGGTGAGTAGCTCTGTTCTTCATTGCAATCTGTCACTTTTGAAACAATATACGACTTTTAATTTAAATTCAAAATGAAATTTATGTTTTTATTTCATACCCGAATGAATAAACTAAATATCGCATACATATTGCTCACGCCTTGAGATAAAGTTCATGATTCTACCCACCACGGACATAAATCTGCATAAATGGCGGATTTTTGGCGCTCAGTTTAACTGAAAAATTTGTGGTGAAAACCTGACACAAAGAGAATTATACCTATCTATACACAACCTCTAATTACAGTGTAACATTATTTATTACTGGTACTGTCTTAAGTATCATTGGTACATTATTATACATTGGTTATAAATTCAGGTTCTACTAGTGAGGTGTTCACAAAATACTATCACTAGCCCATACAGTTAGTTATTATCAACATAAATTTGTAATACTGGGTACTTTTTACGTAAACTATATTATGCAAGAGAATAGAAATTAATATAATAGATAGCGTCACTTCTGTCTGTTTCCGGAGCGAGTAGGTACACTAACTTAAATAGTAACTTAATAATACTGTTACGTTAGCTTGCGAAATGAGAGTTAAAATAATAAAATTATCTGTTCTTACAATTCACTTTAATAAGGGAATGGATCCAATTCACGATACTACGATTATACTCCTTAAAATTTTCTATTTAACTTTCAAACATAAAAACAGTGCTGACTTGTTGATTGCTCTCACGAATAATAAATATTCATCGATCATTATCTTTATGAAACCATGAATTTTTTAATGGAATTCAATTTCAACATTACGATTAAATAGTTGACTCGTGCATTTTCCCCCAAGATTAAAACCGGCAACAACAAAAACTGCAAAATATTGAATAGTAAATTAGCGTCATATCTCAAATCAAATCAATCTTTAATTCACGGAAGCGATAAATGTAATAGTGCTCTTTACTTGCAGACATTATGATTTATTGAAATCGAAAGCGAACCCGCTTTTCAGATCTGAATTAAAAAGCTGTGGAAATAAATTATTTCCTTCGGTGTTTGAAAAATCAGTTAGAAATAGTCAACTCTGTTGCCACAACTTATCCTTTACAAACAGATGAATAGTAAAGTTGATAGCTGTATCGAATCCATTACCGAAGATTAAAAGAAAATAGGTTTCGTCTGCCAGTCGTCTTTGCTAGTGACTGCCCCGGGGAGGTTGTGTGGACGGGATGCCGAATCGTGTGCAGCGCTGATAACACTCGTAAATCCAAGCAAACACAATCTCGTAAACCTACACGCTATGTAGCTCTAAACCGAAGCAAAAACCGGATGATTCGCGATTTTATTTAGTTGAATCGATTTGCACCACAGTTAGGATAAACAGAAATGTCGTAAAATGGTGGCGTACTTTAAGCTTTATACGTTTAGTTTAAAGTAGTAATTATAAACATGTTTAGCAGCCTTCCTTGGATAGCGTAATATATTTATGCGCACATATCACATAACACATAAAGCTCATTTGTTTGGCAGAATTAAAAAAAAAAAAAATCTTATCTAAAATGTTATTAATACGTTTAACACTTCCGTACCGGACTGGGGGAACGCACTTACATTAACAAGAGTTTTAAGCTGTATATAAGCTGTTTTTTAATCTATATACTCAATAATTTGAACAATTCTAGAAAAACTGTTTGTTTATCAATTTGCATTAAAAAAATTAATATCGCATTACAACTTTTCTTAAAATTAAATAATTTCTATCAAATTCCGGCGGAGAATCTGTTGTGCCCGCCCCTCTACCCCTCTGTTTGGGCGTTACCCCGTTATCGGGATAATTCTAAGCGACAGCAAGTAATTTCTTAGTTGTTAGTGGAAAGGACTAGATCCCGTTTGTTTACACTGCGCAACTCGTTTGCTCTTTTTACAATGCTATAATGTTTGCTTGCCGGTCAAAGATCATTTGGTCTATGTCGTTTCTGGTAAACGCCAATCGCCAGTCGAGATTTGGAAACAAGGAGTTATATTGGCTATCGGCCCGCCTTCTCTGTTTTCTATGGAAAAATACACGTTATGGTCTAAATTCATTAAAATATTAATTATGACTTTATTTTTCAAAGTATTTTGAAAATGACTACTGAAATACAATGAATATACTTCCTTCTAATTATTATCAAAAAAAATTACAAAAAAATATGTCATTAATCCCTTTAATAAGCAAAACAAATTGGGGTCTCCGAGCGACCCCCCTTCGGATCATGTGTGATTTTTTCTTTCCGGGGCGAAAAGGTTAATAACCTCGTCTTAAATGATTTAAAGCATATCCATGTATTCTTATGATGTTAAAAGCCCGAACTCGAAATTGTGATAACCAAATAATTATTCAAGGTTCATAATTATTCACACAACACGATTGGAAAACTACTACAAAAAGGTTAGATGACTAACATGTAAAGATTAACATGAATTATTGCACACATTTGAGGAATATTAGCAATATTAAAATGTTAATTATCGAAAAAATTATTTATTTTTTGATGTAATCATCTACCTCCAAAAGTGGCCACAAAATTATTAATGTGTTCATACCCCCCTTTGAAGGCATATGTGATAAAACTTTTTAACCCTAAAGCATTTAATGGTCTGAAACTTACTACTAAGGTAGATAAATCAAAAATAATAGATAATGATAAAGTTTATTAATATTCACTCGAAAATTTTCGATTGATTTAAAATATAAACCTCGATATTACAAACATATCGCTTTTCACAAATTTTTTTACCCTCTTTAAGAATTGTAGAGAGAATCTGATTTTCAGCTTTGACATCATTCATTCTTGATTCAAAGAAATCACCAACGCCAAGATACTTTGTGTTTTTTACTACAAACTTCCCGGGAACAGAACAACTTCAAGAAGTCTGTAATATTTCGAGCAAAAATGTGTAAAGTTCTAAAAATAAAGACAGATAAACGAACTGACGGTATCTCCAAAGTTTCTTTCTGAACACAGCCGAGTAAATCGGGAGGTAAGAGGATCTATGTATCTGCAATTTCTTTTGTTAGGGATATCTCAGGAGTTGGGTCTAAGTTTACTTTTATATGAAACAAATACTAAACATTTTATTTTTCATAGGTTTTGCATTCATAACTCTTAAAATAAACCGTGCTAAGAGATTGTATATTATTTACCTCTAAGTTAGGAGTTCACCTGTGTTACATTAAATGTTATATTAAAACTTTACATGTCATTGAAAATATTACAAAAGTCTTAACGAATAACTTGACAATATTGCTCTGACTGGGGTGCGAATGCTTCTCTGAAATGCAATTTAAACTACCGTGAATTGGGTATTTTATTTTTCAATAGTAAATGGTCGTATCCGTTTGAGTTCAAAGACCTAGTCTAGAAGCTAGGCTAAAGTTGACAGTATTATATTTATTTTTTATTATATGACGTATTCATAATTATTTCGCAGCTACGAATTATTAAGTAGATATTTTTATGATGCTTTCTGACTAAAGCAAAATTTTAATGCCGGTTGCTATATTGTTTTTGTTTGTCTATTACAAGGGTTTTATCAAATTTGGTGAATAGAAAGGCCTAGTTTTTCATCTTTAAAGGACGTACTGTTTTTTTTAATGATAATTTTATTTAATTCGTAGTTGAGTTTAAATCCCAGCGTTGGCAAATAAATTTTATTTAATTAATTTGTGTTGTTTCACATTTAATTCAATGAAAATAGTAACTAGATTATTTGATGCACGTTCCAGAAAAGAAGATACTCTCAGTATCGTCCTGGTGAAAGACCACCATTTAGATTTGAAACGTTGCTTGAAATGGTTTTAGCCATATTTGGTGACTAGCTCTTAAAAGCCAAGTACTACCATCTTCTTCTCCACCTTTTTCCACTCTCTACTATCTTCAGCCTCACAACAAACTCCCATTGTGGATGCCATAATCTCGTGAGCTCCTGACGGTTGACAGCACTTATGCATTGTGACTTAAGTGACTCTTATGCAGTATTTGTATGAGATATATATTCACATAGTAAATATAGCGAAATAAATACGAGCAAAATACAAGAGTTTCCTCTTGAAATACACAATTCACCAAGCCTATTAAAAGATTTGCCCAGTTTGAAGGAAAACTTTATGCTTGGGAGATTAAAACCCAAAGAAAAGACTATCGCATTTCCGGGTAGAGAGGAGAATAAAATGTACGGCGGCTACTTCTGATGTGCACCGCAGATAAAGTTTTCCTCTCAGTTGCGTTGTTCAGAAATGGAGAAAGTAATAATTACGAAACGATAATGATTATTTGTTTCAAAGAATTGAGGATATTAAAAAACTTTAATTCAAATCAATAAAAAGTACGGATTTAAGCAGAACTAATTTTATAATGACTCCGCAAACAACAAAACAAAACTGTCATTAACCTATCTAAAGGCGATAGAAATCTATTCATATGAATCAATCTAATAATATTTTTTTCACATTTTAAGTTAGTGTGAAAGCACGAATAAAATAAAACGTATATGTATGTTGATCACCAGGTATGAGCAATGATCACGTTCTGAAAAGCCTTATTTCCACAAATATCAAAATATTGTTGATAAAAAAATTGTGATGTGCGTAACTGGGACACTATTATACTCCTATGTATGGATTGAAACATTCAACTTGAAGACGAAAAACTATAATTGTCTCATTTTTTTTGTTTTTTTAATTGCATTTGTTTTTTACCCACCCTTACGTATATGTGAACTCTGAGTTATCTTTTGAAATAATAGTAAAATAGCATGCAATTCAACAGCTTTAAGCACACGATGTTTGATCCCTTTATACCAAGAACTGTGAGAGTTTGGATCTTTTCCGTTAATTGAGGGGTGGATAGCCGGCTTTTCACCAATTTCAGGAATAAGGACCGCAGGGCCAAGTGATAAAATATGCATGTGGGAGAATTCCCTAATCATGGAATGCCGTCTAAGATCACCTTCCACGATCGAAAAATACTATAGAAGTGTGTAAAATTCCCTTTCTAAAATATTGGTATGTAAAGCAATCACTTCTAAAAACTGTGAGGTATATTTCTATTCTCTTTTCCTATTTGAGATATATTTGATTGTGGTCCCCTCCCCAAATCTCGGAAATAAGAAATATTGTTCACGATAAAACAATCTCTTTGTAGAACCACCAAAATGTCGATGTTTTAGTAGTTCGCTGGTTTCCTTCATACCTAAACTTCTCGATGGCATTTCATTATAATCTATTGATAGTTGTTAAACATTCAATCCTTATAAAATTTTTGGTGAGAAATTTTGTAAATATATTTATAATTCATCGGTACAAAAATTGATTGCTCATTTCATAACTTCATAATTTATCAAACCACTGTAAGCATTTTCTTCGAAAATATGTTTTCACTCTGATTATTAAAATGAAATTTCTATGACGATTTTTTGCAGAAAAATCTGATAAGCTTGCATGCATATTTAAAAAAAGAACTTAACAACTCGACGCAAACAAAATGAAGCCTGATTCTTGAAGGTTTATAATATTGCTTCTGCCAACAAATATGAATACGAAACTCGATGGTTTGGAGGAAAACGTACGAATGTTTAAATAATAAAGTTAACATTTCTCTTGCCTTCATTTTTCCCCCATTACCCGAGCTGTTAAATACCCAAATGTTATGATTCTCACAAAAATAATATACAGGGTGCTAGGGACATACTTTAACCAGTGATTCCTGACATTTTTGAGTAAAAATTGTTAGCAACATTTTGATTTCGGTGACCATTTTTTCAAAAATATATTCAAAAAATATTTCAAAATTTCAAAAAAAATTCTTCATAATTAGACAAAAAATTCTTCCACAAATTTTTTGTTAAACCCCCTCACCTTATCCAACTAAATGTATAATAATTAGTGATTTTTTAATGTTTTTAGTAAAAGAAAAGATATATCAAAAATGTCACCGGACACCAAAATTTCGTACATATTTTTTTTTTACTCCAAATAATGTCAGGAATCACTGGATAAAGTAAATCAAGTAAGTTTCTCAACACCCTGTAAATATGATAATAAAAACACATTACGAAAATACCATAATTATGTACAAATAAATTCTTGAGAGGCTTTTGTTTTAACTTTTAAATGGTAAAATAAAACGTAACAGAATCATTCTGGGATAAAACAGAGGGTTACATAACATAAAATC
This sequence comes from Glyphotaelius pellucidus, assembly GCA_936435175.1. Taxonomy (NCBI): domain Eukaryota; kingdom Metazoa; phylum Arthropoda; class Insecta; order Trichoptera; family Limnephilidae; genus Glyphotaelius; species Glyphotaelius pellucidus. Next base: position 28,475,934 of record OW386538.1, on the reverse strand, counting down.
AAAGCCGACGCCACTATTTTGTAGGACTTAAGAAGAAAGTGGAATTTTTCTCAAAGTTTTTCCTACGCAGATCTTTCCGTATGATGACGTGGTCGTTTAGGATAAGGGAGAAAAGAGGACAAGGGTGGGAGTGGATGGAAAGGGGAGGGAAAGGTTATATGGTGGAGCTATTCGAGGATAACATAACTTTTCGTTTAGCATTAAGACTAACCTCAACTATTTGGACGGTTTCTTTCCCTTTTGCCAGAATTTATCACGACGCACAGACTTTTGTATTAAACATACTAACCGCTTTTTTCATATTGATTAAGAAACTCTTAATTTAAAACATAAAGTGGAAAAATTATATTTGTGGTGCTGTGGAATATTGATACTTCCACCATCCAGGAGACAAGACAGAGGTGGCTGTTGATACTTCCATCATCCAGAAGACAAGAGCGGCACGGAGCGTTATTCCGTGACGAACTTTGCGACGGTTAACATTACATTATTTAACGTTACTTAGAAAGTTTTTTTGTGTTCAATTAACCCAAGTGAGTACAAATCATATTATTTTATTATATCAGAATCTTGCCGTTTCAAGAACATGAAACTTTTAGAATATGAGAGTTAATTGAAATAACTTCCATAGTGCTAGCGTTTCAGATAGCGATATCTGCCTTTTACTATTTATTAAATATTTCCTTTTGTGTTATATTAGAGGATTGAGTAGGTATTATCATACTTCTGTGGTGACAATATTGTCATCGCATAAAAATTATTTGATTTTGAATAAAATTTTATCACTAATTTAAGATTTTGGAATTGAAATAAGAATGGAATAATTTAAGGCCGATTATTTTAAATCTGACCACAAAACTAAAAATAAATAATAACAAAATGCGAGAGGGAGTTTGTGTTTGATGGTAAGAAGAATTTCTAATTTAAAAATTCATTTAAACATTTTTTACTATAGCTCCACGCAAGAGGCCCTGGAGAAAAATCCCCTAAGGCATATGTCATCTTTAGGGATGCCGTGTGGAGGACGTCTCCTTCCTTTTTAGAAAAAGGAAGGAGACGTAGTAAAAAGGTACGAATTTTGAAAAAAGTGGGTATTAATTTAGGGGTCAACGTGTCCAGGAGTGACGGACATGTGAATCCATCCCTCCTACTGCGGTGCAAGGCGTTTGGTTGGGAGAGTGCGACTGGAAAGGTCAAAAATCTCCCACAATCAGTATATCCCTTTCCGGCCCGCCACGCAAACGCATCCGCCACCAAGACCTAGACAAACCTCACCCCATGAACCAGGAAACCCTGCTAAGTCACCAAATGTAGCGAACCGTTTGAGGCAACCTATGGCAGGGGCGTTGGTTATTCAATAAATGGTTCCCGTGGCAGCGATACCCTTACCTGCCTCCCAAACATTCTATTAGAAATACAAAAGCAAAGGGTTTTTTTTATGATTACAATAATAAAATAAAATAACTGTAAATGTTTTTTCCATGGAAAAATATTTGTTGCCGAACAAATTTATTTAATTTTTTTTTTAAGTTGAAAACTATCTTATTCTAAACGAATTAATAGAAACTCCAATTGCCTTTAATACTTTTTTTATTATTCTATAAAATCACCTCCCGAAGTAAGTGCACTTTACCCCCGGATACCTAATAGTTGTATTATCCAAGAACATTCAATTGTTTGTCTCACCAAAAATTGCTCTCGAATGGAGAGAAATCTTTTTCGCCTCTTGAAATTCAAATAACCTTTTCTATCAAAGTCAGTGTTTTTGAGCAATGTGGACATTTCAAAACGTGTCATTTTTCAGTTACATATAATCTTTAAAAGTAAGAAAGAACATTGAAATAAGGTTGTTTCTACCATGTGCTAGTGGGACGAAAGGGTGTTTTTGATATTAATTTGAATATTATATTATTACTTATTCAAACTGCGCAAATACACTTTTTGGTGTAAATTAATTTATTATCCTGACGAAGAAAACATTGTTTTGTAAAGATGTCGATAATATTAATTATAAAGTGGAGAATGTAAAGTTATTTGTTTTCATTCAAAAAATATATATATTATGGTGTTGGGTGCGGATAGCTTTTTTATGGTTTGGCTCCTGCTGAGAGCTGAGAAACGTTATGAACAAGCTTAGAATTTAATTGTAGGTAATTATATTGTGTTTGTCATAAAACAAAGCATTCCATATTTAGGTATAACAGAACGTGGGTAAATCGATGACATAGTAAAGAAATGCGTGATATTATGGAAAATAATCATGATTTTATAATGAATGCAAGAAAACCACTTTCCTAGTAATTTTAAATTTTCGAAATTCATTTTTAATTAAAATGAAGCAATTTCATATTAAATATTTATTTTATTTTTAACTCACGGCGAGACGTGCAAAATAGTTCACAAACACGAAACACGATAGGTATTGAAGAGAAAATTTCTTTAGCACCGTTGAGATTTGAAACTCGAAGAAATGAAAAAGCTACACTAAAAAGAGATAAATAAGTACATTTATCTTTAGGATTTAGCCTGCGAGAGAATAAGACAGAATAATCGGTCTTCTCTTTGTGCGGTGCTTCTTAGCCTCCCCAATCTTGTCTACTTTAGTATTCTGAGGGTTTCATTTCTACCTCATGTGAACTGCACACATTTTTTGTTTGTTTTGGCAACACATTTGTACACTCTTTTTTAAATTAGCTCCAAAGAAGAGGCCCAGAGTAAAATAATCCCCCCAAAACCTTTGTCATCTTTGGGTTTGGCATTTGGAAGGTGTTTTGAGGAAATTAAGGAAGAAGATGAAGTTCTGGGAAGAAAAAAGGTTGAGGGGTGGTTAGGGATCTAGAGGTCAGTGTCTACAGGAGTGACGGACGTATATCCCTCCCATCGCTGTGCAAGGCAATGTTCTGAGAGAGTCCTGCTGGAGAGGTCAAAAAGTCTCCCTCAACCAGTCTCTCCAGATCCACGCAGCTGGCGTGCAGATACATCTACCGCTAAATCCCAGGCAAACCTCACTCCATGAACCCAGGCATCCCTGCTAAGTCAAAAAATGTGGCGAACCACTTGGAGTGACCTATGACAGAAGTTTATCCTATAAATGGTTCCCGGCTTTAAAAGAGAAACTTTTAATACATTTGCGCACACCGATTGTATCGAAATAACGATTCTAGCAAAAAAACACAATCTGACGTGCGTAAATTTAAATTTCAAATATTCGATTGACGTTGGAATACTGTCGTAATTATCTTAATTTCATTTTCTACCCAATAAAAACTTTGTAACGATTTTCGAAACGAAATTTCTTTAGCACCGTTGTGATTTGAAACTCAGATGAAACGGAAATGGCATTAAAAAGAGACAAATACATACATCTATAGGATTTAACCTGCTAGAGAACGAGATGAAATGAAACCTTACTTACTTACACAGTACCTACGAGTCAAACTACGCTCATTGGCCGCTTTGATTACGAACTCGCTTGTTACGACTCCTATTGGTTGAGAATATTTTGGTGAAGTTTCGCTTCTACTGCGTATGAACTGCATTTGATTTTTTTTTTATTATATTAACAGCAAATAGGGCAAGATTATTCTTAACAATAATTTTAATAATCTCGCAAAAAAATGTCAAAGTAGCCACTAAAATCAAGAAGAATTGAATTATAATAAACACAATGATATAACTTTGTTTAATTCCACTTTATTATTTACTTATCCAACCGGTTTCGACCTGAACCTTCATCCCTGATGAAGGTTCAGGTCGAACCGATTGGATAAGGAAATGATAAAGTGGAATTAAACAAAGTTATATCATTGTGTTTATTATAATTATGTATTCCAACAAAGTGTTTGCTTCATTTGAAAATTTAATTATTTAGTGACTTTTATTTTGTAATAAAAAACAAAAATAATTTAAGTATTACGTAATAGACCTTTGCTATATCTTTTGATTAAAAAATAATCATTTAGTTTGTTTGGTTATTTTGGCCTCAAATATAATATATATATTTTTTTAATTGGCCGCGCTGCCGTTACCCTGAGCCGTTTTCAGGCTATAACTTCTTCGGTTCTGGGTATCGCTTTCATCCAGACTGTTTCTGCGTAATATTTTGGAGCATTGAGTCATCCTGGAGTTCTTTGGTCTTCCTCTGGATGACTGTTGACGAAGCTCCATAGACATTGGCTGCTTCACTGTGTGGTCTGGTGGTCTCCGTCTTATGTGCCCATACCATCTTAACTGTCGTTCCTCCAGCTTAATGATTATGTCCGTGACCCCCAGACTACCAACGATGCGTGTAATTTTAATCCTATCATTTAGTGGTACTTCTGCCAACCAGAAATATAACGAACCTTCGAGCAACACCATATTCTTTAAATTTGATTTTTTTTCCAAAAGTCGTAAATGGTTGTTAATTTTTCATCCATCTAGTAAACTTCTAGTACACCATCTAGTACATCGTCTAGTAAATCACAAAAATAAGGGTCTCTTTAAAATGATAAACCTGAACAAAATATCATACAAGTACTTATTCGTTGGTACTTACGTGCCAGTGACGGCCTGAAGTGAATAGCCCTCTCGAAGCTCTGGATGGCCTCTTCGTACTGCCTCTTCCCCTGTAGGAGCACGCCCCTGTCGAGAAAGAAATAATATGACACATTAATCAATTGCTACATTTTGATTCGGGTAGGGAAGCATTATTGAATGCAGTAATGAATCATCAATAACAATATAAGACGGGGAGTGAGATAGACGAAGCCTCCTGGAATAAACGTAAGTGCTAAATAATGTAGGGATGACGGGAATGAATTGCGTCATATTTTATGACTGTTTATTATTTCATATTCTTTTACTTTGTCAGAAAAATTGGTTTCCTCAATTTATTATTGGACGCATTGACCAATAAATTACTATTTCATTATTTTTGTTTCGTTTGCAAGATATCTAATTCGTTTGTCCATAAATGTACTACTGTTAATAATATAATAAATATTTTTGCCATGCACGTCGTTTATTTATTTCCCATACTTTTGTATGTGAATAACGCAAGAAGCCCAACTGCTCCCAAGCGTCTGGAGCTAGTGAGACAAAGAAATAATGAATGATGGAGAAAGGAGATGGGATATATCAAAGTGGGTAAGTACTTTGCTTTTCAGATCTGGTCACCGAATACGGCTAATGCCATTTCAAGCAACGTTTTAATTCTGATTTGCGGTCTTTTATCAGGGCCGTGCTGTTTTTTTGGAATGTCCCTCAAGTATGCTGTACATTATTTTTAAACTACAAACAATAATCAAATAAAATTTACATGCGCGCTCGTGACTAAAATCGGAAGTATAGGACATAATCAACATGATGCATAAAATAAACATGTACACATATTATATTAAAAAAATATTTTTGTGCCTCAGATTCAAAAAGGGACAATACCATCATACAATAATTCGTTCAAAAATATTAACAATAAATATTTTATCTGATACGTATAAAAAGCTTTGTTTCATCGGCCGAATATCATCGAATGTATTATTAATTGTTAAAATGAAATCTTAAATAATAATGCCATTGGTTGACTAGACGAGTAATATAAAGATAACATCTTATAGTTTTTTCCTGCGGAGTGATAAAAATATAGGCGATCGGACGACTCGACTTAAATGGATTGTGATAAGTTCGGTTATGGGCTATTTTTTTAATGACTGTAAATGACTTTTCAAAGGGGTGTTAAAAAACCACTTTGTAAAGTTGTCATGGAACCAAAACTGTAATATGTGAATTGTAACCATTGCTTCTAGACAGCAAACATTATTTTATTCCGAGGGGTGGAAAATCGGTAACAGCCCTGAACTAAGAGCTACTGATACTGTAAATAAGCCAGTTGTATCAATTTATGTTAAAGAAACGTAACGGTCGTATTTCATGATCCAAATGATTGTACAAAAATTTCAAATTCCCTTGGTCCCTCAGTACAAATTGAAAATCAGATAGAATGGTAATATGACGTTAGGCAGTGTAATAGAGACAGAGTACGCAATGTGATTAGCTGTCTTATTCTGGTAGTCAAAAACTACTAAGTCAGTGGCCACCTTAGTTACTATTCGAATGCATCCAACGTGGGAAGCATTTAGATTTGAAGTTGGGCGTATTATTTAGTCAGTGCATTAAACGGCTTAAATTTATACAAAAATATGTTTTCATGCATATTTGAGTAATTTGATCGCCTTAAGGATGTGTTTAGATAGATATTTAGAGCATTTTTCCTTCGCGTGAGAAAAATATTGTTGTCTGGATTACCACAAAGACACGCGATTCATACGCATTTCACACTCTTCAAAAAACGATATATTAAAAATATAAGAAATGTATTTATTCGATCGAAAAATACATTAAAAATTTACAGGAAAAACTGAACGCCGAACATATTTTTTGGAAAGTGAGGAACAATAACGTTATTTAAGGGCTTAAAATTAAAATTTAATATTCTCACAAAACAAAAGAGGGAAGTTCTATTTCTGTATTTCTGTTGAACCAACATGATGAATATTATACGAGTTCGCAGCAAATAATCAAAAATTCAAATAAACAGGAAACTGGTAGACAGGACATGAGCCAAAATGTACGACCAAAAAGAACGCGGGTTTCGGCTTTCATATTACCGGCTCTCAGGGCAGTTAGCGCCGAATTATGGACACATAGAACGCTGGTAAAAATTGCGCCATCTGCGCGGTAGCCTGACAGTTGATGTTAGTTTTAACAAAATGTCAAGCTCGTCAGGCATAGATTTTTTTTTAAGAATCCTTTCGAATTTAAGAAATAAAATATGTAGTTAGAATTCATCCAACTAATCGCAGTAGAAGAAGACGTGGTGAATCGCTTCCATATTTTTTTAAAAACAACATTACATGGATGTATTTGTAAGAACTGCAAGTGTCATTAATTATACATCATGTTTGATATTTATCAGCCTAAAGAATGCACATGGTAAGCTATGTTTTCTAATCTTTAAATATGAAAAACCTCAGCAGAACATGATATTCCGCACATACTCGCTTGAAAAGAATTCATCTGTGACATAATTTGTGGTTATCGCAAAATGTTCTCAGTTCGCAATTACCGTCTTCTTTCACTTCCGTAATAATTTCTTTCTAGCACTTGTTGACAATATTTCTGTTGCCATATACCTAATATATTTATTTTGTTCCAAATTGGCGATGTGTTAAAAACAAGAGCAATTAACAGGTCGCTCATTTTCACACAAACTTCCTGTTCTACAAATTAGCGCTACCAACCGGCGTAATCGGCCAGTAGGAGTTAAGAATTCTGAACTTGGCTTCGCCATGTGCGATGTCATACGTTTACATGCTTACATTCTTGGTGGGGCGCCTGCGTCAGTCAGTCGCCCACACGCCGCACACAAGGACGGCCAAAGGGAATTACGGCACCAAAAATAGGAAAAAGCCCTATATTCAAACTAATCATAGATATTATTAAAACGTTCTTCATGAATCAGTTCAAAATGAACCGCCGGAATTCATTTTGTGAACGCAACCCAATAGCCTGCGCATGCGCGCAAAGTTGAGATACGTATCGCGCTGGCAACCTTTCTCATTTGCGCCTGATTTGTTAACGGGGTAGCTACGCTCGTCCTGTTTTCCCTACTTAAAAATCAGAATGTTTTTAACGATGAATAAAAAAATTTGAGGTATGTACTTTAATATGCAATTATTTTTAACATTCCATGTATACGTTTTATGAAATACAATTTTTGTTAAAAAAATAAATTGAAATGTTAACTTTAAATAGAGTTTACAAAAAAATTCCATCGGTTTCCAGGACATTATTTAACTAGTTCAAAAATATACCTTTAAGGAAAATGTAATTTTTTTTTTTACCCCTTTTTCCCCCTTTCTTAAATCGAGCGTATTCTTTTCAGGTAGTCTTGGCGACCCCTCTCTGGAGGAAATAAGGAGTAATAGAAAAAATAATTGTAATGTTAAAAAATTAACAATTTTGCAAGTTATCGTCATTTTACAGTTTAATCATAATATTTATATGCTTTATCTACCTTTACCACTAATTCGAAATGCAGAAATAATTCAAAAAATGATTTACATTTTATTATTTAGACTACTACAACCACCTGACCTCAACTAACCCTTATAAGGTATCTTTTTAAAGATTTTGTTAGGTAATCTTCTCATACGTATTTCTGACCAGAATTTCAAATAAAAATATTTCGGCCTTATGCGCTAATCAGAAAGCCAAGATCCGCGTTCTTTCTGTTTGTACACAAAAATCAAATACACAAAGGACTTAAATGAATTTAGGTATAACGAGGCTTCATTTAGTTCCAATTATTTATACCTAAAATATATCTGTGAATGTTTTGTAGTATGTATAATTTTTACAACCAATGGTTCCCCCCCATAACGCCTGTAAAACGACGGAGCCGCTCCAAGCTAGCAAAAAAGGAGTCAAAAAGGAAAAATATTAAATCAATAGTGAATATAAGAGTATTTTCGGGCCTCCTCATCAACGTTCAAGTATTTATTAACTTATTTGCTAGTTGGAAGCGGCTAAATTCGTTGTGTGGGCGTCACGTCGCGTTGCATCATCGTGGACCATCAAAAATCAAATGAACGAATGAATGCACTGGCCCCACCTAAGGCTGGGCGCATACATCCGATTATGCTTTCCGGTTGTGTGATCAGACAATCGGATCGGATTAACACCGCACACATCCGATTCGAAAATCGGATAGGTAATACGACCGGAGCCACGCCCTTTTTCAGACTGGATTTGACGGCCGGCTTGGAAGGGCGTGGCCTATTTTTATTACCGATCAGGTTTTCGCATCGGATGTGTGCGGGCTTTCATAAGAAATGTATGGCGAGAAGGTCTTCCGGTCGGCTGATCAGACAATCGGATGGAAAAATCGGATGTATGCGCCTAGCCTGTGGGATTTTTTTTTATGTGTATGGCTGGGCGCATACATCCGAATAGACAACCGGAAAGCAAAATCGGATGTATGCGCCCAGCCTAAATAATATCACATCTCTATTAAATTATGCAATAACATTTTTTAGCTACTGCTTATTATTATTTTTTAAATTTTATTATTTTTTATTTTTTTTTATAAAAATAAAGTATTCTAATAATGCATATTATAATAAATGCATGGAACTAATGCTACCAAAATTTGTATTTTTCTAAGATTGTTCCACGCGATGGAGTAATGCAACAAAAATTCAAGCTCGTGAACAATATTATTACAATTTATCAATCCCTCATATATAACAGAGTTCAAAAAATATATTATAGATAAGGTATACACACACAGAAAAACTTCATAGATTCTCTTAAAAAACAATATTATTGGGAGCTATTTTTTTCCCAAAATATTTGTTTGTGGTCAGACTGACTGATATCACATGTGCATGTTTTTAAATATCCCAATCAAGAAAACTGGAAATGAAAGGCAATTTATTGCGACAAATTTTTTTTTTTTTTTTTTCGTATTAATAAGTTCACGTTGTCGAACGGCGATCAATTGATTCCGCTTCTTGGAAAGCATAAAAAAATTCAGTAAAAAGGGGAGGTTTTTATTTGAAATACCACCTTTTGTACTCGTATATTAAAAATCTTTGTTTTCAAATTACGGCATGGACACAAATATCGCAAAAACGTAAATTTCATACATTCTAACTGTAAATACGTTTTTGAAGATAACACCAATAATGAAAACGAAAATATGAAAGAGAACACGACAAATAAAAATAGAAAAAGGTAATGATCGCAATTGGAACTTATTTATTTGTACGTTTATACTATATTATTAACTGTTTATATTAATTTTAAAAAAATATTTATTTTCTTTTAGTAAATTTTGTGTGTTTTTTTTTTTAACTACACTACCTTCTAATTTATATCTTAAATCATTTATACGAACTATGCACATTTTTTCTTCGTTTAATCAATTAAAGTATGAAAAGATTAACGAATTTAAGAATTTATTTATTTACCGGTAAGTAGAAATAATATTTTCAAGATAAAAATATGGGGTTACTCTTCATATTTCATGTTACGTTTCCCATCATCTTTGTTTGAAAAGACGTTTCATGGCTTTATTACAGAGTGAAATGTAGTTAAAGAGGATGAAGCGGTTAGTCCCGAGAAAGTTATTTTCTCGATATGGGTACAAACTGACCGACACGCTAACCCAAACAAATTTCAGCAATACAGCCAAAGAAAAAATCTACCAGTTGAATGTTGCAACAGAATGGGAATAATCTCACAGTATTGAATCCCAAAAAGAGAGTGAACTCTTCAAAATGTTCTTACCACACAGCAGTTTCAAAAACGTTCTGAACGGGCGATAATACCTTGCGATATACATGTAATACGTTTTCCAGCTGATGTCTTCTTTTGCTAACAGCCCTGAGGGTAGTTTTTGCGGATGGGGTGAAAAAGGTTTATTTTTCCGGTTTATAAATAACCCAATCTCTTACTCGAGAGAAAGAAAACTTTTCCATAGTAATAATTAACGATGCATAAATGAAAACGAGAAGATTGATACCCTCCACATTTTAGGCCGTAGTAATTATTTGATGTAACAATGAACTGAAAGGATAGATACTTTAACATGACATGTTATGTGTTTAATAAAAGTTAGGAGAAATATATTTTTTGATATTTGTAAACTCGAAGCCTCTAAAGCTGAAAATGTAATATATTTTTGAAAAGCTGTGTTGTGTTAAATAACGTTTTAATGGCAGTGCTCCATTAACAGTTTGACATTGTTAAATGTTTTCGGTGACAAAATAATGTAGATATGTTTATTGATACATATATTTTGTTTTATAATATGGAAGTTTTATTTTTTTTTAATTAATTGATAAATAAATCACTTGTGTTGCTTAGTTGTGTAACGAAGAAACAACATTTAAGTCTAGGATTTTTCAACCACTAAATTGAATCATATTAATTTGTCCAGAAATGTTAAATTTATCTCAAAATATAACTGTCCGTTCTGTGAAATGGCTACTCTCAACAGTAGCTCAGAAATATTATGCTGCCAACTGTGTGCGTCAAGCAAGCAAACGGTGCATAATTATGCTTGCATTATAATCCTGGAGAGGAACTGCCAGCCCAACTTTACTTGATTGTAGTCAGAGTTTCCAATAGCCCCACCCTTTAGTTTAAATAGATTTATAGTGAATAAAACCATTCTTCGAAATGTTAATGACAGTGCCAACAAAATGCTAACATTGAGTTTTAATTGTGCTCCAATGACTAGAATAGAAGCCCAAAGTTTTTATAACAAAATGATTGCATAACTAACTAAAAAGTTCAAACGGTAATTCAGAAATTGAGTTCAAATACCCATTTCAGATTCAAGGATTGTTTTCCAATAATATTCAAGGATAATAAAATGATATTGAAGAACTGCTGTAAACCGATTAATATTTTTACATTGGGAGTAGCAAAACATTGCGCGATTGAAAGTAAGCTGAATTATTATCTTGGATAATACAATGTATTTCTGTTTCATCTCATTTTCCTAGCTGAGTCGGATACAAGTCGGTATCCGACTCAGCTAGGCGCCTCCAGGCATTTCTAACATGCTCCACTTCTTGGTCCATTGCGGGCCAACTCTACTCCCAGTATAATTCGCTCTTCCCAGTTTTGTCCGGGGCAACCGACTGAACGTCTCTACTTTGGGATTACCGATGGAATTCTTAAGTGGTAATTCCGTTGATATTATGAGCGCATTCTTGAGCTAGCTCATACAGCATTTTCTTACAAAGAACTGCAGTCATTTGAAGCTCAAGAATCTCATTTCACCATTCTGGACCCAAAAACGCACATTCACTTTTGTCATCCAAATATCCGTATAGAACGATAACTGACTATTTGCTCACTTTGTTTTCACATTGAGTTTACATTTTGTCTACCGACCTTTTTATTTTAGAAACGATTTTTAGTTTTGGAAATCAAATGTACAAATAACTTAACCTAAATACAACAAGCAAAAAACAAACAAGCAAAGATAGTTCTAATAAAACATTAAATACTGATTAGATATTGACAGTGAAAGCAATCTAAGGTAATATAACGCGTATTCTCTTGAAAATCAAAGCTGCCTTGGAAAACAATAATTCAATAATATGTTGTCATTAGGATTAGTACCAATGGTAGAAGTGTTTATTGAGAATTTCAAATGAAGCTTCATTCAAAATGAAAATCTAATCTAACGGCATGTGCTTTTAACACCCTATTAAGGACCGATTCGACAATTGGATAAACGATAATGGGCATTAACCCGGGAGCACTCATGTCTAAATTTGAAACACGAGCACCAGCGTAGGGTAGAAAAGACCCGAATGTATTTTTCTGTGTTCTCACAATGCCAACTTGATTTATTCTTGTGATTTTTATATCGGTTTTAATCAAACACAGGAAAAGAAATACACATTGATTTCGAATTCAACTTATAACAAAGGAAAATTATATTAAATAATTAAAATTAAAAAAAAATTGATCTAATGAAAATTGATAATTGATTATCTAGATACATATTTATTTAATAAAGTTAACAAAAATTGGAAATAAACCTTTTTGGTCTCACTTTAAATATTTATATTAATTTTTGAGAAAAATTTGTTTGAAAACACACAAAAAAGTTTTTTTTCAATTATTTAGATGCCTGTAAGTGATGACCAAAATTGATTAAGTATTTATTTATAATTACAATAGATGTAAATTGATTTTGAGTGATTTCTGCAAACTGTTATTTTGCAAGTTACGCCATAGGTTAAAGTTTGTATGTCTTATCTTGAAGGACAAAGCGAACAACTTGCTCGTTTTCCAAACGTAGGAGACGCTGCTCGGGCTTCATTCATTTAAAAAATCTTTTGCGTTATTTATTTACGATATTACGAATTTAAGACACATCTAAAAATGGATCATCGTAAATAATTTCGTCAAATATTTCAATTTCACTCAACTATCTATTATACATCGTGGAAGAAAAAGCATTAATAAAAATACACTAATCAAATTTTTGATCCAAACATAATGTCGGGAACTCCTCACACGTTCACACCGGCCGAACGTGTAGGCGTAATTGAACGAAAATGAGCTAGCTTGCGTGTTACACATCCGTTCGTAGGTACAACGAAGAGATTATTAACTTTGAAAAAAAAAACTAACTTATCATTTTATTTTGATTAAAAAATAACCTAGGGTCTTTTTTACCCATCGCGAGTGCTGACGGGTTAGAGAGGAATATATCGGTTCATACGAAGAACTTATCTATCTGATATCAAAGCAATTGTTTCTAACCACGCACAAACCGAAAATCTACATCCGAAAGCAGGGGTTTAGTAATAGGAATCGACGAGTTCTCATCGAAGATTATCAGATAAATAATCTGATTCTGGGAAGAAATAATTTTAAACTCTCATTTCACTTCAAATAGAAAGTTTCAATCCATTTAATGAATATGATTTTGATTTCTCAGTACTTACTTAATATAAAGTTTAGTTACTGAATATTTTTGAAGAAGGAAAATTCCTTCGGAGGCAGGAATAATTATTTATAAAATATTGGCAGAAAATGAAGGGTCAATCAATCTAGACAAATAATACTAAAATTAATATTACAGGGAAAAGTTAAGTGACGATGCTTTATTTATAAAAAAACTAAAACGGAACCCCTTCAATGACTCTTCTAAAGTTATGTAAACTTAAATAGAATTAAAAAGGAAACTTGTCTCGAGTTTCCGCATAAATGTTTTTACTATATTCTCCCAGTAGAAAAGTAGATAAATTGCCTTACAAGACCAAATAAGACATTTTGTGAACACCTCAAAGTAGCAAGATTTAAAATGGCTAAAAAGATTACATCTTTTGAAAAACACGAAATAATCTTTATTTACCACATCTCATTAAATGTAAATTGTGTCCATTTATATTTTGCCAGTTTCTTAAAATACGAAAATGATAGCAAAAAAAACTTTTTTTATACAATTAATTCAGAAATAAGCTGACAAAATCAAAAAGATTGCGAACAACTAACAACCCTGTCGAATTTGATATTGCTCCAAGCAGGCAGATAAGCCACCCCAATATCACCTCGCGTTGGTTTTCCTCCCCGCTTGTAAGTTCCGAGAGCCAAACTTCATTTGCCTTATCGTAACGGCATCGTGCGATTCACCAAAGGCTATAATATAACCGCATCCCTTATTCCATAAACTTTTACCTACACAGGTAATGTGTCAAACTCGGAGGAATAATTATCGGAATCGATTTGGTAGCTGCTAGTTCTACTATCAGATTTCAGGTGGCAGGTTTAGTGCCGACTTGCGAGTTGTGAGTTTGAAAGACAATAAATTTGCAAGTTAATTTGGCGTTACCGATCTCAAAGATATTTCGGATTTCGAAAATTAATATCAAGTAGAAAATAAACCACGTTGTTTAATTGTTGAGTTGTAACTTTTGAGATTACTCACTTCATTTCTTATATTTATTTTAAACCTATAGATTTGTTGTCTTAATATTAATGATTTAGATCATTTATCATATATTGACATAAAAAAAGCACTACAATGCACGGTTATATCAATTTAAAATTATGATTATTAACATTAGCTATTCGACCAACAAAAGTAATTATGTAATTTATTTGGATTATTTATTTTTGGGTTATTATGCCGTGTTGCTTTACCTCTTTCTTGAGCCAAAGTTTCTGACAGCATTACAGTGTGAATCCTTAGGTCAAATTTTTAATTACACATCTTAAGAAGGAGATGGCACAATATGGCGTAATAACCCAAATATAAATCACAATAATTCTTATTGCCTCGAAAATCTCAAATCATAGTATCTGACGACTATATTTTACATGGGAACAAATATAAATTAATTACCAATTTGTTTTCTCAAAATGTTTACGGCAAAGGCGGAAAATAATGCAATATGACGAGGTTATCTGAAAATTTCTTCTCAGAAACGAACAAAAATGATATTAAGCTTTCTTAAAGATTTGATATACTTTTGGAAGGGCCCTCAAATCTTAATATTAATGATTTTCGTTTTCATATTCCAATCCAATTTCGATTCCAATCAAAATACTTTCGATTGATGGGTTATTTAAAAAAATTGAAGAATTCATCTAATTTTTGTTAATTTTTTCGTTTTGCTAAAGTTTTATTCAAGTAATTCATTATTTCAGTTTTATGAAGCAACTAAATGATATAATACAGAAATTGAATGGAACTTACACAGAACGTGAAAATTAACCAAAAAAATTTGATGAGCTGTTCAAATTATTCGAAACAACCCGCCTTAAAGGTATTAAATTGCACTTAACAAATATGTCGAAGTTTACTACGGACAATATGTTCACTACGACTCTGAATAAAATACACGGAAGCTACACTGCACGTAAAATATTATTCAGCGAACCTGCAGCCTGCAATTTATGCCACCGATTCACAATGCATAATAGAAAATACGGAAGCTCATTGCTGCTTGCAACTCTGGCGTGGACGTTATTTAGATTGCTCCCTCCCGTGGCCAGCATTATAATTAGCGATAAGGCGCTGGCCTGGTGCTGACTCAGTGGCCCGGAATGGTCGCCGACTATTCACGTGGTAATCAGTTTATCATTACGGCACTTTTGAAAGCCATTAAGGCTGCCGAAATTATCAAAATCTGGAGAGCGGTTTGAAGTTTTTAAAGTGAGGTCGGACAACGATAGCTCATTTTCATTCTCATTAGCATTAATCTCTAATAGAATTGCTCTATTATATATTTACTTTGTTTGACCTTAGAGGACGAATAGAAATATATTGAACTTGTGGCTGCACGTGGCTGAAGCAATTGAAGCAAATTTTAGATCGTGAGAGATTGTCTTTAACCAGAATCTTACACAAGAGAGATAAAGAGAGAAATAAATATAACAGAAGGCGATTAAAATAATTATTAACTATTAACATAAAATTGGGTGAATGAATGCAGTATAAGTTACGAGTCTGTGAGTTAGGAGTCTGTGTTGTAAAAACCATGGTCAAATCAAGATTAAAAGTTATACTTTCATTTAATGAATAAGAATAATAGATGTCTTTTGTCCACGGGCATTTCCATAGTTTTGAAGCATAAAGCTGTTAAACCGAAAAATATACATGTACCCTTACAATAATTTTTCACGAAAACAGAGCTATGCAAATCATCCAAATTGTATTATTATTATTATCCAATGAGCATGGGCAATAGAATGTTGGAAGAAGTTACACTGTAAAATATTGTATATAGATACGTGAATGTGATCATCACAACAGTCAAAATAGTATTGGTTTTAATTTATATATTTTTTAATATATATATGGAATTATTACCTGTTCTTAAATACATATTTTTTATCTTATTACTTTTAATGATACCTTAAACTTATTAATCACCACTCTTTGTAATGTTTTTTTGTCAACAGGTACTTGTTTGGCTATGGTCTTGATTTTCTTTTGTCAATTTGGTTTATTTTATTTTGATCCTGACGAAGAAACCAATGGTTTCGAAACGTGTTGATAATTTTGATTAAATAAGTAGTGTATACAAAACGATTTGTTTCCATTTAATTAAAATGACGCCATAAAATAAATTTGCGATTTTGGAAAAAGAAATAATATGAGCTCAGAGTATGAACGCGACTGGGTGAATACGATCAAGCAAAAATGGTAAGTCATTACGAATATTTGTGCTATCTGCCTGTCCCTGCGGTGAAATGGCGTGATTATTATTTACAAGAAATTTAAAAAAAAAACACGTAGTACCGATACTAAAGATAGCATGTTTAGATGAGTGATGAGGGGGATAAAGAGAAACAAGAGGGTGTACCGGAAACTTGCCAAGCGTAGGGTTTAACGTTAAGTACAATTGATTATTGTTAATCATTGAACCATTGTTATTCAGGGATTATTAATTCAAGTGCTTCCAGAGTACTTAGTAGTTAAGCTTTGTTATTGATAAGTTGAATCAAGTATCATCATTACACTGTATATTAAATGGTGATCCCTGCATACAAATAGTACTATGGCAATGAAGAAAAATACATATCATAATATTCAAAATATTCCTATTCATAGGCTGTTAAGAGAGGTAGGTACCTGATTTCATTTTCTAACCTTATTTTGAGTAAAAAAAAGTTAATTTATGTTGGAGCTCCGGTGAAATTTCTTAAAAACACGAATAAAAAAATCTTTCTAACTTCACTGGTCACTGGTACTTGTCCAAAACCTACCGATTACATTGTTTTTTTGATGAAGCAAACGAATGAAGGCACCGGCGACCAAAAAAAACTTCATCAAAATTTCTTCCTCCAAATAAGTCCAAGAATTATTGCATAAAGCTAGTCAGGAATCTAGTCAGGTCATCTTATATACAAAAAAGAGGGAGAAAACAATTTATGTTTTTACATACCTATCAATTTAAGGAAACTAATAAGTAGTCAGAAAGCTTCATTTGAAATTATCAAGAAATCTAATAATATTATATAATAACTTGAACGGAGTTCGAAGTACTAAAATCGTATTATAAATCAAAACTATAATAGAATCCCAGTTACACACGCAGGTAGTTAAATACAATCATAATTACCATGTAAATCAGCCCATTTAGTTAGTTTCCTTTGTTAACCAGTTCAAATATTCGCCATTCAGCAAACCGCCATACAATTCCGAGGTAAGCCAGGACACAGGACAAACACATGCACGGGAGCTTCTACAATCTACAAGGCGCAGGTTATGCCAAGTTTATTCCTTCACAGAAGCAGAACAAGTAGAAGCGCAACCAGAACTCGATGGGAGGTGGGCTACTGCGAGTTCACGTATTGGCGCGAGCAATAACGGGTACTGGTTTATCGAGCAAGTTTTCAAATTAAGATGTAAGATATCCCAAGAAATATCATTGTTCTCTTGTAGGGATGTTCGAGGATGCAAAGATCTTCGGGAGATTGTGTAAAATTGGAACTCGATTGCACCGTGAATTGCACAGACGTAGAAAATCTAAGAACCGTGTGAATTACTTCCAATTAGTAAGTCGCTGAATTTACAGAGAGCTGAAAGTAAATTGAACGGATGTGGAATGGAGAGTTTTGAACTTTAACAAGATACGTAGGTTGATATTTCAGCATGGATGATTATAGCGAATTTCTGATACTAAATATGAATAAGTTATACCAGAATGCACGTTGTTATTAGACAAAAGCTGTGTGTTAACATTGTTATGACGTGTTGTTGGTACGCATTAGTTTCACGGCTACTTAATCAGCTCGCATTAATTTTAAAGTATGTTAAGTTAAAACAGAAAATCAAAATTAACCAATAATATTTAAATTTGAACCAAAAACGTTAAAAGCTGAAGTTAAATGAATAGAGCTAATCAGTCTTTCATCTTGCAGCAATGATAAACTATTGTTATTCTTGAAATAAATAAAAAAATAAATCATTGCATGCTCAACCCAAATTATTTAGTAAATATCCAAACATAGTGTGGTTTTGACTACATATGAGAAATGGATTGGTAAAAGTGAAAGTTTTGTTTATTGTATAGTGTCTAGAATACGCACATGTTTTCTTTTAATTTAATTTGACAAAATAAACCGATTTATTAGTGTAAAATTTAAAGTAAAGGCAATATTTCACATATTCCGCAAAACGTCGGTATTATTTGACAAGTAATTGAGATCTCATCTTAAAAGTTACGCAACAGAATAGTATCGAATTAAAAATCTAGTAGAAAATAAGTCTGGGGTGGGATTGTAAACCTTTTAAGTTTTTTTTTAAATTGTAAAATTCCAATAAGAGTTTTCATAGCTAAAAAGGTTTTTAATAATGAAAAACAATTACTTTGTGTAACAACCACTATTTAATTAACAATATTAAATGATGACACCACAAAGTAAATTTGCCTATTTTGAAGAAAAAAAAGGTTTTTGTTTAATAATAATCTTCAGATTACAGGTATCTGCAGACAGCATTTTAGTTTTGGCAATTAAATAAATTAAATTTTTTGTGTGCATTATTGTTTTCTCTGAAAGTATAAATAAAGAAAATTACACATTAAAAATTGAAACTGAGGGGCAAATAAACATCTTCAATTCTTTTCGGTCAAGCAGTTACTTCAAATACTCCGATGTTCTAAACAGTGTACCTCTAAGAAAATTGGAAAAAAATGTTTCCCAGTACGTTTACGGTAGGCGATTTCCTAACTGCGGCGCTCATAACAGCCAGAATGGAAGGTTTGGCGTAAATGGCAAGCTTTACGCCGAGAATAACAATGAACTTTTATCTGTTAAAGCGTCGAGAAACGTCAGAAATACTTTGCAAACACGTTCCCCACGCAATCAAATATTTATCACATATCTAAGTCCAATAAATGATTGATTCAATAACGATGGAACAGCAAGACTTACGACCGAGTAACTTTGGTTTAAACAGACAGCTCGGAGATTTCTATCCGGCAGAAAGCTACTTTGGAACGAATAAAGTTTTATTCGTAATAAGTTTGCTTTCTTATTTATTTCACTTTAGTTGGTTCGGTTGCGTCGTTTCTTAGAACTTACTCAGATGAAAACCTTGTTGTTCAAATTCAGATTGATATTCAATCCTTGTTTCAAGTTTTGTCTTGAAATATTCATATTAATTAAGTTAATTTAATTTCTTCAAATTTTTATTTAATTTAACCTAATATAAGTTTCATTTTAGTTTTATTTTTGTTATTTTTATATTTTCTATTTAAATAATGTATATCGGTGTAATATCGTAGACTCGAATTGCACCATGCTCCCAATCTTAATAATGTAAATGGATTAAAAACTTAAATAAATAAATAAAAAATAGAACAAGTAACTTTGATGTTCGTTTATGAGAATTATGAAAATTATGAGAATTGTATATTTGAGATGACTGTATATTTCACAAAAATAAAATATTGGCATGGGACCTCCCTCCAGTGAGACAGAAAAAGCATATATTTATATGAACCATTGTGCACAGTTAAGTAGAGGAAATACATAATTCGTTTAGACTTAGAATCATTTAATATTTTTAAAATTTTTATCGGTAACTTTAAAAGTGTGTTCACACTTCATAACTAGAATTCACTCTGACTAGTTTTAACGGTTGATTTAGCCATATGGATCTTTCTACCCCAGTTTCTTACATTGCGACAAGAATAGCGATCGACTGCTATGTCCCAAGAGTTTTGATGGACAGAAGGAAGAGCGGACCCAGCTCGCAACTTACGTGAGTTGGAATCAAGCAGGGACGAGGAGAGGATGTGACTCACTTCTCCCGAGGTGAACCAAATATGGCGGAACATTGTTTACGTAAATCCTTCAATTTTATTTTATAAGTTTCTTAAATATGGTTTAACATGAACTTCTTTTTATTAGATTACTTGTTTGTTATGTATAAACGATCTGGTGCCCGTAATAGTTTACGTTATCCATAATATAATTATTTAAACGATGTGAAATTAAATTTATCGCTAGAAAATTTCTTCTAACACGCCTTGAGTTAATAATTATAGAGTCTAAGTCAATCCAATTATTCATTACTAATTTATTAACATTTAATTTCAATAAATCATCAAATATTATTAATTACATTATGATTTTTATTTAATATAATGGTTGACTTCTTTATTTCATGCTCTTGCTTTATAATATAAAATAATTATTTTACAATAGAATCTTTATATACTTACATTACATAAAACTATTGCATTGTTATCAAATTACTTTACGCCACAAGATTTCATTTCATATGCACTTACAAAAACACCCAAAGGTTCAAATGTAATAAAGGTTGTTTAAAAAAAAAAAAAATTATTTTCACGTTCTATGAAAATTAACTTAAAACTTTCAAGTTCTGTGATCAGTATATTAATACGTGAAGCACAAACTTTGTACCTCTTTTTACGAAAATTGCGCGGACGGAGAAGTATGAAATTTCGCACACTTATAGTTTATATAGAGAAGGAGTGCAGCATGCTAATTTTTTTTTTAAATTATGCATAAAATATACATTAAATCAATAAAAAAAAACATTACAATTATGGTCGAATTTCGACCATTGGGCGACCACTAGTTATTTTAGTTTTATGAAGCAAATGGCCTATAATTAAATGGATGCGTATTAAATGGGTGCGGCAGCATAATTTCCTTTTCTAAAATGCGCACTATTCAGTCGGTTGATGTCGTAGCGGAGTGCTAGTTATCTCATTCGAGAGGCGGAACTATAAAGTTTTGTTCCGACACAGTTCAGTCGCCATCATGCGTTGGAACAATGAGGAGCGTGCGTTTACCGTTGAAGCCTACTTTCCGAAAGGATGTTCTGTGATCATGTTTTGTTCTCAGAGAACCTCATCTCAATTAGAGGCGATTTGGAGTGGCAGGCCCGCTCTTTCGATTTGTCCCCTTGTGAATTTTTTCTATGGGGTTTTTTGAAACCTCGTGTTTATGTGAACCGTCCAAGGACCCCACAAGATTTGAAAACCAACATCCATGAAAAAATTGCCAGCAGTATGTCTGATATGCTGGCAAAGGTCATGAGAAACGCCAGAAATCAGTTAACTCAGTGTATGGAGAATGGGGGACGTCCCCTACCTGATTTGATCTTCAAAAACTAAGTAAAACAAAACTTTAGGTATGTGCCTGCATTATAAAAAAAAAAAAACTAATAAAAAATTTCTGATTCATACAATGGGTTTTATTAAGTTTTGAAACAACGAAGATATGCTGCCGCACTCCGTATAATGATAGAACTTACACATAACGCGAAAATAACCTAAACATTTTAATTAACCTAAATTTTTGAACAACCAGTCCAAAAACTTCCTATACAAATTTTAATATTGTGAATTGATTGTGAAACACGGCACTAATCAAGGGTTTTTTTTCGGAACTCGCACATTTTTTAACACAAAATTGTTTCTAGCAAATCAAACGTTGAACTCTTCCAGTTCGCATTTCATTTCCGGTCAACAAAGCAATAATCTCAGATACTGCATCAAACATCTTCTCTGTAGTAGATTGTCAGCTTCCATCTTATATTATCTCCGATGAAGCATTCCTCGAAAGCATCTTCCCTTTTCTTAATACGGGGAAAGTAATCCGAGAATCCTGGTCCGGTGTCCCGGATTGAGCCATACACTAGCTGAATATATAGAATAATATACAGTCACCGGAAGTAGGTTGCCATCGGAAACGGATAGAGACCCTGATTAAATTTCTTATTCCGTTTCCTGCACCCCATTCGAATACGGGAAATGCAAGTTGCACTGCAAACGCGAAAGAAGATTATCTTTCAACGAGATTATGAAAGGATTTTACTGCTTTGAAACTTGCATAATATTATTCCTTCGTTATTATTTATGCAGCTACCTACAAACGAAAATTCTATCATGTGAGTTTCGTACTACAATTTTCAGTAGCAAATTTTATGATGTACTTTTGATGAGAGAGGAGTGCTCAGTGTGTTGTAATGATATATGGAAGACGTTGTACTCGGATTCCAAACTTTTGTGCAATCACGCTGTGCAGAGTCAGTAGGACTGTGCCAACTCCAATTACTGGAAATAATATGGGACAAAATGGGTGAGGAGAAATTGAAGGGAAAGAGAAACTTCTGGCACCTCACTATTCAGAGGTAAAATAAAACAAAGCTTCACCAATATCAAGCAAAAATGTTGGCCTTTCGCCAGAGTAATACTAGAAATATCTTTAATTTCATTAGCCTTCCTCAGTTCTTCAAATACTACATTTAAGGCCTTCGGGTCATGGTGACCCGATTTCACAAAATTAAGTAATAGTTTTGAGTTACTTTATTTGCAAAAATATTTATTTAAGAGAACCCAACTAAAGTGTAAGTATAAGTGTGCACGTATATTCTTAGATACCTTATCGTTGTAACAACGCATTTCGGGCATTTCTGTCCCAAGACTTTTTTATACCGGGTATTATTGACCCGAGGAACCTAAGAAAGAAAAAACAAATTTCTTAACATAAGAGACTTATCCAAAATTAATATTACAAAACTAATAATAAGTGAATGGATAATTAATAATTATCATGATGTCATTATAAATTTTATAAAGTATTTTGACTTTTATGATCAGTTAAATTTCAGTTTCGGATCATAATGACCCGAGGAACTTAAGATAGAAAAAACTTAATTTTCCTAACATAACAGACTTATCCATAATTCTACAATACTGATGTTAGGTTAATAGATAATTAATAACTGTCATAAAGTCGTTATAAATTATATTAATAATTACAACTTTTATGATCAGTTCAATTTCAGTTTCTGATCATAATGACCTCAAATACTCGTTTAATTTAATTTTTGTGGTTGAATTCATAGCGTTTAATATTAAAAAAATTGAAAAAAAAAAGATTTATCATAATAATTGTTTTTTTTTTTACTGTATTACAATTAGTAAGATAAGCCTGTACATAAAATAATTTCTATTTGTAAGATGGGTACCAACTTTATATGAATTATACGCTTTTAATAAATAAATGGTACAATAAAATGTAGTTTATTTGCGGAACATACAAGAGTGGAAGATACTTTCAGTAACGTCCTGGTTGAAGACCACCATTCATAATCGAAACAAAGCTTGGAATGGCTTTAGCCAGGTTTGGTGGCCAGATCTGAATAGCCAAATAGGTACATTCCCACCATCCTCTTCCCCATCTCCTTCACCTCACTACCAAATTCAGACTCACAATATACCTCAGTTGTGGATACAATAGTCTCACTGGCTTCTGAATTTATGATTTGTTGACACAAAAATTAAAAAAAATATATTACAATCACTTTTTTTCAGGTACACAGACGTGCATAAAACATTCATCTATAAACTACAAACCTAAAGATAAATTTAAGTTTACTTTGTCAATCGCCGAGGTTTTTCCAAAGCAAAATCCTTTTAGGAAGAAGGTCGAACAGTTTTATTGAATATTGAAGGAGCAGAGAGGAAAGCTGTGAGGAAATGGTGACTTATTGTGCCTCGAAACCGAGCAAACAATGAGTCTATATTTTCCGTTTTTTTCAACGCTGTTTCTCTCCACTCCCGCCCTATTCCTCCTTTCTCATTTTTCTAACTTGATCTACTCTGGAGCCTGCTTCTGACACTTCATTAACGCGTTCTGGGCCACGTGGGAGAAGGAGACAACACGTCTGCGTGACAAAGGCCAGATTCAGCAAAGTGGGTCGCCCGAAAATTTTCATTATGTGGTCAAATAAGAGGGTGGAAAATTTATTTCAAGTATTTCATTTGTCGTTTTAAGTGTATTTGAAAGCAATTACGCGTTCGAAAACTGAATGAAATCTTTAAGTGTTGACTGATTTCTGTATTTTGAAAAATATGGGGGCGGTATGATCCTTCCTAATTATCACAAAAGTCGAGGGTTCAGAAACCTGCGCGGCACAAATAGAAGAAAATACGATCACGACAAAAAAATTTAAGTCTTTGAAATCTTATGTAAAAAATTTTGACCTTTTCTCTTGAAATAACATATCCCGAAAGGTACTTAATCAGTTTCACTGCTATGGACGATGATTTCCATTTTTCCAACTGCTAATCGAACGTCATTTCAACTGGGCCATCGATTAACTGAAAAATATTGTTCATATGCAAGAAACTCTTATCAAGAAGATCGCGAGCCACATTCATGTTAGATAACTGGAAGTGACCTATAAGGTAAGTATGCTTTCTGCAAATTTTTAAATAATTCAATATAGCTTAAGAAATCTTATCTGTTCAGCACTCTTGAGGTAATTTTTCACAAAAATGGCACTATTCAAATTATTCAATTATTATCATATTTGGTGTTACTATCTGTTTAAAACAGTTATAATAATGTTGTATTTTTCTTGTAAATCCGTTAAATTACCGTTTCTTTATTATTTTTACTAGTTCCAAGGAGTGCAAATATTGATCATTTTCTATTGTTCATGTTAAAAATATGTTTTTACGGCGAGTATTGAACTGAATTAATGGAATAAAAATGGCCTCGGAACATTGCCAATTAAACAAGCATTTTTATGCCTATCTTTGTTTTCAAAAAATTTGATGGTATCTGTTTCATGGGTAAATATCATACTAAAGAATGATATACTTAGTTCATTCTTATCCCAAGTTCCGAACTGAAACAGAAGTTTAGCTGAGAAGGGAAATTGTAAAAAAGCTTTGATAAGCATTTCAGGCACGGAGCATTTAAACAAGACCTAAATTTGGCCCCATGAAATTGAGTCTTGCTACTACTGTGACTTTAATTAAAATTGAGAACGGTTCTACGAGAGCTGGCGTTATAAATTATATAACATTTAATTAAAAGGCATAAATCTATCCATTTACACGCACGTATAACATATCGTGCTGTATTCTATTGTTGTTTCTTCATACAAACGTATATTATCCAATTTCAGGCAGAGTCTAATGAAATTTCAGGCGGCTGAAAAATGTTTAATCACAGAAATTAAGACGATCTTTAAACAGCTCGGAAATTTCATTATGTTTTATCGGAGGGTATTAAAAAATTTAATAAAGTTGGCTTTCGTTGGCAAAACGCAAAAAAATATAAAAAAAACATTAGTTCAATATTCGCAATTAAACAAACGTAATAACAATAGACGGAATTACCAAAATAATACTTTTTTGTAATGAATTTAAGAAATGTCCTAATTTTCTGTAACGAGGTTATGATCGTAGACAGCCACACATTTCAATCCTAGCACATATTCTTACAAATAAACAAACGGAATAACAATAGACGGGATTACCAAAATAATACTTTTTTGTCAGGAATTGAAATGTCCTAATTTTCTGTAACGAGGTTACGATCGTAGACAGCCACACATTTTAATCCTAGCACATATTCTTTTCGATAAGATTTCATTTCGTCCGATTTCCGATACGACCTGCCTCAAGAACTCGATTCATCTGACAGTAATGACTTCCTGGGACTTTCTTAACTCCTTTTTCCATCCACTGGAGTTTCACATTTTTTGTCAACTTCTCACCAAATCACAAATAACATAATCGTATCCTCAAAATAACCTGGACATAATGAGGGACTCATTTGGATTAAATGGTTAAAACACAATGGTTCTGGAGTTCTAAGTTTCATCGAGATCAATTTAAAATCATATTTCTTTGAAGAAGAAGATAACATTTATAATCTAAACGAAAATATGAAAGAAAACAAGACACAAAAAAATAGAAAAAGACAATGGTCGCAACTAGGACTCGAACCCAGACCTCTCGTCTAACCGGGACGTGTTATCTTCTTCTTCAATGATAGTCATAACATTATTTGTAAATAACAAAGCAAGCAAAGATACTGTAGTATGGTAATGATAAAATTATATATACATTACATTTTTTTTTAATTAGCTCGACATAGGAGGCGCTCAGGAAAATAATTTTCCTTAGGGCCTACGTCATCTTTGGGGATACTTTGTGAAGGGTATTTTTGAAGAAATGAAGGAGAAGAAGTTCTAGGAAAGAAAAAATAATGAGGGATGTGTAGGAATCTGGGGTTCAGTGTTGTCCAGGCCACCGAGACCTAGACAAACTCCGCCACCTTAACGCGGGCACCCTTACTGAGTCACTCAACGTAGCGTATAGAGGTGACTTATGGAAGATATATGAAAGTGGTAAACAATAATTAAGATATATTTCAAGTTGACAAAATCTCTTAATATTACAAGAAATAGACCCAATTTCAAATGAAACAATAACATTAAGAAAATCAGTATAAAAAAATAGCAAGTATCCCTTTGCAGGTTGGTACTTTTAAAATTTTTGATCTGATGGAAAAAAAGAACATTATTACGCGTTGCAAGCGTTTATAATATGCCTTTAAATCGTTAATTTTATTACTAAATACACTATTACAATAGGTAGAGGTGTGCCTAATAAATTAGTTGTAATTAATAATAAATCGTACTTTTATAAATTAGCAAAAAAACTTTACACCAAGCACCCACATCAGCCGTGGATAGATTCGTTAGTTTGTACTGTATCAGCAATATATTTCATACGTGTGCGCATATATATTTCCCAAGTTTTGAATTCTGTGTGTGGAATTGTGCAGCCTTCACAATATTGTTACAATAGAACAGTTATGATGTTCTTGTATTTCTGGCCGCTACATTAAAGTTTATGAGATTCAGTAATTCAGGATTATCAATTTGACTACCCAAGATTTTAAATTAAAATACTTGATCGTAAACAGTTCTTCTGTCACTCAAATTTAATTAATTAATTAATTAATCATTAACAGATTGATAAGTGTAATTTAATTGTTCTCTCGATTTATTTAGTTTATCGTAGCTTAGGATCTTTTTGTACTCTTTCTATTGTTTGAGAAAGCACGCTGTAGTAAGAATGTCATAGTGTTAAGTTAAATTCAAACTGACTCCTCACGGGTTACATGTACAGAAGTTTTATTGTTTTAATGATGGCAAAATTTTTAGTCACTCTTAAAACAAAATCTAGCATTTTAAAGTCCAGTCTTTGAAATATTTTCAATGCTTATCATTTGATATCAAAAGTTAAACGTAAATCATTTATTTCGGAAACAGATTCGAGATTGATTTTGTTATTTGTGTAATTGAAAAAAATCGGAATCGTAATTAAAAAAAATCTCATAGTTATGCATTTATTAACACTTGTCATCCCTATACCACAAAAATAAAAAATAACTTTGCTGAAAGAGTATAATGGTTGTCCAGGTTTTTAATCACTTAAAAAGTTTCAGATCATCCGTATGAGTCGATGTCTTTAAAAATATTACAAATTTTGTTCACAGAAAAAGATAAATAGAACTTGTTCATTGTTGGAACCTTGCGCTACACCACTGGATGCAAAAAAATCAAATGATGATTAGTTTTATTAACTAATTATTTTTCTCTTTGATAGATAGCTTATTATCCAATGCAAAATATTTCCTCCAATTTCGTCTTTAAACAATTCTTTCTTTATTAATTAAAATAAAATTACAGTTTTTTTTAATGTCCGACACAATTTTGCGTATCATTTTTCCGCTGAATTAAAAAATAAATATAAAAACTAAAATTTTGAATTGACAAAAAATATGTGGTTTACCTAAGCAATAAAAGGCTGCTTTGGTCAGAAGCCTGCCTACTACAAAAGCTGTACCTCTGTAATGGTGCTTTATATGAAATTATCAAATCTGGGTGTGGTATCATTTTCCATAGTTCATGTGAGAGCTTTCGTTCTCTATAATTTTGCAAAATTACTTCCACCATAAACATTAAAATTGGTGTCATTATAAATGACGATGTCGTGTAAGTAATTGAAAAGTTAATTACAACTTTGATAAAATATTTCATGTTATAATAATATGTTTTGAATCTTCGTGCGTAAAAACAAATATTTTATTAAAACTTTAGAAAAAGGCTGAATTATTTTGGATTTTGTATAGATATCATGTATTACCTACGACCTATGTGATAATAAAAACGCGTTTTAGCTTGCCATAATATTTATTTATATACATACTTTGACAATTAATTTAAATGAAACTTTTTAAATATTTCTGTTAAGCTCTTCCTTCACTTTCAGAAGGTAATATTGTGCATAAATGTGTGTCAGAGTACCTATATCAATGACAAAGAATGAAGCATATCATAATCATAATTATTACAATTTTGCTTCAGTTCCAACATTTTTTTAGGTGTGAGAATTCTGAGAACTCTTAAGCTATGTGTTTACATAAAAATAAACTTATATAACTTATCATTGAAGAAGAAGATAACACTTATAACACGTCCCGGTTAGACGAGAGGTCTGGGTTCGAGTCTCAGTTGCGACCATTGTCTTTTTCTATTTTTCTGTGTACATCTTCTTCTTCAATGATATATTACGTAGATGGGAATAACCTTCAAAAGTTATAAAAAGAGAGTTTTTCTTATAAAAAATTATTTAACTTAAACTATAACTCATTATCTTTAAATCCTTCTGCATGCGGCTAAAACATGATAACCTCATAATATTACGTTTCCGAGTTTCACCGAAATTCAATGCCCAAGTTTTTAAAATTAAAATTCTAAGGACAATTTGTTTCAAAAAATTACACAAGTCATTAAATTTTTCATGTTTATTTTCACGTTTTGTGTCATTACTGTGTAAGTTCTGTTATTATATCATTATAAGCTAGTTGCTTCATAAAACTGAAATAATCACAGAATTCACAGAAGATGAGAATTAACTTACCAAATTTGATGAAATGTAGAAATTTTTTAAACAACCCATCCAAAATAATCAAATCTATCCGCAACCAATGGCAGATAAACAATTTTAAACCAGAATAAATTTTAAGTCACATGAACGCATCAAATATTTATAGAAAAAGTTTTAAAAAAACTACCAATATTTTTTTACTCAACATCGATAACGCGAAAAAATATTTTGAGCCTTATTTTCTTATTTTTTTATTGTATTTTGTTTTAACTTGATACACACATATTTGTATGGAGCGTATGTACAATTACTGTACACATGCCCCTTAGAGAAATCCACCACTGTTCACAGCACAAACAATTTTTTATTTTTTATCAATGATTACAAAAATTTATTTTATTTTTTTATTCGACTTCTGAATGAAATGGTACTTAGAAGGGTGGAAAATAAACATTAATCCTTTGTTCGGTGAAAGGCTTTGATTAAGATTTATTGTAAGTGATCATGGCTTTAGATTTATTTACCAAATATAACATTAAATCGTAGTACTACTAAATTAAAAGGTAAATAACTTCCTAAATAAAAGGGTGAAACAATAAATACGAATGCATTTCTTCGTGTTAGCTTCAGGAAGTTTTTTTTCTGTAAGTTGTCATGATTTTACCGTAAAGGGATGATACATTGAGCAGGGTTTGGTTGGCTGGTTGGTTTGGTACTTGGAAATGTTTTTAATAGGCTGGCATGTTTGGGAGACATTAGAGATAAAGCCGATTAAGTATTCACACCGCGGTTGGCTCTATATCCAATACTGGAGCGTGAACTAAACTAGTTTTATCGGTCATAAAGTGGATTCGTTTCACTTTAAACTCCCCGAAATGCCCACTTCACACCTTTTGTTTGGCTCTAGTTGGTTTATCATGCCATTCATTTGATGGAGTTGCGCTTCATTTTGATTATTTCACGGAGCTTTTAGAATCACGGAACTAGAACTTATTATTCCAGATTCATTTTCATGATTACGTTAGCATTTATTATCATAAGTGATTTGAGTACTGATTAAAATCTCTTTGTAAAGAAACCTTTTACTTTTGTGAAATAAATCTATTCTTTATTTTAGAGCAGGTGCTGACTTTTGTGTTGACGTTTTAAGTTTACTATTTACGAGGTTCGCGAATGGATGTGATTCATTGGAAGCGAGAGATATAATTCTATAACAATGTGTACATTTAGGAGAAGTAGGTATTTTTTTTTTTTTTTACATTAACTCCACACAGGAGACCCTGAGGAAAATAATTTCCCTCAGGACCTTTGTCATTTTTGAAGATGCTGTGTGGAGGGTGTTTTTGAGGAGAGGAAGGAGTGAACATGGGTCTTGAAGAGACCCATGTTGTAGGAGGGAGGAAACACAGAAGCCGGCAAATCGTTCCACAACCGAGCTGTTGAACTCAAGAACGAGTCGCAGAAACAACCCGTTCTCATGTGACTAATGTCAACCTTGTTCAAATGTTGGGCGCGTGTTTGGCGTGTTTCCCGACTATGCACTGGTGCCGAAGGGATCAATAGTTCCTCGGAGCATCTTCCGTTGTAATACCGGTAGAACAAGGACAGCATTCCCACCTGACGCATATGCTCTAAAGATTGCAATCCGTTTGTTAGATTAGGAGATTTATTTTTTATTTAAATGAAAATAAATAACTTTGTAAAATCACCACTATGTAATCAATATTACCAACATGTTTCGAAAACTACCTTTTCTTTGTCAGGATAAGATTAATATTAAAAATAACAAATTTTATACGCAAACACAACGGGTTTACAATCAGATAGTTTAGAAATTAGAAAAAGTGCTAATAGTCCATTAAATATAATTAATAACCAAATATATATATTTTTAACAAATTATCTCCTTAGTTTATTTTCATTATAATACTTACATTTATAATACTTTATTTTGTTATTTAGAATTCCTTTTATTTTGTTTGTTTTAAAAGTTTTTATTATATAAATGCAATTTATACACATTCTTAAATAATTTTTATATTTCATTTTATAAAACCGTTTTTAAGGATATATTTAAGTAATTAATCACCTCTACCTTTATTATAATACAACATTCTTTCCCGAACTTAACTAAAAGGCTGCCGTAAGCCTAAAAAAATTTTCAATTCCATAATCTCCACCTTAAAAGCATATTAATATGCTCAACATAATTCCATCAATAACTCAACATTGATAGTTTTGTTGGAAACCTACAACATTTTTCCGGGCAAGGGCTCATTTTGAAAAGTACTTTGAAAGTACAAAAATAACTTTGTAAAGCACGTAATAAAATAAATTTTAAAATTCCGGGAGTAAACTGTGTAAATTGTTGAAGAATTTTTAAACAATCGAAGTACGTTTGATTATAATCGAACTGATAAGCGCTGGCAAATGGCTGCAACTAAATAATTTTTGTATGTTTTTTTCGTGGTTATTAAGGTTTAAATTACAAAATGTATTTGTAAACAGTTTTATGAATTCAATTATTATTCGAAATTTTCATGGCCAAAAGTATTAGCCTGATTTATTTTTGGGCTGTTTTGCCGTGTTACGCCACTGCTTTTTTTAATTAAAGTTTCGGACAGCACTACAGTGTCTATCATCAGGGCAGATATGAATTCTATAACATAATAACTTTTCTGGCCTATGATGGACGCTGTAAAGCTGTTCAAAACGTTGGCTTTTTTTACATTAGCTCCATACAAGAGGTCCCGAGGAAAATAATTCCCCTCTGAGCCAATGTGGCTGTACGGCTGGAGAAGTCAAAGAGACTTCCACAATCATTCTCTCCCGATCCGGCCTGCCATGCAGCTGGTGGACAGACGCATCCGCCGCCAATACCAGGACAAACCTCACTCCATGATCTCTGCTAAGTCACCAAACATTTTTTTTTTTTTTTTTTATTAAAAAGAAAGACAAACATTCCCGGGTTGCGAATAACCCAACAATATTTGAAAATCTCCTACTACCACCACAGAAAGCCGAAAATGTTGCTTGTGTTGTGATGGAGGACTTAGCCGGCCGAGGAATCGAACACGGGACGCCCGGGTGGGACCCAAACGCGATGCCCACTCAACCACCGACCAGTCGTACATATAACATAAATCACGATAACTTTTAGGTACCATTTATGTGCTATTCCGAAAGCACCCTCTCGTCAATATAAGAGTATTTTTGTAAATATTTTTATACGAATCTTATATTATTTCTAAAATAAAAACATCCATTTTGACTTTCTTTAAAATAATGAGGTAACATTTTGGAAGTAACGTACTCGGAGGCAAGAAAGCAGATATTTTATTCTCTTAGTTGGCAGAGTATCAACTTCCTAGCATCCGAGGACATGTTTGCTGAGTGTTCCATAAGGGGTCACGAACCATAAAAAGGTTCTACTCCGTCTAATCAAGCGAGAAGAGTATTGACAGCACGATTGAAGAATGTTTCGAAATATGGAACTCTCCTATAATACTGATGTAAGAAGGATTGATTTCTTCTCACACCATAATAATATTCTTATTTTGTACAGAATGTTAAGAGGAATATAAACGCTAGAAATATTTCCATTCTGAAGCCTTCAAAATTTGTCGTATTTGCACGAGGCAAGTAAGCGAAAAAGTGTTTTTTTTAATTTATTTTGTGATAATTTTATAATAAAAAAGTAAGAATATACAAAACCTCAAAAATAGTCTTAAAGAGGTATTTTAAAAAAAACTTATATTACTTCATAGTCATGAAAAACTTTTTTTTTGTGGTTTTCACTTATATTTTTTGTTATAAAAATAATTATTTTATTGTAGTTCAAATACATAGAAAAGCTAGTAAAAGCTTCAATTTATCCGTAGCATATTTTTTTGATGTTCATACTGTAAACCGATTCGTCGTAAAGATGAATCTAAAAAGTATCTAAATAGGATTCCACCTACCTAATAGGATGTGACCTACTGTAGCCAGTAATTCTTGAGGTTATTTGGAGTAAAATAATATACATGACATTTTAGTTTTCGGTGAATTTTTTTTGTTCATCTAAAAATATGTTTAAAAATCTGTGGGTGTTGAAGATACGCGCAACCGTTTTTTTTTGATTTTGAAAAATAAATTAACAAAAAAAAAACAGCAACAAAAAATGTCCCTGAAGACCGAAACTTATTGAACAATTTTTAATACAAATTTTGTCATTAGAGTAAGTCAATAACGTCTCTGAACATCACGTATACTCATATTACATTGCGTTGTATAGTTCAGCTGTTATTTTTTAGAATCCATTCGATAAATGTATGTGCATACACTGTATACTTATATTATAATGATAAAAGTAAACATTTTTTTTTTCATTAACTCCACACAGAAGGCCCTGAGGAACATAATTTCCCTCAAGGCCTATGTCATTTGAGATGCTGTGTGGAAGGTCTTTTTGAGGAGAGGAAGGAATGAACATGTTTTAGGAAGGAGAAAACGCAGAGGCCGGCAAATCGTTCCACAGCCGTGCTGTTTAACACAGAACGAGTCAAAGAAGCAACCCGTTCTCATGTGAAAATGTCATGTGCATATGTTGGGCACGCGTTTGGCGTGTTTCCCGACTATGCAACGGTGCCAAAGGGATCAATGATGCTAGTTTCTTGGAGCATCTTCCAGCGTAATACCAGTAGAACAAGGATAGCAT
Source organism: Glyphotaelius pellucidus (assembly GCA_936435175.1). Lineage (NCBI taxonomy): Eukaryota > Metazoa > Arthropoda > Insecta > Trichoptera > Limnephilidae > Glyphotaelius > Glyphotaelius pellucidus. The sequence goes on along the minus strand of OW386538.1, from coordinate 28,441,965 downwards.
TCCCACCCAATGCCTGTGCTCTAAAGATTGTAGTCCGTCTGTTAAGATGGGAGAATCTCTGCACAGAGTCGAGGGTATTTTTCAGGTGTTTTGGAGCTCCAGACCAGAGGTGGCCGCCAAATTCAACCGTGGGGTGCACTTGTGGGTTAGCAGTTGTGAACTGTTAAAATATATGCAGGCCCTGTACAGTACGCCAGTTTTTGGGAAGCTAACTTTACTCTGGCTTCGATGGAGCCCCCATATCTGAGCTGGTCACTTATACCAAGCATGTCGATGGAGGGCCTATTCGGGAGATTGTTACCATTGAAGGAGACTAGATTTTCATTTCGATCCCTTTTAGACGTAATCAGACATGATTGGGTCTTTGAAACATTAAATTCAACGAGATTATTTTTATTGAAGAAGAAGATAACACTTATAATCTAAATGAAAATATGAAAGAAAACAAGACACAGAAAAACAGAAAAAAACAATGGTCGCAACTGGGACTCGAACCCAGACCTCTCGTCTTACCGGGACGGCGCATATTGTTTTCTTTCATATTTTCATTTAGATTATAAGTGTTATCTTCTTCTTCAATGATATATTACGTTGATGGGAATAACCTTCAAAAGTTATTAAAAGAGAGTTTTTCTCATAAAAAATAGATTATTTTTACCCCAAGAGAAGACACTCTCGAGGTAAACGTCCATTCTTTGTTTCAAAGTCCTCCGAGCCGTTGGAGTTTGTGAGCCCTTTGGGGGCTTGTCAAACAAAAAGCTATCATGAACTGTTCTGTCATCCGCGTAACAATGAATTGGTGCACATGACAAAAGGTCATTGATGTGCAGCAAAAACAAAGTCGGGGACAGAACCAATCCCTGTGGGACGCCAGCATTTATCGCACATTTTCTGGGTTACTAATAGGAAATTTCAAAATGTCATACTAATGTACCGGAACGTTGTGCGTTTCGGTGTTTCTTTATAGAATTTTAAATATATAAAACATTGACACATTTAAAAATCATTTGATTTTTGGTGAGCATTTCAATTTTGCTTTCCTCTTTATCTCAAAACTTGGTATTTGGATATGTTTGACTAATCAACTGGACGATCGATATACACATACATAATGGAACGCATTGTTTGATGTACGAACTTCCCTTATGAAAATTACAATAAAAATTGTGATACAGCCCCTGTCCGATCGTTAAGTCAAAGAGATTATTTGTTCTTATTTGCCATGAGATATATAAATGTCATTTGGAAATTCTAGTCTCCTCCGGACAGGCCATGTGCTTGAAAAGTAAATTTGGAATGGTCCCGATGATGTATTTAATGGGCGGCCATGGCAGCTTGACTCAATATTTCAGGCACGGTGGGCGATAATAAATTAAACGAGCTGCCGACAGTTTGAGGGTTTTCCGCACTTGTGGTCTGGCCGCTTCCCACTACGCCATAGAACTCTTGCAAAACAATAGCACGGTTGTAAACAATATACTTTATTGCTATTATTAGCTCTAAATTTATTATTTACTTATTGATACCAACCATAACATAGGTAGGTATAAAAGATTGCAAAATGCATAAATGTAAAATGCGTTGTTTACATTCATTCATTTTTTTAATTAGAATTGAGGGATAGGTCTCCGCGAGCGGTAGAGGTGTAATGAAATAAAAGGCGAGAAGTCGGTGAAGTGGGTCGAGTCATTTATTGTAGGGCTACTTAACAAAGGTCAATGAAGAGGTAACAGACGTGTAGACAGAAGTGTTGTAGATGAAGATGTGGCTGATGCACGGAGGTGATGTTGGGTGATGAAGGTTGGTGTTCTCCGGCGGTGAAATCCACGGATCTGTACGTCATCAGCACGTTGCTCGACACCATGACGGTGGAGAATGATCTGATCTTCCAAGCCGTCGCTCGACTCCGTGCATGGCGGAGGTAAACAGCGATGATTCGGTGAGTGGAGCCATCTGCAGGTAGTCCTTGTGAGGCGGTGTCTCAAAGGCAACGAGGTGCGATGGGCTTCGATGACCAGAGATGAAGAGCATTTCTGGAATGGAGATGAGGTGGACTTGTAGTCGTAGAAGCGGAGCGGTGGTTGAATCCTCGAAGGAAGCTGCACCGGAGATGCCATGCCCTTAGCACTTCTACAGTGATCTGTTACTTGTAGAGTGACGTGTTATTGACTGACTGTGTTGCGCAAGCAGGTCTTTAAGTCGCCGAGGGCTCTGTTATCAAAGGTTTATCACTCGCACTGGTTTAGCTTGAGTCAATTACTGACAAGCTCGCACTTCTCGCTGTTGTGCTAGTAGATGCTAGTTGCGACACGAAAACTTTCTAGAAAATGCCGCGCGCCTGGAGAGTGTACTGTATACACCAACTGTAGTAGGTAGGTTGGGGGCATCCATTTATTACGTGAACTCAAAATGGGGGGGGGAGGGTTCAGTAAAATCTCACCAAATCAAAAAAAATATTTTTTGAAGTGTCCCATTTTGCCGGCTGAAAAATCTTATGGCTATTATCTTTATGAAAATAAATATAGTAATTTAATAGTGTAGTGTAAGTCTCACGTAAGAGGTGGGAGGGTCCTACCAAATATCACTTAATCTCACCAAGGGTAATAATATGTAGTATTTTTGCGGCACGTTCCAGAGTGGAAGATACTATCAGTATCGCCCTGGTGTAAGACCACCATTCAGAATTGAAACGTTGCTTGAAAATGGCTTTAGCCGTGTTTAGTGACCAGATCTGAATAGCCAGGTACTTCCCCACCTTCCTCTTCCCTATCTCCTTCCCCTCCCCACTACCTTCAGCCTCACAACATACCCCGATTGGGGATGCCATAGTCTCACTGGCTCCAGACGGGAGCAGTTGGGACTCTTGTGCGGTATTAACTATAAAAAATAAAAAAAAAAGGGGGGGAAGAGGTCTAAATTGAAAAATAAAAACAGCTCACGTAATTAATGGATGACCCCTAAGTATCTCGCACATTCCTTATGAACACAGATGCGGTGCGATGATTTTTTCAGGGGTGGGCTATAGTTGAAGTGAACAGGAAAGTGATCACCACGGAATGAACGTATTTACATAGCATCATAAATGGGAAATGGGGATGGGAATTACCCTAGTTTCCCTCTAAGTAAGTGACAACAATAATTTAGAACTGAAGCTTTGCTTGAAAAAAAAAATTACGTCTAGTGACTTTATTTGGCATTTCCAGCCGTCGTGGTCGAGGGGTAAGGTTCTTCACTCACAATCCGAAGGTAGCGGGATCGAATCCCGGCGTGCGCAAATAAATTTGATTTTTTTAATTTGTGTTATTTTACAATTATGTAATTAAATGAAGACAATATAAGCGAAACTCAATCGAAAATCTTAAAACAGAAAAATCAGAAAAAGATATTGACACCTCTGGGACATCTCAAAATCCTTTTCTGATTTTTCTGTTTTCAGATTTTCGATTGAGTTTCACTTATATTGTCTTCATTTTATTAAATATTACAATTTGAGGTTTTACTCATAAAAAGTTAAATTAGAAATTAAATTTTACAATTAATTCATTTAAAAATAATATACACCTAGTATATTTGCGGTACTTTCCAGAGTGGAAGATACTCTCAGTATCACCCTTGTGTAAGATCACCTGTAATCACATGTAAATGGTTTTAGCCTTTTGGACCTTTGGTGACCAGATCTGAATAGCCAGGTACTTCCCCAACTTCCTCTTCCCCATCTCCTTACCCTACCTACTACCTTCAACCCCACAACACACCACAGTTGGGGATGCCATAGTCTCACTGGCTCCAAACGGCAGCAGTCGGGACTCTTGTGAGGTATTCACTTAAAAAAAACTTACCTTTATACGACGGTACTCCTTCACTCCCCCCCCCCCTTCTATAATTAATAGAAACTTTCGTGATTTATTCCCCGAAATAATTATAAAAACTTATCATGGGTACTCTTGTTGTCCTTAATTGGATAAAAATGATATTATTTTGATATTTAAATTATATAATATTATAAAAATTATATTTTTTAGATATTATTTTTAATTAAAGATTTTTTTCCAACAGAACTGAATGAATAGCAGTAAAATATTTTAAGTTCCCAAACGAGTAAATTATATCACTTTATTCTGGTTCCCGGAAAACGGCTTTAAAATTCAACCGTGACCACAAAAAAACTAATTTACTTTTAATTGCTAACGTTACATACGTTCATTTAATTTACCAGCGCGTATCTAAATTTACCTGATAAACTTATTCCCTTTTCACGTGCTCGCCAGTCGTATCTTTGACATAAAAACCTTGAAGCCCTCGTTTGTTTACGTACAAGTTCACCCTTAACCCCCCTGCCGACCCCTGCTTATTTATAACTCAGTAGCCACTGTGTAGCGGAGGTATATTATGTAGGTGGCGGGGTGGCGGGGCTGCGGGGGTGGGCACTTACTTTCCCAGACGCCATTCTCGCCTAATAAATTTACATGGGTCTTCCGATGCCGGCAGCCGCCACGTATATCATTATTACGTTCATATATACGTTCAGGCAGCGTTTAATTGATTTTTAACTCTCTACCTTTTCAATTGCGTAAGTGAAAGTAAATGGTTATGATTAGACATCGGATTATATGCACCAACAAAGTGCCAAAATATGCATGCAAATATGGACTAAAAAAGGCCGAAATATGCACTAAAAAGCCGCAAAATTTCCCAAAATATGCACAATGAAAAATCAAAAACCATTTTTATTTTCATATATTTTAATTAAATACGGCACAAAAACAGCAAAGTATTCTTAAAATTATGCATAGTTTTGGTGACAATATACAATTAAGTATTTTTCCAAATTTTTTAGCGCAACTTTGTGGCGTTTGTCGCCCAGTACATCAATTTGTACGCCGAAAACGATCTCTCTATGTCAACTGACGTCATTGGAAAAATGTAAAATTTGGCGCCATTTCGGAGATACCTATTTATGACCTGTGCCGTTGATGTAGGCATTATGTTCTTAAAATAATAATTTAAAATAGCGTCTAACTTTTTACGAATATTTTCTGATATTGATTAAGATGGCAAGTTCGGTAATTGTTTCCAGTATTTCTATTGATTTAAATAAAGGAAGGTTTTTTGTTTCCATTTTTTTCTATGGCATACGGTTACTTGTGGAAACGTGTTGAGATCAGGGCAATATTCTGTTTAATGGATGCGTCTTCAAATACTAGCTTGCTTGACTGAATTGCAATGGCCCCAGAACTGTCAAATACATGTCAACTACTTGTTTTACAGCCTCAAAATTTTCAGCATAGAATAACATCGCCTTTGGCTAAAGGTAGGTACCCCAACAAGTTATTGTAGGTTCCTCTACAAAAAACACTTTTTTGTAGAGGAAATCAATTTGTCAACATTACCATACTCTTGCCTTATCTCTTCTGCAAGGCGATGAAACCGATGAGCTAAGCAATGTGCCGTAAATTACGAAAAAAAGTTTGCAGGGCTTGGCCAGCTTTCACCATGTATGGCGCAGCATCACGAAATATGCACGATTGGGAGAAAAGGCTAAAATATGCAATAACGCCGTAATTAGAGAATTAAAGCCATCGCCTTGCATATGCAAATATGCAAATGCATAAAATCCAATGTCTAGTTATGATAAACGAATTTGAAAAAACAACACACGTTCAAAATCAAATGAGGTAGATGAGAAGAGTTGAAAAAATACTCATGAAGAGTTCAAAAAATATGTCACAAAATGAGTAAATAATAATATAAGTCACAAGTTCACTATTATTATCTTCTTCTTCCTTGCACTGTCCCAACTCACTGCCTAGAAAGGCTGTTGGGGTTTGCTCTCTTTGTTCTCAGGCTGTATCGTCTTCAGTTCTGGTGCCGCTTTCATTCAGGCAGTTTCTCTGCAATATTTTGGAGTATTGAGTCATCCAGGAGTTCTTTGGTCTTCCTCTGGATGACGACGATGAAGCTCCATAGAGATTGCCTACTTCACTGTGTGGTTGGTGGTCTCCGTCTTATATGCACATACCATCTCAACTGTCGTTCACTATTTTTATGTCATACCTTAATTTCTTTTAACAAACGTTGTTTCACTGTTAATGAATTAGGAAAGTAAAGCAACAAACGAATAAGTTGGTATTATAATGGGATTTTCTTTACATTAGCTCCACACTCCACACTAATTTTATATATATTTTATCTATCCAAATATTTTTTATACATTTTTTATCTTTGGGTATTCTGTGTGGAGGGGTTTTTTCAGGTAAGTAAGTAGAAAATGATCTTGAAAGGAAAAATGTAGGAAGGGTTAAAATTTTCACGTGTTGCAAACACTTTGTGGGAATACATAATTATAATAAACACAATGATATAACTTTTTTTAATTCCACTTTATTATTTTCTTATCCAACTAGTTTCGGTTCAACCTTAACCTTCATCAGGAATGAATAAAAATATGTATAAATATATTTTTATTCTTCCCTGATGAAGGTTCAGGTTGAACCGAAACTGGTATGAAGGGTTGGTAAGAATATGGGGATCAGGGTCCATCCATCCATTCCACTGTGCGAATCGAGAGAGTCCTACTGGAGAGGTGTAAAGGTGTCCCTCAACTCTCAGTCTCAGTCTCTCCAAATCCAGTAAGTGGGCAGACAAATTCGCCCATGAACCTGGGCTAAGTCACCAAACGCAGCGAACCACATTGGGTGACCTAAGCGGAGGTGTTGGTTATCCAATAAATGATTAGGGCGGCGGTTCCCCACCTGCCAAATTGAAATACAATTGCATTTTAATTAATTGGACACTGTTTTAATGAATTGGATTCTGTTTCAATGAAATAATTGCATTGTTTTAACGATTTAACGATTCTGAAAATGTTGTTTTAATTTTTCTCTTGAAATGTTATTACTGGCTTTCGGAAATAAAAAGTGAAACATTTCTTTTACTAACTACAAAAACAGGTTTTTTAGTATGCCATATGAAATTTCGAAATGTTATTAGAGGATTAAATTTCATCGATGTTAATTGAAGCTGTCAAAAAAAATATTAATTTTTATATATCGCATCACATTCACAAAATAAAACGTACGTGTATACTAATTTCTTGATAACATATTTATTTTAGGATGGGTTGTTTCAAAATTTTTTTAACAATTCATCAAATATTTGAACTTAGTTTTCACGTTTTGCGAAAGATCCATTCAAGTTTTGTAATTATTTAAGTTTTAAGAAGAATTTGGCCTACTATGATATTATAACTAATAACTAATAATTGAAGATATGTATATTGACTACCAGTCTGACTGGTCTGATCACAAACCAATGCACACCACTTTACGAACTATAGGGCTACCTACATACACTACAAGTTCTTCAATAGTACGAGATCCATGCAGATGGCGACCCAATAGTCAAAAACAAGTTCAGTCCTACTCCAGATATGCCCAATTATCAATAGATCAACTTGAGATAATTCGTGGAACCGATAGTGCAACTGACAGCAGGATGATAAATGCAAAACAAATCGATGATCTATATAAAAACATTGTACACGTATTACGTACCTCAGCAATATCTGCGTTTAATGTAGAGAGAAAGCCTACGACTGGACGAAGATGGAAGACTGTGGCTGGTTGGAATGAGAAAGTTGCCTTACATTATGAAAGATCAAGAAATGCGCACATAAAATGGCTGCAGAATGGACGACCCACTAGTGGTCCCTTTATGGAAGCTCGGAAGCAAAGTAGATCGTTATTTAAGAAAGAATACAAGAAATGCCAAAGAAACTTCGAACAGAACAAAATGGATAAAATAGCAAACAGCCTACAATGCAAAAACTTTTCGTCTTTCTGGAACAAAACTAATGCTATATTGAAAGCAAAACATACCGCACCGACCAACATTGATGGAAAATCTGAAAATAAAGCTATAGCTGAAGTTTTCCGGAATACTTTTTGCTCCGCACCAGTTCAACCCCAAACAATGGATAAACAGTTCTATACACCATTGCATCAATCAAAACAACAGCCGTCCATTGTCATCTCTCCTGAGATGATTCAGCGAGCAATACGCAACATGGCAGGAGGCAAATCTGCTGGTCACGATGGACTTGTCATAGAACATGTGAAGCATGCGGGGGGATACTTGACAACACTGCTCGCTTCTCTCTTCACTGCCATGGTTGGGCTTGGACACATTCCAAAAGAATTGACCAAAACCATTATAGTACCGATTCCAAAAAGTCGCCAATTAAACCTGACATCCTCCGTTAATTACAGGCCCATATCTCTTGCCACCATAATAGCAAGAATATTTGAAAAAGTGATTTTAAATTTAACGGAAGACAAGCTCATTACAGAGGATTCCCAAATGGGCTTTAAAGCTGGGTGCTCTACTGATACAGCCATATATAGCATGAAACTATCAATAGAATATTACAAAGCCAGAAAAACATCGGTATATGCATACTTCCTAGATCTAAGCAAAGCTTTTGACATGGTTTGTCATGATAAATTATGGAAAAAACTGACGGACCGACAAGTACCACCACAAATTGTAAATATATTGAGTATATGGTATAAGCAACAGGAAAACTTCGTCAGATGGAATGACAGCCTGTCAGAAGCAGCAAAATTAAAGTGCGGCGTTAGGCAAGGAGGCTCAATGTCCCCAGTGCTGTTCAACGTATATATGGACGAACTTAGTAAAACACTGAACAAAGCAAGAATCGGATGCCATGTTGCCGGAGTATGTATGAATAACATAAGTTATGCAGATGACATGGTCATACTAGCCCCATCAGTAAGGGCAATGAGAAAACTTCTGGCCATTTGCCAAGCATACGTCGATAGTCATGGTTTGATGTACAATGCCAAAAAGTCATCATTGCTGGTGTTTAAAGCAAATACTGTTCCTACTGTCATTCCACCCATTCTCCTCGGCGGAGACAATGTCAAAATCTGCAGTGAAATAAAATATTTGGGGCATGTCGTCACTGATGACCTAAATGATAAAAATGACATAGAACGCCAAAGAAGAGTACTAAGCGTGCGAGCCAACATGCTCGCCAGGAGATTCAACAGGTGCAGTTCTCCGGTGAAGAAGCAAATATTCCAGAGCTACTGCATGAGCTTTTACACCGGCGAACTATGGACAAGATACTCACAAGGCGTCATGAACACACTTCGAGTACAATACAATAACGCATATAGGGCGCTATTCGGCCTACCTTGGCGATGCAGTGCCTCGCAGATGTTCGCAGAAGGAAGGGTACATGGGTTCGCCGCTTTGATGCGCCACAGAATAGCCGGGGTGAGACAGCGCTACCAAAGATCGGAGAACACTCTCGTCCTGGCCGTGGCCCAGTGGCAGGGCGCGCCTCTTCACCAAACGTGGAGAATTCATCTGAAGCCCCCGTAGATCGAGCATAGATGAATATTGGAGAAAAACACTGGCTCCTACAATCTGAGATCCGATGGAACAACAAGTACCTGATTTAAAGACTTAACTATATTTTTTATGAATAGTGTATCTAATGATGCTTCTCTTTTTTAATTTTTTTATTTTGTTAATTTTTATCTTTTTATTTATTCATATGTAATTAATATTCATATATAATAACATATGTAATTATACCCTATATGGGATGTGTGGGATTGCACTCCCCTCCCCACATCCTGGAATAAAGACCTTATTATTATTATTATTATTATTATAACAGAACTTGAGTAGAAATTACACGGAACGTGAAAATTAAACTTCAAATATTTGATGAATTATTACATTTTTTTAAACAATCTATCCTTAGTATATCATGTTTTAACGAGTGGGTAATTAAAAAAAACATAAAAAAATAACTCTTTTACTTTTTCTACTTGAAGGAAAAACTCTTGTAAGGGCTAATACAATTTTTGAAGTGGCTACTTGCAGTAATAAATTGAAATTATCTTACATGTTTGATGTAGCGAAAACGAAACGGGAAGGGTAATTGAACTATAACGGCGGTAATAATTTCGGTTGATGATTATATCCTGGGAAATTAAAAGCTACCTTTGGCTCCAAGCCTGACTTTTAGTACCATCATTCACGAATAACAATGTGATTCCAATACGTAAACATTAACAGATAGATAAATTATCACAAATTTATTTCTTCTCTTCAAGTGGTATTTGTGTACTTCATTATAAATAAATCTTGGTAAAGCCAACATTCTGATGGCCTCGTGGTCGAAAGATTAAGCCTCTTGACTATTTATCCAGTTGTCATGGGTTCAAATTCCAGCGAGTGTAAATATACCAAAAGGGTGTTTATCAAAACGTTACTTGAAATGGCTTCAGCCGTGTTTGGTCAATAATCAAGTCATTTTCCTACCTTCATCCTCCCCATCTTTTTCACCTCTAATTGTCATAGGGGCTGGATAGCCCAGTGGCTCAGGATAGTTGGGACTCCTTTTGCGGTATCAAAAATAATCAGTATATTTCCGATAAAATGTATGATAATAATAATGATGAAATTTTTTTTTTTTATATGTTTATTTATTTTTTTTATATGAATACCGCACAAAGGTCCCAACTGCTCCCGTCTGGAGCTAGTGAGACTATGACGACCCCGATTGGGGTATTTTGCGAGGCTGAAGGTAGTGGGGAGGGGAAGGAGATGGGAGAGAGGAAGGTGGGGAAGTATCGGGGTTTTCAGATCTGGTCACCAAACACGGCTAAAGCCATTTCAAGCAACGTTTTAAATCTGAATGGTGGTCCTACACCAAGGTGATACTGAGAGTATCTTCCACTCTGGAACGTGCTGTAAATATACTGTATATTTTTAAATGATTTTATTGTGAAATAACCCAAAAATCAAATAAAATTTATTTTTCACGCGGGATTCGATCACCAAAACATTTTTTTTAAACAGTTTATTTTTTTATTAATAAACGCCAGTTACCAAAACATTGATTTTCCTGCTCAACTGACATCCATTTTCAATATTAAAAGCTGTTACCTTGGCATAAAACACAAAATTCATGTAAACAAACGCTAGAAAGCAGGTTTGGATTTATAATTTATTTATTTATTTATACAATATATGTTAAATCATTGTAATATTTATATAATGTAGGTTTACTAAATCACCATACTAGGCGGCTGCCTGTTTCAAGGTAACCAATTGAGGATAGTTGCTTTGAATGAAGTCTAATGTAAGCATATCGATTTAGCATAAATGATGGTAAAAATGGAAAAATTATAGTAAAAAGTAGAAAATAAAAAGGAAAAAAGAGTCGACACAGGAAATCAAACAGGCGCAGTATTTTTACAAAGGGTATCGCATTAACAATTCAGAATGCTTTCAGAAAACCTGTTTTTTTACGTTCGAATTGCGACAGTGAGTGAGTGATGTGCCTACGTAATTAAAGTTTAAAAAAAACAAGTAATCTAAAAAGTACCGATTTTTTTTGTATTTGGTTTATGTTTAGAGTCCTAGCGCTTCTGGTCTCCCAGGCAACTGAAAGATTTTTTCTTTGGAAAGATTTTTTTGTAAATGGATCAAATAAAGTCCGAGTACACTCAATCGTTCAAAATGTATACTCAGTAGTGCCTCCGTGAAAGGCAACTATTCAAATTACAATTGTTTTCTTGAATTGGCCTTAGACATGTTAGATATTTGGACATTGAATAGCTAGGTACTTCCAAATCTTCCTCCTCTCATCTCCTTCCTTTCCTTACTCTCTTAAACCTTATATTGACCAATTGGAGACGACAAAGTTCTATTTGAGAAGCACATTGAAATTCTTGTGCGCTACTTCACATTTGAAGTAAAATAATTTCGCGATTTCTTCACAATTGTTCGAGAGTGTTCCTTTCCTTTTCCTATCATACCTACCTAGTCCCTTTACATATGTACATACGTAAAATAACAAGGTCAGTGCAATAACAATCTTCAACCTACAAGCAGTGTTCTATGATTCAGTGTGTATTGTATCTTAACTGCGAATGATAAATTACGATTCAGTAAAATCCTTAAAAATTATAACTGGTGTTGTAATATTACAATCGGTGCACAGAGAAAAGTTTAATGTGGACAAGAGACACTAGTAACCTGCTCTTTAGTAGGTTTTTAAGCTTTCTTATTTTCCCACCTTCCGGAAATTTCCCAACACTGTAGCCGAATAATTTAATACTTTTCGGGAATGCTGGGTAACAATCGAAAACAATAAAAAATGGTCAATTTAAACACCCACGGTGAAAAAAATCTGAAGGTAACTTACGTATCTATTTTGTTTTTTTTTCAAAACCTATTCGACAATAATTATTTTAGAAGAAAAGGAATGAACCTTTATTATTCTTCTTCTATACGCTTCCCATGATTTTACCAGCAACCTTGCTGCCACTGTTTATAACACAAAGTTTTCCATTTAGCCGCATAAAAAAGTTTTTCGTTTTCTCACCAGCCATTCGCCGTATATCGGAAGTCAGTTTGTAGGCCTAATAACGAGAAAATAAAAATAAAAATACGACGCCAAAGTTCTCAAGACTCCATTATGTAGCTAGGTACTTTTATGTTTGGGAGTAGTTTATGATGATTAATCACCTTCATCACGGATTGATATCTCGGTACGAACAAATATTTTTTAAATATATATTTTGGTTCGAATTTATTATTTTTTAAATGACTAACTATAAATACATGTTATGTTGTTTTCAGAGAAAAACCAAAAATATTATTTCAATTGGTTTTAAAGATTGATATTCTTATAGAGTATGATAATTATCATGTATTTCAAATTTTCTATTTAAGTTTCTAAATTATGTGAAAAAAAAAATACTTACATTGTTTTTCATGTGACTGTGAATACGCAAATGTTATTACTGTAGACACATTAGTCTAGGGATGTTTATATTTGTATCTTAATTTGTTATACATTAACCAAAATAATGCTCTGTAAATATCCTGTTTGTGTCTCGAATAAATAAATAAATAAATATATTATTAATGTTGCCCTAGTGAAAGAAACCCTTCGGAATCATGACGTTGCTTAAAACAGCTTTTTCCGTGTTTGGTGACTAGATCTGAAGAGCTTTACTTCAACATTCAACCCACTCTCCTCTTTACCACTTGAAAAACGCGACCAACTCTCCTCTTTCCCATTATTTGAAAAAAATACACCAAAAGAAAATCCATGAAACCAGTGGCATTATAGTCCATTTTTTTCCTATTGCTTCAAATAATTCCGGAATTTTTTTTTCAAGTTCCCAATGAACCGTTCAATTTAATTTTTCATGTTTTTGGTTGACAAAAATTGAAATTTTTTTCTTTTTTTTTCTCTAATTATAATAATAATTTCCTCAAAATAATCGGTATAATTTTAAATTATACCAATTTCGCAAAATTCATTAAAAGTAAATATATTATATTTGATACAAATCAGACTGTAAGCTCTAGGATGCATGTTTCCACGAATTGGGTTTCACTCCTCAACGTTTCATTAACTCTCATTCCTCTTCCCTTTAATTTGCACCTGTTTTTTCCACACCGTAAATCCTCTTTGATATTTAATAAATTTTATAGATTCTATAAAATGTATTAAATAACTCTATAATTTAAAACATCAAATTGCCATTACAATTTCGATTCGACGCAAGTAGAAAAAAAAATCCATTACTTATTTCAATTTAAATTAGTTCGTATCAAATAATAATGTTTCGTCAATTTAAAATCGATTTCAAGATTCCCGATATTCCTTTAAGCACAAATTTGAAACTCGTTTAACCCCCACAATGGGGTTCAAGATATATTGTCTGGTTTGTTGGATTAAATAAACCAGATGCGTTGAGCCTGAGTATTATCTATCAGCTCTTGTCCTACATACGTTACATATGGAAGTTAGGGATTAAGAGCTATTTGTTATATACTGCTCTGTTGTTCATGCTCATAATATATTCCTTTTATAAAATAAAAAATAAGAGCATTTTTTCGGACACAAAAGTTATGAAAAAAGTTGAATTCACGATTTTTTTATACAGATTTTTGTTCGACTGTGCTTTATTAACGGTGACCAGACAACTCAGAATGAACTCAACTCAAACTCAACAACTCCTTTAAAAATTCATTAAAAGTGTTATAAAAACTTTATAAAAAAAGGTGAAATAGTTAATGTGTCCCTTCAAAAATTGATTTTTTGACTTATCATCAAAAATTCCATACCATACGATTCGACAACAATAAACAAGGTCTTTAATAATTCACTTTATTTTTAAGGTATTCCCCGAGCAATATCGAAGTAAACTACAAACCCGAGGTAATTAAGCCTACTGGGAATAACAAAACAATTAGAAATTTGACAGTCAAACCACAAAAAATAACAAATATTTGTTACAAATGTAAGGAAACCCATATTATAAATTAATAAAAACCTTGTAGACCACCCCTCTCCCTCCTCTCCCATAAGTTGTGTTTATAAACCGTAGGTAAAGCATAATTTGTACCAGTCTGAAGATGGCTTTAATAAGCTGAAACCGGTTACGGTAAAATAAATTAAAATGGATAAAGGTTTCATGTTTTTTTCATTACATTATTATAATGGAATTCCACCATGAATTGTCAGTTTCAAAAATGGAAATATTAATAATGATAATGTTTATACTCAAAGTACAGTATGTGAGTATCATCACTTAATCTATTTGCTTTTCACTTCCATGACATGATTTTACTGGTGACGAAAAACTCGGAATGAAACCAACTCAGAATCATCTCAGATAAATCATTTAGAGTGATGAAAAAAAAAAAAATGGTTATATAGGTTACGTTAGGCCAGGGTTATCGGCTATTTTAAAATTATTTTTTCATAGCTTTTAATGACTTTTTAAAGAGGGGTTGAGTTGACTTTAATCTCAGTTGGCATGGAACCGATTTTACCACATCATTTTTATCTGCCAGTAAAATAATATTCTTTTTTTCAGTATTAATTTTTTGATGTTTTGTAACATATTGAATATTTATTTCAAATGATCTTTATTAAGCTCATTTTTAGCGAACAATTCTTAAACTTATACTTGTATCAAATAAATCAATTAAAAATATAGCACCACGCTTCAAAATGTAATAAAAGTACCTTACAAAATGTTCTTCTTTCAATGTAAATATCATAACATCGAGAATATTTTGAAGATTCAGCGTGGAGTATCTCTATATGAAACGTCTCCACACTGAATCTTCAAAATTTTCGAGATGTTTAATAATAATATTTGTATTCTATTATTCATGCAGTTCCCGTGCATCTGCAGTCCGCTCTCCGCAGTCGCTAGTCGCAAGTCGCTCGTTTCCAGTTCCGCAAAACTTCACAGACAGGATTATTTGAAAGCATAAATAATAAGCCTCGCAGATTGCAAGGGCCACTGGCGACTCGAAGATTATTCATGGCAGCTCGTTGTGGCACGGAGCAAGGAACTAATCGGAGGTAGCCGAGATGAACATTTTGAAAATTTTAGCATGCCGACATGTCGGTTTTTGAGAGTTAATATAATTCTGTAAATCTGCAATATATGAGGAAAGTAATCCGATATAAGATAAATTTGTCGATTAAGTTTTATCAAGCAATTTGTGTTGTCTGTACCTACATGACAGTTTCCTAAAATCAAAAAATTTTGAAGTGAAAACTTCTTTAGCACCGTTGATGAAACGAAAAAACGATCCTTAAAAGAAACAAATACATACATCAATAGGATTTTGCCTGCCAAAGAATGGGCTCCTATTTTGCCTCAATCATTTAACAATAACCTAGTCCATTTTATAAAGTTCACCAGAGTTCTCATTGGATATGTGGCTATGTCTTATGGTTCTACAGTGTGACTTCCCAGTTATTTGGGACAAGTTCCCACCAGGGCAGGACATTGGCACCATAAATGAATTGGAGTTTCTTCATCCTCTTCTTATTTTCTACATCTAGAAAAAACTATTGAACAGCAAACCGAGATGTCATGTTAATGCAGCACACCTTATTTCTGCAATTTTTAAGTAAACGAAATTTGCAAAGTTTGAAGAAGTCAGTTCCCTCGAATTTTACGTAAATATCCATGAATTCTCATAAAAATGTCATTGTGTGTCATTTATTTTTCTATTTTTTTAATAAGAAAAATATGCCAGAATTCCACGGAATTGCGAAGTTATGCACCCATTACTCAAAACTCAAAAAAAAAGAATTTTTTGTACATAAAAGAGTCCGTTTATTTCCTGGGTTCAAATGTTGAAAAGCAGTTCTTCGTTCTAGACCCGAAGGAAATCTGATATGCAGATCTTGTTGCACTTTTATCAAGATCATAATATGTATACTGTAATATACAGGTGTGAAACTTTAGAGTTCCGGCAAACTTCCGCACTACTCGGAGAAGTGACTCCAACTTACGAACGCCAAAGTTTTACTGACTTTTACTTTTTGATTGATTTGAAGTCGCCAGAGATGCTTACCAATATTATAAAATTCAATACAAAATGCAGCAAATAAATTTTCTTTGACAAAAACGTCAGGATTTTCTAGCAAAAAAGTTCTTAGGAAGATACACAAGCCCGTTCTTAACCACAAATTACTCGTATGTAACTGACATTAAAATCGGTGGAAAAAGGAGTCCAAGTATGGTCGATTTAAATGCAAAAGTGGTTTTTTATTATTAAGAAATCACAAATAATAATATAAGCCAAAAATTTGTATTTTTTAAATATAGTTTCTTATAAAATGCCTTCATAAATTTAAAATGAAATATATATTTTTTAATACTTTACGATTATGTTATTTATAAAGTAATTACCAATTTTATTTTAATTCTAATCGATACAAAAGCTTCAAATTATCCAAAGTGTATTTTTTTGAATCAATATAACCGAATTTATGCAAATAAAATGAATATGGTGATTTCACGATAAGCTTCGCCTTGAAAAACGTTATGCTGTTTTGAGAGTGCGATTTTCGTTAGGCAATTGCAAAAAAGTTTTTTAGGCTTTCTCAGTCATTCCAAATTTAATTATTTATTTATTTAAATGCCATATAATGGCTTTTACATTCAAGTGTTACACAATACAGTGGTACACAGGGGGGTATCGGTATTGTGATAATAATGAAAATATAAAAGTTATACAATATTTAATTAATATACATACTAGGTTTATATAAGACCTGACATAAAACAATGTCATATATGTGTGATAAAGGTTAGTAAATAGATATGTGATACAATTATGTGTTACAACAAAAAAAAAATAACAGAACATTATATTTACGCCGAAAAAATATGTAAATAAAGGTGAATTGTTAGCAAGTAGAATCCAAGGTTTACTAGATTCCTAATGCATGAGGTATTCATTAATACGAAATATCCAACACCTATGCATAATGTAATATGTTATGCATGTAGGTATTGTAAAGAACATTCTGATTAAACGAGTTCTAATTTTTTGATGTCCTACAAAGAATTTATAAAGCATCTTAAACTATTATTTTAATTTTTCGTCACAATTCTTCACTAAAAGGGAAGGCATGGAAAATGAACGCTTTCATGGCACACACATACCGAGTATATCTCGTTGAATTATTATTTTTATGTGTAGATTATCACAAACATTATCTTTGTTATCAGACACAAGAACTTATTCCTGTTACCATTTATTTGATTCCGTAAAAAGGCTTTACATAGCGTCCCTGGCCTACTCTTTCACTAATTTCTTATCATTGTCATATTAATTATCATCCGCTTGACAATTTGCTTCTTCAGGTATCGAATAAAAGTCATGGTTCTCACCTCTTTGCTTTGGAGATCATTGTAAATATTAATATATCAACAAATCAACGTCCCTTGGTATGTGCAGTTGACACACTTAAAAATGTAAGTAAATTTGGGAGCAAAACAAAAGTGCAACTGCTATCAACAAACAATTTAATTTATAGGAAGTTCTCTAATTCCACAAAGTGAATCTCAGTGAATTGGGTTACAGAATGCCCGTAAACTATGAAACTTAACAAGTGAAGTATTTGCATGTTCTTTTCTCCGATTATTTCTTTGTTACTTGTGCCAAGGTTCTGGGTGCATTTCACCGGGAAAGCCTCGCCGAAAAGAAAGAGTTTCCAGTTTGCACTGAAAACTATAATTCTTCGTTTTTCCCTGCACCTTCGCACATGTTTATGGTTCCTGTGTTCATTGTAAGTTGCGCAATGCTTGTTTTACTACCCTATAACCTTTAAGCGTACGGTGGAAATTGCTGGAACATCTGGCTACTCGGAGTATTATCGCTAAATGAAGCCGTTGCTCGACTAACTAAATATTATTGATATTGAAGGTAAGCAGGCGCTTAAAAGCGTATTATTCTTATAAACGTATTTAAACAACTTCAACGTAAATAAAACTCTAAAATTATTTAAATATATATTTATTTAAGCCCTAGTGGGCTTCAGCCTGAAACTTTAACAAATTGATTACAGTAACTAATTGTAAAAAGATAAATGCAGTTGTAAATGTAAAAAAACAACACACACGTATTTTTGAAATTTAGCGCAAATTAGCAAAATACTAATATGATAATAATTAAATACGATATAAGCTTAAAATAGTAAAGAAAAGAAAGTAGAATGTAAAAAAGTAAGCTTGTACTCACAATTTTATTTATGTGCGTTACAAAATCAATAAAACAGAATAAATAATAATGTAATTAACTCGTAAGATGTAGAGTATTATAGCAAAGATTTCTTCAATAATAAGACCTGAAATAAAACAAAGTGTAATGTATAAGAGCTAGTTAGTAGGTATAAGCATATAGTTACAAATGTGTATATTATTTCAAATAGAACAAAAGAATAAGGATTAAATTTACTGTTAAGATTTAGGATGACAGATTTTGTGAAAATAACAAAAATAATAAAAGTTAATTATTAGCAAATAAAATCGAAATTAGTTGCTTTTGAAAATTGTCGAAACTAAATATATCTTAACATTCTCAATGTTTATTTAAAAATATAATTTTTTTTTTAATATTTTGTATGTTCACAACCTGAATTTTCTGAAAATATTTTTATATGGTTAATGAATGAGGCGGATTCCCGTTCTATGTTCTTCGCTAAGGATTATACCTATCTCCTTCATTTTAGGAATGAAATTGACTATAGCGAGTGAGAGCCGTGTAGCAATCGCAAAAAAAGAAGCAATTTTAGCGCGGGAAAATAAAATTTTGCAGAGTGAAACATTTTTACACATGCTGAAGTGTTTCACGAAAAATCATGTACAGAAAATATAAGCTTAATTCGGTTGAATTATTGCTCAAATGTGAATTTTGTAGTAACCTTTAAAAACATTAATGTCTTGGTACAGAGCTGAATTTAAAGCTTCTCATTTATGTGGCTTGAAGCTACATTTTATAAAAATACATCTGAAAAAGCAACATAAAAAAATAACGCCCTAGAAGAAAATATCGCAAGTATCTTTGTTATCTGTATAACAAGATGAAAAGACCGGTGGTCAAAATGTTCCACCTGTTGATAAAGAGTAAATAAATGGTATTCAATCCACTTGCAAAGCGCTGAATATGCCCTCATCACGCTTTTCGTGTTTTGCCACGACACAAGAATCGCATGAAAACTGTTTTTACAATTCCCTCCCGCCCCGTGCGCCATTGTTTCTCTCGCTCTTCTGATTGTGTCGCATAATAGCGGAGTGTATGCCTTCTGTAATGGAATTGCCCTAACGCACGCTACGTACCGAGAAAAAGTTCGGAAAGCTAGTGATATCCGGCAGTACCGTGTTGCCGACTCGTAAACACGAAGAATACTTTCCAAAGTGCTCGAACATAAGTTATTTTCATTTTATAGTCTGGATTCACAAAGAACTTCATGAAATAACTTACGAATTAATATTTTATTTAACAATTTAACACATTTCAGAGCTTCCCAAGCATTTGGGCTGGAAATAGAAATTTGTATTCGATTTTTCATTGGAATAACTCGCTTAAATAATTCCCATCATGTAACATGTCATTGAAGAAGAAGATATTACTATTCAATCTAAACAAAATATGAAAAAGAACAAGACACAGAAAAATCAAAACGGTTATTTGTCGATTTCATATTTCAAATTCAGAAATAGCAATATTATCTTCGACCATTGTTTCCCATATTTTTGGTAACTATTAACTTTATAACTTATTTACAAACCATCACCAAAGTATGATCACACTTACAAATGGTGATTCGACAATTGATCCGGCGAAAATTGGCCCGCCGACAGTTGGTCCGCCGACAGTTGTTCCCTCTGACAATTGTTCCCTCGGACAGTAAATAAAGAATATACTGACGGTTAGTATGCGAAGAGGATATACGGCCATATCTACATCCAAAGTCGATATACTTACATCTGCAGGCGTCTTGAGTGAAAATCCTATACACAAATATTTTTACTATAATATGAATACTAATTTTATTTAAACAATGATTCCGACTCCCCTGAAGACCACGTGGTAATATCAAAATACGACAAAGTTATATGTGCAGTCGGCTTTGCAAAAAAAAAGGTTAACTTATTTTATCAGATTACCACACAAGATTTCCAACTGCTGCCAACAGTCTGTGTGACTAGGGCATCCCCAATTTTGATATGTCGTGAGGTTAAAGTTAAAGGTAGCAGGGAACAATCTACCAAAAAAGTTGAAAGGGGGTCAACTTTGCTTGCTACTCGCTAGCGTGTACAGCGGATGGTTCCAACACAACTGAGAATAAAGTCAACTCAACAACTGCTTGAAAAGTCATTAAAAGTAAAAAAAAATATATATATAATTAGCCGATAACCCTAACCTAACATAACCTATTTAACCATTTGTATATATATATTTTATCACTCTAAATGATTTATCTGAGATTGTTCTGAATTGGTTTCATTCCGAGTTATCCGGTCACCACAGCGAATGGTAAGGGTTTCATGCCAACTGGGAATAATGACAACTCAACACCTCTATGAAAAATCATTAAAATCCATGAAAAAAATTTTTTAAATTAGTCGATAACCCTAACCTAACATAACCTAATTTAACCAATTTTTTATATATTTTTTATCACTCTAAATGACTTATCTGAGATGATTCTGAGTTGGTTTCATTCTGAGTTGGCCGGTCACCGATGGTAAGATTCAAATTTGCCGACTAGTAGCTTGTTAACTCGCTCAATGTAAACGAGGCTTTAGGACATGTTGTTTGAATTTGAAAAATTCTTCAAATTTAAAAGTTGATATTGATGATGATATAAGTTCTGTGACAGTCCTATTCAATTTCTATTACTATCCAAGTACTGTGAAACAACCGATTAATAATTAAATATTTTGTTTATTTACGCCTTTGAAGCATTTACAACAGCCGTGGAACATAGTAATAATAGAAACATTAAAATAACAATTATTTTATATTATTATTTCCCTTCCTTTAAACTAATAGAAAGGAAGCAAAATTAAAAAGAAATAACAATATTAGAATAATAAAAATAAAATTTATTTCAGAATTTTAGAAATTTCTAAATAATAACGGAATTTAAATGAAACTCTTACAGAGCTTCAATGAAAATTTTAAAATTTTGTGATTTCTTCAAATTCTGTGATATGACGTATTAGGAAAAAGAAATGACAATATTAGAATAATAATAATAAAATTTCTATCAGAATTTTAGAAATTTCTAAATAATAACGGAATTTAAATGAAACTGTTACAGAGATTCAATGAAAAATTAAAAATTTGATGATTCCTTAAAATTCTGTGATACGACGTATTTAGTTAGATTCGAACAATGTAAATAAAATAATTTTTCGTCATTTTTTTTAAAACAAGAAACTTATTTTGATGAAAAATAAAGACTTACTTTGTTATGACAGTTTACCTTCATAACTTTTCACAAGAAATTTCAAATAACATAAAATAAAATTTTAAATAATTCCATTGGAAATCCGACGAAATTGAAAAAAAAGAAAAAAAAAAAATTACCATGCACTGCCACTGCCTTTAATCCACATTCATCACATCAAAAATGTATATATTCCCGCAGGAATTCAATAGAGCCACCCCGTTCCGGCAAATATCCCGAATATCTTATTACAAAGCTCGGTTGGCTGCAGCAGTGAAATGGCTGGATTCGCCATGGATTTATGTGATCGATATGACCCTAGGGACTTCGGCCCCACTCAGCAGGTGAGCTCCGAGCTCCAGGTTCATTTTCCAATCACAGCTGATGGAGTGCTGAAATAATTACTATTATTACAGGTCTGTAGATGGGCAGTCACATATCAAATTTAGTAGTTTATTATTATTGATGAGATAAAAATGAAAGATATTTTAGGAATTGTTGGATATTTATGAAGATTCATTTAATAATAAAAGACTACGTCAAATGTTTAAAATAATAATTTGGGTTGTTGTTCAGGTTTAATAAGATTCGTAAGTATCCTGAGTAGTAGTCCTGAGAGAGTGACGATAATTTTTTTTATTTTAAATTATCGGTAGGTATATTATATTATTAAGATTTTTGTGATGAATTTATTGAAGATACTTCTATCGAAGGTGTTAAGAGACGTACCTGACTTACTTTCAGTAGTGAATTCTGAGCTTTTGGAGATAAAAAATTCATTTCTTCAAAATAGGCATATTTACTTTGGGGTGTCATAAAAATAAAAAATTCAATTTAATTTTGTAGGTTAATTAATATCAGTAACCTCACTAAAGATCCTTTATATTGGTAAGAAATTACATATTTTAAAAAAAATAATTTTAAAGAATAACTTTTTATAATAGTGACAAAGCGTCTACAAGTTACAACTGCCCAGTGCCAGTAGAAATTTGGCATAAACATTGGGGAAATATTATACGAAAAGTGAGTGACTTAGAAGAAAATGGCTGTGCAGTTCAGGTTACTAAACTTGATTTTTACCATTTCTAGTAATATAAAGTATTTTGGTTCTGAATGGTGACTTTTCATTGAGGCGATTCTGAGAGTAGGTACCTACCTAAGTTTCACAATAATGGAAAGGTGTAACAATTATTAATTTTACACTTCTTATATAAAAGTCGAAAGAATGTTATCTAATCGATGGTTCTAAAGCGCAATTATCTAGAATAAATTTATAATAATATTGAGATTGATTAAAAAATTACGTATTATTAAAAAGAAAATTAATTAAATTTAATAATAATTTCAAGTTTATTTTACATAATTCATTTTCACAGCAACTACTAAACCATTACTTTTTCCCACCAGTCATAGTTATATTTTTGCCTATTGGTTATTTGTCTATGCCTATTTGTCTATTCTTATATCTTATATCTTCAATATAATTATCCTAATGAAGAAACGTCAATGTTGATATTTTTAATTAATAATATTTTTGTTTGGCTAAACAAAGTTCTTTACTTTCATTTAATTGCCAAATTGTGGGCATTAGAAAAATATTATAACTCTCTATGAATCTATACAGTAAGAATTTTATTACAACACTTCATGTGGTTTAATAATATAAAATTATGCCAATAAAAAAATATGAATGTGTTTTGGAGTGTCAAAAATTTTCTCAGAAGTAATACGTCATTCCAAAAATATATGATTATAGCAAGTTGCATGATGACATGCAAAATACGGCAAGATAATAAAAACATTCGTAAAACACGGTGTTTAATGTAACGTTCGTCATCAAATTCACATCAATTTAAGGGAAACAAATTCCCCACAACCCTTCACATAATGTAAGGGCGGGATCGCGTGCCGGCGGCGCCAACATGAGGAATGGCCAAGACAAATATACACAAATACACAAACAACACTAGCCCTCAAAGCCGAACAACTTTCACAAATTCACATTTGGTAATGCGATCTCGGGCCTCTTCGATAATTTTATGAAGGATTGCTATAGTATTATTTTATTTTTAAAGGTTTATTTCAAAAAAATATGTAATTGCATTTTTTATCATATTTTTTAAGTCAATTGTATTTGTTAACTGACCGGAGCCAGTGGGATCATGGCATCCCCAATCTAGGTATGTTCTGGAGTCTAAGGTAGTGGGACAAAGGGGCAGGTGAAGAGGAAGATTGGGATAAACAAAGCTACATAGCTGGCTATTCAGATCTGGTCATTGAACATTTGATTCTGATGAAAAATTGTTTTCAAAAACATTGCTAAGAGAGAAGTCAATATTAATGATGATGTTTAAATTGTTTAAATTAATTAAATATGCTTGAATCTTAATATTTTCTCTGCTTTAAAAACAATTTGAAATTAAACATTTGTTATGTTTTTAAGTGAATAAATTGAATTGAATTGAAAATGAATTGAATTTAAAAATAGAGCTGGTTATCCTCTCAAAAAGGCTTTATTTTAATAGTCCACAATTGCTAACCCTGTACAAATCACAAGTGCGCCCCATATTTAAATTTTTAAATTTGGCAGCCACCTCCGGTCTGGAGCCCCAAAATACATTAAAATAAACTCTCGACTCTGTGCAGGATAGGGTGGTCCGTTTGATAGATTCTCCTAACAACAAACGGTTTGCAATTTTTAGAGCACAGGCGTCGGGTAGGAATACTATCCATGTTCTACCGGTACTTCAATGGAAGATGTTCCAATGAAATTGCGTCATTGATCCCTTCGGCACCGGTGCATAGTCGGGAAACAAGCCAAACGCGTGCTCAACACGGTTGACATTTGTCACATGCGAACAGGTCGCTTCTTTGACTCGATTTGCCACCCTATGTGTTTCCTCCTTCCTACAACATGGGTCTCTTCCAAACCAATGTTTTTTCCTTCCTCTCCTCAAAAAGACCCTCCACACAACATCTTAGAAGACATAGGCCCCGAGGGAAATTATTTTCCAGTGTGTGCAGTTAACAAAAGAAAAATTTAAAAAAAGTTTATTTATAATGGTTATCTGAATGGAAGGACTCCCTTTTCTCTTAATTTGATATTTATCTCAGGGAGAGTAACCACTCTATCGTAGAACAACATCGCTTTTTATGGTTGCAGTGTCTTTGCTCACCTTTAAATGCATCTGAAATAAAACTACTATATGCCATTTCGGCCACGAAATTGGATTCAAATTTATCAACAGACTGCATATTATATTTTTGAAGACAAAACAATGATTGTGGAAATAATTTTTGAAACAAAGAATAAGTATTATTTATTTACAACACAATTAAAGAAACTTTTTTGGTGTTGTTTTTTGTGAGCCTCTTAAATTTTTATTTACAAACGATACAAATGAATCATAAATTTTACTTTACTTGGTTTGTAGCTACAGCACAAAAATAATTATACGTATATAAGTATTATACTCTGTGATTTCTCCATTCTAAAACATAGTTCTCTTCAAGACGATTCCATTCCAACACAGAATCAAGTCAAATCAACACCTCTTTGAAAAGTCATTAAAAGTTATTAAAAAAATAATTTTTAAATAGCCCATAACCTTAATCAAACTTTACCTATTTTACAATTTTTTTTATAACTTTTAATGGCTTTTTGAAGGAGGTTCTCAGTTGATTTAATTCTGAGTTGTTCCGGTCACCCTTCGAGAACTAGGTTAACTCCTTTTTTTCAACAAAAAGAAATACTCCCAGAAAAAAAAAAGAAATACCTTCACACAACATCCCTAAGATGAAAAATTATTAACAACATTTAACAATTTTTTTTTTCATCACTTTTAATGACTTTTCAAAGGAGGTTCTGAGCTGTCCGTTCACCCTTCAAGATCTAGGCTAACTCCTTTCTTTCCACAAAAAGAAATACTCCCAGAAAAAAAAAGAAATACATAACATCCAAAGATGACGAAGGCCCTGAGAGAAATTATTTTTCTTAGGCAGGCTGGAAAACTACACGCTTGTTTTTTATTTGTTACTCTTATTTTTTACTATTACAAGTCTTATTATTTAAATGTACATTCATAATATTAGTGTCTTGCTAATTTTAAGTAGACTTATAGATTTATTATACCTATGTGCTATTGTGTTATGTTTATCACACATTACTTATCCTCTTATTTGCAAATAAGAGTGAAATTTTGAGAAAAGACCCAATTATAAAAAAAAATCGTACCATTCTTAAAAAAAAAGTTTGTTTTTTATTCATGAGCACATTTTCCAGAAAAAATGATTTTTATGAAAAAAAAATAAAGAGATTGAGAGTTTTCATAAATGTTTTCCTGCCTTCTGAGAACACACATAAATAAAATATAAGGGTTAAGACATCAATGATGTCATCCGAACAATGTGACAAATTGTAAATGACATCCAATGTGTAAATATTGTACAAATGTATGTTCAAACAAGTGACCGGACAACTCAGAATGCAACAAACTCAGAATTACCTCAAATAAATCATAAAAAGTGATGAAAAAAATTGATTAAGAAAATAGATTACTTGCGTTAGGTTAGGGTTATGGGAAATTATTTTTTTCATAGTTTTTAAATAACTTTTCAAAGAGATGTTGAGTTGACTTCATTCTCAGTGGCATGGAACCGTTCAAATAGTTATTTAATAAGATAAATAAAAAAAATAGAAAAAGCAAATAATTTTTCATTGAATTCATACAATAAAAAGTTGAAACAATTCGTTGAATGGACAGAGTATTTATTGTAAATGCCCATCTTTCCACCGATCTGTCATTTGAAAGATCTTATTTATATAATAATGCTTATAATATAATAAATTACCATATCTCTTCTTACGGGTGTTTTTTCTTTATTGCCATGTAAAATGTAATTTAAGATTCGAAAACCACATTGGAAATTAATTATTAATATTTTACTTGAATGAATACTATTCAAATAGTTATAATAATTTATAAGTAAATATGGAACGACTCCGGATCCAATATAAAAATGCATGTAGAATTATATTTGGATTCAGAAGAATAGCAGTGCATCGACAATGTTCACTGAACTAGGATTGCACGGATTCGCCGGTCTAATGAGACATCGGGTCACTGGAGCCAAGACGCGGCTAATGGCTTCAGACAATACATTGGTGACCGCAGGATTCCAGCACCAAACCCCACTCCTGAGTGAGCGCTGGGCGCGAGCTCATCCCAGAACGCACCCTACATAGAATTGATCATTTATTTATTTTTTAATTTATTTATTTTTATTATTTGATTTTTCCTATTCTATGTACCTACTTAGTTCATTATTTAAAAAAAAATCTGTTGTATTAAAATATGTATAATTATATTAATATGGAACGTGTGAGATTGCACCATCCTCCCCACATCCTGGAATAAAACATTATTATTATTATTATATGTGGGCTCTCCTAGGCACAAGCATTTGTTTTATTAGGAGTGTGCAAGAAATATTATGACAAACGGCATTATAAACGGCATGGGTTGTAAAAAAAAATGTAGAAAAATAAAATATACATGAAAAAGTGCGTAGTTCTCAAAACATATTTTTTTATTCTAAGGTTGATGTTAAAATAATGGGTAATATAATGTTATTTAACCCGTCATTATTAAATAAGTATACGGAGCCAGAGGCAGCCTTCCATCACGCAAGAGTGACGCAGCCAGTAACAGTTACATGTTTTGGAATAACTTACAGATTCCCATTTTGATAATGCCAAAGCGTTTAGAGAATGAAAATTAAAAGCAACCTAGGCCAATTCGCAATTCGTTAAAATGTCAGTTATTTGTGTTTAAGGCCAAAACATTAGATTATAAATCTAACATGAATAACAGCGCCTTAACAAAGGACCCTATAACTCGTCTATAATTTTAGGCGATTTATTTTTATTCATTTACATGCCGTTAATAGGGGAAGATTGGCACCATTCGTACACTTTTTTGACTTTGCTTTCAAAAATTGATAAATAAAGATATATTGCTCAAACAGTTATTATAACATTCAGCATACGTTCCGCTCCTTATTCTTTATCCAAACGATACAAAGAATAGGGTGGGTCACGAGTGTATGGGGATTTTTTTTTTCTTGTTTTGGTTTGTCTAATAGTGATGAAAGGGTGTTAAATGGAGGTATAAAATCACGTAATTGTTTAAATAATATTTGGATATCATCTTCTTCCTCCAAATTGACTTCGAAATTTCGCGTTATAGAGAAAAACCCACCCTTGTCAAATCTTAAAAAAATATTAGATAAACCATTAAAAATGAATTATTTTTAATAAAACACGTTAAAAAGGGAATATTTTGATTTATTTATGTATGTGTAATGAGGAAAATAACAATATACAATAGTTTAGAAAACGAGACCTTTGCACTAAAGAAACGAACGATAAGAACTCTGAAGTGATTCAAACTTGCACATTCAGTTGAAAATACGGCACTGGATTGAAGGTCGATTGAGCGAAGGACCTGAGACAATGCGGTGGGCAAAGTTTACCGCAAGTTGGCCTAAGCCAGCTCACATTTCCCTATCTACAACTACAATACTAAATTCGCTATTGTGAACTGTGCCCTGTGCAATATGCAATGTGAGCTTGCTGAGATCAGTTGGGATGACGCGAACCAAAATATTAGGTCGTTCCCCTTGAAAAATTCTGAATTTGAAAATCTTTAAAATAATGTTTTATTGTAAGAAGCATTTGTAACTTATTTCTATGAAGCGTTGTCGTTTAAAATACACAAAGCTGAAATTGAAGCTCAAAAAACTATGATTATTTCGTGAACTAGGTATTGAATTCTTGTCAGACAACGACCTGTGCTAATAGAGTCATACCCTCATACAAATAAGCGTATTATAAATTACACAACTGATAAACAACCTTTTACCCTACATTAATGGTTGTTTATCAGTTCGATAAAATTTAAACTTGTTTTTTACCAAGTCCCATAGTTTTCATAAGCATGGAGACTGAAAACAGTATGGAAATCTAAGAATTTTTTTGTAATTTCGTTATGAGTATATCGTTTTTGTTAATGCGCACGTAATTTTATTTTTTTTTTTATTCCTAATTTTAATCTTAATTTTAAATAGTAATTCTAATTTTAATTTTTAATTTCTACAAACTTTATTTCATAAGTTTTTAGAAATTATATATAATACGTTTATATAGTATAGATATGCCGCCGGTCAATGGTTGAGCTGGTATTGCGTGTGGTTTCTGCCCAGTCGTGAGTTTCGTTCCCCAAATGGCTAAGTCCTCTATTACAACACAACAACATTTTTCTGCGTAATTTGATGGTAGTAGGATATTTTCAAATGATGTCATTTGTTTCGAAAGCCGGAAACGTTTGCCCTTCTTTTGAAATTAAATGAAAACAAAAAATTAAGAGAGGCAAACATTTCCGGGTTAGGAATAACCTGACAATTTTTAAAAATCTCCTACAACCACAGTAAGCGGAACATGTTGCTCGTAACGTGATGGAGGATTTAGCCAGTCGAGAAATAGAACCAAGACAGACCCAACATAGAAAGCGCGGTGCCAACTCCGCCACTGATCGGACAACTAAGTATATAGATTTGATCAAAAGTTGTTCATCAACGTTAGGTGCCATCTTCATGGTGCGGTTGATCAATAATATTATTAAATCCTAATGTTTAATTTTTGCACACATATTTCAGATAGTATAGATTAAATGTTTTATCATTAACACCATCAGAAGCATTGTCGACGTGATGCGATGTGGTGACGTATCCCGCAAATACGTGTATATGTAGACGCATGATGTATTAGGTACGAATGTCGCAAAATACGTGTATATACGTAGGTAGGTACTGGTTATGAAACTACTAATCGCAAAATTTTATCAAAGCTCAAGCAAGAGGACAAAATCAAAAGCAATCTCGATCGATAACAAATTATCCGGTCCACCGTGGAGGCTGGAAGCCGAGTATTGGGTAACCGAGCAAAATTCTTTGAAAACTTCCGCCGTATTTACTCCCAAATTCTTTCGCCGGACCGTTAAACCACTCAGGTCCGGCTAAATAAAATTTCTTCAGCGTATCGCGGCGAACAATGGCCGCCTGGCCCATTCGATTACGTGTAACTGCTTAAAGCGGTCCACATCGAGTTTTTCATTAATTTCCAATTTTTCCGCCCCATAAGTAAAGTCACCGGCAAGTTTTCCCACCCCCGGGACCAATTGATTTATAACCATCCCTGCGAGAGAGACTTGTGGGAGGTTTGCCACCCCCTCGATTCTACTGCCTTCCCACCCAATGCCCCCGCCCAGCCCGGGACAGAAATGTCGAATAGTGATGCAACTAACAACGGAACCTTTTCGGACTAACTTTGGTGACGAGTTTCGCCCCTTTCCGAGAATGGATGTAAAGTTGGAAATAACTTCTAAAATTAAATTATTCCTCAAAAAGTTGTATTTCCCGGAAAATGTATTCTCAGAATATCAACATTAATTTCATTATTTATTTCATCGATGAGTCAAATAAATTTAATTACGACATTTTCAGAGATTTATTAGATACCTGCACTTAATTTTAAAATTTAGTTTTGCCACTGTTTAACAGGACTTTCGGAAGACGGAATAGGCGTCACACTCCAAATCTAAACTTTATGAATATGGTTTTAAATTTTCAGCAATTAAATTAAAAACATACACTTTAAAAACTCGTGAAATTAGTGAGCTCTGCCGTAACGCCATTACTTTTTGTGATGCTCCCATCGGCATATCTAACTGCTCAAATAAAAGACAAAATGTTTTATGCAATTGAAGCATTTCACTTCACCATTTACAATTTTTTCTTCAATAAATTGCATCTTTGAGAAACTCTACGAGGTAAAAAAAAACAATTTTATGCTCGTAAATTACGCTTCCTACACTAAAATATTGTTGGACCAATATTAAAATGACACTAATAACTCACAAATATTTTTTACAAATACTAGAATCTCAACAGGTAGATTTTGAAAGACACATCAGAAAATTGTTTTGATGATGTTCCTTCTAGGCAAAATAAAAAATAGTAAGTTAGCATACATTATACAGGGTTTTAATGGCTGTAATTTGACTAGTAATTCCAAGCATTATTTGGTGTAAAATGATAATTTTATTTTGGTCTCTTTTGACATTTTTGATGAAATGAAATGTGAAAACAGTAGGTATTGAAAGTAAGGGTCGGGATAAGGAAAAAGAGAGATACTCGACTGAGTGACCAAAATTGATATGTGCAAAAGAAAATTAAAAAAGGAAAAAAGACATAAAAAGTCACCGGAGGCAAGAATTTACTGCAGGTTTTTTTACTCCAAATAATAATGTGCGTTCAAAATCACAGGTTAAAGTGCATCAAGTGCGTCCATTAACATCTTTTTTATGAATATAAAATGATTAACTAATTTTAAAACGTAGGTTGTTATGATTTATTCGCCATAAAATAATAAGGTGTATAATATTGCTGTGGGCAAATTTCATACATTTCAAAGGTCAGATGTAATAAAATAATTCCAACTGCTTCATTCTGACCCATATGGGAACAAGAATAACTAAAAATTTAATTAATTCAGCCGGCAAAGTAGCTTCATTATTATGTTATGTGACCAAGCAAACGTAATCCCCTGATAATAACAACGGCTACTTCGTAATGTTCATTAACAGCAAAATAATTTTGTATATTTATTATAAAGCTTGCTGTGTTTATGCCTGATAAGGGATTTTTTTAACAAATTGAGGAGATAATTTAAAACTTCATTCCCTTGGAAAAATAAGGTTCAATCTAACATTTGGTAAAAATAGACATTTGTGAAAAATAGACATTTGTGTAACAATTGTGTGACATTTGAGTTTTTTCATTTTAAAAATCCTATCTAAAAAGTTCTATGTAATTGCACGGATAATAATTATCATGCAATAAAGTTCTATATAAAACACACTCCATTTAAGTTTTAGAACGACAGGATCCATTTGCAATTTACGAGTGACATAGTTTAAAAATAAACAAATTTAACGGGCAACTTTGTTCTATCTGCCATGGATAGAATATTTTTGGAGCAATACGTTTTCATTTGCATTGCACTTACGAGTTCATGTCGTTTTATCTTTTTCTGACTTTTCTGTTTCCAGATTTTCGATTGAGTTTCGCTCATAATGTCTTCATTTAATAACATATTACAGTTTGAGGTTTTACTCATAAAAAGTTAAAATAAAAAATAATAATTTTTTTTTTTTTTTTTTTTTTTTTTTTTTTTTTTTTTTTTTTTTTTTTTTTATTTTGCATTGTACTCCCAGGAGTTAATAAACTCATTGCGGGAATGATACGCATTACATGAAACTTGTTGTATGTATTAAATGGACATATGATGGGGACATACACAACATTATTATTTCAGATAGTCATTAATAAGATGAAGTTTGAGCATGTTAGTTTGGGTCTTTTTACATTGACTTGCACATTTGATCTCGTTGGGTAGTTGATTATATTTTGTGTGAGCTATGTATTCTAGGGATCTTAGTCCATATTTTGTTGATTTGATTTTTGGTATATGAAGTTTGTTGTGATTTCTTGTGTTGTGTTGGTGTACGTCGCAATTGTAATAGAGTGTAGTGTTGGAATGTGCCGAGTGTTGAATTACTTGTAATATAGTTTTAGTTATTTCAAAAGTGGGAATGGTATTAAAAGGAAGTATTTGGGTGTTTCTGTAGATGTCTTTGACATGTGTGTCCCAAGGTAGACTGAAAATATTTCGCAGGGCTCTATTTTGGACGACTTGGACTTCTGAAATCATTTTTTTTGTAGCAAATCCCCAGATTCCGGCGAGATATATTAGATGTGAGTGAATCATAGCATGGTAAATCGATTTTAATAGAGAGGGAGGAAGTAACCCGCGAAGTCTATATAAAACACCAGTTATAGGAGTAATTTTGGATAGAACATGTTTAAATTGGTGATTCCATGTGAGTTGTGAATCAATGAAAAGGCCAAGATATTTTGTAACATCAGCCCTTTCAAGGCGGTTATTATCAAGACTTATATTAAGACTTAATAATATTCATCCTAGACTTGCGGAAGAGTCAATAGATGTCGCAAATTAGATAAAATGGATAAAAATTTATCCAGACACCATCTAGATTGCATTTAGTTCGAGTTGAATCTTGCAATCATTCATAAAGATGGCAGCCAATAAAAATATGCGTTAAGAAAAATGAAGATAACATGGGTGGTTCTTAGTCGAAGTATGGTACAGTTAAAAGTGACCGAATTGGATATCGACACCTTAGCTCAGTGGATAAGAGCGCCCAACCCGGAAAGTAGGGAGGTCCTGGGTTCGAGTCCCAGAGGTGTAAATATCTTTTTCTGATTTTTCTATTTCCAGATTTTCGATTGAGCTTCGCTCATAATGTCTTCATTTAATTAAAGATTATATTATTGATGGAAAATTCAGTAATAAGTTAAATGTGGCGTGTTGAAAGCCATTCAATTACTTTATTTTCGATTTAACCCACATTTGATGCATATTTTTTAATCCGTTTATTTTATTTAGATATTTTACCTTATACGTCTGAGAATATATCAAACTTCAAAGAAGTACAATTTATTGCTGGCAACAATCGAGAATCTCTCTAATCAGGAAATATAGTTACCGGATATACCTTGTAGGTATTTATTTCAACACGAATTTTTAATTAGTCCAGAAATTCAAACATGATTATATTTAATTCAGTCCCGTAGAAAATCAAAACATGTTTGTTTGAACGCAACAACTCTATTTTAAGTCAAAAACCATCCATCCTGTGAAACCTTTACCAGTACATGTTATGCTCGAGTTTGGACTTTGATCATTCAAACAGTTTCTGTTTGACTGTAGTGTTTTAGTCGCCATGTCGATGAATGAATATTAGTTTGCCAAAGGACCAAGCTTGTAAAGCTATTTATGTCACATTTCGAAAAGTGACCAGAGGAACACAAGCATCCAGCATTTCATCATGACCATGCGTACAGTTGGTAACGGGAATTAGTAGACAGTACTTTCCTGATGATATGCCATTCTGGACAAAATGATATTGATTAACGTGGTTCAGAACCGACCAAATTGGACAGGTCCTTTCCTTGATTATTTTCTAATTATCTAGGAATATTCTCTATTGCAAATCAACACAAGTAGCGAAATTCAAAGCATGGATACATTGACTTTCTAATTTTGTACCAGAGCGTTAAAAAACTGCAGAAGCATAAGACAGAGATTTCCAAATTAATGACCATGTCAATTGATATTGCGTTCTAGTTCAAATATAATGATTTTAGATTTTTTGTAATGGTAGTCCAAGTGGTAATCTAGCAATCAGAAATTAAACGTAATTTAAAATTACTTTTAAAAAGCAAAGATTTAAAAAAAAAAAAGAAAAATAAACATTCCCGAGTTACGAATAACCCAACAATGTTTTAAAATTTCTTACTACCACCACAGAAAGCCGAAAATGTTGCTTGTGTTGTGATGGAGGACTTGGCCAGCCGAGGAATCGAACACCGACACAAAAAAAAAGAAGTGCCTTTCATACAAATATGATCGAAAGCAAATGGTCTATTTCGTCCAATAGTCCAGCGCTCTGTTTCACTTATTCTCGCCTGACATAGTAAATTTCCATTTCTTTTAATTTCATAAACACAGTTTGGCGTTTTTCAAATTTTATCCCCGATTGGGTGAATTTTTCCGACCCTGAGGAAAATCATTCCCCTGGGGGCCTATATCATCTTAAGGGATACCATATGGAGGGTTTTTAGAGGAAAGGGTGGAAAAAGAAAGAGAGAAAGTTTTTGGAAGGAAAAATGTATGAGGGGTGGGTTGGAATCGGAGAGTCAGTGTGTCCTCCGTGATATACGTGTGAATCTACCCCTCCCACTGTGGTGCAAGCGATGAGAGAGTACTGCTAGAGAGGTCAGAAGATCTTCCTCAATCGGTCTCTACCAATCCGGCCTGCCACGCAGTTGGTGGACAGACACAACCACCGCCAAGGTTCGGACAAACCTCACGCTAAGTCACCAAACGTAGCGAACCATTATGGCAGAGGGGTTGGTAATTCAGTAATTAGTTCCCGGGGCAGCGACGACGGTACCCCCCTACCCGCCTCCCAAATTGTAATATTTAGATCTCGAAACACGTCCACAGGGCATTTCTTGTATTCTTCTTTGTTCTACGGCTGACATATCCTTGTTTCCTTTAGATCTTACCACCCTCTTTATCCTCTATCACCTAAATACAAAGGTCATAATATAATAGTCTCCACGTTAAAGAGAGCTCATCTAGTGTGTCATACTTAAATGTCCTCAAGCCATGCGGTGCTTTACAGTGATGGGAAAGCTACTCGAAACGGCTCCCCGCTCCCGGCTCCCCATTCCTGCTCCGGTTTCCGTTACCCGCTCCGGTTCCTGCGGAGTGTCTTTGTTAAAACACTCGTGAATGAAACGTCGATCCGTCTCTGCCAGTGTCACGTTACCTCCCGTTACGGGGACGGCCATCGGATTTGCATAGTACGCACTTGACCGGTTTTGTTTTTGACAAATTGCGTCAAACTCAAGGGGCAGACCGTATTATAATATGCGAGTATTGTGGGCCGTGACTAGCTTTGAACAAGGATGTCATGAACCTACATTACCAGTACTGTTCCAAAGCGCTCATTGATACGTCAGAAGCAATGACGGAATTCGGCATTGGGTGCTCGTGATCAGGATGCTTAAACCATTATAGGTACAATATGTGAAGGTTAATGAAATGAAAGAAAATACGTCATCTTATTCCGAATTGGCATACTAATTCCGTTAGGGATTACTTACTTAAATAAATTGATTTCATTTTTGAAATTATCTGGATAATTTTTTTTATTTTATTTTGTTTATTTATTTTTTATTAAATTTTTTTGGTACAATTGGTATAATTTAATAATATAAGCTTTTTATATAAAGAGTTAAAAAAGTAGAGAATAATACAATTAGCAAATTAACCAAAAATATCCCACATAGACATCGCCAGATCGTGGGTATACTTGAGTGTTTTTAGGACAGTTAAAATTTACTCATAAACATACGTTATCTTTGTAGAAGATTAAAAAATAAAATGAATAAACTACAATTCAAAGGATTAATAAAAAAAATGTTAAGTTCCAGCAGGTCAGATGTTATTATTTGGAAATTTCCAATTTGGGAGGCGTCTACGGGTACCGCCGCCGAGGGAACCATTTTTTGGATAACCAACACCTCTGCCATTGGTCACCCCAAATGGTTTGCTATATTTGGTGATTTAGCAAGGGTGCCCGGGCTCATGGGATGAGGTTTGTCCGGGTCTTGGCGGCGAATGCGTCTGCCCACCAGCTGCATGGCAGGCTGGATCGGGAGAGAATGGTTGAGGGAGTCCATTTGTCTTCTCCAGTTGTACTCTCTCGGAACATTGCCTCACACCACAGTGGGAGGGATGGATTCATACGTCCGTCAATGACCCCAGATTCCTACATACCCCTAATACCCCTTTCCTTCCCAGAATTTCCCCTACTTCCTTTCATAAAAAGACCTTCCATACAGCATCTCGTCAGACGACATAGGCCTTGAGGGGAATTATTTTTCTCAGGGCCTCCAGTGTGGAACTAACGTAAAAAAATGGTTTTCGATCAACAATTCGCAACAATGGGAAAACAAGCTGTATTTATATA
Organism: Glyphotaelius pellucidus; assembly: GCA_936435175.1. Lineage (NCBI taxonomy): Eukaryota > Metazoa > Arthropoda > Insecta > Trichoptera > Limnephilidae > Glyphotaelius > Glyphotaelius pellucidus. The sequence continues at coordinate 28,405,383 of OW386538.1, read as the reverse complement.
ATTAATGTGTAGGTATTAGATCTAATATTGGTGCAAGATAATCAATGACTATGTATATTATAAAATTATGTTAGGTTAACATATTTTTTATTTGAAAACGCTGCATAATTAATATCTACCGCAAAGCCGTTTTGAGCAATAGGGCTTTTAAATTTCTGCGGGCAATTGTTATTTTACCATTAAAAAACCCTTCCGAAAAGTCTAACAAATTCCACAGGTTTTCGCAGCATTGAATCCGAATGAATCAATGTTTTTCTTCACTTTCTTTGTTCGTTTCAATTCATCCCAGTTACTTTCATATTATTTATCCTAAGCCTAAGTTGGAAGTTATTAATGGCGGCTTTTTGTTCCAGCTTAAAGCTCTCTCGTGGGCAGAGCTTACAGTTGCAAAGAAGTTGGAGTTGGGAACGTGTGTTACGAATTAGATCCGGTTGATTTGATTCCTGTTTTAGACTTGTGTGGCTAACCTTGTGGAAATTGGAAGTAGCTATCGACACATAATTCCGATCGTACTGTGGGTAGATGGGAGACACATTCTATTTATTTGTTTGAGTCATTTGATAAGGGAGACGTCTTCATAGAGAACAAAGTGATTAGTTTAACGCAAGAGAAATTGCTTTTCAAACAATTACAAACGATTATTTCAAGTACATAATAACCTACATATTACAGCATATTCTATTGTTTTTATTTTACTTGCGCGGCATCAACAACAATATCCATTCTATCCACCCTCCCCTTAACCGTCTCAACTCCAATTCCTGTTTCCAATACCTTCCAGGTTTAGTTTTATCTATTTGTGAACATTAATATTTTTCAATTTCTTGTGTGTATTAAATTTGTTTGTGGTTTTTGTCAATTTCTTATGTGTATTAAATTATTTTGTGCTTTTTGTCAATTTCTTATGTGTATTCAATTGGTTTAAATTAGTTTGTGGTTTTTGTCAATTTCTTATGTGTATTAAATTAGTTAAAATTAGTTTGTGCTTTTTGTCAATTTCTTATGTGTATTCAATTAGTTTAAATTTATTTGTGGTTTTTGTCAATTTCTTATTTGTATTAAATTAGTTTGTGGTTTTTGTCAATTTCTTATGTGTATTAAAGTATTATTAAATGTTTCAGACCCAATCATGTCTGATTACGTCTAAAAGGGATCGAAATGAAAATCTAGTCTCCTTCAACGGAAGCAATCTTCCGAACAGACCTTCCATTGATATGCTTGGTGTAACTATAAGTGACCAGCTCAGGTATGGGGGCTCCATCGAAGCCAGAGTAAAGTTAGCTTCTCAAAAACTGGGCGTACTGTACAGGGCCCGCAGATACTTTAATAGTACACAACTGCTTACCCTGTACAAATCGCAAGTGCGCCCCACGGTTGAATTTGGCAGCCACCTCTGGTCTGGAGCTCCAAAATACTTGAAAAATACCCTCGACTCTGTGCAGAAACGGGCGGTCCGTTTGATAGATTCTCCCATCTTAACGAACGGGTTGCAATCTTTAGAGCACAGGCGTCGGGTGGGAATGCTATCTATGTTCTACCGGTATTTCAATGGAAGATGCTCTGAGGAACTAGCGTCATTGATCCCTTCGGCACCGGTGCATAGTCGGGAGACACGCCAAACGCGCGCCCAACATATGTACACGGTTGACATTTGTCACATGAGAACGGGTCGTTTTTTCGACTCTTTCTTGAGTTCAACAGCTCGGCTATGGAACGATTTGCCAGCATCTGTGTTTCCTCCCTCCTACAACATGGGTCTCTTCAAGACCAATGTTCATTCCTTCCTCTCCTCAAAAAGACCCTCCACACAGCATCCCAGATGACATAGGCCCTGAGGGGAATTATTTTCCTCAAGGCCTCCTGTGTGGAGTTAATGTAAAAAAAAAAAAAATTAGTTTTTTTCAATTATTTATGTGTATTAAATTAGTTTAAATTAGTTTGTAGCTTTTGTCAATTTCTTATGTATTTTAAATAAGATTAAATTAGTTAGTGTTTTTTGTCAATTTCTTTTGTGTTTTAAATTAGTTCAAATTTGTTTGAGGTTTTTGTCAATTTCTTATGTGTATTAAATTAGTTTAAATAAGTTTGTGCTTTTTGTCAATTTCTTATGTGTATTAAATTAGTTTAAATAAGTTTGAGGTTTTTGTCAATTTCTTATGTGTATTAAATTAGTTTGTGCTTTTTGTCAATTTCTTATGTGTATTAAATTAGTTAAAATTAGTTTGTGCTTTTTGTCAATTTCTTATGTGTATTAAATTAGTTTAAATAAGTTTGAGGTTTTTGTCAATTTCTTATGTGTATTCAATTGGTTTAAATTAGTTTGTGGTTTTTGTCAATATCTTATGTGTATTAAATTAGTTTGTGTTTTTTTCAATTTCTTATGTGTATTAAATTAGTTTAAATTAGTTTGTGGCTTTTGTCAATTTCTTATGTGTATTAAATTAGTTTATATTAGTGAGTGTTTTTTGTCAATTTCTTTTGTGTATTAAATTAGTTTAAATTAGTTTGTGGTTTTTGTCAATTTCTTATGTGTATTAAATTAGTTTAAAGACTGTTTACGTTCCTAAAATAAACAACTGATATTTTGTAATATTGGAATTAATTTTTTTAATAAATTTTTGAAGGTGGACCCTTCAATACAATAAATGATCATTGAACAAGATAATATTGAAAATATAAATAAAATAAAATGTTGCAATTAGGGATCAACTGTAGAGAAAACCAATGTGTATCCCATTCATATAAAAATAGGATACTTAAACCTAGGTTGACTTTTGACGATGAGTAAGGCTCTTGACTCGCAATCTGAAGGCGCGGGATCGAATCCCTGCGAGTGCAAATAAATTTCATTCGATTAATTTGTGTTGTTTCACAATAAATTCATTTTAAATAATTTGTAGTACATTTGCTGTACATTCCAAAGTGAAAGATACTCTCAGTATTGCCCTGGTGTAAGTCCACCATTCCGAATTGAAACATTGCTTGAAATGGCTTTAGCCGTGTTTGGTGACCAGATCTGAATAGCCGGATACTTATCCACCTTTCTCTTCCCCAACTCCTTCTCCTCCCTACATTCTTCAGCCTCACAACATATCTCAATTGGGGATGCCATAGTCTCACTCACTGGTTCAAGACGGAAGCAAATGGGATTCTTGTGAGATATTACATTAAAAAAAAGTTACAAATAAAAACATGTAGAAATTTGTAAATATTGAAAAAGATAGCAGCCTAAATATAAGGGAAAATTTAGGTAAGCGTTAGCACCGTTATTCTGAGATTGTTATATGAGATCTAACAAAATGACATAAAAACATAGGTTACAATGGCCGAGGGGCTAGAGGCGTTGTCCCAGTAAGACAGAGTTTCCAGATTAGATTCCCATTTGCGACCGTTACCTTTGGTATATTCCTTGTCATTTCCATGTTCTATTTAGATTTATCATTATTATCTTCTTCAGTGATTACATAACGCATCGTTACATACCTTAAACATGTGTCTTAAGTTCGAAAACCTGTGTAATGCTCCCAATAATAAAAATACCTCGTTTCAAAATTTTATGCTCGCGTATGTACTTGAATAAAATCTCAACTGTTTCAGTTCCTAATCACGTACGCAGAAAATAACGGCTTCTGCTTCTATAAAATCACGAACTCAGATAACTGTCCTTGTTTCTATGAAATTAACAATATAGATAATAGCAATTATTGTTCCCATAAAAATCGTAGGTTCAGATAATTGTTTCAGTGTCTATAAAATCACAAACGCAGGTTACATTAAACGTCAAGTATATGTACATGTAACTAATATCAAATCAGGCCATCAAAGAATCGCCTGTCACGACAAGCGATGCACTCAGTCCTGTAACTATTCGATTGCAGATTTCGCGGTCGATTTACCCTCACGCGATATCTAACGCGAACACGCCACCAGCAGCCAGAAGCAGCGGCCGACAGCTGGCGGACGGGCCCGATAAACCTATCCGCAAATAATTCAGGAATGACGTTCATTCCGCCCGCACTACGCGTTGTACCAACAAACAACAAACTACCATAGAATGATCAAATTTTGATGTTGGAATATGAATCAGTGAAGAAAGAGACGAGTCAAAATATTGTGACCAAATAAATAAAATACAATACCAAATCATATATCACACTTAATTTTTTTCAATGAAAGTAAATATATATATATATATATATATTTTTTTTTTAATGAAAACAAATAACTTTGTGTACACCACTATTAACTTAAAAACTAAAATAAATTATTTACTTATTATCATGACGAAGAAAACATAGTTTTCGAAACATGTTGATATTGTTAATTAAATAGTAGTGTACACAAAGTTATTTTTTTCATTAAATTAATAATCACGCCACAAAGTAAATTTGCGATGTTTGAAGAAATTATTTTTTTATGTTCACTAAGTAATTTTTTTATTATAATTTTTTTTATTTTAACTTTTTATGAGTAAAACCTCAAACTGTAATATTTAATTAAATGAAGACACTATGAGCGAAAACCAATCGAAAAATCTGGAAACAGAAAAATCAGAAAAAAGATATTTACACCTCTGGGACTCGAACCCAGGACCTCCCTACTTTCCGGGTTGGGCGCTCTTATCCACTGAGCTAAGGTGTCGATATCCAATTCGGTCACTTTTAATTGTACCGTACTTCGACTAAGAACCACCCATATTATCTTCATTTTTCTTAACGCATATTTTTATTGGCTGCCATCTTTATGAATGATTGCAAGATTCAACACGAACTAAATGCAATCTAGATGGTGTCTGGATAAATTTTTATCCATTTTATTTAATGTGCGACATCTATTGACTCTTCTGCAAGTCTAGGATGAATTTAATTATTTTTTATTTTAACTTTTTATGAGTAAAACCTCAAACTGTAATATTTAATTAAATGAAGACATTATGAGCGAAACTCAATCGAAATCTGGAAACAGAAAAGTCAGAAAAGGATAAAACGACATGAACTCGTAAGTGCAATGCAAATGAAAACGTATTGCTCCAAAAATATTCTATCCATGGCAGATAGAACAAAGTTGCCCGTTAAATTTGTTTATTTTAAAACTATGTCACTCGTAAATTGCAAATGGAATCTTGTCGTTCTAAAACTTAAAAGGAGTGTGTTTTATATAGAATTTTATTGCATGATAATTATTATCCGTGCAATTACACAGAACTTTTTAAATAGGGTTTTTAAAAATGAAAAAACTCAAATGTCACACAATTGTTGCACAAATGTCTATTTTTCACAAATGTCTATTTTTCCCAAATGTTAGATTGAACCTTGTTTTTCCAAGGGAATGAAGTTTTTCTGATTTTTCTGTCCAGATTTTTCGATTGAGTTTCGCTCATAGTGTCTTCATTTAATTAAATAATTTTTTTATTCAAGATACAAAGCCTAGAAGTTTCTTTGAAGGTTCCATGCCAATTGAGAATAAAATCAATTCAACACCTCCTTGCAAAGTCATTAAAAGCTATGAAAAAAATTATTTTAAATTAGCCGATAACCCTAACCTAACGTAACCTATTTAACCAATTTTTATATAAATATATATTTTTTTATTACTCTCAATGACTTACCTGAGTTGGTTTCATTCCGAGTTGTCCGGTCACCGTCTTTGAATAGGTACTAAACTCTGTAACTTATTTCCTTACAAATTAAATTATTGGGAGTTAAATAAAACCTAAAATAACTTTTATTAACTTGCATCGGTACACAATTTTTTTCAAAATTCCAGAAAATCAAATTGGTGAATTTATCTTTGATCTCTTACTTTGAATTAGTTAGAGCTAAAAGGGAAATCATTTCATTTTGACAAATAATTTATCACGATGATTGCATTATTATCATTTTTTGTTAAATGACCAAATATTCCTATGTAATTTTATATATTTCGCTTAAAAAATGATTTAATGTGCGAATTTGTAAGGTCGTTGTTTAAGATGATTTAAAAACAAAGCTTTAATGACCATATGCTAAAAGATATTTTTTTTTAGATTTTCACGGCCAAAAGTATTTTCGTTATTTCTTTTTGGGGTGTTTCTCTTTCTTTAGCCAACGTTTCGGACAGCGTTACAGTGTCCATCATCAGGGCAGATGTGTCCATCATCAGCACAATTACAAAGAAGGAGGTAGCGCAACACGACATAACACCCAAAAAACAAATAACGAACATATGCTAAAAAATTAAAAACGTAACAATTTTTCTCTTAAATAACCAAAACTTTATTATTCAAACTAACAGGATTTAAATTTCTGTTTTAATACAAGTCTCTTATTGGATAGGATAACATTTTTTTTTTTTTAATTTCCATTTAAATTTTCAAATAATACGCGCTCCTGTCGCTGTCAATACATCCCTTTCAATAATTTCTGTGACCATTATGATTTCCATTCAGTGTAGATAAATAACGTTTAGGTTTATGTTTGACGTGATGTGACATCCACCCTTTCAATCTTTACAAACGGAAGCAGACTAATGATTAAGCTTTTAAAATAAAAGCCGAGATTCAAATCGGTGATATCGAATGATGAACCGTACAGAGTATTTTTATGGTCATTTTAATGTGTCATTTAATGTGCATATTATGTCATTAAACCTTTTAATCCTTAATGCCCAACTTTAATGGATTCGTTGTTATGGCAACATTTCAAAATACAAAATGTAAAGGTATATTCAATTCAAGAGGATTTAAAATGAAAAACGAGCTTCGGCGGATTTTCGATGGTTTGTGGGGTTTCAAAGTTAAGTGTTGTTTTTCGGTCCATAGTTAAATAAAAGCCTTAATAACTTTATTTAACACATTCCTATTAAACTAACCTCCCAATTTCCCATCTTTTTATTTTCCAAAATTACACTGCTGAATTTCCAGTTCCACTTAAGGATTAACAGGAGTATGAATTGAAATAATAAAAATAAAAAAAACAGTACAAATTTTCAAATTCTGAATTGTGTGTCCGTTGTTTCGATAAATTTCAAATATTAGTTTATTTGCAAGATATTTCACAAAGTGCTGACGTTGCATTATTATTATTATCAAACTTAACCAATTACTACTTTCATCAAATACATGATACCTAAAGTATTTTATCTTATATAACAAATATATGATACCTAAAGTATTATGTTAAATAATTAGTAGGCCTAGCTGATATCTCTTATAACGAGTATTTTTCGAATACTAAATTTATGGATTCATTTTTACAAAAAATCCGGTCGAAATGATATTTTGTAACCAAATTAGCACATTAGGCAATCGAATCATCCCGGTGAACATCCATAGAGATATACAATACCCTCTGTAAAGAAACCCAAGCAAGCACTCGATCTCTCGTAGCGCCATCGGTATAATGAAAATAAATTTAGAAATATTTCATCCCCTCTGGGTCTTTTATTTAAAGGCATCGACTGATGATTTATGGCACGGGCACCCACACAACCCCTCCCGAGGGTTCGTATCGGCGAATCTTTTAATTCCCCCAAACGGTGGACCAAGTTTACTATGCAAATGAGTGGATCCTTCCCGCTTCTGTTAACGCTTATGGTCTGATGCCGCCCTAATATCTTCCCCGCAATTTTGAAATTCTTACCGATAAAAGTCACGGAACTCTTTAATTTGCGAGCTTTATTAATTAAAAAAAGAATCCCCTTTTTAAAGGCTTTTTTTTTATTAAAACTAGTTAATTTACTGTGAAATCCAAGATTCCAAGCGCAAAATTTATTAGGATTTGCAAAAAATTTTGGTGAGGATGCTCCTAATAAACTTTTAAAGTAAAGCACGACTAGAAAAGGGTTATATTATTCTAATTTTTATGCTTTGTCCCAGCTATGAGTCTCCCAGATTCTCGTTTATAGCTCCCAAGTGGTGGAGACAATATACTTTTCCAAGAGAGTGAGAATTTTGTGCGACATCAAGTTATTTTTTAAATCTCTTTAAGTTATGTAATCCTAGAAAAAATATTTGTCAATAGATCTGCATTTTAAAAATGTATATTTCGTTAAGATTAGGCATTAAAAATAATTATTAAGATCCTCCCCTTTCCCCCCTCCCCCAGAAACCCTATTACTTCAAAAAATCATGTTCGGAAACATATTATCACATTTATTCTAAAGATAGAATATTTTATTCAATTTCAAACCAATTTTCTATATTTTCAGCCGAGTGCATTGCAATAATTGAATCTCTCAAATATATAATCATGATAATTTTGAACATTCCCTTGCTCTCCTGACTCTCTCAGTTCTTTCCAAAAACTTAAATCCAGTCCTCTTTTTCATCCTGATGATCACTTTGTATCTATGCCTTATTCGGTACTGATAGCCTCGTTTTAAAGATCTGGAAAAACCGCAACTCTGATATGGATTCCTAGACATATCGGCATAGTGGGTAACGATACTGCGGATCCCTTGGCAAACAAGGAGTGTCCAACGCTATTGTTACCCTCATAAACCATATTCCCCTAGCTCATATTTTTTCCATCATCAAAGATAGAACCCGCAATATTTATAATAATATATTTGGCAGAATATTGGCACATTGCTAGTCAATAAAAGGGAACCTGCTACACTTCAATGTAAAGGACTATCCCATCAAAACCGTAGTTTCAACAATTTTTCCAAAAAATAAATTTCCTGACTTCTTCGAATGAGAATAGGATATTGTTCCGTTCCTTTTCGCTTTTTTAAAATTCACGTGCTTGACTCCTCAGACTATACATTCTAGAAGTGGGAACTTTAGATCACATATTTTTGGTTGTCCCTCTCTAAATAAATATTTTTACTAAAATATTTTTACTTAAGGAATATAAGGGCTCATTTGGAAGCATTCAAAACGATGAAGGAGATTACTGAAGATGGTTTGAAAGGAAGATACGCAAAGAGGAAGCGCGCTAATGTAAAAAAAACGATTATAATTATTAATAGGCGTAAGCGATTGAAAATATTGAATTAAAATTATATTCTATGAAAATATTGAATAAAACACAGTTTATTTAAAATAGAGCAAAATCTATCGATATAACAAATATATAGCATTCAACAAAACATAGAGAATTTGTCATACGTATAGCATATTAAAAATTTAATTGTTAACTCTCGACAGGCCAAGATGCCAAAAATAACGTCCGTAACCACGTGGATCGGCCGACGACTCCAAGCGTTTTTCTGTTTTATGGGCATTTAAACCATAGAAATACCTTTTTCGTGTTTTTTCTCTTTTTTTGTGTTATTTGACCATTTATTTGGCAGGGAATTTTACCTTCATTTGACTCATATTTTTTCCTGCGATCAACGATTTTTTCACTTTTTTTTAAACGGCACATTATGTATTAATAATATATGTATTAATACAATTATTATTAACACATTATGTATTAATAATAATTGCGCAGGAATACCTAAAACACTAAAAATATATTTCATGTAAGTATTTAAGTAGATATAAGAAGAAAAGTAATTTTGGGGTCTACCTTCGGCCCCAGTTGGCTGCGCGAAAGTTAAAAAAAAAATTAAAATAACAACAGAGACATTATGAAATCCCAGAAAGTGACAAAAATATCGCGAATAATAAATATTATATTCAATTATGCTAATATTATAGTGAATCGATAATTTAAACGAAAATCATGTTTAAAAACATTATATAACTGCACACGAAATTCCACACCTGCGCATGAAAAAAAAAATTTACCCCGAATTTATTGAAAAAAGATAGCTGCCGCATGTCACAAAAGATGGCCGTGCATGCAAAGATCCAATGCAACCAACATTATAATATAATCATGTTATTAGTTAAGGTTTAAAAATGCCGTTCATCGGGTACGCAACAAATATACCGTTTAACATAAAGATATAGGTTTTTTTTCCGAATAAATGACTTTTTATCCGCTTAAGCTTAATAAAAATTCCATATAAGTAATATTATTTAATAATATAAAATACTTTTGCGTGCGTAAATAAATTCGATTTATCAACGTTTACGTTGTTCGAAAATGACTTCAAAGCGTGAATTTTTCAAAATTTCTCGTTTGGAACAATTGTTATAATTTTTAATTGTATGAACGAGATAAAAAGTGAATTGACAGTTTTCTTCCAAATTTATAAAATAAATGGACTGTGTTTTATAAATTTAGAATTTTCCAAAATTTTTGGACCATTTTATAGAGTCTGTTTACGGTAATTTGTTTTTTTCATCTTTTTTCATGTTTGAAACCTAAAACATTGCTATTTATAAAAATTCAAGTATTTTTTGGATACAACAACTTCAAAGGTAATTTTATATTGTATCTAAAAAGGTATTTCTTTTAAGGACATCTACAAAAATAAGAAATATACAAGTCATTTAAAATACGTTGGGAAAATTACAAAATTCGTTTAGGAATCATTAGCAAAACAGTCGTAAACATGTGACTAACTACCCTCTCAGGCTATGTAAGCAGTGTTTATTTCTTTCCATGATCAATTTTTTAATTAGTATTTTTTTCACATCCACGCTCGTTTATCAATTGAATAAAATTTTCACGGGGTTTTTTAGTAAGGCTGTTAGTGTAAGGAAAATAGTATTTTTGTACATACGAGTATATATCGTAATAAAAAGGTAATGCAAGGTCTTAAGAGACATGATAGCTACGCAATTTAAAGGTGACTCTAGTGACCCGCCTTTGAGTCAAAGGTAATTTTTACCTTCGGACATACAAAGAAACAAATAATGTGATGAACAAATTATAGAGACATAAATAGCGTGTAAAATGAAAATAAACATAAATTTGTTTATTAAATTTTTATCAATAATATTGTATTGGTTATGTGCTGCACCCATCTCACTAGGATCTCATCGTACATAACATTACTAGTTTATGTCATAATATATACGTCGATATATTTGTGGATTCTTTACAGAAGCAATAAATTTACGAATCGGTTGAATAAAGTGAAAAATTGTCATCTCGGATCAAATTATACGTTGCTTGAATTTATTTATCACGCTCATTTTCTTCCAGAGTCTTCGAAATCACAATGATTGATCAAGATTTTTTTTTTTCAAAAAATTAAAATTGATTTTGTTCGTAATGAGGAATAATGAAGAGACTAGAAAAAAATTCTTTAATGGTTTTGATTCAATCCCAACCCTTTTTTTCCTAAGCGAAGCAATGAAAATGTTTTGTATTTCTAAGGATAAGCTCATTTTTCAATCACCCCTCTCACGAGAAGTCTCCATGCAGCGTTCTGTTTCATCTTCTATCTAGATATAGGACCAATGGAACGAAGTAAGTTGAGAATAGGTCGGTTGCATGTAGTGGTGGGATATTTCAATGGAATGAGGAATTCAAATAATTATCAAAAAGGGTGCCAAGGGATTAATATATTAATTTTGCCTATGCTTTGTTCTTCTTTAAAAGATAGGACTCGATTTTGTGCCTTTGTGTTTTCCTGGCCACAATTCAATTAAAACACTTCAATCAAAGGGACCGCCGTGGTTAAAAATACTGATCCTTTCTAGAGGACATATTTATATTGAATATTTTTCAATGGAAGAACCTACGGCGGTTGTCTTTGAGTCGAGGTAACATCGTCGAAATAATGTTGTTTTAAATTTAAAAGCATTGTTTAAAAGCCTGAAATGATTTCAATAGAAGCTTTAATCAAATTAATTTGTCTGTTGAGAAAATATTATATATTCCGACCTAGATTTACATTTATAATATATTAAACAGACATTATTAACGGCGATAAGTGGCTTATTTTCGGATATTAATGATTTGCATAGAATTACTGTTGTTCTACGAGGCAACACCGTAACCGCAACTAGAGTAAACTTTAGGGGGGCAGTCATATATCGGTAGGTGTGAAGGCAATTTCTAAAACCGGCCAGGATTCTCTGAAGTTGCTAGCTACACTGACGAACATAATGAAAATTATTTCTTGGAAATTGGACTTACATTCTATCACGATATTTTCTGCAAAAAATACTGTGCTACGGGCATAGTACCTCTGATAGATGCAACCGCACATCGTTCTTATAATCGACGCATGAAGAAGAAAGGGCCAATACAAAGGAGGTTTCATCGACAGAAAAAAATCCACCTTCACTTAAAAACTTTCAACTTTGTTGGAAATTCCGTTACAAATCATTTAAGTTGTTACCAAAATCACAAATATTTAATTACTTTTAGCTTGATTACCGTAGATAAATAATGTTTATTAGATATATACATAAAATAATTATAATTAAATACAATTAACTCACAAGTTGTAATGGACGTCCGCCATGTTGGGTCTGTGACGTAATGCCTCGTGGAAGGCTACCTCCGCCTCCTTGACTCTGCCCAATCCACTTAGTACGCTTCCCAAGTTGCCGAAAGCTGAAAACAAACAGAATAAATTATCAAAACGAGTCACAAAGGAAACATTGTTGTCCTTATCATTTGAGGGTGGGAGTTGTAGGATGAAATGCATAATATAATATATGAAGGGGAGAACTAACTAATACGCATGGTTTCATTGATACGCTACTAAACAAATAGCAAACAAGGAAAAACCTCCCCAAATTTTAAAATAATTAAAATACGTTTTGTCGTAGGTAGTCTCAAAATAAACTTTTGTGTAAAATAAACAACGAATCAACAGTAATTTTATTAACACAGGTACATCAACTGTTTATTTTTGTGTTTTTGCTGCAGTGTTATTCTAACTAGGTCGCTAGTACGCAATTGAAAAGCATAGTAGTTGTTATTTTTTAAACTACATGATATAGAAAAAGTACTTAAATCGGGACCCGTTTCCTCAAACAGCGAAGTTTCCTTAAATTGCTTTGATCACAATAAACATTAACTTTGGTACATTCACATACAAAACTCATTTTAATTAGGTAAAGTAGACTAAGGATGATTGAAACAGGTCACGGTTGAAACATCTCAATTTACTCACAAACTAGGATACTTATGAGTGTGACACAACACTCGAAGCTCCGTCAGATTTTTTTGGGACCTGTCATCAATAACGCTCTAGCTGGTGAGTGAGACAATTGTGCTCTGGAGACATAATACGATTTTACTCTCAATTTTATGTTGTAACTCATTTTACTCTCGCAGCTTGACCAAACTTTTGATTCTATTCTCTTCTTTATATAATTTAGAGTATGTCTATTGCAATTTGCGTAGCGTTAAATTTTATTAAAAACGCTTATTTTTAAGAATGATGTAGAAAAGGCCGCCTGGGGACGTTTGAAACAAATTATCTGCAATGCTCAACGTTTCAATCATCACTATGTATAAACCGTCCATAGTAAGAGAAAAATTCAAAGTTATCATGAAAATAGGTGATATAATCAAATCATTATTTCTTCACACTAAAAGTACTTCTGTGATCTTGAATGTGGATGACGAAGTAGATATCATTTGACCACATTCGACATCGTACAAATTCACTACACCACATCTAACCTTATCATACTTGATTTGAAAGAACTTTTTTTATTTTATGTTTTTAGTGAAAGAATAGTTAATACATGTCAACAAACAAGTCCTGCTAAGCCAATTGCATTGGTTTGTCAACAAGTGCTAATGGTTTAGTTACATATACATTTTAAAGGTTATAATTTACATCTTATATCTACAGATTCAACATTTTTTCATACATATCAATATAAATATTTTTCTTCCGATAACCAATTTTTCACCATATATTTAACCTTTTCCATAGAATTACATTGCTTTATAGTGTCAGGTAATAAATTAAATATCTTCGGTATGTTGTATTCAAACGTTCTCTGTCCGTACTTACTATTAAATTTCGGAACTAATAACCCGTCGTTGCACGTGAATCTAGTGCTGTATTTATGTTCTAGTTTCTCTTTATTCTGCGGGGTATATACGCTGAATTATAATTTTGTGCCATAGTATTGCCTTAACAGGTAAAATTTTGGCACTCTGAAACAGCAACGGTGTATTTTATCTCTGTTTGAAAATATTAGGGGCAACTAATAATTTTACAATTGTGTTTTGTACAACTTGGACCTGTTTCAAATTGGTTATAGAAGTGTTTCCCCATATTGTTAATCCATATCTTATAACAGATTTTGCCGGTGACGTATAAATTATTTTAAGTGTTTTAATTGATAGGAAAAAATTTTAATGTGTTCATTCTGCCAGAAATTGATCTGAGTCTTTAACAAGTTTTGTTTAATATGTTTGTCCCATTTAAACAAACAATCTACTGTAACACCAAAATACACATATTCCGTGACTTATTCTAACATTTCACATTTACAATTAGTTTGAATATTTACATGGATGCAATTAAAATTTTGATAAATAATATTATGATAAAATTGAAAATGGAATTAGGTGATCTTATATGCATTACTTTAGTTTTTTTTTTTGCATTTATTAATAGTCCTGCATCATTTGACCATTTACAAAGTTGATTAAAGTCAATTTGCATGAGTTCAATTGCAATTTTTAAATCTTTATATGATATAACCTACTCTAAAAATTGTTTACATTCTGTATTTCTTTGCTTTATTTTTTTTAATTATTAGATACTTAAAAAACGGATTATTAGCGTATTAGTAGATATGCAAACATGTGTTTTTATAAACACATATTTGAAAATTGGTAGACGTATTCAGCGATTTAAATTTTGACTTCTCGTGTTTGTCACGGACAGACCAAATCCAAATGCTTCACGCAGTTCCGAAAGTGGCGCGGCGGCAGTTCAAAATTCAGAGACTCCACAGGCAAGTTCTGCTGCAGCACTTGAAGCTGCTGTTCCGTCTACTTTGATAAGCTGAGTGAATACGCAGTTAATTTCTGTTGTAGGGTCTGAAACAGTTGTTCCGTCTACTTGGAAAGGCTCAGTGACTTCAGAACCAAATTTCTACAAAAAAAGGTCCTTGGATTATTACAAAAAATAAAATATGAATGGTTTTATTGAAAATCGTTTCGCGGTGTCGAAGAAAGTAAGTTCCCTTTCCATATCATATCATTATTTGCAACCCATGAATGTTTGTCTTTCTTCTTTTTTTAAATAATACTTAGGTCTTTGATGAATGGTACCAATGCAATCAAATTGTATTAATAGACTAGAGACTATACGGTTGAAATTTAAGAATCTGGCTAAGACGGCCTCCGTGGTCCCGAGGCAAGACTCTCGACTCACAATCCGAAGGTCGCGGGTTCGAACCCGGCGTGCGCAAATAAATTTTATTTGATTAATTTGTGTTATTTCACAATTTATTCATTTAAAATAATATATAGTATATTTGCGGCACGTTCCAGAGTGGAAGATACTATCAGTATCGCCCTGGTGTAAGACCACCATTCAGAATTGAAACGTTGCTTGAAATGGCTTTAGCCGTGTTTAGTGACCAGATCTGAATAGCCAGGTACTTCCCCACCTTCCTCTTCCCTATCTCCTTCCCCTCCCCACTACCTTCAGCCTCACAACATACCCCAATTGGGGATGCCATAGTCTCACTGGCTCCAGACGGGAGCAGTTGGGACTCTTGTGCGGTATTTCATATAAAAAAAAAAAAAAAAAAAAGAATGCAACTATATCGCGCCTTTCGCAAAACCGTTTTTGCAAGTGAAGTTTATATACAAATGTGTTTTGTAAAAGAAACGAATTAAAGCAATTAATTAACTTATTCATTAATTTAGCTAACAGCTTGCGTGATTAGCATTGCCTGGCAGGCGTTAGCACTACGGATTTGTAATTTTGTGTATCTCTCCGGATATGGGAGATTGGCGATAATGTGATTATTATTGTAATTGGCAGTTGTGAATAATATTACCACGCGGCTATATATTACATATGACGTGTTGACGCAAATATACATACCTGTCCTTATATATGTACCTTTGCATTCCTACCCACTCTATTTATCCACATAACCTTCCCGAGCTGGCAACAATACCCTGACTAGTCTTAACAAAAATGACAATAACGATATGTCAGTCTACTACTGTTTTTTTATTTAATTTATTTGCAAAAACAGCATAAAACCAATACGATACCTATTTCTTCTACCGGTGCATTTAGGTTGGTAGTTTGACGTATGGGTATTCCATCGGCTTTGCAGCGAACAGAGTGGCCCTACCATACAATTATATTTTAATTAATAAAATGGTGTTTGATTTAAAACAATACGACGGCCTCCGTGGTCCCGAGGCAAGACTCTCGACTCACAATCCGAAGGTCGCGGGTTCGAACCCGGCGTGCGCAAATAAATTTTATTTGATTAATTTGTGTTATTTCACAATTTATTCATTTAAAATAATATATAGTATATTTGCGGCACGTTCCAGAGTGGAAGATACTATCAGTATCGCCCTGGTGTAAGACCACCATTCAGAATTGAAACGTTGCTTGAAATGGCTTTAGCCGTGTTTAGTGACCAGATCTGAATAGCCAGGTGCTTCCTTACCTTCCTCTTCCCCATCTCCTTCCCCTCCCCACTACCTTCAGCCTCACAACATACCCCAATTGGGGATGCCATAGTCTTACTGGCTCCAGACGGGAGCAGTTGGGACTCTTGTGCGGTATTTCATATAAAAAAAAATATCTTTGCACTGAAATAAATACATAACTTCTTCTCAACCGATCTCGATTGGCAATTTTCACAAGGCCAGTGACTCATTTATAAAATAACAACCAAAATTGAATCCTTGTTTAAATCAATTATTTTTTTCGCAAAAAGTGCGTTCATATTTAGATACTTATTTTTCAGATCTATTTTCTCAGATCAGGACAGTATCGCGAAATTTACTTAAAACAATTTAACTGTTAGGCATGAAAAAATTTAAAAAAATAGTCAATTTGTTAGCCAGAATGTGAGATATAATTTTTCGTTTTATTAGTAAAATTTTACTTATTTCAGAATTATTTAAGGCGGCGCTTCCCGGCCGAAAAAGAAGAAGATGGAGAGATACGTAATTACGAATGTTGGACAAAGCGCGCTAATATTTTAAGTCATAAAATTGGAGCAAAAATTGCGAAAATGCTTAATAATACATGACTCGATTAAAATAGAGCAAAAATCTCGTGGAAGGTATCTTAAGTATCATTTAATTATCACATTGTGAATTTTTTCACAAATATAACTTGTAAAATAATAGAAATAGACTTGTTTTAAATAATTTTCGGAGCATACTTTGCGATTTTTTTCTATCGAGAGAATTTCATATAATTTGCGTTTTGGCGTGAAACGTATCTAGATATTATCTTCAAAAATATATTTATTTTTTTAAGAACTTAAAAACTTCAAATGTTTAAGGGAGATATATAAGAAATCGGTTGAAATTCGGATAGTGGCGGCTTAATGATTGATGCAATTTCAGTCATGTTATCACACTTTATGAGAATTTTTTTTCATAAACCTCATCAAGGGGCGCACATGATTCAGTTTCTTTCCATTATTTTATTTTTTCTCTCTAAACATGATTAACTGGGATTGCACAATCGTTCCAATATAATAAGGTTAGAAAGCTTACATACATGTTTATAACGATCAGAAATATCTTACGTAAAAAAGAATTGAAACTCATCTATGATGCTATGTGTGGGTCACTTCTAGACTATGCATCCCTAGGTTGGGGTGGGTGGGCAAAAACTGTTTTGGACAAATTAGCAAAAGCTCAAAAATCGCTACTAAGCGTAATCCTCAAGAAACCATTTAGATATCACAGCGATGCACTATTTGAAGAGTTACGAGTTCTGGATGTTATACAACTATACATGAGAAAATTAATTTTAAACACCCATAAACAACGCCACCTCTACCCATCTATTAACCATTCTCACGACACCCGACACTCACGGAGAAATCCAATTGTACCACTCACAACCAAAACATCTCTTGCTCAAAGACACTTCTCATTCTTAGGTCCAAAACTATACAACTTAATGCCTGATGCTTGGAAAAACGAAAACACAAGGGTTCTTCGCAGATTGACCACTACTTGGTTTCATCAATTAGGGAGAAAGGAGAGTGAACTTTTACTACACAAAATGAAATCAAACACAAACCAAAATCAATAACAAAAATTCCGACAAAAAATAAACTGTGCAAAAGATACCTTTTATATTCTAATTGTTTATATTATGTGCATGTATGTACGTACCTATTACTTTTAAATTAGAATTCTACAAGGCAGCAGTTAATCTTATGTTTTAATTTGATATTTAATTTTATTTAATCACTTCTCTTTTTTTATTTCATATTCATACAAAATGTATATGTAAGCCTATTATTTTGTAATGCAAACGCCATTTATAAGTAAACTTATTTTATTATTATTTTGATAACTATGCAAAGCACACAACAGTAATAATCATACCTTAATTGTTTATTTTATTTTATTGTTTCTGTTCTCTTTATAGTTCTCATAAATAGGACTACATTATGAAATGCAAACTAACTGTTCCCTTTATGTTTAAGTGTAAAAATATTTTTATTTCTTTTATTTATTATTATTATCATTTTAATAACTGTTGTATGCCATGCATACACAAGTGAACTATATGTTTAAGCCCTTTTTTTCAAGAACCTATACATATAAACCTTTTTTTAAGTAATATGTTAATACGCTTTTAACTTTCCAATTTTATGTTTTATTCTTTCTCTTCTTTTCATTTCCTCAATATTCCCTCTTTTTGTATAAATCATGGTCCATATATATTCACACTTATCCTAATTTGACTGTCCTAAAACGGGAATCTTCCTAGTTGGACAGTCAAAACATTTTATAAATAATGTACATAAATGTGTAAATATTTTACTAAATAAAAATGAAATAAATAAAATAAATAAATAAAGTACTCAAACAAGTGTTTGGCTTAGAACAAATATCAACATTTTGTAGAACTTTATGCAAGTTTAGTCAAATATGGTAGATAATATAAAAACTAAATTTAACTAGGACTTTCACATTTTATTCACTTTTTTATCTAAGGAATATTACAAAGCTTAAATAATATCCTTAACTAATTCCTTTCACGTATAATTTGCTCTCATGTGCGCACCTTTCTGTTTTTCGTTTTCAGTCGAGAAAGAATCAACGTTAACCCTCCAAGACCTACAAAGGGCCCACGATAAGATCTATCCGTGGAAAGCCGAGGGGATTTGGCAACTCCATTCCAAAGTCCTTGCGATAATGAGAGAATTCGTAAAGGGCAGGACGACTTAACATCTCTAAAGGACACCCCACCCCCTCCCCAATCACTCTCGAGATTCGTCTTTAATTCTTTAACACTGGACATATGACCGCACGCTATCAGAAATGGCTCTTGGATGGTACAGCGAGACTCCAACTCATGTTTAGATATTTAATAAAAATTAAAAAATAATGTCTTACAAAAATAAAATGAAAAACATAATAATAATCAATTTTTTACGAGAAAAACTCTCTTTTTATAACTTTTGAAGGTTATTCCCATCAACGTAATATATCATTGAAGAAGAAGATAACACTTTTAAATCTAAATGAAAATATGAAAGAAAACAAGACACAGAAAAACAGAAAAAGACAATGGTTAGACGAGAGGTCTGGGTTCGAGTCCCAGTTGCGACCATTGTCTTTTTCTGTTTTTCTGTGTCTTGTTTTCTTTCATATTTTCATTTAGATTTAAAAGTGTTATCTTCTTCTTCAATGATGGTTAGACGAGAGGTCTGGGTTCGAGTCCCAGTTGCGACCATTGTCTTTTTCTGTTTTTCTGTGTCTTGTTTTCTTTTATATTTTCATTTAGATTTAAAAGTGTTATCTTCTTCTTCTTCTTCAATGATATAATAATAATCATTTAGTCTTTCTGATAAGTGATCGGATTGATCGATTATTTATCCGCAATTCCCTTGTGAAATGTTGATATTATTTGGCTTAATTTTAGATTCCATTTTTTTTGCTTATCACACAAATAAAAGAGGCTTTAAAATGCTTGGCTTCATTCTCTGCAATGGACTTAGAGACATTTCAAAATTAAAATTCTTGTATTCTTCTCTAGTTTGAAAATAATTATTCTGCCTAAGAGCGGCCTAATGTCTAATGCGGCTTTTTTCCTCTGGGGGTACTGAAAAACAAAAATGTAACAAAGTAACCCCTAAGGGAGTACCAGGCATTAAAAGAAAGGATTCGAAGTGAAGTGACCGCAGTACCTCTGGAAATACTGCGATTTTTTTTTAGCAACTTTACAACCAGGCTGCGAGAATATGTGCGACAAAATGGAGGCCACCTTTTGGACATTATTAAAAAAAATAACGTTTTATACAATGTGGATTACGTAAATAAATTTTACAAAAGATTTTTTTATTGCATGTGCAAGATTTTTTTAATTCGTCCCGTTTCAATAGCTCAACCGTTACAATGATCAATGGGTATCTGAACGTTTTACTCCAAGTCACTAGTGGTCAATGTGCTAGGCTATCAGAAGCAAGAATCTGAGGCCTTGTGGATGGCCACAACCTAATAACGCCCTTTGTTATTACTTCGATATATTTTTTAATGTTTGAATATGATGTCAAAAAGTAGAACAAAGTTAAATAAACATTTTAAGGATTCTTTATTCAAATTAGAAAGAAATTTACGCGCTGAAAGAACACGTGTTGAACTTTAAAATCAAGCTAAAAAAAACCTTGTAAATTTCACAACGTTAAAGTTCACCAATCGATTTTCTGACACAGATAACCTATCAATTTAAAAATTAAGATTATTAAATTGTGGTTTTGAAAGTAAGGCAATCGTGAATAAATGACATGGTAACACTTAATACTCTGGGAGGTCAGACATTCTTTGCTGACTTCTTTTTGGACTGCATTTGAAACACACAATGCAATTTTTAAGTATTTTGCAATAAGGAACTCCAGTACAATTTTTTTTTTATGAATTAATTAAAATTCTAACTGAAATAACTGCATATTAACTTTTTATTTTTAAAGTAAGTTTTAATAGTTAAAATAATTGTCAAAGTTTTAATTTTTCAAGATCCCCGAAAACCACGGTATCTAGTGTGAATCGTGTGACGTCATCACTCTCCAAAAGTTTTATTTATTTTCAACAGGTATTGTCATTTTGTATGGAAGAATCTAAAAAACTATTCAATTAGTAAAACATTATTTAGGTAGAATTATTTATTTATTATTTTATATTTATTTATTATATTATTATATTTTTCAATATTATTACGGGAGAGTGGTATAAAAATTGTTTGAAATTATAATTTTTTTTAAATTTACGAAACGAAATCAATATTATG
Source organism: Glyphotaelius pellucidus (assembly GCA_936435175.1). NCBI lineage: Eukaryota > Metazoa > Arthropoda > Insecta > Trichoptera > Limnephilidae > Glyphotaelius > Glyphotaelius pellucidus. The sequence goes on along the minus strand of OW386538.1, from coordinate 28,384,110 downwards.
GAAACCGGAGCATCAATTTTGTAGGCAACTGGATACAACGCCGAATTAGCTGTTTGACGTCTGCCATTTCGAAATTGCTCCACACAAGAGGCCTTGAGGAAAATTATTTCCCTCACGGCCTATGTCATCTTTGGGGGTGCTGTGTGGAGGGTTTTTCTAAAGGAAAGGAAGGGGAGGAGTGTTCTGGGAAGGAAAAAGGTTTAAGGGGTGGGTAGGAATCTGGAGTTCAGTGTGTCCTGGTCATCCGCCTCCAAGACCTAGACAAACCTCATCCCATGAACCCGGTGTGGAAGTAGTATTACGATTAGCTTATAGTTTTTGTATATTTTAAATAATAGAGATAAACTTAAAGAGAAACCTCTATTTTTGATACTGAATTACTTAGGCCTAAATAATGTTTCAATAAAAACAACTATTATATGTATAAATCTCTATAAACAGTTTTTAAATAAACCAATAACATGAAATGTTGAATGGCTTGTCATACATTTCAAAACAACTACACATGCTATCACCAGGTGACTGGAAAATTATGGAGAACAGTGACATCATCACTAACAATCCAATAATACCAACTTGACAGTGTGTCTGATGAGACGTTTTAAAATGGACTTTTTAATATATTTTTTTTTTTAAATTCTACGTTTAATATTATTTAATAAAACTTTTATATTCAGAATCAGAGTTTATTGGTCTATATGAACATATTTTTTTAGAGCCATAATATTTTTCCTGGAGTTTCTTATTATGGAGAACACTGACGTCAGCACTAAAGATCCAATAATAACAACTTGCACTAGCACTAAAGATCCAATAATACCAACTTGGCGGTGTGTTTTAATGACAAAAAAAAATAAAACTTTTAAAGAGACCTTTTAATTTTTTTTAAAAACTACGTTAAATATTAAATATTTAATAAAATTGTTATTTCCAGATTCAGCGTTTATTGGTCTTCATCAGTGATTCCCAAAATAGGGGTCCACGGGATACCCGACGGGGGTCCACGTAGGCGCGATAAAGAAATGGGGGTCCTTGAACTGGTTTTGTGGACCCCCACTTGCCCCATATCGATATCCCATCCCCCGTCTCATATCCCATTACGCCCCCTCCATAACAGAGCGACTGGCGTACGGCGCACGTTGTTGTACCGGTTATGCATGAGATCTTAAAAAGCCTAGCTAGGTAAGAGGGAGCGTAATGGGATATGGGTGCACCGTACTAGGATGGGAACATACCCAATACCCCCCTCCATGCTCAATATCACAATACAAATGTATCAGCAGGGGGTCCACCGTGACCAGTAAAATTTTGAAAGTGGTCTACGACAAAAAAAGTTTGAGAACCTCTGGTCTACATGAACAAATCTTTTAAAAGCGATAATATTTTTCACTGAGTTCCTTATTGTAGGCCAAAATGTTAGCCTTATAAGTGATAGTAACGTTTGAGCACTTACGCAAAACATAGATAACATAAAATGAAATTTCAAGATAATATTCCTAAATAACTTTTTTAAGACATTAAAATACCACGGTAAGTAATATTATTACTTAGTACATTATGATACGGAAGAAAATCGTTTGTCCACTTCACCTCATTATTTTATAATCGCGTTTCTGTTTTCGACATTAAAACTAAATGAAAACTAATCAATTTTAGATTGGAACAATATTCCGTGAACTTTTGAGATAACCCCATTATTAAATTTTAAGACTCTACTATTTGCTTTGAAATAAAATATGCCAACAGCATTCTTACCTTATTTACCTTATTTTGTTCATATACATTTTCACAATTAAATTTAACGAGCCCCTAACATGTTTATTTTTAATGTATTGTGATTTCAACCTTTGTCACTTCTTATTGGCATTATTTACATTATGTTAACAAGGTAAGTCTCCCCTTAGGAGAAACAGACATCAGAGGACGATTCATAAATATTTTCGTGAGGAAACATGCTTTGAATGTAAGTTAAAAAACAAGTAATAACGTGAAAAATGTTATTTTATTAAGAAGTTACGAGTAATAAAAAAGGCGTTTTTTTCTTTTAATTCTGACGCCATCGTAATTTCGTTACAATAAATGTTTACGTAATAGGATTGTTACAAATTTTAGAGTGCCGTGAGAAAAGTGGATTTTTTTTTAAATATTAACAGATTTTTTTTCTCGTGATAAAGAGAGTATTTGGCCTTGAGGCATTTCAAAATCATTATGAAAACTTTGAGGTTTTCATTTCTTTGTGGAAGCTCAAAAAGTTTTTAATTACTTCTGGTTCCGAAGGCATCAGGGAAATGCTAAATTGTTTAAAGGTTCACGCACACCGAGATGGAAAACCATAACAATTAATTAATAAAATGGACTATTAAATTCACAATGAATTCCTCTGTAAATTCCATTACTGCCAAAGCCGGCTAACTGTATTGGATGCCACAATGGAATTTTGGCGGAGTTTAATGGCAGAAGTTATTCAAACGCAATCTGCAGGGGGATTATCTATAAAGTGTTGATAATTATATTCATTATTTCTCTCATGGATCCATAATTGAAGAATAAAGCTTTTACCTGCACTTTGAGAATATGTGAGCATATAATCAAACAATATCCTCAATATGTTTCCATCTTGATAAACTTTCACACGTCGGTTTATGCGTGAAAAAAATATTAAAAAAATTAAAATGCCTTATTTACAGACAAATGCTATATTTAAAGTCATATTAAGAAAAGAAAACCGATTTTTACATTGAAATAAATGTATTACATAATTCGATCCGAATTGATAATGTAACTTTCCGATAACTTTTGAATTGGGTACAATCAAATTTTGAATTGATATTTCACGATTAGGTAAATTTATTAAAATCTTCGTTTTTTTCTTTCTTGGTAGAAAGAATGACTAATTTATTCAATAGTATAAGGTGGCATAAAATTCCAATTTCGATTTCCTTAATCGGCAGTAATATTAGGAGTATCAAAAGCGTTCCATGGTTTTATCAATGACTTTATAACTTTTATTTAATTTACAAAATGTCAAAGTCGTGCTTCAAAAACGAGGTCATCTTCCAATAGGGTAATGACTTTGCGACACCTTTTACGAGTATAAATGAACATTACACAAATGATGTGTGTTGTAAGCATTCTCTTATAATCTAGTTTTACCTCTTACAGAGTATCCTTTGTATGACATTCGCTTTACCCTTGTTTAAGCAAAAGTTGTTCGCGTACATAATTAACCAGCAATTCTCAGATTCAGAACCGACAGATATTTAACTTGTCTCTGAATAGAATTGTTTCCGTGAATACCGTACCATAGTACCAGAATATCGGAAGTGGCTTTTCCGTTTTAGGAATATCGTTTTAAAATGTGTGCTGTGGAGGTTTTTCATTTTTAACGAATGAAACTTATTTTCAAACATTTCTCGAATCCGCCGAGGAAGCGTGTGATTCGGATATGAGTTATTTTAGGAGAACTCATTTTTGGAGAGTTTATTTTTAAGAATTAAATGTTTAAGCTTGGATTTATTTTAAGATGAACAGCATCGCAGCATTTCTTAGTACGAATAAATGTCACACAATTCAGTTCTGGCATGTAATATTTCTTGCTTCAATCATATGCATACCCGCCTCAAGTATTTTGTCCGTTTGGTCATGTCGACTCTTCCCTTGATTTGCACGGCAAACCTTCTAATAATTATTTTCCCATACATGTTAAAACCACATTTAGTGTAAAATATTCCCAAACTATATATTTTTCACGAAAATTCACACTTCGTAATATACCACCTTGTATTTGAATTAACAAATGACAGCCAACCAGTTTCGCTTAGCTCAAGTTTAATCAGGGCCTGAAACTTGAGCAAAGCAAAATTTGGTTGACTTTCATTTGTTAATTCAAATTAAAAGTGGTGTATTAAAAGATGTGTTTTTTCATTGAATGTACAATATCACACCCCAAAGTATTTGCTTCTTTCGAAAAAAAAAAACTTTATGTTTTCGGTTTTTTTTTCAGTATCAATCTTTCTCTATGCTGGAAAAATTTAGAAGAAAAGATATTTTCGAGTAAAACATACAATTTAAATAAACTAGTCCTGACGAATCAAGTAATATTTTTGATCAAAACTAAGTACAAAGTACAGTTTTGCATTCCCATAAATTTTATATTTATATAGTGTTTTTTAGTTTAAAGCTATCCTAAGTAGGCATTTCATGCAGTTTCACATTTAAATTTGTTTTTGATTCTCGCTCGATTATAGATTGTATGTTATGCCAATGTGGACCCTGCGCATATCCCGAAATAAAAAAAAAATCAGAGTGTGCATTTCACACCCGGAAGAAGTGAAACTTTGAAAGTGGGGAGGCTACGAAGCACCACACAAAGTGGAGACCGATTATACTTTCTCATTCTTTCGCAAGCTAAGTCTTATAGATGTATGTGTTTGCAATTTTTTGTTTCACCGAGTTTCGAATCACAACGGTGCTAGACAAGTTTTCACTTAAAAAATCGTTAAAATAATTATTATTATTGACACCCATTTATTTTATTTATTAATTATTGTTTAAATTGCTTTGCCAAAAAATCGCAAATATCCAAAAGAAGACTCTCGTTGTGTAACGGGTGATTTAGCGAATTAAATGATTTAACCCCGCTTCCCGGTGATCACACCAAATAAATCGATTGACGCACACATCTCTTAAGCTTCGATTACATTGAGCGAGTTTACAAGTTACTAGCAGACCAATTCACTATCTGCTAGTAAACTCGCTCAGTGCAATCACATTAACTAGCTAACTAGCAGATTTTACTCTACATTTTCTCAGTCCACCGATGTGCTTGTCACGCCGCTCACTTCAGTTGGGATCCGGCAGGCTCAAAAAACAGGCCTGCAGCGACTTCTCAAGGATATCGAACAATGACGAATCACTGTAATCGTAATCCAAATCAATTATGTTAAAAGTTATTTGAACATGGACAACCAACACCTCCTTTTCTTAAATTTTTGATCAAAGTTAAATGATCTAAAATAAAATATTTTATAACAATGTGATATTTATAATTTAACTTATGAATTCTCTTCGAGATTCATACTTGTCTGAGATGTTTTTTGTAATCAATAGAGTCTTTATCCTTACAAACAACATTATACGTTTAACTTAATATTATGAATAAACTTTTATTATTTTTTTTTATTTTTTATTATTTAAACTTTTTATGAGTAAAACCTCAAACTGTAATATTTAATTAAATGAAGACATTATGAGCGAAACTCAATAGAAAATCTGGAAACAGAAAAATCAGAAAAAGATGCTGTTTCCAGATTTTCGATTGAGTTTCGCTCATAATGTCTTCATTTAATTAAATAAACTTTTATATTATTTAAGATTCTTAAGAGCTCTTGTATTTAATTTGTAGAAAAGACACATTCATTCTACTTTAGGAAAGGTAATTGTTATTGGTGAACTGTATGTTAACCTTGCTGCAGATTGACAGCTAGCCACAATCGCTAGTCACAATCGCTGTGACCGCAATCGTGTTTAAGGAGATGTTTGTGAATAATAATCAGTCACTTTTATTTACAATAAACTTCACACAAATTAAGATAAGTCGCGGTTAATGTACACTGGAGGGAATTTATAACACCCAGAAGGCCAGGATATAAGCAATAGAATGAATTTGCAATTTTTTCCACTCGGCCTATCGGTTGGTGATACCAGTCGGTAAAATTTATTTTTATTAATTGTAAGACTGTTCGCCATACTACCCTTTAATACATTCATATTATTACTCCGTACACATTATCCCAAGAGTGTTAAACAATGAAGACAGTTAAATCAACAAACATTCTCACACATACACACACACCTACCCACTACGCACATCACCCGGTAATTACTTAATATATATACAATAAAACACTACAAAGAAACATATCATAGGAACCCACCGTGAAATATACTTATAACTGTAAATTGTTCTCACCATTGTAACTAATGTACCTACTGTTTGTTTCTGTTTATAAATAAATAAAACTGACACACTTATAATAATTATTATTTAAAAAGCTTCCCGACTTTCTGATTTAAGTATTAAAACACTACCGTCTCCGTAAATTGCAAATGTTTTGCAAAATGAAACTGTTTCCATCATTCAGCAAAGAGCGCTTCCCTATTCAGAATTCATTAAGGTTGAAAGTTTAACCCTGACGATTAACTCAATTTAAATCTGGTGAATTTGTGAACCTCGGGGCCCTTATTTTGGTATGGAACCTGGGTCTAAACAGGCTTTATTAAGCCGTCCTACCTGTAAATAAATAATAAGACAGGGCGCTTAGGAAGGTGTTCCCTCGCGTTAAATGTACTACAGTATACGAAGATATGACGTACAACGTAAAATGTACATAGGTACGACGTACATGTATCTATTGGGTAGGTACCGGGAAATTACCCGAAACCTTAGGTTGAGTGAATACAACGCCTCGGAGAGACCGGGACTTTATGTGCAAGCTTTATTTACGTTTCACAGATTCGTGACTTGAAGTTAGTATGATAATGTAATTTAAGCCATTTATTTTGTTTCGTTATAGAATATTTAAGAAATTTTTATAACCATTAGATCTATTTTATTGAAATAAAGGAAGATAGAGTTTAGTTTACGTAGATAGGAATACATGTAATTGTGTCAATTGTATCAATTGTGAGTAACATTTCCTTACGCAATTCGTATCGTTAAAATACCCTGATTGGATCTGGAATAAATATTGGTATTACAATAATTTAAGAGTATATAATATAAAAATCAAAATATGCCTGTATGAGTTATGAGTTAATGAAATCAAATATGGGTAGATGAGTTCGTAAATATCTATATATTGCTATTTAAAGCACATGAAATGTTTGAAACTTTCAAAATGCCTTCTTTCTGTCCTCCCGAAAGTTTCTGAATAATAACGAACACATGACAATATATCGAAAAGTTTTTTAATTATTACAAAATCTCTTACAAAAATGACATAATTTGGGAATGACATTTTGCAAACCATCGATTGTTAATTCATAATTCAATTTCGAAACTCTTTCAATTAATGAAATAATTTGAAATACTCGCCCAATATTTTGAATCGAATCAAAAATTATAGATATTTTTAAAAAGTAGTTATGTTAGGTACCAAATTTGATTGATTGTTCTTATAATATACAATTAATATTTGTAATTTATGAAAAATGAAAATTTGAATAAAAAAAATGTAGTAAGTGACACGCGAGCTGTTTGAAAACTGAATGTACTGGGATTGAATATATGGAAAGCGGGAGAGGGATTGGCGGGACCGGGGAGAAGAAGAAGGGAGAGGAAAGGCGGGAAATGGAAGGGGGACGCTGGAGGGGAAGGGGACGCGGGAGGGGAACAGGGACGCACGGGAAAGGACATGCAAGGAGTCGACATTCTAGAGGTAGGAAAATTATTGTACTTTAAGATTTCCCGGTTCCCCCACTTACAAAATATTACGACAAAATTGCACTTCTTCAGTTATCTCTTTAATAAAAATTATGTTCCACCAATAAAAATTAATATAAGAAATAATTCTGTTGGTTTACTAAATGTACCACTTGTACGAACTACAACAGCACAGCAGCACTATGTATGTCAGGGAATAAAATTATGTAATCAATTCCCTCTTAACAATATATGAAAAAAACTACAATTATAAAAAAAAAAAATTATATATAAAATTTGACGTACGACCATGTTATTTTTACTGTTTTGAAAAATCATGTTTTGTTAATTATTTAAACTCATTATGTTTATCGTACCTATATTGTTCATTTCTCTTTTGTATTTGTTGTCTTCTCGATTATAATCCTAAATTGTTAAATAATGACATCAATTTTCTAAGTAATTTTAGAAAAGAAATTCAATAAAATTTATAAAAATATTTTTGTTTTTACCTATATTTCCAACTTTTTTATTTAACTTCACTCTATAACTTCAAATTTCAACTTTTCGCTTTAAACTTTACTTTGAATTTTTTCACTTTATAACTTCATAATAATCTGAATGGCTAAAAACTAGTTCTAAATCAAATAAATAATTTTATTTTTAAATTCCGTGTTAACTAAATATTTTTAATCCTTTTTGTTTGATAACGTTCCGCAGCCTGCCACCGTAAGGTCATTAACGTGGTCTGTTTTACCAGACTTTAAAAATTTCATATTAATATAACTTTTCGCATCATAATCCCTTCCATGTCATTCACAATTTTATCATTTAATTTAATCTCGGAATCCGCCAAGTTAAATACCCTGTGAAGTAGTTTGGAAGTGGCGGCGCCGCTAGCTCCACCCTCCCAACACCACCCAGCACCACCCAACACCACCCAGCACCACCCAACACCACCCAGCACCACCCAACACCACCCAGCATACCCCACCATTACTCCCACCCACCCCTCAGGACAAAGTTGCTCTAGATATGCAGGAAACTCTATGCCAGCAGGATGAGCATGGTGCCAGATCAAATTGTTTAAGAAATACCCCGCTGAAGCTCAGAGAAGACGAACAACTTACGTATTTACTATCGTTTTGCCAGTCATCGTATTTGATAAATGCGGGATACTGGAATATATAAACACAACCTCATTTTAGAAGCTCAGATTTTTTTTAATGCTATATAATATATAATATCTTTAGAGCATTAGCGTCGGATGGGAATGATATCCTTGTTTTATAGGTATTTAACCGAGGAACTAGCAGCATTGATACCCTCGGCACCGGTACATAGTCAGGGAACATGCCAAACCCGCTCCCAACATGTATATACGGTTGACATTTGTCACATAAGAACGGGTCGCTTCTTCTGCTCGTTCTAGAGCTCGACAGCTCGGTTTTTTTTTTACATTAGCTCCATACAGAAGACCCAGAGGAAAGTAATTTACCTCAGGGGCTGGGTCATCTTACGGAACGCTGGGTGGAGGGTTTTTTTAAGTCACGGAAGGAAAGGAAGTTCTGGGAACGAAAAAGGTATGAGTGGTGAGTAGGAATCTGGGGGTTAGTATATCCAGGAGTGACGGTCGCATGAATCCATCGTCGAGAGAGTCCGCTGGAAAGGTTTAAAGGTCTCCCTCAACCAGTCTTTCTTGATCCAACCCGCCGCGCAGCAGGTGGGCAGACGCATCCACCGCCAAGACCTGGACAAACCTCATCCCATGAACCCGGGCACCCCTGCTGAGTCCCCAAACGTAGCAAACACATACGGCGGCGGTACCCGTACCCGCCTCCCTGTATACTGTTGACCGATTTGTCGGCCTCTGCGTTTTCTTCTTCATACAACATGGGTCTCTTCAGGCCCAGCGTTCATTCCTACTTCTCCTCAAAAAGACCTTCCACACAGAATCTCACTACATCTGAGAAGACTATCTCAGATGTAGTGAGATTCAGATAGCAGACTGAGACTCAGATTCCTAACCTAACCTAATCTAATCTAATCAAACCTAATATTACCTAACCTTATTAATAATACATTGATTTTAATTCGTGTATCCTAAATATACTCAATTATTATTATTATTTTTACATTAACTCCACAGGAGGCCCTGAGGAAAATAATTTCCCTCAGGGCCTGTGTCATCTGGGATGCTGTGTGGAGGGTCTTTTTGAGGAGATGAAGGAATGAACATTTATTCAGAATATAAAAATTGCACCATACTAGTACTTTCATGTGAAAATTGCACTATACTAGTCGTCGCCTCAGTTCTTGTATGTTCAATAGACCATTAGAAAATTTTACAGGAAGAGAAGGTTTTCTTTCATTATTTCAATGAAACATTATGAAAGGTGTTTAAGATAAAGCTATTTTCGTAAATGTAAAGGTCTCCTTAATTTAAATAATTCTTAGCTAAGTGATTAACTATACTTTTTTATACTCTATTTTTAATTTTAAAGTGGAGATTGAACAAAAACTCAAATGGTCTATTGAACACACAAGAACTAGGGCAGCGTAGTATCTTCCTCGAATATATGTGATTATTGCGATATGGCAATCTTTTTTTAAATATTTATCGATTGGTACCCAAGAAATCGCTGGAAATCGATCCGTTTGCGAAAAAAGTAAGATGAAATGTCAGCCGTAACGAGAAATTACGTACAAATTTTTGTTTATGAAATGTAAATTTAAATGCATATTTTTCCACCTGCCGCGATTGAAACCGACGTTTTTTGTGGTAACTAAGTTTAAAAGTAGTGTACTTTTCGAAATTTGTGCTTATTAAAAAAGTGGCGGTTCGTTCACAAATTAATGATAATTAATTTTTCTTTGAGCTATAGCATTATGAAATTTAGGTGGCAGGCGAGATGTTTGAAAACTAAATGTAAGGCAATGAGAGTATGGAATGCGGGAGTGGGTGGGGGTGGGAGGGAGGGGGGATAATTGATAAGTGCAAGCGCTACAGTAATTTCCCGTAATACCATGCGAGCGAAGCCGCGGGGAAAAGCTAGTTTATTTATAAATGCCAAAAATAAAAGCTCACGCGAAGTACTTAACTTATACTACTTTATTGTGAATATAAATTTATTCACACAGCATCCACATGTCAGTTACATAAGATTACGTCTTATTCCATGAATAATTTTTTTTTTAAATCATACGGAACAAGCTTAGCCCAGCAATAAAAATTTAAAAATCAGGCTATTTTACTTAATAAAATAACGATATTACGTTAAAAATTAGTAAACTAATTAAAATTACAAAACTTGGAAGGTTACAAGTAAATATAATCATTTAATTAAAATAATATTTCATAACAAAATCACGATCTTTATTTAGTTTCATTAACCAAGAAATATAACGTCAAACATACATTATTCGCAAGAGTTTATGACAACTTAAGTCAGTAAACAATGTACACTGATTTATTAATTGTGTCAAAAATGATTACATAGGCATTTTTTAACTAATTTCGGGTAAGGGATCGGTTACTGTTTATGCAAAATCCTTTTTGTAAGAAGATTGCTGAATGAATACTGTTAAGTACCTTGTCCAATAAGAAAAAAAATAAACGAAAAAACTATGCAGTTGTCCATCATTTAAAAACTGTTGAGTAAAATAATAACTAATTACGTTATTATTTATTACGCAACATTACTACCTTCTTTCATTCTAGGTTTTGAAATGTAATTACTGTTAATGATACTCTTTAAGTCTCCAATTCCAGCTCCCAACCTTTAATGAAGGTTCCCGGCCTGTGAATAATCGGCGCTTTTTGCCGATTTAATCAATGTAGTTGTTTGCGAGAATTCCTTAATGATTAACTCGCGTACTGCCAAACGACAATGCCTCTCTTAACAATGACATGAAAATTCATTAAAATTTCGGGCTCACAATTAAAAAGGCAGGCCTTCGGCACTGTCGGAGTCCATTGAATTATAAAATAACCAAGCATTATTTGCACAACAGAATAATTGAGTTGACCGTTAGATGCAGACGAATATTTTTTGTTCTTTGTAAGCAAATAATACTTTTTGTTCTCCATAGATAAACTTTTTTGCTCTCCATTTTGTGGAGTTTCATTGTCTCCGATTTTAAGTTGCAGAATTTCAGAACATCAGGGGTAATGGAGCAGTTAAAAACGAAGCTTTTATTATTTGAAATACTGAGCTTTCATTGGGCTGCACACACAGGGAGAACACGGTATACACAGAGAGGCTGATTGTTAGATTTTAATTGGATTTCATCCTGCTTTTAGTCAAATATTAATATTTGAGCTGTTCATGCAATGTCGATGAAGGAATATTATTTGTTATTTTAAACCAAAAACATACAAAACAGCTAATAAGGGCAGCTAACAGATACCGCAAAAAATGTTCTTGTCGTGTTCTTGTTGGGAATGACCAAATATGTATAAAATTGCGCCTGGAAAAATTATTAATTTGTTAATTGTTTTCTTCGATGACGTTTTTTTAAAATTACCGTATTATTTATTATTTATGCTGATTGTTGAGTGATGAGTGTTGAACATAAAATTATCCTAGTTTCTTGATACGACCGAAACTTTTTTGGTTCAAGAGATGTTAATATCTTCAATGAATGTATACAATTATCTTTTCAGTTAATTCAACATTAGTTGATCTCTTCCAATTTTATTAAGTAAAACCAGTAAACATGCATTCTGCAGTCATCATATTGCCTCAAAGACAAGTAAATCAAGAGCGTGTTCGAAATTAATTGACTTTCAACTCAATGGTCTGCAAATGTGTCCATATTATAACTTTTTTCATCTTTTGAATGGCATAATTCGACAAAGTGCAAAAGTTGGAAGCTGAGTTTCAGACGAAATTGTAATAATTAAATTAATGAGTAAAGAAAAAATTACGAAAGATCATAAATATTGGCCGACGAGATTTTTTTTTGAATTTCTCATCCTGGTTACGAGACCATTTTTTTATTATTCTCTACTCCATTGAGAGAAGTTTCAACTAGCAGCACGTTTATATAATTCTAACAAATTACTCGTAGTTTTTTGGCCTGACTACTGAGCTTTTAAGAAAATTGAAAAGGCACATCACCAACATAATAATATACCGTAAGCTTTTATAAAGTTAAAATTATTACAAATACTGCTGGAATGACTAGACGTTCGAAGGCTAAAGCTCAAATACTCGAGATAAACGTAAGTTTTGGAGTAAACTTTGGGCACTATAATTTCAACAGACACCAGACTTCCACAAAAGGAAGGCAACAAAACAAACCTTAATGCAACTGAACCGTTTTTGACTTATAAACACAATAAGCCCAAGCCACTTTAGTTCGGTGAACATTAAAATTTGCTTTATAATAAAATAATAATGCATAATATTCCAAGTAAGGTAAAATTAATTTCTCTCTAATCGGTCTAGCGTAAGGGTTCCCAAACTTTTTTGGCTTAGTGACCACTTTTCAATGATACTTTTTTGCCTCCCCCCCACCCCAGTAAAAATAAGACTGCGTTGACGGTAAAAGCGCCGCGGGCGAATTTTTTGGAAAAAACTGAAAGTTACATATATATTTGTACGTCACTAAACATTTACAATATCACAACCAGCTGGGTTTATTTAGCGTGAAGGTTCATTTTAAATTTTATTTAAATCCATTTTTGGCTGTATTTCAAATTAAAAAACACTTTTATCTAGGTACTATGCTAAGGGTTTTTAAAGACATGTTATAAAATTATGATATTAATCCATCAATTAATCTCAAGCTTCTTGCAAGTACGTACGTACGTACGTACGACTTAGTTAATTTCATTAGAGTTTTTTAATATTCTCCCATTTCAGCCCTTCACCGCCCTCTTGGAGCCTTTTGCAGCTCACTATTTGTCCTTGAGACCACCTCCACCACCGTGGATCTCTCCAACGCCCTAGGCGGTACCGCCCCCGTTCACTGGTCTAATGAGAGCTAACGGTGCACAAAGCTACATTAATGGCCTTTTTAATAATAATATTATTGATAATGATTGGATCATTAACAATAATATCGTAATTAATCTAATAACTTATCGCTTAGACTTACAACAAATAACTTACAGCTAAGATTAATTTCTAGTGACTTACAACTAAGATTTACAACTAGCTACTTACAACATTACCAAGTTTTATATCTAGTGATTAACAGGTAAGAGCTATGATATCTATGATAAGTGATTGGGTCTAAATTATCCACCCACTCCAAAACTCCACGACACTCTCATTTCCCTTCTTCAACTTTCTCCGGATCGACTACATAACCCATAGTTTCAGCAGCCCTTGGTAGTTGAAATTATTTTGCGGTACTTATTAAAAACTAGGGCCAAATTAATTAGCCTTTGTCTGAATAAAATTAAATAAAATGAAAATTGTATATTTTATGTTAGTTTAAAATATATGTATTTATTTCTATTCACTCACATACAGTTCACATATTAAGTATCTACCAGCTGTATAAGAAATGTTAACAATCAGTAAGTGTCTAGGTTAGTAGCAATGTTTTATGAACACCTCTCTTGGAGAACCTGTGCTGAGGTGTTTGCATGTTTTAGATAAAGTGTTTTAATGCCGACGTAAGTAAAAAAAAACAGTTTTGTCCTTGAAATTCTGAAAGAGGATACAGATAAAAGTACATAAAAAATATGGACACATTGTAGTAACAATTTATTGAAAATAAATTGTTACCACAATGTGTGGCGGCAGTTATGTGTATAATTTTGGTTAGAAGATGTTAAAGTTCATCATAATAACATGCACTGTAGTTACAATTTATTGAAAATAGAAGGATTCTACTACACTTTCGCAGATTTTCCAGATACTATTTTACTTTTTAGTACTTTCAGAGGAGGTTTTATCACCTCATTTAAAGGTATCACCATTATCTATGCCAACTAATAATTGAATATTGTTCTACCGCAGCAAACATATTAAAACCATGAACACATTATGCATGCTTTCTGTTAATATTTTCCATAGTTATATAAAGTTACAAGCTGTGCATTTTCCACCCTCCTATTACTGGCCGTAGGTATATTAACACTATAAGATTTTTAATTATCTCATTTTGAAACCATCTCTTGCTACTTTTTGTGTTTTGTATTTACACGAACAATTCGTATTAAATTTCTGCCTTTTGACCATCTCATTATAAAATTACTGCTTCTCAACGTTGTTATTTTTTTAAATTTACATCGACCATAGGAATCATAAACGTAAAGTAAATCTTACATAAAAATCACCTTTGGCAAAAAAATCTATAAATTTCAACGTACGACTGCAAACCAATACAAGAAAGAATGTCGCAAGAAATAAGTTTGTAAACTGGGTTAATGTTTCTTCGTCCGCCCCTTTCGTGTTTTTCCAATGCGGTCCTTATCAATAATAGTGGTAGGCGGAATTGCCAAATGATACTCGATAATGCATAATGGTTACCAAATAGGTGCCTACGATGCCAACGTTAAAAACGAGTCATCTAGAGTATTTTCTTAAGAATTATCATGGGGTTAGAATAATTCCGTACCTACAAGCAAATGGGTATGAATTGACTTTCATTAAAACTGAAAATGTTCTTTGGAAACCTTTGAGAAACATTCGTATGACAAAGAAAAGTTTTTTTTTCAAAGGAACTTAAAAAAAAGTTGATTTTTGTGCAAAGCTCCAGGTGATTTTCAGCTATTAATATTAGCACCATACTCTACTATTCAATATTAGCAAAATATCCCAAAAATACTGGTGCATATAAATAAAATTAACTGCCAAGCAGAAAAGTATACCCAACGTTTAGTGATTTAGCAGGGGTGCACGGGTTCATGGGGTGAGGTTTGTCTAGGTCTTGGAGGCAGATGACCAGGATACACTGAATCCCAAATTCCTACCCACCCATTAAACTCTTTTCCTTTCCAGAACTCTTCTTTACCCCCTTTCCTTCAAAAACCCTCCACACAGCATCGCCAAGGACGACATAGGCCTTCAGGGAAATTATTTTCCTCAGGGCCTCCTGTGTGGAGCTCATGTAAAAAAAAACTCATTAAAATTAAACTAGCATGCAAAAATAACTCTATTGTAAAGGCAGTCATTTGGGACTCCTGTGGTTCCGCTTCATGGGTTCAGAACTAAGAGAACAGCGCGAAAAAAAACAACCTGAGCTTTTGTGAAAAAGTTTAGCGTGAAACAAGAGGTATGATGGATTAATCTTCTACCTTTTGTATACCTTTTTAATTCATATAGGTACAAATGTAAAATTCAGTGACCAAGGCAACAAATATTTTTGGGTGGTCCTTTTAAACATTATTTGGTTTTTTATAAATAAATTATCGCATAATTTTAATTCACATTTTTTTTACTGATATTTATTTTCAAAATTTTATTCAACTGCGTGGCATCTTCACTTAAGTGCAATAAAAATATATAAAAGGAAATACATATTTTAGCTTTCGCTACCTTTTGCAGAGTCTGGATGTTTTTTCTCTGAACTTAAAAAATATCACGCACTGTCAATGAAGCGCGTCTTTTATTATTCATTATTAGTCTTTTTAATTGCGTTGAATTTATTTATAATTGTAGTTACATAAATGTTCCGTTTGTCGAGATTATGGTGATATTTTTTAATATAATTTATAATATTTTTGATTGGAAAAAATCACAATGTTTAGGTACCTTTCAGATTTTTAAGCATTCATGGACCAACTCTAGATTGCTAACGTACAAGCAACAGTTGACGTCAAATATATTAAAAATACAAGAATTGTGAACTAATATGTATTCGTCGGCGATCTGCAGTCATGCAAGAGAATGATTTAAAAAAAAACTTTTTTATTTATTAGCGTTATAAACTGTGACCGGCCAATTCAGAATGAAAACAACTCAGAACCTCCTCAGAAAGGTCGTCAAGAGTGATGATAAAGAAATATAAAAATTGGTTAAATAGGTTACTTTAGGTTATGGTTATCGGCTATTTTAAAATTATTTTTTTCATAGCTTTTAAAGCATTTTTAAAGAAATGTTGAGTTGTCTTGGTTCTGAGCTGGCATTGAACCTTATAAACAGTCTTTATAAATTCATATATGACAGTGATAAAGATATTTGTGTCATTGACCAATAATATAACGACAAATTGAAATTTAGGACCATAAAACAAAAATACACAACAAAACCTATACTTGATATGTATAAATATTAGATGATGAAAAGTTACTGTAAGTTATCGATACAATCATTATCGACAAACCGTGCTAGGGGTCCTGGAGAAGTACAACTACTCGCTAGTTATTTATAAAAGATAAAATTCCGAGATAACCTTTCTGTTTTTTGACAGTACTCTCTGTGAATATCAGAGTTACATTTTAATGAAGCCCAATTTATTCTAATTTTTTTACTTTTTTTAAAAAAGAAAAACAAACATTTCTGGGTTACGAACAACTCGACAAAATTTGAAAATCTCCTACTACCCCCACAGTAAACCAAAAATGTTGCTTGAGTCGTGATGGCTTAGCCAGCCGAGGACGCTTTGGTGGGATCCAAATGCGATGCCAACTCAGCCAATGACCAGTCAAATGTCTCAAGTCAAAGTAATATGAAATTTTCTTTTTATACTAAAAGAAATGAAGTTGTACTACGTCAAGGTTTGGTTCGGTATGATCTGAAAGAACAACCAGCGACCTTCCCTAAGAGACAAAGGAGTAAACGTCTGCAACCGGCAGCAGTAAAGGTCAGGAGTTTATTTCCAGTCTATTGCATTCTCTTTCTCTCACCGTACTATAAATTGAGCTCGTCCTGTGAATGAATTCACTCTTTAAAATTAATAAAAAATACTAGCCATTGTTACTTAGGGTAACTGTTCATATTTTCTGGTAAAACGGCCAAGATTTCCAACCTATTTACGATGAAGAAAAACTAAAGGTGTAAAATATGAGATAACTGAACTTATAAAAGAACATTTTTTTCTCTGCTCACGCAAAATGTAGATAACAATCTCTCAAAAACTGGGCATACTGTACAGGGCACGCAGATACCTTAATAGTACACAACTGCTAATCGTGTACAAATCGCAAGTGCGCCCCACGGTTGAATTTGGCAGCCACTTCTGGTCTGGAGCCCCAAAATACATGAAAAAAACCCTTGACTCTGTGCAGAAACGGGCGGTCCGTTTGATAGGCTCTCCTAACCTAACAAATGGATTGCAATCTTTAGAGCACAGGCGCCAGGTGGGAATGCTGTCCTTGTTCTACCGGTATTACAATGGAAGATGCTCCGAGGAACGATCATTGATCCCCTCGGCACCGGTGCGTAGTCGGAAAACACGCCAAACGCGCGCTCAACATTTGTACACGGTTGACATAAGTCACATGAGAACGGGTCATTTCTACGACTCGTTCTTGAGTTCAACAGCTCGGCTGTGGAACGATTTGCCGGCCTCTGTATTTCCTCCCTACAACAACATGGGTCTCTTCATGTTCACTCCTTCCTCTCCTCAAAAACACCCTCCACACAGCATCCTCAAAGATGACATAGGCCCTGAGGGAAATTATTCTCCTCAGAGCCTCCTGTGTGGAGTTAATGTAAAAAAAAAATTATGAAAGCTTTAACATGTTTTTAAGATTGTTTTGTCATTAAAGCTTACTTAATTTGTCTAATCGCAAATAAATAACGTTTTCCAGCTTTACTGCGATTCAAAAGTAGGACTATTTTTAGATTTGTTTTGTGGATTTTGATGCTGACACAAAATATACTGGATAATAATATGGGTTGTGAAGAATCCGGTTCACCAAACGTCATTCGGTTGTGATGAAAAATCCTTTTTCTTGGTCGATCTCACGGCCTGAGGGACACCTTTAGTGGTTATCACTACACGAGGAAACAACAGATAAATTAAGAACTGAGAGAGTAAGGTCACAGCACAGCAATTAATAATAGACTTCATTAACAATTGATGTTGAATGCGCCAATAGACTTAATATCGTTGCAAGCACATAATATATAATAGACTTCCTTAATATTGGATGTTGAATGCACCAAGAGATTAATGAATATCATTGCAAGCACGTAGCACCCTAAGACTCCTTTAACAGTGGATGTTGAATGCACAAATATGTTACCATGGACCATTGCACCGCACTTAACAGACAGACTCCAGACTGGTAGAAATTATTATTATCATTTGTCACTAGTCCGATTATTGATGTCAGCTCGGCAAAATATTTAGGTGGGTAGATAGAATAGGTCACATGCAAAGTTACATTTATAAGGAAAGGTTTTTATATTTGCGTCAAAAACTTGAACCAAGCTTTTTCAAAAATAGCTAACGATGAGCTATTTTTTGTTTTAGCGCATTGTGTAAAATGGATTCCGGTGATAATTTTTTTTTACATTAGCACAGGAGCCTAACATGGCCTATGTCATATTGGGGGATGCTGGGTGAAAGGTATTTTTAAGGAAAGGAAGGAGACGAGGTTTCGGGAAGTAAAAAGATATGACAGATGGGTAAAAATCTGGGGTCATTGTCATCACTAATTTATTACAGGTTTTCCTCAACACAGTACTTATACAGTTACTGTGATAAAAATATATATTTTAATATAATATAACAAAAAAAAAATTTGACAATTTTTTTGGTTAAAAAAATTCACAAACCATTTCTTAAAAAAGATACTCAAATCTTCTATTGTGTTTCTGTGTCATCTCCATTCAGCAGAATGCCGTTTAATTTACAATAGATACCGGAGCAGAAAATTCACTCCGTGAATCGTACCAGAGTTGAAAAGATATTTACTAAACTTGTTCAGAAACTTTTTAACCTTTTTCTCCTTTTTGCATTGAAATTTACGATTGTTTCAAAAATTCTCTAACAGCAGAAGCATCATAATTTCAAAAAAACATTCAAAGAAACATCATTTAAAAAAAAATGCACGCTTAATGCACTTTTTTTCCACTTCTCTTCCAACACTTACAATATCATCACATCAGCTAAAATCATTCAAGAAAAGTGGTTTGTTCCAATTCAGGCCCCAACGCGCAGGTACCATTAGGCTGGCCCCTTAAATGTAAGTTTTTCTCCGGCACATAAATGATCTTGCTCCCTCACACCGCGGAGAAGTTTAATTTGAAAGTTACTCGTGTATATTGGGCTCGAGCGTGACTTTGACGTATCGACTATGTGCGGGTGTTAAAGCGAATGGAAATCGTGTCAAACGAAAATTATGTCAACGCCCGGGCGGCGAATTGGATTTTTATTAACCACTGGAGCGATCGCGCGATAAAACATTTTTCCCTCCGATTGCTCGCTGTTTTTTTGTGACGATTTTGAAAATTTTCCGCCCACATTAAAAAAATCATACCTCCGAATTTTAATATGGAGACATAAAAACTGATTACAGTTCTACATAGCCAATAAATTTACCTATATTTTACTAATTTTCTTATATTTTTAGAATTGATAGATAAATAATTAAAAAATCTTTAACTTTATAAATGCGCAAAATTTGTGTTGTAGTGATTTGAAATCGCCGCCAGTGGCAGTTTTAAATATCTATTTTGAATATTTTCTACGTTTCTATGTTCTCTATGGCCTGTTCGATAACCACAGATGCAAAAATAAACTCAGAAAACGATTTTTTTACATGCTAATGTCTGATTAAAAGTTTACTTCGAAAATTATTTTAGAATTTTAGTGCGTGACGATGTCAAAATTGAATTCACTAAATTATACTATTTAATAAATTTAACACAAAAAACTGGCATTACATTAGGAAGATACATCAATTGCCTACAATTAACGATGAGAATAATTGCCGTGTTTGGTTTATTTGAATCATTTGATGAATTATACAGATTACCTTTTTCACAATATTAAAATCATGATGCTTCTTTTTGAACGATTGTGATTTAGAACTAGAAATTTTTATCCTTGTTTTTATATTACGTGATAAAACAAGAAACAAGGTTTAAAATAAAACATATATCATAGATATACACATTGCCAATATTTCAGCGTGATAGTTTGAAAGTTGATGAAATCGTGTCGCCATTTGTCAATTTTCGACAAAAATGTCATTGTCAAGCGACATAATGGTCAATGCACACAGGGTCTCTCATGACCACGTAAAATGATGATGATGATAAAACCGTATATATCAAACCTTTTGTAGGAGTGTCTTTTGGCAAAATAAAACCATAATTATTATTTTATTTCTAAAAGCTGGATATCGAAAAAAATGGGGAGGAAAATAATTGATGTAACAAATTAATGATTTATTTATTTATTTAAGCCCTAATAGGCTTTTACAAATTAAATTAATATTAGAGTTGCATAGTTACATTGGAAAAACAGTATATTGATTGAAACATTGTTTACACCCTTCGTCATAATAAAAATGTATTCAATTTATATTGGTTTTTCTCATAATTAAAGTAAATCAATACATAATATCATTGTGCCTCGCTCTAGAGTGATACTCTCAGTATTGCCCTGGTGAGACCACCATTCAGAATTGAACATTGCTTGAAATGACTTAGTTATATTTAGTGACTAGATCTGAAAAAGCCTCTTTACAGAATAATTGACAAAATATAATTAACTAACTAACTAACCATCACGCCGTTTCCCCGCAGGGGTAGGCAGAGAGGACAGACCGCCAAACAACTCGATCTTGGCACACACTCCTTGCTTCGTTCACATTCATACATCGTCTCATACATGCTCTTCTATTATTCTGACTCTTGACATCGCCCGACTCAAGTATCTGATTCACTTGGTCGTGCCATGTCTTCCTTGGGCGTCCCCGACTTCGTCTACCATTCACATTTGCGTCATATATTCTCCTTATACTCCTTTCCTCATTCATTCGCTCTACATGCCCAAACCATCTGAGCGTCCCTTTCTTAATCTTACACATAACGCTTACATCAGCCTTGCATTCTTTGCGGATCTCCACATTTCTCACACGATCATACATGGTTTTACCACACATACGTCTCAGGGATCTCATTTCTACAGCATTCAGTCTACTTTCATCCTTTCTCTGCCAGTTCCATGCCTCACTGCCATACATCAGGGTAGGTACCAGCACTCCATTATGGACGGCTAGCTTCGCTTCTTTTGACAGATTTTTGTTGGCGCCTACGGCGTTCAGTCCTCCATTAATGGAGTTACCGGTATTTACCCGTCTTTCGATATCTCTATCAGTCTTTCCATCTCTCGTAAACATACTTCCCAAATATACAAACTCATCCACCTGCTCCAAGTATTCGTCATTCACAACTATGTGGCACATTGTTTTCGTACTCTCTCTTTCAAATACCATCACTTTAGACTTACTTACATTCATCATTAACTCATTCTTCATACATACTTCGTTCATCCTAGACACGAGCGACTGTAGATCTTCCATACTGTTAGAAATCAGCACCGCATCATCAGCATACAACAGGCAACATACTTCCAGATCACTCAATTTCGCAAAATATAATTAAGACATAAAAATAAAACAAGTTATTATTTAATGGGTACAATAAACAGGGAAAAATGAGAATACCTGTGCATTTTTTAACACGCACATTTCAATGATCAGAATTGAAATATACGTATTAAATGTCCACCGAACCTTATCAGATAGAAGCGAAAGTCGAACCTTTGAGGACAACTTAACATGAGGTGTGAGTATGCGGAAAGAAGGGTCTTGATGTTCAAACAAAGTTAATTAAATTTATTAATTAGAATTTCACAACTAAAAAACAAGAAAAGAAAAAAATTGAAATTAAAAAAAAAACCCTCAGCAATTCAATACTGTAGTGTGATATGGCTTCATGCAATCATAGCATAAAGCCACATCACACACATCACACTTTGTGAGGGTCCTTTTAAAAATGTTATTTAAATTGCACCACGCACATTTCACTTTTTTCCCACTACGGACCACGAAGTGGTTGCCTTTCAGGATAGGTCGCAGAGCCTTTCCTTCAGCTATTAGGCTAATGGTCCTTACAGTCGTATCAATTCGACTACGACAGAACAGCTGGAGGAGATCCTCCGCAACCTCACTCCTGAAGTTTCGGTGCAAAATGCGTTTATTTTCCTTGTGGAGCTTTGAGCTGTACATTATATACGCATTCTGCACCGAAACATTTAGTAGTCTCCTGAAAAGTTTCTTGTACCAGACCAGGTTTCGCTGTCGTTCAATGGGGAAGCCTGCCAAAAGCTGATCTTTTCGGTCAACTCCCCCCATTAATCTGTTATAGTCAAGTACACGCTCGGGTTTGTATTTAGTGGTACCAAATTTTTGAGCTGACCCGATTTCTGCCGAATGGTAGGTAGACAACATACTTACCACGTTTTTGTCCACCCAAACCAAAATATTGATGTCCCCGCAGTTCGAGTATCCCATCTCACCTTCCCTCAGTGATTTTCGGACATTGGGCTTCAATGCAGAGGGCACAAATTCTCGGTTTAACCGCAATGTGCCCATGCAGTCCATCCCATTTCTTTTGAGGCATCGCGCTAATAATGGACTATTATAAAAATTGTCCATTATTAGCGTATACCCCTTGTTAAACAGAGGGCTGGCCAGGTCGTATACTATCTTTGCAGTGGCCCCAACTGGGCAGATATCGTGACCGCCCGAAAAGTTGGCCCGTGTCATGTCTTTCGTCATGTCTTCCGTCATGTCTTCTGTCATGTCTTCCGTTATGTCATTAGAAGAAAACGATTATAATCCATGGCTTGGCTGAAATAAGGCATGGCGGTGATTGTTTTTGAAAAGAAGTAGCCTTTTTCGACGGGAAGGGGACAAATACCTTGATGCATTAAAATTGCCAAGAATACGTACACTTCGTGGGAGCCCATTTATTGGTACGCGCATGGCGCTGAAATTGTTTTTTGCAATGCATTGATCTGCATACCTGTTGGTCTCTCTCGCGATTAGTTCAACAAAATCTGCGTTGAAGATTTTTAAAAAGGCATCCACAGGTTTGCCCATTTCGTCGGTATTGAAGGTTGGTCCTGGCATCTGTGTACCTGTGAAAGTCTCCTTTATACCAGTAAAACGTGAGACCTCGCTGGACCAATCGAAAGAGTAACCATCAGGCGGCAGAATCGAACACATTGCCTCACGATCTAACTGGTCTTGTCTACTAAAGTCTATGGCCGTTAGTGGAATAGGTGAAACGTTGTTAATATTATTATAAGGTATCGGTGGCATGCACAAGACATCCTCAACGCCCTCTTGGTGGTCGACGTCGCTTGCCTCGTCGTCCACGTCGCTCGTTCTGTCCATTTCTGAAACAACAGAAAACCCAAATTAATTTTAACGTGTCTGTATTACGATTACCTACTGCCTCTGGTAAAACGTTTCAAAATAATTAACTCTTGGTACGATCAAGTTAATCAAATACGAGGTTTGTTCAAAAAGTAACGGGAATTTTAAAATTTAAGATTGAAGATGACGAACGCCCCGGATGCCCCAGCGCATCAACAAACCGATGAAATCGTGGAAAAATAAAAGAAATGGTTATGAACGAAAAGAGTGTGTGTGCCAAGATCGAGTTGTCTTGCGGTTCGTCCTCTCTGAGAAATGG
Organism: Glyphotaelius pellucidus; assembly: GCA_936435175.1. NCBI lineage: Eukaryota > Metazoa > Arthropoda > Insecta > Trichoptera > Limnephilidae > Glyphotaelius > Glyphotaelius pellucidus. The sequence continues at coordinate 28,360,062 of OW386538.1, read as the reverse complement.
CGTGAAGGTAAGTTAGATAGTTTAATAACTCACGTTTCCCGGTACTGACTCTTCTTGATAGAGAGCTGCCTCGTCCACGTTGCTGGTTCTGCCCATGTCTGACTCTGAAATAATAGAAAACACAAATTTACAGTAGAATTCGGATATAATGACTTTGCATATAACTGCCTACCGTTTTAAGCGACGATAATGTAAACTCAAGTTAGGTTTCATAGCTTTTAGTAGGAAAACGTATACGTTTAGTATGACTCCGTTTTAAGCAACCCATTTTAATGACAATTCGTCAGGTTAGAATGACATGCAGTGTTTTGTTTACAAAACCCACGCACCGATACCTCACCGCCCCACGCCTCGCTTGTGACTAGAAAGCTCGACACAATGATTTCCGTGAAGTGAAAGTGTTTTTTCAATTGAAGAAAAAAGTGCTGTATTACACCGTTTAGAAGACGGTGAATCCAATGAATAGTACCCTTTACACACAGAGTTCGGAGCGGGACGTGCCCCGCGCCACTTCAGGCCGCCATGCATAAAAGTCTCACAGTGAACTGCGCTGTAAACCGTTATCTTACTTTCGGTCTTTACTTTTCTGTGCGGCGGCCTGAAGTGGCGCGGGGCACGTCCCGCTCCGAACTCTGTGTGTAAAGGGTACTTAACTTATTTAGCGAAGGAGTTCGGCGTGTCTCATTCTACAATATCCACCTGATCTTACTATCGCACAAAAATTGGCCAAAAACAAGGTCAAATTTCAGACTTTCTACGTTAGCAACTACATATTTGCTTGCATAGAATGTAGGTACATTGTATCGTTTCAGATTACAGTACATAATGTACGTTTTTTACGTGGAAAGTTTAAGTTCTACGCTTATTCCCTGCCAATATACCAACAGTGAAACTGTGCTGGGTATATTAATATTCAACCATTGGAAGTTACGCCTATCTATCCGATATTGTAAAGTTATGGATTTCACTATGCTAGAAGAGCCCCTGGTATAACATTTCAAAAAATAAACTCACTGTTCCCAAACGCAGACAATTCTTGGTAGAAAGGCACGTCCACCCACAGCACGCTGTTGTAGCCGGCCTCCGGAGAGAAGAGTTCTCCACACTGGAGTTCCCCACCCCACGATGTCCCAGGTAACGGTTCCCGAGATGCTGCCTGGAAAGGTGCAGCAGGCGGAATCGGTGCATAGGGAGCCGTTGCTTGGGTCTGTACGGGAGTGGACAGCAACGGTGGTGAAACAGGTGGTGGTAATGTTGAAGGTGTCCCTCGTGAAAAGTGACAAGCTATTCTCTTCGGAGATGGATTTCTGAAAACATTTACATAAATTATATGAATCTTTCTCATTCACGCGTGAAACATAATATTGTATCATGCATCTAGATACGATAACTTACTTTTGTTTATTTTTTCTTGGAGGTGCGGTGGGGAGCAAAATGGAAGGAAGCAGGCAGAGACCTAACGGCTTTAAAGGCCTTGGCGCGATCCTCCCTCACCAGGGTCACTGTTAAAATAAATAAAAAATATATAATGAGTTCAATATCTCCACAGCCGTAGCAAAGTACTTTCATAAAAAAAACATTAAAAAATACTTACACTCCGGGCCGAGCTGCAACAGCAGCTCTGCGTTGACGCCCACGTCCACATAGTCCGGCACCAGAAATTACTGCTTCTGCAGCTGGTACCCCACCTCTACCTCTCATTTCATATTTCACTTCCACTCTACATATTTCAAATTGAAAACACTTCATGTACTTTAATGTTAAAACTTTTTTTAAATACTGCACATTAATATTATAAAATTTAAAAAAAAATTAATCCTGGATCGTGGAGTGCTCCTTTTCCCTGAACAATTGCTGTTTGTGCACACATTTGGTTAAAGTAAATAAATTAATTAAGTGTTTAACGAAATAACTGTTAAAATCATTGTGTGGCGGGAGCTTTAGACGAATTTACATCATAAAAAATGTCGAATTTTTGACATAGGACATTCATAATTGGATAGCTGATATCTGGATTAATAACGAACCAATTCAAATAAAACTTATATTTATCTCTTAGTTATGAATCAATCTGATTAAATAACTGCATTTCAAAAGCAAAAGTGCAGTAATTATGGATATTATTGTAAATCAAAAACTGATGGACGTTTTCAGTTGACGCTTGTTACTAAAAACTACCACAGAAACAATATATCATGAACAAACGAATTGAAAACACATTTCAAAGATAGATAATTCATTCACGATTACACTGATATATATTTTTGCGTTAAAAACTCAAAAAATCAATTCCTAACGGCATTTTAAGTCGAGAGCAAAATACGTCAGAATGTTCAAAAGTTTTATGTTGATTTTTGACAGGACGCTCTTAAAAAGCCGCGAAAACTTGCTGTTATTACTTCAAAGACAACCATAAAGTAACCGATAAGGTCATAGACTAAAAGAATATTATATTAACTATTCGAGAAATCAAACGGCTGGCCATGGAAATGTTTTAAATAATTACAATAAATGTTTTACGAGTGATAGAAAAATCGGTCGAAAAATCGACCGACATCAATCGAGGGGTAGGTACAAACGGTCGATTTTTCGACCGAATTCGCTCCAGTGGTTAAGACCAAGAGCGGAATTTTTAAACCGGCACCCCCGACTCGGATTCGGGCTGGGAACGGAATTATTTTAAAACGCCTTAGCCTAGAAGGTAGAACTTATCATTAAACACAATTATTTTTTTTATTATTAAGAATGGATCAATGCCGGTGTATATTTAATTCAGAGCCTTCACCTTATACTCCATACAATAACATTTAATATATTTTCAACCTACGTTTTTGGATATTGTCAATTTATTATTAGAATCTGCGCATGCGTATAGGCTGAATATTATGCTGTGAGATATTGGTTGACCAAGCGTAGCGAAATAATATTTTAACCCGATCATTTGGCAGTACAATTTTATGTAATTTTTTATGTTCCGGTAGCGCTTTCAAAATGGTGGCCGTTTGATTGAACGTGTCGTTCGCCGCATTACATGGTAGGCATGATCAAAAAATCGTTTTTCTGAATATGCGTAATATTAATCCAGCTACTCCGGGGGAAATACTTATGGTGGATTATAATACGTATCATTTTTATAAAAAAAATATAGATAAATAAACCATCTGGTAAGATGGAACAATTTACTACAACATCATTAAATCAGCTGGCAAACGGTGAAAATTTAGCGTCGGTAAAAGACTGGTTAATGGATAAGTAAAGATTCTGTAAAATCGTCGTGTTAATTAATTAAGGGGGAAGGTATTTAAGATTCTATTTTAAAATCTTTTAATTTCATTATACTACGATCATGCTTTTCTTTGCCACGTTTGCGGCATCCGCAAATTCTTTTGCTATTTCAATTCATTCGTCCTACTTGCCTAAACCATTCACACGTCATTTTCTTCACCTATACCTACATTTAATCTCTTGAATTTTATTTAATACGTTAACTTTAATCGTGATTATTTTTCAATTTTCCTCATTGTTTAATCATACGGTTACATAAAGTTACCAGGAATGTAACAGCTAACACAATGTTTTATCATTATCGCTTAAATTTATTTTGAAAAAAAATTATAAATACCACTATTATATTAGGATGTAGCCCCTGTTATACTCGGCTACTGTTGCAAACCGCCTTACTGTTTCTTTTAAAAAGCGGATCAATTAACACGCGCATGTTCGAGAAAGTATTTATTAGCACGAAGAGAATGTTACAAAAATATATGTGTTGTCTATCTGAGAGCAGGCAATTAAGTCTATCTACCACAAAGCCTTTTTATCCTGGGTTATCTTCTGTCTCTCTCATGTATGTGGGAATCAAATAAGCGACATATCAATCCAACAACTACGTTTGACCAAACAAAATTACAATCCAAATGAATGTCTACATAAATTATTTAAACCTCGTCATGAACTTTTTTACTTTTGCAATGATCTCTTTGAATTTTGATCAGTGACGTAGGGCTCTGATTGGAGAAAATATAGTAAAATACTTATGTTTGACTTAGTTAAGGTTTTAAATGCGCGCATTGTAATTAAAATTGTAGGGCACAACAAACACGGAAATTGAATTAGATACTATAGTAACCATTGCAGTCATTTACGTGTTTAGCCCGTTGAGACCCTAGTGACACTAGAAATATTGCTTCACTTTTACTACAAAGCTCCTGACTTACTTGTTTATGCTGCTTTCAATTTATTTGGACAAAAAGTACCCGTGTCAACCTATAAATTCATTTACTGCATTGCAGATTTAAAAAAAAAAATTATATTGCCTATTTTGATAAATAATTTTGATAAATTGATTTTTTCGGGTAAATTATTGTGTAATGTACAATATTTAGATCGATTACAGTAAGAAAGGATGATATTATTTAGGTACACAGTTCAGTTCAGTTATTAAAAATTCACGATGTGTCTTTTTTTAAATTGAAATGTGTCAAACAAAAAGGAGGAAAACTTTAGTTCTACTCAGGTCACAGTATGATATTACGTGTTTAATCTACAATATCTACTATCTACAATAGTTTAACTAATGTTTAAAAAAAATATTTCCAAATCATATGATTTACAAAACATACGATTTTCTTGAAATATTGTTGCAGAATGGATATTCTCACGACTAATAAATATATTAACACACTGTATCATAATATCTACAAAAGGGAGGACTTCACCGAATTTAAATAATTATTTTCCCTGAATAAGGAAGACAAATTCCCTCCTCATAATTTTACTTATGAGTAATTCTTCATTTTTGATACAAAAATATATTTGTAAGAATGTTGTTTTTAATGTCAATTATAAGACTATTTTTTCCTTATTCAAGAAATGGAACCTTTGTTCACATGTTCTTTGGTTGAAGCTCTCTAATCAAATATCTTATCTTTTATCAACATTCAACATCTCATCCCTTCCAAGTCTTAATTCTATAGCACCTCCGTCCATCTTTTTACTTTGAATTGGTGGCCTAGAACACCCTGATAGGGTTATGTCAGACAGGGTGATACACACAAGTACTGTAAGATAGGCTGTAGGTTCAAACCACGGAGGCGCAAGATATTAGGAGAACTTCGTCTCTTTTGTCCGCTTTAGAGCTGGTCTGAGGTGATCCAAAGGCTCCTTTCGCATAACGCGGGCAAGTCTGGTCAAAAGAGTGTAGGGTAATCCGTGGTCCAGGGTAAAGCGATGGTCAATAGAAAACGAAATGAATAGATGCAGGGTCAGAGCGAAGTTGGGCGGACAAGCAGAGAGAGTTGTTGTCAGGACGAGCGTTGCTGGTTAGCTGACTGAAAAATGGCTTGGGGCCCATGTTTACAGGAGGTGTAACAATGCCAGTAGTCTAACGTTGCCACAGCCACTCACGATTCTTAAAATCGAGTGAAATCGCTCGATGGTGGCGACAAACTCTCTCTTTGCATGTTCGCTCCACCCCGACCCCGATGTTTATTTATTTAGAAAACAAGCATAATAAAACAAGCTTTTTAAATACAAAATTTTTACATAGAATTCAAACAGCCGCGCCTTGGGCTCGAATCTTTTTTGTGTGACCACGTCACAAATCATTGAACACGTCTGTTACAAGGGTGAAAGCCAGAAACATTAAGAAAACTAAGCAGTGAATATTCATTGCACATTTTTAAAAACTTACAAACTGCTGATTTATGTAAATTTAAAAGAAATGCTTTTAAGTTTTTTCTTTTGAAGAATTTTAATTTTCAATGTATTCATGAAAAAACAAAATCTCTGGAAATATTTAAATAGTTGATGCCCTTGAAATTGTTGTTGCACATTGAGGGACAGTGTAAATAATTGTAGGAATTTTAAAAAAGTATGTATTTTTACCCTTACAAAAAATTAAACACTTTTTTTCATATAGGTGGGTTAGTCCCACGTCTCCAAATTTTATATAATTAAATAATAAAATTAAACCAAATAAAACTTGTGTGAATTTCTAAAATCTGGCTTAATTTGAGGCTAAGTCTATTTTTAAAACTTTTAAATAAAATGTTCTGAAAAAAATATTTATCAAATTATTTTACGAGCCAATGATCCAAAAATAATATTAAAATGAATCCGTATTTTCATTAATGTCAGAGGAATAACAATTAGCTATAGACTCTCACTAAATACAACAATAATTTTTTACGTCACCTGTATTTTTCCGTAATTTTTTGAACCAGGTGTTCTTGTAAAAAATTGCGTGAAGTTCCGATACCCTTTAATTTATGTATATACCACTACACTCTCTGTTCCCTGACCTCCTTGGTAACCTTTTACTGAATTTGCGTGACAGACACCCATTTCATTATGTGACTGATGTAAACAAGGGCCCTTGTATTAGGGTGGGTTGTTTCTGCGCGCGCTACGAAAGGCCCAGTTCTACGGTGCTACAGATCGGCGGAGCAGGTAAAGACTGGCGAGGAGAAGAATGCTAGAACTGTCTGTAGACATGGGTGGAGGACGTGTCGGTTACATTAAGTATCTGTCTCAAAAAGGACCAACAGATTGTAACCCTGTTTGTATAGGACCAGGTGGTCAGGAAGTCAATATGAAATTTTATACTGTGAAACCATTTAAATTATCGATTCCATGGTTGAAAAAGGTTGGCGACACCAAACGGTATCTTGAAATAGACGTTAAATCGAATTTCTCCATGACCACATACAAAAAAAAATGCCCCCAAGAAGTTTGTTTTTTTGTCAAAGAGCCTTAATAATAAGCGTGTTTTAAATTTTAAATAACAAATTAATGATAACCAACACTGAAAGTAGGGTAAATTGTTGTTTTTGAGTTGTGCAAAATTCAAAACACGTTTATTTGTAGGTGTATCGAACGTATCTGGAAATCACATGAAGTATTTGAAACTTAAAAATGCGAATTTTACATTAACAGATAATACCGTACCGCCAATACATTAATATATTTCTTCAATTAACTTTACCAATTACCAACATACGAGTATATGTAATTGGTAATGAATATTATGCACTACACCAATAATAGATTCCAAATCGCATCTAAACAACCGCCTAACTCCTCAACCGGAGCCTGCAGACGATGAGATGACCACAACTGAAGAAATACCTCTCTATTTACGCTACCTTCTTCACAACCCATCAAACGATGTGCGAACTGCTTGCTATTGGCCAACGCGGATCCCGCCAAAACTCAAATCGGGAATAATTGCGATTTCAAATTGACCTTTTCTTATAACACCGAACAAAATTACGAGAAACTGGACATATTTACGACCAATAAATAAATATCAGCGCTAAAACATGAATTTGTGCTAAAATAATAACCTGAAAACTGACATCTAGCTGTATTTTCCGCACTTTGAAAAAATGTTTTTTCCTAAAATATTGTGATTTGGTTCTAATATGTAAAAATTTACAATTTCTTATAAAAGCAATAAAAACAAAGGGACATAATGGTTTCGGAAAGCTGATCTGACTTGGTGAGAACAATTGCATATATTTTTTGTATAACTGGCTGCAAAACATTGCAATCAAGAAAAGTACCTAATTCATAAATCCTGCAAAGAATGGAAAGTATTTCTGTAGTAAACGTTCCAACCGGGCTGGTCCTATAAATATAGAGCCAAATGTGATCACAGTTCAGTTCAAAACTATCACCAAAGAGGCAACAAGCCTCCTTTAAACCAAGTATCTAAGTTGAAATATTTACAAGAGTTTTATTCAGTACTACATTCAGATTCTTTCGCTTGTATGGAAAATGAAAATCATTTCGCGCAGTAGTAAATTGATCTCTGCGTAACTCTCTGATAGGCTCTTGGCGTGAAAATTGTGTACGGCACCCTTCAGAAATACAGTATCTGTACATTAGTCTCCACTCGTCTTGTACAGCAGGGTTCAGTGATTAACAACACTGCAAAATCACTGTGCCTTTAATAAAACTACTCATTATAGTAAAGTAATCATTTGAGTCACAAAATGTAAGCGGAAAGTTAATAGCTTAGTAATTAGAACTGGCATCCGGAAAAAATAATTTATTTATTTAATATGAGATAATTGTATAATCGGTAAAACACAAAAAAGTTCTTAGAGCTAATTAGAAAGTACACTTTATTTTAAAAACTACGCAACACAATGGAGGGATCAATACTCATGTTTGAGTTGGGTAACAGCGCCGTTATAGCTGTGATAAATAGGTATGGAAATGATACAGTCAAAAATAAGTTTTTGTAAATAGAAAACCAAAATATGAAGCATTACGTATAAAAAAAAATCTTTGGTTTTTTTTGCTCTTGATGACAAATCATCAGTGAGAACCGACTTTGAAATGGCTTTTGGTTATGACTTTTTAATCACATTTACCGCAAACATAATAAAAAAATGACCATAACCGGGAACATTAAAATCTCATTGATCTCATCCACAATATCGCAACTCTAACACGGCATTTTAAATACAAATGTATATTTAATATTAAATGTACAATATAATAAAGATGCATCCAAAACACCCGGTGTGTGTGTTCATATGCCCAAATGACGAGGGTGTACCGCATGCCATTCTAGAACAATGTAACGGTAAATGTGAAGCGGTGGAACTATACCAACAATTCGCTTACGATAAAATATAAAACTCACACTTAAATAAGAGACCTTAAAATAGGTAATAAGTAATAATTTTACATCAATAAAAAAACTAAATCACCTTCCAGCACCGATTCACCGATCAACTAAATTTTCCAACAAGAAAGGTGTTTACTATTTTTTAATTACCGACCTTCCTCATTCGAATACTATATTTATTTTGATTTGATCAGGTCTCATTATTGAGTTACAGCTATTACGCTATTGACGCCATTAGTAAGTAAGTTATATAAACAGTATTTTGGCTCTCAATTTTAGGATAACTAAATACTGCTGTTTTATTTGTGAGTGGGACAGCAGAGATCGGAAAAATCATTATGTTCAGAAAGACTGGCAAAAAAAGGAATCTCTCCAGGGTAAATCCTCAATTAGTGCAGCCTAACCATATATTTTTACCACCTTCACACAAAAAACTTGGACTCTTGAAAAACTTCTTGAATGCTGGGGATAGGAGTGGTGAGTGGCTTTTTATATTTGAAAGAGAAATTTCCTAAACTCAATGATGCAAAAATTAAAGAAAACATATTTATTGCTCCTCAAATCAGATATTTGATGAAAAATTAAATATTTAAAGAAAAGTTTAGTGATTTGGAAAAATCAGCTTTGGAATCTTTCATGAAAAGTGATTTTAAGTTTTCTCGTAAATCACCGATCAAGTGACTATACAAGTATTGCCGCGGAGCTGTTATTTACTTATAAGGATTTGGGCTGTAAATGTGTCATTGAAATATATTTTCTTCGTTCACGTTTAGATTTCTTCCCTGAAAATTTAGACGCTGTCAGCGATGAACACGGTGAAAGATTCCACCAAGACGATAGAAAAAACGATATCAGGGCAAATGGATTCCACGTATGCTGGCGGATTACTGTGGGACATTGCAACAAGACATCCCTGAACCAAAATACAGAAGAAAATCATAAAGTTACATTGGCATTAAGATTGCAATATAAGGAAGTAGCTTCATTTTGTTGATAAAAACTGAAATTATCAGAAATATATTAAAATAAAATTACAAAAACTGTTCGTATTTGGAACATTCTAATTTTATTTATATTATCATTTTCCTTCTTCTAAACATAACTACATAAAGTTTTTATGTTTCATACTAAAAGTGTTGTTTGGTTGATAAGTGATTTATAGTTATTTTTTCTGTGCTAACTTTCAACACTTTATATCCTGACATAACCTTCGGTTCTGAAACATGTAGATAATTTTTTATTAATAAAGTGGCCAAAGTTTATTATTTTTATTTAAAATATTATTGTAAATGATATACAAGTACGATCATATTAAACTTGTGTAATATATTAAATCCATGAAAAAAATATTTAAAAAATAAAATTAATTCACTGTCACGACATTATCATAAAAGAAATAGGTAGGTAGGCATTGAAAAAACATGAAACCGTTTCGCTTGTTTCCAATCTTTTAAAGAATATGTATATTATAACAATATATCTTTAATACCAAAAATAGATCGTACAGACATGTATTTCGAAATCGGCATGTTCTGAAATTAAAAAAAAAAGTTGTAATGATTTATTTACCCAGAATAAGAAATTATGTTAGATTTTTATAGATTACGTTTTATGCTCACAATAATATGCGAGATTATATTCGGTTTTTTTTTCTTGCATTTTGTTGGAGTTTTTTATGTTGCATATTGTTTGAGTTTTTTTTTTTATATAAGGCAATCGATTTCTATGTAAACTCTGTTTCTTAAAAAAAATCAAATCATTTCAGTCACCTTCTCACGAATAACTAATTCCGGCTGTAGGTAGGGAAGGTATGAACATTAGGTTCTATAATTTCACCGCAATATGCCAGTTATACAGTAAAGCCTGTGGGTTTTCTTAGAAATCATCATGACTCCCGGTTATTTCAGGTATTTTCATTTACTCACAAATAATTGCCCAAGTTGTCTCTAAAATCATGAAACACTAAAATATTTAATGGCCTACATCTTATAATAAAGCAAAAATAAATAAAATAGTTCACATCCGTACTAGATGTTTGATTACAAAAATAATTATTCAGTTTGATTGGCTATTTTGATTTCAAATCCAAATTTTAGATTTCTATGAAACTTGCCGAAATGGGCCGCGCAACGTTCCACTCAAAGGAGCGTTTTTTTTTCACAATCTGTTTTGCTCGTTATGCGATTGACTCGTTATGGGAGTTGTTCGTTATGAGAGGTTCCACTGTTGTTTTTTGTCGATAATTATTTTATTTTTTATTGTGTACGCTCGATTTTTTCTTTACGTAATTTTATTTTTAAGCAAGGACTTGGACGACCCGGTACCAATTGATCCACGGACCGGTACCTGTCCGCCGGACAGGGGGTTGGGGACCACTGTCCTAGGGTAAGAAAGAGACATGCGTGTATGAGTGAGACAGCATGAATAATGCATAAAAGAGTGTGATTGTTGTCCACTTGTCCTCTTTGCACATAGGCTTCCTGGAAGAACACAATGTATATATCTCTCGAACATATCTCTTGTATATATCTCTCGACCATAGTTCTGACAATCCACGGGTTATTATTGTCTCTCCATCTCAAGTACTGAGATCATCCCAAAAAGAAACTGAATTCTCACATCTTGGGCATCCAGTATACTTTTTGTTCATGGTTTACTGCTGTTAATAATTAATTTTTCTATCACAAAATTAATGTTAATCGTAGTAGAAAATATTCGCAGACTGATTTAATTGACCTTAGAAATCTGTTCCAACAATTTACGTCAATTTAACTTAATCATTTTCCTAACTAAGCTCACATCATATTGTATAATGCGTTATGAGCTGGATAACGCTTAAGCTCTTTGAAATTATATTATCATAGCAAACGGGTATTAGCGTGGAACGGAGTTTGTCTGAAAATTGAGGAAAACTTTGAATCCTCAATTGTTTACAGGATTAGCAAAAAATCCTTTTTCGTACGAAGGCACAGACCCAACCCCATGTTGTGTCGAGAGTAAAATTTAAATTATTTGAAATCTTGGAGGTCTTAGTGAGGATTTGAGGATGTTTTAATGGGAAACGTTTTATTCAGAGAGGGATTAATAAGTTTTTAGGTTATTACGAAGAACGTGATACGATAACGCCAACTTCAAGAATACGTATAGTGGTATTATGAAGCTTTGTTCTTCATGTGCTGGGAGTTTTGGTGTTTAGTATGGTGTTTGGTGTTTGCATTCTTAAAAATATTTATTTTATTTTAGGAAAGTCAACAGTTCATATTGTGGTTAATTTATATATGTGTAATTCTCTAATTAATAAACCAATTACAAATTAACTCATTTTACCAATGTATTATGTTTAATTAAATGAAGACACTATGAGCGAAACTCAATCGAAAATCTGGAAACAGAAAAATCAGAAAAAGGTGTAAATACACCTTTGGGACTCGAACCCAGGACCTCCCTACTTTCCGGGCGGGTGCTCTTGTCCACTGAGCTAAGGTGTCGATATCAAATTCGGTCACCTTTAACTGTACCATACTTCGACTAAGAACCACCCATATTATCTTCATGTTTCTTAACGCATATTTTTATTGGCTGCCATCTTTATGTTTGAGTTTTGCTCATAGTGTCTTCATTTAATTAAATATTACAATTTGAGTTTTTACTCATAAAAGTTAAAATAAAAAAAATAATAATAAGGTATTATGTATCTAAAAATTAAACAGTATACTTTTAAAAACTAAAAGGTATTATATTATTTTAACAGATGATAGATAATACATAATTTATGACATTACATAAGATATCATTACATTTTATGCAGTTTTGTACACATTTAATACATTTTAACTCTTCCGCAGCCAACTGGGGAAGAAGGAATTACCCAAAATTACTATCTTTGTTATATCTACTTAAATCCGTGAAATATATATTTAGTATTTTATGTAAGCCTGCGCAAAGGATTATTACATAATTTGACATTTAAAAAAAAAAAGTGGAAATAATCGTTGATCGCAGGAACAATATTTTGTCAAAAATAGGTAATACTCCCTGTCCAAACGAAAGTTACTTGCTTGGTGGAAAGAGAAACCATATGAATTATATATGAAACAGTAGGTATATACAGTGTATCGGTCAAGCATTGACTGGTACGGTGTGGCAAGTTTAGTGGGGCGGGGTGGGAGGAGGGTGTTTTGAATATACCATCGCTGGAACTGGACGCACGCTTATTTTGTGAACAAGTAGGTATTTCTAAGATGCTTCAAAATAATGATTACAAATTATTTGAAACTAGCTTACATGTAATGGGGATTTCTATGGTAAATGTTCATAAATCAGAAAAATGCTTGGGGTCGTCAACCGACCCACATGGTTATGTTTGGCATCTTGGCCTATCGAGAGTTAATAGAGTTTTTATATATATTTTATTACAAATAAAGATATCTACATCAGAGAAAATTATATATAACACAATCACAAGGCAAGCATTTTCATTTGAATTTGTTTTTTATTTTGTTTTTCTTTTAAAAGCTTACGTACATGAACATGTGCATTGTGTGGGTACTAATCATTTCTGTTTGATAATTCAGGACAGTTTTTAATGATGTTTATGATTTTATACAGCAACATCGCATCTGAAAATTCTCAACACGCACTCAATGTTTCTATTTTGAAAAATTTAGTTGCTCCGCATGATCTATACTAATATTATAAAGAGGAAGGATTTGATTGTTTGTTTGTTTGTTTGTTTGCATCGAATAGGCTCCGAAACTACTGAACCGATTTGAAAAATTCTTTCACTGTTGAGAAGCTACACTATTCCCGGGTAACATCGGCTATATTATATTTTTTTTTAAATTAGGGATCTTTACTAAAACTCCAATAATGTAACCCAAGGTGTAAAAAAATGACCTAAAATATTCTTTACATCGCGTGCGCTGCAAAAACTATTGATTATAGAATAAAATAATGTACTACGACTTTGCAGAACACATCATTATCTACAAAAAATGTCGCGACAGCATATGTCTAACTATTATAGTTATGCCACAATAAGTGTTCTTTTATTTTAAAAATTTAATTGGAATGCAGCCGCTAGAAAAGACTCTTTATTTGTATCTTGGTATTAATTCTTATCAAAATAAATTATTTTATATTCGAGACTGCTTCAATGTCTTTATATAACTTTTTGAATTATTCAATTCGGACATCGCATTTGAAAGATATCACGAGTTTAAAAATGTAAGTATTGATGTAAGCGTCATTGGGGTACGGGCCGTACGGGAGGACACCAACAAACAATCAAATCTTTCCTATCTTATATAAAAATCAAAATTTGTTTGTTCGTATTTTATGCGCTGCCATACCGTTCATCCGATTCCGATGAAACTTTGGTGAAGGATAAAGGCTATTTATAATGGTAAGTTCTGGCGTTATTAAATTTGAATTAATGAAAATGTGCGTATTTCATATATTTTAGCGGCAAGGAGGAAAGGCAGGGAGGGGGAGGGGAACGGGGGAGGTGGGGTACGTGGGTGGGAAGACGAGGGATGGGAAGGCGGGGAAGGTAGAAGGGAAACGCGAAAGGGGAAGGGGACTCGGGAGGTGAACGGGGACGCACGGGAAAGGATATTCAAAGAGAATCAATTGATTTCTTTGCATTGCAACGCAAGCCGTGCTTTGTGCTTTGAGTTTTAGCTTTAAGCTTTGAGCTTTGATTTTTGAGCTTTAAGCCTTGAACTTTATGCATTCAACGTTAAGCTTTACGTGTTGAGCTTTAAGCTTTGAACTTTAAGATTTGATATTGAATTTTGAGTATTGAGCTTTGTGATGTGAGATTTGAGTTTTGAGCTTTAACTTTGAGCTTTGAGCTTTAAGCTTTGTGTTTTGAGATTTGTGTTTTGAGCTTTAACTTTGAGCTTTGAACTTTATTTTTAAGCTTTTTGCTTTGAATTTAAGCTTTAAGCTTTGAACGTAAGTTTAGAGCTTTGATATTAAGCTTTAACTTTGGCCTTTAAACTTTGAACCTTGCTTAAAGCTTGATCTTTAAGATTGAGCTTTAAGCTTTAAGTTTAATGTTTGAGCGTTACGCTTTCGGCTTTTAACTTTGAGCTTTGCGCAAAGCATAGGGCTTAATTCTAAAAGCTTAAAGCTTAAAACTCAAAGCTAAAAGCTCAAAGCTCAAAGCTTGAAACTCAAGGCTTTAAACTCAAATCTTAAAGCAAAAAGCTTAACTAAAAGCTAGAAGCTCAAAGCTTTAAGCTCAAAGCTTGAAGCTCGGAGCTTGAAGCTCAAAGCTTTAAGCTTAAAGCTTGAAACTCAAGGCCTTAATCTCAAAGCTTAAAGCTCAAAACTTAACGCTAAAAGCTCAAAGCTTAAAGCTCAAAGCTTGAAGCTCGGAGCTTCAAGCTCAAAACTTAAAGCTCAAATCTCAAAGTTTTAAGCTCAAAGCTTTAAACTCAAAGCTTTAAGCTCAAAACTTGAAGCTCCGAGCACAAATTTCAAAGCTTAAAGCTCAAAGCTCAAAGCTTAAATCTCAAAGCTTTAAGCTCAAAGCTTTAAGCTCAAGGCATTGATAACAAAACTTAAAGCTTTAAGCTCAAAGCTTAAAGCTAAAAGCTCAAAACTTAAAGCTTAAAGCTCAAAGCTTGAAGCCCAAAGCTTAATAAAGCTCAAAACTTAAAGCTCAAAGCTTAAATCTCAAAACTCAAAGCTTTAGGCTCAAGGCTTTAATCTCAAAGCTTAAAGCTCTAAACTTAAAGCTCAAGCATAAAGCTTAAAGCTTATGGCTCAAAGCTTAAAGCTCAAAGTTTTAACCTCAAAATTTGAATCTAAAGGCTTTAATCTCAAAGCTTAAAGCTCAAAACTTAAATTCAAAGCTTAAAGCTCAAATCTCAAAGCTCAAGGCTTAAATCTCAAAGCTTACAGCTCAAAACTTAAAGCTCAAAGCTTAATCCTTCAAAAATTTTAAAGCTCAAAGCTTAACCCCTCAAAAATTTGGCGTATTTTGTCAAAAGGTATAAATGTTTCGATGTATATCGACTTTGCAATAAAAATTCAAATAAATGGAATATTTGTAAACGTATCCAAAAACTAAATACTGGTTTTGAAAGGTGATGAAATACGCTTATATAAATGGTATTATTAGAAATTACAAAAACATTTTTTAAATACAAAATTTTTTAATGTTTTTTTTTTTTTTTTTAAGTTTTCTTTATTCATTGAATTGTTGGTTACATAAATTTTAGAATTTTTCGACCACCATGCTAGGCACATGCCCGTGTTGTTAACTTTAAAAAAAATTAAAAATGCTTAACTGACATTTTTGATATTAAAATTACTGATCTATAGAAAATGTGTTTGTTTCTGTCTATGTGTGTGAGATGTTTTGCGTTGCTAAACCGTTCATCCGATTGCGATGAAACTTTGGGGAATTGATGTGCGCATGCCCGCGATGGTTTCTATATTCGATAGTGAGTTTTGGTATCGCTATCATACATTGCTAACCGTTCATCCGATTGCGATAAAACTTTGGGGATTTGATGTGTGCAAGCCCGCGATGGTTTCTATACGTGTATAGTGAGTTCTGGCATCATCTGGGACGAATGGGAAAGGGTTAGTAGAGCGATTTTTTTTCTTTATTAAGATTTTTTTGTCTTTATTAGCATATGCCGGGAACTCGCTATTGTATTTAAATGCCTGTGTCAGAATTTGGTAAATTGAATTATGTAATAGAAAGTACCTACCCTAAAATTCTAAATCTATACTTTAATATTATTAATGCAAAACTGGGTGTGTTTGTTTGTTACGCTTTCACGCATAAACTTATAAACCGATCTTAGAAATTTTTTCACCAATAAAAAGCTACATTATATGCGAGTAATATAGGCTATATATAATGGTAAGTTCTGGCGTTGCGAAATTATAATTATTAATATTTTATATTTATTTTACGTTTTCTGTCGAAAATGGCGAGTTATTGCTAACGTAGAAGAAAAGCAAAACAAATCGTTGCCGTGAAAACCATGTTGATATATATTTTTTAATTCAGGCATCGTAGTTGATATTAATCTCTAAAATATGAATCGCCGAAATGTATTTACGCGCATGACTTCCGAACGACTGCACCAAATTGGATTTTATTACTGGTGAGCTCTGGCATTATGAAATACGCAAAAGGTGGCATGCGAGCTGTTTGAAAACTGAATGTACCGGGAAAGAATGTATGAAATGCGGGAGGGGGACTCGGGTAGGGGGTTCGCGGGAGGGGAAGGAGGGAAACCCGGGAGGGGGAGGGGAATCTGGGAAGAGGAACCTGGGAGGGGGGAGGGGAGCTTGGGAGGGGGGTTCGTGGGACGGGGAAAGGGGTAGGAGAGGGAAGGTGGAAGAGGCGGAGTGGGAACGCGAGAGGGGAAGAGGACGCGGGAGAGGAAGGCGAGGCGGAAGGGGAACGGGACGAATGAGAAAGAACACGCAGGAGAAAACAATTTATTTATTAAATGGCATGGCAACGCACGCCGGGTACCAGCTAGTTATTAATATATTGATTGAGAGATTTATAAGAAATGATTTTTTTTCTGAGTCGATTTAATTATGTTTATATGCAATGCATTAAATGGCGACCACACAATAGACACAAACTCTAGATGGCTTCGCACATACGCAAAGTAAAGTTGTTTGATTTTATGTATAAGCCGTTTGTCTCTTACAAATATATAAATGTAAACTATTTTCATTATTTGTTTTTGGGGTGTTATGCCGTGTTGCGCTACCTTTTTCGTAAGCCAAAGTTTCGTATAGCGTAACAGTGTCCATCATCAGAGCAGATGTTTTTGCGAGGTGAATCAAAAGGAATAATATATAATAGCTCAGGGCTGTCAATAATTGAATTTATGATTTTAAGTAGACATATTAGGTCATTAAATATTCTACGCTCGGATAATTTTGATAAATCAAGTTGACAAAGTGGATAGTCACAATTCTCACATTTCCTCGTAATACCTATTCTGAAATTATCGCGAGAAGATGACTAGCATGTCCTCGCTGACTAGGTGTTACTAGGTGCTTAGGTGTCACTAGGTGACCACACTGCTGAGTTGTAGTCGATTTGACTCCTAATTGACATGTACAATTTTACATAAGAACAAGGTTTGTGAATTATTTTTAACGTTTTATTATGAAACCGAGCATTTAAGCTGCATGTTTGTTATTGGATTGATATGACATTTATATTATAATTTACTACAGAAAATCACAAGAGTGATATATTAAATATCAATTTTCCCCCAAAATGATATTTACTATAAAATTATATTTTTTTGCGCATTATTTACCAATTTCAAACGACAAATCGACCTCAAAAATATCCCACATAATAGGTTAGTATGAATATCAAATGAATTCATATACGGTGTTGATTTTTTGTACTTGTGCACTGGTATATACAGTTATAATAGACGGTTTTCCTTGATGCATTTTAATGAAAAAAGGTTTTATACTTTGTTATTCGGCGGTACATCCTCTCTGCACGTCTCTTCGGGGTCATTTAGTTATATTTTGTGTAATTAGGTATACCGTATTTTCCCTTAACTGACTGAATATTTTTTATAAGTATGCCCGGGGGCCAACTGTCAGTGGATCAACTGTCATGGAACCATCGCAAATATTGTCGTTAACCATTTTATTTTCATTAAACAGATATTGATTTACATTTTGTATGTTATTTCTTGTGAATACGAATAATACTACATCTGGCTGGTAAAAGTTTTTTTAAATTGTTTAACTTTTAAGATTGAATTTTCTGAATCCCATTTTTTCTCGTACGTCAAATTCGATAACTTCTCCATCATTTTGATAACATTTAATGAAATAAATATTATGTTAATAATAAATAAAATATATTGTAGGCATGGTCTAAACTTAACGATGTAGCCAATACTTAATACTTACGGTAAAAAAAATATATGTATAATGTACATCAAATGGCTCCAAATATTTCATTTGCTTTAAGTTGGCATTATTCAAATTACTGGACTAAAGTAAAATAGTTTTTAAAAATAAATCGTGAACAAAGATTTCAAAATAAGGTCAATTTTTTTATGTGCCTACTTCCCTCGTTTATGAAGTATTTTATGGTCCTACTCTATTTTTATTTTTATATGAGCTCCAAAATAATTTTCCTCAGGGCCTATGTCGTCTTTGAGGATGCTGTGTGGAGGGTTTTTTTAAGGAAGGAAAGGAGAGGAGAGTTCTGGGAAGGAAAAGGGTTTAAGGGGTTGGTAGGAATCTGGGGTTCAGTGTGTCCAGGTCAACCGCTTCCAAGACCTAGACAAACCTCACCCCATGAACTATTCTCAATGACACATCACGTGTAAGAACATATGAAGTAGACATTTTGTATGTTTAACCTGCCTTGCAGGATTTATCATGCCATTTATAAGAATAACATAACAATAACAAAATGTGGCATCAGATCTCTTATCGTAACTGTTGACCGCAAGTTATTCATATTTATACATAATAATTTTGTTTATGTACCCAGTCACGTTTCTTCTTATTTCCGTACTATATTTTTCCAAATTATTACCTTTTGTTTACCATGAAGCCAATAATCAATTTTTCTTTTTTTTAAATAAAACATACAACGAAGTTGCATTCCCATGAGTTATCAAATCTCATTAAGGGGTTTTGTTATTTTATAATTGTTTTATTTCATTATTTATTTCATTATTTATTTTATTTCATTATTGTTTTGACGTTTTCTTTCCGTACCCCTCAGGTACAAAGCCAGTGCTTCAAAGTCTTTATAACTGTTTTAAAATCATTTTTATTACGATTTGAATTTAGTGGATTTAGCAACATTTATAATTAACCAACCTTAATAATTTTTCAGTAAAAAATGACAACCCGTGACTCACTGGTCGAGGGGTAAGCCTCTCGACTAGCATTTCTGGAGGTCGCGGGTTAAAATTCCGGCGAACGTAAGTAATTTAATTTTTTTATTTTTTTATTATTTCATAATTTATTAATTTTAAATAATATGTAGTGGTAAACTTGCGGCAAGTTTCGGAGTGGACAATACTCTCAGTAGCGCCCTGGTGTAAGACAATCATTCAGAATTTAAACGTCGTTTGAAAAGTTGTAGCCGTATTTGAACAGATCTAAACAGCCAGGAACTTTCTCAAATTTCTCTTCCCAATCTCTTTCCTCTTTCCACTAACTTCAATCTCACAACATACCCCGTTTGAGGATGCCATAGTCTCATTGGCTCCCAACAATTGCTCCGGAAGCAGATGAAAATCTTATGCGACATTCACATAATTAAAAAAAATATATACATGTTTGCATTATAAGGTAAAGTGAAACCTTTAGAAAACGTGATATTATCTGAAACTTTCAGCCCATAAACATGGTTTCTGCCTTAATACATTCACATTTGTAATGTGTAAACTCCCCATAAGCAATATTCCACCTATTGAGCTGTCAACATAATACAACATCTAATGAAGGACATATTTTTGATGTATTTCGTACATAATTCCAATATAGAATGTATTATTTTTGACGGGCAGAATGATTTGTAAGAGGTACTTTGTTTTGTTTATTTAAGTCTACCAAACGATAATTTGATATGCTCCACCAATATGTGATTATTTTCTACGATACTGCCGGGGAATATGAAAAATTATTATTTGTTGTTTTGATTTTCTGATTTTGTTGTCATTATTTTGAAGGTATTCTGATCAATCATACAAATATATAACAATCCTACTGATAAATATTTTATTTTACCTTTCTGGAAATAGACAAATTAGAAGGTTGGTGTTTGGTATTCGTACTTCATGGAATCAAAAGTTTCGTCATTTTTTATTCGACAGAGATTTCTAATTTTTTTTAAATTTTGCTTGCCTCAAAAATAAAAAAAAAAATAGAATATTTTGAAATTAATAATCCATTTTTCTACAACCCAGTTGACTATTTTAAAAATAAAATTTACATTGTAAGATATTTTTAAGTCGTCATCTCTTACAATGAAAGTTAAAGCTAATAGCAAGGTGGAATGTTTTGTTGAGATAAGTTTTTGGAGTAGAACTTCAGAAGCGTTTAAAACGTTTTAACTAGGCAGGTATGGGTAGCGCCGCCCCGGAAACCATTTATTAGATAACAAACACCTCTGCAATAGGTCACACTACCACAATAACAAACACCACCCATGTGGTCCGCTGCGTTGGTTATTCACGGGGTTAGTTTTGTATGTGTTCGATTTTTGGCGGCAGTTGCGAATGCCCACTAGCTGCGAGACAAGCCGGTTAGGGAGAGAGCTCGTGTGAGGAAGAACCTTTGACATCTTCAGATTTACTTTCGACACATCGTCTTGCACCGTAGCGGGAGGGATGGATTTATACGTCCCCTTTGTTTACACTGACTTCTAGATTCCTACTCACCCCTATAACTCTTTTCCTTCCTTTCCTTAAAAAGACCATCCATCCAGCATCCGCAAACATTACACAGGCCCCAAGGGAAATCATTTTCTTCAGGGCCTTCTGAATGAAGTTAATGTAAAAAAAAACTATTTTCAAAATGATTTTTGCCAAACATTCTTCCGAAATCGAGTAATAATAAAAAATACTATTACATAACCACTAATTTGTTTTATATTAAAACTAATTCGTATATCGGGCAAACCACAAAGGATCTGAATGCATTTTACGAATATTGAATAAATAAATGGTTAAAATGAAGTAATTGCATAGTTTCATTTAGTTACGGCGAGCCACGATATACCCAATTGATTGGTTTCATGACCATTTAGTATTCTGCACCCCTTGCCATTACAGTTGGAGTAGTTTTTTTTTTTAATAATAAATAAATAAAATTAATTGTTTTTATATTTTTTCGAATAGATATTTACTAATACAACTACCTACCTTTATGAACCTAACCACTAACCAACTACTGTACTGCGGCGAACTGAACTAAGAGTCATGACAGGAATAGCTTAGTTATTTATTAGTTAGAGGAGTTGTTGGTGAAACAATCATTTCACATCTGTCATCGTTACTTTCAGACGTATTTCCACCTTTCTTACCTGATCTTCTGACCACAGACATCAGTCAGAACCCAAAAGTCGTGAGTGGTACCCGACCGCCAAAGGTTGACTCATCACGAAAAGCTTATGATTAATTTCTGAGTAACTTTATTATAAATGAAGACAGTAAATTAGTGAATTTAAAAAAAATGGTTTTTAGCGTTACATTAAAGCCCTACAAAGTAAGGCAAAATCATGCGTTTTTGGTTCGAAAATTAGACCGCTAAGATATTTTAGATACTTTAATACTACGAGTAGAACACATCTTCGCCTTTGAAAGGGTGAGCAATTTTTGATAAGTCTTTCGTTAATGGTTTTATTGTATAATTTGGCAAATGATCTTTAGAAATTGATCGTAAAACATTTCAATATTTTTGTCTGAACTTCTGAAAATAAAATAACAATATTCTTTTCTTGCGTAAATCAAAAAGACGGCTAGAATGTAAAATTTAACACCATCTACATAAAAAGTGTTATCGTTAGCAGCCCGATTCTTTTTTATATATTAGTTCTACACAGGAAGCCCTGAGGAAAAAAAAATCCCTCAGGGTATACGTCATCTTTGAGGATGGTGTGTGGAGGCTCTTTTTAGGGAAAGGAAGGAGATGAAGTTCCTGTAATGAAAAAGATACAAGGGATGGGTAGGAATCTGGCGGTCAATATGTCTAGAAGTGACGGACCCATGAATCCATCCCTCCAACTATGGTGCGAGGTGATGAATCAAGAGAGTCCGGCTGGAGACTAACAGATCTCCCTCGATGTCTCTCACGATCCGGTCCGCCGCACAGTAGGTGAGCAGACGCATCCGCCGCCAATACCTAGAGAAACCTCATCAAAACTTTTTATATTGATATTGTTTGTAACCTTTTGTATAAATATGACTATCAGTAGTTTGCCTGTGTTATATCTGTCTGTCTGTATATTTTATGCCTTTGTATTGTAGTTACTTAAAAGTTATTCTTCTGTATTTATTTTGCTATTGTGGTTTCTTGTAATATTTGTGCTGTAGTGTTTTAATAATATTGTTAAATTATTCTGCTGACAAATTGCTTTGGCAGTTTAGCGGGTGCTTAAAATGAAGAAAATAAAAATAAAAAATAAAATAAATATATTTGTAAAAACCACTTGGGATGACCTATGGCAGAGGCGTCGGCGTCGATTATTCATGAATGGTTTCCGGGGCGTCGGTACCCATTCCCGCTTCCCAAATTGAATGCATATTTAAAAATTGTTTGCATTTTGGCATACTAGCGTTTGTGAAAAGAAATGAGCAATCCTTTGTCAAATCTCCAGCCGAAAGTAATTCATTAAACTATCTCTTATCTCAATGGAAGTTACCTTTACACCCCCACAAAAAACAAATTATAAAAATCAAAAAGTCGACTCAATTGCACATTGCTTTGGACCCACAATTTTTGTATCCAGAGCTGAGAATCTAGCTACTCTGCCGCATAGTAATATTTTGAATTGTACATACAATTAACATACTTTCATCTCTAAACATCACACGTGAAAGAAAACGATTATTTTATTTCATTGAATCAATAATGAAACATCTTCTAAAAACTGGGTATTCAAATTTGTAAAGGTAATATTACAACGCGAAACACACCTGAGAAATTTCTCAGTAAGAAGGATCATCTCAAATAACGTCCAATTAACAGTAAAATTAGTTTTTTTTATGAGACGTGTTATCCTCCTACATAATAAACTCTCCCCATGTAGCCGGGTTTTCTATGCCCTTGTTATTGCTCGCCTAGCAATTGGCCGACATTCTCACTGAATTATGCATTGCCAAAGCTAAGCCCAAACTTTGTATAATATATGTATAATTCTGTGTTCAGAAATATAAAAAAAGAGAATATGATATATGGAGTAAAATAATTTGAATTTACACAATATGCAATTATACAGGTTGATGGATTGTGTTTTCATATGATAGAACAAATCAGTTGTAATGAAATGTTTTATTTTGGCACTACTTTGGCGACTTTCCATGCGCTGCAATGCAACAAAGTAATTGTTTCTCCCTTTGCATCCTTTCCCATTCGTCCCGTTCCTCTTCCGCCTCCGCTTCCTCTCCCGTGACCCCTTCCCTTTACGCGTTCCCACTCCGCCTTCTCCATCTTCCCTCTACCCACTCCCCTCTCCCGATTTCCCCGTCCCGCAAACCCCCTTCCCGCGTCCCCCTCCCCCCTCCCGCATTCGAAACATTCAGTCCCGGTTCATTCAGTTTTCAAACAGCTCGCGCGCCGCCTATTGTGATTTTTTATTTGCAAGTTTCAAATGTTATAATGCCAGTACGTATGAAAAACCTTCGTAGGCGTGCTCACAACAACTTACCAAAGATTCATGCAATCGGATGAATAGTTTAGGAAATAATTTCATAACGCCACAGCTCACCACTATAATATATAGAAACCATCGCGGACGAGCGAACAAAAACTCACCAAAGTTTCATCGCAATCAGATGAACGGTGTAGGAAGTAATAATTAAAAATTTCTTCAAAATTCGCAAATTCACTTTGTGGCGTCATTATTAATTTAATGAAAACATTAAAATAATTTAAAAGCTCACTGTTACATAAAGAAACCATCGAGAGCATGATCACACCAAATCCCAAGAGTTTCAGATGAATGGTTTAGCAACGTATGTTTTGTATAGGTATCTAAATCAATGTTAACAGTATCTATGTTTTTATGCATTGTGGATATTCAATTTTGTTCGGTGCGGATGTAACTATTTTAACAGCATCTTAAAAGACAGATATCTGCATCTTTTTCACTCTCATTTCCGATTCTCTTCCTTTTGTCATATTTTTAGTTGACAAATGTACTTCATTTTGAGGTAACCATATTTTAACTGGCT
The DNA here is from genome assembly GCA_936435175.1 of Glyphotaelius pellucidus. Lineage (NCBI taxonomy): Eukaryota > Metazoa > Arthropoda > Insecta > Trichoptera > Limnephilidae > Glyphotaelius > Glyphotaelius pellucidus. Next base: position 28,335,480 of record OW386538.1, on the reverse strand, counting down.
CTGAGCATTTGATTTTTTTTGTATGTAAATCATATAAATGAATAGCTTGGATGCTGCCATATGCAAGCGTGCATTAATTTAAGTTGTTGGCGCGAGTGTTGGACTAGAAAATGCATTGTTTACCATAATCTTTTCTTCTCTAAAATGTAGGCAGGAAAGCATGTTTGTTGTCTACCTAGCATAGTATTTTATTATATCTATTTACTGTTAACAGTAGTTTCGTTTTCTGAGCCGGTTAATCGCAATTTATTTAAATATTATTTTTACAGTTTCACACAAGTACATATTGTAAGAACGTACCATAATATGCTAAATAATTAATTTAATTCTATGTTTTACACTATCTACTTCACTGGTTGTAACCAGTTGTGAGGTGAATTAGATGTAAGAATGACATTTAAAATCATTAGTTTTCAATTTCTTATAAGAAAATAATATTGTTGATTCTAAAATTTGAAATATGAGATTGACAAATATGACGGTTTGACAAAAGGTGGCAATATCGAAATTGGTTAACGCGCACGTCCCGGTTAGACGAGAGGTCTGGGTTCGTGTCCCAGTTGCGACCATTGTCCTTTTCTATTTTTCTGTGTCTTATTCTCTTTCATATTTTCATTTAGATTATAAGTGTTATTTTCTTCTAAATGATACTTAGTTTTCAATTTATTAATCTCCTAGTATTTTTCTCACCTGGTAATTGGTATATCTTTTGATTTCGAACATTAATTGCGCCTAGTAGAATAGACCTTGGATGGGCAACACAACACAGCTATACGTACCTACGTACATACATCTATAAATCATGACCCTGTACTTGTAGTTAGTATTGTTACAATCCTTCCTACCCTTCGCTTTAAACCTGCCATTTTTGCTTGACCCAAGCCAGTCAGATAGAGAACTGCTCACATCAATAAAAGTCAGGAAAATTTCATATCTGGGTCACGTACTTCGAGGGGAAAAGTATCACTTGCTCCAATTAAAATTGAAAGGAAAGATAGAAGGTCGCCGAGGGTCTGGTAGGAGACAAATGTCTTGGCTACAAAATATGCGAGAGCGGACCGGCATTAAAAGTGCGGAGGAGCTATTCCGGGCAGCACAATGTAGAGAGACATTTTCCAGAGTGATCGCCAACGTCGGGGTGACCCAATAGGGCACACGAAGAAGAAGAAGAAGCCAGTCTTAAATCGACCCTTGTCACCTAAACACCGCATACCGCATTCCGCAACTAATATAATCATTTTAAGTGCGCAATAAACCAGCCAGGATTGAAGAAAGTTCCAGCACCGTAAGTCCTTTTCTCTTTTCCTTGTGCATATTATCTACGTGCGCAGTGGTCTTAACACACATAAAAGTTCCCATCATTCAAGATCCTTCGACACACTCAAAACCGCATAAAAAACGCTTCAGACCTTAATAAACACACTTTTAATTTTTTTTCTTATAACATTTTAATATGAGGTATTTAAGACAACGCAATAAGAATGTGATTAACTCTTAGTTCATTTGCAGTAATATCGTAATATGTAGAAACTGCCAGTGTTTTAAACTTCACGGTATTCACTGCATTGAACCGTAAGATAAGTACATTTTCATCCGACTATATGTCACAGTTAATGAAAAAACAAGAATGCTCATTAGAGCCAAGGAGAAGTTTATTTCTATGTTAGCATTTCGAGTAGCGCAAAGTTCACCATGAACTGGCTACTATCCTAGTCTATTAACAATACAACTTCTTCCTGTTCGGATTGACATCTAAACTATTGATCTTGCAGCCAGGGTTTGTGGTTCTGATTAGAGATTCTGCAATTCCTGAGAGTTCAGCCGTAATAATCTGTTATCTAGTAACATTTTTAAGCGTTTATCCATTACCTTCAAGATTAGTTGGTAGGTAACTAAGAATTTAGCTTTTTTCTAACGCGTCTTCTAGCACTAACCTGTAGTGTGCCGTGTGTGTGTAAATTTTTGACGTGTTTTTACCTGACGTGTGTCGGCGAATCTTAGCGGATTTGCTAATAGTTTCCCTTATTTTATTATATTTTGTACCGTAATGAATGCTCCAGACATGCTATGATAATTTTTTATTTTGGCAATGAAATAATGTATCTTAATATTAACTTGTCGTTTCTACACTTTTTCTTTTAAAAAGCGCGTCCCAAATCCCTCGTCAAATGTCATTATTCTGATTCGTAGTTAATATTCTTCGTATTCGAGTCGCAGCGCTATTTATTTACAGGAAAACATCATATGACTTATTTTTATTGTGAAAAACGTATATTTAGCTGTAAAATAAAATATTTTAAAGAGAAATTTGGTATTTCCTCAATAAATTTCTTCAATAAATAAAGGAGAAGCTTAACATTCCAAGAATTGAAAATGAAAGGTTTCAAAATAAGAGGCTTATTCTGTGAAAGAATACCATAAAGATTAAAACTATTTTTTTTAATAAATGTGAATATTTATGTTTTGCAATTTTTATTTATGTATGTAATTTTTATATCAACATGTATTTGTACTGCATAAATATTATCCCACAAAGATTTCCGATCTCAATAAAATGAAATACAATGTATAATAACTTTATGGTAATTTACTTTCTTTTCTGATTTATGATTCTGATGGCATTATGACTAACAATGCCTATTTATATAATATTTTGTAATATATATGTATAAAAGTAACTCAAAAAAGGACGTTTGTATACTTTTAAATGAATAAATAAAAAATGATAAAAAATGTCTGTGACGCACAGTATGTAGAGGTATGACAACTAGAAATTTCAATAGAATCAGGGAACATGAACTTGTTTACGAAATAATAATTTCTCCGAATTTGCAAATCATTTAATAGAGTCAGGCCAAAGCTTCAATAAAGAAAAAAACAAAATTTAAACATTGCAATATAAATTCACACTTTAATCTTTGCGCTTTAGAAACGCTCGAAATAAACAAAAAAATTAAATCTAAAATTAATTTAGTGAATAAAATAATAGAGCCTCGCAAATCTCCTTTACTACCCATGTTTCCGTATAATATTGACTCCTCCCACCGCTTTCCCCCTCCCCCAAAATCACCCCTCCCACTACTCCCACCTAATTAATCTTTGGTATTTGCATTTAATTTTTCATTTAGTTTTAATTCTGCTCGTGAATGATACGGTTGTATCGAAACCGGTCGCGGAAAAATTAAATTTAAGTAACAAATGTACGTTTAATAAAACTCTTCAAAAAACAAAATGAAAAAAAATTCTTCTTCGTGTCATCATTGGTCACTCGGCCAAGTAATTTCTCAACCCCTCACCCGACCCAAACTTTCCAAAATCTTGTGGATTTTTTGAGTTAAAAAAAAGCTTTAAAAATTTTACCGAAAAGCGAAATTATTAATAAGGTTTTCGCATCACGGTTTTTTAACATTTGTATCAAAATTACACCACGATTATCAGTAAGGTTGTGAATGACTAGTTTGTTTAATTACACGCATTTGAAGGGTGCCAAGTTTTTAATACCTATCACGATCTCCTTCACAGTATGTACATACTGTCCGATTACGAACAGGTAAGTTGGGTTATAACGCGCTCAAGCGCTTATTTATGTCTCGGGTGCTTTGGTTAATCTGGCGAAAAGAGTAACTGCTCCCGATCCGGCGAGATAAATGGCAACTGCTTTACCGACCCGACGATTGGTCCCTCGCCGGCTCGCTGCGAATACTGCATAATTGGGGAACAAATTCACACGTTTGGTCTCGATCTATATTAACCGTATAAAAACAATGACCACCTACTTAGGTACTACATATTTCATTTTATATTTATATACGCATGTCATAAAGATTGCAACAATATAACTGTCTACTACTTAACAGTTATGCAATCACATATCTGTTCATATGTGGGCATCATTACGTTGTAGATATTTTTTATTTAAAATAAATAAATTTTCGGATGAGTAAAATGACCGGAGCCACGCCCTTCGGACGGCCGGATTGGCCGGCCGGCGTGGAAGGACGTAACCTATTTTTATTACCTGTCAGGTTTTCGAATCGGATGTGTGCGGGCTTTCATAAGAAATGTATGTCGCGAAGGCCTTCAGGTTGTCTGATCAGACAATCGGATCAGATAATCGGATGGAAAAATCGGATGTATGCGCCCAGGTTTAGTTGTGCCGTCTTACCAGATATACGTTTATATATTTATAATAAGTAATTTCCCCAGAATAGCTAACACATATTTTCAGAAAAATTATTTTTTTCCCCCTCAAATATTAACATATTTTTTATGGTTTTATCCTATTTTCATGAAGCTTAATTTGTGTCATTCACAATGAATCTTAATAAATATAGTAAAATGGCATATAGACTACTGTTGCAAGATCAATGACGCATCCATTATGGCCGCGCACTTGTTCGCAGATAAAATAAATATGTTGGCAAGTCAAAACGATAGAAGAGAATAACAATAGGATATATTATTTATTTGTGATTTTAGTGTACTAGTCGCAGTTTTACTGTACAAAATTAAATAAACTGTTTATAGAGGGAAATATGTTTTTACCTTTGCGGACAGGTGAGTTTGGCGTTCAACGGACAAAATATGACATTGCCGATGGGCAATTTTGGCACCCAAGTCGTTACAAAGTTCGTTCATTCGTTGGTTCCTTTCCACCTACAGAGAAAAATAATAAGTATGTTACTCTGTTGCAGCTTGCACCACGCTACCATTGCTGAAATTTATATGGTTTTGTATTAGCAAAATCTAGACTGACTGCCACCAACTGCTCAATGATATTTTTTTGTCGCCATGGCAATTAAATCTTTAAATTTTATTAACAGTCAATTTCAATTCGTAAGTATATAATTTTTTATTCGAATTTTCTCTTTATTTCTCCACACAGCTTCTTTTTTTTTGTACTACTTTTATTCATGCTTTCATTAATTAAGCTTTAAGAACCCTCTCGCATATTTCAGGCGAAATTGCCTACTGATATTCCACGGGCTTACGTAATAGGTACTGTAACCATGTAGTCATTTAATTAAATTATATTGAAATATAAGAGATGTGCTGTCCGCAGTTTTCACTGGGTGGGGCTATGTTTCCTGACGTTGCCGATATTGTTAACCAATACTACTATAAACCTTAAAAAAATCAACTAAATGAAGAATTCTTCAATTTGTATTCAAACTATATTGTACCAATACTACTGCAGACCTTTAAAAATCAACTTCTTTCCGTATTAAAACTACTCCCGTTTGGAAGCAATCCCGCCGACGCCGACGGTCTCTTGTATTTGATTATCTTTGGATACATCCATAATACACCAAGCAAAATGAGAATACTGCATGACCTAAAGTTTGTGGACATAACCAGTTTGAGTTCTGGCGGATGGTATTTAAGTCAGTCCCTTAACGGAATGGCTCCGGCTTACTTATTGGAAATTTGTATTCCAGAAAATTCCAATTCCCGACAGTCAACCCTCAGGTCAGCAGCATCTTCAGTTATTGGAAGGTTGAAGGAACCATAGTGCACACCAGATATTAGGTCGGTGAGCGTGCCTTCGGAGTTTCAGAACCTAAAGCCTGGAATGGACTGCCACACGAATTAAGAACAATCACAGACTCGGCGGAATACAGAGCTAAACTTAAAACTCACCCTTTCAGACAGTCGTATCCATAAGTTAAAAACCTTTCTTTCTTGTTTAAAGCCTTTGTAAAGGTCATTTCATGGAAATCTCAAGTCCTAAAGAGTCCTAAATTCTCTTGTCACTGAAAATAAATATTAACTCAACATTAATCTTCTTATAAATCTTCACAGTCCTGCAACTGCGGAGACATTGAACTTGTACAAACGTATGTATATTGGGGATAACTGTAGACACGCATATGGAATGGGATACTCACATAAGCAACATCTGCAAACGTTTACGAGCTATTGCAGGGCGAATTTACAAAATTAAATATTTTATGGCCAAAAGTACGTTAAAAATAATTTATTTGTTTCAAATTGCACCACCGATCTAAAAAAAAAATAAAAAAATGGCTAATAGATCAAAATTTTTGTATTGAAAATATTTGTAATCTTGCGAATAATATTAATTTGGGTAGTTTTTCTGTCTTATTTCTGCCTATCTGCGTATTTTATGCATTTATACTGTAGTTACTTAAAAATTATTCTTCTGTAACTACTTTCTTGTGGTTTCTTGTGCTTTAGTGTTATATTAATATTGTTAAATTGACCTGCTGACAAACTGCTTTGGCAGCCTAGCGCGTGCTTAAAATGAAGAATAAAAAAATAAAATAAATGTAAAACCAACAGTGATGAGGGTAATGAGAGCAAATCTAAAATCGTGCCATGTCCAGTCCTCCACGTGCAAAGTCCTATCGTCTCCAAGCATAAACTTTATAATTAAGTTTGTTCATCGAAAGTGACCTGCCAGGTAAGTATTTTAATATTTCTATTTGTTATAATAAAATAAGATAGAGTCTTAGAATTCATAAAAATTGTACAGCGCCTTTGAGGTGATTTTTCACAAAAACGGCGCTCTACAAATTATCCATTTTTTATTAATATTAATACTAACGCAATGTATTAAAATATGTCAGGGATCTAATACATCAATATAAAGGAGTATTGACAAACATTACGATGTTAAGTTAAACCATTTACGGCGTTCAAAAACGAACTTCAAAAAAAGTTATTTTGAAATATCGTTAGTAACAGATCGCACAAAAAATAAGAATTACGCAGATATATTATACAAAAATATTTTAGTAGTTTTTAGTATTTGCATGTTCATGTTCAAGGGATCATTTTACTCGTGTCGTTTTGGAATTACCTTATGCTTGCCCAATAATATATTAATATTTATTTTGTGTCGTCGTTTTCCGAAAATAAATTCCAAGGATATGGTTAATACGTATGTAAATATAAATTAGAAAATACACTATATACATTATTAATTTATCAACCCAAAGTATAATTGGATTTTTCTTAGAGAGATAATAAAATTATTGTTAAATGTCGTTGGCGATGTAGTTTTAAGTAATTTGAGTGAGTTTTAAATTCAAATCGAAAGTTCACGGGATCGCAAAAGAGAAAAAAAGGAAACACGTAAAACAAGAACGTAAGAGACTTCATAATTTCACTTCCGAGAAAAAAACGTTTTGATTAAGTATATTTTAGAACTGTACCATAACATTTTTTTATATCCAGGAATTTCAAAAAGATAAAATCCCTGTTTTAACATCGGCCGTGGTTTGGTAAAACCCTTCTAGCCACAAAATAAAAACTTTACAGTAGACGATAAAAACGAATATTTGCAAATTCAGAAAACTAATTAAAAATCTTAAAGTGTATATGAAAGTGGTTATTTGTTTTTCAACATTTTGGAGTAAAATTTTTCAAATTCTAGTTAGAATTATAAAATGTTTGAGGGTTGAGTTATTTCATCTTTGTGTTTTCGAAATAACCTTTAAAAATATTTGAGCATATATAATTATTTTTATTATTAAAAATGCCGAAATCAGCGAAAATTATTTTACCATGTTGTAGCTGTATGAAACCACTGAAAAGTAACTTTCCCAAAACAATATGGCTTAAGCTTAAAAGGTTTAACCGAAACGCAGACATCGCAAAAAATGTTTTGAGATCCTGACTAATTTCATCCGTGGGAAATATTTTTGTATGATTTTAAGGGCAATCGGGACAAATATAAAATAGCCATCCAAAACAATCAGAACATTCCTAATTTCATGACACATTCCAGAATAACTTTCTGACTTCACTCAATTATTTACCCTCTTTTTGAAAAAGCTTTATAAAATATTGTGAAAATATGACGTAGATTGTAAAAATATGAGCTCCATAGTTTGCGATGAATGGAAACCTAGGTTAACAGAAAAAATGTGAATTTATTAAGAAGATCATTTTTTGAGAGTTTCTTCTACTTCTTACAAATATTTGTACTTAAGCTGTCTGTTTACATATATTTACAAAGCTAAGTATCTAGTACCTAGTTGGTGCATAAATATGTGGACCTTAATTTGTGCGGCGAATGAAAATTTTCAGTGATATATCAAAGTAAAAAATTTTACGTATAATTTTGAAATATTCAGCTCTCCCAAAGTACATAACGTAATATTGCGGAAAGCCTTTTCTATAATAGTTAATAAAACTACGAAGGTTCGTTCTTTCGTAGAAAGTTATGTCTACCCTTCCAGCTATCCCTAGTAAAAATATCAAATAATCCTTTGAGGCCGGAGAAAAAACTCTAACATGAAATCCCTTTGTACGGATTGAAATGAGAATATATTATGGTTACGGTTTTATTATCTTAGGAAATACGGTACAATGGATTGATTTTTTTAGATTAAATGGTATAAATCGCTTTGGTGTGCAATTATTTTATGTCTTTTCTTCACGCAGTTTTTACAACATACGTTGAATGAAAAAAAATGTTCTGATGTAGTCAAATTGCTTAGTTTATGTGATTCTCGGTGACCTTTATGAATTTAGATAGCTATATTGGCTTGCCGTCCCAAATGTTCACGATTCAATATTGTGTGATAAAATCGGAAAACGGTTTTTTTGAATTATAAATCATTTTGCCTTAACTTGTAAAAATATTAATATTCCTTACTTTAATAAAATAAATTTGGGAACGTTAACAGCATTTCCTTTTCAAAAATTTGGCAAGTTTGATCCTTTTACCTATGTACTTCTAATGTTTAAAAAAGAGAGCACCAGAGTAGACATTAAAAAACGCTTTGAAGATACGCATTTTTATCAGAACACTTTCTCTCCAATCCCTTACAATACGTGTTGGAAAATTATAAAGGAGGTGAATTCTACCAATTTTAAGGGGTAATTCTCATGGCACAGGAAGATTATAAAAGTCGTTGTAAAAATCATTAAATGTATATTTTTCGCGGAATATAATTTACTTTTATCATGGCTCAAATTTTTAGTACCTCGGCAGATACCGCATACCTAACAGAGCAGTGGCGTAGCCTGCCCCGGGGGCTCGTTTCCGAAATAGGTTTGGCTGAATCATGTTTTGAATAACATTTCACTTCATCCACAGCCCAGGGCACTACGCCCCTGGGATCCTAACCCCGAAACCTGAAATAATATATTCGGATATTTTTCATGGGCACCCTGCTTTCAGAATGTGAAGTATATGATAACAATGTTTTGCATACGAAGTTTTAGGAAACTCACTCGTAAAGCAGTTTATTTTAAGCCCTTTAAAACGTTTATTTTATTTAACATATTGTTTTTCTTCATATTACATAAAAGAAAAAAAATGAGTTAGTAGTTTTCCTTATAAGAAAAAATACATTGAGACTAGTCAAAATATATGCATCCAAGCTAATTATTTAACATCTTGTTTTCTCTTCATATTAAATAAAGCGTAAAAAGTTAATAAGTATTTTTCTTTAATAAGAAAAAATACAACCAGGCTATTGAGAACAAGCCAACATGGAGATTATACATATGAAGGTGTGAGGGCGGCGAGTATAAAATATAATGGTGCCATTCATAAATACATAAACTCCGACACCATTTATTATTATTCCACCTACAGATTTAACAGACAAATTCCTTCATAATATAGGAGTGTCTAAATAAAGAGTTTATGGAAAACATTGGTCATAATTTATTTTCTTTCCTATCATTGATTAATTTATTCATGTTTTACATTGAAAACAGTAAAGAATCATAAACAAGTCAATAAGTTTATTTGAAACCAAGCAACGTAAAATACATTCTATGTAAATTTGCAGGATGGCGATTTTAAAAAAAAAAATTAACAACGGTAAACAATCATTTTTTCCCAAACACTTTCCGAAACAATTCATTCAAATTTTTTACCAATTTTTGAGAAATCTCGATTTTTCGCAAATATAAAAAAAACAATAGCTTCAAAATAGCCACGTCATAAAAACAAACGGCTCTTTGTTCTAACAACTCAATATTGACAGATGTCGTATCTATCCAAGCGAGAAAAATTTACCATAATTTGACAAGGGTTACCGAAGAATCTGTCAATATTGAACCATCCCTTATATTCTGTATAAAACAGAGAACAGCACTCGACGCACGTCGGGAAATTAAAGTTCGACATGCCTTCTTCTTTATTTTATATTTTATATTCATGTCAGTCAAGCTCGTCTCCATGCAGTTGGATGAAAACGATAAAGCTGCTTGGAAGTTTTATCCGGCTTCCAACCCTAAAGGGACCATTGTTTGCGAGGAGGGGGAAGGGTTTTAGTTGTTACTAACCCTTAAATTGAATGTATATTATAAGTAAAGGCCCTATAACGTTTAATCACCACGTCAACTTTATGCTATCAAACTTAAAGGAGGTACTGAGATAATTGGTCGCTTGGGGAGATGATACAATTAAATAAAGTTTCATTGAGTATTTTTAGAAACGTTATCTTTTTATCTTTAAATATTTCTAGAGAAATACAAAGTTCTGGAAAAAAAATAAAAATAATTATGATTTTTCAAAACATGAGTGTCGTAGGTACCAACGTATTATTAATACTGAAATTGTTATAATTTACGATAACATCAAGAATAAAACAATTTCAGGCGTTAATATTTCCATAAAAAAAATTATATACTCTTTTATACGCCCAAGGGGCTTTACACCGGATGCAAAGTAATATTTCAAAGACCCGATTATGCAAATCTTCAACGAATGCAATCTTTCAAATAGGAGGCATTCCATTGATATGTTTGGTGGAACTCTAGGCGACCAGCTCAGGTACGGCGGCTCCGTTGAAGCTAGAGTTAAGTTGGCCTCTCAGAAGCTGGGCTTACTGTACAGGGCCCGCAGATACTTTAATAGTACACAACTGCTAATCCATTACAAATCTCGCACAAAGTGCGTCACATAAATTTGGTAGCCAACTCTTATCTGGAGCCCCAAAATACCAAAAAAAACCCTCCGCTCTGTACAGAAACGGGCGGTCCGTTCGATCGTTTCTCCTTTTTTAAAAAACGGATTGTAATATTTAGAATACTGGCATTTTAATGGTAGATGCTTCTAGGAACTAGCGTCTTCAATCCCTTTGTCACCGGTGCACAGTCGAGAAACACGCGCACAACATTTATACACATCGACATTTGTCACTTGAAAATGGGTTGTTTCTACGACCATTTACCGATGATTATTATTACATTCGGAACGATTTATCAGCCTATGTGTTTACTCCCTCCTACGACATGGGTCTTTTCAAGAAGAAAAACAAAAAAACCTCCACACAGCATCCCCAAAGATGACATAGGCCCTTAAGCAATTATTTTTCTCTAAGTCAGGAGGCCTCCAGACAGGATGCGTGGAAATAAGTGAACTGGTTCCAAAAGAGGGGCTGTTTCACAGAATTTGAACAATTCTTGAAATTTCGAAGTTTTTTTTTTAAGTCCTGTAAAAGTTCTGTTGTTATTTTGGTTCTGTGAAACAACCGGACCATAATAATATAAAATTTAACCTGAAGAGAATTTTCACACAATTTGAAAAATAGCTTTGATTAATTTTTCAGAATCTATGAAACAACCCCTCCTTAATAATATTGAATTAAGAGGTAATTATTCTGCCCAATAATTATCGCATACAAAAAATACTTACAACGGTTTGCAATACATTAAAAGCATCTAAAATTGTCAGAAATAATATAACGATGTGAAAAAATTGTTTTATACACCAAAATAGTTATTATCGTGATTTATTTTTAGGATATTATGCCGCGTTGCGCTACATCCTTTTTTTAGCCAAACTTTTCGGATAGCGTTACAATGTCCATCATCAGGGCAGATGTAAAATCAAAGAAGAAGTATAGTTTGTGCTTATGGATGTGGTTGAGATAGCGTGTCTCCAGCTCTAATTCAAGAGCTGGTACTTTTTTTATTTATATGAATACCGCACAAGAGTCCCAACTGCTATCGTCTGGAGCCAATAAGACTATGGCATCTTCAATTGAGGTATGTTGTGAGGCTGAAGGTAGTGGGGAGGGGAAGGAGATGAGGAAGAGGAAGGTGGGAAATACCTGGCTATTCATATCTGGTCACCAAACACGGTTGACGCCATTTCAAGCAACGTTTCAATTCTGAATGGTGGTCTTATACCAGGGCGATACCGAGATTATCTTCCACTCTGGAACGTGACGCAAATATACTGTTATTTTTAATTAATAAATTGTGAAATAACACAAATGAATCAAATAAATTTTATTTGCCACGCCGCGGCCGGAATTCGATCCCGCGACCTTCGGAATGCGAGTCAAGAGCCTTACCGCTGGACTACGCCGGCCGTCACTAGAGTAGGTATATTTTAAAATGGTTTTCTGCTTTTTTTTTTTTTTTTGATTTACTAGATTCTTATATTCCTTGAAGAGGTGAATCATTTAAATTTACTGAATTTAAAGTTAATGTTCTTTATACAAATAGAACGGCGTCATTTGCGCCTCGCAATCTTTACCTCATGTGGGTATTTAAAAATTTTACTTGTTTATTATAGACTTAAGGTCCTGAATTTAATCGGTAGGGAAAAATTGTTACCTAAAAACCCTACTAAAATTGCATCTTTTTTGGTCATCATTTACTCTTGATCGTCAGCAAACTGGAAAGCATAAATACATATGTGTGTGTTTGTGTTATGTTGGGAGTGGGAAGGAGGCGGTCATGTCCTTTTATTTGGAGTTCTTCCGCATTTGCCTTCGGGAATGAGGAAACCATGAAAAACCTCATCCAGGAAGATTCGGCCGGCGGTCAACATGAACCCGGTCGGCCTTCAGTGATATCGGTGTACAATATCCTGCATTGTGTGTGTGTGGGGTGTATGTCTGTTTTTATGTAGATATATACTTTATGGGACTATAGGGGATAAACATACATATACATACATACTATACAATATTATATAAATATATACATAGATATATAAACATAAGTTACGGGGGAGGGGTCTGGAGTTTGGGAATACCTACTGCTCGCTCACTCGTCGGCGTCTGAATCTGGTTCATGCCAGATGTGGTCAAGGTCCATCAGAATGTGTTTGGGTAGTCTGTGTACGTATTTGAATGTGAAGTCGCTGGGAGAATTGTATTGACCGATTTCCTGTATGAGTTTATTTTTACTGTGTCTTAAAGATTTGTAAAATCGGTCTGTCAGTCTGTGAGTGTATTCAAATAAGGTCGGAATGTCTTCTCTCGCATGTAGTCTTTTCAAATTTGTTCTGATTCTAGTGTTGTATGTGATTTTAATGCAGAGATTCTGTAGTGTCTGTAGTTTTGTAAAGTCAGATTGTGAGATGCTACTCCACACGGGAATAGCATAGGTCAGCACCGGTCGAATGAGCGAATAGTAAGTCAGGAGTTTGGTTCTGGGAAGTAGCGGACTTTTTCTATTGAAGATGGGCTTCATCATGCCGAGTGCCATTCTGGCTCTTGCGTGCATCTTGGCTAGGTGAGATTTCCAGTTGAGTCGTGAGTCCATAGTCAGGCCCAGGTAAACGACTTCATCCTTCCATTCTAAGACGTGTCCGCCCATTTCGATGTTGACGTCTGGTGTCCTTCTGACGCGTTTCCTCGTGTACATGATGACTTCGGTTTTGGCCTCGTTCAGTTTGAGGCGCCACATCTTGTAGAACTCTACGAGAGCGTCGAGCGCTCTCTGTAGGTATATGGCCGCCATCTCGGCTTTCAGCGAGGAAACGTACAGCTTGACGTCGTCTGCATAGATAGACAGGTTGCATCTCTCGTCTCGGGGGATGTCATGTGTAAAGATGTTGAAGAGATGAGGTCCCAGTAGACTTCCTTGTGGCACGCCTTTTGGAATCTCACGTAGTGACGACAGCGCGTTCCTGATGAAGACTCGGAAGGATCTGTTCTTGAGGTATTCTTGTATCACTCTCGTTAGGTATATGGGCGTGTTAGTTCTGTGCAGCTTGTGCAGTAGCCCTCTGATCCAAACGGTGTCAAATGCCTTCTCCAAGTCTAGCAGTGCAGCGGCGATGTAGCGATGTTCGTTAAATCTTCTGGTGATGAATTCCGCTACTCGGGTGAGTTGATGGGTGGTGGAATGCCTTTTTCTGAATCCGAACTGCTCGTTTGGCAAAGTGTTGTTTTCTTCGTGGTGTGGAAGTAGCCTGTTGAGTATAACCTGTTCAAATACCTTGCTCAGCGTGGAGAGTAGGCTGATCGGCCGGTAGCTTGTCGGCTGCCTCTTGTCCTTGTTTGGCTTCGAGAAGGGCAGCACGGTCGCCGTCTTCCAGATCTGTGGGAAATGTCCGGTGATGAGACAGGCATTGAACAGCTTTGTGATGTATATGATGGCTTTCTGAGGTAGATGTTTGAGTAAAATGTTGTGTATTTGATCGCTCCCCGGCGCCTTATTGGTCTTCAATCGCTTGATAATGACGGCAACTTCGCTTGGCGTGCTGAAGTGGATGTCTTCGACGTTCGTCTGCTCCGCTTGTTCGAGATGTCGTAGAGATTCTTCTACTAGTCGATCCGTTTCCGGATCAGATAGGCCGTCCGTGGCTGCGTAGGCTCTCTCGAATCCGTCGGCGAGCGCGTTCGCCTTCTCTTCTAGTGACAGCGCCAATCCTGAGCCGTCTAGCTTCTCTAGCGGGGGAATCGTGTGGTCTTGATGTTTCAGCGCTTTTGCCATTTTCCATAGGCTGTTATCCTTTGGCGTGAGTGATGTAACTTTCTTCGTCCAAAGTTGGCGTCTGAGGTCCGTTATTTCCTGCTTGATTTCCCGCTGTAGAGTGTCCGCTGTAGAGGGCCGTTTTGAAGTAGCCGTCGCGCGTACGATGGTAGATGCGTCGCAAGCGATTTTTCTCCTTGATGAGCGATAAGACATGCTCGGGAAGCTTGATCGTGTGTGTGTGTACTTCTTTGAGAGGTATGTGTGTGTCTTGTGCATGTTGTATGATTTCCGTGAGAGTGCTTGCGGCCTCGTCGATTTCATCTGTAGAGCGCAGAGTTCCCGATGTTAGGTGAATTCGTTCGTTAATCTCTTTCTTGAATCCTTCCCAGTCTGCGTCCTTGTAGTTTCGCTGTTTTCTGGGGCTCCTCGAAGTCGTTCCTCCAATACTGAAGCTCACGGGCAGATGGTCCGATGACAGTTCATCCAGCGTGCGCAGTGGCGAGATCGTCTTGACGTTTTTCTCGAGTACGATGTCCAGAGTGCTGGGGTACTGTGCGTGCACTGCGTGGTATGTCGGTTTGTCCGGTGCCATTATCGTGTAGTTGTGAGTCTGCATATGCGTAAAGAGCGTTTTCCCGTTCGCATTGCCTCTGTAGTTATTCCAATAGTTGTGTTTGGCGTTGAGATCTCCTCCTAGAACAACAATTGGGTGCAGATTAAGTAATTTGTCCAAATCTTCTCTCACCAGAAGGTTGTGGTGTCTGCAATAGGCGGCGATGAAGGTATGCGCTCTATCCTCTATGGTGACTTCGACAATCGTAGCTTCAGTATGCTTCAGCTTCGGAGTGGGGATCCTTGTAGATGTGATGGATTGACGAACGAAAATGGCGGTGCCTCCGCCTCCTCCTTCTAGTCGGTCGTCTCGGTGAACTTCGAAGCCGGGCACTTTCAGCGGTGTGTCGGGTTTGAGATGTGTTTCTGAAATGAGAATGATGTCAATGTTAGTGTTATTTGCCAGAGCGAGCAGTTCATCAATCTTAAAGCGGATGCTGAAGGCATTCCACAGGAGGACGTTCACCATCTCGGGATTATACATTGATGGTGGTGGTGATGACATCCATCAGGATGCAAGCCCTCTGGTATATGGAGGTGCAGCTGGCCAGCTGCGATCGCACGCCATCTAGTCCCATGAGGAGGGACATCATCAGCGTGGCGTCTGGGTCTCTGGAGCCTGCGGACTGCTGCGTGTAGGTCTGCGAGCGGGGCTGCGGTTGGGGCTGAGGCTCGGGCTGCGCCTCGGGCTGCTGGGTGGCCGCTCTTCCGCCAGCCACATGGGCCCATGAGCGTCCATCAGTCCTCGTCGTCTGCTGCGCCTGAGGATGTGGCCTGCTGGCCCCTGGTCCGGGGCGATGGGGCTGCTTCTGTCGCTGCTGGAGGGAGGCGACGTACGCTACCCTCTTCGGGCAGCCTCTGAAGTTGGCGGGATGGGGGCCTCCGCAGTTGCAGCACGCGGCGGGCTCGTCCCTGGTGGTTTTGGGGCACTCGGCCGAGGCGTGCTCCACCAAGCACTTTACACACCTCGCGGTGTGTGAGCAGTTGCGGGACCCGTGCCCGAAGTTCTAGCAGCGGTAGCACTGTGTCCCGTACTGCAGATGGTTGATGCGGTGCTTCTGCAGGCGGATTCTGCAGTGGCAGAGGTACTTGACTGCCGCCCTCAGCTGGCCCATGTTCACTTCTTTGTCAAATTGGGCCATGTACATCGGGTATTCCGCTGCGGTCGTCATCCTGATGACCTTGACTGGGGGGAAGCCCTGATCCGTCAGGTCTGCAGCGATCTCCTCCGTCTCGATGTTTGGCAGGCCCTTGATGACCGCCTTCTTCAATTTTTCAGCCTCCGCTGTGTAGGTATGGAAGCCGCGCGCCTCCGCTCGCAGCCCGTTGGTGAGGGCGCGGTGGTCCGCCATGCTGCGTACAAAGATATTGGCGGTCCCGCCCCTGTTGTATCTGAAATTGAAATTGGCGTGGCCAAGATGACCCTGCACTGCAGAGGTGATCTGGCTGTGTGTGAGGTTCCCCAGGGTCATCACGACCGGGGGAACGCGATCTCTCCTTGCCGCTGCTTGGCTGCTGGTACCTGCGGATGAGAAAGAGGGATTAGTTGTGTTGGCGCGTTTGGGTTGCGGAGCGCCGCCGCCTTCAGAAACCTCCTTGAGGTCGGAGAACCGGTTACCGACAATAACCGGTTCCGGTCCCTGCGGTGACAGGGGCCTCTTCACGGGGTTGGACGGCCTCGTCCAACCCTCCTCGTGGGTCGTCTCCAGGTCCTGGGATGGCTGCTGGGGTCTGGGGGGCGGCACGTAGCCCGAAGCTGGGCCTACTGGGGGGCGGTTGCTGGGTCCGGGTGCGGGCTCGGGCATCACGGGGGGCGGCATGGGGATGGCCGGCCTTGTCCTCGGGTCTGCGGGGTGGCTCTTCACTGGCTGCTGGGGCTGGAAGGCGGGGATCGTGTACAGCACGGTCCCGGTCTTTGTCCTGCTGTGGTACTGGCGGGCGCCAGGGGGAATCACGATAGGAGATTCCTCCGGGTCTGCGGCTTCTAGCCGCGCGGAGTACATCCGCACGGCAGGGATGATGTTTTTCCTCTTCTGGATTGAGGTGATGGTCCTGTGGTCTCGTCTCGGTGGGGCCAGGTCGTCCTTCTTCTTCTTCTTTGCCTTGAAAAAGGCAGTTGGTGGCGCGGGGGCCTGGGCAGTGAGCCGGTCGGGCCGGCTGGCTGCGAGGTGGCAGGTGTCTGGCCGTGTAAACACAAGCCAGACAAAAGCGAATCGGGGCGAAAGGGCGGTGGTCTCGAAAAGCGACTGTCGCAGGCGGCAGTCACAAGGCGAATCCGATGATCGATCGATCGATGATCAATGGTTTTCTGCGTCTTCTTGTGGTGTATCCGTCAATTACTAGATACCAAGAACCAATGAGCCCAGCTTCGTGGATTTCATTAAGAGATATTAATGGGATATTTGTGAATTTCATTTGCCTCGGTAATAAGGGGTGATAAATGCAATTTTGGTTTTTCCAAGACTTCGGGAACAAATCCAACGCAATAGCCCTTTTCAATTAAAAACAATGCCGATTAATCAGAATGGTCGAGTTTGAACCCTCAAATGTTTTCAGATATCCTTTTGGGATGGTCCGTTCTGACATCCGTTATCACATCCGGAACAGTTGAGTTTTAAACTCCATCTATCTCAAGATGAAACTTGGTTTTTGCAGGCCTCAGAAGGTCTTGTATTTTTATCGTTGTTCCAAAGACGATCTTGATGCTTTCTTTTCTCAGTATCCTGGCAATTCTGCCCGTCACATTGTGAACATAAGGCAATAAAGCGCAGACTTTGATTTTTGTTCAATTCTGTCTTCGTTTGGGATAGATTTGGCTCTTAGGGTTTTCGTTCGTTTGTGGTAAACTATTAGTGATATCAAAAAGTGAATCTGCATGCATTAAAACTATTGGTACTGTGTTAACTAAAGTGATTTTGATTAGTGTGATTCTATTCGTGTTAAATGAACCTGAAGTAGGTGAATCTGAACTTATCTAAACTATCATGCTGTGCTGACTGTGAATATGAACGATTGTAAACGATTCTAAATAAACATACTACCGCACTCTCCAAACTTGAAATAATATTCCCGTAAAAGCAAGTAGAATTGAAAATACAAAAAAAACTCATGCAATGTGAAATAGAATGTACACACAAAAAAAACAATACGTTAAGTAACGTTTTCAATAAAATTTATGTTTGCGGCAATAATGTCAACACCTTTTTGTGTTGTGAATTGTTTATTATGATTATATCCAAATATTCCAGTATCATATTTTCCAGAGAATCACTAAATCAATCATCCGTAGCCCCAAACAATCGCGATGCCTTTTCAACTTTGTCCCGGCAAAACGTGATTCAACAAACCCTTTCACGAGCGCGGGTGTGAGGGCGCATTGACAGAAGACATTTGTAAATGATATTTGCTCCCCGGGGAGCCGAGCTATTTACTTCACTACAGAAACAGCGCTATGTAAGGGATGACACGGCTGAAGAATTTACAAATAGCCATTGAATTAAAGGAGCGAGGGGAAGAAACTCAAAACTCACCCCCTCGAGATCAAACAGTCGCAGTCGGGGGGTCGTGAGGCGACACATTGTCATGTGGTGCCGCGAATATTTGTTTTTGGCTTTCAACAAACTGGTTATGCATTTCTCAGACATGGAAAGTAATAAAGATGAAGGGTGCTAGTAAAGATGAAACTTTGTATTTATCTAGCCAAAACCCGAACTCATATAAAAGAAATAATAGTTTTAAAAAAAATAATTTGAAGTAAGTAATTTTTTTATAATTTTTTATTTTATCTATGTCTGAATAATTAAAAAAAAACGCAACCACCTTTATATTGAAATAAATAAAAAAACTAAAAATACATGGGTTTTTTTAATTATCTGAAACTCCTGATAAATCGATCACATTAATCTGTCTATGAGCACTACATTTTTTCTAACCACCACTGTTTTATACATTGTGTTGTACTGATTGCACATGACTAACTCTAAATAGTGATTCCTGACATTATTAGGAGTAAAAAAATGCATTTGAAATATTGGTCTCCAGTGACATTTCTGATGTTTTTTTTCTACAAAAACATTAAAAATGGCAGGTGATGGATAGTTGGAAGCAGGGTGTGATATTGGTCAGTTACTCGGCTGGTTGACCAATGACAACATGTGGAAGAAATTGTTTTTTGTTTGATTTCGAAGAAAAAACTTGTGAAAAAAAAGTCATCAAAATAGTCACCTGAGAACAAAATTTTAAAAACGTTTTTTACTCCAAATAATGGCAGGAATCACTGCAGTTAGTCATATACGTCCCTTAACACCCTGTAAACACATACTGTAATACCGCGCATAGTCTTTGCCGTTGTAGGATTTTTTTTGTTATCGATTTATATTTTACTAGCTTTTCCCCGCGGCTTCGCTCGCATGGTATTACGGGAAATTACTGTAGCGCTTGAACTTATCAATTATCCCCCCTTCTCCTCACCCCCACCCCCTCCCGCATTCCATACATTCATTCCCTTACATTCAGTTTTCAAACATCTCGCCTGCCACCTAAATTTCATAAAGCTATAGCTCAAAGAAAAAAAGAATTATCCAATTTTGTTAATTCGTTCGGAATTTATGCGCTTACAAACATTTCGGATGTTTATTTTTAATTAAATATTTGGAAGTTTGTTAATATAATTAAAAAATTACACTATTTATTATTCAGTCTTTATAATCGTTACGAATTATATTTTTAATGTAGGAACTCTTATCTGACATTTATTGCAAAACAGAAGCTTGTCAAAAAAAAAAAACGAATTCTGATATTTGAATTATCTGCAGTAGTAGCTGACCAGTAGACTGAGTATCTACCAGCATAGAGCCCAAAAATATATCAACATTGTTTCCATGGAAAAGATTTTTTTCTGACGTTAGCAAAAACTCGCTTTTGTTAGCGACAGAAAACGTATAACAAATATAATATATTAATATTTATAATTTCATAACGCCAGAGCTTACCATCATACACAACCTGTAGTCTGCGCATATAATTTAGCTTTATATTGGTGAAAGAATTATTAAAGTCTTTATATTGTGTTATGCGTGAAAAGGTCATAAACGAACTCGAGCAGTTTCGCATTTATAATATTAGTATGGATGTTACTAGTGAAGTATCAAAAAAAACTCTGCATTGTAGTATGTCATATGTTTATGTTCATATAAATAAATACAGTAAAGGTTTTTTTATAAATAGCTTAAGGTATCAATATTTTTTTTTTTTTTTACATGAACTCCACACAGGTGGCCCTGAGGAAAATAATTTCCCACAGGGCCTATGTAATCTTTGGGGATGCTGTGTGGAGGGTTTTTTTAAGGAAGTTTAAGGGTTTTAAGGTTTAAGGAAAGGAGTTTAAGGGGTGGGTAGGAAGGAAAGGGGTTTAAGGCGTGGGTAGGAAGGAAAGGGGTTTAAGGGGTGGGTAGGAATCTGGGGTTCAGTGTGTCCTGGTCATCCACCTTCGAGACCTAGACAAACTTCACCCCATTAACCCGGGCACCCCTGCTAAATCACCACTTGGGGTGACCTATGGCAGAGGTGTTGACGGACGTTCCGGTCCAGTAATACCAGCGATCTTCAAGTGAGAGATTGTGTCATTGATTAGAGATGCTGGTACATTTACATATTCTAAAAGGAAAAAAAACTGTTTTAAATCTAAATTTATTCCAAAATTAGTAATACTATTACTGAATATGGTTTAATTCGCTAAAAATATGCATTTTTATTACTACTCTCTTCTCTGCAAGTTTTGCAACGTCAACAGTGAAACAGGGAAAGGCGACAGGAGGCGACGAAAAACCTCTAAAAATAGTTATTGTATGAATTTTTAATATTTGCTTAAATGAACGCTTACTTGAATGTTTTAACAATAATTATGAAAGTAGACAATCTGTGAATTCCACTATCTGTTGAAGCTATTAGGAAAAGAAAAACATAAAACAGAGGCGAGTAATAAACATGAGATAAGTGGCAAGCCCTCGGCGGTCTTAATTTGATACGGAATTGATATCCAGCCTCGCGCGCCCGTACACATGTTTCCGCTAGTGACAATATAAAACGCCGTAAATGAGAATTTACGATGTAGAAGCATTCTTGTATTGGATTCCCCTAGAACGGGGTGTCTCGAGTCTACGGAATGGCGCACGGCGTAGCAAGCGAGCGGCGTAGACCTTACAACTTTAAGTCTACTATGCCATTGCTACGGAGGCAAGTTTAATGCTGTATAAAACAAGATAGCCTTGCTTTATTTGTTTTCCTCGGCACGATTGTTGCTATAGCAGTTAAGATGCAGACAGATGGTGGGTGATATTAAAAACGGGCTTCAAATATTCCGCGGGCAATATATTTTATCGACTCCTATAAACTGCCTCTCTCCGATAAAGTATCTTTCCGATCGTTAACCGTCGACCGTTTATTTTTGGTACTAAATTGCTTTGTTCAGACTTTTATACCTTTCGGGAGTCTGGTATTCGCTGAAATTTTACAGTTCGTTATTAGTTAGGTTTTAATGATTAAGTTATTCAATGGAGCAGCACCTAATGAAAAAAATACGAGTTCTTGCACCGCTATTGGTTTTAAAACAGAAATCAATCAATGAAGTTAAAGTTAGTCACAAGCTTTAATTTCTTAACAAGCCAACAATATTATCGGTAATCAACAGATTTGTTTTAGAATATATTTGTCACAACTCTAACTTATATATGGCAAAATGCGTAGAAGAAAGTTTTCATAATTAATTAAATTGAATTAAATTGGTTCAAGCTTGTTTGTTGAGCAATGACCTTTACGAATTTCAAAGATAAACATATAAAAGCTTGTATTGATTTTATTACAAGTTATTACGATAGAATAACTAACTGAAATGCGTTTTGACCTTGTTTCTATCATACATCGTTATTTATTATTTTAGACTGACGAAAGAGTATTTCGTAGTTGTACGGTTGAAATTTAAGAATCCAGCTAATAATACAACTCTGACACCGCTCCGTACGCAAAACCATATTCGTACTAAAAAAGCTACTTGTGTTATTCGGTATTGAATTCAAGCAAGCAGCCAACAATGCCAAAGGATGGCGCCACTAACGTTAAAAGATCGCATGATGACGTGATGCTGGCAGCAGGTATACTACGTGTTGTCGGCAGGATACTACGGATTTGTAATTTTGAGTATATCTCCGGATCCGAATATGGAGAGATTGACGGCAAGACGATTATTATTGTAACTGCCAGATGTGAATAATAGTACCACGCGGCTATGTATTACATATGACGTCATTACCTATCACCGTTACTTTGTCCCGGTGATTAGCTGTTACTGGATCACAGTGTATCCGAGGAACCAACTATTTTTGGAACCAGTTATTATCAGACTTATATTTCTATTTTTGAAACTGATAATTCATGGTGGAATTCCATTATAATATATTATAATAAAAACAAATATAAAACTTTTTTCCACTTTAAGTTAAATGACCGTAACCGGTTTCAGCTCGCTAGAGCCATCTTCAGACTGGTACAAAATATTCTTAATCTACGGTTTATATACATAACATTTGAGGGAGGGGAAGCGGGGTGGTCTTAAGGGTTTTAATCAATTATACTAATTACATTTGTTACTAAGTAGTTTTAGACTGTTGAATTTCTAAATATTTTGGTTATTCCAGTGGGCTAATTACCTTGGGTTTGTAGCTCACTTCAATATTGTTTAGGAAAAACCTTACAAGTGGTATGAATTATTAAATAATTATTATTAATAATTATAGCTCTAGCGAGCTGAAACCGGTTACGGTCATTAAACTTAAAGTGGAAAAAAGTTTTATATTTGTTTTTATTATAATATATCAGATTTATGATGTGTATTACGACGTAATAATTTTATTTCTGTCATTAGTTTCCTTGGCATCTTGAATATATTATTGAAAACATCACCAAGTTGAATCCTAAGGTCCATTGTGGTGAGACGAAAATAAATCAGCATTCACGAATGGCGATGACGATGTACAAATATATCTAAGCAACTCAAAGATTACAACAATGAAACAATGATGAAAAAAAACTGCTCGCTCAAGCTACAAACTGCGATTTTTTCTATCGAGACTTGTGAAAAATGTTAATCAGGTTTGATAGCACGACGGCCGTAGGAAAACGTCAGGAAATCCGATGTCCGTTTAAGCTTCTATAAATTTCACATTTCTCCCTCGTGTATTACCCTCCCCCGTTTTATTTCTTTTTTGTTCATTGCAGTGCGATAAGGGATCGTGAATTTATATTGGATTTAAAGTTAAACTTATGGAGTCATTTTGCGAGGAATAGAACGATGCCTGTGTTTTAATAACGTGTCTGCATGTTTACGAGATTGATGCATATTAATTATAAAAAAACGACTTATATATATGGTCTGCTGGGAATGATGTATTGCAAAACTTTCCTGGCGTGGCGTTGGTAAGGATGTTCTTGAAATGGCGCCGTAGCCTTTCCAGGCGGTGGTGGAGGTCTTTGGAAAAGTTAACTTGCTCCTCCATTAACATGTTCGTAACGCTATAGTACCTCAGTTTGTTGTCAAGAATAATGACTAATGACGCAGGATATTTATTATTATTGGCGATATCAACTGTTCTACATTCAAGTGGTTTTCCGATATTATAGGTGCTAATTATTAAGTAAGATCGGAATATATTTTAATTAAATATTATTTTTTTTTACATGAACTCCACACAGGAGGCCCTGAGGAAAATAATTTGCCTCAGGGCCTATGTCATCTTTGGGGATGCTGTGTGGAGGGTTTTTAAAGGAAAGGAAGGAGAGGAGAGTTCTGGGAAGGAAAAGGGTTTAAGGGGTGGGAAATAATCTGGGGTTTAGTCTGTCCTGGTCATCCGCCTCCAAGACCGAGACAAACCTCACCCTATGAACCCGGGCACCCCTGCTAAATCACCAAACGTAGCAAACCACTTGGGGTGATCCATGTCGGACGTGTTGGTTATCCAATAAAGGTTCCCGGGGCGGCGGTACCCATTCCCGACTACTAAATCAGAGACAAGAAAGCAATATTACACACATATTGTAGGCCAGTGAAAAATTATGGATAATAGTCGTAGATTTATGATTCGTAATAGTTTTGGATCTTGGAATTATGTTTGACACCCAATTAAATTTTATAAATCATATACAACAAATAACCAGCAAATGCGTGAAGACACTGAGATTTATAATCAGAACTGTGAGAACCACACCATCATTTTTTTTCCATCAAAAATAACACACTAGAATCATCAACAAGCTACTAAGTACTTGCCTACTCCGTGCGTAGAGTCCATACCTACTTACACCGTATTTATCACGGCCGCGATGTTCTTACCTCTCGCCATCGGCCAGAATTATAATTTCGTCAACTACTAGAAAAGTCTCGTGCTTGTACCTATAGACCACTGTACAGAGCCGAACTTTCGCGAACAGTCGAATGGCACGTATTGCCTGCCTTACTCTACCGGTCACCTATATAAGCGCAACGCAGTACTAGTCTATCACAACCCTATAGTCGGTCAGCAACGTCACTTTACATGTACACAGTTCACCATAAGTGCCATGTGCATGGCTTCCCAGTGCAGCTCCCTTCGAGGATTTACATCAGTTCTCAGGTCCATCGTACTCACATCTTCATCACCCCTCCACTCCTGTGTCGCTAATCGCTTCACAAGGACTACAGATGGTTCCATTCTCCGGTCTTCGCCATTCATCTTCGCCACGCACGGCGTTGTGCGACGGCCGGGAAAATCGTTACTCCCGCGTCAAGCAACATGCAACCTGCAGACCCGTACTTTACTCCACCGCAGCATCACCGACCTTCACCACATCATCACTACCGTGCACCAGCTGCATTAATCATAATGACACTTCTGCTCCACCTCTGTTATCTCTGCATTGACTTCTCGCTACGTAGCCTTACAATAAACGACTCGGCTCACTACACCGTTTGCTCGCTTTTTATTTCATCCCGTCTCTGCCGACCGCGGAATCCGCTCCCTCAGATCAAAGACTTCGATTCGTTAGAAGTTATAAAAATTCTAAAGTTGTCACTAGTACGCAGTTTGTTGGAACAAAATTCCATTGTATGGTCCACATATTATCAAATTCATATAAGAAATACTGAACGATTGCAGCACCAATTTTTATGATTTATTAACTTTAAATTACATATACCTATTCAACACATTAACTGTACATTCCCTAGAAAATAACAAAAATAAATGACTTAACATTTTTGATTAATATTATTCACTCCGAATTAAACTGTTGCGAACTCCTGCATTTCATCAACTTCAAGGTACCTACCTAATAGAGCAACAAGGCTAAATATATTATTCTGAAACCCACCACCACATGCATGCACCCATACACCGCCTTTACACATTTGAAAACAAAATTCACCTCAAATATCGACTTATTCGATATTAGCTTTTCATTATTTAAGAAATATTTGATTAATATTTTTATGTAGCAATTTTTGACATTTAAAGAGCATCGCATCGAATTCATAAACTCAAAACCTTACTTCAAACCATTCATACCTCTGAGTACAAGTCAGCTATTAAATATTATTTTTGATATGTCTTTCCACGCACTTGTACATACCACTGGATACTTGGGGAGCCGGTGGTCTAGCCCCCGTAAATTCGACGAGTTTTAGGATTTTTTTTTAAATGAACAATGTTTTTTTAATTTTTGTTGATATTTTAGATCGCTTTAATAGTAATGAAAAATATTAAAAAAATTCTTAGTAGTAAAGGAACTGCACTGAAGTTGCCCTTCTCGTAAATATGGACCTCGGTGGTGGGTCAACTAGTATACAAAAAAAAACATTTTGATCAGTATGAGCATAGTTGTCGCAGGAACTGGAATAAAAAAAATGACAAAATGGCGCATAGTTGAAATGTACGTACAGAAAACAGACTGTTTTTTCATTTTATTTTGTATGTAAAAAATAAGAAGTATTCAACGTAAAAACTTTTTTTAGTTCCAGCGATAGGTACTAGTGTACTAAATAACATAGTAAAATTTTAGACTAATCGGCCGAGTAGTTTTTTTTTTACCTCACACCATGCAGAAGAAATTAGTTTTGAAATAAATGAGTTTGAAGTTTCGCCCGGCCCTTTTACCTGCTTCCACGCTGACCTGCTAAATGTGCTTTGGAACTTAAAATATCGTCAATACCATATCAAAAATTTTACAGTTTATTTTTAAAGGATTATACTTTCGAAATATCGATTTTTTTTAAATTCTAGACTACCGGCTCCCCTTATATATCACCATTACATATTTTTAACCTTTGTTGAATTTGGCAGTCATCTCTGGTCTGAAGCCCCAAGATATTTGGAAAAAACCTTTGACTCCGTAACCTTGTCTAAACAATCGGATTGCATTATTTAGTACACAGGCGTCAGGTAGGAATGCTGTCCTTGTTCTACCGTATTTCAATAGTAGATGCTACAAAGAACTAGTATCACGCACTTAACGTTACTTGTATTTTACAAAAGTTCGGCTGTTGGAAGATTTTCGTTTTACCTCCCTTCTACAACATGAATCTTCAATACCACTGTTCCCAACCTCATTGTCTCAAAAAGACCAACCCCAAAAATAACATAGGACCCGAGGAATTCATTTCCCTCATGGGGCTCCTATGTGAAGTTAATGATAAAAAAATTACTTGTATCCGTGTTAAAATTTGGTTTATTTCAGTATAATTATGTAGCATAAATAATTTGAATCATTCGGTTAAGCTACTTTGAAAATTGTTTGGGCTATTTCGGTATGAGGAGGGGAAGAAAATCAGAAAGAGGGAGCTTGTTAAGTCAGTATCACGAGGCCAAAGAAAATAGGGCAGGCGATGATGAATGAAAACTTTAATTTTGGGATAAAAGATTGAAAAAATAATAGAATTAACAATAATTAAATGATATGCTTAACTAAAGACAATACAAGAAAATTTGCAGAAATGTATTTATTTAATATCCACGTACAAAATCCCATAAACAATAATTGCATGTCATAGTAAAATAAAAGCGCAAGCATAAAATACAATGAATTAAATAAAAGCTATCACAAGGAATCAGAAATGAACTTTAAACCTACTATAGATTTGATGAATTCAGTGAAGCAGGGTGCTACTGCTGAATCGATCACAGATATTTATAAGGTTTTCAACGGTGGATATTAAAAACCAATAACGCTCGATGAGCTTGGAAAGTGTTTAATATTTTATAGATTAAGCTGTTACCAATCGAGTTCGCGAATAACTCTTCAAAATTGTTGGTTATTTGACAAGTTTGGCAAATCGCCAGAGAAAAAACGGTGATAAATATCTGGGGGAGAAAAACGTGGACCATAAACTGTCTGGCCTGGATCCTTTTGAAACGATTTTATCGTCGTATTACTCGTACATTTACACTTATTTATTTGCTTCTATTTATTAAAATTTGATTATAATTGGGTTCATGCTCACGATTTCCAATTGATAGAAAATTTTTAAAACGAAAAATTATGCATGTGTTTCAACATTAAAGAGTTTTTTAGACGTTTCACTCATACGCTCTTAAAAAAGTATTCCAATTTATAATTTATCATGTTTATGTGATTTTCGAAAATCTGTAATGTTTTTTTTTTTGTATTTGTACCTCGATGTTATATTCTTGAATGGAAACTACAAGACCCTAGTTTGAAATGGAAATAACATTGTATGAAATATATGCTTCCTTTTTTTACATGAGCTCCACACAGGAGGCCCTGAGAAAAAAAAATTCCCTCAGGGCCTATGTCATCTTTGAGGAAGCTGTGTGGAGGGTTTTTTTAAGAAAAGGAAGGGGATGAGAGTTCTGGGAAGAAAAAGGGTTTAAGGGGTGAGTGGGAATCTGGGGTTCAGTGTGTCCTGGTCATCCGCCTAGACAAACCTCACCGCATGAACCCGGGCACCCCTGCTAAATCACCAAACGTAGCGAACCACTTGGGGTGACCTATGGCACAGGTGTGTTTGTACAGATAAAACGTAATTTTTCTATGGTTTAGAAGTGATCACACTTTTTTTTGGTTATCCCACGCAAAAAAAATATCTTCTCTTCTATCAAACCGCCTAAAGTTACCTTCCTTCCGTTCAACATCTTATCTCTTCGAAACCCGATCTTTCATATAATTATGAAATTTTGCCGATTTATATAAATTTAAAAAAAAACATATTTCATCTTCCCCCTCTCCATAATTTGAAATGATGGTCTAGAATTTAAAACACTACAAAGGAGGTCAGAAACTTGGAAAAAAACGTAACTTTTGGTATCGTTCATATTCGAACAATACACCTACCACTGTCAAATGACAATAGAGAACTCCAGTGAAAAATATTATGGCTTTAAAAAAATATGTCCATATCGACCAATATACGCTGATTCTGAATATATAAGTTTTATTACATAATATTTAACGTAGAGTTTTTAAAAAAATATTAAAAAGTCCATTTAAAACGTGTCATTAAAACACCCTGTCAAGTTGGTATTGCTGGATTTTGGCGGCGTGACGTTACCGCGCCGCGTCACCTGGGTCAAAGTTGTATAGAAATCAATAGAATATAAGGCGCAAGCCGTTCAACATTCTTTGTTATTGGTTTATAGAGATTTGAACATATAATAGTTTTTGTTTTTATTGAAACATTATTTAGGCCTAAATAATTCAGTATCAAAAATAAAGTATCTCTATTAGTTTATCTATATTATTTAAAATATTCAAAAACTCAAAAACGATCACAATGTCCAGTAAAACGCTCCAATGCTGAAATTCAAAATGGCGGGCGACGATCAGCTGTTTCCAGTTGCCTACCAATTCATACTTCGGTTGGTCATGATGACGTCACACTAGATTCGGTGGTTTTTGGGGGATCTTGAAAAATTAAAACTTTTACATTTATTTTAACTATTAAAACTAACTATGAAAATAAAAATAAATATGCAGTTATTTAAGTTAGAAGGTCATTATTCATTAAAAAAAATTAAAAAATTGGACTGGAGTTCTCTATTGCCTCTTTATTGTGAGATTCAAATCTGGATACTCACGCAATTACATCTTTGCCATTTACCTAATCAGTTGAATTTACTTACCATTTCCCAATATTGTGTAACATAATCTCACTGACTCGGGTAGTGGGACTCTTATTCAGATTCGCTGAACATTGAGATTCTAACATTATTCAATGTTTTATTCAACCTTTATTTGCATATTGGAATAAATTTCAACAGATATTATTTTATAACTCTCTTAAATTAAAATGACGGACCTAATACATATCCATCATTATACATTCTAATTTGGAAAAAAGTTTTTATTAAATTAGCAGATTGTTATATGAATAAAAGAATTTTGTGCGGTTTTCTATCCCGTCTCGTTGATATCCCAAATCACAAAGTAAACAGAATTCGCATTTATTCTGACGTTTCCGTTATTGATATGCCGTTTGTTGGTTTATTCAAATAACCTGTCGTTCCTCATAAATTATTATGAATAAAACTTTAGCATAAACCACAAATCGGATTAATGTTCCCAAGAAAGGTTCCATCCGAAAGTCAAGATTACTTTGGGAATAATACCGAAATCAATTCAAATTATTAGAATCATTGTTAGTCGCAAGTTTTGAGCTAAGAATAATGAAAAGGATACGTATTAAGGTATTTGATAAGTCTTAAAAAATGAATAACGCATTTTTACAAAATAAAGGGCTCGCTGAAAAAAATACTTATTGTACTTAAGTATTTTAGATAATTCACTTAAACGAATGAAGTGAATTGAGGTGAATGTGTGTGTGTGTGTGTGTGTGTGTGTGTGTGTGTGTGTGTGTGTGTGTGTGTGTGTGTGTGTGTGTGTGTGTGTGTGTGTGTGTGTGTGTGTGTGTGTGTGTGTGTGTGTGTGTGTGTGTGTGTGTGTGTGTGTGTGTGTGTGTGTGTGTGTGTGTGTGTGTGTGTGTGTGTGTGTGTGTGTGTGTGTGTGTGTGTGTGTGTGTGTGTGTGTGTGTGTGTGTGTGTGTGTGTGTGTGTGTGTGTGTGTGTGTGTGTGTGTGTGTGTGTGTGTGTGTGTGTGTGTGTGTGTGTGTGTGTGTGTGTGTGTGCGCGTTGAAGGAGGTAGCGAGACACGGTAAGGTAACACAAAAAATAGTTACAGTAATATTTTTTGCCATGAAATTCTACCTACTTATTTTTTTCAAAGAAAATAAAAAGTTAATGGTTACACACTGCAATGAAGTATATAAGTTCCAATATACATATAAGTTTCAATATCTCATAAAATTGAATGCCAATTTCCCTTTATTTCTTTAAACTTGACAGACGTTAGACAGAAACTACGTAACTTAAGTTCTCATCTGTTATGAACCTCCTTCATAAATTGACGTAACGTTAACTGATTTACTTCAGGTTTTCAGACCACATTTATAGATAATACTAATCTAAAACAGAAATAATTTTAGTCACTAGAGCGTTTTGGTCACTTTAGGGTCAATTAGCAAACACGCGCGAGTATCAGCTGGCTAAAATGTTGCCAATTTGAGGAGATATTTTAAAACATTTTTTGGAATTATTTCAAAAGTTCCGGCGCTTTGGAATGAATCTTTGATGCACAAAGCTAACATAGTTTTACATTTTAATAAGATACGTCTGGCATCTCTTTGAATTATTTGTTATTGACATTCCGTGAATCGAAATTATTGATTTTTTTCTTTTCTTTCAAAACATTGATCATATGATTACGTATGAAAAAATGCAAGTTCGAATTTTAAATTTATTTCTGTGATAATCAACTAGGCCATAGAAAACACACATAAGTCAAAATATTTAAGATTGCTCCAAGTAGACACAACGAACGGCAAATTTTACGTAAATATTAAGCTGAATTCGCGCGTTTAAAAAATTAACGATTTTTTTTAAATAATTTATTTATAAATACATATTACTTGATAAACGCGATCAATATAAAAATTTGGAGTTACGATTTTTTTTAAAAAGGTCGGGATATTCCCAAACCAAACGCTAAAAATATCCGAGAGCTCAAGGTTGAAATGCATTATGTATCGGAACGCGCAAGTGGTTAAACGCAAAGTAAAATTTTGTGAAGTTGACGTTCATCTGAATTTATTTTTATATGAGGTAAATGGAAGGAAAATAATACGAAACGGTGAGGATGCGAAGTTGTATGGAGAGCATACATCATCTCAAGATCTACTCTCCCTCGGGAGCTCATCACATCTGAGGAAACGGACGAGAAGTTTGCTTTTTGGGAATATACGTCGGAGGCTACGGAAGTAATGTTTCACTTAACGATATCTGACTACATCTTGAGTTTTGGTTATTTATGGAGCCTTGTTATATTGACGACTCATGGGATAAAATATTCTTGATAAAAAGGCAGCAGAAATCAAAAAATTGATTCAACCGTCTGAGAAAACGCGATAATTTTTTTTATTCTACCTACTTAAAATATGTATGCAAACAAATCTGATACATTTGCATCAAAGCGTATTTGAAGCCAAAAATATAAGAAAAAATTGAAGTTCATTACACAACAAGAGAAAAAGATGAAATTATAGCAAAAATATTAATAACAATACTTATTTAGATTTGTTACGTATTAGGTACAATTTGATTTGATCTCGTTTTGGCCGTAATAAGGGACTCCAGTGAAAAATATTATTGCTGACCAATAAACGCTGAATCTGAATATATAAATTTTATTTAATAATATTAAACGTAGAGTCCTAAAAAAATATATTAAAAATACTATTTTAAATTGTGTCATTAAAACACACCGTCAAGTTGGTATTATTGTATTTTTAGCGCTGACGTCACTGTTCTCCATAATAAGGAACTCCAGTGAAAAATATTATGGCTCTAAAAAAATATGTTCAATTAGATCAATAAACGCTGATTCTGAATATATATGTTTTATTAAATAATATTAAACGTAGAGGTTTAAAAAAATTTTAAAAAGTCTATTTTAAAATGTGTCATTTAAACACACTGTCAAGTTGGTATTATTGGATTTTTAGTGCTGACGTGACCGCGTCCGTAATTCTCCAGTCACTTGGATATATAAAACTAAAATTATGACGAGCCATTCAACATTCCGTGTTATTCCGTGACCGGTCGGTGGTTGAGTGGGCATCGCGTTTGGGTCCCACCCGGGCGTCCCGTGTTCGATTCCTCGGCCGGCTAAGTCCTCCATCACAACACAAGCAACTTTTTTGGCTTTCTGTGGCGGTAGAAGAAGATTTTCAAACATTGTTGGGTTATTCGTAACCCGAGGATGTTTGTCTTTCTTTAAAAAAAAATGGTTTATAGAGATTTAGATATATATAATATAAATATATATATAAAAGCTGTTGTTTTTTTTTTAAACATTATTTAAACCTTAATAATTCCGAATCAAAACAGAGAATCTCTATTAGTTTATCTATATTAAAATATTAAAAAACTTTAAACTGTACAAAACCAATCGTTATGCTTCAAGCAATCGTCCAATTCTGAATTCCAAAATGGCAGACGTCAAACAGCTGTTTAAGTGCTACAGGCCGCCGCACAGAAAAGTGAAGACCGAAAGTAAGATAACGGTTTACAGCGCAGTTCACTGTGACACTTTTCTGCGCGGCGGCTTGAAGTGGCGCGGGGCACGTCCCTCTCCGAACTCTACTTATGCCTTCATATAATATTAATAATGCAGATCGTGGAACACTAATCAACTGATTTTCAGGTGCGGTCACAGATGTTGTTTGGTTCTGAAACGGTTTTTTAAAAAAACTTAATCCATAATCCCCAAGTCCTTCAATCATGTATTCCTTTCTCTTCCTCCTTTCCTCAAAGTCTCTACCAGGAAAAGAAAAAGATGTTCCTACCTACATGTGAAAAATTGAACAATATTGCCACCCAAGTTTACATTACCCACTTGTGTAGTTGCAATTTGATAGTGACATGGGTCACAACTCGCTCGTTCGAAATATCGCAAATAATAGATAAATTTCATTTTTTATCAAGTCAAAGTGTCGTTGCTTAAAACCTGGTGTTATGTCGATATATTGGGAACCCAGGATCGATTCTGAAGCGCCGTAAGAAGCCGTCAAAAGGTAAGAGACTTCCTTTCTTAGCGTATTTTCCTACGATCAAATTTCAAAACACAATCCATGGTCTTTATTGGATTTACAGTTCACACATTCTCGTGTCGTGGATGAGATGTTGACATTTTACCTAGTGTTTTTCTATATTTATAGCAGTTGAATGAAAAATAATATTAGAAAATAAACCAGCATCAAAACAGTGTACAAAGTATGTTTTAAGGCAGTGGGTCATTTTTAAGCCAAGTAGTAAAACAAATCGAAATGTTTTCCAAAGCACGGTGAAATCCTAGTAAGCAATATTCATTCTCTTGTAAAAAAAAAAAATACGTCGAATTAATTTTTTTTTAGTCGACTTCTACGTTTCGGCATTCCTGGAACTTACTCGAACTCGATATTCAGTTTTTGTTATCAGCCCCTTACTCTGTATAAATATATAGCAATAGCAATAAACGTGGCAAAATAATGAAGTCCCTCTTCTGAATAGGTTACACGCCATTACGTTAGAAACGAGATCGTAAAAGAATCATACAATTTACAGGGACGACAAATTCGCCCGCGCCGCGTCGCTGTCAAAGGCGAAAATTGGCCTACTCTCATTATTTTTGCTTTTTCCCCGCTTTATATTTTGTATTTGTCCTTTGAGCAGAAAAGTGGAATAATGAGGAGAGCGGGCGAGAAATATGAGTTGTAAAAAATCTGGAAACGTTTCTTCCCGCGAGGAGCTAAGATGCTTCTTAATGATGCAGCCCACCCAAACCTCGTTATCAGTTTCACTTTGTTTGCGGTAGGCCAATAAACTTCTACCGAGCCTGATTGTTGATTCAGTACCATCACTTTTTAACACTTCAAAAGATTCCCTTTCTTTTCACTCCTGTGTTGTTCTTCGGCGCTTTTCGTGATTTCAATGGCAGATTTTTTTAACGTTTGATATATATCGCACGTTTTTTTAACTCCGTTATTAACATTTGATACATCGCACGTTTTTCTAACTCAGTAATTAATGGCAGATTTAACATTAGATAACGCTTTCTTAACGCAGTAATTTATCTAAAATAAAATGAAGTGGGTAGGTACCTTACATTAATTTATTCATTGTTTTACTAATTTCGGAGGCGGGTATGGGTGCCTCCGCCCCGAAAATCATTTATTGGATAACTTACACTTCTGCCGTAATTCACCGCAAGTTGTTCGTAACATTTGATGACTTAGCAGGGATGCCTGGGTTCGTCAAGTTAGGTCTGTCCAAGTCTTGGCGGCGGATGCGCCAGCCTACCAGCTGCGTGGTTAGATCGGAAGAGGTCGGTTTGGGGAGACCCTTAGACCTCTCCAGTTGGTTCTTTCTTGATCCATCGTCTTGCACCGCAGTGGGAGGATGGATTAATTCGTTCGTCACTGGACACAGTGATTTTTAAATTCCTACCCAATCCTCAAACATTTTTCCTTCCCAGAGCTTTTTCTCCTTCCTTTCACTAAAAAGACCCTCCACACAACATACCCAATTATGACATATGCCCTGAGCGAAATTATTTTCCTCAGGGCCTTCTGCGTGGGGTTAACGTAAAAAAACGTTCAATCGATAATTTTAAAGAGCAGTTTTTTTTTACCCCAATAATGTGATATCCCAGTCAAAGATATGATGAATAGTTTTAATTATGCGGTTTAAAGAAAAAATGATTTGCACACTTTACAGATAATAATATAACTGCCCCAGAAATGACAATATCAAAACTATATTTCATTGATAATAGCCAGAATTATCAATTTTTCCAAAAAAAAATTCATTATTGTTTTTCATTTTAAAAAAATAAAAACTATTTTAACGTGTTTTGTAATTCATCTGGATTTTTATGTAGCAAGACATAAAATAATATGAAACTATGTTTGTAAGGACATAAAACTTAAATTATTGTTCACTTAAATGTTTGAACAACTTTTTAGGTGAAAACAGCAATAAAATAACGAAAATAACATTACTAAAATGAAGACTTTTATTGCTTTTATTCACACAATAATATTTTCATTTAGGCATTTTTCATTAATAATATGTGTCTACTTTTAGACTTGTATTCTACATTATTAAAAGAAAACTTCAAGACGTCCTTTAACAATACACCCTTATTTGGAGACACTATCAGAAACCCAAAAGTTTTTTTTTAAAATCTAAATACATCTCAGAACTTTTTATCATATCTACGAGAATCTCTCCCTTCCCAGGCAAATCTTTGAATGTTACATAAACATACACATGTATATGTATGTATTATTTCTTTGAGCCTCGGAGCTTTTTTATTCCGTTCCTGAATGAAGATTTACAAGGGAGTGGATTCAGCGAATTAAATTGATTATTAGGATGGACAATGCGGTCTCGAATTCGTAAACAGATTTACCGGCTTATAAAAAATATATCCCGTCTAAGGATAAGTATTTTGGTTATTTTGGAGCGGAAAAAAATAAATCATGCTTATGAAACATGAGATTGTCAGGGGTTTGATGAAAAAATGAGTTTTCGCAGAAAAGACATACAATTTTATAATTTCATCGCCGATTAAATTAAAGTAACATTGAATTATTTTCTAAGATAATCAAAAATGTTTTACTATTTGCATCATTAATTTGACATCTTTATACATATATGAAAATAATGTGTTTTTGCTTGCTTGCTTGTTTGCTTGTAAACCATGTCAACCATTTCAACCATGTCACACTCTGATAAGTAAAATTTACAAAATTTTAAGAAACCCCCGACACAAAAAAAGCTGATGACCTTGAAACGCCTGAACAGATTTTCATGAATTGAAACAAAGAACCATCTCGATTACGTCAGCTTTCAAACAAAAAAAACTACATCATAATCGGTCCATTCGTTTAGGAGCTACGATGCCACAGACAAACACACAGACACACAGAGACACGTCAAACTTATAACACCGCTCCTCGCGTCGGGGGTTACAAATGACGAAAGAATGACATTTTGCAAACCATTGATTGTTTCAATTTTCAAATAAACTCTTTACAATTATGAATTTAATGATATCGATCCAAATCGAATACTTTGAATCTTATCAGGAATTTTAGGTATTTTAAATAGGTACCAATGTTGGGTACCAAATTTCATCAATGTATGAAAATTATTGTTTCTTTTGTTTTGTCCTTTATGCGTTCCTAAACCATTCATCCGATTATGATGAAACTTTTGGGATTAGATGTGCGCATACCCGCGATGGTTTCTATATATAATAGTGAGCTCTGGCGTTATAAAATTATTTCATATATTATTAATTTGATTGCGATGAGCTCTGGCGCAACAGTTGATTTGTATAAAAAAATTTGTATAAAAAATTTGCAATGGGTAGCGGGCGAGTAGTTTGAAGAATGGGTGTACTTCAAGTAGTTTAGCGACAAGGAAGGAAGGTGGAAGGGAGAGGGGAATCCGAGAGGGGTAGAGGGGAACAAAGTATGGGGGATTTACGGGAGGAGTGTGATGGAAAAGGGAATGTGGGGAAAGCGGGAGACAGGAGTTGGGAAACCAAATAAGGTGAATGTTGAACATGGGAATGGAAGGAGACGCGGGAGAGAAAGAGGAGGCGGAAGGGGAACGGGATCGGGAACCAATGGGAAAAGACACGCAGGGAGAAAAAAATTCTTCATTTAAGTGGCATAGCAACGCATGCCGGAAACTCGCTAGTATTTATATATTTCGACAAGTATTTATTGAGTTTTTAGTTAGAATTTACTACCCGGCTTCCCTCGAATGTCAACACTCTTTATTCAAAACCGTTTTTGCACATACATAAAACATGTGATTTCTTGAATTTTTTCACAATTAAATACGTATTTCTGAACCTAATATTTCGTGATCCTATTAAAGGTGAACGTCCATCTGTCCGCGCCGGCCGCAACGCACGCATGGCACACAACGGATTGAATGGATTTGCCGTATGACGTCACCGGCACGAAACGCATTTTTTGCTCATAAATGCTGGCGGTCGGTGGGGGCGGTACCGATAGTGGACGCAGTGCTGTACTAATTCATATAAAGCTGAAGAAAATCCGTTGCGTGCCGTGCGTGCGTTGCGGCCGGCGCGGACAGTTGGACGTTCACCTTTAATAGGATCACGAAATATTAGGTTCAGCTAGTTTTTCGACTACCAGTAGCTACCGGTTGTCGAAAAGCATGTAAAAAAAACTCTAAAACTGTATACAAAACCTATATTATGTGCGAAGAAATAAAAAAAAGTATTTTATCTTTATTTTACTTGAATACCGTACAAGAGTCCAACTGTTCCCAACTTTCTAGAGCCAGTGAGACTCTGTCATCCCCAATTGGGGTATGTTGTGACGCTGAAGACAGTGGGAAAAGGAAGGAGATGGGGAAGAGGTAGGAGATCTCTGGTTATTCATATCTAGTCACCAAATACAGCTAAAGTCATTTCTACGAATGGGGGTCTTACACTAGGGTGATACTGAGAGTATCTTCCATTCTGGAATGTGCTGCAAATATGCCTCATGCTATTTTAAATGATGAAATTGGAAAATAATAAAACAAAATTTACTTGCGCACCCCGGGATTTTTACCCGTAACCTCCAGATCGTTGGTCGAGAGCATTACCCCTCAACCACGAAGAGCCAAAAAAAAAGCCATCAAGACCTACACATTGCATAAAAAAAAACATTATTTGTTGAACAGATTTCTTATTCCAGAGCTCACCGCCCGTTTATTTGTTGCTTCGGACAGTTTTTGTTTTTTAATAAACAGTAAATTATAGAGTAATGAAACTCCGTAATTCAATAAAAAACGTGCTGAGTATGAAACAATTTATCAATAAATTATTCAACATTAGAACTTTATATCTTACAAAATAAATAAATGTTGTATTTTTCAATAAATATTGAAATTTAACTCAAAATTTAACTCAATTAATATAGTTGAAATACTTACGCATAAGTATTTTGAAATTAGTTTCATTTTACTTAAATATGATCCACGATTCTTGGAATAAAAATCCGTAATGAATGTTCCGCCGGCAAGAATCCAAAGCATCAAATTGGGAATTTTACAAATTTGTCTGTAAAATGAAAATGTCAAATTTACTTGTTGAACTCGTAATCTTTCAGAAGTTTATTCGGAGATTTGTTTGTTGGCAAACGCGTAGTATAAGTTTTTCATTCGGATTTATGGGGCTGGGAATGGGAGTGGGTACTAGTCGGGGACGGATTATCGAGTTACTTACACAGAATAATCATGATAAACATGCAAAATAAAGTTAAGCCCCTTAACGTTGAATTTTGTCAAATTAGCATACAGTGGATGAAGAAAATACATTAACAGTAAGCAAGAAGAACGTATTATTATGACAGGATTCAGACAGCTTTATGAATAACAACACATTAGGCAGCGCACTTTATTTATTTATTTTCAAGTACAAGGCATAATATGTGCCATTAACGTATGTGTGAATACATAGTCGAACAAAGTATAAAGAACCTAACATATAAATGTAAAGTAGGAAATATGAGGTACAAATGAAAAGTAAAAAGAAAAGAGTCAAAATTAAAAACTAAAAAATAAAAAAGCAAAAAGTCGTAGATAAAACGTAATACTTGTTCTCGTGAAGCAGATACCCTCCACACAGCATCCTCAAAGATAATATAGGCCCTGAAGGGAATAATTTTCCTCAAGAACTGTGTGGAGCTTATGTAAAAAAAAGATACTTTTAAAGTGACATTATAATTTAAAATATATTTGTTTTAATATACTTTATGCCGATCGAGTTTCGCTATAACCGTAGCTTCTTCAAGGCATTATAATACTCCAATAAAATCTAACAGTTAATAACATGTATTTTAAATAATATATTCTGTTTTCGAAGGGTTGAAAAAATGGGCTGATCTCCTCCAGTGAAGGAATTAATAGGAGTAAGGGTAGATGGAGAATAGGGAAGTGAATGTTCTTTGTCAATGGGAAACAACCAAAGTATCGGACTTTTGTTAAGATTTATTTGGTTGTTAATAACTTTGCTATTAATGTGTTTTGCTTTCCTTAGATCTAACGTCTCTAAGTTGTTCAATCTGATATTTATTCCGTTTTTATTAAATTTATGGTCTGTTTCAATAAGATAGTTCGCAAATTTGGACAAATCATTGCTATGTCAACATCCAAGGTAATCTTTATCACGGATCTTAATATTACTCGTCCTATCAATACTACTAGAATATCGAGTAACTAATTTTGAAAGTGTTATATAAAAGGGTTCGAAATTATTTTATGTAAAACAAATTGGGTAAAAACGCTTCCAAGAAAAACGAACAACGACCAAGTACAGGATACTCGTGTATCGTTGATTGGCAAAGAAACGAAGTTTTTTTTTAAATTTTCCGCATTTACGTTATTTTCTTAAGTAGAATTCTAGAACAAACGTTAAAGAAATGAAATCTGTTGACATTTTAACATGCTCACCATTTAATTAATTTTGTTTAAACGGAAACATGGTTCGAGTCATAAACGTAAGATTCATAAAATTGCGCTATTGATTTCCACGCGTTGAGGATATTTTTAGCAGCTTTTTAAGCCTGGTAGATCGCGTCGGGGCTGTTACACGGCACGTTGCTTATTCTGGAGAAAGCTTTATAGATGCTTATGAATAATTCACTGTACCAATTTGCTCATCCGGATATCTTAGAACCGTGGTAGCTAATTTGGTAAGCTTCAAAATTGACGTGATAAACATAGTTATGTCAATCATTTGGTGGACGTGGTTGTTGCGTGATCATTTTAATTTTTATTTTAACGGATACGTCGTTATTTTTTGATCTTGCATCCATGTCAATTTTCCGCAATTAATGCGTGTTGACATATTAGCAAATGGATGCGGAGAAGTTTAATAAAAGTGTAAACATTGAAATCGGCACCATCCAACTGCAAACATGTTAGAGAAAAGCTGTGATCATACGCAATCATCACCACGACGTGTTCTAAGTACCAAAGGGTAGAACAGAGGTTTTAGCACGTAGCATGAGAAGGGAATGGTACTGTACAATATTCCTAAAATAGTGAAAATATATTGTTACTCTTTTGATAACTTGAAAAAATTTTGTTATGTCCATGATCCAAAATTAAAATATCAATAAAAAATAAGAATAACAAAATACGAAATATTTTATGTACCACAAATGAATGATTAATTTGTCGTCCAATAAAAAAAAAAGATCTTAAAGTATTGTTGTATTAGTTGTATTGCAAGCACAGCTTAGTTAATATAGCCCTTCCAATTTTATTTTAGTTTAATTCAAACGATGTTTTTTTATTAATTATTTTTCAGTAAATAAAAAAAATAATTGCATCATACTGCTTTTAAAGTAAAGGAACTTTTTACAATATCTCCACGTAGGAAGCTCTGAGAAAAACATTTTCCCTTGGGGCGTATGTCATCTTTGGAGATGATGTGTGAAGGGCATTTTTAAAGAAATGAAGGAAAGGAAGTTCTGGGAAGGGAAACGGTATGAGGGGTGGGTTGAAATTTTGGAGTTTGAAAATGGTCCCCGGATGCCGGCACCCGATTCATAAAAATCAAAAATTTATTTTGACTTTCTTTAATTTATTCCTTTTAGTCAAAAAGTGGTCGAAAAACAAATTTAAAAAAGTCTCTTTCTTTATTTCATTGAGAGTTGTCGATAATATTATTTCCAATGAAGGAATGAATATTATTAACATTGAATATTTGTTGCATTATTAATATTAACTCCATATAAGAAAGATTGATGTTGTAAAAAAAGTTGTGTTTATCGTAATATTAAATTTAATCCCACAAATCTTCATCGTAAAGTAAGAAATTTGTAAATCAAGCTGAATTTGGGAGACAGGTATAGGTACCGCCGCCAAGGGAACCATTTATTGGATAACCAACGCCTCTGCCACAGGTCACCCCAAGTGGTTCACAAGCGTTCGTAGCATGGGTGCCCGGGTTCATCAGGTAAGGTATAGATTGTCTAGGTTTTGGCGGCGGATGCGTCCGTCCACCCACAATGTGGTGGTCGAATTTGAAAGAACCGATTGGAAGACCTACTTACAATAAAAGGTCTCCACTGGTCCACTACTATTATGGATAATTTGGGGGAAAGCCCTTACAAACAGCTACTTGTACACAAACATACCACAAGATTTAGAGAAGGAAAGGGCCTAAAAACTCCTCGAATATTAAATAAATATGGAAGCCGTACTCTTGAATATCTAATACCAGTGATTTTCAATAAAATCAATAAAAACATAAAATTTGAAAAAAATGAGAGCCTAAGTCCTAAAATGATAAAACTATGGTTAATGAACGAAAACTCCATGTATCTTTGAATATCTTAAAATAGCTGCCTACATATCTTTTATTAGATAGGTATATTGAAATATCTTATATATTTATAGTTGTAAGTTAAATTATCTAATACTACTATGTGATCAATTCTAATGTTTCCTTAAAACTATAAATGTATTTACAAATATTTTCTTAGATATTATATTAAGAATGTTTAAATTGTTAGAACCTGCAGACAAGCTGCCATATGACAGCTTTGTGGGTCTACTCTATTTATTGTACAAAATGTTCTCTGTAATTTTAATAAATAATAAAAAAAAAAAAGAGTCTTTTTTACCCCTTAAGCAACCGTATTCTCTTGGCCCATCGCCTTCTTATCTGGTCGTCACTCCTGGACACACTGACCTCCAGATTCCTACTTACCCCTCATACCTTTTTCCTCCCCAGACCTTCCTCTCCTTCTTTTCGCTAAAAAAATCTCCATACAGCATCCCCAAAGATGACACAGGCCCTGAGAGAAATTATTTTTCTCAGAACAATATTTCGAAGAACCTTTTTCAGTGGTATAGAAAAAGTTCATTATATACAAAAATAACGTTAAGAATCACTTGTACTATTGATATAAGAATTTTGACGTTTACGAATAGTTACTGTTCTCTGTAGGTGGGTTGAAAAGTCGTATTTGTCTGTGTGAAGAAATAAATACAGATTTTAAATCTCTCCTTATCGCTACGGCATTTAAAAAATAACGTGACAACATGTTTGTAAAGTCCTCAAATCTTATTGCATAATATTTATTTGCCAAATATTGATCACATGTTAGTATTAAATTTTTAACAGATTAGGGACAATATTACGAGCTCCGGGTTTAGTTTGCAATATGAAAACATAGGAATTTCCCATTGATTCCACAATTTAATAACTTAGCAAGAAATGGAAGGAATCCACTCGGTTGGCATTGCGTTCTAAGAAATTTTTACTTGACTGCAGTCGGGAAAATAACATGAACATTTTGTTATTATTGCATAAACGTAAAATAAAAACTTTCTTAATCGAAATAAGCTGGCCCTTAGAGTTGGTTTCTATTAAGTTTGTTTGTATTTTCATCACCATGCACATTAATATTTTTGTCTACATAGAACGATTTATATACATACATATATGAAAAAAAGTTCAATTTAATTTCGGCGAAAATAAATGCGAAAATTTTACATCACTTTATTTTTTTTTTTAAATTGATTACAATGCTGATAATTGTTGAAAAATCGACGATTTGCTCTGAATTTTGTAATGATTCCCATCGAAACGATATCTGAACAAATAGCTCCGTCCAGATTTAGCTAAGGGTGTGACCTATACAATTGCAAAAAATATCAAGCAATAGTTGCACACCACTAAAAATTGTTACGGTCACATTTGATTTTGTTTGTGCTTTTGATTGATTATAAAAATATTTGTTGTATGGGAACTATATATGTTACGTTGGTAAAGTATAACAGGAATAAATAAATATATGAATGATTGGCAAACCACTCCAACAGTTTAAAGCTACATTGAAAATGGGGCCCAAAATCCTAAACAAGATAAAGAAAAAAGTGAACCATTCGAAATAAATTTTGGAGTTCCACAAGGCAGTACGCTAGGATCAATTCTATTTTTAATCTATTTGAGGAACTTTCTAACCTTAAGAAAAAATATTTAATCACAACACCATTTTAATTATTTATTTTTAACGTTCTTTTTAGGGGGTTTTAAGACGTAGATGATACAGTCACATTAATCAAAGAAAAACT
Source organism: Glyphotaelius pellucidus (assembly GCA_936435175.1). Classification (NCBI taxonomy): domain Eukaryota; kingdom Metazoa; phylum Arthropoda; class Insecta; order Trichoptera; family Limnephilidae; genus Glyphotaelius; species Glyphotaelius pellucidus. Next base: position 28,291,966 of record OW386538.1, on the reverse strand, counting down.
TGGAGTGAAGTAAAATATCTAAAGGCTAATAAACCACAAAAGGAATCAAATAATGACAGGATCGTAATCTGCTCACCTTGAATGCAAGTAGAAACAAGAACCAAATATTTCAACTTCAGCATCAACATGAGTGGACAGCCAAGATTACCTACCTAACCTAATCTAACCTGTTATTGTAAGGCACGCATGCGACCCTAATGGAATAAACCGGTGCAAATGTGAGTCGATTAGGCATAATAATTGAGACAAGCTTCGCTGGGAAACACGAATAAATATTTTGACGGAGCGTATTTAAAAGTAAACTATATATTCTTTGAATATGCCAAAGAAACTCAACCTAAAGCAATTCTTCAACTAAAGTTGACAACCTAAAGCAATTATTGCAAAGCGTCTACTTTGACCTTTGACAGAGTCATATAGGGTACGGTGAAAGCCCCTCAGGCATCCAACAATGCCGCTCTTCCACTCTTTTACAATTCTCAATGTCAGGCAATTATGCATCAAGGTAATCCTTAAAATAATGCATGTATCAAAACCAACAATGAAATTTTTTTATAAATATTAACCATGGTAAAGACGCAAGAGCTAAAACTGAGACTTTTGGTACCAAAATGTACGACAATCTTTGCTCAAAGACACCACAGTATTTGACGCCTCACGCTTACAACAAACTGACCTTACAGACCACATCAATAACTAATTTGTATTATTCCTCCAACAAAAACATAACTGAATGAATGAATGTCTAATGAGAAAATATTACAAGGAATTTGATGAACTTATGAAATAGGGCTTGTTATTCTTTATGCATTGCTAATCATAGTCGGTTATCCTAAATTTTTAAGTAATATTTTATTTATTTGTATGCATTTTATCTAATCGTCATTTTTTAAACCATGTCTTTTTAAAATGTATTATTTTTCTTCTTTTTTTAGACCCTATATATCTACATACTTCATAAATCTAAATCACTATCTAATCTGTCAAAAATATCTTTTTGAAATATTTGTATGAAATACTTTTGTTGTCCTGTCAAACATGTTACACCTAGCGAGTTAGGTAATGTAAAGCGAACATTTAAATTATTCGGAAAATTAATTGTGGTACCTGGTAATACCGTTGTTTTTTTTGTTTTTGCGTGAAACTGTAAGGATTATATTTCAATAGCACCGAACTGAACTCAGAAAATTATAAATTCACGTGTGACGTAGTCAACAAATGGCCACCCAGCGCCTTTTTAATTTTTCGAAGGATGAAAGATTCCCTTTATATACCGATGTTAGTCCGTTTTAGCTTTTGAACAAAGTGTGATCAGATGAGGACGACTATCATGCTGTAAAGCTTGTCAGTTTATTACAAGACCATTCAAATGTCAAAACAAAAAAATAAGATGGCGCTGAGTGCCATTTGATGACAATGTAACATTTGAATTTCGGTGAAATAACTAGGTTTGTGTCGATAGTATAATTTATCGTCAGACGACAACAAATAAACGCTTAAATAAAAAAATTTCTTTGACATTAACCTTCGAAATATTAGCATTTTTTTACTCGGTTATCATCACGAATCTTGAATTTAGAAAAAGTCTGATATATGTATTGATACTTGTGAGTAAAATTTACTTTATTTTACTGGTTTCTAAAAGCATACCTAAGTGAGTACAAACTTTTTTGATTTATTAGTAAGTACAGTGTTATGTTTAATGCAAAATTAATTTAGAGTCAATTATGAATAGCGGTAAGCATTTTGTTTTGGTGCCGACGCCAACTTGAATGAAACAAGATATAACATATTTAAGACTAATATATTATTGAATTACTTTCATAATTATGACGTTAATTGCTGTTGTGCTGCCATCACGTTACTTAGGCTGCCTGAAAACCCAAGGTAATAAATAATATTCAGCGCGTAACCCATATAATAATAATTTAGTTAGTTTCTACTAATTACGCTGAAATGAATAACAAGCTAGCAAATGAACGATACAACCCAATTCGCAAGATCAAATAAATAGGTCGAGGATTTCATTGTTTCATTTTTATCTGACTTGTATTTTTTAACTACGAAGAAATCTTTTTCCTGAGAAGCTCGTACTGTCATCTAGATTTGTCGCACCTTTATATTTTTGCATTTCCAAGTTGATTCATTTTCAGTTCACTTTATTTTAAACCCTACGAACATTGTTATTGGGCTCAGATTGTAAAGCTTATCGCTCTCTAACGGGGTTCGTTTAATAATGAATCATCATCAGACGTAATTATTACGCTAACGTCTGTACGGTACAATTTTAGAATCCGACTACGAGTACAACTCTGACGCCGTGCCTTACGCAAGACCGTTTTTGTAGGTGGAGTTTGTTAAAAATCTGCTTTCATACGGCAAAAGACGGCGCCTGCAAGCGTGAGGAACGTCGGCTGGCAGGCGTAAGTACTATTGGATTCGTGCTATTGTGAAACTCTCCGGGTATGGAGAGATGGATTGTATGATTATAATTGTAACTGGCAGGGTAAATAATAATACCACGTTGTGATTTCAACCACGTGTCTATATATTGTATATGACGCGATTGCCTATCGCGGTAACTTTGTCCCGGTGACTAGCTGTCACTGGATCTGAGGAACCGGCTATTTTAAGAACCAGTTCCTAACGGATTTATAATATGGTCACCACCCCTTCAACTGGGCAAAGCCTGCGGAGCGGGTTTTTAACTGCTGGTTGATTATTATTAAGTTGGGTGCGTTTGATGCCACAAAAAAAGTGTTCAAGTTACACAATAATGAAAAGACAACTCACCTTTGGGAGGGTTGACCTTGACAGCGCTCCTGTAAAGACTTTCCTCGTCCCTCCAGTCCCTGTTGCGAACCAAAGTCCTCGCACTGAGCGCCAGAAGCAGGGCTCCCAGAGCCGCCATGCGAGCCCTACTGCCCAGGCGAGCCCCCACCTTAGCGCCCCCGATACCCATCAACAAACTAAACCCCACGCTGGGCAGATACAACACCCTCTCAGCCACCACAAAACCCACGTAAAAAAATAGATTCGTAGCCGGCAAAAAGGGCAGTGTCAAGAAAGAGGCTGCCAAAAGCAGAGCGGAGTGGGAGCTTTTCCTCATGTACACTTTAGGCTTTTCCACTGGCGGCCGAACACTAGCCACGGCCACGTAAGGCGGAGGTGATGCACAAGCACACGTGGACTGCAGCCCCATGGAGTTGTTGTTATTCACGGCCCGGCAAGAACTGGAATGGTGGTCAGTCAACACGTGCCTGCAACATGAACAGTGACAAACATTTTTGCCATTCATTTTCCCACTGCTAACTAACACTCTACCACTTTTGATAACACTCGTATAACCGCACAAACTATTGAATTGATAAATGAGTCCGTTCCTGTTGACTTTCAAGCACCGGCTTCCGTTGATTCCGCTCTTTGGGTATCCATAACTATTAATTTTATTATTGTCTTTTCTAAGATTAATTAATTGTTTGTTTTTTAGTTCTCCCTGGCGATAAACGGCTAGACTGCTTTTGTACAGGATTTTTGATACGAAATAGTAAAATGATATTGATAAAAAATTCCTGGGGTCCATTAGGGAGGTTATTCTTGGTACTGCGTCCATGGACCAGTCAAAACTGAGGGTTGAAGGGCAGACCAGGAGGAAGAAATTGAAGACTGGAAGATAGTAGAAGGTGAGGAAGCGTGTGACTATTGAAGGTTCTCTGGCTGTGGGGTTATCGGCTCTGGCGAACTTTGGAGTGGCACTGAGGGGAACGCGAGCTGCAAGGAGCGCTATGAGTGCGGCCAATAGCATCCCAAGACTGACGATTCGTCTCTGAAACAAATAAGAAAAATACACGTTATTATAATTGAAGCTAGTGTGCTTAAAAGTATGAGGATTTAATACTTTTAGTACCCAATAAAACAAAATATTTTTCTTAAGGGGGGCGATACATGTAAAAAAAAAATCGTTTTTTTTTTTGCATAAATAGTTAAAATAATATCTCAAAAGTATGCCTGTAAATGTTTAAAATGAAATTCGCATTTTTATCGATTCAAAACTCATTTAAGTGCTCTACCTCCAACTCAAAGACAAAATCGATGACCAAAGGGTGAGTCGAGAAAATTGCCACAGCTCTTTGACAACCAAAAAAGCTTGTCAAGCATGTCAAGAAGAACTTAAGAAGAAAAACAAGTACTTCGAACGCACCAAAGGAATTCTCTATGGAATATTCTCCTAGAATAGCTGACTAGTTGGGAGGTCGTTTTAATCATGGTGTGTGTCAAAACTTTACACGTGTTTCTCTTCAAACTGCTTTTTTTAAATTGGCGGGCAAGATAACTCAAAAAGTTTTCAACCGATTCTTATGAAATTCGGCACACATCTTCTTTATAGTATTAGTTTCTAGTTAAATCTCAAACATGTCAAAAAATTTTCAGAAATTATCATTTTTGACCCAAAAACCTTTAAAAAAGTGTGAAAAATTGAGCTTTTTTATTCTGAGGGGTGCCAATTTACGATTTTTTTACTTTTTTTTTTTTGTTGGTTCAACTAAAAGATAAATGTTTTATGAAAACGCGCAATACAAAATTTGAGATTTCAAATAGCTGTAAAAAAAGCTGAAAATCCCGCCAATTGATGGCCGTGGCCTTTCGCCACGAGGATCTCAGGAGATTAGTTACTACGGCGGCCATTTTGAAAAAAAAAAAAAAATCTGATTCTTGTTTTTTTTATGTATAATAAATAAATATACTGAATTGAAAAACGATTAATTTATTTCTTCCTTTTTAGATAAGCCTCTGAAAAACGGTCAAAATTCAGGCGGTTACATGAATCAAACAAACAAAAAAATTACCTACTAATTAAGCACGTGAAATTTTACAATTTCTAACATGAGGCAATATCACAAAACTGTTTTATCTACTTTAACTGTTATTATTTTATTATTACCCCTGTGGAAAAATTACAAATCATGAGTAAGGTAAACATCTCAATAAATAAAAACAACATGTAATTTATCATTTATAAATATGGCATTTATACAACAGGCAACACGGGACACATTCGTGTATCCGGTATTTAGTTTACTTTTGAGCATTTTATCATTAAGGTCAAGAAATATAATTTACGAGTTCGAAAATTTTGAACGACGCTTTGCATTTTATGAGGTAATTTAACATCAACGATGTCTGATATTTTGTTATTTCCTACAGTATTTTTAAATGTAATAGTGCCCGTTTATGCATGTATTATAAAGATGTGAGTAAATTTTTTTTTGACTAAAAGTTCAAGCCACATTGTCTCTGGAAGGCATTTTTTTATGGAATTGTAATTTTTTCACACCCATTGAGTTTGTATTACGGCATACGTATTATAGATTCATATGACTTAAATATAAAACTTTGTGGTTAATTAGCATGATTATTATGTTTTATGTGTTGTGATATATATTTTTTTTTATATGAATACCGCACAAGAGGCCCAACTGCTCCCGTCTGGAGCCAGTGGGACTATGGCATCCCCAATCGGGGTATGTTGTGAGGCTGAAGGTAGTGGGAAGGGGAAGGAGATGGGGAAGAGGAAGGTGGAGAAGTACCTGGCTATTCAGATCTGGTCACTAAACACGGCTAAAGCCATTTCAAGCCACGTTTCAATTCTGAATGGTGGTCTTACACCAGGGCAATACTAACAGTATCTTCCACTCTGGAACTTGCCACAAATAAACTATATTTTATTTTAAATTAATAAATTGCGAAATAACAGAAAAATAATCAAATAAAATTTATTTGCCTCGCCGGGATTCGATCCCGCGACCTTCGGAATGCTAGTCAAGAGCCTTACCGCTGGAGTACGCCGGCCGTCAGATATATAGTAGACGAAAAAAAATGAAAATGATGATTATGTAAATTAACGTCCTTTATGTAACAACCTGAATGACATAACACCAAACGAAAAATAAAAATAAAAATTGTAACAATGTTATCCAATACAATATGGAATATCGTAAATTAATTGTATATCTGATACGTATTTGTCAAATAAATGATATTCGTCGAGATGTAATAATTCATTGTGATTTATTTTTAAAAGATTGTGTCCAATAAATTAACAAAAAAACGTGGAAATGAGATCCAGGGTTTACGATCTGTTCGCATCATGTTAAAGAAATGTTAACATTTTACGCTTCGATACCAAATTTTCGTATTTACCTTTTTTTCCTGCGGAAGCGAGGATGAAGTTATTATAGGTAATCAGATGCTAAAAAGCAAAATAACGAGCTTTCTGTAAGCTTTTCTTCCTTGGCGTGTTGCAAAGCTTTTCATAAATAATTCAGTTCGAGTGAGTATCGATTTCCTGCTTTGAAGAAGATTCTCGTCTCTTTTACTTTTAATTTAGTGCACAAATTTTAAACTAAGCCCCTTTGTACACGCTATTCCTCTTCGCCTCTGTGCTTGTTTATTTCAAATTAATAAATCATAACAATTAGATGTAATATTTTATATTTGTACTTATTGCTTTTCCCTGAAAATAAATATTACGTATTTTTTTTTGAGATGTTTTGCTTACAGGCAACAAGGATATTATATTACGTACATCAATGCAATATAATATTTTATAATAATTTACCAAGGTAACGTGGAAGCATGAAAAAATAATCAGAAAATCATTATTTGATATTAACTCTCCTTGTAGACATTAACATTTTGCGAAGTAAACTCCATACGTAATAATAAATACTAGTGGTCGCCCAATGGTCGAAATTCGACCATAATTGTAATGTTTTTTTTTTATGTTTGACATTCAGTAAGACCATAGACAAATAATATTAAAGACAAACAATATTAATCTATTCGCAATTTGACCATAGACTTTAACAATAAACAATAGAGTAAAGACGCGTGTGTGTGTGTGTCAAATACATAGTAGTGTGTGCAATGTTTTCATTATTGATTTTATGTATTTTTATGCATAATTTTAAAAAAATATTAGCATTCTGCACTCCTCCTCTATATAAACTATAAGTGTGCGAAATTTCATACTCCTCCGTCCGCGCATTTTTCGTAAAAAGGGGTACAAAGTTTTGGCTTCACGTATTAATATTATGATGATGATGATGATGATATGATGATGATGATAATTCCAACACCAACAAAAATTACCCCGTCAGTCATTCTAACTAAACAATAACAAGTTATCGTGATAAAATGGTGGAATATTATTAAGTTACGCTTTCTCTTCCATTAACCAACGTTTCGGACAGCGTAGCGTTGCAGTATGCGTAATTAGGGCAGATGATGCGTAAGTTATGATGAGTAGATTGTGGTGAAGTGGATTTTTCTGTATGTTGGAGTGATATCGTGTTGCGCGCGTTAATCATGTTAGTGCCGGTATTTCAGTACAAAAATCATTAATTCAATGTTATTATTTTTTGGTTTTTAATTTATTTTTTAAAGTTTTTATTCCACCAGGACTGGGAGGATAGTGCAATCCCAGTCTGACATATTAAATTAAAATAGACAACCACTACACAGAGAGAAAAATATGAAATAATTTATTTTATTTTATTAATGCACATTTACAGTTATACATAACCAATAATGAGCATACATTTTATTTTATTAAGGAATAATAGCGTTTATAAATTGTTGAAAATTGTAAAATATATAAAAAATATAGTTGAAAAATATCTATCAGGGGACAGGTAATTTAGTAACAGAAACATTTTTCCGAGCGGCATTACTAACGATAATTTAGTTCTGCATCTCCGAACGACAAAAGTTCTGTGTCTGCGCACTCTTGTGAAGTTGTCGGGAACATAAAACTCAAATATTTGTATTATATCGGGAATACAGATCGCTTGCTGAGGATTGGTTTGTACTATGTCCACAAAAACTCGTATTGAATTATAAAAGTTTTGAAGTTTCAAAAAAATATTTTTGTTTCGTTTATTTCAAACTAACTGTTATAAATATTTTTAAAACATACAAGGGTTAATCTATCTATAAATAAAAGAAAAACATATTTGGTCGAATTTTTAACAAACTAACATATTTGGTCGAATATTTAACAAACTAACATTTACTTCAATTCACGGCTTAGAAAAAACCCAAAAATACAGGAGTACAAACCAATCCTCAGCAAGCGAGATGTTACCGTTTAGTTGTTTATATTCCGTTGTCAGCAAAGCAGTTTTACTTCTATCGGCGAGGCTATTGATACCCAATAATAAATAATTGATTAGATAATTTATTAGTATCCTTCTTTAACTTAAAGATAACATTATGTAAATAAGATCGACAATCCGGGAGATCGTCGCATCGTCTGCATCCATCCCTCATATGGTGGGGAGTTAAGCCACTCGAATGCAGCCAGGACAATGTTGATGGTTGATAACCGTGTCCTGTCCCAGAAGATGGCTGTTCGGTGACGAAGTAAGGCGAAAAATGAGTGCATTTTCCCTTTAGAGAACATGATGGAAGAATCGCAGAACGTCGGTTACTGAGGCGGTTTTCAGCGTTTAGTTTTAGTGTAGCCGTAAAACGATTTAGTGTAGCTATAGAAAAAGGAAGGCGGAAGAAGCGGAAAATGGCATAAGAATAAACAAATTAATAACTATTATTAATTTATAATATAAACAAATTAATAATAATTAATTACTATTGGTCGTGAAAAAGTCTGTTTTATGAATTGCGCAAAGTTTCGAGTTTATTAAGAGTGTTTATTATATAAAAGTGTGAGTTTCAAAAGATTACATTTCGTATCCAATTTTTTCAATCTTAATCATTACAATGTATGATTAAGATTGAAAATATCTATAATTGTATATATCTATTATTAATTTGTTTATTGTTGATTATTTAAATAAAAGGTGAAACACCTGAGTTTAGATTATTGTTTTAAATAAATTAATAATATAATGGAAGAAAGGGTAAACACATTTTCAAAACCAAAAAGTTGATACCTAATTCGAATTTTAAAAAAATCTGAGAATCGACCCCGTTTCTTTTCACATTCCTTAAATAGAACTCTGTAGACACGAAGTTTGGAAGGAAAAAATAAAAAATCAGATTTTATTTTTATTTGACGGACCACTGGAGCGATTATGGTCGAAAAATGGACCACTTTTATTTTTCTGCGATTGCTAGCATTCGTTAAACATTTTTTGTAATTATTTAAAACATTTTCATTTTTTTTTTTTTTTTTTTTTTTTATATTAACTCCACACAGGAGGCCCTGAGGGAAATAATTTCCCTCAGGGCCTATGTCATCTTTGAAGATGCTGTGTGGAGGGTGCTGTTGAGGAGAGGAAGGAGTGAACATGGGTCTTGAAGAGACCCATATTGTAGGAGGGAGGAAACACAGAAGCCGGCAAATCGTTCCACAGCCGGGCTGTTGAACTCAAGAACGAGTCGTAGAAACGACCCGTTCTCATGTGACTAATGTCAACCGTGTACAAATGTTGAGCGCGTGTTTGGCGTGTTTCCCGACTATGCACCGGTGCCGAGGGGATCAGTGACGCTAGTTCCTCGGAGCATCTTCCATTGTAATACCGGTAGAACAGGGACAGCATTGCTAGCCGTTTATTTAAAAAGGAAGTTTTTGAAATGCTTTATCTATTATGACCTTAGCTGTCGCAAATCCGAACTTCGTAGAAAGTTTTAGAACGATGTTTAAAAAAAAATTTTCACGCAGAATTTCTGAACAGCTGTTTACGGTTAAAATTGTCAATTTTTCATAGAAATGCACATTTCATTTTCAAGTATACCCCAGACAACATACAAAAATCGAAAATATTCTATGTTGGCTTGAATAAGAACCTATCACGGAGTTATAAACTTTACAATTTTTAATATTTTTTTTATAAATCTTACAAATATGAAATAAACGGTAAAATACGGGATAATTCATTGGCTACATAGCATTTAAATAAGTTTTGATGTCTCTTTGTTAAATTTCGATTAGGTTTTATAAAGGTATGATTTTTTTACTGTTGGCGAAAAATTTTAACAACATTAAAAAAATGATCTTTTGGTAATCTCGAGCAATCGAGGCAAATTTATTTATTTCGCGTGGTCACTCCAGTGGTTGAGAGCAAGTCACTATTTGTTGTAAATACCAAATTTTAACCGTTCTATCGAAGTTATGCATTACAAGATCATGAACGCTATTGAGGGGAAAAAAAGTCTAGAAAAAAAAAAACTTTTTTTTCCTTCATATTTCCAAAGTTTAAATATTCGAAAATATCTCCTTAAAACGATTTTTCGAAATTCGCAATATTTTAAAAGTTATGATCATTTTAATGTCGCGGTTTAGACGGAATCTAACCAAAATCTAAATAGAACAAAATTTTTAACTCATTTTTCTCCAAACCACTTTTTTCGAGACGGTTGACACTATATCTCAAGTTCTACTAAACTAATTTTCTTAAAAATGGGTGTGAGCCTTCTGTATACATTCCTCTATGGCGGGAACTAGAATTATAACAAAATTTCAATTTTTACTATTTTGAAAAAATTTGGAAAGTCAAAAAAACTGGTACAAAAACGTCTTTTTTATTTCAGACAGCCGCCATTTTGCGAAATAAAAATTTTAAAATTTTCCTTAGTTCGGGCCATAGCCGAATTTGTTTGGATTAAGAATCATTTTTTTTTTAGATTACTGGAACGGTTGCAATCGTGTCAACCAGGGCGCGCCATTTTTTTGAGACCCTCCACTTCAACACCCTGTAACTTTCTGAATTAAAAATTTTTTAGTTAGATTTTAATGGATTTTTTTTTAATGGATTTTTTTAATGTTTAATAAATATTTCATTAAATAGAAGTTGGTAAAAATATTATTGTTTTTTTTTTGTTGCACCTGAAAAAACACCTACAATGCATGCCTCTAGACTAGAATACCCCCTTAAGTAGTGCTTTAATGTAATGTAGTACTTTATAATTTTTCGTAATGCGTGTACTACCGATCTTATCATATTTCACAGATGTGCTTTCCGTAACTATTTAAATGAAATAGTAAAGCAACAGGTTTTCGTTTTTTATTCATTGTATCTAAATTCATGCTATTACCAAATATTTTATATAGTTTACATTAATAAATCAAATCATCAATGATATTAACACAAACATTACATCATTGTTTTAAATATAATTTAGCCCAAGCACCGAATAACTTTCCATATAAAATCGAATGTTTCTTTGTTTCTCCAGAATTTGATCCTATACCATTCATCCGATTTAGAAGAAACTTTGGTGATTTTTGTGCGCACGACCGCAAAGATTTAATGTATAATGGTGAACTATGGCGATATGAAATTCGTATGAAATATTAACAATAGGTGGCGCGCAAGTTCTTTGAAAATGTGTGTATTTAATTAATTTTAACGGCATGGAGGGAAGGCGGAAGGAAGAGAGAAATTAAAGATGGGGAATGGGGGGAGAAGGGGAAGGCGAAGATGGTGTAAAGAAAAATGCGGGAAAGGGGGGGGGGGGGGTTCACGGAAGGATGGAAGGCGGAAAAGGTGGAAGGGGAAAGAGAGACAAGGAGCCGCGGAAGGAGAATGGGGGCGGGAATTGGATCCATGGGAAAGGACAACGTTAGGGTAGGGGATGCGGGAGGGGCCGAGGGTGGGATTGCAATGGCGACACTGTAGCGATAGGGGTAACAGCAGGTAAATTTGGAAAAAAAAACTAAGCTTCTTACACGGAAAGGTGAGTAGTGCGTACATAGTCTTAGTTTTTTATTAGCGGCAGGGAGTGAAGGAAAGAGAGGAAGGTGAAAGAATGAGGGGACGCTGGCACGCGAGAGGGGTGAAAACAATGTAGGTGGAAGAGGAACGAGGAGATGAAGAAGACGCGGGGAAGAGGTTGGCGTCCAGGGAGTGGCAGAAGGATGAATTGCAAAGGAGACATAATAGCTGTAGGGAAAATCAGGGGGTAACTTTGGAAAATACATGTTTCTCACACAAACAACGCTAAGAAATGGTAGCGGTAGTTGAAAACAAGGGGTAAATTTGAAAAATCCATGCTTACGTGTCCGAAAACCTTCTCATTTATTGAAAAAAAAAACAAAAAAAAAACTTTTATCCAAAAACATTTAAAGCACAATAAAAAAAGGAAAATCTTTATTTCTTTGAGTGGTATTGCAACGCATGCCGGGTACTCGCCAGCATAAAAAAAAAAATTTATGCTATGCGAGATTTGTAAAGCATCCTGAATTTTTAAAAGATTCCTCAAATAAATATTTAGTTAACTGACCATATTCTGGTGACGATCCAAAATGAAGTTATTTGATTAATAAATTTGCTCAAGTACTTGCTACGAGTAAAGGCCTTCATTGAGATCTGTCATGAACCAAGCTAATTGTATTCCAGTGATTAATGAAATACGATTGATAATGCGGTAAAGCAAAGGGGCCGTAAAATACGCACATACCCTTCAATTATATGAATTCTGCTTGCACGAACGTCCTTGTGCCTCATGCACTTCTGTGACGGAGAGCCCACTTGCCTACGAGCCTTCAGCGTCATCAAGTACTGCGCCGCAAATCCCACTAATTGCTGCAAGTCACTAATGACAGATGATTCCGAATGATGAGTCAAAGAGCTTGTGATCGACATCGGCCGTCAAAAAGGTACTAGAGTTTAAGCTCATGCATTTTGCATTCAGCCCTTGCGCAAATCGCAGAGTGAAGAGTGTTAATTGGGAGGCTCTTCTTCAACAGAAAAAAAGAATGTATTGCGTTATAGTTTTTTTTACTGCACCTTTCTAAAACCGGCTCTGAAAGCTATTTTATAACAAGAAGAAACGATTAACTCTCAACCCATCGCGTGGGGTCTTTAAAAACATAGGTTTTACAGATATGCTAAGTACCTAAGTACATTTTAAATGTTCCCACTGATTCCTTATTTTAGGTAGCTTCCTTAAACCGACTAGACGCTATTATCGCCGTCATTCAGTCTGTGCATGTGCGCTTTGAGATACAAACGTGTGTTTCGGCGTGAGGCTCAACAAAAATCAACAAAATACAATGTAAAAAAAAGTTTTTATGTTTTTTCATTGTTTTTGTTGATTCCTTTTTCGTATAAATAATAAGTCTGTATCGATCTCGAATAGTTATAATTCTGATGGAAATTGTGTAGATTTTATTAAAAAAATTACTTTTAAAATAAAAATGTTTCAAACTTATTTAAAAATATTTCTTGTTAATTTTATAGCTTTTGTATTAAAAATAAATATCTTATTTTTAATTACTTCTTTTATTTCAATGCAACCTCTAACACTTTACTAAAATCAGTTAAAATAACACGAAAAATGTATTCAATAAAAACAATTTATACATTTTTATTTTTGGGGATCTTGACGACCCCGCGCGACTCCTCGCATTAAAAAAAGGCATGACAGGCGGAGGGTTAAGAATTATACCTACTTTATTCCGACTTCTATAAAAGTATTTTATAATATAATATTATATTTTATATAAAAATACCAATTTCGGTTGTAATTCTGTCTACAGCTGAATGACATTCAGATTTCGTCACCGGTGCATAGTCGCAAACACGCCAAACGCGCGCTCAACATATGTACACATTGGTGTCCGATCGACCGTCGGCGGACTACTACCTGATGGGTATAGATTGAATATGGTAAGGATTTGTTCATTAAGTTGATTTTTTTAAATTAGTTGGTAATGGTTAACAATATAGGCGACACCAGGAAATACAGTCCCATCCAGTAAAAACTGTGGATGGCACATCTCTTGTATTTTAATATCTTTGATTTTAACTATTAAAATATATTTGTTACAGTACAGTTTTGGTGGAAAAACACTTTCAAAGGCGCTTTTTTTGTCCTGAAAATGGGTCTCTTCACATTCACGGTTCTCTTCTAGCAAATTCATTTGTTTGAAAGCAGAACACCTTGTTTAGTTTAGCCACCAAGCATTTTTAAAAAGTAAGTTTGATTTTTGCGACGTAACCTACATTCCTGCAATTCCCCGTTCTTGGCTCGGTAATGCTGTTACGCGGCATGCCTTCAAACACTTGCTGTGCGCCCTCACTAGAGTGCTATCCATAATGACGTTCTCCAGAAGCGTTTACCGCGAAACTATTCACTTACGCCTGCCGTAAAACAGAAAATAATATCATAACTGTTGTGATGGTTTTTTCACCGAGTTTTGCCATATGGATGGCTATTTTTTCAAAAGTACTGACGATTCCGCTTAATTGGTACACTGGATTATCGGGAGAGCCGGTTATTTGGGCTTAAACCCAAGCAACAAAAATAGATACCAATTTACGATTATCTGGGACACCATTCCGTTTAATTTTGTGTAAAATTTCGATTTGAAGTCGATTCAAAGTGTTGTCAGTAAACGAATTTAGCTAAGAAGGGTGGTTTTGCGGCATGCGGCACGGGTGTAGGGGAGGTAGGGGGGGGGGGGGGTTGCGCCGCACTAGATATGTTTGTTTGATTCGGCAATAATTGATTCGGCAACAGTTGATTCGGCAATAATTCCACTATCGTGGAAGTGATAAGTCGTTTTCTGGTTAATTTCATTGAGCAGCGAATAACAGAGGAAGTTTCCTAATAATGAGAAAAAACAAAAATATGATTTATTAGCATTGCGTAGTTGCACTCTTCTCTTGCGATGAAACTAGAATACTTTCATCGCCTGCGTTCTTTTTTTACTAACTATATTGACAAATTTAAATCGTCTGTCTAGTTTTGTTAGCCTTCATTTTTCTTGAACTGTATCATAAAATTTTAGCTTTAAAATAATATAAGGTCTATCAAATTAACAGTTCCTTTCATTTTTTTATTCGGTTTCGAATAAAAAATGGAAGGAATATCGTTTTACAGGCAAGTGAAAATTTACAAAAGCTTTCCTGTTAAAATTTTTTATTAATTGTTCACTTGCTTTTGACCTCTCCATCCAGCAGTTCAAGGGATGGATACACTGTCCCCCAGTATGGAGAAAAGTAAAAAAAAAAAAACATAATCTACCATTATTAGCGTACGTAATGATGAAAGTAATTATATATATATAAAAAAAAAATCGTTTATTTTTTTTGGTTTTACCCACCTACTTACCTACCACAACGTGTCCCAATTAAGCAGAATCAACTGAATTTGCCTTTAATTGTAGGTTTTTACGTTGGAAAACCTCATGGCTTTCCTTGTAACTGCCCTAAAATGCCCTAAAAGGTATTTTCTCCCGCATAACGGGCTTTGTACAAAAATCTTCTAAGGTATTATCACCATGCCATTGCTCACTTAGCCAAACACCCAGATATTTGTTACATTAATAAGGCTTACCAAATTTTGACTTTCAATAGTTGATAACTGGAAGTTACTTATTTGTATCCCACCACAGTTCACACAATAATGTTAATTGAAATTTACATTTATGGAAGCTGCAAGTCTGAATGTTGTGATATGGATTGTATTTGTGTATATCAAAGGGTGACCGGACAACTCAGAATGAAATAAACTCAACACCTTCTTCGAAAAATCATTGAAAAAGATTAAAAAAATTTTGCAAACAAAATAGTTAAATAGGAATCGTTAGGTTAGGTTATGGTCTATTTTATAATTTTTAATTAGCTTTTAATGACTTTTCAAAGAGGTTGAGTTGACTTTTCATTGAACCATTTCAAAGAGCTTAAATCCACAACAACTTACTCTACATGGTGGCGCAACAATCCTCATTCGATATTCTTAGGCAGTGTTTTTAGATAATAATAATAATTATTACGCCATGAATTATTTTAGGAGTATTGCAATCCATGGTTTGTCAATGTGCATTCTGCTTTTGTTTACCTCGCACAAAAATCGTGATAACATAAGACGCTGGTTGTAAAAATGAGAGCATCTTCCGACTGGTGACTCGTTACCTGGTATTTCCTCTCTCTTTCTATTTAGCCGTTACTTAGTTAAAATATGAATTCATGATTTTATAAAATACGTTTGTTTAAACATTCGAACGATGTGCACATATGATATGATGATATACAAATGCGGCATAATTGTATTTCTTACTTATCCAGATTGTTTGGAAGAAATTACTCTAAAACATGAACTACGTATATAAAAACGTTTAGAGTGTTTGTTTATAAAGTATCGATGTAATTTAACAATTTAATGAACCATCGAACATTGGCTCAACTACTGTGGCGAGGAATATTGATAGATTTATTTAATAACTTCCCCAAACTATCAAACTGTAGAGCTCATAAATGAAGGACTTCTACAGAGCTTTATAATAAACTAATTAATAATGTCTTTCAATATCTTTCTTTTCAAATTACATTGTAATTGTTAATTTTCTACGTAATCATTGTGTTCTCTCTCACATACAATAATAATTAACGGATAGTAACATAATCTTTTTCCTGCCCTTTTGTAACATGTTGTAACATATCTGAGGTCTACTAAAAATTTCTGTTGTCATAAACATTAAAAAAATGTTATTTTCAACACCATGTTACCAAACGTTTAATTTTTTATAGAATTTTTAGGCTTCTACATGTAGACTAAAATGTACAATGTACACCTTATCCGGAATATTTCATGAGAGAAGCTTAATCACGCTTGCGACTAAATATTAGAGTAGAAAACATAGGAGGGCGCCACTTTAGCTCAATTGGCATTACTGAACATATAACTTACTCACGGTGTTTATGTAATGCTGTGTAACCTACATTTTTTATAAAAAATTAAAAAGGCATAAAAGTGAAAAACAATTTTTTTTCATTGCAAAATAGATAACCATTGACCTCAAAATAAGAATTGCATGTAGGTATATTATTATTATACCTTTGCAATTTTGTGATAAGAGGAAATAACCAGACGAAACCGGAAATGTGTCATTTTTAAATCAAATTTTAGAAGCATTTACTCTTTTTTTCACAAAAAAAAATATTAACTGATTTTGAAAGACTGTTCTTTTATCTAGTAAAGCTATATTTAAAATTTTGAGAAAATATGTTTATTTTTAGTACAATAAGGTTTTACCGTAAGTCGCTGGCAGATTTGTTAAATTTTCAAACAAAATTTTGTATGATACAACATACATTTCAAATCATATAATCATGCATAAAAATAAATCAATAAATTATCTGGGAAAGCTACTTTTCAGAATTTTAATTTTAGTTCAAATAAAATCATTAAAAGATCCGTGCCCTTGTTTTGTGACGAAAATACTTCAGTTTGTCTAATTATTTACGGTCTTACAAACTAATATATTTAAAAAAAATTACATTCTTATTTTGCTTAGACGTTATTGAAAAATAATAAATAATTAAGATCAAAAAATAATTATAAAAAGAATATAATTTTAATTGTTTCATCATCACCGATTTGAGCATTTTTGAATGTGGATATTTATCATAGCAAATTTGGAATGAAATAAAATCGATATTGAGTTATTACGTTGAAATGCTGGTTTGGAGAATAATTAATCTGTCTCATCGGAACCGCCCTGAACCGTTGCAAGGGTACGATCGCAAGATCATCGTTTGAAGAAATTTAAATTCTCGGCCGCTAGTTAATGGCTCTTAACATAATGAAGAAGAACGATATTGTAATAAAAATCAACCAGAGTTAAGAAATTGCTCCCATTTATTTAATACTAGTTTAAGTACCTAGCGTTGCCGGGCTTTAAATCATGTCCCTAATAGAATACGGGATAACTGGATGGGGATCTGCCTTGAGCACTCACATGGACCGGCTCAATATAGCCCAAAAAGAAGTACTAAAGACAATTTTGAAATTACCGGTTAGAACTCCGACAGAAGAATTGTTTCAAAGCATTCAAGTCTACAACATACAAAAACTTTATGCAAAAAATATTTTATTTAAAATTAATAAAAAACATATCAGAATACTCCACTGTCCAACATAGATACACAACCAGGGCAATAAACCAAAATATTCTAGCTACAGCCAGTTTGAAAACATCTTTTGGACAAAGAAATATCAAATTCAATGCGACAAAACTATACAACGCTCTACCAACTCAAACAAAAAAAATAACAGAAATAAATAAATTTAAAACAAAAGTAAAAATATGGTTGAGAGAACAAAGTGAAAATGAACTATCAAACATACTGAAGACCATGTAAAGACAACTGGATACTAAATACAAATGTGGAAAAACTACAGGCCGCCTCAGAACAGGAAACCCTAGTGAGGACTGTGAAAAAAAAAAACTTTATAATACCTTAATATAATACAATTTATAAATACATTATGTATAAATTTTGCCATAGATACAAATAAAAAAAATGTTAGATCTGAAAATATATTTGACTCATTCAGATCTAAAAGTCGTGAAATTAAACTCACTGTTAGAGATTTATTTTACTACTGTTGAATTCAAATTATACTTTAAACTGTTAAATTCAAATTTATGTGAAATTAATGAAAGTAAATCACTTTTCAAAACACCATTTAATCAAATTTATGTCATTAAGTAGGTACCTTAACAACATTGCTTCTTCGATTTCATTTTTTTTTTTTTTTAAACAAAAAGTGTTTTTTAAAATGTTGTGTACTTTGTTTTGTGCATTCAGTGTCATTACACTTTAAAAGAATCTTTGACAGGTAAATTGGTGTTGCCAGCCAACAAATTTTGCACTTCTAATTTAAATATTTTCCACATATATTTGACAGATTCTATGTTAGCTGGTCGTGGGAGTTGAATAAATTAAAATTCATAAAATTCACCAACCCACAGCTTTTTTTCACATTTACTCCACACAGAAGGCCTTAGGGAAAACAATTTCTCTCGATGAAAGACAATGTCACTTTTGAGGATGCTCTTTGAAGGTCTCTTTAGGGAAAGGAAGAAGAGGAAGTTCTGGGAAATTAAAAAAAAAATGAGGAGTGGGGTCAATGTGTCCGGGAGTGAAAGACTTATGAATTTATTCCTTCCACTGCGGTACAAGGTGGTGGGTCAAAAGAGTCCGGCTGGAGAGGTAAAAAGGTCTCCATCAACCAGTCTCTCCCAACATGCCTAGTAGTAGGTGGGCAAACGCACGTGCCGCCAACCTTAAGAAACCTCCCCCCAAGAATCCGGAAACCCCTGCTAAGTCACCAAACGCAGCGAATCACTTGGGGTGCCTATGTCAGGGGTGTTAGTAATCCAATAAATGATTTACGGGTCAGCAGTAGCCATCCCCGCCTCCCAAATTTTATTAGATATCGTTCGAAGGCATGAATGGTGCTTCCCGAGTTTGGGTTTGTATTATTCGAGTGGTTAAATATAAACCTGTGAATGAGAAACACGAACACCAGAAGATTGAACCAGTACGAGATCTCCAAGCCACAAAAAATGATAATTTTGGGATATTTTGGATTCTACATTTTTTCACGCAATCTATCCAGCACTTTAAAAAATTACTGAGCCGCAATTTTTGCAACACGGCAACCCTGAATCTCCCCGCTTCCTTTCTCTCCCTCCCCAGCAGCGCTAGTGGGGCACGTTCTCGCACGGGCCTTAATTGCTATTCGCATCACATGTCTCCCTTATTGCCCTGAATACGTCATCAAAACATGGGAGAGTGGTGACTTTTGCAGCGAAAAATACACCGTCGGCTAGTAGGCGAAAATACACCACCGCGCCGCACCGCGCCGGCGCACAGTGGTTGCAAATGCTCATTTTCGTCTCATAAATCTGAACTTCTTTGTTTCTTGACATAAAAAAATGGTGTTCTGATTAAAAACTAAACAATCTTTATATTTCTTGTGTCTTTTTAGTGAATTGATATAATTTTGATATAAAACATTTCATTTCAAATACAATTTATCCTTTATAGGTAATGTGACAAGTTAATTTTCTGATTAAAAAGAGAAGAGTAATAACCGTTTTTTCGACGCTGTTGCTCAAAAAATTGAAAAATTAAACAAATTTTTCTTTTATAAAATGGTGTTTTAATGTCCACAGAGGCTAAGCCTGCGACCCGTTGAAAGTTTACCTGAACTTTGTCAATATCTGGTTTAGGTAGCATTTGCTTAAAGGGAGCTTATAAATCACCTTTATTTAAAACTAAAATATAAAAATACATATTATTAAAGCCTAAAAAACAACTTTTGCGATGATACAAAATAAGCTACATATAAACCAGCTCAAATGCCTTAAATTTTTTCCACGAAATATACCACATTTTGATTCTATTATATATTGACATATTTATGTTTCATGTTTAAATTTAGTTTTATACAATCTTGTTTTTATAAAATTTTTGGTTTCATATTCCTTTATTATAAATTTTATTATATATTATTTTTTATTATGCTGTTTAATCAGAGGTAAAGTCACAAGGAGGAAATCCATAATTGGTTTTATTTTGGCTATACAAACACGTACAAACTGAAAAAATGTAAACTGTCGATTTCCAGAAAATAAATAAATATATCTCAGCCTGAACCCGTACTTTAACATTATTATTTTAAATATACAAAACAACAACAAAAAACTTTCCAAAGGATAAAAATTTATCAATCTTATTTAAACCGCTATCTGTTTATCTGAAAAAAAGTACAGTTTTTCGATTTATGAGACGGTCTTGTTCCGGGCCAAACCATAGTGCGACGTGTCGCTCCCGCCACTGTGGGCAGGGCCGGGCTCCAAATTTAAATTTTACAATGACAGGCGGGTGTGACGCTGACGAGGGAGCAAGCCGCGCCTCGAATAATCGTTACGAATTATTCGAATATATTAACTCGATGGGGATGGGAGAGGTTCAAAGTTACGGAGTGAGAAGCGTTTCACAGACGATAAAGCTTCAAGGTCGATTATTGCTCCTGATAAATGTATAATAATATGTTTGATTTGTATGTCAATCAGTGTAATAACCACTGGAGGGACCACGCGAAATAAATAAATTTGCCTCGATTGCTCAAGATTTCCAGATGATCATTTTAAAAATTTTTCGCCAACATTAAAAAATCGTATCTTCGAATTTTAACATGGAGACATAAAAACGTATCATAGTGCTATATAGCCAATGAATTTACCTTTATTTTATCGTTCATCTCATATTTGTCAAATTTATAAAAACAAAAAAAAATATCGTGAAGTTTATAACTACGCGAATCCTGCGTGTTTGTTACTTTGAAAATCCGTGAGAGGTACTTATTCGAGTCAACGCAGAATATTTTCGGTTTCTGTTTATTGTTCGTGGTTAACTTGAATATAAAAAGTGCATTTCTATGGAAAAATGACTTAATTTTAAACGTAAACAGATGATCAGAAATTTTGCGTGAAATTTTTTTTTTAACATCTTTCTAAAATAGTCTACGTTCTAATATAGTTCGGATTTGCAATATCTATGGTCATAAAAGATATAGAATTTCAATAGCTTTGTTTTAAAATAAATGGCTGACCATGGAAATGTTTTCAACAATTACAATAAATGTTTTACGAATGGTAAGAAAATGTGGTCGAATTTTGGACCAGAAAAAATAAAATTGGTCCAATTTTCGACCATAATTGCTCCAGTGGTCAATAGATTAAACAGTCATGATTATAAAATATTAAAAAATGTGGTGAAGGTAATATAAATAGCTATCCGTCACATAAAATTGTGTTATCACCTGAAACCATTTCAACAAAATTTTGTTCAAGACCTGTTATTTTTTGGCCCTGGACCAGGTGTTTTACCGTACTTAAATAATTACAAAACTTTAATAGGTCTTTCACAGAACTTGATTTTGAACTTTAATATTTGATGAATTTTTCAAATTCAGCGTAACAACCCGTCTTTACAGAACGTTGTTTCTTTATCACGATGTTATCAGTTGATATTTTATCTAGATACTTTTCTACGTAACTAATTTTTTTTAAATTTCTTGACAAGTTTGTTATTTTTATTATCTAAAACCTTGTAGAGGTCAATGAAAGTCAAATAAAAGTATTAAAGCATAAGTTAAATAAAAAATAACCATATCACGTGCATCATTGTGTTTATTCTTAGATATTAGACACATAAAAAAACGAAGAAGAACAAATGAAATAAATCAATGAATGTTTTTTTAAGAAATTTTTATTTTAATTCAGGAAAAAAACTAGGTGTTGTAAATATAAAACAAATGAAATTTTTTTAACCGGTTAAATTCCATTACATTTCTATAACATTGATTGAATCTCGAACCATCTTTCATAAATACCATCCCAGTGAACCCTTACCGTCGCGTCATTTATAGAAGATTGTATATTGAAGCGGTTCTAAACCACATGATAAACAACTGTTTAAAAATCATTCCAACGTTAGAAAATTTGCTAAAAGTACTATTTAAAATGAGATGTATCAAAAAGACGATACGAATACTTTGGTTAGAATTTTCAACGTACCTTTCAGTGATATAAAAGGCAACCAGAAAGACGACATCAAAGATCCACAAAGAAGTATGGGGTTGAATTAGCGAATCATTTCCCAAAAAAAAACAATTTTGTACATTGAAGGTCAGGAAAATGATACAGCAATGTGTAGACCAGTGCTCTTACTAAGCTATGGAATGTTTTGGTCACAGTTTAGAAAGAAATTATATGTTTTTGTAAAGTAAGGATTTTATAACGAAGTTGTCACAGGATTCCAGTAAAAATAAATTTTCCATTTTGACGTATCCATAATGTCAAGGATTCTCTACGAAGAATTTAAAGGTTAAAGAAAAAATTTTTCAAGCCAAATATTTTTTTCTTCAAGCTGCCCACTCTGTTGCTAGGCCACTGGAAGTAAATATCTACTTACTGGTGAAGATCAAAAGAAAAAAGCATCAGGACACCCGAAGTAATTCGACATGTTTAATGACTTGAAGGGGTTCCCAGGTCTTGTGGTGAAGTTTACTTAGGTCTGGGCGGCAAATGGATCTGCTCATCTGTTGCGTGTTGGGAGAGAGAGAGAGAGAGACCGTTTGACTTCTTCAGCCGGATTCTCTCGACTCATCGCCTTGCACCGCAGTTGGGGGGATATATTCATACGTTCGTCACTGCTTGATACACTCAGAATTGAAGGAATCCTACCCACTCCTCATACCGTCTTCTCAGAACTTTCTCTCATTTATTTCCTTAAAAATACCTCCACACAGCATCCTCAAACATGAGATTATTTTGTATGGAGCTTATGTAAAAAAAAAATCTAACATTTAAATAAATTTTAACATTATTTTGAAAAACGATGCTCGCGTTTCTAAGAGACGGGTTTCTTATGGTCAAAAAAAGGAATGTTAAAAAAACATTATATAAAATTTTAAATTTGTATAAAATTTACATCTCTGCCTATAGAATTATCAATTAGATGACAATCAAAGGCTGCCGGGTAAAATGATTAAAATAAAATTCTAGAGAATAAATTACATTATTATCCTCTGTCGGCTTGAAAAAAGTTAACTGAAGCGTGGCACTCCACGTCACTCTTAATTACAAACTTAACTGAAAGCAATTAGAAGCTCGTGAGGATTTACCTAAATCTGATTGCGATTTATAACTAGGTACCGAAGCTAAGCACTGGTATTATTTTTATGTAATTCACTGTGAATTACGATCATTTTGTACGTGGGCAAAAGAACTTTTAGTTGCAGTTTTTTAAAGAAAACAAAAATTTAGTATCATAAAAGGAAAAATATAATTTCCTTGTGCCTTGCGCATTGCGCCTTGAATTGTGACAATTTTAAATTAAAATTAAAATTGATGTACATTATGGGAAACTGAGTGAGGAGAGGATGGGACTGCCATGGGCGGAGGCCGAACAGTCAGCACAAGACAGGGACGTATGGAGGAGCCTTGTCGATGCAATGGGTCCCCGAACCGAATATGATAAGGGGATGAAGATGATGATGATGACGTATATTGTGGGATCTGTGTATTAGGTACTAAAATTATTTCACTACGATTCCATGTTTGAAACTTGTATTTTTTGCTTATTATTGACGGGTGCCGTAACTTTTCAAGTTTACTAACGGTCAAACATGTTCATTCGAAAGATAAATTTCTGATCATCTCCAAAATTGAAAATTTCTGGTTTTGAACGGCAATGATCCAGAGATAAATATTTTTGTTATAAATACTTTTAGCTTCACAAATCCTATAATTATAATACCGCGTGACTTATCACGGGGCTACGTCAGTAAATTACATTAGCTAATTAATTTTATTCAAAATTAAGATCTCGTAATATTTTAAATGTACATACTTTTTTTAATTTTATTTATTCATTAAGTTTGTATGTAAGATTTTAAGATTTTCGATTAACACACAAGGCGCATGCCCATATTATGGTAGTCGTTACATATTTCATTCGCACTTTGCAACTTATTGTGATAATAAAGACAGCATTTTTTACATAACTTACAACTTTATCAAGAATGTCCAACAAAGCTTTGCGAATGTTGGGCTTTATTTTAAGAGTGTAAAGAGAAGCATTCTTTTTAGGGTGAATTGCCTATTTCAAAAAAATCAATTGACTTTCAAAATATCAACACTATCAAAGCATTATACGTGTCACTAGTAAGCAGTTATATCAAGTATGATTCCACAGTTTGGTCTCTTAATTAAAATTAATTCAGGCACGATTGAAAGAATCTGAAATATATTCTAAAGATACTAAAAGAGTAAGTATTCTTAGGGAATGCCTAGATTTCGGCTTTTTCTCATTACATTTATATAAAAGAAGAAATATTTTATCTAATACTTGCGATTTAATGTGTTTGTTAAAAATAATTAATTCAATGTTGAGTACCCAAGAGTTGCTATAGGTACATCATTTAGTTCCATGTTTCTAGCAGGAGACTGTACCTATCGTATGATTATAAAAATTCTTCTTTGACACCGTAAAATTAACGCCTTTGAGACGAATACAAAATTTGGAATCATATTCTTTGCTAGTAAATTAGTTCATTCATACATATGCTAATTTACTTCTTTTATCCTTTCTATTTTCTACTTTTTATTTTAATTTTTTCCAATTTTTAGCATCATTTATTTGTTTATTTATTTAAGGAACATAAACAGTCTTAGTAATATAATATACATAAGAGAATAATAAAAAACAGACCAATTATTAATGTTCACAGATAGGTATTTATGAAGACTAACTGAATGTAAACTAAAATATTTAAGAAAGATGAAAAAAAAAAAAAAAACAGAACTAAGCAGCAATTTAAAAAAATAATAATAATACAAATCCAAATTCAACAATTAATAAACCAATACACAACAATAAAATAAGTATGATTATAACTGTAATAGACTGCAAATTAGGTATTTGGGTTGGGAAGGGTAGGAGGAGGAGAGGGTTAAAGGAAAGTTAAGGGAAAGTTGCCACGCAAGTAATATAAAAATATTAGATACAATTAATTTAATAATCATGAATATGTGTTATTCGCACCTAGAATGTTATACAATGAATTTTTGTAACGACAGTAACTAGCAGTGAATATGTCAGCACGTGTGTCTATATTTGCAAATTTATTGTTATAGAAGTTACATGTCCTTTGCATAAATTCATTTTGATTGGAATTGGTGTTGCATCTGTCAATATAGAAAAGGGTATTTTGTCTACTATATCGAATCGGCGCGTGGAAATTTATTTTGTTTAGCAACTCCGGGCAGTCAACTTTAGAGTTAATGATTTTGTACAGGAGCATCTGATCAGCGACAAGCCTCCTGTTGAGTAGTTTCGTGATTCGAAAATGTTTCTCGATTTCGTCGTAAGAGTTGTATATGTTGAATGATTTAAAATTGAGGAATTTGAGAAATCGCTCCTGAACTCTTTCTAACCTGTTAACATAAACAATATAGCGCGGGTTCCAAACTTGTGAACAGTATTCTAGGTGAGGACGAACATGTGAATTGTAGAGAGTCAGAAAAGTCTTAGTGTTTTTGAAAAATTTGCATGTTCTCAGTACAAAACCTTGACTTTTTGTTGCTTTGGTGACAATGTTATCAAAGTGTTTTTCAAATGTAAGTTTAGAGTCCAAAATAACACCGAGGTCACGTATATAATCTTTATTTGTTAACTGCGATCCAGAAATGGTGTAATCATGCAGTATTTTCACATGGTTACGTGTGATTGTAACTTTGCAACATTTAGAAATATTAATAAAAAGTTTATTTCTTCGACAGTAATCCGTCAGTCGGTCAAGATCTGCTTGTAAACGCACAGAACAGTCCGGGGAGCTTATAGGAAGGTATATCTTCATGTCGTCAGCAAAAAGTAAAATATATGCTAAATCTAAACGCTTACATTAGAGTAAAACCTCAAACTGTAATATTTAATTAAATGAAGACATTATGAGCGAAACTCAATCGAAAATCTGGAAACAGAAAAATCAGAAAAAGATATTGGCACCTCTGGGACTCGAACCCAGGACCTCCCTACTTTCCGCCGGAAAGTAGGGAGGTCCTGGGTTCGAGTCCCAGAGGTGCCAATATCTTTTTCTGATTTTTCTGTTTCCAGATTTTCGATTGAGTTTCGCTCATAATGTCTTCATTTAATTAAATATTACAGTTTGAGGTTTTACTCATAAAGTTAAAATAATAAATAATAATATTCATCCTAGACTTGCAGAAGAGTCAATAGATGTCGCACATTAAATAAAATGGATAATTTATCCAGACACCATCTAGATTGCATTTAGTTCGAGTTGAATCTTGCAATCATTCATAAAGATGGCAGCCAATAAAAATATGCGTTAAGAAAAAATGAAGATAATATGGGTGGTTCTTAGTCGAAGTATGGTACAGTTAAAAGTGACCGAATTGGATATCGACACCTTAGCTCAGTGGATAAGAGCACCCAACCCGGAAAGTAGGGAGGTCCTGGGTTCGAGTCCCAGAGGTGCCAATATCTTTTTCTGATTTTTCTGTTTCCAGATTTTCGATTGAGTTTCGCTCATAATGTCTTCATTTAATTAAAGCTTACATTAGATTTCATTCAAAATAACTATCCTCCATTGGTCACCATAAAGCAGGCAGCCGCCTAGTATGGTGATTTAATATACTTACCTACTTTATGTAAATTTCACAATTATGTAACATGTATTGTATAAACAAATAAAAAAACTCCGATTTATAGATATGTTTACTTCAACAATTTTGCGATAATTTATTATTAATATAAATATTTTTTTTTGTTTTAATAAGCTTTATGTCATCGAACAGATCTGATTTACATATTGAAATTGTTGTAAATACCTAAATGATAAAATTTAAAAAAAAAATTGCTTTCTGTCTTATGTTTATGAAAATATTGTATAAAATATAGAAATGTCTATGTGAAAGTCTATTTAACGGGAGTTAAACGAAAAATTATTAAAATTACACTCTTGTTGGACTCTTTTGTGCAAATTTCTACATTAATGTAACTACAAAGTAGCTTGACAAGTATTTATTGTACCTACTGATTTTTATTACATGTACTTATATGTACAATTTTGACTTACGTTGTTTTTGTGAAAGATCTATGGGCGTTTAATTAATAAATAAATAATATGTACGTTCTTTTCTCAATGGGAATATGAGTAAAGTTAAATAATCATCACACTGCTTTCCCGAAGGGGTGAGCGGAGCGGACGAACCGCCATACAACTCTGTTATGGCACACAGTCCTTGCTTCATCCACATTCAAACATTGTCTTACACAATATACTACTCTGTAATTCTGTCCATTGAAATTGTTCAACTCTCACTAAATGTAGCAACTGTATATATCAAAACACTACTTTCAAGATGACCCTTAACACTAATCATAAAGCAAACGACACTAACTGCACTTACTTTAAAAAGATGATGTATATTGCGCAAAGTCGCATCGATTATGATTAGGTATGTTTTGTATGTTTTTTTTTATTTTTTTTAAAAAACAAAAATCCAATGCTTTTAACCAAAACTCTATTTAAATACTTAACCTCTTTTTCTGTTAAGCTCAATAATATGTGTCTTCTACACTTACGAAATATGAGTATCTCATATCCTTGCAATTTTTTTCTTCTCTAACTATATTATTATATTCTGAATTATTGTCCGGTAACCACAGTGTTAACACGCTAGTATTGAAATGTATGTTGATGTTAGTCTATCCTTTGTTTACTTGTACATGTAGAAAAAATATTTATTGTTGTCAATTATTAAACCTAATATGTTCTGATCAAAACCAAAATCTAACTATGAATATATTGTTAATGCTCACTGCTATATAAACAATGATATTTATAATTTGCCTTTATAAATCTTCACACATGTTTACATACTATTCCCGCATATTTAAATATTATTCAGTATGGGTGATTTGAACGGAGATTTTGACATAGCAGAAATTAATTATGAACGTACTCACAATTTTGAAAATTGGTCAAATAAACATGTATTAGGAATTAATAATTTAACTGCCATTAACCTTAACATTCGATCCTTATCAAAACACTTTGATACTTTCCTCCTAACTATTTCTAGTTCTTTGCGTAATATTGACATAATAACGCTATGTGAAACGTCGATAAATGAAAATAATGTAAATCTATACAAAATATCGGGTTTCAACTCTTACTATTTTTGTCGTACAAAAAGATCGGGTGGCGGAATTATTGTATACGTGAAGGATTATCTTACTTTCGAAAAAATAAATATAGTAACAACAAATTTTGAATGCGTTTACGGCACTATCTCTATTTACAAACATAAACGTATACATCTATTGGCAATGTATAGACCTCTAAACACAAATAAAAAATTATTTCTCCATGAACTTGAAACTATATATTGTGCAATATTGACATTAAAGAATCCATTTTAATACTTGGCGATTCGAACGTAAACATTTTAAATGAACTCGAACCGATTGTAATACAATACGAAAACCTGATGGCCAACTTCGGATTGGTCAAAACTATTAACGATGTGACACGAGAAGCAGTATTGTCAAACTATATAACGGCTACTTGCCTAGACCATATTTATATAAGAGAGGGAGACCACAGAAATCAGTTCGTGCGTATGTGAAACAATAATAGCTGACCACTACCTAATTGTAACGACGATTTATTTCTCTACCTACGACAAACACATTTCAGACAAATCGCACACTGAGTACTATACTGCACTCTCTGAAAAAAAAGTTAATCTATTTATTTCAATCACTGATTGGAATGAAATGCTAAAATTATCTGAACCAAATGTATTATACGAAGAAATGAAATCGAAATTTAAAAATATTTATGAACTAAGTAACATCACAAAATTTAATAAAAAATATCGCAATTATCAAAAAACTTAACCACAAAACAAAACACCTAACAACAAAAAATATGAAATCGATTTTTAAAAAAAAAAAGAAAAAAATTAAATAAACAAATAATAAACACAAAAAAATTATACTATAACTATAAATTTAATCACTGTTTCAAAGACATTAAAAAAACATGGAATGAAATTAATAAAACTTTAGGAAGGAAAGATAAATCCGGTTGTGATGAAGTCATATCAAAATATTTCTTAAAATCCAAATCGAAAGATGCAGTGGCAGAAAATTTTGCAGACTTTGATGAGGGGGTAAATAAGTTATTACATATATGTGATTTCCGAGTGTCAGAATACACGCCAGAATATTTAAACCACACAATGTATCTACCACGAGCAAATACAAAGCAAATCGAATTAATTATCGGAGGTATGAAAAATTCCAAGACTCCAGGCGTAGATTTAATTCGTATGTATGATTTGAAAAAAACATGTTAAATTACTTAGTCCTATAATCGCCCACTTAATTAACAGAATAATTGATACGGGCCATATTCCTGATGAACTAAAATAAAGCATTGTAAGGCCTATCTTTAAAAATAGAAATCACTCTTTAATAAACAATTACAGGCCGATTTCCTTACTTCCTGCATTAGAAAAAATCTTAGAAAAATATATATCAATAAATCTAGATAAATACTTAAAAAAACTGAGTATTATTGATGAATGCCAGTATGGCTTTCAAAAAAATAAAAGTTGCGATAAATTGCTCGAAAAATTTTCTAATCATATAAATTCACAACTAAACTGTAAACAATATGTATTGGTTCTATTTATTGATTTCTCAAAAGCCTTCGACACACTTAGCCATATACAAATAATTAAAGTGCTTGAATTTATAGGGATCCGGGGATAAACTCCTCTTATTCTTTAAAAACTATTTGTCAAATAGAAAAATGAGTGTGAAGATTTTAAATATAATTAGTAAATCAAGATACATCAAATCGGGAGTACCGCAAGGGTCAATTCTAGGTCCAAAATTATATATTATATATGTAATTGCTATGTGTAAGATTTTCAAAAAAGCTGGTTGATTCATTTTTGCTGATGATTCTGCTCTTGTTGTATCAAATGAAAATCCTGAAATTGCTATACAAGAATTACAAAGAGATTTTAACGAGCTTCTCAAATGGGCTCATGATGTAGGATTAATTATTAATGTTAAAAAAACCAAATGCATGTACATACAATTTCCAAGTTTGAAAATGTGGAATGTTCCTAAAAAAACCGCTCATAGCTTTAACTGTATACATAGAGGAATTGTTAATGTTTGTGACTGTGAAAAAATAGATTTCACAAATGAATATACTTATCTGGGAATTATTGTTGATAACAATTTTAAGTGGGATAAACAAGTGGCTAAAATTTGTAACCAGCTCAGATCCTTAGCTAGTAACTTTTACAAATTAAAATTTATTTTGCCTCATTGTACTCTTAAACTCATATATTTTTCTATGGTCGAATCCATCCTTAGATATGGTATTCGAACTTGGGGACATGCAAGCACTACTTACATTAAATATATTGAAAATTTACAAACCGCTATAATAAAAAAAATTGTCACAACAAAGATTTACAAACAGAGACATAACTTAAAACTACTGTATGGCTCAGAGAGCCTACTTACAATAAAAGGTCTCCACTGGTTCACTACTATTATGGATAATATGGGGGAAAGCCCTTACAAACACCTACTTGTACACAAACAAACCACAAGATTTAGAGAAGGAAAGGGCCTAAAAACTCCTCGAATATTAAATAAATATGGAAGCCGTACTCTTGAATATCTAATACCAGTGATTTTCAATAAAATCAATAAAAAAAACGAAAATCGAAAACTCCATGTATCTTTGAATATCTTAATATAGCTGCCTACATATCTTTTATTAGGTAGGTATATTGAAATATCTTATATATTTATAGTTTTAAGTTAAATTATCTAATACTACTATGTGATCTATTCTAATGTTTCCTTAAAACTTTAAATGTATTTACAATTTTTTTCTTAAATATTATATTATGAATGTTTTAATTGTTAGAACCTGCAGACAAGCTGCCATATGACAGCTTTGTGGGTATACTCTAATTCTTGTACAAAATGTTTTTTTTTCTGTAATTTAATAAATAAAAAAAAAAAATAAAAAAAAGGAATTTGATTCATTCGATCATGTCATGTCTTATTCGGACGTGCCCGATTTCTTCCATACTTCACCGTCACCAATCATCTTTATAAATATATTTTTAAACTACTAATACATTTCAATAATCAATAAAAAAATCTCAAACCTCATTGAATATAACATAGTATATATAATAACACATATTCAAATAAGAAAAGAAAACTGTTGAAATCCAGTATTATTGAATGCTTTCTGCATTAAATTTGCTTAACTTTCAATTGTATACATTTTTTATTTTATTTTAATTTTTTATTTAATATAGATATATAAGTATATAGTGGTGTTATATAAATTACATATCGGTACAAAAATTATTTGAAATTGCAATCTCACCAAAGAAGAAGCTAGTTCTTGTGCTTGATGAGCGAGTAACACTAATTATCACAGAAATAGAATAACATTATGCAATAGATAAGTATATAATAGGAACAATTGAACCTTCTGGATCGTCCATACGTGTAGATGTACATACATAGGATACATACTAAAATATTGTACACTTAAGAGAAATTCGAAAAATTTAAATAAAATAGAGATGAATATAGATAATATACATTATTTGTATATTACCTTCGGCTTCCATGCTCACGATTTTGAAGGGTTGAAATATTGCTTAAAAATGAATATTCTCTGCTGAAATTTCATTAACCTCAATAAAAAGTGTGTACATAATATGTACCCAAAATAAACACAGAAAAAAACATAATTTAAAACGTTTATCTTAAGTAGACCAATCTCCCAACAAAAACATCCTTTTCCGGCCGCAATGTTCATAACTCCGGAATATGCAAGACCTTCTTTCTCAGAATTTGGCTCTTTCTATGATCTATATTTATGGATGTGTGTGTTGAATCCTCAAAGGAGGTCTAAACAACGGTCTATCCCAAAGGTCGGAACGTGGGATAAATCTTAGATCTGCCCTAGACAAGAAGACATCTCCAATAAAATATATAGAGTGGTTTGGTTGGCTTTACTGATAAACCCAAATCGCTTAAGCAGATGAAATTACAAAAGGATCGAGTGTTAAAATTAATATGATTTTTGGGATATTGAAATTTGACGGGTTCAATGGTTCACCCACCCAAATCCTTATCGATGGGTAAATATTATATTGGAATAACATATGATGAGGGGTGTTAAATTACTATAAATAAAACATATCAGAAAAATTAAAGTTTTTAACCGGAAACTTGTATAAATAATAATATACATGTGTCACTCAAATTTTAGATCTTAGATACGATTTTTTAACGTTGTATTTTTTTATTAGCTTCACTCTTCTGGTAGAGGCATCGTGGACGGTAGTTTTTTTTTAGATATACAACGACGACATCGAGATAACAACGTCAATTACGCCAGTGACGTCATCGTTCTAGTTTCTTCTGTAATCTTCCGTTTTTTTTTCGTTTTCAAACAATATGCAAGAGAAGGTAGAAGAGGTAGGTCCACGACGTCTGAACGAGCTATCGCTGGGATTAGTTGAATTATAATTATTCCATTTTATTTGAATGGATAAAATTTTGTACTCTTGAGATTATTTTTTAGTTGGTAATTGGGTTCGAAAATATAAATATTAAGCATAAAATATTACACGATTCAGCTATTACTTTGTGATTATTTAAAATTAAAATAATTTTAGTGTATTTTTTCGGGTGATTTTGAACCACTCGATTAAATAATAGAACTGTCTGAAGTTTTACTAAGTGCAATTATTATTTTTTTTTTGTTATAATATTAAATAATTATAGAAGTAATTAAGTGGGCCAAATATCACATACATTATGTATTTTGTTTGATTCATAGAATGCAATCTTTCAACCCTTTGAGTAAATATAGATATAATACATGTAAAAAAAAATACAATAGCAAAACCGGCTTTGTTCAACCAACTATATTGAATTTATTGAATTCGATAACCCTTCTCTCGAAACCATTACGACTTCAACATTGCAAGAAATTAATGACTACATAATAACCAAAACAAAACCAAAACATTAAAAGTTCTTCATCAGAATATACAATGCCTTAACAAAAATTGCGTAGAGCTGAAGGTAATGCTACAGAAACTGGATGAAGATATTGACATCATCATACTCACACACTGTCATATAAAAAAAACATAATTACCAAAACACCTAGGAAAATATAAGGCATATAACTCCACACATCATACAAATCAGAAATTGCTAGCACTCGTTTACAAACATTGTTCAAACAAATATTCATAAATGTTCAGAATCATTTGCAATACCAACTCCACACAAAACACAAAATACAAAACCTTGGATTTCTCAAGGACTTCTTAAAAGTATAAGAATTAAGGACAAATTACACTTGAAAACTAAAAAAAATCCGCTTAAACTTTCGTTACCTACTAAATAATTATAAACATTATAGAAACATGCTTTACAAACTTCTAAAATATGCCAGAAGTAACTATTGTAAAAGATTTAATTGAAATAACGACCCAAATCTTGTTAGAAAAATTATTAAGAAGATGACACAATATACTAACAACAATATAATCAGTGATATTTCCAAACTAGATACACCAAAGCAAAAATTTAATATGAAAGAAAATCCAAAGGAAATGGTTCAATTTGTGAAGGAATATTTCTCTAACGCGGGTTCTAATTTAGCCGAAATTATCATTAAACCTTTTGGTACTGATATGCGAATAACAACGCATTTACTTATAATGTCACCAAAAGTAATTACAGTTACGGCAAATGACATTAAAAGCATTATAGAATCAATGAAATCAGCGCTCACTTCCGGATCAGATGGCATTTCAATAAGCATAATTAAATCAACTATAGATGAACTCATCCAACCACTTCCCATCTGTATCTTTCCTGAAACGTTTATAATGGGTTCTGTTTTACTAATCTTTAAAACCGGCAATAAAACGGATATAAGTAACTATAAACCGAGAACAATATTGAATAATCTTCCAAAAATTGTAGCGAAAGTTATTAAAAAAACAGCTCCCTCATTATCTTGAAACAAACCTCGTACTATCTAAAACTCAAAACGGCTTTAGAAAAAATATAAATACGGGAACTTCCGATGCCATCGCCTCTCTTGTTTAAACTATAAAACGTAGTCTCGATAACGGTTAATAAGTGTATTGGATTTTTAGATTTATGTCAACCCTTCGATACAATCGATCTAGATCTTATAGAAAATCTCAAATATAATCTGTCCGAAACGTTGGCTAAAGAAGGAGGTAGCGAAACACGGCATAACACCCCAAAAATCATAACAAAAATACTTTTTGGCCGTGAAAACCTAAAAACATACCAAATCTCAAATAGATTGAACTCCTAGGTCATGAACTTAACCTCATTAAAAGCTTTATGACAAAAAGGTCGCAGATAGTCAGGATTCAAAATGAATACAAAGTCAGCCAAAACAAATCCAATACAGAGTTCCGCAAGGCAGTGTCTGAGGTCCGATTTTATTCCTGATATTTATAAATGATCTATGTGATCTAAAATACCATGGTTCAGTCATTAGTTATGCAGATGACATAGTTTTTCTCTTCCGTCGTGGGAAAATGTATTCGAAAAAGCTGAAGAAAGGATAAGTCGGGTAAAACCATTGCTTGATTAAAATTCATTAACCTTAAATGGCACATAAACTAAATAAATTTAGTTAAAAAAAAACACAACAAACAGATAACCTCAATACAAACCTAGACATAAAAACTAAACATGAACCAAGAAATTCCATGCAACTGACAAGCAATGACAAGCAACCTTGGGATAATTTATTGATTAAACTTTAAAATGAACTCCCAGGTAGAAAACGTGAGCATCAAATTTGAAATAAACTAATCAATTTTTTCAAAAGAATAAGAATTTTTTTAGATAAAGAACAACTAATTAAAATTTATTACGCATTGGCCCAATCTCGCCTAGAATATGGTCTTATTGGATAGGAAAGCTCGTGCGATTCCATTATTAAACCAGTCCTTACAGCATAAAAGGCAATTTTCAAAATTATGACTCGAGTCCCCATCAGAACTCCTACAGATTATGTTTTTATTGCTCTAAATTTAATGTCACTGAAACAACTATGTACGAAAGATGTTCTATATATAAAGGATGTTCTAATTTAACCACTTTTAGTTTTTTAGTTGCATTGTTGACAGGTTGTAATGGTAGCGGCTCACGAACTGTCAAGTTTTGACGCGTCAGTTCAGAAAAATATCGATTTTGTTAAGGAGATTGATTGCGATTGTGTCGACAACTGTTTTTTTTAGTTTCTCCCTGAGCAAAAAACCAAGATAACTTTGCACACACAAACTCAGGCCGTTTCACAAGATCCACAATACAATTTTTTTTTCCACCAATCTACATCTAAAACAACTTTTGGACAAAGAAATATGCAATATTTCTCCAAAAAATTATTTAATATACTTCCTCCTGCAATAAAAACTATTAAAAAAATAACCGACTTCAAAAGAGCATAAGGATATGGTTTATGGACACGGAAAGGAATAAAATAGACACAATTTGCAACCTAATGAAGATTAATGTTTGGTTCTATATAATATTGAAGAAAATTTATGCTTTATTTGTTTTCTAGAACATAAAAGTTTATAAGTTAATAATATTTTAAAAAAGGTAATTATAATTTAAACAGGTGACCGCGTACAGTGTGTTCTTAGAACGGGAAACCCTAGTAAGGACACAATATTTTCTAAAAAAAAATAAAAAATAAAATCCAAACAATGAAAATCTACAAATAGGAAAACCGCCCCCGTAATATTATTTCTTGCTCAATTTACTGGACTGAATCAGCAGCAAGATCAAACACATTATCGGCGGCGCCGCGGCGGTGCATTTGGTTCTCTATTGGTTTAGCTGCGTCGAGTTTCCAATTACAGTGATTTCATGCAGCGCCGCATGCATTGCTGCAACTGCAACTGCAACTATGACTGTTTGAATCCTACATATTAACTGCAGCTGTCACGGTGTATTTATCCGGGAAATGGAGAACGTCTAGTTCGGGAGCTAAGTGCATTCGACATTCGACATAACAACTTAGATTGACGCCGCGCGCCGAATTGCAGATTGCGGTACGGCCCGCTTTTGTTACGCGTTTGCAATTGTGTTAGCGATCGTAAGTTAGAATGATTGGTGTTGGTTTGAGTTAATTTAAGATTGAATTAAGGTATGCAATGTTCTAGACCTTTGGCTTACAGACTCACCTGTTACAATGACTTTTACCGGAATTGAATGGAATAAAGTAAAACAGCTGTTAAGTATGCATTAAAACTATTTTTTCATAGTTCTCATCACTGAGAAATCCTGTACGTAATGTTATCGAAATTAAATATCGATGGACGAAAAAGAATGACCACACGTTTCTTTATTTCGTTTATCTCTGTGCAGACACATATCCCTATGTAAACTCGGATAGGTATCTACTAAAAATGCATTTGACTTTTTTTATTCAAAACATGTAAAATACTCTTTTCTGTGAAAAAAAAATTAAATAAAAACTGACAAAGTATATACTCATTTTGTTAATACGGCAAAGTACACGGAGAAAACAACTCTTCGAAATAACAAGATTCCATTTGTTGTGGTATAGTAAGCTACCTTAGAGTTAATTATCGCATGGCGTTACCGCACAGATGGAACCTTGTTATTCCAAGGAGTCGAAATTTTAATATGTAGGTATGTTTTTTCATCGGAGTTCCGCCCGTGACCACATCGCCTGACAAATTTCAGCTGTATTTGTGTACCTATACCTTGCGACATTGGTCATGCATATAAGATAGGGTTCAATAAAAAGAAATTATTTAAGTACTAACTAATAACAACATTTATGTACACTCCCATTCCACACACAAGCAAACGCTTTCCATGGAAGAGTAGTAAAAAACTAAGATGTAAAATTATCATTAAATATCGTATAAAACATATTGTTATAAATAAAAAATAAATAAAAATAAAAAAAAATAATTTTTCCTTACTTCAAAACAACTATGATGGTTTTAATGGCTCTACCAAAATGGCCTCTAAAACATAATCAGCCTTACTAATAAGAAACAAACTTAACGGCCGTTGACGTTATTACGAGTATGTTGGCTGCATTCATTTTTGATACAATTACGCAGGCACGGCGGACATATTGTTTCGTTCTTCGCGGGGAAAAGTTCTGTTATGACATTTTGATA
The DNA here is from genome assembly GCA_936435175.1 of Glyphotaelius pellucidus. Classification (NCBI taxonomy): domain Eukaryota; kingdom Metazoa; phylum Arthropoda; class Insecta; order Trichoptera; family Limnephilidae; genus Glyphotaelius; species Glyphotaelius pellucidus. The sequence goes on along the minus strand of OW386538.1, from coordinate 28,254,309 downwards.
TTCTATGTGCAGTTAATTTAATTTATTTGAACATAATTTCCGTTGTAATTACCAATTCACCATTATATTATAATTGAATACAATTTTTATTATTCGCATTATTTTTGTAAGTTTTAGTGGCATAATAATGTCATGCTGTTATTTTAATTTTGTAAAAAAAAGGTTATTTCATATAAATAATTTTTTATCCGCTTGAGCTTAACCTTTAAGTACCGAGGTGCCGTTTTAGTTACATAACCGTAGTAACTTTAGTACTTTAGTACCGACGTGAGGTCTGCAAGACCACCATAGTTTTAATATTAAAAAAACAATTTTTTGTATTTTTCATAGTGTTAATATTAAAAAAACAATTTTTTGTATTTTTCATAGTTTTAATATTAAAAAAACAATTTTTTGTATTTTTCATAGTTTTAATATTAAAAAAACAATTTTTTGTATTTTTCTAAAAAAAATGCTTCTTAATATTGTTTATATATCTTTAATTGCTTAAATATAATAAAACATAAAGATTTACGCATTTATTAATAATTATAAATTTTTAAATCGCAGACGTCAATTTTTTTGAATAAAAAATTGACTTTACCTTAATCTCAATAAATATTAAACTGTTTTTTCTTTTTTCAAAAATAAATTATTCTTAAGGTTAAATAACTAGGTAAACTACAAAAATAAAAAAAAAACACAAATAATTCGCAGTTTTATGAAAAACCACAAGGCATCAAGTTGGAGGAAATATCAAATATTACAAACAGTCTTTGCACACAGGCTCGCTGCATTGAAGACACACATGTTTCGTGCAAGTTTCACATTTGTAAGCATTCTTGCATTTTAATTTTGAGGGACATATATGACAGAGTTTTCTTGGTAACCTAACATTTCATTTTCTTCCCTTCCCGGCGCATCTGACCCAAGAACTCTTTTTATCGACGAGCGCAATTCCCTTGCAATGATGCCGTGTTTCATATTTCTTCCTAGTGACAGGAACATTGTTATTTTCAATTGAGGAAGATCGGTTGAGAGAAGATTGCCCGAAGATCCTGGATAATTTATTATAACATTTGACTAAAAATAAAAGAGGAAACCCATATAATCTGAAAAAAGTCGTAGCCAAAAAAAGTTGCATAAGTACCAACGATCTTATAACAGCCTTACTGTTGACAGACCACTCGCGATCTTATTACAGCCAAAACTTACCTAAATCGCACGCTCCGACACTGCCATTCACCACGAACGCTGTTGTGCAACTACTCGAGGGGTAAAAAGAAGTACAGGGTAATACTACTACGCTAACATAGGTAACTAAACTTTTTGAAAGCTCGAGGTGTCTGTCAGACCACACGTCGGTACTTAAGGGTTAATAAAACAACCGTAGTAATTATATTATTTGACAACATAAATGACTTTTGCGTATGCAAATCATACCAAATTCAAGTTATCAGCGTTTAAATTATGCAAAAATGAATCTTAAATATAAGATAATTCAAAATCATGCAATAACCATTATAATTTTAAATTGTATGAACGATAAAAAGGTAATGTGACAGTTTTCTTCCAAATTCTACAAATAAAACGACTGTGTTTTTTAAATGTAATAACATTTTAGTTAAAAGCTTTTTTTCAACTATTGTTTGATACCTAAAATATGGCAATTTTTAAACGTTCAAATATATTTCGGATACAAGAATCAAAAATTATATTTTATTTGATTAAATAAAAGTATTTGGTTTTACGACATCTTTAAAAATAAAAAAAAATATACAAGACATTCTCAGAATACGTTGGAAAAATTCCAAAATTCGTTCTGAAATTATTAATAAAACAAACGTACAATAGATAAACTACCCCTTTTGGCTGTGTAAGCAATATATAATCGACTTTATTTTTTTTTTAGTAAGGCTGAACATTGAATATGTTTATTTACCGAGTACCTTAAGTATAGGTTTTTTTAGGATTAGAAGAGTAAAAAAGATGTTAAATGGAACGATCACAATTTAACTAAAAGTACACAATTTAAAAAATTGTGTTTTTTTACATAAGTTCCGCACAGAGGGCCCTGAGGAAAATAATTCCCCTAAGGGCCTTTGTCTTCTTTGGGGATGCTGTGTGGTGGGTCTTTTTTGGAAAGGATAGAGAGGAAGTTCTGGGGAGGAAAAAGGTATGAGAGATGGATAGGAATCTGGAGGTCGACGTGTATGGGAGCGATGGAAGTATGAATCCATCCCTCTCACTGTGGTATGAGGCAATGGGTCGAGAGAGTCCGGAAAGAGATGTAAAAAGGTTCCTCAATCAGTCTCTCCCGATCCAGTCCGCCATGCAGAAGGTCGGCAAACACATATGCGGCCAAGACCAAAAAAAACCTCCCCCATGAACCCGGGAATCCTTGACCAAACTTAGCGAACCACTTGGGGTGACCTATGGCAGAGGTGTTTGTTATCCAATAAATGGTTTCCGGGGTATCCATTAGCTGTATCCATTGTGCACTAATTTTCTTCATGTAAAATATAAAAGCTTTCTATATAATTTTTGGCTCCCTAAAATAAAAATGAGGAAGTCATTGGAATTGTTGCATCAAACAGATCTCTTGAAAAATTTCGTTATTGTTGATGATTTACATTGTGCAGGGACTGTCGTATTATGTACCTACTTGGCCTGAGTGTCAATTTATTGTAATAGTGTCTTACAAATGCATTGTTATAAAATTAGATAACAGAAATAAAGAAAGAGTAAATCCACGAAAGTCATTTTTCAGGTGCTGCGGCGCTCGGTCAAGTAGCACTAAAAAACTGAACTGGTATTCGACACGATGCTAATCTGAAAACGTCACACTTTTCAAATATTAACTAATAATTGAGGTACAGAAGTTATTTCATTATCATTAATACTTACTAGCAGTTAAAAACCCGCTGCTCAGGTTTTTGCTGCTAGGCCCTGCGGGCGGCTTTTAGTTAGACTTCGACCAGTTTGAGTGTTGGTGGTCGTTTTATAGCGATCAAGCTGGTGCCTCGAGATCGTGCACTGGGATCCAGTGATCCAAAATAACCGTGACAGCAAAAGTCATATGTAATAAATAACCACTTGGTATTATTCCTCACAATTGCCAGATAACAAAACAATCAAGTTATTCACTTTAAAATCATACTATCGTTAATCTCTCCATATCCGTATAAATACACGGAATTACAAATCCGTAGTACTTACGCCTGCCAGGCGATGATAAGCACGCTAGCTGTTAAAGTAAGTGGCGCCATCTTTTGGCAGTGCTTCAATTAGGTTATTTTACATAAGTACATTTGTATACAAACTCCACGTACAATAACGGTTTTGTGTAAGGCGCGGCGTCAGAGTTGCATTCTTAACCGGATTCTTAAATTACAACCGTACTATCGCAAACCTATTAAATACTGTTTGATGATTATGTTTTCATGATAGTAAACGTGTTAAAGTTAAAAAATTGGTGATCATGTGTTTGAAGTAATATAATAACTTTTATTATGGGTATCTATGAGTGCAAAAACCCATACAGTTTACTATTTATTATAATGATGAAAACATTAACTGCTTCACATAATTAGATTTATTTTCACACCATCATCATTAAAATGTTTTTCACATGTTGCAAATTCACATTCTCCGCATACAATAAAAGCCACAAATATTGTTGCATAAGCTTTGGATTATTTTTTTATTTTTATTTTTTTTTTTTTTATTAACAATTTTTTTGGTACAGTTGGTAAAATTTTGTTATACAAACTTTTTATATAAACAGTTTTAAAAAAGTAGAGAATAACATAATTACATTAGATTAACCAAAAAAATCCCACATAGGCATCGCCAGTTCGTGGGTATACTTGAGTGATTTTAAGACAGATAATTACTCATAAACATACAATATATTGTAGATGTTTAAAAAAAAAAAAAAATTAAATTAAATACATAAAGAATAGATTTAGTGTTTACTGAAATACATTCAAAAGACATGTTTATAAAGAATAATAAAAAATTGGTTAAGTTACAGCATAGGTCAGATGTTACAGCAAGTAAATGTTTGTGTCGACGGTTATCCAAGACTTTAATACATTTTTATACTTGCTGTAGGTGGATATATTTTTACAATCAATTTCTGTAGCCTTATAGAAAGCATTATATATTTTTGGTGTAATAAAATATGCATGTCTTTGCGCAAGCCTAGTGTTACACAGTGGAACTTCAAATACATTATTTAACCTATTACTAAAACGCTTTTCATTTTTTGTAAAAATAACATTTCGTGTAAATATATATTTTAAACATTGTTTACAGTAAATTTTTCTTATATCTAACAATTCAGCTTCATGGAACAATTGCACGGAGGGGTAGTTTATATCTTTATGCAACATTATTTTTAGTATTAATTTTTGAGTTATTTCTAGTGGCTTAATGTGTGTATTATACACACCCCCCCATCCAATTATTCCATAAGATACTGATGATTGCACCAATGCATGATACACCAATTTTATTCTTTTAATGTCAACTATGTATTTTAAACGTTTAAAAATATAAGTTAAATACCTAAGTTTATTAACAAGCTTTTGAATGTGATCTGTCCATTTGAGTTGGCTGTCTATTATAATTCCTAAGTATTTAACTGTATTTCCCGTATTCATTTCTGTACAGCTAGAGCATAATATAGGATTGCAAGTATTTTTGTGAAACCTTATATTTAAGTGAGTTAAGGGTGCCGTCTTTTTGGTATTATAAAATGGAATATAGAGAGTTTTTTCACAGTTCAGAGTTAGGAGGTTTTGATTGAGCCATTCTTTGACAATGGATGTGCACTTATTTGCATTTTCAGAGACATCATCCCAGGATTTACCATGAACTGTGATTGCAGTATCGTCCGCGTACGAAAATAGTTTTCCCGGAATGCTAATATTACATAGATCATTAATATAGATTAGGAACAATAACGGTCCGATAACTGTTCCTTGTGGAACCCCATGTCTCACTGATGCTGGTTAACTAATATTTACACCAATTTTGGTGGATTGTTTGCGATCAAGTAAATAATTTGTTAAGAGTGACAAACAATCATTTTTAATTCCAATGTTATTAAGTTTTCTAATCAGTTTATTATGATTAACGGTATCGAAAACCTTTTTTAAATCTAAAAAGATTGTTATACTTCTCATATTTGAGTCAAGATTGGTGTATATATTTTTTGTCAGATTAAATAAAGCATCATCTGTACTAAGACCTGATCTAAAACCATATTGGTTTGTGGACAAAAGTGCATTAGCTTCTAAAAACTCTAATACTTGTGACTTTATAATTTTTTCTAATATCTTTGCAAGTTGCGATATCAAAGAAATCGGTCTGTAATTGTCAAGTTTCGAGAAGGATCCAGATTTATGTATCGGTACAATAGTTGAGAGTTTAAATGCGTTTGGGAAAATGTTTTTTTCAAAGCAGGAATTAAAAATGTGTTGCAGGGGCATGGAAATGTGTTGTTTAATAGTCTTGATTGTGATACAGCTTAATTCGTCTGGACCATTGGCTGTATTTGACTTAAGTTTCTCAATGTGTTTTATAATTTCAAATTCAGTTACCCAGTTTTCAACAAAGCTTTACACTCAAAACTCTTTGCAACAAATTTGGAATTTCGTCATGTGTGTGATTTATTCCAAATAGCAGTGCAGTCTGTTTCGATTTCGTCGACTAAACACATCGGTGGTGGAACTCCGGTCCTTAGAAGCCTTCAACTGTGATATAGTTTGTCTGCGTATCTAATCAACATGCTTTTATTACATCATTACATTTCCCACTCTGAGAAGTATGCGAAAAAGTCCGGAGTGATTATACGAATGGCTTTTGAAAGACTTCTCTTTCTTCTAGAAAAGATATTATTAAAATTAGATAGGTTATCGGAAAGCGTCTTTTCTTTTTATGAAGAATAAATTCTTATCCACTAAATTTACTTTATGAACTGATTTTGAGAAATTTAATCCGAAAATAATGCCTCTTATCGTCAATTAACCAAGAAACGGAACTTTATTCCAACGTCGTCGCCCGTGGTTTTATCTCAATAGATCGCATAAAATCAAATTTTTACAGGGCAAAATGTCGATCTTAATTTTGAAAAAAAAAAATCAAGTAAAAACCTGGCATTGTCCGAGACGAAACAATTTAACTTTTGTTAAATATTGAACACACCTACGTACGCATAGACATTTGGGGTGTTGCCATTATTAATATATGAAATTGCATTGAATGTGTGAAATAAAATAACCTTAGAGACCATAATATAGAATCATCTCTCTTGGCTGCAATCAAAATCAATGACAAGCACAGTCCATTAAAAAACCCCGAAACTTTACATATTACTTTCCTAAGAACCAACCTCTCTGTTCTCTCAACCTCTTGTCGAATGTGTCGACTGTAATAATTAAAGATTCCGGATATATTTAGCGACAGTCCTCGGAACTTTACCAAATTTCTCGAAATTCTTGTTCAATTGAATTCACTTGATACAATCTTTATTTTGTTTTGAAATTTTAAATTTTTTTTATCCATTTGTTACTTATTTTTTTTTTAATTTTTGCTACCGGTTTCGACACATCCGTGTCGTATGCTAGCAAACTTAAAAATTATATTCTAGTACAAAAATTATTAGATTTTAATTGGATAGTGGGAGGGGTAATCTAATATTTTTTGTACTTGTATAGAATTTTTAAATAAGCTTTAAGTTTACTATTGAATGACACGGATGTGTCATTCAATAGTAAAAATAAAAAAGATAAAAAGCAAAAATAAAAAAAATCGATTACCCCCAGTCTGTTGATTACATCATAAATAAAATAAAATAATTGATTTGTAATGAAAAAAAGAATTGCTAAAATTGCACGTTTTTATTAAAACTATTATTATGTACCAACAACCAACATCACAATTTGGATGTATATGTATGTTATTATTTATTTATTTATTTATTGTTGTTATTGTTGTTGTACGCCCATATGGGCTTTTACGTAGATTATACAATAATATTTAAGATATCGAGGATTATACATATATAGAATTTAAATCAAAAGTTATAAAAATGAAAACATTTAAAAAATATAAAGGTAGTTTTTGAAGATTATAGCGTAAAACCGTGAAATGTATATTTTTTATGTTAACTTTATTTTTTTAACATTAATGTTATGTTTTTATTGTAATTTTTCAAAAAGATGTACTTACTGCATTGAGAAAAAGCCTTTTGGGCATCTAATAAAGTGTAAATAAATTATAAAAAAAAATTACGCTGGAGCTCAGCGTTCGACAGTTTATCTAAATTGTTGTGCCCAATGGCTCACAATCTTCTTCGTGTTAAAAACAAAATCATAAAATGTTTTGTCCTAGCTTTTAGAAGATTCCAAAAATACTTACACATTTGATCTTTTTCTTCGTCTTCTTATTTCTATTCCTCCCCTTATTCCTGATTCATCTTATGCTCCATTCACCATTGCTTATCCCGCCCTACGTGCGCATCTTGTTTTGGATGTGACACGAGTGCTAAGCCTGCCGAATGATAAATATCAAGCTCTTTATGTTGTGAAACGGAAAGCACAGCTTCTGTGAATATAATATAATATTAAAGCGATATAAAACATCGCTTTTTCAGCAGAGTCAGAAGAAGCTACTCCATTAATTGTATCATATATACTTTATATTGCCGTGTTTTCAGTCGTATCTTGCTGACGTAATCCATATTTTAAGGTGATTCACCTTGACATGTAAGATGATGCGTATACATTTGCGAACCAAGTCGCGAACCGAACCATGAAATACTAATAAAGATTTCAATTCGATTGAAATTCAAACGAACTGAAATCGCGTTCGCACGGAGTTCCATGTAAAACTTAGCGGTACATTCTGAATCAGGCGAAATCGCGCAGTCCTTCCTAAGCGGTTCTCTTCCGCGGGTCTCTTAACGTTTATAGCAATGTTTAAACAAATGTGTAAGCAAATGCTCCATGTTCACGGTTGAAGGAGACCCCGCTTAACGCAGACGTTTAATTAAATGAAAAGTTTAAATTCCTGCTTAACCATGGGAGCTCTAGGCGCCCATAAAGTAGGCAGATGGCGTTTACACTTTAAAGCCATGCACTATTAGTAAGAATAAATAGAAGCTTTCCCGTGGCCAACTCTCTTGATCAGTAACAAGCGAAATATTCCTTTCATCGTTATTTGAGAAATTCGTTTTAGAAAAAGCCGTTGAAAATTTAAGTCTTAAAAATTACATAAATGTGAAATCTTAGTGGTGAAACCTATTAAATATAATAGGTAACACCACTAAGTAATAACTCAGTAATAATAACCTAATCTGTGCAGTTTGTGTACTTTTAAACGCGGCGTACTGTTTTTTACATTGTGAATTTTTGAAAAACGAAGACTTTAACTAAAAATATGAATAATATTTAATGATATTTGTAAACAAAAAAATTTCTTAAAAAAAGGATTTGTAGACATAAAATGTTTTTTTTAATTTATTGAAAGGTCGTGGTGGTAATTGTACTAAACATCAACATCTTGTGCTTTCAATTTTAAGAGTCTGCGAACCGATGGTTTTAAAATATTTTTCCATACGATGTAATGAAAAACCTGTTTACGTTATATAAACGCATATTCTAAAACTATCCATGTGTATTAAGTACACAGAAATAGCAATATTCTAATATATATAAAGTACTACGTGGGGCAATTTAAAATTAACTACCCCGCAGAATTTATCCATTAATAAATTTTACGATTTTTTTAATAATTTTTTAGAGGATTTTAAAAATATGAGATAAATTGTGAAATAAAGGTGAATTTATTTTCTCTGTAAGACTGTAGTTTATATGTCTTCTTATGGAATATAGGTAGTATGATTTTTTTATTGAGCGCGGGTGAATCTAAAAACATACGTAAGAAAATCTCCAGCGCTCAATGGACTTTTTTTCAAACGTTGTTAGGTAGCGCTTTACTCAACAATGGTAATATAGAGCAAACGTAAAATCATTCCAACTTCAAACGCCGCGACAATAGCGGTTCGCACGCCTGCTACTGTTAGTGCCACTTGCCACGTGCCACTTGCCACTTGCCACTTGCCACTTGCCACTTGCCGACATACACACGACGCCGACGCTAGGCGACCATTTTGGAGCCGACCATCTTCACTTCCTACAGACCCGCGTTGACATCGACAAGCTGCAGAGAAGCGGGTTGATTAACGTTGCGGTCTAAGCGCTATTTAAAAAAAAAAATAATTATAATAAAATCATTGTGATCCTTTGAGGTACAATTTTAACTATACAAGTCATGGCTGTTTTTTTGCCACATTATAGAAATAAACGATTTCCGAAAAGTACTTCGTAAATACTAGATTTTGCTTTTAAAGGCAGCCTTCATGGGCCTGATTTAGATTTATTATATGTTCCGTTCCAATTTTTAGTTTTTCACATATTTCTGGTTGCTCGGGTCACCTGTATGTGGGTAATCCTTCTCTTCTGAACTGGGTAGGGTTGCGATTCAGCGTTTAGATACAAATGCGTATGGGTTTATTTTCTGTGTGCCCTAAGCTACTATCTTCTTTTTACACCACATCCACGTCTAGAAAGATAGAATTTTTTCTTTGTTTTCCAGCTTCACTGTGAACTTAATTTTGCTGTGGAGCGAATTAAGAAGATTCAGGAATTCGTTCAGTTTCTCTGTTCCACGAGGCCAAATGATGAAGAATTCCCGACGTAGCGCCGCCATACTTTGATAACAACTGAAGCTGTATCGAGTGCCACTTGTTTAAACTTCTCCGTAAAAAAGTTTGCTAGTACTGGCAATAACTCCTTCCACTTGCTCACCCTGGAATGCAAAGTAATCCGTTTGGAAGCAGCGTTCAAAAACTGATGTCTTCAAAATTTATTCCTAGTATATATTACTAAGCAATGTCGTAGAGTATTCTAGAAGCACATTCCCGTGAAAAAAAGATAGTAATTCGAAACTAACAAAAATATCTCCTTCTTCAGTCTTAACCTTCTTAAGCTTACTGATCAGATCTGTGGAATCCGTAATCCACGATTAGGTTTTTCCGGTTTGCATCTGCAGTGGTCTCGAGAGGTATTTTAAAGGTTTGTACAGAACCAAAGTCGCTGACAATTGGTCTCATTAGGATCTTCTTTTTATGAATTTTTGGAAGACTATAAAGGGCAGAAGACCTGAAAACTATCATGCATAGCTTAGATTTATTTTCTTTTCTGGACAGAAGGAGAAAGACTCCTCCATTCACCTCTCACCCCAGAAGATAGGTGGAAGCTTGAGTGGCAATCGGCCAAGGTGAAAAATGCCCATCTCGTACAAGACCCCACTGAGAGACAGCCTGGGTTATCATTGCCTCGCAAAATCTGGCCCGCCATCAATAGAATAAGGTGCTCCCATAGGCGTTGTGCCCATATGATGTATAAATGGGGCCTTAAAGAGTCGGAGATGTGTGAATGCGGTGAGGTGCAGACCACTGAACACGTGGTCAACGAATTCCTGCTCCATTCATTCCCCGGCGGGATTGATGAGGTCCACAGGACTGGCTCGCAGACTTAGATGTCCCTCTCTGACCCCCCCACCATACGAAAGAAGAAGAATTTTCTTTTCTAATGCTGGAAGTTATGACTAGTTCCCTTGTCTTCGGATCAATCTGTTGGTGGAGTTTTCTTCTTGTCGCACAAGAGTTCTTCCAGTTTTTTTTTTAAATGTTATTTTCCATACTAATCACGACAGCGGCTTTCGTTTGTCGGCTGGCAGACCCAATTGGCAGGCGCAATTATTGTAAGGTCGAAAATTCTCCTTTCTTCATGTTGGGGTGAGATATTTTGGCCCTTTTTAGGCCCAACTAGCAGGCGCAGTCATTTTAAGTCCGAAAACTCTCCTTTCGTCATGTTGGGTTGGGATATATTGGCTGTCTCTACCCCGTATGTGATTGATTCAACAGGTATCTTTTTTGTGGCCAATGCATAGTTTAACCCCTTAGCAAGCACAAAAGTAGCGCCTGGGCTCAAGGCAAGAGCCAAAAGGTTAAAAACAAATTTATTTTGATCAAGTTGTTTTTGATCACCTTTTTTTTCTCGGTTTTGGTTCCGGATGTGACAAGGTTTGTGTAGGCCAGATAGAACGGACGATCTCCAAAGCATATCAGAACATTTTCCAGCAGTAAATTTGGCCACCCTGACAAATCGGCAATTGCAAAGTAGCTAATTGAAACCGGTTATTATTTTGGATTTGTTCCTGAAGTCCTGGGAGGACGCATAAAAAAAATCCATTAATATTAATGAAATATTTCTATTGACAAATTCAATCAATATTGATAGAGACGACGGAGCTAAGTTCAACAATTGTTCTTAATATTCGGTAATTGAAGGTTACACCAAAACTAAACGCAAAAACTCGATCCGGCCCGCAATGCAGTTGGTGGGCAAGACCTAGACAAACCTCACCCCATGAACCTGGACACCCCTGCTAAGTTAATTGTTTTTTTTTTTACTTTCCCTAAACTTTCACCAAAACTGCTCATGATTCCTAAAAATAAAGAACTAATAAGAATTAAAACGTATTTTTAAGAATTTGCCCACCAAAAAATCTCGTGGAAGCCATTAAAAATACGGTTTTCAAATTAAGCGACAAAGTCACATTTTTGGTTTCAATTTCGTAATGAATATTTAAGCCGTTTGCGTGAAATGGGACTTAGCAAAGTCAAAGAAAAAGTAATTTAATCAATTTCCTTTGTTTTATTTAAGAGAGTTGTCGTTTTATGACTTCGTGTTCAGAAATAATTATTTCTCTTCATAATTTACTCGGAGCAGTGAAGTTGTATAAATAAATATAGATAATTTAAGCAAACATCTCGCAAAGGACGCTCCGCGGCTTAATTTAAAAAAAAATATTCCTTTGTATATTAATGAATAAAGATTTCCATTTAAAATATATAAAAATACTAGCTGGGTTACCCGGTTTCGCTCAGGACAACATTCGAGAGTGTTCTGGAATGTTCCACAATTTATTTTATTTATTTAGAGCGGACCCGACAGACGTTGTCCTGTACACAACTGTCGGGACAAACTAAAATTAAAATAGAATAATATTGTATATTCGATACTGCGATGGTAGCGCATTCTGCCGAATCCAATGTAAAACATTTCAAAATCAACAACTCATTAGAAATAAAACATTAATTAAAAGAACATTTTCCAGTGGACCAAATTGTAAATCTAAACCATTCTCGAATACCCTTGAACCCACAAAAAAAATTCATCAAAATCGGTCCAGCCGTTTAGGAGGAGTTCAGTGACATACACACGGAGAGAAGATAATATATATTAAGAAGAGAACCACCGAAGCGCCAAGACATTTACAAACCAATATTGCCTTGAGCACTGGAGATTTCCGTATGTTTGGTTTTGGATTCGCTCGAGCTCATAAAAAAAAATCATACCTCCAAACATTGATACGGAAACAGGTAAACTGCTGACTATCGTTTAAAGCCAATGAAGTTACCTGTATTTCAACATTTATCTTATGATTTAAAAAAAATAATAATAAAAATCATTAAATGCACTTTTTCTTCTTCGTGTGCCGTATCAGGTCCCCCCGACGCGTCGGTGGCGATCACTCTGGAAAATGTCTCTCTATCTTGTGCTGCCCGGAATAGCTCCTCCGCACTTCTAATGCCGGTCCACTCTCGTATATTTCGTATAAATGCACAATCGCATAAAATTTTTTTGTTTGTTAAGAGAAATCGTTAAATATTGTACCTATTACAGGAAATTTATATATATGTTTTATAAAGTTCGTAATATGACTAGAACGTATATTTATTGATATTTACAGGGTGTCCGGGAATAAAGTACATTAACTTCGGGAGGTGATTCTACAAGATGGTAGGAGTAAAAAAGATTAACAACTTTATCCTAAATTCCAACTTTTTTAATCCCATACAAAGAGACATACCTACTAAAAACCCTTAGTGGAAGGTACACACTTACCCGATAAATTTATTGTGAAATTACAGCGCGCGACCGTGGCAATGTTTCATGGTTGTGATTGGCCCGTAACAGAGGAAAATAATAATGCTTCCGCGTACGCCAGACTAATTTTATCGTTTACCAAAAACGTGCCACTAAAAGTTGAATTTCAAAAAAAGTTATTTTTCTTTTTTACTTACACTATCATGTAGAATCACCTCCACAAGTTAATGGACTTTACCCCCGGACACCCTGTATATTATAATATGTAGGTACTACTGGGTAAAAATAAATAAAATAAAATGCTTGGCACCCTGGAAGCCAAATACTACGGCTGCTCAAAACTACACTATTATACTCTGTTTTTAATTCTAGGACTTTACGAAAGTGGTAAATTCAATAACGAAAATATTTATATGCAATACTCAACATAATTTTCCTAAAATGGTGTATTTCTCGATAGTAAGTTACAATATCAATGTATCATAATCTGGTCTCCTTCAACGGAAGCATTCTCCCGAACAGGCCTTCCATTGATATACTTGGTGTAACTCTAAGTGACCAGCTCAGGTACGGGGGCTCCATCGAAGCCAGTGTTAAGTTAGCCTCTCAGAAACTGGGCATACTGTACAGTAGAGTGGGCCGATTTTTTTTCTTCCGAATTTCTTTTGGCGCTAGTAATAAAAAGTTGTCTTTGCATCTAAAACATCAAAAAAAATTAGGTTTAAAAAAATCAAAAAATATCCTACGGTTCCGCAAAACCTCTGAAGTTTGAGAAAATGTCGAAATATTTCCATTTTTTCAGCCATTGCACAAAATATTCTGAAATAGTTTAAAGATATTCATTTATGAGTTCTTGTTAAATAAAGTCTATAGCTTCGATGTATAAAACCACCATTTATTATTTTTGTAATAGTATGGCACTAAACCACGTCCGCCCGCAGTCCCCAAACCCGCCCTCGCTTGAGCAACGCGCCATATTGACCGTTCCTTAGTCGACCGAGGACCCTCCGTTTCGTGATATTGTTGTGTAGGTAACTAAAAGTACTTTAAAAATATGGGATTAGGCTTCTTTGCCAAATATTTCGAAAAAAAGATTACAAAAATCATTAAGGCATATCAACATAAGTATATAAACTTGTTGAAGTCAGAAAAAGGTAGAAGAAATACAGTTTCCTTCCAAAGAAGAGTCTCTCCATTTAAAATCACAAGCTCCCTACAGTTTGTTATTGATATTGTAAATGGAAAGACAATGAATGCAATTTATTAATGCAACTTACAGACAATAAATGAAAGTTTCCCTAAGGAAAAAGAGTTTTTGGAAGACCAAAGAGGTGAGAGAAAGATGTTCATCGGCAGTGTTGATATACCGACTACGAAACAATTGCTAAAGCCTATGAAGAGAAAATGATAAGATCTTACCAAATTAAATAAACAGGATGAGAAGAAAAAGCTTTAGAATTTGTGGATACTTTGAATCATTGTTTATCATTGCGTATCATTATCTTCTACCTTAACATCAAAATTATCTTCTCCGGTCGCAAAATCAAGTCGGCTACTTAAGACTAATAACACTGCCTTTCCGACATACAGCAATTCTTCGTCTTTTACAGTTCTCTCCAAGATCTTTGACAGGTTCAGGATATCGGATCGAGCTGGAGCAGCAATCGCTTCTGCCATTTAAATAATTTCAATATAATCACGGAGGATAATAAAGTTATAGACAAAAATAGACTGCGTCAAAGCTATGTGCATGAAGTAAGTAGATTATTTTTTAATGGTCGAAAGGATAAGACCTTAGCTAATATAAAAAAAGACACAAATACTATGAAAGCACAGTACTCGAAGAACACGTATCGATAATCCAGGAAACAATTTTCTTGACGCGTATTATGCCTAGGTCAGCACTGCCGTAAGCACAGCCAAACCAACAATGGAATATTTTGCTGGTCAAAATATTTCTCTACCATTTAAAAGCAATTGGGTGTGACGGCACAAATTTTAACACAGGAATAACTGTTGGTGTGATTCAAACGATGGAGAAATACTTGAATGGACCAGCACAGTGGCTGATCTGCATTTTTCATTGCAACGAGCTGCTTCTACGCCATTTGATTATGAAGTCGGATGGTACAACCACTGGACTTCGTGATTTTTCCGGCCTCGTAGGTTCGACTCTTCATAATTGGCATAATTTACCGGTACAATCTTTTTTCAAATTTATGTTGAGTATTCAATACCAAGATTTAAGCACCGATCAAAAATATTTGCTTGATAGTTTGAAAGTAGTTTACAGCGGCGAACATGGACACACGGTACTGTTGTGAGGCTGAAGGTAGTGGGGAAGAAAAGGAGATGGGTAAATGAAGCTGGGAAAGTAACTGGCTATTCAGATCTGGTCAACAAACACGGCTAAAGCCATTTCAAGCAACATTTTCAATTCTGAATGGTGGTCTTACACCAGGGCAATACTGAGAGTATCTTCTACTCTGTAACGTTCCGCAAATATACGGGATATTATTTTAAATGATTTAATTGTGAAATAACACAAATCAATCAAATAAAATTTATTTGCCACGCCGGGATTCGATCCCGTGACCTTCGGATTGCGAGTCAAGAGCCTTACCGCTAGACCACACCGGCCGTTTACGTTGTAACAAAAACACCGTTTAACAGTTGTGAAGTGTATTTATGAGAATGTCTGTATATACAAGTATGCTACGATACGACATACACCATCATGCTAAGGAGGCCTTTAATAATTTCAAAGATTTCTAATATGTATGACCAGTAGTATAAATACGAAAATATTTTAATTACACACTCATTACTTAAGTTCTAGTTTCGAAAAACAAATTTCTAAGGTTTAATTTAAGAATTTATCTTAAACTTGTGAATAATTAATAAAACAAGGTCACTTAGAAATAAAAATTAAACAGTTTTATTTGGGGTGTAGAATCAATCGATAACTGGTGTTAATATCAAGACTCATAAAAAAAGTTCTTATTGAGTAGTAATATAGGTTTAATTAGAATAAATTTCACGAAGAATAACTTATTTTGTGTTGATTTTATTGCAATAGAGTGATAGTATGGTTTGGCTCATGCAATGTGCGTGATTCTCAAACCATTATTTACCGACTCGATAGCGGAAAATAATAAATACGCAATGCAAACAGTTAAGCTACCCGTCAATTAAAACTAAGCGTTAATCGATACAGCTCGCGAATACAAAACCGAACAGCTAAAGAATTTTTTTTTTTGAAAAATGTTATGTTATACTAACACACCCGGCCACACCTTGCTGTGGCAAACGAAACACAGCGCCATTACCCAACCTTTTATGACCAACGCTATCTGTTAATTTCCATACATATCAATCAACATTATTATCAACAGTATTACTGACACATCTGCTTTTTTACAACTCATCCAGTTTATTATCCCTTCCCGTAGACTCCAAAATAATGAATTGCGATTTCTCAATCAACATTCTACTAATTATGGATATCATTTTCCTTAATCCAGAATGTCAAGACTTGTTAACGCAAGTCGAAGCATTGAATTTTTTGGTATTAGCCTAAATGACTTTTGGCAGTCGATACGAAAGGTGTAATTTTAAAGTCTTTTAAATCCATCTTCAAGCTTTGACTTGTAGTTGCCTTCTATATATTCTTTTATAATATTATAATTTATCAATGCTCTTCACTTTCCTTTCATTGTAATCTCTTCTTTTTTTATTCGTGTTATTGTTATATTATTAATGGAGTATTTGTCCGTAATTAAATAAATAAATCAATAAATCCACACCGCCCGCTTGCCAGCCCGCTGCCCTGAACTCAATCTTTGAATTTTTCGGCTGTTCTCTGTAATATGCACGTATTATACATATAAACCTTCCTCTTGATTTGCTCTATCTATTGGCGAAAACCGCATGAAAATACGTTGTGTAGTTTAAAAGATCTAAGCGTACAGACAGCGGGAGCAACTTCATCTTATACTATGTAATGATGTTAAATATTCAATGCAAATTTTTACTTAGATATCTAAAAGGAATAGTACAACACGTGGGTAAGTGAACACGTAAAAACAAATCAATAAACCACTTGCAGGATGTATCACCCCCCCCCCCCCCCATCCTCTGATTGGCCATTGTTCCGAAAGGAAGAAATTGTTGGTGGGGGTGGGTGAGAGGCTCCAGGGGTTGTAATCCGCAGAGAATACGAGGCTTTTCTCCTCCCTCTGCGTCGGAGAGGTTATTTAAATGCTATGTATGAAATTTATCTCTTGTTCGGCCCAAATAAGATGCTTCTATCTACGTAGAATACGAATGCGGGTAGTTTTGCTGAAAGGAATTGATGGCGGGCTAATGAATGGGTATTCAATTCCATACAACTCAAAAATTAATATCATTCTGAATTATGCGGGAAAGTGGAGGCTTAAATTAATACATCTCGGAAAGTAATTGAATGTGATTCGGTTTGTGGCTTAAACAAACACAAGCACTTAATACGTTCGATATCAATTCCCAAAAAAAGTCTTCAAAATTAATTATAACTTTGAAGATAAGTTTAGTTGACTTCACTCGTAATTTACCCATGCTCTAAGTGAGTACAAATATCTATGTAATTAATGACATCTATTCATTTTCTTTTAAAAAAAAAAAAATTTAATCTTTAATACGTTTTACTACACATTTGTTAATCATGCAGAAGAAAAAATTGGCTGAAATTTGTTTTTATACCGTAATCTCCAGTGATGACGTTAATAAGCCTTCAAGCTCTGACCTTCTGAAAACTTTATTTTTAAGACTTTTGGCTATTCAAATTGAACTTCGTCCTGTTTAGGCTAGCATTTATTTAGGTAATCTAATATTACCTTTACATTAATAGAACGAGTGTTCCTTTGTTGTCTCGATGAGGGTAAGTTCTTACTTACCCTCATCGAGATTAAGTTAATTAAAAATATTATTAAGTTTTATTAAAAAATTGCGAAAGGCGGTAGTGCTTGTAAGTTCTAAGCATTCAACTATAATAACCGTTCGTAAGTTAATCATTGAAGACAAAGCTCAATGCCAAGAAATCAAAATTTTCGTTAGCCTGCAGAGAAATTGCGAAATCAATTGCCAGTATTTTAATAGCAGAAAAGGTGCCGCTGCCCGCAAATATATTGAAAACGGAAAAATTGGCCTTCCGCCTTCGGTTGAAAAGGTTGATCATCACTAGTTTATTTGTTTTTTTTTCGTATTTGACTCCTTTGATGTGCGTAGAAAATCGACAAGAGCGCGGTAACGCGTGTTTGGTACTGGCTACCATTGCAGAATATGCAAATATGCGCAACATTTTGTCAAATGTACTGCCCATATGTGGCGATTGTTGCCAAATTTTCGCAATACACGAATACGAATAGCCAAGTAAAGTGTCACCAATTTGCCAATATTTAGACAAAAATACTGTCCACACATGGGTTTGGTTTGCGATTAGCCATGTAAGGTGCGACTATAAGACATGTATGAACACACGTAAGACCATATATTATATTTTCTTGTGAAAATGCTTTGTGACGGGATTGCAATTGGTGTGGCGAAAATTTGCTCTTATGAATGGTGATGACGGTAATGGTTGGTAATCTTTGCTAAATTATTGGTATGAGGCAAATTTCACAGAGAATATAAAGAAATGTGATCAAAAATTCAATTCGATGATGACGTCTGTTCATTAGTTGTGACAACCTACTGCAAATTGTTGTAATTAATGTAATAAATGAGGGTACGATATTTCATTTTCCAGATTCTCTGCCGCCCTAATCCGTTAAAGAGTGCTTTGAATTTGTAAAAAGGGCACAGTTAGGTCTGAGAGCAGGGACAAATTCATTCACACCGGTATAACATCTGGACACACAATACCTATATTTAAAACAGAATCTTATTTAACAATAATGTATATTTTATTTTATTTTATTTATTTATTTATTTTATTTATTTATTCTAACGCCCTGACGGGCTTTTACATGATTATATAATACAAGATACAGTTTATAAAAACGATTAACTTGGAGAAATAAACATCATCACAATACACAATTGCTCTTTTGCGATGCTCCTTAAATATCATATATTATGAACTATCGGTTAAAAACCCGGAACGCAGGTTTTTGTTGCTAGGTCTTGCGGGCGGCTTTTGGTTCGGTTTCGCCCAGTTTTAAAATCCGATAGGAACTGGTTCCAAAAAAAAGCCATTTCCTCGGATCCACCGGAATCCAGTGACAGATAGTCACCGGGACAAAGTAACCGCGACAGGCAATGACGTTATATATGTTATATCGAATAATAATACAACCGCGTTGTATTATTATTCACAACTGCCGGTTGCAATAATAATAATAATACCTTCAATCTCTTAATATACGGAGAGATACACGAATTTACAAATCCGTAGTACTTACGTCTGCCAGGCGATGCTAATCACGCTAGCTGTTAACGTTAGTGGTGCAATCTTTTGGGATTGCTTTAATTCAGTTATATTACAAAAGTAAAATTTATATACAAACTCCACGTACGAAAATGGTTATGCGTAAGGCGCAGCGTCAGAGTTGCATTCTTAAATTTTAACGGAACAGTCTTCTAAGCTATTAATACTGTTTGATTACAATAATTGATCCAAAAACCCTGAAAACGTCCTATTTTAGAATACATCGTATATATTTCAGAAGAAGCCCCGAAAACTTTTTTTCGTATGTAACGATATTTAATCCATTGATATAATATTAACTCTCAATATATCAACCAATTACAAAAATGTATAAAACAAATTATTTAACGATAAGTTTTAAGTATGAATAATCACAAGAATTTGCTCTCGGAAATAGTGATAGAAAAGCAATCGAACAGTTTTTAAAACGGTTTCTAGCTTTTGAATCTGTCGAAATTATGTTTCATTTTATTTTATTTTGTAAATAAATTTTTTAATTCATGTTTTTCACAGTATCAAAAAATTGCATTCCCACCTAAGATATGGGTTAATATCTAAGAATGCATATATATAGCTATATCACATAATTATTGGTATTCTCTATACCCAGGCACTTTTATTATTGTAAAAAGCCTCACGTAAAAACTCATTTAATATTTTATTTGATTTTAACTGCATTTAAAAATCACAAGTATCCCACGCACTGGCTTTGCCTGTGTGGAATTTTTTGTTGTCATACGGTACGCATATTGATAAAATGTATAGATTTTTTTCATGTTTAACTACATTTTTATTTTTTTATGTTTAATTTTATTTTAGTTACTGTTTAAAAAAACCGCTTTTTATAAAATGTATCTTCTTAACTTTTGTATTATTATTTACTTACTATAACCACATAATTGTTATTATTTATCTAGTGAGATGTGCAGATAATATTTCTATGTAATACTTTATTTTTCAAAAAATAAAAATAAACAGTTAGCCTGTTTGCCTCCCCTGTGCTCAGAAATTCTCCTTTATTTCAATATTACTCACAGATTTAAACAGATTTTTTAAAGCGTGGGTACTTATGTTCAATCAAGGTACTGAAATTTGAAAAACGTTTGTTTGTATGTTCTTGTTCAGTTACTTTTGTCAATATTTTTTCAGATTTTATGAAAAAATGCGTAATCCATGATTTTAGCGTTAATAAATCGACAGTTTGCCGGGTTATTTACATTATTATTTACATTATTATATGTAGAAGTTTTAAAGTATTTTATATGTGAATTTTGATGATATGATACGTTTTTTTCTGCGCATTAGGTAATTTAAAACAAAAGTTCCATTCTGTGTCGCTTGAGCCTGCTGTACATTCATTTTAATTTGAAAGAGATTTGAATTCATTACCAAGAATTATTTACTATTATGTAGCAGCCAATGATATTTAAAACACTAGACTGAAAATTGTGCCGTAAATATGACGCTTATCAGACAAAAGAAAATATGGAAACCAGACCACAGAGATGAGCTGGCAAAAATTTCTCTATTTTAATCCTCTTCCCAGTCGAGTCGGGATTTTTAATTCCGTTTCTGTTTTTAATAAAGAATAACACAATTTTATAATCCTTAGAAAAAAAATAAGCACGAGTATCCGGTTAGCAAAACGTAGATGAGTGAAATAAAAAGGGATATTTTACGCTAATTAATTTTTATTTATTTATTTTCAATATTTTGTAGGCCCTTGAGGCTTTTATATTCAGTGTTTGAAATGAAATGTTTTCAAATTTTAAAGCATTTGTTTTATTTTATTTTATTTGTTATCAAAATACATTAACATTGCAAGAAGCTTTTGACTGTCCAACACGAAGGATTCCCGTTCTAGGACAGTCAAATTGACAGGTCGCTATTTTTTATATGATTAAATATATGATTAAATACAAATTCCCAAGTAATTGCATATACAGTATGTGAGTACTAGGAATATGCAGAAGGATTAAATTTAAGAGTAACATTGCTATGTGGTTAGGTAATTGTAAGATAGAGCGGAGTATTGTAGGATACCTGTGGTAAAAATAATTAGTAGTGGGATTAACAGTTATTACAATGGTTATGCTGATACAAGAGAAAACCACTAAAGAAATTAATATTATATTATTATGAGTATATGAATTGTTAATAGTATGACTCGCAGAAAAACATGCCGGGAAAATATTTACAGAATAATATACTTTTTTCTTAGAGAATATTAACAAAGCGTGAGTTTGGATGATTGGGGGAGAGGTATGGTAAGAATGTTTTATAATAAGATTTGCAATTATTACAATTATTATGCTTAAGCTAGTGTAAGAAAAACAGCTAGTACGTTAAAACATTAAAAATAATGGTCGCGAAAAATAATGTCTTATAATGAGTGAAATTGATTGAAATAAAAAAATAAAAAAATTTAACCGTAAATATCAGAAATAGTACTTTGAGATAAAAACAATATTTATGTATGGGTAGCGACAAGGTACTATAATAATTCGAGCAACAAAGAAACTTTAAGATTTCATTTACGCACCGCACGTAAAGCGCCTAGAAGCTTCGTGACTCGCGAAGAAGGTGCGCTGACCTACCTGCAGGTAGGCAGTTTGCAGCCAGATGTCCATGGCGCCTTTAAAAGGCTCCGTCCATCTACATAAACAGTACTCACACACTCACGTCGTCCGACGCGGTGGCCGCTCTGAGACCATTGGAGGTTATCCACCACATACCCGCCCTGGTAAAAGTAACAGATGGTTACTCTTTCAGGGCTCTCGCAAGGACTCTAATTTTTTTTAATCTAGACCTCCAGTGTCCTTGCATACGTTGTTAGTAAGCAGTATGCAAGTGCTTAGCGGGAAATAAAATATAAAATATGTGTTAGTATGATAAGATATAGACAAGACAATGGGACAAGTTGGTGACAGTCCACGAGGCGGCAAGGGCTGGGTGATTGCATCCAGCATATCCTACAAGCACTTGTATGGGAGGAAGACACAGTACACAAATAATAAGGGCATGGCAAACGGGTGGAAGTCCTCTCCAATCGATTCCAGCAGTTCCAGCAAGTTGGATTGCAGTTCCAGCAAGAACTGGCAATCACTGGAGGACAAGAAAGATCCGTGATCTTCACCGCAAGTTGACCACAACATCATCAAGTCTCCGCCCACCGCGCGTCGAGCACAGATCAACACCTCGCCGTGATGTGACCTACGTATTATGCATCACCGTAATGCCTACTGTCTACACCACGGGGCGGCAACCTGCGGCCCGCGGGCGGCATGCGGCCCGCGAGGCGTCTTGCCGCGGCCCACAAGATTCTCGCCACAACGCGTGTGACCTACGAAACCATACACAACAGAGTGAAAGGGGGCGAGAAAAGGAGCGAGATAGGGAGCGATGGATCGAAACTTCAAACTGAGTTTTAAAACCGGTTTGCTGATGTAAGAAATGGAGAAAATGAAGATTTTCAGATTTTCGAAAACCCCTACTCCTACTAGTGACGGACGTATGAATCCATCCCTCCCACTGCGGTGCAAGGCCATGTTCCGAGAGAGTGTGATTGGAGAAGTCAAAGGGACTCCCTTAACTATTCTATCCCGATCCGGCCTGCCATGCAGCTGGTGGAAAGACGCATCTACCGTCAAGACCCGAACAAACCTGACTCCAAGGACCCGGGCACTCCTGCTAAGTCATCAAACGTAACGAACCACTCGGGGTGACCTATGGCAGGGGGTTGGTTATCCAATAAATGGTTCCCGGGGCGGCGGTACCCATACCCGCCTCCCAAATTGGAATAGGTAACTTTAATCACATTTGACCAAAATGCGGCCCGCACTAATCGTCATGTAAAATATTTGGCCCTTTTACAACAAAATGTTGCCGACCCATGGTCTACACGATAAACGCGAATTTGTTAAATTTAAAAAGGTCAATGTCATTGGTGCATTTGTTTTCTAAGCTGCATAGGCAAAGAATCGACATTTTTATAAATTTTATCGAGTAGATAGTTTATAGAGGAAGTTAGAAAAATCATAATTACAAAATTTTTATATGAAGACCTTATCCAAGAAGTGATTACAGAGCCGCCTTTCCTTCGAGGGTAACTGAATTTGTTTTTCGGCCAATGGTCAATGAGTTACTAATTGGAAGAGGGTCCCATCTAGTTCGCTTGATGTCAACTTGTCGCAATGCTAGACGCACGAAACGTTAGTTGAAATTGTGTTAAAATTTTAATTACCCTCACCGATTTTCAATTTGAAATAACAAATTTTGCTGTGGTAGTTAAATTAATTTATTGCAGTGATAATGTTTGCATTTTCTAATTAAATGTAACCATACTTTAAACAGCCCAATTTGCGAATGAAAAACATCATTATGGTTTTAAAACAAACATTTACGCAATGCTTAAACATGAATCGATATACAACCTTTCATGCCAATTTACCAGTTTGTGGTTTACTATAGATATAGATGATGGACATCCATCGATTAACTAAAAATAGGAAAATTGTTTTTTTTTTTCTGAAAACTTGTGAAATAGTTTATTACAGTAGAGCCTCGATAATCTGTACCCGGGCTAATCCGAACGTCGCACGTCGCTGTAATCCGAATTGCCAAACGACCCTTTTCTCATATAAAGGCCGCTAACGCTATGTTTTTCTGTAGTTATGTAAGAGCTCTTGCACCGTGTCCACGCTACTCTGTGTTGCACGTGGTATTTTAGGTTATGATCATGGTTCCTACACCAAAACGCAAAACTTGAACCCTACTTTTTTATGTGAAAACCGCACAAGAGTCAACTGCTCCCGTCTGGAGCCAGAAAGACTATGGCATCCCCAACTGGGGTACGTTGTGGGACTGAAGGTAGTGGAGAAGGGAAGGAGATGGGATAGAGGATGGTGGGAAGTACCTAGCTATTCACATCTGGTCATCAAACACGGCCGAAGCCATTTCAATTCTGAATGGTGGTCTTACATCAAGGCGATACAGAGAGCACTTGTCCGGAACGTGCCGCAAATATACAATATATTATTTAAAATGATTAAATTGTGAAATAACAAAAATTTATCAAATTAAATTTATTTTCCCAGCTGGGATTCACTCCTGCAACCTTTGGATTGCGAGTCAAGAGCCTTACCGCTAAACCACGTCGACCGTCAACTGCGTAAATTGAGGGATTAAGTATTTTCTTGGTCAAGAGCAAACTAAACTATATCAGTTATGACAAAGTAAACGTTTTTTGTGATTTAGAATATCATTAAATATAATTTTCCTAAGGCAACAGCTAATTCTTATTTAAAAGTCGTTTTTGTATTAGTTTGGATTATCAAGGATCTATTTTCTTGCAATAATTGTTTTCATTATTTTTCCCAAGCAGTTTCGAAGAGTTCAGAACCAAAACATCCCCAAAACACACAATTGAAAATACTCGTTAGTTACCTAGAATATAAATGTTTTGCTTTATTGAAAAGAAGTAGTAATAATAGAAGTTACAAAAAACAGAGCGTAAATTTGCCAATTAAAAAATATTTTTATAATGCTGAGGCCGCACCTGCGTGTATCTTCACAAAGCTTCATACTGATAGCATTGCTATGTAGCTTCGTGACGATACACGCTATGGCCCCAGCATAAGAACGGGCCGCTAAAGTGTTTCCACTGGACCTAGTTCAGTTAAATCACCCGCGTTGTCTCAGTAACGTATCTTCATTCTGTTATATAACCTAAATATCTGTCAAGCATTTGAAGACTATCAAAAACCTTTTATCAAAAGGTATACACATTTTGACTAAAGGTTATATTATTTTTTCATTATTATTTTGGTACCTACTTTATCGCTGCGTCACCTTAGTTCTTAATTATCCAAACGACCATTTTATTTTTTGTTCCATCTCCACTTTAAAATGAAAATTAAAGTATAAATAATGATAATTAATTACTTAACTAAGAATTATTTAAACTAATGAGACCTTTACCTTTACGAAAATAGCTTTATTTATTTATTTTATATTTTGTTCCATCTCCACTTTAAAATGAAAATTAAAGTATAAAGAATGATAATTAATCACTTAACTAAGAATTATTTAAACTAATGAGACCTTTACCTTTACGAAAATAGCTTTATCTTAAACACCTATTATAATTTTTCATTGAAATAATGAAAGAAAACCTTCTACTCCTGTAAAATTTTCTAATGGTCGTTTGAACAATTAAGGACTGAGGCGACGGCTTGTCTGATGTGACAAAGTTCCAACGAGTAATTCTAATTTTCAAAACAGTTCGCGCTTTACATATTATGTAGATCATCATCAAAGTTCGTAGAAAATGCTTTTAACAAGGTTAATCATCGAGTTGGATAGTTGGATATATAAAAAAAATCGTGACGTAGCTTGAAGTCCATGTTACACTGGAGATTTGAATCAACTGCAATTAAAGTGGTAGTATTTTATTTCAAGCTACGTCACGCGTTTGAAATTTCGGAAGTGGCCCGACGAGTTTTTTTTCAAATTCGCCCTTACGAGCTAACCCTGTTCAACGCATTTTCTACGAACCTTGGAATATCATTACGTCACTGATAGCCAAAAATAGCATGTTTAATAAAAAAAATATTTATACGTAAAAACTCGTTTCCATATCAGTAAGACAGAGAGATTAATTTAACCAAAAGGACAGAACGATAAAAAATTGGCCAGTTGGATAATAAAACAGCAGGGTAAGTTGTTAAATAAGTTTTTAATTATGTATTCATCTAACCCAGTGATTCCCAAAGTGGTTCAAGTGGACCCCTAGAGGTCCACGGGAGACCCGACGGGGATTCACGTAAGTTGTAAGTGGTGGTCCACGATCTGGTTACGATTGAGACCCATCCCGTGCCCCATATCCATATCCCATCCCACCCCCTGTCTCATATACCATTACGCCCCCTCCATAACAGAGCGACAGCCGTACAGAGCACGTTGTTGTATCGGTTATGCATGAGATCTTAAAACGCTCAGCTAGGCACAAGGGGGGGGGGGGGGGGAGCGTAATGTGATATGGGTGTTCTATACTGGGATGGGTACATACCCATATCCCATTACGCCCCCTCCGTCGTGGCAAATATAATCTCAAATACTGGTCCATTTTGCCATTTCGAAAAAGTCTTAGATCCGGTATTGCTCCGTTGTGACAGACCACGCCTCGCCATTCAATATTCAGTACAAAGCGTGTCTAGTTTTGGGAATATAGTAGAAATGTAACAGCAGGGGGTCCACCGTGACCAGAAAACATTTTGAAGCGGTCTACGAGAAAAAAAGTTTGGGAACCTCTGAATTTTAACCCTTTTCTTTTTATAAATAAACATTTTACAGATGAACACTGAAAAGCTGATAAATCTAAGTACCAGTTGTTTCACAGAATTCCAAAGCTTATTTTCAATTTCCGTGAAAGATCTAGTTTAGTTTTGTTATTTTATAAATATGGACCGATTGTTTCACAGAACCAAAATAATAATAATGGAACTTAATGGAACCTTTACCTTGAAAATTAACTTTGAATTGTTCAAATTCCGTGGAACAACTGACCCTGGAAGTAGTGCACACGGCGTGATAGAGGCACCCTGTATTATGTGCTCACTGTGCATGTGTACGCGATATTAAACAAATTATGCACATATTGCACACGAATATTAAAGTAGGCATGTTTGCGCGAATGCATGGGTGACTAATTAGAATAATGTATAATTTGACGCGAACCAATTTATACATTTTCCAGAAAAAGGTGTGTGTGTGTAATTTCAAAGCTTTTCCGGGATTGATTAGCAGCCAAATAAACTGAAATAATTACCACCCATTATCCCTTCAAACATGCTTCTTAAATGACAAAACATGACGAATTGGTAACTTATTCGCCATTTACCTGTGCCTTTCTTATTAGGTATTTAATTTCTAATTAGGTATTTTATGAACCATGTTCTTCGTACGTCTTCGACGAAAAATTTTCCTTCTCAAAGATTTTAATGAAAACGCATAATGCAGAAGATACTATAATGATGAAGTCACGTACGACCTCTCTCTGGGATTTTGTACTATTCTGTCAAAACGACTTCTTACTCTTCTAGTAAGTATTCGACACATTTGAAATTAATAAAACAATTCTTCACAAAATGAAAAGAAATAATTTTGTAAAACACCACTATCTAATTAAAATTATCAACATGTTTCGAACCAAAGGTTTCTTTGTCAGGATAAAATTAACTTTAATAAAAATAACAAAAGACAAACAAGTACAGACAAATAATATTAATTTTTTTAAGAGGAAAACTCTGTTTTTATATCTTTTAAAGGTTATTCCCATAAATGTAACATATCATTGAAGAAGAAGATAATAATAAAAATCTAGAAAATATATTATATTATAGTAATATTTGTTCAAAAAATCGCCCTTGTCCTAGTTATTTGTTATATCATTTGTTTTAAGTGTAAAAATCTGATTGAATATTATCTGGCATGTTGTTATTAAAATGTCTAGAAGTCTTCCCAATATAAAAAAGTTACGATCTTTACAAATTAATTTATAGACCCCAGATTTGTTCAAAAAACCCTTGTCCTTGTTATTTAGTATTTAAGTTAATTAATATTAAGGTAATTTTTTTATATTTAATTTATTAATATATTATTTCTTATTATATATTTGTTTAAATTTGTTATTAGTTTAAAAGTTGGTTGGATTACTACCTGTCAAGTTTTAATTTGAAGTATTATTATTTGAAAACAATGATTTTCTCCGATTCCTTTCGTTGTCAACTATGAGTATGAACACAATGTCTAATAAAAAATTTCATATACTAAAATAATTTTATTTTATTTTTTATTTTAGTCAATTTTATTATTTTGTGGTAATTTACAAAAGATTTTAACGTATAAATGCAATCCTTAACTAGACCTTTAATTTATTAAAGTTTTTAATATATAATTGCAATCCATTATCTATTCTAAAAAAGGTTTATATTGTATTTTATATAATTTATTTTATGATACCTTTAACTTATTTAAACCTCTCTTTGTAATGTTTTTTGTCTATAAGAATGTATTGTCTTTACTTGTTTGTCTTTTGCTATTGTTGTTAATTTTAATTTTAGCTTGACGAAGAAATTATCGGTTTCAGAATATATTAATAATTTTGATTAAATAGTTGTGTTTACAAAGTGATTTGTTTTCATTTAACTATTAAAACCATATTGTGGATATACAGTATAAATTGGCCTACACCCACGTTGCATTACGTGGTTGCGCTTTTAAATTGGCAGTAAAAAGTCGTGCAGTTCCGTATTTTTATGGACGGATATCAGCGCACCTCATAAATATCTGCCGCCATTTTAAATGAGCGATTTTTCATCTTATCGTTCCGTATCAAGCCAGGAGGTTCCTGCAGCAGAATGAGGTCTTTACCCGCTATACACTTCTGCTACCCAGGAAGAAATTTAATACTTATTTTAAGGATGTGTACCTTGCTGCGATGGCCTAATACGCGCTAAAGCGTTGCATCGTAAAACTTATTAATACTGAAGTATTTTTATAAAACACCACACAAAATTATATTCTACAGTGTGCTTAGTGGTAAAGTCTAGTTACTTGAAGGTTACTTTTACTTCTATTATCAGGAAGGTAATTCTACCTGATAATAGAAGTAAAAAAGCGTATTTTTTTAAATCAATTGTTTTTTCTCAAACAAGTTTTATAAAAGATTTTTTCCATGTCAGCAAGCGATTCATTCATTTTACCTGAAAACGCTGACTTCCAAAATATGTAAAAAGTAATGTATCTATTTTATTTGTATCTACCTATACACCTACCATAACTTTTATCACAACTAGATCACGTTTACCCTCTATACAGCATCTTCAAAGATGACGTAGGCCCTGAGGGAAATTCATCCTTCTCCTGCTCTTCCTCATTGGGGGCCTCCTTGTGTGGAGTTAATGTAAAAAAAACACCCCGAAGTTCCTGCACTTCTCCTCTGATGTCTGGGAGAAGCGCAATAACTTCGGATTGGACTTTATCCACAAACGAAAAAGTTAATTAGATCTTGTTTTTACACTCGTAGTTGACAACGAAAGGAATTGGAGAAAAATAGTCATTTTAAATAATAATACTTCGAATGCATAAATTAAAAACTTGCCAGGTATTATCCAGCCAGCTTCTTTTTTTTTTTTTTTTTTTTACATGAAATACCGCACAAGAGTCCCAACTGCTCCCGTCTGGAGCTAGTGAGACTATGGCATCCCCAATCGGGGTATGTTGTGAGGCTGAAGGTAGTGGGGGGGGGAAGGAGATAGGAAAGAGGAAGGTGGGGAAGTACCTGGCTATTCAGATCTGGTCACTAAACACGGCTAAAGCCATTTCAAGCAACGTTTCAATTCTGAATGGTGGTCTTACACCAGGGCGATACTATTAGTATCTTCCACTCTGGAACGTGCCGCAAATATATCATATATTATTTTAAATGAATAAATTGTGAAATAACACAAATTAATCAAATAAAATTTATTTGCGCACGCCGGGTTCGAACCCGCGACCTTCGGATTGTGAGTCGAGAGTCTTGCCTCGGGACCACGGAGGCCGTCAAAAGCTTCTTACACTAATAACAAATTTAAAAAATAATATATTAATACATTAAAAAAATTATATTGTAATTAAATAACATACTAAAGAACAAGGACAAAGGTGATTTTTTGAACAAACCTGGGGTCTATAAATTAATTTGTAAAGTTCGTAATTTTTTATATGTAGGGAAGACTTCCAGATATTTTAATGCTAGCGTTAAAAGATTATTATTCTGAGTTTGCCAACCACACTTTAGAAACAAATCTTCTTTTGAAATAAATAAAGGATTATTTTTACATTTAAACATAATGGGTTTACAATTAGATAACTTAGAAATTAGAATAAACTCTAGAGTACAAGCTGCCGAAATGAGGTACTTGAGACTCTTGAGAGGTGGCATTCTTATATGAAATGAGATCATATAAGAAACTCGACGGTCCGAGACTATCTAAACATTGAACCACTGCTACTCTTTATAGAAAAATCTCAACTGAGGGGGCTTGGGCATGTACTAAGGAGGTCTGGTGACCGAATTCCCAGGAAAATACTAAGTGCGATTCCAGAGGGTTACGTCCAGTAGGCCGCCCCAGACGCAGTTGGAGGCAACTCCAGAAACTGTGTTTTTTTTATTTTTTTTTATAGTTAATACCGCACAAGAGTCCCAACTGCTCCCGTCTGGAGCCAGTGAGACTATGGCATCCCCAATCGGGGTATGTTGTGAGGCTGAAGGTAGTGGGGAGGGGAAGGAGATAGGGAAGAGGAAGGTGGGGAAGTACCTGGCTATTCAGATTTGGTCACTAAACACGGCTTAAGCCATTTTCAAGCAACGTTTCAATTCTGAATGGTGGTCTTACACCAGGGCGATACTGATAGTATCTTCCACCCTGGAACGTGCCGCAAATATACTACATATTATTTTAAATGAATAAATTGTGAAATAACACAAATATCAAATAAAATTTATTTGCGCACGCCGGGTTCGAACCCGCGACCTTCGGATTGTGAGTCCAGAGTCTTACCTCGGGACCACGGAGGCCGTGTGAGGAGCGGATGGGACTGCCATGGACGGAAGCCGAACAATCAGCGCAAGACAGGGACGAATGGAGGAACTTTGTCGACGCAGTGAGTCCCTGGCCCGCATAGGATAAGGGGAAGAAAATGATGATAATGATGGTTATTTAGACAACTTGATTATTTTGTGTTAACTCATAAAAGTTTTTAATGTACAAATGCAATTAGTACCTGTTCAAAGATAATTTTTACAATTTATTTCATAAATTGTTTTTTATGATAAATTTAACTAATTAATCATCACTCTTTGAATTGTCTTTTGTCTATAGGTACTTATTTATCTCTACTTGTTTTTTGTTTTTTTGTTATTTTAATTTGATTATGACGAAGGAATCATTGGATTTGAAACAAGTCGATAATTTTAATAAAAAAGTGGTGTATTAAATGTGATTTGTTTTCATTGTATTTAAATGACGCCACAAAGTGAATTTGTGAACATTAAAAGTCTTAAAAATGTTTGCCTCTATTATAACAGCGGACAATAAAATTGTTTCCACACTTTCTATCAAGTAAAAAAAGTGAACCTTACTTACCTCCCAATTGCTCCCAACCACTTGAAGTTTAAATAAAGGTCTGTAGTTATTTCGCACGACAAATAAAATCCTGATTTTTTAAATCATATATTCCTCAGCGCATATTACACCATACGCGTTTGAATTTAATGAGATATTGATTTCATCTTAATTATAAATGTAAATCTGAGCCTAAGAAGGTCTGCAATAATAATGCTATATAGTTCGTACAGTGTTCGGTACGGTTCAGGGAAGGTTCGCAAGATAATTTCAGGTGCCTCGCTGTGGTATTAATAAATGTGTAAACATATTTAACAGACTTCGCAAGCAGAGCCTTTACAGGGGTGGCAAGATGTTTGAACTGAATTTGATCGTGGCTTTTGGAAGAAACCAAATTTAAAAAAATCAGTGTGTGCAATTCACACGCGGTAAAAAAGGAAACCTTCAGAAAACTAAAGTAGACAAGAAAGGGAAGCACTTTTTTTATCAATGTGAAGAATGATTATTTCCATATATTTATCGTCGAATTCCAGTACACCTTTTCCTACACATTTAGTCATCTTGTTTGTACTTGTGGTTTCTTCTTCAGAGTCGCTTTCTTTGGTGTTTTTTTGCCTGTTCATTTTGGAGTCGTTTGAAGATTGGTTATTGATTTTATAAAAATAAAAAACTTTTTTTGGATTTCTTAGGATTCGATCCCTGGTCGGCTAAATGACTGCAAAGATTCGACGGGCGCTTTATATCACTATACCTAAAAGGAATCTGCGTGGGACCATGGATCTATCATATTATATTGGAACCAGGTACCCGTGAATAAATTTAATATTTTATTGCTATTTCATTTTCTCGCAGGCTTAATCCTATAGATGTATGTGTTTAATTGTGTGTGTCTCTTTACAGAAAAGGATTTTTGACATACGACAAAATATTATATTTGTAGTATTATAACAAAATCAGCAAGAACTCTAAAATTTGAGTTATGGTTCAATGAATCTGAGCTAATTTGCACGACATTTCCTTTTGGGGGTTTCTTGGTCATCCCAACTTGTTCCACCTCAAAGTTTTAATTCTTCCATGAATTATGGAAATTTTTGCACAGTGTTAAAATAAGACGCTGTATAATTAATCGGCATTGTTCAAATACTAAATGAAAAAAAACGAGTGCTGATGCCAACCTTTAGGTATCGTTTGTAGGTACCTACTAATTTAGATGACAAAATTATATTGTTTTGCAGTTTTAATGTGCAACAGGACCGTAAAAACCTTTAAAACACGCATAAATTGAAGAATGATTTAAAAGAACTTATCAGTTTTTTTTAAAGCTTACTGTTAGTTTTTTTCTAAGGGTAGTCTTAGTATTTTTATTGTTAGTTTTAATATTAAAGTATCTTCTTTCTGAGATCCTGACTACTTTCACTGAAAATCCAGAAATTTGAAAAAAAAAAAATTTCAACAACCCGCCACTGGCTTCTTTGACACTCCCTGTTTATGTATTTACAAAGGTGTTTTATAACATTACATACAATGTACATAATATATGTTCATCTGTTTATCAGTGCCGCCGCACGAAGCACGCCCGAGACTAATTTTGGCAATGTGGCAAAAGGCGTGCACGGAATTTGGAAACCGATTTTGAAGATATCTGCCAGATTAAGTTACTTCCTGGTAGGAGTCTTTACAAATGGAATCTGAGGCAATGCTTCCTAGAAACACTTTTTACCAGAGCACCGTCTCTTATCCGAGAATATCGAATTAACAATGACGAAAAACTCGTCGGTGGAATCGCTTCAAAAGATATTAAGTAACATGTTTTTTATTTGATTTGAATAATACTTCGTGCTGATACAACTGCTAAAATTATGGGTATTAAAAGAACGATTTTTTCAAATTAAAATATATTCGGATAAGATGACAATGCAAGAGTAGGCATACATGATGTTACGCCACAAAACTCGGCCTCGGTACACACCCTTCGCTTCACCAATATTTACAAACATATTTTATTAAATATTTTTTCATAAAATAGCGATATTTTGAATCCTTCTTTTCTTGAAATAAACAGAATCAACTTTTTGATTAATCGTGTCACTACTATCTGAGATGTCCCCGACTTATTCTTCTACCTATTTGCAAGTCACATACCCTTCTGATAGACCTTTCTCTAAACAGTACAAATGTCCCTTACAAATTAGCGCATGGGTCAGGTCCAAATTCTTAGGAATATTAACAGACGCGGTTTTCATGTTTATAACAAAAAAGATATAAAATTGCTATATTGTATTAACTACCAATTTCCCTAGATATTTCATTTGTAGGTAGTTTAATTAAACATTGATTTCTTTGTCGATAAGTACCCATATTAAATATTTGATTAAACTTAATGTTAAATTTAACAAAATCCATATTGCATACTTTTTGGTTTCTTTGTCACACAATGATTCAATTTTAAAGATTGCGGATACGAACTACTGTTAAGGAAAATGCTTTAAATTCTGCGCCTACTTATTTTAGGAGAAGTAAAAATCTGCAACTTTATGAAGTATTATGATATATGTCTGACATGTCGGTCTCATCTTTGTTCACATGAAAAGTAGATATTATTCGATAAGTTTATCACATTGCAACACGTTTATATGTTTATATAAAATAGCTTTTTCACGGATTAGAAATAATTTTAGTTATTTAAATTGAATAATTTAGCTACCTGGATTGGTTAGGAATAGAACTATAAATTTTTTACGTGAAAAAAGATATTTCGTATTTCGGCCATATTTTTGAAAAATTCCAAACATGTAAAATATACCAACATTCACGACAGTAGGAGAGTGCATAGTATGAGAATTTTGACCTTTTCAGCACACCGGGTACTAGGAAAGTATTTTCACACAACTTAAAAAATGCCTGTATCGAACGTCGTCAGACCAAATATATCATATCGCCTAAAGCTTCTTAAAACTATTTATGTACACACTACAGATTCCTCGAAGCGACATTAATTAAATAAAGAACTTGGAAAATCTCTTGTTGACATTCTTCGGACAAAAATCTCTAAAACATCCAGACAGATTTCCCATACAAATTCACACCCTGGATTAGAAGACGTTTTTAAAACAACGTCTTCCTCTTCTTTCTGTTAACGAAACTGCCCTGCCGGTTAACGGGATATTTCTTCTTATCCCGACTCCCGCCTGGACCGTAGAGTGAGCATTCGGCCTGTCTAGCTCTAATCCGCGCAATCGTCTTACTAAACAACAGCTGGTTGGTCAAGCTAAATGATTTGCTTTCTACGGCCAACAGGGGCATTTTTAAACTTTTGTCATCTTTTGCAAGCACTTTCTGTAAAAAACAGGATAAAATTAAAGCTACCTAACTAGTTTTATACACACATACCATCATGTCAAAAATGCACATCGATACTTACAACCTGTTAGTACTTAAGAAATTTACTTATTCACTGAAACACTCAAAATAACGCAAAGGAAGAGAGAGTAACAAGACCTTCCTTTGTATCTTGTTCAATTTATTCTGCGATAAACTCAGTTCCGAAGCAATGTGTTACCAAAAAAAACTAGTTTTCCTAAGGCAAGCCCTTGGTCCGACAAACTAAGCCAGCAGCACAATCTCTGAGTGTGCTATAAATTAATAAACCGCACCAAAAGATGGTGGTCAAACAAAAGTACAATGGTCCTTTCAACCAACGTTAGCAAAGCCTTTGATACTGTGTGGCGTAACGGCCTTCTTTATAAAATGGACCAATTTGACATAACTCACCCAATTATTCAACTCATCACCAGTTACATACTAAATTGTTTCTTCCGTATAAAATGAGGTGGTGCATTCTCATTAATAAGGCTTCTGGCAACTTCTCCTAAGGTTCAATATATGTCCCCAGCTTGACCAATTTATGCACCAGCAATATTGAGAAATATTTCGCAAAAATATGTAAATTTGCAGTTGATACGTCGCCTTAGTCGTTAATTGTCCAAACGACCATTTTAGTTGTTGTTCAATCTCCACTTTAAAATTTAAAATAAAATATGAAAAATGATTACTTTACAAAGAATTATTTAAACTAATAAGACCTCTACCTTAACGAAAAGAGCTTTATCTAAAACACTTATCATAATGTTTCATTGAAATAATGAAAGAAAACCTTATTCTCTCGTAAAATTTTCTAACGGTTGTTTGGATAATTAAGAACTAAGGCGACGAATATAATGTCAAACTCTACGTAATATTGTAATGTTATTAGTATTTCTGTTTTAAACTGCCCGTGTAAAATCGTGTAAACAGCGCTTGCTCTCAAAACAGGATTTTCTAGTATTAAGGTATAGCACATTCATTGTAACTAGCAGTTAAAAACCCGCTCCGCAAGCTTTTACTGCTAGGCCCTGCAGGCGGCTTTTGGTTCGGCTTCGCCCAGTAAGTTTTGGTGACCATTTTATGAATCCGATAGGAACTGGTTCCAAAAATAGTCCGTTCCTCGGATCCACTGTCATCCAGTGATAGCTAGTCACCGGAAAAAGTAACCGGGATAGGCAATATGGACGTTATGTGTAATAAATATCCACTTGATACAACTGCGTATTACCGTCAATCTTTCCTTATCCGGAGAGATACTACAACTTCACAAATTCTTAGTACTTATACCTAGGAGGGGCACGTTCTCATAACGCACTGCTTTCGGACGTAGCACCATCTTGTGAATTGAAAACTGAATCACAAAGGTAGCTTTGTTTGAAATTCCACGTACACAGATGTTATTTGTGGCGCGGTGCCTACGGCGCCGGCGTGGCGTCAGACATGCACACGAAGCCGGGTTCTAAAATTCAACCACCCAGACGTTAACGTATTAATACTATCCGATAGAATTAATAAAATTTAATGAAGAAAAAAAAAATTAAACAAGCGTTTTTTATGACTTTTCAAATAAACGATGAAGTGCCACTTTGTTGAGTTGCCGGTCGCCATATTTGTTTTTGATCAATAAATATTTTAAATAGAAAAATAATTAAATATTTGTACTATTGTAAGTATTTGTTCACTGCGTGCTTATGTACTGCGTGGTTATAAGCTCTGGAGGATCTTATAAAAACAACCGAAACCCAGTAAAAGATTCACAAATAATAATTATAAAAGTAATTTAATGAAAACAAATAACTTTGTGTACACCACTATTTAATTAACATTATCAACATGTTTCGAAAACTATGTTTTCTTCGTCAGGATAATAAGTTATAAGATAAGAAAATAATAGATAAGAAAAATAATAAGATAAGAAAACATAGTTTTCGAAACATGTTGATAATGTTAATTAAATAGTGGTGTACACAAAGTTATTTGTTTTCATTAAATAAAATAATGATGCCACAAATTGAATTTGCGAATTTTGAAAAAATAAAAGTAATTCTTTAAAAAAAATTATTCTTCTCAATAAAATCACATTTTAAATCGTTTCTTCTACCAAATCTCGTATATCAGCGAGATAAAATAAAATAAAAAATAAAATAAAATAAAATAAACAGATTTCAATTTTTTAAATTAAAATAAAAAAAATCTCGAACATAATCAGGAATGCTACTTCTACTAAACTTATGAGAACTGAAAACCAATATATAAAACTACACAAATGCAAAACCATTTTACTCTCTAAGTCATTAAAAAGTACATTATTCTCCCTTTTGAATTGCGCCATATGACCAAGCAGACCAAAAGTTAAAATACTCCTAATGCCCTTCAATGCATGTTTTGTAAAATATAATTAATTATAATTAAGTAAATGCAATTCATATTTTTCTTAATTTCAATAAAAAAATTATTATATGAAACCTACTTCTTGGTGTTTTTTCAAAGTTATTTAAAGTTTTAAAAATAATTGTATCAACGTTATCTTTAATTCAATTTCCATCTTCCATAAAAGAGATAGCCAGCCCCAATGTTAACTTCATAAAATAGTGCGTGAAGCAAAGCATCTCCGAGGTTTGAAAAGGTATTTGAAATAGTTCGGAAACAACCAATCATAGGGTACATTAAGTCATGCATTATTGAACGTACATTAGTTAACACAAAACGCAAGAAGGCGTTGAAGTGTCAAAAGGAGACATATTGGAAACGGAATGTTTCTCTAAATAAACATTAATTTATTTCCTCAAACCACGGTTTGTACTACTTATTGGAATCGCTGTCGGTAGATCTTTCTTGGTTCTAACCATCTACGTGGAATAAACTAGATGGCCTATGCAGCAACAAAAATGTCACCAAATCGATAAGTTTGGAAAGTAATAGGTACATGTGTTGGCCATAACGCTCTTATAGTTCATGTGTACTGAGTGGCGTCAACCTGAATAAAAATTTCTTTCATGTGCCTTTTCTGTACATTAAGGGGTTATAAACAGTTAGAATTTTCACGAAATCGATTTTTTTTAATTTCATTTTTGTAATGTGCACATATTTAACTACACACACAGAAAATTTCAAGTCAATCCGGAGATTATTTTCTAAGTCACACGCATATTTGAAAATACAAGTCAGAGCATTTGAAAGTTGGAGGCAAACTTAAAACGCATTTTTCTCAAAACTGTGTTTTTAAAGCCGGTGACCAAGATGTCTCGGAAATGGCTGAACCAATCAGTTTCGAATTTTAACACAAGCTTTTTAAGTATGTTTTTTAGTTATGAATGGAAGGTCGGTTCTCACCGATAAATATAATTTTTTTATAAACAATTTAAGGCCAAAATTTTGATCAAAAATAATTTTTTTTTTGAGAAACCGCCATTTTGTCAATTTTTTTTGTGCGTAGTCCTTATAATTGTAATATTATACATTATTTTAAAGAAATCCGTTTGGTTTTTATTAATTTTAAATGACTTAGTCTAGAGATGGTCACCGCAAGACGTCTTTCTTGAGGGGAGCTTCTGGAGATCAGCTATAGCAGCTTTCAAAATTATTATTTTTGCAAATACAAAAATGTTAAAATATATTTAAAAATTACCATAATACTTGTACAAAATTTTATACATAAAGGTATTCTAAGAAAAAAATCTTGAAAAATCGCCTTTTTTGGGCCTCCTAACTGTAGATAACCCCTTGATAAATTAATTAAGTCTTACTTTATTTATTTTATTTTAAATGCACATTTTTAGATAACAAAAATAATAATAGACACACATTATATTTTGTTAACTAATAATAATATTTTTAAATTGTTGAATATTTATTTGAAAAATATCTGTCAGGGGACAGGTAATTTAGTAACAGAATAATTTTTTCGAACGGTATTACTAATGGTAGGTTAACTCTGCATCTCGGAACAACAAACGTTCTGTGCCTGCGCGCTCTTGTGAAATTGTCGGAATATAAAACTCAAGTTTTTGTATCAAATTGAAAATACAGATATATCTGCCGGGTGAAAGGCTTTTGCGAAGTCGTTGTATGATACACCTACTTGATTATTACTATCAAAAACTTGATATACTAACCAATGTTAAAATCATTAGTAGAGACATGGTAGATCTGCAATCTAAAACCATGCTGCTGGTCAATTATAAAGGGCTTAACTTGGTTATAATGTAGGTATTTATGAATTATTAGTTAAAACAACTTGGCTGTAGAGAATAAGATCGCCACTGGCCTGTAATTATAGACTGAAGCTTTATCATCAGTTTTATGTCACGGAGTAATTTTGGAGATCTCCCACACATCTGAAAATAATCGTTAATAAGGGCTCAAAATAGCCTTTTAATGCGAGTGACGGAATAAGATCCGGTCCAAAAGAAGTTTTGACTTTTAATTTGTAACAGCCACTGTCATGTCAGTTTTTGTCATATTTTGAAAATCAACATTCTGCGCTATTGGTGGTGTATTGTTTCCAGGTATAAACGTATTAAAGTCCGCAGCTTCTTTACTATAAGTTTATTTAAAATAGTCCGCAAAGCTTCTGGAATATCTGCTCCTGAAAAGACTCATTATTCCAAGTAACATAGTCAACAAACTCGCCACCAGTACTCTCAACTCGTCAACAAAACTACTTAAATATATATTATAAGCAGCATGACCATGTTTAAGGAGCAAAAATAGCCCCGTCGAAAAACAAAAAAATGTCCCGAAGGATCAGAATAAATTCCTAAAAAAATGTTCTTACAAAAATTCATCGTTACCTCCACGTGGAGCTATACGTAAATTTTATTTAATTTTTTAATTTTTATTGGATTTTTTTTAAATATTTAATTGGCTCAGCAACAGAATACAACACATAATTTTTACATTTTAATGTGGTTATTGAGATAATCTAATTATTTAGCGGTATAGTAATAATAATTAGACATTTTGAAGAGCTTCGTTTTTGTGAAAAATCACCTTAAGAGCGCTATGTTAAACGTTAGGCGGTATGTTATGCTAGAAAAAATCTTTTTTTTCTGAATCTCTTGGAAAAGTTGTAATCGTTGGTTATTCTCTTCATACATTTAATTTTCTCCATAATTTAAAGTTTCCTTTCTTACAATGGGCGTATCTGGTATTTTCATCACCAGTGGCTCTAATGGATTCCATATGTAATTCTGTATTCAGTGTTAACGCGAACACATGAACGTTTATGGAATCTGAGAATCGTTTACATAAGAAATCCATTAATATATTCCCACGGAGAAATAGGCCTCGCTGTTTGTCTCACAAAATACCTGCTTTCTACAAATGAGATGTCTCGGAGAGTTGTGTGTGCCGATGGCTCAATCACCGGGGATGTTTATGTTTACCTGTAACAAATGAAAATGGAAATTAGAAACAGGAAAGGTTTTATGCAGATGTAATATGTAGGGGCAAAGATTTTCGAGGATCACGTTTAGTTTTATGTAGGTATATACATTATGCTGGCGATCGTTGTAAAAAAAACACATATTAAATATAATGGAAATATTTGATTAAGTGTTCATTTGTGAAATGCTAAAAAACAAATTACAGCATTATTAATCATTCAGATTTAGAGTTTTTTTAACTAAAATTATTTTTGATAATAATCATTCAACAGTAACAATTGTCGATTACTTTGGTCAAATTTTTATCGTTTTTAGAATATTTAACCTGATTTAAGTAGTTGACAGAATATCATTATAAAAAAAAAACAAGAAAAATAAATCCAATGACAATAAACTTTTAAAACTAAAAATTAAACGTTTTCGTTGTAATGAGAATTCTCCGCGATTAAGTCACCACAGGATGCAGAGGATGTTTGTACCTTATAAATAAATTCGAGATTCAGGGGAGTTTAGTCATTACTTAGAGAAGAAACGAGAAAAAGTACTCCCTCACACTAGGCAGTAGACAGAGTTAAAGAAAGACATATTTTCTAGGTTTTCCGTGTCTTGGGGAGAGTTGTAGTAAATACTTGTGACTATCCTACCAAATCCTCCCAGCAGAGCAGAGATGAGTATTTCTTACCGATTGCTTTGTGGGTGGATTGATTCATCCTTCGTTTTTATGTTTCCCGTGGTTACGTAATATTACATCTTCCACGTCGACAACAAAGAAAATTCTCAGAACCTGCGGGGCTGCCGATAGAGCAATCGTGTTGTTGAATAGAGATGTATCAGAAATAAAATTGTTTCTTAGTGTGATGGCATTTTTACGGATGGTTATTATATTGCTGCTAGTAAATGACAATTTGATTTTGCCTCTCTGTTAGAAATATCGTTAATAATTAATAGATATCGCAATTCTTTTCCCGGTAATTGAAAAGTGATAACAATGAATTTTTTTGTGGTTTTCTAGATAAGTCTTAGTACATTTTATGGGTTGTTATTTTCATGTAATGAAAACTTATGTGAATTGTTTAATCACTAGCTTAAACCGTTTGAATTTATGTGAAGTACCACTTAAAAGAGTTAACAGTTTTAATTTCAGTCTAAGTTAATGCCGCGAATGGATGAAAAGAAACCGGAAAATTTTCGTGAAGTTTTATAATTGGAAAAAAATAAAATAATATATTCCGTAAACAAACCCGCGGCGGTATACCTAGTAAAGAATAGTTGGTACCATAGATTCCATCTACCCCCCTCTACCCGGAGCGATTTAATTCCCGACATGTGGTTTTCTCAATACGGTTTCCTACTTCACTACAAGCAGACAAATTAAAACAATGTTTTTAAAAAAAGATAATAATTTAATACAAGAGGATGAATTCTACGAAAACATAATACGGCGCGTGTTTTAAAGACGAATTTAGTTAAATTGTACCATTGTGCGCCGTACCAACAATTCCTTGTTCATGCCAGTTTGTTTCCGCTGTACCATTTATCCACACCTCCGCATTGTACCATTTACATTGTACCAATGTGGATAATATCTCACCAGACGTATCCGTAACTTGATTACACACGTTTTGCTTAGCACGCTTTCCTTCTCCATTCATAATCAACAGCCTTACAAACCCTTTTGTCCTTACGGCAGGCGATAGGGTGTCTAGGGCGCAACCACCCTTCCAATTTTCTCTTTTGTTACCCCCTGTTTGAACACAATGAAATTTAATCAACCCCGCGTATTAATTTATTCATGCCACTCACCTTGATTTGCAACTAGCTGCCTACCTGCCTTCATTCAAACGTTTATTATTGAATTACCTACTAAATATTTGAAATCGAGTTCGCAAGTGGGGAAATTTCTTTACGAATGACCTTGCATTGATAAATCGTTAGCTATTTTCCTGTACCTTCAACGCAAGTATTTATTTTCATATAGTTTAATTTTTTTTTTAATAATTAACTTTTGTTTTTTTACAGCATTAATGCGGTTGATAACATGGAAACATTGACTCGGTGATTAGACGTTGCTGTTTTAAAATTCAAAAGAATGAATAAAACAATACTTTGAAAAAAATTATGTTTGGTTGTATATTGGTAAAATAAGTTAAAATTAGTAAAATTAGAAGAAAATTAAATGCGATACTTTGCAAGGTTTACCACTTTTGCTTATTATTATTATTATTATTATTATTATTATAATTGGACAATTTGTAGAGCGCCGTT
This sequence comes from Glyphotaelius pellucidus, assembly GCA_936435175.1. Lineage (NCBI taxonomy): Eukaryota > Metazoa > Arthropoda > Insecta > Trichoptera > Limnephilidae > Glyphotaelius > Glyphotaelius pellucidus. Next base: position 28,211,651 of record OW386538.1, on the reverse strand, counting down.
TTTGTGAAAAATCACCTCAAGGGCGCTTTACAGTTTTTTTTTAATTTATTTATTTTTTTTTTTTTTTATATTCTTAGAATCTATCTAATTTTATTATTTACAAAGTAAAAGATAAATGCATCAGCGTTTACTCATTATCTAGATCTGGAAAACGAGGTTCTTTTCAAATAAATTCTGACCATTTTCACAATTTCCTAATACCTTACATCATTCATGATGGATGATTTCTATCTGTCAATATTTACTACATTGATTAAAAAAAAAAAAAACAAACACAATTCTTTTGATTTTCATTATAATATGTACACGTATAATGTATAATGTCAGTGCACCAAGTAATTGGTTATCTCTAACTAACAAAGACTGACCTAATGTAAGTACTAACTAATGTAGTTACTAACTAACAAAAAATTTGATGGATTCATCAAATATTTGAAGTTGATTTTCACGTTCTGTGTAACAAAGACTGACCTAAGGTATTATTTATGCTCTCAACAAAGTTCCTAATTTTTAATTTTGCTTTTGTATTCGATTGTTTGGTGAAACAATAGTAATTTTGTATTTAAATCATCAAGGGTTTCAAATGAAATGCGAATACAAATCCAGTAACTTGTTAATTATTATCCATACTAATATTATAAATGCAAAACTGCTCGAGTTCGTTTATGACGCTTTCACGTATTAACCAATAAAAAGACTTTAAAAATTCATTCACCAATAGAAAGCTAAATTATATGCGAAGACTTTATTCTGTATATGATGACAAGCTCTGGCGTTATGTAATTATAAATATAAATAGCGTTTGTTAGCAAAAGCGAGTTTTTGCTAACGTCAGAAAAAAATCGTTTCCATGGAAACGATGTTGATATATTTGTGGGCTCTAAGCTGGTAGGTACTCAGCCCCCTGGTCGGCTACTGCTCCAGAAAATTCAAATATTAGAATGTGTTTTGTTTTTTTGGACAAGCTTCTTTTTTGCAATAAATGTCAGATAAGAGTTCCTACATTAAAAATATAATTCGTAATGATTATAAAGACTGAATAAAAAATAGTGTAATTTTTTATTATACATATTAACAAACTTCCAAATATATAATTAAAAATAAACATCCAAAATGTTTGTAAGCGCATAAATTCCGAAAGAATGAACAAAATTGGATAATTATTTTTTTCTTTGAGCTAAGCTAGCTAAGCTAGCTAAGCTAGCTAAGCTAGCTATAGCTTTGTGAAATTTAGGTGGCAGGCGAGATGTTTGAAAACTGAATGTAAGGGAATGAATGTATGGAATGCGGGAGGGGGTGGGGGTGGGGAGGAGGGGGGATAATTGATAAATTCAACCGCTACAGTAATTTTCCGTAATACCATGCGAGCGAAGCCGCGGGGAAAAGCTAGTTTTATTATAAATTCATTTCCGTCGTGACTTCCAAGAATTATTTAGCTTTCAGCCAGTTCTAGGTCAAGTGTGGTCACTTATTGTTACCTGCATCGCACGGGTTACATCGTTATGGTGACCAGACAACTCGGAATGAATTCAACTCAACACCTCCTTTGAAAAGTAATTAAAAGTGATGAAAAAAAAATTGTTACAAAGGTTACGTTAGGTTTGATTATGGGTTATTTTTCGGTGTTTTTTTCGAAGCTTTTAATGACTTTTCAAAAAAGAGTTGAGTTGGTTCTGCGTTGTCGTTGAACTCGTCGTTATATTGCAAGTGAAGCGTAAAAGCAGCCATTTTTTTAATAAACGACTGGTTGTATTCTGCAATCAGATTAAATGCCCCTATCTCTTTTTGAACTATGGTAGGAGTCGTATTAAATGGAACACTTTGTTGTTTCAAAAAATTTGACGAATTCGTCAAATATTTGACGTTAATTTTCACGTTCTGTGTAAGTTCTATTCAAGTTCTGTGATGATTTCAGTTTTGGGAAGCAGCTGGCCTATGATGATAAAAAAACAGAACTCGAAAAGAACTTACCCAGAACCTGAAAATTAACTCCAAATATTTGATGAACTCATCAAATATTTGAAGTTGATTTTCACGTTCTGTGTAAGTTCTATTCAAGTTCTGTTATTACATCATTATAGGACAGTTGCTTCACAAAACTGAAATAATCTCAGAACTTGAATAGAACTTACACAAAACGTGAAAATTAACTTCAAATATTTGATGAATCCATCAAATTTTTTGAAACAACCCGTCCTAAAAGTTTATTTATTATAACAGGGTGTAATAGGACCTACCCGAGGAATTTTAACCAGTGATTCCTGAGCATATTTGGAGTAAGACATGTACTTATCATTTTGGTGTTGGAAGATATTTTTTTTCTATTAAAAACCAAAAATATGTTTTTTTAATAACACGTCGCCACTGTTCTAATTGCTATAGGAACAGTGGCGACGTATTGTTCCCGTCGTGACGTGTTTGAGCGATACGCACTGTTTCGTGTGGTAATATGCTGTTAGAACGAGACGCAACGCTTGACAAGTATCCGCTAGGCTGTAAACGCGCTACTATTCTAACTTGTCAGTTGCGGCGTGTGATGGAAAAATATATTTAATGTTTTCAATAGAAAAAAATGTCCTCGGACAGCAAATGACATCTATATTAGTGTCACAGATTTTTAGACTGCAGTTAACATGCTATACTTAATACACTTTCGCCGCCTCGGGAACATTTTATTGGATAACCAACACCTCTGCCATAAGTCACCTGAGTGATTTGCTACGTTTGGTGACTTAGCAAGGGTGCCCGGGTTCATGGGGTGACGTTTGATCATGCCTTGGTGGAAGATGCGTCTGCTTACCAGCTGCATGGCAGTGAGTGACCAGTGGAGACCGATTAAGGGGAACCCTTTGAACTTCTACAGCTGAAATATCCTGGCCCATCGATTTGCACCGCAGTGGGAGGGATGGATTAATACGTCCATCACTCCTGGACACACTTACCCCAAGATTACTATCCACCCCTCCAACCGTATTCCTTCCCAGAATTTCCTCTCCATCCTTAACTTCAAAAGACCCTCCAAACGGCATCCTCAAAGATGACATAAACCTAGAGGAAAAATATTTTTTTTAGGGCCTACTTATGGAGCTAATAAAAAAAACATCGGAAGTGATTAGTCTAATGCGTCATCAAAGGAAAAATGATAAGTATTTAACTTTTTTTCTATGGAAAAATACGCGTTATGATCAAAATTCATAAAAAAGCCATATTACTACCCAACAATAAATGTTTTCCAAGATTTCCCGGTTCCCCCACCGGATTACAGAAATTTAACGGCTCTAGGGATGAAAAATATGAATCTCGGAGGTTACTTTTTTAATAAATTTTTTAAAAATAAAGTTTTTCTAATGTGTTGATGTTTTAATTTTAAAAAAAAATTTGTGAACCCCTGACAAGAGTCCCAACTGCTCCCCTCTAGAGCCAGTAAGACTATGTCATCCCCGATCGGGGTACGTTGTGAGGCTGAGGATAAGTGGGGAGGGAAGGGAGATAGGAAGAGGAAGGTGTGGAAGTGCCTGGCTATTCAGATCTTGTCACCAAATATGGCTAAAACCTTTTCAGGCATAATTTCTTTTAAATGGTGGTCTTACACCATTTAAAGGAAAGGATGCTTGGCAAAACTGCGGTGTCTTCCACTCTAGAAGTGTCGTGAACATACCTTTTAAATTATTAAATAGTGAAAAAAAAACAAATCAATCAATCAAAATTTATCTAAAATTTATATAAAAATAAATATTTTGCTTCTTCAAAAACAGCAAACTTAGTAGGTGGCTTAATTTAATTTCAAAATTTAAAGATCACTTAGTTAAAGCCATCATTGTTTTTAAAAAACCGACATGTTTCGTGAGCAATGCTCACTTCCTTAGGTCTGCCTAACTTAAAACTTATTAACAATAGGCACACACGTAACTTAAATGTGTCAATGGAAAGTTAGGTGGGGGATTATAGGGGATAATTTACACAGGAAACAAGTTTAATAAATAATTATTTAAAAATATTTTTTGATTATTTTTAATATTTAAATTAATATTTATGTTCCTTCTAATAATTTATAAGATTTCCAATTTGTTCAAATGATTTATTTTACAGTCTGAAATAGTCTAAGAACAAGCCAACCCTTAGTATATTATTAATACTGCCGATAAATAATAATAACACAACAATTTCTGTACTTTTGTGTGATTTGTCACATTCGCTTAGTTAGGCCGTACCGCACAATAGCATTGCGTTGTGACAAGTAGCTCCAGTACCTGCTTGAATTCCATAGTCTACATTCCACACTCCACAGTCGCAATCAATGCGCAATTATTGGAAATGTCTGTAATGCGTTGTAGTCAATTCCCTTGCGATTTCTACCTCTAAATGTGAATAATTGCACAGATTGTTCGAAGTATATTGTTGTAGGTAGGTACATATAATGTTTTTTTTTTCTAATTCATCGAATTTGTAGTTACTATTCCCACTGAATGATAAGTCGTTATCTTTTTGGTGATTTAATAAGTTAAACATCAGATTGGAATATTTAATCATAAATTTAAATTAATTAAGACTTGAAGAAAACTCAATAGATGTCGCACATTAAAAAAAATGGATACGTTTACCACGACGCTTTCTAGATTGCATTTATCTTGAGTAGAATCATGCAATCATATATAATATAGGATATATATACATAGAAGAGATTTTATTTCGTTATCGCACATAATATTGAATTTAATGTATATGGGAGGACGGTGATTATCTGTAGGTGGATGTGGAATATTTGAGAGTTCAACAGATGTTTTAGAATTGTTTGATGAAGCTAAGTCTAATAAGCGATTGTTACTATTTTATAAAAAATATGTTGGGGTGAGTTTAAAAAGTAAACCACATCTTAAATTTCACATGAACAATCGTTTTTACTTTCATTTGTGATGAGAGAGGTTTAGTAAATTATTATCCCAAGAATATCAATTTTGGAGTGAGGATGTTTTGATGAATTTTTTTCGATGTCATCACAGTGGTTTCGGAATGATTGAGGGTTAGAAATTGGTGGTAGATAAGCCGTTCCAAATATGATTTTTTTCGAGAGAGGAGTCGTTATTTACTTAAATAGATGTTCAATGTTAATGTGTTGCGTGGTTAATTTTCCAGATGATATCTTCTAATTTAATGCATTTAAAACTCCTTCACCTCCTGACTTGAAACTGATCCGAGCAACAAAATATTTTGAAGTTAACAAGACCGAGTTCAGACGATATAATTTAAGTATTGCCAGATTTTCGTAAGCATTATAATGTCGTGATGATGATGAAGGTAGAGGTGCTTGTAGGTTATCAAGTTTTGATCGTAGTCAGGTGTTTTGGTAGTAGATTTTCAAAGTTCTGGTTCGATCTTTTGTTGGAATTGCTTTGATACTTTTGAAACTTCCTAGTTATCCTGGGATAATTCTGAGGATGGAATTTATTTACTTTATGGCAACGTCTTCATATTTCTTTGCTTTTCTCCAGTTTACTTCAGATGGTTTAAACATTTTTGTTGCGCTCAAGTTGAGTCGGGATAAATCCTGAAATTTCGACATATGGTTAAATATAGAGTCAAATTAGCCGTATTAGTCCTAGGTTTTAAAATTTACTTAATGGTATATTATTATTATCTACATCCATAGAATAAAGTTTAAGCACTAGAAGTGCCTTCCGTACAAATGCGTATGGAAACAAATGTTCCATTTAGCCCAATCGCCCGAAATTACGTCTCACGCTCGCCTGAAATCATAGATCCCATTTTTATTTCGAAAACGAAAAAATTTAGGCCATAATTGAGCAAGTATTTTTTAATGCAAAACACACCCACAAAGCAATTATTGTGTTGTTCTTTATTTCATTTATAAATCAATGTATTTGAAAAATCCATTGAAAATATTGTCACATGAAATTATATCTTCTTCTTCTTTGTGTACCATTTCGAGCTCTCCCGACGTTGGCGATCACCCTGGAAAATGTATCTCTTTCTTGCGCTGCCTGTAATAGCTCCTCCACACTTCTAATACCGGTCCACTTTGATACTTTGACTATAACGTCACGAGCCGAACGCTTAAGCCGAACGCTTAGGCCGATCGTGCCTCTCTATCGCTTGTTCCGCGCTCTCGCTGTAAAGTCGGTTTACGGACGATAATTTGACGATAACGTCACGAGCCGAACGCTTAAGCCGAACGCTTAGGCCGATCGTGCCTCTCTATCGCTTGTTCCGCGCTCTCGCTGAACGCCTAGGCCGAACGCTTGTTCCGCGCCCTCGCTTGTACGCCCGGCTCAGGCGGAACGTGACATCGTGACATCGATACATCGTGACATCGTGACATCGTGAAAGCGTGACAGCGTGATAATGAGTCATGCTTTTTCGTGAATGCGGCCGGCGTTCATCGATTTATAAGACGTTATCACGTCAAAAAATTATCCACCTATTAATTCAATCGCTTTAAATTAAAAAAAAGACGTTATTTTGTATCTTTCCCATCAGCGACGCGAACAATAAATGATGCTAAGGTAATATTAATTTGAAAACATTATTCAACAAAGTTGAATATTAAACGAATTTAACCCATGGTTATAGTCGATTTCAATTCATTATTCAAATATGTATTTGCTTTTCATACCAAAAATAAATGATTGATTTTCTCAATTATTTCGATGTCGTAACTTGCTTAAAATCATAACTTGGGTGAACGCAAAAACTAATAAATATAATATAAAAATATTTCGAACACATATTATGTATGTTAATGAATATAAAATAACGTCCTTTTCTGGCAAAATGTTGTACGAATATTTAGTGAATCCATACAAGGGAAAGGCAAGATAATGCGAGTAAATATGACGCCTTGTACCAATATCCAGCATTTCTATGCGATCGAGATTCAATATCAAAACTCGGCATCGTATTAAGGACTGTTCTCTTGTGTTTGGTCCAAATGCGGGTATTTTATTTTATCTGCAGGGTCGTGAGCCGAGATATCACGTTTACCGAAACTTGTTTTTGTATTGCCTGTATACCCTTTGCTGGGTACGAGCAGATTCCGGAATAAAATAGCACTTTTGAAGGAATTCTGGAAAACGTCGTCATCAGTTCTACAGTAAACAGTGAAAAAGTCTAATATGATATCCATGTGTACCAATGTTACATTTTTTGTCGTATTTTTTTTTGGCCGGACTGTTGTAGACACTCCATAGATATTTTTGGACAAATGCATTGTAAATGCATTAAATTATGCTACGAAACGGGTTTGGATATACCAAACTGCATTCAGATTACTTATTGCAATAAACAAAAATAGTCAAAATAAAATTAATTGGTGACCTATGCTTGAGCATTTATTTTTTAGAAGATTAAATGTCTTGACCCTGATTGTTAATCGCCGCAAATCAAGTAAACTGACTTTTATAGCAATCTAGCAGAACCTCTTTACCCTGTGATTCCTGATATTATTTTGAGTAAAAAATGTATATAAAATTTTAACACCGGTGACTCTTTGAGTTTTTTTTCAACTTATAAAAAAAAAATAGACATAAAAAATTAACCTTAGATCCAAATTTTATTTCCATGTTTTACTCAAAATAATCTCAGAAATCACCGGTTAAAGTAGTCAAGCACGTTCCTGGACATTCTGTATATGGATTTAAATTGGTAGCTTTTTCCGATTTTCGAGTTTTCTTTCAAATGCATCTGTATATTTTTAGCTTCTTCTACCATATATTATGTGTAGTAATTATTTGTTGAATACCGTTGGTAACATAAAATTATAATGAGGGATCAAAAAATTAATGGAATACCATTTGAGATATTTCTTACAAGTAAATATCGGACATACCCCGACTTTTTTAGCTTCCTAGTCATAGTTACGCAATGTTTTGCCACCCCAACCCTAATAGAGGAAGGAAGTCAACATCCGATATTCGGAATTTCAATCATCTCCCAAATATTGCGGTCTAATATATTATTACTGTTATTCCTTCTTGAATAATCCGCTTTCTCGTACAGTGACCGTTTTCTGAAAAGGACACTCCATGCTATGTGAATTTATGCAGTCTGAAGTAAATAGCCTCCACAGAGTCGATGGATCTTATGCGGTATTGTGGAGCGTTTACCTATTTTCGATAGGAATGGATGCGGCCATTGAAAGAGAATAATCACACACAAAGAGGTTCTTAAAGCATCTACGGTGACGCAATCCGTAGAAAATTGAATTCTCAGAAAAGCCAAGTTTTCAACATCTTTTTTACATTATATGAGGTGAACGATATTTCCAAAAAAGATTAGTTTGATCAATTTGTAAGGTTAGTACAATTATCACAATGCGTCTATGCAAGACGTATGAATTTGAATTCTCGTTCAAAATTTTGAGCATAATTTTTTTTATTTTATTTTTTTATTTTATTGTTGTTATACGCCCATATGGGCTTTTACGTAGATTATACAATAATATTTAAGATATCGAGGATTATACATAAATAGAATTTAAATCAAAAGTTATAAAAATGAAAACATTTAAAAAATATAAAGGTAGTTTTTGAAGATTATAGCGTAAAACCGTGAAATATTTGAAACAATATAACATTTGACAATAACATAGAATAAAATACAATATAAAACATTACAATAACACATCAAATCGTTAAATATATTACACCCACGTTACAATAATTTGTAGGATTCCACAAAGTGTTGGTTTAAAATGCATTTTAGATTATAAAGGGAATCAGCGAATATATCTACAATATCACCAAACTTGTTGCCTAAATCATGCATCCTATTGGTAAGTGAGTGTGATTGATAGTTGGTTGTGTATGTGTTGCAAAAGAATGTAATATTTTGTCTAGTATTCCTTGTCGGTACATGGAGTTTAATGGTACTAACAATGGCAGGGCTGTCAATTAGGTTGTTCATGACTCTGTATAATAAAATTAAATCTGAAATGATTCTTCTGTCAGATAGCGTAATTAAATTAAGTCGATTCATCAAACTTATATAATTAATGTTTTCTATTGGGATTTTGAGCTTGAAATTTAAGTACCTAAGAAATTTGTGTTGAACCCGTTCTATTTTGTTAGAGTGTACTTTATAGAAAGGGGACCAAATAGGTGAATTATATTCCACTTGATTTCTAACTAATGAAATATAGAGTGTTTTCATGCAATCAAAGGACTTAAAATCAGTTAAGGTTCTACAAAGGAAGCCAAGCATCTTTAAAGCCTTATTAGTTATTTCATCTATATGTGCTGTGAAAGTTAAGTTTGAATCGAATATAACTCCCAAGTCGCGAATTTGTGATACTGGTGTTAATTTAACATTATTTAAATTATATTCATGTAAGATTTGAGAATGAGTTCTGGAAAATCGAATTACTTGACATTTCTCAATGTTCAAAAATAACATATTTTGTTTGCACCATTTAAAAAGTTCATCTAAATTAGCTTGTAAAATTAGGCAATCATGTATATTTCGTATTCTTTTAAACAATTTTAGATCATCTGCAAAAAGTAGGACTTGTACATCTTTAAATATATTTACAATGTCATTAATGAATATTAAGAAGAATATTGGGCCGAGGTGGGACCCTTGCGGGACACCACTTGTGGCCTCGAATACATAGGATTCTATAAAATTAATCCTGACACTAAGCACTCTATTACTGAGGTAACTGATAATCCATGTCAATAAACTACCTTTGATGCCCAACAGTCTGAGTTTAGATATAAGAATGTGATGCCGAACCTTATCAAATGCTTTACTGAAATCGGTGTAAATAGAATCCACTTGTTGTTTCAGACTAAGGGATTCGCATATGTAATTATTATAGATAGTTAAATTACTTAAGGTAGATCGACCTCTGATAAAGCCATGTTGGTTAGGAACAATAATATTGTTGATAGGTTTTACAATGGTATCTAATACCAATGACTCGAAAAGTTTGGGTAAAGCAGACATAATGCAAATAGGTCTATAGTTTGATATATCGCTTTTGTCACCTTTTTTATGAATAGGCGTTAAATAACTCTTTTTCCACAAAGCCGGAAAACAGCCAGAAGCTAAGGATTTGTTAAAAAGTTTATGTAAAGGATATATCAAACTATCAATGCAAGTTATTAAAAATATGGGAGGAATACCATCCGGTCCAGCAGATTTATTACTATCTAATGCTTTAATGCCCCTTTCTATGGATTCTAAATTTATGAAACATTGGCTTAGGTTTAATGACTCTTCTACTGACGTACTGGAGACTGCATTGACGGGAATAAAACATATTACGATAATTTTTTGAAGTGATAACTTCTTTAGCACCGTTGTGATGTGAAACTCGATGAAACTAAAAAGTGACACTAAAAGAAGACAAATACATACATCTGTAGGATTTAACCTACGAGAGAATGAGATAAATAGGTCTCTTCTTTGTGCGGTGCTACGTAGCCTACCCACTTCTACTTTAGTTTTCTGAATTTTTATACCTCGTATTAACTGCACAATTTTTTTTAATCGTCTTTCAGGGAAAATCTATCCTTGATACTACGCAACTAATTATAACATCACAGATATTATATTTTATTCCATTATATAAACTTATATTATAAAATCATCAATTAATATAATGTTTAGGTTGTTATAGAACGTACTTGGCTTATTTTAACCAGTAATTTCTGACATTATTTGGGGTAAAAATGTAAATTAAATTTGGCCGCCGGTGATGTTTAATTCAGTAGATAGTTGACAGTTAGTTAGTGCGGGATGATGGGTTGGACGGTTACTCGGCTAAGTGACCAATGATGGTATGCATAGATGGTAGAAAGTTTTATTGCTTGGGTTTGAAGGAACAAAAAAAAAACCAAAAAAATTCACTGGAAATCAAAATTTCCAAAACACTTTTTACTCCAAATGACGTCAGAAATCACTGGTTAAAGTAAATCAAGTACATACTGTAATACGTATTTGTTTAACAAATAAAAGTTACATATGTAAAAGCCCATATGGGCGTATAACAACAATAAATAAATCTTTTATCTACAGTTTAAACATTTTTTCATAAATTTTATCAAGTATCAAGTATCAAAATAAATATTCTTTTTCCAATATTAACACAGTGAAGATAATGTAAACAATTTTTGGGGTAAGTTTTATATTAAAATTCAAAATCATTTTTACAAGATAAATCTTGAACCACTCGAACACATAAGCTTGTTTACACGACAATGTAACATTACTAAATGTTGACGGTTTTTTAAAGATTACCCTGATAATTTTTATCAATTTTCATTATTTGCAATGGATTTAAAATATGTCCACGTCATCCAATAATACCATTTTGTGATGTTGATTGAACAATTTATTGCATAGTTACGCACTTTTTAGGTTTTCTAGTGAAAGAAAATGCACATAGTTTTTTTTTTCAAAATATTTTTTTTTGTTTTGTTTTCGTATTTATTAAATAACACATTATATCATGTGAATTAATGGAAAAAAATCGCATTGTAATTCAAGGGGTAGTAAGTGCAGTTTAACTTATATCAACACAAGTTTGACAAGTTCACAAATTTGATGGATCTTTGTCAAGAATTTTTGTTTCAAACCAAACCAATCATCAAATTTAATGTATTTCGCGTTGAAAAATATTATGTTGAACTTGCAAGGCGTGGTTTGGAAATAAAACTTCACTGCGCATTTATTATGTTTCTATTATATCAAAATCAAATCAACAAGCGTAATAGTTTAAATAAATTAATTGGAATTATTATTTTTTATTTTAACTTTTTATGAGAAAAAAATTAAATTAATTGGTTTTCAAGGGTGGTAAGTATGGAGAAACAGGCAATCTGATTTAGAAATGTAAATCCACTCATGTAATATAATTCTTTGCACACTTTAAAATAAATATAATATCTTATCCATCAGTCGTACCACAAAAACAATAAACGTTTTTTATCGCAGATTTAGAAGTGCTATCGTAGCCGTAACTAGAAAGTTCTTTTTCTTGCAAATAGTCTGCTTCATTCTGTAAGAAGTACTTTCATAGTTCCACAGTTTGGCTCAAGCGGTCTCCACGGTGGACTTTTCCACTCTTTTCTCCTAGCAATTTACATCCACCGATAAACATATAAATAGCAGGTCACAATGGAGCGCCGGATCCTCGCAGGTTGTATGGTTGGTGCCTCGGGGTGGTATGGTGTGGAGGTAGGTAGGGGGTAGTAGGAATAGGGGCGGGAGAAGGATCAGTGAGCCGTGGTGTTTGTACAGCCTTTGACTGAAAATACTTGCTTTCAAATTAGAAAAGCTTTTATAAAGAATGGCTTGAACTCCTAATCCGGCTGTTTTTTCATAAATATTTTGCGTGGGAAGATATCAATCTGTATAAAAAAAAATTTTCATTTGAAGTGCATCTTACCAAATGAATGTTATTAATTATATAAATGAAAATTCCATAAATAACTTAACTCTGCTTTTAATGAAATTAAAGTTAAGATTACAAGTGCGCAACACTAGAATGTGTTTTTCTTTAATGTATCAACCAGTATATACCAGAACATCTTTTCGACAAAGAAGTTTTTCATATAAAGCTCCGTTGCTTTATAATATGCTCAGTGAAAAAATAAAAATTATTCGTACATTAAATATATATTCAAGAAAATGGTCAAAATATGTATACTAACTGAGAGTGATGGTTTTGGATTACCCATGTTGTCGCTTTTGTCATAAATCAGCATGGAATTAAGCTATAATCGATACAATCCATATTTAATTACTGTGTGTGTACTTAACTACTTATTGTTATTTCTTACTGCTATATACTTTTAAATTTACTCATTGTTATTATCAAATGAACTTTTGTATAATTATTTACTTACTATAATACATAATTGTTTATTATTATTTACTCATAATTATTATGTATTTACTTAATTTATGTTTATCTTTTATTTACTTATTATTATTTATTCATAATTATATTTTATATAACGTATTTAATTTACTTACATTTATTTACTAACTATATTATATTTATTACTTACTATATATATTTATATATATAGTAAGTAATAAATATATTTATTACAAAATCTATATACATTTATTACATAATTGTTCATTATTATTTACTTTTTATTATTTATCTATTATTATTTACCTACTTTTAATTTTATTTATTTTTTTGTTAATACTCGTTAATCTAATGTTATTGATGGTATGGTCACCCTATGAATGCATTTGTTATTAAGCCACTGCAGGTACCTTTAACATGTTTAGTTTACAATAGAATATTATTGTGGCCAACGATGAGCAATATGAGCATACCGCCCAGCTGTCATTAGTATTTGAGTAAACTATATTTAATGTTTCTTGTGAATTTATATGTATGTTTTTTATTTTTTTATTCCATTATTGTTTATTATTTTTATTTTTATTGTAAAACTGCACATCTCGATACAGGAATGCCCTAATGAGATGTGCAGTTTATGTTTTTATGTACATCTATATATTTTAATAAATAAAATAAATAAAGTAGGTAGAAATATTTTAGCAATATGAATCCAAGAATTTCTACGTTCCTTTGGATAGTAAATCACTCTATATAAAATGTCGTTACAGTAAAAAAATGTCTACTTATTTGATAAATAAAATATTAGTTTTGATTCGAATTCGTTTGATATGTGAAAGCCAAAACACAGTATTAAGGTCGTTCTACGACTTGTTCGTGAGTTCAACAGCTCGGCTATGGAACGGCCTCTCCGTTTCCTCCCACCTAGAATATGTGTATCTTCAAGACCCATGTTCACTCCTTCCGCTCCTCAAAAAGATACTCCACACATCCTCAAAACTGACATAAAAGTCCCTAAGAGAGATTATTTTCCTCAGAGCCAGGAGGCCCCACACAGGAGTGTGGAATATAAAAATAAATTAATATCACTTTTAAAAAAGTAAACATATAATTTATAGTAAAATATTTGTCTACTTCCAATAAAACGGAGTAATGTCTCATGAATATTTCATTCCACCGGACAATAAAACGAAATCTCGTAAAAAATGCAGCCCCCATTATCCATACAACTTCCACCAATCAAATCTCCTCTATTCGAGCATTTCCTTAATGGCGGTCACCCTACCGGGACGTTGTCCCCGAACAATTTCTGAAATTATCAACATCCCTTTCCGCCGAAGTGACCATTGTTTCAGCGCCAGTGTTTCGGTGTTTCAGAAATTCTGGGCCCGGCCGAACCTCCAAAGCTCCGGGGCTCGAAACGCCGGCGCCGGTAGTCGAAACACTCGACTTCTTCCGGTAGCCACTACAACGCGGCGCAACCACTTTATGTCTTATTCTGACCTAATGACTTAGGTTAATGTGTTTATCTTTGAGTGTATTGTGTGTTAAGAACATTACAATAGTTGTATTGTAGTTTGTTTTGGTTAGTTTGAAGGGAAAACCTTCCGAACGTAAATTATACATTAAGGTGGGTCATTTAACACAAAATGTTATTTTTAAATTCTTATAGCAATAAAAGGGTGCCAAATGGGTTCCAAACGACGTATTTAAAATTTTTCAATTTTCTGATACGATCTTCTTCCTCCGGATTCACTTCAAAGTTTTGAATATTTAATATTAAAAAAAAAAAAAATTTTTTTTTTTTTACCAAACTATATTTTTTGTAATCTTCAAATGCAAATGGAGTATGTGTTGACGAAATCATTTTCAAAAATCCCAAAATTGAGTTTCGCCAAATAATGCCGAAATTTAAGAGTAAAAAGGATTTTGCTGGTATTTGAATACACTGCCTTGAGATAATTTGAATTATATTCAAATATATTTTTTTATAAATAAATCAAAATATTCCCTTTTTTACGTGTTTTATTAAAAAATAGTTCATTTTTAATGGTTTTTCTAACATTTTTTTAAGATTAAACAAGGGTGGGTTTTTCTCTATAACGTGAAATTTCAATCCTGAGGAAGAAGATGATATCCAAATATTATTAAAAAATTACGTGATTTTATATCTCCATTCTCCCTTTTATCACTTTTAGACAAATCAAAATAAGAAAAAAAAAAATCCCCATACAGTCCCACCCTATTATACATCTCTTCCACGGTAGAGGCATCGTGGGTACTAAATAAATAATTTATTGTGGAAAAAAAAACAAAAGTTGCATCGTTTTAGAAGATGCTCTGTTTTATAATATGGGTTATTATTTACTTAAATCTCTTTAAAAAATAAAGTTTATTTGTAGGTAAAGAACATTCGAACAAATATAAAACTTAGAGCTAATTTAAAATCTATTTATAACGTCAGCGAAGTTTATTTTCTTGCATTCCAAATCCGCGCTTGAATTCTAAGAAAAAAACGTTATATTATTTCACTTATTATTATTTATAATTTCAAATATTCTTGCGAATATTTGAAATTATAAATTCAACATTCTTGGTACATATCTGTAATCTTAAAACATTTGACTGATAAATTGACATTTCAAAGTTCAATCGTTTAAAATAATGACCTTACCAGATACAAAGAATTGTGAAAACCTGCAAGTTGTGAAACAAAAAAGATTTGCAGATTCCATAACATGAGATCTCAGCGCTAGCTAAATGAACAATTCTAAATTTTATGAATTTCAACAAATTTTAACTTGATAATAATGTACTGACAGGTAGCAAACTAACAAAGGTTTATTCTGTCTTAACTCGATCGCCTTGTATTGGTTTTGAGGCATCATTCGAAAGCAATCTTCCGAACAGACCTTCCATTGATATGCTTGGTGTCACTATAAGTGACCAACTCAGGTATGGGGGCTCCATCGAAGCCAGAGAAAAGTTAGCTTCTCAAAAACTGGGCGTACTGTACAGGGCCCGCAGGTACTTCTATAGTACACAACTGCTAACCCTGTACAAATCGCAAGTTCACCCCACGGTCGAATTTGGCAGCCACCTCTGGTCTGGAGCTTCAAAATACTTGAAACCCTCAACTTTGTGCAGAAACGGGCGGTCCGTTTGATAGATTCTCCCATCTTAGCAAACGGATTGCAATCTTTAGAGCACAGGCGTCGGGTGGGAATGCTATCCATGTTCTACCGGTATTTCAATGCTCTGAGGAACTAGCGTCATTGATCCCTTCGGCACCGGTGCATGGTCGGGAGACACGCCAAACGCGCGCCCAACATATGTACACGGTTGACATTTGTCACATGAGAACGGGTCATTTTTCGACTCGTTCTTGAGTTCAACAGCTCGGCTATGGAACGATTTGCCGGCATATGTGTTTCCTCCCTCCTACAACATGGGTCTCTTCAAGACCAATGTTCATTCCTTCCTCTCCCCAAAAAGACCCTCCACACAGCATCCCAGATGACAAAGGCCCTGAGGGAAATTATTTTCCTCAGGGCCTCCTGTGTGGAGTTAATGTAAAAAAAAAAAAAATGACAGTCGAAACAGCCGAATCACCGCGCACCGGGTTGGGAATGCAAAACATAGTTCGGCTGTCAGTTGCCCCCAAAGCGCCTGACCAGCGCTGGTCTGCATCTCATAATTGCAACCGCGGCCTATTTTGCCCGCCCGCAGGCGCTATGGCAACCGGCCCAGCATCCCATTCCATGAATTGTGAGCGGCGAGTCGTCTCGTATTCATATTGTATTACGTGTGTTGCCGGGAATACAATGTACATGGGTACTGTTCATGAACAGCCCCGGAACGGCAATGTGAGATGAGCCACATACCTACTTGTACCTGTGTTGAGAATTCTTGATGGTTCCATGCTAACTGAGAATAAAGTCAACTCAACACCTCCTTGAAAAGTCATTAAAAGCTATGAAAAAATCATTTTAAATTGGCCGATAACCCTTACCTATCGTAACCTATTTAACCAATTTTTATACATTTTTTTATCACTCTAAATGACTTATCTGAGATGGTCCTGAGTTGGTTTCATTCCGAGTTGTCCGGTCACCATACTTGATCATATAATTTTCTGGGAATTGTGATTATTGATGGGGTATTGAGGAGAGAGATAGAGAGATGTGAAGTGTGTGATAGTGTGGGCGTGTGCGCGTGCCCGGATTAAACTCTTCCCTTATTTCTGCTTCGAAAGTTCGAGTAATTTTTTTTAAAAATAGATTTTATTTCTTAACCAGATAAACATTTTCATTGACCTTTGAGCCTAGAAGTCGAATGGTATTATGTAATCTGGCAACTTCAGTTTTCTTTGATATAGGTTTATTTCTTGAGATTATATGTTCGTTTATGTATATTTATTTATTTTTTTTTACGCTGGGATTATATGTACGTTTTGCTTGGAAAAAATTTAAAATTGCGTTCTGCAATATATTTTTTTTAATTTTATTTATTGATATCCGAAATTTGAAATGTTGTAAAGAGCCGTTCGGATACAAGATTTTAGTCGAGTGGAGAGTATTATAGTAAGTAAACGCGTCCGAAAACCATAATTTTAGTAGAGTGGGTTAGTCAGCTCTTTAGTAAATTTAACCCATTTCGTCCTAGTTTTTCGGCGAATAGCGACCCTCTCCACGCGTTCCTGCGCAATGACATGCGCAAACCCGCCGTTTTAGCAGAGTTTATTTGTAGACGTGCGGAAATGTCGTCGCATTGGAGCGAACATTGGAGCGTGGCAACTCTAAAATTATTTATTTCTGCTGTTATTAATCTCTTTTCGTGTCCATTGTTTATTTTTTTCATCTTACTAATTTATTCTTCCATCTCATCTAAAATAAGCATTGAAATAAGTTTAATTGGCATATTTACTTTGTTGTGTAGCAACCCGTCACCTTGCAACGGGCGGCGGGCACTAATATACTGTACTTGAAAGTAGTGCGAACGCTTTTCGTCGAGTCAAGTAGCACGTTACTCGCTATTCGACTAAAGTTTTTTTTTTGTTTTTAGTTTTCTTTATTCATTAAAATGTTTGTTACATGAATTTTATGATTTTTCGACCACTACCAATGTGAACAAACCTTAAAGGCCTTAAAAGCCAACTAAGCATATTGTAATGCTTAGAAGAGGTGAAATTTTAGAAGAGGTGGAAGAATAAATTAGTAAGGTCATAATAAATAAACTATGGACACGACAAGAGATTAATAGCGGCAAAAGTAAATCATTTTAGAGTAGCATCTTCGCTCCAACGCCACAACATTTTCGCGCGTCTACAAAAGAACTTTGCTAAAACGGCGGATTTGCGCATGTTGGTGCGCAGGGACGCGTGGAGGGATTGTTCTTACTGATGTCTATTTTATTTTTTTCCCATTTTACTTTTTTTGAATAATAATTTATTGTCTTTACAGGATGTCTGCATTATTTTTGTCCTATTTTTTGTGAAGTTAAGTAAGGTTAGGTTAGGTTATTACATATACATTTATTACTTCAAAAAGATAATATCATATTAGTTTTATTACAGAACAAAAAATATATTTAATGTTAAATGTCTACTTCACCCGTGTGAATTTTATTTTCATTGTGTGCGTTTTATGAACAAAATAATTTCTGTATTTTTGCTTGTTACCTACCATACCATAATAGTTACACAATTCGAAAGAAACATTCTGGTATTTTCTGTCCTTTACATTTTTTTACAAGACTTGTGAGAAGGAAGTTTTTATGAACGGCTTTTAATGGTCGACCGCCGATGACATGGATGCGATCTCTAACTGAAACGAATTTTTTGATTTTTTTTTTTTTACATGAGCTCCACACAGGAGGCCCTGAGGAAATTAATTTCCCAAAGGGCCTGTGTCATCTTTGGGGATGCTGCGTGGAGGGTATTTTTAAAGGAAAGGAAGGGAAAGAGAGTTCTGGAAAGGAAAAGGGTTTAAGGGGTGGGTAGGAATCTGGAGTTTAGTGTGTCCTGGTCATCCACCTCCAAGACCTAGACAAACCTCACACCATGAACCCGGGCATCCCTGTTAAATCACCAAACGTATAGATTAAAAATTAGAATTTGATTTTTTTTTTATTTATGAATTTTTAGAAAATATTAAATGCTTCAGAAATATTTCCAGGATCATAAACCTGTAAAACGTAATATTAAATTATGAAAATTATTATTATTTTACTTTATGCAATGTAAAGACATTAGGAAAAGTGTGACATTCCTGTGCATTTAGAAAAAAAAACCAAATGTATAAAAAACTGTTCAACTATTATCAAATAATTCTCACAATCCTTTGAGATTTTGTAGCTTTTACTCTCGAATCGCTACGAGATTCACGAAATCTTCATTCTACTGGCACATTTTTATATCGCGGCTCGAGATGCCGAGAAGCGGAGAAGCTGAAAAACTGTGATTCTGACGTATTTCTCGTGTAAAACCATTTTGCGTTTTAGGTGAAGAGATTTGTATGTTGGAGTGTTCTGCCGGAATTTACGACGACCACGTTTACTTTATATTGTACCCCGATGGTCCCTTTAGGGTTGTGTTTCCCGCCAGAGATGTTTGATAATATTAAACCGAGCAATAATCCGCCAATGTAATATTACACAATAACACATTCAACAACTATACTTTGAAATATTATGTTGTATTTCATACTTAAACGTTATTTATTACGCGATTAAAGTTATTTTCAAAAAACACTGTGTGCAAATTACTACGGAACGTTATTAATGTTTATTTCTTACTTTCCTCAAATATACGTTACACTTACTCCACCATAATAATATACGTGATATTATAGCGTTTTACATAATATATATGTACATTTA
The DNA here is from genome assembly GCA_936435175.1 of Glyphotaelius pellucidus. Classification (NCBI taxonomy): domain Eukaryota; kingdom Metazoa; phylum Arthropoda; class Insecta; order Trichoptera; family Limnephilidae; genus Glyphotaelius; species Glyphotaelius pellucidus. The sequence goes on along the minus strand of OW386538.1, from coordinate 28,191,934 downwards.
GAATTTCGCTTAACATGTGCAGTTATTGAATATAGTAAAATGACTAACAATAGACACGTGATACATCTACGTCGTCATTTTGATACGTCGTTTTTAAAAAATTTTTCCATTTTTTCTGCCTCCTAAGAAAATTGAAAAGAACTAAAAAAATCTTTATATTCAGGTATTTCTTGCCCCTACCTTTTTTTCCTCCTTTTCTTGCCTTGTTTTCTTCCGTCTCGCCACATTTTTGTACGCCACGTACCTAAGTAGTTAGTACCTAAAAGTCATTCTGCCTTTGGACGGCAGATAGTCGCACTAATGAAAATGAAAAAATGCGTTTTGTGGCAAAGTACTGTAAAGTTCAATAGAGAAAATAATTTATATCGCAAATAATGAAAAACCCTTCCAAAGGTCCCTTTGAAAGCCAATATTATCTAATTATTTCAACGCTTTACAGTTCATTTGTTCACGTTCACAACATCAAATAGATTGTATTAATAATAGTCGAATGTGAACGTAAAACCCTTTGTTGATTACTGTTTCGGCTTAAGCTGAAATTACAAAACGAGTTTTAGTGGCGGATTTTCCTTCCTGCCGCCCTAAGCATTTTATGCCCGGCCCGAGCTATAAATGTACACCAAACTCCCACACCTGTATAACAAAGCAGCACTGATATAAGTGACACTCGATATCCCCTCCGAAATAAATTGGGCAGACCAACGGGTTTAATTCTACTAGATGGTCCGATACTCCGAAGTGTAAACACATGCATAGCGTGGGTGTAAACAGCTTTATGCTGAGTTAGCTCCGTTTATGGAGAGCATTACTTCTTAGTTACTGCTGAAACCCTTAATTACAATAAATTACTCAATTTCCATCTATTATTTTTTTTAAAACCGACCTACAGTGTTTTTGAAACTTAACATTCATTAAAAAGCACTATAATATTTTAAAGTTTATTAAATTTCAAATCATTTGAATAGGTATGGTAATAGGTATTTAGACCCGAAATATCCACATTCCGAATGTAATCGAAAAATAAAGATTTTATAAATTTTATCGATAAATAACACATTTGAATAAAAAATGCACCCGTAGCCTAACGGTCCACGTATTTTACTTTGAGTCATGGGTTGTCATTCGATTCCAACATTCATTGGTGTCTTGATTCATTGGTGTCTTGCATGGTGACCGGACAGCTCAGAATGAAACCTACTCAGAACCACCTCATAAAAGTCATTAAGAGTGATGAAAGAAAAATATATAAAAAATGGTTAAAAAGGTTACGTTAGGTAGAGTTGTTGGCTATGTTAAAATTATTTTTTTCATAACTTTTAATGATTTTTCAAAGAGGTGTTGAGTTGGTTTTATTCTCAGTTGGCATGAAACCGTCTTGCATTATATAAGTTTTCCAGTTTTAATGCTGAATTTTTCGGTATCGAAAAAGGGGTCACGATCTTAAGCAATAAATTAACGACTTAAAAAAAGTTCTACTACCCTTGAAAAAATATATACCCTTTGGCTTTCATGAAAAAATAAGTTTTTTTTTTAATCGTGTAAGCCAGCCTAGTGATTTCCAAATCGTCGCTTTTGGAAAGCCGTGAGAAAACATTGGCAAAGCTTTTTATGTGTGTTATTTCATTTATGGAAAATTTACGATCCGCACAGTGTTATCGTTTTATTTGTAAAGTAAATATTGCCTACTCTTCTCCGCGACACTGACACGACGAATTGTCTCAACTTTAATACAGACAATAACAAAAAAACGTCATAAAAATCAATAACGTGCGCAAGATGTTTGGATAAAATGAGGTATCGTGAAAGTATTAACATTACACTATTTAAGCATTACTTTGAAGTGATGTTTTATACAATATTTCTTTTAGTGCCTACACCTATAAATACTTTATACGTTTTGAGAGCCTATTTAATATTTAAGGATAATAGTAAAGTTACTACCCCAATTCGCACGGGCATCCTCAACACTACTTTTTATATAACCTTATTGAACCTTTATGACGGAACAACCTTACAATTATTAAAAACAAAATTTTATCGACTGGTATCACCGGTAGTCGCTCACTGGCTGAGTGGATGAGATTGCAAAAATCATTCCATTGCTCATGTTCTTCGGCTTTAGCCGTTTTATACATTTCCTCCAGTGTGCTCTAGTCGCGACAAATTTAATTTTGTACGAGGTTTGATTGTAAATAAATTTGACCAAATAAACCTGAATTATTATTTGCAAAATTCTCCTTACATACGATCGCAGCTACAGTGATAGGAAAGGCAGCAAGCTGTCAATCCAAGGCAAGGTTAAATACACAATTCATCAATACAAACACTTTTCCTAAACTTTGTAAAGTATACAGTTAATCGCCCATGACGTAAATTTTCACTGAAGAGTTGCTATGCAAACTATCCCTTTATTATTATTACGAATATATTCCAAATATCTACAATTTCAAAACATCATTTATGCCAGAGCTCACCGATGAAGACTTTTTTTACAGCTTTAATAAACAGATCGATTACAAAATCAAGTCGAGAGTTTTTTTATTACTTTACATTTATTTTCAAATTTATCTTTTTAAACCTTTTTCTTTTGACTGAGACTTAAACTTTCCTACCCAGGAATTGGAGTTAAGAACTCTATCAACCGCGCTTAAGCCCAAATGGATTACAACAACATTAATTTTATAATTATTTAGAATTTCAGCAAAATGCGTACCTCTGTTTGCGTGATTGCCACCAATAAGTTGATAGCATGCATTATCATCAACGACAAATCTATCTGCCAAGTTTCAGCTCAATCGGATGTTGGGAAGTTGGCTAATTTCCATTTCCAATATTCCGCAACATTCAATCAATCCAGATAACAAAAGTGATTTTCAAATAGTTAAAAAATGTAAAATGTTAAAATTTTTTTTTTTTTTATAGTTAATATCGCACAAGAGTCCCAACTGCTCCCGTCTGGAGCCAGTGAGACTATGGCATCCCCAATCGGGGTATGTTGTGAGGCTGAAGGTAGTGGGGAGGGGAAGGAGATAGGAAAGAGGAAGGTGGGGAAGTACCTGGCTATTCAGATCTGGTCACTAAACACGGCTAAAGCCATTTTCAAGCAACGTTTCAATTCTGAATGGTGGTCTTACACCAGGGCGATACTGATAGTATCTTCCACTCTGGAACGTGCCGCAAATATACTACATATTATTTTAAATGAATAAATTGTGAAATAACACAAATATCAAATAAAATTTATTTGCGCACGCCGGGTTCGAACCCGCGACCTTCGGATTGTGAGTCCAGAGTCTTACCTTGGGACCACGGAGGCCGTATAAAAAATAAATTTATATATTTTTTATTTTATTATTTTGAAATAGTTGTTTAAATAGTGAAATAATAAAAAGAGTAGAAATAGTGAAATGGTGAAAACAAAGCTTATTGTTTTATTTAATTTTAATGATGCCACAAAATGATTTTCCCATCATTGAAGAAAAATTTTAATACTGTTTCAAAAAACGCATAAAAATTGAATAGTTTCAAAAAAGGTTAATAATAATATATTATATAATCTGAGATGGGAAATTATACAAAAAATAAATAAAATTGAAGATTGGGCGACATAGTTGTTAACGCTGTAATACGTTAAACTACCTATTGTTTCAATATAAATGACGCCATCGCAAAAACGATGCTTACGTCAGTAAAATAATGCAATGTCGCTTAAATTTGAAAATAGCACAACATGGTACTTAAAGGCTTTGCTTACTTATGCCTCGATAGGCTGCGGAGGGTTGGTTGCCTTGTACGGCTGTAGAATGTGTAGGGTTTTCAGGTTCCAGGCGCCATTGCGCAATAGCTGGATCCTTTCTGTAAACACATAACCCTCGCGCTTAGCAGACAACATCGCTTATGTTACATACGTTGTACTTTATTTAAGAACAGAAGTATTGATTAATACAACCCTTTAAATTTTATTTCTTCACATTTGAGAGGAAATGATGATTATTTCATATGTTTCGTCAAAATTAATGGAGTATTTTGTAACGATGCAAAATTTTTGAACATTTTAAAGTGGATAAAAACATTTATTTACAAAACATATTTGCACTACATTATTTCGATTTTGATAAGTGAATTTGTATTGAACAAAATTTATTGCAATTTGAAAAAAAGCTGCAGTATATTTCACTCGTGGAAATTAAAAAAAGTAAATTGACGATATTAAAAATCTTTTAAAAAATCGCTTTAAAAAAAATAACCCTCCTAGTTTGGAATAGATTTACGTAAAAAGTCGGGTAGGTGAAGATGAAACAGAGTTAGTGAAAATAGAGCGAATCGATTCAATCGTATTTTATAATACTCTATTTATGTATAACTTATTTAATAGAATAATTGGGGAGCAATTTTACATTTTATTTTGCTGAAGATAAGCGTGCAAAAACAATCAAAAATATAAAAAGTATTAAAACTAAATATTGAAAAGGCAAAATACATGAATATCGGTTGAAAAAGTACGAACGAGGATTTTAAGGTTTATATTAAGCCGCGGCATCTCACATTTCTACCGATTTATTACATATTTTCCTTAAACGCAATACGTTTTAAAGCTCTTAAAAATATTTGCAATTATTGAAGATAATATATACGCATTCCTCACACCAAGACGGCATTTATATAAAATCCTTCGAAAGAAAAAAATCGCAAAGTGCGCTCCGAAAATTGTTATTTAGACGTTTTTTTTCTGTTATTTTACAAGCTCTATGTATGAAAAAATTCAGAGCGTTTTTTAAAGCTATTTCAGATATTCCCCACCACATTTTTGGTCTATTTTAAACGAGTTGTTATTTTTGTTATTTGTTTTTGGAGTGTTATGCCGTGTTTCGCTACCTCCTTCTTTAGCCAACGTTTCGGACAGCGTTACAGTGTCCGAAACGTTGGCTAAAGAAGGAGTTAGCGAAACACGGCATAATGCCCCAAAAACAAATGACAAAAATACTTTTGGCCGTGAAAACCTCAAAATAGTTGTTATTTATTAAACATTTTCATAATTTTCGCTTAAAAATTGTCGTTTTTAATATTAGCGCGCTCTCTCTTACATTCGTATTTACATCTCTCCATCTTCTTCTTTTTGAGCGGGTTTACCGCGCTCAATGATGAAAACATAAAAAAAATGTGGAAGAAATTAAATATCTTGGTATCATTATCGACTCGAAACTGAACATCTCAAAAATGCGGATTGTGCAATTTAAAAAAAAAATACAAAAATCAAGGTTTTCTCGCAGAATCAGAAAAAAAGTGAATAAAGAAACATGTCAGATAATATACAAAAACAATGTTTATGTCATAATTATATCACCTCGCTTTCTTTACTGTTCAGGTATTATTTTTGTCTACAATAAAGAGAAAATGAAAAAAATGCAAATACTGCAAAATAAACAATTCGAATATTACTCAAATGCAACACACACACGGAAAAGAGGCATGTTCTAGGAGTTTTTTACGATGGTTAAGAAAACCATTTCTTTGAAGGTTATTTATTTTTATACCAAAAATTACCTAGGAATAGCGTCTGAGAAACTAAAAAGAAAAATAAATTACAAAAACGAGATCACATACACACATGGGACAAGAAATGCCAAATAGATTAGATTGCCAACGAGAAAGAAAGCAAGCACCCAGAAATCAGAATTTACGGCCAAAAGTATTTTCTTTTTTTTTTAAAACAAATAACACTGTAAACACCAATTTATTATTGACAAAACAATGTTTTTTTCGTCAGGATAAAAATAATAGTTAATTTCAATATAATTCAATTCAATAGGAAAATAATTAATATCCTGACGGAGAAAACATGTCAATAATACAGTGGTGTTTACAAAGTTATTTGTTTTCATTAAATTAATAATGACGCCAGAAAGTGTATTTGCGAAGTTTGAAGAATAAAGATTAGTTTTTTCTTTCACGCTGTCCGAAACATTGGCTAAAGAAGGAGGTAACACAGCGTAACACCCCACAAATAAATAACGTAAAAAACATAAAATAATCAAATAAAATTCACTTTTTCTAGCACGGATTTGAACTCGCGACCGCCGGATTGCTAGTCAAAAACCTTAACCGTTGACCACGGAGGCCGTCAAAATTTTGATAGGGAATCGGACAAAAGGTGTACTGGGGCCTACTCATATACATTAAAATAATAAGATTAAACTTAATTATTCTTTTACATTATCTAACTACCCACATACTCTTTTAAACAGATGTGGGTATAAAGAAAGGGGTTTTACATTGTAAAAAAATTTATCATTTTATAATACTATCAAAGCAGTTTAATATGCTGCTTAGTCAAAATCTGAAATAGCCGTATTAAATATATGTGCCTGCTGAGAGAATAAGAATACATATGTTTTTAAATATATTTGGTGTAGAAATATCTTTTTGTGAGTTTCCCAATTGGTATCTAACGCAAAATTTTTCAACAGTTATTTTTAATTTATTTTTACCAGCTAATTTAGAATAAAAATAAAAGCAATTATCACGATTGACCGATATAGCTCATTAACATCAATCTTCTTATCAATTTAATATATAATCTTTATTTTAGAACAAATGTCAACACTACTATTTAAATGTTCTCTCTCTGTAAATTACATGATGGATTCAGCCCGGTCTAGTCAATTGTCCCTTTGTGAACTGTTTCGATTACAGCGTGGATATTTCCTGGGCGATGAGGCGGCGTTCTGCGAAGGTTTATGATAGAAGTGCAATTCAACCGCACCACAAGTGCCACAGTTAATCAACAACACGTTAACATGCGCAGTAATGTCACATGTAAAGTTGCTAGCAAATAAACACTGATCAAGGATTTGTTCGCATGCATCCAACTGACATTGAACCTGGTTTTTCACTGTTTCGTAAACTCTGGTCCTCCATCAATATGATAAAGTGCATTCACAGTCAAAGGTGGGGCCAAAGATTTGACGATGTGTGAGTGTGGTGTGGTATAGACCAGTGGTCTACAACTCAGGTCCGTGGATCAAATATTTCTGTACCGCCCAAGGCCGCTTAAAAACCAAAACGAACATACCCAATGAAAAATTAAATAATTATCGACAAAAATAATTATTCAGATGTGAACCCCCTCATTACCGCTGACACAATACCTTGGAATGTGAAAAACACGACTGGGCTTCCATCTTGCGCACTCGCATATATAACGTAAAGAGCTCGAGTGAGACGCAAAGACGCGAGTCACCGCTCTTAAATTCTGCTTAATTGAGAATTCGTGACATACTAACACACACATTATTTTGGTGAATTTATTCCCGTTTCCCCCCCTCCGACCTCATCTCAGCGGACCGCGCAAAATTATCAAACGTTGACTGGTCCGCGGCGACAAAAAGGTTGGGGACCACTGGTGTGGACCACCGAACAGGAGGTCAACGAATATCCGTTTAATTTAATCTCCAGCAGGACTGATGAGATCTTCTGAGGATTTAGACTCGCAGACTTATATGTTACCCACTGGTTCCCTTAGCATGAAAGGAAAATAATGTTTGTAAGTTTCCCGTATAGATATTATTCTTCTTTCGTATGGTGGGGGATCAGAGGATATTATTAATGTAATATTACAATCTTCTAATTTTTAAATAGTAGGCACATTAGTACTCTGGTGTTAAAAATTACCCACATTTGAAAACGAATCCGGAGTTTTTGGTACTCTCATTATCATTACCCCACTCAGATTTTAACGACTGTTTTTTGACTAAATTTTGAGTCAGGTACTTCCCAGTCTTCCCACTTCTTTCAGCCTCACAATGTCGATCTCGATTGTGAACACCATAGTCCCACTGGCTCCGGACGGTTGGAAACAAAAGGATTCGTCCTGAAATGCCGGTGAGGTTTACATTTCGGGACCGATTTGAACCGCCACACCACACGAAAGGCGCTTGAATATAAACTCCTGCTGCTGTCTCTAGAAAAATCGCGGCATCAATAGTTTGAACATGTACTCAAACGCTACCACAACGACTACTGTAAAAATTTTTATCAGAAAATCAACGGCGCATACGTCCAGTGAATCGACCCCAGCAAACTTGAGCTAAACAAGTGCAGTTACAACGAAAAGTGAGGCGAAGCCTGAAATCAACCGATTCCATCTGAAAGAGCGCAAGATAGGAAACAATGGATTCCCGACTGTACTAAAAAAGTTAAAAATTTTAATTGATTTTGTGTAAAACTAAATTTTATTTATATTTAAAAGTTATTCCACGTTTCGTTCTCACAAAACAATACACGTAGGTACTCGTATAATATGCCTGTCTCGACACAGGTGTATCCTAGTGAGACAGAAATCTAATGTTAACATACTGTTTATAGATAAATAAATTTAAAAAATATATATATTACATTTGCGACAAATTACAGAGAGTTAGATAATCTCACTAAAGCGCTGGTGAAGGACACCATTCCAAATCGGTACGTTGCTTGATGACCAGATCTCAATCATCTTCCCAAACTTTTTCCCTTTCCCAATCAGTGATACAGAAGTCCCACAAAATCCGGACAGTCAGGAACAGTTGGAACTCTTTTAGTAAGTAGGTACATGTTCACATAAAAAAAATGTATTTTCAGTGTTCAAAGTTAAATAGAACCTTTTCAGATATATATTTTTTTTTACACTTAATACCTTACAAGAGTCCCAACTGCTCCCGTCTGGAGCCAGTGAGACTATGGCATCCCCAATCGGGGTATGTTGTGAGGCTGAAGGTAGTGGGGAGGGGAAGGAGATAGGGAAGAGGAAGGTGGGGAAGTACCTGGCTATTCAGATTTGGTCACTAAATGCGGCTAAAGCCATTTCAAGCAACGTTTCAATTCTGAATGGTGGTCTTACACCAGGGCGATACTGATAGTATCTTACACTCTGGAACGTGCCGCAAATATACTATTTATGATTGTGAAATAACACAAATTAATCAAATAAAATTTATTAGCGCACGCCGGGTTCGAACCCGCGACCTTCGGATTGTGAGTCGAGAGTCTTGCCTCGGGACCACGGAGGCCGTCAAAAGATAGATAAGTAACGGACATAAAGGGTAGATAAATAAATGGTGTTTTTAATTAGAAGTAATTATTTGAAAATTTCGTCTTTAAGTCTCAAAATTAATTGCGAGTAATGAAATAAATAATACCCGCAGCAGGTGCTTTTAATGTTCCAATGAAACCCGAAAGCAATCAACGAGTTTGCCCAAAAAGTTGATAAAATCAACGGGCGAACATTAAATGTTCCGCTGGCATAGCGCATTTTACTGCCCCTACCGACTGCAGCCCTATTAAAATATCGTTAGCATTTTTATCTTTTAAACTTCAATTTTTGCATAATGAATCATAGAGTAGCACTAGTAGCTAACAGTGACGTGGCTCAAACAAAAAGCTCTGCAAGCTACGAGTATTAAGTCGGGAAATAATGAGAAGTTCGTATTAAAATACACCCTGCAAGACTTGTACCACGACCATTAGGTGCCTGTGTGGTATTAAGTAATAATCTGTATGCAAAATGGTCTTCCTGCCTCGGAACATTTTGCTATTCTGAGGGACATGTTTTTAGGCGCTTTTTATCCTCCGCTTTGTAACATCCGTATTACACATTGCTTGGGTATAGCCGCTCACGAATTATATATTTATTATTATTTTATACTGCGGGCGAGAATGGGACCAGACGTGAGTTAGAGAAAGGAATTTCTACCTTGTCACGATATTAACGGGCGGGGAAGAACATTTTTCTCGAGGTGGACTAAAATTATTTGTTGTGGGTGTTTTTGAGAAGTTATTACGAGTAAATTCAAGTCGCATGTATATTATACTAAAATAAAAGTTTAACTGACATGTATCATAATATACCTAAGTTATTATTTAGATGAACGCAGCCCATTGTAAACTACTACACTAAAATATTTAATAACTAAAATAAAATTAGCTTTAATTGCTGTTAAACTTATAAAACATTTTTCACATCTAATTAATTATTATATTTTTTTTATATTAATCTATATTTTTATATTTTTATTTATTATATTTTTTTTTAATATTATTCTAAATTTCTTATTGTAATAATGTTTTTATATTTTTTTTATTATTTTTATATTTTTTTTATATTATTCTAAATTTTAGAAACAGCTTGTCTTTCGCCATTGACCTCCTCTAAAGATTTTCATTTTTTTCTATCCGGAAATGGCAGAAATCGTAATTATAAAGCAAAAAATTTGCTTAAAGCATTATTAATTGTTTTTGTGATTAATTCGTAGAACTAAATTTAATTTTTTATCATATTTAATTAAAATTAAATTTGATAGTTTTATTATCAAGCTCTGCACATATTTTATTATGTATTTTAGTTACAGCTGTTTCGGTTATCAAGACCATTTTCAAACTGACCATTTTCAACTTGCAAGCAGCTAATAATTTAAAACGGTAAGCACCGGATTCATGAAAATCGCAAATATTCTTCTGATTCTTTGTGTGAAATAGCTAAGCCAACGTATATAACTATTTTCAGCTTGCTGTGATGTTTTGATAAAGTGCTATTGATGTATAATATATCCACTAATTTATAAATAATACATCGAAACGTATTTCAACAAAATACGTTGAAAAGAAAAAAAGATTTCGTTAGAAAATTTCTTGTGAAACCTGGTTATTTTTTTTAATATGAATACCGCACAAGAGTCCCAACTGCTCCCGTCTGGAGCCAGTGAGACTATGGCATCCCCAATTGGGGTATGTTGTGAGGCTGAATGTAGTGGGGAGGGGAAGGAGACGAGGAAGAGGAAGGTGAGAAGTACCTGGCTATTCAGATCTGGTCACCAAACACGGCCAAAGCCATTTCAAGCAACTTTTCAATTCTGAATGGTGGTCTTACACCAGGTCGATACTGAGAATATCTTCCACTCTGGAACCTGCCGCAAATATATTATATATTATTTTAAATTAATAAATTGTGAAATAACACAAATTAATCTAATAAAATTTATTTGCCACGCCGGAATTCGATCCCGCGACCTTTGGAATGCTAGTCAAAAGCCTTACCGCTGGACTAAATATTTACGTTACAAAGCTTGTAACCAAAAACAGCTCTGTTGAAAGGCATACTGATAACTAAAATAGTTGCAGAACTTAATAATTAAGTCATATTTCATTCAAACTAAATTTAAAAAAAATATGTTAAAGGTTTTTTTTAATATTTGGTAAGACAGGAGAAAAAATAAACAAGAATTGTTTTGAAACAACAAATAAATAACAAACAATTTTAAATTCCTACAAAGTGAGCAAGCAGGGTAATGCTTATTATTTCCTAGGCTTTAAAGCCGACAAACCAAACAACACGGTGTGTCGCGCGAATCTTTACTCTCACATAATTACAGAATCTTCACAGGGTTACCAGGCGAGTGGGCCGTCGGGCCAATTTGTATGGCAACTCCGCGCGCATACATTCCTGTTAGCGAGCCCTGTAATCCTAAAACTACACAGTCATTACATGGGAGCAATTTTGCCGACAAAGGACAAACTTTCTACGCGAGCGAAACAGCGACGGGAATTTTGCAAAATCTTTATAATCATAAAGGGAGTGGAGTGCAGGCTTTTTGGATTTTGAATAATTAAGCTTGTGATGTCACAAGGAGATGTTTTTTGGTTGGTTTGTTTTAACAAATTTAAGTACCTACCTACCAATGACCACATTACATTTATATCTTTAATTATTTTTGTTTTGACACCACATAATTTGGGATGCGGGAATGGGTATCGCCGCCCCGGGAACCATTTATTGGATAACCAACACCCCTGCCATAGGTCACCCCAAGTGGTTCGCTACATTTGGTGATTTAGCAGGGGTGCCCGGATTCATGGGGTGAGGCTTGTCTTGGTCTTGGAGATGGATGACCAGGACACACCAAACCTCAGATTTCTACCCACCCCTTAAACCCTTTTCCTTCCCAGAACTCTCTCCTCTTTTTCCTTAAAGAAACCCTTCACACAGCATCCCCAAAGATGTGGAGCATCTCCTATGTGGAGCTCATGTAAAAAAAAAAAAAACGTGGGGTGAGGTTTGTCTAGGTCGTGTTGGATGCGTCTGCCCACTTACTGCGTGGCGGGCCCAATCGGGTGGGACTAAGGACTGGGACTAAGACTAAGTTAAGGGGGACCATTCGGCCCCTCCAGCTCGACCCATCACCTTTCACCGCCGTGGAAGGGATGGGTTCGTACGTCAGTCACTATTGAACCCACTAACTCCCAGATTTCTGCCCGCCCGTCATACCTTTTTCCTTTTCAGAAATTCCACTCCTTTCCTTTCCTTTCTTTTAACACAGTGATTTCCAAAGTGGTCCAGATGGACCCCCAGGGGTCCACGGGAGACTCCACGGGGGTCCACGAAGGCATGAGAGAATAATGGGGGTCCACAAGTTGTAAGTGGGGGTCTACGAAAAAAATCTGGTTTCGATAGTAATGAACAAAAATGTTGGCTTGGCTTTACCTATCAATAAAGGCAGATAATACACTTCTCAAAAAAAATTAAGGCTTGCAAAAAAATTCCAAATTTTTCGGTGATTTTTGACAGGCTGTATTTTGGTGAAAAATGGTCATATTGAGACTTTAAAAAAGCGTTTTGAAGCTTTAAGATTCTAATTTTCAGATTTCTGGCTAAATTTTTTTAAGTGATAAGGTTCTCATGCAATCCTAACGGATTTTTTTTTTTTAAATAATTTTGAAAAAAAAAAAAAATTAAAATTTTTCAGTTAGGCTGGCATATGGTTCAGATAGCTTGTTTATTTACATTATTTTCTTTTTTAATTCCTTTTTTTAAACCCTTTTTTAATTTTTTTGAGTAGTGTACTTTAAGAAGGTCAGCGACTGTTACTTGTAAAAACTTACACATTCGATATTCAGTACAGGCTTGGCTTTACCCGTCAATGTAGGCAGGTACTATCTGCCTAAATCAACTCGTATTTCTGTGAAAAATTGTCATATTGAGACACATCGCCCATATCCTATCCCGCCCCCTGTCTCATATCACATTACTGCCTCCCCCCCCCCCCCCCCCCCGTTGTGACATACCACAACCCCAGCGTAATATTGTAATATTCAATATTTTTAAAACGCGTGTCGAGTTTTGGGAATATGGTAGAAATGTTGCAGCAGGGGGTCCACCGAAACCAGTAAAATTTTGAAAGTGATTCACGAGAAAAAAAAGTTTGGGAACCTCTGCTTTAACAGATCATCCACACACCATCCCCACAAATAACGTTGGCCTTTAGAGATATTATTTGCCTCTGGGCCTCCGAGTGGAGCTATTGTAATAAAAAAAATACAAGTTGCAATGCACAAAAAATGGAGCCAATTTTCCCCAAATTCAAAGTATCTATCTCAACCTATGTGCAATGGCACCAACAAAATAGTTTATTTATTTATATTATTATAAGCCTATACTAGCTTTTGCAAACATGTGAAACAGAAAATTAATTTTAAACAGTAATCACGCGGTAAAATATGTTATTTAAATTGTATATGTAGAACTCAAGCAGAAGATAAGTGTTATGCTAACATTGATTATTATTATTGGGGTATGTTATTAAAGCCTTCTTATAACAATCAGTACAGCTGAACATATCTACTACTTCTAAGAGTATTGCCAATTGCATGCAATCTAGGTAATAACGAGTATCTAAATGACTGCGGATACTATTTTGTACTTGAAGATAATATTATGAAAATGACCGAGAATCATTATGTTTCATTATTATACATTCGTGGCATATAATTAATATAGTTTTGGGTCAATCAGGGACAGCTCGTTTTGCTACATTAATAAATTAATACCTAATAAATTGGTATTTCTGCCATCACATTTACCACTCAAGAATTTAAAATGCAATTAACTTTCTTGAAAGCATAAATTAATGAATACTCCGTCCTGATGAAGAAGTTGGAGCTTGCGTATTGGGTAACTAAGTGGGTCGCTGCGTTTGATAACTTAGTAAGGGTGCCCGGTTACATGGTGGGGAAGTTAGGTAGATATTCCAATAGCTGTGTGGCAGGCCGGAAAGGAGAGGCCAGTTGAGGGAGATTCTTTGACCTCTCCAGCTGAACTGTCTTGACCTATCACCTTGCACCGCAGTGGGAGGGACGGATTCATACTAATGTCACTCCTGGACGCACTTAACCACCCCTTACACATTTTTCCTTCCCAGAATTTACTCTGCTTTCTTTCAGCATCAAAAAAATGATAAATAAGTCTTTACATTAATTGAAGAAAATAATTACCCTCAGCGCAGTGGAATAATTTTTTTCTCTCGTTTGTATGAATGCAAAATTAATGTCAATGTAAAGCTCTTTTTGTGATGGTATTTATACTGGTTCTTTATATTTGGACCACGTTTATTATATGAATATATGTTCTTTAATATCTTTGGCGTATTTTCGTATATGTGTAAACAAAAATACACTCTAATCTCACCTGGATTCCTCATCTGAATTTATTTAAGCTTGTCAAAGGGTCGGGCTCTCTTACCTGTAACAATAAAAAAAAGATATTATTAGCAAATATTTTGGATGCATATTGATTTGTTGAGTATATTAATACATTTTAAAATGAAAAAGGTTACTATTTAAAGAATTAGATGTATTAACTGATTCAATTATTGAATATACAAATAAAGGACAAATAATTTGGTGTATTTTGTTTTATTTGCATCACCGACAAAGTAATTTGAATGTTTATTACAATGTCAATACAAAGTGAAAATAGCCGGCTAGACCTGAACATTTATTAAAGTCGATACAAGTTTAAATTTTTATTTTGAATAATTTTTTTTTTTCAAAAAGTTATGACTTATATTTATTTTAAATTATTGCATTTCTGTATCAAAACACAACCAAAAAGAGCGTATTTTATGCCGCTTGTCAATTTAACAATGAGACTTAAAAAATAGAAAGTCTTAAGAATAAGCTTCGAACCACAAACTATTTTGTTGAGAAATTTTCATTTACTTAAAAATTAATCTCCAAAAATACAAGACTTAATGCAATTCAAAATAAATTGCCATTTTTATAATGAGAAATCTAGTTTGATACGGTATCGAGGTGAATTCTCTTGTAAAGTGAATTAAAAAAAAAAGTTATCTAAGAAAGCAATCACGGGATGACAATATATTACTAGTTTATTAGAATCCTGAAGAAGATTAGTGCTTTCAAAACCAGTTCACATATTTTTTTTTTACATGAGCTCCACACAGGAGGCCCTGAGGACAATAATTTCCCTCAGGGCCTATGTCATCTTTGGGGATGATGAGTGGAGGATTTTTTTTTAGAAAAGGAAAGAGAGGAGGTTCTGGGAAGGAAAAGGGTTTAAGGGGTGGGTAGGAATCTGGGGTTCAGTGTGTCCTGGTCATCCGCCTCCAAGACCAAGACAAACCTCACTCCATGAACCCGGGCACCTCTGCTAAATGTATTATCATTAATACATATTGCATTAGTTATAATACAGTGTCTTATCACAAAACAATACGTAATTTTTTTTTAAAGATCTCTCTAAATCTAACGCTGAATAAAATTCTGTCATAAGTAATAAGGTCGCCAGACGTCATTTTCTAATCAGCAGCAGCATTATCTAATCAAATAAAATTAAAATCCTAAACGTTAATATTTGTTGCCAAATTCTTAATAAAAATGAAACGGGTTAAAGAAATAACGTCACAAATAATAAAACTTATAATACAGCATTTCGCTTTTTATTATTATGAATTCTGTGCGTCGTGCCAACAAGTTGGTTCAGAGAATTTAAATGGCCTGAATATTAATTAAACAATTATTAGGAAACCTTTTACTGTTTAAACAGAGATAACCCTTTGCAGCCTTAATATTTACCACGCCGTGTTTTTTTTAAAGCACGCAATTTAAAATCATATTATTCTTTTGTAAACAACCTACACCTGCGCTTGGTATTAACCTGAAATTTGGGGTAGTAAATGCACCCCACGTTCATGCTTTCGATCTGATGTATTCTATGTGCACACCTTTTATAACCGCAAAATGGCCCCCATTCCTGAACTAAAATGTTGGTTGGACCGTGGAGGCGACGTGGGAGAATTGTCACGCGGTGTTCATTTAACATACCTAATAAAAGTTTTTTTCTGCACAACTACAGTGAAACCTCTATATATCGTTTCTCGAATGATCGTTTACCCGTATGTGTCGTTATTTCTTGTAGTCCCGAATTAATTTCGTATAAAACACGCAAAAGTAGATCGCATTGATGGCTTCTCTTTACCGCGTTAATCGTTTAAGAGGAATATAAACGCTAAAAATATTTCGATTCTCATGCCTAAAAAATTTAAAATCGCGCGTCGTATTTACTCGAGTAAGTAAGCGAAAAAGTGGTTGTTATTTATTGTGTTATTGTAAAAATTTAAAATTCAAAAAGTTACGGGGTGTTGAGTTAGGGGGTCTCAAAAAAATGGCGCGCCCTGGTTGACACGATTGCAACCCTCCTTTTGTTCAATTTAGATTCTGGTTAGATTTCATCTAAACCGCGACACTAAAATGGTTATAACTTTTAAAATAATGCGAATTTCGAAAAATCCTTTTAATCAAATATTTTTGAAAATTTAAACTTTGGAAGAAATTTTTTTTTTTTTTTCTAGACTAGAATACTGCCTTAATTACGCAGCAAATTTCGAACATAAATGGTCAATAACATTGGAGAGTAGCATTTTCTGAGCCCTTTAATCATAAAAATGAACCGTCCAAAGAAAAAAATACGCACTCTTCAAGAGAGATTAAAAATTTTCGAGGAAGGGGAAAAAGAACCCTCTGAAAAGCGCGTTGATTTAGCCAAACGTTTAGGAATTGCGGCAACCACGTTGAATTCAATTTACTCAAGGAAAAATGAAATTCGTGAACAAATATGAAAGTGCGGAAAATCTTCGAAAACTTTACATTTTCGGAAACGTACACGATATTCGAAAGACTGAAAACACATTCGATAACTGATTCTAAAAAAAAATGTAATTTTTCAAATAACATTTGTACATACTGATTTCCTACGGCAATAAAAGAAGCCAAAAACAAAATACGATGAAAGATTATATACAAAACAAAGTAATCTTTTGTCTCCGTGCAGTTTCCTTTTTTTTTATTTTTTTACGATATTTTTATATTTAAATAAATTGATTTATACCTAAAACGTGTATCTTTTTAGAATGTGTATGAACAAAGGTATATATTTGCTTTTAATACACATACTTTTAATATGGGTGTGTTTTTTTTTCTATATTACCGCAATCATTGTTTTCCCGCATTTATAGTTTATTTATATAATTAACTTTAAAAACGATAGATAGTGGTTTCACCATGGCTTTATTTTGGGTTCTATGCTAACTGAGAATAATGTCAACTCAACACCGCCTTGTAAAGTCATTAAAAATTATGAAAAAAATAATTTTAAGTAAGCCGATAACCCTAACATAACATAACCTATTTAACCATTTTTTTTATAAATATCACTCAAAATGACTTATCTGAGAGGGTTCTGAGTTGGTTTTATTCCGAGTTGTCCGGTCACCTTATTTTGATAGTCGCTTAGTAGGTTTTGTTTTTGAAACTGCTTTTTACATGTAGGCCTCTTCTAGCAAGCGCGAAATCAGAAAATGAAATAATTGATTTTGTTCAAGAATGCGTATTATAGATATTTGTAGCAACCTACAGCTATTTTTTACACAGGAGGCCCTGAGAAAAATAAGTTCCGTCAGGGCCTATGTCAATTTAGGGGATGTTGTGTAGAGGTTTTTTTTTAAGGAAAGAAAGGAGAAGAAGTTCTGAGTAGAAAAAAGGTATAAGGGGTGGATAGAAATCTGGGGGTCAGTTTGAATTTTAATTTTATTCTAATTTTAATGATAAAATCAATTTCAATTATAGAATCTGGATAGTATGAATCCTATCCTGAACATCCATAAACCGCGGTGCAAGGTGATTGGTCGAGAGATTCCGGCCGGAGAGGATAAAAACCTCCCTCAACCAGTCTTTCTCGATCCTGCTCACCACACGGCAGGTGGGCAGACGCATCGTCCGCCAATACCTGGACAAACCTCATCCCTTGAACACGGGCATCGCTGCTAAGTCACCAAACGTAGCAAACCACTTGGGGTGACCTACGGTAAAGGTTATCCAATAAATGGTTCCCGGAGCGGTGGTACCCATACTCGCCTTCCAAATTGTAATTGGTAAAAACTTAAAATTTTTCGGGGTAACTAACGCACCCCTCAGTCAGGCTTATGTTGGTTTTATTCTACGTACACATTTTATAACCGCAAAATGGAGTCGCATTTCTGAACAAAAATGGCGCGATGAACTACGAGGGCGAAACGAGAGAATTGTCACTCGGCGTTTATTCAACCTAATGACTATTACGACGCGTTTTCTGCAAAATCGGTAGATTTAAATGTAAGAGTCATTTGGGAGATTTCGTTTTTAATGCTCTGAGTAAATATTGAATGGAGTGAGTGCTCTTCGGAGAGAAATGGAGATTGTAGATTACCAATGGATTCGTTTACTTTATTATTATTTTTTAATTTATATATTTATTTTGTTGAATTCCATATTCGTTTATTACCTGCATGATTTAAATGAAATGATATCCTTTCATAGATCAGGATCAGATCCACATATACGTCAACACATCTGGTTTGCCGGCGCAAGGCATAAAACTATTCACTCGTGAAAAAACATTAAAAGCAATGTGGTTATTATGTGATTTTTGTGATCTGAATTTCCGATAAAATATAATTTATATGGGTACGAATATTCCGCAACTTTTTTGTTATTTTTTTAACGTGTATTTTGAATGCAGCTAATGGTATCTGAACTCGTTTTTTTTAATTTTGTAGTAAATTGATTTATTTATCTTATTCATTCTGAAGTAGGTGCCATTAGTAAATCGGATAGCACAATGAATATGTTTGAATTTGATAATTTTTCGAATAACAACAATACCAAAAAAATAAATAGTTAGTAATCTACCCAATATGCCTTCCATTGACACGCTTGGTGTAACTCTAAGGACAAATTGTTAAACAAAATTTTAAGAATTCATCCAATTTCAAAGTTAAATTTAAGTTCCTTGAAAGTTTTGTTATTATTTCATCATGAACGGTTATTTCGTAGTACTTGGATGATAACAGAACTTGAATTGAACTTTCACATGATAATTGACTTTGAAATAATTTCATGAATCGTTTAAATTCTGTGAAACAGTTCGTCCTAAGTGAACAGCTCGGGCATGGGGGGCTCCATTGAAGTCAGAGGTCAAGCTAGCCTTAAAAAGCTGGGCGTATTGTACAGGGCCCGCAGATATACCTACTAGAAAACACCATTGACTCCTTGCAAATAGTTTCCCCTATCTTAACAGTAGGATTGCAAACATTGGAGCACAGCCGTCAGGCGGGATGCTCTCCTTGTTCTACCGATATTTTAATGGTAAATGCTTTGAGGAACTAACGTCATTGATCCCTTTGTCACTAGCCTAGCGTGTGCACGCGTTTGACATTTGTTAAATAAGAACGGGTTTTTTTACGACTCCACTCAGCATCCCTAAAGATGACATTTGCTTTGAGGGAAATTATTTTCTTCTTGGCCTCCTTTGTGAAATAAATATTGAAAAAAAAATTCACAAGAATTTTATTATTTAAATTAGATGTTTAATACAGTTTTTAAACTGTTTTTAAAATAAATTTTTTAACCGTGAACAAAAAACATTTCTTGAAAAATCTGACTTAACCGGTAAACCTTCATACATACATCTTTTCAAAGCATTTTACCTTTCAAGACGCAGAAAACATTATTTAAATCTTCATACGAAAAGTAGATATGAAACGACAGAATCCCAGTCATAAACAATAATTTCTTCCTTTGAAAGGTCCCCATTAAGTGGCAGGATTTTAGGAGAGGTCCGGTGGGCCCCACCTGAACAATGGACCCTTATACGAGGAATGTCCCTGGGGTAAAGTTTATTGCATGCATTCTCGTTTATTTGCCTCTTTTTGAAAGGGATGATATAATACATCACCAGACAGGAATAATAATGCGGGTTCGTGATATATTACAGTCATGTGAATTAGTCTGATAATATGATTGTATTTTTTCATGTCATAAACAACTATTTATATTGAAATATCTGATGCTATTATTTGGGGTGAAGTGTTTAGACTTTACAGCCACTGCAGAAAACATTGTTATTTTAATTAAACAATTATCGGAGGTTCAGACATTTATGTTGGTTATCTTTCTCGATTCGACTACATTATTTAAATTATTAAACAGGAAAGAGAGAAAATGCTGACGGTAGTGATAAATTCCTTGGCGCTTGTGCAAAAAAGCCACAAAACTGAAAGTTACTCAACCTGATCTGCAAAGATATGAGACATCACCCGCAGATATTGGATTTTTAGAAACTCATGAATAAGGGCAAGAGAAAATAGACCATCAAAAAACTAAATAAACAAATTGAATATTCAGGTTTAACGCAAAAAAGTTTAAAGTAAATCGGAGATTGTTGAAAAGTTTCCGCGAAGCATTTTTAAAAATTATTACGATTTTTTCAGGATTTTTTTTGATTGCGTAAAAATAAGAAAAGAAAAAAAATTATGTCATGTATTTATGGAACGATTTTTTACGTTACGCTTCTGTCTCTAGAGACATAAGGGGACTCCATTCCGACAGATGAGGAAATATTGTTAAACCGGCTTAGTCCTTAGTAGGGAGAAGAATTTTTAAACCTTTCTAATTAATTTTAATTACTTTTAAAAAGTAAATCGCATTATTCGGTGTGTTGTATCGACCACGGTGACGAATTTAGGGATTATTTTTTGTCACTGTTTAGTTACTCATCTGGATAGTGCTATCTCTTATGTATGTACGAACATGAACGCGAGCCGAGCCACGAATTATTACCCGGAAAGGAACGAAGCAACTGCAAGGCGCGTTTCGTGCCGTTTGCGGAGCTTCATTCCTTTCCCATAATTTGCGGCTCAGTTCGCTGTAACACCTACCCGTTTATACGCACCATTAAGAAACATGCAAAAGACATGAAAGTCCACTTGAGTATTGAACCAATTAAAATAAAATAAAAACTCAAATCACAATTTAGTGTTCATTATTAGTCGTAACACTTCATGGTCACTTGGTCACTTATTTATGTCATATTAAGTCAGAAATTATCGTTGGAGATTAAATTTTATTACGCACTTTCCTTAGAACATAGTAAGGCTAAATAAAATATTTTATTTCTTCAAAATTCGCAAATTCACTTTGTGGCGTCATTATTAATTTAATGAAAACAAATAACTTTGTGTACACCACTATTTAATTAACAATATCAACATGTTTCGAAAACTATGTTTTCTTCGTCTTAATTAGATAATAGTTAACTTTTTATCCTGACGAAGAAAACATAGTTTTCGAAACATGTTGATATTGTTAATTAAATAGTGGTGTACACAAAGTTATTTGTTTTCATTAAATTAAAATATTTTACATTAAATAATATCCCTGTAACATGGCTTAGAGTGCACCTACATCTTTCACTTTAGACAACAGTCGTGTCTGCTCCTTGGAAATACAACTTTTTAGAAAAAGCAATTTGAAAAAAAAAAATTTTGAAGGGCAAAAATTGTCTTTCCATTGAATTCACCAGGACGGGTTGTTTCACAGAATTTGGAAATTCATCAAATTTCAAGGTTAAAATTGAAGTTAAAATTCAATTTCAATAAATTCTCTTAATGGTCGGTCAGTTGTTTCACAGTTAGATAATTGGATAACAACAATATTGATTTAGCCTTTCACAGAACTTGTAATCTAACTTGTAAATACAAACTTTTAAATTTGATGAATAATTAACATTCTGTGAAACAACCAGTTCTTTGTGTAGGCTTACATTTTTAATGGTGTTCAAACAAGAAGAAATGAAATTTTTATATCATGCTAATAAATGACGATTTTTTCGGCGAAAAACATTTTGATTTCTTTTGAAACTTTCGCAAAAGTCTTTTTTTAAAGTTTGTAGGTACCAACCTATTTATTCACATTGCCTTACCCTTGTTTCCATCCGGTTTTTGAAGTGTTAATTACGATACCGCTTGTGGCCTCTGGTAAATGAGTGTATTTATTTTGAAGGGCCAAATCTATAGGGCGCTCTTGTGTCAAGACTTGACGAAATACTAAGGGTATTGTTTTTTATTCGGATGCCGCGTATTTGGCGGGCCGCCACCAAGACCCGGACAAACTTTACTCCATGAACCCGGGCACCTCAGCTAAGTCACAAAACTTTTAATATCAGAACAGGTGCCGAGCCTATTTTTCTGCGGGTTTATGTTAGGTAAAAACATCTGAAGGCACCTAAATTACTAAACGTTCGTGATGTTTACATCGTAAAACCATAAAAATTATCGTTACAATAATAGCTCTAGAACTGAAGCCAATCAACACCATAATCCTGAAAGCATTTTATGCGACTGTGTTTTAGTAAAACCCGTCAAGTCACATTTTTTGGGAATGTTTTTTTTCAGTAGTTTCGTATAGAATAATCTTCAAACTAACAAATGGAAAAGAAATATTTGGAGGTTAAGGCATTTTTAATTCTAAAAACTAAATAAAACAGTATCACTTCTTGAAAAACGGCAAATTTACTTTATGGTACCATTTAATCAAAATTAAAAGATTTCTTTGTTTTAACAAAGTTTATTGTTAAATAAAAAACAATATGTTTCATCAGCAATTCTCATTTCTCGTTTACCATCAGTTTTAAGTAGTTCTGAGAAAGTGAGCATCGCTCACAAAACATTTCGGTTTTTTATTAACAATAAACGTCGTTAAAAGAAAGAAATCTTTTAATTTTGGAATAAAAAAAATATTTTTGTTCTGGTTATTTCGAGAAAACCCTAGATTCGTAAAACTCCAAATCATTCATGTACTAATACACTCATAACGCAGTACATAACACTAGTCCGAAGCATTCTTGAATATAATTCCTTTCTCTGGTCGCCTTCACATAAAATTGAAAGAGTACACCAAGATTTTTTAGGCATATAAATTATAAATTAAACGTTCCAATAGAAAGTTTAATTTATAATTGTTCAACGCAATTACTTAAACTACCTGAATTATCGCAGCGAAGAAAAATCTGTGATGTTTTATTATTGTATAAATTATCAATTATCAATCAATCGGATATTTGGATTGCCCTGAACTAGTGAATATGATAAATTATCAAGTACCCTATAATAACAACACTAGACTCCATGCTCCGTATAATATAGTTGCTTCTCGCACTAATTTTATGTTCAACTCTTGTCTTCAGAGATGACATCGTGTGGGGAATGAAACTTGCTCTGTTGACATATTTTTTTTATAAAAACATCGCTTCCTTTAAAAACGTATATTTACGCAGATTTTATGCAACAATCTTTGAATATCAACTAAACACTGCTCTGTAACTACTTTAGTATGGTAATTGTTGTGCACCTTTTATTTTTTGCTGTGTGTTGTGATGCTCCTGTATAACTTACCAATGTTTCATGTAAAAGCCGTCAAGGCATAAGAAAATTATTTTATTTGTACAGAGAATTGCAATATTTTACATAAAATTTTGAAAAACAAAATTTAACCATTTTTAAGTAAACTTAAAAATTTGCAATTACTTTTACGAAATTTTAAAATAAATTTTTGTAAATATTCGATTTTATCGTCTCCTATAAAGCTTTCATTCTTTGGCTCTAAATGTTTTACCAAACCACGGTCAATATTTCATAAAAAATCTATGTACATTATATTTGCGCAACACCTGATTTTTTTCAACATATCTTTTCAATAATTAAGTATATTCACAAATCTGTACGCAGTTACCTTTGATTTTGTAAAACATTTTTAAAAATTTGAAATTGTTTTTTTTTTTTATCATTTGTTTGATTTTGATGTCTGATTAAAAATGGCTACGTATCTTTTGCTATTAGGAATAATTGGTTAAAATGTTAAAGGTAATCGGGTAACATTGACTTTCCAATTATATTTCTTGGAACAAAAATTTAGGTTCAAATAAAAGACAAAAAAAAAATTTTAGAATGGTTAAAAAACAAAGCAAAATGGATCGAATAAAAGGGATGAAATGAATAAAAACAAGAAAATTTTAGCAGCATCTTTCCAAGAAATTCAGAAACAAAACTCAAATTCGTTAAAACCCTCATCGAAACATCTCAATGAAATCCATAAAAGAAGAAATCAGTTCAGTGCTATCTTTGTTCCCGATTTCGCGTAATTACCATTTATCGAACTCACCCCATAAAGTGGGATGGAGGGAAGGTACCTACCGGCAAAGCGAGGTACCTACCGACGTAGAAATGTACTTACCGGCGTAGCTAGGTACCTACCTACCGGGTTACCTCGCGCCCCCCTTGCGCAAATTTAATATCGTATCCACCCCGAAATCGATCTGATGGCATTGTGCAAAAGGGCGCACGGATGGGCTAATGCACGCCAATATGTTGTTTTACGGGTTTTTGCGCTTTGTTTACGGCGCTGGGAGTACGTGTTTGCGACTGGCCTCACGTCCCGTCTAGTAGTTCCTCGTCCCCTTTTCCCAATTGAACAATGAACGTACGGAACATACTCGGAACGTACTCCGCTGAAAGAATACATACGCCTGCTCATTGGTATGGTTGGTCGGATTCTGCTGCAGTTCACGTAATTGACCGATGCATTCAATTTAGAACATGCTTGCGTGCTGATGGTCACTACGTTGGTATGTACATACATAATATGTAGGTCGACGAATATATGTATTCCGAAGAATATTCAATAATTAAAAGGTAAATACATTCGTTTGAGGTTTACCGATCGGAAGATGTATTAGTGTTCTTCATTTGTGTGTAATGTAGATACATACTTTTATAAGAATACTATTTCTATAAAACAGTACAACTTTCGAACAGTGATCTCTGCCGTCATTAATTTGTACAGGTGAATTTAAGACTATAATTGAAAAGCTGGAAGGCGGTATTGAATTCGATCTTCAAAAAGCGTGAATTTGGATTTCATGCCAAGTTTTTTTAACGGGATATTGTAGAAAAATATTTTAATTGAAAAACTGGTTGTTTTTTCGTAATAACTATTGGAATTTGAGCTTACCGATTAAGTAATTTTAAATTTGGGAGGTGAGAACGTTCATTTCAAAGAAAACATTAAATTCTTTTTAGTTATACCATATTACACTGAACGGATATTGGGTATTATCGTTTTCCTCAATTTAAAGAAAAAAACATGTTGTAGTTTAGTCAAGTTACATTAATATTTTTCTGTGTCTTGTTTTGTTTCGTATTTGGTTTGGATTTTTTTTTTTACATTAGCACCACCTAGGAGGTCCTGATGCTGTTCGGAGGGCATTTTTTAGAGGAAGAAAGGAGAGGAGGTTCTGGGAAGGAAAAAATATATGAGGGTTGGTTAAGAATCTGGGGGTCAGTGTGTCCAGGAGTGACGGACGATCCACTTTGGCTCCACATTGAATGCACTGCATCCCAATGCAGTGCATGTTCCAAGAGAGTCCTGCTGGAGAGGCCAAAAGATCTCCCTTAACCAGTCTTCCATAGAAATGATTCTCTCCAGAGAAAAAAAATTTGAAAAACATTTTACAAACAATTACAGTACCTTCTAGTTGCCCTTAGGGGCAACTGTTGTATCTTTGAACAATTTTGTATTTTTTAACTCCAATATTTTTTTTCTTTAAATTGGACCACGGCAAAGGCTTATTTTTTTTTCAAATCTTATTAATTGGTCAATTAAGCAGTCCAGAGGTAAAGTAGGTGTTTGTACCATTGGATAGGGTTATTGTATCTTTGGACAAAGTAAATTTTTGCAATAAATTTGTTACATTTCCCACAGTTTGTCTTTGTTTGAAAAAACAACATTTTTAAATAATTATTAACACTTCTCAAATGAAAACAATAATTTTCTGCTCGAGGGAGAAAATAAGTCCAGTATCGTAACGGTACCTTGGTTCCATTGGTGAATTGTATAAAAGCCCCCGTCTTCCGCAATTGGTATTATAATTCGTTTGCTAGACTTATCCTAATCGGACTTTTATATTTAAAAAAAAAATATGTGGGAGCAGTAAATTTCGGTTTGTTTCAGTAAGCTCCCGCTCAATTTTCTCCTGGCGCACCCCAATGCCATTTTTAGCTCCCCGCAGTCTACGGTACCTAAACTTTATTACCCTCGTAAATATTAATGATGCAGATGAAGTTAATGTTGCAAATTCCTCCATAACCTGCCGATTTGCTACTTAAAAGTGCTCCTGCACAAAGCCCTCTGTGCCATGTCGGGATTCAAACTCAAAGACACCGCGGAAGAAAATATATGGAAATATTCAAAATTGATTAAATGGATCGTAGTGAATTTTAGTGTTGTTTCCAAAAGAGTGTAACCATGACTGGTTTAACTGATTTCGGGTGAAAGAGGAAATTTTCGGAAATATTGAGTATTTTTAAGTATTTAGGAAACAGCATGTTTTATTTTTTTATTAGCAAAAAATATTTCCTTTAAAAATATTTTTTTGTTTATTACTTATAAATTTGTCATATTTTTAACAACTCTTTCTAAAAATATCTGGTGGAAGCATCATAGCCCATCAAAAAAAAGGTTCTTAATTGGAATATTCTATAAGTTTGTTTTTTCTATATTTCAAACGAAATCATTATCAAAATGCACAATCCTTTAAATTGAAAATATTAGTTACAAATTTCATATTTACAATGTTAATAAGCCTGCACATACCCGTGAATGGGTCGACCTAACAATATTACTGAAAATTATTTTATAAAACAATTCATAATTTTTTTTTCTATTAAAACAAACAATTTCACAAGTCACCTTGCTACTTATCTCCAGATTAAGAGCCATTAACCGAACGGATTTTATTGAACGATGATTTTGCGATTGTATCCTTGCAATGGTATAGGACGGTTCTGA
The DNA here is from genome assembly GCA_936435175.1 of Glyphotaelius pellucidus. Lineage (NCBI taxonomy): Eukaryota > Metazoa > Arthropoda > Insecta > Trichoptera > Limnephilidae > Glyphotaelius > Glyphotaelius pellucidus. The sequence goes on along the minus strand of OW386538.1, from coordinate 28,164,889 downwards.
TGAGAAAGATTAATTATTCTCCATACCAGCATTTTAATATAATAACTCAATATCGATTTTATTTCATTCCACAATAACATAATAACTCAATATCGATTTTATTTCATTCCACAATAACATAATAACTCAATATCGATTTTATTTCATTCCACCGCTTGACCCACATTAAAAAATGCTCAAACTCGTGATGATAAAACAATTAAAATTATATACTTTATGTAATTATTGTTTAATAATAAGTATTTATATTTTGCAATAATGTCTAAGCAATATAAAAATGTTAATTTTATTTTAAATATATTAGTGTGTAAGACCGTAAATAAATAGACAAACTGAAATATTTTTGTCACAAAACAAGGGCGCGGATCTTTTTTTAATGATTTTTTTTTAACTAAAATTAAAATTCTGAAAATTAGGTTTCACAAATAATTTATTGATTTTTACTGAATGATTATATGATTTGAAATGTATGTTGTAAAACACAAAATTTTGTTTGAAAATTTAATAAATCTGCCAACCACCCACGGTAAAACCTTGTTGTACTAAAAATAAAAGTATTTTCTCAAAATTAAAAAAATAGCTTCACTAAATAAAAAGAGCAGTCTTTCTAAATTCAATTTATATTTTTTTGTGAAAAAGTTTCAATACGTCTAAAAGTTGATTTAAAAATGACATATTTCCGGTTTCGTCTGGTTATTCCATCTTAACAGATTGTGATAGAAAATCATCATTACTGATCAAGTTTGCTCATTATCAAAGTTTAAATTGCTTTTATCTAAACCAAATAAAAGTCTAGACTTAAAAGTAGGTGTAATTAATAGGACGGTTTCATTTATTCATATTGTTGTGTAAAATTCTCTCAAGAAATAAAATTCTCTAAAAGAGCAACATTAGTCCTTTTAAATATTCGAATAATTATTTCTTTACGAAACGTAAGACATTTCCAACGTTTTAATCTTGGCCATTTGCGTGCTTTCTAAATTAGTGATTTATCTAAGTCTGCATTTTTTTAGAATTAAAATTATTATTATAGATACAAAGATGATTGATTTGTTCAGGAAAGTATAAATTATGTACGTTTATTATATGACTTGAGATCAATAGATGTTCGGTCATCCATCATTGGTTTAAATAATTCGTTTCGGCCAAAATCTCAGCATATAATGTTATCTGAGTTATACGATTTCTAATATTTTAACATTTTCAACGTAAGTTAATTACATAATAATCTTGAGACAGAAAATCGGAGTTCTCATTTTCATAAATCGACATGACACGATTATGTAAATTGAGTTCGCAAAGCGAAAAATTACACAAATTTCCCGCTCTCAAAATTATTCAAATTCAACCTCAGCTGTTACAAAAGTACCCAACATTTTGTTTCAAACTATACCACGGAATCAACTTTCATAATAATGGATAATTTATTATTTAAATAATGGTATGAATAAGTTTCGAATTGTTATTTAAATAAAATTTTGAAACAAGCTTTGCTAAACAATTTTTAACTCGTGTACTTAACAAATAATTATCTTTTATTTTCGGTTTCCGTCTGATGTAACAAATTAAATTTAAAAACAGTTTATTTTTTTTTTTCAATTTCTTGCCATGCATTCCCGATGAGTTACAGAACTCATTTTATGACGGGAGAAACTTACAATTGGTAGGTGTAGAGGAAATATGTAGTTACAATTTTACATAGATATTAAATATTAAAAATATAAGTTTCACATAAAGTATAGACAAAAAAATAAAAGACAGGGTAAGTAGAAACAAACAACAGAAAAACAAATACAGAAAAAAGGAACAAATTTAAAAATATGGATGATTACATATCCATGGAAAAGAAAGGGAGAGAAAAATAAAAAAGACAGAATAGAACATGACAGTAAAATTACACAGTTTCATCCTTATTAAACGTACTTAAAAAATGTTCTTTTCATTACTCTGTTTTTTGTTGTTGTTATTTTGGTAGATTCCCATGCATATATCTGAAAGTAAAATATATAGTGTGAAGGCAATATAGATCAGAGATCTTATCCCATATTTTGTAGTGTGTGCTTGAGGTACGCGAATTTTATTGCTATTTCGAGTATTGGGTGTGTGGATGTCTTGATTGTAAAGTGGATTAATTTTAGTGTGAGTTGATTGTTGAGTAATTTGTACGATGGTGCTTGTGATTTCATGTTTAGGAAGGATTGTGATTGGAATAAAACAGCTATTTGTTTGGGGTAAAGGCCCAGATACAGCAGAGATATGAAAGGTGTGAATGTACCATAGCGTAGTGCAATGATGTTAGTTAAGGAATGGGTAGTAATCCTTGGTCTTCATTTATCAATCAAATATTTACTAAGGAGTAATAACTATATTTTGTAACACTACAAATGGCTTGTTTATTTTAATAGGTAAGTATTAATTTATATTTTTTTCACTTGATTGAATCAAAATACTCATTGCTTAACTCAAAGTTAAAGATTAGGTTCATATTCGAATGAAATTGTTGCCAAAATATTTATTTTTAATATGTATTTGATAAACATTTTAATAAATCCTTTTCTCACGTAACTGTTTTTCAATTTACATTAAATTCGCCGTGTCTTCTAATTTCAAACAAAAGTTTTGGAGGCGGTACTTTCCCAGTAAAAAATGTTTTCAAATTTTTTTGTGGGGTAGTAATTTGAGCGTGGAATAGTAGAGTGATTATGACCGCAGTTGTAGAGCCGTTTACGATTACGTTTACTACGCAAAATAACGTAATTTCCCGCTGTTTCATTGCTTTCAGCACGCCAGTAATCGCATAAAAAATGTAAGACTATTAAATCCGTAATTTCTTAAAATTCCTTGTATGAAATGAGAAAATACCAGTGCGAAATTAAAGCATTCTGCATATATCGGTGAGTTAAGCACGAGGTAAAAATGCCAATGCATATTTTATTAGGGAAAAATCTGGCTGAATCCTTATCCGCCATCGAGTCTGAGAGAACTAAGTATCATATTTACGGCTCTTTTCTTTCCCGGACTCAAGCCTTATATTTGGGGGTAGTTGCCAGTTGCCAGTTGCCAGTTACCACCCCAAAAGCCTCCCAGTTTCCTCCCTGGGCCATTCGGCTGAAATATAGGTCCGCTGTCGGTGCCCGCCGCAGCCTTCGCGTAAACCTTCTGAAGGGCCGTGAAAGAACCTCGCCAGGGATGGACTTATTTTTTTAAAGCTCGTGGGTCAGTTATTTATTTTTAAGGGGGAAAATACCACTACGTGGTGTCTGAAACAAATACGCACTCCCAAGAACAAGTCCAACTTATGGTTGTTTAGAAGGGTAGAATGTTACGCTTAACACAGTTAAAGTCATTAATTATAATGAAACGTAGCGTTCGGAAGAAACGTACTTACTTAAGCAATACACTTATACAATAAGTTCACGCTAGGTTTTCATAACATTACTTACATAAAACTGTACAATACGAACATTTACAACATGTTTTTAGAATATGCAGCGTAAAGTAACTTGCTTCTCCAAATGTTAAATGAGATCAAAATTTTGGCACATTAAATGATATTCGTGTTATACAAAATCACAAAATCAACCTTATAATCTGTCAAGATAATTTATGAAAGAAAATTATTTCGTAAAAGAATCTTTATTGTACATTTTGTAGAGCTACAAACTAATGAACGTTTTTTTATCATATAAATAGGGGTAACCCAGCTTTGTGTAATGAATCGTAATTTTTAGCCAATTATTCAATTATAAAAATGAAACTGAGTATTCAATTATAAAAAAAAACCAAACGTAAAATAATTTCAATAAATAGTTTTTTTCTAACAAAACGAGTTTTCGTTCTAATGTTTTTTTTCTAGTTAAAATTAAAAGATACTGATACATTGCTGTCGGTTGCAGTATCGACAAACGTAATAAATTATTTTATTTTGTATACAATAAATGTTGCTTGATATATTATTATGTAACCTTTTGTTTCTGATAGCGTCTTACCTTTCTTTGCTACTAGTTATGCTTTATGGAAATAATGGTTAGAGGTGTAACGCCGTTTAACGTTTCCCACCCCTTACAGTTCTGGAAAATTCTGAAGATAACTGTGCGAAAATAATAATTCGGACTTCTCTGAATATAACCAAGAGGAAGGTTCAAAATGCTCTCATACCACCTGCTTGTTATCTATGAGATAAATTTAAGACACACTCAATATCAGGAGGTCGGTATGACTCTTAGAGAGATCTTTTCTTCTTGCTGCTAACCGAACGCTGCGAGTATAAATGTTAGCGATTATTTCGATTCTTACCTTATAGAACCATTAAATTCATGAACCATTTTATTATGATTTAAAAGGACAGAAATCTGAATTCGATTCTTTATGAGAATTAATCAGTTTTTATTGTTTTTTTTTTAAACAAAATTCTCGAAATTAAAAGTAAATATTAACTACCCACCTGCTTTAAATGGCCTTCTTCAAATGAAAAAAAGTTGCATATTATGGAAGAAAATTTGCAGACTTTGCGTTTCAATTGAAATAATGTTCTACTAAAGTGCAAACTGCTTTTCCTTTTGCTACTTTTGCAAGGGTGCATAATAAAATCTCCTTTATTTTTTACCTGAACGTAATTATTTATGAGCCCAGTTTCTAGGAGAATCCCTTTCGCGGTGAGGAAATAAAATTACTTTGTAAGTCAGTGGCTGAGTTGCCAACGCGTTTGGGTCCCACTCAGGCATCGCTTATTCGATTCCTGGCTAGCTTAGTCCTCCCTCATGAAAAAAGCTACATTTTCCGTTTACCATGGTGGTGGTAGGAGATATCCAAATATTGTCAGGTTATTATTCGTAACCCGGGAAAGTTTGTCTTTTTTTTATATATATTTCTTCAAATGCCGCAAATTTATTTTGTCGCACCATGTCGGTTTTATAAATGGTTAAAACAAAAAATCTTTGAATTTTGAAATATATTCACATATATTTTTCTTATGTTGTATTTTATATATATATTACCGAATGAAAAATTGAAATTTTGAACAATTCATCAAATTTCAAAGTTAATAATCAAATTCTGTGAAAGCCATATGCAAGTTCTGTTATTTACGAAGTTCTGTGAAACGACCAGCCCATAAGAAAATAATCACAGAATTTCAATTTTCACTTTGAAATTTGATGAATTGTTCAAATTCTTCTAACAACCCGTCCTTATTTTTATATACAAGTAATTTATATATCCGTATACTTTTTGTTTTTTTTTTATAGATGTTTGTAGTATATTTGTTTGTGTTCATCCAATACAATTTTTGTTGTTTAAAATTGACGTATTAAAAAAAAGTAAACACCGTACCATTCGTTTTAATGGTTTGAAAAACAAAATAATATATGGAATGCTCCTTAAAGAATAATTTATTAACTAATTCTGTTGGTAACTCATGTGCTCTGTTTCACTGCCAACGTAACATTAACAGAGTCGCTAATGAGACTTGATTTTTTCTGACCAGGGTCTAGATATTTAAAAAAATTTACATTTGAAAATTCAGCATTCAAAGTGCAGTGCGTTTATGAAAATCTCAACTTAATTCAAAATATTAAGGATATCTGTTGGAGTCTGCAAGTTTCGTAATAATTGAGTATGAAGTATTGAAGCAGGCTTGGAATAAGGGGAGATTTGACTTCACCCAAACGGGAGTAAGATTTGTTGGGCAAGGAAGCGGAGAAGAGCCGAGCTAAGTGGGAAACTTTACAGACTCGGTGCAGTTTACAGGCTGAACTTTGCTCTTGAACCAAAAATAGCAACAGACGCAGATTCCAAATTTAACGAGGGCGGATTAACGTGTTAGCTTTTTTTCATACTAGGAATGCCCGTTGCGAGAGACGTAAAGACATTTTAAAGATTCTATTTATCTTAAAAAAATACCATTTATTGGATAACCGATATTGTTATAGGTCACCCCAAGTGGTTTGCTGAATTTGGTGACTTTGCAGGCATGCCCGGGTTCATAGGTTGGGTTTTTTCTAGGTCTTGGCGGCTGCGTGGTGGGCCGGATCGGGAGAGACTGGTTGAGGGAGACCTAAGCTAGACCTCTTCAACCTCTCTCGAGCTATTAGGGGCCTTCCATAAATTACGTCACACCTTAAGGGGGGGGGGAGTAGAGAAATGTGACAAGGGGTACGGGGTGGTCATTAGCTCTGTGATGTCACATGTAAGAATCTGAATTTTGATTATTTTTAGACTTTAAATTGCTAAAATATGTGACGTCACACGGGGGGATGGGGTCTCACAATTGTAACAATGTGTGACAGGGACGGAAGGGGGGGGGGGGGGGTCGAAAAATCATGAAATTTGTGTGACGTAATTTATGGATGACCCCTTATCACCTTGCATCGCAGTGAATAGGGATGAATTTATACTCCGTCACTCCTGGACACATTGACTCCCAGATTCATACCAACCCATCATTTCTTTCTTCAGGGCCTTCTGTAGTTCATGGAACTAATAAAAAAAAAAGACAATAAAAACAAGGGAGACGTAGCGTTGAATTATTACTAGCATGAAACCACATACACAGAACCGTCGCACCACATGATTTGTTAAGAAGTATAAATGTATAAAGTAAATGAAAAACAACATATACATTGTGTAATGGGACGTACTTGAATAATTTAAATAGTCTAGTTTTTGGACTGTTTATTGGTGGTGGAATTCCAATGTATTACAATTGAAATTAAAACACTTTTGCACTTTGTTCCACTTATTTATTTTCACCAAGACCGGTTTGGTTTCAGAAATGGTTTCAGAAATGTCTATAGTGGGATGAAAATAAATAAGTGAAAATGGGTCCTGGTGAAAATAAATAAGTGGAACAAAGTGCAAAAGTGTTTAAATTTCAATTCTAACTTTAAACAGTGATTTCTGACATTATTCGAAATATCTAGGAATCAAAAACAGGTTCTCCGCCTTGCCGAGGCTTTGCTCTACTAGTGAGCTAATTAGAGCAAAGTCCTGCAAAGCTGAGGTCCTGGGTTCAATAATAAAGCGATTTCTTTTTCAGATCTTTCTGTTTGAAATTTTCGTTTGAGAGTCGCTAATATTGTCCACAATGATTAAATATTAAAATTTGAGGTTTTTATTTTCAAGCTATTTAAAAATGAATTTATTTTGAAATAAAAAAATAAAGTCTTTCACCCATAGTAGGTTCTGAAATTGCATACATGCACAGTACGCATGCACACACCGATACGAGCGATCCAGGTCATAGCGCAGTCTAAAAATTAAATGTTCGTGACCTTTATTTATTGTGCCTACCAAAAATGTCATTTGTTTATCCCAAAATATTTCCATGGGATAAAGTGTAAACAATTTAAATATTAGTGATGCTGATTATTATGAGCAAGTTGGACTCAAAATCGCAAACTTAGGGATAAGGATGGATCTAGTTTTAGAATGAAAAGAAGATATTCGAAATACAAAAAAGCATATTATGAATAAAAACGACATGGCTTAAAGAGTATGCTTGGGTTAATAAGTTGATGGTGATACCGTGATAAGTAGTAATGAAGTTGATGCGTAGCATGACAAAAATTCCTCGTTTTGTAGAAAGAATTTTACATCGTGAGAATGGTAGGGCTACAAATAATTGAATGCCATCCGAAAAGGCCTTTCAGAAGCAGGATAGGCGGATGTTTTCAGATGCCAATCATCCCTCAAGGATGATTCCCAGTCAGCTCTCAAAATGGCGAGGATCACGTCCAAGGTCCAAGATTACAATGATAGCGATTGTCAATTGATTCACGTGTTTCAGTTTAGAGGATCGCAATGTTCTGGGCTGCCACACCAAGAATGTTTTGTAATAATCCAGACGGCCATGCAGTAGCTTGCTAGCCGTACTACGAATCCACTTCTTAATTTTTTTGAGTTCTAGTGGGATATTTTTTTTGTTTTTCTTTTAATTATACTTTTTTTTTTTAAATAATTTTATTTGGTAATACGCCCTTCAGGGCATTAACATATTTTAAATGATATAAGAGCATTTAAAAATATATTATTTGATAATTATTTGGCAACTCTTTAAAATAATGGCGCATTCGTATAAATTAGCTCAATAATTTCGTGCACTATTGTTGACAACAGCGTACTTGGCACATCAGTGAGAATAAATAAAAATATTAATGTACAGGTAAAGTATGAATAATATGATTATATTTTAAAATATCCCCCTGGCACCATGATTACCATATCAGTTATAACGAAACGCCTAGGAGCGTAGTGCAGCTGAAATAACTATTTCTGCTTCATCGGTTAGCGCGATACATACAGTTAATTAGTGGAAGTGATAAAAACCACGTGAGCCGAGTACGTAAGGGATGGTATTACATCCCCTCATATCCTTTTCAGCCCATACATAACCTACCCCCCTGAGTCGCCCACAGCTGATTTCATCGCCCCTCGTGTGGGGTGTTTGTATAAATGGCCTACCCCGCGGCGTATAAATGTTGTCACACACTTAAGTCGTGCATTTTTTGACATCGTTACATTAGGACTTTACGCTTATGAGTTTGTGGTTTATTGTTATTTAGTGCTCAAGTGCAGAATTTATTTATTATGATAAATGGTAACCGTGCGCACGAATACGCAGTTCCATTAAATTGCACGGTGACCGTAAATTTAGCAACAATGGAATTAAAATACCTTTATAACTCTTATCAAGACAAAGATCTTTTTTTGTGATATGTTGTTTCCGATAGCTGCTACTTTTATTATCTGAAACAGGATTCGTATAAGCCTTAAATTCAAGTAATGCATCTTCGAGGAGAATAAATAAAAATTACTAATTGCAAACTTCCGCATTTACCTCGAGTAAATATTATGAGTCCCTCTCTTGGCTGTATTCAATTCGTAAAAATGTGAAAAGCTCAAGAAGAATGTGTTTTTTCTACAGTTTATCAAATTTTATTACAATTCTCGATTGAGCACAAACTTTTCTCCAGACAGAAAAGATGGCTTAATTCTCTGCTTTAAAATGTAAGAATCGATTCGCCGCTAAAACTGGTGCTAAATTCTCTCCGAAGTTCCTGAGACTGAAGTATATAACGAAGCCTAGAAGCCTTTAGTGAGAAAACCCCAATTTCTGGAAAAGCCTTGATAATTTCTGTCCCCTAATGTTAAGGTCGACCCTGCTATCTCCTCCCTTTAACGAGTTGTGGGCTTTTGACTCTTTTGATCTTTTTTCTACCCTCTCAAGAACCCACCCCGCGATGTTTCCCAGAAACAAAGAATATCTTTTATATTTAGAATAATAATTTGCGCAGTTTGAAATAAAAGAACGATGCCGATGAAACTTAATATTGGAAACCATCGAAGCATTTTCAAATCTTTTGACTTAAAATACATATATATATATTTATATATATATATATATATATATATATAGCCAAATTTGACGTTTCTTTGACGATTCAGTGGGTAATTCCTTTTGCAAATACCTTGATAAACCGACATTAATATGATTTCTTCTATTTTTGTACAACACAATTATATATGTTTACGTAATTATATGGAAAAATTACTGTCTGTAATTACATATTATTAGTGTAGATACCTAAAAGTATGTTAGAGGTTTTCTCAATGAAATTATTTTCCTAGCTTTTTTTACAAAAACTATTTTGTATGTTTGTTAAATAATATTACTACAAATAATAAATACTAAAAACTATAGGAAGTGTTTTAATAAAAGATAAAAATCGAATTGATGATTTATGTAGAAAATTCTTGGCTTTTCCGGAAATTAAAGAATATATTATATCGTGATGTTGGCGCCGTCCGAGTATACATTTAGCAACAATCAGGTTTTAAAAATAATTCACCAAAGTTTGGTAATTAAACATAACTTGATCGACTGCCAAAATGTAGTACCATATTAAGAATACGAACCAATTTCATTTTAAGAAAATGAATTTTATAAAATATATTATGATAAAACTATACTAACAGACAGAACCATTAGTCATAGTAGACCCGATATAGTTTTACATGACAAAATTTAAAAAAAATAACTTATATCCTTGATGTCGCTATTCCAAATCCCTGTAATATTCAAAAGTCTGTTTCTGAAAAAATTATAAAATTTACAGATTTAGGAAATGAGATTAAAAGAACATGGTATTCTCAGACTATAAAAATATTACCAGTAGTTATTTCAGTTTCTGGCATTATACCTAGCTCTCTCATTCAAAATTTAGGCTTATTAGATTTGTCAAAGAATCTTTATATAAAAAAATACATTCATATTAAATACATGTAGGATTACGAATGATTTTTTAAATCATTGAAGAAGAAGATAACACTTATAATCTAAATGAAAATATGAAAGAAAACAAGATACAGAAAAAAAGAAAAAGACAATGCTCGTTGATGGGAATAACCTTCAAAAGTTATAAAAAGATAGTTTTTCTCATAAAAAATTGATTTTATAAATATTTATATTGAGGGATCCGTAGGATTTATCGGTCCAGTTAGGAGTTCTATCGAGCCGAACCCTCTGATATGAAAATATCTGGAGTCGGTGAATTATTTTCCCATTCTCTGGTAGGTTGACATGTTGTTCTTGTGTTGTTATGCATTAATTATACTTACTCGTATATAGTGTAATTGCATAGCGTGGATTGACTAGATGATCATTTGTGGAAAAGTGTGTGGAAGGGTAAAGTTTTTCCTGTGGGTAAGATTTAACTCGGACATAAAGTCAAAAGAAGAAATATATTTCGAAGATATATACGATTTACAATTTAAATGATATAAGAAGCGTTCAACTATTTATATAACGTCATTCAATGTTAACAAAATGTTGAATGTGTAAACTCAGGTATGTATTTTATTCATAATAATATTCTGTTTACAATGGATTTTTTTTTTTTTTTGCGTATTTTTGTGTAACTTTTTGTCAAAGCTAATATTTTAATAACTTCTTATAATAAATAGAACATTTTGAAATATTTCTGATAATAGTATTTGAACGAAACATAAAAAATGTTTCTGAGACAAGTTTCACATTTAGAACCATGACCATGAGAACCGTTCGTAGTATTAAGATTCTTAATTTCAGACGACGTCTTGTCTGACTAGTTTTGAGAAATGATTTCTTTATTTTGTCAGTAAATTTAATTTAATGCTGTTAGCAAACTTTTTTCTTTTAAATCAGGTTTTTTAATCGTAAAATCGGTAAAATACCTTTGAAACTTAAATTTGGATTTGATCCCAAAATACGTAACCAAATTGAATAATATATTTTTTATTAAAAACTGTTATTTTAATCAAAAACGTGCACTCAACAAATTTGTGTTTTAAATTATAAAATAAAGGCCGTAAAAGAAATCAATTTTTCACATTTTTAGCAAATTTTTGTGTTTTTTGTGATTAATGGTAACCATTAAAAAGGTTTTCTAACCCTTCCATCTCTGTAAATATATTGAAATATAAAATAAAAAGTAAAATTAATAAAATCAGCATTTTGTTGAGGATGTTTGATTTAAGGATGAACTTAAATTTTCTCGAGAGAAATAAAAAATTTTTACTCAAAAAATACTTTTACTTTATATATATATATTTAAATTTTTATTTTATATTTCATTGTATCAGCATTCCAGATAAGGTTAAATTTCTTTTGTAAAATACAAAATTCATATTTCTACTTACCAACGTGCCTGTTTACTTAAAATGCATATTTGCTGTGCCTTTTGATTAAAATAATAATTTTTCATATTAATTAAGTATTTTGGCCTCAAACCCAAATTTAAGTTTTGTATGAAAAAGCCAGCGTAGCCGTTCTTCTTAATGAGAGCATTTTAATTCCACAGTAAGGATATTGTTTAATTTCAGTAATATCATCTGAATTCTTTTTCATGCTCTCAAATAAAAAAAAATCAATATAACGGTACCCGGCTGCCCGACTTAAGTTTGTCAAAAGAATTGTCACTGAGAAGGAGACGTTTTTTATAAAAATTGTGTTATCCCTTATACGAAATACAAACAGTGGTAGGTACGTAAAATATTATATGGTTCACAGTTAAGTATGCTTATTTTTGAGTACTTAGTTACAAATCTTATGATTTCAAAGAAAATTTTGTTTTTGATTTATTAAAAAGAGAAAATTAGAAAAGTAATTTTTTTGACGCAGGAAAAAATAAAGTGAGGTCTATTACTACTACTGCTCACAAAACTACTAATAAATTATGGTTTCCAATAGATTGTTGTAAGAATTTGTAATTTTAAGAAGTTTTACAGTATTCAATTATTTAATACTATTATGTATACATACCTATATCCATTTTTTTGTGAAACCGCACTAGAGCCCCAAATATTCCCAACGGTCTGGAGCCAGTGAGTCTATGACATTCCCAATCGGGGTATGTTGCGAGGCCGAAGGTAGCGGGGATGAGATAGAAATGGTGAAGAGGGTGGTGGGTAAGTTAAGTACCTGACCATTCAAATCTAGTCACCAGACACGGCCCAAGCCATTTTAAACAAAGTTTCATTTCTGAATGGTGGTCTTACACCAGGGCGCTACTGAGAGTATCTCACACTCTGAATCGTGCCACAAAATTTCTGCTTATAATTAAAAAAAAAATACATTGTGAAATAACTCACAAATTAATTAAATAAAACTTTCTTGTGCACGCCGGGATTGAATCCCATTACCCCCCGACTAAGAAAAAATTACAATAAAATAACGTTGAATTCTTTGTAACAGCATTTCTAAAAAATGTACCCATGAAAATATCTTCCAAAGCGATTAAATTAAAAGTCATAGAAAGCTGTGTTTAATTAGCCATATTTCCATAATCTTCTCAATTTTAAGCTTTAATCTACCAAAATAGCCTTGAAAAGTTTTCGACATTACAAAGTTTGCTAATTATTTATCAGGGTCTTTCGCTATTTTCATCTTTTTTCCTTCATGGAGACTGGCCGAGCTTTGTTACAATAGGAATTATAAATGGAATTTTTAAAAGTTTCTAAATAACGTATCCGGCACTCACATTTGCTTTTTTCCAGATTTTTATTTCCGTACCCAAGCAGGAACTCTGGATTATTTTATGTACATTAAATAATATCGTATGGACTCTCAAAAATAGCTCTTTCCCATTCATATTTTAAATTTTGTAGGAATAATGTTTCATAAATGTATCTGTCGAAATGGGAAGTAGATTTTTAGCATTGACTCCACGCGGGAGGCCCCCAAGAAAAAAATATGTCGTCTTTGGAGATGATGTGTGGGGAGTCATTTTAAGGAGAGGAGTGGAAGAAAAAAGGTTTGAAGGGTTAGTAGGAATCTGGAGGTCATCGGACAGTGCGTTCAGGAGTGGCGGAAGTACAACTACCACTGTGGTTGTAACGTGTATTTCTTGGTAGAGCATCAGAATCTCCCTCAAGTTTGTGGGAAGGGAAATACAGTCTTTATCTTCGGGCATTTTTAGATAAATAAAAGAAATAATTTAGCAGTACAATATCACCTATATTTTAAAGGTATGGTGTATACATGGGTACCCTCCAAGGGATCAAGAATTCCACATTTCCTAAAGAAATAATAAACGACCACCACAACACGGGCATGTGCCTAGCATGGTGGTCGAAAAATTCTAAAATTTATGTAACCAACATTTCAATGAATAAAGAAAACTTAAAAAAAAAAAAAAATAAATAAATAACACATAAGCAAGAGAGCATACCTGTGGACCGTAATTTATCTAAATTATCCTGACTCTAACGCTGACGCGAATCACTGTTAATAGGCGACCAGGAGCACGCGGGGTCTCCATGGACAGGAACCGAGGAAGGCCCCAGGGCCTGGGGACTCCTCACCAGGGAACAGGAACCAGGAAAGGCTCAAAGTCTCGGTTGTGCGTACCGGTGAAATCTCGCTAGACGCCGTTTACCGCGCCCTTCATAGATCAGCGCCGGGCCTCCATCCGCCTCAAATATTGAGTTCCGCGAGGATAACCCCTCTCAAAGCCTTGGCCACGTTAATATCATGAACGCCAAACAAAGGATTACACCGATTATCCACACTCAAGTACGAGAGTGAAGGTGGGCACATTGACAATATGGCGACTCCACCATTTAAACTTTTAAAAATCCCGTTTCACTCACGGAAACAACACGGCTCGTGGTTATAAAATAAACCATGATTCTTCTTTAAATGGGTAAAACCCGTAAAGGTGATACTATCACATATTTAACAAGAAACAATTAATTCGGCGACTTGTCGAATCAACGTCGGCTCCCCAGACGACGAAAATTCAAAAAAAGTCGCTCCCGAAATAGATGGCGCTAGTCGCTAGCGGTTAAGAACTAATCTTTACGACGATCATAATAAAACGTCAGCGGCCAGGTGAGTTTAAGATTAACTAGGTCAAGACAATATTTATTTAATCAAAATAAATATTATCGTGACATGGTGTAAGACAATGAGTCCAGAGAATAGATTGACTAAACGTAGCGAACCACTTGGTGAAAGCCTTGGAAAACTAGTACAACAAACACGTAAATAACTACGCACAAAATTCTAAAATAGTATTTATTTGATATACAGAAGACTGAGTAATTTATTTCAAAATTTCTATCAAATTTGAGCTTAAAATGACGAAAAGTTTTTTCAATTTAGATAATAGCAAAAAATATGCTCAACGTTTCCCCCAGTGAACTTAAATCAAAATTCCGTAAATTAATTATGAAAACAACCCCTCAAATATTCACAGGTGGTGTTAAAAATCTTGGTTCATCCATAATGAAATATTTTCCGCTAACTCGGCAAGGGGAGGAATCGTTGCAAGGCTAAGGGCTGGAGGAACTCGAGGAGGCTTTGATTTAAGGCTACTGCGCGCACTAAGTCAGGGTGTCCGACACACGGCCGCCTTTACAGCAAGCCTGTTAGCCTTCTAGCCTCCTGGCTGCCTACAACCAACTTAGGGGCGGAGGCGTCGTCGTTATTTACCAAAATTCGTTAGAAAATTCAGTTCAACGAAATGAACTATCAACTTTCGACGTTACGTGAAACTTTATGTACGCAATTCTGCTTCTGCCTTCTTTTGCTTCTGATTTTTTAATTAGGAGATTAAGCAATATTGGCTGAAAACACACACATTTATAATATTTAAACAGAGTATATCAAATAAGCTAATTTTGTTTATTTGTGATGTGATTTATTTATTTATTTACGCACTAGTGGGCTTTTACAAGATAATTAAACAAGCAATACAGTTGTGCTAGGTGCATAGTTTACAATATTTAATGATTAATGATTAAATGAGGGCAAATTAAAATTAATAGTATGTAGTACGTAAAGTAAAATATGTATAAAGAAACAAAGAAATATAAAAATAAAAAAAGTGTATTCACTACGGAGTCGTAAAATCGTACATCTTAGTAAAGTGATTATAAAGACTTCGTTTTAAAACTAATACGGAATCTTTAAACGTGTCTACAATATTCCCAAATTTATTGCCACAATGATGTAGTCTGTTTAAAGGTAAATGAGCTTCATAAAGGTAGCACTTTGCCTCGTGCTTCTCTGGTCGGTACGTAAAATTTTATTTTGGCAATAATTTCAGGGTTTTCAATGCAATTATTAATAATTTTATTAAAAAGTACCAGGTCAGAGGTGATCCGCCTTTCTGACAGCGTAATTAAGTTGAGTTGTTTCATCAAAAGGACATAGTTTATTTTGAATTGGAATACTCAGTTTAAAGTTGATAAATTTCAGACATTTGTGCTGTACCCTTTCTATACTGTCGGAATGTATTTTATATAGTGGGGACCAAACAGGTGAATTATACTCTACCTGGCTTCTTACTAAAGAAGTGTAAAATGTTTTCAAACATTCTAGTGATTTGAAATCACTTGCTTTTCTGCATATAAAACCAAGCATTTTTATAGCTCTCTTTGTTATTTCATTTATGTGCAGAGTAAATGTTAACTTTATGTGATGTGAAATATCCAAACAAATTTTCAAATCATTTCCGCGAAAAATTATTCACGTCCCATTAACTATTAATTTATAAAATTGTAACTGATTATGGGAACACGACTACCATAATACGGGCATGTGCCTAGTGTGGTAGTCGAAAAACTTGTAAAAACTGTATACCTATGATATTTTTATGAATAAAGAAAAAATAAAAAAACAAAAAAAATTCAGACAAGCGATAAAGTAGAAAAAAATCATTTCAAATCAAAATTGATAAAGAATTTTGCATTTGAGAGGTGCACTTTTTATTACATACATACATACATACATACATTGCATACATTCTGAATCACACTTTTATTATTTTTTTTTAAACAGACATCGTTGCATAAAAAAAGTTTACTTAGAGTGTGCATTGTTTATGTTTTTATTTCTGTTTTTTCTGTTCATAAGGTGAAGTGAATTTTCACAAAAACGGCTCTCTACAAATTACCCAATTGTTATTATTATGACGGGAAGGAGATGGAGAAGAGAAAGGTGGAGAAGTACCAGATCTGGTCACCAAACAAAATGGCTAAAGCCATTTCAAGCAATATTTCAATTCTGAATACAGTATATATTATGTTTTAATGAATTAATTGTAAACTAACACAATTTAATCAATTAAAATTTATTTGCTGATTTCGGGAATTTCATTTCGGGAATCAATCCCGCGTCCTTTGGATTGGGTGTCAAGGGCCTTAATCCTCGACCACGGCGGTAGTCATTGTAAAGGTAAATCTCTGAATATCTGTAAAATACAAAAGGCAAATAATACATTTATAAATGCTACCATCTTCTCTATCCTGAATTAGTATCCCTTGATTTTCACGGATCTGCGCTAGTTTGTAATGTTGTGTCATTTTTTTATATAATACCATAGAAAATATTCTAATACATTTTATAACATTGTACCTTTGCTTCTTATCATTTAAATAATTTTTGCTTAAGCAATTTATTACACTCGGCGATCATAACCCCTTAAAGTTAAGTAGTTATAAAGTCAAATTGAAAAAAATTATAAAAAGCGATATTTTCAACAGTTTGTTTCAGTAATGTCTATTTTCAGCATTATCAAGCGGTTATCCGGTCCAAAACAGCCATAAGTCTTTTCCAGCCTTTCATTTTAATGGTTTATTATAACGTTAAAAATATCTTACTCCATTCTTCTCTTGACTCTAGCACGGCCCACACAAATCAAACACTCCTCCGTCTTGCCAGCCGCTGCGGGGGGAAACTATTATTTTTGTGAAGATTGGCCAAATGAATATGATAATGAAGGCTGTAGTCAGGAGTAGAGGCAGTAGTGGAGGTGCTGTAATAAATATCCTTTAATGGAGGCGGGGCGGGTTGCGCCTGCAGCGATTTGTCCTTAAATATATTACACTTGCCACGCTAGCGGTGCCTGACGTGATAATGGAATATTTAATGATGAGCACCATTATAATTTCACCCAGTTTTGAACTAGTGTGTTATTTGTTTTGTGCTCATTGTGTTGTGTATTTATGTATTAAAAGAGCAGTTCCGTTTAAAACTTTAATTTATAAAAAAATATTTGAATGATTAGCAAAGCGCCGTTCTTAGTGAAAAATTACCTCAAGCGCGTTGAATAAACAAATAATATATTTCTTTAATTCTACTTCCAATTATAAACAAGATAAACCATTATTACAACCAATGGCTAAAAAGTTTATTCACCTGTTTTTCGATCACTGATACGAAACTATATGCAGGTGCAAAGATTGAATCAATGAACGCGATGCTGCGTAAAAATTTAGATAAATTGTTTCATTTATACTCTAGACAGGCAAAAAGTATACAGAATCATTCTTATCTGGTCAAATATATATACTCGTAAGTATATTGAAAGTTCTATGGATCAGAATGTAAATAATTTCTTTTGCATCCTTTAAAATTAAGATTTGTGTGCATACTAGAAACTTATGTAATTTAAGATTTAACAAAGTTTTAACAATATGAAACAAGTTAGGTTCTTTAAATTATTATCGAAGAAAGCAAACACTTTGTGGCTTGACATTTTACAGATAGAAACAAGTTCTTTGTTTAAAACCACTTTATTAAATATAATAAAGTGGTTTTAAACAAAGAACTTGTTTCATTCTGCTCTTAAAATTATATTTCCAAAAACGACTGCAGTAATAATGCAAACAAAAAGATTCTGAATCGATTTAAATAAACTGGGGTAAACGTACAGAATATTTTTACCTACATGTTATGAATAAAATCACTTGTATGTAAAAAAGAATATATTTTTATGAACACTCGCCTCCTTTTACATTATGATGAGGAAAGAGGGATTTAATTCAGTCTAAGTACACGTTGATGAAAAATGTTACGATTTCTCGAGATATTACGTATTCTTGAAGTAAAAACAGACAGCAAAAATCACAAATAATTACGCTAACTGTTTATTTGTAAGAAACAATTCAATACGTCGGAATAAGTTAAAGAGGTCAGAACTGAGATGCCTGAGGATTGCATGTGATTAAACAATGTATGACTGAATGTCTAATGAGAAAAAAAAATATATAAGACACATATTTTCACACCTAGAAAGTATGAACGTGAACAACCAATGATTTTTTTTTAATTTCATGTATTATACGGCACAATATGCGTCAATGATGTAAGTAAGACAATACAAAGAAAGTAAAGAATGAAATATAAAAGAAGAAAATATTCAAGAGAAAATGAACGACCGGGAGAATCGTAAAGTAATAATATTATAAATTAATGACAAATGCATTATTAGTGGATGGAAGTTAAGTCGGGTTCTTCCTGGCATGACCCGAAATCATCAAATACTTTATTACAGCATCACCGTGTTACAACTTCAATTTTTCACCGCAATATCTACGTGTGTTTTAAATTACCTTTTCACATTGTGAAACCAATAATGTAAATTCACTGTATATAAAATCGACCACCACACCACATAAATGTGCCTAGCATAGTGGTAAAAAAATTCTGAAATTATGCAATTGACAAAGAAATGAATAATTATTAATTAAAAAAATATATAATTAAAATAATTAAAAAAATATATAAGTTGTTTATATTACATAAAGAAATATAATATTTTTAAATACCTGTAAACATGTTTGCCTGTATTGTAATCCCCTTCTTGTGTGCCCACGTAAGTGATTTTTCATTGCCTGTTCTATCGCCGTACATCACCGAATAAGTTTGTCATAATATTTATCCTAATGAATGAAGTATTTCCGAGTGGTCGTCTCGGGTAGACACACTCTAACATAATGTCACGTCGTCTGTCACTCTCCTCTCCATTTGATGTCCCGAAGAGCTGGGGATGGGAAGATATGGGGCGGGGAAGGAGATGGGGAGGGGAAGGAGATTGGGAGTTGGATCGGAACGCTTGACCGCAACAAACCACTCCAAATATTTATTCACTCTCCACATACATTTGTATAATATAGAAGCTATACATTTCAACGAATGGAAAATTGAACTTCTATTGGAGTAAATATTCACAGTCTGCAAATAGTATGTATTTTAACTTTACTACCAAGTAATTATTTAATGACAAGCAAACCGAGAAAGTGTTACATTAGAATATTTTTTTCAACAGTTTACTTATTCCGTATGCTTAAAAATTAAAAAAAAAATGTTGTGAATGTTTAATTTGAAGAATTACTTATTTTATGATTGATACTTATTTGATCCTTGACGTAATTTGTGGATCGTTTTTCTTGACACACAGAGGTTTTTTTTTTAAATTCTCCCTTAACCTTTTTGCGCCCACTTCTTGACACGTGAATGTTGTTTCGTCATTACAATTATGATCAACTACCTAATATTTTTGCTTTGTTTTTTACGAATTGTGTACCTTTTCTTAAAAGTAGGTATAGTATTGAAAATTCCAAATTGAATGAATTTGAATTTTCGCGAAAAAAGAGCATTTATGAAGTACAAAGATGATTTACATTTTATGCATACAAAAATAAAAAAGGAAAACTCAAAATATTTAGTTGCTTGATTACTTTCAGTAAAATATTCTCCACTTGCCTACGCGAAAAAGTTTCTTAAAACAATACATAAAATACTTTCATCTTGATTTCCTATCGTTCAAAGGAATATTACAAATAAAATTCGGGTCTAGTCTCGTATTCATTGACATATTACGGCATATCTGGCTTTATTTTATTTTCTTTGATATCCCAGGTAGAAGAAAGATACACTTGAAAAAATCACAATCCCAGACAAATAACACACAAAGGGAAAGGTAAGTTTACGGAGGCAAAAAAAAGAGGATGAATAAAAAATACAAATGTACATCTATTCATCTCTGAAAAAGCTCGCCAAATCAAAGCGAATAGATTTGTCCTTGTTTGTTTTATGGAACCATCCGTCTCAAAAGCTCAATGGGAACGAGACAACAATTCAACTTTATCGCGCACTTGTATCGACAGCGGACGAATTTATGAAAATGTATTCAACATTTTAAATCGGCTTGCCATGCCTACTATGCCTACGCTGCTACGGCTGCTAGGCGGTTGTTCCGGGCCGTAGACCGAGGCATCGGTACCGTTTCGGCAGTGTAACGTTTAGCGGTGTTCATAATTTGCATAGCGCTTTGGCGAAATTTGCATTGCGAGAAGCCGAGGCTCGCTCTTTCGCAGAGATATCATGGAATAGCGAGGAGCTCATTAACAAGTCTAATTCTTTAACCCGCTGGGGCACTAATTATTGGCAAATGAGTCAGTTTATTTTTCTTTCAACGTTCGCGCACTGTGTCGGTTACGGTGTCGCGTGTAATTCCGGATTAGATTAAGCACGCAACCCTGGCGTAATTATGCATTTGAAGAGCGAATTATTCTAATATGGTGACTCCGAAATGCAATAAGAGTACTTGGAATATACTTTTAACTGAACCACTGTGATTGTGTTCTCTTTTCATACGTATAACATGAGGAGCATTGACGTTAACACAATATTACTGTTTTAATTTATCAGATGTATTTAAAATCGCATTTTTCTTCTCAGTGAGCCATTGTTCGCAAGAAGTTTGAAAGAATGGTGAAATATAACATAACCTTTTTTTTTTTTTTTACAGTTAATACCGCACAAGAGCCCCAACTGCTCCCGTCTGGAGCCAGTGAGACTATGGCACCCCCAATCGGGATATGTTGTGAGGCTGAAGGTAGTGGGGAGGGGAAGGAGATACGGGAGAGGAAGGTGGGGAAGTACCTGGCTATTCAAATCTGGTCACTAAACACGGCTAAAGCCATTTCAAGCAACGTTTCAATTCTGAATGGTGGTCTTACACCAGGGCGATACTGATAGTATCTTCCACTCTGGAACGTGCCGCAAATATACTATATATTATTTTTAAATTAGTATTATTATTATTTTTATTAGTCTTGATAATAACCGCCTTGAAAGGGCTGATGTTACAAAATATCTTGGCCTTTTCATTGATTCACAACTCACATGGAATCACCAATTTAAACATGTTCTATCCAAAATTACTCCTATAACTGGTGTTTTATATAGACTTCGCGGGTTACTTCCTCCCTCTCTATTAAAATCGATTTACCATGCTATGATTCACTCACATCTAATATATCTCGCCGGAATTTGGGGATTTGCTACAAAAAAAATGATTTCAGAAGTCCAAGTCGTTCAAAATAGAGCCCTGCGAAATATTTTCAGTCTACCTTGGGACACACATGTCAAAGATATCTACAGAAACACCCAAATACTTCCTTTTAATACCATTCCCACTTTTGAAATAACTAAAACTATATTACAAGTAATTCAACACTCGGCACATTCCAACACCACACTCTATTACAATTGCGACGTACACCAACACAACACAAGAAATCACAACAAACTTCTTATATCAAAAATCAAATCAACAAAATATGGACTAAGATCCCTAGAATACATAGCTCACACAAAATATAACCAACTACCCAACGAGATCAAACGTGCAAGTCAATGTAAAAAGACCCAAACTAACATGCTCAAACTTCATCTTATTAATGACTATCTGAAATAATAATGTTGTGTATGTCCCCATCATATGTCCATTTAATACATACAGCTATATGTTTCATGTAATGCGTATCATTCCCGCAATGAGTTTATTAACTCCTGGGAGTACAATGCTTTATATAATATACTATATTCTGTATTGTATACTTTTGATAAATAAAATAAATGAATAAATTGTGAAATAAAACAAATTAATCAAATAAAATTTATTTGCGCACGCCGGGTTCGAACCCGCGACCTTCGGATTGTGAGTCGAGAGTCTTGCCTCGGGACCACGGAGGTCGTCTAAAAGTACTTATACAAAATAGTTGTTAAAACTGTGTGAATTATAATATGTTGAATGATCAAATTATCCATATGTTACAATAAATGACATTTATATGAATGAAAATTATTTTAAGTATAAATACTATTTAAAATGCGAATACAATGTGCAACAATGCTCTAATCTTATTCTTGTTTTTTCAGTTATATTTTTGTTTAATTAAATTTTAATTTAATGCTTAGTTTTTAAAGCTTTATTAATTTTTTTGTTATTTATGTTATGAATTTTTTCTTTATTTTATGTTTTAATTAGGTAGGTACCTAATATTTTATTATATTTTATTTTTTCTTTGAGTTCTTTTAATTTACTCTCTTATATTATTATATGTATTATAGTTGTTTATGAAATATGGCAGACTGAGATTGCACACCCCTCTCAGCCCTGCTGGAATAAAATCTTAAATAAATAAAAAATAAGAATAAATAATCACATTCCTCAATACCATTCACAAGCGATTTAGTGAGATTAATATTTTCAATTTAAAATAAATGAAAATTCATCACCAAAACTAATTGTTGGCGTGTATAAGGGTGTTGTTGAGTGAAAAATATAATGTAACTTTTAAAACTATTCGAAATATATTTCCAGAAACTGTAATATTCAAATTCGAATCACATCAGAAAGCAATAGCTTTAGCGCGGTTGAAATAATAAATAAAGAGCAAGCAGATTTAGACCACGCCATCAATCAAAGTTTTTTTACCATATCTCAGAGCCGAGCTTCCAATAACATTGAAAAAAACAAAAAGCTCTGTCAAAAAAAATTTATGTTTCCAAGTTTACACGTCTGACTTGTGCAAAAACAAGAAGACTTAGAATATATTTGTAAAGTGTAGAATAAGGCCATATCTTTTTACTCGTCATTGTTCCCTACACAATCTGTAAATTTCGATATAATATGCAAATGTGTTTTGTCTAGATTTTGCTTAGTCAAAACAGAGCGAATGGGAGATGTTCTTGCGTTCTATTAGAACGGTGTGAGGCAGAGATAGAGTTTTTTTTTATTAAAATAGCCGACGTAACGGCGTACCTAACGGAAGAGATAACGCAGGCTTTGCTCGTTTTTCATCCACAACGTCAAGGATTTCATAACTGTGGGATTACAAGAACTGTGGAAGGATTAACAATTTCCCGGGCGTTTCTTTAAAAGGGTAGGGATGGGTAAAGGTAAAGTGGTCAGTATGTAAAAAGACCGATGTGTAAAATTTTTCCATTTGCAGCGAAATGGCGTAAATCATGGCACATACCACTTTACTCCTTTGTTATTTACGGTTTATTATCTTGGCATTTAGTATGACTATAATGAAATTCAGATTTAATAAATAAATCAATACATTTAACCCTACGTGCACCAATAGACTAAAAATCTCATCCCAAACTAGGTAGGGTAAGACATACCCCAACATATTAAAGTGATAAAATTATCATTCATATTTTTTTCGGCGGAATAAAACATCTGGTATCTATAAATACATAGTAATAATTAGGTTTACGTAAAACTATGAATAAAAAGTATGTATTAAAACATTTTTATTATAAAAGATCAAAAAAATACAACTTCTGTAATCTTTGTAACTTAACAATCGTTTTCTTATGTACTTGTTTTAAATGGCACTTTTAATTATCACAATTAATTGTTTTAATTTAACAAATTACAATGTATTTTCTAATAATTAAACATAAAGGTTATACTATTTTTAAAGATTTATTTATGTTGATTATCTCTAAGTGTAAGTAAATTTTAAAATTTAATAAGGAATAAATTTAGCACAGGAAAGATGTATACCTTTTTATCAACGCGCCGTACGAGGTGGGGTGTGTGATACCCATACGCATTTTAGGAGCGTGTAACAACTACTCATTTGGCGGTCGCCGATGGACTGACTTAGCAACACTGATCGGAGCGGCAACGTTGCAATTCCAGCTACTAAGAATTCGAACTTCGGCACTATCACGGTTTTGCAAATATTGCAACTTTTGAAGAACTGGGGTATGTCACATCCCACCCAATGCATGGAGGGTTAATTCATTTCTAAAACTGTAAACTTCCAAAAAAATTATTTACTTTACTATTTTATTTTAAATTTTGTCAAGTTACCTGTATACCTACCCATTTAAAATGAATAAAAAATATAAGTTTTTTTTTTTGTATGCGCATCACTATTTATCAAAATAATCGACAAAAATCTTTAGTTTCTTTGTCACGATAAACCTAAATTGAAAATGAATAGATATAAGAATATATCAACAAGACAAATAAGTACCAGTAAGAGAAAAAACATAACAATGAGCGGTGATTAATCAGGTATTAGATATCATTAAAACAATTACATAAATTAAT
This sequence comes from Glyphotaelius pellucidus, assembly GCA_936435175.1. Lineage (NCBI taxonomy): Eukaryota > Metazoa > Arthropoda > Insecta > Trichoptera > Limnephilidae > Glyphotaelius > Glyphotaelius pellucidus. The sequence continues at coordinate 28,140,200 of OW386538.1, read as the reverse complement.
AAAATTATTATAAAGTAAGAAATTATTGCATTTTGTTTATATTAAAAACTTTTACAAATAAACACAAAATAATGAAGGAGTTACCAAGATGTCTAAAAACAAAAATAAATTATAATCAATACAAGTATTAATGTGAAATATATATTTTTTAATGGTTATGTAATAATGTTTTTTGGACCAGAAGAACTTGTGCTGAGGTGTTAATAGTATTTTCTTTGAGACTCTCACGGAGTCTCTCTACCTATCGCAGTAGTAATGTTTATTCGGTTAGAAGCAGATGGAGAATATAATAATGGTACGTAGGGTAATATTCTAGGTTAATACATACTCGTAGATACAGTATTTCAACCTAATTGCAGTTTCCGATAAAGTTGTATGTACCTAGTAAAATACCCGTAAAAATTATTTACAGATTGCAATTTCCTTTTCTATTTATTTAATTTTAAAAATATAATTTAAACTAAACTAAATAATTTTAAAAAATCTAAAAGTTTTACATGGATGTACAAATGTACAAATCGTTTCAATTTCAATGTATTAATTTTTCGTGATAAAATAAATAAAATTCAGAATTAATAAAATATAAATATTTCTATTTTTTATTAAACTTTTATCAGTAGGACCTCAAATTGTAATATTTAATTAAATGAAGACACTATGAGCGAAACTCAATCGAAAATCTGGAAACAGAAAAATCAGAAAAAGATATTTGCACCTCTGGGACTCGAACCCAGGACCTCTCTCTTTTCGGGCGAGTGCTCTTGCCCACTGAGCCAAGGTGTCGATATCCAATTCGGTCACTTTTAATTGTACCATACTTCGACTAAGAACCACTCATACACGGGTTCGAGTCCCAGAGGTGCAAATATCTTTTTTTGATTTTTCTGTTTCCAGATATTCGATTGAGTTTCGCTCAAAGTGTCTTCATTTAATTAAATATAAATATTTCTACTTAGTTTGTCCGAAGGATTTTGTAATTCATTGAAACAAGTAGTGTCATCAAATATTATTTGCGCGAAAGTGTCATAAAAATCTCATACCTTCAAATTCAAATACGATTTCTGAATCGATAAATTAAATCAAGGCTGCGTTCACACAAAACGTTTAGGAACGCCTTGTCTGTATATCAGATACATCCACACCCGACGGCGGGGGTTTCGGGGTGGAGGGGGCGGTGAGTGAGGGCGGTAGTGACGACGCCTGGAGGTTGTATGGCGCAATACAAATGACATGATTTCCGTTCAGGCCTTTTGCGGTCACGCTTTATTCCGACCCCTTTCGTATAAAGTATATCTCTCGCATGTATTTTTGTAAGTCATTAGAGTGAATTCAAACTCAATATACAGGATGTACCGTTTACTTTGGTAAGTTCGATGATAGTAGTAATACTTATGGGCTGTAAGTAATTTGCAGACCAGTTCAGAGCGACGATATGACTCCGACATATAGCTCCGACAAAACAAAGAAAGAATACTTGATGCGGTAAAAATGGAACCCCTGAGGTGTGTGGATGTTAAACCAGATCTGAAACAAAATAATTATCTGAAAAAGACATATTTCGACGCCCCCCGGGTAAGAAACGGCATTAAAATAGTGTTTTTTTTTTAAACAAAATATCACATTCATGACCAATGACCAATGACCATGTTGATTATTGATGATGCGATATGCGAAATACGAATGCGAAAAGGCCAAGAAAGAGTTAATAATGCTAATTCTTGGATGATATGCATAGCATCATTTTTGTAAAAAAATCACTTCGTCTTCAGTTGAACGATGTTTCACGCTATCTTATTACCCTCCGGAGAAATAGTTCATTTTTCAAGTATTCCTGTACGCAGGTGCATTCAATTAGTATTATTGAGTGATATTTTTTACTTATTCTGGAGCTCACTTGGAACCACAAATACTACCTTATTGTTTTGTAAATTTTGAAAATATGCATACTTTACTGTTTTCTTTAATTTTGTTTTGGTCGCATATCTTTGATCTATCACAGGTGATCTGATGTGCCGGATGCTTTGCGCAGTTCACAATATAGTTCTCTCAATCATTCCAATCAAGTTGTCTCTTTCAAAAACTCAACAGTGAGAAATGGTTAAAAATAAATTACGACACGGAGGACTGTGTGGTTCAATTTAAATAATATGAAGAAGTTTTATTGATCGAACGTGTAAATATTTAACTTTTTTTATGACATGTATTGGAACATGGTGTGGCATAAAGCAATTTTCTACCTGATTAGTAGTTACCGCGCGCCGGTAAAACTATGTAGATTGCTGGCCCGTCCATGACACACTGTTTATTTAGTTGAATTCAGGGATGAAATTCGGATAAAAAAAACCTTAGAAACAATGATAATGAATTTAAATTCATTTTCGGTAAATCGATAGTTTACATCTTAACAGTATGTGCATCTTAGTAGTACTCAAACTAAAAATAAACCAATAATGGTTTTACTCCTAGTGACTAATACATATAATAGGATGAGATAAAAAATTAGAGTAAATTAAGTTTATGTCCGAATTATAAAGGAGGCAAAGAGTGCGATAGTGGGAAATTTTTGTGGTGATATGTCATTTGTGGTGATATGTCATTTGTGGTGATCTATCATTTGTAGGTATGTATAATTATTCGTAATGAACTGTCATTTATTGTGATCTATGATTTGTAGTAATCAATCGTATACAGTGATCTATCATTTGTTGAGATTTATCATTTTTATAGTGATGTACCATTTGTAGTGATCCATCATTTGTAGTGAATTGTCATTTATAGTGACCACTTGGAGCCTGTCACGTGAGTTTTCATTTTTTTACTAGTGATCTTTCATTTGTAGTGATCATCATTTTCAACCATATTAGTAATGTCGCATACTTACCTGTAACATCTAACTTAAAGTGGGTCCCAATTTGGGGAGTGTTCTCAGAAACTATTTGATTCTGAAATTGATTTTTCAACGCGGTGTTGCTTGTATACTAGTCCCAAGCAGAGATCACATGCACGTTATCGAATATCGTTCTATAAACCGTTCTTAAAAATCTTCTTACTCACATGTCTTTTATTCCGCGAAAGTTTTTCTTTTGAATTTGAACTTTTGGGTTAATTATTTATTTTAATTAACGGCACAAAGTGCCATTCACAAACCAGTGTTTATAAAATATTTTTTAAACTGTCGTAGAAATAAAAGATTTTTTTTTAATTTACACATAACAAGAGAAAATAAATTACTAACAACTTAATGAAAGCATTAAAAAGAAACACAATAAAAACATAAAAAACTTGTTATGTAGTGACCTCGTTAAAATATGTATGGCTGAATTGTTATTATATAAATGTTATTATTGCCAGTTTTAAAAACAAAATGTAATAAAAATAGCACAGGATGAGGTAGACATTAATATTAATTACATAAATACTAATTTTGCCGTAAATATAATATGACGCCAATAAAGTCCATATAAAATCATGAAGTGTTTATAAGTTGATGTCCGGACGACTTTTTTCTAGATTTGTAACGCTTCTAATTCTAAGCCTAGTTGAAGCTGGCAGCAAAGTATCTGCTAGTCTCATAATTATTGCTTATAAAAAACATGTAAATAAAGCTGGCATTTAATTGGTTTTACATTTTTTGACAGCAGTTTAGATATTTAAAATATTACTTAAATAGGGCCTCAGAACGGGGAAGCCACCTGGTGAGGCCAGCATTATTGGATTGTACTATAAAATGTAAAATATTGTATTAAAATAAAAATAATAATAATAAAAAAGGGTTATCAAATCACACGTAGGAATAAAGTTAAAACGATCATTTTTATAACGTTCATATGTATGACTTTTGAATGTTTATTTAGATGTATACAAGATTTATTCGTGCATCTAGCAAGAAAATATACAGAGTATAAAATAAAAAATAAAAATACAATTTAAGAAACGCAATCAAATAATATAAAAAATACACAAATAATATTGGTGAATACAGTCGTACAATATTTTTTTTCTCGTTTATATTCTATGAGAAAATAGTGAAAAGATTTGTTGTGGCTTTCTGGTAGCTTTTGGTAGGTAATTACAAAGTTTTTATCATTTATAAAAAATGTTGTTTTGTTTAAGTTAAGTTTTGGAAGCCTAATATTTCGGCAGGGTTTCGAAGGATAATTTTCTTAGAATAATTATGATTATTTCAATTGATATGAAATTTTGTTGCTTGTTTTCTCGTTTTATGTCAAATATCCGTTACTTATTACAATGTTCGAGTTTATTTTCTCTAACAAAGCTCTGATGTTAAGACGACACAATACCCTAAAATATATTCAGAATCTTAACGACGTAAGTAAAGAAGCCGTGTATACAAATTGCGACTCGCGAACCGTGTATTGGACGGACCTACTGTAGAATTTGCACTATCAAAGAAAAGAAGAAGAAGAAAATGTGGGAATCTTAACGACGTAAGTAAAGAAATCGTGTAAACAAATGTACGTCCGCAGCACGGCGTATTGGACGGACGTACGGTCGAATTCGCCCTAGCAGGCCTTGAGATTCGACCTTTCCGCCGAGATCATTTTAATTGATTCTGAAGAAAATGATACTAATATTTGAGATGTTTCAAAACGAATCCCTCCCGAAGTTATAAGTTCATCGTCTAGAAAAATAAAATCTGGTGCTCACCCCTTAATTTATAGTTATATACGAGAAATAAAATTTTCATACCGTTGTACGTAAAATATATTTAAAGTGAGGTATTGTTTTTATTAATCTTAAATATAAATAACTTACATCTCCGGGTCGCGGTTTAAAATAAAAGTTTTTAAATTTATTGAAATGTGAGCGGAATTTATTGAAATGTGAGCCTTAAGCAAACCCTCAATATTAGGGTATTATACCGCCTTAATGCGAAACAACGTTAATGATGTATTTTATTGCAATAATTTCAGATGCATTGTGCTTGTTTTTAGTTAAAAATAAAATTGTTTTCAGTTTTTTATTATCCAAACGTAAAACATCTCATATTTCCCAGTTTGAGCGGGACACCCGGTTCACTCACTGCTGCGCCGAAGTAAAAATATACGAAGGTGAAAAATGTTTCAGTAAAACGTAATATCCTCGCCACAAATTGAGTGAGCCAGAATATTTCCGGTTGGGAAATCCCATTAAATAGGACGTAAATTAGGTGATATTCCTCATTTACTTTGAACGCCGCGTTACATCACAAAGAATTTAAATGGGTTTGGGTAATTCAGCCTTTTACACGCGTTCGGTTTTTTCAACAACGTAGATTATTCTAATTATTAAAAAAAAAACTTTTCTTTTCCACGGGGTTCTCGGATTTGTAACACCATTCAACATTCACGCCATATTTTTGTGGAGGGTGGAAACGAACCCGCTCCCTCCCAAATTAAAGTTAAATTTGTGGACTGCTAAGTCACGCAGACTGTATTAAATTAGTTTTAGATTAAATTTGGGTTTGGTTCGATAATTTTTCACCTCAAAATTTCCCGATCCTTGCAATATCTTCACATAACCAATTTATTTTTTACCTAACCTAACCTAACCTGACTTCCATAATTTTTTTTTTAATGTTACACTTAACCAAATGGTTAAAATTGCAATCTCGAGAGCACAAGCGTCAGATGGAAATGCTATCCTTGTTCTACCAGTATTTCAATGGAAGATGTTCCAACGAACTAGCGTCATTGATCTCTCGGAGCCGGTGCAGGGTCGGGAAACACGTTAAACCCCCACCCAACATTTGCGCACTGTTGACACTTGTCAAATAAGAACAGCTCGTTTCTATGATTCTTTCTAGAGTTCATTAGCTTGGCTGTAAAATGATCTACCAGCATCTGAAATGATGAAAGTCTATCAAGTTTTTAGGAATTGAAAAGAATCTTGAAATCAATATAATTCTTCTGGGCATATAACGAAGACATCGTTGGCTCTATTATACTTTATTATCAAGTTGATAAAAATATGTTTTGCATCGAGTTTTTGGGAAAGAGACCAAGTGAACCTGGATTTTGGACAGATTTATATTGTTGGAGAGAGGACACACAAAACTAGCAGGTCGTATCAGAGTCCAGCTAATGAGTGTAAGAACGAATCGTAAAAACATGTACCAGTGTGTCCTACCTAAAGCACGCTTCCTGAAAATCTGTTACTTCGTAGTAGCTAACGATGGGCAGAATATTTGTTGTTTTGTCATGATTTGACCAGATTGTAATTTCCGTCTTCCGTACAAAATTATTTTAAAACATAATGTTTTTTTTGTAAATTATGTGTGAACATCATCATTATTTGCTTGTATGGATTAGAATATTAAAAATTCTACACAAGTTTAATAATTATAACGTATTACGTATGTGTAATACTCATAGTATAAAGGTCACCAAAAATGCTAAGTGGGCGTATTTCGTGATCCAAAAGTCTAACATATCATGCTTTAAAATTCCAATACAAAATATGTTTCATGATTATTACGAAATTCAAATGGGATGGCAATACGCGATGTCAGTCACGCGTGTAAGAGAGACAAAGTAAATGTGCTAAATAGGCTAGAACCATACGGTATTCATTTAGGGGCAACATAAGTTGTTCACTTTAATATAAAATGAAGGCATTTTGAGTTTGTGTGATCTATTAACGGCCTTATAAAGCAAAAAAAAAACTTCCCAACTGTTAAACGGTCTTTTAGTTACACACTGTATAAGGACTAGATTCGATTTGATTCCAAAATTAAAAAAATCTCAAATTCAACTTTTTTATTCCAGCAACATTGCTTGGCAATTCACACACACGCAATTCTATATACCTACGAGTATTTTTCCTGTATGTGTGGTAGAAGAGTTTTATAAATACTCTGGGTGACAGTTTCTGTACTGTCTCCATCAATCGTGTTTTTGTTCGATTTACAATTACATTTGTGTAGTTCAATGTATTTTCAAATCATTTGTGTTATTTTTCATCAGTTGTAGTCTATTAATTATACAATAAAAATGCATGTTTTAAATTATGCTTTAATTTTGAATCAGAAATGGAGTTAACATGGTTATACCATTGTTCAAATTGTATTTATTTGTATTGTATTAATTTTACAGAAATTTCATGAAAGCGATATTTGAAAAATCAAAGATAAAATTGCATCTAGAAACGTGATTCGCATCTAGGAATAGTAATTTAATTATTGTTATTATCAGTTTACACAACTTAACATACCTCCTTGACTGGAAAACCTACATAAACACTAGTCCAATCATTAATTCAGTATGGAGTCATTGGATGGGGAGGTGCAAGTCCTAATGATGATGTAAGTCCTGTAGAGGTGGTAGAAAAACTAATTATTAAAGTAATTTTGAAAAAAAAACAACATTCTTGACAGCAACACTGTTCAAAATTTTCGAGTACCAAAAATTGAAGACCTCTAGAAAAAAGATTCAATTTCAAAAATATTTTTAAAAAAAATGTAATCAAAAAAATTTAAACTTTACTCATCATTGCATAAATATATCCAAATTCCACTATTATCAACACAACAAATGCACAATAATTATTTTTACAAAGGCTTAAAATATTTTGATAGTCTTCCCGAAGAAGTAAAAAAAATAACAGATTTCGTATCACTCAAGAAAAAGGTCAAATTTATCTTTAAAAAAAATTAACAACCACAACATCGCTAATCAAAATGCAATTTTTTTTCAAAAAATTCAAGCAAAAAAAATCATTTAATGCCGTATTAAAATTTTAACATAACGATATCCTAGCACTAAAGATTATATTTATTGTACACTCTAGTATATAATTATCAAATAACTCCTACACCTAGCGAAAGATCTAGCTCTTTTAGTTGGGGTAGAAGTCCCTTTAAACGCGTGTTTCACAATTTTATGTAAACAGTGATCTTTCTATTGTTACATGACAAGGTTTTCTGGTGTGCAAAATTTTATCAATCTCGAAATAAATATGTGTAACGAGAGACATCGCGCGAGCGCGAATACTTTCTCGTTCATACCTAATACGGCGTCCTTGTCTACGAACGCAGGACACCGCAGCGGGCGTATTGGTTACCCGATTATTATATCATCTAATCAAGGAGCAGCTTCCCGCTCCCGGCCACCTAATTACCAAAAAAAGTACCTCCGGCCGGCCTATTTAAACGACTGCACGGCCTTGAGCAGTCAGAGATCCAGCAGACAGTCCTAGGACTTAGTACTAAGGAACCAACTGTGAGATATTGTTTTGTCCACTCTGGTTCGGTAGAGAAGTCGCTAGAGATAGTCAGCCTCCGAACCTCAGTCGGAGGATATGCGCCGTGTTTGTATACGAAGTATTGTTATATCCGTGTACTTTTTATTTTGGTTTTATTATTACGTTATAAAAGCTCTTTAATAAAACCTCTCTGTTCGTACTCACGCAGTATTTAATATAAATTTAGGTTATTAATTGGCGCCTAACGCGGGGCAGTGATAAAAACTGTTATTTTCTGTTGTAAATTGTCGCCCAACGTGGGACTGTGAGAAAACTTAATATTTTCTGTTATATATGTAGATTTGTGTGAATTCAATCAGCGCCGCCCGCCACAGAAACTGTTCTTTATATGTATAATAATAATTTCATTTTGGGAGGTTGGTGTGGATAACGCTGCCTCGGGAACCATTTTTTGGATCATCACCCCTGCCATAGGTTACCCCTAGATCCTCGGTGCTCCGAGAAACTAGCGTCAATTCCATGGAAATACCGGTAGAAAAAGGATGACATTTTCATGCCTATGCTCTAAAGATTACAATTCGTTTGTTATGATAGGATAGGGTATTTTTGAGGCCTCAGACAAGAGGTGGCTGCCGAATTCAACCGTGGAGCGCCCTTGCAATTTGCAGGGTTAACGGTTGTGTATAAATAAAGTATCTGAGGCCTTGTACAGTACGTCCAGCTTTTCTAAGCCTTACTTAACTCTGGCTTCGATGGAGCCCCCGTAAATCAGCTGGTCACTTAGAGTTAAACCAAGCATGTCATATAATATAACATTTTAAAAGAAAAAATATTTTTTTTAAACCAAGTTCAAGTCGATTTTACATGTTGTTTATTTTTCCTATATAAAGCCTTCACGTTTGTGTACACTATGACTAAGTTCACTGTTATTAGTAAGTAATTTACCAATCCTCCACAACAAAGATGAACTCGTAGAGTGGAGGAAAATAGACAAACAGTATTATATACGACTAGCTGGTACCCGGCATGCGTTGCCATGCCATTTAATAAATAAATTGTTTTCTCCTGCGTGTTCCCCTTCCGCCTCCCCTTCCTCTCCCGCGTCCTCTTCCACTCTCGCGTTCCCACTCCGCCTCTTCCACCTTCCCTCTCCTACCCCTTTCCCCGTCCCACGAACCCCCCTCCCAAGCTCCCCTCCCCCCTCCCAGGTTCCTCCTCCCAGATTCCCCTCCCCCTCCCGGGTTTCCCTCCTCCCCCTCCCGCGAACCACCTACCCGAGTCCCCCTCCCGCATTTCATACATTCTTTCCCGGTACATTCAGTTTTCAAACAGCTCGCATGCCACCTTTTGCGTATTTCATAATGCCAGAGCTCACCAGTTATAAAATCCGATTTGGTTCAGTCGTTCGGAAGTCATGCGCGTAAATACATTTCGGCGATTCATTTTTTAGAGATAAATATTAACTACGATGCCTGAATTAAAAAATATATGTCAACATGGTTTTCACGGCAACGATTTGTTTTGCTTTTCTTCTACGTTAGCAATAACTCGCCATTTTCGACAGAAAACGTAAAATAAATATAATATATTAATAATTATAATTTCGCAACGCCAGAACTTACCATTATATATAGCCTATATTACTCGCATATAATGTAGCTTTCTATTGGTGAAAAAATTTCTAAGATCGGTTTATTAGTTTATGCGTGAAAGCGTAACAAACAAACACACGCAGTTTTGCATTCATAATATTATAGTATAGATTTAGAATTTTAGGGTAGGTACTTTTTATTACATAATGCAATTTACCAAATTCTGACACAGGCATTTAAATACAATAGCGAGTTCCCGGCATATGATATGCCACTTAATAAAGAAAAAAATTCGCTCTACTAACCCTTTCCCATTCGTCCCAGATTATTCCAGATCTCACTATACACGTATAGAAACCATCGCGGGCTTGCACACATCAAATCCCCAAAGTTTTATCGCAATCGGATGAACGTTTAGCAATGTATGATAGCGATACCAAAACTCACTATCGAATATAGAAACCATCGCGGGCATGCGCACATCAATTCCCCAAAGTTTCATCGCAATCGGATGAATGGTTTAGCAACGCAAAACATCTCACACACATAGACAGAAACAAACACATTTTCTATAGATCAGTAATTTTAATATCAAAAATGTCAGTTAAGCATTTTTAATTTTTTTTAAAGTTAACAACACGGGCATGTGCCTAGCACGGTGGTCGAAAAATTCTAAAATTTATGTAACCAACAATTCAATGAATAAAGAAAACTTAAAAAAAAAAAAAAAAACATTAAAAAATTTTGTATTTAAAAAATGTTTTTGTAATTTCTAATAATACCATTTATTTAAGCGTATTTCATCACCTTTCAAAACCAGTACTTAGTTTTTGGATACGTTTACAAATATTCCATTTATTTGAATTTTTATTGCAAAGTCGATATATATCGAAACATTTATACCTTTTGACAAAATACGCCAAATTTTTGAGGGGTTAAGCTTTGAGCTTTAAGCTTTGAGATTCAAGCTTTGAGTTTTAAAATTTATGAAGGGTTAAGCTTTGAGCTTTAACCTTAAGCTTTGAGCTTTAACCTTAAGCTTTGAGCTTTAAGCTTTGAGCTTCAAACTTTGACCTTTAAACTTTGAGCTTTAAGTTTTGAGCTGTAAGCTTTGAGATTTAAGCCTTGAGCTTTAAGCTTTGAGCTTTAAGCTTTGAATTTAAGTTTTGAGCCATAAGCTTTGAGCTTTATGCTTGAGCTTTAAGTTTAGAGCTTTAAGATTTGAGATTAAAGCCTTCAGCCTAAAGCTTTGAGTTTTGAGATTTAAGCTTTAAGTTTTGAGCTTTATGAAGCTTTGGGCTTCAAGCTTTGAGCTTTGAGCTTTAAGCTTTGAGCTTTTAGCTTTAAGCTTTGAGCTTTAAGCTTTAAGTTTTGTTATCAATGCCTTGAGCTTAAAGCTTTGAGCTTAAAGTTTTGAGATTTAAGCTTTTAGCCTTAAGTTTTGAGCTTAAAGTTTTGAGTTTAAAGCTTTGAGCTTCAAGCTTTGAGCTTTAAGCTTTTAGCTTTAAGTTTTGAGCTTAAAGTTTTGAGCTTAAAGCTTTGAGCTTCAAGCTTTGAGCTTTGAGCTTTAAGCTTTGAAATTTGTGCTCCGAGCTTCAAGTTTTGAGCTTAAAGCTTTGATTTTAAAGCTTTGAGCTTAAAACTTTGAGATTTGAGCTTTAAGTTTTGAGCTTTAAGCTTCGAGCTTCAAGCTTTGAGCTTTTAGCGTTAAACTTTGAGCTTTAAGCTTTGAGATTAAAGCCTTGAGTTTCAAGCTTTGAGCTTAAAGTTTTGAGCTTCAAGCTCCGAGCTTCAAGCTTTGAGCTTAAAGCTTTGAGCTTTTAGCTTTTAGTTAAGCTTTGAGCTTTAAGCTTTGAGTTTAAAGCCTTGAGTTTCAAGCGTTGAGCTTTGAGCTTTAAGCTTTGAGTTTTAAGCTTTAAGCTTTTAGCATTAAACCCTATGCTTTGCGCAAAGCTCAAAGCTAAAAGCCGAAAGCGTAACGCTCAAACATTAAACTTAAAGCTTAAAGCTCAATCTTAAAGATCAAGCTTTAAGCAAGGTTCAAAGTTTAAAGGCCAAAGTTTAAACTTAATATCAAAGCTCTAAACTTACGTTCAAAGCTTAAAGCTTAAATTCAAAGCAAAAAGCTTAAAAATAAAGTTCAAAGCTCAAAGTTTAAGCTCAAAACACAAATCTCAAAGCACAAAGCTTAAAGCTCAAAGTTAAAGCTCAAAACTCAAATCTCACATCACAAAGCTCAATACTCAAAATTCAATATCAAATCTTAAAGTTCAAAGCTTAAAGCTCAACACGTAAAGCTTAACGTTGAATGCATAAAGTTCAAGGCTTAAAGCTCAAAAATCAAAGCTCAAAGCTTAAAGCTAAAACTCAAAGCACAAAGCACGGCTTGCGTTGCAATGCAAAGAAATCAATTGATTCTCCTTGAATATCCTTTCCCGTGCGTCCCCGTTCACCTCCCGAGTCCCCTTCCCCTTTCGCGTTTCCCTTCTACCTTCCCCGCCTTCCCATCCCTCGTCTTCCCACCCACGTACCCCACCTCCCCCGTTCCCCTCCCCCTCCCTGCCTATCCTCCTTGCCGCTAAAATATATGAAATACGCACATTTTCATTAATTCAAATTTAATAACGCCAGAACTTACCATTATAAATAGCCTATATCCTTTGCGGGCGTGCGCACAACAAATCACCAAAGTTTCATCGCGATCGGATGAACGGTATGGCAGCGCATAAAATACGAACAAACAAATTTTCATTTTTATGTGTAAGATAGGAAAGACTTGATTGTTTGTTGGTGTCCTGCCGTACGGCCCGTACGGCCCGAACCCCAGTGACGCTTACATCGTATAATACTTACATTTTTAAACTTGTGATATCTTTTGAATGGGATGTCCGAATTGAATAATTCAAAAAGTTATATAAAGGCATTGAAACGGTCTCGAATATAAAATAATTTATTTTGATAAGAATTAATATCAAGATACAAATAAAGAGTCTTTTCTAGCGGCGGCATTTCAATTAAATTTTTAAAATAAAAGAACACTTATTGTGGCGTAACTATAATAGTTAGACATACGCTGACGCAACATTTTTTGTAGATAATGATGTGTTCTACAAAGTCGTAGTACATTATTTTATTCTATCATCAACAGTTTTTGTAGCGCACGCGATGTAAAGAATATTTTAGGTAATTTTTTTACACCTTGGGTTACATTATTGGAGTTTTAGTAAGAATCCCTAATTTTTTAAAAAATATAATATAGTCTATGTTACCCGGGAATAGTGTAGCTTCTCAACGGTGAAAGAATTTTTCAAATCGGTTCAGTAGTTTCGGAGCCTATTCGATGCAAACAAACAAACAAACAAACAAACAAACAAACAAACAAACAAACAATCAAATCCTTCCTCTTTATAATATTAGTATAGAAAAGAATAATAAATTAAATATGTAAAGAAAAATAAATAAAAACTAGTTAAGTAGGTACAAAACTATTATTTATTGTTAATTCGTTAAATGCAACAATCTTACATTTATTATCTGTTTGACGACATGTGATTGCGATATACATTTCCAGAGCCATAATGAATCATTTTTTAATAGAAAACGTATGAACAAATAACGGCTTTCGCAATAGTCCGAAAACTCCGTAGGTATCTAAAATTATCTATCGTTATTTGTATGCATCGTTAAAATTATTAAAAGGAACCTTCAATCATTCAAAAGTTCCTAAGCACAAGTAAGGGCAGGGTGGAAAAGTGAAGCAATAGGGAAATCTGAAATCAATAAGAACAACAGCTGTTTTTGAAGAGGGGATGTTTTAAGCTACTAACATTAAGAGGGAACATGTGGCCCGAAGTAAATGTAAATTCTAACGAGCATCGCTATCTCATGATATTTTGTAACGAAAACTTTTCGCTAATGTCCGATTTTAATGCCTGCCAAAAAGTTTTTATATTTGTTGTGAAAGTTTTAAGTATTTCGACAGCAAGTTCTTACAAAAGGTAGGAGCCGGTTACCTGTAATTATTCGAAACATCTGTAATTTATTGAAATTTTATGTACTAAATTAATATTTACTTGCCAAAAGACTTTCTAATCTCTGTTTTCCATTTCGTGAATACATAATTTATGTAAGTATAATGCGGGTGGGTGTTTATTCGTAAATGTATTTTATAACAGCTGTAAAATTGTTTAATAAAGCCAAAAGACATTATTCGAGAAAGAAAGAAAATCGTAAGAGTTTTTAAGATTATAACTTTCAGATTATGACGAACATCGGTTGGCTGCCTTTACTTAAAAAAATTGATGATTTTGCGTTACAAACGAAATAATTTACTTCGTGGATTTATTTCAATTCTCCCGTCGCGGTCGTTTGCGCGGGTTACCAAACAATACATTATTAGTTATCGAAACAAATAGTAATATTTATAAGTTACAGAGAAGATGGACGCTGCACAACCTTGTCATGAAAATCCTTCTTGATTTAATCACATTTACCTTCTCTTATTTGAATTAACAATCTTGAACTTATCATAAGAACGTCCTGATTGCTTCTTCCAACCATTTGCTCATCGTGTTTTCTCTTGTTTTTCTTTCATCCATCCACTCAAAATAGGGGTCCACCATTTCTTTACACGTGGGAGATCCGATGCACTTTTTTAAGCTCCAAAAGCGAGCACTTCTGCCTATCAGATTACGCCAATCAACGGAGCGACTTAAATAAGACGATATTGAATAATAATTGATCTTTGACTTTTTCAAAATTACTTACAGAACGTTAAGCAACTATCTTTTGACATAGATATGCCCCAAAATAGTAAAACTACCCCCCATAAACTTTGTTTATGCTTCTAATTTTCTCTTTTTCCTATCAACCTTTTCTAATTGTACCAACGAAACATAACACAATAATATCACTTCATGTTTATTTGTTATTGCATTTGCAGAGTTTAAAATTTTTAATATACACTTGTAACGTTCTTACTTAACTATTTGTTATTTTTTCTACTTGTTTAATTAAAATATATTTTTAAATGTTTCTCATTAATTGTACGTTTATATGTTCTTAATTTGTAATCCCGTAATAAATTGGTGTACAGATTTTTTTCGGAGACCAAGAAAAATGAATTTTATTTAATTAAATTATGAAATAATTTAAATTTTATTTTAACGCAGAATTAATTGATTTTGAAAGGTGTTTATAATTTCTATTAAATCAGTGGTGTTTTACAAAGATATTTGTTTTTATTCAAATAGATAAATATCCAAATCATCTCAGCTTCCGCATCAATTTTAAGCCGCCGCTACCCGAATTTCTACGAATTTCTTACATATCTCCCTTAAACATTTGAAGTTTTTAAGCTCTTAAAAAATACATGTTATTTTTTAAGATAAAACCTAGATGCGTTCCACGCTGGAACGCAAATTATTTGAAATTCCCTCGCTTGAAGAATCGCAAAATATGCTCCAAAAATTATTAAAAACACGTCTGTTTCCATTATTTTACAAGTTATAGTTGTGAAAAAATTACGAATGTTGCTTTTAATGATACCTAAGACGCCTTTCACGAGATTTTTGCTCTATTTTAAAAGAGTCCTGTTGTATTAAACATTTTCACAATTTTCGCTTCAATTTTATCTTTTGAAATATTAGCGCGCTCTGTCCAACATTCGTAATTACATATCTCTCCATTTTCTTCTTTTTTAGCGGGGAAGCGGCGCCTTTAACATCAGCTTTTACTATGAAATAACATTATTTTCAGATTTCCTTTCACGCACAAGGTCGTTCAAGGTTTTAAAATACGTACACAACGGGATTATATATTAAACTTGTGCTTTCTTAAATATTGCATCTTTACTCAACAGTTTCTACAATGTTTGCTTACAATTCGCTATTTTTACACCCAGCTTATCCAATATCTTTAAAAATATAAAGATTTTCTCAAGAGTTTTGTTTTTTTCAAAGGTCGTCATTGAACTTTATTTTGCTCTCTCTGCCAAATATTTCAAAGAAGGTTTTTTGCGAGAGAGCTACGAAGATTTATGATTAAAGATATTACTCATATGGGCTTCGAATTGGTAATACATTTAATGGTAGCCTTTTTATAACTTGTTTTATACGCGAAGTAATGACAAATCATCCGAACAAATCATATCCGTAATGGATTTAATTATACATTAGAAGAAGTAATGACGTCACATTTATTTTATAAGTTGTTACTTTACAAGTGGACTGATTAATTATAAATCATGAAATAATTTCACATTTTACAAATCATTTTAACACATCAAATCGCTGGTAAAATTGGTTACGTATTTTTAAAAGCAAATAAAGTTCTATAGCAAGTTTGGTTCTCAAATAAAATATTATTTTATATTTATGGGTACATATTTATATACTTACTAGCTTTTCCCCGCGGCTTCGCTCGCATGGTATTACGGGAAATTACTGTAGCGCTTGCACTTTTCAATTATCTCCCCCCCCCACCCCCACCCCCATCCCCTCACGCATTCCATATAATCATTCCCTTACTTTCAGTTTTCAAACATCTCGCCTACCACCTAAATTTCATAATGCTATAGCTCAAAGAAAAAAAGAATTACTTATCCAATTTTGTTCATTCGTTCGGAATTTATGCGCTTACAAACATTTCGGATGTTTATTTTTATTTAAATATTTGGAAGTTCGTAAATATAATAAAAAATACTCTATAAATACTATTTATCATTCAGTCTTTATAATCGTTACGAATTATATTTTTAATATAGGAACTCTCATCTGACATTTATTCCAAGCTTGTCCAAAAAAAAAACGAATTCTAATATTTGAATTTTTTGCAGTAGTACCTGACCAGTAGACTGAGTACCTACCAGCATAGAGCCCAAAAATATATCAACATTGTTTCCATGGAAAAGATTTTTTTCTGACATTAGCAAAAACTCGCTTTTGTTAGCTACAGAAAACGTATAACAAATATAATATATTAATATTTATAATTTCATAACGCCGGAGCTTGCCATCATATATAACCTGTAGTCTGCGCATATAATTTAGCTTTATATCGGTGAAAGAATTATTAAAGTCTTTATATTGTGTTATGCGTGAAAAGGTCATAACCAAACTCGAGCAGTTTTGCATTTATAATATTAGTATGGATTTATTCATACAGAAACATTGATTAGAGTGGTGAGAAAATTTATAGATTGTAATGTTTCACGGTGGATACCTGTAACGTTTCTGTAGTGTCTCATTTATGGTAAGTCTCATTTAGTAATTACCGGGAGATGTTCGCAGTAGGTTGGTATGAGTGTATGTATGAGTACGTTTGTAGATGTGAGAAATGGTGATGTGTGAAGGGAAGTAGATTGCATTGAACTGTTTATATTATTGACATGATGCTCTTTTTAAATTTGGGCAGTAAATCGAAGAAAATGTCGATGTTAGAGTTTAGACATATATTACTGAACGTATAAAGAGCACAATTAATTGGTGAATTATTGCTGCATTTGTTTTGTAATTAAGCGTGCGGAATAGTTATGTATGGCGTGGCGTGTACGTCTTCAGGGTATGTTAAAATTAATTAGGGATAGAAGTTCGGTACAGTCGATGTTATTGTTTAAAATCCTGTGTATAAATATTAAATCAGCTATTGCTCGCCTTTGTTGCAAAGTTTAAAATGTGCATTCAAAGTTATTGTTAAATTTGTAGGTAAGATATTTTATAAATTTGTTTTTGCTATCAATATATACTTTGCACTGCGGATTCCAAATTGGCCAGGCAAATTCCAGTGTATATCTGACTAATGAAAAACAACACATTACTGTTGTACGCGGGATATTAAATACTTTACTTATTCGAAGAACAAAAAAAAATATTTTATACAACCTGCGAACGATTGAGTCCTGTGAACATACTTTCATCAGAAGAATTTATTTATTTATTTCTATATATTACAGTATTTACCTATAGATCAATTTCGAAAACATTTTTACATAATATATTTTGTAATTTTATTATGTTGGGTGTAAGGTAGGTTTGTGAAGGTGAAACTGTGGATAGGTATTGTTGTATGTTTCGTGAACACCTCACTAGGAGAACCTGTGCTGAGGTGTGTACGTGTTTATTTATGTTTATGTATGACAAGTATTTATGTGTTGTAATAGAAAGTTATATATGAATATACAGGGTGTTCGGAGAAAAGTGCTTTCACTTCGGGAGGTAATTCTACATGGTGGTAGGATTAAAAAATATTTATATTTTTTTCCAAAGTTTCAACTTTTTTTTCATACAAAAAGACGTAGGTATCTGTTAAAAAATTCTTAGTGTGAGGTACGAACCTACCCGATAGTTTTGCTGTGAGCAATTCGAGATCGAGTGTGACAAAATTAAAATTATTATTTAATCAAAATTATTAAATTATTTTAGGATTAAAGATAAATAAATTTTTAAGCTTTTATCTTCGTTTTGTCACAATAAATTCATCGTTTCTGTTACCTGTTCTTTTCTTTAATAATCCCTAATTATAATGAATAACACAGATCGGTGGTAGGCCTTACAAACTTTTTCACAACCGTTTTAAATGTTAATTGCCGGTATATGATAAATCATCAATGAAACGTAATTTATATTTCCATGAATGCAAATATCAAGGGGTTATAATATATCTTATCGTTGATACAATTAAAAATATTAATTTTAACAAAATATGTAACCCACGGGCCGCGCGGCATTTTTGCTGAACCTCCGTGTTATTATTATGCACTTCAAATATTTGAATAGCAGCTGCCCATTTAAATGAAAAATATTAAATTTGGCAAAGTTTATTGTCATAAGAAATAAATTCCTCGGTGAATATAATATCAACGAATAACGAATTTAAATGTCTTTCGTTTAAACATGTTTGAATGATAAAATAAATTGATAAATATGTTTGACAGGAATTTTTCGTAACTTTCACTTACCCGTTAAATGATTTTCTAGCCGTTTATTTATTTGAATTTTTACACTCATTATCGCTTTTAATTTTTGAGGTGTTATGCCGTGTCGCGCCACCTCTTTTTCCAGCCAACATTTTGGACAGGGTTACAGTGTCGATGATCGTTGAAACGTTGGCTAAAGAAGAAGGTAGCGCAACACGGCATAACACTTCAAAAATAAATAACGATAATACTTTTTGTGGTGAAAATCTAAAATCATACCTCGTTGACTGAAAACTTATGCAGTGTCATAACTTTTTGTTTGAAAATCTTTATAATAATATTTATAAGCTAATATAGCCGACTGACAATTCAAACAACAATATCTTCACACGTAAAACTGGACAGACGATTACAATTTCACAACGTAGTTTAACAAAAGATGTAGGCAATGAAACTATTCTAGTCTCTTTCTAACAAGGGATATGCGTTTGAAAGTGAAGAGTGCAACCTTACCATACTCATTTATTTGTTTTCTCACTCTGTGTTATTAGGGTATCTCCTCTGTCTTTCTCTATTCATTGATGGAAACGCACTGTCAAAAAATCATATTGAAATTAAGAATATAGGAAGTACAACGGATAAAACTCAAATCTAAATATTCACCGATCAATTTAAAATGCAGATTCATTGATATTCTTGCAAACAAAGCGGCTGTACCGCCTGCCGCCAGAAGGCCGCGCCGCGCCAGTGTAAAAGGTTGCATAAATCCCGCCGTCTCCGTCTTGCCATTTTAATGACATAAATTATCAAATATTATACAAACGACCACAAATGGACCAAAAGCCGCGAATTTATGTAACGGTTATGGAAATTTCTAGAATAAACAGGGTTCTTGTAAAAGGTTTATGCCACCGGGAAATGTGCCAACAGCACCGCCATCGCGGCAGCTGAGGACGGCCTCTTTCAAATCCTATTTAACTTGAAAGGACACACATAAATGAATTACGGCACCAGTTATTCACACCGTTACCCGCCGCACTTCCAGCAAAAGCTCTGTCTCTGTACGTATGTACTCGTAGAACTCATAGAACCTATTTCTCGTGACAGAAATCACCTCAAAATGCACTTTCGTCGTCACTTATTTAAAATTTACCGATTGCTGATGAATTCGCATCATTTACTGGTGGCCTCCCGATTTCTCTAGAATTTAACATAGTTTGTATGTGAATACTGCATAAAATCCAAACTGCTTCCAATGGTCCAGTGACCTTCACATATGAGCTATAATATTATGAGGCTAAAGGTAGTGAGATGGAAATGGGTGAGAGAAAGGCTGGAAAGTAACTGACTATTCAGATCTGGTCACCAAACACGGTGAAGCCATTTCAAGCATTATTTCGATTATGAACGGTCCTTTTTTTACCTGGGTGATACCGAGAGTATCTACCACACATGTGCACACTATTGATAATCTCTTTATAATATTCAACAAGTCAAATTACGACTTGGTCTCATTGTTCAAAAGTGTATTTCGTCGCGCCATAACCTATCTTTGAAATGACGTGGCAAGCTGAAAACAGTTGTGTTAATTATGAATAACTAAACAGAACAAGTTGTGTTCGTTTTTTAAAGTCAAAAGCCAAATCAACGTGTAAGGATTTTGGCTGCTTGGAAAATAAATATTTTTCATATACCTATATTTCTCAATTTCGAAGGCGGTTGTGGATGCCGCCGCCTTGGATAACCAACACCTCTGTTAGGAGGGGCACCCGGGTTCGTGGGGTGAGTTTTGTTTGGGTCCTGGCTTAGGATGCGCCTACTCACCAGGCGCGTGGCGGGCGCGTGCGTGGCGGGCCGGATGGGGGGCAGGTAGAGGGTTTATTTGTTGTTTGATTTCTTTCGCTGAACTCCCCTGATCCATCGCATAGTCTTGCAACGCAGCGGGAGTGATGGATTCATACGTCCGTCACTCGTAAATGTACCAGATTCCTACCCACCCCTCATATCCTTTTCGTTTCCAGAATTTCCTCTCTTTCTTTTTTTAAAAAGATCCTCTACACAGCATTCCTAAAGATGACATAGACTGTGAGGGAAATTGTTTTTCTCCCGGCCTCCTTTGTGGATTCAATGTTAAAAATATACATACATGTTTTTTAGTATATAATAAGATAACACATTTTAGTATATAATATGATTACAGGTAGTAAATTACAATTTCAATTATAATTTATTCAATTAAATGAAGACATTATGAGCGAAACTCAATCGAAAATCTGGAAACAGAAAAATCAGAAAAAGATATTGGCACCTCTGGGACTCGAACCCAGGACCTCCCTACTTTCCGGGTTGGGCGCTCTTATCCACTGAGCTAAGGTGTCGATATCCAATTCGGTCACTTTTAACTGTACCATACTTCGACTAAGAACCACCCATAGAAAAATGAAAATAATACCCACCCAAAAAAGAAAAATGAAGATAATATGGGTGGTTCTTAGTCGAAGTATGGTACAGTTAAAAGTGACCGAATTGGATATCGACACCTTAGCTCAGTGGATAAGAGCGCCCAACCCGGAAAGTAGGGAGGTCCTGGGTTCGAGTCCCAGAGGTGCCAATATCTTTTTCTGATTTTTCTGTTTCCAGATTTTCGATTGAGTTTCGCTCATAATGTCTTCATTTAATTAAATATTACAGTTTGAGGTTTTACTCATTAAGTTAAAATAATAAATAATAATAATTTATTCAACCTATACTTTACCTCATATCAATTAAAAAAAAAATAAGCAAAAGAATTAAACGGTTTTTAGTTATTTTTTCAGTAATCCCAATTGAATGGTAAATTTTAATTCAAATTAATACTCTTTTGTCAAAACAACTAATTATATCACAACTAAAATAGAGTAATGTTAATTGAGACTTGGCAAAGCCTTTATGGCCGTTAAATCTTATTGTCTGGTCATCAGTTTGTTTCTTTGTCAGAATTACTGAATTATTCAAAGACCATTTCATCTGAACGGTCACAATTTTCCTATAGAGCTTTTTTATTCCACACGAAAAAATATTAGACAAAATTTTTGGAGGTAAAAGAAAAATATAGGGTTGTTAAAACATATGGACTTGGGTCATAAAATTTCTAAAATATTAATTTAAAATAAATTAAACTCAAATGTCGTCAGTCCGAAAGCATCGCGTCGGTGTTTAAATATTTTCAAATTCAAAACTACGTTAAGGTAAAAGACAGGTTTTTCAAATGTGTTTGTTTAATTAAAAAGCTCTCGCCGTGGTGTAAAATATAAAAAAATATATACATTTCAAAGGAGGGAACTCTGTTGTTGGTTTTAAACAATGAAATATTTAATTCGAAGCTTCTTTCTTTTATGGTGAAACTTCACAAGAACATCCTTATGGTAATCCTTATGTATGGTGCACAGATAGGGAAATTACATAGCTTACGGGTTGAGCAACCTCGTGAGTAGGGTTAGGGAAAGGGGCTGTAGTAAGGAATTTGTTAATTTGGACCTTGAAATGTTCACTAAAACAGCTAATTATTTGAATACGACATAAAACACGGAGATTTTCTGCATTAGAACTAAGAATGCCCAATCGTATGTGTTCGATTTTGAACTGATAGGGTATTCCATATCAATGAATTAAATTGAAATGAACTAGAAGGAATACCCACTGGATATTAATTTATCGGATAAAGATGACATATCAATTGTTATTTCACAGAATGAAACAAGTTCTTTGTTTAAAACCACTTTATTTAAATTTATATTCGTCGACCGGTTTCGGTCGAACTCGACCTTCTTCAGGACAATAAACATATAAACTAAATTAAAGTACAGTTTAAATTAGTTTATATGTTTATTGTCCTGAAGAAGGTCGAGTTCGACCGAAACCGGTCGACGAA
This sequence comes from Glyphotaelius pellucidus, assembly GCA_936435175.1. Taxonomy (NCBI): domain Eukaryota; kingdom Metazoa; phylum Arthropoda; class Insecta; order Trichoptera; family Limnephilidae; genus Glyphotaelius; species Glyphotaelius pellucidus. The sequence goes on along the minus strand of OW386538.1, from coordinate 28,117,582 downwards.
TATAAATTTAAATAAAGTGGTTTTAAACAAAGAACTTGTTTCATTCTGTAAAATGTCAAGCCACAAAGTGTTTGCTTTCTTCGATAATTGTTATTTCCACTAAACAAAGAAGATTTGCATCGCCCTGCTCTAGAAATAAATTAACGGTTAATATTTTTTATCAAATCTAGAAACCCAAGGCATCTCCAGACCAATAGGTGCCAATAATCAATTGTTTAAGTACTTATGTATTCTACCCTTTACCCTCTTAACTTTTTTTGTCATTTACTTTTGTGTAACTTTTACTAAGCTAATTATCGTTGCAATATTCTTAAACGCTCTTATTAATTAGTATTATTCTTTAACACTCCAGTACTGGACCGGGGAAACGTACTTACATTAACGAGAGTCTTACGCTGTAAATAAATTGTTTTTCAAGCCCATACACAATAATTTAGGTAATTCTAAAAAAAACTATTCGGTTATCGATTTGCATTTAAAAAATATATACAGCATTACTACTTTTTTATATTTAATAATTTCTTTCAAATTCCGGTGGAGTATCTGTCTCGCTTGCCCTACTTCGTCTCTGTTAGATCACCTGTCGTTGCCTGTGCAACCAAACTAGTCGTGAACGTGGACGCTATAATCGCCAATCGCCAGTCGAGATTCGCAAACGAGGAGTCATGGTGGCTATCGGCTCGCCTTCTCTGTTTTCTATGGAACAATACACTTTATGGTCTAAATTCATTCGAATATCAATTATGACTATATTTATCAAACGATTTCGATAATGAGTACTGAAATATTATGAATAAATTTTCCTTTAATTATTACCAAAACAAAATACGAAAAATTATGTTATTAACACCTCTTTAAAGAGAAAAACAAATTGGGGGACCCGAGTGACCCCCCTTTGGATTGTGTGTGATTTTTTTTTCGAAACAAAAAGGTTAAACATTCGTGTATATAAGTTTTGGGCACCATGCCCGTCTTATGTATGTACCAAAATATAATACAAATAAAAATGAAATTTGTGGAACATCCTTTCGATGTTCCTGTAAAAGAATTTATCGAACGAAATAAATTATTATCAGGTATATTTTCCGTCACTTTTTCACACCATGTGTGATAATATCAAGTATAAAAGGGATAAGGTATTAAGCCGTAAAAAGGGTTTTCTTTGAGAAAATCATCGCTCGAAAGGTCGGCGGGTTTTCAATCATAATGGTCGCGAGGAGACGATTTCCTGACCGCCGACGTCACCGATCAACCCCCTGGGGTAAGGGTGGGATGAGACTACCCTCCGGAAAAGATGACGAATCGCATCATCGTCAAAAAGCCTGAAAATAAAATTGTATCGGGGAAGTTTCCTCGGGCTAAAAAACCAACCTTTTGTTGTCTTTCAATCGTTTTTACGTGAAAAACCTTAAACGTGCTCGTCTATTTGGGGAATTTTTTTTAATATTTGAGAATGATTTTTAATTCCCTTCCTCGACTTTTCACTTGCACTCCGAAAAGTTTAGTCATAAGATCAGATAGTTTTGGACCCAGAACTAGTATTATTCTACCACGAAGTTAATCTATTTCAATGCATTCTTATTAATGTTTATAAAATTAAATACCGACAATTTGTTCCTACACAATGTCTTGCGTTATTCTATTTATTTTTAAATGGTAATGGAGAAATTCAACTAAAAATGTTTTAATTTTTTTATTAAAAATTCAACTAAAAATGTTTTATTTTTTATTAAATAATCAGGGTACAAATTATACTCATGTGATTTACAAAAATAATTTATAAAATAAATTTTTTTTTTTTTGATTTATCGATGTTTCCATAGACATGAATATTCCTAGACCTGCCCTAAGTGATAAAAGCGTATTATTTCCCCCTCTCCATACCGGTTCCATTGGAACCGGCTGGGCTCGTGAATGGCCTCGAGCGAATCTAAAAAATGTGAAGTCATCATTCTTCTGTGAACCAGCGTCGAGCTTTCATCGGAACATTTTACGAAATAACACGGCAATAATGATGGCTTATTCTATGAAAACATGTAAAAATGGAAATGAAAAAGAGAATAAACCCAATTGTCGTAGTACATTCCATGGGTAAGCATTATTTTACTTTATTTTAAGCTTATTCAGATCATATAATATGATCACTTTTAGTAACGTATACATATGTAGGAGTTTTTCAAGTGTGCTCGTCGCTGTTTTATGAAACATTTATTAAAGTGTCTTAACTAAATACGGCAACAAAATATTCGACTCTGAAAACTTGTGAACTTTACTTTGCCGTATTTGGAGTTCGCAAATTTGTTCATAACGTGGCAAACAATTCGCGCTCCCATGCAAAAAGGTCTATTCATTCAAAAGCAGATTTTACTTTTAAGAACTAAATAGTTATATTGTAATGCGAGAGGCCTATATACTGTCAGATTGATTTATTGACGAATCGCATATCTCACAGTCATCTTCCCTCCTTCGCGTCCCGCTGTAGTTTGTTTGTACCCCTCGCCTGTCTGTTCTCGTATAGTAATATTCATATGTCTATGGATGTTTGTCTTGTATAGAAGCGGACGCTTTTGATTAAAAGAGGAGAGAAAATTATACATATTTTATATCTATAATTTATTATTATCTGAGGAACTTAAAAAATAGACACGTTTTAAAGTTATATCAATTGTTAATAAGTTATATCAATTTTAATCATCTTGTAATTTTAACATTGAATTGCTCTTCAATCGCTTTTAGTAGGTATTTATCGTCTTTGATTATTCTTATTTTTTTGGAGAGGCCATTGAAGTATTTTTTCACTAGATATGTGTAATGATGTCGTGCAAGTGTGGTGTTACATTTTTGTATTGGAAATACATGTTTTTGACGAGTACAAATTTCAGTTCAAAAGCTATGATTTTGTTATCCTTTTATTATTTGAATTATTATGTTTTTTTTTCGGACCAGATCATTAAATTTTAGTACTATGAATTCTTCAAAAATTAGGTGTGTTGGATAATCTCTTGGTTTTTTCAAGATTATTTTCATAATTATGCATTGCACAATTTCAACACTATATAGATTTTTTTTTTTTTTTTTTTGTTATTGTTTTTGGGGTGTTATGCCGTGTTTCGCTATCTCCTTCTTTAGCCAACGAGAGTGAGTCACTCATCTGCCCTGATGATGGACACTGTAACGCTGTCCGAAACGTTGGCTAAAGAAGGAGATAGCGAAACACGGCATAACACCCCAAAAACAATAACAAAAATGCTTTTTGGCCGTGAAAACCTTAAAACATACCTGACTATATAGATTTGTTTGGTAGCTTACTACAGCTTTTTTTATACGAGGGCTGTGCGAAAAACAAGATCTCCAAGGTTCTGTGGTCGCGAGGAACGATCTTACGCGCAATTCGCTATACCCTCTGTGATGCTTAGTCTCGGCGTGGGAGCCGTTCAAGATGGAGCTTCCAATCGCCGCACCCGCCAGGTGTGAGTTATGCTTAAAGCCATTTATTTATTTATTTTTTTTTTGTTATAAAAATACAAAATCAGTACAAGGAGGCTTTTGACTGTCCAACTAGGAAGTCAATCCATTGACGGGATTGTTCCTTTGTCTTTTTTGTCATGTAGTGTACCCAGGTCTCGTTTCCAGTCACAATTGAGTCCAAGAATTCTTCGCCATCGATGTAGCACTCAAGGAATTCTCGGGTTGCTTCTACCCGTTGTGGTTTGTGATCTGTGAGCATTTTGGGACCCACCTTGAGCAGACCTTGTGGTATCCCAAATGTTGTCTCAAAATCTTATCAAAATCAAATTTCTGTCAAAATTTTATCAAAGGTGATCTTACTGACATCAGGGTCATGTTACAGAGCTCCTGAACCCTCACCGTCGATCTGCAATCATTGATTTTTCCCCTTGGCAATTGTTTCGTCTGAAAATGATGGCCGTCCGCCACGCTTTTAAATTCTCTACAATTTTTGCGCACGTCTTTTGCACTCATACACTGTTTCCCGTACGCTTTAAGCCTCTGAGAATGAATGCCTAACAGGGTTTTGTAAAAAAAAACTGATTAAAAAGCTAATTCACACCTGGCGGGTGCGGCGAGTGGAAGCTCCATTGCGAACGGCTGCCACGCTCAGACTAAGTGTCGCAGAGAGTGCAGCGTGGTGGGGATTTGATGTATGGAAAATAGGCTTTGAGCCAGTGTTGCCGGATCTCGTGAAAAAGTGTTTCTTGCGACCTTAGCACCTTTTAGACCTTATTTTATGGACAGCCATAACAGTACAATAACATATACCAGTTGATACTTTAAGTTCTGGAAATCTGAAATTAATTTATACCAGTTGATACTGTTTATTTTCTGGAAATCTGAAATGACTTTATTTACCAGTTGATATTGTTTATTTCATTATCATTTTATAGAAGTATGGTAGAAAATTACTTGTAATTCAATAGTCACTTTCAGAACTATAAAAAAATACACTTATTACATTTGATTTAACTAGCACTCGTGCTAAGTTTGTAAAAGATTTTAGTCCCTTTTCATTATAGTCCAGCACAGGCTTCTCAATCAAAATAATTACTTGTACATTATCTAGTTCCTTAAATTCTTACACTACTTCACAAGGAAAACTTCTAAACTACTGGTTCGAAAAAAACTAAAAGAGAGCGCTTTAGATTAAGGGAGAAGAACAGAAGAATGGTAACCCACCCCCGCAAAAACTAGATGAGGGAGCCAATTTTTTAGCATCCCCTGACGCTTATATGAACTGGGTCATCCAAATAAAACGGAGGCATCTAACTGATTTCATTGGACGGCCAGACGAAAGAATAGTGACGGGCTTAAGATGAAAACGGAAAGGTCCGTTTTGGCGAAATAGGGGTGTCTTTTGCAATATTTTGCCATCTTTTTAGGGGTTTCCCTTCATACCCCTCCTTCTGGAAGACGACAAAATAAAAACAAGGGTGTCGGGGTCGGGCTGACGGGTGAATTGATGATGACCGGAACTTCGTGTACACTATATTTGTGTTAGGAAGTTAAGGCAGTATTTTACGGGGAAATGTGTGATGCTGAAATGTTTATGGTTATTTTGCAATACGTTCAGATTTTTCATGAAAATGCTTTCGTGAGGAATTTCACTCCATATTTCAGCGAACGTTACAGATTACTGTTTCAGATCATTTTTAACAAGATTTCTCTGAAAATATCAAGTGCTCGTGTTTATGGCAGGCAACCATTTTTTATGAGTAAAATGAAAATTTTATAATTAATGTCTTGATTTTTATAACTTTCCCGGCACGTTTGATAGTTTGAGTATCCATATTATGGAAATAATTATGAATTTGCTTATTTATAAATAAACTTTTCACTTTTAAAATAATTAAGCTTTGCTCTGAAGAAAACACATTACCTGCTTTCAAGTATGAAATTGACTTTTATATGAATATGTTTTAGTAGAAAATGTAAAACAAAGTAATCTAATATTCATCGTTCAAGTAGGAGATCAATTTTTTTATTTTTTTTATTTTTTTTTATTTAATATTTGTATGTTTTTACAATAAGTATACATTTTTTTTTTTACATGTTAAACAGAGTTGTAAAATGAACATAACAATAGCATTTCCTCATCATAAAGAGACAAGGCTCTTGTGTTTGGTGAGGGAATTCAAGCTCAAGTATATGTAAAATTTAGTAGAAAATAATAATATTGCATCTAATAACAAAAGATATGTAAGAAAACTCGGGATATAACAATAAATAAATTTCAAGATTTAAATGAAATATTAGCGGTAGAAATGGACTCTTACAGTTGTTTCAGGTGATTTTTCAAATTAATTTGGAATTTATGTATATTTTCGATAATTTTTAGTTCTAAAGGGAGGTTGTTGAAATAATTTATACCTAGATACAGATAGGTATTTTGGATGTGCTTGGTATTAAATTTAGGGATTTTGATATTGTTTTGAAGTCTTGCTGATATATTGAATTGTAATTTTTTTAGCTGTATTTCTTTAAAAGTCTGTAGAATTGCATATTTTTTATATATATTGTCTATTGTAGATACTTTGAATATTGAAAAGATTCTTTCAGTAGAGAATGTAGATGGTTTTTTCAAGATAACCTTAATTATCAATCTTTGAACTATTTTCAGAGGATTTAAAATAACATCATAAGTTCCTCCCCACCCTATAATACCGTACTGTAATATAGATTGAACAATTGCGTAGTACACTTTTTTGAGGTTTTCTAGTCTAAGAATATTTCTTATTCTGATAAATATATATATACATTTCCTAATTCTTTTGACAAGTTCACAAATATGTGTTTTCCATTTAAAATGTTGATCTATATATACACCAAGATATTTAATATTTGAAGTTGAATTAAGTGTAGAACATGTTTGATTACAATTAGTTCCACCACATTTACTCTGATGTATTACAATTTTTATTTCTGGATTTGATTTACATTTATTGATAGAGAAAGGGATAAATTTTGTTTTTTCAGTATTTAATGAGAGGAGATTTTTATCGAACCAGTTTTTCATATAAATAATACGATAATTTTTAAATCCTTTAATAGCTTTTCTAATTTCACTCCTTTAGAAAATATATATTCAAATGTGTTACTAGTTGACGGGCAACAATCCTTAACTGATCCGTTAAGCCTCGGATACACGAACCGGTGATAAGGCATGCTTTTGGCGGATGGCTGGCATGCTAACTACTCGCATGCTTGTATGTACGTATACGCATCCCAGACGCATGAATGCTAGCTACTCACATATATATTTTCATGCGCGTAGGAGGCTGAGATGGAGGACCAGGAAGAAATATGAAACGAACTGCAATTTTATTTTTGTAAAGCGGCAAACTTGTATCCTGGTTCAAGCACAGGCAGCCGCGATATATAAAAAAATACCAGAGTCAAGTCATTGCCGAGCCATTTTGATCGCAAATGGTATACCCGCTATTAGTATGCGAGTTACAAGCAGCGACAAAACACACACGCCACTGGCACGCTGAAGACCGCTACTGGCATGGTTTTGAGCAATTTTCTAACCTGCATATATATGGCTTAACTTAAAGGATTATTGCGTTATAACTAATTTATTATGTTCATTGTTATTTTATTTTTTTATGCAGTGTAATAATTGATTAAAGTTTTATAATAAATCATTAACGTTATACCTACGCAGCAATACATTACAATCGAAGTCTCACACTTTCACAATTACCCGTCCATAAATTGGAAAACCTTATATAATATTTGGATGTACTAAAGTTATATTTTATACATTTTCGCTTGATAAATTCACGAATGTCCTTGCGTGAAATGACAAAAATATTTACGAGAATTTCCTTTTTATACTTAACTTGAAAAACAATATCCAAGCGTAAATCGTTTATTCATATTTTTTATCGATGCCTCGAGATCAACGATGTCATAAATTTTCCTCCGAACTTTCCAAATTTACAGGTAAAGCGATATGGACCATATTTTTACAATGAAAATTCCACGGAAAAATTCTATGAACGGAGTTTGTCGAGGCTTTCAAATATTTCATTTTGAACCTTTTTTTTTCAGGGAGGACTAAGACCTCAGTATTTTTTTGATAATGGTATCTCCACAAAAAAGTGATCTCCAATTTTTAGAACTAAAACTATATAAAAAACAAAAAAATATTTTATAACTTTGTTGACTTTTGAATTCCCCAAATTTGATGTACCTGTATTTTATGTTGACTGTAATATATAAACAACAGCGTTTTTTTACATAAAGTACACAACTTTCAAATTAAACCTTATACTTTGGTTAGAGATATTAGAAAGTGCACTTCTTTCCACATATATTTATATGACGGCCTCCGTGGTCCCGAGGTAAGACTCTCGACTCACAATCCGAAGATCGCGGGATCGAACCCGGCGTGCGCAAATAAATTTTATTTGATTAATTTGTTGTAATTCACAATTAATTCATTACAAATAATACAAACTATATTTGCGACACGTTCCAGAGTGGAAGATACTCTGAGTATCGCTCTGGTGTAAGACCACCATTCGGAATTGAAACGTTGCTTGAAATAGCTTAGTTATATTTGGTGACCAGATCTGAATAGCCAGTATAACTTTCCACCTTCCTCTTCCCCATCTCCTTCTCCTCCCCACTACCTTCACCCTCACAACATACCCCAGTTGGGAATGCCCTAGTCTTGCTGGCTAGCTGGAGCAGTTGGGACTCTTGTGCGATATTCATATAAAAAAAATATATTTACATATATATGGTATCCGGAAACTTGTTGAAGTGGAAACTCGCGAAAAAAAAAATAATCAGAGACATTCGCCAGCTCATTTTTGTCTCCGAGGGACCGATTGTATTAAAATTTTGCCAAAATAATTCATACTTTGTACTCAATTTACTCGGAAACAAAATCTAAAAAATATCATCAATGGAACTTAACTGTTTTATATTAAATTCACTATTTAATGAACAATGGTTTTACGTACAACTTTATGTTTCCTAATAATATTAAAAAAAAATCTTAAGTCATAATAAAAAAAATATATTACAAAACCGACCCTAAATGTGATGTGGATTCATCAGTTTCCAGCTTGTACTATGGGTTTCCGGATACCATGCATATTTTATATAAATACGAACTAAAAAATAAAATCTGATTGCACTTTATATAAAGGGTATTTTCATTTGAAAGATGAGAAACCATTCATTGAATAAATATTAATGAAATTATTCTTATTTACGAAGACTTTTAAAATATACGGAGATTGTCAAAAAGTTTTATTCCACCAAAAGTATATGAAATCCACAAAAAGGTTAGCCACTTTCTTCTGGAAATAAAAATTGACCAGCAAAAAGAATGAATTTATCAATCGTCAGTTGGTAAGTAGCTAAGCTAACTTTCTTTTACGTGAGGTAAACTTTTTCAAATTGAAAATAAAACTTCTCTTAGTTGGGGCAAATGTACCCACATCTACTGGGAGTTACGTGTCAAATATTCTTAAGAGACGCTTTGCCAAAGTTAGGGAACAAGTTGCTGGCTTTTGCCGAACGAAAGGGCAAATTTATATCCAAAGGGTTATAACAAATATGAAATAAGTTAACGTGTCGTCAATTTGGTTTTGATGAAAATAAAATAACATTTTCGCAATGATTTTGGAATGTTCAATTTTTCGATATAAGATTCGCATTTAAATTTTATCTTATATGAAGATCTTGATTTATTGGAGTCAAATTATAAAAAAAGATCTTGCGGATTAGGTGAGGTTAAAAGCTATCCCAATAATTGTTAAAAGAGCCGTCATCTACATGATTTACACAGCCATATGCATAGATAAAATATAAAAGTATCAAATTTAATGTAGAAGTAGGATGGAGTTCTTCGATGGAGAGGATTAAATATGCATGAAAGCCCGGTAGACGAGGAAGTGTTGCAAAACACAAATTAATCCAATCCAGACGATGGAAAAAAACACTAGGTTCAGCAAACTCACCACAATAGCTCTGTTGTCTTTTTTTAAATTTTCGGCTATCTTAGAAAGCCTAGTTTTATGCTGTATTCCCCCACTTTTTAACCAAAGAAAATAGTGATCGTCTCTATACTATTCAGCCACATTTATGTAGATATTCCAATACTCCTTCGTTCTGCAAGATTATTATATTGATTTGTTGATCGTAATGATACTTCTTAAATGTGTTGTGAATTTCCAAATAAGTGTGATTACAAGATGATTTTTTAACGTTATCATAAAGTGTATGTAGGAATATTGAGTGGTTTATTTGACTTTAAGTGTACATGAGCGAGATAGAAGATAACCCAGTATATAATGTAGTAGGTAGACTCGCTCTCTCAATAGCCAGCTCCCAGATAGACAACACCTATTGTAATATTCTTGTTATGCAAATAAATATTTATATCTCGACCACGCACGTGTTAACTGATTAATTACAATTTAAGGGAAATAGTAAGACCAGTTTGCAACATTAGCTGAGTAATAACAATGGCTATATCCCAAAATAACAGTGTACAATGAATATTAAATTGAACTAGATATCCTTACTCTACTAGAAGGCTCCGAGTTATTCAAAACACCCTTGATACAGATCCTCAGCAAAGCCGTCTCAGTTTTATAAATTTTGTCATACCACTACTTTCAAATAAAGTCAGTAACCAAAGCTAATTTAAAAAAAAACGAACCAGAAAATAACATTCAAAATGATATTTTAAAGAAAACTCAGACCCACTACATTCCATTTTATTACACTCGAAATTTGATTCCCCGCGAGGACTTTTGGATCCCAATAAATACATAAATTGTCAAGAAGAAATCTTCGGGTTAAAGCTTCTCTCCTTAAGCCCGAGCTTTGAATCCTGAGCAAAAGGCAGGGAGGATTTATGGGTGAGGGTGTACCAGGTTCAATGTCTTCATTGAAATGGTGATTTAGTCAAATTCCTCACTGCACACAATGGCAAGTAATAGAAAAAGAGTGACTCTCCAAATCTCTGAAAGGGTCTTTTGTGATATTCCGACAGTGTAATGGAATATTGATAAATCTGAAATTTCTATTAGTAGCGGTTTTAAAAAAAGAAACCCGTGTCACACACTTGTCTGTTTTTAGCTTTAAGCTACCAAAAATGCTCAATTCTACAAAGGTAGAATTTAATTTGGAAAATTACTTGATAAAAAAAAATATGGTAGACGCAAAGTGGCATTTAAACTACTTTGGTGGTAAATAGCGACTTAAAACATGTTACCAACAGTTTTGTATTATAAGTATGAAGTCCCAAGCAGTATTTTCCAGCGTCTTTCAAGTGAAAACCACATTTCGAAATTGAGACTTTATTGTCTGAGATGACTCTAGTTCTATGTTTATTGTAATCATGGTTCACAATAAGTTAACAATAAGTTTACAATAATTTTTAACGATAGTGTAATAATATTAGACGGATAACCCAAACTTTAATTTTTTTATTTATTGGATTTGAACATAAAATACAAATCTATATACATATAATTTATCAAAATATGTTTGCTTGTGTGTATATTTATGAGCTGTCTATGTATTGCATTCATTATATTAATCAAAGGAAATGTTTTAAAGTTTCAAAATTCCTTCTTCCACCCTCGCGAAGGTTTCTGAATTATTACAACCACACGACAATAAATCTGATTTATTTTCAATCATTACAAAAACTCTTACGTAACTGTCAAAAATGTCTCAATTTGAGAATGATATTTTGCAAAAGTCTGCGTTCGAGACCCAGTTGCGACCATTGTCTTTTTCTAATTTTCTTTGTCTTGTTCTATTTCAGATTTTCGTTAAGATTATTTTTGTTATCTTCTTCTTCAATGATATATTAAATTAATGGGAATAAATAACCTTCAAAATAAATAAAATAATTAATTGGTTCATGTTGAGTTGTTTTCTTCCAATATGTTGTTTTCTTCTATTATGTTCTATTCCGTTGTTAATTTTATTATAGAGTCCTTTCCCAAAGTGATATTATTCATTAATTCTTTAATATTTTTAATAAATTCTTGGGTCTCCATATTGGATGGATTGGATCGCCTAAGTGGGCGAGTTATTGATGTAAACCATATTTCTTGTTTTACTTATCACTAAATTACACGACTTTACTCCTTCGGTGCGGAGCGTCAATAAGTAATCATAATGGAATTCTACATATTAAACTTGAAAACAAAAAAACAAGAAAATTCCATTGTTTTTAAAAATATTGTTTACCTTTGTGAAGTAGTTTACTCACGTAAAAATGTAAAAAAAATTAAAAGCTTCTCAAAATCATGCTTTTACATCACCCGATTTTTAAAGATAGGTTATGAAATTCAATACCTACTCGTTATATAATAATTTCTTGAATGTTTAACTTCCAATCGCTGTGCGATGATTTGCGTCAGGTACTGAATATTTAAAATTTGTAATAAGAAAGCAACACTGACGAGCATTGGTCAAGATTGGAGGGGACGCGGGTAGGAGTGGACGCCGTGGGCAAAAAAGCTCCCAAGGAGTCTTCTTGTTTTAAGTTTGGTGAGGCTTGGTCACATCACTTGATCCCTCCTTGTTTTGCATTCAAACAGTTGTTTGCAACACGTGTTTTAAAATAAGAATCAAAGCAAATTGATTAGAAATCAAATCAGTGATGTCTTCTGAGGATGGCGTCAGCCCAAGTGTGACCCGGTGACAGTAAATGTACGTAAATCTTATTTAATTATGTGTTATCCAATCAGCTCTTCGTTTTATTTTAAAATCGGTAACTTACATAATTCACGTTGGGATTTAAGGCTTTTCCTAGAAGTCGAGCCATCTCAATATATTCCCAAAATATTTAAAGAGCAGAAGAGATCTTTTTATTTAAAATTCCCCTGTGTCCATCAATAACCCATTTCAGTGGAAGTCTTCTTGAACTGAGGCTGTAAACAAACCGCAAACACGAGACCTCCCCGATTGGATTAGCTTGTGGAGGTGTAAGTATATAGTTGAACATTATATATTTATTTATTATTGCTTGTCTATAAATCTGTATTTGATCGGTTCGAAACCGTTTCGTCATGTGACATACTTCACTAGATTTGCACAAATTCCACAATATATGTGAAATGTTACTAATTTATAACATAATTTCAATATAAAATAAATAACCTTTCCGCGTAATGATTTACGCTTCTTGGTTTGAGGGTAGGTTATGCAATGCCCATTACTACACTTGTACAAATTACATTTATCTTCTTGGCGATAAAGCTTCGCTTTCCTATTACAGTCGACGTTTTATCATTCCGCTGTTGCTAGTAATAGATTTCATGTTCTCCAATACCGTGTCAGCCGTGCGGGAGCTACAACGAGCTACGGGAACACTTATACTCCGAACCTAGACATGGAGGGGTCGTCAACTCACTGCAAATATCAATTTAGAAGCTACTCTAAAATACGGCTATGAAACTTTAAATTCAAAATGTGGTTCACAATTCAGTGTATTGAAAATTTTTCTGTTTTTCCTTGTGTTAAATTTATCAAACTTATGCAAATGGTCTGTCTGGAGCTTTTGGCCCAGAGCAAAGGTCAAGTCCACAGGCATTATGCAAATTTGAAACAAACAATTTCTTTCAAATCAGTGCTTTCAATGAATAATAAATAGATACCTTTAATTGATAGCTCTCCTTAAGAAAAAACAATTAGACTTAAGGCAAAAAAAAAACGGTAACAATTCAGATTTTAGATAATTCTCTAATTTAAGAAAAATGGCCAAAAAGTGCAAATTGAATATTGAAAAACCAACTATATTCCTAAATTAATGCATCTTGATGATATTTCCGCAAATGATGGAGAATACAAAGCAAACGTATCCCAAATATTTTTCATTTGTTTACACTAACTCGGAATCACTTGATAATGATTCATCGCCAAATATTACTGAACACAACAAAAGCAATCTCGTTAAAATTCATATAAATGCGGTTGAAATAAAAAGTTTTTTGAATAAAATAGATTAGAATAAAGGTCCCAGCCCTGATGACATTTCACTCTTCTTTGTCAGATGCTGTGCAAATTCATTATGTTTATCACTTTTTTATTATTTTAAATTAATCTTCAACCACTGGCGCTTTTTCTGATTTGTGGAAAAAAGCTTATGTGGTACCAGTTTTCAAATCTGGTAACCAATCTTTACTAAAAAAGTTATAGACCAATTAGTATACTGTTAATTAGTAACATGTTTTGCTAAGGTTTTTGAATCGCTGATATATAAATTTTTTTACCATTTAAGCCTTTTCTCTAGGCAACATGGGTTTGTTCCTCACAGATATATCAATCAAAATCTTTTGAGTTTTGTAATTATGTGTGTAACTCTTTAAATGAAAGATTACAAGTAGATGAAATAATACTGATTTAAAAAAAGCTTTTGATAAAGTTATCAAAGTTATCACACTCCATCTTACTTAAAAATCTTGACCAAATAGGAAAAGATGGAGACCTATTTCGCTACGTAACTGAACGCAACTAGTGCTTTTTTAATGGATACAAATCATTACCTATGGATGCAACTTCTGGTGTACCACAGGGGTCAAATCTTGGCCCTCTTCTTATTCCAATATTAATAAATGACCTAGGTTCAAATTTCAACAGCGATTATGCTTTTTCTCCGATGATATTAAAATTTTTCATAAAATTAAGTCTGTTTTGGATCATCAACTGCTTCAAGGTGATTTCAACACACCAAATAATGGGTGTAATGTCAATTATATGCGCTTAAATGTTGAAAAATGTTACAATCTAAACTTCATTCGAAAAAAAAAAAAAAATTTTCCTGTTATAAATAACACCATTCTTTAAAAAAGTGTCTTCCATAATAGATCTAGGAACCACTCTTCATTCTAAATTCATATTTGATTCACACAATAATGCTATTTAGTGAAAATCACTTAAAATGATGGGTTAATTCTACATAGAAAATGTAAATCTATCAAAGATCCTCTATCAATTTTAACCCTTTAAAAAGCTTTAATTAGAATTAAACTTGAAAATGGAAGCATTATTTGGAATCCACGTTACTGCAAATTTGAAAACATTGTAGAATCGGTTAAAAAAATGCAAAGACTGTTACCTTTAAAATGTACATTACATGAACAAGTTAGATCATACTGCGTCCAATTTGAATACTTCAAAATTAATAGCTTAAAATTAGAAGGCAATTGACTGATCTAATATGTTCACATAAAATAATTCACAGCCATCTTACTTAGCCATATTACATCTTGTCTTAGCAATATTACATTGTGTCTTAGCAAAATTATAATAAATTTCCCCAATTCCCATTGTTAAAGACGCCATAATATGTTTCACTTGAACACATTGAAAAATAATATCGCCTGTTTTAGCCCTCTGACCCAAATGCGACTATATGTTTAATGCTGAAATAGATATTTTCGTCGATAATCTATTTATGGATTCAGAAAAAATGTTCTGCGAGTGCTTAAAATATATCGTACTAATATAATACGTATCTCTAATTATTTATCTCTTGCATTTCTTGCGTCTCTTTGTATTATTTGTCATTTTAGTGAACTTTGTGTTTTTATAATTTTCTATTGATAATTGTTTTTTATTTAATTTTTATTTACACAATTTCAATATTTACAATTGTATAATTTGATTGATTGCTTTATGACCGGTCAGTGGTTGAGTGGGCATCGCGTTTGGGTCCCACCCGGGCGTTCCGTGTTCGATTCCTTGGCTGGCTAAGTCCTCCATCACAACACAAGCAACGTTTTCGGCTTTCTGTGGTGGTAGTAGGAGATTTTCAAACAACATTGTTGGATTGTTCGTAACCCGGGAATGTTTGTCTTTCTTTAAAAAAAAAGTATTTTTCAACCTATTTGTTTATAAACTGAGTTTTTTTTATAACTGGATTATTCTCGTGTGATTGAGAACATCCCTAAAAAATAAATATAAATAAATAAATACCCCTCAAAGCATTACGAACAAAGATTTATACATTGCAGTCCATAAAATTATATCGTAAATCAGGTCCATAAATGTTTCAAATCGATCTTAATATAATATAATATGTCGATGGTTACAAAACACAATATTGCCAATGTCTTTTTGATTATAAAAATGTACTACCAACCACTAAAATATTTTTTTTTCAAGCATCAACATCTAAATAAGCTTGAATTTTGAGTCTCTCTATCGGTACTTTTATTTTTAAAACGAAGCTACTGTTCAATTATTATAAAAATTCCCGACTGTCCCTACACGGCACAAACATACATTTACACAATGTTTCTGAGCAGTTGGAATTCTTTATTGTTGAGAAAAGTAGTTTCCGATATATTTAAAATCAATCCAAATATTTCTAGCAAATGTTTTGTATCGCTGCAGAGGCTAGTAGAAAATAGCTCCGCCATGGACCACTGATGCAGTGGTCCATGGCGGAGCTATTTCACCCGATATCAGTGCAAGGAATGCAGTTCGAGAGAGTTATTCTAGGCTCTATTCGATCTTCTTTTCACTGCGGAATAATATGTTACTTCAAGAAGGATGGCTTTCGAGAAACAGCATTGAAGTTATTGATGACATTCTAGAGTCTAGATTTTTATTTTCCGTGATTTATTATTTAATCATTTTTCAGAATATCATTTTTGCACTTCGTTCGTGCACTTCGTTCGTGCACTTGTAAAACTTCTGCTCTACATGCAGTAACTATTTGTAATAACTATTTGATAAATAATACCTATATGTTTTTTTTAATGAACAGATTCTCTGTGACGTGATATTAAACGTAACTTAAAATAAAACAGTTATTTAGTTTTACACCACTTTAAAGTAATATTAAAATTGAAACAGTATTTCTGTGAGCAGTGGACCTCGCGTCCAAAAAAATGTCACTAATTTTATCTCATTTAATAAATCAACACCAAAATTTCCTCTAAAATCATAAAATTTGTAAGTAGACACTTAAGTACTTAACCAATTATTTTAAAACCATGCAGTATTATTTTTTATTGCAAATAAGGAATTATACAATCTGTCAATAGAAGCATCACTATCGTAATGACAATTTATCAAATTTTCTTCATGCAAGTACCTTAATATTGAAAAATGCGAAAAGGAAAGTCCAAATAAATACGACTATTTTACATTTGAAAAGAGAATCTTTACCAAACCTTTAAAACGGCCACCATCTTGAAACGGAAACGTAACGTGCAAATAAATTTTTGGCAAAAAATAGGTAGTTCTGGTTTTGATGATGCATTTATTAGAACTAACCACGCAAGGTTTGGCAACAAATAGACTGTATTTAATAATACGTACTATTCGATTAACATATAAATATATTAAAAAATGGTTATTTAACACTAATTGGCCCGAAAGACGATTGTCACATAAGACAGATTACAGGGTTATTTTCTGGGTAGATTAAGATTAAAAAAAAAACATGTGCTTACAGATATAGTTGAAACACGTGGGTACAATATGGCAACGCGTATTCAGAAAAATATTAATTGTACTTTAGCGAGGTACATGAACTCTTGACCTTTGCATAATAGCATTAGTGAGAAAGTTAGCGTGAACTCGGCTGCATTTCCCTTTAATGTCAGCAACTCTCGCTGACTAGTTTCGCTTCGTGACATCTTCAACTGACGACTAAACTTCACTATTAGTTCGGTCTGAATGCTTCACTTCGCTAAACTTGTCACCAAGAGAAGTACTCGTTCTTGCCAGCTGTGAAATGGTACAGATTCATGATTATATTACACGGGGAAATAAACTATATCTATTTTTTGTTTTTGTGTGTAGTTCGTAGAACACCATTTAATTATTTTTTTTAATTAAATTAAAATTAATTTTGATAATGCTATTATTAAGTTCTGCAAGTATTTAAGAATTTATTTTTGTTACAGCTGTTTCAGTTTACAAGACCATTTAATAGTTTGAAAATGCAGCTGTAACAAAAATACAATCAAAAATACTTGAAAAACTTAACTTGATAATAAATACCAAACTTAATTTTAATTAAATTTAAAAAATATATATATTATTTTTAGCCTGAAATACTATCAGAGATGAGACCACAGAGGACCTGATTGGCAAACTATCATCAATAACATTGATACTTCAATAATTTTTTGGGCCTCAATTCAGAACCTGAATACCATTCAATTCAATTTATTTATTCTTACAGCATTACACAATTTAACATTTTTAATCGTTTTTAAAATACATTTCTAAGAGAATTATATTAAACATAAGTGGTAGGTATACAAACTATTCTAGCATTAATAGAGCTTTCCTTTTAAAGGCAACTTCAATATCGCTAAATATGTCAATATCCGAATCAATTCTGTTCACCAGCAAGATTGCTCTCCCGATCGGCATGGCCATATTCAAATTTATCTTGTAGGCTAGGAGATAGTTCAGTTTATGTTGTCGGTGGCGAAGATCACCATCGGGAACATAGAAATGAATGCTTTCTATGATAGCCGAGTTTTAAAAATCATCCGCGAATCACTCTGAAGAAATGCGTAGAAATGTGTACATCCCTTTTGACCCATAGATGGTTCATTCTAAGCATACCCAAAAGAAAGTTAATAGTATAGAGTCACCGGTAATAGCCGTTTTCTCTCATGTAGAAAAATCTAAGAAATTTCTTCTGTACTCTCTCCAACACGAGGGAATATTTTACTTGGTGTGGACTACAAATTACCGACCCACTTTCAAGTCTACTAAGAATTGAATAGAAATGTGAGAACTCGGGTAACTCTAATATTCCTTGCAGTGCGCAGAACAAAGCCCAGCATTCTCAATAAAGAGCTACAAGCCATCTAAACATGAACATGAAATGTCAACCTACTATAAAACATGATTCCCAAGATCCTCCATGGTGGATGCATGTTTTAAGCTTTGGACCTTCGTCGTATACCGGTAATAACAGGTATAACACGCCTTAGCGAATGACAAAATTTATTTTGGTAACTTCAATTCCTTCTTCATCTGCTGTGTAAATAAAACTTGTGTATGTTTTACACGAAGCTAAATGCATTTTTGTACACGTGTTACAAATTACAAATGAACACTATGGATTTCAAAATACTTTGCGTTTTACTCAAAACCACAATTTTCATCTTAAGAGATTTAAAAAAAAGCTGATCACGACCATCATAATATTTTTTTTATCGTTTTTTAATTGTTATCTTTGGATATTTAAATAAAAAAAATAATGTAATTACGGCAAATTCTTAGTAATGCGTTCACGCGTCTCGCGGCTGGCTGTTTGTTCCGGGTCAATCCAGACCATTTTTTTTTTTAAATGCGGGGCATATTAAAATACGAGTGGATATATTAAAGTTATTATTGCGTCCAGCTCCACATTTTTTCAGAAATTTTACCCTAATTGCGTGAAACATGGAAAAAAACATTTCACAACAAATTAAAAATAATCACATATAATTTATTAAGTTATTCATTTTTTTTAATAAAAAAAATGAAATAATAATAAAAAGTTCTATATTGTTATCAATTTGTAGAACTCAATATTTATTTCACTTCTTTTTTATATTCAATAATATTATGATCCAATTTATAAAAACAGTTTATTTATATAAGTACGAGTTCTGCTAAGTGATTATTATTACGCGTAACAGCTTTTTCGCCACCTGAATGCATTTTCAAACTGTTTGATAATACCTTCAGAAGGCAAAACAGCTGTTACTTTGCATTATTAAACAGTTTGATAATGCATTCAGAGGGAGTAACAGCTGTCACTCGTAATAATAATCACATATTGATAATATGTAATTTTAAGCGAAATTGTATTAGTTGTTTATAAATACAACTCTTACGATGTATTTCATTATTTTAATCTCTGAGACCTTATGAGTTAATTGCTTTTTTTTTATTGATTTCGTAAGACACATAATTAATATTGTGAATTTAAATTACCTTCTATTTATGTAAACGCCCACTAGTTAATAAAATTAATAATTTAATAAATAGCAGAACTCGTACTTGCATACATAATTTTTTTTTCAATTTGATAATAATATTATTGAATATATAAAAGAAATAAAAAATATATATTTACTAAGTTACTATCTTATATACTGTTACAAGCGCGGAATTACAGTTTTGAATTCCCCGCGAAACTAGCTTGATTTGTTCTGCATTGGCGCGGAACTGCCCGACAAATCTGAGCCATATTCCTGAATTGTAACTGTCCCCTGAATTTAAGTTGACCTAACCATGTTTTTAGGGGTTACGTGGCTTCCTACGTAGGGCCTTTACAGTGATGCTTTTACAGTGACGCCTCACGTGGGGGGCTTTACAGTGGCGTCTACACTAGAGGGCGTAATCCTTGCAATACCTACAAAAAAACCTTTATAGAAATAACAAAAAACTCGCTATTGCACAAAATTGAGGAGATCTCAAGTGTTTCGCTATTTTTGGTCACTTAGCAGTGCGGCTCGGATGCATGAGATGAGGTTTGTCTAGGTCTTAGCGGCAGTTTCGTCTGCCCACCAGCTGCTGGTTGAGGGAGAACTTTGACCTAACCAGCCGTACACTTTCAGAATATCGCCATGGATTCATATATTCATCACGCCTGGACTCATTGACCGCCAGATTCCTACCCACCATTCATACCGTTTTCCTTCCCAGAACGTCCCCTCCTTTCTTTCCTGAGAACACCCTTCACTCGACATCCCCAAAGATGACATAGGCCCTGAGGGGAATTATTTTCGTCTGTGTGGAGCTAATGTTAAAAAAAGGAATATCTCAAGAATTATTTGCTTTGAGGAAATGAATATTCCATTTATTTCAATATTATAGTTCGTATTATAAGTCATCGTACAATGAATGAAGTAAAATTTTTTGTTCACAACTTTTCAAATAAATAATGGTTCACGTTCATAACAAGTCTGAGCTATTTAGAATATCTACTTATAAAAATATTATGAGGAAAGAATGAAACAATATCGCTTAACTTCAAACAAAATAAGACAATGCTCCCCACAAAGGAATGAAAACGCGGTTCAAACACTACGTTAAGAGATTGCGCTTTCGAAGAAACAAGCTCGGAATAAACTTCCATACAAAGTCTTGTAAAATAATCTTAGCAGAATTCTAAAAGGAAAAAATTTAAAATAAAAACCACGAATTATTAAAAAATAATAGATGAAACTATTTCATGCACAACAAAGTACGCATATATTTAAAATTGTATTTAACCCTGTATAAAACAAGTGAGGCCCCCGGTCGAATTCGGCAGCTACGGCTGGCCTCAAAACACCTGAAAACAACATTTGGCTTCGTGCAGAAACGGGCGGTTCCTTTGATAGATACTCCTAAATGGATTTCATTAGCACGGGCGTTGGGTGAGAATTTTGTCCTTGTTCTATCAATATTTCAATGGAAGATGCTTGAGTTTTTAAATGAGTAACTTCTAGATATTATTTGAAATATTTAAACTAGTAACTCCTATAATATAGGAGGAATAGAAATTAGAATTTTAAATGAGTAACTCCTAGATATGATTTTTTTTAAAATTGATCTACTCCTGCATATGATTAAAGTTTTTTTTTAAATTAATATGAATTAAAATTAATGATTTGAATGTTTTTCCTAGAAATGATTTGAGACTTTAAAATAAGTAACTCCTTGATATAATTTGAAATTTTAAATTTAACTTTTAGATATGATTTGAGATTTTTAAATGAGTAACTCGTATGGTTTAAGATAGTTGAATGAGTATTTTCTAATAATATTGACTTACTTAGTCATTACTTCGTGCTTTCGATAAAATAAATAAGTGCATTTTATCATTTTACTGTTCAGGATTATCTCCATTCCCTCCGGACGGAAACACAGAGAAATTACTTCCCATTATGCAATTGCCAGTGTAAAGCTTTCTCCTCTGCAAGTAAAGGGTACAGCGATGGAGACGAAGTGACGCTGCATAAGATCCTTTGTAATAGTCCGAGGAATATTTGCCTTTAGTAAATTTCGACGGGAACGTAATAAAGTCGAGATGGGAAGGGAGGGGGATGGAAACAGTTCCACGGGGTAGAAAATGGAACAGGATGGAACGGGATGGAGTTTGCGAGGGCAAGTTGTAAAGATAGATAAACCGTATAAGAATAACAAACTTATGCAAGAGACAGTAAGTTGAACGAAGATTTACAGAGCAAGGGTTCATAATTGTAAATTAGTTTGATATCTTATAAAATCTCTAAGTCTTATTTTAGCAGTTTTTTTTTTTACAGTTTGAAAGGAAATTTTGTACCAAATCCTTAATTCTGTAGGTCACTTTCACCAATATAAACTGAACAAAAATTCTACCTTTGGTATGAGCTTATACTGCGGTAATATCCAGCAAAATAAAAATTATTCGACAAAATTTTAAGCTTTTTACTATGCAATAAAATTGAAAACAATTTTCTTCGCATTCCAATTTTATCAGTCTTAAAATAAACCATTAATTTGCGATGTCATAATCCTACTCGAAATCATATTTAAAAGTAAAGTTTTGGTTTCGACAAAAATTGACGTTATGTGCAACACTCAACACTGAGTAAACAAAATGGTTTGTCGCATTTATAAAAAAAAAATTATAACAATTTTCTTCGCATTCCAATTTTATCAGCCTTAAAATAAATCATAAATTTGCGATTTCGTAATCCTACTCGAAATCATACTTAAAAGTAAAGTTTTAGTTTCCACAAAAAATTGACTTTATGTGCAACACTCATCACTGAGTGAACAAAATGGTCTGTCGCATTTATAACAACACTAGCTAGTTCACGGCACGCGTTGCATGCCATATTCAATGAAATAAATTGTTTTTCCCTGGATGTATTTTTCCGTTTGTCCCCGTTACCCCGGTCCCGCCAACCGCCCTACCACGTTATTTTGTATATTACAAATATTCATTTTTTATTTTATTATAAAAACAATCAGTAATTATTCTTTTCGTAGCTAACATAAGTATCTATTTAAAATATCTATAATTCTTGAGTATTTGGCGAGTACTTCAAATAATTTCAATAATTGAAAGAGTTTCGAAAATTTAATTTGGAATTAACAATCAATCGTTTGCAAAATATCATCCTCAAATTAAAGACAGTTTTATAAGTAATGATTAAAAAAAAAACGTTTCAGATGTATTGTCATATGGTTGTAATAATCCAGAAACCGAGGAAGGTAAGAAGGTATTTTGAATGTTTTCAAACATTTCATGTACTTAATATAGCAATACTTAGGTATTTATTTCCGAACTCTTATACCCCCAAGCATATTTTGATGTTATATATATATAGATCTCAGCAGCCGCTCAGTTGATTCAACGAAAACGACTTTTCAACTGTTCTAGATCCAGCATTAAGCGTATTTTAATGTATCCGCCTTTATGATAAAATTTTTATTATTTTTATCTTACTTTGCTCACTGGTTAATACGCAATATTTCTTATTCAGTTAGATTTAGCATTATTATCACGAAAAGTGAATATTTATGTCGGGGGAGACGAAAAAATATGCCAAAAATATGCATGTAACATTTTAATTTTGTTAAAATTATTTCATTTGCGAGGTAAACGCCATTTTTATTTTCATCATTTTTTTATAACATTTCATAGACAATCAATGCTGCCAATCATAGAAAAATTATTATTGCCATATAAAAAAATAATTTATTCATTTTATGTAGTGAATGTATTATTAACAAGTTTGAATCCGTAATTTTAATAGAAGAACATGGAAAGAAAGGTATTAGAATAATTACACATACCCGATAGACAAACCCTGCTTTGCCAAACAAACCATTTGATACCTGGGATGTACATCTAAATGATGATGACATCCAGCTTTCGCAGCTTGAATCTCAACCCAGGAATAATTTGGAAAGGGTATTTTTTTGTTTTTATTTTGACGTGAATTTATTTTATAAGTTTGATACTTCCGAAAATGTCATATTTGATCTGTTATAATTTAAAAAATGAATATTCCGTATTAACCGTGTATCATATTTCGACAACATGAACGTTCCGTGTTATCCGTGAGGTGGGCTTATGTATTTTTACCAAATTTTTAAGAAAAATATTTGAAAAGGGTATCTGCAAATCGGTTTTTTGTTAGTTAAAATCTTATCTCTCTAGATAACACAGTATTTACAAGCATTTGCGACATCTAATTGAAATTTAAGTAGTAAATTAAATGAACAGCTTTTCATCACTTCGCTGAAATACCGCGTGGAGGTTAAAGCTCCACCAACACGCGAATGTACTTTATTATTTCGAGACACGCAGATTATTAAGCTCAATAATAATTAAAGGCTACTGATTAAATGCACTATTTATTTTTAATTTGATTACCACCTAGAAATAAGGTCAGTTCATATTATAAACGTCATTAATGTGGCCTACAAATAAATCAGGTCAGTTTTTCTGTTACATATATATATATATATATATTTTTTTTTTTTTTTACATGAGCTCCACACAGGAGGCCCTGAGGAAAACAGTTTCCCTCAGGGCCTACGTCATCTTTGGGGATGCTGTGTGGAGGGTTTTTTTTAAGGAAAAGGAGGAGAAGAGAGTTCTTGGAAGGAAAAGGGTTTAAGGGGTGGGTAGGAATCTGGGGTTCAGTGAGTCCTGGTCATCCGCCTCCAAGACCTAGACAAACCTCACCCCATGAACCCAGGCACCCCTGCTAAATCACCAAACGTAGCGAACCACTTGCGGTGACGTATGGCAGAGGTGTTGGTTATCCAATGAAGGTTCCCGTGGCGGCGGTATCCATTCCCGCCTCCCAAATTAATAAATATATGTCACCTACATGAAATTATGTTTCAAGCCGTAGGTGCATGAGAATGCAAATTTAAGTTACTTCTTAACTTATTAACTAACTCACCATCACGCCTTTTCCCCGCAGGGGTAGGCAGAGAGGACGAACCACCAAACAACTCATTTGCACATACTTTTGCCTCATTCACATTCATACATCGTCTCATACATACTCTTCCATTATTCAGACTCTTGAAATGGCCCGTCTCAAGTATCCGATTAATTTGATCATGCCATGTCTTCCTAGGGCATCCCCGACTTCTTCAACCATTAACATTTGGCATTCACATGTCTACATATAGCTTTAGTTGCACTTTATTGGGGTTCAATTTTCAAAAGCAGAAAATCTACAAGGTAAGTCTTCTACTAAAGCATATGTTAGAATAAAGCGAGGGTAAGATGGTAAAAATAATAATGTGTTAAAATAAATCAGAATTAAGATATTCTTGCTTGTATAGAAGGGTGTGCTGAATCGAGATGCTATTTTTTTTACCTTAACCCTACACCCTGAGAAAAATAATTTCTCTCGGGACCTGTGTAATCTGGCGATGCTGGATGGAGCGTTTTTTTTTAAGAAGGAAAGGAAGTTCTGGGAAGGAAAAATGTATGACGGATGGATAGGAATCTAGGGGTCAGTCCGGGAGTGACGGACATATGGAGGAATCCCTCGCGCTTTGGTGCAAGACAATGGATCGTGAGAGACTATCTGGAGTAGTCAAAAGCTCTCCCTAAACCGGCCTCTCCCTATCCGGCCCGCCACGCAGCTGGTGGGCAGGTGTATCCGCAGCCAGGACCTGGATACACGTCACCCGATGAACCCAGACACCTCTGCTTTGTCACCAAACAAACCACCAGGGGTTACCTGTGGCAGAGGTATTGGCTATCTAATAAATGGTTCCCGGGGCGGCGATACCCGTACCCACCTCCTAAATTAAAATTGCTGCGGAGTAGGAGGGGATTTTGGAACCAGCCCGAACCAGTTTGACACGTGCGCTCTAATACTATCGGTGTCCACAAATACATTCAATTCAAACGAGCGCTCTGATTTTTCTATTGGTAAGCAGGTACCTTACTGCAAAAAACCGAAAATGTATACTTACTCGAAAGGTAGAAAAAGGTTCCAAAAAATAATTACAGGATAGGCCACAAAGAATGAAATCAGTGAAAACATAATGTTAAATCATTGGCTATATTATGTTAGTGTAAAAAAAGTTATTCACATTGAAAATAATTTTTACCGTAATACTTAGTATTGATAAACGATATGTTCTCTTTTAAATTTGTTTTTTATATTTTTTTTTTTTGATTTATTAAATATTTTTATAATTTTACAATACGTATATATTTTTTTCAGAGTTGTTAAATGAATATAATAAAAGCCTTTCCTCACCATAAAGAGACAAGGCTCTTGTGTGTGAGGGAATTCACGCTCAAGTATATGTAATCATTTGAGTAAGTAAATAATAGTATTGAAAATAATAACAAAAGATATGTAAGAAAACTCAAGAAACATCAATAAATTGATTTCAAGATTTAAATGAAATATCAATAATATTAATGAACTCTTACAGTAGTTTCAGGTAATTTTTCAATTTAATTTTGAATTCATGTTTATTTTCAATAATTTTTAGTTTAAAGGGGAGGTTGTTAAAATAATTTAAACCTAGATACTGATAGGTATTTTGAAAGTGCTTGGTATTAAATTTTAGTATTTTAATATTGTTTTAATATCTTGCTGATATATTGAAATGTAAATTATTTAGTTGTTTTTCTTTGAAAGTTTGTAGAATTGAATATGTTTTATATATATTGCTAGTAGAGTAATGTAGTTTACTTAGAAAATGGAAAAGTTTTTTTCAGTAGAAAATGTAAATGGTTTTTTCAGGATAACCTTTATTATCAATTTTAGGAGAGGATTTAAAATAACATATGTTCCTCCCCATCCTATAATACAATATTGTAATATAGATTGAACAATTACATTGTTCACTCTTTAAGGTTTCTTGTCTAAGAATATTTCAAAATCTTATAAATATATATAGACATTTCCTTGTTCTTTTAACAAGTTCACAAATATGTGTTTTCCATTTAAAATGTTGATCTACATACACACCAAGATATTTAATTTTGGGAATTAAATTAAGTGTAGAACAAACTTGATTATAATAAGTTCCATTTCGTTTATTCTGGTGAATTACAATTTTTATTTCTGTTTTGATTTAAATTTTTTTAAAGAGAAAGCGATAATTTCTGTTTTTTCAGTATTTAAGGAGAGGAGGTTTTTATCGAACCAGTTATTTAGTGTATTAATATCAATATTCGCCAGGTTACACAATATTCACAGTTTTCCAATCAGCATCTTTAATTATTATGACAGTCTCATCGTCATAAGATATTATTTTTCCATTTATTCTTTGTGTGAATATTATGTAATTTCCATAGATGATAAACAGTTACGGTCCCCAGGACTGTACCTTGTTAGCGTCTACGGGCGTGCTGATGCTAACGGCAGGGTTGGAGAAAGCTCCCACATATTTAATACAATTAGCTGCTGTATCTGCCCCAAATAAAAAACTAGCTCAGGATTCGGTGCAAGCAGGATCTCGTAACCTCAAGGCTAGTGCTTGTGGTTCGGAACTTCACGCTTCTCCATTCTCCCAGGGCCTCCCTCGTCAAGCAAAACACGGTAGGTTATCACATAAACAGTTTATTCAATTCTAGGAGACACAATAATATATAAAAGGAACGATCCTAGCTGAAAGTTAGTTTGAATGTCCGTCTCTCTTCTCTATCACGCGTGGTTAGGGTTAATACATTTAATTGCACACAAAGGGTAACATGGTATTTGACTCACGTTTGGTTTATGGGCCAACAGCGGCTTCACGCGCTTGATTCTCTCAGTCTACGCACCGTCCATCGGGGAACGGAAGCGCACAAACGGCGAAACTGAACTGGTGTCGCCCATGTTCGTGCGGCACGTGGGCCCTGTAAGCTCGCTTGCTGAAGACTGCGGGCTTGCCGTGAGCGGCGCGTCTAGCGGCCGCTCGGTTTGTTGCTCGCGGGAAGGGGTAGTGCGCGCGCCTCTATATTGGCGGTCTATTTTGTAACGTAACACTTCCCCCCTCGCCGCAATAAAAGCGACGTGGTAATGGAGCTGTAGGACTAATAAATCCTCTTACCTTTTCAGCACTTGTGCCAAAAACATTTAAGAGAAACGAGGAGAGAGAGAGAGAGAGATTCCTAACTGGAGAATAGTTATGAACAGAACACAAAAGAGGAGATACATGGTGTAACAAGGAATTGTCAATAAATGTATATAAAGGCAGTGGCATACATAAATACAGTTGCAAAGAACAAGGATCTGTTGAAAAAAGGTACAAGGGTTATGCAGTGATAGAAAAAAAAAAAAAAACTCTAAAATTGTATCATTGGTCTGTGAGCTAATGTTTGCGAACGTGGTTTGCGTAGGATGTCTGGGGTGGTTGAACGTTTCACTGAAGTTACAAGGTTACTTTGTCACAGTAACCTGGCCCATTTGAGATTACACTCAAGGGACACTAGGGCCTTTAAGAAATTACGAGGAAGAGAACACATGATGAGGCTTCTAGGTGGTGTGGAGAGTTCTACCTGTCACAGAGGTCGAAAGGGTAACTGCTTCCGGATCCTGTGGGTGAGCCAGTACGAAACCATTGAAGTACTGGAGAGTGGGAATCGCAATTGGTGGCTGGTACACTGGCTTTTGTATGTAGTGGGATTGTTTTGTGAACAATCGTTGGTATTGTCACTTGCGCAAGGGCACAGGAGCATCAGCACAATGGCAGTAGGGCATTTGCATTATGCAGCAGGAACATTTGCATAATGGCAGCAGAAACATTTGCACAAGGGCAACAGGAACATTTGTATTATGCAGCAGGAGTATTTGCATAATGGCAGCAGAGCATTTGCATTATGCAGCAGGAACATTTGCATAATGGCAGCAGGAACATTT
Organism: Glyphotaelius pellucidus; assembly: GCA_936435175.1. Taxonomy (NCBI): domain Eukaryota; kingdom Metazoa; phylum Arthropoda; class Insecta; order Trichoptera; family Limnephilidae; genus Glyphotaelius; species Glyphotaelius pellucidus. The sequence goes on along the minus strand of OW386538.1, from coordinate 28,089,242 downwards.
GCACAAGGGCAACAGGAACATTTGTATTATGCAGCAGGAATATTTGCATAATGGCAGCAGAGCATTTGCACAAGGGCAACAGGAACATTTGTATTATGCAGCAGGAATATTTGCATAATGGCAGCAGAGCATTTGCATTATGCAGCAGGAACCAACCTAGAGCTGGCGTGCTCGGGTTTGTTTTGAGTGTCGGTTCTTTGTGGTGATACAATTCGCAACTACACGCACGACTCACACTAGGTTATGTTAGATGCGGTCGGGTGCTTTTGGTACGCAGGGATTGAAGGCAAGGGACCTCCGTGACGGTAGCGAGGGCAGCATGAAGAGGCGCAGATGTAGATAGGGTGCAGAGCTGCTGGTTTTTTTTTTAAAATCCGGCAAAAATTATTATTAGAACAAAATTCTTGAAGTTTACCTGCCTAGTAGACCAATGATGAAAAAAGTTTGGAGAGAAACAAGTGTGCATGTTGAGAAAAAGTTGGATTTGTTTGGCGTGTAGAGAGAGAGACGGAGAGAGAGCTAACTAAATGTGGCTAATTCCTAATACATGTTACAAAGGTACGTATTCAAGGACAGGTTCTGTGTAACCCCTTTTGGTTTTTTTCTTTACCAAATACATTTCCAAGAATACGTGGTTGAGGGATTGTACGTATAACAAAATTCCCCATTCGAAAGAAGTTGGTCTTCCATGACCTATGCTCACGTCTATACGGTAGCATTTTTTCTACTTTCGAAAAACAAAACATTGCGTACAAGATTAGTTATAACAAAGTGGGAAAGGAGTAGGAAGTTGAAAGGATCCGCGTATGAAGATTGTCCCATTTGACAAACGAAACGCCAAGTGCGTAACGCATATATCCCCATTCACGGATAATTTCGAGGAAGGGGGAGGGTGATAATTGGGAACATTTGAACGAAGAAAACTGCTGGGGACTCGGCTATTTCCGAAATTCGACCTCTGGGTGGAGGTGAAACAAGGTCTACAGCAGTCATCCTGGCACATTACAATAATATTTGGTAGTGTTGGACAAAAGAATACACTGACATAAAAGTCTAATCCTCTACGTGTATTGGGCAGAAGATTAGGGGTCGTTTTATTCTCCTACTAGTTTGCGAGAAATGACAGACCCTTGCTCAAATCTCACAAACCTGGGGATTTTCTTTGTTCGTCTCCCAGACAACGAGTTAGGTGTGTTTGTGTCCATCAACTTAACTCCCACGACACGATGCCCCATAATCATGAGTGAAGCGTATGATTAGTCCTTTTGAGATAGTAGATAGTTCCTGGGTTCTTGTGACAGGAAGTCCACGGGCATATTAATGATTACAAAAAAGGGGTGTGGACTACATTGAGTAGTTCACACATAAAGGTTTGATATTATTTCGTTCGCACGATTCATGGTGAGTATTGTAACGTCTTCACGTATAGCGTACAAGATTGCAAAATCAAAAGATTTGCAAGTAAGTTTTATAACGTCTTCACGGATAACAATGAACGAATTACAACTGGGTTGCCCAGTATTGAAGGGAGGTGCAAAAGACTAGGTATTTATGACATTTCTGACAAAAACCCACAGAGTAATTATAACGGGCTCCCCGTATCGCATTTAGTAGATATTCTGAGATTCCCATCTATGACGGCAGATTTTATAAGGTTCCCACCTATGATGGCAACAAAGGTTAACGTTCATATAAAGGTACCTATTCAATACAGACGGCGAGACATACTGATGTACTTAGTACAACAATACCGTAGCATAATAAATCCATATTAGCGTACGTTAAAGACTTGCACAAAGGCAAAAACATATTTGAAGATCTGGCCAAGATTTTATACTTCAACAATTAAGGGACAAAAAAAATTTCTGGCGTGCTGATGGAATGTGAATTTCATCTAAGCTTACCGCAAAAGAGATCCTTTGTGGTACAACCCTTTTGGTTACGCACAGAGTATCGTATCGTGATGGTACAACTTTTGTTGTACTTACACGTACGATGGTAGCAACAATACAAGACATGCGCTTATCGTTGTTTGACAAGGCAAATTATTTACAAAGGTCCGATTTGAGTGTTTAAGACCTTCTAGGTTTTACTTACTTAAACAGACTGCGATGGACACACCTTGGTGTTATGAAAATTATAATAATGGGATGGGTTGTTCGCAGGGTGTTCACTTGGAGACCTGGCTTCTTGTTGTGACCTCGTACTTTGCACGTGATAAGTCACAACAAGGCAACCCCAAAATTTCAGTTTGAGCAGTTGAGACCCAGGGTGACTCAATGTTGCTGAAATGTTGTAAAAAAAAAATTTATCGTTAATGAAGAGGCACGTTGAAAGTTGTCCCTTTTATAACGATACTTTCCAGACTCCACATCAAGTTCTGGGGAGAGCTAGAGCAATTTGGGTTATTTATTGAGCGCCATTCTATTTTCTTAAAAAACAGAAAAAAAAACTTAGAACGGGTAGCAAACATCTGATACCGCCGTGGGTTTACACAGGTTTGCTTACCTAATTTAATTACATATGACATAAGGGTTAGATGCACTTTGGCGAGGACCCGATATTTAATGTACAAAAAGATTTTCTAATATTTAGAAAGGGGTGACGAGGTATGACATGATGATGTGAAAATATGATGCTGCTAGTTGTGACGATGCACAAAACCTTGGGCACGTAGTCTCTGACTACTTGCAGTAAGCCACAGGGAATTCCTTTCTCCGAAGTGATCAATTTCAGGTAGAGGTGTGCATGCTTAGAAAAAAAACGATGTTTCCAAGGTTTGACACCTGGGGCAGCAATTAGAGGCGAATGACTGATGATGACGAGATATTTATACAAAAAAAAATAAAATAAAATGAAACGAAACCACAAGGGAGAATTATAATTTCTTCCATGACTTTGGCTACAGTTGACAACACTGTGCCAGAGCTAGAAAGGGTTTCGTTTGAGTGTCTCAATGAGTGACAATCGTTTACGAGAGGCCGCTCATTAGTGACGAAACAAAAGGGTTGACTTCCATAGTGATCCATGTCACGGTGTAGACGAATGGTTGCTAGGAGTCAAGGAATAACCGTTGGGGTTATACGGGCGTGGCAATGGAGTTTGTTTCCATGTTCCCACTTTTTACAATGTCCTTTATGTGGTAGTTACCTATGTGTTTACCAGAGATGTCGGACAATCGGTAAACCAGGTCTGAGATTTTCTTTAGGACTTTCGTTTTTACAAAACGGGGTGCCAATTTGGCAGAGAAGTACAGCGCACCTTGTGACAGAGTGTTGTTTCTCCTCCAGACGATGTCTTCTTCCTTGAATGTGACGTGCCTCCTGCGAAGGTTATACCTGTCGGCGCTCTTTTGGTGGGCCAATAGTAGAGCGTCTGTTACTTCACTATAGATAGCGGAGAGTTCCTCCAAGCGGTGGGCGTAATTTGCTGCGGGGTCTGCTGTGGAGGAAGGGACGGGTGGAAGGCAATTGTCAGGGTGTAGTGAACCGTGAACTACTTGTTCCATGCCGTGTTTGAGAAAAAATGGTGTATAGCCTGTAGCGAGGTTCACCGTGTTGTTCATGGCTGCTTGTATTTTGTCTAATTTTTTGCACCATGTGCGTTGGTCTTTGCCAACCAAAATTGCCAGGGCCGTGTTTATGGTTTGGTTGTATCGTTCAACGGTGTTGTTCTGTGGGGTGTAAAGGGTGTTATAGAATACATCCTTTATACCATATTTAGACAAAAACTCTTTAAATTCCAGAGCTATAAATTGTTTACCATTGTCGCATATTATAGTACGAGGGGTACCGTAGGGTATGAAAATATGTTTTTCCAATAGATTGGTTATTGCTGCTGCAGTTGCCCTTTTCAGAGGAAACAACCAGCAGTATTTGGAAAAAATGTCCACTACGCTGAGTATATGCATGTAACCGGCGTAGCTTCTAGGGAAGGGTCCAATGAGGTCCATAGAAAAGGATTGAAGTGGTCTATCGGCACGCTTGGGGTTGCCCATTAGACCAGACGGTGGTGCCGTACTGTGCTTGTATGCCTTACAGATGTCGCACTTGGAGATGTATAAACGTACTTGTTTGAATAGACCCGGCCAATAATATCTTAAAGATATTTTTTTGAATGTTTTGAAGGTTCCAGGGTGTATGGAGTCTACGGCACTGTGGTTATCAATAATAACTTGTTCTCTATTTTCGAGAGGGACTACCTTTTTCCAGGCATAGTCCTCTAAGATTGACAGTGGAGGCTTGCAGTTGCGATATAGTTGTCCGTCCTTAATCATAAAATTCGGGAACTTTTGTGGGTTGTCACTGCATCCTCTAAAGATTTTTTGATACCATACGTCTTTTGTGGGGAGACTAGAATTGGGCAATTCGGCATTTAATGTTGCTATCTCGATCCTAGAAAGGGCATCCGGGACGATATTATCGGCGCCTTTACGGTGGATGACATCGAAAGTATATTGAGATAGGCGGGACGACCAGCGAGCCAATCTCCCAGAGGGGTTGTCTAGCGAGATCAGCCATTTTAGGCTGCTATGGTCTGTGACGACGGTAAACTTACTGCCCTCAATGTATCCGCGGAAATGTTGAATGGATTCCATGACTGCTAATAATTCTCTCTCGGTAATCCCGTAGTTTTTTTCGTGTTTATTTAGGGTACGAGAGAAGTATGCCACGGGGTGTTCGCCGTCCGTAAAATTTTGAGTGAGGACTCCTCCGATTCCGACGTTTGATGCGTCCGAATGGATCGTAAAGGGAAGATTGAAGTCGGGGCAATTCAGTACTGGGGCTGATTGAAGAGCCTCTTTCAGGGAGTTGAATGCTGACTCAGTCTCCGCAGACCAGGAAAAGTTACTGGTACCTTTACGGATTCCCGTGATTTTGTTGAGCGGCGCCGCGAGAGTTGAGAAGTTTTTTATGAATCTTCTGTAGTAACCGGTGAGTCCGAGGAAGGCTTTTACCTCTTTTGCATTTGTAGGTCGGGGAAAATTTGTCATAGCCGCTACTTTTGTGGGGTCTGTTCTTAGGCCTTCTTCGTCTACTATGAAACCCAAGTATCGTAGGCGGTGCCTGCAGAATTCCGATTTCTTCAGGTTGATAGTCAAACCGGCCTGTTTGAGTTGTTGAAAAACCTTTTCTAGAATAAGTATATGTTTTTCAAAGGTATCGCTAATGATGATCAGGTCATCCAGGTAGCAAAATAAATTGTTATCAAACTCTGGGCCAAACAATTTATCCATGAGTCTTTGTAGTTCTGCTGGGCTGTTTTTTAAACCGAAGGGTAGTCTTTTGAAATGGAACATACCCCTGCCAGGCACCACGAAGGCAGTCTTTTCGCAGGAGCTGGGATCCAAAGGTATCTGCCAGAATGCTTTGCTTAAGTCTATGGATGAGATGTATTTAGCGTTTCGAAGTCTGTCCAGGATGGAGTTGACCAAGGGGAGCGGGTAGGCGTCTGATATTGTACATGCGTTGAGGCGTCTGCTGTCGAGGCAGAAACGGGCTGAGCCGTCTTTCTTTGAAACTAATAAGGTGGGGTTGGTCCATGCACTGCGGCTGGGTACCACCACTCCCAGTCTTAGCATATCGTCCAATTCTTTTTCTAGCGTTTTCAATTTTTGTGGAGCTAGGTTGTAATACCTTTGTTTGATTGGGGGGCCTGTTGTTTTTATATGGTGTTGTACTAGGTTGGTTAAGCCTAAACCGCACCTTTCGAAGGAGATGGATTCATACTTGTTGATCATTTGATTTAATTGTATTGTTTGTAAGGGGTTCAAGTTTTCGTAGGGTATTACCGTACGGATTTCGTTTACTTGGGGAGTGACGGAGGGGTTGTTAAACAGTTGCGGGGCAATTTTGAAAGCCATCCAAAAATCCACTCCCAAGATGAATTTCTGTGTGATTGTAGGTACAACTAGAAACTTGATCCAAACTGTTTTTTGGTCACAATTGATCGGCAGGGTTAGAGAACCGATGACGAGTTGTGAAGTGTTGTCTGCCGTGGTAACATGTGAAGAATGTTTTCCCATTTTAAAACCACAGTTTGTGAATAAGGTGTGGGCGTTGTCGCCCAGGCAGCTGACAGAGGCGCCGCTGTCTAGGAGACCTGAAAAAACCACGTTGTTTATGGAAAAATGCGCGAAGGGTCTACCGTCTATTGCCTGTTTGCAGCAAACTGTAGAGAGGGGTAAGGCCTGTTTAAAAAATTTGACGTGTTCCAACCACTCCGACCATTCCTTTGGCCTATGGGAGGGATGGCCCGGGGGGTTGGGGTCTAGTTTTTTGTCTTCCTGGCTGTCCAATTGGGAGGGGGTCTGGAGAAATCCATAGGGGGTTTGATGAATCTGAGATCCGGGATGGACGTTTCGGTATTGTCTTGGCGTGGTCTTTTGCCAAACTTCCTCCCTTCATCTCTTCTTGGAGAACGATCGACGGATCGCCTTTTGTTAGAGTGGGTGTCTTTGGAGGATAAAAGTTTTGCTTGTTTAAAGCAGGCGGCTTGGGAGTGACCAATCTTGTGGCAAAAGGAGCAGGATTTCTTCTCGTTGTGCTCCGGTTTTATGCCGGACGAAGTGCTTGGGCGAAAGTTTTCTTTGGGGAATCTTTCGTCTTTCTTCCGATCCTGGTATGCCTCTAGTAGCTGGCAGACATCTTTCAGTTGCTCCAGCGTGGCAATTTTCTGAGAAGTAATGATGTTTTCGTATCTGGGGAGAAGACCGTCGATTAAAACCGGGAGAAGTTCCGCTTCAGGGACAGGTTGGGTGAGCTTAATATTGATGGCCTCTGCCCTCTGTGTGAATCTAGCAACAGGCTCTCCGGAGTGCTGCTTGATAGCGAGTAGGGATAGCCTGACTCTATGTTGGGCCTTTTTTTCTCCGAAACTGGATAAAAGTGCCACCTTGAGTTCCCTCCATGAGTTTGTTTTTCTCTTATGTATCCTGTGCCAGGTAAGCATTTCAGGAGCGATGAGGTCTATGAAGTTCCTGTGCAGAATACTTTCGGGGATTCCTCTGACTTGGGCTGTTTCTTCTATTCTGTTGATGAAATCCTCCACATCCGTGAGTCCGTTGTATTTCGTCTTCCAGGTTGTCAAATCATATATTTTCGTCTGTTCCTGGGCTTGTACCACCAAGGGTTTTGCTTCGGAGACTGTGAGGGAGGTAGAGATGATTTCTGAGGTGTCTTCCTGTTGAAACTGCAACTTCCTGATGTACTTTTTGTTGTAGAAAGAAGCATATTGAATAAGGCATTTTTTGGATTTATTCCTGGGAGAAATCTTTCTACTTCTCAGGGCCTGTAGTAGTTCTTCCTTTTTTGACGTAGAAATGTGGGGGATTATACCCAGCGTGACTTGAGGGACTTCCATAGTGTATAGGGTCGTGTCAGGGTGACCTTACGTTGGGAGAAAAACGAGAACTCGACTCTTTATCCGTAATTGGAAAGAAATTTTTTGCCAGGGATTGACCACTGGGGACGTATATATATTTTTTTTTTTTACAAAATGCTTCTGCGAAAAAAACGCGTATTTGTAAGTGTTTGGGTTATTTGAAAATTTGGGCAGAGGTTTGCCTCTGGCCACGTGCTTTTTAGGAAAAATCCAAGCGTTTTGGAAAAAAAAAATTTCGAAAATTTAAAAAAAAAATCGAAAAAGGAAAAATCGAAAAAATTTTCAGAGTCCGGAAACTGGAGAAAATTTGGGCAGCGATTTTCCTCTGGTAATGCGTTTTTAAGAAAAACTCCAAGCGTTTTGGAAAAAAAAATTTCGAAAATTAAAAAAAAATCGAAAAAGGAAAAATCGAAAAAATTTTCAGAGTCCGAAAACTGGAGAAAATTTGGGCAGCGATTTTCCTCTGGCACTGCGTTTTTAAGAAAAACTCCAAGCGTTTTGGAAAAAAAAATTTCGAAAATTTAAAAAATCGAAAAAAGGAAAAATCGAAAAAATTTTCAGAGTCCGGAAACTGGAGAAAATTTGGGCAGCGATTTTCCTCTGGCACTGCGTTTTTAAGAAAAACTCCAAGCGTTTTGGAAAAAAATTTCGAAAATTTAAAAAAAAATCGAAATAAGGAAAAATCGAAAAAATTTTCACAAGTTTTCGTGGAAGTAATTTGTTTGAGAATTCAACAATATCTTGGGGGCATGGTTTCATTACGCGGCTTCCTATAGCCTGGCTTTAAACAGCACCAATTTTTGGTATTTACCCGCGAATTCCCTTCGTCTTTTCGACAAGATATTACCTTCTTTGTCAATTGACAAGGTATTATAGTGTCAGATGTCAAGGAATCCACGTCAACGCGAATTTAGTATTTTTTGCATTATTCGAATGTGATTTGGCATGGCATGGCATGGTCCGGTTTCATCAGACGACAGAGTCAAAAATACTTAATTGTCAAATGACAGAAAGAATTTAAATCCACTTGTTCCCTAGGTGTCAGCAAATGTCCGTTTAAAGAAACGTACCAGCGTGCTGCAAACTAGTATATTATTAAAAATATTTAGCACTTTCGAGACCAAGCGGATGATTTGTTTATCATGTACATGATTTTAATTGTTGAATACATTCTTCTTTAATTTGTGTTTATTTCCACTATTCACTTGTATTGAAAATAGCAATTTTAATCGGCCGACACTTTGTAATCACTGTATTATTCGCAGCGACAACTTCCTAGGTTGGGCACCTTGCGTTGGAATACCGGTAATATTTTGTCGAGTGACGAGTCACAAATGATAAAATCGCGTCCGTAATAATTTAAATTGTGATTCGAAATTATGTTCGCGCCGAGATTCCTGTTGGAAGTGCTAGACAATTGGGAATAAACAATACATCATAATAACATTTCAGAGTTTACAATTGTTGCTTGGGAACGAGGCCGTGGTGGAACAGAAAAAAATTTAAATGGCCCCACGTTTAGCGCCAGTGTTAGCGTCTACGGGCGTGCTGATGCTAACGGCAGGGTTGGAGAAAGCTCCCACATATTTAATACAATTAGCTGCTGTATCTGCCCCAAATAAAAAACTAGCTCAGGATTCGGTGCAAGCAGGATCTCGTAACCTCAAGGCTAGTGCTTGTGGTTCGGAACTTCACGCTTCTCCATTCTCCCAGGGCCTCCCTCGTCAAGCAAAACACGGTAGGTTATCACATAAACAGTTTATTCAATTCTAGGAGACACAATAATATATAAAAGGAACGATCCTAGCTGAAAGTTAGTTTGAATGTCCGTCTCTCTTCTCTATCACGCGTGGTTAGGGTTAATACATTTAATTGCACACAAAGGGTAACATGGTATTTGACTCACGTTTGGTTTATGGGCCAACATCGGCTTCACGCGCTTGATTCTCTCAGTCTACGCACCGTCCATCGGGGAACGGAAGCGCACAAACGGCGAAACTGAACTGGTGTCGCCCATGTTCGTGCGGCACGTGGGCCCTGTAAGCTCGCTTGCTGAAGACTGCGGGCTTGCCGTGAGCGGCGCGTCTAGCGGCCGCTCGGTTTGTTGCTCGCGGGAAGGGGTAGTGCGCGCGCCTCTATATTGGCGGTCTATTTTGTAACGTAACAACCTTGAGGTATGTCAAAGTTACTCGTATCTTGTTGGCTAAGTACACCGTTGATTTTTACAACTTGAAGGCACTGAAAAGGTAGCTTTTTATCCATTTTAGAGCTGCACCATTTAATTCAATGTTTCTTAATTTACCTCTAAGTTTGTCATAAGATATGCTGTCAAACGCTTTTTTGAGATTTATGAAAATTCCAATGCATTTTAATGATTTTTTTGATGAATTATGAACCATGCTAGTTAATTTTGCAATTGCATCCAGTGTGGTTTTACCTTCCATAAAGCCGAACTGATTTTCATTAATTATTTTATTATAATTAATAAACTGGTTCATTCAAAGAAATGATTTTTATGATTTGATTATCTCCTCCAACAAAGCAAAAAAAAACGCTTGAACATAAATAATTTTAAGTAAACCGTGATGAAGTAAGCTTTTTTTACGGAAACAGGTTTTATGAAGAATAAAAATGGTTAAAATCAAGTCTTAAGCATTTTGAATTAAAATGGTGCCATAAAATTCGCTTGCTGTGTTTGAAGTAATAAATCATTTATTAAGGATAGGATCTATGTATGTGGGAAGTAGCCACATTATGTAGAATTTTATCTTCATAAATGCTTTCAAAGAAATAAAAATATAACACATTTTTAAGTATTTTAATAAAGATGAATCACTGAGTTCTGTTTGTTCAAGTTGTTCATTTTTATTAACGAATGCTTTTGCCGGTTCGAGCTAATGGAGATATTACGGAAAAGGTTTTAACGGTTATTTTATTTGAACTTCTGTTCATTTTCTTCCGGCACTCGCGATAATGTTTTCTATAATAGCTTTCATTGCTGCTCGTGGCCATTATAAAATTGATTTTTAATTAATCCAAACTCATCGAAACTAAAATCCAATTTGTTGTGAAAATATTCGGTTAAATAGTTTTTTGAAGGGCCGTAGTTACCCTGCACCTTAGAAAAAGTGGTAGTAATAAAAAATTGTCTGAAGCGTAAAAACCACCATTCAGTATTGAAACCTTGCCTGAAATGAGTTTAGCCGTTTTAGGTGACCAGATCTGAATAGTTAGGTCAGCCACAATTCTACAGGGAACCATTTATTGGATAAACAACATGTCTGCTAGAGGTCACCCAAGTGGTTCGATAAGCTTGGTGACTGGGGTGGCCGGGTTTGTAGAGTTTGCCTAGGTCTTGGCTGCGAATGGGTCTGCTCACCTGCTGCATGGTGGGCCGAATCGGAAGAGACCGGATGAGAGAGACCTTTTAACCTCTGCAGTCAGACTCTCTCAACCCACCGCCATCGTCTTACACCGCAGTGGGAAGGATGGATTCAGACGACCGTAACTTCTTGATATACATAATACCTTTTTCTTTCGCAGAACTTATTTTCTTTCTTTTCCTTAAAAATAGAGAATAACTATTATCCTCAGAGCCTCGTGTGGTGCTAATGTAAAAAAGGTTCTTCTCAACCTTCCAATCTTTGCTACCTTTGGAATTACAAAATATACTATTTGGAAATGCCGTAGTCCCACTGCCTTCGGATCATTTGAAGCATTAAAAATTTGACTTTGGTGTTCATATAAAAAAAGTAAAAACCATAATCTAATTCGTATAAATATATCATGGTGGAACGTGAATCATAGATATTTGATTATGAAAGACAAAGAACATATTCTGTAAAAGTGTACTTTAAAATAATCCAAGGCCTGATGACGCGTATGTTATTTTGTGGCACCGTTTTAATTCAAAATAAGTAGATTATTTACTTTTTACCACGTTTATTTTTTAATTAAAAAACCGCGACATGTTTTATGAGCAATGCACACTTCCTCGGGCTTTACTTAAAACTGTCGTTTTTTTTATAAACAATTAACGTGGTTATAGCTAAGTAATCTATTCATTTGAAAAATGCATGTTGAGGCACTGAAGAGTGACCAGAAATCAATTCGTTAACCCATAAAACCCTTGTAACCAACTGCACAAGAACTAATCGACTAGCAAAGAAGTGTCACGTATGCTTAGCATGGGAGGACAGAGCTAGAAATATATTTTTTTTTTTTATTTTTTATTAATCTATAAACATAGGGTTATACATAGGGTTTAATTGATGCCTGTCTCACTAGGATTTACCTGTGTTGAGACAGGCTTTGACGTACATATTTAAAATTACAAGAATATTTTAAGTAACATACAAATTCAATTGAATACTATAAAAATGGAAAGGTGATTGGAAGTGTGGGTTCACTTTAAAGAGAGTTATGTAAATGTAGGAAGAGATGATGTACAGTAAATGATGATGTATAGTAAATTCTGTCAAATCTATTTATGGGATTGATTAATTAATTTGACATGATTCTATTTTTAAGTTATTTTACATGGATTAGGTCGTATGCAAATTGTTCACTGTCTATTAATGATTTACTTTACAGATGTTTGCAGTAGTGTGGCGTCCAATACTAACAATCCATTTCTTTACGTCTTGTTTGAATTTTGTCAAGGATTCAGTATGTCTGATTGTAGCTGGTAGTGTATTGTATAGTTTGCAAGCTATGTATTTGAAGTGTCTTTGTCCAAAGGTAGTTTTGGAAAAAGGAGTTTGGAGAAGTTCTTTGTTTTTGACTCGGGTATTGTGCGTTGTTTGTGTTGTTTTGTATGATGTTTTGTTGTTTTTGTGTAAATTAACTAATATGGATCTTGCGTAGAGTTGTTTAATGTCCATAACGTTGAAAGTATTGAAGATCGTATCAGTGCTGGTAGTAAGAGGCAGTTTAAGAATAATTTTTATGATAAGTTTTTGTGCTTTAATGATGGGATCGAGGGCACTGGAATAAGCATCTGGAATAAGCATCTGGAATAAGCATATTGTACGGAGCCAAGCCATCTGGTCCATACCCTCACGCAGACCAAGAAAGCTCTTTATGGACATTGGTCTGGCTAATCTAGAGCAAAAGGCAATAATATAGTTGGACGTGGAAAGGCATCATTAGGGAGGCGATAACTACATGGCTATTAGACGGTGAAAATAAGTTTTTGTTTTCCACTTTTACTTTTACCAAAAAATTTTCTGATATTGTTAGAATTTATATTGGAGAAACTCGCGCTGTTGCTCTAAAATTTTCGAAAAACTGGCAAAAGATTAATGACACGATGTGAATTACTTTCCGTTGCCTTTGCCAACCACAAACGGCAAACGCAATAAAACTAAGGATGGGTTGTTTCAAAAAATTTGAAGGATCCATCAAATATTTGAAGTTAATTTTCACGTACTATGTAAGTTTTATTCAAGTTCTGTTTTTACAACATTAAAGGCCAGTTGCTTCTTAAAACTAAAATAATCATAAAACTTGAGTAGAACTTACACAGAACGTGAAAATTAACTTCAAATATTTGATGAATCCATCAAATATTTTGAAACAACCCGTCCTTAATATTGACTTTCAAATGATGTAGAAAATGCCAAAATACCTTCGAATGGTATTAAAAATACTCTATAGCTTTTTTAAAAATTATTTGTATCTTTTTTGTTCTTCTGCATACCTTCAGGATGAATAAGTATAGTGCTTGGATAAATTAGTTTCGTTCTAACGAAAAGGTTTAACTATAAACATAATACAAGAAACTCATAATTATTAATGATTAGTGGTTCCGTAATGTACGGTAAAGTAACCTTATACTATAAGAACCCAAAACTTAAAATAAAATACCAACGAAAATTAAAATATGTTTTATTATTTTTACAGCTAAAGTCAAGAATTATAATTTATTAAGCGGCTATTAGATATAGATGATTTTCAATTATATTGGATGCTACTGCGGTGCTAACTGGAATTTACATTACGACTTACAACTCGTATGTCTCATGTACCTACATTTATCTATGAATATATTGTTAGAGCTGTTCATTTATTGAATAATAATTATCACATTTATTCTGTTGTGCAAAGTTTAATTCATATAAACATATTATGTATTTTAAATAATTCTTTCAATGTTAATTATACGTCTATGAACCTCTTGAGCCAACTGTTAATTTACCACCATAATTATTATACATAATATTTTAAACGTACCGTGTTATGAATAAAATAATGTTGTCAAAATGTACCTCCTCCTGACAAATTACACATTTAGTTAGTTAGTTCAATAATTTAAAACAAATCTTATTTAACGAATCGAAATATCACTGGCGTTCAAACACAACCATGCAGACAATTTAACTGTGCCAACAATGGCAGCAAAATGAAAGCGGGGACACACCGCACCGAAATTGAATTGGACTCGGCCAAATTTGTCCCGGCGTTAACGCAGTTAGCGAAGTAATAAAGTGGGTGTATCAAACGGCTACATTGCGATGCCTTCGACCATGTTTTCCCAGTACGTTATTCGGGACAGTCAAGTTAACTACTAAAACTTCTTTTTCAGCGCTGTACGGCGTCCGTACGCCAAATTGGGAACGGTTGGTATTCCAAGGACCGAGAATCAATGAAAACCAACGTCATTACTTAAATTAAAAATATCAATCGGGTTGTATTTATGTTTCTATGTTCTGAGTTGCAGACGGTTTTCAAAATTCATGAAGTCAATGTACTTACTGTTGTCAACAAATTTAACAAAAACGAATCTGATAGGTCATCATTTTTGTTCATATGAAGCAGATACTTTGTGATGTGACATTATAATTTAAAATAAAACAATAACTTTGTAAACACCACTTTTTATTTTTTATGTACTTAATGCCGACCGGGTTTCGCTACCACCGTAGCTTCTTCAGGGCAGTACAGAACTCTACTAAAATTAAGTTACATGTGTTATAGATAATATACATATGGGTTAAAAACAAAATCGGCCGGACTATTTCGATAAAAACTCAGGCGTCACCCTTATTCATAAAAACACTATAGGTATCAGATTGGATAATTTAGAAGCCCTAGAATTAAGAAAAGCCAAAAATATTAATAGCAAGGTAATTAACAATCAAATAAATCTAAATAATAGTCCAATACTGAAGTTGTTCCCTATTGACAAAAAACATTCCCTTTCCTTACCCAATGCTCCATCTACACTTATCCCTACTTCCTCCTCCACTTGAGTAGTCCGGCCGATTTTGTTTTTAACCCATATGTATATTATCTATAACACATGTAACTTAATTTTAGTAGAGTTCTGTACTGCCCTGAAGAAGCTACGGTGGTAGCGAAACCCGGTCGGCATTAAGTACATAAAAAATAAAAAGTGGTGTTTACAAAGTTATTGTTTTATTTTAAATCATCATTTTTGTTTTCATTTATTTCACTTACCTTACTGTACAAGCATAATTTTGCTAGCTACTCAAGCGATAGCTACCCAAATTCAAAATATTATGAATGAAAATGAATTATAAATTTAATGATCTTTTATACATTTAAAAAAAAAACGATAATATGAGATGTACGATGAAATGAAGGTAGATCCATTGTTTGTGTTTCCGTAGAAATGATATAAATTAAATCGAATGGCCGAATTGAAAAACAAGAATCCGGAAATATCCATCTCTCGAGTGGGCGGGCTATAATTTTGATGTTATTATTTAAGAATGTTATTTATATGACTATTTTTCTGTAATAATTATCATTTAAATAATGTGGTAGTTAATCAAAATAATTTCATAGATCTCAGAAATTTCATGACATTTTTGATAAGTAGTATAAGTTTGTAAGACTACAAGAAAACCATTTGAGCTTTAAAAAGTTTTTTGCTTCCAAATTTAAAGAGATTTGAAAAAATGTGGAATCAATGTGATTTCATGTAAAAGAAGAACCAAATGGCTCTACACAGTCGTTTCATTTTCTTTTTACAGGATATACTGCATTTGAAGATATATATATAAACGCCCTTGAAGGCGATGACCTTTTCATGCCCTGAGGGATAGATTCAAACATCCGTCACTCCTGGACACACTGACCCCCAGATTCCTATCACCAATAAACCATTTTTCCTTCCAAGGACTTTTTCTGCTTCATTTTCTGAAAAACCCTCCACAGAGCATCCCCAAAGATGACATAGGCCCTGAGGGGAATTATTTTTTCAGGACGTCCCGCGTGGAAATCAAATTATTTTTTTAAAAATAAAAACTATCTTTACGTGACGGATAGATGAGCGTGCTTGTAATAAAATACAATTTTGTGTAAGTAATGAAAATTTATAATTCTAAAATTGTACAAAAAAACAACGTAATAAAGCACTTTTAGTACAATTTCGTAAAAAATGAGCTTCAATTCGCCTTCCCTAATTCTATCGTCCCTGGGGGCAGCCCTGCCGATGCCGAAGGAGGAAATTGACAAAAAAAGCAATCAACGTAAAAGCACGGATAATCCACTCCCTGACATAATGTCCCCTGTCCCCTGTCCCCCGTCGCAGACCCCTGCCCAGCTTTGCGACTACAGTCCGAGTCGCCTGACGAAATGAAATTTTGTTTGTCTACTTGCTCGCTGTCTCGCTGGCTTGTCGAACATTAATAATTATTGTCTTATACGCTTTGATGTGGAAGACACGAGATGAGCTTCTCCACCGGAAGTTAAAAAATCGAGAACAAAGAAACTGCCATCTCACTTACCTCATTTAAAATGGATTTCAGCAATTGAAATGTTTAAACTTGTTTGTTTTGTTTCTCTACAAGGTAACCAAAACAAAACAGTTTGTTATTATAACTATAAAATGTCCATATGTTGACACAGTTGTGTCATTGTTATTTTAAACTTATTTGCAGCTTCTGGAATAGTAGATTGGGTCTCAATGATTCATAAAGAGTAAATGCCAATCTTTTGTATTTTCAACCAATGCCTTTTACAGACTTTTCCGATGTAAACGAGCGATTGGACAGGAGAAGATGGAACCGACCGACATAATAAGAATGTTATGCGTCCTTTGTTTTTTCGAAATAGAATCTCTTTGAAAATAGTCTCTAGAGTCTAGAGTTTCACTTACAATTTTATTCAACAGGTTTGTTAAGCCAATTTAAAAATTATAAATATTTTTAGCTTTTACCCCTTTTCCACGTTATATTTTATTTCCAAAAGTTTATGATGAATAAAAAAATGCTTTATTATTTTAATCATACCACCAGGCAAAAGCCAACCTTTATCCATCTCAGAATATTTATTTTCTTTACCAAGTGTTAAACAAATAAAACAAACCTCTCCATCTTATTCAGCTCCTTTTCATTGGAAAAAAATCAGGTTTATGTATTTATAATCAGAGTAATATTATAAATTTAGGAAAAGTACGTTTTTGCTTTTTAGAAGTAATCTTCCATCAATGCCCGTCTTTTTAACGCTCTTTTTTAAAACTTTGTGCTTATCTTTACAAAAATTTACTCTTACGCATTTCATGTTCAAATATAAGAAAAAAACCCTCTCACATCACAGTTACACCACCAGAACAATAACCAACCGACACTAAAATATACCTACACTACACACATCATCAGTTCGAAGACATTATTTCATGTACCTAGCTCCTAAAATATTTAACCTTCTCCCTGAGAACTTAAAATCCGAAACCCAACCCCATACCTTTAAAAATCATTATCACAATGAATCCTCACATTTAGAAATTACGATTTGTGAAACTTGGTACCTAAATTGAATTGAAATATAATAAATACAATTTATTACCTAAATTAAATTGTATTGCATAATTATAGCTTTTAATTACTATTATTATCATATTGAATTGCATAATTTAATAACTGTATCCAATCTGTAAACTTCATCCGCCATAACACAGGGACATCCCTAGCACGGTGGTTGAATTAACACACGATTTTTTTTCTTCAATGTATAATGTTCTTTCTTAAAATAAATAAATCTGATAATAATTATTGTAAAATGTGGATGTACGGTCGTCATCGTTGAACAACTCAGGCACCTAGCAGTACAGTGCTGTTATTATATTATTTGAAGATTTTCAAAATGAAAACAACATTTATCTGGGACAATTTGTTCAAAATTTCATTTCCATCATGGAAAACAAGTATACGGACCTATACGGTTCATCTTTTTTCAAAATTGACCATCAAATGGGTTTAAGTGCTTCATATGTCACCGTAGAAACGACGCCGTGAGTCACGGATGCCCCTTTTCAAGAAATCAAAACCCGCAGTTAATGTTGTATGTGACCCACAATTGGGCTTCCTGGTTCGTAGTAAAAAATAATTGCACGCCACAAAATATGTACCAAGCATAAATTCGACTTCCCGGTTTCTCTACGTTTCCACCTAATGCCGCTGCACCAAAAGTGAGCACGCCTTTGCTGTTGCGAACAAATTGAATAGATACTCGACTCTCTCGGGAGATGACACATATGCTGCCTCATCCATTGACACGCGAGGTCTCGCGGAGGCATGCCCGCCACCCAACAAGTAGGGGCGCATCGTGCTGCAGAGCGGTGTCGGCGCCAGCCCCACCACCCGTGCACTGTACCTACACGGTCCGTACACCACACCGTGTGTACAGCGGCGCTCGTGTGCATACGCTGCACGTGTAGCATGTAGCCTGTTCCGTTCGCTGCACCCCTGAAAACGGTGAAACTTTTCTCATTTAATGGCCGCGGGGTGGATGCAAAAGCGTATCGGAGATTCGGTCGGAGTCTTTTAAAGAAAATACACTTTTAATACTTACATAATAATGAATAGCTAAAGCACGAGAAGTTTAGAGATTAACATTGTTTTAGTTAAGATTCTTGAATAACATCAGATCGGAACAGATTTTACTTTGGCACGATAAGCGAAGTGTATTATAACAATTATTATCATTGTACTAGGGTCCGTCAAAAAATAATGCCTCCTATTTTTTTCTCATTTAATTGTCACGAAATAAAAAAAACGCCTTTACATTTTATTATTCTTTTTTTTTACATTGTTTTAGAAACGAATGTGTCTTTCCTGGGGTACCCCGTTCTAAGGTCACATTGTACATGTTTTTGTGTTCGAATTATAAGTTAATACCTGTTTTAAAATACTACAAGAGGAAAATTATAAAGTTATGTCTAAAAGAAAGAACAAAACAAGCATTAATCTTTATTTGGTTGCAAAATTGTATCTATGTTCTTCCTTCCCATGTCCATAATCCAAATCTTAATTCTTTTTTTGAATTCGTTAATTTTTTTAACAGTAACATGGGTTGAAAACCACACTATAGACGATTAATTTGTTACTTTTCAATATAATCTCCGTCCATTTTCACAGTTTCTGCCCATTTTTTAACAAGGGCATGTATCACAGTGCTGTAAAAAGCACGATCGCATCCAGAACACCATCGCCATAACTTTCCCCGCCGATCACAGTTTTTGTCCTTGGTGAGTTTGTGTGACGTCATTCCATTGACTGCCTTTTTGATTCAGGTCAAAAAAATGAACCCATATTTCATCTCAGGTCACAATTTTTTCCTGAAATCGAGCGCCGTAAGCGTTTTGGGGCTATATTTTTTCTTGTTTCGTTATTCTGGCCGATTAACTTTATTGGTACCCACCTTGCACAAAGTTTTGTTGAATAATCAGTCATTGAATAATCGTCATCACACTGACTTTACTGAGGGAGAGAATGCGACATCTTTAGTTATCTGGGGTCACCACGAATGATGTCATCAGCTCGCGTGCAGTCACTGCAATCAACGGCCTGCGCCGTTCCGCTTTTTGTCAGCCAGCTGTGTTTATCTTTCAACTTCGTTGAAGCGACGAACCCATCATTGTTCACATATTTCAGTTTTTCATGAATGCAAATAGGCGTTTCACCTTATACAGTCAAGAACCAATCACGGAACGCTATCTATTATATGTCTAACACTGCAGTCGCTGGCCTTTTTGCAAGCGACTGTAGTATTGCCACCTATTGACGTAAAAAGTTATTATTGCAGTAGATTGTAGAAGAAGGTTTGAGGAATAGCACCAAATTCAGAATTTTCACTTAACTAACATAATTTAACTAGAAAGAATAGGAAGCATTACTTTTTGACTGACCTTCGTACTAATTATTGAGTCAAAAATATGTATCAGTGTCTCCTCAGTAATATACTCCGAAGAATAATTCAACGCAAACATTCTATTTTTAACATATCATTTTCTTCAATTCTTACAGAAAATGATGTAAAAAGTAGGTAAGTAGCAAGACACTCTCAAACACTCTCAAACACTCTACTACATGATATGAGTGGAAAAAAAAGAGCTTCATGAATTGATCTATTTAAAAAAATTCGAAACTTTAACAAAACTATCTCAACCAATACTTGAAAAGTGAGGTCATAATTAAAACGACCAATGAGCGTAGACCCGCGTAATTTCCGTTTCATATCTCAACCAATAGAATGACCTTTAAAAGTGACATCATTATCCAAGCGGCCAATGAGCGCAGTTGATGCGTCGCAGGTGCAGTAATCGTCATTTCCGTTTCATCCGAAATCCAAATCACAGCCGTGCTATAGAAGTTTCACTCAAAAACATGTTTTATGAAACAAATTAAAAAATGTCGTGGGCATTAAATAATATTTCTGTTTTATCCCAATGATTTGAATAGGCTGTCTGTGTTTTTTGTATGCCTGAACCGTTTCTAAAATTATTTGAATTTGTAAGAATGAAATATTAACTAACTAACTAACCTTCTTCGGGTAGCCAGCTCACTGGGACTACCCCTGCAACAAGAAGACATACGTATGGTGACCAGGACACAAGATCGAAGAAGGAATACCCCGGACAAACTCCACATTGCGTTCTACAATAAAAAAACTCGGGAATCTCTGCTCTCTCTTAAAAATGCGGCCAAATCCCTAGACTCAAATTCTCCAATTTTTCTAAGTGAAGTGCTCTCACCGTATTTCAAGGAACTTCTTTGGAAAACAAAGCAAACGGCGAAAGAAACCCTCTACCAATTTGTGTGGTTTAAATCGAGCAAACTGCTTGTCCGCAAAGCTACTGGGGAAAAAATAATCCAAATAAAACATGTAAATGATCTGAAAAAAATGGGAAAACAAACGTAGACGATTCACCCCCCCTTAAGTAAATTTTATGTATTGCGATTAATCTAATATGGCTGAATTACTAAACACAATCAACTCAACTAGCACTCACTCACATTATTCAACAAATGATACAAAACTATGCGATAATATCTTTAGCACCCCGGGCACCCTAACTCTACTCAACCAAAATATAAGATCCCTCAACAAAAATTATGACGAACTTGACATACTCTTGTCCACCTTTGAAATAGACTTCAAAATTATTATCCTTACTGAATGCTGGATCTCAAATGCTTTTACTGTAAAACACAAAAAAAACTATTCCACACATCTCACAACAAAAAACCAACATCAAAATGATGGAGTTGTTGTTTACATAAAAGATAGCCTAAACGCCTCTGTCTCAGAAATCACCTTAGATAATGCAAACTGTCTACAAATAATCGCTGACCCAGATACGTGCATACTCGCTATTTACAGATCACCATCCACACACAACATTGCGCCCTTTATAATAGCTCTCGATGCTCACATAAAAAAAAATTCCCACTTCAAAAACATCATCATAGCTGGAGATCTTAACATAAACACACTTCCACAAGGCCACTCCCAAAACATCGAATACCAACTAATGCTCCTTGAACATGGCTTAATAAGCGCCATCAACACTCCAACCAGAGTTACCAGAGAATCAGAATCATGTTTAGATCACATAATGATCAAATCCAAAAGAAAATTTTGTAGCGTTGTATTCGAATCCACAATCACAGATCACTACACAACAATGATAGGACTGTCTTCACAGGCTTTGAACCCAAAAATTCAAAATAATTTTACTAAATTGGAAATTGACTACGATAACCTAAAACATTGCCTAGAAACACAATCGTGGGAACTCCTAAAAAAAATTAACACGACAGAAGAAGCCTGGAATTACTTTATAGCATACCTTCAAACGCTCATCACTCAAAACACCACAATAACACTCAACTCTATCACCCACCGCAAAAAAAGACTTAAAAAATGGATTACCCAAAGCATACTAAATTGCATAAAAAAACGGGACAAACTGCACAAACAAGTAAAACGCAACCCAAATGATATTTTTTTGAACTCTTTCTATAAAAGGTACAGAAACACTTGTTCCCTAATTATACGTAAAGCCAAAGAATTATATTACAAAAATAAACTGATATCTGCAAACTTTGACCCGAAAAGCGTTTGGTCAATTCTGAGAGAAAGCACAAATACACAAAAAAACAAAGATAGTGAAATCAAAAAGTTACTTATCAACGACGAAGAAGTCGACTTCCACAATAATCCTACACTTATTCTTAATTACATAAATAGACATTACACAAACATCGGAGCTAACCTAGCCGAAAAAATTGAAAAAAATTCGACTAGAAACGATAATCAAGAACCTCAAAACATTCAGTCTCAGTGCATTAATAAAAATAATGACAGTAATTTCAAATTTCGTAAAGTAACTCTGGAAGACACCAAAAAAATTATTCATTCCCTAAAGAATAACACAACTTCGGGACCTGATGGAATAAACTCAAAAACAATATTAGCACTAAGCCAACAACTACTTATTCCACTAACATATGTATTAAATCTTAGTCTGAAAGAAGGAATTTTTCCGAGCATCCTAAAAAAAGGACTGGTTATTCCAATCTATAAAACAGGGCCTAAAAATAATGTAAATAACCTTAGACCCATTACATTATTAAACACTTTGTCAAAAATTCTTGAAAAAGCATTAAAAGAACAGCTGCAACATTATTTGGAAAACATGCAAATACTCTCAACAAACCAACATGGCTTTAGAAAAAATAGGAACACAGAAAACGCAATTGCCACTGTAACCGAGTTTATTACACATAATCTAGATAACAAAAAAAAAGTTCTATCAATTTACTTAGACTTGTGTAAAGCCTTCGACACAATTTCGCACGAAAAACTTTTCAAGAAGCTAAAAAACATAGGCATAAATGGAGTAGAATTGGAATTAATTAAAAGCTTCATGTCTGACAGAACACAACAAGTTAAAATTGAAAACAAGACAAGTGAACCACTTTTAATTACGTACGGAGTCCCACAGGGGAGTGTACTTGGCCCATTATTATTCCTCATATACATAAACGAATTGTGTGACATTGAAATTGAAGGTAAAATAGTGACCTTTGCTGACGATACAGTCCTTCTATGTCAAGCAGACACATGGAAAGATGTATTTTTAGCAGCTGAAAAAAGTTTATCAATTGTCAAAAAATGGCTAAACAGTAATACTCTTACCGTTAACACAATCAAAACAAAATACATCACACATAGTATTACACAAAGAGGTCAACCTCCCTCAAACTTAGATTTGTTTTTGCATGACTGTAAACAAACTTCACCCAATTGCCAATGCGAACACATAGAAAGGGTAAAACAAACAAAATACCTAGGAGTTATTATTGATTCACACTTACGCTGGACTGACCACATTACTTTTATCACTAATAAACTCAAACGAGTCTTGCACCTAATTAAGACAATTAAAAACATTTTCCCACTAACAATACTCAGATCCATATATTTTGCACTCTGTCAATCCATTGCCACATATGGAATACTAGCCTGGGGAAGTGCAACAAACATAACAATTGACCCAATTCAAAAAATTCAAAAGGCAATAATAAAACTCATCCTGCAAGTACCCTTCTACACAGATTCTAGCAAAATCTACAAAACATTAGACGTCATGTCAATAAGACAACTCTACGCCAAATCTGCTCTCCTACACCTCCTCCATAACAAACTTCATATTCCAATTCAACTAAAAACCATAATAAAAACCAGGTCCTCAACAAATAAAACACTGAACATTCCGAAAACATACACCACACACGGACAAAGACACTTTCTATATTACGCAACCAAACTTTTTAATTGTATGCCCATTACTCTGAAACAATTACTAACTTCAAATGCATCTAAAAACATTCACAAAAAAAACATTACTTCCTGGATAAAAAATCAAGATATTCACCTTATTCAAAAAATCATAAATCCCAACCAAACATAACCAAACTACAAACAGTAAAAGAAAACAATTAAACACGTCTTTCATGAATTTTCCTACTACACACACACTTGCATTAATAAATATGTGTAGGTGTGTGCAACTTTATACGTATGTATGTCTACAAATATAAACATGTTCATAAATTTGTATATATGGATTTGTATTTTATACATATTTTTTCATTCTAAATAATCAGTGTATGCGATTATAAAATGTATAAAAAAATAAATTATAATAATTAAATAACTAATTTTCTACAACACACATTAATACTTGTCACACTTAATCATAAGCACGTCAACACCTCAGCACAGGTTCTCCTAGTGAGGTGTTCACGAAACACAATATTACCCACACATAGTTTTACCTTCTCAAACCTACCTTACACACAACATAATACTTAAAAAAAAAAAAAAAAATCTTTTTGCTTACTGCTACTGAAATTAAACGTTTTTTTTTGTACTCCTATGTAAACCTCTGTAATCTATTGTAAAATTGTGTATTCAAGAATAGACATAAATAAATAAATAAAATAAAATAAATAAAATAACCATCACGTCGTTTCTCCGCAGGGGTATGCAGAGAGGACGAACCGCCAAACAACTCGGTCTTGGCACACATTCCTTTTTTCACTCACATTCAAACATCATCTTCGTCGTACCCTCCTGAAAATCTGATAATTTGATTCTTGGGCCATGTCAAGAATGATTTGATTGATTAATTGATTTTCCGAAATATGTATGCTTGGACTCATGTGTTATGATATTAATTTAGTTGTTTTTCGAATGAATCAACTCGTATTTCCAAGCTTAAGAACATTGTAGCATACCTATTATGTAAGATCTACACACGCAATCATTACATGTTTTTCGATAAATATTTTTTTAAAGGAGAATGAATTAATTTGTTGACACAAGCCTTTGGCTAATGAAAACGCTTAAAATCAAAGAGAATGAAAAAACACCTGCTGAATTGTTTAGGTAGGTACAAACATTCTTTGAACCTGAAATTTATCGCAAAAATAATGCAATGAAAATAAAATATATATAAAAACCAGAAAAACGTTCAAATAGGTTTTAACATTCTTTAACCAACGGTTATTCGGATTAACGTATCATGTCAGTGAAGTCCTTAACTGTGGTCAGTGCCGGATTTACGAAATCTGGCGCCCTAAGCAGGAAGTACCAACGGCGCCCCCCTCCCATTTTTTTGTTATATATTCAGATTAAAAACTCTTACCCTCTCAAAAAATAAAAATATCCACCTGTGTTTTGTAGCAATAAATTTTCAACTCGTGTAGTCCCTAGTGCGACGGGAATTTCCCTGGCAGAGACATCGCGTAGACTAAGCAAGCGTTCAAAATAGACTTAGAAACTAAGGATATGTTAAAAAACTAACTGGGTTTAAAATCCAATTAATAATCGATGGAGCATCATGCGTTGGATGCCATGCGCTCAAACAAATAAATTACGATTTTGGCGCCCCCTAAAACTGCCACCCGGGGCGAGCGCCCCGGTTTGCCAATCCCTAGATTCAGGGCTGCCTATGGATACATGTTCAATACTACCATTAAAAAAATTGTGCATTTTTTGTGTTCTTAGACTCAGTTCACAATACTTTCAGAGTCGCTCTACTGAAAGGTCATCACCGAACACTTATTACCTAGAAGTGTGATCTATTCCTACCTACCGATTGCACCATAAATGTAACGAAATTGACCATACCAGAAAATAATGTTTATTGTAATATTTGTATACGCCAATTTCTTATAATGTCTTTTGGAATGGTGCACTTTCCTGCTTATTCATATAATATCTTTAATTTTAGTTAATGTTAATAGGATGATTTATAAATTAAAAGAAATAAATCCACTTTCAAATAAACTTGTTTTGTTTCATACATTTACTTTTTACCCCCTATTTCGCTGACGTTGCGAAAACGCAACACCTTGTATTTTTTTAAGTATGAGTTTTTTTATTTATTTTTTATTTTCTTAATTGGGTGTTAATAACATATCTAAATTTCATCAAAATCTGACAACGGGAAGTGATAGCGGCGAAATATGGGTTAATGTAAAAAAAAATGCAATAAGGGTTCAGAATCGACATCGTAACAAAATCTACAGGGGTATGCGAAATTGCAGCATGACTGCTAAGCAATAATGAAGGCTAAGCAATATTCGCAGAAGTCAACGCGTTAATGGGCGAGTGGGCGACCACTTTAACCCCAGACTGCGGCTAACTGGGATGTGCAGTTAAAGGTAATTGTGACCACCTGACACGTGTAATGGCTAATACTACTAGGCTGAGAGTGCCACAATAATTACTGTTAGTAGCACCAAGAACAGTAAAATTGTTCTACGTATTTTTCTATTGAAACAATTTTAAAGGAATTAATATATTATGAAAACACACTGAATATTGAAAACTGAACTCGTGGTATCACATTTTTTGTGTTTTTTTCAAATAAATATTTTTAATGAAATAAAAACAAGAATACGCATCGAAACATGTTGATAATTTTGCTTAAATAGGTGGTGTATATAAATTGATATGTTTACATTTAATTGAAAATGACGCCACAAAGTGAATTTGCCATTATTCAAGAAGTAATATTTTTATTAAATTAAGGCAATATTAGCGAAATTCAATCGAAAATCTGAAAACAGAAAAATCTGAAAAAAAAGATACGGTCACATTTTCGTTTTCGAATTTTGGACTGAGTTTAACTGAATGTCATCATTAAATTAAAATGTTAAAATTTTACTGAAATTTTCCCTAACTGAAATATATAATAATTTTAAATTCAAAAAAATTGAATTGAATTGAAAAATAAACGATCGAATTAGAAATTAAATTTGAATTTTACAATCCATTTCCAAAATGCAAATAAAAATTGTTTTTCTTAATATCATCCCTCATGCAACCGGAATAGCGAAAATCATTAAAACATCTGGTTTCAAAGAAATTTATCTGTTTATATTTTTATTATAAATGGCCAACAAACAGAGAAAATTCTTGTTTGCTTAAATAGTCATCATCCATAGAGTAATATTTACTTCCAGACAGAAATTTACGTTTTTATTTAAAGTTAATCTGTCTTATAATCCCATATTATATATCTTTTAATGAAAATTGAAATGATTATTACCTTATTATTCCAGGTAGCGTCTTGCGCGGCGCGCACCAAGTCATAGAGCGCGCAGGCCGCTAGGGCCGTGACCCCCGTCTCCTTGCTGAGGGTGGCGGCCGCGGCCAGCAGGATGCAGCAGAACAGCGCCCCATGGCACTTCCAACCCCAGTTGCCCCCGCCCACTCCCCGACACTTTCCACACAACTTATTCACTGAGCTGCTGCTTTCACCCAACCTTCCTTCTTCACCCTTGTGACATTTCGCCGCCCCGTTCACTATCCCGTTCCCGTTTTGATGATGATACGTCCCATTATGACCAGCGTTACCGTTTAATAGTGCATTCTGTGCAATTCCATTGCAGCTTGTCGTAGAAGTCTCGATATGACTGTTTCTCTTCACGTCGCCGTTTATGTTGTTATTATTTATGTTTGTGCAAGGTCCTTTCTTCAACTGCCACGTATTCAATCCGCAGGAAATAAAGAACTTCACGACACAAATAATTCCTCCGCTGGCGGTAAAGTCCTCCATCTTCCCGAACCAATTGCATTGTCTGATATTGTCGATCAAGTGGAACAATATATTATGGTAATTCAAGCGTTCCGCGTTATAAAGGAAGGATGCCTTACTTCTCGATAAAATATCGCTTTCCGCTACGTAGCCATTAGTTACTATATGCCCGTTAGGCGCGCCGTTTGAAGTGGCCTCTACGGTTTTTTTTAAGGTCTTTTTGACTTGATTTACTCCGTTTATTCTGCTGAGGCATCTTTGAACGCAGCCTCCGTTTAGAGGTGAATTATTGAAGGTGACATTGTAGTTTGAAGTGTCCCTGTATTTTACGTGGGCCACGTAGACTAAAAAGCTGAGCAAGTAGAAGTTACAAGCCGCCAAATCAGCTCTTCCGACCACCCCCGCTACCGCCTCCGTGTGGATGGGGTGGGAAGCGAACGTGAGTCCCGCGATAGCTGAGCCCACTTTGGTTTTGGCTGGTGGTAAGATGGCTCGGGCGACTCGCACTACCAGGGCCGTTGCCAGGGAGTGGAGGAGCACATTGACCAGGTGGTAGCCCCAAGGCTGGAATCCTCCCAGCAGATAGTTGAGGCGGAAGGTGAACACGCAGAGTGGGCGATATGAGCCGTGAGAGCCGCTGTCTGTGAGAGGAGTTCCCCAAAAGTCGTTGTCGAGGAGATTCTGCCACGGTGTACTTGGCAGAAGATCTGGATTACTCAGAATAGCTCGTCTGAAAGAAAATAAAACAACAAATTATTGCCTAATTACATCTGATAATCTTATTACCCTGATTAACGTTATAAAATCTTAACACACGCTTTTTTCACATAAAGCAACACATTCTCAGTATTTTCGTATGCCCTGTTCTTTGTTTACCCATCTCAAATTTGGTGAAAACTTACTTATCAGTTGAAAAAGGTTTCCTTAAGTAATTTGTTTCAATAGACTAACAGATAAGCCACGAAAGGCTGGATGTGGATAAGGTATCTTCCGGTCGGGCCTAACGGATGCACAGTGGACTTCCCCACTAAACACTGAACGGCCGCCCACAGAGATACTATCTCTCATGCCGCAAGCAGAGCTCAGACTAGACTCGTGCTCAAACCTGTGTGTATGTTAGGGTTAGTGTATTATTATGAATGCATAATATAAAGTTAACAAACTCTAGAAACTAAAACAATAATATTACAGATTTAATGAAAGTATTACAGATTTAGTTTAAAGAAGTAATAACTACAGAGTTCCTAAGTGGAATCACATTCAAGTTGCAAAGGGAAACCATAAAAGTAAATTTCATTTATACAATATTAAAACACTGGAAATCTTTTAAAACTTAAATAATGGAACAATTGTTTTTCGCATTGTATTTTTTACTAGTAAAACTATTAGATTATAATTAAATATTCTCAGAAAGCACTGAAAGACGTTGCGGCACACGTGCGGTTTTTATAATTTTAAAAAAACTTTCTATTTTCATGCATTATTACTATTTAAAAATATCACAACTTAATTTTATCGCTTCTAAAGGACTGGATTGGTTTGAATAGAAAAAGGCTAAGTTCTTTTACATATAAACATGAAATGATTGTTCATTTGAATGCTTCGTTTACGCAAAGCATTCCACAAATTACGAAAAGTTTACCATCTATGTATGTTCGATAGACACGATTTTTATTTATAAATAGGCAAATACCTATCACCTTGAAATAAAGAAATGCAGTAATTGGTTAGTTTAGAGCAATCAACAAATAATCTATCCTAACTATAAGAAGGTTGTGCTGAATCCAGTTGGAATATTCTTACGAAGTAATTGTTCTCAAAGCTGCATTATAATAATAGTAAATAATAAGATTCGAAACTCTTTTGTCTAAAATCTTAGAAACTCATCTTCAAGATGAAGATTAAAAAACGTATAAAGCGTTTCAAACTAAAATCTGCCCACACTTTTGTCCAATCACGAATTCTCCTATCAACATCAACACATATCCATTCCACCCTCCCACACCTTGGGTAGATTAGGGTGGTCGGGGTCCGTTAGGGTGGTCGGGGGTATATTGCCGCTAGTCCGCCGGCCAGTGAGGTTTATCTTATCAAAAGCCAGAATTAACTGCCAAGCGATAAAGTTTAGCGCACTACTTCAAGGCTTAGGGGTGTTCTGGATTCAGATTACATTTCGTCGAATCGTTTCTCAGCTGTTTTTGTGCGGGGAATATTGCCAGAATGTTGGCCAATAACATGTGTTATTTCAAAGGTTCGATTATGTGGCATTTAGAAACTTTGTTTATTTCAATACTTTGGTTTTAGGAGGTGGTGTAGTGTTATTTTTTCGATACTTTGATTTTTTGGAATGTGTATTTCAATACTTTGATTTTAGTAGTTGTTGAATTTTTTTATTTCAAAATTTGGTTTTAGAAAGAAGTGAAGTATTTTTTTTATTTTCTCTCCGATGGTAATGTGTAGATTCATTTATAACTTGTTTAAACTTGTTTATTTTTTAAACCCATGTTCTTAAGGTAAGTACCCATATTATTGTATCAACGAAAGCAAAATTAAAAAATTTCAATTTATTTTTTTGTTATTTTTTAATGATTTTTGATAAAACATTGAAATTAAAGATTTAATAAAACTCTAAGGAACCTTCATCCTCCAGTGACTTTTCAAAAAAATTATAAAATTAGCGAACTAAATTATTATTTCGACATACTCGAGCACAATATTAAAACATAAAACAATTCGCCGTGTCATTTTTCGAAATATTAAACAGCTTTTATGAAACCATTTTATAGACGTTCGCATGAAAAGCATTTTTAATTCATTAACACAGTACCACCATAATAAGGGCATGTACTTAGCATGGTGGTTGAAAAATCCTCAAAATATGTTACCAGCAATGAATAAAGAAAAATATATTTTTTAAATCTATTTATTTTGTTGACTAAATGTATTTAACAAAGTGCTTTGTTTTCAATATTATCTGAGCTTGAGCTTACCTGTGATGCAAATGAATTAGTGATAATAAAAGTGTGTATTTCAAAGACAAATATGTTCAATAACATTGTTCATGCATAATTTTTATGACTACCTTTCGCCATTATACCTATTAATTCATTCGGAACGTAATTAAATCTCTTCCCATAGCATTACATTATTTTACTCAAAAATGAAGCATACTTTCCACTCAATAAACAAGCTTTCCGCTGGCACTCCGATGATAAACTCTGACCTGTGACTCGGTGGGGCTCCGTAGGCTCGCGTGCCCCCCTTTGCGAACCCCTGCCGTAGCGATAAGTGTGTTTACCGAGTGATAAAATATTTTATTTACACCCTTTAGGTTGGGAGGTTGCGGTTAATGCGTTAAATTATAAGGGCGAAAAGGCCCTTTTAAAAATAGAAAAGTGTTTCCACTTCAACTTAGTTACTTTGGATACAAAAGCATTAGGTAATATTATAATGTATGTTTATCAAAATACTGAATACCTTTACCGGTGACACACATGAAGCGAAGACAGAAAAAAAGAATTCCGGGCACCTACGTATTGTTGTAAGTAAACCATATCGATGGAAATTTGAAATGCTGTATAGGACAAAGTGTTAATTGTTCAGGAGAGCGACAAAGTTTTTTCTTTTTAAAAAAACCGTATCTCCTGTTTTGTAGACCTAAAATTACGATTTTTTTTAATAAAATAATTTTAAATAGCCTTTTCAGAAATTTTTTTTTGTAAATGTCTTTTTATCAATAGCACCTATTTAATTTTTGAGAAAAAAAAATCCTCTTAAAATGCAACTCGTAAAAGATGCATTTATCCAGAAATATTTCGAGATGCTGTTCGAAAAAGATAAAAAACGGAGAAAAATTACATATTCAACAAATTTTTGGATTTTTTGTCCTTAACAGTATTTCAAATTTTTACGGTCGGTATGTTAGTTCAATGGAAATGTTGCATTACCAAATTTGAATATTTTTTGCCAATAAAAACTTCAATGGAATCATCCGCCTATTTGTTTTAAATTCGAATTTTAAAACAAATAGGTGAACAAATATTTTAAAAAAGTAGCAATGAAGCTTAATACATCCAATAAAGTTTAATGCATATTGAACCCTGACAGGTTATCGCTTTTTGCCAGACTCAGGGCTTTATTATTTTAATTAAATAAAGCGTTCAATGTCAAAAGACTAATTTGAAATTCAAAACGATTTCGAAATTATTTAAAAAAAATAATTCAATCTGTTGCCATAGAATTTATCATTGCCAGATATAAATTCGTAGGTTCCTACAGTTCCTAACCTCTTTCGTAAAAGTAATATTAAGGTAGGCACCTATTCCATTATTAAAGTTTATGTTTTCCAACGTCATCATAATCGTAGGTAAATCAAACGGATCATTTTATTTGCGTGGATGCATATAGTATAATATATGATTAACATTGAACGGTTCATTAATTTTTGTTGTCTGTATTAATTTATAGAATAATATAGTTGGTTAAAACCTATCCGTGGGTGTCAAAACAAATATATTCAATAAAACTTATTTACGATTCAACAAAATACGCGAGAGCAAATTTCGGAGAAGTAAAGCGAGGTTAATCGGTATTTTACAACTGCTATGAATTTTAATATAAGCCATACACATTTTTACTATAGAATAAAAGTTTTGTATGATTACTTTCCTTAACGTAAGTATTGAAATGAAACGTTCGCTCAATTCATATGGTTTATTTGTGTCTTATATATATGTATTTTAGATTTTTTTCAAGGACATCCAAAGCATTCTGGTAAAAAAAAATGCTGTGAAACATATTGCTCCGATGTGATATTCGAATATTTTAATTTTAATTGAATAAAATAGTATTGCAAATAAAGTCTGCATAATTCCTAAAAGAGCTGGTGTCCAAGATCCATCAATAATGTTTATTTTTTTAAGTGAATGCCGCATTTAAATCCTAAGCGTTCGAATCTATTGGGACTATCATCCACAAACGGGGAATGTTACGGTATTGAATGAAGAGAGAAAGTTGGGGAAGATGAAGGTTCGGAAGTGGTTAACTCTCCGGGTATCTGAAGCTTATCGTGATCAAGGTTGAACATTGATTGTTCCCACAAATTAATCGGTATTTCTTTATCCTCTTCAAATATCTCACAGCTATTGTCGCTTTACTCTCCCAACTGCTCAGTACGTCTCTAGAGGTGGCAGTGTCCTGTTAATAGCTCGACTAACTCCCTTAGTTGTATCCATATTAAGTGGTTGTTGTCTGGACCGTTTGGGGTTAAGACCGTCCATGAGCTCTGTAGGTTGTCTTATTTTGGAATAAAGCATGGACAATTGCAAATACAGAAATTCAAATAAACCATTATGAACGTTGGAAAGGTTTTGCGGTTTTGTAAATATTCTAACAGTTATATTTTTGGTTAAATGATTGATGACGATCGCAAGCAAGTTATCATTCTCATTCTAATTAGAAAAAATAACATAATCAGTCAGACACAAAAACCGGCATTATTACAAAATAATATAATGCTTTAAAACGCGCCTTTTCCTGAAACATAATTTAAATATGACTCACATTAATAAAGAACAATTAATCTCAATTAGTAGTGTACTATTTCCTAGAAAATAATACATTATTTTGACGAGTAGGCGTGGGAAGCCGGCTGACGTTACATCCCACAATAACATGACTAATTATTACCTATTGTCACATAATACATGTCATAACCATTATTAGTTTAGGTTCTCCTGACCTAAGGTTGACCTCTTATTTGATGTGAATTGAATAGAAAGATACCTATCAATCTAGCATATCACTATAGGCTCTTATCGACAGCGATGAGGTAAAAGACACCTTCACTTTGAAAAGATCCTTAGCGAAAAAACTGCAATTTGCTAAATTGTAGTTTTTTTTTTGTAAATTTTGTTAAGTGTTTGATTAATGTTTCTCGATATTGATTTACTTGCAACTCAAAGGTCGCTTTACTTTTTAAAATAAAAAAAATCAATATCTTTGCGTTGGATATTACAAACGCATAAAATGACGTGGTAAAATATTCCAGAGTGGAAAAGAATGGAAAAACGTGATTACTTAATAATGTTAATGCTTTTATTTTTTTGGTCTTACATGCGCCCACGGGGCTTTTAGGTTGAGTACATAATATAAAAAAAAAATAACAAGAGTAAGTAATAAACAAAAGGTTTCAAAAAAATATTTTTTACTGCACAGTGGTTTAAAGTGGGAAATTTATGGATAAAAAAATTTAAATAAACTGAAGTTTTCGGAAATAATATCTTGATACAAAAGAATTTGTTTTGCCCATCAAAATTGTTACTGTAAAAATGATCATATTATTTGTACGTTCGTTTGCTAAACCATAAAAGCGAGGAAATGAGTGCTACATAATTTGTTTTTGAATTGTGAGTCTGCTCCGATGTGATAAGCATTAAAATAGGTCATTATGCCTTGTCAGTCTAGTAGGTACTTTTTAATTGACTATACTCAGGAGTTAGTGTTGAATGTTTTTTCTTGGCTCTCATGATATCCAAGTTTTAAAGATCTTTTGTTCAACGGTAGCTTAACATTTTTTTAGTCATTTATCACATGTAATATATTTTTTCAGTAATTTGAAATAGGTACTCACCTAATTTT
Source organism: Glyphotaelius pellucidus (assembly GCA_936435175.1). NCBI lineage: Eukaryota > Metazoa > Arthropoda > Insecta > Trichoptera > Limnephilidae > Glyphotaelius > Glyphotaelius pellucidus. The sequence goes on along the minus strand of OW386538.1, from coordinate 28,055,353 downwards.
TTCGTAATTTGCCACATGTCTCCTAATTTTCAATAATTTGCAACAAGTGTTCTATTTTTTAAGTAATTTGCCACATATATTCTAATTTTTTAATAATTTTCCCCATGTGTTTCAAAAGAAATAATTAGTTGCACGTAGTAAGGAGAACAAAAGGAAAACCAAAAAGGCATAGATTATTTATTTGAGAATAGATTACAAGAATACTGTTGATGGTGGAAAAAGGCATTTATAAAGAATTTCGGTGACACTCATTTTGGGTTTGAACATATTCGTTTTTGTTTTCTCAATATGCATGTTTTATTTTATTACTGCCACAGTGAATTCAGATCTGTGTGCCACAGTCACACAGATCTGAATAACCTGATACATTCAAACTATCCTATTATCTTCCTCACTCCCTTCTTCGCTTTAACATTCTCACAACATTTTCCATATCTAGGGAAACTTTAAACTTATCGAGTCCAAACAGTTGGAATGCGATATCGATCGATCAGTGGCTTGAACAAAACACGCGTAAGGTTCCCGCCCAGTAATGTGTCGTATTTTCAATCACTTGCTCTTTTAGTCATTCATTTTTACACAATCAACTTTTCCACTTAAAAGGATGAAAAAATGATCAAATAATTTAAAAAATTTTAGGACATAACCACGAAAATGTTTGTCTCTTCAAAGTTTAAAAAAATTAAATCACTCAAGTGTTAAACCAAATACTTACGTTTTAATATTTTAGGTAGTTAGTTTTTTCAAAAAAAGATAAATCCATACTCTTTCTAAGGGTTTTGACCATACACTTCAGGAAAAACCACAACTAACGGAGGACAACTTAAAACTTGGTAAAATACAACAGCAATCCAAGACAATGTTTCTTTATAGCTGTCTATTTCTACGAAGTACAAATCGCCATTAGCCTTATCAGATAATAGCTGCCCGCAGGAAATATTTTCTAAGCATGTTTCCATCGAAATAAAAGAGGCATTTTTGGCTTTTGCTGTGCCAACAAAAAACTCCCGACTTCGGTGGATTTTTTTAAAATCTTTGGTAATGGAGGCGTAATGCAAATATCATTGTTATTAAAGTACGTCTATCAAATATCAAACACAAAATCAGATTTCAACCATTATGTTTATAAAAATACCAAATAGCAAAGTAAATTTAATTAATTTTTTTTAATTTGTGAGCCGTATCTGTCACATAAAATCCATCCATCCATCCACAAGCAAATGCTTTTAATGGAAGACCAGTACTACTTTATATGTACCATTTTTGAGATAAACAAATAAAAAAAATATAAAAAAATTAACAGCATTGGACTTAAATCTACTTTAAAACTAGTATTACAGTGAACAGTAGACCTCGCGTCCAAAAATTTGTTTTCAGTTTTCTCTTATTTAATAAATTTCCTCCGAAATCATAAAATTTGTAAGCGGGTACTTAAATATTCACCTACCTAATTATAAAACATAATATTTTGTTATAATGTTGTGTAACATTTTACTTATCTCAAAAAATGAATATACAATTTATTGAAAAAAATTCCACTCTCCCAATGACAGTTTTTTTTTCAAACTTTCTTCAGTTTAAATGTTTGGTTAAAGTTGGCCACCCAGTCAAAGTAAGGCTTGCTTGAAACATAAAGTGGATGCAACAGATTTTCGAAACTGGTAATGGAATAGACCAACAAATTTACAGACAGACGAGATACCAAACGGTCAAGTTAAAATAAGACTAGAACGGCTGGAAGTATTTTGATGCATTTTAGAGGGAACACATCAAGGTAAAGGGAGAAAATATCATATATCACATAAATATTTTGCAGAAAAGGAGTTCATATTAATTTAATATGAAATAATAAACAGTGTATTTTATGTAATGGAAATAAAAGCACACATCTAAGAAAATTAAAATAGTATTTTTTTCGTGTTGGAAGCAATTACCTGCATATTATGGGTACAACTTTGTAATAATAAATAATAAAACACTTCTCGGGATGAAAAAGCCATTTTAATAATAATTTTATTAAGTCAAATAAAACACACACACGCATACACACACACGCACACCACGCACACGCACACGCACACGCACACGCACACGCACACGCACACGCACACGCACACGCACACGCACACGCACACGCACACGCACACGCACACGCACACGCACACGCACACGCACACGCACACGCACACGCACACGCACACGCACACGCGCACGCTCACACACAATTCGACTTTGATAACGAATAACGCCCATACCTTTCGAATTTATTGTATTCTTCTATCCTCTGCCTCCATTCTAGTGCATGTCATACCAACGGGTCGGTCGGTACCAATTATTTACTTGGGGATAGAAGGTTTACAGCCTGATAATGAATGGCTTTTGCCACCTTTTCTATCTTTGAAAAAAGGCTCTATGTACGAGGAAGGGAAGGTACTTACCGTATACGAAATAGGTGCTGTACGTATAGGAGTACATTATGTAAGCCCGGTTCGGATCCACTCCCCCTCGGGAATCGAAAGGTAATAAAACTGAACGCTGAAATCGGAAAATCATTAAAAATAAAGCAAGTATCGCCTAGTTGCCGGCTGCATAGTACCTATAAGTTCTGGTCAAATATTGGTTTTAATCTTCACTTATTTTTCTATTAACGTCCGTCAAAATGTAGTACGAACTCCCACCAATAAATGATCAATAAATTAATAGTGATTGGTAGGTTTTTACATTTCATTAAACATAATTGTTTCGTTTTTTGGTACATGGGTGCATGTTGTAATGATATTACTGCATGAAGCGTAAAATTATTTATGTTCAGTGAACAGGTCACAAGTCCTTTTTTATAACAAAGTTGCTTATGTAAAGAAGAAAATTTTTTGTTACCGAAGTAGAAAAAGCTCCAAAAACCTTAGCAAATTATTGGACATAACGGAAAAAAATATTTAATTAATGGGTATTGAAACTACCAACTTCGCGTCGTGTAGTAACCAAGAACCAGATTCTTATAAAATTACCCTCAATAAGAGCATTTCTTACAATATCAAAGTGAGCATTATGATAATGCCACGTTCTCTGGAGAAATATTAAATCCACCATGCGGTAAGAACCGGCACTAGCCGTAGGTACAAATCGCCATTTTCTCCGCATTCCGCGCGCTCTCCGCCCTTACAAGTTTCGAATGCAAAATTTCGAATTTAGAACATCGCGCGCTCCTTACTTCCCGCCATATAAACATTCCTATTTTAAATTCCCCGCTTCACACGTTGCGGCGCGTTGAATTTCTCGCTCCCTCCCTCTCCCGCCACCGTCCTTACATTATATGTGGGCGGGTAAGAAATATAACCCTGGGCATCACAAAGATCTGTCGCTAGAAGCCAGACTTTAAGAAAGGGGTCGTGTTTCTGCGAATTCTTAAGGGTAAGTGTTTTATTGGTACGATTGTTGTTCAGAAGGATTTTTTTTACAGTTTACCTACGGCTGTTTTATACCTTATAATGTTTTTCGTGCGCTTGTCTTATTTTATGTGTTAAATTCGTCTGTATCTTGAACAATGTCAACTTTTTGCAAAAAAAACACAACGAAAATTATTTATACGATCAGAATTTACCCTTCGTATCATTTGCCTGCGTGTGGCTTCGGCTCAGTTTTATGTTGTTTACGGAAGGTGAAACAGCTGTCTTTCATAATAATAATTAAAGTAGAACTAGTTTGTAAGCCAACGATTTTTTTTTAAATCAAATAATAATAATTATTTATTTTATTAAATCTTATAAAAACTTCAAATTAAATTACAGTTGTACAAATTACACTTGATAACATTTAAAAATAAACATTTAAGCAATTAACTTTTGCAAATGGAGGATAAAATAAAATTGTTTACCCATTAACTGTTGTTCAAATGGAGGTTAAAATACGAATTTAAGAGATTAACTTGTGCAAAAGGTGGATAAAATAGAATTTTAAGCCATTAACTGTCGTTCAAATGGAGGATAAAATAAAATTTAAGCCATTAACTTGTGTAAACGGAGGATAAAATAAAATTTTAAGCTATTAAATTTTGTTCAAATGGAGGATAAAATAAAAATTTAAGCCTAATTTAAGTTGTGCAAATGGAGAAAAACATAAAATTTTAAGCCCTTTACTTTTGTTCAAATGGAGGATAAAATAAAAATTTAAGCCATTAACTTGTGCTCACTTGGAGGAAGCCAATTTCCTATAAAATTAGAACTCAAAGCATTAAAATCCTATTTGAGCATTCTGTCTTCTAGGTCAACAACCATAAAATCCATCCTTTAAATTTGTTTACCAAAACGATTGTATCTGAACAACTTTAGGTGGATTGTCTATTATCAGGGCAATTCTGTGAGTAGTGTGAGTACACATCTTACGGTACGTAGGTAAGTACTAAATAAATTATGTGTTAGGTAATTTGCACAAGAGTGGATTGCAGGCCAACTAAATTAGAGTTCCAGAAGATGGTCACCAAAACTCATTCACTATGACCACCGCGGATTGCAACAAGACTACCTATGTACAAATAATGTGTAAGAGCAGATACACCTTGAGGGATATTTTTCCTCGGAACCTTCTGTGTGGAGCTAACGTAAAAAAATTAGATTACATGCATATTATATTATGTTATTTTGGGTAAAACAGACAGCGTTAATTTATTGTACACGTATCAACGGTGACAAAAATGTAACAATGCTTCATTTAAAATGGTGTAAAATTTAGCAAAAGCGGTAAGTTCTTAAGCCGCCGCTACCCGATTTTTTACCGATTTCTTGCATATCTCTCTTGAACATTTGAAGTTTTTAAGTTCTTAAAAAAATATCTTATTTTTAAAAGATTATATCAATACATTCCCCACGCCGAAAAGCAAATTATATAAAATACCCTCGATAGAAAAAAATCGCAGAGTATGCTTCGAATTTTTTTTTATTTTCACGTCTGTCTCTATTGCTTTAGACAACCCCCACGAGATTTTTGCTCTATTCTAAACGAGTCGTGTTTTATTAAACATTTTCACAATTTCGCTTCAATTTTATAGTTTTTAATATTAGCGCGCTCTCTCCAACATTCTTAATTACATATCTCTCCATCTTCTTCTTTTCGATCGAGGATACGGCGCCTTAAGCCCAATACATGAAAAAGTTCAACAAACCCCGGGTAACGCTAAGCTGAGCTATTGAACGTCTATTCTGCCTTAAAGTATGTAAAGCACATCGCAGTGCCGCCCCCGGAAGTAGTTGTTTGGTGCAGATGTTGTGAATTGTTGTAAATTTAACATGGATTCAAAAAATGTAAAGCAAAATGGAATAACGAATTTATATTCTACAAATGCAAATACGTGAAAAATCAAAAAACCAGTGAACAACATTAAATAAATATTAAAATTTTAATGAAAAAACTGCTGGAAGGGCTGTGTTAGAACTATGTGGACCATTAAAGCGTTTTGTAAGAACGGCGGCATAAACTCATTATAAATATGTAGGTGCGGAAAATAATAAGAAACTGTAAAGGTATATTTGGTTTATTTTGTTAGTAATACTTTATTAATGTTAATAAAAATACTTCTACTAAGTTCTTAATTAATTTTCCCAAGCTCTTCGTTAAAATTATGAAAATTTCTACAATAGAAAATATTATTACAACACTCTTACTCTAAGCTTGACTCCACTGAACTAAGAAACACGGATTTAAATTTTCCGTAAGAATGCCTTTTATTACAATATACTTACTCCTTTATTTTCATAATAAAAATGTGATGTCTTATGATATTTTTTAAACAAGTACTTCTGATAAAAGGGGTGTTCTCTCCCTTTGTATGTTGTATTTTATTTCGTTCTTTAAATAGACAAAACCGAGAGAAAGCCCTGTGACCGACAGCACTCTTAAGGTTTTCCATTTTATGACTCCTTGCAACAGAAGAAAACCATTAGACGTTCCAACCGGTGGCTTGGCATGACACTACGTGAAAAAATTTCATACTCCCCTCTTGAGGCATTGGTAGAGAACCGAGAGATAGGCACATGTATTTTTTTAATTTTTTGGAATTTGAAAATATAACTACACGGCCTTTCTGATCTAAGGTTAAGAATAGATAGAAATGTTGCTTGAAATGGCTTCAAGTAGTCTTATCAGTATTTATGGTGACATTATCTGTAAATCAATAAGTTTTTATATCGTTGATGCACACATTATTATATCATTTAATAAGAAGATAATAACAATAAATCTTAACCCAATTGAAAATAGAGCAAGACACAAAAAAAGTTAACGGTCGCAACCGGATCTCTTGTCTTATCGTTGGTTACCGTTAACCAATTGAGTTAACCTTAACCAACTTCGGTGATTGGTAACCTATTACTTTAAGCCGCCGCTACCCGAATTTTTACCGATTTCTTACAAATCTCCCTTAAACATTGAAGTTTTTAAGCTCTTAAAAAAATATATGTTATTTTTGAAGATTATATCTAGATATGAAAAAAATCGCAAAATATGCTCCGAAAATTATTAAAAACAAATCTATTTCTATTATTTTACAAGTTGTATTTGTGAAAAAATTTACAATGTTTCTTTAAATGGTACTTAAGATGCCTTCCATGAGATTTTTGTTATATTTTAAACAAGTCATGTTTTGTTAAGCATTTTCACAATTTTCGCTTCAATTTTATCATTTAAAATATTAGGGCGCTCTGTTCAACATTTGTGATTACATATCTCTCCATCTTTTTCTTTTTGAGCGGGGAAGCGCCGCCTAAAGTTACTTTTGTACAACTCGTATTCCAAATTTAAAATTGAAAGTATGTCCTCAACTAATATACCCATATTTTAAAATAGTTTACTATTTGTTATGACTTACTAAATACTCAAATTAAGCATGAAATTTATTTTGAGACAAACCGTTTTACTTCAAGCTAATGAAAGAACTTTTTTGCCACTAAATATATTTATCGTATTACATCATTCAAAAACTCATGTTCGAACATCATTCGTATAACAGCCTTTTCTCCCGTAGGTTGTTAATATTTCAAGGCATAGTCTTATTCCAGTTGCAGAATCCACGAGTAATCAAATAATGTGTTTTATCGTCAACATATCTCGTACGGATGAAGCATTTCGAACACATTATTTCAAGGTTTTATGATTAAATTACTGTATTTATTATTAAAATTAAACCAGGCTATGTTGTAAGGTTTCCCGCCGCTGGCCACGGATAAACTTTGCTAAAACTGCTTCAAAAGCACGCCACCCGTATTGTATGTACTACAGGACGCAAAACAAATAATTTACCATCGTGAAACGGTAGAACTTTTCTTTTATTTGAAACTGTTTGGAAAAAGTTTTCGTTTCGAATTTGCAAACGACATTTGGGATTTGGATGCGTGGTTTAAATATCGAAGTCAGATTGAAATGGACATTATGTATAGATTTTTTCCTTCCCTGGGAAATTTCGTTCTTGCTTTACTTTCGTACGAGATTTTTTTATTCCTACGGAATACGAGTGTACAGTTTGTCAAATAAGAGTAGAAAACATAAAAGGGCACCACTGTGGTTCAAATGGCAATACTAAAAATATAACAGATGGTGGAAATTTAAAGCTGAGTAACCACATTTTTGTAAAAAAATAAGAAGGGAAAAAAATTGAAAAAAATATTTTTTCAATGCAATATTGATATGTACCCACTTATCTCAAAATTAAAATTGCATATAGGTACATTATATCTTTGCAATTTTGTGTTAACATAATCAAAATAACAATATTTTCATAAAATATAAAGCACAGTTTAGATATTGCTAACATTTATTTAATACTAGCTTAAGTACCTAGCATTGCCCAGGCTTTAGATCGTGTCTCTAATTTTAGATCTGAATATATTTAACTCATTCAGATGTAAAAGTAGTGTAACTAAGCTCACTATTAGTGATTATTCCTCTCTACCTACTGTCAAATTCAAATGTATGTTAAAAAAATGAAATCACTTTGTAAAAAACGAAAGCACAAGGGTCCTTCGCAGATTGACCACTACTTGGTTTCATCAATTAGGGAGAAAGGAGACTGAACTTTTAATACACAAAAAATGAAATCAAACACAAACCAAAATCAATAAAAAAAAAATTCCGACAAAAAATAAAATGTGCAATAGATACCTTTTATATTCTAATTGTTTATATTATGTGCATGTATGTACGTACCTATTACTTTTAAATTAGAATTCTACAAGGCAGCAGTTAATCTTATGTTTAAATTGGATATTTTATTTTATTCTATCACTTCTCTTTTTTTATTTCATATTTATACAAAATGTATATGTAAGCTTATTATTTTGTAATGCAAACGCCATTTTTAAGTAAACTTATTTCATTATTATTTTGATAACTATGCAAAGCATACAACAGTAATAATCATACCTTAATTGTTTTTTTTTTTTTAATTTTTTTTTTTATTGTTTCTGTTCTCTTTATAGTTCTCATTAATAGGACTACATTATGAAATGCAAACACCAGTTCCCTTTATGTTTAAGTGTAAAAATATTTTTATTCCTTTTATTTATTATTATTATTATCATTTTAATAACTGTTGTATGCCATGCATACACAAGTGAACTATATGTTTAAACCTTTTTTTTTAAGAACCTATAAATATAAACCTTTTTTTTAAAGTAATATGTTAATACGCTTTTAGCTTTCCAATTAAATGTTTTATTCTTTCTCTTTTTTTCATTTCTTCAATTTTCCCTCTTTTTGTATAAATCATGGTCCATATATATTCACACTTATCCTAATTTGACTGTCCTAAAACGGGAATCATCCTAGTTGGACAGTCAAAACATTTTATAAATAATGTACATAAATGTGTAAATATTTTACTAAATAAAAATGAAATAAATAAATAAAAAAAACACCATTTGATCAAATTTATCTCGTTAAAATTAAGTTTTTTTAAGTGTGAATTAAAATGCTCTACATTTTCAGTGTCATTGCGCTTTATAAAAATATTTGACAGTTAAATTAGTGTTGCCAGCTTACAAATTTTGTAGTTCCATTTTTGATATTTTCTACTCTTTATTGACAGACTTAGCACATTTCTTTTTATTTCTTATTATGATCATTGACGGCCTCCGTGGTCCCGAGGCAAGACTCGACTCACAATCCGAAGGTCGCGGGTTCGAACCCGGCGTGCGCAAATAAATTTTATTTGATTAATTTGTGTTATTTCACAATTTATTTTATTAAAATAATAAATAGTACATTTGCGGAACGTTCCAGAGTGGAAGAAGATACTATCAGTATCGCCCTGGTGTAAGACCACCATTCAGAATTGAAACGTTGCTTGAAATGGCTTTAGCCGTGTTTAGTGACCAGATCTGAATAGCCAGGTACTTCCCCACCTTCCTCTTCCCTATCTCCTTCCCCTCCCCACTACCTTCAGCCTCACAACATACCCCGATTGGGGATGCCATAGTCTCACTGGCTCCAGACGGGAGCAGTTGGGACTCTTGTGCGGTATTAACTGTAAAAAAAAAAAAAAATCACGTTTGAATTATGAAAAAATACGTTATCCTTCATTTTACATCTATAACATATTTCTAAAATACTGTTTTTGTACAAACATGCATTTAATAACCGTTAGTAGCTGAGTTGCAAAATGTGCCAGGTTATCTAGGTACCACCCAAGCGTAGTGGATTCATTTCTCCTGCTAGCGAAATCCTCCATCATTGCAAAAGCAATATTTTCCGCTTGGAGCTTAAATATTAATGGTAGAAGAGTTTTTAAACAGCTGTCAATACATTAGTTACACGGAGGAAGCCTTGAAGAATTCCTCTTAGGGGCCTGTCATCTTTAGGGATGCTATTTGGAGGGCCCCTTTGGGAAAAAAAGAAGAGGAAGAAAAAAATGTGAGTGGTAGGTTAGTCTGTCCAGAAGTGACGTACGCATGAATCCATCCCTCTCACTGCGGTGCGGTGCATGGCAGTCGTGTTTGTAATCCGATAAATGGTCCCGATAAACTGCCTCTCAAATTGGTTATAAATTTGTTTGGATTTTTTAAAAATAAATAATAAATGGAGAAATTTTTGGAATGATAGTGAAAATGTTATATTTTTTTAATCATGTATGTTTTTACACGTACTTTGAATTCTTTCTCAAAATTAGGTGAAAACTTTCGTTATGTCGTAAAATTAAATTATTTTGATAATGTTCTGTTCCTTTGTGATACAAGACTGTGTTTTGCAAGCCCGGTGCTTTGTGTTTTTCGAGCATTTTCCTTCATTTCATTCAGAAGTTCACGCTAGAAACAAACTTAAACTGGTACGAATCTGTGGCTGCGTACCTACATGTCCCGCTTTTACTTCGTCTGGTACCCGCGCCATCTTAAACTCCTAACTGCCCTCTTTCCCTCTCCCCTTCTATTTTCTACCTTCTACCCTCTTTACCTCCCCCTTCTTCCGAACTTCATACGAGTCAAGTTCTTCCTCAACTCGACTACTGTAGAGATTCACACAAGGTATATTTTTATCGCTAAATGTTTCCACCTTCGTAAGTTTATTTCTGCCTTGAAAAAATAACTGAAGCTTTAAAGATAATAAGCGAAAAAGACTTGAAAAATAACCTTTTTGTTTTATTTTATCAATTTTGTCAACTTAATTGCAAAATACGACACCGAAATTAGCCTTGCTCATAATGCTTTTACGTTATTTATATATGTTTGTAAAGAAATGCATACATTCTCGGCCTACGAATAACTTGACAATAATTTAAAAAATTCCCACTACCACCGTAGAAGACGAAAAACATCGTTCGTCTCGTGAGGGAGGAGCTGACCAGCTGAATAATTAAACTCACGACGCCTGGGTAGAACCCAAATGCGAAGCCAACTCATCAACCGACCAGTACTAATAGTTCAGGAGGAACATCAACTCCCGCTAGCCTGACACCACTTTTGTCATAAACGAGAATTCAAACGGTTGACGTAAATATATTTTTTTAATTAAATGAAGACAATATAAGCGAAACTCAATCAAAAATCTGAAAACAGAAAAATCAGAAAAATATATTGACACCTCTGGGACTCGAACCCAGGACCTCTCGCTTTCCGGGCGAATGCGCTAACCACTGCGCCACGGTGTCGACATCCAATTCGGTCATTTTTAGCTGTATCATACTTCGAGTAAAAACCACCCACACTATCTTCATTTTTCTTAACTATCTATTATTAAACTACAACACAATTTTAAACGATATGAATATGCTTAAATTGTCAGACAGAAGAATTTTCACTGACTTGGTATTTTTATATAAAATTCTAAATGATTAAGTTGATAGTCCGGTATTACTTGAATTGATAAGCTTCCGAATTCCACTTCGTAATACTAGAAGTCAGGATTTATTTCAGTGCAGAAATTCTGGGACTAACTACCATATGCATTCCTCTTTGCCCAGAATACTAATGGAGGGAAACAATTATACCAAGTCAGTGGACATCTTCAATTTATCTTTGAATAAATTTAAAATATTGTTATTGAGGCAGTTCAGTTATGTACTATAAAATGTTTTTTCTATGCTATATATTTAAAAGCCCCGAAAAAGGGCGTTTATTTATAAATAAATAAATAAATAAAATCATCACGCATTTTTAATGTAGTCTTATGTAGTTGTAGTCGGATTGTACGCCATATATCACTGGCCTGACATACAATCTGTGCTTCATTCGGCACTCTTGCATCATTTCATATATTTTTTATGTAGGTGTAGTCGTGTGGTATGTAATACGCAGGCACTAATTTATTTTTTGACTCTCGAAAACAACCGACTCAAGATGTTATGATAAGTTAGGTTAGAATATTTAATTGACTCGAACGTGTCTTACCTTTCCCTGCACCACAAAGATTCGTAATTATTGTTTTTTGAGTTGTTTTTTTTTATATAATGAGTTGTTTTCTAATATATTTACCCGTAATTAAAACTCTTGGATAATCTGAATGATATTTTCATGACTTAAATAAAAAAGGTCATTTGACTATTTTAATCCTGATTTCTAAGCAAATACTAGCAGATGTTACCCCATTATTTTTAGTCCAGCTATTTTTAATCATAATTTGTGTATTTCACCCAACTAATTGAGCAATAACTATTCCCTTGTCAAATAACGGCTCAATTTACTGAATTACAAGCCCTCATTCTGCGTTACAATCCACACGGTAGAATCGGATGAGTATTTGCAAAAGCGCATGTTTGCTGCATAAATATTGCAATATTATAGGTTCGTAACAAAATGCACCAAATAGAGGCAATGTTTGTATTTAGATATGTGCAATGTACATTTCACAGTTCATAATATCTGCTTCACTGTTATTTTGCCTTATATTTTTGTTTTGTTAAAATACAGTTTTGCCGAAAGCATTAAATTTACATTGTTTTTTTTTAGCAAATGTTATGTAATCATAATTTTGCACGCTACTGGTTTGAATGAGTTCTACACAATGCATCAGTTTCGAAACTCAGCGGCCATATAAAATTATGCACTTGGTCAAATAATTATAAAATATTTACGTATTGATTCGTCCATTAGCTGTACAAATGTTTGCGTTCATCACAGGTAATTTATTCCTGTTTATTCAAATTGCAACGGTAGAATTTTTCTGGTAATATTTCTCACAATTTATATGAATATTCATCATAAAAAGCACGAGTACCTTTCCTAATGGGTCTTTTATTGTTGAAAGTTTGTCCACTACACTTCAAATTTAATTTATCTTATTTTTATGAAAAACAAATACCTTTGTATAACACCACTATTTTATTAACAATATCAACATGTTTCGAAAACTATGTTTTCTTCGTCAGGATAATAAGTCAATAATAAATAACAAAAGACAAACAAGTATAGACTAATTAGAACATAGACATGTTATTTATTATTGACTTATTATTCTGACGAAGAAAACATAGTTTTCGAAACATGTTGATATTGTTAATAAAATAGTGGTGTTATACAAAAGTATTTGTTTTTCATAAAATTAATGATGACACCCCAAAGTAAATATGCCTATTTTGAAGAAATTAATTTATCTTAATTTAATCATAAATCATTATTTATTGTATAGTATGTACTTTCCTAACACAATTGTATTTCTTGTAATTTGTACTTGGAAAAGCCCACCAGGACATAAATAAATAAATATTTTAATTTTTTTATAACTACAGAATTGAAGACGTGCGAAAGGATCAAAAAGATATTTAACATTTCTATTTATGTCACTAAAGTATAATGTGTGTTCTTATCGCAAACACCGACAGTGTACCTACTTGTCTTGTGGAAACTCCTTACAAATAAACAAACTTATGAGTTATGTGGCCATGCGAATACGGGTAGATAGGCGCTTTCAACTTAACTTACAGTTGTGCTGTCCCCAGAATATAACCAAACTATTTCACAATGGGCTCAGGACATAATAACATAATTATACGAGAAGGGGTGAGGTGTCCTTTTAAAAAACTTACCTTGGTTCTAAATGTATCACTTGTTAAGGCGGCGCTCTTCGGTTGAAAAAGAAGAAGATGGAGAGATATGTAATTACAAATGTTGGACAGAGCGCGCTAATATTTTAGGTGATAAAATTGCAGCAAAAATTGCGAAAAGGCTTAATAAAACATGATTCGCTTAAAATAGAGCAAAAATCTCGTGAAACGTATCTTAAGAATCATTTAAAGAAACATTGTGAATTTTTTCACAAATATAACTTGTAAAATAATAGAAATAGACTTGTTTTAAATAATTTTTGGAACATACTTTGCGATTTTTTTCTATCAAGGGAATTTCATATAATTTGCGTTTCGGCGTGAAACGTATCTAGATATTATCTTCGAAAATAACATATATTTTTTTAGAGCTTAAAAACTTCAAATGTTTAAGTGAGATATGTAAGAAATCGGTCGAATTCGAATAGCGGGGGCTTAAGCTCTCAATGAAAGTTGCCATCACGCAGAAATGGTGAAATGCCAGGCAATTTTTTTATCCGTGTTTAAACGTCATCGTCTTCTGATACGTAATTGTCTAATTACTACGACACTTCACTCGATCTGATTCCATCGATCGTGCTTTGCCTTCCTATAACCTGGATATTATTAACTTGTTTTCTACAATTGCTTTCTTTACAATTTTTTTATTATTTTGTCGACTCGGTCCTTACAATGAAGTGTTCAAAATAACAAGTATCATCATTGGAAAACTCATCAATCAGAAGACGTAGAATATTTTGTTTATAAAAGAGCATTTTTACTGAGGGCCTCGAATTCCCCTCTCGGACATAAGAGAGTTTAGTAAACTTCTTCATCTTTCTCCTTCCTGTCACGTCCTGGTCCAATTGTATGGCAGAGCAGACGTATCCTGTTTTTGCTTTATCTCGTCCGAACTTTTTCCTCCTTTTCTTATTTTCCGAGAGCTTTTTTGTCATCGCATGTGACCGTTCGTTTGTTCAGTCTGCCTTTTTTGGGAAGTTTTGCAGCCATCTTGAAAACATGTGCACTAAGAGTAATGAGTTCATTTCCTACTCTTCGCTCGACTTTCTCTCTGTTTTGAATATGGGAATAAGGAAAAGTTGTCCTCGTGGTTTTGTCATAATAAGTTTTTTTCCAACGGAAATTACGGAATAATATTTTTTGGTTGAATAGTCATGACTTCGCCGTTGGAAAAACTTGTTTACTTTGATTATATTTTTTATGTTAATTCCAGAAAAGATCTCCATTGGTCGGATGCTCAAACTATGGAATTTTCGAATGGGGATTGTTTTGAGACATATTGAAACTAGGGGGGAGTATAAAATGGTGAGGACAAATGGAAATTAAGATGTAGTTATTAAACATAGCTTAGAATATTTTAATCAATTTTTAGATGGTGATCTTTGACAAAGGATTGATAACAATATTGTCAACATTTTTTTAAAGTTTCTACGAATTTTTCTCATGGAGGTATCCGAAATGTTCAAATAAATACATTGGAACAGAAGACCAAAATTGAAAAAAAAAAAACTTTGCAAACAGCATATCTTAACGATTCTTATTAGTAAAATATAAAGAATCTCCAAGTTTGTTAGAAAATAAAACCAAAACGAAAAATATTGCCATGAACGGTATTTGAAACCCACATTATGTAAATGACAGAAAATCTAAAAAAATTTCACGTACCATACATACTTACTACAAATAAAATAACTAAAATTTTCTAAATATTTCGCAAACTGAATGATATTTCAGAAGCCATCGCCAAACCATACAACTTCTATAGGATGTTCAAACAGATGAAAATGAGGAATTTCTTCTTTTATCTTTTTTTCATGATAACTTCAACATAAATTAAATCGATTTTCAATGTTACAAAAACTTAACATCAAAAAGGGCCTGTAAAGAACTTCATCTCCAATGATGTCCTTCCAACATCAAACTCCGGAAACAATGTTTTATTAAGGGTATCAAAATTCAAGGTAAATATTTTCCTTGGAATTTCAGTAGATTTCGATTGTTTGAACAGTATCTACAGGGGGGGATATCTTCACTCACTCCCGGAATCTCCTGCGCACCAAGGAGAAAAATGTCTCTACAAATATATTGGACTTCATCTTGAATTCTAAATTTGATGTTTCGGAGGGACTTTTCAATCGAAATATTATTCGTAAACGATCCGTACCCAAAAAGCAAACCGTTCTGATTTTTTAAATAATATTCTTTGTGATATTTTAAATATTCAAATAAATCAAGTAATGAATTCAAGCAATCGCATTAAGCCTACCAAAAATTTGCTAAAAAATTAAAATTTGATATTGGGACGTTGAAGCGTCGAAGAAAACACTAATGATCTGAAATTTGCACAGGTTTTTGGCACAAATGTTCAGCTGCTTACGTCGTCCATTAACTGATAATTAATTTTAGAAATATGATATTTTCTGAAAAAAATTTTAATATTAAAGAATTTTGCTAAAAACACTCTGGCGAATCCGAGTTGTAATTGGAAGCAGGTTTATAAAAATGATTACAAAGTGTGTAATAGATATGATGAACATGACATTTTTTATGATTGTGAATTTAAATCGACGAAAATAAGAACTTTATTGCTAACAAACTTTTACAAAACAACTCGACCAACAAATTGATATAAAAATTCCTTCTGGCTGCAACATTCAACCAGCCCTCTTCTCTTCGCATTTCTCTGTGTGTACACTGTACCTATATTATTTTATTTGGTTCGTGGGCAAGCCGCTACAAATATTTAATATCGTCATACCATATCGTTCTGTTGGTACGGAATAAACTCAGTTTTGCAGTAGACAGCGCCGATTTGTTTTGCGCCGGTTCGTCGGACACATTTTTCAGTGTCCGGTTCAGATTGCTATCGGCGGCGGTGCTCGTGATTCCAATACAGATACAATAAATTTCATTTAGGCCATTGGAGTCTTTTGCGCGATACCAGAGCTGGAACTTGTATTTCGAACCAATTATTTCGCGAAGAAGGAATATTATTTTATATAATCACTCTCTATATATAAATCAAAATATGCTTGCTTGTGGATGTATATAAGAGATGTCTTTGTATTGCTATATTAAGCATAGGAAATGTTTGAATCTTTCAAAATACTTTCTTTAAGCCCCCGCGAAGGTTTCTGGATTATTACAACCTGCATCCGAAAATGCATCTGAATTTTTTTTTTCATTTCAAAAACTCTTGCAAACTGTCAAAAATGTCAAAATTTGAGAATAAAACTTTGCAAAACAATGATTGTTAAATCAAAATTCAATTTTAGAAACTTTTAAAATTAATGAATTTATTTGAAGTACTCGCCTAATACTTTGAATCGAATCAAGAATTATAGATATTTTAATAGGTACCTACATTAGAAACCAAATTTGATTGATTGTTCTTATAATAAACAAAAATTAATATTTGTTTAATTATTAATATTTTATACATATATTAAAAAAAAACTGTGTTTAACGAGGTAAATTTCAGAAAACATTCTGTAGTTTAAACGGCTTTTTAAACGGCTTCGGTGGTTATAACTAACTTGGATTTAATTAAATACACCTTTACAAGAAAGAAACAGTAAGTACACACCTTTGTAATAAAACTATATACATACACACCTTTGTAATAAAACTATGTCAACTTTGCCATAGAAACTAATAAATAAAAAAAAGAACTTATATCATAAAACTAACCCCACGGTTTTTATTGTTGACGGAACTTACGAGCAAACTAATGTAGAATAAATTGCATTTGCAGAAAAATAAAAATAATCACATCTGGTACAGTTTTGAAGAAAATATGAACTCTTTAAATATACTATATTTATTTTCATCTTTTTATCTACCAAGTAAAACTTATAAGTCTGATGAAATTATTATTTAGCTGGATATAAAATTATAGGCGTGAATAAGCTCACTTTATTGTATAACTAGCTTTTCCCCGCGGCTTCGCTCGAATGGTATTACGGGAAATTACTGTAGCGCTTGCACTTATCAATTATCTCCCCCCCCCCCCACCCCACCCCCATCCCCTCCCGCATTCCATATATTCATTCCCTTACATTCAGTTTTCAAACATCTCGCCTACCACCTAAATTTCATAATGCTATAGCTCAAAGAAAAAAAGAATTACTTATCCAATTTTGTTCATTCGTTCGGAATTAATGCGCTCACAAACATTTCGGATGTTTATTTTTATTTGAATATTTGGAAGTTCGTTAATATAATAAAAAAAACTCTATTTATCATTCAGTCTTTTTAATCGTTACGAATTATATTTTTAATATAGGAACTCTCATCTGACATTTATTCCAAGCTTGTCCAAAAAAAAAACGAATTCTAATATTTGAATTTTCTGCAGTAGTAGCTGACCAGTAGACTGAGTACCTACAAGCATAGAGCCCAAAAATATATCAACATTGTTTTCATAGAAAATATTTTTTTCTGACATTAGCAAAAACTCGCTTTTGTTAGCGACAGAAAACGTATAACAAATATAATATATTAATATTAATAATTTCATAACGCCAGAGCTTACCATCATATACAACCTGTAGTCTGCGCATATAATTTAGCTTTATATTGGTGAAAGCATTATTGAAGTCTTTATATTGTGTTATGCGTGAAAAGGTCATAAACAAACTCGAGCAGTTTCGCATTTATAATATTAGTATGGATAGTGGCCTTTGATGTGATTTCAGATTTTCACGACTAAAGTATCATTTTTCAAAAAAAAATATTTTTAGGTTATCATGCCGTGTTGTACTATCTTATTATTAAATCCATTTCGGACAACTTATTGATATTGACTTTCGTTTAATTTAAATTTTATAAAAAATCTGGATATTTTGACAAGGGAGAACATTAAGATGAAGCTTTACGTGAAATCTTATTTAGATACTATTAAGATTCATCTTTACGAAGAATCGGTTTACAATATGAACATCAAAAAATATGCTATGGATAAATTGAAGCTTTTACTAGCTATTCTATGTATTTTTAGATAACAAAAAATATATGCGTAAACCGCTAAAAAAATGAAGTAATAAAAGAAACATTTTTTTTAAAATACCCCTTTATGGCTAAGACTATTTTTAGGGTTTTGTATGTTCTTACTTTTTTGCGTTCTTATAAATTTATGCACAAAATAAATAAAAACCACTTTTTCGCTAACTTGCCTTGTGCAAATACGACGCGCGATTTTAAATTTTGTATGGCACGAGAATCGAAATATTTCTAGCGTTTATATTCCTCTTAACAAATTTGACGAAATATATATAAATATATATATTTTTTTTTTTTTTTTATGAAAAACAAATACCTTTGTATAACACCACTATTTTATTAACAATATCAACATGTTTCGAAAACTATGTTTTCTTCGTCAGGATAATAAGTCAATAATAAGTCGATAATAAGTTTAAAAATTTTACACACTAACACAACGGGTATACAATTAGATAATTTAGAAATTTTAGAAATTAGAAAAAGTGTTAATAGTAAATTAAATATTATAAATAACCAAACGTTTTTTAAAAATAGCCATCTTTTAAATTTATTTTCGTATTAATACTTATACTTACAATAATTTATTTTGTTATTTAGACTTCTTGTTTTCCTTTTAAAAGATTTTTATTATGTTAATGTAATTTTTTTACCCATTCTAAAATAATTTTTATATTTTATTTTATATAATTGTTTTTTATGATATATTTTAGGCAATTAATCACCTCTCCTTTCTAATATTTTGTCTATGTTCTAATTAGTCTATACTTGTTTGTCTTTTGTTATTTATTATTGACTTATTATCCTGACGAAGAAAACATAGTTTTCGAAACATGTTGATATTGTTAATAAAATAGTGGTGTTATACAAAGGTATTTGTTTTTCATAAAATTAATGATGACACCCCAAAGTAAATATGCCTATTTTGAAGAAATATATTATTTTTGATTTTACGTTGACTGGGGAGACCAATATACTTGTAAATACATACCTGTGTAGGATATTAGTAGATACTGAGTAGTGTTAATGTCGTTGTATAACTGCTGTTGGTAAAAAATGTGCCTTTTTATACTATTGTGGCACACATTTAACCTTTATTTAGATATTTAAAAATTTACCTATATCTGAACCGTTCTTAATGCCTAATAAATTCATATATAATATTTTCATGGAAATAAATAGAGACGGGCGAAAGTTCGTCAACTGTCTAGGCCTGTGTATACATGGTTCCTAAATCGTCATTTGAAAAAATTTGCGAAATATCTGATTTTTTAAATGTTTTAGAGAAAGTAAGTTAATAACGATGAATTCAAGAAACGCGATCATTCAAAAATCAAAAGTGCGTGATTTTAATGAAAGAAACTTTACGAGAAAAGTTGTCCAACAGTTTCCAAATGAATATATCATTCCATTGTCTCACTCTAAATGGTAATAAAAAAAGAGCCCACGTTCTCGACTTCAAGATATAAATCACTGGAAGAAAATTAATTTAAGAATCTCCTGTCTCTAAATAAAGCTGGCCAAACACAAATTTCGTAATCTCACTTCCTAACTGGGCGGAAACAAATTTAAAAATTCTAAAGAAGTTCCCGGATTACGGAGAAATCTCTCCCTAAAATCATCCTTACTTCAAATAACCTTGGCTTTAATAAACCTAATAATATTATTATGTCATACCAAGCCTAGGAACTGGGCAGAAAATGGAGCGGCCCGCCTTTTTGATGATTCATTATTTTAATTGGATTAAACCATCCCGTTATTTCATTGATTGGAAATAAAAATTCTAGATTTAAACAAACGAAAAGTTTCCTATGCCCGCCAACTAAATATTACAAAGTAAAAACCTTCGTACCAAGCTTAGCAATTATCATTTGAAATTTTGGGGTATTTTAAATTACTGAGTTCGTTTTACAATCAGTCTAAGCTTGCTAAATTAAAACTGCCTCGTAATATATATGAGGCTTTTAGCGGAGGCGGAATAAAATTATTTTATTATTTGGTGCCATGAAAAATTTGTTTCAGAAAAGGTAGTAAAAGGCAGCGTTCTCCGCGTTTCAAGGGAAAAGTCCTGCTTAGCATTAAAGGCTAAAAGAGCCCAAAATCTTGAGGCGTTTTCATTAATTGTCTAACAACCAGTCCACACGGTGACAAATTTTTAGAATTTAAATTAGTAAATAGTCATCAGTTTTGAATCTTGAAAAAAAGGAGACGGGTTTAGTCCTTTATACTTCGTGGGCGTGCTTTATATGTCATTAGGTTTTAATTGTTATCCACGCTGGGTAAACCTTGAAAATAAACTTTAAAGGAGACCAAAATTACTTCCCTTTAGAAAAGCTTTGAGTCATTCCTGTATACTTTGGTTTATTTAACAAGAGATTTTTCGTATTTTTTATACACGGAAGTATTTATTTATTTTTGGAATACGCGTCCAGTATATCAACTAGTACGTATCTTCGATAAATGACATCAAATTTAAGCGAGCTAAATTGGTCACTCATCGTTTTGGTAAGCCGCATATCACTTTTTTAGACGACTAGGTGTTAGCAGTCACATGTAAAACTTGACGTTTACGTAAAAAATAATTTCATTCATCATCCCACTGAAATTCATGTTAATTGCCTTATTTATCAGTATGGACTATTATATTTCTCGAGCAATGAGAATGTCGATGTTATTCATCGATACTCAATTTAGAATATTCTTGTTAGGTATTTTAAAAGCTTCAAAATCAGGAAAGTTTGTTTTCAATAGTAATTTCATCGACTCCAGAAAAAAAATGTTTAAATCATTCAATAATTATTAATTGGTTTAAAAAAAAATTATCAAAATAATTTTCAAAAATCAACTTATAAATTAAGCACGCCTAAAAATTATACAACTTTGACATTTTGAGAAATCGCCCTCCTGATGGCAGTGGAGAGCATAGATATGTCATTCTCGTAGATGGTAGTTTGGTTTTACAAAGAAAAAAGGAAAAAATTCCTTCATTAAAATCAAAGATAATACATAATCCATGTAATATTGCCGGCTTTCTGTCCATTGACCGGACAACTCGGAATGAAACCAGCTCAGAACCATCTCAGATAAATCATTTAGAGTGATAAAAATTATACACAAAAAATTGTTAAATAGGTTACGTTAGGTTAGAGTTATCGGCAAAATTCAAAACATTATATCATCAAACGTTTTATTATGTAATATTATTTCACGAATATTTGATGACAAAAAAAATCGTAACGTGATAAAAAATTATCAGAGTTTTGGTATCATTACATAAAAAAATGATATTCTGCTGATCGTGATTCTCGAGTACAATTTTTAGAACGTTTCTAAACAACCACAACAAAACATTTTAATTAAAGCGAAAAGATTTTTGGTTCCACATTTAAAAAAAAAGATATTAATTAAATTGGCGAAAAATAAAAGTGTTGTTTTGCTTTGCAATGTATTTAGATGTATGTCAAATAATATGATGTGATGATTTAGATGTGGTATAATAATAATTTACCTATACGCAATTTTAATTTTGAGATCAGTGGGTATCTATATTGCAATGAAAAAATATCGTTTTCACTTTAATGCCTTTTTAATTTTAAATAAAAATGTAGGTTACACAGCTTTAGATTACCACCGTGATTATATTTTTAGTATTGCCATTTGAACAATAGTGGCGCCCTCCTATGTTTTCTGCTCTTATTTGACAAACTGTAACTAAATATTGTCACGAAAAGTAACTAACTCTGTTAGGCAATGCATTTAAATTAATATTTTCACCATGATTCAAATGAAAAGATTGTCGCCCACGGGTTTTGCTTTTACCAAGTTAACGTTTTAATGAATGGTGATAAAATACATTTTTCAATCAGTATTTTTTCAACCATTTAAATAAGTTTTACTCAATTGAGTTAACGTATTCATCCTACAAAAATTTATCCAAAACCCAGCACACATCAAACAACGCGAAAGCACCTCCACTTTAAAAAAAATAACTGTTAAGTAAAAGGTTTTCGGAATGAAATGATTTCTTTATTCAAAGCTTTTTTCCATTGTGAAACCATTGCGCAAATCAATTATTTGTAAAAACATTTTGAAAAGCGTCCTCCAAATAAGTACGATTTGATCCAAATTCGATCGCTTTCGGAACACGTGTTCATTTTATAAATATTTAATTACAAAGCGTCGGAGGCTCGCGCTATTTTTTACTAATCAGGGAGAGCGGCGAAGCCACGCTGAGTTTTTATGCGCCTTTTTTAATTACAGCCAGCTTCACAAACGTGTAATCAGCCGAGTAGCCCTAACTTCGTGAAAAAATATTTCGTATTAAATAACGCGCTTCGGAAACAAAAACGAAAAAGGGCAACCGGCAACATATCTGGTCCTCGCGTTTGATTGATTAAAAAAACATTTCACTGGGACGCTATGCTTGGGTTTAAGCGCTGCCTCGTGGGAAATCATAGGTATTCTGTTATCCCGACCTTTTATTGTTGCTTTCGTGCCGACACACTTATCTACTCTCTATAGGCGTGTTAGTGTGCCGTGTAGTCAGTAGTGGCACAACAAATGTTTCTAGTGTGGTTTACTGGTTTTATGGTTCACTACGGACGTATGGTACGCGTCAGGTATGGTTTTACGTCACTACTAGGCGTACCTACTTTCAATAATATATTATGAAGGCTTATTTCTATACTCTCTTACCATTAAACGTGTTTTAATTTTTACAGAAGTGATGATCCTGCATTTACCGTCCATTAACGGTTATTTATCAGTTGTGCAAAATTTAAGTGTTTTTACTTGTACCACTGATATAAGTTCTATATTTCACATAACATATTTAGGTACTCAGAATTTTGGCCGAAAATAGACAAAATATTTTTTAAATAAATCATTGAAGTATTTTCAATTTAAGAAATACTGCAAACAACTATTTGGAGTTAACGGTTAGTTCACGTTAGAAGCATGTATTAAAAGAATTAGGATTTTTTTGTGAAGGATCTTTTTGAGAATCTTTAGTCGAAACCGCTATTACCGATCAAAACACAAAATTTATTAGCATGAAATTGACTGGCACACAATAGTATAAAAGTGTTATGCCTTGCTACCAAAGTGTAAGAATAACGTCGTAAGAATGACTGACTCAGAATAATACAAAAGTATTAAGCTTTGCCACCAAAGTATAAAATGCACAAAATGTATCAGTATTAGAATAAAAGTGTTATGCCTTGCCACCAAGTGTAAAAAGCAAACAAGTATCAGCACAAAAATGACTGGCACGCGATTGCCTTACTACCGAAGTATAAAAAGCATACAACGTATCATCATAAGAATAACTGGCATACAATAGTATAAAAGCATTTTGCCTTGCCACCGAAGTATCAGCATAAGAATAATTGGCACACAATAGTTTAAAAGGGTTATGCATTGCTACCCAAGTGGAAAAAGCACTGCGCACTATTGGTTTTTGCTTTTTTTAAATGTGAATACTGCACTAACTGCTCCCTACTGTCCGGACCCAGTGAAACTATGGCATCCTTAATTGTGGTATGTAGTGAGGTTGAAGGTAGTGGTAAGGAAAAAAAGATGAGGATCACATCTAGGAATCGAATCCAGGACCTTTGCCTTGCCGGGGCAGAGGTCTATCACTGAGCTAATATGACACTATCTTATCCGATTACATCATACTGCAACTAACATATATACTTACATTATCTTAATTTTCTTAGCCCATATTATTATTGGGTGCTATTTTTATATACGATTGCAAGATTCAACTCATAAATGCCACCTAGATAGTTCTTGGATAAATTTATCTATTTTTATATGCGACATCTATTGACTTTTATGCAAGTGTGGATTATTGGCTGCTATCCTTATGTTCGATTGCAAGATTCAACTCGTACTAAATGCTACCTAGATAGTTCTTTGAAAAATGTATCCATTTTTATTTAATATGCGACATCTATTGACTTTTCTGCAATTGTGGAATAAATATATATTTTTATTTTTATCTTCATGAATGAAACAATATAAGCGACACTCGATTGAAAATCTGAATCAGAAAAATGAGAAAAAGTTACGTTATTTATTTATTACAGCAGTGATAGTGCACTGCTTGGAATACGTCGTTATCTCTGATTCACTAAACGGGTGGCGAACTTTACATAGTATTTGCACGCCATTTATGTATTTTTTATTATAACTACAATAAATACAGAAATAGTGATTCACTTCCGAAGTATGACGAATTTATAAATAAATTAATGGTTTTGGTACTAATATAATATGTTTTTAACTAGTGTGGTTCACTACACACGTAAGTATGATACAACTCGATAAAATAACGAGTACGTATGACATCGATTACGGAAGTGTGAAATGCTGTAAAGGATAAAATGTTAATTGTTCAGAAGAACGAAAAGAAAACTTTTATTTTTTCGAAAAATCATATTTCGTAGTTTTGTAGACCTACAACTATGATTTTTTTTTATTTAAATACCCAACATTGAATAAATCTTTCAGAAAGCTTAAGAGTTTTTAATTTTTCACAAATACGATCCTTTAAAATGCACGTTAAAGACACACTTATTTTCCTAGAAATATTTTGATGACGTAGATCGAAAGATAAAAAACGGAGAAAAATGACAGATTAACTCATTTTTGGATTTATTGTCCTTTACCGCATTTCAAATTTCCGCTATTGATGTGTGATTAACTTGTGTGACAGGCCTGAGCTTTTGAGATGACGTGTTATGTTTTTGCTTTTACGTAACTTTTGATTGTTTCCAATATAAAACCACAGGCGGCGCTCGAGTAGAATAAATCAATTACTTTGCTTGTTCCCGATATGTGCCACTTCTTCCAATGATATCGGAGTGTCTTTTAGAAAACCTTATTCGTGTTACATGGCTTTATTCGCTATACATTTTTGGGGAAAGATTGGTTTAATGAATATACCTATATTATCAAGTAAAAATATTTGATTAACAACGTAACGTTGTACGTACATTGTTAACCAGGAAGTTTATATTTATAATATAAATAAAAAAATATATAAATACAATGTTAATACTGCTATCACTTATTTTTATTTGATAATATAGATAATTTCATTTGTTATTGTACATATATTTTTTTTTAACTTTATTTTATTTTTATTATTTTCTTTATTCTTTGCTTTGATGGTTACGTAATATAGGGATTTTTTGACCACAATGCTAGGCACATGCTATTATACTATCGTGTTTGTATGGTATAAAATATGCCCGTGTTATGGTATCATCATGTTTTGTCAGTTAATTAATTTATTTGAGATACTGTGAGTCAGAGAGTCTTAATTTCTGTACTCGAGAATTTAAAAATCAAGTCTGATGTATCTATATATGTAATCTGTTATTCTGTTTTTAATCTGATATGACAAACTGTAATTGCAATCTCTGATTAACAGAAAAATAAACAAAATAGGCAGTAAATTAATCGACTTAAAAATAATATTGAATTTTATTTAGTTAATTATACTTTATCCTGATTAATTAATTAAGTTGTCAAAAATTAGGTTCGGTACTCGTGTATCAACGAAACAATGATTGTAACAATTATTTGTTGTAATGACGTAGTCAATAACTTATTAGTTATTACAAGACAACATTTTGAAACAGCTTTATTATCGATGATCTCGCGCACACATGTATTATGTGAATTCTGCAGTTTAATTTTTAGATGTAAAGCAACAAAATGTATGTGAATATCTGCCTTCTATCCGTTCTAGATATAATAAGTAATGCAAATTTCCATTGAAGCATCGATTGAGTAATATTGATAAATTCTTTACAAAACACTTCATGATTTTTAATCAAAACACCACCAACACATGTGTGCGCTAGGATATCCTTATTGAAATAGTACTACTCAAATAAAATAGATTTAGTTTGGTGTATTTGTTAGTTTTCAAGTTGGATCAAAATTATTTGTAGAGTCCGACCGAAACAGGACCGAAACACAAACCGAATCTTCGGTATCTGTCTCAGGCCGAAAACAAAACCGAAACTTTTCTTTTTTACTGAAATTTGGCTAAATTTTTTATACTTGTACAGACGGTTAACACGTATTAAATGAAATAAAAAAACAATAATTGAAGTGTAATTTTTTTAATATTACTGCTATAAAACAAACAAAATAAACAATTATTTTAACTACCTCTTGGAACCAAAATTTGTCAATAATCAACACTTACATTATAAAAGAAGGACCTGATTAATTGAGTATTTTGATTTTAATTGCGTTTAAAATCACAACTTTCGGTTATTTAGACTTAATGTCCTGGTTAAATCTTCCCCACAGGAAAAACTTAACCCTTCCACACACTTTTCCACTAATGTTCATCTAGTCAATCCTCGCCACGTAATTGCACTGTACA
Organism: Glyphotaelius pellucidus; assembly: GCA_936435175.1. NCBI lineage: Eukaryota > Metazoa > Arthropoda > Insecta > Trichoptera > Limnephilidae > Glyphotaelius > Glyphotaelius pellucidus. Next base: position 28,028,423 of record OW386538.1, on the reverse strand, counting down.
AGTATAATAAATACAAAACTATACAAGAACAACACGTCAACCTACCAGAGACCAAATGCGAAAATAATTCACCGACTCCAGATATTTTCATATCAGAGGGAAATAATTAAGATTAAATTTAACATCTATCGAGATCTTTTAATTGCAGTTAGTAATGTATGATTACCTAATTAATAACAAATAATTAATCATCAGTACCAAAAAGAAAGAAAAGAAAGGCAAATACCTTTTTTATGATAAATCAGTCTCACAAAGGGTTACTTTAATTCGTTTGTACGACAATTAAGTACTTAATTTAAGAATTAGTTTTTAAAAATATATATATTATTAATAAAATAAAATACTTTTTTGTTTAAAACCACGAGATTTATTAATTTTTGAACCGACCGGTTTCGCTTAACTTAAGCATCATCAGGGTACAAATTAATACTAGTATTAATTTGTACCCTGATGATGCTTAAGTTAAGCGAAACCGGTCGGTTCAAAAATTAATAAATCTCGTGGTTTTAAACAAAAAAGTATTTTATTTTATTAAATATGTCAAACCACAAAGTGATTGCTTTCTACAATAATATATATATTATTATTCGAAGAATAATTAAGTATTCGTAATTAAAATGTCTAATATTCAATTTTTTATACGAAAAACTGTCCTTTTATAACTTTTGAAGGTCCTTCCCATCAATTTAATGTATCATTGAAGAAGAAGATATCATTAATAATCTAAACGAAAATATGAAATAAAACAAGACACAGGAAAATATAATGGTCGCAACTGGGACTCGAACCCAGAACCTCTCTAATATCTAACCAGTCTAATATTGTACGCTAAAAAAACAGTATTTCTATATTTTCATTCTACGACGATCTTCGTTTATTTGTCCAGCGGCACTAAAAAGCTGCTCGCGGGTGACACACGAGCCACAAACTCACCCGAAGTCAGCCAAACGACGCGCGATAATTCACGAACGCAGAATTTCATGCGGCCGAAGGTTTGGCAGATTTTCCGCCGAAACCGAAACTGATGCCGAGACTAGATTTTTTTTGCCGAAACCGAAACCGAACTTTCGATCGGTCACTAATTATTTGACTAAAAACAGTAGCTCCTCAGAAAAATGTTTTCATTACAAAAATTTAAATATTTTTTTTTGTTTCAATATAATAGCATCCAGATGAAACTTCTGCCAAAATATTTACGCAGCTTTTTAAACCAAAAAGCTTACTGTGACATTTGCGCTCAATGAAAGTTTTGTCAAAAAATCAAGAGCTACAACTCGGTAACAGATGGCGCGGCAGTAGAAGTACAAAGCGGAGTGGTAGAGATATAGTACACGAGTATAAATTATACGTTAGAGATGGGGTGTTCGGTGTTCGTGTTCCCGGGGCCCGAGGAGCAGAAAAGCGAAGGGGTGAGTCCGCTGAATAAATAATTTATACCGACGCAACCCTATTTAGGGGTGCAATCTGTTTACATACAATAATGGCACGTTTGCTGCACCGGCGCACTGCTCGTCATTTTTAATTAAAACCGTTCACATTATTTATTGATACGTCCTTTTGTAATGGGTTTTACAAGTCTTTGTTGCTTTGCAAGTGTTGTGTTGCATGTTACAATGCGGGCATTTTACTTGTGCTTATTGTGTTTTGTCATTCTACCCAAAAGGGTAGTTAGACAAATTGTGGGTCACAAAATATTTCATATATTTGGTGTTTCTGGTTTGGTATTGCATTTGTTGGTTATAACTTTAATTTATACTTATGCTAGCTGGTACCCGGCATGCGTTGCTATGCCATTCGAAGAAATAAATCGATTTTCCCTGCATGTCCTTTCCCGTATGTCCCCGTTCCCTTTCACTTTCACCATCCTCACTCTACCTCGTATCTTCCCTCTCCGCGAACCCCACCTTCCCCCTGCCTTTCCTCCCTGCCGCTTAAATATATGAAATTCACCCATTTTCATTTATACAAATTTTATAACGCCAGAACTTACCATAATATATAGCCTATATTACTCGTTGATAATATTTACGCAGCTATTTACTCGTTACGCATATAATAACTCGTAGCTTTCTATAGATGAAATAATTTTTAAAATCGGTTTAGTTGTTAAGGTGTGAAAGCGTAACAAACAAACACACTCACTTTCGCATTTTAATAATACTAGCTTTTACCCGCGGCTTCGCTCGCATGGTATAAGGGGGAAATTACTGTAGCGCTTGCACTTTTCAATTATACCCCATCCCCCCTCCCCCCACTTTCCTCTCTCCCCCCCCTCTTACTCCCTCTCCCTCCCCTTCACCCTTCCCCTTCCACTTTCACTCACCCCTTCCCCCTCCCGTATTCCATACATTCATTCCTGGTACATTCAGTTTTCAAACAGCTCACGTGCCACCTAAATTTCATAATGTCAGAGCTCACCAGTAGTAAAAAAAATAAGTATCCAATTTGGTGCAGTCGTTCGGGAGTTTTGCGCGTACGAACATTTCGGAGATTCATTTTTTATTTATTACTTAGATATTAACTACGACGCCTGAAAAATCAAGATCGTTTCCACGGCAACGATTTGTTTTGTGAAGTTAGCAATAACTCGCTTTTGTTAGTGACAGAAAACGTATAATAAATATAATGTATTAATATTTATAATTTCATTACGCCAGAGCCTACCATTTTATATACATCTTGTATTTCTGGCATATAATGTAGCTTTCTATTGGTGAAATAATTTTTAAAATCAGTTTACTTGTTTATGGGTGAAAGCGTAACAAACAACAATTTTAAACAAACATACGCAGTTTCGCATTCATAATATTAGTATATATTCCTTGAAAAGATTTTTTTTTCTTTTAACTTATTTTCAAATTCATTTTTATATTAATTTATTATCCTGATGAAAAAAACATAGTTTTTTAAACACGTCGATAATGTTAATAATATAGTGATGCAGACAAAGTTAATTGTTTTCATTGTTTTTTATTTTATTTTTTTATTTAGGTACTTATTATATAGCTAGAGTCTTATCGATGCAAGGAGTCCCCGAGCCGAATAGGATAAGGGAAAGAAGAGGAAGAAGAAGAAGGTCCTTGTTATAATTTTTTTTTAGTTTACTTTTTTCTCTGTTTATTTAGTTATTCTTTATTCATTTATTTCATATTTTCAAATAATTCATTTAATTTTAATCTATTTATTTTTTTATTTTCAATTTACATTTTATTTTTCATTTTTACTTATTTATCAAATCGTTTTTATAAATCAACGCAAATATTTTAAGACAGCATTAAAAAAAATGGCGAATTCAAAAGTGTTTTGAAATAAAGTGAGGTTTTAAACTTTAAAAAATTAATTTATTTTAATAAATTATCTCATATCCTTCTAGTAGTGTTGTGGTATTGTTGTTTTTGGTAGATGATCCCAACTCTATCTCCATTTTATTCTTATAAATCATTTTCCGAACTTCAACTAAAAACATCTAAGAATACAAATATTGTTATCCTTGAAGAAATCTCATATCTTCTATCTTGCGAAATAAAAAAAAAATGCGAATTGTTAAAACTTTAAACTACTTCACAAAATAAGCATCAACTGTTGAAAATAAAAATGTACCAAGCTAAACGAGGGCAGCTAAAGCCTCGAGGATTTTTATTCCTCCATTCAAAGTCTATTACCTAAAAGCTTACCTTGAGAGCAGGGATCAACAAGGGGTGTTGTGAAATGTTTGGTGTCAAGGTGAGGGCCTTTTGTCTTGATGGCCATATTTCATAATTAATTTCTTCCTGATACAGTGCTCAAACAAAGAGAAAAAGCAACGAAAAAAATGGCAGAAAAAACCTATCCTAAATATCAAGTGTTTGCTTAAACTGCGGGTCTCTTACATCCATAACTTTAAAATTCTTAAGGTGTGCTGGTGACGTTATTTTAACATTAAAATATCGTAAGTTTTTATGCGTTTTAACGGCAAATAGGCTTTCGAAAACGAATTGGATCAAAATTTTGTGTTTTAATTTTAATAAGGTCTGTAAAATAAATAAAAACTTTTTTACGTCATGAGCTATAACTTTCCGCAACTTTTTGTTTCAATTCTTTTAAACTGAAGTAATTATATAATAATATAATAAGACAACAACTACAGCTACATCCGTACAATAATGCATCAATAACATTACATTATTCACTCGAGATTAGATATAATTTTTACCAAAAATGTTTTTCTTTTTGAACATTAAAACAATACAAACCAAATTGATTGGCCTCTGAAACGAGTGTTAGTTTTATAAAATGGCTCTATAGCATAAACTAGAAATAACTTTGCGAAAAGAAGAAAGTTCATTGCCCTTGAAATACAAAAAAAACGAATATTTTGTGTAGCCAGAATGCACTGAAAGCTTTTTGAGTTATGATTGTTGAACGATGTCTCAACTCTGGAAGTAAAATGCACCTATTCACATCGTAAAAATGCTGAAGCTAATATATTTTTTACCAATCATTTCTGCAGCGCAGTCACGTTAGTCATGTTATTTCACTTTAAAAAATGTAAAAACGTTCGAAAACACATGTTTTTTGCCATTAAAACTCGATGAACCATTCAAAATGGAACCAAATTATAATAGTAGGTATCGATATCCCTACAAAAAAAAACACAACAGCTATTTGTGCTTTTTCCCCCCTTAGTCAAGTATTAGGGTAGGAACATCAGTGGCGCACCGCAGGGGTGATTGAGAGGCTGCGGGAGAAGGAGAAGCGAGATGGGAATGCGGGGAGAAAGGGAGCAGGGAAAGACGAAGGGAAGGCGGAAGGTACATGCTCCAGACACCAGATATTAATATCACTGAAGGGCGGAAAGCGGTCGGCGCACGAAATTGCTTTAAAACGATCTCGATTAAACTTGCGTGTAATTTTCGGCTAAAAACAGGAACTAAGATTTTGGGCAGATTTACATTTTCTCTTTTTATTTGTCTGCATTACATGCCAACGAACTGCTGTGAATACACTTTATGGCATAAATGGAAATGATAAGATTTTTTGCCTTTTTAGAATATAGAATATGAAGGTTACTTTTATAATACCTAAATATATTTTAAATTTGTGTATTAGCGTTACAACGTTTCACGATGAAGGTTGAAACATGGATTATGATGGGATTACGTTTTATTTTTTTACTACTTTCAATTTTGATCATTCTTGTGACTTTTTGATGAATGAATGTAAACTTTTAATGCAACTTGTTCGATGACCTCGAATCCGGCAAATCTTTGTAAACCATAATTGTAAAATACCATTACAATGATATACAATAAACTGTTTTATACCTTTAAAAAAAATTAAGCCTTCATTTTAATAGAAAACAATACATGAAAAGCTATGAAAATGGGTTAGAAAATATAATTTACTAAAAAAAATGTATTTTCTTCCTGGAACACGTGTGTGATTACAGCGCTACCAATCAAACATAAAGGTATTTAGCACTGGCGGTTCGTGAGTTTTCAGTGAGCTAGAGTGCTAAGATTGAAAAATACGACGTTATTGGTGTTACTTTAATTTTATTTTAATTTTCAAAATATCGATGTTTCACATGAAGATTTTCAGGATGTACTGAAATGTGGATGCGCTGCATCCACAATTCAGTATGTTAACTGTTTTCACCATTGTGGTGAAAACAGTTAACAATGTACTGTTTGTTTCTGTTTTTTTAATAAAACAACAATATAATTTTATATTTTTTAGAGAAACACATAAGATTTATGCAAGGACCAAATGCACAATATGGACTCTGCAAGTGTTGCGTCGGTCGTATCACGGTCTTCCGGCGCGGCATGGCGTCCTTACAACCTAATTATCTCACCCAGAGGCGTCGCGTAGCGTTAGAGCGTCGGCGTCGCCGCTGGTCCAAAGGCGTTAGTAAAGGTACTTTAATAACGGAAAGAAGGCCTTTCATAATTTGTTTTGACGTTATATGCATCATATTCACCGGCGCCCGTTCTGAAATAAAACGCCAGCTCATTAGACTAATGTCCGCGACGTTCATGCTTTTATCTTGAGTACTAATTACAAATTGTAAGCACCAACCAACTAGTTCATGGCTACTTCTTTTTCAGAGGAAGAAATAAAACAAAAACGGTCTTCTAATTAAAGTCAGCTTCAGCACAATAATTATTCTTGCGCGATGGAAAGTTTTAAAATAGCATTAAGTATATCCTTATATTCTTTTAAAAACCATAAAATATTTTGCATTCATGCAGATAATACGCAAATAAATAACTGTATCCGTTTATTATTAACGAATGTTTTAACTATTATGTAGGTATACTCAAAGTGCATTTAAATTGCAAATTTCTTAGATCATAAAATTTTAAGTTAGGAATTCCCGCGGACGAAATAAACTATGATTCTCTACTACGAAAAATGCGACTGTTATCGTTAAAAGATAGAAGAATATTTGATGATCTTATTTTTTTATTTAAAATAAATAATAACTGGTTTGACTCCCCTGAACTAGTTTCGCTGGTGAATTATCACGTACCTAGTAGAATAAATCGACTCAAAACACCTTATTATTGCAACAATACTCTCAGTAATGCTGAACAAAATTCAATAATACATCGTCTACACTCTTTAGGTAATGAATTTGCTCATATCGATAATGCCGGAAGTCTGTCATCATACAAAAGATGCATAAAACAGAATTTGTCTGCTATTACTACGACGTAATCATAATATAATCATTAATCAAGTCCTACCTTTGTAAACAGATGTATGTAATTAACTTTGTAAACAGATGTATGTATACGCAATTGTATGAGCGTTCCCAATATCTATGATTAGAAACATGTCATAATCAGTGATACCTTTTATATTTGGTAAATTTATATTATCTTCAATTTTTGTCTCCTAAGAGCATTTCTTACTCTTTACTTGTTACACTTTTTTTAATATTTATAACTTTACACTTCTTATTTCCTACCTTTAAACTTTCTATCTCAATCTGCAACTTTTCATTATACTTTATATTTTATAATTTTATGCTTTTACTTTATACTTTCATTTATCTATCTTACTTTTTACTTACTGCTTACTACCTCAACTCCTTTTTTTACCTTTAGTTTTTATATTTAACTTCAATTTATGTTGTTACTTTCGTTTTGTTATTGTTTTATAATACATATATAATATAATTTATGTTAATGGCACATGTTGTGCCGTATGTTTTTGAAATAATAATAATAATAATAATAATAAATGAATTCATACAACATGAACGAGAGATCGTTAGAATCCAACATTATTTTTTTGTGTGATGAGGGAAGCTCTGATCACAAACCCAAAATGTGATGTTTTTTAGATTGTGCGGTATGCATAAAGGTAGCAGATCCAACTTGGCTTCGTAATAAGCAGTAAAAAAGAGGGAGAAGACGGTTTTAAAGGGAGATAAGAAAGAAAGAGGGAGCGCACGAATATTTAAAAAAATTCTTATTGAATTAAGTGAAAAAATTTAATACAACATGACTGATCTAAAATAGATAAACGTCTGAAGTAACATTTTAAGATACACTGTGAATTTTTTTGTACCTAAACACCTGAAATGTGTAGGGTTTGGGAATGTCATATAATTTGTTTTTCGACTCAACACGTGTTAGAGATTATCTTAAAAAATAACAAAAATGTTATGAGTTTAAAACTTAAGGTTTTAAAGGAAAATGTGTTATAAGTAAGTAGATTTTTGAAAAATCGGGGCTTAAAAATCTGATAAATTTTTTTGGTTAACATCTAATTAACATGGAGCTGTTTCCATTTTTTGATGGAAAATTCACTCTGAGATGTGACGTCCAATAAATTAAATATATTCATTTTGTAGTTTGAAATACAAATTATTTCACATATTTATCTCGCCTGGCCATTTAAGTGGAATCGATTGAAGAGTATAAATCTTAAAATATTTATGGCACCCCGATAACACCTTTTTTCACATTTGCTCCGCACAAGAGGCCCTGAAGAAAATAATTCCTCTCAGGACCTATGTCATGCATTTTTTGGAGCTGAAGGAGAGAAAGTTGTTAGAAGGAAAAGGATGTGAGGAGTGGGTAGGAATCTGGGAGTCAGTATGACCAGGACTGACGGACGAATGAAACCATCCACCCCACTGCGGTGCCAGATGATGTTCAGAGAGAACCCTGCTGGAGAGGTCAAAAACTCTTCCTCAACCAGTCTCTCCCGATCCGGCCTGCCATGTTGGTGGGTAGACGTATCCGCCATCAAGACCCGGAGGAACCTTACTTCATGAACCCAAACACCCCTGCTAAGTCACCAAACATATGGTAGAGGTGTTGGTTATCCAATAAATGGTTCCCGGAGCGGCGGAACACATACACGCCTCCCAAATTGAAAAATCAAATAATATGAAAAAATCTTTTCAAGTAAAGAAAAAAGAATATTTGTTTGACAATATTTATGTATCTAAAATATGAATAGTCTTTATTATTTTTCATTGATGTGAATTCGAATAAAATCTTGTGACTGCTTTAATATTTTTAATTACCCTCATTTCTCCCCTCGACATTTCTGCGTTTCAGTTTCAAAGTCGGTCAGACGTCGGAAAGTTCATATATTACCGCGACAAATCGATGAGTTATCACCCTATAAGGCCGCCCAGTAACATAAATCAATGTTCCATGAAACGAACGAAAAAAGTTCAATAAATATTCCCGGTAACTGTAATGTGTAATTCATTAAGCGAGGCTGGGACACCACCCCTGTGGCCGGTGCTGTACAGGAGACGTCACATCCCTCTGGGAATTGAACCAAGGCCGCATTTCTGATATTGATTGCGCCATTATATCGGGCAATCAGTTTCGTTCAATGAACATACTTTGGACAATGTTGGATTTCTTCTTATTAAGAAATGAACTATAGACGAACAAATTAAATTTTCTGATATTCCTAAATTTTTTTTTAAATTTTTTTATTATTTTTTTATTTTGATAAAAAAAATTTACATTTTGCAGTAAAATTTAATAATTTTGGCCCCACTGGGAGGCTTACCCGTGCTTAGGCACCCATTAAATCATTGCTTTGTATGAGACTTTTTCAACCACCATGCAAGGCACGTGCCCGAGTTGAGGTCGATCCTGTTCACAATGCATATGTAATATAAAAAAACATAAAATAATGTAAAAGCATACAAAAGACTATAAAAGAATATAAAATGACAAAACAAAAAAATATAAAATATTTAATTAAATGAAGACACTATGAGCGAAACTAAAACGAAAATCTGGAAACAGAAAAATCGGAAAAGATATTGGCACCTCTGGGACTCGAACCCAGGGTTTGAATCTTGCAATCATATTGAATCTTGAAAGATATTGGTACTTCTGGGACTTGAACCCAGGGTTTGAATCTTGCAATCATACGTAAAGTGGCAGCCAATAAAATTTGCGTTAAGAAAATTAAGATAATATGGGTGGTTCTTAGTCGAAGTATACAGGTAAAAGTGACCGAATTTGATATCGATACCTTGGCGCAGTGGACAGCGCGCTCACCCGGAAAGAGATATGTCCTGGGTTCGAGTCCCAGAGGTGCCAATATCTTTTTTCTGATTTTTCTGTTTCCAGATTTTCGTTCGAGTTTCGCTCATAGTGTCTTTATTTAATTAAATAATACAACTAGAGGTCTCATAAAAAAAGTTGAAATAAAAACAAAAATGTAAAATAATATAATAAAGTATGAAAGAATAAAGTAGATGTAAAATAATATAAAAGAAGTAATATAGAGTAAGCAAATGGTAACAGATTATTATAAGGATGATATTTTATATGTACATGTATTTTTCAAAAATTTTTGTTTAAATGATGAATTCATGTTTGAATTTCGGCTGCTGCAGTGGATTGTTATTACTGCAGTAATTTTCTAGTGAGGCACCAGAGTACATCGAACATATCAGTGGTGTCAAACAGTTTTAATTAAATAAACATTTTTAGTAAGCATTTTTCATAAACATAAGTAAACATTTTTTTCATTGTCCATAAAATAACTTTGAATACAGATTTTTTTAACAGATTTTTCAACAACCACACTAGGTACATACCTGTAGTCTAGTATGGTTGTAATATTAATTTGTTCACATGAAAATATTTCTAACGAAACATTGATTGATTTCATGATAAGGTGGATTATTTAGACTGTCTTTTTTGCATTAGTCCAACCTCTACTCTCTAATAACAAAGCATGCCGAGGATCCTTTCAGAACACAGACACCAACTATTGTTCAGAATTGTTTCTTAAAGTAAACTGCAAAAAAGAAATCCGTTTCCCATCCAACCCACTTTAAAGGGAGTGTACGTATTATATGTATTAAACATCTACAGATCAAACGAACGTTTCTAGATTTTTACCAACATACGAGGGTCAAAGGAGAAAGTAATGTCTCATATTTTTTTCTACTTAAATAAAATTAGTTAAATGAAAATTTTGAATTTGGTGCTATTCCTCAAACCTTTTTCAAAATTCAAAACTCTAGGTTCCTCAAACAATCTCCTGCAATAGTAACTTTTTGCGTCAACAAGTGGCAGCACTGCAGTTGCCTGCAAAATGGCCGACATCGATGTTCGTATTAGACAGCGTTCTGTGATTGATTCTTGATTGTAGAAGGTGAAACGCCCATTTGCATCCATGAAAGACTGAAAAATGTATTCCATGATGCAACAGTGGATGTCAATACTTCTATACGAAGGGTGTAACGAAGCTGAAGGACTAACACCGCTGGTTGACAAAAAGCAGAACGGTAGGCCGTTGATTGCAGTGACTGCACGCAATTTTAAGCGAGTTGATGACATCATTTGTGGTGTCCGCAGATAACTACAGATGTCACATTCTCTCCCTCAGTAAAGGCAGTGTGATAACGATTACTTGACAATTGATTATTCAACAATAGTTTGTGCAAGGTGGGTATCAAGAAAGTTAACCGGAAAGAATAAAGAAAAACAATAGCCTCACAAGACTTGCAGCGCTTAATTTCTGGAAAAAATTGTGACTGGAGATGAAATATGGGTTCAATCTTGAACCTGAATCAAGGAAGCAGTTAATGTAATGGCATCACACAAACTCACCAAGAACATACAAATTTAAAACTGTGTGATCGGTGGGGAAAGTTATGGCGATGGTGTTCTGGATTTGACCGTGCTTTTTACAATACTGTGATACATGCCCTTGTTAAAAGGTGTACCAAAGCTGTGGAAATGGATGGAAATTATATTGAAGAGTAATAAATGAATCGTCAATTGTGTGGTTTTCAACCAACGCAATTGCATTTTTTATTTCTTGACAATTAAAGGAGATGAAAATAGGAGGCATTACTTTTTGACTGATCCTGATAGATTAATTTGCAGAAAGAACACAATTAATAATTTTATCTTTTTGAACTTTGTGGTACAAAAATACAAATACAAAAACAGATTTGGGTCAAAGAAACTTTCTATCAGGTTTATGTTTAATATGCCTCAGATTGCGGATTCAGATTCAAATTTATTTGTTATTTGTAAAGTTTGATCTGATGTTTGTGTTTTTTTTAAATAAACTATACAAAGAAGGTCTTTAGGAAAATAATTCCCTCAGGGCCTATTTTATGCCTTTGGGGATGCTGTGTGAAGGGTTTTCAGGATTCTTCTAGGAATCTGGGGGTCAGTGGTCAGTGGTCAGTTGTGATGGACGGAAGAATCTGTCTTTCCCACTGTGGTAAGGCGACGTTCTGGGAGGGTCCAGCTGAAGAGGTTAAAAGGACTTCATCAACACGCTCTTCCGAGCCATGTCAGAGGATTGCCATAATATTTTCAATCTTTGTTCTTTCTTAAGTAATACGATTTTGTTTCAAGTTTCGTTTGTTAAGATAAGAAAGAGATACTTTAGTTGTTTGGTATGCTTTTATTTTTCTGATACGGTTAAAATATTATTCCAATGAATTCTCAAAGTACGCAACTGGCCTCATCTAACTCGTTTTTTCTTTCTCCTTGTGATATTTTGTGTTTATGCATGTAGTGATTACTTTATACTGCTTCAATCAAATATGTAGATTGTTAACCTCGATAAAGGCCTAGTTCTTGTGAGGTTTGTGAAACATTTTGCTTTATCTTCTGTAAGAAGCAGTTAATAACAAAAAATCTATATATGTGAATATTACGCAAGAGTCCAAACTTTCCTCAACGGGGCTATGGTATTCACAATTATTGCGTTGTGAGTCCGTTGTGTATCTCCAAGTGGAACTGAAGGGAGTGGAAAAGGGAGACGGGAAAGAGGAAGACAGGGAAATATTTGCCATTGAGATCTGGTCACCGAATTCAGCCTAAGCCACCTCACGAAACGTTAATTTAAAACACCAATGGAATGTGATCTTATTAAAAATATTTATAGTATTTTTTTCGTATTTCAACTACTGTTTAAAATTGTTTTCATCTTTCTGTTTTTCAATTGGTTTTATTAAAAAAATGTTATCGTATGTCTATTTTATCTGTTTGTTTATTTTACATAATATAAACCTTTACTTCCCTGTAAATAATGGTATTTCACCACAGGCGTTTTACACATAATGAATTGCGCAATACTTTCGTCAGCATCCAGAGCAATGTGTTTATACTTTTTTAATTGCCGACAATCCGCACTTTTATTGAATTAAAAAAAATCGAGTGCAATTCACACCCGGTAGGAGTAAAACCTTTACCCACACAATCCCAACCAATAGGAGCCTTGAAAGGCGAGCTCATAATCAAAGCGGCCAATGCGCGCACCTGGAAATTAAAAAAAATGCCAAAATGTTAAAACACTAAAAACAAGTAAAACTTTTGTTGCATTTTACGACTATGTTTTGTCTTCCGGCGGATTTATTAAAAATTGTTATTAAAAGTTTTATCTGTATAAAAAACAACTTGATAGAGCGCAACGCTATGTAGGTAGTGTACGTAGGTAGTGTACGTAGGTAAAATTTCATTCTATCTCATTCTCTTGTAGGCTAAATCCTATGAATACATGCGTTTGTCTCTTTTTAGTGTCGCACGTTTCTGTTTCATCGAGTTTCAAATCACAACAGTGCTAAAAAAGTTTTCACTTGAAAAAATATTATGATTATGCTAGTAAGTTGTCCGACTCACAAGACAATGTGTAGAGACCAGGTAAGTAGTAGAATTATATAATATATATTTAATTAAATAAAAATAAATAACAGTAAATAATTAGATCAACAATAAAGCAATAAATGAGAATTAGACATGATACTCCTAAAAGATTTTAATTTAACTAAGCAATGTTTTGATATTATTGGGTGTACGACCCTTAACGAGACTTCCAGATAATTTCTAAATCACTTAAATAATATATTAAGGTTTCCTTTAATTACCACATTGTATATCTTTTTCAGATCTCATTAATAATAATTGACATTTCCATTAATATATATGTTATATTAATGTTAGTTTCTAGCGTTGATGGGTTAATTTTCATTGGAAGGGGATCAATGCCTTGGGAAATCTGAAGCACGATGTTAACCCACTCCACTCTGAGAATATAATCAGTCTAGTATAAGATTGATATCATTTTATTTATGGTCTCTTGGCTAAAGATATGTTACGGAATGAAAGTTATGTATCGTAAAAAATATTTGGCGGCCCAACTGATGATAAATGTATGACGTGTACAGATTTGTAACGAAGTTGTCTATTTCACGAATAAACGTAGATTTTAAGAAAGGTACTTTATCAGAAAATAATAATTATTATTTACCAGAAAAAGACATTATAAATATATAACACGAAACAGAATAAGACACGGGAAATAAAATGGTGACGGTCGCAACTGGTAAGCAAACCCAGGAACGGCCTTACGGGACAACACCTTCAACGACTATTGTACTCGGCTATTGATACCTCACTGATTCTGGGTTCGATTCCCTGTTGTGACCGTTACCTTTTTTTTATTTCCTGTGTTTTGTTCTGTTTCATGTTACATTTAGATACATTTATTTTATCTTTTTCTTCAATGATTAATTATATTTTACATTGATGGATACGACCTTCAAAGGTTATTCCTAAAAATTAAATTTACGGAACTATTATAAATGAACAAATAAAAAATAAATAAAATAATAAATAAATTGATAAATAAATTAATTAATAAATTAATAAATAAATTAATAAATAAATCAATAAATAAAATAATTAAATTAAATAAATAATTGAAGTGTTTTTTCAAACAGACCGGTCGATGGCTGAGTTGGCATCGCGTTTGGGTCCCATCCAGGCCTGGCGTCACGTGTTCGATTCCTCGGGTGGCTAAGTCCTCCACCATGACACAAGCAACGCTTTCCGCTTACTGTGGTAGTATAGATTTTCAAATATTGCCAGGTTATTCGTAACCCGGGAAAGTTTGTATTTCTTTTAAAAAAATTAAAAAATAAATAAAAAAATTGGACCAAGGAAAAAATAAATGAATTTCAAAGTGAGAATATCACTGTTATCAAAATTATTAGCTAAATTTTTCTTCACAGTTTCCTGAATTAACTATTTGTTTACTTTCAAACGAGTCTTAGGGCGTATTGTTTTGAAGAATTTGAACAATTCATCAGTTTTAAAAATTAGTATTCAAGTTCTGTGAAGTCCTATTCAGGTTCTTTTTTTTTTTCATCATGGACCACTTGTTTCACAGAACTTGAAAATCAACTTTGAAGTACGTTGAAACATTGTCCAAATTCTGTGAAACAATTGGCTCTTAATCATTGCGCAAAAAATCTCTAAAAGATTTTGTTTAAATTTCGACATGGATGTCTTCAGCAAGTCAAAATATCACTTGCAATGAAGCAGGATTCATCTTAAGGACAAATTTTGCTAAACATGATTTGGAGGTTTATAATAATATTTGTATAACATGGTCCAATTGGAATTACCATTGCCTGGCTGGCTCCGGCAGTTGTGACTCTTGAGAGGTATCTTCATAAAACACCAAAAAAATCACGTTCATTGAATGGGCATCTCAATTTTATTTTAAAAAAGCTAGGACGTTAAAATACGCACTTTAAAAACAAACTTAAATATTTCCAGATATTAAAATAAACCCTTTGAAATCGTTAAAAAATCATACGTTCAGATACTGTTTTTATACTATGTGTAACTAAAACACCTTTTTTTACAATCTGATAAAGATATGATTGGCTTCAATTAATAAAAAGAAAGCTAAAAAAGATAACGAAGAAGCGTCTAAATACATTATTCATAGCCTTTTGGTTAATGCTCGCCATATTATAGTCCTGTACGTTGAAAGCCCAAAATAAACTACTGTATCAAATCTTCCGGGGGAAAATGATGACAAATGGCGCGTGTATAACGCCAGGCAGAACCGCTGGAAAAAAGCAAAAATAAGGGCTGTTTTTGTCCGCCAGTCCCTCAGGCCGCGCAGAACGTGAGCTGACCCCTCTAATCCAATTTTGATTAATCATCTGGTGACGTTTTCTCCAAATATATACACAAGTCCCGACGATTCTGCAAGATTATTACAGGCTTCATGAAAACCGCCAAAGGAGGCCACCCTGAATGCTAAGGTGAAAATAATGGCAAGACTGATTAATGGAGCGCCCGGTGACATAACTGGTCACAATTTATTTTATCGGAAAACTTATCGTACTACGTTTTGTGTTTTGTTTGTTTGTGAGAATTTCACTACTTTCTGTTCCGTGGAAGTATTGAATTTACTTTATGGAGAGTTGCCCGCTCACAAAGTATGACGTGCTTTCAATAATAACAATTCGATGATCATTTGAAAATATTCGCTTGCAAAGTTCGTGGGTTTGTTAACATTGGTAATAGTAATAATATTTTATAAATTATTATTTGGCAAGCAATTTGGGAGGCGGGAACGGGTACCGCCGCCCTGGGAACCTTCATTGGATAACTAACACCTCTGCCATAGTTCACCCCAAGTGATTCGCTACATTTGATAATTTAGCGGGGGTGCCCGGGTTCATGGGGTGAGGTTTGTCTAGGTCTTGGAGGCGGATGACCAGGACACACTGAACCCCAGATTCCTACCCACCCCTTAAATCCTTTTTCTTCCCAGAACTCTGCTCTCCTTCTTTTCCTTAAAAAAACCCTCCACACAGCATCCCCAAAGATTACATATGAAAATTATTTTTCTCAGGGCCTTGTGTGTGGAGTTCATGTAAAAAAAAACATTAGGTTAAAATATAAATTAATTATTTATATTGTTAGACAAGAAAAGAAACACGTCCAACAAAGTAATATTCTGATGCCATTGTCGTAAAAAAAATCAATCTATTTCAAATTATCAACAAAATTGGAACACATATTCGATTCCTCGGTTGGCTAAGTCATCCATCACCACACAAGCAACATTTTTCGCTAAATGTGGCGGTATTAAGAGATTTTCAAGTATTGTCAGGTTATTCAAAATCCGGAAATGATTGACTTTATTTAAAAAAAAATATCTTGATTTTAACAGAGTTATCATTAGCTCTTATTTCGGTTTATCAAGCTTCTGAATAAGCCGAGAAAATATCGTCTTTGATTGTGTCTGAAGAATATACAATTGGGCAATTTTCATTAGGAAGGCATTCCGAGCCGCACAAATTGTATTCATCAATGAACCGGTCTGTTCACAGAGACAGACGATTGCATCAGCCGTTAGCCGGTCCACTTGTGATTCGAGTAACGTTCAATTAGGCTTTGCATTGGGGACTGCAACTGTGGAACAGTGGGAACTCAAGGTAAATTGCCGTTTCCGACTGCATACGGCATGCGGCGCACAGGTCCATGCATTATTATTATTTCGCTGTGGGTAATTAATTGTAACTGCCTGGTGAAATGATATGGTTGCAAGCTCATTTGGATCCGTGTACGTAAACTAATGTTCACTATATTAATCGAATGTAAAAAGCGAATTAAAAAAAAAATATGGACATTTTTTTGTCTCTCTACTCATCCTCTCTGTCATCTGTATCTTTTTAAGTGAAAATGATATTTGTGAGAGGCTGTTTAAATGGACCTTTTGTGACTTTATGAGGATGAAATCTGGAAAAAAATTCACGACTGAAAATATTAATTTCTTTATTTTTAAAAGTAATAGTCGATAATCAGACAATAACAAAATTTTATTAAAAATGTCGTGTATTCTTACATTTAAATTTTATATATTACAAGCTGACCCGGCAAACGTTGTTTGGCCAGAATTACTTTTTTAATTTTGATTGAATTACTAATATCGCTATAAAAAATAGGGTTTGATGGTAGAAAGGTGAAAATTTAGGGCTGTATGTATTTTTAATGCCTCACCATAAAAAAATAATAAAAAAAAATTGTGCAAAAAATAAATAAAAATTCGGGGTGGACCACCCTTAAGTTTTAGAGGTGTTAAAAAAATATGTTGGCTTATTCTCAAACCTACCCGATAAGCACACAAAATTTCGTCAAAATCGGTCCAGCCGTTTCGGAGGAGTATGATAATAAACACCGTGACACGAGAATTTTATAAATTAGATTTTACTATTTCAAAGAAAACTAAAACATTGCCGGTGATTATTTTTTTTTATTGCAGATTGTTAATAAATACTGGTATTATTTGTAATACTTTTTAGTGTATCATTTTTTCAGTAACATATTATGTAGTAAAGCGTCATTGAGGTGATTGTTTCACAAAAGCGGTGCTATACAATCAGTCAAATATTATTTTTATAAAAGTAAAGTTGCATCTTGAGAAAAAAAGGCAGGTAAGTATTTAGTGAAGACAATAAAGAAGTAATAAAAAATAATTTCTTCTTTTCTTCTTAGATTCCATAGCATTTCCATGAATACTACCTATTACTATATATTACGATATTTCTCTTATGAAAATACTATAATTTAGATACTCTCCGGCATCGATCCCTTTTTTTGTAACAAGTTTGACGTAGGCAATCTTCTTCTTCTTGAAGTGATACATTTAAAAGATGTTTTCAAATCAACTTAAGCAAGACCTTTCATATTCGTGGAGTAAATACGAGGATATTAATTTTCCTTTGCCAGTTTATGTTATTTACCACGAAGCTTATAATTGACAAACCCAAACATTTTTTTTCCAAGAAGTAAAGTGTTAATATACTACAAAAAACGGTTAATCATAAAAATAATGTTGGGTGCAATATTCTCATGTCTTTTAAAACAATACTTATTCATCATGGTCGCTTGCTTTGCATCAAAATTTAACATTTTAAATGGACGCGAATTTATCTAGCCTAACCTACGTCTGAAACCTTCAAACAATTAGACATGAATTCTACATTTAAAATAATTCGAGGAAGTGTTAATATATCAATTTGATTGTGTTTGTAATTTAAAAGCTAGAAACAAGTATCACGGTACAGCTACATTAAGCAATACATTGCAAAACATACGATACTCCTCCTAAACGCGAAACACGAGGATAACTTCAATTTTAATCCAGGTACAAAGTTCCGGGTCTGTAAAATCTAAGTTTCGAGTTCTAGTTTTCCAAGAGGCAAAGTCACTAAAGCCTAACGGACTCGTCCCTCCCCTATCTCCGATTTCCACCTCTTCCTCCCCTATGACATTAATCCCGGGCCACAAAGAGAAGGCCGAATAGTCCCGCATCTTCCACAGTTTTGTCTCTCTACTCATCCTCTCTGTCATCCGTATCTCTTTAAGTGAGAATGATATTTGCTTTGTTTTGTGAGAGGCCGTTTAAATGGACCTTTTGTGACTTTATCAGGATGAAATCTGGGAAAAAGTTCACAACTGAAGAGGTTTTTTTTAGTTTTAAAAGTAATTGTAGATAATCAGGTGTCTCACTAAACTAAACCGAATTGAAGGAAAGCTTGTATCGCCAACTTACACAACCAAGATCTGACTACATTTGATTTTGACTACTAGGTATCAGACAGGATCAATGGAATTGATGAACGGCTTAACCAAGAATTTAGACATTTGAAAACCGTTTCATCTACTATGCGAATTTAGATAAAAATGTACCTTTCTTTGGCCACACAGAAACGCCTTCAATACGCTTGTCTATCGTTTTATCACTTCAGAAATGCTGAAAACTTTGAATTTGTGTTTTACTGTAAAAAAAAAAACCAAAAAGCTCGCTAAAATTGTTCGTTTTTGAAATACAGATAAGAACATCGTCCATCACACATAATCAACCCCAAATTCTCCCTCCGCACCGAGCGTAAATCTTTACGAATTCACGTATATTCTCAACAAGGAACAGGGAGTGAAATTGAGAACAACGATAATAGGCACGGTGCCATACCAATGCTGTATGATTGGCTCAAGTGAAAGCGTCCGGACAGGCGCCTCTAGTTGGCGAGGCACCAACAGAGATCCGGACACCCCAAGAACCCGGACACCCCAAGAACCCGGACACCCCGAGAACTCCGGACACCCCGAACGCCCGGATGCTGAGCATCGTGCATATATCATCCCCCAGACCCCATGCCCTCTCACTAAACCAGATAATGTTTCAACGGGAATATTTTGTATGCACGTTTCTCGCAGCGTGTAGCACTTCTACGTATACGAAATATTATTTGTTTGACTCGAATTATTTCCCCCTGACTGCTGAGATGTTCCTACGCGCCGTTATAAGGGTTTGTTTCAGTATAAACTGGTACCGTATTAAGATACGTGTTCAAATGAAAATTGCTTTGTGTTTATTTACTTCACAAGGATTTTATAGATATTCTCACTTACGTGAGAACAGTTCAGTTATGAAAACTCAGATATTACACAAATAGTTACACATAATTACCAAAATCTACTTGAATAAAGGATACATCTGCATGCATCTAATAAAGATTAAAAAAAAAAACAAACAAATATACGAAATAATTTAAAAACTCAATCAAATGACAAATAATACAAAGAGAGGCAAGTGACACAGAGACATAACTAGAGACACCAGTGATAACATAATTAGCTCAACATATATTTTTATTGAAGAAGAAGATAACACTTATAATCTAAATGAAAATATGAAAGAAAACAAGACACAGAAAACAGAAAAAAACAATGGTCGCAACTGGGACTCGAACCCAGACCTCTCGTCTAACCGGGACGTGCGCGTTTTCCAATTTCGCTATTGCCACCTTCTGTCAAACCGTCATATTTGTCAATCTCATATTTCAAATATTTAGAATCATTAATATTATCTTCAACTAGTTTTTTTTTCCATATTATAGGCAACTACTCTTTTTATTGGAAACAATCATTCTAAGAATTGGTTTGTAACCTGAATAGCGTCTCGGATAAATGTATCCGAATTTATTCATATAGAACTATTGACTTTTTGAAAGTCAATAGTTAGCTATTACGCTATTCAGGTTACAAACCATATTATATATATAAATATATATATATTTTTTTTTTATTTTTTTATTTTACAACACTTTTTTCACCTTAGCGCACGTATATAAAGGTAATAGATGTATTATCTGAAATGGCTTTAGCCGTGTTTGGTGACTAGATCTGAATAGCCAGGTACATTTTCCACATCTTCTCCCCTCCTCACAAACTTCAGCCTCACAATGTATCAAAATTGGGAATGCCATAGTCTCACTTGCTCCAGAAAGTTGGGATCAATTGGATTTCTTGTGTAGTATTCAGACTAAAAAAATGATGATATGCAAGTAGGAACCTTCAACGTTTGTGCTAGGCCGATTGCACGTATTAGTATGTCGTATTTTGTTATTACCGCATGCTTCTTCGGGAGTCGGAATTATTATTAGTAAAAATATTTGATTTTCACTCAAGACGTCTGCAGATTTAAGTATATCGACTTTTGTTGTACGACTGTATATCCTATTTGCATACTTACTTGAAGAAATGATCTTTTAGGGAATCAACCCTTCGGGGATACACTTAAGGGATTAACTGTCCGGCGGGTTAACTGTCTGCCGGATCAACTGTTGGGGGGATCAATTGTCAGCGGGCCAACTGACGGGGGGCCAATTGTCGCCGGATCAATTGTCACGGAACCATTTTGAGCAGGTGAACACAGTATTTTGATATTTAACAATGTTTCTTTCCCAAAAAACAACATTTACAGTATATTTTTTGTAATTTGAAATATAAGAGAAAAATATTTCGGGGTAAACGAAATGATAAATTAAATACCCGACCGTCTGGGAATTTATTTTCGAACAAGTTTGTCAATTTTTTTCAACGATTTGATATAAAAAACCTTCGAATGTCATTATACCTGTAAAAAGTTAATGCCCAGATCTTTTTCAGAAAACTTTTTTTAAATATTTAACGAATTCCATGAAAAAACTTTTCTATGGAATGTTTTGTTCAAAAAGATACCTTCAATTATTTTAATCCTGCTTAAACAGGGCATTTCTGAAGTCACTAGCAGTTTTTTTTCTAATAAAAATATTACTGAAATGTATAATAACTTGAAAATTTTTGAAAAGGAACCAAACATCAAAATGATGAAACGAATGTGTGTTAAGAAAATGTTGAACTTTAAAAACTTCAAAACGTTTCGTTTTTTGACAAAGTGAATCTTTTCAGAATAATAGAGTAGGTACTTTGCAAGTTTGCAACAAATGTTTACGTTTATCTTAATTAATTAACTTAACACTCGTTCTTTGCATTGTCCGCGAATGCTTTCAAATGTGGACAGCACGTTCATCTGATTTAACACCCATGAAAATCTTTGCCTAGGGAATCATTAGGTCGGAGATATATTATAGAATAATTGTTATAGATCAATATTACTTTTGAATACACAATCGGAATAATACCTTAAATGCTTGTTCGTGTGTTTTTTAAAAGATTTAGGAATGAAGAACCAAATAGAAACTAAATTAAAACAAATTTGTTTTTTGTGAACATTGAATAAAGAATAACATAAGAAGAGCGTGTTTCGTGATCCAAGTATAGGCCCAGTTTCGGACTATGTATGTTCACATGCAAAACTGTGTTTCATAATAATTACGAAAATCAAAAGGCCTCCGTGGTCGAAGAGTGAGGCTCTTAACTCGCAATCCGTAGGTCGTGGGATCGTGGGTCGTGGTATCCAGGCAGGGGCAAATAATTTTTTTTTTAATAATTTTTGTTATTTCACAATTAATTCATTTAAAAGAATGTATATTTGCAGCACGTTCTAGAGTGGAAGATACTCTCAGTATCGCCTTGGTGTAGGACCACCATTCAGAATTTAAACATTGCTTAAAAATGGCTTAAGGCGTGTTTGGTGACTAGATCGGAATAGCTAGGTACTTACCCACTTTTCTCTTCCCCATCTTCTTCCCCTACTCATTACCTTCAGCCTCACAACATACCCCAATTGGGGATGCCATAGTCTCACTGGCTCCAGACGAGAGCAGCTGGGACTCTTATGAAATATTCGTATTTAAAAAAAAAACAAAAACTGGTTGCAATATACTATTTCAGGCAAGTGTAAGAGAGACACACCGCGTGCTGAATAAAAAGACTAACTCAGTGGCATATTTGTTTCCATTCAAATTTGTACGGAAGGCACTTCTAGTGCTATATTATTTATTTTATGACTGTGAAGATAATTTAAAGAGTTTTGCAAAGTTTTGCGTATTTTCTGAACATTGTTTTCGAATTCTTGTTTTCATAAATCTTCAATCAAGATACCTCTTCACGGTGATCACTATGACTATATTTTTAACACTTTTTGATCTATCGCGCGGTAAAATATTTTCATATTTAAGCTTAAACGATGTCAATTTAATAAAAAAGTTTCCTTGTGCAATATAAATTTATTTCCGTAACTCATTTCATAAAAGCCCTGTCTTTCTGCGTAGCAGAAAAGTTATTTTAGTATAAAGAAAAGTTTTCATTATTGTCGAAGTTCAATCAAATAAATAATGAGATGTTTTGACTCATAAAAAGTTTGCGCAACTTAAAAGATCGGATGCTGTTTTGTTTGCTTGTTTACAAAGCTAAGAAATCAATCATCTTCAAGTTAACATATTCTCGTAATGAACATCGAAGACTACAAAAGGAGTTGAGTAGGTTTGTTGAAAAAAGTCGGCTTTAGAAACAAATTTGTTTGAAATCATTATCTGAAAATTAAGAACACATATAAATCATGATGTACATTAACACATGTAATCATGATGTACAAGAAGCAAATATAATAATTATTATGAATATTGATTTAACTTATTACCGTATCTACCTGTTATTATGCTTACAAAAGCAAACTTAGATTATTTTTTTTAAATCTACCTTACCCATCAATATAAAACCAAATTCAACGGTTGAAAAATCTTAAAAAAGCTCAGAAATTTCCGGTTTAACTATGTTAGGTAGACTTGTTTAAGGCTCCACCCTACTGAAGAGATTAACCGAGAGAAATGAGTTGTGGGCGTATCCGTGGGTACAAAGTAAGCTCATTTTTTTCTTACTTCGGGTGAAATTATCAAACTTTTCTTTAATCGAAAAACTTTATTGAATAGGTTATTTTATTGGCCGGTCGGTAACCTAGGACAGAAAATTGTTAAATTATTATTAGCGAGATCAGTTTTCTTTCAGATCGGTAGGTAAAGCTTTATATCACACTTCAATTAATCTGTTTAGAGGTGCACCCACTAATATTTGTACGAAACCAATTTGTTCTGCATTCTTTGTGGCAGTCAATACAAACACAATTTAAAAAAATAAAACTCACGTTTTCAATCATCTATCTAATAATAATAAAGCAATGACTTTATTTATATTTAACAAAAAAATTATTGAGAGAGAAAAGACATTATCAGCCTAACGCCGTGTAATCTGTTATTATTTCAAAGATTCTTTGAAATCAGTGAAAACTAAAATTGGGCCACTGTGGCCTCATAGATATAACAAAAATAAATAACAATATGATGTTTTCGCTGATGTGGGTAGGGCCGCTCTTCCGCTGAGCGCCTCGAATAACCTCGAATAAATACAAAGTACTACATTTTTCCTCAAAGGGAAAAAACGGACATACGTTCATTGTGTGTCTCATCTTTTGTTTCACCATTATTTAATGTGTAAGAAAGAGCTGCAGCAATATTGTGATAAGGAACGTGTGTTTACTGCGTTTTTTGTACCGCCGCCGTACCGTAAACGTGGGAATATTAAAAGCGCCTATTAGCTCAAACTACAGTCTGTTCCCTGTTTTACCGTCTGACAACTTATTTCTATCTGGCATACTTGTCTCTACGGGTATTGATTAACTAGAACTAGAGTGTCGTGCGCTGTTTTCTTCCGTCCACCCGATTTACCGAAAACTTCTGTAGGGCAATGGCATTACGCAGTCAACTTTTCATTTCTTGACGCGTTTCAAATTTGCAAACTTTTTTATTTGGTTACTCAAAAACAAATTTTTCGGCGCGCTTTTTTTAATAATGTGTTAACGTTTATCCGTTTATATTGCATTTTCATTCTATAATTATTTCTGTCTCTAAAACACTGTTTTACTAACACCATCAAATTTGTTCGATGCTATAATATTCAATTTGTTAGTATTTAGCACTGACATTTGATTTTTTAACTGTACGTGTTGCGTCGAATAATAAAAAACGTTGCCCTTGTTTCATAATCGTTTTCAAACATCAAACGATTCAGCAAATTGTATTTTGCTAAAAACTTTTAATGCGATTATCTCAAAACCTTAAAAGTTAAGCGATAACGCTATTTGTCCCCACAATGCTTCAACAATTATTCCATCCAGATTAGCAAATCCTCATGTCTCAGATTAACGCCGTTAAAAATATCAATAAATCAGGGAAATTCATTCCACTTGAATGAAATACTTGAAGAAGATAAACCCAGCTCTGATTCATGTAGATAAGAGATTTATATGCTGTAGAAGGTGGCACTCTCCTTGTGATGAATAGCAGCGAGGTTATTGCAAATTTTGAATGATGGTCCGTCCATCGCAGGTGACGACCCTGCCGACGCTGTGTACGTGGATTTATAAGTAGATTGATCGACAGTCTCATGGTCTGCTGCCACTTGTAGCGAGAAAGCTCTAAGAGCAAAATCGGGTCTTGGCTTTTAGAAAATAGAAGGTTGCTGTCAATAATAAAATTGTGCCACATTGTGTACGAAATAAACTATGAAAAGATTTATAAAAAATTGCTTCTTTCAAAAAACGTTGGCTTCCTTCAAAAAATACGCACATCGTTACGTGAAATGTTGTGATGCTTAATGTGATGTATTAGTATACATTACAAGATTAAGTATTTTTTGGTGTTACAATACAAAAACGATTCCAGTGGAAAAAAGTATGATGTTCTTATTATTGCATCCTTTAATTAGTAAAACCATCCTGCTTACGTCTAACCCATCTTTCTTTTTCGAGGTTAAATTAGCAAATAACACCGTTGGGTTTTATTCAGCGTTATTTATTACTCGTAGGTATATTTAATATTATAATCTTACTAGAAATGCCATGTTTATTGCTGTTTAAATCTTATAGGGTGTTTACATAAAATACTTTCAAAAATGCCTACCTACCTATTTAAGATGTTTTAACATAAAAATGTGTTTTAAACCTAGTAAGGAACTCGCATGTTTAAAGCGTTTTTTTTTACATTAACACAATACAGGAGGCCCTGAGGTAAATATTTTCTCTCAGAGCCTATGTCATCTGGGATGCTGTGTGGAGGGTCTTTTTGAGGAGAGGAAGGAATGAACATTGGACTTGAAGAGACCCATGTTGTAGGAGGGAGGAAACACAGAGGCCGGCAAATCGTTTCATAGCCGAGCTGTTGAACTCAAGAACGAGTCGAAAAAACTACCCGTTCTCATGTGACAAATGTCAACCGTGTACATATGTTGGGCGCGCGTTTGGCGTGTCTCCCGACTATGCACCGATGCCAAAGGGATCAATGACGCTAGTTCCTCAGAGCATCTTCCATACCGGTAGAACAGGGAAAGCATTCCCACCCGACGCCTGTGCTCTAAAGATTGCAATCCGTTCGTTAAGGTGGGAGAATCTATCAAACGGACCGCCCGTTTCTGCACAGAGTCGAGGGTATTTTTCAAGTATTTTGGAGCTACAGACCAGAGGTGGTTGAAAAATTTACCGTGGGGCGCACTTGCGATTTGTACAGGGTTAGCAGTTGTGTACTATTAAAGTATCTGCGGGCCTTGTACAGTTTTTGAGAGGCTAGCTTTACTCTGGCTTCGATGGAGCCCCCATACCTGAGCTGGTCACTTATAGTTACACCAAGCGTATCAATAGAGGGTCTGTTCGGAAGATTGCTTCCGATGAAGGAGACTTTTATATAGAAGTGTTAAATCAAACATCTAATATTTATGTCCTTTCACATTAAGTAAGTATAAACAAAAAATAGTTTTTTTTGTATTTCAGATTCAACGGTATAAAAAATTATAATGATTTTAAAAAAACGCAATGTTATTACCAAGTTCCCATCTATGCAAAGCAATCATTTTCTAAGGAATGTTTTTTTTTTTTTTTAATTAATGAAACTTAATACCTTCTTTCCTTCCAGGTCAACTTGTATACTCACAACTCACAAAACAATATACATTGTCTTCCTGATGACTGTTGTGAAGCCATTTTCAGAGTCAGAAGCACGAACTTACCTATTGTATCAGGGGTTAGTTGGTCGAGCGATCTAAGCGTCGAGTTCCTACTTAGGATCGCTGGTTCAGTTGGCTAAGTTCTCCACCATTATACGGAGATACGCTTTTATGGTCATAAGAAGATTTCAAATATTGTCAGGTTATTTCCAACAAGGAAGAAAAATGTGTTTTTCTTTTTTAAGAGTAAAATAATAAAAAAATCATTTTTAAATGAAGAGGTCAATGTAATTTGTTTTGCATTGCCGTGGGGCTATAACCAATGATGATATATATGAAATGTAAGTTGGTACCATAAGCTACGGAGGCTTCTTAGAAATGGTAGAAGCAGAATCAGCACATTTTTACTTTTTATTGCATGCATTTTTAGCCCCGGTTGTAGTATTTTCGTAAAAATCTAAATTTCATATATTTTAACCGTTGATATTATTAGCATCTCTTTCGCATAATTTCTAAAATATAATAAATTTATAAACCCTTTGAAACAAATCTACATCTCTTTGAAATTTATAAGCAAACAAGCAATAATAATTTTAATATGAAAAAAAGAATTAATGTATTTGTACACGTCGATAGAATCGTAAGTTTCAAAATAGGTTTTTGAACCAATTTGGAATAACCTCCCGCAGTTCCCCCTTACCCCGCAAATGCCCAAAGATTCCATAAAATTAACGCCCTTTGGCTTTTATATAATAACATAGATAAGGTATAGCAACAACATGAAAAAAAAAGCTCAAGTGAGCTTGTATATTTAAATATTGCAACAATGCAAAAATATATTTAAATATGATATACATATATGCAAATAACTTAACTTAAGAGGTACGTTGAAAATGTTTAATGGTAGGTAAAATATATTACAAGCTAGGAAACAAACTTTATTTCCAATGAAACAATAAAATTAAGAAAATCTGTGAACAAAATAATAAGAATAGTCACTATTGTAAGCTAGTACCAATATTTGTAAGTTGGTAAAAATGATGAAAAGAAAAAAAGTTTTTTTTTTTTTAATAGTTGTGATGTTTTAAAAAATTACTATAAATCATACAATTAGTTACTTAGATTCATTAATACGATATTATACGTAGAGATATGTTATAAATAATATATTAAGTAAATTAATTTCATAAATTTACCAAAGAACTTCCTTAGTGAGTACTTGAATTATGGATAAATGATTTGATTATTTCGTGTATAATTTTTATCAGCGACACATTCCATACGTCTTTATGCGAATACATATTACCTAAATTTTGAATTCTATGTAGTGGTATATTGAAATGGGCCATGGTCGCAGTATTACCACAATAAAACGGTAGTACTGACCTTGTGTTTCTGGCTGGCACATTAAAATTTATGAGTGACAATAATTCAGGGCTGTTAGTCGTATATACAAGATTTTAAATAAAAATACTAGGTCAAAAACAGTTCTTCTGTCACTCATATTTAATAGATTAGATAATCGCAGTAGATAAGTGTAGTTTAGTTATTGTTCTTTCGGTATTTTTAGTTTAAAATTTACAAAGCTTAGGAATTTTTTTGTATTCTTTCTATTGTTTGAGAATGCACGTTGTAGTGAATCACAGCGTTATTTTTGGTCTCATCTTCAGTTTCCTTGCAATAAGAAAATTATTTATAATTCTAATTGTTTCCTGATCCTATCCGTACACCACAACACAAGCAAGGGTCTCTTTAAAATTATTTACCGGTACCTACCTATCTACTCTCCAAATGCTCTGTTTTTGTTCACTGTTCACTGCTACATGGCAGCAGTGCGGCCAGCTTTGCATACATTAGTAGGCGGATCGCCGTGCGAACTGCCACGTGTTGGCTAACACACTATACATTAATATCCTCACGACGAAACACTATGTTTAAGTTCAGTAAAGGTGCAGTTAATCTTATTTGTTGAATTCAACCGGTGTTATTCTAACGGGAACCCAAACAATACCAAAAATCTCTTAACTCTTTGAAGTAATTAGTAAATAGAAATAAAAATGAGATAATGTAATATTTTCAACCACGTTATTTTTTCCTTAAAAAGTTAAGTTGATTGTTTTAGGAGATGGTAAACATTTATTATTTGTTAAGTTACTGGACTTTAAATCCAACAACAAATTAAAATTCTTGGTGTGAGTTTAATAAGATGACAGAAAGAAGTACCGTAAGTTTTATGTGTAAGAAATTATATCCTTTGAAACCATTAAGTTTTCTAGCATTTTCTCAATTTGGGTATATTTACATCTTATCCATAAACGTAATATGGGTTATCATAATTTGTTTCGCAAAATTTTTCATTTGCTTTTTTTTTACATGAGCTCCACACAGAAGGCCCTGAGAAAAATAATTTCATTCAGGGCCTATGTCATCTTTGGGGATGCTGGGTGGAGGTTTTTTTTAGGGAAGGAAGGAGAGGAGAGTTCTGGGAAGGAAAAGGGTTTAAGGGGTGGGTAGGAATCTGGGGTTCAGTGTCCTGGTCATCCACGTATACAGACCTCCCCCCATTAACTCGGGCACCCCTGCTAAATCACCAAACGTAGCGAACCACTTGGGGTAACCTACGGCAGAAGTGTTGGTTATCCAATAAAGGTTCCCGGGGCGGCTTAATTTTCATTATAATTTTAAAACGATCACCAGAAAAAATATTTAAAATCTTTATGTTTTTTATCATATTTTCGCATGTAAAAAAGGGTTTGTGTTTATTGATGACTCAAATCATGACTTTATGATTTGATCTAAATTGCCGCATCGTTCTGTTTTAATAAAAAAATTATTAATCTCTCTATCGCAAGCTGTCAAATCAGGAACAATTTACATGTTATAGTGTCAAAATCTAATTATTATTGTTAATTAGAATGTTAATGTCCGCAACCATTATTGATCGTGGCCGCAAATCGTCAATTCATCGTACGCCAAGAGGCCTGGGCAGCCGTTTCATAAATCAATTAGCAGATATCGATTTGTCAGCTAATATGGGCAGATTGATTAATCGGTTCGATTATCCCTTTATCAACAGACCTTTGTTGGATCATTGTCTTTGTTTCTTTTGTAAATAGACGCTTGACTTTACAAGCGCTGTCAAGCATTATGGGACGTAATCCATTAAGCTAGAGGCCTACTACAAATTTAAAATAGATTTCTTTAATAACACGTTGAGTTGTAAAAGGGTTGCCCTATTTTTCTGTAAGAAGTAGAAGTAAGGTGGAGTTAGGCTGGTCTCTAAAGCCAGATTAACATCAGAAACCAAAAAAAGTTAAGAGCCTAGACCCTATTAAACTAGGTTCTTTCCGTATAAGGTATTTACACATCTTAAACCATTAAAAGCTATCTACCAATGACGTTATATAAATAGACTCGCCGTAGTCTCACATACTCACAATATAAAGTGGCAAGAAGGCAATACTCTTTTGTTTTCGTCGGTTTTCTGTAATTTCTCAATTCAAAAGTTATTCATGCATAAAAAAAAATTGCTACTCTCACACCGAAGCCAGCCTTTCAACTCGAACTTCCAACGCACGAACTTACTCTTCTACACGATCATCCGAATGTTTGTAGTTGGAAGTGTGGCCGTAGCATAAGACAATCAAATAATGTGTGTGTATTTTTTCTAATGACGTATAAAGTCGTCTAGCAGAAAACATGAAAATGAATTGTTTTGTTTATAATAAGCGATAATATGATGTAATTTGCGTGTACTTATAAATAAAATATTATTTTATATTCACTTTTACTAATGTTTGCCGTGTAATGGAAACATTTTCTCATCCCACAGGAGGGCATTTTGGCGCTTTTTAAATTCAATTTACCTACTGGTAAGACATGACCTTACTCGACGAGTGGCAGTTTAGTACTAAAATACTAGAAATCGAGACTAGTGCAATTGCCTCACTTTTGGCTTCCCACCTTGAAATTTCTACCCAGCGTCTACAGTATATTGTAATGTCATTGCTATCTACTCAATTTTTAATTAATCGTTGTCAATTTAAAAAACAGAATGATTTCTTTCAATGTAATTGTGCCGTACATATGCGTACACTACACATACCGTCGTAAAAAGTAACAACGATAAAAGAAAAGCTATTTTTCTAAAGAAACTGCACAAAACGTTTAAGAAAGAGAAAATAGTACAAACCGACAAGCACTACCAAATGAATTAGAGACATGATACACAATGACTTTTAAGAGCGCTTCTTACAGGCAGGAAACATGTCACGCAGACATTTTTAACAAATACGTTATTTTTTTTTGTTTGTTCATATGAAGCAGATACTTTGTGATGTGACATTGTAATTTAAAATCAAACAATAACTTTGTAAACACCACTTTTTATTTTTTTGTCTGTACTGCCCTGAAGAAGCTACGGTGGTAGCGAAACCCGGTCGGCAGTAAGTACGTAAAAAATGAAAAGTGGTGTTTACGAAGTTATTGTTTTATTTTACGTTATTTTTTTTTAATAATATGCTTTCAAAGTGATAAAATTCAAAGATTGACCATTGTTTTCATACTTTTTTACTTTGATTAAAAGATTTGAAAAGGGTTTCAGAGTTTAATATTAATGTGTTTATGTATAATTATTCTGATAAGTTCAACGGTCTCTATTTAAAAACCTTTGGGTGAATACAAAAGGTCATCTAATTCATATTTTAGCCTAGCCTCGTGTGCTGTTTTGCTCCGAACACCTCTCATTACAAAGGGGATAAATGTGTAAGATAGATAATGGAGCTATCTTCAGTAAGCGGTTTATAAGGGACTTCGGGGATACAGGGGATTGCCAGCGCCATCACGGATTAGTGCTGGAAAAAACAAGAGGAAGTGATGTGTAAACCGCTTAATGGAGTCAGCCGCTTTAAGGGTTAGAACCAGTGGCCAAGGAAGGTTAAAATAATTTAAAAATATATATTTTTCAGCTCGTAACCTCATCTCTATCATGATCCACAGAATTTTTGGGTCGAAGCATAATATTACCAAGAAATGTAAGTATTTTGTCACTGTACCTACCAATTTATGCTTATACTTTCCGCCGAAGCTGTTGCGAAGTGATCCAATTTTATAAAATTTGTGTTCCATTCAGTGGTTGAAATCAGACCAAATCACCAGTTTTGAATATGTGTTGAGCTGCATCCTACTAAAAATAATATTTTCCGACATCTATGCACATTGCACACACTAAGTCTGATCGAAAGTAAAATATTATATGTATACAATTAATTACTTTATAAATATGAGAAAATGTGCTAGAAACACGAAGTTAAAGATGATAAAAATTTGTGCGACGAACTCTTCTTGAATCGTCAAAAAATATGAATTTCATTAAATAATCAATTTTATCGTCCCTTATAGGAATCATGCAACTAAAAACATGATTACATTATCTGATGCCAACCAAAATTGATTCAGCTTTTGCGTTGGCTGTTATGAATGAATGGTCAGATTAAAAGCTTAATTAAAATCGACTTTGTGAGCGGTGCAGGAATCGAATGTCCCGTCCGCACTGGCCTACATTGGACGTTGCCGTTAATACGAAAGTTTTAATGCTTTTTGTTTACTTCCGGGAAAAATACTTAAAAACTTTAACGACAGAACTTCATTATTATATTGCAGCTTTCTATTGCAAATTTGTGTTTGATCGAAATATAAGGAAAAATAGCTTTCAAAATACACATGCAATTTTTTTTTTACTTTTGTTCTATTTCGAAATCCTTTGATTTGAAAGTGCCGTGTAAGATTTGATTATAGTTTTAAATTAATTCTTACATTTTTATAACATTAGCTCCAGATTGTCTGGAGGGTCTTTTTAGGAAAAAAAGGACAGCTAGTTCTAGGGGGGAAAGGTATGAGGTGGTTAGGAATCTGGGGATCGGTGTGTTCAGGAGTGAAGGACGTTTTTTTTTTTAAAAGAAAGACAAACATTCCCGGGTTACGAATAACCTTACAATGTTTGAAAATCTCCTACCACTACCACAGAAAACCGAAAATGTTGCTTGTGTTGTGATGGAGGACTTAGCCAGCCGAGGAATCGAACACGGGACGCCCGGGTGGGACCCAAACGCGATGCCCACTCAACCACTGACTGGTCCACTGATGAATCTATTTCTCCAACTGCGTTGCAAGGCGATATTTCGAGAAAGTCCTGTTGGAGAGTTCAAAAAGTCTGCGTCAACCAGCCTCTCCCAATCGACCTTTCACACAGTTGGTGGGTAGACGCATCCACCGCCAAAATCCAGA
Organism: Glyphotaelius pellucidus; assembly: GCA_936435175.1. Classification (NCBI taxonomy): domain Eukaryota; kingdom Metazoa; phylum Arthropoda; class Insecta; order Trichoptera; family Limnephilidae; genus Glyphotaelius; species Glyphotaelius pellucidus. Next base: position 27,995,607 of record OW386538.1, on the reverse strand, counting down.
CAACATTCACCCCATGAACCAGGGCACCCCTTGTAAGTCAACAAACTTAGCGAATCACTTGGGGTGACCTACGGCAGAGGTGTTGGTTATCTATTAAATTGTTCGCGTATTGCAGTACACATACCCGCCTCCCAAATTGAAGTTATTATTTTTTTTAAGTTTCAAACATTGTTTTTAGTATGACCCAAATACTTTTTTAAATCGGAATTATAGCGCTGTATTTAAAAGAAACAAGTTACATCAGTAAGTGAACCCAGAATGATATTTAAATACTGATTACGACCAAAAACTGGTTTCTGCAGAAAAAGACAAACATTTGCGTACCCATCAAAATTAGCTTTTTAGTCATCTGGTTGCATATTATTTATATGGCGTGTGTTCAATTCGTACATTAATTTAACGCAGAATTATGTTATGTACTTTGAAGGCAGGTAGGCTTATTTTATTTACTTCCTTATGTTCTTTATCGAGCACAAGGTAACGAAAGTCACAAGTTCTAGAAGCTCAATGTAACACAACACCCTCGTGAAAAAATCACTCTTTTCAATATTTTTTTGTTTTGCCTAATGAAAATCATTCCACAAATCACGTCTTTTTAAATAAAATTACTTCGAAAATATGAGAAAAAAACTTGTTTTTTCAATCAAAATTTCTTTGAAAATACTACACAAAAGCCAGTTTTTCCTTAAATAAATATAAGATCGTAATAAAAAGATAAAATAACATGAACTAACTGAAATCAGAAGGCAAGCGTTGGGCCACAAAGCATTTAAGGGGCGTAGCTTGCTGGTTTCCTCGAGTTGAAAAGCTGGTTTCCACATATTCGATTGCACGCTAGGGGGTGGCTAATAATACACTCACCCCATCTGATATAAGTGGGTTCTTATCTGAAATCTTCAGACAGACTAAAACTACCACCATAATCATCTGTCTTGATTAGATTTGCCGTCACGTGTCTTCAGGCTGACGGGGTGAATTTAATCAAACGATTCAGATTATAATATTATTCATTATCACGGTGTGTGCCTTACACATTTGTCATTAATCATTATGAGAAGATGCAGCGGTTTATATTAATATGGTGTATGTAATAGCACATATGAATATAGGAAGTATTTTAACTATCGATTTCTTAGCATATTTGGAGAAAAAAAGGTAAATGTCATTTTGCTGTCAGATGATATATATTTTTTAATAAAATAAAAAAATTTATTTTAAAAATATTTAATAAAAAAAATATATATATTTTCCATCACACGTTGCAACTAAGTAGTCGGGTATAGATTAGCGGTATATGCGATAAATAATCCATCTCGTTCCTGCAGCACGGTAACACATTAAACAGCGCGCGTATCGCTTGATCCCTTCGCGACATGTAACAATGTGATCAGTGTGATCAGTGTGATCAGTGGCGACGTGTGATTTAAAAATATGTATTTTTGTATTAATTAAAAAATATATATCATTGGGCAGCAAAATGAGATCTACTTATTTACTCCAAATATGCTCAGGAATCGCTGGTTAAAATCCTTACACCCTGTTTAAAAAAACTAAACACGCTGTTTTCGCCGCTCTTAGCAGATATTCGCGATATAGGACTATCGGACCACCGGCTAGTCTGCACTCATATTGATTTTAATCCGCCTAAAATACCGTATAGAACAATTATATCGAGGGAATGGCGTCAATTTAGTTTTTGTGATTTTCTGGAAGAACTTCAGACCTCTCTATTATGTACACCCAATTTTTGGGAAACAAAGACGCCAACAGAACTTGTCGAGACGTACAATAGAACGCTTTTGTTGTTATTAAACAAATATGCTCCGACAACGTCAAAAACACGTAAAGTTCGAAAGTCTGACGGCTGGTTTGATGACGAATGCCGAAACCAGAAAAGACTTATGCGGAAATTAGAGAGGTCATACAGGAAAAACTCTGCAGTAACTTCGAGAGATGAGTGGATCCTTGCTCAAAAACAGTACATGAGCAAAATAAATTCCAAAAGATCAGAATACTGGAATGAAAAGGTTGACTCTGAGCGAGCCAATCCACGGCGTCTCTGGAACTCAATAAAGACTGTTATTGCCGAAGTCACAGTTCCAACTAAAATAGATATTACCCCGGATGCCTTCTCAAAGTTTTTTCGGGAAAAAATTGAAACCATTCGTGCCTCCACATCTCACGCCCCTCTGCCAATATTCACTATCAATTCTAAAGGAAATTTGTCTTCCTTCAAACTTACAACGCTTGAAGAAGTAAAAAAGATAATTTCATGTTCGCCAAATAAGCAGTGTAGTCTTGATCCTATACCAACTTGGTTATTAAAAAAATGTGTCAATGTCTTAGCTCCATTCCTAGTTCATGTTTTCAATAAATCTCTCAGTACAGGTGATTTCCCTGAATCACTAAAATCAGCTGTAGTTACACCAATATTAAAAAAGTCACAACTAGACCCTGATAACTTAGGTAATTATCGACCCGTCTCAAATCTACCTTTCGTGTCAAAAATCCTGGAGAAAATTGCTGCTACTCAAATAACCAGTCACTTGAATTCAAACAAATTATTAACAAATCGACAATCCGCATATAGAAGGTTTCACTCAACAGAAACCGGACTTCTTCGTATGCTGTCAGATATAACTCTAGCCATAGAATCAGGTAAGTTAGCACTTATCTCACTCTTAGACATGAGTGCAGCGTTTGACACGATTGATCACGACTTCCTCATTAAGAGATTAGAGGAAACATTTGGTTTGAGTTCCGATATCAAAAATTGGCTGGCGTCATATTTATCCAATCGCTTGCAAGCCGTGAAGATTGGAAATAAACTCTCAAACTTCGCAAGACTTTCTTCAGGAGTGCCCCAGGGTTCCGTTTTAGGTCCACTTCTTTTCATCCTTTTTACAAATGATGTCGCCGAAATAATCGAGTCATTTGGTCTCTTGTCACACTGCTACGCTGACGATCAGCAAGTTTATTTTTACTGCACTCCAAACGAAGTCAGCAGTCTCAAAATTCGTGTAGCTGAATGCTTAGAAGCAATAACTCGTTGGATGTCTTCAAACAAGCTAAAGCTGAACCCTTCTAAGACTGAGTTTCTCTGGGCGGCCACAAACAAACGCCAACATTTCATAGACGATTCGCCTATTTCCATTTCCGGCAGCGATATTATTCCCAAGACAACCGTCAAACTTCTTGGCGTTAATCTAGATTCAGACTTTTCGTTTAAAAGTCAAATAAATAGGACTGTAAGCACCGGTTTTTTTCACTTAAGACAACTCAAGTCCGTCCGAAGAAATCTTCCTACAGAGGCGACAAAACTACTAATCAACTCTTACGTAGTCTCGCGACTCGATTATTGTAACGGTATCTATGCTAGCCTTCCAAAATATCAAACTGACAAACTTCAATCCGTTTTTAACGCAGCGGCACGGCTCATAACCGGAGTCTCTAAATATTCACACATTTCAGAACACCTTCGTAACCTTCATTGGCTCAAGTGCCCTGAAAGAATCCAGTACAAATTGTGCTGGATGGTGTTTAAATCAATCAATGAAATGGCCCCACCTTATATCTCTGAACTATGTGTCCCGGAAAATACTGGTCCGAGGCAGTCAACCCTTAGATCAGCAACATCATCAGCTATAGGCAGACTAATGGAACCTAAACGCAAGCCAAATACAAAGTTTGGAGATCGCGCTTTTGGAGTATCTGGGCCTAAGGCTTGGAATAAACTCCCTCCGGAACTAAGATGCATAACAAGCCCAACAGAATTTAGGTCCAAATTAAAAACCTACCTTTTTGGGCTCTCATATCCTTAATTTAAATAAACCTATCTGAGAGTATCATACTTTTATTTTCTATGATATGTCTTAATTACACTTTTCTAATTAATTTTCTAATTACTTGAATCTTTGCACATCAATCTGTCTCGTTACGAATCACATTTAGGAAGATCAAATCCTTGTACTACTGTACCGCCCACTATAAAATGTTGCTTTTGATTTCCAAAATACACTCATCAAAGAATGTATTTTATACTAATATTAAAATATATTTCAGGATTAAACACATATAACAAGTGTACACAATAATGTCCTCTGCGTGCGAACTATATCTAAATTTCTTAATAGACAATAAGTGTTAATTTCAAGCGACCTCCCAGGTAAGTATGGACCTGTATACATTTTTAAGAAGCATCGCGTTCATTGGTCGAGACATTGTACATATATTTTCTTATGAACCTGTGGATGCAATTTTTAGCCATTAGTTGTTTTAATTGTTTGTCTAGTTTGTAGTTTTTCTAGATTTTAGAAATGTATTGTAAGTTTGTGCAGCGCCCTTGAGGTGATTTTTCACAAAAACGGCGCTATATAAATCATCCAATTATTATTATTATTATAATAAACCTTAAATTACAATCCACCAAATTTCCTTTATTAATTTTGTAAGTGGGTAACTATCTTTTCCAAGGGCAAACTGCATTTCAAAATAAATATAAAAGTTTCCATTAAACTTCGAAACCCCTCAAAATTGCAATTAAGTGATTGGTTTCGTCCACGCGAAGCCCGCCCGACTTAACTGAGCCGCTCAATTAGCAAAAGGACAAAGTTAAGCGAACTTACCTTCCCATCAATGTTCAAGTATTTATTAACTTACTTGCTCGTTGGGAGCGGCTTGGTGCGTTGTGCGGGCATCCTTTATATGAAAACATTGTACAAATTTGTTTCGATCCGTGATTTTAAAATTACTGTCGCATAATATTTTCCTAGCCGGGTAAAGGACCCATTTCTTCGACAAGATGCCTGCAGGCACTTTTAACTAGAGCTACGTCCAGTGGCCTCTTTCCATTGCAGGGCCAGTATGTCATCTAGTATCTGCACGTGTGTTCACTTTCTTCGTCAAGAGCCATCAGCTGGACGTCTTCCCTCTGGAATTTTCGATGGAATTGTCGTTCTACTGGCATTCTGATCATATGTTCAAACACTTTTCTTGAGATTTTCTATAAATAGTAACAGCAGGGGTTAGAGCATTTCTCAAGAAGTAGAGATTATCACTTCCGCCAACCCCTTTCAAAAATCTTAAAATATAGATAAAAAAATGTTTTCAGGATATGTGGAATAGTATCAGGCAGTTATTGTGGTATATTCTTTTTAAATATAAAGTGAATAGTTTTACTGTAAATCTGTAGGAATATGATTAACAATACTACTTTATTTTATTTTAAACATCCGTAAGGCTGTTGCATGCAATCCAGTACATCTTTTTATGAAAAATTATAATGCAAATATAATAAAATAGTTAAAAATGTGTTTGTTACATAAAATACAGCAGTTGAGAAAATATTAGTAAAAAATTTTAAAAGTCAACTAAATGTAGGCTGGTAACAAGAAATATAAATAAGTAACACAAAAATAGAAAATCTGCAAATATGCTCCAAATAATGATTTTCATAAAAACGTACAAAATTCTCGGTAAAAACTTTTATGTATAAAAATGAATGTTTCTTTGTTTGTCCCTTATACATAGCTAATGGTATCTAAACCATTCATCCGATTGCGATGAAACTCTAACATTACAAAATTATTTTTTATACCGTTCATCCGATTGCGTTGAAACTCTAGCATTACGAAATTATTTCCTATACCGTTCATCCAATTGCGATGAAACTTTGGTAAATTGTTATGCGCACGCTTTCTATATATAATCTATAATAAAGAGCTCTGGCATGAAAAAATTAAGATAAGAGGCGAGCGACTTATTTAAAATATGTATATATTTTATGTATACTAGCGGTAGGGAGGGAAGAAAGGATTTCGAGGGAAAATTCTGTAGGGGGGAAGGGAACAAAGAAGAAAAACTTCTGTAGGGGGGGAAGGTGGATAGGCAGGAGAGGGAGTGAAATGCGGGAGGCGTGTTCGCGGGAAAGGGGGACGCGTGAAGGCGGGAAGGTGGGAGGGAAACGCGAGAGAGGAACGGGATCGTGGAAGGGAAATGGGCGCATGGGGAAGGACACGCTGGGGAGGGGTTGCGGAGGGTGTGAAACGAGGGAGGGACAGAGTGATAGATTGCAACGGAGACATAGTAGCGATAGGGAAGGTGGCCCGCTTATGCATGAAAACCTTCTGATTTATTCGTGTACGCACCAGACGAAAAATTAAAATATATTGTGTATCCAAAAGTACTTAAATAAACAGACTTAAAACACAAACCCTTTCTTTCTTTGAGTGGCATTGAAACGCCTGCCGGGTACTCGCTAGTTATTTATAAACGAGTAAAAAATAGTTCATCAAAAATAGTTCATCAGTTTTGTCAAATACATCCATATCGTTTAAATATTTGTTACCAAGAATATGCAATCTTTGTATTGGAGAATGCAAGCTATAGTTGGATGAATATACTCGTATATATTAAATGTAATGTCTGTCTTGTTGATGGCAGAGGTAAGTGTAGATTATTAAAATTTTAATAAGAAAATCAAATCGTTTAATTTAGAACTGTTTTCTTAAGTAAAATATTAATTAACGACAGTTAAATTTTTTAATAAATATATTATTATTTTCACAAAATGGGATTTGAACCCGCTAATCTATCCATAATGTATTACTTGTTGGTACTACTTGCAGTAGATTAGAATTATAATGTTTAATTATATTTTATTTGTTTGCATTTTAAGATGCGTTTTCACATTAATCGTTATATAATTTTACTTGTAATATTAATATATAGGTGATAGACGGTGCTTTACCGTTCGAAAAGAGTACCAAGATGAAAGATTAAGTTCGAGTCCCACAGAAAATATTTATTTATTGCAACACCACTTAAGTTAAATGAAAATGCCTCTGACGTAAAATTCAAGGATTTTTCTAGATGATAAAAAAACAATAACTCGTTGCAAAATTTTTTCCAAACTTTAAAAATTACCCTGCGAAATAACCGCAAGCACAAAGACTCATAAGAAATCTCCCAGGAAATCAGACGAACACAATGAGTAACATCCGAGCATGAATGTTGGGATGACTTCACATGCTCCGTGGGGGTCGGAGTGGGGTGGCTTTAAGCCGAGGGGAGAGTGACTGATGTTCTTATATACTGAGGAGCTTCCCTCCCTCGCCGGCACCACCCCTCAAATCCATTTCGCACCTAATGGTAAAGTTATAATCTCACCCTTAGGCCCCGGAAGATTTGCTTTGCAGAAGTTGCCAATCATTACTTAAGGATAAAATTTACGATTCGTGAAGAAAGAAATGTAAGTCATTTTTGTATGATTCATACATGGTGTTAAGGGACGTACTTGACTTACTTTAACCGGTGATTCCTGATTATTTGGAGTAAAAATGCAAATGAATTTTCGGTCTCCTTAGTCTTTTTAGATGACAAATTTTTTTTTTTCAAAATTTTTTTCTTCAAAATCAAACAAAAAAATGTGCTTCCGCATGTCGTCACTGGTCACTCAGCCGAGTAACCGACCAATCCCTAACCCCGCCTCTAACTATCCAGCACCAGTATTTTCTGTTATGTTTCTGTAAAAAAAAAAAAAACTCGCTCAAAAATGTTAGCGGAGACCAAAATATTATTTATATTTTTTACTCCAAATAATGTCAGGAATCACTGGTTAAAGTAAGTCAAATACGTCCCTTAACACCCTGTGTATATTATCTATCTGCATAAAAATAAAATAAAATGGTGGATGAAGTACTCGGTATATAGGCGCCAGGACAATCATACTTGAACGCACCCCACAACAAGATATTATTTTTCACATATTATTCTGAACATTTCAGCAATATTTTTCCCGTATTATTCTGAAAATCAAATATGACGTCTTACAATGTTTTATAACATAATAGGGATTAAACATATTGTCATATAAATAATATATTGATTTCAAGTTAAAAACATTTTTAAAGTTTTATTTTTGGTGTCTCGCGGATATCGTATCAGAAACGTCAGTTTTCATACAATTTGTCTCGTCCGAAATTAAAAAAATTTTACTGAAATTTGTAAAATTTGTTTACTGCCTTTCCAATTAAAATGTAGACGTGATTTAAAAAATTACGTCATACCTCTAATTCATTCATCTCTTTATTGATTCTGCTTACAGTACGAAATTAATTTTATTTTTTATTACGAACTATTCATGAAATTCGAAGGTTTCAATACGAATGATGCTATCCAACCTCCTTTTAAATAATCACATAATTCTTTCTTCATCAATCTTCCCACAAATAAGAAACGAAGTTAGTTATTCAAATATTACCGAATACATTTTGAAAACAAACATGAAATTAATATCATTTTGCATACATTTACTAATATGTACGACCGAGGGTGGGTTTGATATCCCTTATCCACTGGTATTCGAAAGCTCCACATGCGAGGCATGGAACGTCTTTCAGCTATATTCAATTTGTTATACAAAAAATACTGAAGTTGTACAAATGAGATGCAGAAAGGGTGACTTTTTTTACAAAGTTGGATGGAAGGGTGTTAAGGGGAGGAAAAATGTCCTCAAAAGTAGAGAAGTCGGTGGAAATTGATGACTTTTTAAATTGTAGGAATGTGGCTATTCGAAATCGCTTAGTTAATAATGAACGGAAATAGGTTCCGCTATTGAAAGAATTCGACAAAGTAGTGTGACGTGCTTAACGTATTTCAGCTTGTTTGATTTTTGAAGGCAATAAAATATATAGGTTAACCTTATATTTTTTTTAAATTATCATTTATAGTCTTTTTTTATGACCAAACTTACTTCTTATTTAGTGTGATTATAATTTACGTAATAAGATTAAAATAGATTACAGTTCTTGATCAAACAAATCTTAGCAATGCGACATACAGAGCAACTTATTGTATACTTTACAGGTATACCTACCTACCTACGATTTAATTTAACAGTGAAAATGTACATCCGTTTTCTCTTCAATGCGTATGAAAATTAACTTTACCATAATACGAACAGTTAATTATAATCGTTAAAATTTACTTAAACTACTGACGTCTTGGTATGATGCACGAAAGCCAAATACAAAATTATAATAAGCGCTTATTGTTGACTGTGTGCGAGAACATCCTTTGAATTTTCCGACTTCGCTGAGCAAATAATTCTCCTCCGCAATATGCGGTTGATAATTCTGCATACGCTGTATACACAATCCGAACATCTGCCTCGTATTTCGTTAAACGACAAAAGAAACGCCCGTTACTGTGCGAATAGCGCCCAGATCTGTTGTGGCTAAACTCTAAACTACAAGGGATAGAATTTACTGTTTATGGAGGCAAAACACCGTTGGTGAAATGCGTTATGTGTTCCATTTGACAGCTTTGGATTTTGTTCGCGCGGAATTGGAAAAATCTTTAAGTCGCTATAAGGTGTTTATAAAAGCACTTGAGATGAGTTTGCGACAAAAGAATGTGTTATTTACCGAAGTTAAGGAAATTCTACAAAGAACAACTCGAGATATGTTTGTAGCCACCAACTTAATCAAGTTCCTTTTTTAATGTTGAATTACATTTGTTTTTCTCCAACAAAAAGTACATTTGTATAAATATTTGGCTAGTATATTATTTGTGGATCCTGTCAATATACATACATGATAATGTTTTAAGGCTTTATATGGAAGTTATTTATCGTTGATTAGCAAGGATAGATGTGTATATTGATGAAACAATATTGTGGAATAATTGCTATTGTAGTATGGGAGTATCCCAAATTTAAAACTTCTGAAATATAATTATATTCTAACTAAGAAAGTATGTATGTTTATTAATAAATACTAAGGGTATTTTTTTGTCATGCATCATCTTTGTTATAACTAGATAATATAAGAAAAAATAAAATAAATTTACAAAGCACCGATTAAATTGAGGTCTGAAGTGTTACGAAATTCTTATTTGATAACTTCAAAGTTATTTTTTTGTTGATGGGAAGAAAATCAAACGATTTGTGATTATAATTAACAGTTTTATAAGTTTATATTATACAAGGTCAATTGTTTGGTTTCCATTTCTTTCAATGAGACATGTTTATTAACAATTGTATTTCTAAAACATAAACCAAAAAATATCTATTGATAATGCGAAATAAATATGTATGTGCCTCGAATCGATCTCAAGGCAATAATATATTGTGTTCAAAAATACATGGATGTTAACGGGAACTGGTAAATATACGATTATCTCGATGTAAACATCATCCCCATTAGGAGAGAGGGCCATTAAATACAGATAAATGGTATATCCGGGATCGTCACACCTTCAGGGGAAGAATTTCGTTTGTTGGGAGAATAAGACCATCGGAAACACAGTTTTACGTATGAGATTATCTCGTAAATACAAAGGAAAGGGATTATTTTATATGAATGTATTTGAGTAAATAGGTAATAAAATATGCACCTTTGTAATAAAAATTTATAAGTGAAGAAATATTGGGGTAAAATTATTGATATTTCGAAAATTTATTAAGAAATTTATTTTCAGATCTCATTAACTTGCATCATTTATTACGACTATTATTTTACAATTAAATTATGGTAGCCACCAGGGCCGTAGCTAGGGGGGGCATTATGGGGCAATGCCCTACCTTAAAAACCTGTGACCTACCTTAAGAAACCCCATCGACTATGATAATATACTAGTAAACTGTTTGTTTGTAGTTTGAAATGATTGGATAAATATGCGAGAATAAAACGGAAAGCAAAATGCAAGTTTTGTACCGGCAGCGAGAGGCGTTTAGAGATACGTATAAACTTTTTGCATCTGTGGCCACAATAGGCTGCAGCACTGCTGTGTGCGGATCTACGTTTTCAACGTTGACTGCAATCAATAGGCCTCAGAGGCTGTCAATGTGTCACGAAAGAATGAAAGGCATGGTGTGTTTTTAGGTTTTCACGGCCAAAAAGTATTTTTATTATTATTTTTGGGGTGTTATGCCGTGTTTCGCTACCTCCTTCTTTAGCCAACGTTTTGGACAGCGTTACAGTGTCCATCATCAGGGCAGATGAGGCTCAACTGCCCTGATGATGGACACTGTAACGCTGTCCAAAACGTTGGCTAAAGAAAGAGGTAGCGAAACACGGCATAACACCCCAAAAATAATAACAAAAAAAAGAAAGGCTTGGTGTTTCTAGCCTTTGAAAAGAAAAGAACTAAGTCGGCTTATTTAAATGAAGTACTTCGTATTTTTAATGATATTTCGAATCGAAGAATTTGATTTTTTTAAGGTAGGACTTTGTATTATTTTTTATTTTGTTTTTTTTTTTCTAAATTATGTTTGGTACCTAATATAAACCTTAATAAATGAAAAGCCATTGATGCTGCAGTTACTTTTCTGAAGTTCATTGTTAGCAATGATCAAGAATTACCTTGGGTACAAACACTTATTATCTACCTGGCGAAAGAACACAAGGTAATCCTTTATCATTGTTAAATAACTAAATGTTTGGATCATCCAATTAAGTAAAGCCTCATATATATACGACGAAAATCGATTCACCAGATCAGATCAAGTTACATATTTACTTGCGCTCTGCCTGTAATTACCGCTGCCTTATCTTAAATTTAACTCTGGCTACGGCTCTGGTAGCCACATAAACAAACAAAACAACCGTCGATCTTTGCGGATCTTAGTGAGATTTGGTAATAAGTCTCCGCTAAAACGGTTATGTTATTGATTTCTATTTCATAACGTATGAGGGAACGAACTCCGGTGTCGACAGAGACGGAGGGAGAAATAAAAGGCATCCGAGTTGGTTGCGAGTCCAGTCGTTTATTGAATCATGAGCTACGTATCTGAGGTCGGTGCGATGTAACATGAAAATGTCGAAGTGCCGTAGAGTGAGGCATTGCGGGTACACGGTCATGATGAGTGATGCAGGTCGGTGATGCTGTGGTGGAGCAGGCCACGGGCCTGCAGGTCACCAGGGTGTTGCTCGACGCTCGTTGCGGAGATGACCTGATCGTCCAGGCCGTTGCTCGACGCTCGTTGCGGAGATGAACGGCGGTGACTCGGTGAGTGGAGCCACCGGCAGGTAGTCCTTGTGATGTCCACGAAGGAAGCTGCCCTGGAAGAGAGCGGATGCACCGGGCACTGATGTTACACACTGGTTTGCTGTAGAGAGGCGATTGTAAATGCGACCGTCGGATAGAGACTGACTAGAGACTGACTAGTTTGTAGTTAAGTGCGCCTCCTTATATAGGAGCGACCGGCCAAGTAACTTTCCGTTCGCTGGCAATATGTGCGCTGGAAGGTGCTAGAATTTACTCGTCACTGTGTTCGTGGATGCACGCTCGAGTCTCGACCTTTCGCGAAGGTGGCGAAATTATTATTTATCAGCCGGCAGGCCCAGCGAGTACATTGCCGCCGATACGTGCATAAGTAGGTGAGTAGCTAGACGGTACTATCGAATTGCAAGTGCCTTGCGACTTGCAGATCTTTCTCGTGTGTTCTTGAGTGGCGGAAAAATAATTGTATGAACGCCACACGTATAAAAAAAAACAATTAAACATAAATTATATTTTTATTATTAACTGAGTAAAACCCCAAATTTTAATATTTTAATTAGTGAAGACAATATTAACAAAACTCAATCGAAAATCTGAAACAGAAAAATTAGAAAAAGATATGATTACTTCTAAGACTCGAACCCCACCTGTGCGTCGTGCGTTGCCATGCCGGGGCAAATCCTAGATGTGACCGTATCTTTTTCTGATATTTCTGTTTCAGTCTTTCGATTGAGTTTCGCTAAAATTGTGTTCATTTATTAAAAAATATGTATACTTTATGGCAAAAGAAGAAGACATCTTGGACAAAATGCGGAACAATTTCATTTTACGATTCCTATGAAATTTTTCGTAACATTTCGCCTGCTCTAGACATGTTACACATTTCTTCTACACAATTAACTTTAATCTGCCATAAAGATGATAGCAATTTTGTAGAAAAACATTATTTTTCAAATCTGCCGTAGCAAAAACAGGCTTACAGCACGGAGGATATGGGCTATATAATATTATAATATTGTGTATAGCGCTTGTTAGCCGAAACTCATAACGAGATGGCCCGGGGTTATTACTCGCTGGAAGTTTATGTGTCGAGTTTCAAGATTAATACCATCAGTCCCTGGTCCTGTGCTTGCTTTTCTTACTACGTCACTAGACAAGACCACGCAGCCACTTAAAGCGGTAAATACAGTGGACTAATTTCAGATACTTGCGGAACTCTTTTCAAACTTTTAATGAAACATAAAATTCTGGAAATTTTTTTAAATATTTTAATCATGCTCATTGCAACATGGAGCATTTTACATCTTTTAATTATAAATAAGTACCTTTGGTGAAAAATGAAAAATAAACACCCTCGGTTGTTGAAAATTTCATTTTTTTTAAATATTGAGTTGGTAAAGTAATAAAGCGTTCTTAGAATTTAGATACGACTAAATAACAAATCACATTAGTATATTTCCTTTACTTTGTTGTGTGGAAAAACATTCATTCAAAATTTTATTCGAAAATACAATAATCCAAAAGCATTTGTTGATAACTTCACGAAAAGACGTGACAATTTCTTTGAATCGTAACTGGAAAAGGCACTTAAAGATTCAACACCTATTTTCACAGAATAGAAAATAGATTATATACATGAAATAGTAATTGGAAGGATTCTGAGATCTTAATCTGTCTTGTTCTTTTTTCTTCTCTAGAAAAAAACAATTATACAAAATAAATAAAAGGCGTCTAATTTCCAAAAAACATTTTATTTATTTATTTATTTGTAAGATCCAAACAGTACATAAAAATATAGAGATAGATAAAGTCAAGCCAAAAAGGTCTCCTATGTTAGAGTTACTTAGAGATGGAGTTTTATTTTAACTTAAAATTAATTAAAGGTGAGGAGGAGAGGAGGAGGAGGAAAATAGGATAAGGATAGGAGATGCTCCCTGTACATTACACACTCTTGTATTAATTTTCGATCTTAAGCGTTACTTTTATTCGGTATTTCTGAAAATTTATCTTTATTAGGCCATACAATAGATCGGAAGGTAAAAATATTTTCGCTTTGCAATGAAATCCAAATAAATGAAATTTTCTGAATGCGTCCGAAAACTGTTTTGAAAGGTGATGAAATACACTTTCAAATGTTATAATTCGAAATTTAAATATTATTTTCAATTTCGAGAGCAGACATAAATAGTTAAAAAAATGGTTCACCTTTTGTTTTTCTAACTGAAATGCCTTTTATTTAGAAAAAATATGTTTATTAAATACAGTAGTGTTCAAACAAAAATGTCTTTTATTTATAATACGATAAGTAAAAGATAAGTTATTTTGCCCCCAAATTTCAAACAAATATCTTGCCACTGAATGGAAACCATGGAAACGGTCGGCGTTGCGGCCATATTGGCCGCCTTTTTTGAACTGCTATTTGGACGGAATGTTTTATTGGTATGCCAAGTCCTCTCTTAGGTATTTTATTTAGTCATTGGAATTTTCAAATATATTATCTGCAAGACAGTGGTATTGATTTCGACTGCTTCAAATTATTTACATTTTCTGAATTTTTATTTCGGAAAATCGTTGGAATCCTCGTTTCAACGTGGTCTTTTGGGAAGCAGAAGAGAAACATCCAGTTGCAAGTGAAATTCTACAAATATTTTTTTTTTATTGGGCTATCAAAAAACAATTGATATTTACTTAGTATATGATAATTCAAATATCTGGGTCGTTCTTCTTTTTAACCTACATAAAGTTGTCTCCACCAGTTAGTGCAGAAAAATTCAACAGAATTACAAAATAATTATTTTATAAGTACTTTAAAATCTACTGTACTAAAAACGTAACGACTGTTTGCGTTTTCTAAAAAATGTGTTTATATTTTTGTAGTAAAAATTACGTGACAGAGTTGTAACTCCTCGTGATAGAAGTGTATTTCATACAAATCACAGTAGTCTTCTGCCACCTCGACTTGCGTGTGTTCTATAATCTTAGAAAAAAATATGATGACATAAAATATAAAACTATTTTTTACCTCCAGAAGGTACAACCTATCAAGTAACAGCGATTATTATTTTTAATAATGTTTAATAAAATATTTTTAAAAATCTCAAAAACTTGTCTCCTACAATTTTTATGTCGTACGACCATTCTGTCACGTGGGTTGTCATTTGGGTTGTCATTCGAAATAGGTTTACACGCAGCTCGTGTTTGTCACCCCCAATAGGCATTTTAGGCCTCCTTCTCCCCTTGCAACAATTTACCCTTTGAGATCCAGAGAGATTCATTTATAGTAAAAACAATTGTGACAGAGTGGTGGAGATGTGACAGAAAGGTAAAAGTTATGTGGGTTAAAAAGAAGAATAACCCATCTACAGTTGTGGAAAATTTGAGCTAAAAATAGTCACTTCTACCCATAAAACCAAAAAAATAATTCTGCGTGCAACTTTGATTTCACAGAAGCTCATCTTTTGCGACTTTTGCTGCTGCTTCAGAAATTCTGCATCGTAGTTCAGATTAGAATTATGTTTTATGTGGCTAAGGGCAATAAAACCAACCTTGTGCATTCTTTGTCGAAGGTAATTACTAATAAATTGCGTTCGGTGACAGCCAGTCCAGGACATGGAGACATTGCTCCATTGTGACAATGGAATCTCGGAAAACCCTTTATTAGAACCATTCATCATACAAAATGAAACATTCTGACAAACGATATTAATCGTCGATATTAATCTCGGCCGACAAACAACGTTTTTAGAGCGCAGGACGACATTGTCGTTTATTTAATATTGTGATGATGTTTTTACTGCTTTGTTATAATGAAAATATTCAATCATTTCTAACAAAGGGCACACCTTTGTTCAAATCAAGTTTTTAAAGTAGTATTTAAATTTTATTTCAAGTTTATCGTGTTAAGAACGGATTTATTAATAATATTTCGCTACCAAAAAAAAACACTAATTCATCAAAACCCCTACGCTGCTGCAGTCAGCCGCACAGTGGAGGTTCTATATAAATGAAAATCAATGCATATTTGCTTGTATGTATGTTTGTTTTTTCCTTATGCGTTACTAAACCATTCATCCGAATGCAATGGGGATTTGATGTGCGCATGCCCGCGATGGTTTCTTTACATTAAAGTGAGCTCTGGCATCATGAAATTATTTTCTGCACCATTTATCTGATTGCGATGAAACTGTAGTAAGTTGTTGTGAGCACGCGAGCGAAGGTTTTAATATATTTTGGTGAGCCCTGGCATGGAAATTGTTATAAAAAATTGCAATAGGTGGCATGCGAGCTGTTTGAAAACTGAATGCACCAGGACTGAATGTATGGAAAGCGGAAGGGGGGAGAAGAAAGCGAGAAAGGGAGGGGGGACGTGGGAGGGAGATCCGCGGGACGGGGTAAGCGGGAGAGAAGAGTGGGGGAGGGAAGGTATAGTGGGAACGCGTGAGGAGAAGTGATGGCGGGAGAGGAAGGGGATGCGGAAGGGGAGGCGGAAAGGGGAACGGGACAAGATGGAAAGGAACACGCAGGGAGAAACGATTTCTTTATTGAGTGGCATTGTAACGCATGCCGGCAACTCGCTAATATACTTATAAAAACCTACTAACAAATAATTTAAAACCATATATATTACTAAATATGTCGATTTATGTCTAGTACCTACCGAAACGTGCTCAATATGATATTAAAACTTTCACCGGCATTAACAGCATTTTTATGTTACAACATCGTTACTTAGAATACTACTTCAACTTTTTGCTGATACAGTGTCATATAAATTGTTCTTCTGATGTAATTTGAATGCTGTCATATTTGTATTTTCACATGTCCCTTTGTTTAACATTTTGTAATTTTTTGATAAATTTTTCATTGTTTTGAATCTTTAATCATCACCACTACCATCATCACCATTAATCAAAGAACGCAGAACTAAACTAAAACCTCTCTTTATTAAAACATTTTCAATTAAAATGTTTTTTCTATCGTATTTGTTAAACAGTAGTACACAAGGAAAGACCTGAATAAAACATTAAAGTAACTTCAAGTTTTTAATAAGAAAAACTCACTTTTTATAACTTTTGAAGATTTTTCCCATCAATGTAATAAATCATTGAAGAAGATAATAAAAATAATCTTAACGAAAATCTGAAAGATAACAAGACACAGAAAAACATAAAAAGACAATGGTCGCAACTGGGACTCGATCCCAGACCTTTCGTCTAACTGGGACGTGCGCAAAAACCAATTTCGCTATTGCCACCTTCTTTCAAACCGTCATATTTGTCAATCTCATATTTCAAATTTTTTTAAGAATAACAATATTATCAACTAATTCTTTGTTCCACATTTTTTCTCTGAATTCTTCACATTCATATTTTCGTTTAGATTATTTTTGTTTTCTTCTTCTTCGATGACACAAAAGTAACATTTTTAAAAATTATCCTTTATTTTCAATAACAATGTGTGACAGGCAAACAAACTGGAAGCTACATTTTTATTAAGTCATGTTTTTTTTTAATAAATTTCCCGGTCTTTTTTCAAATTATTCCAAAAGTCAGAACTTTTCAAGGTTAGTGTTTTATATTATCTACTATCGTTGACGATAATAAAAACGTTTTTAAATATCGGAAAAATTAATTGAATGCAAAGACACGTCCATAAAGCTCAAAAGCCATTTCGAGTTATTCGTGCTTTATCTTTTTTCTGGGCATTTCCAACTTTCTCGAGTATACTTTCAAAAATAAGGTAGAAATATTTTCCTGAGTTCCTTCATTGTTGTGGTATCGCATGCAGCTTGGGCTATAAACTTTCTTGGCATTGAGCTTCGAATAAACGTGTTGAAGGAGCTATGTTTACTTTTTGGGGTGGTAAAATGAATAAACATGTGCCCAGTTACGACTTGTTCGTATAAAGTAAGATGATTTAGGTTTTTTTTAATGAGTGTCTTTAATTTAACGGGGCTTATTCCTAAGTAGACTCAAAAATTACTGTATAATCACATGTAGGAAAAATATTATTTACCATGGTATTTAATGAAACAAAAAAGTAAAAGAACACCAATTAATTGTTAATAATAAATCGGGTTAATATTAAAAGATTGCACCAGGATTGGAAGCTTGAACTGCTTGGAGTGTGAAATTGTATAAAGTATATATATGTTGTATTAAGTAGGATGCGCATTGTTCAAACAGCTGTCGAAATTCCTTAATAAATTTCAAAACCTCACAAATTGAAACATCATTTTAACTGCTGGAAAATAATTTTTATTTTATTCAAATGGTCAATTTAATATTTCGTGGTAAAAGAGTTGTTTGATTATAATCCTACATAACCCCATTTGAGTCAGGTCTAAAGATCTAATCTCCACTAAAACATTTAAAATTATGACAAAATATGAGTTTAAAAGAATAATGACGAATAATTATTAAATTTAATGTCTTCATTTATCATCACGAGTCTACAAATGTTAACGATACTGTAAATTTTATTTGCTTTAAGAAATGTTAATTCTGCCCCAACATTCACTTAACAGCCCATATTTCAAAGTAAGCTTGACTGCTTTTGGTACATAAAATCACGCAATGTATAAACGTACCTTTGTATGATTACTTGTGATTATTTGTAAGAGTGTAGGTTATTTAGGGTATTTTTATATTTTCTTGATTACCGACAATAGCTCATAAAATACCAGTAATAATGATATTATCAGCGTTGTCTAAGTATGGAGTGAATATGAAAGGCAATACAAGCAATTGCGTCTCTATATGAGGTAAGCGTTGCATGTATCAGGGTGAACGGCGATTTTACGTGATGGTTTGACATCACAAAAGTTGTTAAGCAAGGCTGCGTTATATCACCGTATTTATTCAATCTGTAAATGAATAATTGTATGCAAAAAATCAAAGGGATGGGAATGGGCGCGAAATTGAGTAATCTGAAAGTATGTCGCCTGTTGTATGCTGATGATGCGGTGCTGATTTCTAACGGTATGGAAGATCTACAGTCTCTCAATAAGTATGTCTAAAGTCATGGTATTTAAAAGAGAGAGCATAAACACAATGTGCATCATAGTTGTGAATGATGAATACTTGGAGCAAGTGGATGAGTTTGTGTATTTGGGAAGTTTGTTTACGAGAGATGGGAAGGCTGATGGAGATATTGAAAGAAGACTAAATTAGGTAACTCCATTAATGGAGGACTGAACGCCGTTGGTGCAAACAAAAAAAAACTGTTCATAGAAGCGAAGCTAGCCGTCCGTAATGGAGTGCTACTATGATGTATGGCAGTGAGGCATGGAATTGATAGAGGAAGGATGAAAGTAGACTGAATTCTGTAGAAATGAGATCACTGAGGCGTATGTGTCGGAAAACCATGTATGATCGTGCAAGAAACGTGGAGATCCGCATGACTGTTTTGGGCGTCTAACCTCACCATTGAAATTTGCATTGCATCGTGTAGGCTGCCGCCATCGCCACCTCCTCTATTTCTATAAGGTTAGGTTCAGGCAATCACATGGCCGGTGTTGGAGTGGTTTGCATGGCTCCGGTGATTCCTCTGCAAGCAAGTCCCTGCATGTGTTTGAGTGTGGCCATCACCATTTTCAGTGTTGTTTTCCTTTAGCAGACCAAAGCTGCGTGCATGATTAATAGTTTTACGATGATTTTACAGCCATTTCATAATTTTGGCTTAGAGACCCCACGTTCTGCTGCATATCCGCATAGTTGCCTACATTAGAGCACCGGCATTTTTGCCTACTGTTTTCACCTGGTTTTATCAGCTCAGCATCTATGATGACTCCAAGGTGCTTACCCTAACGGAAGGTCCTAACTCCTTTCCATTGATTGTTCCATCCGTCCAGTTTCCTTTTGATGTAAAGCTTACTAGTTTTGTTTTATCTGGGATTACTGAGAGCCTTGTATCTTCACACTTTCATTTCACAGTTTCCAGTGTTGATTGTATGAGGCCTCAGGTTGTGCCTACATCTCATCATCTTATTTTGATTGCAATGTTATTGATTATGTTATGTGTTTCATCAGGGTATTAATGTTTTTCGATTGTCTTAAGAAGTTTTTATTTATTTTAAAAATTGAATTCATTACCTTTTTTGCATTTTAATCTTCCTCATATGTTTATTGAGTTATTGATATTATCTTCTTAAATGAAAAAAAAATGTATTTCAAGTTTCAATAAGTGGACCCTTATAGATTAAATAGGGTTTATTATCGACTTGATGGATTAAAAGCACAGATGCTTCAGGTGTTAAATTGAAATTTATGTCGGAAATGTGAAATTGGAAAGTTTTAAGCGAGCTTTCGAAGTAATATGTAACCGTAGAGCCATTCGTTTGTAGCTGAAATTCCAATTTATGAGATCGTGTTCAAACACTGAAAGTGTGCAAACAAAGAACAAAAAGCTCTTGACTCAAATAATACGAATAAGCTACCTAGTCTAGAGATTGGAAACTCATGGAGAGTTGCAAATGCTAACATAACTTTTAAATACTGTGTCATAGGCAAAAATTAAAAGAATTTTGATTAAACCTACACCACTTGAATGTGAAAAGTGTTACCTATCTGAAATATATCAGAATTGAGTTCTCCTGTGTAATTACCAGGGTGGAAAATCGTACATTTGCTGAGAGTAGTTTCAGTGAGTAAGGAGAATGCTAGGCTTAACTAGAGTGCGTTTATATTGACCGTGATGAGTGCGTTAAATGAAACATTGTCATAGAAAAAACGAAAATGAGACAAAAGGCACGAGTTCGAAACCAGGTTTGAAAAAATTTAAATAATAATAGTGCGTTTGTGCCTTGCAGAAGGTACTACTGTTAGCATCGTCCTGGCGAGAAACCGTCACTCTGAATTGAAATGTTACCCGCTGTCTCCTTTAGAACCAGATATTAAATAACCAGACTCTTTCAAATTTTCCACTTTATTGATTTCCTTCTTTACCGCTTTTTGTAGCCTATTATACCTAATTTAGAAGATAAATAAATATAAATAATAAAAAATCAACTTCTTACGTCCTGGTGAAAATGGAGAAGTTTTACTTTTTTAAATTTAAAATTAATCGAATTTCATACCTTATCTCTTTCCCAATTGCAAAATTTATTATTGTTTCACAAAACCGATTTATTTATTTGATTTTATTACCTAATCCCACCCCAATTTTTTACAATGATTTTTAAAGTGGTTCATCAATGTTTTCGTTAAGAACCGAATTATTTAGAAAATAAATTGTGTACGGCACTTCCTTCCGCCTGCCGCTCTAATCCCGAATTTCGAGTGGCAAAACTCAACTGTTCTAGTGTCAAAGAAATTAAACTTTTTAAAAAATTTTAAATAAAGGTTTTTTTTTAATTCTGCAAGTACCTTTCTTAGTTTTTATTATCATGACAGCTGTTTCGGAGTTCAAGGCCATTATAAAAGTATAGTTACGCCATAGTATGACGACTTATTTTTGAGATTTTATCAACCCCTTCACTAATCCTCCTTCAATTTGATTGATATAAATGGTTCATAAATAATATTTTTCGTAAAATCCGAATTATTTGGAAAATAAATTGTGTGTGGCACTTGCCATTAAAATGTTGGTTTTTCTCACTTTAATGATGACAGGTTTGTCTTAATTGTTTTATAACGACGTAATATTTAAATCAACAGTCATTCGTTATTAGTCGGTTATGATAATAAGTTTAATGTGAATTTTTGTTTCCTGATTTGTTTCGAACGGCTTCTTTAAAATAAAGGAATCATTGATATTTGATTATTAATAAGATCACATTTAAATCATTTTTGTTATTTTTATTTAATTACAATAATTGTGTCAGCAAATTTAATCCATAAAGTTTTATTTATTTATAAAGGTTTAAGCTAATTTTAATCAAGCAAGATAAAATTGTTCTCTATGTGAAAGTCTGTGAATTTTGCATGAATTTTATTATTATTATGGCTTAGCATAATATAAATATGCTTTTATATTTACATAAATTTTAAAATTATTAAATAGAGATCTACAAATTGAACGCAATTGTAATAAAAACGTAAAAGAAAAATTATAATTATTTTAGATACAAATAGCTTGTTGAAAATCATCTCCGATAAGTTTCATAAAGGTTTTACTTAAGACTTTTGTTGTAGTACCTTTTTTTTAATTTTATTTAAAAAATTACAAATGCCGACTTCATATTATACGTATACCTAACATAAAATTATTATATAAAAAATGAGAATGAAGAAAACTCCCCGCTATCTGATCAAAACTAACTATGTGAGTGATTCTATCAATTGTGTGATACATTATTTTCTAATCCCCTCTAAACTAAACGGTCTTACAGATCAACGTTCCTAAATTTGCAATCGATAATGGAGATTATGTGTATATTAAAAATAAATGGATTTGAAAAATAGCTTCATTCTTCAATTCGTCGTTAGGCCGTCCCTGCAGATAAGTGTATGAAGCTGTAAATAGTTGTTCTTAATAAATTAATATAAAGCAGTGATTCACAAGACTGTCTTAGTTTTCATAGAGATAGTATCATGTAAAGTAATTTTCACCTGTCATCGTAAACGAACCCCGCGTCCAGCGTGTTGTAGTAGAGCAGGAAAGCCAGGAGGCTGCACGCCAGGCTGACCCAGTCCATGGCCGGGCCAATGGGCGGCCTGCCCCACGGCGCCGTGGACTGACGGGCCAATCACGTGAGGTCCAGCGCACCGGAGCACCACGGAAAAACTTGCATTTTCACCGCACTAGTTCTGCAACAAACAAAACTATAGTCAATTTAAGAAAATGCAAAACTCTTACTATTTGTAGAGAAGTCGCAGAATAGGTGGCCAGGATACGACGTGTACAAAAACGCCAGAAGACCGACTTTGGCGTATAATCCTTACGGTTATTTTAGAAGAAGGTCGTTGGTCCTTGGATACCTAACGATTCCCTTGATTCTTTATTCCTGAATACCTGATTCTCTTGGACCCTACCGGACTTAAATATAAATTTGATCCATTTGTCACACTTTTACTTTATTCAAGTGCATTCCTTCATCTGCTCCTCAGTTTTAGAAATACGGAGGCAACGAAAACAAAATGTCCCGTGAACTCGATAATCAAACTGAGTGTGAAACAAATGCGGTGATGAAATAAACAAGTGGATTGCATGCTAGGTGACAAAAAATCATATCAAAGTAGAAGCATCCTAGAGTTAGGTAGGAAAAATAGATAGAAAGACTGCGCGAAAGATAACTGGAGCAGAACGGGAAACGAGGAGGGCTGAAATTTGGAGAAAAATGGTGAGGGACTTGGAGTTTTATAATTTAACCCTTAAATGTACAGTTTTGATATTGAAAAAAAAAATAGTGCCTGAAAGGTTTAATTTTTTATTTCCTGAGTTCATTCGATAATTAAACAATTATTTTCCTGGTATGTTTTTAGGTTTTCACGGCCAAAAAGTATTTTTGTTATTGTTTTTGGGGTGTTATGCCGTGTTTCGCTACCTTCTTCTTTAGCCAACGTTTCGGACAGCGTTACAGTGTCCATCATCAGGGCAGATGAGTCATCTGCCCTGATGATGGACACTGTAACGCTGTCCGAAACGTTGGCTAAAGAAGGAGGTAGCGAAACACGGCATAACACCCCAAATTATTTTCCTTGTTCTCTTCTTGCCTTCCAAAACGTTAATGAAAAAAATAATTGAAAATTATTTATTTTTGTTAATCTCTCTTTATGTTGTGTACGTACAAATCAAACTTCGATCCACCGAAATAAATATGAAAACCAACTCGTAAGAAAAAAAAAGTTTTTTTTAGAGTAATACATCTATTTTGAAAGGCCAGTAACCAACATTGAACATACGTGTGTGCGCGGGTGTGTGCGCGTGTGCCACGAAACGTTGATGCAAGTCTAATTAATCATTAACAGCAAGTCTATTTGCCGAGCTTCAGCTCAATCGGTTGTCAGAAAGTGTGCTAATTTCCAATTAACAAGATTTGCATTCACTCATTCAAGAAAATAAAAACAAAATTCAAATAGATGTATGTATTTGAAAATACCATGCAAGTTTTTTTTATTTTTTATTTAATTTTTCAGGAAATGGAGAAAGTATTTAAATAATTTGTTCATATTTTTATTCGTGGAAATCGGATAGGTACTCTGATAAAATATGTGTATATTACGTCCACTGAAAACGAATTATTAAAAGTGAAATGAAAAACCTCACATCGCCCACACTCTGCCAGAGAGCATTCACTCTCGTTTAGCGTTTTCTGCCAAATGGAGGATGATACTCGGAAAATATAAGTATATTTATTTTAAATGTCACATGAATGTGAGGCCACAGTGGGAAGATCGTAATGTAATAACGAAACCGTATTGGCAAATGAAAAACATTTTTATTCGATCAATTTTGATGGACTTTTAATTTTCCTTTAAATATGACAAAATAATTTTATTCCAACGAAACAGTCGGGTTTAAAATGTGATATGAAATGAATGTATTAATTTTTATTCGAAGTACATCTGACTTCACATATAACGTCATCTATTCAGGTAAGTATGAAAAGAAATTGAATGGTTAATAAAATAACATTTGATTGAATTGTAATTTTTCCGTATGTAAATAAATTGTGCAAAACAATTTTATTCCGAAATTTTGACTTCTTTGTTCACATACCCCTAGAATTGCATATATAATATGTAAAATCTAAAGTTGTGCTAGTGTTTACGAGACAAAAAACGTATGTCTTTTGTATAATCCCAGAATCGATACTGTTTTTTGCTATTATATAATTCATTTTGCCGAATACGCCAAGTGTCAGAAATTCCTTGTTAAAATAATAATGAAAGAAGGCGAGCATTTACTTCTTTGTGGTACAAGGCACTTCGTTATTCCAAGTTATTCTCCAAAAAAATGTGGAATAGAATAAAATGGGGCACTAAATAATAATGTATTTTTTTGACGTGGCGATCGGTATTTGAAGACTTTCCAGAGACTTATTTTACTTTCCCTGGTAACTTTCATTCTGAAATAAAAGCCAAGCCTTAGACAGCGTTTTGTACGTTTTCTCTGCTCCTGCCATGTAAATAAACAATTTCCTCATCACACCGAGTGCTTTTTTGTCCGCCAGCTACAGGAAAATCTTACTGGGGAATGTCTTAACAAAAGCGTAATTTTCTTCAAAATATTATCATTGGCCAAAACAATTTATGTTGTAGGGTCTAGGGAAACCAAAAAATGTTTTATTGGGCATCTACTTACGCAAGACTTCTTATAAAATATGCGTTTATCACATTTGATTTAGTTTTTTGGAGAAATAACTTTATAACAATTAACGCAATTATTTTTTTAATCGTAACATGCTGGTTTTGGGCCTTATTTACATAAAAATACAATGTGTTCGAATAATTATGCCGTTCCAAAAGTTTAAATTGGTTATTTTTTTCCGAGTAAGTACCGGCTGAAAATGTTATTTTCATTCTCTGAAAATGAATTCCACATACATTCAATTCGCAAAATACAGGAAGGATAAAGGGGTACATTATTCTTCCAGGGGTAAAGGTATTTGAACGCCCGAACAGATTGTATATGTGTGCGTCGACGCATTCCATTTCAGAGAAGGCGAATTTGTTTGAGTCCTAAAAATATTTTTTTTAATGCACGGCGAAACAATGCTTTATTTTTTTTTTTTTTTATATTATATTTTATTTATAAAACAGAAACAAACAGTGGTGAAAACAATTTACTATTATTAAGTATATTTCATGATGGGTACCTAGAATATGTTTTTTTGTAGTGTCTATGCATATTAAGTAATTACCGGGTGATGTGTGTAGTGGGTAGGTGTATGTGTGTGTGTGTGTGTGTATGTGTGAGTATATATGTATGTTTATATGTATGTATGTATGTATGCGCATTGAAAAATTTATATTATTGACATTTCGCTCGTTTTAAATTTGGGCAGTGAATCGAAGAAAATGTCGATGTTAGAATTTAGACAAATATTCTTGAATGTATGAAAGGCACGATTAATTGGCGAATTCGTTGCTGCCTTTGTCTTGTAATTACGCGTGTGTAATAATTCTGTATGGCGTGTACGTCTAAAGGGTATGTTAAAATTAACTGGGGAAAGAAGTTCGGTACGGTCAATGTTATTATTTAAAATTTTGTATATAAATGTCACATCGGCTATGCTCGCCTTTGTTGCAAAGTTTGAAATGCGCTTTCGAAGTTATTGTTGAATTTGAAGTTTAAATTTTTTATAAATTTGTTTTAAACATTTTCTATTCTATCTATGTGTACTTTGTACTGCGGGTTTCAAATTGGAGAGGCACATTCCAGTGTACTTCTGACTAACGCATTACTACTGTACGCGGATCCGTACCAGAGTCAGCGGGTTACTGACCACTTTACTTATTTGAAGAACAAAACCAAGCATTTTATATGACCTGTGAACGATCGAGTCGATGTGCTTATTAAATATAAGTTTGCTATTATTATATATTTATTAAATATAAGTAAACGCCAAGATCTTTACATTCCGTCTTTACACCTATTCAACTTTTATCGATTGATTAAAAAAAAAAAGATTGAAATATAATTGTGGTAAAAAGTTTTAACACAACAAATGCTAATCTAATAAAATAAAAAATTATTCCTTAACGTAAAAGTTTAAGGATTCCAGCGGAATAAGAGAATGAATTTAGTCTTACACGCAAATTCAATTAAAAAATAAATGACTTTCTGGCGGATCTTTGTGCAGGCAGCTCCTCCTCCAACTGCCAGTCTATCGCATCTTATTTCCTTCCTCTCACCCGTTCCTTCCATTCTGTCCTATCTCTCGACGCCGAGAAGAAAGGCCATTTTTCTTAATGCATGAATAAAAAACGACGCCGCCGAGTGACGTCGCGATGCCAGAGTAGCGTCACTCTTCGTATGGCGTCGCTACCAAGTCAGGGGGAAGAGAATAAAACGACAATTTTTCAACTCAACTGAACATTTCTTTAAATTTCAATGACATACTACATTAATCTTCTTATTTCTGCAAAATAAATCCTTAGATAATTAAAAATTCCCACAGATAAGATTTTACAAGATTCCATTGGGAAATCGACATCGTCTTAGTTATGTTTGAGTTGTTTATTACTTCGAGTAAAAGATTACCCTTTACTCTTGAACGTTGTTCTAATCACCTAGGAGTTTGATTTAATTATAAATTAAATTAATAAACTAGGTGTTCTTTTGAGAATGTGTCTATTGATTCACAATTTGGAAGCTTTTGTCTTCCATGCTAATGCTTTTTTAGCGTTTGTATGTTTAGTTGACTATCCACCGCTGAAGAATACGAAAAAACATCACTTAAGACTATTTTTTTCATAAGAAAATTGTGCCATTCAGTTTTATTCAAAGCACGTATAAAAATAATTTTGACAAAAAATGAATGATGCCCGGGGCTCCTTCGCGATAATGGTATAATCAATATCTTATAAATAAAAATCAATGTTTGTTTGTTTGTTTGTTCATATGTTATGCGCTGCCATACCGTTCATCGGATTGCGATGAAACTTTGGTGATTTGTTGTGCGCCCGTGAATATATATAGTAATTTCTAGCGTTATGAAATTTGCATGATTAAAAATGAGTGTACTTAATATATTTTAGCGGCAGGGAGGGAAGGCTGAAGGGGAAGGTTAATTGAGGAAGTGGGGTTAGCGGAAGAGATCATGAAGAAGGAGGAAGACGTGGAAGATAAGATAGAAGGAAAAGCGGCGGGAAGGGAATGCGGCAGGGGAACGGGGACGCATGGGAAAGGAAATGCAGATACAAACAATTTATTTCTTTGCATTGCAATGCATGCCAGGTACCAACTAGTATATTATAAAAGAAAGTGTACAAAAATGTGCGCCGCTTAAACTCAGAAACGAGTCCCGGTACGGTCAAAGGTGTTATATGGTATGGTAGCTCTCTATCCTCCATTCAAGAAGAAGGTTCGTGTGACGGCCGAGTTTTTGAAGATATAAGGGCTAGAAGTTTTGCCCTCCAATATTTGAGAGCATTCCACAATATTTCAGAACATCCCGGAACATTCTGAAATGTTGTGGAATGTTTGAGAATAGTCGGGAACATTCGGGAACATCACGGAATATCCCAAATCATTGTGGAACATTCCAGAATACTCTCGAATTATTGTGGATTGTTATAGAACATTTTGGACCATTTTAAGCCTTTTTTGTAAGGGTTGGTAGGGGTATATAAAGCAAGATCCGTTGTGGGTTCGAACGTCAGTTCAGTATCGTATCAACTCCCCGAGCGAAGCCGGGTACCCCAGTTATTGATTTTATAAGAGACAAAGCATTCACTATAAAATCTTTATTCACATGAACTTGTACAATGTGATGATATTCAATGATACTGACAAGGAATTTAAATAAAAAATCTTTTTATTTGACTGAATTGAACAATAATTATATGCTCTCTCGATAAATTATTTTTTTTCCAAAAAGAGAATTGAAGTATGGGGAGGCTCTATTTCTGCCTCCTACTCTCCGGACAGATATATTATCTAGATTGGGTCTGGTTGCCCTGACAACCGTTCCTGCTCCACTGACTGCAGGTTGTGAGAGTGACAGCATCATGGAAAAGGCTTTTAAGCAAACGACAAGACGAGGCTGCACGGAATAAGAGAAAAATAATTTTGAAAATTCTTTTTTTCCACATTTAAAGTATTATTTAGAATTTTACGGGTATATTGGTGTCCAACCCTACTCAAAAAAATTTGGGGAGATTTTAATTTAATGGGCATTTTTATGCCGCGTTCAAAAAATAACAGACAATTAAAATTATTATTTTATTGACCAATGTCGGTACCTACTTACCGTATTAATACCCGTACCTATACTCGGCATAATAAATACAAACAATAAAAGGCTTAACCGTTAAAGGCGGTTTTTTTATTTTTTTTTACGCTAGATGTATGTAAAAAAATGTAGTGTCAAAATCCTGAGTAGTAGTCAATATGGTATAATTCATGACCGGTCAGTGCCTGAGTTGGCATCGAGTTGAAACTTGTGTCCCACCCAAGCGTTGCGTGTTCGATTCCTCGGCTGGCTAGTCCTCCATCACAACACAAGCAACATTTTCCGTAGTAGGAAATTAAAAAAAAAACCCTACGAGTGTTTCAAACGTGATAAAATACTACGAAATTTACGAAAAAATCATCAAATATCAAACTGGAAAGCGTTTTGTATTAAAGTTGATAAAGTGAACCACCATATGAACAAAACAAATGTCCAAAAGAGCAAAACTTATATCTAAGTGGAAAAAAATAATGTCTAAGTTAGTAGAAATTTTTTTATCGAACGGAATGATTTAACATGAAAGAAATTTTTTACAATATTTTATCACATTTGATCATTTTTGCAAATAAGATCTTTTTTTTCTAAGTTCCATAATATTATGCACCACATTTAATCAAAAACAGAAAAAAATGTATGTAGGTAACA
This sequence comes from Glyphotaelius pellucidus, assembly GCA_936435175.1. Taxonomy (NCBI): domain Eukaryota; kingdom Metazoa; phylum Arthropoda; class Insecta; order Trichoptera; family Limnephilidae; genus Glyphotaelius; species Glyphotaelius pellucidus. The sequence continues at coordinate 27,966,119 of OW386538.1, read as the reverse complement.
TCTCTGTAAATGTAAATATGAGCAACATCTTAATTTTGTGATATCTAGATAAAAATTTGAAAAAAAAACCCCTCAGTAAATTCGGCTTACTCTTATTGCAAAACATAATGATATATTTTTTTTTTAAAAAGAAAGACAAACATTCCCGGGTTACGAATAACCCAACAATGTTTGAAAATCTCCTACTACCACCACAGAAAGCCGAAAATGTTGCTTGTGTTGTGGTGGAGGACTTGGCCAGCCGAGGAATCGAACACGGGACGCCCGGGTGGGACCCAAACGCGATGCGCACTCAACCACTGACCAGTCATATAATGCGGGATACACTTAAGATGAAAAAAATGTAACGTGACAGTTGTGTTTTAGATATTAGTTATAATATTTATGATCTTAAGTGCACATAAATGATTTCTCAGACGTTCTACGTTGTTTAATATAGTAATATCCATTAATTGTCTAGGTGTAACGAATGACAAAGGAAACCAACTAACAAATTGAAAATAAGCAAGCATGAAAAAATCTTTAAAATAACATGTTTTTGAGTAGTATTTTAGACATCCATTAGCGCAAGCATCAGTTCGGGAAGTTTACCGTTTGGGGGCTTAAAAAATAAGGTAGTTTCAACGCCACCCTGGCTGTTATACATCCTTTTCCTTCAACCTTTAACTGTACCTTCGACTATCTCTCCTGGCAGCCTTTACTCCTGTACTCTGTTACCCTCTACTTCTCCACTCCTCTTCCACCCTCTTTGCTTCCCTCCACCCGTGCGTGATACGGGACGTAGCAGACAACAGGTTAACCTGAATCAACAATCGTACCGGGTAAATATTTTTTACGGGAGGGTGTGAAATTGAACATTTCTCCTCGAATGCTCCGAACTCTACAAATGATTTAGGTAAATATTGTTTCCGGCAGTGAGACTTATACGACGGTTATTTGCCGGTGTGCAAAGACGAATTTTCATTCCAAACAAATAAAATAGTAGGTATATTGATTTTTAAAATAACTATAATTATAATTATTATTATTGCACAGACTATTTATAACACAACTATCGTTTAATTTTGTTAATATTTGCAAATAGCGAAAACCTTGAAATATCAGCATCGAAATGAGATTTATTTTTAATGCGTCTGTTAATTAACGTTTAATAAAAAAAATAGCTAACATTTTATTACAAAATCGATAAAAGTAGTGAAAAAAGATATTGCGTATTTTAATAGTACACAACTGCTAACCCTGTACAAATCGAAAGTGCACCCACGGTTGAATTTGGCAGCCACCTCTGGTCTGGAGTTCCAAAATACTTGAAAAATACCCTCGACTCTGTACAGAAACGGCCGTCCGTTTGATAGATTCTCCCACCTTAAAGAACGGATTGCAATCTTTAGAACACAGGCGTCGGGTGGGAATGCTACCCATGTTCTACCGGTATTTCAATGGAAGATGCTCTGAGGAACTAGCGTCATTGATCCCTTCGGCACCGGTGCATAGTCGGGAGACACGCCAAACGCGCGCCCAACATATGTACACGGTTGACATATGTCACATGAGAACAGGTCGTTTTATCGACTCGTTCTTGAGTTCAACGAAAAGACCGTTCAAAAAGACCTTCCACACATCATCCCAGATGACATAGGCCCTGAGGGAAATTATTTTTTCCTCAGGGCCTCCTGTGTGGAGTTAATGTAAAAAAAATGTAATAATTAATAATGGAAGACATAAAAGTCGTCCGCAAACAAAATTTCAAAATTACTTATATGACTGCGGGCTAGTTCAGAAACGGTGTTTTCAACTTTATTATTTATTTAAAGACATGACTTTCTAAAGCGATGGGTTATGAGCTCTGAATTCCTTTAAGGTCCTTTTAATTATATGGTTTTGTCAACTTATACACTACCATTAAAAGAATAAATGATTTAGAATACTACAGACGTACCGACAATGAAAAAATCTTCAAAGTTAAAATAATTTAACTCGTACATGCAATTTAGCGTGAACGCAAATAGTTTAACTCTCCCGCAGCCAACTGGGGTCAAAGGTAGACCCCAAAATTACCATCCTTTATATATCAACTTAAAAACATGAAATATATTTTTGGTTTTCTTGATATTCCTGCGCAAAGGATAAATACATAATGCGCCGCAAAAAAAAAGAGTGAAAAAATCACATTATAATCTCAACCAATAAGGGCATTGAAAAGTGAGCTCATAATTAAAGCGGCCAATGCCCGCGCTTGAACCATCGTTCACACCACCTCGGTTAGGAAAACAGTGAAATTAATAGTTTGTTATATTATAAAAGAATGCCAAAATGTTAATAAATCACCGATAAGTAACAACACTACCGCATGTAAAACTTTCGTTGCATTTTACGACGGTTATGTTTTGTCTTTTGACGGATTTATTAAAACGTTGTTTCATCTGCATAAAATTAAGGTTGGCAGAGCGCGACGCTTCGTAGATACTGTACGTAGGTAAGGTTTCATTCTATCTCGTTCTCTCGCCGGCAAAATCTTACATATGTGTATGTTTATCTCTTTTTAGTGTAGTTTCCGTTTCATCGAGTGTCACATCACAACGGTTCGAAAGAAGTTTTCACTTCAATAAGGTATTAATACAATACCTACATAAAAATAATGTAATAGTTCCGCGTTTTCGTTGGTTCCATAGGAATAACAGTAGTTTTAATTGGAATAGTGTGGAAACGTCACATTAAATCAATATTTTTAAATTTATTGAAAGAAGTGTATTTTACAAGGAAATTTTATTTCTGGTGTTCAATCATTGCTCACGTCTTCGAAGTACCACCGGTTATAATTTTAAACTTGTTCAATCTCTGAACATGTTTTACACATCTTGATGGCTAAAATTATAAGTTAAAAAGTAATATAATATATTCCCAAATACGAATTATTGGAGAGTTTCGGGATTTCAGTTAACTACGTCATCACAGCACCGCTGGCGAAATTCGAAAAGGTTTGTAAACATGCACCCTGAGGGAGGAAAGTATTTTGCATTTTCGTTGAAAATACTCGGAATTTTCGCATGCATCGAATGTAAATAAGCACGCTCTTTTACCATCGAAATATCTAAAATATTTCGTGTTTATTCTGCGCGCTGGAATGATTTATACAAACAAGGGGTAGTTTTCAGTTGTTCAAAACAATGGCTGCATTTTTGAAAGTAAATGAACAGCACAAACAGAAGTGTTTGCTAAGTAAAAACAATATTGCCTTTCGGCCCGACCTGCGCTGAGGACTTTTTATTTCCTCCCGGGTTCAAGAGATGGAAACACTGACCGTCTTTCGCTTGCCAACAATGGAAGCATAAGCTGCTCAAAAGTATAATAAATAAATTCTTCAGAAGTCGTCGTCAAAACTGGATATTTTTACGGGGAACGTTACTATTCATTTTCCAATATTTACAGCCACAAAATTTCAATTACGCATTTATTTGATTATTGTTATCTTGGTTGAATGGATAAGATTCTAATCTACATAACTGGAAGTCGCGGGTTGAAATTCCGATGTGCGCAATAATTTTTTTTTGATATTTCATAATTTTTAATCTTTTGTAATTTATTTATTAAAAATAATATTAGATGTGTTTGAGGCACATGCCAGAGTGGCAAATACTATCAGAATTGCTCTGCTGAAAGATCACCATTCAAAATCAAAACGTTGCTCGTAATGGTTTTAACCGCGTTTGGTGATCAGATCTGAATATACTGGGACTTCTTAACCTATCTTTGGTCGTTTTACTTTTCCTCTCGCTTCTTTCAGCCTCACAATATACCCCAATTGGTGATTCCACTTACTGGCTCTTGACGGTCGGGAGCAGTTGAGACTCTTGTGGGGTATTCACATAAAAAAAACATTATGATTTATTCGCTTGAGATTTTTTTGGTAACCAATAAATTGTGCTGCTTCATATTTTATCGATAAGCTGTGTATAGATCTATGTTTTGGACAAACAAATTTCTTTTTAGCACTAACTTGCACCTTGATGGTGTCAAAGAATTTTGATCCCACTTTGTAACAATAAAAACCCACTATTTTATTTCAAGATACATCAAAACTTGTTATCTTGTTAAATAAGAAAATGTATTTTTATATTTTTCTTTGTCTCCATACAATACTTGTACTCAATTATATTATATTATATCATTATATATATATACAGGGTTTACAAAATAATGAACGTGTATGGTATATGAAATGTTAGGTAAAGAGTGGACCCTAGACTATTATTTTATTATTGTTATTGCCTTTTCAGGATTAGAAAATAATGTATCTTGATACTTAGATATCAAGTGAGGATTACGTTTGTAAAATAAACATGTAGGTATTATGAATATTAATAATTTTTGTTCAGCACTCTAAAGGCTATTCTAACTGCGGCTTAAAACTTTACAAACGAGCTGTTTGTATTTGCACTTTTAATTGAAAATGTTGGTTTAGAGAAAAAGGTTTGATATCATGAAAGAAAACTTCTGAGAGCTTAAAGCTACTTTAATGGCAACCTTTCACAAAGGCTACTACTGTTTTTTCCCTTAGTGAAGTGAAAAACTTTCCTACTTTATGAACATTTAATAATGCGCTTCTTGTTACCTATTTTTAATACCTCATTACTTATTAAAATGCTTTGACGTTTTCATTTCAAAGCACAGAACGTAAAAAACATATCAATCAATATAAATTATTCCATATTAATTTTTCGTACATACACATGTGTACACAAATAATTTCATTGGGTTTGGCTTTTAATAACAACTTCCTTCCTAATCACTAACCGTAAAAAATCTAAATCTAATAGAACTTAAATTCAATTTTCTTATAATAAAGATACACCTGTATGTTTCCTAAACAAAATTGATTTAAAAAATAAATAAAAAATAAAATAAAAATACTGCATATATTCACACCGTAGCGCAGTCGAAATAGAGATAAAGCGGGTGTGCTGGTCGTTTTTACGACTCGTTATTGAGCTCAGTAATCTCATTATCACAATAGCTCATAAGTCTAACAACCAACTCGAGTTTGTGTTTATTTATTTATTTTATTTATTACGTTATATTAGATACAATTTAATAGCAAAAATAACATAATAATAATATTTCAAGATAACTGTCAATATTAAAAATGTGTACAAGTGTTATTATGTCTTGTAGGTCGATATTAGTTCCTAGCTAGGCAGATTGCCCGTTCTAAGGAACCAAATGCTGGTGAAAATGCCAGATATGTAATATATAACATATAATTATGTTTTTCACATACTTCACACAAGTTTCTTACGTCCGTTGTTTGTATTGAGCCGAAATTTCGGCTCAATACAAACTACTCAATTGCACAAATACGCTCTTCCCAACGCAAATCTCCGATCAACAGGCGAATAGAGGGATACTAAACAAATCTCTTACTTGACTCCGATTAAGGCCCCGTACCCGAGCAAGAAAAGAATAAGATAGAGAGATATGTAATTACAAATGTTGAAGAGAGCGCGTTTATATTTCAAACGATAAAAGTAAAGCGAAAATTGTGAAAATGTTTAATAAAACCCGACTCGTTTAGAAAAGAGAAAAAATCTCATGGGGGTTGTCTAAAACAACGTTCAAAGAAACACTGTGAATTTTTTCATACATATAACTTGTTAAATAATAGAGACAGGCCAGAAAATAAAAATTTTCGGAGCATACTTTGCGATTTTTTTCTTTCGAGGGAATTTCATATAATTTGCGTTTCGGCGTAGGGGTTGTGTAGATATTATCTTCAAAAATAACATATATTTTTTAAGAGCTTAAAAACTTCAAATGTTCAAGGGAGATTTGCAAGAAATCGGTAGAAATTCGGATAGTGCCGCCTTAATCGCTCAAAAAATTGAGAACAACGGCCGTTAAAGATCCATTTTCCTTTACTTCCCCCCCCCTCATTAAATATGTAACTAGTGGAACCCTCTCAGCCTCCTTAGAGATACAACCCTTTTTTATAATTTTCACAATTAAAATTTAAAAATTGGATATTTGAAATTTGACATTTTTTTATTTTCCGACATCACATTTGAAAGGTCGCGCCACCGCCAAACGTTTACCGAGCGGAATACGCCAGCGATTGTGGGGTATATGCGGGCTTTGGATAACTTCGGGACAAAAATTTTCCATTACCGCTCTCTGTTTACTTAATATTTTCTGCTGCAAAAGAGACTGAAGTGGCCTGTTGACTAAATCTCTCGCCGACCAAACCGTATTGTATCAAACTAACAACCCACAGACGGAAAATTACTTTCAATATTATTTTTGGATATTAAAAAACCAGATTCGGTATTTACTTCTGTAATGTACACCGAAGAGAACAAATGTCATGAAGGACAATTCCCTCATTTTTACATTTTGGGAGGCTTGATGTAGCCTGAGTTAATTTAAGTAAAGAAAGAATGAGAAGCAAATGTGCACATTCATTTTTTGATCTATTTCGTCCTCCTTTTGAAATATATATTTATATCTAGATTTTCCCCGCGGCTTCGCTCGCATGGTATAAAAGAAAATTACTGTAGCGCTTGCACTTATCAATTATCCCCAATAGTCCCCCTCAGGACAGGATCTTCTAGTGAGGAGGACTACGAATAAAATATCTATTTTTTATTTATTTACTTAATATTTTTCATATAAAAATTTAAAATAAATTATACAGTTGCTAAATAAATAAAAAATATTGGAAAATTTCTTCGTTTGTAATATGCCTGGATAAAATAATCTATTACGTGTATTCCAGTGTCAACTATTTTATCCCTGCTAACCTATTTTTGAGTAAAGTTATATATTTATTTGACAGTGTTGTGTTGTTATGTATTTAGTTGGCCTTACTGCCAACCAACATCATACATCTGGCGGGTGCTACCTAGTGTTATGGTTTTTCCTGATTTGAAAAAATCTAAAATATTTTTCGTCCCAACTCCAAATAAATTGCGTGAGATACAACGTTACATAGACCACCGTTATGAAAGATTTCTATATTTTTTTCACCTAATGTTCCTTAAATAAAAAAAAAACCTTACATATAATAACTCCTAAGTAGATGAAATTATGGGGTTTGTATAAAGCGTTATACGACGGTTAAAACGCATTGACCAAATTTCGCTTCACACCGAAGCTAATATCTTGACGGCCTCCGTGGTCAATTTCCTCACTTTTACACTTTGGGAGCTGATATATCCTGCGTTTATTGGCCGTGGGGTGAGACCACGAGTTCGAATCTATTTGATTAATTTGTGTTATTTCACAATTTGTTCAAGAGGAAGATACTCATAGTATCGCCCTGGTGTAAAGCCACCATTCAGAATTGAAACGTTGCTTGAATGGCTTTAGCCATGTTTGGAGATCGGATATGAATAGCCTGGTACTTTTGCACCCCTTCTTATCTATTTATTTTTCCTTTTCATTACTTTTAGCCTTATAACACACTCAATAGAAGATGCAATAGTCTCACTGGCTCAAGAACGGGATATTGCGCGGAATTCACATAAAAATATGTTTTTATCGAAAATATTGTACATTAAGTTTGATGAGAACTTGGAGTAACTCCTGCTAACAATTTGCATTTCCTAAATAAATCATCGACGTTACTCGACGAATTCAATCGCAGAGCAAAAATACTTTCTTCATTAGAGTGATTTTCACTAAAAAAGCTTCTAAACAAATTATCCATTTATTGCCTTAACAGCCTTTAACGAAAATAATTGAAATTCCAGATGCTCATTCATCCTATTCTCCTAATCCATCTCTCCTATACGCATTAACACACACTGTATGGTTTACGGTGACTTTTATAACTATCGAGCACAACCCTATAATACACATGACTAAATAAATGGATTACGTCAACAAACTCTGAGCAATATAGAGTTTCACACCAGGCCACAATGTCAATTAACCACGTTACCAATATCTCTTACGGCTCAATCTTCCCACCCCCACCCACATCTGCTCTCAGCTCCACACATAATGAGATTTCACCCCGGCCTTGGCCATTTAGGAGGTTGTTACGAGTATCCTGTTCGCAGTCTTATCAGGATCCTGCCAATGTCAATTGATACAGTATTTGATACGAATTAGCCAAACGTTTTTATAAGATATGCTTTTATCTTCAAGGTTAGGATTTTTAATGTATTGGTAGACTAAGAATACCCTTGATCTGATTAAAATAATAGGAATTACAGTTTGTGAAAAAGACAGTTATTAAACCACTTCTAAGAAAAAGTAATGTGACTTAACATTTTTTACTCTAATATTACAAAAAAATTGGAATCCTAAAAGATCTGCTGAAGATTGTTATTAACGATATTAATTGATCAAAATTACTTAATTAAAAATAGGTATTTCAGTTTCTCAGGTATTTCTAAACGTTTGGAATTTCTCTCAATTACCATCCGTAATAAATTATTATAAAATAACCAATATGACATATTTTAAAGGACCTACGAGCATAAAAAAGTATTAAGTCTCATGGTTCTGGGGGGGGGGCACCAGTGTCTTAATTTAACAATAAATAAAATTGAAATGTTTTCTGAAAACATGTAAGATAATGCAATTACTAGGTCAATACAACTATTTTTAGTCCATAACATCTTATCTACAATTATTTGATTTATTATATGTCAGTTAAATAATATTTATAAAACCGACAAAAAAAAACCAAGAAACATACATTCGTTTCAATTTTCCCATTTTTGAGGAAGAAATACGTATACGAATAAAATAATATGATTTGAAACAATTTTCATTTAACCGACAAAATAACCCGAAAAAAGATACATTCAATCCACTTCCTCCATTTTTGATGAAACAATATGTATATAAATAAAGTTATATGATTTGAAATAATGTTCACTCCACTGACAAAAAATAACCCGAGAAAAAGTACATTTGATCCACTATTTCCATTTTTTAGGAAGCAATATGAAAAACAATTATGTTGCTAAATTTTCATGATAAGAATATAGAAATGTTTTTTGTAAAAAAGGTGGTGCTAATAAAATTATAAAATAAATAAAAAAAACACCCCGTGGCCGAAATAAAACGTCGGTAAATGTTGATCATTCAGGGATCGTGCCAAAGAGACGTTTCAGCAACTACCCATGTAAATAACGCCCATTTGTTGAACGTGCGTTTTTTACACTCCCGTCGCTTTCGTCGCTATTTATCGCCAAGAGAAATACACAGCCTTAAATAACTCACCGGAAGGCTAACGATTGGCGCCGTAAAGTAACGGAAGTCGGACCCGAGGTGTCGAAACTTCATTTGCACGTAAAACACTTAACCTGTAACCGCAGCATTAAAAGGTGAAAGTGAATCAGTGAGGAAGCAAAATGAATAGGGAAAAGATTTTTTTTAATATCAATGATATGGATAACGTAAGTAGAAGCTTCTGGTGATGGATTGGATCTTGAAAGAGTTGAAGTAAATATATCAAGCTATAATTTTGTTCATTTAAATGTGAATTATTGTTATAAGTTATCTACAAATAAATGGTAATTGAATAAAATAATAAAATTTGTGATTTCGTTTTTAACTACAGTAAACTCAATATTGCTAAGGTGAAAAATGTTTCTAAAATTGACTTTTATTTATCTTAGAGACCTGAATAGGCAAAAATATATATCAGTTTCAAACGTAAAATCAATAAATAACAATTTTTTTATGAGAAAAACTCTCTTTTTATAACTTTTTGAAGGTTATTCCCATCAACGTAATATATCATTGAAGAAGAAGATAACACTTATAATATAAATGAAAATATGAAAGAAAACAAGACACAGAAAAACAGAAAAAAACAATGGTCGCAACTGGGACTCGAACCCAGAACTCTCGTCTAACCGGGACGTGCGCGTTTTCCAATTTCGCTATTGCCACCTTCTGTCAGAACTAGTTGAAGATAATATTAATGATTCTAAATATTTGAAATATGAGATTGACAAATATGACGGTTTGACAGAAGGTGGCAATAGCGAAATTGGAAAACGTGCACGTCCCGGTTAGACGAGAGGTCTGGGTTCGAGTCCCAGTTGCGACCATTGTTTTTTTTCTGTTTTTCTGTGTCTTGTTTTCTTTCATATTTTCATTTAGATTATAAGTGTTATCTTCTTCTTCAATGATCAATAAATAACATTCACAGAATACATATTACTCTACACAAACTAGATTCGTTCCCTTGCCCATCCTCCTACCATCCCATCCCCATTGGCCAAACTTATAATTTTTATTGCAATCACTAATTAAGGCACGGCTTCCCCCATTTCTTAAATATTTTTCTTAAGTTTTAAAGCTCTTAAAAATATGTTTTATATTTTTAGATAATAATTACTATACTTTCCTTTTGCCGAAACGGCAATTACATGAAATTCTCTCGATAGAAAAAAATTGCAAAGTATGCTCCGAAAATTATTAAAAACACGTTTTTCCTTTTATTTTACAAGTTATGTACGAGAATGAAAAAAATCACAGTATTTAAAGCCATTTTAGACATTCCTCACGAGATTTTTGCTCTAATTTAAATGAGGCGTGTTTTATTAAACATTTTCACAATTTTCACTTAAATGTTATCGTTTTTAATATTAGCTCTCTATAACATTAATATTTACATATCTCTCTATCTTCTTCTTTTTGAGCGGGTACGACCGGACCTTAAGATACTTCAGTGAAAACCTTTTATTGGTTACGTTTTTATTAAAATATTTACCTTCACTTTATAAATATAGTCAGCTGTTGGTTTCCAAGTAAAAGCGGTTATGACATATTATAATATCAAATTTACGTAAATATTTTAAATGATATATTTTGACCACTTTTATAATATATACACGTTATTATTTGAATTTTAAGTAAAATGAGTTATTTTAATCGTCGGCTTTGAGATAAATATGATAAAATAAGTACATTACCCGCCATTTGGTTCTAAGATAGTTAATAATAAAAAAAATAATAAATCTGAAAAATTGCGTAAAGTCGAGAAAATTGCAAAGAGGATGTAAAATTTACACAAAATATGCAAGAAAATACAAAATCAAAACAAATAAATTAAGTGTAAAATATATATATTTTACAAAAATATCTCGAAATATAAATTTAGACAGGTGTTTAAAAAATAGAATATGTAATGTGAATGTAAGGTACATTTGTAATTAAATTAAAATAAATATTTTTTTTTTTATCAAAAAAAAAGTTTTTTTTTTGTAAACCCATTATTACGATTTCTGCTCTTAAAAATTCCATTAGTTAAAATACCTACCCATTTTAAACAAACGTTATTAGACAAAAAATAAGAATCATATGCTTTATAAAATAACATTTTAAATATGTATCTGTGTGGAAGCATGTTCAGCTTTTTGGCTGAAAATTAGGTTTAATTAAGAATTAATTAACTGTATGACTAAATCAATTAACTAACGCTCCGCTCTCACCACCAACTGAAGAGAAGTGTGTAAAATGTTAATGGTAATTTGTAAATTATTGGACGATGCGTGATGAGGGAATTCCACAAAATGCTTTGGCTGCTAAGATAATACAACTTTAATTACAACTTTCAAATTCCAAGACGTAAATAACCTGATCTGTCCGGTGATAGGGAAGGGTGAAATGTAAAAATGTTAATTCATAAAAACCAGGAGATCCACCCTTCTTTGGTTTTAAATTTACTGAATGTAACCAACAAAAACATTTTTTATCCTGTCAAGTAAGAAGTGTTTTCAAAAATGCAAATGTCTTCCCCGATCTATTTTTTTTTTAATTTCTTATTCTATTATTTTTGATGTCTCTAAAATGAAGAGTTCTGATTTTCAAAAAGCAATATAAATTTATCTGCTTTATGAAAATGTATTGATAATTTACTTATATTGATTGTGTAAATATATTGGTTGTGTAAATATATTGATTATGTAAAGGTAGTGATAATGTAAATATATGGATTATGTAAATATAAAGATTATTAAAATATTTTGATTATGTAAATATATTGATAAAGTAAATTTATTGATTAAGTAAATATATTGATTATATGAATATATCGAGTATGTCAAAATATTTATTATGTAAATATATTGATTATTTAAATATATTGAAATGATTTATATATTGGTTATGTAAATATATTTAAATTATAAATTTTCACAAAGTGAATATCCACATACCTGCATCTATATAAAAGGGAAATAACTAGGTAGGTACATAATGCACAAGATTCATTTTCCTATTTCATTGTATCTGAGAAGCCCCCTGGATATAAAGTATAAAATACTAAAATATAAAACACTACTTCCGATTCCCTACAAAATGTTTAGCCTTATTACTTTTGTATGTATCGGATCCTATTACGGATCCACCGTCGGTACTATGTTGAAAAATTTTATTAGCGAATATTTAAAATATTTTCAGGTGTCATAGGTACCTACTTAGAATAATAAAACGAACATTGGTTTTTTTTTTATTTAAAAAATTTTTGGAAATAAAATGTAGAAGATATTTCGCTATGTGAACACTTTTTTTTCAAATTTGTAGTTATTCTCTTTCGTAAAAATTCGCAATTTTCGACTTGTTTTGAAAAAGATTTTTACAGCTCAATTAAGTTTTTTTATTATCATTTCTATCGGAAAAATTTAATGTGCATTTAAAGATTATCATAAAATATTAACCCTGGGTTCAATGAAAACTGTCTCACGAAAAAAAGCTTTTGTAGATATTTATCTTTGGGAAAACGCTCTACAGTTATTGAAGTGGTTAATAAGCAACGTTAAAGGGATAAATCGTCTGAACAGTTTATGTTTTATGAAATTTTATTCCGAAATTATCGTAGTCTGTTTTAATCAATCTATGAAACAACATAATGCCAAAATAGTTATGAAAACAGTTAAATTATTGCATTGCATAACATTACAATAGGATAAAGAAGAAAACCGAAATATCCAAATTTTGATTGAAACAAATGTTCCATTTAGCCCAATAGCCCAGCATTCCGTCTCATTTGCACTTGCCTGACGTTGTACATCTCCATCCCATTTAAATTTTGTGAACAGAGTTTTATTGGGCGGCGCTAGCGTCAAGTATAGTCCTTTTTAGGAAGCTACCTACAGTAAAGAATCGATGGGAACATTAAAAATGTACACAATTAGCATTTCTGTAAAACCTAGACTTTTAAAGACCTCACGCGACGGGTCGAGGGTTAAAAATAGATAAATTTTTTGAGAGTAAAACAATAATCGCTCCAAAGACGGCGGAAACCACCACGCCATTTTCCTATCAAGGTAAACGGATAGAATGTCACATGATACTAATACAGAAATATGTCTTCTTCCATGTGTACAAATTTTCTAACATATTTTACGACGTTATTTCGAAGAATTATTTACATAATATATTTAATCTTCTCTTATAATTTTATTCTCCTGACACTCCATTTTTATTCATATTAAGTTAGAGGTAGTAAAATAAACTCAACTTCCTCTACTATCCAAATTTTTAATAAAAAATTAACAATCATACTATAGTTGACAATTAATAGTTAATAGTTATAGTCAATAGTTATAGTTAATAGTTATAGTTAATAGTTATAGTTAATAGTTATAGTTAATAGTTGACGTATCTTCTTACGTCAACTAGATAATGCGGGGTTTTCTTTACCTTGAAACCAATCTTACTACTTACTATTGTTAAATATAAGTATTTTATTTAGCGTTGACCCGTGATAAATTACGTGTTAGTCAGGATTCGGTAGTCTCCGGTTGTTCGGCGTTAGAGCGTTGGGCGCATTGGAGATCGAACTGGACTAATTGAAGGCAAAAACAGGGGAACCAATGTTTTCGTTTCGTGTCTCATCTAAATAATAATACATCAATGGCGATGAATAATGATGAATTCTCAACAAAAAATAAGTGTTGGTTTTTAAAATAGTCTAATTATTATCTACTACAAATATCGTTTTATAATAGATAAATACTTATTTATCGTCTGTCCAATTTCTTCAACAAACTGGTTTTCGGCTCATGTTAATGATTCTGTTAAGATTTATTTTGCAAATATAAAAGCGTTATGTTTATGTATACGTACTTTCTTACTTGCTTTTCAATATTATCTTAGGTAGAAAGTTTGAAAATATAATTATAGAGATATAATCCATACTAATATTATAAATGCGAAACTGCTCGAGTTTGTTTATGACCTTTTCAGGCATTAACCAATAAAAAGACTTGTAAGCTCTGGCGTTATGAAATTATAAATATTAATATATTATATTTGTTATACGTTTTCTGTCGCTAACAAAAGCGAGTTAATTGCAAATGTCAGAAAAAAATCATTCCCATGGAAACAATGTTGATATATTTGTGGGCTCTAAGCTGGTAGGTACTCAGCCCCCTGGTCAGCTACTGCCCCAGAAAATACAAATATTAGAATATGTTTTGTTTTTTTTGGACAAGTTGGAATAAATGTCCTACATAAGAGTTCCTACATTAAAAATATAATTCGTAACGATTATAAAGTCTGAATAATAAATAGTGTAATTTTGTATTATATTAACAAACTTCCACATATTTAATTAAAAATAAACATCCAAAATGTTTGTAAGCGCATAAATTCCGAACGAATGAACAAAATTGGATAATTCTTTTTTTCTTTGTGAAATTTATGTGGCAGGCTAGATGTTTGAAAACTGAATGTAAGGGAATGAATGTATGGAATGCAGGAGGGGGTGGGGTGGGGAGGAGGGGGGATAATTGATAAGTTCAACCGCTATAGTAATTTCCCCTAATACCATGCGAGCGAAGCCGCGGGGAAAAGCTAGTATAATATAATTATAGAGATATATATAATCATAGAGATAGTGACGTCTGCTACCAAAATTGTATTATCCTTATTTGAAATAAAATAATGTTACATAAAATAAAAACACAATATGGTTTATAATGAATTAAGTAAGTTTTTTAGCATCTACTTCCTTCTAAATTTTATGATTTCAGGAGAATTTTCAATTTTGATTTATTAAATAAAAGAAATTCTAAAACGTATTTCTTTTGACGCGATGTCTAACTTAACTGTTTACAGAACTACTAGATATATATTATGTTGACACTAACACATTAGCTTGGCTGTCTGTTACAGGTTGGAAGCATCTTATACAGACGGAAATGTCTAATTATAACTGACGTTTCCTTAAATTCGAGCTGAGTGTACATTGTACATTGTACATTGAACGATCTTTATTAATAATTAACCCTTTGTCAGGCGCACTAGTAGGTACCTACTCCAAACAATACTTTTTATACTAGTGTTCCTCGAGAAAGTAAATTGCTGAGGACCGGAGTGACGGCATACCACTGTCGGCTACCGAAGGTTTTTAATCTTGGAAACTCCGTGTGAAATGGCCGGAAGTAATTTAGTCTGACAGGCGAGACTAGGCCAAATTAGCTTAGCGAAAAAAACTTCCTTGAGACAGAGGCATTAGGGGGAGCCATTGTTTATTGTGTGAAGAACTAACCTTCTTTAAGGCAGTAAGATGTCAAAGTCTAGAACCTTCCTCCGATGAATTGCAGCACTTTGGTTAAACAAAAGACAAATTGAGCTCTAAATTACAAAGAAGATAGTTAGTTGTTTGTGTAATGCGGGGAAATTTAAATGATATGTTTAGTGTTCCTCGAGACAACAAAAGAAGAGTTTCTTACCAAACCCTTTCAAATTCTGTTTCGTAATAATGGGAAAACTTCAATGATATTTGCACCTACTCGCATTAATTACGGATTTTGTGTTAACAATAATTGGATCGTATCCGTTTAGTTTGAGTGCGCTTTACTGTTAGAGCACACAAAAAAATAAATCCTCTACTCGTATCAATGCTAACTCTCGTGGGATATTTGCATACATTTAAAGACTCCATTCGATGGTGGTGCGTCTCACAAGACAAACAACTCGCGTAGTTTTATTATTTAAATCAATTTATTACTAAGGCATTATTATCCAAAATATATTTATGAAAAGCAAAGATTTAAAAAAAAAAGGTAAAAGTATTGTAGTAGGCACGAGTTACACGCCATAAAACATTTAAGATGAAATGTTTAATAAATCTACATTAATTTATAATGTAGTGAAACAGTTTCAATTTTCCGCCATGGTCCTACGCATCGAACTGTTAATCGACAATGAGTCTATATGCCGGAAATTGGTTTAATTTTCACCCCCAAGATTTGCATTCATTTGTTCACGAAAATAAAATCGAAATTCAAATAGATGTATTTAAAAAGAAAAAAACATAGAAAAATAAAATTTAGGAATTTTTTCATAAAATAATATCCTGAGAATTAGAGAAAAAATTGCGAACGACCTATTAATGACTTCTAATTGAAAACATTTGAGTTTTCCTTGTTTTAAACATTGGTACAGACGCATTATCCGCGTACTCTGATTGTAAATTACCTTCACTCCTTGAATTTCCTACCCTCCCATCTCGAACCAACATTAGTACTGATTATGGATCGTTGTGAAGTTAGCTCATCTAATGATGGAATTTCCGGCGCTCAGAGACGCTGCTGGAAAGGTATTGGAATCGAAATAAGATGGCTGTTGTAATTACGGACATCTTGAGTCTAAGGAGCTTCCTTGGTATAGGTGTGACGGGGTATTGGAATGATCAATGTACTTACTGGTGAATACAGTATTATTATTGTATGTGTATGGCACTCGGTGTGAAGATTCTTAGTTTGACGTGTATCTGTGTGTACTCAGCATTTCTGTACATTCACTGCCTTTGAACTAAATCAATCAGATTATGTTCAAAATTGTAGCTTGTTAACATATGTTTCAGTTTGTTGTGTAATCATTTTATTGTTCGGAGAACGATCCTCCAATCAATTCGATGAGCGGATGAATGATTGATCTGCATAAATAATCACTTTACACTTTGGATCAAAGGGACCGAATAAAATATGTCTCTCCACACTTGAGTGACAAATTGTTTCAATAAGCCGTTATTTAGTTTTGTAACGTGATTTTTTCATTGTCCTAAGGTGCATGATCGTCTCATGGTAGTTACGACGTTGTTCCCAGAGGAAAATATTTCCCTTTCGGGACCATGTCATTTTTGAGGATGCTGTGGTCTGAGTCTTTTTAGGAAAGGAAGGAGGGGTAGTTTTGGAAAGGAAAAAGGTATGAATGGTGGGTAGGAATCTTTGGGCCAGTGTGTACAGGATTAACGGACATATGAATGAACGGTAGGTCGAGATAGTCCTGCTGGAGAGATCCAAAGGTCTCCCTCAACCACTCTCTTCCGATCCGGCCTCTCAGGCAGTTGGCGAGCAGACGCATCCGCCAGCAAGACTCAGATAAAGCTCAAGTCTCTAAACATAGCGAACCACTTGGGATGACCTATGAAAGGGGTGTTGTTTTCTTGTTTGTGTGTGGTTTTCCAATAAATTATCGCCGGGCCGGCGGTACCCATACCTGCCTCCTAAATTGGGAATTTTCTACTTAACAGATTCAATAAGAGACAATGCAACAGAGTGGTGAGCTGGTCCGTGCTGTGCAAGCGCAATTGGAGCAGTTCGCTTCGGGCGCCGACGTGCCAGGAGCCAAGGCACTATTTATCTAACACCAGGGGCCTTTTGGTTTAGGGCCGGCCTCGAGAGTGGTAAATACGGTGGTACTCTCAGTATCGCGGTAGTGAAATACCACAATTAAGAAACAAAACATCGTTTGAATTGATTGAATTGACTTTAGCCGCATCTGGTGACCAGATCTGAATAGCAAGACATTTAAATTCCTCTTCCCCGTCTTCTCTCCTTGCAAACAGCCCTTCAGCTTCACAACAAACCCCGACAGGAGATTCTGTAGTCACGGACAGACAGTAGCAATCAGGAATTTTTGGTGGTGTTCTCATAAAAAATTATTCTGAAATTTGCCGAAAGGTAACGGCTAGCGATAATTAAAATCAAAAAACCATTTCACCTAACCTAACACTTAATTTTAAAAAAAAAGATTTGCCTTATAAACAGTCTTTATACCATGCCTTTGGAAACACAAGATTTTAACACAGATACCATAAATAGAAGTCAATAAAAGCGTTCATCAATCTTAAACTTGATACAAAAAAATCATACATAAATTAAAAGGTGGATTAAAAGTTAAACTTAAATTAAAATAGAATAATATTGAATATTCGATACTGCGATGGTAGCGCATTCTGCCGGATCCAATTTAAAACATTCCGAAATCAACAACTCCTTAGAAATAAAAAAAAAAATTATTAAAAGAACATTTTCCAGTGGACCAAATTGTGAATCAGAACCATTCTCGAATCCCCTTAAACCCACACAAAAAAATTCATCAAAATCGGTCCAGCCGTTTAGGAGGAGTTCAGTGACATACACACGGACCATTATTTGAACCACTCGGACCCGTAAGCTTGTTTTCAAGTTATTTACAACATTGCCAGATATATGTAATGACGCGACATATTTTGTGATAAAATTATGAAAACACAAATCAATCTCATAAAAGGTACTCGCCCACGTCGGGGTTTGAACTTGCGACCTCCGAATCTCTGGTCGAGAGTCTTACCCCTAGATCATGGAGGCCGCCATGGTTAACATACCCACGGAATGAGTATTTACAATAACAACGGGCATGTGATGTTATTCAATTCGAACTACAGAATGCAAAAAAAAAATACGAAATATTTGATATCTGTTTCACATATTTGATCGAATGTTAATTGAATTATATAAAAATAAATTAAAATATATGGGTATTAATGTCCTAGGCGAATTGAGGTCAGCCAGAATCCAATCACCAAATTTGACTGGCAATGAATAGCGAATCGTCCGATGAATTTGAAGTTTGCGAATTAGATGGAGCCGGTATTCAAATGCGCTTACATTAATAACTTCAAGCTTTTCAATTAATGCACAGATGGGACGTGGCCGAGGCCCGATCGTGATTATCCTTTAAAATCCTTTGTAATTCGTGTTTATATTGGTCGGTATATCAACGTATTGTAAACATAACTGATTTTATGATATATTTAAATTAAATATGTTTGTTAATTAAATGAAGATAATATTAGCGAAACTCAATCGAAAATCTGGAAATAGAAAAGTCAGAAAAAGGAACTGGAACTTCTTGGACTCGAATCCAGGACTTTCGGCTTTTGGACTTTTTTCTGTTTTCCGATTTTCGATTGAGTTTTGCTTATTTTGTCTTCATTTAAATAAATATTAAAATTTGACGTTTTACTTATAAATTAAAAAATAAAAATAAATAAATATTGTATACTTTTTTTTATTTTTTTTTAAACAATTTCCTTCAGGGCCTATGTCATCTGAGATGCTGTGTGGAGGGGCTTTTTGAGGAGAGGAAGGAATGAACATTGGTCTTGAAGAGACCCATGTTGTAGGAAGGAGGAAACACAGAGGCCGGCAAATCGTTCCACAGCCGAGCAGTTGAACACAAGAACGAATATACAGAAACAAGGGAAATAAACTTTTGCCAGAGTTTAAGTTGAATGATTATACCCACCAAATGAATACCAAACAAATGCAAACACACAGCAGTTTCATCGGACCTTTTACCGAAAAAAATCAAGTGACAACTAAACTACCTCAACACTTAAAAGAGATAAAACAACACAGATGTTGGAACATCATTCATTTAATTTATATCACTTTATATGTTTCTCACAAACTTTACACTTATTATTACACTATACATTATTGTATACACTGTTTTTACAAACTGTTTAGACAAATTTAATTAATGTTTTTTTTATACGCCCTCTGTTTGTTTTTTCTAGGTACAATAATAAAATGTATATAACTATGTTACTCGCGCACAGGCTGCGTCTTAGTGGGTTCCCATTACTCATATGATTTTCTTTATATTGCATGTGCCAAATTTAAAAATTGGAAAAATTAAAACAAATAAAATAATTTGAAAACCTTTTTATATTGATTTCATACAATTTTCAGATGTATTTGTGCATAATAATATACTAATTTCTGGTAAAAGTATTAACACAATCTGCAAGTTTAGTTACTAAAGTTTTAGTTTCATAATCGGTGGGTACTTAAAGCGGCATTTTTATCTCACATTCCGTATTTTGAAACCAGCAAACTGAGCTCAATCATACAAACGTCAGTTACAGTTACAGTAGTTGTCAGAGGGGCTACGATTAATTGGTCAGTCAACTGTCAGTGTATCAGCTTTAAAATTGTGTTGCTGAATGTCACGAACGGACGGTGGAGTTTAAATTGAAACAATTAACTCAATTGCAGATAAGTCCTCGGACGTGACCATTTCAAAGTGACCCCTGGCATCATTTCTAATCATTTGTTGCCGGCATTCATTAATTGCTACAAGTGTTAAGATAATAAACAGCGATTCATCTGTACGGGCCGTGGAATTTAGGAATTTTTTAAAAATTCTTTACGAGAAAACGAATGTTTTCGTAAAATAATTAGAAGAACTCAGAAAATAAGCAAGCCATAATAAAGCACCAGTTATATAGTTTATTCGCAATGAACGCTATTACACAGAATTCATTTTTACATAATTTATGTTTTATTTTATTTTATTTATCAGTTTGCTAATACATCACACAATAATTACAGTAATTAACATTTTTTAATATGGCTGTCGCGATGATTTCAATTAGGGTAAGGTTGCTTAAGTCGTACCCCCTAAGGAAATGATACTTCAATATTCAGTGCTATCGAAATAAAACAAAATCTTCTGCATCTATTGAATCTTTATTTAGTTGCTTTTATTCGACAATCATGGAAACTTGAAAATTTTAAAGTTTTTCAAAAATACACCTTCGGTTCGATTAAGCCGCCTAGTCGCATAATTCGTACCATAGCCTTAGTCGTACTTAGAAAATATACTTTATTGAACACATAATAAACTTTAATGAAAACAAATAACTTTGTGTACACCACTTTTTAAAAAACAATATCAACATGTTTCGAAAAATATGAAAAATAAAAAAACATAGTTTTCGAAACATGTTGATATTATCAATTAAATAGTGGTGTACACAAAGTTATTTGTTTTCATTAAATTAATAATGACGCCACAAAGTAAATTTGCGAATTTTGAAGAAGCATATTAAACTACTTAGAAAAATACTTAATTACCAGAGATCACATGAACAACTAAAAAATTACAAACAATTCGGTTTGAGATCAACTTAACATTTTTTTTGGTTATCAGTTACAAAGTTTTTTTTTTGTTATTAGTTACTTTTTTTGGTTATTAGGTACGAGTAGGGGTATTGCACAGGTATCATGGTATGACTTAAACAGCGGGGTCTTCTAAGCTTAAAACTAAAATCACTGACATAACCTTAAAATATTTTACCGTTTGAGTATACGATTGTCAGATAAGAATTACAAATATGTTAACCAAAAAAAGTAAGGATCACAATCCTGCCATAAAAAGCTTACAAATGAGTCAAAATTTTGAATGAAACTATAGAAAGAACATATTTTTTAATTATTTTTAGTTCACGAAGCCAGCCGGCCGTCTACTCAATAGTTCAGATTAACGACAGATCAGACAAGATAATTGCCGAGTACGCCTAAAGCCGTGGTACGACTTAAGGGGGTATTCTAGTCTAGAAGCATGAATTGTAGGTGTTTTTTCAGGTGCAACAAAAAGAAACCAATAATATTTTTACCAACTATTGTTTTGTCAAATATTTATTAAACATTATAGAATCTATTAAAAAAAGAGTCGAACGAAAAACTTAAAACTTCAAAAAGTTACAGGGTGTTGAAGTGGGGGTCTCCAAAAAATGGCGCGCCCTGGTTGACACGATTGCAACCCTCTCAGTAATCTAAAAAAAATAATAATTCTTAATCCAAACGAATGCAGCTATGGCCCGAACTAAGGAAAAGTAAAAAAAAAATATTTCGCAAAATGGCGGCTGTCTGAAATAAAAAAAGAAGTTTTTGTAGCAGTTTTTTTGACTTTCCAAATTTTTTTAAAACAGTAAAATTTTTGTTATAATTCTAGTTTCCGCCATAGAGGAATGTATAGAGAAGGCTCACACCAAATTTCAAGTAAATTGGTTTTGTAGAACTTGAGATATCGTGTCAACCGTCTCGAAAAAAGTGGTTTGGAGAAAAATGGGTTCAAAATTTTGTTCTATTTAGATTTTGGTTAGATTCCGTCTAAACCGCGACATTAAAATAACTTTAAAATAATGCGAATTTCAAAAAATCCTTTTAAGGAGATATTTTTGAATATTTAAACTTTGGAAATAGGAAGAAAAAAAATGTTTTTTTTTTCTAGACTAGAATACTGCCTTAACCTATTTGAGACGAGCATCGTGCATACATGCCATCCGATCACGTGCTTAAAAGACGAGCGTCATCTATACATGACGCATATGTGTGAGAATTTGCAATACCCGTCCACGAGTATTGCAAATTCTTTAAGGACGTCGTCATAAAAAGGTTAAGTAACCTTACCCTACAGGTGAGCAGCACATCATCATTCATCGCAACATTATTTGTGCTACGTACAATAAGTATAAGTTACAAGTATGTAAAACAAAGAGATCGAAAATAAAATATTGGTAAATATATATTATCCCTAAGCATATCCTTTAAACATCACACCATTGGCGATTTTTTATCCTCTCAGCGTCCATCGTATTTTCTGCGTCCGGAATACGGACGTTGCACATAAAACGAGAATTAAAGATACCATTATGAAAGTGACTCAGTGAGGAGATGATCAGGTATTTGCAAGAATAAGTTCCTTCTCAAGGTATTGACTGAATTCAAAAATATATCCAATTCTCTACGATTGCAGTATTTATTATATAATCGAGTCATTATTGACGTTGGTTAGATAAAACTTGTATTACTGCGATTTGAATCGATCCAAAAGGTTTCAGGGTTTCTCGTAAATTTCAGTCTTTAAGATTAATTTGATTTATTCAAGATCCATCGTGCATGCTGTTGATAATTATTTATAACATTATATTTGATTCGTGTCTTCTTTCGGCGAGTGAGAATTCTCTAAAGTAAGTCTTTCAGCAAAGTTACCTAGATTCCGATGTGCTCCAGATTTGTAAGCTAGAATATTCGTGTATTTTTTAACAGACTCCATTACTGCTATGAATTACTTAGTGTGGGACCGAATTAAATTAATCACGGAGCCGTACTCAAAAAGTGGATATATTATTTGTTTTAAACAAATACTTCATGAAATATTTCATTTATGTTAAATTTGTTTTCAGTATAATATAACGAAAAGTAGAGATTATGAATATTTTAAATAACCTTATTTTTACTTTAAAATTGTGATGACGGCATTTTCCAAAAGATACATAGACTACTATAAAAAAATGATTATTAATAAAAAAAAATTAATGATAAATACATAAAGCCTTTGAATAAAAAAAATATAAAAAAAAAACATATTACATTAAATACTTTCATGTTTTAAGCCTGATCACTGAAAATGCAAATTGTTTTAGGTATCACATTAATAATTTTAAAATAATGTTATAAATTTACCCTTAAATTTGTACACGTTTTCTAGGAAACAATTATTATATTTCAGTTCCTTGAAGAATCTTTATGTCAAATAGTTAACTACATGTATTATTATGTAACTGGAAGCAATTTTACAAAATTCTTACCAAAAACCTTCAAAGGGAAAAGGTTTACTCAGAACCGAACAACAAAAATATGTATTTTTTTTTAAATCCTAGGAAACCAAACTATCAGTTTCAAGAAAAGTACTTAGTTTTCAGGTTTTTTTTTATCACATGTTGAAATGCCGTCAACCTTTATAGAGGCACTTGGCACAGCAAGGGATCAACTTAAAAAAATATTTATCTTGGCCTTTAAAATTGGCTTCGTCAAGAGAGGAATAATTTTTTTAAGGCTTCGAGTTTTTCGAATGTGAACAAATTTTTCTGGAAGTCTTTTTGTACACTTTTATTTTAACAACTTATTAATTCATTAATCACCATTTATTTCAAACAATGTATTTTTATTTTGAAAGCTTTAATTTTCAAAATAAAAATACCGTTCAAATAATTTCCTTAAAAAATAACCTTAAGTGTGCGTGTACCTACAATAAATGTGCTTCGTTAGTTGAAAAAAATATTTCTGCAGCAATTACGTAACGACGTAATTGATGCTTGAAATAATGTTCATTTAATCATTTTATGAAATCTTGATAAAATCAAAAATATTGGTTGTAAAATTCATCAAGACCGATCAATTGTAAACTTACAAGTTTACATTTTTGTAGACAATTACAAAATAAATTCCTTTTTATATTGGAATCTATCATTTCTTCTTCAAGCAGAAAAATATATTCTTGTTTTTAATTCAAAACAATCGATTTCTAATAAAAAAGTGAAAAATAATATGAGGAACTAACTCTTACTTCTATAAAGTTTCATGTTTTGTTATTATGAAGAATTTTTAAATTAGAAAAAAAACACTGGAATTCTTCAAAATAACCGCCATAATATTTGAGTGAGAAATATAGTAAAATGAATAATATTTTGATTATCCTTTCTTATTCTCCCATCGGGGCAATACTAATCAATACTAACCAACAACCTAGTTTTTAATCGATAATTTTCAAAATTTTTCAAAAATACGTTTTATTTTTTCGTGTGACTTCATTTTTATATAATATTTATGTGACTTAATTTTTTTATGAACCATAATATACAGTTCAACCTTTAAGCGATATAATATTATAAATTTAACATTATATAAAACATTCCCAGGAGTTTCAACGGAGCAGGTAATCGAGTTCATTGCACAACTAACTTCGTATGAAGTGCCAACGAACACACTTTGATCTGTGAACTGGAAACTGATGCATGGACCAGAAGAATTCGTTCGGGCACCAGTGAACTCAGAAGCAAAAGGTCAGTAAATCTACAAAACTCTCTGTGATTTTTCATATAATTATCTGTACAATTTTTTCGTGCAAAAGATTTCTTTCGGAATCGATGTTTTATTTTTCTTTTGATGCCCGTGAAATGTGGAAATATAATTTCTGAGCGGAGTTTTGCTTTGATAAATTATTACGCTTAAAAACAGAATATTTTTTAGTTCATTTTAATTGGAACTTATTTGTGTTCTCATAACATTTTCATGTTTTTTCATCACGTTAACATCAGAAATTCTATGTGTGAGCCCTACTAATATTTTCCGGTGAAATCTGATATAACAAAATTCGCATAGTTGTGTATATCTGAAAAGTTGTCATCTGGTCCAATAATTTCAATTTTCCAATGTCAAAACAACATCCGACATGACTATGAAATATTCATAATCTGAAAAATAAGTTGTGAAGTTTGCTTCATACCTCACGCTACCTACTTCGATTAGAAAAAAAAAACTATTGAATATTCGGCCGCAGCCGGGTTTGTTATAAATCAATTTTAAAAATTTAATTTCGTAAAAAAATAAATTTTTAGAATTCTGATTTCAAATTGTGTAATTGACTGCCAATGCAATTGGAAACGAAAAATGTAATAAATGTCGGTCATAAAAATCAACCATACGAAGAATATATATTGTTATAAATATGACGTGGAAACCATCGGTGTCAAATTAAGAGTATAACAAAAGGGGCACACGTGCCATTAAAAATCCAGCCTTATTTATCTAACTGCCACCCCTCTGAAATAATATATGTCACTCTTACAGTCAGGCCCCATATATTATCCGAGGGGATGATTATTTTAATTAAACAGGGAATTAATTTATAAGATTTTTGTTTTCACATCTGTCATTTGCTATATTTCATTCCAATTTATTTAATTTCATGCCACCAATAATAATATATGACCATCAATTTTTTTGCTTGCTTTTATTAGATGACAATATTATTAAAAGACAATGAGATGATAGAATACTCGAAACTCTTCTACGATATTTTTGTAAAGTTTCTATTTCCTTCCGATGTGTGTTTGTTTTCCTTGGACGCCCTATATTTTCTTAAGAGCTGAAAAACATTCGTCATTCACATTGACTTTTCAACATATTTAAAACAAGGAGATAACATAACAATGAACCAGCTTCCCTTGGAAATCCCTTCAAATCTCTGGCGCTTAGGGATAAAACATTAAACTTACATTGTCAGTCAATCCGATTAGGTGAGAGAAAAGTTTAAATCCGATCCTCAACTTCGCTTGCACCCGATGGAGACGGAGAAAAAAAGTGTCACCCCATATACACGCTAATACGATTTATGTTTATAAAGACGCGGCGCGATTTCACATAGTAATAGCTTTGTGACGCCTCTACGAGAGACGCTCACCGCTCGAACGCCGCGGCACAACTGACGCGCTGCGAACTAAAGGGTTCGAATTTAAGACACGAACGGGCGTCGTGGAAATGTTTGCACCACCGCACATAAAATACGACCACCTCACCAATAGGTTAATACCACGATCCTAAAGTTCACTGAAAATGTTTTGTGTTATTGCGATGTGCCACTGCTTTAACGATTATTTGAGTGGCTGCGGACAATTTTATGAGGATTCCATCTCTCTTTCTCCCTAAGAGCGGCGCAGCTTTCCCGGTAATCGATTGGCCGTAAGGGTAGGCAGTGCGAGCGGGACGACCGGCTTCCTGGCGGCGCGAGTGGTGAAGAGGGGGGGGGCGGGGGCGGACACGTATGACTGTCTAGCTCGCACGCTGCTTCCTGTCCGCTCTGCGCGCGCAAATTTGTAATCCGTAATCGCGCGCATTCCGTGCACGACGGCGCGGCCAGCAGGATACAGGAACAGGTGGTTACCGATGCCGTGTCGCCGTGACACGAAGCAGCGTCTTCCAGTTAATATGCACTAATAAAGTAAAATAAATCTTCGTAATTCTTCTAACTTTAAAAAATCTTTTTTTTAATTGCATAACTTTGAAGCTTTGCTAGATATGTTTTATAAAGATCAGCCTCTAATTATGAAAATTTGATAAAAGGTATATTTTTCAAACTAAACAAATAAATTCCTTTGGCCAAGAGACAGAATTGCAGATGATATCTATGAATTAGGCATACACTAGTAATTCTGTGAACAATGGACCTCCCGTCCAATTTTCACAGAATTACTAATTTTCTCTTATTTTGAGCCAAAACCAAAATTTCCTCTGAATTCGTAAGATTATGCGTTCCTACTTAATTAATGAAAGTTATGATTTCATATTTGAAACCTTAAATTTGTCGTGTGACCAATGACTAAAAAAATACCCCTAAAGAGGATTTGATACACCATTTGACACATTTTGTCCAAACGGTTATATAAAAGTAGCGGCCAAGATGGAACCGAAATTTATAACTAATCATATAAACTGAATAATAACCATTAAAACTGCCTAAATGTTTGTACAACCGGTTAGATAAAATGTTCGGTATGTATTTTGATCGGCATGCCAAGTCTTTTTTCTAGTTATTTTAACTAGTCATTGTGAAGTCGCAAAAAGCCCTGCGCCAGCTGATTCTTGTTTTTTGCAAATTACAGATTTTTGGATCGTGCCTGTCAGCTACTGCAACGCGCAGCAGATTTAATAATGATAATAGTTTTATTTTTCAGAATGTATGCAGAGGTAGTGCAATACAATTTCATTATCTTGAAATAACAAAAACCAAAAGTAAAAATCGATACATACGGAAAAAAACGAATAACAATGAAAAATATGAAAGTGAATATTTATATATATATATATAAATTAAAAACAAAAATTAATGCATGCAGCCGTTTATGGAAGATAAATGACTGTCTCCCGTCTCCAGGGGGCCGTAAGGAGAGACTCCATCTAGGCAGTAATGGGACTGATGATTGTATTCTGCGATGTTTGCGCCATAAGCTTCCCATGCGATAGTGGAAAAGTGCTTTGAAAATGTCCACTCGTCCTTCCAGAAACATTTCCGTAGCGCTGCAATATCTCGGTAGGTTGAATAGTTGGCGATAAGCATTATTGAGGGCGACTTTTAGCTTATGCCATTGGGATGCAGTACAATCTATTCGCAGTTATGACGTGTACAGGGATGTGCGAAATGCATTGACAAGTATTATTTTTACGTTCGGACTACAGAAATGAAAAAACCTTCTCAGCATACCTCCTCCAATGTATATCGCTCCTCTTCGTCTTTCCATATCCTCGATCTTTCAGGCCGTCTGCGATGAAATATCCCAAGTACTTTACGCTACAACTAACTTCAATTTTCCTTACATCTAGCCATACTGAGGGTGTTTGCACAAATTCATTTTTAAATTTGAAAACCATAAGTGCGTTTAGTGCGCTTAGTAACGGTGCTAAAAGAATCACATCATCTGCGTATTAATTATTATTTTAAAATGGCTACAACTTTAACCGGAATGTAACAAATAAATTTACGGACAGATGAATTGCAAAATGGTTCAGTTAAAATAGGACTTTTTTAAGAATAATTAAAGAAATTCTGAATTAATCATGCAATTAAACCAATTTCTTTATAATTTCTTAACACTTCCGTACCGGACCGGGGGAACGCACTTACACTAACGAGAATTTTATGCTGCATCTAAGTTGTTTTTTAAACCACATACTCAATAATTTAGTTTATCCTCGAAAAACTATTCGGTTATCGATCTGCATTTAAATAATATGTATCACATTACTACTTTTTTAAATATTAAATAATTTCTATCAAATTCCGGCGGAGTATCTGTCTCGCACTTCGTCTCTGTTAGATTGCCTGGCATTACCCCGTTCCTACCCTCTGCACCCTGTGCAACAAACTAGTCATGGACGCGGACGCTGTAATCTCCAATCGCCAGTCGAGATTCGGAAACAAGGATTCATGGTGGCTATCGGCCCGTCTTCTCTGTTTTCTGCGGAAAATACGCGTTATGATCTAAATTCATTAGAAAATTAATTAGGACTTTATTTATCAAACGATTTTGATAATGAGTACTGAAATATTATGAATATACTTCCCTCTAATTATTACCAAAACAAAATACAAAAAAATATGTTATTGACACCCTTTAAAAAGCAAAAAAAAATTCGGGGACCCGAATGACCCCCATTCGGAATTGATTTTTTTCTCTCCGGGATGAAAAGGTTAAGGGGAACCGGTTGTGCGGCTCTTTTCATACAAATCTTAATTTTGGATTAGAGGCCAAATTGAAAAAAAAATTCTAATCAAAAGTTATAGCAAATATCTTTCGCGAATAAGAACTACTTATTGATTTGTGTTTTTAAATTATAGAATATAGGCCATTAAAAAATTCAATTTTTCACGATTTTAGTGGAAAATTTGGAAATTATTTGTGATATAATTATATTTATTTAAACAAAAAATTTTACCTTATTTACCGATAAAATGTGATGAAACATAATATAAGAGAGTAAAGCTATTAAAGAAAGTATTTTGATGGGCGTAAATTCAAATTAAAAATACCAATTTTTCTTGCATAAATTTAAAATTTCGTCTCTAAAAACCGCATTTTTTACGACGTGTTATTTCTTAATTTTATTTTTCATTATATTTAAATAGTAGATTGGTAAAAATATATTTTTTTAGAAAAACCATTACCTAAGTCAAAAAAAATGTTCAAACTTGCCTCAAAATCGCGAAAAAGTGATTTATTTTGTAGCCCATAATTTATAATTTAAATTATAAACAAATAAAACTTATCCTTACTAGACATTTGCTAAACTTTTTGATAAAAAAAAATATTTTTTCAGTTTGGTGGAGTATTTTGGCCACACGTCCAAAAATAAGTTTTGTGTGAAAAGGCTGCCATATCGATCTTAACTCATTGAAAATGATTTGGAGGGATACCTTATTTTTGGAATATTGCTAACGGAAGTAGAGAAGAGAAAGGTGAACTTGTGAGGCACCAATAAAAATTAGTAAGAAAATAAAATTATGACAGTTCAATCAATGAATTGATTCTGAAAGGTTGTCTTTATCGAGGTGGAGGATCATTATCTGTATAATAAGGTGCCAATATACGATTTTTTAATTCCCCGTGTAATTAAGCATAATTAAAATAAAAATGTGTTTGCCCTCTGGAATGGTCACCAATATGGATATTAAATCTGATTTTTGTAAAAATTCTCATCAAAATTATTAGTTAATGTTTCATTTCGTTGTTGTCACAGTCGATTTGAAATGATTGAAAATCTATTGAATTAAATAAAAAGGTGAATATTGAACATTGAACTGAGCATTGAGCATTGGGCAAGGCTTGTCATGCGATATTTCCATGTGTAGCTGTAAATCCCCGGATAAATCACTCGAGCCCGATAATAAATCGTCGAATCAGCAACATAAATGTGAAACGCCAATTTTTAGTAGTGAATCCAGTTAGTCCAAACCAAATAGGCTATACATTTCATTTCAATGCCTGAAAAGCTGAATAAGAACCCATTTTTGTATCATGGCCGTTATGTCACCCCCTGCAAAATAATGATGTTGATTTTGTGAATATTTTTTTAATTATTTCTCGTTTCAAATTGTACGCATGTACGTAACAGTTTAAATGAACGTTTAAATATTTATTTTTGTTTCATAGTTCGTTTTATGTAAAATTGCTCTTTTTATAACTTTTGAAGATTATTTCCATCGATGAATGTATGTCGCTTGGAACATATTGCTGAATTTGATATTGAAATGTGATAAAAAAAAATAATCCACTTCGGGATTCCAACACATGCCTAATATTTTAACATTCGATTGAATTTTGTTAAAATTCAATAACTGTTGTTGTGAATTATTCTCGAGTAATACGAAACAATTGATTGCCCTTTTGCTAAGCTCCAGTTTGGCTGATTTTAAAATAGCTACAATTTCTTCTACAACAAAAAGACTTCGTAAATTACGTTACATTTTCTAATCTCTCAGATCTATCCTTAACCTACAAACACTTAGATGTACTTACTTTGCACTTTTTCAATCAATTGCTACAAATAGTATTGTGAGATGGGGAGGTCATGCAATGTCAATTCTTAATCCCATGGTTTTAATTCAAAAACTAATATGAATAATAATATTCAAATATAACCCATTACACCCATCAGAGCCACTTTTTAAAAAAAATCACAGTATTATTATCACAGACATTCGACAATTACACATAAAGAAAATTCTTATATTCATATGGAAAAATGATTTGATGAAAAAAACACAAAAAAAAATCACACCGGTATTCGTCACGCCTAAAATGCTTTATTCCTCAAACAAAAACAGCTTTCGCACAGCGGCAGTTTTCCTGTATTGCCCCCAAAATGTTCAACTCGCTGAGTATTGATACTAAGAAATCAAAAACTTATAATATTTATATTATAAGTGTTCAGGAATGGTTAATTAAAAAGGAAATGAACTGTTTTAAAGAATGCTTGAAGTCAACAAATTAAGTTAATTTGCTTTATAATAATTATTAATTTTTTTTACATATTTAAAAAAAATATCTTTTGCTAGTTAATAAGCAAAACAATAATAATATTCTAATGACTTATTTTCAATGTCTTCACAAGTAGAGTCATTCATTTATTTATTGATCTATTTTTAACTATTTTATTTAAACGAAATAACAGCCTGCAATAAGATTGGTCTTTTGCTCAAAGCTTTTGCTTTAATTGAGTAAACACAAGAATTTATGGTTATACAAAAACATTGTGCTTCACAAAACTATATATTAACAAACATAAATTCTTTCATTTATACAATTATATATTCATATTTCGACTACCATAAGGATGGGCGTACGCTGAGACATCAGTCGCGCAGAATGTTCAGCGCAAGATAGTTTTGGTTTTTGTGTTGTATGGAAGTGTATGTATGTTGTATGGAAATGGAGCGACATACGCAAGGATAAAAAAATGCATGAATGAATGCGTGAATGAGTGAATAAATGAGTGAGTGAATGAGTTATAAGATGAATAAAGGATAAAAAAGTTATAAGATGAATAAAGGATAAAAAAATGCATGAATGAATGCGTGAATGAGTGAATGAATGAGTGCGTGAATGAGTGAATAAGTGAATGAGTAAATAAATAAATGAATAATCAATAAGTGGGAGAGAGGATTTAGGTAAGAAGTTATCCATCTAGGTTCCGTGTAGATCCTTTGAACTTTCTTTCTTATTCCCAAAGATTTCTGTTAGGTTGATATGTTAAGGCTTCTTCGTAAGGATGAGAAGGCCATGTATGGAGAAATTTCTTTAACTGTGTACACCAATATTACCTGTTTCATTAAAAAAATGTAACTCTATTAACTAACTGAATCGATTGCGACGCTTTCCTTTGGGAATTATTTCGTGTTTTTATTTTCACCTTTGCATAAATATTTTCTACAGGTTGTAGTCAGTGGTTGAGTTGGCATCGCGTCTGGTTTCCTCCCAGGCTTTGTGAGTTCAATTCCTCGGTACTTAGGCTGATTTTGTCCTCCTTCACGAGACAAGCACATGTTCCGCTTACTGTGGTAGTGGAAAGAGGTTTTCAAATTAGAGTTAGTAACAAAAAAATATACTTCTAATTGACTAATAGTTTTGTGGCTGAACGACTTTAAAACATTACTACAGTTAACTTTTATCGCCTGGTATCACTGAGAGCCACTCTTTGGCCCAGTGCACGATATAGCAATTTATTCCGGTTCCCGCGTTGAAACAGTTCGGCTGCTTTACCTTCCCTCTCGTTGTTATGATTTTAACTCAGTCTTATTGTAAAATAATGTTTCTTGTAAATATATTTGACCTGCATAATCAAGAGTTTTATTGGAAAACTTCCACTACACACGCAACTCAGATTACAGATCTTGAAAGGGCTGTAAGCTGCAAATCCTAATCAGGATTAAATATTTAAAAAAAACCCCAGTCCCAACCGTCTGGAACAAGTGAGACTATGGCATCCCCAATTGGGGTATGTTGTAAAGCTGAAGGTAGTTGCGAGGGGAAGGAGATAGGGAAGAGGAAGGTGGGAAGTACCTGGCTATTCAGATCTGGTCACCAAACACGGCCAAAGCCATTTCAAACAACTTTTCAATTCTGAATGGTGGTTTTACACCAAAGCGATACTGAGAGTATCATCCACTCTGGAATGTGCCGCAAATATACTTTATATTATTTAATTGAATAAATTGTGAAATAACACAAATTAATCAAATAAAATTTATTCGCCACGCCGGGATTCGATCCCGCGACCTTCGGAATGCTAGTCAAGAGCTTTACAGCTGGACTACGCGGGCCGTCACATCGCTCCAAGTAAGGCATCATAAATTGATCGAAGATCATAAGTGATTTATTCGTGGAATAAGTCATTTTTAAAAAAGATGACGGGAACTCAAGGTACTTAATATTTAATAATACCTTGTATTCGTGGAATAAGTATTTTTTTTTAAATATGACGGAAACTTAATCAAGGTACTTAATATTTAATAATACAACGTATCATTAATTTTTTTTTTATGAAAATGTTTGCTTTCATATAAAAATACTACGGTTTAAAGTAGGCACTCAAATCAGCATACCAAAAATTTTGAATTGAAACCTTAATAGGTACTTTTAGAAAGAGTAGTTTAATGATTCTATTCACGCGTCTCATTCAACCCTTCTTTGAAAGTGGGTAATAATTTTAGCCTGATAAATCAGTTTTTTGTAGGGTTGACAAAAAACGATCTACTTTTATTGGATCAGTGAGAAACGTTTAACATTTCCTGTCCTAATTAATTATAACAACTTAAATAGGTAAATCATTTTGATTCATCAAAATTTCTGGCCTCTTGGAGCTTTTTTAAATTTATTTATAGAGAAAGACAAAGTAATACAATACAATAGGAAAAAAAGAAACAAATTCAGAAATGGAGAAAAGTTCCGATAAATTGCTTTTAAGTAATTGGTCAATAGATGCTTTTAACATTAAAAATAAAAATAAAACTTATTTTACTTATGTTTTTAAAGGGGAATATGTAAATCTACACACACATATTATGCAATTTATAGAAATACATAATGAAGAACACATATATAAAATAATCTAGGCCCTGCGGGAAGCTTTGGTTCGGCCTCGCCCAGTTTGAGTATTAGTATTAAAAATAGCCGGTTCCTCAAGTACACTGGAATCCAGTGACAGCTAGTCACCGGGACAAAAAAGCCGCAACAGGCAATGATGTCATATGTAATATACAGCCGCGTAGTGTTATTATGCACAACTTCCAGTTACAATAATTATAATTTTATCGTCAATCTCTCCTTATCCGTAGAGCTTACGCCTGCCAGGAAATGCTAATCATGAAAGATGTTAACGTAAATGGTGCCATCTTTTGGCATTGATTTAATTCGGTTCTCTGGAAAAAACCTTGAAAAGTTTTGAAAAGAGAGTTGCTCTTATAAAAAATGCAATACAAGTAATAAGAAAATTTTATTTAACAATAAGAATTATTATTAAATTTTAATGTTCTTATTATTATTTTTGTATTATCAAATGTTTATTAGATCCATTTATAAACGAAGAAATTAAGAATTGGTAGAGCGGAAAATAACATTAGTACTTCTAATATAATACGTTTGACAACCCTGTTTAAAACAAATCTCAGTTCGTCAATTCCTTGCATACATCATTTGGTCTCGAATTGATACGGGGCCATTTGGTTCTGGTTCTGTGCTCGCCGAGGGAGATATAAAGCCATGTTTATTACCGTGCGACTGCAAGATCCAACATTGAGGCAGGATTTATCCCCTAATATTAAAGTATTGTTTTATTTTATTAAAGTTAAAGCCAAAGTAATTAAGCGATTAATTCCCCGAGCTTGAAGCAAAATTTATACGCAATTATTTTTCATGAATATTTTTCCTGGCAGTTTTGTTAATATTATTGTTTTGGAAAGGGGAAGGCTTTCCAACATTTATGTTTATTTTGCAACATATTTCATGTAAAAAATATCGTATCGTATCAGGTTTGTGTAACTAACTAACTATCACGCCGTTTCCCCGCAGGGGTAGGGAGAGAGGACGGACCGCTAAATAACTCGGTCTTGGTTTGCTTATTTACTCCACGGTCTAAAATCGAACCCTTGGAAGGCCATTGCATTACCAACTATTTTAAGAACGGCGGCATTGATTCATTTTATGTTCTGAAAATATAATAAACATCATAAAAAGTCCAGGTAAGTCACCCAGTAAGGCCAACATTATTAAACTATACTATAAAATGTTGTAGTAATGAGTAAGATTAAGAAAGAGACGCTCAGATGGTTTGGGCATGTAGAGCAAATGAACGAGAAAAGGAGAATAGGAATAAGAAAAATACATATATGACGCAAATGTGAATGATAGAAGAAGTCGGGGACGCCCGGGGAAGACATGGCACGACTAAGTGAATCAGATCCTTGAGTCGGGCCATGTCAAAAATCAGAATAATAGAAGAGCATGTATGAGACAATGTTTGGGTGCGAAGGGGAATGAAGTGTGTGCCAAGGTTGAGTTTTTTTGCGGTCTGTCCTGTCTGACTACCCCTGCGGGAAAATAGCGTTACGATTAGTTTGTTATAAAATGTAAAATATTTTCATCAAAATAATAAAAAATTATTAATAATGATTTTTTTTTTTCAAATTTTTGATTGTTATTTATAAACAAAAAAGGCTATTGTTTAATACAACATTACATTGTTTGCAACACATTTACTGCTATAATAAATTATTATCGTTTCTTTTTACTTCAAGGAAGTGCTAGAAAAGCCCCAGAAAAATTTAATTTAAGGGGGGCGATACATGTA
This sequence comes from Glyphotaelius pellucidus, assembly GCA_936435175.1. Taxonomy (NCBI): domain Eukaryota; kingdom Metazoa; phylum Arthropoda; class Insecta; order Trichoptera; family Limnephilidae; genus Glyphotaelius; species Glyphotaelius pellucidus. The sequence goes on along the minus strand of OW386538.1, from coordinate 27,930,348 downwards.
ACCGCCTGAAATTTGACCGTCTTTCGGAGTTTTATTGAAAAGGAAAGGAATAAATGAATCGTTTTCAAATTTAGTATGTTTATTAAGGCATCAATCGGCGGGATTTTTAACTTCAGTTATAGCTATCTGAAATCAGAAATTTTAGTTTGAGCGTGTTCATAAAACATGTATCTTTTAGGTATGTTTTTAGGTTTTCACGGCCAAAAAGTATTTTTGTTATTGTTTTTGGGGTGTTATGCCGTGTTTCGCTACCTCCTTCTTTAGCCAACGTTTCGGAGTTTCGGAGTTTTATTGAAAAGGAAAGGAATAAATGAATCGTTTTCAAATTTAGTATGTTTATTAAGGCATCAATCGGCGGGATTTTTAGCTTCAGTTATAGCTATCTGAAATCAGAAATTTTAGTTTGAGCGTGTTCATAAAACATGTATCTTTTAGGTATGTTTTTAGGTTTTCACGGCCAAAAAGTATTTTTGTTATTGTTTTTGGGGTGTTATGCCGTGTTTCGCTACCTCCTTCTTTAGCCAACGTTTCTGGTCATCTGCCCTGATGATGGACACTGTAACGCTGTCCGAAACGTTGGCTAAAGAAGGAGGTAGCGAAACACGGCATAACACCCCAAAAACAATAACAAAAATGTATCTTTTAGTTGAATCAATAAAAAAACGTAAATTGGCACGCCTCAGAAAAAAAATTCGATTTTTCCCCCTTTTTTATGGTTTTTGGGTCAAAAATAGCAAATTTTGTATTTTTTTGACATATTTGAGATTCAACTAGAAGCTAATACTACAGCAAAGACGTGTGCCAAATTTTATAAGAATCGGTTGAGAACTTTTTGAGTTATCTTGCCCGCCAATTTAAAAAAAAAAGTAGTTTGGAGAGAAACACGTGTAAAGTTTTGACACACACTATGATTGCAACGACTTACCAACTAGTCAGCGATTCCAGGGCCCTACAGAAGTCCTTCGGTGCGTTTGTAGTACTCGTTTTTCTCTTAAGTTCTTCTTGACATGCTTGACGAGTTTTTTTGGTCGTCAAAGAGCTGTGGCGATTTTCTCGGCTCACCTTTTGGTCATCAACTTTGTCTTTGAGTTGAGGCGGAGCACTTAAATGACTTTTTAATCGATAAAAAATGTGAATTTCATTTTTGAGACGTTATTAGACGAAAAAGCAGCTTTTAAATTCGTTAGGGGGTGCCCGTGTTCATGGGGTGAGGTTTTTCCGGGTCTTGGCGGCGAATGCATCTGTTTCCAATTGCTTGGCAGACCAGATCCACCCCTTATACCTTTTTCCTTCCCAGAACAACCTCTTCTTCTTTTCCTAAAAATACCCTCACAGCATCCCCAAAGATCACATAGGCCCTTAGGAATAATTTTCTTCAGGGCCTCCTGTGTGGAGTCATTGTAAAAAAAAATTATAATAATAAAAGTAATATTTTTGAAAATATTGAGTTTGCAAAAAAATCTGGAAATTAACGGAAAACTCAAATGGGTTTTTTGATATATGGATTTATTTATTTATTTCCATACACTTGGCACAACATGTGCCATTAACGTAATTTAATAAATAAATTAAAAATATACCAATACGAAGAATGTTATAGTATGAGTGTAATGTAAAAATTAATAATACGAATTAGAAAAATGTGTAAAGTGCAAATATAAAGTTAGAAGGTGAGTGATAAATTAGTTTAACGTGACATTGTTCAAGTCTTGGAGGCAATTGACTAGGACACACTGAACCCCAGATACCTACCCCCCCCCCCCCCCCCCATCCCTTAAACTCTTTTACTTCCCAGAACTCTCCTCTCCTTCCTTTCCTAAAAAAAACCCCACACAGCATCCATACAGATGACTGATGGAAACTATTTTCCTCAGGGCCTCCTGTGTGGAGCTTATGTAAAAAAAAATATAAAATATCTAAAAAGGTAATAAAATATCTAAAAACGGTAGTAAAAAATGTATTCAATATAAAAATATAAGCAAGTCAAGTAGGTATTAAGTAATGCTCTCAATAGGAGACAAAAAAATTAATTTTATTAAATGAAGACAATATTAGCGAAATTTATCGAAAATCTATAAACAGAAAAAACAGAAAAAGATACTCGAACCCAGGACCTTCAGCTTTCCGGGCCGTGACTCTATCAACTGAACTAATCCGATTAGGTCATTTTTAACTGTATCATACTTCAACTAAGAACTACCAACATTGTGTTTATTTTCTTTACGCAAATTTTATTGGCTACTTCTTTATGTATGATTGCAAGAATTATACCCGAACTAAGTGCTATCTGGACAAATTTGTATCCCTTTTATTTTTAATATGCGTCATCCAATGACTTTTCTGCAAGTGTAGGATAATTTTTTTATTTTTATTTTTTATTTAATGAGTAAAACCTCAAATTGTTATATTTAATTAAACGAAGACTTTTCGTTTGAGCTTCGCTAATATTTTCTTCATTAATTAAATATTACAATTTGAGGTTTTACTCATTAAGTTTAAAAAAAAAATAAAAATACTCTAGGTTAACTACAGAGAAATTCGTATATTATAGGTATTATGCATTGTGACAATTGGATGTGATGAATTTTACATTGTGCAAGAACTGGTAGGTTATATTATGGTTGCATGATACGTTATAGTTACTAGGTAGATAGCGCTTGTAGCGCGACATTTAAAAAGTTTTGTTATTTGCGTAATATTCCACATAACTTTTATAAAACACAGAACCTTGTGATCGAGGGCTATGGCTCTTGCCTAGCGATCCGGAGGTAGCAGGTTCAAATCCCAGACTGCGCATTTATTTGATTAATTTAGGTATGTTAACAATTTATTTATTAATAACAATGTATAATATATTTGGGACACGTTCTAGAGTGAAAGATTCCCTCTGTATTGCTCTGGTGTAAGACCACCATTCAGATTTGAAATGTTACTTGAAATAGCATTAGCCATGTTTAGTGATTAGATCTGAATAGCCATTATACCCCATTTTACTCTTTTCCACATCCTTCCATTCCCCACTATCTTCAGCTTTCCAACATACACCAATTACGGATGCCAAAGTTTCACTGGCTCCAGGCGGTTGGGAACAGTTGGGACTCTTATGCGGTATTCACATTTTTTTTTTTAAAAAGTTGCATAACACATTGAGGTCTCTTAGGGCATGGTTCATTAAGTAAGAATATTTACTCATGTCAATTTCTAAAACAGACCCCACCTCCAGGTACCGAGTGAAAAAATATTATATTTTGAATCTAATAGGAATATTTTGTTATCAGTCGTAATCGATCCATCCAGTCATCGAGGATTTGAAAGTTAAAATAGGATTTTTTTCCAATAAGATCTCCTTTTTGACAATTTTTCGTAGCCTTCAATATTGCAATTAAATTCAAAACACTAAAGTCCAGCAGCGTCAATAATTAAAATGCATTAGACTCGGAAACAGAACCCACAACCTCCCAACCCTAGGTAAAATCATCAACCCACTATTTTAGGCAACGTACCTTGAATTGAACCAAAAACCATCAGAAAAAAATTGTAGAAACAATCAACCCAATAAATATTACTTCGATGAATTAATTTTCCTGCCAAAAACATTAAATACAATGTATTTTTCAATCAAAATAAAACATTGGTTATCGACATCGGAATAATATTATTGATTTTGCATTTTGTGAACCAATATTGTCTTGGCAGCAAATGTACGGGACCTTAAATGGACCGATATTAGAAGTGTGGAAGAGCTTTACCGGGCGGCGCAAAATAGAGATGCATTTACCAGAGTGATCGCCAACGTCGCACAGTTAATAATTTGAGGTATCTAGCGTATCTTTATTATAAAACCCAAGGCTTCTTTCTGATTTCATTTTATTTAAACCCAAGATTCCATTTTTTTTTAATTGGGCACCTGAATGTCTAATATTTTTAGAATTAAAAAAAAACAAACATTTTAGCTGCTTGCGACGTATGTCACCATCGCAAATAGTCACTGTCTCGAAACGCAAACGAGTAATTTTATGTCTGTCGAGTTTGGATCTCTCCGCGGGTTGACGTGTGCACGTAATCGTAATAATTCAACTTTAATTACTGTGTTTTTCTGAATCTTTATGATAGAATTTAGGAAACCAGGTGATTATCACAAATATTAAACTTGTGTTTAAGTGTGATAAAAAATATTGAAGTAATGATTTTTCAAAACGTATCTTTCTTTAAGTTTAGAATTCATCGAGACTTTTAAAAATGTATCCGGCAAAATTTTACGTTTTCTGTGTTTAGTGGATATGAATGTGTCAAATTAACTGTAGTTTTATGATGTATTCAGGGTTTGCTTTAACAACTTTAATTTTTTTTAGCACCAAGGCGCCAGAGCTTACCATTATATTTAGAAACACTTTTGTGCTAAATAGAGAATTCCAGTCCAATTTTTTTTATTTTTTTTTAATGAATAATGACCTTCCAACTTAAATAACTGCATATTTATTTTTATTTTTATAGTTAGTTTTAATAGTTAAAATAAATGTCAAAGTTTTAATTTTTCAAGATCCCCCGAAAACCACCGAATCTGGTGTGACGTCATCATGACTAACCGAAGTATGAATCTTGTAGAGAACAGCTGTTTGACTCCCGCCATTTTGAATTTCAGCATTGGAGCGTTTTCATAGACATTACTGGGCAATACGATCGTTTTTTGTACAGTTAAAGTTTTTGAATATTTTTAAATAATATAGATAAACTAATAGAGTTACTTTATTTTTGATACTGAATTATTTAGGCCTAAATAATGTTTCAATTAAAAAAAAACTATTATATGTCCAATTCTCTATAAACCAATAACACGGAATGCCGAACGGCTTGCGTCTTACATTTCTATTGATTTCTATACAACTTTGATCCAGGTGACGCGGCGCGGTGACGTCACGCCGCCAACATCCAGCAATAGGGTGTTTTAATGACACGTTTTAAAATGGACTTTTTAATATTTTTTTAAAAACTCTACGTTAAATATTATGTAATAAAACTTATATATTCAGAATCAGCGTATATTGGTCTATATAACCATATTTTTTTAAAACCATAATATTTTTCACTGGAGTTCCTTATTGCAATGGTCTGTAAAAATTTTGAGTTTATCTATTGATTAAGTTTTCGAGTTTTATGAACGCAAACATACGGAACCTAAATTTTCTATATATATATATATATATATATAGATTGCTTTAAATATTAAAAACGACTATACTAGGTTGAGTCGCGCAATATATATATTTTTAACAACTTTTTCATAAAATGATAATTTTTATTGTCCCAAAACATACTTAAATAATAAAGTTGCGCTAGATACTTAAAATTACTAACTGTGCGTTGGGAGCACCTGACAGGGCACACGAAAAAGAACAAATATTTTTACTAAATAATCCGCCAAGGTAGTCACATCAATATCCATGGTTGAATAAAATAATTTTAATATTTATCTATTATTTGTAAATAAAATATTTAAATAGAGCCTAAAAATTCACAATAAGTTATACAGCGCCCTTGAGGTGATTTTTCACAAAAACGGCGCTATAGGTATTATTCAATTGTTATAATATTAGCGACTCTCAAACGTTAATTGGTAACAGAAAAATCAGAAAAAGCTTCGGTCGCATATAAAAATTGAACCCAGGTCCTTAGCCTTGCCGGATCTGTGCTCTAACTAATGAGCTTATTCGACTCATATTTAACGATAATCAGTATTTAGCTGTACCAAGTTTTTATCTAAGGAACTCTTAACAAAACTTGCAGACTTCAAACGAAGTCGGTTCAAGTCTTTTACATTCTGCCTTTTTCTTTCTCACGATAATTCCTAGCAACTCCTAGGAGAGCATCAAACAGTGAAGAATAAATCCTTTAAACGTTCGCTCACATAATAAGCACGAATATTATAACATCGTCAGTTAATGTTATAATCCCTAACCTCTTTCGCTTTCTTAACTCCTGTTAAACTAGTCAGCTTTCTACCGGCGGCAGCGCATAAGATTACACGGCTCACACGCAATAGTATCACACCAGATAGGTTCAAGGATCACCTAGTACATTTAAAGTACGGTACTGTTAAATTAATTCAAAGAGACCCTTGCTTTTGTAATGGTGTACCGGATGGTTAAAAATTAATGATTACGTATCTACCTTTTAAACATTTGACGATTAAAATACAATTTCAAAACAGCTGGTACTTAAGGCCCCGTAACCGCTCCCGAAAAGAAAAAGATGGAGAGATATGTAATTACGAATGTTGGAGAGAGCGCGCTAATTTTTAAATCGATAAAATAGAAGCGAAAATTACGAAAAAGCTTAATAAAACATGACTCGTTTAAAATAGAGCAAAAATCTCGTGGAACGTATCTTAAGTATCATCTTAAGTGAATTTTTTCACAAATATAACTTGTAAACTATTAGAAATAGACTTGTTTTAAATATTTTTCGGAGCATGCTTAGCGATTTTTTTCTATCGAGGGAATTTTATATAATTTGCGTTTCGGCGTGGAACGTATCTAGATGTTATCTTCAAAAATAACATATATTTTTTAAGAGCTTAAAAACTTCAAATGTTTAAGGGTGATATTTAAGCAATCGGTCGAAATTCGAATAGCGGCGGCTTAATTTATTAAAAAATAAATAAAGTACAAGTTCTTAGGTAGTTCTTTTATCTTACAGTTCCCAATAAATAAGTGAACATTATGAAGTGTAAATATATCTTAATTGCGAATCTAAATTTAAATGATTTTCTTCTCTAAGTATTTATTTAAGTATTGAAGCAAGGTGAAAATAATTATTTTAAAATCAGTAACTTTATTTTTGATAAATTTAAATGGAATTGAAGAACTCTGCTATGCGTCCAGTTTTTTAGAGCATTTGAGAGGTAAGAGGGGACTACGGAAGGGTTTTCCTAACATGTTCGAAAAACTTTCGATACCATCGGTAATTGGTGTGCAAAAATAATTTTAAACGTGTCCTTTTTTAAATGATTTGCCTGTTTATAACGTTAATATTCTGGATGCAGCATAAATACGAGATGGCTCAGTCAAGTGGAACGAAGACAATGAGGGTCACGTTGAAACAAAGCTAACGGCTGCTCTCTTCAATTAAACTGAGCAATCCCTTAGATAAAATAGATAAACTTAGCTCTGACTCAATGTCTTCACCGCAGCTAAGACCTTTTTTCGCCCAGTAGTCTTCAAGTTGAAACATTTTAAATAAATTACGACTTTTGATCTGTTTTCATGATTTTTGATTACATGTTATGTATAAGCAATAGTAATTAGCACTAGAAAAACAACAATTAATTTGTATAAATTAACAGAGTAAATAGCCATTTAATAAGTAAATAGTCTGTTAATTTAAACAAATTAACAGAGTAAATGGCCATTTTGATTTAAATACCACAAATCTGATGAAGTAAGTCCAACTTATATTTTACTAGCTTTTACCCGCGGCCTCGCCCGCATGGTATAAGGGGAAATTAATGTGGCGCTTGCACTTATCAATTATCCCCCCCTCGGGTTACTAACCCCTCCCCCTCCCCCCTCCATATATTAATTCCCGGTACATAAAGTTTTCAAACAGCTCAAGTGCCACCTAAATTTCATAATGTCAGAGCTCATCTGTAGTAAAAAAAGACTTATCCAATTTGGTGCAGTCGTTTGGAAGTTATGCGCATAAAATTATTTCGAAGATTCATTTTCATTTAAATATATCAACATCGTTTCCAAGGCAACGATTTGTTTTCTGACGTTAGCAATAACTCGCTTTTCTAAGCGACAAAAAACGTATTATAAATATAATATATAAATATTTATAATTGCATAACTCCAGAGCTTACCATTATATATAGCCTATATTACTCGCATTTAATTTACCTTTCTATTGGTGAAAGAATTTTTAAAATCGGTTTATTTTTTTATACGTGAAAGCGTAACAAACAAACACAGGCAGTCTCGCATTTATAATATTAGTATAGAATTAGGATTAGTATTAGTATAGATAAACAAGCTTTGTTTTGTCTTAGCAATTTTTTTTGTGTATTAACTGTTTACTGTTTTGCGTTGGTATCAGTTCACGCTCTTTTCGCAATAGCTTAGTTACATTAATAAAATTTCTTTACCAAAATAATTAGTTCACGAGGTTGATTATTAGTATCTACTAGTGAATCAAAAAACCTCGTGACGTTAAAAAAACATTTTTTTTATAAAAATAAAACATCCTTCATTTCAATATAATCAGTTATAAAATCAGGCAGCAAACTGCAAATATTCAAAATTCCTTCAAATGCTTACACACAAAAACATGTTTTTTTCAGCAAGCTCTTTAACAATTTTAGATTCAGACGTAAGTCGACATGCCCCAAAAGCTCGCATCTATTAAACGTGGTATTGCCTGGCTTTTGTGAGTGGCATTCGTTTAACCGCGGTAATTGTGCTTGTCAATTCACCGGCGTGGTTTCTCAGCCCGCAACCACATATATTTAAAGCGCGATAGGGTGGTTTTCACCTTCGAAGAATGCAGCCTTCGAAGGTGGAAATTAGATTTTGAACGCACCGCCGGCACGCAGTTAAACGGTGCTGTATTATAAACGATCGCGAATAGTGAGCGCTTTTACCATTACCTTGACAATCCACGATTACGGTACCGTGACGGCATAAAAAGAGCAATAAACATACGTTTCTAAACACAATCATGCTACAGCTCTTTCAAAAGATGAGAGATCATTGTACGTAGGTCTGTTTCGTAGAACAAAGGTAATTATTTTATTACATCTCTCTCTCACACACCGCACCGTGACGTCTCCTTAGACCCCTACAATTCTACTAGCCATGACGATAATTTTAAAATTATGGAATATAATTACAAGGATATTATTGAAGTATGAGTGAATTCCAAAAATTCAAACACGTCACGTATCAATGCGTTGATGATTTTGCTTTTGTTCTTAACATATAATGCTGCAGCTCTTTCTTGCACAGTAAATAACAACTGTCACAAACGAAACAAACTGTGAACGTATGTGTGCACCTCCCAAAAGAAACATACAAGCCTTATCATACATCTCCCTCCCACGTATAAATAAAATGACACGCAATGCCCGTTGCCATAGCTGAGCCGTAATAATAAGATATATCTACATGTTTTCTCCAAAGGAAAAAGTAGTACTTCGAAGGAAACAGTAACACGTATTTTTTGTGTCTCATCTTTATTTAAGTGAGAGAAACAGCTTAAGCATTATAGCGATAAGAAACGAATGTTTTTTGCATTTTTTGCTGTCACGGTACCGTGGATCGTCATGATAATAATAAAAAGCGCCCAATCTTGGAATATCAGAACCAACTCAATTCAACGCTTCTCGGAAAAGTCAAAAAATCTTTGAAGAAAATTGAAAAATAGCCCATAAACTAACATAACGTAACGTATTCAAACAATTTTATTTTATTTTTCATGACTTTTCAAAGGAGGTGTTGAGTTGAGTTCATTCTGAGTTGTCCGGTCACCGAAAGTTGACGGGGCAGAAGTAAGAAAGTGAGAGGACTATAATGTAAACTAGTCAGCCTCCGGTAAGAAGCGGCACAAGAAGAAGAAGGTTTTATAAACTTTTGTTATTATTTTCTCCACTCTGATGAAATCTCTTATGTACATATCGATCGTCCAGTTAGTTGGTTAATTATTCAAAAATCTCCAATAACTAAGTTTTGAGATAATGTGGAAAGCAATACTCGAATGCTCGCTGTAAATCAAACATTATTTACGCGTAACTGTGTTTAACATAATAAATATGCTTACCGGGAGGCATAAGGGTCCGGTACATCAGTATTACGTTTTAAAATAATCTACTAGTGACCTAGTAATATTTTGTTAAGTTCACTAGAAGTTTTTCTGCGTTTTAATTGAATTGGTTTTTGAGTAATCTGAGTATTGTGCCAGCTAGAGGGTATACTTTTACGTAGCTGCATACTCAAAACCAAATTTTGATTTTTCGGAGGTGTCTGACTAGTCAAATGGACGATCGACGTGTACCCAAACGAAAAAACTGCAGCAGAAAAAAAGTTTGGAAAAAATTAAAAAAAAAAAAACTGAAGATTATTAAAAAAAATCCCACTCCATTAGGTTTATCATGTAGGAATGTGGGAAGGCTAATGTAAGCAACTTCCGACTCGCGTTCACGTCATGTGCCTAAATTATGAGCTACTGTCCTACATTTTCCCTGAAAGTCGTTATTTTAAAACTTTTTTGTTTCTATGATGAACTAGATTTCCACCCAGCAAAACTTTTTCCATAAATAATGTCTCTGGTTTTTAAAAAAATAGCAGACCCTATGTTTCCATTAAGCCGACATGAAAAATAAAAATTTCACCGAAAATTTCTGTTTTCAAATGGAAAAAATGGAATCCGTTTCTTTTATTTCCTTCACTTGTCTCCCAGCGAAAGTTTGAAAGAGAATATATTTATGACCTACGCATCAGAATCAAACAATGTATCATTTTGTTTACGGTATATTAGGACGTTGTTTTTTCGTCTATTGGAGCACGACATAAAAAGTTTCCTCCTTTATCACGTAGGAGCATTGAAATAGGTTTGCGAGGAAACCTTCCGAGTTGTGTAATTATTTCTCTACTAAACATTATAACATCGATTGGTTATAACCAATTTACACGCTGCTTCAAAAACAAAAACTTTATTCAGCGGTAAAAGTCACAAATAATAATAAATAATTACATATAAACAAACATAACTTCACTCGCGACACGGCGCGTTATCTTCAACTGTGTGCGGAGGACAAAAATCTTGCAGGTACTCTTTAACCTCGCTGACAAGGACAACTCGTGTCACTCAGTATCACGTATTGAGCCTAGGACTTCTCTAAGACCTCGCTGGAAGAGGAGACTCATCTCGCTTCTATTATCAGGTCTTGATACGACCGGCTAAGACCGGCTCTGTTTGCGACTGTTTCTATAGGGCCGGCCGCGGCACATCCTTCGATAGATAGCGGAGAGCCGGCCACTGATTAGCTATTTTATGATTTGCGTAACCAATACGACATCTGCGGTGTTCTCCGTTCGTAGATGAGGATGCCGTATTAGGTAGTTATACCTTTATTTTTTTTTTTACAATACAAGACGTTATCTTGATTAAGTTTTGGGTTATCATGTCATGTTGCGCGTCTTCCTTTAGCCAACGTTAGTGTTACAGTATCCGTCATCAGAGGAGATGTGTAGATTGTGGTGACATGTGTGTTTTTGTATATATGTAGGTACAAATGTATTTTCTGCGTTTGGTTTTGACTCTAATATCGTATACCAATAATTACCATGCTACTTTCACAAAACAATAATGTAAACACCTGCCCTGATGATGGAGGTAAAGGTTATTTTCGTTTATTTTTCTAAATTAATATTCATGTTCTGACAACCTTTCCTTCAATAAAGAATATTGTAAAATCGGAAGAAGTAACGGAGAAGCAATAAAAATGAAAGAGAAATATAAAGAAGTAACTGGCTCTTCAGATCTGTGTAATAGCAATAGGGTAAAAGCCCGATAGTTTCGCCACTTTTCAAAAAGCTCTATTAATAAAAAATATGTACCTACTAAGAATAATGCAACATCTATATTAAAATGTATATTTTATTTAATAGTAGCCTATTTTTGTAAACATAATTAATATTGGTTTTAAGTGAACCTGTTTTATTTGACCTCTCAAAAAGGGGATAGTTGCCTACTGTAGTTACCTACATTTTAAGGTTAGACTAGTCTAACGTTAAAAAGTAGTCTATCGTTAAAAATGCTTTGGGGGATACACGCCTCGTGCGGGGATGGGCGCCTCAGTATGATTTTTTTTAGATACAAACAAATATTTATCATTAAAATAATCATTCTTTATTATTTACTGAGATCGTTTCTTAACCACTTATCAAAATATTAATCAACATTGATAGAATAAAACAATATGGCAATTAGATTTGGCATAAGAATTAATAATCATAATAAGCCAGGGATGCAATGGTTTTCGAATGTTGTACAATTTTCATGTAACTATGACGATAGAGCGACTATCCGCAAAAGTAAATAAGGCGATTAACCTTTTTATACGGATTCTTGCCCTTTTTATTTGCGAATTAAATAAAAATTATTCAATAATAAAACGTCATTAACAGTATAATTTAAACTCTAATGCAAGCATCCAAACAAAAAAATTGATCGAAACCACAATCGGTAATAAAAATATTCAATAGAAATTACTTACCAATATAATTTCGATGCCCGTCAAAGTTTCGCCATGGAATATTTTCGTTCACACAAACAAAAATGTTCGCCTACTCCGATGGTTTGAATGTTGCTGAGACCTGCGAGAGGGGCACTTCTAATTATTGTAAAGCGTTTATGCCACCAGCATCTCTAACATAGTTTTTTCGAAATCGGGGCATGTATCCCACTGAGGCAAGTATCCGGTTTTTACCCTATGGTGTATCTCCAAACAGCTAGTAATGACTTTTAACTTTTTTGGACATTTTATCACTTTCCTCGAAAACTAAAAGTAGTATCAATTTCAAATTTGATGAAAGATTAGATTGACCCTTCATTTGAAATGTTGTTAGAAATGTTTCTAAAATGGATGAAAAATTTAACCTCTTTCAAAATAAAATTTGCTTTGGAGATACAGCATATTGACACTTAACGTGACGTGCATGCGGCACGGATAGCCAATGCGTAAGGCTGTCACTCAAATACCCCATCTCCAGTACGACAACGGTTTTGTAATGGAAAAACAGCATATGTGTGTGGTTGTCTCGGTCGAATGCTGTATTTTAAGTTACAATATTATGCCGTTACAGATGCGTTCTTTTTTACAAAAACAGTTACCGAATTGTATAAGCATAAATTCCTTGAGGAGTGACCACATTAAACAAATAAAAGCAAGTTCATACGATGTAACTCGATGATTGGAATTGATTGAGCTTTGTAAATCCAAAATGCTTTATCTATGGATACAGCATATTGCCGTAATACTATATCAAACAACGTTAAAATTCTATGTTACTACAACGATAATGATAGTATTTTCCAATCTTCAACACTGTCATAAGGACACTACATTCCAAATGTTGCCGTTAGTATCCGTATCCAGTTATCAAACAATATTTTTCTAGAATCTTCTTACACACAGTAAGTCCTTTTGTGCCTCAGTCTAGTTTCAGTCCATCGGGTTCTAGATCGCTTTACTTTGGGCATCATACTGCTTTGGTGTTCCGTTGATATTCTTGAAAATCGCAGCCTATTACAAAAAAAATCTAATGGTAATTATTCTGAATCTGAATGATGAAGTAAAAGTCTGGTTTTCATACTAAGCACACTGATCTATGTTAGCAATCTGCCATTCAACCTAAAAAACCAATCTCAGAATCTCTGTAGAAAAACTTGCTTTTCACATGTATTTTTTTTACATCTTCCATTTATTTGCCAATGCCCCGAAAAATATTCCAAATAAACTTTAATACATAAATATAAATAATAAGCAACATATATCACACAAATTTGGGCGGAGAATCATCTCAAATGTACCGTGAAAGGCAGAGAAAGCAAAAATGCGCGATAATGTCTTTCAGAACTGCTATTAGCAATTTTAGCATATCTATTCAATGAGATAGCCTACATCTCCTGTTGTAGAACAAATGCCCTTACTGCCATTATGGCTTAAACGTTAAACGATATCTATAACATTAAATATAAGTAGGAAAGTAACCAATAAAAAGTAATTACTTCGACAAAATTTTGTTGTTTCGAGTCCTCGGCAGATTTTAGAAGGAAAAATATTTTAGTAGATAGGTACTTTACCATGTATAAAATGTGGGAAAAGTATCTGAAGTGTTTAATTAATTCTGCATTCAAAGAATATAGGTATTGCGTACTGTTTTTGGTTTATTGTTTTTAAGAAGGTATTACGCAGAACAATTTTTTTAAGTAGTCTCATTTCATTCCTATTTTTACTTGTCTCACCTTTGTGTTTTTTTTTTGTTAAAGTGATTTTTTTTTACATCAGCTCCACAAAGGAGGCCCTGAGGAAATTTTAATTCTCCTCAGGGCCTGTGACATCTTTGGGAATGCTGTGTGGGGGGTCTTTTCGGAAAAGGAAGGAGACGAAATTCTGGGAAGGAAAAGGATATGAGGGGTGGGCAGGAATCTGGGGGTCAGTGTGTCCAGAAGTGACGGACGTAAGAATCCATCCCTCTCAATGCGGTGCAAGGTAATATTCCGAGAGAGTACGGCTGTAAAAGTCAAAGGGACTCCATCAACCACTCTCTCCCGATCCGGCCTGCCACGCAGCTGGTGGAAAGACGCATCCGCCACTAAGACCTGGACAAACACACCCCATGAACCCGGGCACCCCGGGCAAGTCACTAAAAATGACTCAAAGTTAAAGATCGTTTTTATTGAAGACTGAAACGGTAGAAAGTTTACTTATCCTTTATATACATATATAAAAATACCCTCTAATAAATATCATTTATAAATACGACTTAGCTTGTAAGAAAATCATTTAATAATATTTATTATGCCAACGAGTTCAAATATAACACAATCGCTGAAAAGTATTACGTTTCGTCGGTCAAAACTTTAAAAATAATTTTGCAGGGAGCGAAACATTCTGCTTAAATTAAAATCATCTAACCCGTAAAATAATATTATTCTCTAGTTAAAACATTTGTTTCACATTATCGTATGCCAAAAGTTATATTATCAAGGGTTACAGCATTCTTTCAAAGGGAACCAAAGTATCAAAGTATCAAACTACGCCGTGGAGAGAAACTCTGCGGCATTCATCTCCAGGAATAAATCACAAGTCTTTTGATTATAAAACATTAATAAATCTCCTTTAGAAAGTTTTAATTAATGGAAATGAAGTACAACGATTAGCTCAAACAGGGTGTTTGTTTGACCAACCTTAACTACATGATACTATTCTACTCATAACTGCGAACCCTGTACTAATTGCGTATTCGCCTAACTGTTAAGCCATCTTCTCGCATTTCTATCGATTTATTACATATTTTCCCTTAAAACTGCAAGTTTTACAGTTTAAAAAAAATATATGTTATTCTTGAAAATAATATCTTCACATTATCTACGCCAAAATAGCAATTATGTGAAATTCCCTCGATAATACGCTCCGAAAAATATTATAAATAAGTTTTTCAGTTATTCGTATGAAAAAAATCACAGTGTTTCTTTAAATACTATTTTCGACAATTCCCACGAGATTTTTGCTATTTTTTAAGCAAGTCGTGTTTTATTAAACATTCTCACAACTTTTGCTTAAATATTATTGTTTTTAATATTAGCAAGCTCCCTCTTATATTCGTATTTACATAACTCTCCATCTTCTTCTTTTTGAGCAGGTACACCGCGCGTTATGTTGGGTTATTAAGGAGCTTTGTCTCTTCTGAAGAAACTCACGCTCATTACAAGTTTTGGAAGGTTTTTAGATAGATTTAAGGGAGTCTGGTCCGGCCAAGTTTTTTTTCAATGATAAACATTTATTTTCGTTCATCAAACTTTTGTTACATGTAAAGGTACATTTGATCCAGAAAAAAAATCATTTAAAATTTTTTAATATCTTTTTATACAGATATAGCGGCAACAAGCAGAGATTCTGACCAAGTCGGTTGGAATCCTTGAGTCCTTGAAAATTATCTAAAACAAGAAATTCAAAAAAATTTGTTTTTGTTTGAATGTATGAATCATGTTGAATTCGTATGAATCAGTTTGTAAAAATGGCGGACATATAATGAAAATCGCCTTAATTTTGTCTATAATAATATTTTCAAAGTTATTTTATAATAATTGTCCTACAATAATATTTTTTCATAAGTCAAGGCTCATACACATATAAATTAAATTTTCTTTAATTAATTGGATGAATTTAATCGGATGAAAATTGGATGAGATGTGGTTTAGAGAAAAACGCGTTTAAAGTTTTTGCTTGTAACCAGGCCGCCGCGCCGCTCCGTTCTCCGTGTTATCTGCGCCGCTCCTAACTATATTTCAAGGACGAATTAAATGCTATTACTTTGGAACTGTATTCTCTAGACTCTAGATGTACGGAAATATGTTTAAGTACCAAAAAATATCGGTTTTTAAGATTGGCTGGTCCACATTCCCCCTTTAAATCACTATACTAGGCGGCAGCCTGCTTCATGGTGACCAATAGAATAAAGTTACTTTCTATTTTATTTTTAATGTGAATATCTCACAAGAATCTCAGCTGTTCCCGTCTGCAGCCAGTGAGAGTATGGCATCTCAATTGAAGTATGTTATGAGATAAAAGATAGTGGGGAGGGGAAGGAGAAGAGAAAGAGGTAGCAAGGTTGAGAAAGGTGGAGAAAGGTCCCTTTAGACTTAATTCGTAGACAGAGTCGGTCATGTGACCAGAAGTATAATATATTGTAAATACATCGGATAAATAATAAACCAGACTGTTACTAAGGGTTTATTATTCTTGAAGAGCCCTAATACAATTATTAGTGTCTGAATATTGATAATGCAGACATAACACACACAAAACAGAATATGGATCTCTTTTTGAAAAGAAATTCATAATAATGATCAGATTGTAAATAATAAGTTTTCAGTTTTTTTCTTATCTGAGATTGTGAAAGCGAAAAGCGTGCACCAGTTTTATTTTAGAGTGTTGGCATATTTTTAATTAATCTAGTTGGTGTGTGGGTACATAATATAAATATATATAGATTTTAGTCCAATATTTTTTTTTTCTTAATATGATTCATCATTAAGGCCACAGCAAGCGTTAAAAAGGAAGCAGAAAATGTTAGAGAAATCGCACTAATATTAAAAAACGATCATAATCAAGCGACAATTGTGAAAATATTTCATAAAACACGTCTCGTTTAAAATAGAGCTAAAAACAACAAGACAACCTTTAAAGTAGCATTTAAAGATATACTGTGAATTTTTTTATATCTTCAACATGTTAAATAATAGCACACAAAGTGATTCTAATATTTTTTCTAGCATACTTATCGATATTATTCTACTGGAGGAATTTCATATAAAAACCCTTTCGGCTCTGCAGATGTAAAAATAATATCTTAAAAAATAACATTTTTTTAAGAACTTTAAAACTGAAAGAGGTTGAAAGAATCCTGTAAAAAATCGGTTAAAATTCGGAATGCAGGGCATTTAAGGATTTCTACCGACATTTAAGACATCTCAATCAAACACACAAACCCCATATGGTTCATAAGTCAAAAAGTTGTGTTGAAAAGTTCATTTTATGCACACATACCTACACATACGGTGGTGTAAATGTTCGCACTATGTTTTCTATTCGTTCTTTGTTGTAAAATGATTTATCCGGATGCTTTCTTACTCGTAGAATATTTCACTAAGAATTAAACGTGAAAAAAATATTTTTCACTTGTGTAAAATCATTTGAATATGTATGGGTTAAGCGCAAGCAAGCGCAAGTATAAGCGCATCCACAAAATTGCGTGCGTTTATACCCACACGCTTACCCCAACTAACTTATGATTATCTGTATGAGAATTTCCTATTTGCACCCCTGAAATGAGCACTGTTTAAAAGTTTTCATGGATCTCACCTCACATTAGAAATTGAAATATAAGGAGATGGGCTATCGGCAGTTTTTACTGGGTGGGACTGTGCTTCGTGGTGTTGCCGATATTTTTAAGCAATACTACTGCACACGTTAAAAAAAATCAACTAAATGAACGAATTCTTTCCGTATTCAAACTATATAGATAATCAATACTACTGCACGACTTCGAAAAATCAACTAAATACCGTATTCAAACTATTCCCGTTCGGTAGTAGTAGTTCCGGAAACAGTCCTGTCGGGCGGACATCAGAACATAATTAGCAGTCATCGGTGACAAAGGAAAACCATTAAATAAAAAATTCACGACAAAAAAGTAATTTAATCAATTTTTATTTTCTACATAGGGCTGGCTCATTGTGCACAAGCCGAAGTGGATTTGTTAATATTGGAAATATTAACAAATTATCTCTATAATTTTCACTTCGATATTTTTTATTCCTGTACTTCCAGGGAAGTTCTATTTGTTTTCATTTTTACAATATTTTTAAGTATTTATGGATCACGATTGGAATTTGTTTATATAAATATTTTTCTATTTGTGAACGATATTACATTTACTGATTGTGGTGTTAAAAATGTGCATAATTTTAAATGCTTCTATTCGCAAACCAAGAATGTTTGTCTTCCGTTAAAAAAACAAAAGAAAAAATAATAATTAAATATATTTTATATTAAAATACTTTAAAAAAAGAGAACTGATTTCATTCACCTTGCATTGCACACTTTTCTTTGCGGACAAAAATATATGTGCACACCTACATTCACCGAAATAAAAATAAACAACTCTACAATTTACTAAAAGGCAAACCGTTTTCTCTATTCTGTCAGGACTCAGGACACCCATACATCACATTGGGTGAAAATATAGCATTGAATTTAAATAGTTACCGGAAAAATAGTTTTATTACACTTGTATCCGTTGCGAATGAAAACAGGTTTTTTTTAGTCCTTCCTCAATTAATTTTCGTACGTTTTCATTTTAATCCATCTCTGTATAACCGATAATTAAAATACGAAAACGCATGTTTTCATTCCATAAATTTTCTGATTTTCCGTTTAGCTCCCCATTCTTGAACATCAAATTAAATGAAACAATAATTGCTACTTTGAACATGCAAGACTTCGGGTTCTGTAGACACAGCACCCAGTTATTAGCTGGCAATTAATTAAATCGCTTCATGGTACAATTAATTATCTATCCCAGTAATACACAACCAGCAGGTTTACAAATCCCAATTTTGAATCAGAGTCTCGGATCCAGTGGGACCATGGCATTCCCAAAGCGAGTTTGTTGCTAGCCTAGATGAATTCGAAAGACATTTAAATGCCACACATTTCCCACTGTAATTTTTATCTCATATTTCTTTCTACCTTTTTCGTTTTCAAAAATATATATCCATAAACGTGTAGCTTGTATTACACGTGTCTTGTAAATGGATACACTTTCTGTATTACAAAAAACAAATCGTGAATCTTGCTGTTCTAATCTTTTGTTTTATACATTAACTCCACACAGGAGGCCCTGAAAAAAATAAATATCCCTTAAGGCCTATGTCATCTTTGAATATGTGGTGGGTGATTTTGAGGAGAGGAAGAAGCGAACCAGGGTCTTGAAGAGACCCATGTTGTAGGAGGAAGGAAACACAGAGGCCGGCAAATCGTTCCACAGCCGACCTATTGAACTCAAGAACGAGTCGTTGAAACAACCCGTTCTCATGTGACATATGTTAACCGTGTACAAATGTTGGACGCGCGTGTTTGGCGTGTTTCTCGACTATGCACCGGTGCCGAGGGGATCAATGAGGCTAGTTCCTCGGAGCACCATCCATTGTAACACCGGTAGAACAAGGACAGCATTCCTACCTGACGCATGTGCTCTAAGAATTGTAATCCATTTGTTAAGTTAGGAGAATCTATCAAATGGACCGCCCGTTTCTGTACAGAGTCGATGGTTTTTTTAGGTATTTTGGGGTTCCAACCAGAAGTGGTTGCCAAATTCAACCGCGAAGCGCACTTGCAATTTGTACAGGGTTAGCAGTTGTGTACTACCAAAGTATTTGCGAGCCCTGTACAGTACAGTGCGCCCATTTCTGAGAGGCTATCTTAACTCTGGCTTCGATAAAGCCCCCATGCCTGAGGTGATCACTGAGTTTTACCAAGCATACCAATGGAAGGCCTGTTTGGAAGATTGCTTCCGTTGAAGGAGACAAATTTTCATTTCAATCCCTTTTAGACGTAATCAGACATAATTGGATCTTTGAAACATTAAATTCGACGAGGCTTTTTTTACCCCAAGTGAAAACACTCTCGAGGTAACCGTCCATTCTTTGCTTTAAAGCCCTCCGAGCCATTGGGGATTGACAAATAAAAAGCTATCATGGACTGCACTGTCATCCGCGTAACAATGAATCGGTGCACATGACGGTCATCAATGTGCAACAGAAACAAGTCGGAGAACAGATCCCTGTGGGACGCCAGCATCTATCGTATGAAACCGTCAGCAACCGCCTGAATCGACCTCTCCCTCAAAAAGTCGGCAATCAACGTACACAAGGATGGAAGTCCAAAAGAAGGCAGTTTGTTGATAAGTCCTCGGTGCCAAACCCAGTCAAAGACCTTGAAAATGTCCAGTGCAACCATTTGGGTCTCACCAAAACGTTCCAGGCACAGCCCTCAAACATGCGTCACACACGCGAGAAGATCACCGCACGAATGGTTCCGCCGGAATCCGTATTGATGGTCGTTAATAACTTTGTTCTTCTCGAGGTTTGTGAGCAGTTTGTCGTTGATCAAACGTTCCATCACTTTTGACAGAACAGATGTGATCGCAATGGGGCGGTAGTTGGCCGGGTTGGAGCGGTCACCCTTAGATCCAGACACTAAATACGATCAAAGTCATTTTAAGCAACTTTGAGAATGTTTTTGAATAGATTTTCTCTTTTTGCTGTATGAGATAAAGTATTTACCACTTTCTCCTAATTGATTTAAATTATTTATCAAAATCTTTGTGTTTATTATGTTTTGTAATCATTAAATACATTTTTTTATGTTAGCTTCACACGTGAGGCCCTGAGGAAAAAAAAATCTCAAGGCCTATGTCATCTTAGGGGATGTTGTGTGGGAGTCCTTTTAGGAATAGGAAGCCGAGGAAGTTCTAAGAAGAAAAAAGGTATGAGGGGTGGGTAAGAATCTGAGGGTCAATGTGGTCAAGTATGATGGACATATGAATCCATTATGCATCAGGGTGCAAGGCGGTGGAGAGGTCTAGGCTTGGTCTCATTCAACCACACTCTCCCGATTCCATCTAACAAACCTCACACCACGAACCCGGGCACCGTTGCTAAGTGACCGCTTGGGATGATCTATGGCAGGGCTTGGTTATACAGTAAATGGTTCCCGGGCGTACCCATATGTGCCCCCCAATTTGAATATATGTACATAATTAAATTTGACAATGTTAAAATCGAGTTCTGCAAGTATTTTGAGTTAAGCAAGTATACAGTTTAAAAATGGTCTTGTAAACCGAAACAGCTGTAACAAAAATACATATTACAAAAATACATATTATAAAAATACATTAAATACTTGCGTGATATTAAAATTATCAAATTTAATTTTAAATACGGGCTGCACTGAACATCCAGGGGTACACTATCATCTCTTGGTTGGGTGGCATTGTGAGAAATGCAATTAAAAATAAAAATTACAGATATTTTTGCATCGTTTTGTCGTCATTGAAAAAACATTAAATAAAATATTTTGTTATTAATCAAAATAAAATATTTCGCTGATTTTCAACGATCAAGGTATAAATTTATAGATCATTCGTGGCTTTAATTACATTTCTATGCAGGGCTAAGTTCACACATTTGAACTATCAAGAACATGACACAATCGATGATCCCAAGAAGAATGTTCTACATCCATTTAAAATAAAACTTGAACGTTTTCATAAACTGACTACATCCTAATAGACTAGTTTGCATAATACTTTTCAGCCCTAAGATTAATTAAATTGATCATCAATTTAAGAAAAATATTATTTGATCTATTTCAACAGAAAGTGAAAAGGGGAAAATTTTGCTGACTTGAAAAAAAGACAATGTCAATATAATTATTTTTAGAAAATAGAATTTTGCAATAGTAGCTCAATTTGTTCCCCTAAAAAATCTTCAAAATATTAATTCACCACTCTTTAAATATTTTAGTATAATGATTATTTTACAGCATGACGGTTGCCGACTCCTGCCGCTCGGCATGGTTTGAATGATATATGAAGCATGAACTACCAGCAGTCTAGTACAACAACTGTAGACCAGTCCAATAAATCCTATCACGGTATCAATTAAGTACAGTTGTTACGACGAGGGGTACGGATAAATAATTCAAAAATAGCCCGGGACGGGGCAGATTCTAGATAGTACTGAGACTTGAGGTCCGATTCTGGGGCCACACCCCCTCTTACGGCTTGCGGAAGTATGCTACTGTTTGGCTCTGCTTCGTTAACTGCCGTGCTGAACGTTTCATTTCAAAACGAAGTTATTTTTATCAAAATTTAAAGGATCCTTAGAAAACAGCTAAAAGTTAATGTAATCAATTTTTAACCAGGAAATCACGTCAATTATCGAAAGACCTATTTTTTACATTAATCAGTTAATAACTGAAATGTCTATGGTACCCGCTCTAGGAGTTTTGAAAGAAAAATAGAAATTGATAAAAAAATTGAAGTTTTGGATGATGGTTCAAAAGTTTCCGGATATTGAGATTATGATAAATAAATAATAAATCATTCAGCAAAAACTCGATTTGATTTTCGTAGGCATCTGATAATTTATGACGCAATGATATCTTGCGTTATGTCAACTTGATTTTGAAGTCTTGCGTAAAAACAAAGCAAAAATCTATGTATCAGGGGAAGCGGTCTTAATTGAGGTAAAAAAACATATTTCTAAGTGACTCTTTTCAGTAAAAACGATTATTTCAATCAAGTGCTATGGAGCTCACAAAATTGTAAATCATTTTATGAAAGAACTACGACAACGTTTGTTCCACAATGTAATTTTATCAAAAAGCAGAAACGATTGATTTCAAATATTGAAAGAAAAACAAACTACCATTTTTCCAACTTTTCATTGAACGTTATTTCCTACTTCTGATATTGAAAGCTGTTAGATAGCAATTCTACTGAAGTCTATAATCACTTTGTATTCGCTAGCAACATAACTCATGGCATGAGTGAAATTTAATTTTCAGTTTTGTTCAACCTAAAGTACCTCTCCGATAAAATATCAATATGAATTGTGGGCCATAAATTTAAGAGTGTTTATCATCGCAAAATGCTGGAAATAGTTATTATAATATCTACAACGTACACGACTGACGTACACGATTGAAAATCGTCTGAGTATTACCAACAGTATTGATGGCTATGCAAATATTACTCTGATTCTTTCTCAGGAGCACGAAAAAGAGTGTATTTCGTATTGATGTGAGGGTCTATTACGGTTGATCGACCAAACCCTTTATCAATACAATGTTGACTAAATTCGCAATCTATGGTCAGTTGATGATATTTGCGAGCACGGTCGACAATTGATAAGAAATATTCCGATCGAATGACAAATTTTAGTCCACCGCGAGTTAAATCTGTTTGGGCCAATGACGTTACATTTGTTCGGCTTGGAAAAACGAAAGTTGTTCACATAACAAGTTATGAGTAAAGATCTTATTAACTCCCTCTCTAAGTGTCACAAATACTGACTGCCAACGCATACTTATTTTGGTATTTCAATTCAACGTTGCCAATTTTGTAATATTTTTACGTAATTGTTTTACATTGGACATTTCGGAAATTAAATTCATAGACAAAACCTGCAGTATTGCCAGCGTATATCGATTCACTACGTTATCAAGATCGGTTTGGTTAACAACAGCGTGATCATGCTTGGGAAATCGGTATAAAATCATCGGCAGTTACGTCTATCGATTCGATATTACAAAGTAATTAATTTCACTGTGCCAGCTCCCAGCTACACTTGCGTCAACGTCTGAGCAATGCGTTAGTTTTTTTTAATTTTTTTTTACTGTAGGTATTACTTTCAGATGCAGATAATGACCGGTCAGTGGCTGAGTAGGCATCGCATTTGGGTTCCGCCCAGGCGTCGTGTTTTCAATTCCTCGGCTGGCAAATCCTCCATCACAAGCAATATTTTCCGCTTACTGTTATGATTGTAAGATATTTTCAAATATTGTCTGGTTATTCGTAACCCGTGAATGTTTGTCATTCCTTTTTTAAAAAAATTATAATTATTTGTACCTAAATATGTTGATTCTTTTATAGGTAAATGCAACAATTCAAGAAGTCGTAAACGGGATTAATAAATTCTTCAAAAACAATCAGTTGTTTATTTTTTATGTGTATCAATGTAATGCAAAAGACACCCACAAAAGACCAACACCACTTACTACTATAAATCATTATTACTATAAACCATTTATCTGTACATCCCGTAAAAAAAACAAAGTTTTCGGAGTTTTACTAAATTATAATTCGCTTTAATATATCATCGATCCAATGCCATAGTCGCGAATCTTCCTTTTTGTCAGTTTTGAGTGAAATGTTCCAAAATATTTCATCTTAACGGAGTTTCACATTGAATGTGAAATCACGTAACATGACCAAATTTGGGCACCTATCGTTTCACGAATTTGACTAAATACCCACCAAGTATATCTTTACTCGTGAATATATATATTTTTTGGCACCGAGTATAATTAATTATTTTTTTGTTTTCCACAACTTTCACTTGAGGCGCCCGTGGTTTGTTTAAAAAAACTGTCATTTTGAACAACTTTATTTAACCTATCATTTTCATCAGTTTGTAAGCTGTACAGGTCGCTATTGATTCTACATTATTCTTTTCGTATATTTGTAAGATAAACTTACGGAAAGGTTTGTGAATTACAAGTATCTCATCAGACAGAGACATCTTCATATGCTATTGATTCAGCGGATGAGTTACGAGTATCACAATAGGAGGAGAGACATCTTCTAATGGATCTATCCATCTGTGCGGCTTCGATCGCCGACCACAAAGAGGGCATTGAATACTGACTACCCGTCTCAGAACAGATATCGTCTAGTGAGGCGGGTAAATTACTAGCATTATCAGATAAGTTTATCTTAATAAACGCCAAAGTTGTCAGTTAATTAAATATAATTAAAAATAAATTAAATTTTAAAAAATTTATTGATTGAAAAAAAAACTTTCCTAAGCTGAAAAATTAAAAAGCTGATTCGTACGTAGGTCATCGCAATACTCAAAAGTCTGCACACAAAATATTGGTTTCTCCTTTCAATGGAAAATATCAGCCTTCAATACTTTTGAATGAGGAAACAGAAAATTAAAATAACCTTTTCAGATTTTTTTTCTATTGATGAATATTATGAGAATATTAGGATTATAAAAAACAGAATAAATTATAATGAAAAGTTTTGTAAAGGTACGAATATTTGCATCAACATTTTCCACCCACATAATTTTGGAACACAATTAACAAAATTCACGAAAATAAACTAAAATATAGATACATATATATTCAGATATATTTGTAAAATTATCATGACATGCAGACACTTCGGCCTTTCTCTGTGTATTCATTAAAAGAAATGAAAGGAAAACAAAAACATTAAAAAATATATAATACATTGTTATAATAAATAATGTTTAAGAGCAACGTACTATTGATAACTGTATGGTAAAAACATTGCTAAGTATTGAATTCGGATAAATTATTTTATGGGCAAGGGACATATTTTAACCACCGGACGGGCAAAAATACTTTTATTTGCTTTAATTGTTGCGACTTGTACAATATCATCTTTCCCTAGATGAACAGCGATAATTCACCCTAGAGCTCAGCGCATGTAGGGAAGCCGTTTGTCCTTGATTAGTACTAGTTGATCGATCTTCAAACGATTATGCGCGTTGTTACAGAGTATTGAGATGTCTCAACACTCTGTAACAACGCGCAAAATGGTTTCAATTCATATGTAAAAGCCCCTAAAAATAATTAATAAAAAAAAGAATACGAAAAAAAAACTTTTGTTTATATTTATAATTTTCGAGAAATCAATTTTTTTATTGTGATTTTTTAACATCTTCTCAAGAAAAAAACAGTTGAAGTGGGACACATTACTTCATTTACATTCATAAATCATCTCATATATGCTTTTTTATTTACCGTTATTATTGACTTGATTAATAACTGCTTCCCCAGTTGACGAGCTTTGGTTACAAATCCGGTGGTCGCGGATTAAAAAACCAGGTGAACCCAAAAAAAAATCATTGATTAATTTGTGTTATTTAGAAATTTATTAAACAAAAAATGTATTTATTATACTGGCTGGCGAGTACCTACCACCCGGCGTTGGTCGGGGTTATTTTTTATGTGAATACCGCCCAATACCTCCCAAATGCTCCCAATCGTCTGACGACATTCCCAATTGGGGTGTTTTGTGAGGCTGGAGGTAGTGAGAAGGGGAGGAGGGAAGTCGTGTAGTACCGTGTTGTTTATTTCGGTCTGGTCATCAAACACGGCTGAAGCCTTTTTTACAATTTGGGAGGCGGGTATGGGTACCGCCGCCCCGGAATCATTTATTGAATAACCAACACCACTGCCATAGGTCATCCCAAGTGGTTTTCAATTCAATTCATTTTATTCTTTTAAAAACATTACAAAATTTTACACTTAACTCGTTTTTAAAATACATTTGTAACAGTGGTAGATACAAACTATAAAAGCATTAATAGAGCTTGCCTTTTAAAGGCAGCTTCACTAACGCTAAATATGTCGATATCCGAATTAATTCTGTTTAACAGTGAAATTGCTCTCCCGACCGGCATGATCATTGGCAAGTTAGTCCTGCAGGCTGGAAGATAGAACAGTCTATGCTGTCGGTGGCGAAGATACCCATCGGGAACATAGAAATGAATGCTCTCCATGATAGCTGAGTTTTCAAACCATTCGTGGATCAATCTGAAGAAATGCGTGGCAATGTGTACATCCCTTCTGACCCGTAGATGGTTCATTCCGAGCATACCCAAAAGAAAGTCGGGAGGATAGAGCCACGGATAATAGCCATACTCCCTCACGTATAGAAATCTTAGAAATTTCTTCTGAACCCTCTCCAACATGAGGGAATATTTTACTTGGTGTGGAGTCCAGATCACCGACCCACTTTCAAGTCTACTCCTTACTAAGGAATTGAATAAAATTTTGAGAACCCGGGTGTCTCTAAAATTCCTTGCAGTACGCAGAACAAAGCCCAGCATTCTCAATGGTGCTACAAGTCATTTGAATTTGAGTATGAAATGTCAACCTGCTATCAAACATGATTCCAAGATCCTTCATGGTGGATACACGTTTTAAACTTCGGGCGTCCATCGTATACCGGTAATACCAGGTATGACACGCCCTAGTGAATGACAAAACTAAACATTTAGATATATTGAACTCAATCCGATTTCTTTTAATCCAGTCAATAATTCTATCAATATCTGACTGGAGTCGTTTGCAGTCTTCTGTTGGTTAGTATTTCTAAGAATAGTTTTAGGTCATCAGCAAAAAGAAGACACCTAGAGTGCGAAATTACTTCTGAAATATTGTTAATAAAAATAGAAAAAAGGAGTGGCCCTAAATAAGAACCTTGGGGTACTCCTGATCGTACAAAAAATAGAATAGACTGGAATAGTCCATGAGACACCAACTGTTTCCTGTCTGCAAGATAGCTAGCCAAAAAAGGTGAGTAGTCTCTTGGAGAATCCTATTTCAGCCAGTTTATAGAGTAAGACGTCGTGAACGGACGTAACGATATCGAAGGCCTTTGAAACGTCGTTATATGAACAGTCTACTTGATGGCTTTTATCTGAAGAATTTGATACGTAATCAGTAAACACCAATAGGTTGGTTTCTGTAGATCGACCTTTTCTAAATCCGTTGGTTCGCTACGTTTGGTGGGGTTAGAAGGGGTTAGAAGGGCTACTTAAAAGGGGTGCCCAGGTTCATTGGGTGAGCTTTGCCTAGGTCTTGGCGGCCTATGCGTTTGCCCGCAGTAGGGGGCTCCTACTGCGGGCAAACGCATAGGACGCCGGGCAAACGCATAGTGGTGGGCCAGATCGGGAGAGACAAGAAAAACCTAACCTAGACCTCTCCAGCCGGACTCTCTCGACCCATCGCCTTGCACCGCAGTGGTAGGGATGGATTCATACGTCCGCCACTCCTATATACGTTGACCCCCAGACTCCTACCGACCCCTCATACCTTTTCCTTCCCAGAACTTCCTCTCCTTCCTTTCACAGGCATGAGAGATTACATAGGCCCTGATGGAATTTTTTTTCCTCCGAGCTAAGGTAAAAAAAAGCATTTTTTTCAGTTCTGAATGGTATCCTCCACTCTGGAAAGTGTCGCAAATATACATATAACTAAGTATCTACTCATATTTAAAATAATAAACAGTGAAATAACAAACTTCAATCGTGTATAATTTACTTGCGCACGCCGTGATTCGAACCCCCCGACTTCCGATTGCTAGTCTGAGCCTTAGTTCTTCACTACGGAGTAAAAAAATATTGAAACATCTGCAACTCTCACAATAATTAGCTACCAAAATTTAACTTGAAAAATGTCATACCTAATACAAGTGGAGGAGAAACATTTATTTTATTTAATGAGACCTCAACGGTCAATGGACTTTGCCTTCCATAAAATAACAACAGGTAAGCGTAAAAAACAAAAATTTTCACCAGATATTTTTGAAATGCGCATTTTTTGTTGAAAAATGTGAGTACACGAGCAGTTCAAGTACTTAAAAATTCACGTAAAATATTCAGAAGGGTGGCCGTATGTTTAAAATGTTCATAGTTCAAACAAGATACGTATTCTTTTGATGCTGAAAATTTAGGCCGGTCCCAGGAAACATTTTTAATTTATATACAATGTTTTTCAAGGGAGACCCTTAAATGCATAAAGGTTGCTAACATATGTAAGGGACAACAGAAGTCTGTGTATTTAGGACAGCTTTGTTCAAAGATTCTATTAAAATATATATACAAATTCAACCCTTATTTTACTATTTCAATAAACTCCTGCATTTTATGCTTAAAAACATATGAAAATTATAAAATAACCCAAAAATCTCTGGTAGGTGCAAGATAAATTTTTTTTTCAATTTGAATGTTTGGTTTGTTATTTTATACTAGCTTTTCCCCGCGGCTTCGCTCGCATGGTATTACGGGAAATTACTGTAACGGTTGAACTTATCAATTATCCCCCCTCCTCCCCACCCCACCCCCTCCCGCATTCCATCCATTCATTCCCTTACATTCAGTTTTCAAACATCTAGTCTGCCACCTAAATTTCACAAAGAAAAAAAGAATTATCCAATTTCGTTCATTCGTTCGGAATTTATGCGCTTACAAACATTTCGGGTGTTTATTTTTAATTAAATATTTGGAAGTTTGTTAATATAATACAAAATTACACTATTTATTATTCAGCCTTTATAATCGTTACGAATTATATTTTTAATGTAGGAACACATACTATCTGACATTTATTCCAGCTTGTCCAAAAAAAAACAAAACATATTCTAATATTTGAATTTTCTGGGGCAGTAGCTGACCAGGGGGCTGAGTACCTACCAGTTTAGAGCCCACAAATATATCAACATCGTTTCCATGGGAATGATTTTTTTCTGACATTTGCAATTAACTCGCTTTTGTTAGCGACAGAAAACGTATAACAAATATAATATACTAATATTTATAATTTCATAACGCCAGAGCTTACCATCATATACAACATATAGTCTGTGCATATAATTTAGCTTTCTATTGGTGAATGAATTTTTAAAGTCTTTTTATTGGTTAATGCCTGAAAAGGTCATAAACAAACTCGAGCAGTTTCGCATTTATAATATTAGTATGGATGGATTGCTTACGAATGACTCCCAACGTCGAGCCAGATTTAAATACCTGACATTGCAGACGATTTTAGAAGCAGAAGAAGTAATTTTGAAAATTTTCAAAATGATAGGAGATTTCAAGGAAATAGTAGAATAAGAGCCTAAAAATCTTAATATCCATAGTTGAAGATCAGAAAAATGGAACTAACGAATAATAACTTCAAAATGATTAAAGGAGATTCCAAAAAAAATGAGGAATAATTACCTAAAGGATTTAAAAAATCCATAAGAGAAGATCAGAAAAATGGTACTAGCGTGGAATAATTTACCAACCGAGGTTTTGTAATAATAATAATAAATGAATAACGGCTTTTATATGTCAGCTCGATGGCGTTCCCCGCGTAAATACCGATATATGTCTTGGAGAGTCTTCATTTTATTTGTTGCACTCTCACTTTCTGTCAAAGGTTGGATTTCATCAAAAAAATCCACAGACCAGTCACACAAATTTAAACACCATTGGGTTCGGCTTTTCCTATCTATTGTCATATTGTATACAGGATAAAATGTGTCACACTGCCGCGTGAATGCATCCAAGTGTCGGTGACGGAAGAGGCGATAAGAAGTTAAGCTAATAATTTATGCCGGGACTGCATAATAGTCGAAAAGGTAATGTTTTGTTATATGTCGCATTTAGTTCAGGAGATAAGCTTGGAATACTTCGGAAAGACACGCACAACTCTGTGGAACGGAGGGACCATTCTTTGGTTTCAGTGATAAATCGGCGTTTAATGAAATATCGTTTTTACAGATTCGTCTATACAACAAGGAACCACCTTGTTCCACGCTCGTACCTTGAAACTTTGGGGGTGATTGGGGGTGATCATGAAAAAGTTTTTTTTTTTCATTCGTACCTAATTTAAAAAAATACGATAAGTTTCCTATTTATGCGTTTTACAAAACGTTTTATAAACACACCTTTCACACTTCTTCTTCTTCTTCTTCCCCTTATTCTATTCAGGTCGGGGACCCATTGCATTGACAAGGCTCCTCCATACGTACCTATCTTGTGCTGATTGTTTGGCCTCCGTCTATGGTAGTCCCATCCTCTCCTCACACAGTTTCTGGAGTTGCCTCGCCCAACTGTATCTGAATCTCGCTATTAGGACTCAGCTGAAACAGATGGACAAATTAAAAATACCTCTTTTTCTATGAATACCTCACAAGAGTCCCGGCTATCCTCAACTGGGGTATGTTGTGAGGCTGAAGGTGGTGGGAAGGGGAAAGAGAAGAGGGGAAGAGGAAAGTGAAGGGGAAGTACCTGGCTAATCAGATTTCGTCATCAATCACGGCTCAAATCAATCAATCCATTTCAAACAACGTTTCAATTCTGGTTGGTGGTTTTACACCAGGGCGAAACTGAGTGTGTCTTTCACTCTGGAGCATGTCGCAAATATAATGTATATTATTTAAAATAAATTAATTGTGAAGTAACACAAATTAATCAAATAAAACTTATTTGCGCACGCCGGGGTTCGATCCCGCAACCTTCGGATTGCGATTCAAGAGCCTTACCCCTCCATCATGGAGTCAGGGGCTGAGTTGGCATCGCGTTTGGGTCCCACCCTCGTATTGCATGTTAGATTTCTCGACTGGCCAAGTCCTCCATCACGACACAAGCATTTTCCATTTTTGTGGTGGTGAAGGAGATTTTCAAATATCGTCAGGTTATTCGTAACTTGGGAATGTTTGGCTTTCTTAAAAAAATGCGTGGAACACAGAATTCTTATCGACTTAAATACTTAAATTTTCCAATATGTTTAATTCATACGTTAACCTTATTTTCTTTTAAACTATATCTGAAATTTTTAAGCAGTATGTTGTTGTTGTTTTTTTTTATATATTCAATAATATTATTATTCAATTTATAAAAACAGATTATTTATAAACAAGTTCTGCTACCAAACAGTTTGATAATGCCTTCAGAAGGCGAAACAGCTGTCACGCGTAATAATAACTAGCAGAACTTGTTTAAAAATAAACTGTTTTTCTTAAATTGAATAGTAATTTTATTGAATATATAAAAGAAATAAAGAATTAAAATGGAGTTCTATAAATTGAACTTCATAACTGTAAATAGTATGTTCTTTTTTTGTTATTTCTAAATATGAATCGGTTAATATACAAGTTCTCCAATTAGACCTGAGATTATTTCTCTACTAACTAAACTAAAATATTTATATTTATTTAAAATACCAACTAAAATACTTATATTTTCTTTAGGTATCTAACTAATACCTCCTTTAATTTTTTTCTTCTCTCTTTAACTTTTGTTATCTTTATATATGTAATATGGCAGACTGGGATTGCGTTATCCTTCCAGTCCTGCTGTAATAAAAATTTATATAAAAAAGGTTAAGCCGCCGTAATATCACCGTCGTTATACAATCTTTACATGGATAATTGTATGCAAGAATTGAAAGAGGTGGGAATAGGTGGGATTAGGCGCGAAATCAGAAATCTGAAAATTGCCTATTGTATGTTGATGAAGCGGCGCTGATTTCTGACAGTGTGGAAGATTTTAGTCTTTCGTGTCTAGAATGAACGAAATGTGTTATTTTTGTAGAAAGCACTCACTTTGTGGTTTGATATATTTAATAAAATAAAATACTTTTTTGTTTAAAACCACGAGATTTATTAATATATGAACCGACCGATTTCGCCTTAATCAAGCATCTTGAGGGTACAAATTAATTTTGATTTGTACCCTTTTGTTTAGTATTAATTTGTACCCTGAAGATGCTTGATTAAAGCGAAACCGGTCGGTTCATATATTAATAAATCTGGTGGTTTTAAACAAAAAAGTATTTTATTTTATTGAACGAAATGTGTATGAAGAATAAGTTAATGATGAATCTAAGTAAGTTTTAATTCATGGTTTTTGAAAGAGAGAGTGCGTAAACAGTGTGCAATATAATTGTGAATAATGAATACTTGGCGCAGGTGGAAAAGTTTGTGTATTTGGTATCTGGGAAGTATGTTTACGAGAGATGGCAAGGCTGACAGAGATATTGTAAGAAGGGTGAATGCAGGTATTTCCGCCAATGGAGGACTGAATGAAGTTGGCGCTAACAAAAAAACTGTCCATAGAAGCGAAGCTAGCAGTCCACAATGCAGTCATGAAATTGGCAGACGAAGGATGAAAGTAGACTGAATGCTGTAGAAATGAGATCCTGGAGGCTTGTGTGTGGTAATATCATGTATGATCGTGTGTAAACATATCCATATAAGAGATCTGCAAAGAATGCAAGGCTTGTAAGCGTAATGAGCAAGATTAAGGAAGGGATCCGCAGATGAATTGGGCATGTAGAGTGTCAGAACGAAGAAAAGAGTGTAGGGATATATGACGCGAATTGAATGGTAAAAGAAATCGGGGACGCCCAATATGCTTGATGCCATGGCAAGAGTCAGAAAAATAGAAGAGAATGTATGAGACGATGAACAACTGTGAATGAAACAAAGAGTGTGTGCCAAGACCGAGTTGTTTGGCGGCCCATTCTCTTTGCCCACTTCTTCGGGGAGACGGCATGATAATGGTTAGTTAATTAGCAAAAAACATGTTTAACATAGTAACCCAAAAATTTGAAAAATTGATGGTGGAATTGACCCACGGTGAAAAATTGGTTATTGGAAAAAGAATATTTATTTTGATAAAATTTATGAAAAAATGTTTAAACTGTAGATAAAAGATGTAAATTGTAACTTTAAATATATTTGTAAGTATAAGCACCTGCACCTATAATATATTTATAAGCACCTGCTGTCAAGCCAATTGCAATTGGCTTAGCGGGACTGGATTGTTGGTTTATAAAATAAATAAATAAATTTAAAAAAAAAAAAAAAAAACCGTCTTTTAATATTTTAGTAATGTGAAACGGATGGACAGAGGATCATTGGAAGATAAAAAATATAAATATCTTGCAACTGGATGATGGTTGGGAAAACCGAAGGAAGGCATGATACCATGACTGAGTCAGATATCGGAGTCAGAATAATGGAAGAGATTGAATAAGAACATTTATGAATGTGAAGGGAGTAAGAAGTGAAGAAATTGTGTATTCCATCGTCCTTGCTTATTAGCAAAATGCGATTATAATAATTCTCCGATACTTTATACAGCGCAATTTTTGTGAGATGTCACCATACCAAGAATTAACAGTGCTTGATAATAGTTAATAGTTTAATTAGCAATAAACCAGCATTCCCAACACTTTATTTTAGACATTTGTGATTTTTAAATTTCACTGCAGTATCATGGCGTGTTACGTACCTCTTTAAGCCGCTTCTTCTGTTTGCGTTTTACTATTTTTCCATTCTTTTCAAGATTTTCAAAATTAAAAGTGCTTGGGGAAAAGATTCAGAAAAACGAAAAAATAGGTACTAATATTATTAATTAATAATTCTAAATTTGAAATGTATATTTCGCCTCCCCTCCGTTCAAAATCTCATCTCTTCTAAAATTTGCACATTTAAATAAAATTAATACATAAATTCACCCTTCCTTTCTCTTTAATTTGAAATGATGGCCTAGAATACTCTTGAAAGATGAAAGCCAGAAAGAATTGAAAAAAGGGTATTTCTTTGATTTAACTTTTTTAACAGATGTCGTAATTTTGCTTCCGCGACAACTCAACAAAATGGCATTTTAACACCCCCTTAAAAAATCATTAAAATTTATGAAAAAAAATAAAAATTACCGATAACCTAACCTAACGTAATCAATTTAAGTTATATAAAAAAAATTGCATCAATTTCAATGACTTTTTAAAGTAGGTGATACAGTTGCATATTGTTGAGTTATCCGGTCACCCGTTATTTTTCAAGTTGTGTTTACGATGTTCATTCGAAAAGTAAATTTATGATCAAATGTGACAAATGCCTCCATTTTAAATACTTAAAGCTTCATAAATGCTACAATTACAATGCTCCGTGATTTTTCATAGATGTAATGTTATAGCTTGGTGAAAAGTTTGAAATTCGAAATGTATTTTCTGTTTATCCGAACATGGGATGATTGACACTGAATGATGAATAATATGTTGGCTTCCCCCTGATCATCATCAGACACTGGAAGGCCATCGAAATTCTCCAGAAAAAACATGCGTTTCTTTCTGTCAGAATTTTTTAAGCTGGGCGATGTTCACCCTAAGAATAATATTGTGTTTATGTTAAGTTTATATTCCGAACGATGAATTGTTTACATTCGATTATAGATGAGGAAAAACAACAAAACACCTATTGAAACTTTTTTACATGGAGTGTTGTCATTCACACGGAAGTTGGTTAATAATTAACGGCTAACAGCACGGGTAAACTGTTAGTGAAAACTAGCTAGACTAACCCGAAAGAAAGTTTTGCGTGTTTACGAAACAGGAAATTTAGAATTATGTACACGTTGAAAAGGTTTTTTTTTACATTTTCGTTAAATATTAATATGCTCGTGTCATTCTTATTCAGGTGTCCAAGAGGGTGAGTTGAGAGGTTAAACACATATGTCATAAAAAAATCTAAAATCGCAATTACGCTCCCTCGTAAGTAACATAAAGAGTTTTTCTTCGTGTTGCCAGGGTTCCTACTTATCCCAATCCATTTTTGATAGACGTTGATAAATGAATAAAACTTGCAAACATTCGTTTTTCTTTTCTGCTTCATTTCCCCACTTCTTTCAGTTTGACAATATATCCCAACATGGATGCCATAGTCTCACTGGCTATAGGCTCGGGGAAGCAGAATTAATTTCTTATCGTTTATTTATTTATTAAAGCAAAGACGGTACACGGAGCACTCAGGCCATGGGCCCATTGTGCGTACTCAAATTTCACCTTTTTCCTTTGAATTTGCTTACAGGTTTCTGTTTTTCCGCTTGTGGAGAGTCGTGTAGCGGTAAGGGTTTTCCCATAGGAAATCCCCCGTTGTTTGGGCCCCACGAGGAAAGGTCCTCAGAGGTGGCCTCAGCTCTCTTCTCCACTCCCCCTTGATTCTCCAAATAACCCACGAGGGAAAAGTCTACAAAAGTGGCCTAATTCTCCTCTCCTCTCCACCTTGGGTCCCTGAAAGCCCCACAAAAATATTTAATAATTGAAAAAGTTAATATCAACACATCTCAATAAAAACATCACAGAGATAATACGCAACATATACAAAAATGTAACGGAAACCCCTCCCCCCTTCTTTCCCGCATTTCTCTTCCACATTCTCCAACTTCCCCTCTCCCTAGTCATCACTCCAGCCAAACCTGCCCTCCCTCTGTATTTCCCCTACCCCTCACGGATTTCCCTCCACGACCCTCCCTCCGTCCTTCCGCTAAACTATTTGAAATATGTGAATTCATTTTTCTTATACCTTGTACAACTTGTCCACATATTTCATTACGTTAGAGCTCATCTTACAGAAATTTTTAAGGGCGTGCGCACAAAAACTCACTAACGTTTCATGCAATCGGATTAATGGTACGGGAACGCGTATGGAAAAAAACAAAGAAACATTTATTTTTGTACACATATAGATATAGCTTGCGGAACTTGCCCAGGCTTTACAAAAAGTTTTTAAAATTAGACACGGTGACGGTTTTTTAACTAATTAATCACAACTCTTAGAAATGTTATTTGTCGTTACTTGTTTATCCATTGTAATTTTTGATAATTTTCACTTTATCCTGACATAGAAACCACTGGCTTCGGAACATGTTGACAATTTTGATTAAATAAGTGGTGTTTACAAGAAGATTAGTTTTCATTTTAATAATATCGCACATCTTATAGAAAAGTGTCATAAGTCAAAAAGTTAAATTTTACAGAAGAGCGCAAAAAAATTGACGAATGATGAACAAGCGTCCCCGTTAGACATTTTGCGAAGATGGCGTGACCTTAAATACGGTTTTCGTGGGGCATACATAATCACAATCACTTAACTTTTCGTAAAATAGAAAATTTTAACTTACGCCGCTTTTCTATGGGTTGTGCGAATAAATTTATTTAAATGGTTCTCAAAAAAAAAATACTTGCATTGGTAAACTGTAAATATTTTTTCTAGAAATAGCAGGTATGTAAAAATATAGTAAAATAGTTATTAGCAAGCGCGGTCCCTCCATATATATCTACTGTGAATGTGGCACTTACCTTCCTTTCTAGGCGTATAATAAATATAATAATCATTGTTATTTATTTATTCTGCATTAAAAAAGATTTGGACTTATTTTTTTCTAGCCTTAAAATAATACATATAATACCATTCTCGATGCTCATGTGAGTCGTGTGTCGAATGTCGCATAAACGCACCAATACCAGCAATAATCCAAGCGGATTCTCTGCTTCATTCCGCATCCGCGATGTTAGAAAAAGTTTGAATTTCGCGAATGTGTATTTAGTTTTGCCTGCCGAAATTTGTCTGAAGCCGGATACGCATTCTATGGGAGCATCCAACGCGCAGAAAACGACTTTAATGCGCATAAGTGTAGAGCACATAATAGCATAAGCAAAACGCGTGGGTTTAACTCAGTACGTATTAGATTTGTTCCCGCGACCATTTTGACAGTTTGGCAGTTTGGTTTGGCAGTTTGGCTTGAATAACCGAAGCCAATTTATACGTTGAATATCTTTCGAATTTCTATTTAATTAAGTTCATTTTAGAACTGTAATAATTGATGTGAAGCATAAAAGATTTATATAGCTAATTTGAGATAATATTTCTGTCAGTAATCTTGTTCGTGGGCTATTCTATAGATATTTATATTTGATATTAGGTAGATATGTATTTCAGCATTCTTTATACAAAAAGTCATCGACCGCCACTGATAGTTACCTATTTATAGGGAGGTATGCTGGTACGTAAAAATATAGTATAATTTAGATAGTTGCCTATACATGCGGAGGTACGCAGGTATGTATTAAAATAATACACTCTAGATAGTGACCTATTTATAGGAAGGTACGCAGGTACGTAATAATATAGTATAATATAGATAGTAACCTATTTATAGGGAGGTATAATGCGGTCACCATTTCGCATTTCACCAGATCTAAATCAAATCAACAATGCGGCCGCCTTTTGTGGGAACGCAATCCCAGCGTAGGCTTAGGCGAACTACGCCCGTAATCTCGGTCGGATTATAAACTAGGTTATCGAGTCCAGCATATACGGGTAAAGCCGTACTGAGAATTTCTGATATCAATTATTTGCAAATTAGAGTCAGTTGACATTGGATTGGTTTGAAATGTTTCTAAATAAATACAATTTAATTAACCACTAGGACCCATTATCTGGCTTTCACGACAATATTACAATGCTAGATTTACCTGACTTATTAATAGCCATGCAAAATTATTTCATAATATCCTACTGATATGCGGTATTCTTGTAAGTATCTCGTAAGGTGTTTTTTGATGAAAAACTTTGTTTGAAATCAAATTTTTAAATGGAACTTTGAGGAAAACACAGTTGTGTCCGAAACTATTTGGTTTTACACTGAAATATTCTTTTGTAGGCATAAAACAATGCATTTCACAATTTAAAAATAATATTCCATCTCAAAGTAACTAAATTGGTGACCGAACATCTCAATAATATTAATAACTTTATCACCTCCTAATTTTAAAATTTTAAATTTTAAAGTTTTAATTTTAATTTTAATTTTAATTTTAATTTTAATTTTAATTTTAATTTTA
The DNA here is from genome assembly GCA_936435175.1 of Glyphotaelius pellucidus. Lineage (NCBI taxonomy): Eukaryota > Metazoa > Arthropoda > Insecta > Trichoptera > Limnephilidae > Glyphotaelius > Glyphotaelius pellucidus. The sequence goes on along the minus strand of OW386538.1, from coordinate 27,891,998 downwards.
ATTTTAATTTTAATTTTAATTTTAATTTTAATTTTAATTTTAATTTTAATTTTAATTTTAATTTTAATTTTTTATTTTAATTTTAATTTTAATTTTAATTTTAATTTTAATTTTAATTTTAATTTTAATTTTAATTTTAATTTTAATTTTAATTTTAATTTTAATTTTAATTTTAATTTTAATTTTAATTTTAATTTTAATTTTAATTTTAATTTTAATTTTAATTTTAATTTTAATTTTAATTTTAATTTTAATTTTAATTTTAATTTTAATTTTAATTTTAATTTTAATTTTAATTTTAATTTTAATTTTAATTTTAATTTTAATTTTAATTTTAATTTTAATTTTAATTTTAATTTTAATTTTGATTTTGATTTTAATTTTAATTTTAATTTTAATTTTAATTTTAATTTTAATTTTAATTTTAATTTTAATTTTAATTTTAATTTTAATTTCAATTTTAATTTTAATTTTGATTTTAATTTTAATTTTGATTTTAATTTTATTTTTTTATTTTTTATTTTTTTATTTTTAATTTTTAATGAATTTTCAAAGGCGTGTTGAAATGCCTCTTTATTGAACTGACTTATGCCAATTATACGAAGGAAATGGTTATTTTGAAAGGGTTATTTTTAAGTGTTCAAAACTCCATATACGAGCGTCGGTTGTGTTGACTTTTAACCTTGTTAACACAATGAACAAGATACCTTATTTATTTTCACCTATCTAATAATAGATAGATAGGTAAAAATAAATAAAAAATGTTTCAATTAAAACAATATTTAAATTTGTTTCTCCATTTTTATATAATTTGCAATCGAAACAAATGCATCCGATTACAAACAACTGGTCAAAACTTTACTGTAGATATTTACTTTCTGGTAGGTATTAGAGAAGAGGCGAATAGAAAGTAGGAGGTTGCTGACCCACCCTAAATGTTGGTTCAGGGAAGGGAAGGTAGTAGGTAGTGTAGGTAGGGGCAACCGCATAACGGAATTGCCCGTTCCGCGGCCTGTTTCCAATTTCCACCGACAGATGCTGCCGTAATCAGCCCGCGGCAGGTAGAGGCCGGGCACGCCACTGTGTGGGTATAGAGAGCCATTTTTACGCTTACGGTCTAATAGATGTATGGAAAACATTTTCCACTTAAAAAACAGGGTAATGAAAAAAACCACTTTGGCATACTTCGCTGCAAAAACATTATAAAAAAGCTTTAAAAGATAACAATGTACTTACGGCAGAATCTTTTTGATAAAAGGTAGTTACGTATTATTTTAAAGCCCTATTACATACCTACCTATTTATTGATAATCCGAAATGGATTCTTAAAGTTAAAATTGTTTTTAACGTGAATATATTTTTTTAATTTTCATACTGTAGATACTATCAGTATCGCCCTGGAGAAAAACGAGGTTCTTACCCGGCGTCATGAAGGATGGGTCAAAATAACCCGCTATGTTTGAAATTTCTTGTATTTTTATAACTACGCGTGCGAGGTTGCCGCTGTTCTCAGTAGCTGGAGGCCTTGACTTTCTTTAAATGTTTTTAATGAGAAAACCGTGATCGCTCTGCGAGTTACACGTGCCTAAAGCTTAAAAAGTTAAATACGACCCTTCCCCGTAATACCGTTGTACGTTTTTTTTTTCTAAATATTAGTTTGTTAGGTGCCATTTAAATTGAAAGAATGAAAAAAAATATGTGTTGTGTGAAAGCTAGATGAAACTAATTTTGTGAACTTTTATGAAGTAATGTATTTATTGTGGTTCCATGACTGTTTGTCCGGCGACAATTGATCCCCGACAGTTGGTCCGCTGACAGTTGATCTCCCCGTCAGTTGATCCCCCCGTCAGTTGATCCCCCGACAGTTGATCCCCCGTCAGTTGATCCCCCCGTCAGTTGATCCCCTGACAGTTGATCCCCCGACAGTTGATCCCCCGACATTTGATCCCCTCGATAGTTGATACCGCCGACAGTTTATCCCTCCGACAGTTGATCCCCTAAAAGATTATTACTTCAAGTAAGTATGCAAAGAGGATATACGGCCGTCGATATATTTACATCTGAAGGCAGCTATCTAGTAGAAATCTTTAGCGGTTTTTTGCTAAGCCTTAAAAGTAAGCCTTAAGCATTTAAAAGTATGTCATATTTATTTATTACCGCATGCTCCTTCGAAGAGTCAAAATTATTGTTAGTAAAAATATTTTTACAACGGATTTTCACTCAAGATGCCTTCAGATATAAGTATATCGACTTTGGTTGTACGGTCGTATATCCTCTTTGCGTACTTACTTAAAAAATAATCTGTCAGGGAAACTTTCAGAGGGATCAACTGTCGGCGAGATCCACTGTTGGGGAGGGAGGTCAACTCTCGGGGCGATCAACTGTCAGTGGGCCAACTGTTGTGTGATCAATTGTCGTAGGAACAATTGTCGGGTTTATTGAATAAAAAAATAAATTATTGACATATTTTTGTCAATCAAATATCATGTTTTTTTTATATAATGCAATACAGCTATAAGTAAATTTTCCTACTTTTTTCATAACTGTAATGAAATATCTGGTGTTTAATAATTGGGTCATGATGATCCAACCACACGTTCGTGTAACAAATTTCCACCTCCATCAAGCCGGGTTAAATGGCTTTAACCATGTTTGCTGACGAGATCTGAATAGTCACGTGCTTCCCAACCTTCACCCCTCCCCCCCTCACCTCCTTCTTGTTGGAGTATGACGCCGAGATGAGAGAGCAGAGGGGAGAGAGTATTTTGAGAGATATTTATATCTAGCAACAGTGATGTATGCCTTTCTATGAAAATACTTGCGAGAAGTGAAAAATTGTAAGCGTTTTTTAAATTCACATGACTGGATACATTCAAAGTAAATTTATTTATTTATTTGAGACATAAACAGGATATTTACAGAGCATTATTTTGGTTAATGTATAATAAATTAAGATACAAATATAAATATCCCTAGACTAATGCGTCTAAAGTAATAACATTAGCGTATTCACAGACACATGAAAAACAATGTAAGTATTTTTTTACATAATTTAGAAACTTAAATAGAAAATTTGAAATACATGATAGCTACATAATATTTAAAGTGTTTAATAAAAATAATAAAACAACATTTTAGTTGCACAAATCATGGAGATATTTCTTAAAACAAGTAAAATTATTCACAAAAATATCTATTATAGAGTGTGATTTAGTGAGATCGTTGTAAGATCGTGACATTCTAGATATGGGATTAAAGTATGCCGTATTATTGTTAAAAATTTTGGTCCAAAATATGTCAAATTTTCTGGTAGATTTGGGCCTGGCGTATAAATTAATTTCATTGATTAAGTTACTATCTACTAGGTTGTTAACAATTTTATAAAACATTAAAAGGTCATTTATATTACGTCTTTTAACTAGACTCTCTAAATTGAAATGTGTAAGTCTTTGTTCGTACCCGTCTAGAAGATGGTAGACACCTGACCGGTAAGACAAAATTAGGTGACGTTGTCGAGTGGTAAGGCTCTGACTAAGGTTGACGCTCCGAAGGTTGCGGTTGCAAGTCCCGGCATTCGTATTAAATTTAATTTGACTATTTTGTATTATTTTACAATTAATTGATTCAAAATAATATATTGTATATTTGCGCCACTTTGCAGAGTGGAAAATACTCTGTTTACCGTCGTGATGTAAGACTACCGTTCAGAAGTCAAACGTTACTTGAAATAGCTTAAGCCGTGCTTGGTGACCAGATCTGAATAGCCAGGAACTCTCCTACCTTCCTCTTTTCCTCTCAGTACTCCCTACTATCCCCAGACTCACAATATGCCTCAATCCATAGTCTGACTGGCTCCAGAGGTGGACAGTTGGGACTTTTGTGCGGAATTCACGTACAAATAACAGGTACATAAAAAACACCATTGGATTTTAAAAAATTTGCCAAATATGGTACGAAATATTAAATAAAAAAAGGAATATTTTATTATTCCTCAATTTTCATGCAGGCGGATGGTGAGTTTTTGGAATTGGATTAAACCCGTTTCCCTGACGGCTGGCGTGTTTTTAAAATGCATATAATTACATTACCTTTACGGCTGATGCCTTACCGAAAATGGTTTTTAAACATCAAAAACCCAGAAAATGTCGGAGCTCCGTAATAACGTTCTGTTTTAGGCTGATAAATATTTTAGGTTTAAAACGAATTTCGGGATGGTTTTATCGCGAAGTGATGTCACATTTTTCCAATATTAAAAATATTTACATTGCAAAGTACATAAAGTAGTTGAAAAATTAAAAGTTTTGTAAAAAAATCACACTTGGATGATGCTGCACATAGCAACATTATCGGAAAGTTAACATTACGAAATACGGCTCAATAGATTTAATTGAATTAATGGATCTGTTTTTTAACAACTAGCAGAAGAAAATCTATGGTTTTTCATTTAAAAAATCAATTTAGGTTCTCAAAAGAATAAGGACGCGTATTTATATATTTATAAGACTTGGAAATATTCTTAGACTAGAAAACCTGAAAAGAGTGTACTGTGCATTTGTTCTATCCATGTTAGAATACGGTACTATTGGCTGGGGAGAAACAAATGATATTATTTTAAATCCTCTCAAAATAGTTCAATGATCGACAATTAATGTTCTCCTAAAAAAACATCAACATCCATTAAAAGAATCTATTCAATATTCAAAGTACCTACCATGGACAAAAAATATTTACAAGTTATCAAAATAATATTAAAAACTAAAATTCAATACCAAGCATATTCAAAACACTTATTTTTATCTAGATATAACTTATTTCAACAACCTCCCGCTAAATCTAAAAATTATCAAAAATAATCGTGAATTCCAACTTAAATTAAAAAACTACCAAAAGGTTCATGTCTATTTTTATTATTCTTTTTTTTAAATCTTGATATCTATTGTTGATAAATTTAAGTTTTTCTTATTTATCTTTTTGTTAATATTTGAAATATTTTATTATTTACTTACTTGCATGATTTCATATAATTAAGCATGAATTCCCTCACCGAGCACAAAAAAGAGCCTTGTCTCTTTACGGTGAGGAAAGGCTATTTTTATATTCTTTTTTATTAGTGTATAACTTTAAGTAATATATACTTATTGTAAAAAACATACAAATATTAAATTAGTAAAGAAAATGATAAAGCAGAGGTTTTCAATAACTCGTCTTTAAAGAAGCTATTTTCTTTTTCCGTTGCCTTCTCTTGTTGGAGGTTAAAACAAAACTAATAATATAATAAATCTCTCATTATCACCAAAACTCCAAATTTTACGAATGGTGATACTCTGGTTGGTGAAAACACAATTTAGAAATTTTGCAATGTATTCATTTTTTAACTTTATATTACTGCCTACCTAGTGTAATAGAACTGCAACCTATGATCTACGAATATATTTGGATTAAATATCAGAAAGTGGCAGAAAAATACCTAAGGTTAAAAAAATTAATAAAATATGTATTTTTCATAATATTTTCTAATTCTTAATTTTTAGTTTTCCGTGATTAACATAATTCTTAATTCTTTTTGTAACTTTTCTAGAAAACGTTTTTGTTGACTAATATCAATTATTAATTTATTTCATGATTATGTTTACAAAAAATATGATTTTTTGGAAAAAATAACAATTGAAAGTGATTGAGATTTATAAATTTAATTTTTTCTGTCGTCTGAGTAAAAATATATTTTTTTTTTAAATATAAAATTTCGTACATTTAAGGGGGGAAAAAAAAAAAAAAATATATACTCCTAATTGTAAAAACTTTATGATTTTAGTGCACCATTGGTTTTCATAGACTATAAATATATACAGTTCTAGAATATAAACAAACATCCAATTTTTTTGCCTCAAGCCCTTTCATTGCTCTTTCAGTATGAAAAGCTGAAAGCCAGATAAATTCAATCTGAAACTTTTATCTATTTGCTCAGTGCAGCAGCGGTGTGAAATTGAATGAACACGATTGATTCTCTTCCGTGATCTCTGTTTACCCGTTACTACCTTAAACTAGCAAACTTTCGCGGTAGAAAAATGTCAATTGTATTTGAAATCAGTAATTTTTCTACGAGTCCTTAATTTTTGTTTTATACTGTCTAAGTATTAGCAAATGAAAATATTCCGCTAAAATAATAATTTCTAATAACGTACTTAGTAGGTACCTATATTACTTATTATGTGAAACTATTCGAGCGATATATTATTAAGAAGAACTAAGAAAATTACTGGAAATTTATTCTTCCCTTCAATCTTTCACCCATATTTTCTGGGAAGTTATAAGTTACAACTCAAACTTGCACAAAAATGTAAGGCTTTTTAAAAACGAAATACCAAATTATTAATAGGGAATAACCAGAAAAAACTGGAAATATGTCGTTTTTAAATCAACTTTTAAACGTTTTGACTCTTTTTTGTTATTTATTTTTGGGGTGTTATGCAGTGTTTCGCTACCTCCTTCTTTAGCCAACGTTTCGGATACTGTAACGCTGTCCAAAACGTTGGCTAAAGAAGGAGGTAGCGAAACACGGCATAACACCCCAAAAATATTTTTGGCTGTGAAAACCTAAAAACATACCTGTTTTGACTCTTTTTCAGAAGAAACTATAAATTGATTTCGAAAGACTGTTCTTTTACCTAGTAAAGCTATTTTTTTTAATATTGAGAAAATGTGTTTATTTTTAGCACAAAAAGGTTTTACCGTAGGTCATTGGCCGATTTTTTAAATTTTCAAACGAAATTTTGTATTTTACAACACATTTCAAATCATACAATCATGCAGTAAAATAAATCAATTAATTATTTTGGAAGCTTTTAATATTAATTTTCAGAATTTTAATTTTAGTTCAAATAAAATCATAAAAAAAAGATCCGTGCCCTTATTTTGTAACGAAAATACTTCAGTTGTTTGTCTATTTATTTACGGTCTTACAAACTAATATATTTAAAAAAAATACATTCTTCTTTTGCCAAGACATTATTAAAAAATTATAAATACTTATGATCATAAAATATTAACAAAAAGTACATAATTTTAATTGTTTTATCATCACGAGTTTGAAAATTTTTAAATGTAGGTATTTATCAAAGCAAATTTGGAATGAAATAAAATAGATATTGAGTTATTATGTTAAAATGCTGGTATGGAGAATAATGAATCTTTCTCATCGGAACCGCCCTGTACCGTTGCAAGGGTACGACGATTTTCGTTGAACGATTTTCGTTCGACAAAATTTAAATTCTGAGCCGCTGATTAATGGCTCTTAATATATTACTTTATGTTTTTAATATGACATTAATTACAGAAATAATAATAAAAGTTATTAAATCACGTGCATTTAAATGTTTGAATAGTTTAATTTTATTTTAATCATAATTGTAAAAGAGTGTATTAAATAAACGCTAATCACGAAATAAAATACTCTGTTTAAGCCAGCTTTAGCATACTCCGTTTTTTTAAATAAATGAAATAAATGATAACAATAAACGGAAACCATAAAATATAAATGAATTCATACATCCGTCAGTCCTGGACACATTGACACTCAGATTCCTACCAACCAATCAGACCTCTTTCCTTCCCAGTACTTCCTCTCCTTCCGTTCCTTAAAAGACCCTCCACACGGCTTGCCCAAAAATGACATACGCCTGGGGGGAATTATCTTCCTCAGGACCTCCTGCGGGGAGCTAATATATAAAAAAAACGTATGAATATACTCGTATGTGCATCGCCCAAGAATCTTAAAATCACCTTACAAGATTTAATATAAAAAAACAAGCTATGATCATAAATACATACACCGCGGAATGATTTCAAAGTTTCGGACTATTACATGTGTAACGAACGTGAACAGCTGAATCTGATTATCCTATGCCCCGGTACCAAAGCTGCTAACACTTGTCGGCAAATCAAACCAGGATTCAAGCAATTAAATGTGTGCGAAAACACTAATTTCGTGGTTGGCAAGCTTCTTCAAATGTGCTACATTCGGGATATTACGAAGCGCAGTGCTCTTAAAATGAGGAAATTTAGTACCTGAGTAGTCTTACTAAAATATATATTTTACGTGGTTATGTGTCAAACGCTTTCCTTCTTTTTATTAAATTTTAACGGATGCAGGTACGTTGTTCGCACAAAACTGTATGCTTAAAAAAAATTGTTTAAATTATTACATTGTTACAGTAATAAACATAATACTATGTCAAAAAAAAATAGTGAAACACACAATTTCAAGGATTACTACGCCAATTAAGAGAGCTAGCTCGTCGCCTTAGTTCTTAATTGTCCTAACGACCATTTTAGTTTTTGTTCAATTTCCTATTTAAAATTAAAAATAAAGTATAAAAACTTATGGTTAATCACTTAATTAAGAGTTATCTAAACTAAGGAGATCTTTATATTTACGGAAATAGCTTTATTTTAAACACCTATCATACATAATGTTTCATTGAAATAATGAAAGAAAACCTACTCCTCCTATAAAATTTTCTATTGGTCGTTTGGACAATTAATAACTAAGAGGCGAGCTCTTGAGCTTGGCGTAGGAGTTATTTCATAAATTATATAAAAGTGTACAATAAATATAATCTGAAGTACTAGGATGTTGTAACGTTACAAATTATAATATGGCATGAAATGAAGTGACAGCATTTTGAAACATGAATATGAATATGCAGACGTCCAGTGGGCCGCCCCAGACACAGCTGGGCGAGGCAACTCCAGAAAATGTGTGAGGAGAGGATGGGCCTGCCACGGACGGAGTCAGATCAAGACAGGGACGTTTGGAGGAGCCTTGTCGATGCAATGGGTCCCTGACCCGAATAGCATAAGGGGACAAAGATGATGATAATGATGATGAATATGAATATGATTTTACTAGTTGATTTTCTTCGACTCGTTCTTGAGTTCAACAGCACGGCTGTGGAAAGGTTTGCCGGCCTTTGTTTCCGGGGAATTTTGCTCCAATCCGGAGTGCCATAGAAATAATGATTTTTCGACGGATCTTTGTAGATAATAATACTAAACAAAATTTTATTAGGTACATATTTATTCTTCTTCTTTTTAGCGCTTACCGGTCTTAGCGGTAGGTACTTAAAGTAGCCTTTGAATAATATTCTAAAAAGATAAAGGGATGTCGTAGTCTCAATGGCTCAATGGCAGCAAAATTAAAAACATTGTCCGAATATAAGAAAAGGGACTTTATCTAACGATTCAATCAGCATTTACAAAAAACAGTGTAATTTAACGTCACATTTTATGAGACTATTTGAATAACGTAATTTTTAGCAATCCTTGCTTAGTTTATTAGGGTTCGCTCTAAAGCTTTATCGTTTTCAGATTTCTATAAACAATGTTGTATTATGTTTATTGTAAAAATAATACATTTAGGTAAACGTAATGTTTATCAAAAATACTATTCATATTGAAAAGTATTATTATTATAAAGAGGTACTTTTTGAACATGATAACGGAGCCACGATTCTTACTTTGAAATGGAATTAGTGAAATTGAATTGAATCAAATTTAACTGAATCTTATAAATGTTTTGCATAGAATATTGCGTATATTTTGTAATGGAAGATGCACTCAGTATCACCCTGGAGTATTGAACTCCCTGGACTCCCTTTCAGTATTGAAACGTTGCTTGTAATGGCTGTAGCCGTTTTTGGCGACTACATCTGAATTGCAAGGTTCCGTTCCGTCTCCTTCCCCTTCCCACTTACCTTCAGTATCAAAACATACTCTCCCATTGGCTCCAAGCAATTGGGAGCAGTTGTAACTCTTTTCTGATATTCACATAAAATATATATTTTTTTTTTAATGTTCAATTTTATTTAATTGCTCATATTGGTTAACAATACAGCGTAATTCAAGTGGGAGATTATTGTAGTTTTCTAAGGTATTGTAGTTTTTTTTTATAGTTGGTAAGAAAAATGGTTCCATATTTCGGTTGTTTAAAAGGGTTATAAATTGTTTCTAGTTCTCATTATTTTGTATTATCTCTGGTTGTTTTTGAGAATTTTTCGTAATAATTGTTCACAAAAAAGCCTATTAATTTTGTACTTGTAAACAACAATAAAAAATCAACTATTTTGCTGTTGGTTTGTTGACTCTGAAGATGTATATATTTTTATTCATATTTTTTTTGCATACCTAGCAGTTTTCACATTATTATTTAAACGACATATTTTCATATGAAAAAATAATGCACCATTATTTTCAAAATGTTTATACAACTGTTATAGTGGATGAAATAAAAATGCATATCGTGATGTGACAGCATTTTGTATGGCAATCATTTTTCTCCGTAAGTACGCCTAGAAATGGTTATTATTTCATACATTTTCCATTATTACGAATCTGTGATGCATTTCAAGCGCTTAAACAACATTGGCGCTATGCTCAATGACACAATGTAGATTGGTTCTTGTTTACATAATGTGTACCGCTGTTGATCTGACAACTATGCATGCAAAGTTTAGAGCGCGATGAGAAATAGTGGAATCGTTCTCCTTCACGAACAACAGCCATTATATTTACAAATAATGTAAGTAGATGTTGTCAAATCACCCCACTTCTATGTGATTGCTTAAATTGACTTACAATCACATAAAGTGTTCGGTTTAAATTTTTATGTCTTATAATGCACTGAATTCGCTGGCACAATCTCACCTGAATGATCTCTGTGTGGGACAGTCTTATTCAAACGCACGCGCAGGCCTCGTTATCTGAAGCTTATCTTAGAATTTAGGAAAAGAGCTTAGATCATTTTTGATTCATGTTCTTGGAATGTAAACTCTGTCCATAGCTGACACGAAAAACTTTTCTTTATTTTCGTTTTATGTAAATTCCGGTCAGAAGTTACAATTTCCCGGAGCCAGCGAGACTACGGCATCCCATATTTGGGTGTTTCGAGACCGAATGGTGAGAAGATGAGAAGGAAATGCAGAAGACGGCTGGGAAGTTAGTTAGTTAATCATGAAAATAATTTAGAAAAATCATGTATTCACTAAGACGCAAACATGTATCTAAACCAGGAAATTTGACTGTCCTAAAACGGGAAATCTCCTAGTTGGACAGTCAAAGTATTTTTTTTATAATGTATATGTATTTTTGTTTCAATAAATAAATAAATAAAAATAAATAAAGTAATTTAATTTTTTAAAGCGCTCTGTGCAATATTTAAATGATGTTTTTAAATGCATCTATTTGATTTTCGCTTTTGTTTCGATGAAATAAAATAAAATCTTAGAAGTGGAAGTTAACCCGTTTCCCGATATTCAATCGAGCTGAATTTCGGCAGATAGAATAAATGTTGATGATAATGCATTCTATCAACTTTTATTGACAACCACGCACTCTCTGACATAAACGCATTTCCGTGAAGTTCGACGACATTAGGTGCACTTAAGGTGATATTTACATTATTGTATTGGCGATTCAATCCAATAATGTAATAGTATGCCTTTCTTAAAAGAATTGAGTTGGATTAGGGATAAAACTATTTATTCAATATCATTTGCATATGTACAATTAATTCATCTTAAAGGGAACGGATGCGTGGCCCGTTAATTTTTGATTTGAGGCTAAAATACTCAACCAAACTGGAAAATTCTTTTTGTAATCAAAAGTTATATCAAACCTAGTATGGATATGTGATATCTTATTTATTTGTGTTTTAAAATATAAAATTAAGGCCATTTAAGATTTTAATAGATTTAAGAGTCATCTTGTAGAAGCATTTTGCATAAAAATATTCCAAAGTTTCCTCCAAAGCGAAGCAAAATTGAAGTCTTTAATTACCTACACATCATCATTGAAAACAAAAAAAATTATTTAACACATTACCGTACTAGATATTCAGAATAAGTTTTTACTAAATATTATATTATTCAGTTTGGTTTTTTCAGTTGGGAGCGTGGTTAAACTCCAGTTTCTATGTAGAAAAGTGTAATTCCCAGTCAAACCATTATTTTTGTTTTAAAATAAACCTGATAATAGATGTATTATGGCAAAAAAAAACTTGTTTTCTATTGATATTCCCTATTGATACCCTATTGATAGACATGGTACGCTCTTCAAAACGTTGTCTTAAAAAGGAGGTAGCGCAACACGGCATAACAAACCAAAATTAATTAACAATAATACTTTTGGCCGTGGAAATCTAAAATCATTTCTCGTTTTTTACGAGTTATTTTTTTCATTGTTTTGGTTGTTTGTTGATCTGTTTAAAACTTTAGGTTTACTGCCTAATCATCTGCGTGTACTAAGTTTCATCTGAAGCTAAATAAATGATTCAGTGTCATTAGAAAAAGTTATATTTCCAAATGTGTGCCCCATTTACATTAGTTGAATTATTTATTCCAAAACAAATGCTAGTACCTACATACAATTCCAATGTCAAATGACTCGAATCTGCTATACAAAATAATCAATGTTGACAACCAACTTAAACTTCTTTCAAAATCATCAGCTCAACTTTTCTGGAAATGATATAATAAGGGGGGGAAATATCATAAAACATTTTTAAAAAATCATTTCATTATTTTTGTCAAATTAGTAGAGCATAACACTACTGAGTTTGTCTCTTATAATTATTATTTGGCTTCTAGAAGACAATAGTCTGCTTCGTTTTATTAAACCTGCTAATTTTTATTGCGCAAAGGCAGAGCACGAGTAATTAAATCTTGAAAGATGACAGTGCATTCCCGTATCTAAAAAATGCACGGTGTCTTGCTCGTGTGATTTACCTCCGAGTCGCGAGGGTCAAGAAATGTAATTAAGCTTCTAGCCCGTGGAGTTCCGGACCATTAAGGAAGCGGAAACTCCCTCTTGCCGCCCTGCGACAAATATTCCACTCACCCCCGCCCTCTCGTGGCGGCCGGGCACACAAAATCCTTCAGAGCTTAAAACTTAATTGTAAGGTTTTAAATTAACGGTGCCGCCCGCTTATGTCATTTTGCCTAGCAAAGAAAAGTTTTTAGTGCGGCTGTCTGTTTTGTGCTTTCCTGGAACTAGACTTCTTTGCAAACGGAGGCTTCGATTACCGTTTAAGTTAAAGATACATTTTATACCAACTGCGACCGAGAAAATAATTATTTTAAAGTTGAAAAGCTCTCAATATTTTAAAACTAGTTTGAAAAAATTAAAGGTTTTTTTTTTTGTTTTCTACAATCCGATTTTTAATCTAATAAATACACTATTAATTAAGTTTATGTATGCTACCTACTTACCTATTTATTTTAAATCAGAATGCTAAACAAGCAGCAGTTAACTTCGTGATTTCATTAGGTATTCTATTTTATTCTTTACCTTTTCTTTTTTATTAATATTTATAGAGCATATGCTGTAGGCTTATAATACAATGCACGCACCTGTTTCTTTTATGTTTAAGTTCTAATTCTTTGTTATTTAGTTTATATGTATAACTTTATTTTATTATTATTTTAATAACTTTGCTAAACAGACAACAGTAAAATTCATGTATAAATTCTTTCTCATTTCTTTCTAGTTCATATTTATACAAAATGTGTATGTAGCACTAAAATATGAAATGCAAATACCAGTTTTCTTTTTTTAATAATTTGTTATTAATAATTTGTATGTAATTTCAATTTTATTATCATTATTTTAATAACTTAGCTAAACAAACAACGGTGCTTTATATATTTTAATTTTTTATTTTATTTTATTCTTCCTTTTCTTATTTTTCTTATTCTATTAAAAATATGTACGAGTATGTATAGGTATTTGGGACTATAAAATGCAAAAACCAGTTTCCTTTTGTTTCTTAGTCCCTTAATTTTCAGTATACATACATTTTTATTATTATTATTATAAAAACTTTGCTTATCAAACAGCGACTTTTTTTATATTAAATTGATTTTTGTATTTTATATAATTCTTTCTTTTATCTTTTTTTCTTATTTTGTACAACAGTAATATGCAATGCATACACCAGTTACCTATTTGTTTTCCTCTTTTATTAAGTACAATTTTTTTTTTTATTATTTTAATAAATTTGATAAACAAACAACAATATCTGTGTTTTAAACTTTTTTTATTTGTTGTATTGTTTTTCTTCTTTTTATTTCCGCTGCTTTCTTTTTGTTTGTTCAAAACATCTTCAATATTCAATTTTTTATAAGAAAAACTCTCTTTTTATAACTTTTGAAGGTTATGCCCATCAATGTAATACATCATTGAAGAAAAAATAACAATAATAATCTAAACGAAAATATGAAAGAGAAAAAAACACATAAAAATAGAAAGAGACAATGGTCGCAACTGGGACTCGAACCCAAACCTCTCATCTAACCGGGACGTGCGCGTTAACCATTCACTATTATAATCTCAAATTAAAAATTTTAGAATTAAAAATATTTTCTACTAATTATTTTTTCCATATTTTTCATTTTTCTGTGTCTTGTCCTCTTTCATATTTTCGTTTAAATTATTATTGTTATCTTCTTTTTCAATGATATATTACATCTTCGATATGTTCATACTTACCTAATTAACAGTCCTAAAACGGAAATCCTCCTAGATGAACAGTCAAAACATTTTATAAATAATGTATAATCTTCTACAAAATAAATAAATAAATATTAAAATAAAGAATTTTCGAAGAGCATCTTCATTATCTTTCTTATAAATTATTGTTTGTTTTTTACGAAATTTCACTTATTAGTCAAAAGTATTAACAGAAAATAATTTGGAAATTACCGCAATAACTGTTCATTTTGTCTGACAAAAAAAATGCACTTTAACAACCACTCGTACCGGATAAAGAGCTTTAACGTTTCAGTCTATTGTGGACAGAAATGATTTTGAATTTTTGAAAAGGTTTTGAGTATATTCATTTTAAATGCACTTTAAGGCTTCTTTCCATCTTGCAGAAGATATATTTTGCTACTGAGAATGTAACATGAATCAAAAGAGTAATTTTCGCAGAACTGTATTCCTGTTTTAATTTCCACGGACGATAAAGCTTCTCGATCTAATTGAAGTAAATTGATATATACGAGCTTTCCATACAAGAGTCCTAACTTCCAAGAGCCAATGAGATTATGGCTTCTCCTGTATTGAAACATATTTGAATATCGATGGAAACTGATAAAGGAAGATATGATAGAATAAACTGGTTGGGTTTTCGGGTTTTTTATTTGAACCTATTTAAAATCACATCCAATACTCGTAAGTAGCGATTCCTAACTCCTAATGTGCCTGAGAAAATGCAATCATCGAAGGCAAGTTTAGATGTAAACTGTGATAATTATTAATTTCATGATACAAATATAATTATTTATTTATTTTGAATCATCACGTATGCCATCAAATTCTTACATACGAGAACATAACTAAATATAGTAAGGGAATGAAAGCATTGATTTTGGGAAAGTACGTATTCTATATATAAACATATAAATATTTTTAAAAAAGAAAGACAAAAATTCCGGGTAACGAATAACCCTACAATATTTGAAAATCTCCTACTTCCACCATAGTAAGCCAAAAAGTTGCTTGAGTTATGATGGAGGACCTAACCAGCCAAGGGACCCGAACGCGATGCCAACTTAGCCACTAACCAATCATATACATCACCGGATATATACGAGGGCTGTCCGTAAAATAAGATCTCCAAAGTGCTGCGGTCGCGAGGAACAATTTTACGTGCGAGTGGTTAGCCTGGTTCCCCCACACTCTATCACGCCCACCTTCCCCAATCCCTATCACACTCCACTCTTTGTGACGCTTAGTCTCGGCGTGGCAACCGTGACGCTTAGTCGCGACGGAGCTTCCACTCGCCGCACCCGCCAGATATAAATTTACGCTCTGTAATTTTTTTAAACTTCCGCGGCTTCGGTGAATCTAAATGACGCCACTAACGGTATTGTTTCTTTGTCTCTGGTATCGTGGAGTGTATCTAGCCCTTAGAATGGCAGGAGACCAGATTTGTCCCAACTCACATGCGTCTCGCATAAATCGCTGTAACTCCCTGACTATCAGAGTGAGAATTATATTATAAACAGTGTTAAAAAGGCAAAACATCATTCTTTATAGTCCACTCTAAAAAATAACGACAAAAAAGTAAAATGTATACTTTTATGAAACCAAAGTTTTGAATCGCAATTTGAAAACAAAAATTGAAACTTTGAGAATTTTTTATTAATTATTTTTATATGAAAAGACAAAAAATGAGGTAACAGTAACAATTATTTTACATTTGTCTAATAAATAATATATGTGTTTTTATTTTTTTTCGCTATAAGTAATTTAAGTTGGAAAAAGCGTGCGGTGAGCCATTTTAAAAACTTTTTTATGTTTGCATGCAAAATTTTTATATTTTAAAAATTAAATATTTATTTTGAATTACAAAATTTGTAAGCATATTTTATCACTTTTCAAAAACAGTTTTCAGTTTTGGGATATGTTCAGAAATATACCATTTACTTGCATTTTATTAAAAAGCGGAAATATTTTGACCATCTGAAAAATACGCCAAAATTTTGAAGGGCTAGTCTCATTCTCAGTCAAATACGCGGGCTGCTTTAACCCGTTGTTGTTTGTGATGTTCGGTTAGCATTACTTTGCTCGTATTCGCATTTTTACCCGGCGTTCTGGTAGTTACTCTACATCGCCTATATAAGCGGCAGCAGTTCCATCCGAACTAGTCTAGTTTATCTCAACGGTCGACTCACACACCACTAAACAAGTGATAAGAGTGGTACAGTGTAGTAATAGGATACAAGCCCTTGCTGGGCTCCTAGGCTCGCTCAATGCAAAAATCAACATGTGATTTACACAATCCCGTGTGACATCAGGAATAGAAAGAACAACGGCATTTTTGAACCCTATGTAACACTTTTGGGATCTCCATCTTTAACCAGCATCTCGCAGTCCGGTCCACGACTCATGAGATTCAATCGCCCGCAACAACAAAGACCGCCGTGCTTTCTGTTCAGGGTGCAACCCCATCTCCGGCATTCAAAACCCGTCGTGTTTTGCTGCCGCAGAGTTCATTCCAATCGCCTCACAATGTTTCTTCCCGCGCCACAGGTATCTCCAACTCACCTGAGTTACAGCCGCCATATCCGCCCTCGCGGCATCGATCGATTGCCTGGATCAGGTCATCCTCCACCACTCACGGTGTAGAGCAACACGCTGGCGAACTGAAGATCCGTAATCTTCACAGCCGCAGCTTCCTGGCCTTCATCACCTCGCACGAACGACCATCATTGACCACGCATCGTGCCTACACCTCTATCACTTAACTCCGCATCGACTTTCGCTACGTAGCCACAATAAAGGCTTGACTCACAACACTCAACTGACTGCCATTTCATTTATCACCCGTCTCTGCCGCTTGCTATCGTCAGCTTCTTCAAATATTCACCGGAGTTTTGTTCCTTGCACACAAAACACGAATTTAAAATTATTTAAAAACTGAGCTAAATTCACACTTGGCATGTGCGGCAAGTGGAAGCTCCATCGCGAACGGTTGCCACACCGAGACTAAGCATTGCAGAGAGTGCAGCGAAGTGGAGATTTGGCGCGAGGAAACCAGGCTACAGGCCAGTATTGCCGGATTGAACGTAAAATTGTTCCACGTGGCCGCAGCCCATTGAAGACCTTATTTTACGGACAGCCCTCGTACATAGCAAAAGGTAATATGTTTTAATAATTCCTCAAAACGGTGAGCTCTGGCGGCCTAACACAGCTTTTCTGCTCAAATTTTTCGGTCAAGTAACTAATTATTGTTTTTCAGCTCGTATTGTCATTTTTATCAAGGGCTATGGCGCCGCAAAATTGCATATGTTTGCTTGTAAAAAAATTACAACAAACGATACATTTAAAAGAAGACAAGATTATGCCGATAGTAAATTAGAATAACTTTTCAATTTTTTTGCAAGCACTACTATCTTTTTATAATTTTTGAAGGTTATTCCCATCTATGTAATTCATTGAATAAGAAGACAATACTAATAATCGAATTGAAAATATGAAAGAAAACATGACACAGAAAAATACAAAAAGATAATGGTCGCAACTGGGAAAATATGAGATTAACAATTATGACGGTTTAATGGAAAAAACTATTAAAAAAAATTCTCAAATTTTATAATATAATATATGGGATTGATAATTATGACGGTTTGATGGAAGGTGGCAATGGCTGAATTGGTAAAAGCGCAAGTTCTGGTTAAATAATAGGTTCCGAGTTCGAGTCCCAGTTGCGAACATATTTTTTTTCTATTTTTCGGTGTCTTGTTCTCTTTCATATTTTCATTTCAATTATTAGTGTTATCTTCATCTTCAATTACTTTCCATACAAAAACAAGATAAAAGTCGACCCCTTAAGCAAATTCTAACAACATATCCCGAATTTCCTTCCACAAAAAGTGGCCACCTTGAATTTCAGGCATCTTGTTAGTCGTTTTGTTCAAAATGCCATAACGCCAAGGAGATTTTCGGCAAGTTCGCTGTTAAATATGTTTGGCTAACGACTTTGTTTGTTTAATGAATATTTCGTACAAAGGTCTATTAAGTTTTATTAAAATTACAAAGGAGGTAGTTTGTTGGGCAATATCCCCCGCTGCATACGATGCCATCTTACGGGAAATGGGGGAGCTGTTTACATTTTAAATTCTCTCCCTTAAATATTGTGCTTTAATGGTTGTGAAGATAATGGCCCCGGTACACTAGAAAATTTACACTAGGTACACATTTATGTTGGTGCTTTAGTGAAGTAAAATACAGCCAGGCTCTCAAATCATACAAGCAGTATGATTAACACTGGAGTTAAATAATATTTATATCTTTTGCTACGAAGCACTTAATAATTGCTGCTAGTATTTTATTTCCAGTTACTAGTTACTTCAAAGTGATAGATACTCTCAGTATCAGTCTGGTCAAATGCCGTCAAAAATCGGAATTGAAAAGTTGATTGAAATTATTGTAGTGGGGTACTTCCAAATGATAGCCAGTTACTTCCAAACCTTCACGCCTTTTCTTACGCCTTTTCCGCCTTAAAACAAGAAAAATGCAATTTTTTTCTGTTATTTTTATGTAAGTTCAATTATTTTAATAAGGCAAAACGGTGAAACTCAAACCTTGGACCAAAATTCATGGAAATTTTAATTATTAGAAAACGCTGTCAGAAAAAATTGATAGATTAATTACAAAAGTAGAACAATGACAGTAAAAAATTACCTGGCGCGAAGAGATGGATTAAATATAATGAGTGCCTCTTTATTTAATGTCACAAGAAAACAAATGATTTTCAACATGAAATTTTTACCCTGATACGTGCTCCGTGACACCTGCCACTTTTTTTAAAGAAAAGTATCGTAGAATAATCTTTTGATTTGCCAAAAAATATCACTTTTTTGATGTTATAAAACTGTTCAAATTTGTTCCACTTTACAATAAAAATATTGCTATTTATTAATACGATGAACAAAATTATAGAGTTTGTTCATTATTTTAACTCATTAAAATTCCTCGATGAATAAACATTTCCAAAAAGAGCTATTTTCAGATATGCCAGAAGCAAACCGTACAGCGTTCAAATATTTTGTGGAACTACCAATTTCTTTCAATGAATAAATACCCACCTATTTATTTAAATCTAGAGACTACACATCTGGGAATTATTGAGTTTACAGCACCTTAAATTATTAAGGATTGTTTTGAAAAGTAATAGGGGTGTAAATGTGAGATTAACATAATCTATCCTAATCATGTTTTTAAACATATTTCAAGAGTCGTTAGATCTTTAATGACATTTATCATTGCATTTGGTACAAAACATTAAATATCTCTCAAGAAACATCGATCAAAAAGAACAATCTTTATTTTTTTATTTATATTGCGATTGTTAATGTAGAGTTGTTTATTTGGCACATTCCAACACTTTTATTTTTATTTTTAAGAGCCATAAGTTTATCCGCTGAAGCTTTAAAAAAGTAATTCGCTTCGTAATTAAAAGTGCAGACATTATTTGTCAAGACATGTTCGTTCTTTAAAATAAATTAAAAAAATCCATTTTAAAAATAGTATTTTTTTTAAACAAAGAATACATAGTGTCGGAGGTGCCCCACAACGGGGCACCTTCAACATCCCAATGGGTATCTTCGATAATCTAAGAAAACTACCACAAAGTAGGAAGTAATGTTAAAGTCAAGTAAAGTAAAAGTCGAAAAGAAAAAGAGTATGTCAATACAAGGATTCCTCCCTTTTTTTGGGCTACTGTGACATTTTCTAGATTTGTTTTGAAGAGTTTTGTTCACAGCGTACATTGATTACTTAATTGTATTTATTTGTTACCGGTTTTGACACATGAGTGTCAATTACTTAATTATATCAAAAAATAATTTCGTAAACAAACTAATAGCACGTGCGTTAATTTATCCAAAAAGTATTACTAATAAATCTGTGCTAAACATAAGAACACCTCATAAAATATTTTGCTAAGTGATAAGTTTGCTTCTTATACTTTTGTTAAAACCTAACCAGATATAAATTTCCAAAGTAATTTGTTCGGAGTTTGAGTTTATTTATAAGGAAATACATATTTTAACAGAGTTATTATTGTCATTCCCTTTAACCCTTCAATATTTCAAATATTTTTACTTACTAGGCTCAACCCTACGGTGAAATTTTATATAATTTCGGAATGCTTCCGAAGTATTTTAAATGTGCCCCAAAATTTTTATTTTTGAAATTATCGTGAAAAAATTTTTAGAAACTAGATAAAATTATTTTTAAGATGTTTGTAGTTGAGATAAATAAATATTTTAATGTCGAGTATTAAAATGTTTTAAAAAAGCTTATAGAAACGTTTTGACTAAAAACATACTTAATTTTGGAAGAATTCGATATTTAGAAAACACGCTCCCTATGTTTAGGGAATAAAGAAGGCGGTGATATCACTTTTAATGCCGATTACACAAAAAAAATTGAAAAAGTTTTTTAACTTTCAATCGTCAACGAAAAAATTTCGCCAATTAACAATCATCTCTTGACATTTTTTTGATTTTATCCATGGAATGGATTAAAAGTATTTATGAAAAACTGAAAAGAACATTTTTTCTCATTATAACGACGAACAAATCAAACATTTACGCCTCTTACAAAAAAAAACAAAATTTTTATACTTAAATTATAAAGTCCTTAAGGAGGGCGATACATGTAAAAAAATACGATTTTTTTTTTGCTTAAATAGTTAAAATAACATCTCAAAAATATGCATGTTAATTTTAAGAAATTCGCATTATTTATCGTTTAAAAACTCATTTAAGTGCTCCGCCTCAACTCAAAGCCTAAGGACGGGTTGTTTCAAAAAATTTTATGAATTCATCAAATATTTAAAATTAAATTTCACGTTCTGTGTAAGATCTATTTAAGTTCTGTGATTATTTCAGTGTTATGCAGCAACTGGCCTATAATGATATAATAACAGAATTTGGATAGAACTTACATAGAACGTGAAAATTAACTTAAAAAATTTGATGAAGTCATCAAATTTTTTTAAACAACCCGTCCTAAGTCGATGACCAAAGGGTGAGTCGAGAAAATCGCCACAGCTCTTTGACGACCAAAAAAGCTCGTCAAGCATGTTAAGAAGAAGCGAGTATTACGAACGCACCGAAGGACTTCTGTATGCCCTGAAATCGCTGTCTAGTTGGTAAGTCGTTTTAATCATAGTGTGTGTCAAAACTTTAAACCTGTTTTTCTCCAAACTACTTTTTTTAAATTGGCGGGCAAGATAACTCAAAAAGTTCTCAACCGATTCTTATGAAATTTGGCACAAGTCTTATCAATAGTATTAATATCTAGTTGAACTTCAAACATGCCAAAAAAATTTACAACAATTACCATTTTTTACCCAAAAACCTTTAAAAAAAGGATGAAAAATCAAACTTTTTTATTCTGAGGCTTGCCAATTTACGATTTTTTTACTTTTTTGTTTTTTGTTGCTTCAACTAGAAGATACATGTTTTATAAATACGCTCAAATCAAAATTTTTGATTTCAAATATCTGTAAAAAAAGTTTAAAATCCCGTAGCTTGATGCCTTTCGCCGCGAGGGTCTCAGGAGATGAGTTACTACGGCGGCCATTTTGATAAAATAAAATAATAAAAACATGATTCTTGTTTTTTAAAATAAAATGAAAAAATTTACTGAATTTAAAAACGATTAATTAATTCTTTCCTTTTTAAATAAGCCTCTGAAAAACAGCCAAAATTCAGACGGTTACATGTATTGCCCCGCTTCAGTGGCTCCAATGGAATTATTTTTTTTACATTAGCTCCACACAGGAGGCCCTGAAGAAATTTATTTCCCTTTGAGCCTATGTCATCTTTGGGGATGTTGTATGGAGGGTCTTTTTAGGAAAAGAAGGAGAGGAAGTTCTGGGAAGGAAAAGGGCATAAGGGGTCGGTGTGTCCATCTGGGGGTCAGTGTGTCCAGGAGTGATGGACGTATGCGTCCATCCTTCCCACTGCGGTGCAAGGCGATATTCCGAGAGAGTACGGCTGGAGAAGTCAAAGGGACTCTTTCAACCATTCTCTCCCAATCCGGCCCACCATGCAGCTGGTGGGCAGACGCATCCTCCGCCAAGACCCGGACAAACCTCTGCTTAGTCATCAAACGAAGCGAACCACTTGGGGTGGTCTATGGCAGAGGCGTTGGTTATCAAATAAAAGGATCCTGGAGCGGCGGTACCCATATCCGCTTCCCAAATATGCTGTTTGTGGCTAGTAGAGTCCTTTCGAGGCTCGTGGTGGTTATATTCCTTGCTGTTCTACAATTCGTCGTGTTTTGCCTTTCTACCCTACAAATGGTATCGAATAGTGGAATTTATTTGTACCCCTCAAAGTTTTAAGCCCGTAATGACAATATATGAATTCAGAGTCGAGGATCTTACAATTTGACGACGAACAAGTAATGTTATTCATAAATTTTTGCTCTTCCGATTATCCTTATCCGAAAAATGTAGGTACCTACGTAGAATTTAACGTTTTAAAAAATTGTTTTTAAAGTATCGTATAACATACGATATTGATGCAGTTTTAAATATTTATCAACGTCCAGGTATGCCATAAAACTTGGAAAATTTTTCTCAGAAAAAACATGTTTGCTTCAAGATGTTTAGGTATTTGTTTTCAGGGCATGTAGCGTTCATAACTCACACGTCCTGCTTTGTTTACTCAAAGTCTTATCTCAGCAAGGAAATACTGGCATCCAATGAAACTCGAGTAAAAGAAAACATTCCTACATTTCCGATACATTAGGCTTTCATTATGTATGGTGAATGCATTCCACGCTAAACAAAGTAGAGTAATTTATCACCGAAAAACTAGCATTCGGAAAACAACCCTCTGGGCTGTAGGCCATACATAAACATACAACAAGCCAATATGAGACTGAAACGTTTTACAAATGTACATGTTTATTTGAAATGATGATTAAAATTGTTTAAGCTTCTTATTTTTTTGGTGCTATCGGAGGTTGGTAATCATCGGACCAATCGTCATAATGCAAGCTGCAGTCCGGAGGTTCTGATAAACATTCCAAATATTTATCAGGATTGGAACCTGCAAAGGAAACAAACAAGCACTTATTATTTTTTTGTATTTCTTGGGCATTGGCTATGTAACAATTTCTATTTCGACACAACCGTGTCATTCACTAGCAGGATTAAAACTAACTCAAAAATTCTATGCAAGTACCAAAATGAGTAAGATTAATTAGGTGTGGGTAGTGGGAGGGATGATTTTGGGGGTGGGGGAAAGCGGTGGGAGGAGTCAACATTACATGGAAACATGGTTGGTAAAGGAGATTTGCAAGGCGCTAATATTTTATTAACTAAATTAATTTTCGATTTTTTTATTTTTTTATTTCTAGGGTTTCTAGAGCGAACCAATTAAATTATGGATTTACATTGCAATGTTTTAAATTTGTTTTTTTCTTTATTGAAGCTATGGCCTGACTCTATTAAATGATTAGCAAATTCTGAGTAATTATTATTTCGTAAACAAAGTTCATGTTCCCTGATTCTAGTTTTGAAATTTCTAGTAGTCATACCTACATACTGTGCGTCACAATAGTTACATTCTAAAGTGTATATCCCGGTTTTTTCAAATTTATTAGAAACATGCTTATTATTTATCAATTTGGTACTGCATCTCCACTAGACCCAATCATAAAGGCACAGGAAACTATTATAAAATTAATCCTTAATCTACCTCAAATTACAAACTCAAACTTAATCTTTAATATTATGAATGTGTTTGACGTTCGGCAGATATATGCAAAAACCATCCTCACTCATCTATACACAAATATACATAAATAATATGAAAAAAGATTAAATACTCGCTGTATTAATAAAAGTGAGAAAATTGTCTAATTGTCTGTTACTACCTGACCAAATTACAAATACGTCATTAACATACCTATACCATACAAATACATTAGATATTAGGGAAAGTACACAATAATTTGTTTTCAAAGGAGTTCATAAATATTTCAGCAAACAAAGGAGAAGCGGGATTTCCCATTGGGAGACAATTATGTTTTTTTTTTTTTTTTTTTTTTTCTATAGAATCTATCGTATGTGGTGTAGAGACGGCATTACATACAATGATGAAAGTCCACAAAATGACAGAGACGCAAGCAGAGGACATACGTCAAGAGACTTGCCATATTTTGAAAAGGGCAGAAATACCCCGCCCAAACATCACAAAAGGAGAGTTTGCGGCCCTAAAAGAATTGCGCGCCAATGAGGAAATCTTGGTTCTGCCAGCCGACAAAGGCAATGCCACTGTCGTGATTAATACTGTAGACTACATCAAAAAGATGGAAGACCTCCTGTGCGATGCCAGCACCTATAAGAAAATAAAAAACAACCCCACCAACAAGATTGACCTGAAGACAAGGGAACTAGTTAAAGCTTCCAGTATTAGGAAAGAGGATCGATCTGGGCTTTTCGTAAAAGCCTCCAGAACTCCTGCCCTATACGGTCTTCCGAAAATCCACAAAAAGGATATCCCAATGCGACCGATTGTCAGTGCTATTGGTGCACCGACGTACAAACTTTCCCAATACCTATCGAGATTGTTGCAGATGCAAACTGGGAAAACTGAATCTTGGATTAAGGATTCCACAGATCTAATCAGTAAGCTCAAGAAGGTAAAGACTGATGAAAGAGATATCCTTGTCAGTTTTGATGTAGTGTCTCTTTTTACAAATGTTCCTCTAGAAGACTCCATGACTTTGCTCAGGGAGATTTATGAGGATGACATTTGCAAACTTTTCGAACACTGCCTCAAAACAGGTTATTTTACTTTTCAGGGTGAACTTTTCGAGCAAGTGGAGGGAGTTGCGATGGGCAGTCCATTGTCGCCAGTTCTAGCCAACTTTTTTATGGAGAAGTTTGAAGAAGTGGCACTCGACACAGCTTCGGCTGTTCCTAAAGTATGGTGGCGCTATGTCGATGATGTCTTCGCTATCTGGCTTCACGGAACAGAGAAACTGAACGAATTCCTGGACCATCTTAACTCACTACACAGCAAAATTAAATTCACGATGGAGCTGGAAAATAACCAAAAAGTCCTGCCTTTTCTGGATGTGGAGGTGATGCGAAAAGAGGATGGTAGCCTAGGACACACAGTTTATAGGAAACCAACACATACAAATAGGTATCTCCACGCTGATTCGCATCATCACCCCGCTCAGAAGAGAGGTCTCATCCATACTTTGGTAACCCGAGCGACCAGAATATGTGAGGAGCCAAAACTCGGATTAGAACTGACCAAACTCACCGATGCAGTGGAGCGTAACGGCTACCCAGCAAGGCAGACAAGGCAAATCATAAGAGCCAAATCAGCACGAAACGAAGACAGGGGTGAACAAGAGTCAAAAGGCTGCGCTTTCCTGCCTTACGTCCATAATGTAACAGACAGAATTGCCAGGCTGTTGAGAAAAGAGAACATCAAGACTGTCTTTGGAACCACGACAAAAATCCAAGACCTACTGAGGTCGGCAAAGACTAAGTTTCCTCTGGAAACAGATGGAGTATATAAACTCAGCTGTTCCGGATGTGACAAGGTCTATGTAGGCCAGACAGAGCAGACGATCTCCAAAAGGATTTCGGAACACTTTTGTGCTTGTAAACTTGGCCACCCTGACAAATCGGCAATCGCCGAGCACTTAATCGAAACCGGCCATTACTTTGGATTTGTTCCTGAAGTCCTGGGAAGACCCAAAACTTACAGAGCACGCCTAATTACGGAGGCAATTGAAATTCATAAAAACCCCATCAATATTAACAGAGACGACGGAGCTAAGCTCAATAGTTCTTGGTATCCAGTAATTGACGGCTACATCAAGGCTAAACGCAAAAAACCATGCTGAATTTTTTCTAACACCAGCTCGTAGAGAAATGGAGCTGGCAGCACGGTATCGCTTCGACACACATAAGTAAACACTCTCACCAATATCATTTACTCATCTGCCCTGATGATGGACACTGTAACGCTGTCCGAAACGTTGGCTAAAGAAGGAGGTAGCGAAACACGGCATAACACCCCAAAAACAATAACAAAAATACTTTTTGGCCGTGAAAACCTAAAAACATACCTGACCATTATGTTGTTTATATAATTTATCATTAAAGGTAAAATAGTTTTGATAAATGTAAATTTCTAAGAGAGTGAACATTTCTTTCACAATGGTGCGATCTAAATAGGAATTATTTGAAATTAGGTTTTTACATTCCATAGCGGGAATACTAGGAAAAAGTAACAACGTCAAATAAAACTAATTTACTGTTGCTAGGTATGTCTTAATCTTTGATTTTATAGATTAACTAGAAACTGTTTTTAATCGAGCGATGTGATGCAAATTATGCTTGCAAATCTCCTTTACTAACCATGTTTCCGTGTAATGTTGACTCCTCCCACGGCTTTCCCCCTCCCCCAAAATCATCCCTCCCACTACTTCCACCTAATTAATCTAACTCATTTTGGTACTTGTATAGAATTTTTAAATTAGTTTTAATCCTGCTAGTGAATGACACGGTTGTGTCGAAACCGGTCGCAGAAAATTTAAAATTTAAGTTACACATGCACTTATTAATGTAAATCTAACTGAAAAATGTACGTCACTAATTTGCTTACCGTTAATTATTTAACTAAGAAAAGCGGGGTTTAAACCTGAAGCTTACCTTTTAGGAAACTTCTCAAAAGTCCATTAATTTGTAATAATAATAATCGGTATTGCATGATGTTAAGTATTCCACAGACATTACAACACGTTGTGGTGCAAGACCTGCTGCAGCCGCCCTGTATTAAGGACTCCTTGAAGCACTTTTACAACTACCGCGCTGAAATGGTAATTAGTAATTACGCAGGTGGTTAAGCCTGTAATGAAAGAGGTGCAGTCCTTGCGACAGCATGCGAACGGGGTCGATTGCGCCACTAATGATGTCTTAATTAGCTCTTACCCCTGGAACTCCTCAAAAAGAGGGAGGGGGTGGAATATCACCTGATTCTTATCGGAGGTAAACGATTACGTGCTCCAGTTCTTAGAATGTATTATAATAATGACGCGTTTTACTTTAATTAAACGTGAAATAATTTTTTTCGGTTAAAATAAATTTGCTTTAGGTACTGAGAACATGATCCAAGCACTTTCTTGTATGACAAACTCTAACCAGTTTGTTGTAAACTCGGTAAGTTCATCATTTAAACCACAAAACAATTTTGTAGGTATGGAACAATTATGAAGAGGTTTGGTAAAATCATTTCCATGTCCTAAAAATTACTAAAAATATGTTGTAGAAAAATCATCGCAAAATCTGAACTACCTTAACCTAAAATACCTTAGAGTACCTTAACCGAAAATAATGCTTGAACTGAACATAATGTGATACTATTCGGAAAACATCGTTAAAATGTGAGGAAAATAATTGAAAGAGGATAAAACGCATTAATTAATGGTGAATGTTTTAAGTAGATTCTATGTGAAAACTAAAGGACCCCTCTGTCCCAATAAAATGGTTCCGGAAAGTGGCAGGTGCTTTCGGCTGACAGAAAAAACGCTTTTTTTTTTTAAATACAATAGGCTTGGATTGTATATAAAAACATATAGGTTAGACCAAAATACGAATATATATGATCAAAATAGAAGAAGAAGTTTGAATAAGATCCTGAAATGGGTGCTATGATGTGGCCGTCTGCAAGGTTCAGATAGAGCATGGCGCGTCACTGGTGTCAAGCGACGATAATACGAAAATTGATGAACGATTTTGTGACGGCTTATAAAAATATGCTATGATTTGGGAATCAAATACTGGAGTGGAGTCACGTCAATATCCGGGAAAATAGAATAGTGTTAAAATTTTCCAGTACAATATACATTACACACATAATAAAATATTTATTATCATTTATTTTTTAAAAGTGTATGATGTAACATAATATTATTTTGCATGTGGGGTACGATTTAGCCTACACCTCCGAGGAAATGGCGTGAATGTTTAATAGCTAATAAAGCATATTTATTCAAAAACCATGTCAAATACCGTTTCATTTATATTTCTTGTTCTGTTAAAAGTAGATTGATAATACGAAAGAGGATCAAAAGGTCAGGAAACAGAATATCTTAATTATTCAGTTTTGAAATGAAACGGAAGTCATGAACATTATTTTCGACAAGCCTTAATTTGATATGGGTGAAATATAATATACAATTCATACGTGTTTTCTTTCTGACATAAATGTTTATAAAATGTTTTAAGCCTGTTTTAGCTACCCTTGCTCAAATCAATAATTTGAGTATTTCAAATAAAAACATATATATTATTAAAATCAATATTACACATCATTTTTTTACTCTTTGCGTGAATCATGCCACTTGATCTAATTTTTTTCGATATTTTTTCTACATCGAAAAAATAATTCGAGTGCAGTTCACACGCTGAAACTTCACCTACAGTGAAACTTCACAGTGAAACTTTACCCACACAATCTCAACCAATAGAAGCCTTGAAAAGTGAGAACATAATCAAAAGCGGCCAATGCGGCCGCTTTTGATTATGATGTATAATAATTTATATAATAGTATAAATACTATAGATGTATGTGTTTGTTTCTTTTTAGCGTAGTTTCCGTTTCATCGAGTTTCAAATCACAACGGTGCTAAGAAGTTTCACTTCAATATGATTCTTATGCAACGTTTCGGCTGCATCAAACGCGTTCCATTAAACTGAACAAAAACAAGCTATTGTTAAGTTTAATGTAACTCAAACGCAACTGAATTTATTTTTGAACTCTACTAAAGTCGAGTCATTTGACAACCACTTCTTGTTCGCTATTGTCTGTCTACATTCTATATTCTCAAATAGTCTTCGTTCTCAAATCGATATCGTATCCGTTTTATTAATATTTCTCTCATTTAATTACTTTCAAAAAATCAAAAAATCTTTATCGTCAATGTGCTACATTCTAGGACCTGCATTATTGCTCTTCCACAGAAATGATCTTGGCGGCTTCAGTCACCCTCCTGCGCACTCCGCTTCATAAACCTTTCCCTTTTCAAACTGCTCCATGTGTTTTTCATTTTTTCACGCTCTTAGTGCACCTTTTTCTCAGTGAGTTACTTCCACTTAGAAACTTATTTTTATTTCTACCAAAATACAGATAATAAATATCAACTCTCACCGAAAACATGAAAGAAACAAAGACACGGAGAATAAAAATGTAACGGTCACAATTTCGATTCGAACCCAGATCCCCTTGTCTTACCTTGATTGGCATTACTAACAATCTCTAACAATCTAGCTTGTGCCAGTTAAATAAATATCGTCATGTTTATCAATGTCATAATTCCATTTTCGAATTATAAACATCCTGGGTTCGAATCCCAGTATCGATCGATAACTTTTTTTCTGTCATTTAATCTCTTTCATGTTTTTAATTGAGTTTTTGATATAATTTTCTTCAGCGATTATTCAACTACTTTTTTCCAACAATATATCAAATATTTTAGAAACTGATTTAATTGTTAACATTATTTTGGGTGAGTATTAATAGTGAGTAGGGCCACCTTTGAAACGTTATCAAAGGCACTTTAAATCAGAGCTTAATAATGAAATGATAAATAGATTTCAAGCTCCGGAAACAAATATCTATTCGTAGTATCAAACAAATGAAACTACATTATATTCGAAAAAATAATTTGAATTCCGACATCCTTTGTAATTATCGCAGGCATTCGGGCGGGCAGGGAGGGGGTTAGGCGAAAGGTCAATGGGAGGAGGAGGGATGGTGGTGTTTATTGTTGTTTGGGGGGAACTCATCCCCTTCGATTTCCATCCATTTTTACATTCGATGCCAACCTGCGATAAAACTAATTATTTTTAATTAAAACACTCTAACACCGCGTCATGTGGTGTGATATTATAACGTTTTATTTTGACATGAATTAGACACTTTTATGCGAATAAAACAAAGTTATTTTCTTAAAATTTCTTCTCCTTTCGTGTTTTGTAGGAAGGCGCATGTTTGTATAATGAAAAACCGATATCATTATTTTTTTGATAAACATTAATTTTAAAATCTTAATTAACTGTTCTACTGGTTGTGTTTATCATTTATTCCGTGATCGTGCGATGTTATACAAAAAAACTTGTGTTTTAGTAATATGCAAAACTGGTAGTATCGGAATAAATTTTCGACCCAGATCGTTTTTCAACGGTTTATTCTCAATGGCGTTAAATTTCAGGTAATAAATCAGAGACAAAGCAATTGTATGTTTCTTAGATTTCGTGGTTTTTATACTCAACTGCCATCCAACTGTGGCGTAAGGTCGTTTCCTGCTAGTAAGTAAATTGCATTAAAAAAGTGTAAAAATGCCCTCGTGTGTGTTGAGAAAATTTCCAAATTACACGGCAAACACTAGTAAAAGCCAAGGGATATCATTTCATTCGTAAATACACTCAAATTACTTATCCATACTACATACTATACTATATTATACTATACTATACTATATACTATACTATACTATACTATATACTATACTATAATATTATAAATGCGAAACTGCTCGAGTTTGTTTATTACCTTTTCAGGCATTAACCAATAAAAATACTTTAAAAATTCATTCACCAATAGAAAGCTTAATTATATGCGCAGACTATATGTTGTATATGATGGTAAGCTCTGGCGTTATGAAATTATAAATATAAATATATTATATTTGTTATACGTTTTCTGTCGGTAACAAAAGCGAGTTAATTGCAAATGTCAGAAAAAAATCATTCCCATGGAAACGATGTTGATATATTTGTGGGCTCTAAGCTGGTAGGTACTCAGCCCCCTGGTCAGCTACTGCCCCAGAAAATTCAAATATAGAATATGTTTTGTTTTTTTTGGACAAGCTGGAATAAATGTCAGATAAGAGTTCCTACATTAAAAATATAATTCGTAACGATTATAAAGACTGAATAATAAATAGTGTAATTTTGTATTATATTAACAAACTTCCAAATATTTAATTAAAAATAAACATCCGAAATGTTTGTAAGCGCATAAATTCCGAACGAATGAACAAAATTGGATAATTCTTTTTTTCTTTGTGAAATTGAGGTGGCAGGCTAGATGTTTGAAAACTGAATGTAAGGGAATGAATGTATGGAATGCGGGAGGGGGTGGGGTGGGGAGGAGGGGGGATAATTGATAAGTTCATCCGCTACAGTTATTTCCCGTAATACCATGCGAGCGAAGCCGCGGGGAAAAGCTAGTTATTAATAAGTTATCATTATAAAAACTACAATTATTTTTATTGTTTTTGGAAAATTTTAGCGCATTAGAGAAAGTGAGAAAGCAAACAAAGATATAAGAAGGCCAACCTATGATAGTCGGTCGTCTCATAAAGCATTCCATATTTATCTTAGTGCAAGTGAATAAGCGTATCTTGTCATCTCAGTCACACCCGTGTTGTAGAATACAGTATTCGGCGCAAATAAAAACGCTTCCCGGTCTTATATCTATGTCGTTCATACACACATTCTTTGAATGCATATCTTTATCATACATCAACAACTATTTAATTAAGATTTTACTGAAAACAAAAGAGTAATTCTTACTTTCCACATTGTACCCTGAGTGCGTGTGACAATGACGAGTCTAGATGTAATATATAACATCATTGTTTATTACCCAAATTAAA
This sequence comes from Glyphotaelius pellucidus, assembly GCA_936435175.1. Classification (NCBI taxonomy): domain Eukaryota; kingdom Metazoa; phylum Arthropoda; class Insecta; order Trichoptera; family Limnephilidae; genus Glyphotaelius; species Glyphotaelius pellucidus. The sequence goes on along the minus strand of OW386538.1, from coordinate 27,859,727 downwards.
GCTATGAAATGCATTCGGTTTTAATAAATGACACTTGGTTTTAATATAAAATCGGTGTTTGGGTAGTTTTGTGATCATAGAATTAGAACAGCAAAAATAAGCAAACGTGCACAAGTTATGCTTAAAGTAACCCAAAAAAGGTGAATTGTGTAATTCTTAAAAGAGTGGTTGATCGATCCGCAATTCAACCAAATAAGTACCAGGTACTCGAATAGTTTACGTTTTAATTTAAGGCTGAGGGCTGATCAATTTCATGATATAAGATAATGGAGAACTCTTTACACGCACAGGGGAACAACGCAATACAAAGCGTAACAATGGGAGCATAGTATGGTGCCGGCAATTTTAATAATTTCATTTTGCTTAAAATCAAGCTGAAGCTTTTGCAGTAATTATTATTGTAAAAAAAATAATACTTCTACTCTTCTACCCAATGTTAATACTCCTTTCATAATTGAACAATCTGAACAATTTTGGAGGCGGGTACGGGTACTACCCGGGAATCATTTGTTGGATAATCAACACCTTTGTCGTTGGTCCCCCCAAGTGGTTCACTACGTTTGATTATTTACCAGGGATGTCTGGGTTCATGAGGTTATCTAGGTTTTGAAGGCGGAAGCGTTTGCCCACATACTGTATGACGGTCCGGATCGGGAGAGACCTTTGACTTCTTCTTCTTTGAGAGAGTTTGGGGGAGACCTTTTGACTTCTCCAGCTGGACAATATCAATACATCGCCTTGCAACGCAACGGGAGGGATGGATTCACAGGTCCATCTTTCCTGAACGCGCTGACCTCCAAATTCCTTCCCACTCCTCATACCTTTCTCTTTCCGAGAACCCTTCTATCCCTTAAAAAAAACTCTACACAGCAACCGCAAAGGTGACATAGACCGTGAAGGAATTTATCTCGCGACCTCCTGTTTGGAGCTTGTTTATAAGAAAATCAGAAAATTTTGAAGGTACAATATTGTTTTTATTTTTTTTTTTTATTTCCTTTTTCTTGATAAACATTTCTCCAAAATGGCTCACAATTAAAGCTATGTGCGAGCTTGTAATTGTTATTGAAATATAAGAAAGTGAATTCAATTTTTTTTTTATATTTTAAATTTAATCTTCTAAGAAAATTCTTGACCTGTAAAAATTTGATGACACCAGACCTCACCATTAGATAGTTCTTTTATTGCATACAAAAAAAAATTAAACGGGTCACTTGTAGCTAAAATGGCACTTACATTAGGTAAAATATTAATAATATTGATCTCATGTCCTGTAGACCTCTGTTCCGTCGAGTGATTATTAAAATTAGCCGTGAATAGGTAAGTTCGGTACCTACTCACAAAGGAAATTAACATGTTATTTTACCTCTAGTGTTCCAAGAAATTCACATTATCAAGATTCGTAGAAAATGCGTTTAACAACGTTAGCTCATCGAGGGGGTAGAGCGGTGATCGGCTAAAATTCGTGACGTAGCTTGAAGTCCATGTTCCACTAGGTGATTTGAATTAATTGCAATACAAGTATGTAGCATTGTTTTACTTCAAGTCACGTCACGGGTTTGAAATTTCGAAAGCGGCCCTTCTAGTATACGTTAGAAAAAATTGAACACCTCGATTTGTATTTGCATCTAAAAGCTTGCCATTTGCTTTCAAATAATTGAAACATTTGTTTTCTAAAATAAATAATAAAATTCGGAAAATTTGTCAAAGTTTGTGATTTTTTTATTTAAGTTTGTGAAATGAAAAAAATGAAGTGACGACACCTTTAAAATACGTCTGTGTTATTAAATATATTTTTTGGTTAAATGCAAATTTAAATTTCTAGATTTAATAAGATAAAAACAATCGTTTAGCTACAAAACATTCATGCAAAATTTTCTCTATTTTTGAAATCAGGTATTTTAAATTTATGCCCATTGGTAATAATAAATCTTAAAAAGTCTTTCAACTGCTTTCGAAACCAGCAATTCATTTTGGTTTACATTAAAAAAATAGCTAATCTAATAGATCTACAAATTTTTTATAACAAACATAAAATTTTTCAAATTAAAAATCCGCGATAGACTCCAGCGTGGCAAAATAACTTACAAAAAACCAAAGCTCGTACAATTTTTGTGTGTAACACAATGTTTCCCACAAGGTGATGCCCTAATTGATAAACTTATGAAAGAACGAAATAGCAAATTTAAACTTTGGAAACAAAATCAATGAATTATTCTTAAGGCAAAAGAAAAAAATAAAGTTTGTAAGTCTGTCACAAATTAAAGAAGATATATAAAATCTATATATTATACAAAATTGCTGAATGAAAACATGAATAAGCCACAACAAACCTGGAATATAATCAATTTCATTCTCTCAAATAGCTCGCGAAACCCAAAAACTACTTGTAAATCTCTGGTTATAAATGACGAAGAAGTAAAGAGACTAAAGAAAATTGCAGCTGCATTTAACACTTTTTTTTTCTCAGTTGAGGAAAGTTTAGCATCAGTAATAAAAACTTCTAAAACTGATGTAAATACGATCTACACGGAACCTCCAACAATCTTTTAAAATGATCAGGACAAATAAAATGAAATCCTACGTGTCATATCTAATTTTAAGTCTATAGCGGCAGCTGGTTCCGATGGTGTAACTTATCTCCTCAAACATTGCAAGGAGGAACTGGCGGATGACTTTGTTTTTTTTTAATAAATCTCTCTCTATCAAAAAATATCTTTCCAGACAAACTAAGAATTGGAAAATAATTCCTATTCATAAAGACGAATGCAGAAAACCATCAAAATTGTCTTTCTTTCTCTTACTTCCTTCTATCTCTAAAACCTTTGAATGTATCATTAAAGAAAGACTATTAAAATATCTTGAACAAAACAAAATTCTCACGTCAGAACAATACGTTTTCAGACGACTACTTAACACTAAATGTGCAGCTTTCGATTTTATATCAAATCTACAGAAGCATATTGATCTTGGTAATTTTACAGCGGCAATATTTATTGATCTGAAGAGGGCGTTTGACACATAGGATCATAACATATGGATCGAAAAACTGAAACACTTGGGTATTGTTGGTAGGTCGGAACTTTTCCGACCTTACCTATCAAAATCGCTTTTCGGCAGTTGAAATAGGAGGAGAAACGAGTGATTTAGGTAAAATAACAAGTGAGGTGCTACAGAGATCGATTCTTGGACCGTTGTTATTTCTGATTTATGTGAATGACACAACAAAAGGAGGTATTAAAAGAGCCCTACAACTTTATGCGGACGATATAGTACTTTTTAAAAAATATACTGAACCTAGCGGAGCTTGAAACGGAAATGAATATTGATGTTTCTCAACTCACAAGCTGGCTGAGAATAAACAAACTAACTTTTAACGTAAAAAAATCTGTTATATACTTTTTGGTAACAAGAAAAATTTCAGCCTAAATATCAAATCTGGTGATAACTGTCTCGAAAAGAAAATGAGCTCAAAATATTTGAGCCTGATTGTAGATTTCCAACTCTCGTGGGATCTCCACATAAATCACGTGAAGGAGAAAATTACTCCCATAACTGGTGTACTATAATATATAGACTTTAAGGATTACTACCCATTCCTTTACTAACATCAGTTTACTATGCTATGTTACATTCACACCTTTCCTATCTCGCTGTATCTGGGGCTTTGCCTCAAAAAATTGATAGCAAACAAAACCGAGCTCACAGAAATATTTTTGGACTTCCATATCAGAGACATTTATTCATTTTCTAGTGTTCTTCCAATCACAATCCTTCCTAAGCATGAAATCACAAGCACCATCCTACAAATAACTCAACAATCAACTCACACTAACATCAAGCTACTTTACAATCAAGACATCCACCCACGCAATACTCGAAATAGCTATAAAATTCCTGTACCTTAAACACACTACAAAATATGGGATAAAATCTCTGAACTATATTGCCCACACACTTTATAATTTACTTTTAGATATATACAAGAGAATCCAACAAAATATAAAAATTCAGAGTAATGCTTTAAAAGAATTTTTTAAAGTACGTTTAAGAATGAAAGTGTGCAATTTTCTTGTCATGTTTTATTCTGCCTTTTTTTTCTTTTTCTCCCCTTTTATTTTCCATGGATTTGATATCGATCCATATTTTTAGAATTCTGTTTTTTTTTCTTTATTTGTTTTCTATTGTTTGTTTCTAATTCCCTGTCTTTTATTTTTTGTCTACTATACTGTATGAGGAACTTTAATTTTTAATATTCAATACCTATGTAAAATTGTAACTATTTCCTCCCAGCTATGAATTGTATGTTCCTCACATCCTTAAATGAGTTTTGTAATTCATTAGAATTGCGGAACAAGAAATAAAAACAAAAAAATATATAATTAAATAAAAAACAGCCAATTCGGTAATGCCAACAGAACGGAGAGTTTCATTGTGATGGTGTTTTATTCTCGTTTAAATGGCGGTTTTTTTAAATTCTGTGCGCAATACTTTACAATAAAACTTTTATATTTTGATTCAGCGTTTGTTATTGTATATGAATATATATTTTTCAAACCGTCACATTTTCTCTGGAGTTCCATATTGCACTCCAGAGGCCTCCGCCTTGATTCATTTCTAATGAAAACGTTATTCCTTAGGGAAATAATAATAATTGTCGATTCTTTTGAATTTGATTGACGCAATCAAATAATCATGCTACAGAATAATATTGCGTTAACCAAGGGCTCCCATGTCGTCCAATTTATTCGAATTCAAACCACATGATCCATTATTACTGCGTTGCGTGTGGCATGCACTGAAATTAGACTTTAGTTTTCTTTCCATTATCTGATGAATTGCATATTGATAACAACTTTGAAATAGCAAAAGGTGTAAAGCAACCTAATTTTAACAATTTACACAAATTAATAAATTTCTAATTTCCACTTAAGAAAATTTTACATTTTAGTTATTTTAACAGGGGGTTGTTCAAAAGAAGAGTTTTTTTACACCTTTTCTGTGATAAATTGGTGTTCCTTATGGAGTCCATCAAGACAAACACTGTTTTAAACTAAAATTATCATTTTTTTTTTCTTCATTATTTACTGAGTAGGTAACTTAAATTTGTCCAGAGTTCGACACGCTAAACCTCCCTGCAGTGTTTTACGAACTATACCTATATAAACATACAGTAAGCAAAAATTTAGCCTGACTTTGAACCGAATTTCGTCATCGGTTTAGTGATTATTATTATTAAAAAAAATAAAAATATTTTAATGATTTGTATAGCGCATTTTTGTGAAAAATCACCTCGGGGGTGCTGTTGTTAAACGTTGTTTGGTAATCAAAACAAATAGTATTGTAGGTGCGTAATAGGTCGAAAAATTAAAATACTGTAATCAAAAATGTTATTAAATGCGGAATTTGGTTTTTTGGGAAAGCATCACCTGATTACTGAAAACTGTATAATATATTTAATGGATATCTTTTTATTTTCTGTAATGCACACAAATAATGGGTTCTCATGAAGGCTTAATTTGGGAGGCGGGTACGGTTATCGCCGCCCTGGGAACCATTTATTGGATAACCAAACACCTCTACCATAGGTCATCCCAAGGGTTTCGCTACGTTTGGTGACTTAGCGGGAGTGCCCGGGTTTATGGGGTAACGTTTGTTTAGGTTTTGGCGGTGGATGCGCCTGTCCTCTTACTGCGTGGTGGGCTAGAGATCGGCTGGCTGAGGAAAAATTTTGCCCTCTCCAGCAGGACTGCGACCCCCGAATTCATACTTACACGTCTTTCCCTTTTCTTCTCAGAACTTCTTTTTCTTTATTTCCTTAAAAAGATATTCCACACAGTATCCCCAAAGATAAAATAGGCCTTGAGAGAAATAATTTTCCTAAGGGCTGCTACGCGAAGATAATATAAAAAATAATATTCCGTTTATTTATTTATTTCTTTATATTATAGTATTTACCTAATTATTTATAATTGTGCAAAATATATTTTGAACTTTTATTATGTTGGGTGTAAGGAAGGTTTGAGAAGGTGAAACTGCGGGTTGGTAATATTGTACGTTTCGTGAACACCTCACTGGAGAACCGTTTGTTTTAATACTTTCTGTTCAAATACTTTATGAGCAAAAGGTCAAAAAAACACCAAAACCCTTTGTATTGAATGGGACTACGAACTCATAAAATAATTTATTTGATTTTGCTTTTTTTTAGCCTTCGGGATGTGTGGACTTGATACCAAACTTTTGAAAAATTTTAGAAAGTTAATAATCACTCGTCGGGTTGGTGGTACTCGCGATTCAGAATTCGTTCTATAATGTTTTCAATTCAACATTACCCTTCAAACTGTAGCACATAAGCAATTTAAAACCAATTTAACGGTTATACTTCACAATTAATAGATAATATGTTAAACAAAAAATATAAGAAAAAGTTTTTTAGATCTTTTGTATATCCACACGTAGTTGACAAGAATAATAATTGGAGAAAAATTGTATTTTTAAATAATAACACTTCAAGTTTGATAACTAAAAACATGCCAGATAATATCCAACCAGCTTTTTACGCCAATAACAAATTTAAAAAAATTATATATTAAATAACAAGGACAAAGGTGTTTTTTTTAACAAATCTGGGGTTAATAAATTAATTTGTAATGATTGTAACTTTTTTTTATATTGGGAAGACTTTTAGAAATTTTAACATTAGAGTTAAGGAACATCTAAGATGTTTAAATAATAATAATTATTCAGAATTTGCAAACCACATTTTGGAAACAGGTCATTCTTTTGATATTAATTAAGGTTTAAAAATTTTACACACTAACACAACGAGTATACAATTAGATTATTTAGAAATTTTAGAAATTAGAAAAAATGTTAATAGTAAATTATATTTTATAAATGACCAAACGTTTTTTAAAAATAGCCATCTTTTAAATTTATTTTCGTATTAATACTTATATTTATAAAAATTTATTTTGTTATTTAGACTTCCTGTTTTGTTTTACAAGATTTTTTATTATGTTAATGTAATTTTTTACCCATCCTAAAATAATTTTTATATTTATTTTATGTAATTGTTTTTTTTATGATATTTTAGGTAATTAATCACCTCTCCTTTCTGATATTTTGTCTATGTTCTAATTAGTCTATACTTGTTTGTCTTTTGTTATTTTTTATTAACTTATTATCCTGACGAAGAAAACATAGTTTTCGAAACATGTTGATATTGTTAATTAAATAGTGGTGTACACAAAATTATTTGTTTTCTTGAAATTAAATAATGATGCCACAAAGTGAATTTACGAATTTTGAAGAAATTTAAAACCATTTTAAAAAAATATTCCAACAAATTCATGAGCCTTAAAGGGAAACAAATAGTACGAGTACTTGCAGAATGAGGTAAATTTGTGTTGTCTGGCGGAGTATTTTACTGGCTTGCAAAACTACTGTCCACAAGTACCTTCATTATGCAAAAACAAAAAAGGGGTAATTGGAAAAAGCGTTATTCACAGTCACACCCGCGCTTTCAAACATTTGAGGTATGCAAATGTTTATTTGGTCTGCAAATTAAGGGAGGACGAAGTCCTATATTATCAGTGGAATATCCTTCCAACTTCCAACAATGGAGGTTTTTATACCACGCGGTGGTGGAGAATAAATAATGGCAATGTTATTTATCGTCCACAGGTTATTTTTCGTTCAATGGAGAATCTCAACGGGGTCTGTGCGGTGAATTGTTATTTTAAATTACTAGAATAAATCTTTGCCACAAGTACACTGGTACAGTCCTTAGCCAATACAACACCCTTTCCCATGTTTGTTTATAATGGCAATTTTAAAAATGCTACGATTTTAAATGGGCGGTTCTCGCTCGTGGGCTCTTTATTGGCTTGGTGATGGCATTCATAAACTTAACAGCTTTTTATGGATGTTAACGATGAACTCTGAAAAAACGCTTTTAATGGAAATTCAGTAAATGAAATAGTTTTTTTTAATCCAATGATATGTGTAAAATTTTTGTCTTGTGTCAAATTTCACACTCGTATTGTGGAATAAAACTGAGTTGTCACAAATCACAACATTTGTAGACACCGTTGCGTTGGTTAAAGGTTTCGTGTGATAAAATCAATTTTCTGATATTGTCAATGATTTATGGTAGAAATTCAATAAATCGGAGCAAAAGATTTGTCAATTTGCTTACAGGTCCTACACCGTAAAATTAAATTTTCTGTAATGCTAAAGTAGTAATATTGGATAAATAGAACATTTTCAAAATTCTCGAAAACCTGAACCGTTACTCGATACTGTTGATCAAAAAGTTCTTAAACAGTATCTTATTATTAACTCCATTTAATTTTTTTCAAATTTTATTTAATAATGTTATTCTTGATTATTAAGTTCTGCAGATATTTTGTTTTTTTAACACCTGTTTTGGCTTACAAGGCCATTTTCAAACTGTGGTTGAACCACTTCCAGACGACCTATTTATAAGATTCTAAATTAATTTTTTTTTTAAGGTGTCTAAATTAAATTAAAACCTGCTTGGTTAAACCAATTTGCTGAGAAAATAATTGAGACTATTATATAGGTTATTAAAGCTCCATAATGTGGGGTACTTCAAAATTTATTTTCCCCGCATTAAATATTTGTATTTTCTTTATTGTCTGAGCAATATTCATATTAAAGTTCCCAATAGACGTTATTTAAGAGTCATAAAATATTCGTAATTTAAGGGGTCATAAATTATTTAATAACAATATTACATACTTACTTCAATCCACTGTCTGGAATGTGTCGTCTATAAAATACCATTGAATGTGATCATATAGATATCCACGCAAACAATCTCACATATATAAAAAAAAAAAACAATTATCAAACTCCTACCATGACACTTCGTGGAGAACAGTTATGTCATACCCTTTATTTATTTGTTTCTCTTTCTCTTATGGTTATGCATTATATTTGATACTACTATGTTTTATATTTTATTTTGATTATCATTATTTCTGTTATCACTACAAGCATTTTCGCTTAGTAACAACTAAACATTGATAACTTATGCTGTGAACATTTCTAATTGGAGTGTAATATCTATGTACATCCCAAAGGCAATTCTATTATTGTAATAATTGTTAACACTCTGTAAATGTTTCAAACAATAAATAAATAAATAATTGTTTAGTTACTTCTATGACTTATTTAAGTACGTTATTTTGTTTAGGTTTTCAACATTCCAATAATAATGAATAATAAAAAACAAAATAAATGATTGACATGTGAGAAATTTTCATTTAACTATAAAATGAAGAAAAAAAATAAAATTACATAATAGTACAAGAAGACGGGAAAGAGAGGTTGGGTTGGGTGATTCTGTTCTGATCGCCAAATACGGCTAAAGCCATTTCAAACAAAAACGTTTCAATCCTTAATGTTGGTCTTCAACAGGGCGATACTGAGATTAGGTTTCATACTGTTTCCCTTTTCTATACAGAGAAATTAATATACATATATTTATTGACGTAAATATATTTTGTAGTTCAACATATTTTTTTGTTTATAAGAGCGTACTAAATTGGTGTATTGAACGATGTTTTTTTTGTTCTTGAACCAAAAGGTTACTTATTCTAAGGATCGCTTTCCATTTAAAGTTAATTCATTCTAAGCTAGTTGTTGTCAGTTGTTTGAAACATAACTTTTCACCTACCCAATCATTAACGAAATTATATTGTTAGAAAATAAGTCACACAATTTTGTCCTAGGTTTTCTTTGACCTTTGGGAGAATATGTTATTATTAATATTTTGTAGTCAGTACCTCCTACTAATAACATATTGGGTATTTTAGGCTACAGCTGTAATTAAATGAATATTGACAAACATGATGGCTGGACGATAAGGGGATTCAAGTATTTAACAGTTAAAGTTAGGAACTATTCGGTTATTTTACTTAAAAATAACATAATTAGGGAATATACATTTACAACTCAATTCTAATAGCCACCAAAAATCATCTAAATTGGTACAAGTGCTCACAATCATATAACTATGGAAGGACTGTAAAAACGAAATTAATCATTTGTGTTTATTTTTAAACCAAGCCGTACACAACATTTTTTCAAAGAGCTCACAATATTTAACAAAATTGTCACTAGTGACACATTTATGCCGTGTTTGCCTTTTCGTTTAGCCAACGTTTCGGACAGCAATAAAGTGTCCATCATCAGCGCAGATTTGTAATCACGCTTCAATCATGATTACACTTCTGCCTTCATGATGGACACGTTAATACCGTTTGAAACGTTTGCTAATGAAGAAGGAAGCGCAACACGGTGTAATAACCCAAAAATATATCACGATATTACTTTTGGCTCTGAAAATCTAAAATCATATTACATCCTTCATTTATTAATTTATTCATATTATTATTCCCAAGCTAACACGAACTTAATAAATTTTGCGTTTATCTTATCATTGTTTGCTTAGCTCATCGAAAACACCAACAAAATGTGGCGCAATCACATTTTTTGTTTGTTTGTACGTGTACAATTTTTTTTCTGTTAAGTATATTTTATTAACCTTTATTTTTTTCTCATTTATATCTATTTTTAGTACGTTAATAATATTCCATTATCCACGTACTGAAATTTAGATTTTACAACATTCAGACATAACTGGACATAATACACAAAAAGCTGCTGGATTTTTAGCTTCTTTTACATTTAAAGGGAGTTCATGGAACATTTCAAAAACTTTATAAAAAACATTGTTTATGTTCCCGAAAAAATTGTCTTAGCAAACTTAAAATTGTGGCAGCTATAATGTATAATTTCTTTAGTATAAAGGTTCCAAGAAATAGCTTGGATAAGGTTTATTTTAGTTAGTTTGTAATTTATGTATTGTTGATTCTATCCAATATTGAATTTGTATGCCTTTCTTTGAAGAATAGAGTTTTTAAACAGACAAAACTATTTATTCATATTTATAGTTCGTGCGTAAATGCGCAAACACGCAATTCATCTTAATGTTTTAGCATAGGTTGTAAAAAGTGCTTTTTTCCGGCGCCATCTACGAACGGTTTTCGAATAATTTTTAGTTTTTACCAAAATTGGAGGTGCAATATTTTCAATTCAAGACATCACATAAAATTTGTAATTAAAATTAAGACAATATTAGCAAAACTCAATCGAAAATAAAAAAAAAGATATTGACACCTTTGGGAAAGCCGAAGGTCCTGGGTTCGTGTCCCAGAGGTGCCAATATATTTTTCTTTTTCCAGATTTTCGATCCAGTTTCGCGAATATTTTCTTCATTTTAATCAAATACTAACTGAATTTTCCGGCGTCGCTCAGGACAACATTTGAAAGTGTTCTGGAAAGTTCCATAATCCCTATTCCCGATACCCTATTCCCGAAAATTCCACAATTTTCCAGAATGTTCCGGGTCGTTTTGGAATGTTGTGGCATGCTCTAAAATACTCTGGCTAGGGTGCCCAGGGAGTTGATGTGAGATTGAACTGATGTTTGAAACCACGACGGATCTTGGTTTGTATACTCCTACCAATGGGTAGCCCTACCCATTCAAAAAAGGTTTCAAATGTTCTAAAAAAATATTTCAGAACATTACACCACCTTCGGGAGTGTTCTGGAATGTTTCACAGTGATTTGGGATGTTCCGTGGTGTTCCCGAACGTTCCAGCCTATTCCCAAACATTCCACAACATCACAGAATGTTCCTGGATGTTCTGGAAACTGAAAGAATGCTCAAGAACATTCTCGAATTTTCTGAACTATTCTTAAAATTCCAAGGGGGGTGATACTACCAGCCCTTCTAAATATCTTCTAAAGCACGCCTTCAGATAAAAACAAAAACCTTCGTCATGAATGAGGGATAGAGGGCTACCACACAATATAATTCCCATGATCGTACCGGGACTCGTCTCCGAGTTTTAGCGGCTCGCACATTGTACACTTTTTTTAATAACGTATATTAAAGATTAAGATTATCGAACTTCTATAACTTTCCAGAACCTTCAAGACTCACTGACACACTCCGCTACTCATTTCTGAAAGTTTCTAGAACTTTTTCCTTCCATAACTTCCCTGGGCATTAGGGAAGGTTTTTCAGAACATTCTAGAACTTTATAGACTCACTGACACACTTTATTACTTTTTCCAAAACTTTCTAGAACTTCATCTTCTGAAACTTTCCGGAACCTCTTTGACTAACCGACACACTCCGCCACTCATTTCTGAAAGCTTCTAGAACTTTCGCCTCCCATAACTTTCTAGAGCATTAAAGAACTATCCACAACGTTCTGGAACCTTCTAGACTCGACGACATACTCCGACACTCCTTCCAAAACTTTTGGAAAGCGGACGAGCAAAAGTCGTGTGTCAGTAATAAGGTAAAAACAGCTTTTTCTGAAAATGATGTCATTTTACGAAAAAACTTAAAATTACTGTAAATGTTGACTGGTTGGAGATAAATTTGCATATGTATATGCATTTGTTTCATATTTTATTCTATAAGAGAATTAAATTTTTTACAACCTTTTACAAATAAATTTCTTTCCATGATGAATATTTTAGAAGATTTGAAGGAATTTTTGAAGAAAAATGAGTGGTAAAATGGTTGTTTTCGAAAATATCTACATTTGTGGAGCGTGTAACTCAAAAACAGTTGGGATTTCGAAAATTACGTAAAGAATAAAAGTTGTAGATAATATTATGAGCTTTTACTTACTTTTAAAAAAATTTCCTATGCAACGCACTGTTTTCGAGATTTAACGGAAACCCGAAAATTGGGACCTTCTCTCCCCTCCCTGGCTCACCACCTGGATGTCAAGACTTTTAGTATGTTCACACTCTAAGCACCCTGAACAAGCTTCTGAAGGAATCGCTTAGGTTCCTGCTCACGCACTCTACATCTCTTTCTTGGCTATGAAAATCTCAAATCATATCTGGTTCTTTGTCTGTGCATATGAACGGAGTGACATTTTTTGTTATTGCAGAAATGGTGTACGTTATGACAAAATGAAATTAAAAATAATATTTTTTAATTACAATTTTATTTCAAGTTTTTTCAAATTCGATAAATTTCGTAAGAATTAATATTCACCGTCATTTATTCCGCTGCATTTATTTTGCATCCACGCCAATACCATTTCAAGTATTTCTTTGTATGGAAAATGCATGCAAAAACACGCTAACATTTGAATGATTCCGAACCCGAATCGACGGCTCTGAAAAAAACATGGCTGACATTCAACTGTCAATTCCACATCACAACAATAACCCAAGGATTTTTTCAATCGTTTCTGGTTGGTTATTCTTTTTGTTCTTCTGTTTTGAAGTTTTGACTGCGGGCAGTAATGAATCAAATGTTTTTTTAAAGGCAGCCTAGTTGAGTGCCTGCGGAATCCAAAAAAAAATGGAATTATTATTTCTTTGTAATTCAGATTGAAATATTTTTGCAATTGTATTGTAGCGTGGGGCTTGGTTTAGTAAATGTGAAATTGATAAGTTTGATTGAGTAATTCTAAATTTCGGAATATATTATGGTTGGTGTAGGTAGTCGGGAAAAAGGCAAAAGTAATCCTCAAGTTTAGCGAAAATTACTTTATTTCATAATCTTTTTCTTGACCACCCATAAAAAATCCTGGAGAAAGGAATCATAACACATAAATCATAATCTTTGCAAACGTTTTTTTTTTTTTTTTGGGTGATTATACAAAATTCACGCCCAGAAAAATCGGCTTAAGACACATCTGTGCTTCCATTATTAACAAATTTATGTTTTATTTTACGGCAAGGAAAAATGTAGTAAACCAACTACTAGGTCAAATGGACTGAGATTACAGCTAGATCTGATTGTAAGTGATAGAAAAAAACTAACAATTTACAGTTCTTCTTGTGTTTTTACCGGAAAATATGTTTTTCAACTTAAGTCCCCGCACTCCCAATTTCTATCTTTTATAACATATTTCTCTTGAACACTTAACGTTTAAAAAAAAAATTATTATTTTTAAACATAATATTTATACATTAACTATGACAAAACGGTAATTATATGAAAATCCATCCATAGAAAAAATAGCAAATATGCTCCAAGAATTATGATTAACAATTTTTTTTTGTTATTTTACAGGTTATTTGTATGAAAAAATTCATAGTGTTTTTTTAAATGCTATTTGAGACATTTACAACGATATTTTTGATCTATTTTAATTAAGTCATATTTTAATAAACATTTTCACAATTTTCGCTTAATTGTTATCGCTAACATTCGTATGTATTTATCCCCTCTTATTTTTGAGCGCTTACTTTGAAAACTCAAAAATGGCGATCAAATGAATCAAAATGAAATATCAACTATATAAAATTGAAGGGATTGAGGTTTCTACCCAAAAATCAAAGCTTAACGTCATAGTGACATCTACTCAAATTGTATTTTTACAGTTTAAATGTCTTCTCTTCTTAAAATTATTAATTCTCTATTAGTGTGCATAAAAAGAATCGTGCATGATATAGTCAAAAAATTCTATCTTTGACAAAACTAGTTTGATAGGGCTTATATCTTTTTTCTATGGATATGGTGAGACTCCACATTCCCGGAGTTAATTGTCATTATTTTCAGTAGGTAATCATCCAAATAACGAATCTTAATTACCCCAGGTCACTTATTTTTTTCGCAAACATAATAGCTTCCAATAATAAAATGAACAAATGTGATATATGTTTATAATATATATTCCCTATTGTTGATATTTCACACCATTCTGCATCTGCGGCATTAAAGCAGTGGCGTGCCGTCGATTCCATTGTATCGCCCTAATAGGCTCAATAACACCGCGACATTTGGCTGATTCACCACGATTACATAAGCGTTAATATCCGTTACGCGTTCTTAATGAAATCCCTGCGCGTTGGGGAGATCGCAAGGAGCGCTGTTGGGGACTGGACTAGTTGCAGTCTTTTGTCGATAAATTAATATAATCAATATGTTTTTTTGTTGATATATATAATAGAAATAACCTCTTCCTTCTTTATTGTTCAGTTGTTCACCTTTCTGAGCAACCTACATTTTACTGAGTAAAACCTGCTGCAACCTGCAACTGGCTGTGAATCAGTAATTTATTAAATTAATGAAAGTTAAAAAAAAATCATTATCTTTTATAATCCTTTTTCAGATCATATTATTTATGTGTAATCTCATGAGGTGCTGTGCGGAGTGTCAGATACCAAAAAAATCATTGTTCATGCAGGTACCCTTTTTGGAATAAATTTTTTTCCTTTAATTAAATGAAAAGAAATCGCTTTGAGTACACCACTTATTTAATATAAAGTTTTCAAAACATGTCTCGGAACCAATAGATGCTTCGTCAGGATAATTATTTTTATTCCCTTATTTTATTTTATAATAAAAAAATTGGGTTCCAGTGACCATGTACGTATCAGGATGGTCAAAAATCTATCATCATTATAATGTGTATTTTGTTATCGTATAAGTCTTACCTTTTTAAACTTTTAATATTGGTTTATGTTTAATAATATGTTTTCCCCACACCTTTATTTTGCTGGGGCTAAAAACGAGGATGTAAAGAGGTCATAATTTATTTAACGCGTTAAATGTAGTTAACCTTTCTTCATACGCGCCAAGAAAGCAAGAAAGAAAACCAAAGAAATGCTAATCTTACAAAGCTGACGATTTCAGAGCTCCGTTTTTATTCCTCGGATGCTTAATATAATATTTTGAAATTTTCTAATAATATTTTTTTTTTAATTGTACAACAGATTAATAATCCAATTACCGTACTATATATTTTTTTATTGTTTAATTATAACATTGTTAGAGCATTGTACAAAGTAGTAGGCAAAACAAAATAGTGAAATACATAATTCAATGATTTTCTACGCCAATTAAGAGTGCTAGCTCTTGAGCTTGGCGTAGGAGTTATTTCATAATTATTTCATTGTTATAACATAACTTTACATAATATAGTGTACAATAAATTTAAACTTAAGTACTAGGTTGTTGTGACGTTATTTTTAAAATGGCATGAAATGAAGTTATAACATTCTGATTGGTGATGTTATGGTTGTCATTTTTTTATTAAATGTTAATTTGACTTTATTCTTGAATGATACGAAATCTGTAATTTTTTTACTTCTTCGGGAAGACTATTAAAATATTTTATGCCTTTGTAAATATAATTATTGTGCATTTGTTGTGTTGAAAATAAAGGAACTTGGATGTTAAATTTAAGTCTTAATAACGAGTTAAGTTTAAATTTTTTGATTACATTGTCTTTGAATATTTGTAATATTGAATCTTTTTTTATAGAGGTCTTCAATTTTTGGTACTTGGAATATTTTGAAAAGTGATGCTGAAGGGAATGTTGGTTGTTTTTTCAAAATTACTTTAATAATTAGTTTTTGTACCACTTTTACAGGACATACAATTTTTTCATAAGCACCCCCACATTCTCATTTTGACAATCTTTACACCTAAGAAGATGATCATTATACAAAAAAATCTTTAGGCTATCTAAAGAAGAGTTGTAAGTATTTAGTGTTTTTGATATTTCGTTCAACAGTACCATTCCTCTTGTCATGCTATGCTGTGCTGGAACATCTTTTCTGCCGTATGGTTTTTTGAACAAGCCGTGTCGACGACGATGACTGAAGTTTTCAGGCACGTATAAACCGTAGCATTCCAGGAGGAATGGGCTGTCAATATAGTTATGGATTATGTTAAAACTAAGGATGGGTTGTTTCAAAAAATTTGATGGATTCATCAAATATTTGAAGTTGATTTTCACGTTCTGTGTAGGTTCTATTCAAGTTCTGTTATTATATCGTGATAGAACAGCTGCTTCACAAAACTGAAATAACCACAGAACTTGAATAGAACTTACACAGAACGTGAAAATCAACATCAAATATTTCATGAATCCATCAAATTTTTTGAAACAAACCCGTCCTAAGAAATGCAAGATTTGCATAACGTCTAGTTTCCAAACAAAATCTATTTGTTGCCTCAAGTAACTCTATACGGTGCATGAAACTCGGATAAGTTCCGTGCATTCGCATATAGACATACCTAAGGAAATTTTTCCTGGATTTATATTAATATATTTAGTCTGGTGCGGAGTCCACACACCACTAGCATACTCTAGCTTACTTCTTATGACGCCATTGAACATGGCTTGTACAATTGTATTTTTATTATCAATAATTATCAGAAATTTTGTATATCTCATTGGAAAAATAGCAAGGTCAAGACACAATCCCGCGATAATTCAATTCTTCCGCGACAAATGTAATTATAATCGGTTACCCACTCCATATCCTAAATCCTTTAACACAACACAGCCCGCCCAAGCTGATATCTTTTCATCCCGCCTGTTTGTGATTGTAACACACCCTCCATCTCTCCACCCTCCACCCTCCATCATCTCCTTGCCGATATGTGCCTCTGGCCCGTAGCATAATATTGATGGGGGAAGATTGGCACATTTCACATATTAAAACAACGACCTTTTAACCTTTGCTTAATGGAAACAATTCGATATTGGTAGCTAATATTGTTTTACTGTAGATTATTGAATTTTGAAGTCAGATTAAATTTCATACGAAAGAAGAAAAATATTGTTTCAATGTAGATTATTGAATTTTAACGGCAGATTCAATTATTGATTCATATTGCGTAAAATAATTAATGAAAGATTAAGGAGGCGGTCGAAAAACTGTTTTTTGATCGAATCACGCCCGATTAAATAGCTAAGTATGTAAAACCATGTGACTTATAGTATGTTGAATTCGCGTGGTTCCTCTTTTTGGTTTGCCTATGATTTGATTTTTGAGTATGTACGTGGTACCCACAAGCTGAAGTCACTAGTAGGTGCTATCCAATTTGGCCCAATTAATTGGTTCATAAATATATTATGAAAATCACTAGTTATAAGTCTTATTTATTATACACTAGCCCCTTTACTTATAAATAAGTTTAAAAGTTACACAATTTACAAATAACCACTTGCCATACATTAGTGATTGTTTATCAGCTATTTAAAATTAAAAACACTTTTTATAGTAAGTCCCTTGCTGTATAAGTCTTAATTGTAAGTCACTAGTTGAGCACGGAATAACGAAATATTAAAGATATTCTCGTTTCGAGAAAGATGGGTAAGCGATGTATTGCCAAATTATCAATGTAAATGACACCAAAATTCACCTACCGTAATATAAAGCAAGTTACGGAAGTTGTTCTTACGTAAGTTTTTTTGACAGATCTAATCGCGGCCGCGTGATCTTCCAGTCTTCTCTTATTTATTAAATCAGTTTGATAAGTTGATACGCTTACCGTAAGAAATGGTACAAAAAAGCGTGAATGCGAGATGTTATAAATTAAAGGAAAGTTAGTTTTCAGATGAATTTTTTCTTATGAATACTAGTATTTAAAATAATATTTTAATAAAATTATTTTAAAAATAAAATATAAAAAATAACACTAGATAAAATTCAAATAAGCACTAAGAACTAATGGAAACGGAAAAAACTTTTCTGATTCCAAAATCCGAAGACATATCATTTATTTTTAAGGTGGAAAAGGGTTTTCTGAAAATAGGCATTCTTCTATTATTTAATTATCGGTCTTGAAATGGCCGTGTTTAGCCGTGTTTAGTGACTAAATCTGAATAGCCAGGTACTTCCCCACCTTCCTCTCCCCATCTCCTTCCCCTCCTCACTACCTTCAGCCTCACAACATACCCCGATTGGGGATGCCATAGTCCCACTGGCTCCAGACGAGAGCAGTTGGGACTCTTGTGCGGTATTCACATTTAAAAAAATCCTTTTTAATTTCAATTTCTCCGATTATAACATGTCTTGGTATTTGAATTGGAAGTCGGTTGCCGTCGAGTAGCTGTCATTCGTATATAATTAAAGAACTTCATTAATTTCCGCGCTTAACGGAACAAAAGCGCAAGGAGACTTGTTTATCTCAAACCGTCTACTCTTTCAACACTTCATTTGGTCCTTTTCGTCTTTATTGATAAAATCGCATAAATTTGACAGCAGCAAATCATTGTTGACAGAGAATCATCTCACGCCATATGACCTATATGTGTAGCGGTCCTCGTGAGAACTTACGCAAATTAAATTTCTGAACAACTTCCGTGAACATTTATTACCATTAGTTGGACGCATATGTAAACGCTCCTGAGAGTAACTTATCAAAATCTTACATAAGTCGTAAATTTTACTTACAAGAGTAAAGCTAGCCTAATAAATACACAATTCTTAAGAAGGAATAGTGGTGAAGAATGGCAATTCATTTAGAATTCCTTTAATAATTCAACATCGGTAGTTTTTATGAATAAAATATTATTCCGGCAAAGACTAAGTTATAAGTCGCTAGCAACAAATCTGTGCTGTGAGTTGGAAATTAGTTTTAAGTCAGTGATGAGTTATAAGTTAAACAAATTAAGTTCTAAAGCGCTCTTTAGTTGATATTCCCACGTGTAAGGTACTCTAGAAATAATCCAATCGTTGGTTTTCTTAGTCAAACGGGTCAACCGTGGTTCTTCACAAGACCAAAAATATAACGTCTTAACAAAAAAAATCTTGAAATATAACTACTTATAAAAACAAATAATTAATAGGTAACTATAAATAATTAAGTCACAATGGCTGAGTGGTTATAGATATTTTCCCGGTGAGACAGAAATTCTGGGATAGATTTCCGGTTGCAATATTAACCTTTTTTTCTGTATAAATTTCTGTCCATATTTCGTTTAGATTTATTAATATTATCTTCTTTTTCAATAATTTAAAAAAAGTAGTAAATCAATGTTAAATTTCAAATTTAATGCAATATGAATGTTGTGTGAAAATTTGAAAATAATTGCAGAAATGTCTATACCTGTTCCAATAAAGTTGATTATATTCATACAAGGCAAGAGAAACTGATACAGAGGTTGTGGGAGGAGATGTTGGGTCTGCAATGGATCGAGACCACCGAAGTAGCACAAGATTGGGATGAGAGGCGCCCAGAAGTTGTGAGTCCCCAACCCAATCTAGATAAGTGGATTAAAATTATGTTGACATTATTTATCCAATGATAGACCCAGGGAATACCTGAATTATTTTTCCGACGTCATGACAAAACTACACGGGTGTGAATTGCACGTATCAGAATTACCTTGCCAGCAATCCACAAAAACGGAATTACACGTGGATCAAATTACACAGATTGAGTTTCAACTATTTTAAAAATACCTGCCTGGATTACACACGTCTACAAATCTATATTTTCAATAAGATTAAATTTGAGAGCACTGATGTGTACTAAATAAATTACATATTTGAAAAAAAAAACATGTCCTCTTTATCATCAAAACAAAGGTAAGGTTGGGTTTTTTATGACGTTTAGTTCTTTCCGTGTGTAATTCTTGCATTGCAATATTGATGCGTGAAATTCGCGCCTGCTTATATTGGCTTTGGTACCCTATTTTTCTTGATGATTTTATAAAACAACAAAAAAATTTATTTTTCAAACTGACAATTCGTGGTGGAATTCCATTATAATAATAAAATAAAAAATCCATTTTAATTTTCATCATATTTTCTGATGTAAAATATGTATTTTGTTTATATAATCTCCATTATAAGATTATTCCTACTTATTGGAGTAAAACTGTGTCCCTTTAAAAATCAATAAAAAAAATTCCGTACCATCATAAATATGGTAACGAATTGACAACCATAAAATTAGGCCATTAATATTTCATATTACTTGCAAGGTATTCCCCGAACAATATCGAAGTGAGATACAAATCCAAAGTAATTCAGTCTACTGGGAATAACCAAATTAATTAGAAATTCGACAGTCAGAGACGACTAAGTAACAAAAGTAATTATAATAATTCATTAGATTCTTCCCGCTCCCCCGTATGTTATTTATTTATTTGTAAGAGACAAACAGCTTATAAGTACATACAAATAAAGAGACACATAATAAACAAGTTAGATAAAGTGAAGCCAAAAAGTTCTATGTTAGAATTACTTGGAGATGGAGTTTTATTACAATTTAAAAATAATTTTAGGTGAGGAGGAGAGGAGGAGCAGGAAAATAGGATGAGGATAGGAGATGCTTCCTGTACATTCCACACTCTTGTATCAATGTTCGGTCGTACGCGTTACTTCTATTCGGTATTTCTGAGGGGTATTGTTAAAGATAGATATTGTAGAATTTTGCATTATATTGTGCACATAAACGGGGAATTGGAGAATTTTTTTCTAATGTTAGTTCTACTTGTGGTCAAATAAAACAAGTTGGATTGCCTTGTTGATCTTGTCGGAATATAAATTTTTATTAAGTTGGTAAGCTCTGGCGAGTCCAGGCCATTATTCAGAATTTTAAATAATAAGGTTTGGTCAAAAATTAAACGTCGTGTGTAAAGGGAGTTGAAGTTGTGGAAGTTTAAAGTTTCGGTGTAATTTGAAAAGTGTAATTTTTTTTATAATTTATGTGATTAAATTTTTTTTTAATTCTTTCGACATATGCAGTGTTTTAAATGGGGACGGAAGTACGCTGCGTAAAGGGAATAAAGTGTTTTAATGTTGCGAAAAGGTTTTGTTACACTAATTATAAATCCCAGCATTTTGATGGCCTTGTTGACGATTTTGTCAGTATGTTGTATAAATTTTAATTTTACATCCAGTATTACCCCAAGGTCCCTGATGGATTCTATTTCTTCAATATGTGTCCCGTTTATTGTATACTCGAAGAAAATTTATTTTTGTTGCGAGTAAATGATAATTTATTGCATTTCGAAGTATTTACAACAAGTTTGTTTAATTTACAGTAGACAAAATAACAATTGAGGTCCTCTTGAAGTTGAATGCAGTCTTTGATTGATTTGATAACTGAGTATATATTTTTTTCGTCTGTATATACTAGGTAATTAACGTATAAAAAACATTTGTGAATATCATACATATAAACATTAAATAATAATGGTCCTAAATGGGAACCTTGCGGTACGCCAGAGGGCACGGAGAAGAAGTAGAACTTAGTTCCCTCCTCTGAAACACATTGAAGTCTGCTCTGAAGGTATGAAGTGAGCCACCGAAGTAAGTCACCATGGACGCCTGATTGATTTAATTTTTTAATTAGAATGAAATGATTCACCTTATCGAAGGCCTTAGAGTAATCATTGTAGATTACGTCTACTTAGTTTCTATTGTCCATATTACTCGTTAAATATTCCGTGAAATTTACCAAATTTGTTAGTACCGATCTTTTTTGTAGAAATCCGTGTGGTTCGTTTTGAATATTGCGAGCAATTGTCGTATAAATTTGATCGTAGACAATTTTCTCAAAGAGTTTACTAAAAACTGTGAGAATTGAGAATGGGCGGTAGTTTAGAATGTTGCTTTTTGAACCTGTTTTATAAATAGGGATTATAATTGCTTCTTTAAATTTTACAGGAAATTTTCCTGATTTTAGTGACATTATAAATATATGAGTTAAAGGGTGTGAAAGATTTTTGGCACATTTTGAGACAAAGTTTGGCGAGATACCGTCGCTGCCAGCGCCCTTACTAATATCTAAATTCTTCAGGTACCTATTGATCATTAAATTGTGTATTTGTACGTTCTCAATTGGGTCATGATTATTCTCAAACTATCAATTATCGCCGAATCACACTTCCCCTATCTCGCCTGAACACCCCGTATAAAGATGGCTTTAACAAGCTGAAATCGGTCACGGCCAAATAAATAAAAGTGGAAATAGTTTCACGTTTGTTTTATAATATTATAAAAAAAATTATTTGTTTGAAATATATCTGTTGAAAAATAAAATTATTTGTATTGAAATTCGTTAACAATAGTACTTTACATTTTTTTTATCAATAGCTGTTAAACGAACACTGCAAAATTGTAAGATTATTTCTAATAATCAGAAAAATTGATTTGACTTCCACCAAAATGCATTGCTGACGAACCCACACGTTTTACGGTGCGCAATCACGATATGTTGTTATATTTCGTTAACCCTTACGACCAGGCAAGTAGGATGGGATGGCAAACCTTCGTTTGGAATAGAAAACAGAATGGATGTACAAAATAATGGCGGGACGTTAGAAAATTATTAAGGAATGTGTTCTTGAACGTTCTACCGCTGCGGCCATCTTGTACGCGTAATACCTGCTGCAGGCTAAGTAAGGGGTGGACCTCAAAACAATAGGCGTAGAGTAATTATTTTAAACTTACATTTTTAAACAAAAAATATTTACCTTTATTCCTTAAACACGTAAAACATTTTTTTATTTTTTATCGGACTCTAATTGTTGTAGTTTCTTTGTTTCAGGTGGGAAATTGTTAATAGGAAATGGTGTGATATGACTCTTTAGTTAGGCTCTCCTTTAAAAAAAATGGTTTTTTGAATATTTAACCAGTCGGGTAAAATTATGAAAATATGCCAAAATTTTTTTCTTTTACATTTAACCCACACAGGGAACCCTAGGGAAAATAATTCCACTAATGAGCCTATGTCATCTCTGGGGATGCTGTGTGGAGGTTTTTTAGGGGAAGGAAGAAGAGGAAGTTTTGGGAAGGAAAAGGGTATGAGGGGTGGCTAGGAATCTGGGGATCAATGTGTCCAGTAGTGACGGACGTATGAATCTATCCCTCCCACTGCGGTGCAAGGCGAAATTCCGAGAGAGTACGGCTGGAGAAGTTTAAGCAACTCCTCAACCATTTTCTCCTGATCTGGCCTACCATGTAGCTGGTGGGCAAACGCATCCGCTGCCAAGACCCAGACCGACCTCACCCTATGAAACCGGGTAACCCTGCTAAGTCACCAAACGTAGCGAACCACTTGGGGTGACCTATGACAGAGGTGATGGTTATCCAATAAATGGTTCCTGGTGCTGCGGTATCCGCCTCTCAAATTAAAATTATATCTACTGTATATAATGCGAATTATAAATGCTTCCTCGGAGTGAGTATTTTTTAATTATTTAAAAATCGTGCTAATTGGTTGTAGGTTCTTCGGGAAATCCCCCGTAACTCCGGCGAGTCCGCCCCGCGCAGGCTACAAGAGGAAACGTGGTACGTGGTGCTTCCGGTGCAAGAAAAATAATGGCGGCTTCCGGCACGGGGCTCATATTCCTGGATATTTATTGGCAGAAGTATCCATGTAGCTGCCTATTTAGCCGAGGAAATGGCGCTTCTGCTTAACTGATTTATGAACCCTTGTGAGGGAACGCTGTTATTATTATCATTGGTTATTATCATGGAAACAAAGCATTACTGAAACAAGGGTAAGGAATAAGATAAAGAGGCGGACGCTTCGATGATTTTGTCATAAACATTGCATGGACCATACGGTATGATTGTTATTTTTCCATGCGAATTTCTGCCTGCTCAGCAAGCTCATAAAAGTTTGTCCTAAAATAAATTTATTTACACGTTTATAAATATACTAGCTGGGTTACCCGGCTTCGCTCAGGACAACATTCGAGAGTGTTCTGGAATGTTCCACAATTTATTTTATTTATTTATAGCGGACCCGACAGACGTTGTCCTGTACACAACTGTCGGGACAAACGAAAATTAAAATAGAATAATATTGAATATTCGATACTGCGATGGTAGCGCAGTCTGCCGGATCCAATGTAAAACATTCCAAAATCAACAACTCCTTAGAAATAAAAAAAAAATGAATTAAAAGAACATTTTCCAGTGGACCGAATTGTGAATCTAAACCATTCTCAAATCCCCTTGAACCCACACAAAAAAATCATCAAAATCGGTCCAGCCGTTTAGGAGGAGTTCAGTGACATACACACGGAAAGAAGAAATATATATATTAAGATTAAATACACACGTGAATATTAGTCCAATATTTCACAACAGAGACCAATGCACATTATTAGATTATTTTATTATTCCATTTTTTTCATAGATTAGATTAAAAAAATGGGTTTAAGTACTACTGATTAAATGCAGTACAAAAAAATAAAATAAAGATAGAATAGAAATAAATAATCAATACGTGTATTTTAGGACTTTTAGTACGTTAAGTAGTAAATAATGTTATATTCGTAAGATCAAATTAGAAAAACAGCCTTTTCAAAAATTATTTCCTAACTCAACAAATTAGATACAAGGGTGATCCCGATTTTATTCAAAATAGGTATAAGGTATAGTACCAGTTTCAGATATTGACAACCAAATGAAATATATTTTAAATAAAACAATTTTTTTTGGGAGGCGGGAATGGGTACCGCCGCCCCAGGAACCTTTATTGGATAATCAACACCTCTGCCATAGGTCACCCCAAGTGGTTTGCTACGTTTGGTGATTTAGCAGGGGTGCCCGGGTTCATGGGGTGAGGTTTGTCTAGGTCTTGGAGGCAGATGACCAGGACACACTGAACCCCAGATTCCTACCCATCCCTTAAACCCTTTTCCTTTCCTTAAAAAACCCTCCACACAGCATCCCCAAAGATGACATAGGCCCTGAGGGAAATAATTTTTCTCAGGGCCTCCTGTGTGGAGCCCATGTAAAAAAAAAAATTACTTCGTTTTACACCATAGTTATTGTTTTTGTTGTATTATAATGTGTTACATTATTAAGTTTGCTAGGTATAAAAAAAATTAAATAAGCAATTAACGTAGGTATACAATAGCAATAATACCCAGATAGTTTTTTAAAATAAAGCGAAATATTAATTAACAAAATCAAGTCATTGATAGTTAGTAACTCTAATACATTTCAAAATATGAGTTAAGTAAGTTATCAAATAATTTTACAAAATTGTACTTAATAATTTTGTTTGGAAGAGTTTTATTTTATTATAATATACCTACACTTAGTGCCGAATTATATTTGTTAGAGTTCATGCCAAATTAATACAAAAAAGAAGTTTATGATTTCTATGGGACGTACAAGAGTGCACCTAATTAATGTGCCTATCTAAGTTTACCAATTTTAAAAGTATGTCTAAAATTTTCAACGTCATTCATAATTATTTCTTCTATATAATTGCAATACTTTTATTTTTTAAAAAGTCAACTAGAATATTAATTCTATCTGGTATCCATATTTCAATTCTCTTCACAAAGCGTGATTATTCTAATGGATTCCGTGGATGATAACTTTTTTGATAAATGAGTTGTAGAGCTTTTTGACTTTATTTAGCTGTATTTTGATTTTTAAATGTCATGATTATTGACAGTTTAAAATTAAAACCTTCGAATTAATAAATCTACCATATTTAACGAACAAGAGGATAAAATAAACCACGATAGAACTTATCGAACTATTCGTGAAATTTGGAAATTTTTTTAGTGATTGTCTTTCCAATGGCAATGGCAATTTGTGCTTTTCATTTGGCAATGTAGTGTTAACGGAGAATATTTGTTTTGTTTAATTTTTTTGTTTGTTTATTTTCTCAATTACTCTATGGCAGGCTCATGCCCGTATTATGGTAGTCGTTGATACTTTACTTTATAATGTAAGAACTAGAAAAAAAAAGAATTGTGTAAAAACAAATAATAAAACGTAGGAAAAAAACATGGGAGAAATAAAATAAAATACACTTTTAATATAAGTATTAAAAATTAATAAATTGTTTAAAAAAAAAAAGAATTAAGTTTATAAAAGTAAAGTAAAATACTTTTAAAAATTAAAGTTAAGTACGTGTAAAATTATGTTAATTATTTTACGTAAGATAAAAATTTTAGGTTGCAGGTTAATAATAGTAGTACTCATCTAGAAGCTTACATGTTTATGATCATAGTCATATTCAAATTTAGTGATTTGAAAAAAATTGGAAAAAGATGTGAAATGGAATAAATTTAAATTTTTTTTTTTTGAACATTGGTAGGAACTCGTGTATGATTTAAATAAAGCTCGTCCCCTTTTAAAATCCAAGTTTGACACGTATAATAAAAAGGAATACATAACCATCTGATTTTATATTGGTGCTCAATGAGTTGTTTATTTTTGGAGCGATGATCCAGAACTGTGGTTGAGCGAATGTTTCTAATCTTAGGGAGCAAGTATCCCAATGTTGATAAAAAGCGGATGTGTGCTTGTCGTTTTGGAGCCACAAACAGGTTATTTTTTTCCATATATGCAAATTAAGACTCTAATTTTAGCGAATAGTGGTTTTATGGGACGTGTAGGTTGGCATTTAAATGTTATTCTCAAAATTAGTTTTTTGCACTGTAATTATTGGATTGATAACGGATTCATCGCAACCGTCCCATCCCAAAGTGGGAAAATTATGGTACTACAGATTGGAAAAGGGTAAAATACCTGCTATTAAAATCAATAACCTGCTAATACCGTTCTCTTGGACTAAAATTCATAATAAATATAAAATGGTATAAAAATGGTTTGGCACTTGGTTGAAACCTTGTTGTGTAAACTATCATCATCATCAATTGCTAAAGTAGATACTTAACCCAGCTGGTTATGGCAGGGCGCATACATCCTATTTTTCCATCCGATTGTCTGATCAGACAACCGGAAGGCCTTCGCGCTATACATTTCTTATGAAAGCCCGCACACATTCGATTCGAAAACCTGATTGGTAATAAAAATAAGCCACGCCCTCTCACGCCGGCCTTCCAATCCGTCCAAAGGGCGTAGCCCCGGTCGTATTACCAATCCGATTTTCGAATCGGATGTGTACGGTGTTAAGCCGATCCGATTGTCTGATTAGGCAACCGGAAAGCAAAATTGGATATATGCGCCTAGCCAAAGTCTCGTTGACGGTTGTGTTTTATTAATTGTTGATTGTATAAGGTTTACTTTGCTAGCATTTTTTTATAAATACAAGCATTTTTTTACCCGGAGCAACCAACGAACTAGGAGTGTCTTAGATCCCCGGGACGTTGCGGATCATATTTTATGTTGAGTCAAAGAATAGTGCAAGTCAAGTCTAAAGTAAAGCTGTAAATAAATGTTAAAATAACACAGAAGCCTCGCGGAATCTGTAAGTCTAAGATGGGTCTAAGAGAGCAACATATATGCACACATGCACAGGTTACGGAATATTTTTACTGAGCCTTTGATATGAATCCCCGAGCGTAGTTGGTCGTCTATGATTATTCCCGTCTATTAATATTTAACTGCCCATGATGTAGTATTCGCCGTAGAACATTTGCTTATATGTATTTTATCAGAGTGAATATGAGTTTGTTGCGTTCGTTTTGGTAGCTAGGTAGTTTTCAAACCATGTTTAGGCTATCGTTTAAGTATTTTAAGGAGTAAGGAAGGAGAGACCGTTTCAAATGCTTTTGTGAGATAAAGAAAAACATGTGTTTTGCGACTAAAGTCAAGATTATATGAAACGATTTTTGTGAGGGCGGGTATTGCATCTCAACTACTTTGACAGAAGCCTTATGGTTATATGAGAATATTTTGTTATCTTCAAGAAACTTTCAAGTCTATGCTTTAACTATAATTTTAGATATTGTGCCAAGTAAAAACATCGATCGGTAGTTATTCGCAGATAATAATTTGTTAGCTGCATTTGAAGATTGGGATAATTGTGGCCTATTTTAGGGAGTGAGAAAAAAAAACATGTATATACAAAATTTTAAGGGATGTACCTAATTGGCTTACTTTAACCAGTTATTCCTGACATTGTTAGGAGTAAAAAATGTAAATAAAATTTTGGTCTCTAGTGACTTTTTCGTTGACTATATTTTTTCAATTTTTTTTTTTTCAAAATCAAATCTTCTGCATATCGTCACTGGTCACTTAGCCGAGTAATCACCCAACCTCTTATCCTGCCCCCAACCGTCCAAAAACTACTATTTTTTATGTTTTTTTATAGAAAACGTCACCGGAGACCAAAATTTTGTTAACATTTTTTACTCAAATAATGTCAGGAATCACTTGTTAAAGTAAGTTAAGTACGCCCCTTAACACCTTGTATCTATTATATAAACATGTATCTTTTATGAAATTCGAAAAAAAAATCAGTAGTTTTACTGGTTTATTTTCCGTGGTTATAATAAAGTTATAATGTATTTATGGATTTAAATCAGTGAAGTAAATAAAAAATAAATAAAACCGTGTCACATCAACTGAATATTACTGCACTTATTGTGTTTTTAACCGCTCTTTTTTTTGGCGCCCTAACAAAACTTTTCTTCAACTGTTTGATTGTTTTAAACACGGATTTTTTTTCTGTATATACCTAATATCTATTCGTCTAATCTAGACGTGGCAACCGAGTAAACCGTGTGATGTTGTCCGTGACTTTCTTTAAATCGAACACAATCGCGCCCCCCTACTCTTCCAGTAGTGCGCCATATTGTTCTCCCACTCGGCGCGAAATTGGATTTAGACGTATTGAGTCGACTTTTTCGAATTAAATTTGTTCCATTGTCTGCTCAGACACACGCCCAAACGGTGGATTCGGGAGATCGGGGCAAAACGATACGGAGGGTGAATTGTATTTTTATTGTCATGTCAACGTGTTTCGCGTATTTATTGTTATTAAGTTTAATTTGAAGAACTCCATTTCAATTTTTTATTTTTTTTATGTATTCAATAATATTATTATTTAATTTATAAAAACAGTTTATTTATAAACAAGTTCTGCTAGGTAATTATTATTACACGTGACAGCTGTTTCGCCTTCTGTGGCATTATCAAACTGTGGTCATGCCACCTACAGACAAGTATTTATGTTATTTCAAGATATGATTTTGATGACTAATTTTTAATTTATGAGTTAACTGACAGAAATAATCAATGGTTACTACCCTATTTAAAGTTTCCCAATTACTTATACTGTTTAAACTCGACTGAAGGTCGTAATGTACTCTAATCATTATTCCTAATATGAATTTTTCCCAAGTGATAAATCATGTTTATTTTCTGCATAATTAAGTTTAAGGTCGTTAATACTCTAATCATTATTCTTAATCTGAATTATTCCCAAATGATGACTCATTGGTTTGAACATATCTAACAAAGGTGAGTGAATTATATTTACAGAAACAGCTGTCACGTATAAGAATATTATAAATAAACCGTTTTTATAAATTTAATAAAAATATTATTGAATATATAAAAAAAACAGAAACAGCTGTCACGTGTAAGAATATTATAAATAAACTGTATACATAAAATAAAAAATTTAAAAAAAAAAAATTAAAAAAAAAAAATGTTTCGCGTAGTAACTCACCGTCGCGATGCATTGAAATGATGTTCCACCTACGTGATGACTATGTCAAGGGTAACATGGAGATAAAAGGGAAAATAATTTAACATCACCACTGTAGTGTAACTAAATTCAGATTCGCTATTGAATTTACTGTATTAACATGATAAGTATGATTATATGAAAGAAAATAGAGTACAAGCCATTTCGCTTAGCCATTTCACATTTCGCTCTTGTAAACAAGCAAACAATCCTTATTACCTATGACGATGTGACGATGTTTCACTTTTTTTATGTTTGTCGTCTTTGATTTTTTCGGCAGAGGTCAAGCAAAACTAAATTACTGAATGAAAATCCGACTCCTGAATGACCAAATGGCAAACTTTGTGTCTCTCCTACCTAGATTTTGTTAGAGAATATCCTGCTTTTGCAACATTTTATTCTGAGCGTGCTTTGATAACATGATATCCTAATAGAGGTTATTATAAATGAGAATAAACAGAAGAGAAAAGCTTGTTCTACTTGTTACTAAGTTCTATTTACTAACTAAGTTGAAACTACTTTTTGAACATATTTGTGACCATCGCTATTGTCTACCCACATCTCCTCTTTTACATGTAACTTGTGTTAGATCAATGTCTTTTCTTATTCTATCGAACTTGCATAAAAGATCCGGATGGAGGGTGTAAAACTAGAGACACCGGAAACAAGGGCGTAAATTTTACGATCGCATCTCTATCTTCTCTCCACAGGTGAAAAGTAACGACGTACTCTTAAACTAGAATCCAAAACTGAATGGAAATAGAAAAAAAAATCATTAATTTGTCGGTCTCTCGTAAGGTGACATTTCCTCAATGATAAGATTAGCCAGTAATTCATTTCTCACTGCAATGCGTTTATTTTACATTGAAATGAAATTTGTCAAGGAATTTGAAAGTCTGAAATTTGTCACTCTTTTTGTCAAAAACAGGGTTGTAACAAAAATTTGCACACTCACGAGACGGAAAAAATGTGAAATTAGAAACATAATGATAATTGATTATAAAGATACCTATTCAAATAAAGGTAACCGAACAACTTAACAGTGACAAATCAACACATATTTCTGAAAATTGATTTAAAGTCAAAGTGTTAAAAAAAAACCAGGGGTTTTATTTATGTCAGTTTTTTATCGTTTTAATGGTGGTGAATAATGAAATGTGTGTTGATTTGCCACCTTGTTGATTTGTCATGGAATCTCAAATAAGCATACATGAGTACAGAGAGAAGAGGTACATTAAAAATTATGTCTTTGTCAATCAAAAATGTTGCAACCAACAATTATGGGAAAAATTAATTCTTTATGGGTCCTTTAAGGCTTAAATTGAATTGAGTTTTATACCTTGTTTGCAGCCAAATCAAGTAAATTAGAAATATTAATCAATTTTGATATAATAAAATAGGCATTGAAGAATGCGCCGTTAAGGGCACTTAGTGTTAGAGTACAATAGTGTTAAAAAGCTCGAAAGCTTTTGTTGATTACTAGCGGTCCTTTGAGCTTTAGAGGCATTTGGCATAAGAAATGTGTCTCCTACTAGTTTCACATAATATTAATTTATTAGTAAGTGATATTGACAACGGTCTCCGTGGTCGAGGGGCAAGACTCGACTAAGTAAATTTTATTTGATGAATCAATATTTTCACAATTTAAGCATTTAAACAACATAAAGTTTATTTGCAACACGTTCCAAAGAAAAACATGCTCTCAGTATCGCCCAGGTGTAGCAACATCATTCGGAATTGAAATGTTGCTTGAAATGGATTTGGACGTGGTGGAGATGTTTAGATTTAGAAGAGGTGGTTTAGATTTGGTGACTATATCTGAATAGCCAGGTACTTCCCCACCCATTCCTTTTCTATCTCCTACCCCGCCCCATTTACCTTTAGCCTAACAACATACCCCAATTGCGGATGCCATAGTCTCACTTGCTCCAGGCCGATGAAGCAGTTGGTAGGTTTGTGTGGTATTCATATAAAAAAAAAGTCATTGTCAGCATTTTATGCGTTTAAGTATATCCTATCACCCTGACATCTTTTTAGTAAATTATTAATTCACGCACGAATACGCAACTCCCAATAATAATATTTTTAATCTCCCTTTCGGTGGAAGGACATTTCTAAAACATGTTGGGCAGCTTAATCTTGAATGACTGAAAAATCCGTCTCCTGACCACCATATCCTCGGGTAAACACAACTGTTGGGAGACAACGGAAGAACGCAGAACTGGTGGAATTTCCTAAAGACGGACAGGACTCCTAAATTAGTAGCGCCGATGATGATGGTGATGATTTCCCTTTTTTAAATTTCAATCAAATATCACGTTACAACAAATTAACATACAATAATCCACCATCAGGCACCATCCTAAAATACGACGTTCTTCTCCCACATCCATGCATCTGTGTCGGACCTTCATTATGTTTACTGGCAATTCACCTTACTTTGTTTCAAATGGTGTCCGGACGAAATTACACAGGCGTGAATTTCACGTGTCAATTACACTGCCAAAATAACACACAGAGGAAATTATGCATGGCCAAAATTACGCATGTAGAGTATTGTATTCACTTAAATTACAACTTCTGGAATCACATACTATAAAAAACTTTTTTTATTTAAGTTTTAAATTTCAGAAAGCGTGTGCTAAATAAATGATTCCGTATGTGAAAATAAATCTAATAAAATAGTTATGTTAGGTTAAAAAAGGTTAGGTTTTTTATATGTGTATAATGCCTATAGATATAATTTAAGTTTGTGTAATTTGGGCAGTGTAATATTGTTACGCGAAGTTCACGCCTGTGTAATTTTGTTATGTAACCATTTCAAATGAGGTACTAAGCTCTTAACTACGTCAGTAAATTACTGCGGTTCCAAACACGTCCCCGTTGTTACTGCTCCAACATAACCAGTTAAGTACTCGTATGTGGAAAAGGTTATAAAGACTTTACATCCTCAGACGGAATTTGTACATTCGCATATTATAATGTTGGCAGTAAACTCATCAAGGGAACAAAATAATAAATGTTGTAGAGAAACGACGCAAACGTGCCACTTTTATTTATGACCAGACCACCAGTGGTATGGATTGTAAGCAAGTACTTATTTTTGACAAGTAGTAAAGACGTTACTAATTATAGCTGTTTAATGTTTTAATGAACTGTTAAGGACTTGCGCATTAATCGGATCATATCTTTTTGGTTCCACATAATGGCACAGTAATTAAATAAAATAAACTTTTTAAGTTACTACTTTAAATCAAGCAAAAAAAGATTTTTTTTTCAAAGTGAATACCACACAAGAGTCCTTACCTGCTCCTAGCCTGGAGCCTCCCCAACCGAAGTATGTTGTGAGGCTCAAGGTAAGTGGGGAGGGGAATTACGTGAGAAGAGGAAGGTGGTGGCTATTCCGACTAAAGACGGCTAAAGCCATTTCAATATATTTTTTTAAATTCTAAATGGTGGTCTTAGACCAGAGCGATACTATACAAAAATACCTTCAATTCAATGAAAGACACTCCGATTCAAAACAAGTTTTTGACAATTTATTTACAATTATACTTTTAACATGATTTGCATTAACTTTTGACGCATGGAATATGATCAACAACGGCTCGGTCCCTGGGTTCTGAGACACTCTGTAGTTCACCGGTCACTTCGGGTAAGATAGGAAAAATTAAATAAGCCCATCGTATTTTTAAAAATGCTAACAAAATGAACTAAAACAATGAAAAAACAAAACACACAACTGTCAAAGAGACATGACCGGCTGGGTTAGAAATGTGTTTTACCATTTAATGATTAATTCCTAGAACCAATACCAGGGGTTCAGTAAAGCTCCAAACATTAAAATAATTATACATTTTATTCCATAGATGGCTTTATTAGCTAGTTATTGATTAGAACTAATTTTACTATTTTAACTATTAAATTGAATAATTAAATTGTAAACATGAATTAATCGCATAACATTTTCTTCGAATTTGAACCCGGTAGCGTATTTCCAAACCGGTTCAGTCGCGGTAGGGACAATTTATGTTTTCAATATCAAAGTTCTAATATTAAGAAATAAAATGATTTATTTCTTTTATATGTACACATTGGAAAGATTATTTTCTCTAGATTCTAGTAAAATGTTTGTTTTTGCAAAGTAATAAAAAATAACCAATATTTTTGCAGTGATAAAAAACAACCAATATTAACCAATTAAATAATAACCAATATTTACAATGTATGGGAATAATATCAAAATTTAAATATTTAGTAATAAAATTATTAATTTCTTACTCACACATTGGTAAGATTATTATATCTACATTTAAGAACAATTCTTTTTTTACAAAGTGTTTTTACAAAACAGTATTTTTTTTTTTAAAGAAAGACAAACATTCCCGGGTTACGTATAACCCAACAATGTTTGAAAATCTCCTACTACCACCACAGAGAGCCGAAAATGTTGCTTGAGTTGTGATGGAGGACTTAGCCAGCCGAGGAATCGAACACGGGACGCCCGGGTGGGACCCAAACGCGTTGTCCACTCAACCACTGACTGATATAGAGGTGTATTTAAAATGTAAAATGTCCCTACCGCGACTGAACCGGTATAGGGTTTGGAAATACGCAACCCGGTACCTTTGATCCCCGGAATGAGCAAAGTATTGTTGCTCAGGTATTATATTTTAAAAAAAAGTATTTTCCATCTTACACCGATATGAAATTACAATTTGGAAATTTATTGTGTTGACCTCCAAGACAATGGAATTACCAACGTCTGCGTCTGTCCAAGAGTGGTACGAGCCTTTATTTGTATCTTGCCTTAGAAACGCTCTTGAGTGGAAGTTGCACTGCTTCTTAAAGAAGTACGATCATGATTTGGGAAACCAGATGACCAGACGATAGAGATAACTTTTTCAGAAAGCATTCCGTGTAAGACATTGGCCAACTACTGCGGGGCTTTTAACCGTGTGGTTAAAAGCCCCACCTGGAGAATAAATTGTATGAATGAAATATTAATAATTAAATTATTAAATAAATTATTAAATAAATTGTATGTATAAATGAAAAGTACCACCTGGAGAATAAATTGTGCAGATTCAGCTATTTTTTCATTCTTTAATAATTTTAAAAATTTTAATTTTCGTTATAATGTATGATTTATATTTATTTAGTACTAGCTTCTCCCCGCGGCTTCGCTCGCATGGTATAAGGGGAAATTACTGTAGCACTTGCACTTATCAATTATCCCCCTCGCCCCACCCCTTCCCGCATTCGATATATTCAGTTTTTAAACAGCTCGCGTGCCACCTAAATTTCATTACGCTAGAACTCAAAGAAAAAAAGAATGATCCCATTTGGTGCAGTCGTTCGGAATTTATGCGCTTACAAACATTTCGGATGTTTGTTTTTACTTAAATATGTGGAAGTTTGTAAATATAAAAAAAATAAACTTAAAACTTTTTATTATAGTCTTTATAATCGTTACGAATTATATTTTTAATGTAGGAACTCTCATCTGACGTTTATTCCAAAACGTTAGCTTGTCCAAAAAAAACAAAACATATTCTAATTTTTGAAATTTCTGGAGCAGCAGCCGACCAGTCGGTAGAGGCTGAGTACGTACCAGCATAGAGCCCACAAATATATCAATATCGTTTCCATGGCAACGATTTTTTTTCTGACGTTAGAAATATCTCGCTTTTGTTAGCGACAGAAACGTATAACAAATATTATACATTAATCTTTGTAATTTCATAACGCCAGAGCTTACCATAATATACAGCCCATAGTCCTCGCATACAATTTAACTTTCTATTGGTGTAAGCATTTTTCAAATCGTTTTATCGTTTTACGCGTGAAAGCGTCATAAACAAACTCAAGCAGTTTCGCATTTATAATATTTGTATGGATATTCAATTAATTGAATATTAAAATTATTAATTATTCAAAAATAAAACATATTAATCACAGGCTTGCAAAAAAGTATTTTTTACATCAACTCCACACAGGAGGCCCCGAGGAAAATAATTTTCCTTAGTCATCTTAGGATGGATCGTAGTGTTCAGATTCCTGAATTCCGTATCGTAAACCCACGGATAGTAATAAATATTGAAGCGTAGGCTACAAGTTCAATATTTATTGAGGAGCAGAACCCCGGTAATGCTAAGATGGGGTTAATTCCTGGTTGCGACCGTATCTTTTTCTGAATTTTCGGTTTCAAATTTTTATTTTAAGGTTCGCTAATATTATCTTCAATGATTAAATATTACAATTTCAGGTATACCAAAAAAATAAAAATAAAATTTAAAATTTTGGAAAACAAGTAATTGATATTCATTTCTAATTCTCGTATTATGTTGAATATTATGCGGAGGTACACATGTCTGAGGTACCTGATTTTCGAATTATTTTTACCACAAATTTTCGTGAGTTGAGTATTTGCGTCAACTCGCAACACCATGTAGGAATAGTAATTGAGCCATCAGTCGGAAAAAAATAAACGTTACGGTGAAAAGTCGTAAACGTGCCACTTTTATTTATTACCGGATCACCAGTGGCGTAGCCCCAATTCATCACGGTCCCTTCTCACCTGGAACTTAACCTTTTCTGAACCAATCTGGATATCTTCGCTTCAATCAACCTCCTGACCTCACTGAAGAATTCATCTGCTTGCACTCAAAGGGTTAGGCGAGGAAACATCAATAAATCATACGGAGATTAAATATCCTGATTTGACCTCTCGACGACATAGAAAATACTAGATGTTCCTGATGTAATGGGAATGGGGGTATCGAAGATTCGTTAAATAAAGAGGTTGTTATTTACATGTACGTGCCATAGCAAATTTAAATAAATGTTGGTGCATTTTTTCCATGTCTTTATGTGAGTACCACGCAAGAGTCCAAACTGCTGCCAACCATCTGAGCCAGTGAGACTATGGCGTAAGTTGTGAGGTTAACGGTGCTGGTGAAGGGAAGGAGATGTGGAAGAGGAAGATGGGGGAGTACCTGGCAATTCGATTCTGAATTATGGCCTTTAACCAGAGCGATACTGGAAAAAACTACCATTCCGGAATTTATTTTAAATTGATGAATTGTGAAGTAACCCATATTAAGCACATAAAGTTGCACACCGCGATTTGAACGATTTTATAATATGGTTGATTGTATTTACGCCTCGTTCAAGAGTGGAAAATTTTCTAAAACTGATTCATGTGGATGGCCAACATTCAGAAATGTTGCGTGAAGTGATATAAGCTATTTGTAGTGATAGATCTGATAAGACGGATATTTCCATACGTTCCATTCCTCCTCATCCCTTTTCACTTCTCTGTCTTCGATTCGTTTCACAGGCTTCTCGCATTTGTTACTCTTGTGCGCTTCGACATGAAAATAAAACGTAACGTTGGCGTTTATACAACAACTTCATAATATATGTGACATGGTTGGTTCTATTTACGCCTCGTTCAAGAGTGGAAAATTTTCTAAAACTGATTCATGTGAGAGACCAACATTCAGAAATGTTGCGTGAAGTGATATTAGCTATTTGTAGTGATAGATCTGATGAGACGGATACTTCCATACGTTCCCCTTCCTCCTCATCCCTTTTCATTTCTCTGTCTTTGATTCGTTTCACAAGCTTCTCGCATTTGTTACACTTGTGCGCTTCGACGTGTAAATAAAACGCAACGTTGGCGTTGTTTGAAGGTTAGTCTTTTTTGCCTTGATAGTCTCAATCTGGTACATATTCTTTTTGGTTTCCATAATTGTGTAGATATTTTTAGTAAAGTGGCTTACAACGGCAGTTTCATTATGTTTTGTTTTTATGCAAAATAAAGTACTTTATTCAAATTCCTCCTCACTGGAGATTCCTGTTCGTTGTTGTTGGTGTTATATCATGGTTTCCTTATCTTCATGTTTGTTGATTTCCTCATCTATATGTTTGTTGATTTCCACATCTTCATGTTTGTTGACTAGGTTGTGTTGGTGCTTAATAATGTTATATTTATTCAGCCATATTTTTATATAAGTTTTATATTCGTAGTACCTACTTTAAATTTAATTTGATAGGGACTTTTAAAATATTGCTGTGTTTAATTTTGGGATGTTTAGTAGATTTGAGGTTTTCGTCCTCCTAGCGTAGTGTGTTTTTTTTATTATTTTTTTATTTATTAACTATTTTTTTGGTACATTTGGTAAAATTTTGTAATATAAACTTTTTATATTAACAGTTTTAAAAAAAGTAGAGAATAACATAATTAGATTAGCAGATTAACCAAAAAAATCCCACATAAGCATCGCCAGTTCGTGGGTATACTTGAGTGTTTTTAAGACAGATAATTATTACTCATAAACAGTTTGTAAGTGAGGTTATATTTTTTTTTTTTTTTTGAATAGAGGATTTATTGGTTAGAGTTAATAATACTGAAAACTGAATATGATTTTGATGAAGCTGTTATGAGCATTTTTAGATTATTTTTGTTGAATTTTAGAAAGAATGTTTGGTGTGAGTTCATATTTTTATCATTGGGTCCGAGTTGACTGTCATATACCAATGGTTTTACCCATTTAATATTAAAGTGCCTCAATAAACCCATGAAAATGTTGTTAGCATGATAGTCGTACAGGATTAACTGCCAGTTTTGGATACGTTTTTTTATCTGTTATTAGCACTAAAGGGATGATAATATTCCATCAATAATTCACGATGAACATCAATCATCAAACCATCAAATATTAATTTGGGAAACGTTTTAAATAACTAAAAATAAAATGAGTCTAGTTTTTGCACTGTTAATTCGTGGTGGAATTCCATTGTATTATAATTGAAATTAAAACACTTTTGCACTTTTTTCCACTAATTTATTTACACCAGGACCGGTTTCATCCTACTACGGACATTTTCAGACTGGTAGTTGAAATTCTTATGCTATGGCATTTATACAAACTTAAGCAGGGGTACACAACCCCCCAATGTTATATGGAGGGTCTTTTTAGAAAATGAAGAAGATGAAGTTCTGGGAAGGAAAGAGGTATAAAGGTAGGGGTGGGTAGGAATCTGGGTGTCAATGAGTCCAGGAGTGACGGACGTATGAATCCAGTCCCACTGTGGTGCAAGGCAATTTCCCGAGAGAGTACGGCTGGAGAAGTCAAAGGGACTCCCTCAACCATTCTCTCCGGATCCGGCCCACCATGCAGCTGGTGGGCAGATACATCCGCCACCAAGATCCGGACAAACCTCACCCCACGAACCCGGGCACCCCTGTTAAGTCACCAAACAAAGCGAAATACTTGGGGTGACCTATGGCAGAGGTGTTGGTTATCCAATAAATGGTCCCCGGGGCGGCGGTACCCAAACACACCTCCTTAGCGATCGTAATTTTTTTTATATTACTGAAACTTATTATCTATGTAAGCCACTGTAACAATCAGTAAAATGTATGTATGTTTGAGAATATTCTCAATATTTAAAAAAAATAATAAATTTAATTTACTAATTATACAAACACATACACACAAATATTTAAGCTTCGTCCTTCATTGTTTATCTTTGAAGAAATTTCCAAGGGGAGTTTATTTTCCGAGATGAAAATAAAATTTATTTTTCTTAATCAAAAATACACATAAAACAGAGTTCATTCCAAGTAGGTTTCTGCCTTTTAAAAAAGAAAATATTCGTTTTTTGTCTTCATTGAAAGCCAATTTTGATTTCATAATTGGCTTTTATTACAGTCTTGTTTTTATTTGCCTTTAAAATAAACATTCATTACCAAAATTACCCCAGGCCATATTTGGATTCCAAAAATATATTTGCTTTTGCACGTATTTACACAATATAGAATTTTAATTTTGGCGGATCGTTGGGTTAGCAATTTTCCACCCGGATTCAAAACGAACATAAACATCCGGGCAACTTAAAATATTTTTATTGCGACGTTTTATTGCGTTAAATATGTTACTTTTATTTGATTTTATTAACAAGATGAAACCGATTACAAAATTCAAAGCTCGACGAATGTTTACTTTACGAAATGCGAATGAATATGAGTTTTGCCAAATAGCACGCTTTTTATTATTGTATTGGAGTTAGTTTTTACCAGTGTACACATTTCTATCATAAATCACCTGCAAAATGTGTGAACCCACGCACAATTCAAAGATAATGCCATACAATCATAATTAGAAAGATTTTAGGAAGTCACATTTGCGCAGCGCCAAAGAGGTGTTTTTTCATAGAGAAGGCGCAATACAAATTATTCAATAATTTTTTAATTTTTTTTTTTATTTATTTCTATTTTTGAACATACACGTAAAAAATTATTAAATTTGCTTACATGGATATTAAGTATGAATAAAAGTACGATTATCAATAAAAAAAATACCTGCAATGTAACAATTTACCCAATAAATAATATATTGTCACCGAACCCGAAGTTTTCATTGCAAAATCATGGTTGTTCATTTTAATATTCGAGGACGATTATTGTCACTCATTCATGTCAGACACCCGTCGTTCTTGCAGGATTTCGTTTTTTTAGAATAGGCTATTTTTCTCGGTAATGTGAGCGATATTCAATATTGAAGCATGCAAAGTTGCTCCGCGAAATAAGATATCGGATGGCATTTATTACTTGAAAATAATTGTGACGTTCAACGTTTTTGCCGCGGACCGTTCAATTTTGAAAAATTCACGCTCTTGCATACGTAGATCTTGTATGTGCGGCACACTTACTCACAAATTGTACAAGACCTGTAGACCTGCACAAAAAACTGTAAATAATAAGCGCCGGCACGCATAAATGTCCGACT
The DNA here is from genome assembly GCA_936435175.1 of Glyphotaelius pellucidus. Taxonomy (NCBI): domain Eukaryota; kingdom Metazoa; phylum Arthropoda; class Insecta; order Trichoptera; family Limnephilidae; genus Glyphotaelius; species Glyphotaelius pellucidus. The sequence goes on along the minus strand of OW386538.1, from coordinate 27,818,687 downwards.
ATTGAAATGTCTTGATAGAGATGTTTTCTCGCTTTGACAGCTGTTAAAAAACCGCAGCAGGATTATTGCACAATGCATATATGCGTTGTAAGGCGAGATTGTCTGGTTACCGAAGTATTCATGCTGGACGGGCATCTTTCGCCGCGCATTATGAGATGGAATGCTCTTGCATCGGAGCATGTAGGCTGCAGTGGACGCTGGTTATGTATTCTAGAGGCGCTGTGAGTTGCCCAGTTTCGCCAGGAGTGCGGCTAACAATTGAGATGGGCTGCGCTCCAGATGTTTATGTTCTCGAGTTGTTACGTATCCAAGGGAACAGCATTCAAGGCTGGCACGGCCACAGCAACTCACAAATAGGCTGGCTTATATGGTGGAGGGTGGAAAGGTGTTGTGTTCGGGGCAAGGGGGCTCCGGGCTAAGAAGCCCAAGGCATGATGGCTAAGGGTAGCGCAGTGACTTTAAGGGCTTGGTAAGAGACAGCAAGTTCAGAGGATGCCGTAGCTGATACCAGCATCCTACGCCGGCGCCGGGGCAGTTGCAGTAACTCACATGTTGATTGGCTTGTCATTGCGAAGCAGTAGGTTGCTACATATCCGACACTAGCATCCTACGCCGGAGACGCAATGGCGTGGGACTGCTCGCAGAGCGGGTATTTGGCGTCTTGGAGGTCAGTCCAACAAAAGCGAAATCAAGCGATGAATCGACGGCAAGTCGAAGGTGTTCACGAAACACGTTCCGACGACTGTTTGAGGTGAAGAAAGAGCGTTTTCTTCTTGTGGCATTTTATTTATAGTGCCGATTCACATAATTCAAAGCCGTTTTTATTTTCGGACGTATGTAACATTGCACATGGTCATCTCAATGTGTTCTGATAATTGGTTACTCAATTTTTTGCAGTATTTCAATTTTTATGGAATCTTCAGTCCTGAAAGTGTGAAACACCTTATGTCAAAAGTATTGTGAAATTAATATTTCTATGGCGTTCTGCTCAGTCGCGTAATATTTTGTCATAGGCACGATACTTGTTTTGAGAAGTTTTGCCGAAAGTTATGGTCGATATAAACATGTAACGGTATATAACATTATGTTAGTATGTTGTTTTCTATTCAATTCCTTACGTATTTGGGTAGGCTATATATATACTCCACTTGCTCTCTATTTATTAGAAATGCTGAATATTTGAGTAGGGTTTTCTTTTTTTACATAAGCTCCACACCTGAGGAAAACAATTTCCCTCAGGCCCTATGTCATCTTAGGGGATGCTGTGTGGAAAGTTTTTTAAGGAAAGGAAGGGAAGGAGAGTTCTGGAAAGGAAAGGGGTTTAAGGGGTGGGTATGAAACTGGGGTTCAGTGTGTCCTGGTCATCCACCTCCAAGACCTAGACAAACCTCACCCCATGAACCCGGGCACCCCCGCTAAATCACCAAACGTAGCGAACCACTTGGGGTGACCTATGGCAGAGGTGTTGGTTATCCAATTAAGGTTCCCGTGGCGGCGGTACCCATTCTCGCCTCCCAAATTGAAAGGTGCATGCTTATTGCGTTTTTTGATGACGTTATTAATTACTTTCAAATGGGCTACATCACCCTATTGTGTATATCACAATTAATCTTAAAAGGCCCTTCAATGGCGGTATTGATGGCTGTTTGTGAGTTTTCAGTGAGCTGTACTGCTAAGATTAAAAATACGACGATATTGAGTCGTTGTAGCTGAAAATGAAAAAAAAATCTTTTTTCAAAGTTTCATGTTTTTAGAAAAAATCCTGAAAATTATCATATAAAATTTTGAAATTTTGAAAAAATAATTATTTTCGACTAAAAAAATGTCTAAAACGTCGGATATTTCAATCTTAAGACTCTAGCTGACTGAAAACTCATGGACCGCCACTGCTACGTATGCAGAGTAGGTACACAGCAAGCCGTTTTAACAAACGGTCAAAATCGGACGGTAACTACGTTCTTATATTAATATGGAATGTTAATTAATATCAAAATCATTGTGTACATATAAACATATTCTCTCAGAGGCCTATATTTAAGTGATTTTATTAAAATCCAGCATTGAAAGTGCAAATACTAGATAGAAAAATTCAATACAAAAAAGCCACACCTACGTAATTACGTGTACCTGCGCTTGCCTTAAAAATAGGTAAATAAAAAAAATGTTATTATTTTAAAAATTAAACTAAAGCAGGAAAACTTTCAGTTCACCGTGATCCTGTCCGATATATTATTTTCGAATAAATTCTGTATTAGTCCCGTAAATAAATCTATTAAATATCTGAAAATACAATTTGATAATGTCAAAACAGCACGAACGCATTAGAATAAACAATTAGTGAATGTTCATAAAGCAACCATTTCATTAGTAGTTTTCGTTTCACTCAAAATTTAAATCAATTTATTTTATGATAAATTCTTATCACTTCGGTATATTTCAATTTTCACCGGCTGCATATTGCGTTGGTAATCCGATTTGGGAATCAAAAGGGCCTTCTGTGAATTTATCCTCACCGAAATGGGTTTAATCTATTGAAATGCAAATTATTATTGAATTTTTGATTATGTGTAATTTTCCATCCATGAATAATGTACTGCAGGCATCGGATTTATTATTTCTACGCGAGGTAGGATATTTGAAGTTCGGAAAGAATAAATAAAAAATTTGCTCAATAATTATTCTTTCACTTGTTAGCTCACGTTTGCATGCATTTATTGAATGATCCGGAAGGAATAAGGAAGGATTTTTCGTGTCCTGTATTTGGTAGCCCAGAAAAATAAAAAGACAACAAAGTTACTGTAACTTATTGTTGATTGTGGTTACTTAATTGCTATCCAATGGAAAATGTGATAAACATTCGTGAAATAATTGCTTGTGAAAAATTAAAGCCTCTACTCTTGTTAAGAGTAGAGGCTTTAATTTTAAATCTCAACAGTCAATTATAAAAACACTAAATCAGTATCACCTTTCATAAAATTAAAAAAATTTATAGATAAATGTTACGTAGCCAAAAAGAAAGAGTTTTTTTGTATGCAGTGTGAGCCGATTTCTGTAAATGTCCCATAAAAATACCCAAGAAGGAACTGAAAGTCTTGCAACATCAGAGAGGTGGCCGCAATATGCACATTGGCTTAAAAATGTAGTAAATATCAATGTTCTGGAGCGCAAGCAATTAAGACTAACGAAGAAAAATAAATTTCTAAACAAAGTCGGTTGATCGACCTGTAAGCGTTAATTGTTGATGCGTAGAACACCATTATTTATTAAAATTTATTATTTTTATAAATGTCGTGATGGAGGACTTAGCCAGCCGAGGATTCGAACACGCGACGCCCGGACGGGACCCAAACGCGATGCCAACTCAGCCATTGTCAGGTATTATTTAACATATTTTATTTTACATGATTATTTTAAAATATTATCCAATTAATAAAAATGATCTTCTTTCACCGTTGGATACCATATTTTGTCTATTATTTTAATACTTCTAGTTTTAATTTTTAGTTTACTTTACATCTTAACTGAAATTTTTTTTTTCCTAATTCTGATTTAAATATTGATTTAAACAAATTAATTTTTTTAATGTAATCTATACTAATCTACCTTTACTAAATATTATAAATGCGAAAGTGCGTGTGTTTGATTGTTACGCTTTCACGCCTAAGCCATTAAACCGATTTTTTTTTAACCAATAGAAAGCAACATATCAGCGAGTAACATAGGCAGCATATAATGGTAAGTTCTGGCGTAATGAAATTTATATAAATGAAAATGTTTGTATTTCATATATTTTAGCGGCAGGGAGGAAAGGCAGGGGGAAGGTGGGGTTCGCGGAGAAGGAAGAGACGAGGAAGGGGGAAGTCAAGGAAGGTGGAAGGGAATGGAAAGGACATCATGTATTGCTAATTGCTACAGTAATTTCCCCCAAATACCATTCAAGCAAAGCCGTGGGTAAAAGCTGGTATAAAGGAGAAGATAATATCATTAAATGTAAAAAATGTATAAAATTTTGTTCTATTTGCTGATGACCTTAAGATTTACCGCAAAATTGCCTCTGATTCTGACCATGTTTTGCTTCAAAAAACCTTTACACACTAAATAATTGGTGCATTCAAAACGATATGTTTTTAAATATTGAAAAATGTTACATTATTACCTTTACTCGCAACAGAAGGTGAAAGGATTATGCATGTTCCATTAAAAATGTTTGATTAAATGCAGTCACCTCTATAAGAGATCTAGAAATCACTCTCGATTCAAAGTTTACGTTTAATGTACACATCAGTGATATTACGAGTAAATCTTTGAAAATGATGGGATTCATACATAGAATATCGAAACCATTCAAAAACCCTCAATCCATTATAACCTTATTCAACTCGTTGGTCAGAAGCAAAATGGAATATGGGAGTGTTATCTGGAACCCACACTATTTAAAATATTCAAAAACAATTGAATCAGTACAAAAAAAATCCTAAGACTTGTATCATTGAAACTGATTAAATGCCTTACTCGTATCTTATGAGGAACGACTCCAACAATTTCATTTTATAACCCTGGAAAAAATAAGACAATTTGCTTACTTAATGTGTTTATACAAAATTATTCATGAAATGCTTTGAACCACTCATTCTCTGAGCAATATTCATATAAAGGTTCCTAATAGACGCAATTTAAGGAGTCAAAATACATTCCATCTTAAATTATTTAATGATAATATTGCATACTTCAATCCACTTATTGATCAATTATATTTTTCTTCAATAAAAAATTTTAATATTTTCTTTTTCGAACTTTGCAAATACACTTTGTGGCGTCATAAAATAACTTTGTATAAACCACTATATAATTAATATTATCGCCAAAGTTTTCTTCGTCGAAGACAAAAAATGTGTCCTTATTGGGGTACCCCGTCTTAAGGTCACATTGTACATGTTTTTGTGTTTTTGTGTAGCATTAATCTTTATTGGATCGCAAAATTGTGTCTATGTTCTTCCTTCCCATGTCCATAATCCGTATTCTACTTTTGCAGTCGTTTTTTTTTAACGGTTTTGTTGCAAGAGGGAATATATTAAATACTTTTATAGAGAAAATTGCATATTTCTTTGTCCAAAAGTAATATGCAATATTTAAATAAATATACTCTTTTACAATTCATTAAAATAACTTAAAGCTTTCACAATAACACAATACAATAAGTCTGAGAATAGTTTTTTTTACGATCCGACAAGTGAACATCAGAATATTTATATTCTAATATAATATTCGTATTTTCAGCCCTTCTGTTCCGGCTTTCTGTTGAGAGTGTGCTCCGCCGCTATTGCATAAGCTGGTTGAAGTAGGTTCTTTAAAGCTTTTCCCGTATCAGCCGGGTCCACGAGAAGAGAAGAGAAATAGGGACCCCGCAGCACAATGCAACAATGCGCCCCCATGCCCCGCTGGCTGCATTAGCCTCTTAGCCCCTGCCTCCTGCCCGGTGCCCATGCCCGATGCTCATCGAGGCGACTCTTTTTTACCTTCTTTACGTGCATATAATGTAATAGGAACCTTTTTTGTAGAAGCTTTGAACTGTTGGGATTGTATTACAACTTCAGAATACAACTGTTTAAAACCTGGAATTTTACCCACTATAATTTGAATAGTCCTAATGTTTCATTCGACAGCTCTAAATCCATGTGTGTTAAATCCAACTCGTCGCATTAGGTCTTAATTGTCCAAACGACCATTAAAAAATTTTTGCAGGAGGACATGGTTTTCTTTCATTATTTTAATGAAACATGACAGTGTTTAAGATAAAGCTATTTCCGTAAAGGTAAAGGTCTCATTAGCTTAAATAATTCATAGTTTAGTGATAAAACATAATTTTTTAATTTTATGAAAAACAAATACCTTTGTATAACACCACTATTTTATTAAATTAACAATATCAACATGTTTCGAAAACTATGTTTTCTTCGTCAGGATAATAAGTCAATAATAAATAACAAAAGACAAACAAGTATAGACTAATTAGAACATAGACAAAATATTAGAAAGGAGAGGTGATTAATTACCTAAAATATATCATAAAAAACAATTATATAAAATAAAATATAAAATATAAAAATTATTTTAGAATGGGTAAAAAATTACATTAACATAATAAAAAATCTTTTAAAAGGAAAACAAGAAGTCTAAATAACAAAATAAATTATTATAAGTATGAGTATTAATACGAAAATAAATTTAAAAGATGGCTATTTTTAAAAAACGTTTGGTTATTTATAATATTTAATTTACTATTAACACTTTTTCTAATTTCTAAAATTTCTAAATTATCTAATTGTATACCCGTTGTGTTAGTGTGTAAAATTTTTAAACCTTTATTAATATCAAAAGAATGACCTGTTTCCAAAATGTGGTTTGCAAATTCTGAATAATTATTATTATTTAAACATCTTAGATGTTCCTTAACTCTAATGTTAAAATTTCTAGAAGTCTTCCCAATATAAAAAAAGTTACAATCATTACAAATTAATTTATAAACCCCAGATTTGTTCAAAAACACACCTTTGTCCTTGTTATTTAATATATAATTTTTTAATTTGTTATTGGCGTAAAAAGCTGGTTGGATATTATCTGGCATGTTTTTAATTATCAAATTTGAAGTGTTATTATTTAAAAATACAATTTTTCTCCAATTATTATTCTTGTCAACTACGTGTGGATAAACAAAAGATCTAAAAAACTTTTTCTTAAATTTTTTGTTTAACATATTATCTATTAATTGTGTAGAATAACCGTTATTTATTGCAATTTGTTTAATTGTATTTAATTCTTTAAAGTTTTAAAATTTCTTAAAGATAGGGGAACATTAATTAGTCTACTTAGTAAGGTATGAAACGCTGCTAATTTTTGTGAAAATGGATGATTAGAAGTTTCATGTATAATGATATCTGTATATGTGTCTTTACGAAAAATGTTAAATTCAAATTTATTTTTGACAATAGAAATACTTAAATCCAAAAAATTTAAACTGCAATTTTTTCCAATTTCTAGGGTAAATTTAATTTTTTTGAGGAGTTTATTAATGAAATTTAAGAAAATATTTAATTGCCTATTAGTTCCAGTCCATATACAAAAAACGTCATCTACATATCTTTTCCAAAAATAAACATATTTTAATAATAAAGCACGACTATTAAAAAATTTTTCTTCAAAATTGTTTAAAAATATATCTGCGACTAGGGGGCTAGTACTTGAACCCATTGCTAAACCATCTTTTTGTTTGTAAATAATATTATCAAATTGAAAATAATTTTGTTTAAGAATAACATTAAAAATTTTATATAAATCCTGAGACAAGTTTTTGGAAATGTTTGAAAAATCTAACAATTCTTTAATAATAGATTTAGTTTCTAAAAGAGGAACACTTGGAAATAAGTTTACAACATCAAATGAAACAGAATGATGTTTTTTTGGAAACAGGTCATTCTTTTGATATTAATAAAGGTTTAAAAATTTTACACACTAACACAACGGGTATACAATTAGATAATTTAGAAATTTTAGAAATTAGAAAAAGTGTTAATAGTAAATTAAATATTATAAATAACCAAACGTTTTTTTTTTTAAATAGCCATCTTTTAAATTTATTTTCGTATTAATACTTATACTTATAATAATTTATTTTGTTATTTAGACTTCTTGTTTTCCTTTTAAAAGATTTTTTATTATGTTAATGTAATTTTTTTTTTTTTACCCATTCTAAAATAATTTTTATATTTTATTTTATATAATTGTTTTTTATGATATATTTTAGGTAATTAATCACCTCTCTTTTCTAATATTTTGTCTATGTTCTAATTAGTCTATACTTGTTTGTCTTTTGTTATTTATTATTGACTTATTATCCTGACGAAGAAAACATAGTTTTCGAAACATGTTGATATTGTTAATTTAATAAAATAGTGGTGTTATACAAAGGTATTTGTTTTTCATAAAATTAATGATGACACCCCAAAGTAAATATGCCTATTTTGAAGACATAATTTTTTATACTATTTTCTTAATATTGAGGTAGAGATTTAACAAATACTAAAATGGTGGTTTGGACAATTAAGAACTAAGGCCACGAAATATAAGCAAAATCATTTTAACTAGATGAGTCACCCTTTTCTTAACTTTTTTCCTTGGCAGCGTGGAAAGCTGCTTGGCTCTGAACATGGAAGTCGCGAATTCGAAACCATAACTATTTTGGGCAAAAAAATATGTTTAAAGAGTTGCGTCACCAACATTTTTCCCAATGTATTCGAAGTATTTTTAGTTTGTCCTTATTAGTGACATCATCCCATTAAATTTTCTTCTTATTTCTTTACCTTCCTCACCCGCACCTTATATATTACCTTCTCCTCTTCCACCAGCCTTAAAACATCCCCCAAAACTTTATTGGGAGATGTTTTAAGGCTGGTGGAGGTTATAAGTGAACTATTTTTTTTAGTTTTATTTAAAAGATAGCTAACAACTACTGGCTTAAAGAAGTTGGGATCGTGTACATGTCTTAAAAAATTTCAGATAAATAAAAATTATTATTTTTTATTTTAACTTTTTATGAGTAAAACCTCAAACTGTAATATTTAATTAAATGAAGAAATTATGAGCGAAACTCAATCAAAAATCTGGAAACAGAAAAATCAGAAAAAGATATTTACACCTCTGGGACTCGAACCCAGGACCTCCCTACTTTCCGGGTTGGGTGCTCTTATCCACTGAGCTAAGGTATCGATATCCAATTCGGTCACCTTTAACTGTACCATACTTCGACTAAGAACCACCCATATTATCTTCATTTTTCTTAACGCATATTTTTATTGGCTGCCATCTTTATGAATGATTGCAAGATTCAACTCTAACTAAATGCAATCTAGATGGTGTCTGGATAAATTTTTATCCATTTTATTTAATATAATAATCGAACTATATGCAATGGTGTCTGGACATGTCTAGATGGTGTCTGGATTTCAGACACCATCTAGACATGTCCAGAGACATGTAGATTGTCTCTGGACATGTCTAGATAATCGGTAGATTGTGAATGAAAAGGGAATCTGTCAAAGTTAAGAAAATGGAGCTGACTTCGTAAGCTTGGTTACGTTCATCTAATTCTTCTGCCGTTACATCATCCAAATTGGGAGGATGCATGATTGGCGTATCTTGTCAAGATATCATATCAATGTAGGATTGTGCAACAAAATTCAATGTGGTTACTTTAAATGTTTGGTGTTCTGTCCGGGGTAACTCTCTGGCTTTCAATAAACGCCTATCTCACTGTACCCATTACCCTTATCAATGATAACCGATGAATCACATCGGTTATCATTGATAAGGGTAATTTTTCAGGATGAGCGAAGTAAGCGTTCGAAGATCGTATTAAAAATATACCCCGCACTATCGTTGCACGATTCATGTAGTTTTATATCAAACATATAGGAATGTATGCCCTCATGATGAACGTGGCTAATATGACGAAATTTTCAAATGGTGTTACGCTTTCAGTAGTGAGTTGTAGGCTTGCGACTCGCTGTAAGCCACCGCGCATGAACATTACTCCTGGGTTTCTTCTGGCAATATCAAGATGACAACATCCGCTGGAAACTGCTTTGAAAATATCAACCAAGTACTTTTGATCGGCACCTAAGTACAAGACGCCGGTCGAATACACCACGTCAATTTAAAAAAAATATTGTACGGATAAATTATGACAATTATAAAGAGTCGAACCTACGAGGCCGGAAAAACAACGAGGTTCAGTGGTTGTGTCATCCAACTTCATAATCAAACGGTATAGAAGCAGCTCGTTGCAATGAAGAAGGCAGATTAGCCACTGTACTGAGCGATTCAGTTTCTCCATCGTTTGAATCACACCACAATCAGTTGTTCCCGTGGTAACAATTGTGCCGTCGCACTCAATTGCTTTTAAATGGTTGAGTGAAATGTTTTGACGAGCGAAATATTCCATTATTGATTTGGCTATGTTTACGGCAGTGCTTGACCTAGGCGTAATATGCGTCAAGAAATGAGAGCCTGTTTCCACGATTAATGGTACATGTTCTTTAAGTACTGTGCTTTCATAATACTTGTGTACTTTTTTATATTAACTTAAATCTTTTCCTTTCGACCATCAAAAATAATCCACTTACTTCATGCAAAGTCTTTGCTTTCATGAGTACAAACAGATCTAGTACGCAGAAGTGCGCAGTCTATTTTGGTCTGTTACTTTATTGGTGTTATCCTGCGTGATTATGTTGAAATAATTGTTTTTTTTTTTTTTGGTAGAAAGCAGTAACTTTGTGGTTTGACATAAATAAATAAATTGAAGAACACAATAATTTTGTTTATAACCACGATTTAAATTTAAATCGTGGTTATAAACACTATACGTTGTATATTCGATGCTTATTAATCATCATGTACCTAATATATACGAAACCTATCAATTTGACTGTCTTAAAACGGGAGTCCTTCCTAGTTGGACAGTCAAAAGCTTCCTTGTACTATTATTGTATTTGTACAACAAAAAAATATATAAATAAATAAATAAAACAAAATTGTTATTTCAATTTACAATTATTGTCTATATTTTCAAGAACGAATATCAATCAGTTGAGAGATTGTGGTTTTGGCATGGCAAAAAATCATCCTCAAGGGTATATGCTGCTCCATCCTTTGGTCAAGACCTATGAATTATCCACATGAAGGAGGCTCTGAGGAAAATAATTAGGGCCTGAGTCATATTTGGGGTTTCTGTGAAGAGTGTCTTTTTGAGGACAACAAGGAGTGATCCTGGATCTTACAGAGGCCTATATTGTAGGGAGGAGGAAACACAGAGGCTGGCAAATCATTCCATATCCGAGCTCAACTCAACCCGAACTCAAGAACAAGTCATAGAAACGATTTATTCTCACGACACAAACGTCAATTGTGTACAAAGGTTGGACGCGCATTTCGTATGTTTTCCAACTGTGCGTAGAAGCCGATGGAATCGATGACGCTAGTTCCTCGGAGCATCATTCATTGAAATACCGATAGAACAAGGACAGCATTCCCACCTGTCGCCTTTGCCTTAAAGCCTTAAAAATGGGTTCATAACCAAACACGCAATAACCAAATATCTATCAAAGGTTCTTCCGCTGGGTCGCCACCCGAAATAGTACCTTAACTAAAAAAAACGTTTTAGCTACTTGTTAAAAATATCTTAAAGTTAAATTTATATCATGGATTTGGATAACTTGATTTCTATAAAATTATGGTTACCATTCGTATTGGTTCGACCAGTAGTACAAGTCCAAAGTTACCTTGAATATGATTTAATTGTAACCTATTCACGATTCTGCTTCTTATTTAAGACGATTGGGTGATATTTTTGATTTTTTTTACATTAGCTCCACACAGGAGGCTCTGAGGAAAATAAATTCCCTCAGGGCCATGTCATCTAAGGGGATGCTGTGTGGAGGGTCTTTCTAAGGAAGGGAAGGATTGGAAGTTCTGGGAAGAAAAATGTATGTGGGGTGGGTGGAAATCTGGGGATCAGTGTGTCCACGAGTGACGGACGTATTAATCCAGCCCTCCAACTGCGGTGCAAGGCGATGGGTCGAGAAATTCCAGCTGGTAAAGTCAAAAGACTTTCCTCAACCAGTCTCTATCAATCGAGCACGCAGCAGGTGGGCAGACGCATCCGCCGCCAGGATCTGGACAAACCTCATTCTATGAACCCGGGCACCCCTGATAAGTCACCAAACGTAGCGAACCACTTGAGATGGACTATGGCAGAGGTGTTGGTTATCCAAAAAATGACTCCTGGGTCGGCGGTACCCAAAAGAGTGCGATTGCTTGCCAAGCTTATATGCTAAGAGTAAAATTGAAAATAATAATTTTTAAGACAACTTATCTTGCAACACAAAATGCTGAATTGAAAACGTGAATGGCCACCATGATTATTATTCTTTTTAATTTTTAACAGTTCAATGTGGATTGTTATTTGTTAACCATCAAAAAGAGAAAGATAATGTTATGTACATCAATAGCAGTAATGTTGCATATTACATGGCTAGCAGGAATACATAAATTACACGACGTGTTCACTGTGTTCAGGTTTTGTTCAATGTTATATGGAATTCTAATGATAAAAACGTGCCCCTAACCTCTCAATCTTTGAGCCTTTTTGTCGGGTGATCAAAATATTTCTGTCTTGCAATAAAATTCAAATAAACAATATATTTCTGAACCCACCCGAAAACTAAAGCCTGTTTTTGAAAGATGATGAATTATGCTCTCGTAAATATATAATTTTTGCAATACAAAAACTTTGAATGCGAACATATAAAAATGTTTCAAAATTGCTCACCTCACGTGTTTTATAACTTAAATAAAAAACATAAAAACACACATTTTATTAGGCACATATTATAAATGTTATCGTCAGCTCACTTTGTTGTCGTTCATATAAAAATAATTAATTAAAAATTTCCAAAGTTTCATAATTTTTCTTCAATCTGCGATCGGAAAATTTGGTTTCATAAAGGTGTACATTTCAATTATTTTGTGGTTATCTTTTATATTTTTATATTAAGCACGGTTTTTCTTCTTTCTAATGCCGTATTGATCATATTTCTAATCATGATAGTAAGAGAGACACAACGACCTGTATGAGTCGTTCTGAAACACGAACAAATTTGCTTGAGGGCTGAGTAAATGAAGAAAAAACGTTAACAGGGCTTGTGAAAGAATTATTCATCGTGTATAATATAAAATCGAATAAAATATACAACGCTGATGGCTCCATTGAGTTAAATAAATGGAGGAGCAAACGTCATTACAACCCTTCGATCACGCAAACGTCAAATAAAGTATTCTAAATACTATTAAACCACGTAGCTTTGAAACGTAGACGACGTAGCTTTGACATTTTAAAGAAACATATATTTTATCTCACTTACACAAGTCGCAAGAACAATACCGCCGCTAAGATTAGACAAAGACAGAAATACTTACCTGTGATTACGGTTGGTGAATGAAATTTTTCCATAAATAAGCAATTAAATATTTTACGACACAGTCGGGCGAGGCAACTACAGAAACTGTGTGAGGAGAGGCTGGGACGGAGGCCGAACATTCAGCGCAAGACAGGGGCGTATCGAGGTCTTTATCGATGCAGTGGGTCACCGACCCGAACAGGATAAGGGGAAAAAGACGATGATGATCATGTTTATTTTTTTCTTCAAAATTCGCAAATTCACTTTGTGGCGTCATTATTAATTAAATGAAAACAAATAACTTTGTGTACACCACTATTTAATTAACTTATTATCCTGACGAAGAAAACATAGTTTTTGAAACATGTTGATAATGTTAATTAAATAGTGGTGTACACAAAGTTATTTGTTTTCATTAAATAAATGTTTATTTTTTATTGTATGACTAAAAGTAAGCATAATTAATGAAATACTGAAGACATTTTTGGTTCCAATATTTATTAATTGTACCAATAAATCAAACTCCGCTATGAATCATTAATTTTGTATACAATTGCCTTTAAGACTCCTTTTTGTAAGTTTGTGTGAATAATTTGCTATCGTTATAAAATCTTATGTTTAAGTATTTATAAATAAAAGCATTAATTAATAAAAGGGAATGATCCATTTATATTGATGATAAATGACCCTTCCTTGCGTGCTGCATCTATAGGTACCCTATAAAAAATATTTATATAAAATACGTAAAAATCATAATTACTAGACTTTTCATTAATAAACTAAAATAAGATTAATGAAATCTTTTATATATTTTTATTTTATTAATCATTAACGCTCTTATGGGCTTTTACATACATAATTAAAAAAATTTATGATTTACTGCATACGGGTGTGTTTAGAATAGGCATTTTAAATTGTACATAGAAGTAAAGATGGTAGGTAAAAAGTATAGCGTTACACAATAAGAGAGAAAAAAAAATCTGATTTTGAACTGCAGATGGCATAATACGTGTATAACAAACAATAATAATATATAATTTGTATGTGCTAAACACATAGCGAAGTTGATTTAAAACAAAAATACCCACTACCGACATGCACAGCACGAAAATCATTATTCAAAGCGATTCAATTTTGACCAATTACATTATCGTCAGAACTTCTGCTTAAAGAATTCAATTTCAGAAAAAAAAATTCAAACAGTTACCAGGATTTGGATTATTTCAGGTTTAAACAAATATATAAATATATTTAAATATCAAATAGTTAGGTACACTATCACGGAAAAGTCAAATGAGTTCGATAATATTACATAACAGAGTATCTTATTATAACCAAATTAAAATATTAATCACAATATAAGTTGTTAAAGTAATTTTGTTGTCATTATTACAACGATAAAAAATATGAAGATTGAAACACAGTTTTTATTATTACTTCCAAAATATTTAAAATCAGATCCTAACGACTGGCGAGTCGTGAGGATTCTCATCCGGTTTCGAGTTTTTGTACGGGTCCCAGTACTTGTGCTGACCGAACCCGTGCGTTCCGGTAATCGCAACAGCACCCAGTCCGCACTCAAAAACTCGGACCCTGCTCCTGACCCGGGACCCGGGACTCAAGAACTCGATTACTTTTAAAAGGAAGCACGCCTCGGAGGTCCTCGGCAAAATGCAAAAACTACGCATCTCTAGTGTGTTCCCGCAATCTCATCAAGTTCAAGTATTTATTAGCTTACTTGCTAGTGGGAGTGGCTTGTGTGTCGCGCGACAACTTTTAAATTGAGACTCGGCGTTAGATATGAAAAAGATCTGGCATTTTGAGGTAAGTTTTCAACCTAATTCGTAAATCATACGACATTTTTGAACAGTTTTATTAATTTTATTTTATTAAATTGTCACTTAAGTTTACAATTTGCTAATATCACATTTGATAGTCAATTCCGCAGGTGCAGAACTAAATAACATATTGAAGATAAATGTTTGTAAATAAGCATGGTGGTCGTTCACTTTCTTGATGCCAGATTCTATTTTCAGATGTTTTGGCAATTTATTTCACTTCTAAAACCGAGTTACACCATTTTGACAACATATATAATATACTAGATCTTAAGATAATATTATGGTAAACAGACTCCAACAAATTGACGTTGATTCGAGGAATAAATCAATTTGTACTCTCAAAGGAGAAGAAGAAACATACGGCAACCCTTCTTTATCACATTTGCGTAGTTTTGCAGAATATGGGAGGTTAGTTTTTTCGAAGTAGTCGAGATGGAGAGAAACGGATCCCCTGAGTATCCGAGGGTTATTTAAGGCGTAGGGCGACCATTTTTCCGCAGAAAATTACAGATGAAAACAAAAAAAAGTTTTTAGTCTATTTATTATTTTATATTATCCCGAAAAATGGACATTGATCACATTTTGAGATCTTTTTATTTAAAAAAACTCTTAGACAGGAGAATTTGGTTAGCCTCCGTGGTAGTTACGATCCTCGGCTACAAATTCAGGAACCGCGTGCTCAAATCCCAGCGTTCGAAAGTAGATTAGTTATTTTATGATTTATTCGTGTAAAATAATGTTTAGTTCATTTCCAGCATGTTCCTGTGGCACGTACTATCAGAGTCTCCCTGGTGAAGGACCTCCATTCAGAATAGAAATGTTGCTTAAATTGGTTCTAGTTACGTTTGATGATCAGATCTAAAAAGCCAGTTACTTATTCTCCTTTCTCCTCTTATCTCTCCTATCTTCTTGGAAATTGTATCTCCCCCAAATTCAGCCTCAAAACATGTCCCAATAATTAGGAAGGCCATAGCTTTACTGAATCCAGACGGTAGAGAGCAGTGGAGACTCTTATACTTATATAATAAATAATGTTTTGTTATCTGAATTCTTTCTTGAACAGACAATCTAGAAGAAATGGGCGTAGGAGTCAATTTTTTTTATAAATTAACGAGTTGCGGTCTTGATTTCCCATCTTAGTGTAGTCTTCGGTCGTGGTGCAAACCCCCACCTAAAAAGCGTGTACTTTGTGCCGTAAACTACTCTGCACCAAGTACGTGTGTCATACCGTCACACGTGTTATGAGAAGCACTTTCAAATCATGCCTTCTTCCTTACTAAACAGATTTTCTTTTTGGTCAATCAATCAGTTTTTGTCAATTTAGGGTGCGATTAGGGAATAAATTGCATTTGAAATAGAGCGGACATTTTGCTCGTGCCCGCCCTTCCTTTTAATTTTTTAAGGCATGCCTCTTCACGGAGTTACAACCTTTTATGAAATGAACCTCTTGTTCCCTCGCTTATAGATGATAAGATCCCTCTTATTAAAATTTTGAATATTTTTCCTAATGACAACATATATGTAATTTAAATATTTTCTTATCGGAAATCTTTTAAAAAAAAATTTTCTGGAAATTGATTATTTCTCCTTTCTGCTTCCTCAAACGAATTGTAATATTCTTTTATTCAACAACTTTAAGTTCTTGGTTAGGTTTACGGCATCACTAAGGCAAATTTTGCTTTATTTGATTCAATACAAAATTAGCATTCGTGGAAAATGTTATATTTAAAACTCTCGTAGGTTTTT
The DNA here is from genome assembly GCA_936435175.1 of Glyphotaelius pellucidus. Lineage (NCBI taxonomy): Eukaryota > Metazoa > Arthropoda > Insecta > Trichoptera > Limnephilidae > Glyphotaelius > Glyphotaelius pellucidus. The sequence continues at coordinate 27,802,090 of OW386538.1, read as the reverse complement.
TTAATAAAATTTGGAAAACAACGTTTTACTTTTGTTGCGTTCAACTTTTTTTTTAAATCTTTAAAAAATAATCTTTTAAAAAAGAATCAAAATCTTAACGCATGCGTATCAAACAAATACGTTTATTAATACGCAATAAAGTAATATTTTTATGGTAATAAATACGTAATAGTAATCAAACAAATAAGTTTTAACTTAGTAGGCTACAATCTTTACACTCAAAGGGGACCATGCTGTACATGTCAGCAGGACATTTTCAGGTTTTTCGTTAATCTGTCGAATTCCAATAAATTTTGAAACGTTCTTCATCAAAGATACTGCGGCGACGATGAAGGCAGACAAAGGTAAAAATCAATTCATTTTCATAGTATCCTGGCGAAGTGTTACCCCATTACGACCCTTTAAGGTCTCAACATCAGCTCCAGAAAGCATTGACACCTTATTGATGCTCACAGCCACCCCCAGTAACAGAATCACCTCCTTGGCGGAGTGCTGCAATAACAACCCCTACCCCTACTCCTAGCAGAGGGTAGCGGGGCCCCAGAGGAATTAAACGTCGATGGGTAAAAGGGTTGCTAACGCCAAGTGGATTTATTAGCTTATAAAAAGTCTGTGCCAGACAAGGTGTTGAAGACGTTGAAAAAATGGCGCGCTCATCTTTTCGGGATAGTTCAGCTGAAGAGGGTCCATTCAGACACACTTAAAAAAGTTAGGTCTAAATAAAAACGAAATTATTTAATCCACCTATATTTGTGAAGATTTTATTGAACTGTATTTCTTGAGTAAAGAGATGGAAATAAATTCAAAACGCCTTCTTAGTACATCCATAAATCAAATTGATATTAAACATTGCTTTTATGCAATATTTTAAATAATGTAAATTTGCATGATTTGTTCCGACATCAATAATATTCCAGAAGAGAACATTTTCGTTTGAAATTTTTTTGTGAACTGAAATGGAATTTTTTGTATAAAAAAAAGTTGCCAACTTAATAAATTAAAGGCGGTGCTGACGAAACGATTCTCTCTCTAACGATATCTTCCTTCCTCCGCTCAACCTTCTACCCGTAATACTATGCCTATCCCTATCTGACATTGGGCTGGCAATTAACCTACGTGTAACATTTGCAACAATAAATCCTAGAACAATCATTCTCAAAAGGAACCCGTGCTGTGATCGGCTCCTACTGATCTCTATAAATATACCAAACCACCCACCTGATCTCTCTGTGAATTTAATATCGATTCAATTACGATATCTTGGCAGTAATCAGCTTGTACCCCCTTGGTGTTAACAATTAATTATGTCTTATGTGTGGTCGTGCGATGTGTAATTAGTATTCTTCATGACCACAGGATATTCTTATCAATAAGAATTTCAGAAAAGGGTGGGTCAGTCTTTTATAATTGCAATCCTATCTAGCTCCCATAGTTGTGACAACTTGAAACGTTAATTTTTTAATAGTGATTATAATCCACACATTGATTCGTAGAATTTATGCGACTAAAGGCAGTTTTTCTGTTGGATTATTTTTTTACCGCGCGTACCAAAACACAGAGTCTTTCTGTTCTCTCTAAAATGTCTTTGGTTTTTTAATTACCAAAGCAATGCTGTTGCAGATATTTCAATGCGCTTTTATAAACAATTTGCAATAGGTCCTCTCACGAAATTATTTTGTTTTCGAAAATGCTTTCTTCTGGATGAACAGAGTACGGTTGTAGGTTGGCATTCTATGAGCTGGCAACCTCTACGAAGATAAGGTTTAATGTTAGAAGCACTGTATTTTATTCTATCTTGGTACATGCATACATTGAAGCAATGTTTCGCCTAATCCTCAACATTATCATACTTGTACACTTAAATGGAGTTGTCCCATTTCGCTATCAAAAAGACATTGTGCAGTCATCTACACGCCTTAGATCCGATAATGACGTTTACATGTAAATGGTTTCATCATAGAAATAACAAAGGAATTTTGTAGGAAATGCGAAGGTTCCACTTTCCTCCATTCAGCCTGGGCTCTTAGTATTCATTGAATGGCACGTTAGGGACTAGGCGTGTTCGTAGACTATTTGGATATGCATTTGGCTCGTCCTAATGCTGATGGGATGTTCTACATATTACGTACGTAACCTTAGCTTGATTCCCGCATTGTTAGCAGTTAGAGCTTTTTTTCTGTGTCGTTTAACGATTTTATTAACTGTTCCTACTGTCATTCCACCCATTCTCCTCGGCGGAGACAATGTCAAAATCTGCAGTGAAATAAAATATTTGGGGCATGTCGTCACTGATGACCTAAATGATAAAAATGACATAGAACGCCAAAGAAGAGTACTAAGCGTGCGAGCCAACATGCTCGCCAGGAGATTCAACAGGTGCAGTTCTCCGGTGAAGAAGCAAATATTCCAGAGCTACTGCATGAGCTTTTACACCGGCGAACTATGGACAAGATACTCACAAGGCGTCATGAACACACTTCGAGTACAATACAATAACGCATATAGGGCGCTATTCGGCCTACCTTGGCGATGCAGTGCCTCGCAGATGTTCGCAGAAGGAAGGGTACATGGGTTCGCCGCTTTGATGCGCCACAGAATAGCCGGGGTGAGACAGCGCTACCAAAGATCGGAGAACACTCTCGTCCTGGCCGTGGCCCAGTGGCAGGGCGCGCCTCTTCACCAAACGTGGAGAATTCATCTGAAGCCCCCGTAGTATACAAATACTAAATATGTTTACCATTATGTTTTATTTTAGATTTTATTTTATTATGTTATTACATCTTATTATGTTTTTTTTTTATCCTATCTTGCATATCCCATTTAATGTAATTATTTAATGGAATTTTATAAATGTATGCTTTTATATGGCTGACAGAGTATTGCACTCACCGCTCTGTTCGGCTGAAATAAACACTATTATTATTATTATTATTATTATTATTATTATTAATAAACTAGCCTTTTCACTCGCCTTCCAGAGAGAAAATAATATTAAAAATCAACTTGGTTATTGCCTTATTTTTTAGGGTGTTGGCGACATTTTACTTCTTCTTGTAAATGTAACTCTTGTTGTAAATTACGTTGCGAGTTTTTTAGAAATAATATTTTAGATGTTGTGCAAATTTCATAACTAAAGAGCAAATTCATAGAATTTTTTATGTTTTAATCCATGATACGTTTCGATTTGAATTCTGGCCTGACTGCCATTAAATAATAAACATACCTACTATATAACATCGGTTGTTGATGGCGGGGTAAGTAATAAGTGTGAAATATTCCTGCGTAATGCATATTCGTATTCAAATTCAATGAACTTTTAAATATAAGGTTGGAATTATTTATCATATTAGATAAGCGATAAAGTAGGTACCAAAAGTATTTTCTGAATGATTAATTCTGTTTTCGAAATGCGTTTGTGTTAACGCTTGACAGATGTTTGGATGAATTCTGAATGCTGAAGATGGGTACATCCAGTGGACGTGGACATTCTTTATTTTCACGTTCATAAACGGTGCTACATTTTTGGATGGCTATCCCTTTCAAAAGCGTTGCTACATTTTTGGATGGCTATCTTATTCATAAGAGATACTTCATTTTAATTCGAATAGTGTGAATATAATGTGTCTTGTGAATATAAAATGTCTTTGGTAAGATTTTTAAAACTTTCAGTTTTTCAAGCTTACTAACATTCGTTAAGCAAATGTCTCCTTTTGAAATGCAATAATTCTACGATATTTTTTGATATAATTTAATGATAACAAATAGTTTTTTTAATAAGTACTTACAGCTTCACAAATTTCGTAAAAAAAATATCCCGTGATTTTCACAAAAAAACCCCTCCCAATTTCAATTCACTGTACTATAAGTCCTCTGTTAACACATTCTCAGCTGTCATAAAACGTGCCACACGTTTGATCAGTATACCAAAAGTTCTTGTCATATTTATTACACTGACTCCCCTAAGAGCTTTGGTCTCCAAACAATCGTGCACGGCGAGTTAATCTTCGATTTTATTATATTCAATATTTACATCTCATCGCCGCCTTGGCCTGGATACTGAATGGTCTCCAAATCACTGAATTGATAAACTAATAGAAGTGAATTCATGTGCCAAAAGTAAACTCAATTTTATTTGTCTTCTTGTCCTATTCGGATCTGGTACCCGTCACTTTGGGTATCACAATTAATGTAGGAAAATTTACTATAGAGTACTCAAGGCCGGGATTTATTTTGGGAAGTGTCACTTTTAACTGAAATAATTGGGTAAAAATAATAACCAAGTAGGTTTAGGTTTTAGGTAAGGTTAAGTAAGATTGAATTGTGATGTTTTTAATTCAAACAGTACCCTCTTAGCACCATTAAAAAATTTATTCTGTGCGGTGAATTTTTCGCGTAAATTTTTCACCTTGAATTTTGTGCGGTGAAAGTTCCCCGTGGCGAATAATGTTACGTTGTAAATTGTTAACGGTAAATGTTCCTAGAACCTTCGCTTTGAGATGTTTTCTCTTGTCCTGGACAGCCTGGGCTACTTCAGTGGATTTCGTCCATTTCAGTTACGGCCTCTCCTTATACAGACTCTGGAGTTGCTTTTTTCTGCTTTGTCTGGGCCAACCCACAGGACATCTTTTTTATAGAACTATCGCCAGCTTTTTATGCGTAAGTCAGTCTTCTGGATTTGTGCATGTGTTCAAAGTTTGATAGTGAGTTTACCGATCTTTGAGCTTCTCATTCCATCCAATTTTGTCTCACGTCACTACACTCAAAGCATGTCTTTTCACACTATGGATTTTGAAGTGTCACGTGATCAAGCCATCGAGTAACAACCATTTGAAAATGGCGATAATTGTCGATGGTATTCATTATGACTGATGTTTTTATGTCGTTTTACCTTAAACATAATAAACAAAGGGAAAAAAAAATTTAAAAAAAATTTAAAGTATTTGATTCGCAAAGGCACATATAATTGTTGTAAAAACCAAGAACTAAAATAAGAAAAAAGGAAGTAACACTTTCGTCAAAATTTTTAATGACAAACCGTAGTCCATTATTCTTATATGCGTCTCAATAGCGGCGCGTTGAGCTAGGCAACTTCTGCTCCCAGTAGGATGTCATCCTTTTTTAAATAAGTCGTCACAATGGGTACATGTTGGCATAACTACAGTTTTGATAGTGGCATTGAACGCCAGAACAGCTATCACAATAAAAAACCTAAAATACTCGAAAAACTTAATACATAACAGATACCATTATTTGAACTCAAAATTGACTGTAATTTGTGTTTAGACCTCAATTTCTTTAGCATGCTTGGAGCAGGAGTCAAAGGTGTATGTCTGTTGGTCTTAAAACTAACGATGTCAATTTTCTTTTAACAAAAGACACTTTTACAAAATTTGATTCTAGGGATAATGTGTTCAGTGATCCTGATACTTCAGTAACCTGCGAACGGTCGGAACGCATAAAGCGTGCCACAATGTCCGCATGCAAATACCCGTAGACCCAGCCATAAAGTGACTTTTTAACCGTTGCGCCATTTGTAGCATTACTGCCTAGTATTTTTTCCTCTCGAACGATCATTGAATACGAGTGTCGCAGAGGAAACAAGTTAATGGCCCGCCATAAAAAGGTAATCGTTTTCCGATATTCCTCAATTCTCTTGATCACCCCGCCGGCGGCCATTTTGCGGTCGTATCTCACCTCAGGTGACAAGCGATAGGAAATATCTTATTGTTGCCTAGGTCACCGGAGTCACATCATGCTGAAGATTTAGGCGACAGTGATATGAGCGGTGGAACAATTGAACTCGCTGAGGTGTGCCTTCACTTTTTTCATTTGGAGACAAAATATGGCTTTTTGCACCAAAAAATAAAAACTAGAACAACTGAAAGCCTTTCAATAAAATGTGTTTGAATGTAAAAAAATATGGCTTTTTGAACCATAAAAGTAAAACAAGAATAATTGAAAGCCTTTCAATTTATTTTGTTTGAATGTAAAGCAATTTCGCATTGTCGTATTTTATTTGGTTCTTGTCCATTTAGCAGGCGCTTTGTCTCTCACACGCTCGCCTGACATCGAATATCACCATTCTTTTGATTTTGGAAAGACGTCAATGGTGAAACAAGTTTTGCATTCGGAATCTAAGCGACGAACAGTCTGACTTTTGGATCACAAAAACACCCACATGGCATTTCTTGTTTTTCTTTATTCTATGGCGCGAGTTTAATTATTTTAGGTAAGTTTTGCTTAAAAAAATTAAGATATTTAATTATTGCGCTCGTACATTCGCAAAATTAATATCAATTATTAGTTTTGTCGTAAACAATTCAAATCTTTCAAGATAGGGTAACAAATAAAATATCGTATCGGTTATTCAATCCAATATCATAGTTTTTAGTCTTTCTTCAAAGATTTGAGCTTTTTATGGACACGACTTTTTCTTTCATATTTATATTGGATATGTACGGACGCAAACAATGCATTCATTTAAAAACTACTTAAAAATTTAAGTAGTTTTTCAAGTATCCAACAACTATACATACGCTTACAATTTATATATGTGTGTACATATATGTATGTGTATGTGAATGTGTATGTGTATGTATACGTATGTTTATATATATTTATATGCATGTGTGCATGTGTATGTTTATAAATATATATATATATATATATATTTTTTATATTCCTCTAATATATTTAAATACTTTTTTTTTGCTCTTCTAAATAACCAATGTAAAATAAATATTAAAATTTGAAAAAAAAAATTCATATAAAACTTTCTATTACAACACATAAATACTTGTCATACATAAACATAAATAAACACGTAAACACCTCAGCACAGGTTCTCCTAGTGAGGTGTTCACGAAACATACAACAATACCTATCCACAGTTTCACCTTCACAAACCTACCTTACACCCAACAATAAAATTACAAAATATATTATGTAAAAATGTTTTCGAAATTGATCTATAGGTAAATACTGTAATATATAGAAATAAATAAATAAATCTTAATATCAATCTTTCACTTGATTCAGAAACTTAGAAAACACTAAACAAAATTTAGATACAAAATTAAAAGACGGATTAAAGAACAAAAAGCAAAATTACAAAAATATTATAACAACAAATAAAACACATAACGTTACGGACAATAAAACACACATCATTATGCACAATCGTAACTCATATTAAACCTACACCGAACATGTTTTTTGTCATTGCCGACTTTATGTATTTTATTAAAATGTATTACTTCAACTTATTTATTTATGTGTAAAATGAGGGACTCAGCGCAGGTATGCCACCAAATGAGGCCAAAATTATCAAAATATGTTTTTGTCAAAAAAAAAATAATATACGTGCATTTTAAAGCATAACATGTTAAAATGTTTTTCTCAACCTTGTGCCATTTATGAAAGAAAAGATTATGAATTCTTTAACCCTAGAGTGCTCGCGCTATGAGCATTTTGCCGCTCTCTGCAAATAAATGTCATTAATTTTTAAAGTATGCACTCGTCGAGGTCAGGCGTCCAAGCTGCCCCCCTGTTCCTCACCTACCTGTATTGCAAGTTTGAGGACAATCAGTGCGCGGGCAACCTTTGGAAGAATGAGTTATTACTTGCGGCTCACTTCGAAAATTGCTCACTTCGTGATCACTCACTTAAACATATATTTACTGACTGATTAGACCACATATAATTAGACAAAGATGCATGCACAATTTGCAGAAACAGCTGAGAAACCAAATCGCTCAATTTTTTTCATCAGAACATAAAAATTCACCCTCAAGTAGAGAAGGTGTATACGCAGTATGTCCGTCCAAGAAAAATAGAAGGACCAAAAAAGGGTTTAATAGTTGCGCAAAGTTACTGTGCAACGAATATCATATGTACATTAGTGTGGGCCGCAACTGTATGGCGAAAAAAAAGGTCTTATTTCCTTAAGCGCTAGTGATAAAAAGTTGTCTGTGCATCTAAAACATCAAAATAATTTAGTTTTTAAAAAAACAAAAAATATCCTTAAGCTCGGCAAGTCTTTTGAAGTTTGAGAAAATATCGAAATATTTCCATTTTTTCAGCCTTTGCACAAAATATTCTGAAATAGTTTTAAAATATTCATTTATGAGCTCTTGTTAAATAAAGTCTATAGCTTCGATGTATAAAACCACCATTTATTATTTTTGTAGTAGTATGGCACTAAACCACGTCCGCCCGCAGTCCCCAAACCTGCCCGCGCTTGAGCAGCGCGCCATATTGACCGTTCTTTATTGCGCGCCATATTGATCGTTCTTTCAGCCTGAGAGCATGCAGCCTGAGAGCCTAAAGCCTGAGAGCCTACAGCCTGAGAGCCTACAGCCTGAGAGCCTACAGCCTGAGAGCATGCAGCCTGAGAGCATGCAGCCTGAGAGCATGCAGCTTGAGAGCCTGAGAGATACAGCTTGTGAGATACAACTTGTGAGATACAACTTGTGAGATACAATTTGTGAGATACAACTTGTGAGATACAACTTGTGAGATACAACTTGTGAGATACAACTTGTGAGATACAACTTGTGAGATACAACTTGTGAGATACAACTTGTGAGATACAACTTGTGAGATACAACTTGTGAGATACAACTTGTGAGATACAACTTGTGAGATACAACTTGTGAGATACAACTTGTGAGAAAAAACTTGAAAACGACAGCTTGAAAACGACAGCAAGACATTGCAATAGCCGGGCGTCTCTGTGTGCCGGCGCTTATTATTTACAGTTATTTGTGCAGACCTAGAAGTACCGTACAAGATCTATATGAGTTGTTTCTAAAAGCGAAAAAACTAGCCTGAGGGGTTAAAAAATATACGTAATTAACCCGATATTATATCGGGTTAATTACGTATCTGTAGGCTCTCAGGGTTCTTATCGGTAACTCTCACATCATGATGACAATAATTAAAACTCACTCTGATACTTTATGGTATTGAAAAAAAAAATGTTTAGAAAAGGCGACCACGAAAAAAGCCTCAAAGAGCCCGCCTGACGCTTCTTAACCTATCCTGTTTCCCTCCTAACCAGATTAATCCACGGAAATACCGCTATCCTTTTTCGGTGGCCTTTCTGTTGAGACGAGAGTTCTTTTTTCTAATAAATTAGTCCTCGTGGTCCCTTTATGGAGAGCGTTAATATTGCCTGGTGCCAACGCCGCGCAGGGTCAACCCGGTAGTTACCTGTTAATGTTGCCAAATTTACTTGGATTTCATTAAGGCTGGATCAAAATGGTAATCCAAACCAATGTTTTTTATTATCGCCTTTTATTATTTCTCGTAATTCAGTCATCAGGGAAAAATTACCATCATCGGACATACTACTTTAAGCTATGTGCCTGTAACTTGGGGTTGGCTTAACTTTGAATTTAAGTGTCATTTAATAAAATTTTTATTTACTTACTAAATGATAGATATACTTGAGCTTGAATTCCCTCACCAAACACAAGATCCTTGTCTCTTTATGATGAAGAAATTCTATTATTATATTCATTTTACAACTCTGTTTTAACATGTAAAAAAAATGTATACTTATTGTAATTATTTCAGACCGCGAAAAGTCATTAACAAATAATTTAAAAATAAAATACCACACATCTCTTGCTAACTGAGTTGAAAAATTACCTGAAACTACTATAAGAGTTTTATATATATTATTATTTCTTTTAAATCTTGAAATCTATTATTGATAAATCTTGAGTTTTTCTTATTTATGTTTTTTGTTATTATTTGCAATATTTTGTTATTTACATTTACATGAATCCATTATAATTGAGCACGAATTCCCTCATCAAACACAAGAGCCTTGTCACTTTATGGTGAGTAAAGGATATTTTTATTTTCCTTTTATAACACTGTATAACCTATAAAATGTATACTTATTGTAAAAAACATACAAATAAACAAACAAAATAAAAAATAAAAAAAAATTTATATGAGTACCGCACAAGAGTCCCAACCGCTGCCAACCGCCTCGAGCTATGGCATCCCCAATTAGGGTTAGTTGTGAGGCTGAAAATAATCGGGAGGGAAAATAAGTAGGAAGTAGGAAGGTGGAGAATTACCTGGCTATTCAGATCTTCTCACCGAAACACGGCTGAAGCCATTTCAAGCAACGTTTCAATTCTGAGTGGTGGTCTTACAGCAGGGTGATTTGAGTATCTTTCACTTTGGAATGTGCCGCAAATTTTATTTTAAATGTTAAAATTGTGAAATTCATTCAAATCAAATTTGCTTACCCCCGCCGGGACTTGAAACCGCATCTATCGGATTGCTAGTCGAAATCCTTAACCCTCGACCACAGAGGCGGTCAAAATTGGATTGTATTGGATATTGAATTTAATTGTTATAAAACAATAAATCGGTAAAGTACCTACCTCCCCACGATATTTTTTTCACCAGATTTTATACACAAAAATTTCTATACTACTTAAAGTACCTACCTATAATTAATCTTAACATTTTTTTTGACGTGATAACATCTTATAAATCGATGAACGCCGGCAGCACTCACAAAAAAGTATGACTCATTGTAACGTTGTAATTTCAATGAACAAGCCTTCAGCTTGTGACGCAGTTATCTTTCTTCCACTCCATCTTTATTATATCACGTAAAATTATCGTCGGTAAACCGACTTTACAGTCAACCAATTTTTAAAAAATCTGTATTTAGACCTACCAGTAACTGAGTTGGTATCGCGTCTGGGACCCATTAAAGCGTTGTAATTTCAATTTCTAGACTAAGTTTTCCATCATCCATCATCAAAGATGTAAATTATAACTTTAAATATATTTGTAAGTAATTATAAGCACCTGCTGTCAAGCCAATTGCAATTGGCTTAGCGGGACTGGATTGTTGATTTATAAAATAAATAAATAAATTTAAAAAAAAAAAAAACAACTTTTTAGACTTAATACAAGTGCAAGAGTTTCAAATTATTATCAGGTTGTTCATAATCTAGAAATGTCTTCCTGAAAAAAAAAACTTATTTGAAATCTCTTGGGCTAATATTGACAAGTAGAGTCGGATGTCGTGATTGTTAAAGGTTTCGCGCATTTTAATTTAAAAGAAAGTGGTTTTTGCTTACTTACATACGTGTAAGGCACCCAGTGAGGCCCACATTATCAAACAATGTTTTAAAATATAAGTTATTTTACTAAATAAAAAATAAAAAATTTAATTTTCAAAAACCTGGTTTACTAACGTAATATACCGTGATTTTTAGCGGGCTTGCGCTATAACGGAAGTGAAACTATTACTTCGTATGCCACATAAAAGTGTATCAATCATCGGTAAGATATTTTTTTAGAAAAATAATTCCCCTCGGGGCATATGTCATCTTTGAGGATGTTTTGGAGGATTTTTTTAAGGAAGGAGGGAGAGGAATTTCCGGGAAGGAAAAGGGTATGAGGGGTGGGTCGGAATCTGGAGGTTTGTGAGTTTCTACTGCTGGAGAGGTCAAAACGTCTCACTCAACCACTATCTTCCAATCCGACCTGCCACACGGTTGGCTGATCCGCCACTAAGACCTAGACAAACCTCACCCCTTAAACCCGGGCATCCCTACTAAATCATCAAACGCAACGAATCACTATTATTATCACACTTCTACTCATTACCACCTTCATAAATTATATTGATCCTGCCCCCCTGTTCCTCACCTACCTGTATTGCAAGTTTGAGGACAATCAGTGCGCGGGCAACCTTTGGAAGAATGAGTTATTACTTGCGGCTCACTTCGAAAATTGCTCACTTCGTGATCACTCACTTAAACATATATTTACTGACTGATTAGACCACATATAATTAGACAAAGATGCATGCACAATTTGCAGAAACAGCTGAGAAACCAAATCGCTCAATTTTTTTCATCAGAACATAAAAATTCACCCTCAAGTAGAGAAGGTGTATACGCAGTATGTCCGTCCAAGAAAAATAGAAGGACCAAAAAAGGGTTTAATAGTTGCGCAAAGTTACTGTGCAACGAATATCATATGTACATTAGTGTGGGCCGCAACTGTATGGCGAAAAAAAAGGTCTTATTTCCTTAAGCGCTAGTGATAAAAAGTTGTCTGTGCATCTAAAACATCAAAATAATTTAGTTTTTAAAAAAACAAAAAATATCCTTAAGCTCGGCAAGTCTTTTGAAGTTTGAGAAAATATCGAAATATTTCCATTTTTCAGCCTTTGCACAAAATATTCTGAAATAGTTTTAAAATATTCATTTATGAGCTCTTGTTAAATAAAGTCTATAGCTTCGATGTATAAAACCACCATTTATTATTTTTGTAGTAGTATGGCACTAAACCACGTCCGCCCGCAGTCCCCAAACCTGCCCGCGCTTGAGCAGCGCGCCATATTGACCGTTCTTTAGTCGACCAAGGACCCTCCGTTTCGTGATATTGTTGTGTAGGTAACTAAAAGTATTTTGAAAATATGTGATAAAGCTTTTTTTTCCAACCATTTCGAAAAAAAGAATTACAAAAATTATTAAGGCATATCAACATAAGTATATAAACTTCTTGAAGTCAGAAAAAGGTAGAAAAAATACAGTTACCTTCCAAAGAAGAGTCTCTCCATATAAAATCACAAGCTCCCTACTGTGTTATTGATATTGTAAATGGAAAGACAATAAATGCATTTTGGTGAAATACATGTCGTACATGATAAAAACGTTTAATTTTGTTAATAAGTTGAAATTTTTATTTTCAAATTCAAGAAATTTTTCCTGATTTCCAAGGGCATTTTTTTCTAATATTAAGTATGACACTTTAATTAATGTTTCTTTTTTCTGAAAGCTTATGTTTTACTCAATCCTTTTAAAATCATTGCAAATGTGCTTAACTATTATTTGAAAAAAAAAAGTATGGGCGGCAAAATGCTCCCCGCGCGAGCATTCATGTTTCACGGAAAGGCGCGACTACTCTAGGGTTAATAACAAATGTGCAAAAAATGCCTTTTTATATTGACGGAAAAAATGCTCCCCACGCGACTACTCACGTTTCAGGGGAAGGCACGACTACTCTAGGGTTAAACATCATTTTAAGTAGATTAGAAATAACTGGAAAGCGACCTCAAAATAGGTTTTTAGTAAAATTACAAAAACTAGCTTTAATCTTTTGAAGTGCTCTTGGGTTTCATCGAAATAATCAGCGGTTTAACGCGAAGACCGATTAAAAATCAATCCTTTTCTCGAAATCTGCACAAATCATTGGCCTAGTATATCCTGGTCGAAGGCACAAATACTTACCGAAAAATTATGAATTTACTAACCATCACGTCTTTTTCCTTCAGAGATGGTAACCTAAAGGGAATATGATACCACATAACTTTGTCTTGGCGCACACCCTTTGCTTTATTAATATTTGTACATATCCATATTGATCCAGGTTTGTCAATTATAGTCCTATCTCCGTCCATCCCCTCTATTTATCGGAAGCTGCCTAAACATTACTGAAAATAAGCCTTTGGGCTGGAGGTCAAGCTGTCGTAACTGCAAGTTTTTTAAAGCTTGTCTTGTATAAAATAGGGTGAGCAGTTTCTTTAATAGCGACCAGCAGGTTATCTCAGTGCGCCCTTAAATTTGGGAGCCACGAATGGGCTGCAGCCCAAAATAATGAGATAACCTTCATGATCTTTTTTAGAAAGAATTCGGCAAAAACTTTCCAGAAAAACTGCAATCACTCAAGTATTGCTCAAAACTTTAGCTACTGCTCAAATATTATTTTCCTGTGTAACGAAGGAGAACAAAATAAGTTTGAAATTCTCCAAAATAGCGCAAAGAGAATAATACTTCGGCGAAATAATTGTTCAAAAGTTAATAAAATGTTAACGGAACTTAATTGGCTATCCGTGAAACAGATGCCGACCTTGAACGCGATGAAATTTATCAAACACAAGAACGTGCAAGGAAATCAGGCTACAAAAAAGGACAAAACAGAATAGTTTACTGAACAAAGGGATGAATTTTTAACACACTATTAGAAACTTTAAAGTCCACACCATTTGGAAGTAGGAGCTACATCAAACTGAAAAAAAGTATAATCTGCAATATGTAATGTTATAATTAATTAGCAATTTGTAAACTTTAATGTACAAATTACTAAAATAAAATTAATAAATTAGAAATAAAATTAACGTTCTGTGCGAAGAAGGGCGGTCTGTCTGATGGCCAATCCGCTGTTAAATACACAGACGCCGTGTGAACACACTGAGACTGTTCTGTAGATATTTTAAAGAAGCTCTAAGGAGCTAGCAGCGTTGATCCCGGTGCACCGGTGCACGAGCGTGAAAGTCGACGGACACGAGCGGAACACCCGTTCACAGTTGATGTTGGCTTCATGAAAAGGGGCGTTTCTTTGACTCGATTTGTATAAGTCGGCTCATGTTTAGAATGAGCTACCGGCATCTTTTTTTCTCTTGCTTTGGAAGCTCTTGTGAGGTGTCAAATAAAAAAATAATAATTTAAGAAGGTTAAAATAATTCCGTTACGCAATAAAACATAAATAAATGAAATATTTCTGAACGTATCCGAAAATTTTTTTTTTTTAATGTGATGAAAAACGCTTGCAAATTTTATTATTAGAAATAAACATGAACTTTTTTAAACAAAAAAAAATATGTATACAAACTTGGATCGCCTTACATTTTTTCGAACCAGAATTACTGACATCAATCAAAAATAAAACACACACACACGCATTATTAGACAACCTTTTATAAATGTTATTATTACCTCACTTTTTTATCGTTTCTTGTAAAAATAATTAATAAAAATTCACAAAGTTTCATTTTTTTTTCAAATTGTTGTATTACGTTCTAAAACCGTTTATTTCATCATATTTCTCACTAAAATGGTAAGGTAGGTACAACAATTTCTATGAGATCTGTATCGAACGTGTTATAGAAATACCAATCTTCGTACCACATATCGTGAATTATTATCAAAGAAGAAATATTCTGCGTTTAAAAGGGCGCTGTTACGAGAGATGATTCAAAACTCCCGAAAAAGATATTTTTTCAATATTGTACCGGAGGTGAGTCACACGCTGAACAGAAATTACACCATAATTAATTTCAAAGGACCTGCGATTATTTCACAATAATTTTTGAATTGTTGTAATTTCGTGCAGTGAACCGAGCTACCAGCAGGGGCGTGCACTCCATATAGGCACATAAGCACTGCCTACCCTACCGTATTTGTAAAACATAAGCATGTAAATAATATTATAATTTATTAAATTATTGCTCAAAATAAATACATGCTTTCAAAAATAGGGCGAAGAAGCTGAGCAATCTAAACTACGCGAGAGCCACATCAAACGACATACTACAAACGTAGCATAAACTGTAACCAGAAACTACACGCGCGCCCTCCGACTGCCTCACCAAAATGCGGCCTAAAGCAGGAATTATTTCTGCTTAGAGCTTACTTCATACAAGATATAATATCAATGTTTAAGAAATGCATAGAGCATAGAGTAGAACTGTTGTTTTGAATTTGCTTCTATGAGGTTTTTTGTTCGTATCAGGCAGTGCTTTCTGGAACAAAATTACCAAATGGCAATCAGTGACGACGGTGACATCTGTTGTTATCTATTTCTATCAACTGGTTGTCTTTCATAAGTACGAATTGTCTGTTCAAAGACGTTTATTTGTATTTACGTGATGCATAAATGAAGCGATTATTTGGATATTTGTTGTGGCTTAGATAATCCAAACCTTCATCATCTGCAGCCAGCAGCAAGCATATTTAGCGAAAACTTATACGAAGGGAGTTATCTGTGGCAGGTTTTTTTTTATTTTTATTTGAGTTAATCGGCGGTTTTCCTACTGCCTACCCTGATCAAAAACCCTGTGCACGCCACTGGCTACCGGCTACTGGCTATAAAAAGATTGTCAAAAGTACGGCGTTTTTCAGTCTGTTACCGGCAGCGATAAGAGTGACACCTCTACAAATCTGAACTGAATAGTCTTGGACGATTCAAGACGCCAGTCTTGCCGTCACCGGTTGGAACTCCAAACCTTCAAGCACCCGATCATCATCTACAAAACGCTGACGACGCCTGAGTCCTAGCCATCTTGCTCCGGGCTGAAGGCGCGGGGCCTCGTGGCATCGAGCCTGATCTGATGCTGACGCCTGAGTCCTGGCCGTCTTGCTCCGGGCTGAAGACCCGGGGCCCCCTTGCACCAAACCCTCATCTCTCTGATCTGATGCTGACGCCTGAGCCTTGGCCCTACCGCCCCGGGGCTCCATCCTGGGCTACACTTATTGTCTGAGACTGCTAAGAATCCGTTGTATGAGGATATACAATACGAATAAACTGAGAAAACACTGCGTGCGCGCTATGCCAAAAGATGCATGATATGGAGATCCGCCACGCCCAATAAAATGCAGACCTATATGAGAATAACGCCACGTCTGTCAAAAAATGACACCATTGAGAGATGCGTGCTATACACCCAATAGAATGCAGACCTATTACCTTGAAGCCAGTCTACTCGTGAGCACGCTGCAATCGTCTCGGCCTATGGATGCTGTTGCCGGATATGCAGCGTCCCCTGACCTCTCGAAACCGCCATGCAAGGCAGATTGCTGACCTGCTCGCAGCCCTGAATGCTGCGATTCGACACCAAGCGATAAGGTCAGCCTTGAATGTTGTTCCCTTGGAGGTGCAACAACTTGACAACCTGAGAGCATTCAGCCTGAGAGCCTACAGCCTGAGAGCCTGCAGCCTGAGAGCATGCAGCCTGAGAGCATGCAGCCTGAGAGCATGCAGCCTGAGAGCATGCAGCCTGAGAGCATGCAGCCTGAGAGCATGCAGCCTGAGAGCATGCAGCCTGAGAGCATGCAGCCTGAGAGCATGCAGCCTGAGAGCATGCAGCCTGAGAGCATGCAGCCTGAGAGCATGCAGCCTGAGAGCATGCAGCCTGAGAGCATGCAGCCTGAGAGCATGCAGCCTGAGAGCATGCAGCCTGAGAGCCTGCAGCCTGAGAGCCTGCAGCCTGAGAGCCTGCAGCCTGAGAGCATGCAGCCTGAGAGCCTGCAGCCTGAGAGCATGCAGCCTGAGAGCATGCAGCCTGAGAGCATGCAGCCTGAGAGCATGCAGCCTGAGAGCATGCAGCCTGAGAGCCTGCAGCCTGAGAGCATGCAGCCTGAGAGCATGCAGCCTGAGAGCATGCAGCCTGAGAGCATGCAGCCTGAGAGCATGCAGCCTGAGAGCATGCAGCCTGAGAGCATGCAGCCTGAGAGCCTAAAGCCTGAGAGCCTACAGCCTGAGAGCCTACAGCCTGAGAGCCTACAGCCTGAGAGCATGCAGCCTGAGAGCATGCAGCCTGAGAGCATGCAGCTTGAGAGCCTGAGAGATACAGCTTGTGAGATACAACTTGTGAGATACAACTTGTGAGATACAATTTGTGAGATACAACTTGTGAGATACAACTTGTGAGATACAACTTGTGAGATACAACTTGTGAGATACAACTTGTGAGATACAACTTGTGAGATACAACTTGTGAGATACAACTTGTGAGATACAACTTGTGAGATACAACTTGTGAGATACAACTTGTGAGAAAAAACTTGAAAACGACAGCTTGAAAACGACAGCAAGACATTGCAATAGCCGGGCGTCTCTGTGTGCCGGCGCTTATTATTTACAGTTATTTGTGCAGACCTAGAAGTACCGTACAAGATCTATATGAGTTGTTTCTAAAAGCGAAAAAACTAGCCTGAGGGGTTAAAAAATATACGTAATTAACCCGATATTATATCGGGTTAATTACGTATCTGTAGGCTCTCAGGGTTCTTATCGGTAACTCTCACATCATGATGACAATAATTAAAACTCACTCTGATACTTTATGGTATTGAAAAAAAAAATGTTTAGAAAAGGCGACCACGAAAAAAGCCTCAAAGAGCCCGCCTGACGCTTCTTAACCTATCCTGTTTCCCTCCTAACCAGATTAATCCACGGAAATACCGCTATCCTTTTTCGGTGGCCTTTCTGTTGAGACGAGAGTTCTTTTTTCTAATAAATTAGTCCTCGTGGTCCCTTTATGGAGAGCGTTAATATTGCCTGGTGCCAACGCCGCGCAGGGTCAACCCGGTAGTTACCTGTTAATGTTGCCAAATTTACTTGGATTTCATTAAGGCTGGATCAAAATGGTAATCCAAACCAATGTTTTTTATTATCGCCTTTTATTATTTCTCGTAATTCAGTCATCAGGGAAAAATTACCATCATCGGACATACTACTTTAAGCTATGTGCCTGTAACTTGGGGTTGGCTTAACTTTGAATTTAAGTGTCATTTAATAAAATTTTTATTTACTTACTAAATGATAGATATACTTGAGCTTGAATTCCCTCACCAAACACAAGATCCTTGTCTCTTTATGATGAAGAAATTCTATTATTATATTCATTTTACAACTCTGTTTTAACATGTAAAAAAAATGTATACTTATTGTAATTATTTCAGACCGCGAAAAGTCATTAACAAATAATTTAAAAATAAAATACCACACATCTCTTGCTAACTGAGTTGAAAAATTACCTGAAACTACTATAAGAGTTTTATATATATTATTATTTCTTTTAAATCTTGAAATCTATTATTGATAAATCTTGAGTTTTTCTTATTTATGTTTTTTGTTATTATTTGCAATATTTTGTTATTTACATTTACATGAATCCATTATAATTGAGCACGAATTCCCTCATCAAACACAAGAGCCTTGTCACTTTATGGTGAGTAAAGGATATTTTTATTTTCCTTTTATAACACTGTATAACCTATAAAATGTATACTTATTGTAAAAAACATACAAATAAACAAACAAAATAAAAAAAAAAAAAAAAATTTATATGAGTACCGCACAAGAGTCCCAACCGCTGCCAACCGCCTCGAGCTATGGCATCCCCAATTAGGGTTAGTTGTGAGGCTGAAAATAATCGGGAGGGAAAATAAGTAGGAAGTAGGAAGGTGGAGAATTACCTGGCTATTCAGATCTTCTCACCGAAACACGGCTGAAGCCATTTCAAGCAACGTTTCAATTCTGAGTGGTGGTCTTACAGCAGGGTGATTTGAGTATCTTTCACTTTGGAATGTGCCGCAAATTTTATTTTAAATGTTAAAATTGTGAAATTCATTCAAATCAAATTTGCTTACCCCCGCCGGGACTTGAAACCGCATCTATCGGATTGCTAGTCGAAATCCTTAACCCTCGACCACAGAGGCGGTCAAAATTGGATTGTATTGGATATTGAATTTAATTGTTATAAAACAATAAATCGGTAAAGTACCTACCTCCCCACGATATTTTTTTCACCAGATTTTATACACAAAAATTTCTATACTACTTAAAGTACCTACCTATAATTAATCTTAACATTTTTTTTGACGTGATAACATCTTATAAATCGATGAACGCCGGCAGCACTCACAAAAAAGTATGACTCATTGTAACGTTGTAATTTCAATGAACAAGCCTTCAGCTTGTGACGCAGTTATCTTTCTTCCACTCCATCTTTATTATATCACGTAAAATTATCGTCGGTAAACCGACTTTACAGTCAACCAATTTTTAAAAAATCTGTATTTAGACCTACCAGTAACTGAGTTGGTATCGCGTCTGGGACCCATTAAAGCGTTGTAATTTCAATTTCTAGACTAAGTTTTCCATCATCCATCATCAAAGATGTAAATTATAACTTTAAATATATTTGTAAGTAATTATAAGCACCTGCTGTCAAGCCAATTGCAATTGGCTTAGCGGGACTGGATTGTTGATTTATAAAATAAATAAATAAATTTAAAAAAAAAAAAAACAACTTTTTAGACTTAATACAAGTGCAAGAGTTTCAAATTATTATCAGGTTGTTCATAATCTAGAAATGTCTTCCTGAAAAAAAAAACTTATTTGAAATCTCTTGGGCTAATATTGACAAGTAGAGTCGGATGTCGTGATTGTTAAAGGTTTCGCGCATTTTAATTTAAAAGAAAGTGGTTTTTGCTTACTTACATACGTGTAAGGCACCCAGTGAGGCCCACATTATCAAACAATGTTTTAAAATATAAGTTATTTTACTAAATAAAAAATAAAAAATTTAATTTTCAAAAACCTGGTTTACTAACGTAATATACCGTGATTTTTAGCGGGCTTGCGCTATAACGGAAGTGAAACTATTACTTCGTATGCCACATAAAAGTGTATCAATCATCGGTAAGATATTTTTTTAGAAAAATAATTCCCCTCGGGGCATATGTCATCTTTGAGGATGTTTTGGAGGATTTTTTTAAGGAAGGAGGGAGAGGAATTTCCGGGAAGGAAAAGGGTATGAGGGGTGGGTCGGAATCTGGAGGTTTGTGAGTTTCTACTGCTGGAGAGGTCAAAACGTCTCACTCAACCACTATCTTCCAATCCGACCTGCCACACGGTTGGCTGATCCGCCACTAAGACCTAGACAAACCTCACCCCTTAAACCCGGGCATCCCTACTAAATCATCAAACGCAACGAATCACTATTATTATCACACTTCTACTCATTACCACCTTCATAAATTATATTGATCCTGACACCAAAAAAACAATTATAAGGTGGTCAATAAGCTGTTGGGGCGATTGTTTGACTGATGGTCGGATGGGTCAAGGGCAATATACCCGGTTGGTAACCGACTTGCTTTTCGATCCAACTTATGCTTATGATGGGGATGGTACTATCAATCTTTAGTAACTTTAGATGAATTTATATAATGAAGATTCGTTATGGACAACTCGCGTGGTTTCACAGAACCAGTTGACATACTTTAGCGGGCAGTTCAAATAGCTATGTATTTCATTCGAACACAATATGTGTTCTTTGAATGGCTATCCTTTTCATGAGCAGTGCTACGTTTGGTTCGACTAGTTTCTATTATGCTATCGGCTTAAAACTAGTTTCATTAAAAAAAATATTTTTTTACAAAACCCAGCAATTTTAGCTTCCTACGCAGAAGAATAACGTGAATTTAATGGCCAGAACTGAATATTAGCTGTCTCTTGCTAAATTTCATCTTCTTTTGCTTTATTGATTAGTACCTGTATGGGATAATGCGACGGGTTTCCGCCCAGTCATCCTGGGTTTAATCCTCCGCCAGCAAAATTCTCCATCTTTGCACAAGCAACATCTTCCGCTTGTAATGGTGGAAGTTGGAGGAAGTCAAATATTTTCTGTTTATTGGTAATCTAAGAATGTTTGCCTCTCCTTATTTTGTTCTATGTGAGTACCGCACAAAAATTCCAACTGCTCCCAACCATCTGAAACCAGTGAGACTATGTAATTCGCAATTGTGATGATGAAGGTAGTGTGGGGGGAAAAAAATGTTGAAGAGGAAAGAGAAGGACTCATACATACCTGGTCATTCAGGCATGGTCACGAAAAAGATTAAAGCCATTTCGATCAACGCTTCAATTCTCAATGGTGATCTTTCACCGGGGCGATACTGAGTACTCTGGAACGTACCGAAAATATACTATAAATATTATTTTAACTGAATTTATTGTGAAATTGTGACCTGCGGATTTATAGTCGAGAGTCAATTCCTCGACCTAGGGAACATCTTTTTTTTACATGAGCTCCACACAGGAGGCCCTGAGGAAAACAATCTCCCTCAGGGCCTATGTCATCTTTGGGGATGCTGTGTGGAGGGTTTTTTTAAGGAAATGGAGGAGAGGAGAGTTCTGAGAAGGAAAAGGGTTTAAGGAGTGGGTAGGAATTTGGGGTACAGTGTGTCCTGGTCATCCACCTCCAAGACCTAGACAAACCTCACCCCACGAACCCGAGCACCCCTGCTAAATCACCAAACGTAGCGAACCACTTGGTCTGTAGGCAATTAAAAAAAATATATCATCAAAACATTCGCTAAATGAGATTTCCAATTTGACGAAGGTTCTACGCTGTTGCAACTTTACTGTTACATTATCACATCCTGGAATAAAGACCTTATTATTATTATTATTATTATCATACTCATAATAAAAATAGAGACGGTAAATATTCACAATACAGTGCACGTCAAATAATTCGCTTCCAATCATGCATTTTCAAACAGTTAACTGATCGCCGCATTTAAGCGAAATTCAACCAAACATCGATAATTTATTTATGTTGGGAAAAAAATACTCGAAACATATTTATTAAACCCAAATAATGCATTCTGAATTATTGAAAGCTTTAAGAAAACTCGGAAAATCGTCGATCGCCACTTCACCGCCGTCATCAATAATGCCATGTTCCGGTACCTGGCGTTCGAGTATTTAATCGAATGTCTCCCGCTTGCTATCCGTCGGTTAATTAACCGATACGTTGCCGATATAAACATAATTCTAAACAGGCCCGACAACGCCCGAATTGTGGATGAGGATAGGCCAGCAAACTGGGTAAATTGACGTTTTGAGCCGAGAACAAAGCAAATATTGCTCCGGCGCAGGATCGGAGCAGGGCGAAAAGTGGTTCAGCGGGTAACAGCATTTTTTTTATACGAGGAATACGATGATTTTATACATTGTTAATTGTGCAACATCCCAATTTTTGAAGAGGCATGCCGATCTGGTATCGAACAGAGATAATTTTGAATGCTTCAAAAAGTTTGTAAAGTCGTGGGTGGAGAGATGGCCTGTGCTTAGAGTTGCTGATTTAGATAAAATTATCTTTGTTTCAGGTGCCAAACGTATTGCTCTTGCCTCTCTATGGTTACCTCTCTATCTCAATTTTATTATTGCCTATGCCCGATTGCTTTATATTTCTATTATACTCTTGTTTTTAGTTTTCTTGTTTGGTGGAATGACCACACTGTATTTATTATTCTGTATTTTTATTTTATTTTTTTAATTTATAATAAATGTTTTACCTACATTATTATTTTTGCTCTTTACTAATGCGTAAATTTTGTTACTCTTATTTCTCTATTATGTTGCGTCAATTTATTGATGATCACAACTTATTTGCTGCCATTTTATCTATCTCATTTGGTTTAATTATGTTACTAACACACTGACTTATGACTAGGTTGCTGTACTGAACTCCATTGAACTGTATTGTCCAATTCCTCACCATGGGGGTGGATAGACCCAGTCCCTGCATCCAGTCAGGTGGCAGAATTCCAGTAGGGCCGTCCCGATCCGAGGCTCACTTCATTTCCCAGGGTCTTTGGGAGTATCTCCCCCTCCTTTTCACAAACACTTCTTCAAGGGTATTCTTAGGAAACCAGCTAAGGGACGCGGGTGTTTGGGCACGTTGCGGCCAAGCCGCTCGCCCGCTCATTCTTGCCGGGACTGCCCCGCGATAGTGGGATTAACTGCCCCCATATCTTTCTTTTTCATATATTTTCTTTGGTTTTAATCATACACATGTGAATATTTTATTTTTATTTTTATTTCACTGTAACTAGATGCTGAACTAACAGGCAAACACACTTTTTATAAGCTTTTTTCAATGCAATGCTTAAGACCATCACAGTATTAAGAACAAAAGAAAAACGATCAAGTCTTGGTGGATTAAAAAAAGTATTCATGTTGACGCAAATATAACCTTTTCCTTATATACCTTTACATTTCTACCTATTTTATCTACCCACATACACCTTCTCGAGCTGGCGACAATACCTGGACAGTGAACAAAATGACAATAAAAATTTATGAGTCTGAAATCTATTGTTAATTGCTGTGCTGTGACCTTGCTCCCTCAGTTCTTAATTATGTCGATCATCAGAAAAAACTGATGCAGGAATTCTCCTGCTTTCTTAAGTGATTGTGCAGTGATAACCGCTAATGGTTTCCCTCGGGACCGCAAGATCGACCAAGACGAAGAATTTATCATAACAGAGAGCAACGTTTGGTGAGTCAGATCCTGCCTAATTTCATATTACTATTCTGTATATTGTGTCAGCATCAAAGTCCATAAAACAAATATAAATACAGTTCACTTATTGAATCGCAGTAAGTCTAGACTACATTATTAATTTGCGATTACAATTCATAATATATTAGATATAGCAAAAAGGATTCATATATCCTGAGGGCAATATTATAATGGCCATAACAAAATGGGGAAGTACCTCACTGAAATACACAGCTGAAACAATTTGAAAAATACATATTTTTTAAGTTTGTATCTAAAATACTAGAAGCAGAAATGATTTATCTGTCTACGATATTATCTATATGAAAAATATTTTTATGTTAAAATGATGCGTACGCGTGACGGGTAATAGCTCTGTTATAGAGATAAACTATTTACTTGATAAAAGTATTTACACGAAGTGGGTAATTGGTTCAGCTGAAATCTGGTGTTTCGGAGTTTATACCCTTCGGGTTACTGGACAACTAATAATAACTAACAACAACTTCCCGATGCCCCCTAACTTGCCCACGGGATTAAATAATTATAATGCTGTTTTATTTTCGAAAGAAATAGTATTTTACTTCACTTCGTCATTAACCACTCGGACCTATTAGCTTGTTTTTACGATAATATAACATTGCCAGACACATGTATGACATATAGGGTGTACCTGACTTATAAAGGGTGACATTCACCAATCAAACTGAGCCAAGTAAAATAAAAATGTCATTTTAATCTACAAAATCGATGTTACCATTGACAATAAACGTTTAGAAAATTGAATGAATTATTGCGTCCATTAGAATGGGTTATTTCAAAAAAATTGGACAATTCATAAAAATTTTGACGTTAATTTTTACGTTCTGTAAACGTTCTGTGATTATTTTCATTTTATGAAGCCACTGGCTTATAACGATGTTGTAACAGAACTTAAATAGAACTTTCAAAGGACGTAAAAATTAAATTTAAACATTTTAAGAATTGTTTTGAATTTGAAACAACCCGTTTGTAAAGAAACTCACTTTTTTACCAATTCAGAATATTAAAAAACAGCAATTGGTTTTCACATTCTAGTCGGCCAATTGAAAAGATTTTAATTTTTTTATGTAAACATCGCACAAGAGACCGAACTGCCCTGGTCTAGTGATTAGTTTATCTACTGATTAGAGTAAAAAGGAGATGGAAAGCGGAAAGTGCCTGGTTACTTAAATCAGGCCACCAAACAGGATGCGTTGTGTCTTTTCAAGCAATCAACGTATCGTTTCCAAATGGTGGTCTTTCACCGGGAAAAATAAATTATAAGCGGCGTAGAGGAGTAATAAATACATTACTAGGTCTTCCGTTAAGGGTCAATTTTTACATAGGTACCCTTAGTTAGCTAAAGGTTTTCGCTCGACTTCAAAAGGGTTTTGTAAGAGTTTTTCAGCCGAGATATCCGATACCAGCCCTGCCAGGCCATTTCGGCATAACAGTTCCCACAGGTGCAATACAAGGTACATTATTTTATCCGTGCTGGGAACAATGATGGCGAATATACGATGATTTATTCTGCCCTGTCGATTCATTAATATCGGATGATATACACCTACAACATCGCAAAATTAATATTTATGGGAATTCGGAAAACATAAAGTAGAGACACGGTAAATTGGACGCGAGCGGCATGATTGCCGTTTTCCCATACAAACGAAACTACCTACCAGCCCTGTATAAAATTTTGCAATAAATATACATTTGAAGCTTTGCATAGAGAAATGTATTTTTTTAAATCAAAATTATGCAAAAAAATCTGCTTTTTCACGTGCAATCGTGAACCCATTGAATATTTTTCATTTGGGTAAATTTTTAATCAACCGTACCAATTAATTAATAATTAAAATCAATATTCAATTCAAGGTATATTTGACACTATCATGTAATATATTTTGTAATATTTCCATTAAGTTGAACAAGTTGATTGAAAAATAAAATTTGATTAATTCTCTCTACCAGTACTCATAATGAGACATGTAACTATTTTCATCGAAGAAATATGAATTTTTTCCCTTCAGTGCTGTTTTAAAAAATATATCGGTGTCAAACTCTGGCATCAAAATTTTTTCGATAAACATTGATTTATGTGCGTTCGCTTATCACAAAATTTATCGGCATTATTTATTTGTCTTCTGCACATATGCATATTGATACCATATTAAAAATTTTATTCTATCGTTTTGCTAGTCAAGTGTGCAAAATTTCATCTTTCTCTGAATAAAACTATAGATTTGTTTAAAAAACAACACACACCGAGACCGGTATGTTTTTAGGTTTTCACGGCCAAAAGTATTATTGTTATTTATTCCCCCAAAAATAAATAACAATAACACACCGAGACCCTTTTAACTATACATGATGTCCAGGGGTAAAGTGCTTTACTTTGGGAGGTGATTCTATATGATGGTACGAGTAACAATGATAAACATTCCGAAATTCCAACTTTTTTCCCCATACAAAAAGACATACCTTCACACTAAAAATCCTCAGTATACGATGCAAACTTAACCGATGAGTTTGCTGTAAGATTGCAGGCGCGATCAGGGCAACGTTGTTGGTTGTGATAGGCCCGTATTTTAACAGCGGAAAATAATAATGCTGACCGCACACGCTGCACACGCCTGACTAATTTTATTTTTTATCATAAAAGTACCCCTAAAAGTTGGAATTTCGAAAAAAAATATTTATATGTTTTACTTTTACTATCATGTAGAAGCACTTCTTCAAGTTAATGCACTTTACCCCCCGACTCCCTGTATTCAAATCGTGAAAAGTGTCCCGGTGTGTATTTGTTTTTTTTAAATAGTTGAGGAAACCGGACTCCGGTGTCGTTAGAAACGGGTGAGATGAAATGAAAGGCATCAGTTGAGAATTGTGAGTCGAGTCTTTATTGAGCTACGTAGCGAAGGTCGATGCAAAGTGAAGTGAGAGAGGTGTAGAAGGATACGTTGTCAGTGATGCTCGATCGTGATGAGTGATGAGGTCGAGATGCTGCGGCAGTGAAGAACATAGATCTTCAGGAAACCAGCATACTGTTTTTCACTGAGTGTGGTGGAAAATGACCTGATCCAGGCGGTTGATCGACATTGTACGCGGATATGACGGTTGTGAAACCGGTGAGTTGGAGTCATACGTGACGCAGGGAGAAACCTTGTGAGGCGAGTAAAGATGAACTCTGCGGCAGCGAAACGCGACGGGTTTCAAATGCCGGAGATCGGGTTGCACCCTGAACAGAAAGCGCGGCGGGCTTTGTTGTTGCGGGCGATGGCATCTCATGAGTCGTGAACCGGACTGCGAGATGGTGGATGAAGAGGCCTCAAAGGTGTTACAGATAGTCCGAGAATATGCCGTAGTTCTCTGTATCATGATGTCCATTGGATAGACTGATAGATCAAATGATGAACCGTACGTGAATGTACTGACTTGTGCATGGACGTTAGCACGGCGAGGGTTTGTAATCCCGTTACTGCACTGAACCACTGTTATCACTTGCTTGTGTGTGAGCCGACCGTTTAGACAAACTGGGCTGGACTGGACTGGACTAGCACGGCGTTGATCCGCTTCGTTTTATGTAGGTGCGACAGGTCGAATAATTTTTCGTTCGCCGGCAATGTGTACGCTAGAAGGTACTCGAATGCACTCGATTCTGTATTCGTAGATGCCTGTTGGAGTCGCGAACTTTTCAGGAGGTGGCAATATTATTATTTTTATCAAGACGGCCTGCGGCAAAACTACATTGCGGCTTTGTACAGCGTAAGTAGGTAGGTAGGTAGCTAGCCGGTACCGCACAAGTATGCAGATGGAAAGTACTTGTAGATAATTCTAGTGTGTTTTTTGGTGGCGAAAAATAATGGTTTGGTCGCCACATAGTTTTTTTTCAGAGAATGATTAAATTTTGCACATTTGAACTTCAAAAGGGGAGGTAGAACATTATATGTATGAAAAATCGAAAAAAAATACTACCCTACTTTTTCCTAACCCTTAAAACAGAATTTTGATAATTTTTGATGAAATTTTGCCCACTTGACGTTAAAAATAATTTAACAATTACTATCTACATCTGATTTCGAAAAACTTTACGTAAAGTCTGGGTAACGATATATTACTTTGTACAAAATTTTATTTATTCTTATGTCTTCATGATATTTTTTTAGTGAAACTCATTAGTATTAATACAGCAAATATTCCGATTTGAATTGGTGATTTCATTTATTAAATTTATATAGTTAGTTTCTAATGATCGATATGAAAACTTAGTTATATTCTTACCTAATATATTTAATTTGGAGCCGTAGAAAAACAATAAATAAGGCCTTTTGTATGCACGTTGAAATGCTGCGGTATTCAGTTAGAAAAGGCAATCCGCTCAAAATATTAACAAAACCTTACAGACACAGATGTATATATATAGCAGTTTTATCTACTTATTTTACAAATCCTTACCTTTGTCCAATTATTTTTTTTTACTTTTATTGTATGTACAGTGCAACAAACATTTAGTACTTGACAATTTTAAAGCCATCGCACTAACAATATTACTAATAAACTAATAAAGCATGTAATAGCATAAGTCGAATAAATTGTATAAAATTATAACATAATCCATGTTCATTAATGAATTCGAATGTTAATTATAAGGTAGGTATTAAATGCTTACCTTAGATACGGCTCCATGATCGTGTCAATATTTTGGTTTCATCCCTTCGCTAATACGGATTTATGTGTATTCACGCAACCCCTTTTGCTTCCTCTGTATTAATATTATTAAACCTAAGCCAAGCAAACGCTTTTCGAATAAATAATTCAGTTATATTTAATAACGTCCTGCTTTACGACCTAAATCAGCTGAGAAATTTAAACAAGTACCTTTTTGCTTTATGTTACAACATTGATCGTTTAATAGCAGAGAATGTTTTTATTTGATTTTAAACTTATAAAAGGAAAAGAAACTGTGCTTTTAAAAGTAAATAATACTACAACCTACACACATTTTTGCTAAGGATAACTTATCTTGAAAAGGAAATGAGTATGTATACCTCTTGTAAGTATCAAAGTCGGTTTTTCCGACACGTTATTTTAAATCATTTTGATGAAATATTATGTAATAAAGTAAAATACTGTTTTGTTTAAGACCACGAGATTTATTAATTTATGAACCGACCGGTTTCGCTTTAATCAAGCATTTTCAAGGTACAAATTAATACTGTATTAATTTGTACCCTGAAGATGCTTGATTAAAGCGAAACCGGTCGGTTCATAAATTAATAAATCTCGTGGTTTTAAACAAAAAAGTATTTTATTTTATTAAATATGTCAAACCACAAAGTTAGTGCTTTCTACAATAATGAAATATTATGTGTTTTCTAAATCTTTACTACACACTTTTAAATATACACTTTACATTATTTCTTTGTCTTATTCATTTATTGTTCTCTCGTATCAGAGATCAGCTATCGTGTTATAATATATTATCTATTACCAATATAATCTATAATATATATCTATACAATATCTATATCTCCACTGCTCTGCCACTTTTGAGGGTACCTACCTAGTAGTAGGGCAATCATAAAATTCTGGCCGTAATTTAACTTCAATTTCTTTAAATTAACTAAAATTTGCCTTTCATTTGCATTTAATGTCGTTTTAATTTAGCCTTAATTTAATTAAAATAATATTTTTTATATTTATGTTATTTCTTTTCAAAGTACACTCTCAAAGTAAAGAGGATGATAATGTTCAATTACAATGATTGTTTGTTCAATTACAATGTAAAAATACATACATAACATTATTACTAATTAAAGATTGTCGCAATACACACATGAATTAGTACAAAGCATCTCTACTTAGTAACAATATTTTCAGCATATATTATCTATATCTGTTGATAAAATGCAATTTTATTACCTTACCTGGAATGTTAAATATTTCGGGCACGTTATATTTCAGGGTTTGCTGTCTGTATTTATTGTTATATTTTGGAACAACTATCCCTTCAATCTTTGTGAACATAGTATTACGCTCATGTTCCAATTTCTTTTTATATTCAGAGTCAAAAATACTGATAATAATATAATCTATTTGTAACTTTAATTTGACGTTAATTTAAAATTATTATAGCTGCTATTTATTTTTAATTTAACTTGAATAAACTTTAGATTAACTTTAATTTTTTCATTGTTTTTAACGGTCGTATAAAATGTAAAACATGTTTAAGGCCCTTAATATATATTCAATTAATTTCAAAGAAAATTGCTTATGAATCTTCAGTCTACGAATGATGAATACGAAACTTGTTTTTATTTTCTGCCAAAATTGAAGACATCTGCAGCATAATTCATGTAATGCATGCATTTGAAAAGTTGCACTTGGCAATTTAGGCACTGAACTGCAATAAAACAGATGAGGATTTTCATGAAGAAGCTGTGTCATTATTTTTGGAATATCTAAGTATGGTAGAACCATTTTAAGAGGCCTTAGACACACAAAAAGGTGTATTTTATTCTGAAGGTAGTGAAGCAGGCAATAAGACAGCTGAAAAACAACAAATCCCCGGGTCAGACGAGCTATTGGCTGTATTATCTAAAGCAGGTGGTGAGTTTAATCAATACCTGCATAACCTAATTCTTAAGAGTGTGGACAGAAGAAGAGATGCCCGAAGAGTGGACACTAGGAATCGTATGTCCACTACACAAGAAGGGCGATCAGCTCGAGTGCTGTGATTATAGGGGAATAACGTTATTAAATACTGGCTGTAAAATTATGTCCATCATCTTGTACAAAAGATTGCTCCAAATGTCCGAGAAAATCATTGGCAACTACCAATGTGACTTTAGGCCAGGCAATCATTGCCAGGATCATGCATTGATCAAATTTTCTCCTTAAGACAGATCTTGGAAAAAACGTTTGAACACAACGTCGAAACTCATCACCTCTTTGTAGACTTGAAGGCGTGTATGATAGCATAAATAGGAATGTACACAACGCAATCAGTGAGTTTGGAATACCGCGAAAGCTGATCAATCTGGTGAAATTAACAATGTGAAGAGTCAGGGTTGGCAGTGATCTGTACGAGCCCTTTGAAGCGCTCAACGGGGTGGGACAAGGAAATGGATTGGCCTGCCTCTTATTCAATACAGCCTTAGAAAAAGTTATTCGTGACTCAGGCATTGGGATAAGAGCAACTATTGGCTTGTGCGACAATTCTGCACAACTATTGGCCCACGCGGACTATATCGACATAATCGCGAAAACTCCCGATGCTTTACGTGACGCCTTCATTAATCTTGAAAGTTCTGCCAAAAACATGGGTCTCGTAGTAAACCAGCAGAAGACCAAATACATGCCTGCAGGATGCACTCAACAAACCCCAACTTTCTCATGTGGAAACCAACATTTTGAAACGTTACCAAGATTCACATACCTAGGCTCCCTGATAACAAACGACAATAATTCTAAAGAGGAGATCCAGAAGCGCATAGTGAACTCAAATCGCTGTTATTTTCGCCTACAAAACAAAATAAAATCCAGGCTGCTGTCTAGAAACACGAAGATATTAGTGTACAAAACACTTGCTAGGCCAGTACTCACGTACGCAACTGAGACGTGAATCCTAACTATCCTAAGAGAAATGAGCGAGCACCTGGACGTTTTTGAGAGGAAAATTTTGAGGCGAATCTTCGGACCGGTTCTAGAAAATGAATTTTGGCGCAGGCGTTACAATAACGAGCTATATACTCTGTTAAAGGAGCTCAACGTCACAAAATTTATAAAACTGGGAAGATTTCGATGGCTGGATCATGTAGAGAGAACGATCAAGCATCAAACACCAAAATCCCTGCTGAACTCAAGATCCATAGAGCGAAGGAGCGTGGGAAGGTCAAGATTAAGATAGAACGACAACGTCCCCAAAGATATATTTACCTTGGAGTTTCTAAACTGGAGAGAGCTTGCAAAAAACCGAGATGAGTGAAGAAAGACCCTTGAGGAGGCCAAGACCCACCAGGGGTTGTAGAGCCAAGAGTGAATGACTGGATGAATGTAATACATTCAAAGTAACATGTGATACATACATTCATTCAACTTAAATACCTAGATTCTATATAAGTTTTTTTTTTCGTACAAAACTTTTTGTTTTTACTTGTTATAGCGGTAACTTAACGTCAAACAGAAACCGTTTTAAACAATTATAAAAATCTCAAAATTAATGAGTCTTGACCTATAAACGTTTTTATGGGTAATGAAAAATGTTTACAATCTTTCCTTAATTTTACTTGAAATAAAAAAAAGTTTTAATGCCCTTAAAAATATTAAATGTCGTCATCAATGCCTGTTTGTGTCATCGTCCAGTAATATCGTAAGATGTTTTTCAAGAAATTTTATACAATTTTTTTTTTTTTTTTGAAATAATACATAAGTCCTTCCACAGAAATATTTTTGTTTTAGGCTAAAATTGAACTGGTTTCAACGCGCCTAATGAAAATTTTTCCTCATCTTGTTTCATACAATATTATATTCTCAAAAGAAAAACTTATTTATTTAAATAGCGCTCTCGAAGCGTAGGCATGCAATTTAAACATGATTAGGAGATCTTCTCGGATTACCCCAATTTGGTAGCAAATTCAGAATCTTATTTCTGATGCAGCCGGCAGTTGGACTCTGCTTAGGACCGACTTACTCCCATCTTGAGTAATATTCCCGGATTGTGTTGTTGTTTATATGAGGGGCTTATAAGCAGCCTTCATCCCTTCATCCCCCCATCCCCCCATCCCCCAAGCCCTCCGAGTGCCTCCCCTATACGCTGGAGAAATCACAGTTTGCATACTTAATAATGTTGTATTTTATTATTCGAGTCAGATAACGGATTGGTTAAGTCTCTATACGGAGAGGCTTCGTTGGGTGGACAGATAACTTGGCTGAAAGGAAGGGGTCTGCAACCTTTTTCGTATTATGTTAATTGACTTTTTTTATTTAAAATTTTTATAACGTGAGAATTAATCATTCAGTGAATTGTTTTGTAAAAACGCAAGCGGGATAAAAGAAAATAGAAATAATCTTATTATTATTTGGTTTTATTATCTTAGAGGTGAATACATCTCAATTAGGGTTTAGAACCAACAGTGCTCAGCTTTTTCACATCGCCCTGTATTTTGAATGTTTTCATTATATTGCTTATTTATTAATCATCAGGCATTATAAGCATTACCTTAGTCATCCGGAAAAAAGTTGAAATTCTTTGATAAACCAACAAGTTGTCTGCTTTGAAATGTATTTGGTTTTATAAAACTTCTTTCAGGTGAAGTGTAACAAAAACACAATACACCTTATTATCTAATTAATATTACCATTATAAGTGAGGACGAAACTTATTTGATATAGGTTAGGGGGAAGATAAATGCACTATAGATATAATGTAATAATTGTAATTTGAGGTAAATTAGAGGAAAAAATACGCAACAAGCGACAAAATTCGTTGAAAATGAGGTTTTTTAAAAGCACCGTGAACTGAGTGCACGCAACGATATTTTTTGTAAAAAATGTATTTAAAACTGCATTTTTAAATACATTTTTGCTCTAAAAGCGGCATTTTTCAACAATAAATACAAAGTCAGAAAAAAATTATTTAATTATCGAAGAAAACAATCAATATTTTGGGAGGCGTGAATGGTACCACCGCCCGGGAACCATTAATTGGATAACGAATACCTCTGCCATAAGTCACTCCAAGTGGATGTTACGGTTGTGGTTAACAATGCTACATTTGTTACGTTTGATTCATGGAGTGAGGTTTGTCCGGCTCTTGACGGCGGGTGCGTCTGCCCACTAACTGCATGGAAGTGGGCCGGATCGGGAGAGACTGGTTGAGTGAGACATTTTAATCTCTCCAGCAGTACTCTCTCGGAACATCGTCTTACCGCAGTGGGATGGATAGATTTATATTTCCGTCACTCCTGGACACACTGCCCCCCTAGATTCCTACCCACCCCTCAGGGGAAGATTTTTCCTCAGGGTGTATTGCGTGGAGCCAATGTAAAAAAAAAATCTTTGTGACTTGACGTCATAATATTTTTAAATGTTCATACTTAAGTTTGTTTACATTATTACGGTCCTGAAAAAGGTTAGTTATAACCGTACTAGTTGACTATGTAAAATTGTATAATAAAGTGGTTTAAAACAAAGTAATTTTTCATTTAACAATATTAACCCATTGCAAAATCATCTTCAAAGGTTAAACAATATTTGGTTCTTATGCGTTTGCTCCATGCCTAATCGTTAATTAATTTTATTGTTGATTATTTTAAAAATCACTATTTGCAATTTTTAAGAATGCGTGTTTAGTGTTTATGTTTGTATTATGGGATGCATTGAGGGGATTGTAAATCAATAAAATGTTTCATTTTTATGGATTAATGATTTTCAAATAAATTATAATTTTTTAAACGAACAAAACTACGCAAATTGTCTACAAAGCAATGCATAGTAAATTTAAATACCAAAAGAATGACGAGTAACTAAGGTGCTTTGAAATTATAAATGATTTTGCGTTGGTTCGCCAAGATTGTTCATTCAGGATAATTACGGCTTAGTCGACGGTCAGTTTGATCCATGAAAGAGGCTGTAAGAATTCAAAGGTTTGGCGCAACTGTGGTTAGAAAGACACATCTTGTCGACGAACGACATTAATAACCGGATACAAATTGAGATTTTATTCCGAGCCGTAGCTTTCCTATTTTTATGCTTCACATTACACCCACCTATTCCATTTTGTTTTTCTTATTAACATGGAGAGCAATCTTTGTCAGTGTCGCCTATGCATGCTAATAGGGGCTTTACGTTTGCATATTTATAAAGGGAGACGTCAACATGTCGGGACTTTAATCAAATTCCTTATTATTTTCACGTATGCCGCTGCGCCTCTGTATACCATGTCCGGAAGTTCAAATAAGTATTTGGACCCTAGTGTGGCATCATTTGTCTGAACGATTAACAAGATGTTTATAGCACTTATATTATGATTATCTGCTATTTAACGTGCGTTTCATTGATAGTCTAATGACAAATACCCAAATCTTTTAAAACGGAATATAAATTTGAGAATATATTAGCTTTTAATCATAAATAGTAAAAATGCAGCTATTCTGCGCCACGAAATACTTTTTTCTGACGATTTACAAATAATAATTTCCGTTCCCAAAACATCTTTTATACTATCGCAATTCTTCAAATTCATCGAAATATATGAACACGTAATACTCACATATTAACCAGGTTAGGTAGCCTGATATATTATGCCCAAATTCATGACAATTCTTCAGTTTTTCTGGTGGAAAATGACTTACACCCTTTACTTAACAATTGTTCTAGAACGTTTCTAAAAATAAATTTAAATTTGCGTAAAAACATTCATCTTATTCTTGTGCATTGTCTCAAGGGGAGGGACTACCTCCTCGAAGATACCAGTTACGAAGATTTCGAAATCATCAGTTGTGGCATCTTCTTCCATCTTCATCAGTCTTCCTTTGTTCTTCACATGGTAATCAAAATTAATTAGTTTAGCGGATATAATTGTGATCATTAGTAAAGCAAGAAGTATATATGTCCTCATCTTGTTCAATGTATACTTGGACGAGTTATCGAATTGCCTGGATACAAGAGTGGACTGACGAAATAATAATTTATGCCTAAATAACAAAGCTAGCTTCATTGTTCAAGGGATTGAGAATATTATTGAAAATCTGTGAAGAATATGCAAATAACCACATCACGAAACCCCAAAAAGATAAGACTAATCGCATCCCACCACCGAAAAAATCCTGAAAAGATGCTCCCCGTACTTATTCAATGAGGAAAACATAAATACATATAGGAACGTAAAATACTTGGGGCACATCATTACTCAAGACCTCTCGGAAGAAGGTGATATTTTATAAAAGAGGAGAAGTATACTGTCTAACATAATTGCCCAGAGATTCTAACAATGCAGCAATAATGTAAAAACAACTAATAAATGCATTTCGTACTAGCCTATGAAACATGGTGTCCTTACCGATCCAGGTATAATAATGACCGCAGAATTATATTTGAATTCAAAAGGTACAGCAGCGCATCGAAAATGTTTACTGAACTAGTACTGAATGGATTCGCTGACTTAACGAGCCAATCCGATGAATAAAATTATTATTATTATTATAATGACTAACAACTTTTTCACGTTGATCACTTCAACTGCCTCGGTCTTAGATCGTCAGCCGTCCTGCTTATGACGTAGACCATCCAGTGAAATAGTCTTAAGCTCTCTGCGTAACCCGTTAGCACAGGACGGGTGTGAATTATACACATAAAATACAGGTTAACTGTGACGAAATTCAATACTCAATTTGAATGAAAGCAATTTAAAACATTTTTTGAAACAAAAGTGTTTAATATAAAAAAAATGTCTAGTCTAATTATGAAAAAAAATAGATGCTTAGTTTGGATACTATTCCACATAGAAATGAGAACAAAACACCAGCATAATTCTACGCATAACGACTACTCCCTCCCCAAAAGTACCTCTGGAAATAATGAGCACTAAAACCATGTTAGTAGGTACACTAATATTTTTTTATGCTGCGCTATAATCTCCGGGAACGTTATTCTTCGCAGTCCCCGATAGTTACCATCGCGGCACGTCCGACAGGCAACGGGCAACGAGCATGTACGGGTACGGGGATGTAAAACAAGGGGTAGCAACGGTACCTACTCGTAGCAGGAGGCACGAGAAGAAGGCGGCTCTGCTGCTGAGCCTGCTCACTGCTCACTGTTTAGGGGTGCGATGCAAACATCGAGGTATCTGCAGCAACGATATTTTTACGGCGATGTTTTCTTCTTACAAGTGCTTGCCAATTTTTGTTAACTTTTAGGCACGTTGCCTTGAATTCAAATCATATTATTTCACTTGTGTAAAATTGTCTTCATTTTACGTGACTAAATGAAAAATCACAAAATCTGTAATATATATATATGTATATTAGAACCCTACTTCTATCTACCCTGGAGTCTACCCTGCTTTCTGAAAATGTCAACACAGCTCTTGAAATTTTTTCTGCATCACTAACTGCCCACATTAACCAAGCGTCTTTCCCCACCAAAACAGCCTCCAATAAAAAAAAGAAACTGAAACCTTGGATTACGAATGGCCTTATCTTCTGCATACGTAAAAGAGACAGACTACATAAACAAGCACTTAATAATCCAGACCCCCAAGTCTTACGTTTCTATAAAAAGTATCGTAACATCTGCAATAACCTGATAATAATAACCAAACAAAAATACTATAAAAAAAAAATTGAAGATTCAGGATATGACAGTAAAGTAATCTGGAACGTAGTCAACGACATCTCAGAAAATAAAAAAACCTCACTCAACATTCAATCACTACTCATTAATGGTAAAAATATCCAAGTCCACGAAGACCCAAAAACCTTAGCCGATCACGCCAACCATTACTTCAGTAACATCGGCATGAACTTAGCCAAAAAAATTCTTAAAACCACAAATAAAACCGAAAATCTTCTAACTTCACAGGTAAAGCAGCAGAACTCTCTTCATCCCACCCTTATCCTAGCCCCCACATCCACTAAAGAAATTGTTGACACAATACTCTCCATAAAAACAAATAGTGCTGCAGGTATTGATAAAATCTCACCTTACATACTAAAACACATAGCTCACTTTATTTCCACACCGTTAAAACATATTGTAAATCTAAGTTTCAAAAGCGGTTCCTTCCCTAATCAACTAAAACATGCAACGGTGATTCCAATCTATAAGAGTGGCGACAAAACAAATATCGAAAACTACAGACCCATTTCTTTGCTAAGTGTCCTATCAAAAATCATTGAAAAAGTTGTTAAAAGTAGACTTATCTCACATTTGGAAACCCAGAAGATTCTCTCGCCCAATCAGTTTGGCTTCCAAAAAAAAATGAGTACAGAATCTGCAATCTTAGACTTGACTGAGAACATCAGCAACAGCCTGAATGAAGGCGATTCCTGCCTAGCCATATTCCTAGACTTAGCCAAAGCATTCGACACGGTTTCCCACCCCATTCTTCTGGAAAGACTATCTCAAATAGGCATCCGGGATTCAACTCTTAACTGGTTCTCCTCATACCTAACTGGAAGATCACAAACCGTGAAAATTAACAACATAGCTTTAAGCAACCCTTTACCAATCCAATTCGGAGTTCCACAAGGAAGTGTTCTAGGCCCTATTTTGTTCCTCATATACATCAATAAACTCTGTAACCTACCCATAACCGGAAAAATAATATCCTTTGCAGATGACACTGTGCTTATAGCTCGACATAAAAATTGGAAAGGAGCATTCGACATAGCTCAATATGACATAGGTCTGGTAAAGAATTGGTTAGATGATAATCTCCTCACCCTCAATGCTGGTAAAACTAAATTCTTAACCTTCAGTCTATCTGCTGCAACCCAACCTTCTATCAATCAGAAAATAACAATTCACTCCTGTCCAAGTCCCTACTCTTCCTGTACTTGCCCAAATTTGGAAAAAGTATCTCATATAAAATACTTGGGGGTCCTAATTGATCACCATCTTCGTTGGGATCAGCACTTAGCCAGTCTAACTCCCCGAATTCGCAAGCTCTCTTATGTTTTTCGAACTCTAAGAAATATACTTACTCCTATAACACTAAAAACGGTTTACTATGCTCTCTGCCAATCCCAGTTAGCATATGGCATCATAATTTGGGGCGGCTGTGCTCTTAATTTTATTGATCCTCTGCAAAAAGCCCAAAAAACGATTTTACGTGCTATCAACAAGCGACCAACAAGATATTCCTCCAATAGACTCTTCACAGAATATAATGTCTTAAACATACGGCAACTTCATCTAAAATTTACACTAACACATTTCATGTTCAAATACAAGAAAAAAACTCTTTTACATCACAGTTACACCACCAGAACAATAACCAAACGACACTACAATGTTCCTACACTACGCACCACATCAGCTCAAAGACATTTCATGTACCTAGCTCCTAAAATGTTTAACCTTCTCCCCGAGAACCTAAAATCCGAAACCCAACCCCATATCTTTAAAAAAAAATTATCAAAATGGATCCTTACATTCAGTAACGATGATGAGTAAAAATTTGCTATTTTAATTGAATTGTAATATAATTGATAAAACTTGTAACATAAATTAATTTAATGTGTTAATTAAATTACTAACTTAATTTGTTACTAAATATGTTACTTAAACTACTTAAATGAATTGCATAAGTTAATAGCTGTACACTGTACCTACACAATCTGTAATCTTCATCCGCCATAACACAGGGACATCCCTAGCATGGCGGATGAATTAACACAATTTTTTGTTCATTGTATAAACTTCTTTTAATAAATAAATAAAATAAATAAATAAATCTTGAAAAAGACAAATATAATTAACAAACGTTAAACTTGTCTTCTTTTGAAAACCGTAGAAAAGAATTTGATCTAATTAAACTGAAAACTATCAACAGTATTATTTGATTTACCTTCTTGGTTACAATTCATCCTGTTTAACATTCCTTCTCGTAGACTGCGAAATAATTATTTGCTTTTCGTCAATGAACACCACTCATTTTGGATATCATTCTCAGTTGACCAGAATGGCGAGATTTGCCAAACATTGAATATTTTCTTTATGCTTAATTGATTTGTCGGTCGTTTTGCAAATAGTTATAATTTTTCTAACATAATATTTAATTATTGGACTTAATCGAAACCTTTTTTAGGCTTTGACTTGAAATTATTGTCTCCATGCATATTTTTATTTTACTTTTTTTTCTTACATTATTGGCTCTCCTATTGCAGATATCTCTGTTAGCTTATAAGTTAGTCAATGGACAATAATTTGTCCATAAAAAATAAATTAAATTAAATTCCAACATGAGCGTTAGTGTTAGAAATGTTAAATTACAAATAATCAACCTGTGCTTCAGTTATATATTTTTATTAGGGAATAGTGGAAAATCATGGCATCGAATAACTTTGAAGGCAAACATTTTAAGGAATACTGTTTGGATGAGGAACGGATGGACGAGATTTTAATTTGATCGGATGTGGTTTGGTAGTTTCGTAGGATCTTGTCTAGAAATATATATTTTTAAATAATGCGTGTCAATGCTGAATTGATAAGATACGCTTTTTTCTTCGAAATAAATATCGATGTTTGAAGGCATTTGTTGCGCCCCTGTTTCCTAGG
Organism: Glyphotaelius pellucidus; assembly: GCA_936435175.1. NCBI lineage: Eukaryota > Metazoa > Arthropoda > Insecta > Trichoptera > Limnephilidae > Glyphotaelius > Glyphotaelius pellucidus. Next base: position 27,761,874 of record OW386538.1, on the reverse strand, counting down.
GGACTAGAGGGTAGTTAGGCCCGTGTCACGTACAGGACACAGTCGGCCATAGGCCCACTGATATTGCTGTAATATTCCTTGGGAGGCTGTAGCGAGGGTCGGGTGGGGTGGCTTTATTTTATTCCAGTTTGTATTGTTTGAGGCGCAATTCAGTGCCATGATACAAACATTACCTACCCCTACCATTTACGTTCTTGCAGATACGAGAATCATTTGCTAAAGGAATGTATATATTAATATTGTTATTTTAGTTATATTACACCAACATTTTTTATTCTATAGAATGTATAGACATATTACTTATATTTACATACAACATTTCGATCCTATACATTCTTTCCTGTATTGATTCCCCAAAAATAACCTCATTAATGTTGCTACCCTCGATTAATTCACACAAGCATCTGTCAATCATTTAAACAAAACAAACACGTATTTCGAATAAAGAGCTATTAATGCTAAAATTATGTTGTTACCTACTTTGCCGCCTGTCTGTGATAAATGATTATATTTATAATATATATATTATTTGCATACTTATTGTCAGTTGCAAGTTTCAAAATTAAAAATTCATTGAAATTGAATAATTCAGGCATGACATAGGAATATCATTACATCACCCTTGTACCGATATCCAAAATTAGTATGATTAATAATAACTAGCAGTTAAAACTTCGCTCCGCGGGTTTTTGTTGCTAGACCCAGCGGGTAGCTTTTGGTTCACCTACGCCCAGTTGCTGGTGACCAACTATAGGGCTTCGCCCTTTTGGAAAACTAACAACCGTGAACCTAAAACTACAAAACACTTTCATTTAATAGGATATATAAAAGTAGATATTCTATATATAAAGAATGTTGGGATGAAGGGGAGAGAGACACCCTTCGTCCCAACGTAATCTCGTTCATCCCTGTTAATGAAAATATGAAGAATAATATTGCACCTTATTGGTAATGCATGAAAAAGAAAAAAAAATTCTCTCCAATACCACCGAAACAATTTTTTTAAAATCGTAATTAGATTGCAAAAATTATATAAAATATTTTTTTTTTAAATATAAATATGTTACTTTATTAACAAAATATTAAACCTACTCTTGCCAAAATATTGTCAAAATTATTTTTTTTTTAAATTTTGGGAATTTTTTTTTTTTGGAATTTTATTGGGAAAAATCTGCCTATTTACGTTTTCTACTTATTTGTATTTCTGTCTATTTTTTTTTTTTTTTTACAGTTAATACCGCACAAGAGTCCCAACTGCTCCCGTCTGGAGCCAGTGAGACTATGGCATCCCCAATTGGGGTATGTTGTGAGGCTGAAGGTAGTGGGGAGGGGAAGGAGATAGGGAAGAGGAAGGTGGGGAAGTACCTGGCTATTCAGATCTGGTCACTAAACACGGCTAAAGCCATTTCAAGCAACGTTTCAATACTGAACGGTGGTCTTACACCAGGGCGATACTGATAGTATCTTCTACTCTGGAACGTGCCGCAAATAACGTACGTAATTTACCTATTCTAACATCTCAATTTGTTCACAATGGTATGATATTCAGTCAAAAAGTAATGCCTTCTATTTTTTTCTTCTAAAGTTATATTTTTCTTATAAAGTTAGTTTAGTGAAAATTTTAAATTTGGTGCAAATTCTCAAACCTTCATCCACAATCTACTGCAATAGTAACTTTTTGCGTCAACAGGCGGCAGCACTGCAGTCGCCTGCAAAATTGCCGACACCGATGTTTGTAATGGACAACGTTCTGTCTTTGATTCTTGACTCTAGAAGGTGAAACGCCCATTCGCATTCTGAAAGACTGAAAAATGTGTGCCATGATACAACAGCGGTTGTCAGCACTGCTAGATGATGGGTTCATCACTGTAACGAAGCCGAAAGACAAACACAGCTGGCTGACAAAAAGTGGAACGGCGTAGGCCGTTGATTGAGTGACTGCACGCGAGTTGATGACATCATTCCGGATAACAACAGATATCGCATTCTCTCCCTCAGTAGAGTCAGTGTGATGACGATTATTCGACAACTGATTATTAAACAAAAGCCTGTGCAAGGTGGGTACCAAGAAAATTAACCGGATTTCTGGAAAAAAAAGTGACTGGAGACGAAATATAGGTTCATTTTGCTTAACCTGAATCAAAGAGGCAGTCAATGGAATGACATCACACAAACTCACCAAGAAAAAACAAATTCAAAACTGTGTGATCGCGTGAAAAGTTATGGCGATGGTGTTCTGGATGTGATCGTGCTTTTTACAATACTGTGATACATGTCCTTGTTAAAAGATTGACCAAAGCTGTGGAAATGGACGGATATTATATTGAAAGATGACAAATTAATCGTCAATAGTGTGGTTTTCAACCCATGTAATTGCATTTTTTTGTTTCTTGACAATTAAAAGAAAAAAATTATTAGGCATTTCTTTTTGACTGACCCTAGTTTTAATTTTTACAAAAGTGCAAGGCGATGTTCGATGTGAGAGTGAAACTGGAGAAGTCAAAGGGACTCCCTCAACCATTCTCTCCCGATCCGGCCTGCCATGCAGCTGATGGACAGACGCATCCGCCGCCAAGACCCAGATAAACCTGACCCCTTTGGCAACACCTGTGCCTTGTGACCCCTGAACCACTTGGGGTGACACAAGGCACAGGTGTTGGTTATCCAATAAATGGTTCCCGGGATGGCGGTGCCCATTCCCGCCTGAATGATTGATGATTGATTGATTGATGATTTTGTAGCACTTTTAGTGAAAAATCAAACGAAGAACTTGGGACGCATAAATGTCTATGGCATTATAATGACAGGTTAAAAATAGTTTTTGAGCATGAAAGAAATAAAACATCTCACTGCACACTACTCTCAAATGAAAATCTTAGTTCAAGCCATCTAGGATAATGTGTAAAGTTTCATCTCCATTCCTTATGTACCTATCCAGTTTCTAGAATATTACTAAAGCGCATGTAATTAATACCTGCGCGCAGATTATCTTGCATAATGCAAGGCATCATTCTAATACCTTTAGCCATTAGTCAGGCACCATGGTACATGCTTCCCACCTGGAATGCTGCCATTCCTAAACGGGCAACTTTTTCTGGGCATGCCTAATATTTTTGAAATAAGATAGTGATTGAATTGCACCCGGCAAACCACAGAAACCACGTTTTGAAACCCACTTTTGAAGTGAAAACTTCATTAGCACCGTTGTGCTTCGAAACTCGATGATACGAAAACGCGACTAAAAAGAGACAAGAGTAGGATTTAGCCTGTGAGAGAATGAGAGACTAATCGGTCTCCCCTTTATGCGGTGCTTTGTGCCTCCCCACTCTTGTTTGTTTTAGTTTCCTAACGATTTCACTTCTACCGCGTGTGAACTGCACACAATTTTTTTTAAATTATGATCAGACGCGTAAAGCTGCTCTTTTTACGTGATTTTTCTACCTCGATTATGGTGAATTCCTCAGAATTTCCCCTAAACGTCTGGAAGTACAATTTTTTGCAACATATGTTATAATTTTTTGTTCTGTGACCTATACTATGCAAGCGGATAAATACTTTCTTTTCGTGTTTTCGTATGAAATTTTAAAGAATACATTTCATATCTGATCATTCAAAGAGTAAATCCACCTAAAATCGATTACTTTATTAATACTTAATTGCTGGGGTCATTCCAGAGGATAAGTAGGTTCTTACGTACGAAGGTAATTATGTAATTTTTTTTCGATGTATTATTGAAGTACCTCATATCAATGTAGATTTACTAAACATAAAATATCTTCATTCTATCATCTTTTGTGATATTTTTTAAAAGTTTGTTATTTAAGATGATATTTTTAATTGTTCTCTAGATTTTATGTCCGGGTTAAATCTTCCTCACAGGAAAAACTTAATCCTTTCACACACTTTTCCACAAATGCTAATCTAGTCAATTCACGCGATGTAATTGCATTGTATAAGTATACTAAATACAAAACAATACAAGAACAACACGTCAACCTACCAGAGACCATATGGGAAAATACTTCACCGATATATTTTCATATCAGAGGGTTCGGCTCGATAGAACTCCTAACTGAACCGATAAATCATCGCTTATCAATGCGTACGCATGAAAATATTTATTTTGGTGCATTTTAAGTAGAGCTTGATACACTTGACTTTGCAGTCGGAAAAGAAGGAATTGACGAACAAACAAACTTTTTTTATTTGTCTTCATTTAATTAAAAAAAACTTTTTAAATCATATTTTGTGACCATAAAATCTGCATCGGCGTTGAAACCGATTGCATAAGTAAGTTTGCCAATACGCATACCTTTTATATGTTATACATAATAACGCATCAAACTGCGTCGGTAAAATAATGAATATTTTGAATGAAACCTTTAACTACTGTCATACACGTAAAATGTGGTAAATAATGAATGATACGTGCTATACACACGTACGTCGCATTTAGTTTAATGTTGAAAGGTTTTGACACAAACAACCAACGTAGAAATCGTGCGTTTTATATTTACATCCATGGTGTTTTGAGTAATGTTGAATAATAATAATATTGTAAATCCTGAACGACAAAACTCGCGATATATCATTACTTACTGCTCGCGTAGATATCACTTGAGACACTCGAGAGCAAACGTCTCAGAAAATTTCGCAGTATCGTTTAAAATTTAATACCTTCCCCTATGCGGATGGTTAGCGCGCGGGGTAGATAAATCCTGAAGGAATTGCCGTGATAATTTACGAGCATCGCCTCATTTACATCTCACACTCTATGTGTTTTACACTTTACATTCTACATCCTCCCGAGCAGGGGTACGAACAGAGCGATGCGGGAGCCGGAGGCTCTACCGATAAAATCGGAGATTCCGAGTATTCCGGAGAACCAATTTTACCCATGGCATCATTTTCACCGGTGAAAACACAATATCACCAGTGCATCAATTTGCCGGAGTTTACAATTCCCTGTCGATACCAATTATATCGATGTACCAATTTTATTGATGGTTAGGAATGTTATTGGTGATGTGAATAGAACAAGTAAAAAAATTAATAACATCAATGGGTTAATGTTTACCATGGGCCCAAAACACAATACCGTTTATGTTATATTATCGTAAGTTCTAGAAAAGTTATACTTATGTTATAGTTATAGTTATGCGTCTTTTACTAATACACTATTTTAAATGGCCCGGCGATCTCCCTACCCAAATGTTGTAGAAAAGAAAAGAAAAATTACCAATTTGATGCGAATTTTATCTTGTTTTTAGGGTCTTCCAATTGGAACTTCCAAACTTCGACAGTTGATAGCGGCCATATTGTTGAAACGACATCTGTCATATTGGCTGTCATTTATTCAGTTTGTTTTTCCAAATCACTAGGGATGGATAAAACGTTCAACAACGCGTGCAAATGATAAAATTGTTTTAAATTTAATAAATTGTTTAATTGTTTAAAATTGTTTAACGATAAAATCTCACGTGGAGGTAATGTGAACTGGCCACCGAGATCGTGCGATTTGACCCCGTTAGACTTTTATTGTGGGGTTTTTGCAGGCCTATGCGAATAAACCACAAACCACATTGGCCCTCAAAGCCAACATAACCCATACCATCGGCAAATTGAGCCTGATTTATGCGCCAGGGTCATGGAAAATTATTATATTCCATATATAATGGCATCGATAGGCCTTTCAAACGAAAAAAAATTTCGATGATATCTCACACACACTTTGTTTTATTTAAATTTAAAGATAGGAAGCGCTTAATGAAATACATGTTATGTATTTTTGTTAGTACCTTCATAAATCGGGAACCTGTTATCTGAAATTCTTTTAGTTGACTAGGCGTTTCGAATGATTATCGACCGGTTGTTGTTTTAACTTCCATTTTTTACAACAATATAATATTTATAATAATAATTGGGATATGTTGGTATGGAACCCATGCCAACTCAGAATCAAGTCAACTCAACACCTCTTTGAAAAGCCATTAAACCCTATGAAAAATAAATAATTTAAAAATAATCCATAACCACCGAACGTTACTTATTTAAAAAATATTAATATACTTCATTTTTAATAAGGTTTTAAAGAGGTATTGAGTTGATTTCATTTTGAGTTGTCTAGTCACCCGAGTTGGCTTGTCACATTATGAGTATATCGCTGAGTAATCGCACGTATGAGTAATCGCTGATACTGTTTTTTCCCGAAAAATTTTCAAAAAGATTTCTTGCCTCTGCTCTGATATCCCCATCCCCAAACTGAGGCATTTTTAAAAGTACAAAGGGCTTAGACAAGGTCTGGGAATACGAAATGTCCCAACGTATGTTTTTATAATCGGGAATAAAATTCCAACTACGTGCATATTTCTGTTTCTAGCACAGCGATACAAGGAGACAAGTTTATCGAATGATATTTAGAAAAATATCAAAACAAACATTATGCGTTCAATATTAATTTGTTTAATGATTTAGATATAGTTAGATAACATAACATAAATGAAAAGTTGTTAAAGGAGAATCTAGCTATTTAAATGGGATTTCTGCATTTCAGTCACGGAGTTGGTTGGTTTTACTACACACCCGCCTCAGGCATCTCATTTCTACAGCATTTAATCTACTTTTATCCTTCCTCTGATGCCTCACTACCGTACATCAGTGTTGGTATCAGCACTCCTTTATGGAGTGCTAGGTTCGCTTTTTTTATCAACTTTTCATTAGTAACTACATCGGTCAATCTTCCTGCATTCACCCTTTTTTCCAATGTCCACAACAGCATCAATTAAAAGAAAGATAATTAATATTATGTAAGTATAGTTTGATGATAAAAAAAACTAGCCATGGATAGTAGATATAACCTCAAAATATGTGTGGGTAATGGGCATGGTCTATACTATCAGCACATCGCTCGCAATACATTCCCATTTGGAATATCGACAAAGCATACGTTGGTGTTACAGGCCACGCACACATTTATTATAAGGTTATGTATCTCATCTGAGACTAACTAGCTTTATGGTCTTGTAAAATGCATTATATTTCAGGCATATGTACTTTATCGTTTGTATGGTATTGGAATAATTAATTTTATAATTTGATAATTTTTACAATTGACAATTAGGTACATAGACATATTATACGTCTCTAACGCGCATACTTGTGGGAGATCCACGCACTTTTTTATGCTCCGAAAGCGAGAACTTCTGCGTATCAGAATGCGTCATTAAACAGAGCAACTCAACTGCTTAACGATTCTGCATTGAGCATCGACATCTTCAATGTCACCTACAGAGTTCAGTAACTATCTGTTGACTTACGTCGCAACTTAGTAAAACTACCCCCCATGCACTTTTTTTTAAATTTTGTAATCTTTTCCATAATATTTTAGTATATAACTGTTTTATGAAGAACCTGAAAAAAAAATCAGTTAAAGATTTAAACATATATTCTTATGTGCGCAAGAGGTAATTATTTTGTTTATTTTATATATTTTCGGTTGCATTATAAAGAGGAAAATAGTCACATAAAATGAAACTACGGGACATTTTAGAAAATTTTACAGTAACATTTAAATAGGACACATTGTTAGGCAGTCCAATATATCTGCCACCGAAAAGGTGCCTTTAGCCGGGATTGAAAAACGGGGCCTTTCATGTAATGGAAAACCGCTTTTGGAAAGTTATTTTATTTGTATTCAATTACAGCGAACACGATTTATAGGCAATTTAAAATAAGTTAGCGATTTTCAGCAAGGAACCATTCGCGCTCGGAATATTTAAAGGTTGCCGTTTCATTCCGTTGCTAAAAACACATTTATTTTGTAAATAATTGACTCGTGTCCAGATTAAAAAGACAAGATAAATCTTCTGTGTTGTTTTCACAGACGTACAAAAACATTGAATGTTTTTCTACACTTTACCAATTTTGTATAGTATGTAATTTAGTTATATAGATTTTCTTAAAGTTGTTTTTAGAAATGTGTCATATAATATGAACATGAAAAGAGCCTCACGGAAGTGCACGACGAAAGAAGGCAGATCATTTCAAAGAGCCCATCTTATCACATAAACCGCTGTAGTTTTATGATACAGTATAGTACACCATTACAAAAGCAAGAATCTCTTTTATTCAACTGTTTTGTTCACAATCGATTTCTAAAGTTTTATTTGATCTCTGATTTGCTTTTATTTATTCTTTAAAATTACATTTTTTTTATACTGAAATAATTTTGTACGCCCTATTTTTGATATTCTTATAAATTTCTTCAGGAATCATGTTGTTCTAAAATATATCGCTGGCATTGGCCTGTACACCAGAATCTCCTCGCAAAGTTTCACCATTATTAAGTTTCGCACATAAATTATAATTTTTTTCCTCCTTTCGGTACGAAACCAGCAGATGAATTTCCGAATTTAAAAAATATGTGTATTATTTTAAGAAAATTCATTGAGGGTGTTCAGATAAATGATAAATGTAATTGACTTTGAATCGAGTGGTAGCGGGTTTTAAAGTCCACCCAAAGTCTAAAAATGTTGAAGTTTTTTTGCATACATTTGTGTTATATTTTACAGCACTTCAAAATCTGCATATTTTGGTATTGATTTTTCGATTAGATTACTGTTTTAAGTAAACATGATTTTACGAGCACTTCAAAATCTGCATATTTTGGTATTGATTTTTCGATTAGATTACTGTTTTAAGTAAACATGATTTAATGGTAAAAATCATTTCATTATAAAAATTTCAAGATTAAAACAAAAATATCAAAATTTATTGGCTTATCAAAATATCACTTGTCATTGTCATGGAAGTATTACATAATTACATTACAAGTCCATTAATGTTAATTTACTTCTATTCTCCTTTCTACTTTCTATTTTTTTTTATAAACATAATTTCTACTTTTTATTATAATTTCTACTTTTTTATTTTAATTTCTACTTTTTATTATAATTTCTACTTTTATTATAATTTCTACTTTTTATTATAATTTCTACTTTTAACTATAATTTTTCCAATTTTTAGCGTCATTTATACTAAATCCACATGTTCACACTAGACTCCATATTTCATATAACGTAACTTTTATCCATTGGTCACCATGAGACAGGCAGCCGCCTAGTATGGTGATCTCATATTCTTTATGTAAGTGTCACAAATATGTAACATGTAAAAAAAATATATATATATTTTTAGCTTCAAATCAAACAATGACACAGACCATCTCCGCTGCGATTAAACGGGTGTCTGTTATCGCCAGGTCCAAAGAATGTAACGCCTTGGTATCGGCCAAAGATATTTGAATACAAAAAAGATATGCTATGATGTCCGCGCGACTGTCGGCGGACTATTACCTAATGGGAGTAGTTTGAACGCAAAAATAATTTTTCCCTTTCGTTGATTTTTTTTAAAGTTGCAGTGGTATTGGTTAACAATATAGTTTGAATACGGAAAGAATTCATTTATTTAGTTTTATGTTTGTTTAATTTATTCGTTAATTATTCGTTCATTCTGTTTACTTGTTAATTGGTTAACAATATCGACGACACCAGGAAGCACAGTCCCATCCAGTAAAAACTGCGGATAGCACATCTCTTATATTTTAATATCAAAGGTGTCGGCTATTACCGGTCCTACTCCGTTACTATTAAATAACAATTATTGTCCTACTCCGGTCGATATTGACCGGAGAGAGGACTATTATTTTTGTACCCAAAAAAGTACCTACTCGTCGATAAAAAAAGAAGAAGAATAAAAAATAGCAGAATAATCTTAGCAATGATAAACAAGTCTTCTGGTAAGTATCTGTTTTTCATTTTAATTCAATTTTATCAGAATATTAACCAGGTCTCATCGAAAACATTCAAAATTTGCTACTTTTTATTTCCTGCAGAAGTCATTGGCGCTTTATTCTGATTTGAGGGTGGGAATAGGTAATACAAGTGGTTTTTCATGTTTAAATACGATATAAACGGTTCCACGCCAACTGAGAATAAAGTCAACTCAACAACTCCTCGAAAAGTCATTAAAAGCTATGAAAAAAATAATTTTAAATTAGCCGATAACCCTAACCTAACGTAACCTATTTAACCAATTTTTTTTTTTAATCACTCTAAATGACTTATCTGAGATGGTTCTGAGTTGGTTTCTTTCCGAGTTGTCACCGATATAAACATTGACCTTCCTCTTGTTTGTAAGTCAGGTGATTAAAATGTCATCAATCTCTGAATAAAATTTATTGTACACTTTATTAAAAGATTATTGTGTATTTTTTATTTATTTATTAATGTGGTTAATCTTTTGAAACCATTGTTTGTTACTCACCCTTTCAAACAAAAAAATAACCATAATTTATTCCCAGTCTAAAAGCCCTTTGGAATTATAAAGGGGTAATAAAAAATAAAATTGTACATGTGTATATAAAACAAGCCCAAAGACACGCTTTAATATTATTTATTTATTTGGAACATTAACGCCTTTCGGCTTTTACATGACACAACATAGAATAAGGCATAAACTGTAAACAAGTTATTAGAGTTGAGTAAGTAATTAAAAGCCAGAAGCATGTGAAACAGCAAAGGAGAGTAAATAATAATTAGGAAGATGTGCAAATAACAAAGTAAAATGAAATCTTGTTAAAGTAATACAATATTAGAATGCCTAAGAAGTATACATACTTAAAACATATTCTGCTTGATAAAAAAATACGTAAGTAACTTTATAAGATAAGGCAAACAGTAAATGCATAAGTTTAGTCTTATAATGAGTAAGTATATTTCAAGTTGAAAAGATGTCTAAATTGGTACTGTTTACCTAAATAAAAAACAGCTCTGATGACCGTGTTATCCAACAAAGTATGTGTTATCCGGGCTTTACACAGATTTTTTTTTTTATTTGATTAGATGTAGACAGAAATTTTTCTCTTATTTTGAACTTCAAGTATTCAAATTTTTTCTTCTTGATAGTCAAGTATTAAAAATTTCAACAATATCGTAATAAAACCGTAGATTTGTATTAAAAAAAATAAGTCTGGCTGCCGTAGACACCCTTTTTTACAAAATATATAAGAATCCGAAGACGTAGATAGATTTAGTTTTTTTGCTAGTTGTGTATTCATTGTTTCCCGTGTAATAATTATATCAGAACAATATGTTATATTGGTACAAAGAACAACTGGGTAAAGTAGACTCGTATTTGAAGCTGGAATGTTGTTTTTTTTTCATATTTTTATTTTAGTTAATTTTTTGTGACCAACATTACGTACTGTAGTAAAATGTTTTTAGGAACGAATGCGTTCATCTTTCACTAACACCGAATGTATGAAAAATTATGCATTTAACCATATTTGTGTGTTAAAATTTTATCACAATATTGATAAAATAATAATGTTTACACAATCCTAAAGGAAATAAAGTAAAAATGATTGGCTGTGTAATATTTCTTTCCCAATAAAACCAGAAACTTTTTTCGCCTTTGCCAGTAATGCGATATTTACGACAATATTATTTTTATCACATTTTGGAATCCATTCGCTTTACACGGGAGTTTTATTGAATTTAACCTCTGACTCCCATCCATATGGCATTTCGGAGAGATTCCTCAAAGTGATAGAGAATTCCTTTTTTACTGGAGCTTCTATAAAATTCCTGATATCAGTATTGGTTCCGATTCATCTGGGATCCTTCCTCTTCCTTCCCCTTCCTGGCTTCCTGGTATTCCGTCGCAGCTAAGCCTTTGACACCGCCGGGGTATCCGCAAGGGACCGCCGCCATTTTCTATTCCTTTCCCGCCTTTTTACGCGTCGCGGGCGCCATCTCGCGATCTGGCGCCAAAGGTAAATAAGTTAGACGTATGCAGATATCCCTCCGCACGCGCACGTCCCGGAATTCTATACGCCAATAAAAGCTGTCGGAATAACGGGAACCACTCCGGTGTTTTCAATGAATTTATAACACGAAACGATATCATCATCGAAAAATACGACATCGCATAAACTTTACGTGTTGTCTCTCTATAAAAGTGATCACAATCGTTAAAATTAACTGGGAAATAAGCAAAAGGTACTTTCAACAATGAGGTGTTATTTCTAAAATTAATGCATGATCAAATTCAGAAAACGGTCTTTTGAAATTGTTAGAAACTCATAGACACATAAAAGTAGAAATTAAATTACAGGAATCTTCATTTTTGCAGCTTATGTAGAAAAATATATTAATTGAAAGTGTTTAAACCTTTTAATTTATAATATTTCTGTATTAAAAAACATACTCAAACAAAAACCTTTTAGGAGAAGGGACACCTAAAATTTTTCATCATCTATTTAAGCTAAGTTTGATGTTGGTATCTAACCATGGGCGTAGCCAGGTTTTGATTTAGGGTGGAGCAAAATATAAAAATCTAGAGTAGGTACCAACCAAAAAAAGGAGGCTTCGACAACATATTTATGCTTTATTAATACAAAGAATATGAACGGAAGAAGGAAAACCATCCAATGAAGTGCTTTAAATTTGAAAATGCGACTCGGTCGGCAATCCCAGAGGTCATGGATCGGCCAACCAGGGTGTGTCAAACGCCCCCCCTTGCCCCACCGTACCTACGCCCATGTATCTAATCGTTTATGGCTTAATTAAATTCATTTAGTGGGAATGTTTTTGAATTAACTGTTTTATGCGATGAGTTTTTGAATGTATATAATGCACATAAATGTCTGGATTTCTGCGAAAAGTCGAAATCCCCGTTAATCTTTTAATGATTTCCCACGAAAATAAGATTTTCTAATTTATCGCTCAAAGCATGCTTGCACATAATATATGTAGAAATGTTTGAAATTGATTTTAGCTTAATTGACGTTAATTCAGATGTCACTATCGCAGTGATAAAAAAACACCCATACTTCAATTGCCAAAATTTCATTATAACTTACGTTGGAACAAATAATTTAATGTATAAAATTTCATTATAACTTACGTTGGAACAGATAATTTAATTTCATTATAACTTACGTTAGAACATATAAGAAGAAGTCAGAACATATATTCCCTGATTTCCTGGAAGTATGCAACTCTTCTTGAAAACATAACGAAATACTTAATATCTGGATCTTTTTCAAATGTTACAAGGAAACAGCGGCTTTGACATCAAGGAATGGGGGAATACCGTCAGGTCAAAAAACGTCAAAGCGAAGATAGCATTTCATTCAATTTTGTGAAATGTCGGCGCAAAGGGACCGAAATTCGCGACTAGTTTCACTGCGGAGTTAATTCATGTGAAACTCCTTAACTCTCTCCTCCACTCTCTCTTCATCTCTTTCCTCAACTCTCTCCTCTCCACTCGACTCTAGAATAGTCTTACAACGTGTATCACAAGTCAGGAGTTGACAAAGTAAGCATGTGCGCTCATGTAGTTACACATTATATTGTGCACTGCAAATTTAACCCGTTCGATGCAGACTGCCGCGCCGTACAACGGATAACTAATTATTAATTACTTCTTTATTTTCTTTACTATCTACTCACCACGTTTGTTTGAATTTGGGTCTATTCGAAAGTGCATCGTTATAACAAATGTGTAAATGTTCTGTTCAACATTTTCACCTCAGCGTGAGGCCCCTGAAAATCCATTTTTAATAAAACACGTTTAAGTTGGCACCTATCAAAATCGAAAAAAAAATAGCAAAATTCTGTAATTTGCAAATTTTCGTTCATCTACTTGATTTCAGTTCCTGTAAAGTACCAACTCTTTAATGGCAAATTTTAAAATAAAAGATTGAAACTAATTATTTAACATGCATTTATTAAAATATTCTTGTCATTAATTTATAGCTGTACGTAGTGTAGGGTGTACTAGAGTGCTTAATTAAAAAAATGGCTTTATTGATGTTGAAGTAGGCGAAAAAAATTTTTTTTTTCGAAAATAGGATTCTTTCACGAAAATTTTCAGGGAATCCGTGCGTCGCACGGCCAAACTAAAATTTCCTGAAATTTTTAACACAAAAAACCGATTTTCGAAAAAAAGAATTTTTGGCTTCAACAACGTCAATAATAACACCCAAAAATTTCGATACGTGCTTGGGGTGACAAATTCATGTGTAAATAAATGTGTTTTTTTTTGTCTTACTAGAACATTTACAATAATAAGGAAGATTTTCTAAGTAAGTATAATTTATATAGAAAAGATAATTGCCAGAATTAAAATAACGAATCAGTTTTTATCATGTAAAAGGTGGGTTAAAAAAAATTACTATGATTATAATAAATATACTTGTATATACACATATATTCTATAAATTTCGTATTTACTCATATAAAAAGGTCACCAAGAGTTTTAGTTAACATGAAGAAAACTTTAATTAATGTGTATGCAATTTATGTATGCGTCGCAAATTTAATTTTTACCTTTAGAATTTACCCGATTCTTGGAATGTGTTGTGGTTTTCAAAAACATGTTATTCGTCGTCCTGAAATTTTCAAATAAAAAAAATAACTCGTTAGACTATATTTTATTTGATGTTATGCTTAGTTATTGACGCCTTGTACTATACATTAATTTTTTTGTAACTATACATTAATTTTATTGCTTATTGCTTACTCAAGAAGCAATTTTCTAGTAGATTTGATCAATCATCATCAAATCAATCGTCATCTATATAAAAACGTTGTAGCTTCTACGAGTATCACTATACATTTTTATTAGTTGGGTTCAAAGGCTAGCAAGTATTTTTCCTTAATTATAAGTCACGATTTCCATATTGCCGTATTTCCATATTGCCGGTAGGTATCTTGCCTGTATCTTGGCTGTATCGTTGACAAGCAGTAAAAGCTCGAGAGCAAAGCAGCATCCGAGTTACTGGCACTTAAGGCTCTACCTCCAACTACCCTCTCCACTCTCAGATCACTGAATGGGGATGGTACGACGCGGGGTCACTGTCAATAATATATTAGCTACACTCCGCTTGTTACGACTTACAAAAGCTTCTTCCAAAGAACATTTGTTTCGGTACAGTTAACATAATCTTGCATCTAACGGAATACTAATGCTGTTAAGAAAGTTTAATATTCAACGTTTTGCGTGTTGGGTTACAAGCCACGTAGTTGTCTAACAACAACCGAAACATTGCGTTTAGTTCTTCAAGATTAGCGTGTTAATAATTTTATAAATCTGTTTCAGCCTCAAAAGGGAAAAGGGCGTTTTATAATAAGTGCAGATGTAAATATGTTGAATACTGCCAACACCCAATTTGCAGTGAACCATTTTAATATCCTCGCCTACAAACACCTAAAACAAAAATAAAATTAGGATATGAAAAAATTTCAAATATATTGCGACTAAAAGGAATAAAAAAATTTAAATAATTTTCGATAAAAATATAAAGTCACTTATCTAACAAAAATCTTGGTGCGCTTCAATTTCGGAGGCGGATACAGGTACCGCCGCCCCGAAAATCATTTATTGGATCATCCAAAACCTCTGTGTTAATAGGTCACGCCAAGTGGTTCTCCACATTTGGTGACTTAGCAGGGGTGCCCGGGCCTACAGGGCCTACACTAACCCCCAGCTTCCTACCCACTCCTGATACTTTTTTTATAAGAAACGACCCGTTCTCATAAAACCAACATCAATTGTTTTATTTTATTTATTTATTGAAATATAAAGTGAACATAAAAACATAATATTTAATTAAATGAAGACATTATGAGCGAAACTCAATCGAAAATCTGGAAACAGAAAAATCAGAAAAAGATATTGGCACCTCTGGGACTCGAACCCAGGACTTCCCTACTTTCCGGGTTGGGCGCTCTTACCCACTGAGCTAAGGTGTCGATATCCAATTCGGTCACTTTTAACTGTACCATACTTCGACTAAGAACCACCCATATTATCTTCATTTTTCTTAACGCATATTTTTATTGGCTGCCATCTTTATGAATGATTGCAAGATTCAACTCGAACTAAATGTAATCTAGATGGTGTCTGGATAAATTATTATCCATTTTATTTAATGTGCGACATCTATTGACTCTTCTGCAAGTCTGGGATGAATATTATTATTTATTATTTTAACTTTATGAGTAAAACCTCAAACTGTAATATTTAATTAAATGAAGACATTATGAGCGAAACTGGGTTCGAGTCCCAGAGGTGCCAATATCTTTTTCTGATTTTTCTGTTTCCAGATTTTCGATTGAGTTTCGCTCATAATGTCTTCATTTAATTAAATATTACAGTTTGAGGTTTTACTCATAAAGTTAAAATAATAAATAATAATAAAAACATAAGCTGCACATCTCACTAAGGCATTCCTGTATCGGCATGTGCAGTTTTATAATAATGGAATTTAAAAAAAAACATACATATAAATTTAAAAAATATCATAATATAATCCTACAAAGAAGCACTAAATATAGTTAATCAAATATTAATTACAGCTGGGCGGTATACTTATATTGCTTATAGTTGGCCACAATAATATTTAACTATTAACTAAACATGTACAAGGTACCTGCAGTTGATTATCAAATGAATATATATTATGTGAACGGGTGTTTTGTGTTCCGCATCCGGTGTTGCAGGTAACTTATTGATTTTTCAACTGATAACTTGCGCGTTGATCAAACGATTTACCTTCATTATTAAAATTTCGCTTGTTGTATCTTGAAAAACCTGTCTAATCAAATGATGAACCCCAATTACACAGATTGTCTCATCAGTCCGGGGGTGTAGGTATCGAGGGCTGATTCGCTTCTGATCGCCTCCGGGTCAGTGCCTATCACCCACCCCGGTTACTGTAGGGTTAGGTTGTTGGTTGGTTGAAAGGATAGATAGGGGTAGTTTGCGGTGAAGAAGGCTCCAGAGGCATGTGCTGAATAACTCACGAGTGTCACATCTCGGCTGCCCGCAGAGCGGTGACCCGATATCCGATGGCAGCCTCCAATGGATCAATGCGATAAGGGATGCATTTTATAATGCAACCTTAAATCATGTCTCCACCCTGATATAGACGTGTGTATTTAAAAAAAGGAGAAAAAACTTTTAAAGAAAAATGTTAGAATTGCTGTTTATGTGCACTAATTATTAAAAAAAAACACTTTGTTTTAGTTAAATAACTATTTAAGCCAGCGGAAATCAAAAATAATGCATTAATAGTTTTTTTGTTAAAATTGATAATTCATGTGACGGTCAATATTATCGAGAAAACAGTTATAAGTTAACTTTTATTTCTTCTTTTATTTAACTCAATCTAAGAACCTTAGACAAGTTCTTGGGTAATCAGTTTAGTTGTAACATAGAATAAAAAATACCACAAGAAGTTCTTTGCGGGCCTGTTTTGATTGCTTTGCAAATTTGGCAGCCACCTTTGATATAGAGCCCCAAAATATAAAAAAATAATAGTAACTCAGTACGGAAACGGGCGGTCATTACATTGAGATTTTTTACTTTATATTAACTCCACACAGGAGGCCCTGAGGCAAATAATTCCCCTCAAGGCCTTTGTCATATTTTGGGATGCTGTGTAGAGGGTCTTTTTAGGAGAAAAAGGGGAGGAAGTTCTGGGAAGGTAAAAAGTATGAGGGGTGGGTAGGAATCTAGGGGCCGGTGTGACCAGGAATGACGGACGAACGAATTTATCCCTCCCACTACGGTGCAAGGCGATGTTCAGAGATAGTACGACTGGAGAAGTCAAAGGGACTTCCTCAACCATTCTCCTTCAATCCGGCCTGCCATGCAGATAGTGGGCAGACGCATTCGCCACCAAGACCCGGAGAAACCCCACCCCACGAACCCGGTCACCCCTGCAAAGTCACCAAACGTAGCGAACCACTTGGGGCGACCTACGGCAGAGGTGTTGGTTATCCAATAAATGGTTCCCGGGGCGGCGGTACCCATAACCATAACTAACCATAGATGGCGAATTTAGTTAATATTGTGCTAGATCTTCAGGTGTGCGAATCGAATTTTTCATGTTAAAAATGTCAATTCCATTTACGTATTCTTAGGCTGAACTATGTTGGCCAAACCAAAGCTTTATTAAACCAAAGCTTTATTAAACCAAAGCTTTATTAAACCAAAGCTTTAAATTAAGAGAAACTTTCTCCTCCTCCGTCGGTTTTTAATAAAATATTTTGGAAAATTAATTTGAATTCGAGCCATCGAGTCAATGCGAGTCAACTGCGATCCATCGTACATCGAGTCAATTACAAAGAACGCCGAAGAAATTCATTACTGGTTATAAAGTATCAACGTCTCAACATTACTTTATTTTTCACCTACTTTGTGAGAAAGCTAACCAAGTGAAGATTTTCCCAGTATAACCAAAATAAGTTTCATGAAATTAAAACGAGTGAATGGGTTTCACTTGACAGACAGATATGGTTAAAGGAGCATTTATTTGCAAGAGATTTTCTAGAGCTAAGGGTTCAGGGGAATTCAACCTATTACCGTTTCTCTGAAATGATTAATTAAATTATATATTAAATTCAATTATCATTATAATAAATAGATAAGCAATTTTTTCATCTCATAATTTGTCAAGTATTAGTGTTTCGTAACGCTAATTGGCATCTTAGCGGATTTGTTCTGTTCAACCAGTGGAATTGGCATAAGGAGGAACTCCAGTCCTATTTTTTTTTTTTTTTTTTTAATGAAACCTTCTAACTAAAATAACAAGGTATATATTTTTATTTTTATTTAATAGTTAAAATAAATGTCAAAGTTTTAATTTTTCAAGTTCCCCGAAAACAACCGTATCTAGTGTGAATCGTGTGACGTCATCACTCTCCAAAAGTTTATTTATTTTCAACAGGTGTTGTTATGTTGTATGGATAAAGCTATGAAACTATTGAATAAACAAACATTATTTAGGTGGAATTATTTTTTATTATTTATTTATTTTTTATTATTTATTTATTTATTATATTATCACATTTTTCAATATTATTATGGGACAGTGGTATAAAAATTGTTTGAAATTATACTTTTAGCTTAAAAAATTGAAATTAATATTATGGAAACCGAAGCATCAATTTTGTAGGCAATTGGATACAACGCGGAATCAGCTGTTCGACATCCACCATTTTGGAATTCAGAATTGGAGGGTTGACCGCCGCTGCCCCACGATCGGTGTGGAAGTAGCATTACGATTAGTTAAAAGTTTTTGAATATTTTAAATAATAGAGATAAACTAAAGCGCCCTTGAGGTGATTTTTCACAAAAACGGCGCTCTACAAATTATCCAATTATTATTATTATTATTATTAATAGAGATACCTCTATTTTTGATTCTGAATTATTTAGGCCTAAATAATATTTCAATAAAAACATTCTATTAAATGTCTTAATCTCTATAAACCAATAACACGGAATGGTTTGTCATACATTTCAATACAATATGACCAGGTGACTGGAGAATTTGGAGAGCAGTGACGTCATCACTAACAAACCAATAATACCAACTTGACAGTGTGTTTTAATGACACGTTTTAAAATGGACTTTTTAATATTTTTTTTTAAACTCTAAATGCAATAAATTAAATATTTGTAAAAGCCAAATATTCCCGGTTTTGAAAAACCTGACAATAATTTAAAAACTGTTTTTTTTTTTAAATTAGCTCCACGCAGGAGGCCCTGAGGAAAACAATTTTCCTCGGCCTGTTTTACCATTGGGAATGCTATGCCGAGGATCGTTCTAGGTAAAGGAAGTTCTGGGGAGGAAAAAGGTATGTATAGGAATTGTGTGTCACTGTGTTCAGGTGTGACTGACGAATGAATCTATCCCTCCCCCTGTGGTACAAGATGATGAGTCGAGAGAGTCCGGCTGGAGAAGTAAAAATATCTCTATCATTCAGTCTTTCCCTATTCGGCCCGCCAAGCAGTAGGTGGACAAACGCATGTGCTGCCAAAACCTGGATAAACCCCACCCCATGAACCCTGCGAATAGGTTGAGGCACCCCTGCTAAATCACCAAAGGTACCAAACCACTTGGGGTGACCTATGGCAGGGGTATTGGTTATCCAATAAATGGTTTCCGGGGCGGCGGTGCCCATACCTGCCTAATATATTTTATTTACGTTCCGCACGTTTCTGAGTGATAGATTCTCTCAGTATCGTCCTGGAGAACTTCCACCATTCGTTATTGATATTTCACTTGAAATAGTTTTAGCCGTGTTCGGTTGCCAAATATTAATTGCCAGGTATCCAATTTACCCAACTTCCTCTTCCACATCTCCTTCCCCTCCCAATTCCCTTCAGCCTCACGACATCTCCCCAATGGTTATGTCATAGTTCCAAGCACTTTCTCCAAGCAGTTTTTTTTCTGTTTCCATTGAACTGTATTCATGTAAAAATATTCTTTTGACAAATTTCCCTTTGAGTACTAACTTTTAGAATAGTTGAAATCAATTGTATGTTTTATATGTATTGAGCAGTTCTTGTAAGCAATGTTGTTTGTTTATGATAAAACCATTAAAATCTTACCAGTGGCTCGATTCTAACCTCTCCATCTAATTCATAAACGACGCTTATAGCAGAAATACAGGACTCAAAACACAACAGAGATCTAAGCGGCAAGCTTAAAACAATTTACTTTTTTCTCTTAGTTGGCGCTGATTAAAATATTTTTTGCACGTCATGCTTTAAAATACTAAGGACGGGTTGTTTCAAAAAATTTGATGGATTCATCAAATATTTGAAGTTGATTTTCACGTTCTGTGTAAGTTCTATTCAAGTTCTGTTATTACATCGTTATAGGACAGTTGCTTAATATAGTTGCTGAATATAACTTAAACAAAACGTGAAAATCAACTTCAAATATTTGATGAATCCATCAAATTTTTTGAAACAACCCATCCTAAGTTGAATTGTTTCTTTTTTTTTTACATGAGCTCAACACAGGAGGCCCTGAGGAAAATAATTTCCCTCAGGGCCTATGTCATCCTTGGGGATGCTGTGTGGAGTGTTTTTAAGGAAAAGGGGGAAAGGAGAGTTCTGGGAAGGAAAAGGGTTTAAGGGGTGGGTAGGAATCTGGGGTTCAGTGAGTCCTGGTCATCCGCCTCCAAGACCTAGGCAAACTTCACCCCATGAACCCGGGCACCCCTGCTAAATCACCAAACGTAGCGAACCACTTGGGGTTACCTATGGCAGAGGTGTTGGTTATCCAATAAAGGTTCCCGGGGCGGCGGTACCCATTCCCGCCTCCCAAATTGAAGTTTCTTGTTGGGTATTCGTGTAAATTTTGAATTTGGATAAATAATTTCGTCAGTGTAGAAACCCAATTCTTTCAAGAAACGAATACAGATTATATATTGGATAATAATATTGGATTGAATCACCAAAAAGTGTTTCAATATAAAATATTTTGATATTTAATTAAATGAAGGCACTATGAGCGAAACTCAATCAAAAATCTGGAAACCGAAAAATCAGAAAAAAGATATAGGCACCTCTGGGACTCGAACCCAGGACCTCTCTCTTTCCGGGCGAGTGCTCTGACCACTGAGCTAAGGTGTCGATATCCAATTCGGTCATTTGTAACTGTACCATACTTCGACTAAGAACCACTCATATTATCTTCATTATATTAAGCATATTTTTATTGGCTGCCATCTTTATGTATGAATTGCAAGATTCAAACCCGAACTAAATGCAATATAGATGGTGTCTGGATAAATGTTTATCCATTGTATTTAATATGCGACGTCTAGTGACTTTTCTGCAAGTCTAGAATGAATATTATTATTATTTTATTTGACACCTTAGCTCAGTGGTCAGAGCGCTCACCCGGAAAGAGAGAGGTCCTGGGTTCGTGTCCCAGAGGTGACAATATCTTTTTTTTTCTGTTTCCAGATTTTCGATCGAGTTTCGCTCAAAGTGTCTTCAATTAATTAAATGTTACAATTTGAGATTTTATTCATAAAAAATAAAATAAAAAAATAATAATAAAATATTTTAATCGCCGCCGTCTTTGAATGAGAAGATAATTATTATTTTAAAATTAACTCCTTACAGGAAGCCCGGAGATAAATAATATTCCCTCAGATCCTTTGTTATCATTGGTGATGGTGTGTGGAGGGTCTTTTTAGGAAAAGAAGGAAATGAAGTTTGAGGAATGAAATACATATTTGAGGGGTGGATATGAATCTGGGAGTCGATGTCCAGGAGTTACCACCCATCCCACCCACTGCTGTGCAAACCAATGGGTCGAGAGTCCGGCTGAAGAGGTCTAGGTTAGGTCTCCCTCAACCAGTCTTATCCACGATTCGACCGGACAAAGTAGACGGGCAAACGCATTTGCCGCCAAGACCTAGACAAACCTCAGCCCATGAATCCGGACACCCCTGCTAAATCACCAAACGTAGCGAACCACTTAGGGTGACCAATGGCAGGGGTGTTGGTTATCCAATAAATGGACTTCCTATCCACCTCCCTAATTATAAGGTTGCATTTAACCTTAAGCTATTACGTTATTTACATCTGGCTACTGCCGCGACCCCTACTTGTAAAACCCCTCCATTAGACAGATGCACCCGTTCAAAGCCTCCTGTCTCTGACGGTTTAAAGTATGAAGCCAAAAGCTCCGGGTAGGTTCTCACTGCTTAAAAGAACGCTTTGTTGGCTTATTCGTAGCAGCGTTCTGCGTCGCGGAGATGTTCAGAGGGAATATTGTCGGAAAGGAGAAGGGGAAGGCGAAGAGGGTTTATTGTTCCGCATTGCCTGCTCGAGTTCGATCGCTTTCATTTGGATCGTATGATACAAGTGTTTGAACGAGAGCTTAATCTGAAACCTTTATAAGTCTTTTGAAATGGAAGCTGTTTGCGTGCTATCAATAATGAACTCGATTCACGTCTCCGGGAACGCTAACTATTAAAATGTCTACCAGCTTTTTACCGCGGCTGAATGTCTCTAACTCGTCTAACGTTGTTAAAGACACCGAGTCCACAGATTTTTCACACAAAACATTTAAGATAACGCATGCCGCAAGATGTTCCCACTTCTTATGGTCGCGCCTTACGTGGCTATTTGTATTGGCGTATTTGTCATAGTTGGCCAACAATAGACATATGTAGACAAGATGTTTGTCAAAATATTGGCAAATGGTGACCGGTGACATTTTGTGAGACGGATATAGGTACCGCTGCCCCGGGAACCATTTATTGGATAACCAACAGCACTGTCAGGGGTCACCCCAAACAGTTCGCTATGTTTGGTGATTTAACAGGGGACTCGGGTTCACGCTTGCCCGGGTTTGTCCATGTTTTGGCGGCGGATGCCTCTGCCCACCCGCTGCGTGGCGGGCCGGATTGAGAAAGGCTGGTTTAGGGAGGCTTTTTGACCTTTCCAGCCAGACTTTTTCGACCCCACCGCAGTTGGAGGGATAGATTCATACGTCTCTCACTCCTGGGCACACTGACCCCCAGATTCCTACCCACTTCTCATACCTTTTTCCTTCCCAGAACTTCCAATCCTTCCCTACCTTAAAAAAACCTTCCACACAGCATTCCCTAAAATGACCCTTATTATTAAAAAGGAAATTATTTTCCCCAGGGCCAGGAACTAATGTAAAAAAAAATCAGTGAGTAGTTCACACGCGGTAGAAATGAAACCTTCAGGAAACTAAAAAAGACAAGAGTGGGGAAACTACGAAGCACCGCAAAAAGAGGACACCGATTATTCTATGTATGTGTGTGTCTCTTTTTAGTGTCGCTTGCTTCCGTTTCATCAAATCACAACGGTGCCAAAGAAGTTTTCACTTCAAAAAAATTAAACTCGGTTATTCGTATTCGTGCATGGGGCGTATTTGAAAAAATCGTCATGTTGACGAATTAAATGCTTCAAAGACCCAATCATGTCTGATTACGTCTAAAAAGGATCGAAATGAAAATCTAGTCTCCTTTAACGGAAGCAATCTTCCGAACAGGCCCTCCATTGATATGCTTGGTCTAACACTAAGTGACCAGCTCAGGTATGGGGGCTCCATCGAAGCCAGAGTTAGGTTAGCCTCTCAGAAACTGGGCCACTGTACAGGGCCCGCAGATACTTTAATAATACACAACTGCTAACCCTGTACAAATCGCAAGTGCGCCCCTTGGTTGAATTTGGCAGCCACCTCTGGTCTGGAGCCTCAAAATACCTAACAAAAACCCTCGACTCTGTGCAGAAATGGGTGGTTCGTTTTATTGATTCTCTTAACTAAACAAACGGATTGCAATCTTTAAAGCACAGGCGTTAGGTGGGAATGCTGTCCTTGTTCTACCGGTATTACAATGAAAGATGTTCCGAAGAACTAGCGTCATTGATCCCCTCGGTACCGGTGCATAGTCGCCAAACACGCGCCCGACATTTGTACACGGTTGACATTAGTCACATGAGAACGGGTCATTTCTACGACTCGTTATTGAGTTCAACAGCTCGGCTGTGGAACGATTTGCCGGCCTCTGTGTTTCCTCCCTCACTCCTTCCTCTTCTCAAAAACACCCTCCACACGGCATCTACAAAGATATCATAGGCCCTGAGGGAAATTATTTTCCTCGGGGCCTCCTGTGTGTAGTTAATGAAAAAAAAATATTTTTGGGCATTGGAGGTTATCCACCACTTACCCGCCTTGGTATAACATATGGTTACTCCTTCAAGGCTCTCGCAAGATACTAATTTTTTTTTGTTAAACGAAGCTACATTTATTTATTTTGAACGAATCTAGACCTCCAGTGTCCCTGCATACGTTGTTAGTAAGCAGTATGCAAGTGCTTATTATCTATATTTGCGTATTCTACATGACGGATGACGGCCATTACCAAACACGCTAACGCGTGTAACCAGCGCTAGTCAGTTTTCTACGCACATCAAAGGGGTCAAATCGGAAAAAGTAAACCAGTGATTATCAACCTTTTTAACCGGAGGGCCATTTTATCCGTTTTCAATATTTTCGCGGTCTCCAGGATGTAGGATACATACAAATTGACAAGGCTAACTTTGCGATCGGTATTGTCGCAAATCTATTGATTATGTCGAAAATTTTGTAACTCCAAGGCCGAAACAATAAATGATTTCAATTTGTATTCTTTTTTTTTATTTTTGCTTACATTGTGCATTGATTATTTTCCATTGTTGTAGAATTAAATTAGTCTCCCCACATTACGGAACAGGGGCACTAATTAGATATCACTATTAAAAAGATCTACTTAAAATTCATCATATCTGTAGATCTATTTAAAAATAAGTTCATTGCAGAGAATTCGACTGTGTACTGAAAAAAAAATTACCACTTATATCTTCGGGATATTGAAAACAATGTTACTGAAAATTATAGAATAAACGTGTTTATTTGTAAAACAAAATATTGTTATAATATTATTTCCATACACAAGAGAGTATAAGTTGTATTTTAATTTAGTTAACCCCATTACGGGGACTGTAAGGAAAACGGACATAAATATTTTCTTAATGGATGCTACTGCAAAACTCGATTTCGACGGGGAATATTTCACATCGACCTCAAATATTATTATCATCCATGTTACGTGATATCCATAATAATAATTTAACATAAATAATTTGGCACTTAGGATATAATATCGTATTTCACCCTTGTTTCTTGCTGGGTGTGTTAAAATTTTGAAACCTATGGCAGCGTAATGATTTACTCTTTTGACTTTGTTGGGAAGTTTTTGGTTCGATTTTCATCGCACCGTTAACATATTGCATTCAAATTTTCCGATTCGATTCTCATCACACCGTTAACATATTGGATTACATTCAAATTTATTTCAACATCAACCTTACAGGTCCTGGTTCAATAGCAACCTTGCACATCTCTTGAAATAAAGTACTCGCTTTAAATAATATTTGTGATTAGGTAACCATAGATAATAGTATATGTAAATGTAATTAAATGTAAATATACTGTTCCTTATTTCAGGGTTCACACAACCCACCCAAATATCAGTTCTATGATATTTTTACAAGTGCTCGATTCTGCAAAACTAAATTTACATTCGGTTGATTTTTCATTCTCTACGGTCGTTATACAATTTAAAGCCCTTTCGAAGCCCGCAACTTTATAAAATTTACGCATAATAATAAGATTTTATTAAATAATCCTGTGTTAAATAACTTGTTATTCCATCTATCCATCTTGATTTTCCCATTTTGTACAACCATCTTAATTATATTTGAAAATTTAACATAACCTACTGCAAGTTTTTAAGGTATTTACGATTTTTTTTTAATGTTATTGTGGCCAACTTTAAGCAATATAAGCATACCGCCAACTGTGATTAATATTTGAGTAACTGTATTTTGTGCTTCTTTGTAGGATTATTATTATATTTTATTAAATTTACATGTATGTTTTTTTTTTTAATTCCATTTTTGTAAAACTGCACATGTCGATACAAGAATGCCCTAGTGAGATGTGCAGCTTATGTTTTTATGTACACCTTTGTATTTCAATAAATAAATGAAATCAGTAAAAATCTTCCATTGGATCAAAAAAAATTCGTGAAACCTTTAGTTAGATCTGCAGCTCCGCCATTACAATAATTCATTTCCGTTTGCACTGAAAAGTTTACCACCGGAAGCAGAATAAAAATCACAAGGTACCTACCCAGAAAAAAAGGATGCGGAAACCCAAGGGCCCGCCGCAATCAGACCTCATTCAGGAACCAACGCGGTGAAGCCAGAGAAAAATTACACACCCGGCGTTGCCCCTGCCAACCCCTTCGCTCCCGGCACAATGCTTGAATTAGAGACGCGTAGTAATCAGTGGTATTTCAACGGCACTGCTTCAGGGCGGTCGCATTTACATAGAAACAAATGACGGTAATGTTTTTTAACTGGAGAAAAAATGCGATAAAACTCTATTATCTACTATCCTGTGAACCCGCTGTCGCCCATTTTTTTACCAGTTTATATTAGTATCCTGCGACACTTATATTGTAAGTAAAAAAAAACATCTGTGACGTTGCTACTTATAATTACCGTGAGAAGTGAAATATAGTAATATACTGCCCCCGTAGCGCGGTGGTAAATGCATTAGATATTTGATAGGCAGAATAATTGGCTTTTCAAGTCTTTAATGTTAAATAAAAATTCTACTTAAAGTATTGCAAGGAAAATTAATCCATTACATTTTATCTTTTTCTAAGAGATACAAGAGATCTTTCTTTTAAAATGTGTCATCTTTTCATATCAGAATAGTATTACTTTTACCTACAGTATGTTTCTGGTAGATTGAAAAAACATTTATTTCAACTAAGAAAACAGAGAAAATAACATTTGTTATATTCATCACATTAAAAAGGGTCGATTGATTGAATATTATGTGTTGATTTTTGTCTCTTTTCTTACTCTGATGAAAACTTTCGTCTGAGATGACCATTAAATTTATAATTTTATTGAGAACTTTAGCGCCTTACTCACAAACTTTTTCTCGTTCAACTAATAATGAATAACTTTTGACAACGTGGTATATCCAAAATATACCATTGTTTATTGTAGCATGGTTTAACATGTTCTATGAATCTAGTGTACTGGTGTAACATGGTTTTCACTATGATAATAATATCATATCTCGCAACATGAAATCTGTATCATTAGCGGTCATCGATTGAGCTTGCCTCTATACAGGTGACTTCGGACGAAAAGCCTTCAAAGGATTGGGTTAGAAATTCCGGAAACTGCCCACAATACGAAACCGATCCTCCATCAACTCATTGCTAATTATTATTGTTATCAAACTACCCTGATCTCGTCAACGTGGGATCTAAATTACAAATTACCAAATCTCTACTTTTGTGTTACCCAAATGACGCCATTAACCCTCAGAGGTCGCGTTATCCTAAACATTGTAATACAGCCTGGGAAAACCCTTCGCAAATTATCAACTAATTGTATCTACGCGGTCCTTCGCAGTACTCAGAGAAAAACTTCCCTTATTCAGTCCTTCCTACATTAAAAGTTACTTGCCTTCTGCGAGCTCCACGCATATAAACTTCAATTCCTTTCAAAGACACTCTAATTTCTAGGAAAGGAAATAGCTTAGGGTTTTTTTAACGTAAAAGGATGGTAATTAGTGTTTCCAAAATATATAGTTAACTAAACACGTAAAGGAAGTCAGAAACTGGAGACAAAACAGTTAACCGCTAGTAGTTAATTAGTATTCAACATCATTACATTGAAGTTTACCAAAGATTGTTACCGACCTTTTATAATTGATAAAATAGAGTTTCCTCGGAGCGTTGAGTTTAGTATAACTTTCAGCGGTATCTGTAATAAACGATATAAAATGCATCAAATAACTTGCGTAATAAAATGCATCAAATATTTTTGTTCACGCAGAATTTCTGATCAAAATGAACCTTTATCAAGTATACCACAGACAACATACAGAAATCGAAAATATTCTATGTTGACTTGAATAAGTATCTCTCACGAGTTTCAAAGTAACAAACATGCAAGATTCACGCGGTAATAGACTTAACGATTTTTTAATATTTTTTTTATAAATCCTACAAATATGAAAAAAACGATAAAATACAGGTAAATTCATTAGCTTCATAGCAATATAATAAGTTTATATGTCTCCATGTTAAAATTCAAAGGTTTGATTTTTTTAATGTTGACGAAAAATTTAAAAAATGATATTTTGGAAATCTCGAGCAAACGAAGCAAATTTATTTATTTCGCGTGGTCGCTCCGGTGTATCACTCTGTTAAAATACTATCATTCAGAATCGAAGCATTGAATCGTTTGAATTGACTTTAACCATGTTTGATTACCAGATTTTAATAGTCAAATACTTCCCAACCTTTCTCTTTCTCAGTTTCTTCCCTTCCTCGCTCCTTTCACCCTCACAACATATCTCAATTAGAGATGCCATAGATCAGTCGGCTCTGGACAGTTGGGAGCGGATGCAAGCAGTTTTCGCTAAATTAGTATGAATAAGGGTTTCTGTCAACTCATGTGTTATATTCAGATTAAAAGGGGTTTATTATTTCATCCGCTGAAAAGCCAATTTCTTGCTTATCCCCTCAGTGTCTGCACGAAATGGGCTCACTCCCGCACCGTACGACCATGTGACTTGTTTACCAAATGAGCTTAACGACTTCTTGGCCAGAAGTTTCTGTAATACATTTAACGGTCGCCATTACGGCCAAGGACACGTAATTACTTGTTAAGGAGTCGGCCAGAGAGTGATATGACTTTTACTAATTGAGTACTTGGCGGATATTACCGCCTTTCGAGAGGGGGGGGGGGGGGACTTGGGTCCATGGCATTGTTTATCCAGACGTGCAGATTCCCATCTTAAATTGATATGTTTCTTTATTGCACGATAAATATTCAGTTGGACTGTTGCAAAGATAAAATTATATCGACTTTTATATTAGCTACCCGGTATGATTACAGAGACTGCCTTAATGCCTTAGAAATGCCATAGTAGACTACTTTTTTAAAACAATTATTGATGATATAGGATATCGAACGACTCGGCTGTGGATCAATTTATTAGCCGGCTTCGTGTTTACTTCCTCCTACAACATGGGTGTCTTCAAGATCCAGCTTCCCCCCTTCTTTTCCACAAATAGACCCTCCACACAACATTCCCAAAGAAGACAGAGGACCTTAATTAAATTATTTTCCTCAGTGGAGTTAAAGCAAAAAAAATCTTAGGTGGGTTATCAATTAAGAATTAGCAATTGGAAAAAATTGAAAAAGCTGAATAGTTAGTAAGATCACTTTTTGCACAATAAGTACGCACTAAAAATGTCTTCATGTTATTGTTTAATGCCTAAGTAACATATTCTGGTATAAGTACTTTTTGATTATGCTCACTTATTTTAAAATTAAACTGTTCTTCCTTTAAAACGTTTATTCTATTTTCTATTTTCAGGCTATCGGGAAGGAGATTGTGTTTGTGTATGATTGTATAGTTCATTCCCTCCCCCCCCCCACTTAAACATTATATTTAAATATAAATTTTGTTATTAACGTAAAAAAACTTGTTTTCATAGAACTCCATTTAATTTTTTTCAAATAAAATTTAATTATGTTTTTATCAAGTTCTGCAAGTATTAGTAGTTTTTATTTTAGTTACAGCTGTTTCGGCTTACAAATCCATTTTCAAACTGTCTCTTTTTGTTACAGCTGTTTCGGTTTACAATAAAATACATAAATAAAAAGCTGGTTGGATATTATCTGGCATGTTTTTAATTATAAATTTTTAGTATTATCATCTAAAAATACGATCTTTCTCCGTGTTTTGTCAACAACGTGTGCGTAAACAAAAGATCTAATAAACCATTTCTTATATTTTTGTTTTATATATTGTGTATTAATTTTGAAGTAGGTATAATCGTTATTTAAAAAAAAATATGAAAGTGAATTAGCAAAGATTGAAGAAGAAAAATACATATAAAAAAGCTTAACATCTTCTGATTCCAAAACTCTACTAAACCAACTAAAAAAATATAAAAGAAATCATAGAAGTCACAAAGAAAAATAACCATTTTAGCAGATGTTTTCAATTACCCAAAAAAAAATCCTATAACCGTACGACACACTGTTAGGAAAGGATTAATAACAAACATATTGGTTCATTTGAAAAGTGGCTTGATAGTTGTTTGTATTCCTTCACAAAGACATTTAATATAACATTGAATGTACAGAGCTTTCTCTTTGTTCCCGGACGACGCAAGCGAGGGTTGAGATTGTGGTGGAGCGACCCAAAAATACACAGAAGAAGTAATGTGGGAGAACAAGCGGCAAGTAAGAACCACAGACTGCGAGAAATACGACTGCCACGCATTCCAGGTATGTTTATAGAACAAGATTGCACAATGCTTGAAAACCAATTGTGCAAAAATATGTGTTCAAAAATATCACTCGAAAATATCAAATCATTTTCTATTTTTTACGTTTGGACGGTCGGAAAATCAAATGTTGTCGATTTCCAACAAATGATGGAGTTTGAAATAACCCAACTTCTGGGTTTTCTCTGTAGCTTTGAAGCTTAGAACATTTAAACCAGTTCGCAGAAGTTACTAAACCTAATAAATACCGTGTGATTTTCGGTGATATGCTACTAATTGTTAAGCCGCCGCTACCCGAATTTTTACTTATTTCTTGCATATGTCCTTTGAACATTTGAATTTTTTAAACTCTTAAAAAATATTTGTTATTTTTGAGGATAATATCAATTAATATCTATACAATCCCCAAGCCGAAAAGCAAATTATATGAAATTCGCTCGATAGAAAAAAATCGCAAAGTATGCTCGGAAAATTTTTATTTTCACGTCTGTCTCTATTATGTAACAAGTTATATATATGGGTGACCGGACAACTCGGAATGAAACCAAATCAGAACCATCTCAGATAAGCCATTTAGAGTGATAAAAAAATATATTTAAAAAATATGTTGGTATGGAACCGTATGTATGAAAAAATTCACAGTGTTTCTTTGAATGTTATTTTAGTTGTCTAAGTCGTGGGTTGTCCCACGCGAGATTTTTGCTCTATTCTAAACGAGTCGTGTTTTATTAAACATTTTCATAATTTTCGTTTCAATTTTATCGTTTGAAGTATTAGCGCGGTCTCTCCAACATTCGTAAAATTGCATATCTTTCCATCTTTTTCTTTTCGAGCCAGGATAAGGCGCCTTAAATAAAAGTTTTGTCATTTTATCCTTTCATAATTCCCTTTGATTTAAGACGAATTTTAACACTGAATCCAAATATATAAACAAGTTAATATTTTGCGTCATGCGTCATCGTGCTTACTAGCCACTAAGGCATAGGCTTGAATATTGAAAGTAGCGTGCGATGATTAAAAAAAAAAATAATTTAATTTTCATTTTGGCCACAAAGTCTTGAGCGTAAAGCTCAACATTCACATATGCATATTTACTAAGTTTTGGGGATCACTTTGGAAAACTAATAATTAATAAAATTATAATATTTTAAAACTAATGCTAAAAATTCTCTTTAGAGTTTTACAGCAATATGAACGAACATCTAACTGAAGTTTTTTCTCGGATACACCTCAAATCTTTCTTTCTGCAGACCCGGCTGTCGTCATTTCTGTGCAATGTTTGTTTTAAAAATACGTCGTACCAGCAAATGCAGTAAAATCCAGTTTGTCGTTTTGATGTTGATGTTGTACTTAACAATAAAGTTATGTAATTTATAAAAATATTTCATTTATAAACAAGTTCTGCCATGTAATTATTTTTACGCGTGACAGCTTCAGAATAACAGACAGCTTATTTATAAATAAACTATTTTTATAAATTAAAAAATATTGTTGAAATCATTGAAAAAATTTTAATTAAAAAAGAGTTCTACAGATGAAACAACTTCTTTTTTTTACATTAACTCCACACAGGAGGCCCCGAGGAAAATAATTTCCCTCGGGGCCTCTGTCATCTTTGAAGATGCTGTGTGATAAATAAAATAAAAATTATTCTGGTCAAATCAAAAATCTGTAAAAATTATAGGTAGGTTGAATTATTTGTTTGTGAAAATGGAAAGTAAATTACTGTTCTGGCAATAATGTAAAATGTACAAATTTTACTTAGAATATTTTTATATCCAAAAATGTTTTCACAAACTTTAATTTCTTCATCAGGGCAGAGATATAGGAAAGAGTTAACAGAAAATCAATAGGATGAGTAACGTTTTACAATAATATAACTTAATAAAGTTTTTTTTACAGATTGAACGGTTTGGGTGTGGGGGGTATTTTTGAGGATAGGAAGGAATGAACATTGGTTTTGAAGAGACCCATGCTGTAATAAGGAGGAAACACAAAGGCCGGCAAATCGTTCCACAACCGAGCACAACGTTCCACAAAGAACACAAGTCAAAGAAGCGACCCGTTCTCATTGACAAATGTCAACCGTTTACATATTTTGTGCACGCGTTTGACGTGTTTCCGACTATGCACCGGTGCCGAAGGGATCAATGACGCTAGTTCCTGAGAGCATTTTCCATTGAAATACCGGTATAACAAGGATAGCATTCCCACCCGACGCCTGTGCTCTAAAGATTGCAATCCGCTTGTTAAGTTAGGAGAATCTATCAAACAGACCGCCCATTTCTGCACAGAGGCGAGGGCATTTTTCAGGTATTTTGGGGCTCCAGACCAGAGGTGGCTGCCAAATACAACCGTGGGGCGCACTTGCGATTTGAACAGGGTTAGCAGTTGTGTACTATAAAAGTATCTGCGGGCCCTAACAGTACGCCCAGCTTTTGAGAGGCTAACGATGGAGCTCCCGTATCTGAGCTGGTCACTACACCAAGCATATCATTGGAGGGCCTAATCGGAAGATTGCTTCCGTTGAAGGAGACTAGATTTTCATTTCGATCCCTTTTAGATGTAAACAGACACGATTGAGTCTTTGAAACATTAAATTTAACGAGATTATTTTTACTCCAAGAGAAAACACTCTCGAGGTAACTGTCCATTCTTCGCTTCAAAGTCCTCCGAGATGTTGGAATTTGCACTTTGTGAGCCCTTTGGGGGCTTGTCAAACAAAAGTCTTTCACGGACTGAATGAATTGGTGCACGTGTCAAAAGGTCATTGATGTGCAACAAAAACAAAGTCGGAGACAGAACCGAACCCTGTGGAATGCCAGCATTTATCGAGTGCGAGGAAGAGGTGAAACCATCAGCAACCGTCTGAATCGATCTCTCCCTCAAAAAGTCAGTAATCCACGTACACAACGATGCGGGAAGTCCGTAAGAAGGGTTTGTTGACAAGTCCTCGGTGCCAAACCCGATCAAAAGCGTTTGAAATGTCCAATGCAACCGTTTAGGTCTCATCGAAACGTTCCAGGCACCGCCCCAAACATGCTTCATGATCCTAAAGGCGCTGTGACTTCAATCTTGAAACCGTGTGGAACAGTGGTTAAAAATAGGT
Source organism: Glyphotaelius pellucidus (assembly GCA_936435175.1). Classification (NCBI taxonomy): domain Eukaryota; kingdom Metazoa; phylum Arthropoda; class Insecta; order Trichoptera; family Limnephilidae; genus Glyphotaelius; species Glyphotaelius pellucidus. The sequence goes on along the minus strand of OW386538.1, from coordinate 27,727,968 downwards.
CTAGTAGATTGGAGCGGTGAGTCTGGAACCTTTGTAGGCTCCTGATGTCCAGACCATTTGCTCCAATCCGTTGCAAAATGCAAAGGATTCCGCCTGTCGTTTAGTAGAGTCTGTTGATCCTGAAAACTTCAACCAAGGTTCGTTATGAACATTGAAGTCCTCCAGGACCACAAACTCTGCCGTAGTGTAGCGGGGGGAAAGAGGCTTGTGCCTTGATAATTTCAAAATCAAGGCTGGCTAAAACCATCAACTCGAAAAAGTAACGATTTCAAATTTCGCCAAAATCAAATTTCTCAGTCAGGAATGTATTCATTTTTTATCCACTTGGCAAAAGCAAATTTTAATCAAATAATTTCATAGAGTTTACTGGAAAATCCCAAAATTAAAAGCGTGTTTCGAGGCACTTGAAATGTTTTAACAATGCAAATCAACCAGAGTTGACAATCCAAAATTCGGTTAATATTAGTGTTGGCATCAGCAGTGTCGGGTTCGCAACTCGGCATAACAGTATAAAATAGAACAGCCACAGTAATCCTTCGTCTTTTGTTACCGACGCTTTGAGATAACTGCGCTTGCCCCGAGATTGTTCCACATTCGGCGCCGGCGCTGCGGGATCTTTGTGTGAAGTTTCCCTATACGAGTATGAATAATTATTATAATACATGAAAGCCTCGCATCGCGGTGCGGAATGGCGAAACAGAGTGTAAAACTTTACCACCGGAATCATGCCACCATCTCATCCATCTCCACAACACTCTCCTTCTCGAAGCAACCAGCCAGCTAGCCAACCAACCAACCAACTTATCTACCCAGAGATGGCCAACACAGAATTTACCTTTTTTTTTATTTTGACGTGATAACATCTTATAAATCGATGAACGCCGGCCGCATTCACGAAAAAGCATCACTCATTGTCACGTTGTCACATTGTCACGTTCCGCCTGAGCCGGGCCCGCAAGCGAGGGCGCGGAACAAGCATTCGGCCTAAGCGTTCGGCGAGAGCGCGGAACAAGCGATAGAGAGGCACGATCGGTCTAAGCGTTCGGCTTAAGCGTTCGGCTCGTGACGTTATCACGTAAAATTATCGTCCGTAAACCGACTATACAGATAACCAATATTTTTTTTTACATTAGCTTCACACGAGAGGCCCTGAGGAAAATAATTCTCCTCAGGGCCTGTGTCATCTTTGGGGATGCTGTACGGGGGGTCTTTTTAGGAGAGGAAGGAGAGGAAGTTCCGGAAAAGATTTATTTAAATATTTTTTAATTCCGAACCCCATTTTCGAGAATCTTTGATTTTTTAAATGTTTTTCTGTAGAAATGGGCTATCAAGAAAAAACCTTGGAACTATCGTAAACCTTGTTTTATCGTATTTTTGTTTGAAAATAGCGCGAAAGCAGAGCCATCATTTAATTTATAAAAAACACAATTAAAATATGTACCGAATGTTAGTTTAATTACTGGGTAGGTATTGACGATTGCAGTTTACGGTATTGAATGCGTTTGCCTCCTCTGCCGAATTCCCGAGCCGGGCGACTCCGCTCCCGGAGCCCTGCTATAAAATATTGTTTTACTTGGCAGACTTCATACTTACATGCATGAGACGAAAGTTTAAATTTTATTACGCTGTCGGAGTCGTTTTAAATTTTATTGCAGGCTGTCTTTGGAATGGTAGACGTTAGTTTGAAACTTTCGAATACCCAGGAACGGGACACTATGCCCAAATACGTAGTACTTGTAGAATAATAGTATATATGGCATAGAGCCACTGAAGAGTGTTACGTTACAATTCGAGAATTAGACTTCGCCACGGACTGCAGAATAACGCGCCATATAGATGCGCGCGCACCATCCCCTCCCGCGCGCGCACTCTACCCCTTCCCGCGAGCAACAAACCGAACGGCCGCTAGACGCGCTCGCTCACCGCTGCCCGCGTCAGTCTCCAGCAAGCCGGCTTAGAGGGCCCACGTACCGCCCGAACATGGGCGACACCAGTTTCGCCGTTCGTGCGCTTCCGGTGTCCGATGGACGCTGCCTAGCTTGATAGAATCAAGCGCGTGGAGTCGCTGTTGGCCCAAAACCAAACGTGAGTCAATTACCATGTTATCCCTTGTGTGCAATTAAATGTATTAACCCTAGCCACGCGTGTTAGAGAAGAGAGACGGACATTCAAACTAAACTTTCAGCTAGGCTCGTTCCTTATGTATTATTGTGTCTCCTAGAATTGAATAAACTGTTTATGTGATAACCTACCGTGTTTTGCTTGACGAGGGAGGCCCTGGGACAATGGAGAAACGTGAAGTTCCGAACCATAAGCACTAGCCCTGAGTTTACGAGGAATCCTGCTTGTGCCAAATCTTGAGCTAGTTATAATTTGGGGCAGATACAGCAGCTAATTGTATTAAATATGTGGGAGCTTTCTCCAACCCTGCCGTTGGCATCAGCACCCACGCTGGACGCCAACACTGGCGCTAAACGTGGGGCCATTTAAATTTTTTCTGTTCTACCACGGCCTCGTTCCCAAGCAACAATTGTAAACTCTGAAATGTTATTATGATGTATTGTTTATTCCCAATTGTATAGCACTTCCAACAGGAATCTCGGCGCGAACATAATTTCGAATCACAATTTAAATTATTACGGACGCGATTTTATCATTTGTGACTCGTCACTCGACAAAATATTACCGGTATTCCAACGCAAGGTGCCCAACCTAGGAAGTTGTCGCTGCGAATAATACAGTGATTACAAAGTGTCGGCCGATTAAAAGTGCTATTTTCAATACAAGTGAATAGTGGAAATAAACACAAATTAAAGAAGAATTTATTCAACAATTAAAATCATGTACATGATAAACAAATCATCCGCTTGGTCTCGAAAGTGCTAAATATTTTTAATAATATACTAGTTTGCAGCTCGCTGGTATCGTTTCTTTAATCGAGACACTTGCTGACACCTAGGGAACAAGTGGATTTAAATTCTTTCTGTCATTTGACAATTAAGTATTTTTGACTCTGTCGTCTGATGAAACCGGACCATGCCATGCCATGCCAAAATCACATTCGAATATTGCAAAAAATACTAAATTCGCGTTGACGTGGATTCCTTGACATCTGACACTATAATACCTTGTCAATTGACAATGAAGGTAATATCTTGTCGAAAAGACGAAGGGAATTCGCGGGTAAATACCAAAAAATTGGTGCTGTTTAAAGCCAGGCTATAGGAAGCCGCGTAATGAAACCATGCCCCCAAGATATTGTTGAATTCTCAAACAAATTACTTCCACGAAAACTTGTGAAAATTTTTTTCGATTTTTTTTAATTTTCGAAATATTTTTTTTCCAAACGCTTGGAGTTTTTCTTAAAAACGCATTGCCAGAGGAAAATCGCTGCGCAAATTTTCTCCAGTTTTCGGACTCTGAAAATTTTTCCGATTTTTCCTATTTTCGATTTTTTTTAATTTTCGAAATATTTTTTTTCCAAAAACGCTTGGAGTTTTTCTTAAAAACGCATTGCCAGAGGAAAATCGCTGCGCAAATTTTCTCCAGTTTTCGGACTCTGAAAATTTTTCCGATTTTTCCTATTTTCGATTTTTTTTTAATTTTCGAAATATTTTTTTTTCCAAAAACGCTTGGAGTTTTTCTTAAAAACGCATTGCCAGAGGAAAATCGCTGCGCAAATTTTCTCCAGTTTTCGGACTCTGAAAATTTTTCCGATTTTTCCTATTTTCGATTTTTTTTAAATTTTCGAAATATTTTTTTTTCCAAACGCTTGGAGTTTTTCTTAAAAACGCATTGCCAGAGGAAAATCGCTGCGCAAATTTTCTCCAGTTTTCGGACTCTGAAAATTTTTCCGATTTTTCCTATTTTCGATTTTTTTTAAATTTTCGAAATATTTTTTTTTTTCCAAAAAACGCTTGGAGTTTTTCTTAAAAACGCATTGCCAGAGGAAAATCGCTGCGCAAATTTTCTCCAGTTTTCGGGCTCTGAAAATTTTTCCGATTTTTCCTTTTTTCGATTTTTTTTTAATTTTCGAAATATTTTTTTTCCAAACGCTTGGAGTTTTTCTTAAAAACGCATTGCCAGAGGAAAATCGCTGCGCAAATTTTCTCCAGTTTTCGGACTCTGAAAATTTTTCCGATTTTTTCCTTTTTTCGATTTTTTTTAAATTTTCGAAAATTTTTTTTTCAAAACGCTTGGATTTTTCCTAAAAAGCACGCGGCCAGAGGCAAACCTCTGCCCAAATTTTCAAATAACCCAAACACTTACAAATACGCGTTTTTTTCGCAGAAGCATTTTTTTTAAAAAAAAATATATATATACGTCCCCAGTGGTCAATCCCTGGCAAAAATTTCTTTCCAATTACGGATAAAGAGTCGAGTTCTCGTTTTTCTCCCAACGTAAGGTCACCCTGACACGACCCTATACACTATGGAAGTCCCTCAAGTCACGCTGGGTATAATCCCCCACATTTCTACGTCAAAAAAGGAAGAACTACTACAGGCCCTGAGAAGTAGAAAGATTTCTCCCAGGAATAAATCCAAAAAATGCCTTATTCAATATGCTTCTTTCTACAATAAAAAGTACATCAGGAAGTTGCAGTTTCAACAGGAAGACACCTCAGAAATCATCTCTACCTCCCTCACAGTCTCCGAAGCAAAACCCTTGGTGGTACAAGCCCAGGAACAGACGAAAATATATGATTTGACAACCTGGAAGACGAAATACAACGGACTCACGGATGTGGAGGATTTCATCAACAGAATAGAAGAAACAGCCCAAGTCAGAGGAATCCCCGAAAGTATTCTGCACAGGAACTTCATAGACCTCATCGCTCCTGAAATGCTTACCTGGCACAGGATACATAAGAGAAAAACAAACTCATGGAGGGAACTCAAGGTGGCACTTTTATCCAGTTTCGGAGAAAAAAAGGCCCAACATAGAGTCAGGTTATCCCTACTCGCTATCAAGCAGCACTCCGGAGAGCCTGTTGCTAGATTCACACAGAGGGCAGAGGCCATCAATATTAAGCTCACCCAACCTGTCCCTGAAGCGGAACTTCTCCCGGTTTTAATCGACGGTCTTCTCCCCAGATACGAAAACATCATTACTTCTCAGAAAATTGCCACGCTGGAGCAACTGAAAGATGTCGGCCAGCTACTGGAGGCATACCAGGATCGGAAGAAAGACGAAAGATTCCCCAAAGAAAACTTTCGCCCAAGCCTTTCGCCCGGCATAAAACCGGAGCACAACGAAAGGAAATGTTTTTTTTACGAAACCTTTTCTAGCTCTGGCACAGTGTTGCCAACTGTAGCCAAAGTCATGGAAGAATTATAATTCTCCCTTGTGGTTTCGTTTCATTTTATTTTATTTTTGTTTGTATAAATATCTCGTCATCATCAGTCATTCGCCTCTAATTGCGGCCCCAGGTGTCAAACCTTGGAAACATCGTTTTTTTTCTAAGCATGCACACCTCTACCTGAAATTGATCACTTCGGAGAAAGGAATTCCCTGTGGCTTACTGCAAGTAGTCAGAGACTACGTGCCCAAGGTTTTGTGCATCGTCACAACTGGCAGCATCATATTTTCACATCATCATGTCATACCTCGTCACCCCTTTCTAAATATTAGAAAATCTTTTTGTACATTAAATATCGGGTCCTCGCCAAAGTGCATCTAACCCTTATGTCATATGTAATTAAATTAGGTAAGCAAACCTGTGTAAACCCACGGCGGTATCAGATGTTTGCTACCAGTTCTAAGTTTTTTTTCTGTTTTTTAAGAAAATAGAATGGCGCTCAATAAATAACCCTAATTGCTCTAGCTCTCCCCAGAACTGAATGTGGAGTCTGGAAAGTATCGTTATAAAAGGGACAACTTTTAACGTGCCTCTTCATTAACGATAAATTTTTTTTTACAACATTTCAGCAACATTGAGTCACCCTGGGTCTCAACTGTTCAAACTGAAATTTTGGGGTTGCCTTGTTGTGACTTATCACGTGCAAAGTACGAGGTCACAACAAGAAGCCAGGTCTCCAAGTGAACACCCTGCAAACAACCCATCCCATTATTATAATTTTCATAACACCAAGGTGTGTCCATCGCAGTCTGTTTAAGTAAGTAAAACCTAGAAGGTCTTAAACACTCAAATCGGACCAATGTAAATAATTTTCCTTGTCAAACAACGATAAGCGCATGTCTTGTATTGTTGCTACCATCGTACGTGTAAGTACAACTAAAAGTTGTACCATCACGATACGATACTCTGTGCATAACACCAAAGTGTGTTCATCGCAGTCTGTTTAAGTAAGTAAAACCTAGAAGGTCTTAAACACTCAAATCGGACCAATGTAAATAATTTTCCTTGTCAAACAACGATAAGCGCATGTCTTGTATTGTTGCTACCATCGTACGTGTAAGTACAACAAAAGTTGTACCATCACGATACGATACTCTGTGCGTAACCAAAAGGGTTGTACCACAAAGGATCTCTTTTGCGGTAAGCTTAGATGAAATTCACATTCCATCAGCACGCCAGAATTTTTTTTGTCCCTTAATTGTTGAAGTATAAAATCTTGGCCAGATCTTCAAATATGTTTTTGCCTTTGTGCAAGTCTTTAACGTACGCTAATATGGATTTATTATGCTACGGTATTGTTGTACTAAGTACATCAGTATGTCTCGCCGTCTGTATTGAATAGGTACCTTTATATGAACGTTAACCTTTTGTTGCCATCATAGGTGGGAACCTTATAAAATCTGCCATCATAGGTGGGAACCTTATAAAATCTGCCGTCATAGATGGGAATCTCAGAATATCTACTAAATGCGATACGGGGAGCCCGTTATAATTACTCTGTGGGTTTTTGTCAGAAATGTCATAAATACCTAGTCTTTTGCACCTCCCTTCAATACTGGGCAACCCAGTTGTAATTCGTTCATTGTTATCCGTGAAGACGTTATAAAACTTACTTGCAAATCTTTTGATTTTGCAATCTCATTGTTATCCGTGAAGACGTTATAAAACTTACTTGCAAATCTTTTGATTTTGCAATCTTGTACGCTATACGTGAAGACGTTACAATACTCACCATGTCCAACATTACCAAATATTATTGTAATGTGCCAGGATAACTGCTGTAGACCTTGTTTCACCTCCACCCAGAGGTCGAATTTCGGAAATAGCCAAATCCCCAGCAGTTTTCTTCGTTCAAATGTTCCCAATTACCACCCTTCCCCTTCCTCGAAATTATCCGTGAATGGGGATATATGCGTTACGCACTTGGCGTTTCGTTTGTCAAATGGGACAATCTTCATACGCGGATCCTTTCAACTTCCTACTCCTTTCCCAGTTGTCATTATTGTAATGTGCCAGGATGACTGCTGTAGACCTTGTTTCACCTCCACCCAGAGGTCGAATTTCGGAAATAGCCGAGTCCCCAGCAGTTTTCTTCGTTCAAATGTTCCCAATTATCACCCTCCCCCTTCCTCGAAATTATCCGTGAATGGGGATATATGCGTTACGCACTTGGCGTTTCGTTTGTCAAATGGGACAATCTTCATACGCGGATCCTTTCAACTTCCTACTCCTTTCCCACTTTGTTATAACTAATCTTGTACGCAATGTTTTGTTTTTCGAAAGTAGAAAAAATGCTACCGTATAGACGTGAGCATAGGTCATGGAAGACCAACTTCTTTCGAATGGGAATTTTGTTATACGTACAATCCCTCAACCACGTATTCTTGGAAATGTATTTGGTAAAGAAAAAAACCAAAAGGGGTTACACAGAACCTGTCCTTGAATACGTACCTTTGTAACATGTATTAGGAATTAGCCACATTTAGTTAGCTCTCTCTCCGTCTCTCTCTCTACACGCCAAACAAATCCAACTTTTTCTCAACATGCACACTTGTTTCTCTCCAAACTTTTTCATCATTGGTCTACTAGGCAGGTAAACTTCAAGAATTTTGTTCTAATAATAATTTTTGCCGGATTTTAAAAAAAAAGAAAACCAGCAGCTCTGCACCCTATCTACATCTGCGCCTCTTCATGCTGCCCTCGCTACCGTCACGGAGGTCCCTTGCCTTCAATCCCTGCGTACCAAAAGCACCCGACCGCATCTAACATAACCTAGTGTGAGTCGTGCGTGTAGTTGCGAATCGTATCACCACAAAGAACCGACACTCCAAACAAACCCGAGCACGCCAGCTCTAGGTTGGTTCCTGTTCCTGCTGCCATTATGCAAATGTTCCTGCTGCATAATGCAAATGTTCCTGCTGCATAATGCAAATGCTCTGCTGCCATTATGCAAATGTTCCTGCTGCATAATGCAAATGTTCCTGCTGCCATTATGCAAATGTTCCTGCTGCATAATGCAAATGCTCTGCTGCCATTATGCAAATGTTCCTGCTGCATAATGCAAATGTTCCTGCTGCCATTATGCAAATATTCCTGCTGCATAATGCAAATGTTCCTGTTGCCCTTGTGCAAATGCTCTGCTGCCATTATGCAAATATTCCTGCTGCATAATGCAAATGTTCCTGTTGCCCTTGTGCAAATGCTCTGCTGCCATTATGCAAATATTCCTGCTGCATAATACAAATGTTCCTGTTGCCCTTGTGCAAATGTTTCCGCTGCCATTATGCAAATGTTCCTGCTGCATAATGCAAATGCCCTACTGCCATTGTGCGGATGCTCCTGTGCCCTTGCGCAAATAACAATACCAACGATTGTTCACAAAACAATCCCACTACATACAAAAACCAGTGTACCAACCACCAATTGCGATTCCACTCTCCAGTACTTCAATGGTTTCGTACTGGCTCACCCACAGGATCCGGAAGCAGTTACCCTTTCGACCTCTGTGACAGGTAGAACTCTCCACACCACCTAGAAGCCTCATCATGTGTTCTCTTCCTCGTATTTTCTTAAAGGCCCTAGTGTCCCTTGAGTGTAATCTCAAATGGGCCAGGTTACTGTGACAAAGTAACCTTGTAACTTCAGTGAAACGTTCAACCACCCCAGACATCCTACGCAAACCACGTTCGCAAACATTAGCTCACAGACCAATGATACAATTTTAGAGTTTTTTTTTCTATCACTGCATAACCCTTGTACCTTTCTTCAACAGATCCTTGTTCTTTGCAACTGTATTTATGTATGCCACTGCCTTTATATACATTTATTGACAATTCCTTGTTACACCATGTATCTTCTCTTTTGTGTTCTGTTCATAACTATTCTCCAGCTAGGAATCTCTCTCTCTCTCTCTCTCTCCTCGTTTCTCTTAAATGTTTTTGGCACAAGTGCTGAAAAGGTAAGAGGATTTATTAGTCCTACAGCTCCATTACCACGTCGCTTTTATTGCGGCGAGGGGGGAAGTGTTACGTTACAATTCGAGAATTAGACTTCGCCACGGACTGCAGAATAACGCGCCATATAGATGCGCGCGCACCATCCCCTCCCGCGCGCGCACTCTACCCCTTCCCGCGAGCAACAAACCGAACGGCCGCTAGACGCGCTCGCTCACCGCTGCCCGCGTCAGTCTCCAGCAAGCCGGCTTAGAGGGCCCACGTACCGCCCGAACATGGGCGACACCAGTTTCGCCGTTCGTGCGCTTCCGGTGTCCGATGGACGCTGCCTAGCTTGATAGAATCAAGCGCGTGGAGTCGCTGTTGGCCCAAAACCAAACGTGAGTCAATTACCATGTTATCCCTTGTGTGCAATTAAATGTATTAACCCTAGCCACGCGTGTTAGAGAAGAGAGACGGACATTCAAACTAAACTTTCAGCTAGGCTCGTTCCTTATGTATTATTGTGTCTCCTAGAATTGAATAAACTGTTTATGTGATAACCTACCGTGTTTTGCTTGACGAGGGAGGCCCTGGGACAATGGAGAAACGTGAAGTTCCGAACCATAAGCACTAGCCCTGAGTTTACGAGGAATCCTGCTTGTGCCAAATCTTGAGCTAGTTATAATTTGGGGCAGATACAGCAGCTAATTGTATTAAATATGTGGGAGCTTTCTCCAACCCTGCCGTTGGCATCAGCACCCACGCTGGACGCCAACAAGAGATAAATCGGTAGAAAATTTTTTTCCACTTTAAGTGTTGAATTTGATCAAATTTACTTCTTGAGCAGGAAAGCAATTTCATTGTCAGATATAATTTTTTGTTTTCACGGCCAAAAGTTTTATCGTGATTTATTTACAAACATCTGCCCTGATGTTTGATTTTCAATATCGGTGTAACGTCACGCTGATGGCGCAGTCCTGTCTGGCAGCTATGGGTCGAAAGGTTTTATGGTAGTGCGTTACAAGGGTTATAAAATTTCTTGAATTCTGTTAAATAAGAACAAACATTTGAAAGTTCCTAAATTCGGTTCCGCGACATCATCCCGCGACAAAATATCCACGACAAAATTTCCTCCGACAAAATATCCTACATACAAAACATACCCCAACAAAATATTTACTAAAAATAATAATTAAAATAAGGGATCCGTTGGATTTATCGGTCCAGTTAGGAGTTCTATCGAGCCGAACCCTCTGATATTAAAATATCTGGAGTCGGTGAACTATTTTTCCATTCGGTCTCTGGTAGGTTGACATGTTGTTCTTGTATTGTTTTGTATTTATTGTACTTATACAATGCAATTGCATAGCGTGGATTGACTAGATGATCATTTGTGGAAAAATGTGTGGGAGGGTTAAGTTTTTTCCTGTGGGAAAGATTTAACCCGGACTTAAAGTCAAAAGAACAGACATCCTATAAAAACAATACGTTATTTTATCAAAAGACAAATAAATTTTTAAACGTCACTTTATTTTCTTCGAAAAATTAATAGTTCATTATCTGTATTATTTTTGTTCCATTTAACTATTTTTGAACAATAATTTATTGTTTATCCATATTATTTTTTTCCATTTTACTTTATTAGAACAAAAATTTATTTTTATTATTAGTATTATTTTTGTCCAATTTTTCTATTTTTGAATAATACATTATTGTTATTTGTATTATTTTAGTCCCGTATTACTCTTTTTGAACAATAATTTATTGTCTTTACAGGACGTCTGTATTATTTTAGTCCTATTTTTTTGTTAGATTAGATTAAGTTTAAGTAGATACGTTGTTGGGGGATGTTTTGTCGGAGGATATTTTGTCAAGGATATTTTGTCAAGGATATTTTGTCGCGGGATGAAAACGCCTATTATCCCTAATTTATTTTCTGGGGAGATAATCAATTTTATGCGTAGGACCTAGGAGTCTAGCTGGCCTTGTGTAAACTGAGAAATGTAAAAAAAAAAAAAATTTCTAAAGATTATCTATTCAGTGGCAATGGGACAGTATTCCCGAAAGCTCTGCGATATGACGGTACGCCCAAAGAGTCTTGAAAAGTACACTTCTGCTGAAACTCCGTTGCATATTTTATACGCGCTGTTTTGTCCGTGATTCAATAATCCTAAGTGCAATTTACAAAGAAGGGAACTGTAGCGATCTATCGCAGATTGGCAATAATAGTCCTTGTGTAGGAATACTTCTCCCCTTTCCCGTACCTTTGTACCTTTCTCCGACATAACAAATAAAGTTTTACGAAACGACTTAACGGATAGATAGATGTCCGCCTGATTCATCTCGGCTGCATTTTGCATTACGACTTTTGTTTCACGTGATTCGGAAAACAAAGTAGATTGAACTGGGTTACGATAAATACTTTTTACTGCAATAGAATAATTTTTATTAAAAAACCATGGCGACAACATTTTGAATACCATACACGGCAACACGAAACTGGGACTAACAATTAGACTTCAGAACAAACGATGTGGGATAAATTTCGGAAGCGGGTACGCGTACCGGCAACCATTTGTTGGATAACCAACACTTCTACCATAGGTCTCCCCAGGTGGTTCGCTATGTTTGGTGACTTTGCAGGGGTGCCTGGGTTCAAGGGGTGAGACTTATTTGGGGCTTGCCGGTGGATGCGTCTGCCCACCATCTGCGTGTCAGGCTGGATCGGGAGAGACGGGTTGAGGGAAATTTTTTGACATTTCCTGTAGTACTCTCCTGGAACATAATACTTCTGGACACACTGATCTCTCGATACCCATCTTTCATACCTTTTTATATCTATAACTATCTCTCTTTCCTTTTCTAAAAGATCCTCTAAACGGCATCCTCAATGATGACATATGAATTGACAACAAGCCCCGAGTAATATAAATAACGTGTGGAGCTAATGTAAATAAACGTCTGGTCTTGGGTCGCAAACGTCGTTATAGCACTAAAAATATTTCAAAGCTTTCTAGAAAATAGTTGCGTTGATCTTAAAATTGATGTCGGAGAAAGCTCCGCTAATTTCGGGACCTCAAAGTTACCATTTAGCATAGGTTGTTTAAAAAAAATTGAATTACTTAGAGTAGAACTTAAATAGAACATGAAAATTAACTTTCAATATTTGATGAATTGTTCAAATTTTCTCTATCTGCTTCAGAAAGTAGGTTTGTGTTGTACAGAAAATAAAATTAATCTACGTTTGTGAGTGTATTCTCAAATATTTTACTGTGAAATTTCCTTAAGCCTACGAGTGTGATATTATCATAATGATTAGAACTGACGTGTACTCTAGAAACTTATTTAAATTATTAAGAGTGTTTCTAAATCCAGACAAGCGTTATGTGTAAACGTACGTATCTACGTCAAAATACATCTTTAAATTAACAAAAAAAAATTAATAACCCCCAAAACAAGCACTAACTATTTCCCCAATTTTTATACTCTTCTACTCTTCACATTATAAGTATTCTTTACAACCACAAATTTAACACGTCAAGCAAGTCATTAAATCCACCGTGAATAACTAAAACAATCAGTAAAAATCGACCCGCCATATTTCTTAAATATTTTGCGGGACTATTAACGCGCTATAAATCTGTATACGTTATGGGGAAGTCGTGGAATTTATTAACCCTCATACTCGCGTTTACTATCTCTCTTGTGTAGCCGCGTATCTGTTTTCACTGGGAGGTTTAATCGTCATACTGCAGACGGAAATTGCCGTCTAATATTAACAAGACAAATGGCCAAAGAAGGGGAAACTTTGCAAGTCAGAATAAGTGGTTTAAGATGTTCTTGGCATCTCACAATGTACAAGATTGAGAAGAAATGAGAATCTTCATGTGCTATGGCACTGATTTTATTTTATCTTTGATATACTATCAACAAATGTCCTGTTTTTATTTTCTGTCTGTTTCACATTTTCATTGAAAATTGTTCATATTTTCATGGTCAATGATTTTTTTTTTTTTTTACATGAGCTCCACACAGGAGGCCCTGAGGAAAATAATTTCCCTCAGGGCCTATGTCATCTATGGGGATGCTGTGTGGAGGGTTTTTAAAGGAAAAGGAGGTGAGGAGAGTTCTGGGAGGGAAAAGGGTTTAAGGGGTTGGTAGGAATCTGGGGTTCAGTGTGTCCTGGTCATCCGCCTCCAAGACCTAGACAAACCTCACCCCATGAACCCAAGCACCCCTGCTAAATCACTAAACGTAGCGAACCACTTGGAGTGACCTATGGCAGAGGTGTTAGTTATTCAATAAAGGTTCCCGGGGCGGCGGTACCCATTCACAACTCCCAAATTGATTAAACAATATCAAGGGTTTTTTTATGTTTCAAAAAGTTATGCCTGATATCAATGAATCACAAAAATTCATTGCTTTTCTGAGCATACAGAGTAGAGTGTGATAAAGAATTGTTTTATCGTGATTAATTTGTGGGTTATCATGCCTCGTCATTATTTTCTTTCACTTTCTAATCAATCTAAGATTATGGGTACCACCGCCCTGATTATGGGAACCATTTATTGTATAACCAACATTTATGCCATTTTGGTTTGATACATTTGGTGACTTAGCATGGGTGCCCAGGTTCATGGAGTGAGGTTTTTCCAGATCTTGGCGGCGGATGTGTTTGCCCATCTGCTGCATGGTGGGCCAGATCGAAAGAGACTGGTTGAGGGATGCCTTTTGACCTTTCCATCCGATGTCTCTCGACCCATTTCCTTGCACTTCAGTTGGAGGGATGGATTTATACGTCCGTCATTCCTAGACACACTGGCCCCCAGATTCCTACCCACCCCTCATCCCTTCTCTTTCCCAGAACTACCTATCCTTCTCTTCCTTAAAAAGACCCTCCACAAAGCATTTTCTAAGATGATATGCGTCATGTGTGGAGCTTATGTAATAAACAAAAAAAAATATTTATTAATAGTATTGTAGTGAAATGACGGATTCAATGGAAAATTTTATAAAATTAAAAATACTGTATTTTTTTTTGTCATTTTTACCTTTCATTGTTTTGTTGAAATAATAATAATATAATACCACTTACAAAATATATCTCTAAATTATGATATTATAATTAACAATTTTTTTTAAACTTGAAATTAATACTGATCTTCCATTAAAAGCATTCGTGAAAGAAAGAAAACTTTACATTTTATACAGTCAGATCGCGATCACGATCATGAAACTAAAAGACACAAACATCCATGTATTCAATAAGAAGTAAAACAAATGTAATTATTTATAATAAAATATTATCAGTGTGACTTTCATGTGGAAATAGGAGAAGCAGTCTTCCCGATGATGATTTCTCTAAAATACTTTTTGAAAGAGTTCAACAATTGTACTTTATTATTAATGCTTCTGATTTCACCTGGTAATTTATTAAAGAAGTATTTTCCTTGGTGAGTTTAATGGTGTTATACAAAAGAAGTGTTTAGTCTAAGGCATATAAATATATGTTTTAGTCAAGAATGAGAATTAATATTTTTCTTTCATAATTTGAATGATTAAATTTTTAACAAATAATTTTTTTAAATGTTGGAAACTTGGATTCATTGAATAAACATACGGGAGTCTGGAGGTTTTTTAGTATAATTTTTATAATGAGTTTTTTAACCATTTCTATGTGGGGGTCAGACTAGTTTTGTAAGCTGCTCCCCAATTGATAATAGCATACTGAAGAAAAGACTGTACTAATGCGTGGTTTATTAAGAATACATTTTTCGTTGACAAAAAGTTTATAATTCGTCAGAATATATAAATTAATTTCCTAATTCTTTTTATTATATGGCCGATGTAATCTTTCCATTTTAGATTTTTATCTGATTATTCCAAGGTATAAATAATTTTAACCGCTATATTGAGAAGTAATTAAAAATTTTGGTCAACAGTGATAAGGGTCTTTTTGAAGATTTGGAGGTATGTATAGTATTAGTGTTAATTTCGGAAGGGTTGACATATGTTTTATCATTTTTTAACGATAGGAGGCTAACGTCAAATCATATTTTTAGATTATCTATGTCGTCTGTGGCTTTAAAGTTATTTTTTCTCATATTTTTTCTTTTATTATAAGAACTGTATCATCGGTAAAAGGGATAATTTGTCCATGTAATGGTTGAATAAATATGTCGTTTAAAAAAATTAACAATATTGGTCCCAATAACGGTCCCAGAACGTTGCCCTGTAGGATACCAAAATTTGTCGTTTCTTGGTCGCTAGTTTTTTCAATTATTTTTTATTTGTTCAAGTAACTTTTTATCCATTGGGCGGCTTTACCGCTGATGTTATTTGATTTCAGCTTTTTAATAAGCCTTACGTGTGAGATACTATCGAATGCTTTTCTTAGGTCTATGAATATTCCTGCGCGTTTATTGCCTTCATCAAGTGCCGAGTATGTAAATGATGTTTGTTATTGCGTCTTGGGTGTTTTTTTTTGTTTTCATGAATCCGAATTGATTGCTGCGTAATATTTTATTATTCTCCAGAAAATCTACAACTCGTTTTTTTCCAAATCTTTTCAAATATTTTTGCTATATTCCATATTAGGGATATCGGTCAATAATGTGAAATATTTTGTGGGTCACTAGTTTTAGAAATAAAGGATATTATATATTTTTGTATAATTTATTACAAATGTACCTTTAGTCAGACTGAAATTAAAAAGATGGGTAAGAGGTTTTAGTAAATTTTTTTTTTCAAAAACGAGGTCAAAACCTGGAGAATATCCGTCCTTCATGTGTTCTGTTACAAGTTGTATTTCAGAATCATTAGTTTTTTTTTTAAGCGGGTGGTGTTTATGGTTTTTGTGCATCACTAGTTATAGGTTTTGGCGTATGTAGAGATGTAGAGATGTAGAGTTGTAGAGATTATTTTTTACTCTAGAGAAATAAGAATTAAAAACGTTTGCTGTTAGTTTAGAATCACTGGATATATCTTTAATATTATTTTCATGTTCTACGTATTTTATAGAATTATTCTTTTTCTTGTTCTTAATTGCATACTTTAATGTTTTCCCAATAATTTTATTGTTTTCTGAAGTAAAGATTTTTTTTAAGAAGTCGTCATTACTTGTTTTTTAATCAAGGTTGCTAATTTATTTCTATGTTTTCTGAGAACGATCTAATTTTTTTCTTCATGTGGATTCTTAATTACTTTTTCACTTTTTTTTTTTTCTCTAATGGAATTATTACATCCAAGTGATCCAATCCGAATTTTAAATATGTATCTAATGAGACCTCTGTTTTGAAGGTTTCAATATGATCCTTAAGCTTTTTTTTAAATTTTATTTCAAAGTCGAAAAATGCATATTTGAGCCTTCATTAGATTGTAATATTGTGTATAGTTTATGCTTACAATTTTTTTCTCTAACATTGGAATGTTTTGGTTTTTTTTAGTCGTAATTGGAGCATTTATTTCTTATTTCATTTCGTTATCATATAATAATAAGCAAGTATGGTAGTCAGTTATATTCGTTTGCAAAACCATTAAAAAGATTTTGTAATTTTATTTTTACCCAAATATAATCTAAACGAGACGATTTTTCTTCATGTATTTCTCGAGTAATTTGTTTATACATGATTTAAAATCTAATCCAGTCATAAAATTTAGATTTTCATTTTTGTAAATATTTTTGGATTTTCCGTAAATATTAATATTAAAGTCACCAGCAATGAAATAAATTTTATTTTTAAGATTAAATAGAATATTTTTCAGTTGATTTATAAGCAGTGAAATATTTGATTCATGTGTTCTGTAAATGACAATTATATGATAAATATATTTATCGAGTTTTATTTCAATTTGAATACATTCGCTCATGGAGAAACTGAAGTGACAATACTGAATTCGGTGTGAATGAACATTACGATTCCACTCTTAAATATGTATTTTTATCGGAATGTATTTATAGTTCAGTAGCTGATATGCTGGTGACTCGTCATTTATGCAGTATGGTTGAAATAGCAAATTATTGATTTTGATATAACATATTTTTACGTTTCGGAAAATACTTCGAATATAATAATTTAGGGGGAGGATATTGATTACAT
Source organism: Glyphotaelius pellucidus (assembly GCA_936435175.1). Lineage (NCBI taxonomy): Eukaryota > Metazoa > Arthropoda > Insecta > Trichoptera > Limnephilidae > Glyphotaelius > Glyphotaelius pellucidus. The sequence continues at coordinate 27,710,575 of OW386538.1, read as the reverse complement.
GTGTATGGGCTTGCACATTCGTATTCATGGAATTTTGGAAAAAAACTTCTTTAGCACCGTTGTGATTTGATACTCGATGTAATACTAAAAAAAGACAAACACATAAATCTGTAAATTTAGCCTGCAGGAGAAAGAGATATAATAATCGGTTCATCTTTCTGTGGTGCTTTAAAGCTTATTTGTCTCCTCTTTGTGCTGTGCTTCGTAACCTCCCAACTCTTGTCTCTTTCAGTTTTCTGAAAGTTTCACTTCTACTGCGTGTGAACTGTAGAAATTTTTTTTGTTTCACCATCTTTAATATATAATTTTTCAAATTGTACCTTGTATTTGGTAGAAGATCACTTTTGAGATTTTTTAGTTTATTTTGATTAGAGTTCGAGCGGTTTGTGCATTTGGAGGGGCGTGATTGGTCCAGAGATTTACTTTCCCAGTATTCAATAAATATCCGCAATAATCTGATGTTTTTCTGATGTTTAGATGATTTATAATTATTAATTATTACACTTATCTAATATAATAATATAAGCAACCGTATTATAAGTACCTAATCCTAATATAAGGACACAAAAATATATTTGGTTATGACCTGTCAGTGGCTTAGTGGCCATCGCTTACTGTGGTGGTAATAGGAGATTTTCAAACATTGTTAGGTTTATTCGTAACCCGGCAATGTTTGTCTTTCTTTAAAAAAAAAATTAAGATATATATTATTTGTTCGCTTTTGTTTTTGTTGATGTTCAGGATGTTATATTTTATTTTTTTAGTTCCTTTGAGAGTGGTAATATCGCGGAAATAAGTACAAGTCAATTGAATGGGTACCGCCGACCCGGGAACCATTTATTGGATTACCAACACTTCTGTCACAGGTCACCGCAAGTTGTCCGCTAAGTTTCGTGACTTAGCAAGGGTCCCCGAGTTTATGGGGAGAGATTTATTTGGGTCTTGACGGCGGATGGATCTGCCTACCAGATGCATGGCAGGCCGGATCGGGAGAGAATGGTTGAGGGAGTCCTTTTGACTTGTTTAGCCGTACTCTCTCGGAACGGATTTATACATCTGCCACTCCTGGACACACTGACCTCCAGATTCTTACCCACCCCTAATACCCTTTTTCTCCCCAAAACTTCCTCTTCTTCCTTTACTAAAACGACCTTTCGCACAGCATTCCCAAAGATGACATAGGTTCCGGGGCAGCGAAACAAATTTTTAAAAAAACTTTATATTCTAACGTAAAAGTATTTGCGCTTTGCGGCAAATCAACGTGAAACCTACCCTGTAACTTTTATTCTATTTTAAATATCATTATTTTCTAAGCTTTAAAAATTGAATTACAAAACCACGTCAAGATAAAAAAAAATGCTTTAACATTTCCTGTTGCGGGAGAAAGGGCAAAAAAGGTTTTAAAATTTAAACAGGTTCTGCTTTGCAACTCGTGTATAATTATAAAGTATAAGTGTGTAGTGTGTATAGATATGTAGTGTATAAGTGTGTTTAAAATCTCAGTGCTCACGTGGTTGGGTGAGGAAATTACAGTTTTTCTCATTTCATTTTACGGTATAACGGAAAAAGTATTTCAAACCTTAATGAAAATTTTATGAAATTTTAAATTTGGTACCTACGTTAAAAAGAATTCTTACTTAAAAACGAAAAAAGCACACTTTGAAAGAAATCAGCATAAAACATTATTTGAAAATAAAAGTACCTACATTAAATAAAATTCAGATTGTTTGTGAAACTTTAGAAAACTAATTCATTTTACTGGTAATGTTAATATCCATTTGAAAATGACTAATAGAATTAAATCAATTTATTACCAACTTGTAGGTACCCCTATTATTTTATAATGCTTATTTTAACATTTATAAAACTTACAGCTTATGTAATAAATTGCATGTTACTTTGCAAAGGAAACGAAGCCATCCGATTGTCTTTAATATTAGTTAAAAAAATGAGCAAATAATTACTGAAGCGCAATCGGTTGGTGTTATTTATCCATTAATCCAATAGGAGAATTCTTAAAACTGAATAAATTAAATTTGTTAATCGTGTTATGTTTTAATGGCGTTGGCCCATAGATTTAAAACTATCTAAAAATATTATCTATTTGATCGTTGTACTCGAATAATTCTCCCATCATGCAGGTCTTTAATACCCGACATCAGCAACATCACAAGAAAAAACCGATTAGCGTTTCAAAGCTGACACACATTTAAAGTGGCAGGCAATCTTTTAAAGTATCCCCTCAACCAAAGCATCCCTCTAAAGCTTTTTCACAAAGCCCGTGAGTTTCGGACCATGAGGAAACTCTTCTGTTGTCAAGAACTTCTTACGGAGGTATCTGCAGAACTTGGAGTGCGGTGAGATGTAGTAGAGGAAGGGTGGGGTGTAGTCTCAATCAGCAGATACCTTTTGCTCCTGTTTCTAGGTAAACACTCGGCATAACAAGAGTGCTAAGGGTCATATGCTTTTTTTAGATAGTAAAAGCTCACTTGACCGAGTTTTGTACGAGTCATATTAGAATGTGAATTATTACACAAATTTTGTTTTTCACGAATACGAGAAAACAGCTGCACTTTTAAATAAATAGTAGAAATATCATAAAAGCTTCATTAAAATGATATTTTAATTGATTTGTCAGTCATTGTCGGTCAAAGTTGACCATCAAGGTTTTGAGCGCAAATGGGCAGTGTTGCCATTGCGTGTATTTGAACATTGCGTTTTTATAATTTTCGCAATTTGTTCAAGTTTGTAGACAGCATTTTTGTCGTATCCCAAAATTTTTAGTGTTTTTTTTTCTTAATTACGTATTACAAATAATAAGAAATGTGTATGTATCAAGCATGAAAATACATTATTTTTTTTATTTGTAATCATTAAAAAAAAACTGCCGAACTTTCATTTTCATAAAAAGTAATGTGTTTTCACCATGTCCTATCTCTAAATTTAATTAAACCATGTCTGATTCCGCAAGATGTATAAAATAGCGAAAATGATAATTTTTTTGGAAAAATTCAGTTTTTTTCGAAAAATTACTCTAAAATATGGAGTACTCGTATTTTTGAAAAAAATCACATTTAAAATGTCTTATTTCGTAACGATATTTATTTATTAACATTAACTCCCTTTAAGTTTTTACAAAGGAATCTATATATACATCAAAATATGCTTGCTTCTGTCTATTTATATTAATAGGCCAGTGCAATTAGCGCAAAAAAGGGGGTCGCGATCGGAATTATTCCGGTAGTCCCAATTTTTTTACGTGTTCCTTACACACATCTCCTGATGTAAAACCTGAGTTTTTGATCTTGGCGTACTTGAGTTTTTGCTGCCATTTTGAAATAACCAGGCGAAATTGCGCCAAAATCTAGATTTTCTCAAATATCTCGTTACCAATAAAAATGTTGGCTAAAGTAGCTAGAGTAGTACAAATTTAGTAGAACGTAAAATTACGTACAATTTTTATGTAAAAAATTTTCTTCTATCTCTAATAAGTATTTACGATAAAATATGTGTAAGTTTATAAACAGGTAAATTGCACAATTTGGTTTGGTTTTCTGTACAAATCTCTTTTCCAGTACAAGTTTGTGAAAAAATTACTGAATTTTGTATAAAATAAAATTTCTAAAAAGAGGTGCGATTTTAATGTTTTTGTTATTGTTTTTAATTGATATATTTTTTCTTATTTTTTATACGCTCATAGGGCTTTTACATAGATTGCAGTACATGTAAAAATTCAGTACATGCAGTATAAAGTATAAACAAAAATCGACAGGTGAAAACAGAAAATTCACGATTTATTACGATTTGTTACCATTTATTGGATTTATTCCACTTTTTATGACATTACATTTTTACATATAATAACTTTAGATTTACGAGAGTAGGAGGGTCACCCCCCGGTTCCTGGGGGGAGGAGGATCATTCTGTGGGTTTGAATCAGGAACATCAAAGCAAAATGTAGACATGAGGTCTACACAAATTAAGAGGGATGACACAGACGTCCAAACTCTCGTTGATTGGTTTGTTTGTCATGAACCATTTCCTAAAACAAACGTTATTATGTCTTTAAGCGGTGGCACAATTGGGGATAGCAAAGCAACTTGTCACATGACTGAAAAGATGGGGAAATGGGCTATGTCTAAAGTTATCAACCAGAACTTTGGTAACCTACACTTAAAACGTACGGATGCGATAGTTTCTCTTGCGGCGGTAACCAGCAACATAAATAATTAGGGTGTGACTGTGACATTAGATCCATTAATGCTATTCCATCGTATGTGTATTGCCAAAAAGTCTGAAATTGAACTTAAAGAATAATTCCATGAGCTACTCCTGTCCCACTGTCTCTTTTCTCAGAGGAAGGCATGCGCAAAGGAACCAAGTCCATAATTAATAAATAAGTCCATATTTTAGTATTGTACTCATCGTTCAACCCTCTACCAAATAACACAGAACTGGGAAGCGTAAAATACACATAGTTGATGGAGGATATGTACTGTTTTTTGGGGTCGTGCTAAACCTTTTTCAATAATTTTTTCGCAATATGTCAGGTGTGTACAAAAGATTCGGATGAAAAGAAAAGCACAAAGGGATGGAAAGAGCACGGCGTGCCAGAGTTACAACTTCTGCTGAAGTTTTGTTTTATGAAAACACTCATCCACAATTCCGATGATGATTCGGGATGGTCCGACGCTCTGTGTAAACTGTGCGACCTAAAGTTTAAGTTTAGACTTACGGAATTCAATACTTCGTTTGTGTGAAAGGACTATGAAACCGTACATGATTTTACTTCAATGGCAATCCAGAGACAATTGCCACAGAAAAAGTTTCTGTGAAATGAGAAGAAGAAGTCTCTTTTTTTTTGTTATTTGTTTTTGGGGTGTTATGTCTTGTTTTGCTACCTCCTTCTTTAGCCAACGTTTCGGACAGCGTTACAGTCTCCATCATCAGGGCAGATGAGCAAATGATATTGGTGAAAGTGTTTGCTTATGTTTGTCGAAGCGATACCGTGCTGCCAGCTCCATTTCTATACGAGCTGGTGTTAGAAAAATTCAGCATGGTTTTTTTGCGTTTAGCTTTAGTGTAGCCGCCAATTACTGGATACCAAGAACTATTGAGCTTAGCTCTGTCGTCTCTATTGATGTTGATGGGGTTTTTATGGATTTCAATTGCCTCCGTAATTAGGCGTGCTCTGTAAGTTTTGGGTCTTCCCAGGACTTCAGGGACAAATTCAAAGTAATGGCCGGTTTCGATTAAGTGCTCGGCGATTGCCGATTTGTCAGGGTGGCCAAGTTTACAAGCACGAAAGTGTTCCGAAATCCTTTTGGAGATCGTCCGCTGTGTCTGGCCTACATAGACCTTGTCACATCCAGAACAGCTGAGTTTATACACTCCATCTGTTTCCAGAGGAAACTTAGTCTTTGCCGACCTCAGTAGGTCTTGGATTTTTGTTGTAGTTCCGAAGACAGTCTTGATGCTCTCTTTTCTCAACAGCCTGGCAATTCTGTCTGTGACATTATGAATGAACTGGCGACAATGGATTGCCCATCGCAACTCCTTCCACTTGCTCGAAAAGTTCACCCTGAAAAGCAAAATAACCTGTTTTGAGGCAGTGTTCAAAAAGTTTGAAAATGCGACCGATTGTCAGTGCTATTGGTGCACCGACGCACAAACTAACAAACAATCACTGCCGAACAATTATTTGCACTTTTGTATGGCGGCAATGAGAAATCAAATTTGGAAATTTAAGGAATTTTATTTTTGTCAAAGGGTAACTTACTCCAACACCAATGTAGAAAGAGGCTGCACCTCAGGCGTTGCTGAACTTTATATCATGGCAATGCAAAAAAAATTGCGCTGAAAAGTGCACATGAAGAAAATCGAGTTTGAAATGCTCCCTACTCTGTATTCACTGTAATGGCAGCTCGTGCGAGAATGCTGTGGAAGCCTTCGTTCATCATGATGACGAAGAATTTGGTGACCCAGTCACCACAAATTCGGCTGACGAGACATAGGAAGACTGTATTGAAGCTGTTTGGGGCTCGTAACTGGTAGTAAGAAACTATAGTGAATAGTCATAAATTTTAAGAAAATACATTTTTTTCTTGTTTTTTTTTTATCACATCTAATTAATAATTGTATCTATATGTTGTGTTTACTGATGGTTAATGTTGCTGTTACGTATGTTTCATGTTATTTCAACAGTAATTATTAAAAAAAAAGACTAATCAAGGTATGCCAAGATTAAAACACCATTCTTTTAATTCAATTTTTGGCTTAATTTTTGTGTAATTTTGATATTAGAACATGGAAATCTAATTGACATAAAAACAATGAACGTAATACCTTCGTTTTTATAAAAGTTTATTTTCTACCAAATTGATATCACTTCTTTTTTTCATAAAATTATCCTGAAAAAGAGATACGCACAAAAAACCAAACCAAGTCGAGCAATTTACCTGTTTTTACAAACTTGTACACATTTCAACGACTGCATATCTCAATATTTATTAACGATAGAAGAATTTTTTTCCATAAAAATTGTAAGTAATTTATGTTCTACCAAACTTGTTAAGCTTCTTTACACGAAATTTTTATTGAAAACGAGAAATTTGAAAAAAAGTGGGTTTTTGCGCGATGTCGGCTGTTTTTTTTTCTTCAAAACAGCGGCGAAAGCTCAAGTGCGTCAAGGTAGAAAACTTATATTTTACATCAGGAGATGAGTTTTTAAAACATATTAGTACGAAACTTTGATTGCGATGAAACTTTGGGGATTTGATGGGTGCATGCCCGCGATGGTTTCTATATTTAATAGCGAGGTCTGGCGTCATGAAAATGCATTACTAAACGGTTCATCCGATTGCGAAGAAACTTTGGTGAGTTGTTGTGAGCACGCCCGCAAAGGTTTTTATATATACTGGTGAGCTCTGGCATTATGAATTTTGTATTAAAAAATTGCAATAGGTGGCACGTGAGCTGTTTCAAAACTGAATGTACCGGGACTGAATGTATGGAGTGCGGGAGGGGGGAGGAAAACTCGGCAGGAGGGTTTGCGGGAAGGAAGAGCAGGAAGGGGGAGGGGAAATCGAGAGGGGGGTTCGCGGGATGGGGAAGCAGGCGAAAGGAGTGTGGAAAAGGAAGGCGGAGAAGGCGGAGTGGGAACGCGAGTGGGGAAGGGGACGCGTGTGAGGAAGGGGTGGCGGAAGGGGAACGGGACGAATAGGAAAGGACACGCAGGGAGAAACGATTTCTTTATTAAGTGGCATAGCAACGCATGCCGGGACCTCGCTTGTAGTTTATAAAATTATTTTAATTCTTTTATTATCATGCAGTTTTTTATGTACATGACGAAACTACCCTCGTAACAATATTTTGTATTTTAAGTGATAAGTTGAAGATGTCCTCGACTCGGCGTAATAAATGCCCTTCATCGGTAGTCTAGGTGATGTTTTTTGAAAACAAGACTTATATTAATAAGTTTTTTTTTACATTTTTTACAGCTTACATTATTTGGAATTATCACCAGTTCATTTTATATATTGTTAAACATATAAGGTAAAACACCATGTATCTGACACTGTACCGATTTCTGACATATATAACTCATATAACGATTTTATATTTCTGACATATATAACTCATATAACAACTGATGTTATATTTCTACATATATTGGTATTAGTGTATTAAGAAGGTTGTTCCCCTCTCCTTCTAATTAATGTCTTGTTGAAGAACTATTTGACACCCATTTCTACCAAAATTATGCAGTATACCCCGGCACGTGATTTTCTAATATCGCTCATTTTTTAACCTTTTTCGGCGAGTAAACCAAATTTTACATTCTGTGATGACACCGTTCACCAAAGAATTATGTATTGATTTTTTTATGTTTTTCAATAGAGTGTTTACGTATTACTGCATTTAAAGTGGAAAAGAATATATTTTAACATATTTTGATGGTTTTTGAGCGGTACAAAATAGGTGGCCTATTAAACAGAGCACCCTTATATAAACCTTTTATATGGGTGCATATTTTCCCCGACAAATAAGTACCATAAAGAACAGAAATAAGGCACAAATAAATTTTATGTTATTATTTGAAATTCTATTTCATCTTTGGAAATTATTTAATGTGGTTCAGTATCGAGAATATTATTAAATTAATTGAAGATCCTATATCAAGAAACAATCGAGAACGATATGAGGTACATGAAATGAAGGAATACGAAGAAATAAACTGACAGTTTTTTGTTTTGGCAGGTTATAACTGTGTGAACTCTAATAACTAAATAAAATTTAATTAAATGAAGACACTATGAGCGAAACTCAATCGAAACAGAAAAATCAAAATAAGATATTTGCACCTCTGGTTGTACCCAGAGGTGCAAATATCTTTTTCTGATTTTTCTGTTTCCAGATTTTTGATTGAGTTTCGCTCATAGTGTCTTAATTTAATTAAATATAACAATTTGAGGTTTTACACATAAAAAGTTAAATAAAAAAATAATAACTAAATTAAACACTCGTAAGTGTCCACTTGGTATAAGCATCCTAAATGTAAATTTATTTTTATCTATATTTGTTAACGTAATTTGTTTGGATGTAATGCCTAAAAAAGGGAGTGTTAAGTTCCAAACTAGTGATACAAGCGATGTTTTTTATTAAGTTACATATTCTAATTAATTTTCATCATTAATATTAAATGAAGCTTCATAATATTGAAAGAAAATGCCACTTTTCGTTTAAATGTTATAACTTTAATATGACTATGCTCATTCCTTCCTCTCCTCAAAAAGACCCTCCACACAGCATCCCAGATGACATAGGCCCTGAGGAAAATTATGTTCCTCAGGGCCTCCTGTGTGGAGTTAATGAAAAAAAAAACTTTGCTGTTGTTTCACATGGCTTTGCATTTAATTCGTAGGTAAACATCTATGTCGGGTACTGGATTTACATTGATTTTGGTATGTCAGAAATATGAACAGCCATGTCAAACAATAAAAACGTATTGATTTTGCTATGTCAAAAATAGGTGTTCTTTTGACATGTTACATGTGATAAATTTTTCACAAAGTTAGATTTTATTATTTGAAATTGAACAATGTTTCCAAAAATTTTAAATTTTCTTTCAATAATACAAGGTTGATTTTAGAAAAAAAAAATTGAAATTCTTGAAAAAAGAGTGATAGCTAAACGTGTCAGACATAAGGTGTTTTACCTAATGTTTATTTGGAATATTTAACAAAAAGATAAGAAAAATTATACGTATTAATAAATGAAAAAAATCAAGGTCATCAATCCATTTACAAAACTTTATCATCATTTGCTTTCAGTCAAGGTACAAAAACAAATAATGTTATTAAAGTGGTAAAGAACAGAAAAATATTACATATCAAAAACAAACAAAAAAAATCATCATTAAGTGTAAGAAATTGTATCTGTGCGTTCAGTGTGATTATGTGGCAAGCGTACTATACAAACTAGGCACCATCCGAAATGCAATTTTAAAACAAATATATCCCTAGCGTAATTTACCAGAAAGAAGTACTTGCAGAATTATACTCGAAACTGAACGCGATGGGGGCTCGATTTTCAAAAGGTTAAAATGACATGTTACCGTATAAATAATTCCGAAACATGATACTTTTAAAATGGCATCGCGGAATCCGATGCACGGCCCGGTGGGTTCGATTCTCCAATAGCGATCAAGAGTTGTTGTAACTTGGTCGAATGTTTCATTATACGTATTCTTGAATGTCGAAGGGTTGAAGAGATGATTAAATTTGCAACCCAGTAAATATTTTCTATGTTTCTGATATTTTTGACGTTTCTATGGTGTGAATTTGAAATTACAACCGCACTGCTTTGATATTGCTGGTGGGTATATTACTCAAAAAACAGCCGACCACCTGCGGAAAAGAAATTGAATGCTCCTAGCACTCGCAAAACGACATTGCTACAGATCAATTTTCGTGTTAAAACTATCTACCTTCCGGCGATACGTTAAGTTTCATCTCTAAGCATCTGCTTTAGCTTGCTTTACAATATGCTAATATCACCGCTAAATCAGCCATTATATATGGAACCTTAAAAATTTAAAAAAATATGTGATGCTTGGCTTTCGAAAGGGGCGCGGGAAACCGTACAATGTACCACCAGATTTTGACAGTTTTTTTGATGTCGACTGGTTCAACCCGCTCATTGTTCGAGTGAGATGACTTTTGTTGTTTGGCGTCTGAGTATGTACCTTTCATTAGATTCGAGAATAATAAAGTCGATCATTGTAGATAGTTTCGACGGTGAATGTGAGCGGCCTCGATTGGGAAGTTGAGTTCCTGGGCAGAATAAATTGTAAAATCCAATGCGGCGCTGCACGCTGCATGCTGCACAGCGCGGTACAGTACGGTGCGGTGGCGGCATCTGTCGCCACGGCCATTAGTAACGCGATAGGCCTGTTCGGTGTGCAATAAGCAATGTGCACTCGTGTTCAGAGCACCGTCCGGGGGCATTCCACGCTCTAATAATGATAATTGGATAACTTGTATAACGCCGCTTTTTGTGAAAAACCAACCCAATAAGGGCATTATAATGAGCTGTTGCCTAGAAAAAGTGAATTATTATATAAATACTATTAATACATACAAATTATTACATACGCATATGCAATAAAAATAAAAATTAATAATTTGAAATTTGAGCTGATGTGTTCATTGGGCATTTTAAATTGATTAAAGTGGATCCTTAAAAAAAATGATTTCTTTTCTGAATTATTAATGATGTACTTTTGCAAATAAAATAAATAAAAAACACATCAAAAAACTGTATAAACAAAAATAATAGGTTTTTAGTATGATTTACGGTATACAAATAGCATTGGTTCATATTGCAGACACAACTTAATCTCATACCAATGTCAATTATGTATTATTTTATGTATGATTTAATTATGTATTATTTTATGTATCATTTAATTATTATGCGCGTGACCCTTCAAATTGCATCGAAAAAATAGTCTAAGGACGGGTTGTTCCACAGAAATTGAAAAATTCGTCATATCTAAATTTCAAAATTAAGGTTCTGTGAGAGTTCTCTTCAAGTTCTGTTATTATTTCATCTTTGGCCAGTTGTTTCATAAGATTTAGATAGTAACAGCACTTGAAAAGGACTTTCACAGAACTTGAAAATGAGCTTTGAAATTTGATGAATTGTTCGAATTCTGTATACCAGTCGTAAGTACGTTATGGTTTTCTTTGACACTTTTATTACAGATATTTTATAAAAATAAAAATTGCTCAAAAAATGAAAACGAAAATTTTCACCTTATTTTTCGAATAAAATTGTTTTTGCAAACGAGTTCCGTAAACAATAGAAAAGGCAGTCTCTATTATGCGGGTTTTCAAAAATATTGCAATGAGATTCCACATGCCGCTTCAAACTGTCATAATCCTCTCAATAGAAAACAATATTGTTGAAAACCTGTCCAAATATAGTATAAAGATCACAGAATTGCACACAAATATCGAAAAATAATGTTTTTCAAGGAAAAATATTCACATATATGTGTCAAATAATGTTTTGCCAATTTATTCCTCCGGCCGCGACGGCCTCCGTGGTCCCGAGGCAAGACTCTCGACTCACAATCCGAAGGTCGCGGGTTCGAACCCGGCGTGCGCATATAAATTTTATTTGATTAATTTGTGTTATTTCACAATTTATTCATTTAAAATAATAAATAGTATATTTGCGGCACGTTCCAGAGTGGAAGATACTATCATTATTGCCCTGGTGTAAGACCACCATTCAGAATTGAAACGTTGCTTGAAATGGCTTTAGCCGTGTTTAGTGACTAGATCTGAATAGCCAGGTACTTCCCCACCTTCCTCTTCCCTATCTCCTTCCCCTCCCCACTACCTTCAGCCTCACAACATACCCCGATTGGGGATGCCACAGTCTCACTGGCTCCAGACGGGAGCAGTTGGGACTCTTGTGCGGTATTAACGATAAAAAAAAAAAAATTTCGAAAATCGTTTTCAAAATAATTTTTTGCTTCGAAAATCGTTTTTGAAATTTGGTTTCAAAATGATATATATACAAGTATTTTGTTCATAAAACGCAAATCAACGAATATTGAACACATGACATCACGGAGCACAAATTAAAAATACCAGCCTCTACACAAAATTTTTGAGTGTTTCTTGTGTAGTGGTAGTTGACTTATGCAACATTCAGATTTTAACGCTTTCTTCCACTCGTCTGAATTCTTCAGAATTTATATTTCTATTCACTATTATGATTTCATATAACTGTTATAATTATTTATATTTCAAATTTATAAAAGATTTTTAACAAGGTTGAATGTGTTATGATGTCAATACAATCCGTTATGTCATCTGTATCCATTTCAAACCCGTTTAATTAAAATTGTATTGTTCCTTCCGTTCCTCATTATTGATGATAAACCAGCATTCAATAAAACAATATTCAGTATGGTTCGTGTGTTACATTGTTGAAAAACCTCTCGAAATTTAACTAATAATGTTGAATTTATCCGAACAATGGAATGGAATAAAAACCAATGTATTTGCAAAATTACGCACGAATACACTTCGACGCAGAAGAGAATATTACTTTACTAACGCACGGGATTTTTAGATTACACGCGAACACGAATCAACCAATAAAATATACGTAGATACTTATATACCTGGCAGTGTCGTGGAAAGACATATTTTTAGGGGTAATAATTCGTCACCTAGATGCAGAACTATCCGTAGTCCCGTCAAAGTCAATTTCGTTTTCATTCATTTCGTGTTCTTTACGCAATTGATTTTGTTATGCTGAAAGATTTCTCTCTTGTTGTGCAGAAAAAATCAAAGGTTCTCTCGGAATGATCATATTTCTATCAATGTATTTCAACACGTGCGTAAGTCATCTTATGAGTCGGAGGAGTTAATATTTTTTTAACGCAGAACTAACTATCTTAAATAACAGCAATATCACATAAGCCAGTTCTGCAGTCTTTGAATTTAATAGATCGAGTCAAAAATCACAGGCAGTATGGTGCTTACGTTATTTTTTGTATTTTTAAGAGATCGCGACATAATAAAAACTTGTCAAACATTTGGTTTAATCCGTTGCTGCAAAAAGTAATACTCGAGATGTGGAAAATGTTCCAGGCTATTCAGAACTTGTTACCAAATACGGCTAAAGCAATTCCAATTAATAAGTCTAATACCTGCACACCACACACCAGCGTGCAAATACAAAAAAGTAACTTTTTTATCCGAATACTACACAAGAGTCCCAACCGTCAGTAGCCAGTGAGACTATGGCATCCATAATTTTAGTAAGTTAGGAGGCTGAAGGTAGTGGAAAGGGGAAGGAGATATGGAAAATGTACCTGGCTATTCAGATCTAGTCACCAAATACGTGACTAGATCTGAATAGCCCGGTACATTTTTCACATCTCTTTCCCCTCCCCACTACCTTCAGCCTCACAACATACTAAAATTGGGCATGCAATAGTCTCACTGGCTCCAGATAGTTTGGAGAAGTTGGGCCTCTTGTGTTGTATTCGGATAAAAAAATTATATTTAATTTTTTTTTGTTATTTTCCGCTAGTGTATAATTAGACTTATTACTTGAAATGGCTTTAGCCGTGTTTGGTGACTAGATCTGAACAGCCAGTTACATTTTCAACATCCCCTTCACCTCCCCAATACCTTCAGCCTCACAACATACCAAAATTGGGAATGCCATAGTCTCACTAGCTCCAAACGGTTGGGAAAAATGATATGATTTGCATTACTGCTTTTTTTACTAATATTCAAGTATAAAACAATAAATTAAAAACACTCAAAAATTTCCGTTTAGTTCCCAATGCTACTAGCCGCCGACACGTCTGCACTAGTCACCAGATGGACGCCAACCGACTAAACTGAAACATTTTCGACCGACAGCGTAGATAGCGTAAACAGCGTTACCGACCACAGTCGCTTACGCTGAAAGCTACAGGCACTAAAAAGTGACAGGCATATAAGATAGAGCTGCAATATTTTTGTCACTGATGTATTAAATAAACAGCATTGAACAATTTTCGCTAGAAATCCTAATTTGACAAAAATGTCGTTTACGCTGTTCTGCCGATTATGGGTCGACTTAATTATTGTCTGTCACCAGGACGATGGATTGCCGTTAACGCTTCAACGAAGTGCAAACAATAGTTAAATAAATTTTATTGATATTATTATATGCATTATTATATTATTATTATCGCAATTCATTCTCAATTACAGCGTTTACATAGTCTTGGTAACAAATATTTAAACAATTTGGATGTATTTGGTAATAATTTTAATTTGTCAAACTTAAAACGACATTGGTACATAACCAACAATTTCTTTTTACTTCATAGACCATCTGTATCTTTATTTTTACTTAACTTATATTCTTTGTTACCTACTTTGTATCAAATCTTATGAGAAATAATTTTCTCTAGGGCAAACGTCATCTCTGAAGATGCCGTGAAGAGGGTATATTTTTAATTTTACGTTTATTAGGTCCTAACAATTTTACCCGCAACTCTGGATTCCAAATAAAAGTAAATCTCGGAGTTAATAATATGAGGTCAACAAAATCACTTCTGACCTCTGGCGTGTGGTGCAAAATCAAATTTGTTAACATTTTCAGTTTAATTTGAAGTTTTTTGCGCCACACTGTGCTACGTGTGCCAGGAATTTATTGAGTGTTAGTTTATGGCGTGGTGTGGATATTATATTTTCAACGTAATTGAGATCGTAAAGTAAGCAATAGGAGTCTACGCAAACAAAATTACAATACAATTAAATCATTTATTTGGTAAATGAATTCGACTGTCAGAAAAAGTAAAACGTATGGTTTATATTAATTATTTGATTTTTTGGAGGGTGATAAAAAATTCTTTAATTTGAAAAGGGCGGATTCCTCGATGATGGATATTGAAAAATTCTTCGAAATGTTGTTCGAAAATGCAAAAATATATTTATAAGAAAATAAAACAAAGAGTAAAAGAGATACATGATACAAAAGAAGATATCTTCTTGGTGATAAAAAGAGATAATAGAAAAGAGGGAGACAAATTATTATAGGACGAGTAAGTAGGGGGGAGAGTAAATAGTTTCAGAGGTTAACGGTAAAAATTAAATAATTATTTATTTTATTATGTTTGAATTATTATTACTGCTTTTTTTTAATTTCATGGGCTAGCAGTAATTATTATTACTGCTTTTTTAATTTCTAGATTGTCATAATTGCAATTCGATTTTTTTCCTTCCAAAAGTTTTCTCGACGGGGTGATAAGTTTCTATTAAATGGTTCACGAATTTAATAATCTATACTTATGTTATAAATGCAAAACTGCGTGTGTTTGTTTGTTACGCTTTCACGCATAAACCACTTAACCGATTTTAAAAATTCTTTCATCGATAGATAGCTACATTATATGCGTGTAATATAGATTGTATTTAATGGTGAGCTCTGGAATTATGAAATAATAAATATTAATATAATATTATAATTTATTAAACGTTTTCTGTCCCTAATAAAAGCGAGTTATTACTGACGTCGGAAGAGAGGCAAAACAAATTGCTGCCGTGGAAACGATGTTGATATATTTGCGGGACATTTTATTTCAGGCGTCGTAGTTAAAATCTTTCTTTAAAAATGAATCGCCAAAATGTACGCACGCGCGTAACTTTCGAGCGACTGTACCAAGTCGGATAATTTTTTTTTTTGTGCTCGTTATTTTGTTTAAAACTACTGGTGAGCTCTAGCAATATGGAATTTGCAATAGGTAGCAAGCGAGCTGTTTGAAAACTGAATGTACCGGGACTGAATGTATGGAATGCGGGAGGCGAAAGGGGAACGGGACGAATGGGAAAGGACACGCAGGGAGAAACAATTTATTTATTAAATGGCATAGCAACGCATGCCGGGTACCACCAGCTAGTATAGAATAAAGACACAATACTTCAAACCGTTTACAAACTGTTTGTTACCCAATATCGAAAATAATCAAAAACATTACATTTCGCAGTACAATGCATTTTATCTTTTTTTTTAAATAATCGTTTTTTATTCGAAATTCACAGTTCAATGTTGCCATCATTAAAAGAAAAATATTTGAAATATCCTGAATCCCGATGCACGATCCCAAACAGCGGGAGAACTTAATCCGCGTGTTTATTGCAGAATACCTACCGCAGCGTGAGCTGGGATATTTTTCAGTTTTAAATGACACAAAAAAACTGCTTCGATTTCTGAGCGTTTTCAAAACTCGAAACAAAAAACGTCATATTAATAGGAACTTTCTCCGAACACTCGATATTAGTATTTCACGATACAAATATTTTGAATTTCGGAATGAATTCAACATTGGTGGATTTATCACATACGATACACGATTTAAGCATCGCTCAACATTTTTTTAATCATAGCAGAATTTTCTAAATATTTAGGACTTGTTGTTTCAAAAAAATTGAACAATTTATTAAATTTCTTAAGTAAATTTTCACGTTCTGTGTAAGTTCTATTCATTTTCTGTTATAATATCTTAATAGTCTAGTTGCTTCATAAAACTAAAATAATCACTGAACTTGAGTAAAACTTACACTGAACGTGAAAATTAACTTTCAATAATTGATGAATCCTGTCTTTAGTTTTTTTTTTTTTATTATTGTCTAAACTCCTTAAGTACTGTTCAAGTCACCAATCAAAAGTCTCCTTTGTTTATTTCACGCAATCGCGAAGCTTTTTAACCGACTATTAGATTGATAATGTCTCACAGCCGTCCGTGGAGTAAATGAAGCAGAATTTTCACTATCGACGAAAGCTTCTATTCAAATTAACCGTGAGTAAACTTGCAAGAAGTTTACCGCACCGCGGTCCAAAACTCATGCATGCATGAAATTGTATCAAAACTTCCCCGGCTTGGTGAGCTCGGTGCCTACTGAATTCAATTGAGTGACGTTCGCACCAATATAATCGTGATACAAAAATGTTGAAGAACTGATAAGCAGCATTAGTAGCACAGCATCCATATTTTTTTTTTTTTTAAATCGTCGGAAAAATCCTCGAAAATCCTCGAACATCATGATTTGTATATTTTTTGTCTGCAATATCTTGAACAACACAGTTATTTCATCTGGAATATCTTGTTCAACCCAGTTATTTTGTCTGGAATATCTTGTTCAACCCAGTTATTTCGTCTGGAATATCTTGTTCAACCCAGATATTTTGTCTCGAATTTCTTGATCAGTGTAGTTATTTTAAGATTTCGTAATTAGAAAGAAAGCTCTCATAATTGAAAGAAATCGTATAAGCGGTCCATATTTATTTATTTTTATTTGAGTACATAAAACTGGCATGTTGCCCAAAAATTCACGTACATTGATGATCTTAATACAATGTTATACTAGAAATTATAACAAAAATAGTAGAAAAAATGGTTGGCTAAATATGCAAAAAATGACAATTTATTATTGCCACCTGCGCTGATGGGACAATGATTTTGTTGGTACCATAAATAAACCAATCCCAATATTGCCGGTCTTTAAATAAAAGGCTTCATCATAATATCAGCTTATACCTAAATTTATTTGGCAGCCACCTCTGGTCTGGAGTCCCAAAATACCTGAAAAAAACCCTCGACTCTGTGCAGAAACGGGCGGTCCGTTTGATAGATTCTCCTAACTTAACAAATGGACTGCAATCTTTAGAGCACAGGCGTCAGGTGGGAATGCTGTCCTTGTTCTACCGGTATTACAATGGAAGATGCTCCGAGGAACTAGCGTCACTGATCCCCTCGGCACCGGTGCATAGTCGGGAAACACGCCTAACACGCGCTCAACATTTGTACACGGTTGACATTAGTCACATAAGAACGGGTCGTTTCTACGACTCGTTCTTGAGTTCAACAGCCCGGCTGTGGAACGATTTGCCGGCTTCTGTGTTTCCTCCCTCCTACAATATGGGTCTCTTCAAGACCCATGTTCACTCCTTCCTCTCCTCAACAGCACCCTCCACACAGCATCTTCAAAGATGACATAGGCCCTGAGGGAAATTATTTCCCTCAGGGCCTCCTGTGTGGAGTTAATATAAAAAAATAAAAATAAATATTTATAATATACTGAATTAATTCATCTGAGACACGATGAGTATGTTCTGTTCAATCTTGGAATAACGAAAGAGGCTCAAATGTGACTGAAGACCTCATTAAGTAATTAACTCTCGTGTAGTGTCAAAAAGTACATGCTTATTGCCAATATATATTAAAATTAGTATTTCAATTCGAAATTGTCTATTTATTAATACTTTTGATTTTTGCGTACCGGTTTGACTTTTAGGAATGTAAGTCCATCGACAGATCCGCCAGTGTTGAAAGCGTATATCGATTTCTTATTTATTCCCTGTCAATATCGGTTTGGCTGATAACAGTGCAACCGTGCTCGGAATATCGATATAAAATTGTCCGAAGTTATGCCTATCGATCCGATAATGTAGAGTTATCGATTTCACTACGCTAGATTAGCAATTTTACCGTAGCATTGCGACGTTGGGTATTTAAGGTAAAAATATTTAAAAGCCTGATAAGGATGATTAGATCAGAAAAAAAAATTCACTTAACAGAATCATTCTAAAAGTTCTTTGAAATAGCTTTAGTCACTTTTAGTGACCAGAGTTGAATAGCCAGATACTTTCTACCCTTCGTCTATCCAATCTCTTTCCCTTCCCCACTGTTTACAGCCTCAGAACTTGAATAAAGAACGTAGAATAAAGAAGAAAACAACAAAATGCGGAGATCTACTATTATTTGCTGAAACTTCGAATTCATAACTGTGTTTCACCATCATTATGAAATTTTAATTTCAATCAAATGGATGGCAATATGCGTCAAGCAGTAATGGCCCGTACAGAGTAGGCCAGTAGTTTAGTCAAATGGCGAGTATTTTAGTAACTTAACATGTCCGAACACCATAAATTTAGAAATTAGTTGTAGCATTTTAGTCAGTCAAGTAGCGAGTATACTCGTTTGACGGCCGGCGTAGTCCAGCGGTAAGGCTCTTGATTCGCATTCCGAAGGTTGTGGGATCGAATCTCGGCGTGGCAAATAAATTTCATTTGGTAAATTTGTGTTATTTCACAATTTATTCATTGAAAATAATATAAAGTATATTTGCAGCACGTTCCAGAGTGGAAGATACTCTCAGTATCGCCTTGGTGTAAAACCACTTTTCAGAATTGAAACGTTGCTTGAAATGGCTCTAGCCGTTTTGGGTGATCAGATCTGAATAGCCTGTTACTTCTCACCCTCTTCTTCCCCATTTCCTTCCCCTCCCCACTATCTTCAGCCTCACAACATACCCGAATTGGGGATGCCATAGTCTCACTGGCTCCAGACGGGAGAAGTTGGGACTCTTGTGCGGTATTCATATAAAAAAAATAATAAAAAAAACTGCTTGCCCAATTCGAACAAGCAACAAACAAAAAAGGTTCATGAGGTGTGCTTTGTCTAGGTCTTGGAGGCGGATAACCAGGACACACTGAACCCCAGATTCCTTCCCACCCCTTAAACCCTTTTCCTTCCCAGAATTCTCCTCCATTTCCTTTCCTTAAAAAAACCCTCCACACAGCATCCCCAAAGATGACAAAGGCCCTGAGGGAGTTTAATTTCCTCAGGGCCTCCTGCGTAGAGCTCATGTAAAAAAAAGCTATAAGAGGCAAAAAGCATGCTGAATGGGCTAGGCGTTTCTATTGTTCTTCTTTATTCTGTTCCCAAGTGAGAATACCATACTTGATGCAGATACTTGGGAGCAGTTCGGATTCTTGTGCGGTATTCACTTTTTTAATACAAAATTCACCAAATTTGTGCCCAATAATGTTGTTAATGCCCATCAATTTTAAATGGAATTCTTTACTATCTTGTCAACAAAACTGACGCGACGCTACCGGTTCAGATTTTTTCCAATTTATATTTTGTACAGCGCTCCATAAAGAAAGTTATTCGCGATTTAACAATGAAATAAATTAAAATCTCTACAGGCGGGCCTGTCGTACTCCTATCAGGGGTTCGCAATCGCGGGCACGCGTGCCGCTTAATTTGATGACATGCCTGATAAGTTGTTGAAACGTAGTATTTCATGCAGATGTTATAATAATAAGTGGTGAGAGATTACCAGCTACTTTTTTGTGTTGGATTTCAAGGGTTTCCAGAGTTAGTGGTCGATTTCTCAGAGAAGATTATGTATATCCTGACATTTGGTGGTTTGTGGTTTGTCGAATTACAATTTTCTCATTTGCATTTTTAATTCCTTTTTTAATATTTCAGAATATTAAATTTCTTGACATAAAAAAAAACAACCCTAAAAACATGTTCACGGCGGTAATAAGATTTATTTCACGTAGCTAGAACGTAATAACAATGTAATTATTTCATGTCTCCAAGTATTGTGAAATGCAAAGCTAACCTATTTTAAAAATAAATGTATCCATAGAATACAGAATCACAAAAGAAATGAGACGGGGGTGTTTTTAGTGATCCAAAGGTCTGACCATTCTTTGCTTAAATTTTATACATAGATGTCTGCTTCATCATTGTGAAATTTTCTTTTTTTTAAATGATAATAAATAACACTTATAAAAACAAATGAATTTTTTTTTCGAAATAACGGGATGCTGATATACGATGATGGAGACAGAATGTTAAATGGGCTAGTTACCAAAATATGCAAAAGTCAGTGGCGACAATGGATACACGGAAGATACTTCTAGTGTGTTATCTATTCAGTGTTTTGATGCGTATTTAATGTTTCAATTTTTTTTTTAAATTTTTTAAACCATTTTTTTAGAATTTCTGTTGAAAAGGGCAGCCGGCGTATACACACTATGAAAATTATACAATTTATGATTTGAATGAGCATCGAAAATGAACACCGTCAATTTTTATATAGTTTAAAGCAAATGTTGAGAACCACTGGCATTGAGATGAATGGAGCATATACCTCACACTTTCCTTCAGCGGTGCGCAGAACGTATGGAAATGGTTGTTTTTTAATAAACGGAATAATATCAAACAAATGCGCACGGATAAATTGTATCGTGGCCTCCTACTGATTTTAATTCCGCGCAAAAGATCAATTTGCCCGAGGCGGGATTTTTCATTAAATTTTAATTAAAACGCATATTTACTAAGCGAAGATCCTAAATTTTCGGTGTAAATATTGCTAGGCGAGGTATTTTTTTAAACGACGAGTAAAAAGTTTATTAAATTTCGCGTTTATTTTATTACTTACACAAACAATGGGACCTCCTTTTCACTTCATTACAAAAATAATCTCAACCTTTATTACAATGTAAGCTTTTAAATTCAGAAAAAATAGGTAAATAACGAAAAACGGTTTTCTGCGGAAATCAAATTACTTAAAAAAAAAAAAAAAAAACTCTACTGAACCACAGTAGCAGATATCAAACACAGTACATACAGAGATGCATTGCTTGTATATAGCATTTTTCAAAAATATTTTTTCGACTTAAGGTAAGAAAAATTCAGTGCAAAATATATTTTTTAAAGTTTACTTTTAAAATAATAATATTAACTCAAACAGCCTTAGTTAAAAAACATGTGTCCAGTTCACATGTGGTAGAAGTGAAACTTTCATAAACTAAACTTCGAGAGAATGAGACGAATGAACCAATAGTATTGTTATCAAGTTTAAAAATTATTCTACTAAGCGCCGCACAAAAAGGACACCGATTAGTCTATCCTATCTCATTCTCTCACAGACTAAATCCTATAGATGTATGCGTTTGTCTCTTTTTAATGTCGCTCGTTTCCGTTTCATCGAGTTTCAAATCATAAGGGTGCTAAAAAAATTTTCACTTCAAAAATCAATTCCCAACCGTTGAACAGTGTTCTGGTTAAACAGTGTGTAAATTCCGTGCAATCACAGATTCAATTTATTACTCACTAGCTGGTACCCGGCATGCGTTGCAATGCAAAGAAATAAATTGTTTCTCCCCGCGTTTCCTTTCCCGTGCGTCCTCGTTGCCGTCCCGCGGCCCCTTCCCCCGTATTCCTCTTTTACCTTCCACGCCTTCCTCTCCCTCGTCATCCCTCCCGCTAACTCACCACCTTCATAACCCTTCCCCTCATACCTTCCCTCTTTGGCGCTGAAATATATAAAATACACTCATTTTTATTTATGCAAATTTTATAACACCAGAGCTTACCATTATATATATTCTCTAACCTTCGCGGGCGTGCACACAACAAACACCAAAGTTTCATTGCAATCAGATGAACGGTATGGCAGCGCATAAGATACGAATAAACAAACAAAAATTATTTTTTTTATATAATATAAGATTCAAATGGGGCAACCGAATCGCGCTTCCGCAGGCCGCTTCGGCCGCATTCACGAGAAAGCATGACTCATTGTCACGTTGTCACGTTTCGCCTGAGCCGGGCGTGCAAGCAAGGGCGTGGAACAAGCGTTCGGCCTAAGCGTTCGGCGATAGCGAGGTATCTACGGCCTAAGCGTTCGGCTTAAGCGTTCAGCTCGTGACGTTATCACGTAAGATTATCGTCCGTTAACCGATTTTAATAGACAATCAATTTTTTTGTTCATAACACAAATGTCTAATACAGTGTTGGTAAACGTGCAAGCAATCAGTTCAAATTGTTAGTTTAATTTAAGGAGAAAATTTGGAAATTTAAATTTATAATTAACTTCAAAATTGTTTTAACATTCTTTTAATTGTATGAACGAGGAAAAAATGTAATGACAGTTTTTTGCAAATTCCTTAAATAATAGGAGTGTATTTTTTTAACTATGAATTCTTGAATGTTTGTGGTATGCTTTCTTTTCAAATAATTTTTTTTATTTGAAGCTTAAAATATTGCAGTTTTAAACTCCAAAATATTTTAAAAACAAAAATCTGAAAGGTAATTTTTTGTGGTTTCTAAAAGGTATTTGGTTTTTGATTTTCAAAAGTAAGAAATATATACGAAATTCTAATCGGTATTCTATCAATCTAATAGGTAATTTTTATCTTGTTTCTAAAAAAGTATTTGTTTATACGACATCTTCAAAAATTAGAAATACATGGATATACGTTTTTTAGTAAGACTGAAAATGTTTTCGTTGTAACTGTAAAAACTTTCGAAAATTCTTATTCGATTATAGATATAAACACGTTTTACCGCTTTCTCACCAATAACAATAAGTAAAGCATAAGCAAGAATAGGAGTTGTTTCTCACCATCGTTTGGCATGACTGATAATCGACACCACCTAACCATGAACGATTTGAAATTACGATAAATGATTTGAACCCAGAATTGTACGTTCGGATCCTTTTTAAAACCATTCAAATAATGTTGATTTTCACACTATTTCAAACCTTGCAAAAATATTATAAAAATTTTACTTCTTAATAATGATCCGAGAATACGTTATTTTTAAATAATTTATCTAAAAGTTACACGATCGTTTTCACCTATTCTGATCACCTACTTATCATTTACAATAAAATAGTTACTTGCTTAAACACTCTCTGAACAGGTGGCAATATAAAATAAATCATCAATCCCTTCCAGAAGATTACGGGAAGTTAACTGGCGGTACCAATTTTCAATCATATAGAAAACTTGTATTTTACAGTACGGAAGTTGGGATTTGAATCTCGCACTTGACTATGAAGTGTTTTGGGAAAATATGCACGAAGAATCGTTACAACATATTTGAGTTTCAACAACTTGTTTGACAACCACTCCCAAATAAATGTAAATTCGTATACCCAGTGATTGGATCTATTTTCAAACATAAAATTGCCACACAATGTGCTGCAACTGTGAATAAATAATACACAAGCATAGAGTTTAGTACAGAGGCTATAGAATAACTACGTTTAGTTACATTATATAATTTGAGCAGACCAGTGAAAAAATACAGTTTTAAAAAATCAAATTTAAAAAAAAAAATGCTACAGTAAAGAATTGAACCCCGATCGACCGATTGGGATGTAACTAAGCTGACCATTACACATATTTTAACAAAGTGTGGCAAAAATTCATTATATTAACTGAAAATAGGAAACACGTATTTTTTAATAAGAATAATAATTTGTTCGATAATGGGGTGCGGTTTGGCCGGGACTTGGCGGCGGATACGTCTGCCCACCTACTGCGTAACATCGCTTTGCATCGCAGTGGAAGGGTTGGATGCACATGTCCATTATTCCTGAACACACTGACCCCCAGAATCCTACCCACACCTCGTACCTTATTCCTTCCCAGAACTTCCTCACCTTTCTTTTCTAAAAAACTTCACATAGCATCTCAAAAAATGACAAAGGCCCCGAGAGGAATTATTTTTTTGTGTGCACGGGCAAGCCACACAGTGAGGCCAACATTACTAAATTATAATATAAAATGTACATTATTGTATCAAATAATGTTTTCTTTTATATTTGTGTGTATTTGCATTTTAGTATGTAACATAAGAGTAGGTACACAGAGGAAATTATATTGTTTTTAATTATTAAAATACGATTTATTTTATTTATTATGTAACCATAAGTTGTGATATATTGTACATTTCACACCAGCAATTAAACATGAATTGATAAGGTGCACAAAGAAAATAATTCGAATGGAAAGTAAGAAAGAAATTAAAAACACTTTTGTAGGTTACGAACGAACAATGTGTTTTTATAATACTGTATATTGCGATTATTTGACAGCCAACTCACCACTAATGCATACTTTATAAAAACGCACACTGATACCAACCAAACCAGCACATTTCATTTTCTCTTTTTTTTTTAAACTCTTTATTTTCTCATTAGTTTTACATACATAATTAGTTTTATATTATTTTTTTGAGAGAGGATTTAAACATAAATAAACTTTTTTATGGAAATAAATGTGTCTTTGTTTGTCCCTTGGGGATTTCGCTCATTGAGAAACCGAAAAGTGGTTCGCAACTCAATCCACGGCATAGCTCAATTTATCAACCTCTTGAAAGGCTAATCCGTAAAATTTGTGAGAAGAGATCGTTCTTCCGCGAGAAGTGCTGTCAGATTTGTGTGATTTGCTACGGCTGTTATTTGCTTTTTCTATCGGCCGATGTCAAAATTTCAGCTGTGAGCTGTCACGTATTTTAGTTAGAGTAGTTTTAAACACGAATTCCTGTAAGTATGCACGATTATTTATTCATTAAACAGCTGTAGAAAATCACACAAATCTGACAACAATTCTTGCGGGACTACGATCTCTTATCAACATATTTAGGGAATAGCCTTTCTGAACAAAATCGATATTATTCTGATCTGAAATTTCACAAATTACTCGAAAACTTGACAGGTTGCCATGGTAGCGGTATTGCTAGTCATCGCGTCGCCCTTGACGACTGGTCTTTAATAAGTTGCCTGTGTGTGGACCGCCAATGAAATTCACAAGTTTCTTTCCTGCGGATAAAATAAAAAAATTTCAACAAAAAGCAAGGAATTACAAAGTAATTAATTAATAAACGGACTCTTCACCGAATAGATATGTCCTCATTTTGTACTCCTCAAGTTTTCTGAGACGGCAGCCGGCTGGCTTCTGCTGACTCAGCACAATTCACATATCATTGATAGATACATAAAGCATTCATAAAGTGGGGATCCCGACGAAATATTTAAATTTACACAAGCGACCCTACACTATGTTTTTACTCTGAACAATTACAATTGAAATGTTTCACATAATACCAAACTCCAGCTGACGACAAACAATATTTTTCAACCAGAGAAAACAATGAAAAAAAAAATATGAGCGCTGGTTGCATCTTTCTTCACCCGTTGACCATAATCCTAGAATATTCAAGATCCATGAAAATGGAAAAAAAATAAAACTTAAAACACCGCTAATAAAAATGTTCAAATGGGCATTTTTACGTATCTAGAGATAAAAGTTTGGGAAGCTCCGGTATAAATAATGTACTGGGGCTCCTGAGCAACGCCATCATTTGATTGCTACGGCGCTGTAAATAAGTTCGTGATTTACAATTCACTTCCTAGAAAACACACAATGACTCTCAAACTTTTGCAATAAAAAAACTGCGGTAAAAAATATGGCGATATTTAACTAAATAAACATTTTTATTTAGTTAAATATCGCACGAGAGTTCCAAGTTGAGAGCCAGTGGGACTTTGGCATTCCCATTTGAGGTACTTAGTGATGCTGAAGGAAGTGAAAAAGGGAAGAACATGTAGAAGAAGAAGTTTAGGAAGTACCTGGTTAATCAAATATCTTCTTTAATGATATTAATCTCTTATCTTAACAAAGAAAACATTGTTTTTGAAACATGTCAATAATTTTATTATTAAGTTATTTGTTTTCATTAAATCAAATATCTGATCAGTGAGCACGGCTAAACTTTATTTTAGCAGGATACTACACGATAATATACCAGGGTATACTGAGAATCTTCTTCTCCTTTCATGTGGTGGTGAGACTGAGGGGGACATCTTTCTCTGCGAGCCAGTCTAGAGCCTCAGACGACACCTTGTCGACCGCATCCTGCCGGAGAATGAATAGATCGGGCCTTCGTTGACATTAGGTGGTCACCACACCGCATTTGTACATCGACGACTCTTTAAAGCCATAATTATGCATCATGTTAGCTCAGCGGCTGTTGGAGTACTTTATTTGATGGAGGACTAGAGTTTACGAGGCAGTGAGTTTCGAGGATGTGTTACCCAGACTGTCTCTCAGTGGGGTCGTGTACGAGATGAGCAGAATTATCTCCTTCTGGAGTGAGAGGTAATCAAAGGAGCCTCTCTCCTTCCATCCAGAAGGGTTTTCGAGACTTCTAGTGGCATGCAGGGTGAGAGGAGACATCATCCGTTCAAAGAAGAAGCTCCACAGAGAAGGCCTTGACGAAGATAATTCCCCTCAGGGCCTATGTCATCTTTGGGGATGCTGCGTGGATGGTCTTTTTAGTAAAGGATGGAGAAGAAGTTCTGTGAAGGTAAAAGGGGTGTATGTCCAAGAATGACGAACGAATCTTTCCCTCCCACTGCAGTGCAATGGAGTTTTGCAAGAAAGATTAAAAGGTCTCCCTCAGTTCCGAGAGAGTCCTGCTAGAAAGATCAAAAGATTTCCCTTCACCAGATTCTTCGGATCAAGTCTGCCACGCAGTTGGTGGGCTGATGTATCCGCCACCAAGATCCAGACAAACCTCACCCCATGAATCTGGGCTCCCCATCTAAGTCACCAAATGTAGCGAATAACTTGGGATGACCTACGGCAGAGGTGTTGGTTATACAATAAATAGTATCCAAACTCATCTCCCAAACGAGAGTAATTGAAACATTATAGACAGGGATGTTGCCATAAGATAAAAAAAAAAAAATCAGTATCCTTTCAGAATGTTTTAGAACCGTATGTGGAATATCAGCCTTATGGGCGATAAAAATGAATTATTCTTTTTTGTTTATGGATGTTTTTCTCTGGTCTTTTTTTCCATGGCGAAGAACTGAGACTTTGCTCAATATTCAAATATTGTTGTCTTATAAAAAAATAAAAGTTAAATTTGATTTTCGACACTTTCAGAATTTTAACTTCAGCGAAGCACGTCTTGAACCTCTATCAATTTCCGTATAATATATGGTTATTTCAATGGAGAGTGCTTGATATTTGATACAACTTTTCATTTATTTGGTTATCTTGAGAGAAAGTTCTTTCAAAGAATGTTTGAAGCAATTCAAGAAAATTGTGTTAGACGAACTAGGATCACGTCATACCAATAATAAATTGTTTAATGAGTTAAACGGCTAGTCTTAGAATAATAATATATACAAACATTATTTTTTCAGTTGTCGGTGCATGCGTGAGGTGATTGCGTATTTCTGCGTGATGCGTATAATTTTTCAAATTCAATGAAATTTAAATTCAAAATTGTAACTGGTAACTGAAAACTGATAAATTAATCATATCAGAAAAGCGATCCTTATGTAAAAAATATTATTCTTTGTTTGAAATGTGTATTTCTTCTCCTTAAATGTTTGATAGACATCGTAATTTTTCAAGTTTACTAACTTTTGAAACGTAAATAAATTTCTTCTTTTGAAAGGAAATTATCCTAAGGCAATAATTTTTTTCGTTAACCTGTAATATATATATATAAGGAATGTATGTTTGTAGCTTATCCGGTCCCTGAACAATTCATCCGATTGCGGTGAAACTTTGGTGAGTTGTTGTGCGCATGCCCGCGATCGTTACTATATGTAGTGGTGAGCTTTGGAGTTATAAAATTTGTAAAAAAAAATTGCAATTGGTGGCATGCGATCTGTTTGACAACTGAGTGTACCGAGACTGAATGTATAGAACGTGGGGGAGGGGAACGCGAGAGGTAGGTTCGCGGGACGGGGAAGCGGGAGAGGGGATAGGGAAGGCGGGGAAGGGAAAGAGCCACGAGGGAAAAGGAAGGCGGAAGGGGAACGGGATGAATGCCAGAGGAGATGCAGGGAGAAACAATTTATTTATTAAGGGGCCATCCATAAATTACGTCACACGAATTTCATGATTTTTTTACCCCCCCCCCCCCCTTAAATTTATTTCGTACCTGTCACACATCGTTACATTTGTGAGACCCCCTCCCTCCTAGTGTGACATCACATATTTTCTAATTTTACATCTAAAATTTTTTTGCGTTTTAATGATTTGGATTCTTACATGTGACGTCACAGAGCTAATGACCCCCCCATACCCCTTGTCACACTTCTCTACTCCCCCCCCCCCTTAAGGTGTGACGTAATTTATGGATGGCCCCTAAGTGGCATTGCAACGCATGTCGAAAACTTGCTGGTAATTAATATTTTCAGCTTCATAAATTATACAATTATAATTAATATTGCACGATTTTACACGGGTCTGAGCTAAAAAAAAATTTTCCTAAAATAACTGAAGAAAGTGATCCCTGATGTCTAATTCGGCAAAGCACCGCGGCACTAAAGACCTGAACTACTTAATGCGGAAATTTGACTGCACCCTTCCTAATAACACACCGCCTTTGTATCTGAGCTCAGTCACACGATATTTCCTTTGTACCCCGTGGCACCGGGAGTTAAACGCGTCGGGTTCACGGTGAATAGAGCGGCCCTCCTTCCTAACGGGGCCTTTGAGGGCCGCCTTACGGGGAACTAATCAGGTAAGAACTGATTATTAGATGAAAACATAATGATTGCAAACGGTGTCGCAAATTAGAATAAAGTTACCTTGTTACGAAATTGTGAGATTCTGCATTTTGTAGGAATTGATTTTTAAACACAATGGATTGGTGGCTTGTAGGATTTTCAATTTCAAATGCAAAATGCTTCATAATTTTATTCCATGATATTGCACGGAATAAAATTATGAAGCATTATATTGCATATAAATTGTAGGAAAAATTAAATGTGATGAGTGGTAGAGAAAGAATATTTGAATAGTTGGGAGTTGTAGGTATTAAATTTGCAGAACTGAACGTCATAAATATTTTTGAGATAATATTGGAATACAATATTTATATAAATCACAAATTCATTTTTACGACTGGACAACGAGAAGACTTTCACGAGTAAAGACGTTCCTCTGAAGCGGAGTTTTCTCCGACCGTTAAACATTTGCTTGAACATATACTTGAACATTACTATAAACATTTTTTTTTGTTTTCCGTCTCCTCCATTTTTTAAAACATTGTTGAAACATTGGGGGTGAAATGGGCGTGGCCACAAACATTTTTTTAAGTGGTCTGTGGTGAAGACGTAAGACAAAAACGCATTGAATCCTGTTTGACGTTTACGTTAATGTCAAGATTAGTTCTGATGAGGAAGAGTTGCTACATCAGAGAAAAAACACAGATTTCGTAGATATTAAAATAGATATTAATTTATCAGGAATGATTTATGGGTAATATCGATTATTACACCACCTAAATTTATTTCGTTAATAATTGCGTAGATATCAAAAACGTCAAGTTCTGATGTGGAAGAGATTCTTAGGGTTTTAAGTTGTTGCTGCGTGTAAGAATTAGGGAGAAAACGCAGATTTCAAGTTAGACCGTACTACCTCGAAAGTTTATTAGTTATTTATTTATCGGGAATTAAGAATAGAATACCGATTTGGATTGGGCAATTCTTCATTGTCTCTAAAACCAATTTTGAAGAACTGGGTTCAATTATACACACTGATTGTGCAAGAAAAATTTCACCGGAAATACGAATTGGCATTACATTAATTCTTCTGGCTACTAGCATTCGTACAAGACCTGAATGTACAATTCAAGAATTTTAAAATAACAAGTATTACCTAATTGTTACATAAACTGATGGGCCCTCTTCACATTAAAAGACTTTATTTAAAGGTCAGTTAACAACAGAAATAATCATTCATTACGACAGTATTTAATTACAATTTATTGAACACATCATTTTTAGGCTTGCGCAGTTGACATTACCCCAAAAACTCGTTCGATTTAGATCGAGAAATCAAATCAACATTGCGTACTGTGTCTCTCTTACACTGCCTGACACCATATGTCGCCATTCCATTTCATTTTGAATTTGGTGCTCATTTTCTAAATTTGAAATTTATGTCCGAGCTATCGGTCTGTCTTTGGATCACGAAACATGATTTCATATGGCATAACATTCAAGAATACGCCCACATCACTTTTTTATGTGTTTTTCTTTTTTCTTAAAGTGGAACCCAAAAATGTATTCAAATAAGCACAACTTTTTGTGACCAAAATAAATATGGTTTTTGTTTTTATGTTTTGTGAGGCAGAATGTCACGCCATGTGAAATCATTTTGTGGATCACGTAACATGATTTTACATGGCATGACATTCATGAATACGCCCACATCGCTTTTCAAGTAGCTTTCTTTAATCTTTAAGTGGAACACAAACATTTATTCAAATAGGTACTCACTTTTTATCACAATAATAACAATAGTTTTTTTTAATTATTTTTTGTGAGGGAGGTATGGAAACTGCCGCCTTGGGAACCATTTGTGCGTATTTAAACATATTTTCTACGTTATTATCTTATGCAGGTATGATACTGAGTAGACAAATAAGTCAGGCGCGATAGATTAAGCCGCTAACGGGGAGCTTCAGTTCCTAGCTCCCAGTGGAGGCTGCAAGGCCCTAACGCAGTGGAAGGAGAGGCGGTAAGAGCGGTAACAGGTATGGCAGTAGGGGCGGTGTGGGGAATGGCATCGGGGGCGGTAGTGTCGGAAGCAAAGACTCAGATTTCAGCCGAGGACGTCGTAAGCTAAGTGAACTAGCTGTGAGCTGATAAAATGACTAAAACCGTGGACGTACTTTCGGGGACTTACCACTAATCCGTCTTAGCTCAGTAGATGGTGTTTACATATTATCGCTGAAATATTAAATATAATAACATCCTTCTTTGTAAGTACCTAGCTACATTAAACACTTTGAAAACTTTTGCCTTGTAGCTCTAAGCTCACACGTAATCTGAGCTTTCCCACGTAGATGTTTGCAACGGGTGAAAGCACGCTGTTAAATAAATGATGATGCCTTGTACATAATAATCCTCTACACAAGAAGTAAGATCTTAATATCGACTTGAAGAAAAAGCAATTTCACCAATTTTCAACTCAAGACCAGACTGGCCAATGAAACGAATTAACTGTTCAAGAAAGAATTCGGTATTATTTGAAAATGTGTGTTCAACATCACCAAAAGAGTGGAAATTTTTCCTAACTTCGAGCATACACACATTATTACCGGTGTATGTTTTCAGTGCTAATAATCCTTAGTCCTTACGAGAATAAAGTATTAACTTTAGAACTGTTGACTGGAGTGAAGAGAACCAGGTGAGGTAAAGCGGAAAACCGAGCTTACAATATCTTCAACCGAAGTGAAATTTACTCCCACTTATTTCCATGCGTATTTTGGAAGTATTAGGCTTGTGATATTACTCTTTTCCAGCCAAAGCGACGGTACCTACTGAAGACGATTCACAGGAAAGGAGTGCGGACTATAAAGCAAAATTAAACAAATAAACTGCATTCCAAAACCGATATTAAATTTTATACATTCAAAAGTTTTTCGACAAATTTAATAATAATGTTTGTTGTTGTTTAATAAAGTAATGATTGAGTGACGAGGATTCTAACAAAAATATTTAATTTGAATTTCAAAAGAAGTTCTCAACAGTACCTATTTTGTACATTTCGAATTAAAGACATTTTTTGATGTTACACCTCAGAAGAGCACTCCCTTCTGGAACTATCTGTTGGGCTGCGTTGTGAGACGGGTTAAGGTAATCCTGTAGGAGGGGTTTTATTTATGCAGGTCTTGTCCCGATTATAAGAAGAGGTAAAAACAGATGCCAGTAGCTCTTTCCAGTTACGAGCCGGCATAATAGAGTTGAAAAGACAACCCATTCTAATGAAGCCAACATCAATTGTGAACGGATGTTCCGTTCGTGTCCGTCGAGTTTCGCATACGTGCATCGGTGCACAGGAGATCACTGCTACTAGCTCCTGCAAGTAGTCTCCATTGAAATGCCCGTAGTACAGACTCAGCATGCGTACATTGGATTAGAGATGGCAGTCGGTATGTTAACATCGGATTGTCAATCAGACAAATCATCCTCCTTTGCACAGAATCAAGAAGGTTTGTATGGTACTTTAGTACCCTACTTGTATCTGCTGAAACAGTTATTGGTACAAAAACAATTCACTACAGTATTATTAGTTTAAACATAAATCTATTTGTTCAAAAATCGACAAAAAATAATATTTCTAATAACAACTCTTTTTTAGTTGCTTACTCTATAGTACTTACATTGTTTTAAGATATTACAAAATTACATATTTTTTATATTCCTTCATTTGATTTTAACATTATTTTATACTCTTTTTATATTATTGAATTGAAACTTCTTTAGCACCGTTATGATTTGAAACTCGATGAAACGGAAACGAGAGTAAAAAGAGACAAACACATACATCTATAGGATTTAGCCTGCGAGAGAATGAGATAGAATGAAACCTTACCGTATTGGCCGCTTTGATTATGAGTTCACTTTTCAAAGCTTCTATTGGTTGAGATTGTGTGAGTGGGTTGTTGACTCGATTTTTCATCCTCATTTTTATTCTTTATTTTCTTTAATATTATGTTTTTTTTTATTCTTTGATATTATTTTATAACCTTTTATTTTCCCATATATTATTGCTTATTTAAAATAGTAATGCTCTATACGTAAATCGAGCTTATTTAAAATTTTAATGCACCATATGTAAAATCGACCACCATAACATGGGCGTGTGCCTAGCATGGTGGTCGAAAAATCCACAAATTATGTGACAAATTTAAAAAAGGGTATTTAGAGGTTCCAGTCTATAGGTGTCTTTCAAATTCAATTGTTGGACAAAACATTTTTTTTTAAGACAGAGAAACATTCCCGGGTTACGAATAACCCATTAATGTTTGAAAATCTCCTACTACCACCACAGAAAGCCGAAAATTTTGCTTGTGTTGTGATGGAGGACTTAGCCAGCCGAGAAAAACGAACACGGGACGCCCGGATGGGACCCAAACGCGATGCCCACTCAACCACTGACCGGTCAAATCTTGCTGCTAATCCTGTTCAAATTTCAAAGTATTTGAACAGGATTTGCAGCTGATCGCTATTGAAGAATCTACTAGCTCTGTACAAGACTGAAATATTCCATTAAAAACTCAAATCAACCGTTGTACAGCCAGTGGATGTTCCTTATTACCAGATCAAAATACTAATATATTTCCGAAGAAGAAAATTTTCCAATAAGGCTTTAGAGCAGAAATCCCACCGATCATTGTCCATCTTCCATTAAAGGAAGCTTTCTTCAGATTTGATCAGTCTGTTCTTGACACCGGAAGTGTTAAGCCTCTCTGCTAAGGGAATAAAGGTGTCGAGACTTACTTAGAACCTCAGAATTCCCAGCTTTAAGCCGCGGCTTCAATGGGTAAGCTCCACCAAAGAGCTTTTTTTATATATTTTTCTATTTGAAGGGGCCATTCGGCGCATTTAAAAATTACAGCCAAAGGAAGTACTGCTAAGGGTTGATACGTAAAGTATGTTCAGTATTGAAATAACAAATCTATTATCTATTAGCAACTTAATTCAACTTCCCAAGTACCTACAGAACGAAATTGATCTTTCAGTGGCTAGTTGGCATCGCGTTTGGGTTCCACCCGGGTGTCGCGTGTTTGATTCTTTGGCTGGTTAAGTCCTCCATCACGACACAAGTAACATTTTCCGCTTACTGTGGTGGTAATAGAAGATTATCAAATATTATCACATTATTCGTAATCAAATGTTTGACTTTCTAAAAAAAAAATATTTAAAAACCTGCCTGCAGACAAAATAAAAAATATTGTTTAATTTTGTCAATTTTAATTTATTTAACTCTATTTAAATTACATATTTTTTTTAAATTTAAATGTTTGCGCCTATCAGTGTTCTTTTTTTGTTTAAGAATTAGGACTGGAAAACCGCTTATTCCTTTACCCAGTTCCTTCTATCCAGTACCTACCTTTCATCCGAACTCGGTAAGTCTTGGCTCCGTAATCCTTCCTTTCCTATGGGCAGTTTTTCAATAAAATTGTTGTTTTAGATTCGCATTGCACCTGCCTGCGAACGAAAGTGAATTGATTTGCGCTACCAAATAAACCGTATTTAAAAAAATATATATACACTTTATTTATGAGTTAGTTCTGCAGGGTAAGCATTAATGTTACCTATCTATTTGCAAGGAAAAGAGAGAAGTTTTACTGTATTGGTTTATTTTTAGTGTTTTCCGACTACAAAAATATATTTAAATAAGTTTTGTATGAATTTATTTAGTTATTTTTATTTATTTATTTAAAGAAAGAACATTATACATTGAAAAAAAAATGTGTTAATTTATCCGCCATGCTAGGAATGCCCCTGTGTTATGGCGGATGAAGTTCACAGATTGGATACAGTTATTAAATTATGCATGTAATTTGATCATAAGCGATCATATGCATGTACCTTGATCATTTATGGATGTACCTTGATCATAAGCGGAATTTATATCAACACGAAATTATATTTTTTATGAAATGTTAGATAGAAATGAATATTTATGAAAACATTTGTATTGGATTACTGCAGAGTTTTATTGTTTTACCGGTTCCACAAGCATCATTGCTCATTTAGGCATACTTGATACACACGCCAAACGCGCGCCCAACATTTGTACACGGTTGACGATTGTTGAATGAGAACGGGTATTTTTCTATGGACCCGTAGTTATGTTCAATCGCTGTGTTTCCTTCTTCGTACAACATGCGTCTCTTCAAAACACATTTTCTCTCCTTTCTGTCCTCAAAAAACCCTCCACACCTCAACCCCCAAGATGACACGGGCCATGAGAGAAATTATTTTTCTCAAAGTCGCCTGTGTGGGGTTTATTATTGTATGTAAATTATGTTTTAATTAAGCAAAACATTTCAACATCAGTTCGCACTCTTTTTTTGTGAGTTTAGGTATATTTAAATATGAAACATTCCTGTAATATTCTCAAAATAATTTCTTGCGTTTCGAACCTTATGAATTTATCCACAGGAAAACATTTATGCAATGCAACGAAATACACTATTCATTAATGCACTTTGAAAGTTGGTTGAATCACAGCGCAGATCGCACAATGCACAACTTCACTACCCCTAATTACTTATCTGCCCCTAACTAAAGAGCAAGCATGGTTCATAAAGGTGCATGTTGTTTCAACCACTAAGCTCAGGCAAAGTCACTAATTTCACTTTAAAGATTGCAGCACACAGGCTCAGGCCCAGGTTCGTTCCCCACAGAGTTTTAGGGGAGGTTTGCGCCACTGCCTCCCCTCCGGTGGTTTTGCAATAAATAACAGGAAATAGAAAAGCCGCAAGTTTCCTTTACGGGGGGCTAAATTAAAATCTGTGAATAAAGTGGAATCTCAGCGAGGAAAATGAATGTACAGGACAAGAATTACGCAAACCAAGTTTGGCAACTAAGATTTATACCCCATTCAGTTAAGAATTAAACTTGTTCTTACGCCACTGGTTCATGATCAAAGCCCTTTTAAAACGGAAATACAACACGATGAATGTTTAACTAAATGAATAAATATTGTTCTTATTTTTCCGTCACAATGAACGTGCTTCCAACAAATACGTAGACAACTACGTCACTTTGAATGAGTAATAATTCCTTTTCTTGATCAAAGTTTTATTAAGGTGCATAACAAATAGTAAGTAATTATACTATGCACGTCATAAACAAGAAAAATTGACTTGAATAACGCATGGAGTAAAACTTGACCTAAAATACATGATACCGATTTCATGTTATTTTTTACATTTACCATTCATGTTATGTTATTTTAACACTGTACCAATCTTTTGTTATTTTTATATGTTTACATTATTTCAAGAACTTTTTCAGTTTTTCATTGCATAAACGTCAAGTTAGGCAAGTTAGGCATGAGTAATAATATTTTTCGTTGTATATAAATTTATTATTTTCTCCACAGAAACATAAAAACATATTATATTTCATCACCTGAAAGGAAAAATAATTTTTGCTTCTTATGATTTAAGCTGAGTGAGTTTTAATTCCGGAGAAATTTAATTTAATCTTGAACACAACATGACAGAAAAATAAATTTTTAAGGACATTGGCGTGCATTCTTGTAGTAATAAAAACATTTTTATCTACCAGGTTCCTACCTTCCTACCTACTTCAGGAGAAAACAAAATATTATAATTTTTTTTTTTATTTTAACTTTTTATGAGTAAAACCTCAAACTGTAATATTTAATTAAATGAAGACATTATGAGCGAAACTCAATCGAAAATCTGGAAACAGAAAAATCAGAAAAAGATATTTACACCTCTGGGACTCGAACCCAGGACCTCTCTACTTTCCGGGTTGGGCGCTCTTATCCACTGAGCTAAGGTGTCGATATCCAATTCGGTCACTTTTAACTGTATTAATTACTAATATGGGTGGTTCTTAGTCGAAGTATGGTACAGTTAAAAGTGACCGAATTGGATATCGACACCTTAGCTCAGTGGATAAGAGCGCCCAACCCGGAAAGTAGGGAGGTCCTGGGTTCGAGTCCAAGAGGTGTAAATATCTTTTTCTGATTTTTCTGTTTCCAGATTTTCGATAGAGTTTCGCTCATAATATCTTCATTTAATTAAATAGAAAAAAAATAATTAATGGAGATCGGATTTCAAAGATCTAAATAGTTGTAGCCAATAATGAAATCGATGCCATAGGTGAAATAAATAGCTTTGTCTTCGTATATAACATGATCGTTCGTCAGTGCAAAGTAGCTTGTAGTAGAAGACTCTTCTATTAAAAAGAGCACTGCTACGATTAGCATTCCCACATACCAAGGAGTATTAAAAAACTCGAATCTCATGGTTTGACGTTGTACAAATCCATGAAGTGGGTAAAATCCGTCAATTGAAATCCAAATAGCCAGAGATATTCTCAAAAAATAACCCCAGCTCCAAACCTCTACGTCAAATAAACAGTTTTATTAACCCATATTATCCCAAGCATATCCAGACTTGTTCGATTTTGATGAAAAATTGATCTTAGCACCTTATAATGTATGTCAACATAAATATATGCCCATTTTATTTTTTATTTATTTATTTGTTGAGTTGTGAAACCGATCGATAAGTCGATCAATAGGAATATACCAACATGCGCGGTATAATTCTACCTCAGACAATATGCGCTAATATAGCACCTAAGTTCAAGTACCTACTGCTCAGTGACCTCGGTGGACGTGAAACGTCTATTTTCAATTTATAATAATATATTTTTACCAATTGGAGGCACAACTTTACAACGAAAATTTTTGAAAAATACGTTAAAAGTACAAAATACAAATAGATTTTAAGCATCCATAAAAACCATTTCAAGCTACATTTAAATTATTTATGGTATTCTTACACCGAAACGATACTGAAAGTATCTTACACTCTAGAATGTGTCGCAAATACACTACATATTATTTTAAATTAGTAGATTGTGAAATAACCAAATTAATCAATTAAATTTTACTTGCGCATGCCCAGATTTGAACCCGCCACCTCCGGCTTGCTCGTCGAGAGCCTCACCTCTCGACCAAGGAGGCCCCACAACGTACTTCATTGACTCCAGAAGGTTGGAAGCAGTTAGAATTCTTGTGCGGTAGGTACTCGCACAAAAAATCAGTTACAATTTGTACAGAATCCGCTGAGGTGTTCGTAAAACTAGTAAATGTGCTATGATAGACGTTAGCAAATCAAAAGCAGCCCCACACCTTCGCAGCAGTGTTTATTCCAGGAAACCCTCGTCATATTTGCTATTAATAAAATATGAGGTGGGAAATGGCTCTGCGTGAATAAAACATATAAATGTATGTTAGTTACGCCTAACGACTTTCTCAGAGGCAACCTCGTAAACGTTCAGGTAACAGTTTTTATGTCAAATTATGCAAAGTCACCGCTTTGTTCCCGGGAAACAAATAATCCAAAGATGGGAGTTGGGAAGGTTTTGTATCTTATTCAAATCAAGATAAAGGGATTTCCGTTTTGTTTGCTTAAAAACCTTTTCAACAAGATTAAATTCACCTTATAAACCTGCTTTACGTCAAATTGCCGTAGTGTAATGTTTTGGTATTCATACCCCATTTCTATCACCTTGGCTGCAAAGTAATTTGCTTGGTGTTGTCCTGATTACTTGTAGTTTATATATGTTAATAACTGTAGATATTAAATGCATAAAGCAACTAAGACGGAAAGTTCTCAGAGTAAAATTATAATTAGATATTTTTGCTTGTCTGAATGGGCCTGTTGCAAAGTGAAATTGGACCGGTAAAAAATAAAATTTTCAGGATATTTAATATTTTTTCATGCATATCTCAATTTTGGATGAGGTCAAAAAACCCTAAGAAGCTGAATATTTTTTTTCAAAAATTCATTGAAAGTAGAGCAACTAGAGACTTTTGATGATTTAAGAGGCAATTTTAGCAATTGTTATCATTGTTTTTTTTTTTAATAATAATTCACGAAAGAACGCTGCAACGCTGCCTCTAAAATAATGAAAAATCTCATTTTTGTGCGGCCTTTATTTTATAATGTAAAACATTCGTTAATAAAATTGTTAAAAATAAAATAAAATTATAATCCGTACTAGAATTAGCTAAACGTAACTTTCGTTTGAAAAATGGTTTTGGCTTCAAATTAGGTTTGTTGTGTAAAAGGTCGCTCAGTCTTTTCTCTCAATTTCTTCAATCGTATATTGTACTCATTTGCTTTTGTATTCTTACCCCCCCACCACCAACACTCGCTTTCATTTTGCTTACCTTTATGTTTTTTCTCGTAAACTTAGAAAAATGATCGTGTGAATAGTTTCGAAGTACTTATTTAAGTTGTCGAATAGAATATTATACTCTTGCCCTTTGATTTTTGCTGGCGACATGTTCATTGTGATAATTTTGTCCGAATCATGTCGGTCATGGTGGGGGGTAGAATGCGTTAGAAAAAAGGGGATGAAAGTTTTTTGGTTTAAGCTTTAGAATATTAGATAAGACCGCCTACTACTTATCTTATGTGGCGCTCTTCAGAAGCCACCGCCATTTAGCAGGCCAGGGATTTAGCAGGGTTGCCCGGGTTCATGGGGTGAGGTTTGTCTAGGTCTCGGAGACGGATGACCAGGACAGACTGAACTCCAGATTCCTACCCACCCCTTAAACCCTTTTCCTTCCCAGAACTCTCCTCTCCTTCCTTTCCTCAAAAAACCCTCCACACAGCATCCCCAAAGATGACATGAGCTCTGAGGGAAATTGTTTTCTTCAGGACCTCCTGGGTGGAGCTCATGTAAAAAATAAAATAAAAAAATATTAGAATTTTCTGGTAGAAAAAAATGCTGTAAAAGTGATTAATTTATTTATTTATATTCTCGTACACGCGTTTACAGATGTTTATGGTTTATTGTTACTAATTTATATATGTTTATAATTTATCTGTTAAGATAATTAATCAGTTTAATTAAATTAATTTTAATTTATCAGATAGATTGTATATAGTTTTTTTTATAGTTTATAATAATAAGTACCAAAATAAAAAAAATTAAAAATAATAATCAGTAACTATTTGTTAATGGGTTAGTAAAAGTATTTTGTGAATACCTCTCTAGGAGAACCTGTGCTGAGAGGTATGCAATATGCATGTTTTAGATAAAGTTTTTTAGTGCCTTCATAAGTGAAAACATAGCATCATCCTTGAGAACCCTCAAAGAAGATATTGTGGTTTCACATATGGCGGCAGTATTGTATATTGCAATAGTAGTAATTGTAGCCACAATTTTATTTAAGTGTGGAGAAAAAAAGAGAATATTCACACATATAATATTATAATATATTTAACTTGTATATTTATTGTTCTGTAAAATTACTCTTTGTTAAAGTTACTCTTAGCCACCACTCAGTTTGTGTCACGTATCTCATAATATGATTTGTACATAAGTGTGTGGTTTTTCTCGTGATCAATCAATTTTTGTATTTAAGTAGCGATCCTGCAATCACCATAATTTCAATGGTCGGTCCTTTAAATACTATTAAAATATTATGTACAGCGATGCCTCCAAATTAAATTAACTCACATATTTTCAGTTGCACCTGTTATGTCAGTTGTTTTACTGAGGGCCTATCTATAAATATCGTAATGATTATTTCATATCGAATAATACAATAAGAATCATTTGTCTTTAATTTCAGCACATTCATTCCCAGTCGCAACGACGTGAGGTTCCGTCTTGTTTTTTCTCTTTTTATGTTGTTACTTTCTCACTCCCATTATAATAAAATAAGTGTTTCACTCCGAGCTTTGGTTTGCGTGCTGTACGAGTAATACATATTCGAGCAGATTAGCGAAAGAAATAATGATAGCGATAAAAGTTTCGCACTGCAGAGGAATTATAAATTTTAACATAAAGCTTTAAAATGTGTAGTTTTAGATGAATCTTATGCTACGTACAAGCATTATTCTGCAATTTATGGTCGTGAAAGCACAGTAACGTTTTATTTTGCTCTATTTCGGCCTCTTTATCACCTTCTTGTATAGCTTTTTGTAGTATGCTTAATAATTCCTTAATGTTGATAGTAGTTATCTGACTGCCTTCAGAAACCTTAGTTTAACTGCCACAAACAATAGCTTAACTGCCGTTTGAGCAAAATCATTTCCGGCTGTGTCATCTTGAACAGCAAGCATCAAATAGTAGCAACTGCAAGTATTGTTAACAACATGTACCGGCTGAACATGCCTGGAGGGCATTCTCACATGACTAATGTTGAAGAACAAGATGCTTACCTGTGGCACCAGAGAATGGGGCATCTGAATTTTTACAGTTTAATGAAAATGGCTGAAAATACTAAAACTTCTCAAACAAAACAGAAAATCTGACATGTATAACCTGTAAGGAAGGTAAACAGACACGATTACCCTTTAAAAGTGAAGGAACAAAGGTTAACAAACCCCTTAAATTGGTTCACTCTGAAATATGTGGGCTAATGGAAACCTAAACTCTTGGTGGTGCAAGATACTTTATAATTTTTCTCGATGACTACTCAAAGAAAAATTTTGTATACTTTCGCCGCAACAAATCTGAAACTCTTGGAAAATTTAAAGAATTTAGACAAGAAGTTGAGAATCAACTGGATACTCACATAAAGATTCTTCGGACAGACAATGGCCTAGAATATGATAACAAAAATTTCTCAGATTTCTTGAAAAGTGCTGGAATCATACACCAGACAACTACACCGTACACACCAGAACAGAATGGGACTGCGAAACGCATGAATAGAACACTGGTGGAAAGAGCAAAGTGTATGCTCCTCAATGCTGAATTGCCTAAGTTATATTGGGCTGATGCAATACACACTGCCGCTTATATTATCAATCGTTCTCCAACGAGGTCCTTGTTGTTCAAAACTCCCATGGAAATGTGATGTGGCCTGAAACCAAATGTGAATCATATGCGTATATTTGGATGTGAGGCTATGGTTCACCTGCCTAAAGAAAAGCGCAAGAAATGGGATCCAAAAGCACACAAGATGATCTTCATTGGATACTATGACCACACAAAGGGTTATAGATTCATACTGCTGAATTCCAGAAAAGTAATAAAAAGTAGAGATGCTACATTTCTTGAATCTTCTGTGAAAAGAGACTTTGTTCCTGTAGTTCCTGTTCCCTCGATCCATGAAGAAAACTGAAATAGTAGAGGAAAGTTAAAAAAATGATGATTGTGCCTCAGAAAGTTCATATGAATCTGTAAAAGGAGACAAATCCACTTCTGATAGTGAATACATACCAGATACCAGTATGGAATACCTGAAGTAAGTAGTGCGACGTTGAGACCTAGAAACAAAAACAGAAAGAAATGCTTAAACTTACCAGAAGAAAGTACTTACCTGTGTTCTTTTACACCTGAAGTTTCGGAAACATATAAAGAAGCAATTGGTTCAGAAAATAAAGAAAAATGGATATAATCAATTGATGAAGAACTCGATGCACATAAGAAAAATGAAACCTGGATATTGATAGAAAAACCTCCAAATACCAAAGTGATAGGATGGAAATGGGTGTTCCGAATAAAGGAGGAGTCAACGGGTCCACGGTTCAAGGCACGACTTTGTGCAAAAGGATTTGCACAAACAGCAGGTATCGACTACACCGAAACCTTTGCACCAGTAAGGTATGATTCAATACGTTTACTATTATCCATGGCTGTCCAGTATAACCTCAAAATCATCCAGCTTGACATTTAAACCGCATTCTTATACGGTGAGCTTGAAGAGACTATATTAATGACTCCACCTGAAGGCCTTCCTAGTGAAGGCAATGTGGTATGTAAACTCAACAAGTCTCTATATTGCTTAAAGCTATCTCCCTGTTGCTGGAATAAGAAGTTTGACTCGATTTTAAAGAAACTTGGTTAAGTCAGCAGCAAAGTTAATCAATGTGTTTATGTTGGTCAAGTCAACAGAAGCCAAATTTATGGCAGCCTGTGCCGCAACCAAAAAGGCTATGTGGATAAAACAGTTGTTATGTGATATTGGTGAATATAAACAAGACACAATGTGCTAACATTTAGACAATCAAAGTGCGATCAGCGTTATCAAAAATGTTAACTTCCATAAGCGCTGTAAACATATAGACATCAAGTATCACTTTGTTAAAGAAAAATATTATCAAAAAATTATTGATCTAAAATTTGTAAGTAGTGATAATCAATATGCAGATATATTTACCAAAGCATTGCCAAAGGATAAATTTCAGTATTTAAGATCTAAACTTGGAATGCACAATTACAGCTCTACAAGTACATAAAAGTAATATGTAAAAAATATTTTGAAAGTTGTATGTCTTATTTCAAAGGGTAATTAATACCCAGTTAATTAAGTTTTTTTTTAATATAAGAAGGCTTAAATTTAGAGGGAATTTTGGATTTAAATTTCCCGCCCTTTTGCAGTCAACTCTAACTTGACTTTTGTTGTGATTAAAATATACATGTAACAATACTCTCTCTGTCTCATTGCAAAGCGAGTGTAATGCGAGTGTACCTCTTATCAGTAAATAAAACCAAATTATATAAAATAAGAGTTTATTTCTGTTTAAATCATTATGATTATATAATGGTGTTTAGAAAGTAATTTGTTTTCATTTAATTAAAAATGACGCCACAAAGTGAAGTTGCTAAGTTTGAAGAAGTACTTGATTTAATTTTGAGGAATTTTGTAACTCTTGACTAGGTCTCTAAAAATTACTCGTTAGTTTGTTAACTCTTACATAAGCTTGAAAGTACATACTATCGAATATTCCTTTAGTTTAATTTTAATTACCCTTTCCGCAAACTTTCACGTCCTTTGAGCGATGGTGAAACTTTGATATAAATATCAGCAGGACTTGGGCATGGGTACTAACATCACTAGTATTTATTTTCTAAGATTTATAATTAATACAAAAAAATCCTTGCGCAACTGTACAGAAACACCTCCTAGAAAATTTATCAAAGGCGGTGATTATTCATATTGCAGTCTTCGAGATTCTCGAGTGTTTCTTTCGCAAGGGATTAAAAGAACTTAAAGTATTTATCCTAATTCCTCTCTTAATTTTGAATTATTATGCTTTTAATTAGTTGTGGAGGAAGTGAGCGTCATTAGAACGTGCGCAGGTAAGGGTCCCTTTTCCCTGAAGGACGTGTAAATTTTCCTCCCGATGAATATAAAGTGACCACTTAAAAGTTGTTGTAAAATGTTCCTTGGTAACAATCCCTACAGAGGGTTGTCGGGTCTATCCACCCCAAAAGATCCTCTCGAATATCGTTTTAAGGTACTTAATGAATTTTGGATTAATTCACTTTCTTCGGGAAAATTGTGTTTGTCCGTAACCTAATTACCAACTTACAGTCCTTGCCTTAACTTTTGTAAAAACAACATTACCCAATATTGCCGTCAGA
The DNA here is from genome assembly GCA_936435175.1 of Glyphotaelius pellucidus. Lineage (NCBI taxonomy): Eukaryota > Metazoa > Arthropoda > Insecta > Trichoptera > Limnephilidae > Glyphotaelius > Glyphotaelius pellucidus. The sequence continues at coordinate 27,665,963 of OW386538.1, read as the reverse complement.
TCAGAATTCTCTGCCCACTGCTGGGACTTATAACAATGTGTATCGAATTACTAGCATTTACCTGGCGTTACCGGAGTATTCGAACTCTTGCTAGAGTGAAAACGCGTGGGCTGAGGGGTGGGTAGCTATGGAGGTGTTTTTTTAAAACAAATTTACAAAATAATACATTTAAAGTTGTGAAGGTTTTCAAAGTCCCTAGACAGCGTTTTCCTAGAAAAAATAAAACGTGTATTTATATGTTTTATGCTTACTTTTATTCGTTCTCCATTTAAACTCAGTATAATGCAATTTCTAGTTCTCATGGACGAATTTTAGATCTTGTGCTTTGTAACACTACAGTCATTGTCTCCGCTGCCGGCTCTCTACTGGTAATCGAAGACAAATATCATAAATCCATCGTAGTTGAACTCATTATTTCCCTGCTGTTATTCTTAAACTCCAGATAATCAAATTGTTTAATAAAGTTAACTATGAAGTAGTCAATAATATTCTCAGAAATAGTGATTGGTATTCTGTTGAGAATGCGCAAGACGTTGACACTGCGGTACGCCATTTTTATAGAATCTTTAATGCTCTAATAGATGATCTGGTTCAAAAGAAAGTAACTAGATCAACTAGATTTTCATCATGGTATTCGGCGCCTTTAATTAATATAACGAAACACAAATTCAATTTTTTTCGTGCCTGAAAAGGCTACAAGAATCCATTGGATTATCAATCTTTTACATTACTCCGCAAAAGACAAAAAAGATTTCTAGTCTTACTCATAAAACCTATATCGCTCGATTGGAATCCGACATACAAAACTTTTTTTTTTCATATGATATTATGTTAAGACGCCAAGAAAATCTCCCACCATACCAGAATACTCGACATATCATTCCACATCAGCTCACGACAACCAAGAAGTCACGGACCTTTTTGCTAATTACTTCTCAACGGTCTTTACAAATAAAATTCAAACTCATGGTGCTAATAATAAGGAAGATCCTTTTAATTACACATTTATATCTACAATCAGAATAAACGAAGAAATGACCTTAAAATACCTTTCAAGTATTCACATTAAAAAAGTATCAGGAATAGACAGGCGGCCCGGAATTTTTGTACGCAACTGAAGTAAATATATCTGTCTTCAGGTTTACGCCATTTATAAAAATTCATAAACAGAAGGATCGTTTCCTCTCCAAAAAGCTCAACAGCCAACAAAAATATATTCTTCAAAAAGTTTATCTGCTTATCCAAAATGCTAAAACCATATTATATTTTTGCATGCGATAATCGGCTGCGATACTACGTCAGCCATTTTTAGAAGGATTAAAGTCGCGGTATTTAAATTATTTGAAAAAGGAGATTTAATTGATTGCCCAAAAGTATTTAAAGAAATTGACTCTTCTCCTCAAACGATAATCACAAAAAGGAATTCATTTTCTGCTTGCTGTTTATGGAGATAAAAAAAAATTGTATAGACAAATATAGATATTTAAGTTTTATAAAAAATACACGGAACAAGAAACAAGTACAACTATCTTGTCTTCCTCCAACGTCTGCTTCGGCTTATCAATACTTGTACCGAGTCAACTACCAAGTTCAAGTACGGCTAGGCAATCAACTGAACCCAGAAAACTGGGGTTGGAAATTAAGAGATAGTATTTTGGAACCGATTCAAACATTACTCCCACCTACTCCGGAAAAACTCCTTAACACTATTTTTTTCAATTGCAAAAAAGGATGTAGTGCTAAATGTGGCTGTAAAAAAGTAGGGTTACTTTGTTCACCAGTGTGTACTAATTGTCAAGGCCAGTCTTGCTCGAATGTTGAATTGAATACCACAGACGAAGATTCATGTGATGTCAATGAAGAGACAGCTGATTCATCTTCATTTGAAGAATTTATAAACATCCAGCAAGAAGAAGAAGAAGGAGAAATCCAAGAAGTCATGACTGTAGAAGTTGAATTTGAAGAGTATGAATCAGATTAAGATATCAATAGATATCAATAATACATATTACGATCAATAATCAACATCAATTTCAACAATCAATATCAATAATCAATATGCAGTAAATAGAATATTATCCCTTCAAATTTGGCAAATTCACTTTGTGGCGTCATTAAAAGAATATTATCCTATTAAACTTCATCATAACCAAATAAGTTTTTAGATTTTAAAGTATTTTCGTTATTTATTTTTGGGGTGTTATGCCGTGTTGCGCTACCTCCTTCTTTAGCCAACGTTACGGACAACGTTACTGTGTCCATCATCACAATTTCACATCTGCCCTGATGACGGACACTGTAACGCTGTCCGAAACGTTGGCTAAAGAAGGACGCAAGTAGCGCAACACGGCTTAACAACCCAAAAACAAATAATTCCTCATAATCGATCGTGGATTATGCCTATCGTGGAAACAACGTTAAAAAATTCGCCAAGTACACTACCTCACAGTGGTGTGGAAATGTATGCATACTATATAGAATGTAACTCCTTCAACTTTTAAAATCGCTATATCTCAGAAACGGTGATTCTTAAAAAAAAAAGATAATACAATTTTTGTAGATAATTATATATCTACAATGTTTGCCTGACCTATTTTTATATAACTTACCGGTTACGAGAAAAATAAAAAAAACCGAAAATGTTGACCTTTGACCTTAAATAACTTTTTTAGCGGACATGCGATCGGTGAGGACTTTTAGTATTTTATTTATAATGGTATATTCAATGTCTCTATCAAATTTAAGTTCTATCGGAGTTTGTGCTATTTGACCCCTATTTTTCTACCTAACTTGACCGGACTATTAATATACCTACCATAAAAAAGACACTACAAAGAAATATATCATAGGTACCACACCCACAATGAAATAAACTTAAAAATTGTAAATTTTTTTTCACCACTGTAACTAATATTCTGTAAGTTTCTGTTTATAAAAAAATTATTTTGCATTTCTTATATTATTGTAATTGTAAATAAAACGGTAGAAGTATATAATTGTTTTTAATATTTAAGGTTAGATCTTTAATAATTACTATTAAACATTAATTTCTAAGGTTTAATGCATAAGCGGTATAGTTAAAATGGTAATGATGATATTTTTTTGTTTTTATTATTTTTTTAGCATTTTATTTGAAAGTAAACATTATTAAAAAAAATTATTGCTTTTTCAAACTCTTTTAGAGAAAAAGACAAAGCTGCACGATAAAATTGTTTTGTTATAAATATAAATATTACACGCTTTTATCTAATACAAGACAATGATTTAAAAACTCACGTAAATTGCCATATATTTTTAGAGAACTTTACGATTGTTTATCTTTAATGGAAAAAGGAAAGAACTATTAGATATGGATGTAGAAATTTATAATTTATACTTTGCTTTTAGGATAAAGCGACTGTTATCCGTTTTTCTTATAAAAATTTGTCTTCACCTTTTCCTTCTTAAAACACGATGTAAAATATTTCTTCGTCGCTTTGATTCTCTTTTTTATGTGTGAAAAATTCTATGCAGCATCTTGGTTCTTATAAGTTCCCCTAATCAGTAGATGGCATCCGTTGAGGGCGACCAAAAGCTCCCTACATTTTTGACACCTCCTACCGAACTCCACTCCAACTAACGCATTACGTTAATTACAACTCGTAGCAATACGTTAGGTCTCAGTCAACCGTCTGTTCAAGATTTAAATTTGGATTTACCATTGCTTTGTAAAACGTTAAATTTCGGCAGATCTTGCGTTAGGACTTGTTAATATTGATTCATTTTTGTTTTAAAGCAACGCTTCCCCGCTCAAAAAGAAGAAGATGGAGAGATATGTAATTACAAATGTTGGACAGAGCGCGCTAATATTTTAAGTGATAAAATTGAAGCGAAAATTGTGAAAATGCTTAATAAAACATGACTCGTTTAAAATAAAGCAAAAATCTCGTAGAATGCGTCTTAAGTATCATTAAAAGAAACATTGTGATTTTTATTACAAATATAACTTGTAAAATAATAGAAATAGACTTGTTTTTAGTAATTTTCGGAGCAAACTTTGCGATTTTTTTCTATCGAGGGAATTTCATAGAATTTGCACTTCGGCGTGGAACGTATCTAGCTATTATTTTCAAAAATGACATATATTTTTTTAAGAGCTTAAAAACTTCAAATGTTTAAGGGAGATATGTAAGAAATCGGTAGAAATTCGAGTAGCTGCGGCTTAATGAGGATTTCTAGATTTTGGAAAAATATTAATACAGTATTTATCGTAATTCAAAACGTAATCTACATTGTAGAAATATGATTTTTTTCTATATCTTTTATTGACCTTTTTCCGCTTATTGGTACACCGGAACTATTTCAATACATTTAACACTTTTCCGGCGGAATAGGCACAATCATAACGTTTGCGGTTTTAGATTGTTGTATCTTTTTTTGTAGAAATCGTAGTGACTAGACATGACATCTTGACACTGATTTTATAAAATTGTTAAATCTATTACAATTAATAATGTGCTGTACCCTTCGATCAATAATACTTGGTCGATGGCTGTACCTGTCTCACCAGGTCTGTGTTGAGTAATATATAAGTAGTTTCTAACAACAAATATCGATACAATATTACGTTTAAAGTAAAAGATGAAAATGCGTACTTGTACGTGGAGGCACAGTTTATAGGAAAAGTACGAATAACAACGCAATGATACGTATAAAGTAAAGGCATTCAGCATCGTAACCTTGGAAATACATAATTATAAGTGAAAGTGCAGTTTATAACAAAAGTACGAATAACAACGCAATGTTACGTATAAAGTAAAGACATTCAGCATCGCAACCTTGGAAATACATAATTATAAGTGAAAGTGCAGTTTATAACAAAAGTACGAATAACAACGCAATGTTACGTTTAAAATAAAGGCATTTAGCAGCGTAACCTTGGAAATACATAATTATAAGTGAAAGTGCAGTTTATAACAAAAGTACGAATAACAACGCAATGTTACGTTTAAAATAAAGGCATTCAGCATCGTAACCTTGGAAATACATAATTATAAGTGAAAGTACAGTTTATAACAAAAGTACGAATAACAACGCAATGTTACGTTTAAAATAAAGGCATTCAGCATCGTAACCTTGGAAATACATAATTATAAGTGAAAGTGCAGTTTATAACAAAAGTACGAATAACAACGCAATGTTACGTATAAAGTAAAGGCATTCAGCATCGTAACCTTGGAAATACATAATTATAAGTGAAAGTGCAGTTTATAACAAAAGTACGAATAACAACGCAATGTTACGTTTAAAATAAAGGCATTCAGCATCGTAACCTTGGAAATACATAATTATAAGTGAAAGTGCAGTTTATAACAAAAGTACGAATAACAACGCAATGTTACGTTTAAAATAAAGGCATTCAGCATCGTAACCTTGGAAATACATAATTATAAGTGAAAGTGCAGTTTATAACAAAAGTACGAATAACAACGCAATGTTACGTTTAAAATAAAGGCATTCAGCATCGTAACCTTGGAAATACATAATTATAAGTGAAAGTGCAGTTTATAACAAAAGTACGAATAACAACGCAATGTTACGTTTAAAATAAAGGCATTCAGCATCGTAACCTTGGAAATACATAATTATAAGTGAAAGTGCAGTTTATAACAAAAGTACGAATAACAACGCAATGTTACGTTTAAAATAAAGGCATTCAGCATCGTAACCTTGGAAATACATAATTATAAGTGAAAGTGCAGTTTATAACAAAAGTACGAATAACAACGCCATTTTACGTTTAAAATAAAGGCATTCAGCATCGTAACCTTGGAAATACATAATTATAAGTGAAAGTGCAGTTTATAACAAAAGTACGAATAACAACGCAATGTTACGTTTAAAATAAAGGCATTCAGCATCGTAACCTTGGAAATACATAATTATAAATGAAAGTGCAGTTTATAACAAAAGTACGAATAACAACGCAATGTTACGTTTAAAATAAAGGCATTCAGCATCGTAACCTTGGAAATACATAATTATAAATGAAAGTGCAGTTTATAACAAAAGTACGAATAACAACGCAATGTTACGTTTAAAATAAAGGCATTCAGCATCGTAACCTTGGAAATACATAATTATAAGTGAAAGTGCAGTTTATAACAAAAGTACGAATAACAACGCAATGTTACGTTTAAAATAAAGGCATTCAGCATCGTAACCTTGGAAATACATAATTATAAGTGAAAGTGCAGTTTATAACAAAAGTACGAATAACAACGCAATGTTACGTTTAAAATAAAGGCATTCAGCATCGTTACCTTGGAAATACATAATTATAAGTGAAAGTGCAGTTTATAACAAAAGTACGAATAACAACGCAATGTTACGTTTAAAATAAAGGCATTCAGCATCGTAACCTTGGAAATACATAATTATAAGTGAAAGTGCAGTTTATAACAAAAGTACGAATAACAACGCAATGTTACGTTTAAAATAAAGGCATTCAGCATCGTAACCTTGGAAATACATAATTATAAGTGAAAGTGCAGTTTATAACAAAAGTACGAATAACAACGCAATTTTACGTTTAAAATAAAGGCATTCAGCATCGTAACCTTGGAAATACATAATTATAAGTGAAAGTGCAGTTTATAACAAAAGTACGAATAACAACGCAATGTTACGTTTAAAATAAAGGCATTCAGCATCGTAACCTTGGAAATACATAATTATAAATGAAAGTGCAGTTTATAACAAAAGTACGAATAACAACGCAATGTTACGTTTAAAATAAAGGCATTCAGCATCGTAACCTTGGAAATACATAATTATAAATGAAAGTGCAGTTTTAACAAAAGTACGAATAACAACGCAATGTTACGTTTAAAATAAAGGCATTCAGCATCGTAACCTTGGAAATACATAATTATAAATGAAAGTGCAGTTTATAACAAAAGTACGAATAACAACGCAATGTTACGTTTAAAATAAAGGCATTCAGCATCGTAACCTTGGAAATACATAATTATAAATGAAAGTGCAGTTTATAACAAAAGTACGAATAACAACGCAATGTTACGTTTAAAATAAAGGCATTCAGCATCGTAACCTTGGAAATACATAATTATAAGTGAAAGTGCAGTTTATAACAAAAGTACGAATAACAACGCAATGTTACGTTTAAAATAAAGGCATTCAGCATCGTAACCTTGGAAATACATAATTATAAGTGAAAGTGCAGTTTATAACAAAAGTACGAATAACAACGCAATGTTACGTTTAAAATAAAGGTATTCAGCATCGTAACCTTGGAAATACATAATTATAAGTGAAAGTGCAGTTTATAACAAAAGTACGAATAACAACGCAATTTTACGTTTAAAATAAAGGCATTCAGCATCGTAACCTTGGAAATACATAATTATAAGTGAAAGTGCAGTTTATAACAAAAGTACGAATAACAACGCAATGTTACGTTTAAAATAAAGGCATTCAGCATCGTAACCTTGGAAATACATAATTATAAATGAAAGTGCAGTTTATAACAAAAGTACGAATAACAACGCAATGTTACGTTTAAAATAAAGGCATTCAGCATCGTAACCTTGGAAATACATAATTATAAATGAAAGTGCAGTTTATAACAAAAGTACGAATAACAACGCAATGTTACGTTTAAAATAAAGGCATTCAGCATCGTAACCTTGGAAATACATAATTATAAATGAAAGTGCAGTTTATAACAAAAGTACGAATAACAACGCAATGTTACGTTTAAAATAAAGGCATTCAGCATCGTAACCTTGGAAATACATAATTATAAGTGAAAGTGCAGTTTATAACAAAAGTACGAATAACAACGCAATGTTACGTTTAAAATAAAGGCATTCAGCATCGTAACCTTGGAAATACATAATTATAAGTGAAAGTGCAGTTTATAACAAAAGTACGAATAACAACGCAATGTTACGTTTAAAATAAAGGCATTCAGCATCGTAACCTTGGAAGTACATAATTATAAATGAAAGTACAGTTTATAACAAAAGAAAATTATAAGAAAAATACAACCAACAATACAACTTTACGTTTAGAATAATGGGCAATCATCTTCGCGATATTTCAATTTCGCATTAGGCTTTAATTTCCTGATTTTTTTTTTTTTACGTGAGCTCCACGCAGGAGGCCCTTAGGAAAATAAATTCCCTCAGAGCCTATGTCATCGGGGATGCTGTATGGAGGTTTTTTTTAGGATAGGAAGGAATGAACATTGGTCTTGAAGAGACCCATGTTGTAGAAAAGAGGAAACACAAAGGCCAGCAAATCGTTTCACAGCCGAGAACTTAAGAACGAGTCGAAGAAGCGATCCGTTTTCATGTGACTAATGTCAACCGTGTACATATGTTGGGCATGCGTTTGGCGTGTTTCCCGACTAAGCACCGGTGCCGAGGGATCAAATACGCCAGTTCCTTGGAGCATCTTTCATTGAAATACCAGTAGAATAAGGATAGCATTCCCATTCGACGCCTGTGCTCTAAAGATTGTAATCCGTTTGTTAAGTTAGGAGAATCTATCAAACGGAAAGCCCGTTTCTGCACAGAGTCGAGGGTTTTTTTCAGGTATTTTAGGGATCCAGACCAGAAGTGGCTGCCAAATTCAACCGTGGGGCGCACTTGTGATTTGTACAGGGTTAGCAGTTGTATACTGTTAGAGTATCTGCGCTCTCTACTCTATTAATTCTGGCTTCAATGGAGCCCCTATATCCGATGATTGCCCCCAGATGGGTGATGTTATGGTTGTTTATTTTTTAAGAATAATTTGACCCTTTTCTTGAATGAAACAATGCCTTTCCATGCCTTTGTTAATATAATTATTGTGAATTTGTTGTGTTGAAAATAGAGGAATTTGAATTTTATGTTTATGCCCGACGAGTAAAGATTCAATTTTTTGATTATATTTTCTTTAAATATTTATATAATTGAATCTTCTTTATAGAGGTCCTCAATTTTTGGTACTTCGACAATTTTGAACAATGTTGCTGAAGGGTATGTTGGAAGTTTTTTTTTAAATTACTTAGTTAAATAGTTTTAAATCACCTTTACATGACTTACTATTTTCATATGCACCTCCCCATTCAATGATTCCATACTGAATTAAGACTTTTTTTAGATTATTTAAATTGAAAATATTTCTTTTTCTAATAAATATATATATGCATTTCCTAATCTGTTTAACAAGTTCATATATGTGTTCCATTTCATATGTTGGTCTACAATTACACCGAGGTACTTTATTTCAGTTTTATGGTTTAATATGGTTCACGGAATGCTTCCGTTGAAGGAGGCTAGATTTTAATTAAGATCCCTTTTAGACATCAGACATGATTGGGTTCTTGAAGAAAAATCGTCGAGGTTATTCTTATCTCAAGAGGTAACACTTTTGAGGTAAATCATTATTTGCTTCAAAGCCCTCCGAGACATTGCAGTTTTTGTGCCCTTTGGGGGCTTGTCAAACAAAAACTATCGTGGACTGTAATGAATTAGTCTACACGACAGAAAGTCACTGTTGTGCAACATAACAAAGTCGGAGACAGAACCGATCCATTTTCGAAGGAAGTGTAAAATTCTAGTAAAAAGAGCCATTTGCATATTCTGAAAGCCTAATACGCAGATAACATAAGTATTATTATTGTTGTATTATAAATCAAATATTATAAATGTAACATATAAATGCATTTAAGAAATTCTAGCGGTAGACTATGTGCCACCAAAATTGGAGGAGAACGATGTTCATGTTCTGGGTGTACCTTTAATTAAAGCTAGTTTCCGCTTGCAATTCACTCTTAAATTAATAATTGTTTCGAGATAAAAATCTTTAAATCTGTAAATCGGTTGCACACCACATGCTGCAAAATTCGGAGGAAAACCATTATCTTTAAGCTTGTGGACTCTTAGGCAGACACCTCTTGAGTTTAAACCAGTTCCGTGTTGTCTTGTCATAAAACCAGTATTGTGTCATAAATGCGAACTCTCCTGACGAAATTCAAGGGAAACTAGTGTAGCTCTCTGACTGCCACATATTACAATTTCTAGATGTAGAGTTTATGCACATGAAGTTAGGTAATGCAATAATAATTTTGTTTATTCGAAGAAGTCATGTCGAATGCGAAACACACTTTCACCCCCCTCTCCCCCCCCCCCTCCGCCCCGCTTTATGTGTGTTACAAAATAATAGCTCCCAACATTAAAAAGGTTTCCCACCCTTGTTTTAAGGGAAGGTATGCCTAAATATATGAAAGAGAACCATGTATGAATACGACAACACGATTGGGCGTATATTATAAAAGCGTTCGACTTCTGTGTTCTACGACTTTACTTTCTTATTAATATCATATCCATATCCAACCTTATCTCTCAAACCAAAGAAAGCTAAAACCCAGCATTGTTTATTTGTTTAAAAAGCCTCCAAATGTATAGCTTAGTTCCTAGTGAAATTTAAAATATACCTAGATTGAGCACACCTAAAGATAAACAATTAAAATTATATAAGTAATAAGTATTATATTTCAGTTTAGTGTATTAAACGGTAAAATATATTTATATAAGAGCACAAAAAGTGGATTTATTTAAAGTTTTATAAATAAATAAATAATACTTGTGTATACGAATATTGCTTTTTGCGATTTGCAATATTGTTTTGTAATTACTATTTAACTCATTTCATTACTAGAATTCCACTTTTTCTATGATGATGATAAACTTTTCTAATGATTAAAATATCTTTCGTACTGATAAAAATATATTCCTTCGATTATTCCAAATTCACTAAGTGGCATCATTTAAATTAAATTAAATAAATCACTATATGTTTCAAACATTTTGGTTTCTTTCGTCGTTTCAATACGTATTTATCTATTGTTATTTTTGTTAATTTTCATTTTATCCTGATATAAAAACCATTGATAATTTTAATTACATAAGAGGTGCAAACGAAGTGATTTATTTTATTTTAATTTGTCAAAAAAATATGAACTGTTAATAGTGGCCTGGACAGACTCGAAGAACCAATCCTAATTTATGTACGTCCGTATGAATATTATATCCGGGGAGCATAATACTATCTTCACGTTAGCCACCAAAGTTTAATTACCAAGTCAGAACATCCACAGAAAATCTCTAAAGCCCTCTAGAAATAATAGAGTCTAGAGTCAGCATTTAGCAGCGCTATTCCTCACACAAATAATATGAAAGCTCCGGCGAAGGATTAATCTTATGATTTAATGCTGCATAATTATAGATTAGGTAGCTACCTTTGTGCTGTGCATAGAGCCGGTAGCTTTACGTTTCATTTAACATGAGCTTTTGCGGAATGATATCAGAGCGCTGAGTCTGAATGCGAGCTTTATTGACTTTTTTACACTATTAGAATCTTCAATGGGATGTCAGGCTCTATGCTAATGACGTGTGGGAAGTAAAAAAAAACAATTGCGTCGGCCATTAGTGACGCGGCATCTACGGCGTACGAAGAAATATTTTCCTTTTATGGCGTGGTCTACTACTTAGAATTAAAAAAGGAATACCTTTTCCAAAAAACATTTTTTATGTTACGCTGCTCAAGATGATGATAGTGGATCTGTGCATTTTTGTAAGGTTCAACGAAACTAGGTGGAAATGGAAAAAAAAAACTTTTATTTTAATGACTGGCTTAAAACTATTTTTCACGTAATCTGTTATGACAATAAAATCTGTAATACCATCTAATAAACGTTATTTAACAACACTGCTGTTTTAGATGCCATAAACCTGCGTAATTTTTTTTTATTTAAAAAACGTATCTCTTCTCAAACGCGACAATTTCAGCAAGTGTTTAATAAAGCCACCCCATTTTTTTTGGTTTCAATTTATGTGAACTTTGAAGCGAATGGTTTCACAATAAAACGGTAACCAAAAGCTTGATTACTCTTTTCTCTTTATGGGGACGTAATAAAACCTTAAAACAAGAACTCTAATTAAGTAAAAGCTAATCGAAAGAGATATACATCTAACTTGCTGTAAAATAATTTGTTTTTCTGGGGCTATAAATTTTTACGATTTACTGCTGGCAATTTAAATTTACTTTTGCACACATATAAATATCCTTATTCTGCGCTCAATTCTTATAATTAAAATAATCTAACCAAAGATCAGCGGTTGAGAATCGGGATGTAATCCCGTGAATAAGATGTAATAAAAGGAACTTGTTTTCTGTATTTTAAATACAACTAGTTACCCAACTTTGTCTTAGTTTGAAAGGTTTTTTTTTAACTCTTTACTTTTTAAACATGGAAAATACGAAACAAACGACGGTCTTGAGTTGTTTTGTACGGCTAAATATTTTTGTCTAGCTCCATAGCTTTAAAAGATGAACGTGTTGTCAGAGGATTGCCTTAATATTTTGTTCATCCCTGTCCTTCAATAAAAAGATTTTGTTTTATTTCCATTTGAACACAGAGAGTCACCATAATTGTTTTCATGCTTACCTTCTTTTTTTTCTTGAGAATAATGATAAATTTTTCCGATGTGGTTCAAATATTATTTAAGTTATATAACAGTGTACCCAAACTAGGTAAAGTGCCCAAACTTTACTCGAAGTACCCAACTGGCCTCAAGTGTTTTTGTCATTCTCCTCGTAATATTTTGTGTTTATGCATGTAGTGATTACTTTTATGTTTCTTCACAGAAATGTGCAAATTGTTAACACGACAGGCTTAGTCCTTGTGAGGTTGATCACTAAGCAATAAGTAAATGAATAAATAGTTCACTTTGAAATGATTTTTCAAATCTGAAAGTAGTTGCGTAGACATATCTTTTATATCTACTCGTAAGTAAGTACACGCAAAACATTATTTGAGTCGGACTTGTAAAACCCGCTCTGGAAATGTCTGCTGGTTCTGATACATTTATAAAAAGTTCTTGAAGTAAACAGAAAATGAAAAAAAAATATTAATATTTAACGCTAAATACTAAGCCACCACTACCCGAATTTCTACCGATTTCTTGCATATCTCCCTTGGACATTTGAATTTTCTTAGCTATTAAAAAATATATGTTATTAATGAAGATAATATCTATACAATGCGCGCTCTCTCCAACATTCGTAATTACATATCTCTCCATCTTCTTGTTTTCGAGCTCGGATACGGGGCCTTAAAACAATAATGTTTAGTTGTGTTGATATTTAGCATAAAAGGTTTTTTTGTGTTTAAACTGTTCCAAACAGTGTTTCATGACGTATACAGATTTCCGTTAAACTCCGGACCGTGTTTTGAAAATCGACGAGTCATTTCAATCTTGTGTGTCAGATTGGGGTATTTCGAAATCACATTTTTGATGAGCATCAAGTCGACAATCAGCGCCATTTTGGATTTGGGACATTTTTAAGGTCCCTCTAATTCTCTACCAGTTATCAATTATGTTACAAATAACGTTACAACACTCATGTTGTAACGTTATTTGTGTTTTTTTTTTTATTTGATTGCGGTTCATGTTTTTCGGTTACTATTTGTTTTTAACATAATACGAGAAGGTTCAATGAAAATATATTTGTCAAGTTAGGAGGAAAACGTAATATTTTTTTTGATAAATATGTTTCACCAAATGTATGACCAGATTAACAGTTTAAAAAACCGTTAGCCACCTTACCATCTCTGATTACGCATTTTTTACTTGTTCATTAGAAATCTCTTATACAAGTAATTCTGAGTTCTAATCAATATAACCTATAGCAATTAGGTACCTACTACATCATTAACTGCCGTAATACTCATGCATACAACTATTCTAGTGTTGCTTGCTTATCTCGGCATAGTGTAAATCTCATTATCACCTGAGTACCTAACCAGTCGCCCTATCGACACAGCGCTCATCTCCGACTTCGTGAATATAATATTATTTACCGTGTAATTAGCCGGTAAAATTATATCCAATTATAACATGATATTAGGGGCACAGCCCGCAACAAAAGGTTCCATCCGCCATCCGCTGCTCGGGGAATCTGAACCGTACTAATAACCTTTGTCCCATCCCGGCCAGGGCAGACGGCGAGGTGTCGGTTACATCATTAAAGCTGAACTTGCGTTACACGAAGGTGTAATAATTAAAGCCAAAGTTGTACTACACGAGGGTGTAATCAATCAGGTTGAGATCGCTCCCCGGAGCCGGCGGCTGAATCTCCTAACGTACTTTCATTATTCCAAAATCTTATGATGCATAATACACTTTGCTTGCTGTGGTTTTTATAGTTTTCCGTTTAAAAGTTGAAGAATATAATGATTACATTCTTCAAGTTTGGCAAGAAACTTGAAGAATATAGTCAATCTTCTGATGTTTCATTAGAGCCACAAACGCTAAAAGTTTTGTCTTTTTTATTTATTAATTAATTTTTTTATGTGCATACCGCACAAGAATACAAACAGCTCCCGTCCAGATCATTTTGAGGCTGAAGGTAGTAGGGGGAAAAAGGTGAGGAGTGAAAAAGTACCTAACTATTCAGATCTGGTCACCAAACACGGCTAAAGCCGTTTCAAGCAATGTTTCAATTCTAAATTGTGGTCTTACTCCAGCCTGATACTGAGAGTATCTTCCACTCTGGAACATGCTGCAAATATAGTTTACAATATTTCAAATTAATTTATTGTGAAATAACACGCGACTTTCGTATTGCTGGTCGAGATCAATCATTCATATAAAAAAATCATTCACAGTAAAAAATCATTCAGAGTAAAAAATCATTCATATAAAACATGTACCATCATACACATCACATTCATATAAAACATGTACCATCCTCAAAAGGCGAAAACGCGTTTCGTGTTCCAAGAAACAATAAGAGTTCCGTTTGGCATGAATTATTATAAATGAAATCTTTACGACAACCTGTTGGGTGCAGTCAAAGCATCTTTCTCTCCTACCTACGTCTTCCATCAAACTTCCTCAACGTTATTATTTGGATAACCCTGTATTTGTCATTCCTCATAACATAATTGTTGCATCACCCAGCAAAGTGGATGACCAGAAAGATAAAAGGCCATCGAAACCAAAATAACAGAAATGGATTGATGATTTTAAAAATGGGAAGGGCTCGAATGAGACCCCTAAAGAATATCTAATGCAAAATCATTCATCAGACTGTTTATTTATTAGTATTAACAAATGCATTATTATCATTTATCCGTGTCTCAGAAAACTACGGGTAATTTTTTTAGCCATGTTAGAAAACAACTGCACTCAGTGTACAATAGCTTAGCCTCTCAGAAACTGGGCATAATGTACATGGCCCGCAGATTCTTTAATAGTACAAAACTGCTAACCCTGTACAAATCGCAAGTGCGTCCCACGGTTGAATTTGGCAGCCACCTTTGGTCTGGAGCCAACATTTGTACACGGTTGACATTAGTCACATGAGAACGGGTCGTTTCTACGACTCGTTCTTGAGTTCAACAGCTCGGCTGTGAAACGATTTGCCTGCCTCTGTGTTTCCTCCCTCCTACAATATGGGTCTCTTCAAGACCCATGTCCACTCCTTCCTCTCCTCAAAAACACCCTCCACACAGCATCTTCAAAAATGACATTGGCCCTGAGGGAAATTATTTTCTTCAGGGCCCCCTGTGTGGAGTTAATGTAATTTTTTTTTTTTAGTATTGTTGCCAATAACAGGCTCTTTTAATATACTCCGATAACTGTACGGCAACGGCACAAAAAAGGCAATAAAAGTGCGATCCTTATCACAATAATGTTTCAACACTTTCACACCCTAAATACTCCACACGACAAATGCAACGTTATCATACCAAGAAGTTGCCGGGAATTTTAAAATCAGCCATTTACAACAACCTTTTGTTTCTTGCATTGTATCTTGTATTGTATCTTCATCTCTATTATGTTTTCGAAGGCCCCCAAAAACAACGACGAATCTGCTAAAATTTAAAAATCATTTTGTTGGCTTATTTAATAAATGCATTTTACTTTTGATGATTTTAAAGTTTGTATTTTCAGATTTTTTAATGAAATGCAAAATATCAACCACTACATTTCTTGATCTCAAAAACAATAAAAATGCAGAAACGAAACTTTAAATAGCTCTAATGCAAAAGTTATAAATCGCACATCCGACATTGTTCCTTGAAATCGTCGAATTATTATCATATTAGTGTGTAAAGTATGATGAGTCAGCGGCAACCTGCAACCTCGAAGCAGTACAAAATGATAACATGTCTGTTTGGCGAAAAGGTTTTGGATTTAGTTGTAAGTTAGTGTGTGTTTATATAGTAAAGGTTTAATTGAGTGAGCATAAAGCTGCAACACGTAGGTGTTTCGTTACCTGCACAGTAATCGATAATGTGATAAAAATATTAACCACGAACCATTCTTTTTATCCAATCATAACCGATGCTGTACTTTTATTCCGCAGCTTTTTGATAGAAAATTATTATAATTAAAGTGGCGTCCTACATTCAACAGCGTACAAAGTATTTCTGTGATTTTCCTGTCTCAAAGCCTTTCTCATTAACCAGCGGGATGGCATCCAAGAAGACTCTCAATTAGATATTTGTTTGCATTTAGAAAACCCGTGTGTAAACTACAGACCATCAGTTTTTCTTCAGTAATTAATTCCCGGAAGACTGCACTGCGAGAAAATACAGGAGCATTACTTTTTTCATCCAATGGCCATGGCCACTTTGTAATTTCCGTTGAAAAGATGACGCAATTTCCAGGTCTACAAATTACGTTGCGAGAGTGGGTAGATATCTATCTACATTCTAGAGTACATTGGAAAAGTGTTTTTTTTTTTTTAAATATGTTTATTCAGTTTTAATTTTACAATATTTTATTTTACAAATCTTACGAAAATGATCAATCAGTTTGATTGTAAGAAATCTCTCATTTTTTTCTAATTATTTAATACAGTATACTTTTCAGTTGTACATAGTATAACTAAATATAATACTTAATATTAAAATACTAATTATTACGACAAACTAATTATCTCAATGTTTTAATGTTTATGAATTGCGTTGTAGTAAAAATATTTTACACAGTACAAACATACGGTGAGAAAATAAGTAGATAGGAACTATTTTATTTGATTTCATGTTCTTCGGAGGTAGAAAGATTTAGGACGGGTTGTTTAAAAAAATTTGATGGATTCATCAAATATTTGACGTTAATTTTCACGTTCTGCGTAAGTTCTATTCAAGTTCTATTATTACATCATTATAGACCAGTTGATTCACAAAACTGAAATCATCACAGAACTTAAATAGAACTTACGCAGAACGTGAAAATTAACTTCAAATATTTGATGAATCCATCAAATGTTTTGAAACAACCCGTCTTAAACTTTTGTTTTGATTTTTGAATAAGATGTCTCATTTTTGATATTTTCAGGTAATGCGTTAAATATTTCCGGAATTTTATGACTTTTTGTTCTATCTCCGTATACATTTTGAGATTTATTGACAATAAACATTTGTGCTTCTCTTTGCCTAGTATAGTTGTGGTTTACAGGTTTTTTGAATTCCGTATTCCAGAATTCATCTAGCGTTAATTGGTAATTTACCTTACTGTGTATAGAGAGGACATTACACAAGGAGAACATTTTTTTTATAATCACCTTCACATAACTTGACCTTTTTTTTTGCCTGATATCAATTTTAGGAAACGGATTTGTAATTGTTCTATTTTATTTAAGTATGTTTTGTACGTTAATCCGTAACTATTTATTCCGTGTCCTATAATTGATTCTGCTAATGCGTTGTATATACAGTATAATATATTTTTATTAACAAATTTTTTTAGGTGGTAAAATTTTCCTAATATGGATCTTAATCTATTACATACATTTTCAATATGATTTGACCAGTTAAAGTTGACATCTATTGTAAGACCAAGGTATGTTTATTGGTACACTTTTTCTATATTCGGGCAATTACACTGCTGGAATTGGTTTTTTGTGTGCAAACAATCATATGAATGACTTTTTATATGTAATTCCTTTTCCTGACAATTTGCATATGGTGAGTGTATAAGCATATATTTGGTTTTTATTTTGCGTTAATAATAATGCCATTGTCGTGGGACCATTTAATTATGTTATTTAGGTCTGTTTGTAAAATTTCCTCAATTTTTAGTGGATCTTTGTCAACACATATAATGCAAGTATCGTCTGCAAACATGTAGCATTTACAACGTTTGGTAGACTGTTTACTTGCATTATATAACATGTAGGCCCCGATATCGACCGTGTTGCTACTCCGGTATTTGTTAACATTTCATCATTAAAAATTCCGTCAATTTTAACTTTAATTTTTCTATTTAATAGATAATTTTTAATAATTTTTTTTAAAGGACCTCTAATACCACATTCCTCCATTGCCTTTAATAATGTTTCGTGGTCCAATGTGTCAAAGGCCTTTTTAAAGTCTAAAAAAATTATACCAACATAATATTTTTCATTTAAATGACAATTTATATGGTCAGTGAATTTAGATAGTAATTGGGTAGTACTTTTTTCCTTTTGAAATCCGTATTGTATGGGATTTATGATTTTATTTTTTTCTATAAAAAGTTGTATTTGGTTAAAGATAGCTCTTTCAATAATTTTATCAATACATGAGAGAATCGCTATTGGTCGATAGTTTGTGAAATCTTTGTGGTTTCCTGATTTATATATTTATATTTTAATTGAGTAGGTCCAATACTTTTTAATGTTTTTTTTTCCCGCGATAAAAGAGATAAATTATTTGTATATAGGTTCTAGAGTACATTGGAAAAGGGTTTTTAATTGAGTAGGTCCAATACTTTGTAATGTTTTTTTTTCTTGTTTTCCCGCGATAGAAGATGTACATTATTTGTATGAACGTTCTAGAGTATATCGGAAAAGGGTTTTTAATTGAGTAGGTCCAATACTTTTTAATGTTTTTTTTCTTGTTTTCCCGTGATAAAAGAGATAAATTATTTGTTTGCAGGTTCTAGAGTACATTGGAAAAGGGTTTTTAATTAATTAGGTCCAATATTATTATTTTTTATTTTTTAACTTTTATGAGTAAAACCTCAAATTGTAATATTTAATCAAATGAAGACACTATGAGCAAAACTCGAGTTGAATCTTGTAATCATACATAAAGATGGCATCCAATAAAAATATGCGTTAAGAAAAATGAAGATAATATGGGTGGTTCTTAGTCGAAGTATGGTACAGTTAAAGGTGACCGAATTGATATCGACACCTTAGCTCAGTGGATAAGAGCACCCACCCGGAAAGTAGGGAGGTCCTGGGTTCGAGTCCCAGAGGTGCAAATATATTTTTCTGATTTTTTTGTTTCCAGATTTTCGATTGAGTTTCGCTCATAGTGTCTTCATTTAATTAAATAGGTCCAATACTTTTTAATGTTTTTTTTTTCTTGTTTTCCCGCGATAGAAGAGATACATTATTTGTATATACGTTCAAGAGTACATTGCAAAAGAGTTTTTAATTGAGTAGGTCCAATACTTTTTAATGTTTTTTTTTTCTTGTTTTCCCGCGATAAAAGAGATAAATTATTTTGAATGCATATTTTATTGCAAACGTCCCGTACAAGCCAATGAAATTGATTAACTGCTCAAAAATGTTTTCGATATATTGAAATGTTTGATCAATCAGATGTTTGTTTAAGCACACTTCAGGAACACGGATAAGCCCACAACGTTTTATGGATTTTTCTGTACAAATTGCAACTACAGAGTCATATACCTATTCCAAAGCGAATGTTTATTTTTTAAGATGATCATATTAAATTTTTTCAAATCAATGTATTTCTTTAAATTTTTGATCTCTTGTTTAATTTTATTGGAATATTTAATTAAATGAGCGAAACTCAATCGAAAATCGGGAAACAGAAAAATCAGAAAAAGATATTGGCATCTCTGGGACTCGAACCCAGGACCTCTCTCTTTCCGGGCGAGTGCTCTGACCACTGATTTAAGGTGTCGATATCAAATTCGGTTACTAACTGTACCATACTTTTTCTGATTTTTCTGTTTCCAGATTATCGATTGAGTTTCGCTCATGGTGTATTCATTTAATTAAATATAACAATTTGAGGTTTTACTCATAAAAGTTAAATAAAAAAATTATAATTTTTTTAGAATCTTAATTTGCGCTTCTAATTTTACATAATATTTAACGTTTGTTCACGAATTTGCAAAATGTCTCCCATTTCATAAAATGAGGTATTTAATAAATATATAACTCATACTGTTTGATGATTTTTTTTTTTAAATAGATCCACACAGGAGGCATAGACGAAAATAATTCCCCTCAGGTCCTATGACATCTTTGGGGATGCTGTGTGGAGGGTTTTTTTCGGAAAGGAAGGAGAGGATGTTCTGAGAAAGAAAAAGGTAAGAGTGGTGGATTGGAATTTGGGGATCAGTGTATCTAATAATAACGGACCAATAATTCCATCCCTTCCACTGCGGTGCAAGGTGATGTTCCGAGAGAGCCCTCCCGGAGGAGTCAAAAAGTCTCCCCCAACCAGTCTCTCCCGATCTGGCCTGCTACGCATTTATTGCGAAGACGTATCCATCGCCAAGATCCGGAGAAACCTCACTCCATGAGCCCGGGCACCTCTGCTAATTCATCAAACATAGCGAACCACTTGACTTGGGTGACCTATGGAAAAGGTGCTGGTTATCCAATAAATGGTTCCCGGATAGCTAAAACTGTTACACCTTTTTTCAGACACATCATATCTCATTTAACTCCTTTACGATTTTTTATCAACTTTCGTGTGATGTACCTGCTCGTACCTGTAACGTACGAAAGTTTTCACTAATCTCCGTCCCACGAGGTGAGGCGAATTAATTTGCAATTTTGATTAGCAAGCTGCTGCTTTGGGAGGAAACCTTTGTAATTATTTTAAAATCAGCACTAAGCCGTCTGGTCACACTGCCATTAGACATTGTCGTTCCTGTGGAAGAATATATAACACGTACAACGTTGAAATTTTAGACATCCCTAATGAACTCTAAACTCACCTTTCATAACTTTAACTTACCTTATCCTAATCTTTCCCTTCATAAACTTATCTTAAGTAACTTTTAAACAATCTTAAAACATTATTTCTTTATCAACTTGCCTAATTGTGCTGCGCAATATTGCTAAGTTATTGATAATATCTGTGGGGTTGGGAAAAAAAGTATTATTGCACTAGTTGCTAACATTTGACCGCTTTTGCCAATCAAAATGAGTAGTGTGCCTTTATTTAAATTTGACTACATAATTTAAATGTCAATAATGCGTCTGAGCGTAAATATTGGTTAGCGGTACCGTTAACCCCTCAGGCTAATTTGTTTGCTTTTCGGAATAACTCGTATATTTCCCATAAAAATCTTATGTGTCCCTTATGTGAAGTATAGTACACCCTTATATACCATATAGATCATTTAGTGAGAAATATGATCTAAACGGTATTGGAAAGAATAAAATAAAATTGTTAAAGACTAACAAAAAAGAAACTTGACAAATAAGTGAGGTTATGATAACGTTTGTAATACATTTGTCTAATAATATATATTTTTGTTTTTTTAAACGTAAGGTGAGCCATTTTTTAAGCTTTTTAAAGTCTGCTTTAAAAAAAAATAAAAAATAATAGGGTGTACACGTTTCTAATAATAAAATTTGAAGCTTTTTTCATCACCTTTCAAAAAGTTTTTAGTTTTCAGAGACGTTAACAAATATTCCATCTACTTTCTGGTCGAGCTTTAGATTTCCCATAAATTTTCACTGTCGGAAAAAATCATCAATGAAAGTAGTGAAATAATCATGTGATTATTTATCAAGAGACGGCCTTGAAATATTGACATATCATTGAATAATGAGATCATGAGAAAAGCAAATAAACGTAGTCGTCCGATAATTTATTGAAATTATTTTCTCACGTGGAAGATATTTTTAGGAAAGGAAGAAGAGGAAGTTCTGGAAAGGAAAAATGTAGGGTTAGCAGGAATCTGGGGGTAAGTTTGTTCAAAAGTGGCGAACGTATGAATAGATCTCCCGCTGCATGGCAATGTTCCAAGAGAGTCCTGCTGGAGAAGTCAAAAGGTATACCTCAACCAGTTTCCTCCGGTATGGCCTGCCACGCATTTGGTGTGTGGCAGCCGCCAAGATCAGGAGAAACCTCATCACTATGAACCCGGTCACTCTTGCTAAGTCACCGAACGTAGCAAACCACTTGTTGTGATCTATGGCAGAGGTGTTGGTTATCCAATAAATGGTTCCCGGGGTGCGGTACTATTAATTGCCTCCCAAATCGAAAATATAGTATCTGGTTTCTTGAATGTATAAAATCTAACTGATCTTAGCATAAGAGTAAGCCACAACTTGTGTTTTTTTAGGACGGTCGATATAAAATGACTGTAAAATAAAGTGGTCTTCTTCGACGCATAAAATTTTCGCTTTCTTCGGCTAAACACACATTACCTGACTTAATCATTCCATTGTTGGTATTCATCTCTTCACATCTTCCGGTCTCGGGTAATCCATCAAGCAGTGTTCTTCTGCCTTGTCATTCGCTTATCCCGACTAAACCAATCCTCATTACACCATTCAAGAGATTCCCTCATCCCTGGGAAGAAAGGACGAAGAAATCTTGGGGCGATTATGTAAAAAGGACCGGTAATTAATGATTATATGATGAACCATAGCCTCGTTGAAAAGAAAACCGTAGTTTGTGGTATTTGTGTATAACAATGTCTATTGCATAACTTTACATAAAACGTTTATCCAGGAATCAGCTGTCAGACTGTTCTAAGCTCACAAAATATCCTCTGTTGAAGCGTTAATTCTTCTTTACACTTTTTCAAAAGACCAACTACGGTACGGTACTAATGAGGTGCGACGGATTTTGATTTGTCATCATGTGCATCGCGCAACAACAGTTCGTCGCTTAAGTTCTTAATTTTCCAAACGACCATTAGAAAATTTTATTGGAGAAGGTTTTCTTTCATAATTTCAACGAAACGATAAAGCTTTTTCCGTAGAGGTAAAGGTCTCATTAGTTTAAATAATTCTTAGTTAAGTGTCATCATTTTTAATACTTTATTTTTTATTTTTAAGTGGATATTGCACATAAAATAAAATGGTCGTTTGAACAATTAAGAACTAAGACGACGAGTTGGCTTACAGCAAAGGGTAGCGAAGCATCAAAAATACTAATTTCGGTTTTCGGTGATATGAAATATTTCAACACAATATTTATGCGTGATTATTCACGTTCAATGTAATCATATTTGGTATGATTGTTATTGTTTTTTGGGTGTTATGCCGTGTTTTGCTACCTTTATCTTTAGCCAACGTTTCGGACAGCGTTACAGTGTCCATCATCAGGGCAGATGAGCAAATCTGCGATGAGCAAAAATACTTTTTGGCCGTGAAAACCTAAAAACATATTTGGTATGAATTTGTGCAATTTTCATAATTGGAAATTTATTTATTTATTTATTTGAGACACAAACAGGATATTTACAGAGCATTATTTTGGTTAATGTATAACAAATTAAGATACAAATATAAATATCCCTAGACTAATGTGTCTACAGTAATAACATTTGCGTAATTCACAGACACATGAAAAACAATTTTATATTTTTTTTACATAATTTAGAAACTTAAATAGAAAATTACGAAACTTAAATAGAACATTACATACAAATGATTGTTGACATGTGATAAAGTAGGCACCTACTTGGAATCAGAAAATTATTTTTTTGTTATTTATGAATACTATAAGTTTAAAATGTGTGTTCGATATGTTTAAATTTTTAGCGTTTATACTAAGGTACTCATTCGAAAGGAAAATTTCTGATCGTCTACAAATATATTTTAATGTGACAAGAGTCCCAGCTGCTCCTAGCTGTCTGGAGCCAGTGAAACTAGGGCATTGGGAATTATTTTGATACTGAAGATAGTGGAGAGGTGAAGGAGATGAGGAAGAGAAAGGTGGGAAAGTACCTGCCTTTCCAGATCTGGTCACCAAATAAGGCTAAACCAAGCCTTTTCAAGCAGCGTTTCAATTCTGAATTATGGTCTAACACCAATATCTTGCGCTTTGGAACGTGGCCCAAATATACTTTATTTATAAATTTTGAATTAACACAAATAAATCAAATAAAATGTGCACCGAATTTTTGAACCAGCAACTTTCGGATTGCGGGGGCCGTCAAAATTTAATAAACTCGTCAATTATTTGTTAACTAAAACAAAATGCAAAATAAACAATATAAATTTATTTTCCAAAGACAATAATGATAATAACGGCCTTTATTCCAGAATGTGGGTAGGTAAGTGCTATTCCACACATCTCATATACAATACAGGTATGAGGTTACATGCAGGGATTCAAGTATATAATTATAAATAAGAATAAATATAAGACAAAAACTAAATATAAAATAAAGAAAAAAGTGGAAAAGATAGAAACTGGAGTACCGTCGAAGAAATAAATGTTCAATGTAATATAAACAATGATCTTGAGGCAAATATTTTATCAATACTTTCACCTATTATAATTTTTGATTTTCAACTGGTTTGCGCTAATATTAAATAGAGTGATTAGGCTAATTAAATCAGTGAAACTTACCTTCAAAGCGAAAGCTTCGTAATATGGCGGCCGCTATATTCCATCATAGTTCCTTGATTATTCAAAATTCACATCTTATGTACCTATTTCAAATAAATCAAATATTATTTATTTAAAAGAATTAAAACACTTTGTATTGAAACCACGAATTTATTATTTTGTGTATCTACCGGTTTCGCTTCGACCAAGCTTCATCAGGATATAATATAATAATAACTAACTTATTATATTATTATTATATTATATCCTGATGAAGCTTGGTCGAAGCGAAACCGGTAGATATACAAAATAATAAATTCGTGGTTTAAATACAAAGTGTTTTAATTCTTTTAAATATAATGTCTAACCACAAAGTAATTGCTTCTTACGAACAAATATTATTTGATAAAGACCTCTAGGTAGGTAAATGCTCTAGGCGGCCTTGATTTTTCATAACTGACGGAGTCTGCGCAAAAGTGAAACTTTTGATAGAGAGCCACTAAACGCACTGTTTATTCCATACTTTTTAAGACATACGAAGTTACAAAAATATTTCCGATATTAATGTTGTATAACAACATCAAGAACGGATAAAAATATGTTAACAATTATTTTTTTTTTGTATCACATTACGTTTATTATGATCTAAATACATGTTTCGCAAAAACATGTAGACGTGGAGATAAGCAACCGACTCCAAATAAGCTCGGTCCAACTTCGTTAACGCTCGTGTAACAAGCTTAAATCTTTGCAGCTGAGAAACCTTATCCTAGCCTTTGAAACATTCGCCGTTACGTTTATTTCATTATGATAATTCGATGATAACATCAAAAGAGTTTGACAGTCGGAGATGACGCAGACGGGGACGGAAGGATGCACTCTCTTCTCTGATCTGTTTATTATTTCATGAATACTACGTAATGCAAATCATATTCGAAGTGGAAGGATGTTTTTCACTTGCAGGCGAAAAGGAATGTTGAGAATGTAAAGCAGAACTATTGCAGCGTTGAGGGAAAGCTCCTTGGATCTAAATCCAAATGTAACGGATCCGACGACGGCCTCCATGGTTGAGTAGGTACTGGCTATAAATTCAGATGTTACGGGTTGAA
Source organism: Glyphotaelius pellucidus (assembly GCA_936435175.1). Classification (NCBI taxonomy): domain Eukaryota; kingdom Metazoa; phylum Arthropoda; class Insecta; order Trichoptera; family Limnephilidae; genus Glyphotaelius; species Glyphotaelius pellucidus. The sequence goes on along the minus strand of OW386538.1, from coordinate 27,640,238 downwards.
ATACCGGCGTGCAAAAGTAAATATTACGTCGTTGGTATATGTTGTTTCATTGATAACTCAATAAAAAGTTAATTTGCTATACGTTTCAGAGTGGTAGATATGTTCAGCATCGCAAAGATGAAAGATCACCATTCAGTATAGAAACATTGCTTGAAATGGCTTTAGCAGTATTAAATGACCAAATCTATTTCCAAATTTAAAAAAAAATTCAGCCCCATCAGTGAGAAGAGACCCTTTCAAGAAACCATATAATTTCCCCTTTAAACTCTCCTCACTGACGCTAAATATATTGATCTCGTAAGAGATTTGGTCCAGGAGCAATTTACTCTTCCCCACTGGAAAAACCATTGGCAGGTTGATCCTGCGCTAAAAAGTTAGAATAATCTTTGATCGCGCTGTCTAAGATCTGGAACATACAGCCTGGAACACGCTCTCCAGAATAGCCGAGTTCTCAATATAATCTCTCTGGTCTAAATAATTGGGTGGTGGCATATCCCTCTTTTCTAAGCTGCAGAGAGCGATGTCCCAGCATGCCCAGAAGACAGTTCATAGGTACAGCCACGGATGGTGTCCGCACTCCCTCATGTAGAGAAATATCTGAAACGTTTATTGAACCGACTCCAATACGAGGGAGCACCCCACTTCGTGAGGATTCTAGAGAACTGAACCACTATTAAGTCTACTGCGGACCAAGGAGAAGTATGAAATTCTTAGAGTATGGGTATCCCGAAAAACTGACGGTTTGGAGAACAAACCCTATCATTTTGAAGGCCAAATGGCTCAACACTTCGATGTTACTTCCAAGATTATATATAGTTGAAACTCGTTTGAGATTATGACCGAGCATGGTACCTTTAAAGGCTGAATGTTCTGATAAAAGTCAAGACTACACATTTCAACACATTGAAATGAAGCTGGTTTTGTTTACTCTTTCTGAAATATTTATGAAAACATATTAAAAATATATAACGATACTATCTCCTAAGTACAGCCATTCGTGAATGTAGGTGTGTAGTACAAAAATGTCGGTGTATTGTGCAGATGGCCCAACCACTACGATTTAGGTCTATTTAGTATGCTTAATCTGAATAGCCAGGAATTTGAACTCATTACTTTCCCGGGTAGAAGATGCCATGATTCCATCGCATTACAAACACATCCTACGTAATATACATGTTATAATAAAATTGATATCTATGGCAGAATATAACGTAAGGCCTGATAATCAAGTCTGATAATTAATTAGTCCAAGATTCTGATTTTTGGTATTTTCAAAGTATTTCAAAATGATTTGTATGCATTTCGAATCATCTGTTCATCCACCAAAAACACCACGGAGGTACATTATGCAAACAGTTACTTGTCGTAGAATCTAGAAACTCGTGACAAAGCCTCAATCCTGCACCCCCTCCCCTAGAGGCTCAACCACGAGCTGCCACCGGCAACCTGCTGCAACATAAACCTTAATACACCCTGTGCCTTAGCCTACCGCTGCTTTCTACTTCCCTGGTACCCGCTCTCTATTGCCTTCTACCTGCTGTCTACCCCTACAGCTGTTTTGTATTTATAGCTAGTAGGTGCTTGCTACCCTCTCCCTGCAATCCAAACGCAACCAACCTTTAGTGGAGAACATCCAACACCAGACCTCTCAAACCTCAGGGGAGGAAGACAAAATACTGAAATTCCGACACCTTCCAAGGGTTAAGATTCACACTAGGTTCGAAAACACGGAAATATTCTTCATTACGATTTCTTACTTTTTCATTTGATTGAATAAATCTGTAGAATGATTAAAAAAGTTTGTACCGATTTATGGTATTTGAAAGCTTTCAACAACTGTCATATAATTCTCGCCAACATACTCGTATGTTTTTACTATACCTATTTACCATAAGATGTGATGAAATAACAAAAAAATTAAGTTGATAAATTGGCTTTCTGTCAGCTTTTTATTCGAGTTTACTGTCTTCATTATCAAATAATTTTGATTTGTGGATTTTTTTCTATAAAAGGAGGAGTTATACTAATATATATTTTTAAAATGCATTTATTTGCATTATTTCATTTTACTATTTTAGTGTGTAGTGTTTTTTTGATTGATTTATAATAAATAGGAGGTACTAGCTGAAGTTTGAGGCGTTGCTTTGTGGCGTTTTTTCGAAATCTAACGTTGACAGTGACCTTCATCTTATTTTGGAGGTCAAGTGTGCAAAATTTCATCATAAAGTCTCAAATACTGCTTTAAAAGGTGGGGAAAGGGGGATGAGGTGGTTTTCTGAAATCTTATTGATGGTGACTTTCTTGTTTTGAAGGTCCAGTGTGCAAAATTTCACCATCCTCGGAATAAAACTGTAGGTTTATTTACAAATCGAATCCCGCCCGCCATGAACAGACACTCTTCTTTATACAATATATTTTAGAATATAGTTAGATATTTTAATAATCTAATTACAGGTATTATGTTGATTATCGACTACCACGATACGGCATTAGCCTAGTTTGGTGTTCAAGTAGAACTAAAATAAGGAAAAATTTTAAAAAAAATTAAATGACGGATAGTTTTTAATGTTTCTGATGGGATATAAAATGTGTTTACGTCCTTTATCAAATATTGCACTGGAGACAAACAAGTATTAATCATTTATTTAAATAATAATGGTCCCAAGAAAGATTTTTGGTGAACTCTGACGGAGGAGTTACCCAAACCGTGTGGAAGCCACCGACAACTAATTGCATGCGTGCACACAACATTGAAAACGCATTGGAGACGGAATCATTTCGTGCGGCAAGCATGTCCTCCACAGTCCTCTTCTATCGGAGGTTGGTTTTCACCAGGGCAATCTTCTTCCTGCAGGCTTGAAACAAGGAGTCTGCAGGAAGTAAAGATTTTTGGAACTGAAAAGAACATTTTCATGATCTGTCTAGGCGAAAACGTATCCCTGTGAGTTATGTTCCAGAAGTATAGAATAACATAATATACATAAGTAAATATACATAATATTAGACGAGCGTACTGCAATAATAATGAAAAAGCTACGAAAGAAAATTATAGTCCAGCCTATGCTTTTCGTTAAGGGTATCATTAGTTGTTGATAATCCAGAGATTGAAAATACTATTGTAACTTCCAGGTCAGGACCCAGAATAATTCTACCGCCTGCTAAATAAAGCATCAGAGCTCATTGTTATCTATCTTTAATAAGGTCCAAAGTGTTTTGTTTATTTTCTAGGGGTTTTAATTTCAGGAGATTGTGAGACAAACACGGAGGTACAAAAGAACTTGAATATTAACTGGGAAATTTGAACAATTAATCAAAATTCAAAGTGAATAATTCAAGATCAATTATTATTCAAGTTCTCTTAGACAACCGGTTTTTGATGAACTTGAATTTTTAACTTTGAAATTTTATGAATTGTTCATATTCTGTGAAACGACCCTTCCTAAGTATTCTTACACGTCAAGTCTGAAATGATAAAGATATTATTAATAAAAATGAAACCTAGAGACAAAGAACGGGATGTTGCATTTATCGAATTTTAAAAAAAGAATATGTGTTATTTAATTTTTTTCGTAAGGAATATGTGAAACGTTTATGCGCACACTTTAAAGACGATATATTTGTGAGGTATTCTAGCAAAATTAGAAGCCATTCAATAATTAAATTCATTCACTATCTGAATATTTGAAATAATGAAATTTCAATTTGGGAGGCAGATATGAGCACCGCCGCCCCGGGAAACATTAATTGGATAACCAATACCCCTGCCTTAGGTCACCCTAAGTGGTTCGCTACGTTTGGTGACTTAGCAGGAGTTCTTAGCTTGGATTCATGAGGCGAGGTTTGTCTAGGTCTTGGCGGCCAATTAATTTGCCCACATACTGCATGGCGGGCCGGATCGAGAGATATTAGTGAAGGGATACCTAACCCAGACCTCTCCAGTCGGTCTCTCTCGACCCATCGCCTTGCAACGCAGTTGGAAGGATGGTTTCTTACTCTGTAACTCCTAGACACACTGGCCCCCTTTCCTACCCACCCCTCATACCCTTTTTCCTCCCAGAACTTCCTCTCCTTCCTCTATTTAAAAATGCCGTTCACACAGCATCCTCATAGATGACATGATTTTTGAGAGAAATTATTTTCGTGGAGCTCATGTAAAAAAAAAATCTGAGCAGTTTTACAACTAAAATAAACATAATTTAATAATGGTATTTTTGACAAAAAAGAAAACATCAAAATGACCATGGTGGAGAACATTTCGTGTTATAATATTCCACTACCCAACTTAAAATAGGTACGAATAGAAAGAATTCAAATTTAAAATGCCGTCAATGTATCGTTTGTAACTCGTAAATCGTTTAAACAGGGTGTTGAGTGTTGAGAGAGGTACTTGACTTATTAACCATAGATTCCTGACATTATTTGGAGTAAATGTAAATGTAATTTTGTAATTTAAAAGTTAAAAAATTTCAATGAAATTTTGGTCTCCCGTGGCTTTTTGATCACTTTTTTTTCTTCGAAATCAATTTTTTTAATGTTTTTGTAGAAAAAAAATTTTTAAATATCACCGGAGACCAAATTTTCATGTGCATTTTTTACTTCAAATAATTTCTGTAATCACTGGTAAGTAAGTACGGCCCTTAACACCCCCTATAAACGCTATTTGTGGTCTATTAAATAATGAATGATTTATTAATAGTCTAACCACATTAAAGCATGCAGACCAATATCAAATGTTACACATGACAGGTTGAATGCAGCGACGGAATTGCCTTATATTGAAAAACATATTCACTCAATTTAAAACTTCAAACAGAATAATACATAATTATACATCTTTTGAGATATATAATGTAAAGTGAATTTTAGCTGTCAGAAATAATAAAATTTATGGTGCCCAGTGCCTGGAATGTTAATCAAAGCTTTAGGTTGTATTTTTTTCTATTCTTATTTATTTTTTTGATTTTTTATTGGTATTTTAATGATGGTAAAATCATGAATCATAGATGTACAAATATTATTTTTATACATTTGTACATCGTGACACGTGGACAGCACGGTAACCAGAAAACTCAGAATGAAAACAACTCATAAGATCCTTTGAAAAGTCGTAGAACGTTATGAAAAAAAAAAATTAAAAATTGGTTAAAAAGGTTACGTTAGGTTAGGTTAGTAATTTTAGGTTAGGTTATGGGCTGTACTTTTTTTTTCAAAGCTTTTAATGACTTTTCAAAGAGGTGTTGAGTTGACATGATTCTGAGTTGGCGTCAAACCGGACAGCATTTTTTTTTATTTTTTTTTTTTTATATGAAATACCGCACAAGAGTCCCAACTGCTCCCCTCTGGAGCCAGTGAGACTATGGCATCCCCAATTGGGGTATGTTGTGTGGCTGAAGGTAGTGGGGAGGGGAAGGAGACAGGGAAGAGGAAGGTGGGGAAGTACCTGGCTATTCAGATCTGGTCACTAAACACGGCTAATGCCATTTCGAGCAACGTTTCAATTCTGAATGGTGGTCTTACACCAGGGCGACACTGATAGTATCTTCCACTCTGCACTCGCATAAATGCGTTTCGAAATTACTCTTTTCGAAATTAGTCTTGATGTTGATATCCATTTTCAAAAGACTATTTTGTTCTTTGTTAAAATTAACCATGGGTTGTCATCTTTTTTTTACTAAAGAACAAAATTTCTTAAAAATGTGCGCGATGCTCATAACTAAGTTGTAGATTAACCATTGTGAGATTTTACAAATATCACGAATAATTTTGATTTTAAACTTAGAACATTGTTTTAAAAATTGGTAACTTTCCACTGGAACAGTTTTAATGATCCATGTTTTAATCTTTTTTGTTTTTTGATTTGAAATGAATATTTTTTAAACAAATTAATTAAGGTACTTTCCTATAGAAGAATCTCCAAAAATAAAACGTTGAATTGCATTCAGCTTGAAATATCGTTATTTGTTCTCCTGATAATTATCGTTATTTGTTTTAAAGCTGACATTTATAAACACTTTGAAATAAAACACCAATTTAATGGTCCTAAAAGTGTCACAAATATCAGCCGGCATTACAAATCACGTGGGGTAGGTATTCGTAGTTTGTAGTTCCGACGTCGACCGCACACCCCTGGAGGACGAGTGCCATGTTCGAATTACGAATTAAATGACATACGAATGGCGGGAACCTTTCAAACTGTCACTGGATTTTGGAATCGTCACAATTGCAGACTTTAGCATTTCACGGTGTTAATTTTCAATTTTTTTATCACTACCGGTTGCAGGTAAAATATTATTTTTTGGGTGTGTTATTAAAGTTCCGCCAGTAAATATATCAAAAAGTTATTTTTAAACATCTACAATGAAAAAATATTTCTATTAAATGTTTGTTTACATCAACTCTATACCGGAGGCCCTGAGGAAAATAATTTTCCTAAGGGCCTGTGTCATTTTGGGAATTCTGTTTGAGGGGTCTTTTTCAGGAATGATTCCTTTGATACGCTCATAGACCAGATTTCCACCAAAAACAATTGTTGCGCCCATAGCAAACATGTTCCAGTCTGAATTTCAAAACTTGAAGTAAAGCAAAAAAAGTGATAAGTTGTGTAGGTAGTAGGTACATACTCATTGCCCAGATTCATTCTTTTTTTTTCAGTTAATACTGCACAAGAGTCCCAACTGCTCCCTTCTGGAACCAGTGAGACTAAGGCATCCCTAATTGGGGTATGTTGTGAGGCTGAAGGTAGTGGGTAGGGGAAGGAGGTGGGGAAGAAGAAGGTCGGGAAGTACCTGGCTATTTAGATCTGGTCATCAAACACAGCTAAAGCCATTTCAAGCAACTTTTCAATTCTGAATGGTTTCGTTCTAGATTTAGAATGATCTCGGTAAAACGTTTGTTGGCGTGTCTAACACAGAGTAAAATGACAAATTCTTTCATCTTATTTATTTATTTATTCATTGGAAAATGAAATAATACATTCATACATAAACTGCACATATCACTAGGGCATCCTGTATTGAGATGTGCAGAATCTTACCCGATTAACAACAGAATAACTCGAGTCTGTCGTCCAGAGTGGACGCGTGTATCGAAATCCTTACAAAAATACAGTATTGTAACGTTTCTAACAAGGATCCGCCGCGAGTGACGTGACCGTTGACGCGGTCTCAACTTAACCATTATGAACGTGCTGTCCGTAATAGAGAACATAAACCTTGATATCTCTAATATTACCACAGTAAGAGATTCAAAGGCCAAAAACAATCTAGAACTAAACATTAAATTGCTTGCAGAAAAATGGATGCAAGAAAAAACAACACTTCAAAACGAAATCGTTTCTCTACAAACTAAACTAATAAACAAACTTTTGCTATTTGTTTAAATAAAGAACTTCCAGAATCAATTATTCATTAATTATCAAAGGATAAAATGCGGAAATGAAAGTTGATGCAAAATACCAATCAAAGATGCCAACCCCCTGAAGCTATCACAGTGCTACCACTATCTGAAATTTGAACACAATGATTTAAAATGTTTTAATACTTAAGGATAAACGTGTGACGTGTTTACATTGCGCCAAAGACCACAAGAAATGCCCTAACAAAAACGCAGAAGAAAAATGCAGTACCTGTGTTTACCAGAATCCTTCACTCAAGATGACCCTTAAAACTAACCATAAAGCAAATAACACGAACTGTACCTACTTTAAAAAGATGTTGAATATTGCCCAAAGTAGGATAGACTTACGATTAGGTACGTATTTATTGATTTTATTTATTTATTTTATTGTTTTCTTCTTTCGCATTTATTACTTAATATGGCATATATGATAGATCTCCGATTAATAAATAAGTGAAGTTTTTTAATTTTTATAGTTTGTTGGAAATATTCTCTTTGTTAAACTTAAATAAACTTAATATTGTTGACGGCAGTTAAATACCTAAACGATGTGCTACTCTTCCAGCTACAAACTAATGCTTCCATCGAAGAGTAGTATAGGAATATAAACATGCACTTAATTAGATAAATAATAAATAAAAAATAAAAATAACAAATATATATAATCCTTTGTTTTGACCTCATATTAAAATTCCAATTAACGATTGTACAAATAAAAATAAGACATCATTTCCATTTTACCCTTTTCGGTAAAATTGCGCACATTAAGAGACAAATAAAAAATTATGCGCGTGCATGGTCACAAAACTATCTGTGGAGACTTTATCTTAAATTATGAATGCATCAAATTCTAAATAATTGCATATGGTTAATATGCACATACATGCTGAGAAGCTATCAATAAGTTATCTGCATGAATATACCAATTAACTCGTCATGTAAGGCCGTGTAGGCGATCCCAGCCTGATGCCAGCCTCCCATGTCCCTCGTTAACTATTCAACTGAGGTAAAGCGTATTTGTAATTGGGGGGTCATTTATTGAAGGGGGCGGTATGGGGTGAGGATGACGTCACGCGGGGTGACGTCAAGTTGTAGAAACAACCCTAATTGCAGTGTGGCGTCCTTCGCAGCCATTACGCTAATGAGCGGGAACGAGCTTTGTTTTGACCTCATAATTAGAGTCGCCTGGTAGTTTTTCTACTACAATGTACTGAAGCGTTTCTGCAGCATTTTGCCTCGCAGTGTTAGATCACACCTCGAGTCGTATAGCTGGATCAGAACAAAAGAACGTTTTTTTGTAAGGTCATTGTATGTTCTTTACTTAGTTTTCTTAAACAGCGGCCAATTCATTCACTTGCCTTTGCTAATTTGCATAATTGGAAAACCTTGAAATAAATTTTCACTCTAACCTTGTAATAAGGTTTATGAAAGACCTTACATGGCATTTATTTAATATGTTAGCGAGTATCAGAGTGCATGTGGTTTAATTCTGTTTATTCGGATACACAATATTTTTCATCCGGTGCATATACGAATAAATCAAATTTCTGACGCTTGAGCAGATCACACACACACAGCTGTCCGCGTGAGAAGCATGGATTTTCCAAATTTACCCCGTGCTATCCCCTACCGCTATTTTGTCTCCTTTGCAATCCCTCCCTCTGCCCTTTTCTCCTAGTATGAATAAAATATATTTAAACTTTACCAAAAAAGGATCATTGAATAATTTATAACGATCAACTTTCATAAAATAAATTTTAAAAAAAAAGTTCGGTGCCATGTGTCAATACTAAAAAGATTCTCAAAACACATTTAAAATAAGACTTCGTAAAACAAATAACTCGCCTTAGCAAGAATTCTCGATCCTTAGGTAAAATAAGACAAAAATTTAAATTTATTAAAAACTTATTTTTTATGTCACTTTGTTCTATTTGGGAAACATTGTAATCCTTTCCCCGAACAGTAAAATCCTTTTTGTCAAATTATTTTGCTGAACTCCTAATACCATATAATTCACTTTAACTTTTCGCCATACACAGCGAACTCCGGGCGTATTTTGAAAAGTCAAATCCCTCATGTGTAAGCCTTAAAATCAAACAACTCAACAAAAAGTTTCATTTTGTCATTAATCTAGAGTTTAACTAGAACAATATTTGCACGAGTCGAACTTTAGACCAAAGTTTAGGGAAAGATATCCAAGAATGTGTTCTGGGAGAGGTTTGTGTTTTCCTTCTGATTGTATTAAGCAAATTGGATAAGTTTTAATAGAGATGGTACTATCAAATACGCAACATAGAAAAATATAAATCTATTTCAATGGACTTTTCCTACCGGGAAAACGGGTTCTAATATACTGGGTTATTCTGTCATTGAAATCTTTTTGAAAAAAGTGTCATCAAGTTTTTTTTTTGTGCCTTATTTTTAGTATAATAGTCCCAGGCAGAGGTTGTATACACATCATCAACGATCGTCCTTAAAAGGTTCACAAAAATCTTTCTCCTTGCATGTCTTATATTAAAAAGGAAAAATACAGCAGATACTGGAATTTCGAATGCCTTTAATCATAATTTTATTGACATCTTGCGAACATACGTTTTTTTTCGAATTATACGAGTATTGTGGTACTACTAGATGTAAAAAAACGGGCAAAAAATTTAATTTCCTATTTCATAAAACGCACTCAAATGGTCGTAAAGTTAGCATAGGAGGAGATCGACAATTAACAACACTTATTTGTTGATAATTTCACCGTATAAATAATATGAAATCTGTATAAAGTATCAAGAGTATGGTCAAATCAATCTTTTAAAAAAAATTAACAACCATAACTTCATCAATCAGAATGTTTTAACTTCATTTCATGCCATATTAAAAAATAACGTCAACAACCTAGTTCTTAAGTTCATAATTATTGTACACTCTATGTAAAATTATGTTATAATAATTAAATAATTATGAAATAACTCCTACGCCAAGCTCAAGAGCTAGACCTCTTAATTGGCGTAGAAATACATTAAAATATGTATTTCACTATTTTGTCTAATATTATGTTCAATGCTGTAATTATGTTTTAAATTAAACAATAAAAAAAAATAAAAAAATGGTGTTAATTCCTGTCTTACTGAATTAGAATATTTCTAAATTTTTAAAACTGAACTAAGCCGAATTCAAATTTCATCATAATGAAATGGTAGTATGAGCACTCGATTTTAAATATTGAAATTTTCAGAACACTTAAAAAAAATAATATATGTCCTGTTTTCTTTGTGAAAATACTACCGAATTCTTTATTTAAATCTGAAAATAATCTGACTATATCAATTTTATGTCTTCGTGTCATATTAATAATTATTATCAACTGAACAAGTGAATATGTGCACATACATATGAAATTCTTATGCTGACTAGCGTTTTTATTTCAATTGCGCCTGTATTATGAATGTGTGCGTATAAAAAACATTGTTCTTATGCATTTGAATCATTAACTACTTACTTCGTACTTAGTATTAAGTACTTACTTCGTCTACTACAGTTCTTAGTACAAATCAAAGGTAAAATAAAGGTTCGCTTAGTTAACGGGATCTTTGCAAGGGTGACGGTGACCTGATTCTAAAATTATAGAAGAATAGTCAAAATCATAACAAGCAAGTGCCCCACCCTACGTGCTAATTTGTTCGTTTTCCGGAGCAACTCATACAGGAAATCGTTGTGTCTCCCTTACTGGCGTGGTTAGAAATGTGATATAAAAGGCCTTAGAAAGAGAAAACATCACGATTTTTATTCAAATCTAAAATTTAACCGCAAAATAATATAAATGTTTACTTTAAGATCGACCACAGTTTTAAAAAAAATTTAATTTTGGGAATTTTTATTAATTATTTTTAGATAAATCGACAAAAAAGAGAGTTGACGATAACATTTGTAATACATTTACCTAAACAAACATGTATGCGCTTTATTTTTTCGTTATTAGAAAGTTTAGTTAGAAAAAACGCAAGGTGAGCAATTTTTAAAACTTTCTTAAGTTTGCATTAAAAAATTATGTTTATTTCGAATTATAAAATTTGAAAGCATGTTTTACCACCTTTCAAAAACAGTTTTCGGTTTTAGATGTTTTTTTAGAGTATAGGATGCGTTCAAAATTATTCCATTCATATAAATTTCATTGCAAAGCGGAAATGTTTTGACCTTCCGACAAAATAGATCAGAGGCTTGAAGGGTTAAGAGTACGTTCCATTAGAATGCTCGATGGTGACGGGCTCTGCCTGACAAATATATTGTGCCATACCAGATAAAATAGGATAAAAACAGTACAACATCAACTATTTATTTTAATTGTTTGGCAAAGCTTAGTCTATAATATCCTAGAAAATATTTATAAGTAAGAAAATAAAATGTTTCAAATTATATGTTAAAAAGTCAGTACAGTTCATGAATAACAGAATATTATATTCTGTATAGTAGTTTAAAAATAGATAGACACTAGATATAAAGTGTTAACATTTACTAAATAAAATGTGCCTACTTCAAAAAACAATAACAAAAAATGGGAAAATTGCGTGAACAGAGCAACTTGAAATTGCATATGTATGTATAAATATGTATTTAATAGCGTATTTAATAAATCAGCTAAACATTAATCATAATATGAAGGTAAATCAAAAATTTTTCACTTTGGAAATCTCAAAAACGTTTTTCAAATAAAGACCGCCTACAATAAATAGTTTTCTGAAATATTTTCCAGTAGGTATTCCCGTTATCTGCATAAAATCGTCCATTGTCCTTAACTGCCGCGCGTCCCCATCACTCACGGCATTACGGCATTACGCCACGAGTAGGTCCCCTACAACAACCAGTGCGATATATTAGGCGAGTGTGATAGGGCTCAGATCGCACGTCGGGCAATAAAAATGGCTACTGGGAACCATTGCAATAGGCCCGTTAAAGCAACAATAAAAGTCCACTTTATTCATGCATTTACAACCCTTCAAAGACAAAACTTTTCAGTTGTTATGAGCTTTTTTAAAATTGAATTCTGATCAAGTTTGGTAGTAGTGACGTGAAAATGTTTTTTATGCTGTGCAGATTTTTTAACGAAAAGGTTTCCTTTTTGGGTAGAAAATCTGGAAACAATAAATTAATCAAAAAGTTGTAAGTCTCAATCTATCCACTACAAGTTAAGTCATTCATGACTATCTTTTAACAACGGAGTGCCTGTAATTTTTCAGAAAAAATTTCACATTTTTCCCAGCCATCACATGGGTAGGCATTTGTAATTTGACATTTATTTACTATGGATAGTTTTTCAAGACCTTTTAAATAGTGCGTGGTTGGCGTTCAGTTAATCAATTTATTGCGAATCGTTTATTTATGGACAATTACTGGTATTTCTCTAATATTTGCATATTAAACATTTTTATAGTAGTATGTAGTTTGGGTAGTGGGCGCTTATTGATTTTGCTGTATTTTGGCAATCGACCTCATTTTTTAAAATTATCATATCACTATCTATGCTGAAAAAATGTAATAGTTGAAACGACAATGAACCTATTGAAGACATATATAACAGAGCGAGAAAAAAAGTACAGATTGGCAAACTAAATAATAAATTTTTAAACTATGGTGTTTGTCTCCCATGGAAGTGCACAACGACCGATTCTATTTATTATCCATATAAATGATATCACAAACTTTACCTAGATTGAAGTAAACATATTCAGTTTTGCAGATGATAGGTACCGTAACATTATTTCTTTACGAAAACTGAATGAAAATTTTGTACGTAGCTGAATAAGGGTTAAGTACACTACAAAATTGGCTTAAAATTACCTAGCTTACCAAAAAACAAAACTAAATATGTAACATTCCAATGAATTTTCCCTAAGCTTTATGTTCAAATTATGTGTCATATTGGTCATTGAATGTGCCTGATAGTGTGTTGTGTATGTGTTGCAGAAGAATGGTACATATCGTCTTGTGTAACAGAGTTCTGAAATAATTCTCTTTTCAGAAGCATAATTAGATGCAGTTGATTCACCAACAATAAAGTTGTTCAATAGGAACGCCCGGGAATGCGTGTGGTAAAATAAAGCGTTGTGATAAACTAAAGAAAGTGGTGTAAGCAGATTTTTTGACGTGATAGTGAATGGTAGAAGTTAAAGTCGGTAACGCCGGGTGGCCGGGGTTCGTTTAAATTTTGTACAGATATCTACAGTTTTCTTCTGAGATTGATTAAATTTTTCAGACTTAACCTTCAAAACAATTAAAATGACACTTCCCAAGTCAGATTTTGAAAAACTCTGTGGAAAGAAAAAACGCCGGAGGTTTCATCTGGATAAACATCTTTTAACTAAAATGGAATTCTACAGATAAAACTTTCAAAAAACAAAACAAAAACAATTAATATTTTTTTGGTTTACGAATCTTAAGGTCACAATAAGAACAACTTTATTCATAAAAACTTTTTTTAGATACCACTATTTTTTTCTTCAACCAAATCACACAAACACGTTAGATTTTTTTTTTAATATTTCGGCATTTGAAGGGTGAACGAAAATTGCCGATTTTCCGATACAAACGGTCCAACAGGAGTAAGGCCAAAAAGCGGCACAATATTTGGCCGGGGAGACCAATTTTGTTTATCAGACGTCGTTTTGTATTGGGACCCTGCGCGGGCTGCAGGGCCATAATTCTTCTGGCGTCGGAAAAATTGCAAGCAAGCCATTTCCCTCGTTTAAATTTTATTGCATCGAAATTAAAATTATTAAATAAGAAAGCTGAAGCTAACAATAATCTGAGTAACGTAATAATTATAAAACTCTACTTATTTACATTTTTAATGCCTCTGCAACATAAAATTTAACGATAATAGGAAATTAACCTAAAACTGTTAACTACGAAAGAATAAAGCAAGTATTCCTTAACCATCGCTTAGTTACTAAACATACAAAATTATTTTAATTTTAATAAATATTTATGTATTTTTTTTAAATTGGAACTGATAAGACTTATTATGAAATATCTGCCCTGATGATGGACACTGTAACGCTGTCCGAAACGTTGGCTAAAGAAGGAGGTAGCGCAGCACGGCATAACACTCCAAAAACAAATAACGAAAATACTTTTGGCCGTGAAAATCTACAAACTTATCTTATTATGATATACTTCATATGGGCAAGTAAAATTTATTGAATTATTTTGTGTTATTCAATATATATTCATAAAAAATAATATGATAATTTTTTTTTTTTCGAAAAAAGACAAAAATTCCCGGGTTACGATTAACCAAAGAATGTTTGAAAATCTCCTACTACCACCACAGTAAGCCGAAAATGTTGCTTGAGTCATGATGGAGAACTTAGCCAGCCGTGGAATAGAACACGCGACGCCCGGGTGGGATCCAAGCGCGATGCTCGCTCAACCACTGACCGGTCAATATATAGTACATTTGTTGCACGTTCAAGGTCGGTAGATACTTTCAGTGACGCCCTGGTGAAAGACTATCATTTAGATTCGAAACTTTGCTTGGAATGGATTAAGACATGTTTGGTTTGGGGTAATCTCGTACTTCCCCAACTTTTTCTTTCCCATACCCTTCCCCCCAATACCTTCAGCCTCACAACATATCCCGATTAGAGAAGGGTTAGTCTCACTGGCTCCTGGTGGTTAGGTGACTCTTGTGCGATGCCGATATAAATAATAGTAATAAATCTAAATATACATATTTTTGCAAATGAGAAAATGTAATATTTTTGGTGTACCCTGTTTTAGTTTGAGCCAATTGGCGAATGTTCAATTTTACTTAAAATCGTTTTCGATGTCAATTGTCAATATTACATACGGCATTTAATAAATGCGACAGACTTTGTGCTATCAATCACGTTGCACTATTCAATCACGTTGCAATTGTAAATCACTTTTGACTGCGAATTGGCAGTGAAGCGTGATTCGTACATAATCAGCTTTGATGCGACTGGCCCATTCCACATACCTACCAGGTGTGCACTACTGTCACCTGCAGAAATCCATTCTCTTATATTCCTGTGTTATTACTAACAGTTGTTTATGATCACATTCCAGTCACGATATTACCCATAATAAGCCAGCAGAAAACTCATTAGGTTTTCAATTAAAGAAAGCATATTTTTTGTCGTTTGAATTGTTTTTGTAGAACTTATTATATATAAATCAAATATTTCTTTCTTTAATAAAAATATAATTAAATATAATGTATATATTTTAAGTAATTGTAATTACATAAACATTAAATTTTTCAATAATAAATATAATTACGGCCTGACGGAATACCTGCCCTGGTACTGCAGAAGTCCGCTGCAGAAAAAGCTCCAATTTTGACGAAGCTTTTAAAAATGATCCTGAAATCTGGCTCTTAGCCCTCTGGTTGGAAAAAGGCGGTTATTCATCCTATTCAAAAAAGAGTGACCGCTCCAACCCGGCCAACTACCGTCCTATAGCGATAACAGTTATGCGTTAGTTATAAGTTAGCGATCAGTTCTGTCTAAGGTGATGGAGCGTGTGATCGACGACAAACTGCTCACATACCTCGAGATGAACAAAATTATTAACGACCGTCAATACGGATTTCGGCAGAACCGCTCGTGCGGCGATCTCCTCGCGTATGTGACGCATGTTTGGGAGCGGTGCCTGGAACGTTTCGGTGAGGCCCAAACGGTTGCACTGGACATTTCCAAGGCCGAGTTTGGCACCGAGGACTTGTCAACAAACTGCCTTCTTACGGACTTCCCGCATTCTTGTGTAAGTGAATTACTGGTTTTTTGAGGGAGAGACCGATTCAGACGGTTGCTGATGGTTTTACCTATTCCTCGCACACGATAAATGCTGGCGTCCCACAGGAAACGGTTCTGTCTCCGACTTTTTTTTTATTGCACATGAATGATCTTTTGACATGTGCACCAATTCGTTGTTACAAGGATTACAGTCCATGATAGCTTTTTGTTTAATAAGCCTCCCAAATGGCTCATAAATTTCAACAGCTCAGAGGGCTTTGAAGCAAAGAATGAACGACTATCTCGAGAGTTTTCTCTGGGGGTAAAAATAATCTCGTTGAATTTAATGTTTCAAAGACCCAATCACGTCTTAAAGGGATCGAAATGAAAATTTAATGTTCCGAACAGGCCTTCCATTGATATGCTTAGTGCGACTCTAAGTGACCAGCTCAGATATGGGGGCTCCATCGAAGCCAGAGTTAAGATGAAGCTATACGTGAAATCCTATTTAGATTCATCTTTACGACGAATCTGTTTACAGTATGAACATCAAAAAACACGCTAAGAATAAATTGAAGCTTTTACTAGCTTTTCTACGTCTTGGAATTATTATATAATTATTATTTACATAACAAAAAATATAAGTCTAAACCCCTAAAAAAATGTTTTTCATGACTTAACTATGAAGAAACAACTTTTAAAAAATACCCCTTTATGGATAAGACTATTTTTGAGGTTTTGTATGTTCTAACTTTTTTTCATTCTTATAAAATTACGCACAAAATAATTAAAAACCACTTTAATTGCCCCGTGCAAATACAACGCGCGATTTTAAATTTTTTAAGGCATAGGTATCAAAATATGTCTGGCGTTTATATTCCTCTTAAGTTCGCCTCTCAAAAACTGGGCGTACTGTACAGGGCCCGCAAATACTTTAATATTACATAACTGTTAACCCTTTACAAATCGCAAGTGCGCCCTACGGTTGAATTTGGCAGTCACCTCTGATTTGGAGCCCCAAAATACCTGAAAAATACCCTTCACTCTGTGCAGAAACGGGCGGTCCGTTTGATAGATTATCTGAACTAAACAAACGGATTGCAATATTTAGAGCACAGGCATTGGGTGGGAATGCTATCCTTGTTCTATCGGTATTTCAGTGGAAGACGCTCTGAGGAATGGCGTCACTAGTCCCTTCAGCACCGGTGCATAGTTGAGAAATACGCCAAACGCGTGTCGAACATATGTACACGGTTGACATTTTTCTTATGAGAACGGTGGCTTCTTCGACTCGTTCTTGTGTTCAATAGCTCGGTTGTGGAACGATTTGCCGACCTTTGTGTTTCCTCTTTCCTACAACATGGGTCTCTTCAAGACCAATGTTCATTTCTTCCTCTCCTCAAAAATACCCTCCACACAGCATCCCAGATGACATAGGCCCTGGGGGGAATTATTTTCCTCAGGGTCTCCTGTGTGGAGTTAACATAAAAAATAAAATTAAAAAATTGAATATTAGATTTTACAGGTTCTTTATAAAAAAGTGGTGTTTACAGATTTATACTGTAAGAAGTACCTGACTTACATTTTGACTGGCATTTTGTTCTAGGGTGATTTTATATAAAAAAATTCAATAAAAAAACCTAAGAAATCAGTAGATATTGGACAGGCCCCGGAGAAAATATTTCATTGAAATTTTTTACTACAAATAAAGTCAGAAATCACCGGTTAAAGAAAGTTAGGGCAGACATATTATGCATGTTTTTAGAGTAACAAATACGTGTTACTTAAAAAAAAAAACAAATAATTACCTTTGAATTGAATGGACCTTTTTCGTACTCGGATATTATTGACCCGAGGAACCTAAGATGGAAAAAAACTTAAATTTCATAAAATAAGAGGATATTCATAATTTTACAATTCTGAAAAAAAAGAATGGAAAATTTATAATTGTCATGAAGTCGTTATAAATTATATTAATATAAATTATATTAATTATATTAATAAGTTATGTCAGTTTCGGGTCAAAATGACCCGAAGAACCGAGGAAGGTTAAAAGATTAGTTATTGTTCATTTTCTTTAAATAATTTTAACACAGAAGTAAATAGCATTAAACAAACTGCAATCAATAACTGTTAAAGTACAAAATTAGTCGATAATGTGTCAAACAAAAAAAAAGTTGTTTAATATAATAAAAAAAGTTGTTTAATAATAGTGTTAAGAATTTGAGAAAAAAATCAATATAATAATACTTCAACTTTAATAATTAAAAATATGCTCAATACCATCCAGATTTTTATACTAAAATTGAAAAAAATTGAAAAAAAATTATATAACTAACAAGGACAAGGGTGATTCGTTGAACAAATCTGGGGTCCATAAATTAATTTGTAACGATTTTAACTTTCTAATACCGACCTAAAAATTTTAATACCAGAGTTAAGGAGCTCCTACGTTTTTAAATAATAATTATTATGCTGAATTTTCCAACAACATTTTGGAAACAAATCATTATTTTGATAAAATGGGCTGAAAATTAAATATCTTAGACATTAGAAAAACTTAATAGTTAATATAGTTAATAGCCAATTAAATAAATAACCAAGGATGTTTTTTTTAAATAGCCTCTTTAATTTATTTTCACATCCGTTCCTAAATTTCTACGTAATCGTGAAATATAGTTACAAGAACGGTGTAATAGCATACCTCCTTAACCACTGATGTAAACATATTTTGTATACTGAATGATGCAGTTCCTCAAGGAGAAGATGACCAAGATTAATAACATCATCAGGTAAAGAACAAACCTCTTGGATAATAATACTTTCCCCACCTTCCTATTACCCATCTCTTTTTACCCATCTGCTTCTTCTCCACACTATCGTCAGCATCACAACATGCCCAATTACAATTTTTTCTGTGTTAGAATTGGAATTTTTTCTATGTTAGAATTGGAATTTTTCAATCAACTGTGTTAGAATTGGAAAATCTATACTGGCATCTAAATTAAGGTCAATGTAACAATATTTTTTTAATGTACAGTGTTATTTCTGTCACGAGGTATGGAGCTGTGAAATATCCCATTTAACCACCAAAAATAAGATAAAACAACCTTCCCTTCTCTCATCCCTTTTCCCTCCGGTGATTTGCCTGTGCATTTTCTGTTAGCGCCAACCGCGTTTGTATCTTTTTTTTAGTTTTGATGAAATTCAAACCTCTACATTGTTTGTTCAGTGAAAAAAAAAAGGTTTTTTTTATTTATTTATAATGGGTTTTTACAGATGTTCTCACTCACGTGAGAACAATCCAGTTATGACTCAATTAATATTAAATTATCGAAGAAAGCAAACACTTTGTGGCTTGACATTTTATAGAATGAAAACCACTTTATTATTAAAACCACTTTATTATGTATAAATAAAGTGGTTATATACAAAGAAATTGTTTCATTCTGTAGAATGGATTATAGTTACAAAAACGCTGTAATAGCAAACCTCTTAAATAAGAAATAATGTTATTACATATTTTTATACTGCGTAGTCTGGAGCCAAATCATGTAAAACTCGTTATTAAAAAAATGCGGCACAAATTTTGAAGACTCTCTAAAGTTTCTAATTATTTATTTTTCTTATTTAGGCACCTTGGTTATTCTTCTATTATTTTGTGTTAATTTATAAAAGTTTTAACATATTGATGCATTAATAATAATAATAGTTTATTCCAGAATGTAAGTAGGGGTAAAGCAAAACAATACATTCCATATTTCGAAATAATAAAAAGGAAAGTAGATGAATAATAAGAAAAATAAAATAATAGCCACTAAAAATGTGAAAAATGAAACTGAAAAAAAATTAACAAGAAAAGAATGTTAGCAGCCCTTTATGGAGGATATTTAACCCTCCTATCTCCAGAAGGCCATCAGGGGGAGCTCCATTTTGGCAACCCTGGAAGTGATGATTGAATTCTGCGTAGTCTGCGCCATCCATGCAGTGCCGGAAAAGTGCTCTGACAGTGTATACACAGTTGACCTATATAGCGATGTGCGAAATGTGATGAACAGTATTATTTTTACGTTTGAACTCTATAAGTGAAAATACCACGAGAGCATAACTGCTCTAACGGATATTACTCTGATTTGTCATTTTTTTAAATATGTTTATATATGTGTTTTTTTGGGATACCTTTAATTATTTAATCATATTTTTTTTTTTTTTTTATTTATTAAAATTAAAATTACAGAGAACATTTTGTACAAGAATTAGAGTAGACCCACAAAGCTGTCATATGGCAGCTTGTCTGCAGGTTCTAACAATTTAAACATTCTTAATATAATATCTAAGAAAATATTTGTAAATACATTTATAGTTTTAAGGAAACATTAGAATAGATCACATAGTAGAATTAGATAATTTAACTTACAACTATGAATATATAAGATATTTCAATATACCTATCTAATAAAAGATATGTAGGCAGCTATATTAAGATATTCAAAGATACATGGAGTTTTCGTTCATTAACCATAGTTTTATCATTTTAGGACTTAGTCTCTCATTTTTTTCAAATTTTATGTTTTTTTTGATTTTTTTGAAAATCACTGGTATTAGATATTCAAGAGTACGGCTTCCATATTTATTTAATATTCGAGGAGTTTTTAGGCCCTTTCCTTCTCTAAATCTTGTGGTATGTTTGTGTACAAGTAGGTGTTTGTAAGGGCTTTCCCCCATATTATCCATAATAGTAGTGAACCAGTGGAGACCTTTTATTGTAAGTAGGCTCTCTGAGCCATACATTCTTTGTAATCTATTTGGCTATCTATTTTTACACTGATCAAGAAACATTGTAACATATTGATAATTTTGAATAAATAAGTGGAAATACAAAGTAATTTGTTTTCATTTAATTGAACATGACGCCACAAAGTGAATTTGTGAATATTTAAAAAAAAAAAATCTTTTTTCTTTTAACATCTTATCGTGTCCGCATCTAAAATATAAGCATTTTATTATGCTGTTTTTTTTTTGTTTTCTTTATTCATTAAAATGTTTGTTACATGAATTTTATGATTTTTCGACCACCATGCTAGGCACATGCCCGTGTTGTGGTGGTCGATGTTTGAGTTCTAGAAAAAAATAATATCAATTAATAAGCATTTAATCTTTCTTTAGGTGAGAGTGAAAAGGTTCTGTCTGCTCTAACGACAGTTCTGAGATATGAGAGCTCATCATCTTCATCCCCTTATCCCTTTTGGGTCGGATTTGAGAGCTCAAACTTTTGAAATAATTTTACAACCTTATGCATAGTTTACTATTGTAAATAGTAAGTAATTTATTCATTAATGTATTAAGCAACTAAAACTCATAATATAATGTAAATAACAATATATTTGCTATATCTAAAATATCAGTTAGAACATTTTTACTGCGAAACTTTAGAATTGAGTTCGAAAAGGTTCCATGTATTTTTTATTGTTATTTCAGATAAATATTTAAGTACTTCTCAATATAGAATGTTGATTATTAAACTGATTACAACCCCTAAACTATCAAAATCTCCAAATAAAAATTTCATTACTAGCTTCTCTTGCTTTGTTACTAATAAAACATGGTTAATAAAAGAATTGTAATAAATATAAAAACAATCTTTCGCTGCCTTCTATGTCAATATGATGAAATATAAAATAAAATACAAACGTCATACAAGCAGCGTTTTTATGGGTTGAAATTAAAATTTTGTTTCACAAATTTGTGTTTGAATGAATGTACGTCGGTCATCTGTAAATTTAATTTAAGCTATCAACGTGCTTTTTCTACACTTTTTTTATGTAATGTTTTATCACATTTACATAGTTAATAGGACTAAATTATTTCTTATGAATAATAATTATCTTGAACTCAAATGATTTACGCAGTTGCCTCTAAAATTTGGATAAAGCGAATTCTTTAATGGTCTATATTTTGTGACTTAAAACAAAAATATACAAAATAGCTTATAAGACGTAATGAAAAAATAAATTTTCCTTTAATTAAATAAAAATTATTTGTTGCATATTTTGGCCTCAAATCCAAAATAAAGCTTTGACCGAAGATGGAACCTTATCGAACTGAACATTATGTTCTTAATGTTCTCAAAAATGGTTCCAACTGCTGTTGAACCCTTTTCACCACAAACGTAATCTAAATTTAGGCGCAGTTGAAACCTCATTATTATTAATAAAACGGTTTATAGACATCAGATGGCGCTGAATTTTTACCTTAAAACAGTTTTATCGAAAATAAACTCATTGATGACAAAAACATAATTTTCTCAAAAACACCAGTTGTGACATTTTCACTCTCACCTAACGCTTTATTACAAATTTATTCGTAAACCAACTGCTGTGACGTCTGCGTATAACGGGTTGAAGGTGTGATTTTCTTCCTTGTTTTTACTCTCGAGATCCCCGTATCAATACCTTTTTGCTTCCTTCTCTAAGTCTTATTTTCCAAGTTATACTATTTAATTATAAAATATAAGTAATGTATATATTTTTAATTTTACAAGATTTTTATGAAAATAAACTTTTGGGATACAGTTTTTATTTAACAAAAGAGCCGCCTTTTTTGCCTTTCGTTTTCGAGATCGTAAGACTTCAGCACCATGTAACAGGTGTCAGTAAAGTATTTAAAATGCTCGCTCCCCAACTTAATCCTGAAGACGTTTCCTAACAATGATGAGTATTTTTCTCGTAATAGTACAGACCGTCAGCATTTAGTTTGGGACGGTGGTGCCTCGTTAATCTAACTACAATCAGCTGAATTTGTAAAATACGCTGCAGTCAACAAAGCTATCTGGCTAAGTCTGACTTACTGCGTTTTTTGCAGTGTGACTGCGCAATTTATGAGTGTTGATTGTGCTTCGTTAGTCGATGTTTTATTTGATAGTTTCCCTTTTTAGGTACTACGCCTTTATTGCAACCGATCGCAATGGGGACCTGCATGCAGCTTGGTACTTGTAAGTAGTACTAGAAAAGTATATGGTGGAAGCAATTCATTTTTTTTTCTTCTACTGGTTTCATTGTGTGAATATTATATCACAAGCTTTCCACGGCACAAATTCAAGAGGTCTTTGAATGGTACTCCTTGTACAGATAATTGTTGGAATTAATAAAGGGGAAAGCAAATGAGAAGGCGAAGATGAAAGATTGAAGATGAAATATATTATAATCACATATTTATATTCAGTAGAAAATGTCACGAATAAAATGTTGAAAATTTATTAATTTTATTTGCGCGTTCGATAAATCTTTTTAATTTTTAAATACATTTATATATATATAGATACGTACAGATCAGGATACATTCGACCATTCAGTGGTTGAATGGGCATCGCGTTTGGGTCCAACCTGAGCGTCGCGTGTTCAATTCCTCAGCTGACTAAGTTCTCCATCACGACAAGCAACATTTTCGGCTTACTGTGGTGGTATTAGGAAATTCTCAAATATTGTTGGGTTATTCGTAACCGAATGTTTGTCTTTCTTTAAAAATTTTCGCGAATTTTTGTCTTTCTTTAAAAAATTTTTTAAAAATTTAAAAATTTAATAAAAAATAAATAAATGTTTTACTAACATCAACGGTTTGTACAGCATGTATATAGTGTTGTAAGTAGTTAGAAATCAAAGAAAGAAGGCAAACAAAATAAGGAAATATTTTCCTAAACAATCTACGGACAAACATATTAATTAAAATGAGACTCGCATTCTCAGCATTTTAAAATCTGGGACACGAAACTTGACCAATAAAGCAAATTACCGAATGTGAAGAGAATAGTTCATCACGCATGCGGGATATTTATAAGAAGGTGAACATTATCAAGAAGTAAGTGCTGTAGAAGATGAATAAACTCACTGAAAATAATAAATTTAATGCTACAAGATGTGATCATTATATCAATCTGAAAAAAAAATAAACTAATAAATTCACGAACTAAAGCAAAATCACCATAATCCTCCTGATGTTAACAGAATATTTATGGGTTGTTTCTAATCTAAAAACAAAAACAAGACATTTTTCTTTACCCCAATAAGATTAAAATCAAATCAGGGAAAAACTACATTAATCCGATTGTTTTCCCGATCTTATCTATCTGAATCCCCTAAATTCATCCACTGCTAACTCAATTCGGTTTTGAAAAAAAATCGTTAAGCGATATTTATTAGTGGGGGTGGTACAGTCGGGTGCGTCCCAACCTCCCACTACTCTCTCCTCTCTCGTACTCGTCGATACCCTTCCTTGTATAACGATGATGACTGTAGAGTCTACAGAGTAGACTCCGGATTCTACAGACAACTTAAATTTGTCAGTGTGACTGCAGACCCGACTGCCTTTTTTAACTTTCGCTAAGTAATTATTTCAAAGAAAGTATTGTGAGAATATTATTCTATTAAAATAACGCTACTGCAAAGTTCCATATTTTTTATGACTTTAAAGACATACTTTAAAGACATACTGAAAGTATGTTATGATATAAACAAATTTTATCAAATTGACGAAAAATAATTTAATTTTTTGAACTCGACGTCAAGAAGTCGATAGATTTGAGGTAGTTTGGTGGGGGTGTTGTTACAAATATCTATCTGAAAATTAAGGACTAATGGTAGATATAACAAAAATATCACAAATTTTGGTCGTACGAACATCTAAGAAGTTAGACGAATACCTTAAAGTTTCATAGTCTTCCTTCCAATATTTTTTTTTCTGTGGCTATTGCTAAGAGTACCTATTTGGCAAAGTTTGGCTTAACCTATCCTTTGTTGTTATTTTGAGGTTTAGATAATGGGTACCCTTTAGCTTTTCATTGTATTTAGTATTGAGCTTTTGATGTGGTCACGTTGTATCAATAATTTTTTGCAATGACATGTTTTAGTAAGTTGTCCATTTATTTTTCTCTGCTGTTTTGTTTTTCTTTTTTTGCAACAGTACAAGGTTTGTGTTTTGATTTGCCTCGACCTTCCACAATGTTTTGTTTCCCAGCATCGTAAAAACAATTTTTAAGATTTTCTAATCGTTATTGTCTAAGTGTGAGTAACCAGCGTACAAAAGAATGTTATATTTTGCATTAGTCAGAAGTACACTGGAAAATGCATCGCCAATTTGGTACCCGCAGTATAAAGTACACATAGATAGCAAAGAACATATTAAAAATAAATTTATAAAATATCTCACCTTCAAATTCAACAATAACTTTGAATGCACATTTCAAACTTTGCAACAAAGGCAAGCTATGGCTGATTTTGACATTTATAATATTTAACACTAACTTTAAAGAAATTTTTTTCCGTGGTTAATTTTAATTTACCCTGAAGTCATACAGAACTATTCCACATGCTTAATTACAAGACAAATGCAACAACTAATTCGCCAATCAATCGTGCTCTTCATAATATGTTCAATAATATTTGTCTAAATTCTAACATCGACATTTTCTTTGATTCACTGCCTAAATTTAAAAAGAGCATCATGCCAATAATATAAATTGTTCAATGCGCATACACACATACATACATACTCACGCACACACATGCATATCAGCCGGTAATTACTTAATATACATACTATAAATAAGACACTACAGAGAAACATCATAGGTACCCATCATAAAATAAACGTAACAATTGCAAATTGTTTTCACCACTAATATAACTAATGTACTGTTTGTTTCTGTTTGTAAATAAATAAATAAACAAGTACACCTATGTCGCTACCCTGTCTCACTCATACTAAAAAGTAAATGTGTGTTTAGAACGACGCTAAGTTGGTTTACGTAGTGTAGAGTGAGACGACGCGACGTTGCTTCCTTACGTAGACATATTTATACTTCAAGTTTATTATTTCAATATGACAAAATATTTTAATCATATCTTATCTCAGTAAGAAGCGTGGTGGCCTCCACGTCAAGATTTTTCCTTCAGGGCGGGTCTTTTCGGTCGCATAGCGGAGCGGCATAAATAATGCATGGAGATCCGCCCATACGGCCGGCCCGCCCACAGAGCCTATAGTGGGCGTACGCCACTGCGGAATACTAAACCGATGTGTCATCTCCGCCGCTGGCATTCTTATTCCCCGCCAGCCGCTAAGGGAGATAAAAATACCCGGACTTGGCCCCGGCACCAGATGGAACTTATTATTGTGGGTACCTACGCCACTGGAGACTTGACTACTGATGTTGTACCAACGAGATTTTGATACAACGTACACATCTAATATACATACATAATACAATTAATTTATTCACGTTTTTTTATAAATTATAGTAAAAAATAAACATCGATTCGTTATCCAAGAATAATTTGATCAAAATAGAGATTTTCTGTTTTTCGACAACCACCTATTCGATGAGTTTCTTTGGAACTATTGTTGACTGATCTTTTTACAATGTGTCGTACATGAATTATAAATATTTTTTTCTTTTATGTATTTAATAATGCTCTAATGATGCAAATAATTAATGTATGGAAGTAAATCCTTGATTGTGTGTAATAATAATACAGAAAAAATAAGAATGTAGATTTAAATAAATTTTATTTCGGACAGTGCACGATTTAGTCAGAATTCATGTTTTGTTTTCTTCTTTGGAATGCACTTTTCTGTTGAGACTCTCTGTAAATGTTAATTTTCTTGGATGTGTTATTTTTCTAAATCATGATTTTTCTCAATTTTCGATCCCAATTCGAATTTGAACCTTTCGACAGTAAGCAATATTGATTTAGAAAAAAATTCTGTAATTTATTTATAATTACGTCATTTAAATCTTAATATTTAAATGCAATCCTCAGCACGGAAAATCTCTACTTGTAAAAAGAAAAGAAGGTAATAAAACTTTTATTCTTATAATTTTACATTTATATTTTTATTATTGTTCTTATCTTTGTTGATTTATTATTGTGATTTTTTTTTAATATTATTGTTTTTTTTTAATTATTATTATCAAAAATAATATTATTATTCATTATTTATAAACACATACGTGACGGTTCCGTGACAACGCACCAAAGAGGCATTTTAATACCCTTTTGAATAGTCATTAAAAGTGATTAAAACTTTAAAAAAATAGCCCATAACCTTACCTAACGTAACTTATTTAATCAAGTTTTTTTTTAAAATACTTCTTTTGATTACTTTTCAAAGGAGTGATGAAGTTTACATTGTTGATTTGTCCGATCACACGTACATAACATACATACATACGTACTGTATATGTCCGATCACCGTACATGACACGTACTCCAGTTCATATCGCAATTTTTTGTTTTATTTTGATTATTTTTATTTATTTATTCTATATTATTATAAATATTAAGCCAATTTGTAGCTAATTTATCAACCCTTATTATTATTAAAAAGGTAATACTCTCATTTTAGACGACACTTCTCTCATCAATCTACGTTTAGCCGTGTGCCATTTTAGGTGGGAGTAAATTCGTCAGAATTACTTAATAAAATACGTTTTATTGGGTTTTCGGTACAACCTTCCAAAAGGTCAGGGATAAAAATATCTTCGTATAGTTACCGAAAAAACGAAAGAAAAATCATTAGTTGATGACATGTCAGGTTTTTTCAGGACGTCCTTTTTTGGCTGGATGAAAAAAAGTCGTTAGCTAATAATATCAACATTCTGCTTTGTCAGTTAAGCCGCGAGCCAAGAATTTTGGATTATCTCTTTTAATATGAGATACAACGATAAATAATGACTGACCCTTTGGTTGTTAAACAAACATGAAAAACTCTTTAAAATTTTTCAGTTTTATTAATTACCGATGATCATTTCATGGTACAAACGTACATTTTCTTTTTAAAACATATTATATACTTTTAAAATTAGATTAATTATTTGGAATTGCGTTTTTTTACAAAAAAAGAAGATTTTATTTTCTACCGATATGGCCAGAATCAAAACGTTCTGAAAAACAATATTAAAAATGTATTTTATTTGACAACAGGGTCTGTAATATATATTTTCTCTTTCAATCACTTCCCAACCTTCCATTTTCCCTTCTAAACTTTCTCCTCATTCAGCTCTCAACTTTTCAATGCAAATTCTACTGGGTTCTGGTAATTTGGACGGACTCTCAGAGAGATCAAAAGTTCCTTTTTTTATTATCCGGTGATATCGAAAAGTTGCATGAAAAGATTTTAGACCGCAATATTTAATTACATTTGAGGGTTTTTTGTATTTCACGGCCTTAATTATGTAACAATTTCTATAAATTTTGTTTTGAAAAGTTATAATTTTCAATGTACCTCTCTCTATTTTAAATTCTCTACAACCGGTTTCGACACATCCTAAACAGTTTAAAGTTTTGTAGTGACTGAAAAGGATGTGTCGAAACCGGTAGCGGAAAATTTAAAATAAAAAGTAACAAATGAACATTAAGAATTAACACTCTTCAAAACAAAATATATTTGAGAGACCTACACTAAATTCAAAATATTAAGAAATTTCAAAAAATATTTTAAAATAATAATAATTTTTTTTATTTCAACTTTTATGAGTAAAACCTCAAATTGTAATATTTAATTAAATTAAGACATTATGAGCGAAACTCAATCGAAAATCTGGAAACAGAAAAATCAGAAAAAGATATTTACACCTCTGGGACTCGAACCCAGGACCTCCCTACTTTCCGGGCCGGTGCTCTTATCCGTACCATACTTCGACTAAGAACTACCCATATTATCTTCATTTTTTTTAACGCATATTTTTATTTAGACTTGCAGAAAAAGTCAATTTATATGCCGCACATTAAATAAAATGGATAAAAATTTATCCAGACACCATCTAGATTGCAGTTAGTTCGAGTTGAAACCTGCAATCATGCATAAAGATGGCAACCAATAAAAATATGCATTAAGAAAAATGAAGATAAAATGGGTGGTTCTTAGTCGAAATATGGTACAGTTAAAGGTGACCGAATTGGATATCGACACCTTAGCTCTGTGGATAAAAGCACCAGCCCGGAAAGTACGGAGGTTCTGGGTTCGAGTCCCAGAGGTGTAAATATCTTTTTCTGATTTTTCTGTTTCCAGATTTTCGATTGAGTTTCGCTCATAATGTCTTCATTTAATTAAATATCAAAATAAAATGAACCAATCGATGTTTCCTTTAAAATATTTTTCATTATAATAACTGAATAGCTTGGCACTCAACTATTTCTGACTCAACGCATATCTAACATAACCGGATTCGGATAGCATGGTTTCGCCCCCTCCGTATTCAGATAGTTTTACACAAAATAACAAAATTTAAAAACAATTTTTCACTGATTTACAAAATATTTTATAAATGCAGGTTATTCATTTATCCGTTTTAAAAAATCAACATTTTATTGTTCACTCTTGAATCACGTTTGGCTAGCGCGTCCTCAGCAATATCTCCGCCTGATAGTCCAGATATGAGAAATTCTTCGTGTTATCCCGCAGTTCCTCGCAGAGCTCGTATAACCAAACATCTCCCGCACAACAAGCAGCTTCTGCCGGGAATATTTATTGTTTGCATATTTTGTATTGAGCTCACGTTTCATCAGTAACTCGCGCGAGCCACTTTTCCAGTTTTTCGAGATAACGTGCCAATCGAGAAGTCGAACCGAACTGGCTAAATTGTCAAAAATTTGCATTTAAGCGTCTGTTTACGTACTCCGGCGAGTTCCACGGTCCAACTTGGAAACAATTTGTTTGTTCTTAAAAGCGACTTAGGCGAGGGGCTACTTGAAAAACGCGCTCGGCGAAAAAAACTCGAAAAAGCACTTTGGGCTGATAAATAAAAATTCTTCGGAAACGTTCAAAGTTCAAACTGTTATTAAGTTTCGACGGAGAATATTAAGTTTTGCCTTAGTTTTAAAATACGCTCTCTGTTAAGTGTATTCTTTTCCGCAAGCCGAAGTCTGGCGAGAAATTTTAGCCCTTTCCTAAGTTTCAGAATTTATACAAATTTATTGACGATGGCTTACTTTTGGATTGGATTCCCATGCGAATGTTTTTTGAAAATTATAAAAATATTACTTTTTTGACGGAAACACGCGACAAAATGAAATCATCTAAAAACATACAATACCACTGGTAAACTGTTTAAACTCAAAGATTCGAAATCAACGCGTCTGGTACAATAAATTTATTCCAAGTTATCTATCTATCTTCTATACAGGGTGTTAAGGGACGTACTTGACTTACTTTAACCAGTGATTTCTGACATTTAGAGTAAAAAATGTAAATGAAATTTGGTCTCCGGTGACATTTCTGATGTTTTTTTTTTTACAAAAACTTAAAAAAATATAGAGAAGGAGTGCAGAATGCAATTTTTTTTAAATTATTAATAAAAAAAACATTAAATCAATAAAAAAAAACATTACACATTAAATTAATTATGGTCAACCATTGGGCGACCAATCAATACAATTGTTCCAGTTCCAGTACGCGACTAAATATGTATAAGCAATATAAGCATGAAGATATGCGATTGAAAGAAAAGTAAAAAAATTAAACACCTTTTTTTGTAAGACCGCGAGTTTTAATTAATTTATTTACCGACCGGTTTCGCTTTGCTCAAACATCAGGGTAAAAATTAATCGTAAGTAATAAGACAGTTGCTTAGCTATAGTTGTGGTCATAAAAATCCATGGTGCGCACACGAGAGACATTTAACTTGCGCCTGCCGGCAACCACAACCTACTCCGCGGCTGAACAACTGTTATATCTAAAGTCATCGGAGACCATTCCGTATTCCATTCTTACACTTTTTTACTCCAAGCACGAGACGCTGAGGAAAAAAAATCCCTCAGGGCCTACGTTATCTTTGAAGATGCGGCGTGGAGGGTCTTTTTAAGGAAAAGAAGAAGAGGAAGTTCTGGGAAAAAAAGCTATGAGGGTGCGCGTAGGTGAGTAAGTGTATTCATCGCCAAGACCAAAACCTCAGTCCGTGAACCCGGGCATCCCTGCTGTATCGAACGTGTATGCAGCCCGAACGATGCGAAACAGATTTCTGACCGCCGAGGAAGAAAAAACAGCTGTATTTACGTCGCATCCCCTCCCTTCGCCATTTCAGCTGTCCGCCAACTACCAGCCAATCAGCGCGCTCGTTCTCAAGGTTCATATTAAAATGAACAGTTATGTGTGTAATGAATGTTAAATTTACGCGAGTCCTGCAATAGTTACTTCAAATAAAAATATGTAGATTAAAATATTGGACTCGCGTACAAATTGTTATGTTAAAATTAAGTATGCAAATGTTTTTATGTAAAAGATAAAAAGCTTTTTCATACTGATGTCGGGCAAAACACCCACTGGTTAATATTGTGTAATTTTTACTGTTTAATAAAAATGCAAGGAATAAGTGTTTTACATGAGAAGGAGCGGCCAGCAAGTAATGTTGCGTAAATAAATCATTTTTATAATTTAGTTCTCACCCGAGAACACACAAAGCTGCAAAGAAATACACAACGAAACAAGATGTACTTCTGTCGAGTGCGAGCCAATATCGTGCACGGCCATGCGGCTGCGTATATAATAGCGCCAAATTCTGTTCCGAGCAGTCAGTCACAATCTCGCGGTCAGTCACAATCTCGCAGTCACACGTCAGTCACAATCTCGCAGTCACGAGTCACGCGTCACACGTCACACGTCACACTCTCGCAGTCACAAGCCACTCTCGGACTCCCACACAAGTCGCATCGGAACTTTACTCACCGCAACAAATACTCTGGCTACTTCTTCTCATTGGACCGCTCCTTCCCGCCTCTACCATTCCATAAATCGCCTTTGACTTCCGACCTCGCACATTCCTTGGATTACCGAATTCTCTCCTTGGATATCAACCGGATCAGGCACCAGTGTAGCAGCTCGCCGACTAGAACCCAGCATCCTTATTACAGTCAATATAGAGGACACCCGTCCGATATACCTGCTAAGTCACCAAACAAACGACTTGGGATGACCTATGGCAGGGGTGTTTGTTTTTTATGGTTCCCGGGATGGCTGTGTGCATATCTGCCTCCCAAATTCAATTGAACTTAAACAAATTACAATATTTCTTCCTAGTATCAACTACCCACATATAAGAAACATTTTATATTTTTTGAAATATTAGGAAACCTTTTTTATATTTTTTGTTATGTACAATTATTTTAAGACAAGTTGTTTTTCTCCGTATAATGTCTGGCGGAATATTATTTTCATGTGGGTTCTAAATATATTAGAGAAAATTAAAGGCTTGATAAAAAAGAATTAAGCAATGCTAAAAGAATTTCAGAGTTATAGTTAAGATTAAGAAAGGGACGCTTAGATGGTTTGGGCATGTAGAGTAGGTGATCTAAGAAATGACTGTAAGGAGAACTTAATATGACTCCCTAAGAAAAACGACACGATCAGTTAAATCAAATACTTGATTCAGGTCACAGCAGGTCATGGAGAGTCAGATTGCATAGTTTTTTAAAAGTATTTATGAGAGTACCATACAAGAGTGCCAACTGCTTTCGATCGTCTGGAGTGAGTCTACGACATCACCAATAATCTTATAAGGTAGAAACTTTAATGGCTCGAAGGGCTTTGAAGCAAAGAATTGACGGTTACCTCGAGAGTGTTTCCTCTTGGGGTAAGAATAACCTCGTCGAATTTAATGTTTCAAAGACCCAATCATGTCTGATTACGTCTAAAAGGGATCGAAATGAAAATCTAGTCTCCTTCAACGGAAGCAATCTCCCGAACAGGCCCTCCATTGATATGCTTGGTGTAACTCTAAGTGACCAGCTCAGGTACGGGGGCTCCATCGAAGCCAGAGTTAAGTTAGCCTCTCAGAAACTGGGCATACTGTATAGGGCCCGCAGATTCTTTAATAGAACACAACTGCTAACCTTGTACAAATCGCAAGTGCGCCCCATGGTTGAATTTGGCAGCCACCTCTGGTCTGGAGCCCGAAAATACCTAAAAAAACCCTCGACTCTGTGCAGAAACGGGATATTCGTTTGATAAATTCTCCTAACTTAACAAACGGATTGCAATCTTTAGAGCACAGGCGTCAGGTGGGAATGCTGTCCTTGTTCTATAAGTATTACAATGGAAGATGCAACCGAGGAACTAGCGTCATTGATCCCCTCGGCACTGGTGCATCTTCGGGGAACACGCCAAACACGCGCCCAACATTTGTACACGGTTGACATTAGTCACATGAGAACGGGTCATTTCTACGACTCGTTCTTGAGTTCAACAGCTCGGCTGTGGAACGATTTGCCAGTCTCTGTGTTTCCTCCCTCCTACAACACGAGTCTCTTCAAGGCCCATGTCCACTCCTTCCTCTCCTCAAAAACACCCTTCACACAGCATCATCTAAGATGACATAGGCCCTGAGGGAAATTATTTTCCTTAGGGCCTCCTGTGTGGAGTTAATGTAAAAAAAAAAAAGATGTTAGGGAGAGGAAGGAGATGGAAACTCATGGTACAAGCCGGAAATTGGTCAATCTAAATCATGCTTGGATCAGATAAACTTTTTTTGTTTTGAAGATCATTTTAGTTCACCCGCAGACGAGAGACTTTAATTCCGAAGACAATTGCGTCGTAACAATTGCAGACTTAAAAATCCATTTTAATCCGGTTTAAGCGATATTTGAGTATTTCTATTTTTGAAACTGATAATTCATGGTGGAATTCCATTATAATATATTATAATAAAAACAAATATAAAACTTTTTTCCACTTTAAGTTTAATGACCGTAACCGGTTTCAGCTCGCTAGAGCCATCTTCAGACTGGTACAAAATATTCTTAATCTACGGTTTATATACATAACATTTGAGGGAGGGGAAGCGGGGTGGTCTTAAGGGTTTTAATCAATTATACTAATTACATTTGTTACTAAGTAGTTTTAGACTGTTGAATTTCTAAATATTTTGGTTATTTTGGTTATGTATATAAACCGTAGATTAAGAATATTTTGTACCAGTCTGAAGATGGCTCTAGCGAGCTGAAACCGGTTACGGTCATTAAACTTAAAGTGGAAAAAAGTTTTATATTTGTTTTTATTATAATATACGATATTTGAGTGTTTTCGTGGGAAAAAAATATTTAGAAGTTTTTTTCATATTTTAACGTACACTTATTATAAGACCTTTTGATTTTTTATGTACGTATCTACGTAATAAATTATGGACGTATTTTGTTTTATGCAACTGGTAAACAACCATTTCGTTTGCGGGACCTCTAAAAGTAAAAAAATAGTTTAATTTCAAAACCAATTTAATTTTCAAACCGGCTGATCAATCGCGAATAAATAATAATTAAAAAATCTGTGTTTACAACCCCGTGTGCTGTATTTTCATCCCCCAAAATTTGGGGAAAGAAAACATGGAGGTGAAACAACTTGTATATACATCCATACTAATATTATAAATGCGAAACTACTCGAGTTTGTTTATGACCTTTTCACGCATAACACGATATAAAGACTAATAATTCTTTCACCAATATAAAGCTAAATTATATGCGCAGACTACAGGTTGTTTATGATGGTAAGCTCTGGCGTTATGAAATTATAAATATTAATATATTACATTTTTTATACGTTTTCTGTCGCTAACAAAAGCGAGTTTTTGCTAACGTCAGAAAAAAATCTTTTCCATGGAAACAATGTTGATATATTTTTGGGCTCTATGCTGGTAGGTACTCAGTCTACTAGTCAGCTACTACTGCAGAAAATTCAAATATTAGAATTCGTTTTTTTTTTGGACAAGCTTGGAATAAATGTCAGATGAGAGTTCCTATATTAAAAATATAATTCGTAACGATTATAAAGACTGAATGATATATAGAGTATTTTTTTATTATATTAACGAACTTCCAAATATTTAAATAAAAATAAACATCCGAAATGTTTGTAAGCGCATAAATTCCGAACGAATGAACAAAATTGGATAAGTAATTCTTTTTTTCTTTAAGCTATAGCATTATGAAATTTAGGTGGTAGGCGAGATGTTTGAAAACTGAATGTAAGGGAATGAATATATGGAATGCGGGAGGGGATGGGGGTGGGGTGGGGGGGAGATAATTGATAAGGGCAAGCGTTACAGTAATTTCCCGTAATACCATGCGAGCGAAGCCGCGGGGAAAAGCTAGTCTTTATATAAAAACTTAAAATAAAATTGAATGATTTAAAAGGATATTCTAAGAAGAAAGAAATAAAAATATTAAAAGTTGAATATAATAATATTATGCGTAAAAAATAATAAGACAAAAATATTAAATAATTAATAAGACTATATTAAATAATAAGACAAAAAAGAAAAATTCTACAATTTGTTAAATATAGATTGACCGTGATGTCTATCACATTGTCACATTTGAATTAAGTGATGGTTAATCTGAAATGAAAAATATTTTTAAGAAAACTGAAGTTATCTTTAAAAAAGCTTGTTCTTTTTCAAATAGCCTGTGTTGAACAAATACAGGTCATATTTCGTGAACCCTCCTCCTTTCATTATTTTCATTACATCGCCATCATGAATAAGGAAACGTTCCAAATGTAATCAAATTTATTTATTTGATACAGTTAAAACTTGAATTATTCACATTTTGTATATTCCACCCCTTTCTGCGGGCTGCAATGCAACCTAATGCAAGACTTTCAAAGAGCTCAATGCAAAACACTTTGTATTCCACGGGACTCGTTGACGATCCTTGCAGTAGAATACAGGGAAGACTAGTGCTCAAGAAAACTTCTACAGTTAACCTGGCAATAATTACACTGCAACTCGGATTCAAAATAAAATAGAATGTAACTTTTAATAACTGTTGTAATAACTTGTACTGAAATGTTAATATTTTTACCTATGAAGTACTTTGTTTTTTTATAATCCGTTACTTTTTGTACCTTTGCCTAGCAACAATAAGGCAAGGTTTTATTTGCTTGAAACTGAGATATTAAAGTACAAAATTTGAAGCAAAAATAAAATAGTAAAGCAGCCAATATTTATGAAAAAGTCAATATAAGGAAAAATTTTAATTGAACCTATATGCTTCATATGATTTCACGCAAAAAACGTTACGTTGAGCTAAAAACTTAAACAAAAATCATGTCAGATACATCCTTGGTATCGGAGCAACAGGATTTTACCTGATTTTCTTTTCGTTTTGCTAAATGCCATGTTCTTTGTGTAGAATATTTTTTAAAGTTAAAATATTTTTCACCTTTTCAAAAAGATCATTTTTTTCACAGTTTCTCAGTCCAACGCAAATAAAATCATTAAGCTCCAAAAATATTTTATCAGATGTAAGAATTGTAATTATTTGAAAGTTACAATTAAATTGCAGATTATTGTTCGATTAACATCATATCTCCAAATATTAAAACGGTAACACTTGAACAGTTAACTGCAGTCTCAAGCCAATAAAGCCAATGAAGTTTTAGCGTTTATCCTGTATTTTCAGGTTTTATAAAAAAAATCAATAAATATATTTAATCATATTAATTCATAAACATCACTTACCGAAATTTGGGTAGATTTCCAAATATTCCAATATTTATTATTATCACAATAAATTTTTTAGATATTTCTTTAAATATCTCAAGAATTTTTCCAATATATCAGCAAATATGTTCATCAAATAATAGGAAGATCCCAAAGAATATTTACAACCTCTTACATTGGTTCACCTTATTACCAGACTTACACACCAAAAATATGTACGAATATTTTATTTTTACTTTATAATGTTTAGGAAATAAACCGTAACACCGTTACACCGATTACAATGTAAAATCAATATATGATCAACCAAATAAATTCTATTATTTATCTAAATATACTAACAAATTAATTACACATAGCTATTCATCGATATTTGGTCTATGTTTAAACTAAAACAAAAACATAAGAAATAAAAATAAACAATGGAACAAATTTAATAAACAATAAGAACATTGAAATCAGTATAAATAAATATTTACAAATTTTACGACAAGAAATAGAATCAGTCGGTTCGACTTTACATGGCATATATTCAGGTGTAGTGAAAATCAGGGTAAAAGTTAGGGTGTTGAATGTTTTGCAAAAACGTCTCATTGAATTTTGCACGTAATTAGATATATAATACCTAATACTAAACAGATATCAGATCTGGTGGCAACGGCAATCTTCAGGGCAACAAAATGTAACCCTTTCTAATAGACATAATGAATCGATAATACAGCTCACAATTTTGTGAACAACGCATAAGCGACTTTTGCATGTTTACATAGATGAATGGGATTAAATGGATTATTACTAAAGCGATGTAATAGCTGTTTCATAATCTTTTCATTATGTTTTCAATACCTACGATCAATATTAGTTTGATATTGAGGATTACAAAATGATCGATGCGAAATCAAGTTGTGATCTAATATCAATATGTCTGCATATTTATGAAATTTATTTATTTGTAGTGTGTCTTATATCATCACGAATATACATGTTTATCTTTTTATTACAAAAATCTCGCATAACGATGTTTGTTTGAGATAAACTCCGAAACTGCTTAACCGATTTTGATGAAATTTAGCTTACTGTGTGTAATTTGGTCCAACATAAAAGATAGAATAGTTTTTATCTCGATTATTAGTTTTTATCCTCATTTTTTGATAATTGGGAATTAAATATTCATTTAATGTTTGTTATTTTTTTATTTTTTTTTTTTATTATTTATTTAGTTAGGTAATACTTCATGAATATATAATAAGCACTATTTAATGTAACGTTTCATTTGAAAAAATTTTATATTCTCTTCATTCTTCATACTTTCTGGCATTTTATCATACATTTTTAGATCTCTATACATTAGGCTTTTCTGTGATTTTAATTTTTTCATATTATGGCAATCTAACTTTATTTATATTTCTTGTTTCGTAATTATGTACATCTTTAATAAAAACAATGAATAGGACAACGCTTTGCAATTATTTGTAAATTCCATAAGTTTCTAACAGATGGCGGTGTGAGTTAATTTATCGGTTATCTAGGTTAGGTAACCATCCAGTATATGGCGTTGTGTTTAAGAATAATCTAAAATGGTTATTTCACTGCTAGCTTTTCTTTTATAAGTTTCAAATTTACAGGCAATATTTTAAAATCCTTATAAATAAATTTGTTTTTCATCATTCAAACTCAAAAGAAAAAACTATTGTTGTTGACACGGGTAAATTTAAATAAATGTGTATTTTCCCTCGTACAATTAAACATCACCAGAATGAAAAGGATATAAACAACACC
Organism: Glyphotaelius pellucidus; assembly: GCA_936435175.1. Lineage (NCBI taxonomy): Eukaryota > Metazoa > Arthropoda > Insecta > Trichoptera > Limnephilidae > Glyphotaelius > Glyphotaelius pellucidus. Next base: position 27,601,835 of record OW386538.1, on the reverse strand, counting down.
AACTTGTTGTATTAAGAACCGCCATCACATAATTACGAAAAATGGGACTGTCACGGCAAAAAGTACTCCCGGTTGTATTTAATAAAAGGCTCATTTTGAATACAGGCTTTTTGTTTTCTTCTCTTAAGTGACACACTGACTGGGGCGGCATTATATTTTCATTTACCCAAGTGTTTCAAAGGTACGGGATGCTGCTGAGCCTCCCATCACAATCTCTCTTATGTGGTTGCTAAATGAAAAAAATAAATACATGCCTCAAGGCCTAGCTGCCGAAAGAGGGAATGTCTTCATTTCATCGTGTTTTTATAATTAATTAATAAATGGAAAATGCTTTACATTCTTAAGTAAAGTTTATCTTTGTATATGAAATATTACTTTGTCAGGCAATTTTATTTATTTTTCATATTTAGCTCAAATTTAGGACACAAGAGTTACCTACATGTTCCCTTGTCGCAGTTTTCAATTTCGAAGGCAGGTATGGGTACCGCCGCCCTGGGAACCTTTTTTGGATAATCAACACCCAGAGGCGTAGCGTGGGGGGGGGGGGCGGCATTTTTAAGAGGCGGCAAAATTTCACAATAAATAACAATAATATCTTCATTTCATATTTTTGTTGCACCTACGATTCCGACCGATTGAAATGAGCACGGGATTTTTCAATATTTTTTCTGAGACGAAACCGGGAATCCCCTTTCCTTAAATGAATGTATGATAATGTCATATTGATCACTGTTGTGACTAGCAACACCGTCTTTAGTAAATTGCAAGAATTCCCCTATTTTGTTTTGCTCTTGGATTGTTTATAACTTATATTCATTTTGAGTTTCAGTGCCGGCAAATCGAGCATTTATTTTATTTTAAATAATTTATTCTTTTACCCACCTCACTAGACAAAGTCTCTACCGAGGCGGGTATATTCAGTGAGAATAATTGAGTGAGGTCCGTGGGCGATGCTTTGGCAATTCCAAGACAGTTTTATGGATCATCATGTGTGTTCCGATGGATCATCAAACCATCCATGTGTTCCAAGAACAAAAATAGGAGGAAAACCATTCTGGTGTTCTGGGTGTAGTATCAATTAAATCTGAGAACTCGCGTGCAGATTCACTCTTAGGTCAAAACTTGTTTCATGTTCTGAATGATCTGTCGAAATTTCAGAAGCGGATTAACCCGCTGACGCATGCAAAAAAAATTGTTCTAATATTTTGAGTGGAGTTAAAAATTTTGTTTCAAACTATTCTTCATAATTCGTAGGAAAACCATACTCATATTATGAGAGTAATATTAATTAAAGCTGGAATCTCGCAACCGCTTTCACAAACTATCTTACCATCACGCCATTTCTCTGCAGGGATGGGCAGAGAGGACGGACCAAAAAGGCCGAGGAGTTTTTGGCGAGGACGCCAAACAACTCAGTCCTTACACACACTATTTGCTTCACTCACATTCATGCATCGTCTCATACATACTATTATTCTGACTTTTGACATGACCCGACTCAAGTATCTGATTCACTGGATCGAGCCATTTCTTTTTCGGGCGTCCCCGACTTCTTCTACCATTTATTTCACATTTGCGTCATTTATACTTTTTACACTACTTTCTTCGTTTCTCTACGTGTTCAAACTATCTGAGGGTCCCTTCCTTAATCTTACTCATTATGCTTACATCAGCCTTACATTCTTTGCGGATTTCCACATTTCTCACACGATCATAAACAGTTTTTCCACACATACGCCTCAGGGATCTCATTTCAACATTGGAGGTTATCCACCACATACCCGCCCTGGTATAAGTAACATATGGTTACTCCTTCAAGGCTCTCGCAAGATACTATTTTTTTTTTGTTAAACGAAGCTACATTTATTTATTTTTTAACGAATCTAGACCTCCAGTGTCCCTGCATACGTTGTTAGTAAGCAGTATGCAAGTGCTTAACAGGAAACAAAATGCAAAAATATGTTAGTAAAGCAAATATGAATTAAACAGGGCAAAATGAGAAAAAAAAACTCATTCATGAGACTCCGTGAGGCGGCATTGCATCGTGTAAAAAAAACCTGCAAGCACCTGTATAAAATGGAGAACATAAAAAATACAATAAATCTCAAATCAATAGGCAAGTACCAACAAAAAATGTGAATGGCATTCGGTCTGACCATAAACCACACTTAGCTTCCGTGTCCCTTAGCCAACCCCTCAGTGAAGCCTCAAAGAATGTTAACTGAATAATCTCATTTCAACAGCATTTAGTTAACTTTCATCCTTCCTCTCCCAGTTCCATGCCTCCTGAGTTTCCGGCGTTTACCCTTTTTTCAATATCTCTATCAGCCTTTTCGTCTCACGTAAACATACTACCCATATACACAAACTCATCCACCTGCTCTAAGTATTCATCATTTATAACCATATCACACACTGTTTTCGTACTTTCTCTTTCAAACACCATTACTTTAGACTTACTTACATTCATCATTAACTCATTCCTCATACAAACTTTGTTCATCCTTGACACTAGAGACAATAAATCTTCCATATCTTCTTAGAGACAATAGATCTTCCATGATTTACTCTCGACACCACCAGAAAGTGGTCTTTTTCAACCTCAGCCCCTCTGAAAAATCTTGTGCCTTCGGTAACGGCTCTCAACCTAGAGTCAATTACTACAAAATCAATTATTGATCTTTCATTCCCTCTTTCCCACATATATTGTTCCACAACAGGTTCCACTCTTAACACACTTCAAGTATTCTGTGCGGTTTCAAGCGGTTTACCTCTTAATTTAAAACCAGTTTTGTGTTCAGAATGTAAAATTCCAGTTGTTGATTCATCTGCTGACACATTTCGAAGAAAACATTCTCTTAATCGAAGAGTAGTTATAAAATTCTTTTTGTAGACTATTTATGCACTGCCAGAATAAATAAAAAAAACATTTCTATATTTTGAGTGTAATTTTAATTCACCGCATACAGATTTAATTTAAAACAGTTTGTTTAAAACAGTGTTCAGAATAAAACGATAAATTAAATAACGAGTTGCAGATTCATCGTGTATCGAGTGAAACTTTACATTTGAGTTGCACACCATAAGCTGCAAAATTTTGAGAAATTAACTATTCCGTGTGTAACTATTATTTTGGGTCTGAGTAGAATCAATCTTAAGTTGAAACCTGCCTTTTATTCTAAACACACTGTGTTTAGAATAAAAGTAATAATAGAAATCATATAACATGGATACAATTCTCGATTTCCGAGAACAGTTATATATTTGTAATTGGATTTAAAAACATGATTTTTATTGGAAGAATACTCGTCACATGTGATGTAACAAGCGGCACAAAATGAGGTCGTAGCAAAAAATAGGATTTCTACGCATCCCTCCCCTCCCCCCCAGTGCTTTAAAATCTCCGGTTGAAGTACCTAAATAAGGGGGCGGCAAAATTTTTCTCCGCCCCTGGCTTCGCCACTGCCAAAACCTCTTTCATAGGTCACCTCAAGTGGTTTGATACGTTTGGTGACTTAACAGAGATGCTCGGGTTCATGGGCTGAGATTTTTTTTAGGTCTTGGTGGCGGGTGCGTCTGCCCACCTGCCCGCCTGCTGCTGGCAGGCCGAATTAGGAGAAAATGGTTGAGGGAGTCCCTTTAACTTCTCCAGCAATACTCTTTTGGAAATCCGCCTTGCACCGCAGTTAGAGGGACACACTGACCCTCCAGATTCCTACCACCCCTCATACCTATTTTCTTCCCAGGGCTTCCTCTCCTTCTTTTTAAATAAATACCCTTCACATAACATCCCCAAAGATAACATCGGCCCTGAAGGGAATTATTTTCTTCAGGGCCTCCTGTCCTCTGTGGGGCTAATGTAAAAAAAAGTTTTCTGTAGTAATTACCAAGACAAGAGTCCTAATTATCTGTAACCATTAAGACCATGACCTTCAAAATCAGGGTAAATTGTGGGGCTGAAAAAAGGGTGGGAGAAGGAGATGGGAAAGAAGAAAGTGGGGAATTATGTGGCTAACTGCTAGATGTAACTCGTCACCAAACGTTACTAAAGCCGTTTTAAGCAACATTTATGTTCTGAATGGATCCGAAATCTTCATATTATATTAATATAATTGTGTAGACTTCCCACAATCCGTAGCAAATCACGTTCCATGTCAACTGCCCTTACCAGATTCCTCGGACGATCGGTTTGCCAAGAATTCCTGCTACGACATCCCTACGCCGAGCCTTGCTACGCCAAATAGGTGTACATACATAGTAGCGCGGAGACTCGTACTGAACCGTACATTGCGTCGATTCGTTTCGCTACGCCAAATGTAACTGCCAGAAGACTTCCGCAATTTTGGGTCTAATGAGCCGCAGTAATTTTTGATTTATACCTCGTTGTTTGAAACCCGGAATTTGTCATTGTGTTGAGAACGGAACCTTTTTAGCAAAACTCAATAATAATTTTCCGAGAAAAATACATGTATGGCACGTTAAATACAGGAAATAATCATTTTTTTCGAAAATAAATTAAAATGTATGTAAGAACCGTGATTTTGAGCAGGATTATGATACGTTAGCATTTTGAAATGTTTGAAATTATGCGAGTGACAAAAGGGAAGTTTGGAAAAAACCTGTCTTTTCAGATTTGGCTACTATATACTGTACTACGATGTATCCAGCATTGAGTGGCGATTTATTGAAAATTGCAAAGTGTTTGAAGTAAAAACTTCTTTGGCACCGTTGTGATTTGAAACATGATGAAACGAAAAGGCGACACTAAAAAAAGACAAACACACACATCTGTAGGACTTAGCCTGTGAGAGAATGAGATAGAATAATCGGACTCCTCTTTGTGTGTGTTGGTGTTTCGTACCTTATCGATTTCCTCTTTGTGTGGTGCATTCTTGACTACATTAGTTTTCTGAAGATTTCACTTCTACCGCACGCGATCTGCACGCATGTTTTGAAGAGTGAAAACTTCTTTAACACCATTGTGATTTGAAACTCGATGAAACGGAAAAGAGCGACACTAAAATGAGACAAACACATACATTTATAGGATTTAGCCTGCGAGAGAATAAGATAGACTAATTGGTGTCCTCTTTGTGCGGAGCTTCGTAGAATATTTTTTTTTTTTTTTTAGAATACATACATATAACAGATTTAAGGGTAAACAATATGGTTCTTAAAAATAATTACAATATATTAATTTCTTGTTAACAAGTTACCCAACTCAATAGAGAAAGAATTACTCGTGTTTGAATTTTGTAGTAGTGCCATTGTAAAAAAAAAATAGGTACATAAATTATGTTATTTTAAGTAATTAAATTACAAAGAAAAAAAATAAACCTTTATACACGATAACCGGTCTATATAATGAACAAGAATAGAATAGGAGTTAAAATTTGACATACAATATAGATAAAACAGGTATAGATATGTAGCAGAAATAAAAGTATTATTTTTGCATTTGATTGTAGGTGGTAAGTACATAGACTTGGTTTAAAAACATTGATATTTGAAATGAGAGAGCTGAAAATATTGTAAAGTAGGTACATCATATTTAGTTGTTACAATTTGGGTGCATACAAATAAGTACAAGTTGAGTTCAAAGGCTGATGAAATATTTTTAGAGGATTTTTTCTGAATTTTTTTTTTTTTTGTTTATAAGTATATTAAAAATTAATTGCGTAGTAGAAGTTCATATTATAATTTGCACTTTATCAATTTCTACTAGTGGGTACATGTAATCATAAGATAAGTAAACATTTGTTCTATGAGATTAAAACTTATAATTATTGTTGGGTTGGTCTGGTAGTTTTTTGATTTGGGATTTAAAAACTTTATAATTTTTTTCGGATTCGATTTTATACGGGAGGGCATTAAAAAATTTTACACCTTGATAAGCATAATGTTGTTGAGAAGCACTTGTTTTATATTTTGGGGTTTCTAAATTGCCACGTGATTTTGGTCGGTTACTTAAGTTTGTGATTGTTGTTGTTGTTTTGAAACGATCTTTGTGAATTTGTAATAGTGAGTTCTTTTTGAAGATTTTATTTAGGCTGAGAACCTTAAAAGAGTTAAAAAGTTGAGTTGTAGGATATATAGATGGTTTTCGTAGGATGACTTTTAGAATCAACCTCTGTGCCCTTTCGACAGGTAAGAGGTTAGTTTTGAAAGTTTCACCCCATCCGATTATACCGTATTGTAGAATAGATTGGGCAAGAGAGAAATAAACAGTTTTAATCATATTAGATGATAGGATGTTTCTCAATCTAATGAATATGTAAATAAGTTTTCTTACTCTGGTTACTGTATTTTGGACTTGTTCGTTCCATTTTAAATGTCTATCTACTATGACACCAGATACTTTATACTATTTTTGCGTGTTATTCGTAAACAATTTGAATTTTTGCATTCATTTTTATTTTCACATTGTGATGAATGGATAATACAAATAGTAATATTGTTTTCGAATTTTTTTTCTTTTAAAAAGAATGGTATAAAATATGTTTTTTCGGTATTAAGTTAGAGACAATTTAGGTCGAACCATGTTTTGAGCATGTTTATATTTATATTTGCGTTACTCATTGTTTCTTCCCAAGATTTCCCTTTAGTGATAACTACAGTGTCGTCTCATATCTCCAACTATAGGAAAAGTGAACATTTGGTTTACATAAATAATAAAAAGGATTCCTTGTGGTATACCAAATGATGAGGTCTTGGGTTCACTTAGGGTATTATTTAATTTGACATATTGAAATCTCTCTTTTAGATAACTTTGGAACCATGAAAGCACTATTCCGTTCAATCCAATTTGCATTAGTTTCTCATTGAGTTTGGAATGTGATATGCTATCAAATGCCTTGCGGAGATCTATGAAGATACCAAGACACTTTTTTCCCTTTTCTAACTTTTGCATTATTGTTGATGTTAATTTAGCAATTGCATCTTGGGTGCTAAGATTGTCCCTAAATCCAAACTGGTTTGGGCTCAATATCTTTTTTTCTTTTATGTAGTTGTTAAGTTGTTTTTTAACATTTTTTTCGTAGATTTTGGCTATGTTTGATGTGAGTGCTATGGGTCGATAGTTGGAAATATTTTTTTCGTCTCCAGATTTAAAAACAGGGGTGACAACAGTCTTCTTATAGTTGTTCAGGAATACATCCTTCTTCAAACTTACATTGATTATATGAGCAATTGGTTTGCAGATTATCTCACGTACGGCTTTCAGTGTTTTTACGGTAATATTGTCATAGCCAGGGCTTGCTGAACCCCGTAAACTTAATATAGTGCTTTCAACTTCTTTATCGGTTACTGAATCAAATGTGTGAAAACCTTCTTCAAAAATAGAGTTTTGCTCTGGTTGGGGAGTTTGTTTGTTATCTGGTATAATATTACGAGCAAGATTAGTGCCGAAAATAGCAAAATACTCATTGAAAATATTACCACAAAGTTTGGGATTTTTTTCAGTGTCGGTGTTGATTCCCTGATGTGTGATTTCTTTTGGTGATTTTTGTTTTGTGCTTTTGTTGGTTATTGTATTTATGATTTTCCAGAACTCTTTGCTGTCTTGACCAGCATTTTTTATTTTATCACGAAAATACTTTTCTTTTGTCAGTCTAATTAAAAGCGCAAGTTTGTTGCGGTATTTCTTGTAGAAAGTGGCAATTTTTTCATCATTTGGGAATTTTTTAAACTGGTGATAGTATTTTTCCTTATTTCTGATTGAGATCACTAGTCCGTGGGTTATCCATGGCTTAATTAATCTGTGCTTAGATTTTGGTTTAGATACAATTTTTTGTGTAGACAGATTTATGTGGTTTAAGAAAACTGTTTCAAAATTTTCAGCACAGGTATTTGGATTTTCCGATTCGAATATTGATGCCCAGGTTTCCATCTTAAGATTTGCTCCTAAGGTTACCATATTTAAATATTTTTTTTCATGTTTTTTTTTGTCAGTTTTGTTGAGGTTGGTACTTCTTTTACCTATGTTGTTAACGAGCATACAGGTGTAGTGGTCAGTAATGCTGGTTTTCCATAATATTGACATGTTTTTTTCAGTGTTGTTTGAATTGCACCATATATGATCGATACAGGAAGGGATTTGTCCGCTGATATTTCGTGTTGCATTATTTATATATGATTTATAATTTAGCGATGTCATTACATTTATGTAATCATATTTTATTTTGCTTTGTACCCAAGGTGCAATATTGATGTTAATATCACCAATTACGATATTAAAGCTACCTTTTAGATTAAATAGTAATTGTTCCGTTTCTGTAATGAAAATTTTGGGATTCGATCCATGTGTGCGGTACATAGCAATAACACGGTACATAAATTCATTCACTTTTATATTGAGTTCTAGGCAGTTCGCTAATTGCATTTTAATTTCAGTGATTATAACATTGTTATATTTATTTAGAACAAATACCGCAATACCACTGCTTTTATTGATATGGGTAGTGGTCGAATAGTATGTGTAATTCGGAATATCGTGCAGTGCACCAGTGTTATTTATGTTTAAAAGTGCTTCTGTTAAAACGATAATGTCCGGTAGTGTTTCAAGAAGGTTTAATGTTACTACAAATTCATCTAGATTTTTTTGTAAACTTCGGATGTTTTGGTGCAGAATAATGAAAGCGTTTGGGACTTTTTTCAATAGTTCGTTACATTGTTTTGAAACTTCGCAAGTATACTGTGAAACATCTGTTAATTTATCGATTTCCTCGGTTAGAAAATCACCCATAATTTATTCATAATCGATTCTTTGCTGTGCTATGATAGACATTCTTTTCCTGTAAGTACATATTTCACTATTTGCACAATGTTGAGTATTATTTTTTGTTCCGAATAAATTGTTGTTATTGTCACAGTTGTAGCATTTGACACTATCTTTGTTTTTTTCACATTCGCTAAATTTGATATTTTTTGAACAATGTTTACATCTGGGCTTATTCATTTTGTTAAGGCATCTAAGGGATATACGACCAAAACCAAGACAATGGTAGCACTGCATTAATGGGTCGCAATCTTCTATGTGTGCTCGGACAAAGCCTATATTGATTCTTTGTTTATTTAGTAGAATCTTTCGGATTGGGCCTGTTGTTTCTATTATTATATTACGGAGTTGATCACTTTTTCTATTTTTTAATATTTTTGTTACTTTAATGGATTCATTTGTTACATCGTTAAGTTCATTGTTTTGTAAGATAAGGTCATTTAGAAAATTTTCTTCATTATACTCCCCTCCGACACCTTTAATTATCATGCACGGTCTTTTCTTTTTCAGTTCTGCCGCAGATATTCCATTTTTATTTTTATTTATTTCTGCTCTCAATTTTTCAGCATCTTCTTTATTCGAGCAGGTCATGATTATTTTATTATTTGTTGCTTTTTTTATTCCGCTTATTCCAATTCCTGATTTTTTTCCCGTTTCCATGCTTCTTCTAGTAGTTGAATCGTTTGTTCAAGGTTGTTTCTAATTTTTGTGTCCTTTACGGTTGAAATGTTTTTCAATTCACTTTTAATATTTTCTATTAATGTTAGTACATCCATTTTTTACTAAACTTGAGTTGCCGTGCGGAGGCACGTCACTCCGGGTCGAAATATGTGACAACACTTATGAATGTTAAATAAGTTTTATACTTGCAATATTATCATAAATAAACCCTGCAATTATCCTACTTCTGATAATAATAATAATATTATAGAGCGCCGTTTTTGTGAAAAATCACCTCAAGGGCGCTGCATACTCTGCATTCGTTTCATTCTCCCGAAGTTTAGTTCTCTGACGGTTTCACTTCTAACGCATGTGATCTACACACATGTTTTATTGAAGTGAAAACTTTTTTATCGCCGTTGTGATTTGAAACTCGATGAAATGAAAAAGCGATACTAAAAAGATAAAAAGCGTGTGAACTGAAGACCCTTTTTTTGTTGTAACTTCTCTTAGATACTTGTTTAAAAGAATCTGTTTTAACCAATTACGTATCTTATATCAAACAACCGATTAACCTTCCTCGTTTCCTCAAATACTTTGTACACTTAAGGCCTACGGGTCATGTTGACCCGATTTCAAAAACTGAAGTCATGATTTTGAATGAAATTATTTACAGTAAATATTTCTTCAATAAAAATAAGGACACATGTAAAGTGTAAATATGAGTAATTACATGATTAATAATGACCCAAGGAACTTAAGATAGAAAAAACCTAATTTTCTTAACATAAGAGATTTATCCATAATTTTACAATACTGATTATATGTGAATGAATAATTAATAATTGTCGTAAAGTCGTTATAAATTATATTAATAATTACGATTTTCATGATAAGTTAAATTCCAGTTTCGGGTCAAAATTGATAAAACTTACGCTTCTTTCAAGTCTAAAATAACAAAATAACGATAATTATTAAGGTATACGAAAATTCTAAATAAAATAAAAACTTTCCAAAGACCGGCACTTTGTGTTGGATTATATTTTCCATGAAAATAAAAAGAATTTTCCCACTTACATGTGTTTTGGGTACTTATCGAAAAAATAAGTTTAAAACGCTTCAATTTTCTTTTACAAAAGATAGAATTAAATTGTCGACGCACAAATCATCAATTTTAAACTTTATATTTTATTTGCATAACTCTAGTTCAATGAACTTAAATTTGTTTGAATTGAAGTTTTATTTTCAATCTTAATGGAAGTCATTGTGATAAAGATTCAAACGCGAGATAAATTAGGTACGTTATACCATTATATTTCCACAGAAAATATATTATTATATTTGACGTTTTAAATTTGAAATTATAATATTTTGTGATTTTTTACAGGTCTGCAATAGTATAATTTTAAATTGGTAGTACAAAAATAACAATATTTAATTCGACCGGTACGATAAAGATTAACTTTAATGTCATGATTTGATTTCATTTTCTAATTCCTCTGCATATAATTCATTACACTTCAAAACCTCATTGCGGTGAAATTTGAATGTTCATGTTTTTTTGGGTATCAAATAACCTACAAAGAATGTATTAAGTAGAAAGGTTCGTTACTTTACCTATATAGGGAGTAACGCTGAATTAAATTCTGCCATGAATTGATGTCATAATTCAGGAAATCTGTAGGTGCTCTATAAACACTGCGGGTATTGAAAGCCCAACTTATAAATAATGTTATCAAAATGAAACATTCTTGGGTGAAACACTCGATATTTGTTACTGCACGTGTTTCTTATTACTTGATATTACTTTATTTTTATATTAATTCTTCGCAAGAGACTCAGGTGCTCCCGTTTGGAGCCAGTGAGACTATGGCATCGCCATTTGGGGTTTGTTGTGAGGCTGAAGGTGGTGAGGATGAGAAAGAGATGGGAAAGAAGAAGGTGGGAAAGTACCTGGCTATTCAGATCTCGTCATCAAACACGGCTAAAGGCATTTCAAGCAACATTTCAATTCTGAATTGTGGTCTTTTTTTTACGTGAACTCCACACAGGAGGCCTTGAGGAAAATAATTTCCTTCAGGGCCTACGTCATCTTTGGGGATGCTGTGTGTAGGGTTTTGGGGATGCTGTGTGGAGGGAAATAAAAGCAGAAAAGGAGAGTTCTGGGAAGGAAAAGGGTTTTAGGGGTAGGTAGGAATCTAGGGTTGTCCTGGTCATCCGCCTCCAACACCTAGACAAACTTCACCCCATGAACCCGGGCACCCTGCTAAATCACCAAGCATAGTGAACCACTTAGGGTGACCTACGGAGAGGTGTTGGTTATCCAATAAAGGCTCCCGGAGCGGCGGTACCCATTCCCGCCTCCCAAATTAAAACCAGAAACGCCAGGTCGTATACCGAGAGTATCTTTCACTCTGGCCGCAAATATACTATACATTACTTTTAATTGTTTTAATTGTGAAATAACACAAATTAATCAAATAAAATTTATTAACGCATGCCGGAATTTGATCCCGCGACCTTCGGATTGTGAATCAAGAGCCTTACCCATCGACCACGGCGGCCGTATATTCTTACTTTAAAATTCAATATTTTATTATTTAGGTACCTACCATCCACGTAATCCATTCATACTTCCATACTAATATTATAAATGCGAGACTGCTCGAGTGTATTTGTTACGCTTTCACGCATAAAACAATAAAACAAATTTAAAAACTCTTTCACGAATAGAAAGCTAAATTATATGCAAGGACAACAGGCTGTATATAATGGTAAGCTCTGGCATTATTAAATTATAAATATTAATATATTATATTTGTTATACGTTTTCTGTCGCTAACAAAAGCGAGTTATTGCAAACGTCAGAAAACAAATTGTTGCCATGGAAACGATGTTTATGTATCTGTGGGCTATATGCTGGTAGGGTTCATGGGATGAGGTTTGTCTAGGTCTTGGAGGTGGTTGACCAGGACACACTGAACCCCAGTTTCCTACCCACCCTTTAAACCCTTTTCCTTCCTAGAATTCTCCCGTCCTTCCTTTCTTTAAAAAACCCTCCACACAGCATCACCAAAGATGACATAGGCCCTAAGGGAAATTGTTTTCCTCAGGGCCTCCTGTGTGGAGCTCATGTAAAAAAAGGTACTCAGCCCCCTATCTCCTGGTTGGCTGCTGCACCAGAAAATTCAAATATTAGAATATGTTTTGTTTTTTTGGACAAGCTTATGTTTTGGAATAAATGTCAGATGAGAGTTCTTACATTAAAAATATAATTCGTAACAATTATAAAGACTGTATAATAAAAAGTGTTATTTTTTATTATATTTATAAACTTCAACACATTTAAATAAAAAAGTGTTTGTAAGCGCATAAATTCCGAACGACTGCACCAAATTGGATAATTCTTTTTTTCTTTGAGCTCTAACATTATGAAATTTAGGTGGCACGTAAGCTGTTTGAAAACTGAATGTAACAGAAATGAATATATGGAATGCGGGATGAGGTTGGGGGAGGGAAGGAAGGGGATAATTGATAAGTGCAAGCGTTATAGTAATTTCCCCTAATACCATACGAGCTAAGCCGCAGGGTAAAGCTAGTATGATATTAAATAAAACAGTATTGTAGTTCGTAATGAATATTGTATTTAATTAAATATCGTGTATTAATTATGTGAAAGGACCATTGAACCACGATTCTAAGACATTTCACGACTGTCTCAATGGAACAGCGTTTAAATTAAATTCCACATCAGATGAAGATAGAATTCCTTCCATCTCCGATTAAGTGAATCATTTCTGTGTGTAATTTCATCCCATTCCGGGAAGCCAGGCCTCGGACAGACCAAAGACAATGGGAGAGGGTGGTCTGTTGTCAGGAATTGAGGGTGTGTTGGAAGGGGGGGAGTCCAGTGGGGGTTGAGGGTGTAGTTTGGGAGGGAGAGATTCTGAGGGTCACCCCAAAAACACATGGCGCAGGACAAGTGTAAATTACGAGGGGCATTCTGAAAGTGATGAGCACTAATTAATTACGTAAAACCGTTTCTGGCCACACCTCATGTTTCGCTGAAATGTGTACGTCATCATTTTGCATAGTATTCAAGTATTCCACATTTTGACGCATCTCTTTTATGAAAAATTCCCACTTGCAAATCAAAAATAATCTTCTAAATATTTTTTTTTAGAAACGTAAGCTAAATTTGGTATTTGCGTCATGCAAACAGATATTCCAAATAATCATACTGGGAAAAGGAAAATTTCAAGAAGGTTTTCTTGTAAAAATTTTAATTTTATTCGAAATTTCTTCAAATCCTTGCGAGTACGGCTCACAATCGCTTCCTTAATTCGAAGTGTCTTAATAATATCCTTCGAACAATTTATTATATTTCTTACCGGTGCATTAAAGCAAAAACATAACGAAATTGCACAACTCTTCCATTTTTGTCAATCTATACCAGTGATTCCCAAAGTGGTCCAGGTGGACCCCCAGGGGAGACTCGACGGGGGTCCACGTAGACGTGATAAAAAAATGGGGGCCACAAGATGTAAGTGGGGGTCCACGAAAATTTATCTGCTGGCTTATTCTCTATCTTTTGTGGGATCGTTATCGAGATAACGGACGTAATCTCTTGTCAGATTTGTGTGATTTTTACATATTTACTGTAACATATTTTAGTTTAGATCGTTTTAAACATGAATTCCTGCAAGAATGCATGATTATTTATTCATTTAATGTACGTTGTACATAGAAAAGGCAAATAAATCACACAAATCTGTCAGGAGATTACGTCCGTTATCTCGATAACGATCCCACAAAAGATAGAGAATAAGCCTGCTGGTTTCGATAGTAAAGAACAAAAATGTTGGCTTGGCTTTACCTGTCAATGTAGACAGATAGTACACTAGTATTTCGGTGAAAAATTGTCATTTTGAGACCCATCCCGTACCCATATCCCATCCTGCCCCCCATCTCATATCAAAATACATCCCCCCCCCCCCCCCTGTTGTGACAGACCACAACTCCAGCTTATATTCAATATTCAGTACAACGAGTTTTGGGAATATGGTAGAAATGTTGCAGCAGGGGGTCCACCGAAACCAGTAAAATTTTGAAAGAGGTCCACGAGAAAAAAAAGTTTGGGAACCTCTGATCCATACCCATCATGGAACTTATTTATGGAAACGCATAGACGACCCACAACAGTCAACAAATCCTCGTTATCACCGTATTTCTCTCAGCAAGGCGACAGCGTGAAACAAAACACTTCCTCGATACACGTTTTTTACTTATTTCAGAATTATTCATCTTTACAAACAAAAACAAATAATGTGTTCATAATATTTCGCCTAATTTACATATTTGTACTCGTATGTCGGAATTTATTGCCACTTTATAATGTATATCAAACAATTTTTTGTATTGTCGTGTAACATTTTATTATTCTGTACATTTACTCTATAATTACCATTAAAAAATTTAAAAATTTAAAAATCGTAAATTAATTTTAAATATTAACGGTTCGTATTGTAAAACCTTCCCTTAGGAAACCGTATTGCCCTTGCACCTACCCCCACACTGTTGATAGGCAAAATCTGAATAAGGCACGGAACGGGATGTTCCGGCTTTGCGTGGGCATTTGACCGGATAACGCGGATCTGGCACGCATTTCCCGGGATGATGCTCCGCTTAGCGAGGCCCATTCTCCGGTCTCTACGTATTCCGTATTTACTTCGCAGAGGAGTGAACCGCTCGTGCTCGAAGCGTGACGAAGGCTTAACTAAGGGACCGGCAGGAGTAAGACGGATATCAACGATTTGTCACTATATCCCGACCACATTTCACTGGAACTAGACACAGATTTGATTTCGGTTATTTTGGCATTGGATTGTTACAACACTTTGATTAAAAATGTCATTAAATTCGAAGGTCACCGAGAGCTCGAGCTGAGCCTGGATTATTGACCGGGTCCACCTCCCCCGATTTATGAGTAACTCCCGTAACGACCCGTAACGACTCGTTGAATCCGACTGAAGCGACCGATTCGGACACGGGACTTATTAGTGGCGCAATAATAATTGGATGATTGTCATACTTCTTACAAAAAAAAAATATTTTTGAAGGAGAAATTTTTTGTTTGTTTAATATTAGATATCACGATTGCTCAGGCTCCGGGCCTCTTCACGAACCTCGGTGATTTACCCTCCGAACACCCCTTTTGGCGACCCTGATAATACCTTCGGCAGATCTGGAGAAAATATTTTCCCGAAATATAATAAAAATATGGAATTATAGCAGTGTGAGCGTGGCGTGTATAATAAAAGAACAATAAACAGTCCGTCAGATTAAATTAAATGTGCTCGCACACTTTCTACTCTCCGTAATATCTAGAAAAAACCATAGTTTAAAAAAAGGCAATGAAGACTAAAAGGTAAAAAAGATTAAATGTCCTCAAGGAGGGGAGGAGAAAGATATTGGAATGAATTAATAATATTGTATCTTCGTCTCCTGTGGAAATAATTCTTCGGTCTTTTGAGTAACCGCACATAATTTGCCTTCTAACGATAACACGGGACTTTTGAGTTCGGAGCTAAGGAACTAACCGCTCTCTTACGGATGAAATCGAGGCTTGGGGACAAAAAACTTTAGTATTTCATTTTACTATTATTAATGTGTAATGCGTTATTTATTTGAAGTAGAGTTTTCTCTCTCAATTCCTACAAAATAATTTTTAAAAGTTTTTTATTAGTTTGAAAATATAATACATTCGGAAGCGATAACATTGTTAAAAAGTCCAACGTAAGCGTATTTCTTCTTTCCACTTTTTTGTCTAAAGCGCCAAAATTGCTTCCGTAAGGTGTAAAACATTTAAGTTAGTAGTTTTTCCTGGAAATCTTATAAATTTCTTGACGTCGGACTGGCGGAATAACATCTGGGATGTGAAGTGTCAATCAGGGAAGTTGATGGGGCTTAGAGTCGCTCTTATGGCAACTCCGACTAAGAAATTTACTTTAACTATTGAAGTTGAGCCCATGTACCTGCCTACTGAATTTAGTTGGTTTTTGTTCAGTATTCCATTTCACAATATAAAATGATTATTGTTTAGATGTGGATCTACTGGAAATTGAATCTTAGTACGTTTTCTTCAGACGGAATAAAAAATCGGAAAGGAACAATCCCTTTATCTGAGTTTCTTTGTGATGTTTCATATGAAAATCAGTTTAATTAGGTGGGTGGAGGACACTGTATGATTAAACATGTTTTTTCTTTTTTGTTTTTTTCCCACCGACAAATAAATTATGGCAACAAATTTAATAAGTGTTTGCTGAAACAGCATATTTTCTGTTACTATAGCATATTATAAGTATCAAACATTCTTTTTTTTTGTTGTAACACACATTCAATAATCAAGCCTTTGCGCGGAATAATATTGTATCCAACAAAACTATCAATGTTGGATTATTGATGGCATAAGGTTGGACATAATAACATGCATCTTTTAAGGTTAAAGATCATGGTAAAGAAAAATTTTTAATGTCTGTGCCAACATTTTAAAGTTTGATTTCTGGAAGAACGTTGTACAACACCATTTATCAAAATCGCGAAATATGATTTAATTCATGGGGAAAATGGAAGAAAATGAACTTCTATTGGCTTCAACTAAAAAGACTTCAAAGCCAAGAAGCTGAAGAATGCAGGAAAAGAGGATTTGTCCAGAAAAAAATATATTATATTTGAACAAAATAGCTTTTAACTTTGAAACGATTTTTTGGAATAATGTTTTAAGTTGATCTCAAGACAATATCTCGAACATAAATGGTTTCATACCTTTATATATTTTGTTTTTGCTATTTAAGCTCAAATAAAACAATGACATTTGTAAATTTATGTTAGAAGAGCATATTGCTTTCTGTAAGGTACAAAGGGTAAAAAACAATATTTTGTGGAGTAATGTTGTGTATGAAATTTTTATATACAACATTTTTCCGGTAAAACAGTTTGAAAATTTTGTAACCCGTTTTTCAACTATAAATTAAGCGGTAAGCACCAGATTTTATTTTTCTAGACGATGAATCAATAAATTTCGGAGGTATTCGTTTAGAAACCTCTGAAATATTAGTAACACGTTCATGAGAATTTTTTTATAAGGCTGATTGTGCTTTATTAATGTTTAAATTGTTTCTTGATTAAAATTTTAAATTTTTTAAATTGCTTAAATTTGCTTGAATCTTAATATTTTTTTCTACTTTAAAAACGATTTGAAATTTTAATTTTGTTATGTTTTTAAAGTGAATAAATTGAATTGAATTGAATCAGAATTGATTAAAATTAACCCGATGGAAAAATCAAGTTGCCAGGCCTGTCAGGATAAATTCAACCGTAGGCCCGACAATACGCCTGGCCGCGTGCGTGTATTTGTGTACAGTGTACATGCTTTCTTCATTTACGTCGTTAAGATTCCCAAATTATTTAGAGTGTTTGTTATGACAAATTCGACAGTATGTCCATCTTTTCACCGGGGTCGCGCGTTGCGTTTTGTGTACCCGCCTTCTTACGTCGGTAAGATTGTGAATTTATTTTAGGATATTGTGTCGTCTTAAGAATCGCATTTCTTTATTTTAAATTGTATATAACAAAACCGACTTCATTTTTTCCATTTTTTGCGGAACAAGAATATTGTTGGATACAACATTTTTCCGAGCAAGGGCTCAATTGTATCCTATACCTAAATACTAATACTGTAATATTTTAAGTTCAGAAAAAAATACATAGAATACAACACAAATGAGTACATAGAATGGAAAAAGAAAAATAATAATAACAACATTAATAAAGAAAACTAAAAGTAAAAAATTCCAACCACCAAGTTGGCAATGTTATCAATCAGAATGCCGTCTAGTCAAGTGTCGTAAATATATAACATATAAATTAATACCCCTCTCAGGGGATATTGTTCCCGGCGCTCCCGGGACTCTAATAATATGACTATTATCGCATTGTTCCCTGTGAAAGTGTTTGTAGAAACAGCGGCATTATCTCGGCGGTCCGTACAGCCTCCTTATCCCATCTAACGGAATTGTTTCCAGCGTCTCACCGGACGGGATGTTGCAAAGTGTGAAAACGCCGCGCGTGTTCTGTACACTGTACGTGGACCTTATCATAAAGGAGGAATATCTAGAGAGTTTGTTTTGAAGCAATTCTGACACTGCATTCTTGTACACAACAACCTGCAGAAGGTTCACAAATAATAATTTTACTTATTATGATAACTTTCGATGGTTATACACATCTTTGTTATTGGTATCATTGAAAAAGATAACATTAACAGGTAAATCTAAACAAAAATATTAAAGTAATGGGAACTGAGGATCGAACCCAGAACCTCTGTTTTACCAGGACAATACAAAACCACTGACCTTCTAAGACCTGATTATTTCACAACGTGACCGAAGTCTCGATAAACTCAACTTTACAAAAAATACAGATCATAATGAAATACGTTTGGTAGTTTTGAACAGAAGGAATTTATATAACAAAATCATGTGGGTACACTGAGCTTCCCATTACTCATTCTAGATGGCGGTAGGTGTAACATTTTAATTATTTTATTATCATAAATTACTCAACTCTCTCTCATCTCTCATCTCTCATCTCTCAACCAACAACACCAGAAGAAATTGAACATATCATTATAGATATGAAAGTAGGTTCTGCCCCAATAGGAGATGATGGGGTCACAGTACTTATACTGAAATGTATAAAATCACCAATATCGAAACCATTATCTCATGAAAGGTGCAATCGAAAAAAATAGCCCTTTAAAGATGGTATAATTATTATTAATTTATTATTAACTAGCTTTTCCCCGCGGCTTCGCTCGCATGGTATTACGGGAAATTACTGTAGCGCTTGCACTTATCAATTATCCCCCTCCCCCCACCCCCACCCCCTCCTGCATTCCATAAATTCAGTTTTCAAACATCTCGCCTGCTAACTAAATTTCATAAAGCTAAAGGTCAAAGAGAAAAAAAAATATCCAATTTGGTGCAGTCGTTTGTAATTTATGCGCTTACAAACATTTCGGATGTTTATTTTTATCTAAATATTTGGAAGTTTGTAAATATGATTAAAAATTACACTATTTATAATAATAATAATAATAATATGAGAAGCTTTCTCTTCAACGGCTTTTATTTTACTGACAACTGCTAATCTCTTGTGATAGTCGAGAAAGGGGTCTTGCAGCATAGAGTTCAACTTGTTGACCAGGTCAGAATCGTTTTCATTAGGGATCTCCGTACTCGTAAGCCGCGCAATGGTAATAGTTTATTCCAGAATGTATGCAGGAGTAGTGCAATGCAATACATTCCATATTTTGAAATAACAGAAGAATTTAGTATTCAGTCTTTATAATCGTTACGAATAATATTTTTTTGTAGGAACTCTCATCTGACATTTATTCCAAAACATAAGCTTGTCCAAAAAAAACAAAACATATTCTAATATTTGAATTTTTTGGAGCAGTAGCCGACCAGTTGATAGAGGGCTGAGTACCTACCAGCATAGAGCCCACAAATTTATCAACATCGTTTCCATGGAAACGATTTTTTTTTCTGACTTTGGCAAAAACTCGCTTTTGTTAGCGACATAAAACGTATAACAAATATACTATATTAATATTTATAAGTTCATAACACCAGAGCTTACCATCATATACAGCCTGTAGTCTTCGCATATAATTTAGCTTTCTATTGGTGAAAGAATTTTTAAAGCCTAGTTATTGCTTAATGCGTGAAAGCGTAGCAAACAAACTCGAGCAGTTTCGCATTTAAAATATTAGTATTTATGTATTATTAATAATAATTTATCTTTAAAATAATTTTGATAAAAAAACCTTTTCAATAACTTGTTAAAAATTTTCCAAGTTTTAAAATTTGAAGACATCTTTAAAAAAGTCTTACCTTAGCAAATGTTCAAAGATAATAAAAAAAAAATTTGCGTACCATTTCAAGATGGTGGATTTTAATATTTTTTTAATTAATAAATTCCTTTTTGTTTTGAAGAATTTAATTATCAATGTACATTTGTTACTTTAATTTTAAATTTTCTGCGACCGGTTTCGACACATCCGTGTCATTCACTAGCAGACTTAAAACTAACTTTAAAATTCTATGCAAGTACCAAAACAATTAACAATAATATAAATTTCTTAGACTTAAATATCAATTTAGATAAAAATAATCGTGTATTTAATATATACAGAAAACCTACGAACACTGATTGTCTTGAATAAACGGTTAAATTGAACTAAAACTTAATTCATCAGTAAGACAAATATAAGAGTTCTCTGTGAGTTATCACTGCATAGAGAATACACATGTAGATTTTATAATTATCGGTTTTATTTATTATTATATTTGACTTCACAGAACACTTTAAAATACTTTAGGTTACTTGAGAGTACAACCAGAATCTCAAAACAATTAAAATGTACTCTTAAAACGATTAAAATATACTGAATTTCATAAAATATTCGGGAGTGAAACTTGACAGCTGTCAGTAAGATGTATGTTGCTGTTACAATTGCGTCAAGAGTATTTTTGTGAATAATAATGCAGATTGTTAGACCTCGGGTTAAAAACAAATTTGACAATTTTAAAATATTATTAAAATGAGCTCTATGAACGAAGGCATCGTCACGTTTTTTGACCTTTAAAAAACATTCAATATAAATATATTCGATAACATATCGGGTTTTGCTGCTTTTTTTAACTGATCACATATGCCTACCATTCTTACTATCAAAACCAGTGTGAAAATAAAACTTAGTCAATATAACCAGTATTAGTGACCTTTTGTATAATTTGGTACCGCGAAAGTACCTTTTTTCATTATGAAATTGATAACTTATGTTGTATATCGTCGACGGCAATCCATCACCGCGTATGTAACATCACCACGTAAGTCATCCTGAAATGCCATTCGACAGCGGTCATAAACCTACATCGGTGGGATTATTATAGGATTTTTTCAATGTAAGCAAATAGTCCTACAACGAAAATAGTATCACCGCTCATCTCATTTGCCTTCCGTTTGGGTAAAATTATCGCCTATCTCAGTCGTTGACCGTCATTGCCGCAACACGTTATTTCGCTGATTACAACGTTTTTTTTTTAAATTTATGTTTTTTTTGTTCATCGGGAGTCTTATAAAAGTTTGTATTATGAGACTAAGTAATTATATTTTTGATGATTGTCGGTGTCATTGAGTAACTAATATTTTTTTGTATTTTTATGATTAGGTACCTATCTACTATTTTATTTGTCTAAATAATGTCATGTAACATAATGTAAAATAATATTATTATTATTTTTTTAAATAAATAATATTTGTTTCCACATTCCTGTGTTTTAAAACTATAATGATATTATATATCTACCTCCCAACAAGAATAAATTTCCGCGTAACTCAAAACTTTTGCCGTATTTTACTGAACATCACCGCTTAAGTCATTTATTATTTTATTTTCGGTTAAAAACGTATATGTGTTTAAATGCATAATTGAAAATACGATTTAATATGATAAATAAAATGGTTTGCCGCGATTTCGATGTAAATATATTAAGAAAAGTGGTTTTATGTCTCTCCTGAAAAGTGGCCAAATATGACTTACGCGGTGATGGATTGCCGTCGACGATATGATACTTATGATAACCGCGGTTAATTAAGTATTATTTCTAGCAATGCGGTTAATCTTTTCACGTATTAATCAAATTTTTGCTGAACTGTAACGGCGAATACTGTTATAATCAGCCATTAAGTCATTGAATTACGGCTTATTACGATTACGACAGGATATTTAGGGAGTTGTTTGAAGAACAGATAAAACTATTATTATCAATTCGATTCATTGCCAAAGTTTTCGAATTATTACATGGCTATAAAACCATTTAGTGAGTTAGATTGCTGAACTTGGTGCTTAGGGTATAAACTGAAATTCTCAGAACCTATCTGGAGACCTTTTGTAAGTATCTTTTTATCAGAATTCTCATGGTGAAAAAACTCAGACACTTGACCTTATTAGGTTATTTGGTTGTATTTTTGAAGAGTGCTACTCACAATAATTTGGTAATAAGTACCATCGTATTATTTTTACATCACTAAAACTCCAATCTCATCGAACAGTCTAGGTACTACCTCCAATTCACCAGAGCTCCAATTTTTAGAAGCCCGGTGGCTGTTATTTTTTCAATAAGAAATAAGCTAATAGAAGTGTATTGTGGACATGTCTGTGTGCCCAAAATA
This sequence comes from Glyphotaelius pellucidus, assembly GCA_936435175.1. Classification (NCBI taxonomy): domain Eukaryota; kingdom Metazoa; phylum Arthropoda; class Insecta; order Trichoptera; family Limnephilidae; genus Glyphotaelius; species Glyphotaelius pellucidus. The sequence goes on along the minus strand of OW386538.1, from coordinate 27,579,097 downwards.
AGCTCAATTTTTCGTCACAACGTGAAATTTACATGAAATAAAAAATAAAATAATGGATTCTGATGAAATTGATTGAACTAGGAGTATATACAAATTTTGTTATTGTTTTGTTATTGTTTTTTTATTGTTAGCCAATTTAATGCTCTGTCATTTAAACCCACAACCTTTAATTTTTGTATTAATTTGACATGAGATATGCGTCAAAAGCTTTTTGGAGATCAACAAAAATACCAAGACATTTTTATGATTTGTCTAAAGCGTCTTGTATAGTATAAGATAATTTAGCAATGACGTCTTTTGTGCTTTTGTTTTCCATGAATCGAGACTGGTTTTTGTGAATTATGATATTGATTTGAATTGATATGATATTGAACTGAGTTATTCTTTTTTGACATTTTTTTCAAATATTTTTGCAATGTTTGATAGTAAAGAAATCGGACGGTAATTGGTTGGTTCTTCCGAATTGCCGGTTTAAAATATTTGTATAATTACAAATTATTTGTACGTGGATGAATATACTTCGTTTTGGAAACTTGAATTGATTATATGAGTTTATGGTTTTGATACTTGTGATTTTATACATTTCAATGTTTAATTAAAGACCTTTATTATGTAAAATCTCTAGAAAATTTTATTTTATTTACAAAAAGGCTTATCAAATTTTAGATACGTATCTCCACTATTTTTGGCATAGTTCTCGTTACAATCAAATGCACTGCACAAGTAGCTACCAATCCGGTTCACCGCTTGTTTTTTAGGAGAAAATCTGAATTACTAAATGCAAATATTTTGAAAAACGACGTCCGCGTCGCCGTAGGTGAGCAAAAGTCTTTAATTCTTGGAAAACCTCGTGCATTCAAGGCGTTGCCATTTTTTGACCATTTACTACCAATCAAACAAATTATTTCTTCTCAAATGGCAAACATCCGTTGTTTAAATTGGTGCTGTTAAAATTGTTGAAATTGAAGTTGTAAGAAAGAAAATCATGATCGTGTAAAACATAGATTCTCAACCTGGGCGATAACGCCCCCGTGAGGGCATTTGAGATTATCAGGGAGGCAGTAAATTAGGGGGCGTTGAGATGACACAGTGAGGGCGTGGGCAGGTAAAAAAAAAATATGGTCTCAAAAAACAAAAACAAAAAAAAAACGCTAATCACGTTCTAATAAAGCAAAGTTAACTTTAATATTGGTTAATTTTGTAGGTATTGTAATAATTTTTATCATTTTTATGGTGTAAACCAAAGATGTTTCATTTGTGTCGCAATATGCTTTCTATATGGAGATAGGTGTGTAAATAAGCATCGTGTAAAATATCATTCCTTTTCGGTGCTGTGGGAAAGGGACGAAACGTATTCTTAAAAACTCCAGAGATCTTAATGAAAATTTTAGATTGTCAAGACGACAAATAAACGATTACTTTAGATTGAAGATTGTTGACCAGTCCAACAATAATTTATTTTTTCTCCATAAATAAAAAAATTCTGGAAGGCTTTGTTATTTCTGTTCAGAAAGCAGCGTGTGGTCTTTCCGAGAATTTCATTCCTCATTGTCGTCGGATTATTTTACATTGTTATATTAAGATTAAACGACTTTACGTATAGAGAGTATTACAGATAATTTCCTTGTATTTGAGAGAAATGTTGTGATCATTATTGTTTATTTCGCTTTGGTTTGTTTTGTGTGAAAAAAATAATCTAGAATTTCGTTAAACGCCGTTGCTAAAACTAATACCGACGAAACTTTAAAATACACATTTTTTATCATGACTTTGTTTTAAAACATTGTATTTTTTTATGTTAATACACGCAAAGAGGTTACTATCTGGAGTTGTGGGCTTAGATCTCCATCTAGTTGTAATTGTTGTGGAAAGGAAAGTGAAAGAGAAGTTGAAGTTAAGTTGTGTTCCTTGCAAAACAATGTTAATGGACATAATATACTCGTAGAGAATTTCAGAGGAAAAAATCTCAAGATTTGCAACCTTAGTAGACTACGCTTACTGTACAGCGTACCGTCAAACGAAGCACATATGCATTATTCATTAAAAAAACTTATATAAGATGATGAGATGAAATTTTCAATGTGACTAATGATAATAAAAAGACTTCGGTGAAATGGTTTTTTACTGATTTTTTCTATACAATTTGAATGATTCTAATGTGGTCAAAAAATCTAAGCTACTTACTTCAAATTACCTTACCGCAATCCATTAAACCTTGAATCATAACTCATAAATAATAAATTAAATTACACTGACGAATGTGAAGTGTGCAAAACAGCCTTTCATACAACGTAAAATATGTAATGTTACGTGATAAAAACAGACAATACTTTCCTGAAAAATGCTACACTAGAACAAAAGATATTTCAAACAGCGAAAATATCTACAGCATCATCTTCCGGTCAGGCAGGAAGCTGCGGGAGCTTTGGTTTGCCGCCCTTCCGCTTCCGGGGATAAAATGGCGGGAAAAGGCAAAAAAGGCGCGAACACTTGCCAATTCGGGAGGAGGGGGCCCGCATGGACCAAAGGGAGAGATAACTCATCCCGGAACAGCGGTCCGCAACCTCAGGGACTTTCCAATCTCTTATCGACTGAAATTAACCTGGTAATGGCTTTTTTCGTTATTTATTTTTGGGGTGTTATGCAATGTTGCGTACCTCCTCCTTTAGTCAACGTTTCAGACAGCGTGACAGTTTTCATCATCAGGGCAGACGTGTCACACATTTGCTCTGATGATGGAAGCTTTAACGTTGTCCGAAAAGTTGTCTAAAGAAGGAGGTAGCGCAACACGGCAACTCCCCAAAAATAAATAAAGAAAAAAAATTGGCAGTGAAAATCTAAAAACCTGGTTATGGCTATTTCAAATTAGTCAAACCTTAAAACGTTATATTATGTTATATTTCCCAGCATGTTTTTAATCTTTAATATTACCTTGATCTTCGAAATCTCGTTTTCTTAAAATTCAAGCAATTCAATAGTCACAACTCACAATCCTCCCATATTCATTTACAATAATATGATTATGACCTTTTACTTACTTGAAATTAAAGATTTGAATGATTATCATTTTAACATTCCTAACAATGTCTTTATAAATGTTGCATCCACCTTCACTTTCCATAGACACACATCAAAAACCAAATCACAATGCTTGTACTAATAATAATGTTTTATTTTTGTTATTGTTTTTGGGGTGTTATGCCGTGTTTCGCTACCTCCTTCTTTAGCCAACGTTTCGGACAGCGTTACAGTGTCCATCATCAGGGCAGATGAGCAAATGATTTGGTGAGAGTGTTTGCTTATGTGTGTCGAAGCGATGCCGTGCTGCCAGCTCCATTTCTCTACGAGCTGGTGTTAGAAAAAATTCAGCATGGTTTTTTTGCGTTTAGCTTTGGTGTAGCCATCAATTACTGGATACCAAGAACTATTGAGCTTAGCTCCGTCGTCTCTATTAATATTGATGGGGTTTTTATGGATTTCAATTGCCTCCTTAATTAGGCGTGCTCTGTAAGTTTTAGGTCTTCCCAGGACTTCAGGAACAAATCCAAAGTAATGGCCGGTTTCGATTAAGTGCTCGGCGATTGCCGATTTGTCAGGGTGGCCAAGTTTACAAGCACGAAAGTGTTCCGAAATCCTTTTGGAGATCGTTCGCTCTCCAAAACGAACGCTGTCCGAAACGTTGGCTAAAGAAGGAGGTAGCGAAACACGGCATAACACCCCAAAAACAATAACAAAAATACTTTTTGGCCGTGAAAACCTAAAAATATAATGTTTTATTGATTAAAGTACCTACGCAATAAATAAAACGTGATTGGGGCCAATGGTTGTCTACACCTTACACAAGAGCAACTTAGGAAACATACTCATTATAACATCTGTTTGTTCTAACCTTCGATTTGGCTTGAGATCCGGCCCACGGTTGACCGATGAAATAATTTATGAGTATGGGGGTGATTGTCTTAAGGGAGAGGATGCCTCCACATTATTATTATTATTATTGTATCTATGAAAGAAAATTCGGAAAATACTACCCTGCCAAAATAAAGAAGAAGCGATGTAAAAGTAACTTATAGGTGAGATAATAAACACGGAGCTACAAAAGCAGGATAACCAACACCTCTGCCAAAGGTCACCCCAAGTGGTTTGCTACGTTTGGTGATTTAACAGGGGTGCCCGGGTTCATGGGGTGAGGTTTGTCTAGGTAATGGAAGCGGATGACCAGGACTCACTGAACCCCAGATTCCTACCCACCCTTTAAACCCTTTTCCTTCCCAGGACTCTCCTCTCCTCCTTTTCCTCTGCCCACCCCTGCAGGGAAACTGCGTGATGGTTAGTTAGTTAAGTTGTCATATTTTTAACATAACGTTGACATCGGTAGGTACTTATTATATTTTTTCTCATATCTCAGATTTTTTTTTCTTTCGTACATCGTAATCTCCCGAATAAGATGTTTGCATAATATTATTATAAAGTTTAATCATCAGTAAGTGCGGAATTCACTGCATATGTCGCACATTCCAGGGAATCCCGTTTCGCATTCCAACCACTGCGCGCTGCTTGGTAATCACCGCACGACACTGATACCACTTGCTCATATTATAAGCGAGTCGTCTTATATATCATTAAACAAGTTATATGCGCAGTTTCTAGTTTTGAGTTTCGTGCCGGAATGCTCGGATGAAGGCAAAGGGAAGGAAATGTGTTGATATCAGCCTACACTGAGAACAATGAGCTTTATATGTAAAGAAACAAAATGTGAAGTACATGTATTAACCTACGAATCAAAAAGTAATCGATTACATTTCTAAAATAAATTTGCTTTTTTAATTTTCTCTCACCTTCGGTCAAAAATCTTTTCAATGATTGTTCTATGAGTGATTCATATAATCAATTTCAGTTTATCAAAATATTCCCGCTAGACATTCAGTTTTAAGAATTTATTCGATCTTTTAGAGCGTTTCCCAAAATAAAATACTGTTTTTGAATGCAGATGGAAAACCCTTTTAAATTTTACTGTTAAAAAATTTGAACGCAAACATAGCGAAAGTTCAATCTTTTACTTTTGTTTTTTTCTTGTACACTGTATTTATTATTTTATATTAAACTAGCTGGTACCCGGCATGCGTTACAATGCCATTGAAAGAAATTTTTTTTCTCCATGTATGTCCTTTCCTATGCGTCTCCGTTTCCCTCCCACGTCTCTTTCCCCTCCTCCGTTCCCTTTCCACCTTCCTCGCCTTTCCCCTCTCTCGTTACTCTTCTCGCTAACCCCTCCTCCTTCATTACCCTCTCCCCTGCCTCTAGCGGTAGGGGTACCGCTAAAATATATGAAATATACACATTTTCAAACCACTTGCGCACCACCTGAAGTATTTTTTTTATACAAATTTCATTATGCCAGATCTTACCATTATATATAGAAACACCTTTCTGCTAAAATGCAATGTTTTGTAAAAATTTTGATTCAATCCGTCGATATCTTTTCGAGATTTGATGACACAAACATACGGAAAGCATTTTTTTATATAATAGATATATACATATATAAATTAACGAGGATGTCACATCACTACTGTTATGTGTTGCCCTTGAGGTGATTTTCCACAAAAACGGCGCTAAAAAACTATCCAATACATTACATTACATTTCTATTTAACGTCTATATGAACTATTTAAGCGATAAACTCACCTTTGCAAACGTAGGCTGTCACCTGGGAAATACCTGCGTTAATAACATTGCATACGCAGATGACATAGTAATTTTGTCACCAAGCATTAAAGGAATGAGAAAGCTGATAAAGATTTGTGAGCATATGCTGGTTAATATAACATGGTCTACAACCCAACTAAATCTCTGTTGACCGTATTCAAGTCAGGCGCAGGCACCATAAAAGTATTACCCGTCAGCTTAAATGATACAAAAATAGCTGAACAATTCGGGGTCAAATACTAAGGACACATCATAACTGTGGACCTCAACGATGACTCGGATATTGAATGACAGAGAAGATCTCTGTGCATTAGGGCAAATATGATTTCTCGAAGATTCAACAAGTGTAGCCCAGATGCAAAAAGGAAACTTTTTAAACTTACTGTACGAGCCCATATACCTCGGAGCTGTGGACCAACTTCAAGAAAGCATCACTAAAAATAATGGAAGTACAGTACTCGTACAACAATTCATATCGAACGCTTTTTGGATTGGCCTGGTACTGCAGTGCCACCGAGATGTTTGAAGAAAGGAGCGTTCCAGGATTCCGAGCACTAATGAAAAAACGAATCACCAACTACAGAACTAGCGACTAGCCTCGTGCGAAAACAGTCTTGTGATGGCAGCATTCCACTTCTGGCAGGGTCCAATCTACAAGCAATGGAGCCACTTCCTGAGGACATAGATTAAACAAAAGGTTTTTTTTTGTTTTATTACAACTGTATTTTCTTTTCATTTCTTTTATCATGTAAATATTTTTATTTATTTTTTTATATCTTGCAATATTTTTATCTTTACTTGATTAAAACAAAAAAATGGCCTTTTTCGAAAAGATATACACGTCGAAGTCTGAAATTATAAAATAGCATAACACATATACTCGCGCACGGTGTCTCAGACTGAGATTTCATCTCGTCTATATTATATTAATCATATACTTTTTTATGCATTATTGGTATATATTATATAGAAGGAGGTATATTTGAATTTTAAAAAAAAAGAAATATATTGAAACTTTTACTTTATTTGGTATAAACAGACTTTTTACTCGGCCCTTTAAGAGAACATATTTTTTGGTATTCTAACTTTAATAACAAAAATAAACTTTGTCATGTGTTAATTTAAAAAAAAAACTCTGAAATCTAATAAATGAAAGTATCAAAAATAATAAAATATTATGAAAATAAGGTTTAATCATTATTAGGATTTTTGAGTAGAAATTGTTAAGACCGATAACAGTAAATAAGTGATAACAGTAAATAAACCGATAACAGTAAATTAGACCGATAACAGTAAATAAGTGTGTGAACTGACGAGAAAGTAATGTGATTGATGGTTAAATATTAAAGTCATTTTTGTAAATATATTTTGCTAGAAAATAGTGAATTTCAGGAGGGTTGAGACTAAGAAGGCAGAATACACTGGCAGAGAATTCAATTTTAAGTTTTACCAAATAATGAATGAGGTTTGGAAATTGGCCATTGATAGGACACTCAAAAAATTATGGCCTAAGGCATCCTCTGACCCACAATCACAGTAAAACGAACTAACTTGTGGAACCTGGCGAAATAGAAAATTATTCCACTTGGTGAGCGGTAGCAGTAGCGGTAGCGGTAGTACTAGATCCTGATTTCTTTGTCGTAGAACTCTACTGCCAAAAACGCTTGGTGAGCGGTAGCACTAGATCCTGATTTCTTTGTCGTAGAACTCTACTGCCAAAAATGCTTGGTGAGCGGTAGCACTAGATCCTGATATCTTTGTCGTAGAACTCTACTGCCAAAAATGCTTGGTGAGCGGTAGCACTAGATCCTGATTTCTTTGTCGTAGAACTCTACTGCCAAAAATGCTTTTACCTCTTCCAACGCGTCCTAGTCGGTATCCAAATGTTTTTCGGTCCAAAGTTGCCCTAGGTGAAGAAAAAGATAATGTCATTGATTGCCTGTTTGATTCCGAGGTTTGGTGGTGAACCCATGTTTCAACCCAAAAAAAAACCTCGCCTTCATTGGAAAAAAACGGTTCAGAGACCCAGTGCTTTCACAAGATTTCACTCTTTAGCATTTTAGGAATCCAACGAGCATGCACTTTGCATACATCTTTTTTCCTTCAAAATCGTTTGTGTTGTACTGACGTCAGGGATCAAATTTACGAGCTCACGGACTTAAGCAGGGTGGACCTAGTTGAGAAAGCGAATAATTGAGGATTATGCTAATATTTGATAGTTATAATGATTACACGAAGATTATCAACGCTACATAATAACATCCTCTAACTTCAAAAACATCTTGATCGTCTGATACTGTTCCAACAAATCAACAACAATTTTTCGCTAATACTCACAATAAATCTCGCTTAATTTCAATGTTGTGTGAAGAATTTGCAGCTGCCAATATTTTTGTGAAACGAGCTAATAATAATGCTGATGTCCTCATTATTGAAACCGCAGGAGAACAATTCAGTAGAACCAATATAACTATCGTTGTTGGAGTAGACGTAGATTTATTAATAATACTGACTGTACGAACTCCAAGTGATAAGATCATTTACTTTTTAAAACCTGGGAAAGCTCAAATTCAAACAGAAGGTGTTTTTTATTTGATTTTACGGATTCTTTCTCTAACTAGCAAGGGCTTAAAACAATACCCTTTCATGTTTCTAACTTACTAGTACTGCGGCAAATTTGGCTTTTTTACTATCACTTTCTGATTGAATTATCAATTACTACTAATTGCTTCTTTTTACTATCACCTTCTCATTGAAATATCACACTAATTGACTGAATTAACGTTACATTAATGTAAAGGGAAAATTCGTTACTAGACAATAAACCTCATGCAACCGCAATGGAAAAGGGAAAAAGTTCTGAACTTTTTTCTCAAAATTTACATTTACGTTAATGAATGTAGATATTTTGTTTTCTTCTCTGGACTGCGCCTTGTCCTTGGGGTGGTCCTGATGCCTGTGCCTAGTGGGTAAAATTGGGAAGAAACATCATCAATCTCGGCTCGATCCGTTTTGGTTTTTACACCAACACAAATCGGAAACAAAAATTTCGTTCTCCGCCACTGGGAAAAATAAGCAGATAGAATGCGAAGAATTTTAGCACCAGCTAAGGGATACCGTGTCCTTGGAGTTCGGACAATAGTGTAGAATATTGAGTAGGTCCGGAATTGCGGAAGGTCAGGAAAGTGGTTCCACGTAAGGAGTTTGGCTCTGAAGCCATGCTATACATTGACGTTGATCGTCATAAGCTCCATGAGGATGACCAGTTTTTCGCCGAGGATGTGCAAGTTGCCAGCCTTCCACGAACTTTGATGAAGCCGCGTAGGAGAGACATAACGTCCTCGTTACCGCGGCCCTGTTTAACATCTTTATTACTTTATTTGACGGTTAAAATTTAGTTCATGATTTAGCTTTCTGTTGAAATAGACGGCCTTTACTAATGCAGATAAATCCATCGCTTTAATTTTAATCTAAAACCACAAAAATCCAGAGTGTTTCTTCAAGCCCCAAATACTAAAACAACGTTTTCACTCGCTACTTCTTGTGTGCGATAAATCTCTTGAACGACGCACGCGAGCCGCCTTATTCACAGTTAGGCACTGCGGGTAGCAGGAGCACAGACAATGCGGAGGATTACCCCGTACTGTACTTCTACATACCCGTATCACAAGTGATGAGTGCCATGAGACAAGTTTCTCCCGATTATTGTCTCGGCGTAGCGGCCTAGACGTGTGAAAGCGTAGCGCTGCTGCTACGACTCTCCGTTAAATTAAATTACGTTTCAATGTTTTAAATTCTATTTTCCTGATGGTAAGTAAAATATTCTTGATTAAAATTTAAAAAAAAGTAATAATGGACTGGTTTTTTGATACAAATAGAAAATAAAATCAGTTAACGTGATTTAGAAACACAATATTTCATCAATATCATTGACAGGATTTCTCTTGAATCTATGCCTCATTAGGTATTTTTAATGTAATGCGCACTACCAAAATTATTTCTCAAATTTGTATGATTTTTTGAAATCGTAAAAAGATGGTTACAGTAAAAATCAATAGGAATCAATTCCGTTTAACTAAGTTTGGTTTAAGTAAGCAAACACAACAAGGTAGGCAGATAGGTAAAAAAATCACAAACTCTCTGCTTTATCTACATTCATGCATACAGTCATATTTGTCCGACTCTTAATCTTAACAAAAACGTTTGATTCACCTTAGTCCATTGTTGCATATAATTCAATACGCGAAGAAGAAGATAACCCTTATAAGCAATAGATTCAAAACTAATGGCTTAATAGCCATTCCTATGCTTAGAACGACCACGGCTCAACACCACTATTTATATTTAAGTGTGAGATGGTACAATATATTATTATCCAAAAACAAAATAAATGTAACAGAAACAATGAAATATGAACAATTTAAAAAGCAAATTAAGTCCCTGAAATTGGATAATGATATATTGTACCCTTAATTAATTAACATCTAATAAAAAAAAAAAATATTATTATTGTTTTTTTTATATCTATGTCAAAAAGTATTTGTATATTTATTTAATTCAAGACATTTAAGTCTTTGATCATTGCATACATACTTTTCAGAACATTATGTTTTTTTTATGCATGTAAATACTCCTCCCATAAACATGAGCTCCTAGAGCTCAACTTATGGAGTAGTAGAACCATAAAATTAATTATTATGTAAACCTAGGTAATAATATTATAAATGTAATTATTATTGTAAAAATAAAAAAATATGTTATAATCTAAATGAAAATATGAAATAGAACAAGACACAGAAAAATAGAAAAAGACAATGGTCGCAACTGGGACACGAACCCAGACCTCTCGTCTAACCGGGACGTGCGTGTTAACCAATTTCGCCATTGCCACCCTCTGTTAAACCGTCATATTTGGACATCTCATATTTCAAATATTTTAGAATCAACAAGTTCTTGCCGAAATTATTCATTTGTCTTGAGCACCCAATATCACTAGATGTAAGCTTAAATTGACACCATAGTTATTGCCCTTAATTTCAAGTTAAGTACAATAACATTATTTTTTAAGCGGTGATAATTTAATTAACCATTCAAGTGCAAAAAAAACTCCATCCTCTCTTTCCGTAGTTTAAAATTGACAACTCTGGTGAAAACGGCTAGCAAAATCCGGTTTTATACTAACATAATTTAGATAATCACTCTGCAAATTTAAAAGGTTCCAATTCTTCTCATAAAACCTCATAAGAACTTAGTACCGCTTTTAATTTCGACATTATTCCCCCAGCTTAAACGTTCTTAAGTAAAAGAAAAACATTTCAGAATAATTAGTAATTTTATTTAACTTTGAAACGACAGCGTAACGATTTGGTTCCCCCAATGCCTCTTCTTGGCAAGCTATAAACTTATTTATTGCACGGTTATAAAATGGTAGAACCTTCCCCCAGTAGGGTGAGATAAACAACATGAATACGTCACCCTTACCTCTTCTAGAACCCTGGTAGCGGTAAACTGACAATTCATCCCTTATTTCCAATATCCAGCCAAATTCTAAATATAAATTCTTATCCACTGAGAAGGAATCAATTTCGGCATTTACACAATATATGTAGTCCTTTATTGAATCCAATAATTGATGCCATTTTTTATGCTACGAATCCGTACATTTTAAGGCGGTGTTCGAAAAAATGTTTCATCGTATCGTATGTTTATTCAAGAATCGGATGTTATTTTTTAGTTAGCTGTGTTGGTTTTAGAAATTTATTAGTTTGTTGAATATTATACTCAAAACCCCAAATATGTTAAATTATATTTTTATACTGATTATGAAGGAAATAATCAACTTTTTTGAAGAAACTTTCTGAAAATTCAATCCACTATTTTTAATATTTACTTTAAATCCACCATGATTTTATTGTAAATTTGTAATTTTTTGGCAAAACATTTGTTTCAAAGATAAATTTTTTTTAAAAGTGAATAAAATATCATTTTCATGAAAAGAACCTTTAACAATCTTTATTTTTGTTACAGCTAGTTGCTAAGTTGCCCTTGGAAAAATAAAATAAAATTGAAGATACCGTAAGTAAAGAACAATTTTCATTAATTATTTAGAACACAATTTTATTAAGGCTTTATGATGAACCTAAATCAGAAATGATCAATTATTTTGTAGAAATAAATAAACCATTTTTTTTATGGATAAAGACGAACTTTACCGGGTTACGAATAATTTGACAATGTTTAAAATCTCCAACTACCACCGAATTAAGCGGAATATGTGGCTCGTGTTGTGATGGAGAACTTAGCTGGCCGAGGGTAGAACCCAAACACCGTGCTAGCTCAGCCACTGACTGGTCATTTTTGTTGATATTCGTCGTTATTTGGTGAATTCGTTGAACAATAAGGGAAAACCCAATATTAATAAAAAAATTGCGAAAATAAACCTTTATGTGAAAAATGATAATTCCATACCGGAAAATATATGTTTTTAAGAACATATGGGTCTTACAGGGATGCCAAGAGCTCTTTATTTATTATTTTAACAAGTTTCTCTACCCTGCCCAAAACTTTCGTTTTGTTATTCAGTTCGTTTATTCAGTACCTATGATTGATTGCGATTTTTGGATAAATAAACTCCCTGCAGCAGAACTGTTGATGTTTTGCGAATGCGTTTACGGAATCCTGGAAAAAATGCATTTTTCAGATATTTTTCTAGATGGAAAAAATCTGTGAAAACAACAATATATTATAATGTACGAACCGGTTTATGATTTTATGTTATATCGTATATAACCAATTTGGAAGGCGGGTATGGGTACCGCCGCCCTAGGGACCATTTATTGGATAACCAACACCTCTGCCGTAGGTCACCCCAAGTGGTTTGCTACATTTGGTGACTTAACAGAGGTGTCCGGGTTCATAGGGTCAGGTTTGACCGGATCGTGGCGGAGGATGTGTTTGCCACCGACAGCGTTGCAGGCCGGGTCGGGAGACAACGCAACGGGTCGGGAGACATTGCCTTGCATCACAGTGGAAAGGATGGTTTCATTGGTCCGTCACTCCTGAACACACTGACCCCCAAATTCCTACCCATCCCTCATACCTTTTTCCTTCCCAAAATTTCCTCTCCTTCCTTCTTCTAAAAGGACCCACCACACAGCATCCCCAAAGATGAAATAGGCCCTGAGTGGAATTATTCTCTTGAGAGCCTCCTGTAAGTAACTTATGTTAAAAAATAATAACCGTACCGTTGTAGGTAAATAGATTAAATGTTTTGACTGTAAATTCGCTACCTGATGTCATATTTTTTCTACGCATTTTTATATTCCAGAAAAATTTATGCCCTTTTCTTCGTCTTTAGAAACCAAAATAGAACTAAATCTATTTAATGGGCATCATAACACTATAGTATTTTTGTTAGTTACCTCCAATGTAATATTATATCACTGAAATCATGTAAGATTTCATCCAATTACTCGTTGAATAGACCACAGGGGAGAACCCGCGCAGTTGGTAGCAGAAGCTAAGTTGTTGGAGTTAGTTATGGCTATGTAATTGATAGTTCTGTTAACGTTTCATCCCTGCTCTAATTGTTTATAAGTACTTAAATAAACAAGCAGCGTGCCCGGCGTTGGTCGGTGATTTTCAGAATCTCCCTTGAATTCGGAACGGTGATATTAATTTGGTCGGTTTCTGTGAACAACTTCGGGAAGGCACATCAGATTGAGTTCAGGTGAAATAATCTACTCGATTCGAAATATACAAACTTTCATGCCGTGAAGATATTTGAGAACCTTGACGGTTCACTCGGTTGAAGTTCACTCGACTGAATATTCACCTTTTTTTTATTCCGCGTTCACATTGCGTGTATAGAATGATAAAGAAAATAACGTTAATTCGTTGCTTCCCACTACAATGTCGTCAAACAAAGTCGGGGGCGTTGAAATTAATTTTATATACGATAATTTGCAGTGGCGGCTTGAGCACTTCTTGGGTGGTGGGGATCGACATTTTTAACTTATTGTACCGTAATCTCACCACCCGTAGAATATAATAGAAAATTTCTCAAAAAAAAAATTATGGTCTAATCATACTTATCTGATGTCTGAACACAAAATAATATAAAATGTCTATTAATACATATTAATTCACAATATAGTTAAAAAATAATAAAGCTTTATCTTGCAAGATAATAATCGAACTTAATTTGAACGCGAGCGATTCCCGCCCGTAACTACGAAAACAAATGACTCAGTGGGGATCCGAAGCCCAATCTCCACGGTATTTGAATTTACATACGAGTGCGCATGCACGGAAAACGTCGACTGTTATTTCCTTTCGAGTGTAACTGGTGGGGACTGTCCCATTGTCCCCCCGTGAAGAACCGCCACTGATAATTTGATCATATCATATACTAAAAAGAAGCAGCTATTATACTGTTGAAAGAATTAGCGGAAAAAATTCCTAAATCAAATTTTTTTACATTTTTTGCATTGTTTGCTCACAGGAGGCACTGAGAAAAATTATACCGAGTGAAAGATGCCGAATTCCGATACTGGTTCACTAATGAATTCATTCGGCATTTTTGTTTAATTTCTTGTTCAGACGCTTCACCCCGAGTGAAAGAGGCAAGTTGAGAGACAGAAATGAACGAAAAATGAACCGTCTTATTCCCGCATTAGTATCGGACATTAACTGTTTCATCAATTTTCAAAATAAAATTCAGGTTCTGAATGAAAGTTCTTTTTAAGATTTCTTATTATTCATGAGAAACAATTGGCCCTTAATTAAAGGATAACGGTACTTGAATGGAACTTTCAAGTAACTTCAATATTAGAATTTTGAAGTGATTGAGAAGTGAACGTAGACGACAAATGTCAGAAAGGTTGTGTATATTTATTATAAATCGTTTCATGACGCCGTCATAATATAACGTTTGAAGTGACGAGACGTGACGACTGGGTATGTACGACGCAACGCGATATATTTCTCGAGGTGCGGTCGCCCGCATTCACATGGCAGTGAGCCCAGAAGAGTCACTAGTCAGAGTCACGATCATAATATTTCAGCCACATCGATGCTGGAGAGTGTCGCAGGATGCGGGATGCGGGATGCGGGATGCGGGATGCGGGAAGCGGGTCGCAGGATGGAGGGAAGATTCACGATCGTCCCTGGAAGTTTCAGGCTCATTGGGGCCGGTGACAGATTTACTGTTGTTGTTTTTCTTTTCGATGCCACGTTTTCATAAAGTCCGTTATCTTACCGGGGCGGTGTGCGGAACAAGAAAAGTTTTAGCGTTCGTTGAAAGTACGATGTGGGTACGTTTAGCTTTGTTTCAGTAAATTATCAACACTTTTTCTCAAATATTCTGGTATTAAGTACTTTTTTCCCCGTTTCGTAGTGAATACCAATCTCAATCAATATAACCTCAAGCAAAAATAAAACATTGCTTGAAATGAATGGCCTACCCTTTAATACATTTGGCGACCATAAAACTGCATTTTTGGTAAATTTAACCAAAAAAATATATTTTGCCAACATACCATCACCTTATTTTATTTTTACAAAATGTGCTCAAAACTCTTTGCTCGCACGTAGCTGCAAATTTTACAATAACCTAATTATGATATTAATATGAAACGTAAAGCTAACCCTACAAAAACTTACCTTGTTTCAAAAAAAAATAATCAAAATTTATAATACAAACATAACAGTTTAAGAAACGGTCCACCTTACGTTTTTTTGCCTAAAATTACAGATAACGAAAAAAGAGAAAAAAATACCAATGTTTTATTATGCAAAATTATAAACGTTTTTATTACCTCATTTTTTGTTGTATCAAAAAAAAAGAATCAAAAATTCTCAAAATTTTATACATTTTTCTCAAATTGCAATCGGAAGCTTTGGTTTAATAGATGCGAACATTCAAATTTTTCTTTGGTTAAATTTTAGATTTGAATATAAAACGTGGATTATCTGTTCAAAAGGTATATTTTTATTTTTATTAGTACTAGTTTTGTTTTATTACCCTCACAAAGGCAGTGCCTCTAGTGGGTATCCATTTCTTATATTTGTTTTCTTAATTTGTACGAATGTAATTTTGTTTTAATGCATGCACGTGTGTTGTAAAATTATTGTGAAATTTTTTAAAAATAAGCATTTTTGGGGCAGCATTTTAAATGGGCTTCATTTAACGCATCACAATCGTGATTATTTAAGAGTGAATGATGTCACCTTGTCAAAAGCCTTCATTCAAGCCGAAAGCCAAAAGCCTCAATTCAAGAATCAAATATACCTAAATCGCGAGTCTTAATTTAAACAGTTCCCTTATATAACTAGGTATTTACATGAGTACTGATGGTAGGTGAAAATATATATTTTTTAATTAAATTAACGTATTTTTTTAAACAAATGTAATAATTGACAAATTTCGTCACGCATTCAGTATCGTTGGGTATTTGCGGGGTAGGAGGGGTAGGAGGGGTATGTAGGCGGGTGTTACAAACTAGCCCGAAAAACTTTTTTGAAGCTTTCGATGTATGTATTTATGCAAATCATTTTGAAGAGGACACATTTTAATGTTCAAAGTGCTGCTCCCCGCTACTTTCGACCACGAGATATTACCCAAACATTATTACAAATATTTTTTTAAAACTTTTCAAAACTAATTATTTGTTCAATATAGTCATAAAAAACATACTACCTAGCTAAAAAATAATACTTAAAAATTAAAAATGATACGAATAATCGGATTATGGATTGCAACTTCTATCATTATTGTCAGTAGACACATTAGTCCAGGGATATTTATATTTGTATCCTAATTTGTTTTACATTAACCAAAATAATGTTATGTATATATCGTGTTTGTGTCTCAAATACTTAAATAAATCATTCTATTTGTAAATATCAAAAAAATATTTTTGAAAAAAAAAATCTTAATTCTCCTTGAATAATTTGAACGAGCATACGAACACTTTTTTAATAAACATTTGAGACTAATTTATTTTAAGAACGATTTAATATGTCACAGTCTGCCTAGACGTGAATATTGTGTTATTGTTGGTATAACAACAAAAAGGTAACAACAAAATTTGAAACGGTTTAAGACCCTTTAAATTTAACTTATCTAAGACATCAAATTAAATAATTAAACACTGATTCTGAAGTATGTTAGAAATATCTTAAAAGTATCCAAGAACACCAAACCATCGTAAAAATTACGATGGCAAAGTGACGATTCCTGGTAAAAACAATGTTTGCGTCATTACAGCACCTCCCTGCTTCACAGTACCTTCCTAATTTGTTCCGTCAGTGTGCCACGCGCTCTCATCGTGGTCGGGTGTCATTTGCTACCTGCGTCTGTTTTGACTCCTTCATATAATACAGGCATTTTCAAGATCCGCATAAAATCCCTCCCTACAGTCACTACTTCAATCTGCTTTACAGCTTTACGGGTGGCGACATAGTTCCCCTGTCTTTTCACTGTACAAACTTATGAGGTATCACATAAAAAAATAATTAGTAGATATATCGATCGTAGAGTTGATGAGTCAGACATGATAATGAAGAAAATAATATCCGAAAGGTCACCATAAATCAAATATTATATGCGTGCGTCTGTGTTTTACTTATTAAATAGTACCCTTTACACACAGAGTTTGGAGCGGGACGTGCCCCGCGCCATTTCAGGCCGCCGCGCAGAAAAGTAAAGACCGAAAGTAAGGTAACGGTTTACAGCACAGTTCACTGTGAGACTTTTCTGCGCGGCGGCCTGAAGTGGCGCGGTGCACGTCCCGCTCCGAACTCTGTGTGTAAAGGGTAGTATTGTGCTATAAAATATCACCGGGGAGCATAACGGTTCGTAATATGATATTTTTAAAAATCCTACTAGTAATCCAGAAATCACAATTTTTTTCGTTACCCTAGAAGTTTTTCTGCATTACAATTGACTTGGTGGTGTTTATGAGTAATCTGAGAATTGTACCATTATATAGGGAATGCTTTTACACTAACCGCGAACTCAACTCAAATTTAGATTTTTCGGAAATGTCTGACTAATCAGATGGACAATCGCAATACAAAAAGCAAATATTCATTTTTCTAAGAAAAGAAGAAAAAAGTAAGCGAGTAAAGAAACAATAACATAAGTGGGTACAAGTTATAAAATACACCAAGTTTATTCGAATTCAAAATACAAGCGCACAAAATTTGGACCAGTTGTGCTCTCTTCAAAAAGTTATTTGTACCATTACTTCAACCTCAGATATCTCATTTACTGCGTTTCCTGGAACTTCCAAAGCACGTTTCTGAAATATTTAGTATTTTAGACAAAATTGAGACAAAAATAAGCGTCGTGCTAATTTGATTTAAACTTTTCGGAATTATTGCAAGAAAAAAGTTCACAAAACTTTGTGCTCACCAAGCAAAAATTTGTAAGGGGCAAGGAGTGATTATTCATTAAAAGTAATAACTGAATTCTAAAAGTTAATTAAATTCTGGTTACAAGATTGAAGTTTTTAATCCGTTTTCCCAAATTTCAATTGGGCTCCACTGAAATATGTAATTCAAAACCCACATATACACATTAATAAACCAATATTTTAGTTAATTAACGAATAGGTATTTTCGTTTGGTATTATTTTATAATTACCCACTACCCCGAATCCGCTGACTGGGTAGGTTTAATTTGAATGTATGCCTATTGCCTACGCCTACCACTGTTTTCTATTAAAACAGTTTCGGCTGTACCCACCCAGTTAAAGGCGAGAAAACACATACAACAGCCTCTCGCAGGCTTTAGGCTCTCATAAAACGAATATTGTTTGCACTCCATCGTGTTTATTCCATTAGCATTAAATTAACGGTTTACGACAAAATTACACCGTTGTGATTTTCACGTATCAAAATTACACGACGAGAATTTCATATTTTTGAATTTGTTATTATTTTAATCACACCAGAATTTTTGAGGTGAATTACCAAAAAAAATATCGTGTGAAGAGAATTGCATATATTGGAATTACATGTAAAAATAAAACTTAACCTAACTTTTTTTTTTCAACAACTTCATTCTTTTCAAAATTCTACAATTCAAACCTATTAAAAACATATTTTTGACGTATTTACTTCCAGTAGGTTTGTGTAATTATCTCTTTGTGTAATTCCGTCTGTGTGTAATTCTGGTAGTGTAATATTGGTAAGTGAATTTCACAAGCATGTAATTTCGTTCTGATTCCGAAATTAACGATGAAATATGCTTTTCCAGTAGTCTCCGAAAGAATTAAAAATATAATTTTATGTAATGATGAAATTAGCATGAAAATGTAGGTTCATTTAAATCACCCATGAGAGGCAAGCATATTATGCATGCAGGGGTAGTGCAATACAATACATTCCGTATTTTGAACTAAAAAAAAAGGAATAAGACTAGGTTCCAATATTAACACGTAAAATGTATTTTTGGGCACATCAACAGTTTAAAAAAAAATTCGAACTTGTTCCGCAAATGCCCAAAAGATACAGGGTGCGTAT
Source organism: Glyphotaelius pellucidus (assembly GCA_936435175.1). Taxonomy (NCBI): domain Eukaryota; kingdom Metazoa; phylum Arthropoda; class Insecta; order Trichoptera; family Limnephilidae; genus Glyphotaelius; species Glyphotaelius pellucidus. The sequence continues at coordinate 27,559,857 of OW386538.1, read as the reverse complement.
CAACGTTTATCTATCAATTACATTTAAATTTAGAACCGCGATTCTAATCGTCAATGTACTCTCTATGTTTTTTGTTTCATTCTTGAACTTCCCAACAAATATAACATATTTATTAAATTAATTAGTTTTTTCATTCATTCAGTGCACCCATGGAATAAAAAAATGTAACACTAGAAGTACACTCCATACAATTCCATTACAAACAAAAGTTTAATTATAGCCTTCCAGTGTTCCGCCTCTCTTACACTCGTCTGAAATCGTAAATTTCTTTCCCATTTTAATTTCGAACACAGTTTTTTAGGAAGTATATTTGGGCACTAATATAATGACACGCACCACAAGGCACTTCTCGTATTAATCTTCATTCTACGTGTACACTATACATGCAAAGAGATATTTTTAAAATGATTAACCTATGCCTACCTAGATATCATGCATATTCTTTGTAGTTAATATGAGGTTTTTAGCTCTAAATTTACTCCTATCTAACCGAAACAATGATTCACCGTGGTTTCCGAAAATGTGCCTACCTGTTCATAAATATTCCTAGTCACACATGATTTTGCATACTTTATAGTGCATCGTACGTTTGTCTTGCATACTTTGCAAATCTTGATCAATTTATATTTTTCACATTGATAAAAAAATAAATGGAATTCGTAATTAAAGAATTTTTAAAAATCTCCATACAAAATGCCCAAGCAACGTGTTTTTCAGAGCCCAAATGACGTCACACACACACCCCGCCTCTTACCGCTCGGATTCCGCTCGTTTTGGCGGGCTTAATAAAATTTACACTTTGAGAATTAATTTAATTATGAAAAGAACTTAAAAAAAATACTAGTATTTAAGTTTAAATGTGAACATTGAAAAAAAATCAAAAAATGGACTCAACTTCCTTATTATAACGAGTTAGGGACTACTACTAACTGTGATGTCATACAAAAATTGTACCAATTGAATTGAATAAATAAATAAATCCGCCCGTGCCATGGGCTAACCCGAATCTAACCATAAATAATAAAACAATAACTGGTTAACTCGTAATGATTTCAGCTGTTCATTATTGTGATGGAGTATATTGAAGATATTTCTATGAATTTTGATAGTTTGGTGAACATTAATTAATTTAACCATCCAGTTAATTGTGGTTAATTAACAACTGATTGCTAAATTAACACATGATGGTCAGAAATTGTCGGTTAGAAAACACATTGTTTGTGTAGACTTGCACAGTTTCCAAGGAGCATCGGCTTGTTATTGTTATTTAGGCTTTACTCGGTGCTTTATTCAATAATGCTTCCGTGCGCAATATTATATTTAATTAATTCCATGATTCTGATAAACCCGTTCTCGTTTACGCTGGAGGTGATGCATAAACTAGGATGGTTTAATTACTGGGTGTTTCTTGGAAAATATAAAGAAATATTGCACAGAGAACAATTATTAAAATTATATTGAAAAAATACTTGGACTCCCCAAAAGAACGCATGTTTGAAGAATTTCAAGTACCTACATTTAAAGATTTATATATTAAAAATTCATTAATTCAAATTATAAAAGAAAAAGATAAATATCAATTTTTAACCGAAAACTCAACTCGACTCAAACATGTTTTTCTACATCCAAAACTAAAAACGTCTTTGGCACAACATTATTACACTTACCAGGGAAGAACTTTTTTCAATCGTCTACCGGAAGAAATCAAAAACAATAATAAAACTCAAATATTGCTCTCTGTCAAGAAACATTTTTAAAATATTCTTAACAAAAAAACTACAGCCACTTTATTGGTCTTACAAATATTCTTTATCTTCCATAACATTATTTCTTTTCTCAAATACATAATATTATCAAAATAAGTACTACAGCACACATTCTATTCTTTATTATAATTTCTACTTTTTATTATAATTTTTCCAATTTTAAGCATGATTTATACTAAATCCATATGTTTACACTAGACTTTATATTTCATACAAAGTAACTATACCCCATTGGCCACCATGAAACAGGCAGCCGCCTAGTACGGTGATTTAATATATCTACTTTTTGTAAATGTCACTATTACGTAACATGTGTTGTATAAATAAAAAAATAAACATTTATTCATGTACAATGAATTATTTAAGTACCTACTAACTAAAAAATAACAAAATTTGTGTACACTCCCCTTCCACACACAAGCAAATGCTTTCAATGGAATAGTAGTAGAAAACCTAAGAAGCATTATTATTATGTACCATGTAAAACATATAATTAATTATAAATAAAAAATAAATAAAATAAAATAAAAAAATTTAAAAAATAACACTTACACCAAGAATTTGTTAAAGAGGGGAGTAAACGTTCTTATTCCCATCGGTATATCAAAAATGGTTCTCCAGAAAGCTTGCTCAAATTATTGATCTCTTGGCACAGGTTCCTGGTGTGCCGGAAAAGCTGAATACCTGGTGATTTGCTATTTTTTATTTTATTATTTATATATGCCGTTATTACTTATAATTATTCCTTCAAGGATGGACTACGAAATATTTCACCGAACCAGCAAACATGCTCTTCAATTCTTATCCATTTAACCATTTTTATAATTTTTTTTAGATGTTGTCATTTCATTCCATTAAATTCTTGCACATTCAAACAATTGTATTTCAAATATTTTTTCATAAAAACGTGAGCCGTGCTTAAAAAAATTTGAACATTAAATTAATGTTTGCATACAAATGAACGTAAAATTAAATTTTAATTCCCTGAATATTTCATGCGGTTGAGAACCGCCGTATTCAATCGGAGGTTGTAGAGGGATTATGTTAAGCACGGAACTATTACAAATACGTTATTCAGTGCATTATTTATTCACACAACAACAAAACCAATACTGCCTGTGAAGCCGATGCCATGACTATTGCCGATGAATTTGTCATGATTATATAAGTGATTCCGAGAAATCATTCTTTTCCAGACAAAAAAAGCCCATTCACAACTTAGTATCGGGATATTGCAGATTAAAAAAAATGCTTTTGACATAATTTTACAGGAGATCAAAAGCACAACAACAATTTAATAATATCAATAAACGCAGATAATTATCAATTCGGGAAGCGAGTTTGGGTACCGCTGTTCCAGAAACCATTGTTTGGATACCCCTGCCATAGGTAACCCCAAGTGGTTCACTACGTTGGGTGGCTTAACAGGAGTGTGGTTCACGGTGTGAAGTTTGTGTAGGTTTTGGCGGCGAATGCGTTTGCCCAACTACAGCGTCGCGGGCCGAATCGGAGGAGACTGGTCGAGGGAGACCTAACCTAGGGATGGATTCATCCAACACTCCTGGATACATTCACCCTCAGATTCCTCCCCACCCCTCATATATTTTTCCTTCCTTTTCCTAAAAAGACCCCTCCACACAGCATCCCCAAAGATCACACAGGCCTTGGTGGATATTTCTTTCCTCAAGGCCTCCTGTGCGGAACTAATAGGAAACTGAGTACGCCTGTTTTGACACTGGTATATCCTAGTAAGACAGGCATCAACAAATCGTATATGAATAAACTTTATATATATATAAATTAATTAATAAATGTAAAAAAAGCTCTAGTATTTATAAGTTCTTAATACTAGTACAATGTAAGAAATAATAACAAGTTGGTCTATATACGAGTATATATATATATCTGTGATTCCACCCCTTCATGCACGTGTGAATTGATGAAAATAAATATGATTAACAATAAAAGCAAAAAATGTGATTATTTAGAAGCACTTGGAATTAGATAATCCCTTAATAATAATTCTAGTATTTTGAATAATCAAATTAGTGTATCTTTTCATCCCATTTTAAATATATTTCCAGTGAACCGCTCTGTTCTTTCCGGAAATCCAGCGCTTACCCCTACCCTTGCTTACCTCCCACTCACACACCTAAAATTTGTATGTCTTACAATATACTATGTCGTAGATTAGTTACAATATTCTCCTGACGAAGGAAGGGCGCTTCCGAAACCGGTAGAGTGTAATAAAATGAAAGTGGTCTACAACAAATTTATGTGTTTTTATTGTAAAATAAAAATGTTTTGCTGGTAGCCATACCTAATTTTTTTTCCAAATCTTTTTTCTAGAGTGTTTTTTGGTCCCCTCATAACATTTCAATTTTTTAAAATGTTTAAGTCATGAATTTTTTTTGTAGCTTTGTGCACAAATGTTTTGTTGCCTAAATGTTTTTATATTTGTACGGTTCATATTTTTTCAAATAAGTAAAACTCATTAATTTAATTTAATGAAAACAAATAACTTTAGTATTAATTTAAAATTTGCGAAGTTTGAAAAGGTTAAACTCATTAAAATCATGTATCAATTACCTTCTTCGTCGACTAGCACACTCGTAGCTCTTTGTGTTTGCTTCCGCAAATGTGTTTAATTCGCTGCCTACACTGGATTCAAACACAAATCTATGGAAATATTTACAAAAATTGGTACCCAACCTCATATAAATTAGATACGTACGTCACCCTCTCAACCCTGCCCTCAATTCAAAGAACCCAATGCGGAGGTGTGCGCCTTTTTAACTCCGTATTAATATCTCCATTCGCGAAATTTCAAAACTCCACATGAAAACTAGGACACAAATGCGAACCTTGCGGTACCCCCGCCATGGTAGTACGACTCTTTAAGTGGATTCTCTTGTTGTTTGAAAATAATTGCGTACTTGTACAAAATAAATCCGGATTTATTGTACCTAACGTTTTGCAATTACTGTGTTCCAATGTAGGCAGTATTATTACGGTACGGCCGCCCAGTACCAGTGGAGTACAGTGGTTCGGAAATGATCGGACATTTTGTATTTATTCATTCGTGAAGACGAGAATAGCGAAATAGGAAAATCTTTTGTTTTACACAAACTGAATGTGTGCACTTTCGAATAATAAAATATCATTTGTGATTTTCTAACGAATATACGTATGTAACGCTACAGTGAGAATGACTTCATTAAAATGGATGAATGCAATCACAGCACGCTTACAACGAGAAGCGCGTTGTTGAGCATAATAATAAGCATTGCTAAATTATGGCTTGGATTTACTTGTATTTTTAAAGTGATGGCTTATAAAATCTATAATATCTGTGGTAACATTCGTTAGTACAAAATCTCTTGTATTTTATGATAAGTAGTTATACTTTATTATTAATTGATTTTATTTTCACATGTCGATCGTCCAGTTGATACATCTCCAATTTCTAAGTTTTGAGTTAATGAAAAAAGCAATATTCGAATGATCACAACAAATCAAATATTATTTACCCGGGTCTGTATTTTACATATTAAATATCCAATGAAATTACAATGGGAGGCATAACGATCCGGTACATTAATTTAAAAAATTTAAATATCTTACTAATGATCCAGAAAAACTTCAACATTTTGTTTAATCCACATCATTTTCTGCATTATAATTGATTTGGTGGTGTTTATGAGTAATCTGAGTAATGTACCAGATAGAGGGTACACTTTTACATGAAACGCGTACTCAAGTCAAATTTAGATTTCTCGGTGAAGTTTGACTAATCAATGACTTTGCTCCTTGAATCTGTTGTTTAAATAAATAGAATAATTATTTTATAAATAGGTGTGTAAAAGCAAAGGCAGCAATCTCCAAAATATCGGAAAAAATTGTAAATGCAGTTTCATAGTGATTCGAATTGAGAACCTCAATTCAATTTGCAAATCTACCAAAGACCAATGGTTTTGAAACATGTTGATAATTTTTATTCAATGGTGATATTAACAAAATTTGATATTTGTATGCAAATAGTAAACATGGTGACATTATTAATATGTAATTAGATTACATCACTGATGCGAATGTAAATTTAATAGAAAAGATCTAGTATTTTATTAAAACACAGAGAATCAAATTTCAACCAAATTCGTTTAAATATTTTTCCACTATTACATTACTATTCCCAAATCACAAACACCACGAAAAAGATATTCTGAAACCAGAAACACCAGAAAAGCAAACAAAGATGTTTTTTCGGGTTACTGAAAATGTTTTACGTTATTTAGTTTTTACATTTTTTTATTTATTTTTTATTTTGATACAATATTTTACATTTCATAGTACAATCCGGTGATGTTGGTCTCACTGGGTGGCTTACTCGTGCTGAGGCCTCCAGTTTATATTAAAAAACTTATACATAATACATTTAAAAAAATATATGCATATGAAATGTTGGTGAAGAAAAAAACATAAGAATAATTAAAATTTAAACTTATGACCGTCATATTATCGTACGTTATATAACCGTCATATTTCATCAAATATGACGATTTGATGAAATATGACGGTTTGACAGAAGGTGGCAATAGCGAAATTAGTTAACGCGCACGTCCCGGTTAAACGAGAGGTCTGGGCTCGAGTCGCAGTTGCGACCATTGTCTTTTTCTATTTTTCTCTTGTCTTGTTCTCTTTCATATTTTCGTTTAGATTATTATTGTTATCTTCTTCTTCAATGATAAAAAATAAAGATTTTAAATTAAAGTTAAATTAAAAGAAAATAAATTAAATTAAGTAAAAATCGGTATACATTAAGTGATGTGTGTTCTATATTGGCTTTGTGTGCTACGTGTATATGTTTTATTATTTTATGTAATGAAATTTCGGTAATATTGTCTTTTTTTGTTCTTTAATACATTTTGTAATTTGTGTCTGAATTTATTTTTGTTTTCCTCAATTTTATTATGAAGCGTAAGACTGTTGAATGCTTTTAAAGCGTGATATTTATATTGTCTTTGTCCAAAGCTTGTCTATACGTCGGAGTTTCTGTTTTCTTTGAACGCTTGTCTAACTGGTCTGTTAGTCATATTTTCGTGTTTGTTGAAATTTGTTTTTTTGGTCAAAAATGTAGTTAAGTAGTGTTTCAACAATTGGCGTTTATCTAGTACATCACAACTGTTGAATATTTGGTCTGTATCAGTCAGTCTGTGTTTTTTAAGTATAATCTTTAGTATCGTTTCACTTCTCAATGGCTACGAAATATCACGAAATAAACATTTGTATAATTTCGTTTCTGAATCGGATCAACAATCCTAAAGAGCCATCATTCAAAATTATATTATCTTAACTTGTTTCTCTCTTTGGGACCCGAATTAATTTTGTCGCAGATGTTAACTTCAAGAAAAAAATCTTTTTCTTTTCATTTTATACCACTATGTTTAAAATTGCAATTTTTTAACCATGTCCCAAAGTGGATTTTTATTTATTTATTTATTAGTGATAATATATTACATAACATTTATAATATATTACTCCCAATGAGTTTAATAAAACTCATTTCGGATGTGTGAATTATAGTTATATTTCCAAAAATGGTTTTTCTAAATATATTTTCAATATCCTCCCTATAAGTACATCACCGTACATCTCCCTGTATTCTCATTAAATCCGATTCGATCGATAGTTTGTAGTTACCGTGTAGCCCGGAACGTTTTTTTTTACATCGAGATCTTCACAAAACGGGAGCGGGGAGCCATGTACGTGTATTGTTTGTCCCCGTTCGTGTATGACATCCCCGAATGAAATTTTAATTTGAGGCGGCACACAATATTACTCGTACACTGCAGAAATGGTTGCACTATTATGCAACTGTGTGCAAATTTTTAATCAATTGAACCGGACATTAAGTAAGAGTGTGTTTATGACTGCGGCAATTCTGTAACGTTTATAGTTTGTTTTCTTAGAGGAAACCTAATGATTTAAATACGTTGGTGCTTTTGCCTAAATTAATTCTAAACGAGACCTAGAGACCACGATTACCGAAAATTTGCCTACCGATCCATTATTTTTCAAGTTCGTTGTAAATTAAAAGAAATTAATACCATGATTTTTCACTAAATGAGCATCAAACTGAATAAAACCATAAATACATTGAAAATAATGGTGGTGAATATTATAAATGACAATACGCGTTGATTAAAAAAAAACCCTATTTTTATGTTCCACTGAAATCCAACTCTTACAGGTACATTCGAATCATGTCCACGTGTTGTACGGAGGGCATCTTAAGAGAACACTTTTTTTTTGATAAAAAAAATTTTGTTTTGTTTGATTTGTTTTTTTTTTTTTTTGTTTTGATTGCTTATTGAACAAAAAATTGCGAAAAACATTATTTTTCAAATGTATTTTTATTAAAAAAAAAAAAAATTGCTAGTTTTGAATCTGGATCAATTTACTCAGATTTAAATTTAAGTGTCATTTTAAAAAAATTGACAGATTGTACGGAGAATTCAGAGTATCCCGTGATTTTCCACGGGTTTGTGCTAGTTTTATTATTAAAAGATCCTGGGTGCTTTTTTATATGAATACCGCACAAGAGTTTCCAACTGCTCCGGCATGGCATCTGACCATGACATCCCCAATTGGGGTATGTTGTGAGGCTAAAGGTAGTGGTAGGATATGGGGAAGAGGAAGGTGAGGAAGAACCTGGCTATTCAGATCTGGTCACCAAACACGGCTAAAGCCATTTCAAGCAACGTTTCCGTAATAATAACACAAATATTACTTAAATTATATGAAAAAAATTACAATACGACGTAAAAGAAAAAAAATAATATCAATGTATTATATATACTTCCAAGGTAGCCAAGTATTAATAAAGATTCTTTGATTTTATGACTTCATTTGATTTTATGACACTGACTTTTCATAAAAAGTTACCAAAATATAAATCAAATGCATTCGTTAGATCAGGCGTCACCCTGAAACAGTGAGGAATAATATAAGCTCTTTTCTATTGGGTCTGAGGGCGCACAATATAGCTCCAAACATGGAATAAAGAATAGCACAAGAAGTGACCGATGGGCGTGTTTCTTGATTCAAAAATTTGCCAAATCGAGGCCTGTATTTCAATACAAAACTATGTTTTCGAAATCCCAATGGGTTGCAGTTCTATGATCTTAGGCTACTGTAAGTAAAACATATTCAATGAAGTGAAACGGAACGCTGGAAAGTTGTGCTAAATGTAAAATTTGTTTCCAATCTGTTTTTTTATGAAAGCACTTCTAGCACTTTATTCTATGGCTTCACACCACTACCTTCCTACTCCCCCACCTGTAAAAGCATTACCAGGGGCAGGGACCTGCCCCAAAGTGTGATTTACTGATTCGGCCCGATTCAACAGGGACCTCCCCGCCAAGTCTGGGTATTATTTCTAATTTGTGAGTTTTTGTAAATCGCATCCCTACCTCGTTAATCCGGCCAGGGGTGGATCTGGAATATAAAACAACCGTATTTTCTTTGTCTTCTGTTTAAGCCAGTACAAAATAACATGTTTATAAAGATCCCATACCAATTGAAGAATAAAAGAGGATTGTTATTTTTAGTTACTTTGGAGCCCTTCGGTAATGGGTCCGATTTAACTCTAATATTTTAAAATTATTAATCACTTAAAAATGAGTTTTTTTATATTTACGCCGTGTGAATGTTTTTTTTTTTAAATTAACTCCACTGAGATATTCCTCAATGGATAAAATTACACTAAGGGCTTTTGTCGTTATTGGAGTTGCTGTGTGAGAGGTCTTTTAAGAAAAGGAAGAATAGGATATTAAGGAATTACCGGTGATAGAATTAATAACAATAAGTGAAATAAATACGTAGCATAAATAATATTAAGACATAAAATAACCATAAGTGAAATCTGAATTTTTATATACAGTGGTTTTATTGATAATAAGTAATCATAATATACTACGTTTGGACCTAAGACTACTCCAGTACTGATGGCGTTTTAGCGTAAGTTAACTTTGTTAAATAAAATAATCAAAAATAAATTCTCATTAAGAAAAAACATTTTACAACAATGTGTTTTACTTTATTTTTTTTTTGTTTCTAGATCTGACTAGTTTCTTTATGATCCATTATCCTCTTTATTTGAAATAATTTTACACAAAAATATAAAATAATATTAAAAAACAGGTTTTTGTAACATTCACCCTACTTGCTTGCATACTGATATAAAAAAATGTTTTGTAAAGACCATTATTACCTTTTCACATCTAAATTCGCCCTCGTTTCATAATTTGTTTCAGTTTTAGCCCTAAAATGATAAATCTCGGCCTTACCAAGAATGCTTTCTCATCCTTTTCCAAAAAGGCGGCCTTTACATAAAATTTAATTCATTTTAATTGTATTTTATGGCCGGTCCCTCCGCGCCACCGACCTGCAAACTAAATTTAAAATTTCTCGCATATATTATATTTAACTGAAAAGTTAAACAAGTATTTTTATACTAAAATATTTATATTCAGAATCATGTGTACGGGCATACAAATTACTTACTTCATTTTGCTGTAACTATAACTAAATATAAATCAGAAAACGAAATGTATAAAACTACAAAATAAATTCGACCAGATGCGCAAGGCTTCAGATACGAAAAGAACGAAATAAATCAACCGTCGTAAAACACTAACTTGAGTTGCAATTAAATAAATCATTTAATTTTTCCTACATATTTGTGATGGGGAGGTCAAAGTTCTTAGACATAATAAAGAAATTATATAATTAATACGATGAACATAATATGAAACTCTTTTTTTCATCACTTGAAGAGTAAACATCAATTGAAAATCGTTCTGCTTGGCAAATTCGATGAACATTTCAAAATAGTTGGATAAATTTGAAAATCTTGTTTATTGTTTTTCAGTTTTGTTGTACACTCATACTACAATAGCTCAATAAATTTTATAGCAATAATTTGAAATCTGACCAAAAATAAAAAAGGACTGGTTTTAACAAATGTTTTTTTTTATCTGTTAATCGATATGTTTCCAAAGTTACATTACATTAAGTTAAGTGATATAACAAACGGTTGAGTAATTCTGATTAAGAAAATTCTTCAACATTTTAGGCAATTTATTTTCCAATACTTAACAATTTATGGCATGTAATCATTGTATTTAACTTAAACATGATATAATATTAGAGTTTAGAGAGCAAGTAAATGAGAAAATAATGAAGACCGCTGAAATCTACACACAAACCTGAAGCAGGAATGGTTTGCATAAAATACAATACATAATGTATTTATTCAGACCAGCATATCAACATCGACTGCAGCATAACCCGGTAGTAAATTAATCATACAATCGTTCCCGGGCTAAAATTGATTCGCGATCAAAAACCGTTTTGAAAAACGAACATTCATATAAGGATTATTTATTTATTATCAAGGACATTTGCTAAAAAAATACGGCTTTCGCTACCTAAAATTTTGAACATTGTCTAAAATATTGAAGAAGAGAGGAAAATGTCGTTTTGAATAATTATGTCATGTTAAAAATTCTGTTATCTTACACCAATAAAGTTTCAATGACACAAATTTTTATTTATATACAGAAATATTTAAGATTTTTTTTAAAAAGGCGACATGTCTCGGTAAGTTTTTAAATGGAAGAAAAAAAAATTTTGGACATGGAACAAGGAATCTTTTGACGGCTGTGTACTTAATGAAAATATAACCTCACATAAACCGTAAAAATCCTGTTACTTCTTTCCCCTTTAGCATTAAGTGACCTAAGTGATGGCTAGATTTTTCTAGTGCAGTTAATATCACTACCACAGCAAACCTAGAAATATAATGGCAAAGGGTCCAAACAAACGGCCAACTGAACGAAATCAACCCTTTATTAATATCTCTTCATTAAACGACCTAAACTCTGTCATTTTTCTTCATGGTGGTAGATCCAGGTCATTCGTTTTATAGTTGAGGGTCACAGAAATAGGTTTTGAAACTTTTGCTTTCACGTTAATATAATTCGTAATTCAGATACGTGTTTTTGGAAATATTTTTTTTTATTTGTAATTTTAAAAAAACATTTTAAAAAAAGGTTTTGCTTCTTTGTGAATTTTGAAAAAGCTTAGTCACTCTAACTGGAATAACAACGTTTGTTTGAAAAAGGTTTGGCTAAAAAACTCCTTTCATGTTTGAAGCAATTTTGTTTATAAAATACAAGGTTGACCTCGTTTCATAATCATAATTCAATCACCATTCTTTGGGGTTGTTTTTCCCAGTTCAATAATTTCTGTAATATTTTATTAATTCACAATAAATCATTTAGAAGTTCGGATCGGATATCAGCTTAAAGTCACGATCAGTCGTCAATTCAAATCGGCTGATTGATTGTGATTGATTGAAATTATTCCTTTCTCCATCTTATTAAAACTAATCAAAAGAAACTGGACCGTGCATTGAATGGGCGTTAGAACGTGGACTTGGCTCCTTCAGATTACTTTTATAAAACGCCATCCATCATTGTTCATGGCTCATTTCAGTTTGTTTTCGTATTGTTCAATTTCAAATTTATTTCAAACTTTCCTTCTATAAGCTTGGGTGTCATTTTTCAATCGAGCTTTTCAAAAGCTTTATAATGTTTGTCAAGCAAATTTGTTCACGATCCGTGATTAATGGTTCATTATTATTAGATACCTTCATCGCAATGCAAAATATTATTGACACTGAAGACTTATATAAATTTTATTGTCACTGAAATATTTTTCCAATAAATTATTCTGAATTTTCAACTCAACTCTTTTTCCAGAATCTTTAGAATATTAATAAGAAATTAGGCAATATTTATTTATTTATTGGTACGGTTGTGTCTATTATGAACACATTTTATACTTTTAAGGTATTTTTTTGTGTTGTAATACCGCCTTTTTGTTCTTTAATACAAATATCTTAATTGAAAAACTTGACCTTCCTTCATTATTTAGCCTTTTATCTTGACAATCGTATGCAAGCTGTAACTGTATAAGGGTGCTCTAGTTTGGTCGCTGTAACTTCAAGAGCTCCCCAAGGATCTCACCTTGGCCCCCTCTTATTTAATATTTTTAAGAATGATGTTAGCAAACCTGTCCGAAACTTTTAGCTGCTTTTTTCTGAGATAGACTGTACGGAGTTCCAGGATGAGCTGGATTCACTGGTTAAAGTATATTGTTTAAAAATTTGCCCTACTTTGAATGCACATAAATGTTGTGCCATATCTTATTCTCGAAGAAACTTACACTATTATGTGTCAAAATAATTAAAAACAGTCTTTTAAATATGGTAAATGTGATAATAGATCTTGATCTTGATCTTGATCTGAGGTTCTGTTAGACAGTAATCTTCTTTTTCAATCTCTCGTTGAAGGCTTTGAAAATGTAAGGATTTGTACAAAGTAAGTTCAGTTCTCGAAAATCTACAAAAATTTAAGATTCTCTACAAATCCTATTCCAGAAGTCATCTAGAGTACGCTTTAATAGTGTAGAACCATCATTGTTCAACATTATATGAAGTATATATAGAATGGGAAGTTTACGAAATATATTTCTTATCGCGTGCAAAATGTTGAAAACTTTGTCCTTATGAACCTTAAATCTCTTGATCAACGCCGAGATATTAAAGAACTAGTAATGCTCTAAAAGATAATTCACAATTTTATTTAAAGCCCATCCTTACAACAAAATATTCATTCAAGATATCCATTAAGAGTTACTCGATACTCCGGACACGTTTTATATTCCTTCATAATTTTTTTAGCTCATCACTCTTTTGCTTTCAGCAGTTTGAACTTGAATAAAACTACTTCCTAAAAGATATTATTGATATCCATACCAAATTTAAATGTCAACCCTGAAAATATTTCATAAATCACTTTTTGTAAATTTAAGTAAGAGGATGCAGTTCATCAAAATTGTTTAAACTTGCTATATTGTTGTGTATTTTTCCTTTTTCTATAAAAAATTCTTAAATTTTGGTTTGGTCTTAAATTTCAATCCCATTTTTTATAGGTCAAATACAAAAATTCTTAACACTGTCATACATATAATTTTTTTAAGATCGTTAAAAATATCTTAATTTTGTTAATGGAAATTTTTGTTTCCCTCATTTTTTGTATCGAGTGTAAGATCTTTTAAAGCTTTTATTGCCTGGCATTTTTGTTGGCTTTGTCCAAAGCTTGTCACTATCGACGGAATCTTTTTTTTATGTTTTGTATGTGCGCTTATCTATTTTAGTTGGTGTTTGTTGAAATTTGGTTTTTTGTCTAAAATGTACTTTAGTAGTAATTTTATGAATATTTGGCGTGAATCTAGTACGTACATCAAACACGTTGAATGTTTTGTCAGTCCCAGTTATTCTGTGTTTTTTTTAATACTGGTTAGGCATTGTAATATTTTTTGTTTTGTTTATTCGAAAAAAATAATTATGTTTGATGTGAATTATATGTGTTTTTAGATAGTCAATTGTGACGTATGTATGTGCAGCAGCTGTGATCACTTTTTGATACAGGTTAATCAGCGGCAATCAGTGAACCAAGGTAAGACTACGGTCTTATTCCATCTCTCCTCGCTCGCATATTAGGCAATCCAATTTAATTATCTTATTTTAACGCAATCCACAGTGAACGGAGGTTTTTACCATATAAGATATACGTTAGTCAGGTATTTTCATTTAAAAACGGTTTTATCTCTGTTCTCACTCAAACTATAATTCGACCAACCTGCTTGCAAAAGTCTTTCTCATATCACGCCAACCACTATATGTGTATTGATGTGTTGAGCTGCATCAAGTTATGTGGTAGGTTTGTTCGTTCGAAGATGTGATTCAAATAGTATCAGTTGCCAGATGTGTTTCGCTGAAAATTCTGTACGGTTATTTGCTGAAATGTAATCTTGTTTATAAATTTCTCAAAACGATTTTACGGTGAAAACTATTATGTATATGAAATTAATTAACTTTGCGTAAACCAGTATTTTAATTAAAATTACCTTTCAGAACCAAAAGCTCCTATATCAGAATACGAAATATACTGAAAGTTAAAACATATGAGTAATAAGTAGGTACATAGAAGCTTACTGGGTACTTTACCCGTGCTGAGGCCCTTATTTTACAATTTTATAAAATACAAAATGTTTATCTTCTCAGAATGTAAAAAAATAAAATATTAAAGGTAGTAATGAAAAATTAGGCAATATTTATGCAATAATGGTACGGTTGTATATAATATATGTACCATGCTTATGTTTTATACTTCAACGATAATTTTTGTTCTTTATTCCATATCTTAATTTTGTTTGTGAAATGATTTTTGTTTATTCATTTATTTTAGAGGAAGTTCACAGCAAATCATAAATTACACAATAAAACAATAATAAAATAGATAATTATGCCAATTAAAGGATTAGGATTAAGGCTTAGGACGGGAATATATAGGGGGAGGGGTAGATTGAACTTCCTAGTTGAAGTCATGTTGCTTAGTGAGTTTTCGTTTTATGTCACGTAACGTCGAGTTAAAAATGTCAATGTGGTAATAAGTTAAGTTAACTGAATGTGTGGATTTGTAAATAATGATTTTTGTTTGGAGAGTTGGTCTTGCAAAGAGGGAGATTAAAAGTAAGCGACTGTCTACTGTTGCGATTTGGAACATGGAATGAGAGTCTTTGAAGAATATCGGGACTATCGATTAAGTTATGTGTAATTTTAAATAACATTACCGAATCTGCTACATTTCTTCGGCAAGTTAACGTCTGTATTTTGGAGAACTTTGCAGAGTTTTCTTTACATTTCCCTCATTTTTGGTGTATTTGTCCTAAGCTTGTGCTTATTGGCGGAATGTTTGTGTTTTGAGGGTACGCTCATCTAAATGGTCTATTTATTAGATGGTGGTTGTTGATAGTTTTACGAAAAATTGGCGTATATCTAGTAGGGACCTACGTTAAACACGTTAACTATTTTATTTATTTATTTATTTATTTATTTTATATTTACTAACGCCCTAGTGGGCTTTTACAAGAAAAGAAGCAAATGTATAATTAAAAATATTAATTACATGTATTACATAATCAATAAAACAGAATAAATATGAATGCAATCGACTCGTTAGGTAAAGAATATTACAACATAAAAAAGAAATGAAATGAAATAGTACAAGTTGTATTTACAAAAAACTAAAACAATTCAGCTTTAAATATTTATACATATTATTAATAATAAGACCTGACATAGAACAAAGTGTAAATAGAACCGCAAAAATATTATAAAGTAAGTATACATTTTACTGGTGAGGTTTAGATGAGAAAATATTTTATGAGAAAAACAAAAAAATAATAAAAATTAATTATTAGCAGATAGAATCGAGATTAATTGATTTTTGAAACATTCAAAACTGTCAATACTAAATATATCTATAGATTCGCAGTATTTATTCGCAAGGTTATGGATTCTTGGAATTGGTGAGTATATAGAGTAATTAGTGTTGATTTTATTGTTGCATTTAAAAATATCTTTACTACGAGTTTGTCTAGCGGGTATGCTAATGCAAATTAGTTCCAACAAATTAGGGCTGTCAATTAAAGATTTTATAATTTTGTATAAAAATAATAAATCAATTAACACTCTTCTATCTGATAATTTAAGAAGTCTGGTTTCAGCGCGTAAGTAATTATAATTTATAAATTCGATTGGAATTTTCATTTTAAAATTGATGTACCGAAGAAATTTGTTTTGTACCTTTTCCAATGATTGAGAATGAACATTGTAGTATGGTGACCATACAGAGGAATTGTATTCTAATCTGCTTCGTACTAGTGAGCAATAAAGATGTTTTAATGTTAACATACTTTTAAAATTTTCCCCCATTCTAAAGATAAAACCTAGTATTCTCATTGCATCACTTGTTATTTCATCAATGTGTACATTGAACTGTAGATTCTCGTGGAATATAACACCAAGATCACGAATCTGCGATACACGAAGAAGATTAACACCATTCATATCATAAGAAAAGTTGAAAGGATTTTTACCTTTGTAAAAACTAATAACTGGCATTTACCAATATTTAGTTGTAAATCATTGACAGAACACCACGCGCATAGTTTGTACAGGTTTAACTGCAGAATGGCGCGATCGTCATCGTTTCTAATTGTTCTGTAAATCTTCAGATCATCAGCAAATAATAGGACTTTAACATTACTAAAAATATTAACTATATCATTTATGAATAAGCAAAATAATATCGGGCCCAAATGAGATCCCTGTGGTACCCCACTCGAGGCAGCAAATGTATAAGAAGTAAACGAATCAACTTTGACCGCTAAGTACCTTCCCAATAGATAACTCTTAAACCATTCCAAAATACTCCCTCTCATTCCCAACAACTTCAGTTTTCGTAAAAAGTTTCAGTTTTTTTTTTTTTTTGTTAGTTACTGTACCAAAAATATAACTATAAACGGTGGGACAAAGTATTTTTATCACTTTTATTGTAAAAATAATTATAATACATGAAAATTATTGTAAAATGTGTTGCGTGTAGGTACATCAAAATCAAGAAGCCCCCAAGGTGCTTAAATAACAAAAATTATTTAGAATTGGTAATAAGGAGATAGCTATTAAAAAAGGCAATATTTTCCATTTTCGGAAACTGAAATACTTCTCCCTCTCCAACTGTTACAAATATGTTTTTGAAATGAAACGTGTATGTTAAGGGTATTCCTGTCGCGTAAATATTTTCCCTGATAAAAAATATAAAGAAAATGAAAGAGTCAAGTAAAAAATTTTTAGAAAATTTTTAGAAAATTTCTTCGATCAACTGGCGAACTACCTTTCCACTCCTGCTGAAAGTCTTGATTTGGGTGATATTGGCTCTTGCAAGTATAATCGGACTTGCAAGCATCAGCCTTCGCAAGTTGCTTGATAGATTACTTACTAGGCCTTGTGAAAATTTCCGAAAAATGGAGTGATAGCTGCACTTACCAAAATAGGATTGCAATGTTAAATTTTTCAGAGGAAAATAACAAGAAGGTTTACCAAAATACCTTGAACTAGGACATACACACGAGGAAGTTGATAGCGATAGTATTTATCTAAAAATCGTATTAAAGAGTATTATCTTAATATATATATTTCTTCTGTCCGTGTGTATGTCACTGAACTTCTCCTAAACGGCTGGACCGATTTTGATGAAATTTTTTGTGTGGGTTCAAGGATATTCGAGAATGGTTTAGATTCACAATTTGGTCTACTGAAAAATGTTCTTTTAATTATTTTTTTTTTATTTTGAAGGAGTTGTTTTTTTTGGAATGTTTTACATTGGATCCGGCATACTGCGCTACCATCGCAGTATCGAATATTCAATATTATTTTATTTTTATTTTTATTTGTCCCGACAGTTTTGTACAGGACAACGTCTGTCGGGTCAGCTATAAATAAATAAAATAAATTGTGGAACATTCCAGAACACTCTCGAATGTTGTCCTGAGCGAAGCCGGGTAACCCAGCTAGTATTTACATATATACGTATCATTTCAAACCTTGTTTTTAGTTCTATTTCGTGTTATCTAATTTTTCGTATTCATATAAACATGTTAAAAAAAATTTCTGTAATAAGTTCTACATAAATTTCGACGATTTCCATTCACAAACATACAAGTTCCCTGCGTTTGTGAATTTAATGATTTTTTTTGTATATAAAACCAAAAACATGAGATAAATGATGAAATATATGTAAATTTGACAGCAAACAAATTATCCGTTTCCGTTTCAATTTTCAAAGGCATGATCTTTTTAATAAGCGCGGGCAAATCCAAAACCAAGCCAAAGGAAAACTCCAGCGCTAAAGTCATTTTTTGTAATTGACTTGGAACTCCAGTGGTTAAATTCCATCAATAGAAAAATAAACTTAAAAAAACTGACTATTCGAAATTGTTTTAAGTAGGAACTCTTGTTGTGAGCGAAACTGAAAAAAAATAAAAATTTCAAATCAGCAACCCTTTCATAACACCTGTTCGCCGCAACTAGCGACAAACCTGCAAAACTTTAGCAGAGGCGCAAACCACTTTTTCCGCCCAGAGAATCAGAGGCGCACCGCGGAGATTTCCCAGCGGAGGGCACTTTATTTGCTTTTTCATTTTTGGAAAGCAGCAAGACGCCTGGGGTGGTGGACTTGTAGGGGGTAGCGAAGCCCCTGGGGAAGACTGGTTCGATTCAAATCCGTAGAAATAACGAACGAATGATAGTTAGAACCTATATTTTATGGGTAAAAATACCTTTGACAAACAGAAGTTGTTTTCAATAAGTAATTAATAGTTAGTTAATGAATTTATCTTAGCTAATTGTGGCGAGTAACCAGTAAATTAATATTTTTATTCAACCCAAACGGGTTGCATAAAAATATTGATTTTACAGGACCATGCAACGATAATACACCGTTAAATCTAAATGCAATAGTTTTAATAAAATAAAATCAGATTTTACTGACTTAACTATTCGGAAGGCTTTTTTTTTGTATTTTGCTAATTTGTTTTCCGTTCTAAAAATATTATTTTGATCTTACTACTCATAATACCAATCCACATTGTTATATTTATTCGCTGTTTTAAATTATTATTAACAAACTGATTAACTTTCTCCGCAGTAGGCATAGAGGATGGACCGCCAAACAACTTGGTCTTGGCACGCATTCTATGCCTCATTCACATTCATACATCGTTTCATACATGGGTATACTTCTATTATTCTGATTTTTGACATGGCCCGATTCAAGTATCTGGTTCACTTGATCGTGCCATGTCTTCCTCGGGCGTCCCCGACTTCTTCTATCATTCACATTTGCATTTGAAGTATGTCCATTTTATTTAGTTTTTATTCAATGCATAAAATAAATAAAACATTAATGTATCAGGGTGCTACCATGCACCGCTACTTCAAAGTTGCAAAGTTAAGTATTGAAATTCTTTTGAGTAACTTTTTTTCATTACCGTTTCCCCAACTTCATACGGAAGTGCAATGAAAAACTTTTTAATGAAATATTTCATTTCTCTGCTTGAATTTTACGCGAATAAACAAAATATTGTGACGTACTAAAACAGCGCTACACATCACCAACAATATGACTGCCTCCGTGATTGAGGGGTAAGGCTTTCTACTAGCAATCCGAAGTTCGCGGATTCAAATCCCGGCGGGCGTAAATAAATTCTATTTGATTTATTTGTGTTACATCACAATTAATTTTATCTGATTTTTCGTGTTGTATCACAATTAAATGTTTGGTGACCAGATCTGAATAGCCAGGTACTTCCCATCTTTCTCCTTCCACTACCTTTAGCCTTTCAACATATCCTATTTGGGGATGCCATAGTCTCACTGGTCCCAGGGAGCAGTTGGGACTCTTGTGCGGTATCCATATTTAAAAAAAATAATATTAAATTATAAGGTTTTTTTAACTTGCCACCGTCAAGCCACTGGGCTTAATTTAAACCACTTTCAATGCACAACTTTAAACTTATAATTAAATTATATGAAAGTTCGGCGTTGTCACGCGTTGACAATATTATTATTTTTTTCCCGGCGATAGTTGCGAGAGCGGCCGCCAGGCGAGGGAGTGACGCTAGGTGTCGCAAATTAACTTCCGGCTAGCTCAAAAGGGTGTTTACTTCAGAACAAAGTTCCGTCTCTTTGCTATGGGGCAGTGGTTTTAGCGACGCTTCTCACTGGCAGAGGGTAGTTTAGTAGTTCTGCAAAGCGGGATGTGTGTACACTTACACAGGGTACAGTGTTCAGGAGACTTTGGATTCAAGACTCTGGAATGTACTACGGCACTTAGTACTTACTTGCCATATGACCGACCACGTTGTGTTCCGGTTCGGTAAAAGTTCAATGTATGCACCTTGGTGAATAGATTTTCTTGTTTTTGCGGTAATCTGAATGCGACAACGGATTTTATGTTGGTTTAAAAAAATATTTAGTTTCCTGGATCTTCTTCCCACAGTATTTGCTTGATTGTCATGAAGCCCAAAATACAGGGTTTTTTACTCCTACAGTAATTACAACCGTTTTTACCACCATGATTTATGTAAATAATAATGTTCTTAATTTGTTGGTATTCGGAATGTTTTTTTAGTTTAATAATGACATGAGAAGCAATTTCGAAGATGAGATCCGCAATTCACCGATTTTGGAGTGTATCCCTAATTAAATATTGTTACATTGAAAAATTATTAGTACATGTTAAATGTAACAAGGTTAATGAATTCCACGATGCAATTCATTTTAAAAATAGTTTTCAAAGACCAAATAATTTTTTTAAATTTTATTTTAGAAAAAACTATAAATAAGTTGCACCACATAAAAACCGGCTCAACTTTTACTGAGATCGATAACAAAGTGTACATTTTACAGGACGCGCTTGACTTACTTTAAACAGTAGTTCCTGACATTATTTGGAGTAAAAAATGTAAATGACCTTTTGGTCTTCGATGACTTTTTTCTTCAAAACCATACAAGTAAAAATTTCTACATGTCGTCATTCAGCCGAGTAACCGCCCAATCCCTCACCCCGATCCTACCTGTCCAATACCTACTGATTCTTTATGTTAGTAGCAGAAAAAAAATATCAAAAATGTCATAGGAGACCAAAATTCCATTTAAAATTTTAATCCAAATAATGCCAGGAATCACTAGTTAAAGTAAGTACATAAGTAAATAGCAATACTTATTGATGTGTTATGTTTAAGTTTAAAAAAAAAACATCAAAAATATCACCGGAGACCAAAATTCCATTAACATTTTTTACATCAAATAACGTCAAGGATCACCGATAAAAGTAAGTTAACACCCTGTATATATTTTTATTGCTACCTTACAATAAATTATTGGGCTTGTACATTTTTGGTATATTTTCGCCCGCAATGTTGGATAACAAATAAGTCGCTGTGTTAGGCGTAATGCGTAAAATATATTATTAAAATTAAGTCATAGACGCCTTTTTCCTCTTTCACTTTTGAAGAACTGCTTTTTTCAGTTGATTAAGGCGCCGTGCTCTTATGAAACCAATACATGTTACGATACTCTTTAATGTTTGCATCAATTACCAGTCGCTCCGCATGAAAGTGTCTGTAAAATATATTGCCCACAATATTATAGGATCTGTCTGGCACTCACAACTCTACAGGGAGTCATCTACCCGCTATAAAAACCGCTGTATCCAAAACCGCTACGCTCAATTATATTATTCTGCAAAATGCATGTAAAACATTGCATATTCCTTGCAAATAAACATTACAATGACATTACAGCGGTGCTGCGTCTCGCATCCGAGCGAGAGACTACAATTTGTGTTTGATCCGAGTCGGAACATCAAAGCGCCCCTTGGAGAGGAATGATGCTAGGCTGTATCTGAATTTGAAATTTGAATACAACGGGATTTATGCTTAATGCATTCAGAGCGGATTACTGTTCCAAACTCACAAGTTTCGGGTTATATGAAATATGGAGATACGTTAGTTAGAAGCATGTCAAATTTGTTTTACGAGATCCTGTTATTTTGGTACACTTTCCTGTTTACCGTGTATATATGTGTATACTCGTAATAAAATCAACGTTAATTCTCAATTAAAATATTATTTAATAAATTTTATCGCATTATTAAAATATTATTTAATAGATGCGTGGATAGCTATCACTTTGTGGTTTGATATAATACATGCACTGAAAAAATAACTTTTTAAACCACTTTTTGATAACCAACCTGTTTTACTTTGGTTAAATTTTTCAGAGGTATTTAAAAACTAACAAAAATACATAAAAACATAAGTATGTAGGCAAAGAGGAAAACAAAAAAACGTAGATTCTATTGAGAGAGTGAATCTAGAAATTAATTACATATGCATATGAAGAATGAGGCAACACAAAATGAAATAGAAAGAACAAAGGATTTAGGTTAAGTTTGAAAACTTGTGAGCTTAGGGCAAAATATATTTTAAAATGCTGAACAAAATATTGGCTCCGTCATCAACGAGTATTTTTATTTCCAAAACTATCTAGCTGTAGCTGTATTATTTTTATCACATAACTAGCGACGATTATATTATATTGTTATCTCTCTGAAAGAAGTTTAATATAAAAGTCTGAAATAATAAAGTCATATTATAAAAGAGTTATCGGTGTCTTCTACAAGTCATCCACATTAAAGAATATACAACATAAACGAAATAGACAATGGTTAGACATTAATTCATTCTCTTGATTACATTGATTTGAACTAACAAAAATAATGTATCCCATAATCAAGTTTATTTCACCAGACAAGACTTTGCTACAACAAACATGGAAAACAAGCAACGTCACGTAACAATACGTACGCAACATTTCGGAATAATAATTGAGAAGAACTGCTTTGTCTCTTCTGACTGTTTCTGTATAACTCTGAGATTCAAAGGTTATCTTGAAATGTGCATAACAGAAGCACGCGAAAGCCTCCCTTTGTGCGAAGGCTCTATTGTTGGCAGCTTGAATGCTGATTCGCGACGTGCGCACTGGAAGTACTGCCACTGAACTTAACAAAAGATAAGGAAAACTTAAAACTCTATGTGTAGTGTGTAGCCAACTGCCATTATCATCGGAACTATAATCGATCTTATTTCAGATATTATCCACGTTTTGATTGCGTGGGAGAAACTTGAATGTATTCTCATTTTCCAATAACTGATATTCCTTTATCGGGTTTGTTCATCAGCCAAATTCGATGATGTGAGCAAAATCTATCGAAGGCGCTGCGTTGTAATACTGCGTCAAGTTAACATGTCTCATTTCTCCATTTTAGAAGAGTTTCAAATACCACCAGAAGACACTGTCATCTAATTTTTTTTTCGTCGTTGTGTTCTGCTACTCACAAAACTTTTGATTAGTTTGAGTTCCTTGCCTTTGATACCAATGTTTTCTTATTATTTAAAAATGGTTTTTGGCAGATTGATTCAGACTTAGGCTAAATTTAGGTATATTGATAAAAATGGCCCTTGCTCTTCGTTTAATATATTACATGTGTCAATGCTCCTTTTTTGCCTCTTTTTTTCTAAATACATATTGATTATTCGAAATTAATTTGTTTTTTCCAGGTGTTTTATGATTTGTTTTTTTAGTGCTATTTTGAAGATATTTTTTAATTCTTTTCTATGTTAATACCGCACAAGATTCCAAACTGCTCCCGTCTGGAGCCAATGAGACTGTGGCATCCCCGATTGGGGTATGTTGTGGGGCTGTAGGTAGTGGGGAGGGGAAGGAGATGGAGAGAGGAAGGTGGGAAAGTATCTGGCTATCATGGCTTAAGCCATTTCAAGCAACGTTTCAATTCTGAATGGTGGTCTTACACCAGGGCGATACTGAGAGTATTTTCCACTCTGGAACGTGCCGCTAATATACTTTATATTATTTTTAATGAATTAATTGTGAAATAACACAAATTAATCAAATGAAATTTATTTGTCAGGCCGGGATTTGATCCCACAATCTTCGGATTGCGAGTCAAGAGCCCTACCGCTCGACTACCCGGCCGTCATTTGATAGTAATAATAAATAAATTATGAAATATGGCTCATTGTCCTATTTTCATTATTTACAGTAGCGGAATGACAAAAATAATAATATATGATATAATATGACTCATTGTCTTCGTTTTTGTTATTTACCAGTACCAGAATATGCTGTATGATTACAGATTAGAATGAAAATTCTCATAACACTGGATGTAACCTCAATACAAATTTGAATGGAAACAAATGTTCAGTTAGCCCATCCGCCCAACGCCCCGTCTCACTTACACTCGCCTGAAATTATAGGTTTACATCCCATTTTATTTTCATAAACAGTTTTGCCTGGAAATAAAAGGTCCCGATTAGACAAACATTTTGATGTTAACAATAATAAAATGAGTATTTTCTTAATTTTAGGCAGTTATTTTGATTCTTCGCCGCTCCCTTACTAACTATAGAGCTTTACAAAATACATGACTACACCAGCAGAAATGAGTTAAATTAAAATAAGTTTTGATTAAAACCTAAGACAGAAGAAGAGACTTTAGTAGTGGTAAATACTCTCAGTATTGCCGTGGTGAAAAATTACTTTTCAGAATCTCAATTTTGTTTAAAATGGCTTTTCCTCTCTCCAGTCCATCACTCTCACAACATACCTCAAATGGGGATGCCATAGTTCCTCTGGCTTCAGACAGCGTCTAACAGTTTAGACTCTTCTTGCACCGTCACTAAGCGCTTTAAAGAAACTACTCAAAATTTGTGAAGACTTTGCAAAAAGCCATAACCTTTTATATAACACCACAAAGTCAGTAGTTATGGTTTTTAAATCTAAAAATGAAATATTCCAAACACCCTCAGTACTGCTAGATGAAAGAAATATTAATGTTAATCACAGCGTTAAATACCTGGGACACATCATCACAGACGACCTCAAAGATATCGAGGATATGGAAAGGCAGAGAAGAGCCATATCAGTTAGAGCGAGTATGCTATCAAGACGTTTTTACTTTTGCAGTCCAAAAGTAAAAAGAATACTTTTCAACGCTTTCTCTACCTCTCTGTACACATCAGAACTATGGGTCAACTACACTACATCCCAATGGCATAAGTTAAAGGCTGCTTATAACAACGCTTATCGCCAACTTTTCCGCCTACCAAGATACTGCAGTGCTACGGAAATGTTCCTAGAGGGACGAGTACACACCTTCCGAGCACTTCTCCGCCACCGTATGGGAAGCTTATGGCGTAGACTGGACCAATCGAAGAATGCGATCATCACCGCCATGACTGCCTGGATGGAGTCCCCCCTGATGGCCCTCTGGAGGCGGGAGACGATGAAATATCCTCCGTAAACAGATGCATGAATTCATCTTAGTGTTTACTATTTTTTTCAATTTCATTTCTCATGTTTTTCATGCTTATTCGTTTTTTTATATTTATTTTATCTATGTGCCTTAACCTATTATTTGTCTAAATTGCTTCTGTTATTTCAAAATATGGAATGTATTGCATTGCACTACCCCTGCATACATTCTGGAATAAACTATTATTATTATTATTATTATTATAATGTAGTACGCATATAAAAGTAAATAATAATCCTAACCCAGCCACTTTACCCCTGTACTAAGGAAATGTGAGAGAATATAACGTCACACAACTCTTCTCATAATATAATCATTCGTTTGGCGGTCGTCAGATTCGAGTACAAATATTGTACAAAAACCTACTGGAATATTTAGTATCTTGATTAAACGTTTAAAAAATAATAAAAATGTTTAAAAAATTATTGAAAAAAAATACATCGATAGCCACAATGACGCCATCTGTGTGCTATATATGTATTAAATTTTTGGTCACAATCTAAACTTTTTGTTATTTCATTTATTTATATTTCTATTAAACGTGTTTGTTTTATATGGGAGAATATGTCTATATGAGAAGTGTATGAGATTATGTTCTATACGCTAGTTCACTTGTGTTGTGGAGGACTTTTTATTAGGGTGTGTTGACTTATTTTGTAGGACACATAATTTTATTATATTTTAGCAATTTAAACACAAATTTACGTTTTAAAATAATACTTACGTTATAATTTAAATAAAATTTACGTTATAAAATAATACGGAGAAAAAATATGATAAAATACGTGTAAATACATGTAAAATAAGATAAAATACGTAATAAATTTCCCTGTTCTTAGTTTTTTTTTATATATTACGCAAGTGTTGTCGTTTTGAATTACGTAGTAAGTACATAATAATATTTATTTTTAAAAAGTCTAATTATTTAATTAAATATGAATTTACAATAATAATTTTTGTCAATATTATTTCAATTATTAAATTAAACCGTGAATATGTGAGATGATTAAAAATATAATATATAAAGGAATACCTACCATAAAATGATTTTGCGGTACACATAGTTCCACCAAAGCTCGTTAAAATAATAATGTGTATTAACATTTTCGTGCGAATTCGGCTGGTTTTCAAACAACAAAACAAAACTAAGCGTTTTCCCAGATTCCCAGATTGTATTTACCCCGTCCAAAGTCCCTAACAGATCTCAGATCTTCCGTTTCACCTCACATCCTCCAAGCGGACATCTGAATCCAAGTAACAGGCTCTTAATTAATAATTTCTGGTTGATATCCGAGGGTTCTCTCTTCTCGTCCGCCCTATCGGACCCGCATCAAGCTTGTTGGGGTCAGCAAGTTGTGGTTCGGGTGCTATAAGTAATGCATGCGATATGAATACTCTTCGTGAGACATTAAATGATCGCGTACGAGGTCGGATTCATCGACACACGGGCAACTTTACATTAAATATCGTCCATTTTTTGCATTGAAATATATTTTAACTTTACCCAATTTAACACTTATGCTTAAGTACAACTAACAAAATTGGTAACAAATATTGATTTCAATTAATTTTTCGAGGAAAACTTCTTCTGTAAGGTTTTCACTTTGTGATGGCATAATTTATATTATTAAAAGACAAATAACTTTGTACACATCACTTTATTTGATACTCAGTAACATGTTTCATGAACAATGTTCACCTCATTAGGGGTATACTTTAACTCCTGATGAGGTGAACATTGTTCATGAAACATGTTGAGTGTGTATCAAATAAAGTTATGTGTACAAAGTAATTTGTCTTTTAATAAAATATTGATTTCGTTTGTTTTTAAAGTCAACAATCGACATTATATTTTTGGTGAGGATAAGCTATTATGATTGTTTTCATTAAAATACGCTACGAATATTTAATAATAATTATTGTTATTTTTTGTTAAAAAAATAAACATGCTGGGTATAAATATTTTTTTCAATATATATTCAGTGAATGATGTGTTAAAATGGGTCAATAATATCTTTATTATAATTATTATCTAAATTCTATACTATTTTGGTGAAATACCGCCCTAAGGATGCTTAACAAAACTATAAAATAACTTAAATCCATCAATTAATCATTTTACATAAAATAAATAAAATTATATATATTTAAAACATGTACATTGTCACTTCATGGCAAGAGTAGGAATAACGAAAGATATATGAAAATGGATGAAAAAATTGTTAGTAAATGAGGACAAAGTTGTGGGGATTGAAGTTTAGTTAATTAAATACGTTTAAAAAGTTTTTGTACCCCTGAGAAAGGGTAGAGTGTAGACACAGGCAACACGGGGAATTGTAGATGATTATAAGCCCACGTTAACCTCCGTCTTGATGTGGTCTCACAGACTAAGACTGGAGATCTGGAAGATGGGACAAGAGGACATGTCTCACTGTGATATCACATTTATTGTTTGGACGTTTAGTTACATCTTATATCAACGTCCCTTTCAACCGCTTGACGGATCAATTCAAGCTTGAACAGTAAACAACATCTTGGTTCGAGAATAATTATATTATTGCGATTTAGGCTTACTTTAGCAACAAATTTGAATGTATCCTGATATAATTTATATTATATACCGGCTTCAGACAGCTGGGAGCAGTTCCGACTCTTGTTGGGTACTCACATACAAAATGTTGATGATTCTTTTTATATGTGAATACCGAACAAGAGTCCAAACTGCTCCCAACTGTCTGGAGCCGATAAGACTACTAAATCCTCAATTGGGGTATGTTGTGAGGCAGAAGGTAGTAGGGAGTGAAAGGAGATGGAAAAAAGATAGGTGTGGAAGTATACGGCTCTTCAAATCGTGTCATCAAACACGGTTTAAGTCATTCGCGAATGATGGTTATTCATCAACAGATACTGAATATTTTCTGCTCTGAAACGCGCCGTAAATATACTGCATATTGCTTTAAATCATTAAATTGTGAAACAACACAAACCAGTCAAACAAAACCGATCGGCGCTCGCCGGGATGTAAACCAGTGGCAAGGAATCGTAATCACTCAACCACGGAGGCCAAGTGTTTCAATATTTTAAGTTTACGTGATTATTCAAAAAATAAAAACTTTTGCAAAAAATAAACTGAATTTTTTATTTATTACAAACAATTTCTCTCAGGACCTATGGCGTCTTTGGGGATGCCGGGTGGAGGGTTTATTTTGATGATTTTGAGATGTCTGGTTTTGAATACTTTCAGATGAAAACTGCAAAAGGAAATAATATTCGATTGTTACGAATTTTTGGGTTGTTCTTTAAGAACTCACCGTTAAAAAATGTTCGTTACACCGTCATAAATCTCTGTAATATTATCATGAACGGTACAATTTTTTTTGTTTAATCTAAAAAAGCTATAAAAGTTTTTGTTGGTATTCTTTTTTTAATTGTTGGAATTTTTGTAAAAACTAGGTACTTCGATTCAAAAACAACTCAATCTTAATGCGTTGTCTTCCCGGTTTGAAAATTTGCGGTAAAATAAAGCTGGTTAAACTAAACAAATTGTTCGATCTGAATATCGTAAAAAAATCACGCTACCATCTTTACAGATTTAATATGACATTCGAAAAACATTTTTGGTGTGAAAATCCTTATCTGTTGACAGTAAATCACCATTTAGATGACAGTTTTTACTGTATAAGATTTCAACTGTCACTGAATTAATGTCAAAATATGAATTATCTAGTTGGCTGATTTTTTAGATTTGTAAAATATTTATTTTGTTTGGTTTGTAAAATAAGAATTCTGGCAAGATAACAGGTTTATTCAAAATAAATGAAACGACATAAACCTCTTGTGTCAAATATCATGGAAATGTCAAATGTCTGTTTTAAATTCCGCGTAATATTAAATTTCTTTGAATGATATGAGGAAGACTTATTTTACGTTTCACCAAATCTCCTTTCAAAAAGTCGAATAATCACAGGATGGGTTACAAAGCAATTGTTTTGTCATAATAACGTAAGAGCGGAAAATCGTACGTTAAAAAATACGATTTCGGAAATAGAAAACCTTTTAATGCAATACACAATATAAAATTTCGTTTACTAAACTTTTCACGAATAAAATACAAAAGTTTCCAGAAAACGCCGCCGGTTGTACTATTCGAATCTTCGTTTTATTTGTGTTTTGCAATTTCGAGATTAAATCTCAGAAGAACAGTGGGAGATCTGCAATGGCGTGGTTTACAAAATACAGTTCTGTTGTGAGTTAAATAAATCGGGAAACATTTTTTAGAAGTTTCAAATTAAAACACCAAAACAATTAAATATTATTTGTGTTCCCGATATTGTCTTGGGAATCCTAAAATCGTTGAAAATTCTCGTAGAATTGTATTAGATTATATTATTATTATGTTGGATTATATAAGATATAAAATATAAGTTTTAGAGCAAAATAAAATATACTTAAAAAAAAAAGAATAAAATGTACTATGTATACTATCACACTATTTATACTAACATATATGTAATTTGGTAGCATTTTATTTTTAAGCTTATAAAATATACTAGGGTATTTATTATAGATTAAACGTTGCCACCCTCTTAAAATATTGATATGACGTTTAATTGTTTCATCCTAATATATCTGCTAAAGACAAATAGACCTCACGTTTCCATTCTGTATTATTATTTTAACTTGTGTTTTATGGCTCAGGAAAATAATTCAGTAATTCAGGAAGGATGCTGCGTGCCACTATCTAAATCCTAGTATTCTTTCAGTTACGTGAAGCGACTGGCCAATAATAAGAGAATAACAGAACTTGAATAGAACCTTTACCGAAAATAAATATTAACTGATGTTGAGAATAAAATTTTAAATTTCAAAGTAAAATTAAAATTTAATAATTTTCAAATTCTACGAAACAACTGGCCCTAATTTTCCCCCATAAATAAATACACAATATTATGTTTACAGATTAAATTGGAATGAGTGGATCTTGAAAAAAGTGACGAAAAAGATATCCTACAAATCTATTCCTTACATGATTTTATTTTAATTCTAACCTGAATTTTTAAAAATTATATAACATAATATATTGTAATTATGTTTATTTTGTAGAACTTCATTCTAATTTTAAGTTTGTCATGTTTAATAATAATAGGTATCGTTATTTTTTTTCTGCTTTGTAATTATTATTACGCATGACATATGTTTCACCTTTCGAAAGCATTATCAAACTTGACACACTTGTATATTGAAAAGGCATGTGTGATTGATCTATGCGATATGGGGAAAAAACGAATTGAAAAATTATTGCTGTTCTCATGCGGCAGATGTTAATTGTTTTCAAAAGTTGGTCATGCATCTTCCGGCTGTGCATCGCTGTCACAGGGTTCAACGATACTTCAATTATGTTCGTAGAAGCACCTACCATTAGCATTTAACCAGTACAACATATACAGTTTGCAACATTTCACGTTTTGTCGAATAATTAGAGGCAATAAATATCAAATGTGAAAAATAAACCATTTTATGAAAACTTTTACTGAAAAACTCAACCCTGTACAAAAAATGTCAATGTTGGTAAATCGTCATTCATCTCTTACTCCGGTGTTTACCGGAACAAAAGCGCAGAATATATCCCCGAAACCTCAGCAGAGATAGAATTGCATCTAGGCAAATTCGCATACAAGGGAACAATCGTTCTTCAATTTAAAAGCAATATAATATTTCCAAATCTGAATTGTTTTGGCTCGCTCGGCGAGGATAGGAATACTTGCAACTGCGCTACATTTATTTATCTCCACTTTTGCGCGCCGACGCCAAAACGGAATATTTAAATACTAACGCCCACCATGAAAAAATTGTGTGACTTTAAAATGGCTCGAGTATTAAAAAAATCGTTAAAAGTGGGTTTTAAATTCGAGGACTAATTTTTTAAATAATATTTTATTGTCTTTAGAAAATGTTATTTTTTTCGCGCTTCATTGCTGCAGGCCAACTAACATTACACCTTACAAGAGGCACCCATTTAGATCATCATCTATGAGTGTAAAGAAAGACAAAGAAAGTGTATCGCTACCCGGTGGGGCTGCGTTCTGATAGAGGCTCGGATGAAAAAGGAACTATTTATTAAGGCTCCGTAGTAACTGTTCAAAAATAAGAAGAGGATGGCTCGAACGGGCTATATCTAATTACGAATGTTAGAGGAAGCGCGTTAATATACGACCGTTATAATTAAGGGGCGTCAAAATTATTTAACTATTTTCTGGCGGTTGGCGTCGTCTAGCGGTAAGGCTCTTGACTAGCAATCCAAAGGTCGCGGGATCGAATCCCGACGTGGAAAATAAATTTTTATTTGATAAATTTGTGTTAATTCACAATCAAATCATTAAAAATAATATATAGTATATTTGCGCCACGTTCCAGAGTGGAAGATGAGTATCTTAATAAAGCACGACTTATTCAAAATAGAGCAAAAATCTCTCGATAAATATCCTAAGTAGCATTTGAAGAAACACCATAAATTTTTTCGTGTGTAACTATAACATGTTTTTAATTATTTCTGGGGTGAACCTCGCAATTTTTTTCTATCGAAGAAAATTCATATAATTACAGTTTTGGCTCGACATATTATGTACAGATATTTTCTGCAAAAATAACATACATTTTTAAGAGCTAACAAACTTTAATTATTCATGAGAAATACGTTAAAAATCTCTAGAAATTTGGAATGCGGGAGCTTAATGCAGGTCTTGAGGAGACCCGGATCAAAATAAAATAACTGTTGAATTAATTTTTATTAATAAAATCCAATAAATGGAATATGTCTGAATGTATCCGAAAATTTAAAAAAAAAACGGTTTTTGAAAGGTGATGAAATACGCTTTAAAATTTTATAAATGGAACTAAACGTATAATTTTTGAAATATAAAAACTTTAATGTAAACATAAAAAGTTTTAAAAATGGCTCACCTTACGTTTTTTCGCGATGTTCCCAGAGACTACTGCTGGAGAAGTCAAAGGGACTCCTTTAACCATTTTCTACCGATTCGCCCTGCCAGGCAACTGGTGGGCAGATGCATTCGCCGCCAAGACCCGAAAAAGTCACCAAACGTAGATAACCACTTGGGGTGACCTATGGCAGAGGTGTTAGTTATCTAATAAATGGTTCCTGGGGCGGCGGTACCCATACCTGCCTCCCAAATTAAATTCTCTTTCCAATACCGTAAATTTCATATTTGGAAAGGAAGACACAACGATTTCTGAGACCTACCTTCTACCCAAAAATTTCTTTATGTAAAAATACTATACTACTTTAGTATTCATCTTTGAAAAACACACCGTAGGCCAGCGCACGAACTGTGGTGTGAAAAATTCAAAATAGAAAATGTAGTCTTCATTCAATGTGTAATTAAAACACCGTGCAACGGTTGGAAAGTGTTTTTTTATAAGAAAGATTGAATGTATGTGTGTATTAACGAAGTACCAAAAGTTTTTTTTTTACGTTGATACGAGAAACAGATTTATTTTAGGAATTGTTTACCATTCAACTTGTTCGTGGATCCAAATTTATTCGATTGGATTCAAAAATATACATCTCATTTCCTATTGCTGTTCCTTGCCTTTCTGTGAATCAAAAATATGAACCATTCATCCCAGGTTTTCATTAAATCCCATACTGGGGAACAGCATTCAATACAGGATCTATTAACCGGGATGGGACCCGCTATGATTACTTTCAGAAACGGGGAAATGAGCAATATCCAGGGAAATATTTCTTACAAATCTTATTCGAGAATAAATTGCGAACAAGGGGTGGAGAATGGTTCGAGAATTATGGGAATCAGTGTTATGGTAAAGCATAGAGAGTTGTGCATTTCGTAAACTAAGCAGGATATATTTATTGGATTGGTTTTGGTTTTCAAAATTTAATAATTTAAAAATAATATAAGGTTTATTGGCGGCACAATCCAGAGTGCTAGATAGATCCTCGTAGTATTTCCTTGGTGTAAGATTACCATTCGGAATTGAAACAATGATTGAAATGGCTTTAGACGTGTTTGGTGACTAGCTCTGAATAGCCAGGCACCTTCCCACCTTCCTCTTGAACATCTTCTTCCCGTCCTACTACCTTCAGCTTCAACATACCCCAATTTGGGAAGCCATGGTCTTACTGGCCCCAGATGGGAGCAGTTTTTTTATATTAACTCCACACAGGAGGCCCTGAGGAAAATAATTTCCCTCAGGGCCTATGTCATCTGGGATGCTGTGTGGAGGGTTTTTTGAAGAGAGGAAGGAATGAACATTGGTCTTGAAGAGACCCATGTTGTAGGAAGGAGGAAACACAGATGCCGGCAAATCGTTCCATAGCCGAGCTGTTGAACTCAAGAACGAGTCAAAAAAACGACCCGTTCTCATGTCACAAATGTCAACCGTGTAGTTGGCAGTCGTTAAGCTCAGTTTTCTGTTACATATAAATTATATCAGAAATAATTAATAAAATTGTCTAACACGGGCAGCTCCACCAAATAAGGCTAAAAATGAAGTTAAAGCAAAAAGACACATAGCGAGACAAAGAACCAGGCGAAAGTGGTAAATACTCTCAGTATCACCCTGGTAAAATTCAGAATCAAAATGTTTCGTTACCTAAAACGGCAATGTTATTTAGTTTATTTTTAACGAATCTCCAAACCAAAAAATCAGCAAAATTCTTAATTTCACGGAAAAGGTATATTCTTTGGGAAATTCTTTCTTTGAAAATGTCGATTAAAAATATGAATTTAACTTTCTATTCTCTTTTATGTACGAAAATTAATTGAGATTACGTGATGATTTCTTAAAGGCTTCAGTTTTTTTTTTTATTTTGTTGATTCTATTGTTCCATGAATAAATATCATTTTGCCATACTTTTACTTAAAGGATTTTATAATGCCTACAAACCAAAATCCACAATAAAAAAAACATTTTTGTACATTTTTAAAAGATCAAGGGAGCTTCATTACTTATTATATAAAGTATCCTCCAAAAGACCTAAAAAAATTACGTGAACGCTTAAAGTGTTCCAAATATTGTTTCTTTATTCACAACGGCCTCCGTGGTCCCGAGCAAGACTCTCGACTCACAATCCGAAGGTCGCGGGTTCGAACCCGACGTGCGCAAATAAATTTTATTTGATTAATTTGTGTTATTTCACAATTTATTCATTTAAAATAAAATATAGTATATTTGCGGCACGTTCCAGAGTGGAAGGTACTATCAGTATTGCCCTGGTCTAAGACCACCATTCAGAATTGAAACGTTGCTTGAAATGGCTTTTGCCGTGTTTAGTGACCAGATCTGAATAGCCAGGTACTTCCCCACCTTCCTCTTTCCTATCTCATTCCCCTCCCCACTACCTTCAGCCTCACAACATACCTCGATTGGGGATGCCATAGTCTCACTGGCCCCAGACAGGAACAGTTGGGACTCTTGTGGGGTATTAACTGTAAAAAAAAAAAAAAATGTCGATAATAACGGTTAGAAACATCGATAAAAAACTCCTTAGATTGGTTTAGAGCCTAGAAGCAGGTCTTATAGAAGTCAGTCTGACAATAAAGAATAAACACAAATGCGCCAATATGTTGGTTGCAGACTACGGGTTTAGAAGTGGGTCTTGTACACACTCTGTCTAACAATAATGTTTAAACACAAAAACGCCAATATGTCCCTTTCTGAATACTTTTCGTCCCAAAACTGTTGAGTTAGTATTGAAAGTGTATTAATTAATTATGTTTTAAAAATCACAATTTGTGGTTTTCAGATTGCTTTGTTAGTTTAAAAGTAATCGAAAGGCACAATGATTTTGTTTGCTGTTTAAAAAGCGATGGCTCATCTGATATTTTATATTTCTTTGTTTACAGTACAGTGTAGAGAGATTTAATTTTAGATCTGGCTATGGCGTAGCAAGCAGAGTCGTAGTGTAGGCGCTAGACTCGTAGCACCTACAGTAACGGCTACAGTTATGTGCTACGACAGGTTTTTAGTTTTTTCCTTCTCTTCGTATTACCGGCCCGACACTGCATACCTAAATAGCTCGACGTTACATTAGATAATGGCGAATTCGCTGGGGTAATGATCTGAGAGAAATATATTTAACAAGAAATGTATTTACGATAAACGCTCTGAATAGGCATTTCGTTTCCACGTTTGAATTACAGAAAGCGTTAGCTTGTGATAAAGTGATTTTTTAAGAATTGAAATCGAGTATTCACATTTTGTTTTTTTTTTTCATTCATTATAGATATTGTAATGACTAAAGTAAGTAAAGAATTTTGGTAGAATTGGAAAAGCTATTATGAAAATTATATCCTGGTAAAAAAAGATAATGGGCCAACAAAATTACAATAAACCTTTAGAAATTAGGAGTTTTGAGAGGGCTTAAATTTAGCAAATTAAAGGTGAAAATAGTCAGCAGGTGACCAACACAATTGAATTGTACTACTTTAAATTGTGAAGACACTGGGATTTATAATCAGAACAATCAAAGACTTCGATCCGTTGGTAGTTATAAAACCGTTTAACTATCACTAGTATGCAGTTTGTTAGAATTACAATTGCTGAATTTATTAACCTCAAATTACATGCTCCTACTCAATACATCAACTGTATTTTTACCACATAAGCTTAAATTGTGTCCCCTAGAAAATAGAAGTAAAATAAATTACTTAACTCTTCTGTTCAAAATTATGCATTCTGAATTAAACTGTTGTGAACTCCTGCATCTCACCGAATCCAAGGTACCGATCGACCAACAAGACAAAATATATTATACCGCAACAATAACTCTGGAACAAACTACCACATACACGCACCTGTTCTCACCTTCATACACTTGGAAACAAATGCATATCGACAAACTTACTCAAGTTTACCATTATTTTAGAAATACCTGAATAATATTTTGTACCATATTTTTATATTTAAGAATCTCCGCATGGGAGCAACTGCATATATTTTTCTATTCCTTCTGTTTATCTGCAATGTACAAACTTATTAATTTTTATATCTCTGTATCATGCACTTAGTCGCTTATTATTTATAAATCGCAGTCAATCAGACCGTCACCTGTAAAATTATATTACCATGTTATGCCACCTACGATTTTAAAACTTTCTCTTCTATTGTAATACATTATTTTCATACCTTTATGCCTAACCATGTATACCTTTTACATTCATTTGTTTCAAGTTTATTTTTTTCTTTATAAAAACCGTGTCTCAGTATCACACACTAATCACACAAAAAACCCAACTGAATACAGAACAATAGCTTAAATAAATAGAGAAAATAATTAAATGTATATTAAAACGAACTAGCTGTAATTAAATTTATATAATTATATATACATTCTTCGATTACCATAATACGGGCATGTGCCTAGTGTGGTAATCGAAAAACTTGTAAAAACTTATACCTTTGATATTTTCATGAATAAAGAATAATTTTAAAAAAAAATTGTATTGAGTCATTTGCTATAGATTCAATAATTATGTACCATGCGTGTTACTCATTATTAATCATCTTGAGTCAAGATTATAATTAAGGTTATCGCACGCATATTAGCTAGGCATCGGTTCAGCATTGCCTCACCTCACCGCTTCGCCGCGTCGTCCGCCCGCCGTCAACGCAACGCAGGCACATCACCGGAGCGACTCAGCCCATCCGAGGTATCGGCACGGCTATGGCTGGGCTACGGCGCGGTTACGATTGGGCGACAGCTCGTTGGGCGTAAGCGCGGGGACCACAGATGTTCAGATGCCAACTCCGCGGTGAGGGCGAGATGGAAGCGCGGCGATGGCGTGACGTAAACGCGATGACTGAGAGTGACCACGCACTACATTCCGTTCGCTAGCTTTTCCCGAGGCGAGGCAATGCCGTTAGCTGATTAGTACACGTTTCAGTATGAAGTTAACGGTTCGAGGTGAGGCAATACTGATCCGGTGCCGGGGCGGGGTGTGCGAAAGCTTTTAAACCAATTTCTGACGGGAGCAGAAGAAAAATCAGATCATCATATATTCAATTGGTGAAAAAATTTTGATTTATTTATTGAAAAAAACACAAATGAAGGTGTTTATATTCAATTTTTGAAGGTATGACATGGAGTGATAATATTATGATGTATTTCAGAAGTCGATAAAAGAATTGATTTATACATGCATTACTTTGCACAACTTTTAAAAGCTTTGGCATTAAGGTTAACGTTTGTCAGCATTCAGAAAAATGAACCAATAAAATAACATTTTCACCACATCATTTAATTTGTTTTAATTTGATAAAACCTGCGTATGCTTTGTTTTCACGTGTTTATTTTCTTTAGTTATTTGGTTTAGATTACATTCGTTTTGTTTTATGAGAAACATTTATCACAATTTAATCTCTACAAGGAGCAAAACAAAATAACAAAATAAATATCCCATTACGAGACCAGTTTGGTTAAATAAAGGTCTCCCCTCGGAGATCTTATACCACTTTTGCAGGATCAAGTAATTGAGATAAAAGCTAGTTGTGGTTTGTGAAAAAATCGAATAAATTGTAACATCTTCCGTCCCGATCTTCGATATTAGATACATTCCTGTGTTATCTCCATTCCCGGGATGCTGGGTACAGCCCACATGCAAAGAAAGAAGCAATAAACAAAATGTACAAAATAAACGGACCCTGGAAGTAGGTCGGTGGTCGAATTATCCGATTTCTGGCAATATAATGTTCCATATAGATATCGTTAAGAGACAGATAATATACAAACAAGCAAACAAGTAAAAAATCTTAGTTCATTTTACGTAGAACTTGAATCTGCGTTGTTATAAACCGTATCTTTTACTCTTTTTATGACCTTTTCGGTTCGTCGTTTTAGTCGCTTCCACTCGGAAATAAGTTTTTATGTCGATTTTATCAGTGAATATCCGATGTCTGAAGATCTTCCCCGCCGATTTAAATTCTTTTCGTTAAAATTTTACAGTCTTGTTTAATATCGAATGGGGTGCTTAAAGTTTACGCGGGCGATTATCATACAGTATTTTTGCAAAGGTAGTGGCTGCTTCTCCAAATTGCAAACGGTTATTGGTTTTCCTTTAATACGTAATGTAAATGGGTCTCGTTTGATTGAAACCCGTTTCTTTTACATTAGCTCAACACAGGAGGCCCTGAGGAAAATAATTCCATTCAGGGTCTATGTTATCTTTGGGGATGCTGTGTGGAGGGTCTTTTCAGTAAAGGAAGGAGAGGAAGTTTTTGCAAAGAAAAGGATATTAGGGGTAGGTAGAAATCTGGGGGTCAGTATGTCCAGAGTGAAGGACGTATGAACCCATCCCTCCCACTGCGGTGAAAGGTACTTTACTTTTAGCACCGGTATTTTGACAATATAAAGGTTGTACGTGTGCACCGTGCCAACCATCGGGTATTAGGAGTTTACCTAAACACATTTCGCTCCATATTTTCAATCAAGGGTTTTAAAGCTCTATTTGTAGATACCATATTTTTTTTTACTAGGAGTAAAAACCCATGGGTAAAAAACCGAAATGAAGTAAATACTAAGGTTTGCAGTTGAAAAAAATTGAACTTCCGACAAAAAACTTAAAAAAAACACAACCGAATAATATTATGAAGAAAAAATAGGCATCACATAATCAACGTAAACGTGACAATATGTCAATAAATTTATGTAATCAATATTACATAATTTTTTTGACATATTGTAATATATCCACTGAAAACTATAATTATGGTGCATGCAATGTATCTTAGTATTTAATTTAATGAGTTGACATATCCAGTCATTGCATAATATTATAATGTGACTTTTTTAAACGTTCTGCTACCTCAACTCCACAGTATTATTTTAGCTGTCAAGTGGTATAGTCTTGCAAAATTGCTTGGTTCTCGTATGTTTTCTTATTTGATCTAACTATAAACAAAGCAGTAACTGTTCTATTATTACGACTTTTCCCGAAGGGAGATACTGGATGTAAGAAATCGCATCAAAACAACGCTACGTATAATAAAATACTCGTCCATGTGCCAAACGACAAAACTATTACCACTTCAACCCTTACTATTCGGGCTTCTTTCTTAAACCATCCCTTGTAACTGGGCTACTCTAAAATGGTACGCGAGCTTATAGATAAATTTTTAAAATTTTATTTTCAATCAAGCTATAAATATACGTAGCACTTGTACTTGGAGGTCAATTACACATCATCTTATTCTTAATTGGCAATATTGCGTCCAGCTTTCGCCATTGACCTATCTCAAATATGTAATGTCTTCAGTTTTGCCGAAGTCGATGCACGCGCCAAAATGTTCAAAATATTTTAAATTTGGAATGCGATTTTAACCCTTATGTTTTAAGAAAACGTTTGAAGAACAACATCAGAATCGCTTGGGGTATTCTTATTCTTTAGGTATAAAATACCGTGTACACACCTAGGGAACCGGAATAATTTCTATGGAATTCTTTATGCCCCCGGCCGAGATATTTCGCGGCATTAGAGGTGTCAAATTCGGTAGCGTCGTTCTTGTGAAAAAGATCGTAAAACATATAAATTCATCAAAAAACGCAAGTAATGTTGTGTTTATGCATGGTTTATTGTTCAAGGAATGTGTTTCATTATATACGATAGCACAAAATAAACCCACAAAATATTACGTCAATGTCAAAACATCGCGATTTTAC
This sequence comes from Glyphotaelius pellucidus, assembly GCA_936435175.1. Classification (NCBI taxonomy): domain Eukaryota; kingdom Metazoa; phylum Arthropoda; class Insecta; order Trichoptera; family Limnephilidae; genus Glyphotaelius; species Glyphotaelius pellucidus. The sequence goes on along the minus strand of OW386538.1, from coordinate 27,519,457 downwards.
ATTGTTCTTCTTTGGCACTTACGAGTTAATCATTTCAGCCCTCTGTAGGCGACCTCTGTTTCCTTATTGTTTTTTTCCTCTGGTAATCCATTGGCTGGTTATCTTCTTGATGTCATCCAATTTCAAGCATGGGCCTTCTGAGAGGAGATTCCGTTCTACTTAAATATATCCGTAACAAGAAAATTATCCTTATCCCTAAAATTAACAACATTTTACTTTCATCCGAGAAAACTGGAATCGCAGTTTAACTAACTACCATCACGCCACGCCGTTTCGAGTGTCTAATAACTCGATTTTCGCACACACTCCTTGCTTTATTCACATTCGTGCATTGGTTCATCTATACACTTCTATTATTCTTACTCTTGACATGGCTCAACTCAAGTACCTGATTCACGATGGTGCTGTGTCTTCTTCGGACGTCCCCGACTTCTCCTACTATTCGCATTAGCGTCATATATTTTTCTTAGACTCCTTTCTTCATTCATTCGCTCTACGTATCTAAACCATCCAAGCGTCTTAATATTGCTTATTATGCTTACACCAGTCTTGCATTTTTTGAGGATTTCCACATTGTTCATATGATCATACATCGTTGTACCACATGTACGCCTGAAAATTAGATGAAAGTCGTTAACAGTTTGAAGGTTAAGAAAAATTTCTTGGAACTATTTTCTCTTCGAATTCCAGAACGAGAAACTTCCCCCTGTGTTGTTCTAAAAAAATAGTCGTTGTAAAATCTCTCACTGGACAAACCATCTGCAGGTATGTTTTTAGATTTTCACGGCCAAAAAGTATTTTTGTTATTGTTTTTGGGGTGTTATGCCGTGTTTCGCTACCTCCTTCTTTAGCCAACGTTTCGGACAGCGTTACAGTGTCCATCATCAGGGCAGATGAGCAAATGATATTGGTGAGAGTGTTTACTTATGTGTGTCGAAGCGATACCGTGCTGCCAGCTCCATTTCTCTACGAGCTGGTGTTAGAAAAAATTCAGCATGGTTTTTTTGCGTTTAGCTTTGGTGTAGCCGTCAATTACTGGATACCAAGAACTATTGAGCTTAGCTCCGTCGTCTCTGTTAATATTGATGGGATCTGTTCATTTTATCATTTGCGTATGTGTGTACAGATAAAAAAAATCAAATAAATAAGATTAGTTTGGCATTTTAAAAGGAAGTGCTTTTAAAATGATTACAAAAAACTTCTCATATTTAAAAAATGGTAGCAGACCTCTGCCTTATCTCCGACCCCTCCCCCTCCCCCGAGCCCCATACCCCAGTATCACTCCAATCAAGATAGCCTCTTGACGACATTATTTTTCCATTCACTGCGATGACGTTATTTATTTGTGCTTAATTCGACCAAAGCGCCATACAAATTGCTTTCTTTTCTTGTTCTCTCTTCTCACGCTGCGAATAGTTTCAACTGCCGCCAACCCAAAGTCGTATTGGAGATAGGGAAAGCAGGGGTTAGTAAACTCAAGTTATTATATCACAGGGATATTATGCGGTTGAGAAAATTTCATAATATATTTTACTTGCGATGTTGCAATATTTTTCTTATTCACAAAATTTCTTTTAGAAATTTCTTTTTTTTTACAATGTTCTTACCATCAAGACGGTTTTTTATATACTGGCGCAGACGCGTAAATCATAATGGAACCCCAAGGATACAAAAGTTCCATTATTATAAAAAAAACAATTAATTTAATGATTTCTTAAATTATTAAATTATGGTTAGGTACTAGGTACAGGTACCTACTTTATCGCTCATCTTAACTATTCTTCACTCTATCAGTTCCCATGTTCACCATTTTATTAACAAAAACACGATTTATGAAGAAATTACAAATTATTTTCTGTCAAAACTGCGCAGGACACTCGGCACGCGATAAAAATAATCACCACTGCGCATGTGCGAGATGAAAAAGGCGATGTTGCCAGATTTAAAAAAAAAATAATCGGAGTTTTTTTATTAGTTCCAAATCGAATCTTAAATTGTACGGTCCTTATACAACGTTGAATGGTTGAAAAGTGATTTTTAATTAGCAAGGCTGTAAATATCGAACAAATTCCACCAAAAGCTTTCCGCGTTCTACAAATCTTAGGATTACTTGAAAGCTTTCAACAACACATTTTAGGTAATAATTTACTCAACGATCAATTCAAAAGGTAACAATGTAACAGCTAATTCCATATATAATGAAAAAAAAAATTATTCATCGTTAAGAATCCAAATAGCAAAATGCTCGATGTACAAATTGCCCGTCCCTCCGAGAGCGAGTCTTACGATAGTAGACTGTGATTTAATCTTTTAATGATATTACGTCTTCGAGTGCTGACAAAGGAAGAAAACATCGCTCCTCTGGCGAATGTTATTCCAAGAAACAAAATTCAAACGAATAATAATAATTTCCCAAGTTGCGTACGTATTTAAGATTAAGTTAAATTATAAACGTCTTTGCTTTTGGGAGAATCCGCTCCTCCATTCTGCGATCTGTGCCAGATTTAATTTGCCAATTTTAAAGATTTTCATACAATATAAAAAAAAAGAATGAAAAACGAAATAATAGCACTTTTTGTAACACTTATTCCAAAAATAAATTTTCTCCGGTTCCCTTAAAAATTTCATTATTGCCCAGGATATGACGTTATTATTTTTAATGGTTTTCGTAAATAAAGTTCAGCTCTATAATTATTTGTAAGCGTGACAGCTGTATCGGTTTCCAAAATGACGGTAGGGAAGCCACCGACAGACAATTTTTTAAGAAGAAGATCGAAGATCTTTACATATCTGAATGAACCATCCGATATAATAAATAGTATTTAAATTGCAAAGTTAATTGTTAAAAAAACGTAAATCAAAATGATAAGTTAATTTGGTTACAATGTTATATTCACCTGAAATTTGCAGACATTATCTTTATTTGGGTCTTGTACATCGAATATACCTTGATCGGAGAATGCACTGCATGAGTTCAATCAGCTTCAGCTTCGTTAATTAAATGCACTTAAATCGATGAAACGCTTTGCTTTGCGTTAACTGCATTTCCCAAGTAAATTTTATAATTGAGGGTTAATTATTTTTTAACGAAGCTGTTGATTCCCTTCTACGTCCATTCTCAAACACACACACGTAAACTATGTTTTTTTGACATGCACTGCTATCACCACTATGGAGTCAGTGGTCAGGGTATCTGCATAATATATGGATGCTTTTGAATTGACCCAACCAAACCTTCGTTTCAAAAGCTGATCTTAATTAACATACAGGCATCTCTGCCGATTGCAGCCTTCAATCTTCCACAGTTCTCAAATTAGTTAAACATATTTTTTTGCCATATATCCTAATTGTTCCCTGGGATATAAGCATATCTGTTTCTTAATGCGTTCAACGACATTAATTATCGAAAATATGTTGATGAAATGATTATTTCTTACTCAGTCAAATGCTTAGTCTTATTTAGTTCAATACAACATGATTTACAAATTTTGTGATTACTTTGTATTCCAAAATTGTTCACAAGGTGAATATGTCTTCTGTATTGGCCACATTAGGTCTGAAACTGAAAAATTTTTTTTACTGATTAATCTATTTTGATCATTTTCCTCACATAGCGAATCATGTTTGAAAATGTTTGGATAAAACAAATTAGTTTTATGTGTGACCTCGTCATAGTAAATTTTTTACTGGCCTGACTTAACATTTGTTACAATTAGAGCTATCAAAACGTAAATACTGTCAGTTGGAACCCGACAAGCATTTAAATCAGAAAGCGAGGAGTGCAAAAGAATTATTTTAGTGGACGTTACCGATAAGTCGTATAAAAATATGTTCTGGGGGCGATCGTATCTCGAGTTATGTCCCGAATGAAAATAAAGTTCTCGGTCTTGTTTTCCCACTCCAAGTCAACTTGTTCTTTTGATTGGTCATAATAAAATTGATAAGCCGCGAACGCTGGCGGCATCGGACTTATCGGGACATTAAACCGCAAACCAACTCCCCCCCCACTCCCCTTTACCAGCCCTTCTCCTCCCCCCCCCCCCCCCCCTCCCCCTTCCCTCCCAGACACCCCAGCCACCAGTCTCAACCCTCAGTCGGGGGTGACTAAACGTCTGTGGATATTTTGAGTCACTCTTCTGAAAATAATTAGTTTAATGGTGTCTACATGATTGCACTCTTTCATGTTATGTAAAAAATCATAATATCGGAAAAAATACACGATTTATTGTTGGTGTAAAATTTACTACGTTCGTTGTACACATATATTGTTTGTAACATAAATTTGGCAATTTAAAAGTAGGTTGCTACTTACGTTATTTTACGTTAATGGCTACCTTCATGGGTAACTTTCAACTTTTTTTTATATGAATCAGGCACAAGAGTCCCAACTGCTCCCGTCTGGAGCCAGTGAGACTATGGCATCCCCAATTGGGGTATGTTGTGAGACTGAATGTAGTGGGGAGCGGAAGGAGAAGTGAAAGAGGAAGGTGGGAAGTACCTGGCTATTCAGATCTTGTCAACAAATACGGCTAAAGCCATTTCAAGCAACGTTTCAATTCTGAATGGTGATCTTACACCAGGGCGATACTGTGAGTATCTTCCACTCGGAACGGGCCGCAAATATACTATATATTATTTTAAATGAATAAATTGTGAAATAACACAAATTAATCCAATAAAATGTATTTGCCACGCCGGGATTCGATTCCGCGACTTTCGGAATGCGAGTCAAGAGCTTTACCGCTGAACCACGCTGGCCGCCAATTGAAACGTATAACATAACATTGTACTAGAAAAATAAGAATCAATTTGGGAATTACATTATATGAAAATTATTGCTTGTTTTTGTTCTAATAATATTAATAACGGAGATGTTCAGTTTTATTTTGGAATATTATGATTTTACATTACTCACAAGAGACTCCAAGAGAAAATAATTTCCTCGTTATCCTTCAAATGTGGACTACACAACCATCTTAGATCATACGACGTACATCGTGATTACTTCAAGATTGATACACTTAAAACTAGAAGGCAATTGACTGATGTTTACGTAAAATTATTCACTGCCATCTTGATTTACATTATTTCTTAGCAGTATTGAAATAAATGTCCCCAATACCCATTGTTTAAGACGCCATAACATTTTTCACATGAATACATTTAAAAATAATATCGCCTACTTTAGCCCCTGACCCAGATGTGTTGTCTATATAACAAGATAGATTGTGCTGAAGTAGATATTTTCGTCGATAATTTGAACGGATTAAAAAAAAAAGTTTTGGCGCTGTTAAAAAATACTAACTAATTATATTGTGTCAATTGACTCTCTTGCTACTCATTGTAATGTGTTACTAGAGTGAGCTTGTACATAATTTTGTATTTTTATTTGTGATGTCATTGTTTTTCTAATTGTACGTATCTGTATTTAATTGAATGTAAATGTAGATTTTTGTAATTCTGTAATAACTGAGTTTTTAAAACTGGATTGTTCTCACGTAAGTGCAAACATCTATAAAACCCAGTATCTATACTAATATTATAAAGAGGAAGGATTTGATTGTTTGTTTGTTTGTTTGTTTGTTTGTTTGTTTGTTTGCATCGAATAGGCTCCGAAACTACTGAACCGATTTGGAAAATTCTTTCACTGTTGGGAAGCTACACTATTCCCGGGTAACATAGGCTATATTAAAATTTTAAAAAAATTAGCAATCCTTACTAAAACTCCAATAATGTAACCCAAGGTGTAAAAAAATTACCTAAAATATTCTTTACATCGCGTGCGCTGCGAAAACCATTGATGATAGAATAAAATAATGTACTACGACTTTGCAGAACACATCATTATCTACAAAAAATGTCGCGACAGCATATGTCTAACTATTATAGTTACGCCACAATAAGTGTTCTTTTATTTTAAAAATTTAATTGAAATGCCGCCGCTAGAAAAGACTCTTTATTTGTATCTTCGTATTAATTTTTATCAAAATAAATTATTTTATATTCGAGACTGCTTCAATGCCTTTATATTACTTTTTGAATTATTCAATTCGGACATCCCATCTGAAAGATATCACGAGTTTAAAAATTGTAAGTATTATACGATGTAAGCGTCACTGGGGTACGGACCGTACGAGAGGACACCAACAAACAATCAAATCTTTCCTATCTTATATATAAAAATTAAAATTTGTTTGTTCGTATTTTATGCGCTGCCATACCGTTCATCCGATTGCGATGAAACTTTGGTGATTTGTTGTGCGCACGCCCGCAAAGGATAAAGGCAAGTTCTTGCGTTATTAAATTTGAATTAATGAAAATGTGCTTATGTGAGGAAAGGCAGGGGGGAGGGGGAGGTGGGATACGTGGGTGGGAAAACGAGGGATGGGAAGGCGGGGAAGGTAGAAGGGAAACGTGAAAGGGGAAGGGGACTCGGGAGATGAACGGGGACGCACGGGAAAGGACATTCAAGGAGAATCAATTGATTTCTTTGCATTGCAACGCAAGCCGTGCTTTGTGCTTTGTGCTTTGAGTTTTAGCTTTAAGCTTTGAACTTTAAGCTTTGAGCTTTGATTTTTGAGCTTTAAGCTTTGAACTTTATGCATTCAACGTTAAGCTTTACGTGTTGTTTAAGCTTTGAACTTTAAGATTTGATATTGAATTTTAAGTATTGAGCTGTGTGCTTTGAGATTTGTGTTTTGAGCTTTAACTTTAAGCTTTGAGCTTTGAGTTTTAAGCTTTGTGCTTTGAGATTTGTGTACTGAGCTTTAACTTTGAGCTTTGAGCTTTATTTTTAAGCTTTGTGCTTTGAGTTTTAAGCAGTTTAGAGCTTTGATATTAAGCTTAAACTTTGGCGTTTAAACTTTGAACCTTGCTTAAAGCTTGAGCTTTAAGATTGAGCTTTAAGATTTAAGTTTAATGTTTGAGCGTTATGTTTTCGGCTTTAAGCTTTGAGCTTTGCGCAAAGCACAAGGCTTAATGCTAAAAGCTTAAAGCTTAAAACTCAAAGCTTTAAGCTGAAAGCTCAAAGCTTGAAACTCAAGGCTTTAATCTTAAAGTCAAAGCTAAAAGCTCAAAGCTTAAAGCTCAAAGCTTGAAACTCAAAACTTAAAGCTCAAAGCTTAAATCTCAAGGCCTTAAGCTCAAAGCTTTAAGCTCAAGGCTTTAACACAAAACTTAAAGCTTAAAGCTCAAAACTTAAAGCTAAAAGCTCAGCTTAAAGCTCAAAGCTTGAAGCTCAAAGCTTAAAGCTCAAAACTTAAAGCTCAAAGTTTTAATCTCAAAGCTTTAAGCTCAAAACTTTAAGCTCAAGGCTTTAAGCTCAAAGCTTTAAGCTCAAAGCCTTAATCACAAAACTTAAAGCTCAAAGCTTTAAGCTCAAGGCTTTAATCTCAAAGCTTAAAGCTCTAAACTTAAAGTTCAAGCATAGTTCTCAAAGCTTATGGCTCAAAGCTTAAAACTCAAAGTTTCAAGCTCAAACTTGAAGCTCAAGGCTTTAATCTCAATGCTTAAAGCTCAAAACTTAAATTCAAAGCTTAAAGCTCAAAGTTTGAAGCTCAAAGCTTAAAGCTCAAAACTTTAAGCTCAAGGCTTAAAGCTCAAAGCTTTAAGCTGAAGGTTTTGATCTCTAAGCTTAAAGCTCTAAACTTAAAGCTCAGGCATAGTGCTCAAAGCTTATGGCTCAAAGCTTAAAGTTCAAAGTTTTAACCTCAAAGCTAGAAGCTCAAAGCTTTAATCTCAATGCTTAAAGCTCCAAACTTAAATTCAAAGCTTAAAACTCAAAGCTCGAAGCTCAAAACTTAAATCTCAAAGCTCGAAGCTCAAAGCTTAAAGCTCAAGGCTTAAATCACAAAGCTTAAAGCTCAAAACTTGAAGCTCAAAGCTTAAATATCAAAGTTTGAAGCTCAAAGCTTAAAGCTCAAAGCTTAAGGTTAAAGCTCAAAGCTTAACCCCTCAAAAATTTGGCGTATTTTGTCAAAAGGTATAAATGTTTCGATATATATCGACTTTGCAATAAAAATTCAAATAAATGGAATATTTGTAAATGTATCCAAAAACTAAATACTGGTTTTGAAAGGTGGTGAAATACGCTTAAATATACGGTTTATTAGAAATTACAAAAAAAAAATTAAATTCAAATTTTTTTAATGTTTTCTTTAAAAAAATTTAAAAATGCTCAACTGACATTTTTGATATTAAAATTACTGATCTATAGAAAATGTGTTTGTTTCTGTCTGTGTGTGTGAGGTTTTGCGTTGCTAAACCGTTCATCCGATTGCGATAAAACTTTGGGGATTTGATGTGTGCAAGCCCGCGATGGTTTCTATACGTGTATAGTGAGTTCTGGCATCATCTGGGACGAATGGGAAAGGGTTAGTAGAGCGAATTTTTTTCTTTATTGAGTGGCATAGCATATGCCGGGAACTCGCTATTGTATTTAAATGCCTGTGTCAGAATTTGGTAAAATTGAATTATGTAATAGAAAGTACCTACCCTAAAATTCTAAATCTATACTAATATTATGAATGCGAAACTGCGTGTGTTTTTTTGTTACGCTTTCACGCATAAACTAATAAACCGATCTTAGAATTTTTTTCACCAATAGAAAGCTACATTATATGCGAGTAATATAGGCTATAAATAATGGTAAGTTCTGGCGTTACGAAATTATAAATATTAATATATTATATTTATTTTACGTTTTCTGTCGAAAATGGCGAGTTATTGCTAACGTCAGAAGAAAAGCAAAACAAATCGTTGCCGTGAAAACCATGTTGATATATATAATTTTTTTAATTCGGGCATCGTAGTTACTATTTATCTCTAAAAAATGAATCGCCGAAATGTATTTACGCGCTTGACTTACGAACGACTTTTTTTTTTTTTTTACAGTTAATACCGCACAAGAGTCCCAACTGCTCCCGTCTGGAGCCAGTGAGACTATGGCATCCCCAATCGGAGTATGTTGTGAGGTTGAAGGTAGTGGGGAGGGGAAGGAGATAGGGAAGAGGAAGGTTGGGAAGTACCTGGCTATTCAGATCTGGTCACTAAACACGGCTAAAACCATTTTAAGCAACGTTTCAACTCTGAATGGTGGTCTTACACCAGGGCGATACTGATAGTATCTTCCACTCTGGAACGTGCAGCAAATATACTATATATTATTTTAAATGAATAAATTGTGAAATAACACAAATTAATCAAATAAAATTTATTTGCGCACGCCGGGTTCGAACCCGCGACCTTCGGATTGTGAGTCGAGAGTCTTGCCTCGGGACCACGGAGGCCGTCACCTCCGTGCACCCGACTGCACCTAATTGGATTTTACTACTGGTGAGCTCTGGCATTATGAAATATGCAAAAGGTGGCATTCGAGCTGTTTGAAAACTGAATGTACCGGGAAAGAATGCATGAAATGCGGGAGGGGGACTCGGGTAGGGGGTTCGCGGGAGGGGGAGGAGGGAAACCCGGGAGGGGGAGGGGAATCTGGGATTGGGAATCTAGGAGGGGGGAGGGGAGCTTGGGAGGGGGGTTCGCGGGACGGGGAAAGGGGTAGTGGAGTGGGGGGAGGGAAGGTGGAAGAGGCGGAGTGGGAACGCGAGAGGGGAAGAGGACGCGGGAGAGGAAGGGGAGGCGGAAGGGGAACGGGACGAATGGGAAAGAACACGCAGGAGAAAACAATTTATCTATTAAATGGCATGGCAACGCATGCCGGGTACCAGCTATAAATAAATAAATTGCAAATTTCAAAAGAAACTGATTATTCACAATGTAATAAATTGCATTTTTTCTTTGATTTCTAAGGGTGTTTTTATTCGAATAACATTTGCAAAGAATAGATAAATTATATTCGTTTTATCAACATCTTTGGATGGACTAACCTTTGGTAAGTATTAAATATTACACATTTCAAACACAGACTTTTAAAAAAATGCTCACGTTTTTATCTCGAACTTCATATCATCTGAGAAACTCTTTTACTAGATCAAACTATAATTTCTTTAAACTTTTATTGAGGCATAACTTACATGATATTGTTATGATCTTGTCAAAACATAAAAATGTTTTACGAATACACGGACATTAACGATTGAATTTTATTATCGGAAAAATTTCTCATCAATAAATAACTTTAAAATGCTTGTGTGAGAAAACCGGGATTTTCCCGTGTTATTTTCTGTATCCGTGAAACGTTTATGAATTTTGGATTATTTTACAAATGATTAGGCTGAGAAAAAGTAAAAAGACGATGACAAACATTGAACGAAAACAATAAAACATCTAAACATAATATTACATAATAATATTTAATAATCCCAATCGCAAATGATTTAATTTTTTTTAAATAATTTTCTGCCAATGCTCTTCTGCTGCGCAGTAAACACCAGTGACAATGTGAGGTGAAAGGAGTGATGAATATGCCTAGCGTAAACCATAGATGACTTTATTTGCCTTTTCATAAAATTCGCTTTAGCTTCTTGTGACTTAACTCTTTGAAGCGCTGTGGTATAAAAAATAGATCACCTAGAAAGAAAATAACTTCATCAAAACCACCATACATTAATAATTTTAGTAACTACTTTGTGAATCATGAATAATTTTGTTATTATTAACTTTGTGAAACTGACAAATTAGTTTTTAGCAATTTTACATGGCACTGCATTGTTTAGTCACAAGTCATAAGTTTGACATTTACAACGTTTGTGGTTTGTGGTGTTCTCCAACTTTACAGTAAAATATTTGTAAAGTATGCATTTTTTTACTTAAAAATTCTTCTTCATTTATCATTTGTCGAATTGTTAAAAAAAAGCATCGATGAGTTCGTTGTTTTTTTAGTAAATCGTTTTTGTTATGATGTTGTTTTGTGATCACCGTACATGTGATGTTCTATTTTTAGTTCGGATTATAAAATATGATTGTAAGTGTTATTTTTATTATTTATTGATACAACACGTCACGTAAACGTCTTCAAACGTCAAGAGCTATTTTTTTTAGAATTCTTCAAACAGCAACAGTGATCATTGGTGCTTAGTGTGAAGTTGAGCGAAGAAGATGAGCGTTTGGCAAACATTAAATTAAGTGCCTCTTCGGATGCTGATAAACTGCTGACTTTTTGTCTTTCTCTATCACATCTGATCATCCAATATGGAGGCACCTTCTCCTCTCCTGGTTTGCAATCGTCATCTACTTCTGAAGTCCATCTGTTACGTGCGCGTAACCAACCCATATCTGCTTCTCCATCTACCCAGTCTATACATATATCTGGTTTGTCATTCACTGCTGCTGTTCCAGCCACATTTACATCGATACCTGAGATTGTAGTCACGCATAAATAAAGTTGTACATTCAACATTGATCCCAATGACGAGTTCCAAGGAGAAACAGGGCAGCGTATGAAAAAGAAAATGATACATTTGACTTTAAGATACTTTTTCTGACAATGAAAAAGCCCATTCTGTGCATTTTTTCTGCAACTTTGGACTCTCGGTTTCATTGTTATTGTTTCCAGATCAATCTTCACCCACAGCAAGTAGGTCAATATTACCAAACCAACATACAAAATGGAAGTAAATTAAAAAAATTATCACATTAAACTAAGTAACAGAATTGTTTTTAAAATTGTGGTTAGAGAAAAATCAATCAAAATCAATTTTTGGAGGCGAATCTGTATTTTCATATGTATTTTACATAATACACTGTTTTAGCCAATGACCTCATTTGTCATCAAAAGCGGAAGTCTGTGTCTGGTAAAGTGGAAATAGGCATAAGCCCCCACCTCTCTACATGGACCCTGAAATAAGTCTGAAAAATATCACCTATTTACTAAACTACATTATTGTACCAGTTGATTATTTTGTATATTTTATGTCACGTACAAAGGGAAAAACTATTCCAAAAATTTACGCAGATAGTCCGATACAATTACAGACCAATTTAACTCAAACTGCTTTTTATTTTTAATTTGAACTTTTGAACAATAAATTTTTTAATAATTTAAATAACTTTTAAACAATAAATTTTTGATTGGAACATGAGAATTAAAAAAAATTATTTCCTTTTTTTATTTGATTTCACGCTATTTATAAATTACTAGCGAGCTCCCGGCATGCCACTTAAATAAAGATTTTTTTTCTCCCGCACGTCCTTTCCTGTTCGTCCCCGTTCCCCTTCTACATCCCCCCCCCCCTCACCTCACACATTCTCCACCCTTCTTCCGCATTTCCCTTCCACCTTCCCCGCTTTTCCCCCTCCCTCATGCTCCCTCCCACGAACTCCTGCCCTCCTTCATTCTTCTCCACCTCCCCCCCTAATTTCCCTCCCTGCCGCTAAACTACATGAAATACACACATTTTTCACTACTCGCGCGCCACCCATTGTAATTTTTTTGTAATAATTTCACTCGAGCTCACCATTGTGTATTGGAAATGTATAGAAACCTGAAAAAACGATATTTTTTCCGAAAAACTTTGATTTAAACCTAAGAATTTATCTCCCTGTGTTGCACGGTTGTATCAATGATCGATCACCTCATTCCAGAAAAGCCTTCGGCAAATTTAAAAAAATTGTTTTTGCGTTTTTATAATAAGTCCAGTGCATTTAAAAGCTTTTCAAGGATGACGAAAATAGGAAAAGAAAAATTCGTGCTTCAAAGAGTTAACTCCTTTTGCCTCGGGGAAAGTCGATTCCGAATGAATTTTCCCGATGTAAAATTGAAATTTTGTTGTTTTATTTCGTAAGCACCTCACCAGGAAAACCTTTACCGAGGAGTTTCTTTTTTTAGTTTTGGAAATACTGCTACTATCATTATAAGCGGAAAATATTATTTGTGCGATGATGGAGGAACTAGCTAACCGACGCGACGAATTTGAACTCACGACGTCCTACGCATTCAACTCGGTTATTAGCCGATCCTTTGTTTTATGATCCTATGGTTTATGTGTCCATATTAAAATTATGTATACCTACTTTACTCACATTAAATCATTGTATTTTACAGTAATATGCTTGGGTAATGAAAACGTAAAATTGTTAATTTTGTTGAAGGTGAATTGTGTTGTGTGTTGTTTCTCAGTTTTTAGATCTGAGACAATATTATTTTGCTACGTCAATCTGTGAAAATATAAATAAGTGAATTCATTAACAAATAGGAATTTAATTCAATCATTTAATTTCCATTAAATAAACCAACAATAGTTTATTTAATACATAGTGGTCATTGGTCTTTCTCGTGAAGCCCACTGGGCTGAAAACATCCCGCAGGTCCCAACTAACAGAGAAACTCGTGCCTAAGTTATTGTACCTAATTCAGCGGACATAACATTCATTAACATTAAAATAAACTAGATACCGTGATATTCAATACAACACCATGCTGAAGTTACCAATTTAATCAAAAAAATATATTATTTTCACGAAATATCTGATAAAGAAAAAACCTTGAATAGAAAGCTCTGGCGTTAAGAAATTCGTAGCGATTTTCATTCCAGAAATTATAAGCCGACTCCCAGCTTGCTTTCCAAAAGTCAAGAAGATTGTGAGAAGTGATTATTGTTTTTAATTAATTCAATCGCGTACGACTATTACGGTAACCCGACAGTTGATCCGCCGACAATTGGCCCCCCGAAATGATTTTTACTTTAAAATTAGATATAATTTTTTTTGCATTATTACTAATTTCATTTCAATAACGTAAAATCAACTTCGAAAAAACCTTTAATAATAAGTTGGCATGAATGTCAAACGAATTTATATACAATGTCAATTTTTTGTACTTATGCACTGGTATACACAGTATGTAGACAAGAAGATTTTTTCTTGATGCATTTGAATGAAAATATGTTTTATACTTTGTTATTCGGCGGTTCATTCTCTATGCACATCTCTTCTATTCTGCCGATTGTCGGCGGATCAACTGTCATGGCACCGATTTTTACAACCTTTTACAGGGGAAGACATAAACCTGTAGCCTTTAGTAAACAATATTTAAATCACAGAAACTAATAATAAAGTAAATAATAATCAAACCAGCAGTTAGGACAAAATATTTTGGACAATTTATGTTTTGAACATTATGCAACTTTCCGTCAAAAACATTTTAGCATACCTTTTACACAGAACTGTTTTCGACGATGCCCGAACTGCTCGTGATACTAGAACCAAAGGCCATAGTGTGTTATTTATCCCTTTTGCTCAAACTGCTTTTGGCCAAAAGTAATTTTAGATACTTTGCAACAAAGCATTGCAATGTACTTCCTAAGGCTATTAGATAGAACAGAAATTATTCCAAATATAAATTAGACACCAAGTCTTGGATCATCAGCCAAGACAGATCAAACATCAGCGATTTTTATAAAACCTGTTTATGAGTTTGTATTTCCAATGTTAGGATATTAATTGTTAATGTAAACATTCTATTTTTGTTTTTATTATAAACTGCATCATGTTTTAAACTGTGCCTGCTCTCGACACAGAATTTCCTAGTGAGGCACACACATCTTCACCAATGGAATAAAAAAAATAGAAATGTCGAATCATTAGGCAAGATGCGATGCATCGTGTTTATTCTATACATTTTATAAATTTATTTAGAGTTTTTGAAAAATAGTGATGAAACTGGTGATGTTTTATAAGATATGGGAAAACCGGATTTCTAGTTTCACTTGTCAACACTACGTACTAGATTTTTAGGATCGCAGAATGAAAAAAGTTAATTTCTGCGGCAGATTTTGTAAGCTGACGAACAAATAACTGGATTTTTCAAATGAAAAAAAAAATGGCTATTCACGACGAGTCTGTTTCGGAACATAATTAATCACCTTTTTACAATTTGCTTTGTAGTATTTGCCAGTGAAAATAATTCATTTAGTAAAAGAGTAATAAATCTCACAAAAAATGATTAAAATTTTTATGGATAGTTTTTCATCAGAATAAATTCTACGTTTGGGGTAATTTTTGGAATAGCAAGAGCCTATCTCTATTTACAAACTAACTTAAATAATAAAATAAACTGATCGAATAATTAACTCCCACATTTATTTGGCAACAACACAAAATCTCGAACTCTGGCTAATAATTTTTATTCATTTTTCGTTGATGGAAGATGTTATTCGTAATTAACGTTTTACCGTTTTAAAACAATTTTAAGATTGAAATATTCCGAAATTAAAATATTGTGGAATCTAAACTTATTATCTTTTATAAACGTTATAATTTTGTATTTTTAACTTTTTAACCAACGATATTCAGAATTTATGCTAGTATCATACCTAGCGTTAAAAGCGCCAGCGTTATTTGGCTTGGTCTATTTCAGCATATCCCATTGGGAAGTGATGTCCCGGCAATACAAAGGTTCTGGGTTAGATTCAAAGATGCAACCGTTACCTTTGAAGATTCGATGATATCATCTAAACACTAAACATTTTTTGATTTATTTTATAACCAACAACACAAACATGAATTTGCAAAACACGGAGAAAAGCATAAAATATGATTGTGCAACCAGTTTGAGTTCGATTTTTGGGCAGATCTGATTTGAATGAAGGGAATGGGTACCGCAGTACCGGTAACCATTTATTGGATAACCATAGCCTCATCCATGGGTAACCCCTAGTGACTCGCTACATTTGACTTAGCATCGCCTTGCACCGCAGCGGATTTGTACGTCCGTCACTCCTGGACCCACTGACCCCCAGATTCCTTCTCACCCCTCATACATTTTTCCTTTCCAGAATGTCCTTTCCTTCCTTTCCTTCCTTTCCTTTAAAAGGCTCTCCATACAAAATGCACACAGATATCATAAGGAAATGGTTTTCCTCAGGGCCTTCTGTGTGGAATTGTTGTAAAAATATATAAATATGTACTTTTTTCTATACTTTGTTCCAAATTCATAATAAAGAAATATTATAGGACGGAGTGAAAAAATTACAAAATGAAGTAATCAAAGTTTTTTAATACCTACTTAATTCTATACTCATTTTTGAACTGTTGAAATACTCATTTTTGAACTGTTGAAATACTCATTTTTGAACTGTTGAAATACTCATTTTTGAACTGTTGGTACTCTTACTTGGTGTTATCCCATCGTAATGAGTATAATGAAGCCAATTTAAAACTTCGTTCCACTTTATTCATTTTTAAAATTGGTTTCCGCAAAAAAAGTCATTAACAAAAAACATCAAGGCATATTATTTCGTTTATTCAGTACGTTTGGTGTCTTACAGCCTACCACGCTTAGTTTTTATAAGTCAAGGAATAAATAAATACCCTGGAATTGCCCAATATAAAAGCTTTTTTAAATTATCACAAAAATCCATTTAGGTATTTCGTATTTCCGATACAGGCTAATATAGCGTTGTTTCTTTGAAAATTATTCTTAATTTTTCCTACTTCTACCCTTTCTGCTATAAATCAACCCCCCTGGGAACTGAGACCCTTCAATTATTTCTCTATTACTTTCGTTATCAAATTTCCCTTAGCCTGTCATTAAAATTCGATTAGAAACTGGATATGATGTGACTTTTATTGGGGCTTAATCGACACCTTGGCTCCTTATTTACGTCGCAAGAATTACGTTTTATGGCTACATTTATTTTTATTATGATTGGTTATTCAATTTCCAGAAATAATATGATTTTAAGTGCACGGAACGAAACGTATCACCTCTCATACTAGTTTCTTTTGTCAGAATCTCATTTAGAAGTATTGAAGTTTTGTGAAAGAAAACAATATTTTTATGTTATAATTTTTTTTTTATTTTAACTTTTATGAGTAAAACCTCAAATTGTAATATTTAATTAAATGAAGACACTATGAGAGAAACGCAATCGAAAATCTGTAATCATACATCAAAAACGCAATCATACACGCAGCCAATAAAAATATGCGTTAAGAAAATAGAGATAATATTAGTGGTTCTTAGTCGAAGTATG
Organism: Glyphotaelius pellucidus; assembly: GCA_936435175.1. NCBI lineage: Eukaryota > Metazoa > Arthropoda > Insecta > Trichoptera > Limnephilidae > Glyphotaelius > Glyphotaelius pellucidus. Next base: position 27,502,529 of record OW386538.1, on the reverse strand, counting down.
ATACATTTAAAAGTGATCGAATTGGATATCGACACTTTAGCTCAGTAGTCAAGAACACTCACCCGGAAAGTAGAGAGGTCCTGAGTTCGAGTCCCAGAGGTGCAAATATCTTTTTCTGATTTTTCTGTTTCCAGATTTTCGATTGAGTTTCGCTCATAGTGTCTTCATTGACCACCACAACACGGGCATGTGCCTAGCATGGTGGTCGAAAAATTCTAAAATTAATGTAACAAACAATTTCAATGAATAAATAAAACTTTTAAAAAAAAATATATATATATATATATATTTTTATGACCAAAGATTCCAACACAAGTGTGGAGTAGTTTAATATGAAGAATGACAAAGAGAAATCTCCCGTAATTTTAAGAACACTATTGTTATGGTCGATTTAACGTTCATTTTTGACGGTTTCATATATAAGTCATTAAAATCTTGTTGTACCTACTTTTGAATCACTTACTGATCAAATTAAACACATCGCAAGCATCTTCCTATTTATTTACCTTTATTTACAACTTACAACCTAGGTACAAGCGAGTACCCAAATTACTCATTTGTGGTGATGTTGCTACAAATAAACATTGATCTTGTGGACTCAGGAATGCAGACTACAATTCGTATTCAATTGGAGTCTACTATCGGAAAATTGTATCGGTACGATTTTAAACATAAGTCAAAGTTTGTGTAATGCACAGTACAAAGGTTTTTTCAATGGAATTAACTAAAAGTATAATAAAACTGTGGAAGTAGAATGAAACCAATTTTTTTTATTTTTTTTTATTTAAAATACATACATATAACAGATTTAAAGGTAAACAATATGGTTCTTAAAACTAATTACAATTTATTAATTTCTTGTTAACAAGCTACCCAACTCAATGGAGAAAGAATTTATCGTGTTTGAATTTTGGAGCAGTGCCTTTGTAAAAAAATAGGTACCGAAATTATGTTATTTTAAGTAATTAAATTAGAAAGAAAAAATAAATAATCTTTTATATATGATAACCGGTCTATATAATGAACAATAATAGAATTAGAGTTAAAATCAGACATACAATATGGATAAAACAGGTATAGATATGTAGCAGAAATAAAAAGATTATTATTGCATTTGATTATTAGGTAGGTGGTAATTACATAGAGTTGGTTTAAAAACATAAATATTTGAAATGGGAGAGCTGAAAATATTGTAAAGTAGGTACATCATAATTAGTTGTTACAATTTGGGTACATACAAATAAATGCAAGTTGAGTTCGAAAGCTGATGAAATATTTTTAAAGGATATGTTCTAATTTTTTTTTTGTTACTTTATAATGATATTAAAAATTAATTGCGTAGTAGAAGGACATATTATTTTTTTCACTTTATCAATTTCTACTAGTGGGTACATGTAATCATAAGATAAGTAAACATTCGTTCTATGAGATTAAAACTTATGTTGGGTTGGTCTAGTAGTTGTTTGATTTGGGATTTAAAAACTTGATAATTTTTTTCAGATTTGATTTTTTACGGGAGGGCATTAAAAAATGTTATACCTTGATAAGCATAATGGTCTTGAGAAGCACTTGTTTTATATTTTGGGATTTCTAAATTGCCACGTGATCATGGTCGGTTACTTAAGATTGTGATTGTTGTTGTTGTATTGAAATGGTCTTTGTGAATTTGTAACAATGAGTTCTTTTTGAAGATTTTATTTAGACTGAGAACCCTAATATTTATACCCTATTTAGAGTTTAAAAGTTGAGTTGTTGGATATATAGATGGTTTTTGTGGGATGACTTTTAGAATCAGCCTCTGTACCCTTTCGACAGGTAAGAGGTTAGTTTTGAAAGTTCCCCCCCATCCGATTATACCATATTGTAGAATAGATTGGGCAAGAGAGAAATAAATAGTTTTAATCATATTAGATGATAGGATGTTTCTCAATCTAATGAATATGTAAATAAGTTTTCTTACTCTGGTTACTGTATTTTGGACTTGTTCGTTCCATTTCAAGTGTCTACCTACTATGACACTTAAATTTAAAACTTTGTTCCATTTTGGAATCATTTTTAAAATTGGTTTCCACAAAAAAGTCATTAACCAAAAAAATCAAGTAGTATTATTTGTTTTATTCGGTATTTTTTGGATCTTACTGCCTACCACGCGTTACAAAGTAAAAAGATTTTTATTTTTTTTAGAATTCCGTACAAGAACTCCAACTGCAGCCAGTGGGATCATTACACCCACGTTTAGGGTGGGTTGTATGGCTACAGCAAGTAACAAAAATGTGCGGTTGAAATAATGGTTGGGAAATACCTAGCAATTCAGATCTGGTCGCCAAACATGGCAAAATCCATTTCAAGCAATGTTTTGATTCTTAATGGTTACCTTTCGAATTAACTGAGTATATTGTATTTCGTTGACACATTGTACTCATAACAGATTTTTAAAATACTTTCACAATTTAGGAGGCGGGTATGTGTTAACCATTTATTGGATCTCCAAAACCTCTGCCATAGTTCACCCCAAGTGGTTCGCTACATTTGATGACTTAGCAGGGGTTCCCGTGTTCATGAGGTGAGGTTTGTCCAGGTCTTGGCGGCCTGTGCGTCTGCTCATCTGCCACGTGGTGGAAAGGATTGAGAGAGACTGGTTGAGGGGAGTCTATTTTCCTCTCCAGCCGGAATTTCTCGACCCATCGCCTTGCATTGCGGTTGGAGGGATGGATTTCATACGTCCGTCACTCCTAGACACTGACCCCCAGTTTCATACTCAATCCTCACACCTTTACCTTCCCAGAACTTCCTCTCCTTCCTTTCCTTAAAAGAACCCTCCACATAGTATCCTATAAGATGACACAGGCCCCGAGGGGAGTTTTTTCCTCATGGCCTACTATGTGGAGCTAATGTAGAAAAAGAAGTGTGAATAAACATAACCGTTTATTCTATTAATCCTTGCAAGCAAACAATAAGATTGCCTTTCTGTATCAAAACATGCAATGATAAAACGGTAACAGAACTTTTCCCAAAACTGTCGCCCTGATATAATTTTCATAACTTATCTTCACAAATTATTCCGCTCCAGTCATAAAGTAAACTTCCTTATACAAATAAGCCAGACAGCTGGTAGGTAATTTAATTTTTAGTGCGGGCTATATTTTTCATGTTCGAGGTAAAATCCAAGAACAACGTAACTTTTTGAAATAAAATTTTACAGTTCAAATAATTGAGACAATGGAGTATATCTTGATTTCCGTTTACTATGATTAAAATATTTTGTGAGATTATAACTCACCTTTAAAAAAATACAGTATAGCAAAATGGGCTAACCAGCTACTTAATCCTTACTTAAAAAGTAAGTTCATTTTATTAGTGCAGTCATAATAATCATTTCTGTTTGTATGAGGTTTTGTGTAAAAAAATATACTATATATGTCAGATATTTGCGAGTCACCGATTTGTAATATACTAGTGGATTTTCCTTCTGTTAAACGTTATTTGAAAAGACATGCGTGTACATAAAAAAATGTAATATTCCATGTTGAAATTGGTTCTGGACATTGTGGATAGTGTCAGCGATGGAAAAGTGATGATAATATGATGTTGTGTGATTTTATCTTTGCTGAAATCATTGCCAATATTAGTTCCCTATAAATACTGTTTGTCTTTTATTGGTCCGTATTGCTTTTCTTTCTCTTGGGCCAACGTTTTGTCTCTTTTTTCTCAGCCTCGCAGTGTCCATTTAGATCTGATCATAACTCTACAAAAATCAGGAAATATCATAAAAATATTATATATTTTAAGTAGGGATGAGTGTTGGTTTAATTCTTGCTTATCCACTTTCTGTACTTTTAGAAATTTATTTTAAACAATCGAAAAATAGCATATTAATACCAATGTAAAGAATTATTCTCTTCTGCTTTTCACGGTGCGGTACAAGACAAAACATGAAAGTAAAAAATAAGTAACGTGATATCATATTCCGCCTCCAGGTTCATCCCAGCTTTACGAGTGATATTTCTCATGTTGGGGAAAAGAATCACTATTGTCAACAAGAGACTGAGTCATAACACGGAGATGAGATTTTCAGGAAATTGGCTGAAACATTCGCCCCTCACCCGCGCTGAAAGGCAATATAGGTGGTACAGTGGACTGCTGTTATGCGATTATTAGAAACTGGAAGAAAACACGCTACGCAAAAGTTCATATATGCACGAGCGCCTAGAAAACCGAAGCCTGCAGTAACGTTTTTCTTTGATTTTGCAAATATTCAGAACTAAAATGTTATTGTGGCATTACAAAATATGAATTTTTATTGAGTTTTTGATTACCTTCTTAAATTTGTTAGTAAAAATTAATTTAACGTTCTTACGACAATTTTTTTTGGTATTTTCATCGCTGATTAGGCGTGCCATTTTACCAACAATTAATTATTGTGGCAATTTACTGTTCGTATTTTTATACGCAAATTTTTAACTGTATTTTTTCTGATTTACCAATAATGCGCTTGTTTACAGAGCTACAGTTTCAAAATTTTCGGAACTAAATAGGTTCACATTTGTCAACAATTTGTTCAACGCTTCTGCCCTAGGTCACTTCAAGCGGCTTGATACGTTTGGTGACTTAGCAGGGGTGCCCAAGTCCATACGATGATGTTCGTCCGGGTTTTGACGGCCGATGCGTCTGCCAACCTGCTCCGTGGTGGGCCGGATCTGGTTGAGGGAGGTCTTTTGACCTCTCTATCCAGAATCCCTTGACCCATGGCCTTGCACCGCAGTTAGGGGATGAATTTGTACGTCCGTCATTCCTGGACACACTGACCCCCAGATTCCTGCGCACCCCTCATACCTATTTCCTTCCCAGAACTTTTTTTCTTTCCTTAAAAAAATCCTTCGCACAGCATCCCCTAAGTTGACATAGGCCCTGAGGGAAATTATTTTTCTATGTAGAGCTCATGTAAAAAAAGTATCTTTAAAACTTATTTAGGAACATTATATAATCAATTTGGGAGGCGGAGATGGGTACCGCCGCCCGGGGAACCTTTATTGGATTACCAACACCTCTGCCATAGGTCACCCCAAGTGGTTCGCTATGTTTGGTGATTTAGCAGGGGTGCCCGGGTTCATGGGGTGAGGTTTGTCTAGGTCTTGGATGACCAGGACACACTAAACCCCAGATTCCTACCCACCCTTTAAACCCTTTTCCTTCCCAGAATTCTCCTCCATTTCCTTTCCTTTAAAAAAACCCTCAAAACAGCATCCCCAAAGATGACATAGGCCCTGAGGGAGATTATTTTCCTCAGGGCCTCCTGTGTGGAGCTCATCTAAAAAAAAAAAAAAAAAATCACAAAATCTCTTTTTGTTATTCCGAAAAAATCTTATTTTTTGTGAATACCGCACAAGAGTCCCAGCTGCTCCCGTCTGGAGCCAGTGAGACTGCGGCATCCCCAATAACGGTATATTATGAGACTGAATGTAGTGGGGAGGGGAAGGAGATGGGGGAGAGGAAGGTGGTGAAGTACCTGACCATTCAGATCTGATCACCATAGCCGGCTATAGCCATTTCTAGCAACGTTTCAATTCTGAATGGTGGTCTTACACCAGGGCAATACTAAGAGTATCTTGCATTCTGGAACGTGCGGCAAATATACTATATGTTATTTTAAACCTAATTAAGTGAAATAACACAAATAAATCAAATAAAATTTATTTGCGCACGCCGAAATTCATTCCCGCGACATACGGATTGTGAGTTAAGAGCCTTACTCTTCGACCACGACGGCCGTCAAATCTTGCGTCATAAATCAGTAATAAATATTTCTTTATCACGGCAGGATTTATGGATCTAAAATAAATCTGATTTCGTAATTACTCGATGTTTTGTGCACATAAATTCCACTGACAAAAAAGATATCGACGATGTATTTTGAATGAAGTATTTTGTTACAAACTCACTGGAAGATTCCTGGAATGTTCCCAAATCCTTATTCGTTGTAAATCCAATTCATAAATTGTCGTTAATTTGTCCATCCAACGCACTTGACCATTCTATCTAGATATCACTGCATGACTTCTTTTCTTGTTTCCAGTGTTGCAATTTATTACTATTTTAAGGTAATATTCTTAGTTTAGAATAACTCAAACATTTATAATATTCCCAATCTAACTTTTGCGGTGAAATGAGAGACAGATAATCGGTATTTATATAACGGAGGCTGTGGTAACACGTGTTGACTAACTGTTAGGTCAAGTTTACTTCCACAAGTCTTCAGCTCGAGTAAACATGAAGGTTTACTTGCATATATTTTTATTTATTTATTTTTTTCTTCTTCACAATTTTAATTCATTTTTAGCATGTAGTTATTAACCCTACTATGGTTTGCCTGTTAATAATTTCACAATTTATTCAAAATAACACACATAGATAACGGTCATTACCAAATAATTAAATAAAAGCAAAATACTAAAAATTTAAAAATACAAATGATAAATGTAAAAAATTTTGTAGAAAAAATAAGACAAGAATAAACAAAAAAGTTTTGAAGATCAAACAGTGTCTTTCGTTCATACCATTTTCAACAATAAAGAAAATTAAAAATATGTATCCTTATGGTTTATAAATATATAAGTAAAATATAACATAATGAACAAAAAAACATTTACAAAACGATTGCGTGATAAAAGCGAATCTTAAGGTGAGTATTATTTAATTTTGAAATAAATATGAAAAACACCTTTTTGATCAGAATATTTAGAATAGTTTACATAGTAACAGGAGTGCCCGTTGTCGTTAAAATACGATTGTATTTTATTGATCATTTATTGTATAAGTGACGCCTTGGAAATGCCACTTGTGTGATCTTTTAGTTTTGACAAAATTGTGATAATCCGGATACGTATATTTTTTTCTTTATCTATTTTTAATTTGGGTGTACAATTTACTTATGTGTACCTACATTAGGGTGGTCTAGGCCCCTATAGTAAAAAAAAATTCAAATATAGGTGTCGCCACCCTTTTGTTTTGTTACACCTACTATTCTTATTTTGTGTAAAAAGTTTCAGCCCCCTATCTTATGTACAGGGGGGTGCTAATCGAATTTGAAGTTTCTGACAAAAAGTTCAGGATTTTAAGTAAACACTTAATTTAAGATTTATTAATATTACAAGTATTTTAATCAAATAAGTACACAAAGTGTTTAAATGTGAATGAAATTTGGAAACAAAGCAATAATTAACATAATATTAGTCACAGTCTTTCAAAACTATGTTTGTTAACTCCCTTTTTGATGTTTCAGTAGAAACGATTTTTCTGTTTTGTTCAACGTGTGAAGTAAAAATTGCTTTTCTTCCTCATTCTTAGTGAGTATCGTGTTGTAATTTCCAAATAGTTTAACACCTCTCTCCACTGTATCATTGACTGTATCATAAGCTGTAAATTTTTGACGCAGCTTTGCCTTGAAGGTAATGAACATTGTCATTCCAAGTATCAGGGGGTAATTGCAAGAAAGAGTGCTTGATATCAAGAACTAAGAGCGTTTTTAACGTGCTTTGGGTTGCAAAAGCTTATAATATAACTTCTGAGGCAAGCTTAGCAGAATCACCTCGTACTGAACGATTACCGCCATCAGAATTTATTTTTTGAACAATGGCCTATTTCAGTATCAGACAGCTTGTCAGAAAACGAGGCAAATGCAACTAGTTCTTCTGAAAAATACCACAAGTGACGCTCTAAGACACCCCTAGCTGCTATACTGATTTAGAAAACAATGGCTTCGTACAATTTTAAGTTCTTTCAAAGTAATAAACCATTTACTGGTGCATCTGCTGCCAAAGGCTCTTCGATCCAAACATTGGTGTAGACGAGCACACCAAAATTAACAAATTGAACAATTTGTTTTTTTTTCTCCCTTGGTTAGTTTGAATGCTTGTAAATTATTTCGAAAGAGAAAAATCTTCAAAGCATACAGCAATTTTGCCATCCAACGAGCATGATGAATCGGACCTGGAGCGCTCCAAAATATCTTCGCAGGTGGTTTGTTCAAAACAATCATGGTGAGCTTTATTAGCTCTTCGTAATCATCACGAACTTGATTATCTCCAAATAGAGCCATTTCTCTCGAATCTTCAGATCTTTGCTTCCGTTTTAGAGAACGTTTTTTGACCTTTTCTAATTTCTTGACGATTGAGTACGTCTTTTTACGTTCTACTCTTTGATCGATGAGAAACGCTCTGCCCTCCGCAATTTTTATCAAATTCAAAGCGCTTGCATGGGCAAAAAGTTTGTCTACTTCTTTTGTATAAAAATACTCTCCTTTTCTTTGTGCTTCAGAATTTCTTCCTTTATTTTTCATTAATAGCAGCCAGTTCTCATGAAACTTAATCAAATTTTCAATGCAGTGATTTTTTTGTCTGGTCGGAATAGAAGATTCACTCAATACTTCCATGAGTTCTTGAATTAGTACATGCAAGGAATCTTTCACATTTTTGGATTCGTTTAATATGTGGTGATAATGGTGATAACCCCAGAAAAATTTCGTCTTAGATGAACACATTTCATTGCACTGATTCACTCCACAGCCTACTAAATAAGTATCAAAACTGTTAAAATTTCTCTGTAGAACTCTTCAGGGTTTTATTTTAATATTTATTTAATTGTTTAACACACGAAGTTGTTCTATAACAAAAAGTAAAAATTAAGCATTTTACACAAAAAATTCAAAAACAATATTCGATTGAGCACCCCTTACTACTTAATCTATCTCGCTGAAATTTTACTATGTTATTACTATGAATACATGTAACAAATTCACGGGGTGGCCTAATGAAAAATAATAAAAAAATTATTTTGGACCACCTTAACCTACATATATTTGAATTTATTTGTTCTGTCGAAATATATTTATGATTTATATATATAAATGAGTAATAAATTTGAATATTTATAAAAAACATAATGTCCAAATAAACTTTTACCGGTTTTGTTTTACTTTTTTTTTTCCTATTAAATTTATTTCCTAAATGTTAAATAATGTCAAACCAAAATAAACTTCAAATTGATCCATTAATTTATCAAAGGGTTACAGCTGAAGTTTGCACAAGAAGTATGATCATTATTTTCGCCCACTCGTCATAGTCTGTCGAATCAATTTGGACCGGAAGGAATGTTGAAGTCCCGGCAGCTTCAATCACGGCTCTGGAAACAACGTTTTAATGGAAAACTAAAGCATCGTTCAGTCGTCACTTGGAATGTACAAATAATACAAGTGGAAAAATCAATGTCTGGATGGAGACATTTCAGCAGTGGATTGTGATATTCAGTGCAAGGCAACCATGGAAGATTTTTAGAGGTTATGTTATGTGAATGTTTAGGCAAATACAAATTTGTGAACGTGAACAATAGAGAACTCCAGTCCAATTTTTTAAGTTTTTTTATGAATAATGACCTTCTAACTTAAATAACTGCATTTTTATTTTTATAGTTAGTTTTAATAGTTAAAATAAATTTCAAAGTTTTAAATTTTCAAGATCCCCCGAAAACCACCGAATCTAGTGTGACCTCATCATGATCAACCGATGTATGAATTTTGTATGGAACTGGAATTAGCTGTTCGACTCCCGCCATTTTGAATTTCAGCATTGGAGCGTTTTACTGGGCATTATGATCGTTTTTTGTACAGTTAGAGTTTTTGAATATTTTAAATAATATAGATAAACTAATTGAGATACTTTATTTTTGATACTGAATTATTTAGGCCTAAATAATGTTTCTATAAAAACAAAAACTATTATATGTCCAAATCTCTTTATAGAGGTTTATACCAATAACACGGAATGTCGAACGGCTTGCGTCTTACATGTCTTTACAACTTTGACCCAGGTGACGCGGCGCGGTGACGTCACGCCGCCAAAATCCAGCAATACCAACTTGACAGGGTGTTTTAATGACACGTTTTAAAATGGACTTTTTAATATTTTTTTTAAAACTCTACGTTTAATATTATTTAATAAAACTTATATATTCAGAATCAGCGTTTATTGATCTATATGAACATATTTTTTTAAGGCCATAATATTTTTCACTGGAGTTCCTTTTTACACACATTTTCAAAGAGGGGTGGCATATTTTACGCTCGCCATATAATCCAAAATGATGAAAAATATTTTAATATTTAATATGCATGGGCTTGGTCTAACGATGTGTTGTATCGGTTTCATGACAACCCAGAATGATGCAATTTCAACACCCCTTTGAAAAATCATTTAAAATTATGATACAAAGAAACTTAACGTAACCTACTTAATCATTTTTATATAATTTTTATTACTTTTCAAATAAGGTGTTGAAGTTGTATGATTCTGAGTTATCCGGTCACCGTTGTATCTTTCACTCTCTCTTGCCGTTCCGTATCACTCTTATCTCATCACACCCTCCCTTGCTTGCCTTGCCTTTTTTGTAATTTTTTTTTCCTTGTCTATTTATTCATTTTTTTTTATTTGAAATTTATCTATTCAAAATATTAACGTATTTAATATCGGAGTAATAATTACGTTTATAATATAAAATTAAACATTTCGCTTTCATAATAATGTTAAAAAATATTTTATTATACGAGTGTCTGTTATTGTTTTTATTTTGTAGTTTTAATTTTTAAAGAAGTTTTCATTATTTTTAATTTTTTTTTTTTTGTTGAAGTTTTTAGTATTTTTTTATAAATTGTGTCTTGAATTCTTTGAAGCTTTCATTGAGGGAAATTATATTTTCTGGCAGTCAATTAAATAAATTTGTTTCTAGGTGTTTATAGATCTGTTTGGAATAACATGTATTTTCGCACGAGATTTGCTGTGTTTATGAATGGTGCGGTTTTGTTGAAAATATCTTCTATTTGCACTTGTAGAGTTAAGTGGTGCAGGAAAAGAGTATTTAATTTTCTGAATTATTTTTATATGAGTTTGGAGAGATAAAAAAATGATTTCTTTGACATTATCGTACGTTATAGGATAACTTCTGCGCGGTTGAATTTCAAAACCCGGCTTCGAGTGCATATTTGACGCCACGCCGTACGCGCCGCACCACAAATAACATATGTGTACGTGAACTTTCAAACAAAGCTACCATTGTACTTCGGTATCAAATTCAAGAATTCGTTAAAAGATGTCGCCACTTCCGTTAGCAGGTCGCATCGGGACGCGTCGTTGTGAATTTGGAATTTGGATATGGAAAGATTGACTGTAATACTTAGTTGTGAATAATAGTATCAAGCGGCTACATATTACACATGATGTCATTGCCTGTTCCGGTTACTTTGTCTCGGTGACTAGCTATCACTGGATGATAGTGGTTGCGAGGAATGGGCTATTTTCGGAACTAGTTGCTACCGGATTTATAAAATGGTCACCAACACTGGTGGTCATAACTGGGCGAAGCCGAACCAAAAACTGTCCGCAGGGTCTAGCAGCAAAACCTGCGGAGCGGATTTTTAACTGCTAATTTTAATTATTCGTTTTTGCTCAAAGTAAAGAAATTGTATGTGGGTTTCACAAGCACCACCCCATCCTGAGCGTCGCCTTGCTATTTTTATATTATATTCGCCGTGTGTAGTATGTTACGATACGCACTTCAGGCATGATGACGTCACGGTTCCGCAAACAACAACAGCGCGAGCAGTGTGTTCCGCCTCCCCCCTCGCAAAGAAAGTGCACACCGAACCACTCCCCGCGATTCCGGCTGTACCCGCCGGCCCCCTACTCTCGGTCACTTCCCCGCCAGCCGCCGAGAGCAACACCCGTGTCGTTCCGACACGCTCCCTTTGATTTCCCGCGAGAGCGTCAAAATGGCGATTGCCGCGAACCATACTCACACGGCGAGTTACGAGGTCGCAGAGCGTTGGGGCCACCCGCGCTGACCATAGCTGCTCCCTCGGATTCTCCTGGTTGCCGAACACCTGTGCTGTGAGTAATCACCAATCTCCTCTTGTTATTTAAATTTATCCGACCAGTAGAATCCCCGGTTAAAAACACCGCGTCTCCAGAGACACTTGAGAGAGGGTTTCTCCCGATAGGAGATAATTACGTAGGCATTGTGTTTGTTTTTGTGATTTATGTAGTGTTCTTGCAAGATGATGTAGATATGAATTCCTGACAATACAACCATGTTTCACCTATTACCTGTTTCATTTGATTGAGATCACGAGGGCGGGCTTTTGGCAAATAACTATGTACCCTTGTAAACCTAGCCACCTACGACCCTGAGGAGGTGAGACTTTCCTGCCTGCCGACAACGTGAGCTGGCCAACGGCAACAGGTAGGTGGGCCCTTATGGGACCGCTAACAAGTATCACACCTAAATATACCTGACGAAAGACACGTGGAATTACCGTAGTCCCACTGACTCCAGACAATTGTGATTCTTCCGCGATATTTACATTAGTCACATATTGAAAGTTCACCAGTGTTATTTTTATCATATGAAAAATGATCACGGTTATCTAATTTCACCGATATTTTATTTGCTGAATTCGAATAACAAGTCAGAAATATTTTGAAGGCAATTAATTAATCTGTGAAAGCAGTATGTTCATGTCAACTGCCATACTTGTAATTACAAGTGCATCCTCTTATATTCTCAAATCAAAAGTCCACGGTTAACAGACTCTGCAATGCAGATTTGTCTCGCAGTACTTGAAAAATAATGATTTTTAGTTCTTCAAGAGCCACTAGAGGCACTGCCATATTGAAAACTGAAATCATTATTGGAAATCCATTTTTAGGGATTCATTATAATGTCGACAGTTTTCCTGGTCCCACAATAAAGGCTTCCAACTAAAACGAAGCCTTATCCGGTCATTAAATATCATTTTGTTTTACTTTTTCAAATTGTGAGTTTTTTCGTATTTTGTCGTTGCATATTACGAGTACTTGAAAAAAAATGAGCAGTGGAGGAAACACGATATGAGTTTATTACTTTTAAAATGAACGGAGTTTTATTGAACGTTGAAACGGAAATTTTAAAGTGGGATAAATTTTCTTTTGTGTTCAGCGTTCTTGAAAAATCACGGAGTATTAAATTTTCAATTTTAAAAAAGATAATTAAAATAGTTTTCCGTTTCAATATTATGTTCCAGGTAGGTACCTACCGACTTTAAAGCATGCCTTGATCCTTCAAACAAACAGTTTCAATATTGAAAACGATACTTAAATTCAAAGCAAATTTGAGTTCATTGAACTAGTTTTTACGGGTACGCGCAGCTAACCGAAATAAGTATGTTTGATGTTATTGAGCCAACTTTCAAGTCAACCTTAACTATCAATATGTAGTATTAACGGACGCATTCCTCGTCAAACATACTTATCAAGTTAGTGTTAAAGTTGACGGCCAGCGTGGTCTAGCGGTAAGGCTCTTGACTCGCAATCCGAAGGAGCTTTGAAATACGCATTAAACCGTGAGTAGAGGTGACAAAATGTTAAGGTGGTATTCTAGTGTAGAAACATGAATTGTAGGTGTTTTTCGGGTGCAAATAAAAAAATTTAAAAAAAAAACAATAATATTTTTGTAGCCATTATTTTACCGAATATTTTTTAAACATACGTAAAAAAAATCAAACGAAAAAATTAAAACATTTAAAAGTTACAGTGTGTTGAAGTGGGGGGTCTCAAAAATATGGCGCGCCCTGGTTGACACGATTGCAACCCTCCTAGTAATACGAAAAAAAAACAAATTTATTTTTAACTAAACAAATGCTGCTATGGCATGAATTTCGGAGAAGTCAAAAATTGTTTTTCGCAAAATGGCGGCCCAAAAAAGACATTTTTTTACCAGTTTTTTTGACTTTCCGAATTTTTTTTAGAATAGTAAAAATTAAAATTTTATTAAAGTTCTAGTTCATGCGATAAAGTCATGCATAGAAAAGGCTCACACCAAATGTCAAGTAAATTGGTTTAGTAGAACTTGAGATATCGTGTCAACCGTCTCGAAAAAAGTGATTTCGAGAAAAATGTGTTTAAAATTTTGTTCTATTTAGATTTTGGTTAGATTCTGTGTAAACCGCGAAATTAAAACTAATTGAAATTAAAATTAAAACCGGTTTTTACTTTTAAAATAAAGCGAACTTAAAAAAATCCTTATAAGGAGATATTTTTGAAGATTTAAACTTTGGAAATATGAAGAAAAAAAATTTTTTTTTTTTTGACTAGAATACCCCTTTAAATGGCTTGTCCCATACTTTCGATAAGAAAAAATGTTTAGGAAAAGAAGTTTTGACTCCTAAGACGAATATTAAAATAAAAATAACATCTTGTTAAAAAATATACGGTCCATGAAAAGTTTTTTTTTACATTAGCTCCAAAGAGGAAAATAATTTCCCTCAGGGCCTATGTCATCTGTGTGAAGGATTTTTTTAAGGAAGTATAGGAAATTCTGGAAAGGATAAGGTATGAGGGGTGGGTAGGAATCTGGGGGTCGATATGTCGACGTATGAATCAATCCCTCCGACTGCGGTGCAAGGTCGAAAGATTTTGGCTGGAATGATCAACCAGTCTCTCTGGATCAAAATCTGGACAAACCTAACCCCATGAATCCGGGCATCTCTACTAAGTCACTTGGGGTAACCTTTGGCAGAGGTGTTGGTTATCCAATAAATGGTTTCTTGGGCGACGGTACACGTACCCGCCTCCCAAAGTGATGATTAATTAAAAATTGAAGGTTTTTTATAGTTAATAAAAAGTAAGTACTCACTATTGTGATGGAGCCACCAAAGGCTACGTCATAAGGGCGGGTTGTTCCGCGGATATTGAAATGTAACACATGTTTTTTGACAGTTGAAAGGTCCCCGTCAATTACTGACTCTAAGTCCATTTCAACTTTTGAACGATTTGTGATCGGAAGAAGAAGACTTAAAACTTATTACAATTTAATAAAATAGAATCGGCGTTTAATTGAGACCTGTCAAATTAAAAAAAAAAAAAACAAAATGGCGCTGAATGACCATTTGTTGACAATGGTTTTAATTTATTGTAAAACAACAGGCTCTTTATGTTTCAGTTATGGGAACAATTTAGAACATGGAATTATAAACACAAATTATTCAGGAAGCGAGAGCAACGAATCAAGAATGCCTTTTGTTCTCCTTTGCAAGTCCGGAGCGCACTCCGCCGCAATTTTTTTTTCACTTCGTTTTTAATATTCATGGTATTTCTTTTAAAAGCTCACGTTGGAATGAACTTGCTTTTATCATTTAAACATTGTGGTTTTTCAATTTTTTTCGAAAATGAAATTTAATAAAACCAAGTTTTACCTACCAACATAATTAAATAAATATTCTATTTTCGTAAATACTTGTGAAGTTTGCAATTAATACAAATATATTTATTTTGATGCTGTATTTGGGTTAACCAAAAACAGCATCATAATTTTGGGGGTGGGAATGGATTCCGCCGTTTAAGTAATTGCTCGGGTTCATGAGTTGAGATTTGTCCGAATCTTGGCGACGGAAGCGTCTGCTCACAACTGCGTGGTAGGCCGGATCGGGAGAGAATGGTTGAGGGAGACGTTTTAATCTCTCCAGTAGGGCCAACTTAACAAACGGATTGCAATCTTTAGAGCACATACGTCAGGTGGAAATGCTGTCTTTGTTCTACCGGTATAACAATGGAAGATGCTCCGAGAAACTAGTGTCATTAATCCCCTCGGCACCAGTGCGTAGTCGGGAAACACGCCAAACACGCGCCCAACATTTGTACATGGTTGACATTAGTTACATGAGAGCGGGTCGTTTCTACGACTCGTTGAGTTCAACATCTCGGCTGTCGAACGATTTACCAGCCTCTGTGTTTCCTCCCTCCTACAACATGGGTCTCTTCAAGACCCATGTTCACTCATTCCTCTCCTCAAAACCAACCTCTCCACATAGCATCTTCAAGGATGACATAGGCCCTGAGGGAAATTATTTTCCTCAAGGCCTCCTGTGCGGAGTTAATCTTAAAAAAAAGGTCTCAGAACATCGCCTCACCGCAGTGGGAGAGACGGATTCATATGACCGTCCAGGACATACTGACCTCCAGATTTCTACCCACCCCTCATACCTTTTTCCTTTCCAGAACTTCCTCTTCTTCCTTTCCTTAAAATACCCTACACTGCATTCCCATGGATAACAGGCCCTGAAGTGATTTTTGTTTTCTCAGGGCCTCCAGTGTGGAGCTAATGTAAAAAAAAATTTAAAAAAAGGTTGCAATAATTAAAAAGTGCAACAGAGTGGAAAGCTACCGACATAAATAATAACGAAATCAGCCGATGCAACTCCTGGATATGAATTTCCCGGCAATAAATCATCCACCCGGTTTTATAATTCAATATGCACTAGGTAAACGATAATATTATTTTTCAATTCCACGATCCTCGTGGCACTTTAAACCTATGAATTTGAGTAACATGGAAATCCTGATTACCATTTTTCACTGATTTTTATTCACCGAACCAACTACTTATCAATTTACATTTTAAAATTGTGAATACTATCTATTTTTTTAAATAGTTGTGGAATCACTTGGCTGCTCTCTCCAATCAAACGTGCACAGTTGAGAATATCTTTTAGAACCATTGATTTCAATTTTTACTAAATGCATATGGCTACATCAAAATTAACCCCTCAACTCGATCATAATTTGTCAGTGAGTCAAAATATTTCCGCTTTGCAATAAATTCCAGAGAAATGGAATTTTTCTAAACGTATCTGAAAATTAAACATATTATATACTAATTATATTATAAACTGCTCCTGTTCTCAACACAAGAGTTTTTGGTGAGATATGCATAGCATATGTTAAGCTTTTAAATTACGGTGACAAATCGAAATAAACAATGACCAGATAACTCAGAATAAAATCAACTCAGAACCTCTTTTCAAATACTACGCAATTGTTCAATCTATATTACAGTACGGTATTATAGGGTGGGGAGGAACTTATGATGTTATTTTAAATCCTCTGAAAATAGTTCAAAGATTGATAATTAAGGTTATCTTGAAAAAACCATCTACATTCTCTACTGAAAGAATCTTTTCAATATTCAAAGTATCTACAATAGACAATATATATAAAAAATATGCAATTCTACAGACTTTTAAAGAAATACAGCTAAAAAAATTACAATTCAATATATCAGCAAGATTTCAAAACAATATCAAAATCCCTAAATTTAATACCAAGCACATCCAAAATACCTATCTGTATCTAGGTATAAATTATTTCAACAACCTCCCTTTAAAACTAAAAATTATCGAAAATATACATAAATTCCAAATTAATTTGAAAAATCACCTGACACAACTGTAAGAGTCCATTTCTACCGCTAATATTTCATTTAAATCTTGAAATTTATTTATTGTTATATCCCGAGTTTTCTTACATATCTTTTGTTATTAGATGCAATATTATTATTTTCTACTAAATTTTACATATACTTGAGCTTGAATTCCCTCACCAAACACAAGAGCCTTGTCTCTTTATGATGAGGAAATGCTATTTTTATGTTCATTTTACAACTCTGTTTAACATGTAAAAAAAAAAATGTATACTTATTGTAAAAACATACAAATATTAAATAAAAAATAAAAAAATAAAAAAAAAAATATGTATTAAGAAGTTATGTGAAAAATATATTTTAAAAATTGGTTAAGTAGGTTACGTTCGGTTAGGATTACGGGCTATTTTTAAGTTTTTTTTCTTAGCTTTTAATGACTTTTCAAAGAGGTATTGAGTTGAGTTGATTTTGAGTTGGCATGGAAGCAAATAAACATTGTTATTTTTTAAGCATAAAATTTGCGTACAAACCTAAAAAGTTTTAAAAATGGCTTATGGTAAAATGGTTTTTTGTATCTAAAATTTATTATATTTTAGATATAAATTGATAACGAGTGTGCAATTCACCCGCGGTAGAAATAAAACCATCAGAAAACTAAAGTAGACAAGAGTGAGGAGACTACGAAGCCCTTTTTTATCAATTTGAATGATGAATTTTTCCATATTTTTGTCATCGAATTCCAGTGCACCTTTTCCTATATATTTGGTCATCTTATTAATATTTGTGGTTTCTTCTCGAGAGTTGTTAGATGTCGCTTTTTTTTTCCTGTTCATTTTGGAGTGGTTTGAAGATTGGATATTGATTTTACAAAAATATTTTTATTTTTTATTTGATTTCGAAGGATTTTCGACCCCTGGTCGGTTGAATATCTGCAAAGATTCGTCAGACGCTTTATGCCACTATATTAGAAACCTGAGTGGGACCGTGAATTTATTATAGTATATTGGAATGAAGTACCCGTGAATAAATAAATATTTCTAATTCCCTCGCGGGATCATCTTATAGACGTATGTGTTTGTCTCTTTGTAGTGTCGCTCGCTTCAGT
Source organism: Glyphotaelius pellucidus (assembly GCA_936435175.1). Classification (NCBI taxonomy): domain Eukaryota; kingdom Metazoa; phylum Arthropoda; class Insecta; order Trichoptera; family Limnephilidae; genus Glyphotaelius; species Glyphotaelius pellucidus. The sequence continues at coordinate 27,484,147 of OW386538.1, read as the reverse complement.
CTCCAAGCACAATGGTGCTAAAGAAGTTTTCACTTCAAAAAAATGAATTTTTTATTAGACAACATTTTATTCATTATTTTCACATCACTTTTTTATCGTTCCATGTAAAAATAATTAATAAAAAATTCCCAATTTTTTTTTTTTCAAACTCCGATCCGAAACTTTGGTTTCATAAATGTATACATTTTACTTTTTTTGTGAATAATTTTATATTTGAAAATGAAGCATGTTTTTTTCTCTCTCTCTCTCTCTAACACCGTTTATATAATCTTTCACATTACGGTAGTAAGGGAAACAAACGATTTCTATGAGATCTATACGAGTTTTTCTAAAAAGCGAACAAATTAACACGGTTAAGTAGTAAGATGATTATTGTCTTTCATTTTAAACGCAACATTGTTTTGTTATCGGAATTTTTGTTAGCATAGCATAGCACACCAGTTATAACAGAATTAATAAAGATGAATGAAGAAAAAAAATTGACAATCAAAAGAGTCGTTCAATTTCTATATCCGCTATATCAACTCTCACTGATTCGGAGAAAACGGCAAAAAACTGTCACATCTCTAGCGTAAATAAATAATTGCTTTTTTTATATAATGAATTGGAGTAATATAAATCCGAAAAACGTTTATTTTTCAATGTTGTCTTGCAATATTTAAGTAATTTCGAAAAATAAAATGGATATACAGTATTTTGATACTCACTTCGTGATTTAATCACGATATATAGGGGCTTTTGAAAGTCAACTGACTTGTCGCGCGAGTTTCTAAACCTGCCAAAAATAGCTGGTTGAATTCCGATATAGCGGCTTTTGATAGTAACCTCTTGAATGATATAGCGGGTTTTGTTTCTCACTCGCAGTTTTAACACGGTTTTTGGTCGCGATAAGGGAGATTTTGAAACTCAATTTTAGGTTCATCTTGTTCCTTGCAAAAATGTGAACAAGATGTCATACTCAGATGTCATACTAACCTTCATTGAGCGTTAACTTTTGATTCTGCGTGTTAAAATGTTACTTACATTAAGTATTTCAAAGTGAAAACAATGTTTTAAACCTCCATATTTATTTTAATTGCGCCATTCTTACGGTTTCGGAAAAATCCTGATCTCATGGATGAGTACGAGCATTCACATAATTTGTGTTTTAAAACAAAGTATTAGATTGATTTTAAGGAAGCAATTTTTAAAAATCAGTTTACAAAATCATTCCGATAAACTTTTTACCTAATTCATCATTTTCTATGTGTTGTTGGTATAAAAATAAATACAGCACTACATAAGTTGAATTTCCTTATAAGAGTGGATTAATCCGTGGTTTTCACATCTTAAGAATTTACAAGGGTCTAGCTATTTTCCACATTTGCATCCCGTGTTTTCTTTGTAAATGGCCACGGAAGCAATCTATTGATTTATATGTAGATACTCGCCAGTGAAGCAGATCCAATAAGGCTTTTAATTAGCACACCAAGAGGTGTACTTCCGGCCGGTAATTAGTTCAGACTATCTCAACGGAACATCCAGCTCACACCGGATGTGATAACCGGAATACTGAGAGATTAGAGGGTTACTTCCTGGATCCGGAGCTAGTGCATTGTTTGCACTTACGCTACTGATATGCCATATACGAAAAAGAAATGTAGTATTATCTATATAAATATCTAGGATTATACGTTATTACGTCATTTAAGTTTTTTTTAAGTGTTTATGTGCGAATATTTATGCACTGGTGCACCTCGGAATACGGATATCGTGTCCAAAAAAGTATGTTTTTAATTTTTTCTTCTTTTAAATTCAAGCCAAAGATTTCCTCTGAAATGGGTACTTAAATACCTACTTACTTAATTAATAAATATAACGACTTAATTGAATAAATAAGCTTTACTAACCAAAAATGGCCACCATCTTGAAACCGGAACCCCTAAAAACAGGACTTCGCTGTACTTAATCAATAATAATAAAGGTTATATATTTATTGTGATATAATTTTGGTTTATTATGCCATGTTGCGCTTGCTCCTTCTTTCGCCAACAACTTTTGGGTAGCGTTATAGTGTCTACCAGCAGGGCAGTATTCATCATAAGGGCAGATCACGGCACAATACCAAAAAAAACGATAATAGTTTTGGTCGTGAAAATTTCATATTATCTTATGTCTATATTCAGCTTACAGGACTAACTTGCCAATGGTCGTGTTTAGACATGCATTGTTGCTGTTAGTTTAAATCTGCTTATCCTGTCTTAAATATTTTCTCTCTTTTAAAAACATTTTGAAATATTAATATTGTTATGTTTTTAAAATGAATAAATTGAATTGAATATGTTTCTCGATGTTTGTTTGCATCGATGCAAAATTGTTTGTTGCATTATCTCGACACTGGAATGAGATACGGAGTCGTATAAAAGTCGATAAAATGTAGTCTTTAACATTAACAACGTGGTGAACGTCACGATACTACGTTAAGTGAATGGTAGAAAAAGTCGGTGAAGCCTGAGGAAGACATGAATCAAATAATTATTTGTGGTAAAATGAGGCGTACGTGATGAACAGGAGGAATAAGGAGAATGCATGACCAGATAGTGAATGGTTGCAGAAGTCAGGGACACCCGAGGTAGACATGGACCAAAGATATTGAAATACAAGAGGTATGCTATGATGGCCGCCCGACTGCCGGTGGACTACGGTCTAATGGTCCTAGTTTGAATACGGAATTTAGTTGATTTTTTTAAGGAGTGCAGTAGTATTGGTTAACAATATATTTTGAATACGGAAAGAATTCGTTCATTTAATGGATTTTTAGATGGTCAGTAGTATTGGTTAACAATATTGGCGAAACCAGGAAGCACAGCCCCACACAGTAAAAACTGCCGAAAGCACATCTCTTATATTTAAATATCTTTGACATGGATGATCGAGCGACTCAAATTCTTGTGTGGTAAAATGAAGCTTAAGCGGTGAACGAAGAAAGAGATGTATGGATAATGTATGACGCGGAAGTGGATCGTAGGATAAGGACGCTCGAGGAAGACATGACTTTATAATTCCTTTTTTTGTTTCTCATCAATTACTTTATAATTCTTTTTTTATTTCTCAACACTAAGATTATTTCCACTTTGAAACTACACCCCACTAGAATTCACAACTTTACTCCAAACCATTCGTAGCCCCGAGCAACGCCAGTACACACCAGCTAATATAATATATGCAATATATATAATAATATTATTATATACATAAAACGTCTTTATAATAAACCAACAACAAAACAATAATAAGTAAAATTAAAACAAAAAAATATCATGAACCACACATATATTCACACATATATACAAACATTCATTGGTCTTTCCTGATGATGGGGACACAACAAAACTATCCGAATTGTTGACTTAATTAAGAGGGAATAACCAGACAATACCGAAAATATGTCATTTTTGAATCAAATTCTAGACGTATTGACTTTTTCCCACCAAAAATTTTAAATGATTTCGAAAGACTGTGCTTTTATCTGGTAAAGCTTTTTTTAAATTTTGAGAAAACATGTTTATTGACGTGATAACGTCTCATAAATCGATGAACGCCGGCTGCACTCACGAAAAAGCATGACTCATTATCGCATTCCGCCTGAGCCAAGCGTGCAAGCGAGAGCGCAGAACAAGCGTTTGGCTTGTGACGCCTCTATCTCTCTTCCACTCTATTGTTATTATATGACGTTATCACGTAAAACCATCCGTAAACCGACTTTACAGACAACCAAATTTTGTTTTAGTACAATAAGGTTTTACCGTAGTAGGCAGATATGTTAAATTTTCAAAGAAAATTATATATTATATAACATACATTTCGAATCATCATGCAGTAAAATAAATCAATAAATTATTTGGGAAAGTAATTTTTCAGAATTTTAATTTAAGTTCAAATAAAATCATAAATAAGAGATCCGCGCCCTTGTTTTGTGACGAAAATACTTCAGTTTGTCTATTTATTTACGGGCTTACAAACTTATATATTTTATATAAAAATTGCATTCTTTTTTTGCTTAGACATTATTGAAAAATTATAAGCACTTATGATCAAAAAATAATTACAAAAAGTTCATAATTTAATAGTTTTATCGTCACGAGTTTGAGCATTTTTGAATGTAGGTATTTATCAAAGCAAATTTTGAATGAAATAAAATCGATATTTTTCATTATCGATTTTATTGTTTTATTTTATTTAATCTCTATTATTTTAAAATGCTGGCATGGAGAATAATTAATCTTTCCCAACGGAACCGCCCTGTACAGTTGCAAGGGTACGATCGCAAGATCATCGTTCGACGAAATTTAAATTCTCGGCCGCTGGTTAATGGCTCATAAGGGGAGGGAATGTAATACGGTTAAGAATCAAATAATGTACCAATTATTTGAACTTTTTCAAGGGTAAAAAATTCAAAGAAAGTAATGTGATCCTTAAATAATCATTTAAAAACATAATAATAATATCACAACTGCATTATTCTCCAGATGACTCCTATCATCATTAGCTCTTCAAGCCATTCTATCGTTTGATTAAGAACCCAGCCACCTGCACAGTTCCCACTGAACATACTACATACTGCACAGTACACACTGCACTTTGCTCATCTGATAGCTGATAGGGATAGGTGAACAATGCCATTCTGAGATCACTATCGAGCGTCGCTCGCCTGTGCACGCCCAGCCATATTAGCTTCAGATAACTGAATGCACATTACTTATACTCGACTGGATTGTATATTATAAACGGTCGTCGTATGTTGTTGGTCGTAGAGAATCGCAGAATTGTTAACATTGCAAATGAAGGGTGGAGGTGGAAATAACTCTTGGAATTCCTCAAATCCATGAGAGAGATTAATCATAAAAAAAACAACTTTTTTTATTTGTGAAATAATCACTTTAAAAAGGATAAATAAGTTGATAATAAAAATTACAAAATAAGTTTTCACAGATTTTTTTATGTTTCTCTTGTATTGAAGTGAGCGCTTGTGTTTAAAAGAGGAGTGAGCATCAGGATCGAAAATATTTTGTATCTATGATTAATTATGATTTAAGGAAGTATGAATTTAAAAAACATAAAAATAAACATTTTTTTAGTTATGAAGATAACTTCATAATTTTGTTATTTTTACGTTTTATTTTATTATTATTTTTTTGGGACTACATATATAAAATAATAGTATATACAAAATATAATGGGGTGGATTGCTCTTTAATCCCTTTTAGTATGCATTTATCGTCTTCGTTAGGCTGTTGAAGTTTTTTTTCCCTATTTGTAATGATTTTGTGCAAATGAGGTGTTACATTTTTCTGTTAGAAAAATTTATTTTTGACGAGTACTTTATTTCAGTTTAAAAGCTGTTAGTTGATTTTTATTTTATTATGTCAATTAATATATTCATTCGGATTAGATCATTAAATTTTCATACTTTAAATTCTTCAAAAATAAGGTGTGTTAGATAATATCTTTGTTTTTTCACTATAATTTTTATAATTAGTCGTTGCACAATTTCAACAAGGAGTTGATTTGTTTTGTATGCAGCTCACCAGCTAACGACACTGCATTGAAGATTTGATCGTACTATATGGCATGGTAGACTGATGTAAAATTTTTCAGTGACAGAAAATTCATCTATGGGTTAAGAATAATACATTTTCCTTAAATGTGACTCAAATCTCAAATCTGAAATCTTTTATAGGCTTTGCGAACCATTTACCTTAAATTTATTACAGAATGAAACAAGTTCTTTGTTTAAAACCACTTTATTTAAATTTATATTCGTCGACTGGTTTTGGTCGAACTCGACCTTCTTCAGGACAAATAGTTTAAATGTTTATTTAATTGTTTATTGTAATAAATAGTTTATATGTTTATTGAAGGTCGAGTTCGACCGAAACCAGTCGACGAATATAAATTTAAATAAAGTGGTTTTAAACAAAGAACTTGTTTCATTCTGTAAAATGTCAAGCCACAAAGTGTTTGCTTTCTTCGATAATTTAAATTTATTATTATTTACCTTTGTTTTATTTTTATGTAAATACCGTACAAGAGTTCCAACTGCTCCCAACCAGTTATTTGATCTACCTGAATATTAGCTAATCTAACTGCTCAAATGCGAATGTTTTATTCCAAAAAACCCCGGCTTGTGATACAGTGGAAAATCTGTTTAAGAATTTTGAGCCCTTGCATCATGCAATTCGCACAGTTTTAATTCGGATTAGATTCAAACATGAAAAATACATATCAAACATTTATAATTTTTTTTGTAATTATTTTTTAGTTCCCTTCGATTTTCACATGTACACTAAGCATGTTAAATAAGTATGCATAATATTAAAAAAAATAGAATGTAACGTCGTTATATACAACGAATTAAAGGAAAAGAGAAAATGGGTGTAGAAAACCAAAGAAAAAGGCAAAAATCAACATTAAAACAAAAATTAAAAATAAGGGTAAAAATCAATATAAATAGGGAGTAACGGATTAAATTAAATTAAATTACGGTCAAAAGATTAATTTCGGATGTGTGTCTGTCCTGCGTAACTCTTGAACTGTGGCACTCGGATTTGCTTTGAATGTAAGTATTATTTTCAAAATCCCCACTGTTTGTTTGAAGAATTCACATTATCGATGAAGTAACTACCCACAAATAATATAATATTTTAATAGAAAATTATTTTATTTGTAATTTTTAAAATTGAAACTTTTATGTATCAGCGGAACTATATTTACTTACAAGCAATTTTATTTTTCCATATCCATAAGAAACACAACCGGAACTCGGGCGAAGCCGGGTTACAAAACTAGTTAATAATAGAAGAGGTAGCTCTCTTTGTTAATAACACTATAGGTAGATATTTTTTTAATAATATAGGTAGAAAAACATTTCATCACACATTTCACTAAGAACCTGTCGTTTCAAAGAATTTAATTTTCAAGTTCTATGAAAGTTCCAATCAAGTGCTGTAATTATTTCATTATGGACCAGTTATTTCACGGAATTGATATTTTAACAGAAATTTCGCGGAAACTACAAAATTAACTTTGAAGTTGATGAATTGTTCAAATTCTGTGAAACTGCCTCACTAACTTCACTAATGAATTCGTAAGGATTTCATTATTAACTTGGAAGCAAACTGCTCGACCTGTGTGACAAAGTTCTGCAGTGTATGGTTTCCTGCATCTCCAAGCTTTTCTGTTATTATGCACATATATTTTATACTTCTTATATTTCTTCTGCTTCGTTTGCTGTAGCATCGACGATTAAAATATAATATCTACACCGTTCCTGAAACTCAAATACGATTTCCCTAGAAGCTTTAAAAGATATTATTAAAATATTCCCGTACCTTTAGTTTTAGGGAGTAAATCTTCTTTAAGTTAATAGTACAGACTGCCTCCGTGGTTGAGGGGCAAATTCCGGTGCACGCAAGAAAATAATGAATGAAAAATAATTTAATCATTTATTATGAAACAAAAAATTTGCGGCATGTTCCATAGTGGAAAATGGTCGCAGTATCTCCCCAGTGAAAGAACTCTGCAGAATTTAAACGTTTCTTGAAATGGTCTTAGCCATATTTGGTGACCAGATTTGAATAGCCAGGTATTTCCCCACCTTTATCTTTACCACTTCCTTTCCTTACACACTATCTTATGTCTCACAACATACCCCGATTGGGGATGCTATTTTGGGAGCCGTTGGGACTTGGGGAAAAAGGGCTTAACTTAACATCTCCTTTCCCAACACACTGCTAGCCTCACATACCCCATTTGGGGACGCAGTAGCCTCACTGGTTCCAGATGATTGGGAGCCGTTGAGACTTGGGAAAAAAGGGCTTAACTTTACGTCTCCTTTCCCAACACACTGCTAGCCTCACATACCTCATTTGGGGATGCATTAGCCTCACTGGTTCCAGATGATTGGGAGCCGTTGAGACTTGGGAAAAAAGCGGTTAACTTTACACCTCCATTCCCAACACACTGCTAGCCTCCCATACCCCATTAGGGGTTGCTTTAGCCTCACTGGTTCCAGACGATTGGGAGCCGTTGAGGCTTGGGAAAAAAGGGGTTACTTTACTCTATTCGGCTTAAGATGGACGATAAGGAGCAGGTTGATGCTATTTATACGGACTTCTCTAAGGCCAATGACCACGTAATTCACTCAATTCTTTTGAAAAAAAAATCATACTACTCCTTATGCATGGCGACCTGTTTAGGTGGATTAAGTTTTATATTAATAATCGTAATCAACGGTGTCGTCTCAAGTATCCGGTGTTCCGCAAGTTTCAACATTTATTTAAACGAAATTGGATCATGCTTTCAAAATTCCAAATATAAGCTGTACCGAGGACGTGAAAATATTCAAAGTTGTGCCTTCTCTATCTGACTGTGAAGCACTTCAAAGTGACCTAGATAAGTTTTGCAAGTATTGCGAAGTTAATTGTTTACAAATCAATGTTTCTAAATGTCAGACTATAACATTCACCAGAAATAAATAATTAATCCATAACAAACCTGTCTTCTCTAAAGCGAATAGAAAAGATCTTGGCGTTTACTTTGATAGCAAACTTCTTACAAATAAGCACATCGCCTCAATTGTTCATAGGTCGTATAAAATGCTTGGTTTTGTTCTTCGTATAAGTAAAGTTTTCGGTAACCCACGGAAAATAGTGATGCTTTATTTTACATTAGTCAGAAGTACAATGCAATTTGGAACCCGTAGTACAAAATGTACGTCGGTAGCGTAGAACATGTTAAAAACAATTTTTTTAAATATCATATCTTCAAATTCAACAATAACTTTGAATGTACATTTCAAGTTTTGCAACAAAGGCGGCACTTGCTGATTAATCATTAATTCACAGAGTTTTCAATAATAAAATAGAGTCTACCGATCTTATCCTTAATTAATTCCGATGTATTTAAGACGTACACGCCATACAGCACTTTACCATTTAGCTTAATTACAAAACAAGTGCAGCAACTAATTCGCCAATTAACCGTGCCTTCAAACATTCAATAATATTTGCCTAACTCTAACTTCGACATTTTCTCGGATTCACTGCCCAAATTTAAAAGGAGCATCATATCAAGATACAAACTGTCTAATGCGCAAACATATCCCTTCACAGATCACCACTTCTTACACCTACAAACATACTCACACATATACACACACCTACAAAATACGCATCACCTAAAATTAGTAATTACTGATTACATTCCACAAATAAGACATTACAAAGAAACATATCATAGGTATCCACGAAATATTACTTAATATCTGTAAAATAAAATTATCGCTTTACCAATATACTGTTTGTTTCCATAATAAAAGAAACGAAATAAATATGAAAGCACGTGTCATTTTTTGTGTGTGTGCAGATTTTAGCAAAAACTTTACAAAAGTGCAAATAGTTATTATAGAAAGGGAGATTAGGTAGATATATGGCACAACAATATTTACACAGTTTCCTGGGTCTCGAGCCTGAGAACTACTGCCGTCCTCAGCTCCTCAGTCCGTCAGTATTAAAAGTAATTCGGGATCAGACCGCTAACAATAACACTCCTTATGTAGATAGTGATGTAGGTCTAAACAATAGCACTCCTTATGTAGATTGTGATGTAGGTCTAAAAAACAGCCACCTGTTTTGATTTATTCACGAAAAAAACATCGTCCAGAAGCCTCTTTTATTTTATTTTGCAAAGCTCAGCAACAACTACATAATTTTTTTACAAAAAATCTCCATACAACTTAATTTTCCACATTATTCAATAAAACCGTAACCAATAAAAGATTCGTAAGTAGAAGATTTCGAACTTTAAAGCTGCACAAAAGTATGTTCTACTTCTAGTATAATGCTTCTAAAATATTTCGAAACGATCTAATTTTCAAACCAAAATCACTTGATTTTTCATTGTACAGTAGTGAATAACCTTAATCTAAAGGTGTAGCAAATATCTACAGGCGTGAGCTATTAGTATTTTTTTATATATTTTAAAATATGTGCCATTAAACAATTCATTTTTCATGATTTTATAGACAACTTGGTTAATTTTTTGTGAGTTCATGGTAATTATTAAAAAAATTCTTTTCCATCCAACTATCCTAACTAATATTACAAATGCGAAAGGGTGTTCGTTTGTTTGTCCTTCTTTCACATCGCGACCTTTTTTGCATGGGGATAGTTGGAGGACTGGGAGTGACATAGGCTAATTTTCTCCCTACATTTCATTCCCGTGGGAAAGTTCATTGTGGATACATTTCTGCCTAATTTCACGTGAGCGAAGCCGCATGTAAAAAAAACTAGTGTGTATATAATGAAATATATATTTTTTAAAGTTAGTTTTATTTTACTAATGCCCATTTAAATTGCCCATCAACACTTTTTATATCAACGCTTTTCTACCTTTTTTAATTTTTTTAATTTAATATTTTATCATATTTACACAATGAATATAATATCTAAAATCCGTATTGGATGTTTGCTTTATTATGACTATGGCTATACTTTGTGGTTTTAAAAAATAAAATGAGTTCAGTTTGGTTGAGTATTTTGGACTCAAATCCAAATCCAAAAAAGTTATTTATGATAAGGCGTTCCTCTTGTTTAAAGAATCTGTTCTACCATGGCATAGGCAAAATTTATAATTGTTTAAAGATTTTAAAATTTATTATGCTTGTACCAGAATACTAATGGAGGGAAACAATTATACCAAGTCAGTGGACATCTTCAATTTATCTTTGAATAAATTTAAAATATTGTTATTGAGGCAGTTCAGTTATGTACAATAAAATGTTTTTTCTATGCTATATATGTAAAAGCCCCGAAAAAGGGCGTTTATTTATAAATAAATAAATAAATAATAAAAATTATTATTGCTTATTTCACCTTAAGAATAACCATTTTAAACATTGTTCATTCCAATTCTTTTAGACACAAATAATCGTGGATAATTTTTGCAATTTTTGTTTATATTGAATTTTTTTTTTATGTGTGACCTCTTATCGTTTTTTCCAACATACTTTGTTTTGTATTTTATGCTATTGTTGTTACATTTTTTTCAGTATATTATATTTTCTTTTTTGTTTTAGTTTTAAAGTATTTAAAATTACCGTGATACCTTACTTATAAACAAAGAATGTAAAAGCCCATTATGGCGTGTAATAAATAAATAAATAGGTGTTTCAAATATTTTTTATATTATTGCACCAAGCAACTTGTTATTATCGACCGCAACCAATCCACTTCAGCAAGGGTAGGTACTACATAGGGCCACTGGGTTTGCATGGTACATGGGAAGCTACTATTATTAAGCGACCGCCTAAGGGATATTGGTAAACTATTAACACTTGCATACGTACATAATTAACACTATCAGTTGATTGCGTCCTACATACCCAATGGGCGCGTGATGTGTCCCATTGCGCATCAATCATTTTGACGCCGGCGCCATGTTGGTTATTACTTATTACCATAATAGGGGAAATAAGAAGTGTGCAGTATCTCTTCGGTGGATATCATCAAAAATACTTACTTTGGTCATACGTCTGTGATTGTAATTCTGGTTCAATGCACTTGGATACGTTTTGTTTAAACGTTGAAACGTAATCAGTTTCAAAACTGAAATTGATTGTGGGAAGAATTCACACGAACGATAAATTTTTTTTTAACATTAGCTTCACACAGGAGGTCCGGAAGAAAATAATTCCCTTAAGGTCTATGTCATCTTTGAGGACGCTGTGTGGAGGGTCTTTATATGAAAGGAAGGAGAGGAAATTCTGGGAAGGAAAAGGGTATGAGGGGTGGGTAGTAATCTGGGGGTCAATGCATCCAGGAGAGAAGGACGTATAAATCCATCCCTCTCATAGCGGTGCAAGGCGATATTCCGAAAGAGTACGGCTGGAGAAGTCAAAGGAACTCCCTTAACTACTCTCCCGATCCGATCTGCCATGCAGCTGGTGGGCAGACGCATTCGCCGCCAAGACCCGGACAAACCCCATCTCATGAACCCGGGCGCCCCTGCTAAGTCACCAAACATAACATTGGAAGGGACCTCACCATTTTCCCAACGGCGTTATAAGGAAACATTAGGTTTCCTCTTTTACCGCACACGTCAAGACTCTACGTTTTTATTGAACGAAGCTACATTTATTTAATCGACTCTAGACCCTCCAATGTCCACTCATACGGGGATATTAAGCAGTACGCAAGTACTTAGTTTAACATAATACAAAAAAAAAAGAAATAAAAGTGGCAACCCGTGGAATAATTTTTCTGAAATCTATAGAGTTAAATATATAAAGATAAAGATGTTAAAAAAATAAGAGCTGCACCCGGTGGAGGAAGCCTGGAATAAGAGAAATAATGGAAAAAAGAAAAAAATAAAATAACAGTTATAATATAATGCAAGTATTTAATTAACAATTATAATAGAGAGAAAGTAAGATGGATAAAAAATAGTCGGATTAGGTTTTACACAAACCACCCGGCAGTCCCAATGACAATGTGCATGGCTATCGGCCCAACCGCAAACGTAACAGAAAATTATTTTTAAATGCTGGATATATTTATGAAAATATCTTTAATTTAATGGTTAATTTTAACAAGTACAGCCAGTTTTCGTGATTTTTGAGGGCGTTTAAAACTAACACGCAATTGTCAATCCCATAATTATAGCATCGATGATGATTTTTTGTGGGGTGTACGCCAGTAACAATGTAATAGTAACTGATATTTTAAAGTAATAACTTTTTAAAATAGGACACGTGATGAAGAAATGCGTAATTGAAAACGCAATTATTATCTACGACTATAACTATTTAATAAATCTCATAATTTGACATTTTGAGTTCTCATTAATTTCTAAAAAATTAGAAGGCTTAAAAAGTTTAAAAGTTGAAATAATTAACACTTTGTTTTATAAAGAATATTTTAAACTTTTAAATTTCTTGAAACGGTAATGTATGTACCTGCCTACAGCAACGTAAATTTTTTCATAATTTGGTTTTTAGGTAACCAGCATATCTGTAATGAATCGATCATCGTGTTCGAATTTTAGTTAAAAGCCTGTTAAAAATGCTTTCATGCAGCCTGCATTTTTGTTTTCAGATATACCACTACATGGCGCTTCCTATTCTTATTCCACTGAACGAAGAGAGCTTTTTGAAGCTCTTAAACGCCCCGGAGACGATCAATATCAATTCTCAATGGTTATATCAATTGATGCCATCGGCGCGATTGACAATTGCAAATTGATCACTGAGACTTCATGAGGAATGATGTGTGTTTTGATTTAACGCGTAGACACTTGGATAAACGTCACTAACGCCACGGAATGATCGTTTTGTGTGATGTACGATCTATCTAACGAGCCCTTTGAAATTCAGTTTCATCACGGAACGAGATAAATTTTTACTTACATTTTAATTATATCACAATTGAGCAGTGTTATGAAAGGTAAAATCAAACAATTTCACTTTATTCGAACTCTTAGGCAGATAATGTTTCCGCACATGTTCACAAAACAACTTGGGCGAAAATATTGAAGTTCCGTCAATTCTGACATTGATCATCTCCGAACCACTTTAGAAATTTTCAAAAATTCTTAAAATATGTTAAGCTTGATTGAAATAAGTTGCTATTCGGCCAAAAAATATTAAAAATTCCCACAGAAATTTCAACCAATAACTTTTCAATCACTTTTTTAAATGTGGAAAGTGATCAAATCATTTTTATCAGTTTCGTCGTGCATCAACAAATCACAGTGAACTTTTGATTAAAATAATTGTTTGTTTGGAAGAATAATGTATTTGTAGGCTTCACATTAACAAAAAGCATTTTTCTTTAGGTACTTAACTGAAACGCATGAAAATGGCGTTGGGGTACTTGACACAGTGACACCTACATGTAGGTGGACTACAATAGGTAGTAGCATTTGGTAGATATGTAGGTACATATCTAGATAGACGGTACCTACCTGCAATCGTGATTTCATGTCAATTAATCATTCTGCGCATATACCAATTTACATGCAAGACTGTATGCAACAATGGAACAATGCACATATGTGTATGTGATATTGATATAGTGGTAGTTATGTATTTATGTATCAGTGGCGTTCAGGGGCTATATTTCTGTTTTCCCGGAAAACAATATTTTTGTTTTAATAATACAATGTAGCAAAATTTTAAAACGCACAGCTTATAAAATGTGATTTTCACAAAAAAATTTTTTTTGTGAAATGATCTGATATATAATAATAGGTCCAGGAAATAGTCATCCATCACTGTTTAGATCCTTGTAATATAATGAATTCATTTTTCAGTAAAATCAGTTATATATTTTTAATTTTTTTATAAAATTATTAACCTCAACACAGCCTAGTCCTAGTGAGGTTAAGAATTGAAATGTAAACGATAATACCATGTGAACAAACAACAAACAATATGTTGTACTTTTTAGCCGGGCTTTCTGCACCCAGCACCTTGCACCGCAGTTAGAGGGATAGATTCATTCGTCCGCCATTCCAGGATACATAGACCCTGATGGAAATTATGTTCTTGAGGACCTCCCGTGTTGAGCTAATGAAAGAAACACGCTTTTTAGAAAAATCACTTTTTTAGTTTAGTCGAGGAGTTATGTTCCATTGTTTGTCTCTTATGCGTCCCTAAATCATTCATACGATTACGATGAAACTTTAGTAATTTGACGTGCATATTGAGTGAAATAGACAGCAACTTCCCCACTTTCCTCCCACCTCCTTCTCCTCCCTAAAACCTTCAGCTTCACAACATCTTCCAATTGGTGATGCCGTAGTCTCACTGGCTCCAAAATAGTGGTTCCCAAACTCTTTTGGCCCACGTACCCTTTTCCCAAACTCTTTTAGCCTATACGCACACCTTCTTGACTTCTGTATGAATATATCACAATCTTATGTGAGTATATCACTTTTTTTATTTTATATAAAACCTTGCGCGGACACCCTAACGTGGTTCAGGGACCCCCAACTCGATTTTAATTTTCCACGGACCTCCTGAATGATCCTGGGTGGGGACCCCTGGGGGTCCTTACGGACCACTTTGGGAACCACTGCTCTAGAAGTTAACAAGCAGTTGGTATTTGAATTTCGTCAAAATAGTGCAACAGGAATTTGCTCAGAATTAAAATAATTATTCTGTTTATTATATAATTATGTTACTTACTTACTTCAATTGCGCTACAGCCCATTTCGAGCCTTGGCCTCCTCCAGGATAAGCCTCCACCGCCCTCTGTCCTCGGCCGTCGTCTTCCAATCTGCAACATGGGGTAGTCCCCTTGCATCCTTCCTGACATCATCCTCCCATCTCAGCCTAGGTCTGCCTATTATATAACTATGTTAATGATCACAAAAAATATGATTTTTATTCAGATTAGTGTCCCTGCCATATTATCTCCGCCCTGCTTGTTAATGTGTATAAATGCTTTCTCACAACTACCATTACGGCTGATAAATCATTGTCCTAGTTATGTTGCAGCTAGATCTCATCCATACGGCGTCCTCCAGCATTGTCTCATACGTAATGCAAGCAATCTGGCCGACAGATTTCATGTCTGTTTCATGCAAGACTTCAAATGGCGGCTGGTGGCTGCGATCGTTTAATTAATTCAGGTCTACTCCACTCTCTAATGTCTAAATTGTCTACATCGAGAGTTGAGACTCTCTAAAGCCGAAGCATATGAGGTTCTCTGACTAGCGATCTGGAGGTCGCGGGTTGAAACCCGATGTGCGCAAGAAATATTTTTTTTTGATAATTTTTAATATTTCTCAATTTACGCATTTAAATAATTTAACATGATTTATTTGCGGCACGTTCCAGAGTGGAAGATACACAGAATCGCCCTGGTGGAAGACCACCATTCATAATTAAAACGTTGCTTGAAATGGTTTTAACCATTTTCGGTGACCAGATCTGATAGTCAGGTTATTTCCAATCTTCCTCTTCTCATCTACTTTCCCTCCTCACTACCTTCAGCCTCACAACTGAATTCGGAATGACATATTCACTTGCTCCAGATGGTTAGGAGCAGTTGGGACTCAATATCAGCAAAATATGTATTTGTATTTAAATTTACGTGTAATAATTACGTGTTATATAAAAATATGTATTTTAATTTTTATCTTTAAAAATAATAATTTGTAAGTATAATAAATAAATATGTATTTAAATTACGTGTAATATAAAAATATATTTAATTAAATGAAGACAATATAAGCGAAACTCAGTCGAAAATCTGAAAACAGAAAAATCAGAAAAAGATATTGACACCTCTGGGTCTCGAACCCAGGAGACGAGGTTTTACTCATAAAGTTAAAATAAAAATTAAATATTCATCCTAGACTTGCAGAAAAGTCAAAAGGTGTCGCATATTAAATAAAATGGATAAAGACTTATCCAGACACTATCTAGATTGCATTTAGTTTGGGTTTGAATCTTGCAATCATACATAAAGGTAGCTGCCAATAGAATATGCGTTAAGAAAAATTAAGATAGTATGGGTGGTTACAGTTAAAAATGACTGAATTGGATACCGACACCGTGGCGCAGTGGTTAGCGCGTTCGCCCGGAAAGCGAGAGGTCCTTGGTTCGAGTCCCAGAGGTGTCAATATCTTTTTCTGATTTTTCTGTTTTCAGATTTTCGATTGAGTTTCGCTTATATTGTCTTCATTTAATTAAATATTACAATTGGAGGTTTTACTCATAAATTTAAAATAAAAATAAAAATTTACTTGTATGCATGTTTGTGTATTATAAGCCAGTAAAGCAGAAACAAGGTGGTAAAAGACACAAAAAGTATAAATTGATACCTGATTAATCTATCTTCTATTTATATAAAAGAGAGTGTCTGTGCTCTGTGGCGGACGGATGGGCGGCATGGATTTTATTTTTATGCAAATCCACAGTTATATAAAAATTTTCACACTTGACCTTCAAAACAAGATGAAGGGTCATTGTCTGAATTAGATATTGAAAAAACTCTGCTTAAAGCTCGGGCAAAGCCGGGAACTTCAGCAAACTTGCGTCTGGTTCCCACCCAGGCGTCGAGAGTTCGATCCTCGGCTGACTAAGACCTACATCACTGCACAAACAACATTTTCCGCTTGCTGTAATGTTAGCAGAAAATTTTCAAATAGTGTACTAGTTGTTCGCTACCCGGGATTATTTGTCTTTCTTTTTATTAAATACTTATATAATATACGGTACCTATATATAAATATGGACATGGTATCCGAAAACTCATAGTACAAGCAAAAAACTGGTTGTTGTCGATTTTGTGGTATATATTTTTTTATTTGAGCTATTCGAGTAAATTGAGTCCGAAGTTGAATTTTTTTTTGGTTAAAATTTTTAAAAATCTGCCTCTAGGGGTTAATACTCTGCATTTTAAAATGCTTCAAAGCATTGATTCATCTCAAATTCTTTTAAAAACCTTTAGTAGCCTGAGTGATGTGTTTTAAACAGTTTCCCGCTTGTACTACTAGTTTCTGGACACGGTATATAAATATTGTATTGAAGTTATTGTAACATTTAAAGTAAAACTAACGTTGTTTCGAGTTTGCCTGACAGGTATATATTTTAAGGCAAATTAGTTCCAAGAATTTAGATTTTGAATTTATAAGTCAGCCAATACAACTATTTGTTGTGTTCGTTGTCAATGCGTCAAATCTTGAGCAATCGAAACATGCAGATTGCATTCTGCAATTGCAAACGCAGACAATATTATTATCCGGTCCATTTCATCCTAATTCGACTCGCGCAAGCCAAAGCGGGCCGGGTGTAATAATTCAACTCCTCGCCTTAGGTTGACATCCAATCAGTGTGAATACCTTTGAGTGCACAGAGGACATGGTGTGCAGGTACTACACTGAGCGGTGTACCTATACAGGTGTTACGTAAGTCATACTCCCGGGGCAAGACAATGATTATGTACCTTACTCGGGTGAAGTTGGTAGAAATACAGACATATTGACGTGAGTCGCACCTAACTTGGGAAATTCATGCCTTCTGCTTAATACAAGGAAAATTTGTGCAAATCAAAAATAATGTATTAACATTGTTTTGTGGCATCTAAGAGAATGAGTTTCTGAGAGAGAAAAGTGTTCAATTACGGAGGCAATTGAAATCCGAAAAAAACACCACCAATACTAACAGAGACGACGGAGCTAAGCTCAATAGTTCTTGGTATCCAGTAATTGACGGCTACACCAAAGCTAAACGCAAAAAACCATGCTGAATTTTTTCTAACACCAGCTCGTAGAGAAATGGAGCTGGCAGCACGGTATCGCTTCGACACACATAAGTAAACACTCTCACCAATATCATTTACTCATCTGCCCTGATGATGGACACTGTAACGCTGTCCGAAAAGTTGGCTAAAGAAGGAGATAGCGAAACACGGCATAACACCCAAAAATCATAACAAAAAAGTGTTCAAGAAAGTTAGATATTTTTTCCAAAAGAAAATTTTTAACTTTAATTTATTATAAATAATATGTATTATAAAAAAAAATACATTTTTTATAAAAACACCCATATAATTCTAAAAATTCCGCATCCGAATCAATCACATATTAATAACAACAAAAAAATTTATATTATTAATAGAGGAATTTCTACAAACACGCCGCAACATGTGCGTCCATACTCTTTTGAGCAGATTTTTTTTCGGACACCAACGGTGCGGCTATTCTCTCCTAAAGGTTAAAAATCTTGGAAACAAATTAATGTATTTTGAAAATAGTGGCAATTCAGATATGAAAATCCAAAATCAAATAATTTCTAGATCCAGTTGATGACAGATGACAAAGTCATCAAATGACCATTCAGCGCCATTTGTTTTTTGACAGTAGAAAGGTTCATGCTAAATTCCCATTCTAAGTCCGTTTCAGCTTTTGAACGAATTGTGATCAGTAGAAGAGGTCAACGGTCATGTTTTATTTATTTAAGCATGTCAGCCTTATGCAATTTCATAGAAAGCTGAAACGCCCTTAGAATCGGAATTTAAGGGAGACCTTTCAAATGTCAAAAAAACAGAATGGCACTTAATTGCTTTCTGATGACAACGTTACATTTAAATTGACTTGAAATAACTGAGCCTGAGTAAAAGTATGGAAACTGAAATGAATTGCATTACAATTGAAATTGACTGCATACACAATTTGCTATTCGAGTATAAGACAGCAGTACATCTTCCATTTAACAATATCATGATATTTTTTTGTTTGTAATATATAATATAAGTTCTACGTACACGTATATATGCATATGAGCGTAATAAGTTTTTTTCAACGTTAAAAACACTTATCAATAAAGTAATGAAAAATAGGTAAGTGGGTGTTTTTCTTTTCTTTATAATTTCTTTCTTATTAACCCGTTTAATCAAAGACGACCAAATTTGTCCCAGCTCACATAGGTCTCGTATAAATCGCTGTAACTACCTTACTATCATAGTGAGAAATATGTTCCAAACGGTTTTAGAAAGGCGAAACACTACGCCTAAAATTCAAATTTAAAAAAATAACCACCAAAAAATTCAAAGGATCACTTTTATAAAACAAAAGATTTGAATCACAATTTGAAAAAAGTTAAGGAACTTTGGGATTTTTTTATTAACTATTTTCACATGGAACGATAAAGAACTGGGGTGGCAATACCTTATATAATTAATTTTTCTAATAAAATGTTTGTGTTTTTTGATTTTTTTTTCTTTATTAAAAATTTTTGTTAGAAAACACGTAAGGTGAGCGATTTTGTAAACTTTTTATGTGTGCATGCAAAATTTTTATATTTCAAAAATTATAAATTTATTTCGAGTTATAAAATATGAAAACGTTTTTTATCACCTTTTGAAGTCAGTTTTTTGTTTTCGGATATGTTCAGAAATATTCCATTTATTTGCATTTCATCGTAAAACTGAAATATTTTAACTATCTTAAAAGTATGCCGAATTTCTGAAGGTAATGTATTTTTTTTTTAAATAATTTTTGAAAAAATAAAAAAAGTAATTGTATAATTTGATAGAGCCATTTTTTGTCAAAAATTACCTCAAAAACGCT
Source organism: Glyphotaelius pellucidus (assembly GCA_936435175.1). Lineage (NCBI taxonomy): Eukaryota > Metazoa > Arthropoda > Insecta > Trichoptera > Limnephilidae > Glyphotaelius > Glyphotaelius pellucidus. Next base: position 27,464,029 of record OW386538.1, on the reverse strand, counting down.
ACACAAAAATTACTTTCTAGGCTTATCTTTATTAGTACAATTGTTTCATTGCTGCATCCTGATGAGTTATAAAACTCATTCTGAGACGGAAGAAATTTGAAATTTGACCTAAGGTAATAACTCAAAATGATCAAAAAATATCTTATTCACACTGCACCAAGGCGCAAAATCATAACAGGCACATTATTTTTAAGTTTCAGCTCGGTACACCTTCCGTGGTCGAGGGGTAAGGCTCTCTACTAGCAATCCGAAGGTCGCGGGTTCAAATCCCGGGTGCGAAATAAATTTTATTTGATTAACTTGTGTTATTTTAAAAATTATATATCTAAAATAATACAAAGTAGGTACATTTGCGGCATGTTCCAGATTGGAAGAAATTCTCAGTATCGCCCTGGTGTAAGACCGCCATTAAGAATTGTAACGGTTATTGAAATGGCTTTAGTGTTTGGTGAACAAATCTAAAGAGCCAGGTCCTTCACGACCATTCCCTTTTTTTACATGAACTCTACACAGGAGGCCCTGAGGAAAATAATTTCCCTCAGGGCCTATGTCATCTTTGGGAATGCTGTGTTGAGGGTTTTTTTAAGGAAAAAGAGAGGAGAGTTTTGGGAAGGAAAAGGGTTTAAGGGGTGGGTAGGAATCTGGGGTTCAGTGTGTCCTGGTCATCTGCCTCCAAGACCTAGACAAACCTCACCCTATGAACCCGGGCACCCCTGCTAAATCACCAAACGTAGCGAACCACTTGGGCTGACCTACGGCAGAGATGTCGATTATCCAATAAAAGTTCTAGGGGCAGCGGTACCCATTCTCACCTCCCAAATTGCGAATCCTCCCGAATCTTTCCCTTCTCCTTCCTGTCCTCACAACAAACCCCATTTTCAGATGCCATCTCTCGGGTATACAACTACTTACTAATTGAAAAAAAAATTATTATAAATTCTCCTTCATTGGTAGTTTATTATCAATAATAGATTGTTTTGCTTATTTTTAAAAATTATTTGTGTTTTAGATCCAAATAAACATTCACAAATCATTATTAGAATTATTTTTAACGCACGTATACTAAAATACGTTAAGAACACACTCGTTATACTGCATTTTAAAAATATTATATATAAAGTGAGGTGTTCACGAAACATACAACAATACCTATCCACAGTTTCACCTTCACAAACCTACCTTACACCCAACATAATAAAATTTCAAAATATATTATGTAAAAATGTTTTCAAAATTGATCTATTATGTAAAAATGTTAATTAATAGGATAATACTGTAATACATAGAAATAATTAAATAAAATAAAATAAAATAAAGTTAATTATGTTTCAAAGTTGTTTTAAGGTAAAAATTTATGGTCATTTGCCGAATTGTAAATTATTATCTTGTATTGATTTTTATTTTTTCAAAAATATTCACTGGATTGATCCAGGCTTCTGCGCTACATCCTTCCTACGACATTAGCCACTTCAAGACCCATGATCGCTCCTTCTAGTCCTCAAAAACACCCTTTAAACAGCATCTTCAAAGACAACATAAGTTCTGAGGGAAATTATTTACATCGGGGCCTTCAGTCTGGATATATTTTTTTATTTATTTTTTTATTACCTTTACTAGTATTACATACAATTTTTTTAAGATTTTTTATTTACGTTAGAATCTCTTGGCTTAACTGAATCTTCAGAATTTATTTATTTATTGGAAAATGAAATCATCATCAGTATATTAATACGTGAAGCGAAACTTTGTACCCCTTTTTACGAAAATGGCGTGGACGGAGGAGTATGAAATTTCGCACACTTATAGTTTATATAGAGAAGGAGTGCAGAATGCTAATATTTTTTTTAAATTGTGCATACAAAATACATTAAATCAATAAAAAAAAACATTACAATTCTGGTCGAATTTCGACCTTTGGGCGACCACTAGTAATACATTAATACATAAACTGCACATCTCACTAGGGCATCCTGTATCGAGGTTTACAGTTTAACAATGGTGGAATTAAAAGAAAACAAATATATAAACTTTATAAAAATATTATAATACACCTACAAAAGAAGTACTAAATTTTGTTATTTAAACATTAATTACGCTTACTGTTGGGCAGTACTTATATAGTTCACAACAATAACATTCTTTTGTACACCAAATAAGTAGAAGGTACCTGTAATGACTTCATCTATAGGGTGACCATACTGACAGTGACAAGGGGGATAGTACGAATAATAAATAAATTATTAACAAAAAATTAAGATAGGTAAATAATAACAGGTATATAATAATAAATAATTACGTAATAGTAAGTAAATAAATCAAATTAAATTAATTAGACAATATAATATAATTATGAGTAAATAATAATAAAAAAATTGTAATTGTAAGTAAATAAACATAAATAAATAAAGATTTAATAGTTAGTAAAACATGAATACATATAGATTTAATAGTAAGTAAATAAACATAATAATTATGTACTAAATTAAAATTAACTATGTAAATATATACTGTAGTAAATAAATAAGATTATGAAAGTTAATTAGATAATAATAAACACATTAAGTAGATAATATTAAGAAGAAATAGTGTATTGCACATCTTAAGGGTCAGGCATATTATGTAATTGCGTCCAGTCCTGCATCTAGTGGTACGACAAGGCAAGGCGAAGAAGGAAGAGAAAGACTGTTTGTAGTGTTTGTCCAACACACGTGTGCAATTTCATCTTGAATGCACCGGTGACACGGTTGTGTGGTGTCGATGTTGTGTTGATATTTAGAGCAATTGCGCATTGAATAGGCGCCAATTGAGAACTGATTGCCTTAGGTTAATTCCTTTATGGGAAGTCGAAGCATTTTGTTATTGATTAAGTAGAAGCTGGATTTGAATGTTATTTTGATTAAGACTCTGTATATCATATTTTGTTATGCCATTTTTTCGGTTTGAATTTGAAAATTGCTTAAACAATATTGCAAATTCATCCAGATATTGGCGATAAAATATCGTTAAACATTCCTCACCTCAATTCTATATTGTCTTAAGGTCAAAAATGTCATTTTCGAGTTATTAAATTGACGTTAGGCTTGTAATTCGGTGACCGGACAACTCGGAATGAAACCAACTCAGAACCATCTCAGATGTCATTTAGAGTGTTAAAAAAATTTTCATAAAGGCAAAAGTAAAAGTTTATTTTTCTGTTAGGTAAGAAAAGATTAGTAATAGGTGAATGGAAAATCAATTTCCAATTTTGAATGCGTTTTTCTCCAACTGTTTCTTTTGACCAAGATAGAACTGGGGTAAAGATTTATATATCACCACAAAATTATATTAAAATACATTATTTTTTATGTAAGAAAGGGAAAGGGATAGAAAGAAGAAGGTGGGAAAGTTCCTGGATATTTAGATCTGATCACCAGATATGGCTAAAGCCATTTCAAGCAATATTTCAATTTTGAATGGTGGTCTTACACCAGGTCGATACTGAGAGAATCTGCCATTCTGGAATGTGCCACAAATATACAATATTACATTATTTTAAATGAAAATTATGAAATAACACAGATTAATCAAATAAAAGTAAATTTCGCTCGCCAGGATTTGAACCCGCGAACTTCAGAATGGTAGTCGAGAGCCTTACCCCTGACCATGGAGGCACCGCACATGATCAAATATTTAAGCAAATTGTAACCTTACGATACAAACTTTTCAGCGATCATAAAATAATCATCATCATTATCATCAGATTTACAGGCTTTGATTCTATGTTAGTTAGTCCTTCGTGAAATCTGGGTCAATTAACTCAAATTTGCTTTGAATTTAAGTGTCATTTTGAAAAAATGGAGCTTATTGTATGTACCTACCTACGTAGGTACCTACCTACCTAGGTAGGTATCTACTTTATCGCTTTCTGAATTGTTCAGTCAATAAGCTCCAATTTTCGAAAATAGTACTTAAATTCAAAGCAAATTTGAGTTCATTAATCCCGATTTCGCGCAGGTCTAACTAACATAGATCTTTCATCACATAATATTTATTATCAGAAAACCATTTAAATTGACATTTTCATATTGAAAATTTCAAGAATTCGAATTATCCCGTGATTTTTCACGGTTCTGCGCTGGTAAATATAACAAGCCACAAAGCAAACACTTTGTGGCTTGACATTTTACAGAATGAAACAAGTTCTTTGTTTAAAACCACTTTATTTAAATTTATGAGGTTTCGATATCGAATATCGATATCGAATGAGGTTTGTGTTTACCTCATGATCTTAACTCTGTACTTAATTTAGTTTATATGTTTATTGTCCCGAAGAAGGTTGAGTTCGACCGAAATCACACACAAAGTTAAGATAGTGAGGTTTGTGTTTACCTCATTATCTTAACTCCGTACTGTAATTTAGTTTATATGTTTATTGTCCTGAAGAAGTCGTCGAGTTCGAAGTCGAATATAAATTGAAATAAAGTGGTTTTAAACAAAGAACTTGTTTCATTCTACAGTTATTAATATTATTTACATAACATTGTAATTTATAATATATAAACGATATAAATATTTTATGAAAATAATTTAGATGACCAAGATCAAATTAAACACATTTGCACATAAATATTCAGGGATAATGCAATGTACACCAACGTTATCATTTATTTCAGCTCCATTTTGCAAACCAATCATCATCCTCCATTTTGTGGCCGTACACCATAAAAAATTATTTCACATGATAAATAGTTCAGAAAATTTGCTGTCAGACCAATTGTGATATAATTGCATGAACAATGTTTACCGTCCAATTAGGGTGCATCGTTGTACTAACGAGTTTGTAATGATTTAGTATTCGATACGGTAAATGTAATTTTTAACGAGATGTGAAAAAGTGTTCGTCATCGTAAAAGGTTGAAATTTGAATGTGCGCAAAGATAAGGCCCCGTACGAATGGATCGTGGTAAAGACTACTTTGCACAGATTCGAACTTTATGCAAAGGGAAAAAGGTGTGTAGATATGAACACATTTGGGGGGGAAGGGGGGGGTCAAGCTTCAAGAGGGAATGCTTGAGCCCGTGATTTAATTTATTGTTCATTTAAAAGAAAAGATTATAAAATTATTTTAAAATCAAACTGTCTCCAAATTCACGTCCGGTACAAAAGGGTACACTCGTTTTTGCAGAGTCAAGGGTTTGTTTCTGATATTTTGGGGCTCCAGATCAGAGGTAGACAATTATACATATTTGCACTGTCCGTGGTATGAAATGGCAATACGTTCACGTTATTGCGGACACAGCCGTGATTACCTTGAATAAATTTTCATCAAAACATGGCAGAAATAAAATAATACAATCACCAAATTTTACTTTCTATCATATCAATTTGGTAGGGGGGTATGGGTACCTCCGTCCCGAGAACCATTTTTTGGATAACCAACACCCATGTCATTAGTCACCCCAAGTGGCTACGTTTGGTGACTTAGCAGGGATGACCATGAGTTCATTGGATGAGGTTTTTCAAGGTCTTGGCGGCCTGCGTTTGCCTACCTATTGGCGTATCAGGAGAACCTTTTTCAGGGAGATATTTTAAATTTTCCAGCCAAACTCTCCCGACCCTTCGCAGTAAGAGGGATGGATTCATACGTCCGTCACTCTTGGACACATTGACGCCCAGATTTCTACCCATCCCTAATATTTTTTCTTCCCAGAATTTCCTCTCATTCCTTTCCCCAAAAAGACCCTCCATTCAGCGTCTTCAAAGGTTATATAGACCCTGAGTTATTATTTTTCCCCACGGCCTCCTTTCCCCATAGCCTCCGGAGTTAATGTAAACAAAAAATATATATTTATATATATATATTTTTTTTTTACGATAGCTCCACACACACACATATATGTATGAATTCACTATCTACGCACCATCAGGTATGTCTCGTACATAGTTCAAAATAAAAAATCAGCAATTTAATTTTGATGTTTTGTCGAAAAAAGCAAAGTGAAATGGAAGTCCACCCAGAACCGAAACGAACTATGGACCATTGAATGTATGGAGTTTTAAGCTCGGCTCTAGTACGGCCTGCAACTTAACGTTCTCGATAATCCGTCCGATCTCCGTGAACCGGAAAATCGGAAATCTCTCCGGACGAGGATTAGGCCAATGTTTTTCCAAATATTTTGCAGGAATATTTTACAAGAACGGTTACGGCTAAAATAATCCAGGATTTCTTGTTACGGATAAACGAGCAAATCTGAAATACGTTACGCGTATATGAATTGAGGATCTACGACGTATTTTTGCTGAAACTCTTTCCTTTTAATACAGGGTCTGTTAGACACATTCTATTATGTAGCTGAAAATATTTTTTTTTTTTTAAATTTGCTACCAGAAAAAATTAAATCAAAATTAAAAGGTAATTTTATTCACTGCGCGATCTTCTTAATTTAAATGTGGGCTAACGTGTGTGAAGTAAAATTACATCTAATAGAAATTAAAAACACGGTCAAATGCACTCCGAAACATCTAAATAAAACGTATTTATGAAAAACACTTGCATTTGGTTCACGCTGCACAGTGTTTAGTTTCGTACAAGCTAGACAGAAAAAACTCTAGCAAATCATTCAAATACTTGGAACCCACCTTCGGGCGTATTTAACCCTTATTTGAAAAAAAATTGTGATAAACAATATATTTTATTTTTACAATCTTTTTATTAATTTCGATTTCTTTTAAATTTTTATAACACGCGTTTATCTAAATTATCTTTTATAGAAATTTCTTACAAAACTTTAAATTAACGTGCATTTTTGGTCAAAATTTGACACAAATGCCTACAATATTTACAATTTATCAGAAAAACATACATTTTAAGATTACATTAAGCACACTTCTGCTTTTTATAATAAGTTTCTCACCACTTTTACTGAGCTTTTCTAGTTAAATATACTGACATATTTTTTTTTTTTAAAGAAAGACGATGTTTGAAAATCTCCTACTACCACCACATAAAGCCAAAAATGTTGCTTGTGTTGTGATGGAGGACTTAGCCAGCCGAGGAATCGAACACGGGACGCCCGGGTGGGACCCAAACGCGATGCCCACTCAACCACTGACCGGTCTGAATATATTTCCTGAAGCCGTTTTTTCTTCGGAAAACTCGGCAAACTTCTCCATGGAATGAATTTCTGCCTTGAACACCGTGCCTGTAATGTAATAAAATAAGCTTGATGCCGGTTCGTGTGCGAAAATATCTTAATTGATTTGAATAAAAATTTAGTTGTTCTTTTTAAGAAAAATAAAATTATCGTTCGATTTTGTAAAAATAAATATAATTTTTTTTCTGTAAGTTAGAAAAATATTTTTTTTTAGAAGACGTTAAAACATACTGGTTATTTATTATTACTAAAAAAAACTGACATTTTTAACATCAAAATAATACAAAAACTGTACTATATACCTTGAAAGGTATACTCCATTTTATTAAAACCGATGTACAATATCTTAAATTCAATAAATATCTTTTAACCCGCCTGGAAATTTCGCATGAAATGATGAAATTTCATGAAAATGATGAATTCCCATGAAATTTCGCACCTGCGAAATGACAAAAAAAACTAGACGCTAGTCCGTGTGAAAAAATTTCGATTCTGATTTGAACGTAAAAATAAATTTTCTCCGAAATAAATTCTCAAAGAGTTAAAATCAAATATTTTTTTTAACTACATATAAGACAGGCAAGATAAGTTTATTTTTAAAATCGTCTGAAATGATTTATACAAAAATTAAAAAAAAAAACATTCTACATAACTTACAAAATAGCATCAAGTTTTTAAAACCGACACTAAACACTTTAAACTCTTAAACAACCTTAAAAGGTCGCGCGGCGAGAATCGAATAAAATCCACTGAGCAATTAATTAACTGATTTATCTGACTTTGGGTTTTTGGTACAAGTCAACCCGTGTATTAGTCAACTCGTGTATTAGTCAACCCAATTAAAAATGCATTTGTCACACTGACTATCTGGTAATACCCTCTTGACGTCATCGTTCAAGCGTTCCAGCATTTCTAAGTGATTTATTTCCTTCTTGGTTGTACGGGGCGTACACAGTGCACCGTCTTATATATACATATATTTTTTTTATGAATTTGAAGAGATGAAGTTAACAACAGTAAAATAATTTTTTCGAGATCTGAAAAGACAACATTGGTAAAATGTATGCAATTGTGTCCCGCGAAGTCACACGCAGAATAATTTATATTATGTCTGTGTGTCTGTCTGCCTGTTCGTGATAAACTCAAAAACTACTGAACGGATTTTCATGCTGTCTTCACCAATAGATAAAGTTATTTCTGAGAAAGATTTAAGTATATTATTTGTCAAGGTTTTGTGTAAATTGGTTGAAATGTATAAGAATGTCTGTGAGCGGGCTGGCAGGCGTTCGGTGTGGATTTGATTTGCATGCAAATTAACAGATGGCGATTTGTTTCGTTAGCCGCAGCAACGCGTTTCCGGGTCAGCTAGTAATTTATAATTCGATTGGCTCTACCTCTGCGCTTCGATATTTTTCAAAAAATTCAAAAAAATCTGTCCTCTAATTAATGACACATTTGTAAAAAAAATATTAAATTTGGTTGTAGGATACGACCCATTACCAAGCATCCCACTATAACCTCCGCCGAACGTTGCAGTAAAATAATATTTTTTTTAAATGTGTATCCTTGTCTATCGTCATTTGATTAGTCTATCGCCCTCTGGTAATGATGTTATTTAAAGTACCCCTGTATATTCAAAAACAATACTCCATGAATATATTTATTGAAGTGAATCGAACTATTTATTTTATGATGTATGAATTTTACAAAGTATTGACTTTTGAAGCGTGTAAATCATACAAAGAAAACAGTTAGATTTATGCTGTCCTGTACACAAAATGCTTGAATGGAAAAATGGTGAAATACCACTGGATAATTTATCTTAGCGAATATTTTATCTAATATAACAAAGGTGACTTCTTCTTGTAATTTTTTTCATATTCGCAAAGATTCAGTGGCATTGACGTTCACCTTCTTTTTCTAATTTTTTTTTTACTTTGATCAAGAGGATCACAATTAGAAGTGAGTTAGACAATAGAAGTGCTTACTTACACACGTCATTTATTTTAAGACTTTATGTATATAATACCTACAAATATTTTTTCTTTCCATATAACTTGTTCATAAAAGGGTGTTCGTCAGTAATTACTATTAAAGTTTTTAACTTAAGCCTTTTGATGGCTAACCAAATTATCAACCTCATTCTTCGACTTTAATAGACTGGAAAAAGTCATTACATGCCGTCAAATCAAGAGTTATTTCAACCAAATTTTCGGAGATCACATTTCGTCGCCTCAGTTTTTAATTATCCTAACGACCATTAGAAAATTTTACAGGAGGAGGAGGTTTTCTTTCAATATTTCAATGAAACATTATGATAGGTGTTTAAGGGGTTAGGCCACCCTAAGGTTTTCGAAAAATCGTTTTTATTTTTATTTTTTTAAATTGTCCCAGAGGACCTCAAAAATGATGTCCCAAAAGATTATGGTCGGTAATAATCTCTAAGTACTCGATTTTTGAATTTTACTACATAGTTGTACTTAGTTTATTACTTAGTACATAAGTAATCGACAAACAGCGCATAAAGCATCCAGAGAGATCGCTGTCTGAACGGGTAAAAGACACAAGGATCGCTTTAATATCAAGCAGAAAAGAAAAGCAACAGCAGGACGATAATCTAGAAAGCCAATTGTATGGTGCGGGTATCGCAGATTCAAGGTATTGCAAAATTAATACTACTACTCAAAACTTCAAACGCGTGTATCTCAATACAGCATTTTTTAAATTTGCCGGAAACGTAACTCAGACAATTTTCAACCGATTTACTTGAAATTTTGAATGTATCTTCAAAAATACATTGTCTATAGAAGTACGTAGGATTTTTTTTATATTGCATGGTACATTTATTATTAACAATTACCTGATGATTTTTTTAGCAAATTTGTAACTTTTCACTTTGGAAGTGCGCCATTTGGCCAAAAATTAATATATTGAAAAAATCCTACGTACTTCTATAGCAGTTACTATTTAAAATAAAAAAAATAAAAAATATATTTTTATAATTCAAAAATTACAGTAGAAAAACGGAGACGTCATCGGAAAAACGCTTTACAGCCGCCATTTCAAAATAAATCGCTTCAAAAAAAATTTCATGTACAATCACTAATTTGTATAATAAATGCTTTATATAGGAATCTCTGGAAAAAAAATCCTAAAATAGCCTATTTTTTCGGCCTCTAGGGTGGCCTAACCCCTTAAGATAAAGATATTTTCGTAGTTAAAGGTCTCATTAGTTTAAATATTTCATAGTAAAGTGATTAAATATCATTTTTCATATTTAATTTTCATTTTAAAGTGGAGATTGAACAAAAACTAAATTGGTGGTTTGGACAATTAAGAACTAAGGCGACGATTTGATATTTTTCTTTTGATTTATTCATCTGGTTTTCCATTAAATGTCTGCATATAAGATGTGAATAAGAAGAAGTAAATATTCTCAACAAACCTTGAAAATTTTGCACAATTTTTTTTTTGTTTTTTTTTTGTCCAAAACGAAAGATTATTAGGCAGACGGTGGTGAATGATTTATGAGGGGCAACGCTTTTCTATTCCCAAATTTCATTTTATGTAAATCATTTCTGCAGTATTTAAAAAAGTGTTGTGTAAAAGTTATAAACTAACTAAATATTCCGATAATTAACTATCCTTTGAAGCGTAAAATTAAGGGGAGAATTTTCTGCTTCATGCCTGCCAACTTTTCGGGCAACGTTTTTACGAACAAATTCACATATTGAATTAAAAAAATTCGTAAATTTTCACCAAAATGATGGCGGAAAACAAAATTGGAACTTGATAAAATAACATATCTGCTTTAATAAACAGAAAAACTTGATTCCTTTAAATCACTCCGGAAACGGATATTTTTTTAAACGAATCACAACCGTGTATTATATTTTGAATTTGTTATTTTAATATTCTTGATTAAGGTAAGCTTTTTTTAATTTTATTTTTATTATGTTTATTTTTTAGAACTCAATTCTAATTTTTATTTTTTCTATTTATTCAACAATATTATTATTTAATATATAAAAACATAAATAATAAAAAACTCTCAAAATAAGCGATGATAGCATTCTACAATGGAGTCCTGGTACCTAATAGTATCAGGTAGCAGGGGTTGAAGGGCAGAGCAATGATACTCATAGGGCATGGTTTATTGTGTTTTGATATAATATGCACCCACACAGCCCACATCACAGTTCTTGCTAAACTGAGGGCCGGTAAATGAGATTTTCGAGTTAAAAAATATTTAAATCTTGTGTTTTGATATAATATGCACCCACACAGTCCACATCACAGTTCTTGCTAAACTGAGGGCCGGTGAATGAGATTTTCGAATTAAAAAATATTTTAATCTCTTGCTATCAATTTTAGACGTCATCAATAATTGTGAACATCATCAATGATTTTGAAGATCAATTGTGGACATCAATTGTGAACATCATCAATAATTTCGTAAGAGGATCTGCATGTGCGTGATTTTAATTCTGATTCAATTTACCCGGATTTCTATTGAATTTTTTGTATAATTTTCAAAATTTGTAGTAATATGTAAAGAATTCAATTCTTCGTCTTCTGAAGGCAAAACAGCTCTCACACGTTGTGATAATTACACATTAGAACTTGTTAACATATAAACTATTTTATTGTTGTAATTTTGTAAATCTATCTAATCATCGTTCATTAAAATTTTTGTTTGTTGTTTTTTATTTCATGGATTTTTTTTTGTCTATCGTTACTTTATTTTTATTATTTCTTTCTCGTGTTTCAATTATTGCTCAAGTTAAAGTTGTACTGCCTGTACTTATGTGTGTAAAAGCCTTCTGGACGTAAAATAAATACGTTAATAAATATGTAAAAGAAAACTTAAAACTTTAATTTAATCTTTCTTTTTACCGACTGGGTGAGTGATATTATCATATTTATACCACCAGTGCTGAAATCAGGGTTTTGCACTCTTGTTGGAAAATTAATGTAGCCAATGCCAGCCATGTTTCTTACCCACCTCAACGTTTTGATTACATTACGTCTACTAGGTGGATACTTTAGCTCTCAAGAGTTTATGTAATTGGACTTTGAACTTGACCTTTAATGACAGATCAAATTATTTGATTAATTGGTCTAGGCACTTAGTTAGAAACACATGTTTTACATTATCAGGTGATCTTTAAGTGGAACTCATTTCAAGCAATCATTATATAAATAGGCAAACGACAAATTCGTGCGAAGGGACTCGATTCATTACATTTTTATGTATTTATTACTAAGATTATATGTATTTTTAAACAATTTCTCTAATAATTGTTGAGCAATGCTTTGCCATTAAACTGAACAATCAGTTCAAGTTGTTTAAAGAATGAGACATGTCACGTTCATCTCGTTGAACGACTAACGAATAATACGTCATTTGGAAGGATGGAAGTTTTATTACACATCTTGAAATTTGACGAAAAACCCAAGTACTAATCGTTCTTTTGATTATCATATTCGCATATATCTTTATTATTACATGTGTTGATTATTATAAAGTTGACGTGCCAATTAGATAAGAATTATTATTACATGTGTTTATTATTATAAAATTGACGTGCCAATTAGATACGAATTATTATATTTCAGGTGAAAAAAATTCTCTCTCATTGCAACGCAACGGAAATTGATTTTAGATAAAGAAGAACAATGCTTTTAATAAAATATGTATTAACTATCAAAAATAAACATGAAACGAACTAATTAATTTGGTATTGGATGGTGTTTGGTATTCGCGTCAAATATACACTTACACTACCCATCATGCCCAAATCAATAAACCATCTAAGCGTCCTTTTCAAATCTTACTCATTACGCTTACATCAGCGTTGCATTCTTTACGAATCTTCACATTTTTCAAACGTCGTGTATGGTTTTACCACTCTTTAGTAAATTTCTACAGCAGTCAGCCTATTTTCATCCTTTCTCTGCCAATTCCATGCATAACTGAGAAACATCAGGCTTGTTATCAACATTTCGTTGTGGACTGCTAGCTTCGCTCCTTTGGACATTTTTTTGTTTGTAAATAATGGAGTTACCTACATTTACCCTTCTTTCAATATCACCTAATTACTCGTCAGCCTTTCCATCTCTCGTAAACATTGCTAAACACGATTTCGTCTTCCTACTCCCAAGTATTCATCATTCGAAACTAAGGTCCTTATTTTTTTGTTTTTATTTTGATACAATATTTTGCATTTTATGGTAAAATTTAATAATGTTGGCCTTGCTGGGAGTCCCCGTGCTGAGGCCTCCATTTGGTATACTGTATACTTACCTACTTACTTGAATTTAACTCATTTTTTATGCATACTTCGATAAATTGATGAACTACAGTCGGTTGTAATGCCTAGTTATTTTGCAAGCAATGTTTGAGAATCCTAACCTGCCCATCTCAGTCCACAATCCAGCCCCCTTTGCGTTCCCCAAAATGCCTTAGGCACTCCATAGAGAGGAATGCCGTTGAATTCCAATGTCAGGAAATTGTTACTTTTACATTATTACAAATTTCCCATTATAAGTTATGCTAGAGAAATTTCGAACAATCCGATACGGAATAATACAAAGGAAAATGTTTCGCAGCAGAGAAGGGAAATTTCCGATTCGGAGATGGTGAACTCATTCAAATCCTAATATTAGAGATACTAAGCGAAATTCCAATCAATTTGATGTACTGTGGTTATATCGCTTTTGACAATATTATTCAACTATTCCGTTTGACGGGGAAAATAATATTTGTATGTGACAATGGTGTCCTGATTTTTTGATAATGTTGTTCTTTCTGAATTTGGGTCATTATAATTTCTTGGCAGTGGATACAATAATATTAAGTGTATCTACTTACTACTTTTGCCACTTACAATAAAAATATTTGTTTGATAATATTGTAAATACCAGCGGAATTTTTTAATTGTATTTTTTAAACATTTCAGAACGGATTCAAGAATTTTTTTTTTTAATTAACAATTTTTTGGTATGTTTTTAGGTTTTCACGGCCAAAAAGTATTTTTGTTATTGTTTTTGGGGTGTTATGCCGTGTTTCGCTACCTCATCTGCCCTGATGATGGACACTGTAACGCTGTCCGAAACGTTGGCTAAAGAAGGAGGTAGCGAAACACGGCATAACACCCCAAAAACAATAACAAAAAAAAAAAACAATTTTTTGGTACAATTTTATAATACAGGGTTTTCCAATACTACTGGTTATTTTGAATAGCCCGCTATTTCGGTAGATGTCACTTTTTAAGCTGTCATTTTTTGACATTTGACAAGTAGAAACTACGCCATTAATAAAAATGGAACGATACACGCTTCAACAACGCATTGAAATTATTTGAATATCAAAATAACACTATTAATGGAAAACCCTGTACAAGCTTTTTATATAAACAGTTAAAAAAGTAGAGCATAAAAATTAAAGTAAGACAATTTAAACATCATGCTGGTTATGTCAGCAGTTATAATTATTAAAAAGCGAGGGTTGGAGCGAAAGCCGGTGGACGATAGGTATTTAATGATTAAACAAATCAAAGCACAGAATAGTTTACTGTATGGCGGCATCCAAATGAACTGCTTAGTTCTTAGTGAAATTGAAAATGTATCTAAGTATATTAAACATATATAAAGAAAAAAAATTGCATTCCATTCAGGAGGTTCTGAGGAAAAAAATCTCTCAGTGTCTATGTCATCTTTGGGGATGCTGTGTTGGGGGTAAATTTAGGAAAAGGAAGGGTAGTTTCAGGAAGGTAAAGGGGTATTTGGAAATCTGGGAATCGATTTGCCCAGGAGTGACCCCCACTGAGATACAAGACAACAGGTCCAGAGAGTCCGGTTGGAGAAGTCTAGGTCAGGTCTCCTTCAACCGGTCTCTCCTGATCCGGCCACACAGAAGGTGGGCACTATCACACAGTAAATAGGTGGCATTTGCCGCGAAGACCTAGACAAACCTCACCCCATGAACCCGGGCACCCCTGTTAAAGTCACCAAACGTAGCGTACGTTTTGGGACCTCTGGCAAGGGTGTCGATTATCCAATAAATAGTTCCTGGGGCGGCGGTACCCAAACCCGCCTTCCAAAATGTATGTGCCAAGTCGGTATTAGCCGAATTAAGCTAATTTTAAAAAATAATTTTTAAATGTACCTGTGTTTATATTGAACTTAATGATGTGGATCTTTTTTTAGTTTAATAAATAATAATAAATTTTAACAAATAAATGTGATGTTAAGAATGATTATGTTTTATTTTACGGCGTAATGTCACATCACAAAGTACCTGCGTCCTATAAAAATTTTCAATAATTCGGTCATTACTCTAAAAAGAATTTTTGAATGGTTTCAAATTATTATAATAGATACCTTAAGGAGCCATTTCTTGCGTATTGTTAACCAATTTGCGTTATAAACGCTTATAAATATCTCCAGCAAGAAGGAGCTATATCCCGATTAGGTAATTTACATTTCGTTTGCCTTCATTACACCCCTTCTTCTAACAATTCTTGTAAATGAAGGCCTCTTACATAGTGACCGGTATTACATGATCAATGTTTTGACAACTTGATAGAATTGTTTCACCACAGACGTGTGATAATAATAAATCACTTACAAGGATTAAGAATAGCCAACAATTTAATATGAGATTAATTCGTTCACTTATCGAACTATCTAACTTGTATTCACATAAATAAGGGTGCGTGTGGCGGGAGGGCGTGCCGTCGGGCGGTCTCGTAACGGACTCTTGTATGTGTGGCATGGATTTGATTTTTATGCGGAATTTGGTGAAATTTTGCCCTTAACCTTCAAAACATAAGGAAGGTCGATGTGTGATTTTGTCTGTATAATTATTTCGAGATGGAAAAAATGTTACATCCTTTTTTTTATTTATTAATCGTTTGTAAGCCCGTTGGGTTTTAACGTCTCCCAGGGGCTGAAACAGGGTGATGCCTTAGCACCCACTCTTTTCAGTATTGTACTGGAGCAGGAGCGCGTCGTGAGAAAGACAACGATCAGTACCGACTCAAACATTTGCTACAAAAGCAATCAAATAGTTGGCTACGAAGACGAACTTAACATTGTCGGAAGATCACTACAGGCTGTAAGAGGGGTGTTTGACCCTTTGGATACTGCGGCAAGAGAGGTGGGTTTACAAATCAATGGGAATAAAACTAAAATCATGAAGCAAACCAGACCTCCACACCGCAGAATAAAAGATAAAGTGAAATTTAAAGGCACCTATAACTTCGAAGTGGTCGAAGAATTTACCTATCTGGGCTCCATCATAACGCAGGACAACGAAGACCCAGTAGAAATGAGAAAGCGCATCATAGCCGCTAACTACACCTACTTCGCGTTGCTGCCAGTATTCAAATCCTGAAACGTCCATAGGCAAACCAAAATAAAATTATACAAGAGGCTTGGAGAATCCGCCACAATAATGAGCTTTACGATATTTACAAACTCTCTACTCTTTTAAGACTCCAAAGATCAAGATGGGCCGGACACATGTCCGGCCCATCTTGATCTTACACACGTACATACGAGTAGCGAAGAAGATTCTAATAGGACACCCGGGAGGTAAACGGAAGGCGGGCAGACCTAGGCTGAGATGGGAGGATGATGTCAGGAAGGATGCAAGGGAACTACTTCACGTTGCAGATTGGAAGACGACGGCCGAGGACAGAGGGCGGTGGAGGCTTATTTTGAAGGAGGCCAAGACTCGAAATCGGCTGTAGCGCCATTGAAGAAGAAGCCCATTGCGTACATGTCGAAAACATTGGAAAAATTGGGTGCATAACAGGAGGAATGTCACTGTCCACGTCTGATTTGGAAAATGCGTTAAGTTAGGGCAACGCCGGAGACTTGTGGTTGGAAATTAAAAATTGAAGGAATTTGTCAAAAGTTTTTCATTATAAGCACCTACATAGAAATAATTAAAATAGATCGTCTGTAAATGGTTTCTCCGCGGCTCGATAATGCTTCGCAAGGCGAAATGGTTGTCAAGCATAAAAAATATTTTCCAGCAAGACTAGTTTATAAACAATTATTTTATTTAAATTTAAAAAAACGTTATGTCTTGCTAAAAAATATTTATTAATTTAATAATACAATCACGGAAATTGGATCATGGGTCATAATGAGGGACCGATATGAGAAGAAGAATAAATATTGGCTCCATCTTGGCCGCCATTTCCGCATAACGGTATGTTTTTGCAAAATGTTTTACTGGTAGGCCAAATCCTCTCTTAGGGTTGATTTTTTCATTTACCGAGAATGCTAATTGCAATGCTAATTATATGGTAAAAGTCATAGAAATGAGTTTTTTCATTTGACATTTACCGTTTACTTTTACCTACAATCTCACAGCCCACATTCGGAGTTGTAAATGCTAAAGTAAAGGCAATAAAAATGGCGGCCGTTGCCTAAATGTTACTTTAGTGACAGTTGAGAAATATTCTTGATATCTATTTTACGGTTTTTGCTATTATATTATTATCATTGTGTTCGCGACTAGTGACAGTTCTTCAACTTCTGATGATGAACCTATGATTAATTATATGACACGACGTGTAAAGTGACATAATAGTACCCTTTACACACAGAGTTCGGCGCGGGACGTGCACCGCGCCACTTCAGGCCGCCGCGCAGAAAAGTAAAGACCGAAAGTAAGATAACGGTTTACAGCGCAGTTCACTGTGAGACTTTTCTGCGCGGCAGCCTGAAGTGGCGCGGGGCACGTCCCGCGCCGAACTCTGTGTGTAAAGGGTACTAATATACTCAGGAATTTCTATCTAATGGAAGACCTGGATTTCGTATGCCGATTTCGCAAATAAAGAAACTGCTTGACTTTTGACCACTTTAATTGCAGATATGAAATGTACTCCAGTGACATGTAAGTAATGGTTGATAAAGTGTAATTACAAATATTTATTCAAATGAATGACGTAAATTAAATGAAGCTTCTATAGTTTGTTTCTCTCCTCTACGAGGAATAATGCCGTCAAACCATCTGAGCAGTTGTTATTTGCTTTGAGGTTTTATTCGACTGGGTCGATGCAAAGAGTACTTGGAGATGTTGCAAATACACATAAAAATACAGTGTGTAAAATAATTTTTAATGTGTCAAAGGCCATAGCATCACTTATCAAAAATTTCATATCAATGCCCAATTTAACCACAAAATTTACGAAAGTCGATGGAATCATAAACAACGCAATGCGCAAAGAATTCACAGAATGTTTGACATTTATTGTGCGACATGAAAAAAATATATGAACAGTTCCCAATACAAAAGTTTAGGAATTAGACTGTTTATCGTGCTGTCATCCCTGTTTACCTTTACTTTCGCAGTTGGCGTCGAGAAAAAATCCATTTTGCCGTAAATGTCAAATGCACTCCGAAAGTAACTGTAAACTGCACAGCTAAAGTAAAGGGAAAATGGAAAAACCCACCCTTAGGGTATTTTATTTTGTGATAGGAACATTTTACTTGATGACTTTCACGTTTCAATTTCTACCCAAAAAAACAGGCATGATCCCCTCCTGATTGTTTGGAAGGAATCTCACTGATCTGCGTATAAAATAGAATATGGAAGTTTTAAATGGGACCTTTATGTTTGTAAAATGAGAATTTTGTATTTATAAAAAAAGTCAAAACAAATAAATATCACAAAATACAACTGCATTTTCAGCTGGGCCTTGAGGCAGCGATCTACTTTATCCAATAAACAAGGAAGAACAGAAATGCAAGGGATAGTCGAGTTTCAAATCTGATAGCTTAAGTTTTACACCATAACGGCAATAGTAGATACCTTTTATAAATAATTGGTTTTTGACCAGGGCAAAAATTTATTTTTCAAATTATTTTTAGGCACATGAACTACCAGTTTCAGAGTTCCGAATATCCGGTCGGGTTAAGCTAGTAAGAACTAAATTACGAAATCGAAGTAATGCCTGAAGAGAACGGGGCAAAAGTTTTGTACGGCTTTAAATTTATGGATTCCCTCGAGGTGTGTGCCATGGGCTGGTTCCTCTCACATTCATCAGGAAACCCCCCTGGCCCGCACCTGCCGCCCGACTGCTACACCCTGGTGATGTGGACCCCGCTCCACCCCTGGACTGAATAACTTTACTAAATAAAGGACGCCACACGAACAGGGGTGGAGCAATAATATAACATGTAATAAAGAGTGCAATAATGGGATACCCTGAACGTACATTTAGGTTAGACATATAGGAATGCCGTACAAGAGTCCCAACTGCTCCCAACCGTCTGGATCCGGTGAGACTGTGGCGTTTCCAATTTGGGTAATCTGAGGCTGAAGGTAGTGGTGAGGGGAAAGATATGGGAAAAAGAGCGAAAGGAAGTACTTGAATATTGATCTGGTCACCAAATACGGCTTAAGCCATTTCAAGAAACATTTAAATTTTGAATGGTGGTCTTACACCAGGGCAACACTGAGAACATCTTTCACTCTGGAACGTGCCGCAATTACGCTTTAAATTATTTTTTTATAAATAAATTGTAAAATAACGCAAAATAATGAATTAAATTATTTTTCCATTGTTTTTCATTTACTCTCAAATAATTACCCAAGTTGCCTCTAAAATCATGAAACCCTAAAATCTTTAATGGCCTATATCTTATAATTTAAAGCAAAAATAAATAAAGTAGCTCACAATCCGTACTAGGTATTTTATACACCTGTTGATTACAAAAATAATTTTTCAGTTTGGTTGCGTATTTTGATCTCAAATCCAAATTTAAGATTTGTATGAAATCGGCCGAATAGGGCCGCGCAAACGTTTCACTTAATGTTTTGGATAAGATTTATTCCTAGAATGCTGTCTACTTCGGCACTGCACTGTAACGTATTCCTATAGGTAGGTAACAGTTCTTTCCGATTATCCGGGAGTGGACGAGCAAAATGTCAAACTGTCTTAACTTTTAAATGGAAACACGACTGGAGTACCTCCCGACCACTTTATTACATTGATAAACTGATATCTGGAAATGTATTTATTATAAGAAGATAGCCTTCCCAACCCTGGTCTGTCCACCAAAGTGATTTACAAATAAATATTATTTTGTTTTTTTTTAGATTTTTAAGTACCAGAAACTTGAAGGTACAATATATTATATAACCAATGTACAATAACTGTTAAAATTTGAAAAAAAATACATATAAAACTTTATATTACAACACATAAATACTTGTCACACATAAACATAAATAAACACGTAAACACCTCAGCACAGGTTCTCCTAGTGAGGTGTTCACGAAACATACAACAATACCTATCCACAGTTTCACCTTCACAAACCTACCTTACACCCAACATAATAAAATTATAAAGGTAAATACTGTAATGTATAGAAATAAATAAAATAAATAAATAAAATTATGTACCTATATTATCTATCGATACATTTTATATATCACTTTGTAACATTTAACCTTTTAAGGTTATAAAGTAACCTGAAAATTTGTGGTTGAGTGTTGTTTCAGTATGAAATAAGAGAAACAATTAATTTAATGAAAACAAATAACTTTGTATAAAACACTTTATAGTTAACATTATCGAAATGTTTCAAGAATTATGTTTTCCTTGTCAGGATAATAAATTGATATAAAAATAACAAAAGACAAACAAGACAATCGAAATGAAAATCTAGTCTCCTTCAACGGAAGCAATCTTCCGAACAGACCTTCCATTGATATGCTTGGTGTAACTATAAGTGACCAGCTCAGGTATGGGGGCTCCATCGAAGCCAGAGTAAAGTTAGCTTCTCAAAAACTGGGCGTACTGTACAGGGCCCGCAGATACTTTAATAGTACACAACTGCTGACCCTGTACAAATCGCAAGTGCGCCCCACGGTTGAATTTGGCAGCCACCTCTGGTCTGGAGCTCCAAAATACTTGAAAAATACCCTCGACTCTGTGCAGAAACGGGCGGTCCGTTTGATAGATTTTCTCATCTTAACGAACGGGTTGCAATCTTTAGAGCACAGGCGTCGGGTGGGAATGCTATCCATGTTCCACCGGTATTTCAATGGAAGATGCTCTGAGGAACTAGCGTCATTGATCCCTTCGGCACCGGTGCATAGTCGGGAGACACGCCAAACGCGCGCCCAACGTATGTACACGGTTGACATTTGTCACAAGAGAACGGGTCGTTTTTTCGACTCGTTCTTGAGTTCAACAGCTCGGCTATGGAACGATTTGCCGGCATCTGTGTTTCCTCCCTCCTACAACATGGGTCTCTTCAAGACCAATGTTCATTCCTTCCTCTCCTCAAAAAGACCCTCCACACAGCATCCCAGATGACATAGGCCCTGAGGGGAATTATTTTCCTCAAGGCCTCCTGTGTGGAGTTAATGTAAAAAAAAAAAAGTATAGACAACAAGTATACTGAACATTTAGCTTCACTCTAACCCTTATAACGTGGTGCCATCAGCGCGCCTGCCTTATTCATTTTTGGTGCCGAAATCAAAAACCTTTAGATATTAATTTTTTTTATATCGTGGGAAGTATGTTTACGAGAGATGAGAAGGCTGATAGAAATATTGAAAGAAGGGTTATTGAAGGTAACTCAAACATAAAACTGTCTAAAGAAGCTAAACTAACAGTCCACAGTGGAACCTTGATGTATGTCAGTGAGGAACTGGCGGAAGAAAGATCAAAGTAGACTGAATGCTGTAGAAATGAGATCCCTGAGGCATTCGTGTGTAAAACCATGTATGTTTTCTGCCTGTACAGAGTATAAATAAACCAATACATGTTTATTTTTAAGCAGCAAAGCGTTTATTGGTCAAATCGAATGAAAAGTTTCATATTATTGATCAATGAACGGGTGGATAAAATTTTTACCCATAAGTTGTTATAATGGTTTGTCTACTTTGTAAATAGTTGGAAGTAACATTGTAGAAATTTATTATATGTTTGTGCAGAGTGCCTTTAAGGCGATTTTTTTTTTTGCGAAAACGGCGCTATACAAATCATTCAAATATTATTATTATTTATGATCGTGTGGCGATCCGCAACGAATGCAAGGCTAATCATAAAAAAGGGACCCTAAGATGGATTGGGCATGTATAACTTTGCATAATGTAATCATTTGTAATGTTGAAAAAAAAAATCTCATAGGCAGTCCAACTTCTTAATCATGTTAGCGAAATCGCACAGGACGCAGGTAGTTATGCCCGGGAAATGTCTCATTACTATTTCCAGGAAATGCCAACATTACAACTATTTCAGGAATTAATTTAAAGTTTCGATAGCAATTATAGTCGGGACCGCATCGCCGAAGAATTAAGTGTGACCGCACGCGACATTTGGGATATGTATGAACAATTAAACGAAACATTCGCGCAGCAAGAATGCGCACCGGGGTCACCAATTCTAATAGAAACAAAAGCCTGACCATTCCGACGGATATTCCCGGCCATTTTACTATGTGGCTAATTACTGCGGAGGTTTATTATAGAGGCGAATGAGGTAAAGTAAGGCAGTGGCTTACAGGGAAATTATTTTAGTTGGGAGATAAAGCAGTGTTTTACTTGCAGCGTTGTTTTAGGTTACGTTTTTCTATTTGGTTAAAAAACATTTTTAAGGGTTATAAAAAATATTATCCATTTCTACTTTTTATCGTGGACGTTAAAATAAACTTAACTATCAGGCGATTTACAGTGACTATCTAGGACCAAAAACAATTATTTTTTGTAAATTTCGAGGGTGCTCTCATCGGAAGTTGACGACCATCAAGACATTTTACACTCTGTAGAAAAGAGATATTTAAGTTTCGAATCCTTAAGTTTCATTTTTGTTCATCTTTATTTAGTTGACACGATTTGATATGCTTTTATTTAAAGTCATACAAATAAAAAAGTATAGGGGTAAATAAAAACACATATATAAGTCGTCGCAATGTGGCATGACCACAGTTTAATAATAAAAAAGAACACTAAAACAGCTGTCACAATAATATAAACTAAAACATGTAATTATTTTTTTTTTTAAAGCGACCGTATCTTTTTAATTACTGTGTTTTCTCCAAGTTCATATTTTCATTGCGGAATATTGAAAACTCATTAATTATTCGTTTTTTAAGACTTTTCAGGTTTTGCATCGATCTGAGGATGGACAAAATCTGTGTCACCTAAACTCCAAAGAATCTTAGGTTTTTTTAAGAAAGCCACCGAAGAGGATTGGATAGATCAAACGGCAGATTTTTTAAATGTTGGGTGATTTAGAGCCAAATTTTCACAAAACTATTCGAAGGCTCTGTCCTTGACGAATGCCAGTCTACCCGGGAGACCGCTGTGCTACATACATATTATATTTATGAACGACATTAGGTAGTTAAAAATATTGACGATCAGGATTGAAGAAATCGGTATAGAAACTTTTTTTAGAAAAATATCTACAAATATTTTGTCAATCAAATTGCAACTTCACTGCAATTTTCTGCATCAAGTTATGAAAAGATCGCCTGGTTTTCCAGAGGAAAACTTTGTTCGCCGCGGACCGTTTGTTCAGCAAAACAATGCCCGCTTGATAAATTTGCCGAGTGAAGAGTTTTCCAGAAACTTCTCAAAGACCACCATCGAATTGCAAAGGGTTTGGGAAAATACACATCACCTACAAAAAGGTGGCATATTAGAAATTGAACCCTTTTTAAACACACTTGAAATTAAATAAACTTTATGATTATATTGTTATTATATAATGAACAGGCAGCCTTCTGCTGATGTGCTCACATCAGTTACACAATAAGTTTAACAATAAATGATTTGTTTGTGTCTTGCAACTAACCAACGACAGCATTTGGATCATATAGACAAGAAATCCCGAAATGTTACGTGAAAATATTTTTCAGACAAGGTGGATTCAAAGCATTCTTTGCAAGCAGATTTACAGCAGTACGAATGACAGGTTTTTTTTTAAATTCAACCACAAATTTTAGCACGTTGTTTTTTTAGTTTTAAGTAGGAAAAACAGTAGCTCTTTTGGCCTAGTACGTGAATCTTTTCCTGATGTTTTTTGTGGTTATAATATTTTATAATGTAGAACAATTTGATAAATGTTACGTTAAGTTGCTTCTCACTTTCTGCACTTGGTACTTTTTACAAATAGTGTAGTTGAGCAACTATTATTATTTTAATACCTCTTACCATTAATAAAGTCACTCCTACGTGGTTTCACTAATTTCACTGTGGTTTTGCCAATTTCATCACTCATGTTTTATGTTTTTTTTGTAACTCAAATTAGGAAATACTGTTTCCAAATCCGGTGAGAAAATAATTGGCGAATAGGTTTTGCTAATGATTCCACTTAAGTGTTTTGCTAATGAGTAAAGCTTGAAATACTGAACTTTGCTGGTGACCTAATGAGGAGCTAACAGACAAACAATCTTTAAAAATCTTTCATTTTTTAAGATTTTAAACTAACGTTTACGTTAAACGTATTCCATAATATGCAATATTGGATTGAATCACCGATACAATATTTTATTTGTATGATTTTCTTTGATTTGAAAGAGTGGTGTTTTTATGCGGACAGTACTATTTATTCATATTCATATTACGTACGTACATGCGAAAACAAACAACTAATATTAATATTTTCATGACTTGCAAAAAGGTGTTTTTTCCTAAAATAATTAAATTAATCTGTTTATGAATAATTTAAAGTTTACCCTTTCACATATTTTTCCATGCCCAAAACTAAACATTTCATTTGCAATGACTCAATTGCAATTTCAAGAGACGATCTTTTTCTAACGACTACGAAATAATTTAAAGACATTCCAATAAAAAAAATATTTACGCTGGAATTAATCTTAAAAACAACCGGTATCTCATTTATGTATTTTTATCGGCATGTTTCAGAAACATTGTTTTCTTCGTCAGGCTAAGAGTTGTTTGTGAAACGTGTCGATAATGTTTCAAAAACAATGTTAAAGTGTATTTGCAAAGTTTAAAGAAACAATTTTTTATTATTATATTAACTCCACCCAAAAAAAATCTTTCGTCCATAAAAGCATGATATTTTGTTATTTTTCAAATTTTCCTGATGACGTAGTATTGGTTTGATAAACTTAAATAAAGTCAAATATCAAATTTCATTTTTTTTTTTACATTTTAATTTTTTTCTTTTGCCACATTGAAAAAAATACTTCTGAAAATATTACGCGAAGCTGTGATTATTTCGCTATGTCATTTGAGATGCTGTGTGGAGGGTCTTTTTGAAGCGAGGAAGGAGTTAACATTGGTCTTGAAACCTATGTTAAAGAGGAAACACAAAGGCCATCAAATCGTTCCGCAGTCGAGCTGTTAACACAAGAACGGGTCGAAAAAGCGACCCGTTCTCAAGTGACAAATGTCAACCGTTTACGTATGTTGGGCACTAGTTTGGCGTGTTTCCCGGCTTTGCACCGGTAAAGAAGGGATTAATAACGCTAGTTCCTCGGAGCATCTTCCAATGAAATACCGGTAGAGCAAGGATAGCATCCCCACCCGACGCCTGTGCTTTAAAAATTTCAATCGCTTGTTAAGTTAGAAGAATCTATCAAACGGACCGCCTGTTTCTGCACAGAGTCGAGGGTTTTGTTCAGGTATTTTGGGGCTCCAGACCAGAGGTGGCTGCCAAATTCAACCGTAGGGCGTACTTTTGATTTGTACAGGGTTAGCAGTTGCGTACTATTAAAGTATCTGCGGCGCCCGTATGGAACGCCCAGTTTTTGAGAGGCTTACTTAATTCTGGCTTCGATGGAGCCCCCATATGTGAGCTGGTCACTTAGAGTTACACCAAGCAAATCAATGCAATTGCTTCGGTTGAAAGAGACTAGATTTCATTTCATTTCGATCCCTTTTAGGCGTAATCAGACCCGGTATTTAATTGGGTCTTTGAAACATTAAATTCAACGAGATTATTTTTACCCCAAGAGAATACACTCTCGAGGTAACCGTCCACTTTTTGCTTCAAATCCTTCCATGCCATGCCACAAAAATAAAGTCGGAGACAGAACCGATCCCTGTGGGACGCCAGCATTTATCGAGTGCAAGGATAACAATAGGCAATTCTTATATATTAAGCCTTATTTTAGATATAATATCTTATCGTATACTACTTATTTACACTTACCACATTTACCATATGTACAGGGTGTTCAGGGATGTAACTGATTTTCTTTATCCAGTGATTCTTGGCATTAATGGAGTAAAGAATGTAAACCAAATGTTTGGTCTCCGGTGACTTTACGACGACTTTACGGCAACTAAACGCTAAAGAAAGGATAGTATTTTTAATCTCTTGTATGCAAAGACCAAACGTTAAACTCATTTTATACGTTTCGTAAATCTTTTTCATAAATAAATACACAAAAAAATATGTATATATATTAGGCATTAAAAAAAAAATAAGTCATTGTCTCCTCTCGGGTGGCCCCGAGGAAAATAATTACCCTCGGGATTTGAAGTTATTTCTTATTATTATTTATTATTTCTTCTTTGAAGATGCTGTGTGTAGGGTCTTATTAATGAAAGGAAGGAGAGGAAGTTCTGGGAAGGAAAAAGATATGAAGGGTGGGTAGGAATCTAGGGTTTACGTGTCCAGATCATCCGCCGCCACGATCTCGACAAATCTCACCCCATGAACCCGGCATCCCTGCGAAGTCACCAAACGTAGCGAACCACTTGGGATAACCCGCCACAAAGATGTTGGTTATCTAATAAATGGTTCCGTGGCGGGGGTACCAATTTCATCCCAAATTGTAAATATATGTTTATTTTATATATCTATGTGAAAACCACACAAGGGCTCCAACTGCACCCAGCCATTCGTAGTCAGTGAGACTCAGTGAGACATGGCGCACCCAATAGGGTATGTTATAAGACTTAAGATAGTTGAATTAGTTGGAACTAAATGAGGAGGGAGAAAATATCTGGCTATTCAGATCAGGTCACCGAATATGGCTAAAGCCATTTCGAGCAATCTTTCAATTCTGAATAGCAGTCTTACACCAGGGCTGTGCTAAGAGTATCTTCTACCACATACTATTTGTTATTCTGAATGAATAAATTGTGAAATAACACAAATTATTTTAATAAAATTTACGCCGGGATCACCAGTCGGGAGCCTTACCACCTGACCACATAGTCCATCATGTAATATGATATTGAAAGCGCTATTAAAAAAGCTTTCTGTCATTTTTTGTCAACTTATAACTTACGGTTGCGCGCGTAACACGTGGCGTAGATTTCTGCCATCCCCATGAAAGTGATGTGATGTAATAGGGTGGTTTTTCATCTACGGTAAAATACAACAATTACCTTTCATCGAATCGCTCGCGCCATGTACAAAGTCCATATATCGCCGGTCGTAATGGAAACTTCCACAAGGGGAACTAAATTACTTTATCAATTCATAAATTCGGGCGTCAATTTTTCAGCGATACGCAGTTCCATTGTTTTCGGAAAAATTCTCCACGCGAGCTTTTGTTTTCCGTCGTCATATTTCTTTTTTATATGCTAAACCTCTCCCCCCTCCCTTACCCCGTTCTGGACTGTCCCATTGTTAGGGATATTTTTGTGTCCATTTTTTTAATAAAGTACATTTAAATTTTATCGGGTAGCGCGAAATGAAAAATTGGTTTAGGGAATTATCAAAAACAGTGTAATTAGACTTTATTAAAATGCCGACTATTGTCACTCCATGGGTTCAAATTATAAATAAAGGCGACATAGTGTTTTCATACATTTGTTGCTTTGATTAGGGTGGAAGAAAGCTTTTCAATTAAGGAAGTATTCTAGTCCAGAGATATGTATTGTAGGTATTTTTTCAGGTGCAATAAAAAACAAATAATATTTTAAGTAGCCATTATTTTACCAAATATCTATTTAACATCAAAGAATAATAAAAAAAAAATCAAACGAAAAAAATTAAAATTCAAAAAGAAACAGGGTGTTGAAGTGGGGGTCTCAAAAAAATTGCGCGCCCTAGTTGACACGATTGCAACTCTCCTAGTGATCAGAAAAAAAAACAAATTTATTTTTGTTCATATGAAGCAGATACTTTGTGATGTGACATTATAATTTAAAATAAAACAATAACTTTGTAAACACCACTTTTTATTTTTTATGTACTTAATGCCGACCGGGTTTCGCTACCACCGTAGCTTCTTCAGGGCAGTACAGAACTCTACTAAAATTAAGTTACATGTGTTATAGATAATATACATATGGGTTAAAAACAAAATCGGCCGGACTACTCAAGTGGAGGAGGAAGTAGGGATAAGTGTAGATGGAGCATTGGGTAAGGAAAGGGAATGTTTTTTGTCAATAGGGAACAACTTCAGTATCGGACTATTATTTAGATTTATTTGATTGTTAATTACCTTGCTATTAATATTTTTGGCTTTTCTTAATTTTAGGGCTTCTAAATTATCCAATCTGATACCTATAGTGTTTTTATGAATAAGGGTGACGCCTGAGTTTTTATCGAAACCATAATTTCGATAAAAACTCAGGCGTCACCCTTATTCATAAAAACACTATAGGTATCAGATTGGATAATTTAGAAGCCCTAAAATTAAGAAAAGCCAAAAATATTAATAGCAAGGTAATTAACAATCAAATAAATCTAAATAATAGTCCGATACTGAAGTTGTTCCCTATTGACAAAAAACATTCCCTTTCCTTACCCAATGCTCCATCTACACTTATCCCTACTTCCTCCTCCACTTGAGTAGTCCGGCCGATTTTGTTTTTAACCCATATGTATATTATCTATAACACATGTAACTTAATTTTAGTAGAGTTCTGTACTGCCCTGAAGAAGCTACGGTGGTAGCGAAACCCGGTCGGCATTAAGTACATAAAAAATAAAAAGTGGTGTTTACAAAGTTATTGTTTTATTTTAAAAAACAAATTAATTCTTTATCCAAACAAATGCTGCTATGGCCCGTACCACGGAAGAGTCAAAAAAATTTTTTGCACAATGGCGACTGCTTAAATAAAAAGACATTTTTTACCAGTTTTTATTTTTACTTTTTCGAATTTTTTAAAAATAGTAAAAATTGAAATTTTGTTACAGCTCTGGTAGGGGTGATAGGGTAATATATATATATATAAAACACTCACACCAAATTTCAAGTAAAATGAATCCGTAAAACTTGAAATATCGTGTCAACCGTCTCGAAAAAAGGAGTTTCGAGAAAAATGCCTTTAAAGTTCTATTTAGATTTCGTCTAAACCGCGACACTAAAATGGCTTTAACTTTTAAAATAATTTAAATTTCGAAAATTTTTGAATATCTAAACTATGGAAATATGAATAATTTTTTTTTTTTTCTTGACTAGTAGTATGGTTCTGAAGTTAAAACTAAAATAAAAAAGAGAAAAATCAAATAGAGAGGAAATGCTTGAAAATTTTTTTACAACTGACAGTGTAGGTGTGTTTTAAAAATAACATGATGTACAACATCATATTTACCTACAATTTTCTATTAAGAACAACAAAAACTTTTTTTTAAATATATATTTACCTGTATAACATCAATTTTAATGGAAACAATTAGTCCAACCGCCCAGCGTACCATCTTAATTATACCCGCCTAAAATCGTAGATCTCCATCTAATTTGAATTTCGAAAACATAGATTTGTATGATAATATAGGCCCTTTAAAAATGTTTGGATCACGAAACACACTCACAGGGCACTTCTTGTCATATTCTATGTATCAATATAATGGTACCTTTTAAAATTGAAATAAAATCAAATTTAATATCAAGTTCTCTGATTATTATTAATTTCTTCAAGTATTTCAAACAGTTTGTCATATGGATTTCAACGTCGAAACAGCAGTCACAATAATAAATACTTTCAACCTTGAAGAAGAAGATAACGCTTATAATATAAACTAAAATATGAAAGAGAATAAGACACAGAAAAATAGAAAAAGATAACGGTCGCATCTGGGACTCGAACCCAGAACCGGGCGGGCGCCTTTATCAATTCGACCATAAGTAAAGACGCAATATATGTATATTATTTCTACAATGATGTATTACATTGATGGGAATAACCTTCTCAAGTTATAAAAATAGAGTTGTTCTTATAAAAAATTCAATATTTATTTAGACTTTTATAAAAAGGTTAATATATGTTCCTAAAACTAAAATCGGATATATTTATCCGAGACGCTATCTAGGTTACAAACCAGTTGGAACTATGGAAAAATTAGTCGATGATAATACTGTTAATTCTAAAATTTGAAATATGAGATTGGTAATATTATGACGATTTGATGGACAAGTCAGTGGTTGAGTGGGCATCGCGTTTGGGTCCCACCCGGGCATCCCGTGTTCGATTCCTCGGCTGGCTAAGTCCTCCATCACAATACAAGCAATATTTTCGGCTTTCTGTGGTGATAGTAGGAGATTTTCAAACATTGTTGGGTTATTCGTAACCCGGGAATGTTTGTCTTTCTTTTTAAATTTTTTTTTTTTAAAAATGGAAAGTGTTTGATGATAATTAAAAAACGAAAATCTAAAAGGTAATTTTATCTCGTTTCTATGATAGTATTTGTTTTTACGACATCTTTAAAAATAAGAATTACATAGGACATTTAAAATACATAGGAAAAATTTCGAAATTCTTCAAAAATTATTAATAACACAAGTATATACAACAGATAAACTATCCTCTTCGGCAGGATAAGCAATGTGTATATATATATATATATATATATATATATATATATATACCTTTACACGAATAATTTTTTTTTTCATTTTTTAATTAGTAATGTTTTCACATACACGGACGTTTATCAATTGAATAAAATTTTCACGACGTTTTTTAGTAAGGCTGTTTATGTTTATAACAATTTTAATGAAGTTCTACGAAATAAACACCGTAAAACAATAAAAAAATATAATTATCCCCACATTATATTCCCAATTTATACAGTCTTGGTAATGACGAGTGAGTCAATTATCGTCCATTGTTAAAATATATATTACACTTGTTTTACAGCGCTTCACGGAGATTTAGCTTTACTATTACGAAAAGTGAGTATGTCGGGGGGGGGGGAAATAATATACATTTTACATTTTATTTTGTTAATATTAATTCACTTACACGATATATGAAGCGTTCTACGCCATTTTCAAATTAATATTACATTTCTTAGATAATCAATACCGCCAACCATAGAAAAATTATTATTGCCATGTAAAACAATAATTAATCTATGATATTAAGTGAATCCATTATTTATAAAAATTAATACACATAAAATAACATTTGAAAAACCAAAGCAACAACCAAAAGAAATTAAATTTTAGGTTAGGTTAATAAGGTTAAGTTATAGTTAGGTCAGTAAGGTTAGGAGAGGTTAAATTAGGTTAGGTCAGGTTTGTTAGGTTCGGTTATTATATTAAAAAATATTTGCGCTAGTGTCCAAAATCCAGAGAGAAAATTGTGGAGTACGCTTGTATGGACAAAACGCTGCCCGGTTTCGTTTTACTTGTAAACACGAGTGTTCAACCCCAAAAGCAATGTTTGTAATTCTTTTCTCTTGGCGAAGGAAAGATTTTTCCCTGAGAGGTATTAAAAAAAATTGGTTGTCACAACAAACTCTTCGCTCAATTTAATCTAAAATGTATTTTTTTAATCATACTGTTTAACGTAGGTTCATAACAAAACCAAAAAAATCTTACTGCCTTTTTCACGGCATTACTTTATGTAGCGCATTAAACATATGGTCGAAGACCGGACACATTTGGTTCGGACAGGAAATTAAGTATTAAATGGACCCTTCTTCCCGGAAATTCAAAAGGACTTTATTTAGTTTTCTCCCCCAAATTTGCGTCATATTCGGCCAGACGCCATTTTATTCCGGAAACATAAAGAAAGATTCCACAAATCAAATTATGGAAAAAAATATGATTTCAATTCCGGAAAATCGGTTTCAATGCATTCGGGCCTCTTTGGGCAGTATTTGGTTGTATATTTCCATGGTTTACCAAACTTTTTAAACTCAAAATTATAAGACCTTCAATGAAAAAAATTACAAATTAGTTCTGATTGACAACTCCCACTAGTTCGAGTAAGTTACAAAAGTGGTTTTTATTAAATGCCTGTGACCTAAAAAATCACAAATTTTATCTTAAAAAATACTATTGCTTTCCTCCCGAAGATTTTTTGCGTCATTAGAGAATACAAAGCTTACTAAAGTACAGGTCTGGATGCGCAACAGCCAAATTACGAAGTCAGGGCGGTCGCTATGTAAACTTTGCTATTTAAAATAGTCTAATGACTCTTTTTATTTATATGTTTGCGATAAAACATCATACAAATCATCAGTAACAACATATACAATAACAATCGACGCCATTTGCAATTTATCATTGTTCATTATAGCTTAAAAACAAAATTAGACTGGTAGCCAGGCCTCCTATTTTAGTCGGCCTTGAGGCAGTATTCGATGGAACTTTTGGATTTTGAATACGAAAATGCCGCCCGCGTTCTATCGTTTTTTCGTCCGTACACACATATTTTTAAACGTCTTTCTTTGTCATTCACGAAGAACGTTTGAGGTAAGAATTTACTGGAAACAAAAGAGTTTTCCGTACTTGCCACGTTTAATTTTGAGTTTGTGAGATGATGTCAAGTCCAGATGTATAACGTCATTACATGACATCATAACAAAAATTATAATTTCAAATCTTAATATTTAAAAATAAATGTTTCTTTGTTTGTCCCTTACGAATATTTGTTCCTAAACCATTCATCCGATTTTTTTTTACATTAACTCCACACAGGAGGCCCCAAAGAAAATAATTTCCCTCAGGGCCTATGTCATATTTGGGGATGCTGTGTGGAGGGTTTTTTAAAGAAAAGAAAGGAAGGAAAAGGGTTTAAGGGGTGGGTAGGAATCTGGGGTTCAGTGTGTCCTGGTCATCTATTTTTTTTTTACATGAGCTCCACACAGGAAGCCCTGAGGAAAATAATTTCCCTCGGGGCTTATGTCATCTATGGGGATAATGTGTGGAGGGTTTTATTTTACGAAAAGGAGGTGAGGAGAGTTCTAGGAAGGAAAGGGGTTTAAGGGGTGGATAGGAATCCGGGGTTCAGTGAGTCCTGGTCATCCGCCTCCATTACCTAGACAAACCTCACCCCATGAACCCGGGCACCCCTGCTAAATCACCAAACGTAGCGAACCACTTGGGGTGACCTATGGCAGAGGTTTCGGTTATCCGATAAAGGTTCCCGGGGCGGTGGCACCCATTCCCGCCTCACAAATTGAAGATTGCAACGAGATCTTGGTTATTTGATGTGCTCATGCCTACAATGGCTTCTTTATATATTGGTGAGCTATGATTTTATTAAATTATTTTTAATACTTTTCATCCGATGAAACTTTGGTTAGTTGTGTGCACCCCCGCGAAGATTTTTCTATAAGCTAGTCAGCTCTGGCGTTAATTTTTGTTAAAAAAATTTAATAGGTGGCGCGTGAGTTGTGTGTGTTTTCAAAATAAGTACATTTCATATAGTTTAGCTGCAGGAGGGGAAGTAGGGAGTGGAATCCGGGAGAGGTATAGGGGAATGAATAAGGTGTTGGTTTTACGACCTCTTCAAAAATTAGAAATATAAAGGACATTGAAAATACTTGGGAAAAGTTGATATTCGATGATGAATTATTTTTAATAACATACAATGACTCTATACAACAGATGAACTACCCTCCTTGGCTGGATATGTTTCTAATTTTAATTCTAATAATCAGAGTGGAAGATACTCTCAGTATCGCCCTGGTGTAAGACCACCGTTCAGAATTGAAACGTTGCTTGAAATGGCTTTAGCCGTGTTTGGTGACCAGATCTGAATAGCCGGGTACTTCCCACCTTCCTCTTCCCCATTTCCTTCCCCTCTTCACTACCTTCAGCTTCACAACATACCCCAATTGTGGATGGCATAGTCTCTCTGGCTTCAGACGGGAGCAGTTGGGACGCTTGTGCGGTATTCATATAAAAAATAAAAAAAATTAGTAAGGTTTTCACATATCAAATATTCACGATGTTTTTAAGCTAGGCTATATATAAACTACATACTCTTTTTAAGCAGTATTGAATTAACACCTATTTCAGATACACATACATTCACAACTTTTTTTTAAAAGTGCCATCATATCTGGTTGCAGCAATAAATTACAAATATTTATTTTAGTTTATGACCAGTCCAAAAAGTTAGTAATAGCATTTCCATCATCATTATAAGTTAGATGCAGATTTAGTTTCACAGCTTTCATAGTTCCAGCCTGTTTGACGGAAAACAGAAGCCGGCTACAAAACAGTCGAACGAGAGATTTAGGGCTTAATAATATTTAGCCGTAGGTGTATGGAAAATTAATCCCAGCGCATCAGACTTTTGGATTGAAAATGTTTCATTATTTTACAAACAAGAACTTATGCACACTTTGAAAACATACAAACATGGATTGATTTAAACTTTTTAGTAGGAAAATCCGTATAACTTTAGCATAATGTAATCAGGTTTTCCCTGGTGATAGCCAGGATTCACAAGGATTGCAGCACCGATGATAAGGATAATGTTGAATGATTTAATGGGGGTGGTATTCAGAAAATGATTACTTTAAAGAATTGACAAACAACTTTTAAATACCTAAAAATGGCAGATTGAACGTACCCCTTACATTTAAAATACTTGCGTAAAATGCTTCATTGGACTGATTTTGCATTCATCGAGAATATTTTTACAATCGCTCCACACAAGAGGAACTGAAGAAAACAATTGATTTCACAACAATTTCAACTGTGAGGATGCTGTACGGGGGGGTCTTTTTAGGGAAAGGACGGAGAGGAAGTTCTGGGAAGGAAAAGGATATGAAGGGTGGGTAGGGATCTAGGGGTCACTGTGTCCAGGAGTGACGGACGTATGAATCCATTTCTCCCACTGTATGCAAGGCGATGGATCGAGAGAGTCTGGTTGGAGAGGTCATAAACTTGACCCCTCTTTCCTGATCCGGCCCGCCATGCAATAGGTGGATAAACGCATCAACAGCCAAGACCTAGACAAACCTCAGCCCATAAACCCGGGCACCTCTGATAAGTAACAAGGTAGCGAACTACTTTACACGGGGTGACCTACGGCAGGAGTGTTGGTTATCCAATAAATGGTTCCTGGGCGGCGGTACCCATACCCGCCAGTCAATTTGAAATATTAGATGTGTAATTTAATATTTCGTTAACACTTTTCACATAAGCTCATTCTTGTGCTCAACAGCTGAACTGAGAAACGATTTGCCGGCTTTTCTGTTACCTTTCCTCTACCTCCAGGATCTGTTCATGACACAACTTTGCTTATAAATACTTACCACAGCATCATCAAACATCACTAAGTCCTAAGGGAAGCCTTGGAGCGTCGTGGGTGGAATAATTAAAAACAATTATTACATATCACGTCAAAGGTTCTAACCTCAGTGGGAGTGCGTACTTGCACTTGGTTGTGGATTGAAAATAATCGAAAGTACTTCAATCCGAGCCTTAACTAATGAAATTCCCTTCTCATTAATCAAGCAATTTCCGCATGTAAAAATAGGACTTGACCTCAATTTATCATTCCTTGGGATTTCTACATAGTTAATTACATTTACACCCGTGTAACACAATGAAAATAAAAGTACCGGGTGGCTACCTAACGTGTAGCATGGTGGGTCAAAAAAAGTGAGCGTAATCGCCAAATCCGCACCAAGAATCGGCACCCCTGTAGCGAGGCTAATGCGATTCGGTCGGAACATTACACCATTAGCACAGACCTGTACAGTACCGGGCAAAAGTTCCGCAACACCACCCTCCCCCACCCACCCGGCGCACATCCAACCAAAAGTTAAGGGACTACTGGATGTACGTATATACATGTACCTGGTGATGTAGGTGAGCGTTGCGAGCAAAGGAGGAATCGTGAATTATAACGACGAGCCGTTTTACATATATCATATATATTTGTTTTTTTCAGTTTTTAGTGCAAAAATAGCAAATCGTAAACTAGAGTTTAGTCCGTCCTTGGACGTTATCACGATATAATGTTACGT
Source organism: Glyphotaelius pellucidus (assembly GCA_936435175.1). Classification (NCBI taxonomy): domain Eukaryota; kingdom Metazoa; phylum Arthropoda; class Insecta; order Trichoptera; family Limnephilidae; genus Glyphotaelius; species Glyphotaelius pellucidus. Next base: position 27,427,755 of record OW386538.1, on the reverse strand, counting down.
ATCAATTTTATGGACTTGGAATTTATGGAATTTTAATATTGGTTCCATGACAACTCAACAAAGTGGCATTTCAATACCCCTTTTCATCACTTTTGATGAATTTACAAGTGAGTGGTGAAGTGCCACTTTACTGAGTTGTCAGGTCATACTTCATTATGTAAAACCATACCTCATAAAAATGTTTTATTTTATCTCAGTTTTATTTTATTTATTTCAATTTATTATTTAAAATTATCGTTTTATTGAAATTTTATTTGAATTTTTATTTTAATTTAAATTTTATTAATTGTAAACTGGGGGCCTCGGCACAGCTGAAATATCCAGAGAGGCTTACATTATCATATAATTTTTGAAAATAGATAATATTATTGAGTCAATAAAAAAAATTTAAATGTTATAATAATAACAACAAAATAATTAAGAAAAACGCAAGGTTTATCGACATTGGAAAAAAAAAGAATTCTTAAAAAAATTATAAAAATAATAAAATCTTACACAATTTGGATTTTTTTATTTAATTTAAGCTTTTTCAATATTTATTACATTAAAAGAAGATGTGAGTTATTCCTGTACAGAGGTAGGTATTTTGAATGTGCTTACTGTTCAATTTTGGAGTGTGTAATTCTTGTATGTTCCTAGTTTTTTTTTATATGTATATTTTGTCTATTGGTACCTACAAAAATCGAATAAAAAAATCTATTTAAATATTGTGAAAAGAGTTTCCGTAGAAAATGCTGACCATTTTTCTAGGGTAACCTTAATAACGTTTGAATTGTTTTAAGCGGATTTAAAATAATATCCTAATGTTCCTTCCCAGCCCATCTTGTGGGATCGAACAAATGCTTTAAACACAAAACATTTTTAAAGATTACGTACATGCTATTTAATTATTTTGATGGAACGAAATAGCTTTGAGTTAATAAATAATTTTCTTAATTCACAAATACTCATTTTAAATTGAATTAAATTTTGAAATTAATTTGAAAATAATTTTGATGGATACATTTCAATATTTTGAAGTACAATGTGTCAGCTATACTATTTATTACTAGTATAAGATTAGTTTTATAATATACTAGTTTTACTATCCGGCTTTGCTTCACTTTCATAACTCATTTTTCGAATTTTACGCATGGCGTCTTGACTGGATAATTTTAAGTTAATTTTAATAATTTTATCTGCAGCAGTTTCTGCTTTTATAGCGTTGAAATATATTTTTAAATACTTAATTCAGTCAAGACGCCATGCGTAAAATTCGAAAAATGAGTTATGAAAGTGAAGCAAAGCCGGATAGTAAAACTAGTATGTTATAAAACTAATTGCTAGCATAAGATTAGTTTTATAACATACTAGTTTTACTATCCGGCTGTGCTTCGCTTTCATAACTCATTTTCGAATTTTACGCATGGCGTCTTGACTGAATAATTTTAACTATTTTTTTTAATATATTTCAACGCTATAAAAGCAGAAACTGCTGCAGATATTCATGAGCTGTAAACAATTAGGCCAATCTATTCATTCATTGCAGAAAAGCTGCGAAATATTTTTACTACAACAGTGTAGCTACCATATAATTTATTTGAAAATTGGGTTAGGTTAGGTTTATTTTAATTATTTTTTGCATTTAAAGTAATTTTAATGAAAAATCGTGCGGAATGTGACGCCGTGCTAACATGCCAGTATTCCCATTCAATTTGTTCCTGATTCTAAAACATTACATTTTTCAACCACTTACCATTTCGCAAATACCCCGTATTCAGCATTCTCCCGTGACACGCCCGTACACACCACACACCCCCGTCCTGGCATAAAAGCATTATACCACCTCAAATCACTGTCGCGTGAAGTAACTTGGAATTTTTCAGATTCACGCTTTTAATGTAATAGAATATAATGGGATTGAATTCCCACCACAGCCGGAGACTCTATTTCCGTTTCAGGGTGTTTTCATGCGGAGCTGGAGCGTTTGAAATTATTTTTTTTCTTACACATTAAACCTTCTCCTAGCACACATTGTTATTTTCTTCGACAGATGACATTGTTGTTCAGTGCATTTTTTTCTTTCGTTAATACTTACAACAACAATAATTTTTAATTCTAAATAAAATGGTGGATACGAGACAGGAGATCTGAAATAGAAAACTACCAACACCATGCGCTGACACCAAATACAGACTGAAACACGAAACAGCCTTCGTTTTATTAAAATAATTAAATTTTAGTATGTAAATTAAATCCCCACTACTGGAGGTACCAGTAAAGATATAATTGTCTCAATTTGTTAGAAAAATGAAAGAGAATAAAAGATTTATCTGAATTTGGGGGGATGGGTATGGGTATAACCCGTACAACCGCCTCGGGTACCATTTATTAGATAATCGAAAACTCTGCCATGGGTCATTCCAAGTGGTTCGCTACGTTTGGTGACTTAGCGGTTCATCAGGTGAGATGAGTTCAGGTCATGATGGCGGATGCGCCTGCCCAACAAACACCTAGATCTTAATCACTCCTCATGCTTTTTTCTTCCCAGAACTTCCTCTCCTTTGTGTCCTTAAAAAAGCCTTTCACACAGAATCCACAAGATGGAAATTATTTTTCTCGGAGCCTCTTGTGTGGGGTCAATGTACACAAAAAATGTAAATTATTATTTGAGTTTAAACATATCCTTGGTCTGTTAATACAGAAAAAAAATTATCGGTAATTTATCAATAAATTAATTAAGTAGGTACCATAGTTCTTGTTTATTGAATGCCTGACAAAAGTTCATCACAAGGCTTTGATAAAATTGTTTTTTTTTTGTGAGATTTTCAAAATTATTATCTAACTAACCAAAAAGATGGACCGCCGTACAATTCTGTTATGGCACGCTTCTTACTTCATTCACATTCTTCTGATAAGAATACATACTGTTCTTATTTTGAAATATCCCGGCTCGAGTATTTGATTCACTTATCGTGCCATATCTTTTTTGGACATGCCGATCTTTTTCTACAATTTACTAAAGCTAATTCTTCTGAAGGGTTGGCATAGATAAATCTATAGAAATACTTAACAATATCGGATCGATAGGCGTAATAATTGTACAATAGTAATATAAATCCAATTAGTAAAGAAATAATCTTGGGTCTAACTGGGCAACTAGTATTTTAACTTATACAAATTTGGAAATAATAAAGTTACAACAGCTTATGAAAATAGTATGTGTAGTTACAAAAAAATACTACAAAAATGCTCTACAATATTACAAAATATTGAACAATTAGTAAAAATACGTATAATAATAGCAGCAGAATATCAACAGAATATATCAGAAAAATCATCGATGAAATAAGTCAATTTGTTGGTTTTAGGTAAAAATGTAACGTAAGTTTTTTTTTATTTAAAACAGTTTTTCTTACATTTTATTATTTCAGGTAAATCGTTAAATTGCTTAAGGCCTACGTATTTATAATGGTGTTATGCAGCTGTCGTTTTGCGTCTAGGTACATATGTGTTCGCAAATGTTCTAGGTCAACTTTGTGTTGAGGACAGTTCAGATTCTTTAAAAACTATTAGAATAGCATTTTTTTCACATAGTTTTAAAACCGGTAGGACCTTAAATTTATCAAAAAGTTCACTGGTTGGAAAACTCTTGTTTTTTTAAGAATAATTTTAATGGTCATTTTTGTGTTATTACTCTCGGATACAAATTAGTCTTTTAGATGCTTCTCCAAGCTATTATGCCATATTGCAACAATGACTATACAAAAAAGTAAACCATTTTAATATTTGAAAGTTTTAGAATATTTTTTAATCGTTTAAATATGTAAGTGGGTTTTTTAATTCGTTTAACACAGTTATCTACATGTTTTTTTTTTAAATTTCATAGTACCTTTACTTTGTATGGTGATCCCTACGTATTTGAAATCTGAAGTTTTCTTAGGGAATTTAAGAAACATCGTTACATTCTTCTCCTATACACGAACGACTGTGCACCATCACACCAATATTGGAGGCAAGGACAGGTTTATTAAGGTAAAAAGGCATATATGATATTTTTACTATATTAAGACTAAGTAAATTATCATCAAACCATTCTTTAAAAATGTTAATGTCAGCATTTGCAGCTACAGTCACATCTGTACATTTCATTCTTTCGATGATGATGACTGTGTCATCAGCATGACACATGACCGAGATGACACTTCCACTAAGAGGGAGACTGACATATTAGGGAAATTCTTAAATAACGGACTGTGGTTTTTTTTATTTTTTGAGGGTTGTGGTAGAGGGAGATTTTTTGACTAGAGCGAGCATCGCAGTAACACGGTAGTACATAAAGCCACGTTTTAGTATCCAATTGCGTGAAAGATATCGGTAAGAAAACCCGACAATCCCGTTTTTACGAATTTCTTGGCGACTTGAATTGGATGGTGAGGATTTTTTAGATCTATTTTGACTGGAGATGAAACTTGGGTGACTCATTACACACCTGAGATAAAAAGACAGTCGTTATAGTGGCGTAATACCAAGTCCCTAACTGCCGAAAAATTCAAAACCACATTTTCGGGACCAAAAAGGTATCATTTTGGTTAAATTTCTGCCTCACGGAGAGACCACCAATGCACAACGATAATGTGAGACCATGAAAAACTTAAAAGGAGCATTGAAAACAAAATAATGTGAATGCTGAGAAGAAGTGCTTTTTACACGACAACACCCATCCCCACACATCCTCAGACAACACGGCGCTCTTGAACTCATTTGGATGGGATGTTTTGAACCACTCCCCATTTTACCCTGATTTGGCGTTTTCAGATCATAATTTTTTCACCTCTATGAAGGCACACATGGGTGGAACTAAGTTTTCAACCGAAGAGCAGGTGTAGAATGATGTTCTGAAGTGGGGGAAGGAGCTGACGGATGAATTCTCGAAGAGGGCATAAAAAAGCTTGTGCCATGGCTCACCACACGCATTAAACGGGTTTAAATAATGTGGAAAAAAATACAAGTGTATCAAAAAATGCTGTCATTTTATTTCAAATACACTTTTTCTAAGAACAACAAAAATCTAGTACACTTATGTTCTGAATATACTTCGTATATAACGAAAAATATAGTTCCGATTACTGTGCCTTGTGGAATTCCATATTCAGAAGTAAAGGGTTCACTCAATAAATTATTTAGTTTAACGTTCTAATTTATTGCATGGTTCTCTATTTTTAAGTAACCAAGACTCCTAAGATAATAAAGGGACCAAGATAAAACTTTGTGTTCCAGTCCGCTTTTAACCACCAAGCTAGTATGCGACACACTAGCAAAAGCCTTTTGTAGACCGATAAATATTCCTAGGTCCTTCCGACGTCTTTCTTTTTTTTTACATGACCTCCACACAGGAGGCCCTGAGAAAAATAATTTCTCTCAGGGCCTATGTCATCTGGGATGCTGTGTGGAGGGTTTTTTTGAGGAGATGAAGGAATGAACATTGGTCTTGAAAAGACCCATGTTGTAGGAGGGAGGAAACACAGAAGCCGGCAAATCGTTCCATAGCCGAGCAGTTGAACTCAAGAACGAGTCGAAAAAACGACCCGTTCTCATGTGACAAATGTCAACCGTGTACATATGTTGGGCGTGCGTTTGGCGTGTCTCCCGACTATGCACCGGTGCCGAAGGAATCAATGACGCTAGTTCCTCGGAGCATCTTCCATTGAAATACCGGTAGAACATGGATAGCATTCCCACCCGACGCCTGTGCTCTAAAGATTGCAATCCATTCGTTAAGGTGGGAGGATCTATCAAACAGACCGCCCGTTTCTGCACAGAGTCGAGGGTATTTTTCAAGTATTTTGGAGCTCTAGACCGGAGGTGGCTGCCAAATTCAACCGTGGGGCGCACTTGCGATTTGTACAGGGTTAGCATTGTGTACTATTAAAGTATCTGCGGGCCCTGTACAGTACGCCCAGTTTTTGAGAGGCTAACTTTACTCTGGCTTCGAAGGAGCCCCCGTACCTGAGCTGGTCACTTATAGTTACACCAAGCATATCAATGGAGGGTTCGGAAGATTGCTTCCGTTGAAGGAGACTAGATTTTCATTTCGATCCCTTTTAGACGTAATCAGATATGATTGGGTCTTTGAAACATTAAATTCGACGAGGTTATTCTTACCCCAAGAGAAAACACTCTCGAGGTAACCGTCCATTCTTTCCTTCAAAGCCCTCCGAGCCGTTGGAGTTTGTGTGCCCTTTGGGGGCTTGTCAAACAAAAAGCCATCATGGACTGTACTGTCATCCGCGTAACACTGAATTGGTGCACATGACAAAAGGTCGTTGATGTGCAACAAAAACAAAATCGGAGACAGAACCGATTCCTGTGGGACGCCAGCATTTATTGGATGCGAGGAAGAGGTGTAACCATCTGAATCGACCTCTCTCTCAAAAATTTGGCAATCCACGTACACAAGGATACGGGAAGTCCGTAAGATGGCAGTTTTTTGACGTCCTCGATGCCAAACCCGGTCAAAGGCCTTGGAAATGTCCAGTGCAACTGTTTTTTTTGCATTGTGAATAAACATATGACCTTTTAAATATTGTTTAAGTCCAAAAACAGAGTTGGATTCAAAACATGAAAAGCTTTGTTTCCATTATGAGTTTACATATGACGGTTTAAATATTGTTTTTAGAAGAAAAATTGCAGACTGAACAAGAATAAGGTTTGTCTTCAATGTGATTTATCATACGACTTTTAAAAAGTCCTTTTTGAGAACTCAAATAGCTGCAATTTTGACATAAAAAAGGTTTGTTGCCACTGTGTGTTAACAAATGACGGTTAAATGTCTGTTTGTGTGCAAGAGAAGAATTGCGGACTTAATACGTAAAAGGTTTTTCTCTGGTGTGAGTAAGCATGTGATTTTTTAAATTTTCATTTTGCGAAAAAAAATAGTTGCATTGGACACAACAAAAAGGTTTTTCAAGCGAACAACTCTGATCGCAGATCATGGTCGTAAAGTCGAACAGTCGTAAGTCGCAGGTCGTATATCGACAACTATCTGTAGGAGTAGTATCTTTTTGACTAATTTTTCAAATGTTAGATGTCAAAGAAATTGATCGATAGTTAATCATTTTCTCTGTTTTGCCAGATTTAAAAACCAGTTACAGCTTACAGTAGTTTCAGTAGTTAGTTTTTAGCTTTTTGGTAATTATTTGAAAATCTTCCAACAGAAAAGCTTAAATTAATAAAATGCGTGATATTAAAATTTGATTTGTTTGTTCTATTCGTGAATGACGTTTTCCGGAAACCGACATTTGGAAAGTTTTTTGACAAAATCGTGATATTCCAGATTCTAGTCGTACTTTTTGTTCGTTGTGAATGCGTGTATAAAACGCTCGTATCTATACGCGGGCAGCAGGCAGCTGGCAGCGGGCAGCGGGCAGGGCGAGGGAAGGGTTAACAAAACAGAATTAAGGGACGGACAGAAACTGTCACTCCATTTGGCAATGTAACTCCGGGTGACATTATTTTTGACATCCCTCTCAACTTAATGAAATATTTCATTTACAGTCTGACATTAATATTTTACGATCTCTCTAATGAAAATTCAGGGTGTCCGGTGAATTAACCCAATTTCACAATAAAGAACAATTGCTCAAAAGTTCAAAGGTTGGCAAAATACAATCACCATCTACAAGTAAATTAAGTCGACTGGAAATATTAAATTAATTACGCAAGACGGAAAATGGCTCCCAAAGAAAAAAATATATTATCGTTCATATTTCGATTTGGACAAGGTTTGATTTTTTTTTCCATTTGACCTCTGTTTTGAAAAACAATTTAAGGGTGTATGATTTTAAGTTTTCACGGCCAAAAGTATTTTTGTAATTTATTTTTGGGGTTTTATGCCGTGTTGCGCTTCCTCCTTCTTTAGCCAACGTTTCGGACAGCGTTACAGTGTCATATCATTACTCATCTGCCCTGATGATGGACACTGTAACGCTGTCCGAAACGTTGGTTAAAGAAGGAGGTAGCGCAACACGGCATAACACGCCAAAAATAAATTACAAAAAAACAATTTAAGGGTTCATAATTTAGTTTAATTTTAAAAACCGGTCATGCTTATCTTGTGTTCGAACTTCAGTGAACATAGAATGTTTTTTTTACGTTTCTTTATTCTTTGAATTGTTTGTTACATGAATTGGGGATTTTCCGACCACCATACTAGGCACATGCCTGTGTTGTGGTAGTCAATGTACATTGTGCATGTACAATGGCGTACCCTTTGTTTATTATTAAAATATAACAAATATCGCGTATTCTGTTTTACTTGACCTGAAAGTCACCTACGTACGAAGTTCTAGGTATCGATTTTGGGTAAATATTAATTCAGTTAATAATGATTACCGAGAAATTCAATCAATTTGCCGGTTCTGAATTCAATATGAATACGATCGTCCCCGCGGCATCTGCCGCTGTGTTCATTGTACAGGGTTGTTTTGGTAGACGCTACGGTCGTAATTCGACTTTGAGTTAAAATTACCAATTGCCGCGTAATTAAAAGGGATCCGTTTCAGACGAAGAAAATTGTTTCAGGCGAAATATTACTCCTATATTCATTTAATTCTCATTTTCGTTCTCAAAGATATCAAAATAGGAATCAGAATATTATTTTAATGGTGGAATATCTCTTGAGACGTAGTTATGATGATTTATGTACATAATTGTGTTCGAAGGTTTTGTATTTTGTTCGCATTTAATATTCTAGTTTTCCGCTTAAGTTATTGGGTTGATGCCTCGTGGTAATTTTACGAACAAATTCTTTTCTTAATTCACAAAACACGTTAACCATTTGATAAGATTTTATTCTAATAACGGTTCCATGCTAACTCTGAATCAAGCCAATTCAACACCTCTTTTAAAAGTCCCTATTTAACCAATTTTTCAAACATTTTTAATGACTTTTCAAAGGAGGTTCTTAGTTGATTTCATTCTTAGTTGTCCGGTCACCGAATAGAATATATGCTTAATTCTGCAAATGGTGTCCGTAAATATATCATTAGTATCTCCAAACTTGTTATCCAGATCACTCATCCTATTGGTCAGTGAGGTATCTGATAGTTGGTTTTGTATATTTACTTCAATACATGTATATATGTATAAATACATTTCAATTGTGAAGAAGAAATATTTTTTTTTTTTTAATTTATATTCAGTCCATATTATTGATATAGATATTTCCATGATTGTTGTGTAATAATATTAAGCAAATTACAAAAAAAGATTAAAAAAATTTACTTCCACTAAAGATCTGTCTATACTTTTTTCGAAATAAATTAATTAGCCATTTTCAGTGAATACACTTTCCACCGATTTTTAATCAACAAAATGTTTTAGGTAAATTCAAATTATTCGATGAAATGCTCTAAAGTTCTTCGCTTTCCTGGAAACCAATAAAAAACTGTTTTTATTTTTTTTAAATAGATAGTGCTGATTAGTTACTTGGGATTGAGGATATATGTTCCACATTTATTACTCACATTATACCACTCACATAGTGTTATACTCATATTATACTCACGTAGGGTTTGCTATACTCATATTATACTCACGTAGGGTTTGCGCTTGCGATAAGTGATTGGTTACGCAATTTGAGCGGATTAAAAATTGACAAAAAGGTTTCATAAGTTTTTTCATAAATACCAATTGCCAAAATAATTTAAATGTATCTCTCTTAATTTTATTTCACTCTATAATTAAATAAACACATGACTTCAACTTGTTTAATTACGCCTTCCTCGCGTAATTTATTTTGCGAGGGTTTTGTTAATATAAAACAGGAAAGCGACTATGTCAGTTTCTTGTCACGAAGTGTTCACATAATATTGCGTTTTCACGTAACGTGAATTATTTTAATTAAATTAAGTTTGTTCTCTCTTCTTTGTATGATTAATTATTATTTTAATTCAAAATATTTTAGTTTCTGAGATCTATTTTTGCAAATTTCACTTTCCTATAATTATTCTGACAATGTTTTGAAAAACGAGCTAATATTAATGTTATTTTTTTAAAATAATAACATTTTACGTAGCAAAGTGAACCAGCAAGGTGGTCGGATAAAATTAATATTATCTACAGAAAAAAATAAATGATCGAAGAAATGCAGAGTTGGCAGAAAAACAAAATAAAAAAAATAATAAAGGTTTTGAAAGTACGATGTATATCGTACGTAATAAAAAAAAATAGAAAAGGTATATATGTCGAAAGTACGATCTATGTCGTATTTTCAATACCTTTTCTATTTTTAGTACAATTAAACATTTGGGAGGCGGATACGGGTACCGCCGTAACCAACACCTCTACTATAGGTCACATCGAGTGGTTCGCTACGATTGGTGACTAAGCAGGTTTATGGGAGAAAGATTTGTTTAAGCCTTGGCTGGGTGGGTTTGCCCAACTACTGCGTGGCAGGCCGGATCGCGAGAGACTGGTTGGAAAAGACCTTTCGACCTCTCTAGCCGGAGTTTTTCGACTCACCATCTTGCACTGCAATGGGAGAGATGGATTCATACGTCCGTCATTCCTGGACACATTGAATCCCAAATTCCTATCCACCCCTCATACCTTATTACTTCCTAGAACTTCTCCTCTCCTTCCTTACAGGGCCTTCTGTTTAGAGTTAATGTTAAAAAAAGAAATAATTGTTTTCTAGAACATATTGAATAAATAATTCTCATTGAATATATATATATACATAAATAAATAAATAAAAAATTTTAAATATGCATATCTCCACAATATTGTTTAATATTTAAAAGTTTTTTTTATCTAATGTAACTTACTACTTGGAATGAGATGCATGTGTATAAAATGTGAATTTTGTCTAGTTGTTCGTACATGTAGGTAGATTTATTAAATGCAACAGTTCAAAACAATCGAATTAAGAGTTTCTAAATTTAATTTAAGACCTACCTAACCTAACCCCTGGTCGTTTATTTTTCGTCTGTTCTCTAAAGTTGGATTATTTCATTAAATATTAATTATAAATTAAAATATTCATTAACGACAGGTAATTTATGTGCTCTAAAGAAATGTTTAGTTTAAAATTTACGAAGCATAGAAATTTTCTTTGAAATCCTTCTATCTTATGAATATGAATTTTGCCACCGAACTATGGAGTTATTTATTTTGGAAAATCAACAGATTATTTACATTTATTACAATAAACTTAATAGATATGAAATCTAATAACTGGTTTTCACATAACTTTAAACTGTAATAAAAAACTAAACTTAAAAAATCGGGGTCAAATACTTTTTTTTTACATTAACTTCACACAGGAGGCCCTGAGGGAAATAATTTCCCTCAGGACCTATGTCTAGGAGGGTGTTTTTGAGGACCTATGTCTATGTCCTAGGAGGGTGTTTTTGAGGAGAGGAAGGAGTGATCATGGGTCTCGAAGAGACCCATGTTGTAGGAGGGGGAAACGCAGAGGCCGGCAAATCGTTCCACAGCTGAGCTGTTGAACTCAAGAACGAGTCGTAGAAACGACCTGTTCTCATGTGACTAATGTCAACCGTGTATAAATGTTGGGCGCGTGTTTGGCGTGTTTCTCGACTATGTACCGGTGCCGAAGGGATCGATGACGCTAGTTCCTCGGAGCATCTTCCATTGTAATACCGATAGAACAAGGACAGCATTCCCACCTGACGCCTATGCTCTAAAGATTACAATCCGTTTGTTAATTTAGGAGAGTCTATCAATCGGACCGCCCTTTTCTGCACGGAGTCGAGGGTTTTTTTTAGGTATTTTGGGGCTCCGGACCAGAGGTGGCTGCCAAATTCAACCTTGCCAAACTTAACCCTGTACAAATGCACTTGCGATTTGTACAGGGGTAGCAGTTGTGTACTATTAAAGTATCTGCGGGCCCTGTACAGTACACCCAGTTTCTGGACTTAGGACATATATTAACAGCTGAGCCCAACAACGATACGGATATTGAGCGACAGAGAAAATCACTGTGCATTAGGACAAATATGATTAAATAGTTTATTCCAGAATTTATGGAATGTGTTGCATTGCATTACGTGCCGTATTTCAAATTACAAAGGGAATTGGACAATTAATAGGAATAAACAAATAAAAATAAAAAATTATCGAAGAAAGCAAACACTTTGTGGCTTGACATTTTACAAAATGAAACAATTTCTTTGTTTAAAACCACTTTATTTAAATTTATATTCGTCGACCGGTTTCGGTCAAACTCGACCTTCTTCAGGACAATAAGCATATAAAGTAAATTACAGTACAGAGTTCAGATAATGAGGTAAACACAAAATAAAGAGAGAGCATAAAGAGAGGGAGAGAACTTCAGATGGTTCGGGGAGTGGCAGGATGAGGGGTCAAGGGAGAGTGGTGGTTACAGAGGGAGAAACGGAATAACTTTAAAACGGGACTGTTGGTTAATTCTAATTGGTTGTTTAAAATTTGGCAACTATTTTTTTTATATTCTTTAGGAATGCGCCTTAATTCCTTAGGAATAAATTAATTAATTCTGAAAAATAAAAACATTTAGGCATGAATAATAAGAAAAGTGACACGGAAAAATATTAAACATAAAAACTAATGCAAACAGCCATTCATGGAGGATATTTGACCGTCTCCTGTCTCCAGAGGGTCATCAGGGAGGATTCCATCCAGGTAGTCATAGCAGTGACAATTGTATTATCCGATTGGCATGGTCTGCGCCATAAGTTTCCCATGCGGTGGTGGAGATGTGCTTTTAAAGCATGCACTCGTCCCTCTAGGAACATTTCCATAGCGGAGCAGTATCTCGGTAGGCGAAATGGTTTTAATAGTTAGCATTATTATGCGACTTTTATAATTAATGGGATCCAGTATAATCTACCCACAGGTCTTGGGAGTAATTTTTAAGTTTGGACTGCAAAAGCGAAAAACCTTACTACTTAAGACAGCATACTTGTTCCAACGGATATCGCTCTTCTTTGTCTCTCCATATCCTCGACGTCTTTCAAGTCTTCTGTGATGATATGTCCTAGGTACTTTACGCTAAGATTAACTTTCATTTTTCTTCCATCTAACCACTGAGGGCGTTTTTACATTGGAAAACCATAACGATTGTTTTGAACGTATCTAATATGTATAAAAAAATCTATTCATATATGTTTCCATGTATGCGAGTTGTCTATGCATTGCTATATTAACCATACGAAATGTTTGAAACTTTCAAAATACTTTCTTTCCATCGTTGCAAAGGTTTTTGGATTATTACAACCACATGGTAATACATCTGAAAAGTTTTTTAATCATTACAAATACTCTTATGAAACGATCAAAAATGTCACAATTTGAGAATGACATTTTGCAAACCATCAATTGTTAATTTATTAACCATCGATTTTCAATTTTTGAATAAACTCTTAAAATTTTGTGATCTTTAATTACAACATTGATAACAACGTTCTTGAGGTATTAACACAAATTAAAGACTAAAGCATGACTTTTAAATAAAATCTTTCGTTTGTTAACCACATAACAGAAATCTCTAATAAGAGCTTAAAAATGTTGGGACTTACTAGAGGCTAACTAGAAATTTTAACAATATAAAGTGTATAAAAATGTTATTTTTTGCCAATGTTAGAAGTAAACTTGAGTACAATTCTCCCGTCTGGAACTGACATTATAATATACACGTACGAGCTTTTGAAAGAATACAAAACAAACTTTTACGTTTTCTAAATTTAAAATGGGTATTCCAGCAATGGGGTATTTCCACAAACCAGGTATACCGCTAAAAACATGTGGAAAATTTAAAGATTACTTTTCTGAACATGATTATTGCATTAAAAATGTTTAATTTTGATATTTTCATTCATAATTATTGATTTCAAAATACGCGTAAACGGAACGAAGCGTAAACGGCCCATGACTACTTGTACGATTCATGACGTCACAAGAGTCGCCGTTCCGATGTTTATCACCATGTTACTATCAAAAATCTAAACATTCTCGACTTGTTCGGGGTTACGGACGGTTTTATTTCTTATTTAAGATATTGTGTTATGTTTCTACAGTTTTATATAATATTGTCCAGTTGTAATGACTGACAGTAGTATTTTTAACGGCGTAATCCGACAACTTGCCTAAAATAGACGCTACAATGAGTAACAGTAATTTTCTAAGCCCTTAATTTCGGGATTCTAAGACGATATGGTAATGAAAACATTTTGTTTGCACAAACTCTCATATTATATACGTTATATACTGGTTTCAATATTTTGACAAAATAAAGTTAATTCCGGCCCTTTTAAAAATAAATTTGAACAAAACAGCAAGTTTCAGTTCGTCACATAACTTCCCTGTCAAAATGACGTTTAAAACTTTGGCCATTCTACAAGTAAATTTCCTTATTTTAAGTGAATACCGCACAAAAGTCCCAACTGCTCCCAAACATCTGGAGCCAGTGAGACTATGGCATCCCATTTCAGATATTTTGTGAGGTTGAAGGTAGTGGGGAGGAAAGAAGATGCGGTAGAGGAAGGTGGTGAAGTACCTGGCTATTCAGATCTGGTCACTAACCACGGCTAAAGCCTTTGAAGCAACGTTTCAATTCTGAAAGGTGGTCTTACACCTGGGCGATACTGAAAGTATCGTCCACTCTGCAATGTGCCGCAAATATAGTACATATTATTTTAAACGAATAAATTGTGAAATGCAAAACAACTTATTCAAAGACCGGTCAGTGGCTGATTTGGCATCAAGTTTGGGTTCTCCATCACGACACAAGCAACATTATCCTGTTTCCTATGAGGTGGTAGTAGAAGATTTTCACATATTGTCAGATCATTCGTAACTCAGGAATGTTTGTCTTGATTGAAAAGAAATAAAAAAATATATTTTTTAAACGTTTATTATAAAAATTATATTATGTATTATATACATACATATATACATATTAACGCTGGGATTGCTAGTCGAGAGCCTTACCCCTCGACCACGGAGGCAGTCATTATTGTGTAGATATCCATCTTACGACTGTATACAAAGGTGTTTCCACGTTTAAATTATGAATTTAAATAGTCAATAACGAAAGGTTTTTTTTGTAGTTTAAAATTTAAATCTGAAAAAAAGGCACGGGGGCTCCATCGAAGCCTCCTTCTTCTGCTTCTTACTGTACTATATGGCCAATATATACTGCAGATAGTACACAACTGCTGAAAATTTGTAAAAAAGATTGCAATGGGTGGCATACCAGCTGTTTGAAAATCTGAATGTACCGGGACTAAATGTATTGAACGCGGGAGAAGGTAGTTAGTTTTTTATAAAAAACAAGAAATAAAACCGGAACACCAAGATGTTGGTGTTGTGTGGACATGAAAAGGTGAAGTAACAGTTTTTCTTTATAAATACATGCACAAAAGGAATTTTTTTCTATATATCAAATTCCTTCAAAATTATGGACGTTTCTAGTCAACTTGTCGATAGGTTTTTTTGTTTCATTTTGTGTTCATGATTCTTAATATCATTAACTCTTTTATGACTCAAATGTAAATTATGAATAAACGTGGCAATAGTACAGACGCCCGTTGCACTCTTAGTTCATTTATCAAAGGTTCTGATGTAGGTACACATAAATTTTTGTTGTAATAATCAGTATTTTAGGCTTTTCATTCCTACCCATTTGAGGATGTAATATTCGCTTCTGAAGATGACTCGCACAATTTTTTAGGGGTAAAATTAGTGGTTTTTCGACTAGTGTTTATTTTTTTATTTACTTTTTTTTGGTTTGCAGTGTTCGAGGCATCCACAGTCGCTTAAAAATCTGAAATATGTAACGACCTGCGTAGGATTACTATAAACCTGAAGCGCATTAATTTTAAATTGTTATTTTCTTTGCCATGCTAATTACTTTTCTTGTAGAGCGTGTATCGCTTTAATTAAGAATAAATTAAACTTGGTAGGGCCCTTGGATAAACACGAAAATTCTTATTTTTCTTAACGTTGAGAATGAATTAAAAGGAGAAAATAATATTTTATGGTAGAAGAATTTGTTTTTTTTTTAATTAGCTTTATTTCTAAAAAGGCTTCAAGCAATTATTTTGTAGGTACGTCTTGTACAATAAAAATATTGTATGATTTTTATAATGAACCTATTTACTTTTAAGTGCCTTTTTACTACCCCGCTTTGCCTGACTTCACCATTTTTTTTCTCATTGAACATAAATTGTAAAATAAGTTTTTTTTTTAATTTTCAACGCGATCATCTGATTTTTTAGCAGCCGATGGATAGAGCATGGTGGAAATGATATTGCGAGCTGAATATAGTTGTTTTGACTTTAAAACAAAAGCTCACCAAAATTCCAGGACAAATGTGTTCCCGTCGTATAAATAAGTCATATATACTACAAATAAGTCATTTTTTGTATCATTTTAAGTTTATATTGTTTTCTTTAAACATCGAATAATATTATTAGGCCTGCGTGGTTGAATGGTTGGTGCATATCTGACGCCACGCCTTGTGCGCCGCGCCACAAATAACATCTGTGTACATGGAATTTCAAAAAAAGCTGTCTTTGTAATTCGGTTTCAAATTCAAGAATTCGTCACAAGATGTTGTCACTTCCGTCGGCAGGACGCATAGGGACGTCCCCCCCCCCTAGGTGTAAGTTCTACGAATTTATGAATCTAGAGCAGTGATTCCCAAAGTGGTCCAGGTGGACCCCCAGGGGTCCACGGGAGACTCCACGGGGGTCCACGTAGGCGTAATAAAAAAATAGGGGTCCACAAGTTGTAAGTGGGGGTCCACGAAAAAAAATCTGGTTTCGGTAGTAAAGAAAAAAAAATTTGGCTTGGCTTTACCTATCAATAGAGACATATAATAAATACACTACTTAAAAAAAATTAGGGGGGAAAAAAAAATCAAAATTTTTCGGTAATTTTTGACTGGCTGTATTTTGGTGAAAATTGGTCATATTGAGACCCGTCTCGTGCCCATATCCCATCCCGCCCCCTGTCTCATATCACATTACAACCCCCTTTCCTTACGTGACTTTCTGTGATATATTCATGATCGATATTATTAAGATTATATCTGGCTTTTAGCGTTTTTGGATAATAAACATTTTTACATTATGACTTGCATCGATTATTTGAAGAGCTCATCGCTAGAGAATCCTAATTTTGGAATTCTGTGACTTAAAAAGACGATCTAACTAAGCGGAATCTTCTTTACAAAACAGTTAATAAATTGTGAAATATTACAATACTTTTTTTACATTATCTCCACACAGGAAGCGCTGAGGGAAAAATCTCATGGCGTATGTCATCTTTAGGTATGCTGGGTGGAGGGTCTTTTTTATGGAAAGGAAGGCAAGGAAGTTCTAGGAATGAATAAACGTGAGGGGTGATTAGGAATCTGGAGGTCACCGTATTCAGGAGTGACGATGGTATGACCCCATCCCTCCCACTGTGGTGCAAGGCGATGGGTCGAGAGACTCCGACTGAAGAGATCATAAAATCTCCCTTAACCATTCTCTCCCAATCCGGTCCGCAACGCAGTATGTTGGCAAAAGCATCCGCCGCCAAGACCCATAAAAATCGCACGCCAAGATTTGAACCCGCGTCCTGGTGATTCGTAGCCAAGGATAGTAACCACCCAACCACGGAGGCCGTCTTAAGTTATAATTATTCTCAATATTGTACTTAAGAACTTTCTGTTTTGGCGACAAAAGTCTAGCCGCTGCGGATAACAAGTAAAATTGTAAATAAAATTATATTATTGAAAAAGATAACACTTATAATCTAAATGAAAATATGAAAGAAAACAAGACACGGAAAAATAGAAAAAGATAATGGTCGCAACTGGGACTCGAACCCAGACCTCTCGTATATATGAGATTGACGGTTTGACAGAAGGTGGCAATAGCGAAATTAGATAACGCGCACGTCCCGGTTAGACGAGAGGTATGGGTTTGAGTCCCAGTTGCGACCATTATCTTTTTCTATTTTTCTGTGTCTTGTTTTCTTTCATATTTTCATTTAGATTATAAGTGTTATCTTCTTCTTCGATGATATATTACGTTGATGGGAATAACCTTCAAAAGTTATAAAAAGAGAGTATTTCTTATAAAAAAAATTGAAAATTATATTAACTTCATTCTGACTTGATGTTGTGTAACTCACAATAAAGCCTTAACAAATTTGCGCGCGTTTCTCAAGTAGGCACCCAGATTTTCGTACGAACGTACATTATTCCTAATTATTAATAAATTAACGTTTTGTAATTTGATTTTACAAGTACCCTCACATGAACGTATTATGAATTAATCCCAATATTAAATTTCAGTCTTTAAAAAGGGCCCGAAAATTCGTTATTTTCGTCTTGGAAAGATCTTCTGTTAATAACTAATTACCTTATAAAATTTATGAGCAAAGTCAGTAATTAAGTATTCAATTTGATAATAAATTTGTTTTAAAAGTTTTATAATTTTACTAATGCATTCATTTAGATAAAGCAAAGCATGGACAAGCCAGTCTTACGTTTCTGTAAAGAAATTTGCAAAAAAGAAGTAATTTTAACAATGAAAAGATATTTCAAATAAATTGTGTCAGTCTCCCTAACCATTTACTTCCTGGCCGGACAAATTTGTACTCAGCTATAAAACTCCATGTATCTTCTTTACCACAAACAATTTTTTACCTATTATTCCTGTCAATTCATTATATGACATTTTATTATGGTCGGCAATTTTTAAAGATTAGTTACGAAAACGGACACCAGGGTGCCTTGCATGGACGATCGATATAACCTATATCATAGATTCTCAACCTTTTTTTGCCCACCGCCCCCTTTGAGAATATTTTTTTTTTGTAGCGCCCCCCCCAACTGCTTTTAACTACTATTTGTCGTTGTGAATCTGAAACAGCTTTTATCACGATTATACTTGTCACAACTGGGGGGGGGGGGGGAACAAAATTAAAATCAATCAGTGCCTTTATTAGGTTGGAGACATATAACACATAATACTGTCAATTCTTGCAGGCTTGCAAAAATTCCGTTATTTAATAAAAAAACTTGTTATAATTTAAAAGCTACAAACAATTCTTTTATTAACTTCACCTGTATTTATATATGAGACATTTCACGTGAATTCGAAAGTTTTAACTTTTTTAATTCCAATCAAAAAATAAAAAAATTCATATTATCCAATTTAACGTACATCTGAATGTAACAGAATCTTACAGTTTAATTTTCGTCCACTTCCCGAGCTATCGAAACACGTAAATTTTCGCACATGTGATAGAAATGATTACAATACACACAATAACAAAAATTAACCAATATCAAAGCTTACTTTGCTTTATTAGTATGTAATTAGCGTGTTTTGTTTATCTTTTTAGGCCATATTTTTTACCTTCCAACGCTCTCCCCCCCTGGGCCATTTCAACGCCCCCCAATTTTCTCTGGGTCTTCTACCGCCCCCCTGAAGGTCTTAAACGCCCAAAAGGGGGCGTTATCGCCCACGTTGAGAACCACTGCCCTATATCAATACTATATCGGTAAAATCCGACATTTATGGTCAGTTATCAATATATGCTAGCACGGTGAACAATTGATAAGGGATATTTCGACCGACGATTGACAAAAGCCCGCCAAATTGTGTGCGTTCTTGCCTACGACTAGACTGTAGCATGGTCGATTGATAAGATCCCTATATTAAAACAAAATTTACTAAATCCGTCATCCATGGTCAGTTAGCAATATTTTCGAGCACAGTGAACAAATGATTCTGACAGTCGGTTGACACAAGGCGGCGTTTTTAGCGCGGCTTCCGGAGTGTCGGACAAGCTGTCAATGTACAGATTTTTTTAAGTAATGTCGTTTGTTTCGCAAAATAACTGACTCATTAATGAGAGCCTTGCGAGAGTCCTTGCGAGAGCCTTGAAGGAGTAACCATCAGTTACTTATACCAAGGCGGGTAAGTGGTGGATAACCTCCAATGACTCATTAATGAATGGGGGTGAATTAACGAAACTCTTTAGAATTTAAAGAAATCGTGTACGAGACAAACAGACTTAATTAATTCATTTAAGAAGCGATCAATTGATTCCTTTCAATTTCGAGAAACGAAATTTATTAAAATGTCGTATTTACTAATTAACTCCCGTTTAGTCTCAAAAAGTAAATGCAAAGCGCCAATATAAATTAAAGTTTGTATTTCAATTCGGAATTGTTAATTTTTTCGTGGCAAATTTGACATTTGTAAACGTAAAACGTAAAAAGATCCGCCAGTGTGCCATCGTATATCGATTTCTTATTTATTCCATTTCGACATCGGTATGGGTAGCAACGGTGCGATTGTGCTAACCATAATGATATAAAGTCGTCGGTAATACCCTATTGATCTGACATTGATTCATCCTGTGCTCTAATTTTATGAATAATGCCGTTCTTTCCCCTGGTATCCGTTTTCGTGACTCAACGTAAAACAATTTTCCCTGCGGTCCTAGCACACAGAAATCGTTAACTTTACAATATTGTAATGTTCTTTTATTGTGGCCTTACCAGCCCACAAATAATGAGATGTACACGCAAGTTCTGTCTTGTTTATTTATAATGTACACTGGATTGATGTTACTGTTTTATTGTCTATAACGTAGCGAGTGATTACTAAGGCTACTGAAATGGTTCTGGCGCGCCAACGGCTGCCACGGCCCAGAGCGCACCGCGGCCGATTCGACAAACTTCGTCGGATCCCGAACGTTTCCGAACGAACCCATACATGGGTAATTACATATACTACAAATATCAAATCGACGGGCGAAACTTCCGATGATTTTATACCGAACCAATATTGATAAGGCAATAAATAAGATATACGCTGGCAACACTTGAGAAATTTTCTACGCAGAGAAACTACTTTGTAGTGATGATGATAAACGCATCTCTATTTTGCACTGCCCGAATAGCTCCTCCACACTTCTAATACCTATCCACTCTCGTAATTTTTTTTTTTTTTTTACATTAACTCCACACAGGAGGCCCTGAGGAAAAAATAATTTCCCTCAGGGCATATGTCATCTTTGAGGATGCTGTGTGGAGGGTGTTTTTGAGGAGAGGAAGGAGTGAACATGGGCCTTGAAGAGACCCATATTGTAGGAGGGAGGAAACACAGAGGCCGACAAATCCACAGCCGAGCTGTTGAACTCAAGAACGAGTCGTAGAAACGACCCGTTCTCATGTGACTAATGTCAACCGTGTACAAATGTACATTTCGCAGCCAAGACATTTGTCTTTTACCAGGCCCTCGGCGACCTTCTATGTTGCATTTTAATATTAATTTGAGCAAGAGATATTTCTCCCCTCGAAGTATGTGACACAGATTTGAAATTTTTCTGACTTTTACTAATGTGAGCAGTTCTCTTTCTGCTCTAGACCGCCTGAGAATTTCTGTGTTGGTGATCATGTCGGTCCATGGGACTTCGAGCATTCTCCGGTGAAGCTACATTTCAAAAGCCGTTAACCTGTTCATGGTATTTACTTTCAAAGTCTGTGTCTCACATTCATATAGCATTTTGCCCGGGACTCGCGGGATCATAAAGACCACTCTAGGATATTAAAGAGGAGGATTTACTGGAAATGTTGCTGATGTCATTGCAAGATGGCGCAGCAGGATAATATTTCACCAATATCTTTCCAGTCATTGAGCCCTAGTAAATACTGTAATTAAACTATAATTTAAATAAAACAAAAACATTTTAATTGTTAAACAAATTATTACTTATTCCCTGAGGGTAGAAAAATGTACTGGAGGAATTTTTCCAGTAAGGAGTTTTCAGAAAATTCCAAAAAAAATCGGAAGGATTTTCAAGCTACAAATAACAAATAATTCGCCAAAAAATTGATGAAAGTCCAGTTAATCTATGTTCAGGATCAAAGGGTTAAAATTCGAATTAATTTGATATTATATCATTTTTTGTTTTGAACCTATTCGTACATTGAATTTAAATTAACCGATCTTATCAATCATAACTGCGGCACATATGTAGGGACTATAAACTATAATGTATGAGCTTACCTCTTTCTCTATACAGGGTGCCAACGGATGCACAATGAGAATTAAGACTATCGCTCTTAGATGAGACAAGAAACGAAACAATTGGTTTTACTTTTTTAGCTCTAATTAGTTGCCGAACGATCGGAAACTACCGAATCTGGTCCCCGCGCACTGTTACTCACGTATGAGCTTACCTCTTTCTCTATCCAGGGTGCTAACGGATGCACTATAACGTATGAGCTCACCTCTTTCTCTATACAGTGTGCTAACGGATGCACTATAACGTATGAGCTTACCTTTTTCTCTATACAGGGTGCTAACGGATGCGCTATAACGTATGAGCTTACCTTTTTCTCTTTACAGGATGTTAACGGACGTATTTATTTTACTTTAACCAGTAATCTCTGACATTATTTGCAGTAAGATCTGTAAATGAATTATTAGTCTCCGGTGACGTTTTCGTGTTTATTTGTAATTTTTTTTTTCAAAGATGAACATTTTTGTCTTCTTTCACAGACCCTAACCCTAACTGATCCAACACCAACTGATTTTTTTAATGTTTTATTTAAAAAATAAACATCAAAGATGTCACCGGAGGCCAAAATTTATTTTACATTTTTACTCCAAATAATGTCAGAAGTGGTACCTTCGTGCTCAAGTTGAAATTCCTAAAATTTAGTTCTGTCCAGAGATAAAATCTAATGCAGAAAGGGATGCGCGCAAAGAACATCAATGGAGAATGGAAAAGTCTTTTATATCTTATGCGATAGTTAAAATATGGACTTGATTGTATAAACAAGGAAGAGAGTCCCTTGAAGATAATGGCCCCGGGCACACAAAAACGGTATTGACTTTTTGTTAATGAATCACAGAAAGGGAAAGAAAGAAAATTATTTCCCTCAAGGTTTTGCGTCATCTTTGAGGATGCTGGTTACGGGGTATTTTTAGAAAGGAAGGAGTTAACCTGGGTCTTGAAGAGTCCCATGTTGTAGGAAGGAGGAAACACAGAGGCTGAGAAAAACTGAAGAAAAAATAATGTTAATCATACTTGCAGACCGGAGAGTTTGTATTCTGTGAATTGTCTGTGAAGTGAACATAAGAACAGAAAGAATTGGAGGGATCCTCCATAACTATAGAACCATAAGAAAGGTGTGCGCGCGATGGCTGCTAAGAATGTTAACGCCACTTGATCTACAACAGGGAGTGGAAAATTACTTTCTGTTTTTAATCATAATTACTTGGTATTTATATAAGCCATGAAGAATCTTGAACTAAACCCGATTGACTATCTTTAATAAATAAAATTCAATGGAGTGGTTTACTACAAAGTTTATCACTTTTTGCCTTTGTAACAAGAGTTCAAGGAACTGCAGAACTTTTGCTCTAAAATGAAGTTTCATTTTGAAAAATGGACGTGTTTGTTAGGAGAAGCCATAAAATAGGTACCAACGTACGACATTTAAACAGAAATTTATTTTAATTGCCGTTTTCAAAATTTTAACTTATTTGTCGAGAATCCTACCAGGTCGCCGAGGACCTGGTAGGTGACAAATGTCTTGGCTACGAAATATACGAGAGTGGACCGGCATTAGAAGTGCGGAGGAGATATTCCGGGCAGCACAAGATAGAGAAATTTTCCAGAGTGATCGCCTACGTCGGGGGGCCTGATAGGGCACACGAAGAAGAAGAAGTCGAGAATTAAGACTATCGCTCTTAGATGAGACAAGAAACGAAACAATTGGTTTTACTTTTTTAGCTCTAATTAGTTGCCGAACGATCGGAAACTACCGAATCTGGTCCCCGCGCACTGTTACTCACGTGATAATAGCTGTACACTTTCGCAATACCGCCTCCATGACTACCCCGAGATTTTTTGTTTTATAAACCTCTCACCGCCAAGTTTTTAATTATTTCTAAAAAATATATTACAAGTCTATCACCATTATAAAAATTAACTTATTACGGTCTTACTTACATGCAACGAATAATAGTTGTACACTAAAAATAGTCTTTAAATCATCAAATGAATGTGATAATTCGTTCAGATTTCAATGCATTTTGTTTTTTGGGCCAGAAAAACCAGTTAACGACGCAATTGCAATCAACCTCCTGAACAAAATCGATATTTTTCTGATATGATATATCGCAGATTACTCGAAACTCGACAGGTCGTGAGCCGCTACCATGACAGCCTGTCAACAAGACAACTGAAATGCGACTGCCGCGGCGGCCACCGCGACGACAAGACAACTGAAATGCGACCACCGCGGCTGTCGCGTTTCAGTTGCCTTGTTGTCAGTTTGGGATAGTAGCGGCTCACAACCTGTCAAACTTTGTCATGTTTTCACAAGTCATATCAGAAAAATATCGATTTTGTTCAGGAAGTTGATTGCGATTGCGTCGCCAACTGTTTTTTTTTCAGTTTCTTCATGAGCGGCTGGCCTTACTCTCTTCAAAGAGAGATTTTTTTTATATTAAATTAAATTGTTTTTTTTTCAATGGCCATCTACCGAAACAGCCTTAATGTTCCTTATCTATATTCCAGGGTAGTTTATTCTTATCGGTACTAAAGAACCTTTTTTTAAAACGAGGATTGCCAATTTCAGAACATTGCTTCGCATTAGAATTCTTTTGAAATTTATTAATTGAGCCCATTGTCAAATTCCGTTCTGTGCATGAAAAGAGGACAGTCTTTTGTACTCGCATATTCTCGTTTTGGTAAGTGCCTTATTATTTTTCTCCCCAACCAAAAGATTCAGATTAAATAAACGTGAATTTTACGAATATTATGGAGATTTCAAAAACATTTCTCTGTTTGAATAGAATAGCGGCACAAGTAAAAATATATTTTTTTTAAATAAACGCCAGTGAAGGTTTGACCAGAGTTTGGCTGAAGTAAAAAGCTCCGTAACAATTCTTATTAACTCCCAAATGTATGTATTTACTAGCGCAGACCCGTGAAATATCACGGGATAATATATTTTGTGAAACTGAAAATATTGGGTTTTGTGAAACCGAAAATATTTTTCCTGAGAATCATTGCCTATCAAAAACAAATATTGCCAATTTTATTTATAATATAATCATATTTTTGGTAGACAAATTAGAGGAACGATATAAATTTTTTTAAATGAAAGCTGATCTAAATTTTTAAAACTTAAACAAGAGAAATACGTATTTCAAAAAATAAGGTATTATTAATCAACATTGAAAAATTTGATTCTACTCGAAATCATTGATTTCTATTATGTAATTTTTTAATAAAATTTGAGTCATTGCACAGGAATATTTAATGATTGAAATGAAATATTAGATGAAGTTATACGTTAAGTAATTAAAATTGTACGTTAAATAATTGATAAAAATTTTACACATTCATCAACCTTTGTCCTAACATAATCCTTAAATATTATTAGCCAATAAAAAAACTTCCCAACTGTGTTAAGAGGCGTTGTTGTTACACGTTGAATGTACATTACTTGTGCCCTATACAAACTCTGCTTTGAATTCTTACAAATAAAAATTTATTTATCTGGTGCAAAAGAGCTAGCAACGTCGCATTTTGGCAGATTGGATTCCCGTCTTGATAATGTAGAGTTATTTCTGACATATTCTTTTTTAAATGACTGTTACGTGAATAACTTGCGTGTGTAGGTAAATATAAATTTAGGAAATCAACGTTAATATTGCGCAAACAACGAATCCAACATGTCGTTTTATTGGTTATTCTCTGGGAATTACTATTTTTTTTTATTATATATGTGAAGTGACAATTTTTATGCAGATTCTCTAAATAAAATTAATATGTTTTCCCAATTTCACATTAACTGCAATTTTTCGACGTTTGAAGTAAAAACCTGTGTTTTTTTTCACCTCTTTTCACGTTTGGAATTAAAATATTCCATTTTATAAATATTAAAGAATATTTCAAATTTAAAAGGAAATTTTATAAAGTTTTAAAAACGTTTTTTTAACCTACAAAAAAAATTATCTTATATTTAAAATGTCTTGGAAATATTCCGAAATTCAAAGATGAGTTTCAAAAAGTAACCCTCTTTGTATAAAAAATGAACATCTTTTTCAAAAAGTAACAAAAAGTGACTGTATAAAAAATGTTCATCTTTTTTAAGTATTTCATGGCTGTTAAACTAATATCAGCCTCTGTTTTATTCTATTTGTAAGTATTTACATGCACGGTTGTTTACCAATTGTGTAAAATAAAATCACGTTTATTAATAAGTTTGGATAAACAAATATATTGTGTGTGTCTACTTATGCTGCATGTTTTAAAAAAAGACGGATTTAAAAAAAATATCTTACTTAGAATATGAACTTAGACTTACTCTCCTGAACGATTTTAGTTTTTTGACCGATATTTGCTATAGAAAGATTATTATTTTATTAATTTATTTAGATAATCGTGTCATATTTCAAAAATTAGAAATTTAGATGTAGATAGACAAAGTATAAATTATAGGAAAAAGTTACTAATTTCGAGTATTAAGAATGATTTGAGTTTTTTGAAGTGAAAACTACTTAAGCGCCGTTGTGATTTGAAAATCGATGAAACGAAAAATAGCGATAATGAAAAGAGAAAAACATATGCATCTACAGGATTTAGCCTGCGAGAGATTGAGATAGACTAATTGGTCTCTTCTTTGTGCGATGCTTTATAGCCTTCCTTGTCTACTTTAGTTTACTGAAGATTTCACTTCCTCCGCGTGTGATCTGCACACTCCATTTTTTTATTGTTACGACGAGTGTTTGAAAATTTGAGACCTTGGACCCAGTAGATCTATCTGCCTTAGTTCCATAAATTTAGTGTCCTGAAACTATTGATCGGTGGGACAGGTCCTGATCTTCTGATGCATTATCTTAATGATTGACTTCTGAGCAATTTTTATAGGTGTCACATGGTTATTACAGATGCCTCCTCGTGCGATTTTTCCATGGGAAATTAAGGAAAGCACCAATGCATCATAAACAAGCTACAGGTTCTTATATTAACAATATTACTCACGTGTTTGATTAAGTAATTTAGGTATCTCAATTTGTTTTCTATATGAGTCCATTTGAGTTTGCTGTCTATAGTTAAATGTTAGTACGTACTTGATAAACTCATTGATTTATATTGACTTATTTATGTTGATATTACCAACGCTCATTCAATATTAAATTAGAATTCTTAAGTGCCTAAGAGCATTTACGAACAATATTTACACGACGGTTCCATGCCAACTGAGAATAAAGTCAACTCAACACCTCCTTGAAAAGCCATTAAAAGCTATGAAAAAGAAAAATTAAATTAGCCGATAACCCTTACCTAACGTAACCTGTTTAACCAATTTTTTTGTATATTTTTTTATCACTCTAAATGATTTATCTGAGATGGTTCTGAGTTGGTTTCATCCGAGTTGTCCGGTCACCTTACATGTCAATATTTACAATAATTTTGAATGATTAAGTCCATAATTTAATTGAAGCACTGTTAACCATCCCATTATCTCCTCGTCTTAAACCTACAATTCTAGATCAGAAATCAAACATAAAAGATCTCTACAACATCCTTTATCCCAAGAAATCGCTTGGGGTTTTTAAAAGAGCCGATGGGACAACTCGCCAAGGCAGATACGACAGAGATGGGTAAATGATAACGCTATTGTGTTTTGCTAATGATGTTTGCTGAGATAAAGACGAGGTTCCTCGAGACCAAAGCAAAACGGGACGGCGGCGAAGGGATGGGGTGACGCAATTAAATAAGACATCTCCAATTTCGCTCCGAGCTTTTATATTCTTTATTAGCTTTCTAACATCAAGGAGTGAATTGTTCTTCCACTCGCAGATTCTCATCCAAGACGCAAACCCACTTGTTTATTATATTTTTTGTCTCTGGGAATGTCAAAAGAATTTCCACAAAATAAATTTAATTATAAATCGTTTTAACAACGAGTCATTTGATATCTGTTCAAAATGTCGTCGGAATTTGATTATATTGTGTAAAGATTTTTGGAAGTCATTTCCGAAGGTAAAGGACGTTACAAAGTATCATGTTTTAAAGTGCAAAAAAATACCTAAAAATGTAATTGTGGAAATATCGCTCACTTCCTTTTATCAAACAGAAAGTTGTTATATTAAATTATTATTTTCTTAAATTAACAATAATTAAAGTTTCTTTTATCTAGATACCCAACAAAAATCTTGAAAAACATTTGTGCACATGAAGTTAGTAAGAATCTTAAAATCTTCGAAAAATATCAAGTGATTACATACCGCTGCAAGGTTCAATATTAATTTATAAAAGTAGGTATCTGCTGGTATATTAATTTCACCTAACAAATTACTCAATCAATTATTTATAAATTGCTCAATCATTATTTGAACGTTATAGAAACTTTACCATTGTTTATTTTTGGGTGTTATGCTGTGTTGCGCTACCTCCTTCTTTAGCCAACATTTCGGTCAGCCGCGTCACGCATCCGCCCTGATGATGGACACTGTAACGCAGTCCGAAATGTTGGTCAAAGAAGGAGGTAGTGCAACACGGCATAACACCCCAAAAATCAATAATGATAATACTTCTGGCCGTGAAAATCTAACTCTATTCTTACATTTCGATCTTTATAGGATCGGTGGTGAATTTGGAGAATAAAGCATAATCTGTGCATAAAGGAGTTCAAATAATTACGTTAATTCCGTCTGGTTCCACAGAGTTAATGGTTGTCCCGAAACCATACTGATATAAATTACTCAAACAGAATTTTGTTCAAAGGACTTGAATGTCTTTAGGGATATTATCTCTCAACAGAACTGATACGGCGGCGAAGGGTGGGAGGAAATTTGTTTGTGGATTCGGGGCGCCGCAATTTGATGGCATGATTTTCTCGCGAAATAGAAGAAATAATTATTCTGCGCTGAGATGATCAATTGTTCATTAACACTGTTGACACAATCAAAAAGAATCTTTGATTGTAAACGCATACCAAAACTGTAGTATTTACGTGTAAAAATGTAACTTATGCCAAATGCGATCGGAGCTTTTATATCTTTTAAGCAAACAGCCTTTAGCTTTTTTTATATCTTTTATAGTTTTATATCATTTAAGCAATAGCCTATAAGAACCTGAACCAAAATTGTAAAACTAATAGCAACCTGGGCACGTCTCCTAATAACTAGTACTAACAGAAATATACAGATAAAAGATTACCATCCCGGACGCAATTACGTACGAGTACCTAGTAACTTTTTAATTTTTCTTTATTCAGAGCTTTGTTTATTATATGTATTTATTGAGAATATCACGATCACCATGCTAGGCACATGTGTTGTGTGGTTCGATTTTATATGCATTTCATTAAAATAATTTAAAAGACTATAAAATAGTATAGAATACAAGAAGTATAGAACATAAAAGAATATAACAAGTATACAATTTAAAAACATATAATTCAAAGTAAGTAGGCACTACTAAGTAAGCAAATAAGAAAAAATGATGTAATGATGACATTTTGGTTACCGGACAACTCAGAATCAACTCAACTCAACACCTCATTTTAAAAGTCATTAAAAGTGATGAAAAAAAAGGTTAATTAGGTTAGGTTATGGGCTACTAAAAAATTTTCATAGCTTTTAATGACTTTTCAAAGAGGTGAGTTGAGTTGATTTTGAGTTGTCATGGAACCGATATTTTATATGTGCGAGTTACATTGACTTGGTAGGTAAATAATTCTTCAGCAATTTTTGTATGAATTCGTGTTTGGACTCCGGCTAATAATACTCGATTGAATAATGATTGACACAATAATATTCTCAACAGATACTAGCGACGATCTAAAGAACTTGAAACGTATCAGTGGTGTCAAACAATTTAAAATAAATAATATAGAAATATTTAATCTTTTCTGATGGCGTAAATAAACATACATGTTCCTAAAGAAATTTTGCCCCTTTTCAGATACACATATTTAGCCGCCGCTACCCGAATTTCTACCGATTTCTTACATATCTCCCTTAAGGGTCCACTATTCGAATTTCGACCGATTTCTTACATATCTACCTTAAACATTTGATGTTTTTAAGCTCTTAAAAAAATAAATGTTATTTTTGAAGATAATATCTAGATACGTTCCACGCCGAAATGCAAATTATATGAAATTCCCTCGACAGAAAAAAATCGCAAAGTATGCTCCGAAAATTATTTAAAACAAGTCTATTTCTAGGTATGTTTTTAGGTTTTCACGGCCAAAAAGTATTTTTGTTATTGTTTTTGGGGTGTTATGCCGTGTTTCGCTACCTCCTTCTTTAGCCAACGTTTCGGACAGCGTTACAGTGTCCATCATCAGGGCTCATCTCTCATCTGCCCTGATGATGGACACTGTAACGCTGTCCGAAACGTTGGCTAAAGAAGGAGGTAGCGAAACACGGCATAACACCCCAAAAACAATAACAAAAAAAAAAAAAAAAAAAAAGTCTATTTCTATTATTTTACAAGTTATATTTGTGAAAAAATTCACAATGTTTCTTTAAATGATACTTAAGATGCCTTCCACGAGATTTTTGCTATGTTTTAAACGAGTCATGTTTTATTAAGCATTTTCACAATTTTCGCTTCAATTTTATCATTTTAAATATTAGCGCGCTCTGTCCAACATTCGTAATTACATATCTCTCCATCTCCTTCTTTTTGAGCGGGGAAGCGCCGCCTTAAGTCACCGGTTCACAAATTGAGTATTGTTTTTAATCTTTTGATGTCGTTGTTTAGTGCGTTGAGTATTTTCGGCGCGATGTAAAAGTATCTTATCTGTGATAAAGCGATTTTTGTTTTTAGGAATTACGCATTTTCCAAGCGTCGAAAAGCGTTTGTGTATACCTTTTTGTATTTTTGTATAAACTTTATAAAATAATATTTTCCAGATATGGATAAGAACTATCTTAATTCATTGTTGTCTAGGACTGCGAGTTTCTTGAAAAGTGGCTCTGATGGATGAAAAGGGGAACATTTGAAGATTATGCTTAGCCATATGTATTACAAACAGCGTATCTAAGGTTAAGAGCACATTTAATTTTGTTATATAATTTTAGGCAAATTCTTGCATGTGGCGTGTTCTAAATCTATACTTACGTGGTGGACGTGAAGCTAATGATAGATGAAATTCTGACTTTTAAACACAATTATATATATTTTAATAGGTAAATTTAAAGGTAGTATTTCAAAAATGTATGTTTCAACATAACAAACATGCAAAAACAATCCTCATTCATCTATACACAAACATACATAAATACTATCAAAAAAGATTGAATACTCACTTAAATACTCGAAACAATAATAAAGATTTACTACAAACTCCCATAATGCAAACTACTTTTGGTCAACGTAACTTTATATACCTTGCAACAAGACTTTACAACATTCTTCCAGACTTAATAAAAAAATGCGACTCACAAAAAAATTTCAAAGAAAACATAATAATTTGGATTAAAAGTAATGACAGGGCCTTTACCGGTGCACTCACCCAAATCCGCAATTACTAAAGACACCAATGTATTGGTTGGTACTATTAGAGCTTATCATTAAAGTAACCATCATATTATTAATACAATAATGTAGGTATGTTATTAAGTATTTTAGATTGATGTACAAAATGACTGCCTCAACACAGGCTAGCCTAGTGAGGCAGGTTATAAGAATCTTCAACTATATAACTAACTACACAATAGTATTCTTTAATTTACCTTTAACCTACTGTTCATATGTATACTACTTTCTACTTGTAAATTTTTGTACTGATATAATCTATTGTAAACTACACTGAATATGTATTTTCTTAGTTATAATGTTCCAAATTTCACTGAATAAAGATATTATTATTATATTATTATTATTAACTCAAATCACAAAGTAAAATCTTACATATATATAAAATGTCGTTAATTGTTAATAATTATTTTGTTTTCATTTGTATTAGAGAATTTTATCATTTTTTTCTTCATCAACCTTCTAATGTTCAGTGATTTTTGAATTGTCTTTTATTTACATTATTTATCGTATTCAAATTCAGAACAAATAGCCTCAAATTACTCCACTATGCGTTCACCTTTGCTGTTGATAATAATATGTTTACTGAAATAAATCCTATGATGACACAGCCATTTAAAATTAAAATAAAATTATTTCCAACAAACCAAAAATAAACATTTAAATGTTATCAACTCAACCGTCGTCATGCTACCAACCCCTTGAATTCTCCTTGAATATTTCGCCGCTAGCAAAACCACCCTTCAAGATGTATTACAAAGCTTTACTCGAGGCAAATATTTCTATAAGTAATTCACACAGTGCGGCTTGTAGCGAAATTGTCCGCTAGCAAATAATGACTTCTTGGAACGAATCCTCAAGTCATAACTCCATTGCATAAATATAACGAGAGTCTCCTCTTCTGTTTGAATTACGTTACTCCCCGGAATTTTATAAACGCTTAACATCGCAGAAAATGCGGAATATCTTCCACTCTAAATTAACAAAATATTTTAAAAGCTTTACTTTCAATATTGGTATAGCGACGCAGATTTTCTTTTGACTCGTTTCTTTGAAGAATTATAAAAGTGTTTTGGTACGTTAGGTAAATATCTGCCATTTTTTATTTCAACGAGAATATTCCAATATTTCAACAAGAGGATGAGCTAATGTATTTTTTTAAGAGCAATTACATTATTATCAAGATGTTTTTAAAGAATTTCTAAAATGTAAATTAAACTCTGCTACCCTGATTTATAATTAGAAAATCGATTTGTGTGCAGTCTGAAGCAACAAAAACTCGTAAAAAATCATAAAGGTGCGATTTTATAATTGACTCTTACATATTGTCTATAATTAATATATGACCGTTGCGCTAAAAACAAGGTGTTCTGAAATACTAAAGTTGAGGTTTTCCTAAATATTATTTTTAGATAAGTGACAAGGAGGCGTTTTCTCGAAATTTTCGTATCATTTTCTCACTTGATCTATTTACACTTTTAGATATTAACAATTTCATAATTTTTTGAGGAATTAGTCTAATTTCCTATTTTTTTTATTTACGGTAAACTACTACTTTTTACGTGCTTTTTTTATTTTATAGTTAAACTGCATTTTCAATATGTAATAGTTAAAGTTTAATTAATAATATTATTTATATGAAAAAAAAAACTTCTAAAAAGTTACATTTACATATTTTACTCCACATAATTTCCTTATTTCCATAAATATTTTGTTAATTCATAATAAAATGCTTTTTTATGGAAAATACTATAAATGGACTACGTTTTTTATTTAGAGGATAATTTTAGCATTGTTTTTTCCGCGTGTATGTGTTACAGGATAAACCACGGAAGTCCATTAATTTCGTTAACATTCACAAATTGAAATTCTTCACCTTGGCCAAAAATGAATTGAATTTTGATGTTTACCGTTTACAGATCTTAATTATTACAGTAAGTAAAAAAGTTATAGACCTTCAAACATTCAGTTAACACAAAAATCGCTTTCCTGGACAAAAGTCTAAAGTGAACGAGCGTGGTTTATTCTTCAAGGTACATTATGCAGGGATAATTTAAAAACCTTACTGTATTACTAAAACGCACCCACAGGTATAAGATTAATAAGAAATAAAAAAATGTTAATTGTATCAGATGTGTGTACTCTGTATGGGTTGATTCATTGGCTTCGTCCACTTGATGCCCGAACAACGCGCTGAGCCGCTCTCAACTATGAGATAAATAATTAAGCACTTACAAGGTCAAAATAAAGTGTATGAAATCAATTGTAACTTACATGTTAATTGGGAACGGCTCAGACCGCTGTGCGGGCCAGTGACGTAGTCATGTTCAGACTTTGCACCAAACGCGAAACATTTAGGTATTTCATTATATTTCTTCTCTCCTGCTCAAAACAAGCTCACCCATAAAACGTGCAAACGGGACAACTGCCGTAAACTCTCCAATTTACCTACAGAAATCGCTTGGAGAAGGGTTTAGGGAGAAAACATTTTTCTACACCGAAACTTTCACGAAATTGTAATTTAAAAACAAAAATATGTTTTCGAAAGAAGAAGCTACGTCGATATGTTTTTATATTTTTTTAATTCTTTATGACAATTGAGTTAACAGCACTTTTTCCAATAATGTTTTCCGATAAATTGTACATGTTTGACAGTAAATTTTTACGTTAATACGAAACGCATCGAAAATTTAAAAACATACCGACATAGCTTTTATCTTCTAGAAGGCAATGTAAAAAATATTAATTTCATGAATTTTTAGATTTTACAGAAAGGCGTTTTTTTTCCGAGCGTCCTTTTTGTATGGGCCGAAAGGCGAAGTCTATCATCTTAATGTTTTTAAAAAAATTATAAATTATATCTCAATTCGATAAATTTCACCACAGAGTTATGCGATTTATTGAATTTATTCACTGCCACCAATTTTTACGCTTATTCTTTACATTCAGTCTGAGAATCTCAGTTGCATTTTTTTCTAGACAGCTATCCACAATTCCAGAAATAGCTCGGCATCATTTCAATCTGCAGTTCGCAGTATTTACCTCAGAGACGATCTGATACGACCATTTCCACAAAACAGACATCAAAAACAGGTTGTAGGATTGACCCCCGGCTACGGGTAGTAATATGGGGTGTGGGCGGGAGAGGGGTAGGAGGCTGTTGATAGCACCGTCTTGACCATCCCAGATCTGCAATGATAAACCACGTGACCGCGGAAGCCTTCCAAAGCTCTTTAGATGAACTGAAAAGCGAACCGAACCCCTGCAGCAGTTCGTTTGAGAGATATGCGCGCGTATTATCTGTGCAGTGCAGCGTCGGATTTTTACTGGAGGGAAACTTTTTTAGCTTCAAATCTGTATTTTTTTTACTCCATTTTGTCATAAATTAATTAACTAAAAGCAATTTATTGTACCTAATGATACAGTTTTGAATTATAATTACGCTTATTATGGGTTTCAACGGTTGGTGAATTTATGTTTGAAGTGAAAACTTCTTAAGCACCGTTGTGATTTGAAACTCGATGAAACAGAAATGAGCGACACTAAAAAGAAACAAACACATACATAGAGAATGAGATGGAATAAAACCTAACCTACATTACAGAAATAAAACAGTACGTGGTGCACAGTAATAAAATAATATACAGATCAAATAAATTTATTTTGGGAAGGTACCTACCTCTGTATATGCTTCTTTGCTTAGCCTTTTTGTGGTAGTCAATATTTTGTAATAACCGGGTGATTTGTGTAGCTAATATATGTATGTGTGAATTTTTGAGTGTGTATGTAGGTGTGAGAAGTGGTGATCTTTGAAACGATGTGTTTGTGCTTTAAGCGCTCTATGTAATTGACATAATGCTCCTTTTAAATGTGGGCAGTGGATCCGAAAATATGTCGAAGTTAAAATATTATTGAAGGTATGAGGAGCACGGTTATTTGGCGAATTTTTAGCTTTTTTTTTCAATTTTCATTTTCATTTGTATTAAGGAATAATAGCAACAAGAGAATTCTTCCGACAAACCTCTGCAGATGATTTTCAGTTTGTACCTGTTGAGGCAATTATTTTTTTTTTATCATTTAGGGACATTGACAGATTAATAACATTAAGAATAACAACAAATAAAGATAATTAGGTTAAACCTGATATCTAATTTTCACGTCATGCTCAAATATCACAGTAAATAAAAGTCAATAATTATTAACTTTTTTTTCTTAAAATTATATAGACAGGAACTAGATAAACTGTCTAAACAAAATCTAAATAAATTGTCAGACATTTAAAAGGTGCAGTCAAATACAGTCTGCCAGTTTTTTGGCTAGGACATAAAAACTAAAGAAAAGTTTATATACTACAATAATAAAAGTTATAAAAACTGAAAAATATCAGAATTATATACGTAAGTACCTATATAAAATATTCAAACAAAATAAAATAGTTTTCCAGTTTTCTGGCCAGGAGACAAAAAAAAAAATTTGAAAAATAAAATTATTAAAACTGAAAAACACCAGACGTCAAGTTGAAAAATAATAAATATATAGCGGATATAACGATCTCGCTTTTGACGTCTTACCGTTTTTAGCAACAACAATGTAAACTCAAGTTAGGTTTCACACTGCCCAGACAGTGGTTGAGTGGGCAACGCGTTTGGGTCCCACCCGGGCGTCCCGTGTTCGATTCCTCGGCTGGCTAAGTCCTCCATCACAACACAAGCAACATTTTCGGCTTTCTGTGGTGGTAGTAGGAGATTTTCAAACATTGTTGGGTTATTCGTAACTCGGGAATATTTGTCTTTCTTAAAAAAAAAAAAAAAAATACTTAGGTTCAAGGAAAACATTTCCGTTTAGTACGACTCCGTTTTAAGCGACCAATTGCATAAAGCGAACTATTTTAACCTATTTTAATGATAATTTGTCCGCTTATAACGACGCAGTGCTTGTTTACAAAACCTACGCACAAATACCTCGCCGCCCCGCGCATCGCCCACTCCCCGCGCCAGGCTACTCCCCGCGCGCTAACACCTATCCTTATTAGCGTAAATCACAGTCAATGCTTAACATCTGTTGTGACTAGATTAAAAACTCGACATAATGAGTTTCGTCAAGCGAAAGTGTTTTTCAATTGGAGAAAAAAGCGCTTATATTAATTACACCGTTTAGAAGCCGGTGAATCAAATGTAACCCTCACGAAAGAGTTCGCCGTGTCCATGTAAAAACAAGCTTAAATTATCCGGCCGTTTTGTGCGTCATCCGGTTAGTACAACAAAGTATCGCCGGCCCCTTGATAGTCGTTATATCCGGATAATACGTGAAGCAATCAGTATATTAAAGGAGCCATGAACTCCGACGGTGATATCTCGGTGAATTTAATATCGACTTAATGAAGAAATCTTGGCAGTGACCAGCTGGTACTCTCCCGATGGTATAAGAAATCTCCTACGTGTGATTGGGTAGCGTATCCCCCAAGGCCATTAGATGTTCTTATCAACAAGAATATGAGATGGCAAAGGGGTAAGTCAGTCCTTTACAATTCAAATCTTTACCAACTCCCATAGTTGGGTCAACTTGAAACGTTTCTTTTTTTTAATTAGTTATTACAGTCAACAATTGATTCGCAGAAAATATGCGACTTCAGTACCATTCCGGGAAAATAGTCGTTACATTGACGTCCGCTCGCGGTTTCGTAATTGTCAAAATGTTGGTAATATTTCTTACCCTTTCAGATTTACCCTTTCAGATTTAAATTAAAACTGGCAGTGGTACTAAATATGATGCATGATAACAATTTGTATTGGTGAGTGACATAAATATACCAAACCACCCAGTGAGTGATTTGATTTTTTTTATAGTTGTATTTAATTTTTTGTTGCCTTCATTAATTTTAAAGTAAACTTTTTCTCGGAGAGCACGGGCGCGTTTAAAATAAAATGACAAATCTTCGTCACAGTTCTTATATATCCAATATACCATTTTAGTTTTCGTTCAATCTCCACTAAAATTAAAAATAAAGTATAAAAAATTATAGTTAATCACTTAACTAAGAACTATTTAAACTAATGAGTCCTTTACCTTTACGGAAATAGCTTTATCTTAAACACTTATCATAATTTTTCATTGAAATTATGAAAGAAAACCTTCTCTTCCTGTAAAATTTTCTAATACTGTACACAAAAGATACATATGGTTTATTCTTTTTTTATCTTTAAAAATTATAAAAAATTTCGGGAGAAAAAATTCGTTCGAGATTTAACACAAAATCACTTTTCAAAATACAGAAATGCCTACCGCCTGAATAAGTACCCACTTAAAATCCAATGAAAGAATAGCACGCAAATCCAGTTACGCTAACAACTGGAAAACGAAAACCTTCAATTTTTAATAGCTCTAGACGGGGAGCAAAAATTAATAAATCTATGTATTTTCAAATGTACATTCTGTACGAAAAGGAAAAAAACAGAGAATAAAGGAGAGAATACATGGCGGTTAAAGTCGATTAAATCTCTTAATAAATAAGTTAATTAATAAGGATAGTCTAAGGTTATTTAAAAAAAATATATATATACTACCGTTTTTCACCATAAAAATACTGTTTCGGTATTATTTTCAACATTGCATATCACAATATTGGTAGTCATCTTATATGTTGTTACATGTATGTTGTTGCTGCACTAATGCGTTTATGATCATTTCATTTATTGTTTTTGTAACATTCTTTCTCGTGGAACAAATCTCCTGCTAACAAGCTACTTGCAGTAGCTTAGCCAGTCCGAATTCCCATTGTATGTAATTTTTATACAAAAAATAAAAAAAAATAAAAATTTAAAAAAATTTAATTTAAAAAATCTGGCACTGGACTGACATCAAAGGCGAAAAAAGCTATCCTTTGACTAAAAGTAAATTATTTGTAACATGCAGTTAAATAAGTATGTAATTATAATTTACTATTTATCTTTGTGTAGTTTACTGATTTTTAAAAATTATTTTATTTAAAATAAGCGCTTTAAACGCACTATTGTATTTGTGTCGCGTGAATTAAAATCAGAACATTTCAAAAAAACTCCTTAAAGTACACATGTTTAAGTGGTACCGAATTAAAACTAGATCTAATGAAAAAAACTGCAGTGGTGCAAAATGGTGCTGTGTCCGTCGAGGCGCGATAAAGCTGCCATCGCGCGCCTTGGCGAGAGGGAGACAGCTTCACCGACGTCGGTTTTGCCGGGAATTTTAACGGGATTAACGTGTTACGGATAACTACCGAAACGTTAACAGCTCCCCCTCCCCACCCCTCTCCAGCCCCTGCAGAATCCTGGGTCTTTTCTGCACCCTTTATCCATTAGTGAAGCTTTCCTAGAGGTTTAGGGAGATCTAGGCAGTGAATAAGCCATATTAGCCGAGGTTCTGAAAATATCCAACTTTGAGGCGCGGTTATCTTTTGAATTTTTGTTGCGATATTTTATTATTCGAACAAAACTTTAATTTGGATTTGAAATTTACCTTTCGAATGAACATCATTAGTGAACTTGAAAAATCATCTGTGAAAATTTTAAGCAAAAGAAAAACACATTTCAAATAAACTTATTTATTAATTATTTAAAATATATCTTTTACTTCATCGCTACAAATAATTTCAATTTTGAAAATCAAATTAAATCCAACTTTTTTATTGAACCAACGTTACAGGAAGATACTCAACCGAAATCAGTATTTTTATTTTGGATTATCTAACCGATTATCTAAGGTTTTAGTTGATGGTGAAAATTATTTTGTTTACCATGTTTTAAGACAAAAGCCGTATGACAACGCTTGTGAAAATATTAAGTAATATATAACATGATTTAAAGTTATTGATGGGTAAGTACAGTTCAAAAAAATATTATAAAAACTTGTACACAATTTTTTTTCCGCCATTTCGCACAAGTGTTATCTAAACCGCATTTGTGACGTAAGAACATTCCTATCAAGGAGTGCAAAAATACTCCCAAATTATAAAAAAAAAACAAAATTTCATTTAATTAAAATTAAAAAATAATGAAGTGAGGAAAAGCAGGGCATTTGATGGCCTTCATTGACTGTTTATACTCCTTGGCTACGAATCCAGACGTCGCGAGTTCGAATCCTGACGTGCGAAAATAAATTTGTGTTTGGCGTATTTTATGAACTGTACAATGGCCACTGGGAGTGCGTTGTTTAGCTTTGTTGTAAGTATCTAAAGTTTACAATTAACTTACATGAGTTTTGACTTAAGTTTATTAAAGAGTTGAGTTTTGAGTTAAGTTTATTGTATAGTTAAGTTTTGAGTTAAGTTTATTATTTTTTTTTGCAGTTAAGGAAATTCATGCAATTTAAGATTATTATACTTATTCTGCTTTAAGTTAATTATTGAAGTAGGTACTTCAAACAATGATTTATTTTTCTTACCTTACAAACTATAATGGCGCTACTCCCCAATTCAAACACAAAAAATATTTTTTTCATTGAGTTAGACAATTTTGTAAAAGAAAACAAACAAACACGTATTTAGCATTGAACTATCCGCAATTTCTAAGGTTATGTAATATTTATGTGTTATTTAATAAATATATTTTTTAAATAAACAAATTTTATTTTAGTGAAAGAGATAAGTAAGAGATTCATATCCTTTGAAATAAAATGTTTATTTTAAAATGTCGCGTGGTTTGAGGATCTCTGATCCAACGTATAACGAGCCACATGAAACTGGAAGAGCAATTAAAGTGGAAATCATAAAATCTGAAAAACCTCTTCCAGTTTTAGGTTTGGCATTTTCTTTTGGGATTCCCCTTATTTACGGTTGCCACGGATATGTCAATAAAATTTATTGATCTTTTTCCATTGACAGACGGACTAAAAAGTGTTGTTTCCTTTTATAACACTTTAAAAAACAAGTGGCTGATCTGATAAAACTTTAGGTTTTTTACGACCAAAAGTACTATCGTCGTTAATTTTTGGGTTATCATGCCGAGTTTCTCTATTAATATGAATAGGGATAATGGGGTTAAGCTTAGGAGTTGATAGTATCCGGTATTAGACAGCTACACCAAAACTTAACGCCGAAAACCACATTAAAAGTCTTAACGCTTGCAACAAGGTATCACTTCTATATACTCGTACATAAACACACTTTACCGAAATCCATGCATCTGCCTTGATGATGGACACTGTAACGCTGTAAGAAACGTATAATCACTACTTAACAGCATTTCAAAATTTGCAGATAGAAAAAGAAAAGAATTAAAATGTTAGATTTTTTATGGTTCGGTTTATAAAGCTTAAATGGCACAACCTAAAAAAAACTATTTTCTTTCAGCGCTTTTATGTTTGAAATAAACTTCAAAACAATTTCGTTCAAATCCTAAGAATGTTCGTTTTGACAATAAATTGTTATTTTTCACCAGAGTATTTTTTGTGAAATGTTGTATTTTTCCAGAAATAATAATATATTTCACAAACACGCGACAATTACAACAGATTACTTTTTCTTTTCCACAATCGAAACTTCGTTGTTAACACCATTGGCTTAAATCGCGCTAGATTCACTACCTTGGCTACCGTTTAATAAAATTGGAAATCTTTTTGACACAATACACTAAGTTGTTCTCCAGAAAAATCGTGGTAACATGTAATAGAAACACGCAGAGTCTTGAAGATCCGTCAAGGTTAGGTTGATACCGATTCTAAACTTGCCATTTTTGTTTATTGCTGAAAGATTTGAAGTAGCGGGAATTTTTTCGAATAATCTGGCTGTTTGGTTTTGAAATGAGAATATGCATAGTTCCTACCAGAACTGTCAATTATTGAGTTCTTACCTCACCCTTGCATATCCAGTTTCTACCTCATCTTGTTGAAAAGTATTTGAAAAGTATTTGAAAAAAGTATTTTGAAGTACTTGAAAAGTATCTTGTTGAAAAGTATTAGTATTTGAAGTATTTTCTACCTCATCTTGTTGAAAAGTATTCAACTGCAAGAAAAACAGCAAATTTGGGTGCATTTGTCTTTGAAAAACAGATGAAGATTGGTAACTGCCTTAGAAACAAGTTGTTGGTGTTTTTCGTGTACATTATATCGTTTTTTAACCAAAAGGAAGGTAGTTGATCATCTTGGAAGAAAATATTTTGTACTTATTCTTTTTTGTGAACCCTGAGCTTTTGCAGTGGAACTATATAGCTTTATTGTGATTGTGATTGTGTTTTGAGCTCCTGATACGGTGGTAAGTGTGTAGTTGTGGTATTGTGGTTATCCTTTTTCCTTGCTTGCCTTGTTTTTCCTGCACATATTATCACCCAATTCCAGCAAACACCATTTCAAATTGTTTCGTTCTTCAGTATCTACAGTCCATTTCAAGTGCATTTGAAGCTGAAATTCATAAGCAGTTTCGGAAACGACACTGGCTTTTTAAAACAAGTAACGTTATTCAAATGAAGCCATTTAATGTCTGGTCACTGGTTGAGTGGGCATCGCGTTTGGGTTCCACCCGGGCGTCCCGTGTTCGATTCCTCGGCTGGCTAAGTCCTCCATCACAACATTTTCGGCTTTCTGTGGTGGTAGTAGGAGATTTTCGAATATTCTTGGGTTATTCGTAACCCGGGAATGTTTGCCTTTCTTTTAATTATGAAAAAAAAATTAAAAAATCAGCTGTTTTCGCAAATGTTTTTTGTCGCCTTTTGAAACTCCACTCTGGACCGAAGTTCAAACATACCGCCGTCATTTTTCAGTATGCGCGTTATGGTGATGAGATTTATGTTTGGTGGACATACTCGTATCAAAAATGAATTTAAAATTTTGTTTTTGCACAATTTAAATCGGCGCATCTTGTTTTAGTCTCATCGTCATTCTAACTAGACTTGTCGGGGTCAAATCAAATTCCTTACCTTTAACGCCCCTCTTGTGAACTTTGTACCACCGAGCAAACACGTATACAATTTCACACGGCGACAGTTCAAAGTTGACGTTATTATTTCCACCATTTTCACACAAATTGTTAACTATTCCTCGGCGAATGTGAACATTTCTGGTGTTGTTATTTCGTCTCTTGAACATTACGTTTTCGAGTCAGTGTCCGTCGGTAAATAAAGAAAAATGATCATACTTTTATTTATTCGTTTTTTTTATTATTTCTGAATACCGCTGATTTTATTGAGGGGTTGTCCAATGCTCATTTCCACTAGAAAACTTTTATTCTCTCACGATAAAAATAATTTTATTGCCCAAGTAAATTAATAAATAATACCCATACAAGGTTGAAATTATTTTTATTATCTTTTATTTTTTATTTTTTTATTTCACATATTTATATATTTAAGTACATGTTACATGTTCAAATATTCCAATCTTCCATGGAAGCATTAGCTTGTGGATGGAAGTGCAGGGAACATTGTTTCATTGTAGATATTTAACTGTCACCAACAATACTGATGTTACATACATGTATTTTATAAACTATATAAGTAAATTACAATGCATAAGTAGAAAACAATAAGTTGTAAGTTGCTCTGTGTTATATAACTGTTAGTATTTTACTACTAACAAACTATTTTACTATTATAATAACGTATCTAAAAATACTGTAATTATTTGTCAACAATAAAACAAAATTT
Organism: Glyphotaelius pellucidus; assembly: GCA_936435175.1. Classification (NCBI taxonomy): domain Eukaryota; kingdom Metazoa; phylum Arthropoda; class Insecta; order Trichoptera; family Limnephilidae; genus Glyphotaelius; species Glyphotaelius pellucidus. The sequence continues at coordinate 27,384,568 of OW386538.1, read as the reverse complement.
AACTTATTATTTATTATTTTAACTTTATGAGTAAAACCTCAAACTGTAATATTTAATTAAATGAAGACATTATGAGCGAAACTTAATCGAAAATCTGGAAACAGAAAAATCAGAAAAAGATATTGGCACCTCTGGGACTCGAACCCAGGACCTCCCTACTTTCCGGGTTGGGTTAGGTTAGGTTAGGTTAGCCCAACCCGGAAAGTAGGGAGGTCCTGGGTTCGAGTCCCAGAGGTGCCAATATCTTTTTCTGATTTTGCTGTTTCCAGATTTTCGATTGAGTTTCGCTCATAATGTCTTCATTTAATTAAAAATTTAACTTATTTGAAGAAGGGAATATCATTCGAGGTAGCTGGGGTGTGAATTATATTTAAGTTTAAATCAGGCGGAAACTTTTTTTTTTAAGATTATCTTTAAAATATTTTTTTACAGTGTTTATTAATTGGATTTTATCATTTATGTTCCTAATTTCATCCGGTAATTGATTGAAAAAAATTCTTCCTTGGTAAGTATAATAATTTTGTGCAAAGGAGGTAATTTTGGGCACGGAAAAATATATTTATACCTAGTACGGTTTTCAGTTAGAAATTGATACATGTCTTTTTCTTTTACGACTTGAATCAATGCATTTTTAGTGTACAAATCTTTGAATGAAGGTAGGTACTTTGAATTCTTTAAATAATCGATCCGTTGGGTAGTCAGAAGTTTTTTTAATATTTTTTTATTTATTAATCTTTTTACAACATCTATTGAGGAAAGATTAGTTTTATACGCGGATAACGATAGCATATTGATAGGTTGATTGAACCAAGGCATAATATATTAAATATGGTGACCGGACAACACGGAATGAAACCAACTCAGAACCATCTCAGATATGTCGAGTGATAAAAAAATGTATATAAAAATTGTTTAAATAAGTTATGTTAGGTTAGGTTTGTCGGCCAATTGAAAATGATTTTTTTCATGGCTTTTAATGACTTTTCAAGGAGGCATGATTTGACTTTATTCTCAGTTGGCATGGAACCTTAAATATAAGTTTTTTATAGAGAGAAATTTTTTTTTTTTTTTTAATTTCCGGCAACCCGGGCGTTTATTAAAGTAACAATATTATACAAAAAAGTATGTCCCGTCTCACTAGACGATGTCTGTTCTGAGACGGGTACGGGTATATCAATTTTCTAATTTTGTTCACTTTTTTAAACAGACAAATTTATTCTTTCCATTTTAATTTTTATAAAGATCCTATTTATTTTAGACCGAATGTTTTTACTCTGCCACGAACATCTTTAGACGACAAAAAAAGTTATAACGTTTTCTAATAAGTTAATCAGAATTTTTCGATCTATTTAACACTTTCAGCACCGCACTTTTAACAATTGTGTTTCCACATATAGACCTATTTCATTTTTGATAACACCTTAAAAAAAAATTTATTACTTTTGTAATAATTTTTTTTGTTATTTATTACTAAATTGATATTTATTACTTTTATAACTGAAATCGTTATATGTTTATTAGTAAAGAAAAAAAACCTATCACACAAACAATTGCTTAATTAATTTTTTTTTTTTTACATTAACTCTACAAGTTTATTATTATTTACAGTGTGCAGTGCATAAACATAAAGATAACATAAGAAAATATATAAATAATAATGGATCGCTATCCAAGCAAAACAGCTGAAACGCGGTCTGTCATTATATTTACGATCTTTGTTGTTGGGATAAAGATTGCAACACGGAGCTATTGGTTTCACATAATTATGAGATATTCATTTTTTTCATCTTTCTCAGAAAGAACTCAAGTATTGAAAGGGTCAATTAAAACTGTCAATGTTTATTTGTTTAACCGACTTTCCCCCGTAACACTAATAATCAAATGGTCGATTACATTATCTTACAACCAAAAAAAATGCGATCTACCACTGAATCTAATTATGCTTCCCTGTTCTCACTCGCTGTGGGACCAGTCTGTCCGCAAATAATATCTTTCTCTATAAATGTCAAAGGACGTCTGAAAAAATTCACTATGCATTTAGTACAATGTACCTGTATAGGTAAATACCCAAATACAGTCTGGTGAAACGAAACACAAAACTGCAGCACGTGATAGAAACGAGTCCTAAAATATTAAAATAATTTGCAGGGTGGGCGCGCGCTGCTTCGCTAAACAATTCCCTTTCGGTGTTGTCATTAAAATTACTCATATATTCCCTATTTCCCTTTTTGCGCGCTTTTATTCCCCGATCCGGGAATTATAGCGCAAACGTGCAAAATGTGTTCTTGTTAATTGCGTTATTCGTATGAAAAGCGACCGTCGTTATTCAGGGACATTAATACAACAATAATAAATTATGGTCTTACAAAACAAATAACGCAGAAGTGGGAACGTTTGCCGACGGCAAACCCAAAATTGATTGAACGACCAATAATTTATAAATGCATTGCGGAAGTTAATTGGGTCCACGAATAATGTTTCAAAACAATATGTTTCGTCTTTATGGCGGTATGGGGTCGTCCATTAATCACATGAGGCTCCAAAGGGGGGGGGAGGGGTTCGGAAAAAAATCACGAAATATCAGAAGGAGGGGGGAGACATAATGAGATGTCACGTGTATTTATTTTTTTCGTTGAACGCACGATTTCTAAGACAAACAGCGACGCGTGGCCTTGACTCACCGTTGCCAGGCAACGATTTCTTCGAACAACACCTTCCTTTATTATTTTTATGCCAGTCAATAACAACTTGCAACCTTAATGTCTGTCTTGACATTTTTATCGCGATGCTTAATTTTCCAAAATTTAATCATATTATACCTGTGTTTAAAGATAATATTCTGAAAATTTCAATATTCTTTGTACTGAAAAAATACACGTGATTTTGGGTATGGGGGGGGTCTAGTCTAAAGCCTCACCATATATCAGCAGGAGGGGGAGGGGGTTAAAAAAACATCACGCGATTAATGGACGACCCCTATATAAAAATCATAAGTCATCTACGAAGCAGGCTTCTGTTTTCAGGCGATATCAAACTCTCGAAAGATGTACTCGGACCATAAAAATTTACTAAAACATGTTTTCTTTTCGATTGAAAATAATAATAATAATTTCGATTTTAATACAAACTTGTTGTTCTCTAGACATAAAGTCTAATTCTAAATTCAAATTCTAGAATTAACAATATTGTCTTCAACTAATTTTTTCGCACGTCCCGGTTAAACAAAAGGTTCTGGGTTCTGGTTCCAGTTGCGACCATTATCTTTTTCGGTTTTTCTGTGTCTTGTTCTCTTTCATGTTTTCGTTTAGATTATTATTGTTATCTTGTTCTTCAATGATACATTACAATAGAGAATTCCAGTCCAATTTCTTAATTTTTTTTATGAATAATGACCTTCTAACTTAAATAACTGCATTTTTATTTTTATTTTTATAGTTATTTTAAATAGTTAAAATAAATGTCAAAGTTTTAATTTTTCAAGATCCCCCGAAAACCACCGAATCTAGTGTGACGTCATCATGACTAACCGAAGTATGAATCTTGTAGGGAATTGGAATCAGCTGTTCGACTCCCGCCATTTTGAATTTCAGCATTGGAGCATTTTACTGGGCATTATGATCATTTTTCGTGGAGGGTCTTTTTAGGAAAGGAACGAGAGGAAATTCTGGGAAGGAAAAGGGTACTAGGGATGGGTAGGAATCAAGGGGTCAGTGTGTCCAGGAGTGACGGACGTAAGAATCAATCCCTCCCACTTAGGTGCAAGGATGTTCCGAGAGAGTACGGCTGGAGAAGTCAAAGGGACTCCCTTAACCATTCGGCCTATCAGCAGGTGGGCAAATGCATCTGCCACCGAGACCCGGACAAACTTCACCCCAAGAAACCGGGCACCGCTGCTAAGTCCCCAAACGTAGCGAACCACTACGTTTGGTGAGACCTATGGCAGAGATGTTGGTTATCCAATAAATGGTTTACGGGGCGGCGGTACTCACACCCGCCTCCCAAATTGCAATACCCATACGTCTCTATAATATGAACTATATTATAGTAATTCACGAGCTAGAGAATGGTGGCTTCAGTACCAAATTAGTTAGTTAGTTAGTATACAAAATAAATAAGAATGTGAACTCAAATTTAAATTATTACGAGCGCATTATGTCAGGACGTCTAGAAATTTGTGAAATCCGTTTTCATTCCGCTGTCAAAAATCCGTTGTGGCAGTTCGCACCAGCGCCAGCGCGCGATGCAAACAGGCCGGCGGACTGGACCGCTTCCTAGTGTTAATTAGCATTAGTCGGCCGACCGTCCACGGGACGGCTGCTGCGGTCTACTACTGTCAAAACTTCACAATAAATCTGAAATTAGTCCGCCAGCGGAAGCGTTCCAGTTAAAACTGCCACGCTTTGTCGGATCTGATTAAATATTTATGTTGACGACTGTACTCGCCAGAATCTTTTGAAGAAAGATTATACTTGTTTTTGTGGTAATTAATATTTTTTCTTAATCTGTAAACACCAGTTTCATGGAGACAGACAATTTTCTGAAGTAAAACTTCTTTACGCACGCTTGACTTGGGGAGTAAGCTGGTGAATGCGTGACGAGAGCGTTACGAAAAGTGCGATCGGGCGAGGCGAACGAAGCATAAAAAAGTTTTACTTCAGTCGTGTGGTCTAAAGCACACTCGTTTTTTGAAGTAAAACTTCTTTACGCACGCTTGACTTGGGGAGTAAGCTGATGAATGTGTGACGAGAGCGTTACGAAAAATGTGATCGGGCGAGGCGAACGAAGCATAAAGAAGTTTTACTTCAGTCGTGCGGTCTAAAGCACACTCGTTTTTTTTACATTATTATGGAACAAATACTGTGGCAACTTATCTTATTTTTTGAAAATACAATTGATATACCAAAGCTTCATATTACACGATAAAAACTACGTCGCTGGCTAAAAATGTCACTGACTTACATAATCCAGATAGTAAAAGCTATCCATTTAAGATTTTTCTAAGGGTGGGTTGTTTCAAAAAATTTGACGAATTCGTCAAATATTTGACGTTAATTTTCACGTTCTGTGTAAGTTCTATTCAAGTTCTGTGATGATTTCAGTTTTGTGAAGCAGCTGGCCTATGATGATAAAAAAACAGAACTCGAAAAGAACGTACACAGAACCTGAAAATTAACTTCAAATATTTGATGAACTCATCAAATTTTTTGAAACAACCCGTCCTAAGTGTGCCAAGAACAAAAGAAAAGTTACTTATTTTTGCTAAATATTGATAGAAACGCCAATCCCGATAAGACCAAATTTGGATTCCAGTCCTAGTTGCGACCCTTACCTTTATATTTTTTTGTTTTTTTAGCTTTCATATTTTTATCGGTCGTTGTTGAAATTATTTTCTTCAATGATTAAACATTGCAAAGAGGCTTATAAGTTTCAATAAGTTAATCCTAATAAAGTAGAAAGTATTTGTTGCTTCTGGATATGATGACCAACTTATTGTGAGCACTCAACCTAACATATCAACAGCTGCTTTGACATGAATGGCAAAGAGCTTTCATGGAGCCCAAGCTATAGCCCATCCCTTGCACAACTGTCGGAAGAGGATGGAAGTGGGATCAGGACACAGATGTTCTTCTGGGGGGTAACTACACCAAATCACCATACTATAATATATTCCAATTTCAGAGTTAGTCAGCATGAGTTATCAAACGTTACCCAAAGTATTTACAACTAAATGAGCGATTATTCAAATGCATTAAGTGAACAGATTCATCATTAAATTGTTCAAAAATTTGAGTTCATTTCAGATGTTACAGATGAAATTGAAATAAATAAAGGTTGAAAAGTGAACACTTGCTTAATAAATGAGGAAATCTCTATGTCTGTGCATAAAATAGTACAAAAGTCAAAAAGATAGTATTCAACGCATTCTGCACATCGCTGTGAAATGTGAGTAGATTGCATGCAATCTCAGGGTCATAAGCTAAAAGTCGCTTAAATAGTTGTAGCCAACTATTGTGCCTACCGAGATACTGCAGCGCTATAGAAATATTCCTGGAGGAACGAGTGCATTTTTTCAGAGCACCTCTGCAAATATATGCTTAATGAGAAGAACGAAAGGAAAACAAGAGAAAAAATAGAAGTTAGATGTCGTTTGAATAATCATATGAAATGAGCAAGCATGTACGTCATAAATTGAAAAATAAAAATAGGAATTAACGTGCCAATTTCAAAAGAGAAAAAAAAATGAAAGCCTACTTACAGAAATGAAAATTCAGGTGATGCAGAAAGGGAAAAAAGCAGTACTTACACTAACGATTTCTCCGGAGACAACAATTTAGGTACTATGTATGAAATAATATAAAAATACAAAATAAAGAATAACGGCAAGAAGTACTATTTAAAGGTATTCATAAAATAAACAAATAAAGAAATGTGCATAGAGAGGCGATGCGTCCAGGGATATTATTGTCGGCCATAGCCAGTCATTTTCACCTGCACGTCTACCGCGACACGTTGTGTTGGACAATATCTATACATGCTATACAATTTCTATCTGAATGATCATGTTTTTTTTAAGCGTGTACACAGACTGCAGGTTCCGTCTTCTTTGGGCTGCCACTTGCGCAGTGGCGGGCCCAAAGAGGCTCTTACATCCTCCTGGGTGCAAGCTAATTAATAAGCTAAGCATATAATAAATCAAATAAAATTTACTTGCGCACGCCGGGATTTGAACCCGCGACCTTCAGATTTGTAGCCAGAAGTCTTAACCTCTCCACCACGGAGGTCTTTTAATAGGTGGAACAAGATTTTTCTTAGAAGTATCTCTAATTGGCAGTGTTTCATTGATAATTGTGAAAATGATTTATATTTTTTTTTTGGATAAGCATTTCCGGGCTACGCTCATTATAAAAATTTTAAATTGGTTTTTGAGAAATAATAATAAAATACTTTCAGAGGATTGGACCAACTTCAACGCTTCGATCAAGTTGAATGTGAACCAGTCACTTTCACATACTTGGTTGTAATATTATGTCTGAGAAATTACTTAACATCTTAAGTGCATGGAATTACTTATTTTCTTTAACTTTTCACATCATTTTTTCTTTGATACATTAAAAACTTTATTATGTATGTCAGTGGTTAAACGTTGGAATCGGTATTGAGAGGTTTAAACTCTATGAAGTTGATTTGGCACCATAATACGCACTTTTTTTAGTTTTTCTTGTCTCGAATTAACTATAAACAATTCAATGTTATTTTAATTTCCCAACGATGGTTTTCCTACCAAGAAGCTTAAGGGTAGAAAGCCCTCGTTGTTTGAAGCTATTTACATATTGTATTTTATTACGCTATGTCGTATTTAAATTACATTTTTAAAATTAAATGACATTCACGTAAACATACAAATTTAAAAAAAAATAGTAATTTATGGCAGAGTAAAAAAGCGTCGTCGTAATTCATAACGTAAGATACGTGATATGCTATTATACTTAGAGAGTTGTCTAAAACTATTGCGACCGATACGGAAATAATTTAACTAAGCACATTACGTGCATCTTGACTAGGTATATCCAATTCAAGAGAAATGCACTATTTCTCCATTGCGAGCATTCGCTCGATCGAGCATTCGCTCGATCGTGCATTCGCTCGATCGCATCGCACAGATAATTTTATTACCGTGATTTGGTAGAATGAAATACTTGTTTTTGTCGAGTTTGACGGAAGGAACGGGCAACTTTATGAGTTGCAGTAATCGGAGCGTTCTAATTCGGAATTTATAATCTTGTTTGGCAATTTTAGATCGTCCATCTGTCGTCTGTAATAGCCTGCAGTTTCAGTTGTTGAATAATTGAACGAGGTGTATGTCTCCAGTTGGGTTGCACAGTTTCTGGATTATTAACCGCAGAAATCCACGCCGGAACTAGTAGCCATAGTAACTATGGCTACTTGTTCTTTACAACTACTAGTTCCTTACAACTGTTTACGTGCTACTATTACTTTCCTTTACAACTGTTTTAAGTCTTATAACAGTATACCCCATAATCATCATCATCATCAGTAAATTAATACGTGAAGCAAAAACTTTGTACCCCTTTTTACGAAAATTGTGCGGACGGAGGAGTATGAAATTTCGCACACTTATAGTTTATACAGAGAAGGAGTGCAGAATGCTAATATTTTTTTTAAATTATGCATAAAAAATACATTAAATGAATAAAAAAAAAACATTATAATTATGGTCGAATTTCGACCATTGGGCGACCACTAGTATTAATAATACTTCCAACTTCAGACGTTTCCCATACATTCTGATGGCATGCTATCTAGCTAAAAATCCCCAACCGAGTAATAGTTAGAGCTAGGAATGAAAATAAAACAATAGAATTTTAGGGGAATCTCCGATCGACCGAGTCATAGAGCTACGAAAATATAAATAATGTTAATTGCTCATGTGTATATTTTTGTGGCAATATTTTACATCCGTAAGTTTTTTCACGGTCGGGAGTTACCCCACGTTGGGTGACATCTGGTGCGGAAATCAAAAACCTAACTGGCGATCTTCAGTTGCTGGTCTTTAGTCACTTAGGCGTGCTTTTCAACCAGAACTCCTTGGAGTGCACGAAGACGATTTTGCGTGTCATTTAGTAAAAGTACAAGTGAAACCAAGAATTTTAATGAATTAAAGGCAAGTTATATACCTACACGGAGAAAAATGTTTTGCTAATTTATTAAGAATACTCTTCAAATTATTCGTAACAGTTAAAAACAGGATTGCATGCCTTACGAATGAATTAATAGGACAAGGTGGCCTAATAAACGTTAGGAAGCGTATTATCAGGTTTTCCTAATAAACTATAGTGAAATTACGAATATTTTATCTTGACAACGAAACGCGTCTGCATGAAGATCCTAATATGTTTGCATTACAATACGAATCTTCCTGATAATTCCACGGTAAAGAACCACATTTTATTCGTTAGGAAGCGAATTATCAGGATTTCGTAATAAAGTTTAATGAAATTACGAATATTTTATCGTGACGATGAAAGGCGGCTGCTTGAAATTTCTAATAGGCCAGTGCAATTAGCGCAAAAAAAGGGGGTCGCGATCGGAATTATTCCGGTAGTCCCAATTTTTGTATATGTTTTATATGCTCATCTCCTGATGTAAAATCTGAGTTTTTGACCTTGGCGCACTTGATCTTTTGCCACCATTTTGAAAAAACCAGCCTAAATCGCGCCAAAATCTAGTTTTTCTCAAATATCTCGTTTCCAATAGAAAATTTCGGCTAAGTTTGGGGGGTTGTAAGGGGAGGGGGGTGACCCCCACATTTGTTAATTTATAGTTATAAAATTAATTTATAAAAATGTTATGTAACCAAAAGTCGAATAACGTTGTAATAAATCGTGATAAATTTTCTGTTTTCGCCTACCGATATTTGTTTATACTTTATACCAGAAAAGAACCACAAAAAACATAAAAATCATACCTTTTTTAAAAAAAAATTCTCTACAAAATTGGTACTGTTATTTTTTTCACATAATTGTACTTGAAAAGAGATACGTACAAAAAACCAAACATTTTTACGATTGTATATCTCAATGCTTATTCATAAAATAAAATTAAAAAAATTAAGAGTAGTTGTAGGTAATTTTCTGTTATACTAAACTTGCAAAGCTACTTTAGCCAAAATTTTCTATAGGAAACGAGATGTTTGAGATAAACTAGATTTTGGCGCGATTTCGGCTGTTTTTTTTCAAAATGGTGGCGAAAGCTTAAGCCTAAGTCGAAAACTCAGATTTTACATCAAGAGATGATTTTATAAAACATATAAAAAAAATTGGGACTACCGGAATAACTTGAACACAGTTATCATTCTTTCGCAATAAATATTACAAATACATTTCACATTATTATTTCTAACATTTCCTCATCCATATTCCGATCGCGAATCGCTAATTGCACTGGCCTATAAGTATTTCTGCATTAGACTACGAATCTTCCTAAATATTTCACGGTTAGCAGCTCACATTTAATTCCTGATTTTTTATCAGTAGTTACTCATCTTTTTTTGGATGATTTATATAGCGCCTTTTTTGTGCAAAACCTTCAAAAGAATGTATTCAATATCTATGAGGACATCCTCATTATTTTACCAGTATTTACAAGTACCAGCCTAGGTACCCGCCATTCATTAATTTACAAAAATATTTCATGTTATGTTTTATCGTCAAATTATATTATAATTATAATGCTGATAAGAACATATTCATATCAAGACCGGAGAACACCGGTGACCGGAGACTTTTGAAATACTGGCATACAGAGCTCCGGGCCAAAAAAGGCCCCTTTCTCTTTCATCATGAGTTTATAATTTAAAAAATTATGTTTGTAGGATAGACCGGTGACCGGAGAGTTTCATGAAAATAATACAAAATAAAATACGCCTGGTAGCCGACGTTCTACGTGCTAGCTGTAGAACGTCGGCTAATAATATTATATATAATATTATATAATATTATAGTTCTATTCCGAATAAATTCATAGTGTTTACAGGATTTCACAAATTATCAGGACGCCTTTTGAAATAACAGAGTATCAAAATAAAATGCATTATTTTGATTTTTGACGTATAACTTGTTAGTAAACTATATGAATAAATTATTAGTAATCAAAATTTGAACGTATATAACGTTATTATAAAGTTTTTTCTTTGTAACGTCAAAATACACTATCGAGGCAAATCGATAAAACATCCTGAAATTGATGTTTTATAAAGAAGACATGTAATTTTTTCGTGAAGGCCAAAATCGTGTACGCCTCGGTAGAATATACGGTAGAATATCGTATTTGTGTACTTTCATTCCAATGAACCAGTTGTAATAAGTGTATTACCTCTTTTGTATTTATTACTATTAAATTTTTTAAATAAGGTCAAAAATTCCAGGGTTACGAATTACCTGACAATATTTTAAAATCTCCTATTACCAGTACGCTAAATGTTGCTTGTGCCAATCAGCCGAGAAATTGAACTCACGACGCCTGAGTGGGAACTGGGAGCCTGACAAGTTGCCAACTCAACTGCTGACCGGACAACTGCAGTATTAGCATTTTTCGCGAACTTTTTAATGGCAGGCGTGTTTACCGTAGCATTTGTGGTTGGTAGGTATAAGGAAGTTGTGTTTTCGTTATATAGGCATATGAGCCTGAGGATATGTGTGAGGAAATGTTAGAAATAATAATGTGAAATGTATTTGTAATATTTATTGCGAAAAAATGATAACTGTGTTCAAGTTAACCTGGGAAAACTTTTCCTTTGTTCCTTATTACAAATAATAATACCTTACCAAAATAATAATACATCATGATGATAACCAAAAACGATTATTCCTTAACGTTTAGAAATATCAGAAATCCATCTTAATTAACAACTTTCCTAGTTCTCCCTTTGGTACTCTTTCAATATTATAAGAAGTAATTCTTTGAAGCAACATCCGAAAAAATGTTGGAAAATTGGGAAAAGCCTTTCTGACTCACTAAGGTGAAAGTAAAGATTAAACTTGATATTTGTTTTGTGTTTTCTTTCCGATCTCCCCTTGTTCTCGTTATCCCATCTCTGTCAATCCTAATAATAAGCCTGGCAAATTATATCTGGAAATCGAAGCAAAATTAATTGCTCAGTTGAAGGCTACTTTATTACTGCTGGTCCATTGGTACTGAATGAACTAGAGAAGGACAATGAGAAGACCACTAAATTGCGGGTTATAAAATATAACAAGACAATATTCAAGTCTAGGTAACAGCTTGAGATGAAGATTGTATTATTATTTGGAACCTTCCTCATCTGACGATAATTGACGGCCTCCGTGGTAGAGCAGTAAATTTATTCGCACTGGAATTTGCTGCCGCATTTTCATCCCTTGGGAAGGGTTAATAATTTGTTATTCAGCAGAGCGTGACATATCTGGTCTACAATTGATGACCGAAGTTCGAAAAATGCCTCCACCATGAAGGATCTTGGATTCAGTTTGATAGTAGGTTAACATGCTCATATTGAGATGACTTGTACTTCTTTGTGAACGCTGTTTTGCGCGCTGCAAGAAAATTTAGGGACACTCGGTTTCTCGTGATTTAATTCAATTCCTTATTAAAGAACAGACTTGAGGATGGGCCGGTAATTTGTAGCACACAAACGATATTAAAAATTTGCTCCTGTTGGAGAGAAATCAGAAGAAATATCTGATATTTCTCTCCCTGGCTTCTACCCGTGACTATCCCATTGACTTTCTCCTTTGAATGCTCTGAATACAACATCTAGGAATGTGAGTATAGCTCCATATTTCTTCAGATTGATTCGTGGATGGTTTGTAGACTCGACTATCGTGGAGGGTATTAATTTCTATGTTCCCATTGGTTACCTCCTTCACCAACAGCATAGACTCTTTTAAAGCAATCTTGTTGTTGAACATAATCAACTCGGATATCGACATATCTAAATCAGTGAAACTGCTTTTTAATAGAAGGCTTTATTTTTGCTGATGTAGTAGGTAACTACTTTTTTTTGAATTTTCACTTGCTTCTGCTTTATAATGTGCATATTAATGTAATTTATTCAAAACACTCCTTGCAATTGACGTTTTTATAACTTTTAAGGGGAAATAATAATAGAACTTAATAATAATAATAGAAATGAAATATTGTGTTAAGGGTCATCCATTAATTAGGTGAGCTCAAAATAGGGGAAGGGGGGATTCAGTCAAATCTCGTCAATCAAAAATTAAATGGTTTCACTTCTTTTGAAGTGTCCCATTTTGCCAGCTAAAAAAATCTAATGGCTATAATCTTTATAAAAATAAATGTAGTCATTTAATAAGTGTAGTTTAAGTCTCACGTGAGGGATAAGGGGGTCCCACCAAATATCATTTAATCTCATCAAGGAGGGGGGTTTAAATTGAAAAAAAAAACAGCTCACGTAATTAATGGATGCCCCCTTAGCACCTCGTGTGATGAAGATATTCCCTACCATTTAAAAATAAAGCTTCTCGTCGCTTGAAATGGGTTTAGTTTTGTTTAATGCCCAAATTCAAACAACTTAGCGAGGTTTCAAACGTTTCGTCCACTTCCCCTTCCATTTCTCATTCTCGTTCTCTTTCTTTCAACCACACGGTGTTTCCAAAATATGGGACTACAACCGCAAAATCATAACTTTAGATGGATAGTCAACTACTTTCCATTTTAATAATTAAAACAAATTTAATAATGATCATGACATTTCTGTTATTAGGGGCCATCCATAAATTACGTCACACAATTTTCATGATTTTTGTCCCCCCCCCCCCCCTCGTCCCTGTCACACACCGTCACATATGTGAGACCCCCTCCCCCCTAGTGTGACGTCACATATATAGCAATTTTGGTAATATTTTTTAGTTTTTCGTTTACATTTTAGTTTTGCGTTTTAATAATTTAGATTTTTACATGTGACGGTCACAGAGCTGATGAACCCCCCATACCCCTTGTCACACAACGTCACACTTCTCTACTCCCCTCCCCCCTTCCCCCCCCCCCCCCCCCCCCCCCACTCCCTTAAAGTGTGACGTAATTTATGGATGGCCCCTTACCTATTTTCAATATTATTTATTAGAAAAATACATCGAAAAATTAAAATTACAAAATGCACAGAAAAATTGTGATTTTCAAGACTCGTTGGAACTCCTTGTTACTTGGAACCTTTCGCTATTTTGAAATCTGTTCTAATATATCGCTACAACCTTTCAGCCCTCTTGATACCTCCATCTGGTCTTCTTACACTTTCTTAACAATATTTTTAGCGGGAAAAAATGTTAATTCTGTTTTCCGTTTACCTAATATTTATTTTGTCTTGTAACTAGAACCTATGTCTCAAGGGCAAATGTTAAAATTAATTTTTTTGATAATAATTAATACAAAACGAATATTTTGAATAAGCTGAAAGTTTTATTTCATTTTCTTTTTCTCAGAATTTCATAACAACCGGCCCACTTCATTTTGATTATATCATTTAGGAAATATCCTATCTCAGGATGATTTCTATCATTTAATGTCGTCCTTTGTTGCGTAAATAAGAATTTACCAGTAACTTTGGATATTTAATATCGGGGACTGCTACATTAACAGTATCCTTGCAGGATAACCGAAGGATATGCCGTTATCCTTTTCCGCAACTACCCTAGCAAGGATATTACAGGAAGAGATGGAGGGTTATTTGATAAATAATATTATTTTATATGGCTAATATTTGTTGACAAGAGAACAGCAATTTGTCATTTTAAATTGTTCATGTCTTTATGAAGTGAAGTTTGTCGAAGTCTTGGCGGTGGATGCGTCTGCTCACTTATTGCCGGGCGGGCCGGATCGAGATAGACTGATTGTTGGGAGACTATTTAACCTTTCCAGCAGGACTTTTAATGTAGGAGTCGTGTATAGAAACCATTTATTGGATAACCAACACCTCTACCATAGGTCATCCCACGCTACGTTTGGTGACTTAGCAAAGATGCCCGAGATTCATGGGGTGAGGTTTGTTCGGGTCTTGGCGGCCGATGCGTCTGTCCACACCTGCTGTGGTGGGCAAGACCGAGAGAGAATGGTTGAGGGAGGTCTTTTATCCTCTCCAGCCAGATCTCTCTCGATCCATTGCCTTGCACCGCAGTTGGAGAGATGGATTCATACGTTTGTCATTCCTGGACACACTGACCCCCAGATTCCTACCCACCCTCGTACCTATTTCCTTCCCAGAATTTCCTCTCTTTCCTGTCCTTAAAAAAACCCTCCACCCAGCATCTCCTAAGATGACATAGGCCCTTAGAGAAATAATTTTCCTGTGTGGAGCTAATGTGAAAAAAAGGACTCTTTCAACATAGCGCTGTGGGAGAGATGGATTCATACTTCCGACATATGTGGATCCACTGACACTCAATTTCAAACTCATCCCCTTACCTTTTTCCTTCATAGAACTTCCTTTCCTTAAAAATACCCGTTACGCAGCATCCTCAAAGATGACACAGGACCTAAGGGAAGTTATTTTCCTCAGAGCTTAACGTAAAAAAATAGTAGTCTTCGAATTCGTATCACTATTTCTTAAAGAGATTTTCGCATTTTAGGACCGCTCTATACGAATTACGGAAAAATATAATTTATTTATTCTCAAAAGCATAAGACAAAAACAAAAATAATCCAATCTTAACTCAATGGGGCAGTCCTGGGTCAAGATTTACAATTTAAGTGAAACAATATAATTTGTGAAAAAATACATACTTAAATGTGTTAAAAGCAACTAATGAAAAGTGACAAAAGTACAAAAGAACATAACATGGGAACTTTGTGATATTTTCAGCTGTAGTCTTCAGGGTGAGGATTGTCCTGATAATAAACAACCTGCGCTAAAAAATATAGAAGAAAAAATGCAATATTGCTTCCATTTCAACTTTCATTAAGTCGCATTAACAAGTTACAAGGCACTAAACCAAAAGAAGAATGTGTTTTGTCTAAGAAGAGTTAATTAATATGCGGCGGTGTAAAACCCACACAATAATCCGTCGGATTTCGTTGTAAAACATCCCCTGTAAAGTTGGCATTAAACGTTTGTTCACATTTTTGGATTAGGCAGTTCCGGCTTTTTGCTTTAGTGCGCATTACGTCTAATTCCCGTGATCACTTTCGCCAAACATCCGGAAACCCTTCTTCTATCCTAGTCTTAGAACCTAGACTAAAGCACGCTTATGAAATTTCAAAACAAACGCACGGCCAAATAATTATGTAGCTGGATTGTTTATCCAGGCCGGTCTTAATTATCTATTAAAGGCCTAAGACCTCCGTTTCCCCGGGCCTAAGAATATTATCAGGAACGTAAAGGGGACGCCATCAGAAGGTCCCGGCCTAGCATTAGAGACCCTTATATTGCTTTGTAGGGATCAAAGAATAGAACCTAGGCGGCCTCCTAGATTGTGGAAGTGTAAACTTTAGGGTGACCACTTCTAAATAATTGTCGGGGCTTAATGCGTATTTGAATAGAAAACCGGACCCCACACACCTGCAAGGATTCCAGCCAACAATGGACGTTAGAAATTCTCATTTCGCAGTAACATATAATTAATTTAGTTTTGGAATATTTAGGCAACTAAGTTTTGGCTAACGCAACAAACAACTGCCTTTACCGTGATTCGGGGAACCTACGGTGGATAAACAAAGGGGGGAAAGGCCGCTCAAACTTTCGGCTACAATAACTGCAAAAATAACAAGCCGACTTTTCAATAATAATTTGCCCTCGGAATCTAGTGACCGCCTTTTGTTGACCTTGCGAGTTGTCTAAGCACAAAATACCTGTTAATAACCGAAGCCTAAGGCGAATTTCCATAAAGTTAATTCCTCTGCCGCTGATAAATTACATTTACCACTCTACGAGAGTATATTTAATTATGTTTGATAATGTTTTAACGGAAGTCTGCATAATTTGAAAGCTTCGCTTTAGATAAAAATGCCTAATTGAAACCAATACCATTATTAGAGGCAAAAAGTATTTTCCTT
This sequence comes from Glyphotaelius pellucidus, assembly GCA_936435175.1. Classification (NCBI taxonomy): domain Eukaryota; kingdom Metazoa; phylum Arthropoda; class Insecta; order Trichoptera; family Limnephilidae; genus Glyphotaelius; species Glyphotaelius pellucidus. The sequence continues at coordinate 27,368,005 of OW386538.1, read as the reverse complement.
TGATGTTGACTTTTAGGTATTATCAGATTAAAACTATTTTTATTTAAAATTTGTTTTTGCATACAAAATTATGTTAGTTTTTGTACTCATTAATAAATCTAGAATGAAAAAACTAATATTAGAAAAAAAAATAATTTGTGTCAGAATAATAAAAATTATGATCTGTAATTAGGTGGCAGTAGCTCGACAATTGGTAGGTCCTGGTAAGATAAGAGGATCAGAGTTCGAGTCCCAGTTGCGATCTCTTTCATATTTTCATTGAGAGTTGTTGATATTATTTATTCTTCAAAGATCAAATATAACAATGAGGTTTAAGGGTTCAATAAGTTAATTCAATAAAGTTGAATATTCATTGTTTTTTTATAGTGGACACAAGAGTCCCAACTGCCTCCAAACGCCTGAAGACAGTGAGACTATGTCATCCGCCGAAGGGGATATGTTATGAGGCTGAAAGTGTAGTGGAGAGAGAATGGAGATGGAACAGGGGAAGGTGCGGAAGTGCCTGGCTGTACAGATCTGGACACCAAACACGGTTAAAGCCGTTTTAAGCTACGTTTCATTTTTGAATCTTGATCTTTCACCACGGCGATTCTAAAAGTATCATGAACTCTGGAACGTGTCGCAAATATACGATACATAATTTTTAATTACTCCGTTGTGAAACATCACGAATAAAAAAAATTAAGTTTACACGACCTCCGGATTCATTGTAACCACTCAACCACGGAGGCCGTTGTTGTACCCTTATACTCCCTTCTGTCTTTTCATCGTCGATTATATTACTCGTGTCAAACAACAAAACCATGTACAACATACATTCCCACATCCCGTCTAATCTTACTTAACTTCCATTCCCGAAATATAAAACAATGAGCTACTGTTTTATGTAGACGGAGCATGTCCCCAAGGTAGGTAGGTACTGGGTATGGTGGGGGAAAGTGGGGGGGTGTTTGAGTTTAGGCGCTATACGAATACGACCTGACGCAGGACCATTGTTCGGGCAGAATAGAACTAAGCGAAATGAGATGGCTTTTTGAGCAACACTAAGCCCGTATTACATTGCCACCATGCCTTATTATTGTCCATCCGACTTTATAAAAATAGTAACCCAATTTTTTTTTTTTTTTTTACTTAGATATATATATATATATATTATATATGTACGCAGTACATTATTACAAATTACGGGGTATGTATTATTGTAGTGAACATATGTCTTAGGGTATAAAAGAGACATGCGTGTATGAAAGAGACGGTGACCGGACAACTCGGAATTAAACCAACTCAGAACCATCTCAGATAAGCTATTTAGAGTGATAAAAAATATATTTATTAAAAATTGGTTTAATAGATTACGTTAGGCTAGGGTTATCGGCTAATTTTTTTTTTTTTCATAGCTTTTAATGACTGTTCAACGAGGTGTTGAGTTGACTTTATTCTCAGTTGGCATGGAACCGAATGAGACAGCTTGAGTAATGCATAAAAGAGTATGATTGTTGTCCATTTGTTCACTTTCACACAGGTTTCCTGGAAAACACACTGTACAGATCCTCCCACTAAACGTAACTAAGATTACCTACGAGTATTATTGTACCTCCACACCAAAGTACTGAGAACACCACAAAGGAAACTGAATCATCACAATTTACGTATCCAGTAATCTGAAGATCTATAAAAGATAGATTATTACAATTATTTATTTATTCATATTCCGGTATTGTTATATTTGTTTCACAATTTTTTTATGGAGGATTGGTATCTGATGTCAATTTTATTTACCTTATTGACAGCCCTGCATTGTTGCAATAATTGATTTCATGTCATATTCCTTATAGAGTCACACTAAAAATATCTTACACTGCAGCAATAATATAAGTACTATTTGATGAAATTAAATTATTTTTGTCTACATGTACTTATATTTGACCGGTCGAATCGAACACAGGACCCGAGCGCCCCGTGTTCCCGTATTAACTCCCTTGCACCACGCATGCACAGCTACCAATCTGCAGAACAAGCAGATATTTTTAATAGAAACAATAGAACAACTTACAAAAAGGATAAAGGAACATATGAGATGTTTAAATAATAATAGTTTCTCCGAGTTTGCCAATCATGTTGGATACGAGTAACACTTTTGACTTTTAATAGTGGAATTGTGTTACCACATTGTAATTTTAATGGCGTTTAGTGTGACAAATTGGAAATCTAAGGATGGGTTGTTTCAAAAAATTTGACGAATTCGTCAAATATTTAACGTTAATTTTCACATTCTGTGTAAGTTCTATTCAAGTTCTGTGATGATTTCAGTTTTATAAAGCAGCTGGCCTATTATGATAAAATAACAGAACTCGAATAGAACTTACACAGAACGTGAAAATTAACTTCAAATATTTGATGAACTCATCAATTTTTTTGAAACAACCCGTCCCTAGAAATTAAAAAGAACGTAAATACCAATTTAAATATTAGAACTAATCAGAAAATGTTTTTAATTAACCCATTATTGAACTTGTTCCCTTTCTAAATTATGCCCTTTTACTCCCTTCACACTTCCGCCTTTCCGTTGACAACCGTTAAGTCTAATTAGTTTTAAGTAAACTCTGAGGATGTGAGCATCGCCCACGAAACATGTCGGTTTTTTAGAAACCATAAACGTAGTTAAAACTAAGAAATCTATTAATTTTGAAAAATATATTAAGTAGGTATAGACTAGATGAAGTCAGAACAGTAATAATTTTCCCCTCATTTTGAACGTCAAGTGTGCAAAATTTATTTTAAAAAGCATCAATAATCTGATTATGAGATGGAAAAAGAAGATGAAGGTTATTTTTCGAAATGTCATGTATACAGCGATCTTTCTCTTGTTTAGTGTACAAAATTTTGTCATCAATCTGCAAGTAAAACCGTAGATTTGTATATTAAAAAAAACGAGTGTGCTTTAGACCACATGACTGAAGTAAAACTTCTTTATGCTTCGTTCGCCTCGCCCGATCACACCTTTCGTAACACTCTCGTCACGCATTTACCAGCTTACTCCCCAAGTCAAGCTTTCGTAAAGAAGTTTTACTTCAAAAAAACAAATCCACGCCGCCCGCCACAGAACACTTATTTGTGTAAAATATACAAGATAGAAGATTTGACAGCGCACAATGGATATTTTTTAGGATAAAAAAAATTGTTCGTTGCTTCGTTAATTCTTATTTTTTGCCGATTGCAAAGTTAAGCGTGTCAAGCGGTAGTAGTATGATATTGTTTACGCTCGCTAGTATGAAAATTGACACAAAGTAATAAATAATTCCTCGAGTCACTGTAACTTTTGCTTTAGCAGAATCTCGGTATCAGTTCGGTAGTAACATACATACAACGTATGTAACTTCTTCGTTCGCCAACTTGAACCGTGAATAAATATCACGTAGAGCCAACACGCCCGCGCCGCCCCCGCCCACGCCGCCCTGGTGCCTTCGCGTTTTCCGTAGCCGTTATAATCATCTATATTACACCCGAGACCCGTTATACGCAGCCCGGCAATAATAACACCGGTGTTACGGCCGTTACAACGATACAGAGAATAAAATCATTGGAAATGAAATAAAACTGAATTAGATAATGGAAATTTCTTTCCTGAAATAAACGTGCATTAATTGCATTAATCTTTCGATCTTTATAAATGGCGACTCCGCAAAACCTGATTTATTAAGAGGGATTATTACCAATCAGACAAAACCGGAAATATGTCATTTTTAAATCAAATTTTAGACGTATTGATTATTTCCCACAACAAAATATAAATTGATTTCGTAAGACTGTTCTTTTATCTAGTAAATCTATTTTTTAAATGTTGAGAAAATATTATGTTTATTTTTAGTACAATAAGGTTTTACCGTAGGTCGTTGGCAGATTTGTTAAATTTTCAAACAAAATTTTGTATTATGCAACATACTAAATATATATAATCATGCAGAATAATAAATCAATAAATTATTTGGGAAAGCTAAACTAACTAACCATCACGCCGTTTCCCCGAAGGGGTAGGCAGAGAGGACGGACCGCCGAACAACTCGATCTTGGCACACATTCCTTGCCTCGTTCACATTCAAATATGCTCTTCTATTATTCTGACTCTTGAAATCGCCCGACTCAAGTATCTGATTTACTTAGTCGTGCCATGTCTTCCTCGGACGTCCCCGACTTCGTCTACCATTCATATTTGCGTCATATATTCTCCTTACACTTCTTTCCTCATTCATTCGCTCCACATGCCCAAACCATCTGAGCGTCCATTTCTTAATCTTATTCATTACACTTACATCAGCCTTGCATTCTTTGCGGATCTCCACATTTCTCACACGATCATACATGGTTTTAAAACACTTTTGGGTAAGCTACTTTTCAGAATTTTAATTTTAGTTGAAATAAAATCATAAAAAAAGATCCGTGCCCTTGTTTTGTGACGTTTCGTGTCTATTTATTTACGGTCCTACAAACTAATACATATTTAAAAATATTTACATTCTTATTTTGCTTAGATATTATTGAAAAATTATAAATACTTATCTTTCTTATCGGAACCGCCCTGTGCCGTTGCAAGGGTACGATCACAAGATCATCGTACGACGAAATTTAAATTCTCTGCCGCTGGATACTGGCTCTCAACTCTATTTTTAAAGAAATTTATTTATTTAAAAATGGAAACATATTTTACATTAATACAGAATTAATACTACAGGTGTAAATATTGTAACATTTCATTCTTATAATTATTGTATTTTTGTATGTACATCTTAATTTAATGATGTACCACGTACAAGCTGTGCTTGGAAGTAATTTATTGTGTTTTCAAGAAATTTTTTCTATTTTATTTTATTATATTTATTTATTTCTATGTTCCTTACATGCAGTTTATAGGTAAATAGATGATAAGATCAAATTAAAAAAAATGTTCCGTACGTAAAATTGTAATTTGTAATATTTTATTTTAAAGATGTCCCCCTTACATTTTAATTTAATGATGTACACCGCAAGCTGTGCTTGGAAATAATTTATTGTGTTTTTAAGATTTTTTTCTTTTTTTATTGTTTTTTTTATAAATACTTTTTTAGTCGTCTTTTATAATCTTTACTTTTATTTTCTGTGTTTCTGAGTGGTGATTAAAAATTCATTCTTAATTTCTAATTATTATATTAATAAATAGTATTTAGTTATTTAATTTAATTATGTTTTCTTATTAAATAGTTGTGTGGAATAGGTAAAGGGTATTGAATTTTCTGACTTAAAATTCTATAAATAATATGATTTCTAAAGGCTAGAAAAATATTTTTTTAAGATCGTTTTCATCATTAGTCTTTTGCATAGAGAACGTGTGAGCTTTTTAGTGCCACCCCATCATATTATATTGGTGAATACCGCAGACTGTGGAATCCCCAATTGAGCAGTTAAGTTGTAGGGCTAAAGTCAGTTGGCGAAAATTTAGGTGTTGATGTGGAAGGTTTGGAAGTGCCTGCACTCGTCGCACCTGGCCACTAAACAAGCTATAAACAATTTCCAAGATTGTGGTTATCATAGACAACCCCATGCCAAATATAAATAACGTCTGGAATGATGAGCAGGTGAGCCTCCTACAATTAAATGGCGCGGAATTAATGCCTAAAATTTATCGGTAGATATCTCACCGTGATTTAATATTATCCCTGATTATTTATCGTGAGTCATTATTGAAGATATTAATCACAACAGCTATTAGGTTTCCAATTAAAAGACGTTTGTTACACGCACATTTCATGGCCTTGAGATTTGTTCTATCAGTTTTATAGCTCTGTGTTATTATTAATATGAATCGTAAAAAGAATCAAGTATTTTAATATATTGTTTTTAATAAAATTGTCATTCTTATTTCCTATCTTAAATGCATTTCCTATCTTATTTCCTATCTTAAAGCATACATATTACAACCAACGTTCTTACCATATAATTTTAAAAATATACACCAAAGAAAAATATCATATTGCCCAAATTTTAATTTGTCTTTGGTAAACTGGAAAATATTCCCTCTTGAACGAATTAAACTTTATTTCTGTTGATGTAATATTTAACTATTGCTTTTCTGTAAGTAAGTTTATATACATATATATATATTTTATTTGGTGAACATATGTATAAAATTATTGTATTGATCGTTTAGAATAAAATATGCAGTTAGGGGGGTGTATTGTGTAAAAATCACGGCCTCCGCGGTAGAGGAGCAAGGCTCTCGAATAGCAATCCTAAGGTCGCGAGTTAAAATCTCGGCGTGTGCAAATAAATTTGATTTGATTAATTTGTGTTATTTCACTTAAATTAAAAATAATGTATAGTATATTTGCGGCACGTTCCAGAGTGGAAGATACTCTTATTATCGCCCTGGTGTCAGGCCACCTTTCTAAATAGCTTTAGCTGTGATAAATGACCCGATCTGAGTAACCAGGTTCAGTTTCACGTTCCCACCTTCCCCTTCACTATTTTCTCCCCCTCCGGAATACTTTCAACCTTATCACATATCCCAAATGGGGATGCCATAGTCTCACTGGCTACAGACGGGCGCAGTTGGTTTGGAGGTTTGGAGCGCCGCCATGTGGGGATTTTCTGGGCAGAGTCTTCGGTTTTTGTCGATTGCTTACCGAGACCAAACCAAAACAAAAGTAAAGTTAGCTAAGGTTTGGAGCGCCGCCATGTGGGGATTTTCTGGGCAGAGTCTTCGGTTTTTGTCGATTGCTTACCGAGACCAAACCAAAACAAAAGTAAAGTTAGCTAAGGTTTGGAGCGCCGCCATGTGGGGATTTTCTGGGCAGAGTCTTCGATTTTTCAGTCGATTGCTTACCGAGACCAAACCAAAACAAAAGTGAAGTTAAATTCAAAACTCTTTAAATTTATGAATTAATTTGAAGTACTCACATAATAATTTGAATCAAGTCAAGAATAATAATTTTAAATAGCTCTCTGTTAGGTACCAATTCGATTGATTGTTCTTATAATATACGACCTCCGTGGTCCCGAGGCAAGACTCTCGACTCACAATCCGAAGGTCGCGGGTTCGAACCCGGCGTGCGCAAATAAATTTTATTTGATTAATTTGTGTTATTTCACAATTTATTCATTTAAAATAATATATAGTATATTTGCGGCACGTTCCAGAGTGGAAGATACTATCAGTATCGCCCTGGTGTAAGACCACCATTCAGAATTGAAACGTTGCTTGAAATGGCTTTAGCCGTGTTTAGTGACCAGATCTGAATAGCCAGGTACTGCCCCACCTTCCTCTTCCCTATCTCCTTCCCCTCCCCACTACCTTCAGCCTCACAACATACCCCAATTGGGGATGCCATAGTCTCACTGGCTCCAGACGGGAGCAGTTGGGACTCTTGTGCGGTATGTCATGTAAAAAAAAAAAAATATACAAAAAATAATATTTGTTATACATGAAAAATGAAAATTTGATTTAAAAATTTTTAATTGGTGGCACGCGAGGCTTTCGCAAACTGAATGTACTGGGACGGAATATATGGAACGCGGGAGGAGGGTTGGCGGGACGGGGAACGGGGGAATGGAGGAGGGCTGAGGGAACGCGGGAGGGGAAGGTGCCTCGGGAAGGAACGGAGACGCACGGAAAAGGACATGCAGGGAGAAACAATGTTTTTCTTTTAATATGTCATTGCAACGCATGCCGGGAACCAGCTATTTAATTATTTATTTTAGTGAATAATCGTTACGTCATTGCATTTCGTTACTTCGTTATTTCTCGTCTATTTCGTTACTTTTTACGCTACACTAATTTACAACAATAACATGAACTAAAATTTTCATATAATGCTGGATGGCAAGCCAGGGTAGTTAATTATACGTCTTACATTTAATGATATACTGTTGATAAAAAAATATATATCGACTCATTAGGGCGGAGACGATTCTAGGAACAAAGCCTTGTATTTATTAGTTTTTCATTAATCTTGGAAATCTGTTGTAATTATTAATGGATGTTGCCTGTTCCTTTAGCTCTAGGGTATTTTCGATACAAGACAAGCTTTGCTATATATCTAATATACTATAAACTTTACTCATCAAGTGGCAAATACGTAAAAAAATTAACTCATTTAATAAAAAATCAGTAGTTCATATGATTATTTATTTTTCGGTTAGTTTAAAATAATTCAAACCTTTGTATTCAGACTTTCTTGCGCGCTTTAAATCCTAAATAATTAAGTTTTTCTATTTTTTAAGCTAACTGATAATTAAAACAATGAACGCTAATTCATACCCTATGAACTTAAACGCCGATTTGCAGGAATAAAACACTATATAACATTAACATAAGTAAAATAAATAAACAAATAGTTACATAAATAAAATATACACACAGAAGAACAATTTTAAAGAGACCCTATTTTACGTAGTGATGTAGATATTGGATAGATCAAAATTTTGTTTTGTTCAATAAAAATTTTGTTTTTGTTAGGAAGCTGAAGAACGAAAGAAAAAACATAACAAAGACATTGTCGAGTCGCGGTAAACGGTCGATCGTTACGCAGTTATGCACCCAGTATACGTGTGCATCTATAATAATAATAATTATAGCCTTTATTCAGACAGTAAATTACATAACATTATTTATAATAAACTTTTCACATATATCATCATGCATATATTCACATATATATTCACTTATCCCTGTCTGTATGTCACTAATTGACAAAGGCCTCCTCCAACTGTCGCCATTTCTCTCAATCATTAGCTACTCTTGTCCATGTACCACATGCTGTGGCTTTGATGTCGTCAACCCACCGTCTAAATGGTCTACCTCGTTTTCTCTTCTTGTCACTTGTGAACCAATTCTTGACCATTTTTCAATTCCTCTGATTGTGTGACCTGACCCCTTCCGCTTTAGCTTTTTTATAGATTTTATGGTATCTTTTGTTCTTGTTTGTTTCTTAATGGTTGCAATTTGTATTCTAATGGACAGTCTTTTCCCTATCATACTCCTTTCCATGGTGTTTTGACATGTTTCGAGCTTCTTATTATGAGTTTTTGTGAGTGCCCAAGTTTGGTAACTATAAGTAAGTACAGGAAGTATGATAGTTATCCTGATTTCACTATTTTTCATTATTTCTGCAAACCCTAATATTTTTTCCAAGCATTTCCAATACGTCTGTCTATTTCTTTTGTGGTTAAATCTAAAGGAGAAATTATTTGACTATCTATAATAAATAATTATAATAAAATAGCGGGCTTCGGGCGGGTGTTTAAACTAGTTCTGAAAACTTTTTTGAAACTTTCGATACTATCGGCGTGCCCAAATACATTCAAACGTGTCCTCTTTAAAATGTTTACCTGTAGGGACATTCCTTCGAGGTCTGTACTGTGTGAAGTGGGTTTGTATTACTTGCCCTAGGGAAAACGGTTGAGAACTCCAACCTGTTTTCTGTTTCTTGTAATGCATCGCAAAGTACCAGTACATATATTTTTATTATCTTTAGGCCTTAACGCTAACTAGATCCTGACACATTAACCGTCCGACTTTATATACCACTGAGCACGTTAACCGATGCCTCTGTTATATACTCGGAATGCTCGCGCATAACAAAATGGCTCATTATTTTGAACCAGCCTCACTGAACTTAAGTGTGGGACGGATGGGGGCATATTCATAGGCCACTTACCCAGTCTGGCTTCTGTCTGCTTGGTAATGAAAAACCCGACCATACGACTGCTAATCTCACTATTCACCAGCCTTGCATATTTTGTACACATCCGTGAAATAAGCATTCAGGTGTTCTTTTTATGAACACGATCAAAGAACTGCGTATTCTGAATTATTTTCATTCTAATTTGTTGAGAAATATTTATTTTTGGTCTTCGATCTAATTTAAATTCAGAATACTATTATTATAAAAATAATCTTGTTCTAATATGCTTATAGGATTTTTATAATAATAACTTTTTCTGTTTTCGATATTTTGTTGAATTGTTGGAGTAGGAAAACGTCCTAAGCCTAAATGCAGAGAGGCTGCAGGAGTTATACCTCTTGAGTATGGAATAGACATCATAGCTAGATAGCGAATTTATCGTAAGGTTTTCATAGTTGGGTATCCGACATACACTTGTTGAGCGATGTAAAAAATGTTAAATATTTAAAATTATTTTTAAATAACTTGTTGAACTCATTTCGTCGCAATTATCGAATAAGTGTAAATCTTTTCAACATTATTTGTGTAAATCTTTTCAACGTTTGATGATTTCATGTGACCTAACCTAACTTGAGTTTATGTGCAAAAAATTAGATGAAGTTCAGATGTTTAGCAGCAAAGATGATTAAGAATTTTTGAAGCGTGCGACTGCTGGCACTTGTCACCTCAATATTTTGAACGTGTACATTCGAGATTTTAACAGCCGTAATAAAAATTTTAAAAAAAATAATAACTGAACGACCAATTAACGGTGTTTCTATTCAGTGACCATTTAGCACTGCAACGTTTCCAATAACACAATGAATGTTTTTATGTTGGCTACATTGATCTTTGGTACATTTGCGCAAGCGCGGTGGTCATGTTTTTTCATTGGAAAATTCGGGGGGAAATTTCTGTTCTGATAGGTATGTAATATTTTACGTGCAATTCATTTTATTTTTGAACATTATTTCCGTTGTTACTACCAATTCACCATTATATTAGTATATTCGATCATAATTACTATTATTTGCGTTGTTTTTATCAGTTAGTTTTTGCGTTGTTTTTTAAATTTTGTATTTCTTTACATTTTTCTACATTTTGATAAAAATGTAGAGAAATAAAGATAAAGAAATGTTTGTTGCTTAAAATACGGCAATTTTTAAACACAAATGTATATTTTAGTTGCAAAAATCGAAAAGGTAATTTTATTTAGTTTCTTTAAAGATAGATTTTTTACCACATATTCAAAAATAATAATTATACAAATCATTTAAAATACGTTGGAAAAATTCCGAAATTCGTTCAGAAATTATTCATAAAACAAGCATATACAAGGGTGGGGCAGAGAGGAGTTACTAGTTACAAGAAGGCCCCCCCAGGCCGAGCAAAGGGGCGAGGCGAATGCTGTTAGGTCGGAAAAATGATGCCGTTTATGGTAGTGACCATGCAGTGGTCATGTAAGTATCGGGGTTTTGTTGTGGAGACGTTCTTTAAAAGCAGGGAAAAGCGTTGTGGCTACGTATGGGACTTTTCGGATCCGGTTCAAATTAAATCGTAATGACAGTGTTCCTGATCCTAAAACCATATGTAAGGTGGAAAGGAATTGCAGATCCTAAAATACCAGTTGGGTGACCTAAAAGTGTGCGGACACCTGAAGACATCGCGGTAGTGAGAGCGTCAATTGAAGAGTCTCCAACCCGATCAGCGCGGAAACAAGCCGCTGTGCTTGGAATATCGTCCAGAATTGTAAGGCGAATTTACACTCAGACCTTCACCCGTACCCCTATAAGATGATGCGTGCACGGAAATTGAGCCCACAAGATTTTGTGAATCGTAGAGATGCTTGCATTGCAATCGTAGCTGCTGTATCCCTCGGCGCTGCTTTGTGCACTAGCAACGAAGGATTAACCATTACCGTGACTTCGTCTCGCTATTGTGAGATGTTGGAGAACCTTAAGCGTCCCAAAATGAAAGAGCATGGTGAGGAACATGACACAGAAGCCTTCTGGTTTCAACAAGATGAAGCCAGCTGTCCATCGTTCACGCGAAATCTTGCAAGAGCTCTTTCCAGGTCACCTGTTCTCTTTGCGGAGAGGATATTCCATGGCCCCTTCACCTCCCCCCGATTTGACCCCGAGTGACTTTTTTCTGTGGGGATACGTCAAAGCTGGGGTAAAAAAACTTCGACCTCGAACCCTTGAAGCTCTGAAGGAGGCGATTGAGGACGTCATCGCTGGAATTCCGCAAAATGTGCTGGGAAGAGTGGCCGAAAGGCTAGATATGTGTATTGCTCGCCAAGGCAGCCACCCAGACGACATCATTTTCAAAACATCGTGAAAAAAAACGGCATCATTTTCTCGACCTAACGATACCTGCCTCGCTGCTTTGCTCGGTCTGGGGGGCCTTCGGTGATTTTTTTAAACTAGTAATTCCTGTCTGACCCACCCTGTACAATAGATAAACAACCCTCTCTAGCTGTGTAAGCATTTTAAACATCTTTCCATGAACAATTTTTGGCATTTTTTTAATAAGTAATAATAATAATAATAATAACATTACATTTGTATAGCGCAGTTTTGTGTCACTTCACTTCAAGTGCGCTTAACTTAATAAATTACAAAAGTTATCTATACTAATATTATAAAGAGGAAGGATTTGATTGTTTGTTTGTTTGTTTGTTTGTTTGTTTGTTTGCATCGAATAGGCTCCGAAACTACTGAACCGATTTGAAAAATTCTTTCACTGTTGGGAAGCTACACTATTCCCGGGTAACATAGGCTATATTATAATTTAAAAAATATTAGCGATCCTTACTAAAACTCCAATAATGTAACCCAAGGTGTAAAAAATGACCTAAAATATTCTTTACATCGCGTGCGCTGCGAAAACCATTGATGATAGAATAAAATAATGTACTACGACTTTGCAGAACACATCATTATCTACAAAAAGTGTCGCGACAGCATATGTCTAATTATTATAGTTATGCCACAATAAGTGTTCTTTTATTTTAAAAATTTAATTGAAATGCCGCCGCCAGAAAAGACTCTTTATTTGTATCTTCGTATTAATTTTTATCAAAATAAATTATTTTATATTCGAGACTGCTTCAATGCCTTTATATTACTTTTTGAATTATTCAATTCGGACATCCCATTTGAAAGATATCACGAGTTTAAAATTGTAAGTATTATACGATGTAAGCGTCACTGGGGTACGGGAGGACACCAACAAACAATCAAATCTTTCCTATCTTATATATAAAAATTAAAATTTGTTTGTTCGTATTTTATGCGCTGCCATACCGTTCATCCGATTGCGATGAAACTTTGGTGATTTGTTGTGTGCACGCCCGCAAAGGATAAAGGCAAGTTCTGGCGTTATTAAATTTGAATCAATGAAAATGTGCTTATTACATATATTTTAGCGGCAAGGAGGAAAGGCAGGGGGGAGGGGGAGGTGGGATACGTGGGTGGGAAAACGAGGGATGGGAAGGCGGGGAAGGTAGAAGGGAAACGCGAAAGGGGAAGGAGACTCGGGAGGTGAACGGGGACGCACGGGAAAGGACATTCACGGAGAATCAATTGATTTCTTTGCGTTGCAACGCAAGCCGTGCTTTGTGCTTTGAGTTTTAGCTTTAAGCTTTGAACTTTAAGCTTTGAGCTTTGATTTTGAGCTTTAAGCTTTGAACTTTAAGATTTGATATTGAATTTTAAGTATTGAGCTGTGTGCTTTGAGATTTGTGTTTTGAGCTTTAACTTTAAGCTTTGAGCTTTGAGCTTTGAGCTTTGAGCTTTAAGCTTTGTGCTTTGAGATTTGTGTACTGAGCTTTAACTTTGAGCTTTGAGCTTTATTTTTAAGCTTTGTGCTTTGAGTTTTAAGCTTTGAACTTAAGTTTAGAGCTTTGCTATTAAGCTTAAACTTTGGCCTTTAAACTTTGAACCTTGCTTAAAGCTTGAGCTTTAAGATTGAGCTTTAAGTTTAATGTTTGAGCGTTATGTTTTCGGCTTTAAGCTTTGAGTTTTAAGCTTTGAGCTTTTCGCAAAGCACAAGGCTTAATGCTAAAAGCTTAAAACTCAAAGCTTTAAGCTGAAAGCTCAAAGCTTGAAACTCAAGGCTTTAATCTTAAAGTCAAAGCTTAAAGCTAAAAGCTCAAAGCTTAAAGCTCAAAGCTTGAAGCTCAAAACTTAAAGCTCAAAGCTTAAATCTCAAAGCTTTAAGCTCAAAGCTTTAAGCTCAAGGCTTTAATCACAAAACTTAAAGCTTAAAGCACAAAACTTAAAGCTAAAAGCTCAAAGCTTAAAGCTCAAAGCTTGAAGCTCAAAGCTTAAAGCTCAAAGCTTAAATCTCAAAGCTTTAAGCTCAAAACTTTAAGCTAAAGGCTTTAAGCTCAAAGCTTTAATCACAAAACTTAAAGCTCAAAGCTTTAAGCTCAAGGCTTTAATCTCAAAGCTTTAAGCTCAAGGCTTTAATCTCAAAGCTTAAAGCTCTAAACTTAAAGCTCAAGCATAGTGCTCAAAGCTTATGGCTCAAAGCTTAAAGCTCAAAGAAGAGGACGCGGGAGAGGAAGGGGAGGCGGAAGGGGAACGGGACGAATGGGAAAGAACATGCAGGAGAAAACAATTTATTTATTAAATGGCATGGCAACGCATGCCGGGTACCAGCTAGTTATAATAATAATCCTACAGTGTAAGGTTTTCACATCCACGGTCGTTCGTCAATTGAATAAAATTTTCACAAAATTTTTTCGGAAGGCTGTAGTGTTTTATAAGTAAGTTTTAATAATATTGATTATTTGATAAGTACCTGTTTTTTAAATGTTATGCTTTGGCTTAACGTCTAAATGTTTTAGCCACCGCTTCATCCAAACGCAGGTACGAAATTTCCCTTTCAATATTCCTCAAAACTAAACCCATTGATGTTCTGCCAGATGTACATAACATATTAAAATATTGATTGCTCTAGGTTTTTTAAATGTTATGCTTTGGCTCAACGCCTAAATGTTTTAGCCACCGCTTCATCCAAACGCAGGTACGATATTTCTCTTTCAATATTCCTCAAAATTAAACCCATTGATGTTCTGCCAGATGTACATAATATATTCAAATATTGATTGCTCTAGGTGTCTACCTGTGTTCGCACCTTTACCTTGATTTATTAACATCATCTCTCTATCTAGCAGCGCCTACAGCGATTAGGTAAAGTAGGTACCAACCAGATTTCCATCCATTTCAAACGGTCGTAATAATTACTTGCCTTCAATTAATTGAAGTAGGGACGTAGGTAGGTACTAACGTTAAATATTCATCGCCTCGTTAATAATGCCATCTGATTTGTGTTTAATTTGAATACCTCAAAGAATATTCTGGATACTACCTAATTAATATAATATTAAGTGAATATCACTGTATTAAATTGCCCGCTAGCGTCAAAATCTAAATTAAATTGTCTTTAGCCTTGAAGTAGGTAGGTACGCAAAAATGTTAAATTTTAATAATCCAATATTAAAATAATCTGACTTTCTGTTACTAGGATCAAGCTTTATTTTAACACAGGCATTTTGAGTTATTCTGCTATTCTTTGAATCAATCTCTTAGGAGATTTTCGGATTACCACTTGTAGATTTTTATTTCGTGCTCATATTTTTACGCAGAAAAAACTGGAATAAAAATTTGTTGAAAGTAATTGCCTGCGGGCACTTATAATCATACATTAGGTACCTAAAAACCTATGAAAAGCGTTCGTTAGTTCGTCTTCCGATCACCTGCAAAGATTAAGTATAAAACGATCTGTATGCATTTGTGAAATCGTTATTTGAAATTGCAATATCCGTGTTCAGTGACCAAATTTGAATAGCCTGGTACTTCCCAACCTTTATTTTCCATTATTTTTTATTATGATCACTCAATTCATTATAATATACCCCAATTATGGATGGCATAAACCCGATGGCTTCGGAAAATTGGGAGCAGTTGACAGTTGTGTAACTAAAAAAATAATATGCAGCACGCTAAAAGTTTTTCATTTTTTTATTACCGACTGATTACCACGCCAGTTGGTCTTCGCACACACTTCTTGCTTCATTCGCACTCATTTATACCTTGCTATTATTCTGATTGTTGGCAAGTCCCGGCTAAGTATTTTGTTAACTTGGTTGCCATGAGTTCCCCGGACGTCCCCGTTCTTCTTCTTCTTCTTCTTCTTCTTCTTCTTCTTCTTCAATGGCGCTACAGCCCGTTTCGAGCATTGGCCTCCTTTAGAATAAGCCTCTACCGCCCCCTGTCCTTGGTCGTCGTCTTCCAATCTGCAACATGGAGTGATCCCCTTGCATCCTTCCTAACATCATCCTCCCATCTCAGCCTAGTCTGTCCGCCTTTTGTTTACCTCCCGGGTGTCCTGTTAGAACTTTCTTCGGTACTCGTGTGCTTGGCATTCGGTACATATGTACATCTTAGTCTTTGGAGTACTAAATGGGTAGAGAGTCTGGGAGCTTGGCAGATGTCATAGAGTTCATTATTGTGGCGGATTCTCCATGCCTCTTCCTCTCGCACCGCTCCTAGGATTCTTCGAAGTACCTTTCTTTCAAAGGTGTCTAGCTGGACGTCCCCGTTACCATGCACATTTGCATCGTATATTCTCGTTACACTCCTTTCTTCTTTTATTATTTCTGCAAACCCAACGACCATTAAACGATTTTTTGGTTCGGTGAACGTTAATCGGTATATCCGCAACTTTACTAATAAGATTATGACGTTTTTATGTTGACTGTATTGAATTTCGTAGATTTGCGCAAGCTCGGCCGCCATTTTTTCATTTTTCATTTACTCGCGGGAAAATTTCTGTTGGGACATGGTATTTTACGCGCAATTCATACAATGGTTTTTATCCATATTTTGCATCATAATGACCAATTCACTATTTTATTAGTAAAATTGAACATAATTACTTTTATTTGCGTTATTTTTGTCAGTTTTAGCGCTTTCATAATATCATGTTGTTTCTTTAATTTTATTAACACAAAAATTTATGTTATTTCGGATAAATTATTTTTTACCCACATGAGTTTAATAAAATTACATAAAAGAAATTTTAACATAACACAAATGTCTTATGCGTTTGTAAATAAATACCAAATTCGAGTTCCCAACGTTTAAACTGTGAAAAAATGAGTTCAAAGTGAAAAATTTTCAGTTACTCTCTTAGAATTATTGTTATAATTTTGTATTGCATGAACGAAAAAAAACTAGTGATGGTTTTCTTCCAAATTTACTAAATAAAAGGACTGTGTTTTTTTAATTTTAAATTTTCCGAAATTTTTCGACGTTTTAATGGAATATGTTAACGGTAAGATTTTTTTCAACTGTTTTCATGTTTGAAGCTTAAAATACTGCAATTTTGAATAAGAAACTAAATTTTAAAAACAACAATCTAAAATTAAATTTAACTTAGTTTCTATAAAGGTATTTGTTTTTACAACATCTTCAAAAATAAGACATATACAAGACATATATGATACGTAATACAAAATTCGTTGGAAAATTTCCAAAATTCGTTCAGAAATTATTAATAAAACAAACATACACAATAGATAAACAACCCCCCCCCCCCCCCTAACTGTAAGCAATATATATATACACATCTTTCAATGAACATTTTTTTGTCATTTTTTAATTAGTAATGTTATCAATTGAATAAAATTTTCAGGATGTTTTTTAGTAAGGCTTTTATTAATGACTGACGTTGTTGCATATGTTTTTAGGTTTTCACGGCCAAAAGTATTTTTGTTTTTTTTTATTTTTGGGGTGTCATGCCGTGCTTCGCTACCTCCTTCTTTAGCCAACGTTTCGGACAGCGTTACAGTGTCCATCATCAGGGCAGATGAGCGAATCTCATCTGCCCTGATGAGCGAATCTCATCTGCCCTGATGGTGGACACTGTAACGCTGTCCGAAACGTTGGCTAAAGAAGGAGGTAGCGAAACACGGCATAACACCCCAAAAATAAATAACAAGAAGACGATGTTGCATTTTGATTAACTTTGGAAATCATGTACAATCGGTTTGCAGCATGACTTTACCAGAAAGAAGTGTTTTTTTATTCGGAGAATACCGGGCTCAAATAGTTTGTTAAATCGAGTTTGAGTGAATTTTCATTCAACTGAAACTACTGAAAAGCTTGAGGTCCGGATACCCGATGAAACGTGAAACCACCGAGAAACGTATTATGAAAGTAACTTTGAAGTGTAAAATCCAACCCAGTAACTTGAACGCTATTTTTGATGAGCGAAACACGCCTTTTGAGATTTTAAAAAATGCATCAAATTTTCAGCATAAGTAATTTTTCGTTTTCTTTTTTTAATATAAGACAAAATTTTTTAAGGTAATTTTTTATGAGAAAAAATTACCCACTCAGAATACTTTTCATTTGCACCTTTAATGGAAAAAATGGCCGGCGTGGTCTAGCGGTAAGGCTCTTGACTCGCTTTTATATTTAAGAAACCAACGTTCAAATATAAACACAAATTATTACAAAAAAATATAACCCGACCGTTATTACTAATTATAAGTAGGACAGTAGGTAATCATTTCATTGAATACCAAATATTACAAAGTACCTGTCATGACCATGGTAAGAGTAATAGTAATAGTTATGATGAGTAATTATTTACTCAGGTAACAGGTCAATAGTAATTAGTAAACAATAAAAATAAAATAATAATATTAGTAAATAATAAAAATATTATTTTTTTTAAAATAATAACAAGAAAAAAAATAAGTTTCAATATTAATAAGAAAATAATGATAAGGAAATAATAAGAATAAGTAAATAACAATAAGAAAAAATAATAATAAGTGAATAATAATAAGTAAATAGTAATAAGTAAATATTATATAAATAATCTTTATATTTAAAAATAAATGTTTCATTGTTTGTCCCGTATGCATTATTATACTAGAGAAGGGAAGATGGAAGGAGAACGCGAGAAGGGGAGAGTCGTCAAAGGAGAGAAGGCGGGGTAGTAGGAAGGGGAACTCTGTAGAGTAAGAGGATGCGGGAGGGGATCGGCGACGCATGGGAAACGGCATGCAGCGGTGGAGTGGGGAACGAGGGAAAGGCAGATTGAGGGATTGCGGACACATAGTAGAAATAAAGGATAGCAAGGGATAAATTTGGTAAAATCCGTGCTTCTCACACGGACAGCTGTAGGGTTGCTCACACGAGTAGCATGCTCACACGAACGTATGTTTCCTGCTCAGGCGTCAGAAAACCTTGTGATTTAATCGTGTATGCACCAGATGGAAAAACAAAATTATTGCGAATCCAAAAGCACCTCAATAAACAGAATTAAACACAAACACTATCTTTCTTTAAGTGGCTTTGCAACGCACGCCGGGTACCCGCTAGTAAAAGATAAATAATAATGAGTTAATAATAATAAACAATCATCCATAGCAATTAAATGTATGCAACGTGACTTACGTCCCTGGGTCACATGACGCAGGTCTAATCGTTAATACCAAAAAAACTAAATTGATGCACATACGATCTCCACATGCTTCATTTCAGAATACGCCTAAAATAATATCTGATGACTTTATATGCATTCATGAAAACATTTTGCAGCCCTGCATTTGCGATAATATTGAACTCGTAAATGAATTTGTTTATTTGGGAGTGTCCGTTGACCGTTGATTGTAATTTCATATGGGACCTACAAATAATATTTGTAAAAGGCTGAGGGCGATAATGAGTAGGCTGTACAAACTGAAATGTTTCGTTTCGGTGAATATTTTTTTAATTATTTACTCATCACTCGCAGAATCAACTTTACGGTATGGATTAACCTCTTGGAGACATTCTTGCAAAACTAATTTAAACCACCAACAATCAGAACAAAATTCTATGGTTACATTACTAATTCGACATCATATTTTTTTGCAGAGACGAAACATATCATTGTTGTATCGGAATTTAACTATCTCACCGGTGCAGGCCTTTTTATGTTACAAAATATTGATTCATCATATATCTGACTCTTATTATAAGAGAAAAGTGGAACATGAACATAATACTAGGCTCACCAAGAATGAAGGAATGCTTGTTCCAAAATATAATTATAACTACGAACCCTGGTATATAACGTGCCAAAAATATTTAACATGTTACCAAGTAATATAAAAAATTACGATTCTACAAATAGACTGAGATATATGCTGAAACTATGGTTACTAAATAGAGATGATTTATATTAATGCATGTGTTAAGGTGACAATCTGTATTGTATAGTTATAGTAATAATATTATTTATGTATATACTTACATTGTTTTTCATGTGTCTGTGAATACGCTAATATTATTACTGTATACACATTAGTCTAGGGATATTTATATTTGTATCTTAATTTGTTATACATTAACCAAAATAATGCTCTGTAAATATCCTGTTTGTGTCTCAAATAAATAAATAAATAAAGTATGTTTATTTTGTAATTGAAAATTAACATCCTGTTGACTAACTGCTTTGGTGCGGAATAATGGGATTGTGCCTTAAAAACCAATAAAAAAGTCCATGGTAAATAACAAAACAATATTTTCTTAGTTAGAATAAGAATATAGTAATAAATCCTACAATTTTTTTTTATTACTATATTTATACGGTTCCATGACAACGCTTTAGCCTTTAACTTAACCTAAAGTTATATTTAACCAATGTTTTTTTTAAAAATTGTCATCGCCTTTGATGACTTTTCAAAGGAGATGTTGAGGTTGCATGATTCTGAATTGTTCGGTCACCATTTTTACTCCAACACCTGCCGTTTTTATATGTTTTTGTAGAAAAAAAACATTAAAAATATCACCGGAGACCAAAATTTTATATACATTTTTTACTCCAAATAATGTCAGGAATCACTGGTTGAAGTAAGTCAAGTACGTCCCTTAACAAAAAATATATTTGTATATTAATTATATATGTGTATGTAAATAGGGTGTTAAGGGAAAAAGTTAAAGTTTGTCATATATACAAAAGAGATGTAGAATATTTTCTTAGGCCTCCTCATTTGGAAATCCTGTGCTGAGAGTGACTATGTTTTGGATAGAGGGTTTTCAATGACTTCTGTGGTTCGTCTTTATAGTTTGAGTAGGGTTTTTTTGGTAAATAAAAATAAGTAAACAACAATTAGTATATAATCGTAAGTAAATTATAAGTACATAATAATAATAAAAAATTAATAATGATAATATCGAGCATAGGGTTTCCACCAAAGATATTGAAATACAAGAGATACTATGATGACTGTCGGCGGACCACAGTCTATTGGACCTAGTTTGAATACGGAATTTAATTGATTTTTTTAAGGTGCGCAGTAGTATTGGCTAACAATATCGGCGACACCAGGAAGCACAGTCCCACCCAGGAAAAACTACCGATAGCACATCTCTTGTATTTAAATATCTTTGGTTTCCACACTGATTACGATGTGAGTGATAAAATCGGTAATTTGAAGTCTCCACTGTCAGCTAACTGAATCTTTGAACATTTAAAAAAAAATATTAATTTACCTACCTGTATTGAAGTCTGATAATTGACTCAGGTATTTTAGGAAGACTGTGAACTACGAAGGTATTGAATGCCAATTCGTTACCCAAATATGCTTTTTGCCTCGTGGCAACATTTTTCCGGGATATACCCAAAGGTACGCCAAATACAAGGGTATACATTATTTGATCCCTGAAACCTCGCATTACAAATTGATATATTAAGATTAATTTCCTTCAATTTTCCGCCCCAACGAGTCTTAATTACATGCTTTAGATTACTTACATCTGAATATGTGATTGGTCGAATTTATCGCGGGCTTTATCCTGAAATCCTGACGGGAGCAAGTTATACATAACCTTTAATTAGCGTTTAATTTCATGCTCAGTGGGGCGAAGGAAGAGCATGTAACTGTAGAATATTGTACCTTTTACCCAACTAAAAAATCCATATTATACAGCGTTAAAATATTTGTTTTACCCTTTGCTTATTAATTAATAATCGAGTGATAGGTTGCACGATTTATAATAAATAACCTAACTCATCTGTTGACTTGTATCTTGTAGTCAACCATAAAAATATTCACTATATACCGTAGAAATGGCTTGTTTTACCCTTTGCTTTTACTCTCAGGACTTGTAACTCTGCGTGGATGTTTGATTTATAATAAATATTCTGACATCACGCTGTTTGGCACATTTTTATCATAAATAAAAAAAATCGAGTTTATTTCACACGCGGTTGAAGTGAAACCTTCGCCCACACATTCTCAACCAATAAGAGCCTTGAAAAGTGAGATATAATCTAAGCGGCCATTGAGCGCAGTTTGACGCTTCGCAGTTACTGTAATACGTCACTTTCGTTTCATATCTCAACCAATAGGAGCCTTGAAAAGTGTGGTCATAATCAAAGCGGCCATTGAGCGCGTTTTGACATTTCGTAGGTACTATAAGAAGTTTCACTTTAAAAATAAAAAAATGGTTTATATGGGCTTGGAACTCAAATATTTCATTTCCTCACGCAGGATACAGAGTATAAAAAAGTTGATATTACATTCAGGTAGAAAGTGTGCCATTGAAAAACATGTATGTTTCATTTTTGTGTGTGTTTTTTTTTAAGATTAATTGATTCACCTCTCATACTTTTTTCCTTCCCAGAACTTTTCTCCTTCCTTTCCCTAAACAAAACCCTACACAGCATCCCCAAAGATGACATAGGCCCCTCAGAGCATCCTGTGTAAAAAAAGAAGATTGATAAGAGGAAGGTGGGGAAAACCCTTTCAAGCAACGTTTCAATTCTAAATGGTGTTCTTTCACCAGGGCGATACTGTGAGTATCTTCCACTCTGGCACTTGCCGCATAAGAATTCACATTATTTTAATTAATTAATTATGAAACAGTACAAATTAAGGCGGTACACAACACAAATATTTTGTGTTTGCTCAAAACTAACATTTCAATCATTTCCGGCGAATTCGTAACTATAATACCTTTTTTATTCCAACAGACCCCTGGGGATGTAAGTTTTTTTTCTTTAAAATTAATAAAAACAATGCCTTACCATTAATTTATTTTACGTACAACGATTTTAAAACTTTATAACCCGTTTTTCAACTATAAAGTCGGCGGTAAGCACCAGATTTTATTTTCTTAGACGATGATTTGATCACTTCGGGAGGAAAACGTTTAAAAACATCTTAAATATTTGTAACACGTTCTTCAGAATTAATTAAAATGAACGCGGCGGAAAGGTCGAATCTCCAGGCCTGCTAGGGCGAATTCGACCGTACGTTCGTCTAATACGCCACCGTGCCGCGGGCGTATATTTGTTAACACGCTTTCTTAACTTACGTCGTTAAGATACCTACATTATTTTTCGTGTTCTTCTTTTCTTTGATAGGGCAAATTCAACAGTACGTCCGTCCAATACACGGGTCGCGAGTCGCAATTTGTATACATGGCTTCTTTTCTTACGTCATTAAGATTCTGAATATATTTTAGGTTATATTGTCGTCTTAAGTGAATCAAATTTACTTGCGTATTCTGGGATTTGAAACCGGGCTTCCGGAATCTTATACATGAATAAAGTGTTTAAGTTAATGTAACCGTTTTCTTCAATTTTTCGTTCAATTATAAAATGCAACACTTCCTCCTTGTGTATTTGACCGTCGAGTCAGATAGAGAACATGTTCTTTACGAGATGCCAACTTGATTAACAAACGTCTCCTTCATCAATCGGCATCTAATTATTCTAGGCCAGAAATCTTTGCACGTGTAGGACTACCTTGAATTTATACGACTTCTATAATAAGGATGGTTGATTTTATACCTCACTTCACTCCGAACCTTCTAAGTACTCAGAACTTGATCATTATTAATCAACAATCACATAAAACCAATAACTGGTTTCAGGATATGTTGGATTTAAAATGAAGCTCTTATTGCGTTTCAGAAATAAAAAGTATCTGATCGTAAGTTACTAAAATTTGACGTCGGGTTTCAATTAAAAGCCTTTAGATCAGGTTTTCACCACAAGTTAGTTATCTTTTAATTTATTGCTGTGCTCATAATCATTTGTCTTTATTCTGTTCTTATCAATGAATTCTACGTATCTTTAAAGAAAAAGTAAACGCATCATAAATTGCAATACTATTGAATGTTTACCTATTATGAACTACTTTGAAATTGTAAGTGTATATTCATTTCCTTTTTTGGTATGAATAAACAAATAAACTATTTTTTTTTTAAAGAAAGAAAGAAAGAAATACAAACATTCCTGGGTTGGAGGGGACCCCACCACTTTCCCAACGGCGTTTTAAGGAACATATGGTTTCCTCCTTCACCGCACACGTCAACACTCTATTTTTGATTGAACGAAGCTACATTTATTTGAACGACTCTAGACCCTCCAATGTCCATGCATACGGAGTTAGTAAGCAGTATGCAAGTACTTACATTAACATAATACAAAAGAAAAGTAGAAGTATCAGCCCGTGGAATAATTCCTATGAAATCGGTAACATTAAAAAAATAGAGATAAAAGTGTTAGTAAGATAAAATTCCCGGGTTACGAATAACCCATTTTATAACCCATTAACCCAATGTTTTAAAATCTCCTACTTCCACCATAGAAAGCCGAAAATGTTGCTTGTGTTATGATGGAGGACTTAGCCAGCCGAGGAATCGAACACGGGACGCCCGAGTAGGACCCAAACGCGATGCTCACTCAACCACTGACCGGTCAAATCTAAGCCTTTTTCTCTTATTCTTGTTCATTATGCTTTCATCGGCCTTCGACTTATTTTGAATTTCTTTTTGCGGGATTCGGTCATAAATTGTTTAACTATACACACACCTGGAGGATATCTTTAGTTTTCGACATATCCATACCATTTTTATTTTTTATTGTTACTCATGTCTCATGTGTCGTCATCGGATCTGACTACGAACGTGCAATTATAGTCCTAAAAAATCTCGACTGTAAAGAAATATCGATTGCGTACTGACAATTTCTTTCGTTTATTTTAATTCAAACCAATTTTTGAAAAACTGTGCCTTAGTTATCTCACCAACACACATATAAATGGAGTCGCCATAGCAACAAGTTACTTCGGTTCCCGATCGGTTTTATTCCGGCGTCGATCTAAATACCAAAAATACTTTTGAGATTCATTTTCGAAGCTGAAGCCGAACTGTTTCAAATAAATGTATCAAAATTTTAATATCCAAAATATTTTTCAACCGGACTAAATATATGTCACTTTTGAAAAAAATACTCGCATATTAATAGCGCATTGAAAGTGTGTGAAACGTAAGTACGTTACGTAAAATATATATTTTGTGTTTTAATTCATTTCTTCTACTTAATTATTAGTCATTTTTATCATAATCTTCATTTCATCTATCCAAATATCTATTTTTTATGTCTGTATATAAATACAAAGAAGAGTGTTCGTGGTATCGTATCGTACAGTACTTTTCGCACATTACCTTAAAACAAAGGAAAGGAGTGTAAGGAGAATATATGACGCAAATGTGAATGGTAGTCGAAGTCGGGGACGCCCGAGGAAGACATGGCACGACCAAGTGAATCAGATACTTGAGTCGGGCGATGTCAAGAGTCAGAATAACAGAAGAGCATGTATGAGACGATGTATGAATGTGAACGAAGCAAGGAGTGTGTGCCAAGATCGAGTTGTTTGGCGGTCCGTCCTCTCTGCCTACCCCTGCGGGGAAACGGCGTGATGGTTAGTTAGTTAGTTAGTTAGTTACCTTAAAACAAGAGGAAGGTGACAATCTCTACGTGTATTTCGAAAAACCACTACATCCCTTTTCCCACCCCTATTTGTGAAATTTTGATACTTTTTAGTAAAATTTTGAGCACCAGACATTAAAAATAAGAGGAAATTTACTGTTTACCGATTTTTTAAAACTATGCGTAAATGCGGGAACTAGTTTTCTAATAATTAAAACTTTTTGGAATGCCTTACCTATATCATGTTCGAAAGGAGCTCAAAATATTTAGTATCTTCTGTGCATTACATTTATATTTGGCTTAATCAGGCATTTTGTAACCCTGTTTTGAAGTAGTTAAAACAACTTAAAATGCATAAATGTTAACTAAATGCGATTCTGTTCTTGCTTTAAAATGCATAATGCGTGCACGTCGTAGCCAAGATTCATACCAATTATTTTTCCTATCAAACATTTCATTATTTTTCCCCTAATGTTTATAATAATAATAATAATAATTGGATGATTTATATAGCGCCGTTTTTGTGAAAAATCACCTCAAGGGCGCTGTACAAACTTACAATACATTTCTAAAATCTAGAAAAACTACAAACAATTAAAACAACTAATGGCTAAAAATTGCATCCACCGGTTCATAAGAAAATATATGTACAATGTCTCGACCAATGAACGCGATTATCCTCCCTTCTTACGACTATATCTATCTCACCGTGGCTGGAATTATCCTTAATTCTCAAATCATAAAAGTCAAAACACAATTTTCATTTTATCTACGCGTCAAACAGAAGGATAGAAGAGTGGCGGTCTAAGCCTCCTCTCCGCCGGGACGTCCCGGTGACATCTCAAACCGAGGCTTTAGACGGGACAGAAGATGATAACATTATTTGAGAAATTCTTTTTACTAGGGTGAAATGTACACCGGATGGCGTTTCCTTAATTTTGAATTTGTAATCATAAATCTCTGAATTTTACAAAAATGACAGATTTCTTTGAAGATTTATAATTTACCAAATAAAGAGAAACAAGAGACTTATTTTAAAAAAATTACAAAAATTAGTTATTCATCTTTTAGCCATTAAATTTATTAACTTTTTCAAACTAATACCCAATTTTCTTACCCTAAAACTATTAAAATCAGTGTATTACCCACTGTGCCAATCACGCACAGACTACGGAATTATAACTATGGGTAATGCTGTTTAAACTGCGCTCAATCCCAAAAGCATTAAATTACAAAAGTAATCACAAAATCAATCATAAAAATGATTCTGAAACTTTCTCTTTCTGCCAACACTGATACGATCTTCAATACCATCAACATTATGAAGATTTACTAGAAACATTTTGGTTAATTTGTACCAAGGTAACAAAACACTGTACAAATCAACACAAACTATACATATTACCCGGGTCAAAAATAAAGAACCACCTCAAACTTAATTTTTTAAACCTCCTTTGTACAAAGACATTTTTCAGTTATCAAATTTTTTTGTAACTGATTAGGAGAAACTTTGTAATTATCTTCTCTCTTTTAATTGGTCATCTATGCAATATGATGATATCAACACAGCTACCAATAAATTTTATTCTGTTTTGGGAAAGGCTATTAACATGTATATTTCCAACTTAATTATTTATGAAAATTTTATAACCAATGTTTTCTAAGAAAAGAAACAAATAGACTCTGTTTACACTGATTTTATTAAAGCCTTTGATACAGTTTCCCATAAAATTCTCATTTGGAAATTGGGAAAGCTTGGCATACGTGGCAATATATTAGCCTGGTTTGAAAGCTATCTTAATTGAAGACAAAAAAATGTTAGAATAAAATCCTACCTGTCAGAAAAAAATTATGCAACAAGTGAAGTTCCACGGGGTGTACACCTTAGCTCAATCTTAGTTATCTTGTTTATAAATGATCTTACCAAAATATTTCATTATGTATCTATCTTATTTTTTGCTGATGGCCTCAAAATTTTTACAATTATTCAAAATATTTACCACTGCAACATTTTTTAAGATAATATCAACAAATTGTTAATTTGATGTAAAGAAAATAGACTTGACTTAAATATCTCTAAATGTCAAATGTTTAGATTTTCTCAAATAAAAATTCCAGTGATCTTTAATTAAAACGTTGATAACAATGCTCCTAAGACATTAATACAAATTAAAGACTTAGGCATCACTTTTCAATCAAATCTTTCATTTGTTAACCACGTAACAGAAATCTGTAATAAGGGCTTAAAAATGTTGGGATTTATAACTAGGCTTACTAGAAATTTAAACAATATAAAGCGTATTAAGCTGTTATATTTTGCTTATGTTAGAAGCCAGCTTGAGTACAACTCTCCCGTCTGGAATCCACATTATAATATTCATGTACAAGCTGTTGAAAGAATACAAAACGAATTCTTACGTTTTCTAAATTTTTAAATGATTATTCCAGCAATTATGTTGAACTATAACACTCTGTTAAATGATTATGCTCAAATTGTCAGAAAGAAGAATTTTCACTGACATATAGTTTTGTATAAAATTCTAAATGATTTAGTTGATAGTCCGGTATTGCTTGAACTGATAAGCTTTCGGATACCACAACGTTATACCAGAAGTCAGGATTTATTTCAGTGCAGAAATTTTGGGACTAACTACCATATGTATTCCTCTTTGCCCAAAATACTAATGGAGGGAAATAATTATATGAAGTCAGTGGACATCTTCAATTTATCTTTAAACAAATATATCATATTGTTACTGAGGCAATTCAGTTATGTACAATTAATACTGTATATTTCTTATTATTCGTGTGTAAAAGCCCTCAAAAGAGGCGTTTATAATAAATAAATAAATATAATGCAGACTATACAGTACATTACTAGCTACACTAAGGCAAATAGAAACAGTGACTTCATTATAATAACTAGTTTGTCGTAATAATTAGTAATTAAATAATTAGTATTTTAATATTAAGTATTATATTTAGTATATACTATGTAAAACTGAAAAGTATACTGTATTAAATAATTAGAAAAAAATGAGAGATTTCTTACAATCAAACTGATTGATCAGTTTTGTAAGATTTGTAAAATAAAATATTTTGAAATTAAAACTGAATAAACATATTTAAAAAAAAAAAAAAAAAATTTATGAAATAATGAAATAATTGGAGTGCTAAAATAGATTCTTCGCATTATTGCGAGCAACTGTAAAATATTCTCGTCAAACTTAATTATTATTATTTATATTTTATTTCATCTTTTCTTTCTACATTTGTAAAATTATTCTCATTCATATTATACACAGTGGGGCAGAGAGGAGTTACTAGTTTCAAAAATCACTGAAGATCACCCAGACCGAGCAAAAGGGCGAGGTAGATGCCGTTAGGTCAGGATAATGATGCCGTTTATGGTAGTGACCATGCCGTGGTCAGGTAAGTACCGAGGCTTTGTTGTGGAGACGTTCTTTAAAAATGGTGAAAACGTTGTGGCTACGCATGGGGCTTCTCGGATCCGGTTTGAGTTAAATCGCAACGACAGTGTTCTTGATCCTCAAATCATTCGAAAATGGATCAATAATGTTGGGTGGACAGGAACTCCAGATCCCAAAATACCAGTTAGGCGACCTAAAAGTGTGCGAACACCTGACAACATCGCGGTAATAAGAGCGTCATTTATTGAAGAGTCTCCAACCCGATCAGCGCGGAAACATGCCGCTGCGCTTGGAATATCGTCCAGAATTGTAAGGCAAATCTTACACTCAGACCTTCACCTGTACCCCTACAAAATAATGCGTGCACGGGAATTGAGCCCACAATTTTTTGTGAAACGTAGAGATGCTTGCATTGCAATCGTAACTGCTGTATCCCTCGGCGCTGCTTTGTGCACTAGCGACGAAGGATTAATCATTACCGTGACTTCATCTCTCTATTGTGAGATTTTGGAGAACCTTAAGCGTCCCAAAATGAAAGAGCATGGTGAAGAACACGACAAAGAAGCCTTCTGGTTTCAACAAGATGAAGCCATGGCCCATGCTGTCCATCTTTCACGCAAAATCTTGCAAGAGCTCTTTCCAGGTCACCTGATCTCTTTGCGGGGAGGATATTCCATGGCCCCCTCACTCCCCCGATTTGACCCCGAGGGACTTTTTTCTGTGGGGAAATGTCGAAGCTGATGTAAAAAAACTTCGACCTCGAACCCTTGAAGCTCTGAAGGAGGAGATTGAGGACGTCATCGCTGGAATTCCGCAAGATGTGCTGGGAAGAGTGGCCGAAAGGCTCAATATGTGTATTGCTCGCCAAGGCCACTACGCTAGATGATATCATTTTCAAAACATCATGAAAAAACGGCATCATTTTCCTAACCTAACGGCATCCGCCTCGCTACTTTGCTCGGTCTGGGAGGCCTTCAGTGAGTTTTTGAAACTAGTAACTCCACTCTGCCTCACCCTGTATACAACATTTCCTGTTTTTTTTTGTAAATTTGTAAAGAAACGATGTAAAATTTATTTAACAAGAGTATGTATATATTATTTATGATGTACGTTTGCAGGCATTTATGCTTTCATCAGTAGGAGTTAGGCCCTTCTTCCACTGGGATACACGGAAGATAGTGATAATAATCCGATACTATTTTATTCAAGGATCTTGGCAATTACCGATCTGTGCAGAGTTTTTAACGAGGTTGTTCAGACACGCGTCACGCGTCGTCGAGACTTTAAACGTGACATCACTATTGTCAGACCTTTTTTCAACAATGCATGTGCTTTAGATCAATGCTAAGAACAAAACAGTAAACAATGAATGACACGATGGACAATTTTTTTTGACTTGACAACGTCTTAAAAATCGATGAACACCAGCTGCATTCACGAAAAAGCATGACTCATTGCCACGCTGTCACGATGTCACGTTCCGCCTGATCCGGGCGTAAAAGCGAGGGCGTGGAACAAGCGTTCGGCCAAAGCGTTCAGCGAGAGCGTGGAACAAGCGATAGAGAGGCATGATCGGCCTAAGCGTTCGGCTTAAGTTATCGTGTAAAATTATCGTCCGTAAACTGACTTTACAGACAAACAATTTTTTTTTTACATTTAGGTGCATCATGTGCAATATATCTATCTATCTATTTAATAAGAAGGGTGTCCGTAGCGGGCGGGCGGCTTGGATTTGATTTTTGTACAATTCTACAGTTTTATTCGATACGATGAAATTTTGCCTTCAAACCCAGAGGAAGATCATTGTTTACAATAGATTTCGAAAAGCTGCGTAAACCCGGGCGACGCCGGGGACTTCAGCTTTAGGACAAAAATTGTGTAATTTATAATATAATTGTTATTATGTTAATGTTATTATGGTATGACAAATAAGTAGTTTGTAAGTTGAAAAATGAACAATCACCCCATTTTTCTACACTAACATGTTTTTTTCTTTGTAAAAGGACCCAAATACACTTTATTAATGTAATACGTACATATTTAGGAATAAATATATTTCGTTTAAAGTTTATGACGTTTTCATTTTCCCAATCCTTTAGTTTTGAACCCATTGTCTATCTGGGCTAAAAGAATCTGTCGGTTTGCAATGGAAGGCAATCTAATTTAAACTTTAAACAAGAATATTTATTCAAACGCCTACATGGGTTGATTCTCATATCTCCGAACGGAGTAATTCTGAGAAACTAAACCAAGATAGCGCAACAATCAAATTACAAACAGTCACAGAGTATCTCTTTCATATCTGATACCGGGGTTAAATGCACGTACGCGCAATCTTCGTAGCACTTAAAATTACCTCTACTCCCGCATCAGCAAAAATCCTCCGAGAAGTCCTGCCACCCGGACACCCGCACGATGTCAGCAAACCAATTACCAACCCCGTGTCCGACTAATTTGTTTTCTTCGTGTCTCTATTAAGGTGAGCTTTGGCCGGAATGCCTCCAGACGGGGCGAGAATAAAATTCTTCAATTCTGATTAAACAAATACGTGCTGCACACGGTTCTCTAAATTGGCCCGGGCGCGCGGCGTGTCAACAGAGACGTGACATGCAATAAATCTTCTACCGAGATGAGTTTGCCAGGGTGGTTTTTCAATTTTGTCGTCATTTCTAAAAATATAGTGCCATTACTTCGTCACTCACTGTGTGTTGGAATAAAAACATATGAAAAGACGTATTTTTTTAAAAGAAAAAGAAGTAATCTTCGGGTAACACTTTTACAAAAAGAGATATATAAAATTATTTTTCCGCAAATAACTTTTTCATTTCAAATGTTATTGAGCCAATTTCAACTGTAAAGTTAAGCAATAAAGTCCCGTCTAATACAAAAACAAATTTATCAGTTAATAGCCACATTAAGTTTGGTTAATCTTACTCAAGAATTTATCAGAAAAAGAACTGACCATTATTTTAGAAAACTCGTCATAAAATTTTACTGAAAATGCCTTACTCGAAGCTTCAAGTTAATCCATAGAAGTCACTGAAAACTCTTTATACAAAACCTAGTTCGCGTCAGCATAGGAACTTCGTATATAAAATATTCTATATTTGGATATTCTAATTTTGGGTCGTTGGAAAAAAGCGATCATTCACCCTATTCCCAAGAATGGTGACCGCACCAGCCCAGCTAACTATAGCGATCACATCAGTTATATCCAAGGGAATGGAATGTGTGATCGACGACAAGCTGCTCACATACCTCGAGAAGAACAAGAAAATTTTCAACAATCGTCAATACGGATTCCGGCGAAGCCACTTCACCTCTTCCACATTTGATAAATGCTAGCGTCCCACAGGGAACGGATCTGCCTCCAACTTTGTTTATGCAGCACAAATGAACTTTTGACATGTGAATCAATTCATTGTTACGCGGATGATAATACAGTCATGATAGCTTTTTTTGACAAGCTCTCAAAGAACACAAAAACTCCAATGGCTGAGAGGGCTTTGAAGCGGAAAATGAGCGGTTACCTCGAGAGTGTTTGCACTTGGGGTAAGAAGAGTCTCGTCGAATTTAATGTTTCAAAGATCCAATCACCGCTGATTACGTCTAAAAGGAGGTGAAATGAAATTCTAGTCTCCTTCAACGGAAACAATCTTCCGAACTGACCTTCCAATTATATGCTTGATGTAATTCTAAGCGACCAGCTCAGGTACAGGGGTTTCATCGAAGCCAGAGTTAAGTTAGCCTCTCGGAAGCTGGGCGTACTGTACAGGGCCCGAAGGGAAGTGCCCAGTTCTCTTGTGGTCATGTCGGCTGGAGTGAGTTACTTTGTCCCCTGGGTTCTTCAGAAGTCTCTTCTCCACTATCCCACCATCTTCCTAGGGATCACGTCTGGCCACTGTGCTGCCGGGGACAGTGTGAAGGGTTTACCTTTCCTTCCACTGCTCACTGTCTTTCCTCTGGACTGCCTGCGGCTTGCCAGAAGCTCTAGATGCTGCTTTTGTGTTGTACGCTGCCGTGGGAATGTGTTTGAATTTGTTTTACTTTCTAATATATATTCCTCTAAATAAATGCTGTCTCTCCGCTAGCTTCAAGAACATGAACAAACTGCCTCGGATGAGAACACTTAAAAGTTTTTGGTATGTTGTGCCATGTAGGGACAGTCAGGGACTTTTAGAATCATTTCATAGTAGCTTCGTTTTAAAAATAAATGTAGAGTCTTGATGTGAGAACCAAAAGAGGGACCAATCTGGTCCTTAAAACAGTTCGGGAAAGTGGTGTGTGCCGTCGACTGTACAGGGCCCGCAGATACTCCAGAAGCACACAATTGTCAGCCGTTTACAAATCGTAAGTGCGCCTCGTGGTTGAATTTGCCAGCCACCTTTGGTCTTGAGCCCCAAAATACATGAAAAAACCCTCGACTTTGTGCAGAAACGGGTGGCCTTTTTGGTATATTCTCCTATTTTTGTCACATGAGAACAGGGCCTCCTGTTTTTTAAATTTTTTTAAAGGTGCCGGTAACCCGGGCGTTTATTAATATCAAGAGTTATTTACATTTACATATATGTGCGCTACCCGACTCACTCGATAATATCTGTTGTGAGCCGGGTAACAAAATGGTTTGTTACTTTATTCTTATGCATTGCGTGATTTTTTATATTAACACGTAGGTATATGTAGCAACCGTATGTACCATTACGTACTGTTTTAAGTTAAATAAATATTTTCTGCTTGAATTTTGTGATTTTTATTAGAAAAAATGTGATGTATCTAGACTACATAATTTTTCCAAAAGATGACGAGCATTTTTTACGTCAAAGTAATTTGTCACTACCATTTACTACCCTAGGAAACTACAACAAATTATATACATATAGATATTTACTGACGGATTGATGTAACGAGAGTATGGAATTTCCCTAGAGCTGCAAACAAGTGTGGATCTGGAGAGGAGATTGGAAAACTTGCGGCGAAAGGGGGGGTGAAACATCAGCCAATCGAGGAAACATCCATCCGATGGTCGAGAAATCTGAAGGCACGATCGTACGGTATAAAACTACTCGGAAATAAAATCCCCTGGTAAATAGTACGTTTTTTTTCAATGATTATTTTTCTTTCCGTTCTCTCTGACACTAGATTTAAACTTGTGTATAATATTTAAATAGTAATTACAACGGACTTAAAACCCATGGTAAAACCTAGTTAACCCATGGTAAACCTAGTTATAATAATAGTTACTGAAATAATAATACACAGTAAACATAAACATACATAATAATACATACAACAATACGTAAATTATGATCCTAATCTAACTTATATAATTATTATTTCATATGGTCACATAACGATTAAAACTAATAAACAAAACAAAAGCATCGTTTACAAATCAATATTTACAGACCCATTACACAACAATACTCACATTGCAATCCAACACAACGAAAACAGGAGAGATCAGTCAATCGTATACGATAATATAAATTTTGATAATTTAAAACATCATTAAAGTAAATCTTGGCAAGAGCTTTTCCAAAAAAAAAACTCATATGACGCGTGGAGTTAGTTTGTTGACTTTTTTAAAAATGAATTAATTAATAACACCACCATTTTAACAAAAAAAAATCCTAACAAAATTAAACCCTTGATAAACTATTAAATCATCAACTGCATTCGTAGAAGAAACTCACATCACAAAAAAGTGAAAGAGAATCCTTACGACATAATATCGCTAAACATCTACCGACCGGTCAGTGGTTGAGCGGGTATCGCGTTTCGGTCCCATCTCGGCTGGCTAAGTCTTCCATTACATGTAAAAAATTTTTACGCACAACAATGACGGAGCAAAGGTTAAACGATCTTGCTTTGCTTAACATAGAAGCAGATTTTTTAAGTAAATTGGATTGAGAAGATTTAATTAATGATTTTGCTGCGCTTAAGTGCAAACGAGTTTTGTAACACATTGTGAAACAATTATTATATATTGTATGAGAATAAATCTGTTCTTAAACTAGTTAAATAAATAAAACCTAAAACCGTTTTAAATGTTTTATTTAAATGTGCAATTATCCTTGAAACCTTAGAAAGTATTACGAAATAGCAGCTATTATAGTTTCTGGGTCGATTTCGATAAAAATTGGCAATAAATTAAATTCATTATGTAGTATATACGATGGGTAGTGAGAAAGGGCGGCTGGTACTTATACTTTCCTAGGGCCTAGGGCGGCCATGACTGCAAATCCGCCACTGGGTGTATCCCAGTGAGAAGGGCGTTGAACAAGTTCCTGTAACTAAATTTTATATAGATAAATAAATAAATAAAAAACAAATTTTTAAACTCTATCATTTTACCGTCTACGAATTTTTCTGAATTCAAAATATCACCAGATATGATATGCCAATTGTTGCGGAAAAAACCTTGGTTTGTGAAAACGTATATTTTTGTATACCTATGATGTATTTATATATTAGACCACATGCCACCCCACGCCTCAATGGGTTCAGCCTAGTGAGATAGTTTTTACCAACAACAAAAGTATTTTTATGTATCTAAGTATAATTGGTTAATTAATTTTTCTTTTAAAAAGTAATGTCTCCTATTTTTTTCTACTTAAATAAAGTTAGTTAAGTGAAAATTTTGAATTTGGTGCTCTTCCTCAAACCTTCTTCTACAATCTGCTGCAGTAGTAACTTTTTGTGTCAACAAGTGGCAGCACTGCAAAATGGCTGACATCAATGTTCGTATTAGACACCGTTCTGTGATTGATTCTTGACTGTAGAAGGTGAAACGCCCATTCGCATTCATGAAAGACTGAAACATGTGTACCATGATGCAAGAGTGAGTGAGTGTCAGTATTTCTAGGCGACGGGTTTGTCGCTGTAACGAAACTGAAGGACAAACCACTGGCTAACGAAAAACGGAGTGGCGCAGGCCGTTGATTGCAGTGACTGCATGCAACATTGAACGAGTTGATGACATCATTCGTGGTGATCCCAGATAACAGATGTCGCATTCTCCCCCTCGGTAAAAGAAGCGTGATGACGATTATTCGACAGTTGACTATTCAACAAAAGTTTATGCAAGAAAGGTAACCGGCCAGAATAAAGAAACAAGAAAAACAATAGCCTCACAATATTTGCAGCGCTTAGTTTCTGGAAAAAATTGAGACCGGAGACGAAATAGGTGTAAATTTTTTTAAACCTGAATTAAAGAGGCAGTCAATGGAATGGCATCACACAAACTCACCAAGGACAAAAAATTCAAAACTGTGTGATCGTCGGGAAAAGTTATGGCGATGGTGTTCTGGGTGTAACCGTGTTTTTTACTACACGGTGATACATGCCTTATTAAAAGATGGACCAAAGCTGTGGAAATGGATGGATATTATATTGAAAAGTAACAAATTAATTGTCAATAGTGTGGTTTTCAACACATATAATTGCATATTTATTCCTTGACAATAAAGGAGAAAAAAATACGAGGCATTACTTTTTGACTGACCCTGGTGTATGTAATACATACAAATTGGATATTTTTAATGAAAGTGGTGTTACCTCCAGATGGATCGCTCAATGCAAGGAAGCCGCTTATCAAATTAAGGACTAAAAAATCAAAATAAAGTATAAGAAATCAGTTTTATCTTTAGTAGTAGATTCGGGCCTTTCAATCAATATTCAAGTATTTATTAACTTACGTGGTAGCCGGGAGCGGCTCACGTGCATTGGGCGAACCGTCTGAAGTCATCTTTGAATTTTTTTATTACATTTAAATATAGACATCGTATCATTTGTAAATATTTTTTAAAATGTCGTATTTAGACCTATGTCAAAAAAATTGTCAAAGCAGTCGCTCAGTTTGCTTAAGTGGGTAGGTGCTGGTTTTTAAATCGGTTCTATATAGCTACTTAGATGTATCGGTACGTCGGGATAGGGGGCTCAATAACGAAGACAGTTCTAATACAACGGGACGGATGGCAACTTAGTCACGCCGTAAGGGTATTTAAGTAAATACAATTGTTTTCACAAATTAGAAAGAAATCGATAAAATTTAAGGCACTCACCACCATTTGTAGTAAAGTTAGTTGACTTCCACGTGAACCACATCCTTGCGATGTCCATCACATCAGCAGGGTGTCGATATTAGGTGTGTCTAGTGAATAGCTGTAATCTTATGAGTGTATCACTGATACCGTTTTACATTCAATACTTGTCAATATTAGTGGCACCTTCAAAACGCGGAAATGTGAAAATTCTCAACATCTCGAAAGTCAAACCCAACATTCTAGATAAGAATAACATTTAGTTTGAGTAAAATACTTACATATATAGCTCTTTTTAAAAACTGTTCTAGTAAGTTCTCCGTTCAAAGCATGCCGTGCTTTAAACATATTGCAACGCAGGATATTGCTGAAGTTTGAACAAGGCAGGAATTTATACTGACAAAATTCTCGACAAGAAATATCTGTAACTCCGCCCGTAACATTTGCAACTTCATGTTTTGTGTCGCGGCGTCATTGTCGTGTACTTTTAGTTATTTTGCTTGTCTTACATCTTGCATACATATTATTAAACTTTGTCAATGGAGAACAATAATTCCCCGAGTTATGTACGGCATTGTTCAATTGTTTCACTCTCGAGGAGGGGAGTTGGTTTTTACTAAGATATGTTCCCATTATGCATAGTACCTGAATACAGTGGAGGAAATTTAATTAAAAGGGAACTGAAAAGGGAAGAAGAGTCAAAACTCAATAACTTACTAATTAACTAGGGGTGGGAAAATAACGTAAACACTTCTTGCTTCATTCGCATTCAGTCATGTGTCATCACTCAAGCATTTTTTTTATATGTAAACATTAGCTCCACGTAGGAGACAAGGAATACTTTTTCGATGACGTAACCATCGGCATTTCCGCCCTGTCAGGGGTCAGATCTGATAGGCCAAAAAGATCACTAAAGAAAATATTTTTCCTCAGGGCCTGTGTCATCTTTGGGATGCTACGTGGAGGATCTTTTGAGGAAAAGAAGGAGCGAACCGGGATGTTTAAGATTGTAAGAGTTATAGGGAAGAAAACATAAAAGCTGGCATATCGTCCATTTTATTGTCAAATGAATGATGTCTGTGTCACCTTTTTCTTAGGAGTCACCAACTATTCTTGCTCAATATTATTATTTATTAAAAAACGAATATTAAATTTCTACTCTTCCATTTAAAAACGGTGTCGTTCTCTGTCACTCTCTTCAGATAATAGGTCTCACGCAGTGAAGTATTCACATCAAAAACACACGCCTATTTTTTTTAAAAAGCAATGCCATTGCACAGTGATAAACCAAGTCTTACCAAGTACCTTGGAGATTTCATCACAGCAACAGAAAAAATAATTTTATTATCCAAAGATCTAATCAATCTATGGAAACAGCGTCGTTGATCCCTTCGGCACCGGTGCATATTCGAGAAAAGCGCCAAACGTGCGTCCAACATTTGTACACTGGTTGATATTTGTCACATGAGAACGGGTCGTTTCTACGACTTATATTTTTCTACTGAAAAAAAGACCAAAACTACCTAAACAAAGTGAATTTGCGATTATTAAATAAATATATTTTTTTGTTTCAATCACCAAGATAATAGCTAGATTAAATGGTTATAATAATTAATCATTTATTTACACAGCCCTTTCCCTTTCGTCCAATGAAATATGATATCTGCTCACATTTTTTATTGTTTCAATATTCTATTGTTGTTGTGGTCTATTAAATTATTATTTTTGTTGTTGTGATCTCGCACTTGCATACCTACGGCGCAGCGCTAGGAAAAGAGACAACAATACAATACAACAATATCGTGTGTAGACCCATCGCCAAGATCTAGACAAACCTTACCCTATAAACCCGAGAACCCCTGCTAAGTCACCAAAGTAGCGAACCGCTCGGGGTGACCCACTTGAGGTGACCGCACAATGACGGCAAATCAAAGATACCGTCGTTTTTATGTATTTTGGATACATTCTCAACTTCCGTTCGTCTCGTTTCCGTTACGCTCTGGTCACGTATTCACCAGCTTAATACCCAAGTTAAGCGTGTGTAAAGAAGTTTTACTTCAAAAAATCTACGGCCTGTGCTATCGAGGGGTAAGGGTCTTTACTAGCAATCCGGTGGTCACGGGTTCAAATCCCGACGTATAAAGATGACATAGGTTATTAAGAAAAAAAAATATAGAGGAAACAAAGAGGCCGGCAAACCATTCCAGAGCTGAGCTGTTGAACTCAAGAACAAGTTGTAGGAACGACCCGTTTTCATATGTCGGATGCGTAAATTTTAAAATTATTAAAAACTATCTGGAACCTGGCATGCATTGCAATGCCATTGAAAGAAATAAATTGATTCTCTCTGCATGTTCTTTCACGTGCATTCCCGTTCACCTCCCTAGTCCCCTTCCTCTCCCGCGTTCCCCTTCCACCTTCCCCGCCTTCCCCCTCCCTCGTCAACCCTCGAGCGAACCCCACCTCTCCCGTTCCCCTCCTATTCCTGCATTTCCTCCCTGCCGCTAAAATACACACATTTTCTTACACAACAGACTGATTAACTTTGTGTTCACACGTTTCATGATGTCATTCCGCTCGCGAGTGAAAGACGCCAGAAGCCAATATCCAACATTGTCGGATCACTTCACTCTGCTCTGCATTATCACTTTCGTTTCATTTCATGTTCAGACGTGTCCCTCCGAGGGAAGAAGTAGAATGAAATACAGAAATGAACGATTAGTGAATCATCTGATTGCCCCACAAGCGCAGCAGTGACGTTTATATAAACGCGTGGTGCCTTGCAGAGCCGGTAGAGTTCCAGAAGTAACGAGAAAACCGGCGCGCCTTCCTCGCGAGTCTCGAAGCTTCTAGACTGCAATGCGCGCGGCGCGTACTAGAAATCTCGAAGGTTCTAGGCTGCGCTGCGAGTGGTTCGTATTATTTTACACGTGAAAAGACTGTTTTAAAAAATATTATTAAATATTATAATTTCGTTATGTGTACACTTGGAGGAATAATACACACATTCCTCCAAGTGTGTATGGAACATTCTAATATTCTTTTCGGTAGGAACTTAAATAACATTCTAAAACTCAAAAATACGTAAACCTTATATTTTCCCACATAAGTACATAAATGATTTTATGCTGCACGCCGTTCTTACAGTACGTCGCGCGTCGCCTTAGTTCTTAAATGTCCAAACGACCAATTTAGTTTTTGTTCATACTCCACTTTAAAATTAAAAATAAACTGTAAAAAATTATAGTTAATCACTTAACTAAGAATTATTTAAACTTATGAGACCTTTACCTTTACGGGAACAGCTTTATCTTAAGCACCTATCATAATGTTTCACTGAAATAATGAAAGAAAACCTATTCACAGTTTCACCTTCACAAACCTACCTTACACCCAACATAATAAAATTGCAAAATATATTATGTAAAAATGTTTTCAAAATTGATCTTTTATGTAAAAATGATAATTAAAATGATAATTAAAAATGTTTTCAAAATTGATCTTTTATGTAAAAATGATAATTAATAGGTAAATACTGTAATACATAGAAATAAATAAATAAAACCTTCTCCTCCTGTAAAATTTTCTAATGGTCGTTTGGACGATTAAGAACTGAGGGGACGAGTAGACGATGTATTAATGGTCAGCACAGTTGCCTTCCAAGTTGATCGGGGTTCGATTCAGTAGCACATTTTTTTAAATTTCAAATCCCATGATTTTTCACGGTTCTACTCCTAGTTGTTTAATTAAAATATAAAATAGTCGTTTGTTTTTGAGATAGGAATATTAACAAAAGCCTCCCTTCCTTCAAATTTCTGTTAAAATAAAAATCGTCGGTCCGCACATTCCGCGAAAAGCTTCGACTTTATTTCATCCTGCTTTATTGCTGAACGCTTTTCTTAAGCACTCCAAGATCTTACGCAATTGGCTTGTTTGCTCTAAAGATTTTTTTCCATTCTGAAATTCTAGAAATTCTAAAGTCGTGTATCTACTTAACCCCGCATGATCCCAGATTTAAATTAATTCAAATTTAGAAATATAAAACTGGCGCGTCGCGCGATCGCAATTTATTGGTCGTAATTTCATCCAATTCCGCCTTGAGCCCCGCAAAGCCCGCCAATAGGATTTGGGAACATCAACTCGGCTGCTTCTGCTATGCCGTGTTATGTTTCCCGCGATAAGTGGGTAAATGCGAAAGAAATGAGATTTCTTCCTTTCGCGGCAAACGTCACGTTCCGCCGTGTTATTGGAACCGGAGTAATGTTGGTGGAAGCGAACGAAGCTCGCCTGGAAATGGCGGGAAACAGTCACCGTGTTGAGAAAAGTGGGCTTCGGAGATAATTTCTTAAAAATATCACACAGGAATTCTTGCGAGGAATATATAAATTGTTGATTTTCGCGGGAGCACGTTGGGAAAGCACCATTATGTAATGTGTGTTTTGTTTGATTAGAAAAATGTTGACTTTGGTGCCTACCTATTAAAGCTTGTGCTAACTACGTGAATCCATTTTTTTATTCTTGGTATATTCACTTATCTTCAATGTGAGGGAGCTAATGTATCGTATTGTTTTCTTAATGGGTATGAGTTTTACTTTACCGACTTTCACTTCCTTACGATCACAGTGCGAAAAAGGACCGAAAATATAAATTATTTGAAATTATCCACATTAACCCGTAATGTATTTAGGTACTTGCACGTTAGCATAAGGGTTGCCACGCGTCTTTTTGTACTGTTTTTTTAAAGACATACCTTTAAACGTTTTACGTTATGAAAAATCTGACAATATTTCATTTCCTCTTACTGCCATCAGCGAACAGTGTTGCTTTTACGATGAATGAATTGGCTAATGGATTGAACCCGCGACGCCTGAGATCTCGACATGTTGAACCGCTTGACCAGCTAATAATCAATTTGTTTAAATAATAATAATTATTGGATAATTTGTAGAGCGCCGTTATGGTGAAAAATCATCCAAGGGCGCTGAAGTATCTAATAGATCTATTAAAACAAACTTTTAGCCACTTTAAACTTTTGATTTTGCTACATACCGCTGTCCTACCTAATATAATTTTATTTATTGAATGCAAATGATTTTTTTTATTTTATGTTTTACGCATTTTGAAGAAAGGGCTACATTAATAATAAATTTCTTCTTAATTTTCAGCAATCTGTCATTATTGTGAATCTCGAACCAAGAAATTTAAAAACTCAGAGTGAATTTGTTTGCTTCCTTTCAGCTCTGGTGACTTGCTACCAATCCGGGCAGCCATTGTGGAAAGATCAGGAAAAAATCCTCCCTAAATTGAATTCAGGGTGATAAAGTTTTTGCGGGAAAGCTACGAAGGGACGTTCAGAAACATGCAAAATGTTTCATGAAAGAAATAATATCATTTTAATAAAGTATCGGTATTTTGTTTTATATTTCTTCGATTGTGCTTGCGGTGATCACCGTGACTGGGCGATAAGCTCATTGGCTCTGATATTAGAGGTTGCGGATTCAAATAAAATTGAATTAGTTGTTGTGTGTGATGATTAACAAAGGACCTTAAGGGGGGAAATAGGTATAGGAAGGCGTATTTAGAGCGATTTTCATGATTTTTTTTAACACATGAGGAATATATAACAACAATGTTACAATGTAAGTGCCATCCGGCTGGGCAATTTGTGTAACTCCTATAGGTCACAATATTCATTTGAAATCAAGTTTTCAAGAAAATTTCCATTTTTATAAGCGTTTCTTCTAAACCTCACTCCTCCAAAAAAAATCAAAAATTAATATTTTTTTGAGGAATGTGAAAATTTTATGTGATTTTTTTACCGTTATTTTGTATGTCTTTTTGCAATAAAAAATAGTTAAAATAAAGACATTTTTTAGGATTGTAGTTCAAATAGAGCGATTTTACTATCGATTTATGAAAGGAAAAAAATCATGTTTTGAAGACTCTACACCTATTCCCCCCCCCCCCCCCCCCCTCCCTTAACTGTTTTAAATCAAAATTACCATTAAGGTTAAACTTAGGGGGCAAACATTAATTACTTGAGCAGTTTTTCTTCCAATCTAGACCCCCCCCCTTGGTTAGATAAATTTGGGCCATTTCATATATTCTTTTTAAGTAACGTGAGATTTTGCTGGACCCCCCCCCCCCCCCCCCTCCCCCACCCCCTTTTGAGCTCACATAATGAATGTATGCCCCCTTAACCCTTTGAGCCTCGGAAGGATATTACTAGCCACAACCATAGTATTCCAT
This sequence comes from Glyphotaelius pellucidus, assembly GCA_936435175.1. Classification (NCBI taxonomy): domain Eukaryota; kingdom Metazoa; phylum Arthropoda; class Insecta; order Trichoptera; family Limnephilidae; genus Glyphotaelius; species Glyphotaelius pellucidus. The sequence goes on along the minus strand of OW386538.1, from coordinate 27,324,793 downwards.
TAGAGCTTCTGAAACACAGATCTGACCGGGGCGGCCATACATTTTAAAAGTATTTTTAACTTTTTTTTCTGTAATGTGGAGGTATGTGATTTGTTCTTTGATGAGTAAGAATCTGCAGATCAGTGGGTCGAGGAGTGACGGACTTATGAATCCATCCCTTCCACCGCGCTACAAAGCAATGGGTTGAGAGAGTTCTGCTGGAGTGTCCAAATGGTCCCTCTTAACCCGAATCGGCCTGCCATAAAATAAGTAGGCAGACGCAATAAATGGCGGGAGTCGAATAACAATGATAAAACGAACTAATCATAAACCATACGCACACCTTTTATACATCACTGCAAGCATTCTTTCTCACTCGCATGCATCCATTTAAGGTAGTCCCAGAGTGAGGATTTTTTTCGTTTTCATATAAGACATGTAAGAAGGAAGAGGACGATCGTCGATAACGCATGTGTACGACCTCTCTCTGGGACCACTACATAATTTACGCTACGTACTACAACTATAATAAGGTTAGTCGCAATAGCACTATCTTCGTTTTAATAGCGTGTGCCATTTTTTACCCATGAGGATATTTGGTTTATCCACGTATCCATCGTGATATTACAGAGCGCTTCTTGTATTGCCCGATCAGAAAATAATAAAGGAGAATTATGTTATTTCAGCATCGAAATAATACGTCCCGATGATAGACGTTTTGATAATTGAATTGTAGAGGAAACAACAAAACGAACGACTTATTGTCTACCATTAAGTAAAAAAATTAACTAACTAACCATCACGCCGTTTCTCCACAGGGGTAGGCAGAGAGGACGGACAGCCAAACAACTCGGTCTTGCAGCACACACTCCTTGTCTCGTTTACATTAATACATCGTCTCATACATGCTCTTCTATTATTCTGACATGGCCCGACTCAAGTATCTGATTCACTTGGTCGTGCCATATCTTTCTTGGGCGTTCTCGACTTCTTCTACCATTCACATTTGCGTCATATATTATCTTTAGACTCCTTTCCTCATTCATTCGCTCTACATGCCCGAACCATCTGAGCGTCCCTTTCTTAATTTTACTCAACGCTTTGCGAATCACCACGTTTCTCGCACGATCGTACACGGTTTTACCACACATCCGTCTCAGGGATCTCATTTCTACAGCATTCAGTCTACTTTCATCCTTCCTCTGCCAGTTCCATGCCTCAATGCCATACATCAGGGTAGGTACCAGTACTCCATTGTGGACGGCTAACTTCGCTTCTTTGGACAGTTTTTTGTTGGCGCCAACGGCGTTCAGCCCTCCATTAACGGAGTTACCTGCATTTACCCTTCTTTCAGTATCTTTATCAGCCTTCCCGTCTCTCGTAAATATACTTTCCAAATACACTCTCACCAACCTGCTCCAAGTATTCATCATTCACAACTACGTTGCACATTGTTTTCGTACTCTCTCTTTCTAGTAAGTCTTCTTTCGTATGGTAGGGGGTCAGAGGGGGACATCTAGGTCTGCGAGCCAGTCTAGGGCCTCAGGCGTTGCCATGGTATTAGTTAATTTATGGGCGTTGCCCTGTGGACTGGGAATGAATGGAGCGGGCATTCATTGACCACATGTTCGGTGGTATGCACCTCACCGCATTCACACATCTCCGACTCTTTAAGGCCCCATCTATACATCATATGGGCCCATCGGCTATGGGAGCACCTTATCCTATTGATGGCGGACCAAAGTTTGCGAGGCAATGAGAACCCAGGCTGTCTCTCAGTGGGGTCTTGTTCGAGATGGGCATTTTTCATCTTGGCCGATCGCCACTCAAACTTCCTATCTTCCTACCTCCACCTATCTTCTGGGGTGAGAGGTAACTGGAAGAGTCTTTCTCCTTCCGTCCAGAAAGGTTTTCAGGACTTCAAAAGGCATGCCGGTGAGAGACGACATCATCGTGCAAAGGTGTTGCGCTTTTTTGCAGCGCCTCCTTGTACTCCCTTAGTGTTGCAATCTCTCGCCTGATATTGGGGGGGTTTATATTTGCAAGTAGATTTTAATGTTCCACTGATGGTTCTTATTGTAGCATTAAACTGAACGTTGACCTTGGAAGTGTGGGCGCTTCTAGCCCGTACTGAAGCACAGTATTCAGCTGCTGAGAAAACCAGAGCAATGGATGCCGTTTTAAGCGTGTTGGCGTCGCATCCCCAGCTATTTCCAGCTAGCTTACTGACTAAATTTAGTCTTGTCCTTTGTAGTAAGTAAATAATAACAAATAAAAAAAACACTTTCTTGAATAAATTTGCGTAATAATTGAGTACCTATGTCATATTCTTTTATTTTTATTGACCCATTTTTGACCGTCATTGTTGTTCAATGGTTTATTTGATTTCAATCGGATATTTGAGCAATTGCGTATCAATTCGTGAACCCCATCTAAAAAAAATAGTGTAGTAAGGAAAAAAAGAAAACAGATTAAACTAAAGCTGAAGTTTGTGAATCGTGTGAAGGTGTTGAATTTTTTTTCGCGACTACTGAACTTCTCCCAATTATCTCGAGCTGTAAGTCTTTAACACCTCCGATTGAGGAATATTTTGAGGCTAAAGGTAGCGGGTAGGGGAAAGAGAGGTATAAGAGGAAGGTGAGGAAGTATCTGCATATTCAGATGCGATCACCAAATATCGCTAGTGCGATTTTCGATTCTCAATGGTGGTCTTTAATCATGGCGATCTTTCACTCTGGAAAGTGGTGCAAATGTAGTGTTGCACCGGGATTTGACCCCGCGAACTCCGGATTCTTAGACAAGGATCGGAAACCAAGGGCACACCAAGACAATAAAAGAAATAGTGAATATGATGAAAAAGGTTATGGCGAATAATGTGATCAACAGGATATAATATAACGTTAATTTAGGTGTGTAACAACAGCTACGCACCAAAAACAGTGGATATAATCTAATATATTATGATCAACTGATTTCCTACATAGCATTCAGTTTTTTTTTTACATTAGCTCCACTCAGGAGGCCCTGAGCCAAACAATTTCCCTCGGTGCCAATTTTATCTTTGGGGATGATGTGTGGAGGGTCTTATTAGGGGACGCAAGGAGAGGAAGTTCTGTGAAGGAAAAAGGTACAAGGTGTGGGTAGGACTCAGGGGGTCAGTGTGTCCAGAAGTGACGGACGTAAGAATCCATCCTCCCATTGCACCGCAAGGTGATGGATTGAGGGAGTTCGACTGGAGATATCAGAAAGTCTACCTCAACCAGTCTCTTCCACACAGTGGATGGGCAAACATATCCGCCGCCAAGACCTAGACAACCCTCATCCCACGAACCTGGGCCTTCCTGCCAAGACACTAAACGTAGCGAACCACTGGGGGTAAGCTATTGGCTTATGGAGTGTTGTTATCTGACAAATGATTCCCGTGGCGGCGGAACCCTACCCGCCTCCAAAATTGTATACAAATTGCACATTTTTTTTAGATTTTCACGGCCAAAAGTATTTTCGTTATTTGTTTTTGGGGTGTTATGACGTGTTGCGCTAGGTTGAAGGAGGTAGCGCAACACGGCATAACACCCCAAAAACAAATAACGAAAATTGCACATTGTTCGACAAGGCGGAATATATGGCAATTAGAGACAACTAGGTGACTGCCTGCCTACCTTCTAAAATATATGAATGCATTGTGTATCCTTTAACTGAAATTCATTTCGTAATTGGAATGTTCTCGTGTGAGAGAGAATAATCTGTGGTTACGCCCATACACACACCTACTCTTATACATACCCACATAGCACACATACATACTGTCACTGCTTGGGATTTGGTAGTAATATTGTTGCGAATTCCTTTTTCCTACCTATCCATTGCCTACCCGTCATTCCTTATTCAGTAGTCTGTAATAAAACGCCCGCCGCAACAACTAGCCATTTTGTGCTCCGCTCCGCCTTTAAACTAATTCCGCTGTATTTTATAAAATAAAATAATTCGCGCCTATCACTGTGTGTGCATATTGGATGGAGAGAAAGCAGACGAGGGCCAGCCTACAAATTCCTTTCGGTGAGTCCTTTCCTTTCCATGCCATTATTTTTACCATTTTTTCAAGCAGTGATAGTAAACACAATCAAGGTCCTTCGCCAGTGAATTTTTAATACACAGACATAACAATTCCACTCTGCACAACCGCATATCTCAGCCAATCTGTAAAATCCGTATCTTATTTCCAATGAAATGTTCTCCATTTTTCTTACATCAATGATACCCGCTTTTTTAAATCTCGAGTGATCAGACTATGAACTAAATATTATGGCAAAGTCCTCGGGACCTAGGAAAATACTCAGAAATAATATTAGCTGAGTGTTCTAGAAATAATCTCAAAGAACTCATTCCTAAAAGGTAACGCTTTTAGTTTAGCCTGAACTAAAAAAATTTTTTGATAATTCAGTATTCATCTTTCCTCAAATGATGAATTTTCTATTTCGTTTTTGTTTGAGCTAAGTTATTTTACAGCGTGTGTTAACCTCCTAAGACCCATATTTTAAATAATAAGTCATAAAGACCCATAGTACAAAATTATGCATAAATTTATTTATTGCTGTCAGACCCAGAGACATAAAACTTCATAAATTTGAAGCAATGTCTTTTAAGGTTTTGAGAGTATTTTTCCCACAATACTAGGTGTTTAAGGGACATTTTTGGTTAACTTACGTCGACCTATATTTTGTGCAAAATATTGTACTTTGGGTCTGAAACGTTGCAGGGAAAATAATAAAAAATAATAATGAGAATGAAATTATTTAAAAAACGTATTAAAAATAAGATGAAATCCTTCAATCTGAAACTTTTTAACTTAGCTACATTCTTATAAGGCAATTTAACCAGTTTTTGTAATATCACAATCACATTATTTAACCATCTTTCGAAAGAGTCAGACTCTTTAGGTCGTTAATAACAAAAATATTATACTTATAAGAAGAAAAATAATAACTCAACATAAGTGAGACCTTTTCGGAACTTTAATTATAGTTAAGTCGCTCATGGAAGGCTTTATAACAGTTACTAGCCGAAGTTAGACAAAGAGCTACCAGGCAGGTACTGCATTTTGCGGTAGTTCTTTTATCGCGGCCATTATAAACAGACTTAACGTTTGATACTGGGAACCAATGTACAAAAATTTGAAAAGCATTATTAGTGTGTAATAATTACATCTTAAAGTTTATAATAACATCAACAGTAATGAGATAAAAGTAATGATTAAGTAAATATTTTCAGATTAAACTTACCGTTAACACGAAGTCGCAACATGTTTCGTCGGTCATGGCAGCTGGTTTTGACAGTTCACTTATTTTTTGGTTGGCAGCATTGATGACACGGAGAATATAGACTAATCAAGTAATTTTGACATGTGAAATTAACCGCGAGAAAATTTTAAAAAAACTCAGAAGAGCTCAAAGAATATGTACAGTGGGTGGTTATTACTATAAACTTTTTACGAAGGTGGGACTGACAAAGGCTGTTTATTTTTCACATAATTTTGTACGCGGGGTCTTAGGAGGTTAAAATATAGGTGGGTGGATACTTGCTCTGAAAATTAGGAAACTTAGATATACATGTGTGATTTTCTAAAAATATCACAACTTAACATAGCCAGGTAAGATTTTTTTTTTTAACAGTGTTAATAATATTGGTAATAATTTGGATGATTTTAATTGCGCCGCTTTTGTGAAAATCACCTAAATCACCTTATATTATAACTGTTACATTATATGTTCACATTACTGTTTTACAATATTTAAACGTAACATTAAATTAATACAATTTATAAACTCGACCACCACAACACGGGCATGTGCCTAGCATGGTGGTCGAAAAATTAAAAAATTTATGTAACAAACAATTTCAATGAATAAAGAAAACTTAAAAAAAAAAAAACATTATGTACAAATTTTGCTATAGATACTAATAAAAAAATAAAAATTAAAAAAAATGAATTTATTTATTAACGCCCTTTTTGGGGGTTTTTACATGTGAATAGGAATAAGTTATTATACATAATTAATACAGTCCAGACATAAATAATTAAATAATAATAATAATTGGACAATTTGTAGAACGCCGTTTTTGTGAAAAATCACCTCAAGGGCGCTATTATACATAACTGAACTGCCTGAGTAACAACATTCTGAATTTTAGTGATAAATTGAAAATGTCCACTGACTCGGTATAACTATTTCCCTCCGTTAGTACTCTGGGCAGAAACGAATACATTTTGTATTATTTATTATTTAAAAATTGTATTTTGATATTATAAAGAAAACTTTTAACAATCGTAATTTTTATATTTTAAGATTTTTTTACCTGAATAATGTTACTAATAAACAGCACAAATGTTTAAGTTATTCATATCATTTTATGTTGATAAATAAATATATAAATAATTTGTTTTTTTAATACCAATATATAAAAATAAAATGTGTGAAGGACTGATGAGAAGGCTTGTTTGAAAACCTTCAGTTCGTTTCCAATAGTTCTAATAATTCCATAACCACAGTGCATTTTCAACGTATCCCAATTTATTATTTTAGCCCAAATCAACAACACATGTCGATTAATGAAATGCTTGTATTGCGCCATAACTGTGGTAATCTACTCTTCGCTAAATGTTTCATAGTCTGTCTGGAAACAATAATTAATATTCTCAATGTACGTTTATAGAATATTACTCAACATATAATTTAATCCAGTCTTTTACTGCGCACAAAATTTCAATATTAATTAATTGTTTGAAATGAATGAGTGAAATTTTGTGCTTATGTAAGTACTCCTAGTATGTTAAATGCTTTGTAATTTCTAAAACTCCAGTAAAGGATTAAATTGGACCCTTTTCTAAATATTGCGTATTAAACCGTAAATCAACGATACTGTCAACTTGACGGGTAAACTTTTTTCTACCCGATGCCAACAGGAACGAAAAAACAAACTTTTCATTATAAATTTTAAATAAGAAACCCATAAATCCCAACAAATCGAGGATTTTTACGAAAATCCTTTGTTTACTTTATTCGTCGCGCGTCGTCAGAGGGCGTCGGGACTTCTGTTTGTTATTTATTCGAATTTATAGATTTCTAGAAACTGGTACAAAAACTAGCATTTTAATTAAATTTTCATCCTGAATCTTGAAATTTTTAATTTAAGTTAATCTTTGTAAGCTTTTTGTCTTGACTAATGGTATTTTTAATTCTCTGTTTATGAAATGGTGGCGTTTGACGTCTGTGGTGAATTTAATTACTCTGTGAAACTTTAAATGTGGAAGTAAAGTCAGGTCTCCAGCGAGTCGCTGAAACAAAAATATCGAACAAAAACAAAAACATCGCGTCGGGCCACAACTTTTTTTTTCAATTGGCCACGTTGTGGCCCTGCTTAAATGTTTCATGCAAGCTCAAACTTTTGGTTCCATGTTTATGATAAAATTGTCACTTGAGGTGAGGCTGCACCATTCGTAAATTTTAAAATATCTATTTTTTTCAGTATTGTGTTACGTAAGGATAGTACACTTAAAATTACTTGTATGATGGAACGTAAGGTAGGAAATTGGTTCTTTAAATGGTTTATATGACAGTACAAATATTCAAAATTATAATTGTATTGTAATTTATTTGATGTTGCGTTAAGTTTCGTTTGGTGTTTTTATTGTCCTAGAAAAAATCAAAGTAATTAAGAAAGTATTGATCAGGACTGAATAATTAAACAATATATTTTCGGTTGCGTGTACTTAACGTTTTAAAGTTAAAAACAATTTTTTCTTTATTTCAGAAAAAATAATTAATTTATGTCGCCACTATTAAAATAGTGTTGTGTTATGTCAGATAGTTAGATAGATGGTTTTATGTTAGCATAGATTAAATAATTTACCATAAACGAACAATAAATTATGGTGTTTAAAAATGCTCCGTAACACAGCATTATTTTTAAAATTTATAAAATATTTTCCAATCAATTTTACGAAAAAAAACCTAATATTTAAAAATGTTTAACATATATTTTTAAATTTGTAAGGTCTTCCCACAAAAACTCATAACTTCGTAAATCAGTTCCTTTTGAACAATTATTTCTCTTTTTTTGTTATTTATTTTTGGGGTGTTATGCTGTGTTGCGCTACCTCCTTCTTTAGCCAACGTTTCGGACAGCGTTACAGCGTCCATCATCAGGGCAGATGAGCCCTGATTATTTATGTTTATTTTGTATTCGAAATTTGACTAAATGAATCAATTCATGATTTTGAATTGTTTGACAAAAGGTAAAAAAGTCTGCAAACAAATTGACAATTTCTTTGATTTTACAGGAAGTTTTCAGTTTGTAGTGCATAGTTTCAGGAATGCCAAGGTTATTGTTATTTTGGGACTTACAATATTTGAAAAAATGTTTTACATTATTAACAATCGAAAATTCAACATTCTTAATATAATTATTATAACAGATGTTTGATAATTTATTACAATCTTTTCGCAGCTTGCTGAAAATTGTAAAATCGGAAAGATTTTTTGTTTCTTTGTAGATTTTATGAGCTTTTTTCTTATCAATTACTGTGTTAATGAGGTCATTGCTAAACCAGCTAGGGAAATTTGAAGATGATTTATAATTAACTGGAACAAATTTTTCTATGGCAATATACAGATGATCATAAAAGGCTTTAATATTTTCGTCGAGATTACTTCCTTCTAGTATAGACCAGTTGGTGTTATGTAAGTAATCACGTATTGCAACATAATTGGCTTTATTAAAGTTGGGAAATTGCGTCTGGTTTTTGATTTGGCATTTTATAGGGTTACATAATATAGTAATTTCTAAAGGTGGGTGATGAGAATCAGGGGCAAGAACTGAATCAAGTGACTTATCAACTGCAGTTGCCATGTCGGTACAAAGAACAAGATCTAGTAATCTATTATTGTCATTTTTTACATTGTTTAACTGAACTAGGTTAAGGAAATCACATAATTCTACTATTTCTTTTTCTGTTTCCGATAAGTTAGAGTTTTGTGATACTGTAGAATTGCCGCGGGTGCCCCAATTGATTTTTGGTAAATTGTAATCACCGATGATAGTGATTTTACTGTTAGGAAATTTGTACGACAGTTGTTCAATATCCTCAAAATGACTTTTGTATACACTTATATCCGATGATGGCGGAATATAAACACTGCCTATGATATTTTTTTGATTTTTACCGTTTAGTAAGATAAAAACTTGCTCCACATTACAATTCTTGGTTTTGAGAAGTTTTGAAGGATGTACCTTGTCGACAGCTATCATGACGCCGCCGCCTCTAGATTTAGAGCTGGTATGTTGACTTCTGTCAGACCGGTAAATATGATGGTGGGGTAGACCGAGCTCAGCAGAGTAGATGGATGGTTCCAGCCAGGTTTCCGTTAGAATGAGAATGTCGTGTTGCAGTGTCGAGGCATGTATTTTAAAATCCTTGAGTTTAGTTTTCATTCCTCTGACATTTTGGTAATAGCACTTCAATTTGTTTAGGTTGTGGCGTTTTTAGGAAGAGTTGTAACAATAGTTGGTTTGGAGTTTATGTACTTTATGGTAAGGTTTGGTTCACCATTCTCTTGACGGTATAATAATTGCTTTCTTAGGTCCACCAATTGATTCCGTTGGAGGATGGTTAAGTCATTACTCGCTTTGATGCCGTCTTTAAATTTGATGCTATTTCGTAGGAGAGTTCTCGATGCGATGTTGTCAGAAAATTCCAATTTAATTGGACGATTTTTGTTGGCAATTTTTTTGGCACCCAGTCGGAAAACTTTGACGTTGCTTAGGTCTAATGAGGGGTCGATGGTTTTTATAGCCGAAGAAACTTTGAATCTATCTTCCGTAATGATGATACTCTTTTCTTCAGACAAGCTCTCGGGGACGTTATATAATATAACATTTTTGGACCTGATTGCTCTCTCTTCCATTTCGGTAACAATTTCACACATGTTTATGTCAATCGGATTAGTCCCGATTGGCGTCGTGAGTTGCGTATTATTTTTCAATGAATTCAATTCTCCTTGCATTACTCCAAAATCGACTACCAATTCTCCAATGGTAGCCATAAGTTCGGTAGTTTTTGGAATTATTTTTACGATATTTTCTTTAGAGAATTTATTGCTTGGATCATGAACGATTGAGATCAATCCACTAATTATCGCATTTACTTTGGTAATGTACTGCGAAGCTTTATCACTTAGTGCCATTTTTATTTTACTTTTTTTTTTTTTTTTACAGCGAGTAAAAACAGTTGTGTACCCCTGGATTTTTGGTAAGGCGTGTGAGTACTACCACCGGTGGCGATGTAGGTGACGGGCGCGGGGGGCTCGTACAACTGTCACTTAATTGCACTATCGTTGATTTATACACTTTAAATGCACAATATACTCTTCTGATGATTCGTATACTTTAAGCTAGTATTAATTTAATATAATTTAGTTAAACACTTAGATTTTAATACGTTTTGTGATTGCTTTGGATGTTTTTGTTGGGATAAAAATAATGCGTGTACACTCTCCGTATTGTTATTGTTGTTCCCAAACATGGCTTCTGCGCGCTGTACATATTTAAATTTCTCTAAATAAACCGTGTTTATCTCAAGTGCCTAACCTGGTTAGCATGGTCTTGTATATGTTCTGCCTTTACATACTATAAATAAATAAAAATATGTATATGCGTACATTTTACGCAGTATCGCGTTCATTGGTCTAATGCAGAGGTTCTCAAACTTTTTTCTCGTGGACCACTTCCAAAATTTTACTGGTTTCGTGGACCCCCTGCTGCAACATTTCAACCATATTCCCAAAACTCGACACGCGTTGTACTGAATATTGAATATAACGCTGGAGTTGTGGTCTGTCACAACGGGGGGGGGGGGTGTAATGTGATATAAGACGGGAGCGGGATGGATCTCAATATAACCATTTTTAGTGTATACTACACTAGTTTTCATACTAGTGTACTATCTGCCTACACGCAGATAAAGCCAAGCCAGCATTTTTGTTCTTTATTATCGAAACCAGATAAATTTTCGTGGACCCCCATTTACAACTTGTGGACCCCTATTTTTTATCGCGCCAACGTGGACCCCCGGGGGTCCACCTGGACCGCTTTGGGAATCACTGATGTAATGCATTGTAGGTATAGTTTTGTATCAGTGATCGAAGAACAGTTTTATGCAATATTTTAGCCATGAGTTGTTTTAATAGTTTACCTAGTCTGTAGTTAGAAGTAAGATTGTAGAAGTATATTATGAATTTGTACAGCGCTCTTGGGGTGATTTTTTACAAACACGGCGCCTTACAAATCATCCAAATATTATTATTATTAGACTTGTAATCCTTCCGAACAACCGATCTCTAAAAGACTCATTAACAATCCATAAATTACCAACAATAAGAGATAAATGAAATGGCTGACCAAAAATTTTTATTCAAAATCAACAACAACGCTTTTGAATAAAAATTGTTGGTCGGGTACGTCTCCTGTCTCTTCTATTTCTTTTATTTTCTAGAAAACATTAATTTAAACGAACCAGTACAAAACACGCGATCAAAATAATTATTCCACATCCATACTCAAAAACTACACATGACATGCACATTTTTCTGAAGGACGTGCACAAAATGCAATTATATTCTTGTGATGTTTTAATTTCTCTGTTTCGAAAGTGCACCAGGGTGAAACTGTTCTAAGTTATCATTAATGTTTTTCTTGGGAATATATTGCGTGTAAGGTCATTTACGATAATGGTCACATCTAATGCGGCTCTTTCTGTATCCTTTCTTTAAAATTCGAGTTCCAATTTATTTTTAGACGCTAGTATTTTCCATTTCTCCTCAGGTCAATTTACTAAATGGGTAATAGAAAAAATGGAATCAAATTGTTTAATATGAACTGTCTACCCCTGATGTCTTTAAGTTATTTTATCATTTTCATTATGTTGTTTTTCTTTCTTTTACTTGGTTCATGCAACCGTGAAACGTTAAATTGTTTTAATAAAATGTGTTTAACTGTTTGTTTCCTTTAAAAAAAACTAAAAAAAATTGTGTGCAGTTCACACGAAGTAGAGGTGAAACCTTCAGAAAACTAAAGTAGACAAGAGCGGGGAGGCTAAGAAGCACCGCACAAAGAGGAGACAAATTATTCTATCTAATTTCTTGCAGGGTTAATCCTAAAGATGTAGGTGTTTGTCTCTTTTTAGTGTCGCTTTTTCATTTCATCGAGTTTCAAATCACAACGAGCTACAGAAGTTTTCACTTCAAAAAAAAATATATTAAAAGCTTTGCCTTCCTAATAATTGATCGGGGTTGATTCTCTGTCGTGTTTTTTTTAATGTGCTTTATTTTTTACTCACATTTTAATATCCCGTGATTTTTCAAGGATCTATTTTCATTCAAAAGAGCGAGCCTAGAGAGATTTCATGTAAGTAACTTAAAAGCGCAATAGGGGTGAAGTAGAAGTAATTTTTATTGTGTAATTAATATTTAACTTTCTGCTGCGAGATGTAAATAAAGCTTTATTTCTGACTCTACGCTTGCCTTTAGATGAAAACATTCTTCAAGCAAGGCTCATAGAAAGCTCCAATTTTACTGCAAGTTACTATTTCCCAGGGAAATTCTTAAGACCTCGGGGTGAAAATCTAGCTATGAAATACCACGGATGCTGCCCTGTTAAAAGAGGAAAATTAGAAAAGCTGTCATTTTTGTAAAGTTTTTGCAAATTTCATAATGGTTTCATGGTTGAAATTATTGTGCAAGCTGCAGAAAGATTAATATGAAAAATACATCTGAAAAAGAAAAGCCCAAACAATAAAAAATATCAAGACACTTAATTATCTACTCTTGGTTGCTACCACGTTTTATTACTATTTTATGAAGACTATTCCCATTGAAATTTTAAAAAAGGTACAATCATATTTTGGCAATCTGTTTTTTTTTCATAGTAAAATGTTTTAGATTTGATATCTCCATAGCTCGTAATTTAAATTACAATGCGAACAGAAAATAGATTAGTTGGTTTAAATACCAGAAATAAAATTCAGTGCAAATTTAAGTATTCCAGAACTACACATATAATTAAATCCTGTGTTTGTAAAAACCGGGTTCTCTTTCTACAATATGTATTTTCTGTGCTAAATTATCTGTGTGTTTTAACTTAAATCTTTGCCCAGTTTCAGGCCAAATAAACGAAAAGTCAGTATCGTAAATTATCAGCGTCCAAGTTGGCCACTATTTAAAATCAAATTGCGAGATTAACCGGAGTTTTCTCACCTCGTAAGGAGCGCCACACGGCCGAACTTTGTTAATTACAAAGTAATTTACAGGAGTCCACTTTCCGGTCACACCGAAAAGAAAATTTGCCAAAAACTCGCATATACAATCTAACAAGAAATTGTAGACAAAAATAGAGGGCGCTGCATATATATATCTTTCTCGAGAAGAACAAAATCATTAACGACCGTCAATACGGATCTTCTCGCGTATATGAAGCATGTTTAGGGGCGGTGCCTGGAACGTTTCGGCGAAACCCAAACGGTTGCACTGGACATTTCCTAGGGTTTGGCATCGAGGGCTTGTCAACAAACTGCCATCTTACGGACTTCCCGCATCCTTGTGTACGTGGATTACCGATTTTTTGAGGGAGAGGTCAATTCAGACGGTTGCTGATGGTTTCACCCCTTCATCGCATCCAATAAATGCTGGCGTCCCGCAAAGATCTGTTCTGTCTCCGACTTTGTTTTTGTTTCACATCAACGACCTTTTGTCATGTGCACCAATTCATTGTTACGCGGATGACAGTACAGTCCATGATGGCTTTTTGTTTGACAAGCCCCCGAAGGGCACACAAACTCCAACGGCTCAGAGGGCTTTGAAGCAAAGAATGGACGGTTACCTCGAGAGTCTTTTCTCTTGGGATAAGAATAACCTCGTTGAATTCAATGTTTCAAAGACCCAATCATGTCTAAAAGGGATCGAAATGAAAATCTAGTCTCCTTCAACGGAAGCAATCTTCCGAACAGACCCTCCATTGATATGCTTTGTGTAACTATAAGTGATCAGCTCTAGTACGGGGGCTCCATCGAAGCCAGAGTAAAGTTAGCCTCTCAAAAACTAGGCGTACTGTACAGGGCCCGCAAATACTCTAATAGTACACAACTGCTAACCCTGTACAAATCGCAAGTGCACCCCACGGTTAAATTTGGCAGCCACCTCTGGTCTGGAGGTCCAAAATACTTGAAAAATACCCTCGACTCTGTGCATAAACGGGCGGTCCGTATGATAGCTTCTCCCACCTTAACGAATGGATTGCAATCTTTAGAGCACAGGCGTCGGGTGGGAATGCTGTCCATGTTCTACCGGTATTTCAATGTAAGATGCTCTGAAGAACTAGCGTCATTGATCCCTTCGGCACCGGTGCATAGTCGGGAGACACGCCAAACGCGCGCCCAATATATGTACACGGTTGACATTTGTCACATGAGAACGGGTAATTTTTTCGACTCGTTCTTGAGTTCAACAGCTCGGCTGTGGAACGATTTGCCGGCTTCTGTGTTTCTTCCCTCCTACAACATCGGTCTCTTCAAGACCAATTTTCATTCCTTCCTCTTCTCAAAAAGACCCTCCACACAGCATCCCACATGACATAGACCCTGAGGGAAATAATTTTCCTCATGGCCTCCTGTGTGGAGTTAATGTAAAAAAAAAAAATGGCAACAGCAAGATGGTTTAAAGGGTAATTTTTCCGTAAGATCGTAATTCTTTAAATCACTATGGTCATACCAAATCAATATTTTTCACAAACGGTATTCAGAAATTAGTGACAATTCCTGAAAGGAGATGATTAAATATTACAAAAATAGAAACAGAAAAAAAAACAGCCAAAAATCACAGATTCGTGAAAGCATTAAAAAACTTTTTCAAAATTATTATTAATATGATGATGTTAATGTTACTAACCTATTTTTTTACTCAAGTAATAACTTGGGTATTCAAACTTCTATAAATTTAGATATGGGTTGAAAATTTTGGTGTTTAATATATTTTAATTTTTTTCGATGATTATTTTAAGGAGGAAAAAACAGGAAATATGTCATTTTTAAATCAAATTTTATACATATTGACTCTTTTCACAGAATATTGTAAATTGATTTCGAAATACTGTTCTTTTATCTAGTAAAGCTATTTTTTTAAATGTTGAGAAAATATGTTTATCTTCAGTACAAAAAAGTTTTACCGTAGGTCGTTGGCAGATTTGTTAAATTTTCAAACAAAATTTCGTATTACACAACATACATTTCAGATCATATGCAGTAAAATAAACCAATAAATTATTTGGGAAAGCTACTTTTCAGAATTTTAATTTTAGTTCAAACAAAATCATAAAAAAGATCCGCGTCCTTATTTTGTGACGAAAATACTTCAGTTTTTCTATTTATTTACGGTCTTAAAAACGAATACACATATATTTTTTAATTCGTATTCTTATTTTGCTTAGACATTATTGAAAAATTATAAATACTTATGATGAAAATATAATTACAAAATTATAATAATTAATTAAAAAATAATTATAAAATAAAAAATAATTATAAAATAAAAAATAATTATAAAATAAAAAATAATTACAAAAAAATAATAATTACAAAAAGTACATTAAAGTATTTTAATTGTTTTATCATCACGAGCTTGAGCATTTTTGAATGTGGATATTTGAAATGAAATAAAATCGATATTGAGTTATTTTGTTAAAATGCTGGTATGGAGAATAATTAATCTTTCTCGTCAGAACCGCCCTGTACCGTTGCAAGGGTACGATCGCAAGATCATCGTTCGACGAAATTTAAATTTTCGGCCGCTGGTTAATGGCTCTTAAGTCTGTGTATGAAGAGGATACACCAAATAATTAAATTCCCGAATTTTCATCGAATCTTAATCTGAGCATATCTGAAATACGTATAGAAATTAATGATTTTAAAAAGCATGTAAATTTGTAAGATGCTAGAAAAAAGGCTTAACCTGACAATATTCCAAAGGTGTAAATTAATAGCGTTTAGATGACCTATCTGTTCCTCTTTTTCTATTTTGTAACTAGTTATTAGAGAAAGTCTGTTCCCCGATATATGGAAAGACAGTTTTCTTACACCAATTTTTAAAAAGAGGAATAAAGCGAACGTTACAAATTGTAGACCAATGTAATAATAATGTGTAATTCCGGGAAGTGCACTCCCATACGTCCCAAATAGTTATACATATTTAAACAGTAGATTTTCAGAAACAAGTACATAGAATAAAAAAAAAAGAAAATAATAATAAAATAAAATAAATAAGAATGCCAACATTCTTTTAAATACTTTGGAATTATTAGATTCCTGGTCAAATAAAATTATTCAAGCCAAACACTTCAATTATCTCAACCAAACGTATGTTGACAAACTTTCGTCAAACAAATGGTTGAGTATTGGAGAATTGAGCCCAGGAATAGAAGGATTTATGCTTGCCATTTAGGATAGAGTCATTAATACTAAACTTATAGGAAGTATTTAATCAAAGATACAAATCAAATTGATGATTTATGTAGAAAATGTTTGGCTTTTCCGGAAACTATAGAACGTATTATATTGGGACGTTCTATATTAGCGCCGTCAGAGTATACATTTAGGCACAATCGGGTTTTAAAAATAATTCAGCACAGTTCGATAATTAAACATAACTTGATTGACTGCCGTAATGTACTACCATATTATGAATACGAACCAAATTCATTTTTAGAAAATGAATTTTATAAAATATATTACGATAAAACTATACTAACAGACAAAGCAATTTGCCATAACAGACTCAATATAGTTTTACATGAAAAAATAAAAAAAAAATAACTTATATCATCGATGTCACTATTCCAAATTCCTGTAATATTCAAAAATCTGTTTCTGAAAAAATTAGAAAATATACAGTTTTAGGAAATGAGATTAAAAGGATTTGGCATTCTCGGACTATAAAAATATTACCATTTGTTATTTCGGCTACTGGCATTATACCTAGCTCTCTCATTCAAAATTTAGGCTTATTAGATTTGTCAAAGAATCTATATATAAAAATGCAAAAGTCAGTCATATTAAATACATGTAGGATTACGAAAGATTTTTTTAAATATTTATATTGAGGGATCAGTAGGATTTATCGGTCCAGTTAGGTGTTCTATCGAGCCGAACCCTCTGATATGAAAATGTCTGGAGTTGGTGAATTATTTTCCCATTTGGTCTTTAGTAGGTTGACATGTTGTACTTGTATTGTTTTGTATTTATTATACTAATACAGAGCAATTGCATAGCGTGGATTGACTAGATGATCATTTGTGGAAAAGTGTGTGGAAGGGTTATGTTTTTCCCGTGGGGAAGATTTAACCCGGACATAAAACCTAGAGAACAATATAAAATCAATTTTCATGTAGGGCGTAGTCTGGAGTTAGCTCGGGCCCAGCACTCACTAAGGAGAGGCGCTTATGGGTTGTTCGCATTGGTAGAGTACTTTAGTCAAGTAACGAGTAACTTGTTACTCGCCAAAAAACGTTCGCATTACTTTCAAGTAAAGTACATTAATGCCCGCCGCCCGTTGCAAGATGCTACACAACAAAGTAAATATCCTAATTAGCTGATTGCAATGCTTATTTTTGAAGAGGTGGAAGAGTAAATTAGTAAGATGAAAATAAATACACTATGGACACAAAAGAGATTAATAGCAGCATAAATAAATAATTTTAGAGTAGCATCTCCACTCCAACGTCACATTTCCGCGCGTCTACAAATGAACGCTGCTAAAACGGGTGACCGGATAAGTCAGAATGAAACCAACACAGAACCACCTCAGAAAAGTCATTAAAAGTGATGGAAAAAAATTATAAAAAATTGGTTAAATAGATTACGTTAGATTAGGGTAATTGGCTATTTTAAAATTAGTTTTTTCATAGCTTTTAGTGAGTTTTCAAAGAGGTGTTGAGTTGACTTTATTCTCAGTTAGTTGGCATGGAACCGCTAAAACAAAGGGTTCGCGCATGTCAGTGCGCAGGGTCGCGTGGTGGGGGTCCTTACTCTCCCGAAAAAATAGAACGAAATGGATTGACTCTACTAAAGAGCTGACTAACCTTCAAAGCGCTCTTGAGGTGATTTTCTCACAAAAAGGCGCTATAGAAATCATCAAAAAATGATTAATTATTATTTACCTACTCTACTAAAATTGTGGTGTTCGGACGAGTTTAGTTACTAATATACCTCTACTCGACTAAAATACTGGTGTAATTCATATGGGTAAAAAAATGGCTTGTAATTAAATATAATTTATTTTATAAAAAATATAATCTTCCAAGGAAATGCAATATTTTAAATCGTTTTTTTAACACTAGCGAGATAATAAAGTTTTTTTAATGAACGTTATATACCGAAGAAGCCATTTATAAAATATTAAATTATTTTAAAGTTTGTGGAAGAATCACACGCATCATTCTTCCTGTCCATGTCAATCTGACAGATTCGTATGTCAAACATACTTCACATTTAAATATATTATAATTTGCTCTAAAATCGTGTGTTGCTTGGTTACTTGTTGTCATTTAATGAGAAAAAAATCTATTTTATTACTTCTAGAATTTGTTGGTACATTGTAGATTCTCATTAGCAATGCCAGACAGGCAGGCCGCCGTATTTCCAAAATAATCATAAGAATGCCGCCCCAAAATTGGGAAAAATAAGTAGCGAATATAGAATGTCTTACTAGATGCGGGTGTGACCTGACTACGTAGCACACACTCCTATAACCGTGGTGCCGCTAGGCCACTAGGCCGTGGGCCACGCTGCGTGGTGGCCTAATAGAATATCAAAATCACGGCCCCTGGTGTAAACCACGTGAAATAATAAACACGTGTTCCGTTGATTGCCAACAGATAAGATTGGCCTCGAAGCACGTATTGTGTATAGCAATATAAACCCTCGTTATATTTTTTTTAATGTCGGCTAGAACCCGACAGAAGGATCCGTCTATTTATTATAGCTTTGTGAAAGTGTTGGGTGGGGTCCCTATAATAATATATCTATATCAATGGTGTGCTTGTTTTCGCAATCAAATTTCATTGATTCATCGGTGCCAAGATACAAAAATGATGTTGTCCACTCTGGATAAAGGCGAAGATGAAGGTTATTTTGTACGGTGTAACATTTTACAAGAGCGGGGATAAAATAATATTGTTTATACAATATTAAAAGTTTTTTTTTTTGTAATATAACATTCGATAAGAGCGGAAATAAAGATTACTGTGCACCATATAACATTCGAAAAGTGACTATTCGAAAGTAATCTTTATTGTGCCCAGTAATCTTTATCTATGTAATATAACATTCGATAAGAGCGGAAATAAAGATTACTGTGCACAATATACCATTCAATAAGAGCGGAGATAACGATTACTTTATACGATTTAAAATTTGATAAGAGTGGGAATAAAGAGTATTGTGCACGTTATAACATTTGATAAGAACGTAGATAAATATTATTTTGTACGGTGTAACATTTGATAAGAGCGAGGATAAAATTTACAGTGCACAGTAATCTTTATCTGTGTAATATAACATTCGATAAGAGAAATATCAAATGTTATATGGTGCACAGTAATCTTTATCTGTGTAATATAACATTCGATAAGAGAAATAAAGATTACTGTGCACGTTATAACATTTGATAAGAACGTAGATAAATATTTTTTTGTACGGTGTAACATTTGATAAGAGTAGGGATAACGATTACTGTGCGCAGTAATATTTATCTATGTAATATAACATTCGATTCGAGAAATAAAAATTACTGTGCACCATATAACATTTGATATGAGCGGAAATAAAGATTACTGTGCACAATGTAGCATTCGATAAGAGCGGAGATAACGATTACTGTGCACGATATAACATTCGATAAGAGCGGAAAAAGTTTACTGTGCGTGCTCTAACATTTGATAAGAGCGTAGATTAAGATGACTGTGCACGATAAGAGCGATTCGATAAGAGGAAAAAAGATTACTTTACACAATATAACATTTGATAAAGGCGGAGATAAAGGTTACTTATTACTTACCGTACGATATAACATTTGATAAAAGTGGGAATAATGATTATTGTGCACGACATAACATTCGATAAGAGCTGAAATGAAGATTACTTTGTACTATATAACATTTGATAAGAGCGTTGATAAAGATTATTGTGCACGATGAGAACAGAGATAAAGATTACTTTATATGATATATTTAACATTTGATAACATATATAACATTTGGTAAGCGCTGGTATGAAGATTACTTAGTCAAATTTTGATAAAAACCCACTATTTCCGTAGGACCCATAATTTGAGCTAATAACACAAAAAATGAGCGAAATTTTTGCATGGTGATACCAAAATCTTCATAAGTAAAGTCGTCATATATTAATCTCATCTGCATTTTGAACTATCTAATAATAATTGTTTGGTTCTGAAACAGTTTTTAAGAAAAACTTGATCCATATTCCCCTAGTCCTTCCATTGTAATCCATTCTCTTCTTCCTTTCCTCAAAGTCTCCACCAGTAAGGAAGAGGATGTGCTTACCTACACGTTGAACAATATTGCCACCCAAGTGTGCATTACCCACTTGTTAATAGTTGCATTTCGAAAGTGACATGGGTCACAACTAGCTCTCGGCAAAATATCGCAAATAATCGCAAAGTTTCGCTTTTTTATAAAATAATAGTGTCGTGTTTTAAAACCTATGTTGTGCAATATAGTGTGATATCAGAAACGACCCTGAGCAGCCTTCAGAAGCCGTCAAAAGGTAGGGGACTTCCTATCAAACCGATTCTCCTTCGATCTGCCTTCAAAACACGATACATGGTCTATTACGTTTACAAAAAGGATTTAAAGTCCACACTCTCGTGTCGTGGTATTCGGCCGCGACAATAATAATATTTTGATCGCACGTTTATTTTTCGTACGTCGAAAGACGTTACTTTTATTTACTGAAGTTGTGATTTTTTTTATTTAACGGGAAACTTTGAAAAGTTATTTCTTATGTTTAATGTATTTAGTTTTTTTTTTAAGTTTTAATTTGACAGAATATCTTATGCCTTTTGGATCTGAGCAAACTATTAATCAAAAAAAATATTGGTGAATTTTTTTATGTGAACACAGCATTAGAGTAGAGGAAGGCGGTGATATAGATTCAGATCAGGTCACCAAACACGGCTAAAGCCATTTCAAGTAACGTTTTAATTTTGAATGGCTGTCTCTCGCCGGGTTTCTACTGAGAGTATCTTCCACTCAAGAAGAAGCTGCAAATATACTACGTTGTATATATTTTTTATTTTGCGAATTAATTTTCAAACAAAAAAAATAATTAAATTACAGTTAATTGCAATTCGAGAGTTTAATCCTCCACCACGGAGTCCAAGAAATGAGTAATTCTTTACTAAGTCTATTACTAAGGTAACATTTTTACCTAACTTTGAAGCCTCGGTTTTGTTTGGTATAAACGGCCGTATTGGGCCTATCTAGTGTATTTCGTGTCTATCAAGTCTTCCATTATTTGTTGACCATAGACATATGATATGTACATAATCTACACGGCCTCCATAAATGTTCGATTCATATCCCTGTCTGTTGTCTCCTTTCTGGGGTTAGCAGGTCGGCTTACGTTAGGACCATCATAACAATGCAGAGGATCAAATTGTCCGGAGGTTCCCGGAGTTGACCGTAATCTGTGGTTTTATGATACGATAATAGGTAGTACCTTATTTCTGAGATTTCACCTCTCCGTGTCCATGTATAGGTCTGTCATTCTTAGTTGCCTTCATCACAGTACTCACACAGATGCACAACATAACGTACAGCGTGTTTTGTTAAAACTTTTAATTTAAAAAAAAAACAATTATCGATTCGTTCACAATTCAGAGTTCGAAGCAAAAGTGAATTAGGTTGGTTGTATAGAATGTTTTTTAACATGCTGAATATTGTGTCATTTCATTGTTATTAAAATATTATTACAATAGATTATATGAATGTGATAAACTTCAGGACTGAATTACAATTATTAAAAGATATGTGTAATGTGCATGTACCATCAGCATCAGAAATTAACTATGTCCTATTTTTATTGTTAGAATACGTAATCCAATGAATAAAAGAGATTGTTTGCGCCATTCAGTGTTTTTTTTTGTTTAAGATTTAGTACTGGAAAACTGCTTATTCCTTTACCCAGTTCCTACCACCAAGTACCTACCTTTCTACCTTTCCACCAAGTACCTACCCATCCCACGCCAAGACAAAAGAAAAACCCCAACGTTCGATTTCCGCATTCTTTTGTTTTTCTTCTTGTTGAAAACGCACCCGATTCGAGTGTTCGGTAAAATTTGTGCAACGTACTTGAATGGAAGTAACGCAATAAGTTCAATTTGGGAACTTATTATTATACCCGCCGCGGCTGCAGATGTATTCGTGTTTACTACTGTTATAAGTGAACTATTATAAAGACAAAAGGAGAATTGTTAAAAGGACCACAGCGGCAAATGTCCATTCGAAAGTGATCTCGGTAAGTGTTGGCTATACCGATCCTTTCCTTTTCTTTGAGTAGTTTTTCAGTAATTGTTGTTTAAGATTCGCACCGCACCCGCCTCCGAACAAAAGGAATTGATTTGCGCAACCAGAAATGAAAAGTAAAATGAATAAATTTTTTCAGGAAAACTGACACAAATAAATTGAAGACAATGCGAACATAAAATTATGAAAACCGAGATTATTGCAATCGCGATATCATGCACCGATCGAACTGGAACTGATATGAATAGGACATATTGTGGCTTCTTAAAAATATTTTTATATGTCCTTCTTCCGCTAGTTACATAAGTATACGTAAACAAGACAAATGGCTGTTCCTGGCCAGTGAAAACGCATACCGATGAACAAATACATCCATTACTATGCTTTTTATTGCTTCCAAACTTCGCTGCGTTACCTAAATGTATGATGGCTGTCACGAAACTGGGATGACAGGTAAAAAGGTCTCCACTATGTTTATCATTCACTTTGACATGTGAATTAGTAATGTGTAAAGCAACACCCCGATTTACTTAAATTTCTAGTAAAATTGATGTAGGTACATATATAAGTATTTAATGAAAATTCCACGAATTACCTGTAGACGGGGAAGCTTTCCGATTCAACAAAACCACCTCAACCCAGGCCAGGACACTAAATTGAGTTGGCCTCTTTATATGCAAGTCCGCCTTTATAATATCCGCGATCATGAATGGCTTGTGTAACTATTTTACCTACAAATACAGTTGTAAGAAACCTTTTAGGAAACCACAAAGAATTACCTTTTCAGCGTAGTCAAATAATTGATAATTTTAGTTTATTTATTTAATATAAACGATATACATATACCATAAATACGGTTTATCTGTCACAAAATCATAGTTAAATAAGAAATAATAAAAAAGAGTGCAACAGTTAATTGTGGCTTTTGTTTAAGAAATGACACCAGAAATGCAATTACACATAAAATTCTAAATAAAGTTAATACTGATTGAAAATATATAAGACTATAGCCTTCTTGTACTTAGCTTCCGTCCAGTTAAATAGATCTGCCACGTCAGCATATCTATTAGTAACTTCATATAATCTAGGTACAAGCGGGTGTTTCGTATACTCAGTCCGGTTATTGTAGCATTTAAACTAGGATCTTAGAACGAGTGGCTCTCGTGGATACATGAAATTCAATGAGCTTGGTTAAATCTGGTCTGTTTATCCTGCCATTTACAATTTTTAACATAAATATTAAGTCGGATATAATTCTTTGATCTGAGAGTCTTAATAAATTTAATTTTTTCATCAATTAATTATAGTTTATGTTATCAATGGGAATGCCGAGTTTAAAATTAATGTCTTAGAAATTTATGTTGAATTTTCTCGATTAAATCTGAATGTATTTTAAAATGGGGGGACCAGATCGAAGAATTATATTAGACATGACTAGGTACTAAGGATGTATACAAAATTTTCAAAGTTGAAATATTCCAAAAACTCTGGATTTTCAAAGAATGAAGCCAAGCATTTTCATTAATTTATTAATAATTTTGTTTATACGGGATAAAAAGTTTAATTTAGAGCCAAAAGCTATGCCCAGGTCATTAATTTCTTCGACAGAGGTAAGGGTAGAGTTAGTAGTTCATATAAAATGTCACCTACATACGAGTACATAAGAAAAAAGAAACACAGTCAATTCATTTAATTTCATTATTGTGTAAAGTTTAATAAATATTAGTTACTGTCATGAAAAATAGCATTTAATATAGTGTCAAAAACTGAAACATTCATCAAAACAGGTGTGAATAAAATTGAATGAAGGAATAAATCTAATTAGATAAAACTTTAAAAGTGTTCTTATTGTATTTTTCTTTAAGGTGGAAAGACTTGCTTACTAAATAATTCTGTAGGAGGTTCTAATAAATATAGGTAGTTGTGTAAATAAGAGGCCAACTTCAATTTCAGTGTTCTGGCCTGGGATTAGGTGGTTTTGGATGGAACCGCGATCACTACTTAGTAGTTTTAGTTCTTCGTGCATGTTCAGGTGTTACAAATAATATTTTCTTCCTGTATAAAGTTCCGCATAAAATATTTCAATTTCTTATGACGTCATAGTAAAGATTCCTGCAATTTAGACTTACGTAAGATGCGAGTTGAGTGATACGTAATTACTACTAAGTGAGTGTGTTAGTATTCTTGCACGTCGTGGTTTGTCATTTAAAATAATAAAAATCATCTACCTCGACCCGTCGCATTACACCGCAATGGGATGGATGGATTTATACATTTGTCATTCCTGGACACACTGACCCCCAGATTCCTACCTACCCCCTTATTACGTTTTTCTTCCCAGAAACTCCTAGCCTTCATTCCCTTAAAAGACTTTCTTACACAGCATCCCCAAAGATAACATAAACCTTGAAAGAAATGAAGTTCCTGAGGGACTCCTGTGTGGAGCTAATGTAAAAAATCTCAAGAAAGCGGAAGGCACCGTCATGTCAGTTGTCGGAAAAACTGAAGGGAATAAAATAGTGTAAAACTATGTTCAGTATGGGTAGACAGCAATGAATGCAGGAAGAAAAGTTAACAACTTGGGAGTTGGGTATGGGTACCGCCGCGCCGGGAACCATTTATTGGATAACCAACACCTCTGCCGTAGGTCAGCCCAAGTGGTTCGCTGCGTTTGGTGACTTATGTCCGGATCTGATGCGTCTGCCCACCAACTGCGTGGCAGGCCAGATCGGAAGAGACTGGTTGAGGGAGACTATTTGACCTCTCCAACAACACTCTCTCGGAACATCGCCTTGCACCGCAGAAGGAGGGATAGATTCATGTATCCGTCGCTTCTGGACACACTGACCTCCTACCTTTTTCCTTCCCAGTACTTCCTATCCTTCCTTTCCTAAAAATACCCTCCACACAGCATCCCCAAAGATGACATAGGCCCTAATGAGAATTGTTTTCCTCGGTTCCACACCAACTTAGAATTATGTCAAATCAACACCTCTTTGAAGAGTTAAGCTACGAAAAGCTACGATTACGAAAAAAAATAATTGAAAAATAGCCAATAATTTAACCACTTTTTATGTATTTGTTTCATCTCTTTTAATGACTATTCAAATAAAGTTCTGAGTTGTCCGGTCACCGTTTTCTCAGGGCCTCCTGTGTGGAGCTAATGTTACAAAAATAGAACTTGCCAGTCTTGTATAAGTATTGTAAGTATATTGTGAAATAATAATTTATGATGAAAAAAATGGAGCACGAAAGCCTAGAAATTGCCCACCATATAAATTTTCGCACGGAGCGAAGGGGCAATATCAAAAAGTAAGGTCAAATAACAAGCGGCAGTAGTTAAGTTGCCAACAAATACAATATCCGATATGGCTTTCAATTTCCCCGGCGGAGTTCGCCGGCCGCCGATACGCGGATACACGGGAAGGATTGGCGCACCAACAATTGAAAGAAATATTAGCGAGGATTACTTTCCTTTGGCGAAAGTTCTGGGAAATGACAAAAGTTTCTCCGTCGCCATTCGCCCCTCCCCGTCCTTTCAATTAGCCACCGTGTACCGTGACGGGATTGCTGATGGGTATAACGCTACAGAGTGTCCCTTTACATCCATACATACCTATCCAAGAATAGTTCCTTGATTTTGTATATAGCGGTAATAAATGGCTAAAACGAAAACTCGGAGACTTCAATCCAAGAATAATTCCTTGATTTTGTATACTGCGGTAATAAGTGACTAAAACGAAGACTCGGAGACTTCAATCCAAGAACAATTCCTTGATTTTGTATATTGCGGTAATAAGTGACTAAAACGAAGACTCGGAGACTTCAATCCAAGAATAATTCCTTGATTTATATGTTGCGGTAATAAGTGACTACAACGAAGACTCGGAGACTTCAATCCAAGAATAATTCCTGGATTTATATGTTGCGGTAATAAGTGACTACAGCGAAGACCCAACGTCGAGAAGACCCGATTATCAAATTGAGTATTTATTGGGACAAAACTATTTATTCATATTCCTTATGTACACGCACAAATAAACAATTCACCATGACTTGCAAAAAAGGGTTTTTTCAAAAATAATTAAATTAGCGCCAAATGTGTGAAAGAAAACCAAGCCTCACAACTCGAGCCACTAGGAGGTGCTACCGTGACACACTGCCATCACTGGGAAATGCCAAGGAAAGGAAGTAGATAAAGTAATTAGAGGAAGTTAGAGGTAATTAGTATTTTAGGGTATTTGGTTCATATTCTGTAACCTGTAGTGATTACTCAATTATTTTAGGTTTTGTAAAGGAAGTAGATAGATAAAGTAACTACAGAAGTTAATGTGTGTGTTAGTTGTTAGTGAAGATACAATTTTTAACCAATTTTTTGTTATTTTTAGCCAAGGGAAAGGGTAAAGATCAAACTCCAAGAAAAATAGCCAGAGTTTGTACACTATTGAAAGAAATATCAAGTTCTATAGATGTTATTAAAATGGTGGTATCGCCATCGTAATAAATCATAACAAGGGAAGATGGGTAAAGAAAGGGGGTGTTAAAAGATGACTTTTCAAATCAAGTTTAAAAAATGCTTTCAATTCATAGAGAATATTGAAGTTATTTTGTAACGAGTTAAAAAGGGAACTGCCTGTGTATTTTATATGAAATAAGTTCAGCGATATCAATTTGTAAAACTATCGGGGATTTACGATTAACTCTCGGGAAGTTGAAGCACAATCGGGGGAGGGGGAGGGGTTCGCAGGGCAGAATTGTCTCCTATCAAAACAATGGCCAACAAAAGGAAACAATGATTTCCAGCATTTCCCAGGCGGTTTCGCGTTTTTTCATCATCTGAACTTTTTTGTATCCGAAATCTATTTGCGTCAAGATCGGCCGGGGTCAAGTAAGTTCGTTAGTGTGTGTCTATTAGTTTCCCTTCAATTTTTAAAATAGTGATCCATTGTCCGTTTTGATCTGGTCCATAGGGATCGGATTCTACATTACCATAGACATCGTCCTCGCTGGGTCTAGTAAACAAGCAAATTATTATAGCATTTTCTTTCCGGTGAGGTATTTACCTTAAAGATTTCCGTATTTTCGGGCAAGGTTGCGCAAGATCGTCGAGTATTGCCGTTCTTGTCTACTTATCGCCCTGGGAGTTCGCTCGGCTTCCAATATTACGACAATTTTGCCGGGTCAAATATATTTAAATTTTTAAAGCGAGAAAAGATATTGGTTTAAATAAAAGCGGCATTTTTATAGGTTTATATTTTAAAGATAAATATAAGATAAATAATAGATAGCCTAAATGTATTTATTCTGTCTTTAACTTTTACACCCACGCACTGCCTTGTGGGATTTTTGTTATATATACTTTACACAGGGAAACAGATATAATTATAACTAAATATAATTATATACCTGCAAATATATGTTTGTTTGTGGGTAAGGTAGAATGAGATATGAAATTAAAGTTAATGGATTTTAACTGCGTTTTTATCTATGATAATTGCATTTAAATTTTTTTGTATATTCTTTTTCTTTTTTCTTGTAGAGAAGGCTTGCTTTAATAATATTTTTATATGTTTTTTTTTTTTTTTTAATTTTAGTGTCCAAGACCTGTATACCTGCCCAAAACTGTAAATAA
Source organism: Glyphotaelius pellucidus (assembly GCA_936435175.1). Taxonomy (NCBI): domain Eukaryota; kingdom Metazoa; phylum Arthropoda; class Insecta; order Trichoptera; family Limnephilidae; genus Glyphotaelius; species Glyphotaelius pellucidus. The sequence continues at coordinate 27,296,538 of OW386538.1, read as the reverse complement.
TAAGCGCCGGCACGCAGGGACGCCCGACTATTTCAATGTTTTGGTAGAAATGTTTTTCGCTTTAACTTTGGCATTGTAGCACGCATAATTGTATTGCAAGGAAAAAGTATTCTGTTACCGAAGCGTCCATGTTAGGTTAGGTATCCTCCACCACCATTGTGAGGTGGAGTGCTATTGGTTCTTCCGCCGCGCATTGTTAGGTGGGATGCTCTAGCATCTGAGTATGTAGGCTGCGGTGGACGCCGGTTGTGTATTCTATAGGTGCCCAGTTTAGTCAGGAGTGCGCTCCAGGTGTTGTCTGTTCTCGAGTTGTTGCATATCCAAGGGTACAACAGCATTCAAGGCTAGCCTCATCGCTTCAAGTCAAGCCGGACTGCGCTCCAAATATTATATGGGGTTATCTTTATATCTATAAAACCAAAATGCACATACCTATATATGTTTAAAATTTTAGTTTTATGTTGATAGAACAGAGACACGTATGTATATTATATGCACATGTTCACTATTGAGGTAATCTTGACAGGGTGCGTGTTTACAAAACCAGTTAAGCAAGACTATTGACCAGCAAGACTTTGACAAATGAGACAATTGTTCGACATTAGGCAGTGCAGTCCATTCCGCTTAATTGAAACACATAGAGCCTTCACATTTTGTCCGAAATAAGGCACTTTGGTATTTTTTTTATTTATTCATTCTGCTTTTTTATACACATACATATATCATTTATTCCAGTTCTTCGTAAACTTTTTTCGTTTCTTCCAAACTTCACAAAGTTTTCGAAATAGTATATAATTACAGAAAAATAATTAAGTACTAACTCTTGGTACGTATGAATATTCAAAATTAAAATAATCAAATATGGGTGCAAATGAACAATAAAGAAATTATGACCAAACAATTACGTATTATAGGGAATGTGTCAATAATGATTTTCTACTGTGTCATCATTTATTTCAATTATCCGAATAAGATTAATGACTTTACTTAGCTAATACAAATATAAAATAATAAATTCAATAACTGACAGCCCTGAACTATCATACTTGATTCCTTTACATATTTACCTAGCAAACCAACATCCAAAGCAATATCTACCATTTTGTTGTGACAACTCCAACACAGAATCATAATGTTATATGTACTCCTGTTCGCCGTAAACAGAATTTGGGTAGTGATTATAAGGATGTTGTTGACATGTTTTACGAATTAATCACTAAATGTAAAAAGGTCTTGAATAAGAAAAGCAGAACAACTTAAAACACACTGCCTAGCTCTCTGCCACGACTTATTTCATTCATGGTGGAGTGTTTTGTTTTCGTGATGATATTCTCTATGTTTTAAAAAATAATAATCACGTATAAGCCCAGCTCGGCATAAAATTCAACATAAATAATTAATAACAGTAACCTAAAATTTGACTTCTTTCCCGTGTGGCAGTCTATGAACTGAACAACTTTATATTGACGAATGTCTACTGAACTAGACCGGCTGCAGACGTCCAATTTTTTCATCTGGTAGTCGGTTTCGATAGTCTGAATACATTCGTTAAGACAGCCCGCACACGTCCAATCCAACTATCGGATCGGTAATTAAAAAGGCCACGCCGATCTTACTGCCGAATGAAATGAACTTCCGCAGCTCGACACAACTGCAATATTGTCTCCGAAACTGATAAAAAGTCTGGTAAAATCGACGTAAATTAGTATTAGTATTATTTTTATTGTTTGTTTCTTGACCTTTAGGAGAGAATCGTAGCCGTCCATCGACCAACTAAGTCTCATATACCTAATATATTGGTGTTAAGGAACCCTCCTACCCAGCCTATATGGTACCTATCGCCCTGAGAGAGAACGTCATTCAGAATTGAAAAGTAATCAAATTTTGGTTTAGTAACTAGTCTGAATAGCCGACTCTTTTCATTCATCATTTTGCAAATCATTCTAAACATCGGTTGATTATTTTACATAATGCTTCGATAGTAGCTCTATTGTAAAAAAAGTTACTATATTTCACTAGTAGGTATTTAGACAGCAAGATAATATTACCGTAGGCGACCGACGTACGTGTCATACAATTTCCAGCCCTAGGTGTAGGGGACACTTGATCCCTCAGGGAGACATGGTACATTAATTTTTAAGAACTACTGTAACCCTGGGATTATTTAATCCTGGAAAAATTGTTAGTCTTTAGTACATGTTTACTTTGTGTCTCAGTGATATCTGTCATAATTGAGTAGTTCAAAAACGGCGGGTGGGTGATGTTACTGACGACATCGGAGAAAATTTTCGTAAGTATTTGAGTGAATTTTTCGCTTACTTATCCCTCACGTTATTAAATTGTGTTTTGTTCATTTCAAAGAATATGTAAAATAGTTTAAAAATATGCCAAAATATTAAGATTAAATTGTAATGTTTGTAGAAATAGTGTTAATTTAATAACCTCAATATGTCAGGGGATACCTGGTACAAGAAACAAGCTACCTTACAAAACAATAATCAAGACATAAAATATGGCCCAGATTACAAAAAGCACTAATTATTCCTATAAAAGGGGGATCAAGTGGCCCTCTTCTCCTCTACATCAATTTGTAATCTTCTCTGTAAAATATTGTTGTATGACCATTTTATGGAGAGCATGAATAAATATATAAATCAAGAAGATGTGATAAAAAGAAAACAATAATCAAAGCAAAATGTTTATTTTTTCAAATATGTATCAAAAATGTTATGATCGGCCATTTCTAATACTTTTACCTGTGAAAACATTTTAAGCATTTTTTTAAACCACCTTACGTTTAAATAATTATCAATAAGTGCAGTAGATATCTTTAAAAAATAACATTCAAAAGATTTGATTGGTCAGATAGGTACCAATTTAAAAATAAATAAAGCAAATAAAAAGTGAGGGACTGTGTGAGTGCTCCTGTGGCGTAGGCAAGTTTATTAGCACAATTAGGTTGACTAGCATTGGGACTTTTAATCTCAAAAACATTGTATAGGTTGTATGAAGTAATTTGCACTGAGTAAAAACAACAACGTTATTCCTCCAAGGTTCTCAATATTGTGAAGTAAGAAAACGATGATTTTAGGACCTGGAAAAAACGAATTGTTTAGTACACATATCCACATAAAACACAAAAGAAATTTTTTGCCAAAACATTTACGTCGCATTAAAAACCAGGTACTCAGTACAGGTCTGGATGTCAGCAAATGAAAAGCAGTAAAGTTGTTCTTAGAACTGAGCTAATATCTTTATTAGTTGTACTTAGAACTCGGCTCATAAGCTTCGTAAGTTGTTCTTAGAACTCGGCCCGAAAACATCTGGCATATTTCTAATTTCTACAATAATTATTTTTTATCGATTTTATAAACGTTACATATATTATGGAATTATATTATAGATTATAGAAGTGAAACCTTTAACTGTGTTTAACTACCAGATCTGAATAGTCAGATACTTCCCCGACATCCTCTTCTCCATCTCCTTCCCCTCCCCACTACCTTCAACCTCACAACATACCCCAATTGAAGATTCCTCCCTGGCTTCAGATGATTGGAAGCATTTGGGGCTCTTGGGAGGTACTCATATAAAAAAAATGTAAAAGGTTTCAAAATTAATTTAATTTTAATTTGTAACTGTCGCCATGGGATTACTTTCGAATGAGCCAGTGTTGTAAGATTTAAAAAAACGACTTTCTAGATGTTGTTTTAGGTGTATTTTTTTTTCAAATTAAATTTTTTGTGTGAAGATTTTCAGGATTCTTTCAGGTACAGACCCACCTAACTGAAAAATTTTCAAATCAAAAATAAAAATATTTCTTAAAGAAAAATTCTTTTCAGCCAGAAAAAAATTGTATTATTTATTTTAATGGTGAGGAGATGAAACGATGAGTTTAAAGATTAAATTATTTGATAAGCAAGTATAAGATTACGGATACCTATTGTCTAGCTAAAAGCTGAGATGTGAGAAAGCGAGATTACAATGGTTTATTATATCTTATTATCTATCTGTCTCTCTCAGGACTCAGTAAGTCATATTTAAGAACTTTGCTTACCACAATTTAAAATCCTACCACTCTAGATCACTGAAAAGTCACAAGCCTCCACTAAAGATTAGGTACATAAACAAGGGCATTTTCGACATGCACCTGCCAAAAAAGACTGCATTCCAAGAGATAAATACTATCAAGCCCTTGAAGGAGAAAACCAAGCCATAATTTAAATAATGGTAGTAAAAATATAGCGTTACCGATGACATAGTCTGAACGGACACATCAGCCAAGCCCAGAGCAGACATCTGCATGGGCTGCTGGGTGCGGGCCAATAGGAAGATTAGGATCTTCTTGATCCGGGGAGACATGGAGGGCCAGTCGATATCGTACACTTCCTGGGCCACGAGTAGACTCTGCAAACATCCATCATAACAAACTTATGATAGTTCGAGCTACACAACATATATGGGTATATTGTAGATAGATTTCAGAGATTATAGACATATCTGATAGTAGTTAGTAGTAGGTATATAGATTTGTTCCTCCATGTTCAGAACCGAGGTGGACTAGTTGTTCCCGTTTTATCGCATTTTTCATGACTTTCCGCGAGATTTCCGGTGATAATTATTCGCATTTCTGACGAATGGGTTGCGATTGTCTGAGGCGCGTTGGCATAAACCCGCGACTTCAACTAGCCCCAAAAAAACAAGTCTGGGATGGTTCAATCAGGCGATCTTGCTGGCCATGCCAAATCGCCAAAACGGGAGATTACGCGACCAGAAAACGCTTCCTTCACAATATCTATTGTGGCTCGTGCTGTGGGTGCGGTTGCACCGTTTTGTTGAAATCACATGTTCACCAAGCCCCGCTCATCCAATTCCGGCTGTAAGAAGTCGTTTATTATGGCCCTGTAGCGTTCGCCAGTAACAGTGACCGTATTGCCAATGGCGTCCTCAAAAAAATACGGCCCAATCACTCTTCCCGCGTGATGCCGCACCACACAGTGGTTTTGAGTGGATGTAATGGCTCTTCGTGCATCACAGGCAGATTTTCAGTGCCCCAGAAATGAAGATTTTGTTTATTGACGTAAACGCTTAAGTGGAAATGCGCCTCGTCGCTCATGATGACTTTCAGCACAAAATCGTCCTCTTCGTTGTTGAGATTGAGGATGGCAATTAATTTCATTAGGGGTCCGTTTTTTAAAGTAACATGACCGTCGCGGTACGAAAGGGAAAAAGCCTAAACCTCCCCCCCCCCCGGCTTAAAAATTGAAATAATAAGCTTTATTACTCCCGAATAATTTGAATACTCTCCTAAATATTTAAAGTATCATTGCTCCATTCATCACCAGGATGCAGAGAGTAAATGTTACTGAGGATGTCGACGACCTTCTAATTTTCTTAAAATCTGTGAATCTGTTTTCAAATTCCGATTTAAGATCCTTAATTATCGTCTTGTATTGGCCGACGTCAAGCTCGGTGTCATTGCTGATTTGTTTTAAATTAGGGAAGTGCAAGCGTTCATTATCACGATCGATGTTGAAAAGATCGAGTTTTCGCAAAAAGCTTTTTACTTCCGTCAGAATCTCCCATACAAACTTTCCTTTGCCTTGATGCCTTGAAGTTTAAGGTTCAGATCATTGATGTGTTTAAAAATATCTGTTAGAAAAGCAATGGAAGTTTTTCAAGAAAAACATTTTCTTTATCGCTAAAAAACTTAAGTAGGCGTTTGCTGGCATCTGATCAATGTTGAAAAGAAATGTCTTCAAGTCTTCTAAAATGGTGAAGAATCGTTGTAAAACGCAGCCCTTGCTTAACCATCTCACATTATTATGCAACAACAGATCGTCTTATTGAGCGTCCACTTGTCAAGAAATATTTTCGATTCACGATGTTTCAGTGCTGATTTGGCACTAAGAAAGTTTATTATTTTCATCACTTTTTCATTATTCTCTCGATATTAGGATTGAGTTTGCAGCAAAGCATAGTTTGATGAATGATAAAGTGGTAGGAAATCAAATTTTCATTACATTTTGCATTGGTTCTCAATAGGTGAACTAGTCGGTGGTTACTGATAACAGCTTTTTTAAGTTTAACTCATTTTGAATGAAATAATCCATCACCGCGTCGATCATGTCTTCTACTCGGGTTCTTCTTATTAACGGCAAAATAACCAATAGCTGCTCAACAAAAGTGTACAATATTTTGTATTGCTAACACAAGGTCCGCACAAAATAGGTCGGCGGTCCGGATCCGGACCGCGGTCCGCTATTTGATGACCTCTGTATAGAGCATAGGTTCTCTATGTGGGCGATAACCCTGGGGGCGTTTCAGACCTTCAGGGGGCGTTAGAAGGCCAAGAAAAAATTGGGGGGCGTTTCAGGCTTTCAGTGGGGCGGTAGGAGACCCGGAGAAACCCGTCCCATCCCGCCCCCATCCTATATCCCCTGCAACGGAGGGGGCGTGATGGGATAGGATGAGGCAGTTGGGGGGCGCTAAAAGATAAAATATTCTCAAAGTGGGGGTGGGCAAAAAAGGTTGAGAATCTATGGTATAGGTATGTGTATAATACAATAATTATGTTCATGTTAACGCTGATCCTTTATGGAGGACACAATTGAATGTATTTATGCACACTGATAATATTGAAAGCTTTAAAAAAATGTTCAAAATAGTTTCACGCCCGCAGTTCCCTCTAACCCCTTAGAACGGCAGCTCTACGCAAGGATCTCTATATCTTTATCTATAATTATTGTGCTGTACATTATTGATAAATATTGTTTATTCATTCTTTTTGCCCCGGATTTTTGGGAAGGATAAAATTCCAGAGCAAACGAGCCAGTATTTGTAAATTAAAATTATTATTTACAAAACGCAGCTGAAACAGTATAAAAATTCCAAAACAAACGAGCCAGTGTGTTAAAATTAAAATAATTATTTATAAATGGCAGCTAAAACAGCAGAAAAATTAACTACTAATTGTTTCTTTACCTTGTCAGCAAGTGAGTCACTAAAGCAACAGATCACAACGAGTTGTCCAACGCAGCCAAAAAAGAACAATCCAAAACGAATCACCGTCTCCCACGACTGGTGGAAACAAAACACATTATTATTTACACTATAAAGTTTGCTATGAAAACAAATACAATGATAATTTTGTAAAGGTCCAAGTAAAGATTTCCGTTGCTCAAAATCTTTTTTTTTAATTAGTAAAAAAAGTCATTCATAAACAAAATTGGATGATTAATTTTGCGCCACCTGTATAATTATACATAGAAATATATATACATTAGCATAATGAGGAAATATACGAGTATAATTGATCTCTCAGTTAGGTGCATTACGTGTGTGTAAATAATATATATAATTACTCGTATTTCACATAGTGTAGCGGTAGGGAATGGTGGCGGGAGGGCAAGGGAATCCGGGGGGGTGACAAGAACGAAGGAGAGGGATTTTTTTATTTATTCATCTTTTTTTTATTAATCATAAATAGATACATGTATTTCAAACAGATTCTATACAATAGTTAGTTACATAATATATATACCCCCATAAATAAGCAGGGCATGTGTGTTTTTTGCGGGAGGGGTGATGATAGAGGGGAAGGCTGAGAAGGAGAGGCTAGTGCAATCCCACACGTTCCAAATAATTATACATATTTATACAAAAGATTTTTTAAATAAAGAACCAAGTACATAGAATATGAAAAAACAAAATGATAAATAAATAATCAATTGTATGTAGGCAGTGATCTGGGGTGAGATCGGGCCCAGCGCTCACTGTAATCACACACATTCATAATACCATCAGATAGTTTCACGGCAGGGGAAGACAGAGAGAATGGACTGCCAAACAACTCTGTCACGCTGCTTGTTTTAATCACACGCATACATTCAAGTCCATACCTATTACTCGTTGTGTCGACAAGGCTGTCAATAGTGCTTGTCTATTACAAAAATTACAGTGATTAGACCAATATAGGAGGAGAATAGCTTGTGATTCACCAGAAAACGTAAATACAAAACATGATTGTAAAACAAAATATAAGAAAGAAATGTTCAAATTGTTATAGGGCACAGAGAAAACGTATATTCAAAGCTTCCACACACACTTCCATAGATTCATTTTTACTATTTACATTTTTCATACTATGTAAATATCAAGAGCATGTACGTGGGAACAACCCTAGAAATAAAGGTCTAATAAAAAATGTATTTATTTTACTACCTAGCGTAGGGAGTGTGGCGAACTCATTGCTCAGAGAGTGGAAACACAAACCTGCAATACTCATCCCAAGCCAAGGCGTGACCTACCGTGTTCAGGCTGAATGTCCTGGGGAATAGTGTTACGAACGGTGCCTCCGAGAAACAAGGTCGCGTCTTGGAGTATTTAGATTTTACTCCAGCATTCGGGGATCTACTGGAGTGGACCTTCTATTTCCCTGGTCATTTGTGGGACAAAAAAATTGTAACATTTGAAAACTAGGGGGCCTTTTGGGAACCTAGGAGTGCTGAGGCCACCTCTGTGGACTTTTTTCCTGGGGCCCGTAGAAGAAGCCGTAGAAAGGAGAGCTGAGGCCACCTCCATGAACCCTTCCCAGCCTTCAGGGAACCAAGGAGAAGGGCACTCTTCCGGCGCGGGGCCTTTGGGGAACCAAGGAGGAGTGAAGTGGAGAGATGATGTCCTCTTCCCATGTGGGGCCTTCAGGGAACTATGTGGGAGTGAAGAGGAGAAATGAGGCCATCTCTGTGAACTCTTCTCTTGTGGGGCCTTTAGGGAATCAAGGAGGAGTGAAGAGGAGAGATGAAGTCCTCTTCCCTCCTGGGGCCCTCGGGGAGCCAAGGTGGAGTGGACTCTTCTCTTGTGGGGCCTCTAGGGAACCAAAGGGAGATGAACTCTCCGTCGTAGAGCCTTCAGGGAACTAAGGAGTGGATAGGAGAGATGAAGCCCTCTTCTCTCGTGGGGCCTTAAGGGAACCAAGGAGGAGTGAAGAGGAGAAATGAGACCTGGAAAGACACATTGTCGAACCAGTTTAGCTTATATAGCTTATAGCTTCATTTCCAATGACAATCCTGGTGAATTTTATAAAAGGGACAGGGTTACTGCCAAAGGAATGAGGTAAAATGGGAGATGGCACAATAGGCTTACGGCCTAAGTGCTCACGGAGCTATATATAAGTGAGGGGACGGACTCCGGGTGTCGACGGAGACGGAGAGAGGAATGAAAGGCATCCGAGTTGGTTGCGAGTCCAGTCGTTTATTGAGTCATGAGCCACGTAGCTGAGGTCGGTGCGATGTAACATGAGGATGTGGAAGTGCCGTAGAGTGATGCGTTGCGTGTGCACGGTCATGATGAGGGATGCAGGTCGGAAAAGCTGTGGTGGAGCAGGCTACGGGCCTGCAGGTCACCAGAGTGTTGCTCGACGCTCGTTGCGGAGAGGACCTGATCGTCCAGGCCGTTGCTCGACGCGCGTTGCGTAGATGAACGGCGGTGACTCGGTGAGTGGAGCCACCGGCAGATAGTCCTGGTGATGTCCACGGAGGAAGCTGCCCTGGAGTGATGAACGGCGGTGACTCGGTGAGTGGAGCCACCAGCGTGATGCTCGACACCGTGGTGGTGGAGGATGACCTCGTCTTCCAGGCCGCTGCTCGACGCGCATTGCGGAGATGAACGGCGGTGACTCAGTGAGTGGAGCCACCGGCAGATAGTCCTTGTAATGTCCACGAAGGAAGCTGCCCTGGAAGAGAGCTGATGCACCAGGCACTCGGAGTTACGCACTGGTTCGCTGTAGAGAGGCGAACGTAAAGGCGACCGTTGAGATTGAACTGATGTGTTGATTAGGGCGTCGCGAGACTGACTAGAGACTGACTTGAACTGAACCAGTTTGTTGTTTAGTGCACCGCTTTATATAAGAGCGAGCGGCCGAGTAACTTTCCACTCGCTGGCAATACGTGCGCTGGAAGGTGCTAGTATGTGCTCGTCACTGTGGTCGTGGATGCACGCTTGAGTCTCGACCTTTCGCGAAGGTGGCGAAATTATTATTCATCTGGCAGCCGGCCTCACGAGTATATTGCCAGCCGATGCGTGCATAAGTAGGCGAGTAGGTAGCCGGCTCTGCTTGAAACGTAAACAAATGCGTAACGACTTGCAGATGTTTCTCGAGTGTTCTTTGAGTGGCGGAATTGAATGAACGCCACATAAGTAAACCGTCTCCGCTCTTAAAAAAAAAATAATAAAATAAAAATACTACCATCATGTACATGTTTGCCCTTACTGTGCCAATGTTGGAACATCTCCCCTTCCTACAATATCAAATTAATAATTTTATGGTAAATAGTGAATTTTTTTACGATGAAACCAAAAAAAAATATTAAAAAAACTTTAAAAAGAGTTTCAGGGCTATCTGGGTGATAAAATGGTGCTATGCGTTTCGAAAAATATTTTAAAGGAATTATAAATTTAATATTCACCGTTGCAGTCAATTGGAATCCAAGAAGGCAAATCGTCACCAAACTGTAGAAGAAATTTGTCATCAGCACTACACCCCAGGCGGATTGTAGTTTTTCAACAAAACTAAAAGTCAGTCATATCAATAAAATATTTATCATGAAAAATAATTTTGTTTCCATTAACTTGATGGATTATATTATGGAGTCATTTAAAGATAATGAATCTTAACTCTGATGTAACCAAAAATTAAAATTTCATTAAACATTAAACTGAACAAAGGCCACCTTGTTCAAGAGACGAGATATTCTAATCAACCACTCTAAATCATTCACACTACCCTACATAATGCAAGCATCCCCCTTTGGAATGAGCTGCCATCTGATTAAAAATTATTTTAAGACAAAAATGTACACAGTATTTTTATACATTTACCTTATTATTAACTGATGGTGTTCAATGCACTCTTTCAATTTAACGTAAATACGCATCTCTTCAGCGTTTGAGTATTCAAAGCATGCTTCTTCTGCATCACTTTTGAGATTCATTTGTATTGTGTCCTTTTCTGTTTCCTCTTCTTCGGAAGAAGTTAAATTCTTTATGTCATTCACAAGAATATCTAATTGCCCTTTGATGTGAATCACCATGTAGCAATAGAATGCATCCTGGCAGAGGGTAGATCCGAGACTTATGTATCCGTAAATAAATTCAATAACAAACATGATTGACCAGGGGACCTTGTGGAAGCCAGTGTCGAAGGGCAAGGCCAAGGTTAAAGGCAGGATCATACGAACTTCGCTACCTTTCTCGTATGCCCCATTCATCCAATTTACAAATACAGGTATTGAATAAAATACGATATAACCGAACATATAAATAACAAAAAAGCATCTTACTAATAGTTTACCGAAACCTTCACATTCTTCAGTAACCTGAAAATTATATAATGATTAAAATTATATATCACAGTTGTGGGCATGCCATAAGCTCGAAGTAAACTCAATTTTTCTAAGTTTTGGTAGAATATATAAAATACTTTCAAATAATGTTGAAATTTTTTCAAAAAATGTATCAACCTTTCAATTCCTAGGAACTGAAAGGTTTTATGTGGTTTTCATTCAAATCAGATCACAATAAGGAACTCCAGTGAAAAATATTATGGCTTTAAAAAATATAGACCAATAAATGCTGATTCTGAATATATAAGTTTTATTAAATAATATTAAACGTAGAGTTTAAAAAAAGTCCATTTTAAAATTTGTCAAACACACTGTCATGTTGGTATTATTAGATTTTTAGTGCCGATGTTACTGCTCGCCATAATTCTCCAGTCATCTGATGACAGCATTTGTACTTGTATCTTATTGAAATGTATGAAACAAGCCATTCAACATTCCATGTTGTTGGTTTATTTAAATACTGTTTATAGAGATTTTGACATATAATCGTTGTTGTTTTTATTGAAATATTATTCAGGCCTAAATAATTCAGTGACAAAAATAGGGGTATCTCTATTAGTTTATCTATATTATTTAAAATATTCAAAAACTTTAAACTGTACAAAAAAAATCGTAATGCTACTCGCAACCCTACAACTCTGAACTCCAAAATGGCGGACGTCGAGCAGATTGATTCGGCGCGGAATGCTGTATCTTATCAATAGCCTACAATAAGGAACTCCAGTGAAAAATATTATGGCTTTAAAAAAATATGTTCATATAGACCAATAAACGCTGATTCTGAATATATAAGTTTTATTAAATAATATTTAAGGTAGAGTTTTAAAAAAAGATTAAAAAGTCCATTTTAAAACAGTTCATTAAAACACCCTGTCAAGTTGGTATTATTGAATTTGTGAGGCGTGACGTCACCGCGTCAATGCTGAAATTCAAAATGGCGGCGGTCGAACAGCTGATTCCATTTCCCTATGAAATTCATGCTTCGGTTTCCTTAATATTGATTTCGATTCGTAAAGCTAAAAAAATAATAATTTCAAACCATTTTTATACCAATCTCCCGTAATAACATTGAAAAATATAATAATATAATAAATATAATATAATAAATAAATAATTACACCTAAATAACGTTTTACTTATTGAATAGTTTCATCACTTCTTCCATACAAAATGACAACATCTGTTGAAAATAACTAAAACTTTTGGCCAGATGACGTCACAGGGCCAGATGACGTCACGGTGGTTTTCGGGGGATCTTGAAAAATTAAAACTTTGACATTTATTTTAAGTATTAAAACTAACTATAAAAATAAATATGCAGTTATTTAAGTTAGAAGGTCATTATTCATAAAAAAAATATAAAAAAATGGACTGGAGTTCTCTATTGTGCAGGCGATGCTTCGGTTTCCATAATATTGATTTCGATTCGTACAGCTAAAAAGATAATAATTTCAAACAATTTTTATACCCCTCTCCCGTAAGAATGTTGAAAAATATAATGAATAAATATAATATAATAAATAAATAATTTCACCTACATAATGTTTTACACATTGAATGGTTTCTTCCATACAAAATGACAACACCTGTTGAAAATAAATAAAGCTTTTGGAGAGTGATGACGTCACACGATTCACCATACATACGGTGGTTTTTGGGGATCTTGAAAAATTAAAATTTTAACAATTATTTTAACTATTAAAACTAACTATAAAAATAAATATGCAGTTATTTAAATTAGAAGATCATTCATTATTCATCAAAAAAATTAAAAATTGGACTGGAGTTCCTTATTCCGGGAATTTCCTTACTCCTCAGTGATTTACATCAAATTGGGATATCACAGTAATTTATTACAAGATTATAATTTATGAAATGATTATGAACTTAAAAAATACTAATAGAATATAAAAATTATAAAAATTAAGTCAAAAATTTAATGTACACTAAAAAAATAAAACTTTTCAAAAACAAAATGCTTAGATTTCTAAGCTTTACTATTTAGTTACAGTTAAGGCCTTTGCTCACGGAGAAACTCAAATGAAACCCATTGTCAACGCACCAGCACTTTTGCTTGTGTGGCAGTTGATTTTCAGTTGCCTTGTTAACAGTTGCCATAGTAGCGCTCACGAATTTCGAATTGCGTTGATAACTGGTTTCATTTCAGTTTCTCCGTGAGCGAAGTCCTTAACTGTGTAACTATTTCTTGGTTTGTAATGCCCAAGAAACACAAAAATGTTTAAAAAAATTACCTTCTTATAAAATGGAGTAGGATTTTTGTTTGAAACCAAGCAAATTTGATCTCGAAAGCATTTAAGCATATCGCAGTAAGTGGGCATTCGAAACAGAATATTCGTCATGCGAACTTGGTACAGACTTCCCGTCAGGAATACAATGAACATCTCTCCCAGGGCATAGAAGTTTCCGGTGTGATTGCAGATATACAAAAACTCCAGGAATATCTTGAAAGTGTAGATAAAGAACAAGAACCATCGGAAGTAACGGTAGCGAGAATCTGAATTCCCTTCCATTTCGGATAAAGGCCAGCATCCCACAGATATCTGCTGTAATCTTACATACTGCAGGACGGGACTGCATTCAGACGCCATGAGTTGAGCTCGAATAGCAAATTACTTCAAATTTAATCAATTCTTGAAGAGTCAAGTTCTGTATTGTTCAACGGTTATACAATAACTAACAGCGTAATGTAATGGATTTAATCATTTTATATTAAATTGAATTGGAATCCAGATATGCATATTTTATTTTTTCAGCGATTCTCAATAAAAAAAATTATTTAATGTGAGGTTAACTTTTTTTTAATAGGAATACCGCACAAGAGTCCCCAACTGCTCCCGTCTGGAGCCAGTGAGACTATGGCATCCCCAATTCAGGTACTTTGTGAGGCTGAAGGTAGCGGGGAGGGGAAGGAAATGGGGAAGAGGAAGGTGGGGAAGTACCTGGCTATTCAGATCTGGTCACCAAATACGGCTAAAGCCATTTCAAGCAACGTTTTAATTCTGAATGGTGGTATCTTCCACTCTGGAACGTGCCGCAAATATACTGTTTATTATTTTTAATTAATTAATTGTGAAACACCACAAATTAATCAAACAAAATTTATTTGCGCAAAATTTATTATGCCAGGTTCGAATCCGCGATCTTCGGATTGTGAGTCGAGAGTCTTACCTCGAGACCACGTAGGCCATCATCTGTGCATTCATCATTGTGTGTATTTTAAATTTTTTTGTGGTTAAAGCACTGTTTATAATCACCCACTCAATACTAATAAAAAATGTTTCTAATTATAGTGAAACCCACATTAACGGTGTCCAGAAACTCATGGTACAAGCGGGAAACTAGTGAATCTATATTATATTTGGGGTCGATTTCGTAAAAAAACATTTGTTTGATCTGTGCTTCCGTTTGTAAGTAATTCGAGACCGAAGTTGGAATTTTGTGTGATCAAATTACAGTTACTACCAGCTGTACATCATTTTTTTAAATGCCTCAAAGGGTAAATCCGGCTTCAATACTTTTTTAAGCCTTTAGTTTTTATATTTCTTGATACCAAAACCAGTAAAAATGCAGGAACGAAACTTTAAAAAGCTCTACTGCAAAACAACAAAATCGCACATCCGATATTGTTCTTCGGGACCGTCGATATGATGTCATTGCCTGTCTCGGTTACTTTGTACCGGTGACTATCGCTCGATGACAGTGGATCCGAGGAACAGGCTATTTTTGAAACCAGTTCCTATTGGATTTATAAAATGGTCACCAACACTAACTTGGTGCCCGGGTTCATAAGGGGCGAGGTTTGTCTAGGTCTTGGAGGCGGATGACCAGGACACACTGAACCCCAGATTCCTACCCACCCCTTAAACTCTTTTCCTTCCCAGAACTCTCCTCTCCTCCTTTTCCTTAAAAAAACCCTCCACACAGCATCCGCAAAGATGACAAAGGCCCTGAGGGAAATTATTTTCCTCGGGGCCTCCTGTGTGGAACACGTGTAAAAAAAAAAATTTTAAAATGGGTGTGTAGGAATCTGAGGGTTAGTGACGGACTTATGAATCCATCCCTCCAACCGCGGTGCAAAGCAATGGGTCGAGAGATTCCGGCTGGAGAGGATAAAAGCCCTCCTTCAACCAGTATCTCTCGATCCTGCCCACCGCGGCAATGGGTCCGGTGAGAGGATAAATGATTCCGGCTGGAGAGGATAAAAGCCCTCCTTCAACCAGTCTCTCTCGATCCTGCCCACCGCGGCAATGGGTCGAGAGATTCCGGCTGGAGAGGATAAAAGCCCTCCTTCAACCAGTCTCTCGATCCTGCCCACCGCGGCAATGGGTCGAGAGATTCCGGCTGGAGAGGATAAAAGCCCTCACATCGGCCGCCAAGATCTGGAGTCACCCCATGAACCCGGGCACCCCTGCTAAGTCACCAAAAGTAGCGAACCACTATTACAGAGATGTTGGTTATCCAAAAAATGGTTCCCGGGGCGGCGGTACCCGTACACGCCTCCCAAATTGTGCATATATATACAAACATGCATACATGCATACATATATACATAATGGTTTTCTTTACACGTAATCCGCCTGATATTGCCGGCCCCGCCCCCACCCCCTCTACCGTCAAATCACCTTCTACTCGCGTACTTCGATCGAGACATAAAAATTGACAAGCACTCACTTAGGTTTTGACTTTTGAACCGCACACGCGAAAGCGAACAGTTTGAGACAAAAGCCAAGACATAAGGCCTCTGAAGATGGACAGTGAGATCTGTCCGAAACGTCAGGAGATAAAAAGTCCTTTTAAGGACTACGTTACGCGGGTAAACCGAGAAAATTGTTTTACAAACATATATACATATACATACATACACACATATACACATACATGCACATATAAACAATATAAACACCTCTATCGAGGAACAGGCTACTATCAATACCAAAAAGTACTACTACTATTTCACTCATCAAAATGTCCCCAATAAAAATTAATATTTTTTTTATGAATTTCTTTTATGTCTTGACCCACACTATGCTTTATATTATCAACTTTCAGTCCCATTTTGGACTTTTTATTAAGGATAGTAATGTATGTTCAGTAAATAAAATTCCTTCATAAAAAAGTGTGTTTTATTTCCATTTTTTAATAAAAAAATTTCATTTAAAAAAATACTATTTAACACTTTCAGAAGAAGTGCACAGTGACATTCATGAAATTTCATATGAAAAAATATACGTCTAATATTACGTAAATGCAGGAATCCATTTTCAGTAATTGTACCAAATTGCTTTCAAATTAAATGGTTGTGAAAAAGTCCCAGATTAAAAGTCAGCACATTCACTTTGTCAAATTTGCTTTGCGGATATTTGGCCTGTAATCATGACAGCCATTAGTCTTTCAGGGCCTTTTTCTTGCTAACCTATCATTACTAAATCCACCATAACAATCACACATTTTTCCTGGGGAATGTGAAACATGTGAAAAGGAGTTTGTTTTTATTTTTTCTAAAACAATATAAATTCCTTGTGTGAAACTGATGGATGTGTTGCGAAAATTATCGAATTATAAAGACAATCTTTTCAAATCCAGACGAGGTATAAATGGGGTGGTCTACCATCCTTAGTTGACTTCATCACAGTACTCAGCATATAACTTATGTAGCGTGTTTCAGTTACTTTAAAGTAATTTTATTTTTATTATTCCTTTCCAAAATTAAATTGCACTACCAATCATTTAATTAAAAGCCCTCTGGGTGTTAAATAAATAAATAAGTAAAGGGTGTTTTTTTAGAGGTATACAAATTCAAAATGAAAAAAAACGCATTAAAATAATATCAATGTCTATGATATTGGCTTTATTTAATAGATCATTTTATGCCATTATTGTTTAAATACGATTTTGGGCAAATGAGCGCCCACGGCTGGCTCGAATGAAACGCAATCGTGAAGTCCAATTTTCGCCAACTTTATCGAGGAACTGGGTCCATATATCGGCAACAACACGACGAATGTTGACTTCCAACGTCCAAAGTCTGTTTATCAGCATAGACTAGTGACTTCACATACCCCAAAGAAAGTGATCTAATGGTGTGAGATCACACGATCGTGAAGGCCAGTTCACAGGTCCACGTTACACACAGGCCCGCAATAATTGCGTGAAACATTTGGTGAGCGCATAATTTCAAGTAATGGACCTGTCAACTGGCCTTCACGATCGTGTGATCTCACACCATTAGATTACTTTCTTTGGGGGTATGCGAAGTCACTAGTCTATGCTAATAAACCAGAAACGTTGGACCATTTGGAAGTCAACATTTGACGAGTTGTTGCCGATATATGGCCCCGGTTCCTCGACGAAGTTGTCGAAAATTGGACTTCACGATTGCGCTTCATTCGAGCCAGCCGTGGCACTCATATGCCCAAAATCGTATTTAAACAATAATGGCATAAAATTATCTATTAAATAAAGCCAATATCATAGACATTAACATTATTTTAATGCGTCTTTTTTCATTTTGAATTTATATACCTCTAAAAAAAACACCTTTAGTACACATAGCACAGCGGTCGGGGAACCGGGGTAAAAATGTTGTTTTTTGGGTAATAAGGAAATTTTTGTAGTTTGCTATTTCATAAACGTGTTAGTATTTTTCCAAACTTAATCAATTCAGGTGTGTGCGTGAGAAGTAAGAGACGCACACACCTGAATTATGTTAAATCAAAAGAATATTCTCGCAGATAAGTTTAAAAACCCCTCGTGCATATTTAACCGACATTTTGAGAATATAAATATATTGAACAAAGAATTGCAAGGAAAAATATTAATATAATTTCAACCAGCGAAATACTGTCAGCGTTTGGATTAAAGCTTCAATTTGGAGACAGAAAGCAGAACAGAGCATGATAGCTTCTTTTTCAAAGTTAGCTTTGTTTTTAGAAGACTGAAAATATTACTTTTGATGACATCAAGGATACAGTTATAAAACATCTTACCAAACTCAGAGAGCGGTTCTCTGACTACTTTCCAGATCTTGATATACATACTTTCAATTGGGTTGTAGATCCTTTTAAATGTGAAATTACTAACATACCAGAGAACCTCCGGGTTTGGCAGAAACAATACTTGAACTTCGATCTAATACTGAAGCACGTATTCCATTTGAGAGCAAAGCCAATCTGTCGTCTTTTTGGATGTCAAAAGCTACGAAGGCTTCCAAAATTGCACATGAGGAGGCGGTAAAAAAGTTGCTGCCATTTGCTACAACTTATCTTTGTGAACGAGGCTTTTCCACTCTAACGAACATAAAAACGAAGAACAGAAATCGATTAAACGCCGAAGACTGTATTCAAATTGCTCTTACATCAAAAAGTCCCAATTTTGAAGTAATTGTATCAAACATGAAGCAACATCATTTCTCCAAAAACTGAAAGGGAAACCTGAAAATCTGAATTTTTGTTTGATCCAATTTGAGAATTTTATTTTGTTTGTCTATTACATACTATTTTCATGTAACATTTTTATTATTTTCCGTGTAAATTAATTCAATAAATAATTTTAATTTAAATATATATATTGATTGTCTTCTTTTCAAAATGGGGGGAAGGGGTAATATCGACTTACGGAAAAATATTTTGGGGTAATGGTTAAAAAAGCTCCCCGACCGCTGACATAGCAGGAAAACCGACACAAATAAATCTGTGGATAAAGATAAATATCAATTTTTTTTCTGCTGGATTTCGGGTAAAGATTAAACTTTAATTTTTTTCAGTACAAAAACTCAACTCGTCCTGGATGGATCGTAATCAACCCGTTCATTTTTACCTGATCATGAACCACTAATGATCAATCAGGTCACTTTTTCAAAAAAGATTCAAACATTTGATGGATGAACTGTCCGCTCAGTCAGCACTAGAGATGGTAGGTAGGTTCTGCGTTTTGCCAGAGGCCCCCGAGGAAGGCTTCCTTTTAAAAGACCTTGAATTCTAGCAGTGGTCCAGGTTCCGAGTTCTTGGGTAAGAACTAGGTACTGGGAGCTGTGGCGGGGCCGAGACGCCGAGACCCAAGGTGTCAATCCTAAACTCGGACCCTGGACCCGCACAAGGACTCGAATCTTTACACCTAACTTTATTAATTTTTTATTTTACTTTAAGGGAGGGGTAAGGTTTTAAAACTCATTTTTTATTTATTGTTTTCGAAATGTACAACTTGTCGAGAGTGTTGTCAAAATTTCAAGTAAATCGGAGCAAAACTAACGAAGATACAGCGTTTCAAGCGACTGGCCCTCATGATCGATTCGATTGTATTTCGAGTATAAAAAAACTTCAAATTGATTTTCTCGCAAACAAATTTTTGAAATTCGTGAACATTTTAACTCAAATTCTACTTGACTGATCACTTTACCATTTTTTTTTCTTTTTATATTATCAAATTCACCAAATTTTTTTTGTGAAAATCGCGTTTTTCACTTCAAAATGCTGTCAAAAATAAAATTGAAAAAAAAAATCTGATTACCTAGAAAAACATAACACGTTTTAAACGCATTTCAATTTTTTTTATTCAGATGATCCGGTGACGAGTTATGATGTTCACCGAATAACAACTTTTTTTCGAGGGGCCTCCGGAGATTCACTCTCATGGACTTATTTATTGACATTTTTAATTCAAAATTTTTTCAAAGATACTTCAAATGTTATATTACAACGTGTATATGAAATAAATAAACCAACATCACTCATATCTCCGAAGAAAAAAATCATGAAAATGTGCCTTTTTTTCACCTAACCTTACCCCCCCCTCAACCCGTCAGGTAAAATTTTTCGCTTTTCGGAACAACTCATAAAGGTCTCATAGAAATCGTTGTATCCCTTACTATATTAGTGAGAAATATGAAATAAACCGTGTTAGAAAGAGAAAACACCACGATTTATATTCAAATATTTGACAGCAATGTCTTTTCAGGCATTCGAGTAGGACCGGTGTGAAAAAAAGCAAACGTAGCGAACCACTTGGGGAGATGGCAGATCTATGGCAGAGGTGCTGGTTATCCAATAAAAGGTTCCCGGGGCAGCAGTACCCACACCGGCCTCCCAAATAGCAATATGTATGAATCAACAACTGACTACTTTGCAACAATCCTAATAATAAACCAATTCAATACAAGGAAAACTCAAAATAGACCGTCGATAACAGAAAGATCTGAAATAAAATGGCCAAACGTCGTTAAGCTTACCATGTACGTATTGGAAAAATATTAAAAATACAAATGATGCGTGGATTCACTTCATTGATCTAATCCAACATAACATAAGTGTCCAATTCCAAAAAAAACTGTAAAGAAAATTTCACTTATAAATATACACCCTCCCCAAAACGAAATCCTGGGTGTGCCATTGAAGTCAACACTGACATGTTGTGTCTTGGCCATTTTCGGTATTTTATAATGCTATGTTCTAGGTATATTATAACACTGGAAAATACTCTCAGTATCACCCCGCTATAAATACTGAGTGTTATAATAAAACTTTGCTTGAAAAGGTTTTAGTGTTTAGTAACCAGATCTGAAGGACCAGATACTTCAAAACATTCCTCTTCACATTTTCTTACCTTCCTACACTTATTTCAGCCTTACAATGTTCTCCGAAAATGGGAATGGCGTGCTCTAGCTCCAGACTCTTGTGAAAAATAATATCAAAAAATCATTGTAATTACAGCTAGACATCAAAATCCTAATGCAAATGAAAAGGCAATTGATAACTTTTGTTTTCCATTTTTTTTTTGTTTCATCATTTAAA
This sequence comes from Glyphotaelius pellucidus, assembly GCA_936435175.1. NCBI lineage: Eukaryota > Metazoa > Arthropoda > Insecta > Trichoptera > Limnephilidae > Glyphotaelius > Glyphotaelius pellucidus. The sequence continues at coordinate 27,275,330 of OW386538.1, read as the reverse complement.
AACATTCTATGTATAAATTAATAACAAACAAGAAATGTAGTTAAAAATTCAATTTATATAATCGAGAGAGTACAAATAAATTTAATGTAATTACAAAATACTGGTGGAGTGGAGCTGAATTACACAATCATCTCCAGTTCACTGGCGTAGGAGATGGTCTGCTCGGCCAGCTCCAGGGCGGGGAAGGGGGCCTTCACTTCCTCCTTCTCTGACGCAAATTGGTAGAAGTTATCCGTGTTGAGTTTCCAGTTTTTCTGAAGGATAAAAATACATGACAATTATAAAAAGTTCTAATATATTATAATCATGGTACTTTTACAATCAAGCCTCAGCCCTGCTCCCTATGTGGTAGTTAAAAACTGGTATTTTTCAGGAGTATGATGGTGGTGCAATAACAAATCTACCATAATATGTACATAAATGTGAGTACTGTACATGATAAAGATCTCACTCCCTTCAGCTTCAAAATATATCCCAACCGAGAAAGCCATCTGCTGTATCCTGCTAGCTGTGCGGGCAGTTTTGACTCTTGTGCAGTATTCATGAAAAAAATTCGAAAATGCCAGTAATGCCGTGACAGCTGCATAGTACCTATACTTCTTTATCCACATTTATGGAAGACAGCTCTCAATTCGTTCACTTTATGAATGAGAAGTTATTTGTTAAAAAAATTTAAATTCCTGCAATAAGTCATCTTTTCATAAAATAATCAAACACCAGGCATTTGGCACAACTAATCCAATGATAGGTGAAAGTCTTGCATCACATAATGACATCGTCAGTTGGAAAAGAGGAACACAGGTAACAACAGGTAACGGTAAAGAGAACTCGGAATGAGATAACAATTGATGACATAAAGAGAAGGCTAGCTTTAGAAGGGCGGCTGACAATAAAAAAAAATTAAGACATTTTAGAGAGGTCTATGCATAAAATTGGATGACAGAGAGCTGATGATGAAGGATCTGTACAAACCTTTGCGCAGTACGAGGTGATGGCTCCGGGGGTGGAGATGTTTAATCTCCTGGCAGCTTCACTAATTGACATTTTGTTGTAGGCCTTCTCCAAGCAAGCGCCGATCTCGTCTCTCACGGTGTCTAACAGGATGTCCATGAAGAAGTTATAGCTCTCAGCGGGTACGTTGCCCTGAGAAATGATTCATTCATAGTTCAATATGTATAGCTAATTTTAAATATTATGGAGGCAATATGAGTAAGAGAAAACATACTCTGCTACGCGTTTCAAGTATGTAAAATCACGGAAAAATTGTTTATGACCAAGTCTTTAATATAAGTTAAAACACAATTACCAACCCAAAACAACATTTTTTATCAAGGCAGATCTGTTGAATTGAACTTGGGGCAGTTCGCAGATTGTTTTCATAATTCTACGGACAAAAAGAAAAAGGTTGACTCCATCTATACTGATTGTCAAGGTGAATCACATACTCTGAAATGAACTCGAAAAAGTTGGTATGACTCTAAATTAATATTTAAAGATTATATTGAACACATCTTAGAAAAAGCCTACAAACACATGGGCTTCATTCTACGCATCTCCAAACCATTCAATAAACCTTTCAATTTACGCTTGGACTACTACATATGGTCACATTCATTTGGAATCCTCAATACCAAACTTAAACCTACTGACAGAATTGAAAATATTCAAACAAAGTTTTTGAAAAACCTATCGTATCATGTTGAAAATAATCAGTGTAACCCTATTCCTCTTTACAAACGGAGAAAAAATTTGGACGTACGTTCTGTATGAAATTGTGAACTGCCTTATTGAATCACCAGCCCTATTAGAAAGGATAGCATATTGTTGCCCTGAACGCAATAGCAGATTGAATGCCTTACTTTAAATACCACGATGCCCTAAGAGATATTGATATTTCGACTGTACCCTCGAAACATTTAAACCTACAAAGTACTAATCAAAACTATTATTTCTTATTTTTTTATTAGTTTTATTAATTCTTTATTTCTGCCATGCAATATTAAAACTTTTAATGTCACTTGCTTCCTAATCTGTAACTGTAACAAAAATTATTATAAATGGAACTTTACTGCTTTATATCATATTCACCATCAAATGTGAAATGACTCTTTTATATTAACTGTATGTTGCCTAAATAAATAAATTAAGATTTATTTTTTTTTAAATATTCAAACTATTCAAAAACTTTTTAACCTCTCAGGCTAATTTGTTCGCTTTTCGGAACAACTCAGAAATCATTGTGTTTTCCTTACTATAATGGTTAGAAATATATGATCTAAACAGTGTTAGAAATAGAAAACACCAAACTTTACATTTAAATAAATTAAATTAAAAACACGAAATTAAAAATACCATGGAGATACTAAAGTTCAAAAAAGATATCAAATTATGGCTAACTAAACACGAAGATGAGGAAATCATAAAAATTATTAGGTAACATCAACACAACTTACAGATAAAAGACATAAACACTTTTTAGCTTGTCTATTTCTATTCTGTGGAAACAAACAAACTAGATGAGGAGGAATTTATAATCAATACCCATACAACAACTTTCAGTCCGCCTCGGAACAGGAAAACCTAGTGAGGAGGACTGAGAACAAACCACTTCACTCTACATTTTTAAATTTACCTTATATTGTATTTTTACTTTACTCGATATTGTCGTTAAATAAAAAAATAAAAAAAAAATCTATAATGTATACCTTTATGAATGCAAAGTTTCCCATCGCAATTTTAATCACAGAAGATGGAATTCAACTGTAAATTCCAAGTGCTATTCCCGGGGGAAGATGTCGCCCCAGATGCAGTTGGGAAAAACAACTCCAGTGCAAGGAGAGGCTGGACCTGCTATGACGGAGGCCACTAAGGTAGCGGAGGACAGGGACACCTGGAGGGGCCTAATCGATGTGACGTGTCTCCCAACGGGAGGGAGATGTATTGACAAAAGTGTAAAAATAATGTAGTGCTGTACCTTTGCCAGGAAGATCTTGTTGTAGCTGCCCTCCATGAGGTACTGCTCAAGGGCCAGCGGGTGGCGCACATACAGGTCCTGCTGGATGCTCTCCGGGGGCAGCAGCTCCAGCTCAGTGTGAAACTCAGCCACACGGTTAAGCGACAGCAGGAACAGCAGGTTGAGGCCCAGCAGCTGGTATGTGTAGGGAGACTCGGGAAGCTGGTTCCTGCAATAAATAAACCACTTTTGAAACAAACCTTTGAACCTAAAGACTGGGAATCATTTAAGGAAATATAAAGGTATACGTCTGATAAGTCTGTAGCAACCTCCACTGCTTTCTCACAAATAATGCACGTAACAGAAAGAGAGATTGCAGAGGAAATCTCGAAGCCCCACCATAAATACATCCATACATGATCCAAAAAGAATATAAGGTTTTGCCATTTTTTTTAGGAAATGTGTCCCTTACGCATTCATACTACTCTTCAAGAAATGAGAAGAATAAAGTTGCAGCTGGTAAAAACTTTGCAAAATATCTTCATACAATAGTTGACCACCTATGTTTTAGAATTTTTTAGCAGTATCTGAAAAACTGCAAAAAAAGTAGCTTCACAACAAGTGATTTTCCCTAATGCACATTTATCAAACAAAACCCTTACTTGTAGTCGTAGTAGTAAGTTTTCAACTGTGCCATATATCTTTCAAAGGCCGCAATGTCTTTTACAGCTACCGCCCATTGCACTCCAATCTCCAGTATATCACGAGCCACTAGTAATTCCTTCTGGCTGGCATCATTGTTACATGTTGGAAGAAACGTAACCCCTATAAGGCTAACCTAAAAAAAACGGAAAACTGATTTTAAGCACAAAAATTATACAATTTTAAGAAAGTTCACATCTATTGCTGCGGAAATATGTATACGCAAGTTTTACTTGCCCAAAAAACACAAATTTTGACAGATATGCGGATACGCAAGTTTTACTTGCCCAAAAAATGCTAATTTTGACAGAAAATCAGCAAAAACTTCTAGTGAAAACCATAATATATAAGGAAAAAAAAACAATTAAATATAGTTGCAAGCGTAAAGTCACTTTACTAAATATATATCTCAATGACAATGAAGAATGATAGTGCAGAATAGATGACAGATCACACAACACTTCAGCTAAAATGATTTGAGAGTTTTACCTTTAGTTTTTCAAGAATTTCGCCGCATTTGTCTAATTTCTGGGGTTTCTTATTCCATTCAACTTTTAAGGCTTTGTAAGCTGTAACAATGTCATTTAGAGCAGCCATCGAAGAAGCCGTTGCTTTCAATTCAATTTTTTGACGTTTTGATTTTCGCTGTTCAGTTTCAGCTTCAATCGGTGCACTGGCCTGAAGTTCCTTCGGAAGATGGCATTTCGGGCAAGAGACTTTTTGACAGTCACTCTTCTTCTTTAGGAGGGTCATCTTGTCTATGCTATAAATTGGGAAATGGTTCCAACTAAATAATAATGCTTTTATAAAAAAAAATTTATTGTGCAAATAGCATAAACGTAAAAATAGTATTTCATATTATTTTATTTCATGTAGTCTCTTTCAACGATGGCGATATATATCCCTGCCGTACATACATACAGGCAAGTGTGTCTCAAATTTTTTTTTAAGAAAGTGTTAGAAATTTTAATTATTTCGTTTCGTATCCTGTGACCCAGAATAAGGTTCAATTTGTATCGCATCTCGCATCACACAACAAAATGTTTCCATAATAACTCATATTAATCATGATAACATGATTTTTCTAAACAAAATTAGTCATCACATGATTTTATCAGTTAGAGATGATAATTGAAAAATATTTTTTTTAATGTGAGAAAGTTTGTAATGTCGGTAAGAAGTAGACAACTTTGATTACGAATATTTTCCGCAATGGAGTCAATGTCTTTTTATTACTACACAATTGTCAAATATAAAAGTTAAATATTTGTTCACCTTGGTTCTACGATTTCTGCCATGACAATGATAATATATTATTTACAACCTTAAAACGGCTTTATTAATTTTCGTTTTACTAATTTTTTTTTCTCAGTTGTGAAGTCTTTTGTTTTTTTATTCCAATTTTCACAAACTTTATTTTTTTAGTAATTCGTAATGTGAAATAATTGAACGATGTTCAATAAGCACTTTTAACGATATGTCGATTCAATAATTATCAAATAATAATATTATATAATCTTTCCCACAAAGTCGCAAAATATTTCACAATCTTTGTTTTAAGATATTTGGAAATGGTATTAGAAATAAATCATGCGGTTCACAAAAAAAACAGCGTTCGAAAAAATATATAAATTACTGATACACCGAGCCAAAATATAAAAATCTCCCCAAAACCTGTGCCTATGTATATGTAATTATTATTGTATTCCGATTCCGACTTCTTATGCGTATCTAAAATTAAAATCTCAAGCGTCACCGATTTTTTTAATATTACTGGTACCTACCGACCTAACACATTACGAAAGAAAAAGAATCTGCGTGCGTATATATATTGTACTATAAACCAGTGTTGCCAACGTAGGCGATTTTTCGCCATTTAGGCTACTCAGAACGAGAATCGGCGACGAAAAAATCTAAAAGGCGACTGGTCGCCTATTAGGCTACTTCAGAGACAAGTTTTTTAAATCAGCCGAATCGCAAATAATTAAGAAAAAAAAAATAAGGAATCGCTTGCAACTACCCACGCTGATCGCCATTCTTAGAATTCGTACCCATATGAATGTAAGAAGTATGTGTTGCAACAACTTTCAACCATGCAATCACATGGTTAGTTTACATGCTGGTAGAAAAATGTACGTCTCCGGTGGATCTTGCGCCAGTACTAGCACAGCAACTATATCTAATACTACTGACGACGGCAAGTCTTGTTGATGCCTTATCATTGCTAGCAGAAGACGAATCGGAATCATCTTAATCTTTGTTTATTTATTTTTTTTAAATGCTATTACTTTACTTTCTTTTAAGTTACATTACGGTGTTTCATATTAGGCTTGGGCCTATTTGTCAATACATTATAAATATGTTATACATAAATTGCTAAAAATTACATTTTATTTTATTCATATTGATATTTTAGCGTTTGGGCTACTTTAGGCTCTTGCAACTGAAATTCGGCTACATTAGGCTACTTTGCGTATGAGAAACGGCGATATTGGGCCAAGCGCTGTTGGCAACACTGCTATAAACACTCATTTATAATTTTGACAGCAAGGATTGAGGTTATGTTCGTTTTTATGAAATCTCGATAGGTTTCAATCATTTCAATCTTCGATATAATAATATTGGAAGAATATATTTTTAAAAATCCACAATACCGATCGAAATGTTATCCAGAAATTCTGCCCTATTAGTAAAATTGATATGCAGATTCAAAGGCTGCCAAGGTAATACAATGATAATAGTTATTTGATCAAACATTTTTAAAGTTTATAATGCAGTAAACTTATTGGAATAATTAGAACTTATAACACTTCACTCCAATCTGGACACACTTTTTCCAAGCCCATATTGAAAGAATCAACTCCCTTCAAAAACGACATTTAATTTTTTTTTATCAAATTCTATTATTTAAAATTCTGAATAATAGAGGCCTACACAGAGGCCTAGACAGAGGCCTAGACAAAGGTCTAGACAAGGCCTAGACACGCCTGAACTCATCAATTTTATAAAAGTTCACATTAATTATTCCATAAGCCGCCGCACTTTTAAGCTTAGATTATGGAAATTACACTTCATTTCAACAATTACTACAAGAACAACTATTTACGTGCACAAAATAGGTTATTAGGTTCATAGTTTGGGTAAACTGAGGCCTTTCTTACATGCAGATACTTACAAACTACGTGATTGTGATGCAACCACAAGTAGCCTACATCTATGATGGTTTCCGTACACACAATTTTTCACGTGCAGCTGTGGAGTTAAAACAATGTCAAGTGACTAGCGATGAAGACAATGTTCTCGTTTATCCTTATTAAACGAACTAAAAACAATCTGATTGAGATTTTGCCTTATCGTTTATCGAAAAAAATTTTAACTGTAAGGCATTCGTTGCCGCCAGGGAACTGAGATGATAACAACAAGTTTCATTCTTTCTACAGAATGTCAAAGATGCTTATTTAAATTTGGCGCACTTGCTAACTCTTAGTATTCATTAGAAAAATACCTTTTTTCCAAATCTCTTCTCACGTATTCTGGTAACGTATAGTTATATAATTTCCAGAACAAATTTAACATTCCATTCAAGATCGATCGCCATTTCTGTCGAACAGATAGTAGTAGATATGAATGCAACTAGCATTGCGCGCTGCCAGTAGCGTTGGTATTATGCAACTGAGGTCAAACCTGTAGTCGGCGCATAGCATCGTGTACGAACACTAGCAAAATAGTATTGCCGGTACTCACAAGCGGGGTACTCACACGTGCTACGTGCATCAAACTCGAGTCGCTTGTAAGTATCTCCGTGTACAAAGGGACTAAAAATTCATGCGCATTTAGATTGAAACAAAATTTCACAAATGACAAATCCATACAAATAAAAATTTATTGGTGACATAGGAAATGTTTTATATGGGAAATTTTGAACGTGGATTGAATCAAAATTGACTTTTAATGCATCTTTTACCATTTTCCAAATCTTGTTAGTTGTTTCTTTAAGTATTTAAGTTGAAACGTGGTTTAATTTCCAAAATCTGTGCCCAATAAAAGTGCGGCGGCTTGTGGAACATTTACTGGGATTTATTAATGTGGGTCTTGAAGAAGCCCGGATTATATGAAGGAAGAAAAACAGATGAAGGTAACTCGTCACATACAAGTCGAATTACACAAAAATGAGTCCGTTCTCATGAAGCCAACATCAACTGTGAACGGGTGTTCCACTCGTGTCCGTCGAGTTTCACGCACGTGCACCGATGCACAGGGGATCAATGCATCTCCTTCAGACTTGACTGTTATTGATCTCCCTCTTTGCTGAAATCAGATACATTTGGATTTTTTGAGATACTGAAACTGACCTGGCTGGCTTTACCCCAGGCAAGAACCTTCTCAAGGTGGCGATCAACCCTTTATCTCAAAACTTCCCGAGCTAGCTCTTCGAACATCATAAATTGCTTGTCAAAAAGATTCCCTCTTGAAAAGTGAGTCATCAGTGTAGCAATGAATTGGTGCACATTCAACGAGATCGTTGATGTGCAACAAAAACAGAATCGATGACAGCACAGATCCTTGTGGCATCCCAGAATTGATTTGAGCTATCAACTACGGTTTGAATTATTCTTCCCCTGAGAAAGTTTGCATCCAACTATGCAGGATTGGATGGATCCCATACAATGGTAATTTCCCGACAAGCGCTCGGTGTCAGGCTCTATCAAAGGCTTTGGAGATATCCAACCCGACAGTTTGAATTTTTCTCGAAGTACAAATATGTGTCGCTAATCCTTGAGCAGATCACCACATGAACGATTTCGTCGAAATCCATATTAGCGATCGCTTGGGATGTTGTTAATCTCGAGGTATGTTATTAACCATCGTCTTCAATACTTTTGAGAGTATGGAAGTGATGGCTAGCTAGATGGTAGTTGGAAGGGTCGGAATCATATTCCTTCTTAAACATTGGGTGGTCGGTTGCCTTTTTCCAAAGATCTTTTTTCCACTTCCGAGTTTAAATAATTTTTAGAGCACGGGAGTTTATTCTGCAGGATACCTCTTAGGGACCAGGGCAAGTATATAGTCAGGCCCATTGGCTTTGCCAACTCATTCAAGATCCGGAGGACCTCCTCGTTCCGGATCTTTGGCTTATTTTTTTTTGAAAGGGAAGTCTCTCCGTTATCTTGAAGAGTTGAGTTTTTTTTTGGTAACTCTGCTTTTTCGTGGGCTAAGTTAGCCAGTCGGCCATCAAGCTTGAACGAAAGTGGAAAAGTAGTTCTGCAGAAATGTATCTATTTAAATTTAGCTATCTACTATAATTATAAAAAAATTTACTTTATAAAGAAATAATTTGTTTAATTTTATAAAATTTTACCTGCATATTAGTTTAAATAGCTGTGAATATTCAACTATACAGGGTGTAACATCGCCTACCCGAAGTATTTTAACCAGCAATTCTGGGCATATTTGGAGTAAAAATGTACATGTTATTTTGCTGTCCGATGATATTTTTAATCAATTAAAAACAAAAAAAATTCAATCACCCGTCGCTACTGATCCCACCCCCATACGTCGCGCTGAGATTGAGCAATACGCGCCCTGTTTTATGTGTTACCGTGCTGTTGGAACGAGAAGGAGTGCTTATTATGCGATGCGCTGCTATGCTATACCGGATCACTCAATTGGGACATGTGATGGAAAAATATTTTTAATTAAAAAAAATTTATCGAACAGCAAAATGACATCTCCATTTTTTTATTTCAAATATGCTTTTTATTTCTGCTGGTTAAAATCCTTCAGTTACATGCTGTGACACCCTGTATAGATAATGAAACTAATAACTTACAGTAATGTTCTATAAGCTTGTTTCAAATTTTTGTCGGTTTAATGTTTTTTTTAAAGAAAAAATATAAATTACCTCTGAGCGCCTGTCGAATTTATCCGCACAGCAGTACGAATGCGAAATCTGAGATGGCAAGTCAAATTTTAGGCTTATGTGTTTACTCTATCACCCTATAAATCACATTAGCAAACATGCAGGCTGGCCGAGGCAATCCGGAAATGTCCTGAAAGTATCGGCAACGTTTCCAAACTTACAAGCAAACAAATGTAGGTGCGGATTCATGGACCGCTTGCGATTGATGAAAAGTTAACAAACTGCTCTCAAAAGAGGGAAATATTTACAACAACAATAAATTTTGTGCCTATTTAGAACAGGCCCCTAAAAACGAAAAAAAACTAATTTACATAATTCAACAGTAATTATTATTTTTCCGCAAACTCCTATAATAAAAATGAATTGGTAAAACAACTTTAATGTACTTTCATTATTTAAATATTCTAGGTTTTGCCAGTCAAACAGTCAAATGGGATATTGTAGCAGCAGTTTGTGTAGAAAGACTACCTCTCGTAACTCCCCCGTTAAATAAGTTGGAAAGAGAGTATAAAGAAATGCTCACTACAATAGAATTGGAAAAAAGTATGAAGTCAGATCACGAAATCAGACATGCAAATGATTTGTAAGTAATTTTGCTTATTTTGTTTATTATTTTTACAGATGGGTACTAAAATAAGGCTCTCACTTTGTTTCGTTCTAGTACAAGCAATACTACAAATATTTATGTATAAATTCTTTGTGGGTAGTTAGGAAAAGTTGAAGGTTATTGGTAAATACTTACTTATCCCTTCCGCACTGGTGCATAGTCGGGAAACGCATCCAAACACACGTCCAACATATATATATACAAGCTTGCTGAGGATTTTTTGTTTGTTTGTACTCCTGTATTTTTAGTTTTTTTTAAAGCTGTGAATTGAAGTTTATGTTAGTTCGTTCAAAATTCAACCAAATACGTTGTTCTTTTACTTTTTTTTTTTTTTTTTTATATGAAATACCGCACAAGAGTCCCAACTGCTCCCCTCTGGAGCCAGTGAGACTATGGCATCCCCAATTGGGGTATGTTGTGTGGCTGAAGGTAGTGGGGAGGGGAAGGAGACAGGGAAGAGGAAGGTGGGGAAGTACCTGGCTATTCAGATCTGGTCACTAAACACGGCTAATGCCATTTCGAGCAACGTTTCAATTCTGAATGGTGGTCTTACACCAGGGCGATACTGATAGTATCTTCCACTTATAGGTAGACTAAACCTTGTATTTTTTTAAAAATATTTATAGCAATTAGTTTGAAATAAAGGAAACGAAAATATAATTTTTTGAAACTCAAAAACTTTTATTTTTCACTACGAGTTTATGTGGACATAGTACAAACCAATCCTCAGCAAGCGATTTGTCACATGAGGACGGGTCGCTTCTACGACTCGTTCTTGAGTTCAACAGCTCGGCTGTGGAATGATTTGCTGGCCTCTGCGTATCCTCCCTCCTGCAACATGAGTCTCTTCAAGACCCACATTCACTCCTTCCTCTCCTCAAAACGACCCTCCCTCGCTCGTGCGCTCGCGGGTGTATGCAAAAAATATAGGGAGATATTTTGGGTGCGAAATATGATTGCATTCCATGAATACAGTCAGTTGCGAGCGGATACTCGGGGCGAGAGCATGCATGTTTTAATTTCGATATTGCTCTGCTGCAGTCCCTACCTATATACCTATCAGCGGTTTTAAAGCCCGCTCTTAATGTGTTCATCAGCCTTGCTAAAATATCCCATTCTAGTACTTTCCTCTTCAAGTTTGTCAATTTAAATATCGGCTATCAAAAAAATTTCTATGCTTCACCAGTCACATGTTCTCATCACTGCAGAGATAACCGATAGAAGTGTGCTATGACATACTCGAAGTTCAATTTTCCTTTACTTTGGGTGAAATTGATCAACCTTTTGAATAAATCAAATAAATTTAGCGTTGAAATTCTTATTGGCCTATCTGGGCCTAGGAGTAAAAAGGTCTTATTTAAATGGTGACATAATTTTCCAAATTTTTGATATGTCTTTGGCTCTTTTTGAAATTACCGTTTTATGATTGTTTGTTACCAACCTTTTCAGGATTTATTTGGAAAAGCTCAAGAAGAATGCAGCCAATGTTGACATGGAAGAAATAAGCACAATAACGGCACAAGACTTTGAGGATGCTTCCACAGACGAACTGGCCAACTTCAAGGTAGCTTCAATCGTAACAGGTATATTGAAATATAATCTAATATAATAAGTGGGGAAAAGTTCTTTAAAGATGGGAAAGCCTTATTGGCCCAGCGAGCCTCGTATGTTTAAAATTAAATTATATCTACAATAAAAACACATAAATTTGTTTTAGACCACTTTTATTTTATAACACTCTGCCGGTTTCGGAAGACCCTTCCTTCTTCAGGAGAATATTGTAACTGAAATAATATCTATTTAATAAATAAATTATATCTATTTAATGGCGAACTGCAATGTGTAAAGGTGCTAGAATTTTTAACACATTTCTTTTTCTGTCTATTCCATGTTTATTCGAGCACCCGGGCTATAAAAAATATGTGTGTTCTCAGAGGCGTGCTTTCCATACAGGCAAGTAATGGGCATTCAGGGGAAGATTCATTTGTGTTAGTTTCGAAAAAGGCCGTGCCTTTTGGTACAAATCATAAATAATGTAGCAATAAGTGCCATCTCCTGATACCTCTGTTAAATTAGTACCACTTCACTAACAATATAAAAATCGTTTTGTTTCCTTTCATGCAATTGTCTTTGGGAGGCCGGGATGGGTACTGCCGCCCCGGGAACCATTTATTGGGTAACCAATACCCCTGCCAAAGGCCACCAAGTAATTCGCTACGTTTGGTGATTTGGCAGGGTTGCCCGAATGCTTGGGGTGAGGTACGTCTAGGTCTTGGTGGCGAATGCGTTTGCACACCTACTGTATGGCGGGCTGGTTCGAAAGAGGCTGCTTAAGGCAGACATAATCTAGACCTCTCCAGCCGAACACTCTTGACCCATCGCCTTGCACCGCAGTGGAAGGTTTGGATTCATGTCTCTCACTCCTGAAAGGCTATTCCCTAAAATTTGTGATAAGAGATTGTTCTCCCGCGAGAATTGCTCTCAGATTTGTGTGATTTTCTACGGCTGTTATTTGCTTTTTCTATCGACCAATGTCAAAATTTCAGCTGTGAGCTGTCACGTATTTTAGTTTAGGTCGTTTTAAACACGAATTCCTGCAAATATGCATGATTATTTATTCATTTAACAGCTGTAGAAAAATCACACAAATCTGACAGGACAACTCGCGGGAGAACGATCTCTTAGAGAATAGCTCTTCTGGACACATTGACCCCCAGATTCCTACCCACCCCTCTTAACTTTTTCCTTACCAGAACTTCCCCTCCTTCGTTGCCCTAAAAATGACCTCCACACAGCATCCCCAAAGATGTCATAGGCTCTGAGGGAATTTTTCTTACCACACCCTTACCATTTCCTATTGGTAATCCTTTCTACTAAAAACACTGTGCACGCGCCACTGGAAGTTCTGTTTTCAGTTCCTACTATCCATGTTTTTTAAATTTCCAACCTTTTTATTTCAGAGGCTGATAAGGCTAACGATCAAACTTCGTTAGAAAGAAATCTCCAGAAACATTTGATCTTGCTTGTAGAACAGAAAATTGGCTCTGAAAGAAAATTTATTCTACCCCAGGGCAAACACAGCGATGGCGAGACCTTAAGACAAGTAAGTCTTCAATAATTGGTCTGGCCTCAAATAATGTCATGGCCTCTGCGCTCTGCAATTTATCTTATATAAATCATTGGCATCTATAGGACTGATTATGTGCAAGATTTCACAAAGCCCTTTTTTTACAGAGTGAAACAAGGTCTTTGTTTAAAACCACTTTATTTTACTTACTTTTTTTACTAGGTAAAAGCAGTCCTGAATGTGTAAGGTTTTTGTCTCCCTAAAAAATCTGATAAAGTGTGCATAAACATTGGTTGCGCCGGTGTGGTAGCTACTTATAAATTAATTAGTTTGATAATTGTAGTTGAATTGCCTAAAAGATACTTTCCTGTCCCTTCAATTTCAAATCCTAAAACTCCTAAAAAACCACAGACAAAAACCTCTGTGTTCTTGTATGTGTCGAACACGCAAGTATTTTTAAATATGTTTTGAAATGTTCGACGGATAACCAAAGCTCCACTGTTTAACCTGGAAACAGTTGATATCCCTGTCATAACCTGCAAATCAGTCATTCTCTTGGATTTGTGAATCCGCCACCCCGTCGCATTTATTTATATCTGTTTTATTATTATTGTGCTGAACTATTTATATGTATTGAAAGACAATCATTTTACATTGTGACCAGCTGTGGACCACCAGAAAAAACCTTGAGAAGCAGCTATATGGATCGCGGGTAAGTTTGTGGTTTCCCACCTCTCCTTTCCTCACCCTGAATTTAGGCAATTCAATATAGTTGTTTTTATCGCACCCGCAAATGAACGGAAATTTAACAGACCAGCGCAACTAAATAGAATGTATTGCAATAACAGCGACTTACTTAATATTGTGTAATTTTTTCAGACCGCCGAAAGAGTACTGAAAGAGTCTTGTGGGGATGAAATCAATGCACAGATATATGGCAATGCTCCCATGGGATTCTATAAGTACAAATACCCTACGGAACAAAATGGAAAATCAGGCGCCAAGGTTTGTAGAAAAAACCAAATCTAATTTTAATCAAAACTAAGAAATACAATATGTATTGAATTGTGATCTGCCGTATTCATTCCTCTCATTGATTCTTGCAAAGTACACTTTGTAGATAATTTATTTTTATGTGAATATTGCATAAGAGTCCCAACTGCTCCCATCTGGAGTCAGTGAACTATATGGATATGGGCTAGTGAGACTACGGCATCCCCAATTGGGGTAAGTTGTGAGGCTGAAGGTAGTTGGAAGGGGAAGTGCCTAGCTATTCAGTTCTGGTCACCAAACATGGCTAAAGCCATTTCAAGCAACACCAATTCTGAATGGTGGTCTTACACCAGGGCGATACTGAGAGTATCATCCACTGTGGAATGTACTGCAAATATAATATGTATTTTTAATTAATTAATTCATTGTGAAATAACACAAATTAATCAAATGAAATTGTTTTGCACTGGGATTTGAACCTGTGACCTTCGGATTGCTAGTCGAGAGCCTTACCCCTCGACTGCGGAGGGGTTAAATTAAAAATAATTAGTATTTTTTTTTTTAATTCATATTATATTAATTTATCTGTTCAGGTGTTCTTCTACTACAGTCGTCACCAAGAGGGCCAGGTAAAGAGCGAGGCTCAGTACAAATGGCTCAACAGAAAGGAGCTAGAGACCGCCCTCCCGCACTCGTACTTCTCCTCCGTCAATAACTTCCTCATAGAAGAACGGGCGTAAACAGCATAAGTATTATAAAGTAGATAATTCATTTGTAATGTTAGCAATAAAATTTACAAACAAAGAATGATCTTTTAACCCTCTTAAATTCATACCCGACATTTCACATTGGTAGAAGTCAGTTGATCAATACATATTTTGATTGGTTGCATTGACGTCAGAAGAGATATATAATAAAATTTATTCTGTAAATCAAAAAGGAGACAAAACACGTGACGATCATTTTGGAACCAGGAGAGTCCCAGCATGTCTTGAATAAACAACAAGATCATTCGTACATTGAAATAGCAAGACCTTCCACAGAAAAGTAAAGTTCCCTAAAGTAAGGTAACAGTTTGCGGCGCAATCCATTGTGCAACTTTTCTGCACAGGGTCCGAGTGCGCATTTCTAACCAATTTTTTTTTATTTTATTTAATATTTGTATGTTTTTACAATAAGTATACATTTTTTATGTTATACAGAGTTGTAAAGGAATATAAAAATAGTCTTTCCTCACCATAAAGAGACGGGGCTCTTGTGTTTGGTGAAGGAATTCATGTTCAATTATATGAAGTGATGTAAGTAAATAATAAAATATTGCAAAAATAATAACAAAAAGATAAGTAAGAAAAACTCAAGATTTATCCATAATAGATATCAAGATTTAAAGAAATAATAATACATAATGAATATGAACTCTTACAGTAGTTTCAGGTAATTTTTCAATTTAAGCTGGAATTCATGATCATTTTTGACAATTTTTTGATTTAACGGAAGGTTGTTGAAATAAGTTACGCCTAGATAGAGATAGGTATTTTGAATGTGCTTGGTGTTAAATTTTGGGATTTTAATATTATTCTGATATCTTTTTTTTTTTTTTTGTTTTAGGCAATTCACCCTGGAGAGAGTGCTTTGTGCCGGTAATATTTAAAATGGATAAGAAATTTCGGTTAATCTAATGGGAAAATAATAAAACAAATTAAATATTGGACTCATTTAGATCACTAAAACAAATTAAATATTGAATTCATTCAGGTTAATAAACTTACATAAAGCTGTATGAACACGAGAATTGTTAAGAGATAAAAGGTATGAAATATTAAGGGGGGACTGGTGTGTGATTTTAATAAGCCGGCGGTATATGTTCTTGAAAGATGAATGGTTTTTACAGTTAAAGAAAACGTGGTCGAGGGTTTCCTCTTCCACACCGCACTGGCAGAACGGATCATCTAAAACTCTAATTCTAGACAAGTGAGATGCAATTGAACAGTGGCCAATTCTCATTCTCGAGATACATGAAATGAATCGTTTTGAAAGTTTTTTACCGTGAAACCATGGCTTAGCAGGGATATGGTTTTGAATTCCCGCATAGAAAGATCCAGTTCTTATTTTGGAGACTGCCCAATTTTCTTCCCAGGCACGAGTCATATTGGATTTAAGAATCGGAAAGACATCGGATATAGGAATTCTAAAATTTTGTGGAATAGTTCCGGAATCTGAACCAGATTTGGCGAGAAAATCGGCCATCTCATTACCCTCGATACCCAAATGGGCAGGGACCCAGGCCAATATCGTCTCAAACCCAGATTCACTAAGAGAATTGAGAAGATTTTTTATTTTACATATAATATTGTCTTCCGGATAACGTAAAATATTTGACCTAATTTTAGTTAGAGCACTTAGCGAATCAGTACATAGTAAGGCTCGATGAATGTTGAGAACCTGAATTTGATTTAGCGCTTGTTCAATTGCAAAACATTCGGCTGTAAATATGGAAGCTTCTTTCGGTAATTTATAAGTGAGATTGATGTTGAATTCTGGACTATATATAGATGCTCCACATCTTTTATTTTCAAATTTGGAACCATCCGTGAAAAGGATGGAAAATCCAGGGAATTTCGAAGCCACTATGCTTTTAAAGCAATCATCCACATTTTGAAATTTATTTGGGGAAGATAAAATATTCTTCCGAAAGACTGATGTTATTGTGTTCGGCATAAAAGTGATTGCCTTAAATGGAATATTGTATATAGGAAGATTGGGAACTTCTTGAAGATATTGGAGGGAAGATGATAGAGAATTATAGAGATGAAAACTTTTAATTAAGAGAGGAAAACATTGTTTTTCTCTCAATCTTTTGTTAGAATTCAAATTAACACTTAACCTATTAAGACTTTGTTTAATAGGATGATGTGATAACGATAAAGCCTTGAAAATATATTTATTGGCAAGGAATTGCCTTCTGAAATATAATGGAGGCTCCACACATTCCACCTGAAGCGCATTAATTGGAGAAGACTTCATAGCTCCAATAATCATTCTGAGGGCTTTTGATTGAATTCTTTCCATTTTCTTATCTAGATATTTAGGGAGTGGGTCAAAAAGAAATGAGCCATAATCCAAGTGGCTCCGAACTAGGGAATTATACATTAATTTAAGAGTGGTAGGATGAGATCCCCACCATACTCTGGAAACTGCTCGCATCATATTAAGTCCCTTTTCACACTTTGTAGAAATTATCTGAATGTGTGGAAGCCAGGAAAGTTTATGGTTCAAAAGAAGACCAAGGAATTTGATTTGAGTAGCGGTTTGTAGAGGCACATTATCAAAAGAAATTGAGAATTGGGGAATTTTTCTTTTGCGCGTGAAAGCCACGACCCTTGTTTTAGATGCCGCCAGATTCATCCCATTTAATGACAACCAGCTTTTAATATATTGTAAAGCCAAATTCATTTCCTTAGCTGCAAGAATAATATTTTTATGTAACAAATATATAAGGATATCATCCGCAAAGTAAAGACGCTTGATAGAAAAAGGAATTACTGAGTCTAGGTCGCTTATATAAATATTAAACAACAGAGGACTAATAACAGAACCCTGGGGCAAACCTCTCCATAGTTTGCGCCTTAAGCATTTAGAGGAAGACTCAATAATAATGGACCTATCTGAGAGCAAATTAATAATAAATTGGACTAATTTGGGGGGGATTTGTTTTTTAATTAGCTTTTCTTTCAAAACATTCAGTAAAACATCATCGTAAGCTGATGAAAGGTCAAGGAATGTGGCCAATGTATAAGAATTTAGGGATTGGGAAACTCGGATATCAGTTGTGAACAAACTTAAATTATCCATTGTAGATTTCTTTTTCCGAAAACCATACTGATTTGGTGAGATAATATCTTGACTTTCAACAAACCACTCTAATCTGTTCTTCATCAACCGCTCCGCTACTTTCATCAAACATGATGAAAGAGCAATAGGCCGATAAGACGAAATTTCAGATGGATTTTTTCCAGGTTTTAAAATGGGAATGATTTTTTGAGTTTTCCAATCATCCGGAATTAGTCCTGTTTCAAACATATTATTAATAAGAGATAAGAAATATTCAACCGCCATATCAAAAAATGATTTAATGAAACTATTAAGTATTCCATCGGGACCCGGAGCAGAGTCAGAAAGGGTTCTTATTACTAGTTTCATCTCATCAATGGAGAAAGGAGCATCTAGCCAGTTAGAGTGAGATGGATATGGCTTAATAGAAGGCATTTCTTCACATCCGGCCACTGATGGGGGGGCTATTTTATCCGCAAATCCTATAAGAATTTCTTCTGATATATGCTTGGTTCTCGGCGGAGAATACGATGATCCGAATTTTTTTAAGCTAGACCAAACTGAAGATTGGGGAGTTTCCGGAGACAGGTTCTCACAGAACTTCCGCCATCCAGCGCGTTTTTTATTTTTCAAAATTCGTTTGGTTTCTGCCTGGGCTTTTTTAACTGATAAAAAATTTTCTAGTGACATACACTTACGAAAAGAGGAAATTGCTTTTTTACGAGAGTTGACGGAGCGAGTGCATTCCTCGTCCCACCACGGAGTAGAGTGTTTTATTTTAATGTTCGCATTGCGTTTCGGGATGGATTTTTCTGCTGCATTTATAACCATAGAGGGAAACGTTTCACATTGCAATCTGATGTCTCCCGGGGACGATTTTTTTTTTAAATTAATAAGGTTATCTAGTTCAGAAGAGAAAGTGCTCCAATTCGCATCATTTATTCTAAATTTGAAATTATTTTTAACTGGTGGAGGATAAGTGTTAGATTGATGTTGGAATCGGATTATAATTGGAAAATGATCACTAGAGAGGGGATCGTTTAGGATGTCCCAAGAGCATTTAGATGCTAACGAATATGAACAAAGAGATAAATCAACAGCACTTTTCCGTTGATGAGGGGGGGTGAATCTGGTTGGAGATCCGTCATTTAAAAAACATAGGTTATGGGTATCAATAAAATCTAAAAGATTGCGGCCAGAACGATTTGTTATTTTGCTACCCCAAGAAGGGGAATGTGCATTAAAATCTCCAAGGATCATAAAAGGGGAACAAATCTGGGTTAAGATTGGTGCCCATTCATTTTCAATAAAAGTGGTAGAGGGAGGAATATATATTGATAATATTGTGATATCAGATAAGACAGCTGCTATTATCTGGATATCGTCGGAGGGAGTATGTATATTAATTTGTTTAAACGGGATAGAATTATGGATTATCAGAGCCGTGCCGCCTTTACCATCCGGTCTGTCGTGTCTGAGACAATAATAACCCGGAATTCTTAAGTGAAAGGAGGGTTTTAACCACGTTTCAGAAATGGCGGCCACTGAAACGTCGTGTTCGTCGAGTAACTGGATTAGGTCAGATTTGTTAGCGAAGAGGCTTCTACTGTTCCACTGAAGAATTTTGTTCAGTTTCGAAGTCATTGGGGAGGCAAGATAATAAAGATTTAATGTAATCGGCAGCGTTGGACGGTACAGTATTGTTGTTTGTAAGGATAGAAATTAAAAGGGTAATTAAAGTTTGTATAAAAGAATTATTATTCAATATTTCGGGGAGAGCAGGAGGGGATGTATTACTATTAATGGCACACCCATTGGGGGTCCGAGATTTGGCATTCCCATTCGGGCTGGTCAAAATATTATTCAATTGTTTTTTATCAAGGTAAGGAGTATATTTTGGGTTGGGTTTGACTGGCTTGAGAATGGTTTCTCTGTGAGAAGATGACGTTGAATTTAAAAAGGTGGTTGATTGGAAAGGAGCTGAGGACGATGTCATCTCTGCGAATGATTTTTTCGCAGGAGAGAATAACTTTGAGGCCTGGAAGTACGAAATGTTGTCGGTAGCCATTTTATGTTTTATGTTCCTCTGTCTTGTCAATTCCGGACAGGCTAGACTGACCGCGGTATGTGCACCCGAACAGTTAATGCAAATGGGATTATTGGAAGATTTTGGACATTGATCAAATGGGTGACCTTCTCCGCAAAAGTAACAACGTGGAGGGGAGCGGCATACGGATTTTGTATGTCCAAACCGGCAGCAATTGAAGCATTGAACAGTTGGAAATTTATAAACTTCGACGGGAAGCGAGGTATAATAAATAAACACACGAGACGGAAGGGATTGTCCCTCAAATGTAACAACAACAGATTGGGAAGGTTTCCAGATCGTGTTCCCATCAGTAGAATCCTTGTAGTTCAGTCGACGTGCTTTTATTACTTTCGGGGTTCCTTGGGAATTATTCAAAGCATCAACAATTTCAGCCTCTGGGATCTCCGTGGGTATTCCTCGAACAAGACCCATTCTCGTAAGGTTAAATGACGGGATGAACGATTTATATTTATGGTTTGAGAGCGAGTCAATTTTTTTTACAAATCCATTTGCGGAAGCGGCAGTATTAAACTCGATAGATAATTTATATCGCCCTTCCGGTTTAATTGAACCGTTAACAATACCAAGGTTATTATTTTTTGAGTCAAATAAGAATTTTCCAAAATCTAAAGGATGAATTAGTTTTCCTTGTTCAGTTCTCTGAACAATTACGATAAAAGGACCGGAAGCGGAAGCAGGATAAAGTAAGTCAGTACTTTTTGTATTATCGCTAGCTAAAGTACTTGTCTGGGTGTTACTATTGGGGTTAAGGTCGTTAGAGGTCGAGGTTTGTTGAATCGGCGGTATAGTTTTAACTTTCGATGGGATGAAAAGGCTATGCGATGGTCGTCGTTTACGAGATGGAAGCGTAATAGAAGCCTGGCTAGTGGTAGATTCCGAATCAGAAAAATCTAATATCGATCCTGGGTCGGGAGGTCTATCTTCGTCTTCCTCCATTGTATAAAAAAAAACTTAACTTTTAAAAATTAAACTGAAAAAATAATACGCAGTCTATTTCATTGACTGTACAAACAAAAACGGATTAGCCGTAAGTAGGAATGCAAACAAATAAGTATACGATAAACAGAATTAAATAAAATGTAACAATAATCTCTTATCTGTATGAGGCACGGGAACGGGCGAACGGCACTAATCAATAGGTAAGGTACACACCACCACTGTTGACCGCGGCTCGAATCGGACTGATTCTGATATCTTGCTGATATATTTTGAATAGCAGTATTTCTTTGAAAGTTTGTAGGATTGAATATTTTTTTATATATTTTGTCTATCGTAGGTATATTTATTGAAAAGATTTTTTCAGTAGAAAATTTAGATGGTTTTTTCAGGATAAATCTTTGATTAGTGAGTTATTTTTTTATCATTTACATCGTAGGAGTGAGTTGATTTTCAAGTTTTTCTTAATTTTAATTGATTAAGTTTTTCTTAATTTTAATAATTGATTCAATTTATTATCTTCTTACCTTTTTTAACACAAGTTAATTTCCGAGCTTTTTTATTACTACATATAACCTTTTTTTATTGCATTATAAACTATAGTTGGACAAATTCAGTGGCTCTCAACATTTTATAAATAAAAAAAATTGAAGAAAGTCGTATGGCCGCACGTATGCGGCGATACTCTAAATGGATCGTTTGAGTGCCGCCGCGTACGTGCGGCGATACTCCTCAAAGAGTTAATTATCAATCTTTGAACTGTTTTGACAGGGTTTAAAATATCATCATAATATGTTCCTCCAGTGGCGGCTGTTCTATAGGGGTCATTTGGCCAAAAACCCCCCAAAAATGTGCAGCAATATTAATAATTTACAAATTGTATTTAACAAACTAGGTTGATACCCGATTTCATATTTATTTTAATATTCGTGCAGATTCGTATCGTAAAGCGCGTTCCATTGCCATCTAGCGGCCAAATCAGAAGCTTTTGTATGCATCAACCGTGGGTCAAATTAAAATTTGACCCGAAACTATCACCTTTCTTTTTCTTTGCCATACGGAGAAAGGAGTAAACACTATCATATCTGGGGTATCTTAGTATCATACAAAATATATTTTCAAGGGGTTTTCGGTCATGACCGCGGTGTGTGCCGCGGTACGACAGAGATACCTACGATTGAAAGATCATTAAGATATTAGAGGGAGATGTCAAAAAATGCCAATCGTGATAACAAAACCGTTTTGAATATTAGTTCATGATTAGTTCGCGAAAGCGTCTTTGTCATTATTGACGTAATTTGCTTGGAACAATTTAAAATGCCAAATTATGTGGATATCGTTTTGTAAGAAATCGTGAACAATTCATTGAAAGAGATGATCTATTTATTACAAGAGATAAATATAAGGAGGTTAAACAATTTTTTAATACGAAAAGTAATTATTTTTTTTTAGTGGATTTGCGGGTGAAACAAAAGGAACGTCTACTTTTGTTTACTTTTTAACTCAAGTGGTACCTACCTAATAGAAGACTGAGATTGCAGTTAGTAATAAATTATTTTTAATAGACAAAGATTTAAAAAAAAAAGCATTCTAACTATACCGATACATAAAAAATCATTAATAAATAAAAAAATACATTAAAGTCATAGGTATATGAATTCGATAAATAACCTTAAATTAAACAACATTGTACCAGGCTTCAGAATAGGTGTGTACAAGCAAATTAATTACATTTATTGGCATTTTAATAATATTCGCCACGCATTACCAATATTAAATCTTATTCATTTTTTTTCGTTGACCCTCTACTTCTGGATCCCTAGAGCCGCCTCTGTGTTCCTCCCCAGCCTATAATACCATATTGCAATACAGTTTGAACAATTGCATAGCACACTCTTTTTAAGTTTTCTAGTCTAAGAATATTTTTAGGGTGTATTTCACCATCCTCCTTATAGCTTATCCATACGAAAACGATTATTAATAAATACTCGCAACAGACAAAAAACTCGGCTAACTTATCCCTACATACAGCCACTATTCATAGTTTCGAGTATCGTGAAATCCAGAGGCGGCTCTAGGGATCCAGAAGTGGAGGGTCGATAAAAAAATTAATAAAAGTTAATATTGGTAATGTGTGGCGAATATTATTAAAATGCCAATAAATGTTATTGATATGCTGGTACACACCTATTCTGAAGCCTGTAGTACAATATTGTTTAATTGGTTATTTGTGGAATTCATGTATGTATAACTTTGACGTACTTTTTTATTATTTATTAATGATATTTTATTTATCGGTATAGAGTTAGAATTTTTTTTTTTTTTTAAATCTTTTCCTATTAAAATTTAAATTACTAACTGCAATCTCAGTCTTCTGTTACCACTTGAGTTAAAAAGTAAACAAAAGTTCACATTCCTTTTATTGCAAATCCACTAACAAAAATAATTACTCCTCATATTAAAATATTGTAACCTGCTTATTTTTATCTTTTGTAATCATTGACCTAGTATATACTTTGTCTTAGCTTGTAATAGAACATCTCTTTCAATGAATTGTTCACGATTTCTTGCACGATATCCACATAATTTGACATTTTAAATTGTTCCAAGCAAATTATGTCAACAATGACAAACACGCTTTCGCGAACTAATCATGAACTAATATTCAAAATGGCTTTGTTAGCACACAAAAAATTTTAGACTGGCATTTTTTGACATCTCCCTCTAATATCTTAATAATCTTAGATCGTAGGTATCTCTGTCGCACCGTGGTCATGACCAAAAACCCCTTGAAAATATATTTTGTATGATACTAAGCATACCCCCAGATATGAAAGTGTTTATCTCCTTTCTCCGTATGGCAAAGAAAAAGAAAGGAGATAATTTCGGGTCAAATTTGTTTGTTTGGTTTTTGCATAAAATAGCTTCTGATTTGGCCGCTAGATGGCAATGAAACGCGCTTTACGATACGAATCTGCACAAATATTAAAATAAATATATAAAATTGGGCACCTGCGTAGTTTGTTAAATCAAATTTATTCATTAATAATATTGCTGCTTATTTTTGGAGGGTGTTTGACCAAATGACCCGTATAGACCAGCCGCCACTGCTGAAATCAGACTTTTCAAATAAATAAATTGTGTTAATTGAAAATGTACATTATCGTATGGGTATTCTAAGAGGATGGTGAAATTAGCCCTTATAAATACAATTTTTAATTCTTTTGACTAAATTTTGAAATACAGTCGAACTTGGTTATAACGATCACGGCCATAGTGAGGTCACGGCTATAATGGGGAATTCAAATGAAATTTTAGTTCAGACTTATTTTCATATAATTTTATGAGGAGAATTCACTGATATAACGCGCAAATAATTTTGTCAACGCAATTTCTAAATGGTTAAATGGGTTAAAAAAAACAATAATTGGGAATTATTCTCGAAGTAGGTAAACAATCAAAGGTGACGTAGACATATGCCCGGCGCACAACAGCGGCGGCTGGCGGGAATTTCCTATCCCGTTAGGGACAGAACCATGTTTTTATGGCACTACCTGTTTGAGATTGTTGGCTATGTGAAACATTGTTACCCATCGGGCACTATGTAAAATTGTCATAAAATCTGCTAAAATCATACGAATTTTCAGTTTGCAAATTTGTTCTCATTTTACATCTTTTTTTGCATTGCAACTCATCATCGATACTGTTAAAAAAAGTAAAAGGGTTTATGAAGGTACTTAGATACAAGTACCTGCATGGGGTTAATTTGTGGTAGTGATGCACAACCTTTTTAGCTTAAGGGTTGCTCTGCCTCTTTATCAAATGGCCCGCGCCCTACAATTGGATTTTTTATTTTTCTGGAGGGAAAGAGATTGACAGCGAAATTCAAGATTTTGCATTTCTGAGGATTTTTTAATTTTGTGTTTTGCAATTTAGTTCAATTTAGGACAAGTAGCATAAATTTATCAAAACACTATAAAAAATTTTCTCAGCCAGGGACTTCAGGGTTTTTTTTTTTCAAAATTGGTGTGTGGGCCGCACGAATTGTTGTGGGTTGTGTATCACCAGGTTGTGACATAATTTTAGTTGAAAATCAATACAATCCCGCAAGCTAATGATTTATAACAAGTGAGATTTTACATGCGATTCAATACGCACAAGCTATCGATAATAATATAGACAATTTTTAGTGATGTTTTTCTTGGAAGCCTCGCACCGTGATATTAGTTGTGATGCATTGTTTTTTTTTGTGGATGAAATTGAGAAGCATAAAAACGAAATATTTAATACAATCATTTAATAGAAAAGTGTATTTTTTTGTATATTTTTGAAATATGCAATACCTACTGGTATTTTAGCATTTATTATACAGCTGTAGAAAATCACACAAATCTGACAGCACTTCTCGCGGGAGAACGATTTCTTATCACAAATTTTAGGGAATAGCCTTTCTGGTCACCAGACACAGTTAAAGCCATTTTAAGCATCCAGGGTGATTCTGAGAGTATCTACTACACAAATAATAATGTACCTGCTATGTATTACTTTTTATGATAGGAACTTTTGTGTGACAGCCCTAAATATAAATATCACCAAGCTGCACGTGTTTGTTATGGTGGTAAGTAAATTAAGACTCATTTGTAAGTGTCTTATCTAAATACTATAACAAAATATTAACTTTGGAAACAAATGGAACTTTTTCACGGGATTTGGAATTTGCAATAACTAGCTGCTAATTATTGCTGCTAGCAATTCGCGCACTATTGTAACAAGGGCCACTAACTCGTAAGCAGATATTATTTTCAAATTCTTAACACTTTGTGCGGGAAGGATGGTTCTTCTTTTTACGCGTCCTACTTGAATGCCAAATATTTTTATATGAATATTGTACACCAATCTCTTTGTAAAGGTCTCAACTAAATGTATAAAACATATAAATAATAATAATATATATGTATGTATTTGTGATACAAGATGGGAAATCTTTTTATCTCTTAACTTTTGCGTGGAAGAATATTTTATCAAAAGGAAACTTACCTTTTGACACTGGAGATTCACAAATCGTTCTTTTTTTATAATGATTTGTACCAAAGTGATTGTATCGTATTGCATAAAAGGAAACTTCTTTGGCATTGGAGACGTGCAAATCGTTCTTTTTTTATAATGATTTGTACCAAAGTGATTGTATCGTATTGCATAAAAGGAAACTTCTTTGGCATTGGAGACGTGCAAATCGTTCTTTTTTTATAATGATTTGTACCAAAGTGATTGTATCGTATCATATAAAAGGAAACTTACACTTTGGCGTTGGAGATGCACAAATTGTTCTTTTTTTGTAATGATTTGTACCAAAGCGAAAACCAATTTTTTGTAATAAAATGCACACATTTTTTACACATAAAAACATCACTAAATGGCCCAACACTGACTTTAATTTCTATTAATGGAGTCCTATTACAAAGTAGGCGCTACTTTTGGACAATACTTTTATGGTTGGGGATGTGATGAGCACTTAAGAAAAAAATTCGTTCAAGTGTACATATTATTTTCAAAGATATTTCTGTTTAAAACGAATTCCATTTTCTCAAACGGGATCCTTGTTTTGGTCCACCTGAAATGTGTATAGTGATGGTGGAATATGAGTCGCCTGAAACGTGTCAAATCCATTTATTGACCAGTCATTGAAAGGATGACACTCCGTTAACACACGTTACCTCTCCACTCCTCGCAACATGATTTGTTCCCTTCACCCTTATCTTCCTACTTATTGTTTCTCATGTCTAGGATTGGATGTCTCCATATAAATGGACAGAATTACTTTGCAGCGCAAAAGTAAAATTTCTTTTCAACCAGCTAATTAAATATTTGTGAAGACTTCTTTCTCGCACAGTTTGATTGTTATTCTTGTCTGTCTTTGGGCCCAGCTCATCTGCATATGAATGTTTAAATTTTATTTTTCCACCTTTTTTTTTTTTTTACATGAGCTCCACACAGGAGGCCCTGAAGAAAATAATTTCCCTCAGGGCCTATGTCATCTTTGAGGATGCTGTGTGGAGGGTTTTTTTTAAGGAAGGAGAGGAGAGTTCTGGGAAGGAAAAGGGTTTAAGGAGTGGGTAGGAATCTGGGGTTCAGTGTGTCCTGGTCATCCGCTTCCAAGACCTAGACAAACCTAAACAAACCCGGGCACCCTTGCTAAATCACCAAACGTAGC
This sequence comes from Glyphotaelius pellucidus, assembly GCA_936435175.1. Lineage (NCBI taxonomy): Eukaryota > Metazoa > Arthropoda > Insecta > Trichoptera > Limnephilidae > Glyphotaelius > Glyphotaelius pellucidus. Next base: position 27,248,000 of record OW386538.1, on the reverse strand, counting down.
GAACCACTTGGGGTGACCTATGGCAGAGGTGTTGGTTATCCAATAAAGGTTCCCGGGGCGGCGGTACCCATTCCCGCCTCCCAAATTGAAGGAAATAAAGTGTAGAAGGAAATAAAACAGTGGCATTGGCTTTCACAGCATTTTATTTTCATTTTCCTTAACAGTTTCATAAATATGAGAGTTGACAACACAACAGTGTTTAATTTAATTAATTGTCAAAACATTTAGCGATCTCGGCAATCATCAATTTTATTGCAATTAAAACAGCAAAAGGAAGGCATTTCTCATAAAATACGTTATATAATATAATGAACTAATACATAGATAAATTGTCAGAATGCTTCCTAATATAATAATATGTATGTTAAAAGTTAAAACATTTTTAAAATTCAATAAGTTGGACAAGAGACAAATAATGGGAGACAAGGCGGACTGGGACAAGGACTCCAGGGCTGGATACTATGTCGCTTGCGTACCCAGTTAAAGTCAGTCACGTCAAGTCCAGCCGCACCACCTGTCACCTGTCGTCACAAGCTAAAAGGGCAAGGGGCTGTCTAAGTGACAATATATTACATACTTTATAATAATGAATATCTGAATTAATATTTTCACTTACATTAAACTCTAAAATCGTTTGGTGGGCAACACTTTGATTTTTTTGCTTGTTTTTCTTTAGTGGAAGTCTGACCTTACCGATTGATTGGCGTGAGGGAAACATCTAAGTGAACCATTTTACAATGCCCAACTATTTTATCAACTTAAATGTTTTATTACGATGGCACGCTTATATGTTAAAGTTGATCTTATATATCTAAAAAAAAGTTCTACGCCGAAATGTCAGCCAATGGCGCTACATTCTCCTAACGACGAATTTTCAACAATAAATAGTAAATATTAAAACCTTAGTCAAGCCTCAACAGAACAGTGGATTAAGTATCAATCGCTTCTTATATAAGACAAATTCAGGAGTAAACACACAGTATTGCTTTATGCCTTGAGTTGAGAATAATTTTCATTATTGTCATTTTGTTGTATTTACTTGTAATAATATGATTGTTTAATACCAAACTACCCAACAGCACACAGACCATGCAGCACACAGTATAGTATAGTCCTTCAGAATGAGAAACAGGTATACCTCATGATACTGCTCCCTTCTCTTAAAGAATGTCCATTCACTTGTAACGCAATAAACAAAGCACTCCCGCATCAGCACACTAAGCCTACAGTAATATCTGTTATTTAACAAACATTATACATATATCATGTAGATGGGTCGGTTTCCTCAGAAGATGTGTGCACTATACAAACTGCGCACAGGTATACCTATATTCTCCGTTGCCAGCCACCACTCTCTATTTCTAGCCAATCAAAGTTATTATTATAATTATTACAGTTGCCGATGTTGCATGAAAGAAAAATGCAAAAAATGTCAAAACACCCACCGTACACTAAATAGACTCGCAATAACAATTGTCGGGGTATTTACAATAAGGGTGATTAAGTATGTGTGAGATTCGGGTGTTGGGGGTGTTGTGGGTGTTGCGGGTGGTGGTGCGGATGGCGGACGGGTGGACGTGGGAAGGTCCACAAGGGGGAGGGTCACAGGGGTTCCCGCTGCGGCACCCAGATGCTGGGCCCGCTCTCGCCAGCGATCACCTCCTTCACCTTGGCGTAGATGTCTTCAGGTGTATCTCCTGTCACCACCGCTGCAAAATAACATCACAGTTCATCAGTCTGCAGACACAACACAAGAGTTACAGCACTAAGGATGGGTTTCAAAGGATTAAAAAAGCAACCCATTGTCATCATGATCAAGAAAGAACCTTTTAAGTAGTTAACACTCTCATTCACCCTGTGCAAATCGCAAGCGCGCACCACAGATGAATTTGACAGCCACCTGAAAATACCTGAAAAAACCTTGACTGTGCAGAAATGGACGGCCTGTCTGATGGATTCTCTTATCTTAACAAACGGATATACAGTTAATAACCCCGTTAATTCGAAATCCATGGGATATCATAAATAAAATTTCGAATTAACAAATTCCCACATAATTCCAAATTTTATGAAAAAAAAAAACTGTAAAAAATTGCCGAAAATTGAGTTTCTCGGCCACAAATTCAATTTCGGATAGGTTCTTCGGAATAAATTCGTAATAATACGACTTACTCCCGTGCAAATTGAATTTTCGCAATTATTCACCGCCGCGGTCGAAGTCCACCAGGTCACCTATATGGAAGTAAATTCGTAAAAATACGAAATTTTCGAGTAAATCAAATTTTCGAGGGCGATTGCCGTGGCAGCCGTCCCTTTAAACTTATAAAAATGTGATATATTACCGCACAAATCGAAATTTCGCAGCCGATTTTCGACTGCCGGCCCTTTGAATTCAGATAATAGAAGTAAATTCGTAAAAATGCGATATATTTTGCGTAAATCGAAATTTTACAACCGAATTCCATCACGGCCGGCCCTCGAAATTCAGATACCTTACCTGCAATAAATTTGTAAAAATACCGCATAATTTCCCTGTTAATCAAATTTTCGAGGCTTATTACCGTCGCGACCGGCCCTCCAAATCCAGATACCTTTTCGAAATAAATTCATAGAAATACAATATATTTCCGCGTAAATTCTATCGCAGCCGGCCATTCTAATTCAAATATTTGAAGTAAATTCATAAATATACCGATAACTTTGGCATAAATCAAATTTTCGCGGCCATTTACCACCGCCGCCGGCCCTTTAAATTCGGATATTCAAAGTAAATTTGTTAAAATACGATAAATTTTCTTGTAAATCGAAATTTTGCAGCCGGTTTCCACCGTAGCTGGCCCTTTAAATTAATATACGTATACGAAGAAAACTCATAAAAATATGACATTCCAATGTTAACCGGTTCGGATTTACAAAATAATAATACGAATTAGGACGATATTAACTGTGTAAATCGACCCTTTACCAGATGTCTGTCAGATTCAGATTTACTTTTTTTTTTTGCAAAAATCAATGTTTTTCGAATTATACAAATGAATTTTCCTGTGCAGGCAAAAATAAATTTCGAATTTCGAATTAAAAATCATTTTGTATGAAAAAAATTTTCTGGGGACTTTTTTTTGGCAAAATTTGAATTATGCGTTCTTTCGAATTAACGGTGACCAGACAACTGGTCTGGCGACAATTGATCCTGCGACAGTTGGTCCGCCGACAGTTGATACTTCAGATAGGTGATCCTTCCGACAGTTGATCCTTCAGAAGATTTTTTCCTTCAAGTAAGTATGCAAAGAGGATACACGGCCGTACAACCAAAGTCGATATACTTATATCTGAGGCATCTTGAGTGAAAATCTGCTTAAAAATATTTTTACTAACAATAATTTTGACTCTCTGAAGAAGTATGCGGTAATAACAAAATACGACATGCTCATAAGTGCAGTCAGCTTAGCAAAAAACCGCTAAAGATTCACTCAAGAACCTAATTCCTCACTCCAAGAACCCGGGCAACCCTTATAATTAACCTAACACAGTGAACCACTTGGAGTGACCTATGGCAGGGGTGTTGGTTATCCAACAAATGGTTCTCGAGGCGGCGGTAAACATATCCGCCTGTATATAGTCTGATAAAAAAGTTACATCACATGATTTTTTTTAAATTTTTACGCAATTGTATAGTGTACGTATGTTTAGTCATATTACTCGAAATGGCTTTAGCCATGTTTGGTGACTAGATCTGAATAGACAGATACATTTTCCACATCTCCTTCCCCTCCCAATTACCTTCAGCATCACACCACACCAAAATTGGGGAAGCCATAGTCTCACTGGCTCGAGACGGTTGGGAGCAGTTGGGACTCTTGTGTTATATTCAGATAAAAAAGTAACATTATATGTAAGTAGGAATCTTTAGCGGTTTTTTGCTAAGCCGACTGCACTTATATAAGTATTTTGTTATTGCCGCATACTTTTTCGGAGTCTAAATTATTGTTAGTAAAAATATTTTCACTCAAGATGCCTTTAGATATAAGTATGTATATCAACTTTGGTTGTACGGCCGTATATCTTCTTTGCATACTTACTTGAAGAAAAAATCTTCTAAAGGATCAACTGCCGGAAGGATCAACTGTCAGCGGACGAACTGTCGCAGGATCAATTGTCTCCGGACCAACTGTCATGGAACCGTATTAACGGGGTTTTACTGTATTAGCAATCTTTAGAGCACTGGCGTCGGGAATGGGAATGCTATCCTTGTTATGATGGTATTTCAATGGAAGATGCTAGATGGAAGGAATTTGCTTCATAGATCCTTTCCACAAAGCATCCCAGCATCCACAAAGATGGCCCTGTGGGAAATTATTTTCCTCAGGGCCTGCGTGGAGTTAAAAACAAACAAAAAAAACTCAAATCAACAAGAATTTATTACCCATGTGTGTATTTCAAAACACGGATACACAGGATGAATACGAGCATATCCAAAGTACGAACGAGAGAGGATCAGAAAAAGAAATAATAAATCCATAAGTTAAAATACTCACCAGTGAAATATTCAGCAAATTCTTGCTCCATTTTGATTGCACGTTCATAAGTCTTACGGGCTTGTTCCTCTGTCATTCTCTTGTTCATTTCCCTATAAAAACGCAATCAAATAATCACAACTTCTCTAAAAATTAATAAAGTAATGTACGTAATAAGAACGCACCCAAATGAAAAAAAATAAATTTATAATTTTCGGAAAGTAGGCATTTGAATTAAACTTACATTATGGATTCTACACTCTTTGGTTTGAGGAATATAGCAATTGGATACAACTGCGCCACCTGAAGCCTTTTGATAGCATTTCCGCTGACATCAAGAATGCAGTGTTTACCCTGGAATTAAATAAAACAAACAATATTCATTTATTGTTAACAAAATTAACAATCAACCAGCAAGGAATATGACCAAAATAACCCAATTTTAATGTTCACAAGTAAATATAAAACAAAATTATATATACTCCATTTTCAAAATGTCCAATTTGAAAATGGCCTCGTAAGCGGCAAAAGCTGTCATAATAATAAAAAACTAAAATAATTGTAAAAAAAATAAAACAGATTTTGTGCTTAGGAAGACAGTGTATTGAAAACGAGTTACCTTTTCCGCCACCTGTTTGACGGAGGCCACAGAGGTGCCGTAAAGGTTCTCGTTGTACTGGCCGGCCTCGATGAAGAGGTGGTTCTGGATGTCCCTCTCCATTTGCTCCCGGCTGGCCACAAAGTGGTAGTCCCTGCCATCCACCTCGTACTCGCGTTTTGGTCTAGTTGTATCTGTAAACAATCAATACCATATATCTAAATTCACAAAAAAACCTTGTTTTTTTTTCTCCTAATCGAATTTCAAATTCTTGCCACCAGTTTTAGAAAATAATATCCATCTGTGTGATTATATTAAGCATTGTGAGTTCCTGTGTTTGCCAAAATGCCAAAATACTTAGTAGTTTTGTATTAGTATCTATGCAATCATGTTTCCGATCTTCAAGGAATAAAATTCATTTATTATTATTTAAAATGAGTAAATTGAACCAATTCCCGTAAAACAGATTTTTTATTGATTATCCGTTTTCACTGAAGGTTAAAGAATATAACAGGAAGTGCCTTATGGGCGTGTTTCGTGATCCATTCATCATCTATCAATAAGACCTCAGTGCCCAAAACCTAATTAATTCAAAATCCACGGAACATCAAAAGTCAAATTAACGAATGGCTACTTAATTTGAAATTTTAAGAAAAAATTCAAAATAATGAAAATTGAGTTCCTCGACTGCAAATTCAAATTGGGGCAGGTTCTTGGGAGAAAATTTGTAATAATACGACTTATTCCCATGTAATAATACGACTTATTCCCGTGTAAATCTTTTGCAGGCGTTTACCGCCGCAGTCGGCCCCATGTTTGAAGTAAAACCATAAAAATACAATATTTTTCCAAGTACATCAAATTTTCCGTTTAACATCGCGCCTTCCCTTTAAACTCAGATATTCTTAAAAAATAAAAATTACCGCGTAAATCGAAATTTCGCGGCCGATTTCCGACCCAGCCGACTCTTCAAATTCAGATATTCAAAGTAAATTTGTAAAAATACGACATATTTACAATTAAATCGAATTTTCTTATCCGATTACTCTCAGGTCGGCCCTTTAAACTCGGATATTTGAAAAATACAACATTCCAGGGTAAACCTATCCAGATTTACAAAATAGTAAAATGAATTCGGACAACGTATTTTACATTTTACGCCGTTTTACCGCCAGGGCAGTCTGTCAGTATCAGCTTTACAAAATTGTATTTTTTTGCAAAATTCAATGTACATATTTCGAATTACACAAACAAATTTTCAGGTGCAGACAGACAAAAATAAATTTCGAATTACAAATTAACTAATTTCGAATAAAAAAATCATTTTGTACAAAAAAAATTATCGAGGTTTGAATTGGGTTTCTACTGTATAACTTGATCAAAAAGTAAGAGGACTTTATTTAATTTATCAATTCCATAAAATCGAAAATAAAAGTTTATTCATCAAAATCGATATTTTTTTTTACTTTACCACCGCACAGGATGCCCTAGGGAAAATAATTCCCATCAGGGCCTATGTCTCTTTGGGGATGCTGTGTGGAGGGTCTTTTTAGGAAAGGAAGTTCTGGGAAGGAAAAGGGTATAAGGGGTGGGTAGGAATCTGGGGGTCAGTGTGTCCAGGAGTGACAGACATATGAATCCATCCCTCCCACTGCAATGCAAGGCGATGTTCCGAGAGAGTACAACTGGGGAAGTCAAAGGGACTCCCTTAACCACTCTCTCCCAATCCGGCCTTCCATGCAGCTGGTGGGCAGACGCATCCACCGCCAAGACCCGACAAACCTCACCCTATAAACCCGGGCACCCCTGCTAAGTCACCAAACGTAGCGAACCAGTTGGAGTGACCTATGGCAGAGGATGGTTATCCAATAAATGGTTCCATGGGCGGCGGTACCCATATACGCCTCCCAAATTGCTATGGTCACCTTTAAAGTACTCCCCATTGACTGCAATGCACTTACGCCAGCGCTTGATCCAATCCTTGAAAATACTGCTGATACTCAATGTTCGGTATGTCCATCAGAGCCGTTTTCCATTTTTTTCATGACATCCTCTCGGGTGCTGTAACGCGTTCCGCGAAGCAGTTTTTTAAGTCGGTTGAACAGGAAAAAGTCAAAGGAAGCGAGAAGAAGAATGAGTTCGAAGGCTACTGGATAGTATTTGTGTTGTTTTTGATCAAAAACTCACGGATAATGATTGCATTGTGCGACAGTGCGTTGTCGTGGTGCAAAACACTTTTTTCGCATGAAATTGAGCTCTTTCGCATTAGTTTTGCAGAGACATGTCTGAGGCTCAAATCGTTAACCAAAATATCTTGAGCGGTTCCATAAGCGATGTTCAAGTCTTCTGCCAGCTCGCTGATGGTCGATTTGCAGTTTTCGGCCAACATATTTATTTATTTTTTCAGGTTCTCCATAAAACAATTATACACCAGAATATTTATTATGGAGAAGATTACAAGATTTAAAAAAAAAGTGCATGGGGGCAGTTTCACTATGTTGTGACATATATCAAAAGATAGTTACTGAACTCTCTGTAGGTGACATTGAAGATGCCGATGCTCAATGCAGAATCATCTTTAATTTTATCGATGTTTTCATCGGTTTTCGATGTCGATAGCCTGTCAGTACGTTTGTACTCGACCGACTCACAAATACTTCTGAAGCCACCGAAAAACGTTTGATCTCGAAAGAGTATTGTTGCCGAAATACTTCTCCAACATTTCCAAGGTCTGCGGACCGTTAAATCCGTTTTTCTCAGAAAATTTAATGCAATCTCGTAGATGCACAGTTGATGCCATTTTTCAAATCTGTAAAAAATCGAAAACACGCACAAAGGTAGACATACTGCGTACAGTGAAACTTTTACAAATGTCAAGCTATGATGCTGAAATTTGGAAGGAAGTGTCGATGACAGATGTGTTAACCTAACAAAAAAATAAATTCCAATCGAGTAACTGACAACGCCATATGGTGGCCGGTCCTAAAACTTTTTGATCAAGGTGGTATATTAAATTTACACTTGAAACAAAAAAAATATGTATTATCTTCGATGATGAAAATTTTCATAAACATTTTATTTCAATCTTTCTTTGAGCTGAAAAAAGTATGAAATGACACCAGCGGTCCTTGCCTACACTGTCAAATAGTCTGTAGGGAACATAATATAATATATTAAATTAACACTTCCTTTGCATAAAATTATGCAAGAGTTTTTTTAATCGACTATTGGAAGAAATTAGAAACAAAATCCAAATAATAAACACTGAAAAAATATTTTAAAGACAATCTTACCAAAAATACTGTTTCCACTTGAATTAATCTTTAGAATAACTCCTACCTCAATTAGTTTCCTTAAGTGACATTCCCTTCTCCAAAGTAAAATTTTGTTTTATTATTAATTACTAATTACAGTATTCTTAGATAAGTTATGCTAGTAGTATAATAGTTTGCTATAGCTGCAGCTATTAGTATAATAGTTTGCTAGTAATATAAGTGCCTTCGTACATGGAGATATTTTACAAGCGACTCGACTTTGATGCGCATAGCACATGCACCGCTCCGCCATACTATTTTGCTAGTGTTTGTACACGATGCTACGCGCCGTCTTCGGGTTTGACGTCAGATGCACGCTACCAACGGTTCTGGTAGCGCGCTACTAGGTGAACTTGTATCTACTACTATCAGTTTAAATGGCGATCGATCTTGAATGGAATGTTAAACTTGTTCTGGAACGGAAAAAAAATGCGTGTTTATGTAACTACACGTTACCAGAATACATAAGAAAGCATTTAGTGGAGGAGGCAAGGACTGACGTTGGAAAAGAGTATTTTTCTTATGAATTCTAGGAGTTAACAATTGCACCAAATTTATATAAGAATCCTTTGACATTCTATAGAAAGAATGAAACTTGTCATCATCTCATGCAGTTCCCTGGCGGCAACGAACACCCTGCAGTTAATATTTCTTTCGATATATTATGGGTGAACGCAAAATCTTCTATTAGATTGTTTTTAATTCTTTTAATAAATAAACTTCTTATAATAAATAAATTGTCTTCATCGCTAGAGTCACTTGACATCGTATTTACATGTGAAAATGGTCAAGTTTAGTGTATTTCAGGTAGCGAAGTGTACGGAAACCAGCATTAAAGGTTACTTGTGGTTGCGGCACAATCACATAGTTTGTAAGTATCTCCATGAACGAAGGGCCTAATGCTTACAATTATATGATACCTAATAACTTACAATATATTATTTTCTACTTTCTCACTGTAATTTACATATATAGCATATAATAATACATGTTAACCATAGTATTATTAATCACTTTTGAATACATATCTATAATAAAACACTGTTCCAGCCACAAGCAAATGCTTCCCATGGAAGAGTAGGATTAAAATATTTGAACGTAATTAGTTATGTGGACTTACGTGGGACACAGCTTCCAAACTTCTCGGGGAACTCAGAGATCAGGTCATCGTTCACCCTGTCTTTGAGAGGCCCCAGTATTATCACGGGCCGCGTGTAGCTGATAGTCAGTTGCTGAACCGATTCATATGATAATACGGCTTCTTCTTGACCTGCAAGCATTTGGGAATACATCAACTAAATACTCTAACCAACACCTAATTATAATAAATTACAACATTCAAAACAGCTTGTGGTTATGTTTGTATAGTTAATATTAGTATATTTTTTTACATAAGCTCTTGGTTAGGAAGCCTCTCTCCATTTAGAGAAAAAAATATATATTAAATTTGTTATTCAGAATGGATTCTGTATTGTTATTTTTCTACAGAATATTTACGTACTTATAGTAACGGTATAAATTTTATGACAAGATATGAATCAATATGTCAAGAGTTGAAGTAGAACTCAAGTTTTAACTAGTTTTATAATAGAAATGCAACAAAATCCAGTTTGTTTTACATTTTCCTCCAAAGTATGCAATAAATTTTAATTATTTTTTTGTACAAAATTTACATCATAATGTAGATTTTGATAATTCATGTTGTGTGTTGTGAATAATTTTAGAAATGTAATTCTGTTCCGTTTAATCTCTAAAACTAATTAACAATATGTCACTAAAAAGAAATGTGAAATTTTCGTAAATCTGTTAGTGCTATCATATTGTAACATGATCACAACAATGTTCTACCTAGAATAATTAAATTCATCGGGATCAGACCCTCAGCATTGTGCTTGCCAATGGTGTTGTCTATCGTATTAGGCCAGTCCATATTATTGCATGGTCGCAAATTTCATTATGCATTAAAGGTATCAAAGAGAACCGATTAATTAAAAATGTTGTTCTATGGTAGTGTAAACAAAATCTGACAAAAATTGTAAATCTATAAAAAGTACATTGAAAGCTGAAACTACCAGAAAAGCTTCCGGAGAAGTTGGACTACTGAAAATGAGGTAAACGAAATTCAAGAACTGATTTGAAAATTAACAAAAGTGATGAATGATAACCGATAACCAAATGCATGTGATGTGATGTGATGTAGCATGCACCAACGTTAGGACAAGATGAGAAAATGTAGCATCTAACAGCGCTGCTTTCCCCGTCAAGGGAAACTCCCAACCAAGCAGATTGCAACTCATTGGAAGAGAAAGAGAAAGTGATGTTTGATGAAGTGTTTGTTTGTATGGTGCGGTGCTGGGCGTGCTGTGCGGCACATGCAGATGGCGCTCAAGACTAAACCGGGAGGTGATGATGGCAGATGGCAGATGGCAGCAGATGGCAGATGGCTAGTGGCAGTGGCGTGGCGTGGCGTGGCTGATGGCGTAGCTAGATGAGGACTAAAAGAATGAACTTTGCCTTGCAGTGCTTCCAGTGGCCTCAGTACCTTCAACTCAGTTACACAGTGAGAAACATTCAGTTTAGATTCCAAATAAGATAAGAAAGATATTAACTTTGTAAATACATATTACGTTGTAATACGAATACAGCGTGATAAGAATGAAGAAGATGTTAAGAACATTAGAATGAACAAAGAGAAAGAGAGAGAGAAAAGATGGAGAGCCGAGCGCTGGGCAGTCTGGCCGGATGGAAGATGTAGATGCGGAGTAGTGTCTGTTTGGGCAGAAGTTAGTCTGCGCTAGTCCGCTACCGGAAAAGAAGGCCATTCGGAAGACGTGACAGTTACGAGGAATGAATAAATTGATTGTATCGAACTGTTATTCAATGAGCATCTACTTGTCTAAGAATAATGACGGGACATGATAACAATGCGGGAGTATTTCTACGGCACGCGCAAACTACACTTTACTCCCTGTCACTTACTGTCTTCTAGATATATGAGCGTAATCTCCTCCATCAACGGAAGTTCCACTCGATACAAGATTTCCCCTACATACAAACAACAGAGTTACATCACTTGCAATAGTGGTCCAATCATTACCCATGGTGGATACACTACAGGCAACTAGAAGCACCGACTGTATGGAGACTACCGTAGTGTCCCTGCATGTGCATGCACCTCCCCACACACTTTCTTCCACCACACTCGTCACTCCGTACTTCTCCCTGGTGGGGAGCTCCCCACTCCCCACTCCCCACTTCCTTCGCCGGAACCGTGCTACCGTACGAGAAACTTTACAGAGGAACGGAAATAAGCAAAAGCCCGCAACAATGCATAATAAGCTGATATGAAGTGTGGACACAAAACCAGTTCATAATTAATATCTAAGTCCAGCAGGAAATTGGTGGTAGTTTTGTTGAGAATTCTATGAATAGGGTTAGAGCCAAACACTCTTCAACGGTACATCTTTAGATTACAGAAACACTGACATTGTTGAGTCATATGCAATTCATTTATTATTTCAAAAGCCTAACATCTTTATGTGAATTCACTATGGAGACAAAAGCATTTAGTTTTTTTTAGTTAATTATATTTGTCATAAAAAGAGAGTTGGTTATAGCAATTTTAAAACAGGTAGACCAAATGATCTGCAGATACCTAAAAACTCGAGAAATACATAGCTACATTATTGAGACACTCAGGTTTCATTATCTGACTATTACGAGATAATGTAGGTGAAAAATGTGTCATTTTATAATTTGATTTGATTATGATTCTAAAACACTAATTCTACAACATGTAATATTTTGATAGACAATTTGCTACAGTTCTATACCATACTATATACTGGCCATTTCTAAATAAATTTCATCACAAGAACTAACACATACTTATAAATGTGAATTTTCCTTTTGTTTTCGAAGCTCTTCAACAAGATTGGTGAGGAATCTAAGATCTTTCTGTGTCGTGGAACATTATTCTTGATATTGAATGTAGAGACTGAAGATTTTATCGTCAATATTCCAATATTCAACATGGAGGAAAATGATAAAAAGGCAAAATAAAAATAGCGGGCAGAGTTCCATTTTGACTATCCAAATTTCTTACGGTTGTGACTTTAAATATAAATCACAAAATGATGCCCCTAAACTTTTTCAAATTAAACTTAAAATCATCAAAATGGCACGATTTTACTATTTTTCTTATCTAATTGACTGGATTATCAGGTATGTGCTAATTAAGTAGAAATCTACAACTTGTTGGGTGAATTTCATTGAAATAAGTAGTACAGTAGTTGTAATATTGTATTAAATAAGAAATAAATATGTAGAACATACCTTCGGCATTAGCGTCATCTTGAGTGTAGCATAGCATGAATGCTAAAAATAAATAGAATATATTTGCAAGTGCATAATTTCCCAGTTTTGTTTAATAATATTCAAAAAGCACCTAGCACACCGGAATAAGATGCAATACAATTTATAACACCAATAAAACAATACTTAATGCACTTTAATTTACAGTGACTATCAATTCAATATTACGCTTTCAATAACAGTTAGCAATCCCAGACATTTTGTCATTTTACAGAAAGGAACCCCTGAAAATGTAATATTTTGATAATTCTCAAAATGGTCATTTGTGGCCAATATGTACAGTTAACGCAGGTTCCTTAGTGCAAATATAATCATAAGAACTAATTTAACTGTCTTTTTTAAATTGTAAAAAAGTTACAGCTTAAGTAATTTCCACCATGCATTGACAATAAACATATTTGCAATGAGTATGATATCCGAATAAAATTAATTAGTCACAATAGTTAATAGACTTCCAATTTGGTGCAAAAATAATAACATTCCGTGCAAGCATCAAGATGTGAAAATTAAAAAATAAGCCCCGTATAGTAATGATTTGTGTATTGACAATAGAATCTCTGATATAACCCCATCCCAACAAGATGGAATACTTTAGAAAGAAGTATTAAACTGACTGTAGTCTCCATTCTTTTATTTATCAATGTTGATTTTGACAGGTACAGGAGCAATTTGTGAAAAATTCAGGAAAATATATTTTGGATTGCGCGGGAGACTTAACAGTACTTTTAGTACTTTGCAGTCAATTGAGTTTTTGCAATATTAAATCTATTCTTTCCAGTACCTGCAATAAGGGTAAGAAAGAACCCAAAACAAATGGTAAACTGATTATTCTTAACAAATCATTAACCCATCTACCGCTGACGGCATCACATGATGCACAGATAATCCATGCTTTCAGCGCTAGCTGTGATCATTTCCAGAATGCGGTGTAAAAATAACCATGTTACACCAATAGGCGTACCAGCCGGTAACCAAAACCGGCTGATAAAAAATTTAACAAGCATCATTTGTGCAAAATTGAAAATTATGGTGTTGAAATAAAATTTAAACATGTTTTGAGGTTAAATTTTAATATTCCATTGTGTATGGATTATTATTATTGAAGAACCTCAAAACAGCCTGATAAGCCGTATAATTCTGAAGTATTTTGAGCAAAGAAGGATGGAAGAGTCTGGTAAAGAGTACTTACGTTCTTGGTCGGATCCGTCCTCGGATTTAGCGTCGTCTCGACTCTTCATGAAGGGAAATCGTCTGCTGAATGATAATGTCTTCTTTTTTCTTTCTAATGTTGACTGTGATTGCTGAAAACCGATTGAAGAAAAAAAAGTTTGTTATTCCAAAAGGATGGAAAGAAACTGAAATCTGGCAACAATGTACAAATGTATAAACTTATCGAAGGAAGCAGCCAAAATAAGCCTTTCATGACAATCTTCCTTCTCACACATCTTGTATGAAAACGAAAAAGTCAGAAGATATCAAAATGTCATATCTGAATGTCTTTAATCATATTCCCATTGATATTTAGCAAAAGTTGCCTGTTATAAAAACTCATACAATGGTAATAAAATTTAGGTAGACCATTTATATTATGTACAGTAAAACTCTCTTAAGAAGTTTTCCAAGGGACCGGGGAAAAAAAACTTCTTAAGTGGGAAAACTTCTTAAGTGGGATTCAATTTTAGCCATTTTATAACTCGAGTCCGGGGCATATGTCATTCCTTTATGTCTACCTATGTTAAATTGTGAAAACAAGCTTATATGCTCCAAGCGGTAAAAAAAAAAAAATATATATATATACAGTAGAACCCCGTTAATTTGAAATCTATGGGACATCAAAAATAAAATTTCGAATTAACGAATTCCCACATAATTCGAAATTTCACGAAAAATAAATTCATAAAAAAATCGCTGAAAATTGGGTTCCTCGGTTGCAAATTCAAACACCGGTAGGTTCTTCGGAATAAATTCGTAATAATACGACTTATTCCCATGTAAATCGAATTTTCGCAGCCGTTTACCGCTGCGGTCGCCCATATATTCGAAGATAAAGATTCATAAAAATTCGAAATTTTCGCGGCTCATTTCGCGGCCGCTACTGTCGCGCCCATCCCGTTAAACTCATAAAAATGTGATATATTACCGCGTTAAATCGAAATTTTGTTGCTGATTTCCGATGCAGCCGGCTCTTCAAATTTAGATATTCAAAGAAAATTCGTAAAATTACGATATATTTTGTGTAGATTGAAAGTTCGCGGCCGAATCCCGTCGCGACTGGCCCTCTAAATGCAAATACCTACTCGAAATAAATTGGTAAAAATACCGCAAATTTCCGCGGAAATCAAATTTTTGCGGCTTATTACTGCCGCGGCCGGCTCTTCAAATTTAGATATTCGAAGAAAATTCATAAAATTACGATATATTTCGTGTAAATCGAAAGTCGCGGCCGAATCCCGTCAAGGCCGGCCCCCTCTAAATTCAGATACCTACTCGAAATAAATTCGTAAAAATACCCCAAATTTCCGCGAAAATCAAATTTTTGCAGCTTATTACTGCCGCGGCCGGCTCTAAATTAAGATATTCGAAGAAAATTCATAAAATTACGATATATTTCGCGTAAATCAAAAGTCGCGGCCGAATCCCGTCAAGGCCGGCCCCCTCTAAATTCAGATACCTACTCGAAATAAATTCGTAAAAATACCCCAAATTTCCGCAAAAATCAAATTTTTGCGGCTTATTACTGCCGCGGCCGGCTCTTCAAATTAAGATATTCGAAGAAAATTCATAAAATTACAATATATTTCGCGTAAATCGAAAGTCGCGGCCGAATCCCGTCGCGGCCGGCCCTCTAAATTCGAATACCCACTCGAAATAAATTCATATAAATACGATATATTTCGCGTAAATCGAAATTTCGTGGCTGATTACCGCCGCGGCCGGCTCTTGAAACATGATGCATGGCAAATGTTGAAGTTTGATTGAAAAAAACGTAATTATAATGCATCTTTTACCATCTCCCCCGGCATATTTCATCATGTTTTTTATGTAATAATAAAGCTAAATATATTTATTTGAAGGTGAAATATTCCGTATTAACCGTGATCCGATAGATTTAATCAAAAGTTTTTTGTGTTTTACAAATTCGATGGAATAAAAATTTTATGCAATAATATTATGAAATATCTCTATTATGTTCAGTATCAAAAGGAAGATTATTGAAGGAGACGGCAAACGTAGATCTAGCCCACGTTGTCATTAAGGTCGAAAAATACATGAAAGGTTATATTAAACTCAACCTTAAAGACGCTTGCATATTCGTTACATAATTCCGCATTGCATTTTTTGTTCCACATGTCGAATTGCTATTGTACCTGGTTAGGGGATTAGGGGTTATGGCTTACGGCCCGGCCCGGCGGCCGACAAAGGGTCTGTTTATGGTTTATGGTCTCAGGTACTAGGATCGCGCGTAATCTGTGAGGCCAATGTCTTTCATTTTATGACTTGGGCTTAAAAAGTTCATTTTAGATATTTTGCAGCACAATATTTCATTTGTGTTGATTTTACCGCCGGATTTCTAAAACCTCTTAAGCGGGAAGCACTTTTAGCTCTAAAACTTCTTAAGTGGGAAAAAATCGTGTTTTTTGCAGTTTTTTGTATGGAATTTTCAAGGGACCGAAAATCAAAACTTCTTAAGCGTGAAAACTTCTTAAGTGGGAACTTCTTAAGAGAGTTTTACTGTAATCGCATACTTAGTTGTTAATAATTTCACCATCAAAATAATACAGTATTATCATTATAAAGTAAAGTATTATCATTATCCAGGACGACTTACATACGAGCCCTGCCTGGGAACACTATATGCTCTGACTGCTTAGATATGTTTGTACATTTGTACCTACACAATATGACAAAAACAATAGGAAACCTAACAATATGTGTCAGGTAAGGACTTAATTTTTTTATTATAAAACTTAATACATACGGACCGATTTAACACAGAAATTAGTAGACGATGTAACTAATTTAGGTTAGACTAGTTTGTAAATAAATCAAGTTTTGTTTGGTTTCGTTTCATAATGTTGGTTCACATATTACAAATCCCATTGCTTCCGACAGTTGTCTCACAACTGAAGGGATAACATACAAGCACCTCCCTTTCAAAAGTTGATATTGTAATTTAGTGTAGTACCTGAGTTGGCTGCCCCTGGAATTTGACTTGGCGATCCCTGGCCCTCTGTTTGCGTTCCCACCTCCTCTTGGAGGGGACGATACCTATCACTTCTGATTCTCCCGTGCCATCTCCCGCAAGCCTTCTGAAACATGTCACAGCTCGTTTAATGTTACGAGGAATTGCTTACAGACCTACCATGCTAAATATTATTTTGTACATTGGCTGAACATGAAAAGATACAAAGGTTAGTTGTTCAGTTCTCGATCTACTAATGTATTAGAAAACAAACAATAAGTTATGAATCAGAAATTAGATTTTGAAAATCATCAAGTAGACATTTCAGCAAAAAATCATCAAGTAGACATTTTAAGGACTTCATTGTTTGTATAAATTTAATATTATTTTTTAGCAGATACAACAAGCGAGGAGTACCTGGCCTGCCACCATTCATCGTCCGAAGCGTTAGTCACGTGGAGGATGTCTCCGTATCTGAATGGCAGCCCTCGGGACGGTAGTCCGTCGTCTCTAACAGGGTCATAATCAAACAGTGCTCTGCAAACAACAAACAAATAATCAATACAATTATCTATAGGGTATGCATTGCAAATATACTTATCAACATAATAACTAGTGACCGACCGAAGGTTCGGTTTCGGCAAGTTTCGGCAAAAAAATCTACATAGTTTCGGCATCAGTTTCGGTTTCGGCAAAAGATCTGCCAAACCTTCACCGCACCGAAACTGCCTGCCGCACCGAAACTCTGTGTTCGTGAATTATCGCGCATCGTTCAGCTGACTTTCGGTGAGTTTGTGGCTCATGTGTCACCCGTCATCATCAGCTGAGTTCTCTGGTCGGTTAAAATACTCAATTAATGAGGTCCTTCCTTTATAATGCAAGTGTTGATTAATGACAAATTTTTGTTCCAAGTAGTAGTTGACATGTTTGTTAATTTTTATAATTTTGGTTTGTTTAAAGCAGTAATATCAAAAAAAAAAATTTTTCACATACTTCAATTATTGTTTTTTATTTCATTTAACACATGTAATAAGAATGTTGAGATTGTAAACGCAAATAAAATTAAAATTGAATAACGACAAATTTTTGTTTCAAGAAGTAGTAAACATGTTTTGTTAATTTTTGTTTGTTTTATAGCAGTAATATAAAACAAAATATATTTTTTTAAGTACTTCAATTATTGTTTTTTTTATTTCATTTAACACATGTTAACTGCCTGTATAAGTAAAAAATAAGCCAAATTTCAGTAAAAAATTGATTTTTTACATGTCGAAAAAGTTTCAGTTTCGGTTTCGGCGAATCCCTATCTTGACGGGCAAAAAATACATAAAAAATATACACCAATCTAAACATTAGATTCTTTGGTAGGCGGCGGAAGTACAAGCCACTGATTGGTGAATGGTGACGTACGTGACGAATCAGAGATCTATGTCGCCTTCGCTTGTAGAAAGAGATGCCATCGTAGATAAATATTTCACTCAGATTATAGAAAGCTGTGTATTGAAGAGATTTATCCTCCGTCTAGAAATAAGGGTGGCCTTACCTGACATAAAGGGTTTTCTTTTGTGATGTTCTAAGTAGTGTGTTGTGCTGCTTCAATTCATTAATACGTGCTTCAAATCTGTTGTATTCTTGAGGGCTATATACTACGGTTAGCTGGACGTTCTGACCCGTACTCTGAAACAAACATGGCTCACCGTTATTGCATTTCTAAACAAAACTATTACTGCATTGTTACAGTTAAATAAAATATTAATAATGACAATTGTAGATGCTGAAGTAAGTAGCTAGGTAGAACCCATTTACAGTAGAACTTTAAGAACTTTGGTACAGTAGAACCCCTTTAATTCGAAAAAAAAAAACAATTAATTCAAAAGTTTTGCATAAAAATTTTCCTGAATTTTTTTTTCATACAATTTTTGAATTTTAAATTCGTTAATTCGTAATTCGAAATCTATTTTTGCCGGCACACGAAAATTTGTTTGTGCAATTTGAAAAACATTGATTTTTGCAAAAAAATTTGTTTAATTTCTATATCTAAGTCTATAAATCTGAGCAAGACAGCAGTGGCGGCAAAATGTCGACTTACGCGGTTAACATCATCCTAATTCACATTATTATTTTGTAAATCTGAATCGGTTAACACAGGAATGTCGCATTTTTACAAATTTATTTCAAATATATGAATTTAAAGGGATGGTGGCTGAGGAAATTGGCTGCAAAATTTCGATTTACGAGAAAATCTATCGTATTTTTATGAATTTACTTCGAATAGGAATTTGGAAGGGCCGACCACGGCGGTAATCGGCCGCAAAAATTTGATTATTATTAAATTATTGTTATTTTTACAAATATATTTCGAATATCTGAATTAGAAAGGCCGACTGTGACGGAAATCGAACGCGAAATTTTGATTTATGCGGAAATATATATGTATTTTTATGAATTTATTCAAATAGGTATCTGAATTTAGATGGCCGGCCGCGATGGGATTCGACTGCAAAAATTTTGATTTACCCAGATATATATCGTACTTTTGCAAATTTACTTTGAATATTTAAATTTGAAGAGCCGGCCGCGGCAATAATCAGCCTTAGTGGTAATCAGCTGCGGCGGTAATCAGCCACGAAATTTTGATTTACGTGGATATTATGCGGTATTTTTACGAATTTATTTCAAATAGGTCTGAATATAGCAACGGGATTTGGCCGCGAAAATTATGTTGTATTTTTACAAATTTACTTGGAATATCTGAATTGAAAGGTTGTGGTATTTTTACGAATTTACTAGGAATATCTGAATTGAAAGGGTAGACTGCGACGAAAATCACTTCATGCAGAAATATAACATATTTTTACAAATATTTTAATATGAAAGGCCAGCTGCGATGGATATCGACCACGAAATTTCTTTTTATGAGGGAAATATTTGTATTTTTATAACTTATATACTAATATACTTTGAGTATTTGAATTTAAAGGGCCGGTTGCATGGGAAATCCGCTGCAAAATTTTGAAATTATTGGTAATATGTTACATCTTTATGATTTTAAAGGGACGGCCGCGACGGTATTCGGCTGCAAAAATTTGATTTACACGGAAACTTTGTATTTTTATGAATTTATTTCGAATATAGGGCCAGCCACAGTGGAAAACGGCTGCGGAAATTTGATTTATATGGGAATAAGTCGTATTATTACAAATTTACTCCAAAAAACCTTCCCGAATTTGAATCTGCAGCCGAAGAACTCAATTTTTGTCGATTTTTTTTTCATTAAATTTTGAATTACGTGGTCATTGGTTAAATTGAAATTTTATTTTTGATGCCCGTGGATTTGGAATTAACGGGGTTCTACTGTACAAAGCTCACTTTAGCCTTTGGAACTTTTAACCAATTCTCTCTGAACTGCCACAATTTAGGGCCGCTAGCTTGGAAGGCCTTCCCTCCAAGCGGTTATAATCTATTCCTCTCGACAAAATGTTTATTTTTACATAAATAAATTTTTAAAAATTAATTTGTATTAAACAAATACCAAAACAAAAAGTCGTGCCATTTTTACTACACTAATAAATACAAGACAAGTTTGCACAAAAATTAATTCAGTTGCTGAGGTCAGTATCAAAGAAATTAAATTCAAATGGGAAGGGTTAAAAGCTTTGACAACAAATTTGCTATCTTACAATACAAAGTGGGCAAAATATAAAATCAGAAATGAGTAAATCTAAAATTCTGTAATGTTAATAAGATATGAAAAAAGACAATAAAATCACCTTAAGTGCCTGTGCGGCCTGCTCGTGCGTGGCACCCAACAAGTCCGTGGTGTTGACCTTGAGCAGCTTGTCACCGCGGCGCAAGGCCCCGCCGCGCTCCGCCGGTCCACCCCCGAGCAGGAAGGACACGAAAATGCCCTCGCCGTCCTCACCGCCCACAATGTTGAAACCCAGCCCCGAGGGGCCCTTCTCCAGCTCCACCACACGTACGGGCTCTTCGCCCCCGTCCACCGTGTGCAGGGCCAGGGATGAGGCGCGTGCCGACTCTGAAATGGTGCATGGAATAATTTGTAGGAAGAGAAAATAAGAAATTTTATTAAAATGATCTATAGTAGTGTTTGTCATTCTTTTAAAAAAAAAATTAACGTTAGGGGCAAAACTCAGAAAACCAATCACAAAATAGCCTGAATTTAATTAAAAGGAATTATAAAGACCATATTGAAAGAAAGCATAAGAACACCTTCGATTAAAATTATCAATAGTTTTGATGTACTAAATATATAAAAAATGTACTATTGAAATTATTAAAAAAATACAAAATCCTCGATTACCCATTATCCATCGTGTATCCATCACACTAAAAGGAATCAAAATAACATAAAAAACATTCCAAGTTTTAAAATCACATTCAGACAAAGAAACTATCTACATTTTATTTTGCAACAAAACTCCACAACATCCTTCCCCCAGATATAAAACGAATAGAAAAGTTTAATAAAGAATAAAAATCTGGCCGAAAGGGGTCAATGACATAGAAAACAAATAAAATATAATTAAACAAGGGTAAAGGAGCGTTTACAATACGAATAAGCGATAAGAATAGGCCGGTACTGTAATCCGTAATCCATAATATTTTGGATCGTCGTTTATAATAGGAATAGAATAGAATACACCCATAGAAGTGACTACGCCACTGTCACTTGTCTATGTCAACTGTCAACCGAGAGTATATTCTAAGTCAGATTGTTTTATATAAATAAAAATTGAAATGATGGATTCGTCATTTATATTCATTATTATATATTAGATCACTTTCGTCTTCAGCAAATCATTATTATTATCATATATAATATTAATACGTGAAGCCAAAACTTTGTACCCCTTTTTACGAAAAATGCGCGGACGGAGGAGTATGAAATTTCGCACACTTATAGTTTATATGGAGGAGGAGTGCAGAATGCTAATATTTTTTAAAAATTATGCATAAAAATACATTAAATCAATTATAAAAACATTACACACACTACCATGTATTTGACACACACACACGCGTCTTTACTCTATTGTTTATTATTAAAGTCTATGGTCAAATTGCGAATAGATTAATATTGTTTGTCTTTAATATTATTTGTCTATGGTCTTACTGAATGTCAAACATAAAAAAAACATTACAATTATGGTCGAATTTCGAACATTGGGCGACCACTAGTATATATAAAATTCGGTAAAAAATCTATTAATTCCACGTAAATATTTGTTCACAAAATTATTGTTTAACTAACTGAACAGTAGATACCATAGAGTATCGATCGAAAAAACATAAATCTCAGCATATATCTAAGCTTTCTGCAATCCATAACTGTAAAAGACAAAGTTGAACCATCTTTTCAGTTGTGGAAAAAAATAACAAATTATTGCCATCTATTATAAACGGATACACATGTTTCCTATCTTCAAACTTACGGATTACAGACTACTGTTATAAAAGCCACTTTATTCTAAATTAAATAGAACGTAAACTCAAGTCCAAAGACATTCAGATGGCTTTAAATATAGAATATCCACCAAAACAAATGAGAGAATTTTTCGAGAAATGATGGGCAAGTACTTACTCCCAGCCAATATACTTGCGATCGGAATTAAGGCAAGGAGGCCACGAGAGAGGGATTAAGACAAGAAGGCCCCCGTCCATTTCAATGTATACATGGATGTCAATTGGTTTCTAAACAAACCAATGTCCATTGGTTTCAAAACAAGCCGATTATTTTGATTAAATAGTGGTGTATAATACAGATTTATTTACATTAAAATTAATTTTAATTTATAAAAATTTGGGTAGCTATCGCTCAAGTGGTTATAAGGAACCTTAATGAAAATTAACTTTGAAATCTGACGAATTATTTAAATTCAGTGCATGCTGTACAAGGGTGGGGTAACTTACGTGATGGTGAGTGTGCGGCAGAAGAGAGCAGAGCGGGAGGGGCGGTGGTTGGCTGTACCATCAGCAGCACTCTCTCCCTGGTGGCCTTCAGGGCGCTCACCGCCTCCTCGTGAGTTACATTCTCCAGGTACATGTCACCATTCTGCAATTAATATCATTTCATTAATAACAAAGCTCTAAAAAATTAATTATTTCCATACTAAAAAATATATATTGTTTACATTGCAACTACAACTTACCAACATAGAGGGATTATCATTGCGACAACTCCAACACGGCATCACAATAGTGTACTCCCTTTTGCTGTATACAGAATTTAGGTAATAACTCCATTAACTCCACTCAGGAAGCCCTGAGGAAAATAATTTACCTCAGGGCCTTTATCAGCTTTGAATTTGCTGTGTTGTGGGCCTTTTTGAGGAGAGGAAGAGCGAACACGGGTTTTGAAAAGTCTCATGTTATAGGAGGAAGGAAACACAAAGGCGGGAAAATTAAGAACAAGTAGAAGCATGATGTATACTGATTTGAAAGAGCTTAAGCAGCCAATTTAGTTAGACAAGACTATTCGACTCATGGGCCCAAGACAGACCAATGAAATTGATTAATTTCGAAAGAAAGAATTTTGATTTTTGAAAATGTTTGATTAATTTTACCCGAAGTAAGATAAATTTGATCTTAATTCGAGCACACAGACACACCAACAAAACATTTCTATCGGCTCATCTCTTATCTACTATTTTTTCCATCTTGAATTGTAAAGGTTTTTTTATGCTGTTGAGCACATTTAGATGTTCTTTATCTTAAGAGTCATTAACCAGCAGCCGAGAATTTAAATTTTGTTGAACGATGATCTTGCGATTGTGCCCTTGCAACGGTACAGGGCGGTTCCGGTGAGAAAGATTAATTATTCTCCATACCAGCATTTTAACATAATGACTTTATATCGATTTTATTTCATTCCAAATTTGCTTTTAAATACCCACATTCAAAAATGCTCAAACTTGTGATGATTAAAATTATGTACTTTATGTAATTATTGTTTGATCATAAGTATTTATAATTTTTCAATAATGTCTAAGCAAAATAAGAATGTAATTTTTTTTTTTTTAAATATATTAGTTTGTAAGACCGTAAATAAATAGACAAACTGAAGTATTTTCGTCACAAAACATGGGCTTGGATCTTTTTTTAATGATTTTATTATTTGAACTAAAATTAAAATTCTGAAAAGTAGGTTTTCCAAATAATTTTTTGATTTATTTCACTGCATGATTATATGTTTTGAAATGTATGTTTTATAATACAAAATTTTGTTTGAAAATTTAACAAATCTGCCAATGACCTAAGGTAAAAACCTTATTGTACTAAAAATAAACATATTTTCTCAAAAATAGATTCACTAGATGAAAGAACAGTCTTTCGAAATCAATTTATAATTTTTTGTGGAAATGAGTCGATACGTCTAAAAGTCGATTTAAATTTTTTTTTTTAAATTGTGGTCTTAACGATTCAAACATAAAATCAACGTCGACTTTCACTCCAAAGTCCCAAAGCTGAAAAGTTTACACCCTTGTGAAAGGCTTTTCATATACAAACAAAAGATTAGCTTCATCATAATCAATGTGTGTGATTTGACATCAGAAATGAGTGTGAACAACTCAGGGTGTGATTTGGCCTCCCGCACCAAATACTCTCCATTGACTGCAATTCCTCACCATTTGCTTCCAGTCCTGCTCTCACCTCTTACTCGGTCTGCCTCTGGGTTGCTCTCACTAGGTAAAAAGATGTTATAATTACCAGCGTATTCTTGACGGCGAGCAGCTTGTCCCCGACACGCAACCTTCCGTCCTGGTGTGCGGCACCCCCGGCCATGACCTTGGTTACGTAGATGCCGTTGTCGCCGGGGATGTGCTGGTTGCCCACGCCACCGGCGATACTGAAGCCCAGTCCCGCGCCGCCCTTCACCAGCTCGTACTCCAACACGGTCTTGTCGGCCCCCGCCGGAACACCACCCGCCCCGGGAGCCCCATCCGCAGCGTCAGCGCCCATTCGGCGGCAGACGCGCTAAAATTTAAACAGTATTAGTGCACTGTTGATGGGATATTACAAAAACAGTCATGGATAAAGTGAGTTAAAATTTTAAAAAGTTATAAACACTAAGATTGATAATAGTAAAGGGCTTTCCCCAAGCATAACTATCAAAAAGCGATTAACCCATTATGAGTATCGAACAAGAATCTTATCCACCGGGCTATCGACAACCTCGTACTCTCGTATCGTAGTCACAACAGATAGTACAATAGATTTGTAGGAGCTATGCAGACATACTCCGTATTAATAAAATGACTGTGTAGCATTGTTATTTTTATGTATTTACGTCACACTTGGTAATATACATAATCTGCTAATATGGAACGTAATCTATTATTATTAAAATTAAGTTTTTTACTTCAGCAACACTGAAGGTGTAATTCCTGTCCTTAAATACTATCATTTTAAATTAATTTTTATTTGTTTTCCTTTTGATGACCATGTCAAAACCAAATGACAACAATTGACAATCAAAATTTGAACTTATAAATAAAACGGGAAGGTCGGTGAGTGCTTACCTGCGTAATATTATAAAATTTAATTTTATATTTGCCCTTTCTGCAACTCTTGAAAAGTATGAGAGCTAGTATTACAGATAATTTATTGTAATCTCTTGGGTGTATTTTTGTATCTGCTGTTTTTTGTCAATTTTTATATGAATTTATAAATAACTGATGAAAGATTTAGCCGCTTTTTGTGTGGTTTTTGAATGCAGAAAAATCTGCTGCTTAATGTCCCAACATTTTTTTAGGAATTTGCTTGAATCTTTTGTATAACCCACTAAAATGTAATATGTTGATGTGCCCATCAGCGACAGTTATTATCAAATAAACCGACACATAATAATATCATTCGTCAACCAGGTTTATGAGTCTGCTATTTTGTAAATTGAAATGGCAAATTAAAGTCCTTAATTATTAGGTTTAACCGAATTAAAATACTTTGTGGCTATTGTGGAGAATAAACTAGACCATTTCAATTAATTAATTGTGAAAAGATCAAAGACTTGAGGAGTCATTTAACCTTTTAAATTGACTGTCTGCAAATTAACTAAATTCTTAACATTCATTGTGAGACGGAATTAAAAAAAAACATAGAACTTGTTTAGAGTTAACCAATTTAAAAAGTGAATGTTTGCATAATTAAAGGCATCAAAACTTTAAGACAGATTAGTTCTATCATTTAGTTTGCCCTCGTAAATTGATGATTTCTGATTTACATTGTTTTGATTCACTAGTTTGCCTAAATATTTATACAAATGCTGTTTTAGTCTGCAGAAAAACATCCGACAACAATACAAATCTTTATAGTATCGGCAAGATAATAAGGGGAAACGTTAAAATTATTACGGTACATGAAGTTCTAACAATTCAGGAATTTAAGAATATTACTCTATTACTGAAAATTCTATCAAGGGGTGCAGCTTTATTTATCAATGTCTAATTAACAGGTATAGATGCAGTAATATGGAGATGCAAATATGGAAATTTTGTAAAATATTAGAGAGTTGGAATTTAAGATTGATAATATAGCGGAAGTTGATAGAATCACCTAAAAATAAAACCACTTCAGTTACCTCATGTTTAAATTGATAAAATGAAAAAATTGTTCAAAAATTTGGCGAAATGATGATCAGTTTTGCTATTCAGTTTTACAACTCTTGAAGATAATTGTAAAACACAAAATTTAAAACAATTCTTGTAAAAAAATCAAACTTGGTAATAACAATGGTTCAAATAAACAAGAAAAACATTCCAACTAGCAAGCATCAAATAGATCACAAAAACACAACATCGGATCAAGACATCAAGAACTATTTGGCAATAGATAAACAAAAGAAATGGTGAAGTAATGGAACAGTTATTGTTTGTGCAGTGCACGGTGAGTGAGTGGGGAGGAATGAACGAAGGATAAAGCGCATTCAACAAGCAAATTGTATCAACAGAGGCATGCGGGCAACCATCACCTCATGCGGGGCCGGAGTGTCTAACTCTTCACCAAACAACACAATCAACCAACATGGGGAATGGTACAAATGAGAAAGCTTCGCACGAAAGCCAATTTAAGAGGGGGAGCGCCATCCACTAAAAAAACCAGGTAAATAATTAGTACATCGTAAAAAAACTATAGAAGTTTACTACAAACATGACAAATTCCATAATAGTATTAAGTCTACCGCTCCAAATTGAACAACACCAAATCACTTCAATTTAGACTGAAATAAGTCAAAAGGCAGTTCTGTGACTGAATGAAAATCCGTGAGTCAAAAATGTAACCATTTTTCCCATTCGGTTATGCCTTTTTTCTATTATTGTTATGTTTCACGACTTTTATTAATGAAAAAATTGTACTACAAAACAATTGCACTTTTTATGATGCTGAACAACAATTATTGAGAGTGTAAAAATATAGTTCAATTTGAAGCAGTTGAAATATAAACAGATTTATATATTATTTATGTCGATCTTCTAAATTATTTGGTTCGTTGTTAATCGGTAATAAATTATGTATCAAAAAGGTTAACTCTACTGGAAATATGAAATACAATAATAATAAAATATACAAAAGGTTTGAACGAACGACAACAGCTAAGAGTTTGTCACTAATAAGAACGACAACAAGGACAAGTGAGCGTGAGGGGTGTACCAACCAGTTTGACAACGGTGCCGGCGCGTTTGAGGGCGTCAACAGCTTCGGCATGCGTGACTCCGACAACCTTCACCTGGTTGACCTTGAGGATAACATCGTTGATCTTGAGAGTGCTGGTGGCGGCCGCCCCTCCCGGGATGAGCTTGGTGACGTAGATGCGGGTATCCCCGGCCAGGTGAGGATTGTCCACGCCGCCCGCAATGCTGAAGCCGAGCCCCGCCCCGCCGCTGCGGCTCAGCGACACGCTCTCATGCTGCCAGCCCGCCTCCTCCTCCTCCGCTTCGCTGCCTGCATCAGTGTTGCCATTCACCTGCTCCAACACCATGCACTCAAGGTCAGCTACGTCCCAGTATCACGCATCACACGCTCCAAGCGAGGTACGCCAGAAATGGGAATTCGACGACAATCTCCAAACACGCAGTGAGCGATATCAACTTACCGTTGTAGTTTTCGTATACAATGTGGACATTTATAATTTCGCCGTCTTAACCTCTCAGCTAGACTTCAAAAGCCTCGGCACTGATCGGTCGTCGCAAACCCTCACATATCATATAAAAGACAATGACGTATGAAACAAAAATAGTCCACGAGAGTAACCTTTTGTCATGTAAATAAATCATTAGACATTATATTTTTATGTTGAAAATGGCTTAAGGTCAAAAGGGTTAAAAGAGAACATAAATTTGATAAAAAATATACTTATTTCAATAATTTACAAAAAAATACAAAGGAATAAAGCTTCAAGGTTGACTGTTGTAAATTAACAGATGCTGTGTCGACAAATAAAATTAAACAATTTAAAATAGTTTTTTCTTTAAAAACTTACATTAGGTGTATTTGAGGCTTTTCGCAAGACTTGGACTGTAATGTACTTCAGGTGTTAGCAATCTGAGATTCAAAATTGAACTGAACCAGTTACCAAATGCCAGAATTTTAATTATAAACTTTCGAGTAACCAAATTGAGGTTTGTTTTCAAAACTTGTTTTTTTATCATTGATTTGTATTTTTTTTTAATGTAGGCCATTTGTATACAGTTATTTGGTACCTTGTGAATACCTTCATAATGTAAAGTAAAACCTTAATACAATGGAAAATTTAAATCGTTGTCATTGAAATCGCAGTACATAATATTATTTATTTAAATCGTTCATTCCCATTTCTGTGCATACCTCACATTCTGAATGTTGGTTCATTCATATTGTGATGGAGAAAATTGTTACAGGAATTTGAAGATAGGTCAAGAAAATTCTACACTCTTAATTCTCTACACTGTTGAATCCGTGATATATTACTCAACTTATGTTACAGGTGACTGAAATTTGATGCAAAATATTAGAGCCCCAAAAAATATCAGCTCAAAATTAAAATACTCTGGTGGCAGAAGACAATGGGACAAAATAACCAGGATATTCAGATCTGATTAATATAGATAGCTAAAACCATTTCAGACTTCGATTCTTAACGGCAGTGGTGGAGTACAATCTATGTATTTTGAATTTATATAAAGAAGGGTATCTGTGGCGTGCGGCGTGGATTGATATTTATTTAAATCTACAGTTTTGTTTCGAGATTGATGAAATTTTGCACTTGACCTCCAAAATAATGAGACGGTCATCACTGTCTATGTCTGATTTCGAAAAACTTTTAGAAAGCAGATGTAGAGATCGAGATACTTCAGCTTGCTCAATATAAAACAAAGTGAAAATTTAACATTTTCATTTATTTCAAATTTATGAGTTTGCTAGTTTTTTTTAAGTCCAGAGTTCAAAAAATTATATATAAATTTATGTTTGCAATAATTTGTTTGTTTTTTAATTTTTTTCTATATTAAATACTTTAATATTTTTTTATCAAACATCAGTCAACTTGTATAAAATATTATAACTGAAATATTCAAGACTAATAATAAATTAAATGACGTTTCCAATCTCTTCATGTAACGTATTGAATAAAAATACACTTTCCATAAAACTCTAATTATGAGAAATAAAGATATAAAATATTATGAAAAATAAACATTCCATCAAAAATAATTCTAATGAAACTGGATTAAAAATATACTTTCCATCAAAGCTAAAATAATTCTAATTAAACTTTATTAAAAATATACTTTCCATCAAAACTGAAATAATTCTAATGAAACTTAATTAAAAATATACTTTCCATCCCAGCTGAAATAATTCTAATGAAATTTGATTAATAATATACTTTCCATCAAAGCTGAAATAATTTTAACGAAACTTGATTACACTAATACACATTCCACGAAAGCTGAAATAATTCTAATGAAACTTTATGAAAAATATACTTTCCTTCAAAACTGAAATTATTCTAATGAAACTTGATTAAGGCTCCGTACCCGAGCACGAAAAGAAGAAGATGGAGAGATATGTAATTACTAATGTTGGAGAGAGCGCGCTAATATTTCAAACGATAAAAGTGAAGCGAAAATTGTGAAAATGTTTAATAAAACACGACTAGAATAGAGCAAAAATCTAGTGGGGGTTGTCTAAAACAACGTTCAAAGAAACACTGTGAATTTTTTCATACATATAACTTGTTAAATAATAGAGACAGGCTTGAAAATAAAAATTTTTGGAGCATACTTTGCGATTTTTTTCTATCGGAATTTCATATAATTTGCGTTTCAGCGTGGGGGTTGTATAGATATTATCTTCAAAAATAGCATATATCTTTTTAAGAGCTTAAAAACTTCAAATGTTCAAGGGAGATTTGCAAGAAATCGGTAGAAATTCGGATAGTGCTGCCTTAATAATATACTTTCCATTAAAACTGAAAGAATTATTGCGAATCTTATTTAAAATCAATTAAAGGAATCATCCTTATCAACTTGGCACTCGAATTGCCCAGTTTTAATTAACCTTTATGTAATTCCAGAATCATTTGTACAGAAAGAAAATGCAGTAATTACACTAACGATCTTGACACTTATTTGCTTCTTCACTGCTTCACATTATTGGAAATAATTAAAGACTTTGAACATGACTGGACGGAGTTCTTTCAGTTGATCTAACGAGAAAGTAGGGCTCGTCAATTAATTAAAGTTGTTTAGAAAAACATTCAAAAATATGTGTGAATGAGAGATAAATGGGTTTAAAGTTAAAAACAGATATGATAAACAGTATGAATGACAGATTAATGATTATAAATGGCAAAATGTGACTCATGGACGTGTCCAAACGGCACATAGATCAAAATGGTTCAAAAAACCTGGAGACAGAAAGGCGGAAATGTTTTTGCTGCACAGTGGTATAGGGCAGCAGATTTCAAAGTACATTTTCAAGTAGGTACTCCTTGGAAAAATTACCAAGGCCAGGCATATCCGCAGATTTTCAGTTTGGCTTAGTTAGAATGTCGAGCTTAGTGTGGCTTGGAACATAATCCATAAAAGGGTCGAAAACCTAGATGTTACCAATGTGTATTGTCTATGATTTTAATAGAGGAATGTCTTTTTTTCTCTGAAAAGTAAGTTACTGTCTATGTGAGTGATATATCTATGCTCTCTACTATTATCGTCATCGGGACACATCTTACACCGGGAGATCACGATCTTTCTTATTTTCTAGTATATTTTTGGGCAGGTATAATTTACAATAAATTTCCCCAATCCAATCGGCGTGGTGCTATATGCAAGTGCACTAATTTTAAATAGTATTTGTTTTGCTGGAGTCAATACCACTATTCTTGAAATTATAACTAACTAACCACTGAAAAATGACTGTCCTGAAGATGAGACTTAAAATCCTTTACCAGACTATTTTAGATTGATTATCAATTAATAACTTCGACATTCCTCTCGATGAATATGTTCATCTTGATAAAATTATGCAAATTACCTAAATTTCGGTGAGATGCAATTACTTACGTAAACCTCAAGTTTGGCATATAACTACTAGCGCCTCTACATCTAAAAAAGCAACTATACGGCGGCTTTTCAAGGCTTAAGCGGTCGATTTAGCCCGCTTAAATTTGAGCGAGGAATGTCATACATGGCGAGGTTGTACCGGGCCTAGCTGCACATACTCCGATCCAAAACATTATTCTACTAAACAATTTGACAGTCAGGTTTTTTCGTATACCCCTAGGATACTCTCGCCCTACCAATAATCGGTGATTGGATTTGGACAATGATGCAATTCAAAAGAATGTAATCTTGAATTTTACCTTTTATATAAATATTATGCTGCCGGTCAAGGTGCATGCATTTAGCAAATAATTATAAAAAACTTTACAAAAATTACTTTCTAGTTATCTTAAAAAAGAGGACTGGCGTAACTCCAAAACATATCCCATGTTTTTAACAGTACAAATAGAAATAAGTAGTACATAAATCTGTAAAGTATTTTTAGGTAATGTTTAAATAGTTTCGAGTGTATAATGATTGTAATGATAGTAGGCCTCGTAATATATTTATCACGATCAAGCAAGTATGTGGCAGGTTACCTGGGCTTCAAAGGTAAGGAGTGTTTAATCTGTTTGTATGGTCCCCTTATCAGTTTAACTTTTTGTGTCAACTTGTGCAATTTTCACATTCAAATTACCTACCGTACATAATCGAGATAATATTAACGAGAATAGTTTTCTTTTTAATGGTATCCGATAAGAAATATTTATGTATTTTCGAACAATAAGAAACAGACATTAAAATAAAAACAAATTCTTTATCTTTCACTTGACACAGTTACTTCATTTTAAAATATTTACATACATATTATGCTTCTAAGTTAGTATTTATATTTTCATTATTTAAACAGAATGTCCCAGACAGTAATATATTTTTTAAATCTAGCTCAGAAACAAAGCATAATTTTTAATTTAATTACAAATTTGGGTGAATTATGCTAGTTAGTTAGTGTACAGTCAATTCCACTTAATCGGGACCTATCAGGACCAATGGCCACTGTCCTGAAAATGTGATGGTTCACTGATAATCCGTACTTATGACAAAACAATTACTAAGCAACATTCGC
This sequence comes from Glyphotaelius pellucidus, assembly GCA_936435175.1. Classification (NCBI taxonomy): domain Eukaryota; kingdom Metazoa; phylum Arthropoda; class Insecta; order Trichoptera; family Limnephilidae; genus Glyphotaelius; species Glyphotaelius pellucidus. The sequence continues at coordinate 27,215,354 of OW386538.1, read as the reverse complement.
ATTCTATAAGCTGTTTTCGAAGGAGGAAAACTTCTATCACTTTTTTATTAAATTATTAAATTGCTTGTACAAATTTTTTTCAGTTTTATTGAAAAAAAAAATTTCAGTACCAAGAAAAAAAATAATTTTTTCTTCTTTTTAGTTGCAATACAAATTTGTTGTACATAAATATTAAATTTCGACCCAAAAAACCCTTTTTTTACAATGTTTAATTATTATTATTTTATATTTCTTTCAAATAATCCACAAAATTTCTAAATTTTGAAAAATTCAATTCTTCAATGAACTGAATTTTACAATTTAAGACACAAATAAATTTTAAAAAAGCAGTTTGGTCAAGTATTTTGGTCTCAAATCCAAATTTAAGTTTTATATGATAAAGGTCACGCAGCCATTCTGTTCTGTGATACACGGAGATATCCTAATATTTGGTGCGTGTGGCCGGCGTGCATGCTAGCAATGTGTGAGATAATATATATAAAAACATAATTTTTTCGAAGAATTCGCACGGTGGCCAAACTATCTTGTAGAGAAATCACTCTCCCTCATAATATTCATATATATTAGGCATTATATTGGAAGGTAATATTTTTAACGAGTTTCACATACAATCTGGATGGGACAAGTATAAAATAAATTAGTACTGATTTCTGTATTTGGTTTCTGTTCTTTGGGTTTTGTTCCAAATAACTGGCTGTCCCGATAAACTGGTGTACCAATTAATAATAATGTGGTGTACCAACTAAGCAGAATCGACTGTACTTCAATTGATTGTAGGTGGTCATAAAAACGTAATGTTTACTTTAGGACAGACGCACCTCGGTCTTGATATGAAAAATAGCTTATCTTAAAACAAGCGTACCTACATAGTTCACGACAAGTAGATAATAATTTGAGAATAAGAATATGCAATATGTTAAAAAAATACTATCTCTGTAAATACCTCAACAATTATTATGTGTATTTAATAAATTAATTATAAAACATTTTAATTGCGACTGCAAGTGAAATGAGACAATAATATACAAATTTAAATATAGATACATATTTACTACATGTAGCAATGTTTAGTGCTTTGGCCACCGTGGAAATGATGAAGTATAAATGGTTAAAGTTTGTTCTATGTTGTTCGGAATAAATTTATGGGTTTTTCAATTAAATGCTTTAATTTTAGATTATCAGTTTGGGAGGCGAGTATGGGTACCACAGTCTCGGGAACCATTTATTGGATAAACAACGCCTCTGCCATAGGTCACCCCAAGTGGTTCGCTACATTTGGTGACTTAGCAGGGGTGCCCGGGTTCATGGGGTGAGGTCTGTCCGGGTCTTGGTGGCGGATGCGTCTGCTCCCCAGCTGTCGTACGTCCGTCACTCCTGGACACGCTGACCCTCAGATTCCTGCCCACCCCTAATACACCTTTCCTTCCCAGAACTTCCTCTCCTTTCTTTACTAAAAAGACCCTCCACACAGCTAAGATAAGATGACACAGGCCCTGAGAAGAATTATTTTCCTCAGAGTGGACCTAATGTAAAAAAAAAAATGTTAATGCATAACTTTAAATGTCAACTGTGAGCATTTAAAGAGAAGACCCTGTCACAAAACTCTTTGCCCAAATTATAGATTTTTTGAACATTTAATATTGAGTTTTAAGAGGTGATAGTCTACTAAAGATAAAAAAAATTGACTTGAGGGATACAGACCATGGTGTAGGTACCTATCCTCCTATCTAATAAGTAGATAGATAGCAACTTGTTCCCTTCTCTCTTGCATTAAAAGACTAGACATGTTATGCATTTGATTTCAAAAAGTATATTTTTTTAAGAAACTGAATCTTTTCGACTTTCTGTAAATTACACATCCAAAATAATCCGTATAAAACATATATTGTAACATTAATCCTTCACGCGCATGACCAATCAACAACACTCTCTTGTAAGAAATGACGCGATTGCGAGAAACCGCTTGTGTAGTATGAACTTGGCGGTTATCCGCCGCAGGAGAGCCGCTGCATGCGGCGGTTGAATTTCTCCCGCCTGTAAACCGCGAGTGGCTGCGGCGGTAGAACCGCTCATGCAGCCTGGGCCATATAACGTTCATAGTAAATTGTGTCTGCTGCGGTCTCCCGCGGCGGGAGAACCGCTCGTGTAGTCTGGGCCTTATAATGAATGCGAATTCATATCTTTAAAAATATTTTCTACCCGTGAAAAATAAGGGGTTGGTATGAATTCTCCACAAATCGGATGAAAATAGCAATAAAATAATTTTCCATTAAAATTATTGTATTATGTAGGTAGGTACTTTAGCGCTTGTCTGAACAATTCTTCACACAAGCAGTTCCAATTTTGAAAATGACACAAATTCAAAGCAAATTTGAGTTCATTAAATCAGAATAATTTCACGCGGGAATAGCCATTGCACTTCATTACAGACAACCGGAATTAGTAGATTTGATTATCCTTAATGGTCTTCGACACAATCAATATCATAATAATGTAAAAAAACCTCATGAATCATTCTATCTATTTGTGAAAACCGCATGAAAATCCGTTCAGTAGTTTTTGAGTTTATCGCGAACAGCCAGACGCGGCGAGGACTTTATTGTATAATATTATGTAGAGATGTATTATCAAGTAGCGGTTATATAACTTTAACAATAAAATAATTTATGAATAATTATCTTGCCAGCTATGTAGTAAAATAAGGTAATATTGTGAACATTAACTATGCTCGTAATTTGACACTCACTGGGTCATGGAAAAGCATAGTACATATTTACTGTACGGTGGAGATGAAAGAGCTATCGGATATTACATATTACAAGTACGCCGCCGTCACATACGTTATTAGGGAAATACGGTATACAAAGGATTAAGTAACCATTTCTCGCTTTTGGATGAAAGTAGATTGAAATGAGATATCCTGAGATTTTGTAAGTATGGTAAAACTATGAAGGATCCAATTGAAAATGAGTTGGGAAGTATTATTTGTGCATTAACAGATATTGCGCATTGAAATCTCTTCAGTTAAATAATCTCTGAGCCATTGTAATGCAGAGTTATAAACATGGTTCAACCTTTCAGAGAAGTATGAAGCAGTCATTTATGACAGTATCAAACAATGGGGTCACCTCGTATTTGCAAAACATTCACGATTAAACAATGAAAGAATAATCCACAGGTATGTGCGTTATTATTGTAAACATCAAAGCCGTTTTCAGAAACATACAAATACAAATGCTTTGGTTAAAGTCAATATCTATCAGGGGCACGCCGTGGCTTTTTTATTTGACTTAATTTCAGGAGAGAATGGCTTTATACTTAGTCGACACACGGGCTTAGAAAGATTATTTTTTTATTTAACCCGCCATTGGAGACGTGTATGTCTGTGAGACCGGGTAAGTCGAAAAAGTGTAATATTTTTTTTACCGTTCATCGAATCACACTGCGATTTTGAGTAGCTGCCTTATTCCACGCCCTCTACCGCCAGTCTACCCCGCAACAGCAATGACGGCGCACGTTATAGAGTTTTGGCGCCAACCCGGTGCGTGAGACCAGCGTCACTAAGTAAGTCAAATGGTTATTGTGTAATTTTTTTATTTGACTTATTTTGATAAGGCTGTTGTTTATTTATATATGATGATTATATAATTTTAAGATTAGTAAGTTTTTTGCTCGATTTGACCGCTATTTTACAAAATATTTACGCATTTGTCGTTCAAATTATGAATTTTGTTTCAGCGTGTCTTACGAAAGTAATCAGCGACATCTCGAGGAGCTTCTGCAAGAAGCATTATCTGATGACACTACATTACAAACGTCATCGGAAAGCGAATATCAGGTTCTCTTGCCATAAATGTAAAAACTATGTACGTAGTACCTAATTGCTCGAGTTGTTGGCTGTTGAAAATGAGTGATTTTAGTAGCTATTTATTTTTATCTTTTAGTAGAAATATAACCATTTTTTTATTTTTTATTTCGTGTTTCAAATGTCATAAGACTGAAGAAGAATGATTTTGTCATTAAATATTTAAGATTGTTGGGAAATCTTTTAGTTTAAATATATATTAGTAAAATATCTCATAATTTTAATGCATCTAAAGATATTGTGTTATGTTAATAAAAGAGAATTGATTTATGGAATACCTATGTTTTATTGACAGTAAAAGATCTTATTTTATAAACTTTCCAATGAAAAGTAGCATGAACAGTAAATTATTGAAAAACTGGTAGTCAAAAACCCCGATGCGTGAGACCGGGGTCACCAACGATGTAAGTCAAATTCACGTCACCAATTGCGGGTTAAAAAACATAATACATGTCTTCTGTGAACTGTAGGAAGTACAATGTACAAACTAATGTCAGAAATAAGATTGTATAAGCTTACGACTTATGATTCTATTTAATTCTGTTTAAATTTCACAAAACAAATAATACATATATTATCGAACAGTATTAATAGGGTAACGTCTGCGTGGTTGAATTTCAGAACCCAGCTTCGAGTGCACGTCTGCTGCCGTGCCACATAAACATCTATGTACGTGAAGTTTCAAACAAAACTACCGTTGTAATTCGGTTTCGAATTCAAGAATTCGTCAAAAGATGTCGCCACTTCCGTTAGCAGGTTGCATGGGGACGTGCACCGGGCAGATATAAGTTCTACGAATTTGTGAATTTGTAGTATCTCTCCGGATATGGAAAGATTGACGGTAATGCTTAGTTGAATCACGCGGCTATATATTGCATATGACGTCATTGCCTGTCCCGGTGACTAGCTATCACTGGATGACAGTGGATCCAGTTCCAATTGGATTTATAAAATGGTCACCAACACTAACTGGGCGAAACTGAACCAAAAGCCGCCTGCATACCGCTTTTAACAGATGGAAAGTATAATTCTATAATCAAATTGTCACATAAAGAGATTGTATTTAAGACCAGTGATGCAAAACTTAAAATGTATCTGAACAGCAGATTATTAAAATCTCTAGTGGCTGTAATAATCAATTCTTTGCACAATCATTTAAAAAAAGTTGTTTGATCGAAACTAATCGCCGGTACCTAAGCTCGTTCATGCTCGATGGTTTTACACTCATTTGAACATGTCTCAACATGTGTACTGTATAACTCAATCCTTTCTTGTTCGATGCGAAAAAGATTCAAGGACCATAAACCTTGCTCGATGTTCGACAGAAATTTACGATTTGATTGAGCATCTTGTATCTATGATGTCTTGTGTCGAGCCCGTCAACATGTTCTGCAACATGTTTGATCGAGCCAAACCGTCGAGCAAGAATATGCGTATGCACATAGCTTAAGTCTTTGATTTTGTTTTCATCAAAGACGAGGTATCAATGGATTCCCTCAGGATGGGAATCCCGATTTATATATCCAATCGCTATCAATGCTAGCTTTGTATTTTCTAAAAGCAAATCTGTACAATGGTGTTATTTGACTGTATTTTGAAATGAACTCGGAAATTCTTAGCTAATCAACAATGTCTTAAAAATATATTATAAAACAAGCGATACGAGTACCTGGTAGCTTTTGATAAAATATTACAATATAAAGTAAATAAACTGAGTAAATATTTTATGTGTAATACTATACTTCTTCAATTAGAGATGTTTATTTCTTATTTATATTCGATATAAATTAAGAATCGTTGCATTACTAATAATAACATTGTTGATTTTTAAGAAAAAAAAATTAAACTAAAGAAATCACGTTATTATTTACAAATGGCTAGAAAAGGTATTATGTTTTCAACTTTGAATTTTGACTTGACCTCTTTGAAGAACAATATCATATTATTATTATTTTTAAGGTCATGTGAAAATGAAAATGAGATGCTTTCTCTACACAAAGATATTCTCTGCTTATTAAATTGATAATTATATGGAGTATCTAATTAGAAACAATCTCTTTAGGGCAAACTGCAAGAAGCAATAAAAAATTATTGAAGATTTTAAATTTACTATCATCTCATAGACCTCGTAAAACTGTTTCGAAACACGGCAAAACAAAGAAAAAAATCTTTTAAAAAACTTCATTTGAGATGCTAAAATAATAAGAAATAAATATGCCTCAATCCTTAGATTACCATTTGAATGAGAAACATATTTATTTTTGTATTTTAATCTTAAATTAAATATTGGTGATATATTATCTTTCACTCAATATATTAGAATAAAATTATCTTAATAGTAAGATGACCATGCATGCATCATAAAAGAGGGAAGCTGTAATAATACTACCTTTAGATAAAAAAAAATACTCATCAAAATCTATTAATTGCAGTTATGTTGGTTGTTACAGTATGCCCGTAAGATAAATGAGATGAGGAGTTTCAAAATCCGCTCTGGAATTTTTCGGAAATAGAAGATGTCATGAAAAACTGTTCGAAACGCTTTGAATATAAAAATAATTTATCTTTTATGCTAAATATTAATATACTTACACATTGTTTGTTTGAAATTTTGCGAAAAACATTAATAATTTATTTATTTTCCATTTACTTCTAGTACATTTTGTGAAGTATCAAAACCAGCAGAAATCTCCAGAGCAGATTTTGTACACCCATAAATCATATACAATATAATAAATATTTCAGTTCAGAACAAAAATGAAGAATATCACACCTGTTTCATATTATCCCCAGCCGTTGAGAGGTGGGCCTGAAATCCAATACATGCTTTAGAACTTAATATTAAATCATTTCAAATAACCTTCCACTAATATCTTACTCATTCTAATTATGTTAATTGTCTAAATAAATGACTTGGCAACTGAGTGTATGTGTGCACAGAATTTCTTTAGGAATGTGAGTCAATTCCATGCCCAAATTTGTATGAACCCTAAAAGGTAGCGTTTACCATTAGTGTATGTAAATTCTAGTACAGTAGCATAATTATTTCAGTAAAAAAAAACACTAGACAATAATTAGTGAGTCTATATTGAATCGAAATATTTGGCAACAAATATTATTATTCTTAGAAAGTAGAAGCACCGCAGAAAATAAATAATAACTGCACCAACAGAATTTAATCTTTAGATTAAATTTTGATTTCCGTCTGCATAACAATTTGCTAGGTGACATGTTTTGAAAGGCTATAATCAATATATTAAAAAGAAAAACATATGTCATACATATCAAAAGGAAAAATGTTAAATAGCAGATTATGTTCTTTTCAGGTTGATGACTACCACTTGTAGCCTGGCAAATATGCAAAATTCAGAGCATGTCCAATTTCAATGACAACTGCTGTCCACTTTACGCTGTTTTGTAGTTATGACTGTGGATAATTATAATTTTACGTAACGACTATGCAGGCAAAACAACAAAAGTGGTTTCAACCATAATAGAACTCATAATTTTGTCTTATGTATGTTCATCAAAACTTTTTCCCATATATTACATGTTTTTCATCACACACCTCGAGAAACCTTAAACAACTATTTAAAATTCATAACAACATATATATATTAGAATCAAAGTTACCAGAATACATTATTTAAAAGTACGAGAATGCTAAATTCATAATTATTTTTAGGTCTTGTACCAAACAGTAACAAATGTACAGAGAAGAGAAGAAAGATTCTAACAACTAGGCCAACTTGCTTCAAATTAGAGATGATATAATATAAATGGGGAGTGAAGAGATGTGGAAATGATCTAATGAATACAAAATTAGATCTTACTTTAAAAAGACAGTGGGAGACAATATTATAATACACATTTGCAAAATTTCGCAGGAATTCATTGTATATTACGACCAACTATGTATATTGTTGTACAGCGTACATTTGATATTTATAAATCAAAAATTAAAGATATAAAACAGGTTGGTTTAAAAATTGTGATGCTAAATTTCTTTTTGTTAATTTTTTTAAGTTAAGGGGAGCCCACTGTGCGTAGGCTGTAAAAAGGGTGTATTTTTCGTAATCATTTTCATGCAAACGATGAATTGAACTTTTTTTATTAAAACTCATAGTCTGAAAACAAATTTTTGTACACAAATGTAACGTATTGTTTGCGGTATAAGCTGTTTTCAATAGGGCACTTGCTTTTTGGTGGTTGACAGCGATTAAGCCGTACGATTCATCAGAAAAATAAAATAAAAATATATTTAGAAACTAGACATATAGGTTTATGACACCACGTAGGGATTTTTTTATAAAGAGCCCCCTTTTTTTATGAAGGATGAAAATTTTCCAAAAAAAACCCAAAATAAAATTCGCTGGTCAGCCATTTTGTTTCTTTCTAGATATGAAAATTTCCCTATGTGGTGCCATAAACCTATATGTCTAGTTTCTAAGAATATTTTTATTTTATTTTTCTCATGAACCGTATGGCTTAATCGCTGACAATCACCAAAAAGCAAGTTTCCTGTTGAAAGCGGCGTACACCACATACCATACTTTAGATTCGTATTCGTAAAATGCATTCATCGTTTGCTAGAGAATAATTACGAAAAATACACCCTTTTACCACCCACACACAGTGGGCTCCCCCCTTAAGGCAACAATTCATACTTTTACATGGATACGGGAATCAAACTCGGAACCTATAATAACTTTCATGAAGAAAAGAAAACAGTGATCACCCGAACCTACAAAAAAATTAATATGTATCTTGCAAAAGAAGAGATAAATTTGCTTCTACGAAGCTACAACTATTTTTAATGTTATTGCCTAGTCAGAGATATTGTACGAAAGTAATTTTAATGCGTTAATGAAATCATCATCGCCCACCTGTGGTAATAACCCTCTGTTTGTAATGATTTAAACTGGAAAAGGTGATGAACCGGTAGTCATTTTTTGACTAGGTGAAAGATATTTCAAATTTGTATTTGGACTTGGTAGAAAAATCATAAAATTAAAGGAGTGGAGGCCTGGTTTCCAGATTTGCCTGTGGAACCGAGAGATTTGGACTACACCACTGGTGCTTTATCAGCAATTGTGGAACCAAGAGATTTGGACTACACCACTGGTGCTTTATCAGCAATAATAATTTTAAATTTGTATTGTTTTTATTAGATGGAAGACTTGACAAAAAGGAACTCACCGTTTCCAAGTTAAACAATGAGGACACCTTTCTGAGGAAGCCATTGTGCGTGGGCTTCTTCTTGCGTCGCTCCGTCATGTTGCGTGAATAGTGTTACGGGTGATTTATTACATAACCCCACTCGGGCTGAGCTATCAGCTATCCTGGAGCCTTGGTCACGGTCACAGTCAGCATGCGTGTTAGTCACAACCACAACATGGCCTCTTCCTCGGGCCGCAGTCTCTACCTCATGCAACCTCCAATCAATCACCACGCACCAACTGATCCATGTCTACTGGAACGCGATCCACGACCAGGGTTAATCCAAATACCATTATTGTTTATGTTAACACTAGGGTGACTTTTAAAGGATGAATGGATAGATTTGTACGCCTACTGAAGGTCTGCCTGTCATGCAACGGATGAGATGAACATTTCACATTTTTACACTTATTGTTTACTCAATTAGTTCACCTATTTGAGAAAAATAAAAATGTTTGGTAAATATACAGAAAATAGGGATACGCTTAATACACACATTCTATTTTAAAAACATTTTGTAGTGGTTAGATAATAATGAGAAGTAAATACCTATTTCAGTTTTCGAAAATTGAAAATAAGGTATTTTAATAGTTATTTTGTAAAAATTAAAATCAACTATTTACCTGGAGGCCATTATTATTGATGTAAAAGTTTTAAGATTAGTTTTCCTTCTCTTGTTTAACCCAAAATATTAACCTATGATCCTAAAATAGGTTCTTACATACAGTTTAACTAAAAAAAACTATCTTAAAAAAGCAATTTTAATATTATTATGTCAAAACATGAAGAAATGACGTCAAATTATCAGTTTTTTTAACAGAATAGCTACTAAAGTGTATTATTATCTATTTCTGGAAACTGAAATACTTACTTCTAATTATTATATAAGTGTTTTTAAAATAAAATGTGCGTATTAAGTGTGTCCCTACTTTCTGTACCCAATATTTAAACACAAATTAAGAACTTTTCTAAATGACAGAGCTATCTTGATAACTAACTTCAATCGTGGCAGCGCTGATTAACATCACATTGCATTAATAGCATTGAAGACTATTCTCCAACACTTTTTGCTTTGAAAGTTTGTTATTGGAAACTAATTCTTAATAAGCTATTGATAACGTCGCCATTTCAAGAATTTAACTTTCTAATGCAGCCAAATGTTTTGATAAGGTATCTTCAACTTTGATTTTGAAAGTAAAATCATTTAGCATAAAACATTTCATATTTCACAGACTGCACTAATCAGCTGATAACTTCAAAGATAGATCTACAGCAGATAAAAGGTTTTGGAATGCCGATGACTAGTAAAGAAACTGATAAAGAAACAATCGTCAAGTATTACACTTCCAGTGAAGTTTATTCTAAGAAAGGAATGTTCGTAGAACACAAGAGCATTGCATGAATGAATGATGTTCTTACATTGATCGTGTTTCCGTTAATCTTTCAAACAATGTGGAAAAGGCCGATAGCTAATAATAAACATCTATTAGAAGCTATGACTAAACACTGCCAGGCTATCAAAATGTTATAAAATCTATTCCTGTTGAGTTCTAAAATTGGATATCCGTTAAAAGTTTAAATATCAAGTCACATAGCAATCAATATTTCACCAAAACTGCATATTTTATAAAACAAGCGGTAATTTACAACTTCATGTAACCAGTCCCTTGATGGTACGCCAATGATTCACACCATTAAAAACTATGTTATTATTTGAAATAAATAGAATAATAAGCACTTATTTACCGGATGAAAAGTCATTCTGTCGGTTAACTTATGTCAAAACTAGATCAGAATCGATTTAAGGAAAGATTCCATAAATAAACTCGTAAACGGACATCGAAAACACCAAACGTCAAACGCGAAAGAATTCGTTAAAAGTGTATTGACAAACATACCTATCAACAGCGAATTTTAAGTACCTACTAAGTTACTGTCTCTGAAACCGGCGAATGGGTTTCCTAAATTCTTGCACGAATAAAGACTTCGCAGCAAACTGAACTAGAATATTTGACGTACACATTTCCCGAACTTCATCGTATATTTTAGGTTATAAATAGGTCGGTTTGCTTGACGCGGAGGAACGGCCAGCCGCCATTACAAACCACTTGTGGCGTTCACGCGAGTTCACGTCATCTGCCCAAACTGCCTCGGCCGGGGGGAGCGAGGGGTTGATTCACTATACTTCGTTGACGCCCATTTCCTTTACAGTTTGAGATTATCTCGTGGCTTTCTGACATAAACTTTTTATTTTCACCTATTTATATAAGTTATTTTTTTTAAATGTCTTGAGGTCGATTCGTTGATAACGTTTAAGTAATCTTGTAAAATGTCTATTGCGAACTATTCCGTTTGTTGTTTAATGTTGAAAATTGAACAAAATCGAATTGAAACAAAAAATTTCCGTCTATTATAACTAAAATTTAAAGTTTTGCTTAAGTCTTTTAAAGCTTAACTAATAATAATGAAAATGTGAAATTAACAAAATGTGACAAAATCAACCTATCAGAAAATATTATTTTCGCAAAAGAATATCCAGTAATAATTCAAATCTTTTTGCCTAATCTGATCAGATAAAACACTTGTGCGGTATATGGCCCTAACCTCCTCACTTTAAGAGTGAGATAAATTTTTTGAATAATAGTGCATACAACTGTTCGGTAGATGGCACTAGTCAACAATTTTATGAAAACATTCAAATCTCGAAAAGCTCAGTGAAGTTTTAGTAATAATAATGTATGTAATTAGCGATGTATTGTTAATTTCGATTACAGTACAGAAGTGACATTTATTATTATATTAAAAGATGACTGAGATTCGATATTTTCTTAAACTATGGATAGATAGATACCTACCATTGAAAATGTGTGGAAGATATAAAGTTAGGTACCTAGGTATTTTTAAATATTTTAACATAATATAACATAGGTATTCGGTAAGGGTCCTAGAATATACAGTATTCAGTAGGTAGATAATTAAACTATTGGAACGGATCAACAACTTGTAGTTTCCTGTGAAAACGTTCTTTGATAATTCTGTGAAGATAATTAAAGTTCACGAACCTACCTCAAATATCAAGTCATAATAAAACAACGAGGCACCAGCACTGAAAAAAAACATCTTTCCTCCCCTCCTGTCGTTAGTAAAGGAAATAAGATTAAATTATTAGTCAAAATTGAAATAAATTACGGCGTCTGCATTTATCGTGCCAACAACATGAAATGTCTGTACCTAAGTAAAGTGACGTGAATGATAATAAATTCGGCAAGCCTTCATTAGTCGGTAAGTACTTACTTACTCAGTACCTACCTACCTCCGAGACCTAGAAGAAGACAATGCGAATGCATAGGTGAGTGCAATGCATAGATTGCATAGTTTTGGCTCGAAGCCCATGTTTGGTGACCGCGTGCCTAGCCGTGAAAAAAATCCAAGTGCAATAAAGTGCGGAGGGGTCGCACAATGTTGCCAACTCTGGAATACACACACACCAACGTGTTACAACAATAAAGAAAGCGTGTACTTTTACACACAGTTACTAGTTACACACCAACACCAAAATAAATACTTTTTAAAATAAACCCACCCGTCAAAATATTGTGTCAAACGGTTGTTCAATCAAATCAAAAGCTGTCATGCAAGTAAATCGCTATGTAGGTAGGTACCCTTGGCGTGAAAAGCTGGGAAACTTTTAACAAGATGGCAGACTCACCGTTCGTTCTTCTTCCGTTTCCCGCGCCGGCGACAGCCTCTGGCTCGGTGCATTGTTCTGCTACAAAACACAACAAGATACAGATTATTTTTCCAGTAGAGATGGCATAAAAATACTATCACAATATACCCGTTTTGTACAGCTTCTAGAATTTTGTGCTATATTTATACAATAATATAATAGCATTAAATTCTAGTACAAGCTAATAATTATTCTGTTGCAAGATAATTAAGATAAAGCACACCAGTAGCCAATGAAGCACTAGCATTATCGATGCTTGCCTTTTAAATACTAACGATAATTAATATTTTTATTGTATCGAGCGCCAATTATATTTCAGTTACCAACCTCGCCAATTATAATCGCAACTTTATTATACATGCAATACAGATAGGTACCAAGTAAAACATTAACAAAAAACAAAAGTGTCAATGAAAGAGTATGTACGATGTAGGTACAATCTTTTGACCAAATTTCAAATAATGCAACAGATGATAATCTACATTTTTAAGAGCATTACATTAATTTATGCACAAAAATATTTTGCTTGACCCCCGAGGATTATATTAGTGAATCTAGGTACGAACGGTAGGTACTCAGCAAAAAAATATTTCAGTTAGCAACCTAACTAATTTTAAAGGCAAATAATTTTAGACAGAGCGGGCGGGCGGTACCTACCAAACAGAAAACGTTTAAAACCCTATCTATACATTTTTATTAAATTCGAAGTGCGACTGCTGGGAACACATTATTTTGAAAGTAGGTATGCATAATATTATGCCCGTACGCTTTTCTGGTTCTAATTTCAGGTGCCAATTATTTAATTGGCATCGTGACGCCTCGTGTTCCAGGCGCCCGCGGTCAATCGGCCGATCTCAAGAATCGTGCGTTCAATTCATTTTCAAATAAACAATCAATAATCAGAATTCGCGGGTGAACGCATTGATCGGGAGCTGCCAAAACACGAGTGGTTAGCACCAACAACATTAAACAAAACAGTAAATATTGATATAAAGCTAAGCAGAATTTTTAATCAACACTTACCTCTTTTCAGATAATCGGTACTGCCGGGTATTATGTAAGTTGGCAGTTGGGATGGTTTTAAACTGTGTTAAATGAGACCAGAATAACATTTTTTCTCAAAAAAAATTCTCACGATTGTTGAACTAGCCGAGAAGCGTGATTTTTCAATGTTTTTTATAGTTGAAGCAATAATGACTCGTGACTTGGTATAAGAAACATCAGTCATTTGTTTGTGTAGACCTACATAATTTTTTTTTAAATACTAAAAAAGTTACTTTGTTTATTTTATAAAACGGTTTTTTGTTATTGCAAACAGTAAAAAACATCAACTATCAGAGTAAAAATTAAGTTATTTCTAAATACGGCCCGCCGGGGCAACGTTTTCGAAGGTTTAGGCTGGGCGCATACATCCGATTTTGCATTCCGGTTGTCTGATCAGACAATCGGATCGGATAAACACTTAACACCGCACACATCCGATTCGAAAATCGGATAGGTAATACGACCGGGGCCACGCCCTTTTGGACGGCCGGACTAGACAGCCGGAGTGGAAGGGCGTGGCCTATTTTTAGGTTTTCAAATCGGATGTGTGCGGTTTTTCATAAGAAATGTATGGCGTGAAGGCCTTCCGGTTGTCTGATCAGACAATCGGATGGAAAAATCGGATGTATGCGCCCAGCCATATAGTTCGAATATTTAGTTCGAAACGTCTCTAAAAAAAGACTTTCGGTTTTAATCTTGTATCTATAATTCAGCCCTTGCCTGGAATAATGTTGTTTCCAAAAATATTCTTGTTTTTAGAAAGACTTAAAAAATGAAACCAGTTATGTTTCATTACATTTTATATTTAAAATACAATAAGCATACAATTCGTACCTACATGAAAAGTGGTAAAGAAAGCAATTAAATTAGTATTCCATCATCAACTCAACATTGATAGTTTTGTTGGATACAACGTTATTCAGGGTAAAGGCTCAGCTGTAATTTTTTTTTTTAGTTTTTTTTTTTAATAATTATTATTAGTTTCAATTGCAAAGTTTGTACATTATGTAGGTATAATATATGTAATTATAAATTCAAATTTCATCCCTCATTAGGGATTCCTCTCGCGAGGCGGTCTGTAATTTTTTTTAAACTTTTGTATTAAGTTTCATGTTGCCTTTACACCGTCTTCATAACGTTAGTTAGTTAGTTATCACTTTGTTCTGTCAGCCATATTTTTGCTTTTGTTTTAAATATATCTATTGCCGTTTTTTGGTTTGATTTTTTAGTTTCATTACATAGAATGTAATATTTCTCTGGCCGCACGTATTGTATTCAAATGTATTCAAACTTGGAGTAACCGTTATATTTTAGCTTATTGCCCTTGTTGAATATTTATGTTGGGCAGTGGAGTATTCAGATAGGTTTTTTTTTAAATAACATAAAATAGTTTTTAATAAAGCAGTTTTTTTTAAATAAAATAGTTTTTTTGTAAAGTTTCTGTACATTGCCGATTTGAAAGATTTTAAATATTTCTCTGTCGGAACTTTCAGTATTGACTTTAGTGCTCCTTTTGAGGCTGCATTGAGCCGCTCTGTGTGAGTGCTCAAGGCAGACAGACCCCCATCCAGTTATCCCGTACATTTGTGATATACTTTTTAATGCGTGGTAGGTATACTTTTAATGTCGTTTATGTTGAGAATATGACGGCTGTTTCTAAATAAGTACATGTAGGTACCTGGTGAGTTTTTTTTTCTTATTATGTCAATGTGCAAGTTCCAGATTATCATCAATTTCAATTCCAAGATATTTGATGCTTCTGGGATGTGCTATAGTGGGACAGAGGCATGATAAGCCATGATTACGTCGACAGATTCCTTGGCATGTATGTAATTTGAGATTAAAGTCATCCGACGGCTGTCCTCTCGCTGTCGTAGAAAATGTCAGATATTTTGTTTTACTGACATTAAGCGTGAGCTTGAAACTTTTAAGCTAGTTTCGCAGAAGACCAAGTCCGTATTTCACTTTTTTGTGGGTGCTTATTCAATATTTCTTTAAATAATGATTTTACCCCTGGTTCCTAGGTTACAGCATCCTATTTCCCCAGTTCCTAGGATACAGATAGGTTACAGTTGATGTAAATTAAAAACAATATCGGTCCTAGTTCGCTTCCTTGCGTTACTCCATTGTTGGTTAGGAAAGGTTTGATTTTTCTTTTGTTAATTTGAACCCTTTGTGTACGCTCCATCTTATATCTTTTTAGTAAGTTTGGCGTTGTATTTGACACACCAATTTTTTAAAATTTTCCGAAAAGGATTTTGTGTTCTGTTTTCTATATTCGATAGTAAGTCTATAAAGATTAACAAAGTTATTTCTCCACTGACTAAACTTTTAGTGATCATATCTATAATCGTATCCACGGCATCATCAGTACTTCCTTTCAGTTTTGTTGAGTTCCGTTGAGTTGTGTTTTCCAGTTGGTTTCTGTTGTTAGTGGTCTTTTCATGATTTTATTTCGATTATTTGTTTTTTATTAAAAGCTTAGTTGAGCGAAGCTTCAAGCTTTAGACGAAGCTTCGGGCATGTACTTTAATCTGCAAATATTTATAAAGTAACAAATTGAACGTAATGTAGATATAATATACTTTTATAAAAAAAAATTGAAATGTTTTCTTCAACTAGAGTTTAGAAAAAAGTTCCACCGGATTCCACGACATTATTGTATTTTTTCAAAAATATACCTCGTAATTTATGTGAAAACGTAAAATGTATGCCTCTCCTTTTCCTCCTTTCTTAAATCGCATTATTTTCAGGTAGTCTTGGCGACCCCGCTAAAGGAAGAGAAAACAACTATATATTTATAATGTTAAAAAAATGACCAATTTCAAAAGTTTTCGTCATTTAAGAGTTTAATCATATTTATATGGTTTATCTATCTTTATTACTAATTCAAAATACAGAAAAAAATCAAAACTAAATAAATTTTTTTTTAAATTAGAATACTACGACCACCTGACTCCAACTAAACGTAACTAACTAATTAGGTATTTTTTGAAAGATTTTCTTATGTAATCTGCTCATACGCATTTCTGATCAGAATTTGAAATTAAAAATATTTTTGGCATCGTAAATTTTATTGATAATTCTATCTTGTGTGTATGCTGCTCCGTTTTTTGGGGAATGCCCGCAATTTCTAGATAATTAGAGCGAGATTTGTAATGAAAATCAGATTTTTTTTCTCAATTAGTTTAATGTTTACGTTCTTTTCCTGCTGTTCTTTTTTAATGTTTTCAAATTCGTTTTCAATTTTTTTATTTGGGAAAATTGTTAATTCTAGTTTTTTTTTATTAACCCATCGTATTAACTAAGTCTATCAATTAAGAGTAGAAAATATTTAAAAAAATGGAACTACAGAATTTGTAGGCTGGCAACACCAATTTAACTGTCAAATATTATTTCAAAGCGCAATGACACTAAATATATTAAACACTGTAAATCATATTTTAAAAACATTTTTTTGTTCTTAAAGAAAAGATAATTAAAGCACTGTTAAGGTACCTGCTTAATGACAAAATAATGTTTTGCAAAATGATTTGCTCTCATTTAATTTAACATAATTTGAATTTAACAGTAGGTAGAAAGGAAGAATCACTAATGGTGAGTTTAGTTAAACTATTTTAGATCTGAAAGAATTAAATATATTCAGATCTAAAATTAGAGTCATGATCTAAAGCCCGGACAACGCCAGTATCAAATAAATGTGAGCAATTTCTAAACTATGCTTTATATTTTATTACAATATGGTTATTCTTCATTATGTTAACAGAAAATTGCAAAAGTATAACACACGAATATGCAATTCTGATTTTGAGATCAGAGGGGATCATTGCAATGAAAAAATATTTATTCCACTTTTATGTCTTTTATTTTTTTTATAAAAATGTAGGTTACACAGCTTTGCATTTCCACCATGAGTTATATATTTAGTATTGCCATTTGAACAACAGTGGCGCCCTCCTTTGTTTTCTACTCTTTATTTGACAAACTGTACTCGTAAAATTAGTGCGTTAGCTTATCAATTTTTGAAATAATTTCTTTTTCGTGAAATCAATTTTTTATTCGATAATCTGTATAATTCTTTTTATGTTTAATTTTACTTTGTTTTCAATGATAACTCTCTTTCCTCTTGTTTTTCCATTTTCCATTATTTTCAATTTTTTATTTAATAATTATTTTATCTTTAATAATGGAACAAAATGCTCTAAAATATTATTAATTTATATAAATTGTCTACGACGAAATTAATATATACTGCCTATGGTTTTTTCTGTTGTCACAATGAAAACAGTCTTTTTGCACTTCAAATTTGATATTTAAAATCAATATTAGCCGAAAATTACACTGCCACCGTTGCAAACACTGTCGCACAATTCAATGGGGTAAAGTGCACAAACTTTGGGAGAAGATTCTAAATGACAGTGAAGATAAAAAAGAAGTAGAACTTTTTTCAAAACGTTTTAAGGTAGTTTTCGGGTAAAAAAGTGGTGTTGTTTTGTACGGAAAAAAGAATATTCTTAGAAAAAATATTTTTGTATGGGAAAAAAACATTGGAATTTCGAAAAAAGTTATTCTGATATCTTATTTATTTATACTTTTATGTAGAATCCCCTCCTGAAGTTTGTGCCCTTTACCCCAGACACCCTGTATAAATAATGAGCGAGATGGCTGCATGTAGATAATAAATAGATTTTTCATGATAACGTTTTAAACGCCCTCAAGGCATTTAAAAAAAAGGCACATTACAAATTATACAAATATTATTACAATGTTCGATTGATGGCAGCCCTGGAAGAAATGACGACTTGAAAATGATTTTGGTGCGGTCTTCTTACCGGTAGGTAAATTTATGAAACATTTATAAAAAGGTCAAACTAAATACTTTAGCAATATAGTCAGTTTTAATAAAGAAGCGGAACTTTAATTTACTTACATTTACGGTAGGTAGATCGATATGATACTCAATATTTATATGAACTGATACGTTCTTTTTTGTTATTTATTTTTGGGGTGTTATGCCGTGTTGCGCTACCTCTTTCTTTAGCCAACATTTCGGACAGCGTTACAGCGTGACACTGTAACGCCGTCCGAAACGTTGGCTAAAGCAGGAGGTAGCGCAACACGGCATAACACCCCAAAAACAAACTTGATTACTTCTGTCGATAGGTATAAAAATAAATATTCCATTCCTTTTTAAAAGTAGGTAAGTTAATAATAATTATATATTATTAATTTATTATTTTACCATCCGTTTACATATAGGTACGATAATAATCGATGGTAATAGTCCGTTTGTTAATCCTTTTTTTCAAATAATAAATATAATCTTGTTTAGAATTACAAGATATTTTTTTTATTGTTCCTATGTTTGAAAAATTATTAAAATAAATCATATAATATTAATATTATAGCCCATATAAAACATATCCTAATAATATAATCTCGTAATGTTAGATCAATCGTCGAACGATCAAGCATCACGTGCATTCCCCACGCTTGTCGCTCTTTGACTGACGAACTTGAAAAGGAGATACACGAATACAAATGTTAGACAGAGCGCACTGAAATTATAACGCGTTGGAATGAATGGGCGTAAGCGACTATTTTGAAAATATTTAATTAATCACGGCGTTTTTAAAAAAGAGCAAAAATCTCGTGGAACGTGTCTTAAGAATCATTTAAAGAAACATTGTGAATTTTTTCACATATATAACTTGTAAAATAATAGAAATAGACTTGTTTTAAATAATTTTCGGAGCATACTTTGCGATTTTTTTGGAGCATACATATATTTTTTTAAGAGCTCAAAAACTTCAAATGTTTAAGGGAGATATGTAAGAAATCGGTCGAAATTCGAATAGTAGACCCTTAAATAGAGCTTCGCTATTTATTAACTTCCAATTCGGGTCATGTCCCTAGGTTTTTTTACATCAGCTTCACATAGGATGTTCTGAGGAAAACAGTTCCCATCAAGGCCTATGTCATCTTTGGGGATGTTATTTTAGGAAAGGAAGTTCTGGGAAGGAAAAGGTATGAGGGGTGGGTAGGAATCTGGGGGTCAGTATGTCCAGGAATAACGAACATATGAATCCATCCCTCCCACTGTGATAAGGCGATGGTCCGAAAGAGTCCTACTGAAGAGATTAAAACGTCTCCCTCAACCAGTCTTTCCCGATCCCGCCTATCACGCAGTTGGTGGGCAGACGTATCCGCCGCCAGGATTCGAACAAATCACACCCCGTGAACCCGGGCACCCCTGTTAAGTCACCAAACGTAGCGAAACACTTGAGGTGACCTACGGCAGAGGTGTTGGTGATACAATAAATGGTTCTCGGTCGGCAGTACCCATTCCCGCCTCTCAAGTTGTTAATTGGCTGCTTCATTATCACTACATTGTTATTGCAGCTGTCAAAATCGACTGTTCTATATACCTATTGCTGAATTTCCATGAGTCGAATATATTTGTATTTTTTTCCAAATATGTACTAGAATGTAAATCTTTTGTTAGAAAGCTAAATGTAGTTCCATTAACCCTAGATTCATAAAAATACGTCTCTCATACACCCTGAAGTAGTAAAACGCTCATAGAGCGCAGCGCGAAAGAGATGGCAATACGTTCGTCTCAGTACCCTCCCGACACGGTTAGAGCTCTGTGTGGCGCCAGGGATCGTGACGCCTAAACGTGTAGTTGCGCAAATACTACGCCTAAGGTGTCTGAGGTATGAATGTTTATGAATAGTGTAACAATTTTATTAAGATATACTATGCTAATAAGCTACTTTTACGGTATGTTGAATATCCATAGTCCATAGTCTATATCCAATGTCCATAGTCAATTCGTTTGTCATCCATGTCCACAATAATAGTCGTAATTAAAACAAACCACTGACAAGTAGAGCTTTAGTCAAAGAAATATCAAATAAGTTGATCGAGCCTTGGTTACGGCGTCGCCATGAAACACCAACTTTGAGGCGATGCCTAAACCGGAACATCGATGCGATTTTAGGTGATACTTTGCCTGATGTACGAGCCGATCCTGGAATACAAACCAGGAAGCTATGAAACTTCTGTGGTTGCAAAAAA
Organism: Glyphotaelius pellucidus; assembly: GCA_936435175.1. NCBI lineage: Eukaryota > Metazoa > Arthropoda > Insecta > Trichoptera > Limnephilidae > Glyphotaelius > Glyphotaelius pellucidus. The sequence goes on along the minus strand of OW386538.1, from coordinate 27,194,415 downwards.
ATGTGTGACTAGATTTATCTGCAAACGATTCATGTGCATGGAGCATCGGGAAAGTTTGTGCTTAGAATGCTCTGAATGATCTCAAAAATTGTTTTTTAATGTGCGGATCTCAAATAAATCTTCTTTATATTAACATAATGTAGTATTATTTATTATTATTCTTAGAGTTTAAAAATTGGTAAACTTAAAAATAGGGTGTATCACAGACGTATGTTTATGAACATTGTAACAGTAAATACAGTTTATGAATTTAGGGTTCAACGAATCAAAAAAGTTTCAATGATTGAGAAAAAACACGTTTCGATGATTGAGAAAAACTTTATGTTTGTGCCTACGCACTTCTGAATAAATGCCAAAATATTTTGACCGGTCAGTGGTTGAGTGGGCATCGCGTTCGGGTCCCACCCTGGCGTCCCCCGTTCGATTCCTCGGCTGGCAAAGTCCTCCATCACAACACAAGCAACATTTTCCGCTTTCTGTGGTGGTAGGAGTAGATTTTCAAACATTGTTGGGTTATTCGTAACCGGGAATGTTTGTCTTTCTTTAAAAAAAAAAAAAAAATGTACCACCCGCCGGCACTCCAAAAAATACTTTGAATTAGTATTTCAGATTTCATGATTTCCCCTGACATTTTTTATTTCGCAGGTGACAACATTCTTAAATTTCAGATTTTCGAATCGAAAAAAAACAGTTCAAAATTTTAAATTCGATAAGTACCCATAATTTTATTCATAGCCAAAAGTTTGAAAATCAAGACTTTAAAAATTACCAACAATACCTAAAATATTTTTTCGGGGAAACCGCGAAAATCCCTGGCTTAAAAATCACGGTACGCCACTCGTAAATTCTGGACTACATTTCTCCGAAACCGGAAACACCAGTATAGAATATAATACTTGATATTACAAAAGCGTTCATAAATAAATAATGGAGATAGCTCAGCAATATGACGGAGCATCCGGAAATGTTTTTGTTTATCTCCCGTATCGGAAATGTGACATTCAAACAGTAGGTTAGATTGGTTGGATTAATATCATGCCAACACGGAGTCTATTTTTCCATTCGATTTTGTACCTAGGTTACCTAACCTAAGATTAAATTGGCAGGTGTTCTGTATTTTATTTTTACTTAGGCACCTAGTTAATTTTCTACAGAATACTTTTCCCTAGTGAGAATATTTGTAGCCATAAAGATGGGGAAAATGTGCTAGTATTATTTTTACTTAGGCACCTAGTTAATTTTCTACAGAATACTTTTCCCTAGTGAGAATATTTTTAGCCATAAAGATGGGGAAAATGTGCTAGTATTATTTTTACTTAGGCACCTAGTTAATTTTCTACAGAATACTTTTCCCTAGTGAAAATATTTGTAGCCATAAAGATGGGGAAAATGTGCTAGTATTATTGTCGCTATTGCCCAACAATTCACTTGGCCGTCAATATTGTCGTGTACCGTCAAGAGTGCCGTAATTTATTCGTTAAATTTACAAAATTAATTTTTTTTTTTTTTTTTAAGAAAGACAAACTTTCCCGGGTTACGAATGACCCAACAATGTTTGAAAACTACCACTACGAAAGCCGAAAATGTTGCTTGTGTTGTGATGGAGGACTTTGCCAGCCGAGGAATCGAACACGGGACGCCCGGGTGGGACCCAAACGCGATGCCCACTCAACCACTGACCGGTCAAGCCGGTATAGGTTTTGGAGATACGCGGCCCAGCAATATTGTCATAATTTCGGCAAACTCACAGCTGAGACAAGGCAATTCACGTCTACAATAATAGGCAATATTGAGACAATCTTGCGAATTTTTACAGGCAAAACGGAAATTTACAAAACGATTTCCTACAATAGCTCCACCAAACATCTATAAACTTGAAAAAATATCGCGAAATTGTCGGTTTTGGTGGCAGGTTGGTGGCAGGTTGGTGGCGAATAGAGATGCATACACTTTATGTTATTTTATTACATCTAACAGAGCGAGAAGGAAATAAGTTTGATCCTGCAACGTATTTCCAAAACCGCCTTACAAACACTATACCGGTTCAGACGCGGCAGCAACTGAAAAGGGTTAGGTTTTTAAAGGTGATTTTGCACATCAAACCCTATACCCTTTCAGTCGCCAACGCGCTTCGTTGCTCTATCTGTTTCAGTGATGGTGACGACCGTAATTATAGTAGAGTTTTTTTGAGTAGTTTTGATATTAATCAAACGTGTACAATACATAGCTTGCATTATATTCCCAAAAGGTAAGATACTCATTGTGGGATCTTCAATAGTACAGTACATTTAGATAAATAAATAAAACTAGCAATACATATTTCATCATTTACTACACACTCTTTGCTTCAATGACAATTCATACATTGCCAAATTTACATACAAGCCCATACCTACCGGTTCAGTCATCCCAACATACTACAATACCATCAGATAGTTTCGCCGCAGGGGTAGGCAGAGAGGATGGACCGCCAAACAATTATGTTTCACTGCTAGCTTTAATCACTTGCATATGGGATCAACTACAGTGACAGTACATTTTAGATATATAATTAAAACCAGCAATACATAATTCGTCACACCCCTTGCTTCAATGACAGTAAAAGATAAAATATGTATTTCTAGTTTTATTTATTTATCTAATGTACTGTAACTGTACTATTAAAGATCCCACAATGAGTATCTTACCTTTTGGGAATCTAATGCAAACTATGCATTGTACACATTTACTTAATATTAAAAACTACTCTATAATTACGGTCGTCGTACCATTACTAAAACAGATATCAGTATAGGGTTTGTTGTGCAAAATCACCTTACAAAACCTAACCCATTTCAGTTGCTGCCGCGACTGAACCGATATAGTGTTTGTAAGGTGATTTTGCACAACAAACCCTACCGCATTACAGTCGCTACCGCGACTGAACCGGTGTAGGTTTTGGAAATACGCGGCCCGACAATATTGTCATAATTTCGGCGAACTCACAGCCGAGACAGGGCAATTCACATCGACAATAATAGGCAATATTGAGACAATCTTGCGCAGTCTTTACAGGCAAAACGGAAATTCTGCCGGAAAATCTTGCCGGCAAAATATTGTCGTAAAAAATGCTCGTTCACCAGAGCCTTCAGGGTCAGAAACAGAAGTTGGGGAGGGAAAAATAGATTGATGAGCATTCGAAACTCTTATGAATTTGTCACAAGATCGAAGCGTAGTGCTTCATCTTAATAATCATCTGCTAATCCAACGGGGACTTTGGAAAATGATCAATTTACTTCAAGTACCTATTTGTCTTTTCACTTCAAAAACAGCCTTGATACCTATATTTATGTATTTGGGATATCAGAAATAATGGAGCGAAATATTTTACTTACTCTTAAACTTATTTAGGTATCCGTTTAAATGAATTTGTATTTATTTGTTAAAGAACTAGGCACAAGTCCAATTCACTCGTTCAATTTAATTTGTTAATTTCATCATATGACAAAAAGCTACTGTGCTATTTTCTACACGTAAGTTAGCAATGTGTTAGATAATATTATAATTTACTTTTGATTACAGTTAAAAAGTATCGATCTTTTTCGGCATAAAGCGGTCCCTCCAACATTTCTACGGAGTCTGGAATTGACAGGATCTCGACACACAAAACTAGCATTAATCCTAAATTATTCCAGCAACACTGCCTGGTCCAGCGACTGAGGCAAAAAGAGGTAACTAAGCAAACAAAAACTAACTTGCTGATCGTTTTCTGGGGTCCTACAGCGCTCATCCTCAAAGTTGTTGATGATACTCTGCGCTATGGGCATGAACGCCCCATCCGGGAAGGCCTGCAAACAAAAGGCGGCCCTGGAACTTGCTGGGAGAGGTAGACCCGCATCGGGTCCACAAAAGGAAAATAACAGCCTTTACAAAATGGCGGACGGCACAAAATGACAGCCCTTTCAAGATGGTTGGCAATGATAACCAAATAACACATGTTTGTCATTCTACTTAGTGATTATGTCAGATTTTACGTAAAATATTTTGAGAGAATACCACCACCTTGTAAAGATGGATGTAAAAAATATCACAAAAACTTTTGCTCAGGGCAGATAAAAATTATTGAATAAAAGTGGACACTGAATTCATTTTGTTATCTATTATATCATATTGGCTTGTATTTTCAATATTCCCGTTACCAGCAGATTCCAGAATAACCTGTACACAAATAAAGCGCCCACAACAGAAATACATCATAAAACATTTAACACATAAACGATAATAACCAAAGTAAGAAGCAGCGGAAATGGAACAGTAATATTTATATACATAGAAGGTAGGTACATAATATGGCTTTTAAACTGATAAATGATTTAAATGGCATGTTTTTATATGACATATGAAAATGTGGTTCAGGCGGAAACTAAATTTTACGTAGTTATATAGTAATAAATAATGCTAAGTCTATACAAAATATTACATAAGCAAAAAGGAGAAGAAAATGATCTCATTTTCTTATTTTACTGCAGTAATAGGGAATAATAAGTTATTTTTAAATACATTTAGATAAATGTTTCAACATTCAATTATGAACCTATGCATTATATGTTTTGAGGAATAACAGCCATTAAATTATACATATGTTAAGGATTAATATAATAACATTTATTGTGTGATTATAATTTCACAAATATCATCCATAATTACTAGCTATTTTTATAACTTGAAAGAAAGGGGAAAATAAAAAAATTGTCAATAGAATTTTATAATAAAAATATTTTAACTAAGATAATTGAATTGAACGGTTTACCTGGATAGCATCTAGGACCTAAGACAATACAGAGGACATAATATTGGACTTGTATAATATTAAAAATGAAATGATTTTAATGCGAAATGTCTAGCTACATGAATGCTTTAGTTTTACGGTGAGAGGTGGCGTTATTATGGAGGGTCCCCCTTTCTGTAACAAGCGTTTGAATCATAGAATGATTTAATTATATTCTCATTGATTAAGTTAACAAATCGCCAATCACAATTCAAATTCGACATCTGGAGACGTCCCAGATGACATTCGTGAAATTATTAAATTTGGAAAATCTCCAACAAAAGTGTTAGGTAAATAATCACGAGCAGCGAGAAAGATGTCACAGAAAGATACTTGCTTACACGCAAAATGTCATGGCTTTTCCTTGTCGCCCACCAGATAAATTTACCTTAGCCCTACCAAAGGTGGGCACTCTGAATAAATGAGTTATTATAATATTCAGGCATAAATAGTGTTTTATTTTATGGCTCCACATGATTAGAATAGAGTTTGTGTTTAGTGTTTAGTGTTCAGTGTTAGGGTAGGTAGGTTCCCGTAGATAACTATTTTTAACGCGGGGTATTTTTGATATCTTCTATTGTAAACATTTTTAAGAACAGTAGGCCTCGCGTCAAAAAGTATGTTTCTTTATTTCTGTTGTAATAAATCAAAACCAAAATTTCTTCTGGAATCATACGATTTGTAAGTAGGTACCTACTTAAGTACTCTCAATACCTTCCTACTATCTACTTAATTAATAAACAAGACGATTCGAAAATCGATTACGTTTGAAAAAAAAAATTACGAATCATTAAAACGGCCAGGTCTTCAACCAGAACTGAAAAGTAATAAACAAATTTGTGGAAAGGTTAATTTAAGTTTTAATGTAGGAACCTACGTCGAAAACAATTTTTAATAACTCGGGGCATTTTTGATATATTCTATTGTGAGCATTCGCGAATGCCACATGATTTTAAAAGTATTGCTGACGGTTCGGGTCCATCCTCCCCAAGGTGAGTTATCAGGTTCTTGAGATCCACGATCTCCACTACTTGATGGCGTCATTCGGACACAAAATTCTAACACGGGAAAATTACTGTGAAGGGAAAAGCGCCAGCTGTTTTTCCCACCGTGTCTTCGCGAAAATTCTGGGTTTTAGATTAATATCAGAGACAGTTCTAACGTAATTGTGGGAATTTACGAAATAATTACATTTGAAAAACGGCATTGCATCATTTATTCACGGAGATTTAAAGTGTATTGATAGTGAATGCCATTATAATACAAGTCAAATTATGTTTACTGAAATAATATCAGAAAAAGAAATAATATATTCAGGGTGTTACATTATTTGGAGAAAAAATGTTAATGATATTATTATCGTTCTCTTCCTTCTTACACTGCAATCAAGCAGTTTGTCAACAGTATGTTCAATAACGATGCAAATATTTACACATAGTATTATTACTAATTGTAAATATGCAGATTATTATTGTTGACACATAATCTAAAATAATAATAAAACAACACGTTGATTTGATCAAAGCTATTGATTGATATCATCGCCTAGTATAAAGTATTTCTACTAAGGACCTAAGGAGCCATGTTTTCAGCATACATCAGATTCAGATTATTTTGGTAATTCGAATTTTTATTTAATATTAAGTACCTGGTAACATGTTGAATATTTTAGGCACTTTGTACTCCAGGGTTTGCTCTCCGTATATATACAGAATGTACTAGAACTTTGACGTAACGCACGACCTCTATCTGAGACTTCATATCTTACACGTCATAGAGGATGTCGGTGGTACACTTGATGCTATCGCACACCTAGATACAATTCTCAATTTGGAGTATCGCCCCCCCCCCTGAAACCATTTATTAGCACGGATACTTCGGAGCGCGCCAATTTTGGCCGCCGCGCAGAAAAGTAAAGACCGAAAGTAAGATGAAGGTTTACAGCGCAGTTCACTGTGAGACTTTTCGTCGCGGCGGCCTTAAGTGGGTCGTGCCACGGCTCCGAAGTGTCAGTGTGAGGGGTGCTATTGGATAACCAAGTCACCCCAAGTGCTTTGCTAAGTTTCGTGATTTGGTTTAGTGGTTCAGGGGGTGAGATTTGTCTAGACCTTGGTGGCGAACGCGCACCTACCGCGCGATGGGCCGGATCGGGAGAGACTAGTTGAGGGAGACCTAAAGTAGAATTCTCCAACCGAACTCTATCGACCTATCTGCTTCCAACGCAGTGCGAGGGACAGATTCATACGTTCGTCACTTCATGACACTTTAACACCCAGATTCTTACACACTCATCATATCATCTTTTTCTTACCCAGAACTTACTCTCCTTCCTTTCCTTAAAAATACCCTCCAAACAGCTTCCCCAGAGAGGACATTTATTATTATTATTATTATAGAGGACAGAGTTTATTCATATTCTGCAAACTTCAATTATGGGTAACCACTTACCACGAAGATTTCATTCCGTAGAACAACGCCCAAATCACCTTGTGTTCTATGTAGGTACATTGTATTATACAAAATACTATTTCGTCGTTCGGTAATGCAAAATTGCGTAAGTGACACAAAAAATTATTAAGAAGAGAGAAAAAGGAATGCCGCATACGCAATAGTACCCTTTACACACAGAGTTCAGAGCGGGACGTGCCCCGCGCCACTTCAGGCCGCCGCGCAGAAAAGTCTCACTGTGAACTGCGCTGTAAACCGTTATCTTACTTTCGGTCTTTACTTTTCTGCGCGGCGGCCTGAAGTGGCGCGGGGCACATCCCGCTCCGAACTCTGTACTGTGTAAAGAGTACTAATATATATTGTTCTTGTAAATGATATTAAACATACTAATTTCGGTTGTTGACGCTTGGGTACGTAATGTGAAAAATGCCTGCGTAATGCGTAACATTATTTAAGTTCAACGAACTTTTAATTTTCAAAATTGTAATTCCTTTCAATATCAGAAAGTAAAGTACAAACATTATTTTATGAATTTATAATGTTTTATTATTTACGTATAATTTACGTAGAAATACGTATTTATTTTGCTAAAATATTTGACAGATGTTTAAACGAAATTATGAATGTGTCCTGTATTTTTATATTGTCATTGGAGAGATGTCGCAATTTTTCAAGTTCAAAATAAATAAATAAATCTTCTAAGTAAATCTTCTTCTGAAAGTCAATGACCCCAAGCAGTTACATATTTTTTTATTAATAGTTTAAAGCTTCACGAATCAATCCTACTAGTATGATATCCATGATCTGCGCTAGTGTTCTATACAAACCACCGGTGAAATTATTTCTAAATCGAATAACATTATTATGTAGGTACCAATAAATATCACTTTTGTAAAGTCGTCTCACACGCGGTGTACAGTATGCCGAACAGCGGTAGTTATGTACAACTTACGTCATGTCATTTGTAGATAATAATATGTATTATGTAAAGTAATTAGATTTGGACGACATTGGAAGTACGTTTGGAATCCATTGACAGTTTGCGCGCAGTGCGGGAGCGTACTCCCTACTCACATGAGACAGGGCGGCCACCTCTGCGCTCACCTCCCATTTGTTCGCTATCCGGATTGTCTCTACCGTCTTCTGCTGGACCGACTTGGATTCGTCGAGCAGGGTCAGTTCATAGAACTCTTGAATATCTGGAAACAAACAAAAAAACTGATTAGAAACAGAATTTAAAATGTGAAACAAATTATTTTAGGAAATATTCGTGTCTGGGATTACTCGAATTTCTGTCTTCGTGACTAAGAACAGTTGAGGTATATATAGCTCCGTTGTAACTTGTAACTTCTCTCTCTTTCTTACATCACAAACTACGTGTGTGACAGAAATAGAGGTTACGATCACGTTTAAACACAAATCACGTTGACCATATATAAGTGTTGAATCCATCAATCAACCAAGACATCCAATTGTTGATTGTTGATTGTTCACAGATCAAAATACTGTGATGTTGAAAGAACTAAGTAATCTTTTCATTTGTAGTTCATATCTTGAAGATTAATGGCATTCGATAGTTTTTTCTAACATTATTCGCACTTCCACCCATATTTACCTATCAAATACTAAACTAAATTACTGCAAACAATAATCTCCAAGGACTGATTACACAAAACGATAAAACTAAATATCTACTTTCGACTAAGAAAATATAACGATGAACTTTAAAAAAATACTGAGTTGCTAGATGAAAAGATACCATAAGTAATGATCAAGTGACTCCACCACTTCAAGTGACTACAGTCACCACCGTAACTGAAACTGTATAAACCTTATAAGCGATTTGGCACAAACAAAACCTACTCAATTTCAGTCGTCACTGTTACTGGCTTTGTAAATACACATTCCTAAATTACGGAAAATAATCATACTTATTTCTCCGACCTTCAAACATGATTATGTGGGTAATATTTTTAATTCTAAACCCAAAATTTCTCGGTCTTATATATAAATTTCAAGGTCCGAAATATTAAACTTGTAATCACAAAAGTTTGTAGGAAACTCATAAATCATATCAAGAAACTTATAAACTTTTTGGGCTTAATTTACTGGAAAGTGGAACATATAGGTAAGAATGAGCCTCCGTGGTGTTATATAAATTTTACATGCTAGATTTTACACACAAGCCATTAAATTAATTTCGTTATTTAACACGAACACTGAATCGATGGATAAAAACCTATTTATAGGCAACTTTAAAAATATGAGCACCTTTGTTAAAAAAACTGTTTTCGCTAAGGGCCAATTTATCTACAATTTTTACGAAAAGGTAAGCTTTAGATGGCAAGGGAAATAAACACTGTACAAGCAGGCATTCAGTTTTTTTTAAATTTGACGAATCTGTTTGACTTCGGCTATCCAACAAGGAAGATTTTCCGTTTTAGGACAGTCAAATTTAAATAATGTTCACGCCAGTATAGGTGTTGTCGCAGCTATATATAGATATAGCGCAGATATCTCTCTCTAACATATGACATATGTCCCCTTCATCCACCCAATCTTTTATGCAAGTACTTGTCCCTAACTGACGTGCGTGACATTTGAAACGATAAATCATGGTTCAATCAGTCTATTAATGAAGCCCGTGCAATGAACAACAAATTGATCTCTCAGTGAAATTTCACCAGATTAAAAAATCTCTGAAAGCGGCGCGGCTAAAATGGCCGGTGAACCCTAACGATGTGGTCGCCGTTACAGTTGATGAAGTAGACATCGCCCTCACTCTTCGACCAAGTATATCAGGTCAATGCCCTCACTTCAACAAAAGCCGGGAAAGCAGCTGGATGCGACGGAGTTCTTCCAGACTTTTTGAAACATGCTGGGCCACGGACAACACTATGCAACAATATACGACTTATTGAGCAACTGCTAACCGGCCGTACCTTCAGGGTTTTTCTAGGCGGACGAAAAAGCAAAAAAATACCCCTAAATAATGGCCTTGCCCAAGGCTCAGTGCTGGCCCCATCGCTCTTTAACATCTATATTCGAGATCTTCCTCACACTAAAGGCAGAAAATTTGCTTATGCAGATGACATCGCCGTCACAGCCCAAGCCAAAGAGCAGCAGAAGAGATCCTTAATTCTGACCTCAAGGCTATGGAAGAATTTTTCCTCAATTGGCGACTAAAGCCAAACGGGTCGAAAACAGTCATGACAGCTTTCCATCTCAGTAACTCACAGGCAAATTCAAAACTCTGTGTTCAGTTTGATGGAAAAAATATTTACCATGACCCCCACCCCCGCTATCTTGGAGTAACTTTGGACAGGAGCCTGAACTACCGGCAACACATGGAAACAGTGGGCAAAAAAACCAGGACAAGACTAAACTTAGTCAGTAAGCTAGCTGGAACTAGCTGGGGATGCGACGCCAACACGCTTAGAACGGCATCCGTAGCTCTGGTTTTCTCAGCAGCTGAATACTGTGCTCCAGTATGGGCTAGAAGCGCCCACACTTCCATGGTCGACGTTCAGCTTAATGCCACAATGAGAACCATAAGCGGAACGTTAAAATCTACGCCTCTACCTTGGCTCCCCGTACTTGCAAATATAACCCCGCCAAATATCAGGCGAGAGATTGCAACACTAAGGGAGTACAAGAAGGCGCTGGAAAAAAGCGCAATACCTTTGCACGATGATGTCGTCTCTCACCCGGCATGCCGCTTAAAGTCCCGAAAACCCTTCTGGACGGAAGGAGAAAGACTCCTCCATTCACCTCTCACCCCAGAAGATAGGTGGAAGCTTGAGTGGCAATCGGCCAAGGTGAAAAATGCTCATCTCGTAAAAGACCCCACTGAGAGACAGCCTGGGTTCTCATTGCCTCGCAAACTCTGGTCCGCCATCAATAGAATAAGGTGCTCCCATAGCCGTTGTGCCCATATGATGTATAAATGGGGCCTTAAAGAGTCGGAGATGTGTGAATGCGGTGAGGTGCAGACCACTGAACATATGGTCAACGAATGCCTGCTCCGTTCATTCCCCGGCGGGATTGATGAGGTCCACAAGGCAACGCCTGAGGCCCTAGACTGGCTCGCAGACTTAGATGTCCCCCTCTGACCCCCCACCATACGAAAGAAGAAGAAGAAGTAAAATTTAATACCGACTCAATTAAGAAATCTGGGCAGTGACTACCTGGTACTCCCACGGTGTATATATAATTTGGAATCTCTTATGCGTGATTGTGCAGTGTATAAGTAAGAGCGTGTTCACGCACAGCTATAAAAGATGTAGCTTGGCCTATTTCAGCATATCACTCGCCATATATTCCCATTGGGAATGTATATTTGTGTGAACACGCTCTAACCCTCAAGGGCATAAGAACTATTCTTATCAGCAAGAATATCAGAAGATAAGGGGTAAGTCAGTCCTTTAAAATATCCCAATTCCCAATCCTTACCAACTCCCACAGTTGTAATTGAAAACTTGAAACATAATTGATTCGCAGAGAATTTTGCGACTACATTAGGTTTCATAGCGGAAATGATACCAGAATTGGGATTACATTACCTATTCAATAATAATAAAGGGAAAATAAAATAAATAAATAACTATTTTTTTGGAAATCTTTGTATGAAAGTATGGGTGCAGTTCCTCAGAGTTGTTCCGAGCCTACAAGAAGATTGCCCTGGTGACAACCAACCTCCGATAGAAGAGGACTCTGTAGGACATGTTTGCCGCACGAAATGATTCCGTCTCCCATGCGTTTTCAGTGTTGTGTACACGCATACAATTAGTTGTTGGTGGCTTCCACACGGATTGAGTAACTTTCCGTCGGAGTTCACCAAGGATCTTTCTTGGGACCATTATTATTTAAATAAATGATTAGTACTTCTTTGTCTCCAGTGCAATATTAGATAAAGGATATTACATTAAAATACACATTTTATGTCCTATCAGAAACATTAAAAATGATCGTCATTTAATTTTTTTTTAAATTTTACCTTATTATTTTAGATCTACTTGAACACCAAACTAGGTTAATGCCGTATCGTGGAAGCCGATAATCAACACAATACCTATAATTAGATTATCATTTTTTTTTAAATTATTTATTATTTATAATAATATGTTTTACATGGTATATGTTAATAATAATACATCTTAGGTTTTTTTACTACTCTTCCATTGAAAGCATTTGCTTGTGTATGGAAGGGGAGTGTACATTAATGTTGTTTTTAGGTAATTCATTATACATAAATGCATATGTGCTGTAGTATATATTCTGATAATATTATTATTATTTTTTTTTTAAAGAAAGACAAACATTTCCGGGTTACGAATAACCCAACAATGTTTGAAAATCTCCTACTACCACCACAGAAAGCCGAAAATGTTGCTTGTGTTGTGATGGAGGACTTAGCCAGCCGAGGAATCGAACACGGGACGCCCGGGTGGGACCCAAGCGCGATGCCCACTCAACCACTGACTGGTCATGTATTGTATGTATTATATAATTTAATGTCGGCATGTTTTAATATTTTTATAAACATACGACATGTTTTCAACTTTTTTCGACTTCAGAAAGGAAAATTCCTGTGCAATTGAAAAAATCTTAATATTACGAATGATGTAAAGGACAGCAAAATTTTTCGGATAACTAAAACTTTAAGAATAACGTATTAACTTTGTGAACACAATATGTATACATATGCACCGATAAACATAACCTCGGATTAACTCTAATCGCGCGTCATTAAGAAAGTCCTCACTCTGTGGTCACGCAAATATCTTTTTGTCCTCGACAGTTTTACTGCCTAGTAAAGCTTTTTAACAGTTCACAGAATTAGGGGGTTAATTTAAATTATGTGTCAGGTAGATACCATTTCAAGGAACACTGTTAGGAATTGTAAGACGAATTTAAATTAAAGCCGTTCAGCGGAAACCAAATGTAAACGAAGTTGAATCTGAATAAATGATCCAATTTTACTTCAGTATTTCACCAACCATGGCCGCTTTCCTTCCATCGCAAAGACAATATTATAACCTCTTAGGTAGGTACAATGTATGCACGCCGTAGGTCTACTAGGCAGGTTCCTAGGTTCCTGATACTACAAGGGACGTACGACGTACGTGCGTTTTACGATATGCTTTTTTTCCAACCGGTCCCTACATGGAAACTGTATCATGACCCATATGAAAAATCTTTATTTTACACGACCATTATTTTCGTACTTACGATTTCGTACGGATTGTTGCTTTTAGAGAAGAAATAATATTTTGGGACGGTACTAGATACGGTACGGTACGGATCTACTAAGTCTTCAAAAAATGGCAACACCTTAAGCATAACCATAGACCACATGAAAGTATCTTTCATTTGCCTTTACAGTTTGTGTGGTTTGGTTTATTTATGGTTTGCCTTCAACGAATAATCATAAAAAATAAACGCGAAATTTACAAAACTGAATACACGCTCACAATCAGTAATAAATACAACGACTAATAAAGTAAAACATCAATTAGGAATTAAGAGAGACCGTTTAATGTGGGCAATACCCCAGGACCCAGAAATGTGTGGAAAACAACTCATATAAATAAGATTTATCGAAATAATCTTTACCTCTTCAGAGGACCTCAATACCGGACCGCAAATACAATTACTAATCGCAATCGTTTTACTATAAAGTTCAAAGGTCGTTAGGTTGTATCTTAATCTGTAGTACTACAAAATGTCGATGAAAGCTAATTTTGATTGTAATTATGCTTTATTGTAAGTTTGGGAATTACACCAAAAAGTGCATATTTATTCAATCCGTACCTACATCTAATAAAGCTTTATTGAAATTAATAAGATTTATTTTACAAATTTGCTTTGAAAAGAAAGTGTCATGAAGATGAGAAAAACGTATTTTAAATTAGTTATTTTATTAGGTCCTAGCTTTTACCAGCGGCTTCCCTCGCATTTCCCTTGGGAAAGAATTTTCCAAAGGGAATGAAATGTTTTTTCCGGGATAAAAAGTAGTCTATGTCTTTCCCAGTCCTCCAATTATCTAATTATCTCTTAGCAAAACATCACGTCGATCGGTCGCTCCATTTAAATTATTATTTAGGATTTTATAAATCAATTTACCAATGTCATTATTGAGGATTTTATAATTCAATTTACCAAATTCGGAGATAGGCATTTACATACAATAGCGAGTTCCCGGCATGCGTTGCTATTCAACTTAATAAAGATATTAATTAATTCATTCATTCATTCATCATTCCTTCATTCATCATTCATTCATTCATTCATCATTTATTCATTCATTAATTCATTAATTCATCATTCATTCATTCATTGATTATTTAATTCATCATTAATTTATTCATCCATTCGTACAATCAATCAATCATTCGTTCATTCACTCATTCACTCATTCATTCATCATTCATTTATTCACTCTCCCCACTCCCCTCGCCCGCTCCCCGGCCCACAAACCCCCCTCCCGAGTTCCCCCTCCCCTTCCCTGGTTCTCCTCTCCCCTCCCCTCTCCCACGAACACATTAAATCCCCAAATTTTCATCGCAATCGGATGAACGGTTAGCAATGCATAATTTCATGAAGCCATCGCGGGCATGCACACATCAAATTCCCAAAGTTTCATCGCAATCGGATGAATGGTTTAGCAACGCATAGCATATATACATATATATATATATATATATATATATATACAAACCCAGAAACAAAGATATTTTGATTTTAATATATATAGATAAAAAGATTAGGTACCTAATATCAATTTAAGATTATTTATCACTGCGCTATATTTTATTATACATACATATGCTTAGCATAAAATAAAGGCTTATATTATTATTGTAAACGCCAAAATTTAAGACCGGCCTGACGTTGATCAGAAATCGTCGCAATATGCGAGTTTAAGGACATGAAAGTGGCACGCCTCCTCGTCCACGTCTTTATCTGTCACACTTATGTTTTTACGCATCTTTCTCTTTCGCTTACGAAAGTAATTTATTGTAAAGTCGTAACTCCGCAGAATGCATCGTACCATGTTCAGGCCGGTCTTAAAGTTTGGCTTATTATAATAAATAAAGATTAAGAACAATAAGAACGCTTAAATCGAAACATTGCAGAGTTTTTCCTCTCAAGAGGAATTTAAAATTATTCAGTTAAAATTCTACAAACTAGGCACCAAATGCTTTCTAAGCTTATGTTATAAGTAAATGTTTTTTTTTACATATTAAAAATGTTGAGGTTAAGTGAAACGATCGATTTTTCCCGCGGCCGTTAAGTGTTGTCATCCGCACCACTAGGATTGCAATTTCAATTCTTCAACACTAATTCTGATTGTCTTTTACCTTTTATTTCCTGCATCAAATCATATTATTCTGTTCTCCAAAACCGAATTCATTATTATTTGACTTTATTTAAAATCGATTGATTTTTCACAGAGTTCGTAAGGGTTCCTCGCTCCCACCAACAGGATTGATGTTTTTTAATCGTCATTTATTTCTAATGCAGCACACGTTGAGGAGGTCTGCCCAACGTGTTCGCGGCCCGAGTCCGGTTCGATAGAGCGCAAACCTTGCTCCACATATTCTATAAATAGTCATCGGGTGACGTTTGGGCGGCAGCACCCCTCCCAGCAAGCCATTGTTTGCCCATAATCAATCCACACTTCCCGAGCAAGATGTGCAGCACCGCTGGAATTTCACGTCGACGCCGGCATTAGCTTTCCCGCCGTCGACCAAGTTTCCCGCCCTTTCCTAATATAGCAAAGAAAAAAC
Source organism: Glyphotaelius pellucidus (assembly GCA_936435175.1). NCBI lineage: Eukaryota > Metazoa > Arthropoda > Insecta > Trichoptera > Limnephilidae > Glyphotaelius > Glyphotaelius pellucidus. Next base: position 27,178,368 of record OW386538.1, on the reverse strand, counting down.
TGGAAATAGATTGGTGATTCAGTTTTGGCAGATTCGAGCGCGGTACCTACCCACGATTTTAAGATGAGCATCGCGGCAATGATAATAAAGTACCTACGTTACCTATTACAAAATCTTTCAATGACACGGCATTTTTGAAAAAAAAAACATTGCGAATTCGTTACGTATTTTTTGTTGTTCAATACGAGTGGTAAATGACTTCATTAATTTAAATATTTTGTGTTTGCTCTAGACTAGATGATAACAGATAAAACCAATCATAATTTTTAGTAATTTGGTAGATACTAGATTTTTTGTTTGTTTACTCGACTCCCACACCAGGTTCATGCTCATCTCGGTAGAATAATAATATTTTGTAAAAACAGAAAAATTGAAATATATACATGTTCACTTCTTCCTCTCCTCAATAAGACGCTCCACACAACGTCTCCTAAGATGACATAGGCCCTGAAGGAAATTATTTTCCAATTTTAAGTGAATGATGTTTATTTTCAAATTTAAAATTAATGATGAAATGATATTTTAAAGAGAACCGAAATATTTAAATTATTATATTTATGAGCGAATGACCAGCAAACAAAAATTCTGATTTTGTCAAAACGAAGCGCTCTGCCTTCCTGTTAGTTGCCTTCGATTTTGGTTAGTACCTATTGCTTTGAATATTGGTGTTTCGAGTCGGCAACAAATATGCTCAAACACGTGATGTAAAAAATATTTATATTATGTACTTTTAAAATTATTTTTTGATCACGAGCATTTATAATTTTTCAATAATGTCCAAGCAAAATAAATGTGCGAAAAAATCTGAAATATATTAATTTTTAAGACCGTAAATAGATAGACAAAATAAAGAAATTTTCGTCGTAAATACGTGCTCGGATTTTTTTTTATGATTTTATTTAAACTAAAATTAAAATTTTGAAAAATACGGTCACTATATAACGTATTGATTTATAATACTGTATGATTATACGGTATAAGTCTTGTATAAGAATATTTTTCCTATGAAAATTAACAAATTTGCGTATCGACCAACAGTATACCTTTTATTATAATAAAAAATCTAACTTTTTCAAAATTTACAACACCTTTACCTTTACCAGATAAAATGACTATCTTTGGAAAACAATTTAATTTTTTTTGTAAGAAAGTTTCGTTACGTCTAGATGTGGATTTAAAAATGGCAATTTTCCATTTGAGTCTAACCAAGCCCTCTTAAAAGTAACATTAAAATACATGCCACAGTATCTACAGGTACCTAAGACAAAAATAAAAATAAAATAAAAACTATAACGCAGATTAATTTTGTTACCTACTGTATACCTAGTAGAGTGCATATACAATGCATGGCCATGTTTACGGTCACATTGAATTTAGTTATATGAAGGAAATTGGTAAAAAGATAAGATGGAGTGCAATTTTTTAAAACATTGTTATGAACTCATATAATAAAAAAAGCTCGTAGCCCTTTACATATTCAATGTTGAACATGAATAGTTAAAGGGGGTACAGTATTATTAAACTTTTTTTTTCATTTAGGAGAAAACGGATACAGACAGTAATCAACAAAACAATATAAAACATTAACTGGTGATTTATTTCTCAAGGAACTATTTCTCACGGAACTATTTCTCACGGAACTATTTCTCACGGATTAACTTGAACAGCAAATAATAAATAAACAGTCTAATAAAGTTACTAATAGTCTTTGTTATAATATCTTTAATTTAAACTGATGTAAAAATATTTAGTTGTCCTCTCCTAAACACAAGCAGCTGCTTTATTAGGAGAGTGATTGAAATATTCATGTTTAATATGTTGTAAAATTGTAATCATAATAAATGTTTCGATTATTAAAAAAAATAATTTTCTTTTTAAGGCAAAAAAATGAGAAAAATGCAAATGTCTAAAAATGAAAGCTTACAAATATTTTTTTAGAAAATTTTGGAGCATAAAAAAAATCAAAAACAGTGTCTAACAGATATTTTTTTACAGTGCAAAATAAGCTTAAAGGAAGTATGTCTCAGTTGTTATTTTTTATTATAAGAAAGCAGCTTTCATCTTCTTACAAAAGTACTAAATTTATCCAAAAATATATACGTAAATTTAGGAATACGAGTACATGGGAATTTTTAGCATCCCATTTTGATGAATAGCGGGTAAGTGCTAGATCTTGTAGAGCCACCAGTAGGTTATTTTTCCATAAGTGGCATATGCTTTATAGTAAATAACTAGCGAATATCTAAAGTGGATGATGATAGATGCAGTAGCTATAAAAACACGACTATAAAGTTTGCGAACTTGATCAGCTCGATGTTGGTGAAACACGACAGCTTGGCTCATACATACTTTGTCGACAGAGGAAGTTGTATAGGAATTATATCATATTAAATTTTAAAAACAAACAAAAGAAGACGAAGTCGGCTAGTGTGGGTGAAGCTCTGGCTTACGAAAAGAGAGCGTTTGTGACATATGATATGAATTTGGTACGAGAATTACGTTAAGAGAAGAAAGATTTTCGTAATTATTTGAGAATGCCTGAGCCACTGTTTAAGAACTCTTGCATTTCGTTACACCTAATATGGCTAAACAGGATACTCATGTGCACACAAAACTTTGTGCGTTCAGAACAATAATGGATGGCAATTGATAGAGTTTGAGCTAGATCGCAATTTCCAAATTACTTAGGAGCTATTGACGGGAAACATGTTGCTAGTATGCCTTCTGTTGGTGCTGGCTGCTAGCTTGCATTTCTTTAATTATATCTGTATATATAGAATAATCAAAATATGCTTGCTTGGGGATATAAAGGTACGTATATGAGTTATGATTATATGAGATGCCTATGTATAGCTATATTAAGCATAGGAAAAGTTTTTGAAACTTTCAAAATACCTTCTCTCCACGGCAGCGAAAGTTTCTTTATTATTACAACTACATGACAATATATGTGAAAAGTTTTTTTATCATTTTCAAATTTTGAAATCGGTTGGATCGCCGAAGAACTTGCTCAGCAGATTCAAAGTTCGCGTACCTGGGGGAGACACATGAGCGAAAAAGGTCATATGTCATAAGCCGTAAGTACGCATACTTGCTCGTGCATCTATTACCCACTTAAGACCCAGATTTAAGCGTTCTCATTTTTTTTAAGTTTTTAAAAAGGGAAGGGTAGGTGGCCATTTCAATATAATTCGCAAAATTAGTTTTTTTTATTCTAATTATTGGATTGACAATGAATTCAGCACAACCACCCCATCCCACAATACCGTATGTTGCTATGAATTGGAAATCGGAAAAACAGACACTTCTTGGTGAAGGTCTGGATTTTTTTTTTTACATTAATACCGCACAAGAGTCCCAAATGCTCCCGTCTGGAGCCAGTGAGACTATGGCATCCCCAATTGGGGTATGTTGTGAGGCTGAAGGTAGTGGGGAGGGAAAGGAGATGGGGAAGAGGAAGGTGGAAAGTACCTGGCTATTCAGATCTGGTCACCAAACACGGCTAAAGCCATTTCAAGCAACTTTTCAATTCTGAATGGTGGTCTTACACCAGGGCGATACTGAGAGTATCTTCCACTCTGGATGGACCTAAAGAGCAGAATATATATGGCAGAGCTCACGAGGTGTGGCAGTTTTTACTGTGGCAGTGTTATATCGTTAAACTTTTAACAATATTATAAAATTGCCTTTCCATATGTTTGTTCCAATAAATCATACACTTTATCAGAATTGAACCTGCAAGTATACACGTATCATAAAACAAATTTACATAATAACATAATTTTATATTACATTATATCCCGATGTCGAATTTGCAAACAGGAATACATTATATTACAAGTTACGAGTTTAATATTCCTATTTGCAAACTCAAGATTGGTTCGGTTTATTTCAAGTATTTGATTGAAATTTGAAATACGGTATTCAGGTACCAATTACTATAAGCAAACTCGGAAAGGTTAAAGGTAACTCTTTGGGTTAAATTTTCCCCTGTTTGTGAGATCCTTATGCTACTACCATATCGAAGCCATTGGCCGATCGTGCGGTGGTTAACGATCACCCTGCGGCCAACCCTTCAACTCCGAACGACGCGACGCGAAGTGACAGCTGCGGCTGAGCTGTATCTTATCAGTTGCCTACAATTATTATGTAGAAATATAAAGAAGACAAAATTATTATTGTATTATTTTTATGTACTGTTTAATTTCTTAATTCATCCACTGGCTTATTTTTCATGGAGGAAACACTTCATAACCAAGCGTCGTGTAATGACACTTTTTTTTGTGCAGGCGATACTTCGCTGCATGTAATTGACTGGACGGCCAATTCGGAAGCAAAATACAGGGTATTCGGAAAGTAGAATGTAAATAAAAAATATATTTTTTCATATTAAATCTTGGGTGGTATCGCGTTCCTTAAGATAATGATTTTTAGCTTAGGAAATTAAAAAAAAACCTTTCGCAAAATCGGTGTATTTCAAAAATAAAAAAGAATCAGCAACATTGTAACAAAATTATTACAGTACTAAAATACGTAAAATAAAGAAATAAGAATTATTCTCTGAGTAATAATACGTTTTTGGTATGGCAAACCGTTATCGTTTATTATTTTTAATACCAATGTATTTTATTTTGTGTTATATGCTATTGTTATTACATTTTTTTCAATATATTATATTTTTTTTTTTTTTTTATTTCTTTTATATATTTAATAATATTATTATTCAATTTATAAAAACAGTTTATTTATAAACAAGTTCTGCTAGGTAATTATTTTTACACGTGACAGCTGTTTCGCCTTCTGAAGGCATTATCAAACTGTGGTCTTGCCACATACAGACGAGGTATTTATGTTATTTCTAGATAGGATTTTGATGACTAATTTTAATTATGAGTAAACTGACTAAAATTATTAATGGTTATTACCCTTTTAAAAGATACCCAATTACTTATATTGTTTAAATTCGACTGAAGGTCGTTAAGTGCACTAATCGTTATTTCTAATATGAATCATTTCCAAATGATGACTCATGGTTTTATTTTCTGTATAATTAAGTTTAAGGTCGTTAATACTCTAAACTTATTCCTAATGTGAATTATTCCCAAATGATGACTCGTGGTTTTATTTTCTAGTAAAATTATTATTATTATTGTTTTAACATTGGTTTGAACATATCTAACAACGGTGAGTGAATTATATTGGTCTGTTCATTTATTAAAATAGCTTTAGGATTATTAAAGTGCTTGTTAATTTCTAGTTGTTCTAAAAGATTTAGTTTGTGTCCTTTATTTTGTATATGTAAGGGAGTTGGCTTATTATCGCCGCTAAGTGAGTGATTATCATCTAGGAGATGTTTGGCAAATTGTGATTGCATTTTATTATTATTTTTAAATGATCGCATATGTTCTTTGAACCTAGTATTAAAGGACCGGCCAGTTTGTCCAATATAAACAGCGTTGCATTCGTCACACTGGAGTTTATAAATGCCGCTATTTTTTAGTTTGGGTATTTTATTTTTTGAATTTTTGAGAGATGATCCCAAATTATTATTAGTGCGGAAGGCAATATCTAATCCACAATTTTTGAGAACTTTAGCAATTTTATTGGATGTCGGTCCGACAAATTCTAAACATCCAAATTTATTTTCCGTTTTATTATTAATTGCTGGGTAAATTAAGTTAAGGTTATTTTTATGTTTTTTATGACTAATTATTTTATCAATGTCTCTACTCTTGAAGCCGTTATTTTTTGCAATGGATAAAATTGTACTTTTTTCTTTCTCGAATGCTTTATTGTCAAGTGGAATATTAGTAAGTCTGTGTATCATTGAGTGATAAGCAGACAATTTATGTGACCATGGGTGCAAAGATTTAGAATTGATGGTCGTGTCTGTAAACGTATTAGTGCACTTAACGACCTTCAGTCGAATTTAAACAATATAAGTAATTGGGTATCTTTTAAAAGGGTAATAACCATTAATAATTTTAGTCAGTTTACTCATAATTAAAATTAGTCATCAAAATCCTATCTAGAAATAACATAAATACCTCGTCTGTATGTGGCAAGACCACAGTTTGATAATGCCTTCAGAAGGCGAAACAGCTGTCACGTGTAAAAATAATTACCTAGCAGAACTTGTTTATAAATAAACTGTTTTTATAAATTGAATAATAATATTATTAAATATATAAAAGAAATAAAAAAATTAAAATGGAGTTCTACAAATTAAACTTGATAACAATAAATATTATATTTTCTTTATTGTTTTAGTTTTAAAGTATTTAAAAGTATACTTAACTTGTAAACAATGATAGTGATACTTAACTTGTAAACAATGTTAGTTAAAGCCCATTAGGGCGTGTAATAAATAAATAAACAAATTACCGACATTCGGAAAGAAGTATTTTCCATTTGGTTGGCTATTAAACTATTTGTTGGATAACCAATACCTCTGCCATAGGTCACCCCAAGTGGTTCGTTACTTTTGGTGACTTGGCGGGGGCGCCCGGGTTCATGCGGTGAGGTTTGTTTAGGTCTTAGTGACGGATGCGTCTGCCCTCCTCCTACGCGGCGGGTTGGATCGGGAGAGGCCGGTTGAGGGAGACCCTTTGACCTCTCCAGCCGGACTTTCTCTCAACCCATCGCCTTGCACCTCAGTGGGGAGAGATGGATTCATAAGTTCATCACTCCTGGACACGCTCACCCCCAGATTCCTGCACAATCCTCATAGCGTTTTCCTTCTCAGAATTTCCTCTCCATTCTTTCCTTTAAAAGACCCGCCATACAGCATCCTCAAAAACGGCACAGGCTGTGAGGGAAATTATTTTACTCTGGGCCTCCTTTGTGGTGTAAATGAAAAAAAATGCCTAGAGGCATTTATTTTAATTAAATGAAGACACTATGAGCGAAACTCAATCGAAAATCTTTAAACAGAAAAATCAGAAAAAGATATTGGCACCACTGGGACTCAAACCCAGAACCTCTCTCTTTCCGGGCGAGTGCTCTGCCAACTGAGCTAAGATGTCGATATCCAATTCGGTCTCTTTTAACTGTACCATACTTCGATTAAGAACCACCATCTTCATTTTCTTAACGCATATTTTTATTGGCTGCCATCTTTATTATGATTGCAAGATTCAAACCCGAACTAAATGTAATCTAGGTGATGTCTGGATAAATTTTTATCCATTTTATTTTAATATGCGACATCTATTGACATCTTTCATTTTTCCTCTGTCAGTTCCATATCTCTATGCCATGAGTCGGTTTTGGCATCAGTTCTCCACTGTGGACTGTTAGTTTCTTTTCTTTGGACAATATTTTATTAGCGCCAATTCATTTCAGACGATTACCTTTATTCCATTACATTAAATAATTTTTTGACCGTGTTGCAAGTTACTTTAATATTGCTGTGAATCCTTTCCAGTTGCATACTTGTCATTCGACTTAAGTATTGAGTTGTAGGTGTGTACAATGTACATATTATTATTATTGCTGTTGTGGAGTGAGAATACTCCATGTTGAAATTTAGTAAGCAGGTTATTATAGTTTATATTGTGTTTTTATATCTTTTTTTTTAATAATTTTTATATTTTTAAGTTCTTACGGGTACAGGACCCTTACTTTTTTGTTTTACTTTTTAATTATAATTTTAATTATGTGAAAATCTATCATTGGATATTATGTATATTATTAAGGTTATTATTATAAGTGTAATATATCTGTTGATTTTCCAAAATAAATAAAATAAAAATAAATAAAATTCCAATATCCCTAATAGCCTTTCCATCTCTTAAAAACATACTTCCCAAATACACAAACTCATGCTAAGTTTTCATCATTCACAACTACATTGCACGGTGTTTTCGTACTCTCTCTTTCAAACATCATGACTTAAGATTTACTAACAATAACTCATTCTTCATACACACTGACTTCATGTAGACTACAGACTTTAGATCTTCCATACTCTTTATTTTGTATTTATACTCTGTATTTCTTGGGCATTAACTATGTAACAATTTCTAGACATTTTGTTATGAAGAGTTTTAATTTTCAATGTGCATTTGTTACTTTAAATTTTTTAATTTTCTGCTACCGGTTTCGACACGGTATCGTAGCACCCTGTAAATCACTCTTCCGTTCTTCTCCTCCCCCAAAATCACCCCTCCCACTAACACCAACCACATTAAATTTAATAATTTTTGTACTTGTATAGAATTTTTAAGTTAGTTTAAAGTTTGAGAAGAATATTTAAAAAATTGAAGAAACACATGTACATTGAAAATTCATACACTTCATAACAAAATGTCTTCCATACTCTTTGAGACCTGTACCGCATCATCAGCCTGTAACAGGTAACATACTTTTCAAATTGCTCAATTTTGCGCCCAACCCCACCTCTTTAAATTCTTGAAATTCATACTATATATCATGTACTACTCATAAATTCTTCCAAAAAGCTCCGACAGCCCGTCCCATATTACAAAAATTCTCTCCACAATATATTGTGCTATTTTGACATAATTAAATACGAACAAACCGTATTGTGTTTTATTAACTTCGTGAGTATACCTGGAAAATATTTGGTAACCTTTCCGCTAAAAATAATTTCAAAATATAGGCATTCTCGTGAAGCTAATGAATTATTGCCCCGAAAAGGTTTTAAGGAAAAGGTTACGAGTTTTTCGGGTATCTTCATGCGCATGAACATTGAGAAATCTTTCAGGATAAGAGTTTCTGGACCCCCGGTATCGAATTAAATAATTTATGACTCGTGAAATAGGAAACTGATATACCGACGGAGCTGATTATTTTGCGATTTTTCAAAATTTACAAGCATTATTTAGCGAGCAACACAAACTAATCACAATGTATCTACAACATACATCATTCGAAGAGAGAGACGAAGATTTAAAAAAAAATGTCTAACGCATACATGTTTTCTCATACATGCTCTTCTATTATTCTGACTCTTGACATGGAGTCAAGTATCTGATTCACTTGGTCGTGCCATGTCTTCCTCGGGCGTCCCGGCTTCTTCAACCATTCAGATTTGCGTCATATATTCTCCTTACACTCCTTTCCTCGTTCATTCGCTCTACAAGCCCAAGCCATCTGAGCGTCCCTTTATTTTACTCATTATTCTTGCATTCTTTCCGGATCTCCACGTTTCTCACACTGACAAAGTTTTACGAACCAAAATCGACAACGGTGTTGCCATTGAGGTAAAATCATGTATGGTTTCATAGTGCTTTCACACAAACGAAGTATTGAATTCCGTAAGTCTAAACTTAAACTTTAGGTCGCACAGTTTACACCGCGCTGTGCAAGCGGGTTCCCTACAGAGCATCGAACCATCGCAAAAATGTGTTGACAAAAATGCTTGAAATTTAGCACTTCTGTTTTGCCTAAAGCAGTTTTCGGTTACCAGGAAACATAAATATTATTTTACCAAATTATGGTGAAAATTTATAATATAATTATAACGATTGGGAAAAAAATGCGAGGCATGTGAAGTTATGTCTCTAATTTGTTTCTATTCACCCCCAAGTTTCTAATCACCCCATTCTGCGGTACTATTAGTCGCGTGTGAGGGATTATAAGCGACTAAGTGCTAAGAATTAACGATAAATAGCTTTTATTACCGCTGAAGTGTTTTTCCTCGAGTTTTTCCATCGTCTAGTCTAAACTAAAGTATATTAGACTACATTGTGGATCAACACAATCATTTCTGAAGCAGTAGCGTCAAGTGAAAAAGAGGTATAACATAAAAACCAGTGGCGTATTACTGCGTACACATAAATGACAGAAAATGATCAAAAGAAACCCATTTTCCGGTACATTTAATCCAAATACAGAACATATTACCTATTCTTTGTATTTACAGAAAATCTGTCCTGCCTCAGTCATAATTGTTCAAAATAAAGCTTTTGTTTTTTTAAATATAATTGTAATTATTGTAAAAAGGGGTTGTTTTGAAAGAATTGTTAGTACTTTTATATATATATATATATATATATATATATATATATATATATATATATATTGGCCTCTTCCCGTAGTGTGTTGATCCAGTAAGAAGTTATAAGCCAAGTTGATCCACCTTTAACACCCTATAACTTGGCTGTGATGGAATACATCTGTATGATTTTGCAACATTATTACATTAGTTACCAAGGTTGCCATTTTGCAAGAAAAAATATTTGATGTACTTATCATAAAATTTTAAAAATTTGTATGGGAATCGCTTGCAAATTAACATGCTTTGTTGATCTGTCGCTTGTAAATCACCATACTTCGTTGATCCACATAATCGTATAACTTATGTACCTATATGTCGTTTTACAGTTCTTTTGCTGCTCCGATTTAAATGACCAATCAGAGAGGTTGTGAAGGAAGCCTTCTGATTGGTCATAAAAAACATGTACCTATATGGAGTTTTACTGTTAATTGGTTGATCTGATATATAATGGCGCATTCTAGGGCTGCCACAGAGTTGTGACATTATTCCAGGGCTGCTACATACTCTAAATTATGTATTATTATTATTTGACAATAAATATTTTCGATAATACGAAATGCGGCAAAAAAATTCACGGAGAGGGAAGAGACGAGGGAGGGGGAATGCGGGGAAGGTGGAAGGGAACGGAGCGCACAGGAAAGGAAATGCAGGGAGAATCAATTTGAGCGAGTGAGTGAGTCAGTGAATGAAGGCGCCGATACCAATTATTCCGCCGCCCCGGGAACCATTTATCGTATAACCGACACCTCTGCTAAAAAGTTAATAACTAAATAAAATGTTTCCATGACAGTCGATCCGGCAACAATTGCCCTCCCCCCCAACAGTTAGCCCGCTGACAGTTTATCCCCTGACATTTGATCCCCCGACATTTGATCCCCCGACAGTTGATCCCCTGACAGTTGATCTGACGGACGGTTGATACCTCGGACAATTGATCCCCTGGCAGTTTACCCCCCGGCAGTTGATCCCCCGACAGTTAACCCCCCCCCCTGACTGTTGACCCCCCACACCGACTGTTGACCCCCCCCCCGACAGTTGATCCCCCGACAGTTGACCCCCCCCGACAGTTGATCCCTCGGACTCGGAGGGATCAACTATCGGCGGACCAATTGTCGGAGGATAAATTGTCGCCGGACCAACCGTCGTGAAACCGCTTTTTTCAATGACACTGAATGTATAGAACACAGTAAACCACATTTTAAAAAACATTTTTTGTTCTTAAAGAAAAAAATTACATAAATTGAAATTAATTACATAAATATCAAATCGAAGTGGGCGATATAAATGTAAGACAATTTTGAAACAATAATTTTACAAACTTAAAAGTCATAATATATTAGTTTAATATAACGAAAATCTATAAATATAAACATTTTGGTTCCGTATGCTTGCGTTCGCTAATCTTGGAAAGTAATAAATGGATTTACTCAAAATTTCTACAGAACATTAAATTTTAGCAGAAGAGTGTTTCTATGTACACTGGTGAGCTCTGGTTTTATGAAATTACTATAAAAACATAGTAAGTGGTGCACAAGTTGTTTGGAAAAGTGAGTGTATATCATGTATTTTAGCGGCAAGGAGGGTAGGCGGGAGGGGGAGGGGAATCCGGGACTGGCGGACGGGAATGAAGGGGGAAAGATTCGCGGGAGAAAGGGTCGAAGGAGGGGGGAAGTCGGGAAAGTGGACAACGGAGGGGGGGGGGGGGTCGCGGACGGAGCGAAGTGGAAAAGGGGAGTGTGAAAAGCGAAGAAGGTGGAGGGGGATCGCAAGAGGGGAAGAGGAGGGGGGGTAGGGGAACGGGGGCGAATTGAAAAAAACACTCAGGGAGAAACAATATCTTTTTTTTTTTTTTTAATGAAAAACAAATACCTTTGTATAACACCACAAATTGTGGTGTTATACAAAGGTATTTGTTTTTCATTAAATTAATGATGACACCCCAAAGTAAATATGCCTATTTTGAAGAAAGAAACAATATCTTTATTTAAGTGGTATTGCAACGCATGCCGGGTTCAACTAAGAACGGGGACGCAAGCGAATGGACGTGCAGGGAGAAACAATTCATTTCTTTGAATGGCATTGCAACGCGTGCCGGGAACCAGCTAGTATTTTTAACAAAATAATGCCTTAAAAATAAGTTAGCCATATTTATTTATTTACACATATTCGGCATAACACGTGCGATTAACATAATTAACATAACATTTAAATACCTAGTAACTAACCTAATAATTTTGATAATTTTTTATCAATTATTTTTATACGAAAAGACCAAAAATGAGGTGACAGTAACGTTAACAATACATTTGTCTAAGAAAATATGTATGTGTTTATTTTTTTTCATTATTTGTAATTTTAGTTAGAAAAAGCGTAAGGTGAGCTATTTTTTAAACTTTTTTATGTTTGCATGACAAATTTTTATATTTAAAAAATTATATGTTTATTTTTAAGCGTGTGTTAAAATTTGAAAGCGTGTTTCATGACCTTTCAAAAACAGTTTTTAGTTTTGGGATATGTTGAGAAATATTCCATTTATTTGCATTTCATTGTAAAGCGGAAAGATTTTGACCATCTGAAAAATACGCCAAAATTTTGAAGGGTTTAATAGGTTACCTTAGGTAAGGGTTATCGGCTACCATCGCGTCATCACGTGTCGATCACGTGATGACGCGATGACGCAGATCGTTTGTTTACATCCGCTCCAACAAAGAACCGACATGTTTTACCTTGCCTTGCCGATATTTCGTCGCCTCATTTGAATAGGGTTCTAACTGACATTTTTTTCAAAAATGACCTTTGATTGCCAAAGCATTTTTTTTGCTCATTTCTATACCCAAAATAATTTTCAGAACCATCCGTGTTGTATTTTCGTTGATATGTGTATGACGAAGTTCTAACATCAAAAATTTTCAATAATAATTCATTTTACATTCTCACTACACTTACACTCTCTATTTTTCTTGTATCTGACAGTTGATCTTAATTAAGAGGCGCATTATGGTTCGTCACTTTATTTGGATAGGGTTCTAACTGTGTCTTCTCTATCATTTTCTAAGGTTTCTAAGTTTCCAAAGACGAATTTTCGTAATCTATTTAACAATTTTAGTTAAAGTATTTTAGTTTATCGTATTTAGATGGAAAATATTTAAATAGGACGTAGCTTGGAATTGCATTAGTGAAATGTAATTAGAACCTTGTGCAATGTATTATTATGCCTTAGCTGGTTGTACAGGGTTTTATTTGCATGTTTAGGTATGTTCTAAAAGGGTAAATATACGTCATATTTAAATACTTTCCTTCAAAATATGTTCAATTAAAATACGTTAAACAAATTTCAACTTCAAAATCAGAAATTGGTGAATAGATTATGAGAAATCGTCTTTGCAAACTTTGACACCTCATATCTCAGAACAAGGTGAAGTGAAGTTAGAACCCTATCAAAAGTTGCGTTCTTTTTTGAGTGTATTTCTAGTAATAATTTATACTAGTAATAAGTTATTTTGTTTAAGTACAAAATGTAATTAATAATTAATAAATACATAATTAAATAAATCCTTCGGTACCGGTAGAAGTGAAACCTTCAGAAAACGTAAGTAGACAATTTTCATTAGTGAAATATATTTTTTTATTATTTAATATTAAGAAAAGAGAAATGCGATATTAATTCTTTTAATGCAGATCGATAACTTAATAGTTTTTCTAGGATAACCCAAATTATTGAGTATTTGCTTTACAAAACACATTAAATACAGCGTAAAACTTTCGATAGTAAAAGTTCACATTTTTTAAGTGAAAATTTCTTTAGCACCGTTGTGATTTGAAACTCAATGAAACGAAAAATAGCGAAAAAGAGACAAAAACATCCATTAATAAGAGTTACCTTGCGAGAGAATAAGATAGTATATTCGGTCTCCTCTTTGTGACGGCTCTACACAAGGAAACATGTAGAAACATGTCCGAGTCCAACTACAAGAAAGCGGAGTATTTCTAGTATTAATTTATTCTAGTACTAAGTTATTTTATTTAAGTACAATAAGTAATTAATAATGAATAAATACATAATTAAATAAATCCTTCGGTACCGGTATAAGTGAAACCTTCAGAAAACTTAAGTAGACAATTTTCATTAGTGAAATATATATTTTTTTATTTAATATTAAGAAAAGAGAAATGCGATATTAATTCTTTTAATGCAGATCGATAACTCAATAGTTTTTCTAGGATAACCCAAATTATTGAGTATTTGCTAAAAAAACAACTTATATACAGCGTAAAACTCTCGTTAGTAAAATTATACTTTTGGAAGATTTTTTTATTGATTCGTGTACAAACCGTGCTCTAAGGTAAGAATCCAAAATTTCAGTGTGTTTGGTGCCATAGGGCTAGAGTTGTGACCGATTCCAAGTGTAAAACGTGCCCTGAAAAACGATGAGTTTTCTAACAACTATACTTTTGGAAGATTTTTTGATTGATTCTTGTACAGACCGTGCTTTATAGTAAGAATCCAAAATTTCAGTCTGTTTGGTGGATGATGGCCCAAATTATTGAGTATTTGCTAAAAAAAAACTAATATATACAGCGTAAAACTCTCGTTAGTAAAATTATACTTTTGGAAGATTTTTTTATTGATTCGTGTACAAACCGTGCTCTAAAGTAAGAATTCAAAATTTCAATCTATTTGGTGCCATAGGGCCAAAGTTGTGACCGATCGCAAGTGTAAAAACTAATACCTACGAACATTGACCTAGTATACTCTAGACAAGCCGTCTCATAGTAAAAATCAGAAAAAAATAACCCCAAGTATCAGTAATTTCGCAATACAACTCTCCTTCGAATTCCGCCGTCTAGCATGCGAACTCTCGGCAATATAAAACTGGGCACCGCCGAATCCCATTGTGTGATTTGTCGAACTAACACTTCCATAGGTGTTCACGTTTTGCATGCGTGACGTTCCGACATGCTGTGTTGTATATAAATGGTTTTCAAAGTGGGGATCGCGAGACGTTCATAAATTTAATTAGACAAAAATATTTTTTTACTTTATTATGACAAGCGATTCAATTTCGGAGGCGAGTATGGGTACCGCCGCCTCGGGAACCATTTTTTGGTAACCAACGCCTCTGCCATAGGTCACCCCAAGTGGTTCGCTACGTTTGGTGACTATGCAGGGGTGCCCGGGTTCATGGATTGAGGTTTGTCCGGGTCTTGGCGGCGGATGCGTCTGATAATTTTTAAATTTTACTTTTCTGATGAACCGTATGGCTCGTTGTCAACCACCAAGCAGCAATTTCGTCGAAGTGTCCTGTTGAAAGCGGTGTACACTGCAAACCATACTTTAGATTCGTGTACAAAAACTTGTACACAGTCCCGTATATGTATATATTGATCATGAGTTTTAAAATAAAAAAAATCCATTCATCGTTTGCTTAAAAATAATTACGAAAAATTGACCCTTTTACCGCCCACGCACCGTGGGCTGCCCAGGTTGGCCGCTTATCATTAACTCAGTAATGAGCAACCAGCAGCCCGCAAGCCCTTTTACTGCTTTCTGGACTTTTGGCTTTTTTTTTTTTATGTGAAATACCGCACAAGAGTCCCAACTGCTCCCGTCTGGAGCCAGTGAGACTATGGCATCCCCAAATGGGGTATGTTGTGAGGCTGAAGGTAGTGGGGAGGGGATGGAGATAGGGAAGAGGAAGGTGGGGAAGTAGTACCTGGCTATTCAGGTCTGGTCACTAAACACGGCTAAAGCCATTTCAAGCAACGTTTCAATTCTGAATGGTGGTCTTACACCAGGGCGATACTGATAGTATCTTCCACTCTGGAACGTGCCGCAAATATACTATATATTATTTTAAACGAATAAATTGTGAAATAACACAAATTAATCAAATAAAATTTATTTGCGCACGCCGGGTTCGAACCCGCGACCTTCGGATTGTGAGTCGAGAGTCTTGCCTCGGGACCACGGAGGCCGTCGACCGTTGACTACAAAAAATATCAAAAAAATTGCGCTAAAAAATATTCAAAGACTTCTGTTCTGTTTTGCAAAATGTCTTAGCCGAAAACTATAATCTTTCCTAAAAGTTTTGAATCAGCTGCTCAATCATTAAGTTTTTTTTGTGTATAGGTAATAATTAAAAAATGACAGAAATTCGTAGTTAATTAAAGCCCGTTAGTAAGCGCTCAAAAAGAAGAGGAAGATGAGATATGTAAATACGAATGTTAGAGGGAGCGCGAAAACGATAATATTTAAGCGAAAATTGTGAAAATGTTTAATAAAACATGACTCGTTTAAACTATTTTAAAATAGAACCAAAATCTCGCGGGAAATGTCATAGCTTTAAAGAAAAAAATGAATTATGATTTTTTTCATATATATATATAACTTGTAATGTAACAATAATAATAATTTTCGAAATATACAATTATACGATTTTCTTCTATCGGAAGAATTTCATTCAATTACCGTTTCGGCGTGGCAAATGTATAGATATTATCGTCAAAAACAACATATATTTTTTTAGAAACTTAAAAACTTTAAGTGTTTTAGAGAAATATGTTGTAAAACGGTAGAAATTCGGAATGCTATGGCTTAAGATAGGTTAACTTTCGACCTTAATTGAAGAATAGTGCAGCGGTTTTTTGTTAAGATCTGCGTTTAATGTATTTTAAAGGTTTCCGTTTTATACAAACCGGGTCGCGTTTTTAAAAAGTTTAAAAACCACTGCCATATCGTGCCGCAAGCCCTTCGTCTATGCGTTAGTATCGGTGTGTGGTGACGTCACAAGCATTTGGGTGATTAAGTGACGTCAGAAACTTTGCTTGCCAAAAAAATAATACGTCAATATTATTACATTTATTAAAACGCTGCCTTAAAGCTATCTGTAAGGCATAATTTTTTTTATGTATTCAGATAGCGGGTTACATTATCAAAAATAAAGTCCGCGGACTGTACCTTGTACAATATTCGGAAGTAGGATATTTTTGTGTTTGAAAAAATTAATTCCTTCAGGACGGCTGGGACAGCAATTAGTTTCAGTGTGGACCGATAAAAGGTAAAACACAAAGCACTATGCGATCCAAATAGTACGAAACAATGCTCGCACTTTTTCATAAATGGGCCTTGAGCCAGTTTTATTTGGTTTCTGGCGTCATTTTTAATTTCACAGGGCATGTCTTGATATACTTGGTCGAAGCCTACGAACGATGAGTTTTCTAAAAACTATTCTTTTGGAAGATTTTTTTGATTGATTCTTGTACAGACCGTGCTTTTAAGTAAGAATCCAAAATAATCGTCCTGTTTGGTGCCATAGGGCCAAAGTTGTGAGCGATCGCAAGTGTAAAAACAAATATCTCCAAACGATAAGTTTTCTTAAAACTATACTTTTGGAAGATTTTTGGTTGATTCTTGTACGGACCAAGCTTTTAGGTAAGAATCCAAAATTTCAGTCTGTTTGGTGGATGATGGCCCAAATTATTGAGTATTTGCTAAAAAAAAAAACAACTTATATACAGCGTAAAACTGTCGTTAGTAAAATTATACTTTTGGAAGATTTTTTGATTGATTCTTGTACAGACCGTGCTTTATAGTAAGAATCCAAAATTTCAGTCTGTTTGGTGGATGATGGCCCAAATTATTGAGTATTTGCTAAAAAAAAACTAATATATACAGCGTAAAACTCTCGTTAGTAAAATTATACTTTTGGAAGATTTTTTTATTGATTCGTGTACAAATCGTGCTCTGAAGTAAGAATCCAAAATTTCAGTGTGTTTGGTGCCATAGGGCTAGAGTTGTGACCGATTCCAAGTGTAAAACGTGCCCTGAAAAACGATGAGTTTTCTAACAACTATACTTTTGGAAGATTTTTTCATTGATTCTTGTACGGACCGTGCTTTTTAGTAAGAATCCAAAATTTCAGTCTGTTTGGTGGATGATGGCCCAAATTATTGAGTATTTGCTAAAAAAAACCTAATATATACAGCGTAAAACTCTCGTTAGTAAAATTATACTTTTGGAAGATTTTTTGATTGATTCTTGTACAGACCGTGCTTTTAAGTAAGAATTCAAAATTTCAATCTGTTTGGTGCCATAGGGCCAAAGTTGTGGCCGATCGCAAGTGTAAAAACTTATACCTACGAACGATGAGATACTTTTGGAAGATTTTTTTTGATTGATTCTTGTACAGACCGTGCTTTTAAGTAAGAATCCAAAATTTCAGTCTGTTTGGTGCCATAGGGCCAGAGTTGCAAGTCGATGGGTCGAGAGAGTCAGGCTCAAAAGGTTAAAATGCCTCCCTCAACCAAACGTTTTTGACCCGGTCCGCCACGTCGCAGGTGGCCAGACGCATCCGCCGCCAAGACCTGGACAAACTTCACCCCATGAACCCAGGCACCCCTGCTTAGTCACCAAACGCAACGATCTTCTTGAGGTGACCTATGGCAGAGGTGTTGGTTAACCAGTTAATGGATCCCGGGGAGGCGGTACTCCGTATTCTAATATTGATATCCCCTCCGCCCTTCCCAGTCCCCTGCAATTCTTCGTCTACAATTATACAATTATTCCTTACTTAAGTCATTTCTTCACCCCCCCCTACCCCCTCCCTACCGCCACCCCCTACCCCCCTCCCCCACCACCCATCCCCGCCCTTCCCACTCCCATGGAATTACTCGTCTACAATTATACAATTAGTCCTTACTAAAGCTATTTCTTCATCCCCCCCTACACCCCCTTCACTCCTCCCTACACTCCCTCCATACCCCCCCTACCCCCCCCCTGCGGCGGTATAATTCATTCACTCAATCACTCAAATTAATTCTCCCTGCATGTCCTTTCCCGTGCGCCCCGTTCCCTTACACCTTTCCCGCCTTCCCCCTCCCTCGTCTTTTTCCTCTCCGTAAAATTTTTGCCGCATTTCGTAATACCGAAAATATTTATTGTCAAATAATAATAATACATAATTTAGAGTATGTGGCAGCCCTGCAATAATCTCACAACTCTGTCGTAGCCCTGGAACGCGCAATATATACTAGATCAACGAATTAACAGTAATGTTCCATATAGGTACATGTTTTTTATGACCAATCACAATGCTTCCATCTCTGATTGGTCATTTATATAAGATCAACATAGACAAAACGTGTAAAATGTATATGCCACCGAAAAATGGGCGTGGCTTACAGCAAAATCTCGATGACTTAAGTTGATCCATAAGGATCCACATATGTATGCCAGCTTCGGTAATAGATCAACTTATCCGCTTGGATCAACAAGAGCAAACGGATCAACTAAAAACTGGTCTACCGTCACGAAAGATCAACTTAGTACGAGAGGGTATAAATATATATATATATATATTTATACCCTCTCGTACTAAGTTGATCTTTCGTGACGGTAGACCAGTTTTTAGTTGATCCGTTTGCTCTTGTTGATCCAAACGGATAAGTTGATCTATTACCGAAGCTGGCATACATATGTGGATCCATACAGATCAACTTAAGTCATCGAGATTTTGCTGTAAGCCACGCCCATTTTTCGGTGGCATATACATTTTACACGTTTTGTCTATGTTGATCTTATATAAATGACCAATCGGAGAGGGAAGCATTCTGATTGGTCATAAAAAACATGTACCCATATGGAACATTACGGTTAATTCGTTGATCTGATATATATTGCGCGTTCTAGGGCTACCAAAGAGGTGTGAGATTATTGCAGGGCTGCGACATACTCTAAATTATGTATTATTATTATTTGACAATAAATATTTTCGGTAGTATGAAATGCGGCAAAATTTACGGTGAGGGAAGAGACGAGGGAGGGGGAAGGCGGGAAAGGTGTAAGGGAATGGGGCGCACGGGAAAGGACATGCAGGGAGAAACAATTTGAGCGAGTGAGTGAGTGAGTGAATTATACCGCCGCCCCGGGAACCATTACCTGGATAACCAACACCTCTGCCATGGGTCACCCCAGAGGAGGGGGGGGGTATGGGGAGAGGGATTGGGGGGTGGCATTGGGGAGGGGATTGGAGGGGGGGGGGGGGGAATAAAAATAGCTTAAGTAAGGACTAATTGAAAAATTATAAATGAGGAATTCCAATTTGGGTATACAGGGTACCGCCACCCTGGGAACCATTGACTGGAAAACCAACACCGCTGCCATAGGTCACCCTAGGGGGAGGGAAGGGGGTAGCGGAGTAGGGGGTAGGGGGGGGGGTGAAGGGGGGGGGGTAAAGAAATGGCTTTAGTAAGGACTTATTGTATAATTGTAGACGAGTAATTGCGGGGGAGTAGGAAGGGCGGGGGGAGGATCAATTTGGGAATACGGGGAACCGCCTCCCCGGGAAACATTAACTGGATAACCAACACCTCTGTTATAGGTCACCTTAAGCGGACCGTTGTGTTTGGTGACTAAGTAGGGGGGCCCGGGTTCATGGGATGAGGTTTGTCTAGGTCTTGGCGGCGGATGCGTCTGGCCACCTGCTGCGTGGCGGGCCGGATCAAAAGAGCTTGGTTGAGAGAGGTATTTTAACCTTTCAAGCCTGACTCTCTCGACCCATCAAGTTGCAACTCTGGCCCTACGGCACCAAACAGACTAAAATTTTGGATTCTTACTTAAGAGCACGGTCTGTACACGAATCAATGAAATAATCTCACAAAAAATTAAATGAAGATAATAATATTAATTGTTCCGAGCTGTGCAGCCTGCAAGAACTAATTGAGTAAGGACTAAATGAATAATTATAAGTGAGTAATTCCAATTTGGGAATACGGAGTACCGCCGCCCCGGCAACCATTTACTAGATAATCAACACCTTTGCCATAGGTCGCCTCAAGCGGTTCGTTACGTTTGGTGACTAACCAGGGGTGCCCGGGTTCCTAGGGTGAGGTTTGTCCAGGTCTTGGCGGCGGATGCTTCTGCCTACCTGCTGCGTGGCGGGCCGGGTCAGGAGAGCTTGGTTGAGGGAGGCATTTTGACACTTCCGGCCGGACTCTAGCCCGGAAGCTACCGGGGTGTCGCCACCACGCGCAGGGCCTAGCAGCAAAAACCCACGGAGCGGGTTTTTAACTGCTATACGAATGTCGCGGATTAGATGGACATATGAATCCATCTTTCCCATTGCATTGTAAGGCGATTGGTTGAAAGAGGAATTTAAGATCCTGACTTCGAGTACATCTCAAGTACTATCATAATAAAATTTCACATCTCAAGTAACTACATCATAATTAAATTTTTATGTGAACTAGTGGTCACCCAATGGTCGAAATTCGAACATAATTAATTTCAAGTGTAATAAATAAATGTAAAAAAACATTACACATTAAATTAATTATGTTCGAATTTCGACCATTGGGCGACCACTAGTTCACAATAAAATTTAATTTTGATGTAGGTACTAGAGATGTGAAATTTAATTATGATAGTACTTGAGATGTACTCGAAGTCGGGTTCTTAAATTCCTCTTTCAACCAATCGCCTTACAATGCAGAAGAAGATATGGATTCATATGTCCATCTAATCCACGACATTTGTATAGCAGTAAAAAACCCGCTCCGTGGGTTTTTGTTGCTAGGCCCTGCGCGTGGTGGCGACACCCCGGTAGCCTCTGGGGAGAGAGTCCGGCTGGAAAGGTCAAAATGCCTCCCTCAACCAAGCTCTCTTGATCCGGCCCGCCATGCAGCAGGTGGGCAGACGCATCCGCCGCCAAGACCTGTACAAACCTCACCCCATGAACCCGGGCACCCCTGCTAGTCACCAAACGTAACGAACCACTTTAGGTGACCTATGGCAGAGATGTTGGTTATCCAGTAAATGATTCCCGGTGCGGCGGTACCCAAGCTCCCAAGCTAACTTGAAATGACCTAAGCCATTTTTGGTCCGAATAGCCAGGTACTTCCCCACCGGCCTCTCTCCATCTCCTTCCGGGGGGGGGGGGGTAGACTGATTGCTGTAGAAATGACATCCCCGAGGCGTATGTGTGGTGAAACCATGTATGATCGTGTGAGAGATGAGGAGATTATTTGATGATAGCCAACCTCCGAAAAGAAGATTTACCATAAGAAGAACATAATTGTATAAAGATTTGCAGCCTGCAGGGTGAAGATTTATTGATTATAGCCAACGTCCGATCAGAAAATAAAACAGAAGAAGAAGATAATAATAAGATTTGTTCCCGATACCCGGATTCATGGGTGAGGTCTGTCCGGGTCTTGGCGGCGGATGCGTCTGCCCACCAGCTGCATGGCAGGCCGGATCGGAAAAGAGTGGTTGAGGGAGTTCCTTTGACTTTTTTAGCCGTACTCTCTCGGAACATCGCAGTGGGAGGCATGAATTTATACGTCCGTCACTCCTGAACACACTGACCCCCAGATTCCTACCCATCCCTAATACCCTTTGCCTTCTCAGAACTTCCTTTACTTCCTTTTCTAAAAAAGACCCTCCACACAGCTTCCCAAAGATGACATAGGCCTTGAGGAGAATTATTTTCCTTGATATTTCATAATAAAATGTTTATATTATATTAAATATTTATACAATATATTATTAGATTTTAGTAAACCTAGTTAAACTATTGTGTGAAATATTGAAACTAAAAACAAATCTGAATACCTTCTAAAGCAGCCAAAAAAAAAATAAGAAAGTGAAACTTGTGTTTCAACTTGTGTGTAAACAAACTTGTCACGACATAAACAGACAACGATCACGTGAAACCAATCCAAATAACATTCAAAACGTCACAATGAACGCGTGATCGAAGAACGTTCTTCCCCGTTTGAAATTTTGAGAGTGCACTTGGTATCTATTTGACTTTATAGTAATATTTGCAGAAATATCACGAGTCCACCGAGAGAATTTAGAGATTTTAATTTTGGATATTACATTATTTGTGAGAATTTAATTGCGCATATTATAAATATTATATTGGTGTAATATTACTTCACATTACAGAGTTTTTTTTAATGTGACTACCGGACAAGAGCCTCAACTGCTCCCGCCTGGAGCCAGTGAGACTATGGCATCCCCAATTGGGTTATATTGTGAGGCTGGGGGGGGGGGGGGGGGGAAGGAGATGGAGAGAGGACGGTGAGAAAGTACCTGGCTATTCGGACCTAGTCACCAAAAAGGCTAAAGTCATTTCAAGTTAGCTTGGGAGTTTGGGTACCGCCGTCCCGAGAACCATTTATTGGATAACCAATACCTGTGCTTTAGACCACCTCAGGGGGGGGGGTTGGTAGAGATGAATAATTGTAAATGAGTAATTCCAATTTGGGTTCACGTAATACGGGATACCGCCGCCCGGGGAACCGCCGCCCCGGGAATTCAATAACCAACACCTCTGCCATAGGTCACCCGGGCACCCCTGCTTAGTCACCAAACGTAACGAACCGCTTGAGGTGACCTATGGCAGAGGTGTTGGCTTTGTCTTTAACTTTGGTTGGTTGTTCTTCTGTTTTTAACTTTTATGCGTCTAAAAAGCAAAATTCTTTTATTGCTCCATCAATCTAATATTTTTTAAAATTATGCATAAAAAAACATTAAATCAAAAAAAACATTACACACTAAATTAATTATGATCGAATTTCGACCATTGGGCGACCACTATTTCACATTAAAATTTAATTATGATGTAGGTACTCGAGATGTGGAATTTAATTATGATAGTACTTGAGATGTACTCGAAGTCGGGTTCTTAAATTCCTCTTTCAACCAATCGCCTTGCAATGCAGTGGGAGAGATGGATTTATATGTTCATCTAGTCCTTGGACTTGTAAAATTTGTTCACTTTCATATTTTTCAATTTCGGAGTAAAACTATAGATTTGCATACAAATCAAATCCACACCGCCCACCCATCACAGATTTTTTTCCTTATATTTTATATATATATTTTAATTAATCGTAAATCGAACTTGCGACTTCTGAATTCTTAGTCAAGGAACGTTAAGCAACGCATTTTCGTAAAATAGTACAAATTTATCAAAAAAAAAATTTACTTACTCACGCCATAATATGATCTTGCGACTTCTGAATTCTTAGCTGAGAAGTTGGTTATCCGATAAATGGTTGCCGGGGCGGCGGTACCCCGTATGACATTTACCCAAATTGGAATTACTCAAAATGCAAATCTATAGTTTTACTCCGAAATTGAAAAATATGAAAGAGAACAAATTTTATTTCGGAGTAAAACTATAGATTTGCATACAAATCAAATCCACACCACCCGCCCATCGCAGATTTTCTTCCTTATATTTTATGTATATTTTTTAATTAATCGTAAATCGAACTTGCGACTTCTGAATTCTTAGTCAAGGAAAGTTAAGCAACGCATTATCGAAAATAATACAAATTTATAAAAAAAAATTACTTGCGCAAGCTATAATTTGATCTTGCGACTTCTGAATTCTTAGCTGAGTAGTTGGTTATCCGATTAATGGTTCCCGGGGCTGCGGTATCTCGTATTACATATACCCAAATTGGAATTACGCAATATTCAAATCTATAGTTTTACTCCGAAATTGAAAAATATGAAAGAGAACAAATTTTATTTCGGAGTAAAACCATATATTTGCATACAAATCAAATCCACACCGCCCGCCCATCACAGATTTTCTTCCTTATATTTTATGTATATTTTTTAATTAATCGTTAATCGAACTTGTGACTTCTGAATTCTTAGTCAAGGATCGTAAAGCGACGCATTATCGAAAATAATGCAAATTTTTAAAAAAAAAACTACTTGCGCACACCATAATTTGAACTTGCGACTTCTGAATTCTTAGTCAAGGATCGTTAAGAAACGCATTATCGTAAAATAATACAAATTTATCAAAAAAAAATTACTTGCGCACGCCATAATTTGAACTTGCGACTTCTGAATTCTTAGTCAAAGATCATTTAGCAACTTATTGTCGTAAAATAATACAAACTTATAAAAAAAAAGTACTTACTCACGCCATAATTTGATCTTGCGACTTCTGAATTCTTAGCTGAGTAGTTGGTTATCCGATAAATGGTTCCCGGGGCGGCGGTACCCCGTATTACATAAACCCAAATCGGAATTGCTCAAAATGCAAATAAATAGTTTTACTCCGAAATTGAAAAATATGAAAGAGAACAAATTTTATTTCCGAGTAAAGCTATAGTTTTGCATACAAATCAAATCCACACCGCCCGCCCATCACATATTTTCTTGCTTATACTTATGTTTATTTTTTAATTAATCGTAAATTGAACTTGCGACTTCTGAATTCTTAGTCAAGGAACGTTAAGCAACGCATTATCGAAAATAATACAAATTTATCAAAAAAAATGACTTGCGCACACCATAATTTGAACTTGCGACTTCTGAATTCTTAGTCAAGGATTGTTAAGAAACGCATTATCGCAAAAATAAAACAAATTTATCAAAAAAAAATTACTTGCGCACGCCATAATTTGAACTTGCGACTTCTGAATTCTTAGTCAAGGATCGTAAAGCAACTTATTGTCGTAAAATAATACAAACTTATAAAAAAATGTACTTACTCACGCCATAATTCGATCTTGCGACTTCTGAATTCTTAGCTGAGAAGTTGGTTATCCGATAAATGGTTCCCGGGGTGGCGGTACCCCGTATGACATGTACCCAAATTGGAATTACTCAAAATGCAAATCTATAGTTTTACTCCGAAATTGAAAAATATGAAAGAGAACAAATTTTATTTCGGAGTAAAACTATAGATTTGCATACAAATCAAATCCACACCGCCCGCCCATCACAGATTTTCTTCCTTATACTTATGTATATTTTTTTAATTAACCGTAAATCGAACTTGCGACTTCTGAATTCTTAGTCAAGGAACGTTAAGCAACGCATTATCGAAAATTATACAAATTTATCAAAAAAAAATGATTTGCGCACACCACAATTTGAACTTGCGACTTCTGAATTCTTAGTCAAGGACCGTTCAGAAACGCACTATCGTAAAATTATACAAATTTATCAAAATAAAAATTACTTGCGCACGCCATAATTTGAATTTGCGACTTCTGAATTCTTAGTCAAGGATCGTAAAGCGACGCATTATCGAAAATAATTCGACTTCTGAATTCTTAGTCAAGGATCGTAAAGCAACTTGTTGTCGTAAAATAATACAAACTTATAAAAAAAAATGAACTTACTCACGCCATAATTTGATCTTGCGACTTCTGAATTCTTAGCTGAGTAGTTGGTTATCCGATAAATGGTTCCCGGGGCGGCGGCACACATACCCGCCCCAGAAATATTGAAAACCCCATTTGGGTGACGGGGCGAGAGAGTCCAACTGGAGATTTCAAAGTAAGGTCTCCCTCAATCAGTCTCTCCCGATCCGACCCGCCACGCTTGAACCCGGACACCAATCACTTGGGGTGACCTATGGCAGATCTACTTCACCAAAAACGGCTAAAGTCATTTCAAGTAAGCTTGGGTTACCGCCGAGATATGGTAGCGGTAGAAGTGAAACCTTCAGAAAACTTAAGTAGACTATTTTCATCACTGAAATAATTTTTTAATCTTAAGATGCTGTTTCGGGGATCTTTTTAGAAAGGGAATAAGACGGTAGTTTTGTAAATTCTGGGACGCTGTCCCCCCCCTGGGGTGTCCTATGGCAGAGGTTGGTTTTCCAGTAAATGGTTCCCGGGGCGGTGGTATAATTGATATGGCCTCCTTCATTCACTCACTCACTCACTCAAATTGATTCTCCCTGCATGTCCTTTACCGTGCTTCCCGTTTTCTTCCACCTTCCCCGCCTTCCCCCACCCTTGTCTCTTCCCTCTCCATGAAATTTTTTGCCGCATTTCGTACTACCGAAAATATTTATTGTCAAATAATAATAATAGATAATTTGAAGTATGTAGCAGCCCTGCAATAATCTCACAACTCTGTGGCAGCCCTAGAACGCGCCATTATATATCGGATCAACACATCAACAGTAAAACTCCATATAGGTACATGTTTTTTATGACCAATCAGAAGGCTTCCTTCACAACCTCTCTGATTGGTCATTTAAATCGGATCAGCAAAAGAACTGTAAAACGACATATAGGTACATAAGTTATACGATTATGTAGATCAACCAAGTATGTTGATTCACAAGCGACAGATCAACATAGCATGTTAATTTGCAAACGATTCCCATACAAATTTTGAAAATTTTATGAAAAGTACATCAAATATTTTTACTTGCAAACTGGCAACCTTGGTAACTAATGTAATAATGTTGCCAAATCATACAGATGTATTCCATCATAGCCAAGTTATATGGTGTTAAAGGTGGATCAACTTGGCTTATAACTTCTTACTGGATCAACACATTACGGGAAGAGGCCAATATATATATATATATATATATCCACAGTCATAACGTGAAAATTACAAAAATAAAGAAGTTACCGCCTGAAATTTGCTTAGTAATGCCGTTAGATTTTTTTAATTAATTTAATTATTCTTTATTCGTAAAAATATCATAGGTATACAGTTTTATAAGTTTTTCGACTACCACACTAGGCACATGCCCGTATTATGGTAGTGGTAGTTTATTTACGGTTTATTATTCAACCATTTTCTTTTTATTATTCAACCATTAGCGCAGACCGGTGAACAATCTTGGGATAGTTAGTTATTAAACATCCAATTTCGAAAGTGACAATATAAATAATTATCCGTTAAAATGTTATATTATTGATACTTACTTTATAGCTTGAATTATTGACACAATCAGTTCCAATTTTGAAAATGATGAATTTAATCAAAACAAATCAAAGTACATTGAACCGTAGTTGCATTCATAGACATACAATGGAAATTAATACGTTTGATGATGATAATTATAAAAAGGTAGGAAAACACCAAAAAAATAGCGGTGGATAACATTTACGCGAAATATACGCGGCATTTCGCGCCGTTTGCGGTTGCTTCGTTCCTTTCCCATAATTCACGGTTCGGCCCTCGCTTCGGTCCGCAAATGTATACGCAGCATAATACCGCCACAAAAGTTTCAAAATTTTGGGTTCAACTATTGTAGAATTGTAGAGAAATCACCTTTTTAGTAATAATGAAGGGGTGACCGGACAACTGGGAATGAAACCAACTCAGAACCATCTCAGATAAGTCATTTAGAGTGATAAAAAAAAAATATATAAAAAAATGGTTAAATAGGTTACGTTAGGTTAGGGTTATCAGCTAATTTAAAATATTTTTTTTCATAGCTTTTAATGACTTTTGAAGGAGGTGTTGAGTTGACTTTATTCTCAGTTGGCATGGAACCCAATGAAGTGTATCATTATTATTCAAGAATAAAGTCGCGAAACGACCTCGCGTATTTCCAAAAAGTTAATTAACTTTAGCATATTTTTATTTTATTTTAAACTGTCAAGGTTCTGATACAACGCAACATCAAATTTTATCAAACTCGTATGATGCAATATTAGACGACATGATAATGATTGTTTTGTCGATTGTTTTGTTTTGTTTTGTCAGAGCCCTGCCAAGTTTCATTATTAGAATCAGAAAATCTATTTCCATTTATTATTACTTAAATAATACAATCACCAGAGAAGTGTAAACAAAAGCTGTAGTATGGTAGGTTGGTATCAGTAATGAAAGCTTGCATAGGGAAGTGAGCGCTTTTACTTACGTTTTCCTAAAGCTGGTTCTCCACCGACAGAAAACACAAACAAAACACAAACAGTGCCTCACACATTGGTTCAATCATCATTGAAAATCGGGGCACGGTACGTTTGGCTACACCCATTTTGTTTAATGGTCACCATTTAAGACTTTAAAAACAATAATTGTTATCATAAATTGTTATAAATGTTAATTTGTTTGGTACAATCCATACTTACAAATATTATAAATGCGAAACTGCGTGTGTTTGTTTGTTAAGCTTTCACGCATAAACCAGTAAACCGATTTTAAAAATTCTTTCACCAATAAAGCTAAATTATATGCGAGGACTATAGGCTGTATATAATGGTAAGCTCTGGCGTTATGAAATTATAAATATTAATATATAGTATTTGTTATTCCTTTTTTTGTCGCTAACAAAAACGAGTTATTGTTAACGTCAGAAAACAAATCGTTGTCATAGAATTATTATTACTAAAAAGGTGTTGATATATTTGTGGGCTCTATGCTGGTAGGTACGCAGCCCCCTACCTACTGGTCGGCTGCTGATCCAGAAAATTCAAATATTAAAATATGTTTTTTTTTTTTTTGGACAAGCTTATGTTTTGGAATAAATGTCAGACGAGAGTTCCTACATTAAAAATATAATTCGTAACGTTATATATATAATAATATAATAAATAGTGTTTATTTTTATTTATATTTACAAACTTAATAAAAACTTATCTCCGAAATGTTTGTAAGCGCATAAATTCCGAACGACTGCGACAAATTGGATAATTATTTTTTTCTTTGAGCTCTAGTATTATAAAATTTAGGTGGCACGCGAGCTGTTCGAAAACTGAATGTACCGGGAATGAATGTATGGAATGCGGAAGAGGGTGGGGGGAGTGGAAAAGGAGGGATAATTGGTAAGTGCAAGCGCTACAGTAATTTCCCGTAATACCATGCGAGCGAGGCCGCGGGGAAAAGCTAGTAAATTAATAAAGTTAAAGGAATTTATTTAAAGGTGAGTCCGTGATAGAAAAATTCCATTACGGCACTATTTATTGAACTCATAATTACGATCATTGCACATAACCTCAAAAACTCGTGCGATTTATTCTCCACGACTGATCACATCGCGCGGCTGTTGACAAAACATGAAATAATCCTCTCTCCTGTCTTCCCCTTTTCACCCGAGAGGAGAATGTTTCCATTGGCATCGGAAAACACAAAAATGGCAAGGACACACCCCCATTTCGAATGTTTGAATTAGTATTTTCGAAATGTGTGGTAAATTTTGTGTTTTGTTTATGTTTTTAGTCGCAGGAGACCGGATTTAACGTTTATCATTAGTATCACTGGTATTGGGTGCCATCTCTTGTCTAGGAAGCTAAGCGCCGCGTCTGTGGAGCTATTCTAGATTGGAGCATAATGGGAACCGTTTGGAATAGTTCCAATGAGCTATAATAAATGTCATGGATAGTTCCGACTCTATCACGCTCTCCGGGCATTGTACAAAGTACAACTACTGCGTGCAGATTGTAAACACAAGTGTTCAAAGAGGACGCAAACACAAAAGCTGAGAAATGCATCGACGTTGCATAAGAGGATACACTTAAACACGGACCGGTTAGGTGTTACGGGTATTGGAACATGTCATGGCTTTCGATTACCCAACGCCATCACCCAACGTTTATAACCAACGCCATCTGTTAATTTGCATGGTTCGCAAGTTCAATACATAAGTGAAACTGGAACTAAAACTGTACAGACATTAGAAAGATTAGCAATAGTAGTAATTTTATTTTAAAAATTGTAAATTGTATAAATAATACATTAAATTTGGGAGGCGGGTAAGGATACTGCCGCCCCGGGAACCAATTATTGGACAACCAATACCTCTGCCATAAGTCACCCCAAGTGGTTCGTTACGTTTGGTGACTTAGCAGAGGCGCCCGAGTTCATGGGGTTAGGTTTGTCCGGATCTTGGCAGCGGATGCATCTGCCCACCTGCTGCATGGCGGGCCGGATCGAGAGAGACTGGTTAAGGGAGGTCTTTTGACCTTTCCAGCCGGACTCTCTCGAGTCATCGCCTTGCATTGCAGTTGGAGGGATGGATTCATACGTCCGTCACTCCTGGACATACTGAGCCCCAGATTCCTACCCACCCTCATACCTTTTTCCTTCCCAGAACTTCCTATCCTTCCCTTCCTTAAAAAGAGCCTCCATACAGCATCCCCTAAGATGACATAGGCCTAGAGGGAAATTATTTTTCTCAGGGTCTGTTGTTGTGGAGCTAAGGTAAAAAAAAAAATTTTTTGTTATTTATTTTTGGGGTGTGATGCCGTGTTTCGCTACCGCCTTCAGTAGCCAACGTTTCGGACAGCGTTACAGTATCCATCATCGGGGCAGATGAGCCACTGAAACGCTGTCCGAAACGTTGGCTAAAGAAGGAGGTAGCGAAACACGGCATAACACCCCAAAAATAAATAACAAAAATACTTTTGGCCGTGAAAACCTAAAAACATACCAAAAAAAACATTATACAAAATTAAGATTACGATTTGCCGGCTTCTGTGTTTCCTCCCTCCTACAACATGGGTCTCTTCAAGACCAATGTTCATTCCTTCCTCTCCTCAAAAAGACCCTCCACACAGCATCCCAGATGACATATATATTATTTTCCTCAGGGCCTCCTGTGTGGCGTTAATGTAAAAAAAAGCAAGTAGGTACCTACTTATTTTTCAGTAAAAATGCTGTAAAAATATTTTTTAAAAATCTTTAAATTTAAGAAAAACCAATTAAATGTTTTGGAAAATATTAAGATAACATATTAAGGTAACATATTTAGATTTCAACTTTTTCCGGGAGGCTACCGACACCGACCATCCGATACCAATGCAGTAAACCCAGAGGGGACTATAGTCTCGTTAACTAATCGCATTATATTATAAGTAATTAAATTTGCTTGAGGGCGCTCATTAGGTTTGTCCCAACCCTGAATCCAACACAAAATTATATTAATACAAAACTACGTCCAATATTACTAATAAAACGATTTTCTATCATTTCATTATGAGACGATACTAAAATATTCAAAGTGAACTAAGGTGACCGTTCATAAGTGATGAGCAGGAATTTTTTTTAGACATAATGCAAAATCATACAAAATCATGTATTTTGTTTTGAAATTTTGATCGCTTAGTATTATAGATGCTTCAATTAAATGCTGCGTGTAGAACATATCTTGGCCCTTAAAAATATCGGTATTTTTTTTATAAGTCTTTTAATAAGTCTAGAAAAAAATTTGGTCTATAGAAAAACACTTTCAAGTGCAAACTCTCCTACTTATAAACCCCTTTTCGGAAATGGTTATATTTGTGGCAATTCAGTTTCTTTTTTAATAATCGCAAAAAAACTATTTACGTAGGAACTTCACGTTATTTCACAATTCGGCCGGCAGTCGTCGAATTTGGATTTTCAAAGTGAACCTTATGCGGTCCACCCAAGGACTACTGATTTGCCACACTCATTTTGTATTAGTTCGTACCTGGCCAGAGCGGAGAATAGGCGTGTGGCTCCGCGTCGCTTGGTTCCGTGAAATCAATTTTAAATTTCCTTGTTATTACAATAAACAACGCGTAAAAAAGGAGTTTGGGTGCCTTTACAAAATCAACCTGTGAAAAAAATTTCTCAAGTGCCTTTCCAAAAGCTTTTTCTCAAGTATTTTTAAACTCCTCCACAAAGGGGCAAGAATTCCGATTTCAATTTTTTCCCTGGACTATTGGATCAGCTTAATATTTTTAAATACAGGTTTGTGAAATGCGCGGATATAATCCTTTTACTGACCTTATTTTACAATGCCTGTATAATTTATTATTTCTGAACTATATCGCGTATTATAATTAACCATCTTTAAAATATATGACAAGTACATATTTGTATTTTGTACGCTGTTTAGTAAAGTTAATTAGAACCGCTTTAAAAGACCATGAACGTAAATATAAAGCGATATGTATGTTAGGGTGGGTCACGACTGTATGGGAGAGTTTTTTTTCTTGTTTTGATTTGTGTAATACTGATAAAGGGGTGTATGTTTTAAGGTTTTCACGGCCAAAAAGTATTTTTGTTATTGTTTTTGGGGTGTTATGCCGTGTTTCGCTACCTCCTTCTTTAGCCAACGTTTCGGACAGCGTTACAGTGTCCATCATCAGAAACGTTGGCTAAAGAAGGAGGTAGCGAAACACGGCATAACACCCCAAAAACAATAACAAAAATACTGATAAAGGGGTGTTAAATGCAGATATAAAATCACGTAATTTTTTAATAATATTTGGATATCATCTTCTTCCTCCGGATTGACTTTGAAATTTCACAAAATAGAGAAAAACTCACCCTTGTTAAATTAAAAAAAAAAATGTTAGATAAACCATTAAAAAATAATAATTTTTAATAAAACACGAAATAGAGGGAATATTTTGATTTATTTATTTAAAAAAATATTATTATATAATTCAAATTATCTCCAGGCAGTGTATTCAAATACCAGCAAACTTACTCTCAAATTTCGGCATAATTTTCGGCGAAACTCAATCTTGGAACTTTTTATAAAAATATACAACATTTGCTATGGAAGATTACAAAAAATATGGTTTAAAAAATTCATAGTAACTTTTATATACACTAAAAATAACTCCTTAAAATGAAAATTTTCAAAACTTTGAAGTGAATCTGGAGGAAGAAGAACTTATCAGAAATTAAAAAAAATTAAACACGTCGTTTTGAACCCATTTGGCACCCTTTTATCGCTCTTAGAATTTATAAATAACATTTTTTTATAAATGACCCACCTTCGACGGCCTCCGTGGTCCCGAGGTAAGACTCTGGACTCACAATCCGAAGGTCGCGGGTTCGAACCCGGCGTGCGCAAATAAATTTTATTTGATATTTGTGTTATTTCACAATTTATTCATTTAAAATAATATGTAGTATATTTGCGGCACGTTCCAGAGTGGAAGATACTATCAGTATCGCCCTGGTGTAAGACCACCATTCAGAATTGAAACGTTGCTTGAAAATGGCTTTAGCCGTGTTTAGTGACCAGATCTGAATAGCCAGGTACTTCCCCACCTTCCTCTTCCCTATCTCCTTCCCCTCTCCACTACCTTCAGCCTCACAACATACCCCGATTGGGGATGCCATAGTCTCACTGGCTCCAGACGGGAGCAGTTGGGACTCTTGTGCGGTATTAACTATAAAAAAAAAAAAAAAAACCTTAGTATGTACTATTTGTAGTTTACAGTACGCATTTCTATTAATTAGCTGAGTGAGTCTAACACTCCTTGAAAGCAAATATTAAATTTACAAAAATTTTGAGCGAAAAATGCAACGTAAATACGAATTAATGCCCCCAAAAGATGAATTATCGTAATATACGGGGTATTATTAAAAAAATAATAGGTGTTTGACGGTTGGGGGCGGGGTAAGAGATTGGGCGGTTATTCGGCTGAGTGACCAGCGAAGACCTCCAGAAGAATTTTTTTGTTTGATTTTGAAGAAAATTTTTTTTTAAAAAAGCCATCAGAAAAGTCACCGGAGACCAAAATTTTTGGTTTTAATATTACATTTTTTACTCTATATAATGTCGGGAATCACTTTTAATAAAATAAAAGCTTGGAACTTGTTCAGAAGGGGTGAATCGTTTCGCGAGTATACACGCGTACGTTTGCGTTCAGGAGGAGTGTGGTACGCGAGAACTTTTGGGAACATAATATGTTCCCAATTGTTAATAGTATTAACAATTTCGTATCAAAATTTTGCCGCTCCATTAGTACCCTTTACACACAGAGTTCGGAGCGGGACGTGCCCCGCACCACTTCAGGCCGCCGCGCAGAAAATTCTCACAGTGAACTGCGCTGTAAACCGTTATCTTACTTTCGGTCTTTACTTTTCTGCGCGGCGGCCTGAAGTGGCGCGGGGCACGTCCCGCTCCGAACTCTGCGTGTAAAGGGTACTATTGTCTTTGGTACGTGCACTCTTTTTGCAGTTCGCGCGTAAACTGGACCCAGCCAAGGAGTTCGTAGAGTTCGACTCACGCGAGCGTCGCGCGAGTGACGCGCGTGTCGAGAGTCAAGCGTACTAAACGCGTTTTACGCCCGTATTTAAACACGCGCGTTGCTTGTGAATGCAATGTACCTATTGGCGCCCGGTACCTCGCCAACGCGCGTTTGCATACGCGCCAACTCGCGTACGGGCCTCGTATGGCTCATTGGCTCGTTGGCCCGTTGGATCATTGTCTCGTTGGCTCGTTGGCTCGTTGGCTAGTTGGCTAGTTGGCTCGTTGGTTCGTTGGCTCGTTGGCTCGTTGGTTCGTTGGCTCGTTGGCGAAGTGACGCGTATGCGCGAAACGATTCACGGCGAGTTCGCTCTTTCTGAACAAGGTCTTCTGAATAAGGTCGGGAAAAATTGATCATAGGGATCGCTTCGTTTGATTTGCAAAAATTGGTGTTTCTAGTAGAATAAAGAAGAACGTTCCATTAAACTCAATAGCCCAGCGCTCTGTTTCACTTACACTCACTTGACTTCGTAGATCTCAATACCATTTAAATTTCGCAAACACAGTTTTGTATAGGAAATTTAAGCCTCGATTATACAAACATTTGGATCACGAAACACGCCCATAGGGCACTTCTAGTTATCGCCTTCATTCTCCGATGTTTAAATATAAATAAATCTGTTGTCACTTCTTTACGGACAAATTCAAATTGAACATAATAAATCCCAAATTTCACGTTTTCTAATTTTTGTACATGTGCATACATATATGTTTATCTACGCTTTAAGCCACTTCTTAGTATATATTTTAATTAATATTGTAAACAATTAATCGTACGCAATCTCTCTGCGGTAGTACAATAGCTGCAATGCGCCTATAAAATCTCCCCTGGGTATACGTAATAACGTTCCTCTTCTGCCCTCGTTTTAACCTAATCGAATGTTTTCGATTCAACATTTAAGCCACAGTTGTCTAGTTTATTTATCTTTTTTTATGTGAATACCTCACAAGAGTCCCAGCTGCTTCCGTCTGGAGCCAATGAGACTATGGCGTCCCCAATTGGGATATGTTGGGAGGCTGGAGGTAGTGTAGTGGGGAGGGGAAGATGGGGAAGAGGAAGGTGGGAAGTACCTGGCTATTCAGATCTGATCACCAAACACGGCTAAAGCCATTTCAAGCAACGTCTCAATTCTGAATGGTGGTCTTACACCAGGGCGATACTGAGAGTATCTTCCTATCTTCCACTCCGTGTGATTATATTAAGTTTTGTGAGTTCCTGCGTTTGCCAAAATACTTGGTACAAAATATTACATTTGTATTGGTATCTATGCAATCATTTTTTCGATCTTTAAGGAATAATATTTATTATAATTATCTAAAATGAGTAAATTGAATCAATTCCCGTAAAACAGATTTATCTGTATGTATCTTTACGAAAAATGTTAAATTAAAATTTATTATTAATTATTGAAATATTCATATCCAAAAAGTTTATGTTCAAATTTTGGTCAATCTCTAAAGTAAATTTTATGTTTTTATGGAGTTTGTTCAAGAAATTATGAAAAATATTAAGTTGTCTCAATGTACCTGTCCCTGTCCTGTATTTAAAATTAGTTGGTAAACCACGAAGAAGTGAGCTTAGCTCACGAAACATGTTGGTTTTGTAAACAATAAAAGTGGTAAAAACTAAGTATATTATTAATTTTGAAATAAATATATATAAATATAAAGATTGAACAAATTTATAAACAGAAGAAATCTGTTAAGTTAATAAAATAATCCCTTTGTCTTTCAAATCTTTGCTCACATCGGAAGCAAACTGCTGACTGCTCGGATGAAATAACGAAGTCCTATTAAAGCTTTAACAAGATGTTTTATCCGTTTTTCCATTACTCTAATGACATTTTAATGAACTTTGCAGTGTTTTCTTTATGGTTTCATATCACGAACAAAGAAAATACAAATGGTGCGTAGAAATCTATAGGAAAAACCATTGAACCCTTGAAAAATAAAAGTTATAACGTCGAAAATAGCCCGCATCGGCACACGTACACGAAAAGCGTAATTTTATCGTAAGTGGTATTCGTTAGGCTGGCTTTACATTCGTAAGTTTTTTCCCGTAATTCGCTCGTGTAAGCGAATTGTGGCCAAATTACTAATGTAAACGACACCAAAAGTCACTTAACGTAATTTAAAGCATGTTGCAGAACTTCTTCCGGAAGTTTTTTGACAGGTCTAATCGCGTCCGCGCGAAATTACAGCCTTCTCACAGCTTATAAAATCAGTTTGATAAGCTGAGGGACTTTTTGTAAGACATAGTACCAAAATGCGCCGTTGCGAAATGTCAAAAATCAAAAGACATTTGTTTTTATTGGATTTTTTTTCATTTAAAACTAGTATTTATTTCCACTTATTTGAGTTTTCTGAAAATGAGCATCCTTCTATTCAATTATCGGTCCAAACCTTTATAATCTCAATGTTTCTGTTTTTAAAATTACGTATTTGAATACGAAGTCGGTTGCTGTCAGGTAGCTGTCATTCGAATAAAATGAAAGAAATCCATTAATTTTCGCCTTTGACGGCAAAAAAGTGCGTGGAGAATTGTTTAATTAAAGCCAAATTCTATTTCAGCACTTTATTTGGTCCTTTTCGACTTTATTGACAAAATCGCGTAAATTTGACAGTAGCAGGTCGTTGTTGAAAGGAAGACATCTTACCGCAAATAAATTTACAGATGTAAACGGTCGCATGAGCAGTTACACAGGTCGAACTTCCGAAAAACTTCCGTGATCATTAATTACCACAAGTCAGATGCATATATGTAAACGCTCCTGGGAGTAACCTGTCAAAATCTTACGTAATCCGTTAATTTTTAATTACGAGTGTAAAGCTAGCCTTAGGAAACTTTGAAATTATTTAACAAACCTCAAAAGAGTTCTTTTCTTTGAATGCTTTTATTTGTTTTTCTGGCGTATGTAAAATGGCACCACATGGCTTGCTGAATATGGAGAATATACTAAAGACTTCAGCCCTTCCAAAACATGTAAATATTTTTATTTAAAAAAATGTGAGAAAAATTGAAAACTCGCAGCACAAATACACGTATGAGACGAGGAAAAGAAATGAAATAAAAATCCCCTTCACAAAAACACCCAGAGCCAAAAATCGTTGATGTACGGAGCAATTGAGATATTTGGCGAATGAGGTACCAAAGGAAATAAAATTAGAATTTTTTTTTATATGAGCTCCACCCAGGAGGCCCTGAGGAAGACAATTTCCCTCAGGGCCTATGTCATCTTTGGTGATGCTGTGTGGAGGGTTTTTAAGGAAAGGAAGGGAAGGAGAGTTCTGGGAAGGAAAAGGGTTTAAGGGGTGGGTAGGAATCTGGGGTTCAGTGTGTCCTGGTCATCCGCCTCCAAGACCTAGTCAAACCTCACCCCATGAACCCGGGCACCCCTGCTAAATCACCAAACGCAGCGAACCACTTGGGGTGACCTATGGCAGAGGTGTTGGTTATCCAATAAAGGTTCCCGGGGCGGCGTTACCCATTCCCGCCTCCCAAAATAAAATATAAACAAAATTACAAATATTTGTGATTGATTCATCACAAAATGTATGATTTAAAAAATATATATACAAGGATTGTATTATGACATAGGTAACAATGCACGTGTTCTTAATTAAAAAAAAAAAAAAACACAAATAAATACATGTCCTTTTTTAAAAATCCACAAATAAATAAGTACATAAAATTTTTGAAAACATTTCATTACAGTAACCAACATTGATTTAACATAACATTATTTTAAATATTTTAGACGCCCACTAGGTTTGGGTTATTCCCATTCTTATCAGGGAACAATGCGTTTTACTTCTAAAAACCACACAAAAATTTTTCGCCATTATCTATACTTCTGTGCTAATGAAACTGCGTGTGTTTGTTTTTTAAGCTTTCACGCATAAACCAAAAATCCGATTTTAAAAATTCTTTCACCAATAGAAAGCTACATTGTATGCGAGTAATATAAGCTGTATATGATGGTAAGCTCTGGCGTTATGAAATTATAAATATTAATATATTATATTTCTTGTACGTTTTCTGTAGCAACAAAAACGAGTTATTGCTAACGTCAGAAAACAAATCGTTGCCATGGAAACGATTTTGATATTTTTAAATAAAAATGAATCTCCGAAATGTTTGTATGCGCCTAACTTCCGAATGACTGCACCAAATTGGATAATTCTTTTTTTCTTTGAGCTCTGGCATTATTAGGTGGCACGCGTGCTGTTGGAAAACTGAATGTAGCGGTAATGACTATATGGAATGTGGAAGAGAGGTGTGGGGAGGGGGACGGGGATCAATTAATAAGTGCAAGCGCTACAGTAATTTCCCCCTAATACCATGCGAGCGAAGCCGCGGGTAAAAAAGCTAGTTTTTATATATTTATGAATTCATCAACCGCAGACGAATGGCGCGTTTGACAAAAAATGTAGTTATTGCGACTGCACAATACAAGAAACATACACATTACAGGAAAAATCGAAAAAAACGTTTAAAAGTTTATTCACTGAAAAAAACGCATAAAGACGTATCGGTAGTCTGAACACATAGAGAAGAAAATGCGGTTCTGAACAAATGTGGATGGCATTTTGGTCTCGGGTATCTTTTTTTAAACTAAGCACTTTAAAAAAACAGT
Source organism: Glyphotaelius pellucidus (assembly GCA_936435175.1). NCBI lineage: Eukaryota > Metazoa > Arthropoda > Insecta > Trichoptera > Limnephilidae > Glyphotaelius > Glyphotaelius pellucidus. The sequence goes on along the minus strand of OW386538.1, from coordinate 27,138,958 downwards.
AGTTATCGAGTAGTACGGATTGGGGTGGGGTTGGGCGGTTACTCGGCTGAGTGATCAGTGACGACTTGCGAAAGATTTTTTTTTAAATCACCGAAGACCAAACTTTCATTTGCAGTTTTTAATTGAAATAAGGTTAGGAATCTTTGATTAAAGTTTGTCTATTACGTGGTGATACAGTAGCTGTAGATTATATATTTTACGGTAAGGCAGCGGTAGGTTTTATTAGGTTAGTATATTTTTCTTAACTGTTCTGTTTTATCATGAAACCGTTTATCAACCGTGTACTCACCTCTAGCTCATGCCACTGCATTTCGTTAGGTGCCAAACTGCGCTTAAATCGACGCAGATTGTTGTAGCCAGCGGAAAAACGGTGTCTGACGGGGGGGAAATCGATTTCATAATTGAATTCAGCTGACGACGGAACGTAGACGAATTTCACATCAACCGTTTTTAAATGGGAAGCTTGTTCCATTAAATCCCAGTCGATGGCCCATTACAAAGCTGAAATTTCCTACTGCTGGCAGAGGATCAATTTGTCACAAAGCGTAACGGAGCTTTTTCAAAAAATGTTCAAATAGGTTTCGCAACAGACCTAACAAATGGGTTGGTTAGGAGGAAAATTTAATATTTCCAGAGGGTTGACGAGATGACGAGTATCGCGTCTCCGTCAGGGCGAGCAGAAGATACAGTGGCGTTAATTTCCGTTGCAGAAAAAATAATCGGTCAATGGGCTCTTATTTCATGTTTATTTCATTTGTACTACTTTTCGTAGACTTTCGTAGAGGGAGGGACGACTCCCTGATTTTGCAGTCCTTATAAGAACCCGGGTGGAAGGGATGGGATACACTAATTGTAGAATCCCGCAAGAGTTCAAATTCCAGCATCGAAGAATACTGGAGAAAGTTATAGGTCCAATCAATCTCGAATACAGACTGCTACAGACCGTTACCGTCTTTTTTGTTCCTTAAATTCGTATATTTTTGTATTTTTTTCCTTCTTTTAAAGTGAATACCGCACAAGAATCCCACCTGCTCTTAACTGCCCGGTGCCAGCGGGACTATTGCATCACCAATTTGGGTATGATATAAGGTTGAAAGGAGTTGGGAAGGGAAGGAGATGGGGAAAAGGAAGAACCTAGCTATTCTGATATGGTCATCAAACGCATCAAAAGCCGTATCAAGCAACTTCTAGCTTTTTAATGGTGGTCTTTCATCGGGGAGATACTGAAAGTATCTACCAATCTGGATTGCGCGACATGATTTCTTTGCTTTAGTACAGTAATAATTTTCTCCACCCTTCGCGCTAAAGCATGTCATTTAAATATTTATCAATATCTTAACCGTAAGGCAGACATCTATTTGTTTGCTAAACTGAAATAAAGTGTGATCGACGAGCTCAGGCGTCATGAAATTTGCGCAGCTTTGCTTGCGCTGTTTGCAGTTGGGGAATTTCCTTTTCAGTCCACTGCTTTATTTGTATATGAGATATAAAAAAGTTCAAAGAATTATAATATTTTTATTTTATTTTATGTAAATCAGATTTATTGATTAATTCTACCACAATACACATGTAACAATCTACATAACTTAAAAATATGCAAACGCGAGAACAATATATTTTTCAGTTCTTTCCCAATATATTTCTAAAGAAAAACTTTCAAGGATATTAACAATGTCTAGATACCTAGAGATGTCATTTAGCAGCACCTATTATCATGCTATGCTGGGCCACCACGTCCGTTCTGCCATACAGCTGCTCGTGGTTTCGACCCTGATAGTAGTTGTTCGGTACAACTTTTAAGTTCAAAAAAATATTATCGTGCCAATTTGTGAATATCCTAAAAGCCTACTTTTATATAATCTAAAATCTAAAGCGCCATTTTCTTATAATAGAAAATCGATAAATTGTCAAGTGGCACGCAATACCAAATAATAATAAACCATACCATTATATTATTTGTACGACGAATTTATAAGTTATTAATCACGTGCAAATTCGTTTTATGGAAAAAATATTGCCATAATAATTTTTAATTCTGTCCTTGTAAATAGAAATGATCGCGTAGAAGGGTGATCACAAATTGAGGCTCGCGAACCACGCGCGGCTCTTTGCTACTTGATTGCGGCTCTTCCACAAACGACGCGTTTAAAATATTGTTATTTTATTATTTTTTAATAAAATTTGATAGATTAAAAAATATTTTTCAATAGAAAATAAAAATTTCAGAAGGTGGATACTAAATAAGTCAAAACATTCTTGTGAGAATGGTACTGTTCTCGTCACCAGGATACGCTGTCGGCGCGGCGGTCACTGATAAAGTGTTGCCATGTCCCAAAAGTGAAAAACTATGTATCAGGGATAAAAAAACCATTTTTCGAAGAATAAAAAACCATGTTTTAACATGTTTAGAACAATTAAAAAAACATGTTTTCGCAAGTAAAAGTGTCAGTTATTAAAAAATATACGTATGTTACAAAAAATAAAAAATTTTAATAAGATTTTTTATCTGAATACCTCACAAGAGTTCCAGCCATTCTCGTATAGAGCCAGTGAGAATATGGCTTCCCCAAGTGGGATATTTCTGAGGCTGAAGGTAGTGAGGGGGGGGGAGGAGATGGGGAAGAGGAAGGTGGGGAAGTACCTGGCTATTCAGATCTGGTCACCAAACACGGCTAAAGCCATTTCAAGCGACGTTTTACATCTGAATGGTGGTTTTACACCAGGGCTATTCTGAGAGAATCTTCCACTCTGGAACGTGCCGCAAATATACCATATTTTATTAATTAATTAATTGTGAAATAACACTAATTAACACTATCAACTCATTATAATAAGATTTTTAGATGTAAAGAACCTGTTAGATAAACTGCTAAAAAGCAGTTTATCGGGACTTTTTGTTTAATATTTGTAGTGTGTAAAATAAAAAATAAAAAAATAAAATAAAAATAAATAAACAAAAATAAATAAAAAAAATCAAACCAAGTTCATTTGCGCATTCTGGGAATCGATCTCGCGACCTTCAAGTCTTGCCAGTCAAGAGCCTGACCCATCGACCACGGAGGACGGTATTATAAATAATAATTCCCATAAATATTTTTATTCGGAATACTTGGTTTTAAGCAACCTTTAAAAACTTTGGTTCGTGTAAAAAAATTCGGCTCACAAAGAAATGTAAATCGTTGTACTGTTGATATGTGGCACTTTTGACTGATGACCTTACCGACCACTGGCTTTGGGTCTTGAGAATTTTGCTGCAAAACGTTGAAATGTAAATAGAAGCCCTTGAAATGAATGTAATTGAGACCCGTTCGGATTTGGATGTCTTTGATTTCACAGTGGAGTTGTTCCATTCAAAGGACCCAATTGAGTTATGCTTATTTCAGGAACATCCTACAATGATCCTTATAATAACACCAGCAACAAACAACAAACAAACACTCACAGATATCAGATATAATATTATGAAGATTATAAACCAAATTATAAGTTTTTTCTACGAGTCTTTAGACTTTAGGCAAACATAATATAAATTGGATAGCAAACAATTCAATATTCGGAGAACTTAAATAATATTCTTACTGGTAAAAACGTACATGTTGCAAAAGGTACATATATACATATATTAAAATCAAAGTAGGTACCTATCAGTTATTCGAAATGTTTGAAACTTTCAAAATACCTTTTTTCCATCCTTTTTCAAACCGAATGTTTCTGGATTATTACAACCACATGACAATACATCTGAAAAGTTTTTAATCATTACAAAAACTCTTACGAAATTGTCAAAAATGTCACAATTTCAGAACGATATTTTGCAAACCATCGATTGCTAAATCAAAATTCAATTTTCGAACCTCTTTAAATTAATGAATTTATTTGAAGTACTCACCTACGATACTAACCAAAATCGAATAATTTGAATCTAATAAAAAAATATATTTATTGTACCTGTGTTACCAAATTCGATTAATCGTTCTTATAAAATACAAATGGATGTTTGTAATATATGAAAAATTGAAAATTGTATGAAAAAATTATAATAGGTGGCCCGCGAGTTGTTTGAAACTGAATGTATCGGGACTGAATATATGGAACTCGTGAGAAGGAAGAGGAATGCGAGAGGGGGTTTGCGGGACGGGGAGCGGGAGAGGCGGAAGGGGAACGGGACGAATGGGAAAACATACGCAAGGAGAAACAATTTCTTTATTAGTGGCATTGCAACGCTTGCCGGGAACTTGCCAGTTGCTTGACAAATATCAGAGTTTTTTTTGCTAGCTTAACTTTTCTAATGCAGTGTTAATTTGAATTAACATTTATTATAAGGTCCTAATTTTTTTATGAAAATAAGCTAATTAACCATCTCAGTTCATCTTTTTTATTTAAAAACTGTGTCTCTGTATTATAAACTTATAATATAAAAGCCCATCAGGGCGTTGAAAATTAATAAATAAATCATTTTTATACTTATCCAGGAAAAAACTTAAAAATAATTTAAGTATGTCGTTAGTCGTTACAATCCCCAATGCCATTTCTCTAGGATCACCTACAAAACAATGTCAAGGACTTTATTAAAAAGGTTGTTAATAATTAATAAGTTCTAGAATATAAATAATGCACTTACAAACATTGTAGCTTTTCAATGTTAATAATGCATGCATTCTGTAATATATCGACAACAATATGCAAGCAAATTATATAAATATTTAATTTGTAGCAATGTATATACATTACTCAACATTTCGTGATAAGTGCATGAAACAAATAAACAGATTCCACTTGTAACGCCCTCTTTTACTCGGTTAATATTCATATTCAATTTCAACTAATGCTTTGTTATAAATTATATATATATCAAATACCAAGTAAGGTAATAAAATAACAATACAGTCAGGACACTGATTCTCAAAACAAGATAAAAGCGGCACCGAACAAAATATTTATTTTAGCAATATGCTGCGAATGTGACATGTGATTCTTTAACAATTCCTATTTTGATTACGGCTACGTTTACGATTCTCAATTAATAATCATAAAGTAAGGATCATATTATATGCTAATTTTTCAATAAAAAAACGACGCTTTTACGATTTCAACAGTCAAGACTTTTCAGTCGACCCTAGTGTACCTAGTAAACATTGAAGCTTAGAGCAGGGTTACCCAACTCAAATCGTTTAGTGGGCCAAAAAAATACTGAGGTGGGGGGAGGGAAAATCCGCCCATGTAGGTAAATGGCAGATATTACCACAATTTTTTACCGATATTGTGAAACGGCGACGTTCATTGCTAGAACGTATATAAACTGACTGTACCTGTGCACTCACCCTCCACTTATTTAAATCAGGCCAGTTGTTGTATGAATACCAAAATTCAAAACATAGAGAGCTGAAACTTCATTTTGGGCCGCAGGTTGGGCATGCTTGGTTTAGAGTAAAGATAACGATTTTTCAGTCAATAATCCTAAAATTACCAGGTTTTCGATGCGATTTTTTTTTTATGCGATTGTATGTACTTGATGTTTATTATGTATCTGCAATCCAGTGGAACAAACAAAACCAACCATGCTTAATTTCGACTTTTATGTAACAATTTCAAATTAACTTAAAAGTCTGGACTAGGTACTTAATCGATTTTAAGGTAGCATTCACTAATAAAATTAAAATTAATATCACAGACCTGGATATTGCGGCGTTAAACCAGCGTTTACGAGATATAGTAATTCGTAGCCACACTACTTGTAATTAGCGATGTGTACAGCTGGAGTGGACTCTTGAACTCGGGTTCTTTGCGGGAAGAGAACCCGATCCAGTACTCACACCCAAACCCGGAATTCGGCGGTCCGCCACTCGTGAGTCGGGTGCAGCGGCGCGGCAGTTGCGACGGTCCGAGAAAATCGCACTCGAGTACCGGGTTCACCGACTTCGGTAAAACCCGTGCTTTTCGGTCCGAGCCACTCGCGAGTCGGGAGCTGGTCGTGGGCTTTTTGTTCTTTTGCGGGCTCCGACTCCGAGGTCCGGCTCCGAGGTCCGGCTCCGAGGTCCGGCTCCGAGGTCCGGCTCCGGTCAAATTTTGTCCAAAGCTTGTATTATTAGCTTGGCTTATATAATTGTTATTTTAACGGAGAAGCAGAGTTTGAATGGAAAGCATTCCAAGCAAAGCCATATTTTCTTATCTGAGTTTACGGGTGGTTAAAAAACTTCCACACTAAACGAACGGTAGATGGTTTATTTTCGTGGTTATTTCTGTCGCTAAAATAACCTATTTAGGGCAGAATTGCGCGGGTGGGTCGTTATGACGTCGTGCGTGGAATTACGCCGATAATACCGTGAATGTCACTTCCCATTTCCTAAACTTAGCTGAATTTAGTGAAACCAATCGAAATTTATGCTGATTTGCACAAACTGCCGGATTATAGGTGCAAATGAAATGTGCTTGTCAGTCGCTTGTGTTTTTTCCAAAAAGTGAGAAAATACATAAATCATCGATATAACTGCTTTGATACTAAAATATTGCGTTGAATTCAGTACATTCATTAATGCCATCCAATGACCAAAAGGATAAAAGAGCGTAACTTGGAACACCAACATATGACATGTAATTTGTTTGAACTTTACTGCTTACATATACGAAATAAATATCATGTTACATACGTGTTTGAAATTTTCCAAATGTCGGGGAGTGTGGGAGATTTCAAACATGCTCAAAACGTAAATAATTTAAGATCCTAATTTTTCAATTATTATATATCACTGAAAAAGAAGATAACAAAAATAATCTAAACGAAAATATGAAAGAGAACAAGACACAGAAAAAGACAATGGTCGCCACTGGGACTCGAACCCAGACCTCTCGTTTAACCGGGACGTGCGCGTTAACCAATTTCGCTATTGCCATCTTCTGTCAAACCGTCATATTTGTCAATCTCATATTTCAAATTTTAGAATAAAAAATATTATCTTCAACTAATTCTTTTTTCCATATTACGGGCAACCACCATTTTTTATTGGAAGCAATCATTCTAAGAATTGAAAAGAATTAGTTGAATATAATATTGTTAATTCTATAATTTTAAATATGAGATTGACAAATATGACGGTTTGACAGAAGGTGGCAATATCGTTAACGCACACGTCTCGGTTAGATTCCCAGTTGCGACCATTGCCTTTTTCTGTTTTTCTGTGTCTTGTTCTCTTTCATATTTTCGTTTAGATTATTATTGTTATCTTCTTCTTCAGTGATATATTACATTGATGGGAATAACCTTCAAAAGTTATAAAAATAAAGTTTTTCTTATAAAAATTGAAAAACATTTAAATTTTCCAAAAGAAACCATTTGAGAAACCCAATTTGTTGAATTAAATATGAATTTGTTCCACTTTTTGGTATATAAACTACACATATTCAGGGCGACGTATTTCAGTATTAATTTTACCTGAAGAAGCATTTCACAACTTTACCAAGATGGACTTTGACATTGATAAGTTTAAATTTCTCCATTGTCTTGATATGAATTTCTTGACACTGTCTATAGCTGGTCTTTGGTGTCCAAGTTCGGTGTATGGCACCATGAAGGGGGACCTCTACCACGTATATTCACTCTTTGTTCTGGGATGCGGATTCTTCTTGTATCTTACCTCTGAAATCATCTATGTGGCCACGGTAATAATTTTATCACCTTCAATGTAATCACCTTCATATTACAAAAATATTTATATCATTTTCTGAGAACTTGGCCGTTGAGTCTGTAATATACCCCTAGATCAATGATAGGTATAAAATGAACATATTAACTTAGACAAGACATACTTATGGTACATTCTTTGACTCGCTGGCAGAAGGCTACACAAATGAAGACATCTATGAACAGAGCTTTAGCAGTGTTTCCAATTTTAAACTACTTGAGTTTGGCCACTTTTTGTTACTTTTACACGCTGATGGGTCCAGCTTCATGTTTAGTGGTTCTGCAGCAATACCATACATCATCCCATCTACATTTGTTTACAGTTAGTTGTAAGGGTCTTTTCCTAAATAGCGTGGTAAATAGTTTCCTAAATAAATCGTGTGGTTTTAAGGCCATGTTCCAAAAATAATAATTCAATCGAATTTATTTTTCTCCTAGTTTCTCATTATTATTCCAATAGAATTTTTGAAAAGTTTTATTGAGTATTTTATAATTTGGATCATCAGAAAGATAAAAATAATAATAATTGGACAATTTTTAGAGTGCCGTTTTTTGTGCATAAGTATTTCAGTAATTTTGTAAAAGCTTTAAGCTCTACGTTGTAAACATTGAAATAATCGTTATAATATACACAAACAAGTACTGTATTCTACCTGCCTAGAGCGTTTTGACCTAAATCTGCTCTAAACCTTAATAAAACCATCAATTTGTTATGTTTTCGGCTCCGTATAAACACCATTTCGATAGCTTTCGCACCTGCAAAGTCCTAACCACAACACGTCTGTTATCTCAGGTGATCGGGGAGCTTGAGAAGGTGGTGGAGGTGTCCTTCCTATTGGTGACCCACATGGGACAACTCTTCAAGATCATTGAGTTTCTGAGGAAAAGGGACAAAATAAGGGAACTGGTGAACAAACTGGATGGTAAAATTTCATTTTTTTGTCTTCTTTATTTTAAGATATTGGCTAATCTTTGAAGAGTGCTTACAAGATATTTAATATTTAATCTCCTTACTTCAAAAAACGGTACGATGAAACTAGAGTCGTATATACATTGTACTTATTATTTATACAAAATCAATGAAAGCGGAAAAATTATTGCGTTGCAACGTGTTTATACGTAACTATCGGGGAAGCTGTACCAAATGGTCCGTACTACATCTCCTTCTGTTGAACTTGATAACTTCATCAGCGATTTTGGGAAATTCCTTCATCTATGTCAGTTGTCCCCAACCCCCAGTCCTTGGATCAAATGGTACCCGGCCGCCCAAGGCCCTGCTTAAAGATGAAAATAACTTTAAAAAATCGAACATAACTAATAAAAAATTAAATAATTATCGACAAAAAATAATTTTCCAGTTATGAACCCTTTCACGCCACGTTGATAATACCTTCAAAGTAAAAAAAAAACATGACTGGGCTTACATCTTGCACACTCGCACATACAACGTAAAGAGCTCAAATGAGACGCAACGACATATTCTTATATTCTACTTGCTCAAATACTAGTGGAATCGTTTTATTGGAAATCATAGGTACTAACACGCGTTTGGATTGTATTGGTGAATTTATTCCCGTTTTCCGACAAAATACTTATTTTGCGACCTACGTACTAGTTATACATATTAAGTGACATAATAAAGTGTAATATTAAAATAAATAGAATATAAACAATCAAAGCCCCCCCCCTGCGGGCCGCGTTAAAATTATCAAACGTTGACCGGTCCGCGGCGATAAAAAGGTTGGGGACCACCGATCTAGGTGATACCGTCACCCAGTGAATTCTATAAATCAGTATATTGGTGGACACTGGCTTCTTGCCTTCGATTAATTCGATACAAGTTCTAGAAAATTTTAAATTTTATTTTATTTGATGGAATAAATTTACATATTTATAACATTATTTCATAATGTGGTCGTCACTGGGTGCTTTATGCGTGCTGAGGCACCCATTTTACAATTTAATCAAATTTATTAAATGAATAAAATGAGATTAACACATTGAAATAAATTTAAATAAAACTGAGATGAAATAAATTAAAATACAATTATAAAGACGGTAATGAATAAAAGTACAAAAAATAAATAAGTCGACAAATTTAATTATTACAAACGGTTGACTGCAACGAGGTATTACTGTAATGGTATTGTGTGTTACGTCTGTACTGGACGTGTTCCGATACTAGTTTAGTAATCAAATGCACTGAAAGAAAAATATAACGATTAATTCAGACACAACATAAATGCAGCATGGAAAATGCCCCTTTCGTATTTTTATGAGATAAAAAAGAACCTCCCTTTTTATAACCGATGACTGCCTCGTATTATCGAGTTCGATACCTGTCTTGTACTTACTGCCTTCTCATAACGAGTTAGAAAATAACTGGAGTTAATGATGTTCTTAAATAAAAAAAGTTTATTGAATATTGCAGATGACATTTTCAACCGTAAGAACCCCTCACACACGGCGATAAAGCAGCGCACAACGTACGTGGCGGAGCGCGACACAAAATTCTTCTTCTACCTGACGCTGGCCACGGTGGGCATGTGGGGGCTCCTGCCCATGCTGGATCGCAGCGGACAGCGCTTCCTACCGCTCAAGGCCTGGTACCCCTTCGACACACAGTCCTCGCCCAAGTAACTACTACTATTGATACCCTTATAAATAACGAACCGTGTAACATCGTCGTTAAGGACACACTTATTTTCCTAGAAATATTTCGATGATGCAGATCGAAAATGGAGAAAATTTACAATTTAAATCATTTTTGGATTTTTTTTGTCCTTTACAGCGTTTAAAATTTCCGCTATAGACATGATCATAAGATGATATACCTATATTATTTTCGTAGTTACTTTGCATAGTAACAAATTCAGAATTTTGTTCTTTAGTCAGGGCAGGGCGTTAAAATTTTTGGCGCCTGTCTAAATGATTTTGTTGGTCATCGCAGGTAAATAAACAACGAAGACTTTATCACAATATGTCTAAATTGTCTAAATCAGAGCCTTGGCTTGAATATATATAGTATATCTATTTATATACTTCATGTCCTATTTTGTCTTTGCTTTATCGATATATTATCACTGTTTCTTTTCGGAAACTCTTATTTTTCTCATTTCGTGTTATAACTATGTTTTGTACAATTGAGCAATATAGTCCGTTAGTATAAAATAAATAAATAATACCAAATTATTATCTTGTATTTCAAATAATGAGTTATTTCTGGTGTTTTTTATTGTTGAAGAGTTTTGTTCACAATTTTCTTTTCTGCAAATGCACATGTACATGGTCATCAAGACCATGGATATGTGCATGTGCATCACCCATCAAGGGTGATGTCCACGAATTTGATGGGCGAATAAAGTATGTAGAGCTTCCTCTATTCACCTCAACTCTCCTGCTTTTCTTCTTTCGTATTATGTACACACGCAACATATATTTAGGTGATATTACATTGAAACCGTTATTTAAATATATACTTTTTTTGTGACCTACAACACTTAGTAATATTTTTGTTTAAGTATTGTATAGTAAATCTGTTTGGAGAATATTTCAATAAAAAAGTGCTATTATTGCTTCATAATGTCAAATAACAAAATTTTTATCTGAAAAATTAATAAATCGGAACCAAATTTAGGCGACTGAAAATGTATTTTTTCCGAGAGTTGCTTTTACGACAATAACTTCTAGTTTCACGGAATACTTATTTTAGTAACCTACCTCTTTTGTGTATGAATAAAATGACTCCATTATTACAACGGTGTACACGACTGATTTTTGTGGTATTCCTTTCAGTTTTACTGTATTAATTTATTATCCTCTGTTGAATCACATTTGAAAGTTAATTTCAATGTAATTCGTACTTTAAACAATATATTTGGGATCGTCATTTAAAAAGCATTACAAAACAACAATGGCAAATGAAACAATAAAATTATAATAAGTACGTAGATAGAAATATCATCTAATTTTTTTTATTTATTTTATATTGTAGAAACAAACAGTACATTGGTTACAGTGACGAAACAATTCCGAAATATTAAATAATAATTCATGATGAGTACCTACGATATGGTTTTTGTAATGTCTGCATTGCAGATTGCAATCTTTAGAGCACAGGCGTCGGGTGGGAATGCTATCCATGTTCTACCGGTATTTCAATGGAAGATGCTCTGAGGAACTAGCGTCATTAATCCCTTCGGCACCGGTGCATAGTCGGGAGACACGCCAAACGCGCGTCCAACATATGTACACGGTTGACATTTGTCACATGAGAACGGGTCGCTTTTTCGACTCGTTCTTGAGTTCAACAGATCGGCTATGGAACGATTTGCCGGCATCTGTGTTTCCTCCCTCCTACAACATGGGTCTCTTCAAGACCAATGTTCATTCCTTCCTCTCCTCAAAAAGACCCTCCACACAGCATCCCAGATGACATAGGCCCTGAGGGAAATTATTTTCCTCAGGGCCTCCTGTGTGGAGTTAATGTAAAAAAAAATGTCTTATTTGTAGTTTGTGGTATGTTTATTTAGTAATTATCGGGTGGTGTGCACAGTGTATAGGTGTTAATATGTTTGTAGGTGTGGGAAGTGGTGATCGGTGAATGGATATGTATGTGCGTTAAATAGTTTATATCGTTGACATGATGCTCCTTTTAAATTTGTACGAAGAGCACGGTTAATTGACGAATTAGTTGCTGCATTTGCTTTGTAAATAAGTGTGTACAATAGTGCTGTATGACGCGCACGTCTTAAAAATATGTTAAAATTAATTAGGGATTTTATTATTTAAAGTTCTGTGTACAAATGTTAAATCAGCTATTGCTCGCCTTTGTTGCAAAGTTTGAAATGTGCATTCAGAGTTATTGTTGAATTTGAAGGTAAGATATTTTATAAATTTGTTTTGAACATGTTCTATGCTACCAATATATAGTTTGTACCGCGGGCGGCAAGGCGTATTCCAGTGTACTTCTGACTAATGCAAAATGTAATATTACTATTATCCGCGGGTTACCAAATACTTATACGAAGAATACTATGAACGATTGAGTCGATGTGCTATCAAGGTAAACGCCAAGATCTTTACATTTCATTTCAGAGACGACAGGTTCGTTGTGGAATGTGGAATAAGAGGACTTAATTGTATGTCTATTTCTTGAGAATGTCGTAGTGTTTAGAAACATTGATATCTAAACGGTTAACTTTGCAATACTTACAAAATCTATCCAAATCACTTTGTAAGGCCACGTCCGCATAGGCAGGTGGCTTGCTTAGCGCCTAGTGCCTAGTGGCTTGCATCCTGGCTACTCGCTAGGATACACGGTGGCCGCACTGTAGGTGGTTTGCCTGGTGGGTCGCTAGGCGCCTTGCTCATTTGCTTGTCGGCACGTCGCTAGGCGACTCGCTAGGCTTTAGGCGCTAAGCAAGCCTATGTGGACGTGGCCTAATGCTCCACAGTCAGAGATAGAATGCACAACTTTGAATATTTTCATGACGTCATCGTTAAGTTATTGGAAATTTTGAAAGAATGATCCAATTGATCCAATTCGTTTATATAAATGTTGAACAAAAGCGGACCTAGGTGGGAACCTTGGGGAACACCAGAATCAAAAGACTTTGAGAAGACACCGTTGATTAAGATTGCTAATGTTGGACTTAATCCATCAAAACAGGTCACCGTGTATACCAAGTAGGATAAGTTTTTTCAAAAGAATTGAGTGAATTTCGCGGTCAAGGGCCTTAGAGAAGTCTTGTGTACGTAGTATCAACCTGCTCATTATCGTCCATCTTGCTATGATAATAAATAATAAATTAATAAAAGAGCGAGGTTGGACGAGACTTACCTCTCTTATGTAAATATGTGCTGATTCAGCGTAATGGTTGCGGAAATAGCCGAGTATAATTATTGAACAAGGTTTTTTTCAAGAAAAAGAAAATTGTGAAAATGTTTAATAAAACACAACTCTTTTAAAATAGAGCAAAAATCTCGTGGGAATTGTCTAAAATAGCATTAAAAGAAACACTGTAAATTTTTTCATACGTGTAATATGCAAAATAACTGAAAAACGTGTTTATAATAATTTTCGGAGCAAACTTTGCGATTTTTTTCTATCGAGGGAATTTCATATAATTGCCGTTTCGGCGTGGGGAATGTATAGAATTATCATCAAGAAAAACGTGTATTTTTTAAGAGGTTTTAGGAAAATATGTAATAAATCCGTTTCGGCGTGGGGAATGCATAGAATTGTCATCAAGAAAAACGTGTATATTTTTTAAGAGCTTTAAGGAAAATATGTAATAAATCCGTTTCAGCGTGGGGAATGCATAGAATTATCATCAAGAAAAACGTGTATATTTTTTAAGAGCTTTAAGGAAAATATGTAATAAATCCGTTTCGGCTTGGGGAATTCATAGAATTATCATCAAGAAAAACGTATATATTTTTTAAGAGCTTTAAGGAAAATATGTAATAAATCCGTTTCGGCGTGGGGAATGCATAGAATTATCATCAAGAAAAACGTGTATATTTTTTAAGAGCTTTAAGGAAAATATGTAATAAATCCGTTTCGGCTTGGGGAATTCATAGAATTATCATCAAGAAAAACGTATATATTTTTTAAGAGCTTTAAGGAAAATATGTAATAAATCCGTTTCGGCGTGGGGAATGCATAGAATTATCATCAAGAAAAACGTGTATATTTTTTAAGAGCTTTAAGGAAAATATGTAATAAATCCGTTTCGGCGTGGGGAATGCATAGAATTATCATCAAGAAAAACGTGTATATTTTTTAAGAGCTTTAAGGAAAATATGTAATAAATCCGTTTCGGCGTGGGGAATGCATAGAATTATCATCAAGAAAAACGTGTATATTTTTTAAGAGCTTTAAGGAAAATATGTAATAAATCCGTTTCGGCGTTGGGAATATATAGAAATATCATCAAGAAAAACGTGTATATTTTTTAAGAGCTTTAAGGAAAATATGTAATAAATCGGTAGAAATGCGGGAAACCGAGCCTTAAAGTTTGGTGTGATAACGGCTGATTTCCATTTGAGAGGAAACGATCCTTCTGTGAGTGATTTTATAGATGGCGCAAACTGGAAGACGGATATGTTTACTGCAGTTGCGTATAAAAAATCCCGTTGTATAATAAAGGAGTGTCTGTTCATGGCGGGCGGCTTTGATTTCAATAGCGCGATCGTAAGTTCACTTATTTGGACCATGCTGCTTTAAGGTATTTACACGGAGTACCAACCAGTATTGTGGTCCCGGGGAAGCGAGTGAGTTTCATTGATTTTTAATAATATTGATATAGATGATCCGAATTTTCAGAGTTTTTGATAATTATAAAAAAATACATCTTCCCCGAATTTGAGATTGAAACATTTGACACACAAATCCTCATCTGTATCGTTTGAAATAATTTTCAACAATGTAACTCAGATCAGCGGACAGTTTAAAAACGTACAGAATCCATAACAAACCAAAATTCTACTGCATAAAACATGATTCAATAATCAGATATATATTGTTATAGTGCTAATATAGATTGATTATCAAGTTTAGAAAATGAATACCTGGCGATTACTTAGCAACTGGAAAAATGTATGAAATTTGAAAAAACAATTATTATCGATTAATCCAACGCAAAAAAGGGAAAATCAATCGACCTTCTTCAAAAATCGGTAGAAATTAATCTAAGTGGATTTCCAAGTACTTCTGAGACAGTTCTCAAGGAATCACACGGTAGACAAAATGCTTCCACTAATTTATTCATTTGGACGACTGTGTGCTATATCGCTCCATTTCTGTATTCAGTTCGCTCTATAAGCAGTAGAAAGTTTGCTATATGTGCTCTATTTGCAGGACACAAGTGTGTGCACTGGCGACGCGATGCACCAAGGAGTATATGACTTGGAGCACAACTTATCGATTTGTGTAAACGGGGTTAAAATAACATGAAACGTTTCAGAGGAGACGTGGGGTGTTTACACGACCATTCTATCTGATCTATCAATATACCACTGAACGGTGTTTTGTCTTGTTTTTTAAGGAAATTCCAAAGCTCCATATCTCATGAATGAAATTTCAGAAAGATCGACGATTCCAAGTTTTTCTGCTGGTTAAAGGTCAAACATTTTGAATTTTAAAATGCTAAAGTACATAATATCCAAACACTCGATGGATTTTGCTAATCGTTAAAACTTTTAGACATATAGTTTATTTTAGATAAATTAACACTTATTCATTAAAGTTAAATAGCCTACGTATGGGGAACAAAACAAACTTTATGCTTTTAAAGTTAAGCACGCAAATAGTCGAGTATATCATTTTTTGAATTAATTCCAAATGTTTGCGTGTCAATGTTGGAGCTAATAAAAACTTTGATTGCCGATTTTCCTTAAAGTTTTCGTATGGTGTACATACTTACTTTTGGTATTTTAAGAACTTACTAATTTTGAATTGTAGTGTAGTTGTAGAGTAATTATAGTCGTAGCACTGAGATATTTGGAATGTTTCAAAATGATTCATTCTCCGTTATCACGGGTTTTCCACTTGTTTTCGCGTTGATTTATTTACAATAGCTGGTACCCGGCATGCGTTGCTATGCCATTTAATAAAAAAATTGTTTCTCTCTGCGCATCCTTTCTCATTCGTCTCGTTCCCCTTCCGCCTCCCCTTCCTCTCCCGCGGCCCCTTGCCCCCTCGTGTTCCCACTCCACTTCCTCCACCTTCCCTCTCCCCACTCCAATCCCCCTCCCGAGTTCCCCTCCCCCTCCCGCATTACATACATTCATTCCTGGTACATTCAGTTTTCAAACAGCTCGCGTGCCACCTTTAGCATTTTTTTTATACAAATTTTATTTCTGGTTTTCATTTTCAATGTTTGTAAAACATATATATTGTTTTCCTTCCAAGTTACCAGCTGGTGTATCTGTACCAGATGATGACGGTGATGGTGAGCGCCAACTGTAACCTGAGCCTGGACTGCCTGACGTCCGGTATGATGGGCATCATCGGGGGCCAGCTCGACATCCTCAAACTGGACCTCGTCAGCATTTGGCGGAAGGAAGTCATCCCAAAAGACACAAGTAAACCCATTTCTTACCACGGTTTGCAATGGTTATATATTTAAATATATAGCATGTTGTTTTCTCTTTCCAATACCGTTTAGATTTAGATCATATTTCTCACTATGAAAGTAAGGGAGACACAACGATTTCTATGAGAACTACGTGAGCTGGGACGAATGTGGTCTCCTGTGGGTAGATGGATTTCTTGGAATGATTGAATAATTTTTTATATATTTTTTTTATGCGAGAAAGTCGAGTAAATGCTAATGTGCCTGTACGGACTGCACGCCCCTGAGAACAAGGTTAAATGGTACTCATACGGCAAACTTACTTATTCTACAAGATACATGTATTAAATAGTCTTCAATAGGTACAAATATTGCAGCTTTCAAATAATTATGAAGGGAGGTATTTTAAATTATTATCAGAACAGAGAATGGGTATTATTAAGAAAGTAGAATTGAAATGCGAATGTGCTAAAAAAAGTATGTAGGCAGGAGATGACCTTAATCGGCAGTGCGAACTTTTATGAATTCATTTTCATTTTATATGTAATATTCCCAGCTTTCGAACCTGACTTTATCCTGTTCTATACCCAATTATGTATATGTATTATTTTTAAAACATGAAAATTTTTATGTAGAATAATTTAATGAAATATGATCTAAAATCACAGTCGAATAACGGTTATCGGATCTTCTATGTTCGAAGACAAAAAGAAATGAAATTTTTTCTCCTAGTTATTAATTTGACGAAGAGAATTATCAATTGTTAATTTGAAGAATAGAATTATTTTCAATTGCTAATTTGAAGAAGACAATTGTTAATCATCTTTATTATGTTAATTAATATTTACATTTTAATTTACTAGCTTTCTTCAGCTTAGTAGATGATGGTACCCGTTTTCCGTAAGAAACAAAAATGTAAAAATTTTATTCTTTCAACCACATTATTTTGTGCTATTTTTATTATTTTATAAAATTATTAACCTCAACACAAGCTTGTCTTAGTGAGGTCAAACATTAAATTATGTACAATAATACCTACAATATAAAGAAAAAATAAATGAAATAAATAAAAAAAAAACAAATTTATTTTCAGACCTTATCAACAGTGGGTTATCAGAAATAGAAGATTTTCCAGTAAAATCGAATACTGAGAAGTTAAGAGATTGCATCAAACATCATCAAGCAATCATCAAGTAAGTCATTTAACTGATTATTAATTATTATGACCAATAGTTGGATAAATCTTGACATTCAGCTTATGAGGAACCAAGAGGGCTTAAAACTGCCCTAAACCACGCCAGATCGCCAAGTAGTATAGAATGAAGAAAGTGTACAAACAGCTTAGGAAAAACTTCACCTAGAAGCCTAGAAGTAATAACTGCTCGTGATAATAACAAGCAACATTTGTCAATCCACACAAAGCAACAAACTCAGAAGATACGACTATTCATAACATAGATATAAGCGACAACGCCCGCCACTAATTAGGGATAGGCAGAGAGGATGGACCGCTAAGCAACTCGATCTTGGGACACACTCCTTGCTTCTTTAGCATGCGTAAATCGTCTCATACATATCCTTCTGTTATTCTGACTCTTGGCATGGCCCGACCCACTCGATCTTGCACGTCTACCGTCTCCGACTTCTTCTACCACTCACATTCGCGTCATATTTTCCCCTCATACTCCCTTCTTCGTTCTTTCGCTCTATACAACCATCTATGCGTCCCTTTCTTAATCTTACTCATTACGTTTACAGCAGGTTTGCATTCTTTGCGAGTCCTCACATACGCCTCAGGGATCTCGTTTCTACAGCATTCAATCTACTATCGTCACCGACCAACAATATAATATTTAGGACTTTTATCCTTTCTCTGCTAGTTCCATGTCTAACTGCCGTACATCAGGTTAAGACCAGCACTCCATCGTGAACATGCTTAATGGGAACGGAATTTTAACTCCCTAAATAAAACATTACAATATTGTACAGAGACAATATTTTGTTAATTTAGTTTTAGAAGGAATATTTTTTTTAAATATTATACTTTTTAATTTCTTTTTGATATCGTCTGGAAGGCAATTATATGAATTGCCCCCCTCGTGTTGATTGTGGATAGCGTGTACGTAAGGTGTTTAAATGTAGGTATCACGTTATATAAAGTGGGTTTGTATAATTTATAATTTATTTATTTATTCTGTTTTAATTTAATTTATTTTATATATTTAATTTATTTCATATATTAGGACACGCGTAATATTACTTTCATACTGATATAGTTTTCTTATTGATAAAAGTTTTGTGAACCGAGGCCGGGGTAGGTTAGTTGGAAACAAGTTGGGAAGGAAGGAGGGTATTTGAAAGAGGAAGGTGAGAAATATCTGGATATTCGGAACAAGGTTATATCCATTTCAAGTTGCCTTTTACACCTGGTCAATAATGAAGCGTATTTAACACTCTGAACTGAGGTTAAAATAATCTTATTCTTATTATTATTTTTTCATTAACTCCACATAGGAGGCCTCGAGGAAAATAAATTCCCTCAGATCCGTGCTGCATCTTTGATTATGCTGCGTAGAGGGTCTTTTTAAGTTAAGGAATGAGAGGAAGTTCCGGGGAGGAAAAAGGTATGAGAGGTTGGGATATGAATCTGGGGTCAGTGTGTCCAAGAGTAACTTGTGTATCCACCCCCACCCCCCACTGCCATGCAAGGGTTGGGTCGAGAGAGATGAAATGGATAGAACAAAGAGTTCCCCTCAATCAGCCCGCAGCTGGGGGGCAGACGCATCCGCCACCAAGAGCTGAACGTGCCTCACTGTGAACTCGGGCACCCCTGTTAAGTTACCATACGTAGCGGACGGTTGGGGTGATCTATGGCAGAGGTGTGTTGAAATGCGTTGTAATATAACTGCTTCAATCTTCAAGGCTAAAGCCCATGTTCATTAATCTCTCTTACGTGTTAAAAATTTTACTAACGACCCAAAAAATATATACGTTCCGCAACACGTAGGTTGCTCTCCTTCCTTTAAGTTTCTGGTCAACTACTTTTTAACACAAAAGTAGAACATTTTTTGTGTGCAAATGCGAAGAAAATGTGGGCAGATACAAAGAACAGATCTGAGAATATGCAAATACAATTTTACAATACATAAAATGTTCTTTCCTGCGAATATGTGGACCACACGATTATTCGAGATACATTAAAATCTACAAGAACTATCTATTTTATCTCTGACAATTTGTTGTGATGACAATACCGGAGTACCAACTGCCGGGGATGCCAGTAGAACTATCATATTCCCGTAAGCGCTATTGCCTACTAATTTCCAGTCGAAACGTGTTCCACCATTAGAAAGCGATAAGCGGCGCGCGTAGACCAGATTCGTTAAAGCTTGAGGAGCATTGGAGGTCAATTGGAGGAAAACTATTTTTCACGTCACGTCTCATCTAAATATACTACATCAATGAATGTCCCCAATATTGGGTAATTGAAGGTAATTAGGAGAATGATTGGAGCGAGGGGGGGGGGGGGTGCAGAAAGGTCAGAGAAAGTTTGAAATGGGGTTTTTGAAGTAGTTAAGATTAGAAGCTTGAATATTCAGGAACATTTCAGATTGGGTTTTGGGAATGTCACACACTAAGCTGAACAGTGAAATTTTGGAATATTATCATAGGGTATATTATAATAAAAACAAATATAAAACTTTTTTCCACACTAAGTTTAATGACCGTAACCGGTTTCAGCTCGCTAGAGCCATCTTCAGACTGGTACAAAATATTCTTAATCTACGGTTTATATACATAACATTTGAGGGAGGGGAAGCGGGGTGGTCTTAAGGGTTTTAATCAATTATACTAATTACATTTGTTACTAAGTAGTTTTAGACTGTTGAATTTCTAAATATTTTGGTTATTCCAGTGGGCTAATTACCTTGGGTTTGTAGCTCACTTCAATATTGTTTAGGAAAAACCTTACAAGTGGTATGAATTATTAAAGACCTAATTTTATTATCAAATCGTTATTACATTTATGATGCATGGGATTTTTTTTTTTTTAATAGCTTTTTGAAGGGATACATGTTTACATTGGAGTAGGAATGGTCATTTTATTAGCTAAATACATATTTTAAATTCGAAATTATTATGAAAATTACAATGGATACAAAAGTGGAGACTTAGCAAATGACTCTAATTGTTTATTCATTACAAATTTATGGTCTATTTTTTTAGTTAAGCGGGAAATTTCTAAAGATTCTAGTCTATCTAGCTTATGGCCTTTATTACAAGTGTGGAGGACTTTAATATCTCTGTCTTTATCAAACGAGTGATTGTTTTCTAGTAAATGTGATGCTACATTTGATAATTCGCCTTTGTCATTTACCCAGTTTGTAAAGTGTTCTTTGATTCTGGTTTTGAATGACCTTCCAGTTTGGCCTATGTAATATGACGGGCAGTTGGCGCAGTTCACTTGGTAAACTCCCGAGTTTTCAAGTTTATCTCTCTTGTCTTTATTGTTGATTAAAATTCTTCCCAGAGAATTCACATTATAAAAAGCTGTTTTGAATTTATCATTATGTAGGTTTTCTATAAATTGAAAATTCTAATTTTTTGTTAAACCTACATATAGTGATAACATCATACACAACACATCTAGACACCACATTTCACATAAACTATCGGTATTTTATTCACTCATTCACAGACTTCTACATGTGCCTTTGAATTATATAAACTATACAAATGAATTAAATATTATTAAAACTATAGCAAAGAACAATGGATACAAGAGTGAAACTATTGACAGTTTATTGAAGAAAAAAGATAAAAAGCTTACATTAGCAATTATTTCACAAGGCCTTGAAAATAAAAATGAAAATGATACCTCTAAACAATGGATTAAAATCCCTTATATTGGCGAAATATCGACAAAAATATCCAGATTAACTAATAATGATAAATTCAAAACAGCTTTTTATAATGTGAATTCTCTGGGAAGAATTTTAATCAACAATAAAGACAAGAGAGATAAACTTGAAAACTCGGGAGTTTACCAAGTGAACTGCGCCAACTGCCCGTCATATTACATAGGCCAAACTGGAAGGTCATTCAAAACCAGAATCAAAGAACACTTTACAAACTGGGTAAATGACAAAGGCGAATTATCAAATGTAGCATCACATTTACTAGAAAACAATCACTCGTTTGATAAAGACAGAGATATTAAAGTCCTCCACACTTGTAATAAAGGCCATAAGCTAGATAGACTAGAATCTTTAGAAATTTCCCGCTTAACTAAAAAAATAGACCATAAATTTGTAATGAATAAACAATTAGAGTCATTTGCTAAGTCTCCACTTTTGTATCCATTGTAATTTTCATAATAATTTCGAATTTAAAATATGTATTTAGCTAATAAAATGACCATTCCTACTCCAATGTAAACATGTATCCCTTCAAAAAGCTATTAAAAAAAAAAAAATCCCATGCATCATAAATGTAATAACGATTTGATAATAAAATTAGGTCTTTAATAATTCATACCACTTGTAAGGTTTTTCCTAAACAATATTGAAGTGAGCTACAAACCCAAGGTAATTAGCCCACTGGAATAACCAAAATATTTAGAAATTCAACAGTCTAAAACTACTTAGTAACAAATGTAATTAGTATAATTGATTAAAACCCTTAAGACCACCCCGCTTCCCCTCCCTCAAATGTTATGTATATAAACCGTAGATTAAGAATATTTTGTACCAGTCTGAAGATGGCTCTAGCGAGCTGAAACCGGTTACGGTCATTAAACTTAAAGTGGAAAAAAGTTTTATATTTGTTTTTATTATAATATATTATAATGGAATTCCACCATGAATTATCAGTTTCAAAAATAGAAATATTATCATAGGGTTTGTTTACCATTATTAGGTTAGGACTTAGGACATGATGGATTAACTTCGGTACCTTTTTAGTTTAGAGTTAACCTTTCCTCTTACTGTACTGTGGGCGATAAAAATTGTAAACAAAATAGAATCGTGTGTTCAATGTTCAGTTAGCCATTAAACTGTATCCAGGATTTTAAAGCGAACGTTCTAAAACGCTTCTTCCGAAAACGAAATATTTGAGAGCAGAAAGTTCGACATTGGAAAATGGACAGAAGCTGATTGTTAGAGATAAGGAAAATTGGCTGTATATACGTAGAGTAAATTTAAACATTACTGTATAAAATATATATTAACTCGAAACGTTCTTTTTACAAAAAAAATAAAATCGATTTAGTAATAGGGTGGTAAATAATCCATTTATTAAGGTAAAACTAGTCTTGCGCAAAGACATGATTATTTAATTACACTAAAAACTTATAAGGCACTCTATAAGACTAGAAAAATTAAATGCGAAGATAAATCAGCTTCCAGCAAATGTAAAAATGTAATTGAGTCATGGATAAATACCGTATTTACCTGCTGTAACATCTGACCTTAATCTACATAAACTTTTAACCAATTCTTAATCTAAATTAACTTGGCTTTTCAATTGTGATTCCGTAAATACTGATTTTATTATTATTTATTTTTTAATTTTCTACAAAGATAATAAACACTCATTTAACCATTTAATGGAACCATTCCTGTCAAACCATAAAGGCCAAGGAGGAAACCACGTAAATTTCGCAAAGTTTTGACTTTGACGTAATATTTTGTGGGTTTATTTTGTGCTATCGTATATTATATTTACCGAAACACATCCCTTGAACAATAAACTATGCATAAATACAACATAAATTGCGTTTATTCGATAAATCGATAGGTTTTTCAATCTTTTTCGCTACCTACCACGCTCCGAGTTTGACAATTCA
Organism: Glyphotaelius pellucidus; assembly: GCA_936435175.1. Lineage (NCBI taxonomy): Eukaryota > Metazoa > Arthropoda > Insecta > Trichoptera > Limnephilidae > Glyphotaelius > Glyphotaelius pellucidus. Next base: position 27,115,353 of record OW386538.1, on the reverse strand, counting down.
AATCGCGGCAAAAAATGATGGCCGGACGCCATAGAGAATTTAATACAAATTATTCCGAGTGGCTAGGAGCATTTCGGGTACCTGTTACGTTAAGAATGAGAATGGCCGAAGCGATTCTGACCTTGTCCTTCATAAAGTTTATTTATACATAAAAGATAAAATCGCATTAAAAAAAATATATTCGAAATCTGTGTTCCGACCGCGCCAGCGCGGGCGCGGCACGTAAGGCTGGATAACCAACACCTAATAACGTTATTTATCAAATTTGCTAACAGTGTTCTTTCTACATTTCTGATCATCTCTAAAATTGACAATAATTGTTTTTGAAAGGCTATGATCCTGAAAATAACATTTTTTATAGACTATTTTCAGCTTCCAAAATCCTACAATATTGTAATATTAAGGTACGCCTTAATGTGGCACGTTAGTAACCAGTCTTTATAAATACTTTCCATCCCAAACCATTGGTTTTCTTACTTTACCGTTTGTAAGGAAAATTCCAACGAATTCAAGTTTTTTACTTGTGTACGAAGAAAATTTATTACCGGTCAAAAACGTTGGATACGATTTACTTCAATCGGAAGTTAGCCATGCGCAGAACCATTTCAAACCATTCCCTAGTAATGGGATACTAAAATATTTTGTTTACAGAGGGAAACGTACCGCGGATTGAGTAATTATTGTTAGCCAGAACACAGCGCAATCATAATCGGCCAAATAAATTGGGAAATTCAGTGCCTTTTCAACCTGGCCCGGAAAATGTTTGTAAATAGATTAATTAAATCGTGAAATGGAAGCCTCGTAACGAAACCTAATGTGAATGACTAAGCAATTTTTGAAAGCTTAAAGTAAGTATTTGTATGAAATTAATATGAACACGGAAGGATAATCAAAAGATTATTCACTAAATTACTACGATTTACAACTAACATAATTAATAAAATAAAAGATTGTAAGAAACCGGGAGATGCCACTAATTATACAGGACTAAGTTGACGAAAACGGAGAACGCTGTCGTCTATGACATAAAGATAATGTGGTTGCGAGATTAAAAATCAAGGATTTAGCGTTAGTTCATGTTTGCGCCACCGCCAACTTTAGGCAACGCTTCCCGGCTCAAAAAGAAGAAGATGGAGAGATATGTAATTACGAATGTTGGACAGAGCGCGCTAATATTTTCAATGATAAATTTGAAGCGAAAATTGTGAAAATGCTTAATAAAACATGACTCGTATAAAATAGAGCAAAAAAATTGTGGAAGGTATCTTAAGTATCATTTAAAGAAACATTGTGAATTTTTTCACTAATATAACTTGTAAAATAATAGAAATATACTTGTGTTTAATAATTTTCGGAGCATACTTTGCGATTTTTTTGTCTATCGAGTGAATTTAATTTGCGTTTCGGCGTGGAACGTATCTAGATCTAGATCTTATCTTCAAAAGTAACTTACATTTTTTTAAGAGCTTAAAAACTTCAAATGTTTAAGGGAGATATGTAAGAAATCGGTCGAAATTCGGATAGCGGCGGCTTAAGGCCGGAACACACATTACCGCACAGCGCCCGCACCGTGCCCGCACCGCAACTCAACCGAGTCTCGGTGACGGTGATGCGGGGCCACACTTGTCCATCCGATCCGCGTGTTGGCCGTGCCCTCTCTCTCACGATTACAGTTCAGGATTCAGTTGGAAGCCTATGGAGCTGTTTTGTGGGGACAAAGTGTTGAAAAAGTTATTATAATATAATATGTATATTAAGGTGGTCCAAAAATTTTTTTAAAATATTTTTTATTTGGCCACCCCGTGAATTTGTAGTAATAACATAGTCAAATTTCAGCGAGATAGCACAAGCAGAAAGGGGTGCTCAATCGAGTGTTGTTTTTGATTTTTTTTTTGTAAAATGCTTTTTATTTTTTGTTACATGACAGTTTCGTGTGTTAAACGATTAAATATATATTAAAATAAACCACTGAAGAGTTTTATAGACAAATTTAAACAGTTTTGATACTTATTTACTACACTGTGAAGTGAATCAATGTAATAAAAAATGTGTTCATCTATTCGAAAAAAAGACGAATTTTTTCTACTTGGGGTTCGAGATAATGAGCCACTGATGAGGCTTAACCAACTTCCTACTCTTCGGCAAGTTTTACTCCGTTATCAGCACATATTAAATAAATCAAAAAATGTGAAAGATTCCGCGCATGTACTTATTAATCGAGAATAATTATTGGAGTAAATCTAGTATTCCTACCAGACAACAAAATCACTGCATTGAAAAACTGATTCAGTTTCATAAGAACTGGCTGCTATTGAAAAAAATCAGAGGACAAAAATCTGAAGCACAAAGAAAAAGAGAGTATTTGTTTACAAAAGAACTAGACAAACTTTTTGATATTGCCCAGGCAAACGCTTTGAATTTGATAAAACTTGCAGAAGACGGTAATGGTTGTGAAAAATTATTAGGAGTACCTAAACTTAATGCAGGAACGGGGGAACAAATATCTGATACTGTTTTTGACACAATGCAAAAGTGGAATGTCACAAATAAAGTCCAGGCTATGAGTTTTGACACTACTGCTCCTAACACCGTTGTCAAAAAGGGAGCTTGTGCTATTTTAGAAGAAACGACAGGCCGTGATCTTTTGTGTCTTGCTTGTCGTCATCTCGTATTTGAAATAATGCTTTCAAAAATATTTATTCTGTGTTTTGGGCCATCAAGCTGTCCTCAAATCCCACTTTTCAAAAGATTCAGCGATATTTGGGAAACATTATCGAAGAAGCACAACTATTGTCTTGACCTCAAAAAGAACGCAGAACAGTTCGCTGAAAATACTCTTGAGAGTCTTACAACCGCTTTATCTGGGGGGAATCAAGTTCGTGGTGATTATGAAGAGCTAATAAAGCTAGTAAATGACTTACTATTTTGGAAAAGCTTATTAATTGTACGAAACCATTGATTCCGAAATCAGTATAGCAGCTAGGGGTGTCTTAGAGCGTCACTTATGGTATTCGTCAGATGAACTAGTTGCATTTGCCTTATTTTCTGACAACCTGTCTGATGCTGAGAAACAGGCCATTGTTCAAAAATAAGTTCTGTTGGCAGTAGTCGTTCGGTACGAGGTGATTCTGCTAAGCTTGCAGAGGTTACATTAGAAGCTTTTGCAACACAAAGAACGTTGAAAAGCGATAACGTTCTCGATATCAAGGACTCTTTCTTGCAATTATCTCCTGAGACTTGGAATGACAATATTGATTACCTTCAAGGCAAAAGCTGCGTCAAAAATTTGCGTGTTGTTAATGATACAGCGGAGAGAGGTGTTAAACTATTTAAAGATTACAACACGATACTCGCTAAGAAAGAGGGAGAAAAGGAATTTTTACTTCACATCGTTGAACAAAATAGAATAATCGTTTCCACTTAAACATGCAAAAGGAGTTAACAAACATAGTTTTGAAAGATTGTGACTAATATTATGTTAATTATTGCTTTGTTTCCGAATTTAGTTCACATTTAAATACTTAGTACACGTTTTTGATTAAAATAGTTGTAATATTTATAAACCTTAAATTACGTGTTTTACTTAAAATCCTGAACTTTTGTCAGAAACTTCTAATTCGATGAGCACCCCCTTGTATATAAAGATAGGGGGCTGAAATTTTTTGCACATAATAAAAATGGTAGGTGTAACAAATTAAGGGGGTGGCGACACCTATATTTGAAAATATTTTTTTTACTATGAGGGCCTGGACCACCCTAATGTATATCTAGTGCCAGCAGTTTAGTAGGTACCTACCCATAATCTCAATCTGTAAGAAATACAACAAAATTGAAATACAATTTCTGTATAATTTTGTGTTATTTTGGTAATTTGTAGAATTGTTAATCTACACGGGCTTCTCCTAGTGAGGTTGCAAATTGCATTGTAAACATTTTACCTGCAGTCTAAAGAAACAATAAATAAATAAATATTATTGTAATAATAAGATACGAGTATAATATCAATTTAATATTTAAAATAAAATTTTAATAATTTCGTCCACCGCACCGTGCCCGTCAAAAAGTAAATAAAACTAGTCGGCACGGTGCGGTGGTGTTGTTCCGATGTCGGTGCGGTAAGGTGGGGACTTCGCGGTACTATTTCATTGGGCTACTCGCTCGCCGTACTACGTCCAACGCGACCCGTCCAACGACGTACTACGTCACACGGCACGGGCGCGGGCGCGTTGCGGCTGTGTGGCCCGGCCAAAACGTGTAGCACTTTACGCTCGCAGCCGGGAGGCTGGTCGTGAGTGTTGCCAGCGTTGAGAGAATAACGTTGTTAGTGAATAAAAAAATCTTTACAACTCACTACATATTAAACGCAGTCATAAATTAAACAATAATTGGCAAATTTAGGTAGGTTTCTGATTCTGTTATACAAATCTGTACTACATTTGATTATTCTGAACATAGGACCTTTATTAACCCTTCGGGGAAGCAAATGCGGCTGTCGGACGCGAAGGCGGGATTCGCGTAAACGTCAAAAAGCTCAAACGATTACAAGTGACCACAGTAACTTTGTGTGTGAATACGCGAAGGGTAAATAATGTTATTATATTTTATGTATTTTTTTTAAATAATAATTTCGTAATAAACCGATTATTTTGCTTGGCATGTTAATATGCTATTGTCATAAATCGACAATTCAATGGAGTTGACCACAACTCACGTTTGTATGAAATTGTGCATATGAGCACACTTCCAAAAGTTACCAGCGTCATCACTTCATTACCGATAAACAGCACTTTGTCTTGTTCACCCCTACTTTTGTTTTCATAGAAATTGATTAACAATTGCGTGCTTAGTTCGAATTTAAAACTGTAAAGTGTGTTTATTTCACTTGACAATTTCACTTTCACAATTTTCTGAAGTCGAATAACAAATTTGAAACATGCTGTATGCATGCAATGCCTTTGTGTGAGTACTGTGTTAATTTCAACTCTGGCTGCGATACCTATATATTTATTTTATTATTAACGCCCTTTTACGTAGGCTAATAAATTATACAATTTTTTATTTCTTCATTATGTATTACATAACTGAAGTGCCCCAGCAACAATATTTCTAACTGAAATGCACCAGTAACAATATTTCTAACTGAAATGCCCCAGTAGCAATATTTCTAAATGAAATGCCCCAGTAACAATATTTCTAACTGAAATGCCCCAGTAAAAATATTTCGTATTAATTTAGTGATAAATTGAAGATTTGCTGCGATTGCCTCGGCATAATTTGATGGCCTCTAAGATCAAGAGATAAGGCTCTCGACTTGCAATTCGGAGGTCGTGGGTTCAAATCCTGACATGCGCAAGGAAATTTTAATTGATTAATATACATCAGAATTTATTCTTTCAAACAGAGTGTGTTTGCGGCACATTCTAGAGTGGAAGATGCTGTCAATTTCGCACTGGTGTAAGACCGAAATTCATAATTGAAACGTAGTTTGAAATGGCTATAGCCGTATTTGGTGATATCAATAGATATCAATAGCCAGGTCCTTCCCCACCCTTTTCCATCTCCTTCCCCTCCCCACTACCTTACAATATAACCTACTTCGTGATGCCATAGTCTCTTTATGCTCCAGACGATTGGGAGCAATTGGGATTCTTAAGCGGTATCCGCATTAAAAAGAATTATTTCCCTGCGTTAGTACTCTTATCAATAACGAGTACATATTTATTACGATGGTTGTTAATCTTAGAATCCAAAAGCTTATCATTGCAAGCAATTCTGGACTATTATGTGACTGCTCTATTATCATTTTATTTTTATTATCTTTCTTTTCTTCCTCTGAATTTATGTTTTATATTTGAAATTACTATGTTTTATATTTCCTTTTGTACCTAGTAACAAGTAAACACTGATTACGCATGCTGTGAACATTTATAATTGGAGTGTTAATACCTGTGTACTTCCCAATGGCAATTTTATAACTATAATCATTGTTAACACTCTGTAAATGTTTCAAACAATAAATAAATAAATGAAATGCATTTTACAGAATTTTATATAAAATTACCAAGTCAAGTCAGTGAAAATCCTTCTATCAGACAGTTTAAGCATATTCAGATAATTTTAATCAGTGTTGTAGTTCAACAAAATAGCTGGAAACGGCAACCTGCTCGCCGAAATCAACAGTAATAATAATAAATCACTTTTTCATCCCAGCCAGTTATTCCCTAAATATAGTGAGCAAATATCACAGGTCGTAAATTATTATGATCGTACGTTTAAAATAGTACATTATTCCCGTGTGCCAACTTTCGATCGATCAGAATAACGATCTCAGCAATTGTTTAGCATTTGGCACCATGGGCAACACAAGCTATTTATTATTTACGGTAAATGTTTATATCCGCACCAAATGAACACGAGCAGACCTCAATTTCTAAACAGCCGATTTTCGTAAAACTCATTATTTTGTACATTCATTTTCGATTGGCCGATAATTATTTTCGAACATTTAATCTACTATGAATGGTGTCCTGAAACTAGTGACATAAGCGAGAAATATTTTAATTTACATCACATTTGGAGTCCATTTTATAGAATATTTTTTTTCGATTTTCAGAAAATCGAGTCGGAAATGGATTTTTTTGAACAAATTTGAAAAAAATCGGTCGCTGCGGGGTAACTAACTATAGGGTGTTTTTTTTAGAGGTTTGGTTTTTAACTGGCAACATTGTTTCTACGGACTGTCAATTTGACAGTTGACAGTTGATTTGTAGTCAGTACGTTTTGCCATTTCACTATGAATAGACTGACGTCAGAACGTGCGCTTGCGAATTGTGCAAATTTATTTTGAAAACCATGGTTCGGTTCGCCAAACTTATCGTGCACTACGTCCATTTTACTGTCGACATAATTATCCATCCGAGCAAGTTATTCGGAAGATCATGGATTGTTTACGCACCACGCACACTCTAGTGGATAATACGCACGACAAACAGTGCGCACAAAAGAATTTATTGCTGCTGTGGAGAGTAGTGTTGAGGAGAATCCGAATGAGTCGATTCGCCATCGTGCACAGCAATTGCAGCTGTGCCCATCCACTTTGTGGAAGATTCTGCGGAAATATCTGGGTCTAGGTCTCCACGATCGTGTGATCTCACACCATTAGATTACTTTCTTTAGGGGTATGTGAAGTCAATAGTCTATGCTGATAAACCAGAGACGTTCGACCATTTGGAAGTCAACATTCGCCGTGGTTTGGCCGATATATGGCCCCAGTTGCTGGATAAAGTTGTCGAAAATTGGACTTCACGATTGCTCTTCATTTGAGCTAGCCGTTGCGCTCATATGCTCGAAATCATATTTTAACAATAATGGCATAAAATTATCTGTTAAATAAAGCCAATATCATAGACATTGATATTATTTTAATGTGTTTTTTTTTCAATTTGAATTTGTATACCTCTAAAAAAACCACCCGTTATTAGCTATTAACTTTCTTAAAGTGCGTAGACCCGGCTCCAACGCCTAAAGCTATCAGCTATCGGTCATATCTAAATCGCACAGAAAACCATCATGGCATCACTTAAAAAATATAGAATGACTGACGAGACTAACTATTCAACATTTTCGACCTACTAGATATACGCCATTTAATAATAATACTAATATTTGCTGAATTATATAGCGTGAATAATCACCACAAGGGCACATTTATAGTTAGGGGTCGTCCATTAATCACGTGATGTCTTTTAGCAACTTTTTAACCCCCTCCCCCCCTGGTGATATGCGGTTATAGACTACCCCCCCCCATGCCCAAAATCACGTGTATTTTTTTAGTACAAAGTATATTGAAATTTTTATCATTAAATAGATCAGTAGACTAGCGTTAAAAAATCAACATTAAAACTCCGACGGTAAACACAAAATTTGGACAAAGGCACCATAAATACCAGACAATAAAAGCTTTCAACAAGTTTTCACTTGATACAAAAAATGAGGAAAAAAAATATTTTCAGATATATAATTAAAAGACGTATTAAAAAACAAAAAAGGCAATATTAGAAACAAATTATTACGTAAAAGAATAGAAAATATTATATACGTCATACCCAAAACCATTACAAAACAAAGGTATATATAACCGTAAATAATTGACATTACCGCCTTTATGTATTTGATTAACATTCATTATTTCATATCTTATTGAATTTTGAATTGCAAAATTGACCGGTCAGTTTTTGAGTGGATATCGCGTTAGGGTCCCACCCAGGCGTCGCGTGTTCGATTCCTTGGCTGGCCAAGTCCTCCATCACGACACAAGCAACATTTTCCTATTAGTGTGGTGGTTGTAGGAGATTTTTTCAAACATTGTTGGGTTATTCGTAACCCGGGAATGTTTGTCTTTCTTTAAAAAAAAAAAATGGAGGCCTCAACACAAGGAAGGCACCCAGTTAAACCCACATTATAAAACAATGTTTTAAAATATAAGTTAACGTACCAAATAAAATTTAAAAAAATAAAAAGAACGTAAAAAATTGAATTACTTAAAAAAAAAATTAAATGTTCAAAAAAGAAAAGAAAAACTTGTGTTTTTTGAGTTTTCTGCGTGGTTACTAAAACTTTTCACAACCCGTATTTTTTTAGGTTCTTTATGTCATGTAGATTCCACCGTTTCCGCTTGTACTTACTAAAACTTTTCGAACACCGTATTTTGTTAGGGTCTCTATGCCATGTAGATTCCGCCGTTTCCGCTTGTACTAAAAATTTTCGGACACTGTATTTTTCTGTCGATGAGATTAAGTTGGTATTAAAATTTACTATAGGTTCCAGAGAGGTACGCGAAAATTACCCGTATTCATAAAATGCAGTGGAAAAGAAAAATATATCTAGTCAAAATATATATTATTAAAAAAAATATTAGCGTTGATAAAATAACTTTATTTTTCTAATTGTGTATTATGAAATAGCAAATGTAAAATTTTGTTTGCAGATTTTTGGAAGAGATAGAGCTTACGTTCATGAACTTGGCGCTCATTCAGTTTGCCACTGGCTGCCTGGTTGTCTGTATAACTGCGTTCCAGCTGACATTGGTAACTATTTAACTAATTTTTATTTATTTATTTATTAACAGTCGATATTCAGTGGCTGGGTTGGTATCGCGTTTGAGACCCCACACAGGCGTTGTAAATTCAATTCATCGGCTGGCAAAGACTTCCATCACTTTCCGCTTATGGTGGTGGTAGTAGGAAATTTTCAAATATTGTCAGGTTATTCGTAGCCCGAGAATGATTGTCTTTCTTTAAAAGAAAAAAAATGGCGATACACGAATAAAAGGCAAGATTATTATAAAGTGCAAACTGAAATTCAAAATAAAATGTGCTCTAAATATTATTACAATATACCAGACTCAGGCATTTCACCATCCTCTTGATAGCTTATCCATAGGACGACTTACATTAAAAAATAAATAAAAAAACGAAAACAAATAAATCCTCACAATAGTTTAAAAAAAATGCCTAACTTATCCGATATATAGCCACTATTCATAGATCAGAGTACCGAATAGTAAACTCGGACTTTATACATAAATAAATCGTTAATCGAAAATATGTCTACGTTATCTTATGGATAGAGTCTTTTAGAGTGACCCGACAGTTGATCTCCCGACAGTTGGCCCCCCGAAAATATAATCATAACAAACTTGTTAATTTTTGTACTCTATTTACTAATTTCAAACCTAAATCGACTTCAAAAATACCTTTAATAATATGTTGGTACGGATATCGAACAATTTATTTATTTATTTAATACCCCCCTTGAAGGTTTTTACAATATCACGTTATTAAAGATACATAGGTTATTCAGGAGTATAATTATAAGCGTGTAGTATGTAGCATAGTAAAACTGGACATTAAGGATATAAGCAGGTTCAATATATAGGTATGTAGTGCCGTTATAATAAAAAGTTGTACAAAGGAGTTAATTAGTTTAGTATAATAATGGTAAAACAGAAGTACTTAAGGTACTATGAAATTTGTTATAGAGGAATGTAAATTTACAATTTTTATTTTGTTATTAACTTAAACATGAATAGTTGGTTCTAATGCAAGTTTTAAAGAACAATGCAAAATTAACAGAGCGATAAATAGTACATATATGGAAAAAATACATGAGTTGCATTATCGTAAAAAGTTATACAATTCGATAAATTTACAATATAATATAGTTAAAAAGAGAGAGAGTACAGAAAAGTAAGTACTTAGGTAATCTTTACATAAGTATTAATTGTATATACAGTGACGATTTTTTGTTCTGAAACGCTGGTACATACAGAATATAGATAAGTAGTTTTTTTTATGTATTTTAATGAAAATATGTTTTATTATTCCGCGGTTATCCTTTCTGCACACCCCTTCGGGACACTTGTGTAAGTTGGTAATTGTACATTGTACATTGTGCATTAAGTATGCCGGGGACCAAACGTCGGGGGATCAACTACCATGGAACCGTATTTTAGTTATGTTATTCGCTTGTATCTAGATTAAGCGTAGTTGGTCTTTCATAAGCGAACGGAATGTAGAGAAAGGATACAAATAAATAAAATAAAAATTTGATTTTATACAGAAGATTATATGTAAAAAATGTGGTGCGTTATTTTATTGTTATGTTATGTTATTTGCAGCTAAGTGTGACATCATTTCCGTTCTTCTCCATTGTTCTCTACCAGTTCTGCATGTTGATAGAAATAGCCCTGTACTGTTTCCATGGAAACGAGGTCATGTTAAGGGTGAGTTATTTTATTATACTAAAACAATATTTTATTTATATATGTTAACATAAATTTTTTTTAACCGTTTGCTTTTTTCAATAGTTAGAAAATTTATCGAAATTATTGATTATTTAATTATTTGTAATTTTTATTCATTGTTACGGATCATCATATTTTCGCTAAATGCTAGGTTTCAAACTAATAGTCTTTATTCGAGAAAGTTGTGATGAGCTTTTACGATTTGGTTTGTAACAATCGGAAAGTTATTGTAGGCAACGTAGGAAAAGAAAAGAACCGTAAAAGCAATAACTGAAAAATTGTACTGTTTTATAGGTTAGGTTAGGTTTTTAATTGATTAAATTTGTCCATCGGACAATTTAAATTCATTTTTTGGTCTAAAAAACCTGATTTGTATAACAAGATTTCCATATTATTATTAAGAACCAAGATTGGTAATCTTTGGATAATACAAAAGCAGTAAACATTTATAAGGATAATTGAATTATTTTTTCAACCCTCTTAGTTAGGGCTTTTACGTATTTTTTAGTCTGAATAGATTACATTAATGCATTAAAATTAACATAATAAAATAATAATATTTTTATTCCTAGCTACATTAAAGGGAAATGCAATTCAATTTATCCACTATTGCAAACAATATAATATTTGAGAGTAACATTCAATATGGGAGGAGGGTACGAATACCGCCGCCCCGGGAACCATTTATTGGATAACCAACACCCCTGTCATAACGCTCGTTCGCTACGTTTGGTGACTTAGCAGGGGTGCGGTTTGTTTAGGTTTTGGCAGTGAATGCGTTTGCCCACCTACCGCGTGGTGGACCGGATCGGGAGACTGGTTGAGGGAGACCAGCCTAGACCTTTCCAGCCAGACTCTCTCAACCCATTCCTTTGCATCGCAGTGAGAGGGATAGATTCGTATTTCCGTCACTTCTGGACACATTGACCCCCATATTGCTACCCACCCCTCATGCCTTTTTCTTCCCAGAACTTCCTTTCTAAAAATATCCTCCATACAGCATCCCCAAAGATGACCTATGGGATTTTTTTTTACTTAAGTGTGTGAGCTAATGTAAAAAAAATGGAACACAAAATGTAAAATGGGAACAAAATGAATCAATATACCAAAATGAATCAACATAAAAAAATGAATCAACATAACAAAATAAATCAAAATGAATCAAGATAAAACGAAGAGAGAAGAGAGAAAAGTATTGATATCTGCCTAGAATAAATGCGAAAAATCAATATTAAAATAAAAGTCTAAAAATCAACATAAAAAATATGTTGTTAATGAGTACATAATTTATTAACGAAACAAAATGTTGGGAATTTCTGATTTGAATTTTAGTGTGGAATAATGAAAATATCAACGGAACTGAATTTATTTCCATGTAGCCATTAGACTGGAGAAAAGGTAGTTAGTTTGTTTTCGACGAATAAGCAAAGAACAACCCTGGAAGTCTCATATTACGATTTGGTACTCAAAGCATTATTTTGCATCCATTGAAAATTTAATTAATTTGTTTAAAAAGTACTAAATCGCTCACAATATCGCAACTTTAGTGTTTACCTAAATACAAGCAAAAACAACTAAATTCATTCTACAGAATGTGAACCCCCAGTGAAGAGAACTGTGAAAAACTTTATGTTTTGTTTCGAGCTGAGCGTATCATGTAAACAATTATTATGTTGAAATTAAATAAAACATTATACAAAATGAAATGCAGCTCGCTGGAAAGTGCAAAATAACGATGAATTCATTTCCAAGTTTCTCGAACCTTCCAGTGAAGAGAACATTGAGAAACTTGTTTTGTTTCGATATAAGTATTATGTAAAAATTGATTACATTGAAACTAAATAAAACGTTATACAAAATGAAACGCATCTTTCTGGAAAACGCATTATCAATATATATATTATAAAATAAAGTCCAAAAAAACGTACGGCCCGCAAAAACTCAGAAACGAGTCTCGGTACGATCAAGGGAGATATATGGTAGATCTCTATCTCCCCTCCGGGATGAATTTTACCCGAAGGGCGTGCTTTTGAAGATATAAGTGCTGGAAGTTTCGCCTACTAGAAATTTCAAGAACAGTCTTCCGGAAAGATCTAGAAGATTCGATAAAAATTCGATAAAACCCTAGAAAGTTCTGGAAGGAGTGGCGGAGTATGTCGGTGAGCCTAGGAGGTCCCAGAACGTTCTGGATGGTATGTAAATGCTCTAGAAAGTTATGGAAAGAGAAAGTTCTAGAAGCTTTCAGAAATGAGTGGCGGTGAGTCTAGAAAGCTCTGGAAAGTTTAGAAGGTCCGATAATCTTAATTTTTATCAATATATATGATTAAAAAAATGTTCGAGAGCATTCCACAACATTCTAGAACATTCCGGAACATGTGGAATGTTCGAGAATCAGGAACCAGGAATGTTTGGAAATCAGGAACATCACTGTGGAACATTCCAAAACACTCGAATGTTGACCTGTGCGAAACCAGATACCCCAGCTAGTACACAATAAAGGTACATTTATCTCCTTTGAAGTTTTTTAAACTAGCGAAGAGAACTTTGAAAAACATTATTTTTTTTGTTTTGAGTTAAGTATTAGATAATAAATGATTACGTTGAAACAAAATAAAACATTATACAAAATGAAATGCAACCCTCTGGAAAGTGCACAATATACCATAACTTTGCATTCATCTCCAAGTTTCTTGAAATAGTGAAGAGAACTGTGAAAAACTTATTTTTTTGTTTCGATTTAAGTATTATGTAAACAATTACTACATTGAAATTAAATAAAACATTATATAAAATGAAATGCAGCTCGATGGAAGGCGCATAATATACTATAACGATAGGTACATCATTTTAAAGTTTTGTGAACACTATCAGACAACAAATCCCGTCGAATCTTCAAATTTTTCGATAACAGGTGCCGCGGACGGAAAAGTCACAGCAAAGAACAATAATATAATTCTAGAAAACAGACAGAAATTGGAACAAAGCCAGTTCCTGTAATTCTGTGTGGCAATAAATTCAGACATATCTCCGTTGGCGGATTCAAGTTTCGCAAAATGACCCAATGGACTCACACTCCGATCTGAAATCTATTTTAAATGTCCTATTGTTTGCGTGTTATTGGTTTTACAGAAATCAATATCACAGTTATACCCGGCACGGTTTAAGGATAGGTTTGGTGAGGTTAGGTTGTTTCGTTGTTTGTCATCTCATTTTCGTATCTTGTCTTTAAACCACAACACTCCATTCAAACGATTCTTTCTTATTTTTCTTACGTAAAATTAATATCAATTTAGATGACTCGGAATCATATCGGTCTAGGTGATCTATCAGTTTATGGTTTTTGAAAAATGTGTGTTTATTTTATCCCTATCCCCCCAAAATCGTGGTAATTTCATTATTAATGGTGTAAAAGGCTCAAATTCCATCACAGTACTGTATAATATGCCTTAAGATCAAATTTGTCTTGTTTTCAGTTCGTCGTACAAAATAAAGAAACTAAGATTCTTAAATAATCGGTTTCAATAAGTTTAGTGAGCTTTTAAGCACGTAACCATTTTCCCCCTTTTTCCCCAATCATTCATTTAAGAGATAAAGCGTTTTCTAAAAAAATATATAAAAATCACGGGAGAGTCTGAATTATTGACAGATCAGTTTCAATTCTAAAAATAAGAATTAAAATAATTTTCCGTTAAATATTATACTACAGGTAGGTACTTTATCGCTTGTCTGTTCCCACAATCAATTGCAATTTCAAAAATTCAAAGATAATCCGACTTGCAGAGTTCATTGAACGAGAATTAGTATTTTTGATAATTTCGGGTGTGATGTACCTACGTAACATTCTAAAATAAATTTTATTTTCAGTACGCGTAGTGATTTACGCCGCCGTTCTTACAATAGTTGGTGGTGTAATGTTCAACATAATTGCCTTCCGAGTAGTCGACACGGGTTCGATTCTCGGCCGTGGCAAGTTTGTTTTTGGATTTAAAAAAAATAAAAATATATTTTTAAATATCCTGTGTTGCCATACGCACATATGCGTTTCACCCCGGAAGACGGGGTAATAATCAATATATATTCGGTGATTTTTCTCGAGTCTGCACTAGTTCTTAATAAATATCGATGGCAATTTCCAAAGAACGCATAAAAAACTACTTTTCTCTTTCATCTAGTTAGAAGAAGTGTCTGGGCGTGTTTATCCATTTATGGGTCCAATTTCGGCCGATATTTCCATTCAAAACTGTGTAATGATATATAAACCATGATTATGCAATTCAAATAGAATTGTGACATAAGTATGTGCTAAATGGTCTAGAACCAAAAGGTACTATATCAGAAGCACATTATTTGTTTCCATTCAAATTAGTACGGGAAGTACTTATAGTGATATATTCTTCAATCTATAATCATAAATAACTACTAAAGAAATGGAACCGCAATGAATTCATTTCGTAATGAACCCCTCGTCTCATAAAAACATTCGCGATTTCTCGAATTATCCATGGATGGAATTATCTATCAATTGTCTCTTCAACATATCCATCAACATAACATATTCAACATATCATCGAATTTATCGTAGTTTCTTAATTCTCCACAGAGTATCTCCGTAATGGACGCTGCCTACGAGACGGGCTGGTACGAGGAGGATACCAACTTCAAGCAGATGCTAATCATCCTCATGGAGAGATGCAAGAGACCGCTCTCCCCCAGAGCCGGTATGATCTTTCCTCTTTCACTGGCCACCTTCGTGGGAGTAAGTTACCTATACACATGTAAATAAAATCTGGGTATCATTTCGAAGAGATGGCGGCAAAGCACAAGACCATATATTTTGTAACAGGAGGGATCAAAAGTGCTTTGAATAAACTAAATCAGTCGTAACTTAGGCGCCGAAGAACGAACATTGAAATAACCAATTTTATCGTGTTTGCATACTAAGTAGAATAAAATTATTTTTTAAATATTTTCCATTTTATCACAAATAATTGCCCAAGTTGCCTGTAAAATCATGAAACATTAAAATCTTTGATGGCCTTTATCTTATAAATTAAAGCAAAAATAAATTAAGTAGATCATTTACGTACTAGATATTATTTGATATACCTTTGATTACAATAATATTTTTTCAGTTTGGCCCATTTGTATTTTATCTCAAATTTTTATCTCAAATTTAAAAATAAGATTTGTTTGAAAGGGACCAAAACAGACCGCGCAAATGTTTCTCTTAAATTATCGATAGCGGAAATTTGAAATGCTGCATAGGGCAAGAAAAATGATATGTAATTTTTCTCCGTTTTCGATCTGCGTCGTCGAAATATTTCTAGGAAAATAAGCGAGTCCTGTACGACGTGCATTTTAAGACGATTTTTCTACTGAAAAACTAAAAATAAATTAAATTCTTACATTACTTAACATTTTTTGTAAGTTAAAGAATTTACAAAAAATGTTAAGTATCAGAGAATGATCTATTCAATGCCAATTTCATTATAAAAATTAAAAATTTAATACGTACAAAAACAAAAGATATGATTTTTAGAAAAAAACACTTTCTTTTCGGTCTTCTGAACAATTAACATTTTCTCCTTTACACCATTTCAAATTTCCGTCATCGTTATTGTAACGATGACTGAAATTTGTAAAAAGGTAATTTTTTAGAAAGATTTTTTAAAAATCTTTACTAGGTATAAATCAAAGATCTCCAACTAAAGATGGTCTCTGCGTGCCGTATTATCTATAAGGCAGTGTATGCAACTGCCTAGGGGCCCCTGCATCGGCTAGGGGCCCCGCGCCTTGAGAAATTAATTCTTCATACAGGGTTATAATAGTTCAGAGATCTCAAGGAAAATCTAGATAGTATCGTCAAATCTGAATGCATTTTAAGTGCGCACTTACTGCTATATGCAAGGCAGCATTATCCATTAGGCAATGTAGGCAACTGTCTAGGGGCCCGGCATCGGCTAAAGGGTAAAGGGGCCCCGAAACGTGCATTGCCTAGGGGCCCCAACATGTTTAATCCGGCCATCCCTCTGTCAAGATTTTTCTGGAGTCGTTACAACATTTTCATCATGAGCTAAGAGTTTCATACGTCCATTTTTTTGGCAAAAATTTAAACATAACGCCATATTTTTCGTTTATTCTCAATGATAAAAATGGGTTGAAATTCTTTATCAGCGTTTAAAAGCAGTAAAAACATTATATTTTGGTGGTAACATGGAATTATTATATTAAAAACGTACTAAAACTATGAAAAATGGTGACCAGACAATTCAGAATCATGCAACTTCAACACCTCCATTGAAAAGTCATTAAAAGCGATAAAAAATATATGAAAAAATTAGTTTAATAGGTTACGTTACGTTAGGTTAGGTCATGGGCTTGAGATTTTTCTTTTTTTTTTCATAACTTTTAATGGCTTTTCAAATGAGTGTTGACACTGCCTGAGTTGTCATGGAACCCTTAAAAATACTCTTTAATGCAGTTTTAAGTCGACTACAAAATAAAATAATTATCAGAATGATTGTAAAACCCATCTACCTGAAATTCATTAATTCTCATTTAAAATGTTCCACCTTCACTTCAATCAGCCAATTATTAAAAATAGATGTTTCCAAAGCTCCACGCGTAAAACGAATCAATCGAGGGCTTTTATTGGAAAAAAAAATATTATTTGGATCCTGTGCCCAAATTGGAGGAAATGTATGAGGAAATTAGAGAAGATTTCACGCATTTTATTTTCTACTCGACTCTGAAATTCGGCGCGCGAACTAAAATACTTTCGACAAAAAGTGATTCGGTAAAAGCACTCTTTGTGTCAAGCTTTCAATCAGAGGAGAGTAAAAAAAATAAGTAATTTTATTTATTTTTTAAATTGACTCAATTTCTTTCCATTTTCCTGACCTTTGTTCAGATCGAGTACAGGCTATATTTATTTAATAAATTCTTTACACTACATCGTGGAACTGTTCGTTTTTTTGCCACGTCAAGTTAAGTGTTGCCTTTCTTAATATTGAATCTCTTCTGAAATGTGTGAGAAAATAATGATTACACCGTTTCCCCGCAAAGGGTCCGGGATCACAGTAAATAGCGCTATACAAATTATTCTTATTAAAGCTGGAACTCTACACAGCACAGTCTCGGCATACACTATTCGCTTCACCCGCATTCATTCATATTATTATTCCGGTATTCTGACTCTCTGTATGATCTGACTCGAGAATGTGATTCAGTTGAAAACGCCTTACCTTTCAAGGGGCATTCTTCGTAATGTTGTTCATTGCGCTATAAGGTTATAAATTGTTTTAGCACGCATACATCTCAGATATCTAATTTCTATCGCATGCAATCTCAGTTCGTCTTCACTCTGGCGGTTATTTATTATTAAAATTATTTATTAATTCCTTCATTCATTCAATCATTTATTTATTCTGGTGATGAGGGTGCGTCGTGTTATAGATTGTATTGCGTGCGTTTATAATCCAGGAGTTAGAACAAAACAAACAAAGACCGGTCAGTGGATGAGATAGCGTCGCGTCTGAGCTTCACCATGCGTTGTGAGTTCAAATCCTTGGCTGGCTAAGTCCTCTATCAGGACACAAACAAAATTTCCGCTTAATGTGGTGGTAGTAGGAGATTTTCAAATATTGTCAGGATATTCGTAACCAGGGTTTATTTGTCTTTCTTAAAAAAATTAAATTTACCGTCTCTCCATCAGCTCTTTAGGTAGGCGATCTCTCCGCGTTGCCCTTGTAATCACAGGAAAGGGAATGTTAGTAGTGGAATCAGATATATGTATTTTTGTTAACATTACATTAACTTTTGTTACATTAACTGCACACAGGAGGCCCATGGGAAAATAATGCCATCGCTCATAATGTCATCTTTTAAGAAGCCGTGTAGAGGGTCTTTTGAGGAAAGGAAGACAAGATCATGGGTCTTGAAGAGGCCCATTTTGTAGGAGGGAGGAAACACAGAGGCCGGCAAATCGTTCCACAGTCGAACTTTTGAAATGAAGAACGGTCATAAAAACGACCCTTTCTTATGTGACAAACGTAAACCATGTACAGCAGCGACATGTTGGGCGCGCGTTTGGGTTACCCGAATAAGCACCGGTCCCGAAGGGATCAATGGCGCTAATTCCATTCCAATGTAATACCGGTAGAATAAAGGCAGCATACTGACGCCTGAGCTCTAAAGGTGGCATCCGCTGGTTAAGATAGGAAAATTTATCAAATGGACCGCCTGTTTCTGCACAGAGTCAAGAGTTTTTTCAAGTATTTTGAGGCCCCAGACCAGATTGGCTGCCAAATTCAACAGTGGACCGCACTTGCAATTTGTATTTGCGGCTTTGGTACTATTAAAGTATCTGTGTGTCCTGTACAAAGCGCCCAGCTTTTGAAAAGCTAACTTGACTTTGGCTTTGATGGATATATTGAGATAACAGAGCGAATTGCTAACAGATTGATAACAGCGAATAAAGGTGCGCAGCCATGTGGAGAGCAAAGTGGACGTTTTCATTCAGCGGGTTATAGGGGTAACTTTCGTTCGTGTAGCGCGAGCGCAACGGTTTCAAAGGAACTGGTTGAAATTAGGTCAAAGAAAAAGAAACGGGAACCGGGGGACCCATTCGCATGCTATATAGGCCGTAAGGTGACAAAATTGTTAGGAACACATTGGTTCACTAATTTATTTATTTAATTAATCTACGCCCCTTTTAGGCTCTTACATGGGAACAGTCAATAAAATTAATAATTATTTATTTAATTTGTGGTTTTTTAAATGTCATAGTCACATACGTTCATCCTCACCTTGTATGTACTCATCCTTACCTAATATGTATTCATCCTTACCTTATATGTACCCATCCTTTCCTTATATGTAGTCATCCTTACCTTACGTGTACTCATCCTCACCTTATATGTGTTCATCCTTACCTTAAATGTACCCATCCTTACCTTATATGTACTCATTCTTACCTTATATGTGCATAACAAATATTTATTTTTAGAATTAATAAATGAACCAATCACATATTTTCATAATTTAAGTTCTTTAATTGGTAACAAACTGATTTGGCAGTTAAGCGGGTTCTCACAATGAAGAATGATTATAAAAAATAAAATAAACAAATTATTTATATTTTCTTCTAATTTTATTTCTCTTGGTAATTCGCCAAATATCCGGATGTACTCCGTACATCAACGACTTTTGACTCTGGAATATTTTTTTCGGAAGGGGATCTTATTTCATTTATTTTCCTCTTCTCGTGTGTAGTGCTGCTGGTTTTCAATTATTCTTAAAAATTTAATTGACGCGTGGCCATTAATTATGTTGTGGATTAAAAGTAAGTAAATAAATAATTCGTTCAAATGAAAAGATTTTTAATTAACAATTTCTTGATTTTCGTCTAGCTATTTTCTTCGGTATAATTCTCATAGCTTTATTTTGTAGCACTGACATTAGTTTCATTAATCCATCGTTGGCTAACAACTATTAATGCTGCTAAGCCAACGATGGCTAAGAATAGAACAGAATAGAGTCTGCTACCGACAGTGAGGCGTATATTTACGTGTAAAAACGCTCTTATTACAACTCTACTTTGACCTGTAAATTTGCTTGTTTCGTTGTTTTCAATAACTTAAACATAATTGAAGAAGAAGAAAGAATTAATGAAGATCAAGACCAAAACTCTCTGAAGAAGAAATTCCAAACTTTCTCAAAAATACAAGAAGTGACACAAACACAAGAAATACTTAACCCTACGAACAAAAGAAAAGATGAGCTTTACATAGAAACCTATACCTACTCACTAGACTGGAAATGAATCTGCCCCTACTGGCCGCAAAAAGCTCAAGAGAGAAATAAATGGATTTCTTTAGAGGAGGCCTTCACCTTCGCCTGAGAGAGGGGTTCTTGCTTATGAATAATTTAAGATACCTATATTACATTTTTCAACAAGATTGTAAATGGCATTAATTATACTTTTTCTTACTTTTTATAACTCTGTAACATACCTATTTGCAAGAAATAAGAGGTTTTTTTATTTGTTTTTATTATTATAACGTAATTGTACCATATTCAAATATAAAATTCTGAAAACTGAACACATTGGGAGTTCCCTATCACTCGAGAGACCAAAGTTCATATAAAATTAAGAGCAAAGTAAATTCTAATGGGAACATTAATCTCCTAAACAGGATGAAACTCAGTCCTGGCATTAAACATTTATACTTACGGCTACTGGGTAATCCGAAACTGGAACGAAATTATTGCTACAATAAAAAGTTATAAGAGCTACAATTTTGTCAGTAAACGCTTATTAAATTTACTCTATTTTCGTATTTCGTAATAAATTAAATGCACGACTTATTTGCTCGTTGAAAAAAACTTTTAATTTGGACCGGAATTATTTTAAGCGAATTTTAATTATTTACGAAAAGAAAAAGATTTTTTTAATTGAAACACTGTAACTCTTTTATTATAACAGTCGGTTTATTGAAAGCACACATTCTCCCATCTTAACGAAAGGATTGCTATCTTTGGAGCACAGGTGTCGGGTGGGAATGCTGTCTTTAATCTATCGATATTTCAATGGAAGATGCTCCGAGGAACTAGCGTCATTGATTCCTTCGGCACCGGTGCACAATCGGGAAACACTCCATATGCGCGCCCAACATGTACACGGTTGACATTTGTCACATGAGAACTCGTTCGTGGAACGATTTGCAGGCCTCTGTGTTTCCTTCCTGCTGCAGCATGGGATTACTCAGGTCAACTATTTCTTTCCACAAAAAACCTGCTACACAGTAAGACACATGCCCCGAGGGAAATTATTTTCTTCAGAGTTATTTAATTTTTTGTTTAAATGTCTTTAGATGTGTTTAGATAAAAGCCAAGTTTTGAAAGGGTTTCCCCACCTTCCTCTTTACATCTCCCCCTCGCTATCTTCAGCTTCACAACATACCACAATTGGGGATGCTTAGTCTTACTGGGTGGAAACGATTGGAGAAAGTTAAAGAAAATCACTTGGTTTAGGTACAACTCCCAAAAGAGGCGAAAACACGGGAAGGCTAATTTGCGTTATAAAATAAATTTATTTAGGTACCTTCACAAAATTACAACATTCCAGAAAAAAAATAGCAAATTTTATCAAATGTCTACGTCTACGAGATATAAAAAATAAGTGTCGTAACTAATAATTTCATCACGCAAAACAACATTTTCTCAATCCCCGTCCTAACGTCATGTTGTTGAATGGTGTTCAATAAAACGTGAAATATCTCTCAGGAATTGGATGAATAGCAAAAGGTTACTCTGAAATAAAGGAAACACCCTTTCAGAAAAGCTCATCGATAGAATACCGAGGTTGGTAAAGTCAAAAGAAATAAAATCATCCACTTACAAAGCGTGAACGGGCGAAGGAAATAAGTCAATAAAGTATGATAAATGAGAAATGAGTTTTGCAATTAGACGCCGCATTGTTTACTGTCTCACGTGTGTAAGCTAGAAGGAAATAAATCAGTTTGGAATTCTTAAACGATGACGTCACGGGGTATTACCAGGTAGTAAGTAAGTTTGACAAATGCATTTTAATTGGGAATTAATGCACGGGTTGACTGGTATCACAGCCCCAAGTCTGATAAATCAATTAATGAATTGATCAGTCTTTACGATTCTCGCCGTGCGACCTTTTAAGGTTTTTTTAGAGTTTTAAGTGTTTTATTTCGGTATAAAAAATGTAGGCTACTTTGGAAGATATGCAGAATGGTTTTTTTTTCTAAAAGTTTAAAATAAATCATTCCTAATTTTTTTTTTAAATAGTATTTTTTTTTTTTTTTAATCTTTATTTTTTCCCATTATTATAAACATTTCAAAATACACATATAAGAAACAAATAAATCAAAAGTTAGGAATAATTAAATCTACGTAAAGTAAAAAGTAGGTGATGGGAACCCACAAAGGCACTGCCTGTGCGTGGGTAATATAAACAAAAATGCATACATCAATAAGTACAATTAACAATAGTTATAAGTTATAAAAAAGTTATATGAGTTAGAATTAAAATGAAAAGTGATGTATTAAGGTTAACATAGAATTTATAGCAAAAGTGTTTTAACATCTGCACCATAAAGCCATAATTTTAATTCTTTTATGTAGAGTGATATTTTATCTGTCGGTTTGTTTAACTTGCGTGTTTTTATGTGATGTATAAAATATGTATATGTGGTACAGTTTTATTGAAATATTTTATTATTAACCATGTTAGATTTTTTTTTAATGATAATACATAACTTTTCTAACGAAAAAAAAACATTAATAGTTTATTTGAGGCACCTTTCATTGTGGTAGAAACCGGTAGTTGTAGTATCGCCCCGGTTTAAGACCGCCATTCAGAATCGAAATGTTACTTGAAATGACTTTGGAATGCAGGATGTTTGTTGACTATATCCGAATAGCCAGGTTGTTCACCACCTTCTTCCTCCCCATTTCTTTCCCCTCCCCACTACCTTCAGCCTCACTACATACCCCAATAGGGGGTGACATAGTAGCACTGGCTTCAGATGGTTGGTAGTAGTTAGGACTCGTGTGCGGTGCTGACATAAAAAAAAATATATTTATATATAATATATTAAAAAAAATTAATTATGTATGTGAAGCTTAACTTCTACCTAGAAATTATTATTTTACTAGATTGTACTTTTTAGTAATCTTATGTAAATGTTGATTTTGCTTTGCGTATACTATTTTACATGTCGATGTCGATGTTAGTCCAAGATAAATAGTCCAGTCAGTGGGGAATTTTGCCCAACAAAAGATCATGTAATAGCGATTTTCATTAATGTTGTTAAGGTCTGGTCACTAATTAAAAATAAATTGTCCTTGGGAAGGTGCTAAAAAATATATATTTTTTAAATGATTCCTCAAGATTCTGTCATAAAACAAAAATGTGTACGGAACAATTAAAGAATGCTAATTTCCATATATTTTGTACCAATATTTTTTTACAAGCCTAACGGAACGAGTTCCAGGGGTAGAAAGATGAATATAACACGTTAAACTGAAATTTTCTTGATATATCACACACCACAATATAATTATAAAGCAAAATCTATTTTAAATAACTGTAATTTTTCTCGTTACATAGAAGAGAGAAAGTGATAACAACATACCGCGAGCCTGCAATCCTGGGACCTGGTGAATCAGTATACTCATCACTACTTGTAGTCCAGTTGCATTTACTTACGTCACGTTTTGCTATAGCAACCCAAATATACCCCATATATACCCCAAATGGTCATTTCTTTTATGCAAAAGCTGCTCTTCCGAATCTGCAAGATTCGTTAGATTTGGTTTTGGACAAGTGTTTGGTACCTACATATATCCGGAAGTGATCTTCAGAATATCTCTACATTCGAAGAACGCTTTTTTAAGTGAGAATTCTATTCAATTCTTTTTTAAGTCACGTTTTGCTATAGCAAACCAAATATACCCCATATATACCCCAAATGGTCATTTCTTTTATGCAAAAGCTGCTCTTCCGAATCTGCAAGATTCGTTAGATTTGGTTTTGGACAAGTGTTTGGTACCTACATACATCCAGAAGTGATCGTCAGAATATCTCTACATTCGAAGAACGCTTTTTTAAGTGAGAATTCAACTCTACCCGGCATCGCGCGAGGATAAGCACACTTTTTCAGAAACATTTTCCTATAGAACAAATTTCAACATGGAAAATATTTTTTTAGGCTTCAATGGAAATTGCACCCATCCACGGCTGTGAATGAAAATAACGCTCTGAGCTGAAAACAGTAGTGTTGACGCATTTCATTATTCCAGCACTCACCGTTCAAGATATTAATGTTAGCAAATGTGCGATGCTGCCCTTCAAGTAAACCGAGAATCACTACATTCTTCGATTTTTCTCGATATTTTCTCCCCTCTTCTTCAATTCGGATCTCTTAATGAAACTCTCGCTTTTAGGGGTTGATTTGTTTGCTACCAGGCTAATTATAATGCCCTCTGCCCTCTCACAGTGAGGTAAACCGCTCTGTTCATATATTTAAAATGTGCGTATAAATTTTAATTTAATTTTTTTTACTATTTTGTTTGTCTTTAGATTTGGCAATAACGAGGAGAAATTATTTCAAATTGTTTTTTTTTTCCAGGTACCGTATATTTGTTAGTGAAAGTAAATATGTAAACTAACAAACGCTGTACGCAGGGAAACATGCAGCTTTGTTTAATTAAAAAATTATAATCTTGACGCATATGACGAAGGAGGTAAATAATCATTTATCTTATACCTTGCGGTTGGGAGAGTGTGTGGACCATCCAATGTTTCTAAAGACTAAATGTTTCCTGCGTAAAAAGTGTATAATTAGAAAACACCAATTTGCTTACGTTCGAATAGCCGGCAGGCAGGAAATATAAGCGCAGCATTTAGCATTACCTTCCAAACATGACTTTTTAGTATTTTTTTTTGCAAATGTCAGATTTCAAATTAAAATTGCAGGGTTGTTTGTTGAAATGTTATAAATACGACAGCCAATTATAGTCAATATTCGCTTTATAGTCAAGATTTTCAGATAGCGCTTGAAATTAAGATACACCTGTAAAACCTCAACTACACTACTCGCTTCGGCGCTTCGACGAAGTCCTCGAAGAAGTTAGCCGAAGTTCGAAGTGCGTGGCTACACATTCGTGCAACTTCGCGAGGAACCCAGTTTCTCGGAGTCCGCGCGCTAGGCAACGCGTGACGATGGACGTTCTCGCGTATTATAACTCCGTGCAAATTCATCATACATTTTTACCTGTGCTTATTGATGTAATTTAGCACTTTTGTTCATATTACCCAAGCACAGGCGTCCCTTAGTGGGTTCCCATTATCTACTTTTGCCTTATATGTTCATTTTTACTTTTACATTATTTGTATCATATGTTATGTTAAATACATTTAGAAATTATGTAAAAAATTACCTTTCAAATGTACGAAGATATAATAGAAAAAATATATTTATATATATTTTTTTTTTATACATACATATATATTTTATAGTTGTGTCTCACATCCCGCGAATACAGGTAAAGGGTTATTAAGCCTCATAGTATGCTTCTGGTCTGAGACTAATGGATTAGAATTAGAGGTATTTACTGAAAAATTATTATGAGCTGGTCTATATACTTCATTACATAAAATGCGTAGCATTGAAGAGTTTTAATGTACATTAGCATTTTAGTTTGATTCTTGGATAAAAATGTATTGACCTTCATTAGACAGATCCAGATGATAACGGCGGTTCTGAAAATACCTCAGATTGAAATGAATCTATGAAAAAAATCATTTGTTCCTGTGACCACTGTGTGCCATCACGTACAGTTACTATAGTTAGCTACGCACACACTACCACCAACGACGACGTCTTGTAGGAAACTGAAGTAAACCGATTAGTGTAGTAAGACGCTTCGTGTTCGAACTTCGGGACACTTCGCGTCCTTTGACTCGGGTCATTTACCGACAATTATCGGAAGTCGGACGAAGCGAAGCGAAGTTGCACGAAGCGAAGTGAAGTTCGTTCCCACACTATCGTATTCGATTAACTTCGATCAACTTCGCGAGTAGTGTATTCGTGCTATAAAAGGAGTACATAAGATATCTTATCTGGAATTCTGTGCACATTAACGGGTAAAATGGGGCATCTTTAGAGGAAGACGTTCCGGGGAAGTATCTAAACCCACCTCCGAAACATATCCGACTTGCCCACCGTTTCTAAGAAAATATGTTGGAAGGAATCGAACAATGGGCTCAACCTAAAAAAAGAACGGCCGGACGGCCGAGCCTTTCGACGCGGTGGCTTCATTTAGTATCCATGAGCAAACCAGTTGAATAAGGGGTACTTGACCCACACTAGATCATTCAGTAGATCTCCGATAAGATTAACCGTCTTTAGAAAGTAAAAGGGGGTTGGGATTATACTTTTTTAAACGCAAAGCAAAATGGGCAGATAATATAATTAGGTTTGCTGGGCCTTTTCTCTTCCTTACTCTGATCACTGTCGATCAAAGTTACACCACTTAACGTTAATCACTTAAACCTGATCACCGTCGATATCAGAAATCAGAAGCATTACGTAATAATAAAGTTAACTATTGAACTCTATCAAATTCAATTTTGGAGGCGGGTATAGGGACCGCCGCCCCAGGAACCATTTATCGGAAAACCAACACTCCTGTCACAGGTCACCCTAAGTGATTCGCTACATTTGGTGACTTAGAAGGGGTGCCCGGGTTCACGGGATGAGGTTTGTCTAGGTCTTGGCGGCACGTGCGTTTACTGCATACGCTACGTGTGGCCGACCGGATTGGGAGTGACTGGTTGAGGGAGACCTTTTGAAGTGAAACTTCTCTAGCACCGTTGTGATTTGAAACTCTGATGAAACGGAAATGACGCATTACAAGTACCTACGAAGTGTTAAACTGCGCTCATAGGCCGCTTTGATTATGATCTCACTTTTCAAGGCTTGTTGAGATTGTTTTGGTGAAGTTTCGCTTCTACCGCGTGTAAACAGCACTCAATTTTTTTATCCCTCCAGCCGGACTCTTTCGATCCATCGCCTTGTATCGCAGAGGTAGGGGTGGATTCATACGTCCGTCACTTGTGGACACACTGACCCCCAGATTCCTACCCACCATACATTATTCCTTAACAGAGCTTCCTCTCCTTCCTTTCCCTAAAAAGCTCTCCGCACAGCATCGTGAATCACCAGAAATCATTAATAAAAAACTGCTTGTTCACTTGAAAATTATACTCGTAATCCTATAGTGCTCTATTTTTATCCACCACACCAATTTATTTTGTTTTTTTCTTACTAAATAAATATGTATGTATTTTAATTTCGTAATCATGTATTTTTTATATCTTTGAAAGAAATATAAAATATTTCACAATATTTTTTAAATGCACACTCCTCTTCCACAATCAAATACTTTTAAGCCCCCGCATTCCGATATTCTATCGATTTATAACATATTTCTCTTGAACACCTTAAATTTCTAAGTTCCTAAAAAAATATATGTTATTTTTAAGATAATATCTATACATTTGTAGAGACGAAATAGTAATTTTATGAAATTCCCTAGATTTAAAAAATCGCAAATTGCTCCGAAAATTTTTTAAAACACATTTTATTCTGTTATCGTGTTCATAGGTACCAAAAATTTCATAGCGTATCTTTATATGCAAATTAAGCATTTTTAAGGGGTTTGAGTTGTGTTTTATTAAATATTTTCACAATTTTCAGTTATTATTATTGTATTATATTATTAGCACGTTCCCTCTAACATCTTCCCTTCTTCTTCTTTTTGAACGCTTATTACTGGGCCTTAATGGAAGAACAGTATACACTGTATACATCATAAAATGCATAATTGTAAGATGTACCAAAAGCCAAAGAAAAAATTTATATGTATATATACAGGGTGTAAGAGTACATACCCGAAGGATTTTAAGTAGCGATTCCTAAGCATATTTGGAATAAAAAATGTACATGTCATTTTGCTGTCCGATTATATTTTTTATCACGCGACCCGCCGCTATATTATTTATTTATTTACTTCCAAATACACGGCACAACATGTGCCATTAACACAATTAAATTTACATATAAATAGTACAACATATATAGGATTCAAATTATCCAAAATGATCTTCTTCCTTTGTTCAAATTAAAATATAGTCACGTCACCCTATCCCTAACAATTTTAGAATCGGCATCCTTAAAAGTCATTCCAATCTCCCAGCCTGTATTGTCAATAATATGTTCAACGACATTATTTCATCTAAATGGCCCAACTCTTCTCTTTTATTTACTGACGGCTCCAAATCTCCAGACTCTCCTAACTGTGGTTTAGAAAATATTTTATTCCATTTCAAACCAATTTTCACTATTTTCTGCCGAGTGCATTGCAATCATTGAATCTCTCAAATATGAAATCAAAAGTAATTTGTTGTCTCTGACTCTCAGTTCCCTCCAAAAGCCTATGATCACATTGTATGCCTTATTCGAGTGCTGATAGCCTCCATTCAAAGCTCTGGAAAAACCGTAACTCTGATTTGGATTCCTGGACATGTTGGCATAGTGAGTAACGATATTGGGGATTCCTTGGCAAAACAAGGAGCATCCAACCCTACTGTTAACCTCGTAAATCATATTCCCCCATCTGACTTTTTCCATCATCAAAGATAGATCCCGCAATGTTTGGACAGAGTATTGGAACATTGCTAGTCAATCTAAGGGAGCCTACTACGCCTCAATACAAAGGACTATCCCATCAAAACCGTGGTTTCAAAAACTCACACATTTTTCCAAAAAAGAAGTTTTCTCATTTATTCGAATGAGAATCGGACATTGTTTCGTTCTTTCTCGCCTTTTTGTATATGTATATCTAAGACTTGATATAATTTAAATTTAGTTACTGTATATCACACCGCGACGCGACGGATCACTCGAAAGCCAAAATCACAGTAATTTTCTGTTCAATCGCGCTTCCCCCTCATCAAGGGGTAATATATCCTTTAATATGCCCGTTTCTCGTTCTTATCGTGCGGGTGATTGAGGGGCGAGGGTAGGCACCCGACCAGGTGGGGGTAGGTAGTAGGTACCCACGCCCGACGCGGAAACGGCATGAAGCGTTCACTATAATCTCATTAAGCGGCACGCGAAGCGCTTGGAAAAGTCAATAAAATACAGCGGCTTTGGCTCCTCCACTGCTAGTCGACTGGCCGCGTTCCGAGTCTACCTTCAAGGATCGCGGATCGCCTGCTCAGAGATCGTTGAGCTTTTACGCTTTCTGTTCCCTGAACGCCTATTTCCACATCGGATTAGATAGGAATCAAGTTCATGCAACACATGAAATATTAGTTAGTTAGCGAGGCCGCACACCAGACATACACTAGTATTACCGTAATGGTGGCGCCACATTTGAAACGCGACACATTTAACGCCCCCCCGTGCGCGCAAACACACCAAGGATACGTTTGTATCGGGTGCAGTTAGCTGCGCTACATGCATTCAAGATCGAACGCGTTCGTTTTTCGTGGCGCAGTGGTTTGCAAAAATGAAAGACAATATTGAATTTTATGTGGAGTTTATTGCAGAGGTTGAAATAACCCCAAAAAACGCCTTTCAGCCGAAATACACTCTCTGTAGTGGGTATTTTGTTTTGTTAAGCATGATTCAACTAAATCCAATAATAATTTGTATGTGTTTCGTAACATTCGATGATATAAATGAAACTTTTCTTCGTCGAACTTGTAACTCACGCGAAATTTTTAAATTACCGCAAATTGCAGAATCTTGATTAAACGGTGAACCCAATAACGTCTTTCTTTCTCATTAAATTGCCATATCGAGAAATCCGTCTCGTCAGATGATGTCGACATTTTCGAGTATAAACCACAACTGTGCGTCCGGTGTGCGTGTACGCGACACATATACTACAAGCAAAAATGTAGCATGCATATTGTGACGACGTAAATGTTGCTTGCATGTAGCGTGTGGCTCCGGTGTACGGCTACCTTAATGATTTTTCGTCCGTTGGTATGTTTTTTTTAAATATTTTTCAATGAATACATCTCATATTGCTGACTGCCACATAGGTCAAGTTAAAAACTTTGAGTTTAAAGGTAAAGGTTTACCCTCGCAGTAATTTTCTCACTCTCGCTGAATCTTAACTAACTCACTAACTAACCAACACACCTTTCCCGCAGAGATACGCGGAGAGGACAGACCGCCTTACAACTCGATATTGTGTTTTACCAGCTTTTTCGGTATTATGAAAACTATGAAAAGGTCAATAATAATAAAAAAATCGTATTTTTGTTTCAGATTCTACGCTCATCGTACTCGTACTTCGCCGTTCTGCAGCAAATGAACAATGACAAAGATTGAGCACGGATAGCAGACAGAAAAAAACTTAATTAATTTTAAACTGAAATATTATTTATTTATTTCACTAGTGGCGTGCGGTCTATAAAGGCTTACCTAAGTGATGTGTCTACCTTAAGAAAAATGAACCATAAAAGTCATTTATTTTAATTAATTGAAACAATATTACTTTGTTCGAAACACTGTACATTTTTTTTTTCATAAGCCGACCGGTTTCGGAACAATCCAAAATGTTCACTAATTTAACATTACAAAACAATTGGTAAACAAAATACAGCATTGAAATGGGGGTGGAGGTGTGACTGAGAATTAATGGAGAATGGTGGGAAGAGATCTTTGTCTAAGACGGAACTGAAAGATAATGTTTTTTTTGTTTTTTATATATTGGGTAGTTACGTAGTTAGTCCCAGAATTTTTGCACTAAAATAAATCCCGACTTCTGGTATTACGTAGTGGAATCCAAAAACTTATCAACGCAAGCAATTCTGAACTATCATTTAGAATTTTATTATAAAAATATCAAGTCAATTAAAAGCTTTCCGTCTGACAATTTAAGCCCATTCATATAATTTGAAAGTGTGTTGTAGTTCAACAAAGTTGCTGGAAAACTCATTTAAAAACTCTGAAAACGTAAAAGTTTATTTTGTATTATTTCAATTTGTACAAGAATATTATAATGTGGGTTCCAGACGGGAGAATTGTACTCAGGTTGACTTCTAACACAGGCAAAATATAACAATTTTATATAATTTATATTGTTGAAATTTCTTGATAACTTAGCTTTATAAATCCCAATATTTTTAAGCCCTTCTTAGAATTTAAGCCCTTCTAATAGAAAAATCTAAAAAAAATTCAAAAAATTATGTGTTTTTTTTAAGAAGCTTCTTCAGTTGTCTGCAACAATTAGCGATAGATGATATAACAAAGTCACCAATTTTAAATACTCGATGCACAATTCACACCCGAACTTGAAAAACCGTGCACAGCCTAGATTTGGTGAAAGAACAGCACAACCTGCTGGTAGGCAAGCCACAAAATTAACCCACGATATTTATCAACGTACCGTGGGTTAATTTTGGCATAAATATTGCGAAGTGAAGACATTTTAAGCTTTCAAGTTTTCTATGTATTATATTGGTAAATTTCTTGACTAAGATCGCAGAACCTGTACAATCTATACACCTTTTTTAGAAACACACTTGTCGATTTTCCCTCAAATACAGACATTCCAACACCACTCCATTAATTTAAAATTTTAACATAAAACTTGACAGTAACCCCACTATGCACTATACAGGTTGTTAAGGGACACAGGGTCACAGGGTCACAGGGAGGTCACTCAGTCGAGTAACCGCCTAATCCCTCACCCCGACCTTAATTGTCCAATATCTACCTACTGATAACTTTTAGTTGGAAAAAAATAGCATCCAAAATGTCACCGGATGCCAAAATTTCAAGTCCTTTTTTTTACTCAAAATTGTGTCAGCAAACGTCCCTTGACACTCTCTATAAGCGTTTAGCGTTCCTCACATTTATTTAAATGCGATGTTTATTCAAATTAAACGAATTTTCTAGCCTACAATAGGTAGCAAACAAGACACGAACTACTTTGTGAGCATTACAAATAAACATATTTTCTTTGTCTTTTGTCTTTTTTTAAATGTTCCCGGAATACAAATAATCTGACAATATTGTAATTCTCACCACTACCAAACAAAATAATGAGTGATTTCTTACAGTTACGCTGTATTTAAATGCTACGTGCAAATCATTAATAAATTCTGGAATAAGAACAAGCTAGCACAAAGCACAGTAGCCAGTGGTGAATATTCGACTACCGACGAATGTCAGTGTCATGTTCGTGTCCGTTTTCAGACAATAGTTGCACTGGCGCCAGTGGCAGCTTCCGTTAGATTAATCCGGTGTTGCTCGACGTAAATGCATTTAACTTCGCCAAACATGGCAACACTTCGGTAAAGGTAGACACCCATATAAACATGCTTGCACGGATAACTTTACGGTGTAACTATATCATCAAACACACTTATTTCGGTGACCGGACAACTCAGAATCATGCAACTTCAACGTCTCTTTTAAAAAGTCATTAAAAGTGTTGGAATTTTTTTTAAAGGTTAAATAGATTACTTTAGGTTAGGTTAAAGGATATTTAAAAAAAATCATAACTTATAGTGGCTTTTCAAAAGGATGCTGTCTTGGAACCCTAATTTCGATTGTTTATGATGCGATGTGATGTGAAATATTCCTGCGTGAAATTATTCACCCCCAACGAACTTTCAACACAATTCAGACAAGCGAAATAGGTAGGTAACGAAATTATATTCAAACAAAGATACTAATTTCGTTTGTTTGATTTGCGATGTGAAATATTTCTGGCCGAAGTTATTCACGTTAAATGAGGTGATTTTTCACAAAAACGGCGCTACAAAAATTATCCAATTAATATTATTACTGTGGAAACAATTCAGACAAGCGATAAAGTAGATTCAAATTTAATTTTATTAAATTAATTAAAAAATCTATATTACTAATTTGAATGTGTATTTCTTAGATAAAATTTATGACAGATGATTTTTCAAGTTTACTAACGATGTTCATTCGAAAGGTAAATTTCAGACGTCTCTATAATTTTTCAACAAAAAATTTAATTAATTTTAAGGAAAATTGACAATATTTGTTTTCGGAAGACAACGATTCCAAGGAAAATATTTCATTTTTCACAGGTATATTACTAAAAATTTATGGAATAACGATATTGACCAATAAAAAATAAAACAACCCTTTTAACTTTTGGAATTGTTGACTGCGTCATAAAACGTGACAAATTATACAAATAGAGTTGTCACAAAGAACCAAATAATATTGAACTGTTTGCATATTATAGAACAGAGGATACAAAAATTGAAGTTCTAAAATTGTAAAAACGATCAAATATATAAAAGAAGCTTCATGAGATTAAAGGAAACATAAATCAAGAATGGAAAATAACAAAACAAGCAATGGATATGCAAAAGGAATCGGTGTCCATAAATAAATTGAAAATAAATAATAACATTGTAACCATAAATGAATGATAATCCAACACTCATTACTAACCATGTAAATGATTTTTTGTGATACAGGTCAAAATTTTGCTCATCTTTTGTGCAGTGTAAGTAACACCAGTGAAGAATGTAATTAAAAATTGCAATCCAACAAGATCTATGCAAAATGCCTGTTTTAAATTCAATCCAACGAATTGTAATGAAGTTCTAAAGGTGATTGATGAGCTAAAATCAAGCTTTTTGAGTGGAAATGACAGAAAAGGTGCAATGGTCTACAAAAAAAATGCTTCTGAACTAGTTATACCTATTACACACATTGTAAATGTTAGCTTTGACAACGACTTGTTTCCTAATCACTGCAAAAATGCCAAAGTTATTTCATTATTTAAATGAGGGGATAACATAGTTGTAAATAACTATACACATATCTCCCTGCTAAAAACATTATCAAAAATAATACATTAATTCAAAATGCACTGTTATGAATTATTTAAAAATTTAAATAATAAAACGCTCTTTCGTAAGCCGATACATGAAAACAATACCGAAAAATAATTGTTAAATGATACCTACTCAATTCAAACACGCATGAAAATATTTAATTCATCAGGTGATAACGAACACTATGAAACCTTCATGTTTTATTTTATCTCCACCAGACAAACAATCAATATTTTCTGTAGGCACATAACAAGATATTTATTTATTTAAAATGTATATGCTTACATACATGTGCCCAACTGCCCAGGTAGGTAGGTACCTACCTAGCTGTAGTATAAATTGGCTTATGAGTACAAAATATTTTATTTTATCCGTCATAAATTATTAATATAATTTATCACTGAAGATAATATTAGCGACTCCCAATCGAAGGTTTGAAACACTAATGTTGTGAGTGGGATTGGAAAGAGAAACGTTAGGAAGTACCTGGATATTCAGATCTAGTCAATAAACAAAGATAAAGCCACGTTTCGATTCTGAATGGTCGCCTTTCTTATATATATTTGGATTAGGAATCTACCGTCACACACTGTGGGACGACGCGACGCACATTGATGACCAAAGGAAATTAAGGCGCCAAAAATAAGAAAAAGCACTGCCTTCAAACTAATCATAAATATTTTTAAAACGCACTCCATAAACCAGTTCAAAATGAACCCCAAGAATTCATTTAGTTAACGTTACGTTAAGGAGAAAAAAAGGGGAAAATTGACCAAAGGTGTCCTCCTTCTGCACGACAACGCGTCTGTTCACAAGAGCCGTGTTGCGATGGCTGCCCTACAGAAAGTGGGTTTCAAAATTTTGCCACACCCACTCTACAGTCCTGACCTGGCTCCCAGTGATTATTACCTATTTCCAAACTTGAAAAAAGAACTTTGTTGGAAAAAGTTTTCAAGTGATGAAGAAGTGAAGGATGCAATGTCGGCGTATTTTTTTAGACAAAGACAAATCTTTTTTTTTGAGGATATACATAAGTTAATTGAAATATCCGAAAATGTGTTAGGGTAGCAGGTGAATATATTGAAAAGAAAAAATAATTTTGGATTTTTATTTCTACTCTTTACCCCCCATTCCGCGAATTTAAAAACCCACCCTCGTAGCTAACCTACCTACCGTATTGCCTGACTCGCCCTTTCCGCCCTCGCATGCCTTTGTAGCAGGTTAGGTACTAGCCAAATACATAATATATATAAATATATTATGGATACGGCAAGGTAGACGTGGGCAAAATTGAATGAATGAATTAAATGAATAAATTCAATCTTGTGACATACTCGATCTGATTCTCTTTTTCAAAAGGAATTAAATCTTAATTCCTTACCATTAGCCTTGCATCCTACGATTTTTTAACAGCACCATATTTCTTTTTATTTCTATTTATTTATTTTACAGTTAAATTATTTCATGTTATATTGAGGTAAGAAAATAATAATGTGCTCTGTAAATATTGTAGTATTTTGTAGGAATTTAGTTAAATATTATTCTGGTTATTTGCTGCGCGGATAGGCAGGTAGGTACATAGGCAGGCAGATAGGTGGCGCGCCGCGAAATGCCTGTCACGTGTAGTATCCCGCGCAGTAAATCCATAAAAAATAAACCCGTAGGCCAGAGAGTCAAGTCCACCAGCCCAAGCGACAAAACCGCCAACCGACAAGTCACGACGAGTCAGTCAAGAACCAAGTAATTCCGAATTCCGGTGTCGCGTCTTTTTCACAGTCGTCCCGCAGCTCCCACTTATTCAAGGAATTAATAATTTTATTCCTCATTCATTTGTGTCGTCATATTCCTAAATGTCTGTGCGGACCGTAGCGCTCAATCCCAATCTCTGTTTCACTTACTCAAGGAATCAAAACATTTGTTTCTAATTCAGTTGTGACGTCTTTGTCTCAAATCCTATGTCCCACGTGTCGAGTCGATCTGACCGGACAACTCAAGTCCGTTGAAGATTAACTAGGTCCGCGGAATGCAAGTTATTCAAGTCACTGCAAGACAAAAGACACCTATTAGTCAGAAGTTCCTAATTCATCTCTTAATGCTGGCAGAGATTGGGTTCGTCGTTAGTTCCCGCGCGGCCAAGCCGTCAACTTAGGGCGAAACTTCCCACTTCCTGACCCCGAACTCCTGCTAAAAAAAGCGAAATTAAGTTCTATGTTTTTTCTCCCTCCCACCTGCGATAATTATGCAATGCGTTTAGAAACAAAACGATGTTTATTTATATTATTGTTTTTTATGGTATCTGCCTATCTATCCGTAAACAAAACATCAGTCAGCTGTCGAGTGTCGAACCGTGATAAATAATAATCGAGTGATTATTTGTTCCGTTATTTTTGTAAGAAATTGTACGACGCGTGTCGCTTAGATTTCAATCAGTTTTTATTTGGCGCAACGTTTTAACTTTACCAGTGAGGTAGGTACCTACATGCATTTAAAAATATATATTTGGGTAAAGCTTATTCCAGGTGACCGGATCGGATATATGAAAGAGCGATAATAATTTTTTTTTTTTTTTATGTGAATACCGCACAAGTCCCAACCGCTCCCATCTGTAGCTAATGAGACTATGGCATCCCCGATTGGGATATTTTGTGAAGAAGATGTGGGCAAATTATGTGTATTTTCTCTTTCTTTCTTGTTATATGTATAATTTTTATGTAAAGGCAATTGGAGTGTGTATGTTTTTTTTTTATAATTTTAAATTTTAATCTGGTTTTGAGTACTCTTTATTTTTTATGTAAGTGAAAAAAAATAATGGCTTCGTCATTAGTTTGTACTTACTGAATTTGGGGTTTATGTAATATTAAGTATGGATGCTATGTATCTGGTGTATAAGTTTTTGTTTTAACGTTTTTTGTTTAAAATGGTGGTGTTTTGTTTACTGTTCGTGCATATATATATTTTCATCACGATTTTTTTTGTGACTTGATTTTGAGGCTCCATGTTAATTAATCATCCTAATTGTTACACACATATAAAAAAGTTTTTTTTTTTTTGAATTCATTGAATTAAAAGAATGAATTAAAGGAATCAATTCAAAAGGCCGGGAGAATCAGACTGAATCGATTCAGTCCTGGGAATAAATCTGCCCATGTCTACGGCAAGGTACTGGCAACACAGAAAAACAATAAACCCTTTGAGCTTCAAGGTTTATTACCCTGGCGTGCAAGCCAAACGTAATTCAATTCTTCGGATTGATTCGTCGAGTTATAATTCAATATTCGTATCACAAACAATAAATCTTCTTTTTTACCTTAGGTCATAAAACACATGTTAGGTAAATAACAAAAAGGGGGAAAACATTGGAAAATCATATGAGGAATCATAAAAATATCAGTTCTGGTTATGTTTGTGTGCACGGAAGTTCGAACCGGTTTTTTTTTTAATCCGTGGAAATGCACAGGTACGGATTTATGCACTTATCTGTGCAAGAGACGAAATAATGAACTATATAAAAATAATTTCCATTGACAGATCCCAATAGGCCCTATATAAACATTATAGCAACGCCACCGACTGCGCAGATATGTGTACCTACATCTGTAAATTGAAATATGTAAAACTGAATGTTTCTTTGTTTGTCCCTTATGCGTTCCTAAACCATTCATCCGATTGCGATTAAACTTTGGTCATTTGATGTGGGCATGCCCGCGATGATTTCTATATGTATATTATATAATAATAAGCTCTGGCGTGATGAAAATATTTCCTATACATTTCATCTGAATGCTAAAAAAATTTACGTGAGTTGTTGTGCGCATACCCGCGAAAGTTTCTATACATACTGGTGAGCTCTGGTAGTTATGAAATTTGTTTAAAAAAAATTGCAATGGGTGGCGCGCGAGTTGTTTGAAAAATGAGTGCATTTCAAATATTTTAGTGGCAGAAAGGGAAGAGGGTAAGGGAGGTAAAACCGGGAGGGGGAGGAGAACGAAGAGTAAGAGAGCGAGAGAGGGGAGAATGCAGGGAAGGTCGAAGAGGTACGCGGGAGGTTGGAGGCGAAAGCGGGAGAGGGAAGGCATTCCTATACCATTCATCTGATTACGATGAAACTTTGGTGATATGTTGTGTGCACGCCCGCGAGGGTTTCTGTTTATAATGGTGAGTTTTTATTAAAATTTTACAATAGGTGGCGCGCGCATAGTTTGAAAAATGTGTGTGCTTCAAATAGTTTAGCAGCAGCGAGGGAGAGCGGAAAGGGAAGGGAATACGGGAGATGGAATGCGTGGAGGGTGGAATGAGAATATGGGAAGGGAACAGGGGTGGGAACGGAGACGCATGGGAGAGGACACGCAGGGAGAAACAATTTATTTATTTAAGCGGCATTGCAACGCATACCGGGAACCCGCTAGTATTTATATAAATCAGATAAATAAACATTATTGTACTGTCAGACTACACTACAAAGTTTAAATTACGCGTTTTTAGGCCTGCAGCTAATTTGGCCTTTTTACTATCACCATTTGATGGTTGTATTTAATTGACTGAATTTATGTTACATTAATGTGGAATAAGTTTTTTTTTCTTCCTGAGAATAAAAGTACAATAAATACATGTTTTAGTATTTTTTGACCAAACATGCTAGATGCTAGAGATGTTATTCTATCATGGCGAGAGAAATTTACAGATTGAATTTATTCGTAATATGCTTGATAATAATAATTATTTAATACAGTTTGATTTATAAATATTTTATATGATAGTTAAATTAAGTAAAATCAATAGTTAAACCGCATTGTTTTGATTTTCACAAAATAAATGAACGTACAGAAATAATGGAGTTTTTTTTCCAACGAAACATATCGCCTCACAACCTTAACCAAACAGGTGGCTATATAGTTTTCCTATTTTCCTTTTCAAAGTGTCACATAAAAATATTAACTTCGTCGAAATTTCCATTGAAAACGGCGTAAAAGTCACCTATTTATAGTTAGAGCAAAAAATGGAAGCACATGAAATTAATAATTTTCAAACTGAAAGACATGAAAAAAGAAAGCTTCAAGGCTGCTTTGGTCCCATCCCTAAAATATAAGACCTACTGTGGCCCGCAAACACTAAGATTCCTCTGGAAACAGAGGAGTTTAGAAACTCAGGTATTCCGGGTGTAATAAGGTTTATGTAGGCCAGAGAGAACGGACATTACTTTGGATTTGTTCCTGAAGTCCACAATACATCGAGCACGCCTAATTACAGAGGCAATTGAAACTCACAAAAATCCCATTAATATTAAAAAGGACAAAGGGGCTTTTGGTATCCGGTAGTTAACGGCTAGGCCAAAACATGCAGAAAACCATTTAAATTATACCGCAAAACCAGCTCGCCGAGGATTGAAGCTGCCAATACGGTATTACATCTGCAATCTACATATATAAGCACAACTATCAATTCCACCCAAAGAGGTTAGAGCGCATACCTTCATCGCCGCCTACTGCAAAAAGATCAAGCTTCTGGTGAGAGATGACTTGGATAAATGATTTAATTTGCGGCCCATTGTTGTTCTAGGAAGAGATCTCAACGCCAAGCAAAACTATTGGAATAACTATAAAGGCTGCTAACGGGAAAACGCTCTTTATAAAATAAAATTTTAAAAAATTATTTATTTAAAATACCAACAATATCTAATAAAGATAACATTATTGTGTTAAGTTACTTCGGTGTAACTATAAAAGGTTGATTAAGAGAAAAGTAGAAGTACAAAAGAGCAGGGTGCAGTTTTACTATTTTGTGACATGCGTCGATAGTTACTAAACTGTAGTGACGTTGAAAATGTCAACGGTCAATAACTTTTAACAAAACGGTTCCATGATCCGCCAACAATTGGTCCCCCAGCGTACTTATATACAATGTGCAGTCGCTTTAGGGAAAATACATTATACATAATTACACAAAATATAACTAAGTGACCCCGTAGGGATGTGCAGAGAGGATGTACCGCCGAATAACAAAATAATTAAACATATTTTCATTCAAATGCATCAAGGAAAAATTTGCTTCTCTACACAGAGTGTTAAGGGACATACTTGACTTACTTTAACCAGTGATTCCTGACATTATTTGAAGTAAAAATTGTAAATTAAATTTTGGTCTCCGGTGACATTTTTGATATTTTTTTTCCACAAAAACATAAAATATGGTAGGTGTTTGACAGTTGGAGGCGGGGTAGGGGGTGGGTCGGCTACTCGGCGGAGTGACCAGTGATGAAATGCGGAAGAATTTTTTTTTTGTTTGATTTTGAAGAAAAAAATTTTTACCAAAATTTCATTCACATTTTTTACTCCAAATAATGTCAGGAATCACTGGTTGAAGTAAGTCAAGTACTCCCTTAACACTCTGTATACTGTAGGAAATAGGAAAATATGTTACTCTATTTACTGAATGTACCAGCGCATAAGTACAAAAAAATTGATACTTTTATAAATTCCTTTGATACTCATATCAACTTATTATTAAGGGTATTTTTGAATTCAAACTGAATATCTTTTACGTTTGAAATTGATAAATAATGCAAAAAAAATTATAATTTTATAGTAAATACATTTTGGGGTACAATTGTCGGGTCACCGTTCAAACTCATCCACTATTTTAAAAATTAGTAAATGAACGAAAAAATTTATGTATTTTCTGTTCATAAAATATTTAGGTTTTCTTTAGCATTGCGTGAACGTCCAGCCAAAAAAATGTCAATTTAAATTTAGCTTTCTTTCTAAGGGACTCCGCTAAGCGTACATCCTACTCACATGATAAGCTTAGCTTTGATTGGTAAAATCGATCGCAAATATTCGAAAGTCTTTGCTATCAATATTTTAATAAAGATCAGGTTAAACTCGGCGTTGAGACAAATATCCCATAGACGTGGACCAATTAAGGAGTGGTGTAACGGGGCAGTTACGTATATAAAATATCTTCACTCTTCTGAGAGGACGGGCTTAATATGGGATGTATCGATTTCCGTGCACCCCCTATATTAACGAGTTCAACGTTGATGAGTGCAGAATGGAGGGGTAATTCAGACATCGCCAACCTTTTTTTAAACCCGGCCGCGTTTATAATGAATGCAATATCCTTCAACGTCTACAATGTCTACAATGTCCTTCAATATCCAATGTTCCATTTTTCCGAATATGTCTTATACGGTATATGTATGTTAATCTTTCTTATAAAAATATTATTTATTTCCATTTTCAATACAGAATCTTTTTTAATCATTCAATTTACATAATAATAGGATAATCGGTGTGGCTGCCAGATTAAAATACAAAGGTATAGCGTTAGTTCATACTTACGCTATCGCCAAGTTGCATTTATAGCACACTGTAGCTTGGTGTTAAATAGTAATGAAAAAATAGATTAAAACCAATTCAATAAACTTCGAGAATATTCTATTAACACTGATTAATTTATTGTGTTTATTAATTTATCGCCGTGATTGGAAAAAAGCTCAGATACCTGGCTTGTAGAATTCCACGAACCGGGAGACATTGCCAAACGTCCAATGAAGTCTTTTTTTTATATGAATACCTCACAAAAGAGTTCCAGCTGCTCCTGTCTGGAGCCAGTGAGACTATGGCATCCCCAAATGAGGTACGTTGTGAGGCTGAAGGAGAGAGGAGGGGAAGGAAATGAATAAGATGAAGGTGGGGAAGTATCTATCTGGCTAATCAGATCTGGTCACCAAATAAAGCCATTTCGAGCAACGTTTCAATTCTGAATGATGATCGTACTCTAGGGTGATTCTGAGAGTATCTTCCATTATGGAACGTGCCGCAAATATACCACATATTATTTTTAATGAATTAATTGCGAAATAACACAAACTAAACAAATAAAATTTATTTGCTCACGCCGAGATTTGATCCCGCGTAAACGCTAGTCTAGACTGGGCTAAATGTTATCAAAGGAATAAGACAAAATAACGGACATAGCGCAATGAGCTTATGTAGACCGTATACGAAACCATATTTTAAATAATAATAATGGCGTGGTACTCTTAAAATAGCCAACTTTCCATATCGTGTTGTCTTTTCCGATCTTCGGCGCAGACACGTTTGAACTAGATGCAGAAGACGAAGACGCGACTCCACGAGGCGACGACACGACGATGAACGATGTCTAATGGCGTTAAGTCACTTAATTAATTAGTTACCACCAAATCTATCTAAAACAAAGCATTGTTATTACCAAGCCAGGCGTGTGTATCACTTAAGATAATTTAAACTAGTCAATGGAAAATAAAGCATTTTCTTTGGAGAAAAAAGAGCTCCCTTTTCACGTATTAAAGGTACGTAGAATACGATGGTTAGAAAGGGAGATATTTATGTAAATACGAATGTTACAGGGAGCGCTCTAACATTAAATAAATCAACCGGTAAAATGAAAGTTTTTTTTAGTACAATATATCTATCTTCGTACGCCTTTTGAAACTTCAAAAAATTGTGTATTTGGTTTCACTGAGAATCGAACCTTCCTACCCAGAAACTGCAGCCGACCACGCTGCCAACTGATTAGACCGATATTTTGTGCGTATATTAAGTGCTGTAATATCATCGAATTCCAGAGAAATGCGTGTATATCATTTACCGCCAAAAGTTGATAGAATGTATTGTCATCGACAACGCGTCTATCTGTCGAGTTTCTGGTGGAATGTCGGGAAGTGGGTTAGTTTCCAGTTCCAAGAATCCACTTT
Organism: Glyphotaelius pellucidus; assembly: GCA_936435175.1. Taxonomy (NCBI): domain Eukaryota; kingdom Metazoa; phylum Arthropoda; class Insecta; order Trichoptera; family Limnephilidae; genus Glyphotaelius; species Glyphotaelius pellucidus. The sequence goes on along the minus strand of OW386538.1, from coordinate 27,072,366 downwards.
ACTCATGCATTCTTTCCATCAAGAAAACAAAAGTGAAATTCAAATAGATGTATTTAAAAACAATGAAAATATTTAATAAAACCCGACTCGTTTTAAATAGAGCAAAAACCTCTCGACAAATGCCTGAGTTACATTTAAAGATATACTAAGATTTTTTTGACATCTATAACATGTTAAATAACAGTTCAAAATGTGTTTTTAATAATTTTCGAAGCATACTAAAATTTGCGATTTTTTTTTTATCGAGGGTATTTCGTGTAATTGACGTTTCTGTGTTACAAACGTATAGATATTGTCTTCAAAATAACATATGTTTAAGGCCTTAAAACAAAGTTTTCAAGAGAAATATGTTACAAATTAGAAGAAATTAGGAATGCAAAAGCCCGCAGGCCACTGGTTACTTAGCCGTTTACTGGTATAGGCTGTACATGCATGTAGTGGTAGGCAGACGTGGACAGGGTGGGTAGAGGTGGCTCGCAGGGTGTAACACCTACGTGGTGCTATGATTATGATTGAATGGCAGCCTTTAGCATGGAACGGTCCAAATTAAAAAGTTCTGTACCTCTACTAAAATTATAAGTTTTTACACACTTTTATTTTTACTTTAACTCTATGATTTATACAAAAATGATTTCTCCCACGATCTATGTCATATATGGGCATGCTGTTTGGAGGGTCTTTTTGAGGAAAGGAAGGAGTGAACCTGGGTCTTGAAGATATCCATGTTGTAGGAGGGAAAAAACGTTGAGGCTAGCAAATCGTTCCTCAGCCGGGCTGTTGAAATCGAAAACGAGTCGTAGACAAATACTGTTAACTATAAAATGTTAGGCGCGCTTTTGAGATGTTTTCCCAATGTGCACCGGTGCCGAAAGGATCAATGACGCCGTTTCCTCAGAGCATGTTCCATCGAAGTACCGGTAGAACAAGATCCTCGCCTGATGTGCTCTAAATATTGAAATTCGTTTGTTAAACAAAGGAGAATCTTTCAAACGGACCGCCCACTTCTACACATAGTCAAAGGTTTTTTCGTTTTGAGGCTCCAGACCAGAGGTGGCTGCCAAATCAACCATGAGGCGCACTTGCGAGTTGTACGGGGTTAGCAATAAATAGTGTTTTAATTTTTTGCCTAATATATATTTTCCTAATTTAATACACCGCCCTCAGTAATTTACTAAAACTCCACTTAGAAACTATGCACGCATAAGATTGTCATGAAAAGAAGATATTAAGATTACCGTTAAAAGTTGTATAGTAAATTTATTTCAAAAAATTAAATCGTACAATTTAATAGTCTACGTACAACAAAGCAGTAGCTGTGATTTTATTTTAAAACACTTCAGCTTCCGATATATACGGTGACCGGACAACTCGGAATGAAACCAACTCAGAACCATCTCAGATAAGTCATTTAGAGTGATAAAAAAAATATATAAAAAATTGGTTAAATAGGTTAAGTTAGGTTAGGGTTATCGGCTAATTTAAAATATTTTTTTTCGCTTGTAAGTAGACAAATCGATCTTTAACATTTTTAAATGGATTTAGCGTATATATATTTTTTTATTGGTTTTATTTCTTGCCAGGGCTATGATGAGTTAGAGAACTCATTTTAGGTTAGAAGGAACATACAATTCATAAGTGGAAGAAAATAACAAATTTACATAGGAACTTAGATAAAAAAAAATTACATACAATTTAGTCATAAAATAAAAGACAGGTTAAGTGGAACAAACGACAATAGAAAACAATTAAAGAAAAAAAGAACAAGTTTATACAAATATGGATGATTACAACTAAATGAAAAAAAGAAGAGAAAAAGAAATAAGACAGAATTGAACATGACAAGAAAATTACATAGTTTTTAATATTACTTTTTTTCTTAATATAACATTTTTGTTTTGTAAATTTAATGTTTATAATCTGTAAATGTTCCAGAAAAAAAAATGGGGAAAAAACAAATATCAACAATAAAGTTTTTAAATATCTACTGTAAAGATATTTATTATAGTAAAAAAAACAATTTCGTTTGGGATTATCCCGAAACTTGGAAAAAACCAAGAAAGCCGATAGGGAATGCTAATTAATCAATCATAAAATAAGGCTGTCATAATTATGAATGATCGCTTGCTTGTTCGTAAAATGTTTTCAATAATCAATCAATAATGGTGGGTATATGATAACATTATTTTCTTATTAAACAATATCTAGATTCAAACAGAATCTGCTTATTTTTCTCGATAACTAAAATCTGTGAAAATTACATTGTATGGATTTATAAACGGAGCTTCTAAACTGAAGAGAGCTGGCACAAAACCGAATTGAGGAGGCCAAGACCTACCAGGGGTTGTAGAGCCAAAAGTGATGATGATGATGATGAATGTATAAACATATTCAGTCTTACTAATAGATGTGTTTTAAATTTTGCATAACAGATGAACAACCGTTCTTGTAAGAAACTTACTAATAAATGTTACATGTACTAAACTGTTGTTTAACTGCCGTATATATTCTTTGGAAATTACACATTGCGTACACGGCGGAAGTGCCTTGTTTGACCGTGTTTTAACGTGGACTCTCGAATTATTTTTGTAATCGATGTATTTTCGTGCTTGTTATTAAAATTTGTGCAATCTTGAAAAAAAGACAACAATCACTGTATACTTACATATTTCTGGTATAATGTATTTTTTCCCTAAGCATACTGAATGACTTTTGGCTGAACAAATTTTTGCTTTTGCGTAATAGCAAAAAATAATATTGTTTTAACGATAACGCGAAACATAATAATATATAAAGAGTGCATGAATCCATTCATCTCAGTGAAACGGATTTCAACAAAACAGAAATTTACGGAGAAAACGTCATCAAAACTGTCATTTATTTGAATAAAATAAACGTATGGGTAGATAAGTAATTAAGTTTAGGACTCACCAAGTAGTGCCTGAAACAGCCTGGACTTGAATATCCTAATGACCCTCTCGATGGCTATCCTCAGCTGGCGGTCCTGTGTCTTGGTCAGCTTGGAGTGGTAGTCCTCCAGCAATTCTAGCGCACGATGCGCTTCTGAAACCAAAACACAAGTTTCTGAGTTACTGTTTGTAATATTACACCTTACTCTGAAAAAAAACATGTTCCCGATGATCTAATGGACAAAGTCAACCTGTAAGACCGTAACCAAAACATCTGAGTATCTGTCGGACCAAGTAAACCTTACTCTGAAAACAAAACATGTTCCCGATGATCTACAGGACAAAGTCACATGTGACTCCATAACCAAAACATCTGAGTATCTGTGGACCAAGTAAACCTTACTCTGAAAACAAAACATGTTCCCAATGATCTACAGGACAAAGTCACACGTGACTCCATAACCAAAACATCTGATTATTTGTTGGACCAAGTAAACCTTACTCTGAAAACAAAACTTGTTCTCGATGATCTACAGGACAAAGTCGCACGTGACTCCATAATCAAAACATCTGACTATCCGTGGTCGAAGGTTAAGGCTCTTGACTCGCAATCCGAAGGTCGCGGGATCGAATCCCGGTGTGGGCAAATAAATTTTATTTCATCAATTTGTGTTATTTCACAATTAATCCATTTTAAATAATGCATAATATGCGGCACTTTCCAGAGTGGAAGATACTCATCGCCCTGTTGTAAGATCACCATTCAGAATTGAAACGTTGCTTGAAATGGCTTTAGCCGTTTTTGGTGACCAGGTCTAAATAGCCAGGTACTTCCCCATTTTCCTCTTCCCCATTTCCTTCCCCTCTCCATTACCTTCAGCCTCACAACATATCGCAATTGGGGATGCCATAGTCTCATTAGTTCAAGAAGGAAGCAGCTCTTGTGAGGTATTGTTGGACGAAGTAAACCTTACTCAGAAAAGAACCCTATGATCTTGAGAATCTGATGGACAAGACACTCCTTAGTTTACTAATGATAATAAAACCTCAGCTCCCGCAGAAACTGAGAACTCAAGGATCCAGCTGGAAAAATATATACATTGCCAAAGTTTACTGAATTGTTCGTAAATCAGATCAGGCAACCAAAATAGCTGAGAATCGTGTACAAAGTATATTAAATTATAAAAACTGTTGAAAGTAAAAGACACTTTTCATACAAATAAAAATTAAATAAAAGATGTTGAAACTGATAGATTACCATTTTTAATTTTTACTTTTTGAACTAAACTATCCTTCTTTAACGACAAAAATAGGTGTGAAAATAGTTCAGGCGTAAGTTGTAATACATTATACTCGTATTATCGAATAGGGAGAACGGAATAAGGGCACATTTACAAAGTTTTACTGGAAGTGAAAACAAGTCTTTACGTTTTGCAAGGTTCAAATATTTCATGTTCAGGCGTTAGACCATCATAAATCACTCCAAAACGCGGCCAACAAATTAGGTGAACTTTTTTCTGATCACGGGAGGGGTAACAATATTTTTTCCTTATTTGAAAAATGATGGTACGTTTTACTTATAATTTTTTTTTAAATGAAAACCACTTCACGAACGTTCTCGAAAATTGGTTTTAATATTGTGAATTTATGTGTCCCTTAAAAATCTGGAGTTTCCGTCATAGGAACAGGCAGGTACCTCATTGATGTATGAGATACAGGTCGGCAAAATAATAAACACAAAAATTGAGGAGGCTGCAATTGTTAAAAATATTTCACATGGCATCACCAAAACGGCTCAGAAAAATGACTTTATGTTTTAAAAAGCACAACGATTGTAGTGCACAAAGTGACTTGAACCAAACGGGGTTTAGAAATTAGTGGTAGGCACCTTCCGATTCCACATCATATTCTAAGAAAAGGTCGTTTGAGTTTCACTTTTGTTTTCTTGCTTGAATGAATGCCACGGAATCTTTGGAGTGGAATTTAATCCACTTCCAACATCCGATCGAGCTGAAACTCGGCAGATAGATTCGATGTCTATGACAATGCATTATATCAACTTTTGGCGGCAATCACTCACAAACACAAAGATAAATATGCATTTTTCAATATACGAAATAAATTTCGGTTAAAGATATCGAAATTCAGCAATGTTGGTAGCGTGGTTGATTCCTTCGATCACTCGGAAGGAAGGTTTAAAGATCTGTTAAATAAAACAAAAAATAGTTTTAAAAGACGAATCAACCCGTAAAAAAAATTTTTTTCGAGTTTTTTTTTTCTGAAAGGTATGTATTAAGAAGCTATTTCTTAGACGAAGAATATATTAAAATTCACAGATCAAAATTATGAATACAAAACATTTAAAAAAATATATTATGTTGTTTTCCCTAGTTTGAACGAAGTGTGAAGCGTTAAACCCGAATGATGTGAAGAACAAATTTCAAAAATAAGGTGAGTAGTTTGGTGTTGCCATACTAATGAAAAAAAGATACACTAATCCCAGAGAGATGTTGTAGTATGTTCTGTCTTTTTCGTTTACTAAACAAGACGCGTGAGGAGGAAGAGGACGATCTGCAATGATGAGCGTAAAAGCTGGTTCACACAGAGCTATAAATCTGCGAGCAGATATCTGTTGAATTGCGATCGCTTATCTTTTGTGCTTTCACATGAGGCTATCAAATATTTCTTCCTGTGGTAGGAGAGGGGGGTCAGTCGAATTAGGGAGCGGCAACGGAATGCATATTTTTTTTACTGAAATCTGTCAACTTGACATCTGTCATCCACGGGTCTAGGCAGCTCCGTAATTACAATGACCCCCTCTCCTGTTTTAGTCGAAGAGGGGGAGACTTATCTTCTGGTATTTCGCGTCTGGAGCGGTTCCGTCGTAAGATGTGTACTGTCTATGATTATCTGCGCTTAAAAACGCTTAGGTGTGAACGGTCTGAAGGGATTGTATGGAGAGCGTTATTTGGCGAGCTATGATCTTTTATATTTGATAGCTGTGTGTGAACCAACTTTAATGCTACGTTCAGACTGAAGCCAACTTCAGTTGGAGTTGGAAGGTTGGCCGATCGTGTGGTGGCTGCCGCCAATCCTCCAATTCCGAACTCGAAAATGGCGGACATCAAACAGCTGATTCGGCGATGTATCTTATCAGTTGCCTACAATTGTGCAGGCGATGATTCGGTTTCCATAATATTGATTTCGATTCGTAAAGCTAAAAATTTTTTATTTCAAACAATATTTATACCACTCTCCCGTAATAATATTGCGCTGATTGATGTGTTGGGCCAATTCACACGAACCATCGCCGATCGCCTCGAAGGCGGTCCCAGGCCAACTCGAACTCTAACTTTCCAACTCGAACTTCCAACGCACGAATCATGCACAAACTCTACCCAATCTCTCCATACAATCGTCCAAACGTTTGAAGTTGGAAGTTGGCCACAGTGTGACCCTACCATAAGAGTTCTCTTTGGAACTATTTTAGGTACCTACCAATTGAATTTTTTTTTAATATTCTGCCAAGACGTCCATTATTTAGTAGCTATTTGTATATTTTCTTTAATGTCTTAATATTTAAAAACTCACAAGTATTGCTTTAAAATGCAGTTAGAATACTAGTTAAAATAAATTGATTCTCTGTATCCGGGGAAGGTAAATTTTATTCATTTTTTGTCGGCCGATTTTTCCCCGTTCATATACTTTGCTTAGAGTCACACGAGTCCCCAGGTTGACCTCTTGCCCCCGATCTGCTCGTAGGTAGAAATTAGAACGAATGTCTGAAATGTATGCGGGACACGTAGCGCACCCGTGCGCTGCCACCTGTCCTGTAAAAGCGCGCCTGAAAAACGTGCTCCGGTGATTTTCTGTATTATGGAGAATTATTAGCAAAACCACTCGGATGAAATAATGCATTTTTTGGGAGCAAATAGAAAAAAAAATTCAACATTGAATAGACATTGTAAATACATACACAGTTTTGTGACAAAATAATGGAAAGTGTAAAAACTGTTATTTTCCGGTATTAGTTGTTAGGGTTCAGTTAAGGCTCCCACTGAGAAGTAAAATTATATATACTTTTTTATTTTACTTTTTTCTTAAAGAAATTTATTTTTATATCATGTAAACCTAATTGATAACAGGATAATAATTTAATGTATTTCAATTTATCTTTCTAATTTTGTATCTATATATGTATATTTTTTTAAAGATGTACTCCCATGTACTGTATATGTACTGCTTGTGTGTATGGAGGGAAGGTGTTATTTATTTAGTTATTAATTTTTTTATTATTACTGTTGTTGTGTTTATTACGGTGCTTTAATTTTTAATAAATTAATTAATTTTTTAAGATTATTATAGTATATTTTTTTCGTTGAAGTTTTCATTTTATTTTTTTATGTATGTTTTGAATTCTTTGAGGCTATTTTTAAGCGATATAATTTAATTTATATTTTACATTATATTTATATTTTATATGTTATTTCTTATATTTTCTCACAAGTTATTGAAGGAAATTTGTTCCAAGGAATTTGTAGTTCTGTTGACCAGAAGTTTTTTTACACGTCGGCATGGGTAACGTGTATTTTTGCCCGAGATTTGCTGTGTTTCTGAATGTTACGGCTTTGTTTAAAACATCTTCTTTATACACTTGTAAAGTGGCTGACAAAAGAACGAGTACTTAATTTTCTGACCTTAAATTCTTGAGATATTAATTCAGATGGATACAATTATTTTAAATATTATTTTAATTGTTAGTTTTTGAGCAACGTAGAGAGATTGTGTGTGGGTTTTATTGTACATTTATATATCTTATATATATATATTATATATGTATCTAAGCAAATCTTTTTACATCAACTACGGTAGGTAATACTTGATTTCAAAACCACTAGATAAAACAATTATGCCAACCAACTTTAGCTTGCACCCAAACTTCATAATTATAAAACCCTGATGAAGTTTTTTTTTTAATTTAATATAGATATAAGTGGATACAGTGGGGTAATATAAATTACTTATCGGTACAAAATATATTTATAATCAAAATCTCACCAAAGAAGAAACTAGTTCTTGTGCTTGGTGGCGAGTTACACTAATTATAAGGAAAATAGAATAACATTATGCAATAGCTAAGTATGTATAATACTATTAGAACAATAGGAAGTTCTGGGTGTAGGTGTACATATATAGGATTCGGTTACATACTAAAGAAATATGGAGCACTTAAGAGAGTAATTAGAAACATCTAAATAAAATAAAGATGAATATGCCTAGACTGAAAATAAATATAAAGAAAGAGAAAAACAAGCAATTATTTAGTTAATTATTCCTGACAAGTGTAACTTAAGCTTGAGTTTTAGTTTGTTGATATACGAGGCGTATCCAGAAAGTAAGTGTACTGAGGCTCTCACGACCGAATGAATTTTATTTTCGACATGTTGGCAACACTTACGTGTAGCCTGACTCTTCCCCTCCGCAACGAGACCGGTTCAAGGTCAGTACGTTGAGAAGTGTCGACGGAGGGAGTCAGCCTGCTGCATGACAATGCCAGACCACACACGGCCAACGCCACGAAGGAACTGCTTGCCTCGTTTAAATGGGATGTCCTGAACCACCCCGCGCATTCCCCTGACCTAGCACCTTCAGATTATTAATCTCTTTACCTCCCTGAAGCTGCACATGGGTGGAAAAAGGTTTTCAACCGACGAGGAGGTAAAGGAGGAGGTGGAGAAGTGGACGAAGGGGTTGGCGGGAAACTACTTCGAGGAAGGCATCAAAAAGTTGATACCCCGCTTCACCACCTGCATTGAGAGGAATGGCGACTATGTCGAAAAATAGCTTACATATGTACTACGTTAACCATGTAATTTTTTGTTTCAATTAAAAAAATTGTAACCTATAAAAAGTCAGTACACTTACTTTCTGGATATGCCTCGTATTTTAATTTTTTTATTTCAATCGGAAGGTTGTTGAAATACTTTATTCCTAAATAGAAATAATTATTTTGCATTAGTTTTGTATTAAATATTTTGTATTAGATCTTTGTAAATTTGGAAAATTGCATTTTTCTTGAAGATATCTTCTACTCGAAGCACCCCGAAATCTTGTAAAAGCGTTTCTGTTGGATATGTGGAGGGTTTCTTTAGGATTACTTTGATGATTAGCTTCTGGTCCACTTTGATCGGTGTTAGAATATTGTTGTATGACCCCCCCCCCCATCCAATAATTCCATTGAGTTTTAAAATATTTCTTAATCCTATGAATATATATACCACTTTCTGATACGCTTAACCATTCACACTCTTCCACTTCATATACACTTCATATACACTTTCTGATACGCTTAACCATTCACACTCTTCCACTTCATATGTTGTGTTATTATCACTCCGAGATATTTAATTTCTGATACTGAGCTCAATGTTGAACCGCCTTGGATATATTTGATTTTTATTACATTTGTTATTGTGAAAAATTATTATAGTGTTGGGGAGTGTTTTTAGTTTATTAATTGAGAAATGTATGTAGTATGTTTTGTTAGTGTTCAATGAGAGAATATTTGTATCAAACTATTGTTTTAAGGTGTTCATGCTATTATTTGCTTGTTCGTTTACTATATTCCCATTCATTATGATAGCTGTGTCGTCGGCATATGATATTATGTTTGCATTAAGTTGTAGTTTGAAAATATCGTAGACATAGATTATAAATAGTAGGGGCCTATGACTGTGCCTTGCGGTATCCCGAAATTACTTGTTAGTGGTAAACTAAGTGAGTCGTTTATCTTGACTACTTGGTATCGTTCAAATAAATGGCTTTTTATCCATTTTAAAGCTTTATCGTTCATCCCAACACAGTTTAATTTTTAAATAAGTTTATCAAGAGAAATATCGAAAGCTTTTTTAAGACCCATGAAGATTCCGAGGTATTTCAAAGATTTGTCTAATGTGTCCTAAATTACGTTCGATTGGTTGTCGGGAATTACGTTATTTTTGTTAATAAATTCAGTCAATCTTGTTTTGATAACTTTTTCAAAGATTTTGGCAAAGAGATCAGCGATATTAGACGATAATTTGTCACTTTTTCTGGGTTGCCAGATTTATATATTGGAATGATGATGGTTTGTTTATATAAAGTTGGGAATATTCCTCTTCGAAGACTAATGTTGATAAGTGTTAATGGTTTTGTGATATGTTTTTTGATAGTTTTTAGTGTTTCGACAGTAACTCCATCGAAACCTGGTTTTGATCTTCCCTTCATCCTTGAAATGATTTGCTCGATTTCCTGGGCTGAAAATAAGGTGAAAACTGTCAATTTTGTTTAAGATATTCACGTTAAGGTTCTGTTCGTCATTAGACGGTATTTTTTGTATTTGATTTGCAAGGTTTTTGCCTTCATTTGCAAAGAAGATGTTGAATATGTTAGCGGCTCGATTTTCTTTGCATCGTATTTTGATATTGTTATGTGTGATACTATGTATTTCTTTTTTTTATCTATGATTTCATTTAAAACATGCCAGACTTTTTTTGCGTCGTCCCTCGTTGCTTCTAATTTTCAAAGAAAATAGTTTGTTTTTGTACGTATTTAGGTATTTTTTAGTGTTTGTGGGTTGTCGGATTACTTTTGTATAATGCTTCTTTGTGTCTGATTGATACAATTAATCCAAAAGTTATCCACGGTTTAACCGGTTTAAATTTTGATGATTGTTTTCTAGAATCAATGGAATGTGCAGTATTTACATGCATTGATGGTTTTTTTTTTCAAATCATTCGAAATTTTTCGAAGCATTCGTTCTTATCATTACAATTAAAAATTTCGTGTCATTTCTCTTTATCTAGATTATGTACTTGGACTTGGGCATTTATGGTGAGCGTTTTGCGTCGGTCGTTTTCGTTCTCCGGAGTTTGGGTTGGTATTGGTTAACATTTGTTTTCATAATTGTACGTAAAAATGCACCCGAAATGATCTGTGGTTGTCGTTTATATAACTGCAGAACTATGTTTTTTATCTTTAATATTTGTGAAAACATGATCTATGCACGAAGGTCGTTGACCTGGGATAATTCTCGTAAATGAATTAATAACACGATATATGAGGTGTGTAGAAGCAAAGGCAGCAATCTCCACTTTCGTTTTTTGAAAAAAAGGCAAAAAAACACATTGATATCTTTGCCTTTAATACATATTTTCACACTATGATTTTGATGGACAAACTCAGCTTTCAGAAGGCAAAGATATCAATGTGTTTTTTTTGCCTTTTTTTCAAAAAACGAAAGTGGAGATTGCTGCCTTTGCTTCTACACACCTCATATAATTTAATTCTGCCATCAAATTAAGATAATTATCCTTGTCATAAGATGAATAATCATTTGCGATATTGAGGTTTATGTCTCCCGACAATTATGGTTTTCTTATTTCTGTTCCTTGTCCTTACTGGGACACATTATTTTAGTTCATCTACCTACATAGGTTGGTAAAATTGAGACGTGAGTTCTATATATTATAGCGAATATACTGAAGGTGTACTTTTGGAAACTGATTTCTATATTTAAGTGGAACATTTGCGCGGCCCTTTTCGGCCCTTTTCGGCCCGATTCATAAAAATCTTGATTTTGGATTTGAGGTCAAAATACCCATCCAAACTGAAAAAAAAATTGTAATTAAAAGGTACATCAAAAATCTTGTACGGATGTGAGCTACTTTATTTATTTTTGCTTTAAATTATAAGATGTAGACCAATAAATATTAGTGTTTCGTGATTTTAAAGGCAACTTGGGCAATTATTTGTGATAAATGAAAACATTTAAAAAATTCGAGTGCAGTTTACACACGGTAGAAGCGAAACTTTACCAAAACAATCTCAACCAATACTTGAAAAGTGAGGTCATAATGAACGCAGACCTTGCGTAATTTCCGTTTCATATCTCAACCAATAGGAGAGCCTTTACAAGTGACATCATCATCAAAGCGGCCGATGAGCGCAGTTGCTGCGTCGCAGGTGCAGTAATCGTCATTTCCCTTTCATCCGAAATCCAAATCACAGCCGGGCTACAGAAGTTTTACTTAAAAAATAATTGGATTTCTCTGTCAAAAGTCACAACATATTTATTTAAAATAAATACTGCGATTCCGCTGTTCATATTAATTTGGGTATTTGTTGCATAAAATGTGTAACCCGGAATATTATAGTTTATATTACTCAATGAGTGCGTCTCTGTTAATATTATGCAGTCTAGTCTGTGGAGTGATTTTATTGAAGTGAAACTTCTTAAGCGGCATTAGACTGATTTGAAATTCGAATGAAACGGAAACCACGCGATGAAAATGTATTATTTGTGTCCGCGTTTCTAAGATAATGCAGTAATTTCTCGCATCGGGTTGTCCAGTGGGCAAGGCGCTCGACGAGTTTCAGCGGTCAGGAAAACAGACATCAAACGAACGGAGGTTCGAATCCTATGAATTCCAGAAAAAATAAATTTTTTAACTTTTGTAAATCAATATCCAATCTTCAAACCACTTTATAATGAACTGTGGCGAAAGAAAACGACATCTAGCGACTCCGAAGAAAAAAGCATAAATATTAAAACGATGACCAAATGTAAACCAGCGACCTGGGTTCAAATCTAATAAAATAAACGTTTTTTTTTTTTATTAAAAATCAATATCCAATCTTCAAACCACTTCAAAATGGCAAAGAAAATTAAAAAGCGACATCTACCGACGTCGGAGAAGAAAACACAATACACGATGAGCAAATAAATGTACAGGAAAAGGTGCACTGGAATTCGACGACATAAAAACACCTGCGTATTACGAAGCCTTTGGAAAAGGCGTCATAGCCAGTATTGTTCATTATTGTTGTATCGTTTGGGTGAATATATCACTATCATTTTAATAAAAACATTTTTCAAGTATGCCGAAAACTAATGGCGAAAAATATCGTAAATATCCGCAGAAAGAAGAAAAAAGAACAGAAGATTAAGGTGGCAAAAAGTTCAACGGAACGTGTTCGTGAATTTCGTGCACGCCGAAAGGCTTTATTAAATGTGCAAAAAAATATTTGTAATGCGCGTAATAATGCATCGACTGCACAAAATAGTGAAAACCATCATTGTAAGTACTTATTATATTTTCTAAACAACAAATTTTATCCAAAATGTTCATAGATCACACGTATACTTGTGACGAAAATAAATATAAAAAATCTATTAAAAATCTATTAAATGAGTAACTAAGTATTAAATGTGAACTGCATAAACGTAATGATATATTAAGGAACGACTTATATTATGTACAACCTCCTGTTGTAATAATGTAATTTCTTTTAGTTATTGAAAGATTACTGTTAATTTTATAGATACATAATATAATAGTATAATGAGGAAATCTATAATTGGTTTCTCAGATAGGTAAATTAAACATGTATAAATTAATCAAATGTAAACTATTGATTTCCCTAAAATAAAATAAATAAATAAATAATCTCCGTACATCACGCGTATTCTTGTACAGCCTTATTTGTTATTCTCTTTTCAGGTGATTCTCATGTGGGGGCATTAAATGTGCAAGGTGATACCTCAGATGGACATAATATTGTCAATAATGATTTTGAGTACCCGAATATTTTCATGAAGCTTAAATTAGCGCGTATTTTATAATTTTCTGTTTTTTTTTAATGGGATACAAATAAAAATCAGATTACTCAATTTTTCGCCCAATCCCATCTCTTTAAATTCTTGCATATAATCCTCCACATTGATAAAAAAAAGTGGTTCGTAATCTCTCCACTCTCGTCTACTTTTGTTTTCTGAAGTTTCACTTCTACCGCGTGTGAATTGCACACACTGATTTTTTTTTGTTACCGGGTTTCTATGCTCCTAACATTCATATGAAATATGATTTAGGCTGGGCGCATCCATCCGATTTTGCTTTCCGGTTGTCTGATCAGACAATCGGATGGAAAAATCGGATGTATAAGCCCAGCCTAAGCTAACTTCGGGATCTATCGCTAAAATGTTTCGTTCGCTGATGTGTGTATTCTTTCGTCTATTGATATGGTTTTATCTATAACATTTATCACAAAACCATCAATATCGAAGAATTCATTAGTGGCCGTGAATACACTTTGTTGATTTTCTGGAGGACGGACTTGTGCTTTTTATCGCTAATAAGTAGTTGTACAACCGAATCTTAGCTGCATCAAAAATATTACCTAATAAGGAAGAACTCTCAGAATTAACCTGCTGAAATCCTTCTCACGGAGACTCTTGACCCAGATGTAGAGGTTAAGTGCAGAATTGAGGCAGCAAGAACTGCATTCAATAAAATGAAATCCCTCTTCTGCAATGACAACCTCAATTTAAAATTAAGGCAGAGAATGTTAAAGTGGTCAGTCTTGCTGTATGAATGTGAGACATGGACCTTGAAAGTAAATACTATGAACAGGTTAGAGGCTTTTGAAATGTGGCTTCACCGGAGAATGCTCAAGGTTCCATGGACCGACATGGTCACTAACATAGAAATTCTCAGGCGGGCTAGAGCAGATAGAGAACTGCTCACATCAATAAAAGTCAGGAAAATTTCATATCTGGGTCACGTACTTCGAGGGGAAAGGTATCACTTGCTCCAATTAACATTGAAAGGAAAAATAGAAGGCCGCCGAGGGCCTGGTAGGAGACAAATGTCTTGGCTACGAAATATACGAGAGTGGACCGGCATTAGAAGTGCGGAGGAGCTATTCCGGGCAGCACAATGTAGAGAGACATTTTCCAGAGTGATCGCCAACGTCGGGGGGACCCGATAGGGCACACGAAGAAGAAGAAGAAATCCAGCAATCAAAATCGAAACGTTGCTTTATCAGTATTTGGCGATCAATTTGAATAGCCAGGTACTTCCCCATCTTCCTCTTCCCCATCTCTTCCCTTCCCCACTCCCTTCAGCTTCCCAACATACCCCAAAATGGGAATGCCATAGTCTCACTGGCTCAGGACTGTTGTGACTTATGCCATATTTAGATAATAAAAATATTTTTAAAAATTCAATATTTTATTTTAAAAATATAATATAGATACTTACCTATTTTTCTGGGCGTGGGCATTTTGTATGGGCGCTGCCAATTTATATATTATTACAGATTGGCATACATTGTTCAGGCGACCAAAGTGGGCACTGTGTTTTAATCCATCGATGTTTTTGTATCCACAATTTCTACAGTAGCGGCGCCCCCGACTGCAAAAGATTTTATAGATTTCTATTAAATTTGATGGGACTTTCAAACCGCTTTGCGGCTGTCGTAGAGAACAAGGGTGAATAACACAGATGTTTTTTTCTTCATGTTCATTAAAAATGAATTATGATTCTTTTTGGTTATTTTACGACTTCATTCAACAAATAACTCATGCCAACTCGAACAAATCAACGTCGAACAAAATATTTATTCAATCATTGAAGATAATATTAACAACTCGTGTTAAACAGAAAAATCAGAAAAAGAGAGGATAGGGTCGGATTAGCCCAGTAGAGCAAAGCCCCGGTCAGAGATCCTACGTTCAATTCCTAGATGAGACCGAATCTTTTTATATTTTTTCTGTTTCACTTTTGAGAGTTGTTAATTTTACCTTCAATGATTAGATAAATTATTGCCCGGAATAATGTTGTATCCAACAAAACTATCAATTATTAAGTTATTGATGGAATAATGTTGGGCACATTAGTATGCATCTTTTAAGATAGGGATTATGGTAATGAAAAAATATTTAGGCCTGTGGCAGCATTTTAAAGTTTGGTTTGTGGAAGAACGTTGTAAAATGCCATTTATCGAAAGCACGGAGCATGGTTCAATTCATGGGAATAAATGGAGAAAACGGCCATCTTCTGGCTTCAACCAGAAAGTCTTCAAAGCCAAGAAGCTGAAGAATGCAGGAAAGTAGAATTTGTCCAGAAAAAATATTATTAAGCCTGCATTTTAGCCGTTGAAACAGTTTTGTGGAATAATGTTGTTTGTTGATCTCAAGACAATATCTCGAAAGTGAATGGTTACATTTATTCATGTAATTTTTTTTTGCTTTTTAAGCTCAAATACATCTAATTACATGTGTATATTTATGTTAGAAGAGCAAATTGCTTTCTGTAAGGTAAGAAAAGTTAATAAAAAACGTTTTGCGGAATAACGCTGTATGTGAATTTTTTTTATACAACATTATTACTCAAATTCAGCATAAATTATCGTAACAAACATTAATTTAATTGCCTTTCGAGACGACTTTTAATTTAAAACTCTTAAGAATTGTATGTGTATTTTAAATATTAAATGTTATGGATCATCCATAACCGGTTTTGTTTTTTCAATTTTTTTCTCGGAACAAGAATATTGTTGGATACAACATTTTCTGGGCAAGGGCTCACTGTATTACTCTTGATCCTAGATTCAAATTTGATGTACACACTAACGACATTAAGTGCAAATCACTTAAAATTATAGGATATATTCACAGAATATCTATAAATCTCTGTTAACCCTTCAAAAGCCCTCAATCAATTCTAACCCTTTACAATGCCTTATTAGAAGTTTAGTAAACTTGAATATGGAAGCACCATTTGGAATCCACATTACTGCATTGTAGAATCGATTAAAAAAAAACTAAGACTGTTATCATTCAAATGTGGTCTACAGGACTGTCTTAGAGCATACGTTAGTGCATTAGTCTTGAATACTTCAAGATTAATATTCACTTAAAATAAGACGGCAATTGACTGACTTAATATGCTTCATTTTGTTTAACATAAAATAATTCACGGTCATCTTGATACTACATTATGTCTTAGCAATATTATCTAGTAAATATTCACAATTCGCATCATTCAAGACGCCGTAGCATGTTTCACCTAAATTCATTTTAAAAAAATATTGCCTTTTCAGCCCTCTGACCCAAATGTGTCGACTATATAACAAGATAGTATGCTGAAGTAGACATTTTCGTCGGAAATTTACACGCATTCAAAAAAAATGTTCTGCTGTTTCTAAAGAATATGTTGCGCTCAGGATTACGTGTCTCTATTTGTGTCTCTTACCTCTCTTTGAATTATTTGTCATTTGAGTGAGCTTTTAAATAATTTTATAATTTTGTATTTTAATTTGTTTTGTTTTTGAATCTTTATTTAAATGTATGCAAAGGTGTCTGAAAGGCTATTCCCTAAAATTTGTGATAAGAGATCATTCTCCCGCGAGAAGTGCTGTCAGATTTGTGTGATTTTCTAGGGCTGTTATTTGCTTTTTCTATCGGCCGATGTCAAAATTTCAGCTGTGAGGTGTCACGTATTTTAGTTTGACGATCTAAGCTTTAACCAAGTCTTTAACATTGACCTTCTCCTGTTCTGTATTAAACAGCGTTACTCCCGATTCCACTAAATTAACCTATCTCTTCTGTAAACCTTCAATCGCGGTGTTGGAATGTATAAATACCCGCCTAAGAGATCGGTAAGCAAAAATAAATCCAGCCGCCAAGAATTGGGTTATTTTATGACGTTCATAAGCTGTCTCACTTCTGGTCCGTTTCTTGTGATTGGCCATTGCTATCGGAGATTCAAATGGATTGCTAGCATTCAGCTATTTATTATCTGTGAATCCGATCCAATTGAATGGAAATACATATTATAATATTACAAGTTCGCATTTAAAAAATACTATTTTCATCAAACCGCATGAATCTCAAAAATAATTATTTCGAAAATTCGCCTACGCTGTACACTCTAACGCACCCAAAAGTCACGAGCCGCCACTGGTTAGGAGTAGTTAGGAGTGCAATGAGATTTTGCACAATTTTTTATAGGTCTGATACTTTATTTTTTTCCCAGGCTTATAAAAATATCACGGTTATTAAAAAATGTTCGATTACAGCAAAGGACAAGATGTGTTCTACTCCTACTTAATATTAATTTCTAAGCAATCAAATTTACGAACTAAAAACACGATTTAATTTCACACGATCACTTCGCATCGCCTAAAAATACAATTAATTAGGTGCCTACTAAATAATTCTTGAACAGGCAAATAAGTTTAATCAATATTTTTGAAAATTTGGCATCTATTAGAAGCTGGCACGAAGTGAAGTGAATAAGTTAAAAAAAAAGTTGTAAAATGTAAAAATGTAAACCATTAAAGAGATTTTTAGAGTTGTGTTAAAAACACATTTTATGTTCTTTTTACTTTTCAATAGGTCTTCAAGGCCAAATTACTTATTGTACTGATGTGAAAAATCTTTGACACGGACAGCCTCGAACATCGAATTCATTTGATCTATCGTGTCATTCATTTCGTCTGCCATAAAAATAATTATTATTTAGTGTATACTGTATCAGAGCAGTAAGATCCTTGTGACTGTGGCCAGAGATCGGGGGTTTTAAAATAATATATTTGCGCTTCGTTTGAGAGTAAAAGAAATTTCAGAAAAATACTAAATAATCAAAAATCGAAGCGCTGCTGCCAAAATGAGTTTATTTTTATTATTATTCATAACAAAAGCACCGTTAAGAGGCTAGATTTTTCATTATATCTACTCTGTCTTGCTCAAAACAAGCTCACCTACAAATCGTGCGAACGTGACAACTACCGTAAACTCTCTAATTTACCTACAGAAATCGCTCGGAGAGGGGTTTAGGGAGAAAACATTTTTCTACACCGAAACTTTCACGAAATTGTAATTTAAAAATATGTTTTCTAAAGAGGAAGCTATGTCGGTGTGATTTTATAATTGTGTAATTCTTTATTAGAATTAAGTTAGCGGCACTTTTTCCTTAAATAATATTTTCCGATAAATTGTACATGTTTGACAGTGAATGTTTACGTTAATACGAAACGCATCGGAAATTTAAAAACATACTGACATAGCTTTAACATTCTAAAAGGCATTATAAAAAAAAATACATTTCGTGCAATTTTCGATGTAGAAAAGTGTTTTTATCCTGGGTGTCCTTTTTGTATGGGCCGAAAAGCGAAAGGTGAATTTCATATGCACACTTCAATCGCACGTGAAGCTGTTTCCAAACAAAGACAAAAAAAAAACCTACAACAGTGAGCTCAGGCAACATGAAACTTGCACATCTTTATCGGTCTGCATTTTCTTGGCTAACGCAATGGTTTTCAGTTCGCAAAGTAATTTCAACACCAATTAAGAGAAACAGCTGCGCGGCCTCTTTCACACAAAATATAAATTTGGATTTGAGGCCAAAATACTTGACCAAACTGAAAATTTATTCTTTTATAGGACGGTATAGCAAATATCTTGTTCGAATATGTGCTACTTTATTAGTTTGTGTTTATCTTTTTATTCATCTTTATTAATTCTATTACAATAAGGAACTCAAGTCCATTTTTTTAAATTTTTTTCTAACTTAAATAACTGCAAATTTATTTTTATTTTTGTAGTTGGTTTTAATAGTTAAAATAAATTATATTTTTCTGATCTGACATGTCAAAACTTGACAGTTCGTGATCCGCTACCATAGTAACCTGTCAACAATGCAACTAAAAACCAGCACTGCTGGTCGCCGCGGCGGTGGCGTTTCAGTTGCATTGTTGACAGGTTGCCATGGTAGCGGCTCACGAACTGTCAAGTTTTGAAATGTCAGATCGTCGTCAAAATTGCGTCGAGAACTGTTTTTTTTTTCAGTTTCTCCTTGAGTGGAGGCCCTTAGAGTAAGAAAATGCATCAGATTTCGAAATTTAGCAGTGACATAATTGTGACTACGTCTGCGGATATTTCAAAAGATATACGCAGTTCAAAATAAATCAAAAGATAACTTTAATTCAAACTTATATGCACCTCATTGGGCATTCCGTGTGTTCTGCAGTGAATAATGTGAAGATATTTACTTAGTTTGTAACGTGTATTATAACCAGGGCTGGGCAAAAAACATGCTTTGCATTAAAATACAAATTACAAAATACCTTTTCGCATGTATTTAAAATACGAAATACAAAATACTTTCATGTCGTGTATTTGAAATTAAAATACAAAATATAGTATTTTAACCATTTTTTATTTCAAATACAAAATACATTTGGTTTTGGTAGAACCTTTGGTTGCAATAAATGTCGTAAGTGCCCTCATCTAAAAGTGCGTTCCCATAGAAGCAAAGCTGAGCAGAGTGAAACAGAGACGTGCAAAAAATGACCAATCATATATTGCTTAGAAGACACATCTCATCTCCGCTCCACTTGTAAAGTTTTGTGGTTTTGACGGAATTTGATCATCCATTATCATTTATCAATTATCAGTTAACTCACGTCTTCACGAATAAATACCGCGAAACGATGAAAACGACAATTGACAAGATACTTGCTTTGACGTACAGTATTGCCAACTTTAAATATTAACACATATTGCTCCGGATTCTAGCGCTTTAGTCTATATATTATCTATGTCAGCTTATTTTTCATTATCATTATGATCGCTAAATATATTGGAAAATGTATTTTGAAGCCATAAGTATTTGAAATACAAATTACAAAATACCTCAGCATCAGGTAATTTAAATACCAATTACAAAATACATTTTTAGGAAGTAATTGAAATACAAATACAAAATACGTATTTGTATTTCAAATGCGGGTCACGAAAGTGTGATTTTTAAAACCTGTAATCTTATTTCTAAATATTTACATAGCTTTTTTTCCAATTCGCCCCTACCGTGATCTTGATTTCATAACAATAAAACATAAATTATCGACATGTCGTCTGCTGAATACAAACTATGTCATCGATAATGACATTGAAATGGATAAGTCAATATTTGGCACACAGTGGGCTAAGGGCGTACACAGCGGGTAGTGTGGGCACGATCAACTCGATGAGCAATAAAGCGTCTTCTGTCTGGCGGATAACTCTGTATTCCATCACCCAACACTTCGGAACCTTCGAGTTCCGAATTCTAGTAATAGTCTGAATTGCTGAGCCATTTGATCATTTCGATTTTAAAAGACTAATGGAAAACGACTTGTTTGCAGATTCAACCTTCGAGTTCCGAATTCTAGTCTGAATTGCTGAGCCATTTGATCATTTCGATTTTAAAAGACTAATGGAAAACGACTTGTTTGCAGATTGGTGCATGTAAAGAATAGTCAAATTTAAATCGATCTGAAATTTTATTGTGTTTATAGCAAACTGTGTTTGTTTTTTTGTGGCTAACTAACCAGCTGGATAGTCGGTCTTGTTTTTAAGCTGTTTTATTTTAAATTAAATAAAGCATTTGGAATATAAACACTGTTAGACAGAACCACAGGATCTTTATTCAATTTGGGAGAGGGGTATGGGTACCGCCACCCCGGAAATCATTTATTGGATAACCAATATCCCTGCCATACGTCAGCCCAAGTGGTTTGCTACGCTTGGTGACTTATCCGGGTTCATGGGGTGACGTTTACGTGGTGGGCCGGATCGGGAGAGGCTGTTTGAGGGAGAACATTTAACCTTTCCAGCAGGACTCTCTCGGCTAATTTCGTTGTCTCTACGTGGTTGTTTGTCCCCGTGAAATCTGGTTCAACGAACTCAAATTTGCTTTGAACAGAGTAGAAGATACTCTCAGTTCTCAGTATCGCCCTGGTGGAAAACCACCATTAAGAATTGAAATCTTGCTGAAATGGCTTAAACCACGTTGTTTGGTGACCAAATCTGAATAGCCAGGTACTTTCCTCTGCCCAATATCCTTTCCCATATGCCATAGTATCACTGGCTCCAGACGGTCGGGAGCAGTGGGGTACTCTTGTGCGGTATTTAAAAAAAGAAAAAATATATATTTTTTTAAATTTAAAAAGAAAGAAACATTCCCGGGTTACCAATAACCTAACAATGTTTGAAAATCTCCTACTACCACCACAGAAAGCCGAAAATATTGCTTGTGTTGTGATGGAAGACTTAGCCAGCCGAGGAATCGAACACGAAACGCCCGGGTGGAACCCAAACGCGATAACCACCCAACCACTGACCGGTACTTATTCATATTAAAAAAGCGTCATTTTCAAAATGAAATCAGTAGTGTGAAGTATTCAGACAAGCGATAAGTAAGTACCTACATATAACACGGTACTTAATTATTTAAAAAATTGGAACTGATTTTTCAAGAATGCAGAATATCCCGCGATTTTTCAAGGGTCTGGCCCCCTAGCACAGTCGATCGATAAGGATTGATAGGATAACTTTCGGTAACTTCTCATCGTTCCTGAGGACAACTGCAGATCGCTAACGTACAAACAACAGTTGACGTTCGAATATGTTAAGAGCACTCGGTCGTTGTGCACTGTTACTTATTCGCTAGCGATCTGCAGTTGTCCTAGGGAACGCTGAGAAGTTACCGAAAGTTATCCCATCAATCTTTATCGATCAACTGTGCTAGGGGGCATGGTGATCAAACATACTCATTTCAGTTGTCTGTGTTGTGCTTATACTCCTGCGATCCTGCGTGAAATCTGGCTCAATGAACTCAAATTCACTTCGAATTTAAGTGTCACATTCAAAATCGGGGGGAGCTGAACCAAGTGACTCCCGATGACTTGCTGAATAATTTCAGGATCCCACTTTGACCTCCACCAACTTTACCCAACCATACGAAGAAGAAGAAAGTAAGTACAAATAAGTAAATTAATCTGTAACGCACAAAAAAAAAATTTTTTTTCAAAATGGAATATCCCGCGATTTTACGGGTCTGTTTTAATTGTAAAATAATTGAGACTCTTGTGAACACGTAACTTCTTTTTAATATTCTCCCAAAAACCTCTAGAAAGTTCAATTTTCTTTATATGTAGGCCTATTCGGGCTATTACGTTAAAATTGCAATAAAGAAAGTAATTACGAACGGAAAGGTCACGCAATAAATTAGTTCTAATGGGACCAATGGTTAATGAAGACAAAGTCGTGGGCAGGTACCTAATCTTATTTTTTTGTACTTACGTACGAGTAATACATAAATCTGGCAGATGTAACGTTTCAATAGTATTGGCTACAGTTACGTTACTTTGGCATTCTTGACTTTAAAATCTTGTGTAAAATGTTATGGAATACAGTACATAAAAACATGTTTCATTTATTATTAAAAAAACACAACCCAAAAGGTTCTAACGGGACACCCGGGAGGTAAACGAAAGGCGGGCAGACCTAGGCTGAGATGGGAGGATGATGTCAGGAAGGATGTAAGGAGACTTCTCCATGTTGCAGATTGGAAGACGACGGCCGAGGACAGAGGGCGGTGAAGGCTTATCCTGAGGAGGCCAAGGCTCGAAAAGGGCTGTAGCGCCATTGAAGAAGAAGAAACAACCCAAAAATATGCCAAATGACGCGGTAGTGCCGTGACTTGCTGCAAATACAATAATTTTCTCCATTAGCATGTAGCTTTAACTTTGTGGTTATCTTAATATATAAAAATGAATGTTTCCTCATTTGTCATTTATGCGTTCCTAAACCAATCATCCGATTGCGATAAAACTTTGGTGAGTTCTTGTGCACACGCCCATAAAGGTTTCTACGTGAACTGGTGAGCTCTGACGTTATGAAATTTGCATTCAAAAATCATAAGTTATATCAATGCTAGTTGTTTGAAAATGCGTGTATTTCATATAGTTTAGCTGCAGGAAGGGAAGGAAGGGGGGGAAGAGAATCCAAGAGAGGGGAGGAGAGGAGTGGGGAAAGCAGGGAAGGTGAAAGGGGGACGCGGGAGGGAAACCCGGGGTGTAGGGGGGTTCGCGGGACGGGAGGACGTGGAAGGGTGGAAGACGGGAAATATGGAAGAGGAACGCGGGAAGAAAAAGGTAAACGGAAGGGGAATGGGGAAGGGACAGGGGACGCATGGGAAAGGACAAACAGGGAGAAACGATTTCTTTCTTTTGTGTGGCATTGCAATGCACGCCGGGTACTCGCTAGTCCATTATAAATAAATTTAACATTGCATTGTTCGAACTACTATATTTTTTTAATATTAACTGGCCGGCCGGTTTCTTCCGGTTCCTTCCTCAGTGTTTGCGCCAATCAATGTTATTTTGTTTGATTTAGTACCTACTGGAAAACTGCTTTACCCAAGTACCTGCCCAGTTCCTATATCCAAATACCTACCCATCCCACGCCAAGACAAAACCCAATAAAACGTTCGATTGTTTCATTCACTTGTTTTTTTATTTGACTTGTGGAAAAACGCACCCGTCTCGAGTTCGGAGAAATTTGTGCATTTTACTTAATTGAAAAGTAACGCCCTAAGTTTAATTTGCGAACTTATCGACCACACCGCCGCGGTTGCAGAAGTAACCGTGTTTACGTATATATGTGTACAAGTGAACTATTATAAAGACAAGGGAGAATTAAAAGGACCACAGAACCAGCGGCAAATGTCGAGTGAACTCGGTGAGTTTTGGCAATACCTATCCTTTTCCTTTTCCTTTGAGTAGTTTTCCAGTGATTGTTGTTTTAGAATCACACCGCACCCGCCTACGAACGAATTGATTTGCGCAACCATCATTTGGTCCTAATCGACGCCGGATACGTTAAATTCGTTCGTATATAATATTGTCAAATAGATGAATCTACATTCATAGTGAAAGATTCAAAATTTGTTATTTAACCACAGATAAGTCCAAACGCCAGACGTATCGCTCTGTTTGATAGTTTGTTAACCTTTCGATTGCCGTTTAGGTGTTTTAACCCCACGCCTTCATGTTATCTCATTATTTTTATTGAATTATTCTTTTGTCATCATGGCTACAAATAAAGAAAATAAATTGAAATTGTTGACGTCGCAATGTGATGCGTGCAAGAGACGCATTAAAAAACTATTCGATCTTTCAAATGGGATTTCTGACGCTAATATTCAAGAGGAATTTTTATCGTTAATAGAAACGGTAGATTCAACTAGAAATGAATACAAAGATATACACCAGCAAATAAATTCAATTAATTTGGATATCGATTTCAATTATAATCCGGATTTTGAAAGTTGGATGAATTTTGAAGACATGTATTGCAAAATCAAGCGTACACTTTTTTTGATTCAAGAGAAGAAACCGCCATTAGATTCACAAATTAAAAGATTTCGGGAAAGAGAAGAAGTAAATGTACCGCCAATTAAAGGTCCTGAAGATCGTGAGAGTGAGGAAATGAATCAAAAAACTACGTCAAGAGATCCTCTAAATGGAAAGTATATTGTAGCCTTACCATTTAAGCAAGATGCTTCAGCACTTGGGGATTCGTTCGCATTAGAAAATAAACGTTTTTCATGCCTCGAACGCAAATTGGAAGCCTCTCCTAAATTGAGAGAAGCTCATAATAATATTATTAGTGAATATTTAGAGAAGGATTATTTGTCTTCTGTCACTCCAAATAGGGAGGATGAAGAGCCATCTTATATAATACCGCACCATGAAGTTGTACGAGAGGATAAAATCACCATGAGTTTGAGGATAGTCCTGGACGCAAGTGCAAAAACAAGCACTTCGGTATCATTGAATTATAATTTTTATAGTGGAGAACATTTACAGGGGAATTTATTTAATGTAATAAAGAATTTTAGTGTATTTCCAATAGCACTCTCGGCTGATATACGCAAAATGTTTTTGTGCATAGGAGTGCAGGAAAGTGATAGAAGATATCAACGAATTTTGTATCGCTTCTCGCCAAACGAGGATATTAATGCCTACCAGTTTAACCGCGTTTGTTTTGGACTTACATCCATCCCATTTCAAGATTTAAGCACGATCAGAAAATTGGCCACTGATGAAGGAGAAGCTTTTACTGAAGCAAAGAAAATCATTGGAGAATTTTTATACATGGATGATTTTGTATTTGGTATGGAAACTGCAGAGAATGCAAAGGAAACGTCCTCCCAGTTAATCGCATTATTGAAGACTGGCCAGTTTGATCTAGTCAAGTGGACCAGCAATTCGCAAGAGGTTCTGGAATCCATTCCAGATTCGCATCGCTTGTCAGCTATAAAGGAATTTGATGAAGTGTCCATGCATAAAGTATTAGGATTATGCTGGTCACCAAATTCCGATTTTTTCTCGTTTTTCACTTCTGCACCTAAATCGATTTATAGGAAGAGAAATAAATTGTATTGTGTCGCCAAAATATGGGACATTATGGGCTACATTGCACCTGTCGTACCATACGCTAAGCTCTTAATAAAGCAATTATGGATATGTCAATGTGATTGGGATGATGAGCCTCCCGCAGATATTGTGAGGATACGGACGCAATTCTGCGAGGAACTATCGTCACTAAATAAAATAAAATTCCGCGCCATGCTGGAATCACATCCAGAACCATTGTAACCATTGTGGGTTTCGCAGATGCTAGTGAAAAGGCTTACGGTGGCGTAATTTATTTTCATATACAAAATGAAGGTGCCAATTCAGTACATATTGCTTGTGCAAAATCAAAGGTGTCTCCAGTGAAAATCGTTTCTCTCGCACGATTAAAACTTTGTGCTGCATTAATACTTGCAAAATTAATGCATAAGGTAGTAGAAACCTTGGAAAAACGCTTGAAAATTGATAAAATATGCGCATTTACTGATTCCACTGTGGCACTTTGTTGGATTCAATCGTCTCCTCATAGATGGGGAACATTCGTGGCCAATAGAGTAACTAAAATTCAAGCAGAATTATCGGCCAACAGTTTTTTTCATATTGCAGGCACAGAAAATCCCGCTGATTGTCTGTCGCGTGGGCTTACCCCCAATCAGATTTTGGATCACCCGCTATGGTTTCATGGCCCACCATGGCTGAAATTAAGGCCAGAGCAGTGGCCTATTACCGCTTTTGACGTCACCATGGTGACGCAACCACCCGAACAGAAGACTATGTCGTTGCTAGTAACTTCTAGTTCGGAGGAGTATGAAATACTCACTTTGTCAAAACGCTTTTCTTCGTGGTATAAATTATTACGTTGTTTGGTTCATGTATTTCGATTTCTTAAAGTGTTGCCATATCGAAGACACATAAGCGGATCGGACTTGGAGTTCCTAGAACTCAGAGTGTTTCGCGAAATACAATTGGCTTATTTTCCCCGTGAGTTTATCAATCTTCAACAAAGAAAAACGTGTAAACCCGTGTTTCAACGTTTGAGGCCGTTTTTGCACAACGGACTAATAAGATTGGGGGGTCGATTAGTTAATTCGGATTTAAATTATGATCAAAAACACCCCATAGTCCTTCCACGAAAGGATCACATCTTGAATTTATTGGTTGATCATTATCATCAAATTCATTGCCACTCGGGTCCCGCATTATTAATGTCTATTTTGAGGCAGAAATATTGGATATTATCAGCCCGTAGTTTGATTCGAAATCGAGTACATAAGTGCAATTCATGTTTTCGGCTACACCCTAAAACAATCGCACCTTTAATGGCCGATCATAAGGATTGCCGTGTTACTTCATCTGTAAAGCCATTTACGCACGTCGGCATAGACTTTGCCGGGCCTTTAAAAGTAACCACATCACGTGGACGTGGAATTCGTTCCCAAAAGGCATATATTTGCTTATTTGTGTGTTTAACTACGAGAGCGATACACCTTGAACTAGCATCAAGTCTAAGTACCGAATGCTTCCTGAATGCATTCAAGCGCTTTCTCTCCCGCCGTGGTCCCGTGTCAAATTTATATTCGGACAATGGAACTAACTTTGTAGGAGCCAAGAGAAAATTGAATGAATTGCACGCATTTTCAACGTCTTCACATTTTGGTGAAGAATTCGCAAGTGTTTTGGCCAATAATAGAATAAACTGGCATCTAAATGCGCCAACAGCACCACATTTTGGTGGAAATTGGGAATCAAATATCAAAAGTATGAAGACTCATCTTTTTCGCGTAATAGGAGATCAGATTCTGTCTTTCGAAGAGACAACTACAGTGCTCGCACAGGTAGAAAACATTCTGAATACAAGGCCATTATGTAGGACGCTCTCTTCAGATCCATCTGAACCTCTCGCGTTAACCCCCGCTCATTTCTTAATGACTACTCCATTGAAACACCTGCCCGCCACGACCATCGAGGAGGATAATTTGAACCTTCTTTCGCGTCATGATTTGCTCGATAAATTGATTCAATCTTTTTGGAAACGTTGGAGGTTAGATTATTTGCATACCTTGCAAGTACGTCCAAAATGGAATACTCCCGCTAACCCAGTCAAGGTCGGTTTAGTAGTAATTGTGGGGTTAGAAAACGCTCCTCCATTGCATTGGCCGCTAGGAGTAATTGTCGAGGTTTTCCCCGCAAAGGACGAAGTAATTCGTGTTGCTCGCGTTAAAACGGCGTCGGGAACATACATTCGTCCGGTAGTGAAGCTTTACCCTTTGCCGGCTCAATAATGGGATATTATTGATAGATTTAGTTAAAAATGTAGTTTAGGAATTTAGGATAAGTATTTGGTTTTATTTGTTTATTTGTGCGATAATGCTATCACAATGCGGTTTAGAAAGGGGGATTTCTCACCCTTTCAAGGCGAGGGGGATGTTTGCGCCAATCAATGTTATTTTGTTTGATTTAGTACCTACTGGAAAACTGCTTTACCCAAGTACCTGCCCAGTTCCTCTATCCAAATACCTACCCATCCCACGCCAAGACAAAACCCAATAAAACGTTCGATTGTTTCATTCACTTGTTTTTTAATTGACTTGTGGAAAAACGCACCCGTCTCGAGTTCGGAGAAATTTGTGCATTTTACTTAATTGAAAAGTAACGCCCTAAGTTTAATTTGCGAACTTATCGACCACACCGCCGCGGTTGCAGAAGTAACCGTGTTTACGTATATATGTGTACAAGTGAACTATTATAAAGACAAGGGAGAATTAAAAGGACCACAGAACCAGCGGCAAATGTCGAGTGAACTCGGTGAGTTTTGGCAATACCTATCCTTTTCCTTTTCCTTTGAGTAGTTTTCCAGTGATTGTTGTTTTAGAATCACACCGCACCCGCCTACGAACGAATTGATTTGCGCAACCACTCAGGTCAAAATATATATTTACTTAAAATTAAGTAATAGCTGAACATATATTATTAAATGGTGAAGGGGGGTGGAGCCGTTACTAGGGATTGTTGAAGAGTGGGGAGAGGGGATAGAACGGACGGACGGTGAATGGGAACTTATCTAAGATGGGACAGTGAGATAATATTTTTTTTCTTTATTAATGTCTATTAAGTTTCTTTATCATTATTGGATTTCTTCTAATTTATCTAAGCGTTTTCCTTTATTATTAATATTGAGAATATTTATTCCTGTTTAACTTCATTCAAAATCATTTTCAATCACAGCAGTTTTTTTTCAATTTGTTTGTATTTTGAGAATGATTCATTTCTCCGAATCGTCATTTTGTAAAAGAAATCAACTAGTGTTGACAGTTGAACAGTACGGGTACAAATGAGGTATTTCTTGTAAGGTATCGTATAATGCATAATATATACAAATAAAGACAGATATTTTCATAAAACAGCCAAAACTTTTTACTAATCTAAACAATAGATTCGAAACTTTTTTTTATTAAAAAAAATACTTTTACTTTATGACACACAAAAATTGAACAATGCGATTAACTTCGAACGCGACAATAATTTTACTAATCACTTTACTTTTTTTATCAACCATTACTTTAACAACGTTCCAAAGTTGTGATAATATCCCTTCCAAGCCCAAGCCAGCTACAGAGATTGCGATTCAGATAATCCGGTTTTAGAAAAATTCGGATTTTTAATTATTGACAGTGGAATTAGAATCCGGATTTTCAATATGAAATTAGAATAATCCAGAATACATGTTTAAAAATAACGAATAATAGAATAGAATAATAATGTTTAAAAATAACGAATAGTTCTGCTGGCTAAATGAATTCATTATGACGTATGTGAATACGATTAATTAAATTTGTAAAAATACGTTTGTTAACCCATATTCAAACCTGCACAGATACAAGATTTATATTACTAAGAATTATTTCGCCAGAAAAACAAACAAAAGAAAGAAAAAAATTATATTAAATTCAAGAAAGAAAAAGAACATGATTAAGGAATAGGACAAAAACATCGTTTTGTTTAGAAACTAAATATTATACCAATACGAAAATACACCCTAATTAGAGTGCTTGAAATATTTCACTTCTTTATTTCAACGTGGCACCCCCTTAGAAAATAATTATAATTATAAAATATTTTATTATTTTCAGTCACTGAAATTTATAATTTTAATTGTTTTAAATTTTGAGTTTCAAAAAAAAATCAGAATTTTCCAAAACGGTGCTGGTATTGCAATCCCTAGTTCTCAGTGTATATTACATGATGGTCCAATTTGTATAATGGGTCGCTTAAAAGGATTTCCCTGATGGGCAGAAGAAAATGTGCTAATTCACGCTCCGTAGGGGCCACGAAGTTACTACCAGTTATTTGCATCAATCTTCGTATTTCTGACACAACACTAATGCAAGCTAGATTAATAAACGATTAACCTTTGCCTTTAAATAAAACTGTATCATCTTTACAAGTTCACCTCCGCACAGCATCCCAAAGGAAAAAAATTAAGATATTTCAAATATTGTGACGTGATAATCTCCTGTATGAATAAGATAATAATATAGTTTTTAGATAATAATGAGTTTAGCCGTGTTTGGTGACCAGATCTTATTAGCAAGGTACTTCATAATCTTCCCCTTCTCCTTCCCATTCCCTTGCCTACTTCTTTCATCGCGGTATTTTTTTTTAAAAGATGGTATTATTAGTTATTTTAAATCGCTAAAACTTCTTTTTCTCGTCTATATATTCGTAATATAACGCAAGTTTTGGAACGCGTGTTCTACAACGTGACAACTGTTCGCATTTATTTAAAAACAAATCTTTAATTATAGACAACACCTAGATTTCGTTGGCGAAAATTACAAAATATTACATACACGTAAATCTGTCTTTATTAAAGGTCTCGCTAAAATCTCGCGAACTTATATTACGCTTATATACTAGCTTATATTATGGCAACACGATGTTTGCACAGGTTCGTAATTTCTAGGTCAACGCAGATTTTCAACTTGTATTTCATTTCTATCACGATCTTTGTAGAGTTTTGGAAATACGTTTTTCACAAATAAACACGAGAAGATATTATATTGTAAACTCGGGCGAAACCTTCAATCAGTTTAAAACCTAACGTTTTCTTTGTAAGCAATTTTCTTAAAAGAGAAACTGTCTTATCATTTACATCGATGTGAAGTGTGATTTTCCTTTGAAATACAAACTAAATTCTGACATCTTCTTACGGTCGGCTTCCCTTTTGTACTACATAAATAGTCAATTTTAAAAATAACATGATAATAGCTCTACTGGCAGATAAAAACCCTTTACCACGGGTTTTTTGCAGCAAGGCCCTACGGGGGGTTTTTGATGGTCTTCGACCATTTTAGTAAAATTCCCTGATAGTAGGGTTTAGCCCCTTTGTACGTATAACAGTAATTATTAGAATGTGTACAAAAATTTACTTATCACATAGGTACATTTGTGAATTACTACGTAAATTATATGGATGCCGTAAAATTCTCGGGACGAATGAAGACTAATTTCTACTAAGTAACAAACTCCCATTATCTAAGAAATATACTCCCAATAGCAAAAAATTAAAAAACGCCGCCGAAATTGTGTATTTTGGCATAAAAATCGAAGTCTCCCGCCTAACCTCCCCCGTAGCAAATTTCAAACAAATCAGTTTGAGAGTTCTGGAATTTTAAGATTACAATTTCAAAAATATCACTTTGGCTATTTTTTTTGTTCAAAGGCACAGTTCAAGTTTTCGAATTTTAAAAAAGGAACCGATTCTAAAAATATCCAGTTCCTTGGAAAAATAATGTCGGACGATCCAGTAGCAGCAAGTCACCGGGACAAAAAAACTCGAAAGGGAATTTCATCGTACATAAAGTTAGGTTCATAAGATTTTTTTTCTTTTCAATTTTGAAATTTGACTTTGGAAAACAATAACGTTGTTTGGTTTGACAATTATCATTTGATTTCGATATTTGATGTTTGGAAATTTATCATGATGGCAAATTTTTGGTAAAATTTTAAAATCGGAAAGTTTTTGGTAAAATTTTAAAATAGTGAAATTGGTGGTAACAAAAGGAGGGAAATTTCGATGCAGACCTTTTTGATATTATGTAAAGTTTGTAAATTTTCCATGTTGCAAAATTTTTATTTTTCAAAAAAAAATTCTTCCAGGAAAATTGGAAAATCGGAAAAAATTTTACTCGGAAAAACGGTCGGAAGTTTTTTTTTTTCAGACATTTTCTTTTTGATTTTGTTATATGAAGTTTGGAAATTTTTCGTCTTGGAAAATTTTGATTTCGGAAAAAAAGTTATTCTATGAAAATTGGAAAATGGGAAAAAAGAGCTCTGAAAATGGGTCGAGAACTTGTATAAAAGTTTTTGAAAATGAAATTCCAATTTTGTAAATTTTCTTTTCGAAATTTTGTCATCGGGGACCTGTTTGAAATTGGTAAATGTAAAGTGGATGTAACAGATTTTTGAAAAATGAACACATTTTTTACAGACGACGAAAAGCCGCTAGTTAAAACGGGACTTTGCTACACTCGGTCAAATAATTTTACTGTTCTATTATTACTCTTAGTTTTGATATTGTCATTATATTCTTGTATCGCTTTTATCATTAAGTGACCAAAATAATACGGATATTCGCCTAGTTTGGTGGGCCATAAATAAAATAATGGACATTTTTTTCCTGCAATCTGCCCGGCTATACGTTATGAAAATTGTATAACCACAGGCGCTAAAAGCTCTACCCATCTTTTTAAAGCGGGATATCATAAAATTGTGATGACCCAAAAGTTGATTCGACGACTTTAATTTTTTGTGCATTATTTACCAATTTCAAACCAAAAATCGACTTCAAAAATATCCTAAATAATAAGTTGGTATAAATATGTAAAGAAAAAGTATTGTTGTGGTGTCGGTTAGAATGAGAATTGTCACTTGTTTTGTTATTCTATGATTTTATTTGTAAAGAGTCAGTTTGTTAGAAGAAACCATAAAAAGAAAGCGATATAATAAACATATACGCCGTTTCTTCGTTACACAACTTAGCAACACGAACACAAGTGTTTTATTATCAGTTAAATTAAGGAATTAAACCTCTATATTATAAATATTAAACGAATTTATATACAGTGTCGATTTTTTGTTGCCTGGTATTTTTTTCTTGATGCATTTGAATGAAAATATGTAAGTACTTTATTGTTCGACGTTGTTTTACTTTACATCCTCTCTGCACATCCCTTCGGGGTCACTTTGTTATATTTTGTGTACTTAGGTGTACCGTATTTTCCCTAAGCCGACTGCATCTTGTATGCCGGGGGGCCAACTGTCGGCGGATCAAATGTCATAGAGCCCATAATTGTAGGATTTGTGAAGCTGAAAGTTTTTGCAAAGAACACATCAGAGCAATGGAATTGCTGCAGAATAATCAAGAAAAATATTTACAGCAGCAACTCTTTCTTCAATAGCGTAAGTTATCAAGTTCGTAATTATGTAAGTTCGAATTCTTGTCACTTTAGTTCAAATGAATTGGATGGATTGACTCATTTTTTTTTACAGAGCATTGCATTTTAGCAGAAGAGTTTCTATGTATAATGGTAAGCGTTAACTGGCGTTATGAATTTTTTTAATAAAAAAAGGTGGTGCGCGAGTGGTTTGAAAATGTGCGTATTTCATATATTTTAGCGGCAGGGAGGTAAGGCAGGAAAGGGAAGGTAACGAAGGAGGTATTAACAACAACAACATGATAGGTATTAGTACTCCATTGTGGACTGCAAGCTTCGCTTCTTTGGGTGAAGTATATTGATTTCACTTCGAAGAAAGCAAACACTTTGTGGCTTGACATTATACAAAATGAAAGAATTTTTGTTATTTATTTTTGGGGTGTTATGCCGTGTTTCGCTACCTCCTTCTTTAGCCAACGTTTCAGACAGCGTTACAGTATCCATCATCAGGGCAGATGAGCTGATCATGGACACTCCAGCATCAGGGCTGATGATGGACACTGTAACGCTGTCCGAAACGTTGGCTAAAGAAGGAGGTAGCGAAACACGGCATAACACCCCAAAAATAAATAAAAAAATACTTTTGGCCGTGAAAACCTAAAAACATACCAAAATGAAAGAAGTTCTTTGTTCAAAACCACTTTATTTTCATTTATATTCTTCGACCGATTTCGTTTGATCTCAACCTTCTTCAATAAACATATAAAGTTTAAGTTGAACTATGTTACTTCAGTTTATATGTTTATTGTCCTGAAGAAGGTTGAGATCAACCGGAACCATTCGACGAATATAAAATAAAATAAAGTGGTTTTAAACAAAGAACTTGTTTTGAACAAAGAACATTTTGCATATATTGATTTCTTCAAAGCGAATAGAATAACGATACACAACACTCGACAATTCCGCAATGACGTCACACTACCGACATAGCTTGAAAATGGAATATACAAATGTGTGTTTAACATTTTGAATAGCTATTTAGGATAATATAGGAGATGTGTCCCGCCGGGCGTGGGCGAACAGTTTTCTTTTCCGTCCCCGTCCAATAATTACGTGTTCCTAGCCAGATCTATCCAATGAACTTTGGCTATTCGAAAATCACATGTTTCTGCGTCATAATAAATTTAAATGAAGAGTGGTTCTTTTCGTAGGTATATGATAATAATCCATAATGATAATAATCTGTAAGTCTTTTTGTGATTTTATATTGTTTCTGAGTAGATGTTGAGCGGTTAGAGATTGAGTGATGGAAAGGGTTGGGGTCCCACCCATGGGTTTCGGCTTTATCCCCATAAGTCCTCAATCATTCTATTGCACAAGCAACATATTTCTCTTGTTAAGTAATAATAATAATGTTTCGATAATTTATACAGCACCGTTTTCGTAGGAAAATCACTTTAAGTGCTCTATAAAACAACGTATCACTTAGACTTATAACTAATAACTTATAACTTACGCTAAGATTTATTATTAGTGACTCGCAAATAACTAAGATTTATAACTAGTGGCTTACAACTAAGACTTATTATAGCTATCAACTAAGTCTCAACTGAGACTTAGTGGTAGTTACTTACAGATAAGGTTTATAGTTAGTGACTTACAACTATAACTAACGACTTAAAATTAAAATATATTTACGACCAAGTGTGTCTAAATACGTAGGTAAACAGTGTAATGTCGAAAGAAAGAGAAATTCAAAAGTTGTCAGGTTATTCGTGATCTTAACCGTCGTAAATACAAAAAAAAATATTTAAAAATAGTTTGATGGTTCAACAAATAGTTCCTCATTTGGACACCTGCAAAGTTAACCGTATCCAGATGTAATCTAATTGTCTCAGCATTATTCAGTTAAGTTGATTTATTAATTACGAAAAACGTTGGTTTGAAAAACACGCATTTCAAAATATGAATCTCCTCAATTTTTGACTTTGCTAAATCAGTGGTAGATGCGCATTGAAACAGTTTCATGTAAGCTCAGTGACCAATCTGAATAGGTAGGTAGGTATATCCCAGCCTGTCCCTACTATCCCTCTATCCGCTTCTTTTGCAAACTCAATATTCTTAGAAAACGTAGCCCCAATGGGAACCCTTGTGGGGTATCGCACAAAAATAAAATATAAAATGATGTTATCGGTGAAAGAAAATTAAACATTATTGAATAAAGGAAGAGTTCGCTGTGCATTTAGAATTACACGATACTATTCATAATAAGTTATGGTTGTCGTAGTAAAGAACCTTATATTTAAAAAAAAAACATATCTTTTCATAGCACTGGCAAATTTTGATGGATTGGTTTCATAATCTAATTATTATATATAATTATAATCTAAGCCTTTAGATTAGTGAGAATAAAAGACTCCCTTTCTGTTCCCTACAATTTTCTATTTTTAGGGTCTATCTAAAGCTATTTTTAGATCATCGCTCCGTCTCTCTTCTAGTCCTTCTGGTAAAGGTCGTTTTAAGAAAGACAAACATTCCCTGGCTGCCATTTTATTTTTTATTAATCTTATTTAAGTTAAAGAAATATATAATTTTCACTCTTTAACTAACTGCATAATTCAAAGCTATATTATATTATTATAACAATAATATATAGATACAATATCTTATCTTAAAAATTATTCGACATTAAAGTACATAATAATTTTGCTCACTATTATTAAACGAGTTACCTCATATGATGACTGAAGAAAGACTTAGCTATTAGAGGATTGAATGCGGGACACCTCGGTGGGAACCCGTTACCATGAACCATTCGACCACTACTAACTGATGACCCTTTGTCTGCTTATTATTATCGAATAGTATTAATACGTCTGCGTCTGCGTGGTTGAATTTCAGAACCCAGATTCGAGTGCATGTTGACGCCACGCCGTACGCGTCGCGCCACAAATAAACCTGTACATGGAATTTCAAACAAAACTACCATTTTAATTCGGTTTTTAGTTCAATAATTCATCACAAGATGTCGCCACTTTCGTCAGCAGGTCGGATGCGAACGTTTCCCGTGTCCCCCCTAGGTATAAGTGCTACGAATTTGTTAATGTGTAGTATCTCTCCGGATCTCTCTGGATATGGAAAGATTGACGGTAATAAATACTTCAAGCGGCTATATATTACATATGACGTCATTGCCTGTATCTGTTACTTTGTACCGGTGAATATCACTCGATGACAGTGGATCCGAGGAACAGACTATTTTTGAAACCAGTTCCTATTGGACATATAAAATGGTCACCAACACTAACGGGCGAAGCCGAACCAAAAGCCGCCCGCAGGGTTCTGCGGAGCGGGTTTTTAACTGCTAGTTATTATTATTATGATTGCACCAAAATTTGAATTTCTTCGTATTCATATATTAAGTACCCATAAGTGCGCGAATTAACTTTCGACAGGCCAAGATGTCAAACATAACGTCCGTAGCCACGTGGGTCGGCCGATGACCCCATTCATTTTTCTGTTTTATGGGCATTTAAACCATAGAAATTCTTTTTTGTTGTTGTTATTTGTCCATTTATTGGGCAGGGAATATTACCTATATTTGATCAAATATTTTTTCCTGCGATGAACAATTTTTTCACTTTTTTTTTTAAACGGCACGTTATGTATTAATCCTTTGCGCAGGAATACCTAAAATATATTTCATGTATTTAAGAAGTATAGTAATTTTGGGGTCTACCTTCGGCCCCAGTTGGTTGCGGGAGGGTTAAACTTATTTACCTTATGGCGCGTTCTCACGTGATCTTTCTTGGAGGACCCATGGTCAGTTTATAGAACTTTTATAGCTCGTTTTCATTATGCTGAAATCGATTGAACTTTGGGTTTCTATTTCACAGAAAAGCTTATTCTCACTAATCATAGAATAGTACCCTTTACACATAGAGTTCGGAGCGGGACGTGCCCCGCGCCACTTCAGGCCACCGCGCAGAAAAGTAAAGATCAAAAGTAAGATAACGGTTTACAGCGCAGTTCGCTGTGAGACTTTTCTGCGCGGCGGCCTGAAGTGTGTACTGTGTGAACTCTGTGTGTAAAGGGTATATGAATTATAGATCTTTGAATACTATTCAAAGATCTATAATTCATATATTCTATGGAATAGATCAGGTGTGATCCCGGCTATGATTGTGATATAAACATTACGCGGTGCGTAAGGTCGTAATAGTAAAAGTAAAATTATTACCACGGCAACTAATTCAACGCTGAACCGATAAGTAATAATCTAATGTGTGAAAAAATGTCTTCACAACTTCCTACTGTGATTATTCCGTTTAAAAAATAAATCATTTCAACAAAAAAATTAATCCACATAAATAAATACGTCTAGCAGCCCTGTTTTAAGAATCCCCGCCAAGAACATTTTTAGAGTGTCTGTCGGCCTTTGAATAAGTCCCGGCAAAACTATTTGTTACAATAGACTTAATTTATATCTACGACTCCCACCAAAATAACCAAACGTGATTGGTACAGCGATATAAAAAAAAAAAACTACGCGAAACATGAGCTTTGTTCCTCAAATCGCCATCTTCATTATCATCAGTCAATTCACATTTATTTTCATTTCAACCAATTGATTTTATATTCTGAGGGATCGCAGAATAAATTATAATTATAAGCCACAATGTTTTTTTTTTCTTTGAAATGTTATGTAGATATGTAAGTAGGTCGGTACTAAGTACGTTATCATAAATAACACGCTCGTTTTCATTATGTATAAATATCTTATTTTATAACAGAAGCCGAAAATAGGCTCCTATAATTTCTATCTTTACAGTAGAAATGAACTAGAGTATTTTTAACCAAAACAAAAGCTCACTTGAAGTCTCAAGTTGAAGGAGCGCGATTGGCCTATTGTATGTCTATGGGAAACACAAAATTCCTACCGGGTATGACATAATGATTATTGTGCAATAAATCATGACATTTATCCCACGTTTAGTCGCAAAATCGTGATATTATCATGCAAAAGGAGGTTTCGAGTATACGTTTATACTAATCATGGCAACACTTTTTTTATTGATATCCCAATACTAGGGCAAAGCACCCCTGCTAGGACTAGGGGTGAACACTGGGGGGAATGTACGCTGTGCGCGTATTGACAAGGTATGACAGGTGACGTAAATGAAAGCCACTACATACGTAAATATTCGCACGCATGCAAAAGATCTTATTTCTAAATAATTTGACAATCGTATCACCTTGCTTGCGGACTGGCATTCCTATATGTATTGGCTATTTCCCGGATTATTTTCACCTTTTCACTAAAATCATAAAATAAAACTACACATTCGCTGGCACAGAACGCGCTAGGCGTTCTCACTTTTTAAACGTTTAGGTGGTTATCATTATTTTTTGTTTTAAATTAATATTTACGGAGACACTAAAAATAAAAGTAACCGATAAAACCCGAACTGTAACGTCGCGAGCAACGAAATACACTTCGCGCACAAGCAGAACCAACCACGAATCAGAGCACACTGGGCATATGGTTCGAGCAGGGCGAGTCAGAGTCGAGGAAGCTGGCAAGTAAAACAAGCCACTGAATGACAAAACCACAATCGAGTAAAAGCTTTCTCATCGATCCCGCTTCTCCGCCGTCTTTTTCGAAGAAGAGATGCTCGCTGTCTGGAATATTCGCCGCCGATAAAACCGACGGGGCTTGACGGGATTGGTCGATCGCCAAAATCGAGACGGGGTTGTTCAGAGAAAGAAAACTTATTAAAAATGTATGCAACGCGCTTTTGGAAATAATGTTGTATTTTTATTTGTTATTTTAACTGCAATTGGAATGAGTGATGGCCTGGAATATAGAGAAAAATATGCTGGGTGGAACACACCGTTAGTTTTGCGGGAACAAATTTTCGATACTTTCCTTTTATGTTGGAATCCATTTAATTGGTGATTTTGACTGAGAATAATACAAGTGTTTTTTTCATTTTCTGCGAGCTTTATAATAATACGTTAATATAATTGAACTCTTTCAGGCTAAATGTTCCAAAGGATTGCAGTTGTATCAAAACTGCATCAAATGAAAGCAATTTTATTTTAATATTCTCCTATATAGAGAGAATAATACATCCAAAATGTCTACAGTGAATTTGTGAATCGAAATATCCCGCCCATTTTTTCTCGGTGTTCTTTATTTTTTAGCAATGGCAACACCAGACTATTGCGCGGCAAAGTTATTTTTGGCCAGAAATAAGTCTTCCCCACGTGTAGAGTTCGGAGCGAACGTGCCCCGCGCCACTTCAAGCACCCGCGCAAAAAAGTTTCACAGTGAACTGCGGTGAACCTTACTTTCGGTCTTTACTTTTCTGCGCGACGGCCTAAAGTGGAACGCTCCGAACTCTACGTGTGGTGGGACCAGAAACCACACGGCAGTTTGGTTTATTTATGCGACTGACACTTTGTTAGCCGGCTCGAAAGTCACGTCAATTTGCGATTACATCTGTATCAATCTGTATGTTGCAGTTTTGTTAAACTGTCAGTACGAGAAACAAACATCATCGTGTTTTTATTAAATGTCTTTATAGTACCTCTTCAAAATGGCTAATATCAAACAGCTCCTTATAAGTGGTATTCGTAGTTTTGGCCCCGACGAAAATGATAAACAGTTGATTGTGTTCAAAAGACCGCTGACATTGATCTTGGGTGAAAATGGTTGTGGTAAAACTACCATTATAGAATCATTGAAGTATGCATTATGTGGTGAACTGCCACCAAACTGCAATAAGGGCCAGAGCTTTGTCCACGATCCCAAGGTGAACAAAAGTCGTGAAGTTTTGGGACAGATTCGCCTTCAGGTAAATAATATTAACGCCATAATGTTCTATATTTGTACACATAAATTGAATATGAACATTTATTATGTACATTGTAGTTATGGTTCAGCAAAACGTTTGAATTGCACGCCGACAGTGGTTCACACTGTTTCGAAATAATTTTGAACACCCACCTGCAGTCTCCTCGCAATAGTCCTTTGTAATAGCACACCGCTGAACAATAATCTCTTTTAAATGATTCTACCGTACATATATAAAAGAAATTGCCTACATTACATAAAAAAAACAAGCTGAATAATACTCTGAAAATGTATTTTCTGTGCTTCGTAGAACATTACTCATACTAGCAAGTGCAGAAACAGTACCCAGCGGTCTGTAAAATGAATCTAATTGTTTACAAAATTAAACATTAATTAAAAATTTCATTTGGACTATCTTGTAGACATACCTAATAGATAGCCTTCGAAAAGGATATTGTGTTTGTCGGTGTCCCTCGAGGAACACGAAGTTGAATCTAAAAAATACAAACTAATTTGTATGCAACTGAAAAACCAACATATATATATATACTAAAATTTGTATTAAACTTGCAAACTTCATGCAATATAACTAAAACATATTAGTAAATTTCATAAAAAAATGTAAACAGGCTCAAAACATGAAAAAATTTAAACAGGCTCAAAATATGGTATTTTCATACAGTTTTAGAAACCATCATGCAAACAAAGAAAATTGCGTTAACCGTATGCCGGGGTGCAGGCATACCTAAAGCCTGCAAATGACCGAAGTAGGGAAGCGCCCCTCTAAGAATAAACGTGCGCACAAAACAATCCAGCGAGAAGTTAAAATGTTAGGAGATTTTTTTTACGATTTGTGCCCCAGGGAACCAATCGGAAAATCTGCAAATCTAGAAAATCGGAAAATCTGCATACGAGTTCACCAATCCACCATCATGTATTAAAATTGTACTTCTCAAGACATGGTACGATCAAGTGAATCAGATTTTTTTTTTGTTATTTGTTTTTGGGGTGTTGTGCCGTGTTTCGCTATCTCCTTCTTTAGCCAACGTTTCGGACAGCGTTACAGTGTCCATCATCAGGGCAGATGAGCCAGATGATGGCAGATGATGTAACGCTGTCCGAAACGTTGGCTAAAGAAGGAGATAGCGAAACACGGCATAACACCCCAAAAACAAATAACAAAAATACTTTTGGCCGTGAAAACCTAAAAACATACCAAGTGAATCAGATACTTGAGTCGGGCCATGTCAAAAGTCAGAATAATAGAAGAGTATGTATGAGACGATGTATGAATGTGAGTGAAGCAGAGTGTGTGGCATAGTGTGTGGACCGAGTAGTTTGGCGGTCCGTTCTCTCTGCCTACCCCTGCGGGAAACGGCGTGATGGTTAGTTAGTTAGTTCTTTTTTAAAATTGCTCAAGGAACACGAAGACGATTTTAGAAAGTTTTATTGACATTCCCTTGTTTACAGCCTTCGACAAAGGTTTACCTTTACTGAATGAATAACTGTGAATTCATCATTTTTTATGATTTATTTTTTCAACTACATAATTTAAAAATACATTTAGCATATCGCATTCATTCTCGCGTTCTAAACAAATTTTTTTGCCGTTCTTTTAGCACCAAAAGAGCTCGCGGGCCGCACCAAAAAGCCTCGCAGGTTCCTGCTGTGTAGGTAATGGAAAGCATTCAGTTTTGCTTCATTTTGGAGGCAACCATGGAATTTTTTTGTGAGTTAATTATAATTATTAAAAAAATATATCTTGCCTTAACTAATGTAAACATATAATGAAAAATAAAATAAATAATAAAGGCTCATAAAAAAATGCATTTTTCGGGTAGTCATTTTAATTTATATACAGCATCCCCAAAGATGACACGAGGGTTATTATTTTCCTCGGGGCCTCCTGTGTGGAGATCATGTAAAAAAAAAATCAAAAAACAAATCAGTATATTAATATGTGAAGCAAAAACTTTGTACCCCTTTTTACGAAAATTGCGCAGACAGAGGAGTATGAAATTTCCCACACTTATAGTTTATATAGAGAAGGAGTGCAGAATGCTAATATATTTTTTTTAATTATGCATAAAAAATACATTAAATCAATAAAAAAAACATTACAAATTAAATTTATTATTATTATTTTTAACTTTTTATGAGTAAAACCTCAAACTGTAAACTCAAAAAAAAAAAAAATTAATTATGTTCGAATTTCGACCATTAGGCGATCACTAGTTTAAGTAAAAGGTCATTTTTACTTTAAATTTACCCCCATAAAAATGCTTTTTTTTATCATTTTATTTTTTATTTTACATATCATAATATTTTAATAAAAAATACAGTAACTTTTTTAAAGTAAATCATTTATTCACAAATAACTGCCAAAGTTGCCTCTAAAGTCATGAATATTGAATTCTTTAATGGCCTATATTATCACGAGGAGGTGATGTGAACTGGCCACCGAGATTGTGCGATTTGACCTCGTTGGACTTTTTCTTGTGGGGTTTTCTTAAGTCGCAGGTTTATGCAAATAAGCCACAAACCACAACGACCCTCAAAGCCAACATAACCCATGTCATCGGTCAAATTCAGCCTGATTTATGAGTCAGAATTATGGAAAATCGGACATTTCGGAAGCGCGCCACACAGAGAAGCCGCGGCGGACGTTTGAAAGATGTTATATTCCATACTTAACATCTTTCAAAGAAGCGCTTAATGAAAGATCCTTTATTATCGTGAAAACAAGCTTATAGGTCCGAGTGTTTAAATATAAAACATTTTCATAAAAAAAAAAAAACAAAAAAATAGTAGACAACCTCATTGTGTGCATTCCTCAGTCCCGTTGCATTTACATAACATTATTTATTTTAATAATATTTATTCCAGTTTGTGAGCCCGAATGATACCCGCTACCTGATAGTGAGATCCATGCAGGCGCAGATCAAGCAGAAGACCATGCAGTTCAAGTCCATCGACTCAACCATACAGATCATTGATGACCCGACCAATCCTATTGAGATCAGTGGGCGCTGCGGGCAAACAGATGCCACCATCGCTAGTATTTTAGGTAATATTCATCAATTTTTCACTCGCTTCTTTTTGTTTCAAGTTTGCACAAAATTCCTGTGTGGGACTTTGGCATTCCCAATTTTGTGAGTGAATGTTGTGAAGCTGAAGGAAGGGGGTTTGGAAGTACCTAGCTATTCAGATCTATTCATATATTTAAGATCCTAGACTATGAATCCCGGAGTATGCAAATTCACTTTATTCAATTAAATTGTGTTATTTCAAATTTAATTTATACATTTTATATCTGTGTGACATTTCATATGTAAACTCGGTATTATCCTGGTTAAAGACCGCCATCCATTGAATGGGTTTAGCCATGTTTGATGACCGTTAGATAGCCAGGTGATCCCAACCCTGATTTTTCCCAACTCCTTTCCTTCACCACTCTCAGTACATTCCCTAATATTGGGGAAGTCAAAGTCCCACTGACTCCAGACAGTTGAAACTCCAGTGCAGTATTCAAATTTGAAAAAAAACTTCTTTACTTGTGTCACTATATTGTTCACTGTACGCGGAGTTTATCCCTCAGGCCTCGGACATATTTTGTCAGAAGCTCAAAATATTTCTGCTTTTCAATTAAATCCAAATATATGGAATATTTCTGAA
This sequence comes from Glyphotaelius pellucidus, assembly GCA_936435175.1. Lineage (NCBI taxonomy): Eukaryota > Metazoa > Arthropoda > Insecta > Trichoptera > Limnephilidae > Glyphotaelius > Glyphotaelius pellucidus. The sequence goes on along the minus strand of OW386538.1, from coordinate 27,028,423 downwards.
TGCATCTAAAAATTAAAAACTGTTTTTGAAATGTGATAAAATACGCTTTGAAATTTTATAATTCGAAATAAACTTGTAATTTTTTAAATATAAAATTTTTGCATGCAAACATAATTTTTTTTTTAAAATGGCCTACATTTCTCGCGTTTTTTCTAACTAAAATTACTGAAATGGTAAAAAGAAAAATACACACATTTTATTTTACAAATGTATATAAATGTTATGATCATCTAATTTTTTGTTGTTTCATGTAAAAATAATTGATAAAAAATTCCCAAAGTTTCATAATTTTTTTTTCAAATGGCAGTTATGAACTTTGGTTTTATAAAGGTTTACATTTTAATTCTTCTGTGGTTAACTTCTGGATTATAATGCGTGGTGTTTTCTCCTTCTAACACAGTTTCTCACCATGACGGTAAGGGAGACAAAACAATTTCTATGAGACCTATACGTGTTGTTCTCAAAAGCGAATAAATTAGCCTGAGGGGTTAAAGCCCTACTGTAGCAATAGGCAGTGCGAGAAGAAAAGTATATCTCTCCATGTCTTGAGTGGATCGTGATCGACCTGATCATTTTGACCCAGTGGACCTCCACTCGGGTCACATTTTCAAAAAAGATTATCAGATTTGATCTTTGAGCTGTCAACTCAGTCAGCACCCGTGATGGATGTGCAACTATAGATGCGTAAATTCTGTATTGCCTATCACTGTCGGTTCCATCGTGGAACCCCAACAATCTCTGTTTCTGTGTCGTGAGAACAATATTCAAGTCGCCCGGTCTACCAATTTATACATATTTTTGAAGTGAAATATGGTGGAACGATGATTACAATTTGCTTTGTGTTGTCTACATTCTTACTGTAATACCACACTTCTGCCCGTTTAAATGTTTCTATAAACAGATTCGCCCATAGATTCCTTATTAAATTAAAACCAGTTTTGTGTTCGGAATGCAAAAAAATAATCGTTTGGCGAGTCCATCTCACAAGGCTGGTTGAGTAGAGGTGAAATTGCAATTGATCCACATCCACCCACAGTTGACAAGAAACAAGGAAGAGAGAGAAATTTTCCACGGCACTGTTAAACAATGCCTATATTATGTTCTACTTGTGCCGAATAGTATCAATAATTATAAACATGTACCCAGAGACAAACCCTTAGGAATGCGTATTTGAACATGTGTCTTGTGTATGTGTTCCAGGGGTTTCCAAGGCCATCCTGAACAACGTGATATTCTGCCACCAGGAGGACTCCAACTGGCCACTTGAGGAAGGGAAGAAGCTGAAGGAGCGCTTCGACGCCATTTTTGACGCCACCAAGTACAACAAATGCTTTGAGAGCATTCGCAAGATGACCAAACAGTACAAGATCGACATCATTCAGTTAGGTTTGCCCAAACTCGATTACATAAATAATATTCATGTACGGTGAAACCCCTTGTAGTTCTCTTCTTGGTTTAAGAAGTTTTCTTGTTTTTTCGGACCCTCGAAAACCGAAATCCGAAAATGACCCAATTAATCTGACTTTATATGTTTTCCCACATCGGATGGTATAAAGCACATTTATGTGATGTATATTTATGTAATATATATCCAGATGCAAGCATTGTATGTGATGTATATTTATGTAATATATATCCAGATCTAGAATAGTAAGTTTTGAAAAAAAAACACATTTGAATGTTTGATTCTTATGTTGTGTCTGAAGTTTCAGTTTTGAAATTGCCATAATGAATGTATGTGGGTTAGAACATTCAGTTTCTGTGACATTCAATGTGTATGCTTTAAACTTAAACTTGAACCATCCACACAATTTTTTTTTTTCTGTTCCCTTGAGAATCCTTTCAAGAAGGGTTTACTGAATTATTATAATCAAAACAAAATACAGTAGAATCCCGTTAACTCGTTACTTGCCGTTCGATCACCGGTGATCAATCGACGCAAACCAAAATAATCACTAAAAAATAATTTTGTTATGCGATTTTAACCCTTATGTATAAAGAAAACGTGTGAAGAAGAAGGTCAGAATCGCTTGGGGCATTCTTGTTCATAAGGTATAAGATACCATGAACCCACCTAGAGCAGCGATATAATTTCTTTGAGATTGTTTATGACACGGCCTGCGAGGCTGCGCGTCGCCCGGCTGGACAAAATGGCGGCTGTGAAGTCTCGCGTCGCGGGCGACGAAATGATCGTAAAACGTATAAATTCATCGAATAAACGCAAGTAATATTGTTCTTATGTATAGTTTAGTATTCAAGGAATGTGTTTCAGTAAAGATTACATAAGATAGCATAAAAATTAACCTGCAAAATATTACGTAAAAGTCAAAACATCGCGAAATTTTTTCGTTTTTTCCGTGTTATTTGAAACGTAGTAAAAAGTATAAATTCATTGAATAAACGCAAGTAATATTGTTCTTATGTATAGTTTAGTATTCAAGGAATGTGTTTCAGTAAAAATTACATTAGATGGCATAAAATTAACCTGCAAAATAATACGTTAAAGTTGACGTTTTTTCGTTTTTTCCTGGCTCGTCAGGGGTTAATTCGAAATCCACGGGACTTCAAAAATAAAATTTCAAATTAATGAATTCCCATGTAATTCAAAATTTTATTAAAAAAAAAAATTGCCGAAAATGAAGTTCGTCAGCCGCAAATTCAAATTCGGGAAGGTTCTTCTGAATAAATACATAATAATACGACTTATAACCAGTGTTAATCGAATTTTTGCTGGCGTTTTCCGCCGCGGTCGGCCCTATGTTCGAAGAAAGTTTGTAAAAATACAATATTTTCAGCGTAAATCAAATTTCTGCGGTCGATTACCGTCGCGACCGTCCCTTTAAACTCATAAAAATGTGATATATTTACACGTAAATCGAAATTTCGTAGCCGATTTTCATCGCACGTTACCCTTTCAATTCAGATATTTGAAGTAAATTTGTAAAAATATGGTATATCTCCATGTAAATCGAAATTTCGCGACCGAATTCCGCCGCGGCCGGCCCTCTAAAATTAGATATTTGTAAAAATGTCACATAAATAAAATTTCCGAGGCTTATTACTGCCGCGGCCGACTCTTCAAATTTAGGTGATCGAAGTAAATTTGCCCTCTAAATTTAGATACCTATTCGAAATAAATTCATAAAAATACAATATTTCCATCGCAGCCGGCCATTATAATTTAGATATTCGAAGTAAATTCATAAAAACACTGATAATTTCCATGTAAATCAAGTTTTCGCGGATGTTTACAAATTTTAAATTGAAATTTTGCGGCTGATTTCCGCCTCAACCGTTCCTTTAAATTCATATAATCGAAGTAATTTCGTAAAAATACGACATTTCAGTGTAAACCCATTCAGATTTACAAAATAAAACGAATTAGGACAATGTTAACCACGTAAATAGACATTTTACCGCCACAGCTTTATCAGATTAAGATTTACGAAATTAATGTTTTTCGAATTACATGAACAAATTTTCATGTGCATGCAAAAATAAATTTCGAATTACGAATTAACGAATTTCGAATTAAAAAATCATTTTGTATGAAAAAAAAAATCTGTGAACTTTTTTTGGCGAAAATTTCGAATTTTTCGAATCATCGGGGTTCGAATTAACGGGATTCTACTGTAATCACATTTTACCAAGTAATACCTACAGTCACTATAAAGCTTAAAATCTATGTGTGTGATGTCTGAAGCAGTGGTGAGTTTTGGCATCATGAAATTTGCATGGATTATTCTAAATGTAATTTCTAGTTGATTGCGTGATGATTCATGCCAATTAACCCCTAGAGTTCGACTAACTGCAATAGCAGTCCAGTGAAATCATGACTACCTTCAGGTGCATTGCAATCTGCAGTGTGTAGAGCTGGGTTTAGGAGTTTTGTATGCATTTTTTTACTACATACGAAAATTCAAAGTAAAAGAATTGATGTTGTAAAATCCTCTCAATTATTTCAAATATAATTTTCAATATTATATTTGGCTTTGAGATATTTAAAACCCTTTTAATTTATTACCTTTCTTCTAGGTGTTAGATTGCCATAGTTATTCCATAATATTTTAGTGGAAACAGTGTTTCTTTCAAATCAACATACGGCTTGGCAAGGTTAACTTTGCAGTTAGTGGTATCGCTAGTGTGGATTTTGTGGATTAGAAGACATCTATAGAGGTTTTGGTTATTCTTTTGGTCACCTGCAAGTTATATCTGTCAAACTGTACAAAAATTAAAAAGATTTCACCATCAAAAAGAATAAATTAATTTCAATAATTATTTACATAAAAGTTTTATATTAAGTATTTACATAATACTAAGAAAATTAATTCTTTAACCCCTCAGGCCCCTGGCATATTGACCGCACATTTCTTAAAGACCCTACCAGAAGTTCGGAGAATTCGTGTGTTTTCCATTTTGTAATAAAATCCAAATAAATTAAATATTTCTGAACTCATCTGAAGACTAACAATTGTTTTTGAAAGGTGATGAAATACGCTTTCAAATTTTATTACTAGAAATAAACCTATAATTTTTTGAAATATTAAAGCATGTTGTTTTCTATTTATAACACAATTTAGTTATCACCATGACAGTAAGGGAGACACAATGATTTCTATGAGACCATAATATGAGCTGTTCCCGAAGGTCAACAAATTGACTCTACTGTTAATAGCTGTTTGTTCGCAAAACTGAAAGAATTAACACAATTTTTTTTTTTATGTTTCAGAGTTGAGTGTCAAGTACGCATTGGAAAGAAGGCAAGATTATGACGCTAAGAAAGTAAAGATCGTAGGTGAGGAAGAGAAGATCCGGGATGCTGTAGCCATGCAGGAAGAACTGGTGCAGAGGCTGGTCCCTCTGCGACAGAGGCTGTCTGAAATAGATGAAATCGAGAAGAACATCATGACTTTCATTTCTAAGAAAGAACTTGCCAAAGCAAGGTAATGCTAAAGATTCTATCGAAATATAATTCTCATACCTACCTATTATAATCAAAAATACTAATTTTGGTTATATGACTGTCCTGTAACTCTGCTCCATTGAACTCTGGAACAAGGTTTTGCTTTGAATTTAAGTAACGTCTTCAAAATTGGAACATTTTTTTTTTTTTTTTAACCTACTAACGAGGCCTTGAAGAAAATTATTTATCTCAGGGCCTAAGGATCGAATTGAAAATCTAGACTCCTTCAACGGAAGCAATCTTCAGGTCAGGTCAGGTCAACAGGTCCTCCATTGATATATGCTTGTTGTAACTATAAATGACCAGCTCAGATATGGGGGCTCCATAAAAGCCAGAGTTAAATTAGCCTCCCAAAAACTGGGCATACTGCACAGGGCCCGCAGATACTTTAATAGTACACAACTGCTAATCCTGAACAATCGCAAGTGCACCCTACGGTTGAATTTGGCAGCCACCTCTGGTCTGGAGCTCCAAAATACCTGAAAAAAAACTTTGAAAATTTTTGAATCAATGGTTAAACTTATCCATTCTAGGCTGGAAAATATAATACGGCAGCAGCGAGAACTGAAGCAGACCATCAAAACATTCTACATTGGCACTGATGAAGATTTGAAAACAGAAATAGGTCAGTATCATTCATATCTCCAAATCATTATAGTCTTATGTGTACATACACACATCATGGGCGCTAGATGGAGAGTCTGGTCTCCTGTTATTTCCTAGAAACTAGATCTTGTGCCTAAAGATGCAATGTTTGCCTGCACACTGCATACTATCCTGAACTCCTTCGTCCTGCAGGTTTATTAAATAAGAAACCGCTTTTGTTCTGCGTCTTCCTTTCTTGCTGCATGCTCTACCCCCGTCCTAACTTTATAAACCTTTTATAGAAAGTTTTTAAAATATTTGGTAAACCTCATTGATTATTTGCGAGAAGAACATTATGAATTTTTGGCTTAAATTATCTGAATGAATAAACTGCAAAGGACTTGTCTTAATATTGCAGATACATTTGTGAGCAACCTGCGTGACAAAGAGAACCAGATCGAAGACTCCATAAGAAAATTGAATTCTCTGAAAAACCAAGATGCCGAGACTGCCAAGAAAATTTCTTCTTTAGAGATCAAAAAGAGCGAACTCTTCACACTGGAAGGGCAGCATCAGGAGAAGATTTCCTCCAGGAATAATCAGATATTGAGGGCTGCTGAATTTGCAGGTAAAATTTATTTATTTGTATTTTATAAATGTTATGGAAGTGGCATTGACCGTATAGACCAGATCTGAATGCACAGTACTTCCCAACATTCCCCTTCCCCATCTCCTTTTTCTTCTTACTTTCTTCAGTCTCACAACATACCCACCAAGTTTGACCCACTCATTCAGGCAGTTGAAACTCTTGTTCGATAATCACACAAAAAAAATCTTCAACCATCAAACTATGTTATAATGCTTTATTAATCCTATGTTCTGAGAGATATAGCCCCTCTTTTTCCCAAACAATAAATGCGCAATGCTCTTGAGTTTGGTGGGCAGCTTTGTTCTGGAGTCAGTAAAATATGCAGACATCAAAACCCCAATATTTTGTTAGGTTTTAAACCTGCAGGGCAAGGGAGTCAATCGCCAAAGTCCTTACCGATATGTCAAAGAGATCATTCCCTATTCACTACATTTTTACACTTCAATGTGGAACAACCACAAAGTCAATCATTGCATGCATCATTTTGCCATAAAGACTACAGAATAGTGAATTGAATTAATCTTTTCTTCCATATTAGAATTGGAGATCTCTGGTGACATAGAAGATGAAGATGAAGCCGGGAGGGTGATGGACCGCATCGAGAAGAAGCGAAAGACCCTCGCCAAAGAACTCAAAGACTTCCGCGAGAAGTGTGAAGCAGATGTGAAAGATCTACAGAAGAACGTTGACAGTTGCAGAGATGCCTCTGTAAGTAGACTTTTGCTTAAGCAAGCCTTGCATCGCGTAGTAGAATTAGCAGAGGGAAGACAAAATTTAAATCTCTGAATTGCATCCTCTGCATTTTGGGAGGTGGGTATCATTTATTGGATAACCAACACCTCTGCCATAGGTCAACCCAAGTGGTTCGCTACTTTTGTGATGAGCAGGGGTGCCCGAATTCATGAGGTTTGTCAAGGTCTTTGCGGCTGATGTGTCTGCCCAGCTGCTGCCTGGGGGCCCGTATCGAGAGAGACTGGTTGAGGAGGACTTTTGACCTCTCCAGCCAGAATCCCTCAACCCATTGCCTTGCACCGCAGTTGAAGGGATGGATTCATACGTCGGTCACTCCTGAACACACTGACCCTTAGATACTTGCGCACCCCTCATACCTATTTCCTTCCCAGAACTTTCTCTTCATCCTTTCCTTAAAAAAAACCCTCCACACAGCATTCCCTAAGATGACATAGGTCCTCGGGAAAATTATTTTCCTCAGGGTCTCCTACGTGGAGCTAATGTAAAAAATATATATATATATTAGGTATCGATGGTTTGTCATCGACTGGTTAAAGAAAGGTATATGTACAAATACAACGGATTACAATTAGATAAATTTCATTTCAGAAAAAGTGTTAATGAATAGTCAATTAAATATTAATAATACAGTAGAACCCCGTTAATTCGAAATCCACGGGACATCAAAAATAAAATTTCGATTTAACAAATTTGCCAAAAATTGAGTTTCTCGGCCGCAAATTCAAATTCGGATAAGTTCTTCGGAATAAATTCGTAATAATACGACTTATTCTCGTGTAAATCGAACTTTCGCAGCCGCTTACCGCCGCTGTTGGCTCTATATTCGAAGTAAATTCAAAAAATACGATATTTTCGAGTAAATCAAATTTTCGCGGCAGATAACCTTCATGGCAAGCCCTCTAAATTCAGACACCTTTTCGAAATAAATTCGTAAAAAACGCATAATTTCCGCGTAAATCAAATTTTCATGGCTTATTACCGCCGCGGCCGGTCCTTCAAATTTAGGTATTTAAAATAAATTCGTAAAAGTACGATATAAATCACGTAATTCGAATTTTCGCTGCCGAATCCCGGCCGGCCCTCTAAATCAGATAACTATTTGAAATAAATTCATAAAAAATGATATATTTCAGCGAAAATCGAAATTTTGTCACCGATTTCTATCGCAGCCGGCCAATCTAATTCAGATATTCGAAGTAAATTTGTAAAAGTACCAAAATTTCCACGTAAATCGAAATTTCGCAGCCGATTGCCGCCATGGCCGGCTCTTCAAATTCAAATATTCGAAGTAAATTTTGGTGCGGACCGTTGATTTTTGTCTTGCTTATTCTACTAATTTCTCAACAAAATCATGTCTTATCTAATAATAATGGCTGGTAAACCGAGGAAGGTAACGCGAAAACCAGAAACGTGGAAGAATAATTTAGAACGAGAAAATCAGTATATATTTGAAAGTTTTATCCGAATTTCATTGAAGTTTCCAATGGCGTCTCATTTTTGTTTAAATATTTTTGACCGTAATATAATTTTACAAAATTATATTACGTAATTATATTGTAATATAATTTTACAAAATTATATTTCCAATATTTTTTCTAGATAAAGTAAAAGATGTCAACAATTTGTTGAAAAAAATTATGGCATCAATTAGAGATAGTAACAGTTAAAAAACCTCAGTTTCTTCAAAAAATCGGTGAAGTCTCCAAAAATCTTTCGGAAATTACACAACTAGAAACTTCTCATTTGAGTTTAGGTGAAGCCAGAGAAAATTATATTCGTCTGATAATATAACGCCTTTCAAGTTTTTAAAACCATGCTCTGTTACCGTATATAATTATAATGACTAACTAATAATACTTATCTACATTTTTATTAAATACTCGTATAAATGAAAAATAATTAATCTTCTCTAATAAATTATGTATTTTTATTTTTGTAATATAATTTTTTTTATGTGATATGTGATATATGATATCAACCTTTCCACTCCTCTGCGCTGACCAGAACAGCATATAAATACAAAAAAATGTGTGTTCCGAAACCCTCCCTATTTAACTCGACGAGTTCCAAAAACCTCTGTAATTGAAGGTGAGTTCCAAAATCCGCCCTAATGAAAAATAAAACACATTTTTTAAATATATATTACTCAAACATATAAATAGAAAATAACAATTACAGGGAGTGAAACCTCTTAACCCCTTAAATGCCTTGGAGCAAACGGGTAAATTTGGCGATGTTTTGACTTTTACGTAATATTTTGTGGGTTTATTTTATGCTATCTTATGTAATATTTACTGAAACACATTCCTTTAACAATAAACTATGTCTGAAAACAACATTACTTGCGTTTATTCGATGAATTTATACGTTTTACGATCTTTTCATCGACCACGGCGCGAGAGCGACGGATGCTATACTGACAGTTCAAAGGCGGGAAAAAATTTAAGCCGGTGATCATTAAGAATTCCACAGAAAATATTTCGCTTCGCTCGGTGGGTTCACGGTATCTTATACCTTACGAACAAGAATGCCCCAAGCGATTCTGACCTTATCCTTCATACGTTTTCTTTATAATTAAGGTTTAAAATCGCATTTCAAAAAATATTTTTTAGAGTTTAATTTGGCTCGCATCTGGCGTGCGCGGGCGCGTAATCGGCAAGGGACCGGTTAAGAAGTTTGGCTTTTTCAGTCCCTCGGTCCAAAATTGGCCCAATTTTTCCCACATATAAGGTTTTCTTGCTTAATAAGTTTGTTTTTCCGGTCCCTTGGAAAGCTTCTTAAAAGGGTTTCACTGTATATCAGGTGCTAACATGTGAAAAAATAAAATAACTGGAATTAAGAAAACTCATCAGCCTACTCGTTTTTCTTGATTTACTCGAAAGTAAAAAAATCCATTAGGAAGGGTTTTGGAACCCAACGATTCGATTATTTTATAATAATTTTATTTACTTAATTATTTTTACAATAACAACTAATTAATTTCCTCCTCTCACTGCTTTTTGTTATTTTTCTTGGGATACTTATTTTTCTATTTTTATGTCTTAATTTTCAGTATCCTGATGAAGAAACCTTTGGTTTTGAAACATATCAACAATTTTTATTAAAAATAATGGTGTAAACAAAGTTGGTTATTTCCATTTAAAGAAAGGAATGTTCATGAGCATGTTTATGACTGCGCAAATAGAAAGGAAATGCAGGTGATTAAGTGAATTTACTGCTTTAGATAGACATTATCAAGAGTCAGATTAATAGAGTACGCTTGACTTTAGATTTAGATGAAGCAAGGAGTGTGTGCTAGAAGAGATGGGTGTGGCATTCAATCTACTCTGAAACTCTGCAATCAACATCAGTTGTATTTCCAAAAAGTTGTCACATTTATCAGAGCATTCATTTGGAAAACTACAAAATTAATAATTTGATTTGACTTGTAAGCTTTTATTTCAATTTCAACAGGCACGTCACAAACAAAAAATTATCTGCAGAAAACAGGAGACCCAGGATTTGGCCAAGAAGGTGGACAAACTGAAGAACGAGATTAACATAGCTAACCAATCCAAGAGCAAACTGGACAAAATTCAAGCTGATTTGGCTTTAGCTGAACGGTTCGTTGAGATTTCATTAAATATTTTATAGTATACCAGCTGGGGTACCCAGATTCACTCAGGGAGTTGATATGAGATTGAACTGACGTTTGAACCCACGATGGATCTTGCTTTATATACCCCTACCAATAGGTAGCTCCACCCATACAAGAAAGGCTTCGAGTGGTCCACAATGTTCCAGAACATTCGAGAGTGTTCTGGAATGTTCCACAATGATCTGGGATGTTCCCGAACGTTCCAGACTATTCCCGAATGTTTCAGACTATTCTGGAACATGTTCTGGGATGTTAGGATAGACTGATCTAGAAATTTCTGAAGGGCAATCTAGGATAGACTGATCTAGAAATTTCTGAAGGGCAAAACTTCCAGCCCTTATTCTTTCAGAAGCGTGCCCTTCAGGTAAAAACGGGAACCTTCTTCATGGATGGGTGATAAAGGGCTACCACACCCTTGATCGTACCTGGACTCGTTTCTGAGTTTAAGCGGCACGCACATTGTGCACTTTATTTTATAATATATCGAGCCATGATCGCCAAAAGATTGTAACAGACAAAAACAAATTTTTACAGGAGACGTTTTTTTCTTCTCATTTTTTAATTAATGTACTTATGGTACCCAACTTTACTATATTACTTACTTATTAAATTTGCATTATTATAAGACTTTATTAACAACATATTTAATGCCATATTTTTTGGGTTAACTTTTTGTTTGAAAGATAAAACTTCAAACTTCCTCCTTTTTTCTTAATCCCTTCTCGAGTAGCCATCAATGTTACCATAGTATCTGAATGAAGGCGATTCCTATTTTCTGTATTCAATTTTTAAGCACACTGAATTTCTTCTCAATGGAAGCGTTAGAAAATGATAATAATACGAGCAATAACTATTTAGTTAGACTGGGAATTGTGGATTCCAATACATCATTTTTGGAGTTTTGAGTCCCGAACTTCAGGAATCCCATCACTATTATTGTTCGAAAATAAATGCTACAGTGTTGCCACAAAATAAAATATGAAATCTTCCACCAAACTCAATGACGTTACATAAATATACTCGCCATAGTCTCACAAACTCAACATACAATGTGGCAAGTAAGCAATACTCTTTTGTTTTCAGCGATTTTCAATAATTTCTTAATTCAAAAGTTATTCATGTACGAGAAAGATAGATGTTTAAAGAATATGTGCGTATGGACAAAACAAAAGATAGAACGCGGGCGGCATTTTCGTATTCAAAATTCAAAAGTTCTGTCGAATTCTACCTCAGGGCTGACTAAAGTAGAAGGCCTGGGCACCAGTTGAATTTGGAGGTGTCAAGTTTTCAAGCTATAATGAACAACGATAGTTTGCAAATGGCGGTGATTGTTATTGTATTTGTTGTTACTGCTGATTTGTGTGTTGATTTATTTACTGCAAGCATATAAATAAAGAGTCATTAGACTATTATAAACAGTAAATATTACTTAGCGACAGCACTGACTTTGTAATTTGGCTCTTGTGCATCCAGACCTGGACTTAAGTAGGCCTTGAATTCTCTAATGATGCATAACATCTTCGGGCGGAAAGCAATTGTATTAAATTTAATGAAAACAAATAACTTTGTTTACACCACTATTTAATTAACAATATCAACATGCCACAAAGTGAATTTGCGAATTTTGAAGAAGCAATTGTATTATTTATAATTATAAGTAATTTGGGTGTATTTACAAATGAAATGTTATTCCTTCCCTTTTACTACTGTTTGCCGTGTAATGGAAACATTTTCTCTTCACACAGGAGGGCATTTTGGCGCTTTTTAAACGCAACTTACCTGCTGGTAAGACACGACCTTACTCGCGCGGGGCAGTTTAATACTAAAGTACTAGAAATCGAGTGCAGTGCAATTGCCTTGTTTTTGGCTTCCCCCTTTGAGATTTCTACCGTGCGTCTATGTTATATAACGTCATTGGCTAAACCTACATATTTTTCAATATGGTTGTATAATCGAGAAATGCCCAGAATCCCCGCATGTTCCCCGCAGGATACCCATTGATACAAATACAATTATTGGGCCGAGGGACCGAAACAAAAAAACCGAAAAAACCAAACTTCTTAACCCTTCGAATAATGAGAAAATAATATCTATGAACTTTTGCCTGTCAAAGTTTGCACGCAAAAATTCTCGGTTCTTCCCATGCATTTCAAATGTTCATTTTTATTGGTTATTTTTTAATCTTTTTGAAAAAAAAAAAATTGTTCTAAAATCTAGATAAAATAATCTTTCCGATGTGCTTATCAAAAATTAATATTTTTGTTTTAAAATATTAAAATTTTTATATTGAAAATGTGAATTTGCTTAAAAATTACGTACCTGGGGTTTCCCCAAAAAAGTACATAAAATAAAAGAAAATTAAAATTTTAAATACAGATTCCTTTTTTTAAGAAAATTTGTAATAAAACTGTCACTTCACTTTTTATCACATTCATACAATTTTATTTTTAAATTAATTGTTTATTACGTCACACATTGGCGCAAAATAAAATCGTCACTTATGATCGGGTTTGTAAAATATCTGATCAATATAGCTCGTTTATTCCTAAGACAATAAGAAGCAATATTTCTTTCACTTTCAAATATAAAAGAAATCACAAATTTTTGCTTGACAGGAAGAGAGATATCTTACTTTTAATGACGCTCGGTCGTTCTGGGACAATCTGGGTCTCCTGTTATTATAACGGCATATGATGTTTTGGGACAACTAGGGTCTCCTGTGATTAGACGGGTTAATCTGTCGAATGTCAGAAGGTATTTTGAAAAGCCACCTGCAAAATTCATAGAAAATTATTTAAAAATGACTCAGAAGTAGCTACAATAATAAAAAGTACCTAGGTCCTAGATTGATATTGCCGCAAGCGATTCTGAAATTGTCCTTTATAGATTTTATTTATAAAAAAGGGGTTAAAATCGCATTTGAAAAAAAACAAAAATTTTGGACCCGCCGGCAGGCTCACGACAGATGATAGGTTATGCCACAAAACTTCTTAAAAGGGTTTCACTGTATTCTTGTTCTGTTGCAGAAATTTGGAAAGCATTTCTGGTGAATGTGATGTGTCAGCTCTGCAGGATTCCATCAACACTGATGATGCTATTATCACTCAATTTGAGAAGGATCTGGAGGAACTGAATCAAATGGTAAACATATTTGACTATAAGAAGAAGATTAGGGGATATTTTTCCAAGTTTCATTGGGATTCTGAATAGCAATCTTCCCCTTCTAAATTTAACTTGTATGTCTTCATCTTTTATTGGCACATAACATCAGATACATAAATAATTGACTACATCACTGCCAAGTCTAATAATTTGTATTAACTAAGTTTAGATAAATGATATAGGCAAGACCATTAACCGCTCAAAATATCTCCTTTTCTCTGACGATATCAAACTTTTCAGAGCTATTAAAAGTCTTATCGATTCCATTCTTCCGCAGAAAGATCTTGATTCTCTTGTCAAATGGTCGAAATTGAATAACTTATCCTTCAGCTTCCAGAAATGCAGTGTCGTTACATTTACAAGATCCAGATACATTTCTATTCCCATACCACATTAACAAAATTATATTTACACGCAAAACCGAGGTTCGAGCTCTTGGCATGATTTTTGAAACAAATCTCTCTTTCAAATCCCACATATCTGACATTGTCTCCCTTGCCAACAAAATGCTAGGGTTTGTTTGTCGTAATGCGAGATCATTTACTGAGAATTGCAATACAGATGAAGCACTTGTCTGCAGCATCCTGGAATATAGCTCCATTATTTGGACATCTTCTGAACAATACCATATCCTAGAAATAGAAAAATGCATTATAAGACTACAGAAATATTTTCTTTCTTGAGTCTGTGTATGTGGCACTAATGCACAAAAAAATCATCACTCTTAAACTTGTAACTTCCAACTGACTTGCTTCAACTCGGTGCTGTCATGACAATCATGCTACTTAGTATATTAATCTTTAATATTTTTTTCTAGACTTCATTATCTAAATTTTTTTTCTTTTTTTTTTCAGATAACCAAAATGCAGGCCCAGCACGCCAAGCAGACTGCCATTAACTTGCAGAAGGAAGAGTTGGGGAAGAAGGAAAAGACGGCGACTCGTTACAAGAATAAAAACAGGGATGTGATGGTGGAAGTTCTTGGCCGGCTGCCGGATAAGAAATACAAAGAAACATTTCAGAATTGCCAGCAGCAACTCAAGAATGAAGTTGATCAGCTCAACAAAAACCTCAAATTGAAGCAGCATGAGGTAAAACATTGTTATTTTTTTTAAGCAGGGAATCTTGCATTGGCGAACTTTAAAATTATTACAAGCAAACTAGAAAAAGTTTTCTATATTGATGTTTGAGTAAAAATATATATATTTTTTGTATGCCGCGGTCAGTTAACCCTTAGAGTACCAGCTAATATGATGAGCGGCCCGCTATGCGCTGGCTGACAGTTATTTTTGCAATAACTTTAAATGAACGATGATTTTGAATGAAAATTTTTTGTAAATTGTACCATCTTACCAGATGATGTGTTTATTTATTTATAAAAATCGTATATATCTGTCCTGTAGTTTCTCCAAGAAATCTACTTATATTCCGAAGAAGGTTGTTCCTCTCTAATGTTTAAAAAAAATATTGTATAATTTATTTATTTAGAATTAACGGCACAAGTGCCAATTACACTTTTTTTTATCAACCAAAAAAAATATTGTATAATTTATTTATTTAGAATTAACGGCACAAGTGCCAATTACACTTTTTTTTATCAACCGTCATAGTGTAGAAAGAAGAACGTCCAGAAAAATTATCAGGTTATATAAACAAAATAAAAGAAAAAGAATATACATTATTATAAAGATAATTAATATTGAGACCTCTCAGGCTACATTCTGTTATAAAAAGACTAGCTGGGGTACCCAGGGAGTTGATATGATATTGAACTGACGTTCGAACCCACAACAGATCTTGCTTTATATACCCCTACCAATGGGTAGCCTCCACCCATACAAAAAAGGCTTTGAATGGTTCACAACGTTCCAGAACATTCCACAACATTCGAGTGTGTTCTGAATTCAGAACACAATGTGTGAATATTTTTTAAATCATTTAACCGCTAGATTGCCGCTCGTGCGCCGGCGCACCATCGGCGCAGGCCAAAATAATCACTAAAAAATAATTTTGTCTTGCGATTTTAACCCTTATGTATAAAGAAAACGTATGAAGAAGGTCAGAATCGCTTGAGGCATTCTTGTTCATAAGGTATAAGATACCGTGAACCCACCTAGCGCAGCGATATTTTTTCTTTGGAATTGTTTATGACACGGGCCTAGATTTTTCCCGCCTCTCGGCTGTCAGATTGGCGTCCGTCAAGTCTAGCGCCGCGATCGATGAAAAGATCGTAAAACGTATAAATTCATCAAATAAACGCAAGTAATGTTGTTTTTATGCATAGTTTAGTATTCAAGGAATGTGTTTCATTAAATATTACATAAGATAGCATAAGATTAACCTGCAAAATATTACGTAAAAGTCAAAACATCGCGAAATTTTTTAGTTTTTTCCCATGGCATTTGACGAGTTAATGAATATTTTTTATAGCCCTGATACAAAGCAGAATTTCTGGTCAAAAATAATGCATAGGTTGAATATTTCGACTACGGAGATTAAATCAACAACACACAATGAATGATTATATATTAATGGATGTTTAATTTTGTGGAACCTCATAATTTGGCATTTATTAATATTTAGCTGAAGTTTATTACTAGAACACCATTTGAAAAAGTTATTAAGGTTTACTTAAGGTGTATGAATCCCAAATACCCCCTGTTGTTGGTTTTTTTAATTTATATTGGTGGTAACCTATGGTCTGAAGCCCCTAGAAAACCAAAAAACTCTCAATTTATATTCTTTCGTTCTACCCCCAGATCACCTCGTTAGAATCAAAAAGAAACCACCAGAAGGAAGAGTTAAAGAAGAAGAAAAATGAAATCACCGCTGCTGAAGAACAACTCTATAACTACTGTGGAAAACTAGCTCTTGAAGATAAACTGTCCAAAGTGGATGCAGACATTAATGGTTTACAAGTAAGATGCTTTGATCAATAACAATTTTTTTTAATTCTACAAACCTCTACATTCCAAAGTAGGTTACTGGAAAGGAAGCTGGTGCCTATTTTACACTTTGATTCTTTTTTTTTCGTTAGCTCCACACAGGAGGTCCTGAGGAAAATAATTTCCTTTAGGGTCTATGTCATCTTGGGGGTGCTGTGTGGAGGGTCTTTTTAAGGAGAGGAAGTTCTGGGAAGGAAAAAGGTATAAGGGGTGGGTAGGATTAAGGGGGTTAGTGTGCAGGAGTTATAGATGTAGAACCATCTCTACAATTGAGGTGCAAGGCGGTGGGTTGAGAGTCCGGCTGGAGAAGTCACAAGGCTTTTCCCTCAACCAATCTCTCGATCGGGCCCAGCAGGTGGGCAGACGCATCTGCCGCCAAGACCCAGACAAACCTCACCCCATGAACCCGGGCACCCCTTCTAAGTCACCAATCACGTAGCGTAATCACTTGGGGTGACCTATGGCAGAGGTGTTGGTTATCCAATACAGTGGACCCGCGGTAATCCGACAAACGTTTTGCAGGGCGATGTCGGATTATCGAATTTGTCAGATTATAGAGTACTGCCTAAGACACTCTATAGTCTGGAATTTTTTAATAAGAGTACCTTGTAATCCGACAAATTACAAATCAAAGAATCTATTTAAACTACGAATCATACTATATAATTATGCATATAATGTGTAAGTGGAATTTAGTAAATTAAACATCACAATGGAGAACTAATATTTTATTATAAAAATAACATCTTCAAAGTATAATATGTACCAATCAATTTATAATATATTCAATTTTTTTTTTTTTTTAAGTATACAGTCAAATTCAAACTGAAACGATACGCTTCGAGCTGTCAAGCACAATAGTGGTGGCATGTACAAGCATCAGGCGTGTCGGATTACAGGGCGGTATCCATACCTGCCTCCCTACCGGACGTGATACATTATGTTCAATGCGATAGTCATTATTCATAGCTTTTTTTTCATATTTCTTCTCCTGCAGGATCAAAAGATGAGTGTGTCGTCCTTTGAGTTTGTTACAAGAAAATTTGTTGAAAAGTTAAAAGAGGAATCACCATGCTGCCCACTCTGTCACAGGGGATTTGAGAGTGAACAAGAGGTAAGTTTTAATTATTTTAATTTGTCAATCAACTTAGTATTTGTAATGAACGTAGCAACTACAGGTATGTTTTTAGGTTTTCACGGCCAAAAAGTATTTTTGTTATTGTTTTTGGGGTGTTATGCCGTGTTTCGCTACCTCCTTCTTTAGCCAACGTTTCGGACAGCGTTACAGTGTCCATCATCAGGGCAGATGACCAAATGATATTGGTGAGAGTGTTTACTTATGTGTGTCGAAGCGATACCGTGCTGCCAGCTCCATTTCTCTACGAGCTGGTGTTAGAAAAAATTCAGCATGGTTTTTTTTTTGCGTTTAGCTTTGGTGTAGCTGTCAATTACTGGATACCAAGAACTATTGAGCTTAGCTCCGTCGTCTCTGTTAATATTGATGGGGTTTTTATGGATTTCAATTGCCTCCGTAATTAGGCGTGCTCTGTAAGTTTTGGGTCTTCCCAGGACTTCAGGAACAAATCCAAAGTAATGGCCGGTTTCGATTAAGTGCTCGGCGATTGCCGATTTGTCAGGGTGGCCAAGTTTACAAGCACGAAAGTGTTCGGAAATCCTTTTGGAGATCGTTCGCTCTGTCTGGCCTACATAGACCTTGTCACATCCGGAACAGCTAAGTTTATACACTCCATCTGTTTCCAGAGGAAACTTAGTCTTTGCCGACCTCAGTAGGTCTTGGATTTTAGTTGTCGTTCCGAAGACCGTCTTGATGTTCTCTTTTCTCAACAGCCTGGCAATTCTGTCTGTTACAAAAAAAAAAAAAAAACAAAAAAAAGTAGCAACTACAGTATATAAAGAGTTTGCATACTTATCCTGACTCTCTTCATTATCAGCTGTCATCCGATCAGTGTCGGTGAGCTGGAGTGGTAAGATTGAAAAATACAACATTATTGATGTTTTTGTAACTTATCTGTATTTAAATTGTTTTAAATGATTTTTCAATCGAACAAAAAATTGAAATTTTAAAAATTTACAAAAATATATTTTCAGCTACAATACGTCAATTTTTTTTTTTTTTTAGTTTTTAAGTTTTTTTTATTCATTGAATTGTTTGTTACATTAATTTTAGAATTTTTCGACCACCATGCTAGGCACATGCCCGTGTTGAGGTGGTCGATTTTCTATATGTTACATTAACATATAATGTTGTATTTTTCAATCTTACCACTATACCCCTAGTAAAAAGTTACAGACTGCATTTGAGATAATACACTAATTATTTTCAGTCTTTTGACTATTCTTCCGCCATCCCTTTATCACAGTAAAACCTAAATGTAAAGGGCAAAAACAGTACTGTAGAAGGATTATTAATACACCCAGCTGAATGAGATTAGCAAAATAATTTGTGTTATTTTACAATTAATTCATTTAAAATAATATAGAGTATATATGCAGCACATTCTAAAATTGATGATACTTTCAGAATTGAAACGTTGCTTGAAATGGCTTTAGCCGTATTTGGTGACCAGATCTGAATAGTCAGGTACGTCCCCGCCTTCCTCTTTCTCATCTCCTCCTTCTTCCCACTACCTTCAGCTTCACAACATACCCCATTTGGGGATGCCATAGTCTCACTGGCTCCAGACGGGAGCAGTTAGGACTCTTGTGAAGTATTCATATAAAAAATAACAAAAAAATACTGTAAAATATTTTTTGTCCAGATAGCCGATCTGATCTCAGAGCTCGGAGACAAGGTGCGGGATGTTCCGAAGAACCTGGACTCCGTGATCAATAGTCTCTCCCGGCACGCGGCCACTCGGGACCAGCTGGTCAGCATGAGGCCCCTGGACAAGAAGATCAAGTCCCTGAAGAATGAGGAGATCCCTGCTCTCGAAAAGGCTCTGGATAAAACTGAAAAGGTAAGTAATGATACAAAAATCTCATTGTTCTTATTTGAATTAGTTTCTCTTATAAAAGTAGGATATTTTTACAAACTATGGATATTGTTAAAGACGTATGATTTAAAACTTCATATTCCTAAACGGTTCCAACTGGCTACAACGTGTGATAAAAAAGCTACTGGCTGGTAAAACAGCTGTCACCGACGTGACGCCAACAACATATTCACCAAGATTACGAAATTGTTTTTTAGCAGCAAATGAAAAATGGCTTATATTGGCCTGTAGGTGAAGTTCTGATGGGAACTAAGTAGTGGAGAAGAGGGATGAGACCCTCTTCCCTCGTGGGGCCTATAAGGAACCAAGGAGGAGTGCAGAGGAGAGATGAGACCCTCTTCCCTCTTGGAGCCTTCGAAGAACCCAGGTGGAGTAGACTTTTCCCTTGTGGGGCCTTCAGGAAACCAAAGGGGAATGGGCTCTCCGTCGTGCGGTAGACCTTGTGAGGCGGAGTGTGTTTAGTGGCAGTGAGGCGCGATGGGCTTTGATAGCCACTGAGATGATGCTGCACCCTAGACAGAAGGCGCGGCGGGCCTTATTGTCTCGGACTGTTGTGTCTCTTGAGCTGATGATGCGGTAGATCATGTTAGCTGCGAGATAGGCCTCGAAGGTTGTTGGGGGACCGGCGCAGGTTCTGGCAGCGAGTCGCCGAGGAGTACGGCCGGTTGCCGGGTACCACACTGGAATGTTGTTATCACTGAAGGTGCACTGTATTGCTGTTTGTCTATGTGTTGACCGACTGTTACTGAAAGTTGTGACTTGACTGGGCTCGCTCGGAATCACGCCTGCTTTTACAGCGTGGCCGACGAAATCAGTAATGTTCTAGAACGCCGTGTAATCCGGCCACAACGACAAGCGGAGAAAGCCCTCGAATATTCTCATCACTGTGCTGGTAGATATTTGTTTACCTCTGGATCTTTCTAGGAAGTGGCCGCGCATCAAGGAAGGGTGCTGTATGCGCTGATAGTAGTAGCTAGGTATGTATTGGCGACTCTTGGTACAGTGTAGGCACGTAAGTATTTCTAGCGAATTCCTTGATAAACCAGTGGCGCCGTAATGTTTCCTTTTATTGGAAATGTTCTCTCAGGGTGATCTGTAAGCCAACAGTCGTTCAAATCCAATGTGAATAACAGCAAGTGAATGGTGAAACATTTATAAGAAGTAAATACTTTACCAAACTAAATACTTTACCAAAATAGTATGTTTTGCAAATAATTATTTGCAGAACCTACTTCTTTGCCTACCTACTATTTGCAGAACCTATTTGTAATGTATTGAAAAAGCTTTCAAGTGACATTGTTAAATGTCAGTAGGGAAGTACTTCTCCCGATGGCCGATAGTTTAGACGGGGGACCAGCGAGACAAGCTCCGATAAGCGAGCCACCAGATTCCCTTTACCTCTCGTGTAGTCGGCTGACTTACAACCTTATTATTGTAAATGGGTAATCTCTAATAAACCAGATTGTTTATCGTGAACCTTAGATTATTTGAGAAGTCCCCCACAGATCTAAAGTGTTTGAGTATAAGGAAATACCCAACATTGCAACATTATTATGCAAATATATTTTTTTTACTAAGTTGTTTGTTTTACTTAATATTTATGATTTCCGATTGTGAACGTTCATTGCTGTAATAACGCATGATGAACGCATGTTTGACTTTGTATTTTCATAAGCCGAGGAATTCCGCTCGGCCTATTATGTGCACTTAACCTGATCTATGCTGCTGTCGCATAATATTATGTCTTTTTTTTCATAATTTAAGACTAGTGTTTCTGTTCTGTTATTTGCATTTTACCGTACTATGTACATATTTTTAAACCCTTTGTATTTGTCATGTTTAGGATCTACAAGAAGCTCACGATGAGGTGGACGAATTGCAGATGTCGCTATCGGAGCCGGAGCGCAAGTTGGAGGCGGTGGCGTCCATGCTGCCCGACATGTCCCTACTTGACCAAACTGTGCTAGAAATCGCCACCCTCACTGCTGAGGTTTGTATGTCGTCTGTTTTATTATTTTACAACCTGCATGACAGGAATAGGAAGCTCTGGACCAAATAATTTGTTGGTGTTTTTCACCTTCTCGGCACATTCCAGCTTTTTTTTTTCCTGAACTTCTTCTCTTCCTCATTTTCTTCACCCTCATTATGTTCCGCAATTAGGGATGTATGTGTCACATTAAAAAAATTACTACATCCCCCAGGTCTTTAATCTAATATACAAAAAAAAGGTGGAATGAATAATACTTTTCATAAATAAGTGAAAAGGTGTCTCCAAAAAGGAATATTTCTATTTCCATCCCCAGTTCCATCAGTTTCACAACATGCCTCTAATTGGGGATTAAACTTTATGTGATTTTTCAGGTTTCAAGGTTGGAGTCCCAAATAGACACCAGCGAATTCACCATGAACCAAGACGAGGCGGTTGCCAAACAAAAAGAGACCCGCCAAGAAACTAACCGGCTGAGAGCCGTGATCAAGTCAAGCCAGACCAAGTTGAACAAGCACAACCAAAAATTGCAGCAGGCTAGGGACAAGAAGAACCAGCTCACAGGGGAGTCTTTGAAGATACAGGCCAAGGTATAGTATACAATTCACCAAAGCTTAGAATATCTGTGTTATTGTAGAAATTATAACCAAGAGAACAGAGGCAGACCAAGGAAGAAGTGGACAGACTGCGTGGAACAGGACAGAAAGGACGGAGGCAGTGTTTCTTTCAGGTACCTACCCGGGGGGGTTGCCTAACCGAGTAACCCTAGCGCCCCCCCGGGGAAGCTTTTGTAGGAGGTACTCACTCACTTAGATATAGTTATGCACGGGCAACATGTCACATGACACTGGCAGCAGAGAGCACCACTAGCCACACGATTTTCCACTTCCCACAATGGCACCAGTATATAATGCCCAGTCCCTTTAACCCATTGGCCACATAATTAATTTTGTACCAAAAATTGAAATCCTGCATTGGTGTACCAAATCTATTGTAACTTTTGAACCATATATTCCAATGAATTAATTTCTTTAAATTTGTTTACATATTGGATTAAGGTAAATAAAAATTAAAATATTGAAATTTTTGTAAATAAGGATACAAATATCACCTTCTTTTTTACAAATATCACTAAGTTTTTTTAACATTTTTATTAATAAAGTTTCAAAAAACATAATATCCACAAATCGAACATTAATAAATTTTTTTTTACGTACATATTTACTAATAAATAATAAAATAATTTGGCATGAGGCGGCTCTGGCTGCATACAAAACTTGGAACACAAATATCAGGGAAAAAACATAAGAAACATATTGTTGCCAATTCTACGAAATGAATGATTAAGTACCTACGGAGCGTTCGGCATTTAAAATTTTTTTCAAAAATGTCGCTGTCGTGCTCGTTTTCCATTTTTTTGGCGGATCTACTCTAGCCCGGCAGGCTGCCGGGGTTTGTGGCCAATGGGTTAATGAATTTCAAACAATCAAGGTATCTAAGCCCAATTCCCGTCAAGGGACATTGGCACAAAACTGTTTATAAAATTCTTTAATAAACACTAAAGTAACCTGCCAGGTAAATATGGTCCTGTATAATATTATTATCTATCTGTACATATGTAACATAAATAATATGTACATTGTTACGCAGCACCATGTTCATTGGTGATACGTTATACATAATATAGTATTTGTGTTATGACTGATGAGCTGGTGGATGAAATTGGTTTGCCTTAACCCCTGACGAGCCAGGAAAAAACGAAAAAACGTCAACTTTAACGTATTATTTTGCAGGTTAATTTTATGCCATCTAATGTAATTTTTACTGAAACACATTCCTTGAATACTAAACTATACATAAGAACAATATTACTTGCGTTTATTCAATGAATTTATACTTTTTACTACGTTTCAAATAACACGGAAAAAACGAAAAAATTTCGCGATGTTTTGACTTTTACGTAATATTTTGCAGGTTAATTTTTATGCTATCTTATGTAATCTTTACTGAAACACATTCCTTGAATACTAAACTATACATAAGAACAATATTACTTGCGTTTATTCGATGAATTTATACGTTTTACGATCATTTCGTCGCCCGCGACGCGAGACTTCACAGCCGCCATTTTGTCCAGCCGGGCGACGCGCAGCCTCGCAGGCCGTGTCATAAACAATCTCAAAGAAATTATATCGCTGCTCTAGGTGGGTTCATGGTATCTTATACCTTATGAACAAGAATGCCCCAAGCGATTCTGACCTTCTTCTTCACACGTTTTCTTTATACATAAGGGTTAAAATCGCATAACAAAATTATTTTTTAGTGATTATTTTGGTTTGCGTCGATTTATCACCGGTGATCGAACGGCATGAGACGAGTTAAGTAATAATTATTATAGATTTTCTATAGCTAGTAGCTAGTTAGCTAGCTAGCTAGTAGGATAGAGCCTTATTTGTACAGTGTATTGGAGTTGATTTTATTCAAGAACAGCGCTGTACAAATCATCCAAATATTATTAATATAATATGTAAATTAATCGATGTTTCTTCATCCACTTAACATCTTCTGCAGCTATAGGTGCTTTCCACCCCTAAAAACTGCATTCTTTTCTAAAGCTGTGTCCTGTTAATAGTACTATGAGCACCCTTAAGGAGCTTCTATCCATATTGGATTGATTTACCTGGTTTATTTCTGGTTTGGAACATATGTAATATATGCCATTGTTATCTCAGACGAAAGCAAATTGGCTGAGCTTTGATATATTTGAATTAATGGCCATTCTTTCGAGGTATGTCTTGACCCGTGCATTTATGTCTCTATCTCATATTTGTTTCATTTACTACCTTTCTGGAATTTATTTGTTATCACGCAGTTCTTGCTACATTATTTTTATTTTTATTATTGTTTTGGCTTCTTGCTATCTCTTTCTTACTACTATATCTAATTATATTATCTATACTTTATTATTATATATTATTCATATTTGTATCATTTTCTACCGTTTTCAAATTCATTTGATATCGCGCAATTCTTGCTGCCATTTTGTTTTTACTCCTTGCTATCTCATTCATAGTACTACATCTAACTACATCATTTATACTATATTATCTATATTAAGCACATTTACCATTGTAACTACATTTGGAATCGCATTTAATCATTTTTTACTCGGGAACCAAAAGTTATTTACAACTACTCTGAACACCACACAAACATATATCTTATCAACTTAAGGACAGATATACGTCAGACGAGCTACGGGAACTAATGCTATTTGTATATCCGATGAAACAAAACTTGAATCTATGTGATACAATTGAACAAATTACACTACCTAGGTATGTACCGTCTCACTCGTTTTCAGGTATATGCATGAAATTGTTAATACGGCGAACCAGCGAATTTATCTGTCTTTATTATACTATCTACCAAGGTTTAAATCGATTAGCGTTAATTTCATATTTCACTATATTAAGAAGGTACGAGTACACCCTGTCTCGCTCATTTACATATGATACTTGGCTAACATTTATATATAAAATTTTATTATTATTTATATATAATATTTTTGTTTACATTTACGTTTAATAGTTTGTTATCATTCACAAATATTAAATTGTTATCATTAATACAATATATTTTGTTTGCACGGCGTTTCAGCGTCCTTAAACATTCTGCTTTATATTATCAAATCACCGTCAATTTATTCCATACACACCTAATTGCATCAACGTTAGTAATGGATTTAATAATATATTATTGGTAAACTGTTCGCTTTTCCACACTCAACTAATATTTAATTATGTTTGATTTAACTTGTGATATTGGAAACCATTCAGATATATTCTGCAACATGAATACTATTGATGATCTGAATAAAACAAAAAATTATAATTGGGGCTCTTACAACCTAAAAATTATCCATCAAAACATAAGCCGTCTTACTCACGATGAATCCCTGTTACGACGTAATAACAACGCATTAGCTATCCAGGGGTGGGGGCCTATACTGCTCAGATTAAAAATCTTTACTCACGAACACATTTTGTCCTGATACAACTCTAACAGGTTTTGATATTTTTAGACTGGCATCACTCTATTCCAAATCTCAAAAATGCCCTTTATTTCGCATTTTTGCGTCGCGTTGCCGACTTCACGTTCATTCAAATGTCAATATTATTTTGACGGCTCGACGGTTCGCGTTATTACATGGTTTGTAAAATGAATGCGGAAACATTAAAGAAGTAATATTAACGACAATTTTAATGAAGTAAGTATACCTACATGTTAAACATATACGTAATGTTAATTTTTCTACATATTAAAGTGACAGCCACACAAAATTTGACATGAATGCATCTGATCTCAGTAGTAATTACATTCTTTTTTTGGCTCGTTATTCATATCATTTTCGTCAGGGGGTAGGCATTTTTGCCCTTCGTCATTATTTATAATGAAACTAAAATGCACTTGAATATATTTTAATTGGAAAAAATGCTTATAGTACCTATACAATTCGTATTAGATTAAGACACATTACGATGTAACTACGTATGCAACTTAATTAATAATGGACTATTTTTCAGTTATAGGCAAATGATAATCACAAAGATCTAAACCAGATACAAGCGCAACTGAAGATGAGGTTGAGAACAGGACGAGTTCGTACTAAAAGTACCGGCCACGTACATTTTCAAATCAAAGGTAAATATCGTGGCTCTATTGTTTTTTAAGATAAGTTTGTATGTTGAAAGTAATATATGAAAATATCAACGGTTCTATGTGTAGTTGACTTTGAACTTACCGTAAATATAGAATAATACCTTTGATCAAACAAAGTCAAAGAATAATACAACAGACTTTATTGTCATATCAAAATTGAAAGTTAAGAAAATAAATAACTTTGTTCAATAATTAATTATGTAAACCACAAAGTGATTGATTTTTAAGAAATTAGGAAAGCTTTATGTCATATAATGTCTTTTTTCCAGAAAGTTAATTCCAACGACATGAAAATAGAAAGCACCGAGAAGATGAATGCTCCTGTATGCTCAGGTTTATGAAGGAAGAGTCCAGAGCCAATATTCAGCTAAAGGAACTGGAGTCACAGACTAGAATAAGATTGATGGAGGAGCTTAATGTTCAAAATATTGATGCTAAAATGTGGACGGAGAGCTAAATAAAAGTACACATAAATAAATCTAGTTGTATTCATTTTGATATTGTGTTTTATTCTTCTGTTGTTATGTAATATGTGTCTGTTTCAGCAAGTACATTATATTGACCAAGTAGGTACATTTTCAAATAGTATAATATAATCTTATAGTTGGCAAATCAGAAATTATAGATTCACATTTATATAAAAAAAAAACAGAGCAACATGATACAGTCATACATATTACTAAAAATGTTGACAAATGAAGACCCGTATAGAGGCATTTCCAATCTGGTTCATGTTTGGGGCTGCTTCCAGTTCCACAACAGCACCACCACCTGCTACCGCTACTGCTTCCTCGTCGCGTTCATCATCATCTATTCCAAATTACAAATCATAGCATTAGCACATACAAAACTCCAAGAAATATCTAAAAGCAGATTGTATTATAATGTTTAATTTTAACACACATCTTTTATCATATATTTAATGTAAGAAGTGTATAATATAATAGCGGTATAGTACAGCTATAGTATGCCTTCTTACATAAACTATATCGTATATTATTAATGCAAGAAGTGTGTAATATGCTACTGCTTCCTCGTCGCGTTCATCATCATCTATTCCAAATTACAAATCATAGCATTAGCACATACA
This sequence comes from Glyphotaelius pellucidus, assembly GCA_936435175.1. NCBI lineage: Eukaryota > Metazoa > Arthropoda > Insecta > Trichoptera > Limnephilidae > Glyphotaelius > Glyphotaelius pellucidus. The sequence continues at coordinate 27,000,916 of OW386538.1, read as the reverse complement.
AAACTCTAAGAAATATCTAAAGACAGATTGTATTATAATGTTTAATTTTAACATATACATCTTTTATCATATATTTAATGTAAGAAGTGTATAATATAGTAGTGGCATAGTATAGTGTACGGTCAGGCACGGGGCACACGATCCACTAGTGTTGCTGAGGAGCATAAACTATTGTATTAAATTATTTTCTTACCTATTGAGGGTCATTCATATCGATGAATCAAGACAAGACAATCATATCAAGACAATGGAGAACTTGATGTCTTGATGGTATCATACACATACCCCGCAGCAAATACTTGTGTTGCGATAGATATTTGAGCCTTGTTGAAGGCAACTTCTCTGGGGTATCTTGGTTTCTGAACTGGGGTGAACAGATACTTCTCCTAACAGTGCACACATTACTCAGGGGAAACGTTTCATTCCTTACAACTCTGCAGAAGTTGCTTGTTGTTCTTCAATGCTATGCGGCATTTTAATGTGCTGTGAAGCAAGAAATCCGTATCCGAATTTCAGCAAAATCACAAGTATCTGCGAAAAAAATTTTAAGTATAATAATATAGCTTGTTTGGTAATCGATTTAGCTGATTTTTTTTCACAGGAGTAAGTATTATAAACACAATCTTACCTCGTTTTAACCCCAGTATCGTACGGCACAAAGAACCTGGAGATCAAAACATCCAAATATGGCCGTACAAATCGATTAAGCGTCTCATATTTACTTTGGCAATTCTATATTTATATCTGAAATCACTCTCTGTTAACGCCGCAAATGGGTCGTACCGCTTTTTATACGTTTTCCGTGCCCGTGGTGGACGAAAATTTGCTAAACCTTCGAACTTTTATGTCAGATGTCAACAAAGTTTGACATCTCGATTAATTACGGCCGTAATAACGACGCTAACCCTGGGTGTCAGGTGGTTTAAAATCTGACAGCTGCTAATATAACGATGTTATAACGGTGGATAAAAATCGCGCATGCGCGCGACTGTCGGACCATCATGTGAGTAACAATTTCACCTAACCCGTCCGTGTTGCGGCGTAATATCTTTTTTTTGCGATTATGAGTAAGACAGAAGAAGTATATCTAAACTTGACGATTTCTTAATTTTCCTAGATCAATTTGATTACGCATTCGATGTCATAATTTTGTCGGAATGCTGGATAAATAAAGAGTACACCTCCAAAGTAATTCACAATTACTCAGAACATCACACAAACATAAATTTAAATAAATCCAGTGGAATCGTAGTTTATATCAGAGACGGTCTACATGCACAAGTTGACGAAATTTCACTATCACAAGCTAACTGTATGAAAATTGTATTGAACAATAATTTATGTATTTTTGCAATCTACAGGTCACCTTCTTTCCAAAATATTGACACTTTTTTGAATTCTCTACAAACATTCATCAACAGTTCAAAACAAGTTGAACGACAAATTATTTTAGGTGATTTAAATATAAACACGATCCCTGAGTACCACCGTCAATGCGAAGATTATTTATGTATGCTTACGGAAAATGGCTTCATGCAGACAATTCACAGTCCTACTCGAGAACAGGGTACAAGTAAATCTTGTCTAGACCACATCAACGTTAAAAAAATCAAACATATCGACTCATTTGTTATCCACACCACAATTTCTGACCACTACACCACAGCTCTCTGCCTTAGAAATAAGCCTCCCACCGCTGCCAAAACTAAATACATACCTCGAATAAACTACATTAACTTACTTCAGGACTTAAGTTCAGAAAAATGGGGAAACGTTTTAGACCAAAGGGATACTGATTCAGCAATGACGGAATTCATCTCAAAGTTACATGATTATATATTTAAACACACGAGTAACAAACTCATACCTAATAAGCAATTAAAAATCACGCCATGGATCACTCCTGGTCTAGTTAAGTCAATTCACAAACGGAACCAACTCCACAAAAAGGCAAATAGGAGCCCAGATAATATAATATTACAAACTCGCTATAAAAAGTATAGGAACTTGTGCAAAAATTTAATCGTATCAACTAAAGAAAGCTATTTTAAAAAAATTATTTACGAAAATAACTATACGCCAAAACTGCTATGGGAAGCATTCCGTAATATAACTAAAACTAAAACTAATAAAACTTCCGATATCAAATCACTGTACATTGATAACACTATTACGTCAGATCCAAAAAAGATGGCAAATTTTGCAAATAACTACTTCACGTCGGTGGGAAACACACTGGCAAAAAAAATCCTAGATAAAAACAACACAACTGAAAAAGATCTCGCGAAGCAAACTGGCTGTTATTTCCGTCACAAAATAGATAACATTCGAACTACGTCACACGAAGTGATGAAAATAATTGACGAGCTTAAGTCATCCAATGCATGCGGTCCTGATAAGGTCTCATCAAATCTATTAAAAAATATTAAATCCGTCATAGCATCACCGATATCGTTCATATGCAATCTGAGCTTTAACTCTGGAAATTTCCCTAATAATTTAAAACAATCAAATGTTATTCTACTGCACAAAAATGGGGATAAATCTCAGATTAACAACTACCGACCGGTTTCTTTGATCAATTCTGTATCTAAAATTATTGAGAAAATTGTTAAGAATCGGCTCAGTCTATATCTTGAAAACAATAACATCCTTTCCAATAGACAATACGGTTTCCGTCCAGGTTTAGGGACTGAAAATGCCATTGCTAATTTAACAAAAATTATCTCTAATAACATCGATAGAGGTACAAAATGCATTGCTCTCTTCCTGGATCTAGCCAAAGCGTTCGACACTATCTCTCACAAAATTCTGTTGAATAAATTACAGCGTATTGGTATACAAGGTCAGCTCTTCAAATGGTTGTGTAGCTATTTAGATAACAGGAGCCAAAGAGTACTTATCAACGACACTATAAGCGATCCAGCTAATATTAAATTCGGTGTACCCCAAGGAAGTACTCTAGGACCACTCTTATTCAACATATATATTAATGAACTATGCAACAGTTCCTTTGCCGACCACATTATTACCTTCGCCGATGATACAGTTTTACTATATGAAGACAAAAGCTGGAATATTGTTCATAATAAAGCAGAAATAGGTTTAAACAAGGTCAAACAATGGCTAGACAATAATCTCCTCACACTCAACTTAGATAAAACTAAATACATCCGTTTCAGTGCAACACAAGCAGGAAAACCAAAAGAAACACACAACATCATTATACACCACTGTAATGACCTAACCACTTGTAATTGCATTAACTTAGAATGTGTCGATAGCATAAAATATCTAGGAATCATAATAGATAAATCTCTGAGATGGGAGGAACACATAGACTCTACCACCACAAAGATCAGAAAACTTACTCATCTTTTTATGTCTGTTAGAAATATTCTTTGCGTAAAAGATCTGAAACAAATGTACCATGCCATGTGTAATTCTTTGCTAGAATATGCATCCTTAGGATGGGGCGGCTGTTCGAAAACAATTCTTGATCCCTTAGCAAAAGCACAAAAATCGCTTCTAAGGGTCATCCTTAAGAAACCTTTCAGGTATCCCAGTGATCTATTATTTGAAGAGTTACGAGTTCTTGACGTACGGCAACTTTACATAAGAAAAACTATTCTACATACACAAAAACATCGACACCACTATTCATCCATTGATCATCTCCACAACACCCGTCATGCAAGGAGGAATCCAGTAGTTCCACCAAATACCAACACATCACATGCACAAAGACAATACTCTTACTTAGGGCCAAAATTGTTCAACCTCGTACCCGATGCATGGAAATTGAAAAGTGCAAGCACTCTGCGCAAACGGGTTAGCAATTGGCTTCTGGACATGGGGAGACTCGAGAGCGAACATATGCTCACACAAACTCACTTACCTAATAATATGTACTTTCAGGTTTACGTTAATCCATAAGAATCTTATAAGTACTCATCTAATTAGCTGGTATAATATAGTTTGTATAATATGATCTTTATTTTTTTATATTGTTATCTTCAAACTAAAAGTTACTAGGTTTCAAAAATAGGTACAAAAAATATTTTAATAGTTGTAGTATTGATAAAATTAAATTATGAGTAAAATATTATGTACTATCAAAAATTGTAACACAGAGGCTATTTTTGTACATTAGAGGAATCAGAAAGTTACTTTTTATTAATTTCTAAAAATGATATAATTTTTTTTTCTATGCCCATGATAACTTATATCCCTTTTGTTAATATTTACAGACTTTTAACTCAACAACCATTTCATCAAATTATTATAATATTTAAAAACATTTTTTTTTTTAGAAAACATAGGATAGATACGAAATTGTTAAATTAAAAAAGAGAGGTTGTCTTTACTCAAACCTATTATATATTTTCTTAAAAACACATTCGAACTTTCGGATAGGAATACATCGAAGCAAGATTTAGTTTTTATTTTTCTGTTTCACAAACCAATGAGTTCATATTTTTTTTTCTTTGTAGCTTTAATATATTATCATTCAAAATTTTTGTACTTGGTAACTCTTCTCAGTAGCGTTTTACTATTAATATTAAATTTAATTGTTTTATTGCTTTTTAATCTTGCACTTGACTGTAGATTTAACAAATACAAATGTAATCAGCACTTATGTCCTCATTCATTTACTAGTATTTTAAGTTCTACAAAAAAGAACGTAACTACCTAATGTGAACTAAACCAGGCAATTTGACTGTCCTAAAACGGGAAATCTCTTAGTTGGACAGTCAAAGTTTTCTTATAATGTGTATGTATTTTTTGTTCAAATAAATAAATAAATAAATAAATTTGTTTCTTGATTGTGATTAGTTTTATATTCACTGAAATATTTGTTTAATTCTAGATACAAGAGCTGTGTTCCCTTCAAGCCCAGCTAGACTCATGCGAAAAGGAGAAGGAGAGAGGGGAATTGGATCTCAGAACTCTGATGGAGTCCTCTAATGTTTTACAATTACAACTAGACGGTGCCGAAAATAAGAGAAAGACTTTAGTTGATCAAAATAGGTTAGCAAATGAAACAATAACAAAATACGCTTTAGAATTGCATAGCCTACATAGAATACCATGATGAGATTAAATATTGGTGCAATATCAATTATGATTTGTGCAAGAGAGACACTTTCACAGGTGGAAGATGGCCTTTTGTTGTGAGTGGATTAAGACGATCTGATATCGAATTATTTATTCATCCTGAACATAGAATAAAGAATAATACAAGAAGTATCTTGTGAGCATGTTTCGTGATCAAAATATCTGTCTATTTATGACTTAAATTTCCAATACAAAACTGTGATTACAAAATTCAAATGGGATGGAGATCTACAATGTCAGGCGAGTGTAAGGCCGTCCGCTCATGGAGAAACTGAAAAAAAACCAGTTGGCAACGCAATCGCAATCAACCTCCTGAAAAAAATCTTTTTCTGATCTGACATATCGCAGATTACTCGAAAACTTGACAGGTCGTGAGCCGCTACCATGGCAACTTGTCAACAAGGCAACTGAAGCACGACAGCCGCGGCGAACAGCACTACCTTTGCGTTCCAGTTGCCTTGTTGCCATGGTAGCGGCTCACGATCTGTGTGCCGATGAAATTCACAAGTTCCTTTCCTATGGATAGCGATTGCGTCGCCAACTGGTTTTTTTCAGTTTCTCCATGAGCGGATGGCCTAAATGAGACAGCGCTGGGCTATTGGACTGAATGGAAAATTTGTTTCAAATCTGTATGGAAGGCTTTTAGTTTAACTTTTATTCTTCAATAGATTCTATCAATAAATCACACATATTACATATACGCATTAAAAAATGACGGCGGAAAAAAGTTGTTGCTGCGACCAATGTAAGATTTATTTATACATAATTTTTTCCAGGATTCAAGATGACAAGCAACAAAAGCAAGTTGTGGAATTTGACAAGATGTGCAATGTGATTGCCGGCTACAACAGGGAGATCTCTGCCCACAAGGCCAAGGACATCTCGGGGCAGCTGGACAAGCTGAAGAAGCCCCTGCTGGACCTGCAAGAGAGGAAGGAGCAGCTCTTCGGGGACCTGCAGTCACAGGCCAGCATCATTGACTCCCTCAAGGATGATATATCTAACCATCAGGTCAGTGTGAGGTCAAACAGTCAAATGGGGTTTTAAAAGCTCAATGTGATGATGGAAACGACATTAAGCTGAAAATAGTTGCATTGACCTAGAAATCTCAGAGAGAAAAAGCTGTGCAAATTTCATGATGTCAGAGCTCAATTAAAATCGCCTGTGCAGAGTGATATTTGATGAACTTTACAAAAATAGATTTACAACAACTATTACAAAATAATATTGATGATAAATCAATACATTACATGAGTCTTAGTGACCCGACAATTAATCCGCCGACAGTTGGCTCCCCGAAATAATTTTTACTATAAAATTATGTTTTGTGCGTTATTTACCAATTTCAAACTCAATCAAATCAAACCAAATAAAATCGACTTAAAAAATACCCTTAATAATAAGTTGGTATGAATATCAAACGAATTTGTATACAGTGTTGATTTATTTTGTACTTGTGCGTGGTGTACACAGTATATAGAGAAGCAGATTTTTCCTTGATGCATTTGACATGTTTTATACTTTTGTTATCTGGCGGTACATCCTCTCTGCATATCCCTTCGTGGTCAATAGTTATATTTTGTGTAATTAGATATACCGTATTTTCCCTAAACCGACTACACATTGTATGTATAAGTACGCCAGGGGGCCAGTAAGGAACTCCAGATAGCATCCCCAAAGACGACATAGGCCCTGTGTGGAGCTCATGTAAAAAAAAAAAGGTTAGAAGCCGGTGCCATGGATTAAATTTTTCTGCTAGCCAAGTCCTCCATCAATAAGGAACTCCAGTGAAAAATATTATGGCTTTAAAAAAATATGTTCATATAGACCAATAAACGATATATAAGTTTTATTAAAAGATATATAAGTTTTATTAAATAATATTAAACGTAGAGTTTTAAAAAAATTATTAAAAAGTCCATTTTAAAAGAACACCCTGTCAAGTTAGTATATTTGTATTGAAAATTATGTTCCATTCAACATTCCGTGTTATCGATTTATAGAGATTTAGACATATAATGGTTGTTGTTTTTATTGAAACATTATTTAGGCCTAAATAATTCAGTTTCAAAAATAGAGTATCCCTATTAGTTTATCTATATTATTTAAAATATTCAAAAACTTTAACTGTACAAAAACGATCGTAATGCCCAGTAATGCCTATTGAAACGCTCCAATTCTGAATTTCAAAATGGCGGGCGACGGACAGCTGATTCCAGTTGCCTACAAAATTAATGCTTCGGTTTCCATAATATTGATTTCGATTCTAAGCTAAAAAAATAATAATTTCAAACAATTTTTATACCACTCTCCCGTAAAAATATTGAAAAATACAAGGTGTCCGAAAACTCATAGTACAAGCGGAAAACTGGTGAATCCACATCACATATAGAACCCAAATAAACATAAAGATTTTCAATTTTAAGCATTTTTACATTTAAAATTAAAAAAAAAAATATATATATATATATATATATATTTAATTTCGACTACTTTAGGGGTAACGTAGAAGTAGTGTGACGTTTGAGCGAAGACGCTACTCTAAAATTATATATTTATGCTACTGTTAATCTCTTTACATGTCCATAGTTTATTTATTTTCATCTTACTGATTTTAATAATTTATTCTTCCACCTCTTCTAAAACTTCACTTCTTCTAAGCATTACAATATGGTTAATTAGCGTATTTACTTTGTTGCGTAGCAGCCCACCATCTTGCAGCGGCCAATAGGTAATTACTTGAAACTAATACGAACTCGCTCACTAATACTCGCTACTTGACTTCATACTGGACCAATTTGAACAAATCTTGTGAGATAAATTGATAGCACAAATGGGTACCTACTTACATTATGTAGCAATGTTCTGTTTCCAATCAAAAAACACTACACTACAAACTACATTACAAAAATCCAATCCAAAAACTACATCACAAAAAACACATACTCGTAACTTGCCACTCGTGCACCGGTGCACCATCGACGCAAACCAAAATAATCACTAAAAAATAATTTTGTTATGCGATTTTAACCCTTATGTATAAAGAAAACGTGTGAAGAAGAAGGTCAGAATCGCTTGGGGCATTCTTGTTCATAAGGTATAAGATACCATGAACCCACCTAGAGCAGCGATATAATTTCTTTGAAATTGTTTATGACACGGCCTGCGAGGCTGCGCGTCGCTCGGCTGGACAAAATGGCGGCTGTGAAGTCTCGCGTCGCGGGCGACGAAATGATCGTAAAACGTATAAATTCATCGAATAAACGCAAGTAATATTGTTCTTATGTATAGTTTAGTATTCAAGGAATGTGTTTCAGTAAAGATTACATAAGATAGCATAAAATTAACCTGCAAAATATTACGTAAAAGTCAAAACATCGCGAAATTTTTTCGTTTTTTCCGTGTTATTTGAAACGTAGTAAAAAGTATAAATTCATTGAATAAACGCAAGTAATATTGTTCTTATGTATAGTTTAGTATTCAAGGAATGTGTTTCAGTAAAAATTACATTAGATAGCATAAAATTAACCTGCAAAATAATACGTTAAAGTTGACGTTTTTTCGTTTTTTCCTGGCACGTCAGGGGTTAACATATCATAATATTCTGCGTGGTATATTCCACAATAATTAATCAAGCACTATTGTTTAAATATGAAAATAACACAAAAGTAATTCACAAACACACACTTTGTTTTAAAGTTTACAATTAACGAAAGGGTTGTTGACAGAAAAGTTGTCAACAGTGAACCGTCGTGAACTAAACTAAACTGCCGTAAAAAAGTCCAGGAATCCCCTTTTCAGTACGGTGCGGAGCAGTGACATTTCTTGGACACTAGTTCGTCTGTTCTTTCATGTGTTTATTGAACCGAGGAAATAGAGAGAGCTTTACTTTCGCAACGCAATTTGAACTACAACGTGCGTGAACAAAAGGTCTGCTGTTTTAACTGTGTAGCAACCGAATATTTTATATTTACACAGAATTTAATGATGGGCGATTTCAAAATAATGCTTTAAATCCGAATTTCTTTGTTTGTTTTTCTTTTAAATAGTTTTTATTACTTGGGTACTGTGATCGTCACTAATAATTTACGAGAATTTTGTAATATACAATAATTTAATTAAGTAATTTACAATAATTGACCAATAAAAAATTCAACTTCCGACTCGATTTACTCGAAAACGAAAGCTCAAACCAAAAAAAGTTATACTACAAAATCGATTCCAAATGTGATTCTCCAGTTTCCCGCTTGTACTACGAGTTCCATAATAATATAATAAATATATAATATAATAAATAAATAATTCCACCTAACTAACGTTTTACTTATTGAATAGTTTCATAGCTTCTTCCGTACAAAATGACAACATCTAGATTCACACTAGATACGGTGGTTTTCGGGGGATGTTGAAAAATTAAAACATTTATTTTAATTATTAAAACTAACTGTAAAAATAAATATGCAGTTATTTAAGTTAGAAGGTCATTATTCATTTAAAAAAATTGGACTGGAGTTCCTTATTGCCGGCGGATCAACTGTCATGGAACCATGAGTCTTGTATGCAGTACAATAAATCCACTTACATAGGTGAAATGTTGGCAAACCATTTTTTTTTCAATAATTACTTTTTAAAATAAAAATCTAGAATATTGTTTATTTCTATTTTGTTGGACTTTGTAAGTTTAGCGAAATAAATAAACAACGAAATTAATAATTTTCAAGTTTTTTTTTATTTTAAAAAGTTATTATTGAAAATAAAATTGTTTGCCATCATTTCACCCAAGTGAACTTATCATAAATGGGAACTGTAAAACTCAAAATATTTATTCCGCTCTTTTCTCCTGGTCAAGTTTTCATTTCCAAAAACAGACTATTTAAAAATAAAAAAGACATTTCACAACAGCTTCTCTGTCTGTACTGTGTAAATCCAGAGGAACTATTTTGTCCCCGGTCGAATGATGTTGCTGTATGATTTAAGTAAAGGAATTGTTTTTATTATGGAGATCTTGATCAGGTCCGGATTACATTATTATAGCCAATAGATCAAAATTTTGCATAAGAACTAGTCTGTAAAACAACTATATTTAAGCAACGTATACATATTTTATATTTACATGAACTGTGAACACCCATTCACAGTTCATGTAAATCCCAAAGACACAGTAAAACAAATATTGTACCCAAGAAAAATTTTATTGCTTTGGAATTTTTCTGGAAGAGTAATGTCTGAAAACTGTCCCAATTACATAATTTCCTTGATCGGCTGTGTCACCTTTTACATACGAAATTTAATTTTGGATTTGAGGACAAAATACCCAACCAATTGAATAATTTTGTTTGAAAAAAGCTACGCAGGCTTTCCTCTTAAATTATTTGGTTTCTATTCTGTGATGCAGATCAACAAGCGCGACTTGGATGACAACCTGAGTCTCCGCAGCCACCAGCAGGAGCAGCGCCTCAAGGAGCAGGAGATCCGAACAGTGGACGAGAAGATTGGTGAGATGAACTACGTTTCCCTGTCCACCGAGAAGGACAAACTCTTCCAGACTCAGGACGAAATCAGCCAAAAGAAAGCCGAGACTGTTGGCATCATAAAAAAACTACAGGTGAAGCATACATCTTTTTTTTAGTCTTTTTCTTCACTCCTCGCGGACATTGATGTTTCAGACCCAGTAATATTAGATCTCTGCTGTAACCCCTCTGTCACGTGCGTAACTTATGAGTAAAAGGGAGAGAACACAATGGTTAACTATCAGTAATATGCATTTACAAATGTTTGTTACTTTTACTTCATATGTAGGCCTACTTCGTTGTACATAGATTTACATTATTGAAGATACTCCCAGTATCGCCCTGGTGAGAAAGATCACAATTCAACATTTAAACATTGCTTGAAATGGCTTTAGCCATATTTGGTGACCATAGTTGAATAGCCAGGTATGTCCCAACCTTTCTTTGTCCCATCTCTTTCACTTCCCCACTATCTTTAGCTTCACAACATACATATCTTAATTAGGGATGCCATAGTCCGACTTGCTCCGGACAATTACGAACGGATGGAACTCTTGGTCAGTGGTATTCACATAGCAAAGAAGTTCAGTTCTTGTGCGGGTTTCAGCCGAAACCCGCACAAGAACTGGAACCCGGATAAGAACCCTCATGACTCGCGAGTGGCTCGGACTGCGGACCGGGGACGCTGGTGGAGGCATTTGGGTTCCGGCTCCGAGTCTAACTCCGAGTTCCAGGTTTAGGTCTAAGTCCTGGACCGTGTTCTCTGGGAGTAGTCAATTTGAAAAAAGAGTAGGATCCGCTTCCCGTGAAGAACCCGAGTTCAAGAGCCCTCTCCAGCTGAACCTACACATAGCTAGTGGGAACCAGGAGCCGACTCAACCACTGACCGCTCACGAAATTACATTACAATGAAATTTCACTGCAAATGAATAGTTTTAAATTAATAATAATGGTATCATTCTAGGAATTTGTGAAAGAAGCAAAGGCGGAGCTGAAGCAGCCCAAGTTCAAAGACATCCACGAGGAGTACAAGAAAAAGCTGTATGAGATGATCCTGCTGAAGTCGGCCGACCGTGACTTGCGCGACTACAGCGTGGCCATGGATCTCTGCCTGATGCAGTTCCACAAGGAGAAGATGACCAAGATTAATAACATCATCAGGTAAAGAACAAACCACTTGGATAATAATACTTTCCCCGCCTTCCTATTATCCATCTCTTCTTACCTATCTACTTCTTCTCCCCACTATCTTCAGCTTCACAACATGCCCCAATTACAATTTTTTCACCTGTGTTAGAATTGTAAAATCTATACTGGCATCATTAAATTTAGGTCAATGTAACAATATTTTTTAGTGTACAGTGGTATTTCCGTCACGAGGTGTGGAGCTGTGAAACACCCAATTTAACTGCCAAAAATAAGTTTTATACACGGTGTCCAGAAACTCGTGGTACAAGGGGAAAACTGGGGAATCTACATCACATTTGGAGTCGATTTTGTAGTATTACTTTTTTTGATTTGAGCTTCCGTTTTCGAGTAAATCGAGTCGAAGTTGATTTTTTTTTGGTCAAATTCTTGTAAATTATTAGTGATGATCACAGTACCTAAGTAATAAAAACTATTTAAAATAAAAACAAACAAAGAAATCCGGATTTAAAGCATTATTTTATCATTAAATCAATGTAAAAATAAAATAGTCGGCTGCTCAAAGGTTAAATCACAGCTGATTGCTATGTTATGATACCGTAGGAGTCCCCGAATTCGGGTTTACCCATTGACCTAGTATACCCTAGACAAGCCGTCTCATAGTAAAAATCAGAAAAAAATAATCCCAAGTATCAGTAATTTCGCAATACAACTCTCCTTCGAATTCCGCCGTCTTGCATGCGAATTCTCGGCAATATAAAACTGAGCACCGACTAATCCCATTGTGTGATTTGTCAAACTAACACTTCCATAGGTGTTCACGTTTTGCATGCGTGACGTTTCGACAAGCTGTGTTGTATATAAATGGTTTTCAAAGTGGGGATCGCGAGACGTTCATAAATTTAATTAGTCAAAAATATTTTTTTACTTTATTATGACAAGCGATTCAATTTCGGAGGCGAGTATGGGTACCGCCGCCTCGGGAACCATTTTTTGGTAACCAACGCCTCTGCCATAGGTCGCCCCAAGTGGTTCGCTACGTTTGGTGACTATGCAGGGGTGCCCGGGTTCATGGATTGAGGTTTGTCCGGGTCTTGGCGGCGGATGCGTCTGATAATTTTTAAATTTTATTTTTCTGATGAACCGTATGGCTCGTTGTCAACCACCAAGCAGCAATTTCGTCGAAGTGTCCTGTTGAAAGCGGTGTACACTGCAAACCATACTTTAGATTCGTGTACAAAAACTTGTACACAGTCCCGTATATGTATATATTGATCATGAGTTTTAAAATAAAAAAAATCCATTCATCGTTTGCTTAAAAATAATTACGAAAAATTGACCCTTTTACCGCCCACGCACCGTGGGCTGCCCAGGTTGGTCGCTTATCATTAACACAGCAATGAGCAACCAGCAGCCCGCAAGCCCTTTTACTGCTTTCTGGACTTTTGACTACAAAAAATATCAAAAAAATTGCGCTAAAAAATATTCAAAGACTTCTGTTCTGTTTTGCAAAATGTCTTAGCCGAAAACTATAATTTTTCTTAAAAGTTTTGAATCAGCTGCTCAATCATTAAGTTTTTTTTGTGTATAGGTAATAATTAAAAAATGACAGAAATTCGTAGTTAATTAAAGCCCGTTAGTAAGCGCTCAAAAAGAAGAGGAAGATGAGATATGTAAATACGAATGTTAGAGGGAGCGCGAAAACGATAATATTTAAGCGAAAATTGTGAAAATGTTTAATAAAACATGACCCGTTTAAACTATTTTAAAATAGAACCAAAATCTCGCGGGAAATGTCATAGCTATAAAAAAAGAAAAAAAAGAATTATGATTTTTTTCATATATATATATATATAACTTGTAATGTAACAATAATAATAATTTTCAAAATATACAATTATACGATTTTCTTCTATCGGAAGAATTTCATTCAATTACCGTTTCGGCGTGGCAAATGTATAGATATTATCGTCAAAAACAACATATATTTTTTTAGAAACTTAAAAACTTAGTGTTTTAGAGAAATATGTTGTAAAACGGTAGAAATTCGGAATGCTATGGCTTAAGATAGGTTAACTTTCGACCTTAATTGAAGAATAGTGCAGCGGTTTTTTGTTAAGATCTGCGTTTAATGTATTTTAAAGGTTTCCGTTTTATACAAACCGGGTCGCGTTTTTAAAAAGTTTAAAAACCACTGCCATATCGTGCCGCAAGCCCTTCGTCTATGTGTTAGTATCGGTGTGTGGTGACGTCACAAGCATTTGGGTGATTAAGTTTGCCAAAAAAATAATACGTCAATATTATTACATTTATTAAAACGCTGTCTTAAAGCTATCGTTAAGGCATCATTTATTTTATGTATTCAGGTAGCTTGTTACATTATCAAAAATAAAGTCCGCGGACTGTACCTTGTACAATATTCGGAAGTAGGATATTTTTGTGTTTGAAAAAATTAATTCCGTCAGGACGGCTAGGACAGCAATTAGTTTCAGTGTGGACCGATAAAAGGTAAAACACAAAGCACTATGCGATCCAAATAGTACGAAACAATGCTCGCACTTTTTCATAAATGGGCCTTGAGCCAGTTTTATTTGGTTTCTGGCGTCATTTTTAATTTCACAGGGCATGTCTTGATATACTTGGTCGAAGGGTTTACCGCAGTTTAGTTCACGCCGGTTCGCCGTTGACTATCTATCAACAATCCTTTCGATAAACTTTAAAACAAAGTGTGTGTTTGTGAATTACTTTTGTGTTATTTTCTTATTTAAACAATAGTGCTTGATTAATTATTGTGTAATATACCAACGCAGAATATATGACATGTAAAATGTGTTTTTTGTGATGTAGTTTTGGATTTTTATAGTGCAGTGTTTTTTGGATTGGAAACGGAACATTGCTACATAATGTAAGTAGGTACCCATCTGGGCTATCAATTTATCTCACAAGATTTGTTCGAATTGGTCCAGTAGCGAGTATAGTTGATTTGCCGAAAATCGTTCGTATTAGTTTCAAGTAGAGTACATTATTGGCCGCTATTAGTGGGCTGCTGCTACACAACAAAGTAAATACGCTAACTAACCATATTGTACTGCTTAGAAGACGTGAAATTTTAGAAGAGGTGGAATAATAAATTAGTAAGATGAAAATAAATAAACTATGGATACGAAAAGAGATTTAGTAGCATAAATAAATAATTTTAGAATACATCTTCTCTCCAACGTCAAAATATTTCCACGTTAACCCAAAAGTAGCCGAAAACTTTTTATTTAAAATTTAAAAAAAAATTTTAATTGTAAAAATGCTTAAATTGAAAATCTTTATGTTTATTTGGGTTCTCTATGTGATGTGGATTCACCAGTTTTCCGCTTGTACTACGAGTTTTCGGACACCTTGTATAATAACCTTCCCTTTTCTCATCCCTTTTCCCTCCGATGATTTGCCTGTACATTTTCTGTTAGCGCCAACCGCGTTTATATCTTTTTTAGTTTTGATGAAATTCAAACCTCCGCATTGTTCGTTCAATGGCAAAAAAAAAAAGTTTGTTTTTTTTTTTAATTATTTATACTGGGTTTTTACAGATGGGTGATGGCCAATCCACTCAGCTAATATTAATTAAATTCAAACATAAAATTGTTGCAAAACTAATTTGACTCTGATTATTATTGCAGAGATATGTGGAGGAATATCTACAGAGGAAATGATATTGATTACATAGAAATAAAAACTGATGAGAATGCAGACTCTGCCGGCAGTGGGACCAAAAGGGTATACAATTACAGGTAATTAATATCTTCTTTTTACTGCCGCTTTATAATAAACAGCTTTCCCTCTTTATAATAAACAGTTCATGAAGCGCAGCCACCGGCGGTACACCTTTAACCGGTTGAATGCCTCGGGGTTTTACGGATGAAACTCGAAAATTTCGCGATGTTTTGACTTTTGACGTAAATTTTGTCGGTTAATTTTATGCTATGGTATATAATATTTACCGAAATACGTTCCTTGAACAACGAACTACACCTACAAACACTTTTACTTGCGTTTATTTGACAAATTGATAGGTTTATCGATCTTTTTATGACACGCGAAGCTCAAAGTTTGACAGTTCCAATGGTGGTAGAAATGCTCATTTCCAAAGTCATTGAAATGTCCAAAGACAATTATTTGAGTGGCTAGAAGTGTTCCTTATATCTGTTACGTCAAGAACAAGAATGCCCCAAGCGATTCTGACCTTGTTCTTCATACATTTTCTTTATACATAAGGTTTAAAATTGCATATCAAAAAATATTTTTTTTTATTTTTTATTCGGCTATAGGGCGGACCTGTTAAGTTTTCATTCAATGCATAGTCACTCAAGTAGTCCCAGAGAGAGGTCATATGTATGCCATTGACGATTGTCCTCTTCCTTCTTACATGAAAACGAAAAAGACAGAAGATACCAGAACCATAGAATAAGGAAAAATAGACTAGAACGATGACGTCACGTACAACCTCTCGGAATTACTATCCTTAGACCTGTTTTGACTGACTCAAGGCATAAAGTAGACAGGTTAATTTGGGAGGCGGGAATGGGTACCGCCGCCCCTGGAACCTTTATTGGATAACCAACACCTCTGCCATAGGTCACCCCAAGTGGTTCGCTACGTTTGGTGATTTAGCAGGGGTGCCCGGGTTCACGGGGTGGGGTTTGTCTAGGTCTTGGGGGCGGATGACCAGGATACACTGAACCTCAGATTCCTACCCACCTTTTAAACCCTTTTCCTTCCCAGAACTCTCCTTCCCTTAAAAAACCCTCCACATAGCATCCCCAAAGACGAAACAGGCCCTGTGTGGAGCTCTTGTAAAAAAAAAAGGTTAGAAGCCGGTGCCATGGATTAAATTTTTCTGCTAGCCAAGTCCTCCATCAATTGCAAAAGCAACATTTTCCGCTTACAAGTTGGTAGTATGAGTTTTTTTTTTCAAATTTTGTCAGGTTATTTTGTAATCCAGGAATAATGTTTTGTACGTAAGTCTCCTGCGACCACAAACACAAAAATTTCAAAATGGGGGTGTAGCATTGCACAATTTTGTTTGCAGACGTAATGTTTGTGTTTTCCTTGGCCGATGGAAAACAGTCTCCACCCGGGTGCGGCGGGGAAGGCAGGGGAGGAAATTTTTCCATTTTTTGACTACCACTGCGCGGAGCAGTCAGTCACAGAGCATAAATCGCAAGAGTTTTCGAAGTTATGTGCGCTGAGCCAACTTAATAATTATTATGAGTTTAATAAATTGTAAGTAAATAATGTTGCAATGGGATGATTGTTTCCATCATGAACTCACCTTTAGATAAAGTGCTTTAAATCTATTTAATTTACTATAGAGGGTCCAATAAACCTATGTAAAAATTTAAGATAATAATAATTGTTGTTTAAAATTCTGAAATTCTTAAACGGTACATTTAGGTCGTGTACGAAACACTGGTAGCCAAAAATCTCAATGTGATGCCAAATCGTTAAATAAATAAATTAGATAAATATATTATAAATTTTGAGGTAGTACGTTCTAACTAAAAATTTATGTTTGCTCCCTGATGTAGCATCTCTTCCTCATCAGAACTCATCTTGACGTTTTTGACATCTATGTAATTTAGAAGATATCAAACGTCAAGTGTGCAGTAAACACGTCTTCACCACAGATCACTAAACAAAAAGTGTGTGGCCACATTCACCGCGCCGTTTCAACAAACGGAGGAGACGGAATGTGGACGAAAAAAAATCATGTTTGTGGTAATGTTTGATGTATTGTTTGTGTAGACAAGGGCGTCCTCAGATAAACCCGGGGCGTCCTCAGATGCGGTGCCCTGAAGTGCGGCCCGCGGTGCACTCAGGAAAGGCCCGGCTCCTGTGGTGCAATTTGGATTGGCCCGGATGAGACCCCGCTTAATATATTGTTTTTATTTTATAGAGTTGTCCAGAAGAGAAATGATACAGAGATCGATATGAGAGGGCGTTGCAGTGCTGGACAGAAAGTACTGGCTTGCCTCATCATCCGAATGGCTCTGGCTGAAACCTTCAGTAATCGGTGAGTTCCACTTAACGTTCATTCAGTAACCGGTGTTCCACCTAACAAATTAGGTAATCAATTGCAGTAGAACCCCGATAATTCAAATTTTTTGCCGAAAAAAGTCCCCAGAAAATTTTTTTTCACACAAAATGATATTTTAATCGAAATTTATTTTTGCCCGCACACGAAAATTTGTTTATGGAATTCAAAAAACATTGATTTTTGCAAAAAAAAAAATCGTAAATCTGAATCTGTCAGGCAGACGTGTTCGTAATACTGTAAAATGTCGACTGATGCGGTTAACTCGTATTATTATTTTCTTGTAAATCTGAATAGGTTAACACTGAAATGTCGTATTTTTACGAATTTACTTTGAATATATGAATTTAGGGCCGACTACAGTGGAAATCGGCTGCAAAATTTCGGTCCATAATATTTTGTAAATGTTGCAACAGTTTTCAGTAAGCCCGCTCGCTCACGGATCAGTATGCTTCCGCACCGCTCCGACCCGTGTATAGGCGACAATAGAAGTATATGGAACGAAGCGCACCTAGTTCATGTTGATTCCTTACCAACCGTGTCACGTAACAAACATTAAGGATGGGTTGTTTCAAAAAATTTGACGAATTCGTCAAATATTTGACGTTAATTTTCACGTTCTGTGTAAGTTCTATTCAAGTTCTGTGATGATTTCAGTTTTATGAAGCAGCTGGCCTATGATGATAAAGTAACAGAACTCGAATAGAACTTACACAGAACGTGAAAATTAACTTCAAATATTTGATGAACTCATCAAATTTTTTGAAACAACCCGTCCTTAGTAATCAGTAAAATCCCCAAAACAAGCGCGTTTAGGAATCAACAAGTTCCACCCAACATACAAAAAAAAATCATCCTTAGTTTCACTGAACCATAGACATTCAAATTAATAGACCAATCAGGGAAAGGGGAACAAAGGTTGTGCAGAGCGTGGGAGACGGCATGACAGTCTCTCTTTCTGTGGTTTGTCAACAAATGAATCTGACAGTACACAGGCAACTCGCATTGTAATATCTGAACAGTCCTCAAAAACAAAATCGGCTTACCTTACAATTACTAGTCGTTTTTTACAATGAATTACAGCAAATTGCTGGTTGCATAAAAAACTTAACTGCCCAAATCGGGCATATAAAAGTTTGGGCTTGTTTCCAAAATTTAATATTTTTTTTACATTATTTAGTTAGACCCTTTTACAAATGCGTTATAATTTACCCGCTTCACTCAATTTTAGACATTCAGATCCTGTGCAGAAGACTGCGCTGCAAACCTTCGCCTTGTTTTGGTGAACTTTACTTTTCTGCGCAAGGTCTAGTTGTTTTAATGCACGCTCCTCGGTGGTCAATGTAGTAGTTTATTACGTCTTGTCGAAATAATACCCAGATTTCATGTTAGGGCAATTTGCATGTCTATGCACTGAACATAATATTTGACATAGTATATCCACCATTCTAATTCGTAATCCAAACTTTTAAAATATTCTAGATTCGGTGTATTAGCCCTAGACGAGCCCACCACAAACTTAGACAAGGAAAACGTGACCAGCTTGTGCAATGCCCTGGGAGACATGGTGCTGAGCAGGATGAATCAGAACAACTTCATGTTCATCATCATCACCCACGATGCGGAGTTCCTCACAGCCCTCGGAAGGATTGACAAGCTCACCCATTACTATAAGGTGACCAGGAATCAAGACGGAAGATCAAGAATTGCTAGGTTGCCAATGGCGTAAACATAATAATGTTTCTCTTGTTCATTGAGAAAAAAATAATTTTCAAAATCAAAAGCAATGTTAAAAGCAGTTAAGTTGTGAGCGACTGCGCCCCATGTGTGGACATCAAAACATCACTTACAGAATATACACGTATGTCACAAAATAGTAAAACTTTCCTCATGACCATTTTATACTTTGTCCTATTTCCTATTATCCTTTTCTAGCATGAAGTACCAATTTAACCTAACACAATAATGTCACCTCTTGCATGTTTATTTGATATTATTGT
Organism: Glyphotaelius pellucidus; assembly: GCA_936435175.1. NCBI lineage: Eukaryota > Metazoa > Arthropoda > Insecta > Trichoptera > Limnephilidae > Glyphotaelius > Glyphotaelius pellucidus. The sequence goes on along the minus strand of OW386538.1, from coordinate 26,981,060 downwards.
CTTTGGTATTGTTTTAAATAATCAATTTTTATACACATGTTCTACTACATTGTATGCTCTGTAATTATGGAGACTATGAAAAATGAATAAATAAACACTTGTCTTGCGAACACGTATAAATGGAAGGTGCCACAAAGAGGCACTATCAATCAATCCCCTCTAAAAGCGGCCGATTTTTTCAGATTCACGTGCAAAATTATGTTTTGTAAAATAGCTATAACTTCTGAAGTATGGATCATATTTAAATAAGATTTTCAGTGTCTTACGTTAAATTAAATCTTTTATTATGATGTCTTGTTACAAATTTTTGTATTTTTGGATGCAAAATTATGATATTCATGGTTAAATTAAAAAAAAAAAATTAAAACTGCACTTTTCAGGAATTTGTTACAAAATAACTTTGGATAGATATATTCTCAGTATCACCCTGGCGAAGGACCAGCTTCATGATCAAAACATTACTCGAAATAGATTTTTAGCTATATTTAGGGGCCAAATCCAAATAGCCAAGTATATCCCGACCTTCCCCTATCCACTCCCTTCAGCCTCACAACATACCCCAATTTGGGAATGACCTAGTCCCATTGGCTCCCAATTAGCGCTCTTATGGCGAAATCCGCCGTACGTAACGTTACACTGTACATTATCTCTGCCCCGAGTGGTTCGCTATGTTTGGTGATTTAGCGGGGGTGCCTGGGTTCACTGGGTTCATGGGATGAGGTTTGTTTGGGTCTTGGCGGAGGATGCATCTGTCACCCCTCATACCTTTTCCTTCCCAGAACATCCTCTCCTTCCTTTCCTAAAAAGACCCTCCACACAGCATCCCCAAAAATGACAGGCTCTGAGGGGAATTATTTTCTTCAGGGCCTCCTGTGTGGAGCTATTGTAATATAAAAATAAAATACCACTATGATTACTGCACTATATCGATAAATTGCAAAGGTTGATGAAGAATGAATCTATATTAGACACTTAAAAATAAAGATTAAAATTGTGCGTGTCATATTTCGTTAGTATCTTTTGTGGATTTTATTTTAATTGTGTATTCTTTCTCAACGAATAGGGTAATAAGCATGTATTTATCGACAGGGTTTGTATTGTATTGCAAGGTTTTGCCTTTAGCCATTAGCTACTAGCTGTTAATTGTTACCTACTGTGCCATTTGCCGCAATGGCTATTGTGATATTATATTGTCTTATGTGCTTAAAATTATAGTGTTGAAAATAATTTTAATTTGTTGTCCATTTTTATAATCTTGTTTTTTTGATATTTTGATGATAATTTTAATAAAGTTTGTGTCCACTTTAAAATTCCTAAAAAATTACCTTTATAAATATTAAGACCTGTCTTTGAAGATGTGTCAAATTAAACTATGTACTTTTTATACATAAATATTGTTACTGTTAATTTGCTTTTATAATTGAAAAATAATTGAAAATGGTCACCCTACAAAAGTCTACATGTTTACATGAATGTACTACCTAGCGCCAGCAGTTTAGATTTAATCTCAACCTGTAAGAAATGCAACAATATTGTTCTTTCAATATCTGTATAATTTTGTGTTATTTTGTTAATTGTAGAATTGTTAACCTCAACACAGGCTTGTCCTAGTGAGGTTGCAAATTGTTTTGTAAACATTTTTACCTGCAATGTAAAGATACAATAAATAAATAAATAAATAAAATTACATAAATAATGTTTATTAATAAATAAAATTGAAAATAATAAGGTGCATTTCTTTTGAAAATATTTTATCTGTACATAAAAATAGGGGTGGGCATAGTCAAGAAGATAACCATTATGAAATACAGTGAAACCCTTTTAAGAAGTTTTCCAAGGGAGTGGAAAAAACAAACTTCTTATATCCGTTGCGAGCAGATATCTGTTGAACCGCAAGCGCTTATCTTTTATACTTTCACACAACGCTATCAAATATTTCTTCCTGTGGTAGGAGAGGGGGTCAGTTGAATTAGGGAGTGGCAACGGAATGCACATTTTTTGTACTGAAATCTGTCAACTTGACATCTGTCATCCACCGGTCTAGGCAGCTCCGTAATTACAATGACCCCCTCTCCTGTTTTCGTCGGAGAGGGGGGCGTGTAACTTTTATCATATCGCTTCTGAAGCAGTTACGTCGTAAGATGTGTATTGTCTATGATTGATCTGCGCTTAAACTGCTTAGGTGTGAACGGTCTGAAGGGATTGTATGGAGAGCGTTATTTGGCGTGCGATGGTCTTTTATATTTTATAGCTGTGTGTGAACGAGCTCTTAAGCAGGAAAACCTTTATAAGTGGGAAAAAACTAAACTTCTTAGGAGGGTTTCACTGTAATCAATTCAAATCAGTAGTAAACAAAATAATTTAATGGTTCAAAACATTTTAACATGTTTCATTTTCATTAAGGTGCTCAGAAAAGAGCAAGATAAATTGCATATTGCTGAACAATTGTCTTTTCCAACAATGGTCTTGCCGGGCAAGGTGTTGCCCAAGGTAGTGAACAGAGAGACATACATATGTAATAGAGTGAGAAGGAAATACACTTGTTGTGATAAATATTGTCGTAATACATTGACAAGAACAGGCAATACATGACAATTTTGCGCTACATTGCCCAACAATACAGAAATCTTGACATCAATAAAATGCCGTAAAAACTTGCTCATTTATGATTACATACCTTTAGAATTAGACTTCCTGACTCAGGTGCCAGACTTTGCAGGTTCAAAACCCAGCACAAAGAATAAATTAAAATATTGTATAAATTAAGAGTATGTATGAGACGATGTATGAATGTGAGTGAAGCAAAGAGTATGTGACAGGACCGAGTTGTTTGGTGGTCCGTCCTCTCTGCCTACCCCTGCGGGAAACGGCGTGATGGTTAGTTAGTTAGTTAGTTTGTACCTCATTTTAGATGGAAATACTGTTAGTATCCCCCTGGTTATCTGTGATCAGATTTAAAAAGCTAGGTACACCAACCTTCCAATACTTCTTCCCTTCCTGCACTGTTATCCTTACATTTCCTAATTTGGGGGTGCCTTAGTTTTACTGGATCCAGGCAATTAGAAATCTAAAGCAATATCACAAAATAAAATTCATTACAATGCTTAAAAAATTATAACCTCAGCAGGGGGAGGGGGGATTAACATCTATTAAAAATCTCAAAAATTAATTTGTTGCACAAATAAAATCAATCATTAAAATTATTCAATTATACCCATCATTAACATAAATTCTACGATTGCTCTTTTATCAAGAATTCAGCATGGACAATATCTCATTTACAGGGGAACAAATGGTTTCCGTATCGAAACTGAGAAGTTTTTCCTCGTGTACTGCAGCGAGAGAGATGCCCAGCTGCTCAGCCAACGTGGCAGGACTAAATACCTGATAGATACACTTCTGAATGTACGGAATCAAGTCATCGGTAAACAGATTACAGCTAGCTACAAATAGTTCTTTTTCTTGCGCTGAAAAGGCCTGCTGCTCTTTGTGATAGTAAGCTGAAAGCACTTTAGAAACGGACGACAACGATTGGTACACGTCCGATAAGACTTGACGAGCCAAACAGAATGGCGCAACAACTCTTAATCCATTCAGAGCGGTCAGCAATCCATTGCAATACTCGGCCAAAGGATAGAAGTCTAGCAAACTTTCTGGTGGAGCATTTTGATTTGGTTCGCCTTCCGCTGGAGTCTTCCTCCCCATTTTACGATTCACCAATTTATAATGCTTCATTTCTATCTCAAACTGGCTGTCTGTCTTGCGTAGAGACTTTGTGAATTCGTTTGCGATGATGTCCCGGAACAGTGGGGACATGATGGCTCTCATATCGGCGCCCACTCGGCCAAACGACAGACAGAGATACATGCACTGGTTTATGAGTGATTCCAGAGATGCTTCATCTTCCTGAGAGGCATTCTGCTGCAGAAGATTAATCAATCTATTCACCTGAAATTCAATTAAACAATTATATTTAATCATTTTGTACAAAATCTAACAGGATTATACAGTGAAACCCTCTTTCCAAGGGACCGGTAAAAACAAACTTCTTAAGCAGGAAAACCTTAAATGTGGGAAAAATTGGGCCAATTTTGGACCGAGGGACTGAAAAAACCAAACTTCTTCAGCCACAAAACTTCTTAAGAGGGTTTCACTGTATACATGAAAATTTTCAAGTGGCTCTTGTCTTGTTACAGATCAGGTTTGTCTCTTCATCTTTAATGAACGGCTAACATTATTTATAAATTATGTATTTACATTCAGATGACACAATCATCATGGCACTTTTAAGTGAGTTCAAAAATGCTTGGTAAAAACGAGTGTCATGATATTTGACCGGTCAGTGGCTGAGTTGGCATCGCGTTTGGGTCCTAACCAGGCATCGCTTGTTCGATTCCTCGGCTGGCCAAGTCCTCCATCATGACACAAGACATTTTCCGCTTACTGTGGTGGTAGTAGGAGATTTTCAAATATTGTCAGGTTATTCGTAACCCGTGAATGTTTGTCTATCTTTAAAAAAAATAAATATATATATACTAAAAATTAAAAAGGCAAACTTGTAGTCAACAGTGATCTGCTTCTGCACGAAGAGTTGTTGTCTCGCTGCCGATCATTTTACCCCCTGAAGAGCTATTCTCTATCTTTTGTGAGAATGAGATTGTTCTCCCGCGAGATGTCCTGTCGGATTTGTGTGATTTTCTACAGCTATTAAATAGATAAATAATCATGCATACTTGCAGGAATTCGTGTTTAAAACGACCCAAACTAAAATATGTGACAGCTCACAGCTGAAACTTTGACATCGGCAGATAGAAAAAGCAAAGCCGTAGAAAATCACACAAATCTGACAGGACATCTCGCAGGGGAACAATCTTATTCTCACAAAAGATTGAAAATAGCTCTTCAGGATACTCTTCCGTGACAAATACTAAAATATTAAATAAACTATGTACTAATTACAATAAAAATAATACCATTTATTCCGCTACAGTAAAATAAAAAGAACAATTTGCGCACCTCCGGTGCTAAAGAGTAAGTTTCATTTTGATAAAATATTCTTCTACACAAAAGATGAGGAAATAAGTAGATGGGGCAGACTTGTATCACATATTGTCTGTCAAATAAGAGTAGAAAATATAAAAATGGAACTACAAACTTTGTAAGCTGGCAACACCACTTCACCTGTAAAATATTCTTTTTAAAGTATAATGACACTGAAAACACTGTATACACATTTAAAAAAAAAAATATTTGTTCTTAAAAAAAAAATTAAAATTGAAAAAGCACCGTTGTTAAGGTACCTACTTAATGACATAAATTTGATTAAATTGCATTTTACAAAGTGATTGGCTTTCATTTAATTTAACATAAATTTGAATTTAACAGTAGGTAGAAAGGAAGAATCATTAATGGTGACTTTTAGATCTGAATGAGTTAAATATATTCAGATCTAAAATTGGAGACATGATCTAAAGCCCAGACAACGCTAAGTACTTAAGCTAATATTAAATAAATGTGAGCAATTTCTAAAGTGTGCTTTATATTTTATTACAATATTGTTATTCTTCATTATGTTAACACAAAATTGCAAAGGTATAATAATAATATAACTATGTGCAATTATAATTTTGAAATCAGTATATTTGCAATGAAAAAATTTTTTTTTCACTTTTATGACTTTTTAATTTTTTATAAAAATGTAGGTCACAGCCTTACATTATAACACCACGAGTTAAATGTTTAGTATTGCCATTTGATCAACAGTGGCGCCCTCCTATGTTTTCTACTCTTATTTGACAGACAATAAATACCCTTCCCCCACAAAGTGTGATAATAAAGAAAAAAAATAATCTTGAAGGGTAGTCTAGATGATCTGTTTAATGAAATGATGAATTTAACTTGGTTATTATCTACAATTAGGTTGCTTTTTTTACATTAACTGCACGCAGGTGGCCCTGAGGAAAATAAAATAGAAAATGTACATATTAATATTGAAGGTAACCTTGTCTTTGAGCCAGCACGACAGGGCAGCCATTCCATTGAGGTCGTCAGACTTGAGTTTAGTTCCCTGGGTATCTGACAAAAATATTGCCTTGTGTTGAGTCAAAATATTGAACAAATTAATTCTATGAAGTTCCACTATTTTGCGAAGATGCTTCTCGCCTGAAAGAAAGATTAATAATTTATGAAATATTCCTTTGGACAGTTGTAAAACTAATTTTGTAATAACTAATTTTAATAATCACCATTCAGAATCAAAATGTTGCTTGAAATAATGGCTGTTTTTTACATTAACTCCATGTGAGAGGCCCTAGGGAAAATAATTTCCCTCAGGGCCTTTGTCATCTTTGAAGGTGCTGTGTGGAGGGTCTTTTTGGGGAGAGGAAGGAGTGAAACACAGAGGGGCAAATTGAGGTGCTCAGAGCCGGCAAATTGTTCCACAGCCGAGCTGTTGAATTCAAGGAGTCATAGAAATGACCCAATCTCCTGTGACAAATGTCAACTGTATAGTAATGTTGGGTGCACGTTTGGCGTGTTTCCCGACTGTGCATTGGTGCCGAAGGAATCAATGACTCTAGTTCTTGGAGCATCTTCCATTGAAATACTGGTGGAATAAGAGTATTCCCACCCGATGCCTGTTCTCTAAGGACTGCATTTGTTAAGATAGGAGAATCTATAAAACGGATCGCCCATTTCTGCAGTCAACCGTTTTTTCAGGTATTTTGGGGCTCCAGACCAGAGGTGGCAGCCAAATTCAACTGTGGGGCGCACTTGCGATTTGTACAGGGTTAGCAGTTGTGTACTATTAAAGTATCTGCAGGCCTTGTACAGTAAGCCCAGTTTCTGGAGGCTAACTTAACTCTGGCTTTGATGGAGACCCCGTATCTGAGCTGGTCACTTAAGAGTTACAACCAAGCATATCAATGGAAGGTCTGTTTTGAAGATTGCTTCCATTGAAGGAGACAAGATTTTCATTTCGATCTCTTTTAGACGTAATCAGACATGATTACATCTAAAAGGGACATCCATGTACAGAGATAGCCACCGATGGATCACAAATGCATTAGTCGAGGACATAAGGAGATACATAAAAAATTCTTACTGTCTTCATTAGTGGCTTCGGTCAGGGCGGTATCGAACCAGGCACCGCGGGCCTTCAGGAAGTGCAGCTGCAACCCGTCTCCGACACTCCTCATTTTGTTCTGTTTCATGTGGTATCCGGAATCAACATCTGATATTGATTCGTCCATGGCGGACTCATAAACTGCATTGGCTCTCCGCAAATAACCCAGAACCTAGAAATAATCATTTATGATTCTATCTTGAATGAGTGAGCTTTTTGATTCTATTTTCTGTGGCAAAAGACTATTAATTCTAGTGACATTTTTAGCAAACTTCAAACACTATCAGAAATGTACTGTGAAGTAAATTAAAGTTAGTTTACTTTACAAAACAACAGAAGAGACAGTCGACATAAATAAACTGCAACAAACACGAAATTGATTATTATGGGTGTCAAAACGAAAAAATACCTCAGCTATATTTTCCAAAATGATGGCATGTGATACCAATTTCCTTGAAGTTTTTAACTCGCTTGTATTCTTCCATATAATCATTTCACAACACAACATTTGTGAACTAGATTCACAAACTATAAACGGGGGATAGAATTTTGGCAAATTTAGTTAAGGTAAGTTTTATCAACGATAACTTTTAGGCTAACCAATCTGGCTATCTTGTCTGTTGAGCAAAAGGTAAGTGATGTTATAGACATTGATAGTGCAATAAAAGACTTTGCTTTTAAAAAAGTAGACGTATAAAGTTTTAGTTAAAGAAAGAAACAATTTTTTTTAAATTTTTTTTTTATATAAACTAGAAAAAACGTTTTAGTCCTGAAGCGGGAATCGAACCCTGGATAGCTCAGTGGTCAGAGCATTAGCCCGGATAGGGAGGGCGTCGGTTCGATTCCCGCTTTAGGATTAAAAAGTTTTATCTAGTTTATAGTTTCATAACATCTTTCTAACGTTTAATATAATGTTAACATCAAAATATTAATGACAGAAGTTTTGTTTTGATTTTAACAATTACAATATTTTTCAATAAAAATATAAATAGTAACAGTATCATTCTAGTTCTAATTGGAAGTCGATTTGTTTTTTATTTTCAATATGCTAATAAGTCAACCTTGTCGATCGTCAAGGTATAATCATAAGTTTTCTATACCTGTTATATCAATTTAAATGGTATATGTGTAAGAATTTTTGTAATAAATGTGAATATTATATTGTAAAACATATAAAAAATCACTTTTTTATTTTGTTACCTATACACAATAATGATGATTGTTCTTGTCGAAACATTCTTTAGAATTATTATATATTTTAGTCTTTTAAATTTAAGTACCTAAATAAATCGACCTGTGCAGTTCATACCCACGCTACGCCACTGAGTCGCTATCAACGGACGATTTGCAGAGACTCTGCATGCAGCAAGGCAGGTAGTAACTTCAAATTGGATCATCAATAGGCACTTTTAGTCTATGGGTAAATGATGGGATGAGAATTTATGGGTGTATTGCTCATTCAAAGGTGATGTCAGACACACCCACATCGAACTTACAGCCTTTTATCTGTTTTGAGGCTTATTTCCTTTTGTCAAAATGAGCATATTGATATGGAGAATGTGACTTTTCTCTTATAACTTTTCCCAACCAATATAAAACTGTGTGAATTTGTATAATAATAATTTTTTAAATACCTGAAGGCACTGCGGTAAAGGAAGATCATATCGCAACTGATTGAAGAGATGATGGAGGGTTTCAAACCAAAGCCGCGTTACTTCAGTTGTGATATTCTACAAAAAGATTATACAATTAGTTTAGTTTTAATTAATACCAGAAATAATTAAAAGCATTCTGCCGATAGCTCCGTTACAACCTGTCCCTCTTTCTCATAAATAATGCATTTATCAGAAAGAGAGTTTATAGCGGTATTCTCAGCGGCAGGAATACACATTGCAGTTACTTTTTAGGAGCAAATGGTGTACAAAACACGTTTAAATGTTTTTTTGTTAACCTTTTAAATGCCAAGGAGGAAACGACGTAAAATCGGGAAGTTTTGAGTTTGATGTAATATTTTGTGGGTTTATTTTGTGCTATCATATATTATATTCTTTGAACAATAAACTTTGCATAAAAACAATATTACTTGCGTTTATTTGATGAATTTATAGGTTTTATGATCTTTTTCACGAAAACGATGCTAACTAGTTTGACAGCTCAAATCCCGGGAAAAATGATGCCCGGATGCCGTAGAGAATTTAATACAAATTGTTCCGGGTGGCTAGGTGTGTTTACGGTATCTCATTTGTCAAGAACAAGAATGCCCCAAGGGATTCTGACCTTGTTCTTCGTAAGTTTTCTTTATGCACAAGTGTTAAAATCGCATTCCAAAATAAAATAAAAATTTTAAATTTTGGCGTGTGCGCCGGCGCACACCCGGCACACTAGGCGAAGAGAACTGGATAAGTATTTTTACTTGTATAGCATCAAGATCGTTGTATCTTCTGGACAAGTTTCTGATGTAGGAGTACAGATCCAAGGCGCTCTCGTAATCTCCATGGTGCAGCGCCGTCTGCATGATAGCTGGCAGTTCCAGAATACTGAGCAACTGTTCACTCTGGAACTGGATCTGGTCATTACATCTGGAAGTTTTACCAAAAATACTTAGTATTTCACTACTCGGAGAAGATTTTGAGAGAATTGCCTAGGGGTCAAAAAACTATCTTGATAACGCTGATAGCCTCGTTATAACCTATCTACGTATTTTGAAACTATGCAGTGCTAGATCATAGAGGTGAGTACTGATTGCGTGATTATAAATTAAACAGCATGTTGCAGTGTTGGAAAGGATTCTGCATTATTGTGCAGCAATCTTGTACATTTTCTAAGAACCTTCGCCTGGAGGTTGTCCTTAAAATATACCACACCAGTACCATTGCCAACTAATCATGTACACTTTCTGAAACGCTCGAGTTCTAGTTATCACAAACTATTCGCAAATAGTAGTTTCCGCTTTCCCTTTCTTTCCTTAGATCATCTACAACAGATTTTATGTACTTACGTAAAGATACAGAGATAATATAAATGCATTATAATAATAAATTATTAGAAAAAAATCATAATAAGTAGGTAACTATAAATATAAAAATGTAATCATTTAAAAAAGGTAGAACTTGTACCATTATAGTTTACATGTTGTGACAAAAGTAAAAGAAAATTAAATTGCAAATAAGAGCATAAAAAATATATAATATTGTGTTGAAAAAGTAGAAATAAAGATAAAAAAAATTTAATTAAATTAAGTTAAAAAAAATAAGTATCTGTTTATGTAACATAAAACCTAGGTAAGTAAGTAAAATTTGCTTAGCACCCTTACGGTGATTTTTCAAAAACGGTGTACAACTGACCAAATTATTATATTTACACAAACCTTGTTCTATACTAAGCACATTTTGAAAGAATAGGTACAGCAAGTCAGCGCCTGGAACGGCCCGCAACAATTGCGCCTGCACAAGGCCGGCCCTGGATATTCACTCTCATAAATGCCACACAAAACAAAAAGTTAGGTTACAATGGAACTCAGTAGCACAACTTGTCGCTTTAGTTCTTAATTGTCCAAACGACCATTTTAGTTTTTGTTCAATCTCCACTTTAAAATTAAAAATAAAGTATAAAAAATGATAGTTAATCACTTAACTAAGAATTATTTAAACTACTGAGACCTTTACGTTTAACCCTGGATTACTACTCTACGCTGCAGAGGCGCCCGGGTTTTTTATATATTGCTCTCTCTTTTTATTCTTTGCGCGTATCGCATTGAAATTCAAGGACATCTCAGTCATCGGCAGGACGGTTGTTGCGTTACGGTAAGTTTGCTAGTTTTTTTTATATGACCCTCCAAAGGGCCAAATGGCGCTCCAAAGACGTATGAGTAGCTTGTGTGTAAGTTTGGCACTCTTAATCAAATTGTTAGGCAAAATATTTTTTTGTTACTTTGTTACTTTTTTTTTGTTAATTACTTCATAATTGACTATTTTTTGTAGTGTAGTAGTAGCAGAAGTTTTTTTTTAAATGTATACTTTAAGTGGTTTATTTTTTAAAGAGAAGACTGTTTAATTTGAGATTAAAGATTTTATAATAAAAAATATATAAATATAAAATTAAATTGTGTTATTTTCTTTTAGTAATATTCAAAATTATAGAAACAATCAATACATATCATTCATACTTAGAGTTTTTGAATAAAATCATTAGTCAATATGATGCGCCGCGCGGGCGTATGAGTAGTTTCTTTGTACGTCGCAACAAGAGTAGTAGTCTAGGGTTAAGGAAATGGCTTTATCTTAAACACCTATCATAATGTTTGTTTTGTAGTTTTTCTAGATTTTAGAAATATATTGTAAGTTTGTACAGCTTGAGGTGATTTTTCACAAAAACGACGCTATATCCATCCAAATATCATCCAAATATTATTATGATAATGTTTCATTGAAATAATGAAAGAAAACCGTTCCCTCCTGTAAAATTTTCCAATGGTTGTTTGGACAATTAAGAACTAAGGCGACAAACTGTATGTCTTTTTTAATCATTTTGAATGTCAAAAACAAGTGGTTTAATATTATGCATAATTACTTGACTCATCTTTCACAGGCGACTTAATTAAAATTAAACAATTGGTTAAAATCTCTTACCCTCTGTCTTTGATAATATTTTTGGAAATGCTTGCAAAGTTTTCACACTCTGAAATGAGACACGGCATCTTGGTGATGACTTCATCCAGGGAAGTTTTTGAAGTTGTGAAATCTTTTAGGATTCTGTTGGAGCAATCCGCAGTCTCCACAAAGGTCCGGTAGTTTGCCAACGCCAGCTCCTGGGTCTGTTCTGTCAGTGCCTTAGTTTCATCATTCAGGCGGAGAGGCTCCAACACTATTTGCTCCAAGGTGCACTTGCCCAACTTGCTAAAATATTCTGCATTGACTGGATCGGAGAAATCTACAAAAATTGTGAAAATGAGAAGGCGGACAAACATATCCAAGGGGTAGTTACCAAAAATAAGTAACTCCGAAATCAGCATCAAGCGTCATCATATAAATCAACTTAATTTCCTCGCCCATGTACGCCACAAGCCACAACATGTTATGAATTTGTAGCATACGGAAGGAAATACAGATATGGTTTTCATGTGTAACTCGAAAATGCTGATTCAGAATTACTTAGTAGTAGTAAATTATCTCAAATGGTAAATTTCAGAATCGCTGGACACACTACAAATACGTCAAACAAGAAAAAAAATAACCGAAACTGTCAAAGCACTTGAAATTTTTATTGAAAAACTAACTTTAAGGTGTCTTTTATCATCTTCCCCAATGTAAATAATTGTATTTTATAGTAATTAAGTTGAATCGAAATGTTATTCCAAAAAAATAAGAGTGTGCTTTAGACCACACAACTGAAGTAAAACTTCTATGAGAGGAAGAGAGAAAGAAAATGTGCACGCGCACTGCTCTCTTTTGCTCCTACAGTGTGATACAAACAATAGGCCTGCACTGTGTCTTAGATATACAAAACATAACTGGCTATGAGAGAAAGAGAGAAAGAAAATGTGTGCTCGCACCTCTCTACAGTAATATACAGTCCCTACAGTAATATACGAAACGTAACTCTCTCTCTTTCTATCTTCACTAACTTATATCTCCCGTAACGCTCTTGTCACGCATTCACTAGCTTACTCCCCAAGTCAAGCGTGCGTAAAGAAGTTTTACTTCAAAAAAATATTTGTATAGGGTGTCCAGTTACTGTGAAAGATTACCGAAGAGTTGATGCATCATTTACCAGCTCCCCGACGAAAATAGTTGTTTCTTGTAATAATTAAGTTGAAAGGAAGTGTTATTTAAATAATCTGTGCGTAAAGAAGTAAGTGGAGTAAGGAAACTTTGCCATATCTTGCTAATAGTCAATATAATATAATAAATTAAGCAAGAGATAAATCATTTGGGGTAAAATTGATTCATTTCAAGCTGTACTTACCAAATTCGGTATTTGCAAAAATTGTGTTGAGGATATCAGATGACTCAACTTCTGAATCCGCCATGCTTTATAATAAAGCTACGAACATAAACTTCTCGAAATACACACAACGTTTCAAAACACAGCCACGTCAAGCTACTTAAAAAATCCTGTACTTAAATAAACCAATCACCTGAATTGTGACATGACAGATAAACACGATAAACATAACCATAAACAAACCAATCCCAACATTCAATAAACATCGAACTGTCAAAGTCAAGTCAAATGCTGCACCAATTTTGGGCACGATTTTTATGTGACTAACCGTAGCTACGACTCTTTTCTTATTTCAAATGCCGTTGCAAACCATGGCAGTTGGTATGGAGAGAAATTTTTTTATTGAGAATTTTGAAATCAGCATAATAATAATAATAATTGGACAATTTGTAGAGCGCCGTTTTTGTGAAAAATCACCTCAAGGGCGCTATACAATTTTTTTTTTTTTTTTAATATTCTTAGAATCTATCTAATTTTATTATTTACAAGTAGATACAGAAACATACTTACCTGGCAGGTCACTTCCGATAAACACACCTTTTTAGAAAGTTTATGCTTGGGGATGATACGACTTTGCACGTGGAGGACATTATATTGAAAACACTGGGCATTGCATGAATTTACCTTTGCTACCCTCATCACTGTTGCTTTTACATTTATAAGAAGATTAATGCCAAAATTGAATTAGTATTTATCTTGAAAGACTAGTGAATTTAGATCTCTCTGGGACTGGAAATTTTCATAAAATGACCTTTACAAAAGATTAAAATAAGAATTTGGTTATATTTTACACAATTAGTTATTTAAAACGTCGTGGGCCATGAAGGCGAAGGTGAAAGGTTTTTTAACTTATGGATACGACTGTCTGAAAAGATGAGTTTTGAGTTTAGCTCTAAATTCCGCTGAATCTGTGATCATTCTTAACTCGTGTGGCAGTCCATTCCAGGCTTTAGGTCCTGACACTCCAAAAGCACGCTCACCGAATTTAGTATCTGGTGTGCGTTTTGGTTCCTTCAACCTTCCGATAGCTGATATTGCTGCTGACCTGAGGGTTAATTGTCGAGGATTGAAATTTTCTGGAATACACATTTCCGATAAGTAAGCCGGAGCCATTCCGTTAAGGGACTTAAATATCATCCAACAGAGCTTGAACTGGATTCTTTCGGGACACTTGAGCCAGTGAAGGTTTTTGAGATGTTCAGAAATATGGGAATATTTAGATACGCCGGTGATAAGTCTTGCCGCAGCGTTGAACACGGATTGTAATTTGTTAATATGATATTTTGGGAGACTAGCATATATTCCGTTGCAATAATCCAGACGTGAAACAACGTACGAATTGACAAGTAATTTAGTCGCCTCTGTTGTCAAGTTTCTCCTTACTGCTTTAATTTGCCTTAATTGAAAGAACCCCGTACTTACGGTTCTGTTCACTTGGGTTTTAAGGGAAAAATCAGCGTCCAGATTGACACCCAGTAGTTTTATGCATGCCTTTGAAGTGATATCACTCATGCATAAAACTACTGGGTGTCAATCTGGACGCTGATTTTTCCCTTAAAACCCAAGTGAACAGAACCGTAAGTACGCTGACGTCTGCTTGTGGCGGTCCAGAGAAACTCAGTCTTTGCAGGATTTAATTTCAATCTATTTGAGGTCATCCAGCGAGTGATTGCTTCTAGACACTCAGTTATGCGATTTTTAAGACTGTCTATTTCCTCTGGTAAGCAGTAAAAGTAAACTTGCTGGTCATCAGCGTAGCAGTGGGATAGAAGACCAAATGATTCGATAATTTTAGCGACATCATTTGTGAAGAGGATGAAGAGAAGTGGGCCCAGAACAGACCCCTGGGGAACTCCAGATGAAAGGGTTGCATATTTTGATTGGTTTTTCCCCATTTTTACGGTTTGTAAGCGGTTGTCCAGGTACGATTTCAGCCAGTTCTTAACACCGCAGTTTAAACCAAAGGATTCTTCTAATCGTTTAATAAGGAAATCATGGTCAATTGTGTCAAAAGCGGCACTCATGTCCAAGACTGAAAGAAGTGCCAGTTTACCCGACTCGATGGCAAGAGTTATGTCCGACAAAACACGTAGTAATCCAGTTTCCGTTGAATGAAACAGCATAGTTGGGAAAGATGCTCCATATATTAACAATTAATTGAAAAAAAAATATTTCGGTATTGATAATTCCTGGACATCGCCAAAGATTTTTATTTGATCATTTTCACCGTTTTACCCATTTTAGTATTTATAGTTCATAAACGCGAAATACAACACACAAAAGAAAGTGTTTTTCCATTTATTTTACAGATATAATCTTTGGTGCGCAACTACAATAAAGATATTCATTTTTTCTCCCCATTTTTTAAAAACTTTTTTAGTTCGTTTTCGGGTGACATTTGGCTTTATTTTAAAAATCGAGTTGGCAACACTAACACACTGATCATCTTAATCAATCTTAATCATCTATGGATCTATGATCCGAAACGTCAAAAAAGTCAAACAATATAATTTTGTTAGGCATTGTTTGTTAATTTCAATAGCTAAGTAATAACTATATTCAAAGGGTAGTTTACAGTAGTTTATTTCAACATGGATCCAGCTCTACTTCGTGAACGAGAGGCCTTCAAGAAAAAAGCCCTCACTACTCCAACGTAAGTTAAACTAATAAATATTATCGATAAAGTTGTCGAAGTCCACCTCACGGTTAATACGGAATACTTCTTATTTAAATAGTTAGATTTAGCTTTCTTGTTACGAAAACTGAATATTTATGACGGGGGAGACGAAAAAATATGCATTTTATGTTTAAATTTGTTTGATAAGCTTTCTATCCCAATTTTGGTAAATGCACATGCACAAGATTGGATGATGCACGTATTTGTTCGATATCATATTAAAAACGGTGACCGGACAACTCGGAATAAAACCAAATCAGAACCATCTCAGAAAAGTCATTTAGAGTGATAAAAAAAAATATATACAAAATTGGTTAAATAGGTTACGTTAGGTTAGGGTTATCGGCTAATTTAAAATTATTTTTTTCATAGCTTAATGACTTTTCAAGGAGGCACTGAGTTGACTTTATTCTCAGTTGGCATGGATCCATTAAAAACACTAGTCTTAAGTAAAATAATTTTATTTATTTATGGAAAGCGTGTATTATTTTGGTATCTCAGGCCATCAGGGTGGAATTTAGCTGACTGACCGCTGTCCGCTGACACTGACCGCTGTCCCTCGCAATTCGCCCCCCCATCCTCACTCTTATTTAGGATTCATTTAGGAATTTAACCAACGTTAAACAGCTGTCAAAACAGAATGTATAAATGTAATACTAATTAAGGTAATTATTTCACTAATCGCCGCACTTGTAGGCATAGATTATAGAAATTACACCTTGTTTTAACCGTTTGATTGCCGATCGTCGACTTTTGTCGATTCGTGTTTTAACGAAGATTGCCGATCGTCGATTTCCGTCGATTGCGTCAGTCGTGCTCTGATTCGCGCGTACGTCGGGTGTGGTGCTGCGGCGATGGTAAATATTATTCTAATATTATCTTAATAGTTGTAAGATCGTGGTAAACCGTTTAAATTTCAGA
Organism: Glyphotaelius pellucidus; assembly: GCA_936435175.1. Classification (NCBI taxonomy): domain Eukaryota; kingdom Metazoa; phylum Arthropoda; class Insecta; order Trichoptera; family Limnephilidae; genus Glyphotaelius; species Glyphotaelius pellucidus. The sequence continues at coordinate 26,964,336 of OW386538.1, read as the reverse complement.
TTCATTTATTATTTTTTTTAAAGAATTTATGGGGTTTTAAAAAAATATATAGTTTCATAAAAAATGATGTTTTTTTGGCATTTTACAAGAAACTGTATGCATTTTTTGGCACTCAAACGGTTAATAACTACTTCAATATATACCAAAACTAAATATGCCCAATTCATTTAATACGGACACGCTAATATGCACTTTTTATTTCAAAAACACTATCAGTTAGATAATAATGAGAAGTAAGTATTTCAGTTTCCGGAAATTAAAAATAATGCATTTTAGTAGCTATTTCATTAAAAAAACAGATAATTTAACATCTTTTCTTCACGCCATGTTTTGACATAATAATATTAACCAACCTACACATACGAACGTACGTGATACATCCGCAATATTGTTTCCCGAATGCAACAAACCGTATCACATACATTCAGGTAAAAAAAAACTATACCCGAAACCCACAAAACGTGCGCGATACGTTTGTATACATCAAGTTTGTTCCTGCGCTATCGCGAAGCTAAGGGACATGGGACGGGTATTTTCGTCTCTCCTGTACAAGTAATGCCGCTAGTCAGCGGTACTCTCTACGCAAGTGGCGTGGTTTATAAAACCGTTTAAAAAACCCAATGTTTTTTTTTTACCTACTTTTGAAAAATTGTTCTTCTCGAGGTATGTGAGCAGTTTGTCATTGATTGTTCCATCACTTTTGACAGAACAGATGTGATCACTATGGGGCGGTAGTTAGCCGGATTGGAGCGGTCACCCTTCTTTGGAATAGGGTGAATGATCGCTTTTTTCCAACCAGAAGGCACAGAGCCAGACTTCAGGGACATTTTGAAAAGCTTTGTCAATATTGGAGCTATTTCTGCAGTGCACCTCTGCAATACCAGGGGAGGTATTCCGTCAGGTCCGCTAGCTTTATTAAGACCAAGCCCTCGTAAGACTTGGAGTACATCCCGATGCCGGATCCTCAGCTTTTTCATATGAAAATTGCAGTGAGGAACCGACGGCGGGATAGCACCTTGATCATCGAGGGTCGAGTTTTCCGCGAACAATTTGTCTAATAAGTTAGCCTTTTCGGCGGCGGTATTTGCTAGAGAGCCGTCAGCTCTGGTAAGAGGTGGCAGACTGGGTTTGCAGAAATTGCGATCTATTGAGCCCGCAAGTGACCAGAATGCTCTGCTGCCATGCGGGCAGGCAGCCAGTTTTCAGCTGATCTGCAGGTTGTGCTCGAATTTGGACCTATTTATGATCCTCTTGCTTTCCTTTGCCATTTTGTTATATACTATTAGGCTCAGTAAGCTGCGATTTTTCGTCGCACTGCTTCAGAGCATTGTCGACTGAACCGCGGCTTTGAGCCCACACCAGTTTCTTTAACAGTGGGTTGGACGAAGCCATCCGTCGCGGATGTGATGACTTCACAATTTTCCTGGGCACATCTTGAGGGATCCGAAGTCCGAAAACAGACAGTTGACCACAGGAAAGCATTAAAATGTGCCTGCAAACCGAACCAATCTGCTGACTTATAGTGCCACACTTTTCTCTTCAGCCCCTCGTTTGGCAGTCTGAAGGTTACGGGGATTGACGTCGTCGCCAAGCAGTGTTCGGACGATCCTAAAGACGCTGTGTAAATCAGTGTTGCCAACTTTAAAATGTGCATATGTTAATGGTACTTAATTAATACAAAAATTGATAATTTAGGAAATAACACAACTGTCCAGAGGAACACGTATTGCCCCTAATGCTAAAATATTTCCCTCGCAATCTGCATTTTGACAGTTTGCTAGAGAAATACGTTGCAAAATATAGAGGTACAAGGGGTTAACTTTGGATAAATGGCTTTATTATCAATAATTCAACTTGACGATATGCCTTCCTCCATATTCAAATCTGATAATAAAATCTATAGTTTAAACAATGCCAAAATATTAATATTTTGTTTATATTTTACAGAGTTGAAAAGAAGAAGAGAAAAGAAGAGGATGCACCTTCCAAAGATGAGTCAAAGGCGAAGAAAGCGAGACCACCTCCTCCTCCAAGTACGGCGCCAAAACTCGATGCCTCAAAGTAAATATTCATTTCATCTTTGAAACCCTAAGGAAACTCCTAAAATTACATTTTTTACATTAACCTATTCTGTTAAATGTTGGATAGTATTTCGAAATGATATTGGCGCAAGCGATTTTGACTTTGTCTTTCATACAGTTTCTTTATACATAAGGGTTAAAGGTGCATTTAAACGGCGTGCCCGCCGGTGGTCTCGCAACGGATGAGAGATTAAATTGAAGTATGACAAATCAACGATCAGTGCCATTTTTAATTAACCTCCGATTCTCGAACTTCCAAAGTTTGGTTATATTTTACCGACCATTGTGCTTGACGCCTTAGTCAACAGTTGATTAACTTATTCGAGACGAGTGTCATGTGTACATGCCAACCGATCGCGTGCCTTTTTAGGCACGAGCGTCATCTATACATGACACAGCGTTAAACCGAATTTTGTACTAAGGTACAAATAATGATAATAAATAACAAATAATATCTCGGTAAATTTATACTCGATTGAGACGAAAATCATACAAATACTATGTCCATATACTCTTCTTCGCGATATCTGTTAATTTATCAGCTATACATATGTTAAATTCTTATAATAAGCAAATATGCGAACTAAAATGAGATATATAAATCGTGAAAAATCTGCCCATCCACGGGTATTATAATTCATTAACGACATTTTCGTAAAAAGGTTAAGCAACCGAACTACAATTTGATAAACCATTGTCCGAGAATCTGCGGTTTACGGGACCCATCAAATGTCAAAAATTTAATGTGGCATTGATCGTCGATTAAAAACTATTGTTATATCAATAATAAATAATATGTAAATGTTTTATTTTCTTTATTTTTTTGTTACAAATTGAGATCAGGATATTCGCACTACGATCTCCCTTGCGGAGGATTTCATTCACGTTTGTGATCATGTCAAATGTGGTGAGGGTTCAAACACCCTGAACTTAATTTTTATTTTAAATTAGTAACTATAGTATAATGCTTATTTATTTTGATTGTCCCTTTGTTATTTACAAAAACATAAAACCTTTGTTATTGATTACTTGCGGTGATTACTACACCCTTGAGGTGATTTTTCACAAAAACAGCGCTCTACAAATTATCCAAATATTATTATTATTTTTTGACTTTCACCCAGGCGATCTTGACCATGTTTCAGAATCAAGCGGTGAAATTTTTTTTTAATATATATTTTTTTTCTCAGCTATAAATCAATGTCGGGAAGTTCGGCGTACAGATTTGGAATACTGGCCCGAATAGTTCGCCACATGAAAGCTCGGCACCAGCAGGGCGACGACCACCCTTTGAACTTAGATGAAGTACTTGATGAAACCAACCAACTGGATGTTGGAAATAAAGTGAAGCAGGTAAATTTCAAATAAATCTGTAAATTGGTATCAAGTTCTTACCTAGAGATAAATGTTGAAATTTTTACACAAAATGTTCTATTTTTTAGTACTTTATTATCTGGAGATGTTTTGAAATTACGCAAGCACTAGTGCAGCAGGCCTATGAAAAATCAAGTGATGTTATAAACATAGGATTTGTGAAGCTGATAATATTTATAAAAAAAATATTTGCTTTAGAATCATTGTCTTTCAAAAGATCGAAATTTACCTCTCGAATAAACACATCCATACTAATATTATAAATGCGAAACTGCTCGAGTTTGTTTATGACCTTTTCACGCATAACACAATATAAGGACTTTAATAATTCTTTCACCAATATAAAGCTAAATTATATGCGCAGACTACAGGTTGTATATGATGGTAAGCTCTGGCGTTTTGAAATTATAAATATTAATATATTATATTTGTTATATGTTTTCTGTCGCAGACAAAAGCGAGTTTTTGCTAACGTCAGAAAAAAATCTTTTCCATGGAAACAATGTTGATATATTTTTGGGCTCTATGCTGGTAGGTACTCAGTCTACTGGTCACCTACTACTGCAGAAAATTCAAATATTAGAATTCGTTTTTTTTTGGACAAGCTTGGAATAAATGTCAGATGAGAGTTCCTATATTAAAAATATGATTCGTAACGATTATAAAGACTGAATGATAAATAGAGTATTTTTTTATTATATTAACGAACTTCCAAATATTTAAATAAAAATAAACATCCGAAATGTTTGTAAGCGCATAAATTCCGAACGAATGAACAAAATTGGATAAGTAATTCTTTTTTTCTTTGAGCATTATGAAATTTAGGTGGTAGGCGAGATGTTTGAAAACTGAATGTAAGGGAATGAATATATGGAATGCGGGAGGGGATGGGGGTGGGGTGGGGGGGAGATAATTGATAAGCGCTACAGTAATTTCCTGTAATACCATGCGAGCGAAGCCGCGGGGAAAAGCTAGTTTAGTATAATTAACAAAATTACGTCAATAAAAATAATAAAAGATTTATCAATTAATAAAATAAATTTGTTACCTACTTTATCGCATGTCTGAATCGTTCCGATTTAAATCCAATTTTGAAAATCAAAGCAAATCCCGTTTCTAGGCCATTGCACCGGAGTTACACAGAGACACACCACCGAACTTATTATTTTTAATGTTGTTGTTTTTTTTTTTTTAATAGGTTGAAGTAAATGAAGGAACTGTTGTGATGAATTCAATATAAAGACTCTTCTTACAAGATCCCGACTAAGATCGACCTTCACCCATCTGTTTTTTGTATGATTAAAACAACAGCAAAATCAAGAAAATTATTCTAAAAAAATCCTTTATGCATTTATGATGTTCATCATTATTCTAGTCTGAAACATTCAGGAACATCCCGGAACATCCCAGATCATTGTGGACATTCTCCAATGTTGTAGAATGTTCTGGAACATTGTGGACCATTCGTAGCCTTTTTTGTATGGGTGGGGCTACCCATTATTTTTATTTTGTTTATTATTTATTTATCTAGATAAAGTATGTTTACATCGGGTTTTTCGATGCCTGTCTCACTAGGATATACCTGTGTCGAGACAGGCTATCATTGGTGGGGGTATATAATTTAAGATCCGTTGTGGGTTCGAACGTCATTGTATCTCATATCAACCCCCTGAGTGAAGCTAGTAAAAAATAAATGGCGGGATATGCTCACTAAAAATTTTAGTACATTTAACTCAAAACTAGCAAAAATGCACACTTGCGACTTTGGCATTGGACCGACGATATGTACATGTCATAAAATATTATTTCTTTTTTATTTACATGTTTACTTTTTCATTATTTGAATAACATTTTTGTTTTGTTTTTAGTGGTTGCAGACAGAAGCGCTTTTGAATAATCCCAAAATTGATGTAAGTCCGGATGGCAAATTCAGTTTTAAGGCTGTGTATAAAATTAAGGATAAAAAAGCATTGTTAAGGTTAGTTACAACTACCTACATATTTACATTACATTATTATCTACTATAACACGTAATATGTTATGTACCAAAATATCCCTCTGTTGTAACAATCTCTCCTTTTATAAAGCATGTATCACAGAAAAAGAGGTTAAAATGGCGTTCTCAACCGCAAGACCATTACATATAATGAAAATCTATCTTATGTTGTATATTTTATGAACGGCCAGGTTTTTCGCAGAACTTGAAAAATTCATCAAAATTAATATTGAAGTTCTGTTATTATTATTATTATCATAATGGGCCACTTGTTTCACAATAATGAAATAAAAATAGAAATTGAAAAGAACTGTCACCATACTTTATAATATTAACTTAGAAATTTGATGATTTGTTCAAGTTCTGTGACAAAACTTGCTCTTAGGATGTTTCAAACTTTAGTCACAATAAATTTGATGTCCAACAAATCTGACGATCAGCGCCAGTTAGAATTTTTGAAATTTGATCGGTCCCTGTTAAACGCTGATTCTCAGCTCGTAGCTTTTGATCAAATTGTAATCTGCTGATAAGCATAATGATATGACCGTTATGCTATTACAATTTGACCAAAAGCTGAGAGTCGGCATTTAACGGGGACCACTCAAATGTCAAAAAATTTGAATAGCGTTATTTGTTGATTTGATGGCAATCAAATGTAATGGAGTTTCAAATAACTCAACTGTAACACACTTAACTTTGCAGGTTACTAAAACAACATGATCTGAAGGGTTTAGGAGGAGTTTTACTAGAAGATGTTCAAGAGTCCCTACCGCACTGTGAAAAGGCGCTAAAACAAATAGCTAATGAGGTTCTTTACATCATACGGCCAACAGATAAAAGAAAAATACTGTTCTACAATGATAAGACAGCTAATTTACCGGTTTGTTAAGTTTATCACCCTTTCATTTTAAGAAAATCTCTTACAAGAGTTGTTCTAGTTTCTTGTGTGTGTTTTTGTTTCTATTAGATACTGAAACAACTTTGTACAAGGTTATTTTGGAACTTAAAAATAATAGAAGAGGTTTGAATAAACAAAAGGTAAACTATTGCAGAAATCTATTCGCATAATTAGCTGAAAAATCCCCAGCGTTACTCGGCTTTTACATAAGAGTTTTTCAAAATCAAAAGTAGGCAGTAATTTATTATGTATAATAATAATTAGCAAAGTAAAAGTTATACTAAATGAAATGACAAACAAGATGGGTAAGAGGTAGAATCATAAGTATATAAACATTTTATTATTGGCATCTGGGCGCGTATTTGCAAAACCTGTTCAGTCGCGGTAGCGACAATTTACATTTTAGATACACCTCTATATTGGTTATGTTTTATCTTTGCAAAAGCAAAAATTGTTCTAATATCTAGATAAAATAATCTTTCCAATGTGTATATTGGAAATTAATAATTTTATTTCTAATATGTTGTATTTAAATTTTGATATTATTCCCATATATTGTAAAAGCACCTCTAAATTGGTTATTTTTTATAACTTTGCAAAAACAAAAATTGTTCTAAAATCTAGGTAAAATAATCTTTCCAATGTGTAAATTAGAAATTAATAATTTTATTTCTAAATCTAAATATTAAAATTTTGATATTGAAAATGTAAAATGTCGCTACGGCGACTGAACTGGTATAGGTTTTGGAAATACGCAACCTGGGCTGACGACACTAATTTGGTGCATAAATGAATATTTCCGAACTGAAGATGAAGGTTGCCTTAATAATAGTCAGGCTCTGATAGAAAGGGAACCAGAATAATTAAATAACTTAGTTAGTTTTCATGTAAGAACTTTGGTTTTCCGTTTCTTGAATCACGAATTGAAAAATGGCCTATATATATATATTGTATACCTCTCAGACAATTCCTTAAAAGTATTACTGTAACAATCAAATAAATATCATGTCGTGAAACCAGATAATGTTGAAAAGTAGTTATAATACCCTTAACTTCTGCCATTTCCCATTTATTCTGATGGCAGTATGCTACACTAGCGCCTCAGGTTGTAAGAGTTGATTTACTTTCATACATTTTAATGAATTTTGTCACAGCGTTGAGGGTTATCCAGACAGTTTTGATTTTATGCATGATTAAGCCAAGCTACACTAGAGCCTCTGTTGGCCAGAGTTGCCAGCCAATACAAACAAATACTGCCAATATTTTAGTAGAGTTGGGACATTATTAATATTCTAGGGTATTTGGTGAAGCCCATTTAAGATGTTCCCATACAAGAAGCTTTCATATTTAAGAAGTTTTATTTTATCCATCCCTTGAATCATGAAAAGGAAACCTTACAAGAAATCACTGTAATAATTAAATAACTATTATATATATATATTTTTAGGTTGACGAAGAATTCCAAAAGCTATGGCGAGCTACAGCAGTGGATGCCATGGACGATGCTAAAATTGAGGAATATCTGGAAAAGCAGGGCATCAAGTCCATGCAGGACCACGGGCCCAAGAAGCCACTGGCACCAAAGAGAAAGAAGTCTTCACAAAAGAAAAGACAGTTCAAGAAGCCCAGAGACAACGAGCATTTGGCGGATGTCCTGGAAGTGTACGAAGATACCTCTCTCACAAACAAGGGCCCAGCTGTATCCAAAGCAACTTAATGCTTTTTCCATATTTAATGTGTTAAAACTGTAAAATTAGATGTAATAAAAAATAATTATCAATATTAAATTGTTTTGTCTACCAATGCAGTTAGCTAAAATCTGGAAAATCCTATGGAAAATTAATAAAAACGTTTTTATTGCCTGACTGAAAATGCTGCAAGAAGAATCAGTATATTAATACGTGAAGCAAAAACTTTGTACCCCTTTTTACGAAAATTGCGCAGACGGAGGAGTATGAAATTTCGCACACTTTTAGTTTATATAGAGAAGGAGTGCAGAATGCTAATATTTTTTTTGAATTATGCATAAAAAATACATTAAATCAATAAAAAAAAACATTACACGTTAAATTAATTAAGGTCGAATTTCAACCATTGGGTGACCATGATTATTGGATGATTTGTAGAGCCCCGTTTTTGTGAGAAATCCCCTCAAGGGTGCTATTAACTTAATTTAGTATTTCACTATAAATGTTGTCTCAGAAATGCCTGAAACTTTACAAATTTATAAAAAAAATTTAATTAGTAGAAATAGAACCGCGTGACACGGAAATGTAAATACATAAAAAATCTCAACTTTAAATAAAAATCTATTGGTATGAAACATAAAATATAGGATTGAATGTTCGTTAGTGGTACAAATTGTTTATATTTAATAATATGTTGAATAAAAACAAATTAAATTATCAACAGTTTTTATTATAATTCAAAATATTTATTTAATGTAAGTTACTAAGTAAAATAAAAAAGAGAACTTACTTCGTCAATTCTCCCGCACCATAGGGGGGTAATACACTTACCCAAATGAGAGTTTTGTGCAATAATTGAACTTTTTGTGTTTTAATCACATACTCTACATTTAGTAGTGAGCTCCCTTCGGGTGATTCGTGATTTTTATCTTCAGATTCACCAAGGTTAAAATGGTAGGCAGTAACTAATATCTGAGTGTTACTAGAAAGGGTGCGAGGTATATTCTCATACCATAATATACCTTCAGGTAAGTGAAGTTTAAAGACACAAAATATAATTCTAGAAGAATTCTATAATCCTAGAAGTTGAGAAGTTGTTCTTGGTTAGATAAAAAATAATTTATTGTCAAGATTTAGTACTATAGTCAAACAGATACCAAGTGCACTCCCAAAATTTCAAACGGCGAAGAACGTTCTTCCCCATTTGAAATTTTGGAAGTGCACTTGGTATCTGTTTGACTATAGTAAAGCATTTAAAAAAATAAATGCAATTAATTTTCTACTTATATTCACCATTGTCATTCTATTGTCCCAATTGTAATTGTAAGTTTAAGAAAAAGGGGTCATTAAATACTTCAATATGAATAACCCATATTGATTGTTCATATACAACAGGCGGCTGCGGGGACAGCAGAGCGATTTTGTGTTTGAAATGAAAGGTTTGATAAGTCATGACTGCGCCTGCTAGTCGATTGTGAACAAGCACACAGACAGGACAAATTTAGAACAATAAATACAATGTTGTTTTTACCTAAAATATTAGATAAATTTTATTAACGCACGTTTCGAGCAGCATAGACAAAAATTATAATATAATATACAGCAGGAGAAAGTTAATATGTTAATAATTATTATTAAAAGTATGAAGACAAATAATCAGGTAGGTATTATAAATTATTATATTAAGGAGAGCCGGTGGTCTGGAATTAAATTTTTTTTTTTTTCGATATTTCGAAAGTATAATTAATCCTTTAAGAATATACTGTAAAAATTTTGTAATGGTATCGATGATATTTAAAGTTCTACAGACCATTTAACAGGTCAGTGCAGAAGCAGGTAAAAGGGCCAGGCGAAACTTCAAACTCATTTATCTCAAAACTACTTTTTTCTGCATGGTGTGGGGCAAAAAAAAAACTACTCGGCTGATTTGTCTTAAATTTTACTATGTTTATTCCGTACACCAGTACCTATCGCAGGAACTAAAAAAAAGTTTTTACGTTGAATCCTTCTTATTTTTACATACAAAATATAATGAAAAAATTTGGTTTTCTGTAATGTCGGTTTTCGGATGATAATTTTACGTGATAACGTCATATAATTACAATGGAGTGGGGGAGAGATAGATGCTTCACAAGCCGAACACTTAGGCCGAACGCTTGTTCCGCGGTACCGCATGCACGCTCGGCTCAGGCGGAACGTGACATTGAGTCATCCTTTTTCCTGCATGCAGCCGCCGGATTTTGTCAATTTTTAAAATTTATTTTTTATTCTAGTTCCTGCGATAACTACACTCATCATACTGATCAGAATTATTTTTTTTGTTTTTGTTTACGGATAAGTGAAAGAGCCAAAACTGGACTCACCACCAAGGTCTGTATTTATGAGGAGGACAACTTCAGCGCAGTTCCTTAACTACTTAGAATTTTTTATTTTTTTTTTTAATAATAATATTTTTTTATACTATTAAAGTGATTTAATATATCTATAAAGTTTGAATAGCATTGTTTACTGTTTTCATTTTTAAAAAAATTCTAAAAACTCGTCGAATTTACAGAGGCTAGACCATCGGCTCCCCTCAATGGTGAGTTATTATTATACTTAATTATAGGAATAATGTATTGTCAGTTGTTTGACCATTAAAATAAGTATCATTGTTTTTTTTTTAATAATATTGAATTGGCACAGGGGAATAAATAAAGTAATAAATACGTCAACCAAGACGGCTAACAAAACACGTATCACTGAGTTACACCACGCATTAAATTATAATTTAACCTTATCTAGCGTGATGGGACAGATTGCCTTGAAAACGCCGGCATTGTAAAGATTGAGTTGTTTTTAGGAGAAATGTGATGGTGGGTTTAATCAGAATGAATTAAACTATGAAACTGTAAAGAGCATTTTGTAATCTTCTTTCTTTTCAATTTTCAAATCCTTTCTTGAAAACGTCTTTTCTAAGAATTGTTTGATGTCTGCATCACCTGCAATGTGAGGAATATGTAATAAGATATAATTACGTATTCAATAAATCTGATTTGTGAATAAATTAAAGAGGTCTACCTACCGGTTTTATTGATGGCTAATAAATGGTGCACTATATGTCTAGCGGTTGCCTTAAAAAGTTCTCGAGATGCAATCATTCCCTTTTTGTAATAAGGTGTCATTTGGTTGACCACGAATCCAGCTAAGTCAACTTTCACTTTACTCTTTGAACTATTGTCTACATCGTTTTTGGGGTCCTTTGTTTTACAAGGAATATTGATGGGTTCTGGAGGTATTTTGGGTTTACAATTAGTCTTCATTGTTTTATTTGAAGCATCACTGGCTTCTGGAGTAATTTTGGTCTTATTATTAGCCTCCATTACTTTATTTGAAGGGTCACTGGATTCTGTAGCTATTTTGGGCATATTATTTTCTGCCAACGTTTTATTAACTTCAGAAGTTAATTTGGACTCTTTGTTGACCTCCAGAGTGCTAACTGTTTTTTGTTTAGGGAAACATTTTTCATTCTTCTTTAGAATGGTAATCTCTGAACTAACCAGTATGGTTGATGATGAATTATCATTTTGTTCTTTATCTTTTTCAACTTGGTTTGATTCAGATTGCTTCATTTTTTTCGTTTCAAATTCATCTTCAGATGAATCTCCGAAGAGGTCTACCACTTTCTTTCTCTTTTTGGTACTGGATGGTGTATTTAAAACTAATTTAACTGCAGAAGGGTGTTTTTTATCTGTACTCTTTGAATCTTTCCAAGACTTTGCATCGACTGTGGTGGTTTTTTCAGCATCACTTTCATCTATTACTAATTTTTCTTCGGTATCCGAATCGCTTTCTTCCATATCGGTTTTATCACAGGCCGGTTCTGGTAAATTTGGTTTTTGTTTTTCAGGTTTTACACAAAATCCATCTAACAGTGATTGTGTCATCACATCTTTCTTCATACTGAAGGGTTTTCTTTTATAGGCTTTATCACTTTTTGATAAATTAACAGTTCGGTTTTCATTTTCTATAACACAGAGTTGAAAAATTAAAAATAGAGTAATTTTACGGCTTTAATAATTAAACAAATGTTGATCCAATAATCATCAGAATTCTTATTACCTGAAAATTCCGATGCAGTTATAAATCCACTAAATTTTTTATCAGCTATTTCTTTTTGAGCTTCTTTAATAAGCTCTGCCAATGTTTCCTTCTTTCTAGGTTGGAAGTTTTTCAATGCGGGGTGAAGTGAATTTATGTTAGATTTTACTGTAGATATCTGAAAATACATAATAACGATATTCACTAAAGTAACAATAAATGTATTCACGTTAATCCATACATAGTCTAATGAAGGCCTTTTTAATATAGCAAGTGGAAGCATGTATTATAATGAGTAAAAGTATTATGTACATGGATATATTACTCACTGTTTTAGCCATACCCCGCCTGTACAAGCTGACCACCTTGTTTGCAGAGAAAACCTCGTATTCCATATCTCCAGCACAGCACTCATAGTCGTACTTTGTCAGCGAATTAACGGGACTATCGAGGCCATCACAGGTAGCCACACTTCTGGACAAAGCTTCGGTCAAAAGTGAATGGTAACCTTCTCTTATTGTGACTGTTAAACCGTTCACTTTGATACCGGTGCTTTCTGCAGCACGTACTTTGGTAGATTTGCTTATTACTTCTTTAGTGTCTTGCTTTTTGTTGTCAGTGCTTCCTCTTCGTAGAGCCAATTCTTTAAGGATTAAAGAAGTGGTTTCCCTTTTAACTGCTATGGATTTTTGTTCTCCACCATCATCATCACTATCGTCCGCGGCAGGGTCATTAAATTCTCTGAAATATTAGAATTAAAGCAGGGGTAAAATATCAAAGATGTCAAAGTATAAATTTTTAGTAAAATTTTCTCGATATTGCTCATTTTCTAAATAAACTTATTAGATATTTTAATATCTGAAATATGCATTTTGTAGTCTACTAACACAAGAAATGCCACTATTAATTTATCTGTAAATTCTAACGGGTATTTAGGAAAATATATAAGGTTTACAATGAAAAAAGATTTGAAGTTCTGTAAGAAATACGAACTGGAATTTTAGGTAAAGTGTGTGAAAATGCCTTCACTGGTTTTCAAACTGCACCTTTTACATACATTTTGGTTTGTTGCATTTCATAGAATTTAAAGGATCAGTTTTACGATTTGTGTCAAAAATTGCAGAAAACACAGATACAGACAGTAATAAATCGTGGGTATGCAGGGGGTCTTCGACTTACGACCGCGATTGGGACCGGCAAAACAGGTCGTTAGTCGGATCTGGTCGTAAGTCGGATCACGCATGTTACAGACTGAACATTTAACTGGTTTTTTTTCCATCGGGAATAAGCACAATATGACGTTTTCAATGTTGTTTAAGTCCAAAAGCAGAGTTGCAGTCAGAACATGAAAAAGGTTTGTTTCCATTGTGAGTTAAAACATATGACGGTTTAAATATTGTTTTTGGTTAAAAGAAGAGTTGTAGACTGAAAAAGAGTAAGATTTGTTTTCACTGTGAGTTATCATATGACTTTTTAAAAGTCCTTTTTGAGAACTTGAATAGCTGCAGTAGGGACATGAAAAAGGTTTGTTGCCACTGTGCGTTAACAAATGACGGTTTAATGTCCGTTTGTGGTCAAAAGAAGAATTGCAGACTGAACACATAAAAGATTTTTCTCTGGTGTGAGTAAGCATGTGATCTTTTAATTTTACATTTTGCGAAAAAAAAAAACTTGCATTGGATACAACAAAAAGGCTTTTCAAGCAAACAACTCTGATCACGGATTGTGGTCGTAAAGTCAAACAGTCGTAAGTCGCATAGATCGTAAGTCGACGACTACCTGTACTGGCAAAAAAAGGCAACTCTAAAATCATTGTTTTGAGAAAATAAACATTTAAGTTTAATACCAGCATCAAACTTTTTTAACATATTAAATTGCAGTTCGTTTTGATATAAAAATATGATATCACAAAGTGTGTTCAAAGTATATTTTCATTTGTGTCTGTTTGATTTTTAATCACGAATAGCCGGTTTATAAGTTTATTTCCAAAATGGTAGGTACATTTTGCCAGAGGTTCTTGTTTTGGCAAAAAACACTAAGTTACCTAGGGCTTTTTGTCCAATAGGTTTTTTTTTTCAAATTGTCCGTCAGTTTCTTTTCAATGCTTTGCACATTTGGGTTACATCTGCTTTAAAAAATAATACTCTACTCGAACTGTCAAACAAAAGCAAAAAAAATGTATTAAAAGTTATGCATCATTTATAGAAGTATAGACACAGGAAACCAGAAAAAGCCAAAAACCATTAAGTTGAGTTAATGTTTTCTGCAAGAAATGATACAAGTCAATATACAAGTGTACATCCACAGACCTAATATAAGGAAAATCGATTTAAAGTTTTTTCCAGTACAAAGGTATTTGTTTGCGACATTAACGTTAAATTTATTTTTTAAATTTAACACGACTTAGGGCCGTCTGTTTCAACGGTTGCTAAAGTAAAAGCAAGAGTGAAAGAAATTACTATGTATTGTCAAATATCACTAAAAATTAATTTAACCATCTGTTTTACGTAATTTTTAACTTTTGCTTTACTTTGTGAATTAAGCTAGTTACTCGGCCATTTTGACACATTTAACAGTTCTGTTAAAGATACAGTACGAAATTGCGCGCTTAGACATGATTATAGAAGATGATGATAATGAAGATGAATTCCTCATCCAATATAACTTGCAGGGAAAAACAAAAATATTTGGACCCCGTGTTAATAATATGGTTATTTGGGACGATCCCAAATTTTTGGGGCGGCATCGCATGTAGAAAGAATCTTGTGTTGAACAGAATCAATTCCGATACTGACATATTTAGCGTTAGTGAAGCTGCTTAAAGGCAAGCTCTATTAATGCTAGTATAATTTGTATACCTACTACTCACTAATGAATTTTAAAAATGCTTTAAAATGTATATTTTTGTAATGTTTTTGACACAATAAATAAATTGAACTGAATTGAAGATCTTGTAAAATTTGTGGCAGATCAAATTCAAGGAGATATTTTCAACTGCTGGAAAGTAAATTACATTTTTTCCGGGTATTATATCGTATATATTATAATAGGTCGGGATTTATTTGTAAATTCATACATATTTTTATCAGTACAAAACTGTCGTGTCAGATACTACGACATGAAAGAAAATAGAGCAGGACACATTTTGATAGTTGTTCCGATTTTCAAACTTAATTTACGGTGTGGCCGCACCAAAAAATAATGCGGTGCGTTTTTTCACAATATTTCGAGGAATAATCTGCTCTTTAGACTGGCCACATTAACAATAATTACTTAGCAAAAGTACACGTGAAAGAGCATGCGGTCCTATTTAACATCGTTGTTACTTTAATTGACTGTTAAAATTAAAATTTAGTTCACAATTTAGCTTTCTGTTGAAACAGACGGCCTTTAGTGTGTTTGCCAGTTTAAAGAGCGTAAAAAACTTCATAAAACTGCATTATTAAGTCAAAATGTAAAATTTCCGACTTAAGGTTCTTTACTAGTATGCCTACAAAATAAGACAATAAAAAACATTAACCGGAGAATTCGCCTGCATCCTGATTATTTTTCATGGTTTAACATAATTATAGATTTTCCTAACTACCCATACAGAATTTAAAGATACACCCATACGGAATGTACTTAAATCATTAATTTGTACTATTGCTTGAGTTAGTAGATTACAAAGAGATGTTCAGGGTCATTTTTGAGTGTTTCTGAGTTGGGTAAATTTTGGTATTTTTCGGGGGCCAATTTTATATGCTAATATCTTAACTCTGTGACTCTAAAGCTCAGAAATATTTTTAATATAACTTGATAAACCAGGCAAAACTGGGAAAAATGTTTATTTCTGCAATGAAGACACAGAGATGCCGGGTTAGAGACATGCTAGAATTGCATTAAGTTACAACGAAATACTTTACTTTTTAATTCCATTCCTGCCTCCACCGTACAGATCTTCGTCCATTGCACCGTTTGAAATAAATCCGCCGCTTCTTTGCAACTGTGCATTCATGGAAAGCTTAAAAAACATTTCCACATTCTTTTCAACCATTTTGCGGTCAGTGCAAACATCGCATTGTGTCACGCACGCGGCTGATTCATCTCCAAAATGATCGGAGAAACTGCAGTGACGACACCTAAGGACAAAAGCGCATTCATTTAGATTATTAATAGATGTAATATTATTTATCATAATCTAACCACGGAGCTAAGTTATATAATAATCACAGCTTGTCTGTTGATGGCTTTTCTACAAAAAAAAAGTTATAATGATGAGAATATACAGCGAATTATCAATTAGCGTGTTATCAATTAGCACAATGAAGGAATGAAGTGCTATGTATTAAATTTTGAATAATGTATGTGTTACTGATACAATGTCCACATGGTTGATAAAAAATATGTCAACAGTTGATTGTTTGTTATTATTTATCAGAGATATACCAATAGATAAAGAAAGATAGATTAAGAATGCATAAAAATGTTAAACATAATGTAATATTTTAAAATAAAATCATAACATTGCATATGCGTAATGGTTCCATGCCAACTCTTTGAAAAGTCATTAAAAGCTATGAAAAAAATAATTTTAAATTAGCCGATAACCCTAACCTAACGTAACCTATTAAACCAATTTTTTATTTATATTTTTTATCACTCTAAATGACTTATCTGAGATGGTTCTGAGTTGGTTTCATTCTGTGTTTTCCGGTCACCGCATGTAATGTATGTGAATGTATGCAACGCGTATGTATGTACATATAAATTTTTTTATGAACATACACAGGTAGATCATTTTAAAGAGGACACATTTAAATGAATTTGTGCAATATGATAGCATCGAAAGATTCAAAAAGTTTTTCCAGACTGGTTTGGAATAAATGGTTCTTTTTTAATATAATATGATCATATATGATATGTGAATATGAATATCATATGATATAATTACATTATTTATATATTATATATTTATTTCAGTGCAGAAATTCTGGGACTAACTACCATATGTTTTCCTCTTTGCCCAGAATACTAATGGAGGGAAACAATTATACCAAGTCAGTGGACATCTTCAATTTATCTTTGAATAAATATAAAATATTGTTATTGAGGCAGTTCAGTTATGTACAATAAAATGTATTTTTCTAACTATGCTATATATGTAAAAGCCCCGAAAAAGGGCGTTTATTAATAAATAAATAAATAAATTATATGATATCATATCATATTTTTTAAACTAAAACAGGAATTCTCCAAGTTAGATACATAGTTACAGTTTTCTTACACCTATAAAATAATTTCTATATTTAATAAAATAAAATAAATAAATTTGACCTACTTGATGCCTTCACAATAGTTGACCATTTTTTCAAAACTCTTGTAAGCAGCTTTTGCTCTGGCCTCTTGCGAGGGGCTGTGAGCTTTGGAAATATCGCTCTTTAAGAGGAAATCAATTGCATTTCTTTCTGATTTGCAATAATATACTCGGCAAAATGACTGCTTCCCATCCCTGCCGGCTCTGCCTGATTCCTAGAGAAAATATTATCCAAAAAAAATTGTAATAATCGGTTTACAGGCTGCGTGGAAGAGGATTGGAGCAGGACAGGAAGGACTTAGTACTGAAGGTGATTGGTAAAGGACTGTGCCAGTGAAGACCATTTGTGGAGGAAGGAAAATCCCACCCCGGGCTATTGTACCGTGAAGTGTGTGTTTTGTAACATTCAAAATGAAGTGGAAAGTTTTCTGTTAATTGCCACCACCAGGAGCTTTTGCTAAACAAGCGAGTCATCTAAAATAATGTGGCAACCTTCAGACCCTCCATATTAATTACCAAAGATTGTTTAAATTATTGCAAAAATAAAATGTATTTATTACAATACCTGATAATAAGCTGCTACATTTTGCGGTGCCCCCCAGTGCACCACGGCTCTCACCGTGGCCTTGTCCACACCCATGCCAAAACTGACAGTCGCACTGATGCAGGGACAGAATCCTCGCATCCACTCATCCTGCACTGCCATTCTGTCGGCTGCCTTCAATCCTTTGGAGGAACAAATGATAAATAAGTTAACAACGGCCTTCGAGGATTGATCAAAAATATAATTACAAGTAATAAAGTAGTATAACTATTAACATTACGTACAAACTTTAGCCACTGGAGGGATAGCTACCCAAATTTAGATAGGTGATCTTTATGAATTATATTTAACGATTTTTTTTCCATAAAACCTAAAAATACGGGATCAACAGTGAAATCTAGATGGATCTGTTGACTTTAAACCACGATTTGAAAGTATGATCGAACGGCTGAATCGAAAACACATTGTAGCACTCTTATAAGTGGAAAGCAGAGACGAGGTAACTCAATAAGCAAGGCACGGGAAGCTTGTGCTTATCAAATTTCCCAGGCGAGCGCACCCACAACTTTCCAGAATCGTTTTGAGGACCAGATAACTGAAAAGTTTTGAAATGAAATAAAAAATATGTAACACAATGATGTATAACCTGCGTGATAAGCAACTGTGTGCAATCCTTTTCTGGTGAGGACACTGGCCATTTCTTCAGTTGCTTCCCTTGTTCGGCAATATATGATAGCACAACCTCGGTCTTTCTAGAAACAAGAGTGAAAACACTAAAATATATTAAAGAATCTCTCAATTGATGATAAATTGAACAACTTGTAAACAATAATTATCTTATGAATATGTAGTATTTCTTTGGGTGTAGGGTTAGTGCCACTATCAAATTACATTAATTTTTAGTCATTTGATGGTAGATTTAGCAATTTTTCTAAGTGAGTTGGTCTTGTTAAATGCTACTTACTGGTTTTGTGTTTTCTTCCTTTTCACCAAGGCACTTGAAAATGAAATCTTTCAAATGATCATACTCTTTCATAACTGAATTGAGAAACAGAACATCATAATAAAGATTGCTTCTGAAACAAGGAGTCTTGAAAGTGAGATATGACTGAGAGAGCTTAAGATTTAAAACAATGTCTTTGACTACTTCTTTGCTAGCCGTAGCTGTTAAAGCGATCCATGGAACTGACATGTATTCTGTCCGAAGCGAACCTAGCTTCAAGTAATCTGGTCTGAAGTCATGGCCCCATTGACTCACACAATGAGCCTCATCAACCACTATGTAAGACAGTTTATTATGTTTGATTAAATGTTCCAATATATTCTTAAATTTATTTGTAGCAGCTTGTTCTGGCGTGATGTATAAGAATTTTGTTGTTGGCTTCAAGCTTTTCAGGTCATTAACCACCCTTTCGACTTCTTTTACACCCATTTTGGAGTTGATGGACTCTGCACATATTTTTAGTTTGGTTAAGTGATCAAGTTGATCCTTTATTAAGGCCAGTAAAGGGGAAAAGACAATGGCCAGTTTATGATCATGTAACATCGCTGGCAGTTGAAAACAGAGCGATTTTCCCGAGCCTGTTGGCATGGACACAAAGACATCATTTTTACCTAAAACAAAACACATCAATGAGTCTTCATCAAAAGCTAAAGAATTTTTAGAAATGAGAAAAAATGGAGTGTGAATATATATAATGCTAAAACTGATGGATAAAATTTACAGTTATCTGAAGAAACTGCACAAAAATTTAACTAATTTGATATTTCACTTCTTTATTGCTCGTTGGGTTATAAAATACGGATCAATTTTATTTAAAAAAAAGTTTTTATTAGTTATGAAACGGTACCTTTCGCGATTGCTCTGACAGCTTTTTCCTGTAAAGGACTTTTGAACTTTTCATGTCCGAAATATTTTTGAAGTTTTTTAAATACAACATCTAAAAAGTTCTTGTTTTCCGACATGTCTTGAATATATCATCGAAGTAAAAAAAACTAAATAATAATATCTAATCTAGTCAACCGTACTGAGCTGTCAAAATTATTTGACCACAGATTTTTACCCATTTTAGCACCCCCCACACGTAGAGTTTGGAGCGACGGTGCCACGCGCCGCTTCAGGCCGCCGCGCAGAAAAGTAAAAACCGAAAGTAAGATAACGGTTTACAGCGCAGTTCATTGTGAGACGTTTTTGCGCGGCGGCCTGAAGTTACGCGGGACACGTTCGCTCCCAACTCTACGTGTGGGGGGTGCTTTTTTGACCACAGATTTAGTCAAAAAGACAGGACAAGGTTCGTAGAAAATGTATTTTACAAGGTTAGTTCGTCGAGGGGTGGGTCGATTAATATATTTATGATCGAGGGGATCATAGATTTATATATAACTGGATTGATGACTCGCGTGAATTGGCCGGTCTTCCGGTTTTGACGGCCGCCATCTTTAAAGAGGGCAAAAGATAAGAGAACTCATGAAACTTCTCGGGGAACTCGCAAATCCCAAGTTTTTTGTTACTAAAAAATGTAATTAAACATTTTTTCTTTCTGTTTTCAGTTGTATTGGATAATAGTAATAAAGTTAAACTGCGACTTTGTATATTTCGCAAAAATAATCGCAATATATTTAAATAAAAAGGATCATTGGAACAACTTCATAGAAGAAAGATTAATTTCCAAGTAATTTCCAGTTCTACATTGTTTTATAACTTGTGATAATCTTGCATTGTGATAATCTTACATTGTGATAACCTTACATTGTCTTAGATCAGTAACACTGGCGTAGGTGGGGTAGATAACAATATGTTGTGAAACAAAAAAAAAAAAACTACAGGATTAAATAGGTGTATCATTTTTCATTCTTACAAAATTACAATTTTTACTATCGTAACATCATGTGCCATTAGCATGATAACAGTAAATGTACCGACAAGCAAGAAAAAAATAACAGTCATACATAATAAATGGCAGAAATAAAAAAATAAAGTATTTAACATTTATATAACTTATGTGCAGACATAAAATTTTAAACATTATTAAATAATATAAGTTTGTGGAATTTCTACCCAAAGTTTGCTTTATTATTATGTACAGTTTCTAGTGAAAATATTTTTGCGTAAGTCAATCTTAATAGCGCAGATTTCTCATTTCTTGCACATCTCTTCATATTTTTAAGGGAAATCTGTAATAATAAGTACATAAAATATTAGTTTTATTATTTGATGTTATTTATTTACGGACAAATAGTCCATTCAATATAATAATAACACGAATAAGAAACAGAGACGACGAGAAAGGAGAACACATATAAACGAAGAGCAATGACAATACATATATAATATAAAAAAGTAGGTAGATACATATAGAAAACAACTACAAGTCAAAGCATGAAGAAGTAAGGCTTTAAAAATTATACATTGCGTATCGACTGTCGCAAGTCATTTAGGCATACACCAAAAAATGCAATGCTTTGACTTAAGTTGACAAGTCTCGTCATTCTGGAAAAGGATAATGGTATTTCGGAATCTACAGGAAGGGATGTTAAACTGGATGAGTCGTAACAAAGCAGATGTTTCAGTAATACTGTTGATAATTTTGAATGTGCAAATTAGATCAGAGTATTTTCTACATTTTTCTAAAGAAGAAACGTTTAATATTATTTATATTGTTATATGAAGTTATTTACTTACCGGTGAAAAGATTTCATCGGTAAGTAAATAACTTCCTTTGCTGTACCAATTCGTACAATTATATGAAGAGCACGAAAAAACCATTTTGTTAATTTGAATATTACGCCGAACAGAGTGAAACTTCAAACAGACGGCTGCTGGCCGCTTTTTTTGCCCGATTCAAAGATGGCGGACATCGATTTCCGGTGGACCGCTCGAAATTCGCTACGGCAAAGAAAGTCATCCATCCCGTTATTATAAAAATCTATGGAGGGGATAGAGCGCACGGTTCGTAGAAAATGTCAAGGTTAGCTCATCGAGTGCGATGTGACAGTTGTGGTAAGACATTGTAGAAAGTTGTGACGTAGCTTGAAGTCCATTTTCCACTGGGAAATTTGAATTTACTGCATTACAATTGGCTTCAAGCGATTCTGAATGCATTTGCAATGATTTATTTATAATACTTTGGTAATATTAAAAATAAAAGATTCCAGGAATATTTGCAGTGTTACTTATGCACTTATGTTGTAGATTCGAGGTTTTTAGCGCCTTGTATGTATTGCCTTTGAAGACATTTATATTTTCAAATTGAAAGTCGCATTTAGCAAATTGTTATGACAAGGAAAGTGCCGAGAATTATTCGTCACCTTAGTTCTTAATTGTCCAAACGACCATTTAATTTTTGTTCAACCTCCCCCTTAAAATTAAAAATAGTATAAAATTTGATAGTTACTCACTTATGAGCGCATTACCAGCAAACCAGAATTCCGATTTTGTCATCAGCGCTCATACATGAGCACTCGCGATAAGACGTTTTTGGAACTAGATTTTGTTCCACTGCAAGCCACGTTTTTCGCAGAGATGACGCAGAGCTAAAGTATGGTTCAAATGAAATTGATGTTGAATTCTCGTTTCCATATTTTTTTCCGAATAAGAAGTTATTTGTAATTACATCGAAGTGCATACACATAAATAGATACATAAGTGAAATGCGTAAACACAGTAGGTATAAAGTAGATACTTACATGAATAAACAATCTGTTACATAAAAAAATGGTTGTTTTTTAATTGTATTCCGAGTAATATTCAGTTGGATTGTGAGAGATGTCTCTTTTTGAAATTCGTGTGCATATTTTTTAAAAATATTTATGTGAATACCGCACAAGAGTCCCAAATGCTCCCGTCTGGAGCCAGTGAGACTATGGCATTGGGGAGGGGAAGGAGATGGGGAAGAAGAAGGCGAGGATTTACCTGGCTATTTAGATCTAGTCACCAAACACGGCCAAAGTCATTTCAAGCAACGTTTCAATTCTGAATGGTGGTCTTACACCAGGGCGATACTGAGAGTATCTTCCAGTCTCGAAAGTGGCGCAAATATACTATATATTATTTAAAAATAATATCTAGTATATTATTAGTTATTTAAAAATAATATATACTCTCAGTATTATTTTAAATAATATAATATAGTATATTTAATTGTGAAATAACAATTAATCAAATAAAATTTATTTGCCCACGCCGGGATTCGATCCCGCGACCTTCGAGCCAAAAAAGCCCTTGACCACGCCGGCCGTCAATAGGTAATATCAGTAATTTGGAAGGCGGGTATGGGTACCGCTGCCCCGGGAATCATGTACTGGATTACCAAAACCACTGCCGTAGGTCACCCAAAGTGGTTCGCAATTTTTGGTGACTTATCCCGGGAGCCCGGGTTCATGGGGTGAGGTTTGCCAGGATCGGGAGAGACCGTTTTTTTTCACAAACACTCGACACACTGCCTATGCCACCTTTGGTGGTGCTGTGTGGAGGGTAGTTTTAGGGAAAAGAGGGAAATGCATTCTGTATACGAATCAATAAAAAAATCTTCCAAAAGAATTCTAAAATTTCATTCAAAAATTTGTTCGATTTGTCAAACTTGGTTCGGTCATAATTAAGGCCCTATATTACTGAACGGACTGAAATTTTGGATTCTTTCTAAAAAATGCGTTATTTATACGAATCAAATCTTTGAAAAGAAGAATTTTGAAATTCTGCATACAAAATTTTCATCGTTTCATGGGCGATTCGTCAAACTTGGGTTCGGCCATAACTAAGATTGTTGAGCACCGAACGGACTGAAATTTTGGATTCTTTATAGGAATAACGTTCTGTTAACGAATAATTAAAAAAATCTTCAAAAATAGAATTCTAAGATATCATTCAAAATTTGGTTCGATTCATGGGCGCTTTGTTGAACTTGAAGTTTGAACATAAGTTCGGTAATAACTAAGATCCTATTGGACCAAACGGACTGAAATTATAGATTTTTTTATGAAAAGCGTTCTGTTTAAGAATCAATCAAAAAATTCCTCAAAACAAGCATTTTGAAATTCTGCATACTAAAATGTCACCGTTTCATGGGCGTTTCGTTACGTTTGTCAAACTTGGGTTCAGTCGTAGCACCGAACCCGCTGTATAGCACAGAACGGACTAAAATTTTGAATTGTTTATCAGAATAACGTTTCGTACAAGAATCATTCAAAAATTCTTGTAAAAAAAGCATTTTGAAATACTGCTTACAAAATTTTCATAGTTTCATAGGCGCTTTGTCAAACTTGGGTTCGGCCATAACTAAGGCTGAATATCACTAAACGAACTAATATTCTTCTTCGTCGGAATAACGTTCTGTAGCGGAATCAATAAAAAAATCTTGCAAAAGAAGATTTTTGAAATTCTGCATACAAAATTGTCATCGTTTCATGGGCGCTTTGTTAAACTTGGGTTCGGTCATATATTTGGCTGTAAGGCACCGAACGAACTAAAATTTTAGATTGTTACAAAAAATTACGTTCTGTACCCGAATCAATAAAAAAATCTAGCAAAAGAAGATTTTCGAAATTCTGCATAAAAAAATGTCATCGTTTCATGGACGCTTTGTCAAACTTGGGTTCGGTCATAACTAAGGCTGTATATCACCGAACGGACTGAAATTTTGGATTCTTTATCGGAATTACGTTCTGTACACGAATCATTAAAAAAAATCTTCCAAAAGAAGACGTTTGAAATTCTGCAAACAAAATTGTCGTCGTTTCATGGGCGCTTTGTCAAACTTAGGTTCGGTCATATATTTGGCTGTATGGCACCGAACGGACTGAAATTTTGGATGTTTGCAAAAAATAACGTTTTGTACAGGAATCATTCAAAAAATCTTCCAAAAGAAGAATTTTGAAATTCTGCATACAAAATTGTCATCGTTTCATGGGCGCTTTGTCAAACTTGGGTTCGGTCGTATATTTGGCTGTAAGGCACCAAACGGACTGAAATTTTGGAATCTTTATCGGAATTTCGTTTTGTACACGAATCTTTCAAAAATTCTTCCACAAGAACACGTTTGAAATTCTGCAAACAAAATTGTCACGATTTAATGGGCGCTTTGTCAAACTTAGGTTCGTTCAAATATTTGGCTGTAATGCACCGAACGGACTGAAATTTTGTGTTCTTACTACAAATCACGTTCTTTAGCCGAATCAATAAAAAAACTTAATAAAAAAGAATTTTGAAATTCTTCTTACAAAATTGTCATCATTTCATATGCGCTTTGTCAAACTTAGGTTCGGTCATATATTTGGCTGTATGGCACCAAACGGACTGAACTTTTGGATTTTTTATCGGGATAACGTTCTGTTTACGATTTCTGTACAAAAAATCTTCCAAAAGAAGACTTTTGAAATTCTGCAAACAAAATTGTCATGGTTTCATGTGCGCTTTGTCAAACTTAGGTTCGGTCATAAATTTGGCTGTGAGGCACCGAACGGACTGAAATTTTGGATTCTTTATCGGAATAACGTTCTGTACACGAAGCTTTCAAAAATTCTTCCAAAAGAACACGTTTGAAATTCTGCAAACAAAATTGTCATCGTTTTATGGGCGCTTTGTCAAACTTAGGTTCGGTCATATATTTGGCTGTATGGCACCGAACGGACTGAAATTTTGGACGTTTGCAAACAGTAACGTTTTGTACAGGAATCATTCAAAAAATCTTCCTAAAGAAGAATTTTGAAATTCTGCATACGAAATTGTCATCGTTTCTTGGGCGCTTTGTCAAACTTGGGTTCGGTCATATACTTGGCTATAAGGCACCGAACTAACTGAAAATTTGGATTCTTACTAATAATAACGTTCTGTAACTGAACAAATAAAAAATCTTCCAAAAGAAGATTTTTGAAATATTGCATTCAAAATTGTTATCGTTTCATGCTTTGTTTAACTTGGGTTCGGTCATATATTTGGCTGTAAGGCACCAAACGGACTGAAATTTTGGATTCTTTATCGGAATTACGTTTTGTACACGAATCTTTCAAAAATTCTTCCACAAGAACACGTTTGAAATTCTGCAAACAAAATTGTCACGATTTAATGGGCGCTTTGTCAAACTTAGGTTCGATCAAATATTTGGCTGTAATGCACCGAACGGACTGAAATTTTGTGTTCTTACTACAAATCACGTTCTTTAGCCGAATCAATAAAAAAACTTAATAAAAAAGAATTTTGAAATTCTTCATACAAAATTGTCATCATTTCATATGCGCTTTGTCAAACTTAGGTTCGGTCATATATTTGGCTGTATGGCACCAAACGGACTGAACTTTTGGATTCTTTATCGGAATTACGTTTTGTACACGAATCTTTCAAAAATTCTTCCACAAGAACACGTTTGAAATTCTGCAAACAAAATTGTCATGGTTTCATGGGCGCTTTGTCAAACTTAGGTTCGGTCAAATATTTGGCTGTAATGCACCGAACGGACTGAAATGTTGTGTTCTTACTACAAATCACGTTCTGTAGCGGAATCAATAAAAAAAACTTCAAAAAGAAGAATTTTGAAATTCTTCATACAAAATTGTCATCATTTTATGGGCGCTTTGTCAAACTTGGGTTCGGTCATATATTTGGCTGTATGGCACCAAACGGACTGAACTTTTGGATTCTTTATCGGGATAACGTTCTGTTTACGATTTCTGTACAAAAAATCTTCCAAAAGAAGACTTTTGAAATTCTGCAAACAAAATTGTCATGGTTTCATGTGCGCTTTGTCAAACTTAGGTTCGGTCATAAATTTGGCTGTGAGCCACCGAACGGACTGAAATTTTGGGTTCTTACTACAAATCACGTTCTGTAGCCGAATCAATTAAAAAATCTTCCAAACTAAGAATTTTGAAATTCTGCGTACAAAATCGTCATTGTTTGATGGGCGCTTTGTCAAACTTGGGTTCGGTCATATATTTGGCTGTAAGGCACCGAACGGACTGAAATTTTGGAGTCTTTATTGAAATTACGCTCTGTACACGAATCTTTCAAAAAATCTTCCTAAAGAAGAATTTTGAAATTCTGCATACAAAATAGTCATCGTTTCATGGGCGCTTTGTCAAACTTGGGTTCGGTCGTATATTTGGCTGTATGGCACCAAACGGACTGAACTTTTGGATTCTTTATCGGGATGACGTTCTGTACACAAATCTTTCAATAAATCTTCCAAAAGAAGACCTTTGAAATTCTGCAAACAAAATTGTCATCGTTACATGGGGCTTTGTCAAACTTGGGTTCGGTCATAACTTAGGCTGTATAACACCAAACGGACTGAAATTTTGGATTCTTTATCGGAATGACGTTCTGTACACGAATCTTTCAAAAATTCTTCCAAAAGAACACTTTGAAATTCTGCATACAAAATTGTCATCGTTTCATGGGCGCTTTGTCAAACTTGGGTACGGTAATATACTTGGCTATAAGGCACCGAACTTACTGAAAATTTGGATTCTTACTAATAATAACGTTCTGTAACTGAACAAATAAAAAATCTTCCAAAAGAAGATTTTTGTAATATTGCATACAAAATTGTTATCGTTTCATGCTTTGTTTAACTTGGATTCGGTCATATATTTGGCTGTAAGGCACCAAACGGACTGAAATTTTGGATTTTTTATCGGAATAACGTTCTGTACACGAATCTTTCAAAAATTCTTCCACAAGAACACGTTTGAAATTCTGCAAACAAAATTGTCATGGTTTCATGGGCGCTTTGTCAAACTTAGGTTCGGTCAAATATTTGGCTGTAATGCACCGAACGGACTGAAATTTTGTGTTCTTACTACAAATCACGTTCTGTAGCCGAATCAATAAAAAAACTTCATAAAGAAGAATTTTGAAATTCTTCATACAAAATTGTCATCATTTCATGGGCGCTTTGTCAAACTTAGGTTCGGTCATATATTTGGCTGTATGGCACCAAACGGACTGAACTTTTGGATTCTTTATCGGGATAACGTTCTGTTTACGATTTCTGTACAAAAAATCTTCCAAAAGAAGACTTTTGAAACTCTGCAAACAAAATTGTCATGGTTTCATGTGCGCTTTGTCAAACTTAGGTTCGGTCATAAATTTGGCTGTAAGGCACCGAACGGACTGAAATTTTGGGTTCTTACTACAAATCACGTTCTGTAGCCGAATCAATTAAAAAATCTTCCAAACTAAGAATTTTGAAATTCTGCGTACAAAATCGTCATCGTTTGATGGGCGCTTTGTCAAACTTGGGTTCGGTCATATATTTGGCTGTAAGGCACCGAACGGACTGAAATTTTGGAGTCTTTATTGAAATTACGCTCTGTACACGAATCTTTCAAAAAATCTTCCTAAAGAAGAATTTTGAAATTCTGCATACAAAATAGTCATCGTTTCATGGGTGCTTTGTCAAACTTGGGTTTGGTCGTATATTTGGCTGTATGGCACCAAACGGACTGAACTTTTGGATTCTTTATCGGGATGACGTTCTGTACACAAATCTTTCAATAAATCTTCCAAAAGAAGACCTTTGAAATTTTGCAAACAAAATTGTCATCGTTACATAGGGCTTTGTCAAACTTGGGTTCGGTCATAACTTAGGCTGTATAACACCAAACGAACTGAAATTTTGGATTCTTAATCGGAATTACGTTCTGTACACGAATTCTCTACAAAAAATCTTCCAAAAGAAGACTTTTGAAATTCTGCAAACAAAATTGTCATGGTTTCATGGGCGCTTTGTCAATCATGGGTTCGGTCACATATTTGGCTGTATGGCACCAAACGGACTGAACTTTTGGATTCTTTATCGGGATTACGTTCTGTCCACGAATTCTGTACAAAAAATCTTCCAAAACAAGACTTTTGAAATTCTGCAAACAAAATTGTCATGCTTTCATGGGCGCTTTGTCAAACTTAGGTTCGGTCATAACTAAGGCTGTATAACACCGGAACGGACTGACATTTTGGATTCTTTATCGGAATAACGTTGTGTACATGAATCTTTCCATCTGTTCGGTTCGGCTATAAGGCACCGAACGGACTGAAATTTTGGATTCTTACTACTAATAACGTTCTGTAACTAAATCAATAAAAAATTTATGAAATTCTGCATACAAAATTGTCATCGTTTCATGGGCGCTTTGTCAAACTTGGTTCGGTCATAACTAAGGCTTTATAACACAGGATACTCACCATAAATCCATCATTATCACTGCTGAGTTCGTTGAACCCCCGGTCATAAAGGAAAACTCAATAAAACGGCCCTTATTCCACAAGGCTAATTATGATGACATAAGAGACAGCCTGGCACAAGTAGATTGGAGCCTACTTAACTTAACCGATTCCGTCAATCCTGCAGTATCGCATTTTTACAATATTATTAATAACTTGATCTCGGACATGGTTCCATCGAGGCGTACTGGTAAACATTCATACCCCCCGTGGTATAGCTCATCATTAATAAAACTTATTCGTGAAAAGCAGAAATTTCACAGACTATATACTACTTATAAGAACCCTTCTGATTACATTACTTTTTCAAGGCTACGCACCAGACAGAAAAAAATGGCAAAGAAGTGTCACGAAGACTTTATTAATAACGCTGAAGAGAATATTGCCAGAGATCCCAAGGCATTCTGGTCATATGTTAAATCAAAAAAACTATCAGCATCTTTTCCCAGCGTATTAAATCTTAAGGATTTAAAAGCCGAGGGTGGCCAGGCAGTCTGTAATTTATTTGCTGATTATTTTCATTCTGTCTACGAACCGCCTGACCCTCTGGGGACTTCCTGCAATGACTTTGTAGCTAAGCAGGTTTGTGCAATGGGATCAATTTTTATCGACGCTGACCTTGTATCTAAATATTTAAATCGGCTCGATTCCAGCAAGGGAGCTGGGCCAGATGGTATCCCACCACTGTTCATTACCGAGTGCGCAAATCATTTGTCACTTCCTCTATCAATACTGTATAATATATCGCTCAAGACTGGTACATTTCCTGATACATGGAAAAGAGCATACATCACACCAATTCATAAATCGGGAACTAAGTGTGAAGCAGATAATTATAGACCCATTTCCAAACTCTGCATTTTTTCAAAGGTGTTCGAAAACATAGTCTATGACCAGTTATTCCCTGTGCTAAAGAATTCGATCAATGAATTTCAACATGGATTCTTTGCAGGTCACTCTGTTGCTACAAATCTTATAATATTTACAAATTTTTTGTCTGCCTCCATGGATAAACGTGTGCAAGTTGATACAATCTACACCGACTATAGCAAAGCCTTTGACAAGATCAATCACAGCGTCCTCCTTAGAAAACTTGCTAATCATGGTATTCATGGAGATCTCCTTCGTTGGTTATCTTCATACGTGACAAACAGGTCCCAGGCTGTGACAGTGGGTGGATTTTCTTCCATCTGGAAAATCATCACTTCCGGTGTGCCTCAGGGGTCCATTTTGGGTCCTTTGCTTTTCTCTATCTATATAAATGATATTACGACATGTTTTCACAACTCTCATATTTTACTTTTTGCTGACGACATGAAGATATACCTTCCTATAAGCTCCCCGGACTGTTCTGTGCGTTTACAAGCAGATCTTGACCGACTGACGGATTACTGTCGAAGAAATAAACTTTTTATTAATATTTCTAAATGTTGCAAAGTTACATTCACACGTAACCATGTGAAAATACTGCATGATTACACCATTTCTGGATCGCAGTTAACAAATAAAGATTATATACGTGACCTCGGTGTTATTTTGGACTCTAAACTTACATTTGAAAAACACTTTGATAACATTGTCACCAAAGCAACAAAAAGTCTAGGTTTTGTACTGAGAACATGCAAATTTTTCAAAAACACTAAAACTTTTCTGACTCTCTACAATTCACATGTTCGTCCTCACCTAGAATACTGTTCACAAGTTTGGAACCCGCGCTATATTGTTTATGTTAACAGGTTAGAAAGAGTTCAGGAGCGATTTCTCAAATTCCTCAATTTTAAATCATTCAACATATACAACTCTTACGACGAAATCGAGAAACATTTTCGAATCACGAAACTACTCAACAGGAGGCTTGTCGCTGATCAGATGCTCCTGTACAAAATCATTAACTCTAAAGTTGACTGCCCGGAGTTGCTAAACAAAATAAATTTCCACGCGCCGATTCGATATAGTAGACAAAATACCCTTTTCTATATTGACAGATGCAACACCAATTCCAATCAAAATGAATTTATGCAAAGGACATGTAACTTCTATAACAATAAATTTGCAAATATAGACACACGTGCTGACATATTCACTGCTAGTTACTGTCGTTACAAAAATTCATTGTATAACATTCTAGGTGCGAATAACACATATTCATGATTATTAAATTAATTGTATCTAATATTTTTATATTACTTGCGTGGCAACTTTCCCTTAACTTTCCTTTAACCCTCTCCTCCTCCTACCCTTCCCAACCCAAATACCTAATTTGCAGTCTATTACAGTTATAATCATACTTATTTTATTGTTGTGTATTGGTTTATTATTTGTTGAATTTGGATTTGTATTATTATTATTTTTTTAAATTGCTGCTTAGTTCTGTTTTTTTTTTTTCATCTTTCTTAAATATTTTAGTTTACATTCAGTTAGTCTTTATAAATACCTATCTGTGAACATTAATAATTGGTCTGTTTTTTATTATTCTCTTATGTATATTATATTACTAAGACTGTTTATGTTCCTTAAATAAATAAATAAATAAATAACACCGAACGGACTGACATTTTGGATTCTTTATCGGAATAACGTTGTGTACATGAATCTTTTAAAAAATCTTCCAAAAGAAGACGTTTGAAATTCTGCAAACAAAATTGTCATCGTTACATGGGGCTTTGTAAAACTTGGGTTCGGTCATATATTTGGCTGTATGGCACCGAACGGACAGAAATTTTGGATCTTTGCTAAAAATAATGTTTTGTACCACAATCATTCAAAAAATCTTCCTAAAGAAGAATTTTGAAATTCTGCAAACAAAATTGTCATCGTTTCATGGGCGCTTTGTCAAACTAGGGCTCGGTCATATATTTGGCTGTATCGCACCAAACGGACTGAAATTTTTGATGTTTGCTAAAAATAACGTTTTGTACAGGAATCATTCAAAAAATCTTCCTAAAGAAGAATTATGAAATTCTGAAAACAAAATTGTCAGCATTTCATGGGCGCTTTGTCAAACTTGGGTTCAGTCATATATTTGGCTTTATGTTACCGAACGGACTGAAATTTTGGATTTTTTATCGGAATTACGTCCTGTACACGAATCAATAAAAAAATCTTCCTATAGAAGAATTCTGAAATTCTGTGTACAAAAGCGTAATCGTTTCATGGGCGCTTTGTCAAACTTAAGTTCGGTTTTAACTTAGGCTGTATATCACTGAACGGACTGAAATTTTGGATTCTTTATCGGAATTTTGTTCTGTACACGAATCATTCAAAAAATCTTCAAAAAGACGACGTTTAAAATTCTGCAAACAAAATTGTCATCGTTACATGGGGCTTTGTTAAACTTAGGTTCGGTCATATATTTGGTTTTAAGGCACCAAACTGACTGAAATTTAGGGTTCTTACTACAAATTAACGTTCCGTAACTGAATCGATAAAAAAATCTTCCTATAGAAGAATTCTGAAATTCTGTGTACAAAAGCGTCATAGTTTCATGGGCGCTTTGTCAAACTTAAGTTCGGTTATAACTTAGGCTGTATATCACTGAACGGACTGAAATTTTGGATTCTTTATCGGAATTACGTTCTGTACACGAATCTATCAAAAAATCTTCCAAAAGAACACGTTTGAAATTCTGCAAACAAAATTGTCATCGTTTCTTGGGCGCTTTGTCAAACTTGGGTTCGGTCATATATTTGGCTGTATGGCACCGAACGGACTGAAATTTAGGGTTCTTACTACAAATTAACGTTCTGTAGCCGAATCAATAAAAAAATCTTCCTAGAGAAGAATTTTGAAATCCTTCATAAAAAATTGTCATCGTTACATGGCGCTTTGTCAAACTTGAGTTCGGTCATAAATTTGGCTATAAGGCACCGAACTCACAGAAATTTTGGATTCTTACTACAAATAACGTTCCGTGACTGAATAAATAAAAAAATCTTCCAAAAGAAGATTTTTGAAATATTGCATACAAAATTGTCATCGTTTCATGCTTTGTTTAACTTGGGTTCGGTCATTTTGCTGTAAGGCACCGAACTGAGTGAAATTTTGGATTCTTTATCGTAATTACGTTCTGTACACGAATCTTTCAAAAAATCTTCCAAAAGAGACGTTTGAAATTCTGCAAACAAAATTGTCATCGTTTCATGGGCGCTTTGTCAAACTTGGGTTGGGTCATATATTTGGCTGTATGGCACCGAACGGACTGAAATTTAGGGTTCTTACTACAAATTAACGTTCCGTAACTGAATAAATAAAAAAAATCTTCCAAAAGAAGATTTTTGAAATATTGCATACAAAATTGTCATCGTTTCATGCTTAGTTTAACTTGGGTTCGGTCATTTTGCTGTAAGGCACCGAACTGACTAAAATTTTGGATTTTTTATCGGAATTACGTTCTGTACACGAATCTTTCAAAAAATCTTCCAAAAGAGAATTTTGAAATTCTTCTTAAAAAATTGTAATCGTTACATGGCGCTTTGTCAAACTTGGGTTCGGTCATATATTTGGCTATAGGGCATCAAGCTGACTGAAATTTTGGATTCTTACTACAAATATCGTTCTGTAACTGAATTAATAAAAAAATCTTCCAAAAGAAGATTTTTGAAATATTGCATACAAAATTGTCATGGTTTCATGCTTTTTTAACTTGTGTTCGGTCATATATTTGGCTGTAAGGCACCGAACTGACTAAAATATTGGATTCTGTATCGGAATAACGTTCTGTACACGAATCATTCAAAAAATCTTCCAAGAGAACCAATTTGAAATTCTGCATACAAAATTGTCATCGGTACATGGGCGCTTTGTCAAACTTGGGTTCAGTCATATATTTGGCTATAAGGCACGGAATAGACTGAAATTTTGGATTCTTACTACGAATATCGTTCTGTAACTGAATAAATAAAAAAATCTTCCAAAAGAAGAATTTTGAAATTCTGCTTACAGAATTGTCATCGTTTCATATATTTGGCTGTAAGGCACGGAACTGACTGAAATTTTGGATTCTTTATCGGAATTATGTTCTGAACACAAATCATTCAAAAAATCTTCCAAAAGAAGATTTTTGAAATATTGCATACAAAATTGTCATCGTTTCATGTGCGCTTTGTCAAACTTGGGTTCGGTCATATATTTGGCTGTATGGCAACGAACGGACTGAAATTTTGGGTTCTTACTACTTATTTCGTTCTTTACCAGAATCATTAAAACAATCTTGCAAAAGAAGATTTTTGAAATTCTGCATACAAAATTGTCGTCGTTTTATGGGCGCTTTGTTAAACTTGGATTCGGTCGTTTATTTGCTGTATGTCACTGAATGGATTGAAATTTTGGATTCTTAATCGAAATTACGTTATTTACACGAATCATTCAAAAAATCTTACAAAAGAAGATTTTTTAATTTCTGCAAACAAAATTGTCATCGTTTCATGGGCGCTTCGTTAAACTTAGGTTCTGTCATATATTTGCTGTATATCACCGAATGGACTGAAAGTTTGGATTCTTTATCAGAATTTCGTTCTGTACACGAATCATTAAAAAATTTTAAAAATAGAATTCTAAGATTTCATTCACAATTTGGATCGATTCATGGACGCTTTGTTAAACTTGGGTTCAGTCATATATTTGGCTATAAGGCACCGAATTGACTGAAATTTTGGATTCTTACTGCAAATATCGTTCAGTAACTGAATAAATAAAAAAATCTTCCATAAGAAGATTTTTGAAATTCTGAATACAAAATTGTCATCGTTTCATGGGCGCTTTGTTAAACTTGGCTTCGGTCATATATTTGGCTGTAAGACACCAAACGGCCTGAAATTTTGTATATTTGGCTGCATGGTAATGAAGGGTCTAAAATTTTGCATTCTTTATCGGAGTAACGTTCTGTAACTGAATCAATTAAAAAATATTGCCAAAGAAGATTTTTGAAATTCTGCATACAAAATTGTCGTCGTTTCATGGGCGTTTTGTTAAACTTGGGTTCGGTCATATATTTGGCTATAAGGCACTGAACTGACTGAAATTTTAGATTCTTACTACAAATAACGTTCTGTAACTGAATAAATAAAAAATCTTCCAAAAGAAGATTTTTGAAATATTGCACACAAAATTGTCATCGTTTCATGCTTTGTTTAACTTGGGTTCGGTCATATATTTTGCAGTAAGGCACCGAACTGACTGACATTTTGGATTCTTTATCGGAATAACGTTGTGTACAGGAATTTTTCAAAAAATCTTCCAAAAGAAAACGTTTGAACTTCTGCAAACAAAATTGTCATCGTTTTATGGGCGCTTCGTTAAACTTAGGTTCTGTCATATATTTGCTGTATATCACCGAATGGACTGAAAGTTTGGATTCTTTATCAGAATTTCGTTCTGTACAGGAATCATTAAAAAAATCTTCCAAAATAGAATTCTAAGATTTCATTCGAAATTTGGTTCAAACATGAAGTTTGAACTTGGTTTCGGTCATAACTAGGGCCCTACGTAATCATACGGGCTAAAATTTTTGATTCTTTGTTAGAAATACATTTTCTATACGAATCATTCAAAAAATCTTCCAAAAGTAGAATTTTGATATTCTGCATACATAATTTTCATAGTTTCATAGGTGCTTTGTTAAACCTGGGTTCACATATTTGGCAGTATCGCGCCAAACGGGATAAAATTTTCGATTCTTTCTAAGATATGCGTTCTGTACAAGTCAATCTAAAAATCTTCCAAAAGAAGAATTTTGAAATTCTGCATACATAATTTTCATAGTTTCTAACCGTCATAACTAAGGCTGTATAATACCGAACGAACTGAAATTTCGGTTTCTTTATCGGAATTACGTTCTGTACACGAATCATTCAAAAAATCTTCCAAAAGAAGAATTTTGAAATTCTGCATACAAAATTTTCATCGTTTGTCGCTTTATCAAACTTCGATTCGGTCGTGTGGCACCGAACGGACTGAAGTTTTGGATTCCTACTAAGAATTATGTTCTGTAGTCAATAAAAAAAACTTCCAAAAAAAGAATTCTAAGATTTCATTCAAATTTTTTTTCGATTCATGGGCGCTTTGTCGAACTTAAGTTTGAACTTCGGTTCGGTAATAATTAAGGCCCTATGGGACCAAACGGATTTAAATTTTGGATTGTTTCTAAGAAATACGTTATGTATACGAATCAATCAAAAAATCTTCAAGTATCTCAAATATCTTGTAGTTTCGTATTTTAGCCACTTTTTTATTTTGCTAAATTATATGATATATTTCATTAAGCCGCCGCTACCCGAATTTCTAGCGATTTCTTACATACGTGTATCGCCCTTAAACATTTGAAGTTTTTAAGCTCTTAAAAAATATATGTTATTTGTGAAGATAATATATCTAGATACGTTCCATCATTCTTTTTCTTCCGAAAATTATTTAAAACAAATCTTTTTCTATTAATTTACAAGTTATATTTGTGAAAAAATTCACAATGTTTCTTTAAATGATACTTAAGATACCTTCCACGAGGTTTTTGCTCTTTTTTAAACGAGTCATGTTTTATTAAGCATTTTCAAAATTTTCGCGTCAATTTTATCATTGAAAATATTAGCGCGCTCTGTCCAACATTCGTAATTACATATCTCTACATCTTCTTCTTTTTGAGCCGGGAAGCGTCGCCTTAAAGATTTTAGTGTTTCATGATTTCAGAGGCAACTTGGCAATTATTTGTGAGCAAATGAAAAACAATAAAAAAATAATTTTACTATATTTATTTTAAAAATACAAAGAAAAATAAAAAAATAAATGCATTTTTCGGGTAGTAATTTTATTAAAGTTAAATTATTTTTCATTTACTTTAGCTATGGAGTTATATCCTGCCCGGAATTAATTAAATTAATTAAAGCGATTTTTATTTTGCAAAAAATCGATTAATTACTATCATTTTTTTTTCACTGCCAATTTTTTCATTCGAAGCCCTTCTACGCTTAGTCATTAATCCGGAATCCGGAGCGCAAACGTCTACGATGTTTATAGACTAAACATGACATTAACGCCATCTGTGCGTCTACGATGACATTTCTTTTGTGCTTTGAAAGCAGTTTAATTGAAGTTTCTAATCAAACTTTTCACTACGTAGATGAAGTCAACATAGTCAACGAACTGGCGCCAGTCAAGTCCAGGAACCTTATATTGTCCAAACGTTTACCTAAGCTCTTATTCCTGAGCTCATTGCCCACGGATTTCTTATTCGTAATTTGTAATGATTATTAAAAAAAACTTTTTTGTGTCTGTTGATTATTTTAAAACTTATAATTTCTACGGAATATTTTTTGATTAATAAAACTGTGATTAAAGATATTTTACGCGTTTATTTTAATTTGACAAATTTTGGAAAAAATCGATTATTATAACAAAATTGATTATTTTTCAAGAAAAAATCGATTATTTACAAATCGTTTTTTCATGCTAAGAAAAAGAATCGATTATTTAATAATCAATTATTTATATTAAAGTCACATTCCAGGCTGTTTGTAGTTCGGGACCAAAAATTATATATAAATGGATAGATGACTCCCTTTGCCGAAGCGAATTTTGAGCGGTCCACCGGAAAGCGACGTCTGCCATCTTTGAATCGGGCAAAAGAAGCGGTCAGCAGGTCATATCTATGTCAGCAGCCGTCTAGTTTGAAGTTTACTCTGTTCGACGTTACATTAATATTTAAAAAATGGGTTTATCGTGCTCTTCGTATAATTGTACTAATCGGTACGGCAAAGGAAGTGGGATATATTTTCACCGGTGAGTAAATAACTTCATATAATAACATAAATAATATTAAAACATTTCTTTAGAAAAACGAAGAAAACACTCTGGTGTCTAATTTAGGTATTCAAAATTATCAACAGTATTACTGACACACTTGCTTTGGTACAACTCATCCAGTTCAACATCCCTTCCCGTAGACTAAAAAACTAGACGTAAAATTGTCTGTGTATAAGTAATGTAAATGTTTAATCTTTTTTATTATTATGTATTATTATGTATGACTGCTTTTTTTCTTGCTTTTTAATATTTACTTTTTTTACATGAGCTCCACACAGGAGGCCCTGAGAAAAATAATTTCCCTCAGGCCCTATGTCATCTTTGAGGATGCTGTGTGGAGGGTTTTTTAAGGAAAGGAAGGGAAGGAGAGTTCTGGGAAGGAAAAGGGTTTAAGGGGTGGGTAGGAAACTGGGGTTCAGTGTATCCTGGTCATCCGCCTCCAAGACCTAGACAAACCCCACCCCGTGAACCCGGGCACCCCTGCTAAATCACCAAACGTAGCGAACCACTTGGGGTGACCTATGGCAGAAGTGTTGGTTATCCAATAAAGGTTCCCGGGGCGGCGGTACCCATTCCCGCCTCCCAAATTGAAAAATTACTGCTTGTATATTCTGATAATAAATATTGTAATTTTGTCAGAAATAAAAATGATACACCTATTAAATCCTGTAGTTTTTTTTTGTCTCAACATATTATGTTACTTAACACATCTACACCAGTGTTACTGATCAAGACAATGTAAGATTATCACAATAGTTATAAAACAATGTAGAACTGCATGACTTGTGATGCCCTGAATGAAGTTTCATTATTGAACTTTACTTAGAATCTTCCATAAATAAAGTCGTTCAAAGGATCCTTTTTTTTAAATATATTGCGATTTATTCTACACCAGTGTTACTGATCTAAGACAATGTAAGATTATCACAATAGTTATAAAACAATGTAGAACTGCATGACTTGTGATGCCCTGAATGATGTTTCATTATTGAACTTTACTTAGAGTCTTCCATAAAGTAATAAAGTTGTTCCAAGGATCATTTTTTTAAATATATTACGATTTATTTATGCGAAATATACAAAGTCGCAGTTTGACTTTATTACAATTCATTACGCAACACAATTGAAAACAGAAAGGAAATGTTTAATAACATTTTTTATTAACAAAAAACTTGGGATTTGCGAGTTCACCCTTAGAAGTTCCCTGAGTTCTCGTATATTTTGCCCTCTTTAAAGATGGCGGCGGCTGGAGTCATCCATCCAGTTATATATAAATCCATGGTGGTGGCAGTGTGGGTGGTTTGGTATATTTATTGCGGCAGTGCTAAACGTAAGGTACCGAGATGGCGTGTTATGTTTCAAAGTATCAAGTAACCTTTCAATTTATCGTATGTACCTTAACCCATATAATCACAGGAGACCAAATGTGTCTCTAAATCGTTGTTGTCCTAAATTGTACCTAGGTCTCACATAAATCGTTGTATCTCCCTCACTGTCATGGTGAGAAATATGAACTAAACTGTGTTAAAAAACGGAAAATCTAGAATTTAACCGTAGAAAAATTTAATTGTGCACCTCTGTAGCATTTCGCGCCGTTTGCGGTCGCTTCATTCCTTTCTCATAGTTCGTGGTTCGGTTTACGTTACGTTACATGCATCTATACGCAGGCTTAGATAGAAAAAATGTGAGGTGAGCCATTTTTAAAACTTTTTTCGTGTTTGTATTAAAAAAATTAATTTTTCTGAAAGTAAATGTTTATTTAATAACTTTTCCCCGCGGCTTCGCTCGCATGGTATTAGAGGAAATTTCTATAGCGCTTGCACTTATCAATTATTCCCCCTCCCCCCTTCCCCCCCCCCCCCCCTCCATTCTTCCTCTTTCCTATCTCCTTCAGCCTCAAACCATTCTAATTAGGCATCCCATACTCCCAATTGCGCCGGACAGTTGGGAATCTTTTGCAATGTTCAAATTTAAAAATAATTAATTGTTTGACACATCAGATTATTATACAGGGTGTTAAGGGATGTACTTGACGTACTTTAACCAGTGATTCCTGACATTATTTGGAGTAAAAAATGTAAATGAAATTTTGGTCTCCGATGACATTATAGATTTTTTTTTGTAGAAACATAAAAAATAGTTAATGATGAACAGTTGGGGCGGGGTAAGAGATTGGGCAGTTACTCGGCTGAGTGACCAGTGGCGACATGCAGAAGAAAAAAAATTGATTTTGATGAAAAAAAAAATTGAAAAAATAAAGCATCGAAAAAGTCACCGGAGACCAAAATTTCATTTATATTTTTTTACTCTAAATAATGTCAGGAATCACTGATAAGTCAAGTACGTACCTTTTATGGTTAGGTAGGTACCGTTCTAAATTTATATATTCCAAGTTTTCGCATTAAAGTTAGGTAGCGTAGGTGCCGAAAGAAATTTAATTCCATTTTACAGTTTGATTCTGAATGGTGGTTCTTCACCAGGGCGCAACTGATAGTATCTACTTGTCTTGTAATATTGTGAGTGGTGAAAAAGCACTTGTACGGTAGTGAATAGTGAGTGGGATAGTGGGGTTATCTGCGGACAATACTTCGGTATTAGAATTATTACGCGCCTACCTAAGTACAAAATAAAAAGCCGCTTACGGCGCATATTCCATTCACAGGTTCGTGCATACATCGAAAGTCATGCCAACTATTAAAAGAGAGAAGAAATTAAATGGTTCGCCATTTAAATATTGGATTAGCAAGAAGAAAAATAATATCCGAATCATTTGGAAATCAAACTATGTTGTTTCGCCGTTGAAAAAATATCAGGCTCAGTAAGTGGTTAGGTTAGTTAGGGGTTGATATAATTTGCTGATCAATCTTATTTTAGTGACTGCTCAACTGACTATATTTGCCGGTAGAAAATATTTCAGAGCTGACCAAAACCTGAATATTATTTTGACCATCTCGTCATTTGCCGCTCGTGCGCCGGCGCACACGCCAAAATATTAAAAAAAAAATATTTTGGAATGCGATTTTAACCCTTATGTATAAAGAAAACGTATAAAGAACAAGGTCAGAATCGCTTGAAGCATTCTTGTTCTTAAGGTGTAAAATACCGTGAATACACCTAGTGAAGCGGAATAATTTCTATCAAATTCTCCATGCCCTCCGGCTGAGATTTTTCCCGGTATTTGAGCTGTCAAATTGGGTAGCGTCGTTCTCGTGAAAAAGATCGTAAAACATATAATTTCATCAAATAAACGCAAACAATGTTGTTGTTATGCATAGTTTATTGTTCAAGGAATGTGTTTCAGTAAATATAATATACGATAGCACAAAATAAACCCACAAAATCAAACGTCAAAGTCAAAACAACGCAATTTTACATTGTTTTCTCCTTGGCATTTAACGAGTAGACAGTAAAAAAAATATCCATAGTATTCCTATTTTTTTTTTGGTAAATTACATATCCCACACTAATAATTAATTATAATAAACGTTGCCCAACACATATATCTACCTTATTGCTGATAGTGAGAAAATTTTTATTTTTAACGAATTTATGTTTTAAAATAGTACGTAATAATACGAAACGTACTTTTCGTTAGGTATTATTATTATTATATTAGGTATTATTATTAACTAGGTACCCTAGTTTTTAAGTTAGATATTCGATTCAATATTTTAGAGGTTCGGAATATAATTGCATTTATTAAAAAAAAAATCATTTGACGGTTTTATTTACTAATATACAGGGTGTTAAGGACGTAATTGACTCACTTTAACCAGTAATTTCTAACATTATTTGGAGTAAAAAATGTCAACGAAATTTAGGTCTCCGATGACTTTTTCGATGTTTTTTTCTTCCAAATTAACAAAAAAAAAATCTTCCACATGACTCACCTCAACCTCACCTCCCGATATCAGCTAGTTTTTTTATGTTTTAAAAATTAAAAAAAAAGGAAAATATCACTGGAGACCAAAATTTCATTAACATTTTTTTCTTCAAATAATGCCACGAATCTCTGATTAAAGTAAGTCAAGAACGTCCCTTAATATCCTGTAAATTTATCAGCCCCTTTTTTAATTTAATTTGAAAAATAATTATTAATTTTGATTCAAATTTTCTATTGATTTGTACGGAAAATAAGCAAACAAGAGCAAATTTTTCAAGCAGCATAAACTGCACACAAACAATACAAAGCGGGCACTTAGAATATAAATCCCATAACCTAATAATATATAAAATAGTTCAGGCACAATTATATTTTTTATTTTTGTTATTTTTGTTTTGTTTTTTTTTGTTTTTTTTTTTGTTTTGTTCAAGCACAATAGTTCTATATATAGCTAGGGCAAATATGAGCTTACATCTAATATATGTTTAATCTGCCAGAATGCACAATGTTCATTTAAATAAAGTGACTTGCTGATCACAAAATAACTAATATCCATAACCCATATAAAAATAAACCATTTGTCGAGTAGAAGATAAAATTTCAAATTTCAAATTTTTCTCGAAATATCATTATATTTTTTTATATTGGCCGAACTTTCGACGTATTCTGTAGTAGCCATTGTAAGCAATAATATGCAGGTGATATCCGTAACACGGGGTAAACGATACTCGAGCTCACCTCAGTCCCCTGTTCCTCAGTCCCCAGTTCTTCAGTTCCTCAGTTGTAGACCGACCACTGTGGACCGCGGAGCCAGTTGCGCGTACTCCGGAAACTGCGTGTGCGCGTATCGCTAGAAAACTAGACACACTATAGAACGAAATCAATATAATTTGATTAATAATACGATTAAGGATTGTGG
This sequence comes from Glyphotaelius pellucidus, assembly GCA_936435175.1. Lineage (NCBI taxonomy): Eukaryota > Metazoa > Arthropoda > Insecta > Trichoptera > Limnephilidae > Glyphotaelius > Glyphotaelius pellucidus. The sequence continues at coordinate 26,921,569 of OW386538.1, read as the reverse complement.
AAAAACTTTTTAGTGAAGTGTTGACTTTATTTGTGAAATCAGATTTTTATCATTGTGTCAGCTAATCGAATTAATATTAATTTTCCATTTAAGGAATTTATTTAATATAAGGAAATCTAAACATCGAAATAAGGTAAGGAAATTTTTTAGAGTGAAGCGTTTTTATTATAAAAACATTTTAATCTTTAACAAAAACGTTTTAATCTTTAGTAATTATTTTATGCTGTAAAAGTGTTGTTAGTAAAGAATGCAGTTAATTAAATTTAATAATACACTTGAAAATAAATTAATTTTGTTATTTTTGATTGACAAAAAAAATATTTCATAAATATTATTCGAAATATTACTTAATTGTAAAATTAATTATAATCTTATCTCTCTTGGCCCAGTTAATCACTATTCAGAATAGAGATTCACCACTTTTATAGGACTTAGATAATATTAAAATGTTTTTAAAAAAGTACAGAAAAATGTGCCCTTTATGTAATGTATTGAACGAAATGGGTCAATGCTTTTTAATTTTTTTTGTTAATGTCGCCAAGCCAAATCAAAAAATATCTTTGGTTTTGCTGTGTGGAGGGTGTTTTTAGGAAAGGAAGGAGATGAAGTTCTGGGAAGGAAAAAGGTATGAGAGGTGGGTTGGAATCTATGGAAGAGTGTGTCCAGGAGTGACGGACGTATGAATTCATTCCTCGCACTGCGGTGTAAGGTGGTGTTCCGAGATAGTCCTGTTGGAGGAGTTCAGCCTCCCTCAACCACGATCCGGACTGCCACGCAGCTGGTGGGCAGACACATCCGCCACCAAGACCCGGACAAGCCTCACCCCATGAATCCGGGCACCCCTGCTAAGTCCCCAAACGTAGCGAACCACCAATATGCACGTAGCCGTTGTGCGCCATATCATGATTTTGCGGCTTGTCTTGTTCAGAAATGGAGTAAAAAGATTCGCAGTCGAGCTTTTTGAATTGGGAATTAGCGCTTCGCCATTCTCACGCTTTCAAGTATTAACCACTTTTTCTTACAATCGTGCTGTCAGTTTGACGTTTATATGTACAATGTAGTAATGTACATGTTGTTGATAAAATTCTACAACTATTTAAGTATTTACTTTCAAACATAAAAAAAATAAAAAAATTGAATAATTGATCAGATGACGTTCGAATAATGACGTCACAGATCACCTTTCGTTTTTCATTATTAGCTAATTTCAGCCACCAGAGATTTCAAGATCCAGACGCAAAGGTTAAATGCGACCCTCGTTTGAATACTTGCGTCCAATTTCAAATTTCTTGAAAAAAAAACAGGGACGTCAATACCCGCGAAGCGTTTAAAAAAAATTGGCTAGAATATGAAAAATGGCATATTTTTTCTTTAATCTTACTATTGATGCTGATAAATAAGACAATGCTGTGCAACATTTATTTCCTGCACTTTTAATGAACGAAATATTTCTCGCCTCTGTAGAGATTAGTGAAATATGAGATTAACCCAGATGAGGGAATACATTATTAATTTTTATTTCACTATCGCCGACCGGAATCACTTATTAAAGTTTGCATGCACGTGGGAAAATGTTATCAAATAATAATAAAATACACCGTTGAAATAATTACTATAAAATAAAAACTAATTCTATAGACTAGGTACTAGGTACGTTCGAATAACTGTAGTTTTGTGTATTCATAACTTATCCGTTGCATTATATTTACATGTGTACCCACACCCCGCCCATGGGTTCTGTTATTGAATGTATATATCGTTTCTGACACGCTATTTATCACATCATTATATGAATTCTGTTACTTTATTTAGTACCTTTGTTTTTGATTTCCAACAATTAAAAAGGTATGAAAAAGTCGATCAGCTGCATGGTTTTAAAATAGTTTTTGCGAGTTAGCGTTCATTGGAAGATTACATTTTTTGAAAACATGTTGTTTTTGAAGTTGAATTATGCTACTGCATACTGACTTAGGTATTTACGTATTAATTAAAAAGTATTTTAATGTCGTTAGCAAAATATCAAAGTATATCTAATTCTAAAGTAGCCACTTCTCGGATATTGACCTTTTGAAGCCATAAATGTGCTCCGATATACCTACTTAAATTGGATCAATTTTTTTTACATTAACTCCACACAGGAGGCCTGAGGAAAATAATTTTCCTCAGGGCCTCTGTCATCTGAGATGCTGTGTGGAGGGTCTTTTTGAGGAGAGGAAGGAATGAACATTGGTCTTGAAGAGACTCATGTTGTGGGAGGGAAGAAACACAGAGGCCGGCAAATCGTTTCATAGCCGAGCTGTTAAACTCAGAGATGAAAAAACGACCCGTCTCATGTGATAAATGTCAACCCTGTACATATGTTGGGCGCGCGTTTGGAGTGTCTTTCGACTATGCACCGGTGCCGAAGGGATCAATGACGCTAGTTCCTCAGAGCATCTTCCATTGAAATATCGGTAGAACAGGGATATCATTCCCACCCGCCTGTGCTTCAAAGATTGCAATCCGTTCGTTAAAGTGGGAGAATCTATCAAACGGACCGCCCGTTTCTGCACAGAGTCGAGGGTATTTTTCAAGTATTTTGAAGCTTCAAACCAGAGGTGGCTGCTAAATTCAACCGTGGGGCGCACTTGCGATTTGTATAGGGTTAGCAGTTGTGTACTATTAAAGTATCTGCGGGCCCTGTACAGTACGCCCAGTTTTTGAGAGGCTAACTTTACTCTGGCTTCGATGGAGCCCCCATACCTGAGCTGGTGACTTTTAGTTACACCAAGCAAATCAATGAAGGGTCTGTTCGGAAGATTGCTTCCGTCGAAGGAGACTAGATTTTCATTTCGATCCCTTTTAGACGTAATCAGACATGATTGGGTCTTTAAAACATCGACGAGGTTATTCTTATCCCAAGAGAAAACACTCTCGAGGTAACCGTCCATTCTTTGCTTCAAAGCCCTCCGAGCCGTTGGAGTTTGTGTGCTCTTTGGGTATATTATTATTTTATTTTAATTATTTGAGACACAAACAGGATATTTATGGAACATTCTTGTGCACAAGTATATATAATAATAATATATAAATAATACATACATAATGCATAATACATACATAAATACATATATATAATAATATTAAACAAATTAAAATACAAATATAAATATCCCTAGGCTTAATGTGTCTACAGTAAAAACAGTTGCATATTCACGGTAGCAAACACATGAAAAACAATGTCAGTATTTTTATACATAACTTAAAAACTTAATTACAAAATTTGAAAAACATAAAAAGTTGAAAATATTTATGAAGTAGATATTTATTAAAAAAATAATAAAACAACAAACGAATTTTTATTTTTTAGGTACACAAACATTGACCTAGATATACTTGGTCGAAGTACACAAATCATGAAAATATTTCTTGAAACAGGTTATATTATTTACAAAAATATCTATTTAGTGTGTGTTTTAGCAAGATCGTTGTATGATCGATACATTCTAGACATAGGATTAAAATATCCAGTATTATTGGTAAAAATTTCGGTCCAAAATATGTTAAGGTTTCTGGTTGATTTGGGCCTGGCTTATAACTTGATTTGATTGACTAAGTTACCATCTACTCGATTATTCACAATTTTATAAAGCATTAAGAGGTAATTCATTTTTTGTCTTTTAACTAGACTCTAATTTGAAATATGTAAGTCTTTGTTCGTACCCGTCTAGAAGATGGTAGACACCTGATCGGTAAGACAAAATCCTCGTAATTTTTTTTGGACAGATTCGAGTCTAGATACCTGTGTAATATAATGTGGATTCCAGACTATTGACCCGTACTCCAGAACACTACGGATTAACGAATTGAATAGAATTATTAGGATATTAGAATTCTTGAACAATTTGGTTGATCTTACAATAAAACCAAGTAATTTATTTGATTTACTCACAATATATTCAATGTGTTGGTTGAACGTTAGTTTGTTGTCGAATATAATTCCTAAATCTTTTAACGATTCAACTGTTTACAGATTGTGACCGCATATGCTATATGAATATAGAGTTTTGTTGGTGTTGTTGGTGAAATTTATAACTTTGCAGTTAGCTATATTCAGTTACATTTCATTGTCAACGTTTGACTTGACATAATGTGACATAATATACAATTCATTATCTTTTGTGAAAAATGTAAATAAAAATATATTTTCTGTTGTTCACATAAATTGATTCGGAGGTATAAAATAAATATTAAATAATGTCCTTGGTCCTCGTCGACACTATTATGACATAAAAAAAAAATTCCATCAATAATTCAAAAACATATTGCTGGGAAGCGGGGTTTAGCGGAAACAGGTTTCCAGATTTAAAACAGCCAGGTTCAGGAAATACCTGGAAACCCGCTAAATGATAGCACAGTGCATTTACTGATCAATTGAATAATAAAAAGTATGCGTAAGCAGAATACGTGCAACTATCTTCAGCTAAAGATTTGTTTTAATATTAACGTAGGTAGCTACGTAATTATGACCACAAGTTCTCAGTAAAACTAAATTAATCTACGCGCTTCTACATAATCTTGAAAAAGTTACGCACTTGAAATTATATTCGAGGACAGATTTTTGTTTGATAACAGAAAACAATGATGTAATAATAAATGTTTGCCTTATGAGGAAAACAATTAAAAGTCTGTTTGATTTTCTTGATTGCTCTAAGACAACTTCAATCAGGTACCTAACGTCTGCACTCTGCAGTAGACTACTGTCGGTTAATAGTGTTGTCTTCACTGATGGCAGAACTGAGGACTCTGCCCTTGGAGTTTCATGGATCGTTGGGCACAGACTGGTTGCAGGAGAGAGCCCGGGTTTATTCATGTTCAAACACAAAAATATGACATGCTTTGTGATGCTTTCCACAAATTTCTGAGCGACATTTTTTTATGATTCTAGGTCAATGACGTTTGAATTTTCATCCGTGTTGCATTTGAAAAAGTTTAGTAGCGAGTTCATGTGAGCTATGTAGTGTGAAGATGAAATGAATAAAAGAAGATGAATGATTAAAAGTGGTGGCATCGCGTTTGGTTCCCCGTCGTGTGTTCAATTCCTCGGCTGGCTAAGTCCTTCATCATGATACGAGCAACATTTTCCTGCATACTGGATGCTAGTAAGAGATTTTCAAATATTGTCAGATTATTCGTAACCCGGGAATGTTTGTCCTATTTAAGGAAAAAAAAAACAAATAAATATCGACGGCCAAGTGGCTTGTTTGGTGTTTGTAAAATCGAAAGCTAAGTATCGATGTATTTGGAAAAGAAAAAAATATTTATACCTAATGTAAGACGGGATGAGAATTTATTACTTTTGAAAATCTGAGAATCTAACAGTCAGCGGGCTGTGCCGTCAAGGAAATTGTGCTGCTTTTTCGCGCAAAATTGTGCGCAACATAATTAATTATATTCTTGTATACATTCGTAGACTGGAAACATTCATTTTCCCCTAAGCTTTCAAATTTCTGGTTCATATTTTTATAGTTCAATATTTAAAAAAATATATAGTGGCACTAGCCACATTAATAATATTTCAAATTTTTATCCGTAAACCCGTTGTAAATTTCAATGTTTTAATGTTATCAGTTTCATTCAGTCTGTCACCATGTTTTATGTTATCATTTTCATTCAGTCTGTCACCACCATGTTTTATGTTATCACTTTCATTCATTCTGTCATCTTGTTTTATATTATCAGTTTCATTCAGTCACCATGTTTTATGTTATCATTTTCGTTCAGTCTGTCAACATGTTTTATCATTTTCATTCAGTCTGTCACCACCATGTTTTATGTTATCACTTTCATTCATTCTGTCATCTTGTGTTATATTATCAGTTTCATTCAGTCACCATGTTTTATGTTATCATTTTCGTTCAGTCTGTCACCATGTTTTATGTTATCATTTTCATTCAGTCTGTCACCACCATGTTTTATGTTATCACTTTCATTCATTCTGTCATCTTGTTTTATATTATCAGTTTCATTCAGTCACCATGTTTTATGTTATCATTTTCGTTCAGTCTATCACCATGTTTTATGTTATCATTTTCATTCAGTCTGTCACCACCATGTTTTATGTTATAACTTTCATTCATTCTGTCATCTTGTTTTATATTATCAGTTTCATTCAGTCGGTCACCGTGCGTTAATGTTATCATTTTCATTCAGCCTGTCACCATGTTTTAACCTTTTGGAAATAATCATAACAGATATATCGTCAGGTATACAGGTGACTAGGTAAAAGTAACTCGAGGAAACTTTTATTATTAACATTGTTGAAGTAATCAAAAACCAAATACCTGTTCTTCATGACCTTCGTTTGTTCCAATCTTTTAGTGGATTTTCTAGTTTGCGATATTCGTGGGAACATTGTAAATATCTCGTCATGTATTGAGTATTTTCCAGCCATGAATACGAATACAGGTGTGTATAGGTGTGCAGTTTACAACAGTTGTATGGTGAAATAATGAAGTATATATACGCACGCACCTACACCTAGCACAATGCAAAACTCACAGGAAATACCCTCCGGTGTGTTTGTGCCGAATTCTAAAACAATTAAACCGTCAGGCGCTTGAACTCAATTACCAACAGACTTGCATACGATTAAAACAGTTCTGATGAAGAAGGTCGCTGGACCGAAACTGCACTCATTTGAAAAAATCTTACGAGTGGGTTTCAAATGTAATGACGACTTTTCGTTTTTTAAATGTCTAATACGACAATAGCAAAGAGAATGCGCCTAACAGTACAATTGAGGGCATAACATATTTGGAAAATCAATCAATATAAATGAGAGTGTCTGTGTTTGTGACGGGCCGTTAGGATGTGTTTTTTTTATTTAATAAGAATATATAGAGAAAAGTCTACATCTGATTTAAAAAAAAAACTCTGTGTAAGGCGCGAGCAATGCCGGGAGTTCAGCTTTTATCAGAAAATCGTCATATTCATCCAATAATGTTTTTCATACTACATTTCTTCCATTATTATCCTCCTCTTATCTTTTGTATGAGAACTAAGAAAAATTCACCAAAATGTCGAATGCTTTCAAATTAATACCCATTGAAATTAAGGCCACGTCCGCATAGGCAGGTGGCTTACTTAGCGCCTAGAGCCTAGCGAGTCGCCTAGCGAGTCGCCTAGCGAGTCGCCTAGCGAGCCGCCTAGCGAGTCGCCTAGCGACGTGCCGACAAGCAAATGAGCAAGGCACCTAGCGACCCACCAGGCAAACCACCTACAGTGCGGCCACCTTGTATCCTAGCGAGTAGCCAGGGTGCAAGCCACTAGGCACTAGGCGCTAAGTAAGCCACCTGCCTATGCGGACGTGGCCTTATGGAGTGCATTTTTGCAGTTCCTTGATAACTCAATAAAGTGGCATTCGAACACCCCTTTGAAAAGTCATTAAAAATTATGAAAAAAATTGAAAAATAGCACACCACCTAACCTAACCTAACCTATTTAAACATTTTTTCATCACCTTTGATGACTCTTCAACAGAGGCGTTGAAGTTGTATGATTATGAGTTGTCTGCTCACCCATTTTTGCACCCCCACAACTCTGTAGGCGTGTTTTTTTTTTATAACAATTACATACTACCATTACCAGTACTAACCAACGATTGTAACATCTGTTACTTATTATTATAATTTATTTTGATTTGGAATGGCAGATAACATTACATACCTACATAAATAATAATAATATAAATAAAATATTCAATAATTATGTAAACAGTTATAAACAAAATAAACATAGTAGGATCAGTCAAAAAGTAATGCCTCATATTTTTTTCTCCTTTAATCGTCAAGAAATTAAAAAAAAAGTAATTATATGGGTTGAAAATCCCACTATTGAAGATTAATTTGTTATTTTTCAATATAATCTCCGTCCATTTCCACAGCTTTAGTCCATCTTTTAACAAGATCATGTATCACAGTGTTGTAAAAAGCACGGTTACATCCAGAACTCCGTCGCCTTAACATTACCCGCCGATCACAAAGTTTTGAATTTTTTGTCCTTGGTGAGTTTGTGTGATGCCATTCCATTGACTGCCTCTTTGATTGAGGTTCAAAACAATGAACCCATATTTTGTCTCCGGTCTCAATTTTTTCCACAAACTAAGCGCTGCAAGTGTGATGAGGGTATTGTTTTTCTTGTTTCTTTATTCTGGCCGGTTACCTTACTTAGTACCCACCCTGCACAAATTTTTGTTGAATAATCAGTTGTCGAATAATCGTCATCACACTTATTTTACTGGGGGAGAGAATGCGACATCTATAGTTATCTGGGATCACCACGAATGATGTCATCAACTCGCTCAATGTTGCGTGCAGTCACTGCAATCAACGGCCTGCGCCGCCCCGCTTTTCGTCAGTCAGCGATTTTTGCCCTTCAGCTTCGTTACAGTGACAAACCCACTGTCTAGCAGTGCTGACATCCACTGTTGCATCATGGTACTCATTTTTCAGTCTTTCGTGAATGCGAATGGGCGTTTTACCTCTACAGTTAAGAATCAATCACAGAACTCTGTCTAATACGAACATTGATGTCGGCCATTTTGCAAACAATGCAGTGCTGCCACCTGTTGACGCAAAAAGTTACTACTGCAGCAGATTGTAGGAGAAGGTTTGAGGAATAGAAACAAATTCAAAATTTTCACTTCACTTACTTTATATAAACAGAAAAAAATAAGAGGCATTACTTTTTGACTGGCCCTCGAATATAAAAATACAGGTAACAAAAATGCTTACGGTGTTCCAGTTATATAGCTAGGCTATGAGAAAAAATATATATGAAAAAAACCTTAAAAACATTACAGTGAAGACGAAAAAAATGATCAAATACAAAATAAAAGAATAAAAGTTAGAATTCGAATTTGTAGTATTTTGATAAGAATTGTCATAGTAAGAATTTGATAGGATTTTGATAAGAATTGTCATGGTAACAATTTTTTTATTCTATTTTTAAAATAATTAAGCAAATTTAATAAGGATGTAAGTTTATTACTTTACTGGACATTCAATTTGACTACTTACGACTTTGGGTAAGTGTGGACCAGTATATCAGTTGCTTTTTATACTTGCTATGAGAGATATTTACGTCCGTCAAGTTGTAGTCTGGTAGGAGGTAGAGGTGGCAAGATAAGCCAAGTGATACCATTATTTAAATTGTGGATATGAATCCGCAATGTCTGTCCTATTTTTTAGAGTTTTGTCCATAGTATTTGACAGAGTTGTCCCATACGCACAAACAAGTCTCTTGAAGTTCAGGTGATGTACAAAGCTTCTATGTGATTTGTGTACTTATTATATAGAGGATTCCTCATAGGAGAAGCATACCGTGACGTAGGAGAAGCATCAAGGTGACTGCGAAATTTGGACCAGGAGTATTGTTATATGTTATATAGTATTTATAGAGCACCTATATCTCGAATTTGATTGACCTTTTTAATTGAAATATGGTAATTAATTGATTATGTTCGAATTTGTCGTTGTTTTTTGCAAAAGTTATTTCGTAACATTTGTCGTAGAAAGAGTGACGGTATTTCCTTTCGAGGTAGACGGATCAATAACTGGATTAGGAGCAGTTTAAAGATATATTACCGACGTTACAATCTTATTCTCCAACCTTTTGGATTATAAAATACTGGGCACGTGGCACGACCAACAGATGACATTTGTAAATTCATATTTTTATACCATCGGGTGGCATCATTAGTTGGAAAAGAATCAGAGGTCCCCCACACATGAACAGGGCTGATGACCTGAAAGAACTATCGTTTCGGCTTTGCATTGGTGAGAACTGCAAAGAATCGGCAAGAATAGAGACATTTGAGGGAGCCCAAATCAGGACGCCAGAAGTAGGCTCATGAAGAAGAAGACTTGCTATTGACAACCTCGTAGGAAACTCGAAACCCTCACATATCTACTTACCAAGAAACATGATATTGATATGAGATTAAAGATACAGCCAACAACGACAAAACAATAATCTTCCTTACAATCTTTGAAGCCTTATAAAGCTTGCGATATAGTTTCACTTTATCTTCATCACTTGTCATTGGTATAGATTAATTTTTGAAAATTGTAGATTTTTTATGTTTCATATAATTATCAATCATTTTCTTGAACTTATGGACAATTCCCACAAATAACCGATGGTCGTTTACCTTGTTCCGGATGCTTTCTATTCGAAAGTCTGTTGCGAAAGATCCATCGAATAAAATTGATGGGTTCAAATAAAAATAACAATAGATTTACCTACTCGAATATTTTAACATGGATCGATCGAATCAAACGTGCGGTGATGCAGAATCCCATAAAACGTTTAATTCCAGTACTTTGTTGGGTTACACGGCGCAGTGTTGGCGTGATGAGCAGTTTTGTTCAGTTTCGACACAATAATGGAGAGAATAAAACACATTGTTTGGTGGTGTCCAATTTGTTTCACAGGCTTTCAATAATAATAGATAATGAAAGTGAACTTCTCACGAGTTAGTTGATTCTAAAAATGCACATATTATTCTGTGATTCCAAAAAATGAAGCCAAATATTATACCTGCATGTAAAGATAAAACATCGTCATGAAGTCATCAATATTTAATCCTCGAGGGATATTTCACCATTTCTTTGAAAACTTTTCGTAGGATGACATTTATTTTCGAAATACGATTTATTTATTTTATCAAATATTTTAACTTATGAAAACTGGATATATAAATTATCCGGAATTATAAGACGGCCAAAGTAGTCTGGGGTCCCTTGACTTGCAATCCGAAGGTCGCGGGATCGAATCCCGACGGGCGCACATCAATTTTATTTGATTAATTTGTGGTATTTCACAATTAATTCATTTAAAAAAATACATCGCATATTTGCGGCACGTTCCAGAATGAAAGACCCTCTTAATATCGCCCTGGTGTAAGACCACCATTCAGAATTAAAACGTTGCTTGAAATGGCTTTAGCCGTGTTTGGTGACCAGATCTGAATAGCCAGGTACTTTCCAAACTTTCTCTGCCCCATCTCATTCCCCACCCCACTACCTTCAGCCTCACAACATACCTCAATTGGGGATGCCATAGTCTCACTGGCTCCAGACGGACTCTTGTGAGGTATTCACAAATTAAAAAATATATTCTTTTTATGTTTATTTTTTACGTTATCGTATGAATAACCACTGATTAACCAATGATTGTAGATTTGATGAAGGCCGTCTCTGTAAGGCCGAAGAAGCGAGAAGTAGATGGTTTTGGGAGAATTTAAATAAAGTATAGATCTGGTAACCCAACTTAGTTAAAGCCATTCAAACAACCCTTCGTATCTAAATGGTGATCTATTACCTGGTCAATAATAAAAGCATATTTGATATATAATTTTAGTGCGAAAACTAGCGCAATTATGTTTACCTCTGGATTCGGAAACAATACGCTTACTTCTAAGCAACTAATAACATTGTCACATAATACGTTCGTTGATGGTTTCTTCTTCTGAACGTTTCTCATTCCATTCTGATTGCCTTGACGCTGACATTTTATCTCTGGTCACCACATAATATTTACAACATCCGCATTCCCCTCGTTTATCTGTTTTCAACAACTGTACTTACTAATTGCTTACGATCCATACGACTTTTACCTAGGTGCTAAAATTCATGACCGTATCTTTCTTTGAATGTTTAAAAAAATACCATGGAAGCTAATTCAATAAAACTTTTTAAATTATATAAGTTTAGTCTAGAAGATTTTGTGTAGAGATCGATTTTAATTCAACTACCAAAGCCTGTCGGTGGGTACCAAACTAAACACCAGACATTTTCTCCATCTTACGAATTAATTTGCATTATTACGTTCATTTCAGCTTTCTCAGAATGTTACGATGCCATTTTGGTTGAATAAGATAAAATCTGGTGAATGTTATCGTTCCGGTTAACTCAACAGCGGTGCAGTTTTCAAATATGCATACTATTTGCATTTCTTCAAACTGCAGTGTAATAACCCTGGACTGCGGTGACCTTCTAAAAAATAACTCCTTGGTAAATTACTATAATAATCCGGTTAAACAAATTATAACTATCCAGTTTAACTCAAAGGAAACAAAGGACATGGTCATTAAGCAAAAGAAAATTAAAGGAATCTTTACCTCTAAGGACATAATGTACTCGAACTCAACAGACAAAATTTTCATTAACGAAAAACTAACCCCTAAAAATAAACAACTTCTATGGTTAGCAAAGTCAACAAAAGCATTGGGTTATAAATATGTGTGGACGAAGGGCGGTAATGTATTAATAAGAAAGAGCGACGATTCCCCGACAATACGAATAAACGATGCTAATGACATACCATCACAATAAACATTGAGGTACCACAGGAAGATATTTTGTAACCCCCTATAAAAATGAAGTACCACGACGAATTCTCAGATGTAAGATGTACAAAGATATGTGAAGATATAGGTGATCTAAATGACTACATAATTGAAGAAAATACAGATTTCAATATATTAAATTTCAATATAAGAAGTATACGTAGAAATTTTGATGATTTCTGCGTCTTCCTCAGTTCTTTAGGCTTTCAACCAAATGTGATCGTACTTACCGAAACACAAATGCGTGAATCGATCCCATACTACATTTCTGACTACAAGACCTATGCACTACCTTCCAAACATACTTCACACGACGGTCTGACAATTTTTTATAATGCACACAAAATAAACAATGTAATAATAAACTTACCTGAATTTAGATATTCAAATGCCATACATTTAACATTTACACTAAACAATAAAACATACTCTATAATTGCTATATACCGCTCCCCTTCCTTAGACTCTAAATCCTTTATAACAGAACTTAACAAATTTATAAACGAAAATAATTGCAACCAAACAGATTTCTCATTTATCGTAGGTGATATAAACATAAACATTGAACATTCTTTACTAAACCCTATTGCAAATGAATACTTAAATGTTATATATAGCAATGGATATCTATCTTATATAAATAGCCCCACCAGACATGGCCATCACTCTGTTTCTTGTCTTGATCACATACTACTCAAAACAAATAAAAAAATTATTCCCAGATCAGCTGTACTAAAAGTTGAAATAACTGATCATTACCCAACTTTTTTTGGTCACTCTACCTTAACATCTCAACATATAATTACAGACAAACAAGTGGAAAAATATAAAATTAACTACCAAACACTAAAAACTTCTATAGAAAAAGAAAATTGGAAACAAGTTTTATCCTATGATGACCCAAATCAATCACTCAACACTTTCTACACGATATTAAATAATAATATCAGGAATAGTCTAGAACCAACTCCAATACCTAGAAGAAAACATAAAAAAATCAAACCATGGATCACGCGTGGACTGATAATTTCAAGTCAACACCGAAATAAACTATATAAAATTTACAAAAATCATGACAATTTCTGTTTGGTCAAGGGTATACCAACTAATGGAAACTTAAGACAGCAATACATTATTTACAGAAATCTTTTTAATATTCTTATGAAGAAATGTAAACAAGACTACTACACAAAACAACTGCAAAAATCTGATAATGATTCTAGGAAAACGTGGCAAGTCATAAATGAAATAACAAATAGAACACATAAAATAAAAACATTCCCTGAAAAAATTGAAACAGACGATAAAATAGTAATAACGGACGTAGGAAAAATTGCGAATAAATTCAACGACTTTTTTACAAATGTTGCCTCAGATTTAATAAATAACAATCCCTCATTTCAAAATAATACACATAAACTGACACAAATGGACACACATTCTGAAAACACTCCTAACCTATCTCAATTTAGACGGGTAACTGAATTTGAAATTATAAAACACATTGAGAAACTTAAGTCAAATACAGCCAATGGTCCAGACGAATTAAGCTGTATCACAATCAAGACTATTAAACAACACATTTCCATGCCCCTGCAACACATTTTTAATTCCTGCTTTGAAAAAAACATTTTCCCAAACGCATTTAAACTCTCAACTATTGTACCGATACATAAATCTGGATCCTTCTCGAAACTTGACAATTACAGACCGATTTCTTTGATATCGCAACTTGCAAAGATATTAGAAAAAATTATAAAGTCACAAGTATTAGAGTTTTTAGAAGCTAATGCACTTTTGTCCCCAAACCAATATGGTTTTAGATCAGGTCTTAGTACAGATGATGCTTTATTTAATCTGACAAAAAATATATACACCAATCTTGACTCAAATATGAGAAGTATAACAATCTTTTTAGATTTAAAAAAGGCTTTCGATACCGTTAATCATAATAAACTGATTAGAAAACTTAATAACATTGGAATTAAAAATGATTGTTTATCACTCTTAACAAATTATTTACTTGATCGCAAACAATCCACCAAAATTGGTGTAAATATTAGTCAACCAGCATCAGTGAGACATGGGGTTCCACAAGGAACAGTTATCGGACCGTTATTGTTCCTAATCTATATTAATGATCTATGTAATATTAGCATTCCGGGAAAACTATTCTCGTACGCGGACGATACTGCAATCACAGTTCATGGTAAATCCTGGGATGATGTCTCTGAAAATGCAAATAAGTGCACATCCATTGTCAAAGAATGGCTCAACCAAAACCTCCTAACTCTGAACTGTGAAAAAACTCTCTATATTCCATTTTATAATACCAAAAAGACGGCACCCTTAACTCACTTAAATATAAGGTTTCACAAAAATACTTGCAATCCTATATTATGCTCTAGCTGTACAGAAATGAATACGGGAAATACAGTTAAATACTTAGGAATTATAATAGACAGCCAACTCAAATGGACAGATCACATTCAAAAGCTTGTTAATAAACTTAGGTATTTAACTTATATTTTTAAACGTTTAAAATACATAGTTGACATTAAAAGAATAAAATTGGTGTATCATGCATTGGTGCAATCATCAGTATCTTATGGAATAATTGGATGGGGGGGTGTGTATAATACACACATTAAGCCACTAGAAATAACTCAAAAATTAATACTAAAAATAATGTTGCATAAAGATATAAACTACCCCTCCGTGCAATTGTTCCATGAGGCTGAATTGTTAGATATAAGAAAAATTTACTGTAAACAATGTTTAAAATATATATTTACACGAAATGTTATTTTTACAAAAAATGAAAAGCGTTTTAGTAATAGGTTAAATAATGTATTTGAAGTTCCACTGTGTAACACTAGGCTTGCGCAAAGACATGCATATTTTATTATACCAAAAATATATAATGCTTTCTATAAGGCTACAGAAATTGATTGTAAAAATATATCCACCTACAGCAAGTATAAAAATGTATTAAGGTCTTGGATAAATACCGTCGACACAAACATTTACTTGCTGTAACATCTGACCTATGCTGTAACTTAACCAAATTTTTATTATTCTTTATAAACGTCTTTTGAATGTATTTCAGTAAACACTAAATCTATTCTTTATGTATTTAATTTAATTTTTTTTTTTTAAACTTCTACAATATATTGTATGTTTATGAGTAATTATCTGTCTTAAAATCACTCAAGTATACCCACGAACTGGCGATGCCTATGTGGGATTTTTTTGGTTAATCTAATCTATTTATGTTATTCTCTACTTTTTTAAAACTGTTTATATAAAAAGTTTGTATCACAAAATGTTACCAACTGTACCAAAAAAATTGTTAATAAATAAAAAAAAAAAAAAAAAAAAAATACTTAGTTGCAACTGGCTGTAGCTATAGTTCAACTTCCTGATGTACCTATTAACTTATTGATAGTTCTTCAAGTAATTCTTAGACATCGACAACAAATGGGTTTCTGGTCATGTGCCATATTGGTGACTGTCGAAACTTGTAAAGCAGCTATTGAATGGCAATTCGGAATAGTTAATTTACCTACGTGTTAAATAGATTTTTTTTTCGGAAATGCAAACGTACCTATTACGTTCCCCCTGACATTTCTCTACGCCCCTTTAGGGAGGCGTGCCCCTTTGGTTGGGAAATCCTGGTCTAAAGGTTTCCGCTAAACCCCTTTGCAAAACAGAACGGAAACCGTTCAACATTTTGAAACGAAATAAAAATAAAATATTTAGCCAAGTGGGCCTCCCGAAAAGGCTCGTGGGCCGCGGGTTGATCATCACTGGATTATAGCCTATAATCATATTATAGCTAAAATATTATTTATTGATTTTTATTTTTAACTTTATGAATAAAATCTCAAATTGTACAATCCATCCTAGACTTGCAGAAAAGTCAATAGATGTCGCATATTAAAAATAAAATTGATACAAATTTATCCAGACACTACCTAGAAAGCATTTATGTTCGGGTTTGAATCTTGCAGTCATACATAAAGATAGCAACCAAAAAAATATGCGTTAAGAAAATGAAGATAATGTTGGTGATTCTTAGTCGAAGTATGATACAGTTAAAAATGACCGAATCGGATATCGACTATCTTTTTCTGATTTTTCTGTTTCCAGTTTTCAATTCAGTTTCGCCAATATTGTCTTCATTTAATGAAATATTATTTATTGTTACCCATTAAGTCAACATGAATAAAATGCAGAAGAGTCGCGGAAGCAATGTTGATTTATTCTGACCAGTGCAGTGTCGTCAGCGCTGTAGGCAGGTTTTATCGGTTCGCAAAGAGATTTAGGACGGGTTGTTTCAAAAAATTTGATGGATTCATCAAATATTTGATGTTAATTTTTACGTTCTGTGTAAGTTCTATTCAAGTTCTGTGATTATTTCAGTTTTTTGAAGCAGCTGTCCTATAACTATATAATAACAGAACTTGAATAGAACCTACACAGAACGTGAAAATCAACTTCAAATATTTGATGAATCCATCAAATTTTTTGAAACAACCCATCCTTAAATGATGGTTTTCTTACCCTCAACTAATCATCATTTACCATGGCACGACGCGAAGCATTATTTCAAAGATAAACAAAAAATTAAGAGCACTCAACATTACCATTACATTAGAATGTACACTGTGTTGTATAATATCTATTTTTATGTTATTATCTTTTTCTTATGGCACTTTATTTTTATGTTCCTCGTCTAATAGCAGTACGTGTTACAGAAGCATATACTCATTAGAAAGTAATTTGTTCAATATCAAAATGCAAGAATGAAATGTTGTTTTTTTGTAACAATATTACAAATAATACATATATCTAAAGTAGCGATTAACAACCCGCGCACCGCGAACCCATTTCATGTGGCATGTGAGCCTTTTTTGTACTGCCCACTTGACCAAATAAAATTTTGCAGTAAAGAATATTCAACTGTTTACAAAAGCGTTTAGAGGAAAGCCCTTTCTTCAAAGTTTTGAATTAGTCGCTCATTATTAGAAGACAAAATTTTGTCGTTCAACCAAGTGAAGAACAAATTTTACCTTCACAGCGTAGCGCTTTTTGGTCGAGATCTATGTTTGATGAATTTTAAAAGTTTCCATTTTATAAAATACCAAAAGTTTTCTTGACTAAATGTTGTTTAACTTTCCGAACGATAAAAATCAACAGTTGGAAATATAAAACGTTCGCCTGCTGCGCTTTCTTTTTGCCTTCGATGAAAGCTTTTTTGGAAAATTCTGGTTTTATTAAACATCAATAAGGTTTGTGACACCACCGACTGCAAAGTTAACCATGTCAAGCTGTATGTAGCCTACCGCCTGCGGCCCGCCAACAAAATGAAAATGGATAAATAATTAGCCTTCCAGTTAAAAAGGTTGATGATCACTGATATAGAGCCAATAAAATCGAATAAACCTACCGCTCATCCGGCAAACATTAGAAAAATACTAATAATATTATAATAGATATTCCTTCTGCATTCATATTTTTATTTTCTTTTTTCTGTGTTTTTAATGGGTATATGTACCTATGTATATATACATATATTTTTGATAACTCTGTGAATGTAATAAGTAGGAGACGGAAAGCGGAGGCAAAACGAAAATTCCAGAGCCGCTAATTATTAAAGGCGAAACAATTAAACTATCGTTATTTGACCGGTCTAATTTGTTTTATGGGGCCAACAGACTTGGCTATAAAAGATAAAAGATCATTTGGTTTTGGCCTATTTCAGCGTATTTCGGCCTATTTTTGGCCTATTTTGTCATACATTTCCAATGTTTTTGCCTCCGCCAGCCGCCTACTAGTAATAAGTTAATTATTTATTTATTGTATAAAACTTTATTATTCTTTCCCTTTTATTTTTATTTATAATTTTTGTATATTTTGATTATTACTTCGCAAAAAAAGTTGCTCTGTATAAAAAAATTAAGAAATTCAAATTCTTTATATATTTTGTTCGTTCGATTAACAAAGAAATTAAAAAACATATTATATTTCAAGCAGAAAAACAAAAATTTCGTAAATATCCAGTCACAATAAAAGATTTCCATGCGTAATTTGTATTATTAGCCAATAACCGACCATTTCCGTAATTTCAACTAAAGTAAATAGAAATATCAAATGCCATCGCTAAAATTCTTTTGTCCATTTGAATAAAAGCGTCTCTTATTTGGTCATGCGAAAGTTGCTATCAGCGTGGATAAGCAATTGGATTTTAAGTTAATTGTCTTTGGCTTTGGTCACAATATTTGCAACAAACGGGTAAGATTGAAATTACGCTCGCAAATTGAAGCGTAATTTTTTTGCGTACGAATTCAGAGCCGAAATAATGGTGAGGAACCGTGTCACTTACTCCGGGCGTGATTAATATTGGTGCGCCAAATAAAAAAAATGGCTGTGAAGAGTTAAGGGGCAGCCCACTGTGCGTGGGCGGTAAAAGGGTGTATTTTACGTAATTATTTTCAAGCAAACGATGAATGGATTTTTAAATTAAAAGTCATAGTCAATATGTACATAAAGAAGACCTTATACAAATTTTTACACGAATTTAAAGTACGGTTTGCTGACGCTTGCTTTTCGGTAGTCGACAGCGATTAAGCAATTCGGCTCATCAGAAAAATAAAATAAAAATATATTTAGAAACAAGACATTTAGGTTTATGGCACCACGTAGGGGAATTTTGATATCTAGAAAGAAAAAAAAATGGCGAACTATCGAATTTTATTTCGGGTTTGTTTGGAAAATTTTCATCGTTCATAAAATATAAAAGGGGGCTTTTTATTAAAAAAATCCCTACCTGGTGCTACAGGGACGGGATTTTTAAACAGTTAATGACTTGGTGTGTGTAAATCGGGTGTACAGTTTTTTTATATGCTGTCAACCAAGTTGAAAAAAGTAGTTACGAGAAAAACGCGTTCAAAGTTTTGCTGAAGGATAATTCAATTATAATGAAGGATAATTCAACGTACAAACTGTTTCAAACTTTTCACATAAAATGCTGTATCTCTGTCAATTTCATGAATTTCTTTAAAACATCCATTTATAACAAATGCATCTTTCAGAAAATTAAATTTAAAAAAAAATTACAAAAAATATTTTTCCACAATGGTCTGTGCCTTAAGTAAAAGTAACACGACAAAGTTAATAATTTCTTAGAGACGCTCATATTCTAGTTATTACGTTATCGTGTATCACGTTTAATTTTTGTTCTAGAACCCACGTCACGACGTCTACCTACCGTGGGAAGGTAAGTAAAGGTAGGGACACGAATTTATAGAAAGCAAAAAACACATAGTAAAATATTGGAAATACATAAACAACAGCATTTTCGGAGGGGTTTGGAAAATATAATATATTGAACGGGGCGCGTAAGCAGTTCCACGCACTTTCGTGCTGCTGTAATTGGTGCAAGCACATACGGTGATGCTGTCATTATTGCAGATGCGAGTGAATAACAAATTTTAATTTTATAATTTTTTTAAAACTATTGTTTCGCATTGTAAATGTGCGAGTGATAGCTACGAACATCTTATGTTTACGTTTAAAATCCGATCTCCTCCGAGCGAAATCATGAACATGAACACGAACAATCGCTTGAACACCACTATAAACATTGCCAACTTTGATTGAAATTTGGGGTTATGTTAACTGCGCGAGCCTAGCCTTGTGACCTTAAATTGCGCTACCCTTGTGACTTTAAATTGTAAATAAATACTGTAGTAATGGATGATTATTTCTTTCGTGAACTCACTTGTAAATAAAGTCTATTAATTTATAAATCGGTTTCAGAGACACGGAAGAAAGTGACCAATTAAAATAGATATTCTATTCTTAATCCATGATAAATAAATACCTAATAAAAAATCGAGGTAGGTAGGTAGTTAGGTCTAACTAGAAATCTGCGTGTTCTCCTTTATACTTCGTCTACAATCTTCTCGCAAATTTTTTTATCAGAACCCGACTTTTGACATCTACGTAATTAATTAAGCATTCTAAATTCTTAAATAGCAACTTCAGGTCATAATAATTGATATTAGTCGGAATTCTTTCCTGATAAATAAACATCTACTAAAATATCTGTGTTTTCTCCCTGATTTTGCATCTCTTCTTCATCGGAACGCATTTTAACATTTATGTAAACCCCAAACGTCAAACGTCAAGTGTTCAGTGCGTACGCGTGGACAAGTCCTTACCACAGACCACTAGCAAAATTGTGTGTGACCGCACGAACTTCGCACCAATCTTTCAAACCATGTTTCAACAAACGGAGGAGACGGAAAATAAAAAATGTTTTTAGTGACGTTCAAGCGAACGTTCACGTTCATGTACATGGTTTCGCTCGCTGGAGACTCGACTTAACTAATCAACGAATGTTTTCGCGTATTAAATAATTTAAAAATTTAATGCGTTGTTGAATTGAAATTACCTTTCTAACATTCCTGTATTGATTTTCCTTGTGTTTTGAATAAACGTAACCAAGGAACCGGAATAAATTGCTACTTACTTCCCCTATCTGGTTACAACTGCCCAGGGCCAGTGGCGTGCATTGACCTGTGACCAAAGAGGGGCAGAGTGTAATCAATTTTTTTTTATTTCTCCATACATTTTTATTACAACATAATAATATTGTTTGACACATCTCCTAATAAAGGAGATGCTTGTGTTTAGGATAAGAGAACTTACGTATTACAAGTATTTAAAAAGTTACGGAGTGAAATTAAGTAATGACTTTTAATTTCCGGTGTGAATTTCGAATCTAAAATTGATTAGACAATTAATATCATTTTTTCAATCATTTTACACGACAATAAACATATTCATAACAGGAGATAGGGTAATTTTATAAGATAATGTAAACAATATAGATAAGTTGTACAAAATGCATTAGAAATGGTTAGCAAAACATAATATACCGAAGAAAAAATAAGAATTATAGTAACAATTCATCTTTCAAGTAGGGGTTTAATTCATCAATTGTGTATTGAATATTTGAAAATTGCCGTTTTATTATTTTAGCCAAAAGTGTAAATTTGTATTATGGAAACATTTTATCAATGTAGAACAATAGTGAGGTAAATATTGATAATTTTTTGGAAAAAAAAACACTCTTTCCTAAAAAATTATTTTATTTCCTCAATGATTTATTTTTTCTTGTGGTAGGCACAGCTTTTTAGCTTTTATGGTCGGTACGCCACTGCACAAACCACCGGTATTCAAAACAGCGCAAGGAACCAACACCTTAAATTATTACTGAAGGATTTGATGAAAACGGCTCTGATTAAAAATCCTTATTTACCCCTGATACGTTATAAAGCTAAAGCGTTTTATTAAATGATTAATTAAATTATTTTATAAATGACTTCGAGGGAAACAAAAAAGAATCTCCGGTAGACTAAAAAAAATATTTAATCCTTCAGGCTAATTTGTTTGCTTTTGGGAACAACTCATATATATCCTTTAGAAATCGTTGTGTTTCCCTTACTATCATGGCGAGAAGAATGTTAAAAAAAGTCATGTTGCTAGAAATAAAAAAAAAACATCACGCCTTATATTCAGTCTAAAAGTTAACTACAACGTAATGAAACAATGAAAAATGTACACCTTTATGAAACAAAGTTCCCGTCCCTAATTTGAAAAACAATTATGAAATTTTGAGGATTTAAAAAAAAATTATTTATCATGAAACGACAAAAAATGAAGCGAGGATAACGTTTATAATACATTTTTCTAGTAAAATATGTTTGTCTTTTTTTTTTTTCATCATAACTAATTTTAGTTATAAAAACAAATAAATTATTTTTAATGTTCAAAATTTTTATATTTGAAAAATTGCGTAATTAAAATTTACGGATTACGTAAGATTTTGACAGGTGCGTTTACATATGCATCCGACTTGTGGCAATTTTAATGATCACGGAAGTTGTTCGTGAGTTCGACCTGCGTAAATGCTCATGCGACCATTTATATCTGTAAATTTATTTGCGGTAAGATGGCTTCCTTTCAACAACGAACTACTGTCAAAACTACTTTCCGCTACTGTCAAATTTACGCGATTTTGTCAAGACGAAAAGGCCCAAATAAAGTGTTGGAATAGCAGTCATACGAGCCCACCCACCCTACGAGTATTTTCAAATTCGGTGATATTAGTTTCATACATTGTCGTACGTCGCCCGTGTCGTTTCTTGAATTTGGTAACTTAGAATAGTAGATGAATTTGTAAATAATTTCATATTGCCTCTTCTAATCTAATTCCGCGGCATTTCTTCCTCGCGTCATGTTGTAAGGCGTCAACTTTACCGTGAAACTCATGTGTAATTATGTTCACGGAATATTCTGTCTTTGGCAGAAAGGAATATTTTTCAATAAAATAGGAATATTTTTCATCACAAATTATATGTACACGATAAAAGCGTATTTTGCGGTTAGTAAATACTACTTACTGTTTAAATGAGCGATTTACGTAAGTTAGCGTAAGTTTTTTCTCGTAAATCGCTTACAAGCGATTACGATTTACGAGAAAAAAAACTACGTTAACTTACGTCAACTTACGATTTACGAGAAAAAAACTACGTTAAAACGCGATTTACGAGAAAAAAATTACGTTAACTTACGTCAACTTACTTTAGAAAAAAATTTACGAGTGTAAAGCTAGCCATAAGAGAAAGAGAAGTTACAACGGAGCTCAGTGGCAGAACCCTTTTATGAGAGTCCCAACTGCCTGGTACCAGCAGTTCTATGGTATCCCAAATTTGGTTGTTATTTGTTTGTTGTGAAGCTGAGAGACCTGGGGAAGGGAAGGAGGTGAGAAAGGGGAAGGTTGGAAGGTGTTCCGATAAATCATACAACAAACAGAACTTCGGTAGTAATTACGCATTGTTAGGGAGTGAACCAGAGGGTGAATAATATCACCGTGCGGGCACTAAAATAAAGGGGAAGTGCAGTGACGTCATTTCCGGTCTCGTCCGGGGAGGAATTTCCGGTCTGGAGGCGCCCAAGCGGACACGTCATACTACACTACACTTGGCACTTGGAACTTGGCCCGCCGTACGCCATACGCCATCAGTCTACACAGTTTGTATATCTATTATACACAGAAGATGTCGGCAGGTGTTATGTCAGTTAACCGGTTAAAAAAATGATTATCTTTCTGAAAGTTATCTTTTACTTTTGTAAGTACATACCTGCCTATCCAAAACAGCAATTAGTAAGAGGAATATAAACGCTAGAAATATTTCGATTTTCACGCCTTCAAAATTTCAAAATCGAGCGTCTTATTTGCACGAGGCAAGTAAGCGAAAAAGTGTTTTTTTTTAAAATTTATATTGTGCATAATTTTATAAGAATGAAAAAAGTTAGAAAATACAAAACCTCAAAATAGTCTTAGCCCTAAATTGTTTCTTATATTAAAATTGTTTCTTATATTACTTCATAGTTATATTACTTAATATAAGCAAAATATAACATTTTAATACACTTTATATTGTTAAAGTTTCCAGTTAGCCTAGTTATAAACCCCAACATTTTTAAGCCCTTATTACAGATTTCTGTTATGTGGTTAACAAATGAAAGATTTGATTGAAAAGTGATGCCCAAGTCTTTAATTTGCATTAATGTCTGAAGAGCATTGTTATCAATGTTGTAATTAAATATCACTGGATTTTTTATTCTAGAAAATCTAACAATTTGACATTTTGAGATATTTAAATAAAGTCTATTTTCCATACACCAAATTAACAATTTGTTGATATTATCTTGAAGAATGTTGCAATGATAAATATTTTCAATAATTTTAAAAATTTTGAGGTCATCAGCAAAAAGTAAGATAGATACATCATGAAATATTTTTGTAAGATCATTTATAAACAAGATAAATAAGATTGGGCCAAGGTGTGAACCCTGTGGAACTCCACTTGTTGCATTAATTTTTTCTGACAGGGAGGATTTAATTCTAACTATTTGTTGTCTTCCAGTAAGATAGCTTTTAAACCAGGCTAATATATTGCCGCGTATACCAAGCTTTCCTAATTTCCAAATTAAGATTTCATGGGAAACTGTATCAAATGCTTTACTGAAATCAGTATAAACAGTGTCCACTTGTTTTTTTTCTTTAAAAGCATTGTTTATAAAATTTTCATAAATTATTAAGTTGGAAAGAGTACTTCTACCTGGCATAAATCCAAACTGGTGAGGTGATATAACAGGTTTTATTTGTGTAAAAAGTTTGTCAAGTATTAGGCTTTCAAAGAGTTTCGGTATGGTGGATTGAATACATATAGGTCTGTAATTACAAACACCACTTTTATCACCCTTTTTGAAAATTGGAGACAAATAACTAATTTTCCACTTATCAGGAAAAATTCCACTAGATAAAGAAAGATTAAAAAGTTTGGATAATGGAAGAGCAATTACTTTGATACATTCTTTGATAAATATTGTAGGGATATTATCCGATCCAGCAGATTTGTGGATATCTAAGGATTTAACTTTAGTAATTACATCAGATGTACTTATTGTACACTGTGAAATATCAAGAGTTTCATCTAGAGTAGTTGTTGGAATAGGAGAATTATTTGAGTCTGTTGAATAAACATTTTTAAAAAATTTTGCAAACAAGTTAACAATACCATCAGTATTATTGCTATGGCTGCCACTTAGGTGCATAATGCTCGGAAAATCTGAATCATCTTCTTTAAGAGATTTCGAGTATTTCCAAAAATAACTAACATTATTAATTATGGAGTTTTGAATATTATTTAAATAGTTACGGTAGCAGGTCATAGACATTTTTTTACACGAAGTTCTTAAATCTTTAAATTCAATATAATCAGAATTTTTTCGATATAATTTATATTCCTTATGTTTTAGTTTTTTGGTAATAAGAAGATTAATAAGTTCATTGGAATACCATTTTGGATAGGTGCTTGGCTTATATTTCATGGTTGGAATATACATGCTAATAGCCTTTCCCAAAACAGAATGTAAATAATAATTTTTTATACATAGAAAAGCTAGTAAAAGCTTCAATTTATCGGTAGCATATTTTTTTATGTTCCAAAGGTAAACCGATTCGTCGTAAATCTTAATAGGATTTCACGTATAGCTTCCTCTTAAGCCGCCGCTACCCGAATTTCTACCGATTTCTCGCATATCTCCCTTGAACATTTGAAGTTTGTAAGCTCTTAAAAAATATATGTTATTTTTGAAGATAATATCTAAACAATCCACATGCCGAAACGCAAATTATACAAAATTCCTTTGATAGAAAAAAATCGTAAAGTATGCTCCGAAAATTTTTATTTTCACGGTTGTCTCTATTATTTAACAAGTTATATGTATGAAAAAATTCACAGTGTTTCTTTGGATGTTGTTTTAGACAACCCCCACCAGATTTTTGCTCTATTCTAAACGAGTCGTGTTTTATTAAACATTTTCATAATTTTCTCTTAAATTTCGTCGTTTTAAATATATGCGCGCTCTCTTCAACATTCGTAATTGCATATCTCTCCATCTTCTTTTCTTCGACAGAGGATACGGCGCCTTAAGTCACTAGCAGTTAAAAACCTGCGGGCGGCGGGCGACACGACAGCTTTGTAACAAACTTCGCGAACGAAGATAGTTTTGGATAAGGCGCAGCGTCAGAGATGAACTCAAAGTGGAAATCTTAAATTTCAACCGTACAGACGCTAGCGCATTAAAACAAACAGATTTTTTTAATCTGCGAAAAAAACCTCACATAAAAATGGAAAGTAGTCAGATTTTAATGAGGTTTTTTTTACGTTAGCTCCAAAATAGGGGGCCCTACCGAAGTTACCAAACATAGCGAATCACTTGGGGTGAAGGATAATTCAATATATAAACTTTTTCAAACGGTTTCACATAAAATGTTGTATCTCCGTCAATTTTTCGAATTTCTTTAAAACTGGTAAGAGCATTCGTAATAAGTGCATCTTTCAGAAAATAATAAATTAAAAAATTTACAGTGTCCTCGTGACTTAAAGCCTTGTTTAGGATTTGATCAAAGGAAAATGAAAGCGTTTTGAGGCCCCAGGCTTGGGGCGGGCCGCCCCCTCCTTAGTCCGCCACTGTGCGTAGATATTAGTATTTATTGTGATTTGCAACGGTAACCAAATCTAATACTTCTGTAGGTTCTTCATTGCTGAGGTTCGTGACCTCTATTCCAATTTCCATGGTGGACAAGGCTCCTCCATTCCTCCGGCCATGCGCTGCGTAACGTTTTGACACAGATATACCAGACGCCAGTGATCCTTGGTCACTCCAGCGCATTGGTGACCTTCCTCTGCCTTCCATTTTGCCAGCGACTATGAGTTTCTCAAAGTTAGAGTCCTCAGTTTGGCGAGCAATGTGTCTAAAGTATCTTAAGATCCGTCGTGGACAGATCGTTGAAAGCCTATTGTGGATAGGGCTGGTCTGGTACCACACAAGGTACTCATAAAAGGCCTGCCACTGAGAGCACTGTTTCAATTTATTTTTCTCTGAAGTGCGTTGTTTATGAGAAAGTTTTAGAGGTTATAATGGATCTAGCAGCGGCATGCCTGTAGTAAAAAACGTGAATTAATTATTTAATGTATATAAAAAAGGCATGCTGTTGCAGTTCAACTTCTGACAAACTGCAAATAAATTGATTAAGACGGAAAATTGCAATGAATATCATTATGCAATACGGAAACCTGAACCAATTATTAAAAGTAATACATAAAAAATGCACGATGTTGCAGGTCAATTTCTTGCGATTTGCTAATAAATTGGCTTAGGTAGGTAATTAATTGGTAGTATTTGGATTTTGTCCTGGGTATCTTGTGAAACGTAGCTGACTTTGCGAATTAAGAGAAATACGATAAGTTAAATGTTAAATTGAACAATGTAAAGGCTGTCCATGGAATCTTGAGCATTTATCTCTAGCACGACTCCGGGGTACCTAGCATGGTCGATCGTTGTAACTAGACAACTGATTTTATGAGAGAGATATAAGTATATCTCTCTAATTACGCATATTTTAGCCCTTTTCTCCAATCGTGCGTATTTCGTTTAGTAGCGGGAGGTACATATTTGTTTCTGATGCCGCGCCATACATGGTGAAAGCTGGTCAAGCCCTGCAAACTTTTTATCCAAATTTACGGCACTTTACCTGCTTAGCTCAGGGGTTTCATCGCCTTGCAGAAGAGATAAGGCAAGAGTATGGGAATGTTGACAAATTGATTTCCTCTACAAAAAAGTGTTTTTAAGAGGACCGTCGGGTGTGCAGTTTTACAGAGAAGAGCAATTGCCAAATGTAGCATTGCCGCCAGAACCTACAATAACTCGATGGGGTACTTGGTTAAAGGCGATGTTATTCTATGCTGAAAATTTTGAGGCCGTAAAACAAGTTGTTGGTCAATTTGAAAGTTCTGAGGCCATTGCAATTCAGTCAAGCAAGCTAGTATTTGAAGACGCATCCATTACACAGAATATTGCCCTCATCTTAACACGTTTCCACAAGTTACCAGATGCCTTTCTCTATTTACATCAATAGAAATACTGGAAACAACGACCGAACTCGCCAAAGCCCTTCCTAATCCGAAAATAAAAAAAAATAAATATCAGAAAATATTCGTAAAAAGTTAGACGTTATTTTAAATTATTACTTTAAGAACCCGAGTCTTGAAGACATGAAGAACATTAATGCCTACATCAATGGCACAGGTCATACCCTGCCTAAAGAGGTATCTCCAAAAATGGCGCCAAATTTTAAATTTTGTTCAATGACGTCAGTTAACGTAGAGAGGCCGTTCTCAGCGTACAAATTAATACTGGGTGACAAACGTCACAAATTTGCGCTCGAAAATTTGGAAAAATACTTAATTGTATATTGTCACCAAAACTACGCATAATTTTATGAATTTTTCTTTTAAGTCTTTAATTAAAATGTATAAAAATATATTTTAATTAAAGACGGTACAAAAATTTTGCATTGTGCATATTTTGGGCATATCGCGAATTTTTAGTGCATATTTCGGCCTTTGTAGTGCATATTTGCATGCATATTTTGGCAATTTGTTAGTGCATATAATCCGACGTCTAGTTATAACCCTTTACAATACGATATTGCCCAAATCCGTCATCCATGGACCATGGTCAGTTGGCAATATTTGCGATCACGGTCAATAATTGGGTAAGAGAAATTCCAACCGACAATTGACAAATTTTAGTCTGGATTCCATAGTATCAGATAAGTTTCGGTTAGCTGTCAATATAACTGTCTAACTGGAAGACAACAAATAGTTAGAATTAAATCCTCCCTGTCAGAAAAAATTAATGCAACAAGTGGAGTTCCACAGGGTTCACACCTTGGCCCAATCTTATTTATCTTGTTTATAAATGATCTTACAAAAATATTTCATGATGTATCTATCTTACTTTTTGCTGATGACCTCAAAATTTTTAAAATTATTGAAAATATTTATCATTGCAACATTCTTCAAGATAATATCAACAAATTGTTAATTTGGTGTATGGAAAATAGACTTTATTTAAATATCTCAAAATGTCAAATTGTTAGATTTTCTAGAATAAAAAATCCAGTGATATTCAATTACAACATTGATAACAATGCTCTTCAGACATTAATGCAAATTAAAGACTTGGGCATCACTTTTCAATCAAATCTTTCATTTGTTAACCACATAACAGAAATCTGTAATAAGGGCTTAAAAATGTTGGGGTTTATAACTAGGCTAACTAGAAACTTTAACAATATAAAGTGTATTAAAATGTTATATTTTGCTTATGTTAGAAGCCAACTTGAGTACAATTCTCCTGTCTGGAATCCTCATTATAATATGCACGTACAAGCTGTTGAAAGAATACAAAACGAATTCTTACGTTTTCTAAATTTTAAAATGGGTATTTCAGCAAATATGTTAAACTACAACACACTTTTAAACGATATGAATATGCTTAAATTGTCAGACAGAAGAATTTTCACTGACTTGGTATTTTTATATAAAATTCTAAATGATTTAGTTGATAGTCCGGTATTACTTGAATTGATAAGCTTCCGAATTCCACTTCGTAATACTAGAAGTCAGGATTTATTTCAGTGCAGAAATTCTGGGACTAACTATCATATGTATTCCTCTTTGCCCAGAATACTAATGGAGAGAAACAATTATACCAAGTCAGTGGACATCTTCAATTTATCTTTGAATAAATTTAAAATATTGTTATTGAGGCAGTTCAGTTATGTACAATAAAATGTTTTTTCTATGCTATATATGTAAAAGCCCCGAAAAAGGGCGTTTATTCATAAATAAATAAATAAATATACCATTGAAGAAGAAGATAACACTTTTAAATCTAAATGAAAATATGAAAGAAAACAAGACACAGAAAAACAGAAAAAGACAATGGTCGCAACTGGGACTCGAACCCAGACCTCTCGTCTAACCGGGACGGCGCGTTTTCCAATTTCGCTATTGCCACCTTCTGTCAAACCGTCATATTTGTCAATCTCATATTTCAAATATTTAGAATCATTAATATTATCTTCAACTAGTTCTTTTTCCATATTATAGGCAACTACTCTTTTTATTGGAAACAATCATTCAAAGAATTGGTTTGTAACCTGAATAGCGTCTCGGATAAATGTATCCGAATTTATTCATATGGAACTATTGACTTTAGACGAGACCGGTTAGATGAGAGGTCTGGGTTCGAGTCCCAGTTGCGACCATTGTCTTTTTCTGTTTTTCTGTGTCTTGTTTTCTTTCATATTTTCATTTAGATTTAAAAGTGTTATCTTCTTCTTCAATGATATATTACGTTGATGGGAATAACCTACAAAAGTTATAAAAAGAGAGTTTTTCTCGTAAAAAATTAAATAAATATACATTTATTTGAATTATTTCGTTCGTTAATCAAAATTGCTGGCTTATTTAATGAACGTTTTGAACTAACGAAGATTTTTGTATTGAAAGAAGTCATATACGCGACCCGTAGACTTTATAATTCAACTAAGACGCGACCAAATTATTCAGTTTGAATTTTGATAAACTGAAGTGGCTGAAATATGACTAAAGAAATGATTAACTAATTAACTCCCGTCTAGTGTCAAAAAGTAAATGCGGACTGCCAATCCATATTAAGGTTTGTATTTTAATTCAACATTGCCAAATTATTTATACTAGTGGTCGCCCAATGGTCGAAATTCGACCATAATTGTAATGTTTTTTCATGTTTGACATTCAGTAAGACCATAGACAAATAATATTAAAGACAAACAATATTAATCTATTCGCAATTTGACCATAGACTTTAACAATAAACAATAGAGTAAAGACGCGTGTGTGTGTGTTTCAAATACATGGTAGTATGTGTAATGTTTTTATTATTGATTTAATGTATTTTTATGCATAATTTTTGAAAAATATTAGCATTCTGCACTCCTCCTCTATATAAACTATAAGTGTGCGAAATTTCATTCTCATCCGTCCGCGCAAATATCGTAAAAAGGGGTACAAAGTTTTGGCTTCACGTATTAATATATTGATGATGATGATGATTTTTACGTATTTGACTGGCGTTTGACGTTTCTGAATGTGAATTTATGGACAGATCCGCCAGTGTTGCCAGAGTATATCAATTTCTAATATATTCCCCACTAATATCGGTTCTGCTATCAACAGTAAAACTGTTCTAGGGATATCGATATAAAATCATCGGAAGTTACTCCTAACGATCTGTAAATTATCCGATATTGTAAAGTTATCGATTTCACCATGCGATCGAGGACCTAACAACCTAATGCGATCCTGTTTAAAACTAGGCTATTTTAATTCAGTGCAGTACCTATTAAGTGCCTTCGTATTATGCAGATGGAATTGTAGAACACTTTCCAACGTGACTCTTTCACATGTCACACATAGGTGTCGGGTGTCGGCTAACAAAAGAGGTAAATGTTTGCCCTTGCTCTCAATAAAAGTATGTCGATTGACAGACGATAAGTCTTCGGGGCTTCTCACGCACATCACGTTAAAATAAACCACAGTGTAAAGTGAATATGGGCTGGTATATCAGTTTTTTAGTAAGGTACCTATCACTAGGCCTGTCTTGTCAGAATTCCACCAGAGAGCAACTTGTGAGAGTGAGAGTGCTCTTGGCGAAGTTACATTAATCAGAAATGATTTTAGATTTTCACGGGCCAAAGTGTTTTCATTATTTATTTTTTATGCCGTGTTGCGTTACCTCTTTAGCCAACGTTTCGAACAGCGTTACAGTGTGCATCATCAGGACAGATAAAAAAAACACTGTACGCCATCACACGTCTGCCCTGATGTTGGTCACTGAAACGTTGTCCAAAACGTTGGCTAAATAATAATCAGTGGCGTAGCGTGCGTATCAGCTGCCCTGGCGGAAAATTTCACCGTCCCCTTACTTAGGTACTTCAATTTAAAAAACTAAAATATATAATAATTCTAAAGAACTTTTATGCAAGAACAATCATCATTATTGTGTATTGTATAGGTTACAAAATAAAACAGTCATGTATATATAGGTTTCACAATATAATAATCACATTTGTTACAAAAACTCTTACACGTATAATTGTCAACGCATCACTCACGGACTTCACTGAAGTCCTGAAATCATTCTCGCTGAATATTAGTCAAAACATGAACAATCCAAGTGCAAAATAAAATAGGAGAATTCTTGCAATTAAGTACAGATGGTGTTGCCAGTCACTACAATGAGCAAGATGTCATTATTTTACATTCATTTAAGGAAATGGATTCCCCAGTTTTGTCACAGAATAAGTAATGAAAAATTCCGTGCTCATTTCAATCGGTGCGAATCGCAGATGCGACAAAAATATGAAGTGAGATGGTTTTAATTTTCACAAGATATTATTATTATTTATTGAAATTTGGCCGCCCTTTAAATTTAAAAAATAAGTTGAGCTTTATCGTTTTCTCACCGAAATTTCTATTATTGGGGCTCACTGAATGCATCAGTTTCCTGAAATCAGATCAGAAAATTATGGACGCAATTTTTTTAGTAAAAATGTGTATTATTAAGCTTTTGTATTTTATCTAATAATGTATTGGAAAACATTAATTGTGGTCATTTTCAATCTGGGTTTCATTTTTGTTGCATTTATACAATTTTTTCCGTGGCATTTAACATAATGGACACAGAGGTATGATTACCTGCCTATGTATTACTGATGTGTGTCGATGTTCATTTTACCAGAACCCAAATCAGTAGAAAATCTCAAAAGCAATAGAATTTAAACTGCCACTTAATTAATAAAGTAAATATTTTATTAACTCACTATTGTTGTGAAGATAGTCACGCTATCCAAAAACAATTTTCAAGTATGCACGCAATTAAATGATCACGCCACCATCAAACAAAATTTATATTAATCAAATATAAACAATTGAACATTTTTTTAAATATTTTTATCACAATTAGATACTTTATCGCTATAAACTATCTTATGACCTTAAATCTAACACGTTAAGATGCAGATAATAGGCAGTTTATCGCATATAAGAAATCGTTAAATATATCCGTATGCATGCGTTTATTTCTATTGTTTAGAAGTGTCAATGGCCCTGAATAGAGCAAAGTCTTCCTTCCAACTCATATCTTGCTGCATAACTTCTTGTTTTTCAGGCATCAGTTCTTTCGGCCTTGACGGCATACACGAACCTAGTTTTCGGTTGACAAACATACAAATTGCTTTCAATTTAAACAGTGACAAGAAGCTTACTTCCTCCCCCTCGTAAAATCATATTTAATTACGCAAATCCATTATTAAAGCAAAGAACCATATTAAAATTGTGCAAGTACAATGTGGATAATATTTGAATGAATTTTGCTTAACCCTTATTTTATTTGGAAAGGCATCTGCCAACAACGATCACTGTTTGATCAAAATCGAGTTGATGAAATCTTTGGTCATAGGTACACTTTTTTCATTGAGAATCGTAAAATTTAGTTTCCAAAGGGGTAATCTTAAAAACTTTACAAATTAAAATCTAAGCAAAACTAGCAAACCGACTTCTTGTGATGTTTTAAAGACGTGAACCAGTAAAATCTAAAAAAAAAATATAAGTTAATTTCTGCTTTTACTATACTAAAGAAGCCGCCCAAAGCATCGAACAAATGTTGAAATCGGTATCGACATGGTTTTAATCTAACATACACTGGTGCTCAAGAACTTAACATCTAATTCATCTGTTGAGTACCTTCTTAAAGTATATAATAGAGTGTAATAATTTACAATCGTTTGTTCCCGCACTTCTGCTGTCCTGCCATTTGACAGAAAATTCTAGGAAATGCTTCTATTTTCCGATTTGTTTTCAGGTGTATCAGAATATTTTACAAGAAAAATCAATATTATCATTATGCGTTTCCTGCTCACCACCCAAACAATAACACATAGAACAAAGAATGTAACACTAGAAGCGTTTTCCATACAAATTTTAATGGAAACAAAATGTCTCATTTAGCCCAACCCCCCGCTTGGTATACACTCGCTTACACTCGCATGAAATCGTAGATGTCCATTTCAGAACACAGTTTTGCATGAAAAAATAAGCCCGAACTAGGCTTATTTTTGGATCGTGAACCCGCGCCCAAGGCACTTCTTGCATGAACATAACAAGGAAGTATTTAGATTGTGCTGATAAATAACTTTGAACACTATGTTCAAATAGGTTCCATGCCAACTGAGAATAAAGTCAACTCAACACCTCCTTGAAAAGTCATCAAAAATCTATGAAAAAAATCATTTTAAATTAGCCGATAACCCTAACCTAACGTAACCTATTTAACCAAATTTTTATATATATTTTTTTATCACTCTAAATGACTCATTTGAGATGGTTCCGAGTTGGTTTCATTCCGAGTTGTCCGGTCACCGTTCGAATAACAATCCACGATTACCTAAATTCATGGGAATCGAAAATAACATTTTTTATAAGAAAACTAAGTTCAGAAACACGGTTTTGGTCGTTGTTTTTTAATTTTATTTAACAAAGTTTTTCTTGTGTTTTCGACAATTTTTCCATAATCATTTTATAAAAGGCATCACAATTGAACAAAAAATAATTTCTTTGTTTTAAAAATAAGCACAGGAATTTTCTTAAAAATTTCGCACACCAAGGTTGGTACCTGCTCCTGTCGGTGAGTGAGTGATTGGTATGAATTACAGGGGCATGTATTTTGAGATCCAAGAACACAACAAGCAATTGGATGGACAGGAGAAGAAGCTTGGCTTATAATCAACCGGCAAAGAAAGGGGACAAAAGGGATGAACTTTGGGGTTGCCAATAACCTTTTCTTCAAGCCTTGTATTGTATTGTATTGATTTGTTTGCTTTATTATTAATTATTACCATCTCTGAATCAATGATAATGCATCGCTGACTTCTCATGGTATCTACATACCTAGATTATTTTCCCTTGAAACGTTTGACAGGTGTGTGTTTATTATAATTATTACTATTCGAATTTCGACCGATTTCTTACATATCTCCCTTAAACATTTGAAGTTTTTAAGCTCTTAAAAAAATTTGTGTTATTTTTTAAGATAATATCTAGATACGTTCCACGCCGAAACGCAAATTATATGAAATTCCCTCGATAGAAAAAAATCGCAAAGTATGCTCCGAAAATTATTTAAAACAAGTCTATTTCTATTATTTTACAAGTTATATTTGTGAAAAAAAAATCAAAATGTTTCTTTAAATGATACTTAAGATACGTTCCACGAGATTTTTGCTCTATTTTAAACGAGTCATGTTTTATTAAGCTTTTTCGCCATTTTCGCTGCGATTTCATCACTTACAATATAAGCGCGCTCTGTCCAACATTTGTAATTACACATCTCTCCATCTTCTTCTTTTTCAGCCGAATAGCGCCGCCTTAAAGATAGATTTTAGGATTCTCTGAAAATTTGCATAATAAATTTGATTGAATTTATTTGTTCTTTTACATTTAGAATACTTTCAACATCGCCTTCATGAAAGACATTGAAACGTTGTTTGAAATGGTTTTGGTTGAGTTTTGTAGACAAATCTAAGTAAGCAGTAAATTACCATCACTATTTTCACCATCTCCCCACTCCCTTCAGTCTCTTAACATACCCGATTGAAGATGCCGTAGTCACACCTGAGCGGTGTTTTCATTGCACCTTCACATAAGCATTTAACTATCATTGTTGGCAGTGTTGGCACTATCGTCACCAACGAATTCAATTTAAAGAATTTTAAAAATTCCCACGTTTGTGTTTACCTCAAAACTCAATTTATTGCTCTTTTCATCTGATGAGAGGCAATAATATCGTGTGGTTCAATAACTCGGCGAGTGAGAATATCCAGCTAAGTAAGCGGCATTAACTCAGCACACGATAACCCAAAAATTGGTGGCCATCACAACAATGTTCATTACTGCAAATTAAATTGAGTATTCAGGCAATTAAAAAAATAATTAAATAACGCGGAGCCTGAGAAGCAGCCATCATTATTCTTCTCCCCAGTGGTTAAGTGGACCAAAATAAATTTCCCAAAGTAAACCATAACATAACGCAAGACAGTCTCTGGTATCTGTCATCGGCTTCGTTTCATGGATGATATTATTATAACTACTAGGTACTTCTTTTTCACCGCATTGCGCATACACTAGGAGCATCTATTCAGAACCTTTTTATGTGAATACCGCACAAGAGTCTCAAGTGGTTCGCTACATTTGGAGAATCAGCAAGGATGCGCGGATTCATGGGGTGAGGTTTGTCCTGGACTCTCTGCGGTGTACGCGTCTGTCCACCAACTGTGAGGCAGGTGGATCGGGAGTTGCCGGTTGAGGAAGACCCTTTGACCTCTCCAATTGGACTCTCTCGATCATAGATATATTTGGACGACGCTCTCGTACACCGCAGTGGAGGGGATGGATTCCTCTTCCTCCATTCCTTAAAAAGACCTTCCACACAGCATCCCCAAAGATGTCATAAACCAGGGAATTAGTTTCTTTAGGACCTCTTGTAAGGAGTTAATTTAACAAAAAAAACTGCTTGACCGTCTGGAACCAGAGAGACTATGGTACCTCCAATGTTGTGAGGCTGAAGATAGATAGTAGGAGGAGAAGACAGGGAATAAGAAGTCGGGGATGTTCGTGACTATTCAGATGCAGTCACCAAACACGGCTTGTGTATCTTCAAGCAACGTTCCGAACTTGTTTTGTTTATCACTTAGGAGATAAACCAAAGAAGTTCGATCTAAACCAATTTAAAAGAAAACTGATGTCGCTTAGCCTAAGGCATAAGCCTTTTAACTCCTAGATCTGAGTCAATAAATATTCAAGAATAAATTAAGATAAAATTGACTTTACTTTGTAATACGCCTCCAACACACTTATTTCTGTTTATCCCTTCAGTGAAATAAGTTTTGCAGATGTGTAAACTTAGATTATGTACAGTCGGGGGCGTCGCTACTGTTAATATTATAATATACCAGTCCAAAAAAGTATTTCGTTCGTTATCTACCTACTCTTTTGCCCTTGCATGAAATGGTTGGTTGAAAGAATACTTTTGTAAATGAAACAATATTTCCTTGTTAGAACCACCGTATTTTTTATTTACGCTGACCGGTTTCAGAACGACCGTTAGTTCCTTAGGGCATATATGTAAAATATTTAGTATTTATATTTTTGCTCTGAGGAAGGAACGGTCGTTCTGAAACCGGTCGGCGTAAATAAGAAATATAGGGTTTTTAACAAAGAATTCTGTAATTTATTTATAATGGATACATTTTTCTTCCTAAGCCCGAGCTTAATATTTTCCGAAGAATTCCAAATGAGGTACTTTTCTAAGTAGGTAAACTATAGCTTAAATGATCATCTGAAAAGAAAGTCGATTTTAATGAGATACCAGTTTTATGAAATTTTATTCAAAGAAAGGTTTGATCAAAATTTAGAGCCATCATCCGTTCATTCCTTATAAGAGTAGACCATTTAATGGTAATATCTATAGAAATTCGGATACCTGTGGAATGCCCCACCTGTACTCGAATCTCGTAGGCTAAAGGGAACTTCCATATTGAAAGGTTATGTATGTTTTAATCCGATGATCTCTGGCTTTCTATTTAATGTAGGTAGGATCGACTTAACTAAAGATTAGCGTTTCTTTATACTAAGTTTTATAAACAGGTGATAATTTAAAGGATTGCATAATTTATTACTCAACCTACCTACTACTTAGGTAATAACGATTTTGTCATCTTTAGTAGAATAAAAACCTTTTGAATCATTAGGTCATTAGGAAAAACAGTTCCTGAATTTGCATCACCGCACCGTTGTGTTACGTTTCGTTAAGTTGTTCACTAGTTAAAAACTTAACGAAAATATGATTTTTAATATTCGCTAAAAAAGTTCAGAGTTTGAGCAATCCGAGCCGAACCAAAAGCCGAACTAATGCTGTCCGTTCTTCCCTTTCAGACTTGAATTAACATTGGCAGTGATAGAACACGTTTGATGCTTGATGACAATTGGTGTGAGTTATTTGAACATTTTTTACTGTGTGTATATATATTTTTTTTCAATACTTTAGAAGAGATTACTGTTTTCATTTTAAAGAACGTTAGGTCTCAGAGGGCGTGCCTCAAATATAATGTTAAAAATTATCTCTTCAAAATTCGCAAATTCACTTTGTGGCTCATTATTAATTTAATGAAAACAAATAACTTTGTGTACACCACTATTTAATTAACAATATCAACATGTTTCGAAAACTATGTTTTCTTCGTCAGGATAATAAGTTAATAAAAAATAACAAAAGGCAAACAAGTATAGACAAATTAGAACATAGACAAAATATTAGAAAGGAGAGGTGATTAATTACTTAAAATATCATAAAAAACAATTATATAAAATAAAATATAAAAATTATTTTAGGATGGGTGAAAATTACATTAACATAATGAAAAATCTTTTGTG
This sequence comes from Glyphotaelius pellucidus, assembly GCA_936435175.1. Classification (NCBI taxonomy): domain Eukaryota; kingdom Metazoa; phylum Arthropoda; class Insecta; order Trichoptera; family Limnephilidae; genus Glyphotaelius; species Glyphotaelius pellucidus. Next base: position 26,883,151 of record OW386538.1, on the reverse strand, counting down.
GTGTACACAAAGTTATTTGTTTTCATTAAATTAAAAATTATTTTACACCGAAAAAATAAAATTTGCTTCAGTAAAAAAAAATACATAAAAATTAAAAATTTAAAATACACCACAAAAAATTGGGTGGAAAAAATTGGGTCGAGATTAAACACAAAAATCATCTTTTAAAATATAAAAATGATTTCCGCCTGAACTAGGAGCTAAAAAAATTGAAAAATAGCATACGAAGCCAGTTATGTCAGCAATTAGAAAACGAAAATGGCCAATTTGAGGAGTTAACATAATTTATATAACAAACAAATTTTGAAACCTTTAATTCATGATGGAATTCAGCTTGTACCTAAACAACAATTTAAGGATTGAATACAATTTAAATGGAAGTGTTTTAATCTTTGAAAATGTTGAGGGTGGTAACCGGACAATTCAACAATATGCAACATTATCACTCCATTGAAAAGTTATTAAAAAGGATGAGGTTTTGAAACAAAATAAAAATAATAAAAAATGGTTAAAGAAGCTAAAAAATCATCGCTGTTAATGACTTTTGATTTAAAATTAAAATAAAATTTAAAAAAAATTAATATTTTTTACAAAGAAAGACAAACATTCCCGGGTTACGAATAACCCAACAATGTTTGAAAATCTTCTACCACCACCACAATAAGCGGAAAATGCTGCTTGTGTCGTGATAGAGGACCTAGCAGAGGAATTTATTTATTTATTTATTAGTTTTATTGTAATAAATAGTACATTTAAGTTTACAATTTTCTAATTAATTATATTATATCATATTTCAAACTATATTTTTCTTGTTTTATGTATCTCCTACAATACATTTTGAACTTTCCAATTGGTGCAACCTTTAAAGTTTCTGGTAGAGTGTTGTATAACTTCATCCCTTTGTATAGTAAACTGTTCTGCGTATTCGTTTTGTCCTTTTTTTGTAGTCTGATTTCCTTGCAAGTCATTGTATTGTGTCTGTGAATGTCCTTGTTGTATATAATTTTGTTTGAGAAGTATTTTGGTAACATGTTGTTCACTATTTTATGGATAAATAATATCGTGAATCGAACACGCGACGCCCGGATGGGACCCATGCCGAACGCGATGCCAACTCAGCCACTGACCGGTCATAAGGTAATACTTTCAAAGAGGTATTGAAATTCAACTTGGTTGGGTTGGCATGGAACCGTTGAAGGTAATAAATAATACTACTTAGTGTAAAATATTATAACTTGCTCTTTAAAACCCGCTCCGCCCGTCTAGGCCCTGCGGGCGGTGGGCTACAGGACAGTAGCTTTGTAACAAACTTCACGTATGAAAATGGTTTTGCACAAAACGCGGCATTAGAGATATACTTGAAGCGGGTTCTTAAATTTAAATCATTCAGACGCTGGGGTATTAATACTATCAGATACCTGAATAAAAAAAAAACACTTTATAATTATATATAACTTTCTCTACTTTAGGGAATGACTTATTTTAATGAGTTTTTCTGAATGTAATCCTTTGAAAGGTATATAAAATTTAACCTTCATCTGTATTCCATAACCTCTGAACCTACCTACATTTGCTGTCAGATGAAAAATTTCCCTCAAACGGTTTTCAATGATATTTTACGGTATCTTAACCAACGAGAAATTTAATCATTGAAGATAAGATAATATTAATAAATCTAAACGAAACATGAAACAGAAAAAGCAATGAAAATAAAAAAGTTAACTGTCGCAACTGGAGATCGAGCCTAAGATCTCTGTTTCACCGGGACCCGTATTTTTCAAAACCTAGCACATTTCACTCATTTCAGTCGCCAAGTGGCCTTTACGCTGCTTGCCGGTGTTCGCCACGCGACCGCCCGCCCGCTACAGACACTCTCCTTTGTATAAATAGATAATATTTATTATCAGCATAATCACAAATTGCATCAAAAGTTTAAAAGATGCCCAACTTAAGTTGAACAATGGAAAATTACACCTCTATAGATGTTATTATTTGGAAGCAATCCACCACGAATCACGATCACAATAATGCTTTCTCTTCAGGATAGGTAGGTTTTTTAACAATAAAACCACTTTTTAAGTGATTTTAGTATAATCATTTGACTCAATAAGGTGCCACACTTTCCGACCACTTATTTTGTGCCACCATCGAACAGTATTAATACGGTAACGTCTGTGTGGTTGAATTTCAGAACCCAGTTTCGGGTGCATGTTAACGCCACGCCGCACGGTGGTTTCCTTAGAACAATCTAGCTAGACAAAAAGATTTCAACGATGTTTTTTATTTATGTACAAAAACATACTCACAGCATAGAAAACAGTCCATAGCATTATGTTCGCATCGATAAAAAAATTAAAACATTACGCGCTACACGTGGCAACGATGTAAACACGACACTTTGAATGAGCCAGGCGGCCTCCCTGCGGCCCATCTCTTTCGGGTTTACGCGCTGTTCGGTCGTTAGTGGTGTTATTTGAAATCAAAGAGAAATTACTTTAAGAAAAAAATTAAAGTCCATAGTGTGTTCTTTCAAATTTATTTAAGTATTTAATAATTTGCTTCTTCCATTTTACTTTTATTAGTCATTAAAAAATCGTGAAACCATTATCAATATTTACAAATATTTGCCAAAGTTTTATTAAACTTTTAAAATCGTGTACCAATTTTTACCTCCAAACTAAACAATTTTCATATAAAACCATTCTTTATGTATATTTTCTTATAGGATTTGTCTGCTCTTACGTGCTCTTTTGACTTTTACAGAGCCACGACCTTTGATCTATATTTTTTATATTTTGGAGATGTTAGAAGAAAAAGGCGCATCAAAGTCGAGTTATGCTGCAACACGGAAAAATTTTGGTTGAAAAAACAATTTTATAGGTCTCCAAAAAATTTCACTAAAGAAGAATAGCTTCATTTCTATTAATATATCATAAAAAATGTAAAAAAAATATCGCTTTATTTCTATTAATATTTCATAGGAAATGGTGGAAGATATACTCTAAAATTCATGTAAAAAAAAAAAAACAGAAATGGCTTAATACAGTTTTTTCTTCCGGTAGTTACATGTGATGATGGACTACGTGGTGAGCGAGAAAAATAATGTTGTTTTTGCTCGTTAAAAGGTAAAATAAGAAAAATTAAATGTCCTCTAAATTCTCGAAGTCTAAAAGAACTCTTTCATGCTGTTTAAGTCAGTTTGAGGTCATATGGAAAACGGGAAGTTGTAATATCCGAAATAACCATAATATCGAAAACATCCCAATGTTTTATCTAGTGATGACTTAAAATTATTGTCGATTTCGGAAGTACCAACAAAGAAACTGCAGAGGTCTGTTGACAGTGCCACATAGGAATATTATTATTTAACAAAAGTGATGATAGTGACTCGACCATAAACAAATGTCATTCGGTTTTTTTCTTATATTATGTTACAAATAATATTTTTAACTAATTTCTCAAAATAAACAGATTGTTATGACTTATTTGAATCATTGTACTGCACGCAATTTATTTCTATTTTATTTTACTTTGAAAATTCTGTAACAGTGGTTGAAATAAATGTATATTTTTTTAATAATTTTTTTTATCATATTGTGACCCTTTTGCATCACGTTCCGTGGAAAAATATTTTTGTCTAGCTAGAATGGGATTTGCGACCACTGTGCGCCGTACGCATCGCGCCACAAATAACGTCTTTGTACGTGGAATTCCATACAAAGCCACCGTTGTAATTCGGTTTTGAATTCAATAATTCGTCACAAGATGTCACCACTTTCGTCATATTACGACAACGTATTTACGACAACTTTGTGTTTTTATTTTATTGGTAGGTACTGAAAAAAGATTTGTATAAAAAAATTAAAATTTTAGTTAAAAATCGATACGTAGAAGTTTTCGCCCTTCGAAAACAGCTTAGAATTGACCTTCTCTCCAAAAAGATTAGTGGAATTATTTTTACCTAATGTTGCTTAGTAATCGTTATCTCATAAGTGCGGATTGTCAGTGAACCACCACATTTTCAGGGCAGCGGCCGCCACTGGTGACAACGCTTTATCTGTTTTTTTTTTTATTTTTAATTTTGACTTAAGTACTTACTTTTAATTTTACTAAAACCTTTTCAATCTCAGTTCGGATCGTTCTACATTCGAAACCCGGGGTGTTCATAAATATTCCAAAACGAAGTCGTTCCAACGCTCAAATCTTCCCATCCGTGGCTGGGTACCGTACCGGAGAATAATAATATAGTACCTATTTGCTAGTTGGGTAGATAGGTAAGTACCTACTCGGTCCTGCACGGTGAACATCCCGCCCCGCCGCACCGGTCAATCGCCCCGATTGTTTTCGGCCAGCGGTCATAACAGCGCTTCACTCAACAACGTTATAATATTTTTTATTGTTGTCGTCATGTTGGTAGTCTTTCTTCACTTCTTGGTACCCATAGATATGCGGGAAACGCATCGCTGCGTCTATGGTCGGTGGAAGAGCGCGCATGCGTGGAATGTCACAGGATTTTCCAAAGATTAATATTTTGTTTTAATCTAAATCTGTAAATTATAATATAGATTATATTGGTGATTTTTAATATTTTTCTTCTTTTAATACCGAATCAAATAATAACTAAAACCGAGATACCAAAGTAACTATACGTCGATAACGAAAACAATAAAAAGAGTATTTATTTATTTTCTCGCTTATTCGGTGGACCATTGTTTTGCAATAATTGAAACATTGATTTTCAAAAGGTACTTGAGTTCATAAAAGCATTCATTTAGGGGGATTTGACACTATTGAGGGAGAGGGAGGTGGTTTGATCCCAAGGGGGCAAGGTAGAAGGGAGAGAGGGGGTTAGAATAGTTTATTGGAAAGTTATATGGGACCTCTACTTTACACAAATGACAATTTACAATAAGGAACTCCAGTGAAAAATATTATGGCTTTAAAAAAATATGTTCATATAGACGAATAAACGCTGATTCTGAATATATAAGTTTTATTAAATAATATTAAACGTAGAGTTTAAAAAAAAATATTAAAAAGTCCATTTTAAAACGTGTCATTAAAACACCCTGTCAAGTTGGTATTGCTGGATTTTGGCGGCGTGACGTCACCGCGCCGCGTCACCTGGGTCAAAGTTGTATAGAAATGTTTGACGCAAGCCGTTTGACATTCCGTGTTATTGGTATAAACCTATATAAAGAGATTTGGACATAATAGTTTTTGTTTTTATTGAAACATTATTTAGGCCTAAATAATTCAGTATCAAAAATAAAGTATCTCTATTAGTTTATCTATATTATTTAAAATATTCAAAAACTCTAACTGTACAAAAAACGACCAAAATGCCCAGTAAAACGCTCTAATGCTGAAATTCAAAATGGCGGGAGTCGAACAGCTGATTCCAGTTCCATACAAAATTCATACTTCGGTTGATCATGATGACGTCACACTAGATTCGGTGGTTTTCGGGGGATCTTGAACATTTAAAACTTTGAAATTTATTTTAACTATTAAAACTAACTATAAAAATAAATGTGCAGTTATTTAAGTTAGAAGGTCATTATTCATAAAAAAAATTTAAAAAATTGGACTGGAGTTCTCTATTACATTGGAAAATGAGGTGGTCCACAATATTGTTGAGCAGAACCTCTAATTGTAAAATTTTACAATTTGAAGTTTTACTCATTAAGTTAAATAAAACTACGTTACCTATGTTACTATATTTTGTAGGATTCAACAAAGTGCTAGGATCGATTATGCTCGATTCTATAAATGGATTCGGTAAAAATAAAATAAATGCTTTTACAATTTCGGTTCAGAGGTCGTCCAATCACGGATAATTGAGAGAATTGTTAAGATTTAGACTTTTCTATAATCCAATTGTCTTAATTACAAGCGTAGAATACAGTGCTTACTAAATCGTGGATTTATTTCAACCGAATCGACCCCAATAATAACATAGCTTGTACAAATTATTTCATTTAAGGGGACCTGCTGGTCTAGAAATTTTTTTTTGTTCCAATATTTCGAAGGTACAATCCTTTAAAAATATAATGTAATTTTTTTGTAATGGTATTGATGATATTTAAAGTTCTACAGCCCATTTAGCAGGTCAGCGCGGAAGCAGGTAAAGGGGCCGGGCGAAACTTCTAACTCATTTATTTCAAAACTGCTTTTCAAAAAAAATAATTTTCTTCAATATTTCAAAAGTATAATCCTTTCAAAATATACTGTAAAATTTTTGCAATCGTATTGACAATATTTAAAGTTCTACAGCCTATTTAACAGGTCAGCGCAGAAGCAGGTTGAAGGGCCGGGCGAAACTTCAAACTCATTTATTTAAAAACTTTTTTTTACTGCATGTTGTGAGGCAAAAAAAAAACTACTCGGCCGATTCGTCTCAAATTTCACTATGATATTCCGTACACCAGTACCTATCGCAGGAACTAGAACAAAAGTTTTTACGTTGAATACTTCTATTTTTTACATACAAAATATAATAAAAAACAGTCTGTTTTCTGTATTTAAATTTCAACAACGCGCCATTTTGTCATTTTTTTATTTATTTTTTATTCTAGTTCCTGCGATAACTATACTCATACTGATCAAAAATATATTTTTGTTTTTGTTTACGGATAAGTGAAAGAGCCAAAACTGGACCCACCACCAAGGTCCGTATTTATGAGGAGGGTAACTTCAGCGAAGTTCCTTAACTGCTTAGAATTTAAAAAAAAACTAATAACAATATTTTTGTATACTATTTAAGTCATTTAATATATATATATAAAGTTTGAATGGCATTGTTCACTTTAAACTGTTTCACTTTTAACTTGTTCACTGTTTACATTTTAAAAAAAAAATCCTAAAAACTCGTCGAAAACATAGGGGCTTGACCACCGGGACCCCTTAATTTTTTTACTAAATTACTCACAAACTTATACAACGCGATAGCTACCAGGATTAAGGATTTGAGGTGTTTGAATTAATTCTTAAACATTCATTAGGTAGTTTACCTTCTATAGCAGGACTTCCCAACCAGGGGGGCACGCCCCCCTAGGGGGGCGTAGAGAAATGTCAGGGGGGCGTAATAGGTACGTTTGCATTTCCGAAAAAAACATCTATTTAACGCGTGGGTAAATTAACTGTTCCGAATTGCCATTCAATCGCTGCTATACAACACGACGTGTGATGCGCACCCCCGCCCCACCTTCCCGCTTGAATCCATCTTTCACTCACAAAACAATTGCGTGCCATACTCGCTCCTGTCAACAGTTGGTTCACAAAAAATCCAAGTTTCATTTCAAGTCTGTTAAGTGAGATATTTAAGTGTGAAATTGTTCATCTCCTAAATAAAAGGTAAGTTTTTTAGTATATTAAACTTTCCCCGCCATTTATTTTTTATTTTTCAACATTCTTGCTTGTAAAATTTCGTTTTAAGTTTATACCTAAATTATGATGGTTTAGTTGTGAAGTAGGTACTAACGGGTTCGTACGCAAACTCCTTTTATTCCACAAGTACGTTAATATAAAAAAATGTGTTTCTTATTTTTGTTGAAACTTAATCAAGGGGGGCATGAAAATATTTTTTTTGGTTTGGGGAAGCTCGGCGAAATAAAGGTTGGGAAACCCTGTTCTATAGGTATGGAGGTCCACCTTCTATGTAGGTTATCTTTCTAAAAATATATTATAGGAGAATGGGAGGTAGGTACCTACAATATCTTCGTTTCTGGCTTTCACCCTTCAAGAGTGTTTTAGGTCATCACTTCAAGCAGGCTCCCTTGGATTGACTAGCGATGTATTTTGACGGCCGGCGTAGTAAAGCAGTAAGATTGACTCGCAATCTGAAGGTCGCGGGATCGAATCCCGGCGTGGCAAATAAATTTTATTTGATTAATTAGTGTTATTTCACAATTAATTCATTAAAAATAATGTACAGTATATTTGCGGCACATTCCAGAGTAGAAGATACTCTCAGTATCGCCCTGGTGTAAATTCAGAATTGAAATGTTGCTTGAAATGGCTTTAGCCGTGTTTGGTGACCAGATCTGAATAGCCAGGTACGTCCCCACCTTCCTCTTCCCCATCTCCTTCCCGTCCGCACTCCCCACTACATTCAGCCTCATAATACACCCCAATTGGAAATTCCAAAGTCTCACTGGCTCCAGATGTTGGGAAAGATTGGAACCCTTTTGTGGTGTTCACGTAAAAAAATCTTACCGTAGGTTGGTAGTTTTTTTTTTACGTGAACACCACACAAGGGTTCCAATCGTTACCAAACTCTGGAACCAGTGAGACCATGGCATCTCCAATTGGGGTATATTATGAGGCTGAAGGTAGTGGGGAGGGGAATGAGATGGGAAAGTTCCTGGCTGTTCAGATCTGGTCAGCTAACATGGCCTAAGCCACTTCAAGCAATGTTTTAATTCTGTACGTTGTCTTACACCAGGGCGATACTGAGAGTATCTTCCACTCTGGAATATGCCACAAATATGCCGGTTCCATGCCAACTGAGAATAAAGTCAACTCAACACTTCCTTGAAACGTCATTAAAAGCTGTGAAAAAAATATTTTTAAATTAACCAATAACCCTAACCTAACATAACCTATTTAACCAATTTTTTATATATTTTTTTATCATCCTAAATGACTAATCTGATATGGTTCTGAGTTGGTTTCATTCCCAGTTGTCCGGTCACCAAATATGCCATACCTTATTGAAACGATTACGCAAGAAAATGATTACTTTTTTCCTCTTGGGGGAAGCAGGCATACATACGTAGATTGTTTGTCTCTTCGTTCGTCTCACTATTATTTGTGTATAAGAGCTGCAGCATTATTGCGATAAGGAACGTATGTGTTTTTTTTTTGCTTTTTTTATGCCGTCGCCGTGCCGTAACCGCGGGAATTATAAAAGCGCCCAATGGGTATTCAATCGTGTAATTGGATTCTCTCCATCGACTGCCTGCATCGGTTACCTTCTGCGTCAGACCAAAAATAATCATTGTTGTTCCGAGAGGTGGTCCTTTCTGCTCCAATTCTGTTCTGTGGACCAAAATATTCAAGTTAAATTTAATTATTGTTACTTTGCAAAACATCCCGTTAGTTTCAGTTGGGCATTTATTTACATAATAAATAACATGTACAAGAAAAAGGAACTTGTTTGTTGTCACGGCACATGATCGCATATTTTAAAACATTTTTTCTTCTTTTGAACCTGGATTGTGGAAAGTAATTAAAATTAATTGCACTTCGAGTAATTTCGCACAGTTTATGCTGTGTGGCTTCAAAATGGCATTATGTTAAACAACAGTTATTCAATATTGAAAATATTCTAATAGAATCCAGCATTCAGCGTAGTAGGTACCAACAATGCCACGAGGAGATGGTACAGTTTTTGCGGGGTGAATTAGTAATTGAAGACGAACGTTTTCGCGGCCCATTTCTACCCGTTTCATACAAATCTTAATTTTGGATTTGAGATCAAAAAACCCAACCAAACTGAAAAATTATTTTTGTAATCAAAAGGTATATCAAATATCTAGTATCTACGGATGTGAGCTACTTTATTTATTTTTGCTTTAAATTATAAGATACAGGCCATTAAAGATTTTAATGTTTCATGATTTTAGAGGCAATTTGGGCAATTATTTATGAGTAAATGAAAAACAATAAAAAAATAGTTTTACTATATTTATCATAGAAATATAAAATAAATATGAAGAAAAAAAAATCATTTTGATAGGTGTAAATTTAAAATATAAATTACCTATTTACGGCGGAACAAAAATTTGAGGTTAATATTTTAAAATTACTACCCAAAAAATGAATTTTTAACTCTTTTGTTTTTTATCATATTTTTAAAATATAGTAAAATTATTTTTTTAATGTTTTTCATGATCACAAATAATTGCCCAAGTTGCCCCTAAAATCATGAAACACTAAAATCTTTAATTTAAATTTTTTATTTTATAATTTAATACAAAAATAAATAAAGCAGTTCACATCTTTACTAGTTATTTGATACACCTTTTTATTACAAAAATATTTTTTCGGTTTTGTTGGGTATTTTGATCTCAAATCCAAAATTAAGATTCTTATGAAACAGGCAAAAACGGGCCGCGCGAACTTTCCACTTAACACAATTGCAACTGACGCTGAAAGCTTTAAAAATACTGACGTATCGTAACTTTGAGTATACTTACATGACCGCAATTTTTAGTTATAATTTGTTTTTGTATTGAAAATGAAGAAAATTAAGTGGCAAGTCTTTAAATAAAAATAAAAAAACGTTAATCCGGGTGCGCCTATCGTTTGATATTATTATTAATTATTACCCTGCCGATTTTGATCTCACAGTAGATTTAACAAAATTAGTAGGTGAAGTACTTGTGCCAGTATCAGTAATATAATAATATTACATTGCATAATCTCATGAAAGTTTGCACTTCTTATGAGTTTTCTTTGGTTGGGAAGAATGTGTTTTTCTTGCGACATTAATCGATAACTTTATACGAGTTCGCAAAATCATTGACCCACATCTATTATCTCGGTCATGCGCATAATCGGTACGTGAGAAATGTATTTTTCCATAAAGCGCTTAAAGAAATACGTACCTAACTAATGTAACCTCGTGTTATTGTTTCAGATAACTCCGCAAACCGCATACAACTACACAACTCCCGCGAGCATCATCAGCACCCGGCAACTTTCATCTCCTTTGTCTTCAACGCAGCCATGACATACGCCAATTACCAAATGACTTATACGTAACTTTCCACATTGTGCTAATGCCGACCATTATAAATATGGGAAACGATATCCAGCAACAAGGGCGCCTCGTCAGGCGAACGCTGCCCCGAGTTACTCTACATTCTAGATAGTAAACCGCCAGACAATGATCGCTGGAAAAGAAATCTGAAGGTAGCACTGTGCAATGTGTGATGGAGTCAAACGATGGACCTGTGCGAAAATTCGATGGTTTTTACGACCGATGGCGCGGTCGCTAAAGTAAGATTAAAGATACGGGAAAAACTTCATTCGGAGACTTTCTCAAGTGATCAAGAGCAACGCGGAATAATGCTCAATCAAACAGAAAATAAGTTTAATTCTAGTTTAGTGTTACCTTTTAATGTTCACCACAGACTGTTGGGGTGGGGGAGAGCTGAGCTGAGCTGCAGGGTGTTGGTGGCATGCGTGGTGCTGAGCGTTGTGGCAGGCTTAGTGGAAGGAGCTGCGGCTAATAAGCCACCGAGGTTCCTCATTGACGGGCAGACAGAAATCGTTATAAGACTGAAGGAAGGGCCGGAAACGCCGATCGGTAAGTACAACTTTCTTACACATTCTTATAGGCAGGTACTACAGAACTATTCCAGTAGTTCTGTGAACAGTAGACCACGCATCTTAAGAAGTTTTTTGCTAGTTTTATCTTATTTAATAAATCAAAACTAAAATTTCCTCTGAAATCATAAGATTTGTAAGTAGAAACTTAAGTACCTATTATAAACAATATAATATGGAATTATATAATCTGTCCAAAGAAGTTTAAATCCTCAACAACAATTCTTTTATCAAACTTTCGTCAGGCAGGTAGGTACAATAATATTGTAAAGCTTAGTCAAGTTAGCTGCCAAGGCAATGTAAGGCTTGATTGAATAATAAAGTGGATGCAGCGAAATTTTTCGGAAACGCAAATCAGTCAACTATCTATTATCTAGTCAAAGCTAGCCACCTTCTCAAAGTTAACCAACTAGTCAAAGTAAGCTAACTAGCCAAAGTTAGTCATCTAGTCAAAATTATCCATATAGTCAAAGTTAGTAATCATCTTGTCAAAGTAAGTCAAAGTTAGCCATCAAATCAAAGTTAGTCATTTAGCCAAAGTAAGGCTTGGTTGAATAACAAAGTGAATTCAACAGATTTTCCAAACCGGAAACGGCACGTACACACAAATTTATAGACGGATGGAATATCAAACGGACGAGTTAAAACAGGATTTCGTTGCGTTCATTCAATTGCTATTGCTTATTTTATACTAGTGGGGGGTTCCATGACAGTTGATCCGCCGACAATTGGTCCCCCGGCTTACTTACATACGGTGTTCAGTCGATTTACGGAAAATACGTTATACATAATAACACAAAATTTAATAAAGTGACCCCGTAGGGATATGCAGAGAGGATGTGCCACCGAGTAACAAAATAACAAACTTTTTACACAAATGAAACCTGTAATATCACCTTACCAGTTTGGATTTATGCCAGGGAGAAGTACTCTTTCCAACTTAATTATTTATGAAAATTTTATAACCAATGCTTTCAAAGAAAATAATCAAGTAGACTCTGTTTGCACTGATTTTAGTAAAGCCTTTGATACAGTTTCCCATAAAATTCTCATTTGGAAATTAGGAAAGCTTGGTATACGTGGCAATATATTAGCCTGGTTTGAAAGCTATCTTACTGGAAGACAACAAATTGTTAGAATAAAATCCTCCATGTCAGAAAAAAATGTGCAACAAGTGGAGTTCCACAGGGTTCACACCTTGGCCCAATCTTATTTATCTTGTTCATAAATGATCTTACAAAAATATTTCATGATGTATCTATCTTACTTTTTGCTGATGACCTCAAAATTTTTAGAATTATTCAAAATATATACCACTGCAACATTCTTCAAAATATCAACAAATTGTTAATTTGGTGTAATGATAATAGACTTCACTTAAGTATCTCCAAATGTCAAATAGTTAGATTTTCTCGAATAAAAAATCCAGCGATCTTTAATTACAACATTGATAACAATGCTCTTGAGACATTAAAACAAATTAAAGACCTAGGCATCACTTTTCAATCAAATCTTTCATTTGTTAACCACATAACAGAAATCTGTAATAAGGGCTAAAATCTGTAAATGTTGGGATTTATAACTAGGCTAACCAGAAATTTTAACAATATAAAGTGTATTAAAATCTTATATTTTGCTTATGTTAGAAGTCAGCTGGAGTACAATTCTCCCGTCTGGAATCCATATTATAATACTCATGTACAAGCTGTTGAAAGAATAAGAAACAAATTCTTACGTTTTCTTAATTTTAAAATGGTTATCCCAGCAATTATGTTGAAATATAACACTTTGTTAAATGATATGAATATGCTCAAATTGTCAGACAGAAGAATTTTCACTGACTTGGTATTTTTTATATAAATTTCTAAACGATTTAATTGATAGTCCGGTATTGCTTGAACTGATAAGCTTCCGGATACCACAACGTAATACCAGAAGTCAGGATTTATTTCAGTGCAGAAATTCTGGTACCAACTACCATATGTATTCCTCTTTGCCCAGAATACTAATGGAAGGAAATAACTATACCAAGTCAGTGGACATCTTCAATGTATCTTTAAACAAATATAAAACATTGTTACTGAGCCTATTCAATTATGTACAATAAATACTGTATATATTTTATTATTCATAAAATATGTAAAAGCCTCCAAAAAGGGCGTTAATAAATAAATATATTAAAATATTTTCATTAAAATGCATCAAGGACACGGGCGGTCCGTTTGATAGACTCTCCTAACTTAATAGACGGATTGCAATCTTTAGAGCACAGGCGTCAGGTGGGAATGCTGTCCTTGTTCTTCCAGTGAGGTTTATGTTAAAAAAATACGAATGTGCTTTAAACCACACGACTGAGGTAAAACTTCTATGAGAGGAAGAGAGAAAGAAAATGTGCGCGCGCACTGCTCTCTCTTACTCCTACAGTGTGATACAGACAATAGGCCTGCACTGTGTCTTAGATATACGAAACGTAATGGCTATTAGAGAAAGAGAGAAAGAAAATGTGTGCTCACACCTATCTCTCTTGCCCCACCAGCTGACTTCCCAAGTCAAGCGTGCGTGAAGAAGTTTTATTTCAAAAACATGTAAACTTGTGAACATGTAAAACATGCCTATAGTAAGCTTTGTTCTTAGGCGGGAAATATTGAAATTTATACATGAATTCACTAAGCATTTCAGGGTCGAAATCCCATTTACAGTAAATATATTTAATCAATTTTCAAAGTGTATCAAAAATTATAATGACATAACCTTATGTTTACCTAATAATCATCACTCACTGTCTTACGACGAAAGAACGTAATAATGGATAATGGTTACGCCTTGTGCGTTAAATACAAAAAATGTCATTGTTGCCAAGAATCATTCTTCCGACAAGAAATAATATAAACTGCAATTTCATCATTATCTTTAAAAAAAAATTGAAACACAATGAAAAGTGTAGGTACCTGCTCACAGTGCTACTCGTATCTACCCCACTGGTTGATCTCTAATCTCTAATCACTAATCATTTAACGTATTATTATTGCGACTTGCTACGTAACAATGAAAAGACGAGCTATGTTTTATTTTGCACTATTTTTGGAAGAAGAATAACATGTAAGTACTTGGTGGTTAGAAAATTTATACATACACAAATTTGTACATTTTGATAAAAACAAATTTTTCCAAAAGTTTTTTTTTTTAAACTCCTGGACATACCTACTGTCCGCCAGATTTCTACCTACCCCTCATACCCTTTTCCTCCCTAGAACTTCCTCTCTTTCTTCACCTAAAAAGTCCCTCCAAACAGCATCCCCAAAGATGACATGGGCTCTGAGGGGAATTATTTTTTTCAAGCCTTTTTTTTTATATGAATACCTCACAAAAATCCCAGCTGCTCCCGTCTGGAACCAGTGAGACTATGGCATCCCCAATTGGGGTAAGTTGTGAGGCTAAAGGTAGTGGCGAGGGGAAGGAGATTGGGAAGAGGAAGGTGGGGAAGTACCTGGTTTTCAGATCTAGTCACCTAACACGGCTAACGCCGTTTCAAGCAATGTTTCAATTCTGAATGATGGTCTAACACCAGGGCGATACTGAGACTATCTTCCACTCGATGGAACGTGCCGCAAATATATTGTAGGTATAGTATTTTAAATGAATTAATTGTGAAATCAAATAAAATTTATTTGCCCACGCCGGTATTCGATCCCGCGACCTTCGGATTGTGAGTCAATAACCTTACCCCTCGACCACAAAGTTAATAGTAATAGCGGTTTCACAAGAAAAAGGTACCTACTTTTAGATCATAATTTTAAAACTTTCAACCATAATTTTTAAACCATCCCGGCATGCAGTTTGACCTCGAAATATGACAATATTTTAACCAGTTATAGATTTTGATCTAATTTACATTCTTGAATAGAAAAGCTAGAAATGAAATGAAACCGCAGACAGTAACATCGACTGCTTCTGACAGCTGCGAGCTGCGACAAACCACAACTCGGTTTCAACATTATATTTTTAAAACATTTTAATTGGCTCTATTGGCACACACACTGGTACGAAATCATTTTACAAGAAAAATTATCTATGCAATTAAAGGTGTTGTTTTTATTCATATCACCATCAATCATTGCTAACAAATCGATCACAAAACTTCAAAAATAATTGAAAAAAAGCTTTTGGTCAACGTCAATAACTTTCATATTATAATAATATAAACTTTCTGTTGACGTGAGGTACAAAGAATAAAAAAATCAGAGTTTGCGGTTCACACGCAGCAGAAGTGAAACTTTCAGAAAACTAAGGTAGACAAGAGTCTGGAGACTACGAAGCACCGCACAAAGAGGAGACCGATAGGCTACGAAGCACCGATCAAAGAAAATACCAATTATATTATCATTCAACATATTACGACGAAATCGAGAAACATTTTCGAATCACGAAACTACTCAACAGGAGGCTTGTCGCTGATCAGATGCTCTTGTACAAAATTATTAACTCAAAAGTTGACTGCCCGGAGTTGCTAAACAAAATAAATTTCCACACGTCGATTCGATATAGTAGTAGACAAAATACCCTTTTCTATATTGAAAGTTGCAACACCAATTCCAATCAAAATGAATTTATGCACAGGACATGTAACTACTATAACAATAAATTTGCAAATATAGACACACGTGCTGACGTATTTACTGCTAGTTACTGTCGCTACATATAGAAGATAAGATATTATAGAACTTCATTGTATAACATTCTAGGTGCGAATAACACATATTCATGACGATTAAATTAATTGTATCTAATATTTTTATATTACTTGCGTGGCAACTTTCCCTTATCCCTCTCCTCCCTTACCCTTCCCAAACCAAATACCTTTTTTGCAGTCTATTTCAGCTATAATCACACTTCTTATTTTATTGTTGTGTATTGGTTTATCATTTGTTGAATTCAGATTTGTATTATTATTATTTTTTTAATTGCTGCTTAGTTCTGTTTTTTTTTCTTTTTTCTTGAATATTTAGATTTAGCCTGCGAGAGAATAAGATAGAATAATCGGTCTCCTCTTTGTTGTGTTGCTTCGTAAATAATCGGTCTCCTCTTTTTGCGGTTTCGTAGACTCCCCAATCTTATCTACTTTAGTTTACCGAAGGTTTCACTTCCACTGTGAACTGCACACATGTTTTCGTTATTTGTTTTTGGGGTGTTATGCCGTGTTGCGCTACCTCCTTATTTAGCCAACGTTTCGGACAGCGTTACAGTGTCCATCATCGGGGCAGATGTATGATGATGGACACTGTAACGCTGTCCGAAAAGTTGGCTAAAAAAGGAGGTGGCGCAACACGACATAACACCCCAAAAACAAATAAGGAAAATAATTTTGGCCGTGAAAATCTAAAATCGTATCTGGACCATGTTTTGTATGAAGACTCAACGGTTTCCGAAAACGGTAATCAAAATGTACATTGCAACCATCGGTGCCTACCTACGACCCCACAGTATCGTTATAAGGGCCAATTAATATGTTAGAAGAGTACCTACATACGATTTTTTTTAATAGGCCACTTACTCTAGCGATTTTTTGAAAATTTCAATCCGAAAAATCGGACCATTTTTTATAAATCGGAAAGACGGAACATAATTTATAAAGTACCTGTAACGAAGTTCGCAGGTAATAAAGCAAGTGAATTTTATGCTACTTTCACATCAAAGTCAACGATCTCTAAAATGGCGGACATCGAACAGCTGATTCGGCGCTGTATCGTATCTGATCGTGCAGGCGATGTTTCCGTTTCTATAATACTGATTTTGATTCGTAAAGCTAAAAAAATAAAATTTTAAACAATTTTTATCCGCTATAATAATATTTTTTACCACTCTCCCGTAATAATATTGCAGACTGATGTGTTGGGCCAAATCGTCCAAACATTTGCATTTGGAAGTTGGCCCAAGTGTGGCCGTACCATTAGTGTCAAATTCAAAAATTCGCCGGAAATCAAAGTGTTGCAATAAAAAAAAAACAAATCAGTGTGGAATTTTACAAAATTAATTAAGGCGACGCTTTCCGGCTCAAAAAGAAGAAGATTGAGAGATATGTAATTACGAATGTTGGACAGAGCGCGCTAATATTTTCAATGATAAAACTGAAGCGAAAATTGTGAAAATGCTTGATAAAACATGACTCGTTTAAAATAAAGCAAAAATCTCGTGGGGTTGTCTAAAACAACGTTCAAAGAAACATTGTGAATTTTTTCATACATATAACTTGAAATAATAGAGACAGGTTGAAAATAAAAATTTTCGGAGCATACTTTGCGATTTTTTTCTTTCTAGGGAATTTCATATAATTTGCGTTTCGGCGTGGGAGTTGTTTAGATACTATCTTCAAAAATAACATTTTTTTTAAGAGCTTAAAAACTTCAAATGTTCATGGGAGATATGCAAGAAATCGGTAGAAATTCGGGTAGTGGCGGCTTAAATATTATCGGAAACGGAACATTTTCATGTAGTGACGTCACGAGCCCAAAAAAACGGATTTATTTAATAAAAAATAAAAATGCTATAAATTTTTTAAAATTTTAGTAATATTTTCGGAATCTTAGTAGAAAAATCTATCCACACGATTTTTTCCAAGTCATCATGAAATCCACGCAAGTGACCTATTTTTACTTTAAGGAAGCCGATCACTAAATAATTGATGAGATAAAAACCCCGAGATCTAGATCATTCATTAAAATAATTGGTAGACCCAAAATCTCTAAAACCGCAATACTCCATTCCACTTCTGTAAATCAATTTCGTCGTAATGTTCATTCTTCTTCGGGACGTGGAACTAATTTAGTGTGAACAAATAATGGGCTCCTTTCTGTGTGGCATCAGAAGTGTCAATTATCGGCTAGTACTGAGCAACTTGGTCGATCTAATTGAATAAGCTTTTGGGCCATGCATTGACTTCTTGCCACCAATAGCTGAACCATTGAGGAGGGCCGGACCTACAACATTATTTGCACCTTTTTATGTAATGCTGCGCCGAGGCGAGAGACTTTAATACTGAATCAAAACGTTACTTGAATCTTTAACCGTGTTTGGTGACCCGATCTGAATAGCCGGGTAACCTAACTATATAAACTTCTTTCCCCAAATTGGGATAGTACCATAGTACCTACCACTGGCTCTGGGCAGTTGAGAATCTTGTGGAGTACCTAATCACATTGAAAAACGTACATAACTTTTCCATACATAAAAGCACTTGAAGTGAAATAACACTAAGCTGCGCTTTATAACTATGACGTTATTATTATTATTATTATAAAACTGCTGCAACCTGCATTTATTAATTTAAGTTTGTAGAAAATATAGAACACTAGCTGGTTCCCGGAATGCGTTGCAAATGCCATACTCAAAGAAATAAACTGTTTCTCCCTGCTTGTCCTTTCCCGTGTGTCCTCGTTCCCCTCCCACGTCCCCTTCCCCTAGCGCGTTCCCCTTCCACCTTCCCCGCCTTCCCTCTCCCCGTCCTGCCAACCCCCCCCCCGCGTTCCATACATCCAGTCCCAGTACATTCAGTTTTCAAACAGCTCGCGTGCCACCTATAATAATTTTTTTTACTCAAATTTTTATTTTTCTTATATAACTTCATTTTGCATGTTGTAAGAATAATCAAATTTTATAAGAACAATCAATCAAAATTGATTCCTAACGTAGGTAATAGGTACCTATTTAAAATATCTCTAATTCTTGATTCGATTAAAATTATTATGTAAGTACTTCAAATTAATTCATTCATTCATTCATTAAGAGTTTTGAAAATTGAATTTTGACTTAACAATCATTGTTTTGCATATGTCACTCCCAAATTTTTGTCAGTTTCGCAAGAATTTTTGTAATGGTTAAAAAACTTTTCAGGTGTATTGTCATGTGGTTGTAATAATCCAGAAACTTGCGGGGGTTTAAAAAAGGTATTTTGAAAGTTTCAAACATTCCCTACGCTTAATATAGCAATTAGCATTACATAGACATCTCACTAATCCCCAAACACATTTTGATTTTTATTTCATTTTGAATGGCTTCGTATTGAAACAATGATTTTGCATTCACAGGCTTGTGCCGCGCAATTTAATTTTATATGATATTTTGGATTCTTTGGTTGCGCAGATGGTTTCTTGATATTTGCATGCACTTTCGTGGAAATCTTATAAAATTCACGCTTTAGCATTCAATTAAAAAATTATATCCTAACTTTTTCACGACAGGAATCTCACGCCAAATGCGACGTTGCCGGCTCTTTCGCATCACATTTCTATTAGTAATGATTAAAAATAGAGTTTGTACAGTCTTTCTTTATTCAACGTGTAAACAAAACACCGTTTAACGGTTGGAAAGTAGTTTTTTTATTAGTAAGGCTGATTGTCTGTTCACGTGCGTAAGATTCAAGCAGAAAACATTACAAGACATATTTATGTGTTCTATTCCAAACGCCAGCGCCAACGCGATGGTAGGTCCGGCTCTGCCACACACTAGGTGCTATCTCATACAATATATCTTCACCCACAGGTGACTAGGGACTAGGTTGCAATAATCAGGGTAATGTGCCTGCGGTTGCATTAAAAAATAAATGATTGATATATAATTGCGCCTGATCGTTGCACCTGATGAATAAAACTTGATTAAAAAGCGTGTTCCGTTGCAGTAAAAATTTTAAAAACTTGTGTAATGTTGTAATAATTGTTAACGTTTGAAATGAGTCGAAAACCAACGAAAGTATGAACGGTTGGTATTAGTACCCGTTGTTTGAACTTTTTCTGCCAATTACATCGTTAAATACAAGTATTTTAATTACCCAGGTAGATAATCTTTTATTGTGACTTTGCAACGATTGCTTGATGGTATGCTGATACTAAACTGTAATAATTAATGAATCGTTGAGTTCCAATATCCTCCCTAATGAAGTTTGTTGAAAGTTAGGTGTGAATGCCATCTTTTCTGATTTCTAACCAGGAATGTGATGTTGTCGTTATTATTTCCAAAATCCTCTTACTTTCTTTATAAAAGGTGTTTAAATATCGACATGAGTTGCAAAATACTCCGTAATAAGGAACTCCAGTGAAAAATATTATGGCTTTAAAAAAATATGTTCATATAGACCAATAAACGCTGATTCTGAATATATAAGTTTTATTAAATAATATTTAACGTAGAGTTTAAAAAAATATTAAAATGTCCATTTTCAAACATGTCATTAAAACACCCTGTCAAGTTGGTATTGCTGGATTTTGGCGGCGTGACGTCACCGCGCCGCGTCACCTGGGTCAAAGTTGCATAGAAATGTAAGACGCAAGCCGTTCGACATTCCGTGTTATTGGTATAAACCTCAATAAAGAGATTTGGACATATAATAGTTTTTGTTTTTATTGAAACATTATTTAGGCCTAAATAATTCAGTATCAAAAATATCAGAAAACTCATCAGCCTACACGTTTTTCTTGATTTACTCAAAAAAATCCATTAGGGAGGGTATTGGAACTCAATGATTCTAACGATGATTAAGTAGGTACCTAATTCATGCGTCGCTTATCCGCATTGTTTTTTAGATAATTTGTATGCATTTTAGCTGAGTTAGCTCTGTCGACAATGGTTTATTAATTGATTAATGATCTCTTAAACAAGTTCCGCGTCGGAAAAACTGAATTTTCATATATTTTTCTGTTTTTGCGAATTTTAAAACTTTTTTCTACCCTTTTTCATTTTATACGGTGATTGAAAAATATGGAAGAAAAAATGGCGCTTTTTAATTTTTTGAAGTTAGTTAAAATATTATTTGATGCTTTGTAGCCTAGGAATCGTAGGTCGTAGAGGAATTAACTCTGCGAGTTGAAATAGTTTTGATCACTTAAAGCTGTGCCAATTTCACGACTCCAGTGAAACCTAAGTCAATAGAGAGCTTGCATCTTTACTTTTTGACGCATCATTTATTTATTTATGCAACTTGATCTTTCCCTAGAGAAAATAGGAAGTCACGACGCAAATTGTTTCCTCAAAGGAAGGATATTGTGAACTGGTTTATAGTTCACATTTGGAGTATTTGTAGTGGAAGTGCTCTAACCATGTGGTAAGATGTTCAGTTTTTTAAATTCTCTACGCGCGCCATACATAATAATATTTCTCCACACACAGGAAATTCTCTGCAATCTGTAAGTACTTGAAGTGGTAAACCAGATTTATAAGATGCGCCTTGGTAGGGAATCAAGATTGCTAGAATGGCGTATAATTCTATACGAGTGAGCGCATCTTCCAAACTGTACCTTTTAATTGTAGCAAAATATTCTTATTTTTTTATTGTTCACGGATTTTTTATTTGATTTCGGGAAATTTTTAATTAATGACCTATGTATAAGTAAGTGTATTTTTTTAAATATGTTTATTCATAAAATCAATCTTACTTCGTGTACAAAAATATGTTACAATAAACATAATAATATTCATAAATATAATAATGTACTAGCGATTAAACGGCAGCGTATTTACAATACGTATGCCGGTTCAGTCGCGCCGGGCCACAGTGGTCCCAAATCCCATTCTAGCTAGACAAAAAGATTTCAACGATGTTTTTATTTATGTACAAAAACATACTTACAGCATAGAAAACAGTCCATAGTATTATGTTCGCATCGATAAAAAAATTAAAACAATACGCGCGACTTGTGGCAACGTTGTAAACACGACAGTTCGACGATATGATATGTTCGACGTGAGATTGAAAAAGAAGCTCATTATCTAATAAAACTCCAAGATTTCTTATTACATTTACTCTATTTAAAATATTGTTCTTAATAGTCAGTGATATAATATTGTGTGTTTCTTCGAGAATAAGATATGACAAAAGGCGATTTTCTAGACAATATACATCAACCAGTCTAGATCATTCTGGAGCTCTAGACAATCCATCTCAGACTTAATGATTTTGACAATCTTTTTGTCATCCGCATACAGGTAGGTACAGCTGAGAGTTACCGATAGTTTAGAGTAGTTTAGTTTGTAGTTTAGTTTTTAGTTTAAGTAGGTAGAGTAGTTTCACCATTATAGGATCCTTTAGTAATACTTTTACGGAGGTCGTGTCACCCACACGCAAGTGTGTGAGTGACCTTTCGAGGCATATCATTGGCTGGAGATAGCGTCAGCAGTGCTCGTGTTCAAATCTTGACAAAACGGCCACATTTTGACCAAAACTGTGGGAGCTTATTATGAACCATCCTATACCCCAGGATCTTGAAACTAATCTACCTTCTTTTGTTGTGGGTGGTATCGATTTTCGGGTTCCACGCCAACTCCGAATCATGTCAACTCAACACCTCTCTTAAAAGTCATTAAAAGCTATGAAAAAAATAATTGAAAAATAACTATTTAACCAATTATTTATATAACTTTTTCATCATTTTTAATGACTTTTCAAAGGAGGTATTGGGTTTATTTTATTCTGTTCGGTCCCCCGGTATTCGTATGGGTAATAAAATAATAGTTATCTAAGAACTATTACAGAATGGGAATAAAATATTACAAGATGATATCAACTATTATTTATTTATTTTATTTTTTATTTATTTATGAAAAGTATACAATACAGAATATAGTAAATTATATAAAGCATTGTACTCCCAGGAGTTAATAAACTCATTGCGGGAATGATACGCATTACATGAAACATATAGCTGTATGTATTAAATGGACATATGATGGGGACATACACAACATTATTATTTCAGATAGTCATTAATAAGATGAAGTTTGAGCATGTTAGTTTGGGTCTTTTTACATTGACTTGCACGTTTGATCTCGTTGGGTAGTTGATTATATTTTGTGTGAGCTATGTATTCTAGGGATCTTAGTCCATATTTTGTTGATTTGATTTTTGATATAAGAAGTTTGTTGTGATTTCTTGTGTTGTGTTGGTGTACGTCGCAATTGTAATAGAGTGTAGTGTTGGAATGTGCCGAGTGTTGAATTACTTGTAATATAGTTTTAGTTATTTCAAAAGTGGGAATGGTATTAAAAGGAAGTATTTGGGTGTTTCTGTAGATATCTTTGACATGTGTGTCCCAAGGTAGACTGAAAATATTTCGCAGGGCTCTATTTTGAACGACTTGGACTTCTGAAATCATTTTTTTTGTAGCAAATCCCCAAATTCCGGCGAGATATATTAGATGTGAGTGAATCATAGCATGGTAAATCGATTTTAATAGAGAGGGAGGAAGTAACCCGCGAAGTCTATATAAAACACCAGTTATAGGAGTAATTTTGGATAGAACATGTTTAAATTGGTGATCCCATGTGAGTTGTGAATCAATGAAAAGGCCAAGATATTTTGTAACATCAGCCCTTTCAAGGCGGTTATTATCAAGACTTATATTAAGACTTACATTTTTTTTATTTGCAAACAGTATGTAATGTGTTTTTTTTATGTTTAGGCTAAGTTTGTTTAGTCGCAGCCAGTTTGCCAGGCAAGCTATATCCCTTTCCATTTCCTTTTCAAGTTCGTTTAAATCATTATTGTGATAAAGAATCACTGTATCATCTGCATAGAGTTGTATTGTACCCTTAAGTCCCCATTTAGCAATATCATTTATATATATTAAAAATAGTAATGGTCCAAGTACGGAGCCCTGAGGCACGCCACATTTTATCGTTCCCATGCTGCTTGTCCCTTTTCCAACAAAGGTCTGACAGTGTCGGTTAGAGAGGTAGCTACACAGTAACTTCAGGGGAGTGCCTACTATGCCTAGGTGTTCTAGCTTCTTTAGTAGTATCCCATGGTCAACCGTATCGAAAGCCTTTTTTAAATCTATAAATAAGCCTGCAGTGTGCTTACCCTGGTCTATATGCTTTTGGAGGGCGTATACAAAATCGAAGGCAGCACATTTTGTGTTAGATTGGTTTCTGAATCCATACTGTTGGGATGCGAATAAATTGTTTGATAAGAGATATTTAGTGAGCCTAAGCTTAATAACCTTTTCAAAAACTTTAGAGAAGACAGAGAGGATGGATATAGGACGATAATTAGAAGGATTTTTTTTGCAATCATCTTTGTAAATCGGAATTATTTTTGCTATCTTTAGTTGATCTGGGAAGATTCCACTATCCAGGGATTGATTAATAAGAAAAACAAGGTGGTCAGCTAATATATCTTTGCAAAAGTTCAGGTACACTGGTGTAATTCCATCTAAACCTGGAGATGCATTAGACTTTAGTTGAGAGATGATACTGAGAACTTCTGTTTTATTTGTTTTGGCCATATATAAGGACTGGATTGATTTTTGGTCCGTGTATATAGTGATAGAATCATCTGGATATGATGCAATTGTAGCTGCTAAGTTTTCCCCAACTGATATAAAGAAGTTGTTAAAAGTTGAAGCTATCTGTGTTGGGCATGTTATTTCTTCATTCTTAATGAGAAGACATTCAATTTCATCTTTCTGGGATGTCGAGCTATTTGTTAGAATTGCATTTATTATTTTCCATGTCTGTCGCGGATTACGCAGGTTTTCCTTAAATATAGTCGTGTAGTATTTGGTTTTAGCATATCTTCTATAGTTGGTAACTTGATTTCTTGTTTTATTTCTCAGTGCTGTGAATATATCACTTTGTTGATTTTTTTTCCAGAGGTTAAACGCATTGTTGCGCTGTTTGATAAGTGCATTTAATTTTGCATCAAACCATGGAATATTACCCCTCCGTTGGTCTCCTATGCGTAACTCAGATTTATGTTGGGATGATTTTATTGCTGATTTGATGTATTCATTAAAATTATTATAGTTTTCATTGGCATTGCTGGTGGTTTCGTGTGGAAAGTTGTGGGATTCTAAATATGTTTTTAACATGTTTTTATCGGTTTTGGTGTTGTTTGAAAAAGAATGTATTCTATTATTAGTGTGATGTTTCAAGCTGTTTTGGTAATCTAATATCAAAATGTTATGATCACTTAGGTGGGCATCTATATTTGCAGTAGTTGAGGAAATATTTTGTCTGTTTGAGATGATATGGTCTATTAGAGAAGTAGAGGTATCTGTTACTCGTGTAGGATAGGATGTGTTACATATGAAACAGTTGTATGAGTCTAGCGTGTTGATGTACTTAAGAGATGTATTATTTTTTTGAAGAATGTCAATGTTGGAGTCACCAAAGATAAGGGTATCATTTCTACAGTTATTTAAAATAGATTCAAGATACATTAAGAATTCGTTAATGTTTGAGGTAGGCTTTCTGTAGATAACATAAATATTTAACGGTTTAAAATTTCTATTACGGATATTAATTCCTAAGAAAGAATTTTCACTACAATGTTTTTCAATAGTTGTAGCATTTAGTGAATGGTGCGTGTAGAGAATCACCCCTCCTCCTCTTTCATTGGTGCGAGACGCAAATGCACTTTGGTAGCCGTTGATGTTGAAGAAGCACTCCTCACCATCTTCCAACCAGGTTTCGGATATTGCAAGTACGTGTACAGTGGGTTTGATGCTCTTTAAAGTTTCTTCAATCTCGTCAATTTTATTTCTGATACTTCTCGCGTTAAGATACATTATTCGAAGGCTATTTTTTATTGGCTTATAGTCTTCAATTTTCTCATATAGTACTTAGTTACCTACATAAACAAATTGGTTCAATCTCCTTAAATACCATTCACTTTTTAGATTGTGTAAAAAATATAGTTTTCATCTTAGGGTTAAAAAATATAGATTGGTTTAAAGGTAAAATAATGAATCTGATGAATCGAATTTTCTGATGAAAGCGTTACTACGTAATATAAGGTTGTTATTAAATGGAAAAAATAACTATTTTATCATGTTCGGTAAAATTAATTTCTAGGAAAATTAGAAACCTCTTTTCAGTTTTTCAAATGCAACCTTTTGTTGCACTTTATGTGCGATTAGGTAATCAACATTCTGAATCTAAAATGGACGAAGATTGCAGATTGACGTAACTTTCGTATACTGGTTATTGAACCTTATAATGTTGTTATTGTGAAAAGCGATTTTCGTGCGTTTACCATTGCAACAATTTTTCTTACTGGAATTTCTTTTTTCAGGAAGTCTAATTTACCGTCTCCGAGGGGTGGACCCTGACGGGGACGATCTTCAGTTCGGGATCCGAGACCAGCACAGGAGTGATATCCTTAGGATAGAGTCCATTTCATCCAACGAAGCCAATGTCTTCCTGGCCAAAGAACTCGACAGAGAGGTATGTTCACAATTCCCAACAGCGTTTAGTACTAGGCATGTTCACAAAGTAAGTGTACTGTGACCATAACGGGCTGTGGTTTTTTGTTTTTTGGGGGTTGGTAGCACTGACTGGTAGAGGGGGGTCTCCTGACTAGAGCGAGCATCGCAGGAACATGACAGTACCAGAGGGACTGGTTTATTTATGGCACGCAAACTCACATTGTAGTGTCTAGTTGCGTGAAAGATGTTGGCAAAAAACTCCGCCAAGTGCTGTTATCCGATTTTTACTCAGGAATAACACCTACAAAAAAAAGGCGAGGATTTCTGAGCTCTTTTGTGACCGAAGATGATAGTGGGTGACTTATTACACGCCTGGGGAATAAACAGTGGTCAAAGTGGCTTCACACCAATTCCCCATCAGCCAAAAAAATCAAAACCATAATTTCGGCCAAAAAAAAACATGGCCTCCATGTTTTGGGACCGAAAAGACATCATTTTGATCGAATTTCCGCCTCAGATAGAGACCATCAATGCACAACCATATTGTGATACCTACTCTAAAAAAACTCAAAAAGAGCATTCAAAACAAAAGGAGGGGAATGCTGACCAGGGGAGTGTGCTTGTTTCACGAAAACGTCGGTCCTCACAGCTTTAGCCACCAGTACGCTCTTGGACACATTTGGTTGGGATGTTTTGAACCACCCCCCGTATTCCCCTGACTTGGCGTCTTCAGATTATCATCTTTTTACCTCCCTAAAGGTATATATGGATGAAAATAAATTTTCAATCGACGAGCAGGTGATGCAGAAAGAGATTCCAAAGTGGGGGGAAGGAGCTGGCCAAAGAGTTTTTCGAGGAGGGTATAAAGAAGCTTGTGCCACAGCTCACCCCATGCATTGAACGGGATGGCGATTATGTAGAAAAATAGTCAAGAAATATATCAACAATGCCCTGTAATTTTTTTTTTCTAAAAAAATATAAAAATCTAGTATCTACACTTAACTTTGTGAACATGTGTGGATAGAATGGTCAAAATTTATACCTACTGAAAGCCCCGACAACATCGCTAAAAACAATCTTTAAGGTATCAACCTTTGTCGTATTAATATTTACAAAATTAACTAGCTCTTGTGCTAACCGTGTTGAATGTTCAAAATATTTGGTTGGTCCGAATTACACATTATGCAAAATCGAGAAAGAGATCGGATTGTTTACCATTGTTATGATAATTTTATCAACTTGTGGTAGAATATTAATAAATTCATTCAAATTTATGATAATTTTGAAATTGTTTATCTACACAAAATCTCGGATAACGGAAAAACAGATTGTAAGATAAATAATGGTTTAAATATGAGACGACCCGGGGAAAATGTGTTGTTAGGTACCTACAGTTAGAAAAAGGTCATTTAAGGTGATCCAATAGTCCAGGAAAAAATCGAAATCGGAATTCACGCCCCTTTATAGAAGGAGTTTAAAAATACTTGAGAAAAAGCTTTTGGAAAGGTTGGAAAAGGTATTTGAGAAATTTTTTTACAGGTTGATTTCGTAAAGGCCTGTAAAAAACATTTACTCCTTTTTTACGCATTTTTTATTGTAATAATAAGGACATTAAAATTGATTTCGCGGAACCAAGCGACAGGGAGCCTATACGTCTATTCCCCGCTTCGGCCGGGGCTGAACTGTTACAAAATGGCTGTGGCAAATCAGTAGTCCTTAGGTGGACGCCATAAGGTTCACTTTGAAAATCCAAATTCGTCGACACTATGAGCGAAACTCAATCGAAAATCTGGAAACAGAAAAATCAGACAAAGATATTGGCACCTCTGAGACACGACATCGACACCTTGGCGCGGTGGTCAGCGCGCTCCCCCGGAAAGAGAGAGGTCCTGGGTTCGTGTCCCAGAGGTGCCAGTATCTTTTTCTGATTTTTTTGTTTCCAGCTTTTCGATTGAGTTTCGCTCATAGTGTCTTCATTTAATTAAATATTACAATTTACTCATAAAAGTTAAAATAAAATAAAAATAATAATATTCATCCTAGACTTGCAGAAAAGTCGATAGATGTCGCATATTAAGTAAAATGTATAATTATTTATCCAGACACCATCTAGATTGCATTTAGTTCGGGTTTGAGTCTAACAATCATACATAAAGATGGCAGCCAAATAAAATATGCGTTAAGAAAATTAAGATAATATGGGTGGTTCTTAGTCAAAGTATGATACAGTTAAAAGTGACCGAATTTGATATCGACACCTTGGCGCAGTGGTCAGCGCGCTCCCCCGGAAAGAGAGAGGTCCTGGGTTCGTGTCTCAGAGATGCCAATATCTTTTTCTGATTTTTCTGTTTCCAGATTTTCGATTGAGTTTTGCTCATAGTGTCTTCATTTAATTAAATATAACAATTTGAGGTTTTACTCATAAAAGTTTAAATAAAAAAAATAATAATGCCCTAATTGTGTTGAGAATGGGATATTTTTATTGGCACATTGGCAAATTTATTGGCAAATTTATTATACTCGTAATTTGAATATTTTTCTTGAAGAGGAAAGTATTACTAGAATAATTAATTGATTTGCAAAGGTAGGTACTACCCACTCTCTACTTAAATGGAAAAAGTATCTGCGAAAAGTCCGTTTCATCGATTTTCATTGCATGAAAATGACGTTACTCACGGGTAACTTTACCGTGCTTATTCTCCGCTATCCATTATGGAGTTTCGTAACCGAGTCGGTGTTTATTCGTCATAATAAGAGTCAGTGGGGATTAACTGGTTACTGGTAGGTACCTACATCTATCCACTTTCCTTTACTTAGTTTTTTTAATAGTTTAAGAGGAACGTATACGCGGCCCATTTTGGCCCGTTTCATACAAATCTTAATTCTGGATTTGAGATCAAAATACCAAAACAAACTGAAAAATTATTTTTGTAATCAAAAGGTAGGTATAGCAAATATCTAGTACGGATGTGAGTTACTTTATTTATTTTTGCTTTAAATTATAAGCCATTAAAGATTTTAATGTTTCATGATTTTGAAGGCAATTTGGGCAATTATTTGTGGGTGAAAAAATAATTTTGCCGTATTTATTTTACAAATACAATTAAAAATAAAATTAAAAGTAAAACATCGTTAAAAATGCATTTTTTGGGTAGTAGTTTTAATGTATAAACGACAAATTTTTGTTCCGCCGTGAACAGGTAATTTGTATTTTAAATTTACACCTATCAAAATGATTTTTTTTTCTTCATATTTATTTTATATTTCTATGATAAATATAGTAAAATTATTTTTTTATTGTTTTTCATTTATTCACAAATTGCCTCTAAAATCATGAAACACTAAAATCTTTGGCCTATATCTTATAATTTAAAACAAAATAAATAAAATAGCTCACATCCGTACCAGATATTTGATATACCTACGTTTTGATTACAAAAATATTTTTTCAGTTTGGTTGGGTATTTTGATCTCAAATCCAAATTAAATTAATTAATTAATCAAATTAATTCTCTTTACCCAGAATACTAATGGAAGGAAATAATTACACCAAGTCCGTGGACATCTTCACTTTATCTATAAACAAATATAAAATATTGTTAGTGAGGCAGTTCATTTATGTGCAATAAACATTGTATTTATTACCATGTATATGTAAAAGCCCTGAAAAAGTGCGTTGATCAATAAATAAAAAAAGATTTGTATGAAACGGGCCAAAATGGACCTTTCCTCTTAAAAAGTATTTTTTTACGCAAAACGACTAAATTAACCCGATCTAACCTTAACCGGACGACTGTTCTAAGACACTGAATTTTTTAAAAGAAGTTTTATCGGAGGCTTCTCCTCCTGATATCTAGGTAGGAAAGGAACCTAATTAAGGAAAGCATATGTAATAATTACTTAACTGTAATTATTAAAAACCAACATTGCTGCTCAACCCTTCTGAGATATTATAAAGTTCCTTGAATTGAAAAAATCTTATTTGGGCCTGTACCGCCCACATTTGGTATAAAAGATCGCTAAAAGCACAAAAAACAATATTATCTCCTCATTTATGATCCACTACCCACAGTTAGCGTAGAAGAGGGAGATATTATAATGCTTTCTGACACTATTTACAAATGCCATCATATCGATAATATTATAATTCTTAGCAGTACGTACGATCTTTACAACACATTTTTAATTTACATTCTTAGCAATAACCTTCAGAAATATCAAACCGAAGTAACGCGTATGATCATAAATTATTAATGCATGAGTGTAGAGTGTAGAAGATTTAGCAACTTTTAATGGCAAAAGTACGTTGGTAAAACCTAAGATTTACCAATTTACGGGCTTTTACAGTAACACATATAACCTAAATATAATTGTACTATAGACGCTGTTTGTTTCTTACAAATTAAAATAATGGTATGATATATTATATGCAGCCTACATTTTCAGAGCAAAAATATAAGATTTAAAATCAAATTGATTTTTTTTCAGACAAGGGACGAGTACGCCCTGGTGCTCACTCTCACAGACGGCCATCTTGGAGACGGTAACTTCATCACGCAGAGTTTTCTGCTCCTCGTGGAGGACGTGAACGACAACGAACCTGTATTCAAGCCATACCCCTCTGCTATTACAGTTAAGGAAGATGCCTCCCCGGGCATACTCACTTCTGTGGAGGCCACAGATTTAGACGAAGGAGCTTATGGGCAGGTAGGAACCAACACAAAAAATATAAAAAAAGTATTAGTCGTCACGGGACGCCTGGCAACATCGAAATTGATTTTTATTGGAGAAAGTGTAAAAAAGTAAATAATTCTTTATATTTTTGAAAATAAATATATTTTTATTATTTACACACAAATAAATAAATTACAAATTGAAAATTTAACATCATTCAGAATGGATCATTGCCAATTTTAGTAAGAATAGAAGCAAGTCTAGAGAGTTTTGGCGGCCGGGCGGAACGAGCCGATGAGTCACGAGGCTGGCTGAATGAAGCGTCGTTCCATGGAAGGGCGTCGTCCCGTCTTGCCACGCTAGAGACGGTTTTACCAAAACCACCTTTCCCCGTTTTACCCCCTAGGCGCGCCAAAATGTGGCACATAAAAAATTGTAGGATTGTATCAGCCTCGATAGTCTGTTAATCGTTTTTTTTTTTTAAATTATGGAATTTTAGTGGTGGATACCACGGTATATACACAGGTACGAACCTTTCCGGGACGGCCCTGTACAATCAGAAAATAGCTGTCGGAGTCAGTGAAACTAATATGGAATCCTGTTTTACGGAATATTGTGAGGCTGAAGGAAGTCGGGAAGGGTAAGGAGAAGCGTTAGAGGAATGTTGGGAAGTGTCTGGAAAATCTAGGTAATGCAACGCTTCGATTTACAGTGGTCGTCTTCCACCAGGGTGGTACTGAGAATAACTTTCACTCTAGAACGCGGATACAATACGTTTTTAAAAGTTATACCTACGTGAAATCACATTGGATGTCGAACCCGCGACATTCTTTTGTAATGAAATAAAGTCGTGGATGATTCAGATATTCGAAAAATATAGGTCGTGTCATTGTAATCATATGCAAATAATTCCAAACTATCTTACTTAATTTCCTCTCCGAAAGTTCTTGACTCTTATAAAATGTATTATTCTTTGGGTATTGTTCTTTTCAACGCAAAATCAACGGAATCAAATTAGATTCTGCTTAGATTCCGTTGAGTGATTATGTAGTCGTAAATGGAGGTACACCAACTCTCTGGTAATGTTAACAGAATTTCGCAATGTAAATGAGTACGCACATACTTACGTACATAATTACCTAAACATTAATTTGTTTTACCCAGAATAAGTAGAACTATAGGACCCTATCCACAATGTAGAAAAAACATATCCACGGAATAGCTAAAAAGTTGAACATTGATTCCAATTACATTAAGTCACCCATTGGTCCTATTGCCCAACAAGTACAAAATTTATTGGTAGAAAATCATTTAAACTGTTTAACTTTCTTCCTGTACTAAAGATGTATTTTTTACAGGTTGTCTACAATCTTCAAGAGCTTGACGGGGATTCCGATTTATTTTCCGTGCAAACTCAAAACGGCAAAGGAATAATACGTCTTGTAGGCGCTTTAGATTATGAGAAGAAGTCTTTATACCAGTTAAGAATTTTAGCAACAGACAGAGCCAACCAAGGCCGCGTCAATACGGGTACAGCAGCGATATTAGTTAAGGTCCAAGATGTAGAAGATCAACCTCCTGAGTTTGTCGGAGTCACCCCAGTGACGAGAATAAGCGAGGATTCGTCAGTTGGGACGTCAGTCTTGCAAGGTATATTTTTGAATAATCTATTGACTGAAAAAAAAATAAATCCGAAAATCTTCGACTGAAAGAAAAGTAATTTTTGCGCACACCTTTCGATTTTAACCTTTTCGATAGTTATTATTGTAAGCTAAAATTGGAGGAGCAGGCAATTAGTTGTTTTCAGGGAATGCACCTAGGTATCCCTAAATTGATAAGGGGCCATCCATAAATTACGTCACACGAATTTCATGATTTTTTTACCCCCCCCCCCCCCCCCACCCCCCCGTCCCTGTCAAACATCGTCATATTTGTGAGACCCCCTCCCCCCTAGTGTGACATCACATATTTTGCAATTTTACGTCTAATTTTTTTTTTGCGTTTTAATAATTTAGATTTTTACACTGATGATACAGAACTGATGACCCCCCCATACCCCTTGTCACACAATGTCACACTTCTCTACCCCCTCCCCCCCCCCTTAATGTGTGACTAATTTATGGACGGCTCCTAATGATGCCTCAGATTGCAGATCGACATTCTTAACTTTGCAGTCAGTGACGTCACAAGTGTAGATTTGTTAATACAAAAATACCACCGGTTTTGAAAAGAAAATAGTTCGCTTGGTCGTTAGTGACGTTATTAGTCCACCTGCAAAGATTTTAAAACTGATCGATCACAATATTATTTATTACGCAAATTTGCAATTCGAAATTCCCCCCAAAACTCAAGTAAATGACTAAACATTATTTGATAGTACGATAAAAATAAACATCTGAAAATTACTTATAACCAAAAAAAATGTTTTTTTTTTTATATATTAACTTCTAGGTATGTAACTATTGTGTGGAAATGCGTTAAAAATCTTTATTTCTTTTAGTGGGTACCATATTTGATCTTGTCGTACGTGACGCGCGTGCGCGCGTAGAGCACGAATGTCAAAACATTTTTGGTTTATTTATGGATTTGACAGTTCGTGGATGAGAAGTTCATCGATTTGAATCGTCGATTTATTTACCAACAAAACGGTACTTTGCAATGGTGACTAATTTGTGGGAGGTATATTTTCAGTGCACGCAGTGGATGGCGACCGCGGCGTCAACAATAGAATATCTTACAGTATTATTTCCGGTGGAGAAGATCAATTCGATATCGATGGAACCTCCGGTGTCATTTTCACAATTAATTCACTGGACAGAGAAGACCCCGACAATAATAACGGGGCCTACATTTTGGAGATACTTGTTAGTACAATTACTTTTATATTGCAACTAATTAATATAATACACGAAGTTTTAAGATTTAAGATATATTTAAAATAAATACTTAATAAATAATATGTTCCTTATTGGAAACCATTATAAGATTACGACAATGATTATTTTTGAAAATATGACCATATCTTAATGCCTGACAATACCAGATTCTTAGCAGTGTTATAACACCCGTCAGGCATTCATTTTTCTTCCTTGGGAATTATTCGATCACTTTGGTTCAATTTATTTATTATTATCAAGTTTATTTTGAAGAACTCCATTTTAATTTTAATTTCTTTTATATATTCAATAATATTATTATTTAATCTGTAAAAAAAGTTTATTTTATGCAAGTTCTGCTATGTAATTATTATTAACGCGTGACAACTTCACAACGTGTCAGTTGATAATGCCTTCAAATTATCAGAACTTGTTTATAATAAATTATTTTTATAGATAAAATAATAATATTATTGACAATAAAAGAAATTAAAAAATCTTTGGTCCAACAATTGTGTTTTTCTTCACTGTGAAAGTTTGTCAATTATCAACAAATTGATGAACTGTATCGAAAATCGTGTGCATTGACAAAATAAATTAGAATCTCGGAGAACTTTGAAGAACCGAGGAGAATGCATGATTATTGATTCTCCAGGGGGCCAGCTGTAATTTAAAGCCTGCTGGCAATTTAAAGAAATTAGTATTTTATTAATTTCTTATTATTTAAAACCCTTTGTTCTGCTAGATAAGTACTTGCTTATTTAACCTTGTTAAAAAGTAGGTACCTACTTAACAGAGTCAAGAATATCAAATTTAGATTTAGAATAACAGTGTTGCCCTTAGGAATAAACCTTTTAAAACCCTTTTAGGCAACTGAAGAATCGCACGAGGTGCACCCTCTCCCCACAGCATCAACTGAAGTAACGATAATTTTGACTGATGTTAATGATGAGACCCCTCAGTTCCGCAGCAAGAGATATATCTGTGAAGTTGTAGAAAATGCTCAGCAGAATACTCCCCTCACATTCTTACAGGATGCGATACCAGAAGTGTTTGATTATGATCAGGTAGATATAAATCTTTAAGACAAAACATATTCAATTTGAAGAGAGGTTGCAACAGTTTTATTTGTGGCAGGAACATGTTTATTAGATTGCTATAATGTGGAGGTACTAGAAAAAATAGCAATATTACAAATTTAACTAATGTATTTTTAGGGTAAAAATGGAACCTTTGAGCTGTATTTGGAGGGAGACAATGGGGTATTTGAAGTGACTCCCGCCCGCGGTGTGAATGAGGCCTCATTCCTTATAAGGGTTGCCAATCCCTCATATTTGGACTATGAACAAGTTACTGTCATGAACTTCTCGCTGATTGCCAAGGAAACTGTTATATTACAACCCAAAAAGAGGTAGATTTTACTATTTTGTGATAAGTTACTTGTGTGTGGTTTGGTTTATTTATGAGTTACTCAAAGTTAGTAATAAAGTAATACTGCTGTAAAACAACATTTGGTAAATATGCATCCTTCAATTATTTAAAAAAAAACAGCACTTTGTATCAGTTGATTAACATTTTATTATCTTAGTCCGTGGAGAAGCAAAATAATGCATTTTCATTAATATTTGACTCGCTTGGGGTCCATTTTCTTATGATTTGACATGAAAGTGAGTTTTTAAGTTAGTTTTTTTTTTCTTTCTTTTTTAACAAAACCCAAACTAATAACCTGAGAACCTATTTTGTAAAGTAGGTTTTTAGTTTGGGTTATTGAAAAAGAGAAAACTAACCAACAAATCTATTTTAGTGTTTTTTTTTAAATAATTTGTGCATATTAAATGAGGCACAGTCTCCGCATATTTATCTAAAAATTTCGCATCAGGATGTAAAATTTTTCACTGGGCCCAACCCAACCCGCGTTAACCTCATAAACCACATCTCCTTATCTGATATTTTTTCCATCCTCAAAGATAGATCCCGCAATGTTTGTGCAGAGTATTGGCACATTGCTAGTCAATCTAAGGGAGCCTGCTATGCCTCAATACAAAAGACTGTCCTATCAAAACCTTGGTTTCAACATTTCCCCCATTTTTCAAAAAAAATCAATTTCCTCACTTATTCAAATGAGAATTGGACCTTCCATTCCTTCTCACTTTTTTAAAATTCACATACCTGATTAAACCGATTGTACTTTCTGTGGCCTAAAAGTGGGAACTTTAGATAAAAAATTTTTTGGTTGTCATCTCTTCTTTCAATCCTTATCTAAATTTGCCTCCCCTTTATTCGTCTCATCTCTTCTAAGACTGAACTTGACTCCAATCTTTCATATATTTTGAAATTTGCCCATTAAAAAATTAATATATAAATTCACCTTCCCTCTCTCCATAATATGATATGATGGTCTAGAAAACACCCCTGAAGGGTGAAAAAAAAACCTTTTAAATTAAAGTAGTGATAATAAAATGTTCATAGTATGGACATTAGTTCTTTTAGAATTTATTGCCAACACAGAATCTGTACACATTATTTTTTTGTTGTTGTTTATTTCAGTGTTGTTCCCATCACAGTTCACATTCGGGACGGGAATGACAATTTCCCAGAGTTCACCGAACCAATGTACGATGTTTCCATTCCCGAGAACTGCGGAGTCGGCACCACTGTTGCCTGGGTGCAGGCAATGGACGAAGACTCCGGGAATTACGGCACCAGGGGCATCCGGTACACAAACCTGGGAGGAGGCATTGCACATCTGTAAGTTCTTCATAACATATATAATCTTCACTCAAATAGACCAGTTTTGTCAATTCTTGATTCTTTGATCTTTGAAGCTGCCATTAATCTTTAAATCCAGTTTATTTTTTGGTCATCTATACTTTTCTTCCCCTACTTAAGATGCTTTTGGGTGCTTGATTTTCACTTATCATCCATATAGATACAGCGTATGACAGCATATACCCGAAGGATTTTAACCGGTGAGCGATTCCTGAGCTGTATTTGAACTAAACAAAGTTGATGTCATTTTGCTGTCCCAATGATTTTTTTTTTATTAGTTCAAAACAAATATATTTTTCCATCACACATCGCAACTGAGTAGTTGGGTATAGCCTAGCTGGTCACGTGATACACACTCCGTCTCGTTCCATTAGCGTGGTAACAGACAAGACAGAGAATGCATCATATTTTTAACTCAAATATGCTCTGGAATCACTGGTTAAAATCCTTCAGGTACGTGCTGTTACACCATCCTATTTGAATAGTAGCATTGAAATTGCTTTGTGCGACAAGGTATTCGCTGCGAGTAAGTCAATTAGCAGCTTCAATTTGATTAGGACAGTTCAATTCTGATCGTGCAAATTTGGTTAATTAGCAATTTTGACAGTCACATACATAGTTGGAGGTCCTCACCGCTACGTGGGGTAGCTTTCGCCTCATCTGTTCGCTAGCCACTAGTTGTTGAATGTTTTTGGTCTGTTGCATGTATTTTTCGACATGTAGAACATTTCACTTACTCCACTGTTTCCATAGGTCCGTGTGACCATCTACTAGCGGATTCAACAAGTTGCGGTTACTCACCCCGATAACATAGCAGCGTATTACGAGCAGTGGTTTGTTTTTGCTCACAGGATTGCACAAGAATATTAATATATTTCTCAAATGAGTTGAAACCGTAGGTAGGTAGAATTCTTTGAAAATGTTACGTCAAGGCAGACGAAGGAACGGGTTTTTCACTAGCATGTTAAATGAGGACACGTTTGTGTCATATTATTGTCAATATTGTGTCTTTAATTTAACATCTAATCTTTTTCATTCAACGTTTGATTGGTAATTTGCAAAGAAGTGTGTGCTATTATATTATCTCAAGTACAATCAAGATTTAATTGAGGAATGAACTGTTGACAATTTACAATCGCGACTACTTTACAAATGCCGATGGCAATATCTATTTTACAACTATGTATTTTATAATGCACTTCGTGATGGATTTTTGGATACTTTTTCAGAGTGTTTCAAATCGTTAAAAAAATGTGTGTACAATCCCTATGACATCGGTAGAGAGAGAAAGGTATTTTTCAACTTTAAAAATAATTACATCTTTCTTAAGAAATACAATTTCTGAATTTGGGAGGCAGATATGGGTACTGCTGCCCCGGGAACCATTTATTGGATAACTAACACCTCTGCCACAGGTCACTCCAAGTAGTTCACTACGTTTGGTGACTTAGCAGGCGTGCCCGGGTTCATGGGGTGAGGTTTGTTAAGATCTTAGCGGCTAATGTGTCTGCCCCCTGCTGCGTGGCGAGCTTGAGGGAGACTGGTTGAAGTGGTCTTTTGATCTTTTCCAATGTTTGAAGCCAGAATCCCTCGACCCATTGCCTTGAACCACAGTTGAAGGAATGGATTCAGACGTCCGTCACTCCTGGATATACTGACCCCCAGATTCCTACCCACCCATTATACCCATTTCCTCCCCAAAACTTCCTCTTCTTGCTTTCCTTAAAAAAACCCTTATTAAAATTATTTTTGTCAAGGCCTCCTGTGTAGAGCTAATTAAAAAAAAAACAATTAGTCAATGTTTCAATGCACTTAATCCCAAACATGGGAACACCTCAGCACAGGTTCGCCTAGTGAGGTGTTCACAAAATACTACGACTAACCTATTTACATACAGTTACGGATCATTAACATTTTTTTCTTATTACTAAACCTATTATCTATATAAACTATGTAATAATGTGTAAAGTGTATGTACAAGAATAGAAATAAATAAATAAATGCATTATCAGTGCTAAGCATTGCAAAACGCCTTATTCAATCTAGGACCAGACTTCAACTCCAGGGTGACCGACGTATTTGCCACTCAGAGACAACTAGGAACCGACCTAATCAACAAATAGTTAGGATTGTTTCATAATTAAATTTATTTTTATTAGAGTGGGTATGTGTATTGATTGTCCAGTTGAGACATCTCCAATTACTAAGTTTTGAGGTAATGAAGCAAATATCCTACTAGTGACCTAGAAAACATCAAAATTTTATTTAATTCACTTCAAGTTTTTGTGGATTATAAATGATTTGGTGATGTTTATGAGTAATCTGAGTATTGTACCAGATAGAAGGTACACTTTTACATATAACTGCATACTCAACTCAAATTTCGATTTTTCTGAGATGTCTGACTAATCAACTGGATGATCGATGTACATAGATTTTTAGCACACCACCCATTTTTGTGAGCACCAGCCGCCACTGCTGATTATGCATTATAAATTAATGCGATGTGCCACATTGTGTAAAATTCGAAATCAGGCCGCCAACAAAACACTCCTCATGTATATGGCGATAAGGTTTAAATTTCCGCTTAACACCAGCCGCCTGTTTTGATTTATGCGAGAAAAAAACGTCGCCAAAAAGTGTTTTATTTTGCAAAGTTCATGCACAAATATTTAAATCTTAATTTTACAATAATTTTCTAAAGAATTTAAAATGCCACATTGTATAATAAAACCATAATCCAGAAGAGATTCGTAAGTAACAGATTTTGAACTTTAGCAGTTTTTATGGGACTGAAATTTTATTTTTTTATAAGTTTAGAAAAGAACGCTCATCATTTCAAAGGCCAAGATTTGCTCTACTTGGGGGGCATACGTTAATTACGTGAGCTCAAAATGGGGAGGTGATAGGGGTCCAGTAAAATCTCATCAAATCTCATTTAAACTGAGGGGAGGGGTCAATAAAAATCTCACATCAACTTTAAAAGATAAATTATCAAATTGTTTCACTTCTTTTGAAGTGTCATTTTGCCCTCCGAAAAAATCAAATGGCTTTTATAAAAAACAATTATGTAGTCCTTGGAGTCTAAATTGAAAAAAAAACGGCTCACATACTCAAAGATGCCCCTTGTAGTATTTAATTAAAGCATCTAAAATCTTAGTAAAAAGTGATCAAATTTTCATACCAAAAACATATGATTTTGCATTACTTTTTGAAAAAAAAACTATTATTTTCCCCCGTGCAGTAAATAATTTCACACAAATCCTTTACAGATTAAATCTTAACTCGGTGTCAGGAATCATAACTGTAAAACTTCCCGGTGGCAATAGTTTCGACAGAGAACTGGTGTCCCGACACTATCTGACTGTTGAGGCGAGGGATGACTTGGGACAGGGCAACAGGAACACGGTACAGCTGGTGGTCAACATCGAGGATGTTAACGACAATCCTCCAGTTTTCCTGCTCAACAAGTACGAAACCAGACTCTTGGAAGGAGAGAAGGATTTCGAAAGTCCGCTTGTTTTGGAAGCAAGAGATGCAGATTTAAATGGTAAATACATATTCAATTCTAAAACAATAATATCTTTAATTACAGTATTATTAGAATGTATTGATATTTTATCAGAAATTTATTTACTTTGTCAGTAAAACCTTGGTTTTTTTCAATAGGTACGAGAAATAGTAAAGTCGACTATTACATAGTAAACGGTGAATACAAGGATAATTTCACCATAGATGTCTATTCTGGAGTGTTGAGACCGGTTGGTCCAATGGATTTCGAACAGTTGCCGGGAGATAACAGCAATGTTCGCCCCATACAACTGACGGTAAGATATTTAATTTATCTGTACCACACACTAATGAATAGTGAAAAATATCATGATTAAACTTTTCTTTGTAATTCTTCCTTGTTTAACCCCTCAGATTTTTTGCGATTGTCCAAGTTTTTTGTCCTAAACGAACTGTCAGATTTATAAAAACTTTGTGTTATTTCCGCATCGCAATTAAAGCTCTATAAATGAAACATTTCTGAACATAGCCGAATACTAAAAACTGTTTTTGGAAGGTTTTAAAATAAGCTTTCAAATTGTTATATTACAAATAAATATTAACATTTGTAAATATTAAAATTTAGAATGCAAACATAAAAAAATTGTAAAAATGACTCACTTGATGATTGTGAAAACGGTACTAAAATCACTGATTATGTAAAAAAAAAAAAACACTTTTTCTATCGTATAAATGTATAATAAAAAATTTTGTCACCTCCCTTTTTTATCATTTCATACAATAATATTTAATTTAAAATTAACAATGTCTAACAATCGTTGGCGATTTGGCAGGTGAAAACTGTTTCTACAAAATAAGTCTTTTTTATGTACTTCTATGGACAACTTTGAATAGAGATGGGAAGCTTGATTCAATATGGATCTTCTACTTTTTGGTTTAGGGTTATCACTAGAACAATAACAGAGTTATAACGATTTCTGTGGGAACACACTTATTGTACTTGACTGCTATTGTTATTTTGTCATGTGCTTACGGGTCGGAGTGGTTAACCTAAAATTTTTGGTTTTTTAAGGTTCGTGCAAGAGATTTCGGTGTTCCACCATTGTCTGCAGAAGTTCCAGTAACAATATACGTTCAGGATGTGAATGATCACTCTCCCATGTTCCAACAAATGATCTACAAGAGATCCATACCTGAGGACATGCCAGGAGGAACTCCGATTCTAGAGGTACATTGAACTAAACTAATCACTTATATTAATTTAATATTCTCTTTAACCCTTTGCACACGATTGTATCAACAGTTCATATGGCAAAAAATCAGCATTGATACTCGGCCTTGTAATATACATCAACTTTCATTGCCAATAATATTCTGCATATGTGGGGTATTGAAAAGCCTATTTAGAGTAACAGCGGCCCTTTTCATACAAAACTTAAATTTAGATTTAAGGCAAAATATTTCACTAAACTGAATGACTCTTTTTAAACAAAAGGCATAGCAAATATCTAGTGCCGATGTGTGCTGCTTTATTTAGTTGTGCTTTAAGTTATAAAGTACAGGCCATTAAATAATTAAATTTTGCATGATTTTGGAGATTTTAGATTAACTGTGACAATTTTTTGTGAGTTAACGGTAATTATTAAAAAAAATTACAACTTACTCGTAATTTAAAGATATAAAAATTTAAAAGAATAAAACATTGTAAAAAAATTTTTAATTAAAATTTTTCATATGACAAATTTGTGTTCCAACATAAATCGGTCTTAACCTTTTGATTGTTTTGAAAAAATGATTATTCAGTTTGGTCAAGTATTTAGGCCTTATCTAAATTTAAGTTTTGTGTGAAAAAGGCAGTTCAGCCGTTTTCTTAACCCGACCAAAAAATTAATTGTAAACTATTTGTACGTTTGTTTTAATTGATTAGGTAAAAGCATTTGACAGTGATGGATCAGCACCCAACAACCAGGTGGTGTACAGGATACAGAAGGGAGCGGAAGATAAGTTTGTCATTGGCTCAGAGAGCGGAATCATCTCTGTGGCTCCAGGCTCCACGTTGGATCCTGATAGAACTGATCCCAAGAGCAACAAATATGGACTCACTGTGGTACGTCTCTGAATACATACTTGGAGTAGATGATCTTAATG
The DNA here is from genome assembly GCA_936435175.1 of Glyphotaelius pellucidus. NCBI lineage: Eukaryota > Metazoa > Arthropoda > Insecta > Trichoptera > Limnephilidae > Glyphotaelius > Glyphotaelius pellucidus. Next base: position 26,840,646 of record OW386538.1, on the reverse strand, counting down.
AATCAAGTACATTGATTAATTATTATTAATTAATCAAGACCGGTCAGTGTCTTCGTGTGCTCAATTCCTCGGCTGGCCAAGTCCTCCATCACGATACAAGCAACATTTTCCGCTTATCGTAGTATGAGATTTTCATATATTGTCAGGTTATTCGTAACTCAGGATGCCCAGTCAACCACTGACCGGTCAGTCCCGTGTTTGATTCCTCGGCTGGCTAAGTCCTCCATCACAACACAAGTAACATTTTCGGCTTTCTGTGGTGGTAGTAGGAGATTTTCAATTTCAAACATTGTTGGGTTATTCGTAACCCGGGAATGTTTGTCTTTCTTTTAAAAAAAAATGTTTGTCTTTCTAAAAAAAAGTAAAATGCCGTCACAAACTTTTAGACATTCACATTAATGACAAAATTCTTGCATTGGCAGCAGTATAATAGTACCTGCCAAACTTTAAAGCTGACCTGACATTGATACAGAAATCATCACAATAGGCGAGTTTTACGTTCGAAAGGCGGCATGCAATATACTAAAGAGGTGAGGGAGGCGGTCCCATCTCTCTGCCTTCGCTTTTTTCTCTCGCACATTCGTTTTACATTTCTTTCTATTTACCTTGGTCATTCTAAAATCAATACAATAAAAGTAGTTTTATATGACAATCTTATAATATTAAAGTGAAATCGGTGATCGGTGATAAATATACAGAAAAGTGTGACACGGTTAGCAGGCAAATTTAATTTTAAATTAGATAACAACGAGAAACAACTATTTCAGTAACCGAACTTGGAAAATAATGCATTTTATCAGCTATTTTGTAAAAAAATTGATAATTTGATGTCTTTTCTTCACTATCCTTAAAACTTTCACATCAATGACAACAATGGCCGCCAAGTGAACAAATGACTTTAATTTTAATGAAATAACTTTAAAGTGCATTTTTTTCCATTTCCTAAAACTGAAATACTTACTTATATAAATAATAAATTGATGTGCAAAAAAATATACATATTTTGTCGGCTCTATGAAAATCTTAGTGTTTTTGACTGTACCTGCCTGAGAATGGATTGTACCAACTTCAGGTCAGCTTAAAAGTATGGCGCGTACTGTATATGGTTTTAATTTTACTGATCCTAATGCTGTCCACCTAGATCATTGTTTTTATACCCGATTGTGCAAAAAAAATTTGCGCATTGGCAAACATTGATTGAACACATTCATTGTGACGTATTTTTTAATAATTTGATTGCATGCTGCAGATTACATCTAATTTAAATACGGAATAAAACTGATGCAAATGCATTTTTTCCTAAAAAAATACATTCGTATGAGTTTTTATTTGTACAACCATTACAGACTGAAGCCAGGAATACTGAGCTCAGTTATAACGCTAAGGCAGTAATAAATGTTTAGCTAGCGATGCTCGTGAAGAAATAATCCATACTCAGCACCAAACGAAATTTCATAATATGCGCTAGGCGTGTATTCAATGTGTTAAGCAGTACCTACCTACAAAATTAGGGTTACTTGAAGAATATCATCAGTTAGAGGGGTTCCAAAAGTTGCTAAGGTTGAAGATTACAACTGACTTAGATGATATTATGGGAATACATAATATTAACAGCAAAAGATTGCACTCTTCGGTTGCAGCCAATGATTTTTTAAAGTTCGTGAATAACCCACGACGATGCATTATTATTTTTAAATTTCACTAACTGGAAAGCTGTTCTGGTTTGCTCCAGTTGAATCCAAGCAATGTGCAAAATATATTGATAAATTTGACACTAATGGTAGTTCTAATAATGAATGAATTAATCTTAAAAGTTTTTGCTTTTTGCGAGATAATATAGAATCTTTTTTAGATTGCATTTGATGGGGGTATTGGCGATCAACAACTGAACGCAGCCGTGCTTGTCAATATTTCAATCGTCGATGTCAATAATAAACCACCGATATTTGTGGATCCAGGAATCATAACTGTCAAGGAAAATACACAGGTAAGTTCAATCAAAAAATCATAAAGCAACAAATTACAATCCAAAATTTAGAAGAAGTTGATTCCGCTTGACCCGTCTAATCACAGGAGACCCAAATTGTCCCAAAACATCATATGGCGTTATAATAACAGGAGACCCAAATTGTCCCAGAGAGACCATGCATTATTAAAAGTTAGATATCTCTCTTGCTGTCATGCGAACCTTTGTGATTTATTTTATGTTAGAAAGCGAAAGAAATTATGCTTCTTATTGCCTTGGGAATATACATGCGTCTATATACAACAATTTTATTTTGCGCTAATTTGTGACGTAACACACATTTTATTTTAAAATAAAATTGTATGAATGTGATAAAAAGTGAAGTGACAGTTTTATTACAAATTTTCTTAAGAAAAGGAATTGTATTTAAAATTTTAAGTTTATTCTATTTTAAATACTTTAATTTGAATATTCGTAGGTATGTATTTATAAGCCAATTTACATTTCCAATATCAAAATTTTAATATTTTGAAACAAAAATGTTGATTTCCAATAAACACATTGGAAAGATTATTTTATTTAGATTTTAGAACAATTTTTGTTTTTGCAAAAGTGTTAAAAATAACCGATAAAAAGGATTCAAAATGAATGGGAAGAACCGGAAATTTTTCACGCAAACCTTGACAGGCAGAAAAGTTTAAAGATATTATTTTTTCCTTATTACTCGAAGGATTTATTTGCCGGCGTGATAATAATTTAGTTGTTTTTTTTATGGCTAGGTGGGAACGTTTGTCTTCCGAGCTGTTGGTAATGATCCCGATGATATGCCGGTTCTTCGGTACCATCTGGATCCGGAGAACAGTGTGGCCAAGAATGAGGAGGGAACCGTGGTGAAGACAACTGAATATGACTATATGGCTCCCTGGGACTTGAACCCTCTAGACGGAATGCTCCGGGTGATTCGCTTACTTGACCGGGAAAAGGTTGAAGTTATTCGGTTGGGATTAATCGTTGAAGATATTGCTGCAGTAACGGGAGGGCCGAAACAAACTGCTTCTGGTGAGAAATTTGCTTGAATTTCTGTATTAAATGTAGATAACACCTATAACATTACGTATTTATTTATGTAACCCTTCAGCTACAAAATGTACATGTGACAACATTTTAAGCTTGTTTTTTTTGTTTACTGAAGCCTTTTGAAATGTTTGCTCTTTGTTTGAACCTACACTCTTTAAAATCGGGGTGTGGTCAGCGCATAAGTCAAAGTAGTGAAAACTTGGCTCATTACCTTGGCGTACTTATGTTTAAAACAACCTTAAACCGGGGTCAGGGCGGCTTAACTATACCAATGCTGAACCGGCGCATAAAAATGTAATAAGTAAACTAGTACATACATTTTTTTATTTTTTTTATATGAATACCGCACAAGAGTCCCAACTGCTCCCGTCTGGAGCCAGTGAGCCTATGGCATCCCCAATTGGGGTATGTTGTGAGGCTGAAGGTAGTGGGGAGGGGAAGGAGATGGGGAAGAGGAAGGTGGGAAGTATCTGGCTATTCAGATCTGGTCACCAAACACGGCTAAAGCCATTTCAAGCAACATTTCAATTCTGAACGGTGGTCTTACACCAGGGCGATACTGAGAATGTCTTCCACTCTAGAACGTGCAGCAAATATATTATATATTATTTTAAATTAATAAATTGTGAAACAACACAAATTAATCAAATAAAATTTATTTGCCACGCCGGGATTCAATCCCGCGACCTTCGGAATACGAGTCAAGAGCCTTACCGCTGGACTATGCCGGCCGTCATACATACTTTTTAAATTCCATCATTTCTCTTTACAGCTACTCTGACTATTGTAATCGAGGATGAAAATGATAACAATCCTAAATTCAGGAGGCCCTTCTACAAGAAATCTATTACGGAAAATACGAAGAACGGTGCAACCATCGCTAACATTATAGCAGATGATGTTGATAAAAATAGATCAATCACATACTCCTTGGAAGGTAAATGCAATTAATTTGAATAATTTCTCATTTTGTAAAAAAATTTAAATGTGATTCAGATTATATTAATTGGCTCAATTTGAATTAATGAATATAGTCTTGCAGCCAAGAGCTCTGTTGTAGGCTTTCTTTCTCGTTACATGAGATACAACTGGGCTTAAAGCGGTATATATTTATTTACCTTTAGTACGATTTATTATAAACTTCTTTCCTTGTAGGTCCAGCTGAGATGATGAAGTTGGTACACCTGGAATCCGATAGCGGAGAAGTATTGGTGGCCAACAAAATAGACCATGAAACGTACCCTTGGATAAACCTGACAGTCCGAGCAACGGATTCTGGAGTACCAGCAAGATCCTCCCTTGTTGATTTATTCATTCAGGTAACCATAAAAAATTTTAATAAATACTGACATTATAGTCTTGCTTCATATAAGTATCAAAATATTGTTGGAAAATCATTCTCGCCTTGCCGGCCAACAATTCCTTTTAAATCTGTAATTAAATATATTTAACACAATCAATCTTTGTGTAAACCTTGCTCAAATTATGCATCCCACCAATAAAACGAAATATTATCAAAACATTACTGAATATAAACGTCAGCAGGGCTGTTAAGATTTGTTTGAGATTTTGTTTACAGGGTGTGCCGTCTTAAAAGTATTTTTCTTTTTAAACTGAGAATAAAGATGACATTTTTTCCTTTTGAACAATCACATTTTTTAAAATATTAATCAAGTGAAAATTCAGTTTTCTGGGCACACCATGATCGTTACAATATTATATTTAAATTAAAACACTTGTTCCAACACACAAATTCTCTAAACCACGAAATAAGACGCAGTGTAAAATACACTGGACGCAAATGTCAAAAAAGATTTTTTTTTTTTTCATAGCTCTAATGCATTTTTTATATTAAACATTTTTTAACCTATTTGAGACGAGCGTCATGTATACATGCAAACTAATCGCGTGCCTAAAACACGAACGTCATCTATACACAACGCAATTACGTTATTATAATTGTTCAGATAACGAAATGTTAACCGATCGCGTGCCTAAAAGATAAGCGTCATCTATACACGACGCAATACATCTTTGAATATTTTTTGAGTGACACTAAATTCAATTAAAATGAGATTTATAAATCTCGAAAAATGCCCATCCACAGAAATTGCAAATTCTTTAAGGGCATCCATCATCGTAAAAAGGTTAAATATTTTGATTCCAGAGGAATGAAATTCCCATATTCACACTTGCGAAAAAACCGTTGCAAAATCAGCCTAAAATGAAAAGCGGCGCACGGTTCCACTGATATCGCAATAATCGTCTATTGTGCCTGTGCGCCGAACAAGACTGTTGAACCTAAAAAATTATTTTAAATATTAAAAGTAACCATAACAATAAAAAAATATACTGGTATTAAAGTTAGAAGGGATTATTGACGTTAAAAAAATTATTTATACAGGACTGGAGTTCCTTATTACGTGCATGAGCCAAGTTTGGTGGTCGAGATAATGCAAATTAATGAACAATTGTAATTGTAAGTTTATATGAAATTAAAAAGAAAAAAGAAAAAAAAAAAACAGCTGCTTATGTTAACACTGTTTCAGGTATTGGATGAAAATGATAATAATCCATACTTCATCTTTGAGTCTGGATACATCAATGTTCTGGAAGACACTCCACCCGGTACATCTCTAGGGATCATAGCAGCACGGGATTCAGACTCAGGAGAGTTTGGCAAAATCACATATCTGATGGATCGCATCTCTACTCAGGTACATTGCTATACAAACTTTCTAGTGGAATAGATTAATAATATGTCTAACGGATCTTCTTCAATGTTTCACCAGACAACTAGCTACATTGTAAGAATAGATAGTAGAAAGGAGATAAGCCATTTTTTTTTTTTACATTGGCTCCACATGGGAGGCCCTGAGGAAAATTGTTCCCCTCACGGCCTCCGTCATCTTTGGGACGCTGTGTGGAGGGTTTTTTTAGGAAAGGAAAGAGAGGAAGTTCTAGGAAAGAAAGGGGTTTGAGGGGTGGGTAGGAATCTGGGGGTCAGTGTGTCCAGGAGTGCCAGATGTATGAATCCATCCCTCCCACTGCGGTGCAAGGCGATATTCCGAGAGAGTACGGCTGGAGAAGTCAAAGGAACTCCCTCAACCATTCTCTCTCGATCTGGCCTGCCATGCAGCTGGTGGGCAGACACATCCGCCGCCAAGACCCGGACAAACCTCACCCTATGAACCTGGGCACCCCCGCTAAATCACCAAACATAGCGAACCACTTGGGGTGACCTATGGCAGAGGACCTATGGAAATCCTGGCGGGGCGGTACCCATACCCGCCTCCCAAATTGGAACGAACTATTATTAGTATGGTTAAATATGCGGGGCGCACCTCGTCCTTAATACGCACAAATTATTATACAAAACGCATATCAGTTAATTACATACAATGCAAAACAACTATTTTGTCCACAGATAAGCAAGATAATGCATTTTCATTAATATTTGATAAATTCCTCGTGTTCACTTTGCGGCCATTTTTATCTGAAAATGGGTTTTAGGTTAGTTTTTTCTTTCTTTTTTTTTAAACCCAAATTAAGAACATGTTAACCTATTTTGTAAAGTAGGTTCTTAGTTTGAGTTTAATTAAAATAGAAAAAAAACTCCCCTAACAACATATTTTAGTGTTTTTTTAGTTTGGTCGTAACTCGTTGACATTTTCATATCCATATCTCTGTTTATTTTCATAATGTATGGCTTTAACCTTTCTTTCCTAACCTTCAATAGTCGCAACCTTGCGCCGAACGTAAACAGTCGCGCGCGGTCGGTGATTCCGCAACTTTAGGCGTCTGGTTTTAGAAGACAACTGAATATTTCATGATATTGTATATATCATATAATAAAAAAGTCATTTATCTATACAGGGTGACCGGGGGTAAAGTGCGGCGCGCCATTTTTTTGAGACCCCCCACTTCAACACCCAGTAACTTTTGAATTTCTAATTTTTTCGTTTGATTTTTTTTGTTATGTATTCTTTAATGTTTAATAAATATTTGGTAAAGTAATGGCTAGTAAAAATATTATTGGTTTTTTTTTATCGCATCTGAAAAACACCTACAATTCGTGCTTCTGGACTAGAATACCCCCTTAAACCTAAGTTCTAAATAATATGATACAAATATCCTGAAATACTCACCCAGCTCTTAATATTATTCAAGAGATTTTTCAAGTATACAACCAGTCGCACGCGGAATCTGAGACCGCAAATATAAACAAAAGAACCTGTGCGTTTGCGACAAATGACACTGGGGTACTGAAAGGACGAACCTCACCCCTCCCTGAGGATATCACGGAAGCGCAATTGTCTATTGTTTATAGTTAGCGCATAATCAGTAAAACGAGTTCGCTGCGGACTCACAGACCGTGCGCGACCGCTGAAAAGTTAAACACATTCCTTTCGTTAAAAGCATTGTTTATGAGAAATTAGGTGGGATTAAAATGAAGCTATCAGCAGTTTGTCCATGGCTGATGTCACTTCATCCTATAATACTTTGGAATGCTTTTTTCAGGGTAAATTTTTAATCAATGCTGAAAATGGATCTTTGACCGTTGCCGATTGGCTTGACAGAGAAACCCAACCTTCTTACACTCTGGTCATAGAGGCTTGGGACAACTACCAGTTTGGGTATCTGAGTGGAGAAAGCAGGAATGCCTTCAAACAAATAGTGTAAGTAATTTACTCAAAATGTTTTGAATGATTGTGATACAAATCTTACCAGAGCAAAGTTTTCAGACACAGAAAGCATTCATACTCACCCAGCACAAATGCTTGATAAATATACATTAAAAAAACAATGGTTTTAAATTGTTTTTATTTGATTTTACATATATTTTATAGGATAAATGTTGAGGATGTAAATGACAACGCCCCGGTGCTGACTTTGCCTAAAGAGTGTTCCACAGTAACAGAATTCCATTCAACCCGAGATTCTATCGTCTCAATTCATGCGTCCGATGCAGATGATCCCGAGACAGGGAATGGACAGATCAAATTCAATATTGTGGGCGGTACAGGCTTCGGTAAGCTACATAAATGTATTCGTCAATTAATTTGTTATTATGAAACCCCCATATCTTGTTCCCACATTAGGAGTTCTCTATTTTCGATCCCTCGATAACTGAAAGTAAAAATTGATCTAATTGAACCCACTCACGAAAATTACAATCAATTCAAATCAAATCTGAGTTTATTTGAGACAGACAGATCCACAACAAAATTAGTATTTTTTATGACAATACACATACATATTGTTAAGTTGAATTATTGTAGAACTATTCCGAGTGAACCAACTACCCAATGACTACACCAGTGCCCACATAACGGCCGGGAGAATATTGAAAGATCGTTATGGGAACTATTCCCTCATCATTGAGGCACGAGATCTCGGAGAGCCTCAGAACAAAGTGACAGGAGAGATGTCCATATGTGTCACAGATTACAATGATCACGCCCCACTTTTTGTCAGTCCACCGCAAAATGTGACAATTCGAATTCCCGAGGTAACTATTATTTTTGTACTTCAAATTTATCCTATTGACTACTAATTGCATCTTAATATAATGTGCACACCTCCAGAGCTAAATGCATCTATTTATACAGAAGGAATTATTATAACACAATTGTTATGCATACTTGAAGAGTATAGCAATCCATGGTTTGTCAACGTTTATTCTACTTTTGTTCACAAATGTCAAAGTCATGATGATATAAGACCATTTTTCAAATATGAGAGCGTCTGCTGAGGGTGATTGCACCATTTTTCGCATACACAATTTTGTTCCACTTGAGCGGTGAGGGTTCTGTGCTAGCTAACGCAGGTTATGGGTTAACCTCTCCACGAGTATGGATGAAACGGTTCATCGAAGCGAAAAAATGCTCAGAAGAGTATGGACGAAACGTTTCGTCCGCGGCTATTATTCAAATACCGTCATATTTAATGAAACTATTTGACTTGAATGGCTTCTACTGATATCTGCGCGTAGTTTGTTGAAGTTTTGGAAGACATACCTACAATACCAACTTCACAGTTTTAGTTTAAAAATTCTTTTTGCGTCATTTAGCGGTCGTCAGAGGAAGGAAGCAGTTTTTTTCAACGGACATGTTTTTTTTTCGATGTTGGTTTATTTTTGTAAATTGATGTCGACAACGTTGTAATTCAAAATCTAATATTATTTTTAGTTTATCTATGATAATTTATAAAAAAAATATTAAAAAATGAACCATAAAAAAACTCACTCCTCACGTACAGTTTTGTTTGCCAAAACTCACTCGCGGAGAGGTTAAATGAGTCACTTGTATCGCAGATAAATATGTTCTCAAAAGATACAGACTCACCCTCCAAAAGAATGTTACACGTGACTTGTCTAATGCCGATTTAACCTGCATTAGCTAACGCAAAAGATAATCACACTCCCGGTGTACATAATTGTTTTAACTTAAATGTTATGACCGGCAAAAAAAGTGCCTTGTTAGCTTATTATTCTCAAAATTCAGGAAAGTGTTGACAAAGACAATTTTGCTAACTCTAGCTGTAAGAAATGTGAATAGGACGAAGAAATACCTCTCTTTCTTTGGCGCCAAAGTCCCAACTTGATGGGAAGAAGGTTCAGAAACCTGGGGGTCATGTTGAGTGAATAATCATATTGAACTTTATTAAAAAGAATCTATCTATCAAAGGAGTTAGGTGAAAGTGAGAGGTACTACAATGGATCTAAGGCCTGAGTGCTTACAAGAGCTATCGATAATAATTAGATTATACCATGTTATGTATAATGTTACTGTAATGTTTAGAAGTATGCTAAACAACGAAAATGATTAGTGTAGAATAATAAATGGTTAGTTAAGGAGGTTAAATAATTTAACTTGAATGTATTTTCTCTTTTCAGAATGCAACAATCGGTAGCAATGTGGTAGAAGTGCATGCGATAGACGGAGACACGGGGCCAAATGGCGCAGTCAGATATCGGATGAGGCAGGACGTCATGGGGAACTGGAGAACATTCTCAATCGATTCAATTACAGGCATCATCCAACTAAAGCAGTCCCTGGACAGAGAAAAGCAAAAAATTTATGACGTGAGTATGATTCATAACTCCAATGACATATTATGATGATATTTAAATATGCATTGGTAAGTCTCTGTTCATTATTTATTTATATATGTATTTCCAAGAAAAATTGTTTGGTAATATGAATAATATTATCTTGATCATACAGTAAATACTGAGATATTGCTATCAGAAATCTTATTCTAGAACAAAATATGAGCAATAGCTTATAAGTTGCTTATACGCCAGTAATGACTCTACAGTTTGTAAACGGAATTGAAGTCCTCTGTTATTTTCAAAAAGAATCCTTGAACTTTTTAAATAGCGTCCCAATGAGAAAATTTCAAAAAGAAAATTTATGAAACTTGAAATTTCTCAGTTTCAAAATCTTGCATATATTTTCCCAGCCCATTTTCCAAACAATTTTCGATTTTGACAAAGTAAATTTTTGCACACATTCAATTGCTGTTTTACATTCAAAACTCTACTTCAGTAAACCTTACTAATTTGGGCGAAGCCCTTCAAAAAGCCCCCTGCAGGGCTGAGATTTTTGATGCTTGTTCTGTTTATTATGCTATGTTGTTATTATTTTCTGAAAAAGAATAATTGTAACCTAGCCTAACTTATAATAATATAATGCTAATGATCACATTCTGGTATGAAATACATTTTTTCTATTGCTAATCAGTAATTCAGTGGTCATAATGAATAGATTTATAAGTTTCCTATTTTTGTTTATCAATCAAGTGTATTTTATACTATATATATACTAGTTGGTCCCCGGCATGCGTTGCAATGCCATTCAAAGAAATAAATTGATTCTCCCTGCATTTCCTTTCCCGTGCGTCCCCATTCCCCGCCTTCCCCCTCCCTTGTCTCTTCCTTCTCCACGAACCCAACCTCCTCCCTTTAGTTCCCCTTCCCCCTGCCTTTCCTCCCTGCCGCTAAAATATATTAATTACGCACATTTTACATTTATGCAAATTTCATAACACCAGAGCTTACCATTATATACAGCCTATATGTTATTCTGATTTATGAGCTATATTATTATAAAGTTTCATTAAAATCTATTCTGTAGTCTTTGCGTGAAAGAGTAACAAACACACATACATCCATACAAACTTTCGCGTTTATAATATTATTGAAATATATAAGACCGGTCAGTGGCTGAGTTGGCATCGCGTTTGGGTCCCACCCAGGCATACCATGTTCGATTCCTCGGCTGGCTAAGTCCTCCATCACGACACAAGCAACATTTTCCTCTTACTGTGGTGGTAGTAGGAGATTTTCAAATATTGTTGGGTTATTCGTAACCCAGGAATGTTTGTCTTTCTTTGTACAAAAAAAAATATATATATTATATGTGATCGCATTCTGGTGCTCATTTATAATTTTTGATACCTGTCCAATGTAATTTAGGTGATCAATTATTTATTATAAATGTCATTCAACCATTTTTGTTGTAGATAAGAGTGGAAGCATATGACCTGGGAGTTCCGACCCCATTGAGTTCAGACCTGGATCTAACCATTTACGTTCAGAATGTGAACCATTACAAGCCGCGGTTTGTCCAGTCACGACTGCTGGTGAACTTTACGGAGCACTCGACTCCAGGGGAGGAGTGGGTGGTCTTACCCCCCGTAATTGAAAGGGACGAAGTGGACATGCTGGATGATCCAACAGTTCCCGTCTGCTACTTCCTCATCAGGGGGAACCATAAGGAACTATTTGATTTGGATCAAAATTCTCATAAGTAAGTACTAACACAATCTTCACTCCGACCTCTTTTTTTAGTTCTTGGCTTCATAAATCACTTTATAACATAAATATACATTTTTTCATTTGAGAAATGAGAAATCAATTTTTCAATCAAAAATGTCATCAATGAAAGAAAAGGATTTGAAAGAAAAGTTTATTTAATACCGAATGATTTAGTTTAAATAATAGAACATAAAAGGCTTATTTTCAGGTTGACAGACTTAAGTATGCAAGTCAAAATTGTTTTAATATTTCTTTTATGAAACATGAGTTTATAGTGTTTACTAGCTATAGTAGAGTGTAACAATCATAATTGAGGTTGAAAATCAATACCTGTTATCAACTCTGTCTGTAATCTTACAAAAAGAAAATGTTTGTTGCACACTAGTAGTAAACGCTATAAACCTGTGTTTTAAAAATAAAATTTTAAACAATTTTTACTTTCATACTTAAGTCTGTCGACCTGAAAATACTGAAAGAAGGATACAATATAATAATATCTAATAAATGCAATTATTTTTTACTTAATTTCAGGAGACAATAATATATAGCCGCGTAAGAATAGTAAAGTAATAAATTATTGTTTTCTTATAACAAGTTCTTATTTCTGTTCAACAGGCTTCTTCTGGCCAAAGAAATAGACAGAGAAATAGAGCCTGGCCACTCCCTGATCGTGCACGCAACGGAAGATTGCATCGTCCCTCCGAAGGTATCAGATTCGGATGACCTGGAGCTATTCGAAGACACAATCATCACCATCTACGTCAACATAACAGACATCAATGATAATCCGCCTAAATTCGTCAGTGAGGTGTTCACCGGGGGAGTAACAACTGCCGCTGATTTTGGGACACAATTCATGCATGTTAAGGTGAGAAAAACAAAATTCTAGTCATTTATCAATCTAGGTTTAAAACCTACATTTACCCACCTAAAAAATATGGCTTACTCTCAATCAAAATACTTTGATATTATATATCAGTATAAGAGTTCCGATTTATGGCGTCATCTCCAATGTTGTGTGGCTGAAGGAAGTGGGGAGTGGAAGGGCATGGGCAAGAGTAATTTGGTAAGTTGGTACCTGGCTATTCAGAGATGGTCACTAGACACGGCTAGAGCTGTTTCAAGCAATGTTTCGATTCTGAATGATGATCTTTCACCAGGGCATTACTGAGAGTTTCTATCACTCCCAAAAGTAGTGCACATATAGTAAATATGCAAAATATTAATTTTACTAATTCCGATGTGAAATATCTAAATATCCAAAGAATATCTAAGCAATTACCTAAATCAGTTGGCTAATGTGTTCATTAAAAGCACAGACATTACAAAAGGTAGACTTGCCCTATTGTAAAATCTGCGTATAATTTCGACTAGCTGGAGGCAAACCATGTGACCATCTTTTTGGCACCAGGAGGGTTCGAGAATGCTTTGAATAAACTGAGACGTCGGTCATATCACTTGCTGAAGGTTGGTTTGTATTATGTCCACAAAAACTCGTTTTTAAAAATAAAAGTTTTTGATTTTCAAAAAATTATATTTTTGTATCCTTTATTTCTAACTAATTGCTATAAATATTTTTTTTAAATACAAAGTTTAATCTACCTATAAGTAAAAGAACAACGAATTTGGTTGGATTTTGAACGAACTAACATATACTTCAATTCACTGCTTAAAAAAAACCTAAAAATACAGGAGTACAAACCAATCCTCAGCAAGCGATATGTTGACCACCGAAGAGCATACATTGAAATCAAGGGTGTTACGGATATTTGCATCTATAAATGCGGAATATTCGCATTAATTCAGACATCTTCATCCGCATCCACAGAAATAATCCTCTAATTATCCGCATCCGTAACAACCCTGATTTGAAATAACCAATCCCTGCGCAGAAAAGTAAAGCTCGCTAAAGTAAGGTAGCTTAGTCCATTGTGGGGCTTTTCTGTGCAAGGTCCGATTGTTCATTTTTAACTGAATCATCTACAAATCGGGTTGCGTAGTGACACAAAAATGATTGAGATGAGTAAATTTATAAAACGCTTTTGTAAAAGTGTCCGTAACAAATATTCAACTTTGGAAACAAGCCCGATCTTTTGTTTACCCGATTTGGGATTTGCAGTTAAGATTTTTACGCAGCCAGCAATTTGTGTGCCTTTGTAAAAAGGACTACTTATTCATAAGCAGATTTTATTTTCGAAATCTTGATACTGATAGGACAGTGTGAGTTGCCTGGATACTGTCAGATTCATTTATTGACAAATCACTTAAAAGGGAGACGGTCACGTCATCTCCCAGCTCCCCGCAACTTGGTATGTTCCCCATTTCCCTGTCGGCATCTATTGTTTTGAAAGTCTATGATTATATTATATGTCAGTGGCTGAGTGGGCGTCGCGTGATCGATCCTCAGCTGACTAAGTTTTCCATTACGACACAAGCAAAATTTTCAGCTTACGGTGGTGGTAGTAGGAGATTTTCAAACATTGTTGGGTTATTCATTACCCGGGAATGTTTATCTTTCTTTTTTTTTTTTTTTTTTTTTTTTTTTATTCTTCATTTTAATCACCCGCTAAACTGCCAAGGCAGTTTGTCAGCAGGTCAATTTGACAATATTAATAAAACACTAAAACATAAAATATTATAAGAAAACACAATAGCAAAATAGTTCCAGAAGAATAACTTTTAAGTACCTACAATACAAAAGCATAAAATATACAGACAGACAGATATAACACAGGTAAATTACTGATAGATTAAATTAATTATAGATAGTATTTATACATAAGATTACAAACAATATCAGTACAAAAAGTTTTGACCCATTAGCCATTTTTTAATTTTTCTTTTGAGATCAGTGGGGCAATTGGATTCGATTTTGAAATTCATCGGCATCTTATTAAATATGGTGGGGACAAGATAAGTGAATGTCCGTTGGCCGTATTTATTTATAATTTTCGGAACGGACAAACCCTCATTTTTACTAAATCTAGTGCCATGTTCATGATCTACTTTTTCTTTGTAAATTGAGTCCGACAATAGGTTTTGGCATACAATTTTAAACCATAATATTCCTCGCACAGGTAATATGTTAACTGATTCATATAGTAATTTTATGTCCCTTCTTTGTGCATAAACACTTTTGCTTACCAAGAGCTTAGTCAAAGAGTTTTGAATCGTTTGAATATAGCCTATATTTGTCTTGCACGAGTTTCCCCAAGATGTTATTCCGTATCTGATAGTGGATTCCGCTAGTGACAAATAAATTATTTTTAGCGTACTAATGGGCATAAAATATTTTATTTTGTAAATTCGCCCCGCAATAGCTCTTAGGCGTTTGCAGATGTTGCTTATGTGGGTATCCCATTTCATGTGCATATCTACAGTTATCCCCAAATATACATATGTTTGTACAAGTTCAATGGTTCCGCATTTGCAGGACTGTGACGAATTGTGTATGCACTCAAATGTATGCGACTTTATTACAGGTGTGATGGTATATTTGGCATGTGGAGATCGTATATGCATTAATTTTGTTTTTTTTTAATTTATTATAAGACCCGCATCATGTGACCATTTCTGTAAGGATAAGAAATCGTGCTGCATGAGTTTTATTGCAATTTCTAATTCTTCATGCGAAATAACTAGTGCCGTATCATCAGCATAAACGTAATGTTTAACAAATGTGAAGATTTTATTCATGAGTGAAACAAATATTATGTATAATGTTGGACCGAGGATTGACCCTTGCGGGACTCCTGTTGACATAAATTTAGCTTTGCTGTAAGTTTGAAAGAGTTTCACTTTAATTTGTCGATTGTTTAAATAGTTTTTGAGTAGTTCTAGTAATTTTCCCCTGATTCCAATCGCCTCCAATATCTGTAATAGTTTTGTCGGATCAATAGTATCAAACGCTTTAGAGTTGTCTATGAATAAAACCAGAATATGTTTTTTATCATTGAGTTCTTGATTTGTGTAATTCGAAAAGTCCTGCAGTAACATTTCTGTACTTTTCTTTTTTTGAAATCCGTATTGGTTGGGATCAATAATGGAGAAACTTTCTAGGTATTTTATTAAATTTACGGAGATATATTTTTATATAAATATATATATATATGCTATTTAAAGAGTATAAATTATAAATTAAAATATGGAAATCAAGGCGAGGAAATCATAAAAATTATAAAATAACACTAGTACAACCTACGGTCAACAAACATGAAGATGAGAAAATCAACAAACATGAAAATGAGGGAATTATGGTATAACGACAACACAATTACCTACAGTCCGCCTCGTAACAGGAATCCCTGATGAGAAGGATTATGAGAAACTATTCTAGTATGTAATTAAATACTAGATAATATATAGTAAATATATA
This sequence comes from Glyphotaelius pellucidus, assembly GCA_936435175.1. Lineage (NCBI taxonomy): Eukaryota > Metazoa > Arthropoda > Insecta > Trichoptera > Limnephilidae > Glyphotaelius > Glyphotaelius pellucidus. The sequence goes on along the minus strand of OW386538.1, from coordinate 26,824,404 downwards.
CTAGACTATGAATAATTACCGTACCATGTATTTTACTAATAGCCATCATATTTATATTGGGGCAGCAGAGTTGCACATTTGATTTTTTGTTATCTTCGATTGAATCTTAAATTGGGCAATACTTTTTCTAGCTTTTAGTCGCTAGCGAATAGACGTCTATTAATGCCATTGTGTATGAGAATCTGAAATCATATATGTTATTTTTATGGTTTTAGGCTCTGGATCCTGATGATGGGGAGAATGCTCAAGTGACTTATTACCAAATCGGAGAAATTCAACGCACCCTGTCCGAGGGTTTGGACAGTTTGCAAGGAGCACCCTTTCTAGTCGATGAAGCAACAGGAGCAGTGAAATTGAATTTTGACCCACAGAAGGGTATGAAAGGATACTTTGACTTTATGGTGAGTATTTAAAAAATTCTCTTGCATAGTTTCCAACATTGAATACACTTCATCGTCGAAAATACATTGTTTATGTATAATACAATTAGAATTTAGTCCAATGACATACAATAAGCATTTACTTTGGAAATTCTGTATTCTCTTGAAAAAGATGCATAAATATATCAATATATTATGTAAGTACATTTCGTCAAAAATGACCTTTGAATGCCAAACCATTTCTTTTGCTCATTTCTATAACCAAAATATTTTTCAAAGTAATCTGTGTAGTATTTTCTTAGATACTTGTACGACGAAGTTCTAACATTTCTAACTAGTTTTTAAAGCTTCCATTTATTTTACAAGGTTCTGACTTCACTTTGAACCTTTAGCAATTGCCATTTTGTTTGTATCTAACAGTTGATCATTTTTACGAGGCGCAATGCATTTCGTCACTTTACTTGGACAGGGGTCTAACTTCGTCTTACTATGTTTGCAAAGATGATTTCTCATAATCTATTTACCGATTTCTGATTTTGAGATTCAATCTTGTGTACGGTATTAAATTTAGTTTAACATATTGGAAAATATTTAATTAGAACTTGGCTTAACATAGAAGCAGATTTTTTAAGGAAAGTGAATTGCGAAGATTTAATTAATGATTTTGCTGCGCTTAAGTGCAGACGAGTTTTGTAACGCATTGTGAAACACTTAACTAGTTAAATAAATAAAACCTACAACCATTTTATTTGAATGTGCAATTATCCTTGAAACCTTAGAAAGTATTACAAACTAGCAGCTATTATAGTTAACTAAATTTCTGAATCGATTTCGATAAAAGTTGGTAATAAAGTAAATTCATTATGTATTCTATATGATGGGTACTGAGAAAGGGGCGGCTGGTACTTACTACATGGCCTGGGGGACTAGGGCGGACTGCAAATCCACCACTGACCTTAAGCAATGAATTATCATACCCTAGCTGGTTACATATGGTTCTAAATAGGTTAGGTTAGGTTGTATGTTCTAAAATGGTAAGTTTATGACCTATTTAAATGTTTTCCTTCAAAATATATTTAAATATTTCAATTCATTACAAGATTCAACCAAAATCAAAAATCGGTAAATAGATAATGAGAAATCGTCTTTGTAAAATTTGACACCTCATATCTCAGAACAAGGTAAAGTGAAGTTATGACCCCACAAAGCACTCTTTTTAGGGTGAATTGCATATTTCAAAAAAAAAGTTATAACCCTGTCCAACCAAAGTGACGTACATGCAATGTATTATGCAACAAATACTCTCAAATAGTGGAATCATGGAATTTGCACAGCTTTTTCTTTCAGTAATTATCGGAATATATTCTCAGCTTGTAAAGTCATTTCCATCATGAGCTATGAAGCTTTGAAAATTCCACTAAAACTTAAAAAAAACCATGTCATTATGTTTATTCCAAAATTAGATGCTTATAAAAAAACATACTACACTTGTTTAGAATAAATAATTTAGTCTGATTGAGTACCTACTAAATATTATCAATTTCAGGTACTTGCAAATGACACAGGTGGCCTGCAGGACGTTGCCCGAGTATTTATTTACCTGCTCCGCGAAGACCAGCGGGTGAGGTTCGTCCTGCGCCAGCACCCTTTTGAGGTCCGAGACCGTGTCCTGCCTTTTCGGGAGAGCCTGGCCAATGTCACCGGGGCTATCGTCAATGTGGACGAATTCAAAGTGCATGAGAACAAAGACGGGTCGGTTGATGGGACCAAAACAGACCTCTACATGCATCTCGTTAATGGAAAAGACCATTCTGTACTCGAAGTAGATGAGGTTTTGACTCTGGTAGATAAAAATATTGAGCAATTGGATTCCCTGTTCAAGGTAAGTTTTATTTAACTTCTCTTTTTTCCTCTTGTCAAAAGATGTAAAATATTAAATTTTCGTTGAAAATTGGTAAGAACTTAAATGTTTTTGGGTCGTAATAGAAATATCTTTTTGTAATGTTACACCTTGCAAGAAACAAGATCGCCCCGTCTGCACATCAAATGTGACGTAAGTTCAAACATAACCAAAATTCAACAAAATCTAACAAAACGAGAATCAGCGATTAACTATGACCGTTCTAATGATGCTGAATACCGATTTGCGACAAACATCAAATGTGACAAACCTGTGTTGTAATAATTTTTTACGTGAACTTCACACAGGAGGCCCTGAGTGAAATAATTTTCCTCAGAGCATGTTCGTATAGTCATCTCAGGGGTGTGATGAGACTTTTTTTGTGGAGCGTCCTTTTGGAGCGACGAAAGAAAACGACAAAACCGATCAGGAAATGAAAAGTGAACCTGGCTCATAAAGATCCCTATCTACGTTGTAGGAGGGAGGAAAGCCACCACGTCGCCTTAGTTCATAATTGTCCAAATGACCATTTTAGTTTTTGTTGAATCCCCACTTTAAAATTAAAAGATTGTTAATTACTTAACTAAGAATTATTTAAACTAATGAGACCTTTACGGAAATAGCTTTATCTTAAACACCTAACCATAATGCTTCATTGAAATATTTAAAGCTTCTCCTGTAAAATTTTCTAATGATCATTTGGACAATTAAGAACTAAGGCGACGACCAGTCATTTCGCTACCCGTTCTCTCGTAGTGAATGTCAACCACATACAAATTAACGGTGGGCACTCGTTTGGCATGTTTCCCGACTGTGACCTCTACATCTTTCTCATAAACGACATATTATGCAACATAAAGAGGTTTCAGCAGAACTCTTGGTGTAAAGACTATTTCAGGCTTTCACATTAAAATCATCACAAAAAAAATAATTTTTTGGCAATAATATTTAAAAAAAAATTTAAACTATTTCTCAGAATATTGAAATTTTATTTGTTTCAATATTTCTTGTGAGCTTTCTCCATTATGTGCTTTTGTTTTCAGGAATTCAACGTGTTGGACACCCAACCTGCCGAATACCAGCCTCTGTCTGTGGACATGGTGACAGCCAACCAGACTGTATTTTGGCTGGTGTCGGTCAGTCTATTCCTGGGAGTCCTACTGGTCCTGTGCCTTATGCTATGCCTCACGCAGAGAGCCAGTTACGTCAGGAGATTGAAGGCTGCCACTGCTACGGCTTATGGTAATTTATAATAAAAAATGTACAATATCACTTAAAGAGGACGTGTTTGAGTGTGTTTTGTGCACACCGATAGTACCGAAAGTTTAAAAAAAATATTCCCTCTTACCTTGCCCAAAGACTCAATAACATCAATTCTGTTTAAATTTAGACTTGGGATTCAATTCCACAATATTATTTTTATTTCATTCTTATATTCCTAAATACGTAAAACAAAATTATTATTAAATTAAATCATTTTGTGAACCATCCAGTACCCCACTACCCCTAAAAGAGCTACGATCTCTTAGGTTGAGGTGATTCAAATTATCATATTTGATGACTATCAAATTGACAATCAGCACCATTTTGAATGATGTCAGTAACACCGATTCTCGACTCATTTTAACTTTTGATCAAAATGTGATGAGCTGAGAATCATAGCAATATGACTGTTTTGCTGGACAGCTGTAATTTGATTACAATTTAATCAAATGCTTAAGCAAGCCGAGAATCAGGGTTTAATTCAAATGTCCGAAATTCTAAATTGTTAATTTGATTGTAAACAAATGTAACGAATTGTTGACAACAATATTAGCAACTCTAAAACGAAAATTTTAAATAGGAAGAAAAAGTTTCAGTGGCATCTAGGAATTGAACCCAGGACCTCAGACCTGCCGGGGCTTTGCGTAGTCTCTAATATATTGTATTCAATGATTAAATATTACAATTTGAGGTTTTACTCATTAATTTTTCCAAAACAAAAAAAATTAAGTAGTTTGAAATTACATACATTACCTAGCCCCAAGAATAGGCCGTACAAATATACAATGAAAAATCTTCCTTCTCACACGTCCTACGAGTATATGAAAACAAAAAAGATGGAAGATACTGGAATAGTACCCTTTACACACAGAGTTCGGAGCGGGACGTGCCCCGCGCCACTTCAGGCCGCCGCGCAGAAAAGTAAATACCGAAATTAAGATAACGGTTTACAGCGCAGTTCGCTGTGAGACTTTTCTGCGTGGCGGCCTGAAGTGGCGCGGGGCACGTCCCGCTCCGAACTCTGTGTGTAAAAGGTACTAATAAGGTTGTCACATACGATCTCTGTCTGGGACTACTTTAACCTTAGCGCAGTACCATTAACACACCTTGTTCGACCATGACGAATTTGGGTATGGAAATAATGGCTCCATGACAAATCAGAACAATGAATGTATCCTTTGGTTAACGACTTCCTTTGACAGAATGGAAACAGCTCCGCCGCCTCTTTATGTTTACTCTTTCTTCTTAGTGGAGAGATAATTTTTTCTTTAAAATTGAATTGTTATTTCAATCAAAATCACTTTAGCCATGTTCTATAACCAGATTTGAATAGTCAAATTGATGGCCTCCATGGTCAGGGGGCAAGGCTCTCTACTATACACTCCCGAAGGTCGCGAGTTCAAAGCCCAGTAAATTTTATTTGATTAAGTTGTGTTATTCCACAATTTATTAAGTTTAAATAATGTATAGTATATTTGTGGCACGTTCCAGAGCGGAAGATACTCTCAGTGATCAGATCTGAATAGCCAGGTACCGACTTACCATTATTTCCTTCCTCTTCCCATCCCTACCCTACACCTCCCCATTTCCATCAGCCTTACAACATTAGATATGACACCATAGTATCTCGCAGGGGAGGTAAATTGGAACTCGTGTGGTATTCACATAAAAACAAATCCTCAGTATATCATTATGTCGAGTACTTTCATCAAGTCATAATTTTTTAGGTGAGCAGATGTAGGTCTTATGCCTAGATTGATAGATTTTTGTTTTCTCACCTTAACATGCATAAGTTCCGATGAATTTGGTTTATCACTGATGTCTGTTATGTTGACATAGATGGCGATAATTGTGTCTTCGAATAGCTCCAGGTTATCAGAATCTCATTTCAGAGGGACGATGCATTCTTCAATCTTCTCCCTTATCACCTTCCCATCCCCACTCCCTTCATTCTCGCAACTTATCCCAATTGGGATGCCGTAGTCTCTCACGCTCCGATGGTTGGGACTCTTGGGCAGTATTCACTTTTTTTGTCTGGTAATTCCCAAACATGCTTCCCCTCTTCCATTTATTCTGCCTTGTGACGCATCTTTCTCAAATTATTGCGAGTGTCCCAAAAGTAAAAGATTCCTGACTGAAGATGAAATGTGTACCATTTGTTGATTTTTTATTTAATTTTTTCTGAGAAATAATAATATTGTCATGATGACAGACAAAATTACAACATAAAATGACTCAATAAATTTAATTTTGCATCAATGCATAATTATTACATGCTCAATAGTTTAGCCATTTATGTAATCAGAATATCAAATGAAGACAGCCAACATTTATTTGCGGATTATCTTTCAGAATCTACTGTTCCCGGAGAATCAGATATGACGATACGCAGCGTGGGCGGCCGAGTACCCAACACGAACAAGCACAGCACCCAGGGCAGTAACCCCATCTGGCTGCGGGCCTACGAGAACGACTGGTACAAGAATGATGAAGATCAGGAGCAGGATCAGGCCAGCCAGTCTGAGAGGGATTCTCTGGATGAGAATGTAGTGGGTGAACACCTGGCCACAGAGAAGCCCTACTTCATCAACACGGAGCACTTCCCTTCACCGGATAATTCCCTGTGCAGCGACCCTCAAAGAAACCATTCCAAATATAATGTTTACCAGCAAATAGAACAAATAAACAATGCCAAAAATCTTGAAACAACCGAATTGTAATAATATTATTTATAGTTTTTATAATAAAACTATTTAAAAAGTTACTTTGTCATTATTACATATTTCTAATCCAATTCCAAATGCCGCAAAAACCTGCATACTGATAAATAATATCTTAGCTTACGCTATCAGGTGATCACTATTGTAAATATGTTTGTTCCATCCTACTTTGGCTGTCTACACCGTTCATTGATTCCTTTTTAGGTCACCTCCATACAAGTTTGTAAATCTGGATTATATTTGGTTGATCAAACTCTTATCCTTTTATTTTTGTGTCGAAGCATCTTAAATCAAAGAAGAAGAGAACAGTTTGTAGATGTTGATTTCTGAAAATTTTGATGTTTGTAACATATAAGTCTAGGCCCTTTTCATTTATGATTGATGTGAATGTAAACAAAATTCCTTCAAACAGCTGCTGGCTATTTCCGTATGTCCAGACTACCATAAACAACAGAGCACGGAAGTCAAAGTGCAAGTACGTTCCTACTAAGCTAAAGAAACTATAAGATATCGAACACCTCAACAAAGTAATAATTACAGAAGTCTATCAACCGGATTGTTTGAACTTTTTAAGACAAATTATTGCTTTCGCTTCCGCCAATGAAAAAAATCCTAATCGCTTTCACAAATTCTGCAAAATGCCAATATACCAGGCATTCAAGAGTCCAAGGTAAATGTCTCATCTGAACTCGCATATTATACAGTCCTACTAGGTGACTTTGCTGATGTCTCACAACATTTTATGGCTGCTCTTCATTGTTCTAAACATCTTCAATAACTTGAAGTTATTAACACAAACAAAACATAAGAATTAACTCCCTCAAATGCTAGTTCATGAACTTTGTAGTTGTTTAATTACTAGACCAGTATTTTAGTTGCTTTTTAAGCTCAGCTCAAGATATTTACATTCAAATTGCTATTTGGTAGGTTTCCTGACAAACAGCTTCGACACAAGTTTAAGTTGACTGGTCGGTGGGCAAGTTGGCATCGCGTTTGGGTCCCACCTGGGCGTTCCTCGGCTGGCCAAGTCCTCCATCACGACACAAGTAACATTTTCTGCTTACTGTGGTGGTAGTAGATTTTCAAATATTGTCAGGTTATTCGTGACCCGGGAATGTTTGTCTTTCTTGTAAAAAAAAGGCAATTGGCCCTTAGAGCAGCGATTGGCGGCCCGCGGGCCAGATCTGACCCGCGAAGGGCCCCTTCTGGCCCGCGGGGCCAGAAAGGAGAGCCCCTGTACATACATTCCTTCCCATCATTCTTGGTGCATCATCAAGTCACTATCATATTATTTTTTTTCCTATCTAGTTCTTGTGAAGAAAAAATAAATGTAAGTTTTTAAGAACTCGCAACGCCCGAGTGGGTTTTAACTACAATTCTACTAACTGGTTAGTCATGATATTTTTTAAAACACGTGATAATTAAAAAAAATTTCATCTGCAGCGTTTTTTCAGTATTTGCTATCCATTACTCACGATGGTGACCTGGCAATTTGAAATGAAACCAACTCAGAAGCATCTCAGATACATTTAGTGATAAAAAAATATATATAAATATTTGGTTAAATAGGTTAGGGTTATCGGCTAATTTAAAATTATTTTTTTCATAGCTTATGACTTTTCAAGGAGGTGTTGAGTTGACTTTTTTTCTCAGTTGGCATGGAACCACTTACGATAGCACACATGGATAATAAGTACATAAAAAAATAACCTCAGAGCATTGAAAATCCACCCACTTCCAACGTTGTAAGTGGAAAATGTGGCTTCAATGATGGAGGACTAAACTAGTAGAGGATCGAATTTGCAAAACCCGAGCAGGAACCAATGACTATCACGCTACCAACCAGTTGGTCGTAATGTTTCAAAACATGTCATTTTCACTTAATTTATTTTTTTTGCGTGCAAAGCTTTTTCCGTGTATTGTTTGTTTTACGCAGAGTTTTAGTTGTAGAAAAATGTATTTGGAAAAGTGGGCACTAAGGCAGATAAAGTTGGGAACCTTTGCGCAATACGATGCTGCTAGACACGAAGCACGATGACCAATCAGATGGGCAATCACAAGCGCACTGACTCACCCGCGCACGAGTAACGTCAACGGTCACATGGCCCCCAAAAATAATTGACATATATGAATATGTCAATAATTTTTTATTTTATTTCATACGGCCCGCCACCAAAACTAATTGCCGACCGCTGCCTTGAGCATGGTAGTCTTTTATACCATTAGAGAATAAGATAGTATTAAATCTAGAGAAAACCGAACAAGACACAGAAAAACAAAAAGGCAACAGTCGCAACTGGGAATCGAACCCAGGATCTGTGTCCAGGATCATTACTTTATTATATTTTTCTGAGTTTCATTTTGATTTCTTAGTATTATTTTCTTCAATTATATAAAGGGTCTTCCAATAGGAACTTCCGAACTTTGACAGTTGATAGCGGCCATATTGTTGAAGCGACCTCTCTCAAATAGGCTGTCATTTATTCAGTCTGTTTTGCCAAATCACCACAGACAGATACAGCGTTCAACAAAAAATGCAAATGATAAAATTGTTTAAAATTTAAGTAACTGTTTAATGATAAAATCTCATGTGGAGGTGATGTGAACTGGCCACCGAGATTGTGCGATTTAACCCTGTTAGACTTTTTCTTGTGGGGTTTTCTTAAGTCGCAGGTATATGCGAATAAGCCACAAACCACAGCGGCCCTCAAAGCCAACATAACCCATGCCATCAGTCAAATTCAGCCTGATTTATGCGCCAGTCATGGAAAATTGGACACTTCGGATGCGCGCCACCCAGAAAATCGCAGCGGACATTTGAACGATGTTATATTCCATACATAATGTATGGAATACATTGAAAGGCCTATAAGACAGGCCTTTCAAACGAAAAAAAAATTTCGATGACATCTCACCCACACTTTTATTTAAATTTAAAGATAGAAAGCGCTTAATGAAAGACCCTTTATTACTGTGATGCGTATAACCTTCAAAAGTTATTCTAATAACATTGTAGCTTTATTGCAAGATTACATTTTAACAACTGCAGGTGATACATTTAAATCAAATATCAGTATACTGCTGTGCACTTCAATTTTTCTCTACAAATTCTACAACTTTACCGAGGCGAAATTGAAATGAAATGCTTTCACCCATTTGTGCATTATTAAAAATTCATTTCAGCAAACATATTGAATTGAGAGATTATTGTTAATGATATAAGAACATTATTATTTCTTTCCAACTTAGGGATTGGAAAAATAAGCTCAGCGCCTAAAATCCAATTTGAAAACTGCTTCACATGAACTGGCGCAAACCGGCTGAAAGACACCCCTGCGCTTTGCTCATATCCTAACATATTGATAAATCCAATGTTCGAATGTAACCATTATAAATGAAAGATAATATTATGTACTTAAGATTAATAACCATTCAGACACGTAATAATACTTCCGTATCATTATTAATCTCCATTTTGTAGATTCATTCAATTATCATTTCTGTTCGATGCAACCTTCCTCGGCGGTGAATATACTGATTATGACAAGAGATAAAGTAGGACAGATTGTTTCACAGAATTTGAACAATTCATCAAATTTCCAAGATAAAGGTGGAAGTTCTATTCTGACAGATTGTTTAAAAAAAATTGAACAGTTCATCAAATATTTTAAGTTAATTTTCACATTCTATGCAAGTTGTTATTACAGCATTATAGGCCAGTTGCTTTATAAAATTGAAATAATTAGTACCCTTTACACGCAGAGTTCGGAGCGGGACGTGCCCCGCGCCACTTCAGGCCGCCGCGCAGAAAAGTAAAGACCGAAAGTAAGATAACGGTTTACAGCGCAGTTCACTATGAGACTTTTCTGCGCGGCGGCCTGAAATGGTGCGGGGCACGTCCCGCTCCGAACTCTGTGTGTAAAGGGTACTATTGAAGAACTTAAACAGAATGCGAAAATTAACTTTAAAAATTAGAATTGTTCAAATCAAACCCATTATAAGTTGTCATTGTGGGCCGGTCGTTTCACAGTACTTGGATAATTTGTAGAGCGCCATTTTTGTCAAGTCGCTGTACAATTTATTACAAGTTCCTAGGATCTATCTAATTTCATTATTTATAGATAAAGAAAACGTACTTACCTGGCAGGTCACTTCGGATGAAGGCACTTTTATTAGAAAGTTTATGCTTGGAGAAAATAAACAACTGCACACAGAGAGGATACTATTAAAAAAAAACACAGAATATGCATGATTTTACATTTGCTACCCTCCGTGTATTGATATTACATTTATGCGAAGATTAATGAAAAGTAGAGTTGATATTAGACTGGAGATTTTTTATGAAATGACCTTAAAAAGCTTTTAAGTTCTTATTTGTTTACATTTTCACACCTTTAGTTATTTATAATGTCGCGGGCTTTATGGACACATGGAAACTTTGTGCCTGAGAAGGCGAGTTTTAAGTTTAGCTCTAAATTCTGTCGAGTCTGTGATCATTATTAAATCATTTGGCAGTCCATTCCACCTCCTGGCACTCTGAAAGCACGCTCACCAAACATAGCATATGGTGTGGGCTTTGGTTTCTTCGACGTTCCGATAACTGATGACACTGCTTTGACTGTCGAGAATTGGAATTTTCTGGAATACACCACAGGATAATAACAGAACTTGAATAGGACTTTCACAGAAATTTGATGAATTGTTCAATTTCTGCGAAATAACCTACTCTAAATTTGGAAAACATATATAAATAATATAATTTGTGTTGATTAAAGGTAAATAAAATTAGGGCTATTTCAAGGCTTACAAATGCAATGCTCCAAATAATAAAAACATTTAATATACTTATGATTTTAATATGAATTTGCACCAACAATACCGCAGCGCCGACGAAGACCTGTTTAAGATTAGAAACTTTTCTAATGGTAAACATCAACAAAATACAATATAGTGGTAATATGAATTGATTTCCTCCGTAGAGTGCGAGCTAATTACCGTACTGGTGTAGGGACTCGCTGCAGAATGTTTCCTTCACAAGTTTAGTGGAATTTTGTAGAAAGGAAAACAAAATCATAATCCAATAACAAATCGTAAAAATTCAAGCAAAATTAATTTTGCATTTTATTATTGTTAATTAATAATCCTTACATAAATATTTTATGCCCACTGATCAGCAAAGACAACATACATATTTTAAATATATATTACAAAAAATCAAAACTAATATTGTTCAAACGGTTTTATTTTAAAGTACAAGGTTTAAACTCTCATGTAATAATCTGTTTAGCGAATTTATTATTTAACATATATAGTAGTATCACAAGTGAATTTCCTATTTGAGCAGAAAAAAATAAATAATTTCACATAAATCCTGAGTTATAATATTATAATCAGTAGGGTGAAGGTTTTACACAGCAAATGCTACCGTTGAAGATCAAATGCATCTCCAAACAAAATATTCAATACTCATTTTACATTTAGAAAAAATCTTATACGCTACTTCGAGACAGACGAGTAGTAACTAGTTACTCCAAGGACAACTTCTTCAGATAGTACTTCTCCAACCAAACTCTGGGACATTCAAAACTGTGATTTGACAGGGACAAACAACTCTGCACCCGACGACTGGTTGGTTGGATGATGGTTGGATGGTAGGCATAGTTAGTTGGGTCATGCTGCAGTATTGCTGCGGGAGTCGTTTGATTGAGTGGGCATAAAAGGAAACAATGGTTTGTTGTTGTTTTGGTTGGTTGGTTGGGAGGCAGTGATCCTACACCAGTACTAGTACCAGTACGCTGTAACTGTATACGGCGGGTGCGGGATGCCTCAGGACCCGGCTCAGCCCCACTCCAAACAGGCAGGGGAGGAAATCAATACTCCAGTCTCCTTACAACCACAATATATTAAATAATATTATAAGAATGCCATAATGAAAAAAGCTATTTGATACTTAATACATAAAATAGAGCTAAATGGTAAACAAGTAGTAATTTAGACTGTCAGAAGCGTACGGCGGGTGGAGGGCGCCAACTTTCAGAACACGGTTTGTCCATACCTTACCGATAAATAGAACAAAATGTATCTTTTAGTCGTACACACGCAAATGCCGTGTCCATCTCGAGGTGTTCAGTGGGCGGGACACGCCTAACGTCTTACCTAGCGACACTTACACCAACACTCGCAAGATCAATCAGTAAAATCCACAACTCAGAAAAACTTGGGCAACCGACGCAATACGTTTATTTGTTTAACCGCTCAAACGTTCCGGCAACAGTGTTAACAAAATATAGAGTACAAGTGGTGTGGGAGAGGGAGGGGGGCTGGCTGGGGTGCGGTTATTACGGAGCCAGCTCATCACATGGCGTATTTCCTCGTCCACTCCCGAGCTAATTCATTATATTTCTCACGGTCCGTTTTGTATATCCTAGCGATTTCAGGTACCAGCGGATCGTCGGGGTTTGGATCACAGAGCAGTGAGCAGATGGACAGCAATACTGCAACAACCAAACAACAACATTATTAACAAACACCAGTGGCATACAAGTGGCTTTTACAAAATTCATTAATACATAAATGGAGCTTTCCAAATTAATCTGTGCCTTTTGTGCAAAAAGTCAATAACTGAAATATAACTAGATTTTAAGTCGACCTTCAAAGTAAAAACTCTGATAGTAGAATATTTTAAGAACACAATCTACCAAGAAACTATAAATGCAATGAAAATGCCTGCTTTTAGAAATACTGTTGAGCTATATATTTTACAGAATGAAAATATATATCAGGCAGTTTCATTTCACTTGATCTGATTATTGATTGGCTGTCTGTTAAACTGTGACACACACATGTGACTAAAAATTTATGCGGCTAAACTTGACAACATATTTTTAAATAAACATCAAGTGAGCATCAACACCATCACTAATTAATCAGTTATTGATTTTAATTATATTTTCAAATGTAAAATCGTCTTATGCAAGGGGATATTGTGCTACTTACATGGGGAGACAATAAGAATGGTGGTAGTGGTAAATTTTCAAAATCAAATAAAAGATAGAATTTTGAAAGTGACAGCTGATCTTATAATAAACAGGAAATAAAGAATGATTTACCTTTTGAAATTGTGAGCGCGGGTGACCACTGAGAGCGTAAAATGTCAAGGCAGATGGACCCATTGCTGTTAATATTGGGATGATAAATCCTCGTTGTGAAAGCTACTTTGGGTGGCTTAAATGGGTAGTCTGTTGGGAAATGTATGGTGAGGAAGAAAACGCCTCCCTGATAAGGGCTGTCGACCTGCAAACAAACAAATAACACCATGTCACAACCGACCAACTCACCAAAATCTAACAAACATGTGGGAAAAAAATACATTTGCTGAATATTTACAGCAAACTATAAAAAAAAGGGCGATGGTTGTTTAACCGGTTGAATGCCTCAGTTTTTACGGATGAAACTCGAAAATTTCGCGATGTTTTGACTTTTGACGTAAATTTTGTGGGTTAATTTTATGCTATGGTATATAACATTTACCAAAATACGTTCCTTGAACAACAAACTACTCCTACAAACAACTTTACTTGCGTTAATTTGACAAATTGATAGGTTTATCGATCTTTTTATTACCCGCGGCGCACCCAGTTTGACAGTTAAAATCGCGGGAGACGTGACATTTAGAAAGTCAGAGAAACAGTTCCAAATAATAATTCGAGTGGCTAGGTGTGTTCCTTATATCTGTTACGTCAAGAACAGAATGCCCCAAGCGATTCTGACCTTGTTCTTCATACATTTTCTTTATACATAAGGTTTAAAATCGCAATCAAAAAGTTTTTTTTATTTTTTTATTCGGCCATAGGGCGCGCACCGGCGCGCCAACGACACGCGACCTGTTAAAGGTATACCATTCGTAACTCTGTTGTAACCTCTTTTCTTAAACAATTCACTCAACAGAAAGAGGTTCTGGAACTCTCAGCAGCAGAATCATAGTTTTTCACATACTTATATATACATATAACTTCAGCACACCGGTCGTCCTCGGGAGCAATGAAGTCCCATCAGGCAAAAATAGAAAAGAGCTAGTTAGTTCATTATCTCAGAACAGTGGTCTTATGGAATTATGTTCTATTGCAGGGGGCCGACAAAGGACATGGCAACAAACTTCACATTTTAATGGGCCAGAAAATACTTCCAGATTAAAATAGAATTTATCTAATGATATTAAGCGTTATCGATGGATTGTCCTGATAAGGGTCATTTGGCAAATCATTGATATTCAAAATATTAATTCATAAGATAACAATAAAAATAAGTTCCGCGGGTTATTAATCACATAAATATCATTTCATAAAATCACTTCAATCATTTCAGTTCAACTGTGGACGCTGTTTACAATTGAAGTGAAAGAATGACAGGTGGGGCAGTGAAATAATGTCAATCAACTATTTGCAGTGTGTATCAATCTCATTTAAAGTACTGCAACTTTTTTCAGATTAAAACGAATGAAAGCATAGTTCCCACGCATTATTCATTGCTTCTATCAAATTTGTATTTGTGACAAGAATAAAGAGAAAATGTTGACTTACCGGTCCCATTATTGTGGCTTGCCAGTGGAATACTGCAAAATAGAAAAATAGTAATTAAAACAAAGAACAAATGTGCCATCACAATGAATTGGAAAAATAAATAAATAATATTTAAAAAAAAAATAAATAAAAAAAAACTGTTAATGCAACTTATAACCGAAATGTTGAATGCTTAATCAAATAATCTCACACAGACAAATCATTAAATGATTATAAAATAAACAAATGGAGATATAAGAAATTCAAACAGTAACTTAGAACTGTTTACCATATTAGTTCAGTGACTTCTTTACATTGCATTTTTTTGCTTGTGCATTCTTAAAATATCTCTTCAAAATTTTCCCAATGCAATGAAGAGTTTTACAGTAATTTTTTATTTGAATGCAAATGACACTTGAAATATGAATATTCCCTCAGTTTTGGAAAAATGGCAAAATCAATTAATCATTACACCTCTATCATTAAATGAAACAATTGTGATAAAAAAAGAATATCTGCAGGCATTCATAAAGCTATGGTCCATTTGTATCTAATAGACATTTGGTTAGCCTTAACCCTTCAGGTTTTTAAATATTTTTACGTAGAAGTGCCAACGACATTCGAATGTCAATTCAATTTTACTACGATTCTGAAGTTTCTTAAATGTACACTAATGTTTCTTATTTTTCAACTTATGGTATAAACCAATACCATTTTAGAAACCAGATAAAATTATCTTTTATAGTGTTTTGTATTAGAAATAAACATTGATATTTCTAATATAAAATAATAACATTTCAATATCAAACATGAAAAATTTGATCAAAAAAGCTCACAACATACATTTTTACTCAGAGCGTTGAAAGACATTTATTTAAAAAATATCACCTTTACGAATTTCTAAATAAATTCCAAATTTCAATTTAAATATGAGATAATTTAATTAATAATTTAACATAACCACATTAAGATTTAAATTTTTACTTCAATTTATAACACGACTATTGTAGGATTATTTGATCAAAACTAATAAAAAAAAAACACAAACAAGTGGTAAATATATTGAAACCATATTAATATAACAGGACATTTTAAAGAAATTATGGTTGAAAACACAATTTTAATATGAAGTGCACTGTCACTTTTAACAGAAAATCGATAATGCCACGTTTTTAATCCTCCACTTAGCTTATTTTTAAGAATCTATCCACGGCATCTAGTGTATAGAAACTGAAAAGGATTACTGTTTATTTTCTAATAGTGAAAAAATTACTCATATCTCCCTGCATGATAAAGATTTTTTTTATAACATGGATGCCCAGGTCAAAAAACATTAGCATAATGGTGTTTGTGGCCGGAAATACCCTTCAGAGGCTTGAGGGGTTAAAAGAACCTTGGGTAATAACTTAAATTAAAAAAAAAAACTGGTAATTAACCACAAAACTTTCAAATCTAGGTACTGGTCAGAATTTTAACACAGTAAAAATTTGGGTAAATTTTACAAAATAGGGACAGGCTTAACATGCACTTTTTACTTCGAAAACACATATCAGTTAGATAATAATGGGAAGTAAGTATTTCAGTTTCCGGAATTGAAAAATAATGAATTTTAATAGTTATTTCACTTGGCGGCATTGACGTCAAAGTTTTAAGGTTAGTTTTTTTCTTCTCTTATTTAATCCAAAATATTAAGGTCATTATTTTCGATTTCCGGAAACTGAAATACTTACTTCTCATTGTTATCTAACTGATACTAAGTATTTTTGAAATAAAAAGTGGGTGTTGGGTGTGTCCTTATTTTATAAATATTTACCAAAATTTTTACAACAATCATGGTAACAAAGTTCATTATCAACACAGTGCATTTATTAACCCGTCATAACACAGGGACATACATCCCTAGCATGGCAGATGAATTAACACAATTTTTTTTTTCAATGTGTAAAGTTCTTTAAATAAATAACCACTCGGATCCATAAGCTTGTTCTCACGATAATTACCAGACTTATGTATGACGACGTATAGGCGTACCTGACTTGTTGTATCGTTTATCAGTTCTTATAATCTCACCTCTATTATAAGTCTAGCAATTGTGCAAAAGTAGAGCACGTGTAGAACTGTTAAACTTTACAGGACTGCTGCACCCCTTAACCCTTGGCGGAATTGTGGTATCCCAGTGTTAACACATACAAAATAATTGTAACCTAGTGTAGCTGTGAGATTTTTAAAATAACATATATATTGCAGCAACTATTACTGCCAAATAATTGCCGTTGTCAAAATTTAAAATTTTTTTGAATAACATCATATTTACTGTCATTTTTGTCATTCAGTTCAAAAATTTAGAGTAAAAAAAAAAAAAATTACCCTTTAAGATGACTGAATAATTATGGTTTTTACATTTTGAAAGAAGAAAGGATTCCGTGAAAGTCTTCACAATGATGTAAAGGCAAATCAATTCAAAGAGCGCACATTTGAACGCATTTGTTCACACCGATAGTGGTTCAAATTGGTTTGAAATAGTTTGGAACACCCAACACCCTCCCCCTCTTACTCCGCAGCAGTCCTATGATACAGTACATCACTACACAAGCCACAATCTCTTTAAAATATTCTACTGTAAAGTAGGATTTGAAAAAAACAATGAATCATGTATTTTGGTCAGGTAGGTGGGTACCTACTTGCTTTATAGTCAGCTAAGGCAACACATCAAATACCTGAATTCATAGGGGTTTCCCAGTAATTCTCGGTTTAATTTGAAACTGTAATTAGTTGGCCATACATTTTGAAAACAGCCATGGTATTTACCGACAAACACTGACCATTGTCGAACACTGACCACAAAGATGCTTTTTATTAAAGTAATATCAAAACAGTAGTTCTTACAGGGTGTGGTACCTACTTGCAAAACTGTTTTAAAAAGAAATGTTTCGGTCACCGAACCCGATACATGGCAAACAATGCCTACTCAGAATGATAAACAATAAGTAGCATTATGATAGGACGATATTTGAAAAAGAAAATAATTATTACACGTGTTATATATATGTAATCTAGGAGTGATGACTTTGAACTTGTTGACTGTGCACAGTAAACAAAAATTTGGGTGCTATTTCATTTCATGGAAAGCATTATCTTTGGATTAGCAAACAGTTGACCTGATTATTTTAGGATTTCACAACCAGCATAATGAATCATATCAAAAAACCACATCATGCGTACAGTTAGAAAGTGTTGAAGGCTTTATTATTAAGTTATGGATCCCAAAATAGTAAATGTTGTGATCTATTTTTTATGTTTGTCATTCTTTAGGACCTGTGTAGGGACATGCATCATTATTAAGAAAAAAAAAGTAATGCAACCAGCATTTGTCCCAACACACAAATTTAAAGTTAAATTGATAACAAAATAAGTGTGCGTGTGTGTGTGTAGCTAAAATATGAATAATACAAGCATCTGCCTTTGTGTTGTTGCCCTCACTCAGCTGTAGGTGATAGGTACATTGTCACAAAAAAAAGTTTTTTGTTTTCTACAGATAATGAGGAGTAATGTAAATGGAACTTACAATCTTCTCCATGTGGTCCTGCGGAACATTGTGCAGGAGGATCCCTGCCAAGATCCTGTAGTTCCTAAAAATTAAAACAATAATTCACTCAACTTGATTGTTCACATAAGTTTGCAGCTACAGAGGCATTCAATTTTAATAGAAATAATTCCGTATTTCGAGCTCTAGAAATCGTTCCATCGCGCAGATGTCACATAAGCTTCCAGAAGCACTCCAAGAATTACCAATTACATCAGAGGGATCGAAATGAAAATAATTTGCCACATTTCACATTAGAAACATAACAATATATGCAATCCGCATATTGATCGATCATCGTGAGTTAGTTTAATTTGATAAACCAATTACGAAAACTTCGTAAGAATCGAAGACAACGAATTAATCATAAATTGTCGTTATACTTCAATTCCGACATTTTAGAATACGGCGAGTGCCTCGCGACAGTTATTTCCAGTGTGAATAAGATATGCATTCCAAACATTCGAGTAAAACTATGATTGAAACTTTAATTTTAAAATGACAACTTGTCAAGCCACGACATATTATGAGCCATTCGAGTGCTCGGAATTATCGAGAAGGAATTTCAATGTTATTCACATCGGTAAAACAATCAGCAGGGCGTAAAATAGATGTAATCTGCAGTCGTTGAGAACTGAAAGAGGATAATATTTGTGCAATATTGAAATCAGAATTTTACTGTACCTTATTAATTCGTTTTAACGCCATTTGATAATAATATACTGTAATAAACTGGCTTTACACCAGACAATAGGACCGCGAGCCGAAGACCTTTGATTAGAGATTGCAAGATGGCTCCCTTCTAAACGCAGAACTACTGCTCAAGTCGAATGTCTTTTCTTGATGTACGAATCGATTAGATTACGAAAATCGCAATTCACCCAAAAATATTAAATAATTATATTATTTACGAAAACAAGCACAGCTCTTGCAAACACTCAAACTTTATCGTGTTTTAAAGAAACGTATTTCCTGCAGCCACTGCGTAGCTCAAACAGGGAAATCGACTGGTCCTAAAAATTGTTCATAAATGCTACTCAAAAGGCAGAGACTTGTTCGAAAATTGTACAAGTTAGTATTCCACGCTGCAAATTAATCTTTCTACGACAGAAAATTAAATGCTTTATTCAGCTCATTTTGTATTTTTAGAAGCATTTAAATAAATAATGGATGATGTTTTTGAGATTATTCAACTAGGTAAGTACTTTTACAAATGTACGCAAGTTGTTGCCATCCGAAGAAAGATATGCAATATCATGCGGAAATGACGTCAATCGCGTAACAGCGCTATTTTTGGTTCGCTCTTGAAACTGTATTCCTCGTATTTTTGGCACTAAAAGAAACACGAGGTTTTGACACGAAAAACTTTACCGAGTGCACAATTTTCGTTATATTTTCACAGGTAAAAATAACTACAGTATAAAAGGAATAATTATGATATTGTTTTGCTTCATTTCAGATTTTAGGCCTATAATTAATCTCATCGCTTTAATTATATCTTTATTTATTTATAGGTCGACTGAAAAATAATTTTAGCATTTTTTAATTATTATTAAACGCCACCAATCATCATATTATTGTCATTATCAATATGGTATAAGTTCTTCATGTAATATGGCAGAGTAAATGTTTTCAGAGTTTCTAAACAATCCAAACTGTAGTTTATAAATGATTTTGAATGTGCCCACTATCAACTCTCTGTTGTAGATTAAAGGGGGTGATAAACATTTTATTTTTGTACTTATATAAATATAAGTTACATCAATTAAAAGATCGAACTCCGAATTTCACAAAAAGTTCATTATTTTGATATTAAGATATAAACTGTTCATTACAGAAATTTCCTAGCGAATTGTTTTGAAAATTTTTATTTCACTGATTAATCTTGTTCAATTCTGTTGGGTTAATTTGTCCGGGTTTCGAGTAGGGCCGGACTTCCGCCAGAGGCCCGCGAGGCCCGAGCCCATGGACCCGATGTCAGGGAGGTACCTGGCCAAGGCCTTTTTTTACAAATAATTTGACACATTTTCTAGGGCACCCAATTCGGAGGGCACCCGGGTTAGTTGCCAAAATAGTACGCATTGAAAGCACTGGAATTGGAAAAAAAAATTTTCAACAAATTCCCTCGGGCCTCTACTTCAGAGTGGGCCCTGGCTCGGTGCCAAAATAGTACACATTGAAGACTTGAGACTCAAAAAGTAATATTTCAACAAATTTCCTAGGGCGCAAAACAATTTTGAGCAATACGAGAAAAAAGTTTAAATTTTGGCCCTCGCTCCAGTGGTTAACTCAATTATTGGTTTATTTATTGAAAATACTGCATTGTAGAAATAAGTACGCAAACATAACCACAAAATTTTGTTTTTAAAATATTCACTGAATTTTAAAAATTAAAACATGTTGAATGCTAATTCAATCATTATTACACTGGTATACAAATATGTCAGAAAAATCCACTAAAACACAAAACTAAAATAAAAAGCCGCATTTTACACCGAGGCATTTTGACAGTTTAGCATTTTAAACATACGATTTTGAAAAATGAGATAATTCGTAAATAACTAGAGTACATTGCCATCTGTTGAATATGAATATTAGGACGGGTTGTTTCAAAAAATTTGATGGATTCATCAAATATTTGAAGTTAATTTTCACGTTTTGTGTAAGTTCTATTCAAGTTCTGTGATTATTTCAGTTTTGTGAAGCAACTGTCCTATAACGATGTAATAACAGAACTTGAATAGAACTTACACAGAACGTGAAAATCAACTTCAAATATTTGATGAATCCATCAAATTTTTTGAAACAACCCATCCTAAGTAGTATCTTTCACCTTCTAAAAGAACGTCAAAATTGAACCGCGGGCGCGGGCGTGTTTGAAAATATTACAAAAAAATGTTTAAATCATCTAGGGAAAATTTGCCTAAAATAGGCAGCAAAGCCATCCGATGTTTTTCAAATGGCGCTGTATTGTGGCAAAAAGCGCTCCAGTGGTTAGGTGACGTAGCAATGTCTTACACAAACTTTAATAAAAATGATAAGACACATTATTTTGCGGTTTATTTTTCTGTAGGTTTTTTGGCTTCCGAAAAAGATCCCCAAACTTGGTATATCCATGGGCTCCTTCACCGCTAAAGACGACCTTCTCCGCAGCAGTACGATACAGTACACCATAACACAAGCAAGAACTTCTTTTAAATGATTCTACTTGTACGCTTGTACTTAACTTGTTTTTGCCTGCCTAATTATTAGGGTCGGTAATGCACTAAGGACGGGTTGTTTCACAATATTTGAAAAGTTCAAATTTCAAAGTACCTAGGCATTACAAATATATCAGATAGATAGGTATGTATCTAAATTTGAATGTGAAACACAAATGTGTTTTTACCCTTGCAATTTATTTTTTACTAAGCGCATTCCCCTCCCCCCAGCCATCCCCGGGGACCCGACCTAGTGCCTAGTGATAATTGCACATGGTCCCTGGGCCTCCATGTCCGGGCCGCGTATTTCCAAAACCTATATCGGTTCAGTCGCGACGGCGACTGAAATGGGGTACGGTTTGTTGTGCAAAATCACCTTACAAACACTATACCGGCTCAGTCACGGCCGCAACTGAAATGGGTTAGGTTTTGAAGGTGATTTTGCACAACAAACCCTATACCGTTTCAGTCCCCCACGCGCTTCGTTGCTCTGTCTGTTTCTGCGACGGTGGCCACCGTAATTATAGAGGGGTAAACAGAGAGGATGGACCGCGTCTGTTTTACTTTAAAAAAATTACATTGAAAATTTTTTTAAGTAAAAAAAAAAGTGCAGTCCATCCTCTCTGCTTACCCCTCTATAATTACGGTCATCACGGTTGCAGAAACAGACAGAGCAACGAAGCGCGTAGGCGACTGAAACGGTATAAGGTTTGTTGTGCAAAATCACCTTACGAATCCTAATCCATTTCAGTTGCGGCCGCGACTGAGTCGGTATAGTGTTTGTGAGATGGTTTTGCACAACAAACCCTACCCCATTTAAGTCGCCGCCGCGACTGAACCGGTATAGGTTTTGGAAATACGCGTCCGGGCCTGCTTTGAGTTATTATTATCTCGTTATTTTCTACAACGAAGTTTATGTTTGAGCCAACAACGCCAAAAAATTGTCTTCACTAAAAATAGAAAATAAAACAAAATAAAAGCAATGCTGGACTTATATATTTAAAATAATTTCATTAATTTGTTAAATATTACAGGTAAAATCGATTGCATTGGATAAAATAAAATTAATTATTTCCAACATACAACAATGTATTGAGGTGCACAATATCAAAATAATTATTGCAAGTCAGTGCCCTTTACAGCTGATGATCGTGATCAATAATAATAAAACCATGTAAATATGACAGGTAGGTAGGTACCTACCCAAACAAATTTTTCTGTAGTATTAATTGAAGACACTCAAGTAGGTATCTACTTTTCCGGATAATTTGGCGATTCTGGTATGGTTTGCGTCTTGGCTAAAATTAGCGAAAGAACATACGAAATTGTGAGTTGTTGTTTGTGGTAGGCGAGGAAATTATATTTCTAAAATTGTGTCTAGGTCTTGTCTCTGGGAATGTATGTACCATCGGGATTGGTATATTTATGGTACCATCGAACATGTTAGATTCGTTTTTTCTCAAGTTCTCAAATTTGTTCTTTCCCCAACTCTTTCCCTTGCCTTTTTCATTAAACTTTGCAACGTTCCTCAAATTTACGGAAGTCATTGGGCGAGGTCCCATCGTCCCGTTTCTCACGTCCCATCGTTGGCCCCAGGCGGGTAGGGTAATTTTTATTCCTTCAAATAAAATAAAAACTCTCGATTCGAATTCGGTATTTAGCTTTTACACCTTAGACCAAGTAGTTATTATATTATATCACATGCGCATTCACACCCATTTCTCTGAAATTGACTTCTAGCCGACCGCGGCTGACCGATGGCCAGAAAACTGAAAATTATAGTAAAAAAAAACTTAGTTTTTATTGTTCGTTAGTTTGGATTGATTTTTTAATAATAATTTTAACTCTGAAATCACAAGAATTGTAAGTAGGTGAGGGTTGGTATCACAAAACATAAATATTTTACGTAACACGTTTTAGGTAGGTATTTCAAATAAGAAATTCCACATGGAAATTGGAGTTGGGGTCACTGTTCTCAGTAACGAGGGACCGTTGAGAAGAAGAAGAAGAAATAATTTTTCATTTTGTCCAGAGAAATGTCACCATCTCAGTGAAAATTTTATATATTTTTTTAAATTTCTCTTGTTCGGTAGGTACCATAGTATTAATTATTCTGATTTGACAGCTGGTAGTAGGAATCAAATCATGCGAGCTCTGGCGGGAAAAAGGTAGTATTATCCACGGCACCCACCTTGCACCGGAATCGGAACGTAAAAAACAAATTTACAGACGATGAAATGCCAAAAGGTTGAGTTTTAAAATAGGACCTCGCTACAATCAGTCAACTATGTAGGAATGTACGCAATGTAGCTATAAGTGAAATCCTATTTATACACTATTTAGATTCATCTTTACGACGAATCGGTTAACAATATGAACATCAAAATATATGCTACGGATAAATTGAAGCTTTTATAGCTTATTGGAATAACAATAAAATTATTATTTACAAAACAAAAAATTTAAGTGTAAACCACTAAAAAAATATTTTTTCATGACTTAAAATGAAGTAATATAAGATTTTTTTTAAATACCCCTTTATGGCTAACACTATTTTTGAGGTTTTGTATGTTCTAACTTTTTTTCATTCTTATAAAATTATGCACAAAATAAATAAAAAAACTACCTTTTCGCTTATTTGCCTCGTGAAAATAGACGCGCGGTTTTAAATTTTGTGTGGCATGAGAATCGAAATATTTCTAGCGTTTATATTCCTCTTAATAAGTTGACAGTAAACAAAAAAAAATTTACGATTTTTTTTCGATGATAAAAAGGTGGAAATTGATTGAACACAACCAGTCCAATGATTCCATTATTCTGAATTACAGGTAAAATAAATGTATCATCGATAACCTTGAACTGTGGTAGTAAAAATTCGTTGTTTGTTTTCTTTTTTTATTTTTATTTCGCAATTTGTTGTACTGTAATATAAACGATACTCACACGTAGCTTATTTACCTTCTTACAGAGGTACCTTACTCGTATCTTGGGGCAAGAAACTAATTATGTGCTACATTTTATTTAAAAAATATATATTGCCGAAAATTTTCGATTTACCCAAGCTATTTTTTCTACATATAAAGCAAACGATGTTAATATTTCTACAGAGTAGCTTAATAATGGTAGTTGTCAATGAAGTTCAATATTTTTCTGTTTCCTTTACTGGTCAAAAAAGTTAATACCCATACAACTTTTAGATGTTGGGTGGTTGTAGGCAATTGCAAGGAAAAACAGCCGCCCCCCCACACGGACACTTCGGAGCGCGCCACTTCTGGCCGCCGCGCAGAAAAGTAAAGACCGAAAGTAAGATAGCGGTTTACAGCGCAGTTCACTGTGAGACTTTTCTGCGCGGCGGCCCGTAGTGTGGGTCCGTGTGGGGGTTCTAATGAGTTTGGTTGGGACCAAGGTTTGAACATTTGAAATAGGAATAAATTGAAGAAAGGAATACAAATTTACAATTTATTTACGGGAACCTACTTTGCTCTTTGCTGAAGAAAGAAATCCAAATAATTTATTGCCGGGTAGGTACCTACTTTGCTGTTCGCTCTTGCTACACATATGTAAAAAAACTAATATTCGAGATATGATTGTCTTTTATGATGCGTTTGCTTACTTATTTACAATTTTCTCTTTTGCTTGCATTGAATTGACATTTCAGCTCTTCGTGGAAAACATACTTACCGCTAAAACATGAAAATCGCAGCCGAACGTTGCAAAAATGTCGTGTCATCTTCGATGTCCGTAAATTACAAACAGGTTCACGATTATTTTTGTGATACGTGGGCTTGCTTTGTGTAATGTACAGTTGTTTTTCTTGCCAGCTGGATCTGACTATCATTGCACAAAGGCTGTGTTTCTTAATAAGTTGATAATCAAGTTTCAGTTGGTAGTAGGAGCCCATTGGAGTTGTTCGTCGCGCGGTAACGTTTTGACGTTCACCCACATTCCGTACTCGTGCCAAACTCAATTTGTAAATAAATCAAGGCGGCCATCGTTTGATTTGTTATTAAACAAAACAAATTTAAAACGAATTGGGTTCCTTCATCATTGCAAACATCCGAATGTACCTAATTATTTAAAGTTAAATGTTTTAAAAGTGATTTATTAACTACCAATATTCAAAGTGTTCGACTTCACTCAACCAGTAAATATTCTAAGACAGTATTACTTGTTGAACGAGTGGCTTTTAGTTTGTTTTTGTATCATTTACGCCTCTTATAACTTAGGTATATTATAACCTTGCACGAAGATAAAAGACTTTAAAATGTCTATTACCAAAACGGTTACCAATGAAGTGCAGGAATGCTTAGGGGAAATGGACTTTTCTCCATTTGATGGACTATTCGGGGAAAACGTAAGTTTAAATACACAGTACCTACATATCTTTTCTCTATGTTTTTTTTTGTTATATCTGCATTATTTCCAGGGCCGTAGCCAGAGTTGAATTTAAGATAGGGCAGCGGTAATTACAGGTAGGGCGCAACTAAAAATGTAACTTGATCTGATCTGCTGGTGAGTCGGTTTTCGTCGTATATGTGTGAATCAATACTTAATTGGATAATCAATTATTTGACAATGATAAAGGATTACCTTGTGTTCTTTCACCAGGTAGATAATAAGTATTTGTACACAAGGTAATGAACATCTCGAACATTGCTAACAATGAACTTCAGAAAAGTAACTGCAGCATTCAAAGGTACCATTTTGTCTACATCGAACTCATCGAGACTCGCTATAGAATTCAAAAGATCGTCGTTGTCCGAAAACCTTCTTTGTAGTTCAGCAATTAGTATGTCCAACGTTCGAAATACTCAGATTTAAAGGGCTGAACGTTCTAGTCTTCTATATTTTGTCTTGCTGACGAACACGAAGGGTCATACATCACGTAATCATCTATCCGATTTGATTTTGACGTGATAACGTCTTATAAATCGATGAACACCGGCGGCATGCACGAAAAAACATGACACATTGTCACGTTCCGCCTGAGCCGAGCGGGCGAACAAGCGATAGAGAGGCACGATCGGCCTAGGCGTTCGACGAGAGCGTGGAACAAGAGAGGCACGAAGCGTTCGTCTTAAGCGTTCGGCTCGTAACTTTATCACGTAAAATTATCGTCTGTAAACCGACTTTACAGACAACCAATTTTTTTTTGAATTGTCGCTTTTGCGTCTGGGCCCTACTTTCGGAATTGCCACTTGTACATTGATTAACTTCTTCTAAAATTTTATGATACATTTCATCTGATCTCAGTTTTTTTTTTTTTTTTTTTTTCACTTTTTCCACTCATCTGCCCTGATGATGGACACTGTAACGCTGTCCGAAACGTTGGCTAAAGAAGGAGGTAGCGAAACACGGCATAACACCCCAAAAACAATAACAAAAATACTTTTTGGCCGTGAAAACCTAAAAACATACCTGATCTCAGTTTAGTTATTTCATTTTGGACACACTGTATTATTGTTATGGCGTCTTTCAACCCTGCGCTTCGGGCTTGTAAAGCTGTGTCAGCAGGTTGAAGGGTCTTAAGGTAGGGCATAGGGATTTTAAGGTAGGGCATTGCCCCATAATGCCCCCCCCCCTAGCTACGGCCCTGATTCTTTCCTACCACCTTCTTATCCGTACGAATATCTTTTGATTTATAAATATTAAATACATGAATTAATTTCAATAGTTTCTTACTGAACAATAAGGATTACCTACTTAATTTTTTATTGCCAGTTCTCTTAAATGTTTCAACTTTTTTTATTTTATTATTTTATCCAATTGTAAACCATTGTTTGTTACTAATTAGTGTGTAAAAATTGTAACTGTAATATGTATATCATGGGCACATAAAAGAGAAATAAATAAATAATAGAAAAAAAAAACTTTTAACCCCTGTTGTCATCCGGTATCAGAAATAAAATAAATATTTTATATATGTCGTAAATATTTTCAATTTAACATTTATATTTATATGTCGTAAATATTTTCAATTTATCATTTTTACGTTTTCCACGTCTCTGTTTTTAATTTATTTAGTTATATCGTCTTGTTTTTTTGCGGGCCCCTGTTTTGAAACAACATACCCCCCCCCCCCCCCCCCCCCTTCCAAATGGGACACTTTCATCTTGTATGTTTTGTTTCTGTTTCCATGTGTTTTGTTTGTGAAACTATTTATTCTGAAGTTAAAACAATGCTTATAGGCGAACACAATCCCTATTTTTTTTATCTACACGCACTCCTTTGGCTACTATAATATAGCCCAGGAGTTCCGTAAATAGCTTTTGAGCAATGGCTTTTCGCGCATTTTTTTGACCGATAAAATAAACAACAGAGCTCTTTTTGATCGGCAAGTGTGGTCATCTTCAACATTGACCAATTTAGAGCATTGCGATTGACTGTTGACCTTGGAAGGAACTATTAGGACACTCGCCAATCCACTAACACAGTTTTAATCATAATCTGATATGTATCCATTTCCCCTGGATGCCAATGTCCAAAAGAGACCCTCAACAGCTGAAAAATATGAATTAGTGAAAAATAAGTCTTTCTCCTGACAAAACAGTTTTAGCTGACACCGAAACAGTAGTATTTATTTATAGTAATATACGTGTGTACAACATCAGTGGTGCCCATTAAGTGGGTTTTTGTGCTATTTTGGATCAGCACGTCTGTTTCAATTTTTTATAAACGAGATATAAATCATTGTTGAAATTTTGCGTGCTGCGCCATATTTTTTCAACTAACATAAAAGATTTTCTTGATTTTATCGACGTGTTTTGTTAAAGGTACGAAGCACCCAATAAATGCTGTCTTCGTAACCCATTTTAATTTCCTGCTATCATACAACGAACCAATAGTTTTCTAATAATTGTTTCCTTTCAGTTTTAGGTTTTTTCCTGTAAGAGGGTATTTTAGTCTAGAAGTCCGAATTTCGGGGGTTTTTTGACGGTCGTTAAAAAAACAAGTAATATTTAACTATACATTTTTTATAATTTATTTATTTATATTTTAAGAATTCATAAAAAATAAAATATATACATATATATATATTTCACAAAGTTACACGCTGTTGAAGTAGAGGGGGAAAAAGAGTGCGTCCATCTTGTCACGATTTCTACCCTTCTGGTCATCTGAAAAATAAAAGTTTTTCATCAGGAAAAATTAAAAAAAAAAATACCACAAAATGGCAGCTACTAAAAAATAATGATATTTTTCAGTTATTTTTTAACTTTTCCGAATTTTTAAGAATAGTAAAAATATATATATTTTTTATTTTTGGTTGGTTTCTAACATAGAGGATTATATAAAAAAAATCATGTCAAATTTCAAGAAAATCGGTCAATTGGGGCTTGAGATTTTGTGACAAACGTACCTATCGAAAAAAGTAGTTTCGAGAAAAACGCCTTTAAAGTTTTGTTCTTTTTATTTAGATTCTAGTTAGATTCCATCTAAACCGGTCGAATTGCACCGACACTAAAATGGCTAAAACTTTTAAAATAATTCGAGTTTCGAAAAATCGTTTAAGGAGACATTAAACTCTAGAAATATATTTTTTTCTAGACTGGAATACCCCTTAAGTGATTAAAGTGGAAGAAAGCATTATTTATTATTAGAAAAATAGTTTGTGGTAAAGTTTGTATTTAATGTGGCCTGGCACTGTTATAGGCAGTATCTATACAGGTAACAGAATCTTACTTTGTTTTAAGCTTTTGATTCGATACTCGTGGAGTCATTTTCCTGCAAATTCATCACCATCAAATTTCAAATCGTCAAAAGCGATGATTCGGGTTCGGTTAAAAATTGACATTTTCCTAACGAAAACATAAAAACGAACAGCGCATGAGTTTCAATGTACGTAGCTGTTTCAAACTTTGTCCATTCAGTAGGTATTTCGAAAGTTTTATGATGGAAGTACTGAATTACGAAACCAATCTAGCAAGTATACTCGACGCTCATATTGCAAAATTTGAATTAATAATTTGTTGGTTGCGAGCACTGATTCCTCTTCTCGGTCTTTGATGGTTTTGTAAACGTAAACCAACCCAATTATTTTATTATAAAAATACACCTACTGCGCCTTAGGTATTTGACTTGATGACTTCATTATTCATTGTCATTCTTTTTATTTCTCTTCGTATTTCTGATCTACACAAAATGCGCTGGCAGAAAATTTTATAGGGAGGGGGGGGCAAAATGTTTTTAGTAATGTTTTAATGTATTTTTAATTTACTGTAGCATATTTGTATGGTGAACGAACGGACAGGACACTGTAGTAATGAAGGGCATACTGTAGCAAATTTTTTTTATTAACACAATATATGTATATAACAAAAAAAATTACATAAATTAAAAATAAAATTTATTCTTAAAACAAGAATTGGAGTCGTCTGTTATTGCTATCAAACATATATACAATTTTGTCCATAAAGTCTTTTTTGTTGCAGTTCACTTTGTCTCTGTGTACGCTTACATGCACAATCCAGACAGACGTTCATCTGACATTGTAGATCTAAACCATGTTTTTACACAACGTAATGTGCTGAACGATCGCTCCACCGTACATGTTGTTGCTGGTAATGTTAGCAAAACTAGTAAGGCATACCTGACACTCGGATAAAACTGTAAAAGGAAACAAGCCGATGAAATCTAGGCTTTTTTCGTATTCTCGCGTTTTCCAAAAATCAAACCAACTCAAGGCTTCAATTTCAAAATTATCTATGTGGTATACCTGATCAATAGTAGACATTATATACCGTAAACTGTTGACGATTCAGTTTGCACAATTTCGAAGTGTGTAGCAACGCTAAGTTAAATTGTGCACTGTTGGCTTCACAAAATCGACTCTCCATTTTCTTTTTGCTAACACAAAGTGATTTAAAATAAAAGTACCATTATTTGACTATTTTCAATCAAACCAAAGGGGGGGGGGGGGGCAAGTGCCCCCCCCCTTGCGGGCGCCCATGAGATCATATAATCCTAAAGTGAGATTGTGTTTATACTGATGATAGTCGTAGCGCAGGGATTATTATTTTTTGACATTAACTCCACTGTCCCATAACACAGGAAAATAATTTTCCTCAGGGTCTGCGTCAAGATTATTGAGTTGGTCTTTTGGTTTCAATTCCACCAACTACCTAACCATCTCACCGTTTCTCCGCAAGGGTAGGCAGAGAGGACGGACCGCCTAACAACTCGGTCTTGGGTCTCGGCCCACACTGCCGCGTTCACATTCATACATACTCTTCTATTATTCTGCATCTTGATATGGCCCGACCCAAGTACCTGATTCACTTGATTTTGCCATGTCTTCCTCGGGCGTCCCTGACTTCTTCTACCATTCACATTTGCGTCATATATTAACCTTAAACTCTTTTCTTCGTTCATTCGCTCTATGTGCTCAAACCATCTGAGGGTCGCTTTCTTAATCTTACTCATTACTCATTACGCTAACATCAGCCTTGCATTCTTTGCGGATCTCCACATTTCTCACACGATCACACATGGTTTTACACACTCACGCTTCAGGGATCTCATTTCTACAGCATTTAGTCTACTTTCATTCTTCCTTTGCCAGTTCCACGCCACAGCGCCATAAATAAGGGTAGGTACCAGCACTTTATAGTGGACTGCTAGCTTCGCTTTGGACATTTTCAATTCCATATAAAATTAACGGCGGCTCTACTGGTCATAAGACATGGACAAGACCAAAAAATATTCCACCAGCTACCCTGAACGGTGTGAACCTGCAGGTGACTGAAGGAACTAAATACCTTGGACACATAATCACCAGTAATCTGATGGACGATGACTTCATTGATAGGCAAAGAAGAGCTCTCAGCGTAAAAGCAAACATGCTCAGTAGAAGAAAGGATAGTTTTGTATTACCAAAAAATATATTTGTGTTATATGTATCCACCTACTACGTTGTATTCCGGGACTGAAATAAAAATATCGAAAAGTATCAAAATTATTTTATGGGTACGGTTTTAATATATTTGAAATAAAACAACACTGCATTTTCCAAAACGGGATAAATGTGCACCGTTCTTAGAAATTTGACAGTCGTTAACCAATAATAATACATTCGTTTACGTAAGGGACGTAAGATAGACATTGTTCATCTTTTGATGTTATTCAAGCACCTACACTTTTATAAGTTTAGTACTCGAAAATGCTGTTATCATTTTTGTGTTTTCAATTTGTACCATGCGATAAAGATAATTAATACCAAATTACAAACTTATTTATGAAAGCGCTTAAATAATATTGAATATGTTATAAATATAATAAATTTGTGATAAATTGTGTGAAATCAATTATAATTGAGAGTATTTTAATGTACATTTTTTTGTTTTATTTGCGAAGATATTCAGATTAACTAAAAATTAATCTTTGTGACCATCTGTGATGATTTTCGTGATCGACGTTCAATCATAATTATCAAATTTTATACTTTTTTTATCGCAAACGTCATATTTATTATCTTATACATATAAGTACAATGTATGTTAAAGAAAGTTATACATATTTATTTAAAAAAAAAAACAATTGCGAAAGTTTTAAAATCTTTTCCAGCTGTCACCTTCGAACGCAATATATTGTTTTTTTTTTTTAAATTTGTTTTTAATGTAATAAATTTCAAAATTATGATCTTACTTAATATTTCTATTTTTGAAACTAACAATTCATGGAGAAATTCCATTATAATAAAAACAAATATTATAATATGATCTTACTCGATTTAGAAATAATATGTTACAAAGTCATACGTGTTTATCCTCGTTTCTTCGGGCAAATTATTTATTTACTTCGCGAACAACCTATACTTTGCTTCCGATTCAGCCGCTCAACCAATCGTTTGCCGCGACAGATAACTAACACGCGAAGTATAATAATATATATAGGTACGGATGACACGATCAAGAAAGCCCTCAATGCGTGTCCAATAGTCGTTCTGTATATTATAATATAATTAAATGCCTTTATTATAAACCATTACAGTTACTATTTTGCATTTCGTATTGACAAATCCGAAACCTGGTGGTGCCTGGGTTCATTAAAAGGAAGTGAAAATGTTTGCAATTTTGTCTAGGTCCGCCATTTCACACACGTCTAATAATTATTTATCATTAGTCTGCATTCATTCTCTAATTTTTTTCTTTCGCCTAGTTATAATCGGTGCACTAACGACGAAATCATGTTTGTATACGGACTGGCATTGAAGAAAAGGTACCTAAACATAATACATTTATATCTAAGTTTAGGTACAAGCAGCTGCTTCAAAAATGACTTCACTTTCTGCTGAACGCTTGTCAATAGAACGTAGAATAACATGAATCAGTTTCATATTTTTCTTTCCACAAATCTGCTTACCTATTATATGTAATTCTTATTAATTATTCAATTGTGCAAACTACATCTCATTTGTCTCTTGATATAGTTTCTCAGCCCGCAACGTCTGTAAATATTGAAATGCCACATATATAGTTTATTTCGGTGTTGTGCTTAGGTATTTTGAAAGTGGCCTAACTTTCTTTTTGTGTTATTTTTTCTTGGTTTGTAAAGTGCTTTTGAAGCGACATTAGTGTTCACTTACGTCTAAGTTTTATCTAATTAACTGGTTGGACAATTCAATGGAATTTGGTGCAATTTTCAACAATTTTCCAACATTCAACTGTAAATTATTCAGTGGACATTAATATCTAAGTAAAATGATTTTCTAAGTGAAAATAAAAACAGCCTTATTGTGTTATGGTTAGTATATCTAATCAGTTTTTTTCTTGTCGTGAAATCAAACAAATAAGTTTTTAAAAACTGAAATTCAAAACTTACTAACGAACAAAATGTTAATTAAAATTTTCAATAGGATACGTAATAATAATTGCATGATTTGTGTAGAACAGTTTTTCATGAAAAATTCAACTGAAGACTTCGAAAATAATATGAATAACACGACTCTGTGTAATTATTATTGATTGGTCATTACAAAATATATTTAAAGCAAATGAATTGACGGTTATCTAACTGACAAATTTCACCGTCAAAGAGAATGGGCAAACTGCTTTTCAGATGAAATTTCTTAAAGATCTCAGACCGCTCCAAGATCCAAGGTAGAAGAAGTACGGGTCAAAACAAAACTATTAACTTTCACAAGGCTATTACACCCATCGAGAACTTGAATAATTTCTAGCACCTGTCAGTAAATTGCACATTCATTGATGGCCATGATAGGTAGTAGGGCCATAATATCTATTACTTGCAAGTACGGTAGGTAGACTTATGACTGAAAATATTTATTTATTTAAGGAACAAACAGTCTTAATAATATAATAAACATAAGAGGATGATAAAAAACAGACCAATTATTAATGTTCACAGATAGGTATTTAGAAACAAGACTAACTTAATGTAAACTAGAATATTTAAGAAAAATGAAGAAAACAAAACAGAACTAAGCAGCATATAAAAAAAAATAAAAGTACAAATCTGAATTCAACAAATGATAAACCAATACACAATAATAAAATAAGTGTGATTATAACTGAAATAGACTGCAAAATAGGTATTTGGTTTGGGAAGGGTAAGGGGAGGAGAGGGATAAGGGAAAGTTGCCACGAAAGTAATATAAAAATATTAGATACAATTAATTTAATCGTCATGAATATGTGTTATTCGCACCTAGAATGTTGTACAGTGAGTATATTTATGACAAATTATTGTTATTAAGCCGCAGCTATCCGAATTTCTACCGATTTCTTACATATCTCCCTTAAAAATTTGAAGTTTATAAGCTCTTAAAAAATGTATGTTATTTTTGAAGATAATATCTAGATACGTTCCACGCCGAAACGCAAATTATATGAAATTCCCTGAATAGAAAAAAATCGCAAAGTATGCTCTGAAAATTATTAAAAACAAGTCTCTTTCTATTATTTTACAAGTTACATTTGTGAAAAAATTCACAATGTTTCTTTAAATGATACTTAAGATACCTTCCACGAGATTTTTGCTCTATTTTAAACGAATCATGTTTTATTAAGCATTTTCGCTTCAATTTTATCACTTAAAATATTAGCAGGCTCTGTCCAACATTCGTAATTACATATCTATCCATCTTCTTCTTTATGGACCGGGAAGCGTCGCCTTAATACTAATTGTTAATTAAACTAAAAAGCATGAAGGAGGTACTGTTGGATACTACTTACATGATTACGGACACTTCATAATATCATAGAATTATATCTATAACATAACCCGCTACATTTTGAAAGTCAGGTTTGAAAAGAAAACTATTTATATTATATATGATAAAGGGATTTTCCCTGTTTGAAAGTCAGTTTAGAATAAATTTGATTGATAAGAGATAATTTTTTTTTTTTTTTTTTTTAATTTTAAAAAGAAAGACAAACATTCCCGGGTTACGAATAACCCAACAATGTTTGAAAATCTCCTACTACCACCACAGAAAGCCGAAAATGTCGCTTGTGTTGTGATGGAGGACTTAGCCAGCCGAGGAATCGAACACGGGACGCCCGGGTGGGACCCAAGCGCGATGCCCATTCAACCACTGACTGGTCAAAATAATGTGACCACACTGATTATTATTTGTTTCTGAAAATATTTAGGAATTTATGATATGTTTCTGACAACGTCTTATGGACTAGGAAAATATCAAAAAATGCCCACAACCATCCAGAACGTGACATAGTTTCATTTCAAAGAATTTTCTAATAACACAAAATTGTTTCATAAATTACCAAAATAATTTTTGCGTCAATTTACTTACTACCAAAAACTATGCATATTGCGCGTGGTATATAATTAATTTGTATCACAATAAGTGCTTATTTTTTGCCTAACAAAAATACGTAAAGTAAAACCAGGCAGAGATCGTTTCTACGTCATCATGGAGTATTCGAAAGGAACGTAAGTACGTGCTAACTTGCTTCTTATAATATTGAAGGGTAACAATTACTAATTAATTAATTCTTCTACAATAAGGAACTCCAGTCCAATTTTTTTTTTAAATGAATAATGACCTTCTAACTTAAATAACTGCATATTTATTTTTATAGTTAGTTTTAATAATTAAAATAAATGTCAAAGTTTTAATTTTTCAAGATGATTAAAAAACTTTTCAGATGTAATTATGTCATGTGGTTGTAATAATCCAGAAACCTTCGCGGGGGTTTAAAGAAGGTATTTTGAAGGTTTCAAACATTTCCTATGCTTAATATAGCAAAACACAGACATCTCACTAGTCCCCAAACACGTTTTGATTTTTATATATATAGAGATAATAATTACTTCTTCAGTCGGAAATTGTACGTCTGAAGAATTGTGAATGAACATTAACGTAAAATTGTATCGAATTAAAATTTAATTATTATTTATTATTTTAACTTTATGAGTAAAACCTCAAACTGTAATATTTAATTAAATGAAGACATTATGAGCGAAACTCAATCGAAAATCTGGAAACAGAAAAATCAGAAAAAGATATTGGCACCTCTGGGACTCGAACCCAGGACCTCCCTACTTTCCGGGTTGGGCGCTCTTATCCACTGAGCTAAGGTATCGATATCCAATTCGGTCACTTTTAACTGTACCATACTTCGACTAAGAACCACCCATATTATCTTCATTTTTCTTAACGCATATTCTTAGTCGAAGTATGGTACAGTTAAAAGTGACCGAATTGGATATCGACACCTTAGCTCAGTGGATAAGAGCGCCGAACCCGGAAAGTAGGGAGGTTCTGGGTTCGAGTCCTAGAGGTGCCAATATCTTTTTCTGATTTTTCTGTTTCCAGATTTTCGATTGAGTTTCGCTCATAATGTCTTCATTTAATTAAATATTACAGTTTGAGGTTTTACTCATAAAGTTAAAATAATAATATTCATCCCAGACTTGCAGAAGAGTCAATAGATGTCGCACATTAAATAAAATGGATAATAATTTATCCAGACACCATCTAGATTGCATTTAGTTCGAGTTGAATCTTGCAATCATTCATAAAAGATGGCAGCCAATAAAAATATGCGTTAAGAAAAATGAAGATAATATGGGTGGTTCTTAGTCGAAGTATGGTACAGTTAAAAGTGACCGAATTGGATATCGACACCTTAGCTCAGTGGATAAGAGCGCCCAACCCGGAAAGTAGGGAGGTCCTGGGTTCGAGTCCCAGAGGTGCCAATATCTTTTTCTGATTTTTCTGTTTCCAGATTTTCGATTGAGTTTCGCTCATAATGTCTTCATTTAATTAAATAAAATTTAATTAGTTACATTTTACAAATAACTACATTAAATTCATTAATTAACATTTTAACAAAAAGATACAACAGGTAGGTAAATTGTTTTTTTTCAAGTGCTCTAAAAATTCCAAAATTCAAAATTGGGCAGTCACCGGTGACCGGACAACCCAGAATAAATTCAACTCAGAACCTCCTTTTAAAAGTCAAAAGTGATGTAAAAAATATATAAAAAAATGGTTAAATAGGTAACGTTATGTTAGGCTATGAGCTATTTTTTTTCATAGCTTTTAATGACTTTTCAAAGAGGTGTTGAGTTGAGTTGATTCTGAGTTGGCAGGGAACCGTTCGCGAAATGCCTACAGGAGTAATATGATTAAAGACATTCGACATTCTAGTTCGAAATTCTTTGTTTTTTTCGTTTTAATACAAGACATGTGCATGAGAAGGCAGATTTTTATGAAAGGCTTTTAGGACGATCGTCGCTGACACGCATAGATACGATCTCTCCTGCGAATAGTGTATTACATAATAAAATTTAAAAAATGAAATAAATAATTCCACCAAAATTTAATTTGATTATATTACGTAATTCCTAACGAGATAACAAAGAGGAGGTCAAGGGTTATTACTTTTTAATTATCATTATAATTTAGATGAATTTAATTATTACCATTATCGTTGAGATTGATTAAAATAGCAAACAAAAACTATTAATTTATTACGTACATAATATTATATATTTTTATTATTCATAGGTAGGTACTATTTCAGCAGGTCATTTATGAATGCTTACGAAACGATAAAGTCAAGTCTCCCATTTATCTAAGAAATATTTCGCCTTCTCTCTAATCGGTGGGTAGAGACACGTGTTTTGGCCATTGGAGATAATAATCTAACCGATCGATCAATCTGTCAATTCAATATAATATAACGCGAGACTAAGTTAAAATTTTTACTTCACACAACACACAATTTGCGTCCTGTTAACATAATATGCGATTGGGAAAACGAATCTGTTTCACAATTCAATCAATTATCGAATAATAGTAGTACCTGCCTAGTTGGCGTCAATCGAAGAATTCCTTGTAAAATGGTTGACATTGAAAAAAAAAAACCCTCGGCAGTGCACCAGAAACGCAGTTATGAATTATTTTGACAACTCACCTTCTAATGCACGTACATATCACAACCGGATTACATATTACATTGTTCCTGATAAATTAAATGGTTTTACTTGTAAAATATATCACACTTGATTGAAGGAATGGATATGTTTATATTTACAAACCAAATAAATTTCAGCAGTTCAATCTTTATCCTCTTAGGACGGGTTGTTTCAAAAAATTTGATGGGTTCATCAAATATTTGAAGTTAATTTTCACATTTTGTGTAAGTTCTATTCAAGTTCTGTGATTATTTCAGTATTGTGAAGCAACTGTCTTATAACTATATAATAACAGAACTTCAAAAGAACTTACGCAGAACGTGAAAATCAACTTTAAATATTTGATGAATCCATCAATTTTTTTGAAACAACCCATCCTTAGTCATATCTTTAGCAGGGGTGCCCGGGTTCATGGGGGGGGGGGGTTTGTCTAGGCGGATGACCAGAACATACTGAACCCCAGATTCCTACCCACCCCTTAAACCCTTTTCCTTCCCAGAACTCTCCCTCCCCTTCCTTTCCTCAAAAAAACCCTCCACACAGCATCCCCAAAGATGACATAGGCCCTGAGGGAAATTATTTTTCTCAGGGCCTCCTAAAATTGAGAATGATAAAATAGCACCTGGTGTATCGTCGAAATATGCACGATAGTCGAAGTATGCACTTTGTTATAAATTCTATAAAATACTAATACTTTAAAATTACAGTGCAGTGGCAATGTGATATGAAACAAACGTCCTCTCTATAAAAATACTAGCGCAAACTCGTGGAAAATAATGGCATGTTACAAAATTGTAGGATTTGTGAAGCTGAAAGCATTTATAAAAAATGTGCCACTGGATCACTGCTCACGAAAAACAAATATAAATTGTCAATTTTCTTTATAATAAATCACATTTTTGTTGACAAAAATAATTGGAGAGACGATCAGAATAAATTACCTTTCAAATTAATACTATTTGTAAATTTAAAAAAAAATCAGTGGTAATTTAAATTTAGATTTTTCAAACATTTTAACAAATTAAATACCTACACACTTCAAATAAAGAAATATTACTTAATCAAATAATTTTGGTACCTACTGTATCGCTTGTCTGATATGATTAATATATTATGACTTATCAGTTTTAAAGAAAAGTTCATTGAACTCGAGTAATTTTAAGCATTACGCAGGAATACAATTTCAAATCATGCATGTATCCATGAACCAATAACCGAAATACGTTCATTATTTATTTCTATTTTTATGTTTATTAATTTACTTAGAAAAGCTTGCCTGGTAGGTGGCAAAAAAGTATTTAAAAATGTTAGGTTATATAACTTAGAGATCTTTGTTTTAATCACTAGGAAACATAACTAAAATATTTGCTTTTTGTAGATTCGTTGTTGTCTTGAGATAACCTTGGAATTTATTTTAATCTGCATTATTCCATTAATAACTTCTTGTTTACGTGTTTTTTATACTTCTTAATTTAAAATGTCATAATTCATAATATTTTACCTGCACTGGCCATCACCGGTGACCAGTGGTTAGCGGGTACCCGCCATCTCAGCGTGGTATAATTCCACCTTTCTCTTGACTTGGCGTAACAAAAAGCAACCGCATGCACGCTTTTCTTCAGATGGCGCATGGGCCACGGAGGCCCAACTGACGAGGAGGTTGCCAGTTGTCTCTCGTAGGCACTGAACACAAAATCTAGAAGCGTGTAGTCTAATACTGAGTGTTGTGGTAATTAGATTCCTGAAGCGTAATATAAGATGAAATCATGTTTGAGCGTGTGAAAACAATGTAATTCTGATACGTAAAGAATAAGATGCTGGAAAGATAGCTGCTAAGATAGCTGTAGAAATGAGATCCCAGGGGCTTATGGTGTGGTAAAACCATCTAGGTATGACCGTGCAACAAATGCAGAGATCCGGAAATAATGCAAGGCTGATGTAAGATGTTAGCGTAATGAATGATTTGGACATATGAAGCGGATGAACGAAGAAGTTATGTAAAAAGAATATATGACCCGAAAGTGAACGGTAATCGAGAACTCGCGAGGAAGACATGATCTTGATCTTAATCAAATACGTGATGGGGTCATGTCAAGCTTCAGAGTAACAGAATAGTAGGTATGTGTGAGACGATTAATGGATGTGAATGAATCAAAGAGTGTGTGCAGATAGGTCAAGAAAATTCATTATCTGCACGAGTAACATTTTCAATTTTTGACCAATTTCACCTAAAATGAGATAAATTTGACCTTACTTTGGGAACAAACAGGCCCACAAAACACTTCTATCGGTTTATGTCTTCAGTAGGTGCTATTAGCAGCCGACAGCCGCAGATATCAGCAGCTAGCAACCGGCTTTCTCTTCTGGCGGAGAACGGGACACGACACTCAGTTGGTGGAGGCGAAATTAATCGCAATTTCTCAACATGACTGTAAATCGCCATAGCGACACTGTGGCATTGGCATTATAGGCAACGATCGCTCCGAGAAGATATTTTATGCATATTTAAAATGTGTAACATAGACCTTTTAGACCACCGCTTTGTATCTTACGCTTATAATATTATTATGATATAATAGAGCGCGGTACGCTCGTTTCGAAGCGTAGGTACCCACGTGTAATAACCACTAATATAAACTAGTGGTCGCCCAATGGTCGAAATTCGACCATAATTGTAATGTTTTTTTTTATGAATTTTTAGGCATAATTTTAAAAAAATATTAGCATTCTGCGCTCCTTCTTCGTGTAAACTATAAGTATGCGAAATTTCATACTCCTCCGTCCGCACAATTTTCGTAAAAAGGTGTACAAAGTTTTTGCATCACGTATTAATTAATAATAAATAAATATATAATAATATATATAATACTAGTGGTCGCCCAATGGTCGAAATTCGACCATAATTGTAATGTTTATTTTTATGTTTGACATTCAGTAAGACCATAGACAAATAATATTAAAGGCAAACAATATTAATCTATTCTCAATTTGACCATAGACTTTAACAATAAACAATAGAGTAAAGACGCGTGTGTGTGTGTGTCAAATACATGGTAGTGTGTGTAATGTTTTTATTATTGATTTAATGTATTTTTATGCATAATTTAAAAAAAATATTAACATTCTGCACTTTTCCTCTATATAAACTATAACTGTGCGAAATTTCATACTCCTCCGTCCGCGCAATTTTCGTAAAAAGGGGTACAAAGTTTTGGCTTCACGTATTAATATATTGACTAGTGGTCGCCCATTGGTCGAAATTCGACCATAATTGTAATGTTTTTTTATGTTTGACATTCAGTAAGACCATAGACAAATAATATTAAATACAAACAATATTAATCTATTCTCAATTTGACCATAGACTTTAATAATAAACATTAGAGTAGAGACGCGAGTGTGTGTGTCAAATACATGCTAGTGTGTGTAATGTTTTTGTTATTGATTTAATCTATTTTTATGCATAATTTTTAAAAAATATTAGCATTCTGCACTCTTCCTCTATATAAACTATAAGTGTGCGAAATTTCATACTCCTCCGTCCGCGCAATTTTCGTAAAAAGGGGTACAAAGTTTTTGCTTCACGTATTAATATATAGAAGATAGATAACTGACGATAGACGACTGATCCATTACAAATCACATTACAAGCAGTTTTTGACAACTTTCAAACAAAATATTTCAATGTATTGCTCTGTTTGAATCATTAACATAAAAGGCTGTTTGGGTTCATGATTTGAATACCTCCCTGCAGCGCAGCGCATGGTGCGAAAATATCCATTCTTCCATATTTTCAATCCAAATATAGAGAAAAGCTAGTATATTGGAGGGGATCCCACCACTTTCCCAACGGAGTTATAATGAAGCATTTGGTTTCATCCTTCACCGCACACGTCAAGAGGCTATTTTTTTATTGAACGAAGCTACATTTATTTGAACGGCTTTCAATGTCCATGCATACGGGGTTAGTAAGCAGTATGCAAGTTCTTACATTAACATAATACGTAAGAGAAATAAAAGTAGCAGCCCGTGGATTTTTTTTTCTGAAATCGGTAACATAAAAAATAGAGATAAAAGTGTTGATAAGAGCTGCATCCAGTCGAAGAAAGTAAAGTGGAAAGTAGAGCTAGTACAGGTATTATTGAAGAACCTTGCGGAATCATAGCGCGAATGTTGTCAAGACATGTTTAAACGCTTTTTTACTGTATTGGTAAGGTTAGCCATGGCCAGTCGACAGGGGTACGACACTGAATGGATAATACACATTAGAAATACCTTCCATGTAGATTTGAATGAAAACCAATGTCACCACTGACTTAACACCCTTTACCCATTATTACGAACTCTGTCTCTCTTATACTTACCTGATATTGTATATCGCCATCCACTTGAATATAATTTTTGAATTATTTTTTAATTAAAAAATAGAGTACTTGACACATTTCAATTGTTTTGGTGTTTGATTCGTAGAACTTCGTTTAATTTAAAAAAAATATTTAAATTATTTTTTAAAATGTTATTACCATGTTCTGCAAGTATTTTAGTTTTTATTTTTGTTCATCTGCTTCGGCTTACAAGGCCATTTTCAAACTTACTAGGCCAGTTTGAAAATGGTCCTTTAGGCCGAAACAGCTGTAAAAAAAGAACCTAATATAATTTAATCAATATAATTATAAAAGCAGATGTACAATGTGCGTGCCGCTAAAACTCAGAAACGAGTACCGGTACGATCAAGGGAGTTATATGGTGTGGTTGCCCTCCCACGATTCACGATGAAGGTCCCGTTTTTACCTGAAGACTTTTGAAGATACAAGAGCTGGAAGTTTCACCCTCTAGAAATTTCCAGAACATTCGAGAGAATTCTAGAGCATTCTACAACATTCCGGAATATCCCGGAACGTTGTGGAATGTTGCAGAATGTTCGAGAATAGTCTGGAACGTTCGGGAACATTCCGGAACATCTCAAATCATGGTGGAACATTCAAAAGCACTCTCAAATATTGTGGAATGTTCTGGAACATTGTGGACCATTCGAAGTCTTTTTTGTATGGGTGGGGCTACCCATTGATAGTGATGTATAAAGCAAGATCCGTCGTGGGTTCGAACGTCTGTTCAAACTCATATCAATTCCCTGAGCGAAGCTGGTTACCTCAGCTAGTAAGAAATAAATAAAATAACAAAAAAGGGAAAAGTCTCAAACTACTCGTTAGTAGTTTGAGACTACTCGGTTTTAGACTACACGTTAGTTTGCCAGTGGGTGCTTTATACGGTTCCGTGTCAACAAAGTTACATTTTATAATAATAATAAATTTCAACACCCATTTTTTTTTTAAATAGTTCATAACCTAACCTAACTAATCAGTTTTTTTTTTCATCACTTTTAATGACTTCAAAGCAGTGGCGTAGCATAGTGGGGGCGGCAGGGGCGGAAAATTTTCGCTATAAATAATAATAATATCTTCCAACTCATTTCATATTTTATTATAGGTTTAAATAAGAATTTTTGTATTAAATGTGATTATTATATTGTAAAACATATATAAATTACTTTTTTTTATTTTGTAACCTGTACAATACACAATCATGATCGATGATTGTTCGAGCCAAAAAGTTCTTAAGAATAACTATATTTTATATTATTTTTAATTGAAGTACCTAAATAAGGGGGCGGCGAAATTTTCCTCCGCCCCGGGCGGCTGACACGCACGCTACGCCACTGCAAAGGAGCGTTGAATTTGTACATTGTTGAGTTGTCCGGTGTAAACCACGTGCAACAATTATTTGTCACTAACTCTTGTGTAAAAAAAATGTATCCATTTTATGCACGCAATGTAAAAGTCCCAAGAGCGTACTAAATACTAAATAAATAAAGTTAAAATAAGATTTCTTTTTTATTCTGAGTGAATAAAAAAGTGATGATGAAACAAAGTTTTGTATTGGAAATTTAAAGCCTGATTTTCCAGACTTTTGCATCACGAAACACGCCCACATCTCATTCCGTGTGTTCTTATGGAGTACGTGGATTTCCACGATATTTCATATTTCCATTATTTTCCTAGTTTTTTCCGATATTTTATTTCCTACAGTTATTAGTATGGCATTCCTTACAGAACTTCTTTGTTTCATGGTTTACGAAAATAACCCCTCTCTTCATGTCACTTGCGCAATGAACACAGTGTTATTACACCATATCTGAAGAAGGTAGTTCTTCTCGATGTGTGGAAACATTTTGCCATTATTCGACGGGTTACGGAATTCGTGCCAGCCAAGAAGTTAACACGGATATGAATATAATATCAAATATAATTCTACTACACTTATTATAAAAGTCTACTGAATAATTTTAACAAATTTGCAAATAGTAATACCTAATAATTATTTACACATTTCGTAGTAGGTAGGCACCTGAAAGCATTTTATTTAAATTCTAGTCGAATCTCTCAACATGACATTTTTATAAAATTGACATGAAAATTATAATTACCTACTTATGTGTTGATTGGTAACATC
The DNA here is from genome assembly GCA_936435175.1 of Glyphotaelius pellucidus. Classification (NCBI taxonomy): domain Eukaryota; kingdom Metazoa; phylum Arthropoda; class Insecta; order Trichoptera; family Limnephilidae; genus Glyphotaelius; species Glyphotaelius pellucidus. The sequence goes on along the minus strand of OW386538.1, from coordinate 26,779,883 downwards.
AATTTTAGAACTAAAACATGGAAAAAATAAAAACAAGGTTAGGTTCAAATAAGGGCGCTCGCAGTCGAGAGTTGCGGAGACGGTTGCATTGTAGCAGTTGCAGGGATAAAAATCCTTTGCGGTGTATGGGAGGTGCACAAAAGAGAATTTTGTTGCGGAGACAGTTGCGGACATTAAAATCCATTAGGGTATATGGATGTGTTAATTGGTAACATCAATTTTATTGTTAATTGGTAACATTAATTTTAGAACTAAAACATGGAAAAAATAAAAACAAAGTTAGGTTCAAATAAGGGCGCTCGCAGTCGAGAGACTTATGTTGCGGAGACGGTTGCATTGTAGCAGTTGCAGGGATAAAAATCTTTTGCGGTGTATGGAGGTGCACAAAAGAGAATTTTGTTGCGGAGACAGTTGCGGAAATAAAAATCCATTAGGGTATATGGATGTGTTAATTGGTAACATCAATTTTATTGTTAATTGGTAACATTCATTTTAGAACTAAAACATGGAAAAAATAAAAACAAGGTTAGGTTCAAATAAGGGCGCTCGCAGTCGAGAGACTTATGTTGCGGAGACGGTTGCATTGTAGCAGTTGCAGGGATAAAAATCTTTTGCGGTGTATGGAGGTGCACAAAAGAGAATTTTGTTGCGGAGACAGTTGCGGACATAAAAATCCATTACGGTATATGGAGGTGCACACACGAAAGACTTTAGTTTACAAGACAGTTTAGTTTAGTTGCGGACCGTACAACTCAGAATGAAATTAACTCAGAATCTCCTTTGAAAAGTCATTTAAAGTAATGAAACAAATTTGGTTGTCTGTAAAGTCGGTTAACGGACGGTAATTTTGCGTGATAACGTCATAAGAAAACTTTTACATAGAATTTTACAGTCAAGCCGAACTCTTAGGCCGATCGCGCCTCTCTATCGCTTGTTCCGCGCTCTTGCCGAACGCTTAGGCCGATCACGCCTCTCTATCGCTTGTTCCGCAATCTCGCTTGCACGCTCGGCTCAGGCGGAACGTGACAACGTGACAATGAGTCATATTTTTCGTCAGTGCTGCCGGCGTTCATCGATTTACAAGACGTTATCACGTCAAAAAGTATTAAAAAATGTATAAATGGGTTATATTAGGTTAGAGTTATGGGCTATTTTAAAATAATTTTTTTCACAGTTTTATGACTTTTCAAACAGGTGTTTAGTTGACTTGATTCTGAGTTGGCATGGAACCGTTATTATGTAGGTATACAAAACTGTCGTAATTCTGCAAAGCTAGGGAATCCGGCTCATAGTGCATTCACTTTCTACCATATAAACAATGTATTTGACGTACAATGACTTGTATAACTTGGTGAAATGACACTCAATAACCAGTTTTTCCCGCCAGTAACGTATTTTGTCCCGTCAATGACTTATTATCGATTACGTTTTACATAATTATATTTTATTTATTTTTATTTATTTATTAAAAGAAGTTTATACAATGAACAAAAAATTGTGTTAATTCATCCGCCATGCTAGGGATGCCCCTGTGTTATGGCGGATGAAGTTTACAGATTGTGTAGGTACAGTGTACAGCTATTAACTTATGCAATTCATTTAAGTAGTTTAAGTAACATATTTAGTAACAAATTAAGTTAGTAATTTAATTAACACATTAAATTAATTTATGTTACAAGTTGTATCAATTATATTACAATTCAATTAAAATAGCAAATTTTTACTTATCATCGTTACTGAATGTAAGGATCCATTTTGATAATTTTTTTTTAAAGATATGGGGTTGGGTTTCGGATTTTAGGTTCTCGGGGAGAAGGTTAAACATTTTGGGAGCTAGGTACATGAAATGTCTTTGAGCTGATGTGGTGCGTAGTGTAGGAACATTGTAGTGTCGTTTGGTTATTGTTCTGGTGGTGTAACTGTGATGTAAAAGAGTTTTTTTCTTGTATTTGAACATGAAATGTGTTAGTGTAAATTTTAGATGAAGTTGCCGTATGTTTAAGACATTATATTCTGTGAAGAGTCTATTGGAGGAATATCTTGTTGGTCGCTTGTTGATAGCACGTAAAATCGTTTTTTGGGCTTTTTGCAGAGGATCAATAAAATTAAGAGCACAGCCGCCCCAAATTATGATGCCATATGCTAACTGGGATTGGCAGAGAGCATAGTAAACCGTTTTTAGTGTTATAGGAGTAAGTATATTTCTTAGAGTTCGAAAAACATAAGAGAGCTTGCGAATTCGGGGAGTTAGACTGGCTAAGTGCTGATCCCAACGAAGATGGTGATCAATTAGGACCCCCAGGTATTTTATATGAGATACTTTTTCCAAATTTGGGCAAGTACAGGAAGAGTAGGGACTTGGACAGGAGTGAATTGTTATTTTCTGATTGATAGAAGGTTGGGTTGCAGCAGATAGACTGAAGGTTAAGAATTTAGTTTTACCAGCATTGAGGGTGAGGAGATTATCATCTAACCAATTCTTTACCAGACCTATGTCATATTGAGCTATGTCGAATGCTCCTTTCCAATTTTTATGTCGAGCTATAAGCACAGTGTCATCTGCAAAGGATATTATTTTTCCGGTTATGGGTAGGTTACAGAGTTTATTGATGTATATGAGGAACAAAATAGGGCCTAGAACACTTCCTTGTGGAACTCCGAATTGGATTGGTAAAGGGTTGCTTAAAGCTATGTTGTTAATTTTCACGGTTTGTGATCTTCCAGTTAGGTATGAGGATATACATGTAAATGGTTTGTTATTTACGAAGCCTTCGTTAAAAATAATGTATTTTTTTTTGTTCTGAAAGGTGTGATGCTTTGAAGATCTTTGTGCTTTTATTGTTTTCGCCTTAGAATTAATAATTTTGTTGCAATAATGCACTGTATTCCTAACTTATTCGATTCACTACCCTTTTTAAATTTAAGTAGGTGAAACATCTTTGCTCTTTTTATAAATTATGTAATACCGTACATAACTAAACCCCAATAGCTGCAGTCTGAAGCCAGTCATGACACTATGACCACCCAATTGGGGTATGTTGTGAGGCTGAAGGTAGTGGGAAGAAGAAGGAGATGTAGAAGAGGAAGGCGGCTTTTAGATCTGCTCACTAAACGTAGCTGAAGTCATCATAAGCAACGTTTTAATTCTGAATGGTGGACTTACACCAGGGCGAAACTGAGAGTAACTTCCACTCTGGAACATGCCTCAAATATAATATATATTATTTTAAACAAATAAATGGTGAAATAAGACATACGCGCCGGGTATTGAACCCACGACCTGCCGATTGCTAATCGATGGTCTTACCCCTCGCTAGTACCTAAATAGGATTTCACGTACAACTTCACCTCGAACTAAAGAAAGTGAATTCGCCTATCGACTTTAAAATCGATCAATATTGACAATTATTGTAAAATGCATTATTAAACATTATATACACTTCACATTAAAAATTATTTTCAGTTAATAAAATTATGAAGGATTTCTTGAAAAATGTTGAAGAATAATTAACCTGATGAAAGATTTTCGGCGCTTTCCTATAATCCTCGCCGCCCCCTTACTTTTCTTTATTGAAATACTTGCCCCTGAGATACGACCGCCAACCTTGACCTCTCGAGCGCCCCCTAGGGGCGATAACGTTCACTTTTGGAATCACTGCATTAATGTCTCGTCTAATTTACTACCAAGTCGTATGCGGGAACTTTCTAATGAGTTTAAGTTTTCCACAGAGTAAATTATTAACGCTCTGCATTAACTGCCTACTTTAATAAGGAAAATGGTAGTTTGTAGCAAACTACCAACGATTAAATATTTTGAAATATTTCCCGAGACAGTTTAATTTTCTAGAAGCTGGATTGAATTTAGTAATTTATTTTATCGAATCTTTTCATTTATTAATGGGTCGACAGTAGACACCACAATGATCGATATGTGAACGAATGTTAGTAAATTATATATATACGACATACCTACATATGCAATGACTGCAATTCATATAATTACTAGCTGGTACCCGGCATGCGTTGCTATGCCATTTATTAAAGACATTGTTAACTCCTGCGTGTCCTTTCCCATTCTTCCCGTTTCCTTTCCATCTCCCTTTCCTCTCCCACGTCCCCTTCCCCTCTCGCGTTCCCACTCCGCCTCCTCCACCTTCCCTCTCTCCACTCCACTCCCCCTTCCCCCGTCCCGCGAACCCCCCTCCCGAGTTTCTCTCCCCCCACCCAGGTTCCCCTCCCTCTCCCTGGTTCCCTCCCCCCCCTCCCGCGAACCTCCTACCCGAGTTCCCCACCCCCTCCCGCATTCCATACACTTAGTTTTCAAACAGCTCGCGTGCCACCTATTGCAAATTTCATAATGCCGGAGCTCACCAGAATTATCCAATTTGGTGCAGTCGTTCGGAAGTTATGCGCGTACATACATTTCTGCGATTCATTTTTAGAGATAGATTTTAACAACGATACTGAAATAAAATTTTCCGCAAATATATCAACATCGTTTCCACGGCAGCGATTTGTTTTGCTTTTCTTCTGACTTTATCAATAACTCGCTTTTGTTAGGGACGGAAAACGTATAATAAACATAATACATTCATATTTATAATTTCACAACGCCAGAGCCTACCATTATATACAGCCTATTTTACTCGCATATAACGTAGCTTTCTATTGGTGAAAGAATTTTTAAAATCGGTTTATTGGTTTATGCGTGAAAGCGTAACAAACAAACACACGCAGTTCCGCATTTATAATATTAGTAGAGACGTATAGATGTAGGTTATTTGAAGTTGACTCTGAATCTGAAATGACTCGTTTTTGAAACGTAACAAAAAGAAGGTATTATAAAATCACGAAATTTTATGCTTGCTTACACTTACTGTTCACATTGCATGTAAAACAGTTTGCAAAATAATGTGTTTCTGTCCTGATGTTTCTTTGTATTTAGATCTATTGAATATATTATTACGACGTTTGAAACATGTTTTAATTGGTCGTATCGTATTATACTCTGCGGCGATGGTTTTTTTTACTAGGGGAACAACAGGGTAAAAAATAACAGAAATAAAAGAATAAAGTGGGATTTGGTTTTTTTTCACATTAACTCCACACAGGAGGCCCTGAGGAAAACATTTTCCTTCACGGCCTATTTCACCTTTGGGGATGCTGTGTGGATGGTATTTTAGTGGAAATGAAGGAGTGAATCTGGTCTTGTTGTATTGTAGGAGGAAGGAGACGTAGAAGCCGACAAATCGTTCTACAGCCGAGCTGTTGAACTCATGCACGAGTCGTAGAAGCGACCCGTTCTTATGTGACACATGTCAACCGTGTACAAATGTTTCCTGTGCACCGATGCCGAAGGAATCAATGACGCTAATTCGTCGGAGCGTCTTCCATTGAAATACCGGTGGAACAAGGACAGCATTCCCACTCGACGCCTGTGCTCTAAAGATTGCAATCCGTTTGTCAAGATAGGAGAATCTATCAAACGGACCGTCCGTTTTTGCAGAGTCGAGGGATTTTTCATGTATTTTGGGGCTCCTGACCCAGTTAGTGCACTATTAAAATATCTGAAGGTCCTGTACAGTGTACAGTAGGCCCAGCACCTGAAAGCGTAATGGGGCAAGAGAAATGGAACGAGGATTAGAAGGCAATTGGTGGAAACATGGATCGAACAGTTTGATAATGCCAAAAACACGAAAATATATATTATTTTGGTGACCGGACAACTCGGAATGAAACCAACTCAGAATCATCTCAGATAAGTCATTAAGAGTGATAAAAACATGAATATAAAAATTGGTTAAATAAGTTACGTTAGGTTAGGGTTATCAGCTAATTTAAAATTATTTTTTTCATAGCTTTTAATGACTTTTCAAGGAGGTGTTGAGTTGAGTTTATCCTCAGTTGGCATATGGAACCATTATTTTAACTGGAATTCGAAATATTGGATTATGACTTGTTTCCTTCTCCACAGTACTTTATATCGAAAACAATCTCTTGTTCTTCGTAATAAAGTTAACCTTTTTAGAAAAACACGAGAAAATCGTATTTTGAGAGAGAATATTTATTTTTTATTTCTTTCATAATATTTAAATGCTGGGCGAGTGGAGCAATCTCAGTTCTTTTGTTGTTAGAATTGACAACATTGGTACGAACCAAAAAACATAAGCATTTATTTTTTGAATTTAACATCTTATGATTGCAAACGCATATTTTAATAATAAATAATAGTGCGCCTAAACCGTGTCCGAAATAATACCGGCAGCCATTGTTTACATTGAGGTTGTTCTTTTCTGATTTTCTAGTTGTAAGAAATTTTCTAGTTGTAACCAACGTAACGTAACACAATAATGTAACCTCTTTCATGTTCATTTGATTTTATTGTCTTAGGATTGTTTCAAATTTTCAACACCTACACAGGCTGTTAAGGGACGTATTTGACTTACTTTAACCGAGATCATTTGAACTAAAAAATGTAAACGAAATTTTGGGGTCCGGTGACATTTGTGATGATTTTTTTTTTCAATTTTTTTCTTGAAAATCAAACAAAAAAAGTCACTCATTCGAGCAATCGCTCAACACCTCATCCTGCTCCGAACTGTCCGATACCTAATGATTTTTTTAATGTTCTTAGTTGAAAAAAAAACATCAAAAATATAACCGGAGACAAAAATTTTATTAACATTTTTACTCCAAATAACTTCCTCAATCACTAGTTAAAATAAGTCAATTATGTCCCTTATTAACGTCCTGTGTATACGATAGCGCGTACAAATGAAAAGTCGCAGAATATTATAATTGTGGGATTTATAAAATAATTCCCTCAGGAATTTGTTTTTTCAAAAACTAATTATTAAGAAATTTACCTTTCGGAACCATTTATTAGATAACCAACATCTCTGCCACAGGTCGCCCCAATAGTTCGCTACGTTCGGTGACTTAGCAGGGGTGCCCGGGTTCTTGTCCGGGTCTTGTCAGTGTATGCATCTGCCCGCCTACTGCGTTGCGGGCCGGATCGGGAGAGACTGATTGAGGGAAACCTTTCGATCTCTCTAGCAGGACTCTCTCGGAACATCATCTTACACCGTAGTGGAAGGAATGAATTCATACATCCTACTCATCTCTCATACTTTTTCGTTCTCTCATCCCTTACCTCACCCTGAAAGACCTTCCACACAGCATCCTCAAAGGTGACATAGGCCCTGAGGGGAATTATTTTCCTCAGGGCCTCCTGTTTGGAATTAATGTAAAAAATTACTCCACACAGATTTCAAGGTATATAAGAATTGTTATGTATTATTCATTTAGTTTATAAAGCACCAATACATGCCAATTATATTATTAGGTTTTTTTCAACTTCCTGATCAGAATCTCGTAGATGTTTACAGTGAAAATATGTTAATGTGAAAAACGAATCAGCACCAATTAAAACACTTTTCTCTTCTATTATTTATCCAAGTCGTTATTTTTTGTTCATGAAGCAGATGAAATGATTATACGAAAATTTACATTCTTGTAAAAATAAGTCTCAGTTGTAATTAACTTTTCTATGGTATTTTGATTTAAGATAGATGGCATGATAAGATTTTTTTAATAATAAATTATAAAAATAATACAGTTGATCAGAAAAATCTATTTATTCCAATAGAATTTATTGAATAAATTATCTAATTCATATTAAAAAAAATCATATTGGGTTTCGCAAGTAGTAAGTAACACTAATTAAAACGGAAGAATATTGCAAATGCAAAATATATATTTTTTTATATGAATACCGCACAAGAGTCCCTAGTGTTCCCGTTTGGAGCCAGTGAGACTATGGCATCCCCAATTGGGGTATGTTGTGAGGCTAAAGGTAGTGGGGAGGGAAAGGAGATGGTTGACGGAGACCTGGCTATTCAGATCTGTTCACCAAACACGGCTAAAGCCATTTGAAGCCCTGAATGGTGGTCTTACACCTTACTGAGAGTATCTTCCACTCAGGAACGTGCAGCAAATATACAATATATTATTTTAAATGATTTAATTGTGAAATAACACAAATTAATCAAATAAAATTTATTTGCCTCGCCGGGATTCGATCCCGCGACCTTCGGATTGCGAGTCAAGAGTCTTACCGCTAGACCACGCCGGCCGTCAAAACGAAAGATATGGAACTAGCTACTTGTAAATATTTATTTGTAAAGTTATTTCGGGAACCACATTATTTTGATTTTTTTTGCTTAAATTACCTGCAATATTCCGTACATCCACACTCAACATGTGAAACTTTCAGAAAACTAAAGTAAGCAAGAGTGGGGAGGCTACGAACCACCTCACAAAGAGGAGACCGATTATTCTATCTCATTATCTCGCAGGCTAAACCCTATAGATGTATGTGTTTGTCCCTTTTTTTTACATTATCTCCACACAGGAGGCCTCGAGGAAAATAATTCCCCTCAGGGCCTATGTCATCTGGGATGCTGTGTGGAGGGTCTTTTTGAGGAGAGGAAGGAATGAACATTGGTCTTGAAGAGACCCATGTTGTAGGAGGGAGGAAACACAGATGCCGGCAAATCGTTTAATGTCGCTATTTTTCGTTTCATAGAATTTCAAATCACAGCGGTGCTAAAGAAGTTTTCACTTCAAAAACCTTCTTTCTTTGAGTGAGATTACAACGCATGCCGCTAGTAATTTATATAGGAGACACGATACTTTTGTTTGAGTTGATATGGGATATATTTTCATTAGTGAAACGCGTTGCGTTTAAATTTCTAGTGAAGACAAAGAAGAATGAACAATTTTCCAGCTGGATTGATTTTGGAAAATGTGTACCGCCGAGAAAGTGATAATTACTCTGAACACTGATGGTTATCCGTGCAAGAATGTACCATCATCTCTTTACCATGTGCTTTGTAGGTAATATTATATTTCGTAGTTAGGTAGAAATAGAAAATTAATAATAATTGTCTTTGTTCAAATTGCAAACGTGCATGATCTATTTTTTGATAACAACAAAGTTTTTTTCAGACACTTCTAAGAATTCTCACTTCTAATAAAGGAACTGTTCTCGCTGCGTGTATTTTCCCATTCGTCCCGTTCCCCTTCCTCTCCCATGCCCCCTACTCCTCACACATTCCCCGTCCACCTTCCCCGCCTTCCCTCACCCCTCTACCGCGAACCCGCCTCCCGCGATCATCACCCCTCTCCCATGTTCAATATGTTCAGTCCAGGTACATTCAAATTTTTAAAAAACTCGCTTGCCTCCTATTGCAATTTTTTTTTAAATTTACAATCAAATTTGGTACCTAATATAGGTACTCTTTTAAAGTAATTTTCAATTAGATTCAAATGTAATTTTGTAATTTTGTAATTATGTAATTTTGTAATTTTGTAATTTTACGTAGAATGTAATTTTTGATTAGATTCGATTTTGGTTGGTAGGTACCATAGGTGAGTACTTCGATTAAATTCATTCATTTATTCGAAAATTGAATTTTGATTTGACGATTGATGGTTTGAAAAATGTTATTCTCAAATTGTGACATTTTTAACAGTTTCGTAAGACTTTTTGTAATGATTAAAAAACAGATGTATTGTTTGTCATGTGGTTGTAATAATCCAGAAACCTTCGCGATGGTGGAAAGAAGGTATTTTGAAAAAATTCGTAGACAACTCACATACATTGATTATTACATATATAGATTTTTAATTTAATTTTTTAAGTATTGAATTTGTTTTAATGTACCGTGTTTTTCAGCAAAGAATGACATTTCAGGATTGATAGCTTGAAAATAATGTTCGTAACTAATTATGCAATCCACATCAGTATTATACATTTATCATCATTACCGTAAATTCATAATCTTATCGTATTACCTCATCTTTTATTCTTTTTCTTACGCTTTGCCACCTTACGAAAATGTGAAGTGTTAAAAAATATCTAAAAACTACCGGTAAGCACCATTACAATTAATTAATGTTATGAAGTTTTCTGATGATGTGAAATTAGCCCAGTTAAAATGAGATCAGTGTCCATATACAGTTATTCGTAACATCGTAATGTATAACCAATGTATTCTTACATTTTGTACATTATTTGAATAATTATTTATCCCCATACAACAATACAATTATCTCGTGGAAAATAATTACTGTGCCTAGATAATATTTTTAATAAAAAAGAAGAATTTAATAATTCAAACCAGTTTTAAGAAAAAATGGTTTTAATTATGAAAATTCACTTTCGTTACGAAACATGAATTATTCACATATCAAAGTCATATATCTTTTAAAAGTTGGGTTTATCTATAGTTTGACATTAATTCAACTTCCATGGTGGTTAAAGGTAGTCTAAATAATTCAGAAGAAACCAGGTCGCCGAGAAATTTGAATAATTGGTATTTTACAAAACTGTTGTTGTTACTGCTGCTCTTACTACTCAGTGGCGGATTTGCCTTTGGCCAAGTAGGCCCGGGCCTACGGCGGCCGAAAATTAGGGGCGGCCAATCGTGACAAAAAGTCACTGACGATAACAAGAAATAAACGGTCGAGAAATGATAACAAAAGAACGGTCCCGAAATTTTCAGAATCACTACTTTTTTGGTAATAGTAATAATTGATACATTGTCAGAAGAACTCAATAAACGACAGGATGCTTACAAATTACGTTACAATAAATTTTATTTTATTACTAACTTGACGAAACTAAGCGCGTCTGAAGTCGAAGAAAAGGCCAAAGTATTAAGAGAATTAAAAGAAATCTCTTTTTGTCCGGAAATTTTGATTTTTTTTTATAAATACGTTGTTAATTTAAATACTGAACGTCTGTTGACGGCGTTCAAACCAGGCAATTATGACGATTTTAGGTTAACTAAGTCTAACTCCTATGAGAAGTAACTTATCAAAAAAAAAGCAAAACCTAACGACACGCTAGTGGTCAATATCTATATTACATTAAAAAATATTTGAAATTGGGGAATACGTTTGTGTGGACAAAACGCCGCCTGGTTTCTTCTTAATAAATCAAATACGGTTACATGACAACTCATATAACTCAAAATTCTGACAACTCAGAATCAAATCAATCAACCTCTTTGAAATGTCATTAAAAGCTACGAAAAATAATTAAAATAGCCCATAACCTAACCTAACGAAACCTATTTAACCATTTTTTTAAATATATTTTTCATCACTTTAATGACTTTTGCCAGGACGTATACATATATATATATATATATATATACCTATACTAATTTTGGAATTATCTTAAATCATGCACCCTCTTTAATTTTGTCGGAAACAATTCTTCTAAACAACAATGGTACAAATAATTAATTTAATAATTATTATAAGAATGTACTATATGTATGCAAAAAACCTCAAACAGACGGTTTCTTTTACAGTAGGTAGAGTTTGCTAGATTTATTGAAAATTAAAAGGTAAAAAAAAAATATTGAAAAGTCAAAGGAATAATAATTTTTATCTAGATTCGATTAATCAATATAATTTTTATCTAGATTCGATAAACAATATAATTCTTATCTAGATTTGATTAATCAATATATTTTTTGAGAACAGCTCGTTCATTTGGAATGGAAAAATAAAACTGAGTGTCATTGTAGTGTCTACAGCTAATCAATCTATTTAGAGGATTTCCAGGTTCTGTAAAATACAAAATGCATGTTTTTGCTGTATAATTTTCATAATGTATCTCTTCATAAAGACATCAATTTGCGATATCGGTTATTGTAGTTTTATAAATACGTAATAATATGTGGGGGGGGGGGGGTAAGGTTTTAAAACTAATTTTCCGGCCCTCTTGCTCGTTTCAAGTATATTTCGAGTAGGTATAAAAAAACTTTAAATCGATTTTCTCGCAAACAAATTTTTAAAGTTCGTGAACATTATAACTCAAAATCTACTTGACAGATCCTTTTGAAATTTTGTACACTATTTCTACACATAAATCAACAGGTAGTGAGTGAGTGACGAAGAGTTTTTTTAACCATTTTTTTTAGCAAAAAAAAGGGTTAAAAAAAACTCTAGCAAAAATCGCATTTTTGACTTAAAATGCTGCAAAAAAAAATCGAAAAAAAACGCTTCGTCACTACCTGGAAAACATATTACCTTTCACATTTCGACTTATTGTTTCAAATGATCCGTTAATTCACCGCATAACAACTTTTTTTCGTCTCCGGAGATTCTCTCTCACGTACTTATTTATTGATATTTTTAATATTTTTTTTCAAAGATACTTTAGATGTCATACTATAACGTTTATATAAACTAAATAAATCAACATTATTCATATCTCCATAAAAAATCATGAAAATATGCCTCTATTCCGCCTCTTAAACCTTACCCCCCCCCTTAATCCGTACCTATTTAATTAAAATTATAAATTCTTTTAGGCGAATGAATTCTAATTTGTCTTCTGCCAAAGTGGATAAGTTAATTAAATGATTTTGTTTACCCTTCTACGGCTTTTAAAAATGAAAGTCCTTAAAAGCAAGATTAGACACATTTTCTTGGCCTCATAAAATGTTTCAGTATGTGTGTATCACACGCTCCAAAATTATTGGCATCCGCTTATAATGTTTTAAAACCTTTCTTTAAAAAGTTATTGTGACATGACACTAAAACAGATTTCCATATTTTACTATCCGAATCTAGAAAGTAGTTAGCGCTGTCGGGAGATGTATCGTGTAAAAAGCTTCTTGAATAATTTGTCGCGGACAAAAAGTGAACTAACGATAAAACGAAAAAAAAATGTTATTAGTTTCATAAATGATTTTACATGTCTTTAAAGTACAATTAGCAGAACTTACTACAGCAATTAATTAGTATTACTGCTTAGTGTCATATGAAAACCTAAATATTTTTGCTATAATAATTAGTTACAGGTACCTATGCCCAGGATTATTTACGCGTAAAAATGAATTTTAATCGATTTACTTTAATTGCATGGCTATCGTGATTTTGGTTGGAAAACAATGGGTAGAGCGAATGAGTACACAGCATATAAAATTTTTGTAATGCCGATTTTTTCCGATCCCGCTTCTATTATTAATCACATCTAATTGCATTTTTTCAGACACGCTATGAAACAAATCTGATTGGTTTTTATAGTCGTCGAATAGCATTCGCTTTTATTTATTCAATCAAAAATACCGACTTGATAAAACTAAATACTTAATAATGAAGCTTAGGAAACTAACAGTAATGATTTTAAAAATTTTGACGTGAGCTCAAAATTATTTTATATATATTATTATTCTATACAAGGAGTTCGCGGGTGAGTGCAGTAACGTCAGAGGGAGATTCTAGAAATGTGTATTATAATGTAAAAAAGATAAATGCCTTTTTTCAAAAAATTTTTTTTCCAAAAAAATGTAATCTCTACTATAAATCTGTATTGTTATGTAACATAGTAAAATAATTTTTTTAATGTTTTTCGTTTCCTCACAAATAATTGCCCAAGTTGCTTTTAAAATTATGAAACACTGAAATCTTTAATGGCCTATATCTTATGATTTAAAGCAAAATAAAAAAAGTAGCTCATATCCGTACAAGATATTTAGTATACCTTTTGATAACAAAAATAATTTTTCAGTTTGGTTGGGTATTTTGATCTCAAATCTAAATTTAAGAATTGTATGAAGCTGGCCGAAATGGGCCGCGCATACGTTCCTCTTAAGCCTGGATCACACGCACCAAGTAGAGGGGCGAGACCATGGAACTATGATTATAATATCCATACTCTTAGGGCGAGACAGTGCTCTCGGCCGAGTGATCGGTGCGTGTTTTACACGTAGGCACGTGTTTACACATACCGAGCACTCGTCCGAGAGCACTGTCTCGCCCGTCTGCTCGGTGCGTGTGATCCAGGCATTAGTGTGATATAAATATCAGTGTGACGTGTATATTTACCCCAAGTACCTGACACACGTTGCAATACGGCATGTAAATTTTCCCTTGAAACAATGGAACTATAATTGAATACTTTAAGCTTGAAATCCACTAGTTATGTCACCTCAAATTGTTTTTATTAACCTAATTTTGAAAGGTTCAAATGGCAGCACGGCAAACACATTTCCGCGATACTTACAAAAATGTAGGTCCACATATTCGCATTCAAGCACTGGAGGAAACTAATATATGTATATGTCGAAGGCCAATCGTAAAATCAGGTAGATCATGATGCGCCTCAGGGACATCACGATCTGCAACCATTACACGATGCGGCAGATCATGATATGGCTAGGCGCATCATGATCTGCCTGATTTTACGATCTCGTATATATTATATTGTCGGGTAAATGCCAAAGTCACGAATCCCCAAAAATTAAAACATCACTCGGAGATATTGAGGTTTGAAGTTTAAATTAAACCGATTTATATTACCTTTTAATAAACCAGCTTAAATAAAAAATCTGTAATTTATACATCTTAGGGATCGTCCATTAATCACGTGATGTTTTTATCAATTTTTTAACCCCCCCCCCCCTGGTGTTATGTGGTGAAGTTTTAGACTACCCCCCCATACCCAAAATAATGTGTAATTTTTTCGTACAAAGTATATTGAAATTTTCAGAATATTATCTTTAAATACAGGTATAATCTGATTAAATTTTGGAAAATTAAGCATCGTGATTAAAATGTCCAGACAGACCGCTGTTTGGTTTAGAAATCGTGCGTTCAACAAAAAATAAATACACGTGATATCTCATTATATTCACCCCCCCTCCTTGTGATATTTCGTGATTTTTTTCCAAACCCCCTCCCCCCCTTTCAAGCCTCACGTGTTTAATGGACGACCCCCTAATGTGTAATAAAAATAAACGGCAGGGCTACAATAAATTATAATATCCCGTTTTATAAAAACACAAGAATTTTGGTTTTAAATTTAAAGGTTTATAAAAACCATGGTTTTAAAAGGAAAATTAGAAGCAAAATGGATTTTTTCGCATTTGTTTTAAAAATCTTTGATTTCATTAAAAAAACAGCAAATCCATGTTTGTGTTTTTTTACTTGCACAGGCAAGCTTATAAGACATACGTCGTAATCATCAATAATAAAAACCCTGGTCGATGGTCGTAACATATATTTTACTCTGCTTGTTTTCACATTACAAAGCCACGGAAGAAGCCACGGCAGTCATCCGCTAATGAACACTCACGCAAGGTATCCGTATAATAAAAAGATAATTAATTTAATTATTCTTTTTTATTAAATTTAAGTCATTCATGTTTGATTTATATCCCTCGAATTACAAAATTATTTAACAAAATAAATATTTTAAAAAACATTAATAATGATTGGTACGTCTTTTTGTAGAAAACGTTGTTTGACTGCCACAAGCCAAAAATATATTATTAGTGTACCTAAAGCCTCGATTACATACCCACTGGAGCGATCGCGCGATAAAACATTTTTCCCTCCGATTGCTCGCTGTTTTTTTGTGACGATTTTGAAAATTTTCCGCCCACATTAAAAAAATCATACCTCCGAATTTTCATATGGAGACATAAAAACTGATTACAGTTCTACATAGCCAATGAATTTACCTATATTTTACTAATTTTCTTATATTTTTAGAATTGATAGATAAATAATTAAAAAATCTTTAACTTTATAAATGCGCAAAATTTGTGTTGTAGTGATTTGAAATCGCCGCCAGTGGCAGTTTTAAATATCTATTTTGAATATTTTCTACGTTTCTATGTTCTCTATGGCCTGTTCGATAACCACAGATGCAAAAATAAACTCAGAAAACGATTTTTTTACATGCTAATGTCTGATTAAAAGTTTACTTCGAAAATTATTTTAGAATTTTAGTGCGTGACGATGTCAAAATTGAATTCACTAAATTATACTTTTTAATAAATTTAACACAAAAAACTGGCATTACATTAGGAAGATACATCAATTGCCTACAATTGACCATGAGAATAATTGCCGTGTTTGGTTTATTTGAATCATTTGATGAATTATACAGATTACCTTTTTCACAATATTAAAATCATGGTGCTTCTTTTTGAACGATTGTGATTTAGAACTAGAAATGTTTATCCTTGTTTTTATATTACGTGATAAAACAAGAAACAAGGTTTAAAATAAAACATATATCATAGATATACACATTGCCAATATTTCAGCGTGATAGTTTGAAAGTTGATGAAATCGTGTCGCCATTTGTCAATTTTCGACAAAAATGTCACTGACAAGCGACATAATGGTCAATGCACACAGGGTCTCTCATGACCACGTAAAATGATGATGATGATAAAACCGTATATATCAAACCTTTTGTAGGAGTGTCTTTTGGCAAAATAGAACCATAATTATTATTTTATTTCTAAAAGCTGGATATCGAAAAAAATGGGGAGGAAAATAATTGATGTAACAAATTAATGATTTATTTATTTATTTAAGCCCTAATAGGCTTTTACAAATTAAATTAATATTAGAGTTGCATAGTTACATTGGAAAAACAGTATATTGATTGAAACATTGTTTACACCCTTCGTCATAATAAAAATGTATTCAATTTATATTGGTTTTTCTCATAATTAAAGTAAATCAATACATAATATCATTGTGCCTCGCTCTAGAGTGATACTCTCAGTATCGCCCTGGTGAGACCACCATTCAGAATTGAACATTGCTTGAAATGACTTAGTTATGTTTAGTGACTAGATCTGAAAAAGCCTCTTTACAGAATAATTGACAAAATATAATTAACTAACTAACTAACCATCACGCCGTTTCCCCGCAGGGGTAGGCAGAGAGGACAGACCGCCAAACAACTCGATCTTGGCACACACTCCTTGCTTCGTTCACATTCATACATCGTCTCATACATGCTCTTCTATTATTCTGACTCTTGACATCGCCCGATTCAAGTATCTGATTCACTTGGTCGTGCCATGTCTTCCTCGGGCGTCCCCGACTTCGTCTACCATTCACATTTGCGTCACATATTCTCCTTATACTCCTTTCCTCATTCATTCGCTCTACATGCCCAAACCATCTGAGCGTCCCTTTCTTAATCTTACACATAACGCTTACATCAGCCTTGCATTCTTTGCGGATCTCCACATTTATGTGTGACGTATGTGTGGTAAAACCATACATGGTTTTACCACACATACGTCTCAGGGATCTCATTTCTACAGCATTCAGTCTACTTTCATCCTTTCTCTGCCAGTTCCATGCCTCACTGCCATACATCAGGGTAGGTACCAGCACTCCATTATGGACGGCTAGCTTCGCTTATTTTGACAGATTTTTGTTGGCGCCTACGGCGTTCAGTCCTCCATTAATGGAGTTACCGGTATTTACCCGTCTTTCGATATCTCTATCAGTCTTTCCATCTCTCGTAAACATACTTCCCAAATATACAAACTCATCCACCTGCTCCAAGTATTCGTCATTCACAACTATGTGGCACATTGTTTTCGTACTCTCTCTTTCAAATACCATCACTTTAGACTTACTTACATTCATCATTAACTCATTCTTCATACATACTTCGTTCATCCTAGACACGAACGACTGTAGATCTTCCATACTGTTAGAAATCAGCACCGCATCATCAGCATACAACAGGCAACATACTTCCAGATCACTCAATTTCGCAAAATATAATTAAGACATAAAAATAAAACAAGTTATTATTTAATGGGTACAATAAACAGGGAAAAATGAGAATACCTGTGCATTTTTTAACACGCACATTTCAATGATCAGAATTGAAATATACGTATTAAATGTCCACCGAACCTTATCAGATAGAAGCGAAAGTCGAACCTTTGAGGACAACTTAACATGAGGTGTGAGTATGCGGAAAGAAGGGTCTTAATGTTCAAACAAAGTTGATTAAATTTATTAATTAGAATTTCACAACTAAAAAACAAGAAAAGAAAAAAATTGAAATTAAAAAAAACCCTCAGCAATTCAATACTGTAGTGTGATATGGCTTCATGCAATCATAGCATAAAGCCACATCACACACATCACACTTTGTGAGGGTCCTTTTAAAAATGTTATTTAAATTGCACCACGCACATTTCACTTTTTTCCCACTACGGACCACGAAGTGGTTGCCTTTCAGGATAGGTCGCAGAGCCTTTCCTTCAGCTATTAGGCTAATGGTCCTTACAGTCGTATCAATTCGACTACGACAGAACAGCTGGAGGAGATCCTCCGCAACCTCACTCCTGAAGTTTCGGTGCAAAATGCGTTTATTTTCCTTGTGGAGCTTTGAGCTGTACATTATATACGCATTCTGCACCGAAACATTTAGTAGTCTCCTGAAAAGTTTCTTGTACCAGACCAGGTTTCGCTGTCGTTCAATGGGGAAGCCTGCCAAAAGCTGATCTTTTCGGTCAACTCCCCCCATTAATCTGTTATAGTCAAGTACACGCTCGTGTTTGTATTTAGTGGTACCAAATTTTTGAGCTGACCCGATTTCTGCCGAATGGTAGGTAGACAACATACTTATCACGTTTTTGTCCACCCAAACCAAAATATTGATGTCCCCGCAGTTCGAGTACCCCATCTCACCTTCCCTCAGTGATTTTCGGACATTGGGCTTCAATGCAGAGGGCACAAATTCTCGGTTTAACCGCAATGTGCCCATGCAGTCCATCCCATTTCTTTTGAGGCATCGCGCTAATAATGGACTATTATAAAAATTGTCCATTATTAGCGTATACCCCTTGTTAAACAGAGGGCTGGCCAGGTCGTATACTATCTTTGCAGTGGCCCCAACTGGGCAGATATCGTGACCGCCCGAAAAGTTGGCCCGTGTCATGTCTTTCGTCATGTCTTCCGTCATGTCTTCTGTCATGTCTTCCGTTATGTCATTAGAAGAAAACGATTATAATCCATGGCTTGGCTGAAATAAGGCATGGCGGTGATTGTTTTTGAAAAGAAGTAGCCTTTTTCAACGGGAAGGGGACAAATACCTTGATGCATTAAAATTGCCAAGAATACGTACACTTCCTCTTTATTCGTGGGAGCCCGTTTATTGGTACGCGCATGGCGCTGAAATTGTTTTTTGCAATGCATTGATCTGCATACCCGTTGGTCTCTCTCGCGATTAGTTCAACGAAATCTGCGTTGAAGATTTTTAAAAAGGCATCCACAGGTTTGCCCATTTCGTCGGTATTGAAGGTTGGTCCTGGCATCTGTGTACCTGTGAAAGTCTCCCTTATACCAGTAAAACGTGAGACCTCGCTGGACCAATCGAAAGAGTAACCATCAGGCGGCAGAATCGAACACATTGCCTCACAATCTAACTGGTCTTGTCTACTAAAGTCTATGGCCGTTAGTGGAATAGGTGAAACGTTGTTAATATTATTATAAGGTATCGGTGGCATGCACAAGGCATCCTCAACGCCCTCTTGGTGGTCGACGTCGCTTGCCTCGTCGTCCACGTCGCTCGTTCTGTCCATTTCTGAAACAACAGAAAACCCAAATTAATTTTAAAGTGTCTGTATTACGATTACCTACTGCCTCTGGTAAAACGTTTCAAAATAATTAACTCTTGGTACGATCAAGTTAATCAAATACGAGGTTTGTTCAAAAAGTAACGGGAATTTTAAAATTTTAAGATTGAAGATGATGAAATCGTGGAAAAAATAAAAGAAATGGTTATGAACGAAAAGAGTGTGTGTGCCAAGACCAAGTTGTCTGGCGGTTCGTCCTCTCTGAGAAATGGCGTGAAGGTAAGTTAGATAGTTTAATAACTCACGTTTCCCGGTACTGACTCTTCTTGATAGAGAGCTGCCTCGTCCACGTTGCTGGTT
Organism: Glyphotaelius pellucidus; assembly: GCA_936435175.1. NCBI lineage: Eukaryota > Metazoa > Arthropoda > Insecta > Trichoptera > Limnephilidae > Glyphotaelius > Glyphotaelius pellucidus. Next base: position 26,760,087 of record OW386538.1, on the reverse strand, counting down.
CTGCCCATGTCTGACTCTGAAATAATAGAAAACACAAATTTACAGTAGAATTCGGATATAATGACTTTGCATATAACTGCCTACCGTTTTAAGCGACGATAATGTAAACTCAAGTTAGGTTTCATAGCTTTTAGTAGGAAAACGTATACGTTTAGTATGACTCCGTTTTAAGCAACCCATTTTAATGACAATTCGTCAGGTTAGAATGACATGCAGTGTTTTGTTTACAAAACCCACGCACCAATACCTCACCGCCCCGCGCCTCGCTTGTGACTAGAAAGCTCGACACAATGATTTCCGTGAAGTGAAAGTGTTTTTTCAATTGAAGAAAAAAGTGCTGTATTAAACCGTTTAGAAGACGGTGAATCCAATGAATAGTACCCTTTACACACAGAGTTCGGAGCGGGGCGTGCCCCGCGCCACTTCAGGCCGCCATGCATAAAAGTCTCACAGTGAACTGCGCTGTAAACCGTTATCTTACTTTCGGTCTTTACTTTTTTGTGCGGCGGCCTGAAGTGGCGCGGGGCACGTCCCGCTCCGAACTCTGTGTGTAAAGGGTACTTAACTTATTTAGCGAAAGAGTTCGGCGTGTCTCATTCTACAATATCCACCTGATCTTACTATCGCACAAAAATTGGCCAAAAACAAGGTAAAATTTCAGACTTTCTACGTTAGCAACTACATATTTGCTTGCATAGAATGTAGGTACATTGTATCGTTTCAGATTACAGTACATAATGTATGTTTTTTACGTGGAAAGTTTAAGTTCTACGCTTATTCCCTGCCAATATACCAACAGTGAAACTGTGCTAGGTATATTAATATTCAACCATTGGAAGTTACGCCTATCTATCCGATATTGTAAAGTTATGGATTTCACTATGCTAGAAGAGCCCCTGGTATAACATTTCAAAAAATAAACTCACTGTTCCCAAACGCAGACAATTCTTGGTAGAAAGGCACGTCCACCCACAGCACGCTGTTGTAGCCGGCCTCCGGAGAGAAGAGTTCTCCACACTGGAGTTCCCCACCCCACGATGTCCCAGGTAACGGTTCCCGAGATGCTGCCTGGAAAGGTGCAGCAGGCGGAATCGGTGCATAGGGAGCCGTTGCTTGGGTCTGTACGGGAGTGGACAGCAACGGTGGTGAAACAGGTGGTGGTAATGTTGAAGGTGTCCCTTGTGAAAAGTGACAAGCTATTCTCTTCGGAGATGGATTTCTGAAAACATTTACATAAATTATATGAATCTTTCTCATTCACGCGTGAAACATAATATTGTATCATGCATCTAGATACGATAACTTACTTTTGTTTATTTTTTCTTGGAGGTGCGGTGGGGAGCAAAATGGAAGGAAGCAGGCAGAGACCTAACGGCTTTAAAGGCCTTGGCGCGATCCTCCCTCACCAGGGTCACTGTTAAAATAAATAAAAAATATATAATGAGTTCAATATCTCCACAGCCGTAGCAAAGTACTTTCATAAAAAAACATTAAAAAATACTTACACTCCGGGCCGAGCTGCAAAAGCAGCTCTGCGTTGACGCCCACGTCCACATAGTCCGGCACCAGAAATTACTGCTTCTGCAGCTGGTACCCCACCTCTACCTCTCATTTCATATTTCACTTCCACTCTACATATTTCAAATTGAAAACACTTCATGTACTTTAATGTTAAAACTTTTTTAAATACTGCACATTAATATTATAAAATTTAAAAAAAATTAATCCTGGATCGTGGAGTGCTCCTTTTCCCTGAACAATTACTGTTTGTGCACACATTTGGTTAAAGTAAATAAATTAATTAAGTGTTTAACGAAATAACTGTTAAAATCATTGTGTGGCGGGAGCTTTAGACGAATTTACATCATAAAAAATGTCGAATTTTTGACATAGGACATTCATAATTGGATAGCTGATATCTGGATTAATAACGAACCAATTCAAATAAAACTTATATTTATCTCTTAGTTATGAATCACTCTGATTAAATAACTGCATTTCAAAAGCGAAAGTGCAGTAATTATGGATATTATTGTAAATCAAAAACTGATGGACGTTTTCAGTTGACGCTTGTTACTAAAAACGGTAATTATTGGATATTGGTGGCCACGGCTATTACGAATAATTTTTAGAAAAAAACTTTAGATTTGCCTTAATCACTATAAAAGGAAACTTATTGCATCACGGCAGGTGGAAAATAATGCATTTTAATTTTCAATATCGTTAAATAAAATTTCACTTCGCCAATCGATCTACGACAGCCCGTCCGCTGCCGTTCGCCATTCTGTCAACTGTTGTGAGTGTTGTGTTGTTGGTATCCTTGACTTCACACAAACGATTGTAGTCGACTTCGCGGGATAAATAACAAGGCGCGTAGGTACTGGAAGCGCGTAGGTACTGGAATGGAGACAACCACAGAAACAATATATCATGAACAAACGAATTGAAAACACATTTCAAAGATAGATAATTCATTCACGATTACACTGATATATATTTTTGCGTTAAAAACTCAAAAAATCAATTCCTAACGGCATTTTAAGTCGAGAGCAAAATACGTCAGAATGTTCAAAAGTTTTATGTTGATTTTTGACAGGACGCTCTTAAAAAGCCGCGAAAACTTGCTGTTATTACTTCAAAGACAACCATAAGGTAACCGATAAGGTCATAGACTAAAAGAATATTATATTAACTATTCGAGAAATCAAACGGCTGGCCATGGAAATGTTTTAAATAATTACAATAAATGTTTTACGAGTGATAGAAAAATCGGTCGAAAAATCGACCGACATCAATCAAGGGGTAGGTACAAACGGTCGATTTTTCGACCGAATTCGCTCCAGTGGTTAAAGCGAGTTTACAAGCTACTATCCAGTAAGTTTAAAAGCGTGTGGATCGGCGAGTGAGATTGTCATGATGACACACAAAACTGTCTACTCGCTTAGTAGCGACAGTGGCAGCTAAAATAACGACTCTCGCGTGAAACAATTCGGTCGACATTTTGTAAAAAACTTGAGCTCGCTGTTAGCCTACACGCTAGCCAATAACGGCGCCTGCCTGAATTAATTGTGACGGTCGAAATCAGCTATCTAGGGCCGCCATCTTTAGGCAAACACCAGCGAGCAGCGAGTAAAGTTGACCACATTTCAACTTATTTCGTAGATTGTCCACAATCTGCTAATAAGCAAGTAATACGATGACACTGAGCGAGCTTACTAATAATAGATAGTGAATTTTCTGGATAGTAGCTTGTAAACTCGCTCTATGTCCTAGGATTATATCACCACAAATATACGTAGGTAATAGACTAATAGGCATAAAAATAGCTAGGCAAACGTAGTCTAGAAACGCTCTATTTCAAGCACAAAAGTGTTTTTTTTTTTAATCGTAGCGTAATGCTGTTTTTTTAAATTAAATTTCTAATGAAAAAATGCATTTTTAGCAGTTTACGCTTAAAATTTGTATAAAGTAACCAGCGAGAACGCGGCATGCGTTGCAATGACTGAAAGAAAGAAAGTGTTTGTGTTTTAATTCTGTTTATTGAAGTGCTTTTGGACACGCAATATTTTTTGTTTTCCTGTCTGTTACGTACACGAATTAATTGAAAGGTTTCCGACTCGTGATCAGGCCACATACAGCTGTCTGCTTGAGAAGCGTGGATTTTCCAAATTTACCCCTGCTATCCCTTACCGCTACTCTGTGTCCTTTGCCATCTTTCCCTCTGCCCTTCCATCGTCCCCACTCCCCCACGTGTGCTTTCCAGTGCGTCTTCGTTTACTCCCCCATTCCCCTTCCACCCCCTCCCGCGTTTCCCTTCCCCCTCACGCGTTCCCCTTCCACCTTCCCCACCTATCATCCTCCCTCGCCCCCCCATCCTTCGTTCCCCTCCTCCTCTCCCGGATTATCCCCCCTCCTTCTCCCCCTACCCCTAAACTTTCATAATTAACAATTTTATTTTAATTATATTCAAGCGAAGTGATAGGAAAAGTTTCAATTTAACCAAAGCATATGTTTTGATATTCTTGACATAAACCAATTCATGGTAAAGATTAATCTAGCAAGTGCGTGTGTTTTTGCTCATGGCCGCTTTCACTATCAAATTGAGCGTCCCCTAATTTCATATATCCTTTTTCCAGTAGAAGTTGTAAGTAAATTAAAATAAAGTTGTAAGTAATTTAAAAGAGCCAAAAAAGTTGGAACAATATTTTTCAGAATGCCTTGAGAAATTTCTTTACGAAAAGTTGCTGTAGTTAAACGGTCGCACTGCAGATAAATAAGATGGAAAGATAAAAACATCGTTCGCTACAGATATTTACACAAAAACGACCACTTACCCAAGATATAATAATCTTTTTGTGTGAACTGATTTCAATCTGCAAATTGTAAATGGCCCATTTTTCGCATGAAACTCGGTTTTTAAATGGTTTTGACAACTGACTGATTTTGGTGGAATATAAAAATGAAAATTTAATTTTTGTATTCTTAATTTTTTTTGCTAGATTTTGTCTGTAGAACGACAATTAAATACTAATCAGTATTATCACTAATGACTTGGGTAGGTACAGATTTCACGAAATGTCGCTATTTCCAACAGCAACAAAAAAACTATTTATTGTTAATCCGGAATATGGGGAAAGTAGGACAATTCCACACATTCCATTTAGTTTCTACTGAAAGGGAAATGATATATTTTTTAAAGTACAATGAACTTGGTTGCTATACGGTCAGATTAATGATTGAATCTTCAAAAGTAATTTCAAGGTATTTGTGGGATTACTCTACTGCAATGGGGCCAGAGCAATATTTGATGCTGGAATCTAGATGGGATGCCATTCTCCCGGATCCATAGTTGCTTCTCTTTGAAGTATCTTAAGAGGACAATATATCCAAAAATATATTCAGAATCTTAACGAGTAAGTAAAGAAGCCGTGTATACAAATTGCGACTAGCGACTAGCGACCCGTGTATTGGACGGACCTACTGTCGAATTTGCCCTATCAAAGAAAAGAAGAAGAAGACAAATAATGAGGGAATCTTAAGGGTCCACTATTCGAATTTCGACCGATTTTTTACATATTTCCCTTAAACATTTGAAGTTTTTAAGCTCTTAAAAAATATATGTTATTTTTGAAGATAATATTTAGATACATTCCACGCCGAAACGCAAATTATATGAAATTCCCTCGAAAGAAAAAAATCGCAAAGTATGCTCCGAAAATTTTTTAAAACAAGTCTATTTCTATTATTTTACAAGTTATATTTGTGGAAAAATTCACAATGTTTCTTTAAATGATACTTAAGATACGTTCCATGATATTTTTGCTCTATTTTAAACGAGTCATGTTTTATTAAGCTTTTTCGCAATTTTCGCTGCTATTTAATGACTTAAAATATTAGCGCGCTCTGTCCAACATTCGTAATTACATATCTCTCCATCTTCTTCTTTTTCAGCGCCGTGAGTTTCAAGAGTGCCGTCTTAACGACGTAAGTGAAAAAAGCGTGTAAACAAATATACGCCCGTGGCACGGCGTATTAGACGAACGTACGGTCGAATTCGCCGTAGCGGGCCTGGAGATTCGACCTTTCCGCCGCGTTCATTTTAATTAATACTGAAGAACGTGTTACAAATATTTAGGATGTTTCTTTATGAATCCCTCCCAAAGTTATTAATTCATCGTTTAGAAAAATAAAATCTGGTGCTCACCGCTAACTTTGTAGTTAGCGGTGAGCACTCCCCACTCTTGTCTCCTTTAGTTTTCTGAAGGTTTCACCGCGTGCGAACTGCACACAATTTGGTTACGCTTTAAAATTTTCACGGCCAAAAGTATTTTCGTTATTTGTTTTTGAGGTGTTATGCCGTGTTGCGCTACCTTCTTCTTTAGCCAACTTTTCAGACAGCGTTACAGTGTCCAGGGCAGATGTGTAGGAAGAAGGAGGGGGCATAACACCCCAAAAACAGTAACGAGAATGCACACAATTTTTAAAAAATATTATCTCAATTGATTACTATAAAAGTTGTATCCTGTAGGCGTACCTGTGGTACGCGTACCCTTTGGCTTTGCGTACCCCTTGGTGTACGCGAAGCCAAATTGGGGATACGCAACATCATGGCACGCATGTAGAATCACTGGTTAAAGATGCCCGAAATCGTGTTACACATAAAATTGCATTAATTGTCTTTGCGTGATTTGATTGTTAAATTCATATAATAATGAGAGCATTAAAAAATTACAAATGAAACACATCTTTCATTCAACGTGTACAAAAGATAAATAGAGGGTACGGGGAATAACATTTTTTTAGTAAGTCAAGGGGTACGCAGGCAAAAGGTTGAAAACCGCTGCTTTCGACACAAAATAATTCTTAGAATCAAGTGTGGGAATGCCATAATTATGAAAGATAGCTATTTCTTTCAGAGTAATTTTTGTCGAAACTAAAATGTACCATTTTGCCCATAATTTACCAATTTCGTATTCTAATTAGACCTTAACTGTGTCGCAATTCCTTTATAAATGCGTAGGTACTCGTACGTACACACTTTTAATTTCGTACGGAACTCGCATTTGTCCATTAACACCATAGTATGTGGATTATACCTCACGTTCGCCTATACGATGTTACTATTTAGGTATAATGATGCGAAATGAAAGTAATGTTATTTAGGAGCTGAATTGATTAATTAAAAATTGTCTTAACAGTCATTCATTTAACAGCGAGTTGGTTTCTATTCATAAAACTCAACTGGCGGAGTGAAAGTAAACTTGCTCATGAATAACACAATATTTTTTAAATAAAAAATGATTAAGAATGTTGCGCCGAAAATATTTTTATTCTTAAATAAAAGTACCTGCATGTTTACACAATTGACCGTTATGGATTTTGCTTAATTCTGATGACAATTGGATTAAAATCATGCGAGTTGATCACGCATTTGAGTTCAGTAGGGACAGAAATTATAAAAGATAATTACATCGGATAAAAACATAATTTAGATTATAGACGACCGATTTCAAGGCGGTACACAACCCTAGTAATTTTTAATTGCTCAAAACTCATATTTTAATCATTTCCGGCGAATTCGTAACTATAATAACTGTTTTACTCCAACAGATCCCTGGGGATGTAAGTTCTTTATATTTAAAATTAATAAAAACAATACCTTACCATTAATATATTTTACGTACAACTATTTTAAAACTTTATAGCCAGTTTTTTAACTATAAAGTTAGCGGTAAGCACCAGATTTTATTTTTCTAGACGATGAATTAATAATTTCAGGAGGTGTTAATTTAGAAACATCTTAAAAATTTGTAACACTTTCTTCAGGATTATTTAAAATGAACGCGGCGGAAAGGGCGAACCTCCAGGCCCGCTAGGGCGAATTCGACCGTATGTTCGTCTAATACGCCGTGCCGCGGGCGTATATTTGTTTACACGCTTTCTTCACTTAAGTCGTTAAGATTCCCACTTTTTTCGTCTTCTTCTTCTATTCTTTGATAGAGCAAATTCGACAGTAGGTCCGTCCAATACACGGGTCGCGAGTCGCAATTTGTATACACGTCTTCTTTACTTACGTCGTTAAGATTCTGAATATATTTTAGGGTATATTGTCGTCTCATTGTTGAAAATACGATTCAGTTATATTTCATTGTTTGGAGGCAGGTATATAAGTAGGTACCTTACATTATAGAGTGGGAAATCATTTTATTATCATTCTTCGCATATCAGGAAGTTGCATTAGAATAATTACATTTGAATTCATCGTTATTTTCTTGATCACGTTCGATTAAAAGACTGCACGCTATTATGATAAACAATTAAAAATATGATAAACAATTTGAATTGGTCTATTGTTTACAGATATTATTTAAATTGTTGAGTTATCGATGTGTAGGTGTTACGAATACATCATCAGAAGGTCTACTACGCTTTGTGTCATTCTCGAATTGAATATGGAATTATAGGATGAGGATCTGCTACACATAAGTACATACATAACCTTAATACGATTCAAAAAGGAATCATAAAGACCATATTGAAAGTACCCATTAGAACGCCTTCAATTGAAATTGTCAATAGCTTTGACGTACCAAATGTGCAACAAATATATGCCAAAAATATATTATTAAAGCTTTTCAAAAATACTGAATCCACCACTAGACAATGCATACATAACACTAGGTCGAAAAAAAATTCCAAGTTACGAAACCACATTCGGACAAAGAAACTACACATACTTTGCAACTAAACTTCATAACATCCTTCCCCAAGACATAAAACTAATAAAAAATTCTAATGTATACAAATCAAGAATAAAAATATGGCTGAAAGAGATCAATGAAAAAACCCTAATGTAAACACTAAAAACGACATAGAAGACAAATGAAATATATTTAAATAATTTTAGTCCGCCTCGGCACAGGACCCCCTAGTGAGGAGGACTAAGAATTGCAATATTTAACATTAAATTCATCATTATATTTTGTAAGTACAATTATTTTATATAGTTGCTAATAAAAAAAATAAAAAAATCATGGACCTTAGGTCCATGTAATACACAAATGTTGAGCAAGCTACCATGCACCAACATGAAAGACACAATAAAATAAACTTTATTATAACAAACAAAATTCGACTTACCTTTTTCTCCGCCAGTTACTTCTTGAAGCCAATGGGTACCTAACATTCCTTCCTCCCACCTCCTCATACCTCCATGGCACCTAATGATTCTACTTCTCTCTTATAAAATTATGCTTTTTTTATAAGAGAATGTTCAATTCCAATTAAAATCACCAATAGTTGGTATCGGGGCTAATACCCACGTTTTTGTTTTTGTAGTATCCACCCTTTATACATATAGGTATTTTTTTAAATTTTAAAGAATTTAAATTTTAGTTTTTCGGGTAAATAATTATTTTTACACGTGGCAGCAATCAGCCACGTTTTAAAGTAACCGATCAGAATTTGACAGTAACATTTTTAATTTGATTACATAGAAAGCAAGTGAATGCAATATTTTCTAAGAGTTTTCCCTCTGCAAAGCAGGTTTTTGAATCCACATTTCACTGTAAATGCAAAGCATGATGGGCAAATCATTAATCATGAAAATCGTTACGCCAGATTTGTTTGCCATCTGCAACTATTTATGTCAGATTACAAACACGTTTTGCGTAAAGCTTTTTGCGAAACGCTTCCGCTAGTCACGTTGTTCTTTGTATAAATTATTATTGTACACTCACGCACTTCACAACTACACACGACTGTCAACAAATACGGTTAGGTTCATTTTCATTTCACCGGACTTCAAAAGTAATGCCAATCATTAGTATTCAATCTATACTCGATAGATAGTATTCATTGAATCAAATTCAAATCAAATTATTGTCGACCTAGACCCGATTTTTATGAGGACGCCCACCTTACTAAAATATTAATGGGATTCTTTCTTTTTTGCCATAGACTTGTAGAATTTTGCAAGTTTGACAATCATGAAATTCAAGGTGATTGGGTTCATATATGTATTATGGCGCAGTTAATATTTGCATTGAATTAATAGTCGATTTCATGTTTATTTTTTCCGCATTTTTGAACTCGATAGAGTTTGCTGCTTTTGTTATAAAACCAATATTATTTGGAAGCATGAGGAACTCATTTATATATTATAAACATTATTTTCCTCCGACCTGTTGTCCTCGCCATGGACCAATGCTGTAAAAATCGCCATCGTAATCATGTTCATGGTTTTCTTTTGCGAAAAATATCTAATATATCCGCTGCGAAGAATTCTCCATTCTGACATTTTTCACGATTCTTTACATAAAAAAATATTTTTTAAATTTTTATTAGGATTACAAATTTGAAATTGATTCAATTTAAACTAAAATGCTTAGCCAATTACGATTCGGAAGCATATAATTTTTTATTTCATCATTTCTATACATCTTTTCTTCGCACATTTTCTTTCCTTTTCTTTTCCTTGCAATTATCTATTGGTAGTATTATTTTGTGTATTATTAAATGTCATGCCAAAACGTAATAAGAATTAAAACTACATACTTAAATATAATTTATTTTCTTCCTTATAATTTTCTGTAATAATGTACCGTGTATGTATGTGTTCAAATAAACATAATACTCTAAACATTCAGTTACTTTTCACTATTCGTGTTTCACCCTGTTTCATGGTTTTCATGTTTCAAGGGTCCCCAGAGAGAATTGGACTGTAGTAATTGTAGGGCAGGTGCAATACTTCTATCAAATAATGACGTTCAATTTATGAGAGAAAACCTCAAAATTGTTCACAAGCATATTTAGTATTGCTGTTCTTTAACAGAACCCGCGCGGTTAGACATAATGCCGTAGTGAACGGTCTCCGGTCGTGCGATGATGCTTGTTTGTTCGAAGTTAGTAGAAATAGAGATACTCTGTTGCTAAGAAATAAAGAGACCATGGAGGGCTTCGAAATGTTATGTAGAATGAGAAGCATGAAATAAAAATTAGATTGTTGTGCATTTCAACTATATCTCAGGTGTGGACCTTTTGTACGCTGCTGGTATACTTAGTGTGAGCGGGGGTTGTTACATCGGGGTCACCATTTATAGCTGTGCGGAATGGTATAACTTACCTGAATATACCGTGCTATAAGGGTCGCGGAATGTAGGAATAATAACGCTTGGCGATTAGTGATTTGCATTTTTATTTACAACTTTAACTTATTAACAAATTAAACTTCAACCGCGACAATTATCAGAAGGATTTAGATTGACAGATGACATGTGTGATCTACTCTAATACAGAAACAGCAATGGCGCGTCTAGTAAAATTATTAATTTATTTTTATTTTTTATTTATTCATACACCCTTTGAAGGCTTTTACAGAATCACATTATTAAAGTTACACATGTTATTCAAGAGTATAATTGTAAGCATGAAGTATATAACATTATAAACTGTACTTTAAGGATACACACAGGTTTAATATGTACATGTAGTTTCGTTATCATTAAAATTATACAAAGGAGTTAATAAGTTTACATAGTGTAATAATGGTAAAACAGAAGAGTGCAAGGTACTTTAAAAGTAGTTATTGAGGAATTAAGTTAATTAATTTAATTATCAGAGCTTCTCGAAATTCTGGTGTGGCCAGTGTATGGACGATAATTATACCACTACAAAAATAGTCAACTTGCCACATACTGAGTCGCTATAAAATGAACAATGAAATTCTCTAACACTGATAAGTTTATCTATTTATCACATAAGTAGGTATACAAATAAAATGAAATAATAGATTTGAAGCTAAATGATGAAGGTAAGATTTATTTAACTGGACCACCGCCTAGTAATAGTAATGCAGTTTTGTGGATCCGGTGATTTGATCGCTCATGACGATCCAGGTTGCCTTCGAAATTATGCAACTCCCCCCGCTGCTGACGGATGCTGTAACGGCGGACTGGAGTAGCGGGTAGTAGCCCAGGTCAGTCAGCCGACTACATTGATTGCACATTCTCCAGATGCAGGGGCACCAGGTGTAGTTTCTGAATCTGCAAACGGTGGAATTCTAGATGTTCATGTTCCTCTAGAATTCATGTTCCTCAAAAATGGTAGTCCATTGCCAATAGTCCCCTTCCACGGTACTCCATTGCTGATTCAGGGTTTTGATAACAAGAATAAAAGTCTTCAGCCTCGGATGTTGATGGACGCGGATTTACATGGTGAAGTAAAATAAAGATGGCGACATGATTACGTCGATACGTCAATATTGCCTTATTAATCCTTTGCACAGATGATCAGCCAAACTAACGCTTTCAACCAACCAAGGCTCGTAAAGTCCTCCATCACACACAAGCAACATTTTCCTCTAACTGTGGTAGTAGGAGATTTTCAAACGTTGTCAGGTTATTGGTAAACAGGGAATGTTTGTCTTTCTTTAAACAAAAATAAAATAATAAAGATGTTACCAAGATAACAATTCTCAAATGTAATTTTTCAGATACCTAAATGTATGCACTAACAGATAATTTTACATTGTCTATTCACTGACTTTAGCAGTGGGAACCAATACACCTGTTATATCATTTATATGTAACAACTTCCTTGTGGTAAAGTAACCCAGTAATAAGTAGGCCGGGGATGTTCGTTGGATAAGAATAAAAAATCAATCAAATTGTATATTCCTAATGTCATGTGTGTAGGTAACATAACGCAAACGTAGGATGAATACATTGAACGAGACAAGAAAAGACATGCAACGAACAAGGAAGAAATCTTTTAGAGTTTAGCGCTTAATATGCCACAGAGGATAGTTAGTTATTGGTTGTCAGGGGAATTGATAGGCGTCACTCCAAAGATTTTATATCCATAAACTGAGCACGGTTTCACTGTTGATAGTCGAACCGATAGTTTTTTTTACTCTCCCCACAGGAGGCTCTGAGGCAAAAATCCCTCAAGGCCTATGTCATCTTTGGGGATGCTGTGTGAATGGTCTTTTCAGGAAAAGGAAGGAGAGAAAGATCTGTTAAGGAAAAATGTGTGAGAGGTGGGTAGGAATCTGGGGGTCAATGTATCCAGGAGTGACGGACGTATGAATCCATTCCTCTCACTGCGGTGCAAGGCGATGGATCGAGAGTCTGGCTGGAGAGGTCTAGTTTAAGTCTCCCTCAAACAGTCTCTCCCGATCCGGCCCGCCACGCAAAGGTGGGCAAACACATTCGCCGCCAAGAATTAGACAAACCTCACCCAATGAACTCAGGCACCCATGCTTAGTTACCAAACGTAGCGAATCATTTGGGGTGACCTATGGCAGGGGTGTTGGTTAACCAATAAATGGTTCCCGGGGCGGCGGCACCCATACCCGCCTCTCAAATTAGTGACAGGGAATAAAACAGAAATCGATACACGTTGGCAACACCGGCGGATCTGTCGATGATTTCAAATTGCGAAAAGTACTTCAATTCAAACTCCGGGATGTTGAATTGAAATACTTACCTAAATGTGCATTGGCAGTCCGCATTTACTTTTTGATACTAAAAATGGAGTTCATTAGTTAATGAGGTCTTTATTCAAAATTATATTAACAACTTTCGTATCTACAAGACCGAACCAAAGTATCAGAGTGAAATCACCGCGTATACGACGTCTTTCAATTCTAAGAGCTTTGTTAGTTAGTTTCCGTTCATGAAATAAGCCAATAATTTTGCTTAACGAACCCTATTATTCAAAAATATGTGTCTCTTGCATAGAGAAATAGTATGTATATAGTATATACCTGTAATATAATATATCAATAGTCGCTTGACAGTTAACTGAAACTTATCTGATTCTACGAAGGCCGTGCTAAAATTTTGTCAACCATCGCGTCGGTCGGAACATCTGTTATCAATCGTTGGTCACAAATATTGACAATTGACCATAGTTGACGGATTTGGTCAATATCGTGTTGATGCAGAGTTTTATCGATCGTTCATGCTAGACCTCCTGAATAGTGATCATGTTGTTGAAAGTGTCAATGGTCAAAACTGTATCGTTAAGCAAGTGGATCGACATATTAATGGGCGCGTTCTTTGTGCTAAGGTCAGTCCAAAGAATGTCAACAAAGCGAATGAGGAAATATTTGATTTACGCTTTCGGTTCACGTGCCTATTGACGCAAACGTATATTACGTAGTTATCCAAGGGCAACGTTGCACACCTTTCTCATTCACCCGCATCACGCACAATACAGCATAATGACGTGGTATTTGAAAGGGTCATCGAAGACTATTGTTGGTCTTACAATAGATGTCAACTTTAACTGGTCAAATCATATTGAAAATGTATGTAATAGATTAAGATCCATATTAGGAAAATTTTACCACCTAAAAAATTTTGTTAATAAAAATATATTATACTGTATATACAACGCATTAGCAGAATCAATTATAGGATACGGAATAAATAGTTACGGATTAACGTACAAAACATACTTAAATAAAATAGAACAATTACAAATCCGTTTTCTAAAATTGATATCAGGCAAAAAAAAAGGTCCAGTTATGTGAAGGTGATTATAAAAAAAATGTTCTCCTTGTGTAATGTCCTCTCTATACACAGTAAGGTAAATTACCAATTAACGCTAGATGAATTCTGGAATACAGAATTCAAAAAACCTGTAAAGCACAACTACCCTACTAGGCATAGAGAAGCACAAATGTTTATTGTCAATAAATCTAAAAAAGATGATACGTATACGGAGATAGAACAAAAAGTCATAAAATTCCGGAAATATTTAACGCATTACCTGAAAATATCAAAAATGAGACATCTTATTCAAAAATAAAAACAAAAGTTAAATCTTTCTACCTCCGAAGAACATGAAATCAAATAAAATAGTTCCTATCTATTTATTTTCTCACCGTATGTTTGTACTGTGTAAAATATTTTTACTACAACGCAATTCATAAACATTAAAACATTATAATAGTTAGTTTGTCGTAGTAAGTATAAGTATTATATTTAGTATATACTATGTAAAACTGAAAAGTATACTGTATTACATAATTAGAAAAAAATGAGAGATTTCTTACAATCAAACTGATTGATCAGTTTCGTAAGATTTGTAAAATAAAATATTGTAAAATTAAAACTGAATAAACATATTTAAAAAAAAAAAAAAAAAAAACTATCAATATTTATGAAGGAATTCTAAATATCTAATAATGAACGCGATGAATATGAAATCACTAGTCGATGTAACTGAATAGTTGCCAAGATGAAAACCGAAAAAAATTTGTTTAAACGGAACCAAAAACATTATTCATTTCAAATATGGAATCAAAACGATCGTCCGGTAAAATTTGTTAGGTAATTTATTAGGTAACAAGGTTAGCTCATACGGGCCTTTTTCGAAAAAATCTCGTCGGGCCGCTTTCGAAATTTCGAACGCGTGACGTAGCTTGAAGTAAAACAGTGCCACTTGTATTACAGTTAATTCAAATCTACCAGTGGAACATGGACTTCAAGCTACGTCACGATTTTTTAGCCAATCACCGCTCTACCCCCTCGATGAGCTTATCTTTTTAAACGCATTTTCAACGAACCTTGCGCATTTTATACGAACTTTGGGTATTAGGTAGCTAGATAATTTATCGCTCTTCTATATTTGAAAAGATTATTTTTATTTTTTAATTGTTTTGAACGCGTTTTCATCGGTTCCAATTTAGAAAATGTCATGTTCATACTTATGTTTCTTGTTTATTTGCTTGATAACATTTTTATAACAATGGATTTTGCTATGCCTGACCCATCGGGAGCAGTTCCCATGCCGAGCTTTATAATACCTAATTATTTTCTGTCAAATAAGAGTAGAAAATATAAAAAAATGGAACTACAAAATTTGTAGGCTGGCAACACCAATTTACCTGTCAAATATTCTTTTAAAGTGCAATGACACCGAAGATACTTTACACACATTTAAAAAACATTTTTTTGTTCTTAAAACAAAAATTAAAATGGAAGCAGCACTGTTTTTAAGGTTAAGGTAAGGTGTTTTAGAAAGTGATTGGCTTTCATTTAATTCAACATAAATTTGAATTTAACAGTAGGTAGAAAGAAAGAATCATTAATGGTGAGTTTAGTTACACTACTTTTAGATCTGAATGATTTAAATATATTCAGATCTAAAATTAGAGACATGATCAAAAACCCGGCAACTCTAGGTACTGAGAGCGTGTTCACACACATCTATAAAAGATGTAGCTTGGCCTATTTCAGCATATCGCTCGCCATACATTCCCATTGGAAATATATGGCGAGTGATATGCTGAAACAGGCCAAGCTATATCTTTTATAGATGTGCGTGAACACGCTCTTAAGCTAATATTGACGGCCGGCGTAGTCCAGCGGTAAGGCTCTTAAATAGCATTCCGAAGGTCGCGAGATCGAATCCCGGCGTGGCAAATAAATTTTATTTGATTATTTTGTGTTATTTCACAATTTATTCATTTAAAATAATATATAGTATATTTGCGGAACGTTCCAGAGTGGAAGATACTCTCAGTATCGCCCTGGTGTAAGACCACCATTCGGAATTGAAAAGTTGCTTGAAATGGCTTTGGCCGTGTTTGGTGACCAGATCTGAATAGCCAGGTACTTCCCATCTTCCTGTTCCCCATCGCCTTCCCCTCTCCACTACCTTCAGCCTCACAACATACCCCAATTGGGGATGCCATAGTCTCACTGGCTACAGACGGGAGCAGTTGGGACTCTTGTGCGGTATTCGTATAAAATATATATATATACAATATACATATTGAATAAATTTGAGCAATTTCGAAAGTGTGCTTTATATTTTATTACAACATCGTTATACTTCATTATGTTGACATAAAATTGCAAAGGTATAATAATAATATATTTTATATAATAATATATTTTATATAATAATAATATTTTTTTTCACTTTTATGTCTTTTTAATTTTTAATAAAAATGTAGGTTACACCCCCCCCCCCCCCCCCGTATTTCGAATTTTGCCGCCCCCCTATATAGGTTTTTCGAATTTTGCCGCTCCCCTTTATAGGTATTTCAAACGTAGATTTCCTTTTTTTTATAACGACCGCATTTTTTATACGACGGTTTTTATATCACATGAATTGACTTTCTTCCAATAAAAATAAATAAATAAATTTCTGTTTTAAATTCTGCTACAAATTTATAACTGCTCTCGGAAATCGATAATGGTATCCATGTAATAGGATTTTGCATCTCGATTTTTTACAATGTTTTATAACACAAGGCAGGTTTCAATTTAAGAACGATTTTGCGTTAGAGAACCAAAATAATAGTGACACATGGAACAGTCAATTTAAAAAATTTTGCAGCTTATGGCATGCAACTCGAATGTAAAACTTGACTAGGTCCTCTATGAATCTGCAACTTGTTATTTAATTTATCGTTATATTCTGAACATAAAACTGGTTTTAAATAAATCTCTGTGGGGTGAATTAAAACTACACGCAGTACATGAAAATGGTTTATCTTTGATTTTGGCAGCACATTCATATTAGTCTGCAATTAGAATTTTATCACTGCACTTAAAATAAGATAATGTTTTCCTTCAAAATGTGTTGGGAGATGATTCCACAACTGAAATTTTACATTCTGAATACAAAACTGGTTTAAAGTAATTCTGTATGCGGTGAATTGAAACTACAATAAGAACATGAAAATGGTTTCTCTTTGATTCTGGCAGAACACACATAGTCCGCAACTAGAATTTTATAACTGCACGTCGAATTATTTTATTTTATTATCTTTAAATAAAATAAAAAAATAAAAATTATAATTTATTGTGAAATTTTGCCGCCCTTTAAAAGTGCCGCCCGGGGCGGGCCGCCCCCCACGCTACGCCACTGTGTGGTTGGTTAATTACTACCTATTACAATTCGTAGATCAGTAACCGCTAAACCGTTATCGAATTTACTGGGCGATATTATACTGGATTTTCGCATATTAAAATACACGTTACCTAATATTAAATCACTTGTAGGTTGGACGAACCATAATATTCAACTCATTATGTCGTTTCTTTACCAAGCCGCGATCCAGTACAACTAAAAACTTTTGTTAAATGACAAACTAAAGATTAGTTTTAATGGTGGAAGATTACACAATTGAAAAACTTTTCTTGTTTAATTTTAAATTTATTTATTTAATGCCTTCAACCTGGATTTCGATAAGAGAAATAATGAATTAATCTATTACACGATTTGATAAGCAAAATAATTAAACACAGAAGACTAAATTTCAGCTCTTTCATTTTTTTCTATTTTAAAAAAATGAACAAATTTCAACCTATCTGTGTCTGTGATATTGCATATTAAATGGTTATATTCAAATTTACGTTCTCCAGAGCTCAATATAATATTGATTTTGTGGGTTGTAAATTAGATCATCAACCCAGATATTCTAAATAAAAAAACCTGTGCAAATATCATAGACAGACAATATCGTTTTATAGTTTTTCATGCTTTAGAAAAAAGTTTTGGTGTTTGAACTAGTTTCTCTCAAACCTTCCTATCTCATTTTCCCCTCTCCTACTCGTTTTCTTTTGTCACACAATATACCCCAATAGGTACCAGAGAATAATTGGAGTGGGTGATATTCAGTATTTCGACGACCTCCGAAGATCGCTACCACCACAGAAAGCCTAAAATGTTGCTTGTGTTGTGATGGAGGACTTAGCCGGCCGAGGAATCGAACACGGGACGCCCGGGTGGGACCCAAACGCGATGCCCACTCCACCACCGACCAGTCTCATAAAAATGTAGTTTAGATTGAAAAGTCAACACACAAAGAAACCACGCCAGCCAGCTTTAGTAATTCTGTTACCTACCTTCCAGCACCTTCATGTCTTCTTTTCCATTTCTCTCTTCACCATGCATAAAACAAGTTTCGATTCCGCAGACCAGCTGGACACAATATAATAAAATATGTATTAAGCGGTTCATTGCAATGACTTTGATCTAGTTTTCTACAGGTTAGCACGCACTACGCAGGTTGAACCATAATTTAGTGGCATTAACTTATATTTTCGTTTTTTTCAGAATTAAAAAAAAATCTCTCATGTGTTAATTTAAGCTTACTTCATACAACCAACTCTTGCTAGTGCCCTATAACAATGCAGGCATTCTGCTACTTGGGCTACCACGCCAGTGCAGCGCGTCAACTGTATACGAGTAAGGCCGCGTAAACGACGCTCGCTTCCGTCAACTCCATCGTTATTGATATTCAACTGTCGGAATGGCCTTGGGATCCCCATAAAGTTATCCACCACTTACCGTATAGCTTACTTCACTGGATGTGCGGGAGTGCATTAACCCAACCACCCCAATGAACAATAATTAAATTAAAATGAAACATTTCTCTTTTTCCAGAATGACGGCAGCAACATCAAGCAGCTCCGGGAGCGGCGGTGCTCCAAGGTGTGCCTCTGCAAAGTACAGAGATGCAAGAAGGACGATGATGCTCTCAGCACCCTGACAGCCGAGGACCTGGAGTACCTGAAGCTGAGGGAACTGACCGCCTACGAACAGGCTCCCGCCTACCTCCAACACAACCCATTCATCAGATCTGGATATAGGAAATTCTTGCCGACCAAACTTTGCTGGGAGAGGTGAGCAGAATTAACAATAATATAACATAACCACAGATCAAAGAAAAAATAGAACTGCCCGTAAGGGCGAAGGGAACAAAACAACTTACGCGGGAGAGTGGTGCTGTCGTGTCCCTTTCAATGATGTGTCAATACAGTCTAAAGGCAACTCGCTTGTAGAATCACGTTTTAGTCATCGGAAATAAATAAAATCTGGTTACCAATAATACTAGTTCTTTTTCAAATGGTGCGCGAATTGCTCGTGCGCATTACACGTAATCGAGAATCCCAAATCGAGCGAACAAAGGTTGGGCTTGTTACAAAAATATTGTTTTAACAGTATTAAGTTGGACACTTTTGCAAAAATATTACGCAATTCTTATTTTTTTTATTTTGTAGGAACTATATTTTATATTGCTATCATTTTTTTTCATTTTACGTCCAGTGTCATCTATTCTAAAAAAAAACCATAATAATATTCTCTTACACACAAACTACAATTTGGACTTCAAAATATTGAGACATAACCCACGAAAGAAATTCAGCTTTATTTAAATTTAAAGGGAACCTTTATGATAAATATTGTTTTATGTTCCCGATAAATTTATCCGAAAAATTTGTCTAAAATCGTTCCAGTTTCTCAAAGGATGGCCACGAACTGTACCTACTATTAATACTAACACTGTTTAACGTATAAATTGGAAACATTTTATTTTTAACTTATGAATAAATTGTCTATATTATTCCCTAAACTCAAATTTAAATTTACTCACCACAGTAAAAAGGAACACGTAAAATATGAGAGAACGCCTTCCCCAGGCCTTACCCAGAAAAGTCCCATAATGGACTGCGCTGCAAATTGTTACCTTACTTTAGCGAACTTTACTTTTCTGCGCAGGGTCTGTTTTTTTCGACGCGCATTCGTCGGAGGTCAATATACGAATGATGACATAGTTTATTTAAGAACCTTCTGGGTGCCAAAAAGATTGTCACATAGTTTGCCTCCAGCTCGTCGAAATGATATTCAAATTTTGCGTTAGGGCATGTCTAGTCTATGACATGTCTTCTTTGGTGCGTTAACCTATTTCGATTGGCCTCTCGACCTAGAACTCGCACACAGTTTTATAGCTGAATTCGTTACATCTACATAATATTAAACTATCTATGTCGGTATACCTGCGTATGTGGAACAGAGCCGAATTAAGGGTAAAGTAGTCTTGTCGGCCCAGATACAGTTTTTTTATAAAACTTTAATGTACAGAAATCTTCGCTTGCGGTGAAATATTCACCAAAGTTTCATTGCAATCGGATGAGTGGTATGAGTAATAATTTCATAATACCAGAGTTCAACATTATACAGAGAAACCTTCGCGTGCATGCGTACAATAAATAAACAAAGTTTCAGCGCAATCGGTTGAATGGTTTAGGAATGCATAAGGGACAAACAAAGAAAAATTCATATTTGTAAAAAGCATTAACTTTGTGGATCGCCATAATTTACAATAAAAAGCACATAAATTTGTTGCAGACCACTTTTATTTTATTAACACTCTACCGGTTTCGGAAGCACCCTTCCTTCTCAATTACCCCTACCCCCTTGCTTACTTCCAACTCACACACATAAAATTTGTATGTCTGACAATATTCTATGTCGTAGATTAGTTACAATATTCTCCTGACGAAGGAAGGGTGCTTCCGAAACCGGTAGAGTGTTAACAAAATAAAAGTGGGCTACAACAAATTTGTTTTTTTTTTTTTTATTGTAAAGAAACATTCATTTTTATGTATTAAAATTACTTGTCACGGGGACATCAGCGTAGCACACATCAAAGCACATTGCCAATCTCTAATTTACTTATTGTTTGCATTTATACTTAAATCCATGTTCACACTAGACTCCATACTTCATAAATCATAACTTTTATCCATTGGTCACCATGAGACAGGCAGCCGCCTAGTATGGTGATCTAATATTCTTTATGTAAGTGTCACTAATATGTTACATGTGTTCTATAAATAAATAAAAATAAAAGGTAATATGACGCTTTACACGCCAACGATTTTTATTAATTAAAAAAAAAACTTTTACAAACCTTTTAATGTTTTTGTACCATTTTTTTACATGAATTTCGACTACGAAAGTAGGCACATGCCCGTAATATAGTGTAGTCAAATGGTTGATAAGTACGTACCTAAATAGGGCGTAGTTGGGTTTTGTCCCTCTCTTGTAATTAGGAACTCCAGTGAAAAATATTACGGCTTTAAAAAAATATGTTCATATAGACCAATATACGCTGATTCTGAATATATAAGTTCTATTACATAATATTTAACTTAGAGTTTTAAAAAAAATATTAAAAAGTCCATTTTAAAACGTGTCATTAAAACACCCTGTCAAGTTGGTATTGCTGGATTTTGGCGGCGTGACGTCACCGCGCCGCGTCACCTGGGTCAAAGTTGTATAGAAATCAATAGAAATGTAAGACGCAAGCCGTTAGACATTCCGTGTTATTGGTTTATAGAGATTTGGACATAATAGTTTTTTTTTTTTTTTTTTAAATATTATTTAGGCCTAAATAATTCAGTATCAAAAATAAAGTATCTCTATTAGTTTATCAATATTATTTAAAATATTCAAAAACTCTAACTGTACAAAAAATGATCAAAATGCCCAGTAAAACGTTCCAATGCTGAAATTCAAAATGGCGGGAGTCGAACAGCTGATTCCAGTTCCCTACAAAATTCATACTTCGGTTGGTCATGATGACGTCACACTAGATTCGGTGGTTTTCGGGGGATCTTGAAAAATTAAAACTTTTATTTTAACTATTAACTATTAGACATTTATTTTAACTATTAAAACTAACTATAAAAATAAATATGCAGTTATTTAAGTTAGAAGGTCATTATTCATAAAAAAAATTAAAAAAATGGACTGGAGTTCTCTATTAGCGGATCCACAGCCGGTGGGCGCAGAATGAAACGCCGTATGTGTCTAGCTTTATTTCGGGCGTGTATTTTCGAATGGATGTTCCAGAAACCAAAATACCCCGTTACCACTCTGATACATACAATACTCTCTGATACAAAAATAGACAATATTTTCACTGGTAATGTGCAGGTACGTACTTACTCAAATAACTGACAAAATAGGTGATTTTGCGTGTGCATATACTTTATTATTACGTTTCACCTATCCGCGTGTATTTTTTTTAAGTTGATTATTTTTCCCCGTTTAAAATGTCAACATTTGAGAATGAATTATAACTAACATAGCAACGCCACAGTTCTGGAGCACGATGTTGACTCTATTATATAATGTTCAAACGGGATATATATAATAAACTATCTGTGTCACGATACATTCATCCAATAAACTCTGCATTGGCCACTAAGTTTATTATTTTAAATCACGCCGATAATCGTGCAACTCCTCAACTCTGGACTCAGAGATGGCGAGTTTTAAAACCTGCAAATATATACATACTTACACTTTCTTTCAGTTTATTATTTCACATTTATATTTATGAAAATCAAAATGCGTTTGGGGATTAATGAGATGTCTATGCGTTGCTAAACCATTCATCCGATTGCTATGAAAATTTGGGGATTTGATGTGCGCGCACGCCCGCGATGGTTTCTATGTATAATAGTGAGCTCTGGTGTCATGAAATTATGCGTTGCTAACCATTCATCCGATTGCGATAAAACTTTGAAGATTTGATGTGTGCATGCCCGCGATGGTTTCTATATATACACTGGTGAGCTCTGGAAATATGAAATTTGTATAAAAAAATTGCAACAGGTGGCACGCGAGCTGTTTGAAAACTGAATGTATGGAATGCGGGAGGGGGAACTAGGGAGGGGGGTTCGCGGGTCGGGGGAAGCGGGAGAGGGGGGTGAGAAGAGGGAATGCGTGAAGGGAAGGGGACGCCGGAAAGGAAGGGAAGGCGGAAAGGGAACAGGACGAATGGGAAAGGACACGCAAGGAGAAACAATTTCTTTATTAAGTGGCATAGCAGCGCATGCCGGGAACTCGCTAGTACCTAATTAATTGATAAAGTAAACACAACACAAAATGCTTATGTTTACCATTCTAGTGCGAAATACATGGTACTACACTAAATTCCACCAAAGTGAGAGGACCACCTTCAGATCAAAACATTATTAGTGGCCAGGGATTGGTAAATTCTCTGCAATTTATTTTTGGGGAATAATGCGGAAATTTTCATCTTAATGGCGAAATCCCCAGACTAACCAATGAGGTTGTCTCCTACAAAGAAATTTCAAGTTATTTAGAAAAAAAATTGTGTGCAGTTCACTCGCGGTAGAAGTGAAATCTTCAGAAAACTAAAGTCTACAAGAGTAGGGAGACTACGAAGCACCGCACAAAGAAGAGACCAATTATTCTATCACATTCTCTCGCAGGCTATATGTGTATGTCCCTTTTTAGTTTCGCTTTTTTGTTTCACCGAGTTTCAAATCACAACGGTGCTAAAGAAGTTTTCACTTAAAAAAAAATACAAATGTAACATGTTAATAAAAAAATAGGGCAGCTGGGGACAGAACTTTTAGAATTTTTGGAAAATACCAATAGCAGGTATCGAAGACATAAGCTGTCAAAATGTTGATATTTTCGGCTGGCAGATAAACGTGCGTGTGATTTCACGGCTTCCATGACAACTCAACAAAGTGGCATTTCAAAAACCCTTTAAAAAGTCATTAAAATTAATGGAAAACAAAGAAATTGCCCAAAACATAACTTTACGTAAGGGGTCGTCCATTAATCACGTGATGTTTTTAGCAACTTTTTAACCCCCCCCCTGTTGATATGTAGTAGGGTTTTAGCCTACCCCCCCCAAACCTAAAATCACGTGTATTTTTTTCGTACAAAGTATATTGAAATTTTCAGAATATTATCTTTAAATACAGGAATAATCTGATTAAATTTTGGAAAATTAAGCATCGTGATAAAAACGTTCAGACAGACATTAAGGTCGCGCCGGTGTTTGGTTTAGAAATCGTGCGTCCAACGAAAAATAAATACACGTGATATCTTATTATATCCCCCCCCCCCCCCTCCTTGTGATATTTCGTGATTTTTTTCCGAAACCCTTCCCCCTTTCGAACCTCACGTGATTAATGGACGACCCCTACCTACGTAAGCAAGTATTTTTTTCATCACTTTTAATGAATTTTCAAAGGAGTGCTGGACATCAACCTCAATTAGAATAACTTTGACATAACAAAATAATTTATATTAATTAAGTCGGGTAATATTCCCGGGTGCACGTCACATCACGATTAATAGTGGTCAGAAATTAATAGCATAATAGCAAGGTACTTCCCTTTTCAATCATCCTCTTCCTCTCCTCATTTCCCTCCCGCACTTCCTTCAGCTTCACATTAACCAAAACGAAGATGTCACCCTTCCACTGGCTAAGGAAAATTATAATGTGTTTTTTTCTTATCTTTATTACTCTGTATCTCTATTCTAAAATATGTTTTAAAATTGCAGTGTATTTTGGTGGACCAACGAGACGATCAACATCTGGTCACACATTTTCGGTTGGTTCTTGTTCCTTGGACTGACCATCAATGATCTAATCCTCCTCAACATACACGCCTCCTTCACTGACAAACTGGTTGTTGCTGTCCTTCTGTCCTGCTTCCAGGTAAATATTATCATTTTATGTGGTCTGGCGCAGAAAAATCGATAAATTCCGTAATGTCAAACGTCGAACAATTACGTAAAAATATTAATAAATTGGCAATGTTGAATTGAAATACTAACCTAAATGTATTGGCAGTCAGCTTTTACTTTTTGACACTAAAACGGGAGTTATTTTGTTAATGAGGTTTTATTTTATTCATTCATTGTTATGTGAACAACTTTCGGTTCTCCGAGCCCGAACTGATGTATTGTCATTGACCCGAACGGATTCAACCAATTCAACTCAAAGCGTATAGGACTTCTTTCAAATCTAAGAGCTTCGTTAGTTCAACTCCGTTCATTAAAAAACGGTAATTTTGCATAGCGAACGACATTATTAAAAAAATTTGTGTATATTGACAAATAACCGAAACTTATCTGATACTACGGAGGCCGAGGATTTATCAATCGGAATATCTCTTATCAATTGTTGACCTTGATCGCAAATATTGAAAACTGATGACGGATTTGGTTAATATCGTATTGATATAGAATTATATCGATCTTCCGTGCTAAGCTTATTTTGCGGATTGTCTACTGACATAATTTTAATTGACAAACTTTAATTGACAAACTTTAATTAACCATTCAAGTATTCATTTTGTTCCAAAACTCAATAAACCCCGAATGCCGTATTCTGTAACTGACTATCTTCCTTATTTATTATTATTTCTTGCTATATACATAGGCAATCTCGATGAGTTATAAAACTGCGCACTTCAATTCTGTCGGTTCCATGATAGTTGATCCGCCAACAATTGACCCCCTGGTGTACTAATATACAATGCTCAGTCGGTTTATGGAAAATACGGTAAACCTAATTACACGAAATATAACTAAGTGACCCCGAAGGAATGTGCAGAGAGGATGTACCACCGAATAACAAAAGTATAAAACATATTTTCATTCAAATGCATCAAAGAAAAATCTGCTTCTCTATATGCTGTAGGTATATACAAACGCACAAGTAGTACAAAACATTGACACTGTATAAATTCGTTTGATATTTAACCAACTTACCTATTATGGGTATTTTTAGGACGATTTTAATTTGATAAATAATGCACAAAAAATTATAATTTTAAAGTAAATATCATTTCGGGGGGCCAACTGTCGGCGGATCAACTGTCGGATCAACTATCAATTCTGTCCATAAGACGAATGTAACAACACGGTCAACTCCTCAAAAGACAACCAGCTTGTGATATGTACCTTGGTACTAGACTACTAGGTATGTGTTGTTCTTGAGAACCTCGAATCATTGTCTCAACAATACGAATATTTACATGACCTAAGCACATAGTGATAAAACTACAGAGACAAAATAATAATGTTGCCGGTCGGTGTGTGAAAGGGCATAACTCAGATTAAAAGAATTACAGGAACTTATAAATAATTACAGGAACTTATAAATAAGTTCCTGTAAGTGACCAGAATGCAAAAATATGTCGGAATAATTAACGACTGTGTTAAAATAAATGCTTTTATAACATAATAGACTCCTGTTCAACTGTTAACTCGACCATTTCGCATCAAGATGGTGGCAGTGTTTAATAGATGAACCTGAAAGGTTTTTAGGCTCATGGTTGGATAACTACTACTTTTTTACCCCGCGAGAGTTTGCGTGATCGTGGTTCCCACCGCGAGCTGTCCAATCGGAATAATCAATATTATGGTAGATATCTTGGTCAGAAGAAAGTTTGAAAAAAAAAATTATCATTGAGGCGTGATAACATTCCTTTGGACAAATTGAATCATTCCTTATTTGGAATAAAAAGTTACGTAAAATATTTATGGTTTATTCTTAATTAAGAAATTTTGGTTTTGATTTAAGAAAATAAGAAACATATTTTTGGACGCGTTGTCTACTAGTCACAGAACAACCACTGGTTAGTGAAAAAATATTTAAATACGTTTCTCCAATTAAACTTCGCAAACTTGAGTTTGCATTTTGTTTTTTTTTTGTGAATGGCGATTGACCCACTTTTTGTTTACCAAGGGAAGTGTGAAATATGGACGTTGCATTGGTGGAAGTGAATAATAATCAATTCTGAACATTTTTGGAAAAACAAATAATACTTTACATAACAATGATTGACGTAAAAGTGGGTAGTAATTAAAATATATTTCTTATTGTGTGCATAAATCGAGCAGTTTTTTTTAACCTTTTTTCCATTGTTTCGATGAGACGTCGAGTAACATTTATAAGAAGTCTTGCAAATTGAGTTGACAAACATAACAAAGGTTTTGGGTTGTTGCTATACTATGTAGGTAGGTACTATGAGAATACCTCGTCACAGCTCGGAACAAACAGAAGAAACTCGGAACAAGTAGGATTCTTCAAATTTAACATGAATGTCATTGGCAAATGAATTTACTTTTGTTACTGAAACCAAAATTTCAGGAGACTCTTCTTCTTCCTCCCTGCACTGTCCCAACTCATTGTCTAGGAGGGGTCGGCTCTTCTTGTTCTCAGGCTATATCTTCTTCGGTTCTGGGTATCGCTTTCATCCAGGCTGTTTCTCTGTAATATTTTGGAGCATTGAGTCATCCAGGAGTTCTTTGCTCTTCCTTAGGATGACTGCCGATGAAGCTCCATAGACATTGCCTGCTTTGCTGTGTGTCTGGTGGTCTCCGTCTTATGTGCCCATACCATCTCTATTGACGTTACCCCAGCTTACTATTTATGTCCGTGACACCCAGGCTACCGCGAATGCGTGCACTTTTAATCTTATATTTTAGTGATACTCCTGCCAACCATCTAAGCATTCGCCTTTCTGTCGTTTCGATTTGCCTAGAGTAAGAGTTGTAGATGGTTAATTTTTTAGTTTCAGGGTCTAACAATAGTCTGGTATATCTTTCCTTTAAGTTAGGCATTTTCGGGTCACACAAGATTCCTGTTACGGATTTAAATTTCATTCATCCCATACCTATTCTACGGTCGACATCTGATATGCATTCTCCGTCTCTGTGAATGATTGAGCCCAGATACTTAAATGAGTCGCAGTTGGCTAATGTTACTCCAGTTGCATCGAAGGAGTAACAAACAGCAGGGAACTCTCTTGCTTTTAAAATGTTTTTTGTGTCGTAAAAATGGTTGAGAAGCACTGACATAGACAATGCGGTATGTCAATTAATTTTGTAATATTCAATAATTTATTTTAACACTGGTCGCAAAAAATGCATTTTTATCAGATGTAAGTCATCGTAAGCATATTATAATAACAGAATAATACACAAAGCACTCTCTCCAGGGTGAATTGCCTAAAACAAAAAAACAGAATAATAAATTATTGTCTATACCTTGAATCGGCCATCACCCCCAGTGATGTGATGTTTAGGAAAATTTCCCTTGATCTATAGGAGGATTTATTTTTAGAAAATGGGAAATTCAAGGAAATTTAGGAAAATTTAAGGAAAACGGGATTTTTTTTTTAAATTTGTGGAATTATAAAATTTTGCCCTTTATAAAGTGGTTCCGGAAAATGTTCATTCAACTAATGAAATGTGATTAATCATTCGAATGGTTCGAAATGTTAATACGATGTTTTTTTTTAATTTGATCAACGCAAATCTTCATTTTTCTTAAATTACAAATATTCATTTTTGTATATTATAAGAACAAGCAATCAAATTTGGTACCTAACATAGGTACCTATATAAAATATCTATAATTTTGATTCGATTCAAATAAATTCATTAATTTAAAGAGTTTCGAAAATTGAATTTTGATTTAATTTTTTGTCATTCTCGAATTTTGACATTTTTGACGATTTCGCGAGAGTTTTTGTAATAATTAAAAAATATTTTCAGATATATTGTGATGTGTTTGTAATAATCCAGAAACCTTAAACCTTCGCGGGGGTTAAAGAAGGTGTTTTGAAAGTTTCAAACATTTTCTATGCTTAATATAGCACTACGTAGACAACTCTTAACTCATATTTATTTATTTATTTATTTTTATTTTTATTTTATTTATTTATTGAAACAAAATACATATACATTATAAACAAATACTTTGACCGTCCAACTAGGAGATTTCCCGTTTTAGGACAGTCAAATTTCCTGGTTTAGTTCACATTAGGTAGTTGTTGTTTTTTGTAAAACATAATATTGTATCTAATAATTACAAATGTAAACATCATTTCAAGTACAATGTTATAAAGGCCGTAAAGCAGTTAAATATAGTGATAGTTGTAAAAGTACTGAGAAAAGTTACAAAGTTTAAATAAATAAAATGATAATATATTAAAACTATAAAGAAAACCAAAATATAAACTCATTGTTTTGTGAACAGAAAATAAAAACTAAATCTTAAAAATAAAAGCTTAATCTTAAAAATAAAAACTAAATCTTTCATCGATACATTTCCTATCCGAATGTTCAAACAGGAAATATATCGAAGTTTTTTTATTTTTTTATTTTTAAATTGTTTTTAAGAAAATATACGATAGGTTTGAGTAGAGGCAATCTCATTATTTTTATGTATTAATAATTTCATGATCTATCTTATATTTTAATAAAAAAAATAAATATATATAATAATAAAAATAATTTAAACAGTAAAGTGAATGAGAGATATCGAAGAGTTCTTCTCCGTAACTGAAAATTGAGAAAGATTATAAGTCTGATAGTACTAGTAATATAATTCTGATAGGAATAAATAGTTCTATAATTCTCACAGTGTTTATTACATTGGAATCTCAATCAAAACTATATCATGTAAAAAAAAGAAGGCAGGAATCGTTATCATTTGAAAAAAAAAAAATAAGTCATAGAAATGACATATTTGCATAATACTTTCGTACACAATAGCAAAAAACGAATAAATAAAAATATAAATATATATTCCAGTTATTTTAATCTGTTTGTTGTTAAATTGATAATTTTGTTTATGTTGCCATCTGTTAAATTATTTAAAATTATATTACACACAGTCTTGTTAAATTTCAATATATTATCAATGATACAAATAGTAACTTTAATCTAATTATACACATTTATATAAAAAAAATACATTCATTAGCTAATTGAATGGTTGCTGTGTGGTAAGTTTCCTAAACAAGGTGAACAGAGTAATCCAGAATCCAGGTATATGCTAACATCAGGGAACAATTACCTTCAGCTTTACAATATGAGATATATAAATGAGGTACGGGTCACAAATTCGCTGTTTCTATGTGAATAATTTGTGTACAAATTTATTTTTTAGAGAGTTATTTTGATTTATTTGAGACGTGTTCATAATATATATTATGTAAATTTTTCAGAAGTGAGATACTAATTTATTGACTAGCTGACAGTAATAATAAATAATTGCGTGAGCGTACATAACATTTTTGTTTATCTGTTCGTAAGCATAGATTCGCATTCGGCTCTTCCTAAGCTCAGAAGCCAGTCATTAACCAATTTACGCAGAATGCGTACACCTTTCGATTTCCAAGAATCGGGTACGAGGTTGAGCATTTTCGGGCCTAAGTAATAGAATTGCCTTTGAGCGAGGGATGACATAGTTGTAGGTGGAACTACTGGATTTCTTCTTGAATGCCGAGTGTCATGATAATGTTCGATGGAGGGGTAGTGTTGACGTTGTTTTTGTGTGTGTAATATAATTTTTCTTATGTATAGTTGTCGAACATCTAGGACACGGAACTCCTCGAATAATGCATCACTGGGGTACCTAAAAGGTATATGTACCTATATTTCCCCAAGCAAGCATATTTTGATTTTTATATATATAGATTTGAATAACTGGAATGTTACGAAACGTGCTCACTGTTCATAGCATCATACGGCGGAGAGAAAGTATAAAGTAAGTATCAGAAAATAATGTCGAAATGCGATGCTGCATCACTTATTATATAGGTAATTAATCACTCGTATAAGTTATAAGCTTTATAACGATTTCGATGAGTAGGTACTTTTACTAACAAATAATTAAAAATCCAACCCAAAAATAGTAGTCCTTCATAAAATAATAAGCAATTTGAAATAAAAAAAATTAATTTTGAAAAAAAATTAAATACAGTGGAATCCGTTTATAATGACATCGATGGGAAATGACAAACACGTCATACTAAGGGGACGTCATGCAAAGCATTTTGTAGAAAATAAACAACCTACTGTTGTTGTTAGGTATAAATGTATGTATTTATTTTAATAGACAGAAACACAGCATATTAAGACTCGTGACGTGAGAAAAGAGCATATTGACTCGTGACGAGAGAAACACAGCATATTAACGTCGTCGGGCGTCACGTGACCCTCCCGAACGCTGCCGAAGGTGTTAGGAATCATGTCTGTCACTACAACCGACATAATTTTCCATGAAAATAGGACATAATTTATTAAAAATGGGTCATAATAAGCGACATATCAGTATAAGCGAGTTCATTAGGTATATCCCACTTTTTTTATAAAAAAATTTGTATGAAAACCAAACTTCGATGTATAATTACGATATATTAAGCTGTTGGTCAATACAGGCGGAGTCGTAATAAACGGATTTCTACTGTACTTACGAAAAATAGGGAAAAAAAAATTTTTTTCGAAAATCGAAAAAAGTCTCGACTTGTTTTTGATACAAAATACATTCTTGGCGTTTTTCTTTACTTCACCACATTTTTTATAATATCAGTTTAAGAGGAAACAGGGTGGCGTTTGGTCCATACAAACGTATTTCCCAATTTTCTCTCTGGATTTTGACACCAGTGCAAATATTTTTTAATATCATATAGATATCAACGACTAGCATGTTTATCTATTTATTTATTTTGAATTAACGCCGATTAACGGCTTTTACATAGGAATTACAATAATTAAGTGGATTAATTAAATGGATACAGAATATGCATAGTTAAGAAAAAATATTCATATGCCAAAAAATTTAAAAGTACATATTGAAGTGACAGCATAAAGTAGAAAAAGAAAACCTCATATACATGTATACCTACAAGGTATTTTGAACTAAAAAAACAACTAAGTAAACTAAGTAAATAACGAAGTACGTAACAAAAATAAATTTAGAAATCCAAATCCAAAACAATAATAATTTAAAAAAGATGTAAACATTGATGAAGAATATAAAGTAAATTTGATTATAATACAACTGAGAAGCGTTGTTGGTAGGTTTTTTTGATAAGTTACTCCTTATAGGAGTTAGGGCCCTCCAAAATCGTTAAAATTGCCTGGTTTGAACGCCATCAACAGACGTTCACTTTACAAACTAGGCAACGTATTTTTTAAAAAGCAAAACTTACACAACGTGAGCATTTTCTTCTAATACAGTTAGTAAAAAAATCTTAGAAATCAGTCCAGTTTTAGAGGAGAAAAATGGGGAATACAAAACCTCGATATCGATGCTTTTGTTCAGGTATTATCATCAGCCTGAGATGTAGTTGTCCCTTTCTTTCAGTGTTCGGGGGAGTAAGACCGACTGTGACAGCAACAGTTTGGTAAAATATCCATTGTTCAAATTTTTCAGCGACCGGGTTTCCAAGAGGAGAATTTTTAAATCCTTCTTTCTTAAGAAAGAAGGATTTAAAAAACTAACTTGTACTCTTATTTATAAGTACCTACCTTGAATTCAATATGTTCAGTTGTTACATATTAAAATAAACGGAGGAGAATAAAAAATATTATCTTCTATTAACATAAAATTTATTTATTACGTAAGCACTCAAAGTTTAATCCCCAAAACATATATTTTGTATGCAAATATGATAAACTGTTTACAAAAAAACTGTATCTACCAGAAATCTCATTTTCTATGAATATAATTATGCAAGAGGAAGAAGAGGATATTTGTTTTAAATCTTTTTTCTCATACAAACTTATCACATAAAAAATATTCTTATTAAATGGCAGACAGAATATCAAAATTTGGGAGGCGTGCATACGGGTACCGCCGTCCGGGAACAATTTATTAGATAACCAACACCTCTGTCATAGGTCACCCCAAGTGGTTCCCTACGTTTGGTGACCTAGCAGGGATGCCCAGATTCATGGTATTGGTCACAATAAGGAACTCCAGTCCATTTTTTTAAATTTTTTAAAAATTAATAATGACCTTCTAACTTAAATAACTGCATATTTATTTTTATTTTTATAGTTAGTTTTAATAGTTAAAATAAATTTCAAAGTTTTAATTTTTCAAGATCCCCCGAAAACCACCGAATCTAGTGTGACGTCATCATGACCAACAGAAGTATGAATTTTGTAAGCAACTGGAATCAGCTGATCATGGCCGGCCATTTTGAATTTCAGCATTGGAGCATTTTATGGACGCGGTGACGTCACGCCTCACAAATTCAATAATACCAACTGGACAGGGTGTTTTAATGAACTGTTTTAAAATGGACTTTTTAATTTTTTTTTTTAAACTCTACATTAAATATTATTTAATAAAACTTATATATTCAGAATCAGCGTATATTGGTCTATATGAACATATTTTTTTAAAGCCATAATATTTTTCACTGGAGTTCCTTATTGTCCTGGTGTTGGTCACAGTTGCGCCTGCCCACCTACTGCAGATTGAGAGAGACTGGTTGAGGGAGACCGTTTGACCTTGCACTGCAGTGGGAGGGATGGATTCCTACATCATTCCTGGACACACTGACTCCCAAATTCCTATCCACCCCTTATACATTTTTCCTTCCCAGAAATTCCTTTCCTGAAAAAACCCTCCACACGGCGTCCCCAAAGATGACAGGCGCTGAGGGGAATAATTTTCCTCGAGGTCTCCCTTTTAGAGCTATTGTAAAAAAAGGCCACAAACTTCAGATCTAAAGTATTATTATTTAAAACATTTCTGTTTTTAAGATAACCGTTGGCTATGAAAAAGATTTCTAAAATCTTACATAGCCGATAAACCATAGAATAATAAATATAAGTAATATTGCTCATGTCCACATAATAGTTTTCTTTTTCATTTTCAGGCTTGCATGATACTTTCAAGTCTCTACCATACATTTTCCTGCCGTTCCGAAAACACGTTTGAGTGTTTCTTGATGTATGATCTGTTTGGCATTGCCCTCTCACTGCTGGCCATCTACACTTCAGGAGTTTACTACGCCTTCTGGTGTCACCAGGTAACCATTTTACTAACTTAATATAAAGCTTACCTAACCTAACCTAATTCAGTATCCGCCTACATGTACGTGAAAAATCAGTAATTATTCATAATCGAAATGCAATATATCTCTAGCTGTACTATCATGGCTTATGAGCTATGTTTATTGATTAGATCCAAATCAACATGTCGACGGTCCTGAAAAACAAAGTCAGATCTGCTAAAATCGTTTGTTTGACTTATTTTAATTTCCTTCCGCTATGTTTTCGGAATATTAAATGGATTTTTTTTTACATTAACTCCACACAGGAGGCCCTGAGGAAAATAATTTCCCTCAGTGCCTATGTCATCTTTGAAGATGTAGTGTATATAATGTCTAGAGATGGTCCTGATGACTTACGGGGAGGATTCAAAACAAAATTCATCATTCAGTGTTCATTACCCCCCCCCCGTATCTCTACCAATGTCCCGTTTTAAGGCCAAAAAAAATCTGGTCACCTTATGTATGAAAGATATTTTACATAGTCAATTGATATTAATTTTTTTTTACATTAGCTCCACACAAGAGGCCCTAAGGAAAATAATTCTCATCAGGGCCTATGTCATCTTTGGGGATGATGTGTGGAGGGTGTTTTTAGGGAAAGGAAGCGATGAAGTTCTGGGAAGGAAAAAGATATGAGGGGTGGGTAGGAATCTGTGTGTCCGGAGTGTGTCTAGGAGTGACGGACGAATGAATCTATCCCTCCCACTGCGGTGCAAGGGAATGTTCAGAGAGAGTCCTGTTAGAGAAGTCAAAAGATCTCCCTCAACCAATCTCTCCTGATCCAGCCTGCCAGGCAGTTGGATCCGCCAAGATCCGGACAAACCTAACCTCATGAACCCGGGCACCCCTGCTAAGTCACCATACGTAGCGAACCATTCGGGGTGACCTACAGAGGTGCACTTCAACAGAAAAACAGCAAATTAATGATTACAACTTAATAAAACCATGTACAATGTGAATTTAGTGAACATGTGTAATGTTTTTGTTTTTTTTTTACCAGAAAAAAACCATGTTTTATCAGATTAAAATCGGATTTATTATTTATTATGAATGTAGATACAATGAATTCATTAAAAATTGTATATTTTTATTATTTAAATGATTCCAATTTTAAAAGTAGATCATGATGAGTTTTGTTCAATTTTACTATCCTGTTTACACTGTCTCGTTATCAACCAAGAGGTGATTTTATAGTTATGTCCTCGAAATATCATAATTTTTAATAAATGCACTATTGATGAAGAGTAAATTAAAAATGAAATGGGATTAAAAAATAGATAAATATCCTCATAGAAACTATATTGTTACCTAAGCACTTAAAATCTTTTACAAACGGCAAATTTTTGACCATGAACTCTAATTTACACATTTATAATTGCACATTTTTAAAAACATTATTTTTTGTACAGCATTTGAACGAGTAAACATTTACACATACACTTAGATGCATGAGTAAAAATAAAATATTATATCATCTAGTGGTGTACTTTGAAAATTACTCCTAGATGGCGCTAGAAACTCCATTTAATACAAATTCAAGAAGGGAGGCATCTTGGCATTTCATGGCTGTCTTCCAACGTACGGGAATGCTAATCCGTATTCACTGGAAATCTTCAGCATTCTCTGAACTGGTAACATCGCCGCCTTTCTTAGTTGTTCTCAGTATGTTACAATAATTGAATTGTAATCTCAGCACAACAACCAATCACCATTATGTGACCTTATTGATGTTCTAATGAGCTTCGTGGTCCATGCGATTGCCTTTTTTAGTCAGACTTAATTTATTTGCTTTCGAGTTAGTTTAATTGAATATCTAGGCGTTATCAAATTAATATAGATGTTGTGAAATTGATTGCTTGGTTTGGAGACCGTGATTCAAAGGTTTGACAGCTATGGTAAGGATCAAAGTGCAATATGTTTGTCGCTGAACAAAAATTAATATTTCTGGATGCGTCTTGGTTTGGCAATCTTACTTATAAATAATTATAATTACTGAATTGTTTGAGTCATGTGAAACTTTCAGTAGAGATAATAATAATTACTAGGTTTTAATCATTTATCCGTAAACATCTCAGCACCTAACTTTTTGCAAATCGACTACAGTCAAAACAACATGCTCGATTTAAAGATTGTAACTAGACAGTAACCGACTAATTCATTAAAATATGTACTAAAAACCCATGTGCATAACCCATGTACATAACCCATGTACATACCCATCCCATGTACATAAGTCATAAATGCCTAAAAGCCTTAATATATAGCAAAAAAATATTTTCCATTATATTTAAGTTAATGCTTCGTTAACATAACGGTCTTTGATCTCTCCTAAGTGGATGTGTTACCCTCAACAATAAAATTTAATAAATAATTGATTATTGTATTATTTTTACTTTCAGGAATTACAATTGTTCTACCTCATAACAGTTACCCTCATATTCGTGGTGGCAATGTTGGCACAACTTCCTCAGTTCAAAATCAATGCCAATATCAAGATGATGATCTTCGTTGCCTGGGCAGCTTATGGAGTATTGCCAACGTTCCACTGGGCAATTGCAATGGGAGGATTCGATAACCCTATGGTTCAGGTTAGTTCCTATCTACTTTTATGGCCCATGTTCAGTAGAGTGATGAGTGGTATTCAAATCACTGTTTTGAGAATGCCGTCCATATATAGTCCAATACACTATTGAGTAAAAGATGTCCACGTAGCGGCGAGAATATTTTCTGATTCGCCGACTGCTCAGATCCTACTTGTGAACTTGAATGTATAAGTAGATTAGTGTACGTCCATAAGTCGACAGTACAAGATTACAGCCCCCGCACGCAGCAGCCTGCGCACGAAAGAGTGAACGGTTGTTCAGCTGCCAAGCCAAAAAATAGGAAAGATTCCATTTGAGTCAACATAATTTCTACAAAATGGTAATTTTTTCTTACCACTAAAATGTCTTCAAATTAATTATACGGCTTAGTTGCCACTGTAAACAGGCCATTGGTTTCATTTAAGATTTCATGGCCAACAGTCTTTTTATTTGACTTTTGAGGTGTTGCACTTCTCCTGAAGCTGAGCATTTCTTGGAAACTGATCAATCTCCTTTTGTTTGATTCTATAATACTGGAAAGTCCCAAAACTTATGGAGTTCATCTTATCATAAAAGAGAAAGAACTTCACGAAATCTCTAATAACATTAAGAGGGCCAACGGGATTGCATTTATTAAATCGTAGAATTCAGCTTCGGAGGGTATTTTCTGGAAACCACATAAAAGAGGATTACATATTACTTCTAGAAAAATAAATATACTTTTCTCAGCACTCAAGACACATACATGGCTTATTAATGCCCTGATGATGTACACTGCAAGGCTGTCCGAAATGTTACAACAACATAGATTACACATTAATAACCATAAAGTCTAACAAGACTAAACAATTAGTTTTTCACTCTGTAATGATTATTGTCACATTACATTTCTTTTTATTTTACCAGTAACTGATTTATGGATAAATATAGAAGCAAAATCAACATAAGTACCTAACAATTAATTAAGTTTTACTTAATGATAAACAACTTGTGTCAATTATATTCGGTGCATTATTTTCATGAAAAAGTATTTTTGAGTAAACAAGTCATGTATTATCGATGCGACAAATTTTATGCTGATAATTATGATTGTTACCTAAACTTAGGAACTTAACTTATTAGGGGCCATCCATAAATTACATCACATGTTTTTTTTACCTCCCCCCCGTCCCTGTCACACATCGTCACATGTGTGAGACCCCCTCCCCCCAAGTGTGACGTCACATATTTTGTAATTTTACATCTAAACATTTTTTGCGTTTTTATCATTTAGATTTTTACATGTGATACCACAGAGCTGATGACCCCCCCCATACCCCTTGTCACACAATGTCACACTTCTCTCCCCCCCCCCCCCCCCTCCCCCCTAAGGTGTGACGTAATTTATGGATGGTCCCTTATATTATTAGTGTATAACTAAAAAATATGCGTTAAGAAAAATGAAGATAATATGGGTGGTTCTTAGTCGAAGTATGGTACAGTTAAAAGTGACCGAATTAGATATCGACACCTTAGCTCAGTGGATAAGAGCGCCCGACCCGGAAAGTAGGGAGGTCCTGGGTTCGAGTCCCAGAGGTGTGAATATCTTTTTCTGATTTTTCTGTTTCCAGATGTTCGATTGAGTTTCGCTCATAATGTCTTCATTTAATTAAATATTACAGTTTGAGGTTTTACTCATAAAAAGTTAAAATAAAAAATAATAGCAGTTATTATTGTTGCTTCACTGGTTTATAATATCTGCAACAACTTGCAAAGCATGGTCCCAAAAGAAGTTTTTGGTCAAATTATTGATTCTTTTGTATAAAAAATTCATGAATGCATGCTTATTCATTATACATGTAACATTGAATAAGACAAAATAATACATGACGGATGACATTTGCCTTTTTAAAATTTTTTATATTAAATAATAAAATATTTGTTTTGTTTTAGTTGCTGTTCCCCCGTGTCATTGGAATGTACGTCATCAGCGGGATTGCGTTTGCCATCTACTTGTTCAAAATCCCGGAAAGATGGTGCGCTGGAAAGTTTGACTTCATCGGCCATTCGCACCAGTGGTGGCACATGTTCGTAGTGCTCGCCCTCTATTACTGGCACAACTCCGGCATGATGTATGTTCAGTACAGGATGAACCACGGCTGTGCCAACACCATGAGGATATTCTAATTATTAGAATAAATAAATTATACTTCTATTCTGTGATACATTTTTTTTGTTACAATCTTTACATTGCTCTAAGCAATGTTAAAATGACGATGAGGAGGTGTGAAAATCTCATATTGTTTGTATATAAATAGACAAACCAATTCATTATAAATCTTCTTTGTGAGTGTCGTAGAATATGCACTTGGTTAAAGACAGTAGAGTTCGTGATGTTTGATTGGCTCAATGGTAAATGAACCATTTTGGAATCGGACGTTTTATCATCAATCAATGTACTCGTTTTAAATTGATGTTAGCTCAAGAGAGATGTTAGAATATCGTATGGAGTAGCTGAGAAGACAGGGTAATGATTTTTATTATTTCGTTAGTAAGAATTAGAACACTTCACCAGAGGTTTACATTTATATCTTTGAATGCATGTTGATGTGGCCATTAATTGCATATTTTGCCAGTAAATAATGGTTGTGGTAAAGGCATCAAAATATAAAGGCTCAAGTTAGTCAGAAAAAGAGATAACCTCAAAATATGTGCGGACTTGACCTATATCAGCATATCGCTCGCCAGACATTCATATTAGGAAAATATGGGGAGCGATATCGTGATTTAAATAAAGCCCCCTTTCATTATGAGACTCTCGCCCGTGACTAGCTTAATGCTGCGTATACATGTATGAACGATGAAATTCCACAATGATTCCATGAACTATGGGAAAGGAACGAAGCAACTGCAAGCGTTTGCAGTAGCTTCGTTCCTTTCCCATAATCAGAGGCTCAGTTCGCGGTAATATTACACGTTTATATGCAGTATATTATAAATGCTTAAAAGATTCAGCAGTGGTGTTGTGATCTGTTAATTCATTATTATCATCCATCTCTAATTTAAGGTTACCTATTAGTTGGTAAAGTATGACAGTGATGCCAATAATATTATTAATACCATATTGAAACTAAGTAAGTGCCTATCTACGTGGGCACTCTTTTTCCATATTTTGTAGAATGTGTACAACTTTTGCACAAACCTTGCCTCTACAGATGCACTACCTGTGGTACCATTAATATTCGTTTGGTACGTTGAATGAAGTATAGATATTTTTATACTAAATAATAATACATTATTATATAAATGTAATAAATAATAATTGATCTTTCTCAAAACACAATAATGTGTAAGTGCTTTTGATGGGTGATTTTACTGGTATTTTATTATTAATATAAGAATAGCAACAAAATGTGTTGTTTTATTAGACTTTGATATTGATTACAAAGGTTTAATAATTTTTAAATCAGAAAAATCAATCAACGTCTTTCCTGTTTTATGGGAAGCAATAATTTACTGGTAAAATATTATAACAATGTTCAAATGTACTGATTTTTAAAAACACGAATTTTAAGGAAGCTGTACAATTATCATTTGAATTTAATTATTGTGCGCTAACTTGTTTTAAATTAAGAAAATATATGTTTTTTTCTTGTTTTATTTTTTTTAATGGATGTTTTTTTACACATTCTTTTGTTTTTATTATCTAATGCAATGTTATAAATATTATTTTGTTACAATAAATTTAATAAAAAAACAATAGCTTTATTTTAGTCGCCCTACACACACGAATGTTATCACACATGATACGTCCGCTATCCAGACGCAACAAGCCATATCACATACACTCAGGTGAAAAAATAACTATACCCGAAACCCACAAAAACGTTTGTATAAATCAAGATTGTTCCTGCATTATCGCGATGCTAAGAGATGTGTCCAGGTATTTTTGTCTCTCCCATACAAGTCACGCTGCTGCTAGTCAGTGGTACCCTCTACGCGAGTGGCGCGGTTTATATAATCGTTTAAAAACCCGATGTTTTTTTACCTACTTTTTGAATAATAACCTAGAGGCAGGGCGGTTAATCCACGAAATGGACTGAAAATATTTTTCCTGAGTGCAATTTTATTTATTATAATAATTTTGCTACACCATGGGGCTACTTGCATGACATCTATCGTATGTAGGTACAACAAAAGTCTTTCAACGAATTATTCATGTTCTGAACCTTTTTTAAGACACGAGTGCTTTATGGCTATTTTTAATAATGTTTCAATATAAATTTCATAGATGGCACTCATCACCAAGGTATACGTTTTTATAAAACTCAATGTCTATATTAAATAATGTATTCAAAAGAATATGAAAAAATCTCAAAATTATAGAGGGGAGTTAGGTAAAATTTTTATTTCAACAACGGATTTCTCTATCAGCCATAATTTTATTCCTCCTAAGAAATTATTTATAAGAAACGCAGAACCTTTAATTCACAAATTACGTAAAACTTTGTTTTTCGAATTTTTATAATTTAATAATAAATAATATACACAAATTGCTTTCTTAAGTACCTACAATACATCATCATCTACCCACAAAAAATCATCAGGTTGTAATTTACAAAAAAACTCTAATTATGCAATAATTAGCACCATTTGAAAAAGGTGACCGGCCAACTCGGAATGAAACCAACTCAGAACCATTTCAGATAAGTCATTTAGTGTGATCAAAAAATATAAATAAAAAATTGGTTAAATAGGTTAAGTTAGGTTAGGGTTATCGGCTAATTTTAAATTATTTTTTTATCACTCTAAATGACTTATCTGAGATGGTTCTGAGTTGGTTTTATTCCGAGTTGGCATGGAACCTTTGAAAAAATGATCCTCGCTTAGATTAGGTACTTACTTTAGCTTACTCCTATTATAATATTACCTTCCTTTAAATATAATAAGATCAAATGTGCGTGCTTATGCATGTAGATACGTTATGTCTGTAGATACGTGATATATCGTGTTGCCAGCTCCAATCTCCAAACCTCTATGAGCTGGCGTTACAGTGTAATTTAAAACGGTTTTCTGCGTTTAGTTTTGGTGTAGTCGTCAATTAACCTGATACGAAGAACTTTTGAGCTATAAATAGTAATGAGATTTTTGTGAATTTCAATTGCAGTTAGGTGTACTCCATGCGTTTGCTAGAACAATTGCTAGAATCTTGCTAGAACAAATCCAGAGTAATGGCCGGTTTTAATGAAATACCCAATAATCAATTTGGGAGGCGGGAATGGGTACCGCCGCCCCGGGAATCTTTATTGGATAACCAACACCTCTGCCATAGGTCACCCCAAGTGGTTCGCTACGTTTGGTGATTTAGCAGGGGTACCCGGGTTCATGGGGTGAAGTTTGTCTAGGTCTTGGAGGCGGATGACCAGGACACACTGAACCCCAGATTCCTACCCACCCCTTAAAACTTTTTCCTTCCCAGAACTCTCCTTCCCTTCCTTTCCTTAAAAAACCCTCCACACAGCATCCCCAAAGATGACATAGGCCCTGAGGGAAATTATTTTCCTGTGTGGAGCTCATGTAAAAAAAAAATCGCCGATTTTGTCACTTAATTTGGATATTGTTCTAACTGACATTTTTTTCAAAAATGACAATTAAAATTGAATGCCAAAGCATGTCTTTTGCTCATTTCTATACCCAAAATAATTTTCAGATCCATCTGTATTGTATTTTCGAATATTCGATAATTTATTTTGCAAGGTTCTATTATCACTTATACTCTCTTTTTGTTTGTATCTGACAGTTGATCATTATTATGAGGCGCGTTGGTTGGATAGGATCTAACTTCGTCACTTTGGTTGGATAGGGTCTAACTTCGCATTACCATG
The DNA here is from genome assembly GCA_936435175.1 of Glyphotaelius pellucidus. NCBI lineage: Eukaryota > Metazoa > Arthropoda > Insecta > Trichoptera > Limnephilidae > Glyphotaelius > Glyphotaelius pellucidus. The sequence goes on along the minus strand of OW386538.1, from coordinate 26,717,682 downwards.
TTTTGAGGTTTTAAAGTTTGCAAAGATGAATTTTCGAAATCTAATAAACATTTTTATTTTATTTTTAGGTTCATTCTTGTGTATTTTAGTTTATCATATTTTTAGAAAATATGTAAATAGTCGTGGCATTAGAGAAATGTAATTAGAACTTTATGCAATGAATTATTATGCCCTAGCTGGTTGCGTACGGTTCTATTTGCATGTTTAAAATGGTGTTATAAAATGGTAGGTAAATGTCCTATTTAAATATTTTCCTTTAAAACATGTTAAATTAAAATTCTTTGCACAAGATTCAACCTCAAAATCAGAAATTGGTAAATAGATTATGAGAAATCGTCTTTGCAACATTTGACACCTCAATCTCAGAACAAGGCAAAATGAAGTGACAATTTGTCTGGGTGGCCGAGATTACACGCTTGAAAGTGATTTGATTTGAGCTGATTTCCTTTTAAGTTATGTAGTGCTTATTTAAAAATATTTCCGAATCTTTTTTTATAACAAAACCAACAAGAACCTAACAGTGACATATTATTCACATACCTTCAGTCCGCGAAGACAACATAATGACCCATATTCCAGAGTAGATAGACAGAGTATGTACATAAGAGAAGTGAGTGCCTTCGGGACGGGAGGGCAGGTCCTGAATCCAGAATGATGATTAACGTCCTGCTCGCCGTTGATCTCCTGATCCCTCCCCGTAGCTTGTGTATACCTCTCCGCTCCGATGTACCTCCAATGTTCCTGGAATGTACCTTGGATGTTCCTAGGATTCCAGGATAAGGCGGCGAGTTTCCTTTTACCAACCATAACTCTTTTTTATTGCCCACTGCCGCCCGCGCCGGAAAGCCACTTCATGTCCTGGCACCGCTATACTCTCTATAGCCACTAGCGGTAGACATAGCCGCTGACTTCAAACCAAAACAACTGTTTTCATATTATATTGCATAGGTAACCTAATTTTTTGTGTGTGCTTGTAAATCACTTTTAAAAATACGTTTTTATATTTCTAAATTAGGCATTTTTTACATAAAACTTAAATTTGGATTTAGGGACTAAATTGAAATATTATTTTTTTATCTAAAGGTATATATTATGTATAGCAAATATCTGGTACAGATGAGTGCTACTTTATTTATTAGTCTTTTAAATTTATTGTAAAATATAGACCATTAAATAATTAAATTTTTAATGATTTTAGAGGAAAATTTAGATTTTTTTTTGTGAGTTAATAAAAATTTAAAAATATATTTAACCTTACCTTCTTTATAAATATAATGAGATATATAGGTATTATAAAATAAAAATTATTTAAAAAACCTCTTTGAATGGCACGATCTTATTCGACGAAAGCAAATATTAATTTTAGTTAGGTAACTGAAATTTTGATTGCAGAATTTTCTATCGCCCCGAACGCAAAAAGATCTTTTATAGTAATGGTAAATTACAAGGTTTTTTTCAAAAAATTATTCGTAATAAGCGTGCCCAGTGTTTCGAAAGCTTACCACTAATTATGCCCTTCAAAAGACAGTACAATAATTACAATATTGTAACGTTGTGAATCAAAATGCTTTTTCAAATAATTTTTATTATTTATTATATATTTACAAAGAAGGTAAGGTAAAATATTTATAAATGAAAACAAATAACTGTGTACACCACTATTTAATTAACAATATCGATATGTTTCTTCGTCAGGATAATAAGTTAATAAAAAATAACAAAAGACAAAAAAGTATAGACAAATAAGAACATAGAAAAAAATTTGCAGCTTTTCATACCTTGCTAAGTAGATTAATTAATGTTCCCTTATATTTGACTAATTTTAAAACAGAATTAAATACTATAAAACAAATTGCAATCAATAACGGTTATACTTCACAATTAATAGATAATATGTTAAACAAAAAATACAAGAAAAAGTTTTTTAGGTCTTTTGTAGTTATCCACACGTAGTTGACAAGGAAAATAATTGGAGAAAAATTGTATTTTTAAATAATAACACTTCAAATTTAATAATTAAAAACATGCCAAAAAATATCCAACCAGCTTTTTACGCCAATAACAAATTAAAAAATTATATATTAAATAACAAGGAAAAAGGTGTTTTATTGAATGTATCTGGGGTTTATAAATTAATTTGTAATGATTGTAACTTTTTTTATATTGGGAAGACCTCTAGAAAATTTATTAAAAAATTATTCAGAATTTGCCAACCACATTTTAGAAACAAGTCATTACACACTAACACAACGGGTATACAATTAGATAATTTCGAAATTTTAGAAATTAGGAAAAGTGTTAATAGTAAATTAAATATTATAAATAACCAAACGTTTTTTAAAAATAGCCATCTTTTAAATTTATTTTCGTATTAATACTTATATTTATAATAATTTATTTTGTTTTTTAGACTTTCTGTTTTATTTCAAAAGATTTTTATTATGTTAATGTAATTTTTTACCGATCATAAAATAATTTTTATATTTTATTTTATATAATTGTTTTTTTATGATATTTTAAGTAATTAATCACCTCTCCTATCTAATATTTTGTCTATGTTCTTATTTGTCTATACTTGTTTGTCTTTTGTTATTTTTTTTATTAACTTATTATCCTGACGAAGAAAACATAGTTTTCGAAACATGTCCATATTGTTAATTGTGGTGTACACAAAGTTATTTGTTTTCATTTATTAATAATGATGCCACAAAGTGAATTTGCAAAGTTTGAAGAAGTTAAAATATTTATTTTTAGTAATTTTCATTAAATCACAAAAATTTTACAAAGTTGCCTCTAAAATCGTGAAAAAATGATTTATTTAATGGCTTAAATTTCATAATAAATTAAAAAGATAAATTTATAAAGGAGCATGTATCCGTAATAGGCATTTGGTATACCTTTTGACTTTTCTGTTTGGCTGTGCTCCAGTTGTTTAAAAGCATTTGAACAATTTATCAAATTACAAAGTTACTTTTCAAGTTCTCTGAAGGTTCTGTTGAAGTTCTGTTTTTATGGCATTATTATTATTATTTTTTTGTTATAAAAGAAAGACAAACATTCTCGGGTTACGGATAATCCAACAATGTTTGAAAATCTCCTACTACCACCAAAGAAAGCCGAAAATGTTGCTTGTGTTGTGATGGAGGACTTAGCCAGCCGAGGAATCGAACACGCGACGCCCGGGTGAGACCCAAACGCGATGTCCACTCAACCACTGACCGGTCTTTGGATGGATTTATGGAACAGTTGCTTAAAGATCAACTGAAATAATAGAATAATACGTTTAATTAAAAGAAAATTAAGAATTGTAAAAGTAATTAATGATTAAAAGTGTACCTACTCTTCTATTAAAGATCCTTAATAAATAAATATATTGTATCTGTATTGTACCTATTTGAAATTCAAATAAATAATTTAGTTAATATAAAAAAAATTTGTTTCTTATTTATGTTGAAACTTAATTAAGGGGGGCATGAAAATATTTTTTTTTTGATTCGGAGAGGCTCGGCGAAATAAAGGTTGGGAAACCCTGATCTATAGGATTTAGCCTACGAGAGAATGATATAGTAGTATCGGTCTTCTCTTTGTGCGGTGCTTCCGTAGCCTATCGGTCTCCTCTATGTGCAGTGCTTCGTACCCACGCCACTCTTGTTTATTCTAGTTTTCTGAAGGATTCACTTTTATCGCGTGTGAATTACACACTCTGATTTATTTTTAGTTTACGAAAAAATTGGTAAAATTAATGCAGGTTCAATAGAAGCTTGCCTAGCGAAGCATATTATGCAATTTCTTCATTATTTTTTTTTAAATTAAAATTTTTCTTGTGCCAGCTTCACCTACATTTACTGACTAGATATGAATAGGCAGGTCCTTTAATTTTTGTAAATAGCGCTCAAGAGTTGGAACTGCTCCAGACTATCTGGAGCCAGTGGGACTACAGTATCCCCAATTGGGATATGTTGTGAGGCTTAATGAAGAGAGGAAGGGAAGGAAATGAAGTTGAAGATTGAGAAGTACATAGGTGCCTGGCTTTTCAGATCTGGTCACCAAACACGGCTAAAGGCATTTTACGTGATAATGAAAGTGGAACATTTTTCTAAAAACTCAGAGGGACTCTTATTAAGGTGATCCAATAGTCTAGGAAAAAATCGAAACGGAATTCACGCCCCTTTATGGGAGGAGTTTAAAAATACTTGAGAAAAAGCTTTTGGAAAGGTTGGAAAAGGTATTTGAAGATTCTTTTTTACAGGATGACTTCGTAAAGGCCTGTAAAAAACATTAACTCCCTTTTTACGCATTTTTTATTGTAATAACAAGGAAATTTAAAATTGATTTCACGGAACCAAGCGACGCGGAGCCTAATACGTTTACTCCCCGCTCCGTCCGGGGCTGAACTGATGCAAAATGGTTGTGGCAACTCAGTAGTCTTTGGGTGGACTGCATAAGGTTTACTTTGAAAATCCAAATTCGTCGAATGTCAGCCGTATTGTGAAACAAAAACGCGAAAATGCATATTTTATTTTATTTTGTGAATTTGGACGTAATTTTTTTTTCGATTATCATAAAAAAAACTGAATTTGCTACATTAAACAATAAAACCAAATCTGAAAAGGGGTTTATAAGTAGGAGAGTTTGCACTTGAAAGTGTTTTATTATGGACCTAATTCTTAATTTTTTCTAGGCTTATTAAAAGACTTGAATGACCGATAATTTTAAGGGCCAAGATATGTTCTACACGCGGTATTTAATTGAAGCATATATAATACATCTAAGCGATCAAATTTTCAAAACACATGATTTTGTATGATTTTGCATTATTTCGTATGGCTTCATCTTAAGATTTTTTGAAATGGCGATAACATAAGTTAGTTTAAGATTGTGGCGCGGAGAACGCCGTGAAAATTTCTACTCCAACAAATTTCCATTAGACCTTTAATATCTTAAAGAATTTCTGCTTCATTAATCAATTAGTTGAACACGAAAATAAATTAATGCCCGTGATTTTTATTTGCGTGCCATTAAAAAGATCTGGTGGCGTGCGGAATTATTTGAAATAAATTCTGTTTTTAATTAGGCACCATGCTCCTCGCTTTCCCCATTTCACTTTATTCTTTTTAATGGTATTTTTTAATGTGCGTCAATTAATTTACCCTCGTCCTGGGGTTCTTACCTGCCCCGACTCCTTCCCCTCCCCCGAACTGCCTTAAGATCTATTGCCTACAAACAAAGCGGTGAGCATTAATTTAAAGAAGCTAACTATTTATGCGGTATTTTTAAAGCTCGGGATGTTTCCATTTTGTGTTGTAGATACTCGTTAGAAAAAGGCTCTTCGTTTTAGATACTTCTTATAACTTGTGTATAACCAATTCAAGGAAGAAATTTGCATGAAGCAGGTTTGACTAAATATTTTGTATATTTGACGGCCTCCATGGTTGCGGGGCAAGGCCCTCGATTAGCGATCCGGAGGTTGCGGGATCAAATGCCGGCGTGCGCAAATAAATTTAATTTGATGGATTAGTGTTCTCATTTCAATTCAATTCCATTTCAATTTAATCATTTAAAAATTGCGGCGTGTTCCAGAGTGAGAGATACTCTCAGTATCGCCCTGGTATAAGACCACCATTCAGAAATGAAATGTTGCTTGAAATGGCTTTAGCCGTGTTTGGTGACTAGATCTGAATAGCCAAGTACTTCCCCAAGTTCCTATTCCCCACCTCCTTTCCGAAAGTTGGGACTCTTGTAAAAACTCTCTTAAAAGAAATACAAAGTTCCCTTCAAATTTTACGGACAGTTTATTAATATTTTGGTCACCGTTAGATTCTGTTTAAATACTTAGCACGGGTTTATCATATTTTTTTCGTTTCACGTCGATTTTTTATTTGCTAATTTCATTACGCCAATCTATCAAAAGGTTTTGCAATTTCTGTTCATCGATTATCCCAAAAGAATTCTGGCTGCCCACCCCCATTGTGACAAAAAATTGCAATGAATATTTTATTTTTTAATGTTGTTTAAAAATATGATCACGTGAAATTGCTATTAACTAGTTTGCCTACAGAATTTTTGATAACAGTGATATATATAGATTAATAGATACACTAATTGCAAATATGTTTCAGAAATAATATCTCGACATGAAAACATTGTTTTATACATCGAATTTGTTACATTAAAAATGTCGATATTTACGTGGGTAAAAAAGCCGCTTTTTTGCTTACCTCGGCATTATCTACTAAAATTACATACGTAGTTTTTTCATATATAGGTACTGTATGTTCATAGGTAGGTGTCTCTTCTTAGAAAATTCGTGGTGGAATTCCATTATAATAATTAAAACAAATATAAAACCTTTTTTCACTTAATTTATTTGTGACTGGTTTTAGCCTAAGGCCTTTTTATATGAAAACCGTACAAGAGTCCCAACTGCTCCCGTCTGGAGACAGTGAGACTATGGTATCCCCAATTGGGGTATGTTATGAGGCTGAAGGTCGTGGGAGGGGAAGGAGATGGGGAAGAGGAAGGCGGGAAGTTTCTGGCTATTCAGATCTGGTCACCAAACACGGCCAAAGCCATTTCAAGTAACGTTTCGATTCTGAATGGTGGTCTTACGCCAGGGCGATACTGAGAGTACCTTCCACTCTAGAACGTGCCGCAAATATATTATATATAATTTTAAATGAATTAATTGTGAAATAACAAATTAATCAAATAAAATTTATATGCCACGCCGGGATTCGATCTCGCAACCTTCGGAATGCGAGTCAAGAGCCTTACCGCCGGCCTTAACTGGCTAAAACTGGTTATGGTCACAATTTTTTTTTTTGCATGAGCTCCACACAGCAGGCCCTGAGGAAAATAATTTCACCCAAGGCCTGTGTCATCTTTGGGGATGCTGTTTGGAGGGTTTTTTAAGGAAAGGAAGGGGAGGAGAGTTCTGGGAAGGAAAGGGGTTTAAGGGGTGGGTAGGAATCTGGGGCTCAGTGTGTCCTGTCATCCGCCTCTAAGACCTAGACAAACCTCACCCCATGAACCCGGGCACCCCTGCTAAATCACCAAACGTAGTGAACCACTTGGGGTGACCTATGGCAGAGGTGTAGGTTATCCAATAAAGGTTCCTGGGGCGGCGGTACCCATTCCCGCCTACCAAATTAAGTGGAAAAAAGCTTTATAATTGTTTTGATATATTATTAATTTTATTTTGATACATTATTAACATGTTGAATATTTTAGGCACTTCTGAGTTCATTGTCATATTTATTATTATATAATGGTACAAGCGTGCCTTCATTCTTTGTGAATTGTGCTCATGTTCTACTTTCCACTTTTATTCAAAGTTAGTTATAGATAATATTATTCAGAATCAAAATTCTAGTTAAACGGATAATTTAGAAAAACTGTTTCTTTTTTCAGTAGATAATATATTAAATATTTTTGTTTTCGTATGTGTTTAGTAAACAATTAATTGTACTCTGTCGCAATCCGTGTATCATTATTTGAAGTCGATTGTCCCTTCCACCCCTAGCGATACTTACAGCTCACGCATCGGCAAAGTGTCTTACCCTCCAGGACAAAATGGCGCTTAGAGGACCGGGGGAGGGGGAGAGGCTCGCGAGAGGCCCGCGCCGGGAGGAGGGCCGTTGCCGTGGAAACACTTGCAGCGCAGCTTGCACTTCGTAGGGGAAAGGTTACACCTACGGGGGTATTATACCATTATATGTAGGCGCTTTTCCCGTAACGAGCGGCGTAGCTGGTTGCTAGTTACTATGAGAGGTTCTACGACTATATACACAATGCATTGAAACATATCTAGAGAAGAGTGAAAAATATGTACTGAAAGATGTGTGCGAATTATAACGTTGAATATTCTTGAATTAGCTAAAGCAATCATCTTTTTTATGTCACACAACACTCCCAACTGCCCGATCGTTTGGTGCCAGTGAGACTATGGCTTTAAAAAATATAGGATATGTTGTGAGGCTGAAGGTAGTGGGGAGTATTTGGTCACCAAACACGGCTAAAGAATGGTACTCTTTTGTCTGGGCGATACTGAAAGCATCTTCGACTCTGAAACATGAAGCAAATATGTTATTTATTTTGAATTTTAAATGAACTAATTGCGAGGCAACAAAAAATCGATTAAATAAAATTTACACGCGCATGCAGGGACTTAAGTCGCCGCTATCCGAATTTCTTACATATCTCCCTTAAGGGGGTATTCTAGTCTAGAAGCACGAATTGTAGGTGTTTTTTCAGGTGCAATAAAAAAAAACAATAATATTTTTACCAACTTTTATTTAAGCAAATATTTATTAAACATTAAAGAATCCATTAAAAAAAGATTCAAACGAAAAAATTAAAAACTCAAAAAGTTACAGGGTGTTGAAGTAAGGGGTCTCAAAAAAATGGCGCGCCCTGGTTGACACGATTGCAACCCTCCCAGTAATCTAAAAAAAAAAAAAAAAATTCTTAATCCAAACAAATGCGGCTATGGCCCGAACTAAGGAAAAGTAAAAAAAAAATTTTTTTCGCTGTTTGAAATAAAAAACACGTTTTTGTACCAGTTTTTTTGACTTTTGAAATTTTTTAAATATAGTAAAAATTGAAATTTTGTTATAGTTCTAGTTCCCGCCATAGAGGATTGTATATAAAATGCTCACAGCAAATTTCAAGTAAATTGGTTAAGAAGAACTTGAGATATCGTGTCAACCGTCCCGAAAAAAGTGGTTCGGAGAAAAATGCGTTTAAAATTTTGTTCTATTTAGATTTTGGTTAGATTCCGTCTAAACCGCGATATTAAAATAATTATAACTTTTAAAATAATTCGAATTTCGAAAAATCTTCCGGAGATATTTTTGAATATTTAAACTTTGGAAATATGAAGAAAAAAAATATTGTTGTTTTTTCTAGTCTAGAATACCTATACATTTAAAGTTTTTAAGCTTTTAAAAAATATATGTTATTTTTGAAGATAATATCAAGATACTTTCCACGCTGAAACGCAAATTATATGAAATTCCCTCGATGGAAAAAAATCGCAAAGTATGCTCCGAAAATTATTTAAAACAAGTCTATTTCTATTATTTTACAAGTTATATTTGTGAAAAAATTCACAATGTTTCTCTAAATGATACTTAAGATCCCTTCCACGAGATGTTTGCTCTATTTTAAACGAGTCATGTATTATTAAGCATTTTCCCAATTTTCGCATCAATTTTGTCATTGAAAATATTAGCGCGCTCTGTCCAACATTCGTAATTACATATCTCTCCATCTTCTTCTTTTTGGGCCGGGAAGCGTCGCCTTAAAATTTCCGAGTTAAATTGTGTGATAATGTATTCATAGAAAGCTATACCTGTTATAAAATCAGTACCGGAAAGCGGCCAATAGACAGCTGCTCCTGGAAAGCGTGAATCTTGAAAACTGAAAGCTTCCCAAGGCTTTGCGTTCCGTTGGCTTTGAACATCGCGCCCTAAAGCCCAGCCAGTTGGTCTCAGCAAGCGCTGGAAGAACTTTCAGATAAAGTAGACACATCTGAAAAGTTCAGAAGCTCTGTGGACTGTCGAAGCTCGAAGCGTTGCTTTTAAAATAAAGACAAATTGGTAAGTAGTATATACCTACCGACTGTAAAGGGTTCCAAGAATATTGAAATATCACTTCGTGGATCTAAAGCCAACAATCCTGAAATTTTTTAAATCCTTCGTCGTCATTTTTTATTGCAATTGTTTGAATTATTTAACAATATTTGCATTAAGTTCCAAAGTGGAAGAATTCTCACCATGACACTTCGTGGAGAACAGTTATGTAGCTGCTTTATTGTCATACCCTTTCTTTCTTTTTTTCTTTTTTCTTTTTCTCCGCAGGGTATTATATTTGACACTACTATGTTTTATATTTCATTTTGATTATCATTATTCCTTTTATAATGTTATATAGCTGTTTTATTGTCAAACCCTTTCTTTCTTTTTTCTTTTTCTCTGTAGGGTATTATATATGACACTACTTTGTTTTATTTTTCATTTTGATTATCATTATTTCTTTTATTATGTTATGTAGCTGATTTATTGTCAAACCCTTTCTTTCTTTTTTTCTTTTTCTCTACAGGGCATGGCATTTTTGACACTACTATGTTTTATATTTCATTTTGTATTATCATTATTTCTGTTATCATTACAAGCAAGCATTTCCGTCTAGTATAAACTTAACATTAATTTCTCATGCTGATGTGAACATTTCTAATTGGAGTGTTAATATCTATTACCAATGGCAATCCAATTATTGTAATAATTGTTAATACTCTGTAAATGTTTCAAACAATAAATACATATTCTGACCACTACACCTTTCACGTCTCCTTTCTCACTTTATTACCCTCACAACCTTCTTCGATTAGGGGATGTCATAGTTGCTCTGGCTCCGCTCAAAAGAATTTTTGTGCGGTAACACATTTCTAAAAGTATGGTTTTCTATTTATAAATTATATAAATCTAAATATCTGAAAGTATGGTTATCTAGTTATAAATTACATAAATCTAAATATCTGAAAGTATGGTTATCTAATTATAAATTATATAAATCTAAATATCTGAAAGTATGGTTATCTACTTATAAATTATATAAATCTAAATATTTGAAAGTATGTTTATCTATTTATAAATTATATAAATCTAAATATCTGAAAGTATGGTTATCTAGTTATAAATTATGGTTATATTTTCACCCTTAATTATTCCGTGCGCTCTTCTGATTTGGTTGAAAGAAATTGCCACCTGCAATAAGTACTTCTCTTTACTAATATGTGTGTTAAAGTATGCAAAAAAAGTTTAATAAAATAGGGAAATGTATTTCCTTATACTATGTAAAAAATAATTTACCCAAACACAACAGTCGAGAGTTAATGTTATTATCGTGAAATATAATGGGTTTATTCAAGAAGCCTAAATTGAACCGATAAAAATATTACAAGAAAAATAATGAACCCTTTCCCCTTTTTCTTTGAACCCACCTGGTCGCTCGATTTGGTTCGGTAAAGTCGAGTGTTCTGGATGGCTGAGAAGCCAAGGAATCATTATGCGAAAACTCTACTCAATTGAAGTCGCGGGTTTTTTGGAATTCCACTTTAAATGTGTTGCAAATCGGAAAATGGTGATTTGATAATGGAGATTCGAAAGGTTTATAAAACATCTTTATTTGATATCGATTTCCAACAACCACTTTTCGATTTTTGGACCGTTATCTAAAATCAATCTGCGATTTAAAAGAGTTTGTTTCGTAAATAATCTATAATTACGGATTTTATTTCATATTCTTTAATATATTAGAAAAATTTTGGTGATTTAAAAAAAATTATAGTTAGATCCTACATCCTAGATAATAGTTAGATACTTGATTTTGTTCTTTTAATTGTCTGTACTATTCGTTCAATTTTGCAAGTTATGCTCGTGAATGAGTTGAGGCGTTCAGCTATAATGAATTGGTATATACAAACACATAAATATCGTTGTTATGTAAAAATACATAATTTGGCAAATGAATACACCAAAGATATCGAAATTTTTATTGTAACAATTTCGATGTTTAAAACATACTTAAAATATTTTTTTATGTCGGGATATGATTTGTGAAAATTTCAGATAATAATAATTATTATTACTTTTCAATTTTATTCAATTTTAAACCACTGTAATTAATGTAAAAACATATTTTTTGCAATCATTCATTATTACTAACCTTCGTGTAAAAATTTGAAACATTTCAGTGTTCCCAATGTAAAAAAAAATAACGAAAAGTGTCATTTTTACGAAAATGTTTTCTTAGTTTATTTACTTGGGTACAATTAATCGGATATACATTTTAAAACCTGTATGTTCAATAATAAGAATTCTATAAATATATAAAACGCCTATTTTTTATATACCTAGTTCAATTTGAAGACGTTAAAAAGTTCCTGAAATATGATTTGATGTTTTCGCCTTTTCCTCGAGAAACATATACATGGTGTCCGGGGATAAAGTGCATTAGGGCGATCCAATAATCTAGGAAAAAATTGAAATCGGAAAACACGCCCCTTTATGGTAGGAGTTTTAAAATACTTGAGAAAAATATTTCGGAAAGGTTGGAAAAGGTATTTGAGAATTTTTTATTACAGGTTGATTTTGTAAAGGCATGAAAAAAACATTAGCTCCCTTTTTAAGCATTGTTTATTGTAATAAAATGGAAATTTAAAATTGATTTCACGGTACCAAGCGACGCGGAGCCTAACGTCTATTCCCCGCTCCGGCCGAGGACTGACAAGCTAACAGCAACTTTATCGGGTAATTTTTTCTTTACACTAAAGATTTTTAGTAGGTATGTCTTTGTGTATAGAAAAAAAAGTTGGAATTTCAGATAAAGTTATTAATCTTTTTTACTCCTACCATAATGTAGAATCCCTTCGCGAAGCTAATGTACTTTACCCCCGGACACACTCTATATGAAAGTATTTTTATGAATAGACATAGAATCAGTCCGACACGGTCAATAGAAAATTCTCTCATTTAACATAAATTAAGAAGCGCAAACTTCAGAAGTTTACAATACATTGAGTGTACAGGGTTTGCCTTGCAAGAAAATTTAATCAATATAATTTAGCCTCAAATCATTTGGAGCTACAACCTAACCCATCGTTTTGATTTGCCGCCAGTCTGTACTGAAACTAACTCAAATTATTCCAATTACCCTCCGAGATGCAAGGGAGGTGGGGGTGGAGAAGTCTTGAGTGTCTTCAGTCTTTAGTATAATCGAGTCATTACAATCCGCAAGAAAATGGAAATGTAATGTCCCACCATTTTGCACGCACCCTTTGCCTCAGCTCAGTTCTAAACTCAATTGGAAGGGTACAAATGGAAGCGCGGAATCATTCGAGAGGATTAAGTTTTGCACATATTTTTTAAACATCTTTAATTTGCACTCAGTCAATAAGTGTTAGCCTATAGGCTATACCTTATAGGCAATAAACCTAACCTTACTAATATACCCTTTAGGTACAGACAGTTTACAGTGGCTGGAAGAAAACTAGATAAAACCCGTAATTAAGTCCATTAGCTTAAAAATAAAGAAAATATTGTTACAGCCCTAGGTTTTGCGTGGTTGAAGGTGTTTGATATTTGATGATCATAGAAAACTTAATCTATCTTAAAACCTTTTATTTGCTCTGATAAAATATTGCATGGATAGATAGGTACGTAATTGCACAAAATATTCATTTACCAACATATTTGATTTTTTTGATAAAATGCCTTCACCATTTTCCATTTCATTTCACTCATAAAGCTTTCATTAGAATATACAGACGGCCTCCGTGGTCCCGAGGCAAGACTCTCGACTCACAATCCGAAGGTCGCGGGTTCGAACCCGGCGTGCGCAAATAAATTTTATTTGATTAATTTGTGTTATTTCACAATTTATTCATTTAAAATAATAAATAGTATATTTGCGGCACGTTCCAGAGTGGAAGATACTATCAGTATCGCCCTGGTGTAAGACCACCATTCAGAATTGAAACGTTGCTTGAAATGGCTTCAGCCGTGTTTAGTGACCAGATCTGAATAGCCAGGTACTTCCCCACCTTCCTCTTCCCTATCTCCTTTCCCTCCCCACTACCTTCAGCCTCACAACATACCCCGATTAGGGATGCCATAGTCTCACTGGCTCCAGACGGGAGCAGTTGGGACTCTTGTGCGGTATTAACTGTAAAATACAGGTTTTTAGTAATTATTGCATTGAGATTATAAGATGGATAGACCTCAGATTTAAATTCTTGAATTTTAATTTCGATAAAATCATTTAACATAGATTTTTTTTATCTCGATCTTTTACGAAAAGCGTCATCGAATAAAAAATAAATAAAAAAATGCATGATGTAATATTTTCCAATAATTAATAATGTAAATTTCCAGCATCTTGATGCAATCGAGATTATTATTGTGTACATAAATTGAGAATATTTTTAAATATTTATAATCTACATAATTTTTTTTTTAATTGCTGTAATAAGTTCACTTTGAGTAGTATCCTTTTCTTTTCTTTCTTCTATGGTTATTTATAGTAACATAAAATAAATAAAAAATAGATTGTAGTGGATTGCTTCTGTAAACACAATATAATTATATTGTGTTTATGTTATTCTTCATATTTAAGAAATCTCCTCCCGTTGACTTGATTTGTTTTTTTTTTTATTATTAATTTTGTGTTTTAATATGGTTCAATGCCAACTGAGAAAAAATTCACCTCAACGCCTCTTTCAAAAGTCATTAAAAGCTATGAAAAAAATCACTTTAAAATAACCCATAACGCTAATCTAACGTAACCTATTTAACCAATTTTTTTCATCACTCGACTTTTCTGAGTTGGTTTCATGTTGAGTTGTCCGGTCACCGAATAATTTATGCATTAAATTGTTGCTATTTTTACAATGTCTACACACTATTACGATGTACTGTAACTGCTCCTTACCTAATATACAATAACACTTTATCTAAAACTTGCGAACACCTCAGCACAGGTTCTCCTAATGAGGTTTTCACAAAACTTTACGAACGCTGATCATTTGGTACTACCACTACCACATTTTATGTTAAAAACATTTTTTTTTGTATTACTTCCATGAAGCATATATTTTACCTGTGCAAGTATGAACGAGAATGGAAATAAATAATTTAAAAAATAAAACCCTTTCTCCCTTTCAAACAAAATATTTATTCAAATAGGCTATTTACACAAATTATGGCTTCGATAGATACCTGACTTGTACGAAAGCATTCTACGGAGTTATTCCTTTCTGAAGCTTTCAGGATGACGTCGACTGATGATAGCTAACCTTTAGGAAAGTTGAAGAAAATATGAAGAAGAATATTGTTCAACATTTTTACTTGCAACTTTTTTTAAAATCATGGTTCATGATAAAAGGAGGTGCACATTGAATAAGTAACAACTCAGCGTTAATATTTTTTGTATCGCTGCCTAAGTGACTTTGTACTCTAAATCGCCGCATTAAATTCTGCCCACCGAGCAGCTAACCCTTTTAGACCTTATAATTTCTCAGCAAGTGATTGCGCAACCCCCTTCCCCACCTCGGGGTCGGGGCTGGGGAAGGAGCGCGGGGCGCGGGGGTGCGGTAGAGCCTTTAATACCCTCGGGGTGGAGTGGGGCAAGTTAATTATGTGAATGGCAAAGGAACAGCGCAAGGAGCGGCTAGGAGAAAGTTGGTAAGGGGGAGACGGGCAACTTTTGTATCGGGTTGTGTTGTAGCATTAATGATGATTTTACTACAATACGTTGTGATTTAATTTATTTTTTAAGTGCGATGTCAATATGTGCCTATTTAAATTTTACCATTACCCATACTGATTAATAATTAAAGGAAACCGTGAATGTTTGAAGTTCAAACATATGTATAGAGAGAACTCCTAGCTAAATTAATTTGATCTCTTCTTAAATTGAACTTTTCATTTTAGAATTTGCCTATACATAGTTCTGAAACTGAACAATAATGATGGCAATTATATTTTGTTTTTGATGAAAATAGAGTTAATTTATTTAAACCTTTTTTTCTTGCTTTTGAATTTTTTTAAACTTTATTTTGTTTAATATTAAGTGCACATTAAACGATTCAAATGGTTTAAAAGTATACAAAATAAATTTAAAGCTCCTGTCATTAAGGGGCCGTATCCCCGCTCAAAAAGAAGAAGACGGAGAGATATTTAATTATGAATGTTGGAGAGAGCGCGCTAATATTTAAAACGATGAAATTGAAGCGAAAATTGTAAAAATGTTACAAAAACACGACTCGTTTAAAAAAGAACAAAAATCTCGTGGGGAACATCTTTTATATATTATTATATTATTTAAATAGCTTCTAAAAAAACAATGTGAATTTTTAAAACATATAACTTCTAAAATAAGTGAAATGAACGCGTTTATAATAATTTTCGGAGTATATTTTGCAATTTTTTTCTATCGAGGGAGTTTCATATAATTTGCGTTTCGGCGTGGAACACGTCTATCATCTTCAAAAATAACATATATTTTTTTAGGAGCTTAAAAACTTCAAATGTTTAATGGAGATATCTAAGAAATCGGTAGAAATTCGGGTAGCGGCGGCTGTAAAAGGTTGCGGAAAACTAAATCTGGTTGTCGAGAAAGTTGATAGGAAATTAATATTTTTATTTCCTAAACAGGTACTATTTTAAAGGATTTTAAATAAGAAATAATTTAATCCCCTTGCAAACAATTGCCCCAATTTCCCCAATAAGACTTTGTTAGCTAAGAACGTTCCGCCACTATCTATTGTTTCTCATTAAGGTTACATTTAGAAAAGGTGGTCTGTTTCGAGTTTGGGGACATTTCATACGTTATTTATTGTGCAAAGTGAATATTTGGATTACAGAAATTGGATTCTATTATTATCTTTCAAAATATTGAATTGCGAAGGTGACTGAGGAAGAAGTTTATATCCTTAATTAAATCAAGTTTCATTTAAATTAGGCGGCAGTAGATAATAAAGTACTCGATAAGCTATTAATATTTGTTATATAAAAAAAAAACGAAAAACAATTTTTTAAGGAATATTACTGAAGACCATGTAAAGACAACTGGATACTAAATACAAATGTGGAAAAACTACAGGCCGCCTCAGAACAGGGAACCCTAGTGAGGAGGACTGTGAAAAAAAAAACTTTATAATACCTTAATATAATACAATTTATAAATACATTATGTACAAATTTTGCTATAGATACTAATAAAAAATAAAAAAAACTAAAATGTTATAGGAGCTAAATTGGCAATTAACCGTGAAATACTTGCTGACATTGAATGCAATGATATTTATACATAAAATAATAATAACCTGCTACCTAAATAATTTTAAAATTATACACGACAAGGACATTCACAGACATAACACAAGTACGGCCGGCGTGGTCGAGCGGCAAGGCTCTTGACTCGCAATCCGAATGTCGCGGGATTGAATCCCGGCCTGGAAAATAAATTTTATTTGATTAATTTGTATTAAGCTGCAATTAATTAATTAAAAATAATATATAGTATAATTGCGGCACGTTCCAGAGTGGAAGATACTCTCAGTGTCGCCCTGGTGTAAGACCACCATTCAGAATTGAAATGTATTACCCTTGGTGCTCTAAAAAGTAACAAAATATGTATAAAATGACTCGCCCTTACGTGAAAAGGTACATAAACGGGACAATAATCGTAATATAAGTGTTTAATGAAAAAAAATCGAACTTTTCTTCTTGGCCGTATCTTCTACGGACTTAAAACCTCTTATCGTAGAATTACACTACATGGTACATACATGTGCTATTTTTAAACAGTCATGGAACAGCGTAGAAAGAAGAAAGAAAATAAAAATCTTAAGTTTGTTCATATGAAGCAGATACTTTGTGATGTGAAATTATAATTTTAAAATAAAACAATAACTTGGTAAACACCGCTTTTATTTTTGTGTACTTAATGCCGACCGGATTTAATTACAACCGTAGCTTCATCAGGGCAGTGCAATACTCTACTAAAAAGAGTAGTAGGGTATTGAATGAAGAAGCTACGGTTGAAGCGAAACCCGGTCGGCATTAAGTACATAAAAGTAAAGTGGTGTTTACAAAGTTATTGTTTTATTTAAATTTTTTTAAGGTTACATAATTAAACCTAACAAAAGAATATACATAGTAACAAGTTAGGCATGTTAAGAAAATCAGCGACTTTGGCATAAAAGTTACCAATGGTGTAACCTATTTAATATTTCAGACATTTATTTATTTATTTATTTCATTTTTATTTAGTAAAATATTTACACATTTATGTACATTATTTATAAAATGTTTTGACTGTCCAACTAGGATGATTCCCGTTTTAGGACAGTCAAATTAGGATAAGTGTGAATATATATGGACCATGATTTATACAAAAAGAGGGAAAATTGAGGAAATGAAAAGAAGAGAAAGAATAAAACATAAAATTGGAATGTTAAAAGCGTATTAACATATTACTTTAAAAAAAAGGTTTATATGTAAAGGTTCTTGAAAAAAAAGGGCTTAAACATATAGTTCACTTGTGTATGTGTATTTATAACTGAATTGTAGCCTGAGACCGTAGAATAATTGTCACAATAAAACATGCACGCATATAATAAAAGTTAAAAATATGTATTCATTTTGGATAAACGGAATGGACTTTTTTGCAGAATGGTTTCACCAAAACTTAAGTGTGTAGAACAGGACTTCATTTTTTTTGTTTTAGGCAATTCACCCTGGAGAGAGTGCTTTGTGAAGGACTTCATTGATCACAACCAGTATCTTTTGAGAATGGTTAGTGAATATTGTCTTTGAATTTGTTAGTTGTTACCAGCATATTAATTTCCTAAGTTTTCTGTAAATGGTTTGCATAGTAAAGACCCTAGTCTGAATACAGTTCAATACTTAAGAATTTAAACAAGCGCAATCTTACGGTTCGGTTGGTGCTCGCTGTAAATCTCTGGGGAAACAATCTTGCTGCGCTGATACTTCAGGTGTAAGACCTCCTCGGATAGAACAATTAGGTACAGAGCCGCGAGGATTACTCCCAAAGCTCCTGACGCTAGAACCGGGGCTTGTATCCAGTGTATCCTGTATCTTCAGGCGCCTATTTACCTCCTTTGCCCAACCATTCAAATAACCGAACCAGTTCTAATTAATAGAAATCGCAAGTAAGCTACCGTAATAAGACGCGCGCCGGTAAATTTCTAATACGTTTAGTAAATGTTATTGTTACTGGTGCTGTGAAATGAGGTAAATGGTAATTGGGTTTATGTTTAGTTTGGAAGCTTAGTTTCTGAAGGGAATGTGGGAATACTATTTCAATGCTAAATGTATTGTAATTAACCTATAGTCTGTCGTTTTCTAATTCAGTTTAACCCAAGATATAACATATTTTAGACAATAAGGGATAAGTGAACCAAGTAGTTTTTAGTTTATTCACTATCTAGTTAGGGTGAAAGTTATTTGAGTGGCATGTGGTAATTTTTTTGTGCTTAAGAGCCACCCTTACCAAGCGATGAGAATTTAAATTTCGTCGAACGATGATCTTGCGATCTTACCCTTGCAACGGTACAGGGCTGTTACGATGAGAAAGATTAATTATTCTCCATACCAGCATTTTAACATAATAACTCAATATCGATTTTATTTCATTCCAAATTTGCTTTGATAAATACCCACATTAAAAAATGCTCAAATTTGTAATGATAAAACAATAAAAATTATATACTTTTTGTAATTATTTTCTCGAAGCAAAGTAAAAATGTAATTTTTTGAAAATATGCTAGTTTGTGTAAGATAAATGTATATTGCATAATACAAAATTTTGTTTGCAAATTTAACAAATCTGCCAACGACCTGTGGTAGCACCTTATTGTTCTAAAAATAAACATATTTCTCAAAATTTAAAAAATAGCTTTTCTAGATGAAAAAACAGTCTTTTGAAATCAATTTATAATGTTTTATGGAAAAGAGTCAATTCGTCTAAAATATGATTTAAAAATGACATATGAGATTCTTCAAAACACAGTGCAACTGCACTTTTGTGGATGAAACAATTTGATTTGGAAAATACGTAATGATAGCGAGCTCTTGCAGAAAATAATACAATTTCTGACAGCTTCACCGAAAAAAGTAAAAAAGTTAGATCATGTTAATATCAGCCCCCTTTTTAATTATTATAAATAACGCACACAACTCTACACTTGTAGGTATAGGTAGGTACTTTGGAAAGACATAAAAATAAATTTAATTGCAAACCACAAATCTTGATAATTTTTTTTTTACTAGTGAGTACCCGACGTGCGTTATATTGGCACTAACCCTCCTTCATTCCCCTCCCCATCCCGCCTTTCCTCCCTGCCACTGAACTGTATGAAATACCCTCGCGCGCCACCTTTTGTATTTTTTAATACATATTTCAAGACGAAAGAGCTCACCATTGTGTATGGAAACCTTCGCGGGTATGTGCATAACAAATCACCAAATCGGACGAATGGTAAAGGAACACGTACACGACAAACAAAGAAACACTCATCTTTATATACAAAGAAGATTATTTGAAAGTTGTTGTATTAGGTCGCAGGTTTTCAACCTTTTTCGGTCCATTGCTCACTTTTCAAGAATAATTTTTTTCAACCCCTCGCCCCCCGTCAATAATCAAAAGCGCTGAATTATGTAGTGTTTATAATATGGTAAAAGCCCTCGCCCATGGAGAAACCGAATACTTTTTGGAAACTTAATTCAAGGCACATCTCAATTTATCAACCTCCTGATCAAAATCGATATTTTTCTGATCTGACATATAGCAAATTACTCGAAAACTTGACAGGTCGTGAGCCGCTACCATGTCAACCTGTCAGTGAGGCAACTGAAACGCGACGGCCGCGGGGACCTGCTAGTCACCGCGGTCGTCGCGTTTCAGTTTCCTTGCTGACAGATTGGTATGGCAGCAGCACTGCTTGCCTTTAACAAGTTTCTTGTGTGCGGACCGCCAATGAAATTCACAATTTCCTTTCCTGTGTATAGCGATTTCGTCGCCAACTGGCTTTTTTCAGTTTCTCCATGAGCGGACGGCCAAGTGCGTAAAGTTATTTTCGCCTCAGAGGACTTTAAACTCTTGATCAACAAGTGAATTAAATCACCCAGATGTTGTTAAAATACTGCCCAGGTTGGGAATCACTAAAGTACACGGTGTCCGGAAATTAATGGTACAAGCGGGAAAACGGTGAATCTGCATCATATTTTGAGTCAATTTTGTAGAACTACTTTTTTTGATTTTAGTTTTCGTTTTCGAGAATATCGTGTCCGAAGTTGGAATGTTTTAGTGGAAATTTGAATGGCTTTGCTATGGGGTTACTATCAGCTGTTTATTGTCTTTTAAATGTGTCAAAATCTAAACTCGGCTTTGAAAGTTTTGTTAATATTTACATTTTTCCTTTTCAATTTTGGAGGCGGGTATGGGACCGCCGCGCGCCGCCCCGGAACTATTTGTTGGATAACTAACACCCCTGCCCTAGGTCACCCCAAGTAGTTCGCTACGTTTGGTGACTGTCTGTCTGGTGGAGGTCTGTTTAGGTCTTAGCGGCCAACGGGTTCGCCCACCTACTTCGTGGTGGGCCGGATTGGGAGAGATCGGTTGAGTGAGATATAACCAAGACCTTTCCAGCCAGACTCTCTCAACCCATTGCCTTGCATTGCAGTGGGAGGAATGGATTCATACGTCACTCCTAGATAATTTGCCCCCCCAGATTCCTACCCTTCCCTTATACCTTTTCCTTCCCAGAACCTCCTTTCCCTAAAAACACATCTCCAAATGACATAGGCCCAATGGGATTTTTTCCCTCAGGGCCTCTTGTGTGGAGCTAATGTAAAAAAAATTTCAAAAAAGGAAAAGTAAAAAAAAAATCAAAATGCTCGTCAAAAAAAAAACTTTTTGTATTTTCTATGTGATGTAGATTCACAAGTTTTCCTCTTATACAATTAGTTTCCTGACATCGTGTAATTACAATTTGACTTCCACAAACTCCAAAACAGATGTCTTATTTTCAGTCATTGAAATAATCGGAAAAGCGCGGTAGTTCAAATAAAGAATTTCGGATATCAGGTTTTAAAAATAGACAAATCTTTGTATAATGCTATTTATATTCAATTACTAAAAAGCATATAAAGACAGACAAAGAAAAGGCGGCCAATAATAAGAGAATGACAATAAAAATAATAAAACACCGCCATTACCGCGGCTGCGGCTAGATGCGAAATAAGTTAGTGCACGGAGCTAAGGCAATCATGCAAATTGGACTGAAGTGGAAAGAAAGTTGTATTAAACGCCCGGGATAATGCTCCTTAATGACCGCAGCGTTAGCCGACCAAATCCCGTACATCTCTATTGCTCCGCGGTTATTTCATTAATGGGGAGATTTCTTTACAAAGAAATGAGAGAAAAATAGATTTCTTCGCGGAAAATAGATTTGAGTTTTCTACGGAACAGGGCGGCTTTTGTGTGGGATTTTCAACTGGAAAATTAATAAAGTATTTTAATAAATTGACGATTTTACTAGATTGGTCAAAGAATTTTATCAATCAAAAATCAATATTTGGTCTATTAATATGTGAGAATCAATTTGAAGTTTTTACGGATTTTAAAAAGCTATCTGAATTTATGGAAAACTAAATTTGACAAAATTAATTTAACGTTTGAAGGTTGTTACTTAAAATGATAAGAAAATGTGATTAGATACTTCAAAGCTCCGTAGCTCGTGATGCAAATGACATAGTGACATGAGAAAAGGCTGTGCATATTTTAGGTCACTATCACAAACATTTTAAAAGCTTTTCTTGCTTCTGATAATCGCTTTTTGTCTCTGTAGTTAAGGCGGCGCTTTCCCGCTCAAAAAGAAGAAGATGGAGAGATATATAATTACGAATGTTTGACAATGATAAAATTAAAGCGAAAATTGTGAAAATGCTTAATAAAACATGACTCGTTTAAAATAGAGCAAAAATCTCGTGGAAGTTATCTTAAGTATCATTTAAAGAAACATTTTGAATTTTTTCACAAATTTAACGTCTAAAATAATAGAAATAGACTTGTTTTTAATAATTTTTGGAGCATACTTAGCTATTTTTTTCTATCGAGGGAATTTCATATAATTTGCGTTTCGGCGTGGAACGTAACTAGATATTAACCTAAAAAATAACATTTATTTTTTTAAGAGCTTAAAAACTTAAAATGTTTAGGGGTAAGAAATCGGTGAAATTAGGGTATCGGCGGTTTAAGGGGAGATACTTGCTCCCGGCTTATTCTGATTTTAAATTTTTTTAACAGATATTTCAGGAAGAGAAAGTTGTAAAACTTTCATAAAGCCAGTGCTCTCCATTAGACAGTTAGTGCTGCTTCAGATATCACAAACATATAATATTTTCTGCTTTATACGAGACTAAAAATCCCTCGGCCCCATGTTTATTGGCGACATTATTTCTGCAGCGTATTTTCGCTCAGTAACCAGGAGGCATCTCCAAGTGATTAAGAATTCACATCTTGCAGAAATTTTTTGATTCCAAATTCAAAATAGCTTTCCCGCCTCGGCTTTGTTTAAAAAAAAGTATCTCCCGTTGCCATGGAGACGGCGCCCTTTAGCGAATACAAATTGAGTTGCAAAACTGTTTAATCCTCAAATTAGTCACAGGGGCGGGTGGGAGAGGGGGGTTAAGGGGGGTGCCGTCAGCAACCCGGCTAATGTAAAACGTGTTATGTGTTACAAATAATGTAGCATCCTCTACACATACCGTGTTATAGTACCCAACCCCCACCTTCCCCCTCTCACCACGTCGCTGCAGCGCATCTGACAGGGAATATCATTAATGCCATTAATGGGAAACTTTATCAAGTATGAGCATCGTTAAATATTCCCGAGCGCTTTGGTTACCAACCCGGCTACATCTTCAGGTGAAGGCTCTCAGGCGTGATTCAAACTTTCAGGGAAATTAATGTTTTCAGGAAATATCTAACTTCTGCTAGCTTTTAAATAACTGCCATTAATTAAACAAAAATCTGTAACGCGCCAGAAAGCGCTAGGGGTATTTTATGATGTTTTTCCAGATTTACAAATCACTAAACATCAATGCTGATAATATTATGATGGCCTCCGTGGTTGAGCTAATGCGAATTAAGAGATTGCAGGTTCAAATACCGGTGTCCGCAAAAAAGTGCTGTTTACATTTGACTCAAAATGAAATAACTATTTCTGCATATAATATATTGGGGGCACGTTCTAGCGTGGTAGATAAACTCATGGTGAAACATCGAAATTCAAAATCCAATCGTAGCGTGAACTGGCTTTAGCCGTATTTGGAATATTTATATATTATGTCATCTTTGGGGATGCTGTGTGGAGGGTATTTTTAAGTAAAGGAAGGTGGGAAAGTTCTGGGAAAAAGGCATGAGCGTTGGGTAGGAATTTAGGGGTCAGTGTGTCCAGGAGTGACGGAAATATAAATCCATCCCTGAATAACCAGATACTCTCTCAACCTTCCCCTCCACTTCCCCATATTTACGCCTTTCCAACCTCACAACATGCATTAGCATAACATATATTTAGCCTCACATCATACATACATTGGGGATGCCAGAGTCAGTTGGGACTCTTGACACTCGTTTATGTAAAATGAAGGTAATATGAAGACGTGAAAAGGACTCTTTGAAAGGTATTCAAAGATTCGTGCAAGTGGCGTGACGAAAACTTTTACTTATATCAGTATGAATTATGGTTGTTTTTTAATGTGTATTATTTCCACTGCATTAAACACGAAATGTATTTATTTCGAACTTCCGTCACGTATTTTAATGTTCACTCTTGCATAATTGATCTAGACCAACGTGGTCCAAGCACGCACTTGATTGGTTCACGTAACAAATAATTAATATCCTGACCAATTTTCATAATTACCTCTCTTACGATACGAGCACGTTTTTTTAAAACATTTTCAGTGAAAAAACCTACTGGAAAAATATGTATTTTTAGTATACTCACGAAGAAAACTAGTTCAAGTTAAAATTGACATTTTTTATGATCACAATTTGGTAGAAGCAAAAAAATTTGGAGTTTTTGTGTAAAAAAATAAATATTTTTATCTTTTTAATGTGAATATCGCACAAGAGTCCCAACCGCTCCCATCTGGAGCCAGTGAGACTATGGCATCCCCAATTGGAGTTTTTTAAGCTAAAGGTAGTTGAGAGGGTATGGAGATAGAGAAGAGGAAGATGGGGAAGTACCTGGCTATTCAGGTCTGGTCACCAAGCAAGGCTAAAGCTATTTCAAATAACGTTTCTATTCTGAATGGTGGTCATCAGGACGATAATGAGAGTATCTTGGAACGTGCCGCAAAATATACAAGAATTTAAAAAAAAATTAATTAAAAGTGAAAAAACACAAATTAATCAAATAAAATTCATTTGAACGCGCGACCTGCGGATTGCTAGTCGAGTGTCGTACTCCTCGACCACGGAGGCTGTCAAAAACAAATAATGCTTTGATTGAGATTATTGCGCAAGATCCTTTAACAATTTGATCACAACTTGTTTTTAAGCCGTGGCATACCCCGTTTCTACCGATTTATTACATATATGTACCTTAAACCCTTTAAGTTTTAAAGCTCTTCAAAATACATGTTATTCTTAAAGATAATATCTATACATTCCCCACGCGAAACGCAAATTATATGAAATTCCCTCTTTAGAAAAAAACCGCAAAGTATGCTACGAAAATTTTTATAAACACGTTTGTTTCAGTCATTTTACAAATTATATGTATGAAAAAAATTCAATGTTTCTTTAAATGCTGTTTTAGACAAGAAAACCCCACCGAGATTTTTGCTCTATATTAAACGAGTCGTTTTTTATTAAACATTTTCACAATTTTTGCTTAAATATTATCGATTTTTACATTAGCGCGCTCTCTCTAACATTCGTATTTACATATCTATCAATCGTCTTCTTTTTGAGCGGGTATACCGCACCTTAAAGCCTTTTTCTTGGATGAAACTGTAAATGCGAGAGTGGAAAAAAAAATTTCTTCTGATGGCCTCTTTCACCCGAGGTTGGATATTTTCAGGCCGGTGACCGGACAACTCGGAATGAATTCAACTCAACACCTCATTTGAAAAGTGATGGAAAAAAAAGGTTTAATAGGTTACGCTAAGTTATATATTTATATGGGCTATTTATCAATTTTTTGAAGTGAAAACTTCATTAGCACCGTTTTATTTTAAAACTCGATGAAACGAAAAAGCGACGCTAAAAAGAGGCAAATACATACGTATATATGATTAAGCCTGCGAGAGAATGAGACAGACTAATCGGTCTCCTCTTTGTGCGGTGCTTGTTAGCCTCCTAACTCTTGTCTACTTTAGTTTTCTGAAGGTTTCATTTCTATCGCGTGGGAACTGCACACATTTTTTTTTCATAGCTTTTAATGACCTAAGAGGTGCCGAGTTGATTTGATTCTGAGTTGTCATGGAACCCTTCAGGCCCATGTTCGCCCTGCAGGCTGAACACCATAGCTAATACCAGTCATAATCCATTCGGCGTAATCGTCTACTTCGTCATTCGTCAATCTAACCTCGGATTATTAGGCTACCTTTGCCCATTCTATTTTATGATAATGGGGTAATGTCATCTATTCAAGTTTGTGAGGTTTCGTCTCTTTGCACACATTTATTATTTAGATACAAACGTATTTGTTGGTATTAGTGAATAGATAATAATTATTTCTAAATATTCTGATCTAATGAGACATGTCGTGTATGGTATAAGTTACACGTAACGCTTCAGGATAGTATAATTTCAAGATCGTAAACTATCTACAATAACTTGGGCAAGTCAACCTGCATTGGAAGCGCAAGTTCTATGAAGTTAACCGTTCTGCCGCTTCCTCGTCGGCAATAATAATCTAGTTTCTGCGCCATTAATCCCAAACTAGCGCCATCTTAGGGAGGTAGGGAGAGAAGTTAGGGGTAGGAGGAAGATGGATGAAAGGACGAATCGGAGATCTTAGGAAATAGACCATTGCTTGAGATCATTTCCAGCTAAACAAAGATGATATTATTTATGTTCTCTGACATACACTTGTAGAGTAATAATGAAACCAAACAAGCTGAAATTTAGAATTAATGGACAGTGAACTCTTAAAATATGATTTCGATTCTCATCATATTTTGACCCAAGACAGACAATAGTAATTCTCTTCAAGATTCAATTATTTTTAAGAATAACATTTAAAACTGACCGAGAGGCTGCAATGTTTATTCACTTCTTAATTTTCATGTTTTCAAGATGTTGTTATTTTCCTATTTCCGGAGCACATGAATATAGGGAGTAAACTTAATTTACATTGTTCACTAAGCCGAGGAGACTGCCGGCAGTCCCCGTGCCCCATTCATGTATGTACAAGAAATAATAATAATCCCTCGCTAGAACATGCTCGTCTGGTAGATGGTTCCGCAGTTTCCAGCTTCCGCACAATGATTACGAATTAAATTGGATCTTGATAGCAGCGTGACGCGATTACGGTCAATGTTTGCTTAACTTAGTGAAAAAATAATTGAAATTATACGCTCTGCGCTGTGCGAACTTGGGTTGGCGGAGTTGCGGGGTACCAGGCGGTCATAAAAGTTAGGAGCACAGTCAGCCGGAGAATTAGTTCTTGCGGGAATAGGGCTACGGGGATTTAATTATATTTTGTAGATATTACGTTGCTATGCTGGAACGCAATGGAAAGGCAAGAATGACTTAATGTGTATTGAATCTCACCGCTTTCTTGCTGGTTGTTTCGTTCATTAATACCAACATTAATTGTACGAAAATCTATTATTTCAGATAAAAATGTAGTGAGGGTAATGCACCACATGACTTCGAGCATTTGTTGTGTGAAGGTTGCCCTGAAGTTAGCTAATTATCTTCCATAGAAGCAGAATAATAAATTCTTTTGTACAGTATTTTGAGAAAGTGGAAAGGCTCTAAACGGTAGCTAGATTAATATTACAAATAAAAAATATGTATTTTGTATTTAATTGGTCAATAAATGTGGGCAAATCGATGAACCTTGCGGAGTGGTTTAACTCGCAGCTACCCGGCGCACAGAAATCACTAATGGTGGGCTATTAAAGTGAAAATTCCTCATCATTGGTAGTAGCGGCTCGGGGTCT
Source organism: Glyphotaelius pellucidus (assembly GCA_936435175.1). Classification (NCBI taxonomy): domain Eukaryota; kingdom Metazoa; phylum Arthropoda; class Insecta; order Trichoptera; family Limnephilidae; genus Glyphotaelius; species Glyphotaelius pellucidus. The sequence continues at coordinate 26,689,912 of OW386538.1, read as the reverse complement.
TTACGGCGCTCTCGAGGCGAGGTACCGGGGTACTCTCCTACCCTGGTGCTTGGGTACTCGCCTGTCTCGTTATGGCAGCCTCATAAATCTCCATTCCGTCCTTTTCCTTCAATTCTTCGTCGCTGTAGGGCTGGCCGTTGTGATCTTACATTTTCTTGTTCTGGAAAATCAGACAAAAAACCTCGTTTTCGCCGATTTTATATTGTATTGACTTTAAATTTGCTGGCTTTCGTGAAGATTTCCCAATATTATTTATTACTGAATGCTCAATTATTGGTGATTTTCTAATTTCCCGTTTTTGATAAAGAGCGTAGACATACAAATTAATGGACTTGTCCGAAATTTGCCTCTCATTTTGAGCTGGAAGCAAACCCAATGACCTTATTTTGGGCACCAAGAGGGTTCAAGAATGCTTTGAATAAACTACGACTTCAGTCGTACATTGACCACTGAAGAGCGCGCATTGAAATAACCACACTCTGCGCAGAAAGTAGAAAGCAAAAGCTTGCAGCGCAGTCCATTGTGGAACTTTTCTGCCCAAGATCTGGAAGTTTGTTTTTAAACGAACCGCCCGGCATGGCAACGCTAAAATTGAGTGAGGTGGGTATTGGGGTGGGTATGTAAAAGTGTCTAACACAATAATTGTGTAACAAAATATTAAATTTTGGAAACAATTCTGAACTTTTGTTTACCCGATTTGGAATTTACAGTTAAGTTTTTGCTGCCAACAGTTAACGCGCCAGTGTAAAATGGACTAGTAATTCGTAAGCAGACTGAATGGTGATATCACAATGCGAGTTACCTGTATAATGTCAGACTCATTTATTGACATAAAGTTATACCACCTCTAGCGCTCCGCTCAACTTGGGTTGTTCCCCTTTCCCTGATTGGCAGGTCTATTAATTTGAATGTCCGTGATAAAGAGTAATTTTTATATTTCTTGTTTTAGGAAACATTTCGCAATGACGAGAATTTATCGTATTTGCGCTTCGACAAAAAATGTTTTATAATTTTATACAATTAAAAAGAAAGAGTAGATTTTTTTGTTTTTCAAGCATTCTCATGCTTATTATTAAATCTCCATTATTAATTATTATTAAGTCCGTTACTAATTAAAACTAGCAGTTAAAACCCGATACGCAGGTTTTTGTGGCTAGGCCCTGCGGGCGGCGGCTTCACAAACTATCATCCGTATCCAGACTGGAGAGATAAACGAAAATGCAAATCCTAATTATCATTAGTTAAGAATGTACAAAGCTTTAAAATAATTATTCACGGCAACTATATAATGGTATCTACTTGAGTGATATTAAAATAAAAAAATATGTACACAGTCGTTTACAGGGATATTGTGGATAGAAAATAATCTATATCCATCTTATGATTAGTTTTTAATCTTTAGTGAATCACTCCCAAGAAAATCTTTATAAAATGATATTTTGTGGAACGGTTCGAATCTTATAAATCTTTTCAAATTTAATTTAATTCCCAAAATTTCCAACTTGAAAATAATTCCAACCCCTAGATCCGTGAGCGGCAACCCAGCAATAGCACCCTCCCCCGCCCCTCCCCAGATTTCCCCGTGCAGTCTGTTTCTTGAACAATATATCTCCTGAGTGTGTAGTGTTTGCAATAAATCTACGTCCTCTTCCATTTATTTCTCCTTTCTTATTCCTTCTCGGCTGTCGCTAAGGACGACAATAGAACTATGGTGCAACTATTTCACTTATATAAAGGAAATTGGTTCAGATCAAATGGAAAAAAATCATTACACAATCGTTTATTATTGTATGAGTTTTCGAGAGAAGATATTTATATTATTGGAGTAATCATTTGAGACTTTCAAAGTAACATCTTTTTTAAATAAAACTGAAAGGATTATTTTTCATGTAAAAATTACGAATAGGTACCCTAAAAATTAATGATAAAATCAATTTTGCTGCGGCATTTCGAATTTATTCCGTTTTAAAACACATTTCTCATGAACAATTTAAGTTTTTAAGTTTCTAAAAAAATATATTAGTTTTGAAGATAATATCTAATGATTGCCACGCCGGAACGGTATAATATGAAATTCCCTCGATAGAAAAAAATAGCAAAATATGCGCCGAAAATTATTATAAATATGTTTTTTTCTGTTATTTTACAAGTTGTATGTATAAAAAAATATTACAGTCTTTCTTTAAGTGCTATTTGAGACATTTCCCACGAGATTTTTGCTCTATTTTTTCGCTAAAATATGATCATTTTCAATATTAGCGCGCTCCCTCTAACATTCGTATTTACATTTCTCCCTTTCTTCCTCTTTTTGAGCGCTTACTACCGGGCCTTAAGAGGAACGTATGCGTGGCCCATTTCGGCGAGTTTCATACAAATATTAAATTTGGATTTAAGACCAAAATACCCAATTATAATATAATATAATATAATTGTGTAATGTAATATAATAATATATTATAATATAATCAATTGCCCAAATTGCCTCTAAAATCATGAAAGACCAAAATCTTCAATGGCCTATATCTTATAATTTAAAGCAAAAATAAATAAAGTAGCTCACTCCGTAATAGATATTTGATATAATTTTTGATTACAAAAATAATTTTTCAGTTTGGTTGGGTATTTCAATCTTAAATCCAAATTTAAGATTTGTATGAAACTCGTCGAAATGGGCCGTGCATACGTTTCTCTTAAGCCTTACCTTAACCTCAAAACTTATCATCTTCCCATAAAATAAAGAAGAACAGAAAAATGCTATGCCGGAGTGTTTCGTGTTCCAAAAGTCTGATCCTAATTTGCTTAAACATCAAATATAGAAATTGGTTTCATCATCATTATGAAAATTGCACAACAATAAAATGGAATGACGAAATACTCTGTCAAGCAGTGTAAGAGTGACAGATCGAGTGCTAAACGGGCTATAACCTTAAGTTAATAATTCAGTGAAATCGGTTTCCATTCAAATCTACATGGAAGGCATTTCTGGTATATATTTAATATCCATTTAGTGCTTTTCCCAATGAAACTTCCCAAAGTTACATTACTCTGACCTCCCGTGCTCAAGTGTGCGATATAGTATCTACTAGATTGATTAGAATGTAATGTTTCTAAATTATTAAAATTTTGTATTTAGATCATATATTTTAAAAATGCGATATAATTGTCTTTTTTTACATTGGCTCCACACATAAGACCCAAGAAAACAATTTACCTCGGGTATCTGGAGGAAATTTTTTAAGGAAAGGAAGGAGAGGAAATTCTGGAAAGGAAAAGGGTATGAGGGGTAGGTTGGTATCTGGGGGTCAGCGTGTCCAGGAGTGACGGACGCATGAATCCATTCCTCCCACTGCGATTCAAGCAAGTCGATGGGTTGAGAGAGTCCGGCTGGTGTTGTCAAAAGGTCTCTCTCAACCGGGCTCTTTCGATCGAAGGGCAAACGTATCCGCCGCCAAGACCTTGACAAACCTCATCCTGTGAATGAACCCGGGCACCAAACCTAGCAAACCATTGGCGTTGATTATCCAATGAATGGTTCCCGGGACGGCGGCGGCGGTACCCATTCCCGCCTCTCAAATTGTACCAGTCCTAGCTTATTCTCAAGTCTTAATTAGGTGCTTATCGCGATTTTGTCCGAAACTAGATTTAAGTAGTGTAGGTCTACAAAGATTTATTTAAACTTATAATGTACGCTTTCAATAAAAAAGACGCCACTTGAAGAATCTACCCAGTGGAGGTTGGATGTATAAGTTGGATAGATTTTTAATAAAACTAGGCAGTTATTATGAAATTGTATATAAATAAATCAGGCTATTCATACAAATGCGTTTCATTTAAAAAATAATAAATAGCGCCTTCAGGCATAAATAACTCACAGACTTTTCCTTTGCAAAATTTCCTTGCAGGATTCAGACAGACCGAATCTAGGAGTCGCTAGTCGCTACAACACACGAAATAATATGTCCGGACGCACACTATAATCATTTTCTTTTAACCCCGCTACAATTTGGGTAGGATAAAGTTATATAACTGTGAGAAAGGTCGCTTCGTACTGGGTGCGTTGTATTTTTTACAATTGCAATGTTTTATACATTTCTACTACATGGATTAGTTTTAATGACTGCGTTTCCCCTGTTTTACTGCGACTGAATAGTCAGTCCTCCAAAGTTCACCCAGTGTTCGCGACCCTCGTAAAACTGGTTTTGCGCTGAGTTGGTAAATTTGCAAAGGAAAGGCGGTTATTTGCTTCGCTTTCTTAGGGGTGAGTTTGGCTTAGAGTCAAGCTTGTCTCTTACGTTCAAGATCGTAATGTACGGTCCAGTTATCCTTGATTGGTTGTCGTTGGACTAATCCTACTTGAGCCTTTAGGGTGGTCCCTTTTCCATATCTCCCCGCTTCTGATTGTCTGGTCTGCCGCCCCGAGGTACTGCAATTGTAATAAGTAAGATAACCGAATTCTGGCGGATGTTTAATGAGATGTGGCGCGGCTGTCTGGATTTCGCTACAACGACTTTTGGTTGTCCTTTATTATCGGTTTTATGATATGCATGTTGATAAAAATGAACAAGTTTCAATCACAGATGTCCGCGATGTAATATTCTGTACCCGATAAATTGAAATAAACCAAAGTTTTCCCAAACCAATTCATAAAATCCACCTGATAACTATACTAAATTAACATCACATTTATCGCTGCCCTACTAAAAAAGGAACCTAGCGGAAACATTGTTTCATAGTGCTTTCACAAAAACGAAGTATTGAAATCCGTAAGTCTAAACTTAAACTGAATTTATCTGATAAATAAACTGAAAAAATCTTAACAATCCTTGATTTTTTTTCTGTTTTGTCATTTTCATTTCCAAATTTAATTTCCGCCCCAAACTGTGATTATTTGACGTTTTAAGTGAGAAAATTAATTTGTTTTCATTTAGGTTTACTATTTTCAGAATTATAAGCATTAGAAATTGATCCAACTGAACTAAATAATATAGGCTGATAAAAACATTGTTTATTGTGGCAGGTAGGAGAAGCTGGATTCGAAAGCAACCTAGTAAAAAATTAATCATATAAATGTAAATTAAGTTTATTGAAAAAAATTATGTTCAAACATTGAATCTTGAATTAAAAATATATATGCGTACGTAAATGTACACGAAAGCAACCTTTGCGTCGTCCGGTGACGTCACCACGTTAATCCCTCCTCTAAAAACGGGAAGGCTCTGATAATACACACAACATCCCCTAAATGAGGGGCGGAAGGATTCCTTCCCAAGGAGTTGTGTGCCGTGGTACCTAAAATATATGTATGGGCGTATTCAAACACTTCCCTTCTAATGGAGCGTGTATTTTCTACACAATTTTCCACACACATCGAGGCTCTTTTCATGAGTATGAATGACACAATCTAATTTTAAAGAAGAAGGTCGTAAGTTTGTACCGTATAATAGTTAATATTCACAACAGAACTTGTAGTGAGTGTATTAAAGATGTAAAGGTTAAATTTACAAACTGTATCTGCTCCATTTTTAAAGAAAATTACTTTAATTTATTGAAAACAAATAACTTTGTGTGCACCACTATTTAATTAACAATATCAACATGAAAAATAATTTTTATATTTTATATAATTGTTTTTATGATATTTTAAGTAATTAATCACCTCTCCTTTCTAATATTTTGTCTGTGTTCTAATTTGTCTATACTTGTTTGTCTTTTGTTATTTTTTATTAACTTATTATCCTGACGAAGAAAACATGGTTTTAGAAACATGTTGATATTGTTAATAAAATAGTGTTGTACACAAAGTTATTTGTTTTCATTAAATTAAATAATGACGCCACAAAGTGAATTTGCGAATTTTGAAGAAAAAATTTTTACTTTAATTTATTTATTTTATCAGGTTCTCCATAAAACAGTTATACACTAGAATATTATGAGGAAGATTACAAAATTTGAAAAAAAAAGTGTATGGGGGGCCGTTTCACTATCTTGTGACGTATGTCAGAAGGGTTCCATGCCTACTGAGAATAAAGTCAACTCAACAACTTCTTGAAAAGTCATTAAAAGCTACGAAAAAAATAATTTTAAATTATCCGGTAACCCTAACCTAACGTAAGCTATTTAACCTTTTTTTATATATTTTTTTTTATCACTCTAAATGACTTATCTGAGATGGTTCTGAGTTGGTTTCATTCCGATTTGTCCGGTCACCGTCAGAAGATAATTACTGAATTCTCAGTAGGTGACATTGAAGATGATGTAGGGACAAAAATTAGCAAACCTTCTGTGAGCACGTGTCCTGAAATTTGCAAAAGTTGTTTCAAATGAAATTTTTTAAGTGAAAATTATTACTTCCAGTTCACAAAATATATCCATTATGAGTTATGAAGCTTTTAAATAACAATTTAAAAAATAAGAAACTTAAATTTTTTCAAAGAGAAATCTTTTAACAAAACTTCTTAATTTACGATGGAAAAGACACCCAAGTCGTTGACCAACATGTTACTAGGCGTGCTTAAATTTCATGACTCTAAAGCTCACCGTTTCAGATTTTTTATCGCTTTCAATACATAGATTTTTTGATATAATAATGTGGTTAATACAAGGACCTATCCGTAAATCTATAAATCTTCATCGTCCTTCATATTTAGTTTGAAAGAGGCTTTTAAATTCCCCAGTCCTAAGTGTGGCAACACGTTCCTTGTTTAGACTAGAGACTAGAGAGAGGAATACACAAGTGAATAATGATGGGTCGCGGACACAAGACTAGATTCTTTAAACATCTTCACAATGAAGGCTAATTTTTAGAAACATTTTGAGAAATAGCCTTTTCTAAATGCCTTTTAAAATATTATCATGCTAGGAACCTATTTTAACCGCACAGCCACATTATGTGACATTGATTTAACGAGATACTTATATAAACTTTTAAATACCGCTGTTTAAATTTTGATTTTAGTTTTCGTGAATGAATGAATGCAAATTTTCGAAACGGAAATTAATCCACTTCCCGACATCCGATCGACCTGAAACTCGGCAGGTAGATTTGTCGACAATGACAATACGTTCTGTCAACGCGCACTCGTGCATTTTTTCTGATATTGGATGACATTACTTTTAAAAGTTAATATACGAAATAATTGTCAGTAACAATTAGTATTAGGCTTAGGTGTTAGCAGTGTTTAATGATTTTTGCCAGCCCTGGGGAAAAAGGTTCAATCCTCGACCAAACCAAATTTTTTTTCTTTTAAATTTTTATGAGATATTTATATTTTAATTATAACATTTTTTCAGTTCATAACAGTTGAGAGCCAGCCCTTGGGGAGAAAAGTTCAACCCTCAGTCAAAACAAAAACAAAATTCTTTGTAATTGGCTACTAGCCGACTCATGAAATAGCGCAACTGTCGCAACGCAACGTGTATTGAAAATAGATGTATTATTGTAAAAATAACTTTGTTTTACGCGGGTTGATTTTTTCTATCATTTTGTTGCGTCGCGTTACTAAAATAATACGAACCCTTTGCAGCCCAACGAAGAACCTTCAAGATTTCTAAGCGGACCTTACTTCTGGAAGTGACCCTCGCGACGAAAGCGAGTCTGTCTACCCGCGACCTCTGGAACTTTCCCGGCTCTACAAAGTATCGCGCGCCTATATAAACGCCGCCGCTGCGCTCAGAATCAGTCTAGTACCCAATAACGCCAACGGTGTCGGGCATCGGCATGGAGGAAAATGCCACATCAACTCCCCATACCACGGTGTCGAGCATCTCACTGGAGGACCAGGAAGATCCGTGACCTTCACCACCAGTTGACCACAACATCATCAAGTGTCCGCCCGCCGCGCGTCGAGCACAGATCTACATCCTACCGTGATGTGACCCACGTGTTTTGCATCCCATCTTAATATATACACACTAATATCGACATAATAAATATATAAACTACATAACATCTTTTATTGTCTCTACCTGCCGTTACCCACAATTTGAGGTAATCATTTCGCAGGATAATCTCACGCGAGAAAAACTATTTAATCAATGCTGATGCCACTGGTTAGAATTACTAGTTAATTATTGCCTTGCAGGAAATGTGGATTTTAAGTATAACATGTAATCTTTTTTAGTTATCCTTCATTATCTATGCTATACAAATCAATTTTCAATTGGAAGAGTGTCTGTAGCGGACGGGCGGGTGGCGTGGCTTTGAATTTTACATAAATCTACTATTTTATTTCGAAATTGATGCTTTTCAACTATTTTGCACACTTGACTTTCAAAACCAGAGGAAGCTGACTGTCTACACAAGATTTCGATAATCCACCTCATATTCATTTTCCAACCCCTTAAATTCTTGGTGAAATTGCGCACACTTAAAAATAAACTGGACAATTACTGTTTACACTTGACTTCTATAAAACTCTGTGTAAGACCCGAACCAGGGACTGGTCTATCCGTTAATCTATTAGAATATAAAATCTGAGAATTGTACAAAATCGAAAGTGAGAACGGTTTGCATCAAATTTTTTAATGTACCTACCAGTGAAAATTAAAACCATGAAGGCAGGACCGCACGCAAGGTTGCAATCCAATAAACAATGATAGTATTAAAGCACTAAACTCGTCTAATTTTTATGAAATGAATATTTTAACTAAGTTAGCTAACTTTTCCACAGTACGAAAGAAGAATAACGAAGTATACAACACAGTGACGCAAAACACAAATGAATGAATTCACCGTATCACACACAATTCACACGAAATAAAGATAACCTCTTGTACCTGTAATATTGTACATTGATTCATGAAGCGACACTTCGGTGAAGGCAATCCCCTCGATTAATTAAAAGCGACATTCACATTTCTCTGAAATGTCACAGATATATTAATTTATTATTTGCGCCCCCACTCGAGCGCAATATACAGGTACACAGAAAATTAATATAATTGATTTATCTGGAGTATAGTGGAACCTTTCTGGTCTGCTCTGTGGTTATTTATTATAATCTGTTGTGTTTGGACCGCCATGTTACAACATTTTGTTATTATTACACGGATGCTCTTGTTTGTGTTGAGAAACAATATTGGATACTCTTATCCATATTGTTGTGGTACTTATCATATTTGGTTATTATTGTGAAAATTGATATTGGTAGAGAGCACTTTATTTTTGAAATCTGAAACACTAAGTTCTTTTGGTGTTATGTGCTACGTCTGAATATTACTTACCTAAGCATGTGTTCATTAATTTTCACTGGTAGGTACATTAACAAAACTTGGTCCAAATCGTTCTCAAGAGTCTTTCTCCACTCATCTCGATTCTGTGCCAGCTCTCTCCACTTTAGAAGCTTCAGCGTAGATAGATCTTTGAGGACTGTCGCTCCATCTTAATCTTGGCCTTCCCAGGCTCCTTTGCCCTATCGGTCTTGAGTTCAGAGGGACTTTGGTGCTTGATGCTCGGTCATTTCCTCCACATGACCCAGCCACCGAAGCCTTCCCAGTTTTAAACATTTTGTGACGTTTAGCTCCTTAAACAGAGTATATAACTCATTGTTTTAACGTCTGCGCCATAATCCATTTTCTAAAACCGGTCCGAAGATGCGCCTCAAAATTTTCCTTTCGATAACGCCCAGTAATCATAGTTAGTACCCACGTCTCAGCTGCGTACGTGAGTACTGGCCTAGTAAGTGTTTTGTACACTAATATCTTCGTGGTTTTGGACAGCATTCTGTGTTTTATTATTTTATTTTTGTAGGCGGAAATAACAGCGATTTGCGTTCATTATGCGCTTCTGGATCTCATCTGTAGTATTATTGTCGTTTGTTATCAGGGAGCGAATCTTGGTAATGTTTCAAAATTTTGGCTTCCACGTGAAAAATATGTTCGTTATTACTTCTCTTGCATACAAAATAAAGACGATATACATATTTCTCTTCAATATTTCGGTTAGTATACCAACAATTTTCGCGAAAATAACCGGTTAGCATAAACTAGTTCAATTAAAAACAAAAGGTGAGAATTTTGTATTAGATCTTTGTTTAAATTATTCGGATGCGATGTAAAAGCCAGAACCCAAATATTCCATAAGTGTTATTATAATGCTCCATTTGGGTATGCAGCTTGCTTATGATATTTACACTACGGCTAACGTTTACTACACAATATACTCATACGAAGATTAAAACAAGCATAAATTTTACTTCCATCGAAAGAACGAACGAACTTACAAGATTGTATGTTCTCTGTAGTCGTTTAATAATGATGATACTAATGGTATTATTATCTTAATGACGATACAGATGGGATTATAAACGATGCTCTCTTTTATTTTCAAAAAGTTCCCAAATATTTCAATTGTTTAAAATATGAAAAAATTTCCAAGCTCGCCTAACAAAATCAAACGACTGAACTATCCATGTTGAAAAATAAAAATTTCTCAACATGGATAATTTCCAAACTTCATAAATATGAAAAAGATCTTAAAATTTCCGACCTATTTTCTGATTTTCCGATAAGAAATTTTTTAGAAAATTTTTATTACCAACGATCTTCAATTTCCTGAGTTCTGATTGGCAATAAATTTCTTAGGTAATGAGTTTGTTATTTATTAGAAATAAGAAATCATTCGTACAGTGAATGTAAAATGAATGAAGTTATACGATATACATATTACGTAGGCGTTCACAAATGGTTTGTATTTTGATAGCTTAATGAATAGGTACCTTTTGTTAATGTGTTAATTTTTGCACATAACCTAATAATTGCTGTTGTATATACAAAGGGGAAAACTACTATCAGAGAACTTTACTAAATTGAGCGATGCCCAAAAAAAAGCCGCGTGCAGGTCCTAGCAACAAAAAACCCGCGGGAGCTACCAGTTAATTAACTAATTGGTACAAGCTTGCTTGTCGTAGTCGACTCGTCCATTCTCTGAATATATTAAATGTAATAATAATTCTAATATCCGACCTGTTACGAGTTTTCCATTGAGATCAATCCTATTAATTGTGTAGATAGATACACTAGAGAAATCTTGCAAAGTCCTTAGTGCAGTTCCTAGTAATTTTGATGCAACGTCCCCCTTTCATCTTCCCCGTAATATTCCACTACCTGATTTACACCCATCTAATACCGCCGCTATTAGTTATTAGTTACCGCCGCTATTAGTTACCGCCGCTATTAGTTACCGCCGCTATTAGTTACCGCCGCTATCTAGTTGCCGCCCGTGTAGCTACGCGGAAAATAAAACACAACATATCGATAATATGCCTAATTAAGCAGATAAGGTAACAAGTATTGACTGAAACTGTGTCGATTTACACACTGAAATTAATTAAATATGTTCGTAGCTCGTACGCAAACAACAACAATAATCACAATCGGTGTTCCTTTGATTTTAATAATTTTTAATTAAAGAAGCCAATATTAGCGAAACTCAATAAAAAATCTGAAACAGAAAAATTATAAAAAGATACGGTCACTTCTGGGACTCCAACCCAGGACCTTTGATTTGCCACAGATCCTGGGTTCGAGTCCCTGATGTGACCGTATCCTTTTCTGATTTTTCTGTTTTAGATTTTCGATTGAGTTTCGCTAATATAGTCTTCATTAATTAAATATTACAATTTGAGATTTTACTAATTAAGTTAAAAATAAAACTATAGATTCATTTTAGACTTGCAGAAAAGTAAATGAATATCGCATATTAAACAAAAATGTAACATTTATCCAAGACACTATCTAGATATCATTTAGTTCTGATTGAATCTTAATAATCATCATCAATCATACATAAAGTAGCAGCCAATAAAAATATGCTTAAGAAAATGAAGATGTTGGTAGTTCTTGGTCGAAGAATGACACAGTTAAATATGACCGAATCGGATAGGAAGACATTAGCTCGGTTCGTAGAGCACTAAGTTGAATAAGTTTTTAGGTTTTCACGGCCAAAAGTATTTTCGTTATTTGTTTTTGGGGTGTTATGCCGTGTTGCGCTACCTCCTTCTTTAGCCAACGTTTCGGACAGCGTTACAGTGTCCATCATCAGGGCAGTTACAGTGTCCATCATCACCACACAATTACACATCTGCCCTGATGATGGACACTGTAACGCTGTCCAAAACGATGGCTAAAGAAGAAGGTAGCGCAACACGGCATAACACCCAAAAAGGAAAGCCCTAAGTTGGTTCAAGTCCCAGATGTGACCTAACTTTTTCTGAATTGTCTTTTTCAGATTTTCGATTGAGAGTCGCTAATTCCTCGCTTTATTAATTAAATATTACAATTTGAAGTTTTACTCATTAAGTTAAAAATAAAAATAAATAAATAATGTTTATTTGCATACAATCTCTATTTGCTTGAAAAGTTGAACAATGTTAAAACTTTCAATACGTGGTTCTTACAATACCAATAAAATATATAAGGAACTAGCTCCTTTGGATAATATGAATGTATTTCTCTGGCAAATAATGCGATATAAATTCCGTAAATCCTTCTCGCAGAGCTATTTCTGATGATAACTTTTTGCCTGTACGTGTTCCCTTCAATACACAGGTTAGTCGATTGTATAGAAAATGTCTGTGTGCTGAAACGTGTCAAAGAATCCGTCGGAAAATATTTGCTATCTGAAAATATGTTCCACAAACAGAAAATTGAAAAATGGGGAACTATTCCCGAGGGGGCCTAGGGCCAAAAAAGAATCTAAAGCCAAAGAATAGGTTCACAAAACTGGTAAAAAAACATCAGTGTAGTCTGTTCACAAATCTGATAAGTACTAACAATGAAACAGAAAAAGATAAGGTCGCATCAAGGAGTTGAACCCAGGAACCCAAGCGTTGTCGTGGCTCTGCTCGAGCTAATTCATCCTCATTCCCTACGGCCATATAACATACTTCGATTAAGAACTACCAACATTATCTTCATTTAACCCACATTTTTATTGACTGTTTATTAACCTTCATGTTTGATTGTGAAATTCTTCCAGAACAAAATGATGAAACTGCTTTAGTGATTTCTGGCAGTGATTTGCAAACTCGTATAGACCTTTTACAAAAAGACTACATTGAACTCTAAAAATGGTCTCATGACTCTTAATCATCAATGCCAAAAAAATTAAATTGTTCCACATAAGATCCCCTAACGTTAAGGTATATATTATACCTGAAATAAAGACACATACATCAGATTGCTTACACGATGGCATTCCTGCAATGTGTACATGTGAAACTATGGAACTAGTTAAAGAATATATTTATTTAGGTGTTATTTTTTATTGCTTTTTCAAGTTGGAAAAACAAATAAACAAAGTTTGTGCACGACTAAGATCAATTGTAAGCAGATTGTATAAACTTAAAATTTTTGTTCCTTTCTGCACACATCGAATAATTTATTTATCTCTAGCTGAATCTGTTATAAGGTATGAAATAACAGCTTGGGGATTTTCCTGTAAAACAAACATCGACCAAGTTCGATCAGTGCAAAATTCATTGGTTAAATTGTTAGCTAAAAAAAAATTATACAAAGAAAGGCATAATATTCCATACTTTTATCAGTCTCAAAATTCTTTCAGTGAGAGCAATTCTGTGGTACAAAATTATATTTCAGCACATAAATAACCCTTTATATATAAACAGGCTGGAACACAACCATAAGGAAGGGCGTACGCTGAGACATCGGTCGCGCAGCATCTTCAGCGCAGTTGTGGAATGTATGAGAAACATGCTCGTCTCAGCGTATGTCGCTCCAAACACTTCCATACAACACAAAAACCAAAACTGTCTTGCGCTGAACATGCTGCGCGACCGATGTCTCAGCGTACGCCCATCCTAATACTCGTTTTAACTTTAATGAAGGAATAATTGCTCCTAAGCAAACAAATAAATATGGACAAAGAAAGTTAAATTACATGATTCCCAGTTGTTTAAATATGTTACCTGCTGAAATTAAAAACGGTGCCCAAAACAAACAATTGGTGAATTTAACGAAGACTTGGCTTACTGAAAAAATTAATTTGTATAAACTTAGAATGACATATTATTCTAAAGACTTTAAAATTGTTATTATGTTTTCATAATTTTTATTTCTCTGTATTCTGTATCTGGAGAATGACATGCGGCTTTCTAACATCTTTCCATACCTAACAATACAAATGTGTAAATTACATCCACAATGATTTATTTATTTTATTTTATTTATTTCTATACATTACAGTATTTACCTTTATAATTTTATTATGTTGGGTGTAAGGTAGGTTTGTGAAGGTGAAACTGTGGGTAGGTATTGTTGTATGTTTCGTGAACACCTCACTAGGAGAACCTGTGCTGAGGTGTTTACGTGTTTATTTATGTTTATGTGTGACAAGTATTTATGTGTTGTAATATAAAGTTTTATATGTATTTTTTTTCAAATTTTAACAGTTATTGTACATTGGTTATATAGAAGAGAAAAAAAAAGTATTTAAATATATTGGAGGAATATAAAAAAAAAATAATATATATATATATATAAACATACACATACATACACATCCATATAAATACATGTACCTGCACACCTGCATATGAATATATATATACATACGTATACATCCGCATACACATTCACATACACATATATATATATGTACACACATATATAAATTGTAAGTGTATGTATAGTTTTTTTTTTTTGTTTTAGGCAATTCACCCTGGAGAGAGTGCTTTGTGCCGGTAATATTTAAAATGGATAAGAAATTTCGGTTAATCTAATGGGAAAATAATAAAACAAATTAAATATTGGACTCATTTAGATCACTAAAACAAATTAAATATTGAATTCATTCAGGTTAATAAACTTACATAAAGCTGTATGAACACGAGAATTGTTAAGAGATAAAAGGTATGAAATGTTAAGGGGGGACTGGTGTGTGATTTTAATAAGCCGGCGGTATATGTTCTTGAAAGATGAATGGTTTTTACAGTTAAAGAAAACGTGGTCGAGGGTTTCCTCTTCCACACCGCACTGGCAGAACGGATCATCTAAAACTCTAATTCTAGACAAGTGAGATGCAATTGAACAGTGGCCAATTCTCATTCTCGAGATACATGAAATGAATCGTTTTGAAAGTTTTTTACCGTGAAACCATGGCTTAGCAGGGATATGGTTTTGAATTCCCGCATAGAAAGATCCAGTTCTTATTTTGGAGACTGCCCAATTTTCTTCCCAGGCACGAGTCATATTGGATTTAAGAATCGGAAAGACATCGGATATAGGAATTCTAAAATTTAGTGGAATAGTTCCGGAATCTGAACCAGATTTGGCGAGAAAATCGGCCATCTCATTACCCTCGATACCCAAATGGGCAGGGACCCAGGCCAATATCGTCTCAAACCCAGATTCACTAAGAGAATTGAGAAGATTTTTTATTTTACATATAATATTGTCTTCCGGATAACGTAAAATATTTGACCTAATTTTAGTTAGAGCACTTAGCGAATCAGTACATAGTAAGGCTCGATGAATGTTGAGAACCTGAATTTGATTTAGCGCTTGTTCAATTGCAAAACATTCGGCTGTAAATATGGAAGCTTCTTTCGGTAATTTATAAGTGAGATTGATGTTGAATTCTGGACTATATATAGATGCTCCACATCTTTTATTTTCAAATTTGGAACCATCCGTGAAAAGGATGGAAAATCCAGGGAATTTCGAAGCCACTATGCTTTTAAAGCAATCATCCACATTTTGAAATTTATTTGGGGAAGATAAAATATTCTCCCGAAAGACTGATGTTATTGTGTTCGGCATAAAAGTGATTGCCTTAAATGGAATATTGTATATAGGAAGATTGGGAACTTCTTGAAGATATTGGAGGGAAGATGATAGAGAATTATAGAGATGAAAACTTTTAATTAAGAGAGGAAAACATTGTTTTTCTCTCAATCTTTTGTTAGAATTCAAATTAACACTTAACCTATTAAGACTTTGTTTAATAGGATGATGTGATAACGATAAAGCCTTGAAAATATATTTATTGGCAAGGAATTGCCTTCTGAAATATAATGGAAGCTCCACACATTCCACCTGAAGCGCATTAATTGGAGAAGACTTCATAGCTCCAATAATCATTCTGAGGGCTTTTGATTGAATTCTTTCCATTTTCTTATCTAGATATTTAGGGAGTGGGTCAAAAAGAAATGAGCCATAATCCAAGTGGCTCCGAACTAGGGAATTATACATTAATTTAAGAGTGGTAGGATGAGATCCCCACCATACTCTGGAAACTGCTCGCATCATATTAAGTCTCTTTTCACACTTTGTAGAAATTATCTGAATGTGTGGAAGCCAGGAAAGTTTATGGTTCAAAAGAAGACCAAGGAATTTGATTTGAGTAGCGGTTTGTAGAGGCACATTATCAAAAGAAATTGAGAATTGGGGAATTTTTCTTTTGCGCGTGAAAGCCACGACCCTTGTTTTAGATGCCGCCAGATTCATCCCATTTAATGACAACCAGCTTTTAATATATTGTAAAGCCAAATTCATTTCCTTAGCTGCAAGAATAATATTTTTATGTAACAAATATATAAGGATATCATCCGCAAAGTAAAGACGCTTGATAGAAAAAGGAATTACTGAGTCTAGGTCGCTTATATAAATATTAAACAACAGAGGACTAATAACAGAACCCTGGGGCAAACCTCTCCATAGTTTGCGCCTTAAGCATTTAGAGGAAGACTCAATAATAATGGACCTATCTGAGAGCAAATTAATAATAAATTGGACTAATTTCGGGGGGATTTGTTTTTTAATTAGCTTTTCTTTCAAAACATTCAGTAAAACATCATCGTAAGCTGATGAAAGGTCAAGGAATGTGGCCAATGTATAAGAATTTAGGGATTGGGAAACTCGGATATCAGTTGTGAACAAACTTAAATTATCCATTGTAGATTTCTTTTTCCGAAAACCATACTGATTTGGTGAGATAATATCTTGACTTTCAACAAACCACTCTAATCTGTTCTTCATCAACCGCTCCGCTACTTTCATCAAACATGATGAAAGAGCAATAGGCCGATAAGACGAAATTTCAGATGGATTTTTTCCAGGTTTTAAAATGGGAATGATTTTTTGAGTTTTCCAATCATCCGGAATTAGTCCTGTTTCAAACATATTATTAATAAGAGATAAGAAATATTCAACCGCCATATCAGAAAATGATTTAATGAAACTATTAAGTATTCCATCGGGACCCGGAGCAGAGTCAGAAAGGGTTCTTATTACTAGTTTCATCTCATCAATGGAGAAAGGAGCATCTAGCCAGTTAGAGTGAGATGGATATGGCTTAATAGAAGGCATTTCTTCACATCCGGCCACTGATGGGGGGGCTATTTTATCCGCAAATCCTATAAGAATTTCTTCTGATATATGCTTGGTTCTCGGCGGAGAATACGATGATCCGAATTTTTTTAAGCTAGACCAAACTGAAGATTGGGGAGTTTCCGGAGACAGGTTCTCACAGAACTTCCGCCATCCAGCGCGTTTTTTATTTTTCAAAATTCGTTTGGTTTCTGCCTGGGCTTTTTTAACTGATAAAAAATTTTCTAGTGACATACACTTACGAAAAGAGGAAATTGCTTTTTTACGAGAGTTGACGGAGCGAGTGCATTCCTCGTCCCACCACGGAGTAGAGTGTTTTATTTTAATGTTCGCATTGCGTTTCGGGATGGATTTTTCTGCTGCATTTATAACCATAGAGGGAAACGTCTCACATTGCAATCTGATGTCTCCCGGGGACGATTTTTTTTTTAAATTAATAAGGTTATCTAGTTCAGAAGAGAAAGTGCTCCAATTCGCATCATTTATTCTAAATTTGAGATTATTTTTAACTGGTGGAGGATAAGTGTTAGATTGATGTTGGAATCGGATTATAATTGGAAAATGATCACTAGAGAGGGGATCGTTTAGGATGTCCCAAGAGCATTTAGATGCTAACGAATATGAACAAAGAGATAAATCAACAGCACTTTTCCGTTGATGAGGGGGGGTGAATCTGGTTGGAGATCCGTCATTTAAAAAACATAGGTTATGGGTATCAATAAAATCTAAAAGATTGCGGCCAGAACGATTTGTTATTTTGCTACCCCAAGAAGGGGAATGTGCATTAAAATCTCCAAGGATCATAAAAGGGGAACAAATCTGGGTTAAGATTGGTGCCCATTCATTTTCAATAAAAGTGGTAGAGGGAGGAATATATATTGATAATATTGTGATATCAGATAAGACAGCTGCTATTATCTGGATATCGTCGGAGGGAGTATGTATATTAATTTGTTTAAACGGGATAGAATTATGGATTATCAGAGCCGTGCCGCCTTTACCATCCGGTCTGTCGTGTCTGAGACAATAATAACCCGGAATTCTTAAGTGAAAGGAGGGTTTTAACCACGTTTCAGAAATGGCGGCCACTGAAACGTCGTGTTCGTCGAGTAACTGAATTAGGTCAGATTTGTTAGCGAAGAGGCTTCTACTGTTCCACTGAAGAATTTTGTTCAGTTTCGAAGTCATTGGGGAGGCAAGATAATAAAGATTTAATGTAATCGGCAGCGTTGGACGGTACAGTATTGTTGTTTGTAAGGATAGAAATTAAAAGGGTAATTAAAGTTTGTATAAAAGAATTATTATTCAATATTTCGGGGAGAGCAGGAGGGGATGTATTACTATTAATGGCACACCCATTGGGGGTCCGAGATTTGGCATTCCCATTCGGGCTGGTCAAAATATTATTCAATTGTTTTTTATCAAGGTAAGGAGTATATTTTGGGTTGGGTTTGACTGGCTTGAGAATGGTTTCTCTGTGAGAAGATGACGTTGAATTTAAAAAGGTGGTTGATTGGAAAGGAGCTGAGGACGATGTCATCTCTGCGAATGATTTTTTCGCAGGAGAGAATAACTTTGAGGCCTGGAAGTACGAAATGTTGTCGGTAGCCATTTTATGTTTTATGTTCCTCTGTCTTGTCAATTCCGGACAGGCTAGACTGACCGCGGTATGTGCACCCGAACAGTTAATGCAAATGGGATTATTGGAAGATTTTGGACATTGATCAAATGGGTGACCTTCTCCGCAAAAGTAACAACGTGGAGGGGAGCGGCATACGGATTTTGTATGTCCAAACCGGCAGCAATTGAAGCATTGAACAGTTGGAAATTTATAAACTTCGACGGGAAGCGAGGTATAATAAATAAACACACGAGACGGAAGGGATTGTCCCTCAAATGTAACAACAACAGATTGGGAAGGTTTCCAGATCGTGTTCCCATCAGTAGAATCCTTGTAGTTCAGTCGACGTGCTTTTATTACTTTCGGGGTTCCTTGGGAATTATTCAAAGCATCAACAATTTCAGCCTCTGGGATCTCCGTGGGTATTCCTCGAACAAGACCCATTCTCGTAAGGTTAAATGACGGGATGAACGATTTATATTTATGGTTTGAGAGCGAGTCAATTTTTTTTACAAATCCATTTGCGGAAGCGGCAGTATTAAACTCGATAGATAATTTATATCGCCCTTCCGGTTTAATTGAACCGTTAACAATACCAAGGTTATTATTTTTTGAGTCAAATAAGAATTTTCCAAAATCTAAAGGATGAATAAGTTTTCCTTGTTCAGTTCTCTGAACAATTACGATAAAAGGACCGGAAGCGGAAGCAGGATAAAGTAAGTCAGTACTTTTTGTATTATCGCTAGCTAAAGTACTTGTCTGGGTGTTACTATTGGGGTTAAGGTCGTTAGAGGTCGAGGTTTGTTGAATCGGCGGTATAGTTTTAACTTTCGATGGGATGTAAAGGCTATGCGATGGTCGTCGTTTACGAGATGGAAGCGTAATAGAAGCCTGGCTAGTGGTAGATTCCGAATCAGAAAAATCTAATATCGATCCTGGGTCGGGAGGTCTATCTTCGTCTTCCTCCATTGTATAAAAAAAAACTTAACTTTTAAAAATTAAACTGAAAAAATAATACGCAGTCTATTTCATTGACTGTACAAACAAAAACGGATTAGCCGTAAGTAGGAATGCAAACAAATAAGTATACGATAAACAGAATTAAATAAAATGTAAAAATAATCTGTATGAGGCACGGGAACGGGCGAACGGCACTAAGCAATAGGTAAGGTACACACAACCACTGTAGACCGCGGCTCGAATCGGACTCAGTATGTATAGTTATTGGATACTTGAAAAACTACTTAATTTTTAGGTTTATTTAATTTTATACTTTTTATAGTTTTGTTATGTTTGGTTGGGAATAATAATGTTTTGTATAAAGTTAATATCTTGATTTTTAATCCAGTCAGTGATATGTTTTTTATGAATGTTTGTAGATGTATTTGCAGATAGTATTTGTTTCAAAGTAATGGGCATGCAATTAAAAAGTTTGGTTGCATAATACTGAAAGTGTCTTTGTCCATGTGTGGTGTGGGTTATCGGTATGTTCAGTATTTTATTTGTTGAGGACCTGGTTTTTGTTATGGTTTTTGGTTGAATTGGAATGTGTTGTTTGTTTTGGACAAGGTATATTATAGCAGATTTGGCATAAAGTTGTCTTATTGACATGACTTCTAGTGCTTTGTAGATTTCGCTAGAATCTGTGTGAAATGGTACTTGCAGGATGAGTTTAATTATTGCTTTTTGTATTTTTTGAATTAGGTCAATTGCTATGTTTGTAGCACTTCCCCAAGCTAGTATTCCATATGTGGCAATGGATTGACAAAGTGCAAAATAGATCGATCTTAGTATTATTAGTGGGAAGATGTTTTTAACGTACTTTATTAGGTGCATTACTCGTTTCAGTTTATTTATGATGAAATTAATGTGGTCAGTCCAGCGTAAGTGTGAATCAATAATAACC
Source organism: Glyphotaelius pellucidus (assembly GCA_936435175.1). Classification (NCBI taxonomy): domain Eukaryota; kingdom Metazoa; phylum Arthropoda; class Insecta; order Trichoptera; family Limnephilidae; genus Glyphotaelius; species Glyphotaelius pellucidus. The sequence continues at coordinate 26,669,039 of OW386538.1, read as the reverse complement.
CCCAGGTATTTTGTATGTTTTACCCTTTCTATATGTTCGCACTGGCAGTTGGATAAAGTACAGTCATGTAGAATCAAGCCTATGTTTGATGGAGGTTGACCTCTTTGTGTAATACTATGAGTTATATATTTTGTTTTGATTGTATTAACTGTAAGAGTATTACTGTTTAGCCATTTTTTGACGATTGATAAACTTTTTTCGGCTATTATAAATACATCTTTCCATGTGGCTGCTTGACAGAGAAGAACTGTATCGTCAGCGAAGGTCACGATTTTACCTTCAATTTTAATGTCGCACAGTTCATTTATATAAATGAGGAATAATAAAGGGCCAAGTACACTCCCCTGTGGGACTCCGTACGTAATTGAAAGTGGTTCACTTGTCTTGTTGTCAATTTTAACTTGTTGCGTTCTGTCAGACATGAAGCTTTTAATTAAATTGAATTCTACTCCATTAATGCCAATGTTTTTTAACTTCTTGAAAAGTTTTTTATGTGAAATTGTGTCGAAAGCTTTACATAGATCTAAATAAATAGAGATAACTTTTTTTTTAGCGTCTAGATTATGTGTAATGAAGTAATTAAGTAATATAAGTAATAAAGTAATAAATAATTCGACCGAAATTTCTCATATTTGTGGTATTGTGAATGAGAGACAGTCGCAGTCGATGGGAAAGAGAACCCTAATGCTGTCAGTTTCTTTATTGATAATAATAAAAATAATTGGTCAAATTATATTGTGAAAAATCACCTGTAATAAATTGTGAAAAATCACCTCAGGGACCCCGTAATCTTTCGTACAAGCTTTTCTCTTCCTAATTTACTCCAGCATAAAACGAACATTGTATTTTTCGATCAGCTCAAAATCGCAAAATTTTTATTTGTTTTTAATATTCGCCATTTCATTTAGTTTTCGCTTTTATGGTTTTTTTAATATAGTTTAGTTCATTCAATATGACTATGATTCCTCTGACCGCCTAACTCTAACTTGATTTACAAAGAGATAAAATTTTATTCTATCGATTAAAAGCTTTAAACCTACTTGGTAAATGTAATTTTTACACTTGTCACGTTTTAATCTAGGACCGCAGCTATTACAATTTACGAAAGAAGTCTTCTCATACTTGATATTCATTTCCTGCAATCAATATATTATATCAACAATGTTAAGGCAACATTAGAAGAACAATGTTTAGTACAATATTTTTTAATTACGCCAGCTAATTAGAGACAGTTAACGATAATAAAAATTACCAATTTCAATTCCTAATCGACGTATTGAAAATGTTTGATAAAGTACACGGGCGAACAATACGACTTTAAGCGCATTCAAATTCAATCGCAACCAGCCGTTGGGGATCTGGAGAGAAGGAAGAAAAAACGAATATACCTTATATCAAAATCCTTTCGAATCCCTAGAGATTTTCGAAGGCGAACCTCCGTTATATTAATATATACCCACTGGCCCGAAGGCTTGTTGGGGAGGTAAAGGTGTTTGCAAGCAGCCGGGTTACCAGGGAACCAACCGGTGGGAGGAGGTAGCAATAACAATGTACGGCTAGCGGAATAAGAGCGAAGGATGCAAACGCACTTTTTTTGGATTTTTGAAATGTTTGAAATAATTAAAAGTGATCATTTTTCAGTAACAAAAAAAGCTACGGTTTTTTGAAATTGTTGTTTTTGTTTTATGAAATCGTTCGTCAGTTCATCATTGTTTTCAGTATCAGGCTATTTTTTAATTACATTTTCTAAAAATACAGATTCAAATACAGCCTCTACCCATATGCTTTGCTAGCCATAGCGGTATACTTCACATACATATTTCAAAGTAGTTTTATATAATATTTTTAAGATGAAACATTGTCAATGAACTACAAGAAAATGAAAAATGCACAAAAATGTTTTTGATAGTTTAAATTTATCTTTAATGATGATTGGTTTTGAAATAAGTAGACTGTAACCACGTTGGAGGTCAGTGTTAGGTTTAAAAAAGGGCTCCACGTTATTTGCCGGTGTTGGGTCAGGCGGAAAAAGTTAGGTTAGGTTCCACTTTGCTTCGAGGGGATTGCACTTCTCGGCTGAGGGGAGACCTCCATGTCCTTTGACTAGCTAAGATGTAGAGGACTCTAATGCAAATTATCTCTCATAAAAGGTGTGAACTTCCATTCAATTCAGTTCATCAGGAAAACAGAAACAGGAGAGCTCGGCAAAAGCAACGGAGTTGTTTGAGGAATACATGTTATATTCTTTTCAATACATCTGTACATTTTAGGGCAATTTCTCTCCCGGGAAATTTGAAATGGGAATTTACAGTTATTTTACGTGGCACATGGTTCAACAGGAAATCGGGTGACTCACATGTTTCGTTGAAGTCAGGAATTTTTACTTATTAGTGACCTGTAAAAGTGCTACGTAACAACGTGTAGGTTCCTAAGGATAATATTCTCTTAGTTAAATGAAGTCAATGTATGCAGACAGAGTAAAGTAATTTGATAAAACGCGTGCGCTTTTACATATTAGGAAAGTTCGCGTTGTTGCTATACAGGGGTAAATATATAAAAATCTTTTTTAAAGGATGACAAATATTCCCGGGTTACGGACGACTTTAAAAAATGTGAAAATCTCCTACTACCACCTAAGGAATCGAAAAATGTTTCTTGTGTCGTGATAGAGGACTTAGCCAGCCGAGGAATTGAATGCATGACGCCTTGGACCCAAAAGCGATGCCAATTCGGCCACCGACCGGTCTTTGGTATTTCAAGCAGTTGAACACATCTACTACTTCTGAGAAAGTATTGCCAACTACATATAATCCAGGTACAAGCGAGTATCTAAAAAACTCAGTCCTGAATCATCAGGATTGAGACCTTTAGCTAAAATCATTTTTAATTGCGATGACATTAGCCATAACACAGTTTAACAGTTGACATTTTAACGGTTTTAAAAATAAAAGTCACTTTGATCGGAAATTTCCATTTGATTATTATTATAAACATTTATTACTCGGTGAAAGTAAGACAGTTGTTAGAAGGTCTGCGCTAGCACATTATAAAACTCATATATTAAGAATCAGGGTTTGTTGATCGACGTAGTTTATATTGCGTTGACATAACACTAAAACACGTCTCCATACTTCCGCTTCTCAAAATACACTGGGTGAATTCAACGACCTCAAACTATAGAGGAAGAATGTCACTTCCATATTCCACCTGGCGCGTTTCTGAAGGTCATTTTGTTTACTCTGTACAAGCACGTGTACATTACTTTTCAGCCAACCCTAACATATTAAAACATTTTTTTAAGCTAGGAGACAAATGTTGGCTGCCAAATATACGAGAGTGGACCGGCATTAGAAGTGCGGAGGAGCTCTTCCGAGCAGCACAAGATAGAGAGGCATTTTCCAGAGTGATCGCCAACGTCGGGGGGACCTGATAGGGCACACGATGAAGAAGAAGAAACAAAGTAGGGAGGTCCTGGGTTCGAGTCCCAGAGGTGCCAATATCTTTTTCTGATTTTTCTGTTTCCAGATTTTCGATTGAGTTTCGCTCATAATGTCTTCATTTAATTAAATATAATTTTTTCGTCTAAGATTTGAAATGTATCATAACGTATTATTATTTAAAAAATTATCTGCTATTACAAACCTTAAGAATGATTAAAAGAGTAGTAAATTCTTACACAAAGTTTTTAGCAATATTTTATCTGCGTTTTTTCATGAAACATTTTCCTTCAGTATGCGAAATCTATTGGGCTGGCCATACTTTGGTCGACGGTCGACGGGCGACGGGCGACGGGACGGGGGCGCAGGAATAGGGAATAGGTAAGTAAGACAGCAAAGCTACTGCCTCATGTTGTATACGAGAATAATGTGCTCGGGATTTCTCCGCTCGTTTAGCTCTACTCCAGACGAATCCGAGAAAAGCCGAATGAACCCGAATGAACCCGAGCCCTTACTAGCCCCTAACCTCACCTCACGGATAACATTACTGTTGAAGATGCAGTGTAATGATAAAAGTTCGCTAAAAAATTCGCGGTAACAAATTACTTTTTTCATTCACTCACAGTAGTTTATTTTTTCATTTTTTGTTTTACTTTGAGAGCTGCAAAAGACTGCAATAATTTAGGCACATTTATCATATTATATATAATAAATACCCTTGTCAGATGCCAACTAGAGTATAACTCTACATTATGGTCTCCATTTTACAATATTCATCCAACAGCAAGTTCTTGAGGTTTATAAACTATAAATTGCATATTCCTGTACAAAATATTGATTATACGAGATTACCTAGTGGATAAAATGTCCCTATTAAAACTTTCAGAAAGAAGAATTAACACAGATTTAATATTATTACATAAAATACTTAATTACAACATTAACTGTCCTGAATTACTTCAATTAATCAACATCCACATTCCCAAAAGATCTTGTCGACATTTACTACCCTTTTACTTTAACAATACCAGGACACTGTCTTACCGAAATTTCCCGATTCCGAGACTTCAAAATCTCGGAAATAAATATTCTGATCTAGGATATATATTTCAACTTAATAATAACCAGTATAAACATTATTTATTCCAATTCTTTCATACATCTAGACACAAATAGTCTAAATTCTGCAATTTTTGTTTTGCAATCCTTTTATGTGAGACTTCTTATCATTTCTACCAATGTATTTTGTTTTTTATTATACGCTATTGTTGTTACATTTTTTTCAATATATTATATTTTCTTTTTGTTTTAGTTTAAAGTATTTAAAAGTACTGTGATACTTAACTTATAAACAAAGAATGTAAAAGCCCATTAGGGCGTGTAATAAATAAATAAATATATAGTTTTTTTAACAAGCGAGTACCTGGGGTCCGATAAGGATTGGAAGGATAACTTTCGGTAACTTCTCATCGTTGCCTTGCGTGATTGCTGATTGCTAACGAAAAGGTGACAGTTCACAATGACTAATTGTTCTTAAAATATTCGACGTCAACTGTTTTTTGTACGTTAGCGATCTGCAGTTGTCCTAGAGAATGACGAGAAGTTACCGAAAGTTATTCTATCAATCCTTATCGATCGCCCTTGCCCGGACCCCTGGCATGCGTTGCAAAGCTACTCAGAGAATATAAGTTTTTGGAGGCTTTATTCTGCTTTATGAAGTGCTTTCAGATGCATGATATTATTTGTTTTTCCGTCTGTTGCATACACGAATAAATCAGAAGGTTTTTCGATACGTGAGCAGGCCATATTCAGCTGCCCGTGTGAGAAGCATGGCTTTTCTAAATTTACCCCTGCTATCCCTTACCGCTACTATGTCTCCTTTGCAATCCCTTCCTCTGTCACCACTCCTCTGTGTGTACACCCCCGTTCCCCTCCCGCGTCCCTCCCCTTCCCGCGTTCCCCTTTCAACTTCTGTGCCTTTCCCTCTTTCTCGCACCCCTTCTCGTAAATCTCTCCCCCTCATCCATTCCTCTCCCCCATTCCGGATTTTCCACCCCCTCCTCCTTCCTCCCTACCGCTAAACTATATGAAATACTGACATAAATTCTAAACTATTGTAAAATTATTATTTAAATTCCATAACACTAGAGCTCACCATTATGTATATAAACCTTCGCGAGCATGCGCACAACAACTCGAGAAAATTGCATCGCTATCGGATAACTGATGTAAGAACGCTTACGGGACAAACAATGTAACATTCATTTTTAAATACAAAGCTTTATTGTTTTGAAAAAGAGTTACCAATTTTCATCAGAGCAGATGATGGACACTGTAACGCTGTCCGAAAAGTTGGCTAAAGAAGGATGTAGCGCAACAAGGCATAACACCCCAAAAAAAAATAACGAAAATACTTTTGGCAGTGAAAATCTAAAATCGTATCAGAGTTACTAATTATTTTTGTTATAATATGGACTGTACTAGGTTTTACACTCGTTCTGCTGTCACTGTCAGCATCGTCGTGTCATCACTATCACATTTAAGGAGCACACTAGACGAAATGTTTACTGAATCTGTTAACAAAATAAAGCAAAAATCTGCAATAGCGCTTTGCTTAATCCTATAAACTACATAATGAAAAACAAATCTTAAACTGTGTATTCTTTATTTTTATTTATTTATTTCTATTCTTGTACATACACTTTACAAATTATTACATAGTTTACATAGATAATAGGTTTAGTAATAAGAAAAAAATGTTAATGATCCGTAACTGTATGTAAATAGGTTAGTCGTAGTATTTTGTGAACACCTCACTAGGCGAACCTGTGCTGAGGTGTTCCCATGTTTAGGATTAAGTGCTATTCTGTCGACCTAAGTAGAAACACCGTATCCTCCTTGATATTGTCAAGAAGGTCACTGTGGGTCGACCCATGGCGGCAGTATCATACACATAAATTAAAAGATTAGTTGGTGGGGATCTATATATACAGTTGTTCTTAGAATCTAGATTATGAGTAAGATAAATAATGGTCTTGATAAACGGTAGATATATTTTTTCTATGGACCACGCGCCAATGGTATAATCACGGATATTGTGGTAATATTTTCTGTCTCGAAACAAAGTTTATTTAATTTTTTACGAGAAAAACTCTCTTTTTATAACTTTTGAAGGTTATTCCCATCAACGTAATATATCATTGAAGAAGAAGATAACACTTTTAAATCTAAATGAAAATATGAAAGAAAACAAGACACAGAAAAACAGAAAAAGACAATGTACTCAAAGTTTATTTAATTATATTTTTTTTATATTTGGGATGGGTTATGTTTGGTTAGGTGTTATAATTTTTTGAGTAAATTGAATACCTTGTTGTTTGATCCAGTCTTTTATGTGTTTTTTGAGAACTATGGTAGATGAATTTGTAGTTAGTATTTGTTTCAGTGTGGTGGGCATGCAATTATATAGTTTGGTTGCGTAGTACTTAAAGTTTCTTTGCCCGTGTGAGGTATGAGTTATCGGTATATTTAGTGTTTTATTTGTAGAGGCCCTGGTTTTAATTGATAATTGGGTTTGCATTGGAACGTGGAGTTTATGTTGGAAGAAGTAAAGTAGAACAGATTTGGCATAGAGTTGTCTTATTGTCATGACGTCTAGTGTTTCGTAAATTACATTTGAGCTTGTGTAGCGAGGAACTTGGAGGATAAGTTTGATTGTTGCCTTTTGAATTTTTTCTATTGGGTCAATTGTTGTATTTGTTGCACTTCCCCAAGCCAGTATGCCGTAAGAGATAATGGATTGACAAAGTGCAAAGAATATGGTTCTGAGGATTGTTCTTGGAAATATGTTTTTAATTGACTTTATGAGATGCATGACTCGTTTCAGTTTGTTTGTGATGTAAGATATGTGGTCCATCCAGCGTAAGTTGGCATCTATTATAACTCCAAGGTATTTAGTCTGATTAACCCTTTCAATTCGCTCGCATTGACATGTACGAGAAGTTTGACCACAGTTATGTAAGATAAGGTCTGTGTGCGGTGGAGGTTGGCCTCTTTGTGTGATGATGTGTGTAATATAATTGATTTTTGTTGTGTTAAGGGTAAGAATGTTGTTGTTTAGCCAATTTTTGACCAACTGTGAACATCTCTAAGAGGAAAATAACCAGACACAACCGTAAAAATGTCATTTTTAACGACTCTTTTCTATAATATAAATTGATTTCAATAGATTGTTATTCCATAGTTAAGTTATTTTTTAAAAACTGAAAAACATATGTTTATATTTATTGTAATAAGTTATACCATTGGTCGTTGGCAGATTTGTTAAATTTTCAAACAAAATGTTGTATTTTCAACACACATTTCAAATCATTAATCGCACAGTAAAATAAATCAATAACTTATATAGAAAAGCTACATTTCAGAATTTTAATTTTAGTTCAAACAAAATCATTTAAAAAAATCGGTGCACGTGTTTTGTGATGAAAATACTTCAGTTTGTCTATTTATTTACGGGCTTGAAAATTTATATATTTCAGATTTTTTAACAGACTTTACTGAAAAATTATAAATACTTATCTTCAAAAAAATAATTACAAAAGGACATAATTTTAACAATATTATCAACACGTGTTTGAGCATTTTTATTGCTAACTTGAATGCATGTGTATGTTAAAGCAAATTTTGAATGAAATACAATCGATGTCGAGTTAGTAGTTAAAAATGATGGTGCGGAGAATAATCAATCTTTCTCATCGGGACCGCCCTGTGCAGTTACAAGGGTATGATTGCAAGACCATCTTTGGAAGAAATATGAATTGGCCGCTGGTTAATAGGCCTTAAGTGAATTATTACCATTAACACTCCTTATAATATTAATCTAATACTTTGTAAATGTTCTAAAACAATAAATAAAGTGTAGCGTAGGGAATGCAGTTTTAGTGATTTGTGTTTTAATATTGTTTTAGTTTCTATATTATTTTGTGTAACTGTCACGTGCTTTGGAATTTTTGTTTAACATTATAAAAAATTCAATTCTCTTTTTATAACATTTGAATGTCATTCCCATCATGTAATACATAATTGAAGAAAAAGATAGGACCAATAATCTAATAGACAATATGAAAAAAAACAAGACAAAAAAATAGAAAAAGGTTAGATGAGAGGTTCTGGGTTCGTGTCCCAGTTGCGACCATTATCTTTTTCTATTTTCTGTGTCTAATTTTCTTGCATATTTTAATTTAGATTATTGTTGTTATCTTCTTCTTCAATGCTATGAAAATTATTTAAAAAAAAAAATTGTATAATTTTCAATAGTTCATTAAAATTTATTCTTATGATCCATGCAAAATACCTGCTAAAAAAAATCAACTACCACTAACAAAAATATCTAAATCTCTTACTCCTTGTGAAAATCTGCGTTTTCAAACTTTCAGCAAACATCTTCAATCTTCCTATGATTTTATTTTTTATTTTAGAAAGCTTAATTATAATGATATCTGACTTAACTTTGAGGTACCGAAAAATATTACATTTAATTTTACCTTGAATACGCGAAAATTTTTTTCTTCGGTGATCAGTGTAACGGATTGGTAGAAGCTCTTACTTTTTCATCATTACCTTACCTACACACACATAATATTGAATATTATACCCGGAGCCCAGAAACCGCTAACATGTTCGGAAAAGTGAGAGTAGAAAATATATCGGGAAATCTCTCGCGGCCGTCGGCATTGGTGAGCCGGAAAATAGGATAAATTAACTGGAATTTGCTAAATAAGCTTTAAGAGGTAAACCACTAATAAATAGTTTTTATTTCGTTTCTCAGTGAAATATATATTACCTAATTGTGTACCAATTCGTAATGCACGCTGTAAAATTCCGATAAAGCAGTCTGCGAAAGAAATAGATCGGGAATATACGAACATCAGAAGTAATTTCAAAATAGAGGGACAGATGGCGTAGTAGTCTTCCAAAATAAAATTATCTAAAATTTACTAGACTCAAATTGAATACACAAATCCCGAATGTCTTGGGCACACGACATGAAGCGACTAACAAAATTACCCAACTGAAATGATGGTGCACATTCATGCAAGAAGTAATTAATACCTACGTGAATGTTACGAAGCCAGATTTAATTGCAGACTGCTTTTACAAAAGATCAAGATTATCATAATGATAGCCAACCTCCAATAGGAGAATACACCAGGGAAGCAGAATGCATGGAAATAATGTGAAAAGGGTTTGTTGTTTTGTTGTTTTATAAAAAATACGAAAAAATTCTACATGTTTTTTACCGTAGAATGAGAGGGGCAAGTTTTCTTCAAAATATATTATTTTTATACGTTTTTTGCCAAATAACTAAATTCTCGAATATTGAGTTCTACAACCATTAAACTAATAGATTTTTATTTTTAGGATTAAAAAAATTATATTTGAATAGTTTCTTCAGTCAGTAAATACAGACAAAAATGAGTAGAAACTCAATCGTTTTGAAAGGAATAAGTTTAAAAAAAAAACTTAAATACCTCACAGGTGTGTGATGTCTGTAAAGACGTCCTCAAGACAAAAAAGCGATCCATTCATCTCTGTGACATATGAAAATGATGTAATTAATCAAAGGCTCCGATGACATTGGTAATAAACAGCGAAAAGCCCGCACCGTCGATAAATATCGCAAACAATCAGCGCGGAAGCCTTAATTCCGGCAAATAAAACAGATTGCCTTTAAGCCGGCGGAGAAAAAATTGAAAAAAAACTCGATCGAAAGCGTTCGGTAAAGCGGCAGGTAAAAAATGAAATTATCGCGTTAATATTACCGTTACCGTTAATATTACCGCTCCGTGCAGAGATGTAACAGTACCGTTATCGGTCTATAATCCCGCCGCAATTACAATAATTCTTACTGGAGACAACTGTTTGGGTTTTGGTTTCATTTTGGATACAGCGGCAAAACACTTTCATGATTTTAATTTTATATTTTTCGCAATTGGCAAGGGTCTTGACGTTTTCGAACAATTAATACTGTTGCTTAAAAATATCTTTTATACGCATGGTAGGTACGTTTTGGTTGATGAAAAAAGATGAGAGGCGTACACGAGAAGTGAGCTCACCAAACTGTGTCTCATGTCTCTGTGTTCTTAAGATGCCGAATCGAATCATTTAATATTGTCCTGGATTCAATGATTTTTCGGGATATTTAATATTTTTAATCTTATTTTTAACTAAGTAACGTCGCCAACTTAAAGTAATAACTTGATTGATCGACTCTCCCCTTCTTTCTTTAAAACGGGAATAAGAAATCATCATGTCAGAAATTTATCAAATTATTGAAGAAAAAATCATTCAACACTATTTCATAGATCCAATATTTGACTTTTCATGTTGCTATGGCATCAAGTAAGTAATTTGCACAGATTTTCTGTCTGCAAATTACTTCTAAAAAATAATTTAATGGTTTTCTTCAATAAACTTGATAATTCAAAGTAGTAAATAAAAAAAACAATCCGCAAACCGAATTGAATTTAACAAACATAGTTAGGTTAGGTTATAAAAGTAGCAAAAAAACAATTCGTTAACAAAATAGAATGTAAAAGACATAGTTAGGAACCTCGCCCGCGCCCATTGGAACACGGAAAGAATAGCAGTCCATAAACCCGCAGAATACGCAGTAACACACGCCGGAAAGTGACTGTAAAAGAATTGCGATTCGATTCGAATTTTCCAGGTGGATGAAGCGGCGCGATTTAAGGATTTAGTCGCGGATTTGCTTTCAATATTAGCCCCCGCCGCCGGGAAGGTATTTCGTGCCCCCGGGCGGGCTTTACGGGGCGTTTGTGCCCGCTAACTGTGTTATAAGGGCGCCATCTGCATTTTTATTTTTCAATTGTGTATCGATTAACCAGATTACTGTGGCGCCGGCGTTGGTACCCGATGCCTGAATAACCGACGCCCGACACAGGTGAGAATGGAGCGACGCCGACGCTCTGCGGCCGGATGCGGAGGTGGCAACTAACTAACTACCTACCGTTCGACGACTGAGTGATAATGAAGTGTTGCATATTTTAAAAATTATGTGAAAAACAATGCCGATTGCCTTTATTTGGTTTTCGATGATTTTATTATGTAAAGGCGGGGATTAGATTTTTATGAACGTGTTAACAATGTGTTTTCTTGAAAATAACTTATGGCGTATTATATATCAAATTAACGTTAATATATCTTAATTTGGACTTAATTTTCAAAACATCTCAGAAGAGATCGTATTCTAAATACCATGAACATTTTTACTAAATATTCAAGTGTCCATGGTACGATGCATTCTGTACGTGCCGTATTTTTGTCACATGTTTCATTTTTTGAATACATTGGTAAATTCTTGAAATTGAAAACATTACATAACCAAACTTAACTGCTGCAAGTGCCAAGTTATGATATTTTTTCTCGTACATTCATTAAACTGTGATCACAAGTATTGTACCTGGCCCCCTACCACAATCGATCGATAAGGATTGATAGGATCACTTTCGGTAAATTCTCATCGTTACCTAGCATGAATGCAGATCGCTAACGTGTAACATTTCAAAATGACTGAGTGTTCTTAAATTCGACGTTAACTGTTAGCGATAGACGGTAAATTCGACGTTACGTTAGCGATCTGAAGTTGTCCTAGAGAACGATGAGAAGTTACCGAATGTTATCTTAGGACCCCTATTCCCCATAGATTACATTATAATGACTTAATATAATATACGCTACATCTGTTATCTAACCATTATCGTATCTCTTTACGGTAGGTTTTCATTTTATCGATCAGTAACATTCGAATAATATCTTTGAAGAAGCATGTCATTCACTTGTCAAAAGGCCGTCACGCGTCGCGCGGCAAGCGGCAGTGACGCGAGGAGTCCCAAGTCCCGATGTGGAGTGTGAAGTGTCCCTCGGTATGACAGACATCAGCAGGCAGGAGGCCAGGTGGCTAGTCAGTAAATTCAAGGTGGGTCCTCTCCTGTCAGCTCGCAGGCCGAGAGCGCAGGCTAAGGTTTAGCAGGATCAGCCGGCTCTTAAAGGCTTTCCCCGGGCGGGAAGGGCACGCTTAAAAAGATTAAGACTTTAACTCCCGCCACGCAGTCAGGAGTCTTGAATAAGTCGATGGATCAACGAGGCCAACTCTCTTCTTTATTGAAGGAAATTTGTAAAAAATTCCTTTCTAAAACCATCAAATACCAGACCCTTTAAGGTAAAAGCTAATTTATTTTTATTTGGGGGCTGTTACTATTTTGTATGCGTTATTCAGTGTGTTCAGGATCGAGTTCATAGATTAACAAGCAAATTGTAAGCATAAAAAAGTAAATCCACTCTGCAGAAGTAAATAAAGGATTTTTCGCCATTCTTTGGAACTGATTTTAAGGCATTTCAATTTGACGATGTAGATAGAGGTTTTAGTGGAATTAGGTCTAAAAGAAACTTCCACGTGTTTACGTCACACAATACTGTTTCGATAAAAAAAACCTTTTTATTTCTTACTTTCACGATTGCATCGGCCTATCGTATAGCGCATAGTTATTTACTACTTACATGTCTAGGATTCGACACGACTTTAAACATATTGTAAATATTGATATTTTGGTAGTCACACTATTTAAAATTAATTTACTTAGCTCCTTAAGTCAATATAGAAATCACTTTTAAGTACCACTTAGCAGAAACATCAAAGCACTCCTTGAGAGTAATTACTTTGAATATATAAATATCCGGACACTTCTACAAAGTGGATTAAAGTTATGTTAATCTTTCTGAAGCATTGGATTTGTCTGGGATTAAAGTGCATGCACTCTGCTCATTACGCAGAGAATCTTTATCTCGATGTTTTCATTAAGTCAACGTTCTAAGTATTAACTGCTAAGTGATTGAAGATTTTCAAAGATCTAGCGATTAAACTTCGCTTCTAAGTTTATAATATTTTTAGTTCTTCACTTCTGAGGACATGTTTCAACGACTCCCTACGAATACTTCGAAGAATCATATACAAAATCGCACACGTGTAATAATAAATCGTAGTGAACTAATTATGTCTTAACTTTAAAGTAGAAACATTTAGTTGTTGTAGCTATTTCCGAATTCAAATATAATTTAACCATTCGGACCCATAAGCCTGTTTTCACGATAATATTACATTACCAGACTCTGTGCAGAAACGGGCGGTCCGTTTGTTAGATTCTCCCACCTTAACGAACGGATTGCAATCTGAAGAGCACAGGCGTCGGGTGGGAATGCTAACCATGTTCTACCGGTATTTCAATGGAAGATGCTCTGAGGAACTAGCGTCATTGATCCCTTTGGCACCGGTGCATAGTCGGGAGACAACATATGTACACGGTTGACATTTGTCACATGAGAACGGGTTTTTTTCGACCCGTTCTTCAGTTCAACAGCTCGGCTATGGAACGATTTGCCGGCTTCTGTGTTTCCTCCCTCCTACAATGGGTCTCTCCATGACCAATGTTCATTCCTTCCTCTCCTCAAAAAGACCCTCCACACAGCATCCCAGATGACATAGACCCTGAGGGAAATTAATTTTCTCAGGGCCTCCTGTGTGGAGTTAATGTAAAAAAAAGAGGGACAATAAATAATAACTTAATAAAAATATGACCAAGTTGATTAATTTAAAAATATGCAAAAAATAAGTTGCAAAAAATATGCAATTCAATTTTTGTGATAGAAAGTGTCAGCGCCCTTGAGGTAATTTTTCACAAAAATGGCGCTCTACAAATTATCCAATTATTATTATTACATTATAATACATATTAGAGAAATGATATAAAAAAAATTCCTCTTAAAGATACTGAGATGCTTAAAGGTTACCGTAAAATCCCCAGTTACCACGAGATAATCAAATTTTTCCGAAAAACATGGCAGCGCAAAACTAAGAATCGAGTTGAGTATGCTACTTCTTCTTTCGTATGGTGGGGGGGTCAGAGGAGGACATCTATGTCTGCGAGCCAGTCTAGGGCCTCAGACGTTGCCCTGTGGACCTCATCAATCCCGCCGGGGAATGAATGGAGCAGGCATTCGTTGACCACATGTTCAGTGGTCGGTTCAGTATGCTACTTAGAAAAGCCTTCATCAAACAGAAAACAGACAGTTACTGATGATAATGATAACGTTAGTTGCACGGAAAATATCATACATCAATTAAGTTCTTGGAAGAGAAATTGAGAACTGCCGGCCGCTTTAAAAAAATCTGGTTTAGGTACGTAACGTTTTTAAAGCTTTTCCAATGTAAACAAAAATCGAATATAATTCCATAAAGAGCGCAATTTCCATCTCGTGTTCGGTTAAGCTCTTCTTAAAATGTAATATTCGCCGCTCTGTAAATCTAGACGCCATATTTTTCAACACGTCTAAGGGAAAATAACATTTTTTCGGAACGAGTTCGTGACTTTTTTACGATTCGCGCCGCACTTGTGTTCCCCCATTTCTTGTGGAGTATTTTACCATTGCTTGCGTTTTCCATTAAAAAATGGCATAAAAAATCTTCTCCATGTATATTTACTTATTGCCGGTGCCAAAGTAAACGTGTGCCCTGAGCTAGTATGGTGGGATGCTCGCGGAAAACGAATATACGGCACGGAAAAAATATTAAATTAAAAATGAATCCCTGTTCACATAGACAATTTTCACACCAAATTGCTGTGCTTACCGAAACTTGAAAGGTTTTTAGTTCCAACAGTGGATATTTAATTTAATATCTATTAAGATTGCCGGTAAATACTTATGTTTTCATTAAAGGGGGGGATAAGGTTTGAAAGGCGAAAAAAAGGCATATTTTCATGATTTTTTTTGGAGATATGAATAATGTTGGTTTATTTGTATCCTATACACTTGTATTATAACATCTGAAGTATCTTTGAAAAAAAAATTTATAAATACATAATAATGAAAATAAATACGTCCGTGAGAGCGAATCTCCGGAGGCGCCTCGAAAAAAAGTTGTTATGCGGTGAACTTCATAACTCGTTACCGGATCTGAAACAAAAAACAGTCGAAATGCGTTTAGAAGGTGATATGTTTTCCTAGGAAGTCAGAAGGAGTTATTTTTTCGATTTTTTTTTTAAATTTTTGGCAGGATTTTGAAGTGAAAAACGCAATTTTTGCTAAAAAAATTTGGTGAAATTGTTATTATAAAATGAAAAAAATGGTTAAAAATAATCCCACTTACTACCTATTGATTTATGTGTAAAAATATTGTACAAAATTTCAAAAGGATCGGTCATGTAGACTTTAAGTTATGATGTTCACTGACTTCAAAAATGTTGTTTGCGAGGAAGTCGATTTAAAGTTTTTTAAACTCGAAATATGTATAAACTCGAATCGAGCATATAAGGGCCGGTCGCTAAACGCTGCATCTTCGTTTTGCTACGATTTACTTGAAATTTTAACATAATACTCTCAACATGTTTTACATTAGGAAAAAAGGCCCCTTAAGGCATCGTCATTTAAATTAAGTGCGCACGTATTCTAATATTTAACGACAAATCAGTTGGTGTGTCCGAAAAAGACTAAGCTGATATTTTATTAATTTTTTGGCCAAAAATTTCTTTGCCAACGTCATTATGTCTCTTAAACTCATCTTCCCGAGCTACGGATTTTCTAAGTTTCTGTGATACTGAACGCCATTTTTCATCAATTTAAATGTTACATATATCTTTTGGTAAGACATGAATCAATAGCCGAGGAAGATTACTAATTCTTCATAATCTTGCCCGCGGGATACGGTAGAAGTGACGAGATATTCAAACTTAGTTAGATAATGTGGAGGCGACTACCATAATTGTGAGTATACGAAACCAAAAGCAGAAAGTAAAAGGCCTGTGGGAGAGGAGGCATTTCCAAGAGATAGCTATACGAATTTTTTAAGGTAGTGCCAATAAAGGTTAGAAAGATAACAACATAAAATACTCCTAAGAATATTGTTATATAACAAGGTACGAAAAAACTTCGTTAGTTGGACGAAAAATCTTATCAAATAAACCTCAAGCAATTAATAACTTGAGTAATTTGCCAAATTAAAAGAAACCCACAAAAATTATTCCCATTGAGGGTTAGCTAAGATTGTTCCAAAATTAATCAGACATTTTATGTCACCCTACCGAAACAACACGCCCTCGGAAAATTCTCGAAAAAATCAAGAAAAGAAAAGTGTGCGAGAGTGAAAAAATATGGCAATATAATCATGCCGCGACCTGTCTTGTTATAAATTTCCCGCCCGACCCTAATTTCCGTTTCCTCCTTAAGTCCGCCATTTTCATGTCCTTCGTCTTTTGTTTTTGCCCTCGATGTACCTGATATACCATGTATATGTGTAGCTAGGACGGGTGTGACGTCATTTATTTTCGAAGGAAGGAGCCTGTTTCATTTTACTTAGTGGATTGAATTCTCAAGGTAATAGTTAAGATTCAAACCATATTATGAAAGTGCACGTGGTTTATTTTTTAGTTTTGAGCCTAAATATACATGTATTTTTATTTATTTATTTTTATAACCCATTTTACATTTCATAACTATCCAATAATATTGGCCTCACTAGTTAACTTTCTCGTGCTGTGGCCTCCATATTCGAAAAAATTACCATAATATTAATGTAATAATAAAATTAATGAATTCGTTAAATTCAGTGCGATAGTTTCGGTTCAAATCAATTATTTTAATTTTATTTTGATATAACGATGTTTTCGATGTATTTGTTTTTGTTTTATAGAGTACCTTTAACATATTTTTGTACTACCGAATCTTTAGATTTTTAACCAATCTGTTAAAAATTGAATTAGAGCGTTATTTGGGTATTGATAAAATACGGTTAATGCTACTATTATTAGATGTAAAGATAATCTATACAATCACTAGCGTTTACCTACTTATTTTCTAATGGTTCTATACAAGTTGAAGTTATTATGCAATCTTTTCTATTTACAGAACATTTAACACTGTGTGTATGTACAGACAATTATATACGTTAGCACAAATAAAATAATATTAAAAACGATAGCAATAACACAGTTGAAATGATAATAAAGGTTTGTAAAAGTGCTCACACAAATTATTATGTTAAAAAAGAAAAACATTCAACTGTTTACTTATTTTTTTACAAGTATCTTTAGTAAAAATGATGATTTTAAAATATTTTCTGAAAAATCCAGCATAAAGAAGAAAAATAAATTAAAAAGTAGGATCTACACTAGTAACTAGGTAATATAGTATATAGAATACGCTTGAAATTTAAAGAAATCCAGCATTGAAAATATGGCCAAAAAAGTGTGTTTTGTTTGTTTTATCCTAATTTGAAGGAACAACACAGTATTCAAGACTCCTTTTAAGTAAGGGAAACGTCGGTTTTATGGTCGCTCGCATTGGGTGCTTATTTATCCGAGAAAGTGTCCCGTATTTTACAATCTAATCATTCCATATGGGGACTTTTATCTACAGACGCAGGGCGACACAGCACTAAATAGATACACTTAGGGAATGCCCGCACAGTCGGAGTAAGATCAACGTATCAAAACAGTGTTGGCTTTTTATTACCTATTCCTGTTTTAGGGAAATTACATTTTTTCTGTATTAGTCTCATTGCAACCAGATGAGTATGTCTTGCTGCAGGAACAAAAATAATGTTATGTTTACATTCGTGATTTAGGTAAAATCTTAAATTTGCTGAGGGGTTGGTTGTGTTTGTTTTAAACGATTTTTAAGTCTTATTGCGTACGGAACAGACGACTGATGCTGAATTGGAAATAATGAAAAAAAATCTGTCTACTACGCGCCATTTTCTTTTGCATGAGCTCCACACAGGAGGCCCTGAGAAAAATAATTTCCCTCAGGGCCTATGTCATCTTTGGGTATGCTGTGTGGAGTGTTTTTTTTTTGAGGAAATGAAAGAGGAGGAGAGTTCTGGGAAGGAAAAGGGTTTAAGGGGTGGGTAGGAATCAAACCTCCCCCCATGAACCCGAGCACCCCTGCTAAATCACCAAACGTAGCGAACTACTTGATGTAGCCAATGGCAGAGGTGTTGGTTGTCCAATAAAAGTTCCCGGGGCGGCGGTACCCATTCCCGCCTCCCATTGTATGCCATGCTCAAACAAATTAAAACGTTATGTTTCTTGAACCTATTGATTTTCAAGAAATATCGTAAAATACGGTGACTGGACAACTCAGAATGAAATCAATCCAAAATCTCCTTTGAAAAGTCTTATGATCAAAAGTGATAAAAATAATTAAAAGTTAGGTTACGTTAGATTATTTATGGGTTATTTCAAAATTATTATTTTTTTTAGCTTTTAGTGACTTTCAAAGAGGTGTTGAGTTGACTTGATTTTGAGTTGGTATGAAACCGTAAAATAACCTTAGAAGCTTATATTTATGATAAACTTATTTTTTTAAAAGAAAGTACTCACGTCACGCAATTGTATAACTTTTCTGACCTATGCTAATATACTCTCTGTTCTTTGTATTGTTTGTACCAAAAATATCTTTTATAATTGTAAATAAAACAAATATTTGGATTATGTGGGATTATTAAACTGTTACTAGAGGATAAGAGTAAAGAACCTGAAAAATCAAATCTGGTCACTTACAAAACATAGTCAAAGCCATTCCATTGGTGGTGCACTCTCAACACGGCAGAACTGAAAGTATATGCCTTTTAGAACAAAAAACAAATATAATATTATTATTTATATAGTCAATAAACAGTATTTGAAAGAGAGAGTACGAAAACAATGGGCAACATAGTTGTGAATGATGAATACTTGGAGCAGGTGGATGAGTTTGTGTATTTGGGAAGTATGTTTACGAGAGATGGGAAGACTGACAGAGATATCCAAAGAAGGGTAAATGCCGGTAAATCCATTAATGGGGGACTGAACGCCGTTGGCGCCAACAAAAAAACTGTCAAAAGAAGCGAAGCTAGCCGTCCGTAATGTAGTGCTGGTACCTACCCTGATGTATGGCAGTGAGGCATGGAGCTGGCAGAGAAAGGATGAAAGTAGACTGAATGGCGTAGAAATGAGATCCCTGAGACGTATGTGTGGTAAAATCATATATGATCGTGTGAGAAATGTGGAGATCCGCAAAGAATGCAAGGCTGATGTAAGCGTAATGAATAAGATTAAGAAAGGGACGCTCAAATGGTTTGGGCATGTAGAGCGAATGAATGAGGAAAGGAGTGTAAGGAGAATGTATGACGCAAATGTGAATGGTAGACGAAGTCGGGGACGCCCGAGGAAGACAATATACGACCAAATGAATCAGATACTTGAGTCGGGCGATGTCAAGAGTCAGAATAATAGAAGAGCATGTATGAGACGATGTATGAATGTGAACGAGGCAAGGAGTGTGCGCCAAGATCGAGTTGTTTGGCGGTCCGTCCTCTCTGCCTACGCCTGCGGGGAAACGGCTTGATGATTAGTTAGTTAATTAGTTAATAAACAGTATCAATAAATTCACACATGCACCACACAGTATTAGTGGATGAAGGTCAGGGTGTTTTTTGTTGGATAATAATATATGAAAGACACTTTCCTAACAGCAATTAATTTCAAGACAAGCGCAAAAATATATCTTAAAACGATCAATTAAAAATACTAAATGGTCTGCCTGTGATTGTAACTCTGGTTCAATGAACTCAGATTTATTTTGATTTTAAGAAATTTAAAAAATTGGGATTGGGCCAAGAACTCTTACAAGTCATAAAGTTTCTACCTACAGTAAAATATTAAAAAAAAATTCCACTTTGTTTGAAATGTGTATTTCTTTGTTTGAATTTCATGATTCATCTTGACAAGTAGTCAGATTTCGTGATTTCTCAACGGCCTGTTAACTAACTTGATTTATTAAAAGTATTCATTCAAAAATGAAATTTTTGATCGTCTCTCTGATTTTTCAACAAAAAAATGTATTTATATTATTATAAATAATTTTGACAATATTCGTTTTTGAAAGGTATGGAGCCTGAGGCAAATATTTTATAAATACTTTCACCTTCACGAATCCTAACAATTATAATATCCCGTGATATTTCGCTAGTTTGAGGATTGCGCTCGAATAAAATAAAAAAAGGACGCAAAAACTTAATTATCCTACGCACAGCACAATTTTCTTTGACTGTACATTCTTCCCAACATATTGACGCAATCCGGCACTCATAAAATATCTAAGTAACTGTACTGCGTGCCTCGCTTCTATTTCTCCTTCCCACCCTCGCCCACTGCGAGGCTTTCGCGAATCGCTGGATTATTGTGCTACAAAATATCAGAAACATCCTTACTTTTTATAATTTCTTTTCATATCCTTTATATTTAAGTGATAAACACGAGATTGTTTTTTCAAAATCAATTGTGACACTCTTTTTTATAATGTTCTCCTGTCACATAGGTCATCGGAGAGATTTATTTAAAACATTACAATCCCCTTAGTTTCATTATCTTAATTTACGATCAATATGATGAATTATTTATGAAAAATATTCTCTTCGACTCTAATCGCTAAAATTGAATATTTTGGTTCCCTTGAAATGGGCCGTTTTTATTATCATCTCCTCTTGATGATTGTTAAAATAAATTAGAAGTAAAAAACATTGAAAAATTTCTGATAATTTTTTAATTATTCCATTTATTTGAGGATTTTTGGCCAATATTTTAGTAATGTAGGCACAGCTTTTCAACCTTTACGGACTGAAAAGCAAGCTATGATAATAGTACATACGAACGAGTCGATTTGGATAAACCAAAAACGTACCGGACTACAGTGAAAAAACCATCGGCCATTGAAAACAATTCCGATAATCCGCTATCCAGTGTTTGGGGATGAACATGTGGTTATATATATGAAGTGTAAATACACCATCCGCTGTAATCCTAATTATTAACTGGATTTTTTCGCTTAAGTCAAATAATTTCCTCTAAATAATTCAATAAGCACTCCGATAGCAATAAATTCACCGAATGAGTTTGCCCAGAGTTTAAAACCCGAAATCCTCGATCCGCCATTATTATATTCATTCGCGCGCTTTTCCCAGAGTCTTCGTTTTCATATGGCAAATTTGCGTTTCGCTCCGGTCTTTTTCATTTAAATTTAAACCCTCATCTCACTTTTTACGACCATAGAGGATAGCGCGGGAAAAAAGAGCGCGTAAATATTGACATGGCGCGCTTTTATTGTGATTTGATTACGGTAGATGGCAGTGCTTCCTCTCGCTACAAATATCTACGGTATTTGCGAAAGCTCTCTAATACGCGGGACTAATTTATTCTTCATCTAGTATTCTCTCCGCTTCTATTAAAATGTTTATTCGCGAAATTCATTATGGTGGAAAGCAAAATATTACGTTCCGAGGATCTCTTCTGGGGAATGGACTAGTAAACCGGATTTTAAGACGAAATAAACTGAGACTTTATGTAAAGTAGGTTTTTGATGGATGAAATATTGTACCTCAAAAATACGGATAAACTTTATTATTTGTTTATGTGAAAAGGCGTTTGTACGAGTAGATAGGTGCGCCATTATACTTTACGCCTCTTTTTGTAGGCGTGTTTTAAGAAAACTCCGAAGCAAAACAATACAAAAAATATATAAGAACTCAACCATAAACTAAAATTTATGCGAAAAGATATTCAAGAATACCTACCGTATAATTAATCAATTTACAAATTTTATCGCGATTTGTGACATCATTAAAATTTTTACTTTTTCTAAACTAATTTTATTAGAGATCCTTATCGAAGACCTGTATAAATGCAGAAATCACTTCACAAGAAAGGACTTCTTTCATATATCTACGTTGTATTACCTGCAAAGCGAAAATGTCTGAAACAGGGATAACTTAATGAAAAAGGGGTAACGTTTGGCGTCAAGAATTGCCACATGTTTTTTTTGTCAAGAGCTTTCAGGTCACTTTTTTAAAGTGAAAACGTCATTTCTGAAGAGCTACGATTGAGTTTAGAAAATATTTATTTAACTAAAAAAAATATATACATTCAAAGCTCTGATAGATGAAGATAACCATAACATACTGAAACCGGTCTGGTCCACCACAAAACAGTGAAATGCAGTTTTTTTTAGTTTTGTATTTAAAATTTGTATGCTTTTTATAATAAGTTAACATTTTTCATATGTAATACAGTGTTATAAAGAATATAAAAACAGCCTTTCCTCACCATAAAGAGGCAAAGCTCGCGTGTTTGGTGACGGAATTCATGTTCAATTATATGAAATCATCTAAGTAAGTAAATAATAAAATATTGCAAATAATAAAAAAAAGATAAGTAAGAAGAACTCAAGATTTATAAATAATAGATTTCATGATTTAAAAGATATAATAATAATATATATGAACTCTTAGAGTCGTAGTAATTTCAGGTAATTTTTCAATTTAAGTCGGCGGAATTCATGATTATTTTCGATATTTTTTTGATTTAACGGAAGGTTGCTGAAATAAGTTATACCTAGATAGAGATAGGTATTTTGAAAATGTTTGGTATTAAATTTTGGGATTTTAATATTATTATGATATCTTGCTGGTATATTGAAATGTAAGTTATTTTGCTGTATTTCTTTGAAAGTTTGTAGCATTGAATATTTTTTATATATTATATTTCGTCTATTGTATGTACATTGAATAGTGAAAAGATTTTTTCAGTAGAAAATGTTGATGGTTTTTTCAGGATAATCTTAATTATCAATTTTTGAACAATTTGGAGAGGATTTAAAAAAACATCGTACGTTCCTCCCCAGCGTATAATATCGTATTGTAATATAGATTGCACAATTACATAGTGCACTCTACTTAGGTTTTCTAGTCTAAGAATATTTCTAAGTCTTATAAATACATTTCCCAATTCTTTTGACTAGCTCACAAATATGTGTTTTCTATTTAAAATGTTGATCTATATACAAGATATTTTATTTTGGAAGTTGGAGTGTAGAAAATGCTTGATTACAATTGGTTCCACTATATTTTCAATTTGGGAGGTGGGAATGAGTACCGCTGCCCCGGGAACCTTTATTGGATAACCAACACCTCTGCCATAGGTCACCCCAAGTGGTTCGCTAGGTTAGGTGATTTAGCAGGGGTGCCCGAGTTCATGGGGTGAGGTTTGTCTAGATCTTGGAGGCGGACGACCAGGACACACTGAACCCCAGATTCCTACCCATCCCTTAAACCCCTTTCCTTCTCAGAACTCTCCTTCCCTCAAAAAACCCTATACACAGCATCCTCAAAGATGACGTAGGCCCCGAGGGAAATTATTTTCCTCAGGGCCTCCTGTGTGGAGCTCATGTAAAAAAAAAATATTTTGGTGTATTACAGTTTTTATTTCTAGTTTTGATTTAAATTTATTGACATAGAATGGGATAAATTTTGTAAACAGTATTTAAGTAGAGGAGATTTTTATCGAAACAGTTTTTCAATGTAAAAACCAATATTTGATTAAATCCTTAATTTTTTTTTAAACCAGTATTTCAGTTAAAACTAATATTTGATTAAATCATTAAAATCTGCAGCATAAACCGGGCAGCAAAGCTATAGTTCGTAGTCATTCCCTCATTATGTATAAATACATACAATGTTACATTGTATATATTTATTTGTTCTGTAGTTTTAAAGGTTTACCATTCAATCACCGGTAATCCGTAGAGCCAGACTCTGTAAACGCTACGACAAAGTACCCTCTACGGCGCGGCGCGGACCCTTGAAAGATGACCGCCGTTCGGGGCGGGATGGGTGGGCTTGGGGGGGATGCTGAGGGGGTGGGGTCGCCTAGCAACGAGTCATCAGTCTTCCACCCTGTCGGCTCATGATGTAATGCAATCATGTCTGCAGCGCCCTCCCCGACGAATAACGTGATACAACCCGCCTGAGGTATTCTGTCTCCGAACCTACCACATATTACAAAACTGGTCAGAGGTATGTACACGTACACTATGTAGAGTTTGATTTTTCGGGCTTCGTACAAGCGATAAAATATGTTTTGTATCTAAAATTATGAGTATAAATCATACCAAACTTTTATTGGTTGAGTAATTTATCAATAAGTATCTGTGTTTAGTGTTTTTTTATGTTTATTAAAAAAAATTAAGTTACATCATTTATAAAAAAATGTGTTAAAATTTACATAATAATATATATACATATGTTTCATTAAGTATATTTTTTTATTAAACTACCCTAGAGTGTAGTTTATGTTTAAAAGAATGTTACTTTTTCTGAAAAACAAATAATATTATCAATCCTTTAAACAAATTTAACGAGTAGGCACCGACGAGGTTTTGCTTTTTCACGAGTGCGCGTTTGGGTTCCACCCAGACGTCGTGTGTTCAATTCCTCGGCTGGCTAAGTCCTCGATCACGACACAAGCAACATTTTCCGCTTATTGTGGTGGTTGTAGGAGATTTTCAAATATTGTTTGTTTGTTCGTAACCCGGGAATGTTTGTCTTTAAAAAAAAAAGAATCAAGTTTAAAAATGTAGATACCTTTAAACACATTCCTGATGATGCTTGCCTTCATACGAAACCGGTTCGGCTATGTCGAGTGCGTGCTATCGATGTTAAGGTGATCCAATAGTCCAGGAAAAAATCGAAATCGGAATCCACGCTCTTTTTGGGCGGGATTTAAAAATACTTGATAAGACTTGAGGAAAAGTTTTTGGAAAGGTTGGAAAAGGTATTTGAGAATTATTTTTAACAGTTTGATTTTGTAAACGCCCGTAAAAAACATTCTCTCAAACTCCTTATTTACGCATTGTTTATTGTTATAACAAGGAAATTTAAAATTGATTTCACGGAACCAAGCGACGCAGAGTCTAGGGACGGGGCGGAACTGATACAAAATTGGTGTGACAAGTGCATAGTTCTTACGTCGATGGCATAAGGTTTACTTTAAAAATCCAAATTCGTCGAGTGTCGGCCGTCTTGATCGATGACAAAAAAACAACGCGAAAATGCATTTTTTTTGCGAAGCTCAGACATAAATATTTTTTTTGCGATTATTATAAAATAAACTGAATTTGCTATATTATACAGTAAAACCATATCCAAAAAGGGGTTTATAAGTAGGAGAATTTGAAAGTGTTTTTAATAGACCATATACTTTATATTTTCCTAAGCTTATAAAAGGACTTATTAAAAAATGATCAATATTTTCTAAGGCCAAGATTTGTTCTACCCGCAGTATTTAATTGAAGTATCTATAATACTTCTAAGCGATCAAATTTTCAAAAGAAAAAAACATGATTTTGTATGATTTTGCAATTTTTCGCACGGCTTCATCTTAAAAGTATTTTGCATTTTATTGCTTACTAAGTTATTATTTTTAATATTCATCATAAACTTGTAGAAAAGTCAATGTCGAACATTAAAATAAAAATGCACGTCTTTTTCCAAGACACTAACTATCTAGATTGCATTTAGTTCGGCTAGAATCATGCATAAAGACATAGAACAGCCAATAAAAATATGCGGAAAATAAAGATAATGTTGGTAGTTCGTAGTCGAAGTATGATACAGTTAAATACGGCCGAAGGGAATAGGATCGAATTAGCTCATTAGTTAGAGCAGGGCTCTGGCAAGGCTCTGGTTCTGGGTTCAGATGCGACAGTGTCTTTTTTGATTTTCCTGTTTCAAATTAACATTAATTGAGAGTCGCTAATGTCGTTTTCAATAATTAAATAATAAAAAAAATGAAAACTAAATCATTTATTAATCAATGCCGTTGGAATAACTTTTTGAACATTAAACTTATGATAATATATATCATACTTATAATCTTCAATGATATTTATTAATCAATTGATTATTTAAAAAACTTTAAAATCCCACAAGAGACTGTTTTTATTGTCTTTCATGGAAATTCTGGATGTTAATTCTTTCGTACAAAAGAAACTCTAAAGTGATTTATTTTGTTGTAATAACAAGCAATATTGCTGCACTTTGACAAGTGATTTCTAAAACTCTTCACAATCACCATAATATTTCATTGTGAAAATTAATTTTGATTATTCCCCATTAAATACGCGTTAATATTACTCGGTGCGAGTTTGGTTTTGTAATATATGTCTTCACCGCTGCCGTCGGGAGGAGATAATGACGATATTATAATATGAAAAATTGCATCGTGTCAGAGTGACGTCACGCCCCTCAGAGGTTCCAGTTTCAGCGCGAGGCGGCGCTGCCGTCGCTTCGGACAGGTTTCCCGCGGGAAAGCGGCATTTTGTTTGCTTTATTTCCCTCCATTTTATTTGTTTTTTTCGCTCCATAATATTGCCGCTATCTTGTCGACAGTCATCCATCATTTTTTAATATTTCTATGAGAAAGCAGACGGATGCCGCCCTAACGATGCGTTACTTCAAGGCGCGGTGAGTTAGCCTTCACTTCTTTTGGTACTTGCGAACCTACTTATTATAACGATTAGGATAAAATACATGTCAACGTAAAACTTTATCTCAGTAACCGTGTTATGTCAGATATAGTTTTGATAATTGAAGACTAGAGCTCTTTATATTTTATCATAATGTACTCGTAGATACATATTCGTTTAGCGCTGATGGGCGGACAAGAGAGTTTCAGATAAAAATATGTCTGGTAAGCATACGATGATGCCGAAATACTTAAACTTGAGTCGGATCATGTCAAGAATTGTGGTAACATGAGAGCATGTATGAGAAAATGAAACGAAGAAATGTTAATCAAAATAGAAAACACAGACATGAAAGATCTTAAGATTTAACCAAAACCATTGTCACAACTATAATATCTCTACGCGTAACAGTCTCAACAATTTCATTAATATATTGGAGTTAAATAGTTTAACCAATTAGATTAGAAACAAAATATTCCGAATGTAAAAGAACGATCAAATATATTTTTTAATAATATTATAAAAATGTTTCACTTATTCAATGTACATTTTTCTAAATTAAATTATTCGCAATTTTATGTATATAATTATCGCAACACAATACCCCAAAAATAAATCACTATAATACTTTTGGCCGTGAAAAACTCAGATCATGTCGGCTTTATTTAATTATTCGAGTGCAGGCTCGTAACACACATGTATCGAGCGTGTTAAAGAAATCATAGGTGTATTGAACGAGTCCACGAAAGCAACTAAACAATCGGCAAGCTGCTTGCTATTGGTCAACGAAACGATGTGCGTATTGCGCATTTTCCTAACGCGCTCTGTAAACTGCTATTACGTTCTTCAATTAACTTATCAATAATTGAAAACATACAGGCAATTGGTAATGAATACGTGCGGCATCAAAATTGGACTTCAAAACAGTCTGAATAACCGCCACCAAGGAAATATTCCACTTTTTACGCTGCCTGCAATCTGCAACTCGCCGAGCTGCTATTGGTTAACGCTGAACAAAGAAAATTTCCAAATCGAGAATAATTACGATACCCAATTCACCTTCTCGAAAACGACCACCTAAATCACGAGAAATTGGTGATAGATACTAGGATCAATAAATAAATATCATCACCTAAAAATGGATATATGCTACAAAAACAACTCTAAGAATAACATTATGCGATTTTTATACTTTAAGAAAAATGTTCATTCCACAACATTGTACTTTAGATCTCACATATAAACTTGTACAATTTCTTATAAACACAATAAAAATAATGCGAGGCTTTGGTTTCAGGGACTGGAACTGACTTGAAAAGGGCTTTCAATTTTCATTTATACAATTTTCATATATCTGATCGCAGGACATAGCAATCAGGGAAAATACCAAAAACACACAGCACCACAAAGAATGGGAGTTTTTGACAAAAAAGCACAAACCCATCACAAATCAGTTCAAAATTACCAGCCAAGAAAAAACAGTCTCCTACAAACGAAAAGTCTCCAAGTTCAAACTCATTCTAAAGTGTTTTATTCAAGTATTAAATTCACTTAACCCTTTCTTCCCAGTAATTCCCAGTCTCCTACAAGTTTTACCCTTTCTTCCCAGTCTTCATAAAACCCAAGTCTCCAAAGTGCAAAAACATATTTTAATTGTTTTTTTTACTAAGTATTAAAATCAGTTTTGCCCAATTTTAATTAGAATAATTTTTTCACTAATAAATTCATTCAAAAGGCTCTTGGCGTGACAAGTTGTCCGGCTTCCTATCCAATATAGTATTTGTACAAACGCCACCTCTAGTCTCGTACACTACATTTATATTTGTTATCGATCGTCCAGTTGATTAGTGAGACATCTCCAAATACTAAGTTTTGAGATAATGAGGATAGCAATTTTCATAGGAAATTTTATTTACGGGATTCTGTGTTTTACATACTAAAAATGCTATAAAATAACACGTTAGTATGACATTTTGAAATTTTCTATTAGTGACCAAGAAAACATCAACATGTTTAATTCACGTTTTTCTGCATCATCATTGATTTGGTGGTGTTAATGAGTAATCTAGTATTGTACCGGATATGGGGAACTCTTTTATAGTGTCACCTTACATGGCTATATTTTTTGGCATATTTGGCATAGTTTCATAGCATGGACAGTATGTTTTATATTTAACTATGCCAAACACGCCAATATGAATAGCCATTTAAGGTGACACTATTATATTTAACTGCTTACTCAACTCATATTTCGGTTTATTGAACATTTCATTGTTTTTTCTTTTCTCATTCGTATTTTTTTCTATCTATAGGTATACGTTTTTTTTATAATTCTCTGAATGTAAGTTAACTTATTTCTGAAAACTTTTTTTTTAAAACTTAATTTTCTTACTTTCCTCCACTTTTTTAACATGAGCTTTGCTGTTTAAAAAGATTGTGCCACATTAAATTAAAAAAAGTATCTTGTGTCGATTTTATCTCTTAATACAGAATAATTCAATTTGGCAGGCGGGTATGGGTACAACCGCCCCGGGAACTATTTTTTAGTTAACCAATATACCTGCCATAGTTCACCCCAAGTGGTTCGCTACGTTTGGTGACTTAGTAGAAGTACCGGGTGAGGTGTGTCTACGTCTTGGCGGCGGGTCCGTCGGATGGTGGCGGATGCCCACCGTTTGCGTGGCGGGCTGGATAGGGAGATACCGGTT
Organism: Glyphotaelius pellucidus; assembly: GCA_936435175.1. NCBI lineage: Eukaryota > Metazoa > Arthropoda > Insecta > Trichoptera > Limnephilidae > Glyphotaelius > Glyphotaelius pellucidus. The sequence continues at coordinate 26,639,485 of OW386538.1, read as the reverse complement.
GCGAGAGTTCCTTTGACCTCTCCAGTTGGACTCTCTCGACCCATCGCGTGGCACCGCAGAGGGAGGAATGGATTCATACGTCCGACACTCCTTACTCTCATACTATTTTCCTTAATTTCCCTAAAAATACCCTTCTCGGTATTCCCAAAGATAACATAGGCTCCAAAGGAAAATGTTTTCCTCAAGGCCTCCTATGTTTTTTTTTAAATTAGCTCCACACAGGAGACCCTGAGGAAAATAATATCCCTCAGGGCCTTTGTCATCTGAGGGGATGCTGTGTGAAGGGTCTTTTTAAGGAAGGGAAGGATAGGAAGTTCTGGGAAGGAAAAAGGTATGAGTGGTGGGTAGGAATCTGAGGGTTTCCAGGAGCGACGGACGTACGAATCCATCCTTCCAACTGCGGTGCAAGGCGAAAGCATTAGCCTGTGTGGAGCTTATGTAAAAGAAATGAATTGTAAAATAACATAAAGGAGGAAGTTTTGTAAGGATTAGAAAATAAAAATCATTGTTTTTGATTATGTTTGGTTTTATTGTGACTAGACGATTCGATGGAGTTACAAACGATATGCAAAGAATGAGGTTTTTTATTTTTTAATTATAGGTATGTGGTCTTAATTAACAATAAGTTCATATTTTATTATCATTAATAAATCCTATCAAATACATATATAACCTATTATTGAAAAGTCATAACATTATATGTACAAAGGTGATGTTTCATATTTAGGATTACAGATTATTTGGTGCACAATTGTATCAAATTAATTTGAAGAAAATAACGATTCTTCATTTTAAAATAAAAATAATAAATAGAAAAAAAAAATCTAAGGAGTATTCCACTCAGACAAAATCTATAATGAATATAATCTACGATAATAAAAACGTCGATAATTTTTAATAATCTCAGTTCTCTTTAGGTGTTCTGCTCGCCTGGTAGATTAAAAACCAAAAAGTATTCTTTTATAAACTTTATCGGCACAACCTTTCGTGATGAGCAGCGCCAAAAAATTATAATATTTTCTTAACTTGGCCATACCTACAGTAGAAAATCTGCGTATTGAAAAGAAGTAAATTCAGGCGTCGTGAAGTATACACAGAATTTTTAAAATTATATTTTATGTTGGGAGGCGGGTATGGATACCGCCGCCCCGGGAGCCGTTTATTGGATAACCAACACTCTGCCATTGGTCACCCCAAGTGGTTTGCTACGTTTGGTCCACATATCAGGAATGCCTCGGTTCATGAGGTGAGACTTGTCTAGGAATGGCGTTGGATGACCTGGACGCACCGAATCCCAGATTCATTCCCAACCTTTATACCATTTTTCGTTTCCAGAACTCTCTATCCTTTCTTTCTTTAAAACGACATCCACACAGCATCCCCAAATATGACATGGGCCCTGAGGGAAACTTTGTGTTTTGATCAGATTGTAAACAACGTTTTGACCAGATTGAAACCATTTTTCTAACGTGAACTTTGCTTGTGAACATAATACCAAGACGCCAATATTTTTATTCTGTTTGTGATTATTTGTTATAATTAGAAAAAAGATTTTGAAAAAGTATATTAAAACTCGGACACAGCCGGGTAGTAACTACTGTTTGAAAAATAAAATAGACCGCAAAATCGTGATCTTTAATTTAATAAAGTAACAGTTTTGCGAAGAAACAATATTTTTTTACCCGTTAACCATTATAAAAAAATCTCGACAAAATAAATGTAAATATAATATTGTAATAAATATAAAATTATTTAGTTAAAGGCAAAAAATAAATATGTTCTGTAAATAAATATTATTTACATGTTATTATTTTTCTTTGGAAATAAAGTCAGTGTTGTAAGTACCTATACACTGATTTATTTGTAACAACACCTATCCTTTCGGGGAATTCTTAATTTTAGAATATTTAACATTTTCCATTATCCTATTTTACTTAAGAATACATTTTTTACAAATAATCACCATTCTAAGATAAAATTATCACTAGTTTGTAACTCTTACTAAATGTTACATTGGGTTCAACAACTTAACATTATAAAAAACTAATAATTTCAGTAATGCATATTTGTAGTAAAATAATATTTACACGATTCAGACGAACTGAATGAATCTGGTCGAGTTCTACTTAGGAAAAAATCAATTTTTACACACTATAATTTCATAGTTGAAATTGCACTGTTGTTTGGATCAGTTTAAAAATCATTTCAGTAATATGTTATGAAATAAAAATAAGCATTTTCAGACAGATTGCAGATTCAGGAAGTTACAAAAAAACCTTAATGATTGTTAGAGATCGCAATTACTGTAACTAACAAATAATAATACATATTTTGTTTGTTTGGGATATAATTATTTGTGCAAAAGGAAAAAGGAAATAAGTCCAATTTAGCTTCATCGAATATAACAACTTTTTCTCCTTATCGTTATTTTCCAAATAATGAATAGTAACATAATTTAAATATAACAAAATACATTTTCTTCAAAGAAATTAAATTTCTTTAAAAATCGAATACCAAATGAAACCCATCTAATTTTTCCCTGTAAGACTAAAATGTAAGTTAGGGGTGACTTTGCATATAATAAAAAACTGAATTCTTCGACTCATCCCCTTCTTCCTTTCGCACTCAGATTTGGAAAAAGGATTGTCTTTTATTTCCTAAATGTATATGGGTACATAAGCATCAAGCGAAACGAAAGGTAGAGGAGTAAAAATACGTCATTTTGATACGATTGATTGAAATTGTGATCTTTATTAGAATTGTGATTGAAAGTGAATTATTATCAATTAGTTTAAATTTTCATTCCGTTGCTAAACGTTGGATATACCGATCTTAGTAAAAAAATAAATACTGCGCTGAGGTTTCGTTCAAGGATCGTGCGTCGAGTGCCTCTCCATGGAGGACAGGGGGCTCCTGTCCCTGCGCCCCCCAGGGGCGGAGTCCTCTTCTCAGACCGTCCTGTCCGCCCCCACGCCCACCCCCGCGTACTGGCAGGCCGAGAGACCCGCAGACCCCGCCCGAGACACCACTGGGCTAGTCGAGGAATACACGAAACCTGACGAATGCTGCTTCGCCTTTAAGCGGAGGCTGGCTATGCTGGAAGACATAGCTGCGCAAGGTTCTGTAGGACCGCGGTGGTGGTACATGGAATAAGGGTTAGGGGGGGTCGTGTAGGGACAAGGCGGAGCGCTGGTCCCAGACCCACCTCCCATCCCTCCTGGCAACATTGTACCTGAGCCCATACTACTTACAGAAGACGCCGCGTTAAAACAGTTGACCGATCCTTGGTGATGGTTACTCGGCACCACAGAGCCTAGTGGGTTCACAGGCCAAGGGAAGGACTTGGTGCCTAGCGGACTGGGAACCTTGGTTGCCCAATTGTTATAGGGGTAGGAGGAGTACAGCGAGTCCGTGTCAGGGAAGGTCTGCATGAGGCCGTTGAACTGGGATCCGAAGCCGTTCTTGAAGTCTGCTGCGGCGGCCGCGGCTGCGTTCATGGCGTTGCGCTCGCGCTTTCTCCATTTCGCGCGCCGGTTCTTAAACCATACCTGCAACAAACAAAAGTGACTCCTTAGTTGTCATTCATTTCAAGCCAAAACTGTTTGGAGAAAAACATCGTGGATTGCGACTGAGGAGATCCGATAATCATACAAAGCCGGTTGTAAGAGTAACAAACAAGTTTGAAAAATGTTCGGTCTTAACGTTTTGAACATGAAGAGCATATGGACGGATAAAGGAGTGTCAGGAGAATATATCAGGGGCCATCCATAAATTACGTCACACATTAAGGGGGGAGGGGGGGGTGTAGAGAAGTGTGACATTGTGTGACAGGGGGTATGAGGGGGTTATCAGTTCTGTGACATCACATGTAAAAATCTAAATTATTAAAATGCAAAAAAATTTTAGATGTAAAATTGCAAAATATGTGACGTCACACTAGGGAGGAGGGGGTCTCACAAATGTGACGATATGTGACAGGGACGCGGGGGGATAAAAAAATCATGAAATTCGTGTGACGTAATTTATGGATGACCCCTTACTCATAATTGGATGGAAGAAGAACATTGCGCCGTATTTCGAATCGAATAAAATACTTCTCAATCGATCGAACACGATCAATTATTCCAAGCGCCGCCGTCATACATGTCATTATCTTTCACTTCTCAATATTTAATATTTTGTAAAATAACCCTTATTATTTTATAAACATTTGTAATTAGGTAGGTATCTAACTAATTCGTAAAGAAAAAAATGCGCAATCACAAAAATGCATTAAAAATTGATGACGCATACAAAACAATAGAAAACGAACCCCGTAAGATCAAACCCTGAATGCGCACCACCGCCTCCGAATGGTGATTGAATCCTCACTGCAAACCGTTTAGAATATTCCCCAGCTAGAACTGTCATTTTCCCATCGCATTATTGCACCAATTCATCTGAAGCTCCAACCCCACCCAGACCACCCCAACCCACCCTCCACGGCAGCCAACGACCCGTCTAATTGTGGCGTTGGAATGAAGATAAACGACCCCTGTGATTGGTCCCGACGTTCTCATATACTTTGACTTCCCCACCGAAATAGCGCTACACCACCGCGCAACGGTAGGTTGCCGGGACACCCCCGCTGCGACGCGCCCCCCGGCACCGACCTCTTCTCTCTCCTGAATTCCTGAAACGTCTTTGTTTGTGACTTTATTGTTGAGGGTCCGATTCCCATGAAACTTTCGGGAATCTACTTCGTCGAAGTTTATGATTGCGCAATGGCTTTTCGGTGGTTCTTTGTCGGCAGATCGCAGGGGTTGTCTGCTTAAGTTACTGTAACGAATCTAACATAATTACTGACTTGCGCGAATCATCCTCTACTAATGCCTTTATTTTTTTTAACTAATTATTATTTGGACTAACTACAAGATAACTTTAACAGTAACATTATCATGTTTTTCTTTGATTTTTCTGTGTAGGTAGGTAGGTATTTATCTAAGTTAGAAATCTAAGAAAGGGACGGTTTGGGCATGTAGAGCGAATGAACGAAGAAAGGGTGTATGAAGCATATATAACGCAAATGTGAATGGTAGAAAAAGTCGGGGACGCCCGAGGAAGACATGGCACGATCAAGTGCTCAAATATTTTTTTAAAATTAATTTGCGTTATTTCAAAATTGATTCATTTAAAAAATAATATATAGTATATTTGCGGCACGTTCCAGAGTGGAAGATACTCTCAGTACCACCCTGGTGTAAGACCACCATTTAGAATTGAAACGTTACTTGAAATGGCTTTAGCGGTGTTTGGTGACCAGACCTGAGTAGCCAGGTAATTCTCCTCCCCACTACCTTCAGCCTCACAACAAACCCCAATTGAGGATGCCATAGTCTTACTTGCTCCAGATGGGAGCAGCTGGAACTCTTGACGTGATGTATTCACATAAAATAAAAAAAATAAAAAAGTGAATCAGATACTTGAGTCAGGCCTTGTTAAGAATCAGAAAAATAGAAGATTATGTATGAAACGTATGTTTGAGTGTGAATGAGGTAAGTAGTGTGTGCCAAGACCGAGTTGTTTAGCGGTCTGTCGGTTGGTTAGAAACCTAACAAGATACTTTTACGCATCAAGAAACACCCTCTTATTTTATAAACTCATTTTTTTAATTAGTTATGAAGGGTAATACGCGGTTCTATTATTATTGCACTGAGTAGGGAAACAAGTCCGCAACTCGCTAACCTAACATCACCATACAGCTTGGGCGTAACCTAGTTTTGATTTAGGGCGGGCAAAAAATAAAAATCCAGAGTAGGAACCGAAAAAAGTAGGCTTTTACAACATATAAATGCTTTACGCTCCATGAATACAAAGAATACGTACCGAGATACATCGTAAGTACCGTAAAAAGTAGGCTTCTACAACATATGTACATGCTTTATGCTCTACGAATACAAAGAATATGTACCGAGGTACATCGTAGGTACCGTAAAAAGCAGGCTTGTACGACATATACATCTTTACGCTCTATTAACACAAAGAATATGTACATCGTAGGTACCGTAAAAAGTAGGCTTCTACAACATATGTACATGCTTTACGCTCTACGAATACAAAGAATATGTACCGAGGTACATCGTAGGTACCGTAAAAAGCAGGCTTGTACGACATATACATCTTTACGCTCTATTAACACAAAGAATATGTACATCGTAGGTACCGTAAAAAGTAGGCTTCTACACCATATACATGCTTTACGCTCTACGAATACAAAGAATATGTACCGAGGTACATCGTAGGTACCGTAAAAAGTAGGTTTCTACAACATATACATGCTTTACGCTCTATGAACACAAATAATATATACCGAGGTACATCGTAGGTACGGTAAAAAGTAGGCTTCTATGACATATATACGTGCTTTACACTCTACGAATACAAAGAATAAGTACCGAGGTACATCGTAGGTACCATAAAAAGCGGGCTTCTACAACGTATGTACACGCTATACACTCTTTGAATACAAAGAATATGAACGGAAGAAGGAAAAACCATCCCACGAAGTGCTGTAAATTTGAAAACGCAACTCGGTTGACAATCCACCCAAAGTCGAGGTCATCGGCCAGCCAGGGTGGGGCACCTTGCTCTACCGTGCCATACAGTATTCAAATCGAATGAAAATCAAAACATCATACATTAGTCAACTTTAAATTTAAACCACATAATAGTTACACAAATAAATCCCTAAAACAACTTTTCCCGGAAACCGAAACATTTGATATGTGCGAGTGCCCCGGCCCCGGCCCCGGCCGCCATCAATATTAAGTGTTATTACATCTGCGGTGAGATTCGATCTCTCGCGGAATACATGAATACCGTTAGAGCGCCATATTTACACGAAATTACCATTATTATCCAATAAACGTTTGGTCACGTGATGCACTGTAAGCCCACTGCACGGTGCACAGTGGGATGAATGGATTATGCGCCGGCCAAAATATCACGCGGAAGCTTTGCGGGGAATTTATAATAAACAACTTGCATTAATAAAATTAATAAATTACACGGGGTGAATTCGTTTTGACGGTTGCAAGATGATTTATCAATGTTTTGGTATTCGCGTACAGAGCAAATCTTTGGAGCCTCGTGGTGGACCCATCGATTTAAATCTGAGCCTGCCTATAAATATATCTGCATCAAAATTATTTCATCCTAATAGTTTACTGAAATCATAAATGTACTAACGCTGTATAGCGCAAGCTGTTCAATTTAAGTTTCCCTGTAGTTATGTTATATTTTCTCATGACATAAACATAGATTCAAAACTACCAAAAGCCTGTAATAATTGAATATATAACGTTGGCGTCAATTATGATTGCTTTAATTGCAATGATTTGTTCCCTTTTGCTTGCCCTTCCCCGCCCACTCGGAAAGTTCGCAATAATTCAACGTAAAAAGGCAGCGTGCATTTTACGCAACACGCATTTTTGTTATTATTCGCAAGTAACCATCGTGACAAGTTCTCCTTGTGCGTTGCAAGATTCCTTTAGAAACGATCTTAATACGAAGTGAAAACAACGAAAAAACCTATATTGAAGAAACGCCGAGAGGAATCGCATCTTCAAATTGCGTAGAATCCATTACACTTTTATTCCTGTGAGTGATTTCCTTGAAAATACAATAATTGCCATTATAAGGACACAGAAACCATTTTGCCGTATATTATAAAAACCTCTCGCTGAAACACATAATAATATATACTAGTGGTCGCCCAATGGTCGAAATTCGACCATAATTGTAATGTTTTTTTTTTATGTTTGACATTCAGTAAGACCATAGACAAATAATATTAAAGACAAACAATATTAATCTTTTCTCAATTTGACCAAAGACTTTAACAATAAACAATAGAGTAAAGACGCGAGTGTGTGTGTCAAATACATGGTAGTGTGTGTAATGTTTTTGTTTTTGATTTAATCTATTTTTATGCATAATTTTTAAAAAATATTAGCATTCTGCACTCCTCCTCTATATAAACTATAAGTGTGCGAAATTTCATACTCCTCCGTCGGCGCAATTTTCGTAAAAAGGGGTACAAAGTTTTGGCTTCACGTATTAATATATTGATTATGTAGAAAGCAGGGGGGGTGGATTGTCCCGACATTACGCCAACATACCAAAAAAGTTTCTGATTGCAAAATCAAGATCTTTCTGACAGGAAATGTTCAGTTTAATGTAAATAATAGCAGCATTACTGGCTGGAGACTCCTGGCCGATTTTTGTAAGCGCCTCCACTCCTTCTGGTCTCCCACTCCTTCTTAAAACCAAGAAAGCAGTGTTCTCCTCCTTAAGAGCTATTCTCTAAGATATCTTTCTCCCGCGAGATGTCCTGTCAGATTTGTGTAATTTTCTACAGCTGTTAAATGAATAAATAATAATGCATGACTTGCAGGAATTCGTGTTTAAAACGACCCAAACTAAAATACGTGACAGCTCACAGCTGAAATTTTGACATCGGCCGATAGAAAAAGCAAATAACGGCCGTATAAAATCACACAAATCTAACAGCCCTTCTCGCGGGAGAACGATCTCTTATCACAAATTTTAGGGAATAGCCTTTCTGATCATTTTTAATAGGTTATGTTTAGATCTCTTTTTATTCATACTTATTATAAAGGAGTCTATTTGGTAGGTAGGTAGTCGGATTTCTTCCATCCTTGCTCACACCTGTAATACCATGCCATTGACGACTATTCAGTAATTAGTCACAACATGACTTGAAAGATTATTTTAGGATCTGACTTAACATATTCCTACAACATCAAACAATAGCTATTCTAAAGGGACAACTACTGCACCTCAGGCTGATAGTACCGAAATAAAATCGTCAAAAATGAGCTTTTGTATTCCCCTTTTTTCTTCAGTAAAACTGGACCGATTTTAAAAATATTTTTTTTATCAACTGTCTTAAATGAAAATATTCTAGGTTTGTACGATTTGATTTTTTTTAGGTGGCGCTTCCCCGCTCGAAAATAAGAAGATGGGGAGATATGTATGTGAGCGCGCTAATATTTTAAATGATAAAATTGAAGCGAAAATTGTGAAAATGCTTAATAAAACATTACTCGTTTAAAATAGAGCAAGAATCTCGTAGAAGGCATCTTAAATTGAAACATTGTGAATTTTTTCACAAATATAACTTGTAAAATAATAGAAATAGACTTTTTTTAATAATTTTCGGATCATACTTTGCGATTTATTTCTATCGAGGGAATTTCATATAATTTGCGTTTCGGCGTGAAACGTATCTAGATATTATCTTCAAAAATAACATATATTTTTTTAAGACCTTAAAAACTTCAAATGTTTAAGGGAGACATGTAAGGAATCTGTAGAAATTCGGGTAGCGGCGGCTTAAATGCAGTCTAGTTTGTATACTGAACGTCTGTTGATGGCGTCCAAACAGATTTTTTGATTTTCCTAACTCCTATAAGAAGTAACTTATCAAAAAAAATAAAACGTAACGACACGGTAGTGTTCGATATCTACATTATAATAAAACATAATTGCACTGGCGTCACAATCCAGAGAGAAAATTAGTTAATACGTTTGTATACACAAAACGCCGCCATTAGTAAACGATTTTTCAATATTTTCCACTTTTTTAGTTTTATTTTGGTAGGCTTTCTTATTTGCATTATTTCAATATTTTTGTATCCACCTAACCAAAAATGTTTGATAAAGGGATTGCCATTGAGAAAGTGATTTTTTTGGGCAAACTGTATAATTGCTTATTTATGTAGGTATGTATTTATGTACCTACTTAAGCAACTTGTGATTCCAGAAGAAATTATAAATTATTAATTAAATTAGAAACTGCTAGTTTTAATAAATGTTAATTTTAAAGTATATTATATACCTTGTGGTTTCTCTCTCGTGATATAAAATCCGACATAAAAATATCATCGGTAACAATTCACGGTGGTATCAAAATCAAATATCTAATAGTAACTCTGTCCTTCCAACTCCCCTAGACAAAGTGTCCCCCTGTTTGGATGACCCTACTTTCTGGTGGATTAAATCACCGTCAAATTATCTCATTTAGCAAAACATTACCCGAATGATTGATGAATAAATAAATTATTCGATTTAATGTCCTTTTGTTTCTGTAGGTCTAACTTAGTTTATTATTATTCTTATAGTTTCAACTCGGCTTCATCTGAGATTAACAGTCTTCTTTCTTACTGAACAAGTAGAATAATACTGATCAAATAACATGATGTCTTGCTTTATGTTAAGTAATTAACACTACCCAAATTCTTGGTGAGTGTATATTCAAAACCAACTGAAAAGGTTGCGAAAATCTCATGGCGGCAGAGATCTTTGTTGGAGAGTTTTTGTTGGTTTAGAAAACACCTTTCTTTTCGTTACGTGGTTAAGATTATGAAATAGATATAAAGGTTGCTTGTCCGTCATAACAACTGTTTACAAAACTTGAATCATGATCATCATCATCATCACTCTTGGCCCTACAACCCCTGGTGGGTCTTGACCTCCTCAAGAGTCTTCCTCCACTCATCTCGGTTTTGGGCCAGTTCTCTCCAGTAGGTAGATATATCTTTGAGGACGTTGTCGCTCCATTTTAATATTGGCCTTTCCAGGCTCCTTCGCCATATCGGTGTTGAGTTCAGCAGGGACTTTGGTGCTTGATGCTCGGTCATTCTCTCCACAACCCCTGGTGGGTCTTGGCCTCTTCAAGAGTCTTCCTCCACTCATCTCGGTTTTGGGCCAGTTCTCTCCAGTAGGTAGATATATCTTTGAGGACGTTGTCGCTCCATTTTAATATTGGCCTTCTCAGGCTCCTTCGCCATATCGGTGTTGAGTTCAGCAGGGACTTTGGTGCTTGATGCTCGGTCATTCTCTCCACATGACCCAGCCTTCGAAGCCTTCTCAGTTTTATAGAGTTTGTGACGTTTAGCTCATTAAACAGACCATATAGCTCATTGCTGTAACGTCTGCGCCAATTGCGCAAATCCATTTTTACAATCTGCGCAAATCCATTTTCTAGAACCGGTTCGGAACCTATTTCAATTTGGGAAGTGGATATTTATTGGATAACTAACGCCATAGGTCACTCCAAGTGGTTTGCTACGTTTGGTGACTTTGTTTTGTGACGTGGTAGCAAGGGTGCCCGGATTCATGGAGTGTGGTTTGACTAGGTGTTGGCGGCGACTGCGTTTGCCCACCGACTGCGTGGGCAGCTGAGGGAGATCTTTGACCTCGCCAGCTGGATTATCTCGACCATTCGCCTTGCACTGCAGCGTAGATTCATACGTCCACACTGGACCCTAAGATTTCTACCTATACCTCGTAACTTTTTCCATCTCAAAATTTCCTCTCCATACAGTCCTTAAAAACACCCTACACATAGCTTCCCCGAAGATGACAGGCCCAGAGGGAAAATATTTTCCTCTAGGCCTCCTATGTGGATAAAATGTAAAAAAGATAAATAATATGATACATCAGAGTTTTGCTACCTATCCTTAAGCTTTACATATTGGCTTGCTAAAAAATTTGGAAGAAAACAACAACGTTTTTAAAAAACGCAAACTGTATTAAAGGTAAATTTAACAAGCATTTTGGGACACTAAACAGAAAAAACAAATAGTGAAATTGGACATAAAACCGTGAGATTTAAACCGGTCGTAAATGCATCTAAACAAATAATGTCACGCTCGTGAAAGTCCTGTTTTCCTATTTATTTGTGGGTACAAGTAACATGTAATTTTTACGAATTTCACGGAACAATTTTGAATTTGGAATCCGCGTAGCACCACGTCCGGCACGCGTCCGTTTCCTGTATTCCGTAGGAGCGTGTGATTGGATTACATCGCGGTGCATCGTTCACACGTCACAACTGGCCAAATTGGTCATTCGTCTCCAATCAGATCAGTACTGTATAGTTACTGTACACTACGCGTCGTGTGAACACATCTAAAGGCGGTGCATAATTTAAAATAAATAGGCTTATTTTAAATAGTTTTTTCTACTTATTTGTATTATTTAAACTCCACAGATAATAATTTGACGATGGTTGTTATTTTTATCCAACAGGCGAACACAATAAATATTTAATTTTTGGGTCTTCCTTAAATCATTTTTTAACATTCAGTTTACTTGTTATATCTTGTATGACTATCATAATACGGATATGTGCTAAGCATGGTAGTTGAGAAAATCACAAAAATTTATGATATTAAATTAAAAAAATAAAAGATGTAAAATTTTTATCTACTAACACGAATCATTCAAGATAGATTTAATAATAGTAACTATCCATAGCTTAGTTAATATTTAATAGGGTGGTTTCAGTTGATTAGATCGTATAGTAAATGATGTCTCAACTGAGCCCTGACGTCATGAAATTCGCGACGCTTTTTTTCCATGATTTATAAATCCAATATTTTTTTATATCCTTGTTATCAATAATCTGGCCGATTTAAAAATAGGACATTTGGCCATATTACTGTGGGGTCAAATGTCCTATATTTTTAAAACAAATTTCGCTTATATTAAATATATTAAATGAAAATGAAATCATACTTTTACTATTAAAATATGAGACATGATTTTAATTTGTTTGTTTCACATTTTTTAAGCCATGTCGCGGGCAAAGGGATGGTCCGACGCTCTGTGGGGAACCCGCTTGCACATAGCGGGTGTAAACTGTGCGACCTAAAGTTTAAGTTAAGACTTACCTAAGTAATTGGGAATGCTATATTTCCACTGGCTCTGAACAGCCGGGATCAATTTCAAGTCTTATATAGTAATCACAAGAAGCTATAAGGATAACTGTTTTGCTATGATGGCCTATAACCCCTTGAACAGCCACATCAGCAATCCGAAAATTTTAGTAAAAAATGCTATTTTCGTCCCTGATAATTTCCAAAAGGCGCGCACAGCCCTTCCCTTATTCCAAGATGCAGAACTAATCTGTGAATAGGAAAAGTTAAATATGCCATTAAACGAACTTTTATTTATTTATTAACGGCCTGTTTAGGGGCTTTTAAACGTGAACAGTAAAAATTATACAATATTTATTATACATAACTGAACTGCCTCAATAACAACATTTTGTATTATTTCAGTGAAAAATGAAGATGTCCACTGACTTGGTATAATATCTCCCTCCATCAGAAGGTATTCAGGGCAAAGAAGAATACGTACGGTGGTTGTTTCCAGAATTTCTGCATTGAAGTAAATCCCTACTTCTAGTAATATGTAGTGGAATTTGAAATTTTATCAATGCAAGCAATTATGGACATACTACATCATTTAAAATTTTAAATTGAAATATCAAGTCAGTGAAAATCTTTCTGTATGATCATTTAAGTATATTCAAATCATTTAAAGGAGTGTTGTAGTTCAACAAAATTGCTGGAATACCCTTTATAAAACATAGAAAACGTTGTTATGTATTCTTTCAAAACCTTGTACGCGAATATTATAAAGTGGGTTCCAGACGGGAGAATTGTACTCAAATCGACTTCTACCAAAGGCAAAATATAACAGTTTAATACACTTAATATTGTTGAAATTTCTAATTAGCCTAGTTATTAATCCCAACATTTGTAAGCCCTTATTATTATGAACTTACGCCTAACGACGCCTTTTGGCAATAAAATTTCGCACATGAATATTTTAAAATTCCAAATGCGAATAATTAAGTAACCAATTAATAATGCAAAGAACATTTTTGCTGATTCTGCAAGTACATTTAAATAGAATTAAAAAAAAAAAACATTTTTTCTGACTCAAATCAAAGAAAAAACGAGAACCTTTAAAACATTATTATCTGAAATAAAATAAAACTCGTCGCCCCTGTGCGCACCCTCATCAACTTACCAGCAACTTTTATTCACGCTAGCTACTAAGTTCAGAAATAACATTAGGGCAGTACGGTAACACGCGTCCGGTGCGCCAAATGACAACTTTATTGCCTTATTATACTACACCCGCGTAAATGTTATACCCTCATTAAATCCATATAAGATAAAGCCCAGTAGGTTGTTTCACACAAATATAAACGTTGTAATGCCTGTACTTAAGGATTATATTGATGCGGCACCGCTATCAAACATAAATAACATCGCATCGTGGGGAAAATTTTGTTTGATTTAGTTTAGATTCGCCTATCATTGAGATTGGACACGATTTTATTTGAAGTTAATGACGTGCTATGTAGATTGCCTTTATTAAAGGAATGTCCTTACCACATCATAATACAATGTTTGAAATAGTGAGGTACTTTTTGCAGAAGTCGCTTATTTTATTATAATATTATTTTATGGAAAAGTTGCTTTGAGATAAGCCGACAGATATTTGGATTGGAAAATATTGAAAACATCCCATAGTAATTTGTTTTTATAATTTCACATACTTTTAAATGAAAAATGAAGATAATGACAGTGTGAGCGTAAAAATCGCCAATAAATTAATAAATTCCAGAGCTAAAATGTTAAAATTTTTTGACGCCAGATTTTACTGTTAGAGAGTGTTCGCTAGTTCAAATTTCAATTTGAGTATGTAGTAGTATTAAATTATTCAAAAATCTCTTTTTCAAAACATGTTTAACAATTATTTAGAGTTTAGAAGTTAAGATTCCGGGAAAGACATTTGCCCATGACCAATGTAGGTAACTATTGATTGTATGAACGTGATTCCGGAAAGGGAAGTCGTAATTTGTAATCTAAGTATTATTATTAACATTTACGACTCGTTATTAATGTTTTCCGGTATAAGTTCTAATTGACGCTCTGCTTAGATAACCTAATTTCATTTGCCAGATTCGGTAAACGTTTGTTTCTGTCAAAAAACAACTGGAAACACATAAATAAACAAATATATCTACCTACATTAAATTTTTAGAAATGCGCCATAATCCCTGACCAGCCAAGGATTATTGCAAACTGATTTCATTTAAAAAAATATTCAAACATGGAGTGACTGACTCTGTCGAAGACCCATGTTCACTCCTTACCCTTCTAAAAAAACCCTTCACATGGCATCCTTGAAGATGATGTAGAAATTATTTTCATCCGCGACGTATGGGAAATTATTTTCATCCGCGTCTCCTTAAAATAGTGTAAGTGACCAAGGGGCGAATAGTACTACTATATAATGCATATTTATGCTACAAAAAGCCGATATGTTTTTACAACCTTCACAAAGTATTCTAATTAAATTTCATTCATATTCTACACTTAATAGACAAACGAAACACTCTTACCAAAATAATATTTTAAAAGGTTGTTGAATTTTCATTTATTTTGAATGAAAAGAAATAGAAACAATAATAAGGACACCCCTGTGCAAACCGAGATAAAGGGTGCTGGGTGCTGGGTATTGGGTGTTTGGTGCTGGGTGTTGGAGTTGGTTGGACTGTGTGGTTATTAAAAAGCTCCTGCTGTGAGAACAGAGGGGATGATAGATCACAACCCTGAATAAATGTTTGTAAAAAGGAGCCCGACCCATTGAATTGGACACACACTATTGCTACTGTGAATCATTGTGCGCTTTAATTGAAATGTAGAATACTATTTACTACATAGACTTTGAATAGAACGCTTCGGGTTGAAATTTAAAGATGCCTACTTGGATCTGCTTGTAATAAAAAGTTATTAATTAGTGAAGACAATATTGGCTACACTCAGCCGAATATCTGAAACAGAAAAATCAGAAAAAGAAACGCTCACATCTAACGTGACCCTTGACCGTGGATCTTGTGTTCGTTCCTAGATGTGACCGAATCTTTTTCTGATTTTTCTGTTTTAAATTTTCGATTGAGTGTCGCTTATATTGTCTTCATTAATTAAATATTATAATTTGAGGTTTAAGGTATAATTTGTCGTTGTAATAATAATCCAGAAACCTTCGCGGAGGTGGAGAGAAGGTATTTTGAAAGTTTCAAACATTTCCTATCAATACTTATATTATAAATGCGAAACTGCTCGAGTTTGTTTGTTACGCTTTCACGCATTAACCAATAAAAAGATTTTAAAAATTCTTTCACCAATAGAAAGCTACATTTTATGCGAGGACTATAGACTGTATATAATGGTAAGCTCTGGCGTTATCAAATTATAAATATGAATATATTATATTTATTATATGTTTTCTGTCGCTAACAAAAGCGAGTTATTGCTAATGTCAGAAAACAAATCGTTGCCGTGGAAACGATGTTGATATATTTTTATTTAAGGCGTAGTAGTTAATATCTATCTATCCATATAAAAATGAATCTTCGAAATGTCGGTACGCGCATAACTTCCGAACGACTGCACCAAATTGGATAATACTTTTTTTGCTATTGGTGAGCTCTGGCATTATGAAATTTAGGTGGCATGCGAGCTGTTTGAAAACTGAATGTACCAAGAATGAATGCATGGAATGTGGGAGGGGGCGGTGGAGGGCGGTTAGGGTGGGGGTGGCGGGATAATTAATAAGTGCAAGCACTACAGTTATTTCCTCCTAATACCATGCGAGCGGAAGCCGCGGGTAAAAACGCTAGAGCTTAATATAGCAATAAATAGACAACTCATAGCTCAACGTACCTATATATCCCCAAGCAAGCATATTTTGATATATATATCTCATCAGTGGCGGTACGTGAGTTTTGAGTGAGCGAGAGCACTAGATTGAAAAATATGACGTTGACGTTGTTATAGCTGAAATAATTTTTTTTTCAAAATTTCAACTTTTTGTATGAAGATCTTCAGGATTATTTCAGTCAAGGGATACGCCGCATCCACATAATGAAAGATCTTTACATTAAAAGTTGAAATTTTGAAAAAAAAAAATCCCTTTCAGCTACAACAACATCAGTAGTGTCGTATTTTTCAATCTTAGCACTCTAGCTCACTGAAAACTCACGGACCGTCACTGATATAAGATAAATAGATATCATTTCGGGAGATCAATTGTCTGCGGATCAATTTTTACATTCTTCCATTTTAAATTTAGAAAAAAAACTTGTCTTATTATGTAGACATTCCAATAAGAAGTATTGTATAAGTGTCGTCTAAAAATATATCTACATTTATTTTTTTTCTTTAGTATGGTGGGCTCAGGGAGTTGTATTCGCATATGTCACTTCTTACAGTTCAACCACGCCAAAAACGTATTATTAACAAAATAATGCATTATTGACTAGACTAACTAACGAAGGTAGGTTTTTACAATCAGCACGCATTGCAGCTAACAGGTAAAAACACGTGTAAAATAAAGAAATACGTGACGGAACATGACTTATCTCTGAGCACACACCCTCTCCTGCAAACCTTCCTTACTAATGTAGTGAGATACTATAATATCTTGGAACTGATGTTTATACTATGCACATAAATATATCACTGGCTTTATCTTCAAAGAACATGAAATGCCGTTGTTAACTAGATTCGAGGAAAGGCTTCTTTAAATAATTTGTATTTTTTTCTACTAATTGGTACCCGTTTTCGACCATGCTTTAATAAATTAATTTAATAAATACATTTTCCTAAAGAACATCTTTTGTGAAATACGACGGATATTTCAAAGCTTCATATATTTGCACTGATTTGTAAATTCTAGACAGCAAAAGCTGTATAAATTTCAAGAAGCTAGAGATTACGGTTCGATGGTAATTTCCATTTCTTACAAAACATGTACGTTCAGGGTGTCTGGGACTTCGGGAAATGATTTTGCATGATAGAAGAAGTAAAAAAACGAATAATCATTTTCTACATTCCATTGATTTATATTTATTCATCGAGATTTTTTTTTTCCAAATAAACATTTCAACTTTTGTCACCTGAAAACTACCTTAGAACGTTGAAATTTAGGGGTGTAGGGGGTACGTTCAGGGTGTCTAGGACTTCGGGAAGTGATTTTGCATGATGGAAGAAGTAAAAAAGACGAAACATCCTTTTCTAAATTCAATTGTTTTTTACCCATACAAAAATATTTTTTCATTAAAGAATATTTTTTTCCAAATAAACATTTCAACTTTTGTTACCTGAAAACTACCTTAGAACGTTGAAATTTCGAAAAAAAGGTTATTTGGGAGGCGGGTATGGGTACCGCCGCCCCGCGAACCATTTATAGGTAACCCGAAGTGGTTCACTACGTTTGGTGACCTAACAGTATTGTCTGTGTTATTGGGTGAGGTGTGTTCAGAGAGGCCGGCTTGGGAGGGGCTTTGACCTCTCCAGTTCGACCCGCATATTGCACCGCAGAGGGAAGGATGATTTCATACGTTTGTCGCTCCTGGACACCCTGAACCCTAGATTTCTACCCACTCCTCATACAACTTGCTATTCAGAAGTGCATCAAGAGTGCAGTGCAGAAGTGCATCAAGAGTATTTACACAAAGCATTTATCCATTTTTCACCTCCGATAATAAGGAACTCCAGTGAAAAATATTATGGCTTTAAAAAAATATGTTCATATAGACCAATAAACGCTGATTTTGAATATATGTTGTATTAAATAATATTTAACGTAAAGTTTAAAAAAATATATTAAAAAGTCCATTTTAAAACAGTTCATTAAAACACCCTGTCAAGTTGGTATTATTGAATTTGTGAGGCGTGACGTCACCGCATCCATAAAACGCTCCAATGCTGAAATTCAAAATGGCCGGCGATGATCAGCTGATTCCAGTTGCCTACCAAATTCATACTTCGGTTGGTCATGATGACGTCACACTGGATTCGGTGGTTTTCGGAGTTCTTGAAAAATTAAAACTTTGACATTTATTTTAACTATTAAAACTAACTTTAAAAATAAAAATAAATTTGCAGTTATTTATGTTAGAAGGTCATTATTCATTTAAAAAAATAAAAACATTGGACTGGAGTTCCTTATTATGAAAGGTTTAAAATGTTCTAAAACGTTTTCCGTTTGAGTCTAATCAACGAGTTACAAGCACCACCGCGAGTTTTGAGTTTTTCTTATCTTGGTCAAATAATAGTTAGGTTGTCTATTTCCAACGGGCGATACCTTGACATAAAAGCCGCACTGCAGCTGTTGTAAATTCATTTTCGCGGACTGACACTTTACCCGGCTAGTTGTGTATCATTTATCAAATAATTTAATCAGAGAGTCAGCATTTGGGAGTTGGGAGGTGTAAACAACGCTTTAATGATTCTTTTTACTCAATATCGCAAACATTATTTTATTATGGAGATCATTTTTATTTCAAGTAGCTACTTTTAAGATCACGAAGTTTTAACTTCTGTGGATATATGATTAAATATTTTTTTTATATAATAACGCAAACGGTGCTTTGAAAATCCTTTTTTAATTATAAAAGCTACTTGTTAGCTTCTGAATGAAACGTGGTATGACTTATAATTTGACTCTATGTTAAACAATATTTAATACCCGTCTTCGTTTTAGTCACTGCTTTAATATTTTTTTATAAATTCATTGAAGAGTTTACAGCACACATGATGTAGCCAATGACGTTATATACTGTAGACGCGTGGTAGAAATCTCTAAGTGGGGAGCCAAAGCAGGACAATTGCACTATACTCGATTTATAATACTTAAGTACTATATTGCCACGCGTCTAGTAAGGTCGTGTCTTATCAATAGGCAATAGGTAAGTTGCATTTAAAAAGCGTCAAAATATCCTCCTGTGTGATGAGAAAATGTTTCGATTGCACGGCAAACACTAGTAAAAGCAAAGAAATAACATTTCATTTGTAAATACACGCAAATACTTATTATTATCGATTATTATAAATAATACAATTGCTTTCCGCCCGAAGGTTTTATGCATCATTAGAGAATTCAAGGCCTACTAAAGTACAGGTCTGGATGCGTAACAGCCAAATTACAAAGTCAATGCCAATTAAGTAAAATTTACTAATAGTCTAATGACTCTTTATTTTTATGCTCACGGTAAAACAACATACAAATCGGCAGTAATAACAATCAATGCCATTTTCAAACTATCGTTGTTCATTATAGCATGAAAACTTGACACATTAAAATTTTTCTGGTGCCCAGGCCTCCTACTTTAGTCGGCCTTGAGGCAGTAATAGACGGAACTTTTGAATTTTGAATAGGAAAGTGCCGCCCGCGTTCTATCTTTTATTTTGTCACATATTCTTTAAACGTCTATCTTTATCATACATGAATAACTTTTGAATTAAGAAATTATTGAAAATCGCCGAAAACAAAAGAGTGTTTCTTACTTCCACATTATATCTTGAGTTTATGGGATGAATGAAAGAATGGCGAGTCTATTTATATAACGTCATTGGATATAGCGTCTTTCCTAAATAATATTGTATTATTTAACTTTTTTAATATGAATACCAATAACCATCCTTTCGTTCTTACCCACTTTTCCCAAATCTCTACATCTTGTTCACTTATTGAAAAATTAAAGATATGTAACAAAAAATTCGATGAATTTTTGGCTCTCTGTAAAATTTACTTTAGATTAGCAATCAGATGCGCGATTCCGATTCAGTTGCAGTAATTCCTATATTCCACATGCGCACATTTAACGACGCAAGTTCTCACCGTTCGAGAGCAGCATTCAAGTTGAGTTGAAAATTTTTTTAAATTTTAGTTCGCTGCCAAATATTTTATAGCTTTGCTACGGAAGCAATTTCTTTTAATTTTAAAGAGTAGTTAACTCAGGGCCTTCCTAATAAACGTGTTAAATTTTTCACAACTGGTAAACAACCATTAATGTATGGTAACTAGCTGTTTAATAGTTGTTTGAATTTAAAACATGTTTATTTGTGAGGGGGTTTTGTTTAGTTCCATCCAAAGAGTAAAGTGTTTTCCATATTTAATATTGACTTAGAAATGAATAGTTAAGTAATTGGAGAATAAGATAACACTTATAATCTAAATGAAAATATGAAAGGGAACAAGACAAAGAAAAATAAAAAGATAACTGTCGCAACTGGGATAGAAGGTGTCGGTAGCCAAATTGGTAGAGGAGTTTGTCCCGATAAGACGAGTGGTTCTGCGTTCCAGTTACAACCGTTATCTTTGTATTTGTCTATGTCTTGTTCTCTTTCATATTTCGTTTAGATTATTAGCGTTATCTTTTTCTTCAATGATATATTACATTGATGGGAATAACCTTCAAAAGTTATAAAAGGAGATTTGTTCTAATAAAAATTGGATATTCATTTAGACTTTTACAAAAGGTCAAT
The DNA here is from genome assembly GCA_936435175.1 of Glyphotaelius pellucidus. Classification (NCBI taxonomy): domain Eukaryota; kingdom Metazoa; phylum Arthropoda; class Insecta; order Trichoptera; family Limnephilidae; genus Glyphotaelius; species Glyphotaelius pellucidus. The sequence goes on along the minus strand of OW386538.1, from coordinate 26,618,282 downwards.
ATGTGTTCCACATAAAAACAAAATCGGAAATATTTATCCGAGACGCTATCTAGGTAACAAACCAGTACTTAGAACGATTGTTTCCAATAAAAAAGGTAAGAAAAATTGTTAATTCTCTAATTTCAAATATGAGATTGACAAATACGACGGTTTGATAGAACGTGGCAGTAGCCAAATTGGTAGAGGCACTCGCCCCGGTAGGACGATAGGCTCTGGGTTCGTGTCCTATTTGCGACCGTTATATTTTTATTTTACTGTGTCTTATTCTCTTTCATATTTTCGTTTAGATTATAAATGTTATCTTTTTCTTCAATGCTATTTTACTTAACCTTTAACATTCTTAAAAAGTTATAAAAAGTGAGTCGTTCGAATAAAAATTTTATAATTAAGTCTATAAAATATTGAAAATGTAATACTTATTGAAATGTCAGAAAAGAGAAAGAAAATCTCTCCACCATGTGGGTAGGTACATACATACTATCTTTACACCTGTGTACCTACGATATCTTTACTACATTAAACACCATAAACGTTAATTGTACTGAAATATAAACAATGGAATAATACGTATTGTGAATAGGTACTGACAAAGCAGTTATCATAACGACATACGATTCTCTGTGTACACACATTCTGTTGATTAGTAATTTTTATCAGTTTTATGGCTGCGAGTTGTCATATTTATTCTATTATTACTCCAACTCTTTGCCGTAAATAATTGTAGGTCAGTCAAAATTACAGGTGAATTGCTTTTGAAGATGAAGACATACTAAATAATGCAAAATCACACGTTTTTGATAATTTGATCGCTTAAAAGTATGATAGATGTTTCAATTAAATACAGCGTGTTGAACAAATTTTGGCCCTTAAAAGTATTGGTCATTTTTTAATGTCTTTTAATAAGCCTAGAAAAAAATAAAGTATTGGGTCTATAAAAAATACTTTCAAGTGCTGACTCTCATTCTTATAAACCCCTTTTCTGATATGATTTTGTTGTTTAATGTGGTAAATTCATTTTCTTTTATGATAATCGTAAAAAAATATATATTTACGCCAAAACTTCACAAAATATAAAAAAATATGCATTTTCACGTTGTTATTTCACAATACGGCCGGCAGTCGACGAATTTGGATTTTCAAAGTGAACTCTATGCCATGCACCGAAGAACTACTGACTAACCCAACCCATTTTTTGTCATTCCGCCCTGGTCCGGAGCGAGGAATAGACGTGTAGGCACCGCGTCGCTTGGTTCCGTGAAATCTATTTTAAATTTGCGCAAACAATGCGTAAAAAAGGAGTAAATATTTTTTTCGGGCCTTTACTAAATCAACATTTAATAAAAAAATCTCAAATACCTTTTCCAACCTTTCCAAAAGCTTTTTCTCAAGTAATTTTAAACTCCTCCCATAAAGGGGCGTGAATTCCGATTTCATTTTTTTCCTGAACTATTGGATCGCCTTAAAATACATTAATTTCTATAATCCTTAGAAGACATTTCATGATACTGTCGTAGAACACTTTGTCTTTATACGAATATATTTTTAGCAAGCTATTACCTATGTTTTGACAAATATTAACAATATCCAAATATGGATAAAAAATTATATCTTCTTATTTTTTTGACAGTTATGTTATATTTTATGACCGACCTCAGACAGGAAATCTTGGTAGTTCGACAATCAAAGCGTTTTATTTGTGATATTTGTTTTATGTACTAAATAATAAATTTAATCTCCTCGGTTGTATTGATAGTTTGGATGGGTTGTTTAAAAAAATTTTAACAATTCATAAAATTTTTGAAGTTATTTATCACGTTCTGTAAAACCTATCATTATGGGCCAGATGCTTTGTAAAAATGAAACAATCACAGAACTTGAATAGAACTTAGACAAAACGTGAAAATTAAGGCGATCCAATAGTTCAGGAAAAAACTGAAATCGGAATTCACTCCCTTTTATGGGAGGAGTTTAAAATTACTTGAGAAAAAGCTTTTGGAAAGGTTGGAAAAGGTATTTGAGAATTTTTAATTACAGGTTGATTTCGTAAAGGCCTGAAAAAAATATTAACTCCTTTTTTACGAGTTGTTTATTGTAATAAAATGGAAATTTAAATTTGATTTCACGGAACCATGCGACGCGGTGCCTACACGTCTATTCCTCGCTCCGGCCGAGGGAGGTCTAACAAAAAATGGGTGGAGTTAGTCAGTAGTTCTTCGGTGGACGGCATAGAGATCACTTTGAAAATCCTAATTCGTCGACTGCCGGCCATATTGTGAAATAACAACGTGAAAATGTATATTTTATTTTATTTTGTAAAGTTCTGGCGTAAATATACATTTTTTTTACGATTATCATAAAAGCAACTGAATTTGCCACATTATACAATAAAACTATATCCGAAAAGGGGTTTATAAGTATGAGAGTTTGCACTTGAAAGTATTTTTTATAGACCTAATACTTTATTTTTTTCTGGGCTTATTAAAAGACTTATTAAAAAAAATGACCGATATTTTTAAGGGCCAAGATTTGTTCTACACGCTGTATTTAATTGAAGCATCTATATACTTCTAAGCGATCAAATTTTCAAAACAAAAACATATGATTTTGTATGATTTTGCATTATTTACTATGTCTTCATCTTAACTTCAAATGTTTGATGAATTTTTCTAATTTTTTGAAACATCCCGTCCTAAATCTCTTAAGATCGGAATGGAAATGGAGTAGCAATTACTTGTTTTAAACCAAATAAATTAATATGAAAATGAAATTCCATCAAGAATTTCAAAATAAATAATAATTAAGTATATTTGCGTTAATCAAGAAATAAACCCAAAGCCCAAAAGAAGACAGTTTTGCCGCTTCAGTTAAACGGATTTTCTGCAAAATTAAGAAATCGATTGTCGTAATCAAATCTATTCAACAAAGTCAATTGTTCTTTTTAATGAATTCTGTAGCAGTTTAATAGTGATTTATTTTAGGGTTATTATGGCGTGTTGCGCTACCTACCTCATTTTTTAGTCGACGTTTCGGACAGCGAAGACGCCTTAAATAAATCACAATAATGTTTTTGGCTGTGAAAATCTCAAATCCCTGTGGCAGTTTGCCCTCTAATACGATAAAAAAACCGTCAAAACGTTCTCCCTATGAGATTGTATATATTCGTGTGTATGTACTTTGTATAATGTAAATGCAAATAATTCTCTTCTCAGAGAATTATTTTTGAATTTTCAATGATCGATTTAAAATTGTTATATACTAACCAAAGAAAAGTAAATTGTTGCATTTTTTCATCATTTATTCAGTAATCCAAGGTTTATTGAGTTGAGTCTTAACATTTAGTTAATATTATATCCTGATGAAGCTGATCGAAGAGAACCGGTAGATATAAGGTGTTTGTTTTAATTTAATCCCTGTTCTACAGGTATTTCAATGGAAGATGCACTGAGGAACTAGCGTCATTGATCCCTTCGGCGCCGGTGCGTAGTCGGGAGACACGCCAAACACGCGCCCAACATATTTACACGGTTGACATTTGTCACATGAGAACGGATCGTTTTTTCGACTCGTTCTTGAGTTCAACAGCTCGGCTATGGAACGATTTGCCGGCCTCTGTGTTTCCTCCCTCCTATAACATGGGTCTCTTCAAGACCAATCTTTATTCCTTCCGTTCCTCAAAAAGACCCTCCACACAGCATCCCAGATGTGTGGAATTAAAGTGATTTTTTTTAAAAATATATAATGTCTAACCGCAGAGTAATTGCTTCCTAGGAAAAAAAATCATTTAATTGAAATACAATTATATTAGTTTTCCAATTAATACTCGTAGATAAATGATTGCGATAGTTTCACAGGGTTATCTTTATGGCAGAGAAAAATCAATCAAGTTTTATGGTGTGCAGCACATAGAATACTGGTCGCGACAGGTCTTTTATTTTATGGGTCAAAAATCAGACCAGAAATGAGCGTAAAAGTGACTCAGTAAAAGTAGATACTAAATAAATATTTTTAAATTCGCACATTTTGGGGGGCGGGTATCGGTACCGCCGTCCGGGTACCATTTATTGGATAATCAACACCCCTGCCATAGGTCACCCTACGTTTGGTCTTGGTGGCGGATTCGTTTGTCCACCTACTGCGTGGCAGACTGGATCGGGAGAGATTGGTTGAGGGAGACCTTTTGACCTCTACACCAGGACTCTCTCAACCCATTACCTTGCACCGTAATGGGCGGGGTAGATTCATACATTCGTCACTCCTGGACATATTAATCCTTAAATTCCTATCCAATACACTTTTACATCCCAGAATTTCGTTTCCTTCCTTTCTACAAAAAGCCATACTCCCCATAGCATCTCCAAAGATGACGTATCCTGAGGGATTGTTTTTTTCTCAGGGCCTCCTGTGTGGAGCTAAAGTTAAAAAAAATCGTGTAAGACTTCATAATTTCAAACTTGCTAACAATACGTTACATCTTTGAGCAGTATTTAAATTTGTATGCAAAATTATTTTCATTGTGTTTGAGTTAACTTTTTTATTCCTGAGGATTAAATTTCAAACGCATATATTAGATATGTTCGGCCCATGACAAATTAATATTTTTTGGAAACTCTTTCAGTATAATATAAAACGAAAAATTTTACCCTTAAAAATAATAATACCCTTCAATAAAACTTGCTAACAGTATAAATAATGTATCGCAAAATAAATCACAAAAGTTCACGCTACGTCAATACGTAGGTACTGTGCCGAACTCCGAATTGCGAGTTGGTCGTGGAAATATAGAAGTCAATGTTGAAACAAAAGCTCACCATATCAATCATCGGCGCTGCAAAAATGTTTGCAGGAATTAGCGCTCGTTTTTTGTTCAATATTGGGAAGAGCCGTCGGGAAATCGGTATGGAAAAAATGCAGTTATCTGTTAAATCGGCTGCAGGTAGTGCAAACTGCACCACCCCCTTTCCCTCTCCCCCTCTACCTTTCAGCGCTGCTCTCCGCGGACAACCTGTTAAAATATCGCTGATATTTTTATATTTGCTCTTGCATTTCACGAGGAAATAAAATTGTCGATGCATTTTTGGTGGAAATATTTTAAACGCGCTGCAATATTTGTAACGTTTGCTAAACTAAAAATCATTGAAGAAGAAGATAACACTTATAATCTAAATGAAAATATGAAAGAAAACAAGACACAGAAAAACAGAAAAAAACAATGGTCGCAAAACATTTTGCGACCATTGTTTTTTTCTGTTTTTTTCTGTTTTTTCTGTTTTTCTGTGTCTTGTTTCTTTCATATTTTCATTTAGATTATAAGTGTTATCTTCTTCTTCAATGATATATTACGTTGATGGGAATAACCTTCAAAAGTTATAAAAAGAGAGTTTTTCTCATAAAAAATTAAAAATCATTCTTTAAATTATATCTGTTTTCACTCAATATCGACTAACTTTCAATAATCACATAATCAAAGCTGTTTTTATTAAGTTTTTTTTATTTTGTTATTCAGTCAGCCAATCCAGAAGCTTATTTTGACAAGATTTGGTTAAAATAACGCAGACCCTTGAAAAATCACGAATTCTTTCATTACTGGTAAAGATTAACCGTAACAAATTGAAACAACAGAAATACGCGTTTTTTAATAGATGTATATTTAATAAATATAATATTAAATAAAATATAATATTAATACAGGTAGCTAATTTAAGAAGACGCCCACTAAAATGTAGAATTTTTACAAAAGAACACACATTTCACAATTATCTAAAATGAAAATATTATTCTGGAATTCTTCAATCAATCAGTTCCAATTTTGAATTTAGTTAGTTAGTTAATTTTAGTTTAGTTAAATAATTTGGTGAGTATTTTGATTACGCTTTTCAATGAATACATCAACCAACCGAAATCTCGATTTTGACTATTTGTGCAACACGCTTGTAAGGAATTTATAAGAATATTTTCATTCGTGTATTATTTGTAGGATAATTTATGATCAAACCACGAACAAAATAACGGAGAAAAAGTGTCAATTGGAATGGGAACTTTCACTAACCGCCGTTGTTCCCAATCCTACTGGTCAACTGTTGAGCCAAATTTTGGCTCGACACTCCTCAAATGCACAAATATGCTCTTACCAACCCAACTCTCCGACCAACAAGCGAATCAAGCTTGAAAATCGATTAACAAATCACTTACGGAACAACGGTCGTAAGCAATCAAATCGAGCGACGGCTTAGTTCAAATTTGTCTAAAACATGCGATCTTATCCAATGCGGCTATGCGTTGTTTTTGTTCAGTTTTACTATTCTCCAATTAAAATAATACAAATGCGTGGTTTACTGGAGTGAAAATCGAGCCTTGAAAAACAGTTGTGCATTCTACAATGTTAAATAGAGTTTATTGTATCATTGGAAAAGAAGATAATAATAACAAATCTAAATGAAATGTGAAAAAGAACAAGTGACAGAAAAATAAAAAGCTAGCAGTAGCAACTGCGATATTGATTTTGTTAATAATAACTATAGAACATTAACGTTTTGTTACATAAAAGTATTTGTAACAAGGTGTGTGCACCCCCTTACACACACTTTATTTATGATCTCGTGTGTGGCACCTCTAGGACTTGCCCATTGATATTTGGGCATTGATTATATTGCGAGCCCTGCAATATGTTGGATCGCAACAGTTGTTAATCCTAAAGAAACCCTGTCTGTGTGCTACAGCCGAGAGCTTTGGGCGGTCCTCTCGACCCCAACACGACGGATCTTTTTATTGAAGATCGCTACGATTATGATCATCATTCTCGCCATCTTGGGAGCTGACTGGTAATCATCCTGGAGGGATGATTGGCATCGAGAATCATCCGTCTCCACTGCTTCTGGAGGGTCCTTTTGGCTGGGAGCCAATTGTCTGGATTCCTGCCCTTCTCACGATGTGAGATTCGTTTTCACAAAAGAAGATTTCATCATGCGTCCTTTCAACTTACCACGGTATCAACATAAACTATTTAAACCTAAGCAAGCCCTTTGCCAGACAACCTTAGTTTTTGTTAGGATATCACTTTTATTTTAATATATTTTTTGTATTTAAAATACCATGTTTTCTCGAAAATCATTAACCTACTCCTTACATCTGCCATGCGAGACATTTTTGCTCATAGTAATCCTTGTACATCGTTGCCACCTCATTCCAGATTACAGTTTTGCACTCTTTAAATGTGCTTGGGAATGCTTGGTAAAACATTGATTGAGTAAAATTTCCCAACTCTAATATACCCATGGCGCCTGACAAAAGTTGTAATAGGTTTTCCGGTCACATGGCACATGGCACACGCAGGGGCATCCGATATACGCCAACCCTGGTGCTGCGAATTAATATGCAACTGCCCTAATCCCACCCTGATTTATGGTCTTAATTGCGGATGGATTAACTGCACCCGGCCGGCAATGACTACGGTGTGATGACTGCAGACTTGTAGAGAATTTACGTTACTACGGGTCTACGTTACTACGTTAACGCGCACACAACTATTATAACGTAGAGGTGTGAGTTTTCGAATACAGTGTAGAATGTAATTTGTTAGGATGTATAACGTGCAGAATTGAAGAGAGTGTAGGTTACCGGAGGGTGTAGGCGGTAGGCTGTGTTGCTGAGATAAAGCCCGAAGTGAATGGTGAGGGATAAAGCGCTGTGTTTGAATGGGATGACTGTATCACGAATTTCTGACAAGTATAGTTTGCATGCCTCAAATATTCCGATTATATTTTGGGCACTTTTGTAAAGCTAAACTTTAAGGAATCTACACATAAAGGAAAACAAATACATGTTTGTGGAAAATATCTATTTGGACATGATTTGGACAGTATAAAAGGTGGCGAAAATTAAAAAAAAAAACTGTCCTAAATTCTTTCCTTGAGAAAAAAAATAAAAGAGCTGTCTGTAAAAAAATGCTCTTCTAACACAATGTAATAGAATAAAAAAAAATTACAAACTATCACAAACTGTTGAGAATAATCATTATGACAAACATTTCGCGTTTTTTTAATGGTAGCTTATAACGGAAGGTTTATATCAAATATATACCATAAATTTTATGGTACTTACATATAAGTTAATCTTATCAAAATTATTGAAAAAAATAATATTTTTGCATGATTCGTTATGTGTAGCTATGTTTCATTAACATTTTTTTAGATTACATTGAAAAAAACTGAATTGAAAAGTGTCAACATTTTTCATGCACTAATTCTAATCCCTAATTCCTCATGATTTAATGTTGATTAAATTTATTATTAAAAAATTACCGTTAAACATTTCAGTACGACTTCTGATTATTTCATTCTTTTCGATGTTATTATTTTGTATATGAATATTTTTTACTTTTCTTTGTTATGTTTTTGCTTGAACATATTCATTGCATTGCATTGCTGCATTACTGTATTACAAATGCGGACTGCACCTACGGATAAAAAATTTAAATGTGTACCTATGAGTGCCTTAAGCTCAAATGAATCAAAACTGTGTTCATATAATGACTGCCCAATCAGGGCATTATAACATCAAATGAATATTTTTTAAAGCTTTGTTTCTAAGCTCGTTCACTATTGCATGTGATAAATTTCTGAAACAACGTCGTACTCATTTGAATCCGAGCTTAAAGCAATCACAACAAATGTACCATGAGAAATCCTGATTTTGTTAAAAAATTTATATTTAATGTTATTCAGATTATGCATTGGATGACTGGGACTTGTTTAAGAAAATGGTGACAATAATTATCAGAATTTCATTTTGTTTTTTTAGATTTTATATCTAACAATGCAATGAAAACTGCTCGAAAAAATGTTTCTTTCAATAATAAGTAGTGTCTTGTTCGTTCAGAATTCATTACGGATTAACATCTAAAACTACTGGACTTGATGTGGATCAGTCAGAAACGTCCCCGGTAAATGCAGACTTACCCATAAAATAATATATATTTATAGTGAATCCATTTTCTGGTATACCAAATTTGCCTAGTAAGTAATAAGCATGCCTAACTATGGTTTGAATTTTGTGCGCACGAGCTATACATCCATTTCATATTCCCGCAATTCTAGGCGCATTGATGGGTGATAACACCGATAGCTGAACGACAGGCGAACTAAACTGAATTTATAGGTGAACACACGGAAACGTAAGTTCTTGAAAAAAACAAAGAAATATTTGTTGGCTTGTTTTTTTTTACAATAGCTCCACCCAGGGGGCCTGAGGAAAATATTTTCCCTCATGGCCTGTGTCAGGGGTTTTTAAAGGAAAAATAGGAGAGGAAATTCTGGGAAGGATCAGGTGTGAATGGGTGGGTAGGAATCTGGGGGTCAGCGGGTCCAGGAGTGACGGACGTATGAACCATCCCTCCCACTGCAGAGAAAGGCGATGTTCCAAAAGCGTTCTGTTTGAGATGTCACAAGGTCTCCTTCAACCAATCTTTCCTGATCCGGCCTACCAAGCAGCTGGTGGACAGACACATCCGCCGCCAAGACCCGGACAAACCTCACCCCGTGAACCCGAGAACCCCTGCTAAGTCACCAAACATAACGAACAACTTGGGGTATATGGTAACAATATGGAAGAGCTGTTGGTTATCCAATAAATGTTGTATTGTATTGTTTTTACCTTTTTAGTAATCAAAAAATCATGACAATGGTAATTATAAGATACTATTTTATGATATTGTAAAGCAGCACATAACAAAAATAACTGTGCCGCATTTAGAAAAAAAATACTGATGACCCGATGACTAATAATTGACAGAGATTTTCGTTTAAACAAACAACTCAGAAACTAGGAGGAAAAATAAACCAAACGTTAAAAAAACAAGATTTCACCAAAAAAATGTATTGCTCTGAGAATTTAGCTGCTGTTTCAAAACTGATCATTTTGTGGAATTTAACTGAAGGTATTTTAATGTATATGGTAGGTCTGCTGTGGGGTATATTTTCCATCGAAATTCTTTCCAAATCAATAAAAATCTTTAAAAAATGTTTCGGATATTTTATTCAAACAGACAGCCTTTACAAATCAACAAGTCTCAAGCCCACAATCGTAAAACAGCCCAGAAATAAATAATTACAAATTATTGAAAAAAGTTCATCTCGTCCTGAATCACGAAAGTATTTCGGTTCCGAGTCGTTTCTGTTTTCTTACCGTCCATCTCATTGGATGGCTCATGAATCGGGATTAGGGCTAATCCAGCGGGGGCTCAAGAGTGTTTACAAAAACTGAAAGTATTCACCTCGGCGGAGCATTCTTTTAGACGAGCTCTAATAATGCAGGATGAAGAGTTCATTTGAGGCCAGTGCATTGGTTTGCTAAATGGGATAGGAATGCAGTGCTGTTTGTGAAATGTTTCACCGTATGATTTCAGATGTTTGTGAGCATTAACAATGCAAAATGTTAAAAGGAGTGCAAAAAGAGTTCAAAAGATCGACGAAATCGAAAATCAAATTGTGTATGTAACTATAGTTAGATTTTGGACGTATAGATGACAGTGCACCGAATATCACGACCAGCGGAATGTAAACCAAAGACAGGCGAAGAAAAGATAGACTGCTTGGTAGAAGAAGATTCAACTCGTGTTGATGATTGAGCTAGGTTAAGCACTGCTGGTTTACACGACGTATAAGGTTCACTGTTTTGAGCTAGAGAGAAAATGGTACCCCAAATTACGAATATTTGTGAGCTGGAAGGAAATCGGTGTGGGAATAAGAAGTCGCTGGCTATTTATTTGCTAAACAAAAAAAGGCCATTTATTTGTTAAACTATTCTAAATTGTGATCTCTCATCTGGACTAGCCTACGATACACGGGCATCAATCTTTCACTCGTATTTTCTCTGTTACTTGCGTAAGCTCCAAATAATTTAAGTGTATGCTCTGTTCGTACATTTTGACTTAATCGTTTTGCTTTGGATGAATTTAAAGTTATTTTTAATACATTTCTCGAAAAGCTGTGACAAATCGAAATCTCTAAAGTGACATGAATTTTCTTCCAGTATCTATAAGTAAAGAGGAGTGTCTGTGGAGGCGTGGCTTTGGTTTTTATACAATTCTATAGTTTTATTTTAAGATTGACAAAATTTTGTACACTAGACATTCAAAAGAAGAGAAAGACCACTGTTTTTCAACTCCTTTTCCCACCTCTAAAAGCATAATTTTGATAAAATTGTTTTTTTTTTTACCGTTACTGATTTAGGAAACTCTGAATAAAGCCCAGGTAACACCGAGGAATTCAGCTAGTTAATAAAAGGAGGTTACTCACCCTAACTCTAGCTTCAGTGAGGTTCGTCCACATGGCGATCTCTTCCCTTGTGGACATGTCGGGGTACCGGTTCCTCGCGAAGGTTGCCTCCAGTTCTTGCAGTTGCTGTGAGGTGAAGTGTGTCCGTTGTCTCCTCTGCCTCTTGTTCTTCTTGTCGTTCTTCTCGCCCTCTAGCCCGCCCCCGCCCCCGCCCTCGTCCCCGCCCAGCCCCGGGGTCGTGGATTCCGTTTTGATGGTGGTCTCGGAGTTTAGGGAGCGGTTTCCTGCAAAAATATGGCACGTTACACTCTTTGTTGAAGGATTTTCAAAAGAAATTTGAAATCTTGTAATGTTTTATTTATATTAATTGGTTCTATGGCACATAACAGCAACAAAACCGACAATCAACCTAACTTCACATAATCTAACTAACCTAACCTAAATTAACCTAACCTGTTTCATCTTGTAACTAATTATTATAAAGTGTTCTGTTTGGTAACTGTTCTGTTTCATCTGGTAACCACATTAAATTTAGTACCTAATATTCTAGCAAATCTTTTCCAAAAGCAAAAAGGCACGGGTGCAAACGCAGAGTTTTACGAAAAACTCATTGATGAGTTGATGAAAAAATATACTGAACGTCCAATTTTATCAATATCGGTGTACGAAAACAAAATATATTGTGTAAGCATTTTACATAAACCCAAAAATGGATGCAGATAAAATTTTGGTGTGGAAGTTGGAAGTGGACGGATGCTATATTGAAAAGTAACAAATTGATCGTCAATAGTGTGGTTTTCAACCCATATAATTGCATTTTTTATTTATTGACAATTAAAGGAGAAAAAAAATAGGAGGCATTACTTTTTGACTGACCCTAGTATAATCGTAAAGTATTTTATTTCTTCGACTGCTAATATTCGATGAGTTGGCTGTGTTTTTTTAAATGAAAGAAATTGAAAGATAAAAAATAATTTATTGTTATTATTATGAATTACAAGGAAACTACACCTCGCAAACAATGAAAATATCAAACACGTGTTTTACTACTTTGTACATTAACTATTAAGTAAATCAAATATTTGCTGGTAATAAATTGTAATTAAATACCATTATACAATTAAGTTGTTTTTTTTTCTTATTATATTTAGTTAATCAAGCGATTAGGTTAGCTTTTTATATCTAAGCACCTAGTACCTAAATGCGTACATTTAAAGCAATGTTTTAGATTGCTATCTGGAAACTATATAATAATAGTTTTGATTAAAATTGTATGTAGATAGGTACCTACCTGGCGGGCCTTATCAAAAATGGCGAAAAGGAGATAGGATCTCAGTTTGGTTTATATTCAGGTTAGGGCAGGTGAAATCGCGGTGCCGCCTACTTTCGGTAGCGAGATAAGAAATATAATTTAATTGGCTCCTCAATAAGGTAGCGTGCATTCACAATCTACAATCTGCGAACAGAATACCCTCCTCTTTTGACATTGAATCAGTTCGTTAAGTGTGCACACATTTTTCAGTGCAAGCAAATAATAATATCACGCTCTATGGTTATCGCACTTCGCTTTGATATCTAATAATGTAATAATAAACGTAATATCCAATAAAGGTAATATCTGATAAAGGACATCACTTTTTTCGTGATACGTAGTTTATTAAAAAATATGATTTTTTTTTGTATGTCCGCAAAACTATAATAATGTCGATAATTTTCAATATCACATTATCGGTGGCTTCATTCCTGGTCTTCCATGTACTGAAATCGCAGTATCTTCCGCATACGTGAATTATTGTCAAGGAATATCAATATCAAATAATTTGGAACAATAACGAACCCATAACCGTTCCTTGTGGAATCGAATGTATACAATATCTGGTTTACATGTTAGCACCAATTTTTGTGCACCATCGGCGATCATCTACGTTATTTTTTAAGAAGTCAAGAAGGAAGGGTTTAAGAAGGTTTTTTGAAATTTTGTTCACAGGCACCTTAGCAAAATGAAACCAAGATTTTTTATGGTTTAAACTCACAAGAGCTTGGCGCTGGTAGCACCGCCGATACAGGGAATTTTGTAGAATAAAATAATGGGATATGGAAAAGAATGATAACATATAAGAAGGCTGAGAGAACCGTGATAATAAGATCTGATCACAAAACGTTACGAAAGCCTATTAAGTAAAGTATCCACGGCTGTGGGAGATTTGAAATTACTGTTTGCAAACGTTAATTTTTATAATGATAAAATACATAAAACGACGTACTTCCACAAAGGATTACGATTAACTATAATTATAAATCAAACAATGTAAAATTATGCGTAAAGTACCGATGGAAGGATAACTTATTTTGATTGCCATGCTAACATTGACCAAAAAAGAACAACAACAAAAATGTGCTGTTACTATTGGAAAGACCTCTATATTGGTCATACGTACGTAATTTTATAGTATTAATATGGAAGGTAGGAGTGAATGTACCACTATCTGTGTTATGTATCGTAGGTGGGTAATAATATATGTAGGTAGTCTGATATCCGTCATCGCTTTCATAAATATTATTAGTCAATAGAGAGTGATAAGATTATTCTGCAGCGTTACCCAAAGAGCCAAAAATCATACTGATAATAATAGTCTAAATATCTGGTATTATCTAGTGAACGCGAGAGTTTTTCGTGATTGGCGATTTTTAATGTTCTTGTGGTAATTAAGTAATGTTCTAATAACATTTTATAATCGATAAAAGCAAACTGGAAGAGAATTAAAAAAAATGTTTGAGCTGCGACACGAAATGAACTAGCCATGTAGGCTATCGATCTGAGGTTAGGTTGGGTATGGGCATACCGCTGATAGCTCCGTTCTAACTTCTACCTCTCTCTCATATTCAATTATAAAGGAATGTCAACAATGTAATTGAATAATAGTAGACAAGTTAAATCAAAAGATTTTGCGAAGAGATTTAACAAAATGTATTATTTTGGCACGTGAAATGATTTTTCTAAATGTCTGAGAAGCCTTGGTCAAAAAATTTTAATTTACTTATCTATGCTAAAAATATTAACATGATAAAACATAATGCAATAATATGTCCATAAATCTTTATAGGCCACTGATAAATATGATGGTACCTTCTCCCCTTTCCTCACAAACGACACTTCTAATAAATATAAAGGTTGTAAGGGAGCGCTCGGAAGCAAGACTTTATTAATTCGGATATTATACTCAGTCACGATGCATTTCAAAAATATATTGCAGTCATCTAAAAATAGATAATTTCTTCCAGTCCATCTTATTGAATGATTTCAGTTATCCCATATGAGAGACTTCACACAATAATATAAAAGTACAACACGTAATACGTAATTTGTATAGGTAATCTTTTCCAGATAACCTTTATACAGTGAATCATAAAAAAAAGTTATCAGAGATGTGAATAATTTACGACCGCAGATTATTGATAGCGTGAGCCACTTTTTGGATTTCGCTACCGAATTTTTGAACAACGGAGCAAAGATCAAAATCATAAATAACTCTTTTGATCCGGTTATTAAAATAAATCGTAAAATTAATATAATTTAAAAAATTTACACCTCCGGCGTAAGCAGATAAGTAAGCCATTGTTGATTTATTTAACTGAGCTAGAAAGATGAATGTTCTGTAAATGGCGAAGATTGGGGAGTTTTTTCAATTGGAACTTTTTTTAACACTAAAGAGGAGGAATATGTTTGGGATTAACGGAGAAAAATGAAAGAAAGGGGAACCTTTAAAAAAAGGGAATTTTTGTGGGCAAAATTTAATTAGCTACAGGTAACTTATTTAATTAGTCTTTGTGTACGTTTGTGTCTCTCATTAGCCAAATATAAGTAAACGGCAGGAGATTTTAACAGGAAAATACTTAAAAATAATATCTTTGACAGTTTAAATTCCAAGTGTATTAGTGAAATAAACTGTTTTTCTGTGGAACTATATCATATATCTGATCAGTGAGGGGATAATTACGAATTAAATACGCTGTGTTTTATATTTAACCTAATTTGGTGGATTATCAATAACATTATTATGTCGATTTTACGAGCCAATATTTGTGCTAGAATATGACTTCATCGATATTTGAGTATCAAATGTCAAATACAAAATTATCTGCAATTCTTATCGTTATTTTCTGATAAATATCTTTATTTTTGTGTAAAACATGTCGATATTGAGATACGAACTATGTTATCATTTGACAAAGTAGCGAATAAAGAATTTAAATTATAAATAGGTAGATGCTATCATTTTTAAGTGTGGAGATATATATATGAATTTATATTCATTTGGGCATTAGAGAATTATTTTTTATCATTTTAATTGGTTGTTTTATCTTCTGCTAAAGTGGGAATAAATTATATTCGAGGAAGAGAGCGATTATGCGGTTTTCCAAAACATCCTTTACCCTCATTTTCGTCCGCCTCCGAATTCCATGAAATTCTCACGTGTTCTGATGCCCGATTTTATTATGGCAGCATTTTGTAAACATAATATTGGTAAGTGTTGAATACTAACGATAGGTACATGTACATATCCAGATATTCAAACAAGAATTTGTATTGATGACATACTAACGTGACAAACATCTATGTTTTAAATTCACGCAAAACTACCTAAATTTGAGAACAAAATTTAACGTTACGAATCTATAATAATGGATTGAACTTATGGATTGACTTATATCCACATGAAAATATTTTAAAAACATCTCTACTTCTTTTTTATAATGATTCTTTTATTATGTGGATTTTTAGTTTAATGTAAATGTTCACGTCAAAGCAGATGAGCTCTTAGATAGCATGTTAAACGTTTTTAAAATAATTTTAAACAATAAACAAAATAATGTGCAGTTTTTACATATAGACCAAAACAAGCGTTACTAACTACTACAAATAAAAAGCTTCCTTGACGCGTCAACGTATGTCACTGCTGGAAAGCATGTTTTTTTCGAGAAGGTTTCCTTTCCAATTTGACCCTGGATATTTAGACCAGTGCCAACAGCAGTGTCGGCATGATCCGTCGATACCGGAGTTGTCACCAGCTCATGATGGATGGTCGGCTGAGGACAACTCAAAGGCTTATCGCAGCACACCTTTCCCAATAATCGCAGCGAGCTCTCGTTACGCCAAGATAAGGCAAACTCCATCCAAATACTGACTTCTCGCCAGTAATGGCGGTAGGCATTTGAAGTGCTTACATCGTACGATATTTTTTTATCAATTTTTGGATAATTTTACATTTTAGCCAGGCTGTTGTGTAACTGAAATGAGTTCTCAAGCGGGCGAATTATTTTTTTATTTGAAAAGATAGCAATGATTTGTAGTGAAATGTGGGAAACCTTATGATAACGTTGTGAAATTTTGTATAAGGTTTCATCATCTGAAGATATATGAGAAAAATCACGAAAGTTGTACAATAATGCTATTAGGTACTTAAAAATAAGAAGGCCTTGCGAGAAAATAAAATAGTAAATAATAAACGATTCAAATTTCCTTGTCGAGCAAAACAGCCTTCTTCAATAAATTCATTGTTATTTTTATTCCAAGGTGAGAAAGGGACCAGAACACAGTCGATGATTTAATTTTTGGCATATTAGAACTTATGTGTAAGTACCTACAGTATTGTATTATTTGTGAGTGCACACACTATAATTACATGTGATATGAATGGTACTTAGCTTTTTAATGACTCCTCCACACAAGGAAAAATATCAAATCATATCCCAGCCGACGATAAATTTTTTGTAGGTATGGAAGACGTAGAATTCTAGATTCATAATATCCCGTGTCACTTGACTAAGGCGAAGCTTAACATGAAATTACTGTATTTGATTAATCTTTACAACAAATTGGCGCACATTATGTACACCAAAAAATATGCTTTGGATAAAATAATGCCTTTTATATCGTTTCGCTTCAGTAAAATTAATATACAATTGTCAATTACTTTATCAAGTATATACTTGATAAAGTAATTGACAAGCACATATAAGTATTTTGTGTATAAACCACAAAAAAAATATTTTTTCATTAGAATTTTATGAGTGCATTTAATAAACAACTTTTAAAAGTATTTTGTGTATAAACCACAAAAAAAATATTTTTTCATTAGAATTTTATGAGTGCATTTAATAAACAACTTTTAAAAGTATTTTGTGTATAAACCACAAAAAAAATATTTTTTCATTAGAATTTTATGAGTGCATTTAATAAACAACTTTTAAAAGGGATAGTTTTTTTGGTTAATATTATCTACGACAGTTTCCCTTGATTAACTTTTTTATTTTCGAAACGGTTTCTGGAATCCGTTTGCCAAGCGATTTTTTTGCCTTTTTAACTACATTCGTGATGGTATAAGGCACACTGATATATACATAGTTTTGGCTTGTTTATTTCGCTTAACCAAACGATAGATGAAGAAGAATGACTAGACCTCAGTTTGAACTACAGCCAACAATAAGTGTATTGTTTTATGATATAGAACCACACTAAGGATTTACCCCCTTCTAGAGTCGGGAAAACTCCCAAAATACCTCTGCTTATATAATGTTAAAAATGCGCTATTGTCTTCAGTCTTCATATGGGTACCGTACCAATAAAACTTAAAGAATCTAAGTGATTTATGTATAGAAACATAAAATGTTGTTATCGTTTCATTAAATGGACACAACGTAATACACATACTAGGTACCAAAATCTGTATAATATCAGGTTCATAGTAGATATTATGATACAAAGTACATCAGCTGGATGAGCTCTCGGCTGGAAGATTAAACGCACATGCCCGATGCCTCTTCAATCATATGTTTATATTTATTGTATTATCTCTAATGCATTTTAATAATTCTTGATCATTAAAATATGCATTGTCAATCCATTGAACTATTTAAAAACATATATTTAATTAAAGGAAAAACCGTTTTGTTTATCTAAACATACCTAATTAAAATTCGTTCAAGAAATGAGTTAATCTTTTAATCTGACACTTCATCAAAGATAATTCAGGTTTAAACAAATGGAATATTGTTTCGGAAATCAAAGGAATTGGAATTTCCACCGACAGCCATGATGGTTCGAGATAATTTAATAATAAGGTAATAATATAATAATAATAAGGTAATAATGAAAACGGCAGACGTACTATTCTTACAAAAAATAGCTACCTCTAAGATAGATTGCCCGGAATTACTAGAAAGAATTCAATTAAGAGTGCCCATCAGACAAACCAGACAAAACCACGCATTAAACATTCCTCAATGCAACACTAACTCTAAACAAGTACATTCATCCACCGCGCTTCACGTACCTTTAACAAATCACAAAGTGAATTTGACAAATTTAACACAGTACCTAACATTTTCAAACCTAAAATTAATAAATAACTTTTACACATACACACTACTTTAACACAGAATAGATCCATCCCTTTCCGTTCCCTCCCACCATCCCATCCGCATAGCTTTTTAAACTTTTTCTACTTTATATTCACTAATTATTTAATACCCGTCAGTTAAAACCTATTATTGGTTAAAAATTAACAATCATTTTGTCATACATTATAAAAAAATGTAAAATTGTTGGTTTTCCAAATGAAATAAAATAAAATATAATAATAAATAGCATGCATTTTCATAGCGCCGTTCTTGCTAAAAATCCCTTGAGGGTCGCTGTACAACTAAATATTTATTAAAAAAATGATGTAAGTAATGGCATACAACTAAGATTAGTGTGTAAGACTAGTGATTTACAACCAAGTCATTGAAAAAGTCACCGGATACCAAAATTTCATTTACATTTTATACTCCAAATAATGTCAGGAATCACTGGTTAAAAAGTAAATTCAAAGTTCAATTGAAGTTTCATTCTAAAAACTAAGCTGTCGAATATGTAGAAAACTATGTTTAGCATTTACGATTTTTATAAGTATTTTAAAAAAATATTCATTAATACCCAAGATGAACTATTATTTATCAAATCTTTATCTTAAAATTCTTAAGAAGGAGTAAAATTATTTAAATTATTTTTTTTATATGAATACCGCACAAGAGTCCCAACTGCTCCCGTCTGGAGCCAGTGAGACTATGGCATCCCCAATTGCGGTATGTTGTGAGGCTGAAGGTTGTGGGGAGGGGAAGGAGGTGGGGAAGAGGAAGGTGGGAAGTACCTGACTATTCGGATTTGGTCACCAAACACGGCTAAAGCCGTTTCAAGCAACGTTTCAAATCTGAACGGTGGTTTTACACCGAGGCGATACTGAGAGTATCTTCCACTCTGGAACGTGCCGCAAATATACTATACATTATTTTAAATTAATATTGTGGAATAACACATAATGAGCAAATAAAATTTATTTGCCACGCCGGGATTCGATCCCGCGACATTCAGAATGCGATTCAAGAGAATTACCGCTGGACCACGCCGGCCGTCAACAAAAGTCCTTGACCAAAGCTCAGGAAGTCAACAAGATAGAGTATGCAAAATAAAAGTTCTCTTTAACCTTAAATAGCTTTAAATTAAATTTTACTACGATCTTAGAAATAATTTCACGGAACAAAGCTTGAATCCACAAAACATCCAGTGAAAACTCGACCGATCAAGTGTGAAGAAAACAAAGTAAGCTTTTCTAATTCTGAGACTATAATCTGTTCCGTACCAACAAATTAATTTGAAGAATTTCTCTTGCATTTCCTGAGCTCCTGTTCCGTGTATCGGCCCATAACTTCCATCGAGCTCGTCTTGCCCCGCTCCTCAGACGAGAGATTAGCAGCGGACAGTTTTAAATGATCGGGAGGATTTTGTTGCGAGCTGCTTGGGCGGAATATTCCGCCCGGTCCCCCCGCCCCCGCCCTGATATGTTTATGTGGGCCCCTTTGCGGGATAGAGTTGGAAGTTTGCTTAGTTGGAGTTATTTATCGCCGGGCGGGGGGGAGGGGGGTGGGAGGAATTTTTGAGACAGTTTCGGCCGCGGTGTTTCTTTAAAAGTTCCCGCAGATGTGTTTCTTATTTACACATAGTAAATTGCTTTACTTTTTCTCAGATTTATGAAAAAACCTATTCTCAATAATTCATGGAAGGTGGGTAATACTGTATAATGTAAAAGGTATCATATTCAATTTGGGAGGCGGGATCATTTAATGGACAACTAACATCTATGCCACGGGTCACCCCAAGTGAATTGCTACGTTTGGTGTCGTGTGAGGTTTGTCCGAGTCTTGGCGCCGTTCGCGCCTGCCCACCAACTGCTGAGACTGGTTGAGTTTGATCTCTCTAGCAGGACTCTAGCAGTAAAATGTTTAAGGTAATATGTATTAAAGTCTTGGATAAATACCACTGATACAAACATTTACTTGCTGTAACATCTGACCTGCAACAAATCTTTATTAATCTTTATGAACATGTCCTTTGAATTGTAATTTAATTTGTGCTGAGCACGAAGCCGTTGATGTCGGGTGAAATCATTTAAAGTAATCTTTATAACGTTAGGGGCCAAAGATGTATAGATTTTCCAACCCCAGAAATACTAACTTTGTAGCACAGTTCCAGTGTAGGTATGCCTACACTGTTTGCATCACCCTTGGCCTTCGACCGTAAAATCTTATTAAAAAGTCGCATTAGAAAGCTTGACATTGATTGCAATTATTGATGAATTAAGCCTGTTTGTCTGCTACTTGACTCGTGTTAAACAGAAGCAATTACAATGTTGATTTTGAAAATTATTGAGATCGTCTCTGAGGAATAAATCACATTCCACTTTGCTGAAAGAAAATGACTTCGTCGCTGGTCCGCAGCAAAATAAGACTGTAAAATCTATTTTCCCCGAAGAAACGTGACTTTCTTCGAATAGCGGGAAAGCACAAATCAATTAGTTGACAAAGCGCTCCCGAGTCAGGAGGCAAAAGCTCTAGCTAAGATTGGAACCTTTCGCCACTGCGGAATTACCCGAACCTCGCCCCGTGCCAAGTAGTGTCAACAGTTGAGACAATATTTTCCGTTTGATCCCGTAATCCGCATTTTATCCCTACCTTACAGACAGACTTAGATGATTAGTCGTGATTTACTAACATACCTTACGTGTGTTAACGAGGTCAATCAATTAACTATCTCCTAACTAAATCTAGTAAAGGTGGGCTACGAATGTGCAGGCTAAGGCTTTCAGAAAAATGCTCTAGTTTAAAAAATTCTTCTTTCTTTATCATTAAATTCGTCCTGTGCGAATACTATAATGGCATACCTACTTTAATTGAAAGGAAGTCAAATATACAATATCACCCGAATAGTAAACGTGTAAAAGTTAAATAAAACAGAATCATAGTACAGCGACTTGCCCGTTCACAATTAACCAAGTGATTTTGTTCTTAATGATAATAAAAGTCAAATGCGTTATTAATGTGTCAAAGATCAAATTGAAAGGAAAGCCGCTGGGAAATCTTCCGTCCATTCACAGTTTGCCAACACTTCTCGCTAGACGCTAGACTCCGCGCTCGCTATGGCCAGACATCTCCTGTCTCCTGTCCACACATCATCCCCCGGTATCCCCCCGTCTCCACCTCAGTTCGGTGTTTGGATAAATCTATCTCATTCTATCCCTCTTTGATCGCGGGCCATTGGTATAAATCTGACGGTCGTTATAGGTATTTCTCCGCGCATTAAGGTAGCATTAACGCTAAGAAGCAGGTATTTACTCCGGATCGGACGCGGCGAGACAGGAACTCGATCATCCGGACACACATTGCGGTTCACTTGTCGGGATTATCTGCATTTTACGAGTCTGTTTCCACAAGGAGCCGATAAACAATTCGCAAATCCCGCGAACTGGCGCGGTTCTTTGAATGTGTTCACCGATATAGCAAGTCTGTGGGATTTAATTGTCTGAATTGTGTCTCGCTGGCAATACGAGCAGTCGCTAACTCGCTGCTTATTGCACCGTAGGTACAGCTGTAGTCGTAAATTATTGTGTTCTTTGTCTAAGATAGAATCTGTGATCTTTTAAGAGCGTGGATTAGATGTTGCAAACAATCTAAAGCATCTTTCAAATCTAACTTTGAACTATGATACGCTTGGGAATGACTTCAAATGAACACTCTAATACTTGTGACGCTTATATTTCTTAATAATTGGAAATTAGAATAAATAATGCACTTCACAGTAATGCCAGTAAACCTGGAGAAAAGTCATTTTCGTTCAACGAGTAAGACTTAAGGGTCTAATATTTGTATTTCGACCGATTTCTTACATATCTCCCTTAAACATTTTAAGTTTTTAAGCTGTTAAAAAAATATATGTTATTTTTGAAAATAATATCTAGATACGTTCCACGCTGAAACGCAAATTATATGAAATTCCCTCGATAGAAAAAAATCGCAAAGTATGCTCTGAAAATTATTTTAAACAAGTCTATTTCTTTTATTTTACAAGTTATATTTGTGAAAAAATTCAAAATGTTTCTTTAAATGATAGTTAAGAAACGTTCCACGAGATTTTTGCTCTATTTTAAACGAGTCATGTTTTATTAAGCTTTTTCGCAATTTTCGCTGCTATTCTATGACTAAACATATAAGCGCGCTCTGTCCAACACTCGTAAATACATATCTCTCCATCTTCTTCTTCTTCAGTGCTGTGCGTTTCAAGAGTGCGGACTTAACCAGTAACAAATATTTTGGTCTGAACATTAACAATAAATACACAATACATCAATTAACACCACACATTATTACAATTGTTAATACGTCTGTATATTTGATTATAAAGTACTTTAATTGCTACAATTCTAATGTACAATAAAGTCTTGGGAGTCTCAAGCACGATGCAATGTATTTACTTATGACGGCAGAATAACACTTTATCTAAAATATGCGAACACCTCAGCATAGGTTCTCCTAGTGAGGTGTTCACAAAACATTACTCGTTAACCATTTACATACAGTTACTGATTATTTTGTTCGTCTACTACTATGTTTTATATTAGGAACTTTTTGTAATACTGGCACTCATCTACGAAAACTGTAAACATCTGTAATCTGTATGCACCAAAAACTAAATACCTAAGAGGTCTGCATGAATGTAGAAAAAAAAAGTCAAGTTATTAAGCTCACAATCAAATAATAAAATAGTGAACACGAGCAGTTTGAAGCTGGTTAAAAACTATATTGCTGAAAATAGGCAATAGAAGAAGCAAACAACTATTTCTACAAACAAAGGTTACCAGTTGATGGCCGTCTGTTTCAACGGTTGCTAGAGTAAAAGCAAGAGTGAAAAAAAATGCTTCTGTTAAATATCACAAAAATGCGTTTTTTCACATAATTTCAAGGAATAATCTGCTTTTTAGACTGGCCGCACTAACAATAATTACTTAGTAAAAGTACGCATGAAACAATCTATTTAACATCTTTGTTACTTTAATTTACGGTTAAAATTTAAATTTAGTTCACGATTTAGCTTTCTGTTGGAACAGACGGCCCTAAGTGATTTATTTATTTTTATTTATTGTTGCACTACATCCTTATTTAGCCAAAAACATTACTGTGTCTGTCATCGGGGCAAAACGATACCATTATTTCTTTCCAAACATTATGTGCGGTTCTGATTTTGGGATAGAAATAAAAAGGTAGGCAAACAATAATATTGATGAATTTAAGCGTAAGAACGGAAGGATCCTGAAATTTTCTTGGACAGTGAACATTATCACGGAACGAGAAGGGAGTAAAGTTCTCATCATGACAGGAAGAAGACCAGAATTATGCCAATTAGCCAACCAAATGAAGATATGCACAAAAGCCTGCGAAGTTGATGTAAAAAGAATAACCCGACCTAACCTAACCTTATTTAACCAAAGATATAATTATTAAAAAGAATGAAGTACCCAATTATATTAAAAAAGAAGGAGAATACGTTTCTACAGTAGCATATAATACGCTCCGATCAGGCTTTTGATCGAACACAAAACAAATGACATGAACTTTATGGTCAGTCGCACAACATGTTAAGGGCGAGTTGTTAAATAGAATTTGAAAAATTCATCAATTTTCAAAGTTAATTTTTAATTTTTGTGAAAGTAATATTTGTGTTCTCTTATTATTTCAGTTATGTGAAACAACTGGCCAATGATAAACTTGAAAATCGACTTTGAAATTTGATGAACCGTTCAGATTCTATGAAACAACCCAGTCTCTTTAACCGATTTCAACGGTCAAAAATTGGTATTGCTAAGCAGAACATACAAGCATTGGAGGAAACTACAGATGTCGGTAACATAAAAAAAATCTATTAAGATACATTACCATCGTCTGTACCTTTCCGATCGCGAGGCCTGCTCCTTACTGCAGGCGCGTACGCTAGCTGGTGCGGGGACAGTCCGGCATGCTCGAGCGCGCTGGATGACGCGCCGGACGTGCCCGACGTGCCCGACGCGCCCGACACCGACGTCAAGGAACTGTGTGCGCTATCTCTGAAGTCGCCGGTCTCTGCCCATACTGGAAATATACAGATTTATTGCAGCATTGTTTAGCATACATTTTAGATGTGCTTGGAACAATAGGGAGTGAAAAAATATTAGGAAAGTTCGTTAATAGGCAAATCATCGATCTCAACGAATTTCACAAATTTATGTGTCATCAGAACAAAATAAATAAATCATATTCAATAAGGTATCGGACAACACGATGGCCATCTTTGGGATAGATTGGTGGAAATATATTAGTCTGACACCTTTGACACCTAACCTATTGACTTCAGAACCTATGTGAGTGGTAGAGTTATTCTAGCCTGGCAGCCCTGATCACATACAACCTTCGAAAGAAAAGACCACCAGAAAGAGTTATTTATCTGAGTTTTGAGAAGTCAGTAATATATGTATGCAAGAATATTTCGTACAAGATATTATTATTTCTCTATTGGAAATTTATTTTTATTAATGGTGACCAGAATAACCTCGTCAACGCTGGAAACCGCAAATAAAAAAAAATGATGTACGTTTATAATTGTTTGTCTATACAATCTTAAAATCCCACAGAATCCTCCTCAAAATAAAATTAATCCAGCACCGCGAAATAATAATAATAAAAAAACAGGTGACAAATCGCTTTTGTGCCACACAAAAAAGATGGGGTCGACGATCATATAATTTTCGCCTCTTCCACATTCGTGCACATCCGACAGCTGTGGCTGGTGTGGCATAAATCTGACGTTGAAATAGTTTTTGAGTTGTCATAGGGGATTAAAGCGCGTCCCGTACGCTCGAGAAATTAATTATTCCAACGCCGTGGAACCGCAGTGTGGTGTTCGGAGGACATCTTCCATCTTCCACGTCTCCCGAGTGGGTGGCAGCCCTGGCCGGGTGATTTATGGCACAACCCTGTTTCAGGGCGTAGCAACTTGGAAATCGCTGCTAAAGCTTCGATTATTATGTACGCCGGTACACGGCCTGATTTATTAGATAGCTGGGGGAGAAAATTCACGGAAATTATTGTGGGAAAGGTTTCAAATAATGTGCGTTTATCTTTATTAGTGATGGTCTTTGGAATTTTCTTTGATAAGCACCTACAAAACGCCCAGGGCTGTCGCGATTGCGCAAACTCGCAATATCTGAGACACTCAATAATACTTAATACCAAGTGAAAACGAAATCTGTTGTTAGTGCTTTTCATTACTTCTTATTTGAATAATAATAATAATAACCGTGGCGTTTAATTAAAATTTTGCTCAAAAAAACACGGTCAAATAGTCTTCAATCGGACAATCGGAATATAGGTATAATGATGAGTACAGGCTGTGAGTAGGTGGCTGTAAGTAGCAGTGGCAGTCCGTGAGTTTTCAGAGAGCTTGAGTGCTAAGATTGAAAAACAAGATGTAATTGATGTTGTTGTAGCTGAAAACGATTTTTTTTTTCAAAATTTCAACTTTTTGTATGAAGATCTTTCAGTATGTGGATGCGAAAAAATTCTTTTTTTTTTTTTTTTAAAAGAAAGACAAACATTCCCAGGTTACGAATAACCCAACATTGTTTGAAAATCTCCTACTACCACCACAGAAAGCCGAAAATATTGCTTGTGTTGTGATGGAGGACTTGGCCAGCCGAGGAATCGAACACGGGACGCCCGGGTGGAACCCAAACGCGATGCCCACTCAACCACTGACCAGACAAATTGACATTGATAAGTAGGTAGTAGTAATCACTGGTAAGTAGGTGGCTGTGGATAGGTGACTATGAGCCTATGCACATTGATATAACAGGAGAAAAAGTAAATAGACTTGTAGTTAAATGAAACTGTTAATTTCTTCCTAACCTTTGGTTTTGAAACATGTAGATAATTTTGATTAAAATGGTGTTTTACCAAGTGGTTTATTTTCATTTAATTGAAATGACGCCACAAAGTAAATTTGCAAAAATTGAAGAAGTAATTGACATGTAGACTCATTTATCTAGCTTCTTTACTATGTATTACGAAGCTTTTTCAGAGGTTTCCAATAAAAAGTACGTATGAGACAAACAATACAGCGTTTTGTTAAAATTTGTTATAATTAAATATATATTTTAACGCTCCATGGATCGTTCGTCTGTGCTACGACGTTCAATATTTGAGGGGTGCCAAACCATAACGTTTTAAGTGCCATACGAACTCAAATGCGTTTTATTTCAGTAAAACGTTGTATGTGCTGATGTTTACTTGTACTCTAAAGTAGAAGGCTTACTAACGCCATTATTTCCACTAAAGCCTAAATATTGTGAAACAGCATGCCATAACGTTTTAAGTGCCGATTGAGCTGCAAATGTTAGTTTATTAAAAATGTCGGAGAAGACGGTGCGTCAACATCGAGAAAATGTGTTTTAAATAAAAATAGATTGAGCTTATTGCAAATGCTGGCAAAAAACCCCATTCTTGGTAATGGATAATAAAACCTTTTTTAATTAGATCAATTTGGCTAAAACTATGATTAATACCAAAAAGCTGCAGTTTTCTTCGGCAACGATGATTTGCCTAACATCTGAAGATTTTGGTGTAATTCGTACAAAGAAAAGTTATGGCGAATTTGTTCCATGGATATCAACTCCAGTGCTTAAACCTGGAATTAATAAGGCAAATTTTGAGGATCTCCAAGTTGACATCCTCGAGACACCAGCACCTTTTTCTGCCAAAGAAAAGAAAGACATTGATGGCATGTTGCCGTATTTAGCCGAGAAAGCAAATTGTTTTATGAAAACTTTTTAAAATAAAGATATTGAAAGAGTTGAGTTATGTGCAATACAACACTTACAACGTTATGACTTGCATAAATAATGGCACTTAAAACGTTTTGTTCTTTTCATTTTTTTCATAATTTTTTAAAAATTATTTCCATATTTTGGCAGAGCACAAAATTTGTTTTAAATTATTAATAATAAATGATAACTTAATAATCCATTTTTTATAATTTACTTTTCTTTTTATTTTTCCATTAAAAATGTTTTTTGTGTCTCCTGAAAATTTCATTTTCTGGCACTTAAAACGTTATGGTTTGGCACCCCTCATTTAGCAATAGTTGTGACGGTGACCAGACAACTCAAAATGAACCCAACTCAGAACCTCTTCAGGAAAAGTCGTCAAAAATAATGATAAAAAAATATTACAAAATGGTTAAATAGGTTATGTTAGGTTAGGGTTAAGGGCTTTTTTAAAATTATTTTTTTCATAGTTTGTAATGACCTTTCAAGTTGACTTGATTCTGAGTTGACATGGAAGACAAATGCAGATATTTGCTATGGATCGAGGCCACCAAAGTATCTAACTTTGTTAAGATGAAGTTATACGTGAAATCCTATTTAGATACTATTTAGATTCATCTTTACGACAAATCGGTTTACATTATGAACATCAAAAAATATGCTACGGATAAATTGAAGCTTTTACTAGCTTTTCTTTGTATTGGAATTACAATAAAATTATTATTTACGTAACAAAAAATATAAGCGTAAACCACTAAAAAAAATGTTTTTTTTTCATGACTTAACTATACTACTACTGTGAACTTCATAGCATGAAGTAACATAAGAACAATTTTTTTTAAAATACCCCTTAATGGCTTAGACTATTTATGAGGTTTTGTACTTTCGAACTTTTTTTCATTCTTATAAAATTATGCACAAAATAAATAAAAACCACTTTTTCGCTTCCTTGCCTGGTGAAAATACGACGCGCGATCTTAAATTTTGTATGGCATGGGAATCGAAATATTTCTAGCGTTTATATTCCTCTTAAAGCAAGAATTGCTGACAAGCTTAGGAAAACAGGATGCATTTGTAACAATTGCAAAATTTGTTAATTTATTATGACACTCATATTATGTTTAACTCTAATTAATTAGGAATTCAGAACTCATAAGTGACCCACCGAAAATCCTACCGAGGAATGTAGTTAATAGATATTTAAAGCGTGTGACAAGGAAATGCAATACATTCAAAAAACGAAAAAGCCACACTAGAATATAATAAACATTTTTAAGTACCCCGTAAAAGAGACCATTCAAATTACCAGTGACAAATGAATTTTATGTCTTTGCGTTAACACATTAACAGGCCGTGAAGATGTCTTTTTGTTCGGAAGTAGCAACCCATTAGTGATGTGACGGCGAGTAGTGGGGTGCCCCAGCTCGCGTGACGTATTGGGACCGGCGTTCGCTAACTAATTGGTCCCGCGGTCGCTGCGAGAAGGAGAGCGACTGCATTCTCAAACGTTTAGCGCCTGTCACATTGGTCATTAATATGCAAGCTGCTCGCGGGAATGTCTAAGAAACTGATAATAATAAGTATTATTAAATATAAATTCATTTTAACTGGATTGTGATCAATTCGTACTTGGGTGAAAGTTCTCAATACTTTTTCATCCCAAATATTTTTATTAACTATTTTGATGGAATATTTTATCTCACCATACGAGGACTAGAATGCATCAAATAAAAACCTCGAAAACATGTTCGAAGATGTTATCAGAAAAAAGAAAATCAATAAAATAGTTTTGGTTTATTTTTTTTTTACATGAACTCCATACAGAAGTCATCTTTGGGGATGCTGTGTGGAGGGTTTTTTAAAGGAAAGGAAAGAGATGAGAGTTCTGGGAAGGAAAAGGGTTTAAGGGGTGGGTAGGAATCTGAAGTTCAGTCTGTCCTGGTCATCCGCCTCCAAGACCTAGACAAACCTCACCCCATGAACCCATTATATAATAAAACATAGAAAAATGACACTTAAATTCAAATAAAATACTGAATTTTTCAATTTTGCGAAAGATAATACATAATGTGATACAAATAATTCTTTAAAAATTTATTTGTACTTAAATAGTTATATTAAATATTAACAATTTATTTGTAATTAAATAGTAAGTTATACTAAATATTAACAGTTAATTTGAAATTAATTAGTTAGTTACAAGAAATATTAACAAATTATTTGTAATTAATATGTTAGTTATATTAATTGTTTGCTAGTGATATTAAATATCAGTAGCGATTACTCTAAAACATTTTTTAACTGACAAATGATTGGTCAGATACTTATTTAAGTGATCGTTTTTCTTCATGTTAGTTTAAAATAATAGAAGTTTCAATATAACTTTTTGGTTGAATAAAACAGCTTTAACGCGTTTAATACTTTCTTTCACTTTTTGTTGGTGGAAGAAAGTAATAAAGGTGTTTTAAGGTTAAACGCAACGAACGTTATAATCTACGCATTCACAGATGGCGCCAATAAAATTATTTTAGGTTTTAGACACTTTTGCAAGTTTTGCTTTAAGATATTAATAATAATTAATTGTTCGCGCCCGTACATACGCAAAATGAATATGAATAAATAGTTTTGTCAATAAAAAAACTCAAATCTTTCAAGAGAGGCTGACAAATACAATATTGGATTGAATCACCGATGTAATTTTGTATTTGTCAGCCTCTCTTGAAAGATTTGAGTTTTTTTATTGACAAAACTATTTATTCATATTCATTTTGCGTATGTACGGGCGCGAACAATGAATTATTCTTAATATTTTAAAGCATAACTTGCAAAAGTGTCTAAAACCTAAAATAATTTTATTGGCGCCATCTGTGAATGCGTAGATTATAACGTTCGTTGCGTTTAACCTTAAAACACCTTTATTACTTTCTTCCACCAACAAAAAGTGAAAGAAAGTATTAAACGCGTTAAAGCTGTTTTATTCAACCAAAAAGTTATATTGAAACTTCTATTATTTTAAACTAACATGAAGAAAAACGATCACTTAAATAAGTATCTGACCAATAATTTGTCAGTTAAAAAATGTTTTAGAGTAATCGCTAGTGATATTTAATATCACTAGCAAACAATTAATATAACTAACATATTAATTACAAATAATTTGTTAATATTTCTTGTAACTAACTAATTAATTTCAAATTAACTGTTAATATTTAGTATAACTTACTATTTAATTACAAATAAATTGTTAATATTTAATATAACTAACTATTTAAGTACAAATAAATTTTTAACCTTAATATTTTAAAACATAACTTGCAAAAGTGTTTAAAACCTAAAGTAATTTTATTGGCGGCATCTGTGAATGCGTAGATTATAACGTACGTTGCGTTTAACCTTAATCCATGAAACGTCAAATTCAAATTATATTTAACCATGAATGAAAGGTTTTAAAATTATAAATGAATAATGCATTTTAAGTTTTGCAAACCTTTCACTGCAATTCAGATATAATGTGTGATGTTATTTTTACCTACTTTGCAGTGAAATGATAAACATCGAAAAAATAATTAATCACTGCTGCTTAACGCCACGGCAAACCGTCCATCTTGTAATTTAATGCTTGAACGTGTTCAGTTTTTGTGTTTTACAATATTTTATTTCGACAAATTCAGAGTCGTAAAAAACAGGAATAGAGATGAGAACAAAAAATCCCCTCCGTTTATTTTACATGCGTTTATACGTGCTTAGTTTTCCATCGACTTTCCTTGCAGCTTATATTTACCCTCAAACACATCTACACAACTACACAAGCATATCGCATAGCCGTCGACCCATAAAAAAATCTCTAGAAAGTATATTTTTTTCTGTAATATCTATTCTATTTATTTTTTGATTAATTGGATGATGCTTATGTTTTGCCGTTTTTGATTTTCAAGCGGCTATGTATGGTTTGGAAGCTTTGATTTTAATTTTTAGAGACAGTAGAGGTCAAATCTTGCAATACTCAGTTTTAATATGGTGCACAACTCTGTTGATAACTCTATTCTTTTTGGATGATATGGCTTTTACGTGTTTGAAAACTGCAGCCGTTTTGTCATTACGGGTTGTTCGACAGAACAGATATCCTAGTACAACACAGCATGAAAAGGTGCTATTGAATGAAATTTCTAAAACAGTAGATATAGATCATATATTTAACTAGCTGGTTCCCGGCATGCGTTGCAATGCCGTATTCAAAGAAATTAAATGTTTCTCCCTGCATGTCCTTTCTCGTGCGTCCCCGTTCCCCTCGCGCGTTCCCCTTCCACCTTCCCCGCCTTTCCTCTCCCCTCTCCCGCTCCCCCTTCCCATAAAACCCCCTCCCGCGTTCCATATATCCAGTCCCAGTACATTCAGTTTTCAAACAGCTCGCGTGCCACCTATTACAATTTTTTTATTCAAATTTTTATTTCTCATAAATTACAAATATTAATTTTTGTATATTATAAGAACAATCAATCAAATTTGGTACCTAATATAGGTAGGTACCTATTTAAAATATCTATAATTCTTGATTCGCTTCAAAATATTAGGCGAGTACTTTAAAATTGCACCATTTAAAAATAATAGAAATCGCAAGCATAAATCAATTCTTCCAACTCCAAATTGAAAAAAAAAATCGATTATAACTATTTCGGAGTTAAGCTTTTTTAATACCTTACCAGAAAGTGTCACAAAAATAAAAAAAAAACATTTTTTTTAATTTTAAAAGATTTTAAATTTCACATTAAAAAACACAGAGAAAATTTAAACTGAAAACTTGCAACACATACGTAAAGAAATAACAACATAAAAATTCAACCCCCATACAAATATACGTCTAGCTTTATTATGGCGGTAGGTAGGTATATCAGTATATTAAAATACACGAAACTATTAGTACGTACATTGTAACGTATTTTCTGTAAATGATACAACATTTCTTTTTAAATAAACATATTAAAATTAGTAAATATTAACTATTACTAAATATTAACCAAATTCATATAAATTTTAAAAAAAGGCTCCCTTCTAAAAAAATCTCGTGCGCACATACCGTAATGGATTTTTTTTACCCTCAACTGTTGCAAGGCAACTCGCTTGCTGAGGATTGGTTTGTACTCCTCTATTTTTAGGTTTTTTTTAAGCTGTGAATTGAAGTATATGTTAGTTCGTTCAAAATTCAACCAAATACGTTGTTCTTTTACTTATACATAGATTAACCCTTGCATTTTTAAAAAAATATTTGTAACAATTAGTTTGAAATAAACGAAAAAAAAATTTTTTTTGAAACTCAAAATTTTTATTTTTCAATAAGAGTTTTCGTGGACATAGTACAAACCAATCCTCAGCAAGCGAACTGTCTCCGCAACTTAAGTTTATCTTCGTCTGCGGGCGCCCTACATGATAATTATTTCAAATAAAATAATTTTTTCCTATCCATTATTAAAAAAAATAATAACCATAAACTAGAACAAAATTATTTAAAAAAATAATAACTACCGTAAACTAGATTTTCGAAACCTGCTCAAAATGATGAAATTTGGATTTCTTTAGTAGCCTGTGTTTCATATTTAAAAAAAATTCTTCTGATCTGTAATGGTTAATTGCTCTATTTTGTTTTTAAAAGGATCATTCAGTTTTGTTGAGGATTTTGACTTCAAATTCATAATTAAGTTTTGTACGAAGTAGACCGTACTGCCTTCCGCAAATAACTTGGCTTTTAAGGTAAAATTTTGATCGGATATTCATCATGTATAATGACATACACAAATAAATAAAATGGCATGGGTAGGTAGAAATATGCAATTCGTAAAATGCCGCAATCCGAATTTAGAAATGACGTGGAAATAATATTCTAAATGCATGAACACGCCTTAGAAATTAAAAGATTTAAAAAAAAAGTCAAAAATACTAGAATTTAAATGATTTCTTGACACATTATTCGCCTATTTGGATCCATCCCTAAATTATAAGGTATTTGACAAAGGTTAAGCGCTGAAATAAGAAGTCCTTTAACCGTAACGGAAACACGTGTAAGGCTGTTGGCTGATAGCGGTCACACGTGGGAATAGGGTCAGAGGGAATATCGGCAAAAAATGTCTTGATTTGGGTTTGCTCGTATATCGGTAAGTAAATCGATTTTTCATTTTGTTTCGCAAAGCATATCTTAAATAGCTACATTCCTACATGTCTTCAATTCACACTGCTTATTTTCGGTTCAAGATAATGTTTTATATCCGTACAATGAAGATTGTTTTTTTTTTTATATTTCCGGGAAATTAGAAAATTGCTTTGTGGCTTGATGTTACACAAGAAAGGTGGAAATTAACAAATTTAATTTGTATGTAGCATAATTTTCTTTAAATAAATATTTGTAGCCAAGCTTTATAAGGCAGAATAATGTATAGTTTCAACTTAATAATAATGTAGGTTCTGCTCTGAGGAAGATTACGTAAGAAAAATATATATTATTGCACTACGTATTATGTATTGTGCTCGTAAAAAGATGTTTCTTATAGGAATTGTTGAAATGAAGTGTCATTCCCATAATCCGTGCCTAAAAATGCGGCTGTCAGTGGAATAATTAATGTATTTCTTCCCCAAATATTCAATTATTATGTAACTTCTTCAACAGTTTTCCCTGAAATAGGTTCTTAATTTGTGCAAACTAAGTAATTTACGCGTATTTAGATTGAAACAAAGCTTCGCAAATGTCAAATTCATGCTATACAACTTTAAACGTACATTAAATGAATAAATTATCATACATAATTACAGCATTTCCTGTTTTAAATTAGTTGAAAAAGCAATTGCAAGCCATAGACAATCACAGAAATTTGACAGGCGATTACGCATGAAATCGGTTACGTATCCACAAAAGATACAGAATCGCTCTTCTGTACTATTAATAAATAATAATAAAATAACTGTCTTTTTTGAGTTTTTTTACACTTGGCGGACAACTCCAACAGTAGATACCTACAATGTCATAATAGATACATACTTAAGCTCAGTTTTAACAGTAACTCAGTAACGTTTTAAACCCCATTGATGCAATATTTCACAAAATTAGCCGAGTATGAAGATCCCACAAATACTGCTACAAATCCGGCGTGAAATTCTATACTTCCAGCAATCCTCGTGATATATTGCCGGGCCACTCACGTGACGTGATCCCCGAACCGCAAAATTATAGTTTAACTGACGGTGTCGAGTTTCCGACACTTTCAGACAGTTTCGGGTTTTACGAGGCGGAACCGGCTGCGGCCCGTGCTTATTCTACGCTAAGCTTTATAGTTGGTAGTGTGATCTTATGGGAATGCCGTTTGACGGTCCGGCTCGGACCGGTATCCACACCGGCCAGACATGCTGGCGACATCCTCCGTTGTGTGAACTATTTGCCGTAAAGGTTTGATTTATGCTTTGACAGAGGAATTAACATGTGATATCGATATCCTGAAATACTGGAATCTATTCTGGATCCTAATTTGTAGTAGTTAGTAAGAAAATATAAATCCCGTATTTCGTAATTTATTAGAGTACCTATACACATGTTTTTGGGCGCTTCCTCATATTTTATAAACTGTGTGTGTTTTTTTTAACTGGTACCTATTTCAGGATTTCGTGCTGTAACAGACACCTGTCTATTTGTATGACAAAGTTAAGATTATCCAAATATTTATAGCTTTACTTTCGTTTGTCTTTTCAGCATAAAATATAAATAATGTTTTATCTTATTACACTTATGCACTAGACCAGTGTTGATAAACCTTTTAAATTGGATGGCAAAATTATTGATTTTCAATTTCTTCGCTGGCCGCAGGGGGTAGTTAGAAGTTAACATGTTTAACTTCGGTGTTGGCGCAAACCCATTAATATTTTGTAAAACTGTAATTTTCTAAAATTGTTGTGGAAAGCTAAAGAAAGCGCCGCAGGCGAAAATTTTATATCTTCTAGGCAAAAACAATAAATGCTCTCGATTTTTATCATTCTGAAATATTAAAGAAAGTGTAAAAAATACTTACTTTTAATTTTGGGCCACTATTGAATTGTTGATTTTCATCGTTCGGAAAATTTAGTCAAGATATGATATTTTATAAAACGGAAACTTCTAAAATGCATCAAATATATACATCAAGAAGGTTAAATTTTTTCTACACTTAATTAAATTTTGTCTTTTTAGGATTTAAAACTTTAAAGAAATGTTGAAGTTTTTCGCTTTTGTAAAATAGAATTGAAACCGTTGAATATTCTGTACCGCAATTTTAAAACATGTTTTATTTAAAGGCTCACGGGCCAAACGAGATAGACTCGCGGACATCATTTGACCCACGGGCCGCAGGTTGCTTACCACTGTACTGGAAAAACTATTGTAACAACTTATATGTTACATACACACAAGCTCTTCATATTTATGGGGGGTACATCAAATACATCTATAATGTATTTAATTACTGTATAAAGTGTATTTGTAATATGTATCTTTTAATGACTAAAAAAAAATTTTAAAAACTTATTGCTAACAGATTATGCACAATGCATTTGAATAATGAATTTGATGTGATGCAATATATTATTATTTATTGTATTATTTACAGTCAGATAATACACAGGACCACACTTACCCGGCAGGTTACTTGAGATTAACCCTGTTTATTGTTTATTAGAGAAATTTAGATGCAGTTTGCACGCATATGGCATAATTGGAAACACATGTTATTGGATGTGCTATTATTTAATCTTGGCATTTAGTATTTTTTAATATGTTATGTTCTTTAATGAACGTGTTTAGGAAAGGAAAAGCAAATTTTGTAATAGGCATTACAACAGTAAATACTAAGATTCGAATAGAATGTATTTTCTTTTTCAAACTAAGCAAAAGTATTTAGAATATATTTTGTTCCTCGATACTCTTATCTACAGACTGAGGCGTAAGGCTTTGAATAATGTTAATCCAATAAGAAAAGTGTTATTAGGATATATTATAGGCAATACAAGATACAACTAATCCACCTCTAGTGAAATAATTCATCAATTTTGATAGTCAATAAGTGTGTGTCTAACTGCTAATCGACTAGTGTAAGATTTAAATTATAAGTTGTGCACATCTGCCCATTAGTTTCCATAAGCCGCGGCGCTTAGAAATTATCCAAAGCGTGTAATTCTTGTACTTTCTGTGAAATGAAATCTTCATGTTTATTCGGTTGTAGAGCAGAATAAAAACGTGCAATTTGTTGTTACACCATTTCGATTTTTTTTTTTTTACAGTTAATACCGCACAAGAGTCCCAACTGCTCCCGTCTGGAGCCAGTGAGACTATGGCATCCCCAATCGGGGTATGTTGTGAGGCTGAAGGTAATGGGGAGGGGAAGGAGATAGGGAAGAGTAAGGTGGGGAAGTACCTGGCTATTCAGATCTGGTCACTAAACACGGCTAAAGCCATTTCAAGCAACGTTTCAATTCTGAATGGTGGTCCTACACCAGGGCGATACTGAAAGTATCTTCCACTCTGGAACGTGCCGTAAATATACTATTTATTATTTTAAATGAATAAATTGTGAAATAACACAAATTAATCAAATAAAATTTATTTGCGCACGCCGGGTTCGAACCCGCGACCTTCGGATTGTGAGTCGAGAGTCTTGCCTCGGGACCACGGAGGCCGTCGATAAATGTATTAGTTGCATAATCATCAAAGTTATATCAATTTTGTGTGTGGTTTTTGAAGATGGATTGCTAATACCTCCGTAGTTGTATTCTTCGCATCATCTAGACTCTAGACCAGAAGTTCCCAAACCTTTTTTTCTCGTAGACCACTTTCAAAATTTTACTGGTCACGGTGGACCCCCTGCTGGTACATTTCTACCATATTACCAAAACTCGACAAGCGTTGTACTAAATATTGAATGGTGACGTGTGGTCTGTAACAACGGAACAGTATCTAACGAATCTACGACTTTTTCAAACGGGGGCGAAATGGACCAGTATTCGAGATTAATTATATTTGCCACGACGAAAGGGGTGCAATGGGATATGGGGCGGGGGGAGGGTACGGGTATGTTCCCATCCCAGTACAGTACACCCATATCCCATTACGCCCCCCCACTCGTCTAGCTGGACGTTTTAAGATCTCGTGCACAACCGGTACAACAACGTGCGCTGTACGCCAGACGCTCTGTTATGGAGGGGGGGTAATAGGATACGAGAAAAGGGGGGTGGGATGGGATATGGATATGAGGCACGGGATGGGTCTCAATCAAAACCAGTTTGTGGACCTCCACTTACAAATTTTGAACCCCCATTTCTTTATCGCGCCTACGTGGACCCCCGTCGGGTCTCACGCGGACCCCTGAGGGTTCACCTGGACTACTTTGGGAATCACTTCTCTAGACTAAGGTAAACATCCTCGAACTACTAACTTAATAATGTACTTTTTCGAAAAATATGTGCTTTTAAACTGTTGGTTTTGATTGAAAAACTAGATTTATACGAATAAAATAGCACACGTACGTACATACGTTAACTTAAAACTCCTGATATAATAAAGTTTTCTTTAAAACCAGTCATGAACATGCATCATCTAAAGTAGGAAGTTAGCCACATGTACACTAAGTACTAGAGTTTTAGATCGTAGCTCCAAAGGGGAACACGAAGGTTAGTACGATGTTCAGGGTTCAGGCCACAACACAACACGACCGCTCCATAAATATATTAAAACTAACAACAATCTTCTCAGTGGTTAGGCGGCGTCCCTTAACAAAAGCCCTGGACTAAATCTCTTTATGGAGATCATTATTTTCATTTCTCCTGAACCGCTACGTACGAAACGTGAGAGGCGCCAGTATATAAATTTGTAAAAAGCCAATAGAGAGAATTCTATTTTGAAAGCTTGATGAATAAGTTCATCAATTTAACAATGACAACTTATTTACTTGATTTGAATGGTTAAATAAGGATTTTCAAAGATGCGAACGGGTTGACAAAATGTTTTACGAATGAGAATTTAACCCTTCCAGGCCTTAATTAAAACAAACACCATATTTAATATGATAACCACACCTTGTAGAGTTACTTGGAATAAATTGTTGTGGTTTATTTGGATAAGTACTTCAGAAGTTATTGCTACTTTTATTTCAAAGAACTTTAGTTTAGTTTAACATTAAAAGATATTTTCAAAACTTACATTCAAAAGAATAATTTAGAGTCGAGATTAAATACAAAATACGTCTTTTGAGTCGTTCAATTTCTATATCCGCTATATCAACTTTCACTGATTCGGAGAAAACCGAAAAAAACTGTCATATCTCTAGCGTACATAAAAAATTGCTTTTATTTTTTATATAAATTCCAAAATGGAGTAATATAAATTCCAAAAGTGTTCATTTTTCAATGTATGTCTAGAAATATTTAAGTAATTTGGATAAATAAAATGGATATAGCGGATTTTGATACTAACTTCATGATTCATATGGAATATAGAGACTTTTGAAACTCAATTGACCTGAGGGGCGTGTTTCTACAACCACCATTTTGGTAAAATAACTGTTTGTGATTGGTTGAATTCCGATATAGCGAGTTTTGATAGACACTTCTTGAACGATATAGCGGGTTTTGTTTCTCACTCGCAGTTTTACCATGGTTTTTGTTCGTGATAAGGGAGGTTTTGAAATTCAATTTTAGGTTAGTCTTGTTCCTCGCAAAAATGTGTATAAGATGTCATACTCCGATCATTTTTTCAAAAAATCGGATATAGAGGGTATTGAAACTATAGGACTCAAATATAAACTTGGCTGAACGAGTAACTAAAATTCAATAAAAAGAATTGCGCGTAAAGTCAGTAATGCAAGCAAATGGAAAACGAAAACCTTATTTTTTAACGCTCTGGAAAGGAGTGAAAATATTTTGAAAACCATTTTCATATCTATAGGTACAGAACGAAAAGCAATAAAAGTAATTTTCCATCGTATTTTCTAAATCTGATGTCTTTAAAAGGCAGAATCCCCGATCGGGGTATGTTGTGGGGCTGAAGGTAGTGGGGAGGGAAAGGAGATGGGGAAGAGGAAAGTGGGGAAGTATCTGGCTATTCATATCTGGTCATCAAACACGGCTAAAGCCATTTCAAGCAACGTTTCAATTCTGAATGGTGATCTTACACCAGGGCGATACGAATTAATAACACAAATTTCCAATTAACCCAATTCTATCAACACGTGTCAAAACCTGAACGTATAAACAAAATGTTAAAATGTGGGTAAAAAATAATTTGGAAGTGAGTAATGTTTTTATATAATTCAAACTAACTGTTTCTAAATTACTAAAATATTCGATGTCTGTATATTCTACGTACATTTGTATTCATGTATAAGGGTGTAAATGTGTGTATAAATTTATATATTTAATTTTAATTTAAAAAAAAAACTCTTGTAAAATCAATCATGTTGATCTCTGTAGATACTTAATAAAAAAATAGATTTATTTAATTTTTTTTTTAGTTTTATTTTAACCACCACTGTTATCCACATAATATAATACCCACACACAGGCTTTGCCTTTGTGTGTTTTTTTTTTGTTACTCATATTTTATGTTATTATGTATTTACCAGAATGTAAATGTACTTTGCTAATGAAAAAAAAATGAAGCAAATAAAATTTATTTGCTAGGCTGGGATTCGATATCGCAGCCTTCGGATTGCGAGTCAAAATCTTTACCACTAGACCGCGCCGGCCGTCATTTAATAGTGTTACGAACATGAACAAAAAAACGTAACGTTCGTAACCCAAAAAAATTGTAGCACGTGAATTTTTGCACCCTAAGCAATTGTATCGTTATGGAACGGCAGGCCCCATAATATGATATATACATCCACTCGGCCACGTAATGAATCCGCGAATCGCAACGTAATGTGTTTATACGCCACAAGACTACTACAACCAGAGGCTAAGTCGCAGGGAGTTTATTGTTGGCTACTAGGGGTAGTCTGCGGGGAGGCTCACGGAGTAGCAGGGGTGAGAGATCTGTTCACTTGTCTTATTTATTCAAATAGATATAATTTTAACAAGGTTGGCGCTTTTGCATGGATGCATCAAAAAAATTAAAACAATTTCAGAATACATTGTTTTTGCGTTCAATCGTGTGATTTTATACGTAAAGTAAAATTACCTTCCAAAATTTGCAGTTTTTTGTAATAACAATAATATTTTTTAAACAACGAACAATTTATAAAGTACACCACATTCAGTCCACGAAGGACTTATTTAAGGATTTCAAAGTACTCGACCTATAACGCAAGATATTCCAACCAATTCAATTATATTATTCCAGCAACAAGAACCTCAATGGCACAGTTACAATTGAACTTTATGGCTTTAGTTTAACAATAGAAAAAAGTCAATAGCCAAATATGACAGTTTCAGGAAGGCGATTGGGGACTTTTTGATGAGTGAATGCGATGGTTTTAAGAGGAAAGTGTATGTGCGGCCCGTGTCGGCCAGTTTCATACAAATCTTAAATTTGTATCTGAGATCAAAATACCCAACCAAACTGAAAAATCATTTTTGTAATCAAAAGGTACATCAAATATCTGGTACGGATGTGAGCTACTTTATTTATTTTGCTTTAAATTATAAGATATAGGCCATTAAAGATTTTAATGTTTCGTGATTTTAGAGGCAACTTGGGCAGTTATTTGTGAATTATTACTTTAAAAAAATAATTATTCTGTTTATTTTACAAACTCAATGAAAAATAAAATAAAAAATAAAACATTGTTAAAAATGCATTTTTTGGGTAGTAATTCTAATGTATAAACAATAAAATTTTGTTCAGCCGTAAATTGATAATTTGTATTTTAAATTTACACCTGTCAAAATGATTTTTTTTCTTAATTTTTATTTTTTATGGGCGCCAGAGTCGGCGATGCGGTGCAGACCACCGAACATGTGGTCAACGAATGCCCGCTCCATTCATTCCAAGGTAACGCCTGAGGCTCTAGACTGGATCGCAGACCTAGATGTCCCCCTCTGACCCCCCACCATACGATTAATAATAATAAAAATAATTGGACAATTTGTAGATCGCCGTTTTTGCGAAAAATCACCTCAAAGGCGCTGTACAATTTATTATGAATTCTTAGGATCTATCTAATTTTATTATTTACAAAAGAAAACATACTTACCTGGCAGGTTACTTCCGATAAACACACCTTTTTAGAAAGTTTATGCTTGGGGAAGATACGACTTTGCACATGGAGGACATTTTATTGAAAACACTGGACATTGCGTGACTTTACCTTTGCTACCCTCATCACTGTTGATTTTACATTTATAAGAAGATTAATGCCAAAGTTGAGTTAATATTTGTTTTGAAAGACTAGAGAATTTAGAACTCTTTGGTACTGGAGATTTTCATGACATGAAAATACAAAAGCTTAAAATAAAAACAAAGAATTTGCTTATATTTTCATACAATTAGTTATTTACAATGTCGCGGACCGTGACGGCTAAGGTGAAAGGTTTTTTAACTTATGGATACGACTGTCTGAAAAGATGAGTTTTCAGTTTAGCTATAAATTCCGCTGAATCTGTGATCATTCTTAACTCGTGTGGCAGTCCATTCCTGGCTTTAGATCCTGACACTCCGAAAGCACGCTCATCGAATTTAGTATCTGGTGTGCGCTTTGGTTCCTTCAACCTTCTGATAGCTGATGACGCTGCTGACCTGAGGGTTGATTGTCGAGGATTGGAATTTTCTGGAATACACACTTCCGATAAGCAAGCCGGAGCCATTCCGTTAAGGGACTTAAATATCATCCAGCAGAGCAAAGAGAAGAAGAAGAACGTCCATCAAAGTATATAAAGTGCATTCATTGCATTACGTAAATGCGATGCACCTATGCAATACGTAACTATGGTATTTACTACAAAAAAGTTTTACAGTTGCGTCTTATATAAATTGATCGAATTCAAGTGTGTAAATCTACCATCCACCTACGTAAAAAGTTGTGCAGGTCTGAATGTAGGTACGCATGTCTGGCAGGAGGCTTACAAACTTCCTGTGAATTATTTTAAACCGTGTTATTTCGACCAGACATGGGATTATCTAGACTCTAGACACTTGGTGGTGTACTTCCTCATCTGTAACTACCTACCAACATACTATTCAATGTTCGTTTTATAAGTCCGAACAATTTAACAAAAAGGCTGGCTATTGTAGTCGTCATAACATTTTTTTTAACATTGTTTTTATCGTTTTATGTTTTTGAAGTGAACACTTCTTTAGCACCGTTGTGATTTGAAGCTCGATGAAACGGAAACGAGCGACACTAAAAAGAGACAAACACATACCTGCATCTGTAGGATTTAGCCGGAGAGAGAATGAAACATTACCTACGTGCAGTACCTACAAGCGTCGCGCCCTGTCAACCTGCGCGCATTGGCAGCTTTGATTATGAGCTCACTTTTCAAGGCTCCTATTGGTTGAGATGGTTTCACTTCTGATTTTTCTTTTTAATATAGGTAGGTATGTTTCACAGCATGATCCGTAATTACCTCCCAATTATAATAATAATAAGTAGGTATGAATATCAAACAAATTCATTTACAGTGACGATTTCTTGTACTTGTACGCAGATACGAATATATTGATTATTCCAGTTGATTCGTCAGACATCTCCAAAAAAATCGAAATTTGAGTTGAATATGCAGTTATACGTAAAAGTGTACCCTATATCTGATACTCAGATTACTCATGAACGGTGACCGGACAAATCAGAATGCAACCAACTCAGAACCACCTCAAAAAAATCAATAATAATACATTTAAATGTCTAATTACTCATGTACTGGACCGTTATGCCTCCCGATGTTATTTTATAGCATATTTCTATTTGCTTTATTATGACAAGTATTCGAATATTTCTTTCCTCGTTATCTTAATACTTAGTATTTGAAGATGTCTGACTAATTAATTGGACGATCGATATACAGTTTATATACATACAAGTAGTTTAACCCTTGATGCATTTGAAAGAAAGTATGTTTAATACTTTCGTTATTCGACGGTGCATCATCTCTGCACACCCCTTCGGGGGAAACTTGGTTACAATTTGTGTATGTAGATATTCCGCATTTTCCCAAAGCCGACTGCATGTTCTATATAAGTATGTCCGTGGAATAAAATGTCTATATAAGCACGCAGTGGAATCAAATGTCTACATAAGTATGTTCTATATAAGTATGCAATGGAATCAAATGTCTACATAAGTATGTTCTATATAAGTATGCAGTGGAATCAAATGTCTACATAAGTATGTTCTATATAAGTATGCAGTGGAATCAAATGTATACATAAGTATGTTCTATATAAGTACGCAGTAGAATCAAATGTCTACATAAGTATGTTCTATATAAGTATGCAGTGGAATCAAATGTCTACATAAGTATGTTCTATATAAGTATGCAGTGGAATCAAATGTCTACATAAGTATGTTCTATATAAGTATGCAGTGGAATCAAATGTATACATAAGTATGTTCTATATAAGTACGCAGTAGAATCAAATGTCTACATAAGTATGTTCTAAATAAGTATGCAGTGGAATCAAATGTCTACATAAGTAT
This sequence comes from Glyphotaelius pellucidus, assembly GCA_936435175.1. Classification (NCBI taxonomy): domain Eukaryota; kingdom Metazoa; phylum Arthropoda; class Insecta; order Trichoptera; family Limnephilidae; genus Glyphotaelius; species Glyphotaelius pellucidus. The sequence continues at coordinate 26,574,149 of OW386538.1, read as the reverse complement.
GTTCTATATAAGTATGCAGTTGGATCAAATGAAATTGAATCATTGGTAAGTACTATACCAATACCACAAAATAGTTGCGATTTGTTTGATAAATACATTTTATGTCCTTAGTTTCGATATGAATGTTACTCTTTATCTAAAAAATGTATGTGTCACTACTTCAACTCATAAAAGTATAAATAGAATGCCGTACCTATTTATAAGTCTGTACGAGTATCTACATATATTGTGTAGTTTATTTCAGAGAAATTTTTGTCAGAAAAGGGAACGGTAACTAAATAAAATGCAATTATCCAAATTTACAAAGATAATACCATAAAAAATATGAAATACGCCTATCAAAAAGATATCAAGACAACATTAAAAAACCAAAATTTAATACCAAACTAATGCAACACAATTATATTTATTTAGGAATAAAGTATTTCAACAACCTTCCGGTTGAAATAAAAAAAATTAAAAGATATCAACAAACTGAAACTCAAACTTATGTTATACTTATCAGGAATAATAAAATAAATAAATAACAGAATATTTTTCTCTTTCTTTATATTTATTATCAGTCTATATTCATCTCTATTTTATTTAGATGTTTCAAATAACTCTCTTAAGTGCCCAATATTTTAGTATGTAACCGAATCCTACATATGTACACCTAAACATATAGATTTTTTTTTTAAAAAGAAAGACAAACATTCCCGGGCTACGAATAACCCAACAATGTTTGAAAATCTCCTACTATCACCACAGAAAGCCGAAAATGTTGCTTGTGTTGTGATAGAGGACTTAGCCAGCCGAGGAATCGAACACGCGACGCCCGGGTGGGACCCAAACGCGATGCCCACTCAACCATTGACCGGTCATGATCCAGAAGTTTCAATTGTTCTTATTATATACTTATCTATTGCATAATGTTATTCTATTTCCGTTATAATTAGTGGTAACTCGCTCACCAAGCAAAAGAACTAGTTCCTTCTTTGGTGAGATTGCGATTTTAAATATATTCTGTACCGATATGTAATTTATGTAACACCATTGTACCCACTTACATCTATGTTAAATAAACAAAAAATAAAAAGCTTAACCTTTTCGTCCCGGAAAGAAAAAAATCACACTTCATCCGAAGGGGGGTCACTCGGGGACCCCAATTTGTTTTGCTTATTAAAGGGTGTTAATGACACAATTTTTGGAAATTTGTTTTGGTAATAATTAGAAAGAAGCATATTCATCTTAATTCAGTAGTCATTATCTAAATCGTTTCATAAATAAAGTCATAATTAATATTCTAACGAATTTAGACCATAACGCGTATTTCTCCATAGAAAACAGAGAAGGCGGGCCGATAGCCACCATAACGCTTTGTTTCCGAATATTGACTGGCGATTGGCGCGTAGCGGAAACGATCCAGACCGAATGATCTTTGACCGGCAAGCGAACATTATAGCATTGTAAAAAGAGCAAACTAGATGCGCAGTGTAAACAAACGGGATCTTGTCCTTTCCACTAACAACTCAGAAATTACTTACTATCGCTTAGAATCGTCCCGATACTTCCAGCGGATGGATACGGGGTAACGCCCGAACGGAGGGGTAGGGGGGCGGGCTCGACAGATTCTCGACCGGAATTTGATATAAATGAATTAATATTAAGAAAAGTAGTAATGCGATATTAATTTTTTTAATGCAGATCGATAACCAAATAGTTTTTCTAGAATTACCCAAATTATTGAGTATGTGGTTTAAAAAACAACTAAGATACAGCGTAAAACTCTCGTTAGTGTAAGTGCGTTACCCTGGTCCGGTACGGAAGTGTATATCATTACGTGTGAAATTCTGTTATTTGCACCCAAGGATGCTGTCATACCTGGTCCTGTCAAAAATAAACTTCCAACGTTGATTTCTACGTTGTAAATAACAAATGATAAAACATTAAGATGAATTTTTCGTTTTCATTTCTTGTATTGCTCTTGTGACAGTAAAATTTTAAAAACATACATTTCAACAATCGTCGTAAAGATACCAGATAGTTACTTTTCGTATGCAATTTTACCCAGAAACCTTTGTTGACAGTGTGGGCCTTGTGTGCGTTGTGTTTTTTTATCATCTGTGTACAATGGGCACGTGTTTAACATGCTTTTATTTGTCAAACAAAACATCTCGTCTGTCTCTGGAATATCAGAGTATCTGGCGAGCGTTACTACAACAGTCATTATTATACGGTCATTGCATGAATATCTTTCACCGTTTCTTGGGATAATTTTTTGATGCCGTCAAATTAAAGATATTTTTTTTTTTGAACCAAGAAACATTATTAAAACAGACAATAAATTTTTTATTTTTATTTCAAAAGCCATAAGTTTACAAATGCTTGATATCTTAACTTCGTCATGAACCAAAACAAGAATTTGAATTTCATTATTTTTAAATCGCTCTGCCTTTGCAGCTAGGGTAATATTAATTTATAAAAAGGCATTCCTTAATACATCCCGGCATGCGTTGCAAAACAACTTAATAAAGAAATTGTTTTTCCCTGCGTATCGATTCGTCTCGGACCTCTTCCCCTTCCGTCTCTCTCTCTCCTGTACCGCGAACACTCTCCTGCGTTTCATTCAGTCCCGGTTCATTCGGTTTTTAAACAGCTCGCGTGCGATTTTTATTTTTCAAATAAACATTAATTTTTGTATATTATAAGAACAATCAATCAAATTCGGTACCTAACATAAGTACCTATTTAAAATACCTATAATTCTTGATTAGATCAAAAGTATTCGATTTTGGTTAATATCGTAGGTGAGTACTTTCACAAATAAATTAATTTATTTAAAGAGTTACCAATCGTTAACAATCGATGGTTTGCAAAATGTCATTCTCAAATTATGACATTTTCGACAGTTTCGTAAGATCGTTAGAGTTTTTGTAATGATTAAAAAAATTTCAGTTGTATTGTCATGTAGTTGTAATAAATAACTTCTTTCCACCCTTCGCGAGGGCGGACAGAAGATATTTTGAAAGTTTCAAACATTTCCTTTGCTTGATATAGCGATGCATATACAACTTACATACATACGTATAAGCAAACATATTTTGATTTTTAAATATATAGATAATCTACCGAAGGAGAATAATTAATAGTATCTAATAATATATTATTTATGTCTTACTCCGCTTACTGGTTAATACGCAATATTTCTTAGTCAAACAGTTAGATTTAGCTTTATTATCACGAAAAGAGAGTATTTACGTCGGGGGAGACGAAAAACTTCGCATAAATTAATTCGCATGTTACATTTAAATTTTGTTAAAATTATTTCACTCGCGCGGCATACGCCATTCGCATTTTCATCATTTTTCGGTTTACATTTCATAGACAATCAATCATCGATCAATGCTGCCAATCATAGAAAAATTATTATTGCCATATAAAACATTACTTTATTCGGGTTATGAAGTGAATGCATTATTGACAAGTTTGAACCGGTATTTTTAACAGAAGAACATGGAAGCAAAGGTATTAGAATAATTACACATACCCGTTAGACAAACCCTGCTTTGCCAAACAAACCTTTCAAAACCTGGGATGTACATCTAAATTATTTTTTTTATTTCCCAGCTTAATCTCAACCCAGGAATAAATCGATGTAGGTACTTTTCGGTTTTTATTTTGATGAGAATTTATTTTATAAGGTTGGTACTTCCGACAAATGTCATATTTGATTGTCTATTAGAAAAAAGGAATATTCCGTATTATCCATGTATCGAATTTGAACAACACGAACGTTCCGTATCATCCGTGAGGTGGGCTTATACAATTTTACCAATAATATTTATTATTATATAAACACTTAAATAATAAATACTTAAATAAATAAACCAATACAAACACCTTACGAGTAAGTACGTGACTGTATGAGTGCAGAGACTACTGGGTACTGCAGAAACCACTCATATTCTGAAATTCAATACGTTATGGCATCCTTGAAAGATGCTTAAAATTCTATTTTTACAAGCGAACTGTATAATCTCAAGTAAAGAGCGATTTCGTAAATAAATTCTATTTTGAATTTCATTGAATAAGAGGTGAATTGAAATAAAGCATCACACTATGTACCAACAATTTTAACAAAATAATTATAATCCTACCCGCTAACAAAATTATTTGGAAAATAATACAGTACCCATATAATAAGTGTGGTAATCTATTTTAAGGTACTACCAATTAAGCCGCCGCTATCTGAATTTCGACCGATTTCCTACATATCTCCCTTAAACATTTGAAGTTTTTAAGCTCTTAAAAAAATATATGTTATTTTTGAAGATAATATCTAGATACGTTCCACGCCGAAACGCAAATTGTATGAAATTCCCGTGATAGAAAAAAATTGCAAAGTATGCCTCGAAAATTATTAAAAACAAGTCTATTTCTATTATTTTACAAGTTATGTTAGTGAAAAAATTCACAATGTTTCTTTAAATGATACTTAAGATACCTTTCACGAGATTTTTGCTCTATTTTAAAAGAGTCATGTTTTATTAAGCATTTTCGCAATTTTCGCTTCATTTTTATCACTTATTGATATGTAATTATATTCGTAATCTTCTTCTTTTTGATCCGGGAAGCGCCGCCTTAAAATCAGAATAATTATAAGTTGGTATGAGCATGCTCCAAAGTCTTAATTTGCAATCTTAATCTTGAAAATCGATTTAGTAAAAAGCGCGTTGAAATCTTTTCAGAATATTAAAAAATATACCTAATTATGTTTTGGTGAATTCTGATACTCAAAACTGGTAATTCTAATTTAAGTTATGTAAAATAATGGAAATTACTTAGGTGTAAGGCCTTCTTTCAGAAATTGCGATGACCCTGACAAAGGTACATGGTCTTACTTTTAGGAAAATATGATATCTTTTTTAGTTTCTCAGAAGGTTCATTTTCCCAACCTCTGGAAAAATTAGGAAATTTTCACAATTTTCGTAATATCAAAACCAAGCCCCAGTAGATATCGGAAACCGTTTAAATTATTGACATTTGAACTAAAATAATGAGTGCTAAGCTCAGCTCAGTGTCCCCTTGTTGGCCTTTGGACTTCTCGCCTCCAGTTTACACTGAGTCGTCAAACAAAACGTTTGAGAGGTAAGAAAGAGTCTGGCGGGTCATAAATTAGAGGGCCTTATCATAATGTATACTGTAAACACAGTGTTGGCGGGTCGCACTGGATTCTCGTAGTAAGAAACCACGACACGAAATCTCATATTAAATAAGTTTTTAGGAAGATTAAAGATTGATAGTGGGTATTTTTGTAACTTTTAGAAGTCAGAGAAATTCTGTGTAGATAAATGTGGATTGGTATAAATAAAGTGATATTTTCTAGGTTTACCAACTATTTACAGAGATCAACGGAAAATTAAATAAACATTAGTTGGTAAAGTTGGCAAATAAAATATTTTTGTAGGTATATCTCAAAAATTTTAACTGACTTAAGATGTTTTGAAATAAGTATGCTTACTTTTAGCAGGCGATGAGGTTGCGAAAAGAAAAAAAACAAAGTCTCTCACATAACTGACGAATTTGACATTTTTTTGTTGATCTAAGCATTTGTGCAGCAGTCCACGGCGATGCTCTGATACCAACCCTGATGTGTGTTTTTTTTTACGGCATCCGTGGTTGAGGGGTAAAGTCCGCGACTTCGAATCCGGAGGACCCGGGTTTGAATCCCAGCAGTTAAATTTTATTTAACAAAATTATGGTAAATAAAAAAAAAAGTCTAGTATAGTTGTAACACATTCCGGAGAAATAGATACTCTCAATATCGCACTGGTTAAAGACCACCATTCAGAATCGAACATTGGAAAGCTTGAAATGGCTTCAGCCGTCTTTGGTGATCATACAGATACTTCCCTAACTTCTTCTACCCTCCCCAAAACCCCGGGCCTTACAACATATTCCAGGAGGGGAAGCCAAAGACTCATTGGCTTCGGTTAATAGGGAGCAGTAGCTGTGACTCTAAAAACGGGGTTGATGAACAGAGCAGACAGGGATGTATCCGTACACACATACTTTGAATATTAGTAGCATATGCAGTGCGAATAAATGGAGAAATAAATACCAGGAGAATAAGGTTCGCTACGTTTGGTGACTTAGCAGGGGTGCCCGGGTTCATGGGGTGAGGTTTGTCAAGGTCTTAGCGGCCGATGTGAATACCTACCTGCTGCGTGGCGGGCCGGATCGAGAGTGACTGGTTCAGGAGGTCTTTTAACCTCCAGCCAGAATCCCTCGACCAATTGGATTCCTACTTACGTCACTCCTGGATACACTGACAGATTCCTTTAACCAACTTTTTCCTTCCAAGAACTTTCTCTTCTTCCTTTCCTTAAAAAAAACCCTCCACACAGCATCCCCTAAGATGACATTAGCCCTTAGGGAAAATATTTTCCTCAGGACCTCCTGTGTGGAGCTAATGTATTTTTTAATATAATTAGCGCAAATGAATGCAATTGCAATTGCAAAGCAACCGAAGTCACAGGAAAACATGGCACGATTAAAGATAAAACACACTGGGCCGACGCAACATTAATTATGTGACTGAAACAAAGCGACGTAGTATCTTAATACTAATTACAATCAATACATTTTCTATGGAAATAGATGCTTTAGAAACATACATTGTCGGTTGAGAAACAAACACACGGTTGTCCAGATCGGCGTGGACGTGATCTTCTGTATGCGGTATTATCTATGCATCTAAGGTTATGTTTGTCTTAACGTATTGATTTGAAAGTTGATTGAATTGCAGTTTTTTGACATACATTTATTGAAGGTCGTATACAAATTTTTTAAAATTTAGATTCAGCCGTAAACGAAGCAAATTTCTTCAGCAGCTCACTGTATGTAGATAGCATCAGGCTGGAGGGAAGATGCAAGATGATTACCTACTTTTTATTATGTTGAATAAAAATATGTATTCTATAATAATATATTATAATAAAAACAAATATAAAACTTTTTTCCACTTTAAGTTTAATGACCGTAACCGGTTTCAGCTCGCTAGAGCCATCTTCAGACTGGTACAAAATATTCTTAATCTACGGTTTATATACATAACATTTGAGGGAGGGGAAGCGGGGTGGTCTTAAGGGTTTTTAATCAATTATACTAATTACATTTGTTACTAAGTAGTTTGAGACTGTTGAATTTCTAAATATTTTGGTTATTCCAGTGGGCTAATTACCTTGGGTTTGTAGCTCACTTCAATATTGTTTAGGAAAAACCTTACAAGTGGTATGAATTATTAAAGACCTAATTTTATTGTCAATATTCTATAATATAATTCTTTTCATTATTATTCCCATTGCATTTATAGAATATGGCAATTGCTCCGTAGAAAAACTGCCAGTTTTCCTCTGGAACCAATTGACTTCCGAAGATATGCATTTTCTTTTCTTGTGTCCCTTTATCAATGCTGGGAAGGTCGTGAAATTTTACTGTGCTCATATCGAAATTGTAAAGAATCATTCGTCATCAGATTCTGGTTCCTTTAACGGAACATGGAATTCTTTAAACATTTGTCATTGTTCAATTATTTCGTGAATGCGAAGTGTTTTTCTCACTTTTTAAAATTTCTCTTTTTACAAAAAATTCATTTAAAAATACCAATATCCAGTCAGTCATCCTCAAATTCGCTCACATTTTTTTCAGAATCACAAGACATGAAAAAGCTCCAAATCGATTTTGCTAATAAGCGAAACACACAAACATAACCCAAAAAATAAACGTCAAATCAACTGAGACATTCAAGATCACTACTTATCAAGTGATCACACTTGTGTTGCGTGCATAAGACCAGTGTGTCGTACTTTAAGTGAATCAAATGTTAGAGCATGTGAAATAGTATTATTTTTACGATACATTTATAAATAATAATAGTTGTGTGACAGGATAAACATTTGTATCTGCCTTCACCTGCGGGGAAATTCGCGTCGTGTTTAATTATTTTTTACACTAAACCAACTGAGATAACATATATATTATAGAGTTGAAATCTTGAACTATTATTATCCTTTTGTCTAATGATATCACGTAGAATTTTTTTCCAAAGCAATTTAGATTACAGTACGTACGAGTACAATGTTTTTATCTTTCTGACAGTAGACAAATACGACGAATTTCCTGAAACCTGTATTTTCATGTCTGTCTTAATCATTTTATGTTTTTTCTCAGAAACATTTTTACTGTTTTTAGTACAGTACACATAAATGATATCTTTTCTTGTTTTTTCTATTTTTTGCACATTTTATCAGAAAGCCAGTGTTACAACATTGATAAAACTGCAGCCCTTTATTGATAACATTTTTATGTTGTCTTTACAATTTATTTACGCTTTTAGATGAGATTTAGTCTTAATCTTTATTAGACAGAAGGTAAACACAGTACATGTTATTATTAAAAAAGAAATATCTTTGTATCATATTGGTTGGTGGACACGAAAATATCTCATTAAGAAAATTCGATGGAACAATAATTATCAATTAAAGATTAACTTTAATCACAAAATCCATCAATTAAACGGCACGTGTATTTCATATATTTATGTACTCTAATTAAATTGTTATAATAATGAGTTTTCAATGTTGTAGTTAATTACCTAAGTTCATTTTTATCATATTTATTAATTATCATAATTCACGTTATGTTTCATGTTATTTATCAGATTGATAAGAAATCGAAAATATACATAACTTATTACCTATAAGTTTTTAAAAAATGTATATACAAATATAAAAGAATATTTGAAGACATGGGCCCGGAGGAAAATTATTTTACTCGAGGCCTCGTGTGAGGAGCGAATATTTTTTTTTAATTATTATTAATCGACATATTTGTTGTTGTTTTTAATTTAAATTACAAAAGATTGTTAGCTTACATATTTGTTCATTATTAAAAATTGTTTACGTAATAATATTGAAAGATTTTCAGCTATAAATATTTGTTCATTGTTGTCACCTAATAAAAGTGTTAAAAATTATATAACTGATAAACAATCATTTACCACACATTAACAATTGTTTATCAGTCGCGTATAATTAAAAACACGTGTATTATTTAGGCAGTTGGTTTTTTGTTAAAAAACATTCTTGTTCAGTTTAAATAATATATTATATTAAGCAGTAGATAGCGCACATTTAGTATTATATCTAAAAAAAGCTAATTACAATCATTAAATAGGCTTTTTTTGACCAAAAAGACGATAAAACATTTCATTTAAGCACAAAAATGCTCCAAATAGGAGAACTTTTAGTATTAAGGGTCCACTATTCGAATTTCGACAGATTTCTTACATATCTCCCTTAAATATTTGAAGTTTTTAAGCTCTTAAAAAAATATATGTTATTTTTTAAGATAATATCTTGATACGTTCCACGCCGAAACGCAAATTATATGAAATTCCCTCGACGGAAAAAAATCGCAAAGTATGCTCCGAAAATTATTTAAAACTAGTCTATTTCTTTTATTTTACAACATTTGTGAAAAAATTCACAATGTTTCTTTAAATGATACTTAAGATACGTTCCACGAGATTTTTGCTCTATTTTAAACGAGTCATGTTTTATTAAGCTTTTTCGTAATTTTCGCTGCTATTTTACGACTTAATATATTAGCGCGCTCTGTCCAACACTCATAATTACATATCTCTCCATCTTCTTCTTTTTCAGCGCCGTGCGTTTCAAGAGTGCCGCCTTAAGGGCAAAGAGTGTGCAAAAGACTAACAAATTTGTGTCCAGTGAGCTAAAGTTATTAGTATATTATGTATATAATGACTACATGTGCAAGATTTTTTTAAAAATCTTATTTCGAATATCTGCAAATCTTTCTTTTACATAGTTCCTACGAAAATTTTCAAGTTCATTCATAAAACTTTTATTCTTATTTTGTTCTGTTATCAATTCTTAACTACGCTGGTAAAAGACTGACAAAGCAAATACGTAATGAATTTGATACTCAAAACCCTAATTAATTTTATCTGTCATTTCTCCCCGTGTCATACACTTGTTTACTCCACAACATAATATTATTAATAGCGCCCGCATAAATTCCACAAATTTTGAAGCTATACATTGCCTTTGAAACACAACGCGTGCGCTGCGCAAGTAAAACATTCCGTGGGAGTCTCTCCACATGTCGGCTAGCCTATCAATTCACATTAGGTTCGAGTGAATGGCTCCTGTATATTATGGTGTCCCTCAGACTTCGGCCCCCGGCCCGTGGTTCACGGGACACCATTTCCTCGCGTCGCGCGGTCTGTGCCGCATCACACAAACGAACAGTGCAAATATTGAAAATGCAAAAATACGACGGAATTTTCTGCTACAGAATGACTGGAATATTTGCTAAATTGAGCCGTATGTAATTGTGGCTAAATTAGTAAAAAAAAAATTGTGCGCAGTTCACACGCGGTAGAAGTGAAACCTCAGAAAACTAAAAGTAGACAAGAGCGGGGAGGCTAAGAAGCACCGCACAAAGAGGAGACCGATTAGTCTATCTCATTCTCTCGCAGGCTTAATCCTATAGATGTATGTGTTTGTCTCTTTTTAGTGTCGCTTTTTCTTTTCATCGAGTTTCAAATCACAACTGTGCTAAAGAAGTTTTCACTTCAAAATACTTTTTTTACCTTGTAGACAAAATAAAATTTGCGTTTTATTAGATTGAAACACGTGGATCGAAAATTGTTGCTATAACGTGGTGATTACATTATTCAAGATAATATCAACAAATTGTTAATTTGGTGTATGGAAAATAGACTTTATTTAAATATCTCAAAATGTCAAATTGTTAGATTTTCTAGAATAAAAAATCCAGTGATATTTAATTACAACATTGATAACAATGCTCTTCAGACATTAATGCAAATTAAAGACTTGGGCATCACTTTTCAATCAAATCTTTCATTTGTTAACCACATAACAGAAATCTGTAATAAGGGCTTAAAAATGTTGGGGTTTTTAACTAGGCTAACTAGAAACTTTAACAATATAAAGTGTATTAAAATGTTATATTTTGCTTATGTTAGAAGCCAACTTGAGTACAATTCTCCTGTCTGGAGTCCTCATTATAATATGCACGTACAAGCTGTTGAAAGAATACAAAACAAATTCTTACGTTTTCTAAATTTTAAAATGGGTATTTCAGCAAATATGTTAAACTACAACACACTTTTAAACGATATGAATATGCTTAAATTGTCAGACAGAAGAATTTTCACTGACTTGGTATTTTTATATAAAATTCTAAATGATTTAGTTGATAGTCCGGTATTACTTGAATTGATAAGCTTCCGAATTCCACTTCGTAATACTAGAAGTCAGGATTTATTTCAGTGCAGAAATTCTGGGACTAACTACCATATGTATTCCTCTTTGCCCAGAATACTAATGGAGGGAAACAATTATACCAAGTCAGTGGACATCTTCAATTTATCTTTGAATAAATTTAAAATATTGTTATTGAGGCAGTTCAGTTATGTACAATAAAATGTTTTTTCTATGCTACAGCCCCGAAAAAGGGCGTTTATTTATAAATAAATAAATAAATAAATAAACAATGAAAAGATAAACCGATCATTATTTATATTGTAGACGTTTCTGTTTGCACAGAGTAAGGTCAATTTCGTCTTACTTTGAATGAAATTGAACAAACATTTTCAATTGTCGAAAATCTTTCTTGACCTGATTATCATTTTCATTGACCTCTCTGGGATGTAGAGTCGACAAATCTTACATAAATTGACCATAATTCTAGAGAATTCTGTGCAGTATGAAAAAGTCAAGTTATTACTGTAAAGTACCATCTCATGATTTTGTTGGTGGAAAATGTTATGATGGAAAAAATTCTCCAATAACCAACCACATAGATGATCTTTTCTCGCTTAGACAAATTATGCAACATATATTGGTTGATTGAAATTGTTTGGTATTAGATAAACCAAAATGTTATTATGGAGCACTCTGATGCACGATACTATGAGGTTATACCAAAGGCTTATTTTACTTGCATTATCGTACTAACGTATTCATGGATTGTACGAAAATAGATAAGATATTTTGAGAATTTCTACAACGCAATATAATTCACCATTGAAGATTATAGACCACCATTCAGAATTGAAACGTTGCTTGAAATGGCTTTAGCCGTGTTTAGCGACCAGATCTGAATAGCCAGGTACTTCCCCACCTTCCTCTTCCCTATCTCCTTCCCCTCCCCTCTACCTTCAGCCTCACAACATACCCCGATTGGGGATGCCATAGTCTCACTGGCTCCAGACGGGAGCAGTTGGGACTCTTGTGCGGTATTAACTGTAAAAAAAAAATGGATAGTAAGATTTTGTGTCCAGTGTATCCGAAGAGTGCTTATTGTCTTCAGTTCGAAATCAAATATTAAATTCAATAAACCAATTTTTGGTTCTTTGCAGTAACAAAGAGTCATCTTCCGTAAGTAGGTATTCACAAAAGCCGGAAATATATTTAAAAATATTCAAGAATTTTTGATCGCTGGATGAAATCTAATTTGAAGGAAGCAAGCTCTTAAGAATCAAACTCACGGGGTACTAAATATCAGGTTTCATTGAGCATTCTATATAGCTTCTCTATACAGAATACAACAACTGATGAATTTAGTAATATATAATTGAAGATTTTTCACCACACAGCAATAAGTATTTAAATGTAGTTTATACAAGAAACTTTACATTTTCATTTGTCTTTGCCTATGTGAAATAAATGCATGGTGTAGTTTCTCAATTGCAACGTCTTTCTAGCTTTCCGATTGCATTTTTGAACATTTTTAACTCTGTGAACGTAATTTGTCATCATTAAAATATAAAAAATAAATAAAAGTAGGCCGAATAATGCATCACCATTAGGTCGCATATTATTCTCCTCCACTTTCTCCCCTCAGAGCGTTCCTGAATACAAAATGTGTGAATAAGAATTCATAAAGGCGTAAAAAGATGATGAATAGGATATTACGCTTACAAAGGGACGTGTAGGTGTTGCCTACGAAGAAATACATCGCAAGCTAGTGACATAAATTGAAGTAACGGAGACCTCCTCCTTCATTCTGCACTCCTAATTCAATAGTCCCCTCCCAGAAACATTAATTATTTCCAGAACATTAAAAAACTGAAGACAAGCATCCCACTGCTTTTGTATTCAATATTCACAGGCTGTCAAATGTTGTGTAATGAAAATATTTGACAAGACTTTGAACGAAGATAAAAATTCTATAGCCGAAAGAATGACAAAAATAGTAACTTATTTTTCTCATTCATATTTTGTGATTTACAGGTGTTAAAATTGCGCTTTCGTTGCTCTGAGGTTGTCACAATATAATTAGCTTATAATGTAAGTTAGAGCTCATTATAATATTGTGAGATAAACGCGTGATTAATGTTTGTGTCTCGTGTGAGAACTTTAAATAAATCATTTTTAAATACTCGTGGAAAAACTCTCGGAACGTCTCTTGTTAAATTGTCACCGATATTAATGTTTTACTAGATTTACAATGTTTTTAACTGCTTGTTCATGAATGAAAGTCAAAAGATGTGAAAAATTATTAAAACGTTGACATTGCAAAAAATAGGTATTCACAAAAGATAATATAATAAAGTTCTCAGAAAAACCTCTTTCACTTCAAAAGTTGACGAACCTTCCTACGGCCTTTATTCTTCCTCTTTAGAACCTTAAGATTTTTTCGTTATTTATTTCAATGTTAAAGACACGAATGAGGAATGTAAGGATCAGGCGAAAGTAATAATAAGTCAGAGAGCGTTGTGCGTAGGTATTCAAATACTTCGCGTACAATTCACAAGGCGATAAAATGATGAATATTTCAGAGTGAGCTCTTTATCTCCGAAGAAAATATTTTAAAGTCCTAGAAATCCTTTACGAAGTGTGGAAACAAATAAGAAATATGATTTGGAAAGGTTAGGAGTTAGAATAAATGTATAGAGAGAGAAGTGAACCGGGCGGAGAGGAGAGGAGAGACTGAGCGAAGATTCTTCTGCAAATCCCACCTAAGCTTCAACTTCCTTTAGGATTTTCGGAAGTCATTTATCAGCCGTGTGTTTTATGTCCTTTCGCAGGGCATTTTGTACATGTATTACTCTTTATCTACAGGCTACCACACATTCACGTCATCTGACATTCTGCTTTTGGTGGACTAACTTTAGGGGCGCGGGCGTTGGGAATTCCGATTGTCGAAGGAAAAGGGTTTTGCTATTTCATCGTTTATATTTAACACACTCTCTCGACTTACCCATTGAATCGTTTAGTTTCATGTTGCCGAGAGATAAAAATTAAATGCGAGGCTCCCAATATTTAGACGGTGGGTAAATAGTTATTTTACTACTAAGAGTCGAAGAAAATCAACTAAAAACAATAAGAAATGCTTTCTTTAACCACACTTAGGAAACTGTTTCTATTTATTTATTACATTTTTTCTCAAACTTGTAAGTATTTACATGAAGAATTAAATATAGTTGTTTCGTGTTTTCTTAACGTATTCCTGTGATATTGTCCTGTTTTCAATGCAAGACCTTACACACAATGTTTTAAACACCCCCTATGTAAGCTCGTTATTATATTATTATTTATGTGAATTACGAAAATATGGTCCTATTTTCCGAACTCATATAGCTTCAGAACAAAATAATAATATAACTTCTCCCGCAAAGAAATGAGTCGACATTTTCAGTGACCTCTTGGGACAACCGAAATGTGTCAAAAAACGAAATAAATTGACGGCGCATCCCAGGAACAAATGAAAGTATGTCTGTCTTTCTAAGGGAAGGGGTTGACCGCAGCCAATTTGGCTTTGCAAATTATCTGGGGAAGAAAGGGGAGGGAATTGGTCCCATATGTGTCGCTATATTTGGTTAGGGGTTGCTTGATAGTATTCTGAGGATTCTGTTTAAAAAACTACTTAGTACACAATGAAAACCTATTGTATTTAATGGGTTTGTGGATTATATATTGTTTGCTACTTCTTTATGCTGCCTTAATTATCTAATTCAAACTAATTCAACATCGTTCTCAGCAAATAGGAGTCAGCTAATGCATAACTCAAACACAGGTAAACTTTATACAAAAGTTAAAATCAATTCTGTGCAATCTTCTGAGGCTTTACAATAATTTGAAAGGTTCCATGTTAACTTTGGGAGGCGGGAATGGGTACCGCCGCCCCGGGAACCTTCATTGGATAACTAACACCTCTGCCATAGGTCACCCCAAGTGGTTCGCTACGTTTGGTGATTTAGCAGGGGTGCCCGGGTTCATGGAGGGGAGGTTTGTCTAGGCGTATGACCAGGACACTGAACCCCAGATTCCTACCCACCCCTTAAACCCTTTCCTTCCCAGAACTCTCCTCCGCTTCCTTTCCTAAAAAAAACCTCGACACAGCATCCCCACAGATGACTTAGGCCCTGAGGGAAATTATTTTTCTCAGGGCCTCCTGTGTGGAGCTCATGTAAAACTCAGAATCAAATCAACTCAACACCTCCTTGGAAAGTAATTAAAAGCTATGAAAAAAAATAATTTAAAAATAGCCAATAACCTAATCTAACATAAGCTATTTAACCAATTTTTATATAGTTTTTTCATCAAACTTTGTTACTGGCTATCTTAAATTTCGTCCAAAAAATATAGCAAGGGAAAGAAGTGCAATTTTACATTTACAATTCCTATAATTCAAAATTTAAATATTATTTAGTCGGTGTCAGTGCAGATATGTGCAAATATTTATAAATCACAATGAAAAAGTCCTTTATCGTGAAATCTTTTCACCTCCTAAAACAACATTTCAAACCATTATACTAAGTATTCGTCCTGAAAATATTAGTGCTTTTTGTTATTTGACGCTTAATAAACCCCTCAAGCCCTGTGATTGTTTTCTTCTGTAATGCGGAGATATGTGATTTGTTCATCGTTTAAAAGTGAAGTAATTATTCTTCTCAGTTTGTCTCACACATTTATATTTGATTGCAAGGATAAAATCCAAAAAAATGTCAAATTGTATGATTTCAAATTGGCGAGATTTTTACGTCGACCGCTGAAAGTTGAAATTTTTTGTTTTGTTTATTGTATAAACGGCATAAAAGGTGAAGTGACAGTTTTCTTACGTAAGGCGTCGCATCCGAGCACGAAAAGAAGAAGATGGAGAAATATTTAATTACGAATGTTGGAGAGAGCGCGCTAATATTTCAAACGATAAAATTGAAGCGAAAATTGTGAAAATATTTAATAAAACACGACTCGTTTAGAAAAGAGCAAAAATCTTGCGGAGGTTGTCTAAAACAACGTTCAAAGAAACACTGTGAATTTTTTCATAGATGTTCAATAATAGAGACAGGCTTGAAATTAAAAAAAAATTGGAGCATACTTTGCGATTTTTTTCTATTGCGGGATTTTCATAAAATTTGCGTTTCTGCGTGAGGATTGTATAGATATTATCTTAAAAAATAATATATATTTTTTAAGAGCTTAAAAGCTTCAAATGTTCAAGGGAGATATGCAAGAAATCGGTAGAAATTCGAGTAGCGGCGGCTTAATTAATTTCCTACACAAAAGGACTGTGTTTACTAAATATCGAATTCGTTCAAAATTATGGATGTTTCGAATCAAAATGTTGTGATAAGTTGTATTCAAAATGGTTGATAACACTTTCATGTTAAAAACTTCGTAATTTAGAAATGTTAATCTGTATTTAAACCAATGGATAAACTTTTACTTGTATAACAAATATACATAGCTAAAAAATTACGTTTTCATTAAATTTACATAAAGTCAAATTTTCCACAAAAAAAAACTATTCGATATTTTAATAACAGGTAGCTTCAATAATAGCAAAACGATTATTAAATTATTATTAAGCACCATCTGCTAAGGGATGCTATTACACCAAACATATCACCCCTGTTTATCCTAGTGCCATCCCTTGAGACATAAGGTATTACTAATCTCTAACCAGGACTATAATGTTATTGCTTAACATCCCTCCCAGGAATATTTATAAAGAATCACCCTCCCAACGGGGCGTTTAATGATTTTAAGCATTAGTTATTGTGATTTGTTTTGAGCAATTGTTAGGGTAGAATGTTAATAAAATGTGAAGGAATAATATCAATAATTTATTTATTAAAATACCTTCCTATACTTGCAAAGTGCCAAAACATAAAACAGCGTCTACATTAGCAAAAAACCCTAATTTTTTGTATGTAAAAATACAGGTACGTACTTAATGTTTCGCACGGACAGATCAATAACGTTGGGTTAGGTAATGGGTTATTTTGTTTTTTTTTGTTATCACTTTTAATGACTTTTCAAAGGGGTGTTGAAATGTCACTTTGTTGAGTTGTCGTTAAACCGTTTCGCACAATGCAAACAAATAGGTAAAATTTGAATGGAAATCAAATTACGAAAGTTTATCATCTACATAAGGGGCCATCCATAAATGATGTCACACCTTAGGGGGGGGGGGGAGTAGAGAAGTGTGACAGGGTATGGTGGGGTCATCAGCTCTGAGACGTCACATGTAAAAATCTAAATTACTAAAACGCAAAAATTTTTGGATGTAAAATTACAAAATATGTGACGCCACACTAGGGGGAGGGGGTCTCACAAATGTGACGATGTGTGACATGGACGGGGGGGGGGGGGGTCAAAAAATCATGAAAT
The DNA here is from genome assembly GCA_936435175.1 of Glyphotaelius pellucidus. Lineage (NCBI taxonomy): Eukaryota > Metazoa > Arthropoda > Insecta > Trichoptera > Limnephilidae > Glyphotaelius > Glyphotaelius pellucidus. The sequence continues at coordinate 26,556,429 of OW386538.1, read as the reverse complement.
TTGTGTGACGTAATTTATGGATGGCCCTTAATGTAAACTGTAAATAAAAATAAAACTTAAAATTAGTTAATTTTTTTTTATACCTGGGTTAAATATAGGCAGGTAGGTAGGTACGTACTTAAATTACCTTATGAAATATTGGTTATTAATCCATTAGGTACAGTGATACGCGAGCAGGTTGGCGAAAAAGGAGGGAGCTGTCGCCAATGACATAACGATAGTAGGTGTGGTTGTCAGATTCATTGGCTCATGCCAATCGTGTAGCACTGTATCTCCTATTATTCTTAAGTGTATAAATCATTGGAAAAAAATGCAACAAATTATTTAATTTATTTTCTATCAATTTTCTGGCCGCCATTTTCAAATAATATTTAATTCCTAGCTTTCTAGTCATTAAGTGGAACGTTTGCCCGGCCCTTTTCGGCCCGTTTCACACGAATCTAAAATTTGAATCTGAGATCAAAATACTCAAACAATTATTTGTCTTTGGTTGAGTATTTTAATCTGAGATCAAAATACTCAACCAAAAATTATTTTTGCAATCAAAAGGTAATTCAAATATCTAGTACGGTGCTACTTTATTTAATTTTGCTTTAAATTATAGGCCAATAAAATTTTTGTGTTTCGTAATTTTAGAATTATTAGAGGGCAATTATTTGTGAGCAAATGAAAATCATTAAAAAATAATTCTACTGTATTTATCATAGAAATATAATGAAATATAAAATTAAAAATAAAAATTTAGAAAAAAAAATTTTGATAGGTGTAATTTTAAAATACAAATTACGGTTTAAAATCCATACTAATATTATAAATGCGAAACTGCTCGAGTTTGTTTATGACCTTTTCACGCATAACACAATATAAAGACTTTAATAATTTTTTCACCAATATAAAGCTAAAATATATGCGCAGACTACATGTTGTATATGATGGTAAGCTATGGCGTTATGAAATTATAAATATTAATATATTATATTTGTTATACGTTTTCTGTCGCTAACAAAAGCGAGTTTTTGCTAACGTCAGAAAAAATCTTTTCCATGGAAACAATGTTGATATATTTTTGGGCTCTATGCTGGTAGGTAGGTACTCAGTCTACTGTCAGCTACTACTGGAGAAAATTCAAATATTAGAATTCGTTTTTTTTTTGGACAAGCTTGGAATAAATGTCAGATGAGAGTTCCTATATTAAAAATATAATTCGTAACGATTATAAAGACTGAATGATAAATAGAGTATTTTTTTAATATATTAACGAACTTCCAAATATTTAAATAAAAATAAACATCCGAAATGTTTGTAAGCGCATAAATTCCGAACGAATGAACAAAATTGGATAAGTAATTCTTTTTTTCTTTGAGCTATAGCATTATGAAATTTAGGTGGTAGGCTAGATGTTTGAAAACTGAATGTAAGGGAATGAATAAATGGAATGCGGTAGGGGATGGGGGTGGGGTGGGGGGGAGATTATTGTGCAAGCGCTACAGTAATTTCCCGTAATACCATGCGAGCGAAGCCGCGGGGAAAAGCTAGTACTAATATAAATTAAATCATATTAAAATACTAATTATATTTGCGGCGGAACAAAAATTTGTCGTTAATACATTAAAATTACTACCCAAAAAATGCATTTAAAACAATTTTTTAATTTTATTTTTATGGTATTTGTAAAATAAACATAGTAAAATAATTTTTTTAATTTTTTTCATTTACTCACAAATAATTGCCCAAATTTCCTCTAAAATCATGAAATACTAAAATCTTTAATGGCCTATAACTTATAATTTAAAGCACAAATAAATAGCTCACATCCGTACTAGATATTTAATATACCTTTTGAAAACAAAAATAATTTTTCAGTTTGGTTGGTTATTTTGATCTCAAATCCAAATTTAAAATTTGTATGAAACTGGCCGAAATGGGCCTCGCATACGTTCCTCTTAAGTAAAATATCTCTGTTTAGGTGTTCAGATCTTAGATGTTACTCTGAGGTTCAGATAGACAACCCAAAGTACCTAACTAACACATGTGTGAATTTTCGCCCTTTTTTATAAAAAACCTTCAAAATACGCTTGCCAAACATTTTTCTCCTATTGTTTCCCTTACTAAATGATATTTTTCATCACGCACCGGGCTCAACAGTGTCAACAATATCAACAATAATCATTTGTTTGCAAACTTTTGTGTAAATATAAACAATCATTATGCTTTGTATTGGTCGGGGTTGTACCCGGGGTGCATAAAGCTCCCGGTTAAAAGCTTCCACGGGGCGGTTAACAGCGAGACAAGGCACCACACTTACCCGTAAATCATTGCCTTCCACTGGTCATTGTGACAGACTGACAAAGCAACCGAAATATAAATAGTCCATATTTAATCGTCATTGCGGCTAACGGAAATCTGGATACAAACGCATTTTATTGTTATTCTACTGTGTGATAGAGGAAAAGGAGGAATTTATGTGTAATTTATTAGTGTTTTGACGTTTGTATTATTCCTCTGTTTGAATCACACGATCTCTATCATTTTTTTAAATGTTTTATATCTTACAAAAAATATTTTATAAAATCTATTCCAGAAACGGCCAAACTTTCTCTGCTCTCTGAAAAATAAACGAATAACGAATGAATTTCCTAATATTCCATACTAGCTTTAGGGGAAATTACTGTAGCGCTTGCATTTATCAATTGACCCCCTCCCCCTTCCTCCCACCCCTCCCGCATTCCGTACATTAAATCCCGTAACATTCAGTTTTCAAACAGTTCGCGTGCCACCTAAATTTCACAATGCTAGAGCTCAAAAAAAAAATTATCCAATTTGGTGCAGTCGTTCGGATTTTATGCGCCTACAAACATTTCGGAGATTTATTTTTATTTAAATATGTGGAAGTTGTAAATAAAATAAAAAATAACACTTTTTATTATACGGTCTCTATAATCGTTACGAATTATATTTTTAATGTAGGAACTCTCATCTGACATTTATTCTAAAACATAAGCTTGTCCAAAAAAACAAAACATATTCTAATATTTGAATTTTCTGGAGCAGCAGCCGACCAGTAGGTAGGCGGCTGAGTACCTACCAGCATAGAGCCCACAAATATATCAACATCATTTCCATGGCAACGATTTGTTTTCTTACGTTTGCAATAACTCGCCTTTGTTAGCGACAGAAAATATAATAAATATAATATATTAATATTTATAATTTCATAGCGCCAGAGCTTACCATTATATACAACCTGTAGTCCGCGCATATAATTTAGCTTTCTATTGGTGAAAGAATTTTTAAAATCGTTTTATTGTTTTATGCGTAAAAGCGTAACAAACAAACTCGAGCAGTTTCGAATTTATAACATTAGTATGGATGGATAACAACATTCAAAATACTATTCAAATAAAATTATATACAAGAAGGACATTCACGGACATAACACAAGGACGTGCAATGTAATCAGGCTAACAAAAAAGGACAAAGCGAATACGAAAAATAATTTATTATACAAACTGATGAAGTACAACCCTGTCGTATTGTAGGAGTCATAGAACATGATAAAATATGGTTTAAATGTTATAATTAGTAATGTGTAAACTTTGATGTATGAATTACTAAAATAAAACAGAAGAATAAAATGCCAAAAAGGTTCAAATGAAATATGGCGTGCTTTGATGATTTTTATTTCTAATTGTTTTTTATTAGGGTTTATTTTATAGCCCGACCAACGCTATTATATTATACTAAAAGTATAGTAATCTCGTGGTACTTGTTGTGGCCTGTTAATTAATTCCTACAATGCGTACATATATGAGATAGGAAAGGATAATTTTTCGTTTATAATGCTCGATTTTGTGGATAAATAAATTATTTTGTGTTAAAAATGATTTCCACTTTGAAGGTGAAGTTGAGATGAAAATAAGAAAAAAAAAATCTTAAAAACGTGGAGATAGATAGGTACTTACCTAGAACCGCATACCTACAGTTTGTCAAATAGGAGTAGAAAACGTAGGAGGGCGCCACTGTTGTTCAAATGCCAATACGAAATATATAACTCTTGGTGTTAATGTAAAGCTATGAAACCTACATTTTTATTAAAAATTAAAAAGGCATAAAAGTGAAAAAAAAAAATTTCATCGCAATGTAGATACCAACTGATCTCAAAATTAGAATTGCATATCTGTATATTATTTTCATACCTTTGCAATTTTGTGTTAACGTAATGAAAATTAACGATATTGTAATAAAATATGAAGCACAGTTTAGAAATTTATTCCCATTTATTTAATACTAGCTTAAGTACCTATCGTTGCCCAGGCTTTAGATCATGTCTCTAATTTTAGATCTGAATATATTTAACTCATTCATATCTAAAAGAAGTGTAACTAAACTCACCATTAGTGATTCATCCTTTTTATCTATTGTTAAATTCAATTTTACGTTAAATTAAATGAAAGGAAATCACTTTGTAAAAGACCATTTAATCAAATTTATGTCATTAAGTAGTTACCTTAGCAACAACGCTTCTTCGATTATAATTTTTTTTCTTCGAGAACAAAAAATGTGTGTTTTTTTTAATGTGGTTTACTGTGTTCTATACATTCAGCGTCATTGCACTTCAAAAGAATATTTGACAGGAAAATTGGTGTTGGCAGCCTACAAATTTTGTAGTTCCAGTTTAAATATTTTCTACTCTTTTTTGACGGACTATACATGTTACATTTAGAATAGGTGCCTACTCGGAACTATAATTGAAAATTTAAAAAATTAGTATAAAGTGCAAATAATAGTTTTCATCAAATAATTTTTTTATTATTACATATTATATCAAATTTAATTTCTGCTAGAATCCTACCACGTGTCTTTATTTACAGCGTGTATTAGGTAGCTATTTGGCTTTCCGAAGAAATTGTTTTTGTCAAATGATCTTAATGTTGCTATTCGATAAGTTAAGTCACTACAGTGGATTTCTATAAAATGAACACACATAATAAGTAATTTATTACTAGCATATTAAATAATATCAATCTACCCAAAGCTTTTCCAATTCATATTATATGATGTTTTTACAGTCATGCTCATTTATTGTGAAACTGACAGATAGCAAAAGATTTTTCTCCATCGATCAATCATCCCTGCATTCATTTTATTCAAATTAATTCTGTTCTGTCGATACCTACCTATCCATCCATCTATTATTTCTTCCTTATCCAGATACCAGTCAGCCAGCTATATAATAAGTTGAATGCGGACATTGACAGATCAAATTAATTGGAAAAATGCAGTGACAGATGTGCAGCTCATCAATATTTCAGTGCACGGCCGACAGGAAGGGGGTATCAACGGGTTAAATAAGTCAAATCGACAATAAATGTTTGCAGTGCGAGGGTTGAGAGACCACACTCCCAAAGGGTCAGTAAGCTATTACTATTTTCACCAGTTTCATAAAAATGGGTTTACCTAGATTGATCATTTTTGGATTTAAGAGGAATATAAACGATAGAAATATTTCGATTTTCATGCCTACAAAATTTTAAATTGCGCATCGTATTTGCACGAGGCAAGTAAGTAGTGTGACGTCACATATTTTGGAATTTTTCATCTAAAATTTTTTTGCGTTTTAATAATTTAGATTTTTACATGTGACATCACAGAGCTGATGACCCCCCATACCTCTTGTCACACAATGTCACACTTATCTACTCCCCCCCCCCCTTAAGGTATGACGTAATTTATCGATGGCCCCTAAGCGAAAAAGTGGTTTTTATTTATTTTGTGCATAATTTTATGAGAATGAAAAAAGTTAGAACATACAAAACCTCAAAAATAGTCTTAGCCATAAAGGGGTATTTTTTTTTAAATTGTTTCTTATACTTCATAGTTGTCATGAAAAAACATTTTTTTTAGTGGTTTACGCTTATATTTTTTGTTATGTAAATAATAATTTCATTGTTATTTCAATACATGGAAAAGCTAGCAAAAGCTTCAATTTATCCGTAGCATATTTTTTGAAGTTCATACTGTAAACCGATTTGTCGTAAAGATGAATCTAAATAAGATTTCACGTATAGATTCATCTTAAATGTATTTTATCTGCGCTGATGTCCGTTCTTAGCGTTGGTAGAAAATATTAGCAAAAGTGCTTTTTAACCCCAAAACTCAACCTAACCTAACGTAACTTAACTTAATGTAAAATATTAGTTTATTTACCATCAGAATAAATATTTTTAACGTAGTGCCCTAGTATCGTCACATTTGTGACGATTCTAGAGTCTGTAAGAGGTCCTTGAACATTATTTTTCTGAAATATTTTTATCCAATTTGTGTATATATCATCATGTCATATTTCCGACAGTGATGGTTAGAAAAAAAGGTATCTTTAAATTTTTTAATCTGCAAGGAACCTGTTCAGAAAATTATTTTTTGTGCTCAAAATAGTTGCGTTGACTAAAATAATTCCGGACATTATAAGTTGCGCACATTTCGCCATTCAGAGCTCACCGTTCAAGAGTTTTTGCTAAGAAGGTCGTTATATTGTTAAGATTTATGATGTCTTCGTTCCTATATTTGGCAAAATAGACATGTATATTTTATTTCGGTGTCTATCATATGTAGCGTAATCAACATCAAACCTGAAGGACAGTTTTTTTAAATTTTTTTAATACATGAATTACTTTTAGTAGAAAATTGAAAGCTGCTTTCACATTTACATTTACAAAAAAAACCTATAAAAGACAACAACTTCATACTGCAAAGTGGTTCGCTACGTTTAGTAACTTTTCAGGTGCGCTAAGCGTGCGTATTTCCAAAACCCATACCGGTTCAGTCGCGGTAGCGACAATTTACATTTTTAATATCAAAATTGAAATATTAAGAAATAAAATTATTAATTTCTAATATACATTAAAAAGATTATGTTATTTAGATTTTAGAACAATTTTTGTTTTTGCAAAGTAATAAAAATAACCAATATAAATGTGTATTTAAAATGTAAATTGTCGCAACTGAACCGGTATAGGTTTTGGAAATACGCGCCTGGGTTCATAAGGTGAAGATAGTCTGGGTCTTGGCGTCTGCCCACTACTGTGTGGCGGACCGGATTTGGAGGCACTGGTTGAGGGAGACCTTTTTACCTTTCCGGCAGGACTCTCTACCCATCGCATCTCCTTGCACAGCACATGGAGAGAAATCGATTTTGACCCTCACGATAAATTGAAAGGTCTTATTAATAAAACATCAATTTAAGTGTGTTTTATTAATTTGCCTTGATAATATATCATGACGATACAAAGAAAAATACATTATAAAAACGTTATACACGCTCAAAATTTGATGATTAATAATTTATTCTTACAACTTTCTATCAAGATATACGTCTAAAATCATAATATTGCATCGAACGTTATTAATACCCCGATTTCAGAACCCAGTTTCGAGTGCATGTTGATGCCACGCCGTACGCGTTGCGCCATAAATAACATCTGTGTAATAATAATAATAATTGGATCATTTGTAGAGCGCCGTTTTTGAGAAAAACCATCTCAAGGGTGCTGTAAAGTCTGTACGTGGAATTTTAAATAAAACTACCGTTGTGATTCGGTTTTGAATTCAAGATTTCGTCACAAGATGCCGCCACTTACGTCAGTAGCTCGCATGTGGATATTTCTTCCCTAAGTATAAGTACTACGAATTTAAAAAATCTAAGTATCTTTCCGGATATGGAGAGATTACAAATGGATTGCTTGTCACGGTTACTTTAACTCGATGACTAGCTGTCACTTGATTACAGTGAATCCGAGGAACTGGCAATTTTTAGAACTAGTTCTTATCGGATTTATAAAATGGTTACCCGTACTCAAAGCCGCCCGCAGGGCCTAGTAGCAAAAACCTGCGTAGCGGGTTTTAAACTGCTAGTTATATTCTAATACTCTGTTACTTAACAAGACATCGCGATAACTTGCGATTGTAAAATTCACATTTTTCTTCAATAACTCACAACAAAAAACTTAAATAACCCAACATTATTCGGTTTTCCTAATAAAATACCATGCTAAATTCCTGATATATCTAAGGGAAATAACCTAATATCCAGTAATATTCTTGTAGCCAAAAATGTTAAAAGATGGCGCCACTTCCGTTCATAGCTAGCACGCGATCTAAATAATCTCACTTGTATTTTCTATTTCCATGTATCTTCGATCTCCAGTCTGGATATTGATAATTGGGTTTCTAGGCCTGTTAGCTAAGATGAATATATTCTTATCAGCATTATTATTGTAATGTGATTTAATAAAGCATAAAATTAAATATATTTTGAAAATGATTAAATGGCAGATAATGTCGATATTTGTAATTACTGATTTTGCACAAAACGGCGCTACACAAATCATCCAACAATAGGTCAGTAACTCCTGATAAAATATCACGAAAGCAATAAATATGAGTTGTTTGCCGTGAAATTATCAGGAAGATTCGTATTGCTATGCAAAAATATGCAGACGCTTTTTGTCTTCATGGTAAAATATTCGTAGTAAAATAATAGTTTTTAAAATAATAGTAGAAATCCTGGCAATTCGCGTTGTAGCGTTTTTCATTCGTAAGGCATGCAAATAAATTCTTAATAAATTAGCAATACATTTTTATCCATGCAGCGGGAGAGAGAAATTAAACATCCGTCATTCCTGGACGCAATTACCTAATTAAATTCCTGCTTAATTATTTTCAAAATTGAAACTGATAAATTTACGAAACATGTATTTCTTTTATTAATATTTTGGACAAATTTAAATCCGTCAAAATTGACAAATGTAAATCTGAATCACTAATTATTTTTAAAGCTTATTAACAGTGTTCATTTGAAAGGTATTTCTAATCGTCTCTATAATTATTTGACAACTAAAAAATATTATTATTTTTATATTATACTAGCTTTTCCCCGCGGCTTCGCTCGCATGGTATTACGGGAAATTACTGTAGCGCTTGCACTTTTCAATTATCTCTCCCCCCCACCCCCCACCCCCATCCCCTCCCGCATTCCATATATTCATTCCCTTACATTCAGTTTTCAAACATCTCGCCTACCACCTAAATTTCATAATGCTATAGCTCAAAGAAAAAAAGAATTATTTATCCAATTTTGTTCATTCGTTCGGAATTTATGCGCTTACAAACATTTCGGACGTTTATTTTTATTTAAATATTTGGAAGTTCGTAAATATAATAAAAAATACTCTATTTATCATTCAGTCTTTATAATCGTTACGAATTATATTTTTAATATAGGAACTCTCATCTGACTTCATTCTGACGGCATTCCAAGCTTGTCCAAAAAAAAAAACGATTTCTAATATTTGAATTTTCTGCAGTAGTACCTGACCAGTAGACTGAGTACCTACCAGCATACAGCCCAAAAATATATCAACATTGTTTCCATGGAAAAGATTTTTTTCTGAAGTTAGCAAAAACTCGCTTTTGTTAGCGACAGAAAACGTATAACAAATATAATATATTAATATTTATAATTTCATAACGCCGGAGCTTACCATCATATACAACCTGTAGTCTGCGCATATAATTTAGCTTTATATTGGTGAAAGAATTATTAAAGTCTTTATACTGTGTTATGCGTGAAAAGGTCATAAACAAACTCGAGCAGTTTCGCATTTATAATATTAGTATGGATTATATTAATTATAAAGAATATTGACAGAGATTCTTTTCAATAGGCAAAACTCCTGAGGCATATATTTTATAAATCCTTTCACTTCACCAATTCTACATTTACTATAGCATCCTGTGATTTTTCACGGGTAAGCTTTATTCTAAAACATTATTTTATATGCCTTCTACAAACTAGCGTTGAGGATTTCACAACATAAAATTATCTTGTTATTTTGTTGGCAAAGCACATTGTTTCATGTAAATATTAATTCTTGCCCAAATAGATTTCAGCCATGGGAGTAATAAGCATTCTACCGATATTCAATATAATATGACTGTGGTTAGTAAAATCTGTATTTAAGGTGATTCACTAGTCCTTGAAAATTTTGAAATCGAAATCCCCGCCTTTTTTTGGAAGGGATTTAAAAATACATGAGAGGATTTTTTTGGAAAGGTTAGAGAAGGTATTTGTGAGTTGTTTTTAACGGGTTGATTTCGTAAAGGCCTGTAAAAACGTTAACTTCTTTTATACGCATTGTTTATTATAATAACAAGGAAACTTAGCATTGCACGGAAACAAGCGACGCAAAATCCAGGGATGTCTGCACGCCACCGTGGCGGGGTGTTAACTAATACAAAATGTACATGTAGTCTTTATGCGGACGGCATAAGGTTTAATGCTCAAATTCATATTCGTTGTACGCTACCCATTTTGATTCATGTTCGTTTCGTTTTGTTCTATTTTGTAAAATTCAGGCACAAATATTAAAATATTTTTCGATTATTTAAAAAACTTAATTTGCCACATTATATTTATAATAAAACTTTCTCCGAAAATGGATTCATTAGTAGGAGATTTCGCACTTGAAAGTATTTTTTAGAGGCCTGATACTTTATTTTTTCCAGAAATACAAAACTTCTTATTAAAAAATATTCGATTTTTTCAAAGGCCAAGATGAAGATTGTGTGACTGATTGGAGTATTTTATTGAAGCATCTATAATATTTCTAAGCGATTAAATTTTAAAAGCAAAAACACATGATTTTGTTTGATTTTGCATTAATTCGCATGGCTTCATCAAGTATTTCTAGGAAAACGTTACATCCTATAAGCTTCAATTAAAATCATTTTATTAATCAGTGGATTTTGGGGGTTGAAAAATTCACAACGAACATAACGAAAAACCTATGATATTATTTATTGATGCAAGAAAAACATTTGAATCTTTGTCGCCAGCCGTAAAAGAAAAAGCCGACAGACATATTGGCGCGGTGTAAAAACTACTCTATAAAAGTATCTTTATAAAAACACATATTCCCATGCAAATAATACCAGGAATATCTAGGATGGGTGCCATGCAAATTTATTTGACAGCCGGTCTTAGGGAAACAGAAATATCAAATGGTCAATCTTAAATGGACCGGTAAGATCCTGAGAAAAAACAAAATTTTATCAAAGTAACTTATTAGATTTCTAGAAAATTTTAACAGGGATGATGGTTTTCCCTTTTCTTTTAGCCGTTTTTTGCATTTTATTTACTGACTTTACCCGTTTTGCTCATCAGAAATCAGTATCTGGTATCAGGGTAGCAGAAGGCGAGAAGGATCGCCAGGCGGGATGTTTGCTTTACGGACACTTTGTGACGATTTATTGCGACCACGCCCGCCAATAACAAACGGGATTTATTTCACAGCTTCTAATGCAATCTGGTTTGCATCTGTATCTGCCGTCAATTCATTTGATATTTTATTATAATGATGCGTCTCCCCATATTTTAGTCAGGCCCGTGAAATAAAATAAAAAATTTTGCATGGGTACACGTAGGTATATTTTAACAATCTGAGCTTTATTATTGCAAAAAAAAATAACTACTCATAATAACACAAAGATCAATTGAGGAGCTCAGCGGAAGAGTGGCCCAAACCACAAAAATTTGTGATCAGTGAAAAAATTATAGTGTTATTTATTTTTGTCTTTGTCATATGTATTTTTCTTGTTACTGTTTATTTAAGCGATTAATATCATTCATTTAAGATGTCTGTACTCTCCTTTAAGGCCGCACTCTTGAAACGCACAGTGCTGAAAAATAAGAAGATGGAGAGATATGTAATTACGAGTGTTGGACAGAGCGCGCTAATATGTTTAGTCGTAGAATAGCAGCGAAAATTGCGAAAAAGCTTAATAAAACATGACTCGATTAAAATAGAGCAAAAATCTCGTGGAACGTATCTTAAGTATCATTTAAAGAAACATTGTGAATATTTTCACAAATATAACTTGTAAAATAAAAGAAATAGACTTGTTTAAAATAATTTTCGGAGCATACTTTGCGATTTTTTTCTATCGAGGGAATTTCATATAATTTGCGTTTCGGCGTGGAACGTATCTAGATATTGTCTTCAAAAATAACATATATTTTTTTAAGAGCTTAAAAACTTTGAATGTTTAAGGGAGATATGTAAGAAATCGGTCGAAATACGAATAGTAGACCCTTAAATCCAGCTAGCCCAGTAAAATCATTTTCACAACCGTATTATAAAATTGTAATATTATGTACGAACTTCCTTCTTCCTCTGGAGCTAAAAATATTAATATTAAAAATAGTATAAAATGATTTGTAAAATGTGTAGAATATAATATGAATGTATTTAAAATCCTCAAATTGTTTCGACTCGCAGCAATAACGTACTTCTATGTTAGCTGTTTGTACCTACACCTATATGTTTAATACTTTGTTTTTAATGTTCTAATGTTATCCAGCAAAACCGAAAATGTTTATTTTTATATGTAAATACCTAAAAAGTTGTAAATCTCTAATTTTAAATCTTAGTTGCAAATATATATGTATGTCACAGTTTTTGGTCAGTAGTAACAAGTCTTAGGATGGGTTGTTTCAAAAAATTTGATGGATTCATCAAATATTTGAAGTTGATTTTCACGTTCTGTGTAAGTTCTATTGGTGTTCTGTTATAGGACAGTTGCTTCACAAAACTGAAATAATCACAGATCTTGAATAGAACTTACACAAAACGTGAAAATTAACTTCAAATATTTGATGAATCCATCAAATTTTTTGAAACAACCCGTCCTTGTCGTAAGTCACTAGTTATATAAGTCTTAGATGTAAGTCACTAGTTATAATTTTAAATCTTACTTGTGAGTCTATCGTATTAATTTTATTTTATTATATGTTTATATGTGTAGCGCCCTTGAGATGATTTTTCATAAAAATGGCGCTTTATAAATAAGCCAAATATTATTATTATTATTAAGCCACAGTAGCCCAATTTAAGTTTTCACTGATTTCAAAGGATCTTTGAAACAATTAAAACTAAAATTGGGCCACTGTAGCTTCATAGAAATGATTAAAACATATAAGCAATGCGATGTTTTCTCTGATTACATTTTTTTTAGGTGGGGCCACTCTTTGGCTGAGCGCCTCAATTTTAAAATCATAATAAATTCCTGAAAAGAGCAACGTAAAACTATCAGTGATATTGTAACAAGATGATTGTACAAATGTCAACTTAATTCTCGAAATAACCATAAATTTAATAAAAATTTGGTTGTCTGTAAAGTCGGTTTACGGACGATAATTTTACGTGATAACGATGGAGTGGAAGAGAGATAGATGCGTCATAAGCCGAACGCTTAGGCCGAAATCTTATTCCGCTTTCTCGCGTGTACGCTCGGCTCAGGCGGAACGTGACAATGAGTCATGCTTTTTCTTGCATGCAGCCGGCGTTCATCGATTTATAAGACGTTATCACGTCAAAATTGAGAAGAAAATTCCAAGAGTCAACAATAAATTTATTTATTGATGATAAATAGAGTATTTTTTATTATATTTACGAACTTCCAAATATTTAAATAAAAATAAACGTCCGAAATGTTTGTAAGCGCATAAATTCCGAACGAATGAACAAAATTGGATAAATAATTCTTTTTTTCTTTGAGCTATAGCATTATGAAATTTAGGTGGTAGGCGAGATGTTTGAAAACTGAATGTAAGGGAATGAATATATGGAATGCGGGAGGGGATGGGGGTGGGGGTGGGGGGGAGAGATAATTGAAAAGTGCAAGCGCTACAGTAATTTCCCGTAATACCATGCGAGCGAAGCCGCGGGGAAAAGCTAGTATAATATAAAAATAATAATATTTTTTAGTTGTCAAATAATTATAGAGACGATTAGAAATACCTTTCAAATGAACACTGTTAATAAGCTTTAAAAATAATTAGTGATTCAGATTTACATTTGTCAATTTTGACGGATTTAAATTTGTCAAAAATATTAATAAAAGAAATACATGTTTCGTAAATTTATCAGTTTCAATTTTGAAAATAATTAAGCAGGAATTTTCCACATCACGCACTGACAATCGAAAATTGAATATTTGATGATTAAAAGTTGCACTTAAATTTGTACACATCGCCGTAGGTATTTATACATGTATGCCGATCAATTTTGACGTAACCGTGCCGTTGTAATCGGCTCTATCGAAGGGCATAGTTGGGTGCGAAAACGGTTCCATGCCAATATAAAGTCAACTCAACACCTCTTTGAAAAGTCATTAAAAGCTACGATATATTTTTTAAATTAGCTGATAACCCTAACCTAACGTAACCTACTTTTTATATATATTTTTTTATCAATCTAAATGACTTATCTGAGATGTTTCTGAGTTGGTTTCATTCCGAGTTGTCGCGTCACCGGCGAAAACGGTTGGTGTGTTTTAATTTATTATTTTAACAGACCACGTGTAAAGTAATTTTAGGATGCCTTTATATTATTATTATTAATAAAACGGTAACTTTTTTAACGATATTCTTTGAGCCAGTGTTCATGAAATATTCTAGTACTGGTATAAGGTAAGCAACACAGATCGAATCGAGTGAGAATTCCCGTATAGTTTACCAACCCACTAGATTTATCCGACCTGAGCTAGAGCCCCACTAGCGACTAGCGACTAGCGACTAGCGACTAGGTGGCGGCTGATAGCAATTGAATAAATGAAAAATAGCGGATCCGGGAAAAAGGTGCTTTCTCTAAGGCTGTAAGGCAGGTACAGGCTATTATGAGCTCTACGGAAGAGGCTCAGACGAATCATTAACAGAGGCTTAGTCCTGATCCCGGGCCTAAGGCTCAAGTGCTCTGCGAATAATTGGCTAGAGGATAGAGATTACGGACCCGAGGTGTAATGCAGACCTCGATGGAGGCCATCAATTTATCGCCAGCATCGCGGGGACCAGGTGAAACTCGAAAAAAGGAACTAGAACCTTGAGTTACGTGATATACTCGTACCTACAGATAAAGGTCGAAGGATATTTTCTATTTTTAATTTACGTAAATTATACAACATAGTTTCCTTTGTTATATATATAATTAATTTTTAGGTGGTACTCCTTCCTCTTTCTCACTCCGATCCCTGAATATTTTTGTAAATCTGTCTGTATTTTGTATCTTACAATAGTTTTAGTTTTGTTCTGATGATGGAAGGGTAGTATTATTATTTATTTTTGAAGCCAAAACTTCTTTACCTCGGTCGTTATTTAAAAATCAATGAAGCGAAAAAGTGACACTAAAAAGACACACACACATCTATAGATTTAGCCTGCGATAGAATGAGAAATATAGTTCCGCCTCACGAACGAGATCACTAGCGCTCCGTTACGACATCAACCGATTGTATGGCACGCATTTAAAAAAAGAAAGTTCTGCTGCCGCACCCTGTATATAAGGTATTCGCCCGAATGATTCTCATAGTCGTTGAACTATTTTCATAAGAATTTTAATTTCCATAAAATTAAGACAGTATTTCACCATCCCCTCGATAGCTTATACATAGGATAATGTATACGAGTATTGATAAATAAATAAATAAATTCTCGCAATAGGTGGAAAGCTCGGCTAACTTTTTGTTCGAGCACCGAATAGTAAAGCCCTTAACTTATAAATAAATTAATCGAAAAAATACGTTATCGAAAGGATGGTGAAATTTGAAAGTAAATAAGAAAATGTGAAAGCTCAGCTGATTTGGTTCTGGTGAGAGTTAACAGTGATTTAACCTGCCATAGTTCACCCCAAGTGGTTCGAAATATTTGATGCGTGGCGGACCGGATCGTGAGAGATCTAGTTGAGGGAGCCCTTTTGACCTCTCCATTCGGACTCTCTTAACACCCCGCCTTTCACAGCAGTGGGAGGGATGGATTCATGCATTCGTCACGCCTGAACACCTTGACTCCCCTCATACCTTTTTCCTTCCCAAAACTTTCTCTCCTTACTTTCTCTGAACATCCCCAAAGATGACATAGGCCGTGAGGGTTTTTTTTCCTCGGGTTCTCACGTGTGGAGATGATGTAAAAAAAAATAGACTCTCCTACATTCATTTTTTTCTTTTTTTAATTATTTTTACGCCCTCGGGAAGCAAAACATGTTGAAAACCGATAAAACGGATTATAGAAAATTTAGGACGGGTTGTTTCAAAAAATTTGATGGATTCATCAAATATTTGATGTTAATTTTCACGTTCTGTGTAAGTTCTATTCAAGTTCTGTGATTATTTCAGTTTTGTGAAGCAGCTGTCCTATAACGATATAATAACAGAACTTGAATAGAACCTACACAGAACGTGAAAATCAACTTCAAATATTTGATGAATCCATCAAATTTTTTGAAACAACCCATCCTTAAAGTTCATTCTTGAAACGTGATTTTTTAAATTTGTAAAGACAAGTAAGCCCGGCATCCCCTTTCACAATTTTCATATCAATTATTATTTTAATTAATCTTATCATTAATGGAGACAGTTTTTTTATAATTAATAACGATTTAAAATATGAAAGGTTTTATATTAAACCTTAAATATATCATACAGATAGGTACCTACCTACCTGTGTTAGTATTTAGGTATTCAAGTTCACAAAAGATTATTATAAGGTTGGTATCGTTAGTTTATTTGAAGACAGGATTAATCACATTATTATTTTAATATTGATATTATTTTAGTACCGTAGTAGGTAATTTTTATTTATTTTAGGAAAAGTTGACAGCAAATCATAAATTATACAATAATACACTGATAATATAGTAAATTATGCCAATTATGAACTGATGAAAGTTAATGATATATGTGACATTATAAAAATGTGTTTTCTAAATTATTTTATTTTTTAGTTACAATATGTGAGGATTGGGGGGGGGGGGGGTGAGGAGAAATATAGGATTAAGATTAAGAGGCTAAGGACGGCTAAAATGTACCGTAGGTTCCCAACTGCTGCTAAATCACTACACTTGATGGGTATTTTGATATCATTTTGGATGGATGTAAATCTAAAACTATCAGTACAGCAAAATTAACTAAAAAAAGAGATTCATGCATTTTTATGCATTAGGTAGGTACCTATTTAAAATATATTTCCATTCGCCGTTAAACACCATTAACCATTTCAAGCGACAATTTAAAGAAAAGAAGAAACATTTTGAGGAAATGTAAAATTTTTAATTGCGTAGGTACCCAGCGCTTCTTTTTTATTAATTTTTGTAATAAACAAATAAGTAGGTAGATATTTAATTTTAAATATTGAAAATGGCATTGCGCAATTTAGAAGATGAGTTTCATTTGGTTCAAGATCACAATTCAATAAATAATAGCGAAGAATTTGAGTAACTTGAGAACTTAGTTTAACCAACTAAGACGTTTATTAATTTATTAATTATTACCATTGGATACATTTTTATAGCAGAAATGGGTTCCATGCCAACTGAGAATAAAGTCAACTCAACACCTCCTTGAAAAGTCATTAAAAGCTTTGAAAAAATATATTTTTAATTAGCCGATAACCCTAATCTAACATAACCTATTTAATCAATTTTTTATATATATTTTTTTATCACTCTAAATAACTTATCTGAGATGGTTCTGAGTTGGTTTCATTCCGAGTTGTCCGGTCACCAGCAAAAATGACACGGTAATATTATTGCATAATAACTGAACATATTTGAAAACGTGTACAAGTGTTATTATGTCTTGTAGGTCGATAATAGTTCCCAGCTAGGCAGACCGTCCTAAGGTACCAAATACATGTGAAAATGCCAAAAGTTTATTCTATTAAGAAATGTTGTTTGATAAATTGTTTCGATGTATTTAAATGTTAATTTAGATAGTTAGAATATAACAATTAAATTATATCTCCAGCATTATTGATGTAATCTGCATTTAAAATCGATTACTTTATATTGTCACACTAATAATGCACCGTTAGAGTGATGGGCCGAGTACCTAATAAAGCAATCTCCATACGTTTATTAGAGGATTAACAAAAGCGCAATGTATGCAACAATCGCATTAGCTATATTCATTCAAATTGACTTAAAGGCTCCCCCTATTGCATGTGTTAGATTACCAAAGCATTATGCAAGTGCAACATTAGTTGTATGCGCCTATTGCTAAAAGATGCTCTAGCAAATAAAAAAAAAATAGTTGAATAACTGAAATAACATATCTCGTTTTGCGCTTTGGTGAAATTTCGATATTTTAAATGCGTTTTTAAATAAATCTTAATTTGAAAAGTCAATAATATGTCAACATTTCGGATGAAAGTACAATGCGTAATATTAAATTGTTGTAATAATTTAGTCTGATATTGTAATCGCCGTTAATTTATATTTTAATTTTATTCCATTTAATACATTTAGGTAGGAAAATGAGTTTGATCAAAGCCGTAATATTATTATAAATTTTATGTTGCACTAGCTAGTTACCGGCATGCGTTGCAATGCTATATTCAAAGAAATAAATTGTTTCTCCCTGCATGTCCTTCCCGTGCGTCTCCATTCCTCTCCCGCGTCCCCTTCCCCTCTAGCGTTCTCCTTCCAACTTTCCCGCCTTTTCCTCTCCCCTCTCCCGCTCCCCGGTCCCGCCAACCCCCCTCCGGCGTTAGATTCAGTTTATAAACAGCTCGCGTGCTACCTATTAATTTTTTTATTCAAATTATCATTTTTCATATATTATAATCAATCAAATTTTGTAACTAATATATGCAAATACCTATTTAAAATATCTATAAATCTTGATTCAATTCAAAGTATTAGGCGAGTTAATTAATTAATTAACAATCAATGGTTTGCAAAATGTCATTATCAAATTGTGACATTTTTGACAGTTTTGTAAGAGATTTTGTAATGATTGAAAAAACTTTTCAGATGTATTATCATGTGGTTGTGATAATCCAGAAACCTTCGCGAGGACGGAATGAAGGTATTTTGAAAGTTTCAAACATTTCAAACGCCCAAACTCGTATACCCCCAAGCATAAATATTTTGATGTTATATATATATAAATTGCTGGTGCAACGGATATTTTAAAAACATTAAACATACGCGCTAATTCCAACGTAGTTCAGCGTTTTCCCGTGTTTCGTTATCATCTTATCATCTATCTGTGAATCATTTTGAATTTTTTCACTTGCAATAAATATTATACAAATTATAATATCCGGGGGTAAAGTGCACAAACTTCGGGAGGTGATTCTACATGATAGTAGGTATCTACAAGTAAAAAAGATAAATAAATTTGGTCAAAATTCCAACGTTTTAAGGTAGTTTTCGGATAAAAACTTCAATTGTTTGTATGGAAAAAAAATCTTATTTAATATATATTATGAAAAATAATATTATATTATGAAAAATTATTTTGCATTCGAAAAAAAATCGGAATTTCGAAAAAAGTTATTCGTCTTTTTTACTTCTACCATCATCTAGAATAACCTCCTGTACTTTACCCCCGTAAACCCGTGTACCTATAGGTAAACGTATTTTTTGGAAACCAGGAATGAATGTATATAGGTAGATTTAAAAAAAAATTATGTTGAATACTAATATTTTTGAACTGGTTACATTTTTTTTTTACCAGGCGAATAAATTATATAAGAAATGTGCTTCAGAATATTTAACTTAAAACCTTCCATTTAAATTACCAAATTTCATATAATATTGTATTACGTATGATGATATATATGCAAGCCAGTCATTTTATAATCATGTGTTCAGTTCAATTGAACGTATGTATTGATAAATTATTGCCATTGTTAGTGTAGTGAGGATAATTTTTTGAAAACAATATGTTTTGAAATTTATTACGAAGTTTATTATTATTATTTTTTTAACTCCACACAGGAGGCCCTGAGGAAAATAATTCCCTACGCGTCGAAGAAGCGATCCGTTCTCATACGACAAATGTCAACTGTGTACCTTGTTGACACAAGTTCTTAGGAGCATCTTCCATTGAAATATCGGTAGAACAAGGAAAGTATTGATTAAAGATTGCAATCCGTTTGTTAAGATGGGAGAATCTATCAAACGGACCGCCCAATCACAGAGAGTTTTTGTAGTTATTTTGGAGCTCCAGACCAGAGACGGCTGCCAAATTCAACCGTGGGCCGCACTTGCGATTTGTACAGGGTTAGCAATTGTGTTATATTAAAGCATCTGCAGGCCCTGTGTAGTATGCCTTTGTATTGTGTATTGGTTAACTTGAATATATTGTAATTTAATTGTGTTCTTATATCTTATTTTATTTTTTGTTTAATGAACAATTTTTGCATTTTCTGTAAATATTTTAGCCAGTGGGTAATGTAATAAAGCTTTAGTTTTTTTGTCATAATTTTATGTTTGTGTGAAAATCAGTTATTAGATTTTATTTGTATTGTTTATAAGTTTATTATTTAAATAAAAAATGAATTGCGAGCCCCTTTCCAAACCATCGCCTGCACACACGCGCGGCGCACCCCAAGGCTAATTGCGCCCCCAAAACACTGTTGTTCGGCTAGGTACGCCACTGTACCCCGCACTGTACTGACAAACGATACGAACCACCCCCGGGGGCTTACGCCACTGCGTACTAGATGACAAAGGTGCCACAGATAATATGTTCATGTATCTACAGCCCCGTACGGACGCGTGCTGGAAGATAAATTGCTACTGAAAATATATATGCGAGATTACAGAATCATTTCAGAGAGTTAAATATTTCACATATTTTGAAGTATTTTAGATATAATCATTCAATTTCTCTGTAGGTTAAATATTTTATACGCACTTATAGGTACTTTTTACTTTTACACGTTGATTGATCAAGCCGAAAGCACGCATATAATATTTTCTATTATTTTTTCCTTTGCAAAACGCGTCATTCAAGTACCTAATTAAATAATTTTCGGATAAACGATATGTATTAGTTAAAATAACCGGCTGTTAGGCTTTATTTTATCTGTACCTTAAAGTATAAACAACACATAGCTATAGATTTTGCCATGGACTTGCGTGATTTGTCCTTAAGGTACAGTTATATTTATCGTTATTTCTTAATATCCTTACGTTTTCAACAAAATCGTAAAAAATATCAAAATTACATAATAGATCGAATTAAATCATTGAAGAAGAAGATAACAATAATAAGCTAAACGAAAATATGAAAGAGAACAAGATACAGAAAAACAGAAAAAGACATGCAATGGTCGCATCTGGGACACAAACCCAGACCTCTCGTCTAACCAGGACGTGCGCGTTAAACAATTTCGCTATTGCCACCTTCTGTCAAACCGTCATTTTTGTCAATCTCACATTTCAAATTTTAGAAATAACAATATTATCTTCAACTAATTCTTTTTTCCATATTATTTTCAATATTCAGGTTACAAACCAATTCTTAAACCAAAACTTAGTTATATTTTGTGTAATTAGGTATACCGTAATTTCTTCAAGCCGACTGCATATTGTATAAGAGTAGGCCGGAGGGCCATTGTCGGCGGATCAACTGTCATGGAACCCTGTTCTATGAACTGAACTATCGCGGTAACCTTCAAATCTGCCAGAATATTTCAAAACATAATATTAATCAAAACACGCCATGAAGTAAGAGATCAGTAAAAATGTTTTCCCCAATTGAAATGATTGCAAAACAGGAAAAATCGAATAAAACGTTTAATCGAGAGTAAAAAAAACTTGATGACGATATTATAAAGGGTCATTATCTCCATTTCAGTGCCATTCAAGTGTTCTCCACATTATTACCCTTTTTGATAAAATATGTCTGAAAATAAATTTGTAATCGCAACTCACGCATATTTGGAGGGGTGGTAATTTGTACCGCTTTAACGCGATAGTGTATGTATTAATATTATGCATTGTGCTCCGGGTAATTTGTTCCCCGTGGTGTCTGCCATAGTGGGGTGGATTCCTTCCCCTAAACCAACACCTACACGCTTTGTTAACTTTGTAAAAGGGTCTACTTTGTTCGATGTTCTTTTCTAATTTAGGGGTGAAAAAATGTAAGAATAGGTAGGTACCTATACGCTTTTATTTATGCTTTTTTATACGATTGACATAAAACAAAGCTAAAGTAACGATTACTGAACTTAAGAATAACGATTAATAAAAAAATATTCGTTAGGCACCAAGCTAGCTTATTGCGAGTAGGTATTTCAATTTTGATCTTGATTTTAATTTTAAATAATGTTTTAGGAGTGTTAAATGTTGATAGAAGGAGTAATTTCATCACATTTTAACAACGACTTTTTTAATGAAAAGCTGGCAACAAGGGAAAGTTTTTTGCAAAGCTGACTTTAACTTGGTGATGTTTCCACGATTTAATAAATTAATACCTAATTGCTAAGATTTCGTGAGTAATATCTTTTTATTACCGTTATTATCACATGAGAACGGGTCGTTTCTACGACTCGTTCTTGAGTTCAACAGCCCGGCTGTGGAACGATTTGCCGGCTTCTGTGTTTCCTCCCTCCTACAATATGGGTCTCTTCAAGACCCATGTTCACTCCTTCCTCTCCTCAACAGCACCCTCCACACAGCATCTTCAAAGATGACATAGGCCCTGAGGGAAATTATTTCCCTCAGGGCCTCCTGTGTGGAGTTAATATAAAAAAAAAAAATTTAATTGTTTAAAATTGACCTAAGCAAAGTTCTCTCGCCATGATATTGTTTCAAATGCGAAGTAAATGCCTAGTACTTTAGTTCTGTGTTTAATTTATTTATTGGATACAATAACTTCATGCCAATCTTAGATACGTTCCGAAGATTAGATCAATTCGGATGAATTCTTCCAATCTATCGATATTCAGCAAAAACCTTACGTATTTCTTTCATGGTTAAGTTTTTTTCCGTTAGTTTTTTTTTATTTGTGGCCCATTCTTATAGATAAAATATCAACACGGTCTTCCAGTTAACATGTTATGCTGTTATAAGTGAAACCCTTGTGTGCAATGGATTATTGAAGAGTTGGTAGTTTCGTACCTAAAGGAAAATGTAAGAAACATAAAGTAACCGAGATGAACGTCACTCACCACGTTTCAGCTTCTCCAGTGGCTCGTGGTGCGAGTGGTGCGAGGGGTGCGAGGGATGAGCCGGGTGCGCGTGCTCCAGCTGCGGGGCCCCCATCAGGCCCGAGATGGCCGAGCTGACGGACACCACGGGGTCGTGCAGGTGGTGCAGGCTGTGCGCGTGGGCATGCGCGTGTTCGCCGCCCACCAGGTCCTGCAGGCACAGCCCGCCCTCGCCGAGCGGCTCCATGGGCCCGCCCGGCAGGAACGAGGCCAGCCCGCTCGGAAACACGTCCTTGTACACGCGGAGGTGAATGGTTGGGCTGTGTTTCTCTGCCCACGAACTGTCCACAGCGATTGGCTCCTGCAGCCAACCCCCTTGGAATACCTGCGCTCCTGGTATTTTTATAATTATTTTCTCTGGGATTTATTACGATTCTCTGCCCGAGCTGTCTACTTACTGCAATTGATTATTGCAGTTAACCTCCTCGGTAAATCTGCGTTCCTGATATTTTTATAATAATAATTTTCTCTCCTATTTTTAGAGCTGTGCTTCCGTACTCAGAAACAGTCCACTACGATTGATAATTTCCTTGATATCTCTATTCCTGATACTTTTAATTTGTCAAATTGTTTATCTGAGAATTGCTGCAAAATAGTTTATATTTTAAGTTTTATTAGAGCTTTGATTTGATTATTTTATTAATACAAAATTGAATAATTCACAACAAGCAACATTTTTTACCAATTGCTCTAAATCCGTTCTGCTTCACTTCAATAGCACCAATAAGTACATTATAGAAACGTTTCAATTATTTAGTTTATAATATTGACTTAAGGATGATTATTTTGATCACTTCAAAACACAACGTTACATATTATTTAATCATCTAAAAGCATTTGATTGAAGAGCTTTCAAATTTGAATTTAAGATTTTTGTTTAAACTTATTTTAATGTTTTTAATTTAGTGTTCATGTAAAAGCTGGTTCCTTTGCTGGACACCGTCGTATCCATATTGATAGGGTTTGACTGCTTATCGCACCTGGAATCAGAAGAAAAAAAAATGGATTAAGATATCACGTTCATATGTTAGAGTTAAAGAAATTAAAACTTTTAAATGCGTTGAACAAACCGTGATTACCTATTGGGTACCCTCGTGCTAAAGATGAAGTGAGTAATTTATTTATTTATTTTTTTAAGGAACATTAACAGTCTTAGTAATACAATAAACATAAGAGGATGATAAAAAAACAGACCAATTATTAATGTTCACAGATAGGTATTTAAAAACAAGACTAACTGAATGTAAACTAGAATATTTAAGAAAAATTAAAGAAAAACAGAACTAAGCAGCAATTAAAAAATAATAATAATAGTACAAATCTGAATTCAACAAACCAATACACAACAATAAAATAAGTGTGATTATAACTGAAATAGACTGCAAAATAGGGATTTGGGTTGGGAAGGGTAAGGGGAAGAGAGGGATAAGGGAAAGTTGCCACCCAAGTAATATAAAAATATTAAATACAATTAATTTAATCGTCATGAATATGTGTTATTCGCACTTAGAATGTTATACAATGAAGTTCTGTAGCGACAGTAACTAGCAGTAAATACGTCAGCGCGTGTGTCTATATTTGTAAATTTATTGTTGTAATAGTTACAATATGTCCTTTGCATAAATTCATTTTGATTGTAATGTAAGGAAACGAGTAGAACACATCTTGGCCTTGGAAATAATCGGTTTTTTTTAATAAGTATCTTTGTAAGTTTGGAAAAACACAAAATTAATGGCGTAAAAAAATACTTTCAAGTGCAAAATCTTCTAGTAATACACCCGTTTTCTGATCAAATTTTATTGCATTGCATGATCAAAGCATTTTAATATTTGTGCCAGAATTTCACGAAATAGAAGAAAACATTTCGATTTCCAACCTACAAAAAGGCGAGGAAAAGAACTAGTGGGTCACCTTAAGATCATAAAAAATCATTTACCTTGCAACCTCCGCAAGTGTTATCAATAATGCTTTAAAATAAGTCGTTCACTAATCGTACCACTTTTAATCTATTTGGTGAACTCGGAAGTAGGTAGGTATGCATGTAAGTACGCAAATAAGCTACTTAATAAATACCTATTTAAAAATCCTTTCTCCAAAAAGCTTTGTCATAAAGTTCCTAATCAAAAGAATGGTGAACAAAATTTTCTAACTATGAAAACAACAGACGTTTTTTAAAGTAAATAGGAGGCCAAAGATTTTATTTCTGAACTTGAAAACAAACTCTTATAACCTAGAGAAATGTTTATCGACAGCTCAATACTTTGACATTTATTACCTTGAAAAAGTTGGAAGCCAAACAAGTAATGATGATCCGATTTGTCCCGCGAATTAGACTCTCAGTTAAGTGGACTAAATCCAACTTTAAGACTGGGCGAACCTTTTGAAATGGATGTCAAAAACAAAGCATAGCAAAGTCGGACAAATTGTGTGAAAAACGTCTGAATTAGTTTAGGTATTTTGATCAGATTAGTATCAAGAACCGCTCTGTAGGAAATAAAGAGTGAACACATTATATTATATTTTATATCTCCCGTTCAACATTACTTTAGTGTCGGTAGGTATAAGTGCGGGGAAAATTTTTGTCAAAATTTTAAAAATGAAGAAGACAATCAGAAAATGATAAAAAATGATTAGCTCATGTTCATAAAGAAATTAAAGAACTCATGACTCATGTAGGTAATATATGGCAGACTTGGATTGCAGCATTCACCCGGTCCTGCTGGATTAAAAACATGTAAATAATTTTTTTATTAAATAAAGATTAAAAAACGGTAGTATCATGATTTTTTAACATCGTTCACGGTGGAATTCCGTGGTAATGATATATTTAAACAATTTACATTATTTACAACAATTTGCAATAAGTAATAACCAAGGTTATATTAGGTACTAATCGAAAAAATTACCATGAACACGACGTAGCAACGAAGATGGGAAAACCTATATAATTTTTATTTATTTATTTATTATGTGCATCTATATAAAAAGTTTACATATATTTTTTTGGCCTTGCCAGTCTCACTATGAAATCCTGTATCGAGACAGACTAGTTTACAAATATTTTATAAATATTAAATATATTAAATAAGTACATTTTTCACTAAAGCAAAAATATTTGACAAAAATTTTCAGGTTGGTAGGTAGTGGTAACAATAATGAGATAGAGGATTATATTTGGGTGTGGTGACTAATTATTGCACGACATTGTTTGATCAGGATTTTATATTTGTTAATATTATTTGATTGTCTTGTTTTGTCAGGTAGGTTATTGTATATTTTAGACGCAATGTTTTTGAAATTTCTTTGACCAAATGTTGTGTTTGTTTTCGGCGTTTGTATGAGTTCTTTGGTTTTGTACCGCGTGTTTACAATATTTTGGGTAATTTCATAAAATGTATCTGTTTTATTTTTAAACAGATAAGATAGTTTTTGTGTAAATTTGTCGAATACATGGAATTTGTTGAATATATCTACAATACTTGATATTATGCGAACTTTAAAAATAACTTTCATAATTAATTTTTGTGCCTTCGATAATTTATTTATTTATTTATTTATAAATAAACGCCCTTTTTCGGGGCTTTTACATATATAGCATAGAAAAAACATTTTATTGTACATAACTGAACTGCCTCAATAACAATATTTTAAATTTATTCAAAGATAAATTGAAGATGTCCACTGACTTGGTATAATTGTTTCCCTCCATTAGTATTCTGGGCAAAGAGGAATACATATGGTAGTTAGTCCCAGAATTTCTGCACTGAAATAAATCCTGACTTCTAGTATTACGAAGTGGAATTCGGAAGCTTATCAATTCAAGTAATACCGGACTATCAACTAAATCATTTAGAATTTTATATAAAAATACCAAGTCAGTGAAAATTCTTCTGTCTGACAATTTAAGCATATTCATATCGTTTAAAAGTGTGTTGTAGTTTAACATATTTGCTGAAATACCGAATGAATCTATAGCTGATAGTATTGCACCTCCCCATGCGATTATTCCATATTCAACGATTGATTAATAAAGAGAGTAATAAACAATTTTCATAGATTTGGAATCTAGTATGTTTCTAATGTTTTTGAAGAAATAAATATGTTTTCTAAGTTTATTCGTGATAAGTAGGCAATGTGTATTCCACTTAAGACATTGATCAAATGTAAGACCAAGGTATTTGATATGGTCCGTTCAATCTAGGCTAGGACATTGACAGAATGTATCGTGAATACAAGAACATTCATGTATTTTTATTTCAACATCTTGATTAGGTTGGCCAACGAAATTCATACTTTAACTAATGTATTTTGTTAATAATATCATTGTTTACTTCCTCTGATATCCCCCCCCCCCAAATTTTTTTATATACACCGTAGTTTAAGGTGAGGCAATGCAAAGTATTGCAAAATCGTTCTAAATCGCGTGGTTTGGATTTGAAATTTTGATTGCTTAGAAATATTAGAGATGCTTTAATTAAATACTGCAAGTAAAATAATTCAATATTGGCCTTTGATATAGTGGAGTATTTTTTTATGAATCTTTTAATCTTGAAAAAAATAAAGTATGTGGCCTATAAAAAATGGGTTGAAGTGCAAAATCGCGTACTTACGACTTACGAACCTTTTTTCGAATTTGGTTTTATTGAATAAAGTGGCTAATTAACTTTCTTAGACAATGGTCGGAAAACATTTTAATATTTGTTCTTCACAAAAAAAAAACATGGATTTTGGCGATGCTTTTTTTTCAGTGAATTAAAACAGGCGAATTCGTAACTTCGCCTGATTCCGAATGGATCAAAGGTTAGGAAAAATTGTACCAGTCTGAACATAGCCGTCATAGGCTAAAACAGAAATAAAAGAGTGGAAAAAACGTGTTTAATAGTTATATACAGGATGTAACAGGACGTACCCGAGGGATTTTAACCAGCGATTCCTGGGCATATTTGTAGTAAAAAATGTAGATGTCATTTTGGTGTCCGATGATATTTTTTTTCTATTAAAAACAAAAAATTTGTTTTTCAATTACACCGCGCTACTCTTCCTATCGCTATGCGGGATACATCCTGTCGTGACGTGTTTGAGCGATACGCGCGGTTTCGTGTGGTAGTAATGCTGTTGGAACGAGACGCAACGCTTATCAAGTGTCCGCTAGGTTATAAACGCGCTTACTTATTTTAACAAGACAGTTGCAGCGTGTGATGGAAAAATATTTTCTATGTTTTTATTAGAAAAAAAATGTCATCGGATAGCAAAATGACGCATACATTTTTTACTCCAAATATGCTCATGAAACGCTGGTTAAAATCCCTCGAGTACGTTCTGTTACACCCTGTATTTTCCAGAAAATGCGATACATCATAATTTTTATAGTATTTACAAATTTTTGTTATGTGAATAGTAAAGCATTTTCAATATAATAATATTATTTTTCAATTGGGTAAAAATATTTTCCGCTTTTGTGAGTCGAGTTTAGTTAGTGTAGTTGCAAGAGTCGAGTTAGAGTCGAATTCAGTTGATGATGTCGTTGAGTTTTTTACATTAAAATCCTTAGGAAAGCTGTTTGAGTCTTTTTGGGGAAATGAAGGGTAAACCTGCGTCTTGTAGGAGATATGAAAAAAGAGGCCAGCACATCATTCCACAGCCGAGATATAAGAACTAGTAGTAGAAACGATCCGTTCTCAAGAGATAGATATTTATCTAAAATGGTGTTGTAATTGATAGTTTTTATTTTATTATTATTAACAATGCATTGCACGTATTTGATTTTTTTTAAATCCGCCCTGTAAATAATAATAGATCGAACATAATAAATTGCAATATTCCGATGGGTGAGAGTCACGAAAGACAGCCCTTGAGGAAGAAGACAATGAATATTTTTTATTCATATATAAAGTACTCTGCACCTATAATATTCAAAAAATTATTTACATCAATCCTTCGATTTTGTTTTTACATGAGCTCCACAGGAGGCCCTGAGGAAAATAATTTCCCTCGAGTTCTATGTCATCTTTGGGAATATTAAGTGGAGGGTTTTTTTTTTAAGAAAAGAAGGGGAGGAAGGAAAAGAGTTTAAGGGGTGGGTAAGAATCTGGGGTTCAGTGTGTCCTGGTCATCCGTTTCCAAGACCTAGACCAACCTCACCCACGAACCCGGGCACCCCTGTGCTAAATCACCAAACGTAGCGAGCCACCAGGGATGAACTATTTGAGGTGTTGGACTGGTGTTGGTTATCAAATAAAGGTTCCCGGGGCGGCGGTACCCATTCCCGCCTCCCAAATTGATGATACATATAAAATCTAAAGTTAAATGCCGTTAATACTATAAATATGAGCACACCGGCTACAAAATCCACCTCCTACCTAAGCACTAAGCAGTCAGTGAAAGGTCCATTCATCGAACAGATCACTGAGTCTAAACTACCGAAGAAGAACTGAGCCTAAGCCGGGGGTAGTGAGTGAGGCTGTATGGCTGTATGACGAGGAAGGGATGGAGGGGTGGGGTAGGGGGAGGGGTGGGGGCTTACGGCCAAGACGCCTAAGCTACAAATCCACCCCGTATAAAAATCACTAAGCACAGTCCCTTAAAACGTGCTAAAACCTCGATTACTCGACTTAAATCCGCAGTCTTTATTGAAGGAATCCTCCACTCTCTCGCAGGTGAGACGACCGAACTAGGATAAGGTTTTATCGCCGATATTCTCAATCGGGTTTAAGCGCCTGTTAAACCTTGTTTATTCTGTAATTTGGTTCTAAATCACAATATTGCATTCAATGCAAGAGACCTACGACAAAACGATTGATTTATGATTCATATTGTTCATTAAATTAATGATCAAATAATGCGATTTAACTAACTTTGGACCTATTTTTTTTAAATACATTAAATGCTGGTTAAAGGAAACAAAATATTATCAACATGTTATAGGTATAATTAATACAATACACATCATTTACACACACAACTCTTAATAAATATATGCCGATTTATATATTTTTCATCACCGACTTGTATCTACATCATTTTATTGAATTTTCGTATTATAAAATGGGGGGCCTCTGCACGGGTAAGCCACCCAGTAAGGCATTATTAAATTATATTATAAAATGTAAATTATTGTACCACAATAAATAAATTACATGGACACAAAATTATATTTGTGGATATTACATATATAAATAACACATCTATCGGCAGGACCGTATTTAGAATCTGTGAATTGAGATGTTTAGAAAAAACTTCGTTTTTATATATTTTCGTATCCGAGGGGTGAAAATTGGGAACGATTAATTCATTTCGAAAAATTTTCCAGAACACAGCTTTAACACAAAAATGTCGTATAACATGCAAAAAACGCTATAGGTATTGATAAAGTTACTTATAATATTTTCACAATCTTAATTTGTGGTGCGGGTCCGTAGGCTGCAGCCTTGGTAGCCTGTGCTATCGTTTTCAAACCCCTATTGCAGATATATAAACTATATTCCTGCAATAAAAGGTTTTACTAGTTAATTATTACAAACGTACATCGATATGAAAATTAAAAAAAAAACTTTTGATAAGGCGCCGTATACCCGCTCAAAAATAAAAAGATTGAGAGATATGTAAATACGAATGTTAGAGAAAACGCGTTAATATTAAAAAACATAAAATTTGAGCAAAAATTGTGAAAATGTTTACTAAAAAGAGCAAAAATCTCGTAGGGAACATATAAAATAGCATTTAAAGAAACATTGTGAATTTTTTCATAGATATTACTTTTAAAACAAGTGAATAAAACGTGCTTAAAATAATTTTCGGAGCATACTTTGAGATTTTTTTCTATCGAGGGAATTTCATATAATTTGCGTTTCGGCATATTATCTTCCAAAATAAAATACATTTTTTAAGAGCTTAAAAACTCCAAATGTTAAAGCCGCCGCTATTCGAATTTCTACCGATTTCTTACATATCTCCCTTAAACTTGTGAAGTTTTTAAGCTCTTAAAAATACATGTTATTTTTTAAGATAATATCTAGATACGTTCCACGCCAAAACGTAAATTATATGAAATTCCCTCGATAAAAAAAATCGCAAAAATCCGAAAATTATTTAAAACAAGTCTATTTCTATTATTTTATAAGTTGTATTTGTGAAAAAAATCACAATGTTTCTTTAAATGATACTTAAGACACGTTCCACGAGATTTTTGCTCTATTTTAAATGAGTCGTGTTTTATTAAACATTTTCATAATTTTTGCTTCAATTTTATCGATTTAAATATTAGCGCGCTCTCTCCAACATTCGTAATTACATATCTCTCCATCTTCTTCTTTTCGAGAGCTGTTACGGGGCCTTAAGGGAGATGTGTAAGAAATCGATAGAAAGTCTGAATGCGGCGCCTTAATTAATACTATTATTCCTGTTCACACATATGATTTTCTACGGTTACCTTAACCTTACCAAGAACAATATCACAATTGCAAAATTCAAAGCTACAAATCAAAATCAACTGAATTCAATATACAACATATTCTGTCGGAGGTCAATTTTTTCAGGTGCCGTTTGTTTTTTTTTTCAATTGCTTTGTGTCTAAGTGAGCGTAGACAATAAAATTAGTATTAAAAATTTGAAGTTGGACATAAATACAAGAAGCGAAACAAATTTTGATACACGGTTGCAAAATAGGTAAAAAAAGGAATATGTAAAAATGGGTAGAGCATATGTAGAGTTTTGAAAAAACGTTCCTCAATATTGTGAAGCCTAAAAAAAAGCGATCTTGAAAAACACGATAGATATAATGCTTAGTTTGGGTACTATTATCAAACGAAATAAAAAGAATTTATGCCACCGTTCCTAGGTGCGTAACGGTCAGCATAGTTGCCTTCCAAGCATTTGATCGAGGATCGATTCTCGGCCATGGCAATTTTTTATATTATGATATTTAATTTTTTTTTAAATTTTTTAATTATTTTTTTTTACATCACGTGATTGCTCGTGAGTGTTAGTATCAAAGACATTTAAATACCTTCAGAAATACTTTCACCTTCAAAAAATCAACGAAATTAACGAATTCTTTCTGTATTCAAAATACGCCCATTAGACGGTAGTCCGCCAACGGTCGGGCGGTCATCATAGCGTATATCTTGTATTTCAATATCTTTGGTTAGTACTAAGATAATTTCCAAAAATTCTATTACGCATAACCAAAACGTTTTATATAATTTACAAATGACGTCACTTCATTGTTGACAAAATTAAAACCTTTGACACGTTCGATTTGGGCTTTTCTTTGCAAAACACGGTTTTCATTTTTTTAGCATCATTTTATGTAGGTAGGTATTTTAAGTTATACCTATCTACCGACAGCTATGTTTCGTTTTTGTTTAGTTAACAACTACCTTACTTACATAAGAATAGAGCAAAAATTATTTGTCAATCAATAACAATATAATGCATATTTATTTAGCCTTTAGAAGTGTGCAGTTTGCAAGCAAGAGAGCATTGTAAATAAGGCTATCAGTATTTCAGAATCGGAACGAACGCAGCCTCTGTATCTGCGCCCTATGCAGCCGAGGGTAAGGCAAGACAGATCAATATCCTACAGCTGCCAGAGGGTTGCTACAGAGCAGCCTTCCCTCCACCTACAACCTACTACAGTAGGATATAGAAATACGGGTTTTTGGCGGGTACAGGCTACCCTATGTACCCAACGTAGGCTATACTACGGGAGATACTAACTTGGGAACAGAGACGTGAACTGCTTTACAATAAACCTTCAACGGTATTGAGGTTCCTATAGCTATTATTGGCGGCGGACTTTCTAGATAGAGATACTGTCTATCGCTGAGATAGATATGTAAGTATGTATTTTATGTTTAAAGGTAATTGTAATAGGTAAAATATATGACATTTTTGAGTAAATTCTAGACAGACAACGTTTGTTTAAAATGCTTTATCAGATATTTGATTGATAAATTTATTCCCTAACGTGCAACTTCATACGCCGAGTGTTAAGGAACGTACTTGACTTATTTTTACCAGTGATTCCTGACATTATTTGGAGTAAAAAATTAAATGAAATTTTGTTCTCTGGTGACATTTTTGGTGTGTAACTCCACACACAAGGTCCTGAGGAAAATAATTCCCCTCAAGGTCTATGTCATCTTTAAGGGATACCGTGTGTAGGGTATTTTCAGGAAAGGAAGGAGACGAAGTTCTCCCATTGCAGTGCAAGGCAATGTTCCTTGAAGTCCCTCTCAACCAGTCTCTCACAAGGGCACCCCTGATAAGTCACAAAACGTAGCGAAAAACTTGGGGTCACCCATGGCAGAGGTGTTAGTTATCCAATAAATGGTTTCCGGGGCCACGGTACTCATACCCTTGCATACTAAATTTTGTTTTACATACTTACTTGCTTAATACAAAAAA
This sequence comes from Glyphotaelius pellucidus, assembly GCA_936435175.1. Lineage (NCBI taxonomy): Eukaryota > Metazoa > Arthropoda > Insecta > Trichoptera > Limnephilidae > Glyphotaelius > Glyphotaelius pellucidus. Next base: position 26,522,969 of record OW386538.1, on the reverse strand, counting down.
ATAATCAGCTGGTATTGGGCAGGTATAGCCGAGATGAGGGGTTGGGCGGTTACTCGATCGAGTGACAGTGATTTCACGTGGAATTATTGTTTTTGTTGGTTTTGAAAAAAAAACACAAAAAGTCACCGGAGATCAAAATTTCATTTACATTTTTTACTCTTAATAATGTCGGAAATATTTTAATGTTAATATTTTGGCAAGTCATTTTTTTTTTGCCTAATTCTGAATTCTTGAAAACAACTAGTTCTAAATGCATCAAACCTTTGTGACTTATTCATAAAACCTGAAGCATTCTTTCCAAAGTAAAAAATCACATTTTTACTATTATTATTATTCAGGTTAGTACTTCCGTACTATTTGATAAACCAAACTGCCTGTTTAATCAACATTTTTTTTTGTCTGAGTTCACCAGAAGGATTATATTATAATCGTTTATACCTAAATAAGTAGGTATTCTTATATAATTCTGCATTTTTACATTTGTTTACAGTAGGTGTTGTTAACAGAATTTACTTAGGCGTTTTTATTATAATATTTTTATAAATAATAAACACACAGTGGCATTAAAAATTGGTATAATACTTGCATAGATATATTTTTAATAATTATTTTTATGTCAGTGAAGGGAACTCGTCGTTGAGTTTGGTTTTGAATGAGGAGAACACAGTACAGGACTGTACAAAAAATAGCGAGATTACTAAATTCTGATTATAAACAAGGTTTTACTTATTAAAGTTAATGCTTTATTTCAAACTAGCTTTTCCCCGCGGCTTCGCTCGCATGGTATTACGGGAAATTACTGTAGCTGTTGAACTTATCAATTATCCCCCTCCTCCCCACCCCCACCCCTCCTGCATTCCATACATTCATTCCCTTACATTCAGTTTTCAAACATCTCGCCTGCCACCTAAATTTCATAAAGCTATTGCTCAAAGAAAAAAAGAATTATCCAATTTTGTTCATTCGTTCGGAATTTATGCGCTTACAAACATTTCGGATGCTTATTTTTAATTAAATATTTGGAAGTTTGTTTATATAATAAAAAATTACACTATTTATTATTCAGTCTTTATAATCGTTACGAATTATATTTTTAATGTAGGAACTCTTATCTGACATTTATTCCTTGCTTGTCCAAAAAAAACAAAACATATTCTAATATTTGAATTTTCTGGAACAGTAGCTAACCAGGGGGATGAGTACTTACCAGCTTAGAGCCCACAAATATATCAACATCGTTACCATGGAAACGATTTTTTTCTGACGTTAGAAATAACTCGCTTTTGTTAGCGACAGAAAACGTATAACAAATATAATATGTTAATATTTATAAATTCATAATGCCAGAGCTTGCCATCATATACAACAGACTGTAGTCTTCGCATATAATTTAGCTTTCTATTGGTGAATGAATTTTCAAAGTCTTTTTATTGGTTAATGCGTGAAAGCGTCATAAACGAACTCTAGCAGTTTCGCATTTATAGTATTAGTACGGATTGGCTTTGAAATAATCGAGTATTCTTTTGACAAGTCTTTTCAAAAACTCAGAAAACATAAAGTATCTATTAAAACGGATCTCCTACTTACGAACCCCTTTTGGGTTATAGTTTTATTAGCAGTAGCACGATGGGCATATTAAGTTAGTAAAAAAATGATCGTGTAATATTTAATTATTTGTGCTGGAACTTCGCAAATAAAACAAAAACACACTTTTTGGCAAAAATTTTTTTTTCTTGCGTGAATCGAAGCAGGCGGCTGGTGAAGCGGGAATTTAAACCTTATCGCCATCTACATAAGGAATGTTGTTGTTGGCGGCCCGATTCTAACTAGCACACAACGTTGTCCACCGTCTTAATGCAATTTGTTGGTAATGTTACGAGTGTTCATTTTTTTATAAGGATTCTAATTCTTAAAAAATTATATTAATTCTTTTTTACTTCTTCGGGAAGAATATAAAATAATTTATCATTTCGCAAATATATTTATTAAGCATTTGTTGGGTGGAAAATAAAGGAATTTCAATATTATACGTACACCTTAAAAATGATTGTTTTAATGTGTTATTGTTGGATTTAATATAATCAGTCTTTTTCATAGATGTCTTCAATTTTTAATAATGTTGTTGATGGGAATGAAGTTTGTTTTTCGGTATTACTTTAATATTGGTCTTTGTACCACCCTTAAAAGCCGTACAATTTATCTTATTATGCTCCTCTCGGTTCAATAATTCCATGACAAATTAAAGAGTGGAGTCATTTTTTAAATTATCTAATTTAAGAGTTTATCTAAATAAATACTTATTAATGCACTTAAAAGTTCACATAATGTCTGTTTCGTTTCATATGTTGGTCAACTATTACTCCGAGATACTCTATTGCAGTCGTATGTTTTAGGATGGTATACATGAGCTATTACGGACAGTTATGTCACATTTTTTCGGTGTATAATTATTAAAATCATGGGGTAAATCCTGAACTTAATTATTGATAAAGGAAAAAAAGTTTCCCGTGTTTTCCGTAGGTTATACGTAATACCACTTTCATTAAAGATTAGTTTAAAAAAATCATTAACACACATGATAAACGGTAATGAGCCCAATACAGCGCCTTGTGGTATACCAAAATCTCTTCTAAGAGGTAAAATTAAAGTGTGATTTATTTTTAGTGTTCTTTTGTGTAGATAAGTATTTAACCAATTTGATGCCTCGTATTGGTATTGGTTTACCAGTACTTTTCATTGAGTTTAAAAATAAATATTATTAGATATAGTCCGAACTTCCTTCTATCGCATAACGCATGATTTCATGTCAATTCTTAATTGTACAAAGTTACTAACATACCCTCAGATAAATCTTCCTGATTATTAGGTTTTAAATTGATAAAACAAAAAATTAAATTTTTTTACAACCTTTTTGAATTATTTCCTAGCTTTGTAATTTGAAAGATGAGCTATTTGATATTTCATTCACACCGAAGGATTGTTCTAGCCAGTGTCAAGAAGTGAATGGTGTTAGTGGAATGTTTATAAGTGTAGGTCAAAATTTAGTTAGCACTTTATAATTTCAAGTAGATACATAACACATAAAATACTTATTAATCTTACAAAACACAATTGACACTTTTTATTAATTTTAGGGGTAAAAATTAATTGTACTTTTGTATTGGAAATCTCACAATTGCGATTAGGTCTACGTTCATGTCGTTAACTTTAAAAAATGGCTCCATAGTATCTTGTTCTTTCTGCTTGGGTACATTCAAAACTATATTGGGTTGTCTGTGTTCACATAAACGAACAATAAATTGAATCATTTCTTTGCAACAGATTTCAGATTTTCAATACCCACGAATTATTACTCAAAATACAAAAAAGGTGCGAGATTAATTTTAAAAATGCACGTAAATTAGTCAACTGTGAGTTGTTGCAATTTGAACAACTAAATAAACCATTCTGATTTATTATTACTAATTAGATATGTTTAGTGTTACTAATTTTTTTTTTTTACATGAGCTCCACACAGGACGCCCTGAGGAAAATAATATAAATAATATGTCATCTTTGAGGATGCTCTGTGGAGAGTTTTTTTAGAAAAGGAAGGGAAGGAGTGTTCTGGGAAGGAAAAGGGTTGAAGGGGTGGGTAGGCATCTGAGGTTCAGTGTGTCCTGGTCATCCGCCTCCAAGACCTAGACAAACCTCACCTCATGAACCCGGGCACCCCTGCTAAATCACCAAACGTAGCGAACCACTTGGGGTGACCTATGGCAGAGGTATACACAATGTATGTAAAATAACATTTTAGAGTAATCAATAGAAGAATTCCTAAGCCATAAAGACCTAAGTTTAAATATAAATCTAATTTTAATTGATTTAGAATATATGAAACGATTGCTGAATAAAATTGAATTTTCAAATCGCTGCTAATTCTGAATAAATTCTTATGAAAACTAGGGCTGATCATAAACTAGGGCTGATCATAAACTAGGGCTGATCATAAACTAGGGCTGATCATAAACTAGGGCTGATCACAAACTAGGGCTGATCATAAACTAGGGCTGATCATAAACTAGGGCTGGACGTATTATCGTATATCTCAGCTGATAGTTGTGTCTTTTGAAATATTATTATGTTGGTAAAATAATACCTACATTGACGACTGTACGTATTAAGTTAATAACATAACAATATACTACAGATACATTTGTTTGCTGAACAGATAACGTTTATTTATTGGCTCCCTTGTGGGTATTTGTAAATGTAAAGTTTGAAGGTCTTTATTTTTTAGGAAATTCGAAAATAATATTGATTAATTGTATGTTTAAGCACTATGAGGAATTTCTAAATGCCATTTTCAAGGAAAAAAATATTTTTTAATTTAATTTAAGGACTTGCGTTAGGTATCAATTATAATCATGGAATAAATTAATATGAAATAAACCATTTTTCATGGTAATTGCCCGCAATATTCGCTTTTCAATCCGCCTACGCTTTTAACTGATTTGTTGGCCTCCGTGGTCGGAGGGCAAGGCTCTCGACTAGCAATCCGAAGGTCACAAGTTCAAATCCATAATTTGTGTTATTCATAAGTAATTAATTAAAAGTAGTATATAGTGTATTCAGAATGGAAGATACTCTCAGTTAGGCCCTAGTGTAAGACCACCATTCAGAATCGAAATGTTACTTTAAACGGCTTTAGCCGTGTTTGATAAACAAAACTGAAAAGCTTGGTACTTCCCCACCTTTTTCTTCCTATCTTCTTACCCTCCCCACCACCCTGGGTCTCACAACAAACTCACAACTGGGGATGCCATATTCCCCTAGTTCCAGACGGGAGCAGTTGGGAGGTATTCACGTGAAAAAAACTGAAAATTTTAATCAAATAGAAAGTTAGAGGATAAGTCCGTCATTTGGTCACTTCAGAAATGCATACAAAAAATACCTATTTAAAGAATTCAGCGAAAGTTTCTAGGATTTAATAATTTTATGTTAAATATTCCCTTAGCACAAGTTAACTATACATTTTTATTAAATACCTTAAAAATATATACACTTGGGGATCGGCGAGGGATAAGCGACCTGTGTTTCTTTTTTTAAAATGGAAATTCAGAGCTCGACTGTTGCGAATTCTTGAGTGCAGTCAATTTAAAAATACCTACTCTCACAAGGCATAAGGACCTATTTCAATGTCACTATTCAAAAACAAATTATGTAGGAAATACAAAATCCTCGCTTACAAAGTTTAGCAAACAAATATACAAAATATATCGACATTTTTAATGAAACAATATATATATTTAAAACGCATTTAAACATTTTTTTATGTCGAAATATTACTTCTGATATTTTCAGTATATTATTGTTATTATTTTTTTTTTCAAATTTATCCAATTGTAAGCCATCTATTGTTTTTTACTAGCGTAAAAAAATGTGTACATTCTGTACCCAACACAAAAACCCCATGAACACATAAAAAAGAGTAAATAAAAAATTTAAGAACGAAATTTTAAGGGAGTAATCTAGTCTAGAAGCATGAATTGTAGGTGTTTTTTCAGGAGCAATAAAAAAACGTAATATTTGTACAAATCATTATTTTACCAAATATTGATTAAACATTAAAAAAATTAAATGAAAAAATTCAAAAAGCTACAGGATGTTGAAAGGGGGAGTCTAAAAAAATGGCGCGCCCTGATTGACACGATCGCAACCCTCCTAGTATTCTAAAAAAAAAAACAAATTAATTCTTAATCCAAACAAATTCGGCTATAGCCAGAACTAAGAAAAAGTAAAAAAAAATATTTTTCGCAAAACGGCGGCTGTCTGAAATAAAAAAAAACACTTTTTTACCAGTTTTTTTGACTTTCAAAATTTTTTAAAAATAGTTACAATTTAAATTTTGTTATAGTTTTAGTTCCTGCCATAGAATAATGTATAGAGAAGGCTCAAACCAAATTTCAAGCAAATTGGTTGCATATAACTTAAAATATCGTGTCAACCGTCTCGAAAAATGTGATTGTTGATTGATGTGAGAAAAATGCATTTAAAATTTTGTTCTATTCAGATTCTGATTAGATTTCGTCTAAACCGCGATATTAAAATGGTTATAACTTTTAAAATAATGCGAATTTCAAAAAATCCTTTTAGATTTTGAAGTTAATTTTGAATATTTTTATTATATTTGAATAAACTTTGAAAATATGAAGAATTTTTTTTTTTCTAGAGTTGAATACTGCCATAATAATATTGAATGTATTAAGGTATCTTTACGGTATAATTATTATATATATCCAACCATTGAGGTAGGTACTTATCTAAGTAAGTAATGTTTAGAAGAAAAACACTTTTTTACAATATATTATGTGATATTTAGTTGGACATATAGAGCGAATGAACGAAGAATGGATGAAAACATGGACGATCAAGTAATTCTATCTACTTGAGTCGGGTCATGTCAAGAGTCAGAATAAAAGGGCATAATTTTTTATAACAAATGGTAAGCTATATCTGGCTACTTAACTTAACAATCAACATCTCAACAACCACTTGTCAATCATTTTTCAATGCGGCGGGAATCAAACCCGAAACCTTACGAAACGTGGATACCAAAAATGCAAACCTTACCGAAAGCCGCCGTAACTCGTACAACAGGTAACATTTTCACCTCGTCGAGCATCAAGAATACGTCAAGCTTTCGCATTGAAATGTAAAAACATCCTTATTCCATAATCACTAGAAGAGGCTTTAGTGCTTATTGTAAGCTTAAAGTTAACGAAAAAAACAAAACAAAGGTTCTGGAAATTTGAGTTATGATTTAGACTCTGATAACAACGGAGACCTTTAACACTTAAATTTTCTACCATTTTTCTATTAAAATATGTGTGTACCTAACTACAGCCGGTCTTTTTGTGTTCATAGATGTGAATTATAATATTTAAAATTAATAAGTTTTATTTTCCTAGACATTTGTATATCTTCAAAATGTATTATTTTGTTGTTGTAAATTTCTACGCAAGAGTAAATTGATAATTTTTACTTCAAAATAGATATATGTAATTCATTAATAAGATTTTAAAAAATGCGCTAATTTTTGTCGGCAAACAATTAAATCATGTTTTTCTTCATTCCGTCCACTGTGCGCCAGAATTGTTATTAACGTTATTAAAATAAAACCACCTGCTCTCTATACGTACGTAGGTACACCTACATATATACACATATATATAATCTTAAAATATTTCAGATGATGACTATCGAAAACGATTTTAATGTTTTTGTTTTAATTGTGACGGTTTTAAATGATAACATATTATTCGTAGCTGATTTAGAAGAGAGAAAATTTCTCCACCTTGGCAGGTACACTTAGATTTTTCAGTAAGCGACGGAGAATGTGTATTTTCGCTGTTATCACCGCGTGATATTCTCTGATTAGGCCTAAAATAACTGTTTTATTTACTGTCATAATACCTATCAAAAAATAGATGCCATGCTCTGATTTACTGAAACTGATTAGATTCTTTAAAGCCATAAAATTAAAATTTCAAAATATTTATAATTTTAAGTGTTTGATTACCTGCAATAATTCGAGCTGGTACCAGAATAATTATCTTTGAATTAATTTTGTTTCTAATGATATTATGATTTTTCTAGAAAAATCATTAACGTACGCACATACTTCTCTAAGTAAGTTTACCAATGCTTTTGGGATAGGTACCTAGAAAAATCTGCCTAGATAAGCGTTAGCCTTTTTTATTTTGAATTTACCGAAGAATGGATTGAAAACATTTAAAAAATATTGTAACCGAAAGCTGGTTATTTTTAAAAATCTACGCAAACGTGAGTTTGTTTTTATTTTTCAATTTGATTATCTTATACTTTAGGTACAATTATTTCTACATAAATGTAGTTTTTTTAAATAAATTTGAAATCCAATAATTTTTTTTTTTAATTATTTAGATTTTCTTGAAATAAAATTGGAGCTTGTTGCAAATGAGGTTGTCTCCTACAACGAAATTTCACATATCGTATTAACTAGAGCATGGTGAAAACGGTATTTTTAAAAAATAAGCTGTCAAAACGTTGACATTTGCGGCCGGCCGAAAAGCGTGTGAGATCACGTTATATGCCCGGCAATACTATAGCACTGTCATTCAAAATATGAATTGTACTACGTGTGATGTCACGAGACACAATCGCAAACAATGTTTACTTTAAAAGCTCACAACTTCGACATTTTGAGAGATATCTTAAAACAAATTTTAATTACGCTATTAACACTTTAAATATAATACATTTTCATAAAAATAAAAATGATGAGACTACACTAGAGTGGATTCCAAGGTACCTCGGTACCTGTACTTTAAACCTACCTACGTACCCACCTTTGTATTGTGATATCATATACCAGTGCGGTAAGGTACGTAAGTAGGTACCTACCTAGTATTTTAGGTAGGTATGGAAGAATGTACTGGAGGTAGGTATAGATGTTATGCTATTAGGAAGACATCGTTTGCATGCCAGTTCTTTATGAATGATTCATTTGGTGTGGCATTTTCATATTTTTTTAAATGTATATTAGAAACCATGAGTAATAACTCCTTCACTTACCAGTTTGATTCCAGGGGATGCCGAGTGAGAAAAAAGTTGATAACTTTTGCCAACAAGTGTTGTGCCAAAAAAACACCGTTCTTCACATCAACATCTTGCAGTCAAATAGAGTAACACTTGACGTAATCCGTGAGCTCAGATATGACAAAATATTCACCAGTCCTCCACACAACACGCTTACTTTCCACTCGAGACGTATTGTCCGGATTAACTCGAGTCGGATTTATTTCCCACTGGATGACGATAATCACTAGAAATTATGTCAACAAGTTTAGCGAAGCCATCCTTCAAAAGTTAGCTAAGCTGTGGCGGACTTCGATTTGTTTACAATAATCTCTTAAGTCCTCGAGGTAAGGAAATCCTCGAAAAAAAAACAACACCGGCCGCGAACAAAACAAACGCCACTGCGACCGGATTACGTCAGGATCTCTTCAAATAAATAATAAATTCCACGCACAATAATAAACTGAACGGTCGCGCTATGATTTGCGGCGATACGGGGTTTAGCACTAAATCCCGCATAAAAGTATTAAAAAAGTCTTATGTGAGCTTATGCGGCCCAGCGCTCGGCGGCCTCTGACGGCCTGACTCTAATCTCGTCCACTTCCCACCGAGCTTTGCAGCTAACTCCAATATTCTATATATCATCCGGCTGCTCTGCGCGGCGGTGCTCCCCGCGCCCCTAGCTGCACTGATAGACCTCTCGCCTCTCTCTCCGGCCCTGTCTACGTGCGCACGAGCCAGAGCAGGACGACTCCACCCTTTATCTGCAGCTCCGTCCTGAAACGCAGATAACGGTATCAGATGGGAGATAGGAGTTCGGCAGTCGCTTTTCCGCCTCGCTTCTGCCGTACAAGCGGGCGCGTTGTTTTCAGCGAGAGCGAGACGAGCGGAGGGAGTTGCTCGCGAAGGACGGGGCGCGGAGAGAGACCCCGCCCCTAGCAGATAATGAAGACGAGCATGTGATGTTTTGGAGTATAATGCACGAAGACGCGAAAATAAACTTTGACTACACTTAAGTCACGTTTCCCATCTCGTTCTATCTTGCGGTTTTCCCGGTGTGGGTGGTGGATTCGTCCCTCTCTCGTCGAAGTTATTATTGGTATATTGCAGCCAGTGCAGTAGACGATTGAAAGTCAATGCGGCCGGCTGAGGGTTGTTTGGTAGAAGTCTGGCTAGATGATGGGTGCTGGGTACTGGGTGCAGGGACGTCACGTGGCTCCAGGACCAAGACGGGCTAATCTGATAAGCTGAAGTTTCAAACAATTGAACAACTATTTTAATAAGGGATATATTTCCCAGACCAGGTGACAGGGTTGAGCCCTGTGCGTTTTCACCAAACTTCTGAAGTATTCTATTTTATGAATAAATGTAAAATGATCACAGCAAGCATTATGTTCGTTGATTTTTGTTATGCTACTTTCTCCTTCTTGAGCCAACGATTCGGACAGTATTGCGGTACCCTTCCATCAGGGCAGATGTATATGGAGTTGATTGAAAACATCTTCTCTGATGATGGACCTAAAACAATTTTCAATTATGTATGCATTAATATTACACAGAAGGATCTGAGATTTCCCTCAGGGCCTATGTCGTAATTTGAGATGTTGTGTTAAGGATATTAGAGTTCAGAAGAAAATGCGAAACAACATGATTTAACTCTCCTAAAATCAACAAACGCTCTTGAAAAATGATCTGATTACTCAGAATACATCATGGCACTAATTCGTTTGTGAAATTGTATATTTTTTTAATTGGGAGCCATAAATATATAACTATTGCATTAAGTACTGTGTATTTTAAATTATCTACAACACTAGCAACTTTTTATATAATTTTCGTACATAACTTTAGATTACTTTACTGTGCGCGTAATGTAAAGTATACGAAACACGTTACAAATGTAGGTTATGCACCATCTCTTTTTTCGGCCCAATTCCCGTAGAGACCAAAGACAAAATTTTTCACATTACGCGATCGCTTTTTTCATCTCTATTTTTATATACACATGAACCATGTTGTTTGCTGTGATTCCAACTGAAATCGTAGATACGAAAATAGAGATGAAAATAGCAGTAGCAATATAACTGACAAATACGTATGTATAATAATCTTCATCGCATAAGTTATGGAAAAGACCTAAAAATTGTTCTTTTATCCTTTTGAACCTAAAAATTGTATTCTTATGATTGAATTATATAAACTAAGGCCCAGTTGTTTCATTCGAAAGGTTCTTCGGAGGTCATCAGGACAGGTTGTTTAAAAAACTTTGACCAATTCATTATTTTGAAGTTAATTTTCGCGTTCTGTGGGAGTTCTTTTCAGGTTCTGTTTTAAGTTTTATGAAACAACTGGCCTATAATGATATAATAACAGAACATAAATATAACTTACACAGAACGTTAATATCTGATGAATTGTTCTATTTTTTTGATACAACCCATCTTTAGTACGTTTCGACTTTCTATTAAATTGTAATAAGCTGACAAGCTTAACAACTTGAAAGATGTCCTCTTTCGGAGATCACTGATCTATCAAAAGTTAAAACCAACTTAGAACCGGCATTTAAAGGGAACATTTAAACTGTCAAAAAACGAAATGGCGCTGAATGGTCTTTCGATGACAATATTACGTTTGAATTTATGTGAAACAACTCAACTTAAATGGGCACGATTTAAAAATTTCCTTTTGCGAAATTGTTTCAATATTTCTCCCATGAAAAAGAAAAACAAAAAAATGTACAACTGCTTTAAAAAATTATTGACTTATTGAAGTCCTGTTTTATCCCGGCTATTTGGCATAAATTCATTTGTTCCGGTTCAAGATGGTGGCCGTTTAGATTCAGTAAATATTATATCTTTAAGTGTGCAATTATAATACCAACATAGAATATGATAAAATTGCGCAGCAAATAAAATTATGTAGCGTTCTCCATTAGCGTACAAGATTCAACCAGAAAACTCCACAATATGAAATTCCAGGGATCCTTTCTAAGCGCTGAAAATCAGGAAAACTCCCTGATAATTTTTTCCTGTAGTCCACCCTTTAGGGTTGCTTTTCTAGGGGGCCCCTTCCACTTCCCGCCAGCCAATCACCTCGCTGGGGGGCGTGACCCAGGGCAAACAACATGGCGCCCGAAGCCGAACTGAAAAGAGCTTTTTTGTTTCCACACCCGAAACTATTTTCGCACTGACGTTTGTTTCTGCGTCGATTTCTTTCCATGTTTAGACATTTTAGACAAATCAATCGAATAATGATGTGTTTTTGATCATCTAATGATAAGTTCGTATCGTATTTGTCAGTATTTTGTGTTTGTGGATTGTGACGTTTGGTTTCAATTGTATTTTTCATCGATGTTTTGTTGTCCGTCTGTGCTTGCGTCTGTGTTGGTACCCGCTGTAGGTACCCCTTTTAAACGTCAAAATTTGTTGTTTTTTTTTCGGAAATGTTTCTAGAATGAAAATTCTGAAATCAAACAACAATATGTTAGTATTATGAATTAAATTGATATAGTGATTGGAAATCAATGTAAAATATCACTTTAAATTATTTTGAAAAAAGCTTTTATAAAATTGTCAAGTGCAGTGAAATATTTGTGATTTTTTTATAGGTGACAGATTACATAAAAAATATTACATTAACTAGGAAAATAATTAGGTGCTTACTAAAAAAAAAACACTTGCGTTTAGCCTGCGACGGTTCCTTTCTTATAATTTATTTAATAGGTTAGTAATCAAATAACGTAGTTGATAGGTACTAAATCCACGTGAAAGTTTTGGATATAAAAGAGTGTGTTTGTTTTTCAGTGTGTACCTACGTCTACAGTAATAAATTAATTTCTTGTCATAAGGTTGTACTAGGATTTAAGGTCAGATTAGTTTAACCATTTCATTGTTTAAACGGTGTTATTTATTTAAAAAAAACTCAGATTGTTTTGTTTCTAAAGAAAAATGAAAGCTTATGAGCTCAGAATCATTAAAAATAATATTTTTAAAGAGCACAACGTTTACAGATATAATTCCTATGGCCACCTATTTGAAAAGGTGGAGTGCCGTTTGGTAGTAAATATTTGTGCCAAGAAATTTGGACTCGGCATTTATATACGGCGTGTATTTTCTTAACTACGTATAAATTAAAATAGAATTAAAAGTCTTAGCTGAGGTTATCCTTAAGGAGCAATGGTTGTTCATATGGTGCTCTTTCTGTTGGACAAATACAAATAGTAGATTAGCTTTAATGACAAAAAATAGTTGAAAATATTTAATCACGCTTTAACTTTATTGGTACCTGTGTGGAGGCTTACTTTTAAGATATTGTCTAATAATTCTAAAATGGGTAACCATTAAATTTGTTTAAACGATTATAGGTACCTACTTAAAACAAAAAGATTTTTTTGTCGTACAATCACTTTGTGGTTTGACATATTAGTGAAATAAAATAATTATATTTATAACAATTGTAATAACAATTGTTTATAACCAAGAAATTTATTTATTTATTACGACCGACTGGTTTTGTAATAAAATAAATAAATTTCTTGTTTATGAACAAATTAATCGTTTTATTTCATTTGCGATTTGAGTTACGCAGGAAAGTAATAAAAAAATAATACATATTTTGTATTTATTATGTAGTTTAGAGGTTAATTATTGTGTACGTTAAACATAAATATTTGTTAGATTTAGATAATTAGGTACCGTTGACGTTTTTTACATCCAAATATTCTAAATAACCCCTCATTTGTTTCACTTTTCGGAACAACTCATAGGTCTCATAGAAACGTTGTATCTCTCGAACTATCATAGTGAGAAATATAAAAGAAATGGTATTAGAAAGAAAAAAAACACCACGCTTTATATTCAAATACAAAAGTTAACTACAAGAAGTAAAATGTACGCCTTTACGAAACCAAAGTTTCGTATCGCAATTTGAAAAATATTATCAAATTTTGGGAATTTTTTATTAATTATTTTTACATAAAACGACAAAAAGTCAGGTAAAAGCACCGTTTGTTACATTTGTCTAAAAAAATGTGTAAGCATTTTTTATTCTTTAACAGTAAAAGGTGAGCCATTTTAAAGAGTTTTTCATATTCCTATGCAAAATTTTTATATTTTAAAAATTATTTCGAATTATAAAATTTGATTTAAGCGTATTTTATCTCCTTTCAAAGTTAGTTTTTAGTATTCGGACACGTTCAGAAATATTCCATTTATTTAGATTTTATTGCAAAGTGAAAATATTTTGACCCTCTGACAAAACGGTGACCGGCCAACTCGGAATGAAACCAACTCAGAACCATCTCAGATAAGCCATTTAGATTGATAAAAAATATATATATAAAAAATTTGTTAAATAGGTTATGTTAGGTTAGGGTTATCGGCTAATTTAATATTATTTTTTTCATAGATTTTAATGACTTTTCAAGGAGGTGTTGAGTTGACATTATTCCCAGTTGGCATGGAACCGACAAAACGTGGCCTTCGCCCTAGGGGTTAAAATATGAATCACTTTTCTGTGTCTGATTTTTTAAATTTATTTACACCGTTTTAAATATATTTCTTTATTATCTACAGGTAGACGGGTAGGTACCTAGGTACCTACTTATCCCGTACAAAATCTATGTAAGTACCCGTAATCATTTATATTTATTATATCTATCCGATCTTCCATCATCCCTGGCTTTACAAGGATTAAAGATTATTATCAATCTAAATAACAGGTAGGTAGGTACCTTGCCTTCGCCCATATTAATATAAATTAATTGTTGCTGATTGTATGCATTATTTTTTTGATGAATTGTACCAAATTGCATCAATGTCAGGTAGATAAAAGAGACATGATAATAAGATTTGATTAATTACAGTTGTAGATAATTATAGATATTTTCAATACAGGCTTCAATATCGAATGATGAAAGTTATTGTGGATTCACATAATACATAATATGACTTAATGTGACGGTTGTCAACTGGGCAGGGCTGTTTATTAAATTCGTGAATTTTTTTTTCCCGAATAAAGAAAAAAGAAGTTTATGTAACTGGTAAAAAGTTTATGTACGTTTGCACAATTCGGAAAACCCAAGAAACATTAAATGTATTCTTTCTGAAAATAATAGTTTTTTTAAGTAATTTTATAGCTTCTGCTTTATATTTTGTAATTTTTAAAATATAAAATTTGTGTAAAATTACAACCATATCATAATCATCTTGTGAATATAAAGCGTAACTAAGTACAAAATAAAGTAATTAGCAGAAGTAACGGGCGTTTTACACGATGCTTTTTTTCATAATATTCCCCATACGGAAACTACGTCGGAACCCTTAGGAAAAATCTTTGATCTAGGCTAACGGCAATTTCATACCATTTTTCATTGGTTTATAAGTAGTTGTCATTAAAAAAAATTTGTTGTTGTTAATGAACACTTCTTTAGCACCGTTGTGATTTGAAACTCGATGAAACGAAAAATAGCGGCACTAAAAAGAGACAAACACATACACCTATAGGATTAAGTCTGCGAGAGAATGAGATAGAATTATCGGTCTCCTCTTTGTGCGGTGCTTCTTAGCCTCTCCACTCTTGTCTACTTTAGTTTTCTGAAGGTTTCGCTTCTACCGCGTGTGAATTTTAGTTGGTTTGTCTGGATTGCGAATTTGCGATTTCTGGATTGCGAATAACCTAACTATATTTTAAAATCTCCCACTACCACCCCGGTAAGCGGAAAAGGTCGCTTGTGTCGTGATGGAGGTCTTAGCCAGCTGAGGAATCGAAGCCTGGGTGGGACCCAAATGTGATGGCAACTCAGCCTCTAACCGGTCAGAAAAGAAATAAATATTTGGGTTTGTACTAAACCGTAAAAAAACTGGCAACGCCTTGAACATAAACATAGATCTCATTAAACCATCTGTCTTTGTCGTAGCCGTCTACAAATCACAATAACAAATTGATTAAACTAAATAAAAATTAAACATTTCCTCCGTAGTTATATAAAGGGTGTTTTTTTTAAAGGTTTGGTTTTTAAACTGGTAACATTGTTTCTACAGACTGTCAATTTGACAGTTGACAGTACGTTTTGCCATTTCACTTCGAATCGACTGACGTCAGAACGTGCGCTTGCAAATTGTGCAAATTTATTTTGAAAATCATGGTTCGGTTCGCCAAACTTATCGTGCACTACGTCCATTTTAATGTCGACATAATCATCCATCCGAGGAAGTTATTCGGAAGATTATGGATCATTTATGCACCACGTACACTCTAGTGAATAATACGCATTCACAAAGACGACAAAGAAGAAGTTATTGCCGCTGTGGAGAGTAGTGTTGAGGAGAATCCGAATGAGTCGATTCGCCATCGTGCAAAGCAATTGCAGCTGTGCCTATCCACTTTGTGGAAGATTCTGCGGAAAGATCTGGGTCTATTCCTCCACGATCGTGTGATCTCACACCATTAGATTACTTTCTTTAGGGATATGTGAAGTTACTAGTCTATGCTGATAAACCAGAGACGTTGGACCATTTTAAAGTCAACATTCGCCGTGGTTTTGCCGATATATGGCCACAGTTGCTCGATAAAGTTGTCGAAAATTGGACTTCAAGATTGCGCTTCACTTGAGCTGGCCGTAGCCCTCATATGCTCGAAATCATATTTAAATAATAATGGCATAAAATTATCTATTAAATAAATCCAATATCATAGACATTAATATTATTTTTAAGTGTTTTTTTTTTCATTTTGAATTTGTATACCTCTAAAAAAAACACCCGTTAGTAACGACAGATTGCAATTGATATCCGCCGTCTTAGACTGTGCGTAAATCGTTATCAAAATAGGACACACAAAACCATATGAAAAGACGAACCACAATATGGAAACTGGATGTAAAAAATCATGTTGTAAGACGCCCATAAAGAAGGTAATAAATACCACAAAACGAAGAGCGATAATGCCCATACCACATTAACACGAACCGTAATAAATCATATTTATAATGCTTGCACTTCGCTGAGAATCAAGACTGCAACAAATTCACCGTCAGATAAATCTAACACTACCATCGCTTTGCATCAAGAAGAGACAGTCGATAACCCTGTATGGGTAAGACGATCGGCTAATAACGATTTTTTTTAAGAGCTTTAAAATTTAAAGTGTTTAAGGTACATTATGTAATAAATCGATAGAAATGAGGTATGCCGTGGCTTAAGGCTCCGTAGTAAGTTTTCAAAAAGAAAAAGAAGAGGATCTAAAAGGGAGATATGTAAATTCAAATGTTAGAGGGAGCGCATAATAATTTTAAAAAAACTATTATGATTATTGACTAAAACTTGGCTTATTAAAAAAAGAGCGAAAAATCTGTCGAAAACTGTTTAAAGTAATATTTAAAAACACACTGTGAATTTTTTAATATCTAAAACATGTTAAATAACCGAACAAAACGAGTTTATGATAATTTTCGAAACATCCTTAATGATTTTTATCTATGAAGGGGATTTCATATAATTATCTTTTCGGCTCTACAAATGTCTAGATATTGTCTTGAATCAACATAAGAGCTTAAAAACTTAGAACGGGTTGTTTCAAACAATTCATCAAATATTTTAAGTTAATTTTCACGTTCTGTGTAAGTTCTATTCAAGTTCTGTTATTACATCATTGAAAATTAACTTCAAATACTTGAGGATTGTTAAAATTTTTTTAAACAACCCATCCTTAAAGTGTTCAAGGGAAATATTTTATGAATCGGTAAAAATTCGGATTGCGGAGGCTTAAGAAAGTGGAGGTTGCATAAAACCTTGCAGCTAAAATGCAACGTAATATTATATCGTGAGGGTCATATTTTATTTATAAATGGCCGTATTGGCAATGCATTTTTTCAATTCCACAATGTTTTATTTTTATATTTCCTAGGTACATAATATCGGTTTCTCTAATTTTTTAACTTCTTTTTTCAGTGGTGTAAGATATAAAAACACTCTTCACGATATTCTTGGATAATTCTGATATGGTATTAATTCTGTCAAAGGTATTGATAATTCTGACAAACCTACCTAGCGTTAATTAATTGTGAAGTATTGTCAACCATAAATATTATTTTATCACCTGTTCAAAATATGAGGAAAAAAATATTCTATACAGGCGAAAAATTAGATATATGGGTCACTTGCTAATTATATTTTTCCAGTGTTTTCATAGCCCTTGAAGTGTAATGCGATCCAGACAACACGATTACTCTACGGTATATTGAAACGGTATCAATTTTACTTGACAGGCATTGACGAATCATGATTAGATGTGTCATTATTTATAAAAAAAATATATAACGAAAAACTTGAGATATCCACGCTTAGCTAAGTACTTACGTAAGTAGACTAGATATCTACGAATGTGTCAAAAGTTGAAGTAAAAAAGGTATAGAATATTTGGACCGTTTTGGTAGCGCTTTTTTATTTTTATTCTTCCAGCTGAAGTCTCTATCGTCCATATGATTTACTGCTGTTTGTCTTACGACATTTGGTGAATTTCTACGAAGTCGACTTTATCATCGAAGTCGTAGGGTTTCTTACCATTTCTTATTTGTTTTACGGCGTTTATCATAAAAATATCTTGTTTTGTGAGCGTCCCGGGACGTTTTTTCGACGACGGATTATGGAAGATTTTTATTTATTTGCTGTGTCAATACGGACGACGTGTTTGAGGTCTCTCTCAAACGACTAACTAATGTTTTTATTTGTCTGTTTCAATTGTGGGAGTATTTGAGTGCTTAAAATTAAGCTGGGTTATAAAATGTAAAAAACAAGGAAACCTAAATCACTCCTCACGTCTTTCGTGAACTTTTAACCTACCTAGGTAGCTGAAATGGTGACTTACATAAGATTTTAAAGAACAAGATATCGCCCATCAATATTAGGAATAAACATTTTGTAAAGATAAATATTACCACACAAACCTATATTATGCATTGAAAAAACTTTTAATCAAACATTTATTTAGAATTAAAAATTGTCATCATCAATAATTTATTATTTAAAGTCTACTGCGTAACTAATTAGTAAAAACATTTATTAATGCATAAATAAAGCAAAATAAATATAGATTGGTTTGAAATAAAGTAAAATTGAACACCAAAAATAATGGCATCGATATCCGTGGTCAAGGGGTAAAGCTCTCGAATAGCAATCCGGAGGACACGGGTTCAAATGCGCAAGTAGTTTGTATATGATTAATTTGTGCCATTAATATACATAACATATTTTTGGCCCTGGTGTAAGACCACCATTCAGGCTTAAAATAGCTTTAGCCGTGTTTGGTGATCAGATCTGAATAGCCAGGTACCTCCCCATCTTCCACATCCTCATATCCTTCCCCTCCCCACTACCTTCAGACGTCCGACATACCCCACTTAGCGATGCCATAGTCTCACTGGCTCCAGTTGGTTGGGATCATAAATTTAGAGCCTAGATTTCTGGAATATTCAATTTTACTGATCGTAGTCATGACAAAATGTAGGTATGTACTACATAATTTTTGATTTCTATTTTAGTTAATTGGGGAAACAAACAGTTACCTTTACATATTTTATTAAGGTAAATACATATTACATGGTTGCATCAACCAGCGAAGTTTCCGCAAATATTCATAATATATATCAAAAAAACATAGATTAAAACATTAAAGAAAACAAAGTGGTAGAAAAAGAAGAGAAGTAAAATGTAAAAAAAATATAAAACACAGATTAAATTATATATGATAGATACAATTAAATTAAACTGTGAAACTATATAAAAAATAACACATTTTCGCATCATAAGATACTGTTCAAGGATAAACATGATTAGCCATTTACCAGCGCCCTTGGGGTGATTTTGCACAAAACGGTGCTGTATAAATCGTCCAAATATTATAATTATTTTTATAAAAAGAGAAAAACAACATAATGAGAATGAGAAAATAACACACAGCCGGAGTAGAGGGTTCGTAATTAACAATATGTTTTAATTGTTTCTATTTTGCATTTAGTAAATATTGGCCTGAGGACAAATGGAAAATATCAGCATCTGGAAAGATGTTATTGTATTTTGTGTATGATCTTCTACGAGTAAGAAATGAAAGTGGTGTGTAATTTGTTTTTGGGTGCGGGATGTGGAATAGTTGGTTTGACCTTCTATTTCGTATTGGACAGTGGAAATTAATGTTTTCTAGAAGACAGTTGTTGTCAACTGTCTTCTAGAAAACATTGTTGTTCTAGAAGACAGTTGTTGATGATTTTGAATAGAAATTTCTGGTCGGATATATTTCTTATATCTTCTAAAGTTGATAAATTGTGGAATGTTAATGAGTCCTTTAGATGGTCTGATGTTCGAAAGGATTTAAAGTTCAAGTGCTTCAATTAAAGTATAAATGTTTCAATTAAAGTCTTAGGACGGGTTGTTTCAAAAAATTTGATGAGTTCATCAAATATTTGAAGTTAATTTTCAGGTTCTGTGTAAGTTCTTTTCGAGTTCTGTTTTTTTATCATCATAGGCCAGCTGCTTCACAAAACTGAAATCATCACAGAACTTGAATAGAACTTACACAGAACGTGAAAATCAACGTCAAATATTTGACGAATTCGTCAAATTTTTTGAAACAACCAATCCTAAGTGTTTCAATTTGACCAAAATTAGGGCCGCAAATATTATCATGATAGGTTCCATGACTTTGACTAATCCTAGACATGAAACTAGGGGTGTAGGTATCCATTTAATAATAGCATTTAAAAATCGTGTTAGCAAAAAACTTACGTATCTTAAGGGCGTTATAATTAATTTCAACATTAAACCGCTGACTAGGTCCAGCCAATCTAAATAACAAAAGTGTTTTTTTTTCAATGTGCAGTTTGTGTTGTTTAGTAAATGTGTTTTGATTATTATGAAAGTGGACATCATAAAAGCCCAGTTTTAATATCTGATTTCGGCACTGACATTGAATGCCTAGATCGTATCTTATAATATAATATAATATTATCAAAACTTGTATAAATATGAGGCAACATGGCCGCTTTGATATTGTGCCGTATCATCGCTGACAGTTGGCCGAGCCAGATAACAAATAGGTTGATAGATATGAAATCATATTTTGATTCGTCCAAAAATTACGCATTTGGTAAAAAGATAGATTCGGAACTCATTTTATCATCAAAGCAAACACAATGGTCGAACCATTTTAAATTGGGCGCACACACATGCATGCATGACGTGCACGCATGTGTTTTGTCGTATCAACATGTAGTATTCATTCCATATAAATAGGATAAGTACAGACACTGGGTACAGAGTTTTCCAACAGTTAATATGTTTGTAATATTTATTAAGTATTTCAGCCTGAACAAAATTGCAGACAAAAATCTAAACCGGGCGGCATTTTGTCCTTACAAATTTATTTCCCGATTTTATCTCTGGATTTTGACACTAAGTCAAATACAAATTTTGATCACTGGCATGTCGGTACGTTTCGCTTTTTTAGTTAATTATTGTAGTAGTTAGGACCCTCCAAAGGTCGTTAAAATTGCCTGGTTTTGAACCCCATCAACAGACGTCCAGAATACAAACTAGATAATGGATTTAAAAAAAAAAAACAAAACTTACAGACATAAGAGTATTTTCTTCTAATACAGTTAATAAAAAATCTAATCAGTCCGGTTTGGAGGAGAAAAATGGTCAAATGGACAAACCTAGATTTTGATGAATTTATTTAGGTATTATCAGACTGAGGTGCAGTTGTCCCTTTCGCACAGTGTTCGGTGGAGATTATATATAGATTTGAACAATTTATGTAAAAACTGTTTCCTTATGTTTATTATCAAGTGGTATCCTTGAATGATGAAACCGTGCATTCTTCTGTCTAATTTGTTCGTTTTTCGGAACAACTCATGTAGGTCTCATATAAATCGTTGAATTATGATGTAAACGGTGTTAGAAAAACAAAATACCACGCTTTATATTCAAATCTAAAAGTTAGCCACAAATAATGAAACCGTATACCTTTATGAAAATTTGGGATTTTTGTATTAATTATTTTTACATGAAACGACAAAAAGTGAATTGACGAAACGTTTTTAGGTAATAAAATATGTATTTTTTTTTCGCAATTTTAGTTAGAAAAACGTAAGTGAGGCATTCAGTCACTTTTTTTTATTTGTTTTGTTTGCATTCAAATTTGTTATTTTTAAAAATATATATGTTTATTTAGAATTTGAAAGCGTATTTCATCACCTTCCATATACAGCTTTTAGTTTTCGTACGCTTTCAGAAATATTCCATTTATTTGGATTTAATTGCTAAACGGAAATATTTTGATCCTCCGACAAAATAGGCCCGAGGCCTGGAGGGTTGAAAGTGTTTTTTGTAGGCTAAAATTATCATTTACTTGGTGTTGCTTTGACACAGTCGTAAATTTAGCTAATTTTATAAGAAAAACTCTCTTTTTATAACTTTTGAAGGTTATTCTCTATTATTAGGTTATTGAGAGGTCTGGGTTCGAGTCCCAGTTGCGACCATTGTCTTTTTCTATTTTTCTGTGTCTTGTTTTCTTTCATATTTTCATTTAGATTATAAGTGTTATCTTTTTCTTCAATGGTAAATTTAGCTGCTTACTTTAAATCTTGCACAAAGAGAAAGTCTCTTAAAGGTCATGAAAAGACCTAAAGGCGGGCTATGATTCTGCTAACGAGGGCTCCGTTATATCTCTCTCTCTCTCTTTCATAAATACATCCCTTAGAGCGAAGAGGGACTGGCTACAATCGAGCTATCATCAGCATGTCTTTTAAAAAGAAAAGCAGTAACCACCTAAAAAATATCATGAACATGTTAAGATTTGTCAGTGAGTTATCTAGGAACAGTTTGAGCAACGCTCTGCATACTCGTAGATCAATCCATCATATTTCTATGAATGATATGAAGGTATGAAGGATTGGCTGTGAGAGCCACTCACGCCGTGAACTATTTCGCCATGAATGGCCGATTGTTCCCCGCGATCAAAGAGGGTTTACAAGTTACCGTGAGATATGGAACCTCTGTGATGCACCGCTCCGCTCCTATTGATTATTGTTTTTTACCGGAATCGTAATATCAATGTACGATACATGGAGACGTGAAAAACTGACGTTTCTTTTTACGGGGGTCAATGTCACCTCATTTCAATCAAGATGACAAGGTAACGGAATCGAACTGATGGCGTTGGGTGGATAAATACCCATTGCTCAGACTGCAAGAGCGTACGTAAGGGGAATGGGTTTAGGGAGTTCAACTTCCACCCCCTCATCGGCCATTTAGGAAAGAAGTAAATAATACTCTTAGGTAGGCACCTACATCCCAATCTTCATATTCCTTTTACCTCTCTACTTCTAATAGTCTCACAACCAGTAGAGACTAAGAACTGTGTTAGAGTGCTAAAATTGAAAAAAAAAGCGTTAGCATTGTTGTTGTAGCCGAAAAAACATAATGTGGAATATCACATAATAGTCCGAATTCTTGATTCTTGACAAACAATTCCAATTTTCGAAAGATAAAATATTATATTACAGACTCCAATTTAAAAAATGTCATTTAAATTCAAAGCAACTTTATTTATCAGATTTTACGCAGGACAATCAACTAACGCATGTACAACCGAAAACAGTATTTTTACATTTTCAATTCAATTATTTTTATGAAGAATTTTCAACAAAGTGATACCTTCATACAAAAAAATAAAATTTTGAACTTATATAATTACATTTGGACGGAAAATACATCTAAACAGAAACATATGTTTATTTTTATTTTTTAACTTAATGAGTGAAACTTCAAATTGTTATCTATACCTATATTATAAATGCGAAATAGCGTGTGTTTGTTTGTTACGCTTTCACGCATAAACCAATGAACCGATTTTAAAAATTCTTTCTTCAGTAGAAAGCTACATTATATGCGAGTAATATAGGCTGTATGTATAATGGTAAGCTCTGGCGTTATGAAATTATAAATATTATATATATATTATACGTTTTCGTCGCTAACAACAGCGAGTTATTGCTAACGTCAGAAAACAAATCTTTGCCGTGAAACGATGTTATATATGCGGGAAATTTTAGTTAAGGCGTCGGCGTTAATATCTATCTATGTAAATAAATATGAATCTCCGAAATGTTAGTACGCGCATAACTTCCGAACGACTGCACCAAATTTTATACCTAATTATTTTCTTTACCACTGGTGAGCTCTGGCATTATGAAATTTAGGTGGCACGCGAGCTGTTTGAAAACTGAATGTACCGGGAATAAATGTATGGAATGCGCGGGGGGAGGGGGAAGGGGGAGGGGGGGTGAATACTGTCTTCATTAATAAAATAAAGACAATATTAGCAAAACTCTATCAAGATTCAAGATGCAATCATACATAAAGATAGCAGCCGATAAAAATATTCGTTAGAAAAATGAAGATGATGTTAGTAGTTCTTAGTCGAAGATACAGTTATATATAACCGAATGGGATTGGGACACATTAGCTCCGTTGGTAGAACTTTACCCCGGCAAAGCGAATGTCCTAGGTTCGAATCCTAGATGTGACCGTATCTTTATCTAATTTTTCGATTGAGTTTCGCTAAAATTGTCATTTAATTAAACAAACATATGTATTTATTAATAATTTCTTAATACGTTTTAACTTATTTTAAATGGTTTGATGAAAATTTGAAACTGAATAAATATAAAAAGTATAAGATTACTCACACATCATCACATTCAGCAGCAGCCGATAGTCCAGTAAATGACGCAGGAAAACCTCGCTTCTCGTGACTTGGAAACTTTTAATTGTTCTACATAGTCTTTAGGATGAAGGGTGTCGTGATGGTAGCCAACCTGCAATAGAGGGGTTATAAGGTACCAGTAGAAGAATGTGGAGACACAATCGATTGCATTTCGTTTTCACCCTTCGACGAATTTGTCAAGAAGAGCATCCTCGTCCGTCATGTTTCAATGTTGATACAATCATGAGATTAGGTTGCCCATTAACTAGCGGCCGAGATTTCAAATTCCGTCGAAAGGTAGTCTTACGATCGTACCCTTGCAACTGTAAAGGGCGGTTGCGATGAGAAAGATTAATATGTACGTACCAGCGTACCAGCATTTTGAACTAAAAACTCAATATTGATTTAATGGCCTTCAAAAATTGCTTTAATATATACCTACATTCAACAATGTCGAAGCAAAATAAGTGGTTAAAAAAATCTGAAATATATTTGTTTGTATGTCTGATGGCCGAATTCCGAGGAAAATACTGTGTGTGATTCCGGAGGGTGGACGTCCAGTGGCCGCCCCAGACACAGCTGGGCGAGGCAACTCCAGAAACTGTGTGAGGAGAGGATGGGATTGCCATGGACGGAGGCCGAACAGTCGGCACAAGACAGACGTACGGAGGAGCCTTGTCGATGCAATGGGTCCCCGACCCGAATAGGATAAGGGGATGAAGATGATGATGATGATATTTGTTTGTAAGACCATAAATACATAGACCAACTGAAGTATTTTCGTCACAAAACACGTACTCGATTTTTTTTCTTCTTCTTCTTCGTGTGCTCTATCAGGTCCCTGCGACGTTGGCGATCACTATGGAAGATGTCTCTCTATCATGTGCTGCCCGTAATAGCTCCTCCACACTTCTAATACCGGTCCACTTTCGTACATTTCGTAGCCAAGACATTTGTCTCCTACCAGGCCCTCGGTGACCCTCTATCTTGCCTTTCAATATTAATTGGGGCAAGTGATACTTCTCCGCTCGAAGTATGTGACCCGGATATGAAAATTTCTTTACTTTTATTGATGTGAGCATTTCTCTATTTGCTCTATCCCGCCTGCGAATTTCTATAGGTGATTATGTCGGCCAATGGGACCTTGGGCATTCTCCGGTGAAACCACATTTCAAAAGCAAATTTTTTTTGATGATTTTATTTAAAAATTAAAAATCTAAAAAGTAGCTTTCCTGGATAATTTATTGATTTATTTTTTATTATATGATTTGAAATGTGTGTGAAAATTTAACAAATCTGCCAATGACCAACGGTATAACTTTATTATAATTAGAATAAAGATATTTTTTCAAAATTCAAAATATAACTTCACTGGCCAAAATAACAATCTTTCAAAATTATTTATGTTTTTTCGTGGAAAAGAGTCGACACTTTGAATTAAAAATTACGTATTTCCGGTTTTCTGGTACACTGTATGTGCTCTCTGATTCCAATTTTTTACATTAGCTCCACACAGGAGGCCCTGTGGAAGGAGGAGGAGGAAAATAATTCCCCTCAAGGCCTATGTTATCTTTGGGAATGATGTGTACACGATTTTTTTAGGAAAGGAAGAGTTCGAGAAGTTCTGAGAAGGACAAAGTTATAAGGGTGGGTAGGAATTTGAGTTCGGTGTTTCCAGGAGTGATAGTCGTATGAATTCATCCCTCTCACTTCGGTGCAAGGCGATGTTCTGAAAGCGTCCCGCCGGAGAGATCAAAAGGTCTCCATCAACAATTCTCTCCCTATTTGGTTTTCCTCGCAGTTGGTGGGCTGATGCATTCGCCGCCAAGACCTGGGCAAACCTCAACTCATGAACCCGGGCACCCTCGCTAAGCTACCAAGTGTAGCGATAAATTTATCAAAAAAATGTAGGTATCTATCGAAATTAACCTTATCGAAAAACGTAGCTATTGTTAATTTAAAGTTACAAGAAAATTATATTTGAGGCGCTCAGCGGAAGAGTGGAAAACCCACAAAAATTCGTAATCGGCGAAAACATTTTTTTTTTATATATTTTTGTCATATCTTTGAAGCCACAGTGGCCCAATTTTATTTTTCACTATTTCAAAGATCCTTTGAAATTAGTGAAAATTAAAATTGGACCACTGTGGATTCATAGGTAAGACAAAAATATATGACAATATGATGTTTTCGCTAGTGTCCGACCGAAACAGGACTTTTTACCGAAACCGAATCTTCGGTGTCTGTCTCAGTTTCGGCCGAAACCGAAACTTGTTAGACGTGTTAAATTGTCTATATCTATATCTATTGTTTACTGAAATTTGGTTTATTTTTACACTTATATAATAGACAGTTATCATGTGTTAAATGAAATTAAAAAAAAAAAACAGTAATTGAGGTAAGTTAAAAAATATGTACATAAATTTTTCTTAATATGTATTATAGCTATAAAACAAACAAAAATGTAATTGATTGAAGACACTATGAGCGAAACTCAATCAAAAATCTGGAAATAGAAGAATCAGAAAAAGATATTGGCACCTCTGGAACTCGAACCCAGGACCTCTCTCTTTCCGGGCGAGCGCGCTGACCACTGCGCCAAGGTGTCGATATCCAATTCGGTCACTTTTAACTGTATCATACTTCGACTAAAAATCACGCATATTATCTTCATTTTCTTAACGCATATTTTATTGGCTGCCATCTTTATGTATGATTGCAAGATTCAAACCCGAACTAAATGCAATCTAGATGGTGTCTGGATAAATTTTTATCCATTTTATTTAATATGCGACATCTTTTGACTTTTCTGCAAGTCTAGGATGAATATTATTATTTTTTGTTTTAACTTTTATGAGTAAAAACTCAAATTGTAATATTTAATCAAATGAAGACACTATGAGCGAAACTCAATCGAAAATGTGGAAACAGAAAAATCAGAAAAAGATATTTGCACCTCTGGGACTCGAACCCACTGACCCAACCATGATTTGAAACCAACACATTTCTGTGTTGGTTTCACATCTTAAATTTAAAAAATCTTATTATGAACTTTTTACTATATTTTTTTCAATTTTCCACATATTTATAAATGTAATCCATTTGTTCACAGTAGACCCTACAATGTAATTATATTTCATTGGTCACCATGAAAAGGCAGCCGCCTAATATGGTGATATAATGTATCACATATATGAAGAAAAAAATAATATGTTATCGTGTAATTTATAAATAAATAAAAATTACATAAATGGAAAACATATTTATGTTGAAAGATATGTACAGGTATTATCGACATCAGCCATTATCCATATACTAAAAATTTATTAATAGGTAGATCTTAGTCCAGTGAATAAAATAAATGAAACGTAAAATAAACAAATTCTAACGGAAAACTGATACAAACAAATCTGAAAACTGATACAAATAAAAATAACGATGCGAAGTTAAAATAATGAAAACTGAGATTATTTCAATCGCGATACCATGCACCCCATCGGGCTGAACCGATGTGAACGGTAACGTAATAATAATAGAATTTTACATCCATTACATACACTTGCTGTCCCTCTCCTCTGGTGAACAAGGAGGTGTAAGCTTATACCGATGCACAAATAATGTATATAACGCCAAGTTTACTTACTGTCAACATTGACCGCTTTACGTATACCCATAAATAAAAACATAAATCAACTTCACAAAATTTCATATCAAAATTGACTTCTTGTGAGAAAGTATTTTTTTAAAAGAAAGATGACGTGTTTTTTGTTATTTTTCCCTTGTAAACGTAAACTTGTGAAACTTAGAATATATATATCGCCAGGCATATCTTTTTACGGCTTCGGGACAAATTTAAACTTGTCTATATCTTTTATATCAAGAACAATTTCTATTTTTATTATTCCTGTCAGATCATTATTGGACACCATTTTATAGGCCGAAAAACGGACATCAGGAGAATTTGTTTTACATTGAGTCGTCACATATTTAATCGAGTTATTTTTCGAGAAGTTAGAAAGAGAAAAACATTTTTTTATATTGTAAAGCAATAATGTCATTATCTCTCAAAAATTTTATCTATTTGGAAGTAAACAATTAACTTTATTAAATTATAATTTAAACAAAATGAAAACAGTTAAAATGTTACCCTGTTAATGTTACTTATTTCCAATTTACTGTATTAAACTATAATTTAAATAAAATGAAAACAATTAAATTGTAAGAATATTACTTATTCCCTGACGTTAGAAAAATGTACCGGAGGAATTTTGCGTGTAAGAAATTTTCAGAAAATTGTTTTTTTTTTACAGCAGCTAGGCCCTGAGGAAAAAAATCCCCTCAGGACCTACGACATCTTGGGAGAATCTTTGAGAATCTTTTTTAGGAAAGGAAGGGGGGGAAGTTCTGGAAAGGAAAAGGGTATTAGGGTTGGGTAGAAATCTTGGGGGCAGTGTGTCCAGAAGTGACGGACACATGAATCCATTCCTCCACTATGGTACAAGGCGATGTTTCGAAATAGTATGGCTGGAGAAGTCAAAGGGACTCCCTCAACAATTCTCTCCCCATCCGGCCGGCCATGCAGCTGGTGGGCAGACGCATCCGCCCCCAAGTCCCGGACAAAACTCACCCCGTGAACCTGAGTACCCCTGCTGAGTGACCAAACGTCGCGAATCACTTGGGATGACCTATGGAAGAGGTGTTGGTTATACAATTAATGGTTTCCGGAGCTTCGCCTCCCAAATTGATTTTCAAGCTACAAATAACAAATGATTCACAAAAAAATGTATGAACGTCCTCTTAATCTATGTTCAGGAATCAAAGGGGCAACAGTTACAGTAAGAAAACACTAACATTATATTTTGAGAGAAATGCATTCGCAAATATTTTATAAACGAAAATATTATTGGGTAAGGTTGTTACGATATACTTACTTACTCAACCCTTGTACTTGATTGCCTAAATAAAGCACATTAATTTTGTGAAATGAAAATTATTTGGAAAACTATCTTGAAATACCCCCCATAAAATTATTTGACGCAGGTATCTAGCACTATTTTAAATTTATGTTTTGAAATACATATATATTGTCAGTTCTTTCCTCAAAGAGAAAAGTTTCTGAATACTACAGAGATTTCTTACTGCAAACCTTTGTTGCAAACCGCCAATGCACTTTTATTTTTGGGGCGCATCGGTCAAATAAGTGATAGCTGTGTCAAAATTCCTCACCAGGCAGCTTTTACTGGTATCATAAAAGGTAAGACGAACCTTATTCTTCTTTCATATTGTTTTTCTTAAAAGCGTTAGTACACTACATGTTGGCTTATTTAATTCGTGACTGGAACGTCCTTTACAAACTGGATATTATTTTTTTTTAATATTGAGGTACTTATATTACTTTCGCTGCCATCGATCTAATTATCACAATTAATGTTATCATTCATGATCATACGATTCATTTAGAATATTATATGTATGTATATAAAATATTAATATAAATATTATTCCGGATTATGAAAAAAAACAACGAGAATGCACTTTAATTTTTCCAATAAATATCTTCCTAGTTCTGATTGGCTTCCAAAATACCGCAATTTCATTTTCTCTGATTGCAACAGAGAGATAAAGCAACGATCAATAATAAAAATGAAATGTCATGTGTTTTATATTATGCATTCTGTAGTTTTATCTGTGTTTTCCCTTAAGAATAATCTTTCATTTATTTTAATATCGTATCCAAACAAACTCCGTCATATTTTTGACACGTTCAAACTGTGGACGTATCTTTTATTCTAAATGATTGATAGGTCTTTGTTGGTTTTGAAAAAACTGACATCGCAAAGTGAATAATTTTCATTCGATTAATAAAACGGATGACGTAAAAAAGCGTCACCCCCTCGGGTAGGTGAAACTATCAATAGGAACCAGCGGGTAAATGATATTGCTGAAGATCGTTTGTTGGCTAAATAAAAGATCGTTACTTTCATGTTTGGAAAGGTTGCTTTGTTCCGGATCGTAAGCTAATACGTTTATGGAAACAATGAAAAGCTCGTATATATGGATTATATTCATTATTATCTATTAAAGGCACTGGGTAATATGTCAGTTTGAGAGTTACAAAATATGTTACTTTATAAGATATTTATTAATTTATTTCATATAAGAGAAGCTGTGCATCTGATTTCTCCTCGCAAATCTGCATATTCCTAAAAAACTCCACGAGCCAGCTGTTAATAGAGTGTGAGTACTTGCTGAAGTCCCCGGAGTTGACCGGGCTTACTGTACCTATATGGCCGGGTATGCGCCAGGGTACACGCCAAAATTTTCAATTTTTATTTATTTCTAAATGCGATTTTAACCCTTATAATAATAATATTTGGATGATTTATATAGCGCCGTTTTTGTGAAAAATCACCTCAATGGCGCTGTATAAAGAAAACGTATGAAGGACAAGGTCAGAATCGCTCGGGGCATTGAGGTATCCTAAATACACCTAGCCACTCGGAATATTTTTTATAAAATTTATCTATGACATCAACCCTTTATTTATCGCGCGATTTGAGCTGTCAAACTACAAGCGACGTGAAAAAGATCGAATAACCTATAAATTTATCAAATAAACGCAAGTAGTGCTATTTTTATGCGTAGTTTATTGTTCAATAAATGTGTTTCGGTAAATATAATATACGATAGCACAAAATAAACCCACAAAATATTACTTCAGTCAAAATTTTGAGAAATTTACGTCGTTTCCTCCTTGGCATTTGGGGGGTTACGCAGAGTTTTTCGAAATCAGATCAGATAAATCAGATGCAGACGGTAATTTTCCTCTTATTTCGAACGTCAAGTGCAAAATTTCATCAATCTCGGAATAAAACAGTAGATTTGTTTAAACAAACAAAGCCACGCCACCACCGTCATTTCCTTATTTTCTTTATGCATGTATCTTTATATATACCTAGACACTTATTGGTTATTTATTTATTTATTAGGTACATTTTTATATTTAAGTTTAACACTTATTTTAACTGTGTGTCTCACTAAATGTCTACGAAATATGCATTTCACACGAACACATTTTTAAGCTATTGTGTACCTAATGACTTGTAAGTGCTTTGAATTTTTTTGGCAAAATAGGTACCTGTCAATAAAACTGGTTTAGTTAAATCTTTATCTACGGCATTATAATCATTAGGTACCTACTGATGTTGAAACATGCATCTCCTACAATCCTCATTCAATGTAGGGTTGTCCTACCTCTGCTTACCGCTTGTCGTCGTTTTGTCGTCATTGTATCCGTTTTGCCACAAAATCATTTGCAAAAAAAACTTTGTAAACATTTGCAAAAAAACACTGATTCATGCTTAGAGACCGTACCTGTTAGCGAAATATAGCAGAGATAGAAAAAATGTTAAACTGACACAAATTTCATTTAATTTCATTGGAAAATGTACATTTTTCAATTAAATTAAAACTCAAAGTTCTTCATGATCTATTAGAAAGATTGAAATCACATACACAGCTTTAACCCTATTCATACACCATACGTGTTATGCCTGGTAATGTTATCGTGAAAACAAGCTTATGGGTCTGCGTGGTTAATATATCCGCAACCTGTAGAACATAAGTAAATACAATAATTACACAATAAGTTCAATAGAAAATATTAAAATACACCTAAATGCCGATTTACAAAAATGAAATAAGATTTTTTTTAAAGTAAAAATTATATTTCGCATATGATTTTTCTTAAATAAGTATACCTACTAACGTGAGTACTATAACGTCCACAGTATAATATTTCATATTTTGTTCAAATATGTATATATGTATATATTTCGAACAAAATGACAGTTGACACTAACATATTTCTACGAGCCTTTCTTTCACTTACTACTTACCTCTAACAAAACTACTCTTCTTCGAAATAAAAAAAATTAACGCTCTAAACTTCAAGCATGCTAATTTTAGCACGGCGAGACCAAAAAAAACTACGTCATTGTATTTAAATTTTAATTTACAAAATTGTTAACATCTGGGCAACATTTTTAATGTCATTAAAAAGGGGGAAACGAATGCTTACGAGTGTAACCTAAAGCTGCGTATACATTTGCGGACCAAGATGGGAACCGAACCAAGAATTATGGGAATGGAACTAAGCAACAGAAAGCGGTGTTTCGCACTTTTTTTTGCCGTTGCTTCAATCCTTTCCCATAATTTGTGATTCAGCTCGCAGGTTCGGCTCGCGTGTGTGTGTGTAGAAGAACGAAGCAAGCGCAAACGGCGTTTCACACAGCTTGCCGTAGCTTCGTTCCTTTCCTATAATTCCTATAGTTGAGGGAAATTATTTTCCTCAGGGCCTCCTGTGTGGAATTAATGTAAAAAAAGGTTCGGCTCGCGTATGTATACGCAGCCTTAGACTGCCTACTTTGTAGGTATGTAGGTAAGTACAAAAACTGCGGACCTACGCACAAAAGGTTTATCAAGAATATTATCCCTTATTTTGTGGGCATTTTTGAACGCGTGGAAGTCACGTGCAGTGCAGTGCAGTGATGTAATTGAAACAAAATTTATTTAAATGTGAGCACTGTGTGCGATTTTTGGATTACCGGTGACAGGAGTAATGGG
The DNA here is from genome assembly GCA_936435175.1 of Glyphotaelius pellucidus. Classification (NCBI taxonomy): domain Eukaryota; kingdom Metazoa; phylum Arthropoda; class Insecta; order Trichoptera; family Limnephilidae; genus Glyphotaelius; species Glyphotaelius pellucidus. The sequence continues at coordinate 26,489,987 of OW386538.1, read as the reverse complement.
AATGCGATTTCCATGTACTAACCGATGATAGTTTCACCTATTTTATTTAATAATACCTTGAAGGCAGGTATAAGTATAAATTATTATAAGGTTCACAAGTATAAATTATTATAAGGTTCAGGAGTGTGATAATAAATGAATACCTATGTAAAATAATAAATTAATACCATAATATTAAAAATTTTAAAGATTTAAGTAAGTACAATACAAGTAGGTATGTAGTTTAATTATTATGTAAAGTTACACAAAGGAATTAAATAAGTGTAAGTATATTATGAGTAAAAAAGAAATTACTTAACGTTCTATGAAAGTAGTTATGGAGCAATGTGTAGTAACTTTGTTGATATTATTATAAACATTTTTTATTTTTTTATTTATTTTTTTATTTTTATTTAGAATACATACATATAACAGATTTAAGGGTAAACAATATGGTTCTTAAAACTAATTACAATATATTAATTTCTTGTTAACAAGCTACCCAACTCAATAGAGAAAGAATTTCTCGTGTTTGAATTTTGGAGTAATAAACATGAATAGTTTGTTGTAAAACAAATTTGTAAGTAACAAACATTTATTACGCCCGATTGGTTGTTTTATGGAAAATAATTAAATAAACTAATACTAAATTGCAAAGTGCATATGAAAATAATAAAAATAAAGTTTCTTTAGAAGAAATATGGTTTTATAGAAACATGAAAGATATAAGAAGGTAAAATATGAGTATGTAGTTACATTATCATGGAAAGTTGTACAAATGAGTTCGATAAGTGAGAGTATTTTTTTTAATTCTTCATATAAATTTGGCCTTCACTCAAAAATATTTTTTAATAATATAACGATATTTGCTTTACCCATTGAAGTTTCTATGACGTCTATATAAGTATATATGTGTTTTCTTATTTTTGATTCTAGGAAGAAATGAAAATTAAATATAAAAATGGTTAGCCTTCAAAGCGCATTGCATACTTTAGTTGGATAGGTTTCTAACTTCACTCTACCTAGTTCTGAGATATGAGGTGTCAAAGTATGCAAAGACGATTTCTCATTAACTATTTACCGATTACTGATTTTAAGACTGAATCTTGTGGAAAGTGTTTTACTTTTACATATTTTAAAGGGAAATATTTTAGTAGGACGTATACTCACCATTACTTAACGTTAGTAATAAATGTTACAAAATCACAATCACGGTGTTGGAGACTTTGTGTAAGGGATGCCTGAGTAAGAATCTATAGACTAGCCCACGACAAGATGCGATTACCGAAAAAAAAGAATGTCGAATTAGCTCTTTAAATCCTTTATGCTTCACATCAATTATTACAGTTCTAAAATTAAATTAATTAAATAGATATTCGAACGATATTCAACGCATCAATCGGCTTCAGTAATTCAAAATTCAAGCCAAACTATCGAAACGGGCACGCGAACAAATCTCTAATATGTAATGAAATAATCCACGCGTTTTGGTTGTGCTATTCTGTGCACTATGCTTACGCGCTTTAAAGACGTTTTCTGCGCATTGGATGCTCCCATGGATGCTTCTATCGAATACGTATCCGACTTCAGACGAAACTAGGTACGCAAGGACTAAATGCGCATAAGCGAATATCTAATTTTTTCTAACATTGTAGATACGGAATGAAGCAGAGAATCCACGTTGTTCTTGAATCTTTTGTTAGTGTTGGTGCGTTTACGCGACGTTCGATACACGAGCATCGAGAATGGTAGTATGTATGTATTTCGGCACGGTCTGCGCGTTGCGTTTTGTTTTTTTTTTACCTCTGAAGTTGGGACGATTTCGTTAAATTGCATTATCTATTTGCTGTTTACGGATAGAAAAAATAAGCCAAAAGGTTTTTTTTTGATTTGGAATAAATAAAAAGAATTATATTAATTATACCCCTAGAAAGGAAGGGAAGCGCAGCATCCACAGTATGTATGGAAGAACCGCGCCTGGTGTTTGACTAAATATGCAATGAAATCCTTGATATTTAATAAAATTAATATGTTCCATTCGCATTACGTAACTTTTTTTTATTATTATTCGGTTCAACAAACGTTCATTGCGCTAGTTTTTAGCACAAACAATTTTTTTTTTTACTTTTAGTAGATATAAACCATAAATCATTTGTACCTACATAATATCGACCCAGCAGATAGTGACACTACTTCTAATCTATCATCATATCCAATAATTGCAGTTTAAAAAAAGAAATAATTTAAAAAGTTTTTTTTTAATTTTTTTAAGTCCGCCTGTCACCTTATCTTTAACTTTTGAAAGTAATATAAGAAAATAATCTCAGAAGAAAATATTTTTTCAGATAGAAATAATAAAATAAAGATGATTTTGAATTAATTGCAACATGACATTATATTATAGAAGGTCACAAATTTGTATCGTGTTTTGTTTTGTGCATCAGGTGCGGTGAGCAAATAAGTAGTTTTGAGCTGTAAAAAGATAAACATATATTATTTTGTATATGTTGTAAAAAAATATATATCTAAAAAAAAATATTTAAAAATTTGTCAATTTTTTGATTTGATGGAAATTTTAGAAATTTAGTTACTTGTACCTATCATTATATTAGCTGTGTTCGGCAATAAACATGTAAACTTATTGTTTAAAATAATTTTTTTTAAAAGTGAAATGGGAAGCACAATTAAGATTATTGACATTATTTTTATTTACGTGTTTCTTAATAATATGTTTTACCAGTTCACTCATAATCATGTAAAAACTTAGTTAATCGGAAACTAATAAAGGAAAAAAAATAATGATACTTGTAAACGGTCTTACTCTTAAAGATTGATTTCTCCACTGAACAATGCGCTACAAAAAGACAACAGTGCAGTGGGATGAAGACACCCCTTTTCATTCTCTGCCTGCCCCGGTGTGGGGTCAAATTTAGCATGACGGGTCGCATATGATGATCGGGACATAAATATCGCATTATCCCACTGGGAGGCTGGGGGCTGCAGAGGCGTCTGATGTGGGGTGACCCTCAGTCCTGTGAAAATAATATATTCAAAATTATACATTTAATATATTTAATGTTTGTAGGTACTTCGTGTGGTTAACGGTTTGTGACTAGTACCTACCTAGAGAATGGTGGGTAACTAGAGCCTTTTTTGTGATTTATTTTGAGGTATTATGCCGTGTGGCGCTACCTCATTATTTAGTCAATGTTTAGGAAAAAAAAACAGTGTCCACCATCGGGGCCATCCGTAATCTAGGACTGTATATGCTTGACGACCTCCGTGGTCGAGGGTCGACTAGCAATCCGTCGGAGCCAAGTTCAAATCCAATCGTGCACAAATAAATTTTATTAATTAATTTGTGTTATTTCACAATTTTATTCATTAAAAATAAAACACATTTTCGGCACGTTTCCGAATGGAAGATACTCACAGTATCGCCTTAGTGTGAGACCGTTATTCAGAATTGATAAGTTCTTTGAAATAGCTTTGGCCGTGTTTTGTGACCAGATCTGAATAGCCAGCTACTTCCTCACCTTCTTTTTCCTCATCTCCTTCCCCTTCCTTTGGAGGATGGGGATGCAAAGTTTCACTGGCTCCCAACGGGAACAGTTGGAACTCTTCTGAGGTATTCACAATTTTTTTTTTTTAAATTTTAATCAACCAATACTTTTGGTAAATGTGTTTATTAGTAAGGGAGCTAAAGTTTAACGATTTAGGTTATCTTTCCGGCTTACGATGCCTTTTTTTTTGAGAACTCAGACAGCAGAGGTATCGAACCCCCGACGCCTGGATGAGAATCCGACGTATTTGTCAAGTCTAACCTAACCTAACTACTTATTCGTTTAATGATAATGCTTCTTGTACTTTACTGGGAATGCTGGGTTTTGTCCTACGCACTGCGAGAAATTTCAAAGACACCCGGGTTCTCACAGTACTATACAATGCATTGGTAAGGAGTAGGCTTGAGAGTGGATCAATGGTTTGGAGCCCGAACCATATGAAGTATTCCCTCGTGTTGGAGAAGGTTCAGAAGAAATTTCAGAGATTTCTCTACCTGAGGGAGTATGGCTACTACCGTAGCTCTACCCTACCAACTTTCAGTATGGCTTGCATTTTAGGGTATGAACCTTCTAAGGGTCAGAAGGGATGTGCTCATTGTAACACATTTCTTCAGACTGATACGTGGATGGTTCGAAAACTCGACTATCGTGGAGAGCAATGGTTTCTACGTTCCTGAAGGTTATCTCTGTCACCGTCAGCATATACTGTTTTATCTCCCGGCTTGCAGAACTAACTTGCAAATGCTGTTTTTTTGTTCAATATGTAGAATCATTTCGAATATCGATGTTTAACATCAATTAAGCACAATGTATTCAGTTTGTCTGTTAGTTTAAATCTGTTTATCTTATCTTAAATATTTTCTCCCTATTAAAAACGTTTTAAAATATTCATTTTGTAAAGATTTTCAAATTAATAAAGTGAATTGAATTGAATTGAATGAAATATCTTGTGGTATTTTATCACTCTAAGTAGCCCCCGGGGAACTATTTACTGGTTAACCAACATCCCTGCCATAGGTCACCCCAAGTGGTTTGCTGAATTTGGTCTTGGCGTCGAATGAGTTTGCCCACCTTCTACGTGGCAGGCCGGATCGGGATAGACAGCTTGAGGGAGATTTAGACATCTCCATCCGGACTTTCATCGCCTATCAACGACCCATCGCCTTGCAACGCAGGGGGTAGTGTGGATTCCGTCACTCCTGGACACATTGATTTCCAGATTCCTACCCACTCCTCGTACCTTTTTCCCTCCCAAAACTTCCTATCCTTTCTTCCCCTAAAAAGACCCTCCACACAGCATCTTCAAATATGATATAGGCTATGAGGAATTTTTTTTCTCAGAGCCTCCTTAATATATTAAAAACGGAGACAAGATGTAAATAATTTGAAAGGTTAAATGGTTGAATAATTTAGCAGTTCCACAATAAAGCAAAGTGTGTTCACGCATTATTTAGCAAAAAACGAGTACAAAGGGCTGTCTCACCCTTGTCCTTCCGAATGACACGAGCGAGCGGAGGACTATTTACCAGTGATCCTCAAATTGTTTTTGTGTGCCTTCACCTGTTTGCCTTTTTAATACAAATTTTATTAAAAAAAAAAAAAATTCACTATTATTAAGGACCAAAACATTTCAAGACCAATCTATACATAAAAATCAAAATATGCCCGCTTGGGTATATATGAGATATGATGAAAATTTGAAACTTTCAAAATACCTTCTTTCTATCCTCGCGAAGTTTTCTGGATTATTACAACCATATGACAAAAGATCTTTAAAGTGTTTTAATCATTACGAAAACTCTTACGAAACTTTTAAAAATTCAATCAAAATTCGATTTTAAACTCTTTAATTTATTTAAAGTATTCACTTATGTTACTAACCAAAATCAAATACTTTGGATCTAATCAATAATTGTATTTATTTTAAATAGGTACCAAATTCGATTGATGTTCTTATAATATACAAAAATGAATTTTCGCAATAGAAAATTTGTTAAAAAAATTGCAATAGCGCGCAAACTGTTTGAAAATCTGAATGTACCGGGACTGAATAAATTGAACGCGGGAGAGGGGAAGGGGAGGCGGAAGGGGAACGAAATGCTGTAAAATAACACCGGGAGCAAAACGGTTCGGTACATTAGTACGACATTTTCAAATTTCCTACTAGTAACCCAGAAAACATCATTTTTTAAATTTATTTCACTACAAGTTTTCTGCCTTACCTATAATCGGTACGGTGGTATTTATTAGTAAACTGAGTATTGTACCAAATAGAGTATACACTTTTACATATAACTACGTACTCAACTCAAATTTAGATTTTTTTTGGAGATGTCTGACTAATCAACTGGTCTCCTCTTTGTTATAAAAATATTCAGATTACCTACATTATGCGTAATTCAGTTGATCTTACCGGACATTAGGCAATGACATGGTGATAAGACTAATAAATCACACTTACCTTAACATTGGTGTCCTCTTATTGCTCAATTCATTATAAATGTAAATGAGTCGATTAAAATCATTCATTTAGAGTATTCTAAAAATGCCTTTGTTATTAAAACAAAAAGATTACCTGGCGGAAGACCCTGCTTAGCGAAAACGAATTGTAAATAACTCAAGGACTCACGACAGGTATTTTTATAATCGAAATTCCATGATTCCCCCATTACAAGTAAAATTAATCGGGCAGATTATCCCACACATCGCTACACTATATTATAGTCTGTCAATTAAGAGTAGAAAACATTAAAAATGGAAATACAAAATGTGTAGGCTGGCAACACCACTTTAACTGTCAAATATTCTTTCAAAGCGCAATGACACTGCATTTATAAAACACTGCAAATCACATTTTAAAAAAACATTTTTTCAGAAAAAAAATTAAATCAAAGAAGCACTGTTATTAAGGAACCTACTTAATTACATAAATTTGATTAAATGGTGTCTTACAAAGTGTTAATTTAACATAAATTTGAATACAGTAGGGTAGAAAGGAAGAATCAGTAATAGTGATGCTGGGAACTAGCGTCATTGATCCCCTCGGCACCGGTGCATAGTCGGGAAACACGCCAAACGCGCGCTCAACATTTGTACACGGTTGACATTAGTCACATGAGAACGGGTCGTTTCTACGACTCGTTCTTGAGTTCAACAGCTCGGCTGTGGAACGATTTGCCGGCCTCTGTGTTTCCTCCCTCCTACAATATGGGTCTCTTCAAGACCCATGTTCACTCCTTCCTCTCCTCAAAAACACCCTCCACACAGCATCCTCAAAGATGACATAGGCCCTGAGGGAAATTATTTTTTCCTCAGGGCCTCCTGTGTGGAGTTAATGTAAAAAAAAAAAAAAAAGTGAATTTAGTTACACTACTTTAAATCGAATGAGTTAAATATATTCAGATCTAAAATTAGAGACGTGATCTAAAGCCCGGGCTACGCTAGGTACTTAAGCTGGTATTAAATAAATGTGAGCAATTTCTAAACTGTGCTTTATATTTTATTACAATATCGTTATTCTTCATTATGTTAACACAAAATTGCAAAGGTATAATATACCTACATGCAAATTTTAATTTTGTGAACTGTGGGTCTATATTGCAATAAAAAAATATTTTTTTCGCTTTTATGCATTTTTAATCAAAAATGTAGGTTACACCGCTTTACATTAACCATGAGTTATATTTTTAGTATTGTCATTTGAACTACAGTGGCGCCCTCCTAAGTTTTCTACTGTTTTTTGACAAACTGTATATTATATAATATGAAAAAACCGATAAAAATACTCATAAATTGCTAATTCGTAGATGACGCTAATTTATACGCATCAGAATAAAATAACTTTTCACAAGTTATGCTTTAAAATAATGAGATGATTTTTTCGTTTTTGCCTAATTGTTTACTGTAGAAGTATAGATGAATAAATGTAAGGCTTTGTTCCTAGTAATATAAAAACTGTACATAGTTAAGAAAATTTAAAGAAAAATGTAAAAAAATAGATTATAAGTACTGGAGATGAAAATTAAAATTTTAAAATGTACCTATGTTTATATTAGACCACAAGACGTGAAACTATTTTAAGTGTAATAATAAAAATAATATGTGTATTTGTGTGCCTTTTTGAAAGAAATTAGTTTTTTTACATTAGCTCCACACAGTACTGAGGAAAATAATTCCCATCAGGATCTATGTCATTTTGGGGATGTTGCGTGGATTGTCTTTTTAGGAAAGGAAGGAGAGGAAGTTCTGGGAAGGAAAGGGGTGTTACACTCCTAGGAATCTGGCGGTCAGTGAGTCCTGAAGTTTCAGATAAATGAATCTCTCCCTCCTGTGCGATGTTCCGAGAGAGTCCTGTTGGAGAGGTCAAACCAGTCTCTACCGATCTGACCTGCCACGTAATTGGTGAGCAGATACATCTGCCGCCAAAATCCGGACAAACCTCATCCCATTAACACGGGCAACCCTGCTAAGTCACCAAAGGTGGTGAACTACTTGGGGTGACCCATGGCAGAGGTGTTGTTTATCCAATAAATGGTTACCGGGGCGGCGGTACCCATACCCGCCTCCCAAATTGTAAACTTGGGGTTTAAGTCAGAGCTGCAGTAACTTAGGAAGGTGATTCTACCAGATAATATATAATTATTTTTAAAATATTAAAAATTAATTACGCGATCCACATTTTGAGAATCCCTTCATTTCAGCACCCCCTTCCCCGAGGGGAGCCGCGGGGGCAGGGGGTAATGGCGTTTGCAGTTATGTAATCTTTATAATAATATTATAAGTTGGGGGAGAGAGGGTAGACTTTTTATTAGGGACAAAAGCGTTTGCAAGTACGATTTTACATATTAGGTGGCGTATTTATATAACGGCCGCAGCTTCATTAGAGACTGTACACTTGCGGCCGCGGCGCGAGAAGGTATTGCTACTGGAATAGGTTTTCAATTGAACATTGTTCCTTCACCTCACTATTACGACTTTAAAGTTTTGAGGAAATGCTTCCCTTTTTAAAAGACAAATCATATAAAAATACGCTCTATCGCACCATTTTAATATTCGAAACAAATCGCCCAAAATGGTACTTTACATTGAAATGTGTTCAAAGAATAGGTACATAAAAGCCTGTACATGTATTTTTTTACATTAGCTCCGCACAGGGGGCCCTGAGGAAAATAATTTCCCCCAGGGCTTGTGTTTTCTTAGGGGAATGCTGTGTGGAGGGTTTTTTAAGGAAAAGAAGGAGAGTAAGTTCTTGGAAGGAAATGGGTATAAGGGGTGCGTAGGAATTTGAGGTCAGTGTGTCCAGGAGTGACAGATGTATAAATCCTTCCCTCCAACTGCGATGCAAGGCGATGGGTCTAGGGATTCTGGCCGGAGATGTCAAAAGACTTCCCTCAACCAGTCTCTCTCTCGATCCGACCCACCACGCAGCAGGTGGGCAGACGTATCGGCCGCGGAAAAACCTCACCTTGTGAATCCGGGCACCCCTGCTAAAGGGCTCACCAAACGTAGCGTACCATTTGGGGTATATTATAGCATAGGTGTTGGTTATTCAATAACATTACGGCGGTACCCATACCCGCCTCCCAAAATGATATACCCAATTAAAAGAATGCTTCGTATTTTCTTCATTGAAAACATACAATAATAATCAACGTAGAAAAAGATGAAACCAACAAATCTCAATGAAATATGAAACAGAAAAACAAAAGACGCCTAACGGTTGCAACTGGGACTTGAACCTAGATTGAACTCTGACTTACAAGGACAACACTCTTCTAACTGAGCTACTGAGACCTTGTTATATCCAGTCATTTTTAACGATCTCATGTTTCAATTTAAGAAATGTCAGCAATATATTTTCAACTAATTCATGTGAAAGGCTGCGATCTTTTTGCATTTTTTTACTGTCCACTATTTTTATTTTCTGTTTCATATTAATGTCATTGCGATTTGTTAGTGTTACCTTCTTCTACGACGATTAAATATATCTTTGATATTTATAAGCATATTCCAATATATTCAATGCAATTAAAAACGCATGTCCATAATATCAAAGATTTGAAGTGTTTATAACATCTGATTCATATTGAAAAGTTAATTTGTCGAGGAATCCAAAAATAGGCGAAAGAACTGTGATCGTAAGAAGGTACGCTGCCTAAATATATTTTTCTTTATTTTATAATGTTGTAGGTATAAAAAATAACGTTTGTCATATATTTTAAAAACTGTAAAAAACACATAAAAAACCTTTATACCAACTCAAAGCAATGAAAAAAGTTGATAATAAAAAATAAAAACAATGAAACGGTTTGGTAAAACATCGTACTTAAAATACTCTACTACGCAGTATTTTTTTGTATTACTACATAGTAGGTACCTACATAGAAGGAAAACAAAGCACCGAATTACAAAAACCAACAAACTACCCCTAGTGTTATTTTAAATAAAAGGCTAATAAATAAATCTGGTATTCCACACAGGGCGGCGCGGTGGGGTGAGCACTGAACACCCCCAGAGGGTGCGAGGGATGATCGTTTAATAAAACGCAATGCATTTACGCCTTATTTGAATAAAGTTCGTCACCAGTAGCTACCCTTTCTGCTATGTGTCGTAACCGGTCTATCCAAACATTAACTACCAGCTAGTCGATTACCCAGTTTTATTGAAAGCTTTTTATCATTAGGAGAGGCGCTTGATACGTTGAAGCGGTGTTTTAACACCCAACGAAAATGCCGTATAAGCCAATTCTGTTTCAGTATCAGATAGTTATTTTATGAATGTTTGTGTAAAAATGGGATAAACGGTGGCCAATTTCACCATATGCAGATGCTTTTTCTTCCATATGATGAAAAAAATACGTGATCGAATGGGTTTCTACTATTCATTCACATCATGATTTTTGTTCTGATAACCCACCTCTCTTATTAGCGTCGCCACACCAGGAGCTTCGGTTAAAGTGAACATTCAGATGACCAAGATTCCCTTAGAGGACTGTGCTGCAAACCGTTTTTTTTGCCTTACTTTAGCTAACTTTCTGCGCAGAGTCTTGTTATTTGAATGGTCTCATTTTATACAAAGCACCCTTAAACATCGAACCTCGAACCTTCCTGGTGCCAAAAATATGATCGCTTGCTTTGCCTCCAGTTGGTAGAAATGATACCCAGATTTTATGTTAAAGCAAGTCCATCTATTTGGATGTCTACGATTAATATATTCAATAGCGAGTACCAGACGTGCGTTGCAACGCCAGATAAAGAAATAAATTGTTTCTCCCTAGGTGTGCATTCCCTTCCCGCGTCCCCTATTCCTACCACGTTTCGATGCCACCTTTCCCGTCTTTCACCCTCCCGCGCCCTCCCGTCCCGCGAAACAACCTCTTCCTCGTGTTTCCCTTCCACGTTCCTCTTCCACCTTCTCTGCCTTTCCCACTCGTTCCCCCTCACTCGTTCCCTCTCCCTTTAAATCATAGGATTTGCGAGTATGCACTTAAATACCTATCTACTTAATAATTCATGTAATATTTTCTTAGATAGGTAGGTACCATAATATTGATTATTCCTATTTTACAGCTCGTAGTAGGATCCGCGTTCATGCAAACACGGCCACTATCTTGAACCGGAAACGGAACACACAAACAAATTTCCTGACGGATGAAATTCCAACGATCGAGTTAGAACAGGACTTCACCACGTCAATAAAACCATGTTCCCTCGTTCTCCCTCCCGCAAACCCCCCACCTGCTTCCCCTTCCATTCTGGATTCCCATCCCCCTCCCTCCTTCCCTTCCTGCCGCTAAACTATATGAAGTATACATATTTTTCAAACAATTCGCTCACCAACTATTGTAAAATTTCATAACGCCAAGGCTCACCAGTATAAAAACCTTCGCGCACAACAACTCACCAGAGTTTCATCGCAATCGGATGAATGAAACAGGAAATAATTTCATAACGCCAGAGCTCACTATTATATATAAAAGCTTTTGTGGGCCTGCATAAAAAATAACCAAAGAAGTTTTCATTTTATATATGAAGATGCGTCGGTGTCCCTAAAATATTCAGGAACTCTTAATATTTTAGTTTTTATCATCGTCAATTTTCACATGCCAGTTTTTGGCAAACATAATATTATTACCTGCATTCAAATAATGCTTTTGTATAATATTGTCCTTCGTGGAATAAAAATATTCCAACTATATATTTAGATTTTGATTTTTCGGGTTTTTTTTCATATAAGATATGTATGGCTTGTCCACAGTTATTGCATGAAATCGATGCGAAATGAAGAGGCCAAGATACATAACCAGAATATTATAATTTTAAAATTAACTAGATGTTACTTACTAAGATCAGTCAAAAAGTAATGCCTCCTATTTTTTTTCTCCTTTAATTGTCAAGAAATAAAAAAATGCAATTACATGGGATGAAAACCACCCTTAATTTGAAAACCACGATTAATTTGTTACTTTTCAGTATCCGACTTATTTCATATCCGACCATTTCCATAGCTTTGGTCCATCTTTTAACAAGGGCATGTATCACAGTGTTGTAAAAAGCACGATCACATCCAGAACACCATCGCCATAACTTTCCCCGCCGATCACACAGTTTTGATTTTTATTGTTCTTGGTGAGTTTGTGTGATGTCATTCCATTGACTGCCTCTTTGATTCAGGTTAAAAAAAATTAACCAATATTTCGTCTCCGGTCACAATTTTTTCCAGAAATCAAGCGCTGCAAGTGTTGTGAGGCTATTGTTTTTCTTATTTCTTTATTCTGGTCGGTTAACTCTTGGTACCCACCTTGCACAAATTTTTGTTGAATAATCAGTTGTCGAATAATCGTCATCACACTGACTTTACTGAGGGAGAGAATGTGACACCACGAATGATGTCATCAACTAGCGTGCAGTCACAGCAATCAACGGCCTGCGCCGTTCCGCTTTTTGTGAGTCAGCTGTGTTTGTCTTTCAGCTTCGTTACAGCGACGAACCCATCATCTAGCAATGCTGACATCCACTGTTACATCATGGTACACATTTCTCAGTCTTTCATGAATTCAAATGCGCGTTTCAGCTTCTACAGTCAAGAATCAATCACAGAACGCTGCCTATTACGAACATCGATGTCAGCTATTTTGCAAGCGACTGCAGTGCTGCCACCTGTTGTCGCAAAAAGTTACTATTGCAGTAGATTGTAGAAGGAGGTTTGAGGAATAGCACCAAATTAAAATTTTTCACTTAACTAACTTCATTTAAGTAGAAAAAATAAGGAGGCATTATTTTTTGACTGACCCTCGTATGTGTACCATTTTTTATTAGAATAACTTTTCGTTCTATTATCTTTGGATTAACTCTTGTGTTCACTTTTGAAGGTTGTAACCGTCAATTTAAAATATCACTGAAGAAAAAGATAATGCTAATAAATCAAAACGAAAATGTGACAAAAAACAAAACACAAAAAAAACAAAAGGTAGTCGCAACAGGGACTCGAACCCAGGATCTCTTATCTCACCAGGACAAATGCCTTAAACAAATGGGAAAATCCTATTTATTCGTAATTTTTGTCGATCTTATATTTCAAATTTGGAAAATGCAATTTTATCTTCAACTAATATTTAAAATGTATTAACTCCACATATTTTTGGCTGCTACCTTTTTTAAATGATCACAAAGCTATAAAGAAAAGTTTTGTAACCTAGATAGTGTCTCTGATAAACGTATCCGATTTTATTTATGTGGGACACTATTGACCTTTTCTAAAATACTAAGTGAATATTCATTTTTAATCTTGTTATGAATATTCATTTTTAATCTTGGATTAACTCTTGTTAATGATAACTTTTGAAGGTTACCCATCAATGTAATATATCATTGAAGAAAATAAATGAAATAACATCGAAGAAAATGCATGAATTATTTCATTTATATTGCGATAATTTAAAAAGGAAGCAGCCAAAAATATGGGAAAAATTAGTCGAAATAAAATTGTTAATTCTGAATTTAAATGTTGTGTTATTTATCATATTTAAATTTATTAGATTTTATTTCTTTTATTATTCAATAATATTATTATTCAATTTATAAATAAACAAGTTCTGCTATGTAATTATTTTTACGCGTGACAGCTGCTTCAGCTTCTGAAGGCATTATCAAACTGTGGTAATGCCACTCACACGGTGTATTTATATTATTTCTACATAGGTATTTGCGATGACTAATTTCTAATATCTGTGTAAACTGACTAAAATTATCAATGGTTATTACCCTATTTAAAGTTTCCCTAATTACTTGCATTGTTTAAATTCGACTGAAGATCGTTATGTACTCTAATCATAATGTGAATTATTCCCGAATGATGACTCGTGGTTTTATTTTCTAGCATAATTAAGTTTTTAAGTTAGCTTGAACAGTGGTGAGTGAATTATTTTTGTTTGTTCATTTACGAAATTGCTTAAGGATTATTAAAATGCTTGTTAATTTCTAATTGCTCTAAGAAAAAAACTTAAATACCACAATAAGACAGTATGAAAGCGCAGAAATATATACTTACGAGCTATATATGTACTGATGTACTTAGATATATATCCCAACCTTGAGATTACATTACTATCGTTGTTGAGAAGTTCTGAACTCTGGTTATTTCTTGATCATCCAGCCACAACGTTCAATCATTCGACATCTTGCAAGAGAAAAATCGGCGGAAAATGAATACAATTTTATTCTTATAAACATCGTTCCAAATTTAAACATTTCCGAAATTGCAAAAAAACGAGACACCTGCCTCCTCCAGGCGATCAAAAAATTATCCAAATATTTCAAACGCGTTTGGAATATGACATTGACTAATTGCCCTTTATTAAGATGGCGTAATTTAATCTCGTTAATTAAGATGAAACAATGGAGTCCCCTCCCCGCTACTGCCAACCCCGTCCCTCCAGAACAATCGGTGGGGGAGGCAAAACAAAGCGTCAAGATTTATTTCCAAAGCGATACTAATCTTCGTTCATATTCATGAATACTTGGCTGCGTGGATGCTCCTTGGCTACTACCTACTACCCTTGTATACTGTGCCATGTTCTTCTGTAGTTTGCCCCAGGGCTGTAGGGTGGAAATGAGAATGCGTTGTGAGGAAAAGCGTGGAAAACTGCTTTCTTCGATGGACTTGGGATTAGGCGGTTTATTGAAAGCTAACCGAATTGTAGTTCTTAATATTATTATTTTTTATATATATAAATACTAACATACCAAATTGGGTTTCCTAAATTTTACCAATCTTATATTTATTGAAACAGTTATTTTATTTAGGAATTCGTTTTCCTGCCGTTTACTTCCAGGCCATCAGTCTATATGTTTTTTTAAGTGTCTTAATTTTCGACAAAAATATTTTTATTTGGGGCAGTTTTTAACCCTAGGACCAGTTATGAACGCTCCTATATTTTTTAAGTTCCGAAAACTCTTGTGAAATAAGATGACTCAGCTTTTTATTGATCAATGATTATTGATTTTTTAGCAATAAAATGTAAATTTTAATATTTTAATTTCAACGTCTTTTAATATTTTTACACCTTGGAGCTGTTATCATAAATCAAAATACACACATTAAATAGTCATCATTATATTTTTTCTGATTGATGAACGCAATGTTTTAATACTTTAGATAATCTTTTTTATGTAGACCTGATGGCCTGCGTGGTCTTTGGGTAAGACTCTTGACTCGCAATTCATTTAAAATAATAATTTTTCCGTTTGCGACTTGTGACACGTTCCAGAGTGGAAGATACTCTCAATATCACCCTGGTGTAAGACCACTATTAACAATTGAAACGTTGCTTGAAATGGCTTTAGCTGTGTTTGGTGACCAGATCTGAAAAACCAGGTTTCCACACCATTCTCTTCCTCAACTCCTTTCTCTCCCTACTACCTTCAGACTCACAACATACCTCAATTGGGGATGCCATAGCTCCAGACAGGAGCAGCTGGGACTCTTGTAAGGTATTCACATAAAAAAGACAAACATTTTAACATTTAGTTTTAAGATTTTCGCCGTCACTGAAAACAATATTCACAATAGCTCGCTAAATATACACACAAGAATAAGAGAACAGACACAGAGGATGGATGCGACGCCGACGCCGACGCCCTAATACTTAAATGCCGAATACCGAATTGCCAGAATATGGCGGGCGGAACTCTCGGGGCGAATAGAGAATATGATTATGTAGAGTTGAGCTATCGGCCAATCTTTGGCAATGGATTTGAATAAGACGGAGGAAGTGCGCAGAGCCTCGGCCCGGGAGGTGAATGGGAACAACAAAAGCTCAAAGCTCCTTATTCTTCTTCTCTCCTAATAATGAAAAGCTTTTAGTCCCATTTTAGGACGGCAACTCTACAGTGCCTTCAATGGGGTGGCTGAGACTTTCAACTAATATTTATTTCAAAACGGTAATAGTCAAAATTTAATATTAAATTCACGTGAAGGATTGTATATCTTTGGAGAAGAAGATAGCACAGCCAATAGACAATTAATATTCAGACACATTAGGTTTTTCTGCAATCATTTTTTAATGCCTTTACTCGGTCTGAAAATGATATTTTATTCATATTTTGCACATATGTAGGAGTAACTAACTTACAATGTAAGGTACTAACAGTTTTACTGATTAAAAATCGTGATGTTTTAGTTACACGTTAAGATGAAATCTTGTGACATAATACAAAATCATACAAAATCATGCGTTTTTGGTTTGTACATTTGATCGCTTAGAAGTTTAACAGACACTTTAATTAAATACTGCGAGTAGAACACACCTTAGCCTTGGAAAATATCGAGTAATTTTTTAATACGTCTTTTTGTAAGTCTGGAAAAAAATAAAGTATCAGGCCTATTAAAAATACTTTGATGTGCCAAAATCTCCTACTAATGAATCCATTTTGAATAAAGTTTCGTTATATAATGTGACAAATTAAGTTCTTTACAAAGTGATTGGAAAATATTTTAATATTTGTGCCTGAATTTCACAAAATAAGATAAAATATGAATTTTGGCGATTTTTTTTCCAGTGCATACAAAGAGGCGTTACCCAACTGCGAATATCATCCTTATGCCATTTGCAGAATGGCCGATAGCGCGTTGATAAGTCGTACTTAGTCTCCTCCCGGATTCGGGGGTGTAAGGATGTCTCTAGACTCCGCGTCGCTTTGTTCCGTGCAGTCGATTTTAAATTTCCTTGCTGTTATAATAAACAATGCGTAAAAAAAAGATTTAATATTTTTTAAAGGCCTTTACAAAATCAACATATGAAAAACAACTCTCAAATACCTTCTCCCGTGGATCCCGTTGTCGAATTTCTCCAGAACTAGTCGATCCCCTTAAATAAAGACTGTACAATCTCTTAATTGTGCTGCGAAAGAGCTGGAAATGTCGCATTTTGGCAGACTGACGCATATCTAAGGTTCCCGTCTTGAATCCAGTAATTTACAAAAAAAAATATATTTTTCTAGGATTTATGATTATAATTTTTTGATTTTGAGTAGGTATAGGTATATCTTTCTTTGTAGCTGTTAAAGGTCAGTTTCAATTATACGTTCTTTTACGGTTCTTACATACACGATCATTCATCAATTGAATAAAATTTACGCCTCTTTTATTAGTAAGGCTATAAGACTTAAAAAGATAGCTAATAAAAAGTCGTATTACCTAATACCTGAATTATTTGACTACTACTGTATGTTGTATTTATTCAATTCCATTAATTTGGTTATTTAATGTAAATGCGTGGGTATAATGTATCAATAAATAATTAATTACATCAATTATAAATACATAAGTAGGTAACTAACTTAGGTCGGACCTACAGATTGAATAAATATTGTAATATATATATCAGAAGATGTTGCCAACATAAGGTAGGTATATTAAGTTGAAGGGATGGATTCATACGTCCTTCACTCCTGGCCATACTGACCGGCGAATTCCGATCCCTCATACATTTTTGTTCGCAGAACTTCCTCTTTCCCTTCCTTGAGGGAAATTATTTTCATCAGGACCGCCTGTGTGGAGCTAATGAAAATTCATTTTTGATTTAAATAAACGCTAACCGTGTGTTTTGGAATTTTGTTGAGAGTTTGTGTTCGTGAATACCATTTCAGTACATACTCTTTTTGGTTAAAATTATAAAGTAACGGCCTCCATGGTCGAGGGAGTAAGGCTCTTGACCGGCAATCCGGAGGTAGCGGGATCAAAATTCTCAGCAACGCCCTGGTATAAGGTCACTATTCAAAATTTAACCGTTGCTTGAAATGCCTTTAACCAGATCTGAATAGCCAGAGCCATGTACCTCCCCATCTTCCTCTTCCTCATTTCCTTTCTCTCCCCACTACATTCAGCCTCACAATACATCCCGATTGGGGATGCCATAATTCACTGGCTACAAATTGTTGAGAGCAATTGGATCTCTTGGTGTTCAGATAAAAAAAAAGTATTAAAAAAAACATCAACCTCATCCAATGTAAAACATTTATTTACAAAAAATTGAGTGCAGTTCACACGCGGTAGAAGTAAAACTTTCACCCACACAATCTCAACCAATAGGAGCCTTGAAAAGTGAGCTCATAATCAAAGCGCCCAATGCGCGCAGCGCGACGCTTCGTAGGTACTGTACGTAGGTAAGGTTTCATTCTGTCTCATTCTCTCGCAGGCTAAATCCTATGGATGTATGTGTTTGTCTCTTTTGTCTAGTGTCACTCGTTTCCTTTTCATCGAGTTTCAAATCACAACGGTGCTAAAGAAGTTTCATTTCAATAATGCTCTCTAAGCACATCTAATTAATTTAATAAGCTGTATTAATAAATTCACAAAAAGAATATTTAAAAATCTCATTTAGTAGCACGAAATCTCTACACTTTGGTTAACTGTTGGCCCCTACTGCGGCAGTACGCGCCAAAACCTTTACGTAGGTATTCTCCATTAAATAAGGACTTAATCCTTGGAATACATTGTAGCCTTAAAAAGGTATCAAACAATTAAGAATGCTTCTTTGTTTTGCGCCTTAAATTATTAATAAAAAGTTCCCAGTTTGCTTTCACGGGAGCTTTCGTCACTTAGCGAGGGAAAGTTAAGCTCAGCGAATGGCGAGACCCATCTTCCTCCTTCTCGGGATGTCTTTCTGCTTCAAATATAATTGAGAAGTGACCTGTTGAAACTACTGTGTTTAACTCTGTGATTTTTTTTACTGTGGGTTGAAAACAGAAGACAAGGTTTTAACTGAGGTTCCATATTTTTTTTTTTTTATAAAATGTAAGTACATACCTACCTATTGATTTTACCCATTATTTTTCCTGTTTGTAAAATCAGAGTCACTTTTAATTTATCCACACGTACAACTTATTGCTTTTATTTTGCTTCAACTGCATACGACGGCCGGCGTAGTCCAGCGGTAAGGCTCTTGAATCGCATTCAGAAGGTCGCGGGATCGAATTCTGGCGTGGCAAATAAATTTTATTCGATTATTTTGTGTTATTTCACAATTTATTCATTTAAAATAATATATAGTATATTTGCGGCACGTTCCAGAGTGGAAGATACTCTCAGTATCGCACTGGTGTAAGACCATCATTCAAAATTGAAACGTTGCTTGAAATGGCTCTAGCCGTGTTTGGTGACCAGATCTGAATAGCCAGGTACTTCCCACGTTCCTCTTCCACATCTCTTTCCCTTTCCCACTATCTTCAGCCTCACAACAAACCCCAATTGGGGATGCCATAGACACTGATGGAGCAGTTGGGACTCTTGTGCGATATTCATGTAAAAAAAAAATACTAAAGAGTTTTTTTGTTGTACCTATTCTTTTTTCATTTTCTTATTTATCACAACTAAAATTATTTAATTATTGTTCTAAAATATTTTCTTTTTTTGTTATTTTGTCACTTATTCGTTTTTATTTATTTAGTTTGTGCACTTACTGATGAAAAAATTTCTTCTGAAAATTTTACGACAATTTTGTGCCAAGAAAACGTTAACTGTATTTTAAAAATTGCTTTTCTTAGATTTTAGAAATGTTATGTCCATTTTTAACAATACATTTTTTAAATACGTGGAACGGTTAGACTAACATGAATAACATTAACTTCGTCAATTTAAAACAATATAATGATACTAGCTTTTACCCGCGGCTTCGCTCACATGGTATTAGGGAGAAATTACTGTAGCGCTTGCACTTATAAATTATCCCCCCCCCTCCCGCATTCCACACATTCATTCCCGGTACATTCAGTTTTCAAACAGCTCGCGTGCAACCTAAGTTTCATAATGCCAGAGCTCACCAGTAGTAAAAAAAAAGAACTATCCAATTTGGTGCGGTCGTTCGGAATACAAACATTTCGGAGATCCATTTTTATTTACGTAGATAGATATTAACTACCACGCCTGAAATATCAAAATCGTTTCCACGGCAACGATTTATTTTCTGACGTTAGCAATAACTCGCTTTTGTTAGCGACAGAAAACTTACAATACATATAATATATATTTATAATTTCATAACGGCAGAGCTTACCAATATATACATCTTAATTACTCGCATATAATGTAGCTTTCTATTGGTGAAAGAATTTTTAAAATCGGTTTATTGGTATATGCGTGAAAGCGTAACAAACAAACACACGCAGTTTCGCATTTATAATATAAGTATAGATGTATGTAAACTTCAAGTTAATTATAATAAAAAAGGACCCCAAAGCTTATTTTCAAAATGAAACTACACTATTATATGTAAAGCTATTACACGTAAGGACGTAAGGACGTAAGCTATATTAATTTTCTTTTATTATTGGCATTGCTTAATTTTAAATTTAAAAAATTAAGAGACGTTTTCGTATTTTTACAATCTACAGAGCTTTAGATAAAGAAATTATGTAGCTACTGTTTAATTCTTTTTTTTAACTTGTCAAACGTTATGTCG
The DNA here is from genome assembly GCA_936435175.1 of Glyphotaelius pellucidus. NCBI lineage: Eukaryota > Metazoa > Arthropoda > Insecta > Trichoptera > Limnephilidae > Glyphotaelius > Glyphotaelius pellucidus. The sequence continues at coordinate 26,469,488 of OW386538.1, read as the reverse complement.
ACTCAATCTGAGCTGCAATAAATTATTTATTATCAAAGGTTTACTTAATTTATTATCAGGCTTGCACCTTTATTATTAGGCCGGGTTAAAGTTTTTCTATTCCCGGTAATATATATATTTTTTTTAATTTGTCTTACATAATATTTTCTTTATCGGTTTTATCTTTTGACGTTATATCAAAGTTGAAAAAAATGTAAGCAGAGTTGGCAATTCAATGTGAACACTGTATATAAAATTCCGAAAGGTTTGTGTTGATTTTGAAACTGAGAAAAGTATGTACATTTTGTTGTGATTTTTAAATTGCAGGTTCCAAATTAAATTTACTATGAGATCTAAGTGGGTAAATGTACGTGTTTCCTGAATTGTTACGGTTGCAATTTCGTTTATATTTATTTACGTGGACCTTAGTTTAATTACATGATACCGCCCTTAAACCGTGAGCTACAACGACCAAAGTGCCACCGTACTTGTATATTTGTACCGGTGTTTTCTCCGCTTGAAGGGTTGAGGAAAATTCCAAATACACCAAACTAGCAGCACCGGAATACCTGAAAGAAAAGCAATCAAAATAATCACCTAAATTAAAAATTAAAACGATGTTCATTAAATGAAAATATAACACGTATAGCAGCTTATTTCACTTTTACATAGTGCCACTAAGTTGGGAAATTCTTTTATAAGTTAAATAGACGTTGCAAACAACACTCCTTCTTTGAATTTGCGAACAGTTAATTTAAATACCCTCCTGAAAAGGGTGTGTTCATCATTTTGTTTGTTTTAAGTCATCTTAGTGAAAAACATTATTATTTTACTAGGTGTCTTGAAGCTCAGAGTTCTGTTGTGAAGTCTTAAACTGGACCTTAGAATCAGAGGTTTTCCCAGGGTGGTCGACACCGGGTATAAAGTATCCTGGGAAGCAAATCCCGGCCTAATCCGGTGCAGCAATTTAGACCGTTGGAGTCTCCAGTCTCCAGTAGGGGTAGGTACTCGGGTAGAAGTTGGTACCTACCGAAGCGGGAAGGAACAAGGTACAAGTTGCCAGGGCGAGTAGGTACTCGATTGTACCAGGTTCCTACTTCGCCCAGTTGGGCCAGGAATTTACTGAAGTATGGGTAGATTCCGGAGAATAGAATAACTTTATTCAGTACTCACTGGTAGTACGGGCACTCACCTGAAATTTACGCGGCCGGCGGCACCTGGCGGCGAAGACGGAAGATGTTAAGTGTTATTGTTTTGTTGATTGCCAATAGATGGACCGAGATATGAGATACGCGGATTCCGAAGAATTCTTTATTCACGCGATGTGTGGCAGTAAATTATTAAAAATATATCCCTGATCTTAAATTGTTAGTTCATGTATAGAAAATAACAACATGTAAATTAAAAAGCACATTAATTTACAATTTTAACCATTAATCTACGAGTAATAGTTGACAATTATTGTATTTGGTTACTAGAGGGCGGCGAGCTTAGGCGTATTGAAACTTGCATTTTTTTACGTGTATATTTTCTAGGCTATCGCAAAAATTTCAGCCGGGTAGTAACCACTGGTATTTGAAATATGATAAAGTTTGATTGTTCATTTCAAACGGGCAAAGTTCGTGAAAAAACATTTCGGAAATTTACATTTATCTTATCTAGTTAATTTTGGCTTTATATCTGAATTTAAAAAATAAAATTACATATTTCAAAACTTCACTAATCAACCACCTAGTTTAATTTTGAATACTTTTCAAAACAAACGCTGAAATTGACACACGGAGTAATTAATACCTGTATAATAATGTTCTCTATCCAACTATGACTGAAAAATATAAGCTGTATATCTAAAATTTCTTCTCGGAGTTCATCTCTATTTAGGCGTAATAAAGATAACCTAAATAAATAGATGATTTTAAAAGCAGTTGCGTGGAGACCGTAAAACCCGGACTTCGGAGAGCGTACGGTATCTACGCGTTATATTAGTTGTGCTGTACAACTTGTACATAATTTTACGTTTACACAAATGCATCAGTAATATTGTGGTTATGGTAATATTAGCTGTACCAAGTTTTACGTTAACACAAATGCATCAATAATATTGTGCGGTTATATTAGCTGTACACAGTTTTACGTTTACCCTGAGGCATCATTAATATTGTGCGGTTATATTAGCTGTACACAGTTTAACGTTTACACAGATGCATCAATAATATTGTGCGGTTATATTAGCTGTACACAGTTTTATGTTTAAACAGAGGCATCATTAATATTGTGGTTTTGGTAATATTAGTTGTACAAAGTTTTACGTTTACACAGATGCATCAGTAATATTGTGCGATTATATTAGCTGTACACAGTTTTATGTTTACACAGATGCATTAGTAATATTGTGCGGTTATATAAGTTGTACACAATTTTACGTTTACCCTGAGGCATCATTAATATTGTGCGGTTATATTAGCTGTACACAGTTTAACGTTTACACAGATGCATCAATAATATTGTGCGGTTATATTAGCTGTACACAGTTTTATGTTTAAACAGAGGCATCATTAATATTGTGGTTTTGGTAATATTAGTTGTACAAAGTTTTACGTTAACACAAATGCGTCGATAATATTGTGAGGTTATATTAGCTGTACACAATTTTAAAGGAAGTTCTTGGAAGGAAATAGGTACGATGGGTGGGTAGGAATCTGAAGCTTAGTATGTTCAGGAGTGACGGACGCATGAATCCATCCCTTCAACTGCGGTACAAGGCAATGACTTAAGGGATTCTGGCTGGAGAGGTCAAAAGACCTCCACAACCAGTCTCTATCGATCCGGCCCGCTACGCAGAAGGTGGCTAGACACATCGGCCGCCAAGACCTTGACATTGGCCTTGACTTCACCCCGTGAACCTGGGCACCCCTGATAAGTCGTAAAGAACCACTTGGGGTGACTTATGGCAGAGCTGTTGGTGATCCAATAAATGGTTTGTTACTAATAAAAAAAGTTTCCAACTCTATCTTTCACATCGGACAATGCCTAATGAATCACGCATTCGCTGATTGCGTTTATTTTTGCGGCGCGCCGATCACAGCTGAGCGCTTTGCAGTTTGTTGTATTAAAAATAGTTGTCAAAAAATTTCAAGATAAATCATGTCTTTGCAAAATAATCCATTTTCTATTATATCCGTATGCTTCGATATATTTTCAACTTATATGTGTTATTTTTCGTCAGTTTTAGTCAAGTTATCACACAATAATCGTGTGTTGTAAATTGAACTGTCAGAAAATGATTTTATAGGATATGTCAATATTCAAATTACGTTTAACGTTGTTTATTTTATAAGAGTTTCTTGAAAGTGACGATTTTTATGACATAAATATCTAATACACACGTTTGGTAAACTTATCAAAGAAATAAACGTTTTAAGTTGTGCAAACAATGAATTAAGATTACATTTTTTATTGTTAATTTTTTAATATTTTTTTATCGTTTGGACGAGGGAAAACGAAGTGAAAGTTTTCTTGAAATTTTCTTAAATAAAAGGAGCGTGTTTTTTATTTATTTTTTTACATGAGCTCCACACAGGAGGCCCTGAGGAAAATAATTTCCCTCAGGGCCTATGTCATCTTTGGGGATGCTGTGTGGAGATTTTTTAAGGAAAGGAAGGGAAGGATAGTTCTGGGAAGGAAAAGGGTTTAAGGGGTGTGTAGGAATCTGGGGTCCAGTGTGTCCTGGTCATCCGCCTCCAAGACCTAGACGAACCTCACCCTATGAACCCTTTACATTTTGACTAAAAATATTGTGGTAAGAGTTTTTTTCTATTTTTTTCTACATATAATTTGACGATTTTTAAAAGCTAAGTATATTTCAAATACAAAAAACTAAAGGGTAAGTTTATCAAGTTTCTAAAGTTGTAGTTGTTTTTACATCTTCGAAAATAAGAAATAAATTACATTGGAAAATTCTGAAATTCGTTGGAAAATTATTAATAAAACAAGCGTGTACAACAGATAACCTCTTTGGCTGGATAAGCAATACATAATATATCTTTCCATGAATTATTTTTTGTCATTTCTAATTAATAAGGTTTTCACGTGCACGGCCTTTTACCAATTGATTTAAATACTCACGTCGTTTTTTAGTAAGGTGATTTTTTTTAGGTTATGAATATAATCATAAAACTCTTCATAAAATAATTCATTTAAATAAACACCTCAGTACATTTGCAACCTTTCGAAATAACGCGACTGCAACGAATTTGTACCAGATCAGGCAGATCAGAATATTTTCAAGAAAGGGTTTTTGGGTCAGGAAAGTGACTTTCCGATGTTAACAATTTTGATAAAGAAATACTCTCATTCCGCCCTCCGAGCTGCGTATCCAGAAAGGTCGGCACTAAAAATTTGGTCAGGTAAATGGATTATCTCAAATGAACGTAGGAAATTGCTTATTTACAAATAATAGATATTCATGGGAAAGGTAAGAGTTTTTCATTACGCCGTATTATACTCGTACATGTTGATATTTTTGATGTTAAATGTATTTAATCTTTCACTAGCGAGTTCCCGGCATACATTGCAATGCCACTTAAATAAAGATATGTTTTCTCCCTGTGTGTTCTTTCCAAATCGTCCCCGTTCCCGTTCGGCCTCCTCTCCCCCTCCTGCGTTCACCCTCGACCTTCATCGCCTTTCCCCCATCCCTTTTCCGCTTCCACCCGTCCCGTGAACCCCCCTCCCCCTCCCATATTCACGCTTTCTACTTTCTCCACCTTCCTTCTCCCTCGACCCCCCTTCCGTGAATCTCCCCCCCCCCTTTATTCCCCTCCGCCCCTCCCGCTTTCCCCTCCCCCTCCCGTCTATCCTCCTTTATGAAGTACACTCACTTTTCATTTTTCACCTATTGCAAATTTTTTATACAAATTTCGTAACTATAGCTCATCATTGTATATAAAAACCTTCGCCAACGTCCATAGAATAACTCACCAAAGTTTCATCGCAATCGGATGTGAGTATATAGCCACTTTTATATACAAACAAACAAACAAACAAACAAGCAAACATACATTCATTTATATATATAAGATTTGCAACTGCGACTGACAAAAAAAAATTTTTTCAGTCAATTAATCAACAAAAATGCCAAATGAATTCATATTCGTCTAAAAGTGTGTGAATAAACAACTCCAAAAAAGTATGTAAAAAAAACTTCCTTCATTTGTGGGGTAACAGTACCGTTTTAGGCTGCGCATTCATTTGTGAACCGAGAAGCCATGAAAGGAACGAAACAGCTGCAAACAGCGCGTAACGCCGCCTGCGGTTTCTTCGTTCCTTTCGCATGATTCGTGGCTCGGCTCGCATCTCGGTTCGCAATTGTATACGCATTCTTACCATAATCGGATTGTGAAACCGTGGAAAATGAATATTTGGACTGTCCCAATATAAACAATTTCTGATGCGTAAATTTATTGAACTTCAAGCTGCGTGTTTACAAATGTATTGTTTCCGTATGGTTAATGTTGATTTGATATAACTTTACCTCTATTTTTTTCTTTGAAAAATTTTTGTAATATCAATTCTAACCCCTCGAGGCCTCAGGCCTATTTTTCCGAATTTTACGTTTGTCAATAATCTCCAAATAAATTCAATATTTCACAACGCATCCGAAAACTAAAAACTGTTTTTAAAGGTCATAAAATACGCTACCAAATTTTATAATTAAAAATAAACATTTTAAATATAAAATAATTAAATGCAAACATAAAAAAGTTTAGAAAATGGCTCACCTTACGTTTTTTCGAACTTAAATTACTGATAACGAAAAAAATGAACAATGGAGTCTTTCTAGATCTGGCCAAGGCTTTTGATACTATCTCTCACGACATTCTGTACGAGAAACTTAAAAATAATGGTATCAATGGACCGCCGCTCGACTGGTTCATTAGCTATACTAAAAATAGAAAACAAATAGTAGAACTAAATAAATGCTACAGTGATCCGGAAGAAATCAAGTATGGTGTCCCTCAAGGTAGCGTCCTAGGTCCTATTCTATTTCTCATTTACATAAATGAACTTACCGATATTAAAATGGAGTCTATCGAATATAAGGTTATCAGTTATGCAGATGACACGGTAATTCTATTCAAAGCTCCAAGTTGGGAAAAGGCATTCAAAAGTGCGGAAACCGGCATGTTAGAAATAAAAAATTGGCTCGACAATAATTTACTGACCTTAAACATCTCTAAAACAAAATACCTTACATTCAGCAAAACCAGTACTGGGCAACCAAAAACCCTTTCGCCTTTATACCTCCACCCTTACGTTACCTCAAACCATCAAAGCGAACAAATAGAACATACAGATAATGTCAAGTATCTAGGCTTAACAGTGGACCATAAATTAAACTGGGAATGTCATATTAACTTACTTATAAAGAAAATCCGAAAACTATCATTCATTTTTAAAACGATAAGGAACATCATGTCACCAAAACAATTAAAAAATGTTTACTACGCTCTATGTCAAAGCCTTTTAACTTACGGTATTTCGGCCTGGGGGGGAGCCGCTGACAAGTACATCAAGCCGCTTAACTCAACTCACAAAACATTAATTAGGATCATGTTCAAAAAACCCTATCTGCATCCAACGGAAAATCTCCTAATTACAAATAATATACTAGATATAAGGAAACTATTCATTAAAAAGATCATTCAAATTAACTGCATAAAATCCTCACCATGCCACGTAACTCACCCACAAAATACAAGAGCAAAAACGCATAATCAACTTCTTGTCCCAAAAATTAAATCAACCTTTGCCAAAAAGCACGAATCCAACCTCGCACCTCTCATTTACAACACATTCCTAAAAGAAACCACTTTTTGCTTGAATCAAAAAAACCTAAAAGGGTTCTTTAAATATTTCAACACTTGGTTACTACACAAAAAAAGGGAATGCATCACCAAGTTACTAATAATCCCATCTTAGTCTAATCCTGACTCTCTATTTGCATATATGCGATATTTAATTTTTTAGAGATTTATGCTTTCTTATTAATATTGCTTATGTTTTACCCATGTCTAGTTTAATACTTTATATTATTTTGTTGAAATGTTATTGTTTTTAGATGCTATCTAAACTCTTAAATTTAATAAAACTGAATACTGCATGCATGCGTATACGTTTGTGTATGTATGTTATGTTTGTGTGTACGTGTTTATAGGATTAATATGTTTTTATATGCTAATTGTGTATTAATATGTTCATGCACGCATATTTATGTACCCGTCTCAGAACAGACATCGTCTAGTGAGACGGGTTACAGACTTTTCTTGTATTATATTGTTACTGTAATAAACGCCCGGGTTGCCGGCAATTAAAAAAAAAAAATACTTTATTAGGCAAATTTATTATAAAAATTATCGTCAGCTCACTTATTTGTCATTATATGAAAAACATAATTAATTGAAAATTCCCAGAATTTCTTTTTATTTTCAAATTGCGGTTAGAATCTTTGATTTCATAAAGGTTTACAGTTTAATTATTTTTTTATTAACTTTTAGATTTTTATATAAAGCGTGGTATTTTATCTTTTTTTCTTACCACAAGGATTTCTACGAAACCTGTGTGAGTTGTTCCGAAAAGCGAACAAATTAGCCCGAGGGGTTAAGCGGCTCTCGTGAAAAGTTGCCAATTTACATATTGTGCGACTTTGTTTGTTAGGACAGTCGATTTTGTTTTATTTTTCACGACTATCACAGGACATAGCTTAAAGGATAGTATTATACCTTCAAAATACTCTGATTTATGCTTACGAGAGTCGAAATTACTATCTGTTAATAAAATAATACGTGCCTACCTGAACCTTTAATTAATGAAAGTTATTTGTTCGAAAGAAAAACACTAAAATCTTTAATGGCTTATATCATATAATTTAAAGCAAAAATAAATAAAGTAGCTCACATCCGTACTAGGTATTTGATGTTTCTTTTGATTACAAAAATAATTTTTCAGTTGGGTATTTTGATCTCAAATGCATATTTAAGATTTGTATGAAATTGGCCGAAAAGGGCCGCGCAAACTTTTCACTTAAGGCCCGGTTATAAGCGTTCAAAAAGAAGAAGAAAGGGAGATACTTAAATACGAAATAACAAGAGGAAACGCGCCAGTATTAAAAAAAAGATTATAATTTAGCGAAAATATTGATAATATTAATATTCTGAACGACAGAGTAAGGAAACTTACATACATATTTAGATGTTTAAGAGATATTTAAAAGAAAAATTACTTTGATCCACATACTTCGCTTTCTGTCAATCAATTATACAATACGGCATTATAGGACGGGGTGTACATATAAAAATCAAACACAAACAATTTACGTATCACAAAAACTAATAATAAAAACAATTTTAAAAAAACTCTATTCATATTCGTCAGAACTTTTATTCAGACAATTTAAGGTCAGAAAATTAAATGCATTATACTTCTACCATGCAACATTACAAATTTATAAAGATGATATTCAAAATAAAGTAGCACCCTTTAAAAATAACAGAAATCTTAGACAAACGTCATGACTTCCAACTCCAAAATGTAAAAAATCAATAGGACAGCAAAATCATAAATATCTCGGAGTTAATTTTTTTAATTCCTTACCAGAAAAAAATTAGAAATATGAACACTAATATAAAAGAATTTAATAAACACCTTAAAAATTATACTGAAAATATGAAAAGGGTAATATCAAATAAAATATTATGATAACACCCTCCCCCCCCCCCCATACACAAAAGCCCTGCTTATTTATGGGGGTTTTTATTATTATCCAACTATCTATTGTATAGAATCTGTTTGAAATACATGTATTGTACTTTTTATGATTAATTAAAAAAAAAAAAAATTAAATAAAACAAGACTCGTTTAAAATAAAGCACAATAAGCAAAATAATTTTTTCTATCGATGAAATTTCATATAATTACCGTTTTGGCTCTACAAATGTACAGATATTATCTTAAAAAAAACATATATTTTTAGGGACTTAAAAACTGAAACTGTTCAAGAGAAATTTGTTATACATCGGTAAAAATGCGGAATTCGGCTATCTTTCGTCTATCTTTCTTCAGGTACACGACGTACCTACCTATCAAAGTATTAACCCTAGAAAGTGGCATTGTAGTAGTTGGGTATCGCTTCGTATATAAGCTTCCAGATTTCTAGAATAGTGTCGTAGACTTCCGTTAGGGCGCGCAATAACCCTAGACTTAAGCTCGCTTTAATTCTCCCGGTGTAAGATCGGCCTCCCCGGGAACATAAACTGCCCAAAATCACTTCAAACCATCCACCCTACGGTTACCAGGCATTTTAATTACAGTGACTTCCTTCTACTGCTACTAATACGATGTATGCAGTGCTTGGATTCAACCAGGGAAAACCGGAACACCGCTCCAGTTCATGAAATCCGAACACGTTAAAAGTAATCGATTGCGTTTCTTTAAAAATTCCAAAAATGCTAATTTTTTTACGTGGAAACTTCCTCATCATCTTAATTTGAAACTCTAGGAGACGAGCAACACTAAAAAGAGAGAAACCCATACATCTATAGGATTTAGCCAGCGAGAGAATGAGATAGAATGAAACCTTACCTACGTACAGTACCTACGAAGCGTCACGCTCTGTCGAGCTGCGCGCTTTGGCCGCTTTGATTATGAGTTCTCTTTTCAAGGCTTCTATTGGTTGAGATTGTGTGGGTAAAGGTTTCACTTCTACCGCGTGTGAACTGCACTAGATTTTTTTTTAATTTTTGCACTCCGGTTGGTTGGTAAAAATGTCTTAGGACCTCCGCTCATAAACCAGTTCTCAACGCAATTGCAATCAATCTCCTTAACAAAATAGATATTTTTCTGATCTGACATGTCAAAACTTGACAGTCCGTGAGCCGCTACCATGTCAACTTGTCAACAAAGAAACTGAAACTCCATTGCCGCAGCGACCAGCAGTGCTGGTTTTTCAGTTGCATTGTTTTCACTTGCATTGTTGCCAGGTTGCCATGGTAACGGCTCACGAACTGTCAAGTCTTGACATGTCAAATCAGAAAAATATCGATTTTATTAAGGAGATTGATAACTTAAGCAACTTGGCCATTGGGAGGCCAAGTTGGTTAAGTTGTTGTCCCGGCAAGACAGATATCCTGGGTTCGATTCCCATTTGCGACCGTTATCTTTAATTTTTTCTGTGTCTTGTTTTGTTTCATGTTTCGTTTAGGTATTTTCTTATTATTCAATGATTTTTTTTAGTTTTAACCAAATAATACTATTTAGGTTTTTGATCATAAAAAGTATCACAATTTGACAAGTAAATTTCATTAATTTATTTCTTGATTTCTTACAGCTAGCCTCAGTGGACTCTTCCCTCGCGGGACCATTAGGGAATCAAAGGATAGTGTAGATGAGAGCTGAGGCTACCTCCGGAACCCAAGCAAAAATGGCATTCTTATGGCAAAACCCTTACCACTACAGGATTCTCCAGGAGTTCCGTAAGCGGGAAACCTTACAGGGACTCCTTACGGGACCAGGAAAAAACTCAAAGGATTAAGGTAAAATTAATGAGATATAGCACAATGGGCCCATGGCTCACGGGCAGGGCTGGGCAAAATACATGCGTTGCTGTAATTAAAATACAAAATACTTTTTCGCATTTATTTAAAATACGAAATACAAAATACTTTCAAGTCGTGTATTTGAAATACTTTAACCATTTTTTTTTTATTTCAAATACAAAATAATATTTTAACAATTTTTTTTTATTTCAAATACAAAATACATTTGGTTTTAGCAGAACCTTTGGTTGCAATAAATTGTCGTTAGTACCCTTATCTAAGGGTGCGTTTCCATAGAAGCAAAGCTGAGTAGAGTGAAACAGAGACGTGCAAAAATTGACCAATCATATTGCTCAGAAGACACATCTCATCTCCGCTCCACTTATAAAGTTTTGGGGTTTTGACGGAATTTGATCGTCCATTATCAATTAACTCACGTTTTCATGAATAAATTTTTTTTTTTTTTTACATTAACTCCACACAGGAGGCCTTGAGGAAAATAATTCCCCTCAGGGCCTATGTCATCTGGGATGCTGTGTGGAGGGTCTTTTTGAGGAGAGGAAGGAATGAACATTGGCCTTGAAGAGACCCATGTTGTAGGAGGGAGGAAACACAGATGCCGGCAAATCGTTCCATAGCCGAGCTGTTGAATTCAAGAACGAGTCGAAAAAACGACCCGTTCTCATGTGACAAATGTCAACCGTGTACATATGTTGGGCGCGCGTTTGGCGTGTCTCCCGACTATGCACCGGTGCCGAAGGGATCAATGACGCTAGTTCCTCAGAGCATCTTCCATTGAAATACCGGTAGAACATGGATAGCATTCCCACCCGACGCCTGTGCTCTAAAGATTGCAACCCGTTCGTTAAGATGGGAGAATCTATCAAACGGACCGCCCGTTTCTGCACAGAGTCGAGGGTATTTTTCAAGTATTTTGGAGCTCCAGACCAGAGGTGGCTGCCAAATTCAACCGTGGGGCGCACTTGCGATTTGTACAGGGTAAGCAGTTGTGTACTATTAAAGTATCTGCGGGCCCTGTACAGTACGCCCAGTTTTTGAGAAGCTAACTTTACTCTGGCTTCGATGGAGCCCCCATACCTGAGCTGGTCACTTATAGTTACACCAAGCATATCAATGGAAGGTCTGTTCGGAAGATTGCTTCCGTTGAAGGAGACTAGATTTTCATTTCGATCCCTTTTAGACGTAATCAGACATGATTGGGTCTTTGAAACATTGAATTCGACGAGGTTATTCTTACCCCAAGAGAAAACACTCTCGAGGTAACCATCCATTCTTTGCTTCAAAGCCCTCCGAGCCGTTGGAGTTTGTGTGCCCTTTGGGGGCTTGTCAAACGAAAAGCTGTCATGGGCTGTACTGTCATCCGCGTAACAATGAATTGGTGCACATGACAAAAGGTCGTTGATGTGCAACAAAAACAAAGTCGGGGACAGAACCGATCCCTGTGGGACGCCAGCATTTATTGGATGCGAGGAAGAGGTGAAACCATCAGCAACCGTCTGAATTGACCTCTCCCTCAAAAAATCGGCAATCCACGTACACAGGGATACGGGAAGTCCGTAAGATGGCAGTTTGTTGACAAGTCCTCGATGCCAAACCCGGTCAAAGGCCTTGGAAATGTCCAGTGCGACCGTTTGGGTCTCACCGAAACGTTCCAGGCACCGCCCCCAAACATGCGTCACATATGCGAGAAGATCACCGCACGAGGGGTTCCGCCGGAATCCGTATTGAGGGTCGTTAATGATTTTGTTCTTCTCGAGATATGTGAGCAGTTTGTCGTTGATCACACGTTCCATCACCTTGAACAAAACTGATGTGATCGCTATGGGGCGGTAGTTGGCCGGGTTGGAGCGATCACCCTTCTTTGGAATAGGATGGATGACCGCTTTTTTCCAACCAGAGGGCACAATACCAGACTTCAGGGACATTTTAAAGAGTTTCGTCAAAATTGGAGCGATTTCTGCAGCGCACCTCTGTAATACCAGGGCGGGTATTCCATCAGGCCCACTAGCTTTATTAACATCAAGCCCTCGTAAGACTTGGATTACATCCCGATGCCGGATCCTCAGCTTTTTCATACGAAAACCGCAGTGAGGAACCGACGTCGGGACAGCACCTTGATCGTCGAGGGTTGAATTATCCGCGAACATAAATACCGCGAAACGACAATTGACAAGATACTTGCTTTGACATACAGTGTTGCCAACTCTAAATATAAACAATATTTTATCTGGATTCTAGCGTTTTAGTCTATGTATTATCTGTGTCAGCTTATTTTTCATTATCATTATTAAGATCGCTAAATGTATTTGAAAATGTATTTTGAAGCCATAAATAAGTATTTGAAATACAAATTACAAAATGCCTCAGCATCAGGTATATTCATAATTGAAATACTTATTACAAAATATATTTTTAGGAAGCAATTGAAATACAAATACGTATTCGTATTTCAAATAACTATTTCCATTACAAGTAATTCAAATACTGCCCAGCCCTGCGCACGGGAACAATGCGTATACCGTCTCCGCTTTAATAAAATAAATAATTACAGCTAGCCTAGATACAACGGAAATCAAATAAATTACGAGTCGCACTAGAAAAAATATGTGTTGCAATTATTGTAATATTTTTGAACGCGCCAATTTTAGCTAATGCGTCAGGTGTCACACTGACTTTTTTTAGGTTATCTTTAATTGTAATTAAGACACAAAAACTGCTTGCAAATAACCACAATTTTTATGTAGGTATCTATATTGTAGGCGCCACCCAGCAAGAAAAAAAATTGTATTAATTTTTAATTAATAAATTCGTTTTTAAAATAAATAAAAAAATCTTCATCACGTTCACAACATTAAATTTATTGATGCATATAATATGTCCTCAACTACCAGGCTGGCATAAACGCATCCGAATGACACACTCGGAAATCTAATAAGATTTCTTTCGGGCAATTATCCTTTGTACACACGCGGCGATGGGATTTCCCCGCCGGCACGCGGCTGCCACGCGGCGAGGGCTAATACAATATTCCCTTCGTCGCCTGCTCTTTTGTTTGAACCGCTTATTTTATGACACAAGAATTCTTCTGTTTTCTGCTCCCCTGGTTTCGCGATACGTTAAATATTCTCTTTGACCCACTTTTGATTGATTTGACATGAATTTATGTGACGCAGCCACACGATATCACTGTTAGGACGAAAACTGGTTTATCTTTTGAGTTGTTATTCCGCCTATTATGATCCTGCCGGTAGGTAATCAGTTGTATCAATTCGTTATTGAGATGTAGAAGAAGCAACGCAGCTCCCAGCGGTACGCTGTGAGAATTATGTGTTTCTATTTTTGCTACGCATGCAACGCAGAAATCACAAAAAAATATTGTGTGCAGTTCACACGGGGTAGAAGTGAAACCTTCAGAAAACTAAAGTAAACCATGGGAGGCTACGAAGCACCGCAGAAAGAGGAGACCAATTATTCTGCCATTCTCTCGCAAGCTAAATCCTATCGATGTTTGTGTTTGGTATGATTTTAGATTTTCATGGCCAAAAATATTTTTATTAGTTGTTATAGGAGTGTTATACCGAGTTGCGCTTCCCCCTTCTTTAGCCAATGTTTCGGACAGCGTTACAGTGTCCATCATCAGGGCAGATGTAAATTGAATGAAACTATGTAATTTTCTTATCATGCTCAATTCTCTATTGTTTCCTTTTCTCTTCTTTTCTTTTCCATTTAGTAGAAATCATCCATATTTGTATAACCTTGTTCCTTTTTTCTTTAATTGTTTTCTATTGTCGTTTGTTCTACTTAACCTGTCTTTTAAATTCGTCTATATTGTATGTGAAATTTATATTTTTTATATCTAAATTCCTACGTAAAATTATTTCCTCCCACCTATGAATTGTATGTTCCTCCTGTCCTAAAATGAGTTCTGTAACTCATCGGAATTGCCCTAGAAAGAAATAAAAACAATTTAAAAAAAAAATATTAAGATATACCTGAGCGATATTTCACATAGGGGCTATTGCATATATTTGTGTATTTTTATATTTATCTACAATGTAAAAATTATTTCCGTTTTCTTTTTGTATATCATTCACTTTGTCACGTATTATTATCATTCATCACAATTAGTCAGTCACCTGTAAATTTTGTAATAACTAGCATACGCCATCTGCAACTCAAAAACTTTCTCGTTTTTTGTAATGCATTGTTTTTACTTAAAAATTTCTTTATACTTACCATTTATATGATGTTTACTTATTCAAGATCATCTTTTGTATTTAAAAACTGTGTCTCTGTATTATACTTATTATAGATAAATCATTATTGCCACTAATCATTAAGGATTTTAAAAGGCGCTGAAATTCAAAGTTGCGGTCGATATACCTATCAATTAAAAAAATCCACGTCGCATGCGGCTTTAAATCATGTGCATAAGTACTTATTTCCTACATATATTTGCCATGGAATCATTCCTTTGACAGCTGAATATGTGAATTATTTGCCTGCATTAATTATAGGTGAGAAAAGCCCAATGTAGTAACATAATTTAGTACAGGTATCCCCGCTTTCTAAATTGACATCCAGGTGAGATTACAAACGACTTATTCATCTTTATGAAAGCGGGTTGCAGCGTTAACTATTGCAACTGTGATTCATCAAGGTCGTAAACTATCTAATATCCATTCGAAAAATTAACTGCGAAGTGAAACTGGTGGAAAATGTGTCAATTACTTAAGTTTGAGAATTTCTTCGAATCAATATAACTTCCATAAATGGCAATTGTAATTTATTGTTCCTCTAAGTGAAATGTTTACGGTACTCTTAAAAGATTCTGCAATCTTAAAGTTGGGTATTTTAATGCGGAGTAATTTATTTTCGCTTTTTCCCATTTGCCGCTATCTTTTATCACGGGACACAAATTATATTGTTTGTCATTTTGACATATATTAACACCTTGTTTAGTGTGTTAATTAATTGTAAAACCAAGAATAGATAGATAGTCACTAATCTAACAAGTAATAATATATTTCATAAGCATCAATTTTATAAACAATTATATTGTTAAATTCAAATTATTCCTAAATAAAACATAAACTTTTATGGATTAAACCTTTTATCATGTGTAACTTGTGATGAAAAGTAAGTTTATTTTTTTAAAGTGTTTCTTTCATTGAGTAATCAATAATATAGTTATTGAATTTATGAAAACAGTTTATTTAATATTTAAACCAGTTCTTCTGGTACTCATTATACATATTATTATTTAGCCTTTTGAAGGCCTTATCAAACTGTTTGATAATGCTTTCAGAATTTAATAATAATTCCCCAGCAGAACTCGTTTACAAATAAATACGTTTATTATAAAACTATTATTTTATATATGTTATTATCGAATACAAGAAAAACTTTAAATCAAAATAGAGTTCTACAAATAAATATGAAAAAAGGTTAATTTTTATTCGCTACTAGATTCTAGTTCGATGCATTTTTTTTCAAGTAGAAAGTAGGTACTATTCAGTCTATCCAAGAAAAAATACCATACACATGCTTTTAGTAGCCAGAACTGAATAACCAGCTACTTTCTATCCTTTCCAATGAACATCACATTTCCCTTTCTTATTTCCGTCTACCTCACAATTCTAATTGAGGATACCACAATCCTACAGAATCAGAGAAATGGAACTCTTAGGTCGTTATTCACAAAGAACATACAAAATATACATGCAAATATAATCATGAATCAAATGCGGTCGCTTGGAGAGTTAACCCCTCAATATTATTTAACCGCCCCTTACCCGCTCGTGTCCGTGTTCTACCCGCTCCGTGCCCGCTTGTTTGTCGCCCCCGCCCTATCGCACGTGCAGGGCGGGTGCCGCCCGCGTGGCACGGGTTACCCGAGGGCGGGAGACGATATTTATTTTACATTACCATCCAACTGGGCGTAATAGACGTGTCAATATTAAAAATCGTCGTTTGCACAGGACTCAGGACTCGGGGTGCATTTCTCATCAGGCGAGGTTAGGAGGTTGTACGAGTTTTCAAATTACATTATTATAGATTGATGACCTTTTAATGGAGTTTGGAATTTTCTACCAGCCTCGAAGACTGAGCCATAGCGCCCCGCTGTCAGAATGAGGTGGATGTCAAATTCGACGTGTTCTTCGAAATCTATAAAGTGTGCATGGTTTTCAACACTACGTACTCAGGTGTCCGTGAACACCTCACTTGGAATTCCCTGCTGAGGTGTTCACATGTCCACGTGTATCGCCGTGAATTACGTTATTAATTTATTCATCTTCTGCGCGTTGACATGCACTACATTTTTTTGGTAAAAAACTTTGGCTATCTTTTTGGTGTAGAACGGCGTATTTTTAGTGATTTTCATGATTTTTTTTTTAACACAGATATAATGAAATATATTTTGTTCATACTTAATGCATATCGATAATTTATGTTTGTGCTTATTGCCAGTTTTTTCTACATTACAAACCTTAAATATAACTGGAATACCTGCCCTGTTATTGCAGAGGTGAGCTGCAACAACAATTCCTGAATTGGAATTCAATCCTTTATATATTCTAACGTGAATTGTATTGCGTTATGACTATGGTTCGTGGGTTTATGAAATTTAATTTTGTTCTCGTAAATTTGAATAACGAGTTACGACGGTGTCTGAGTAAATTACACGAGTATCATTCTTTCACCATATTTTTCTATCCTAACATCAATAGGTACATTGATGCCATTAAAGGCCCTTTCTTTACTGTAAACCAAAATTTCACTTTTGTCCCTTTTAATAAAAACAGACAGCTGTAGCCACACGATTCTTACACATAATATACGGATATAATTATTTTCTGGGCAAATTCCTAGTTTCTGTTTATAATCGAGATATTGTCTTTCGACGTTTAGGTAAGTTTAAAACAACAACTTATGAATGGCTAGAGAAATTAAAGCATTTATTATGTCCAGAATTTAAAAAAGAAATTTTCAGTTCGTTGAAAAAATTTCAATTTTGTTTAAATTGTGCTGAGATGAAAAGATATGTTTTCATAAATATCTCGAAGTTAGAAAATCGGGAGTCAAGCCGGGTGCGAAAACAATAAATTTTGAAATGTGTAGGTATATTTTATTAATTATTTAGCACTATGAAAGATACCCATAACGACCAATATCACGAAATTTTAAAATATATTTTGCGTAGTTATTTTGTGATTTGAAATTCCATGAAACGAAAAATAGCAACACTAGAAAGAGACAAGCACATACATCTATAGTCTATAGGATCGTTCAACCCGTCAGTGGATGAGTGGGCATCGCGTTTGGGTCCCACCCGGGCGTCGCGTGTTCGATTCCTCGGCTGGCTAAGTCCTCCAAGCAACATTTTCGGCTTACTGTGCTGGTAGTAGGAGATTTTCAAACATTGTTAGGTTATTCGTAATCCGGGAATGTTTGTCCTTCTTGAATGAGAGAATGAGATAGAATAATCGGTCTCCTCTTTGTGCGGTGCTTCGTAACCTCCCCACTCTTGTCTATTAAAGCTCACTTACTATTAAAGCTAACTGTAGCAACCGAAACGCTTGTTAACCTTTGATATTTTTATTTTAACTAATTTTTCAAAAGATAATTTATTAATGCTTGGTCGTCCAAAAAACTGGTTTTATCTACTAAAATATTTGGTGATTAACCTCTAACCTTTTCATTTTACAAATTATTATGGATGCGATAACTGATCATTTCGATTAATTGTTAACCATTTTGTATATTTTCTTGAAACTTATTTTAAAAGGTAGGTAAAGATTCAAACAACCAGATTTTATCCTTCAAATTCTTTTATATTCTTATTTTTATTCTCAACTATATTAATTTATTATACTGGTACTCTAATATAAATGCTTAAAAATTACATCTTAGGTACTCTTAAAATTAATCATATCTGTTGACATAATCCATAAACACCTACCTATGATTTATTTTTTTGGCTCCTCCTAAGCGCTTTTCTTACTTTTTATACCTTTTTGTATTAGATTTTAAAACTTTTGTACTTTAAAATATCTTAAAGTTTCTACATTTTAGTTTTTACTATTTTATTTCTTAACTTTTATTTGAACTTTGCTTTGTGCTTTGTGCGTTGTGTTTTGTGTTTCGTGCTTCGTGCTTCGTGTTTCGTGCTTCGTGCTTCGTGCTTTGTGCTTTGTGCTTTGTGCTTTATGCTTTGTGCTTTGTGCTTTGTGCTTCGTGCTTCGTGCTTCGTGCTTCGTGGTTCGTGCTTCGTGCTTCGTGCTTCGTGCTTCGTGCTTCGTGCTTCGTGCTTCGTGCTTCGTGCTTCGTGCTTCGTGCTTCGTGCTTCGTGCTTCGTGCTTCGTGCTTCGTGCTTCGTGCTTCGTGCTTTGTGCTTTGTGCTTTTTAATAATAATAATAATAAAGTTTTATTCCAGGATGTGGGGAGGATAGAGCAATCCCACACGTCCCATATGATTGTACATATTTATATAATATATTTTATAACATATTTTAATTAATAGATTATTTTTTTTAGAACATAGAATAGGAAAAAAAACCAAATAAAAATTAAAAAATTTAAATTAAAAATTTAAATTAAAAAATAGATAAATAATCAATTCTATTCTTCAAGATCGGGCCCAGCGCTCACTCAGGGGTGGGGTTTGGTGCTGGAACGCTGCGGTCACCACTGAATTGTCGGAAGCCATTAGCCGCATCCTGGCTCCAGTGACCCGATGTCTCATTAGACCGGCGAATCCGTGCAATCTTAGTTTAGTGAACATTGTCGATGCACTGCTATATCTTCTGAATCCAAATATAATTCTACATGCATCATTATATTTTTGCTTTGTGCTTTGTGCTTTGTGCTTTGTGCTTTGTGCATTGTACTTTGTGCTTTGTACTTTGTGCATTGTATTTTGTACTATTTACTTACTACTTATTACCTTAACTCCTTACTTTTAACCTTTTTTTTAAGATTTAAAATATATTTATACTGTTACAATAATTATGTTGTTGTGCTATTGTGTGTTATTTTAATTATGTTACTGGTACATGTTGTACCGTATAATATGTGAAAATAAAAAAAATAAATTATTGTATTCATTATTGAATCTGCCTGTAAAACCAGAACTTCCGCATCCGCATTGTCCGTTTTTCCATGAATACCGAACCGCGTTCTGGTTTGTATATAAACGGCATGCTAGAATATAATATATATCATAGAACAGGGAATAAAAACGGGAATGTGTGCCCAAGCGGCCAGGCTGCGCCAGCGTCCCGGGATTCCGGAACCAAGTTCTATTCTAATGGTAATTTTACGGATTTGAGAACTGCGAAATGTATGAATGTATGCACTGTACGTTAACCGGGGCTTATCTGACGACGTTTATTAATTTTGTTACTTTTATTCTGTGCTCCACAAGAAATATTTGGCTGATACTATTACAGGGAGTAACACTACGTACCCGAAGGATTTTAACTATCGATTTTTGAGCACTTTAGGAGTAAAAGATGTAAATTTTATTTTGATGTCCGAGGATATTTAAAAAAAATTTAAAACTTTGTTTTTATATTAAATGTCGCCATGGATCATGTGATGTACGCCCTATCTCGGAACGAGCCGGAGTGCGTTCTGAAAAATGTTGGAGGAAGCTGTGAAGGTAAGGAGAATGTTGGATGACCTAACAGGCTCTTCAGAACTAAGCTTTGCCAAAATCATTGCAAGCAACCTTTGATTCTGTTTGTTTATCTCTCTAGAATTCTAGAGCAACAATTTTATTTATAAAAAGTTATTACGGATCATTCATAAAAAAATTAATGTTATATGTACCATGTATTACATTAATAGTAAGTATAAGTGTAGTTCCTATCTGTAGATAACATAATATTGTCAATCCTTCTAATTCTTTGCGATAGGATTTTCCATTCTGAGGAGGAATAAGGTTGTTGTGTTGGTGATGATTATATCTTCATCCTGTGTTTCCATTTTTAATGTTGTTTTTTAAAATATTTTATCCCCGTGCTATTTTTGTACCTATTCAGTATACATAATTTTATTAGCTCCATGGTATATTTAATTACGTTTGGAAGGGCATTATTATGGCTATATTTTTAGCATAGAATTTATGTTTTTCTGGCCAAAAGTTGTAAGTTCTAAATTATGGAATGTTTAGTAGATTTGAGGATTTTGTCCTTGTTATGTAAATCTCTTTGTCAGTACTCATCGCTAATTTACATCTGTTATAATAATAATAAGCCTTTTTATTCTGGACTTCTGTTAGATATGAATCTTGACATGTTCTTATTTGTTACAATATATCCCGAAGCTCAGTTTGCCTCTTGGCATAGGCCTCCTCAAATATTTTCCACTGGGACCTGTCACGCGCTACTCTTCTCCAATGATGTCCAGCCGTGATCGTTAGGTCGTCTTCCCATCTTATTTGTTGAGGTCCTCTGCAACTACGTTATTATGTTAAAAATTATTATATTGTGGAATTCTGTAATCTATGCTATAAATAGGTACTGTCTTGTGTCGTTTTCTTCCAAAATGTTGCCCTATTTGATGTTACGTAAGAGAGGAAGCGGAAAATCAAGCTGATGCAACAGAAAGCGCACCTTTAATTTTATTTTGAAGATGGTGTTAGGTTACCACCACTTCACTCATCTACAGTATACCTAGTGCCAGTACAGTAGGGACCAAAGCACAGCTCCCTGTGGTTACTTGGTAGTGGGTGGTTGAGTGGGTGACTAACTGTTCATAATTAATATACTGTGTCGCCGTCACAACGTTTGGTTAATGGCTGAATGGATGGGTGCACGTATAACACTATTTATGAAATTACTCAAAGCATCCGAATGGATTATTATCAGAGCTAGTAAGAATTTATTGTGATAATGCAGCTGTGTTATATGGTATGTAATAAGTATCGATTAACCGATTTGCTGTCAACGATATGCTGTGATATAATATGGTAATAGCACTTTTCAAGGTAATAATTATATAATGTGTTTACAAAAGTACGACGAGCCCCCGTTGTAGTCCAAGCATTTTATATTGTGTCGGGTTTTATAAAATATTTATTTGTCATTTATTCGTATGTGCTAATAGGTCTTGGTCTTAGCATTAATTATTTACGAGCATTCCCTTCTGCATTACCAATGGTTTAAAAAGGATACTAAAAATATTTACTTATTTTATTAAGTAGCCCAATATTATGGTAGCACATTAACGGTTCCATGCCATCTGTGAATAAAGACAACTCAACACCTCCTTGAAAAGTCATTAAAAGCTATGAAAAAAATAATTTTTAATTAGCCGATAACCCTAACCTAACGTCACCTATTTAACCAATTTTTTTTTATCACTCTTTTTTTTACATTAACTCCACACAGGAGGCCCTGAGGAAAATGATCTCCCTCAGGGCCTATGTCATCTTTGAAGATGCTGTGTGGAGGGTGTTTTTGAGGAGAGGAAGGAGTGAATATGGGTCTTGAGGAGACACATGTTGTAGGAGGGAGGAAACACAGAGGCCGGCAAATCGTTCTACAGCCGAGCTGTTGAACTCAAGAACGAGTCGAAGAAACGACCCGTTCTCATGTGACTAATGTCAACCGTGTACAAATGTTGGGCGCGTGTTTGGCGTGTTTCCCGACTATGCACCGGTGCCGACTCTAAATGACTTATCTGAGATGGTTCTGAGTTGGTTTCATTCCGAGTTGTCCGGTCACCCACATTAACAATACAACCTAATTAAATATTATTAAAATACAGTCAGTATTTAAAAAGTTAATTGTTTTGCAACTTCCAACAAATTAATTAAATATTTTTTTATCATCATTCGAACCTGCTAATCGAGCGTGTAGGCAGGTACATATTGACAACATTTTATACAATAACTTGGCACATTTTCACACTCTAAATGTATACCTAATTATGATGATGATAAATTAATAATTATTTATTTATTTTGAGAAACATTACATATTACATTGTTATAATGAGCTTTGGCTGTCCAACTAGGCAATTTGCCCGTTTTAGAACAGTAAAAATGAACAGATATTTTACATGTAAATAGTGTGTTGACTATAATATTGTCTTAAACTTAAATATAACATTTGATAAATAATATTAAGGTTTTGATGGTAGATACAAGAAGTTACTTATAAGTGTAAATTATATATTTATCAATAGAAAATAAAATATAGAGAAGAGAAATAACAAGAACATTCCAAAAGAAAAATAAAAAAGTGTTTTTAATAAAAAAATAAATTGGATTATATAATACAGCATTATATAACAAACAATATACCTAATAATGATGATGATAATTAACAATTAGATGAATTGCTTAAATTAATTAAATTAACAGAATAATATAAAAATATGTATGGAAATAGCATTTTATAACTATTATCTTAAACAACATATCTAATAATTATGATGATAAATTAACAATTAGATCAATTGGTTAAATTAACAGAAAAGTATAAAAATATGTAAGTAAATAGCGTTATACAACAAACAAGTCCAAACGAATAGTCACACAAACAGTTGCATAGATGAGGTATGTACATGGTGACCGACCAACTCGGAATGAAACCAACTCAGAACCATCTCAGATAAGTCATTTAGAGTGATAAAAAAATATAAATAAAAAATTGGTTAATTAGGGTTATCGGCTAATTTAAAATTATTTTTTTATCACTCTAAATGACTTATCTGGGATGGTTCTGAGTTGGTTTCATTCCGAGTTGGCATGGAACCATGTACATGAGGTATTTCAAAATTATAAGTCGTAATGTAAATTCCGATTAGCAATACAAGGTCTTCTGTAGGGCATCAATATAAATCATCTATGTTTAATGGCCATTTTCTTAGATTACATTTGACTTTGGCAATATAAATGGTATTATTTTCAACTGTCATGGTAGTTTATTAAATATTTTGCGTAGGTACACTATAGTTTAAGGTTCTTTCACCACTGGTACATTTCGGAACCACCGATCGTTCATTTTTAATGAAACCTGTATTACGTTTACGGTAAATTCATTCCCTATACAAGGAATCAGACAATATAAAGGCTGACTTACATAATTATACAATAATAATTCATTTATTTATTTCAAAACATACGGCGCAACATGTGCCATTAACATAATTATATATAATACAATACGAAAGTAACAATATAAATGTAATTGTATAACTGTAAATATAATCCTCTAACAGGTAAAACATTCAGATTAATTTAATGTTACTTCTGTTTGTATTGGTATATTACTGGATTAACAATTTTGTAATGCAGTTTTGTAATGTTTGGAAGTAACTTACCTATATTAGTTTTATAAGAACGTCCCAAGAAGTAATTTCATATCGGATAAAGGATTCAGCCAGATATAAATAGATTAATTTTAAAGTACTTTTAGGCAACACCTCTGCCAGCGGTTCGTTACGTTTGGTGACTTAGCAGGGGTGCCCGGGTTCATGTGGGTTGTCCGGGTCTTGGCGGCGGATGCGTCTGCCAACCAGCTGCATGGCAGGCCGGATCGGGAGAGATTGGTTGGGGGAGTCCCTTTGACTTCTCCAGCCGTATTCTCTCAGAACATCGCCTTGCACAGCAGTGGGAGGGATGGATTCATACGCCCGTCACTCCTCGACACACTCAACCCCAGATTCCCACCCACCCCCAATACCCTTTTCCTTCCCAGAACTTCCTCTCCTACCTTTCCTAAAAAGACCGTCCACACAGCATCCCCAAAGTCGTCCTGAGCCTTGAAGGGAATTATTTTCCTCAGGACCTCATGTGTACTCTTCCATTAGTACATTCCATTTGTAGCAATCGACAGTTACACCCAAATATTCATCGATAAGATTGTTGAAGAAAATGCCGCAATGTGCACGCGCTTCTAAAACATGGAACTAGTAATAATAATTTATTTATTTATTTATTTCTATACATTACAGTATTTACCTATAGATCAATTTTGAAAACATTTTTACATAATATATTTTATAATTTTATTATGTTGGGTGTAAGGTAGGTTTGTGAAGGTGAAACTGTGGATAGGTATTGTTGTATGTTTCGTGAACACTAGGAGAACCTGTGCTGAGGTGTTAATAATAAGATCAATATTTGCATTTCATCCACGCCGAAACACTTCAACATCTCACACCGCCCCTAATCTTGTATTTATTATTTAGAAACAAGTAAATGTAGTCAAAACATTGAAAAGAGCGAAGCGCCCTCTGTCCAATGCGGAATGTACATAAAGCGCGGCGTATAGCGTACAACGGGTAAAGTTAGTTGTACATTAGGGGTATTTATTCGGTGACCACCCGCGGTAACGCAATATATCACATGGCATTGTGATGTTAATTTTCCGCGGCGGCAAACAGTGGCTCGCTACAGCGCTGTGATATTATTAAAGAGAGATATTATAGTGCGACAGATACAGGGGGAGACAGATAAAGATCACACTATCTTACGAAACTAAAAATATTGATGATATGAAAACGGATTAAGGCGGCGCTTCCCGGCCAAAAAGAAGAAGATGGAGAGATATGTAATTAGGAATGTTGGACAGAGCGCGCTAATATTTTAAGTGATAAAATTGAAGTGAAAATTGCGAAAATGCTTAATAAAACATGACTCGTTTAAAATGGAGCAAAAATCTCGTGAAAGGTATCTTAAGTATCATTTAAAGAAACATTGTGAATTTTTTCACAAATATAACTTGTAAAATAATAGAAATAGACTTGTTTTTAATAATTTTCGGAGCATAGTTTGCGATTTTTTTCTATCGAGGAAATTTCATATAATTTGTGTTTCGGCGTGGAACGTATCTAGATAATATTTTCAAAAATAACATTTATTTTTTTAAAAGCTTAAAAACTTCAAATGTTTAAGGGAGATATGTAAGAAATCAGTCGAAATACGAATAGTGGACCCTTAGGTATCATTGCTTTAGCAATCATCACGAAAATGCATGCTTCGGATCCATGGAAATGTTGGGATCTGTTTACTTAATATTTGGCTCGTTTACTAGAAAGCCTGCCGACCCTAGTCTATATCTATAGACACACTTGAATCGCAAACAAATATAATATTTATAAATTAAATGTCCTAGTATATAGGCGGCCGGCGTAGTCCAGCGGTAAGGCTCTTTACTAGCATTCCGAAAGTCGCGGGATCGAATCCCGGCGTGGCAAATAAATTTTATTTGATTAATTCGTGTTATTTCACAATTTATTCATTTAAAATAATTTATATAGTATATTTGCGGCACGTTTCAGAGTGGAAGATACTCTCAGTATCGCCCTGGTGTAAGACCACCATTCAGAATTGAAAAGTTGTTTGAAATGGCTTTGGCCGTGTTTGGTGACCAGATTTGAATAGCCAGGAACTTCCCACCTTCCTCTTCCCCATCTCCTTCCCCTCCCCACTACCTTCAGCCTCACAACATACCCCAATTGGGGATGCCATATTCTCACTGGCTCCCGACGGGAGCAGTTGGGACTCTTGTGCGGTATGCATATAAAAAATATGGCTTCAGTCCATCGACCATTGACTTGGTCGAAGCCATCGACCAATAAAGTGCATATATCAATATCGATGCTTCAACTTCTTAAAAAAATTTCAATCCGCTAGCAGAAACCATTATATTTGATGAAGTATCTGGTTTGACCTTTCTACAATCAGAGGAGCAGAAATTCTTTTAATTTACAATGTATAATTGTCATTTACAATGTATAGACATTTATTATATTTATTTTATATTATTATATTTGATTTAGGCGAGGTGCCCCAACTGCTTAAAAAGGCTTTTGTTTCCCCAATTTTAAAGAAACCTCAGTTAGATTCTGTAGATTTAAGTAATTATCGTCCTGTTTCAAATTTACCATTTATCTCAGAAGTCCGTGAAAAAATTGTGATCAGGCAGATAACCGCCCATCTGGCCAAAAATGAACTATTATCAAAGTACCAGTCAGCTTATAGAAGGTACCATTCAACAGAGACTGGACTACTGCGCGTGTTGTCAGATTTGATGCTCGTAAACGAGTCAGGTAAGCTAGCTTTGCTCTCGTTATTAGATTTGAGAGCGGTATTTGACAGCATCGACCACAATTTCCACATCGAAAGACTGGAAAAAACCTTTGGACTGGGTGGAGATACTATTCAATGGATAAAATCCTACCTCTGTGGCCGAACACAATCTGTACAAGCGGGTGGTAAACACTCTCCCTTTGTAACCCTCACTTCTGGAGTCCCCCAGGGTTCAGTGCTGGGACTTATACTTTTTATTTTGTTCATCAACGATGTTGCCAAAATAATAGAATCATTCGGACTTCTTTCTCATTGCTACGCTGACGATCAGCAAATCTACTTCTACTGTACACCGAATGAGAAAGATAGATTAAAAGATATAACTATTAAATGCATCGCTGCCATATCAGACTGGATGTCTTCAAACAAACTGAAACTAAATCCAACCAAAACATAATTTCTTTGGACAGCAACCAAAAAACGTCAGTCAATATTAAACAAATCTCCTCTTATTACTTCTGGTTGTAACATCATCCCTAAAAATGGGGTCAAACTCCTAGGGGTACATCTAGATGAAGATCTTTCACTCAAATCCCAGATTAATAAAACAGTAAGCGCAGGATTCTTTCACCTGCGCCAAATCAAATCTATAAGGAGAAATATTCCGACTAAGGCCACAAAGATGCTAGTAAACTCTTACGTAGTAGTACGACTTGACTATTGCAATGGCATATATGCAAATCTCCCTAAAATATACACTGACAGACTTCAGTCAGTTTTCAATGCTGCAGCAAGACTGATAACCGGCGTTTCCAAATATTCCCACATTTCTCAACATCTACGGAACCTTCATTGGCTTAAGTGTCCTGAGAGAATCCAATTCAAACTCTGCTGGATGGTTTTTAAATCAATACACGACATGGCGCCACCCTACTTGTCGGAACTGTGCATTCCAAATGATGTCAATACTAGGCAAGCAACCCTTCGATCAGCATCTTCAACAGCCATAGGTAGACTCTCAGTACCTATGCGCAATCCCAATACCAATCTCGGAGACCGGGCTTTTGCAGTGGCAGGCCCAACAGCTTGGAACAAACTCCCTTCACATTTGCGAAAGATCGAAAGCACTTCTGAGTTCAGAGCGAAGCTAAAAACTCACCTTTTCAAATTATCGTATCCAGAATAACTTCATTTCTTGGTATTTCATTACTCAGTCCACCCGTCCCGGTCAGTCCCGATTTTGCTTTATTATGAGCAACTTTTAACTTACACTGACAGCACGGGCAGTAATCATGTGTGTTTATAAATGTAAATATGTATATTAGTAGTAGATAATTAATTTTAAGTTAGACGTAAGTCAAAACACGAGTAAAGCAGTGTTGTACTGTTTATAAAAATAAGTATAGTTTTAAGTCACTAGTTAAATAAGTCTTAGCAGTTGTAAGTTCTTAGTTATCAATCTTAGTTATAAGACACTTGATAAATAGGTTAAATGTATAAATTAATTTGTAAAGCGCCCTTGAGGTGATTTTCTCACAAAAATGGCGCTGTAGAAATTATCCAAAAATTATTATAATTATTATTATTTATAGACGGCTCGTGGCTGACTTGGCATCGCGTTTGGGTCCCACCCATGCGTCCCGTGTTCGATTCTTTAGCTGGCTAAGTCCTCCATCACGACACCAGCAACATTTTCCGCTTTCTGTGATGGTAATAGGAGATTTTCGAATATTGTCAGTTTATTCGTAACCCGGGAATGTTTTGTATTTCTTTCAAAAAATTAAATAAACAATAAAAATAAAATTTTGTTGAATAAAAAGTGCGTACAACATTTGTGGTTTAATTGCAATTGTCCTTTGTAATTCAATGCACAATTACTTTGTAGTGTACAATTATTTAATCAACCCACCTATTTTAAAAATATATTTTGACCTGCTCAGGATACCAAGTACCAACCATAAAAACTTCATAATTTATTTTGTCAAAATTCATCTGATCACTTAGGTAGGTACTACCGAAGAGATTTTTCACGAAAATTTCTTCAAATTTGTTATTTGTTTGGAAAATACGCAATGCGTAATGTAGTATTGTACTCTAAAGAATAACTATTGGAATACAGTAATACAATTTAATCATAATTATTATGTAGAACTCACAGTGAATTTTATGTTCTTATTAATTATTAGGATTTGTACACTTTTCCTTTTATTGACATTTTAAAATTTTATAATCACCCTGTAGTATGCGCCGTAGAGTCTAGCACCGACCGTGGCATTGTGGTTAGTTCACTGAAGGCATATTTAGAGGCCAATGAAATCCAAAACGGATCATGTGAGTCGAATTAGAACAGATTATTAGTTCGATAGCGTTACGAAATGTTCAAATAAATTGCACAAGTGGGATACTGGTGAATCAGCATTACTTAGAGAACACAAAATCTGAGCATTTCGATTTATTTTCAAATATAAATAGAAATTCAATCTCATTCAATTCAATGAATGAATGATTGCAAAACTTTAAAGTGGAAATTAATCCATTTCCCGACACCGCTCGAGTTGAAACTCGGCGTATTGACTCATTGTCGATGACAATACATTGTATCAACTTTTGGTGGAGCTCACGCACATACACGCGCATGCACATGCATTTTTCTGAAATTGGCTACTAGTCGGCCCAAGAGATGGCGCAACTATGTAGTGCCGCCGTTCGATACTTAGGGCCGTCGCGGAAGGTCGAAACTGTTTCACTACATAATAAAATAAAGATGAATCACAGCAAAAAAACTGATTTTTACGGGTTGATTTTCCATAATTTTTCCTTTTTTTCGACAACCATAGGGTTAAAACTTTTGGGCCAAGTCTACGCATCGACCCATTAAAGACATACATCATTATAAAACAATGATGTATGTCTTAAATGTATTAAACATTCTATTTTCGGTTTTTTGACGCGTGAGTAGGTGAGTAAGGTGAAATAACATTATGAAAGTTCAATGAACTTTTAATTTTCAAAATTGGAAAGGTTTTTAATATCAGACAAGCGATAGACTAGGTACCAACATTTAATTTTTTTATGAATTAATAATATTTCTTCATTCGAAAAGTGTATTCGTTTTGTTCAAACGCTTGACAGATGCTTAGATGAATTAATAGAGTAAAGGTACGTTACTGCGACGGCGTGTGCGGTTTCACCGAACTAGGTCCAGTGGACATGCTGTAGCGGCCCGTTCATATACACAATCTTTGAATGGTGATCCTTTTCATAAACGGTGCTACACTTTTGTTCGATTAGTAAGAATGTAGCGTCTTGTATTTCTATAATATCACTACAGCTTTTACCCAAAGCTTCATTGGGGGGAATTAATGTGCAAATAAGTTTCGTAAGGGAATGAAATGTTTTTCCGGGATGAAAAGTGGCCTATGTCACACCCCAGTCCCCAACTATCTCTTTGCAAAAAAAATCACATCGATCTGCTGCTCCGTTGCGACGTAAAAGAAGGACAAACAAACAAATAAATACACTTTCGCCTTTAGATATAATATTATTTAGGATTGGATAGATGTCGATCGACCAATTGATTAGTCAGACATCTAGAAAACTAATTTTGAGATAATTTTTTTTTAAATTTATTTAAGGTTTTATTCCAGCAGGACTGGGAGGGTTGTGCAATCTCAGCCTGCCATATTTCATAAAAACTATAATACATATAATAATATAAGAGAGTAAATTAAAATATCTAAAAGAAGAAAACAACAAAATAATAACATATTAGGTACCTACCTCATTAAAACATAAAATGAAGACGAGAAACTGAGAAAACAATTTTCGAATGCTCGCCAAAAATCAAATATTATTTATACGTGTGTAAATATGCTTTAAAATAATACCGAGAGGCATAATGGTCCGGTACATTAGTGTGACATTTTAAAATATCTTACAAGTGACCCAGAAAACATAAACATTTTGTTTAAGTCACTACAAGTTTTTGAGAATTAATTTGGTGGTGTTATAACTATAACTCCATGTTCAACAAAAATTTCTATTTTCGGAGATGTTTGACTAAGCAACTGAACAATTGATGTGGTACATAATTTTTCAAGTTTATTAACATTCGGTATGTATTTGTTTTCCTTTGAAAGGCAATGATCCTGAGGAAAATGTTTTTTTTTTTATAAACGCACTGTGCTTCACATATCCTACAATTATGATATCGCATCTGCGCCAGTCCAGTATCTAAAAAAAACAGTAGGTAAGGTTTCAAAAAACTTTCATCGCGTAAAGAAGTGATAAAAGAGAATTATTAGAGAGTTTTGTAATTTTCAATCGTGAGTTTGGATTCCATAGCGCGCACGATTGTTAAAATACGTGTCAATATTAGTGCGATTACATTTCAAAGGCTTTGGCAGATTACATCGTTATCTTCTCACGGAACGTAATAACAATATGAGAAATGGTCGACTGTACATGAAGATTATGCTAAAATTATTTCGTATTTACCATTGGTAGGTACTATATTATATAAAATATAGGGTGTTAAGGGCCGTTCTTGACTTTTATTAACCAGTAATTCCTAATGTTATGTATAGTAAAAAATGTAGGGTAAAAACCAGATAGTTGCACAACTTTTCAAAAAAGGCTCTATTATTAAAAAATATGTTCTTACTAAGAATAATAGAGCATGTTTATTAAAATTTAGGTCTTTAATCTTTTATAGTAGCCTATTTTTGTAAACATAATTAATATAGGTTTTGAGTAAGTCTTTGAAATGTTCAAAAGATGCCAATTAAATACCTAAGATTTAACGCCGCATTATTTGTCCATGACAAGAAAAATAATTATAAAAAAAGGACGAAACTGGGCTGTAATTTAAAGGAATAAACATAACGTTGTGCATGTACATACTAATAAAAAAATGAAATATTTGTACCGTCTTACCAATTAGATTCTTACGCGGCGATCAGCGTTGGAGTCGTTGGATTGATTTTGTCTGTCATTATAGTCAAGTTCTTCACTTTTCTTACTTAACGCGCGGCATAATATTTACACCGCGATTGTAGTAAGACAGTGTATAAAATAAGCAGTAGATTTACAACAACGTAGTTCACGCGTTTATGAGCAATATGTAAATAAGTGACGAGAACGGCCTTCAGCGTAATAAGTTCGGCCTATGAGTCAGGCAGGATTTGTCTCTGAAATATGGAAGAACATCCGCTTAGTGCCGGCCGACGAAAGGGTCTCTATTAATGCAGTAATTTCACCGAAACGACCGTGCTACCGCTCAGTTAAGCTGGCCGTGATACACAATAAGATGGAATATTCAGCGAAGGTTCCTTGCAGAATCCTGGGGATTGAGGGTGACATCGCCCGCTCTAATAATTCTCATGCATATTCATTAAACACTAATTAATCATGTCTTCCCTTCATTGCTGCTGCCTGCTCCTGCTGCCTGCTGCCCTGGGAGAACGTTATTCTAAGACTGTGTATGTCGTTTAACCCTTCCAATGTTTTAGTCAAGATATTACCGCAATGGAATGTAATAATATGACAGCAAAATCCAGATTACATAAGAATAATAGTTGTTAGTTGAACCTTACCACCAAAAACCCAATAAAAAATCTAACAAAAATACCAATTAAAATCAAATAAACCACTGTTTGTGTGTTCTAACGAGGTCATTATTATGCAATTGGACTATACCTTATTTTGTTACAGCATAATAATGAAAATCCTATTTTATACCAGTAAATCTTTACCAATTGGGAAAAAATGTGTTATATATATTACAGCACAATACAGAAAATTCTTGCGTTTACTCAATTGGTAAAAGTTCGTGTGCGCCGCATCGTTTAAATTTTCTTGACTTCTTCTTTCTAGTTTAGGTACAAGGTTTATGGCCCTTTACCCAGCGGCCGAAAGTTCAAATTCTGTCGAAAGATGGTCTTGCGATCGTACCCTTGCAACGTACAGAGCAGTTCCGATGAGAAAGATTGATTAACTCAATATCGATTTTATTTCATTCAAAAGTTGCTTTAATATATTCCCACATTTTAATATATTTCAAGTTAGTAATAAAAATGCTCAAACGCGTGATGATAAAATTATAAAAATTATGTACTATTTGTAATTATATTTTGGTCATACCTAAGTATTCATTTTCAGTAATGTCTAAGCAAAATAAGTGCGTAAAAAATCGGAAATATTGTTTGTAAAACCGTAATTTATTTTTTTTACGTCAACAGGTGGCCCTGAGGAAAATGATTTCCCTCAGAGCCTATGTCATCTTTGGGGATGCTGTGTGGAGTGTTTTTTTTAAAGGAAGAAGAGGAGAGTTCTGCGAAGGAAAGGGGTTTAAGGGGTGGGTAGGAATTTGGGGTTCAGCATGTCCTGGTCATCCGCCTCCAAGACCTAGACAAACCTCACCCCATGAACCCGGTCACCTCTGCTAAACCACCAACTGTAGCGAACCACTTGTGGTGACCTATGGCAGAGGTGTGGGTTATCCAATAAAGGTTCCCGGGGCGGCGGTACCCATTCCCGCCTCCCAAATTGTAGTTAATAGACAAATTGAAGTGTTCCCGTCGCAAAACACGTGCGCGGATATTTTAAATGATTTTATTTGAACTTAAATTATAATTCTGAAAAGTAGCTTTCCTAGATAATTTATTGATTTATTTTACTGAATGATCATAATATTTGAAATGCGTATTGAATAATACAACATTTTGTTTGAAAATTTAACAAATCTAGCAACGACCAACGGTATAACCTTATTATTATAAAAACTAATACATTTGTTCTAAATTTAAAACTCAGCTTTATAGTTTTTTATCTCGATTATTGACCTCAATTTTTATTATTGTCAATTAAGTGTTCATTATGTTTGTTATAGGAAATGCTTTGTAAGTTCCATTTTTTCATTTAAGCTTTGCTTATCTGTTAGATGTCAGATCTAACAGATGGCGGTGTGCGTTAATTTATCGACACAACACTTGGTTATATAGGTTGGGTAACTATCCAGTGGATGGCGTTGCGTTTCACAGTAATGCGTGGCCGGATCAGCTAGTGGTTTATATAAAATACTTGATATTATTACCCGATGGCTTTCTTACCGAAACAAAATCTTTGTTAATATTTAAAATAACGTGTAGGTAAGGAAGGTATAACTTTTACTTATTTTATTACCTTAATCTGCGTCTAGGTAGATACATTATTTCAAATAGCCAACGCGAGCTGCGTATTTTTCTCGTGTTCTTGAATAGATCCGATCTTTTTGATCTTTGATAAATGAACGTTCATTATAAAACTAAATTTTACAAAACCAAAACCGGAATAGTGCATTGTCCACGTGGAAATTTGGACAAATATCTATCTATGGCGTAATCAGCATTCGCTTATAAATCATTTGTTTTCATAGAAATATGGAACGTGTCGAAATAAATTATATATTCAGGAACTAGGTATCAGTGGCGTGCTGCCTTGAATAGCTGTACCTAAATTAATAAAACAAAAATATTCGACAATTTGTGAACATTTTCATTTTATTTTTTTAAATCACTATATTTTTAGTGTATTCATTTAATGTTAGCATCGATCTTCTTTTTATATGAATACCGCACAAGAGTCCCAACCACTCTCGTCTGGAGCCAGTGATACTATGGCATCCCCAATTGGGGTATGTTATGAGACTGAAAGTAGTGGGAAGGGGAAGGAGATGGGGAAGAGGAAGGTGGGGAAGTACCTGGCTATTCAGATCTGGTCACGGCTAAAGACATTTCAAGCAACGTTTAAATTCTGAATGGTGGTCTTACACCAGGGCAATACTGAGAGTATCTTCCACTCTGGAACGTGTCGCAAATATACTATAAATTATTTTTAATGATTTAATTGTGAAATAACACAAATTAATCAAATATAATTTATTTGCCGCGCCGGGATTCGATCCCGCGACCTTGGGATTGCGAGTCAAGAGCTAGACCACGCCGGCCGTTCTGTACTAATATATTGTTTGTATCTATTGATTGCCGCTGGCAATACCGACGGTACGTTTTGCTTTTTTCTTTTTTTGAAAAATGGGGAATAGAAAACCTCGATTTTAATGATTTTACTTAGATATTATCAGCCTGAAGTGTAAATGTCCTCGCTGAATATTCGGGGGAGTAAGAGCGATAGTGGCAGCAGCAATTTGGTAAAATACTTGTTTAAATTTCTCAGCCACCGGGTTTCCTCTTAAAGGCCGGAACACACATGACCGCACCGTGCTCACATCCGATCCGTGTGTTGGCCGTGCCCTCTCTCTCACGATTGCAGAGCAGTATTCATTTAGAAGCCTACTGGAGCTGTTTCGTGGAGACAAAATGTTGAAAAAATTATTATAATATTATTTAATATTTAAAATTAAATTGAAAGCAATGTAATTTCGGCCCCCGCAACGCATCGGTCAAAAAGTAAGCAAAACTAGCCCGTGCGGCCCCGATGCGGTGGTGTAAGGTGGGGAGTACGCGGTACTTGCTATTTCATTGGGCTACTCGCTCGCCGTGCTACGTCCAACACACGGATGTCGCACGGCGCGGGCACAGTGCGGCTATGTGTGTCCCGGCCATAAGGCGGCACTCTTGAAACGCGCGGCGCTGAAAAAGAAGAAGATGGAGAGATATGTAATTACGAATGTTGGACAGAGCGCGCTAATATTTAAAGCCGTAGAATAGCAGCGAAAATTGCGAAAAAGCTTAGTAAAACATGACTCGTTTAAAATAGAGCAAAAATCTCGTGGAACGTATCTTAAGTATCATTTAAAGAAACATTGTGAATTTTTTCACAAATATAACTTGTACAATAAAAGAAATAGACTTGTTTAAAATAATTTTCGGAGCATATTTTGCGATTTTTTTTATCGAGGGAATTTCATATAATTTGCGTTTCGGCGTGGAACGTATCTAGATATTATCTTAAAAAATAACATATATTTTTTTAAGAGCTTAAAAACTTCAAATTTTTAAGGGAGATATGTAAGAAATCGGTCGAAATACGAATAGTAGACCCACTTTTTACACCATCTCTTTTTTCAGCCCGATTCCCGTATAGAGACCAAAGACAAAAATTTTCGCATTACGTGATCGCTATTTTCATCTCTATTTTCATATCTACGATTTCAGTTGGCATCACAGCAAACAACATGGTTCATTTTTTCTTTGCACTGAAATTGAAATCGTAAATATGAAAATAGAGATGAAAAAAACTATGGCGTAAATTGAAAAATTTTGAGCTGAAAAAAGAGATGGTGTAAAACCTACATAAGCGGCCATCCATAAATTACGTCACACATTAAGGGGGGGGGGGTACAGAAGTGTGACATTGTGTGAGAAGGGTTATGGGGGGGTTCATCGGTTCTGTGACGTCACATGTAAAAATCTGAATTTTGATTATTTTTAGATGTAAAATTGAAACATATGTGACGTCACACTAGGGGGGAGGGGATCTCACAAATGTGACGATGTGTGACCGGGACAGGGGGGGGGGGGCAAAAAATCATGAAATTGGTGTGACGTAATTTATGGATGGCCCCTAAGAGTGGGTCGGCGTTGGTGTCCGCAAGCTTAAATAATATTTGCACACAGAATAAGCAAATGGTTCGCCCCCGAATTTTGCCGCATGAGGTGTGCAACTCGAATTTACGATTATCTCGAAAAACCTTTAAGAGTGAATATGTATGCCTTAACTGTATGTTATGCTGTAACTCGGTTTAATTAAAACTACACCAAAACATGTAAATGGTTTTCCTCTGATTCTGGCAGCATGTAGAATTTCATAACTGTATTGTATATTTTCATTTATTTATATTTATAGACGAAAATCGAGCTAAGCGAAACCTAGTTGTTAATTATTAATTCAAATAAAAAGTTGTGTGTTTTTTTTTTAATTTAAAATTTATCTTTTGTTCGTATTCTCAAGTGATTTCGTTGTCAGAACATTCCCTGCTTATCATTTTTTCTAATAGATTAAACTATCCAGTTGGCAACAACAATCATCGGAAGATAATAACAATTAAAGAGCCCTAATATATTATGATTCATACTCAAACTTGAAAAACGCCGCATAGCCAATTGGCGGAACTGTACGCCACTGTGAGACGTAGAATTAGCGACGCAAGAAAATCGTGATAAATAATAATACGAGAATGATTCATCACGGTGATAAGACACTTTAGCTGGGGGCCTAAGGAAACAGTTGGATTAAATCTGCTTAGACATTCACAAAGAAATACCTGTTTCTTCGGAAAAGGTAACCGGCTACACAAGATTAATTTTACGTGGTTTATGAAAGTGAGATTTAGAAAAAGGAGTGTCGCTGACTTAAAAAAATGAGTTTATTCTGAATTTAATCGATCATGGTAATCACGTAAAAGAAATTGATAATAGTATTATTTGAAAAGTAATATCGGATTACGAAACAGTGTTACATTATGGTAATCGGATGCGAAAATACTTTATTCTGATTTAGTGGTCTCATCCCATCTGGACGAATAATTTTCAATCAATTTTTCGGTTTAATGGATTTTCCAAGTGAAAGATTTTTTAAAAACCATTTTTTTTTATCATTTGTGTTATTTCACAATTTGTTCATTTAAAATAATATACATATAGTATATTTGCGGCACGTTCCAGAGTGAAAGATACTCTCGGTATCGCCCTGGTGCAAGACCACCATTCAAAATTGAAACGTTGCTTGAAATGGCTTTAGCCGTGTTTGGTGACTAGATCTGAATAGCCAGGTACTTCCTACCTTCCTCTTCTCCATCTCCTTCCCTTTCCCACTACCTTCAGCCTCACAACATACCCCAATTGGGGATGCCATAGTCTCACTGACTCCAGACGGGAGCAGTTGGGACTCTTGGGCGGTATTCATATAAAAAATTAAAAAAATTATCAGAATCTAAAATATTTTGATTTAATTAAAATTTGTTATTTTTAGAATCAAAAAGTTTCTTATATTTAAAAAAAATATCATTGCCTTACGAAATGGTTTGGCACGTCAATGGAGTAATTTGCCAGATTCTAGGTTTCCACTATCCTAAAACCTTCAAAATGGGGACTTTGAAGAACCAGTTTTACTCTTTCCTTTTCCTAAAATACCATGCATAAAGCATATCGATGAAGAAGTAATATGGAAAAAAACTTGATTAACTGTGCATCGCTATAAGAAATGTCTGATGTTGTACAACAATATAATAATCGGTTTAGAGAAATATATTTTTTTAACTATATAATACTAGCGCAGACCGGTGAAAAATCACGGGATATCGTAATTGGGGATTTGAAAAGCTGGAAGCATTTGTAAAATATTTTCCTTTGCCTATCAAAAAAATAATTTGAAACAATCAGAAATGTACCATCCGAATAACAAAAGAGTAAACTTTAAAAATCGTTACTCAGATTTACGCCTAGTTCAAACGAGGACAGGACGATATAAAGTTTGGAGACAGTACAATGAACCAAGTCATAGTCCTAAAGACAGACGGGCAGGGGTGACCGGACAATTCAACAATTTTGTTTTGAATTTGAAAAGTCATTAAAAATGATAAAAAAATTTTTTTATTAAATTGGTTACTATAGGTAATGTTATGGGATATTAAAAAAAATCATCGCTTTTAATGACTTTTCAAAGGGATGTTGAAATGCCACTTTGATAAGTTGTCATGGAACCGTGTTGTCCTCGCGCGAACTCGGCATTAAATCTATCAAAAATGTAAACAAAAAAACACTCATTTAAAATATATAATTACAGTTTGTCAAATAAGATTAGAAAACATGGAGGTAATCTAAAGCTGTGTAACCTACATTTATATTAAAAATTAAGAAGGCATAAATGTGAAAAAAATATTTTTTCATTGCAATATACATACATATATAGATACCCGCTGATCTCAAAATTAGAATTGCATACAGGTAGGTATATTATTTTTATACCATTGTAATTTTGTGTTAACATAATGAAGAGTAACGATATTATAATAAAATATAAAGCACACTTTAGAAATTGCTCAAATTTATTTTATATAAGCTTAAGTACCTAGCGTTGCACGGGCTTTAGATTATATCTTTAATTTTAGATCTAAATATATTTAACTCTTACAGATCTAAAAGTAGTGTAACTAAACTCAACATTAATGATTCTTCCTTTCTACCTACTTTTAAATTCAAATTTATGTTAAATTAAATGAAAGCCAATCACTTTGTAAAACACAATTTAATCAAATGTATGTCATGAAGTAGATATCTTAACAACAGTGCTTCTACGATTCTTTTTTTTTAAGAATAATAGTTTTTTTTTTAAATGTTTATACAGTGTTCTGTATTTTCAGTGTCATTGCACTTAAAAAGAATATTTTACAGGTAAATTGGTGTTGGCAGCCTGCAAGTTTTGTAGTTCAATTTTTTTCATATTTTCTACTCTTATTTGACAGAAAATATTATCATTAATGAAAAATAATATACTTTTGGTACCTGCTTTATTGCTTGTCTGATAATTATGGTTTAATACTTAACAGTTCCAATTTTGGAAACTAAAAGTTCATCGAGCTTGAATAATTTTACGCATCACGCAGTAATATTTCACATCACGCACGCTTGCACCGAAGACCGAAATTAGTATGAAATTAATATTTTTGCGGACAACTTCGTGTACCTACAGTTTATTTTATAAATAGGATTTATTTGCGTAATCCTCCTTATGTTGGTTATGTTAGACTGTCTATTAGTGTCATCATCGAAATAAGGGTGAGAGATGCCGCAATCGCATTTATATTATTTCTCCGCCCCCTTCAGAGGGAATTCTTTCCAATTCCAACAGAATTACTATTCTTTAGAATAGTTATCCCCAGTGTAAACACGCGCTTCATAATAATAACTCTGGTACAATGCAAACATATTCTCGCGCTGAGCATAATGCTGTCTGCCATCCCTTTAGTTGAGGTTAGGGGTGGCGAGATTGAATTGGGGATGCACCATACGACAAGGCTTATTGAATATTATTTTATTGCATTTCTGAAATCGCATTATTGTACATCTTGCAACTTACGCACACCCTTACAGATTTGAGTTACGCTTTTTGTGCAAGAATAACAAGTAGATAAATTTAGAAAATACCTTAAATGAAGTTTTTTTCCATTAAATCCACACAGGAAGCCCTGAGGAAAATAATTTCCATCGTGGACGGCATCATCTAAGGGGATGCTGTGTGGAGGATCTTTTTAAGGAAATGGGAAGAAAAAAGGTATAAGGGGTGGGTAGGAATGTGAGGGCCAGTGTGTTCAGGAGTGACGGACGTATGAAGCCGTTTCTTCCACTGCGGTGCAAGGCGATGTTTCGAGAGAGTCCGACTGAGAAATTAAAAGGTCTCTCTCAACCAGCCTCACCCGATTCGGACCGCCACGTAGTAAGTGGGCAAACGCATTAACCTAGACAAACCTCACCCCGTGATTCCGGGCACCCCTGTTAATCAAACGTAGCAAACCTCTTGGGGT
The DNA here is from genome assembly GCA_936435175.1 of Glyphotaelius pellucidus. Lineage (NCBI taxonomy): Eukaryota > Metazoa > Arthropoda > Insecta > Trichoptera > Limnephilidae > Glyphotaelius > Glyphotaelius pellucidus. The sequence goes on along the minus strand of OW386538.1, from coordinate 26,429,328 downwards.
AACCTATGGTGGAGGTGGAGGTTATCCAGTAATGGTTATGGTTCGTGGGGCGGCGATACCCACACACGCCTCCTAAATTGAAAATAATAAGAATAATTACTTTGTACATCATTAAAGAAGTAGTTCTAAGGCTTACTATTTAACCAATCTTTATTCAATTGTGGAAACGAAGTAATTAAAAAAAAAGATTAATTGCTGTGACATGAAAAAAAAATTGTGATCAGAAAAGCCGAGTATTTTTTGTTGCATTACGAAATTTGAAGTGAAGTCAAATCATTGTACATGTAGTTTCGTATCGATGATCAATGAACCAGTGGATGCAATTTTTAGCCATAAGATGTTATAATGGTTTGTCTAGTTTGTAGTTAGAAGTAAGATTGTAGAAGTTTATAGAAGAAATGGCGCTATACAAGTCATTCAAATATTATTATTATTATTTACGGCATTTGTCACGCAAATTTGCGGATATCAACACTTTGTTGTGTAATTATTAACTCGCTTTCAAATATTTTTACATCACTACTCGTTAAAATGAAGTCTGCGGATGTTGCTGTGTTAAACCTCTTTTTTAAACCCCTACAACCCGAATGGTGACCGGACAACTCGGAATGAAACCAACTCAGAACCATCTCAAATAAGTCATTTAGAGTGATAAAAAAAATATATAAAAAAAGGTTAAATAGGTTTCGTTAGGTTAGGGTTTTCGGATAATTTAAAATGATTTTTTTCATAGCTTTTAATGACTTTTCAAGGAGGTGTTGAGTTGACTTTATTCTCAGTTGACCTGAATACAACCATATTGTAATTTGATTACGAAAGAGTGGAGTTTAAAATAAGCCTGATCAAAATTGATCGCTCTCACCATCATAGGTACTTTCAATTCAATTGAGTTCATTCCTATTAAAAAAAATAGTGTGCAGTTCACCCGCAGTAGAAGTAAAATATTAAGAAAACTAAAGTAGGCAAGAGAGGGGAGGCTACGAAATACCCCACAAAGATTAGTATATCTCATTCTCTCGCAGTCTAAATCGTATAGATGTTTGTCTCTTTTTAGTGTCGCTTTTTCGTATCATCGAGTTTCAAATCGGTGATACGAAAACGGTGATATTTCAAACGGTGCTAAAGAAATTTTCTCTTAAAACAAATATTTTGTACAGTTCACACGCGTTAGAAGTGAAACCTTCAGAAAACTAAAATCGACAATAGTGGGGATGCTACGAAGCACCGCACAAAGAGGAGACCAATTATTCTCATTCTCTTGGAGGCTAAATCCTTTAGAAATATGTGTTTGTCTCGTTTTATGTTAGTGTGTTTTTAGTTAGTGTCGCTTTTTCGTTTCATCGAGTTTCAAATCACAACAGTGCTAAAGAATTTTTCACTTAAAAAAAGTCAAAATTCACATTTTGGGGCAGTTTTAAAGATTTCAAAACATTAAATAAAACAGGAAGGACAGCAGACAGATAGTAATTTTAGAATAAAAAGTAAAAAATTAGATATAAACAATAGCATAAAAATGTTGTACAATTTAGCGGTGACCGGACAACTCAGAATGAAACCAACTCAGAACCACCTCAGTAAAGTCTTTAAAAATTATGAAAAAAATTGGTAGGCCACGTTAGGTTGGGGTTTTGGGCTATTTTAAAATTATGTTTTTTATAGCTTTTAATGTCATTAATAATGACTTTTCAAAGAGGTGTTGAGCTGACTTTATTCTCAGTTGGCATGGAACCCAATTTAGCAACAAATATTGCGCGTTATGAACTCCGGCTCTGCAATATTATATCGACATCACGAAATGTACATTTGTAAGCCATGGTGCCGTTTCCTCCAATGATAATAATGACAATAATTATTGTGGATTCAATCGTATTTACATGATTTTCGGGCATATCATTGGGCATTTTTATTTATTTAGGTTTTGCACGAGAACACGATGTAAGAAAACGAGCATCCTTTCTTATTTTGCTACAATCATTATTATTTTTATTAGTAGTAGTGAATAAACATTCTAATAAGGGAACTTTCTTTGATATTTATTAACACAGGTAACTTTCCAAATGTCAGAATAAAACTTAAAGGTGTCGTAAATGGAATAATAATCTTAAAGGGAAAATTTTAAATTATTAGGAGTTGGTAGGAACCTCGGGATCAGTGTGTCCAGGAGTGGCGGACATACGAATCAATCCCTTAATATAATAGTTTTAAAAATAGTAAAATTGTTTTGAATATTAATTTTAGTGCTGTGCAAAGCGGTAGAGTGTATTTTTGTTTTTAAAAATATTTCGTTCACTTACAAATTATGTACTAAGAACCCACAAATTATTATGTTATACTTTATGCTTTGTTATACTTTGACGGCCGGCGTGGTAGCGGCATGGTTCTTGACTCGCAATCCGAAGGTCGCGGGATGAAATCCCGGCGTGGCAAATAAATTTTATTTGATTTTTTTTTTTTTTATGTTAACTCCACACAGGAGGCCCTGAGGGAAATAATTTCCCTCAGGGCCTATGTCATCTTTGAAGATGCTGTGTGGAGGGTGCTGTTGAGGAGAGGAAGGAGTGAACATGGGTCTTGAAGAGACCCATATTGTAGGAGGGAGGAAACACAGAAGCCGGCAAATCGTTCCACAACCGGGCTGTTGAACTCAAGAACGAGTCGTAGAAACGACCCGTTCTCATGTGACTAATGTCAACCGTGTACAAATGTTGAGCGCGTGTTTGGCGTGTTTCCCGACTATGCACCGGTGCCGAGGGGATCAGTGACGCTAGTTCCTCGGAGCATCTTCCATTGTAATACCGGTAGAACAAGGACAGCATTCCCACCTGACGCCTGTGCTCTAAAGATTGCAGTCCATTTGTTAAGTTAGGAGAATCTATCAAACGGACCGCCCGTTTCTGCACAGAGTGGAGGGTTTTTTTCAGGTATTTTGGGACTCCAGACCAGAGGTGGCTGCCAAATTCAACCGTGGGGCGCACTTGCGATTTGTACAGGGTTAGCAGTTGTGTACTATTAAAGTATCTGCGGGCCCTGTACAGTACGATTAATTTGTGTTATTTCACAATTAAATCATTTAAAATAATATGTAGTATATTTGCGGCACGTTCCAGAGTGTAAGATACGCTCAGTATCGCCCTGGTGTAAGACCACCATTCAGAATTGAAACGTTGCTTGAAATGGCTTAAGCCGTGTTTGGTGACCAGATCTGAATAGCCAGATACTTCCCCGCCTTTCTCTTCCCCATCGCTTTCCCCTCCCCATTACCTTCAGCCTCACAACATACCCCGATCGGGGATGCCACAGTCTCACGTCAGTCCAGTCACGTCAGTCCACTGGCTCCAGACGGGAGCAGTTGGTACTCTTGTGCGGTATTCATATAAAAAAAACTTAAATTACCATCTGCAATTCAAAAAAAAAAATTCTGTCTTTTATTATACAACGTTCTTCACCTTTACACCTACATAAGTACCATGTGTAATACCAATTTATGTTATTTTTATTATTTAAACCTTTAATACTGTTTTTGACACCCGTACGGACTAATTCACAGAAAATAGTATAAAATTACATGTATGGAAATATACATGTAATTACATCAGTATTTTTTTAAATATGTATTTCAAGTAGAGACTTAAATCGCTTCAGACCAGGTAATTTAATTACACAATTAAATAATCGATATGTATTATAAAAGAAAGTAAAAAAAAACTCAGAAAAGAGGCCCGGTACGATCAAGGGAGTTATATGGTGTGGTAGATCCCTATCCCCCCTCCAGGATGACGGTTCCCGTTTTTATCTAAAGGGAGTGCTTTTGAAGATATAAGGGCTGGAAGTTTCGCCCTCTTTAAATTTCTAGAACAGTCTTCCGGAAAATTCTAGAAGGTTCCATAAGAACTCTAGAAAGCTCTAGAAGGAGTGGTGGAGAATGTTCGGGAATAGGAAATAGGAAACATCATTGTGGAACATTCCAGAACACTCTCGAATGTTGTCCTGAGCGAAGCCAGGTAGCCCAGCTAGTGTGTCATAATTTTACAATACACACGCTGGTTACATATAATTCATTTAAAAAAAATGAAAAATTAAAACGAATTTCAATAATTGACTCACATAATAAAAGAGTCTGATTTCCATATGACTAAACTTATTAAAACCGCTTATTTAAATCAAGGTTAATGGATAAATTTAAAACCTTAGATTAAAATAATCCAATAAATTAAATGCGGTGACAGAATGCAATCGCAATGATTACCATAAAAATCGTATGACTCCAGTTTGGTTGCAACGCCCACCAACAGATGTCCCCACGTCAAGGAACATAAAACCACATGTTTAATGGCAACAATAAAAATATTAATATGTAAATTAAAAACTACCCCGAATCGTGATTCCAAATGGCGTTATAAAACTAATTCATTTCTAACTATACCTACTAAATTAGTGGAAGCCAGTGATACATACGGCCCCTAGCACGGTCGATCGATTGATAGGATAATTTTCGTTAAATTTTCATCGTTCCCTAGCATTACTGCAGATCGCTAACGAATGGTAACAGTTCACAATGACTAAGTGTTCTTAACTTTTTTTTAATATAAATACCGCACAAGAGTCCCAACTGCTCCCGTCTGGAGCCAGTGAGACTATGGCATCCCCAATTGGGGTATGTTGTGAGGCTGAAGGTAGTGGAAAGGGAAGGAGATGGGGAAGAGGAAGGTGGAAAGTACCTGGCTATTCAGATCTGGCCACCAAACACGGCTGAAGCCATTTCAAGCAACGTTTCAATTCTGAACGGTGGTTTTACACCAGAGCGATACAGAGAGTATTTTTTTTACATGAGCTCCACACAGAAGGCCCTGAGGAAAATGATTTCCCTCAGGGCCTATGTCATCTTTGGGGATGTTGTGAGGAGGGTTTTTTTAAGGAAAAGAAAAAGAGTAGATTTCTGGGAAGGAAAACAAACAACACAAACAACAGTTGACGTCGAATTTCCAGAGTGGAAGATACTCAATTTTCAAATTGGGAGGTGGGAATGGGTACCGCCGCCCCGGGAACCTTTACTGGATAACCAACACCTCTGCCATAGGTCACTCTAAGTGGTTCGCTACGTTTGGTGATTTAGCAGGGGTGCCCGGGTTGCGTATTTCCAAAACCTATACCGTTTCAGTCGCGGTGGTGGCAATTTACATTTAAATACTCCTCTATATTGGTTATTTTTTATCACTTATCAAAAACAAAATCTGTTCTAAAATCTTGATTAAATAATTATTCCAATGTGTATATTAGAAATTTATAATTTTATTTCTAAATATTTAAATTTTGATATTATTCCCATATATTGTAAATACACCTCTATATTGGTTATTTTTTATCACTTTGCAAAAATAAAAATTGCTCTATAATCTAGATAACATAATATTTCCAATGTGTATATAAGAAATTGATAATTTTGTTTTTAAATATTTAAATTTTGATATTCAAAATGTAAATCGTCGCTACCGCGACTGAACCGGTATAAGGTTTGGAAATACGCGCCCGGGTTCATGGGGTGAGGTTTGTCTAGGTCTTGGAGGCGGATGACTAGGACACACTGAACCCCAAATTCCTACCCACCCCTTAAACCTTTTTCCTTCCCAGAACTCTCCTTCCCTTCCTTTCCTTAAAAAACCCTCCACACAGCATCCCCAAAGATGACATAGGCCCTGAGGGAAATTATTTTCCTCAGGGCTTCCTGTGTGGAGCTCATGTAAAAAAAAAATAAAAATAAAAATAAACAACGCATAAGAAAAGAGTTAATGTTTTTTACGAAGAACTCTCAAATATCTTTTCCAACCTTTCCAAAAGCTTTTTCTCAAGTCTTGTCAAGTACTTTTAAATCTCGCCCAAAAAGAGGCGTGGATTCCGATTTCGATTTTTTCCTGGACTACTGGATCACCTTAAATTGAAACATGAGATCGTTAAAAATGACCATAACAATGAATGAATATAACAAGGTTTCAGTAGCTCAGTTAGGGGAGTGTTGTCCTGGTAAGTCAGAGCTTAATCTAGGTTCAATTCCCAGTTGCAACCGTTAGGCTTCTTTTGTTTTTCTATTTCATATTTCATTGAGATTTGTTGGTGTTATCTTCTTATACGTTGAGTATTATTGTATTTTTTAATTGCCGGCAATCCGCGCATTTATTGATATAACATTATCATATTTATTCAATGACAGACCTGAATATTTACCTTAAAATTATTATACCTCACATATCACCTTAAAACTGTTATCCGTTAAATCACAATAGCCTCGCAGTTGCAAGGTTTTATTTGCACGCAATTCGTGCCGATAATATCTGAAACCAAACTTTTAATAATAAGTATTATAAATTAATATACATTAATATTTCAGTGACTTCAGCGAAAGTGCACAGATACCACATCTATAAACTTTTACACCAACCTGTCTAATTGCTTTGAAAAATGTTCGCAATCCCAATGGATTATTTACACTTTTATGCGCACACTAATGGGGCGTGTTTCACCACACGCCCGTGACACGACATTGCCAAAATATTTTCACTTTTATAACGGAATACACTTCACAACATTGATACTAGTAAAGTTAGTTGAAGCCCTAGACGGGTTTCCATAACACACAATGATTGCCGGTCTGTTCGAGGCATCTTCACCAATTGTAGCCAAATCGCTGTAGCGCAAACATCACGCTTGTTATTAAAAATTTCCAAGTAACAGTTGGTCATTCGTTCGTCTATATTTTTGGCTAAATCCTTCAAGTAACATGTCGGTAATTCTAAAGAAAGTGCATTATTTACTCGGAGGGTTGTGGCCGAAGTTTCTGCCGAGTTTTTCTCCGGTGGTGACTTTGTCTCTGCTTGTGATTGTGTTTTCATTGTCTTTTTATAACTGGAGGCGAAGAAGATTGGTGAGGTTAATTTCTAAAATTCCAGGACCCTGGGCAATGCCTTTTATTGGGAATTGTGTGGAGTTGCAATGTGATCATGACGGTGAGTTACCTACTTATCATTTAAATTATTTTTCTATTAAAATAGTTTAACCATTAAATTTTTAGCTTAGCATGATTGCTCATTTTTGCTCTGTTATGGTAAAAGTATGTGATAATTTTCCAAAGTTTTTTTTTCAACCAATTAGTTTTCAACGAACATTTTAAATAGGGAAGTAAACAATAAACAACTTGCTTCAGGTAGAATTAAAGTAGTTTACCGTAAGATTCAAGAAAAGCAGAAAAGCCTTCTTAGCCGGTTAAGCGATTTTTAAATCTTTGCGTGATAGATGTTTCGGCGGTCGAATCCATTATCAAGCTGTGGCAAAGCCACTAACAATCCACTTTCAATTTGGGATTTCAATTTGGGAGGCGAGAATGGGTACCGCCGCCCCGGGAACCTTTATTGGATAACCAACACCTCTGGCATAGGTCACCCCAAGTGGTTCGCTACGTTTGGTGATTTAGCAGGGGTGCCCGAGTTCATCGGGTGAGGTTTGTCTAGGTCTTGGACCAGGACACACTGAATCCCAGATTCCTACCACTCCTTAAACCCTTTTCCTTCCCAGAACTCTCCTCCCCTTCCTTTTCTTAAAAAAACCCTCTACAAAGCATCCACAAAGATGACACAGGCCCTGAGGGAAATTATTATACTCAAGGCCTCCTGTGTGGAGCTCACGTAACAAAAAATTAAAAAAAACTTGATAAAAGCTTCGAACGTCAAAATAACTCTCACGCGAAATCAGTATTCTTTTAAAACCAACAAAATTAATACCTAATGAGAATTCAGTCCTAAAATATTTTGGAAAACATTAGTAGATCTACAAAATAAACTCAATTTTTTAAAAAACAACCGGTATTCCGGTGTATAATGGAATGTATTTGATGTTTTACGAACACTCAGGATGCGTTAAAAGTACATTTTACATTTTCCATCAGAGACTGAAGATTATTGTTATATTTTATACCAATTTTCAGAGATGTACGAAAGGCTGACTGGGATTCGAACTCTGTGGGGTAGACGTCAGGGCCTGAACAAGGGCTGGATGGGAAACAAACCCTACGTCCTTGTCTCGGAAGCTTCTACTGTTGAGGTAGGTAACTTACACTTCTATTGTAAAGTTCAACGGTTTAAATTTAATATTTATCATAGTTATGATAAAAATTGGAGATGATCAGTCAGAAAACATACTACGTGATATTATTATTTGTGACACAATCGGTTCCATGCGAACTCAGTCTCAAGTCAACTCAATACCTCTTCGAAAAGTCATTAAAAGCTATGAAAATAAATATTGAAAAATATTCCATAACCCAACCTAACGTAACCTATTTAACCAATATTTTGTTTTTTTTTCATTACTTTTAATGACTTTTCAAAGGAGGTGTTGAGTTGATTTCATTCTGAGTTGTCCGGTCACCGATACAATCACGTGAGGCAAGCACATTTGTTGGAATTCCTGTAAAAATGTGCTATATTAAAAAAAAGGTAACAAGCGTGGAACGCCCGGGAACTTTAAATTGAACTCTTCATAGCAATTCGGGACACTCAAGCTCAATTTAATTACAGCTAACACTTTTGCTCCAACTATCTCAACAAATAATAACTGCCTGTCTAATAATTTCATTATCTAATCACTTTTCTCTAAATGTTTTTAGCCCATCCTCAACAGCTCCAAGCACATCAATAAGAGTTCCGAGTATATTTACTTGCGGCCCTGGCTGGGAACGGGTTTATTGACAAGTTCAGGATATAAATGGAGACACAGACGGAAGGTACCTACATAATACAATAATTTAATCATACATGGAATTTAAAAAAACATTAGACATGCCGTTCGTATAGATTTAAATGGAAACTAATAAAACGAACTTGAATATTTTGGTTCTAGCCCTTTTAGCACGAGATCTATCTTTCTACACATTTTATAAAGATGGTGAAAGACAGTTCTACACATCAAACTTAAGCAAATAATAGTCAGGCTTTTAGATCATAAAACACGCCCACTTAGCATTCCTTGTGTTCTTCTTTATTCTACAAAAATCATACAAATGTACACGTACTAGTTTTAGTAACAATTTTAAGGCAGGTAATTACGTGAAAATGCAATGTTGTAAAATATCTAATCCGAATTAATAAAAACGACATTCAATAACATATCGACATATTATAATAATTATACGGTAGGTATTAACAGTAACGCCCCGATTACACAAAAAAGACCTGTATCTAAAACTTGTTGTTACGTACAATTCACGTATTGGGTATTACAAAAGTAGGTAACCACTACAGAAATATAAAAAGTTTTTAAAAAAGAATGTTATTTTTATAAAGGTTAAAAGCGACAAGTTTAGTGGCTGTCTAGCATTTTTGCCAAGATGAGTTTTAATAATCAAATGTTCTTTACAATGTTCTTTATCATTTAAAAAGGCAACATGATAATTTAAATATGTAATATTCAATTACTCATTTATCCTTTTTTTTCAAATGGATTCACGATAGGACATTTTAAAGAACACATTATTACACTCACAAGATCATTAACAACATTATTAACTCATTTTTGCCAAAATTAGTTTTAATAATTTAGTATTCTTTACAATGTCCTTTATCATTTTTAAAAAGGGCAACATGATAATTTTAATATCTAAAATTCGATTTATCATTTCTCCTTTTTTTCAAATTGATTCTCGATAAAGAACACTTGATTATTAAAAATCATATATGCCAAAAAGAGTTTTAATGATCAGGTGCTCTTTACAATGTCCTTTATCATTTTAAAAATGGCAGCATAATAATTTTAATTTCTAATATTCAATTTATGATTTCTACTTTTTTTTAAAATGACATTTTAAAGAACACTTGAAAACTAAATGAAAATGATCATGATCATTAAAACTCAGGTGCTCTTTACAATGTTCTTTTTTATCATTTAACAAAATAGCAGCATAATCATTGAATATCTAATATTCAATTTATCATTTCTACTTTTTTTCAAATTGATTCTCGATAAAGGACATTTTAAAGAACACTTGATTTTTAAAACTCACACTTGCCGAAATGAGTTTTAATAATCATGTGCTCTTTACAATGTCCTTTATCATTTAAAAATGGCAACACAATTATTTGAATATCTTATATCCAATTTATCATTTCTGCTTTTCTCAAATTGATTAACGATAAAGGACACTTTATAAAATCGTTGTCTCCCTTACATGGTCAGAAATATGATATAAACTATGTTAGATAGAGAAATCACCACGCTTTACATCCAAATCTAAAAGTTAACCGCAAAATAATTAAAATGTAGACCTTTGTGAATCCAAAGTTTCTGAAAGCAACTGAAAAAAAATTATGCAACTTTGGGAATTTTTTATTAATTATTTTTACACGAAACGACCAAAAAATGAGTGGACGATAATGTTTACAATATTTTGTCTAATAAAATATGTATTGGTTTTTATTTTTTTGATTATCAGTAATTTTAGATAGAAAAAACTTTAAGTGAAGTCTTAAAACTTTGTTATGTTTGCACTCAAAATTTTGGTATCTAAAAAATTACGAGTTTATTTGGAATTACAAAACTTGAAGGCGTATTTCATCACCTTTCAAAAACAGTTTTTAGTTTTCGGAACAAACGTTCGAAATACAATCCATACCCAGTTCCAAAGTATAACAACTCTAAAATTTGCAGTTTGGAGTCAAGTGTGAGAAAATGCTTAGAAACAGGATGAAAAATGAAACAAATGGCAATCTGCGATTATTTTAGACTGATGGTGGTTATCATTCTTTAAAATTAGACTTTTATTTGCTTCCTCAATGTTCGAAAATTCACTTTGTGTCGTCACTTTAATTAAATGAAAACAAATCACAAATTAAAATCACACCTTTTTTTTATTTTTCAGTTCCGTATAACAATTCTAAATAACAAACATAAATCATAAATAATTCAGAAATATCACAATTTCTTACATCCAAACTGTAACAACTACGAAAATCATGTGAAAACATCGGAACATTAAAAAAATATGTATATTTTCTTTAATATTATAAAACATAAACATGTATTTTTTAAATCCATTGATCTATCATTCTTATTCAGACATTTCCAAAAGCTTTGGGATAATGAGGAAAGCAATATTCGAATGGTCACCATACATCCGTACGTATTATTATTTTTTTTTATATGAATACTGCACAAGAGTCCCAACTGCTCCCATCTAGAGCCAGTGAGACTATGGCATCCCCAATTGGGGTATGTTGTGAGGCTGAAGGTAGTGGGGACGGGAATGGAGATGGGGAAGAGGAAGGTTGGAAGTACCTGGCTATTCAGATCTAGTCACCAAACACGGCTGAAGCCATTTCATGCAACGTTTCAATTCTTAATTGTGGTCTTACACCAGGGCGATACCGAGAGTATCTTCCGCCCTGGAACGTGCCGCAAATAAATTGTGAAATAACACGAATTAATCAAATAAAATTTATTTTCCACGCGGGATTCGATCCCGCGACCTTCGAAATGCGAGTCAAGAGCCTTACCGCTGGACTACATCGGCCGAAACTTGCATTGTACCATTAGAGATATACTCTTTTACACATAACTGCATACTCAACTCAAATTTCGATTGGAGATGTCTGACTAATACTGGCTGGACGATAGCTTGTATAATGAATTTCTGGAATTTCATTGATCAATGTAAGTACAAAAAGTACACATAGGCATGGTAGAAGATTAAACCTGTCTGAAATCTTGTTTCCTAATCATCTCGGAACTATGCTTTTTGAGTTGTTACACTTTGGAACTAAGCTATCGAAATGATCACTTCTTTTGTAACATGATCAAAATTAGCATGACCTCAAATATCTTAAGATTGGTGGAAAAATTTTGATCAAATAATTGCCTTTCTTATTTGTGTTTAATAAGTCGTAATATTATATCACATAGTTATCGTCTGTATATCATTTTCTGTCTTATTACAAACCAGTTTTGAACATACGTATTTTTTTCGCATTTCTTGAAGCAGTAATTTTAATGCCATTTTTATGAACACCTCTAACACCATTTGTTGCAGATTCTCACGCCGGCATTCCACTTCAAAATATTGGACAATTTTGTAGACATTTTCTACGAACACAGCAATATTTTGGTCAATAAGATGGAGAAGGAGGTTGATAATGGACCATTCAATATATTTCCCTATGTGACCTTGTGCACACTTGATATTATATGCGGTAAGAAAATCTTCACAAACCTATCTACAAATTTTTATATAAACTAAATTGTTTGGGATTTATTTTAAGAACAGTTCTTAAAAGAAATCCCAAACAGTTAAATATTTTACGTCACTATTCATTTAACATTCTCTTCAATGCTTTAGTTAGAAGTAATTTAGAATACAATTCAACTATTTGGTCCCCATACTATAAAACACATCAATTAAAAATTGAGAGAGTTCAACATAAATTTTTAAGATTCATTAATTTCAAACTCTCTATACCCATTGAACAAATTAATTATGATAATTTAATTAAGCTACTTAATTTAACTGACTTATCGTGTAGAATTGTAGAAGAACCAAGATCCAACAATCTGGTACTTTAATTCAAATTAGTTAATGGATCACTTGACGCACCTGACTTAAAAAAACTAATAACATTCCGAAATCGTGACACGAGACTTCCAGAACTGTTCTTTGTTTATCAGCCAAAAACGAACTATTTCATCCAAAGACTACATACGAGTAGGCTTGGAAATAAATTCAGTTCCGTTGATATTTTCATTTATTCTTTACCAAAATGTACATCAGAATTTTAAAAATTCTGACATAAATTTTATTATTATTATTATTCTTATATTGTCATTTCTTTTTAATTCTGCTAATATTTTTTTAATACACTTTTAAATAACTTATATAACTATAATAACGTCTACACGTAAAAGCCTTCAAGACTTGAATAAATAAATAAATAAATACAGTTGTCCGAGACCAATAGAGCTATGTAAACTCAATTGGGAGTTTTCGTTATTTATTTTTGGGGTTATTATTTTTTTTATTTAACTTTTTTGAGTAAAACCTCAAATTGTAATATTTAATTAAACGAAGACACTATGAGCGAAAATCAATCGAAAATCTGGAAAAAGAAAAATCAGAAAAAGATGTGGTGAATCAAAAATCAGAAACAGAATGGGTGGTTTTTAGTCGAAGTATGGTACAGCTAAAAGTGACCGAATTGGATATCGACACCTTAGCTCAGTGGTCAGAGCACTCGCCCGGAAAGAGAGAGGTCCTGGGTTCGAGTCCCAGAGGTGCCAATATCTTTTTCTGATTTTTCTGTTTCCAGATTTTCGATTGAGTTTCGCTCGTAGTGTCTTCATTTAATTAAATATTTTGGGGTGTTATGCCCTGTTGCGCTACCTCCTTCTTTAGCCAACGTTTCGGACAGCGTTGCAGTGTCTATGTGTGATGGACACTATAACGCTGTCCGAAATGTTGGCTAAAGAAGGAGGTAGCTCAACACGGCATTATACTAAAAAAATGTGAAAATCTAACATCATATCTCAATTGGGTGTTGTGAGACAAAGGTGCGAGGAGGAAGAATAAAATGAAAAAGACTGTTAGAAAGTTATTGATTTTTTATATTTAGTTTGGGAGGCGGGTATGGTACCGTCGCCCCGAGAACCATCTATTGGATAACCAATACCCCTGCCGTTGTTCACCCCAAATGGGTCCCTACGTTTGGTGATTTAACAGGCGTGCCTGGGTTCATGGGGTGAGGTCTGGCTGGGTCTTGGCGGTGAATGCGTTTGCCCACCAATAGGTGGCGGGCCAGATCGGGAGAGACTGGTTAAGGGATACCTTACTTTCACCTCTCTAGCCGGACTCTCTCGACCCATCGAATTGCAGTGGGACGGATGGGTTCAGACATCGTCACTCTTGGACACGTTACCCCCCAGATTCCTCACCCCTCATAACTTTTCCCTTCCCTGAACCTCCTCTCTTCCCTCCACATTGGATCCCCAAAGATGACACATAGACCCTGGGGGATTTTTTATCCTTGGGTTCTGTATGGATCTAATGTAAAAAAAGTTACTAAAAATAGCAAATATTTTTTCCAGCAATTTGTATTTATTTTTTTATGAGTAAAAGCTCAAATTGTAATATTTAATTAAATTATGATAATTTTAGCGAAACTCAATCGTAAATCTGGAAACAGAAAAATCAGAAAAAGATATTTGCATTTCTGGGACTCGAACCCAAGACCTTTCGCTTTCGATTATTTGAAATGATTCGTATTAAAGTTTTAGAAAAAAAAAACATACAACATGCCTTCCAAAGTAGCCTCCATTTTTTTTTAAACAGAAACAAAACACCTTAAACTCATAAAGGTTGCGCGGCGATAATCGAATAAAAGCAACTGATCGATTTGTTACCTAATTTATCTGACATTTGTCACACTGACTACCTGGTAATACCCCCGTGAAGCCATCGTTTAAAAAATAAAAAGTATATATATATTCATATAAATTCACGAACGCCGATTCTGAATATATAAGTTTTTATTGTGTAATATTACGGAATTTAGAAATCGTTATTCAAAAATGAATAAAACGCCCCATTCTGACGTTACGGGACTCACGGGTCATGGAACCGGCCCACAATGTCTACATTTCATTTTGATTTTGTGAAAAAATTGAAACAATGAATCTCAGTTTTTTTTGTATTTAAAAGATTTCGTGGTTGTTGTTTCACAGTGATGACGGAATCAAAACAAATTTAAACCCTCAATAATTAAAATTCGGTTGGAAAATGACGAAATATTCTCGAAGCTGTTAGGTAATTTAAAAAGAAAATATTCAGTTGACAAAAGTGTGATCAATCTTTAGATATAATATAGGTTAAATTTGTAGCAAAAAAGTATTAGAACACCTAAATTAAACTATCGTATTTGGATCAAAATGATCTCGCAACAAAATGCAGTAAGTGATAAATGAGCATTTTTCTTCATGGTTAGTTTGATGGCGTCATTGTTTTCGCAGTAATGCAGGTTTTGGAACATTGATAAATCGTTTATCAGGTGTGGTCACGGATCAATGTTTGCACTTTGGTACATTACAATAACAGTGGTGATAAGATGCTGACATTTTACCTAGTTTTCTTCAATAAACAAAAGACGTGTCGGCTCTCGACGCCGCACGGTGGTTCCCTTAGAACAATCTAGCTAGACAAAAAGATTTCAACGATGTTTTTATTTATATACAAAATGATGCTCACAACATTGAAAACAGTTCATAGTATTATGTTCTTATCGATAAAAAAATTAAAACAATACGCGCTGTACGGGGCAACGTTTGAAATACGACACTTTGGATGTACTTATTGCCCGCCCTGCGCTCAGTCTCTTTCCTGTGTGTACGCTGTTCGGTCGTTAGTGGTGTTATTTCAAATCGGAGAGAAATTACGCAAAGGGAGAAATTGAAGTTGATGGTATGTTCTTTCTAATTTATTTAAGTATTCAATAATTTGCCCAGTCAACATGACTTTTATTTTTAATTAAAAAATCGTGAAACAAGTCTCAGAATTTACGATTATTTGTCAAAGTTTGATTAGACTTTCAAAATCGTGTACCAATTTGTACCTCTAAATGATACAATTTTCATATAAAACCATTCCTTATCGATATTGTCTTATAGAATTTGTCTGCTCTTACGTGCTCTTTTGACTTTTACAGAGCCTGTACCCACGATCTATTATTTGGATATTTTGGAGCTGTTAGAAGAAAAAGGGAACGTCAAAGGTGAATTGTGCTGCAAAATGGAATGTTTATGAACATATAAATATTTTATAAAGAAAAATAATTTCACGAGACTCGAAGAAAATTTACTAGAGAAACACATCGCTTCGTTTCTATTAATCATTTATAGAAAATGGATTTAAGTCGAAAGAAATACTTTAAAACTCAAGTCAATTATGAGACGTCATTAGTTCTTGCAATATTACGATAGGATTAATGTCAAAAGAAGCTCAGAGATCTCGAAACAAAGATCTTTTAAAAAATCAGTGGATTTCATACTCAAAAACATCGTTTTCCAACGCAAATGAAGATTTGTTTCGTACACTACTTATAAGTTCGGATTCTGTAATATCCGAAAATCCCACAATACAAAGAAAACATCCCGATGTCTAACCCAATGATGTCTTGAAATTATTGTCAATTTCAGAAGTGCCAATGAAGAAACTGTAGAAGTCTGTAGACAGTGCCACTACAGGAATATTATTTGTTTATTTATTTTGAATTAACGCCGATTAAATGGAAACAGAATATGCATAGTTAAGAAAAAATATTCATATGCCAAAAAATTAAAAAGTATATATTGAAGTGACAGCATAAAGTAGAAAAATAAAACCTCATATACATGTATACCTACTAGGTATTTTGAACTAAAAAAATATCTAAGAAAATCATTTAACAACATTGACGATAGTGACTCGGCCAGTAGTTAACCAACAGTTAGTTAGCCAACAAATGCCATTTGTTTTTATTCCTTTATTTTGTTATAAATAATATTCTTAAACTAATTACCTAGAATAAGCATACTGTTATTGCATTTTTTGAACCATTTAACTATACGCGTTGTTTTAGTATTTAATTTTGATTTGAAAATTCTGTAACAGTGGTTAAAATAAACGTTTATTTTTTAAAATATTTTTTTTTTGTTATGACCCGTTTGCAACATATGCAATGAAAAATATTTTTGTCTAGCTAGATTAGGTTTTGGGACCGCTGTGCGCCGCCGTACAATGCCTGTTGAAATAAAACGTGGGCTTTTGGTGACTGTTACGTCACATTGACAACCACAGATTTGATTTTTGGGAAGATCCAAAAACTACAACAACAAAAAATGTATACTGGTATTTAAGTTTAATTAAATTAAATAATTGATTTTTAATAAATTTAAAAAGGGACTGCAGTTCTTGTTGTACAAATTCTGTGAAACAACCCATATTAAATTTCGATTTTTTCGGTAGGTATTATTATATAAATGAATAAAAATTACGAACTACGTACTTAAATGGATGTGTTTTACTCAAAAATATGTAAAGAAAATGGATATTACTACAAATTCTTATGTATAATATCGAAATATTTAATATAATAAAATAATTACACTTGTAAAAAGCTTGGTGGGTAGAAAAGTTTTCTCTCTTCTGGTGCTTTACCGCCATACGATCAAAAATCAATAAATAATATTTACCAACGTGAATCTAACGTCTAATAATGAGAATTATAAAATTTCGTTAATAATTTTTATTATAGAAACTGCGATGGGAAGAAAGGTGAACGCGCAGAACGACAGCGGATCCGAGTACGTGAAAGCCATCTATGAGTGAGTAAGAGAAGTTTTAGCCTAGTTTCGCTCCAAAACACAAGAAGCTATCTCGCGAACGCACCCGGCTGCGAGGATTGCCTGCTCTCAGGCGCACTATATCAATTTATTTATCCACCCACTCGGAAAATTGGGCATTCTCGCGTTACATTTTCTAGAGATACTATTATTATTTGGGCTCCCCTGTGTATTTCAGTTCGCGTACCTTATGATTGAAATATCTCGCCGGATCGTATGAATTGTACAGACACGTGATAGGTAATCATGATACGTCAGTCAAATGTTCATTCGATCATAATCTAGCAATATGGAAAATATTCCGCTCGTTGCCATTATATACCTTTTCCCAATATCTCCACAAAACGGTACCTACACGCTCTGAATTAAATGGCTTTCTATTTTGTGAAACTTTGACAGCATGGAGTTTATTTAGTTAACAGTAGTTAATTTCACAATACGATTATTTTCTTAAAGCGACTCAAATCTATTAATTTGATCTAAGGAACATTTAAAAATATGCTTATTTTGCTAGAGATGAGCACATTCGCGTAAATGTAAGTACAAAGTAGATCTTTTGTGGGTCTACAGAAGCATATAAGTGTACCTAAGTAGAGTCGAAAGCCGTAGTGCACAACATAATATAGGAACAAGAAATTGTAATACTTATAAAACTTTACAGAATGGGTAGCGTCATACTCAACAGGCAGTCCAAACTTTGGCTCCAGATCGACTGGATCTTCAAGTTGACGGAAGACTACGCTAGGCACCAGAAAAGCTTGAAGATTCTGCACGATTTCTCGTACAAAGTGATCAGGGAACGCAAGGAGAAGATTGCCCGCGATAAGCTGCTCGGGGGGGCAGAGCAACCGAAGGACGAAGAAGGACTGTTCGGCAAGAAGAAGTTGGCCTTCCTGGATTTGCTGATTGAAGCCTCTGGGGACGGTGTAGTCCTGTCGACTGATGATATTAGAGAAGAAGTTGACACATTCATGTTTGAGGTAAAGTTATTACATTAAAAAACTCATTCGGTTGCTTCGCTCCACGAAAATCTTTACTAAAAGGCGATAGATTTATTCGTCATTTGAAAGGAAACCAGAGATTTCCAGAAAACAGACACCATTGATATGAGGTCAGCTAAACTTGAAAATATTTAGAACTTTACGGTCAATGCCTTTCTGAGCGATGTCCATTGTTTGGCGTTGTGCATTGCTGATGTTGGCGGTTCTTCACTCGAAAAATAGAATATTTTTGCTGATGTACCTGCCTAGTAGTTTTGCCTCGCGTAATTGCATTTTGCGAATGCGGTGTTTCACTTAGGTCGTTGCATCGAGCATTTAGTCCCCTTTATATATGTGTACTCTTGTAGTTGATATATTAACTACGAATCAAAAAACTGTAATCAATAAATATGGTTTTTCAACGTGACGCAACTATAGGAATAGCTTGGTGAACTGTGGGAGGAATCTGACGAATCTGACTTACCTTAATTTTTAGACAGCACGTATTTATGAGATTCGATATTATGGCACAGAGGGATCACAGGTTGATCAATGCACATGTTTTCGAAATAGATTCGAATAAAGCGCCTTAAGGTATCAGATCAATGTTCACTCTATCGGTTTCTTCTTTTGATTCCAATTAAACACACTGAGAGATTACTATGGATTTGATCATTGCACAGAGGCTTCTTTAATGTAGTTGATATATTAAAGAACTGAGAGATTTTATTTTTTTTATTTTTATTTATTTATTATAAATACAAAGTACAATATGACAACAAAAATAAAATATTACACAGAAAACAAGAAAGTCCCAATAAACTACTTTTAAGCAGTTTGTCGATCGGTATTTTTACTTTGAAGATATAAATAAACTTATTTTACTTTATTATGCAGTTAGAATTTTTGTGTTAGTCTAATATAAATTATTTCTTTCGGCGAGCCAATTCTTCAACATAATATTTGTTTTACCATTTGTACATTTTTTAATTTCGGCAGGTAACATATTTAAGCAATTAGGTATCATGTAGTCCAGCGTTCTTTGTCCATATTTGTTTAAATGCTTAGGTACAATTAGTCCTTCATTTAACGTAAAACGAGTATTGTAAGTGTGGTCCAGTTTATTTATGTATATAGGGCTATTCATACGCTGAAATATAATTTTATACCACAGAATTGCTCTTACTGAGAGAATTTTGAGATTTTGATAAAAGTACGGAACATTAGGCCTTTGTTCATATAAACTTTTATGAGCTAATAATTTAACTAATGAATTTTGAACTGATTGAACACGATTTAAATTTGTTTTACAGGAAAGTCTCCAAGCTGTAATTCCATACCTTATAATAGATTCAGCTGATGATAAATAAATTATTCGAAGTGTGCATATTGGAACATAAAATTTTAATTTATATAATCTGCTAACAGATAATCTGTTAACTATACCTATGTGTTGATTATTACACGTGTTATTTCAATAGACTGATCCTTGGGTTATTATTCCAAATATCACTTGTTGGTAATATTGGCCACACATCTTGTCAGATAGGTTTATGGTTAGTAGGCTGGATGAAGGAAGGGAGATGTGCATAGTTTCGCCAACGACTGTCTTAATGTATACATTAACCCACCCCACCGAAAGATACTTAAAACTTTTGGTTTGTCCATATTGAAACAATGTCTATTGGAAACTTCCCAGAGACTGGCCGAGAAAGAGATGGGCCAACTGGATTAAGATCGGTGCAAGATGAATAGCTTGAAACTGGAAAAGTATAGCAAGGGCCAAGAGATGGAGAAGAGTAGGTGCTTGTACTCGTACTAGAGACCAAATCAGTTGTAGTGACTCCTCCGGTTAGCTCTCACTCCAGAAGATGCGTGGAAACTTGAGTGGCAATCGGCTGACGTAAGAATTTCAAAGCCCATTTCATACATGACCTCACTGAGAAACAGCCTGGGTCCTTGCTACCTCATAAACAATGGTCCTACACCAATAGGATAATGTTCTCCCACACCGGTTGTCCCCACGGGATGTAAAGGTGAGGCCGATTATCCAGGTTCCAAACCAGACCATTTGTTGACATTTTATAAATAATAGGTACCCGCGCGTTGCAAATTCACCTTCTGTTGTCAGGTTTTGATGCTAAATTTCTCCACTGCTCAAAATCGAAATTTTTCGTGCGGAAAGCGGGGTCTAAAAGAATCTGAACGTTGTTGTCAACGTGTGTCCGCTCGATTCGTTCCTCAGCGCGATTGATGGGGTCCGCAGGGCAACTGGCCCGCAGACCTAAGATTCTCTGACTCAAACCAAATGGTAGAAGAAAAAAGACTATGCATGAATACGTGGCAGCTATCTTTCATTCATTGTGGTCTGTTTTTAGGGTCATGACACAACGTCAGCCGGCCTGAGCTGGTGTCTCTACCTCCTGGGCTGTCATCAGGACCTGCAGCAGCGGGCCGCAGAGGAACTGGACCAGATCTTCGACGGAGACCTCAGCAGGAAGCCCTCCATGAACGACCTGTTCGAGATGAAGTACCTGGAATGCTGCATTAAGGAGGCGCTGAGGCTGTTCCCGAGTGTGCCCATTATAGCGAGATATTTGAAAGAAGACGTAAAAATAGGTAAATATATAAATAGGTAAGGTCAGTCGTGGGAAGTGCATCTCCCTACAGGGTTTTACGAAAAAAACAGATTTTTTAATTCATTTCATTGTTAATTATAATCACAAGAGTTGAGTTATTCGACCACCATACTATATAGGCACGTACCCAAATATATTGAAATACAAGAGATACCTATGCTATGTGGCCGCCCAACCATCGGCGGACTACCACCCAATGGGCATAGTTTGAATACGGAAATAATTCATTCATTTAGTTGATTTTTGAAGATGTACAGTAGTATTGGTTAACATCGGCGACGCCAGGAAATGATGCGGATAGCACATCTCTTATATTTCAATTTCTTTGCACGTGCCCGTGTTGTAGTGGTCGATTGAACACTGTCTCCTAAAGTAAAAAAATACTATGCACTAAAACCGTCGCAGTTAGTGCTAGACGGCTTTGTGCACCCAAATTTTATTCTGACAGCCATTTTATTTTGTTCGTATTTTCTGCTCCCTGAAACAATGAAATCCTAATTATTTGCTTGTTTTTAATTACATCGAATTTCACTTTAACGTTTGCAGTAAATTAATAAATGTATGTCTTTATTATAATATAATATACACACGCACTTGCACCATGTCAAGGGTATGTGCGTCTAGGTGTTTTACTAAAATTATTATAATATATTCTACAATGCTCTTGTGGTTGACTGAAGAGATAAACCTATGGAAGTGTATGGTAAGGGTATTCGGTGAGCCCGAAGTAGGGTCAAGTTTCCCTTACTTTTGCTGAAATTTATCAAACTTTCTTATCAAAATTAAAAAAAAAAAATATTGGCCTATCTTAATCTAAGAAGTTGAGGGGCCTTCAGTTTTCTTTAAATTCATGTAGGTAGATCTTCAAGGGATTTTCTGTTGATAAACTAAAAATGGTGTTCATTGTCGATTTGACGACGACGTCAAATAATGCGATGTCAAATAATAAGCATTTTGACTTTACAGGTGATTATCTAGTACCTGCCGGCACAACAGCGATGATAGTAACACACATGCTCCACCGGGACCCCAAAGCATTCCCCAATCCAGAAGTATTTGATCCTGAGAGATTTTTACCAAACAACTGCAGAGGAAGACACCCATATGCATATATTCCTTTCAGTGCAGGACCGAGGAACTGCATAGGTAAATACTTGAATTTCTACCTTACTTTTTCAAATTTGGAACTGAAGTAATTCTATAAATAAAATAAAATCATAAGTTTTCAAATCCAGAGACAAGCGATGAAGTACCTACCCATCTGTAGTATATTTTACAGTACCTTCCTACGATTATTTTTATTCCATATTTGAAAGAAGCAATATTTTTTTTTTATTCTGTAGACATAAAATTTCACAGTTTTCTTGGTAAGTGAGTGATGTCAAAGAAAACATAAATTTTAATTTATTTTTTATCAAAATTTACAAGGTTGGTGTATATAATGACTTAAAAATACAATGCTTCAGATTATAAATGAAACATATACATACCTACAGCCTTGCTAAAAAACCTAAAATTTTATTCAATTGATAAACGAGCGTGTAAGTGAAAACATTACTAATTAAAAAATTGTTTACGGAAAGAAATATAAATTGCTTAGGTATACATAGCCTGAGAGGGTAGTTTATCTCATGTATACGACTGTTTTGGAAATTTTCCAACGTTTTTTAAATGGCTTGTATATTTCTTATTTTTGAAGAAACATATACCTTTATAAAAAAAAAGATAAAATTACATTTCAGATTATTTTATTTAAAATATACGTACATGTTTAAAAGTTGCTGTATTTTAAGTTCCACATGAAAAAAGTTGAAAAAACGGCTGAATTTCTTAAAATTCAATATTTTAAAAACACAGCCGTCTTATTTTATGAATTTGGTAGAAAACTGTCACTTCACTTTTAATCTTGTTCATAAAATTAAAAAATCCATATCCATACTAATATTATAAATGCGAAACTGCTCGAGTTTGTTTATGACCTTTTCACGCATAACACAATATAAAGACTTTAAAAATTCATTCACCAATAGAAAGCTAAATTATATGCGCAGACTATATTTTGTATATGATGGTAAGCTCTGGCGTAATGAAATTATAAATATTAATATATTATATTTGTTATACGTTTTCTGTCGCTAACTAAATCAAATTTTTGCTAACGTCAGAAAAAAATCGTTTCCATGGAAACGATTGCTACTGCTTCAGAAAATTCAAATATTAGAATATGTTTTATTTTTTTGGACAAGCTTCTGTTTTGGAATAAATGTCAGTTCCTACATTAAAAATATAATTCGTAACGATTATAAAGACTGGATAAATGAACTGAATAAATAGTGTAATTTTTTTATTATATTCACAAACTTTCAAATATTTAATTAAAAATAAACATCCGAAATGTTTGTAAGCGCATAAATTCCGAACGAATGAACAAAATTGGATAATTATTTTTTTCTTTGAGCTATAGCTTTATGAAATTTAGGTGGCAGGCGAGATGTTTGAAAACTGAATGTAAGGGAATGAATGTATGGAATTCGGGAGGGGGTGGGGGTGGGGAGGACGGGGTATAATTGATAAGTTCAACCGCTACAGTAATTTCCCGTAATACCATGCGAGCGAAGCCGCGGGGAAAAGCTAGTATAATTATAATTCCGAAAGAATAACTGTAAAAATCTGACATCTTGGATTAAAACCTTGATTTCTCGGATTTGTATTTATTCACACATCCAAAAGGCTTTTACACTATTAAATAATATTACTTTTATGGAAGTTTTATAAAATTCGCGCGGAAAAGTCATTTAAAAAATAACCTAAAACCTTCCGTTAGCAAAACTAAATTATCAACAAAACATTATTTGAAGGACTAAAACTGAAAAAAAATAACACCAGTACTGGTGATTATGTTGAATTACACTATTATCCTAGTAAATTGATCATTTAAACGGAAATTATGTTCAAAAACATTAAATTAACTGATAGTGAATTTCCATAAACTTCCACAAAATGAAATTCTCACTCGCCGCTGCACCTGTGCAAATCTAGGGAAAACCAATGGGACCAACATAAAAATCATAAAAAAACGTGATTTTGTTATTAGTAAAGATGCAAACATGCCGTTTAACGGGCAAGCAACAGATAAGCCGTTTAACGTTCGTTAAGGCGTTTTGTTATTGATTAGTAAGGCTGATAACCTTTACGAGAGTTTAACCATAAGTTTGATTATAATTTTTGTAGAAAGCAGCGTGGTTTGACGTATTTTATGAAATAAAATAATTACTTTGTTTATAATCGGTGGTCATAAACAAAGTAATTGTTTTATTTCATAAAAAAATTATAACTTAACTTACATACATATTTGAAAAAAAAAATTGTATAAATAGTTATATGTACATATAAAGTGAAGTGAAAGAATTTTTTTTTTATAAAATAATATAAAGTCAATATTGAATATTAAACTAACACACTTAGTAATACTATAAGAAAGCTATGTGTCTAATATATATATATATTTTTATTTTTTTTTAATTATTGTAATCAGGTTTTAATGTCAGCTCTATCACTATTTGATACCACACCACTCCAGTACGTGTAGTAGTTTTGTGCAAAGCTGGTGTAAAAATAAATACATGTAATATTTACGAAAATTTTACAGGTCAAAGGTTCGCCATGCTGGAAGAAAAGGTGGTTCTCTCAACAATGCTAAGAAAATATCGAGTAGAATCCGTGGATAGAAGGGAAGACCTCACTCTGCTGGGTGAACTAATATTGCGGCCAAAGGATGGCTTGAGAATGAAGATCTACCCTCGAAGTGTGAAGTAATATAAATGTTGAAAACCAAAAATTTATTTTTATTTTCCACCTTGTCTAATCGGAGTTCTAATTTCAAAGAGAGAGTAGCCAACGTCATGTATTCTTTATTCCTCGTTCTTAGATCTTTTACGTAAAACAATTACATGTATGTGTTTAAATTTATATTATAAAAGAAAATATGATAAAATATTATTATAAAAGAAAATCCAAAAAACGTGCGGACCGCAAAGACTCAGAAACGAGTCCCGGTACGATCAAGGGAGCTATAGCTGAGTCTAGAAAGTTCGATAAAGCTGAAGTTATTTATGGAGGAGTGGCGTAGTGTGTCAGTGAGTCTAGAAGGTTCTGGATGCTTCGCAAATACTTTAGGAAATTGTGCAAGGAGAAAGTTATAGAAGCTTCCAGAAATAAGTGGCGGTGTGTGTGTCGGTGAGTCTTGAAGGTTTCGGAAAGTTTAGAAGGTTTGATAAAACTGTAAAAAGTTCTGGAAATAGTGACGGAGTACGTCAGTGAGTCTAGAAGGTTCCGGAAAGTTCCATAAGGTTAAAAAGTTAGCGCTAGAAAGTTCTAGGAGGAGTGGCGGAGTATGTGGGTGAGTCTAAAAGTTTCGAGATCGTTCTGGAAGTTTCAATTAAGCTGTAGAAAGTCTGAAGGAGTGGCGGAGTATGTCGGTGAGTCTAGAAGGTTCTGGATGGTTTGCAAATGCTTTAGAAAGTTGTGGAAGGAGAAAGTTCTAGAAGCTGTCAGAAATGAGTGGCGGAGTGAGATGGTGAGTCGAGAAGGTTCCGGAAAGTTCTAGAGGGTTCGATAAAGCTGTAGAAAGCATTGGAGGAGTGGTGGAGTATTTCAGTAAACCAAGATTATTCTTCAAAGATTATATATTAAAAGGTTCTAGAATATTCTGGGTGGTTCGCTAATACTCTAAAAAGTTATGGAAGAAAAACATTCTGGAGTTTGTCGGTGAGACCAGAAGGTTCCGGAATGTTCTAGAATGTTCGATAAAGTTCTAGAAAGTTATAGAAGGAATGGCGGATTCTGTTGGTGAGTCTAGAATGTTCTGGCTGATTCGCTAATGCGCTGGAAAGAGAAGGAGAAACTTCTAGAAGCTTTCATAAATGGGTGGCGGAGTATGTCGGTGAGTCTAAAAGGTTCTATAAAGCTGTAGAAAGTTCTGGAAGGAGTTGCGGAGTATGTCAACGAGTCTAGAAGGTTCCAGAATGTTCTGGATGATTCGCTAATGCTCTAGAAACTTAAAAAAGGAGAAAATTCCTGAATACTGCTGAAATGTGTGGCGGAGTTTGTCGGTGACTCTAGAAGGCTCCGGAAAGTTATAGAAGGTTCGATAGAGCTCTAGAAAGTTCTGGAAGGAGTGACGAGTTAGTATATCAGTAAGTCTAGACTGACTATATACTCACTCGTCACTCAAGGTTCCCAAATATTCTGGATGGTTCGTTAATGCTCTAGAAAATTATGGAAGAAGAAAGCTCTAGAAGCTTTCAGAAATGAGTGGCGGAGTGTGCCGGTGAGTCTAGAAGGTTCTGGAAAATTATATAAGGTTTGATAATCTAAATCTTCAATGTATAATTTTTAAGTGTACAATGTGCGTGCCGCTAAAACTCAGAGACTAGTGCGATCATGGGAGTTATATTGTGTGGCAGCCCTCAATCCCCCATGAAGCTCTCTATCCATGAAAACGGTTCCCGTTCTTACCTGAAGGGCGTGCTTTTGAAGATACAAGGGCTGGAAGTTTCGCCAGAATAATCCAGAACATTCGAGAGTATCCTTGAGCATTTCACAACATTCCAACATCCTGGAATGTTCTGGAATATGCTGGAACGTTCGGAAAAATCCCGAACAACCCAAATCATTGTGGACCAGTCCAGAATACTCCCGAATGTTGTCGAATATTCTGAGACATTGTTCTGGAATATTTGAAGCCTTTTTGTATGGATAGGGCTACCCATTGGTAGGGGTA
Source organism: Glyphotaelius pellucidus (assembly GCA_936435175.1). Lineage (NCBI taxonomy): Eukaryota > Metazoa > Arthropoda > Insecta > Trichoptera > Limnephilidae > Glyphotaelius > Glyphotaelius pellucidus. The sequence continues at coordinate 26,402,527 of OW386538.1, read as the reverse complement.
TATAAAGTAAAATCCGTTGTGGGTTCGAACGTCAGTTCAATATCACATCAACTCCCTGAGCGAAGCACCCCAGCCAGAATATTTGAGAACATTCCAACGTTCCATGTTCGGGTATTATCGGGAACATCAATGTGGAACGTTCAACGTGGAACACTCACGAATGTTGTCCTGAGCGAAGCCGGGTAACCCAGATAGTAATCATCATCATTTTCAGTATATTAATACGTGAAGCAAAAACTTTGTACCCCTTTTTACGAAAATTGCGCGGACAGAGGAGTATAAAATTTCGCACACTTATATAGAGAAGGAGTGCAGAATGCTAATATTTTTTTTAAATTATGCATAAAAAATACATTAAATCTATAATCATCGGTATATTAATACGTGAAGCAAAAACTTTGTACCCCTTTTTACGAAAATTGCGCGGACAGAGGAGTATAAAATTTCGCACACTTATATAGAGAAGGAGTGCAGAATGCTAATATTTTTTTTAAATTATGCATAAAAAATACATTAAATCATTAAAAAAAAATTACACATTAAAGTAATTATGGTCGAATTTCGACCATTGGGCGACCACTATAATAATAATAAAACAATGATTTTATTAGTTTTAGTAGGTCGATTTCGATTTTTATTTTTCTGAAAGTCAGTATCCCAACGTAGTTCAGTCAGTGGAGGTAAAAAGGTGGTTTATAAGATTTTTTGATTTTATATTGAAAAGGTTGGTACCCTAAAAAAAATCAAGTTTTTGACATTGGGAGACTTCAACCAATTGTATGAAAGGTGCCCAAAATGATTTTTATTTTCAAAATAATTCCTCAACGGCTAATATTACGACAATGTGATTTGGAACAAAGGGGCCATAAATTAAGTCACACGAATTTCATGATTATTTATTTAGTATTTTCAGCTTATTCCGTTTCATTTAGAGGTTATCCCCTTATTTTAGCTTAAGTGACTGGACTAAGAATATTTCTGTGACTTGTAGTCTGTTACCTAAGTAGTTTCCATTTTAGTGCCATTCTAATTAAGGACTTTCTAAAGCTTATACGGTAAAGTGGTTGTATTATTTTTTACTATTCGTACAAAAATATGAATAATGTGCACTGACGACTGACATCTTCTGTTTACCATTCTAGGCACACAATATTTTTGTGCAAACGGATAAAAACGTTGATAAATTTCGTTTCCTACTTGTTCCTACTCTTCTGGGAAAGGCATTCTGAATATTTAGTTCCATTTGGCTCCATAGATGGCACTGCAGATTGTACCCTGATAACTACTGTATGTACTACAGAGTCAAGGTGAACATTTTTTTTTTAATTAATAAGAACCATTAAAAAATACATTTTACCAAAAAAGAAAATGAAATAAAATTTTACGTTATCTTATGCAAAGGGTTTTTTTAATATTTCATTATGATATTCGAATGAAATGTGTGTGAAAAGAGTATCATTTTTTCAAATTTACCGCCTTCGAGATTCCAAATCCGGTTATTTGGTTACCATTAAAAAATACATTTTACCAAAAAGTAAATGAAATAAAATTTTACGTTTTATTATGCAAAAGTTTTTTTTAATATTTCGTTATGGTATTTGAATGAAATAAATGTGTGTGAAAAGAGCATCATTTATTCAAATTTACCGCCTTCAAGATTCCAAATCTGGTTCGAAAACTAAATCGTCTGAGCCCGACAAAGAACAACTGAAAAATACATTTCTTTAGTTTCACAAGTGTCATAAAACTTTTATATAAGATTTTTAGGTAATATTAAAAAGTATTATCATTTTTTAAATCTGGTAAACTAACATTTTAGGTGTATGATAATAATGTTTTTTTTTTCTTTGTGATGTTTTCGAGTTTTGGAACTATCTTCCAAATAATACCAACATTCCAACAGCCAATGACGGAGCAGTAACGCAATCAGCTGACCCGCTGGCCGCTTGACAAACTTGATAAAGTTGATGATAAATAAATTATTCAGTAAACGCGTAATTGACGGGTGTCAGCAAACCGACACAACTGTGTTTTTTTTTAAAGTTAACGAAGATAAATCTTCCAGCAGAAATAAGAAGAGATTAACGATGGCGAACGTGCAACTTGTTTGCCTATTTGCGATTTTCGCTGTTTGTTGCGGTAAGTTCTAGAACAAAATACTTATATATTATTGTACATTTGACGTTTTGCGTCTTTGTTCATGGGAAGCGATGACATATTTGGCCTTGAATACTCGTGTTATTGCTTTTTTTCGGTCGCTGTTATTTCAAAAATCATTGCGGGAGTAGAAAATCTTATCTTTTCTGTAAAGTATGAGTTTAGGCGTATCGAATTCAATATTCATCCAGATCAATTTTCTCTGGTAAACAACGCTCAATATTTCTGATATTTTGTTTATGTAAAATGTTATTTTTTCGTGTGTCACGTTGACATAAATAACTCAAAGTTTTAAGAGTCACTCAACGCCTTTGTGTACATTGCTTCAATATTATTTTGTTAGAAGTAGTTTGTCCTTATTGTGCAAAATGCCCCAATTATTTTTTTTTGTTTTTTTGCAACAATCATCAATTTGATGTTCCAAAATATGAGTAATTTTGTATTCAGTCCATATTCTCATTAAACAAATTATCCGAATAGCTTGTATTTTCTCTCATTCAATTCCTAATTAAATTCTAAAAACAATGAAACCTTATCAAAACTGATTGTTTTGTCATTAGAAGCCATATCAGTCATTGTCATTAGTCATCAATTATTTTCTCTCATTACTTTGATAGAATCGAAAAAGAGTAGAATAAACCAAATATGACAATGTTTTGTAATTTATCTGTAAGGCAGGATTTTTCAAAAGCAATTAAGCAATTTATGTAGAAATAATAAAATCACAACTAGGTCATGTTTTATGTTTTGTGATAACCCCACGCTTTATATCAACTTACGGACAGTACTGAATTAAATATCCTGCCAAATAATATTTTTGATTAACGCAAGCTGCTTATAGAATATAATGTTATTTGTAACGAAAATATCAAAATTACCATGAAATAAATTAATTGTAGTACTTTTTTATAGATATTATTTTTAGTCGATGAGCCCATTGATGAAATTTTTCCCAAATTGTTTTCACTTTTCTTGAAATAGGTTACAAAATCTAATCATTTCTTTGTTCCATTTATTATTTGACTAGCTTTTCCCCGCGGCTTCGCTCGCATGGTATTACGGGAAATTACTGTAGCGGTTGAACTTATCAATTATACCCCCACCTCCCCACCCCCACCCCCTCCCGAATTCCATACATTCATTCCCTTACATTCAGTTTTCAAACATCTCGCCTGCCACCTAAATTTCATAAAGGTATAGCTCAAAGAAAAAAAGAATTATCCAATTTTGTTCATTCGTTCGGAATTTATGCGCTTACAAACATTTCGGATGTTTATTTTTAATTAAATATTTGAAAGTTTGTGAATATAACAAAAAATTACACTATTTATTCAGTTCATTTATCCAGTCTTTATAATCGTTACGAATTATATTTTTAATGTAGGAACTGACATTTATTCCAAAACAGAAGCTTGTCCAAAAAAATAAAACATATTCTAATATTTGAATTTTCTGAAGCAGTAGCAATCGTTTCCATGGAAACGATTTTTTTCTGACGTTAGCAAAAATTTGCTTTAGTTAGCGACAGAAAACGTATAACAAATATAATATATTAATATTTATAATTTCATTACGCCAGAGCTTACCATCATATACAAAATATAGTCTGCGCATATAATTTAGCTTTCTATTGGTGAATGAATTTTTAAAGTCTTTATTTTGTGTTATGCGTGAAAAGGTCATAAACAAACTCGAGCAGTTTCGCATTTATAATATTAGTATGGATTTGAAACATCTGGTCTTACAACGAACCATGTTGAATTTTTATCAGTAATGGTGTAGAATTGTGAAAGTTTATTATATCGTCACTTCGTTTGGAAGGGGTTCTAACTTCACCTTGTTTTGAGAAATGAGGTGACAAAGTTTGCAAAGACAATTTCTCATTATCTATTTACCAATTTCCGATTTTGGGGTTGAATTTTGTGTAAGGTATTTTAACACATTGTGATCGGGCAGTTTTCGGCCGCGTATCGTGCTGGTAACGGGTGATTTTTCGCGTAATTTCGCGCTAACGTAGACCTCTAGAAAAATTGCGATAACTTCAAAAATATTTGTTTGATTTCAATAATTCTTTTTGCAAATTATTTATTTTAATTCATTTTATTTTATTATATTTAGAAATGTATTCTTTATCGTTAAACTAGTGCAGAATTTCACATAAAGCAGGAAAGTTATGAAAAAATTTATATTTACACTACCTCGGTACCTACCGTACACCCCATCTATTGTTCTCAAAAGGTTTTTACCTGCATGGCTACAACCCTACAGAGGCTATATAGCGAAAACTCAAGTATATTGGAACCCGCATTTTAACGTGACCCGCGCTCCACTAACAATCTATCAAAAACGTATAAATACGTGTTCCGCTCTCTAGCATTAATTTGCTAAACACGTATTAATACGTGATCAGATTACAATGTGTTAATTGAACACATTTTAAAGGAAAGTATTTAAATAGGGTGTATACTTATCCTTTTTAGAACAAATGTAAACATGCAAAAAGAACCATATGCAACCAGCTGGGGCATATTTATTCATTGCACAAGGTTCTAATTATATTTTCCAAGTGCAATTCCAAGCAAGGGCCACATCCTATTTAAATATTTTTCTTTACAACACGATAAACTAAAACACTTTAAGAGGAATATAAACGCTAGAAATATTTCGATTATCATGGCTACAAAATTTAAAATCGCGCGTTGTATTTGCACGAGGCAAGTAAGCGAAAAAGTGGTTTTTATTTATTTTGTGCTTAATTTTATAAGAATGAAAAAAAGTTAGAACGTACAAAACCTTAAAAATAGTCTTAGCCATAAAGGGGTATTTTTAAAAAATTGTTTCTTAATTACTTCATTGTTAAGTCATGAAAAAACATTTTTTTTTAGTGGTTTACGCTTATATTTTTTGTTATGTAAATAATAATTTTATTGTAATTCCAATACATAGAAAATCTAGTAAAAGCTTCAATTTATCCGTAGCATATTTTTTGATGTTTATAATGTAAACCGATCCGTTGTAAAGATGAATCTATAGTATTTAAATAGGATTTTACGTTTAACTTCATCTTAACTAAAATTTTTAAATAAATTATGAAAATTCGTCTTTGGAAACTTTGACACCTTAGAAAATGATAAAGCGTAGTTAGAACCCTATCCAAATGAAGTGCCGAACCATATTGCGCCTTGTAATTACGATCAACTGTCAGATACAAACAAAGTGGAGAGTGTAAGTGATGTTAGAATCTTGTAAAATAAATGATTATTTAAAATGCTTGTTGTTAGAACTTTGTCATAATTACACATATCTACGAAAATAAATGCAGATGGTTCTGAAAATTATTATGGGTATAGAAATGAGCAAAAGAAATGCTTTTGCATACAAAGGTCATTTTTGGAAAAAATGTCAGTCCTATCCAAATGAGGTGATGGTATACTAAAAATCAGTGAGCAAACGTCCATTGTCTCAGAATCGTCAATCGATGCTCAGAATCAATATATGCATGCAAAATTATTAGTATACTTTTATTTTATTTGTGGTTATATAATACTGAAACAAACAGATCATTTCACGCTGTATGGAATAGGTACTAAAAGTTATAGATTTTTTAAACTAATATTTTATATTTATTTATATCTCTATTTACATCTTAACTAACATTTATTAAGTAAATGACACAACTCATAATATGACTCGAAAATCATATGTTTTTAAAACCTATTCAATAATATTTACAGAGTTTTATAAAGAAAACAAACATGTATTAATAGAAAGATTATCTGCGTAGCTTCCTTATATTTATAGTCCACCATATTTATTTGGCAGTAAAGATGGCATGTTTGAGATGTCTTTTGAAAATAAATACCACTTCAATAATTATCTATCAATATAACACTGGTTAGTCCTTCATTGACAAATATTCTCTTGTTTTTTTTTTGTTTTTATAAAACCCTGTACGCATTTTCAGCCCAGGAAGATCTGGGTTCTAACAGCATTCTTTTGGAATAGAAGACGTGTTCATCAGGATGTGTCAATTATTTCAATTTTTGAATTTGGAAATGTCCGGCATCTCAAAAGTTGCGTCTTACAAAGAAAATGAGAACTGCATTTAAATTTATTTAAAAAAAATGGTTATTGGCTCGCTAAAATGCATTGAAAATCAGAAAAAAAACCCAAAACATTATTATGGTAATCAAATTTTATTTTTACAATAATTTACCCTAATGTTCGTTTGTTATTAAAAACTGCGTATAGGTGACAAAAATGTAAAAAAAATTCTAATACATTAATACAAGTAAGTCTACAAGAATACTGATTTTATCCAGAAATGGTGTTATTTTCCCCTTTCATATTTTTAACAAACATATCACATGTTTCAAAAAAAAATTTTTTGCGTTCTTTGTACTGCAGTTATGGAATAAAAATTAAGTTTGCTACAAAATATAAAATATGGACCTTTAGTTTTATTTTTTTCCCAAATCACAAAATCTATTTCTTTTTCAAAACTTCCGGCCGTTTTAGCGAGCCAATAGTGAAAACCAATTTCATTTAACTTAACGTTTTCGAATAGCTACAGATCGTACACAACTTTTGAGACCCCAGGCGTTTAAAAATAAGGCAATTTTTTTTCTCTTTATGGAGAGCGACACAAGCTAGTGTTCATAGCAGCCTGTAACGTTGACCGACCAACTCAACAGCATGTAATTTCATCACTCTTTTGAAAAGTTTTTAAAAAGCGATGAAAAAATAAAAGATATAGCATGTAATCTAACCTATTAAATAACTAATGTAAGTTTTTTTTCATCATTTTAAAAGCTGGTTCACACACAGCCATCAAATATAAAAGATCATAGCACACCAAATAACGCTCTCCATACAATCCCTTCAGACCGTTCACACCTAGCGGTTTTAAGCGCAGATCAATCATAGACAATACACATCTTACGACGGAACCGCTCCAGAGGCGATATACGAAAACAGGAGAGGGGGTCATTGTAATTACGGAGCTGCCTAGACCCGTGGATGACAGATGTCAAGTTGACAGATTTCAGTACAAAAAATGTGCATGACTAATTCAACTGACCCCCTCTCCAACCACAGGAAGAAATATTTGATAGCGTCGTGTGAAAGTACGAAAGATAAGCGCTTGCGGTTCAACAGATATCTGCTCACAGATTTATAGCTCTGTGTGAACGAGCTTTTAATAACTGAATAATTTTAATTTAATTTTTAATAACTGTGAATAATTTTGAAATGCCACTTTGTTGAGTTGTCATGGAACCGCCTGTAGCAGATATTCAACTTAAATAATTATTTATTTTTAGGATTCGCGGTATCCACTCCACTCTTAGGAAAGAATGAGTGCACCTGGGGCCCAAGCTATTGGTGTTCTAACATTACGTGAGTGTATATTTCCATTAATTTATTATGTGACTAGCGAGTTCCCGGCACGCTTTGCAATGCCACTTAAATGAAGAAATATTTTCTCTTTGCATGTCCTTTCGCATTCTTCCCGGTTCTCTCTCCATCTTCCCTTCCCCTCCCACATCCTCTTCCACATTTCTGCTCCACCTTCCTCGCCTTCCCCCTCCTCTCTCCCTGGACGTGCGCACAACAACTCACCAAAATTTCATCGCAATCGAATGAATAGTATAGGATATACTCACTTTTATGGATAGAAACTATCGCGGGTATGCGCACACAAATCACCAACGTTTCATCGCTATCCGATGAATATTTTAGGAACGCATAAAGGACAAAAAAAGAAACATTCATTTTTATGTATTGACAATCAATCAAATTTGGTACCTAACATAGGTACCTGTTTAATAAAACTATCATTCTTGATTAGATTCATAGTATTCGATCGATTTGGGCGAGTATAGGTGAGTATTTCAATTAAATTCATTCATTTAAAGAGTTTATTAAAAAATTGAATTTTGATTAAGAACAATCTATGGTTTTCAATCAATAGTTAAAAAACTTTACAGATGTTTTGTCATGTGGTTGTAATAATCCAGAAACCTTCACGAGAGTGGAAAGAAGATATTTAGAGATTTTCAACCATTTCCCATGCTTAATAAAGCAATACATAAAGGAAAACTAACAAACAAGCAAGCAAGCAAACGTACATTTATATATTTATATATATAACCTGTTTGTTCATTTTCAAGTAATTTAACTAATGTATCAGTTACTTGACAGAATTCACTGATAATGCTGTTTATAAATTTGATTAAATTATTGACTGGAAAACAGAATGTTTAATTACAGACTGAATAATAAGCATAACTGCTTTGACTTGTTAACATTGAACAATATTTTATACTTGGAATATAAAAATGAATCAGCTTTAATCATGCATTCACAAGAATAGATGACACATAAACAACTAATTTTATTTTAGTGTGTAGTAGTCATAAATAACTGTAAATGAATTGTACATAATATTGACTGCCTCTTGTGGAGATGTGTATGCCAAAGTGTAATTAAATTAAAAGATATGGCTTCATTGTTTGAATTTCATAAATTAAGAATAAGAAACTGTCCAAGGTTTTCATTTTTTTTACATTGGTTCCACACAGGAGGCCCTGAGGAAAATAATTCCCTTAAGGGCCTGTTACATCTTTGGGGATGCTGTGGTGGGTCTTTTTAGGAAAGGAAAAAGAGGAAGTTATGGGAAGGAAAATGGTATGAGAGGTGGGTGGGAATCTGGGGGCCGGTGTGTCCAGGAGTGACGGACGTATGAATTCATCCCTCCCACTGCGGTGCAGGGCAATGTTCCGAGAGAGTACAGCTGGAGAAGTCAAAAGGACCACTCTCTCCCGATCCGGCCTTCATGCAGCTAGTGGGTAGATGCATCCGCTGCCAAGATCTGGACAAAACTCACCCCATGAACCCGGGCACCCCTACTAAGTCACCAAACGTAGCGAACCACTTGAGGTGACATATTACAGAGGTGTTGGCTATCCAATAAATGGTTCCCGGGGCGGCGGTACCCATACATCCCTCCCAAATTAAAATATCATCACGGTTGGTAACTTACCCTTTACCAGTATTATTATAAAAGGTCACATGTTTTTATTTTTCATTCTTTCTTCATCATGCTTCATTCCTATCAGAGGTTGGACAAACGTAGTGAATACCTGAAGTTGTAACACGCTTTAGTCTAACCACAAGTGGAAATTTCTTTAGCTAGATGTTATCGATTTACCTACAAGCTGAAGTGTTTCATCCCTTTTTTTCCACATAGTATGTCGTTTAGATGGTGTTGACAAAAGTTCCATGTCGACTGAGAATAAAGTCAACTCAACACCTCCTTGAAAAGTCATTAAAAGCTATGAAAAAATAATTTTAAATTAGCCGATAACCCTAACCTAACGTAACCTATTTAACCAATTTTTTATACATATTTTTTTATCACTCTAAATGACTTATCTGAGATGGTTCTGAGTTGGTTTCATTCCGAGTTGTCCGGTCACCTTTGACAAATCCTAGTTACCTTAGTTATTCAATCTGTTCAGGGAATTCTTGACGTACAGTTCCAAGAGTTCAAAGTCTTCTATATGTTTTTCTTTTTCCTCTGTCGAGATCCTTGCTTCTTCTAATAATATTTTGAATTCTATTTTCATAACAGTGTTCTATTTTTAATTAAATATAGTTTTTTTGACATGCTTACATGAACTGATGAACAAACATTTTTTTTTTGTTTTTGCCAGGGCAATTCTGATGTATTACAAAACTCATTTTAGGACGGCAGAAATTTACAATTCATACATTCGTAGGTGGAAATACGTACAATTTTGCATCGTTATTTTGATATCAAAAATATAAGTTTAATATACATACAATACAGCGCAAAACTTTTAAAAAAGACAGCTTAAGGGGTTATATACAGTTAGAATTTTCTAGAAATCGATTTTTTTTTATTATTTCATTTTCGTAATTTACATATATTTAAGTCTACACGAAAAAAATTCAAGTCAATCCGGCGATTATTTTCGAAGTTACAAGCATATTTGTAAAGACGTGTCAGAGCAGTTGAAAGTAGGAGGCAAACTTTAAACGCGTTTTTCTTGTGTTTTTAAAGTCGGTGACCAAGGTTACCGTGAAAAGGCTGAACCGATCACTCTCAAATTTTAACATAAGCTTCTTAAGTATATTTTATAATTATTAATTGAAGGCTTGTTCTCACCGATAAATACATATTTTTTTATAAACAAAATAAGGCCAAAATTTTGGTAAAGAGTAGAGTTTTTTTTTTGAGAAGCCGCCACTTTGTCAAAAAAAATTATTTTGCTCTGTCCTTCGATTAATTATAGGAATATTTATTATTATAACGAAATCCGTTTGGTTTTTTCATTTTAAATGATCAAGTCCAGAGATATGATGGTCACCGCAAGATGCCTTTTTTGAGAGGAGCTTCTGGAGATCAGCTATAGCAGCTTTCAAAATTATTATTTTTATAAATAAAAATTCTTAAAATACTGTTAAAAATTACCATAATATGTGTACTCATTTTTACTTTAATAAATTTAAAAGTCTTCTCAGAAAAAATTCTTGAAAAATCCCTTTTTTTGAGCCTCCTGACTGTGTATAACCCCTTAAGTGGAACGAACATCAAGAGAAAACAAATAAAGAAACAATGGATAGAAATAGAAACAAACAGCAGGGATATATAAATATGTATGATTTCAATTACAGGGAAAAGAAAAGGTGAGAAAAAAGAATCATGGCGGAACAAAAACATGACAAGAAAATGACATTTTTATTTTTAAATGAATTTAACAAATATTCTTTTAGCATTACTTTGAATTTTTTTATTATGCTGGATGTTTTTGTACATATCTGGAAGTGAATTATATAGTGCGTAGGCAATATAGTTCAGAGATTTTATCCCATATTTTGTGCTGTGTGTTTGAGGAATACAAATTTTATTGTTATTTCGAGTATTGTGGTTGTGTGTATTGATTATAGAGTGGATTGATGTTAGTGTAAGTTGATTGTTGAGTAATTTGTAGGATGGATTGTGATTGAAAGGATACCGGAAACTGATTAGATGTCCCTAACATGGAAATCCAAGAACATTTCTGCTTATTTCTGAGGGCTGTTTTGAACCACCTGCAGATCAGCTATCAACAGGCAAGGCCCCAGATACAGGAAAGGTGTGAATGTTCCATGGCATTGTTGGGTGATTTCGCCGGTCCTCCGGCCACTGCCAGAAGTCCGCCACCAACAAGTTTAACTTGAATAAACTTGACACTTGCAATAAACTTCAATAATATTTTTGAATGCTAGAAATTGCCACTATTCCGCGAAAAACATACCAGACTTCCTCATCTTGTGTTTATTTTTAGGAACCATTTCAGTAGATTAAAAAATATTGAAAGTGGTAGTGGGCTATAATTTTGATTGTTTCCATATACCTTCATTCTAGCTTTTATACATTATACTTTGTTTTATATCAAGTCTTATTATTTAAATTCTATTAGTTTTTTTTATTGGTATAACTCTACCATTTATTGTGTTATACTGTAATTTACTGTAAAATTAATGTGAAAGTCCACTAGGGCATTAATAAATAAATAATCTAGAGAAATACAAGCTATATAACTAGAGATTTACAAGCTATTGTTGGATTTTGCGAGTTATTTACGGAATTTATTATTTTCTGTGTTCGTTGTGGCTTATTCATAGAACCCTCCGCCCGTTGCGTCTTCTTTTTAACGCAAGGTGTCGTGCGGTCGCTGAGGACCCCAAAAATAATTATGATTACATTGTTATTATAGTATACATTTTATGTATTATTTTCATTGATTATAGTCAGGTGATAGGGGCTGCTTTGAAATAAAAAGAGTCCGAACTATGGTAGGTCAAGGGGGACAGTCCGAACTCTCCCCATAGGCGATATGGTTCATTCCTTGCGTTGTTTCGCGATCGTATGGAACCGTGCGTGCGCACCCGTATGTGAATTCAAATACCGTGGGGACAATGCTTTGAATCCCCACTGAACCATTTGTTTGCGTAATTACGGGCGGGAATCGCTCGCGTTCAAATTAAGTTCGATAATAATCTTGCAAGATAAAGCTTTATTTTTATTAAACTATATTGTAAATTGGTATATATCAATAGACATTTTATATTATTTTGTGTTTGGATATCCGATTAGGCAATCGGATTTGTTGCCCAATGCTTTCCATATCTCCACTGCAATTTGAACACACCAATACCAAGGGATCCAACATCAACATGCTTCTTTATAAGCTGTCAGAATTTTTATGGTATTTAATAATCGGAATGTTTACAACCTCACCTTTTTTCTGTGAATCTCTCACATATCCGACATGTAACCACAAAAAAATTTGGTTGGATTTTATCTGCCCTTTCAATTAAATGTTACATCCTGTTACTAAAGTGTCACATCTTCCACAAAAAGTATAAATAGATAATATGGGAAACATAATGAATAATTTTTGACATTAAAATAAATTGATAATAAAAGTGTGTCTGGGTAGTAGATTAGTAAACCACAATCTTTATTGTTTCAATATTTACACACATGATATTTGAAATGAGGGTAACCTTTAGCCTGTGATTATGTGACGATTATACCTATGGAACTAGCCCCTATTATATGCTTGATTAAATAAATGAAACATTGTTCCATCTTAATTGGATAAGAATGAAATCAATTCCTCAAAGTTTCAGATACGAGGATCGTATGTGCCTTTTGAATATAAAAATAATATTACGAAACTATCTATTACATTGCATCTTTATTCATTAATTTTGTAGAAGATTTTAACACTGTTGAATGTGCCTTTTGAATATAAGAATAATATTACGAAACCATCTATTACATTGCATCTTTGTTCATTAATTTTGTAGAAGATTTTAACACTGTTGAATGTGCCTTTTGAATATAAGAATAATATTACGAAACCATTTATTACATTGCGTCTTTGTTCATTAATTTTGTAGAAGATTTTAACACTGTTGAGCGTATGGCTGTGGTCATTCTTTTCCAACCCTATCTCTCTGTGGGCTCGGGTAAGCAACACAGTAATTACAAAATTTAGTTCTATGTCAAATTTCTCATTTGTTCTCAGTATTTGTTAACTTGGCATTTGTTGCTTGGTGTAACTCTAAGTGACCAGCTCAGGTACGGGGCTCAGGTAGGGGCGAAACCAGAGTTAAGAGCCTCTCGGAATCTGGGCATACTGTACAGGGCCCGCAGATACTTTAATAGTACACAACTGCTAACCCTGTACAAATCGCAAGTGCGCCCCACGGTTGAATTTGGCAGCCACCTCTGGTCTGGAGCCACAAAATACCTAAAAAAAACCCTCGACTCTGTGCAGAAACGGGCGGTCCGTTTGATAGATTCTCCTAACTTAACAAACGGATTGCAATCTTTAGAACACAGGCGTCAGGTGGGAATGCTGTCCTTGTTCTACCGGTATTACAACGGAAGATGCTCCGAGGAACTAGCGTCATTGATCCCCTCGGCACCGGTGCATAGTCGGGAAACACGCCAAACACGCGCCCAACATTTGTACTCGGTTGACATTAGTCACATGAGGACGGGTCGTTTCTACTACTTGTTCTAACAGCTCGGTTGTGGAATGATTTTCCTCCCTCCTACAACATGGGTCTCTTCAAGACCCATGTTCACTCCTTCCTCTCCTCAAAAACACCCTCCACACAGCATCTTCAAAGATGACATAGGCCCTGAGGGAAATTATTTTCCTAAGGGCCTCCTGTGTGGAGCTAATGTAAAAAAAAGGTCAAGCTTCACGTAATAAAAATTTATTTTCATGTCCAAAAAAGTAATAATTTTTTTGTCATAAATTCGAAATGTTCATGCATTATAAGGCTGACATTTGTGGGCCATCATTCAAAATGTAACAAAGATTTTTATTTTATTTATTGGATTTTGTTTTTGTAACCTTGCAGTTTAGTTGATGAAAGTCATTTAATACCTCATTGTATTATATTAATTTATGTATGTTTATTTTTATGTAGGTATTGTCTCAGTAATGTGTAGATCACATACTTTGAAAAGTATGACTATTTCTTTCTAAACAGTTGTTATCATTCTTCTTATTATAATAATCAGCTTGTGTGAGTGTTGAGTCACTGATGTGCATTAGTCAGGGTTCAGTCAGCTGGGGGGTCATAATGCAACTGACTGAAAATGTGCTGTTTGAAATGAGAATTGTTATTATCTAATTTAATATTTCATTTGTTCCGATTGATTGCTATTAGGGAGTTTTTAAATGTGATACCACAAGGGTCCCTGGCACCCCAAATTGGGGCATGTTGTGGGGCGGAATAAATGCATTCAGACCTGGTAATTAGCCAAGACCTCAAGCCAGATCTGAAGCCATGTCATTAGTTGATACTGAATGTTTTCTTTTGTCACGATTTTGATTTTGAGATATTCTTTCTACGTGTAATGTAGTGCTGAAAAACTTCCGTCTTCCGCCATAGAATTTTTTGATGATCTCAGTGACAAAGTGGTATACTTGTCATAATCTGCAAGCTGCTACGTGCATACATGTATTCACGAATAAAATATACCTCCAGGGCAATGCGCATTCATCAGCGGCTGTACGCTAAGTAAATGTGTGACGAATTTTGCAGATAGTGAATCAAAAAATGGTTCGAATCTTTATCTTACTGAAATCTGGCTTAATATTATTATTTGTTTGAAGATGATGATGATGCAGCATATTATGGTGGTGTGAGTGAGGGATGCTGAAGTGATACTTGATTTTTATTATGTCTCACTGCTTATAATATTACAGCAGTATCCTGAGATTTATTGTTTATGTATGTATTTCAACACACTTCAGGAGAATTATTGAACCTTTAACTCTAGAAGAACTAGGTACTGCTCCATACCTATAAAGACCATGAGCGACCGTCATTTTGACGGCTGATCACTTTTCTCAAATTGGGAGGCGGGTATGGGTACCGCCCAGGGGCGTGCACTCCATATAGGCACATAAGCACTGCCTACCCTACCGTATTTGTAAAACATAAGCATGTAAATAATATTATAATTTATTAAATTATTGCTAAAAATAACTACACACTTTCAAGAAGCTGAGCAACCGAAACAACGCGAGCGCCACATCAAACGGCTTACTACAAACATGGCATAAACTCTAACTAGAAACTTCACGCGCGCCGTCCGACTGCCTCACTAAAATGCGGCCTAAGCAGAAATTGTTTCTGCATAAAGCTAACTTCATACAAGATATAATATCAATGTTTATGAAATGCATAGAGCATAGAGTATATCTGTCGTTTTGAATTTGCTTCTATGAGGTTTTTTTTGTTAGTATTAGGCAGTGCTTTCTGGAACAAAATTACCAAATGGCAATCAGTGACGACAGTGACATCTGCTGTTAACTATTTCTATCAACTAGTTGTCTTTCATGATTGCAAAATGTCTCTTAAAAAAACGTTTGTCGTACTTTAATTGTGAATTATCTGATAAAATATGAAACTTGTAGTGAAGGAAATAATGGGTGTTTAGGTAACTTAAAAAACAATGGATTTCTCGGTTATCTAATATGAATTTATTCACATTATGAATATATATAGGTTTTCCTACTGCCTACCCTGATCAAAAACTCTGTGCACGCCACTGGTACCGCCCCACCGGGAGCCATTTATTGGATAATCAATACCTCTACCATAGGATACCTCAAGTGGTTCACTACGTTTGGTGACTTAGCAGGGGTGCCTGGGTTCATTGGGTGAGGTTTGTCTAGATCTAGGTGGCGAATATGTTTGCCCACATACTGCGTAGCAGACCGGGTCGGGAGACACAGGTTGAGGGAGACCTAATCTAGACATCTCCAGCAGCACTCTCAACCCCGTCACCTTGCACCGCAGTGGGAGGGATGGATTCATTCGTCCGTCACTCCTGGATACACTTACCGATTTTTCCTATTATTATCCCTTACATCTTTTTTCTTCTCGGAACTTCCTCTCCTTCCTTTCCCCAAAAACACCCTCCACACAACATCCCCAAAGATGACATAGGCGCTGATGGTTTTTTTCCTCAGGGCCTCCTGGAAGAAAAAAACATGTGAATGCAAAATGCTGTAATTTTAGTACAAGCGTGTGTTATGTTTGTACAAAATAGATTTGTTTACAAAATCGAATGCACTTTCTGCAAACGTGTTTCTTACAATTATCAAACGTGTAATTTATTTTCTTATAACGGCGGCGGTCTTTGTAGGTATAAGTCAATGTATCTCAAAAAATAAATGATAATAATACCTGTTTATTTGACCATTGTTGTTAAATCATAAATCATGAAATGTAAAAAAAATCAAAACAATAATAATTATATCATCACATTACTTCCGACAACCATCAAAATAACGCTTTGATGGCTGTCGGAAGGTCTTTCTAGTGTTAAGACAAGCTTATCATAAATCTGTCAACAAATAAGAGAGTTATAACAGTTTAAAAAGATGAATTATGATTGTCGTAAAGAGTGTCCTATGTTATTGATATTTTATGTATGCCAAGAATGCAATGAAAAGGAGTTATTATAATTGCATTTATTTTTATTCTTTTGTGGGTATAAACACAAGTCATTAAAAAAATTTGTGGAATGAAAATAGTGATCTTTTTTGATAACTTAATGACTTTCGACCTTATATTTCCAAAGTTTATGTTTAACTCTCAACTGTCACTGGTCCACCAGCGGGCCAAAAAAAGAATCTTAGTTTTTTTTTTTTAAATGCGATTTTAACCCTTATGTATAAAGAAACCGTATGAAGGACAAGGTCAGAATCGCTTGCGCCAACATCTTTCTTGACGTAACACTTCATTTGATTAGCCTAGCTTCTCGGAATGATTTTAAATGAATTTTCAATGCTGGTCACTTTTAGGAGCTGTCATTGGCGAAAATAACAATATTTTACATTTTCAAAAGAGTATCAATGTTATTATTTCTTTGAAAACTCCTTTGAATTTTTTTTTCATTTAGGGTGTGTATTCAGGTTTGTGTAGAAATAATAAAATCAGTTTATATTCGTATGAATATATTTATTTGATATTTGTTTGCCGAATGGGAGAATTTTTTTTTTCTTAGTTAAAGTTAGCTATTCTGGAAAAACTTCTAACAATATTATCGTGTAATATATTTATTTGAATAATAAGATATATTAACTGGTAGACAGAAAACAGTCGCTTTATTTTTATATCGATATTTAACCAGAACTCATCAAGCTAATTTTCGCACTGTTTTTCGAAATACCATCCAACATTCAACATCTTAAAGAATAATATTTCAGACTGATTTAAAATTTCCCACAACTGAAAAAACATTAAATGTTTCTAACCACAGCAAATCTGGAGGTCTAAATAAAAAAAATCCCTCATTACTGAATCATTTGAATCCAAAGTCAGTGCCCCTAACTTCTGCAATATAAATAAACAATGTAAAAAAAAAATTATCCTATGTAGATTTTTGACTCACTAATACTGAGTTTCGATATCTGCATATTACAAGGGAGGATCAATAAGTACCCGTGTCTGAAGACATGCGGTGTTGCTGAGGGAAGTTATTGCCGTCATGTACTGCCATCTGTCAAACAACTGAGTTTCAGACTGATTCATAGGTTAGCTTTTATTTGGCAGCCAATTGTACCAAACGTGTTTCTCCATAAAATGGAAAAAGAGCAACTTAGATCCGTAATTCGCTTTTTATTTTTGGATGGAAAAACATGCGATAAAATAAATGCATAGTTGGATGCTGTCTCTGGAACCCCATTACCGTCTATGATTACCGACAAATATTGGTTCAACGAATTTAAATGTGATCCTGCAACTGTTTTTGATAAGGAGGGGCTAGGCCACCCGGCAGATGTAATTGCCGAGGAAATCGTTGAAAAGGTCCATGACATGATTTGTGCTTATCGCCAAGCTACTTGGCGTGAATAGCATGAATAGCACTTTAAAAAAAAAGTAACAGCGGCCATGGTGAGTTAAGTTTGAGAAAGGTGCCACAGCTGGTAAAGCACATTCATGCGAAATTGTCATGGCCAAATTGCATGAATTGCGCTGCAAATTGCTGCCACACCCACCTGACTCGCCTGACCTTACTCCCTGTGACATCTTTTCGTTCCCCAACATGAAAACGTGGCTCGGGAAAAAAAAATTCAGCTCAAACGAGGAGTTTATCGCCAAAACAGAAGCGCATTTTGAAGAGTTTGATAAATCGTATTTTTTTGAGGGGTTAAAGAAATTGCAGAAATATTAGAAAAAAAATTTCCACCTAAAAGGAGGTAAGATTGAAAAAAAAAATTTTTTTTGTGAAAAACTTGCATCTTCATTCCTAACACGGTACTTTATCGACTCTCGTATTTCAACAAATGTTCTTATATTATGGAGCATGGAAATTTTTTTGATTTCTATTAATTTTTTATAGCATCATTAGGAACTCTCAGATTCACCATTATTCACTCGTGTGTGATTTCATTGGCTATCAAAAATAATACTGGTTTGGTGTATAATACATTATTATCATCACACATTTTATGCAAATCAGCTTTGAAGCAGGAAAAACGAGTTTTTTTTAAACTTTGACTCTTCCGCCAGAGTAAAAAATACCAATTTATTATTTATAGATTTCTTATATAAATACTGGACAAGCAATAAATTAAACGATATGAGAATTTTATCTTTACATGCTTTGCGAATTTGGCGCTTGGATTACAAACCAAATGTTGCTGAGAGAATATTATATGTATATTATTATATTTTATTTTTTTACAGTTTTAATACTGATTGTCGTCTAGGTGTCAGCTTATTTAAATCATAAACTTTTAGTAAAACTGTTAAAATACGCTGTGAAATAGTGTGAATGCATTTCATTAAATACTATGGACCACCAAAACACGGTGTGCCTAGCATGGTGGTCGAAAAATCCACAAATCATAACCATCAAAGCATTGAATAAAGAAAAATTAAAAAAAAAAAAATGAAGAAAAGACAGGCTAACGTTTATTAATAATTAATTCCTCTTTGTTTTACTAATGAGACATTTAAGCTTGTTTTTAAATAATTTTGCAACCGAATGTGCACTGCAATATAATGCAATAGTGGTACATTGCAAATAATAATATTTGGCTTATTTATAAAGCGCCATTTTTATGAAAAATCATCCCAAGGGTGCTGATGGTACAATACTGCTGCAAAAATGGTACACGCATGAAATTTTGTCAAAATTAAAAACTACAACACAAAAATTAATTTGTTAGGTTATTCAACTTCAATGTTAATATATTTTTTGTAATATCATTATGTCGTCTGAATGTAGACAATTTGTATTATAAAATAGATAAACAAGGAATAATTGCAAATAAGAAAATGAATGTTTATTTATGCGCAGCAATTAATTCACGTGTTCGTGCCCCGACTCAACCAACTCCATTTTCTCAAGAGGTTGATTGACGAATGAATATTTAATTTGTTTATTATAATTTAATTTATTAGATGCATTTGTTATGGCTGTGTAATTGAGAGCTTTGGTCGCAACCTCTTTGTTGTATGCTTTCTCATGAGAAAGAGGAAGAAGTCACTGGAATGCCCGTATGTCTGTGAAAGTTTCCAGGTTACTAATAACCTGACAATGTTTTAATTCTTCCTACTCCCATCATTATAACGGCCCCTTGACATTTCATCTTACGAGGCAATATTATGCGATAATGAACTTTAAAGTAGCTCTCTCTGGAGTTCATTATCGAATGTAATTGCTGAGTGTATATGTGAAAATTTTGCTTGTGCAATGATATAGGACTTAGCTAGCAAAGTATTGAACCCGTAACGTCTGGTTGGGAATCTAACGCTTTAAACCACTCAGCACAGGTCGCGTTTTCTGGGTAAAAAAATATTATTTTTCTTTTATTATCATTTCAATGGCTATTTTGATGATAATTTTGTTTGCAGGAATGCGAAAGGATGCAAAGCGGTGACGCACTGCATCAAGGCTGTGTGGGAGAAGCAGGTGTTCCCCAAGGATGACGATGACATCTGCACCATCTGTACCGACATGGTGCAACAAGCCAGAGACCAGTTGGAAAGCAACCAGACTCAGGTCAGTTATTTTAATTAATTATTTAAATATTCTACTACGAGGGCGGCCTTCTTCTGGTTAAGATTCTAAACTTTTAAATCTTCCTGTATACGTAACACCATCTAACAAACCCTGGAGACTGGAGAGCAAAAGGAGAAGACAAAGGAGATGGAGCCATGATTTAAAAAGGTGCTATTGGTCAAAATGGCAAGCCCTGGTCCCAAGATAGGAAATATTGAAAAGACGGGAAACCTCATACCCAGTCATACATGGAGTAAAGGTTGAAGAAAAGACATAGTCAGTTCGGTAACTGGAAAAATCACTGTTAAAAGTGATGAAAAAACTGTATTAAATTATGTAAAGCTTTTCGGCTAGTTTTTTATTACACATTTTTTTTTTATCACTTCTAAGCCCCGCATTCCAAATTTCCACTGATTTATAATATATTTCTGAGTTTATCAGTATTGGAAGAATTCTAAGCCTCGCATTCCGAATTTCTACCGATTTATAGCATATTCCTGAGTTTATCGCCATATTGGCAGAATTCTATTTAACCTTTGAATTGTCTTAGTCAGTTGTTTACCCTTGACTGCCCCTATTAAGCATGCTAATAGACTTAAATTCCTTTACGTAATAATATTACGTATTATTTTTACGGTCATAATGTATGCACAATAGCTATGTCTTCATCGACGTAGCACATATGTTGGATGTTATTCATACATCTCTTTACTCACAATGCTAGAATTGTAGTAATAAGAAAATAAATTATGCTTTCTTTATTACATTCATTAAAAAACATATTTTGATTGACCTAGAATTCCAGATAGAAATGGCTGTGCAATTTTCAGGACATCGGAGCTGACCGTAAGACATACACACAGATTTTCTGCTTTAGAGTCGTTAAGATATATAAAATAACCACCAGCAAGTATAAATATTTCATTGAATCAGGGTATTTCTTAATTTTATCCATACTTTTACAACTCAGGTTAGGGTGTTTCAAACTCTTGTCATATCAACTTAACAAACATCAAATGGTCGATCAATATTCATCAAATGTGAAGATAGTTTGATGCAACTTATTTTATAACATATTTTATTTAAAAGGTTCGCCGCCCCGGTCCCCATCGTATGGGTTTAATTCATTCACGTCCTATAAATTTTGTGGCTGTGGCGGACCTATTAATAGCTTGTGAAACCTTAGAATACAAGGTATGGAAGTGGACGCAAATTGAAATAAAATTAAGTAATTAAGTCATTGTGATAAAACTGGATGTATATACATGTTGCCCAGAAACTCGAAAAAGCGGGGAACTGGTGAATCTGAATTATATAACTTTTTTTATTCTAGCTTTTGTTTTCGAGTAAATTAAGTCCAAAGTTGAAATTTTTAAGACCAAATTTGAAAAAATCTGTCACCAAGAGGTAAATATCAGCTATTTAATGTCTTTTAAGATGTGTCGAAGCGTAGACCCGCTACAAAAGTCTTTTAACTGTTTAGTTGCCGAGAAAATGTAAATCGAATATTATTTTGGGTTCTCTATGTGTCACCAGTTTCCCGCTTGTACTACAAGTTTCCGGACACCGTGTAGATACACATTTTTGGTGATGAGAGTTTTAATTACACCTTCTAATGTGCATCATTTTAAAATTATTAAAGGAAGACCTGAAGGCTGTTTTCGAGGGATCTTGCGAGTTGATTCCACTGTCTATCATATCGAAAGAATGCATCAAGCTGGTGGACCAGTTCATCCCAGAACTGGTGGAGACATTGGCTTCGCAGATGAACCCTCAGGCAGTCTGCAGTGTTGCCGGCTTGTGCAACAATGTTGCCATCGACAAGATGCTGGAGGAACTGGTAAGGTTTTCATTTGATTATTGGGGCTGGGGCATTGGAAAAATAGAAATTTAAATGATCACCATCGTCAATTCTGACTTCTTCTTGAAAACATTTTCTCTTCTGCTGTCTCCCTCCAGTCAGCCCCGGATCTAGGACTTTTTCAAACTGGGGCAGAAACTTGATAGTGGTGCCCTCTTGCCAGCGTTTGAGAGGGGGCGCGGGCACCTGATTAGCATTTTTTTTTTGTCTTTTTTAGACTATCTTTTTTTTACCCTCACTGTACCTCCTAATTTTCTCTGGGTCTTCTACTGCCCCCCTGAAAGTCTCGAACGGCCACAAAGGGGCATTATCACCCATGTTAGAACCTATGACATATACGCATTCAAAATTGACTCATGATATGTTCATAAATCAACTTAGGATGTGTTCAAAAACCAACTGGGCGTTTTAAAATCAAATGAATAATCGATAGAACGTGTGCTGGATGCCAGGCGCTTTGTGGATCAAGTTTTTTTTTTACAATCAAACATATAAATGATGATTTTGGTGCCCCCTAAAACTGCCGCCCGGAGCAGGAGCCCCGGTTTAGCCCCCCCCTAGATCCAGGGCTGCCTCCAGTTTAGTATGTCCCAAGGATGCGGTATTCACCACATAAGTAGTTTCCTTGTCTCTTCTTACATGAGAAAGAGATGAATAATTATTTTGTTATCTAAAAAAATTAATTAATTACAGTAAAGTTAATCTCTAAATGTATCTCTGTTTTGTAAAAACCCTGAATACAGTATTTTATTTTATTTTTTTTTACGTGAGCTCCACACAGGAGGCCCTGAAGGAAATTATTTTCCTCAGGGCCTATGTCATCTTTGGGGATGCTGTGTGAAGGGTTTATTTTTAAGGAAAGGAAGGAGGGGAGAATTCTGGGAAGGAAAAGGGTTTAAAGGGTGAGTAGGAATCTGGGGTTCAGTGTGTCCTGGTCATCCGCCTCCAAGACCTAGACAAACCTCACCCCATGAACCCATTTTATAAAAATCAAATAAAATATGTAGTTATAATAATTATAATAGATGTACATAACGTAAACATTTGTTATTCAGAATTATTTGTATTGCGTTGTATGCCAAATTATGTGATGGACCAAGAGATTCGCTCTTTTATAAATAAAAATTCAAGTTTTTAGATGTTATGTTTGGACATCACTGGTAGCCATCTTGACTGTCAGTATCTGGGCATTTATTTAGGAGGGTGTTCAATAATTTTAATGTTTCGATGTCTTCGATAAATTATAACGTAATCAAATTTTTATCTTTTTTTAGAAACAGAGGCAACTAACCAGTGGAGCCCCCGTCGCCACAGACATGTGCACCGGATGCTACTCGGTTGTTGGAAAAATGAGGAATAACTTCGATGGATTGAGTTACACAGAATTCCTTCAATCAGCATTACAGGTGTGTGAATAGTCTTTGTATTCATATTAAAAATTATCTCTTTTTGAACGTATTTACATATTCAAATAGGGTAAGCTTTGAATTATTGACACAAAATAGTTTTGGAGCCAGAAAAATTATATTTAATCAAATGTCTACAAAGTATGCAAATACAGCTAACTTCTCTTCTTCCGATACCTTCTCTTATTAGAGTTTGACTGTCACCAGGGTAATCTTAAATAAGCAGGCTGCGGGACTGAGATTGTACCAAGTCTGGAGTCTACTACAATCTGGAGCAAGACTGCGGGACTGAGATTGTACCAGTCACATTTGTTTCAAAGCCATGAAATGTGGCTTCTACCTCCTCCGTATCTTATATAAACCTTTTCCTAAGTTTTCAGTTGGGTAGTCTCAATGAGTTTATTAACTCCTGGGAGTACAATGCTTTATATAATATACTATATTCTGTATTGTATACTTTTGATAAATAAATAAATAAATAAATAAAAATATTTATCACTCCTCACGATGTGACCAAGTTATCGGAGTTTATAACTTTTATTTTGATAAGTGGTGCCAATTTGTTCTCTGTTAAGACAAAGCGGTGTAAGCCGGACGGCCTCCGTGGTCGAGGGCTGAGGATCTCAACTAGCGATCCGGAAGTTGCAGGTTCAAATCCCGACTTGCGCAAGTAAATTTTATATTATTGATTTGTGTTATTTTACAATGAAATCATTCAAAAATGTTTTTAAGATATATTATTTGTGGCAGTTTCAGAGTGGAAGATACTCTCAGTATCGCCCTCCACAGTACGTAAGACCGCCATTCAGAATTGAAACGTTGCTTGAAATGACTTTCGCCATATTTGGTGATTAGATCTGAATAGTCAGGTACTTCCCCACTTTCCTCCTCCCCATCTCCTATCCCTTCCCGCTATCTTCTCACAACATACCCAATTGGGGATGCCATAACACACCTCACAACATACCCAATTGGGGATGCCATAGTCTCACTGACTCCAGACGGTTGCGAGCAACTGAGACTCTTGTTTGGTACTCACATAAAGCATTACACATATTAAAATTATACATAGTAAAATTGGAGGCAGTTTAAAGAGTTCTGTAAATCATGATCATTGGCCTACTCCTCAAATGTCTTCCACCGGCTACCACTCACTCTTTGATGTCTCATTTCAGGTTTGCTTCAAGCTCGGCAGTTTCTCCGACAGCTGTGCCACGGCTGTTGTGAGCCACTTCGAAGATCTCTACTCCCACCTGCAGGAGAACTTTGACAAGGAAAGCGTCTGCCACGTGGCCGGAACGTGCACCGAACGTTTCCACCAGCACAAGCCCGAGGGTCTTGAGATTACCAAGATGACGGAAGTGGAGATCACACCCATGGGCAACGTCGGCATGCTTCCGGTCAAGGGGTGAGGATCCGTGACGCCTTATATATATGTATAACCACTCGAGCGACAGCGCAATTTAAAACTTTTCCTCCGATTGCTCGTGATTTTTTGGAGATCATTTTGAATATTTTCTGCCCACATTAAAAAAATCATTGCTCCAAATTTTAATATGGAGACGTACAAACTGATTATAGTTCTTTCTATGTAGCCAACGAATTCACCTATCTCTCTTCGATTATCACATATTCGTAGGATTTATAAAAAAAATATTATAAAATTGTAAACTTTAAAACTGTAAAAATCGTAAAAAAAATGTGGTCCAATTTTGGACTTCTGACAATCGCAGAAAAATAAAAGCGGTCCATATTTTTACCTTAGTCGCTTCAGTGGATAAAAATCAAAGTATATTTGCTTCTGGGTATGAATATATATAAGTGAGATGTCAATGCGTTGCTAAACCATTCATCCGATTGTGATGAAACATTGGGCATTTGAATTCAAAAATGACCTTTGGGCATATGAATTCAAAAATCTCTTTATTTAGTGGCCTAGCAACGCATGCCAGGAACTCGCTATTTTATTTAAATTGAATTATGTAATAGAAAGTACCTACTCTAAAATCCTAAATAATAATATAAATGGAGCGACCGATCGACATAATTTTTTTGCACAAAGATAATTGCAGGACTGGGAAATGATATAGGCTACTTTTTATCCCGGAAAAACATTTCATTCCAGTGGGAAAATTCTTTATATAGTAATTTCCCCCTAATACTATGCGAGCGAAGCCGCAGGTAAAAACTAGAGTTTTATAAATATTTTCTGCGTTTGATGGTGTCACCTTTTCACAGTTCTGTAACCTTGACATCATTTGAACTAGGAGAAATAATTATCAAATAATTTCCCATCAGCGTATCAATTTAACTTGTAGAGGAATGGATGAAATGTAAAATGGAGTTATGATTTAGCTATGCAAAGTTGATTTGTTCCGGGCTGCAGCCCACAGGGTGAAAGTTTCCCGACGGTTATCATCCTCCGACAGAAGATGACATCAGAAAAAGAAGAATGCAATTCACTCCTTGGTTGCACATTTTGCTAGTCAAAAGACATACATAATAAAATATGATTCAGTATTTTAAAAACACCACCCGCTGGGAGAAACAGTTGAATATGATTATGTTTGATTGATGCTTTTTTTTTTTACACTTTCCATTTTTCTTTTTGCTTGCGTACAGCATTTTTATTATAAAATGAGTTGAGAGAATTCCGAAAATACTAGGAGTGCTTTATTCTAATTTAGTGTTAATGATAGATAATTTGTTTATAGAAGTCTTGTGTCGTGTTGACTATTGTCATTGGTCATTACCGTAGCTGTACCGTATAATAAAGAGAAATAATATCCTGCGTGTTCTTCAACTGTATTATCAAAAACATGAATGTTTATCAGTCAATTCCTCTAGCAACACACACATACTTTGTTTTCAAATGCCATCATATAATCATCCTTTCCTATCCCTACAGCATGTGTTGTTTTGAAATTTTTTGTTGACTTCTAACAGAAAAACACTTGGAAAGTGACCTTTAGTACATCTCTATTCTATTTCCACAACATTTCGCCGATAACCTTTGTTTATTTGTTCAGAATTATTATTAAAGCAATGATATTTATATAAAATGGTTAAAAATAATGCTTTTACGAATATAAACAATAAATTAAAAAATTGTGATATGTATTATTGAAAAATATTTTTATTACCAATTAGATACTAGTATGGAATAAAGACCTTATTATTATTATTATTATAAACCTCAAAGAAATGAAAAAAAAAATTGATTAGATAATTTGCAGAAAAGGTTGTGACTCATCCCTTTTATCACTTGCTATGGTGTAATCTGTGACATTTGTCCAATTTAATCACTTGTAAATTCTGATTTTTACTTTAACCTCTGGTTTGCCGATTGCGCGCCCGGGACGCGCCATAAAAAAAAAATATTTTGAGATGCGATTTTAAACCTTATGTATAAAGAAAATGTATGAAGGTTAAGGTCAAAATCGCTTGGGGCATTCTTGTTCTTGACATAACGGATATAAGGAACACACCTAGCCTCTCAAATAATCATCTTTGCACATATCTATGACTTTCGAAATGACATTTCTGCTGCGATTTGAGCTGTCAAACTTTGAGCGTCGCATGTCATGAAAAGATCGATAAAACTGTCAAATAAACGCAAGTAATATTGTTTGTAAGCATAGTTTATTATTCAGGGAACGTGTTTCGGTAAATATTATACATGATAGCATAAAATAAATCCGCAAAATATTACGTCAAAGTCAAAACATCGCGAAATTTTCGAGTTTCCTCCCGTGGCATTTAAGAGGTTAATAACAAAAAGATGGTTCTTTTCATAAATATGCAAAATTATTTTAGCATGTCAAATAACTGTTGCAATTTTTTCGTATAAATTGAAAAAACTGACTGGTTTTTTGTAATGTTTTCAGAGATGATGTGCCTTGTCAACTGTGTGAGCAGCTCGTCAAGCATCTGCGAGATATTTTGATTGCCAATACAACTGAAACTGAATTTAAGAGAGTACTTGATGGTAAGATACTAGTTTTTTTATTTCTTTTAGGATGTTACTTAAAAGAATTCATAATCTACTCTTTTGTAGAGACGCAAGTTTAATTGTTTTAGGGAAAAACACCAAGTTATGCTTCAAAATATTAAGATGAATTAACTTTTTGCACTAGTACCAACACAATATGAAAATGAATAAATAGTTTTATCCATAAACAAACTCAAATCTTTCAAGAAAGGCTAACATATACAATATTGGAATGAATCACCGATACAAAATTGTATTTCTTAACCTTGAAAGATTTGAGTTTGTATTTATTCATATTTCAATTCAATTCAATAGGCCACTTGCATCACATTTAAAAAATAAATAAAATCCAGTTTAGGCAATTTTTCTAAGACATTCCGTTTTTTTTTTTTTTTTAATCGTATTTTTGAAACCCTGGCGATTTTTTTAAACTTTCAATCCGAAAAATCGGGCCATTTTTATAAACCGGAAAGACGGGACATAATTTTATGGGTGTGAAAAAACAATAATTACATAGCCGAAAATCATTTTATAAAAAAACCGACGTATTCCACACGAACGGCAGCGGAGAATAACGAGGCATACCAAAAATATTACATTTCATAAATATTTTTTTCCTTGATCCATCTCATTGATCATTAATCATTATAATGTTCAACGTCTATATATAACTAAATCCAAATATTTTACAATAAAACCAGGTTATAAATAATTATTAAAATTAATTAATGGGGAAGGTTTATCAACTCCTCTCCTCTCCTCAAAAACACCCTCCACACAGCATCTTCAAAGATGACATGTGTGAAGTTATGTAAAAAAAAAAAATATATGAAACATGTAAACAAGTATGAAGAATGTTCACTTAAAATATATTTAATTGGTCTGTTTTTGCAGTGAGATTATTTTGAACAGCCGAACATTCTTGTTCTTAAACATATAACTTGATCTTGTGCCTTTTGTTTGATATTATCCAAATGTTGTGATTTAAATTATACTTGTAATAAAACTGTACCTGTAAATTATAATTATTATAAAATTTGATTTTGTTAAAATCAGCACCATTACGCTCCTAAGACGGCCGCTATGGAAAGCATAATCGTACGATGTTCCCTGCATAACATCTGTCAAAACGTCAAGCCAAACAATAAGTTTGCATGCAAAAAACAATAAAGCTAGTGAATTTTAAGTGTCAAATTCAAAAATTCGCCAGAAATCAAAGTGTTACCATATAAAAAAAAAATCTGTGGAATTTTACAAAAGTAATTGAATATTATCGGAGATGGAACATTTTTATGTAGTGACGTCACGAGCCTAAAAACTTAGAATAAAATCAAACATGAACCTTCACAATATAATTATCTTTTTGTAAAATACCTCAGTGGATATATCATTGATTTCAGGTCTCTGCAAGCAAACCGGTGGTTTCTCAGGAGAATGTCTGGCCTTCGCCGACCAATTCTACCCTGACATTTACAAATTCCTCGTCAGCGAACTGGACTCCAACGCTATCTGCAACATGGTCGGCGTTTGCCATAACACGGCATCCATTACCTACGTAAGTACCTCACAAAAACAGTCATATTTACAATAAAAAGACAAAATGCGATACTGAGACTAGAAGATGTTCTCGGTATTGTTGTGGTGAAAGACCACTGTTCAAAATCGAAGCATTGCTTGAAATGGTCTTAGCTGTGTTTAGTTACCAAATCTGGGTAGCCAGGTACTTCCCCACCTTTCTCTTCACATTTTCTTCCCCTCCCTTAACTTCAGCCTCACAACATAGCCCATTTGAGATTCCCACTGGATCCAGATAATTGGGAGTTGTTGGGACTCTCATGCAAGTGCAGTTTGAATTGAACCTGCAGTTTGAAGATTGACCTGATCGAGCCAATCTCCAGTAGGAGAGGGACCAAAAGAAGAAGAATTAAATTAAGATTTGAGAACATTTTCTTGTATTTTTTTGTATTTTTATTTTGTAGTATTAGTAAGATGACACTCTATATTTTTCTCGTATTATTATTCTTGTATTATTACTCGTATTTTTCTTGTATTATTATTTTCTGGTATCAATGTAAGATGACACACTCGGATACTTGTATTTTTATTTTGTGATATTAGTAAGATGACGCACTCTAATATGTATTTTTCTTGTATTGTTATTTTTGTATGTGTATTTTTCTTGAATTATTATTTTGTTAAAAAAAATTATTGTAAAATCGTAAACGTGATATGTATTAGTAAGATGACACACTCTGATACTTGTATTATTATTTTCTGGTATTAGTAAGATGACAGACTCTCACAGATACTTTGGTGAACGCTCTGTTTTTGTGAATTACCAGCTTAATTTTTCTTTTAACAGGATGCCCCTATTGCTCCATTGATCCTGACATCCTCAAAGAAAGTGAAGGCCACCCTAAACAAAGCACTTATTGGTAATGATGAGGCCAACAGCTATAAGGTAAATTTACTCCTTCAATTACCTTATTTTTGTAATTTATCATTGAAGAAGAAGATAACAATAATAATCTAAATGAAAATATGAAAGAGAACAAGACACAGAAAAATAGATAAAGATGATAGTCATATTTTTGTTTAGATTATTATTGTTATCTTCTTCTTCAATGATATACAGTAGAACCCCGTTAATTCGAAAAACCGCATAATTCGAAATTTTTGGCGAAAAAAGTCCCCTGAAATTTTTTTCGTATAAAATGATTTTTAATTCAAAATTCGTTAATTCGTAATTCGAAATTTATTTCTGCCCGCACACGAAAATTTGATTGTGTAGTTCGAAAAACATCGATTTTTGCAAATATAAATATAATAATTTCGTAAATCTGAATCTGTCAGACAGCCATGGTGGTAAAAACGCTGTAAAATGTCGACTTAAGCGGTTAACACCGTCCTAATTCGTATATTGTAAATCTGAATCGGTTAAAAGTGAATTGTCGTATTTTTACGAATTTACTTTGAATATATAAATGTAAAGGGCCGGCAGTGAAGGGATTCGGCCACGAAATTTTGATTTACGCGGAAATATATTGTATTTTTATGAATTTACTTTGAATATCTCAATTTGAAGAGCCGGCCGCGGTGTTAATTAGCAGCAAAAATTTTATTTATGTGGAAATATTTTATTTTTAAGAATTTATTTTTAAAAGGGGTTTGGAATTTAGAGGGCCGGCCGCGACGGGATTCGGCAGTAAAATTTCTATTTACGCAAAATGTATCCAAATGTTGAGAATATACTTCGAATATCTAAATTTGAAGAGCCGGCCGCGGCGGTAATCAGCCATGAAATTTCGATTTACGCGTAATATATCGTATTTTTATGAATTTATTTCGAGTGGGTATTCGAATTTAGAGGGTCGGCCGTGACGGGATTCGGCCGCGAGTTTTCGATTTACGCGAAATATATCGTAACTTTATGAATTTTCTTTGAATATCTAAATTTGAAGAGCCGGCCACGAAAATTTGATTTATGCGGAAAATATTGTATTTTTATGAATTTACTTTGAATATATGGGCGACGCGGCGGTAAACAGCTGCGAAAATTCGATTTACATGGGAATAAGTCGTATTATTACGAATTTATTCCGAAGAACCTACCAGTATTTGAATTTGCAACCGAGGAACTCAATTTTCAGCGATTTTTTTATGAATTTTTTTTTGTAAAATTTCAAATTACGTGGAAATTCGTTAATTCAAAATTTTATTTTTGATATCCCATGGATTTCGAATTAGTTAAGTTAGCGGATACTTACCAGCGAGGTTAAACCGTTTCCTCTATGTAAATTTGAAATTAACTCCTAGTTATTCACCCTTTCGAAAACATTAATTTTGTCAGTGCAAGTGTTGTTTTTTTACAGTTTTTGAACAAATACATTGCATTTTGGGTAATTTAAAAATAAATAGTTTTATTTTGTCCCACAGCCCAGCGTCAAGATCGGAGAGGGCCAGTTGAATGTGAAGGTGATGAAGCCCGAGCTCGGTCAACTTCCCATCGAAAGGATGATGATCACCCTCCCCCAGAACAAGGAAGTGTGCACCTTCTGCCAATACTTCCTGCACTTCCTGCAAGTGCGCATCAGTGACGCTAACACCGAGGTAATTATTTATACAAATTAAATTCTTGGGTAAGTAAATTATTTATTTATTTATTTTTTTTTTTTTCAAAATTCGCAAATTCACTTTGTGGTGTCATTATTAATTTAATGAAAACAAATAACTTTGTGTACACCACTATTTAATTAACAATGTCAACATGTTTCGAAAACTATGTTTTCTTCGTCAGGATAAAAAGTTAATGTTGATATTGTCAATTAAATAGTGGTGTACACAAAGTTATTTGTTTTCATTTAATAAATTATTTTTATTTAAAAAAATTACATTATGAGAATTTTAAATGACCAAAAAATAATTTTAAAAATATGTTTTACATAATAAATTATATCTATAAGGTACAAAAGAAATTGCATACATTCTTTTATATCGTAAACTTTTTAACTTTCCGTACAAGCGCCCTTCTCATAAATGGCGCTACATTAATGAAGTAAATTTTTTAGATTTATTATTTTCACACACTACTGCAATTTGTGTAACTGTTAGCTTTCACAATTTCCTCCGACTAATCATTGCAATGTTGCCATTAGGCATTATTTTTTTCCCTAACTACACATTGCCATGGGTCTGCATAATTTCCACAAACTATGTATTACAAAGCCGCCCATAAGTGTGCTAATTTTTCAGTTTATTTTATTTTTAAATTTTAATCACGTATAGTCAAAGCCTGAGTCGTGGATTCATTTTTATTTGGTCATCAAAAAAGTTAAATTTTATGAAAAATTCAAAAATATTCCATAATTTTATTATGAGTGTTTGTTTGATTTTCAGATAGAAATTAAGGAGTTAGTTGAGAAAGCCTGCGATAAGCTCCCCAGCTCCATCAGCTCCGAATGTGATGCTTTCGTTGAGGCTTATGGAAATGCTGTCATCGCTCTTTTGGTCCAGGAAATAGACCCATCTCAGGTGAGATCATCTTTCCATTAAATCTCAGTTCCCCATTTCCTGTACTTTGATGTAAATCCCAACATTTACATCATGTTCCTTATTTGTTAATCTTTGTCACCCCAGTAAGTGTTACATTAATTTTTGTGCTGCGCGGGAATCAAATCCACAACTCCCCCGTAATGTCCAATCATCTAATGCCTACAGAGGTCGTTGAATGCTAACTTGGAAATTTATCTGTTTTTCTTGATGTTTTATACTAGCATTAACAGGTTGCGTGCCGTTGGCGCGTCGGTGCGCGCCCTATAGCCGAATAAAAAAAAAAAAAAAAAAAACTTTTTGATATGCGATTTTAAACCTTACGTATAAAGAAAACGTATGAAGAACAAGGTCAGAATCGCTTGGGGCATTTTTTTCTTGACGTAACAGATATAAGAAACACACCTAGCCTCTCGAATTATTATTTAGATCGGTTTCTCTGACTTTCTAAATGTCACTTCTTCCGCGGTTTTCAACTGTCAAACTGGGTGCGCCGCTTGTAATAAAAAGATAAAGTTTTTTGTAGGTGTAGTTTGTTGTTCAAGGAACGTATTTCGGTAAATATTACATACCAGAGCATAAAATTAACCCACAAAATTTACGTCAAAAGTCAAAACATCGCGAAATTTTCGAGTTTCATCCGTAAACACCGAGGCGTTCAACCGGTTTAATAGCGTGACATCCCAGTTGAAGTTAACTATTTTAAAATCAAAATCATCTCATCGTTCCGTTAGGTTGTAACACATAATACACATTTGTCCACTCACCCACCAATTTATTTATTTAGGTGTGCCCCCTTCTGACCCTTTGCCCCAAGGAAGAGCTGGTGGTCACCAATGTTGAGATCCTGATGACAAGTGGAAACCAGGACAAACCTAGCTGCCCACTTTGTCTCTTTGCCGTTGAACAATTGCAGTCTATGCTCCAGAACAACAAGACTGAGGTAAAAAATAATGTGTCTTGCTGCTGCAATATTTCTGTGATGTTATTCAAAATTTTCACGTGGTTTTTGAAAATGGCAAATATCATTTGGAAACGTACTTCGCCACCTTCCAAAAACGATGACGCTCGTCTTTTAGGCATGTATACATAAACATGACGCTCGTCTCAAATAGGTTAAGGATGTTCAATTATTAAGGATGGCTTGATGGCTTAACACAATTTCAACGATTCATCAAATTTAAAAGATAGGGCCAGTTGTTTCACAGAATTTGAACAATTGGTTCACGTGACTGAAATAATTACAGAACTAGAAAATTAACTTTGAAATTTGATTAATTGTTCAATTTCTGTGAAATAGCCGGCCGTTAATATTCAAGTTCTGTGATAGTTCCATTCAAGTTCTGTTACTATCCAAGTACTGTGAAACAGCCGGTCTGAAATGAAATAATAACCGAGCTTGAGTAAAACTTGAAATTTTACTTTGATATTTGATAAATTGTACAAATTCTGTGAATAGAGTCCTTCCGTTCTTAGAGTATGTATGCATAAGCTATATACGCATAAGCAATAACCGTGAAGTAGTACACATAGGAAGTTGTAGGGCTAATTTTGATGGAAAATTAATTTATAGCTCATTAGATCATTACTTGAAAAAGCTTTTTGCTGAGCATCGATTTAAATGACTGTGAGATAGATAACCTTGGAAAGAGTAAACTAAGGCAATGTCAAAGTACACTAAAACTAATCTTTCTTTCTGTAAACACACACACACACACACACACACCCAGGTCTAGTTATCAGCACAATGATTTTTGACCTTTGCTTTTGCCAGCGAATGACTTACAATTGTATTGTTGCTGATGTTGTTTTCTTCATTCCTTTGTGTTATAGTTATAACTAGCTTTACCAACTAGTTTTTCCTCGGATTTGATTTGAAAAATATGATCTTAACCCCTCAGGCGATATTTTGTCAGAGGGTCAAAATATTTCCACTTTACAATAAAATCCATGTAAATGCAATATTTCTGAACGTATCCGAAAACTAAAAATAAAAATTCCCAAAGTTTCATAAATTTATTATTATTATGTTTAGAAATTGCTCACATTTATTTAATACAACTAGCTTTAAGTACCAACGTTGCCCAGGCTTTACATCATGTCTCTAATTTTAAATCTGAATATATTTAACTCATTCAGATCTAACTATTTCTTTCTACCTAATGTTAAATTCAAATTTATGTTAAATTAAAATAAAGCAAATCACTTTGTAAAACGAAGAAGGGATGAATTCATATGTCAGATATTCTCAGATTCGTTCCCACCCCTCAAACCTATTTCCTTCCCAGAACTCCCTCTTCTTCCTTTCCTTAAAAAACCCTCCACACAGCATCCCCTAAGATGACATAGGCCCCGAGGGAAATTGCTTTCTCCAGGGCCTCCTGTGTCGATGTGCTAATTTAAAAAATAAAATATTGAAAAAGTAAAAATTGTAAATGAAATTTTGACCTCCGGTGACATTTTAGATGTTTTTACTAAAATCATAAAAAATCAGTTGATGTGGGACAGTTAGAGGCGGGGTGAGGGATTGGTCCGTTACTCAGCTGAGTGGCTAGTGACAACTCGTGGAAGGATTTTTTTGTTTGTTTGATTTTAAAAAAAAAAGACATTGAAAAAGTCACCGGAGTCGAAAATTTCATTTACATTTTTTACTCTAACTTATGTCGGGAAACACTTGAAGTAAGTCAAGTACCTCCTTTAATACCCTTGTATATTATTAGTTTACGTGTTAGATAATTTTAATAGAAAATGAGTTCAATATACTTTGGGGAATGTTGTGAAAAGTTTGGAAATTGAGCTCATTTGAATAAAAATTCCATTTTTATCTTATTTCTGTCACAACAATATATTTGATTGTTTACAGGAAAGCATCCAGACCGCCCTGGACAACCTTTGCTCTCATCTCCCCGTGAAGCTGAAGGCGGAATGCACCGATTTCGTGGACACTTACTCCCGCCAACTCTTCGAGATGTTGGTGGCCGACTTCACACCCCAGGAGGTGTGCGTTTACCTGAACCTCTGCCAGGACAAGATGCCAGACGTGTCCTCACTCGAGACCATCGTCTCCAAGCCGATGACCCTTATAGAGAAGTTCCATGCCAAGCAGGGGCTGATGGCCGATCACAACAACCGTAGGAGGCCGGTGCTTCCTGAGAATATGCTTGAGGTGGTGGTGGATGAAAAGGCTGCCCAAATCGGTGAGTGGTTATTTTGAAGTCAATTGGGAAAATTATCTTTTTTATAGGTTTTAATTTCTTCCACAACTAAATGGATGGAAGAAGAAGTTGGTGACAGCTTGGAAAGACGAAATGAAAAATCAAGTGAATCAATCCATCCGCTCTGCCGAGTACAGTCACGTGATGGCTAGTTTTTTCAGAATTCTGTAGATCCGAAATTTAATTGTAACTTTTTCCAGGAGTGTGGGAATGATTAAAAATGTACATAGTTAATGCATTCAATAAGATGATAGGTCTTTTTTTTTGGTAAATTTGAATTTAATTTTATAATATCAAATTTTTTCTTTTGTGCCCTGGATTTTACTATCGTTGCTTGATTAATATTGCAATTCACATAAAATTTATTCATGCAATAATCTTCATCCTAACATTAATTTGTAGAAACTAACGAGATCCCCGACAACACATACAACGGCAAGCCCCTGATCTACGCCAGTGCTGCTCCCAAAACCAGCACCGTCAAGGCCTCTCCCCAGTGCCTCATCTGCGAGTTCGTCATGAGCCAGATCGAAAAGGAACTTCAGGACAAGAGCACCGATGTGAGTCTCTGTTACAATTTTTAACTTAATACATACTAACAACTTAACGTTATAACAGCTAGATGTCGTCATCGCTCAACGCTATTGACAATATATATAATTGGGTATAATAATAGGATATATACTAGCAGTTAAAAACCCGCTCTGCAGTTTTTTGTTGCGGGCGGCTTTTGGTTCGGCTTTGCCCAGTTATTGTTTGTGTTTGACCATTTTATTCCATTATGAACTGGTTTCAAAAGTAGCCTGTTCCTCGGATCTACTGCCATCAAATGATAGTCACCGGTACAAACACAAAGTAACCGGAAGACGCTATGACGTCATATAAAATATATAGCCGCTTGATACAACTATGTATTACTGTCAATTTTTCCATATCCGGAGAGATACTACTTTTTAACAAATTCGTCGCAGTTATACCTAGGGGGGGAACACATTCCTGTCCGACTTGCTGACGATAGTGGCGACATCTTGTGACGAATTCTTGAATTCAAAACTGAATTACAACCGTAGCTTTGTTTGGAATTCCACGTACACAGATGTTATTTTAGGGGGGTATGAGGGCAACGAGCGGGCTGATGAACTAGCAAGGAAAGGGGCGAAAGCACCACTTGTAGGATCCGAGCCGGCTGTAGGAGTAGCAGCTTGCCACACAAAACTACATATTGATAGGTGGGTCGAATCCCAGCACTGTAAAGAATGGGAGAGGGCACCTGGAATGGAACAATCTAAAGTACTCATAAAAGGACCAGACCCTAGACGAACCAGGAAACTACTCAATATGGACAGAAACTCGCTGAGGGAACTGGTAGGACTACTAACGGGACACTGCCATCTCAGGAGACACATGCAGATATTGGGAGTGGAAAACACCAATAGATGCAGGAAATGTGAAGAGGATGAAGAGACTCCAATTCACTTATGGTGCCAATGTCCTGCCCTGGTGGGAACTAGGCTCAGATACACACAGTAGAACCAGAAGACATAGCCACATATCCGGTGTCAACCCTGGTGAACTTTATTAAAGGGACTGGGTTGTTACTAAAGGAGTGAGGAATGGGTTTATTCCCTTCCCAGTACAGTACACCCATATCCCAATCCCCCCCCTGCCTAGCTGGGAGTTTTAAGATCTCTTGCAACCGGTACAACAACGTGGAGGGGGCGTGATGGGATATGAGTTGGGGGGTGGGATGGGATATGGATATGGAGCACGGGATGGGTTTCAATCAAAACCAGTTCGTGGACCCCCCACTTACAATTTGTGAACCCCCTTTTATTTATCGCGCCTACGTGAACCTCCGTCGGGTCTCCCGTGGACCCCCAGGGGTCCACCTGGACCACTTTGGGAATCACTGATTTAAATGATGAAGTACCAGTGTGCAATTTGAATTTAAAAATCTTTCAAAAAGTAGATTAAAAACTAGGGATGGCATTACTTTTCACTTGTATTTTTATTGTTGTTTTTGTAATAAATCACTCAAGAAGTCTAATGTTACTGCATCGTTAAAATTTATATCTTAAAACGCATATTGTTAAAAGCAGAACACTTAGAAATAAAGGTTCTATCTGATACAGAAATATATTGTGGCTTTGAAGAAAATTACTTCAGAGCTCACAATCGCGTAATGTCGGCTTTTCAGATGGAATCTTGCCGTTCCAAAGGGATCAATCCGCCATATTAGTTTTATTGTTATGTTATTCACCACCAGATGGCACTTGTCATAAATTTAATAAAATAAAACAAACTAACGCATTTTTAGTGTCGAGTTATGTTCCCGTATTGCAAAATATTATGATATGTGTATATGTAAATAACAATACGAAGATTGTTTTTATTATTTTTATTTATTTGCATCAACTTCAGCATTATTTTCAATGGTTATATTCAACAGCTGGCAATCGCTAACGATAGCGGCGTTGGAGTTTTTTTCTGTTTCCACTTTCTCAAAATTGATGTACATATTTATGCATTTCAAAAAAGCATTAATGTTTCTAATTCCACAGGACCAGATTAAAAAGATAGTGCACGGTGTGTGCAGCATCATGCCTGAGTCGGTGAAGAAAGAGTGCGATGATTTTGTGGACAAGTATTCAGACCTGGTCATCACCCTTCTTTCCGGAGGACTGTCTCCAAAGGAAATCTGCTCCTTCATTCACTTGTGCGACGATCAGAAGATGATCATCCAAAGTAACTACTATTGATTTGTTTCATAAATTTTTGTTAACGACAATGTTTTAATTTCTAAAGAATAAGTGCTGTTACCATGAATATTTTGGTTGAAGAATCTTCTAGAATAATTAACGCTGCATATTTCCTAGATATATCCGTAAACGAGAGCCTTTAGGAATTTTTTGATTGTTGAACAACTAACTTTGGCTTCATAAAGATATACATTTTAATAATTTTGTGGTTAACCTTTATATGTGAATATAAAGCGTGGTGTTTTCTCTTTCTAACACCATTTAGATTATATTTCTAACCATAATAATAAGGGAGACACAACGATTTCTACGAGACCTAAATGAGTTGTTCCAAAAAAGAGTTAAAAAGGCAACAGTATGTTGTTCTTTAATATAAATTTTCACAACAGTTCTGTTTTTTAATTATTAAAGACCACTAGCTTCAATTTTCAAACTGGCCAATATACTATATTATTGAAGCGGGCAACACTGAGGTGCGTAGTTGTGATTATTTTGACCGCAGGCTGGCCATGCAATTGGTGCTTTGTGCACGATTGGGTCATAGACGTTTATGTTCGCAATCTCTATGTGAATCGTGTTTTTATTTCGTAAAACAGTCAATTTATTGTTATATTTGCATAGTTCAATATATTTACAAATTATTTGTGTTATTTTTACTCAAGAAATTTTACAGTAAAGGCGTGTTATAAATTGAACATTCGTGGTGTCAGAAAGTGGGGTTATACCGTTATATCAATATTCAATTTTGAATTTTATGGTCTATTTATAAGCACAGGAT
Source organism: Glyphotaelius pellucidus (assembly GCA_936435175.1). Taxonomy (NCBI): domain Eukaryota; kingdom Metazoa; phylum Arthropoda; class Insecta; order Trichoptera; family Limnephilidae; genus Glyphotaelius; species Glyphotaelius pellucidus. The sequence goes on along the minus strand of OW386538.1, from coordinate 26,363,187 downwards.
TTTTCAAAAAATTTGAACAATTCATCATATTTTTAAGTTAATGTTCAAGTTCTGTGAAAGTTCTATTCAAGTTCTGTGAATATTTCAGTTTTATCTTAATTGTCTTTTTATCTTCCAGATTCCGTAATGGAGTGTGCAGTTTGCGAAGAAGCCATTGATGTGGTTGAACAGCTTCTAAGGAATCCCAACGTTGACAGGAAGATTGAACACATCATTGAGAAGACTTGTTACGCTCTCCCTGCCAGATATTTGGATAGGGTAAGTTTCACTACCTTCTTAATCTATATTAATTGTGGTCATTAGTTTGATTTTACATTAAAAAAAATTATAAATACATATATATCATACATAAATGTATAATTATATATAATATCATCTAATATTGTAGTAAGTAAAGCAAACTTTTTTTTTCAAAACTTTTTCTTGAATCAAAGAATTTATTAATTATCGAGTTTTTTAAATTTTAATTTGCCTGTTAGAAAAATGGAGTTGGTAAAGAGTGAACGCTTAATTTGTACACCCGACAGACGTTAAAAAAAAAAGGAAAATTGAATCGGTTATATATATATAACTCTAGTGCAATAATGCCAATAACTCCACATTTTGGTTAAATGGAGAGGTGAATAAAGTCTCAATCAGAAATTTCTGTCTGGAAAAAGTTTGGAAATTCTTTTAAGTTGGCAGTGACTCCATAACATTGTTCATACAATAGATAATAGAAACGTGGACTTGAGTCATTATTCATTATTAGTGTGAAACATTGTTCACCCATACTACTGCAAATCACATCTACGCACAGCAGGAACCCTCCTTTGTTTCTACCTACACACCTAAGGCGTAACTTTCATTACATAAAGGCTGGTTATAACTGAGATAAATAAAATAAAATACATGGAAAATAGCCTCTTAGGTAGTCCGTGCAGTTTTGTCGTAGCTGGGTAACAGTCGACATGCTTCCATGCCATATCTCCCTCTGTTTTCTATTATCTTTGATAAAAAAACATTATTTAAGAAATAGTGTTAATTAACTAACACTATTATCCAAACAAGTCCAGTAGGTTTATTTTTGTGATTTTAAACCAGGTACATTTTTTTTTTTAAATCAAATGCGATTGCTTTTCCATTGCAGTGCATGAAGCTCATGTCCATCTACGGTGAGAGCATCATCCACCTGATTTCCACGCTGGCCGACAGCGGCAAGGTATGCACCGAGATCGGCATGTGTGGGTCCGACAGCCAGCACAGCTACCTGGAGATGGACACCCCCGATGAGTCGTCCCGGGAAGTCAGGTCTGCAGACCAGAAGCTGATCGGAGCTAACAAGTGCACCCGGGGACCTGCCTACTGGTGTTACAGTGAAGATCGCGCCAACGAATGCAATGTAAGAAATTGACTAACTGATTCATCATAGAGGTACACCGCCGCAGAACTCACACATTCACATTCATACATACTCTTCTATTATTCTGACTCTTGACATTGCAACTGAAGAATTTGGTTCACTTATCGATCATGCCCTGCCTTCCACGACTTCTTCTACCATCCACTTCCCCATCATATATTCTCATTACACCCCTTTGATCATCAGCTCTATAGAAATAATTCAGATTCTTTTTGATTTCATCAGTCAACATTCATTATCTATTATCTATAAATCTGCATCAAAGACCTAATAATTTTTTTTCTGTTGCAAGACTTCTCAGCCGAGTTCTTAAGACTGCGTAACAGCCGCCTTTCAAGTTACTTACAGGGAAACAAAGTTATTTTAGTTAGAAAGTCTTTTCAGACAATATTTGCATTTGAACCCAAGCGCCATTTTTCACCTTGAGTGGCGATATTTTAAACTGTAGCGAGATTTTATTTACTTTACTTTAAATCTCATTATTTGCTAAAATCTAAAGACAGGGGTGATTTGTTTTTAGTCTGCGATAACCTTTTCATGAAAATTGTTTTAGCATTTCTTGTCTATTTTATGTCAGAAATTTACTTGTTCGATGATTGAATTCTATCCTTGTCCACTGGAACGTTTTTGGCCACATTTTGGCCAATTTGCAAACTGGCCAATATACTAAATTATTGAAACGGGCAACACTGAAGTGCGCAGTTGTGATTATTTTGACCGCAGGCTGGCCATCCTATTGGTACTTTGCGCACAATCGGGTCATAGATGTTTATGTTCGCAATCTACGTGAATCGTGTTTTTATTTCATAAAACAATAAATTTATTATTATATTTGCATAGTTCAATATATTTACGAACTCATTTGTGTTATTTTTAGTCAAGAAATTTTACAGTAAAAGCGTGTTATAAATTGAACATTCGTGGTGTCAGAAAGGGAGGTTATATCAATTTTGAATTTTATGGTCTATTTATAAGAATATGGTTTTTTCAAAAAAATTGAACAAATTTTCAAGTTAATTTTAAAGTTCTATTCAAGTTCTGTGAATATTTCAGTTTTATGAAGCAATTGGCCTACAATGATATAATAACAGAACTTGAATATAACTTAGCAGAGAAAGTGGTGTTTTTTTATAACATATATACTAGAAGTAATACTAGAAGTCAGGATTTATTTCAGTGCAGAAATTCTGGGACTAACTACCATTATTCCTCTTTGCCCAGAATACTAATGGAGGGAAACAATTGTACCAAGTCAGTGGACATCTTCAATTTATCTTTGAATAAATATAAAATATTGTTATTGAGGCAGTTCAGTTATGTACAATAAAATGTATTTTTCTAACTATGCTATATATGTAAAAGCCCCGAAAAAGGGCGTTAATAAATAAATAAATATATGTCTAATACACAAGTTGGTAAAGTTATCAAAGAAATTAACGTTTTTGGATATGCAAGTAATCTGTTATAAGTGTAAGTTTATTTTTAGATTATTTTTTGCGAATTAAAAGCAACTTCAAAATTTTTTATTGTATGAACGAGGAAAAAGTGAAGTGACAGTTTTCTTGCAAATTCCTTAAATTAAAGGTCCGTTTTTTGAATTTTTTAAAATTTTTTGACATTTTGATTAAAAATGTTTTTGGAAAGCTTTTTTATCCAAGTTTTTTCATGTTTGATGCTTAAAATATGGCAGTTTTTAAACGCTATAATATATTTTAACTACAAAAATCTGAAAGGTAATTTTATCTACTTTCTAAAATGGTATATATTTCACCGAGAAGGATTGAGAAGAGAATTGTTGCAAGAAACACCAAGAAGAGCCGAGAAGGAGCGAGGAGAGATGAGAAGAAACAAAAGGAGACTAGAAGAAACAAGAAGGAACAATAAGATACAAGAAAATTTGGGAAGAACAGTTCTAAGTTCTGACTGACAAGCAGTTTGTACGTCTTCATATTATATAAAATTCGGAAGTATGGTTTTTTGAAAGAGGGTGGAAATTTCCAAACCGAAGGCTTAAAAATTTCTGAGCGCTCAAGGCTGAAATTGATTATATAGCGGAACGCTGCAGTGGTTATACAGATACATTAAAACTCTTGGTTTTCCAAGGGACCAGAAAAAAAAATTCTTATGTGGGTTTCACTGTGTTTTTGTTTCATTGGATTTTGTTTTTGTCTTATATCTTTTCATTACGCATTATTAATGATAAATATGTTATGGCATATTATTATATGCCATAACATATTATTACTATGCTCTGAATTAAGGTTTTTGGTGTTGTGATTGGGTATTTCATTTCCACTTATCACGACACATGTCTATTGTCTCTTCAGGCTATTGCCCATTGCCGCGAGAAGGTCTGGCTGGGGGAAAAACCCTCTGAGGACAAGACCCGCGTGCAGAGGAATACCAAACTGCTGGGGGCCAAGAGGTGCACCTGGGGGCCCGCCTACTGGTGCGAGACTGAAGACCAAGCCAACGAATGCCATGTTAGTTAAAAACCTTCTTTCACTGCTTGTTTGCAAGCAGATTTATCATTAATGGATGCCGAAGCAAGACTAGGTTAGATTATGTAAAGGAAGATACTCGTGGTATTGCCATGGCTGGGAGTACTAATGATGGGAGATTGAATATCTGGCCAATGAATACCACGTTACTTCCAAACTCTCCTTATCTGCTTGATAGATTACCATTAATGACTAAGGTTAACCACTCTTACCCCTAAGCTTGTTTTCAAGACAATATATCAATAGCAGTCAAGTACAAAAAGCTTGTTTTCAAGCTAACGCATGTGTGGTCAGAAATGGTTATAACTCCGTTTTTATTCTAGTGACAACCTTAAAACAAAAAGGAGAATATCTATAATAAACCACGCTTTACATCTCTATTCTAAGTTGTCCATAGAAATAGATAAAAAATAATTATTTTTTAGAAACAGTTTTCACCTGTCAAAACGCATACGTGCCGTTAGACTTAGTTTTTTATTAAATATTTTTATATGAAATGGTGAAAAAATTAAGTGATAAAATCGTTTATTATACATTCGTCTAATAAAATAAGTGTTTTTTTTTTACGTTAACTGTGACTTTAGTACTGTTTTCACATAAAAACATCGTGAGTCATTTTTACAATTTTCTCATGTTTGCATCCTAAATTTTAATATTTATTTGTAACCATACAATTTGAAAGCGTATTTTGTCACCTTTCAAAAAAAGTTTTTAGTATTTGGCTACATTCAGAAATATTTAATTTGTTTAATTTATTGAGAATTGTGAAGCAGAAATAACACAAAATTTTTATAAATCTGACAGTTCTTTGACAAAAAACTTGCACAAAGGCGATAGACCGTAGTGGTTAAGTTAGGCTTCAGAGCATCTTATTGGAGAAAGTTTATAGAGTTCACAAAGTCAAGTATTTTTTTACTTTGATTAACCCCTCAGGCCTCGATCATATTCTGTCAGTAGATCAGACGAGTGATTCTGTATCTTTTGTGGATGCGGAAAAGATTCCATACGGAATCGGCTGTCAAATTTGTATGAGTTTCTTTGGCTGTCAATTGCTTTTTCAATGGGTGTTGTCAGTTATCACCGATTTTAACTGGTTTGAAATACGAAACACGTTCCCTGAACAATAAACTATGCTTACAAACAATATTACTTGCGTTTATTTGACAAATTGATAGTTTTATCGATCTTTTCATGACATGCGACGCTCAAAGTTTGACAGCTCAAATCGCGGCAGAAATGTCATTTCGAAAGTCATAGATATGTGCAAAGATGATTATTTGAGAGGCTAGAGGATAATGAATAATTAATTTATATAATATTCTTTTACAGTAATTTGTGTTTTGTTCTAAACTAAAATATGCGACATCTGACATTGGCTCACGACACCCATAGAAAAAGCAATTGAAAGTTTCAGAAAATCACACGAATTTGACAGCCGATTCCGTATACGTGAGCTTTCCCATATCCTCAAAATATACGGAATCGCTACTCGGAAAATTTCCACTTCACAATAAAATCCAAGTAAATAAAATATTTGTGAACTTATCCAAAAATTAAAAACTGTTTTTGAAAGGTGATAAAATACGCTTTCTAATTTAATATTAGAAATAACCAAGTAATTTTTTTAATATACTTTTTTTTTATGCAAACCTTAAAAAGTTTTAAAAATGGCTCACCTTACAATTTTTCTAACTAAAATTACTGTAATTAAAATAAAAACATTATTTTTTTATTAGACAATTGTATTATAAACATTATCATCACTTCAATTTTTTGAAGTTTCATTTAAAAATAATTAATGAAAAATTCACAACGCTTCATAAAGGTGTATATTTTAATTATTTTGTGGTTAACTATAAAATTTGAAAATAAAGCTTGGTGTTTTCTCTTTCCGATACTGTTTAGTTCAGAGGTTCCCAAACTTTTTTTCTCGTAGACCACTTTCAAAATTTTACTGGTCACGGTGGACCCCCTGCTGGTACATTTCTACCATATTTCCAAAACTCGACACGTGTTATACTGAAGACTTTTTCAAATGGGGGTAAAAAGGACCAGTATTCGAGATTATATTTGCCACGACGGAGGGGTCGTAATGGGATATGGGACGGGGAAGGGGTATGAGTATGTTCCCATCCCAGTACAGTACACCCTTATCCCATTACGCCCCCCCCTTGCCTAGCTGGGCGTTTTAATATCCCATGCATAACCTACGCCTTACGCCAGTCGCTCTGTTATGGAGGGGGCGTAATGGGATATGGATATGGGGCACGGGATGGGTCTCAATCGAAACCAGTTCGTGGACCCCCACTTACAATTTGTGAACCCCCATTTCTTCATCGCGCCTACGTGGACCCCCGTCGGTTCTCCCGTAGACCTCTAGGGGTCCACCTGGACCACTTTGGGAATCATTGGTTTAGATCATGTTTCTCGCTATGACAGTAAGGGAGACACAACGATATCTAGGAGACCTAAATGAGTTTTTCAGAAAAGCGAACAAATTAGCTTGACGGGTTAAAAAGTACTAATAAAACAGCATTCATAAAGTCTGAAAGAAAGATGTGCTACCGATTTTCTTTCCCATTAATCCTCTCAAATAATAGAGAATATTTCTTTGATCTCTTTACCACGTGTTATATGCTATCAAGACATTCTCTTTATACTGCTTTGTTACAAGGAAAGAAAGGTTACAAAGATGCTCTTAATGGTGGATACGTTGTATTCAATGCGTCCTTTTGTTACGCAGGCTGTGGCCCACTGTCAAGAGAAGGTGTGGAAGGGAGAGAAGCCAGCCCCGCGTGTGCGCAGGGCAGCCCAGCAGTTGCTGGGGGCCGAGAAGTGCACCTGGGGACCCGGCTACTGGTGTCTGAATGAGGACAATGCTAACGAATGCCAAGTAATACAATACCATCCCTCTTTCTTCTTTTTTTTTTTTTTTTCCTATTTTCATGCAATATTTTGAAAACACAGTGCAATACTTCACCTTGAGTGGTGCTTAAGTGTGGATTTACCATAAAATCCATAATCTGTTCAAGGGGTATTAATTTAAAAAGATGTGCTATTGATATGATTTTCTTTCCCGTTAAACTCCTCAAGTAATAGAGGATATTTCTTTTATCTCCTTACCACATATTATTTTGCGCCCTTGAGGTGATTTTCTCATCAAAATGGTGCTATAAAAATCATCCAAAAATTAATGCTAATAAAGATTAATCTATCAAGGCATTCCCCTTATGCTAAGTTAGAACCTCTCACTCATTCTCCTTACACACGTAACCGAAAGAGAGGTTACATGCAGGCGCGGCTGGCGCCAACGTTCGCTGGTGCATTGAACCGCCAACAAGATTGAGCAACTTTTACAGCTCATTGTATTTCTACGTGATGTGTTTAAGATGAAGCCATAGTAAATAATGCAAAATCACACAAAATCATGTGTTTTTGTTTTGAAAATTTGATCGCTTAGAAATATTATAGATGCTTCAATTAAATACAGCGTGTAGAACAAATCTTGGCCCTTAAAAATATCGGTCATTTTTTTAATAAGTCTTTTAATAAGCCTAGAAAAAAATAAAGTAATAGGTCTATAAAAAAACACTTTCAAGTGCAAACTCTCCTACTTATAAACATCTTTTCGGATATGGTTTTATTGTTTATTGTAGCAAATTTAGTTTATTTTATGATAATCGCAAAATAAATTGATATTTACGCCCGACATTCACAAAATAAAATAAAACATGAATTTGTGCGTTGTTATTTTACAATACGGCCGGCAGCCGACGAATTAGGATTTTCAAAGTGACCCTTATGTCGTTCACTGAAAGACTACTGGCTTGCCACATTCTACTTTCTTTCAGAACCGCCCTGGTCGGAGCAGGGAACAGACGTGACTCCACATCGCTCGGTTCCGTGAAATCAATTTTAAATTTCCTTATTATTACAATAAACAATGTGTAAAAGGCCTTTACGAAATCAAACTGTAAAAATAAATTCTCAAATAACTTTTTCAACCATTCCAAAAGCATTTTTTAACTCCTCCCACAAAGGGCGTGAATTCCGATTTCGATTTATCCCTGGACTATTGGATCCCCTTAATTATAAAATTGAGCACAATCTTTAAATTTAATTACAATTAATTACCTACCTAACAATGTATTACGGCCAAATAAGTGCATCGCTCCCGCCCGCCAGTTACGGCGAGGTTAAGAATGATTAACCGAGGTAGGTACATACCAATCCGCGCGCCAGAACTATGCGCTCTGTAACTTGAATGAAGTTCGTAGTTAAAAATCCCAAAACGTCGAAACATGTCGTTCTAAATGACATGCTTTGATTCCAGCGAAAATAAGGTTTGAACAACAATTTTAAGTAATAATATTTCTCTTCTAAAATGCATCTTCTAAATAACCATTAGTCAAAGGGTTGCGCCTCGTGCGATGTTATCTTGTTCGAGCCCTCGGGATATTCCTTTATGACATTATCATTTGTTTGTTTTACACTTAAAAAATAACCTTTTGTTTGTGCGTTTTTTGTCACCTATTGTTAACTTCATAGGTCCGTAACAGTCAGTAAATACCTGCGACCGTTGGCGATCCAAGCTGCAAAGTGAAACGTTTCTTGTGTGTTAATTATTGCATTATTATTATTATTATTGGAAGGTTGAGTATTTTTAAATTAATATCAAATCTACTTTTTCCACTAATCTTCTAATAGATGTAACATCAATAATAATGGAGTATAAAATGCATCTAAAAATATTGATACCAGAATATTTATTTCGTGACGCCGCGGCGTGCCCGTGGGGGCGTGCGTACATTTGTTCTTCTTTGACCAGGTAGCAAGCAGAATTCTACGGTACAGAATTTGACACAGTCTATGTACCCACGCGGGTGGAGCGTGGACAATAATCGCCAGTCGAATTTGAAGAGCGAACCCATCGTGACAGCTCGCGGAGTGTCAATTATCGTAATTCTCGCATGGAACAAAACAATCGTTTTCTTATCATTGCTCCATGTTTTCATCGATCAATTTATCAATATCGGGTGCCTGTGGATCAAAATACAGTAAACATCGCCGTGTCTGTCTACCAAAGAACGAGCGATACCAAGCAAAAAACATAACTTCCCTGAATACTTCTTACTCGTGTTATACTGTTATTTGGTTGAATCAGACGAACTATCGTATCGCATCCGCAGGCGCTGTATAGCACAGAGTGGCCCTACCAATGCATTCTGACTCCGTGATTCATCACGATTCAATATTTCTGTGATAATTGGATAATTTTTAGAGCGCTGTTTTATACGTGTTGCCATTGCGCAATTTATTATGAGTTCCTAGCTCTATCTGTTTTTATTATTTATATTTGCAAACAGATACAGAAAACGGCTCCATGCCAACTGAGAATAAAGCCAACTCAACACCTCCTTGAAAAGTCAAAAGCTATGAAAAAAATAATTTTAAATTAGCCGATAACCCTAACCTATCATAACCTATTTAAACAATTTTTTATATATTTTTTTTATCACTCTAAATGACTTATCTTGGTTCTGAGTTGGTTTAATTCCGAGTTGTCCGGTCACCACAGAAAACCTACTTACCTGGCAGGTCACTTCCAATATACGCATTTTTATCAGAATTTTTATGATTGGAAAAATACGACTTTGCAAGCATAGGATACTATATTAAAAACTGTAGACATCACGCATGTTTTTACATCACACAATATTTTTACTATTACCGTTACATAATATTTTTAGATAGTGAATAATGTAAAATCATGCATGTCTAGATTTTTTTAAAATACAATGTCTACATTACTTTTTTGATGAATGGCTCGGTGAACCACCAAAAATTTAAGACACCGGACGCACCTGGTTACAAGTAAGCTCTCAATGGTAGATAAGTTGTATTCAATGGGTCCTTTTGTAACGCAGGCTGTGGCCTACTGTCAAGAGAAGGTGTGGAAGGGAGAGAAGCCAGCCCCGCGTGTGCGCAGTGCGGACGAGCTGTTGCTGGGGTCTGAGAAGTGCACCCGGGGGCCCGGTTACTGGTGTCAGAATGAGGACACTGCCAAAGAATGCGACGTAATATAATACCATCCGCCTTGCTTCTTTTTTTTTTTTTTTGCATATTTTGAAAACACAGTGCAATACTTCACCTTAAGTGGTGTAATTTACTTTTGGATTGATCATAAAATCTGTTTAAGGGGTATTAATTTAATTTTAAAGAATATGCTGATTGATTTGATTCGATTTTTTTTCCGTTAAACCTCTTGTAACATTCCATGTTGCTCCGGAAGCTAGCTAGTGGGCAGCGGGTAGCAGGCAAGGGTGGCGGGTGGCACGCAGTGATAATCGTTTTGCACTATTTTAATGTTCGCAAGGGCAGCACTTTGTAACAAACTAATATTATCGTTTACGCAATGTTTGTTTAACACTTTAACTGGCGATATCGACTCACCTTTTTACGTATCTTGTTTCCCCAACTTCCAAAGGACCTCTTCTTTACTCATCTCGCGCTCCCCCTCTCCCTGGTTTCGGTCTTGACTACTTGTGCCCTATGAACTCGTAGGACCCATGGCCCTACCCCGCCCTTCTCCCTTTTTCCGTTCCTGTCATTTCGACCCATATCTGTCAACACTTTCGTTGTCTTTGAATGCAAGAGATGGTCTTATTCAAATTTACTTTTGACGAAATTTGATTCGTCACACTCAAATAATAGAGGATGTTTCTTTGATCTCTTTACCACGTATTATATGCTTAACCCTTCGAATAATGAGAAAATAATATCTTTGAACTTTTGCCTGTCAAGATTTGCGTGCAAAATTCCCGATTCTTGCCATGCATTTTAAATGTTCTTTTTTATTAGTTATTTTGTAACTTTTTTGCAAAAACAAAAATTGTTCTAAAATTAAGATAAAATAATCTTTCCGATGTGTTTATTAGAAATCAAATTTTTTGTTTTTAAACATTAAAATTTTTATATTGAAAATGTAAATTGGCTTAAAAATACGTACCTGGGGATTCCTCAAAAAAAAAAAATGTTAAATTAAATAAACTTAAAATTTTAAATACAGATTCATCTTCATAGGAAAATTTGTAATGAAACTGTCACCTCACTTTTTACAACTTTCATACAATTTTATTTTTAAATTTAGTGTTTGTTACGTCATAAATTGGCGCAAAATAAAATCGTCACTTATGATCGGGTTTGTAAAATATCTAACCAATACAGCTTGTATATTTCTAAAACAATAAGAAGCATAATTTCTTTCGCTCTCTAACATAAAAAAAATCACAAATGAATATATGACAGGAAGAGAGATATCTAACTTTTAATAATGCACGGTCGCTCTGGGACAATCTGGGTCTCCTGTTATTATAACGGCATATGATGTTTTGGGACAACTTGGGTCTCCTGTGATTAGACGGGTTAAAAAAAAAATTAATCCATAAAGCATTCCCCTTATGCTACGTCAGAACCTCTCCCTCATTCTCATAAACAACACACATAACTGAAAGAGAGGGTACAAGGAAGCTCTCAATGGTAGATATGTTGTATTCAATGCGTCCTTTTGTAATGCAGGCTGTGGCCCGCTATCAAGGGAAGGTTTGGAAGGGACAGAAGCCAGCCTTAAGGCCCGTCTCTTGCGACCTCTGCCATTAACTTTTGTTTTAACATTCCCTTAAACATCACTATTAACATTGTCGCATCACTATAAACATTGATAATTCTTGTTGTGTTTCAAGCTTTCCATGTGCAATGGAAAACATTCCCATACCGGGTGAAGCGGGAAGGCAGGCGGGGCCGGCGGAAGGAATAAGTTTATTTTTTTACACCTGCCGTGCCGAGCGGTTGGTAAGGGAGAATAAATCGAATGAGATTTGGGGTTATGTTAACTGCGCGAGCCTAATAATTATGACTTTAAATTGTAAATAAATACTGCCGTAGTGGATGATTATTTTTTTTGTGAACTCACTTGTAAATAAAGTCTATTAATCTGTAAATCGATTTCGAAGAAATTGACCAATTTAAATCGGTATTCTGTTCTTAATTTCTGATAAATAAATACCTAATAAATATTCGAGGTAGGTCTAACTTGAAATTTGCGTGTTCTCCTTGAAACTTCATCTACAATCTTATCAGGTATGTTTTTAGGTTTTCACGGCCAAAAAGTATTTTTGTTATTGTTTTTGGGGTGTTATGCCGTGTTTCGCTACCTCCTTCTTTAGCCAACGTTTCGGACAGTGTTACAGTGTCCATCATCAGGGCAGATGAGAAGGAAAATTCGAATTGAAATACTAACTTTAATATATATTGGCGCTTCTTGTGTACTTTTTGAGACTGAACAGGAATTAATTAGTAAATACGACATTTTAACAAATTTAATTTCTCGAAATTGAAAGGAATCAATTGATCGCTTCTTAAATAAATTAATTAAGTCTGTTTGTCTCGTACACGATTTCTTTAAATTCTAAGAGTTTCGTTAGTTCACTTCCATTCATTAATAAACCAGGTATTTTGCGTAACAAAAGACATTATTTTAAAAACATCTGTACATTGACAGCTTATCCGACACCCCGGAAGCTGCGCTAAAAACGGTGCTTTGTGTCAACCGACTGTCGGAATCATTTGTTCACTGTGCTCGCAAATATTGCTAACTGACCATAGATGATGGATTTAGTAAATTTTGTATTAATATAGGGATTTTATCGATCGACCGTGCTACAGTCGCAGGCAAGAACGCTTACAATTTGGCGGGCTTTTGTCAATTGTCGGTCGAAATATCCCTTATCAATTGTTCACCGTGCTAGCACATATTAATAACTGACCATAAATGACGGATTTGACCGATATCGTATTGAAACAGGGTTATATCGATCATTTATGCTAGGTACCCAAGGGCTAGTATATATGTATTATGTTTGGGTTAAAGATGACAGTGAAAAGTTGAAACATCCCTTGAAATAGCTTTGTTTATCAACCCAGTCCGAATAACAAGGGTTTACCATGACTAGGGACACGAAAAAAGTATCGATACTTTGTGGTATCGAGTACTTTTCTTTCGATAACGATACTTTTGTACTCGATACTTTGTATTCGATACTTTTACTCAATGAGTACTTTTTGGCAAGTATCGATACCTTTACACGGGGGGGGTGGTTTTGATACGTAGTTAACCCGGTCAGATCTGTAAATCAGGCCCCTTGAAATGTACTCGATACTTTTGTTTCAATACTTTTACGAGTACGATACTTTTTTTCCGATACTACTCATGAGTACAGTATCGATACTTTCTATTCGATATCATGTCCCTATTCATGACAAGTCCCAATATTGGACGTGCGTTAGTCCCACGGGATCTGGGTGCTTAAGGGTGTGGTCATTGCATAAAGGAAAAAAAATTATGAAGAACATGACTAGACGTGAACGATTTTCTTTTAGTGTTAACAAGGGGGAGGGAGGTGTAACACATTATGTACAACTTGTTATTTTCTATGTATACATTGCACATAGCTTTCAAACGCACATAATACCGCATTTTGTTTCATAAATACCTTTTTACTATCGCATTAGCTCTGTTGTAACCTCTCCCTTAATCTCACAAATGACCCAAGTAACAGAAAGAGAGGTTACAACGAGGCTCTCAATAGTGGATACGTATATAAATGTGCCCTTTTTTACGCAGGCTGTGGCCCACTGTCAAGAAAAGGTGTGGAAGGGAGAGAAGCCAGCCTCCCGTGTGCGCAGAGCAGCCCAGCAGCTGCTGGGGGCCAAGAAGTGCACCTGGGGGCCCGCCTACTGGTGTGAGAATGAAGGTCAAGCCAAGGAATGTAACGTAAGTCTTAAGCCAATTCTGGCAGATAAAAATATTGATTTCTATTTTACAAGTATGACTAGTGAGCAGATCTACACATTGTTGGGGACATCGCTTAATATTTTAAAGCATAACTTGTAAAAAGCATTTTTTTGTAAAATGATTATACACGCGCCATCTATGAAAGAGTCGAATATGAATTCTTTTGACAATCACCTTAAATTTACTTATCACGTAAATAAATAAATAATCTATATAAGTAGACTTTCTATACTTGATCTGTCTAACTTATTAGATTCTTAAACCTCATAATTATCAGCGAGCTGTGATCGTAACTGTGTTGCAGACACAGGCCTGAGTGACCAGGCTCAAGTGTGTACGCTTACATGTATGTATCATACAGGCATCGGCTTGCCTTGAACCAAGTCCACACTGGAGTGATTTTTGGTTACAGCTCGCTGATGACACGCCAGTTCAGCATTGGTAGAGTTAAGGCCGGTTTAACCTTACACGTAGCAGAATATTTACACCACGTTTATAAGCAAGTTGGAAGGTATGTAGAATAAAGGTGTCAATGTAGCATTTTTTTTATTTTTTTTTTTTTTTTTTTTTTTATTTTATTTTTTTTTTTTTTTTTTTTTTCAAGAGCGCAGACGGTTTACATAAATAAAGTTCCCGTGAGCACTTAGGCCGTAGGCCCATTGTGCTATCTCCCATTTTACCTCATTCCTTTGACAGTAATCCAGTCCCTTTTACAAAGTTCACCAGGATTGTCATTGGAAATGAAGCTATGTCTTCTGGTTCGACAATGTGTCTTCCCAGGTCTCATTTCTCCTCTTCACTCCTCCGCGGTTCCCTGAAGGCCCCACGAGAGAAGAGGGCTTCATCTCTCCTCTCCACTCCTTAGTTCCCCGAGGGCTCCACGATGGAGAGTCCACCTCCCTTTGGTTCCCTAAAGGCCCCACAAGAGAAGAGCCCCACTCCACCTTGGCTCCCCGAGGGCCCCAGGAGGGAAGAGGACTTATCTCTCCTCTTCACAACTCCTTGGTTCCCTAAAGGCCCCATAAGAAAGAGTTCACGGAGATGGCCTCATTTCTCCTCTTCACTCCTACATGGTTCCCTGAAGGCCCCACATAGGAAGAGGACATCATCTCTCCACTTCACTCCTCCTCGGTTCCCCAAAGGCCCCGTGCCGGAAGAGTGCCCTTCCCCTTGGTTCCGTGAAGGCCCCACAAGGGAAGGGTTCATGTAGGTGGCCTCAGCTCTCCTTTCCACGGCTTCTCCTCTTGGTTTTTCCTAAGGGTCCCAGGAAGAAAGTCCACGGAGGTGGCCTCAGCACTCCTAGGTTCCCAAAAGGCCCCTAGTTTTCGAATGGTCCAATTTTTTTGTCCCACGAGTGACCAGGGAAATAGAAGGTCCACTCCAGCAGAGCCCCGAATGTTGGAGTAAGGTCTAAATACTCCGAGATGCGACCTTGTTTCTCGGAGGCACCGTTCTTGACACTGTTCCCCAGGACATTCAGCCTGAGCACGGTAGCTCACACCTTGGCTTGGGATGGCTATTGCAGGTTTGTGTTTCCACTCCCTGAGCGATGGGTTCGCCACACTCCCTACGCTAAACAATGTAGCATTAGAATTAGGTGAACAACTGAAAACCTGTTTATGATAACTTAATGCAATCATTTTATTTTGTAAATGATAGATCCTAGCTGTAATTTGTGAGAAATTTTGATTGAGTTGAGATTTTCTTAGATGTTTTTTTTTTTTAAATTGACGCTGCTCCGTTTATTAAAAAAAATTGTGGATTTGACTGTAATTTGATGTGTTTTTTTCAGGCTCTCCAGCATTGTCAGGAAAGGGTTTGGAAAGCATCATCGCCCGCACCCAAAAAGTAATCCATTTCTCAGCTTTAGATAGCTGCAGATATAACTGTATCAAGTTATATTAAATAACCATTTGAGATCTTAGAATTTTATTATTTATGCCTTAATAACTGAGACTCTTTCCCATTTAGTTAAATTAGATTTCTTTTAAATTTTTGTGTGTTTTGTATTATTGTATTTTTTTAAAGAATAAAGATTTTTGAGAAAAAAAAATCATTGAAATTTTTAGCTTTTTTCTAATTTTCAACACTGTGATAAGCGTTTTTTTGTTTGTTTGTTGTGAAAATATATTTCATAAGTAAAAGTGTGCAGCAAATAATACTTTTATTAAATGTAATTTCTTATGACTTTCTTTTGTATGTTCCAAAGAAATAATAAAGACCTGAAAACTGCGTTGGTACAATTTTATTACGGTTTGAAAAATCATCTTCAATTTGATTGCATTGAAACTAGATCAAAGTTTAGATAAAAAGTGAGTTGCATCTAATACCAAAAACATCATAAATATAAACACATTTCTGAGAAGATAAAATAATCAAAAATGTTTGATTGCATTCATAAAAATATTTTAAAGTTTTTTTTATAATTATGTATTACATATTATTAAAGTTGAATTACTGACTCTTTGCAACTAAACATTATTATTTTTTATATGAATTTAGGTATTAAAACTAACCTAAACCTATTGAGCAGCATTCACTAGAATTTCCCTGTCAAAACTAAAATATAATTGTCATTTAGTAGTCTAACTACATGTGGACTCAGTAGAAGACATGTTTGTCACGATATCGGTCTCGGATTCCTCGGTGAGGGCAAGTGACCTCGGGCAGTAAGGGTTGTGAATGAGGAGCCAGTCCGCCAGCCAGACAAGGGGGTCTTCGGGTCTCTCCTTGCACAGTTCCTCGAGACCTTTCAACAGGGTGGAGTTCACGTTTCCCTGCAGGTACTCGTTAATCTGCCAATCACGTAGCACTGGACCAACCACAACTAACAAAGTTAACAGTATCAAATATACATGTATGTTATATCAATTATATTATGTTAACTTCTATGCCTTCCTCTTCCCCATCTTCTTCCTCTCCTCACTAAAGCTTCGCAACACACCAATTGGCGCCAAAGGGTCATGAGCAGTTGGGAATCTTGAAATGTGGGCTGTATCGGACGTTTTGCTTAATTAAGAACAATAATGTAAATAAAAATAAAAATAAAGTAATTCACGGGGTCAAGCAGTCAATATTGACAAAAAACAAGGCTTGACCCCACCCCGCTAGTATAATCCGTCTACTTTGCACAAAATAGAATTTGTGCAAAGTAGTACGAACATTTCTTTGTAATGTCTCCCTTTCATTATCGTTGTATGTCCCAAACTGGAAAAAACTTACAAATAAAATATCGGAGAAGCGCGGAGACCAGAGAGGTAGAGATGATCCCATATGGTGGCAATGCTCGGCGCAACATTCCGCCGGGGCGTTCGTTCCCCAGCCTCAGTCGGTCCAGTTCTGAGAATTTTATCCCGACCTTTAGAATTGGGATAAAACAAAGGACTGGCAACGGCTGTAGCCGGCCTATTGGGTCCTATAAATAGAGACACAAATCCTGTGTTTAGGCAGATATCCAGAAACATCATCTCTACTGCTCTTCTCTCCGCCTTCTCCGATCTTCAACTACATTTGGACTTCTTCTTCTTCTCTCCACTGGCCCACCTGCACAACTGAAAGCGCAATTCACAATTCTCGAACGCCTTTCTCAAGGCGCAGGTACCTCGCAAACGCTCTCCTCTACCTCCCTTCCTACCCTTGCCTACAACCCTTCCTCGACCTTATTCCCTATTTTTACCTCGTTTACCCCATTTCTCCCTTTTCCCCACATTTTTCCCGTTTAACCCATTTCTCCCTTTTCCCCACATTTTTCCCGTTTACCCCATTTCTCCCTTTTCCCCACATTTTTCCCGTTTCTCCCTAGGCGTCGAAGCGGCCAGCCGGCCCCCTCCCACTTCATCGTCTGTGCGGCTGGCGACTACAGTGCCTGATCCCGTACATGGTCCTTCGAGCCGGATTCGCCGTCTTCACGCCTTCACGCCTTCTCGCCTTCACGCCTTCTCGCCTTCTCGCCTTCTCGCCTTCTCGCCTTCACGCCGTCCAGTGACGTCCGGGGATGCCGTCCCTACGTAGCGGCCGTCGAGCTTCCAGTTCGGATTCGCAACCCGATGTAGAGCTGGTGGCGGGACCTCTCCCTGCCGGCTCCGCCGGCCCTCTTCCTGCCGGTGCTGCCGGCCCTGCTGGCCCACACGCTGCCAGCCCTGCTGGCCCACACGCTGCCGGCCCTGGCGGCCCACACGCTGCCGGCCCTGGCGGCCCACATGCTGCCGGCCCTGCCGGCCCGCACTCTGTCAGCCCTGCCGACTCACCCATTGCCGGCCCTGACAGCGCACCGTCCTCTGATGCGGAGGAGGACTCCACCACCACAGAGGACACCGTGAGGCAGCTCCGGAAGGAGAACCGAGCGATGAGCAGGCAGCTCGCTACAATGCTCGCGTCCATCCCCACCGCGACGCAGTACCTGCCTGGTGCACACCCTGGTGCGCCCTCTGGTACCCACCCTGGCGCGCCCTCTGGTACCCACCCTGGCGCGCCCTCTGGTACCCACCCTGGCGCGCTCCCTGGTGGCCACGCTGGCGCGCCCCCTGGTGGCTATGGCACCTACCTTGGCACGTCCTCTGGTGCCCTTCCTGGCGCACCCCCTGGCGCACACCCTGGCGCGCACCCTGGCGCGTACCCTGGCGCGCTCTCTGGTGGCCACGCTGGCGCGCCCCCTGGCGCACGCCCTGGCGCGCACCCTGGCGCGCACACTGGCGCGAACCCTGGCGCACATCCTGGCGCACACCCTGGCGCGCACCCTGGCGCGCACCCTGACGCGTACCCAGACGCGTACCCTGGCGCGCTCTCTGGTGGCTACGCTGGCGCGCCCCCTGGCGCGCACCCTGGCGCGCACCCTGGCGCGCACACTGGCGCCCACCCTGGCGCGCACCCTGGCGCCTACCCTGGCACCTACCCTGGTGCCCATCATGGCGCGCACCCTGGCGCGCTCTCTGGCGTCCACGCTGGCGCACCCCCTGGCGGCTACGCTGGCGCACCCCCTGGCGGCCACGCTGGCGCACCCCCTGGCAGCCACGCTGGCGCACCCCCTGGCAGCCACGCTGGCGCACCCCCTGGCGGCCACGCTGGCGCACCCCCTGGCAGCCACGCTGGCGCACCCCCTGGCGGCCACGCTGGCGCACCCCCTGGCGGCTACGCTGGCGCACCCCCTGGCGGCCATCCCGGCACGCACACTGGCGTGTCTTCTGGTGCTCTTCCTGGTGCGCCCCCTGGCGCGCCCCCTGGCGCGCCCCCTGGTGCGGTCCTTGGTTCCCAGCCTGGCGCCTACCCTGAGGCGATCACTACCACCTACCCTGGGGCACATCCTGGCGTCCACCCTTCACACCAGCCTGGCGCCTACCCTGCGGTGCCGCCTGCAGCCTACACTGGGACACATCCTGGCGCCTACCCTAGAGCGCATCCTGGCGTACAGTATGGGGAACCATCCGCCTCCCAAGCAGAGGCGGGGACACAGCCCGCTGCCACATCTCAGGGGTTCTCGCCGCTGTTCCCTCCGCAGCCAACCGCCGACGAGACTGCCCGGCACACCGGCGAGTGGGTCCATCAAGGTGCGGACCCTTTCCTGGCGCAGCTAGGAACCCTGCTGGCGGAAGCTATCCGCTCCACGCGCACCCAGGACAGCCCCCGTCCATCGGTAGAGGAGGATCTTCGGATGACCGCCCTCATCGCCCGACAGTCCACCGCCAAGGACCTCCCTACATTCTCCGGGGACCCCCTCGAATGGCCAGCCTGGATTGCTCAGTATGAGCAATCCACCGCAACATGTAAGCTGACACTAAGCGAAAATCTGATCAGGCTGCAGCGGGCGCTGAAGGGGAAAGCCAGGGAGAACGTTTACTCCCTCCTGCTGAACCCGGAGTGCGTTCCGCAGATAGTGGCCACCTTGGAGGAGCGGTACGGGGGCTCGGGGTCAATAGCAAACCTTATGCTAGACAAGGTGAGGAAGCTGCCCTTCCTGTCTGCAGAAGCCACCTTGGAAGACCTAGCAGACTTCTCAGGGACCATCCAAAACCTGGTGACTTCCCTGCGGGACCTGAGAACAGGGGGCTACCTCACCAACCCCGCCCTGCTGGCCGACATCACCGCCAAGATGCCGTGCACGCTGAGGATGGCCTGGCTGCTGGAGCTGCGTCAACTGGGCCAGACGACCCAGGCCACCATCTTGCAGCTAGCAGCGTTCCTGAAGGGTGTCGCCGGCGTGATCCCAGTCAGCGGGATGGTCGACCCGTTGCGGTCCGGCAGAGGGCGCCGGGAGCACGTGCTGGCCGGAACCACGGATTTGTCGTCAGGTGGAGCGGTCAACCGCCCACCACCACCGGTGGGAAAGAAAACCAACCAAAAAACGGCGACGAAAAACAGTGCGTGCGCTCAGTGCGGGGAGCCCCACAAGACACGCGAGTGTCGCGAATTTATCTCTAAATCGCTTTCCCTCCGGTGGGAAACGGTGCGCGCGGGAAACCTGTGCCGCAAGTGCCTGGAGCCACACCACTCCAAGGACTGCAAGGAGAAAGTGTGGTGTGGTGTGGGTGAGTGCCGTCACCCGCACCATCGTCTGCTCCACCGGGAGACCGTCGCGGAGGTGAATCTGTGACGCCAGACAGTGGACAGCCGCGTGCTGTTAAAAATAGTGCCGATAGTGTTGCGTGGCCCCACCGGTGGGGAAGTGTCAACGTTCGCCTTGCTGGATGAGGGTTCTACCATTACCCTCATCGACGCTGACACCGCGACGCAGATCGGCGCACACGGCCCGGTCCACAATCTGCGGCTCCACGGAGCGAAGGGGATGTGCGCCTCCGACGCCCGCTCCCAACGAGTGAAGATGACAATCCGGGGTACTGGCTTGCAGAACACCTTCACCATCACCGCCAACACCGTAGCCGACCTGAGCTTACCGGAGCAGCGCGTTCCTGGACGACGCGTCACCCCGAAACTCTTGATCGGGCAAGATAATGCCCATCTTATCGTATCAAGAGAGGTCCGTGAGAATAGCACTACCCGCATAGTGTCACGGACCGCTTTGGGGTGGATCGCTCACGGAGGCTCAAACCCCAGCAATGACGGGCCAGCTACCACACTGGCTCTCCAGTCGGAGACCGCCGCAGATGCTCGCCTGAGAGAGTTGGTAAAATCCAACTTTGCCGTCGACTCCCTCGGCGTAACGTCTGCGGCCAGAGTCAATGCCATGGACACAAAGGCCATGGCATTAATGGAAGAGACCACCCGCCCCCTCGCAACTGGGCGGTGGGAAACTGGCCTCCTCTGGAGACATCCTGACGCCACGCTGCCCGACAATCGGCAGTGTGCGCTGAAGCGGCTCCAGTCCCTCGAACGGAAGCTGGCTGCTGACCCAAACCTGGCAGCGGTGTACACCGACAAGATGGCCCAACTTGTTGCCAAAGGGTACGCCAGACGCCTCTCCCAACATGAGGCGTCGCTCCCTGCCCCACGAAAGTGGTACCTTCCCCACTTCGCTGTCACCAACCCTAACAAGCCAGGGAAGATAAGGGTTGTGTTCGACGCCGCCAGCCGATGTAGAGGGACATCACTGAATGACCAACTCCTGACCGGCCCCGACCTGCTGTCCTCTCTCCTGGGAAACATCCTCCGATTCCGAGAAGGCAGCATAGCCATTGCTGCCGACATCCAGGAGATGTTCCTGAGGATCCAAATCCGGAAAGAGGACCAGCCCTCCCAGCTCTACCTGTGGAGATCACCAGACCAGCGGGAACCGGACACCTACCAGCTGGGGTCCATGATGTTTGGGGCGACCTGCTCGCCCAGCAGTGCCCAGTACGTGCGGGACAGGGTGGCCGGGCAGTACGAGCACCAGTACCCGGCCGCCGCAGCAGCCATCCGTTCACGGTTCTACATGGACGACTACCTGGACGCAGTAGACAACCCTGATGAAGCTGCTGCACTAGTCTGTGATGTAAGGGCCCTCCTTGCAAAGGGAGGTTTCCACCTTACCAACTGGGCCTCAAACAGCCAGGACGCGTTAGCTGGAGTGCCCATCGGAGACCGCGCCACCTCTACGGTAGCCATCAACAGCGGTTGCAGCGAAACCGAAAGGGTCCTGGGGCTGGTGTGGGACCCATCTACTGACCGCTTCATCTACACCTTCCTTGAAGCAGCGAGTCCAGAAGAAGCCACACGACCCACAAAGCGGCAGCTTCTTTCCATTGTAATGAAGATCTTCGACCCAGTGGGCTTCGTCGCCTGTCTCACTATACGTTCGAAGATCCTGCTGCAAGCCGTGTGGCGTTCGAGCGTCGGATGGGACGACCTCATCACCCCAGAGCACGCCGAACGTTGGAGGGACTGGATGAGCCTACTCCAGGAAAGCAGCGTCTCCATCCCTCGACAATCGCTCCAACAGAAGACGAGCAGCGTGACCCTACACCTCTTCTGCGACGCCTCGGAGCAAGCCTGCTGTGCTGTTGCCTACTTCGTGGAGGAGTTGCAGGGCGCCCTAAAACCCACCTTCATTGCCAGCAAATGTAAGGTGGCACCCCTCAAACCGCTGTCCATACCCCGCCTTGAACTGCAATCAGCACTCATGGCGGCTAGATTGGCCAGAACCATCCGGTTGGAGAGCCAAGCAAGGATAGCTTCAACCATCTTCTGGACGGACTCGACCACAGTGCTGTGCTGGTTGCGCACGGACCCGCGCACCTACTCTGCGTTCGTATCCAACAGGTTGGGCGAGATAGATGAACTCACCTCCATAGCCAATTGGAAGTGGGTCCCGACCAAGGAAAACCCGGCCGACATCGGCACCCGGGATTTGGAGCTGCCCGATCTGTCTCTCCAGGGAAGATGGTTTAGCGGCCCCGCCTTCCTCACCACACCGGAGAGCGACTGGCCTAAGGAGCGAACCCTCACCAAGCCAGATGACAAGACCCTCGAGACCCGACCCCAACAATGTTATGTCGGGCACGTCACCACAACTGGAGAAGCCCTACCTCTGATCGAGAGGTTTTCTTCATGGCATCGGCTGATCCGCGCAACAGCGTGGATGCTGCGATTTATCAGGCGCTGTCGGATGGGCCCAAACCGACCCACCGAGGGCTCGCTACGTGTGGAGGAGCTGAGGGAAGCTGAGCGCAGATGGGTGAGACGGTCCCAAGAAGACGCCTTTTCCACCGACGTGCACACCATCAGGCACGGCCAGACGCTACCTGCCGCCAGCCGCCTCATCTGTTTGGTCCCCTTCCTTGGACCTGATGACGTCTTGCGGATGGGCTCACGGCTAAAGAAGCTCACCGGAACAACAAACGTGGCAAAGACCCCCGTCATCCTGGATGGCGCCGACCCATATGCTCGGCTTCTAATCCGCCACTACCACGAGAAGGCGGACCATCCAAGCACGGAGAAAACAGTAGCCAAGATCAGGTGCAGCTTCTTCATTCTGCGACTCCGCACCGTCAGCAGGAAGATCACTCATGACTGCCCAACCTGCTACCTACGACGAAGCAAGCCCTCTCCGCCACTAATGGGGGCACTGCCATCATCCCGCCTGGCGCACCACGTCCGCCCGTTTACAAACTGCGGACTGGACTTCTTTGGGCCGATGGAGGTCACAGTCGGCAGACATCGGGAGAAGCGCTATGGAGCGCTCTTTACCTGCCTCTCCACCCGCGCCATCCACCTGGAGCTAGCGGTCTCATTGTCTACCGACTCAGCCATCATGGCCTTGCAGAGGATGACCGCCCGAAGAGGTCAGCCCGAGGTGCTGTATTCGGACAACGGGACAAACTTTCGTGGTGCAGACGTAGAGGTGCGGGATGCCATAGCATCTCTACAACAGGATGCCAGGATGACAGACGCCATGACCAACAAGGGCATCGAGTGGCGTTTCATCACACCCCTCAGTCCCCACATGGGGGGAGCCTGGGAAAGGTTGGTCCGCTCGGTCAAACGAGCCCTGAGCGCCACCTTACGGGAAAGGGCGCCAAGGGAGGAAACCCTGCGCACAGCACTGGCAGAGGCTGAGTTCGTGGTCAACAATCGGCCACTGACTCATGTCTCTGTAGACCCGCGGGACGAAGAGCCCTTGACCCCCAATCACTTTCTCATGGGATCTGCAGGAGATCGCCCACATCTGTCGCTCTATGACAAAAAGGAGGAAGAAGTATGTCTCCGTCGCCAGTGGCGTATCAGCCAACAGCTAGCAGATATGTTCTGGCGACGATGGCTCCGTGAGTACCTCCCCACTCTGGGCGCCCGACAGAAATGGCACCACCCAACTGCACCCCTCAAAATGGATGACTTGGTGGTCATCCTGGACCCCGCGCTGCCACGCAACAGCTGGCCACGCGGGCGTATCATCGAAGCCATCCCTGCTGCCGACGGCCAAGTGAGGACGGCCCGGGTCCAGACAGCCACGGGGACTTACACCCGCCCTGCTGTCAAACTTGCCGTCATCCTCCCGGCACCAGCACCGGCACCAGCACCAGCACCGGCACCGACCTCGACCACATCCGGACCAAGGACGCGACAAGGGCGCAACACCCCCCAGCAGCCCAAGGGAACCGTACGTCGAGGACGCCGCTGACCTGCACGTCCTAACAGCTAGGCGCAGCCGTGACTGCACCGGGGGGAGAGTGTATCGGACGTTTTGCTTAATTAAGAACAATAATGTAAATAAAAATAAAAATAAAGTAATTCACGGGGTCAAGCAGTCAATATTGACAAAAAACAAGGCTTGACCCCACCCCGCTAGTATAATCCGTCTACTTTGCACAAAATAGAATTTGTGCAAAGTAGTACGAACATTTCTTTGTAATGTCTCCCTTTCATTATCGTTGTATGTCCCAAACTGGAAAAAACTTACAAATAAAATATCGGAGAAGCGCGGAGACCAGAGAGGTAGAGATGATCCCATATGGTGGCAATGCTCGGCGCAACATTCCGCCGGGGCGTTCGTTCCCCAGCCTCAGTCGGTCCAGTTCTGAGAATTTTATCCCGACCTTTAGAATTGGGATAAAACAAAGGACTGGCAACGGCTGTAGCCGGCCTATTGGGTCCTATAAATAGAGACACAAATCCTGTGTTTAGGCAGATATCCAGAAACATCATCTCTACTGCTCTTCTCTCCGCCTTCTCCGATCTTCAACTACATTTGGACTTCTTCTTCTTCTCTCCACTGGCCCACCTGCACAACTGAAAGCGCAATTCACAATTCTCGAACGCCTTTCTCAAGGCGCAGGTACCTCGCAAACGCTCTCCTCTACCTCCCTTCCTACCCTTGCCTACAACCCTTCCTCGACCTTATTCCCTATTTTTACCTCGTTTACCCCATTTCTCCCTTTTCCCCACATTTTTCCCGTTTAACCCATTTCTCCCTTTTCCCCACATTTTTCCCGTTTACCCCATTTCTCCCTTTTCCCCACATTTTTCCCGTTTCTCCCTAGGCGTCGAAGCGGCCAGCCGGCCCCCTCCCACTTCATCGTCTGTGCGGCTGGCGACTACAGTGCCTGATCCCGTACATGGGCAGTATTCACATGTAAAAAGGAAAGGGGTGAAAACACAGAAGGCTCTGAGGAAATATTCCCCTCAGGTAATACGCCAACTTTGGGGATGCTGTGTAAAAGGTCTTTTTAGGAAAAGAAAAAGGTATGAGTAGGAATCTGGGGAGTGGGAGGGATAGATTTGTACGTCCGTCACTCCTGGACACACTGACTTCCAGATTCCTACTCACCCCTAATATCCTTTTCCTACCCAGAACTTCCTTTCCTAAAAAGACCACATAGCGTCGCCAAAGATGACGTAGGCCCTGAGGGGAGTTATTTTCTTCAGAGCCCCCTGTGTGGAGCTAATGTTAAAAAAAAACACCAATTGCAGAGTTTCTCGAAATATTTAAACTCCGCCTAATTGCGGAGTAGGCAGTGAATCTGTTCTGTGTTTTTGTCACTTCATAAGTTTCTCTGTAGAGTTTCAAAACATTGTTTCTAGCAGACTATTGTAGGTAGTTGATAGTTTCTTGCGATAATTTTGCAAAGTCTTCAATATGAGATGACAATTTGAAAAGTAATTTTTTATATTAGCTGACATACCACAGAACTATTACCAAAATGCTGTCAAGTCAGGAGACCTTCTCAAAACCTCTGGTTAATCGGTAAGTGCATCTGTTCTGGACATGCTGGTTTAAAACTGTCTAAAAACATGTCATGAGTTTTCTCACGTGAGGGCTGTTAAATACATACACAATTCTCACAACTGTGTATTTATTTAATATTATTCATATATCTAATGTGCTTACGCTCTGGGAAGAAGTAATGGATCTCTCGTAAGGCGGCGGCGTGACTGTCACTTCCGTGCACTGCATTGTTGTACTCGTCCTCCTCGTTTGCTCGTATTCCATAGCTGGCCCTTATAGAGTTGGGCCAGTATGCCTGAGCCTCCAAGACACTGTAAGATATATGACACAAAGTAGTGTTTGTCCAGAAAAAATATTTTTAAGCCGTTGAAAAAATATTTTTTAGCCGTTGAAACAGTTTTGTGGAATAATGTTGCAAGTTGGATCTCCAGATAATATCTCGAGCGTAAATGGTTTCATTTATTTGTTTCATTTTTTTTGCTTTTTAAGCTCAAGTACATCAATGACAATTGTAAATTTATGTTAGAAGAGCATGTTGCTTTCTGTAATGTATGAAGAGTAAAAAAAAAGCATTTAGTGGAATTACGTTGTGTATGAAGTTTTTATATACAACATTTTTCCACTAATTCAGCATAAATTCCAGCAATGAACTCTTAATTTAATAGCCTTTCTACACTTTCATTTTCATTTAAAACTCTTAAGATTTGTATGTTTATTGTATTTATATTAAATGTTATGAAACATAACTGGTTTCGTTTTTTCTATTTTTCTCAGAACAAGAATATTATTGGATACAACATTTTTCCGGGCAAGGGCTCAATTTTATTACGGTTTCAGGCTACAATTTTGTTACAATTTCACGCCGTTGGTGTAATGTTGAGTACCTCTGGAGCAGAGGTGTTAGATGGTTAGTGTAGTAGCACTACATTTCGTGTATGCGACATTTTTACCAGAGTGTGAGGTGGTTGGTGTAGTAGCACTACATTTCGTGTATGCGACATTTTTACCAGAGCGTGAGGTGGTTGGTGTAGTAGCACTACATTTCGTGTATGCGACATTTATACCAGAGTGTGAGGTGGTTGGTGTAGTAGCATTACATTTCGTGTATGCGACATTTTTACCAGAGCGTGAGGTGGTTGGTGTAGTAGCATTACATTTCGTGTATGCGACATTTATACCAGAGTGTGAGGTGGTTGGTGTAGTAGCACTACATTTCGTGTATGCGACATTTATACCAGAGTGTGAGGTGGTTGGTGTAGTAGCACTACATTTCGTGTATGCGACATTTATACCAGAGTGTGAGGTGGTTGGTGTAGTAGCACTACATTTCGTGTATGCGACATTTTTACCAGAGCGTGAGGTGGTTGGTGTAGTAGCACTACATTTCGTGTATGCAACATTTTTACCAGAGCGTGAGGTGGTTGGTGTAGTAGCACTACATTTCATGTTTGCGACTTTTGAACCAGAGCGCGAGGTGTGAGGTGGTTGGTGTAGTAGCTCTTCAATCTGAGATTTTTCTGTTCTGGAGGCCTGGAGTGGCACGTGACACGGTCGCTCCGAATTGTGCGTGTAATTGTCGCTTATGAACTCTCTGACACAAATTGAATGTTGCATTTATTTATAAAAAAAGTGCTTATTTAAAATTATTTACTTCGCGATGTAAGAATGTTTATCAACAGTTACTTTGTCTAGGCTGTGTTACATAATATATTTTACCACTTAACAATAACTAAATCATTTTATCTAAATAATACAAATCCATAATATTGCATATTTATTATAAGTGAAAATCTTATATCCAATTTTTAGTATCACAAAAATACACACACAAACAATAAATACTAGTACCGACCTGGAGGCTGAGGGGGCCAAATTTTTCTCTGAAATTCTCTAGCCACCTCCCCCCTCCCCCTTCAAGGACGCGAAAATATTGTCACACCTCATTTCAGCAAACCCAATCCAACCCAACCCAAACACACTACAGTTACCACATTGGTTCTTTTGCTAAAGCAGCTGTTTTTTTTGGTGACCGGACAACTCGGAATGAAACCAACTCAGAAAAGTCATTTAGAGTGATAAAAAATAAATAGAAAAAATTTGTTAAATAGGTTACGTTAGGTTAGGGTTATCGGCTAATTTAAAATGATTTTTTTCATAGCTTTTAATGACTTTTCAAGGAGGTGTTGAGTTGACTTTATTCTCAGTTGGCATGGAACCGTTTTTTTAATACGCTTCTATTCAAGCAAAAGCTGTACTTATCAAATACTTTGGTAGTACACTTTTTTTCATGCCCATCTGATTTCAATATATTTTTTTTTTAAACAAAGAACATCTAAATGTTCACAACATATTAAACAAATATTCAATTTAAGATAGAAAAATAGTAGATAAGAAATAAAATATTATTTTTATATTACGTGTGTTAGATTTTTTTTTTTACAATAACTCCACACAGGAGGCCCTGAGGAAAATAATTTCCCTCAGGGCCTATGTCATCTGGGATGCTGTGTGGAGGGTCTTTTTGAGGAGAGGAAGGAATGAACATTGGTCTTGAAGAGACCAATGTTGTAGGAGGGAGGAAACACAGAAGCCGGCAAATCGTTCCATAGCCGAGCTGTTGAACTCAAAAACGACCCGTTCTCAAGTGACAAATGTCAACCGTGTACAAATGTGGGGCGCGCGTTTGGCATGTCTCTCGACTATGCACCGCTAGTTCCTCAGAGCATCTTCCATTGAAATTCTGGTAGAACATGGATAGCATTCCCACCCGACGCCTGTGCTCTAAAGATTGCAATCCGTTTGTTAAGGTGGGAGGCGGTGGGATCGCCCGTTTCTGCACAGAGTTGAGGGTATTTTTCAAGTATTTTGGAGCTCCAGACTAGAGGTGGCTGCCAAATTCAACCGTAGGGCGCACTTGCGATTTGTACAGGGTTAGCAGTTGTGTACTATTAAAGTTTCTGCGGGCCCTGTACAGTACGTCCGGTTTTTGAGAGGCTAACTTTACTCTGGCTTCAATGGAGCCCCCATACCTGAGCTGGTCACTTTACACGAAGCAACTGTTATTCTGGTATCGGTTGTTTCCAGTATCCTCTATCGAGTAAATACTTCCATATTTGTATTACACAGGTATCAGTCGTAAAATAAATTAATTAAATAAGCCGAAGCAGTGCTCGGCAGTTTGTTCAACTTGATTTTTTGTTTTGCTTGCCGAAATGAATTCTATTGAGAACTGTTTATATTTAGTGATTGATGCATTAAATGTGTCGAAAACATCCTTCTAAGCTCGACCAACATCAATTCAATTCATAACGAGGCCATTGCATAATAGATTCTTTTGTTTTTGTTTTTCTTCTTCGTTGATTTCATACTTATATATTTTGTACTAATGTATATTCTTTTGTTTTGTTCTCTTATGTAATCAAAGTTGTAATTTTTTATTTCTTTCAATGTTTTGAATTATTTTTATACTACATTATTACTGTCTATAACTATCCTGTATGTATGTGGCACTTGTGCTGTTAATTCTAATTTCTAATTCTAGGTTCATATAATAGGGCTCGAATATACTAGATATTTCAAACAAGGCAAATGGGCCATGAACGTATGAAACCATATGCACAAAAAGGTCCCCAACATCTTTAACCCATACTGCTGCAAATTGCGTACATGCACGGTGGCTTCCCACTTTTGTTTCTACCTGCACAACTTTCATTGACTATGCCACTTTGGTAGTCCGTGCAGTTTGGTCTTGACTCGGTGACAGCTGGCATGCTTTCAAGCCATAATCCCTTTTTTCCTATTATCTGTGGTAGATAATAGGAAAAACCTATGATCTGTAGAAAGAACTAAATACAAAGAAACACTACTTACTTGGTGGGACCCATGATCCTCCTCCACTCAGCGATGGCATTGGGCTTGGCTATGCAGAGGGCCACTATTGGAGTGCTGGACATCCTCACTACGAGGTTGGGGAAGTAAATCTGCCCAAAGTGCTCCGAGTAGAACTCTGCCGCCTGCTCCGGTGTGAGGTGAACTGTTCTTTTCTGAATACAACATGATAAGTATTTTAATTTATATATACCTAACGGCAACTGAATTTTCATCAAAATTTTTAATTTTTTAATTTTGCAGTCCATTTTAAAAAGTGGAGATATTACCAAACACCCTACAACATTAATAAAACTTCAACTCCAGTAAAGTATTTATTGTATTGGCTGGAAACTCCGGCGCAACTTGAGGCGCTAGTGTAGCTTGGCATAAAATCCATTCAAAGTATGGAAAGCTGCACAACTCGCGCCACTATGAGGCGCTAGCGTATCGTACTGCCATAAGAATATATTGCAAATGTCAGAAGTTTGAGGAATCATAACTATACTACAGTTTGTTCTCATCCATAAACACATGGAAAGACTTCGAGATATGAAACTAAAAACTTAATTTTCTGTAAATTTTTTTGACTTCTAAACTTCTTTAGCATCGTTGTGATTTGAAACTCGATGAAATGGAAACGAGCGACACTAAAAAGAGGCAAACACATACATCTTTAGGATTTAGCATTTTAGAATTTAGGATTGCAATAGATAAACTATGATATACTTTGTGCGGTGCTTCGTAGCCTATCGGCCTCCCGTTTGTGGGCTGCTTCATAGAATAAAATGTAAAATAGTTTTTAAACTTGGTAACAACATTATAATAAATAAACCTTACAATTATCCTACTCCTGATATGCATTCGTCTCATTTTCTCGAAGCTTAGTTTTCTGAAGGTTTCACTTCTACCGCATGTGAACTGTGATTTTTCGAAGTGAAAACTTCTTTAGCACCGTTGAGTTTGAAACTGGATAAAACGAAAAATAACGACACTAAAAAGAGACAAACAATCTACAGGATTTAGCCTGCGAGAGAATGAGATAGTATAATCGGTCTTCTCTTTGTGCGGTGCTTCGTAGACTCCCCACTCTTGCCTACTTTAGTTTTCTGGAGGTTTTACTTCTATCGTGTATGAATTGCACGATCATGCCGAGGGTGGTGCAGTCCCATAGTATACATAGAATATATCATAGTAAAAATAAAAATATTGTTAGATAATAAATACATGGTAAATAAAACAAAATAAAATATCAATAATAATAATATAGAAACATAAGAAGAAAATTTGAATAAAGTAAAAAATTTTTGAAATCTATGATATCTATGATATCAGGAATTGGCTCTATCGCTTGTGAAAAGGAAAAATTTTAATGAATTATTACCCTAAAGGGTAAACTTTAAAGAATTCTATTATTTTTTTATTTTAACTTTTTATGAGTAAAACCTCAAACTGTAATATTTAATTAAATGAAGACATTATGAGCGAAACTCAATCGAAAATCTGGAAGCAGAAAAATCAGAAAAAGATATTTACACCTCTGGGACTCGAACCCAGGACCTCCCTACTTTCCGGGTTGGGGGCTCTTATCCACTGAGCTAAGAGGTGGTACGAGTCCCAGAGGTGTAAATATCTTTTTCTGATTTTTCTGTTTCCAGATTTTCGATTGAGTTTCGCTCATAATGTCTTCATTTAATTAAAAGAATTCATTATCTTCTATTTCATAGATGGCACTGATTTAATTATTTTAGGAAAAAAACACTTAAGTTGTGCTTTAAAATTATTATGCTGAATTATTTGTTTGCATCTGCACATAAACCTTATAAATATGAATAAATAGTTTTTTCCACATACAAACTCAATTCTTTCAAGAAAGCCATACAAATATAATATTTTATCGGTGATACAATCCAATATTGTATTGTAAAGTGCTGGAAGCACAAATAAATACACAGTCAAATAGATCTGATAAATCTATATATAGGTATAAAAATCAAAATATGCTTGCTTCTACGTATGTATGTAAGTTGTTTATGTATTTCTATATTGTTTGAAACTTTCAAAATACCTCTTTCAACTCTCGCGAAGGTTTCTGGAAAGTTTTCAATATTTACAAAAACTGTCAAAAATGTCACAATTTGAGAATGACATTTTGCAAACCATTGATTGTTCATAGAGCTATACAAATAGAGGCGCTATTGCCTACTAAATCTCGTAAAAACGTGCTCAAAACGATCAAAGCTATTAGAAAGCGATAAGCGGTGCGAGTAGACCGGATTCATTAGAGCGTTGGAAGCGTTGGAGGTATAATGGAGGTTAAAAAGTTGAACCTATTTTTCGCTTCATGCCTCATCTAAATATAATACATCAATGTGATTGTTCGATTAAAATTCAATTTTCGAATAAACTCTTTAAATTAATGAATTTACTTGAAGTACTAAGTAGGAATTATAGGTATTTTAAATATGTACCTGTGTTAGGTACCATATTTCATTGTTTGTTCTTACAATATACAAAAATGAATGTTTGTAATGTATGAAAAATGAAAATTTGAATAAAAAATTGTAATAGATGACACGAAAGGTGTTTGAAAACTAGATGTACTTGGACTGAATAAATGGAACGTGAGAGGAGGATTGGTGGGATGGGGGAGCGGGAAGGGGTAGCGGAAGGGGAAAAGGGAGCACGGGGAGGAAACACAGGGAGAAACAATTTCTTAATTAAGTGGCATTGCAACGCTTGCCGGGAAATTGCTAGTTAAAAATAAAAATGTAAAAACCACCAGTACACCGGTAAAAATGGTAAACCTTCAGGTCCGAGCTCAGCTTAACTTGAATTGCATAAGTAAGCTGCGTTCCCACGGTATCTATTTCATAGAAGGAATGTAGAAATCCATTCAACTTTGGGTTTTTATCGCTTGGAAAGCCTATTTTCATTAATCTATTTCATAGACTCTATGAAATAGATCATAGAATCGATCAGGTGAGATCCCAGCTTAAATTATATGGAACCTTTTCAAAAAAAAAAAAATATGTAAAAACCCTTATTGTGGTGGTCAATTATAAAAAAATATTTCCCCCAAGATCATTGCATATGAATCAGGGGGGTCGCCGGGGAAGGTAGAGGGAGAACGCGGGAGGGGATGGCGACGCGGGAGTGGAAAAGGAGAAGGAAAGGGAATGGGAAAGGACATGCAGGGAAAAATTATTTCTTTATTTAAGTGGCATAGCAACGCATGCCGGGTACTCGCTAGTTACTTGATAAAAAAATATCAGCGTAAAATACCAAAAAAATTTTTTTTCATTATATGTGTGAACGAAATAAAAAAACATTTTGTTAAAAATATAATTTTTTCATTATATGTGTGAACGAAATAAAAAAACATTTTGTTAAAAATACAATTTCCATTTAAATTCCCTTTCATTCATTTCCTTTCTCAGAAAATTATTCACTAAATAAATAAAAACCACTTTTGCGCTTGAAATCGTCACCTCTAGACTGTTTGCCAAGCGATTTTTATGCATATTATCTGTATTCGTTTGCCATGTATACCGGTCGATTAAACTCCAATCTCCTTCCCATCCTCAGAGCACGTTCCTGTCCTAACAAATCAGTGCCCCCTGGTGTACCGGACTCACCGGGACAGGAGTGCTCCTGGCTGGGGTGGTACAATCGTATCGTATATATTATCTATATTCGTGAGGATAAAAGGCACGCTGAGAATTTATACGTTTTTGGCTTGTGGCTTCCCTTAATTCCCAGGCATTGCCCGGACTTCACGCAGAGTTTTTCGAAATTTCATGTAGCCGTGACCTTCCCCTTCTTTTGAGGGCCAAGTATGCAAATGTCATCAATCTCTGAATAAAACCGTATATTTGTATAAAAATCAAATCCTCGCGTAATTATTATTTTTATGTGGCGACTTTTATTGTATTTTACCTAATTTGCCTTCAACCGCCAAATACACAGATTGCACAAATAAATTCGCACCTACTAAATTATTTTTGTATTTATTATTTGTACACCGCATTTTCTGTTCCATCGCTTGTTAGCAATATACAACGAGATATTATGTAACCCGTCAATAAATCAAAACATTCAGCAACAATGAAAATTATCGAAATATTTGACATTATTGAGAAATGTGGAAGCAAATACAGAAATCTCCAACCTAAATATTATTATTCGTAAGCATGGCAACGTTCTATTTGCTTTTCATTCATCATTGATGAAATTAGAAAAACTCAAATTCATTTTATAAGTCAAATTAAATTTAAAAACCTGCGAAACTATAAATGCTTTCTTACCGATAAGATGTCATAGCCGTTCTTTTTGATAATGTCTTCAATCTCCGGAGCAAATTTCACAGCTTCTGGTTTGATGAGTGCCAACGTCTTCTCAACCCTCAAATCGTACTCACTATTCTCGATCGTGTCCGACGAACAATCCGACATCTTCAAATGTTGCTCTTTGTGAGGAGCTAACTCTCTAACGACTGTACCTGGGTACTCTAGGAGCGAAATAATAGAGGGCGAAAACCAAATTAAAAATCAAAAAATTCCAAGTGAAAAACAACGCTAAACTAACACATAAGTACTAATTGTTGTTTGGCACACTTCTCATTGCCATGCCAACCGAGTCATTCCAAAGCTAAAATAGGTGTAGGTAGTATGCATGAAAGAACTTTAGCGGCCCAATTTTCTGCTTTATCGTCTATTTTGAGCTATTGTGAATTAATGATTATTGATTATATGACTTTTTTAGCAACCAATTAATCGATTTTATGAAGTACCCTCGTGATTTATTTTTGGGATATTGTGTCGTCTTGCGTTTCCTCCTTCTTTATTCAACGTTTAGGACGTCAGTTTCCATTTTTTGTTAGTATTTTTTTTCCTATTTGTTAATTATATTCATTCAATTCAACGAATCTACTCAACTTTCAGGATTAAAAATTAGTTTAAAAAATGAGTTACAAGGGAAAATGTGAAACTTACAATACTTATAGTAAGTTTAACTATGATCAATAATCACAAATAATAAAAAATATATTTTAAATTATTTAATTTCAAGACATTTTTATATTTTTTTAAATGTTTATGTTAAGTTTAATGATTCTTCGCGAACTCAATGAGCCCTGTTGTCTTCGTATATATAAAAATCAAAATTTGTTTGTTCGTATTTTATGCGCTGCCATACTGTTCATCCGATTGTGATGAAACTTTGGTGATTTGTTGTGCGCACGCCCGCGAAGGATATAGGCTATATATAATGGTAAGCTCTGGCGTTATGAAATTTGTAAAAATAAAAAATGTATGTATTTCATATATTTTTGCGGCAGGGAGGGAAGGCAGGAGGGAGAGGGTAACCAAGGAGGTGGGGTTCGAGGGAGGTGACGAGGATAGGGGAAGGTGGAAGGGGAACGCGGGTGGGGAAGGGGACGTGGGAGGGGAACGGGGACGCATGGGAAAGGACATGCAGGGAGAAACAATTTATTTCTTTAAATGGCTTTGCAACGCATGCCGGGTTCCAGCTAGTAAATAAAATGTTGTTCTGTTTACCACACTATGGGGTCAATTGAACCACACTTCCCGATCGTGAGTTCTCGATTTGGGAATTAGTTAGGTTATAATTGATCTAGTATAAACATACCATCAGTAAATATAAAAGATACTCCACTAGCAACATTTTTTCAACCGTCCCTGGTCTGTCCTACGCAATGGTACATCCAAGTTGTTGTTTTTTTATAGGAAAACTACATCCAAGTTGTTGTTTTTTTTTTATAGGAAAACATCTTTCAATTTTCTACTAAAAGTATTGCATGTATAAATGAATCTTTCATAACAATATTGATGAAATAATAACTTTATATTTCGAATATTGCTATATTCTGCCGAAAAATAAATTAGAACGTAGTAGATAAATAACTTATAATTTCTAAAAATATCATAAGGAATCAAGAATGAACGTAGGTTTCCACTGTAATAATATGAAATCGATTTCGTTCCAATATCAATTAAAGATCTGCTTAACAAGAAATAAGTACCTACACTATTCTCGGATAGAAAAGTTGATCAAGTGATCAATAATTCCTGAAATATTTCGCCTCAAATTTTATGTGTTAATTAAAATGAAGATATTGATTCATAAAAGATTACAAAAGTAGAGTACAAACATAGAAATAAATCTGTGATGCGTAAGTTACCCCCATCTCCAATACAAGTAAAATCTCGGGATTCAATTATTTTCAGATTCCAGTTGGAATACTGAAAGAAGAGTATGAAAATAGAGTAAAAGTTTTATACGGTGGCGTTAAATGAGACTTCTTTTTTACGAACGAAATCTTAAAGAATCAACCAAGTCACTTTATTGCGAGAATTAGAGATTAGGAATACATACCGAGAAAATACTCAATACATGCAGTGTCCGAGAACGCATAATTAAAATGACCGAGCGTTCAACTCGAACAGTCGTGCGTGTTCAATATTTTAGTTCCGTCTCTGTTCACAGAGAAGGAACCGAGGAGGACGGAGAGGAATTAGGTAGTTAAAGGGTGGTCGGACAGCTTGCTCGGCTAGAGGGTTGATGCGAGGGGTAGCTCGCCACCCCTCGGAGAGTGCGAGAGCGAGCGGGAGGAAGACTAGCTCCGACGCTCTCGGCTCGCCCCCCCCCGGCTAGTGGGGCTAGTGGGGCTAGGTGGAGGAGCCAGTCGATAGCGGGCGGGCATGCGCACCCCCAGCACCAACCCCCAGCACCCAGCCCCCGCCCCGGCCCACTGTGCCCCGTACTGACACTCATGTCAACACGCCAATGGCCGAAACAGAATGCGCGCGTCAAACATAATATAATCGTGCGAATCCGTAAAACATTCGGTTATCCGATCATTGTTTATTATCCAAATGATATCGTAACGGGAGTGCGTCAACGTTAGAACAACGTCTTGTGTCTAGAGCTACCTATCTATGGACAATTCGTGCGTGCTGGATCTTCTGATACGGTGCTTCGCCATGACTGAGCCCGAGGACCTCAACTTCACAGCCTTCACAGACCTCTGCAGGCTGTGCTCGCTCAAGAGCGGCCCCAGGCTGCACATCTTCGACAAGGACGGGGAACAGAGGCAGATACTCTTCAAGATCAGGTCATGCCTGCCCACCATGGTGAGTTGCACGGCACAATACACAATACACAATACACGCACCTTCTGTTTATGTAACATCATCAGCATTGTCACGTTTCGTTTACTGCTGTACCTACCTACCTACCTACTACTAACTTGCTACGAGCTCTAAGTAGGTGGGTACTTAAAGTGATACCCCCCCTGACTTTTCCTTTGTGCAAAAATATTATGATTGATTTCCAGACAAAAACTATAAAATATATCTTTTATACAAAATAAAACGTAAGTACATGACAGTAAAATTAAAAATGCAATATAGAATCATGTGGCAAATCTGTTGTGAAATTTGCAATAAGTATACTACAAAACAAAATATTGTGAAACGATTCGTAATAATAAAATATTAATCTGATTCAACTATTGCGTTCAGCTGACTTAATATCAATTTACGATTGATATCAATAATTTATTTGTATTTTTATTCAATTATTAATATTATTAATTTTGAATCCTTTCAAAAGCATCGCCATGACAACGATTAAAAGCGCTTTGCACAAATTGACGCTCCACGTTTTACAAAAGGGGGAGTCCGAGCACATGTGCCCGAGGGGGCTCCCTTCCCCCTCCCGCCGTACTATCACAGCCCCCTGCCCCTGTCCCAGTGGCGCCCCCCTACACCCCTGTCACTGCCTTTCCCTAGCGGGACACCCTCGCCTTATCACGGAAGGGGGGCACTGCTATCAGTTGACAGCGCAGTTCGGTGACCCCCTAAGCTTGTATTTTGCCCTACTTAAAGGAATTGGCGTGCACTTATTGCGTGAGTACCTACCTTAGTGCTGCGTATCCAGTTTAATACTAGTAGAACGAAATACTGGCTTCCAAAAAGGGATGTTTTAATTTTATCTTTTTATAAATCAAAACCACATTTAAGTGCATCTGTTTTTTTTTTTCAGATATATAAATAAAATTACTTGAGTGATATACATTGTACACTGTACAGTGCCTGCCTCACCAAGAAATCCTGTGTTGAGAGCAGGCTTTATTTTTCCATAAAAAATTTTAAATTTCAAATAAGTAATTATAAAATTTATCCAATGACAATTGTTTTTTCAAACTTTCTTCGGGTAGGTAGGTAGGTACCATGATGTTGAAAAACTATGAATAAAAAGGTCTAAATAACAAACACGACGATTTCATGTTTGAAAAATATACGCCGCCATCTTGAACTGGAAAAGGGACGTAAACAAATCTACAGACGGACGAAATGCAAAACAGTCGAGTTAAAACAGGACTTCGCTAGGATCAGACGATAAATTGTTTTGTTTTCTAATAAAATATACTTCACCGTAGGATTGTTAGCATTTTTATAAGTAATAATTTTTACGTGAGCCCCAACCGTCTGAAGCCATTGAGACTATGGCATCCCCGATTGGGGTGTATTGACCGATCAGTGGCCGAGTTGGCATCGCGTTTGGGTCCCACCAGGCGTCGTGTGCTCAGTTCCCCGGCTGGCTAAGTCCTCCATTATGACACAACAACATTTTCCGCTTACTGTGATGGTAGTAGGAGATTTTCAAATATTGTCAGGTTTTTCGTAACCAACCGTCTGGAGCCAGTGAAACTATGGCAATGAATTGACCGGTCAGTGGCCGAGTTGGCATCGCGTTTGGGTCCCATCAGGCGTCGTGTGTCCAATTCCTCAGCTGACTAAATCCTCCATTACGACACATTTTCCGCTTACTGTGATGGTAGTAGGAGATTTTAAAATATTGTCAGGTTTTTCATAACCCGAGAAAGTTTGTCTTTCTTTAAAAAAAAGATAAAAAGTAAATATGTAGATATATATATAGTGAGGTTGAAGGGGAGGGGAAGGTGATGGGGAAGAGTAAGGTGGGTAAGTATCTTTCTATTCAGATCTGGTCACCAAACACGGCTAAAGCCATTTCACGGAATGATACGTTACGATTATAAATAATGGCGATTCACCTACACTGAATTTATTTATACTCTAGATCCGCGGCTTTCAAACTTTTGAGTCTGCGTACCCCTTGACTCTTACTACAATTTTTGTGTACCCCTTACCCTCTTTCTGTCTTGTCATACGTACACGTGTGTAAACGTGTAATGAAAGACATGTTTCATTTGTATTTTTTTTAAAACTCTAATTTTGTATGAATTTAACGATAATTTCGCACAAATGCAATTAATACAGAGTGTAACACGACTTCAGGCATTTTTAACCAGTGATTCTACATTTTTTTCCACGTCTTTTTATTTCGACGAAAAAAAATCATGTTCTCCTTACGTAACTTCAAACTTACAAAATGTATTGAGGGGATGAATTTTTTTAACCTCGAAAAATTTTGAAAAAAAAAGTTTCTCATATTTCGGTAGTTACAATAAAACCCTGATATCCTGTTACACCCTGTATAATAAATCAAACAATGTTAGCTTACAGTCAATGTGACCTTTGAGCTTGCTTTGTAGAGCAAAGTTTTAGAAAATTTGGCTCAATTTCACATAGTTAGAGCCTCAAGTCTGGTTCAGCATTCAGGCGATTGCGATATTTATTTTTAATAAACGCATAGTAAGAAAATGTCTTTTCACACAAATACGTGCTTCTGAAAGGTATTAATATTTTTAGAGCTACAGCTGTAATTGTGGGATATTAAAATTTAAACCCTTTTTCTTCTCAGAACTTTACTCTCCTTCCTTTCCTTAAGAAAACCCTCCACACGGCATCCCCACAGATGACATAGGCCCTAAGAGAAATTATTTTCCTTACGGCCTCCTTTCTTTACGGAGCTCATATAAAATTTTTTAAAAAATCCTTTGAAACTTCGAGCCAAAAACCTAACAGATATTTTTTCAAAATAAGTTTTGAGCTCAAAAGTGGTTGACATCTCGCACAGATTTTTCATTTCTTTTATTTGTAGGTTTGTTGCCAAAATTGGCTTCTACACGAATTATTTCCGCTATTCGGTCTTTTTTGGTCTTCGTTGCCTGGACTACAAAACTCTGTTATCACTGTCGCTGTAGTGTAAACCATACTTCTTATTTCACCAAATTATACGACTACACTCCTTCGGAGCCGAGCGGGAATGTTGATTTGATTTGATCGTTTTTTTAACAACCTTTAAAGAATTATTTATTATAAACTCGGCATTTCTTAATTTTTTTATTTAATTTAAACAAATTTAATAATGTTATTATTAAGTTCTGCAAGTATTTTAGTTTTTTTATTATTATTGTGACAGCTGTTTCGGCTCGCAAGGCCATTTTCAAACTGTAGTTAGACCACTTTAAGACGACTTATTTATATGATTCTATTTATATCCAATTTCAAATTCTAAGGTGCCTAAAATGATTAATTACCGGTTAAACCAATTTACTGAGAAAATAATTGTTACAATAGATTCTCTATTTTGTGGGGTACCTTGAAATCCGTTTCCACCACGTTAAATGTTAATGTGTTCTTCATTATTTAATAATGACGTGACTGCTATTGACGATCGATTCCTCGGCTGGCCAAATCCTCCATCGCGACTCAAGCAACATTTTCGGCTTACTGTGGTGGGAGTAGGAGATTTTCAAACATTGTTGGGTTATTCGTAACCCGGGAATGTTTGTCTTTCTTAAAAAAAAAAATAATGATAAAAAAAATGGAATTCTACGAATTAAACACAAAAACATTTAATGAACTCAGTAATAAAACATGACTCTTAACAAAACTCTTAATAAAACATGACTCGTTTAAAATAGAGCAAAAATCTCGTAGAAGGTATCATTTAAAGAAACATTGTGAATTTTTTCACAAATGTGACTTGTAAAATAATAGAAATAGACTTGTTTTAAATAATTTTCGGAGCATACTTTGCGATTTTTTCCTATCGAGGGAATTTCATATAATTTGCGTTTCGGCGTGGAACGAATCTAGATATTATCTTCAAAAATAACATTTATTTTTTTAAGAGCTTGAAAACTTCAAATATTTAAGGGAGATATGTAAGAAATCGGCAGAAATTCGGGTAGCGGCGGCTTTTAGGTTACGTTAGGTTAGGTTATGGGTTACTTTAAAAAAAAAATCAAAGCTTTTGTATAATGCCTTTTCAAAGAGGTGTTGAGTTGAGTTCCTTCTGAGTCGGCATGGAACCATTATAACAATGGGTTGACGCCTTCTTGGGTAAAAACGTTGCCTCTCTACCGCGGTGAAGTCGTCTGCTGTCGAATTCTGAAGTTTCGTCAGCGATCTTGAAAATTTATCTTTGACACCAGTTGGCTGTTGCCAACTCAGCGATTCCCATATCAGCCTATCGGGGCCAATACTTCTTGAATTCAGTGCAGGGTCATCATAACCACTTATGGAGCTACGGGGATTTCTGGGTGTTCGATTTTCTATTTGGCCATTATATTTAATTAATATCGTACCTCCAAATATTAAAACGGAAACGCATGAATTGCTTACTGCGGTTTAAAGCCAATGAATCCACCCATTCACTATTTATCCCGTATTTTTAGAAACTACATAAAAAAGAAATTCAAATATGAATAATTCATTTGATTTTTTTAAATCGCCTGCCTAGTTTGGGTAGCCTTCGCTCGAGTTGATAAGTATGGCGGTACGGCGATTGTATCAGATTCATTTTATTAAACCCCACATAACCATTACCCTCTTTATTTATTTATTGTTTGAATTATTTACAGAGTGTTAACAATGATTATAGTTATAAAATTTTCATTGGGAAGTACTTAGGTATTAACACTCCAATTATAAATGTTCACAGCGTGCGTAATCAGTGTTTACTTGTTACTAGGTACAAAGGGAAATATAAAACATAGTAATTTCAAATATAAAACATAAATGCAGAGAAAGAAAAGAAAGATAATAAAAATAAAATGTTAATAGAGCAGTCACATAATTGTTCTCCATGACATATCATGATAGAACATTGTTAATTTGCCTTTTGAAATATGTAAGACTGTTTGCATAAAAATCTACATGGTATATATTTATAATGAATAATGAATCGGTATTGAAGAAGTATTATGCAAGAGCCTGGAGAAGCTGTACAAGTGCGGCAGAATTATGTCAGCACGAACACGGTGCTGATAACCATGCAGAGTCCATGCGCGTCTTCACCCATGAATTATGACGTTACGCTGAACAAGTGTATCGTGTAAATTTGTAGATATGGAAGGACGACTCCCTGCGCAAGAAGATATTCAAGCGCTTGGAGACGCTGTGGTAATGCTGAGGAATTATGCGTAGTCCATGCACGTCGCCCATGAATTACGTCTTTTACCTAGAACTAATGCATTGGTGTACATGTGTAGATATCGAAGGATGAATTCATGCCCAAGAAGATATTCAAGCGCTTGGAGACGCTGTGTTGATGCTGACGAGTTATGCGTAGTCCATGTGCTTCGTCCACGAATTATGACTATTACCCTGTAATGCATTGGTATATATGTGTAGATATTGAAGGATGAATTCATGCCCAAGAAGATATTTAAGCGCTTGGAGACGCTAGGGTGATGCTGAGGATTATGCGTAGTAAGTCCATGCGCTTCGTCGCCCACGAATTATGTATTTTACCTTAAACTAATGCATTGGTGTAGGGGGAGTACGGATATTATCGGACGCATAGTGTTGTTGATTTGTATTTTGTTGTTATTGCTTCAATATAAACTATAAATGAATTAATCATAAGTGGAAAAGACAGATCTACATGGTACGCTAATTTTAAAAATAAAAAACCATCACTGATTCCCAAAATTTTGATTTTAAAATAACGAAATTTTCGTTTATTATCGGAATTCGAAGGGCGGTATCGGACAAATTAGCTCCTTGGTTTAACACTGTACTTTCTTTTGTTTTATAATAAAACGGTCAATAATGATTTAATATAAAAGATTTCAAATAAATCAAGGCAATATCTTTATTTAAAAAAAAATACAAGCAAGAGAAATACAAGAAAAAGAGTAACAAAGTGTTTGCAAGAATTGTCTAATAACGGACATCAAAGGTGGTATCGGACACGAAAGTGGACAGAAAATATTAATGTTTTTTTTATTAAAAAAAGGATTTTAAAAAAGTGGTAAAACCATGTTCAAACTTTTCATAACACATTATAATAAACTGAAAATAAAAATTATTTCTGGCACAATTGACATTTGTAAAAATGCTGGTAAGATTCAAGACCTGTACAATTTTCATGGGCCCATCCGTCACAACCTTGGCATTGAATCCAGTCTTCTTCGAAGCTTTCTCTACAGATTGTGCAAACTTCCTCTTTGTTATTATCTTTATGTAGTTCTAGTTTATCCGCTTTCTTAAAATTGATGGTGTTAATATTATTTTCTTTGTTGTCTTTGGGCAGATTCTTTTTTGATTTACTCAATTGAAAATTTTTTTGGCATATGCTGTTTCCTGATAGTTTGAATTTCGGCATTATCTAGAAAAAAATGGAAGAAAAACAGAATGACTTTTTGAAAATAATACTTTTAAATCAACAATAGCAAATCCTATTGTTTTCATAGTTCAATATACTTCCATAATAGTGACCGGACAACTCGGAATGAAACCAACTCAGAACCATCTCAGATAAGTCATTTAGAGTGATAATATATATATGAATTGGTTAAATAGGTTACGTTAGGTTAGGGTTACAGGTTAATTAAAAAAAAAATTCATAGCTTTTAATGACTTTTCAAGGAGGTGTTGAGTTGACTTTATTCTCGGTTGGCATGGAACCTTTCATAATATATATATGTGTATAATAATATGTAACACTTCATTTGGTGTAGGTATATTAATTTAAATAAATAAATAAAAAATAAGCAGTTATTCGTGTGTCCGATATCATCCGTAACGGCCATGTCCGATATTAACCGAACGACGTGGAGTTAAAAAAATAACCGCCTACCTGGTATGGAACACAAATTTTAAAACACAAGATCGTCATTTTGTTGCCACTGAAATGTAGTGTACCGTCTTATTTATATAAATGTAATTAAATTAATAACGTACCTTTTATTCGTCTTCGAATAAAGCTGAGGACACAGTATCCGGGGGTCAAAGTTCGTTTTTTGGGCACAACACGACACAACCGGCATTGGCGAGAGCCACGCAAACACTGGGCACCCAGAATTAGCGCGGCAATACTATGAACTAAATTGCATCGCCCTACCCAAACGCCAGTAAGAGAAATAACACTTGTCCGATACCATACGTTGTCCGATAATGTACGTACTCCCCCTATA
The DNA here is from genome assembly GCA_936435175.1 of Glyphotaelius pellucidus. NCBI lineage: Eukaryota > Metazoa > Arthropoda > Insecta > Trichoptera > Limnephilidae > Glyphotaelius > Glyphotaelius pellucidus. The sequence goes on along the minus strand of OW386538.1, from coordinate 26,319,093 downwards.
TGTGCAGATATCGAAGGATGACTTCATGCCCAAGAAGATATTCAAGCGCTTGGAGACGCTGTGTTGATGCTGAGGAATTATGCGTAGTCCAAGTGCTTCGTCGTCCACGAATTATGACTATTACCCTGAACTAATGCATTGGTGTATATGTGTAGATATCGAAGGATGACTTCCTGCCCAAGAAGATATGCGAGCGCTGTGTGTCGCGCCTCGAGACGCTGTACGAGTGGCGACAGAACTGCCTTAGCACGGACACGGTGCTGAGGAACTACGCAGAGTCTATGCGTGTCGTCACCTCCACCATCAACTTTCAGGTGAGCTTAAAATAATACTTTATTCCTTATTATTTCTATCTACTTTCTTTAGTCCTTTATTAAGAGTCGTTAATTTGATATATTGGCTTGGGAGATCTTTTTTTAAAACCCAGAAAGTCAACATCATACCTGTCACCAAGGTCGTTTATAAGGGAAAAGGGGGGGTTTAGGAAGTTACCATCTCTTTTATTGATGTAATGTAAATAATAACTTATGGTACTTTAAAGTAAATACTTACTAAAAAATTTCTAATGTATTTTCTAACCTCTCTTTGCTTCTCTCCCAGGATCGAACCCCCCCCCCCCCATGTGAATGTTATGGCCATGACCTTGCCAGTCACTAGAGTTAAGATATATATTATATAGGTAGTTTTTCTCGTTTTGATTTTTGGATTTCATCGGTGGTATTTTTATGTACCCACTTTTCATGTAGCGAATAGTTCTGGCTCCGTGTAATACTCGTTTTACATAATATTTGTGTACCCACTTTTCATGTAGCGAACAGTTCTGACTCCGTATAATACTCGTTTTACATAATATTTATGTACCCACTTTTCATGTAGCGAACAGTTCTGGCTCCGTGTAATACTCGTTTTACATAATATTTCAAAATCAAAATACCTCTTCGCATAATATTGGTTAAGTACATTTTATGGGTATCTATACTTTATTAGTGAGTTATTTTTTGCCATTTACATCGTGGGAGTGAGTTATTTTTTTTTCAATTTTTTCTCAATTTTGCAATCGATTTAAGTCTTCTCCCCTTTTTACTACACAAGTTAATTTCGGAGCTATTTTTATTACTACAACCTTTTCTTATTGCATTATAAATTATAGTTGAACAAATTCAGTGGTTCTCAACATTTTACAAATAAAAAGTTTTCAATAAAGTCGTACGGCCGCACGTATGCGGCGATACTCTATCTGGATCGTCCAAGTGCCGCCGCATACGTGCGGCGATACTCCTTAAAGGGTTAAAATGGTGCATTTGAAAGATATCTAATATTTTGTGAATATTTATGTAAAGTTTTATATTTTTATAAAAAATATCATTCATCCATTACAGTCATTAGACGATAAACATTGAACAATGTGTTTTGCTCTCTATGCGCGAAAATTCTAGAAATTCTAATGATTTTAGATTTTCACGTGCGAAAGTATTATCGTTATTTATTTTTAGGGTGTTATGCCGTGTCACGCTACCTTCTTCTTTAGCCACACATCTGCCTCACACCTTCCCTGATGATGGATACTGTGATGCTTTCCGAAACATTGGCTAAAGAAGAAGGTGGTAACTACACGGCTTAACACCGCAAAGATAAATAACGAAAATTAGATTTATGATAGATGATTGTGATAGAACATCAAGTTATCAGTTCAGAATAATAAACAACTAGGGAAAATGTTTGAAATATTAAAATATTGTGTCATTCATCAACACTTTTTCCCATTCCATCGTCAATTTAATACCTCGTTTCCATTCCCCTGTTTTCTTGCGGAAAGTTGTTATTTTACAGGATACGTCACACAGTGGGCGGAACGAAGAAAAAACACGAATTAATTGTTTGCTGACTAAATATTAGTGCAATTTTTTTTTTTAATTAATGAATCGTAACTATTTTGAAGTAAAAAAAAATTTTGTTGTTGTCAAAAAGTTGTTCTTTAAACCTCGCGGCTTTTTTTCCATTTCTTCATAAACTGTAATGAAAAATTCTTTACGGTTTTGTAAAATGTAGGGCTCAAAATGTTCGAACCTGCTATGTGGTATGTTTGTGTTATGTAATTAATTAAAAACTCCTTTGATTTCACAGAACTGGCATTTAATATACCCCGTCCTTTTAATGCCTCGAATAAAATCGGAGGTGAAGGAGTGAAATCTACAAACAAGTTGTATTCGCTTCTTCAAATTCCGATGAAAATGTTGATCATTATTTGAGTACCTATAAAAGTCGGAACGTAAATTGATCATATGAGGTGTGTAAAAGCAAATGCTGCAATCTCCAAAATATCAGAAAAAAATTGTAAATGCATAGTGATTCGAATTGATAACCTAAATTCAATTTACAAACTCAGCTTTCTCCCATCAAAATCGGAGTTTGAAAATACGTATCAAAAGCAAAGATATCAATGTGTTTGTTGCCTTTAAAAAAAAGCGGAGATTGGTGCCTTTGCTTTTACACACCTCCTATTATAAATTAGTAACTACTTCTAATCTAAATATTCATTCACAACATGAGGTGAAATTTTTACGAATTATAATAATCTTGTTTTGAGCGTAATGAATTATGACTTTATATTTAATAATAATTTTAAGAAAGTGATGCTCAGATGGTTTGGACATCTATAGAGGAAACGAAGGTACGATGGAGTTTAAATCGTATTAATAATAGAATAAAATTTTAGCTGTGTACACAGAGTGACAGTTTATTTTTATTTTATAGCCTTATTCCAAAATTTGGTGTGTACCTAAATTACACATTATGAATCTGTCTATTTCACTTCTTATAAATTCGTACCAAACAATAGTACTCTGTAGAGTAAAATCATTTACCTTCTGCTTTACCGGAATTCAACAATTTCCTACGGTTTCTTACACGCACGCGCTTGTAAAACCTATCTGAAGTTCGCGAACACGATAATAACAGAACTACCCTCTTCTAGCTATTTTCTCATCCACGTAAACGTCCTCTGACTTGAAGGATGTGGGGTGGAGCCGCGCAGATTCCCGGGAGGGGGGTAGGTAGTTCGGCGGGGGTTGTGGTGCAAGGTGGGAGGTGGGAGGGTGCAGGGTAAATGGGGAGGACATCATTCCTAGCCGCTATTGATCCGAAGCCACCGAATGAAGAAAACCTGCATTTGAACTAGAATAAATCTAATGGACACGTCAGTGGATATTTCACATAGAATACATTAATAATATAAATTGAAACACCTTTTAGTACATTATTTTAGCTGCGGTATATGAGTTTTCTGCACACTGTAAAAACTTAAACTATTTTACTTTGCAATTTTCTTAAAAAAATCCATTGCATTTTTTACATCTTATCAACAAATAAAGTTTTAAAAAAATCTGTTTAACTTAATCTCCCACACAGTGAGCTCTGACGCCATGAAATTTGCTCATTTTTTTCTGTCTATAATTACTAGATCAATACCCACATTTTCAGTTCTCAATTTTATTTCCGTGATGACCTGTGGGTCTTAGAAATGTCCATTTAGAAAAATCAATCAACACGCTCTTTGTTAATTGTTGTTATGCGAGTAAAAGCAGAAGCAGATGTATATTTAAAAAAAATGATTTTAAATTAATGAATACGACGAATCATTCAATTTACCAATTACATGTTTTTAAAATTAATAAATCTGTCTAAAAACGGGAGAATTTTATAGAGAACAACTTCCATTCATGAGAATTTGTTGAATTGAAAATGTGGGGGTATCTACGTATACCGTACTCACAGCTTTCGGGAAATGAGGGGTCGTACAACAACAGCCTTGAATTTCCCAACTACCGAAACAATAGTATTTTGAACACAGAATAATTTTTAAACATTGAAAAATAATGCATATGGATTTTTATTTTTGATTAAATTATATTATTGGATTCAAGTAAATTACAGAACAACAATATAGACAAATGGTAAGTACCCCATGGAATCTATTTTTGACAATATTTACAACACCGAAAATCTGTCTCACTTTATTAAGGCGGCACTATCCGAATTTCTACCGAATTCTTGCAAACCTCCCTTGAACATTTGAAGTTTTTAAGCTCTTAAAAAAATATATGCTATTTTTGAAGATAATATCCATACAACCCCCACGCCGAAACGCAAATTATATGAAATTCCCTCGACAGAAAAAAATCGCAAATTATGCTCCGAAAATTTTTATTTTCAAGCCTGTCTCTATTATTTAACAAGTTATATGTATGAAAAAAAAACACAGTGTTTCTTTGAACGTTGTTTTAGACAACCCCCACTAGATTTTTGCTCTTTTCTAAATGAGTCGTGTTTTATTAAACATTTTCACAATTTTTCGCCTCACTTTTATCATTTGAAATATTAGCGCGCTCTCTCCAACATTCGTAATTACATATATCTCCATCTTCTTCTTTTCGTTCTCGGGTACGGGGCTTTAAGTATTACAATACATCCAAAACTCGAACGGTGAGTTCTAACTTCTAACGTCATAAAATAAGCTGTTATCGACTTGAAGTCATCCCAAAAATTTCAGTTTGTAACTTTATTTCCATCATGAGGTGTGAAGCTTTAAATAACCATATAAAAATAAGTCATGACACGTAATGTTGTTGTCTATATATTTAATTTGTTCTATTAGAAGAAATACGTTAAAAACACTCTGACGAAGCCGAATAGTAGTAATCTTTCTTATTTTGTACATTTTTTATTGTATTTCGAAACAATTATCTTTTTGGGGTTAGGGAATAATACACAGTCAAAAATAAGTCTAAATAATTGATTTTAGCGATTTTATAAAACTTGCATTGTATTGAAAAGGCAAATATGTTACAATGTTTGACTACGGGCCGGTATTTCAGTTGATTTTTAAGCTGGGCTTAAGATATATGTATATCTGCTTTCGTCAATTTGCTCGATGGTAGGAATCCTAACAACCAAATCCGACTTAACATTCCTAAGTATATTGATAAAACCGGCCGTAAAGTATGCAAAATCGCACAATCAATAAGTTAGTCTGCAATTCGCATTGTGGAATTGGACTGCCATGTGACGTGTGCTGCACAAGATGGCCGCCGGTGGAGTTTTCCCCTGGCGGGCGTTCCGCGAACTTGTCAACCTTCACCCGCCCATTCCCCGTAGCATTCCGTTACCTCTTGCCCTGTGTTGTTAGTTGCCCCCCTCGCCCCTGACCTTCAAAGGAAAACTCCCTCGGGGAATTTTGCACGAGCCGGAGGGAATGGGAAAATGCATGGAAAACGTTTGAATAAAACTCAAAATAAATACGCCGCCACTTTTTATTCGATTGCTTTTGCAAGAATTTATCATCTGGTGTTACTTTATTGAAATTGTGATTATTCTGTTAACACATCGCACCTCTATGTTTCATATATATATATTAAATTTTTTATTGTTGTATTTGGATTATTTTGGTGTTAAAATGTAAATGAATTTTGACACACATTCAGTGGTGGATACTCTCAGTTTTGCCCTAGGAAAAAACCATCATTCAGAATCGAAGCGTTGCTTCAAATGGCTTTGGCCGTGTCTAGTAACCAGATCTGAATAGCCAGGAATTTCTCATCCTCTTCCTCTTCCGCCCATCTACTTCCCTTCCTTACTCCCTTCAGCCTCACATACCCTAATATTGAGGATGCGATAGACACACTGGAAAGTTTTTCCTTTACAATAATATCAGCAGTGCCGGATTAGCCCCTAAGCAAATTAAGCAATTGCTTAGGGCACCATGTCTTGGGGGCACTTGCTACCACACGAGAGGCAAGGCTGTTTGAAAATCCACCCGTTTAAATTGACTAGAGCGTTGACGATTGGGGTGGCACCTGGGGCGGATTGGGATAGGATGGGGATGGGATCGGGGTATCGGGTGGGACGGACTCTAACGGGAGGGGTGAAATGGGACTATGTGGTGCAGGTATCGTCTAGGAACGGGATCGCTTAGGGCATCAAGTAATCTTAATCCGGCACTGGATATCAGGTGGCTTTTCAAGATATCTGCTCCAAAACAAGAAATTTCCTTCAATATTGGCAAACAAGTAGAGACATTTCAGTGATTCGTAATAATCGTAATACACTTCTTCAGTACTTTTATAGTAGATTTTCCGTGACATTTGGATGTGGTCCATTGTTTAATCAATCACATTTTACTGATATGAGGAACGAAAGAGGTTAGATAAGGGTTGAAATTAGTTTTTAATGACGAAGCTTTTGTAAAAAAAATCACGTCAAGCGCACCGTAAGAGTTATACTTTGAGTAAATTCGCGAGAAAAAGAAGAGTAACAAGTGAAGAAATCTATTATAAAGCAAATTAATTATTGTAATACTGTTTTCCTACCCCGTCTTCACTTGAGAAAAAGCTTAAATATAACACTTGACAAAATATGACAGCATGATCGAGTTAATTTTCAGCCCTTACAAAGTATCGCTTTAATTTTTCTCTGGATCCTCCTTAAAGGGCTTGGGTTCTCACGTAAAATGTACTGGTAAAATAAATAATTAATGAAAAGGGTCAGATTAAATAAAATTTGGTGCGAGATATGTTTATGTATCTAGTCTGATTTGTTGCCAAGTGTCTCCAGGATTTGACAGGCCGGAATCGCCCGGTTAGAACAAAGGTATATCGTTCACGCAGACGGCCGCGGCGTCACTTCCCCCTACAGCACCAGTAGCGGTAGCAGTAGCGGCAGCAACCAGCGTTGCTGACGCCGGTAAAAGAGAAAGTTTTATCGATCTCCTTCGCCCTCTGCGCTCCTCGCCGCTCCGCCCCTTTCACTTTTACCGTTGCCTGTCTGTGTCACACCAATGGGTCCACCATCACCGATGCAATTTGGATCCTCAAACTGTTTTCATCGTCTATTTTAAATAAAAATATAATTGCTAACAAATGACTTCAAAAGTCAAAGTACAAAGGCCTCTGGTTCAGAAACCCGGTGTAGAAAAATCCCTTGGTAGAAAAATGCATATCGATCAAGAAAATTTGAAATGTTGTAAAGGCCAAATTGTTAACTGCACAAAATAGCGAAAACAATTTTTTATCAAAAAATCATATTTCCCTTTTAGTAGACCGATAATTATGATTTATTTATTATAAAAGTACATTAAATCAATCTTTCAGAATATAAACACAATAAATATAAACGCACGTGTGAAATTTGTAAAGTACACATAATTTGTAAATTTCTTTAATAACAATATTTAATTTATTGTAAATTTTTTAGAAATCAAAATCCACTTAAAATGCGCGTCGTAAAAGTTGCACTTATTTTCATAGAAATATTTCGACAACGCAGATCGAAAGAGAAAAAAAAACAGAAAAAATTACATATTTAACACATTTCAGTAACCTTTACAACACTTCAAATTTTCGTTATCGATATTGTCGTTCGACATGCAATACCGCGTAAGCGATAATTTTCTGTTCTATTATATTCATAATCATTTTCTCCGAGTATCCACATTTCAAAAACTTCAAACATAAAATAACGAAGTTTAAAAAAAAAAAAATGGCCAAATATAAAAATATAATAGCCATAAATAATAAAATAAAATATAAGCCAATAAATAATAAATATAATACTCATAAAAATTATTACTATGACTATTAACAGTAATTAGCAATACGTGCGCAGTCATTTCAAACAAAATTAACTCTGATGGTAACAATACATCACCACAGTCAATAAATACTAAGGATGGGTTGTTTCAAAAAATTTTATGGGTTCATCAAATATTTGAAGTTGATTTTCACGTTCTGTGTAAGTTCTATTCAAGTTCTGTTATTACATCGTTATAGGACAGTTGCTTCACAAAACTGAAATAATCACAGAACTTGAATAGAACTTACACAAAACGTTAAAATCAACTTCAAATATGTGATGAATTCATCAAATTTTTTTAAACAACCCAACCTAAATTACTCTATTTTGGCCAATTCCTAGAATCCAACGATATGCACAAATAGAAGTAAAGTATAGTAGGTATACTTGATGTTGACAATTTTTCTAATAAAATTGTCAACATCAAGTATAAATTATTTACTTATTTTTATTCTGCTAAATAAAATGTTCACTGTTATTATAACCAAGTATAACACTCTATACCTTAAAACATATTCTGTTTTTTTTTTTGTAACACATAATTGTATCTTATAACTAAATACTAGTTTTTATCATACATACTTTGTTTAATATAAATTCATATTTTGTTATTTTTATAATTACCCACCTGTGTAATGTGTGTAATCTCTTGTATCACTTGATTGTAAAAGCCATTCTATGGCGTTCAAACAAATAAATAAAAATACTTCTTTATAATATATTCCAAGCAGAATACCCCATTATATGAGTATTTGATTTATTTTTACTCACCTCTGAACAATTTGTTTCATGTCACATTCATGCTGAACTATGTCACATTCATGCTGAACTATGTCACATTCATGCTGAACTATGTCACGGTGCATGCTGAACTATGTCACGTTGCATGCTGAACTATGTCACATTCATGCTGAAATATGTCACGGTGCATGCTGAACTATGTCACGTTGCATGCTGAACTATGTCACATTGCATTCCGAACTACGATATTTATATCTTGTTCTAAAATGAGAACTACTCTATGTTAACGCCAACTCAATATATTAAGGGGGTATTCTTATATAGAAAAAAAATATATATATAAATAAATTTCTTCATATTTCGGTGGTTTATATATTCAAGAATATCTTCTTAAAATTTTTTTCGAATTATTTTAAAAGTTAGAGCCATTTTAGTTCGACCGGTTTAGACGGAATCTAACTAAAATCTAAACAGCAAAACTTTGAACGTGTGTTTCTCAAAACTACTTTTTTCGAGGCGGTTGGACACGATATCGCAAGTTCTACTAAACCATTACTTTTATTAATTTTTAATTTACTTGAAATTTGGTGTGAGCCTTCTCTATAATTACTCTATTGGCCTAACTAAAACTATAACAAAATTTCAATTTTTAATATTTTTAAAAATTTGGTAAGTCAAAAAACTGCGAAAAAAATGTTTTTTTATTTCAGACGGCCGCCATTTTGCGATTTTTTTTTTAACTTTTCTTTAGTTCGGGCCATAGCCGCATTTGTTTGGATTAAGAATTTTTTTATTTAGATTACTAGGAGAGTTGCAATCGTGTCAGCCATTTTTTTGAGACCCTCCACTTTAACCTGTAACTTTTTGAATTTTGATTTTTTCATTAGTTTTTTTTTTCATGTTTTCTTTAATCAATATTTGTTAAAATAATGGACTTAATAAATACTATTGATTTTTTTTAATTGCAGTTGAAAAAATACTTTCATGCTTCTAGACTAGAATACCCCCTTAAATGTGTGACAACGATTAGTCTTCAATGCTCTAGTATTTTTATATCTACAAGTTAAAAAATAAAATGTTGCTAGATTGTATGTAAAAAAATATTAGAATTTAATTTTTATTTGTTTAGTAATTTTAGTACAGTTTATCGGAGAAACTGCAATGATTTTAGGCTTAGGGAACACAAAACAATGTTTACCATAAAGGTTTTAAAATGTTCAATGAATTCCGGGGAATGTTAAGAAAGCTAAAAAAGTCTTACAATTTTTCGTGGATTTTGTCTGAATGTTAGAAGTCCAAATTTTAGTAAGTAGTTAGTAAATAATATTATAGCAGTTTTAGAAAAGTATATATTAGCTAAAAGATGTCAACATTTTATAACTAAATAAAATATACTTAAAAAAAAAAGTTTAGTAAAAATTTCATTTGGTTGGAATATATTTCCAATCCCACCAAATTTTGTTTAGGTCTTTGACTCAATGACAATAAATAATGAAAACGTTGTCGAAGTTAACAGGGCCGTGGGATCGATCCTCGAAATAGCTGATAAAATTGAAAACATAACAAATAAAGTTTATCACAGAACGAAAATTACTAAAAAAAAAATAAATTCCCAATTATAAAAACGCGGATAAAAATTGAGACACTGAGATTCCGATCCATTCGTACCACTTTCAGCGAATTAACCTCACTTCAAGATATTTTTTCGATTAAGCAACGAACCCTTGTTATAATATTAATAAATGTCCTACATACATAAAGCATCTTTTGCTATACTTATATAAATTTATGTCATCACACACAAAAAAGCCTGAAAATTTTCCCTGTTTCACATTGTAATTGACTAAATATGTAAATGTGAAGAATTATTGTTGGTTTCTGTATCTGTTTGTGTTTGTTGAGATAAATCCTTGCAAGTAACATTAAAAATTATCAAATTAATATTATTATTAGAAATCTACCAGTAATGCGAGAAATAGAATCGCCGCTTCCTGCCGAAAATTCACAGCAGAAAAGCACTACAATTTTCTCCATTCCAAAATGATTAAATAATAGATATCTAATAAAAAAATTGGGAAAACGGCCCAACAGTTGTGGAAGCCGCGCGTCTAACAGACGCTCCCGCACTTTTCCCTCTGCGGGGCTGCGGGGCGCAGAGGTGCAAGGGGGTGCACCGCCCCCGCATTCCCTCGGAGCTACTTCGACGGTGCAGTGAGAAAAGCTTTTCCCCTGCGGCCGCCGCGATAACCGCCGCGCCAGTCTGCTCTCCTGGCATATCCTGCCGATACCTCCTACCACCTAATGCCTCACCTCTCTCTCCTTCCCTGTACCCTGCACCCTGTTCCGTGATTTCATTATTTTAAGTTGACCCGTGAGCGTGTGTGGTGGCTTAGTGCGTTTTATCCTATCATTTCAAGATGCACTATTATTGGGTAAGAATTATAGCTTCATTTTATTGTGTTAATTCGAGCTTACGTATCAAATAGCTTGCAGTTTGTGAAATGAAAGTGATAATTGAGAGTGATCTTAATGCTTGAACAGACTGACTCGTGATAGAAACGATCAAGCATGTGGATTGTCTCGTGGAGTTTAACTTGTATTTTTAATTTAATATCTAGGAAGTGATTTTTTTGCAACGAGAGATTGTTTAGTACCAAATCAGTTTATGTATGTTTTTATTTATTTTAATAATATATTAGAAACACAATGTTTTTGTTGATTTATTTATTCAAAACATGAAATTATTTGATCCTGCCGGTTATTTGAAGTGAATTTTTTATTGTATTAACAATTGAAAATATTCACGAAATAAATTTTCTTCGTGTTTTCGTTCCACTTTGTGCATCCAAAAATTTTATTACAACGATACTAAATTTATGTTGGTGCATACGATGTTGTTATGTATTGTTGGCATCGTTGGAATAATTTATGTTATTGTTTGTCCGAAATAATATATTATATGAGTAATGGGTGCGTAGCAACGCGGGGCATTAGCGTAAAAGTGTGGATAGCTCTTGCATATTCATATATGTTAATGGCAACCCTCCCCCTGCCTAGTGTGAGCGTCTTTAGTCTAATGGGGTGAGTGGCCTCCCTTATGCCGAAACTATACTGCCCCAAGCTTTCCACCAGTCACCACTGTCTGCGTGACTCAATAAATAAAACAAACCATCCAAGCTATTTCGGGCCGTGAATGAAAATGATGGAGTCATTTACACGGCGATTCAATCTGATCGGTACTTCTGTACAACACCTTTTGGTCGGTGTGTTTTGGCAGTAAAGGAATGCTTGCCGCTTTTCACGTGCGTGTCGATATGACCGCGCGCACGCACCGTGAAAATATGTGCGAGTGTGTGTTTTGTGCGTGTATTGGCGAAAGTCGGAACATGCGCATTTTCTTCAAGCGGTTCGAGTTGAGCCTCATCTCCGCAGACACAACTCCTAAGTCAAACTGCTACACACCTCCAAAAAGGACTGTAGATGTCACTGCACCACTTTGAACGTACGAAAATAGATGATCGGGGTGTTTTACTCGGGGGCTATGTTCGCTGGTAGGTTGTTGGCCCGGGGGGTTGGTCACGTGGTCTGTTATGGTAGTTGCAATGGGATTGTTCCGATATCGGATTTTCACTTTCACCCCGGGTTGAATGCACTCTCGTGGAGGATGACTTTCCTCCCCCTGCCCACCGTGCCCTGGCGGCACCCCCTCCCCCCCCCCCTACTCGTGAAGCCGATCAGAGAATACTGGGGAGGTAACAGGCTGGTTTGTTTTTGGTAGTAATTTAGATAGTTACATAACAAACTCTCTTGTAAATAAACATTACGGAAATGTGTTTTTTTATATGAATACCGCACAAGAGTCCCAACTGCTCCCGTCTGGAGCCAGTGAGATTATGGCATCCCCAATTGGGGCATGTTGTGAGGCTGAAGGTAGTGGGGAGGGGAAGGAGATGGGGAAGAGGAAGGTGGGGAAGTACCTGGCTATTCAGATCTGGTCACCAAACACGGCTTAAGCCATTTCAAGCAACATTTCAATTCTGAATGGTGGTCTTACACCAGGGCGATACTGAGAGTGTCTTTCACTCTGGAACGTGCCGCAAATATACTGTATTTTATTTTAAATGATTTAATTGTGAAATAACACAAATTAATCAAATAAAATTTATTTGCCGCGCCGGGATTCGATCCCGCGACCTTCATATTGCGAGTCAAGAGCCTTACCGCTATACCACGCCAGACGTCAGACGTCAGATGTTGTTCATTCAAACGACGCAGCCATCAATTGGCAAATTGTTTTCCGCTAAACGTAAAAAATTGTTTTGAATTTGTACTTTTTATAAGTTTCTCCATGTTCAAATCAAATAAAACTAAGTCTTCAATGTGGAGGTACTTACACTCGAAAAGGTCTATAAATTTTATAAGAAAAGACAATATTGCTTTCTCTTATCTTACGAGTTCTCAACTTGGGTAATTTTTCAGAAAAGGTATTTAACTAAATTTCTGTACAAGATTTAATACTGGGCAATAAATTTTATCATAAATGAATATTTTACAAAAAAATTTGCCGAAATCATACCTATCAATTTATTTGGCTACCGAAACCTAAACATTATTATTTTTGGATTTATAAAACTGCTTATTCTTAAAATATTTTTTTCTTTCTTCAAGTTACCTACTTATGTCGCGAACTACTGTAGTTTCTGAAGAAGTATAGATTGTTTATTGAACGAAGATATTGCTGTGGAGTCTACGGCCTACGGCCTACGGCCTACGCAAAGCAAAATGTTAGGCATTTCGCTCACGAAGAAATCGCAGCCTTGCACAGAAATTTGACTTTAATTAATGTTTTGTTCCAAATTTATGTTTAAAAACTTGATTCACGTTCTTAAAATGGGGTATTTTCACAACACAAAAAATACACAAAAATCTTTAAGTCATACACTTCCTATCATTCACTTACTTTCAGAGCATTCCTGGATATAAATTATAAGGACAAGTAATTCCAGGGTATCCCAGCTGTTAAAATTGTTGTTTTTTAAACTTCTACAAAGATATTGTATGATTATGAGTAATTTTCTGTCTTAAAAACACTCAAGTATACCCACGAACTGGCGATGCCTATGTGGAATTTTTTTGGTTAATCTGCTAATCTATTTGTATTATTCTCTACTTTTTTAAAACTGTTTATATAAAAAGTTTGTATTACAAAATTTTACCGATTGTACCAAAAAAATTGTTAATAAATAATAATAAAAAAAAAATAAAAAAATATGGAGGATTTAAAGTTTATTTTACTGATGCTGGTCGTGGCACTAATAATGTGTAATAATAAAATAAAAATAAAATGTACATAAGAGCGTGTTCACACACAGCTATAAAAGTTGTAATAATAATAATAATAACGTAACATTTGTATAGCGCAGTTTTGTGTCACTTCACTTCAAGTGCGCAAAGCCAAGCTACATCTTTTATAGCTGTGTGTGAACACGCTTTAAGTGTATTTTTCATACTTTTATTTGTCCCTAGATGCTATATCATATTGGCCTTACAACATTGACAAAAGGCCACTCACTGCTCAACTGAACAACCGCTGGTTTTCAGATTTTAAAGTTTTCAAAATTTATTCTATAACCATACATTACACTTCGAATTTGGCTACGACGGTGACGTAAAAGAGGCTGTTGGTATTGGTTGCTAAGACAGCTGTCATGGTACCACTTCGTATGGTTTTGCGTCTAGTTTGGGCTATTGAAAAAGAGATACTGTCATGTGTCCCGCTCTAAGGAAGTACCATTATCCAATACCGCAAGCGCATTTTCTTGTGAAAAGGTTTAATTTGGGGTTGATCAAAACAAAGCAATTATTTGTTTACACTTGAATATTTACACGAACATGAACGCGAGCCGAGCCACGAACAGTGGGAGAGGAACGAAACTTTTTCTATTCCATAATTCGTGGCTCAGTTCGCAGTAATATCTACGCGTTTGTACGCTCCCTTATGCACGTGTATGTCATAAATCAAGTCATAAAAAATGAGATCGTACGAAAAATCTCGTTGATAAATTTGAAGTCCTTAAAGAAAAGTCCAAGGAATATTGTGGACAGGGAATTGGGCTAGCGACTTATTAATTTACCCCAGATTTAATTCAAATTACATATTTCGTTGAGGTATTATTTCGATCCACTGCAGTGGATAATTTTGTAAAACTGAACGAGTAATTTATCCTTAATTCCAAAAGACCCTTCACGCAGCATCCCCAAAGATGACATATGAATGGAGGGAAATTAATTTCCTCGGGGTCCTCCATGCGGTGTTAATATAAAATATACCTGATTGTTATGTTGAATTTTTTTATGTGAGTACCGCACAAGAGTCCCAACTACTCCCAATCGTCTAGAACCAATGAGACTATGGTATTGCCAATTGGGATATGTTGTGAGGCTGAAGGTGGTGGAATAAGAATTTTTTAAGTAAAAAGAATATCTACAGTGGTAATAATAACAACAAACCTAGAAACAACCAATATATTAAAAAAAAACTTTTTTATACAAGCGACTCATCGTTAAAAATATCCCGCGTTTTACAAATTTCACAATCAAAAATTTTATTAATAACAAGGGTGTTTCTAATAAATTCGAAAAAAAACGGGATGTACACTTTGGAATATAATGATTGAGACGTACAGTATGTAGGTTGACTATTGGAAATTTTAAAACTAGGGTCAGGGAACATTAACTTTGTTTACGAAATATGAAATGGAAGGAACAAATATGTCAAGTAGTAAAAAGAATCATAAAATTAGTATATATATTTTTAAGAATTAGAAATTTTCTGTCGATAAAAAACTGTATTTAATCTACTATGCTTTAGTTCAATCCACTTTACAATACGCTATTATTAGTTAGGGATCCCCATATAAATGTAACATTCATCCAGTAGAAATTGTGCAAAAAACAATAATTAAAATTATACTAAAAAAATCTTTGGACTACCCAACGGAACGCCTGTTTGAAGAACTTCAAATACCTACATAATATATTAATAATTCATTAATTCAAATTATAAAAGAAAAAGACAAATATCAAATTTTAACTCAAAACCGAACTCGTCTTAAATATGTTTTTCTTTGCCCAAAATTAAATACTACTTTTGCACAACATCATTACACTTACCAGCGAAGAACTTTTTTCAATCGTGTACCGGAAGAAATCATCAAACCCGAATATTGCTCTCTGTTAAGAAACATTTTAAAAACATTATTAAGAAAAAAACTACTACCACTTAAACATATATTGTTTTCCATAACATTCTTTCTTTTGTTTTAAATATATACAATTATCAAAATAAATAATAAGCACACATAAATAGCATAAAAATATATATACATGTACAATGAATTATACTCCCCTTTCATACACAAGCAAATGCTTTCAATGGGAGAGTAGTAAGAACCTTCGATGGAAAATTATCATTATTTATCATGTAAAACATATTAAAAAAAATAAAATAAAAACTATTCCGAATTTGCCAACCATTTAAAAGAGACAGGCTAGAGCTTCAACAAAGAAAAAAATAAGTTTAAACATTCCAATAAAAATACACATTTTAATTTGTGCGCTTTAGAAACCTTAGAATGAAGGTTGCAATGCCATTCAAATAAATAAATTGCGTTCCCCTTCCATCTTCGCCACCATACCCCTTCCTCGTTATTCTTCCCGCGAACCCCACCGCCTTCGTTACTCCTCCTCACCTGCCTTCTCACTAAATGCCTTTATCGCTAAAATAAATGAAATACACACATTTTCATTTATACAAATTTTATAACGCCAGAGCTAACTTTTACATATAGAAAACTTCGCGGGCGTGCGCAAAACAAATCACCAAAGTTTCATCGCAATCGGATGAACGGAACGGCAGCGCATAAAATATGAACAAACAAACATATATTGATTTTTATATATATGGTTTATTTATTTGATACACAATACATTAAGAGGAACGTATGCGCGGCCCATTTCGGCCAGTTTCATACAAATCTTACATTTGGATTTAAGATCAACATACCCAACCAAACTGAAAAACTATTTTTGTAAACAAAAGGTATATCAAATATCTAGTACGGATGTGAGTTACTTTATTTATTTTTGCTTTTAATTATAAGATACAGGCCATTAAAGATTTTGGTGTTTCATGATTTTAGAGGCAATTTTGACAATTATTTGTGAAAGACATAGAAAATTTATTTTACTATATTTATTTTAAAAATACGATGAAAAATAAAATAAAAAATAAAACAAGTTAAAAATGAATTTGTTGGGAAGTAATTTTAATATATAAAGGACAAAAAAATTCCGCCGTAAATAGGTAATTTGTATTTTAAATTTACACCCATCAAAATTATTTTTTTTTGTTAATTTTTATTTTTTATTTTATATCTCATTATATTTTTATAATAAATAAGGTAAAATTATTTTTTTATTTAGTCACAAATAATTTCCCAAATTGCCTCTAAAATCATGAAACATTAAAATCTTTAATGGCCTTTATCTTGTAGTTTAAAGCAAAAATAAATAAAATAGCTCACAGCAGTAATAGATATTTGATATAACCTTTGATTACAAAAATAATTTTCCAGTTTGGTTGGGTATTTTGATCTTAAATCCAAATTTAAGATTTGTATGAAACTGGCCGTATTGAAGCTTTGAATGTTCATCTTGGAAAGTTTTCCGTTTTAGGACAGTCAAATTGACGGGTTTTAGTTCATATTAAGTAGGTATTAACATAATACTAATTGCATTATTATAACGTAACATTGTTTTCCCAGGATGGCACGGTGAACATGGAGAAGATGACCGAGGCACAGAAAACCGCCTACCTGGAGGCGCACGTGGCCGTGCAGCAGCACATGGCGGCAGCCGCCCAGGCCGCCCGGCGCGAGGCCTCGGGGCCCGCCCAGCCGGGGCCGCCCTCCGCCCCCGCCCAACAGCAGCAGCACCACCACCAGTACAGCGCCGTGGGCTCTCCCATCAAGGTGAGGCCAACATTTGTTTGCTGTAACTAGTCATTACTTGATTCATGCAAGAAACGGCCTTCCACGGTCCCGAGGTAAGACTCTCGACTCACAATCCGAAGGTCGCGGGTTCGAACCCGGCGTGCGCAAATAAATTTTATTTGATTAATTTATGGTATTTCACAATTAATTAATTAAAAATAACATAAAGTATATTTACGGAACGTTCCAGAGTGGAAGATACCCTCAGTATCGCCCTGGTGTAAGACCACCATTCAGAAATGAAATGTTGATTGAAATGGCTTTAGCCGTATATGGTGACCAGATTTTAATGGCCAGGCACTTCCCCACTACATACCGCAATTGGGAATGCCATAGTCTCACTGCCTCCAGACGGGAGCAGCTGGGGACTCTTGTGCGGTATTCATATAAAAAAAAGAAAAAAAGTGTGTTTACTTTATTTTGCGAAATTTATTTTAAATTTAATGATTGTTATGATCGTTTTCTGAAGTACTTGATTTACCACATTATACAATAAAATCATAACCGGGAAAGGGTTTTTAAGTAGGAGATTTTGAACTTTAAAGCTGTTTATAGACCTGACATTTTATTTTTTCTGGCCTTACAAAAAGACTTAAAAAACAACATCTTCTTTATTCCAAAGGCCAAGTGAAGTGTTTTACTCACAGTATTTAATTAAATCATTTAAAATATTTGTGACCTAATTTTCAAACCAAAAACACATGATTTTGCTTTACTTCGTAGTGCTTTATCTGGAAATTGTAATAGTTTTTTTGAAAAAATATTATAATACAGGTAGGTAATAAGAATAAAAAGTAGGTACCCACGTACTTTATCGATTGTCTGAATCTTTCCATATCCAGTTTCAATTTTGAAAAAACATTAAAATTCAAAACAAATTCGCGTTCATTGAACTAAATTTTACGTGACGCATAGACAAAAGAAATTACTTTGGATATTTGATTATATTCCCTTGCTTTTCTAATAATTTGTCTTTTACCGGGCCAATAAGCCCCCTGTTTTCATAATGGTTATTTATTATGACTGTTTACGTTAGAGAAAATAACAACATTGTACTCATTTAGGGAATAACAAACAGAATAAAACATACACAAAATTTAACGTTTATCGTGAAATACCAGATCTATATTTTAAGCGTTGAAGTTTCGTTTTTTTTTTCATAAAAAAATTAATTTTGAAATTGAGGCCAAAATACTAAAATTTGCCTCCAAAATCATGAAAAATCTAATTATTTAATGGCCTTTGGATACCAAAAAAAAAAAAAAAAAAAATTCTCAAATCCGTATTGGACATTTGCTACTTTTGATTTTAAAAAAAATCAGTTTGGTTGGGTATTTTGACCTCAAACCTAAAATTATGTTTTGTATGAAAAGAGCGACCCAGCATTTCCTTGCAGTGTTTTGTTATAATATATTTCGGATATTATTGCAGCGTGTGTCATTGAGACAGAAACAGAACACGTCTGAATGCCCCAAAAATCAAACACGAAAGAATCTTAAGATACTTATTCTTATACAATTGTAGTCATAGATGTATATTTTTTCAGGTTCCCCAAGTCAGTTCAAGCACTGGAGCCACGGACAGTACCTTCACCGTTCCTGATGACGTAGGACTAGGCTATGAAGGGGGCGTCAGGGTTCTTCAAAGTCTTGGAAGCTGGTGAGTCCTTACTACTACATTCCAAATTTAACCTTGTTTCACGCCATCATTCCTCTTGTTCTATTTTATACGTATTCTCTTCGGGGAATCGCCTTAACAAGGGGCCTCTTGATGTTCTTTGTCCTGCGCTACTTTGGCGACCTCCGTTCATAGTGAGCACAACTTCTCCTCGTCTGGAGTTGTTCTCCCAACTGTGCCTGGAGGGGGTAGTCTTCCCTCTAGAATCGCACTCATTATTTTCAGTGGACTTCGGTCTTCTGGTGTTCTGAAAATTTACTTGATCAAGCTACCTCGATTGCGATTTTTCTGTGAGGTGTAGGGAATTGATTTTGATTTTAAGCCCGTTTAGTCTTCTAAATATTCCAAAAGTACAAATATTTAGGTTGTTTGATTTCGTAAATACTGATATTTCTTCATGTTTGCAGTCTTTGAAATCAAGACGAAATGTCAAGTTCTCTATTACCATTTAAACTTTTAAACCGACCATTAAATTGTTTCAATTACAGAATATTATTCTAGAAGACTACCATTGTGTGAATGTCGGATTGAATTTCTCGTTCAATGCCGTAATTTTATTGAATTTATATTTATTGTATTTTTCTAGCGAACAATAGATTAGGTGTACACGGAAATTGATTGTTTGAATCCTTAGTTTGAGTATAATTTTTGTTTCCATCCCTAAAGAAGGCACCTAAGATATGGCTCTTCCAGTCGAGAGCCGCGAATGTCTTTGTTGTTTCACGTTTAGAATATTTTGAGTTGTTAGGTGTTTGGTCTGTGGCTAGGAATGACTACACTACGAATGAAGTGAACCAAGCATCCTTCTGTTCCAGGTCCCCGGAGGTATCCTCGAACATCCCCCGACCCAATCTGATCCCCTTCACGGAGCCGTACGCCGAGGGCGGCAGCATGAACCCGGCCAGCCGCCTCAAGGCGCTGCAGGGCGGCGCGGCGGGCGGGCCGGGGGCGGGGGCCGGCGCGGGCGGGGGCGGGGGCGGCACCACGCACCGCAAGCACACCACCAACTCCAAACCCACGAGCTCCAACAATGATGGTGAGGAAATTTAATAAAAACCTCTCTCCTTGTAGAAAATTCTGCAGATCTTTGGTGCAGGTCATTTTTCACTGATATTATGTGTAGCTGTCAAATTATTGTGTACTAAGTACTGAATTACGCTATTATGTGCGTGAGTACCTGTACCGATATCTTCTTAAAAACCCTCGGTTATTTAGCAAAACTGAAAACAGAATGATTGATAATATACTAAACAATTCTAAATTGCCAAGAGATTTTTGCAATGACCTCACTCGTTTGTTTAATGTATCCTTAAATCAAAATTACTTTAAATTCAACAACATCATTTATGAACAAAATATGGGCTTGCCCATGGGGGCCCCAACGTCACCGTTGGTCGCTGATATATTTATGGATAACTTAGAAAATAACATATTCTCTTGTAAATCTCCTCTCTTAAAAAACATGCTCATATGGAAAAGATACGTCGATGATATATTTTGCATTTGGTCAGGTACGGATCGACAATTAAATTCCTTTCTCCAACTTCTAAACTCTTTTCACACTCAAATACAATTCACCTTAGAAGTAGGTATTAACTCTTCCTTAAATTTCCTAGATCTTACACTTTCTTTGTTAAATAATAGAATTGAGTTCAACGTATACCGTAAACCAACCTACACAGACATAACTATACACAATACATCTAATCACCCAATCTCACATAAACACTCGGCTTTTCACTCAATGGTACATAGATTAGTTTCCGTGCCCCTGTCTAACACTAATTATTCAAAAGAATTATCGACTATTAAACAAATAGCGTCGAATAATGGCTTCGATCCTGACTTAGTTAATAAAATACTCAATAAAAAACTAAAACAAATATCTACAAATAAATTCCTTTACAAAAGTACGCCGATAACAAATAACAATACTCAAAAATACAATTGGCGTAGGATTCTATTTATAAATAATTTTTCTAACCTAAGTGTTAGAAACCTTCCTCTAGAAATTAAACCGGCCTTCTACACAAATAACAATCTTGGCAAATTCTTAATCAATACTAAAGATAAAGATGATAAGTTAAGTCACTCGGGCATATATTGATGATATATGCCCGAGTGATGTCCTGCATTCTATATAGGAAAAACAGCACGAAACGTCAATATTAGAGTCAAAGAACATCTACGCTGTCTAAACGGTAAAGGTTTCTCTGAACTTGCAAACCATTTAATATCAGCAGACCATAATTTTAATAAAATATCAGGAACTCGAATGCTACATAAAAACAGTATAGGTCTTAAATTAGACAATTTAGAAGCTCTAGAGATTAGAAAAACGTTAAATACAAATAAGTCAGAATTCCTACTCAATAACCAAGTTAATCTATCAAATCAAAAAAATACACCCTATAGTCCTATCTTTAACTTGTTTCCGGCCATCCATCCCATCCCATGATATTATGTTTGTGTTATATTGTTATTCTGAGTCCCTTAATTATTTATTTCATCCATATCTAAATATTGTCCTTTATGTTAAAATGTAAGATGCATCAGACTTTTTATTATATTATTGAATACTGTTGCCCATTTACTATATATACACTGTTGTCTCCTTCCCCCTAATTGATATTCATCGTACCTCTGTAAAATTAATTTGCTCCCGTCTAATTATGCTCTTTTGTATTATAATTTATCTTTTTCTGTATAATGTACATTGTTGTCTCCCTCCCACTAATTGTTTACCCTTTGTATCCCTTGCATATTAATTTTGTCTCTGCCTAATTATTTTCTTTTGTGATTTTCTTTCTCCCTCTGTCATTCCACTTATATATAACCGATATCTCTGCCTTAGTAGTTAGTTATTATTATATTATATCCTGATGAAGCTTGGTCGAAGCGAAACCGGTAGATATACAAAATAATAAATTCGTGGTTTAAATACAAAGTGTTTTAATTCTTTTAAATAAAAAGAAAACAGAATAGTTACTACTATTGTTTTCTGCCATGCTTTAAAGAAATCTATCTGGGGTGGCAGTATTTTTTTGTCCAGTTATTTATTTATTTACGTCCCATTTGGACTTTTGCGTGTTATTTTTCAGTTTTCTAGTGAACAACACCGCGACCTGCACCTGGCTTTTTTCTTGTTATTATTTTCTTCAGTTATCTCAGACCACGCATTATTTTATTTGATTTTCTTGGGAAATTTTGCTGATAGTTATTCTTAGCAAAAACTAACATCCCTAATTATGGAATTTACTACAATATCCTCTATTTCGCAAGATTCAAACTTGAAACTTTTCCTGCACTATTTTCATTTTAAAAAAGGATTCTATTAAAAAAATTATATTTCCAGCGATATCCACAAAATAATAATATTTAACGTATTTTACAATGGCATGTTTTTATTATTTTCAGGAAACAAAGCCTTCGAATGCACAGTCTGTGGGAAGGGGTTGGCGAGAAAAGACAAACTCACTATCCACATGCGCATACATACAGGTAAAAATACAAATTATTGAAGTTTCAATTCAAAATCTGATGCTTTTAAAATTAAAAAAAAAATCGTTTAAATTTACCTAAATACTATATTGTTTGATCTGCGCTGGACTCCGCAATGTTCCAAAACTTTTACATTGAATTTCAGTCCAATAGGAATAGGCTAAGACTCATCCCTTGTCTTTATTTTCAGGAGAGAAGCCGTACATATGTGAAGTATGCAATAAAGCCTTCGCGCGTCGAGACAAGCTGGTCCTTCACATGAACAAGTTGAAGCACATCACGCCGTCCAACATCGCGCCGCTGGGCAAGAGGAGCATCACTGTCACCCGTAAGTTGCAACAAACTTGTCATGTCACAATGATCGCAACATACAATATTTTTATCGCAGTGATCCCAGCAAAGCCATAATACAATAATGTTTCGAATGATACGAAACTACTAGGAAAATCTACAGTAGTTTCTATCGGTTGGCAATTTTGTGCGAGAATGGAAATGTGTGGTAACCAATGCTTTTTTTATTCTTCATTTTAAGCACCCAATAAATTGCCAAAGCAGTTTGTCAGCAGGTCAATTTAAAAATTTTAATTTAACACTAAAGCACAAATATAACAAGAAACCACAAAATGCAAAATAGATACAGAAGAATAATCACTTTTAAATAACTATAAGGGGCCATCCATTAATTACGTCACACGAATTTCATGATTTTTTTGACTCCCCTCCCCCCCGTCCCTGTCACACATCGTCACATTTGTGAGACCCCCTCCCCCCTAGAGTGACGTCACATATTTTGCAATTTTACATCTAAAAATAATCAAAACAGTGGAGTTGGTAATATTTTGATGTTTTTCGTCGACATTTCACTAGCTCTTGTAATGATCACATTTACCACAAGGGGGGGGGGGGCGTAATGGTATAGAGAAAATATTTTTCTGACAAACGCACTGCATGTGACGTCATAAAGCTGATGACCTCCCCCCCCCATACCCCTTGCCACACAATGTCACGCTTTTCTACGCCCCCCCCCCTTAATTTGTGACGTAATTTATGGATGACCCCTAATACAAAGGCATTAAATATCCAGACAGACAGATATAACACAGGCAAATTACTGATAATCATATTTATACATAAGATTACAGACAATGTATAAATATGGCTCTCAGTATTTGCCTAATAACAATATTGGACTTCTGCACTTTGGATGCAAAATTTTCGGATGCCTTTTATTTTTTTTTATAACATTGGCTCCACTTAGGAAGCCACGATGAAAAAATCCCTAAGGGCCTACGTCATTTTTGGGTATGCTAGGTGGAGGGTCCTTTTAGAGAAAGAAATGAGAAGAAGTTCTAGGAAGAAAAAAGGTATGAAATGTGGGTAGGAATCTGGGAGTCAATGTGTCTAAGAGTGACGGACGTATGAATCTATGCCTCCCACTGCAGAGTAAGCCGATGGGTTGAGAGAGACCGGCTGTAGAGGTCTAGGTTAGGTCTCCCACAACCGATTTCTCCCAAATTGAATTTGTTCAGATACCAGCGTCTTTTTTAATATGATAACCGATGTGGAAAATCCAAGGCTACCCCTGGATCATTTGTTATTCTTGACACGACATTTGTAATTAGACGTGAAGAGACGCCGAGAGCTTTTTGTCTCCCAATATGAACGGATCACTTCTTCAGATACTTGTAATCAGGATGTCGTTTAAATATTAATCGAACGACAAACTGGTGACCCGACAGTGATCCCCGACAGTTGATCCCCGACAGTTGCTCCCTCCCCCTGAAATTATAATTATTATAAAATTATAATATCGTGTGAACTAAGAACAGAAGAACGGAACGTTTGTTTTTTCTTTCACATTTCCAGTGAAAAAAAACCCTGCGAGAAACGGGCGATCCTTTTGATAGATTCTTCTATCTTGACAAACGGATTGCAATCTTTAGGGATGAAAATGGTGTCCTTGTTCTACCGGTATTTCAATGGAAGATGCTCCGAGAAACTAGAGTCATCGATTCCTTCGACACCAGTGCATAGTCGAGAAACACGCCAAACGCGCGCCCAACATTTGTACACAGTTGACATTTGTCACACGAGGTCGTTTACGTCTACGACTCATTCTTGAGTTCAACAGCTCGCCTGTGGAACGATTGCGGCCTCTGTGTTTTCTCCCTCCTCCAACATGGGTCTCTTAAAGACTCAGGTTCACTCTTTCCTTTCCACAAAAAAAAACCCTTCACACAGCATCCCCAAAGATGTCACAGACCCTGAGGGAAATTATTTTCCTCAAAAAATTGGTTGTCTGTAAAGTTGGTTTACGGACGATAATTTTACGTGATAACGTCAAATAATAACGATAGAGTGGAAGAGAGATAGATGCGTCACAAGTCGAACGCTTAGGCCGAACACTTGTTCCGCGCTCTCGCTTGCACCCTCGGCTCAGGCGGAACGTGACAATGAGTCATGCTTTTTCGTGAGTGCAGCCGGCGTTCATCGATTTATAAGACTTTATCACGTCAAAAAAAAGTGGAAGCCATCCTTTGGCCTTACGAACAAATCATCCCTAGTTCATGCTCAAACTAGGTTTTAGTGACGACTGACTTCATGTTCATTCCCTTCCAGAGTGAAAGATAGTGTTGCGGTGGCTTGCAACAATCAGAGTGAACCAAATTTAGCTGAAACCTGAAACACCTAATTTTTTTGACCTATCAAAGTCATCATAATGTTTTTGTATTCACTAAGCAGAGAACTAACAGATTGCAAAACTTGAAAATCGTATAAAATGATCTATAACAAGGTCTTCAGGTAGATCAAAATCTATGTTTTTTATCCATTGACGCATCGGGTTATCCTATCATGTTATTAGCTCAAACGATAGTCTGTTCCTTGTTTACCGGCTGACAAAAACTCTTTCAATCTTTTATACATTTTCCACAGATTTCCCTTTTAGTATCGTACGCCGTTCTTCCCAATCCACCTCAAAACTTCTGTTGGGCAGTGGGAAAGTCGGGCGGTGCACAGTCCACTGTTATTTCTTGCCATATTTCATAATATCCGTAGTTATAATCTGGTTAACCCAAAAAACTATATTTCTTAACGTTTTTGAAAAGAAAACTTCTTTAGCACCGTTGTGATTTGAAATACCGTTGTGATGAAACGAAAAAGTGACACTAAAAAGAGACAAACACATATATCCGGTAGGATTTGGCGTGAGAATGAGATAGAATAATTGATTTCGTAGCCTCCCCACTCCAGTCTACTTTAGTTTTTTGAAGTTTCACTTCTATCGCGTGTGAAATGCACACAATTAAAAAATATATATGTGTTAAAATATTTTTGTTATTGTTTTTGGGGTGTTATGCCGTGTTTCGCTACCTCCTTCTTTAGCCAACGTTTCGGACAGCGTTACAGTGTCCATCATCAGGGCAGATGACCTGGGTGACAGCGTTACACAGCGTGACACTGTAACGCTGTCCGAAACGTTGGCTAAAGAAGGAGGTAGCGAAACACGGCATAACACCCCAAAAACAATAACAAAAATAATTTTTGGCCGTGAAAACCTAAAAACATACCATGTGTTAAAATAGTTGTTAATCTAACAAAATAATATTATTTCTAATATTAACACACTAAAAATAGGTTTTATTCACAACATCATTAAATTTTTGTTATTTATTTTTGGGGTGTTATGCCGTGTTGCGCTACCTCCTTCTTTAGCCAACGTTTCGGACAGCGTTACAGTGTCCATCATCAGGGCAGATGAGCAGATGATGGACACTATAACACTGTCCGAAACGTTGGCTAAAGAAGGAGGTAGCGTAACACGGTATAACACCCCAAAAATAAATAACAAAAAATACTTTTGGCCGTGAACACCTAAAATCGTTAAATTTTTTTGGGTTGAAAATGGGCGTAGTATGTGCAATAATATGCATTTTGTGAATATTAAGGATAGATGTATCGTTTCTTTATTGTATATATAACGAATAAATGATAGTTTTCCATAGGGTCACAATCCTGTTCAATAATCTATCAAAAATCTTCTTCCAAAACTTTGAATGCAATTTTATCGATAACGCCTCTTTTCCACCCAAAACTTCAGTCTGTATTATCTATTATGTATTATGATCAGAGCAACAAAAAGGCTGGATATCTAAACTTCCACTCTTTTGTTGCAGCGTTGAAACTAGAAGATGTGAAACCTCTAACCATGAATCACGGTACAGGCGGCAAACAACAACAGCAGCAGCAACAGCAGCAGCAACAACAGCAGCAGCAACAGCAGCAACAGGAGGACACCAAACCCAGCACGGCGGACATGCAACAACAACAGGCGCAGCAACACTCGGCGGGCAACTCACATCAACAGCAACAGTTGCAGGTGAGAGTTTTAAACAAAATGCTTCCACTAAGTATTCACACTAATAATAATAATAATAATAATTGGACAATTTGTAGAGCGCCGTTTTTGTGAAAAATCACCTCAAGGGCGCTTTACAGTTTTTTATTTTTTATTTATTTATTTTTTTTTTTTTTTATATTCTTAGAATCTATCTAATTTTATTATTTACAAAAAGATACAGAGCCATACTTACCTGGCAGGTCACTTCCGATAAACACACTTTTTTAGAAAGTTTATGCTTGGGGATGATACGACTTTGCACGTGGAGGACATTATATTGAAAACACTGGACATTGCATGAATTTACCTTTGCTACCCCCATCGCTGTTGCTTTTACATTTATAAGAAGATTAATGCCAAAATTGAATTAGTATTTATTTTGAAAGACTAGTGAATTTAGAGCTCTCTGGGACTGGAAATTTTCATAAAATGACCTTTACAAAAGATTAAAATAAGAATTTGGTTATATTTTACACAATTAGTTGTTTACAACGTCGTGGGCCGTGAAGGCGAAGGTGAAAGGTTTTTTTTAACTTATGGATAAGACTGTCTGAAAAGATGAGTTTTGAGTTTAGCTCTAAATTCCGCTGAATCTGTGATCATTCTTAACTCGTGTGGCAGTCCATTCCAGGCTTTAGGTCCTGACACTCCGAAAGCACGCTCACCGAATTTAGTATCTGGTGTGCGTTTTGGTTCCTTCAACCTTCCGATAGCTGATGTTGCTGCTGACCTGAGGGTTAATTGTCGAGGATTGGAATTTTCTGGAATACACATTTCCGATAAGTAAGCCGGAGCCATTCCGTTAAGGGACTTAAATATCATCCAGCAGAGCTTGAACTGGATTCTTTCGGGACACTTGAGCCAGTGAAGGTTTTTGAGATGCTCAGAAATATGGGAGTATTTAGATACGCCGGTGATAAGTCTTGCCGCAGCGTTGAACACGGATTGTAATTTGTTAATATGATATTTTGGGAGACTAGCATATATTCCGTTGCAATAATCCAGACGTGAAACAACGTACGAATTGACAAGTAATTTAGTCGCTTCTGTTGTCAAGTTTCTCCGTACTGCTTTAATTTGCCTTAATTGAAAGAACCCCGTACTTACGGTTCTGTTCACTTGAGTTTTAAGGGAAAAATCAGCGTCCAGATTGACACCCAGTAGTTTTATGCATGCCTTTGGAGTGATATCACTTCCTGAAATAGTTATTGGGGAATTATCAATGTTACGCTGACGTCTGCTTGTGGCGGTCCAGAGAAACTCAGTCTTTGCAGGATTTAATTTCAATCTATTTGAGGTCATCCAGCGAGTGATTGCTTCTAGACACTCAGTTATGCGATTTTTAAGACTGTCTATTTCCTCTGGTAAGCAGTAAAAGTAAACTTGCTGGTCATCAGCGTAGCAGTGGGATAGAAGACCAAATGATTCGATAATTTTAGCGACATCATTTGTGAAGAGGATGAAGAGAAGTGGGCCCAGAACAGACCCCTGGGGAACTCCAGATGAAAGGGTTGCATATTTAGATTGGTTTTTCCCCACTTTTACGGTTTGTAAGCGGTTGTCCAGGTACGACTTCAGCCAGTTCTTAACACCGCAGTTTAAACCAAAGGATTCTTCTAATCGTTTAATAAGGAAATCATGGTCAATTGTGTCAAAAGCGGCACTCATGTCCAAGACTGAAAGAAGTGCCAGTTTGCCACTACTACCTGTTTCTCCGCTACCGATAAACCAGTAGGCGAGATTACAAAACTAAAATAATCAAGGAGATTCTGTGAGAAACGGGTAAGTATAAGAAAAGTACTGATAAGAGAAAATTAGTTCGATTCCAGGCTTTGCAAGTTTCATATCGTTTTAGAGAGTTTTACTGTTTTAGAACAAAGATAGATTTTTGATGATTGGAGTAGCGTTTAGCACAAATATTTCTGATTGATGCTGTAATATTCAAATCGAATTAAATTTTTTTTAAAAAAATCGGGTGTATAACAATCCTTCTTGTTGCTTCTAGTTCTAGAAAAAGGCTAAACTAAATAATATCTCAGTTTTGCCGATTCTTGACTCTCACCCTTCCGAAACCGACTCTTCTTTTTGAGGTCTTCCGCTAATCTCTTCTAATGCCACCACTGGTTCCATTTTCTCAATCAGGAATGCCTTTAAATTTCAACAATCATCGGTTATTTTCGATGTATACCCAGCATCGTCCAATTATTTGTGATTGGAGATATTGATTTCTGCATCAATGTTTTTTTTTGTTAGAATTTTTCGTTGTTCTTATGATTATCATCAGAAATCTAAAAAACAGTGGCCTTAATCTAAAACTTTTGTCTTATCCCCGTCTCTCATTAAAATTCTCTCATTAAACATATCATTGAGTTCAATTCCTCCATTTTCTCAAATATAATTGAGAACATACCTAATTGGGTTAGTATTGATATAGCCAACAGAATTTTCCATCTGTCAATGTGCATAATAATTGAGAGAGAGTTTTGTCTGTTTTGTAGTTGATCACGGTCACGGATTTCGTTCCCCTTGGTTGGTGAAATATATTATGAAGTAAATGTGTTTCAATTCGATCTGGGTGTTGTTATTGCAATGTTTTTGTAGTCAATGTTGCCAAAGATAATAATAATTAGCTCTTGTAAAATATTCTGTTTATTTCAAAATAACTGTTCAAAGATTGTCGAGTTAGAAAACCTATTGAATTAGTGATACGATATTTCTTTCATAATTATACTAACATCGGTTTTACGTTGATTTTATACCTGGTAACGATTTTGTAAAAGAATGAGTCTTCTGTGGGGGAGTTTTTGAATTATTTCCTCAATACTATGTTTAATATTATTTGCTGTTGTGAAATGGCTTTTCCTCAATAATACCAAATCAACCATTTTCTTGCCGTTTGTTATGTGTAATAAAATGTTCGACTGCTGAAATGCTTTTCACCCCTTGAGAGTGCCCAACTATAATAGCAGTTCACTATAATACTATAATAGCAGTTCACGAAAATTATGCATAGGTACTTTACGAAGTAGGTAGTGCAATGTATATCTCGTATTAACACAGATTTTTAAATAATTCGTTAGTCTCTCAGAAAATGCTATTTACAAAATAAATCGGCATAAAACTCAATCGAATATCAATCAAATGCCAAAAAACACTCTTAATAAGAACCGTTTACTCTGCTACTCGATTTATTTGTAATTCTCCCATATGTACCTGCCCACATAATATATAAAATTTAGTATATTTTTCGTTGAGTATGATTTGAAACCCAAATAAGCACGATAGCCAAACCCTATATAGTTTCTATTCTACTAGCTGCACCACCACGCCGGGTCCAACTCCATGGTGGTGAGCTGGTCGTGCGAGCTGTGCGGCCGCATGTTCAGCACGCGCGAGGAGTGGACCGCGCACGCCAAGTCCCACCTGGGGGACAAGATGCTCCTGGGCCAGGGCTCCAGCAGCGCCAGCCCCCAGCAGGACGGCAAGATGCAGCAGCAACAGCAGCAGAACCACCAGGTATTGGGATCTGGATCTTACTTTTGGAACGACCTGCGCAACACCACGGCGGCCAGGAGGGGATCCTGGTTGTGCTAAAACCTCACAGCCAAAAGAGGACTAATTCTCTCTTCCGCGATAGGGGAACTTAGCTCGAGACTAACATTATTTCTTTCCCCCCGTATCCTTGTTAAATCGCGACAAAAGAAGCAATAATTATTTCTTCCATGATCGAGGAACTTCAATCAAGACTCTTTTCTTTTCACTTGATCTTGGTTGCGTTTAGACAAAATAATCAAATCTTTTTTCCATGATCAAGGAACAAGATTTGGTTCTTTTCTTCCGGATTTTCATTATGCTGAGTCCAAAGAAACGATTCTTTTTTACTTGACCGGAGCACTTAATGTATTATGATTGCTTTGAAATCAAATTTGCAATCTTTTGTAATCGAGGCACAAGACTTGTTTCTTTTCGCTGATCTTTTATTTGTCCTTCATCCCCATTTTAATCATACTCTATCTCAACAATTTGTTTTTCTTTTGCAATACGATATTATTTTCTAATATTTTTTTTCATGTAATGTGTAATAGTCAAACTCATTATTAATCACAAGCTTCTCATTGGGCGTTAGTTTTTCGTAGTTTTTTTTAATGTTTTAATTTTTCATTTTAAACACACCATTTACAAAATAATAATATACGGTGCCTCGAAGGATCTCTCATCTGCATGCATGAATGTTGTGTGCCGCACCATCCTACATAATTGCACCACTATCATTTGTAAAATGTCTATTTTTGTAAGTAAGCTAACTGTAAGCCAATCATGTCCAACATGTATTTTAAAAAAAACTTATTTTAATGAATAATAATATTTCCTATGCAGCCTTGATAATGTTATTGTAAATTCTGCGGAAAAAGACGAGTACGAAAATAATAACAAGTATTTTTACTAATCTGTTCCAACAATTGGACATAATTGGTAGAATTCTTCCTTTTGTACAAAAATAAAGAAACCACTTTCTTGACAATAAACATTGCTAAGCCACTATCAGTGCTTTAAGTATATAAACGAATATTCAATGCATAGTACCTTGAAACTTATATTACAGATTTATAAAATATAAATAAAACGAATCATAAATCAATATATATAATGTCTATTTTTATATTTATTACATTAAAAGCAAGATCAAGCGAATTGTAAGCTCCAAAAAATCATGAAATCATTCACAAATATTTGTAATTCATAAGGCATTCGATACTTTTAAAGATCTAACCTGGTCTGGTTATGCCGGGGCATAAAAGCTAGACAACCTACCGTTTAGGATTGCATAGTTGTTGATAGCTACTTTAGAATCTATTATTTGGAAATCTGTGTCTTCGGAATTCAAATCCGATGAGAGGTAGTGTTGGAATGTGATCGTGGTGTGTGCACGTGGCGCACGTGTAGGTGGTAATGTGTTCTCAGGCTCGGCTTCTGTGCTCCCAGCAGCAGCAACAGCAGCAACAGCAGCTGGGCGGGCTGGGCGCGCTGGGCGGGCTGGCCGTGGAGCAGGCCTACTTCACGCCGGCCTACTCGCACGCCGTGCACGTGCCCGCCCATCAGCCGCACCACCTGTGCCTCATGTGCCGCCAGGAGTTCTCCGGCAAGGCCGAGTTCATGTTCCACGTGCGCGGCCACTTCGAGGGGAAGGTCACGGACCTGACGGCCGCCGACATGCTCGCACGCAGCCTCATGGACAACTCGGGACTCTGCACGTAAACGTAAGGCGTAAGAGTTTAACCACCCAGCTTCGAATGCGGTGTTTAACCACCCAGGGTTAACTTTGCCCATAAAATGGTCGCATCTACCAAGCAAGGTCGACTTTGCGCAAAAAACAGCGGGTTTTTTTCATATCCAGGTCGACTCTGCACGTGAGGCATTGGCGTTTTCCCGCCAAGGGTCAACTACTCATAAGACAACGGTGTTTACCACACTTGTTTGATAAATGCCGAGTTTAATCTCACTGCGAGAAGACAGCGGTTTTTAGTCGCACTTTGCACATAAGACTGCGATATCTAACCACACAAAGGGCCGGCCCCGGGCCAAACATCTCAAGGGCAATTTCCTTGGCTCTTTGGCGCCTTCGCAAGACGGTGCCCGGAGCGGACCGCTCCAATTGCGCCTGCACTTGGCCCGTCCTGACCACATAGATCAATTTTGTGTATAAACCAGTTCAGTTTTACATCCTAAAGCCGACTTTGAACGGCAGTGGTATTTAAACACCCAGTGTCGACTATGCGCATAGGACAAATACAACAGTGTTCAACTCTGGGTCAACTTTGCACATAGAAATGCCTTTTTTATTTACTGTTCAGGGAGACTTTACTCACGAGGCATAGACAGGTAAATTATCGATGTATTTCATCACGTGAGGCATTTACTGGTGTCTGGTGTCTGCGTATCTTGTGGTCCCCATACGACGGTCTTTACGTAAATACCACCTGCTCCATAAATGCACTTAACCTAACATGTACGTGATTATTTTATTCGGACTGAAAGCGGAATAAAAAAAAAAACAGAATAAAAATTTGTACCTACGTAATGATTTAACACTGTTTTCAAGTATCTCTCCGAAAGTTTATTCTTCCTTAAATATAGATATTATATATCTGAAGTTTTTAAGATTTTCATGAGAAAACTTCAAACAATACTGAAACTGTTTTATAAGGCTGGTTATGTAATGTAAAATTTGATTTAAAAAAACACCTAACGATTCTCGTAAAATAAATCCAACGTATTTATAGAATAATGTAAATAAAACCCTTGACTTGAATGTAATTTATTTGAGTGGAAAACACAAATTATGTGAAAATGACCTGTTTAATACGAGTGTAAATATAATTTAATTATGTGTCATCAAAGTGACTGAATCGAAATCGAAACTCATTTCATCCTTCTGCGAGGGAACTTTTTATTTAGTTTGTGAATAATTATACAGTGTACGTACAATGCTCGCTATTTCAATTAGTGTACCAATCATTGATTTAGTGTAAGCGGAATACTCATCGTGTATTTTAATTGTCATTTATTTTGAGTAAATAATCTCTTGTTAAATTAAATGAGTTATATTCAATTGAACAAATTAGTCTTCATTTTCCTTTTGTTGATGATCAGAGTTTGAAAAAAAAAATTGCATAAATCCTACGAATAGTTGGAATTAAAAATATATGTCTTTGTATTGAACGCGAAAAGTTTAACATTGAAAAGTATTATCGGTGTTGAGATAATGTTGGAGGCTTGTGGGAGATGTTAGTTGAATGTTGTAATTGAAATGTGAAATATTAGTTAGGTTTGCTGAAAAGACTTTGAACTTCCGGCTATAGGTGGGGACATGAATGCAATATTAAATAAATAATAAACCTTTTTCGGTTGACGCTCTCAGAGACGCCGCGCCGCACCGTTAGTTTCAATTTAAATCCTTAAAAATACATTGACTTTTTATGTCCAATGATAAAAAAGAGAATTTTCGAATAGGAATAGGAGTGAAGAATGAAGTAAGATAATTTTGATTAGAATCGACAAGAAAAAGAACTGCTGTTTGTTATCAGAATATCATCATTCGGTTTTAAAACCGTCGATGATCAATAAAACCGTCGATGACTAATATGATCAATAAAACTGTCGATGACAAATACGATCAATAAAACCGTCGATGACTAATATGATCAATAAAACTGTCGATGACAAATACGATCAATAAAACCGTCGATGGCGAATATGATCAATAAAACCGTCGATGACTAATATGATCAATAAAACCGTCGATGACTAATATGATCAATAAAACCGTCGTTGACTAATATGATCAATAAAACCGTCGATGACTAATATGATCAATAAAACTGTCGATGACTGATATGATCAATAAAACCGTCGATGACTAATATGATCAATAAAACCGTCGATGACGAATATGATCAATAAAACCGTTGATGACGAATATGATCAATAAAACCGTCGATGACTAATATGATCAATATAAATTTTATAGAACTAATTATTTATTTATATTATTTAAAACTGATTTGAAAATTAGTTATCGGTATGTCGAAAATATCGCCTTTAAAATAATATGTAAATAAAATGACTTAAGAAATTGCCTGATATTTTTTTACTACTGAAAAAATAATAAGTAGTGATGATAATATTTTGAAAGGTTCAAATCGTATCTACATACGGTTGGATAATATATCATTATTTATCTACATGCTATTTGCTAACAAATCCTGGATGATGTACATTTTCTTATGTAGGAACTATATATGTATTAATTTCTGTTCGTTATGTAATGTGGTAAAATGTGATACTATTCATTTTAGCTCTAAGACATATGAAGTAGTTTTTTTTTTGTCAATTAAACGAAATATTTCTTTTGCTTTTAAATTCATTTGTCATAACAGCATCTTGTTTTTAAAGTAACATCAAATTCTGTATGTACTCTAAGACTCGAAAAATAATAAATAAACTATTTGCGTGTTATAATTACCATTGATTTCAATAAGCATTAAATTGATTCAATCAAAATTTAATTTGTAAGTTGGTACCCATGTAAAAAAAACGTCATGGGAAATAATTATTTTTGTTATTAATTTACATTTTTTTCTTTTTATTGTGTAATTATTTGGTTTTGACCTCAACGCATCTAGTACTTACAAATATTTAATCTATATCATACATACAGTATAAAGAGTATTATTTTTAATACAAATATGAATACTTCATATTGTGTAATAAATATTTAAGCAGTAGCCTATCTTTAATGATCGTTGTTGTAAATTATTTTTGTTAGTTTGGATATTCGATAATAGACTTATGTATGCCATCAGCTCATAGCTCAAATAATCAAAATAAACATTAAAAAATAAATAAAGGTGTTTTCATAATAAAAATGCTCCATGTTTCATCACCATTTTAGGTTCTAGGGGATAATTCTGCCCATTTTCAGAACAAGGAGTTCCTACAATTTATATTAAAAAAATAATATTTTACTAAAGGATGGTATTTTCTAGACTCTAGAAAATACCATCCTTTACTAACCTAGAGTAATAAATTTCAAGTAAATTTTGAAATAATTTCACTTTATTGATGATTGTCGTCGATCTACAATCTAGAATCTCGATATTAACCTACAATCCACCTTCTTCCTACACTTTTGAAAATCGGTCCATCGTACACAGAAAATACCATCACCTTATAATTTCTCTGTTTAATTTATCAATAAAGACACTTTTTATTAAAGGTTAAACAAAGAAAAATCACTGAAAGAAGGAATAGCTAGGTGCATATTGCAAATCTGCTGATTTTAGTGTAAAAACACTGTATTTGACATGTTAAGCATTGAAATTTCTGCAGATTTTTTAATTGAAACCAAAATTCTAGTGCATTTTTTCAAACGCAAAAAGATGCCAAATACCATAATTTTACATTAATCAAAAAATTCTCGGATTTAAGCAAGTCTGCATCTTTGAGTATGTACCCGAAATTAGAAAACAACTATTTTTAAAATGGAAATAGTAGAAAAGCAGAATTAAATATCTTTCATGAAAGTAAATCAGTCATTGATGGTAAAACAAAGTTTTTGTATCAAATATGTGGTGAGTTTACAGAAAGTATTACAATTCTGTACAACATAAGAGAAAGTTTCAACTGATATTGGATGAAGATTCACTGCCTTTCTCGGCAATTGGCTATTGAGATTTTCATTACAATTAATTCTTTAACGGAAGAAAGAAATTAATGACTTTTGAAAGATGAGCCTCGTTAATTCTTTGCTTTGTATTGTGGCTGAATTCGAATGTCTGTAACTATGTCTATCAATATTATGATTTGGCGTAAAGATTTCTTAGAAGATAAATTATTAAGCTAAAAACAAGTTTTCTTCAACAAATCGAATCAGTACCGAAGAGGGGGAAAAGTTAATAAGAAATGTCTAAAATCTAAGGATTAGTTTAAGTCTGGATGCAAAATGTTTCCATAATAATCATCCTCGACACTTTGAAAATGGACTAGTTCAATTAAACACGAAAACGAGTAGGCCATTTAAACTAAAATAAAATCGTTAGTCACCTGACTTGTTAATAATTTAAACAAGTATGGTGTGATAACGCAAAATAAATTATTATGTTGTTAAAATTTAAAAACAAAAGTTTTTTTACATCACAGAGTTAGGTACTGTATTTCAAAAGATCAGCGCCTGAACTTAATGTAAAGTATGGTAAGTGTTTAGCGTAAAATGTACATTTATTAGGAAAGACCTGGTCTACACTTGATGTATGACTTAGGTTATGTTTTTTGGTGTTTATGGCGCTAAACAGTGATGCGCTACTTCTTTATTGACGAAGTTTCGAATAAATCTGTGTCACCTTCAGAGTAGATGACAGAAAAGCCCCTGGCAAGTCTGAACTGTGTACGGCCAGAAGAAACGAATCGCCAACTGACTGCGGTGTCGTTGAGAAGTGGGAGCTGTAGAAAAGATCTTGAACAGATCCAGATTAAATTAAGGGAAAATACGTTAGCCACTAACTCGTTACCAATGCTATCATTTTACCATAAGAAATCGTCTAAAGCAGACAAATAATCACGGACTAAAGGCGGTGGAAATATTAAATTAAATAACATAACCCTGAGTTGGGTAAAGTTAAATAATTCTACTAATAAAACTACTCGCGAAACTCCGAGTTTGGTAGCCCATCAAAACGTGACTCGAGTCCGTTTACAGTTTTATACCCTGCGGCATTTGGCAACGTTTTTCGCGTTGCACCGCGACGTCTCGTGACGTCCTTGGAGCGTCGCGTGAACCATGAACGTAGCAGGTACTGTTCAGTTCAGGAAGGTTTGGCACTTGCCTGCCGGTTAGCTGGTACCAGCTACCAGCTGGTCCCGGCTTCGCCCCGCCAATCCACCGTATTTGACTTAGTTCAGTGCTCCAGTACTATCGCCACTCTCTAAACGCGATGACATGAAAATCGCAGCTGCGAGATTTGCACGTTTTTTCAGCGGTGCGCGGGGCCGAAAAATAAACGGAAATCGCTCATTGTTCGAAGTTAACACGAGTTCTAAAAATCGAATAAAAATAAAAAAAAGTTTTTTAAATAACACAATATTTTTTTATAAAAAAAGTGATTGTTGTGGTTCGTTAAAATACAGTTCAAGAGTTTTAGATTTGTAACTTAATGTTAAAATATCTATTACTATAGTTGATTAGGTACAAATTAACAATAAGTCAAGTGCGAAATGCATGCTGATCTTAGAAGCACGGAGTAGCAGGTTTGGTGTTTTTCCAAGTGAATTAAACAAAAAAATAAGGAACGAGCAAATCACAGTTTTTGTAAAATAACAACAGGAACTAAAAATAATTCATCTTTATTCCAACGTGATTGTGTGGAGTGTGCAAGATCATGTAAATACTATATTAGTAAGAATTTATTACAGAAACCCAAATTAACTTTATATTTTTTCATTTGCTGTTCATGTAGATAATAGTGGGTTCGGTAAAGCAATGTGATTAAAGTGTGCATGCAAGTTATTGTTCGGATAAAAAGTTTAACCTAAATGGAAAAGAGTTTAGTTCCGCTCACCGAGCGCGTGAAATGCGGAGTGGTAACATAATAAATAAAACATTGCATGTGAAAACGAAACCAGCCGATGAGCTTGCCGAGAGGCCCGCGACCTAAACTCTTCCATGATGTAAGAATCTTCCTGAGGACCGTAAAAAGAGAGGTAGGACTATTCTTTATAATAATTCAATTCAATGTAGTAGTCCTTTTACTTACGCTTGCTTTGAAACAACAGACAAATCTGCAGTAACAACGGGTATCAACAACAATCGCCGTTATTTGCAAACTGTTGTTGCTTGATGGCTTGATCGTTCTAAAATGCTTACAAAAAAATCTTCCTTATCACTTATCACAAGATCTTGTACGAAAACGAAAAATATGTAAGATAATTTAATGATGACGTTAC
Organism: Glyphotaelius pellucidus; assembly: GCA_936435175.1. Taxonomy (NCBI): domain Eukaryota; kingdom Metazoa; phylum Arthropoda; class Insecta; order Trichoptera; family Limnephilidae; genus Glyphotaelius; species Glyphotaelius pellucidus. Next base: position 26,280,597 of record OW386538.1, on the reverse strand, counting down.
ACACGACCTCTATCTGGGACCACTTTAAATTTGTCTTATTGGGTGAAGGCGAGGGCAGTGTTGTCATTCAATTTCCACAGGGGGTTTTTTCACAGTAGCTCCACACAGGATGCTCTGAGGAAAAAAATCCCTCAGGGCCTATATCATCTTTGAAGATTCTGTGAGGAGAGTCTTTTTGAGGAAAGAAAGGAGAGGAAGTTCTGAGTAGGAAAAAGGTATAAGGGATGGGTAGGAAACTGGGGGTCAATGTGTCCAGGAGTGAGAAACATATGAATCCACCCCTCCCACTGCGGTGCAAGTCGATGGGCCGAGAGTCCGGCTGGAGAGGTCTAGATTAAGTCTGCCTCAAGCAGTCCCTCCCGATCTGGACCGCCACGCAATGGGTGAGGAAACGCTTTCGCCACCAACACCTAAACAAACCTCACTCCAAGAACCCAGGCACCCCTTCTAAATCACCAAACGTAGCCAACCACTTGGGGTGACCTGTGCCAGAGGTGTTGGTTATCCAATAAATGGTTCCCGGAGCGGCGTTACCCATACCCGCCTCCCAAATTGATTACTTGATGATTTTTACTTACGATATGTTTTTAATAATGTTTTTTCATAATTGCACCCTTGTGGCGATTTTTACCAAGTCAGCATTAAGGGTCCACTATTCGAATTTCGACCGATTTCTTACATATCTCCCTTAAACATTTGAAGTTTTTAAGCTCTTAAAAAATATATATTATTTTTGAAGATAATATCTAGATACATTCCACGCCGAAACGCAAATTATATGAAATTCCCTCGATAAAAAAAAACGCAATGTACGCTCCGAAAATTATTTAAAACAAGTCTATTTCTTTTATTTTACAAGTTATATTTGTGAAAAAATTCACAATGTTTCTTTAAATGATACTTAAGATACGTTCCAAAAGATTTTTGCTCTATTTTAAACGAGTCATGTTTTATTAAGCTTTTTAGCCATTTTCGCTGCGATTTCATCGCTTAAAATGTTAGCGCGCTCTTTCCAACATTCGTAATTACAAATCTCTCCATCTTCTTCTTTTTCAGCCGAATAGCGCCGCCTTAACCATATTATCCAATTGGGTTTTTTGTTCTTATCATGTTCATATAATGTTGCAGTTCTTTCTTACACACAAAATAACAAAAGTCGATGATTAAACAAACGGTGAACGTATGTCTGCAGACCAAGGATTCACTTTTTGTTTTAGCTTGGAACTTTTTGCTTTTTCATTTTGCTTGTTTCGCAACTTTACTGATTTTCCAATGGAACCAACTAAATAAATAAAATGACCAATTTCAAATGAAAACTTGTGCACAGTAAACACTCACACATATAAATTTATTTATTTACGCCATTAGAACTTTATTACATAATTCAAGCGTTAATTAAATTAATGTAGACGTATATACAACATTAAAGAAATAAGAGAAGAACATGATGAACCAACCCGTAATACAACAAATTAAAAGAAAAGTGTCACAACCATGAGCTTCGAACCACTCGTTGTCTGAACAATATTCATATAAAAGTTCATAATAGACGCAATTTAAGGAGTCATAATACATTCCATCTTTAATTATTTAATAACAATATTTCATAATTTAATCCACTGTCTCGAATGTGACGTCTATATAATACCATTGAATGTGACCATGTAGATATCTAAGCAAACAGTCTCAGATATTTCAAAAAGTAAATTAACAATCTTCTACCATGATATGTCATGGAGAACAATTATGTGATTGCTCTATTATCATTTTGTTTTATTATCTTTCTTTTCTTTCTCTGCAGGTTATGTTATATATTTCATTTTGTAGTAACAACTAAACATTGATTACACATGCTGTGAACATTTATAATTGGAGTGTTAATACCTATGTACATCCCAATGTCAATTTTATAACTTTAATAATTGTTAACACTCTATAAATGATTCAAACAATAAATAAATAAACAAAGATACCAATAGCTTTGCTCACAAAGCACTCCTTTTAGGGTGAATTGCCTATTTAAAAAAATAGAAAAGTGAAAACAACTACAATATAGTGAATAACAAAACACATGTAAATGTAATGTAAAATGAAAAGTATTGGGGAAAATCAACATAAAAAGTGAGATACATTTTATATTTATATTACGCTAGTTTAACAAAACGTGAGTAATTTTAATTTTAATGTGATATAAATGAAAAAATCAAGAGAACTGAATTTACTTCCAAGATATGTTACCTGTATACCCATTATTATAAGAGTGAAACACAATCATGATGTGATAAGTTCATTTAATGTGATTCTTATAAGAATTCATACTCTTCGCTTTCATAGATGGCGCGAGTTTAATTATTTTAGGTAAAAACGCTTTTCCGAGTAATGAATGCATTAACCACTCCGGTCTATTAAGCTTGTTTACACGACATATAACAATAGCAGTCAAGCACAATAAGCTTGTTTTCAAGCTAACGCGTATGTTCCCACAGAAACCGTTTTAACTCCGTTTTTGTTCTAACCCTAAAACAAAAAGGAGAATATCTATAACATAACACACTGCACATATCTATTCGGCGTTGCCCATAAAAATAAATATAAAATACTTATTTTGTAGAAACAGTTTTCACCTACCAAATCGCATACGCGCCGTAAGAGAGTGTTAATTTTTTATTCAATATTATTGTATGAAATGGTAAAAAACTGAGGTGACAAAATTGTTTATTAAACATTTGTACGATATAATAAGTATTTTTTTACATAATACGTGATTTTAGTACCGTTTTCACGTAAATACTCATTTTTTTATGTTTTCATCCTAAATATAAATATTTACAAATTTTTGTATTTATTTGTAATATTATAATTTGAGAGCAAAATTTAAGACCTTTTAAAAACAGTTTTTAGTATTCGAATACGTTTAGAAATATTTCATTTATCGAGCTTTTATTGCAAAGAGGAAAAATTAAAAATTTTTATCAATTTTGACAGTTCATTAAGACTAAAACCTGTACAGAGGCGATAGACCGGATTGGTTAAAATGTTAAGATGCATTAATTGTTTGCGCTTGTACATAAGCAATATAAATATGATTAAATGGTTTTGTTCATAGTCAAACTCAAATCTTTCCAAAAAGGTTAACAAATATAATATTGTGTCGGAGATTCAATTCAATAATAATAATAATAATAATAGTTGGATAATTTGTAGAGCGCCATTTTTTGTGAAAAATAACCTCAAGGACGCTGATATTGTATTTGTTAGCCTTTTTTGTAAGATTTGAATTTGTTTATGGACAAAACTACACATTCAAATAGTTTTGTCGGGCGCAAACAATTGACTCATCTATTTAAAGCATCGTAAAAAGCGTTTTTTGCTAAAATAATTAAACTCGCGCCACCTATGGAAGAATGGATTGTGAATTCTTTTGAGTATCACCTTAAGTAACATTAATAAATAATTATTTAACTTACTTATTTTGCGTCGAGGCGTGTGATTACGTAAAAATTAAAAAAATGTAATAAATAATTAAAATTATGTTACAATTTTGTCATATCCACGAACAACAATTTAACTTACTAAAGTCCACAATATTTAAATAATGTTAAAGTGCTGTAAAACGTTTTCTAACCGACGCAATCCAATGTTGTTATCAAAAACCGAAGCATCACACAACACGATAGCATAAGTTTACATTATTCACATTCAATACTTATAGATTATTGTTGCTTATGTGGTATTGAATGTATATTACTATGTATGTGACTATGACTGATATAACCTGAAAAGTAAAAAAAAAAGCATTAGTTCGCGTTAGCAATTTTTTTTAAATGTGAGTCCCATTTGCTCTCAACCGTCTGGAGCCAAGTTGTGAGGAGCGGTAAGTTGTGAGGCTGGAGGTAGTGGGAAGGGGAAGGAGATGAGAAAAGTGGATAAGGAACCCGGCTATTCAGATCTGGTCACCAAACACGGCTAAAGCCATTTCAAACAACGTTTCGACTCTAAAGCTGTTCTCAAAACAAGGCACATGCTTCACTGGGGGAGGGCAATTTTTGGGAGCAGTGCTCAAATCACTAAATGTTAACATTTGTTACATTTTTTTGTTAAAAAATCGCATTGTTTAAATGCATTTCATGTTTAAAAATAAATTGATTGTGCAATCCTGATTTTCTCATGAAAAAAAAACAAGGTAATAGCGCAAATGTCCATACTACTCATTATCAAACAGTATTACTAGCCTAGCGACTGTACGGTTGAAATTTAAGAATCCGGTTAAGAATACAACTTTGACGCCGCGCCTTACGCAAAACCGTTTTCGCAAGTAGAGTTTGTATACAAATCTACTTTAGTAATATAACGGAATTAAAGCAATGCCAAAAGATGGCACCTCTTCCGTTAACAGCTAGCGGAGCTGGCAGGGGTAGGTACTATTGCATTTTTAATTTCGTGAATCTCTCCGGATATGGATAGATTGACGATTTTATGATTTTTATTGTAACTGCCAGTTGTGAATAATAATTATGACGTCATACTTTAATATAACTGTGTCCCTCTAACTCTCACTGAATCCCAGTGGATACGAGGAACTGGCTATTTTAGGAACCAGTTCCTATCGGATTATAAAATGGTCACCAACACTCAAGCTGGGCGAAATCGAACCAAAATCGCCCGCAGGGCCTAGCAGCAGCTCCGCATGTTTTTAACTGCTAGTTTTTTATTAATATATGTTTAATTCGTAGAACTTTATTTCATTTTTGAAACACCAAATTTGAAAAGTTGGAAAGCCACTGGGCGCACTAGCCCCGCATGCCGCACACTACTCGCAGCTATTTTATTTGTTGCATAGTTACCCATTATGGCCATTATCCAGCAAGCCAAATGGTGCATGAAGTTTCCGAGAGGATGTTTTATAAAACATTGTAACGGACTTATCCAATCCACTCAAGGTTTAAAACTATTTTCAAATATGTACAATATACTACACAAAGTAGAAACCTGTTATCATCTAAAACACAATAGCGAAGCCGATTAACCATAGCTTAAAAAAAAAACTTTGTATATGGCAGAAAACCACCAAACAAAATAATATTTTTATAAGCGGAAGGCTAATTGGACTACCTCTGAATTATAGAAATATCTCAAGTTTGTCATACCCTAACATTTTTTACGAATGTATAATTTAAAAAAATATATTAAAGTAAATTAATATATATTAGTAGGTACCCACCTACATAATTTTTACAATGATTCCACGCCCCTATCAATTTGGTGATTTCACTGTGAAAACCCTCCCGCCTTTAAAAGGTTTGCGTTTCCTTTACATTACACTGTCTTATACATTACAAGCGTTGTAATTTATTATCTGTTAGTTCATATCATTCCAGCGGTAGCCTGTAGGGGGAAATTGCCCTGATAATATCTAACCTGGTAACAGCCAACATGATGATAGCCAACCTGATGATAGCTAACCTGATGATAACCAACCTGATGATAGCCAACCTGATGATAGCCGACCTGGTGATAGCCGACCTGTTGATAGCCAACCCGATGATAGCCATCCTGATGATGGCCAACCTGATGATAGCCAACATGACGATAGCCAATCTGATAATAGCCAATTTGATGGTGGCAACCCGATGATAGCCAACCTGATGAAAACTAGCCTGATGATAGTCAACCTGATGATAGCTTACCTGATGATGTCCAACCTGATGATAGCCAACACGATGATAGCAACCTTATTCTAGAGGAGGATCTCCTTGCAACAGATAAATATGATTTCATATCGGGACCCAATATATTATCATTTGCTAAATACAGACGCTAGGATTTTTTCAATCCCAATGTGAACAGAGCATAATGGTAATTGCTTTAGTTAGTGGAAACTTACCCCGTAATACGACGTCAAATTCACAGGAAAAAAACCAAAAACGGAAATTTCTGCCTTTTGCTGCAATAATTGGAGACCACAAACAGCCAACTAAAAATGCATTAAAAATTGAACCGAACATTTTGATATGGTAAAATATATATTAACATTAGTACAAATATTATTATCCAAGAATTTTAAAAACATCAAACTACGATAGAGTGGTATGTTTTTTAAAAGCTTAACAAATTTTAGACAAAATTTACAAATTTGAAATTGTTCCGAAATATCCACAAAATTCTAAAAAATAAGTTACTGCACACAACTGGCATCTTTTTTACTACGTAAATTATTTGGAAAAAATACTCCTTTATTATACTTACAATTCGCTTAGATTTTTCATCACATACTCTCAGCGTGACTTTATTAAAAAGTGCGGCGCAGCGCTCAGCCTGAAATAAAATACTATTCTTACTTTGTCGGTTACCAAACATCTTGTAGGAAAAGTTTGCTATTACTGAAGGAAAGGTTACGTCGTAGGAAAGGCACAAGGGGAATAAATCGAATGTGAATAGATGAAGTAGTCATGAAGAAGAAACCAACACGGTTAATAGTGTTAGAGTCAAACAGATACCAAGTGCGCTCCCAAAATTTCAAACGGGGAAGAACGTTCTTCCCCGTTTGAAATTTCGGGAGTGCACTTGGTATCTGTTTGATTATAGTAGCTATGTAAATGCGGATGATATGAAAAGTTCGTTCGATTCAACAACCGACAGCATTGACCTAGTATTTCTTGGTCCATGACCGACAACAACAACATTGGCAACTTGAGGATTGACAAACTCGCGAATTAAGTTCAAAATGTGTTGAGGACGACATATTCGTCAAATATTTTTATTACTGCTACAGGACTGCTACTACAGCCCAAAATGCAAACAGTATCTGATGATGATGAAAATAATTGGTGAGATCTTTTGTCATCCGGTTTATGTACAGTTTTTGCAAACATACATTAGTAAATATCGAACAACTTCAAATATTTTTTCCAGTTTTTTTTAGTTGGTTTAAGAGCGGATTATTAATTTTATAACATATGACATCTATACTATCTATCTATACCTAATATTACAAATAAGAATCTGCGTGGGTTTGTTTGTTTCGCTTTCACGCATTAACCAATAACGATTTTAAAAATTCTTACAAAAATAGAAAACTAAATTATATGCGAGTAATATACGCTGTATATAATGGTAAGCTCTGACATTATGAAATTATAAATATTAATAAATAATATTTATTATACGTTTGCTGTCCCTAAAAAAAGCGAGTTATTGCTAACGTCAGAAGAAAAGCAAAACAAATCGTTGCCGTGGAAACGATGTAGATATATTTGCGGGGAATTTTATTTCAGGCGTCGTAATTAATATCTATATCTAAAAATGAATCGCCGAAATGTATGTATGCAATTTCATACTCCTCCGTCCGCGCAATTTTCGTAAAAAGGGGTACAAAGTTTTTGCTTCGCGTATTAATATATAAAAAATGTAATGCTGTTAAGAATCTTACAAGAGTAAATCTATTTTAATAATTATGTTGACCTTAACGAAGAGAGTTTATCGCCAAATAAATTGATCGATCTTCAACAATGCTGTAAGCGGTAATCCATTGATATATTGGTCTACTGCCACGCAATAACGCCCATAATTTAATACAAATTAGGGCATGAGTCAAAATAATATTACATAAATAAAAAGAAATAAAAATACCTCTCTGGACACCATTCCTCCCATGCTATATTGGAAATAAAGCCACCACAGCAGAGCCACGTTACGGTATAGCGTGAAAAAGAGCCGCAAATTGTTTCCACTTTCAAATTTATTTTCAAAGCCAATGTAAAGATTGAAGATGTCGAATGTAACCACAAAAAAATATCCAAATATTTGAAACATAATGGGAAACGAGAAAATAACACTTAAATTTTCAATGACATTACACAGATCCCCGTGTATTTTGCATATTTCACATGCCATGGCCGCTTTTCTGATACAGTCATCCGGACACGATTTTTCTTTGTAATAATGTGGATATTGAAAAGTGTCGTTCCCCAGTTTCTCAATAATGTTCCCTAATCTAAGAAACCGGTTAAATACTGACATTTCCCAAAGAACAAACTGCACCATAATAAAAAAAGAGTGCATGCTGGATATGTACATCGCAAGAGCATACATAGGCATATATACTGATTCAAATACTTGTTCGCTGAATAAGTAATAATGCATATCGTTAATAAAAACTGCTAGTATAACATAAAATATCATTCTCCGCGTATTGATGGCGGTTTGGTAATAATCGAATAAATCGCCTAAGCGCTCTATGGAATCACTAATACTAATAGTAGTAATGAAAAAATCTTCTACTCTCTTCCAATAATAGATGCAGTTCAATACAAACGAAGCCTGTAGAAATGGACCTGTAATATAAACACATAACACCAAACAAAAGCTAGAGATGCCGTGAATTGTCTTGAAATATGCGCTGTAATAAGCCTGCCGTCCCACTTCCGAGACACCAACCACGATGAGCAGAACAGTCACATTGTAACAGCGCCACAAAATGTTACTCCTTGTTTCAGTGGAGCCGTTAGGAAGTCGAAAAGCTACAATTGGACACAACCCAAGAAATCTAAAGAACCGATAAAAGGGCAAAAAAAAACCCTTAAAGTCAACCGTGGTATTCGACATGTTTACGAATAATGAAGCATTGGAGCTCTCGTCTGTCAAAAACTATAATATATACGTCAATTTATTATAGGCAATTAACATTGTTTTTTTTCTTCAGTTCTAATGTATCCATATAATTTTTTTTAAATGAAGAGAATTAGATAGGTGGGTTTAAATTTGGTTAATTAAGAAAAGTTCACGGTACCTATTTATTAATACTTTCCTTTTATTTTAATTTATGTCCATTAACAACTTTACATAATGTGGCCTATCCATATAAAAACAGTGTCATATCCACCATATATACAAAAAGCTAAATGAAGCGAAGCAGAAAGGAATAACTTTGGTTAATTTAGAAAAGTTCATGACGGCAATTAATTAATACTTTCCTTATATTTTAATGTATTATTGTCCATTAGAAACTTTATATAATTTGTCCTTTCGTGAATAAAACATGTTTAAGGTTAGGTCGGTTAGCTGGGCGGACATATTAGGAAGTGGGAGGAATTCAAATATTGTCAGGTCACTGTATAGGTACTATGCATCCAATTTGGCAAATACCCATGTAGCCACAACAATTACTTTAAGTTAAATGCCTTGATTGCTAAGAAATGATTGATGATTTCCAGTAGTAAAAGTCCTATCGATACGTCAAAATAGAAAAATTACGAACCTTATTTATTATAAAGATGGTATGATTAGTTAATCTAGTCAGTTATTTATCGTGTAAAGTATAGTGATAATGACCGGTTGTCAACTTTAATTTATAGGGGGCTGTCCGTCAAGTTAATAATAAACCAATACAACTTTAGGTAAGGGACCATTCTGTAGGTACACAGCGGACAACATGCGAATAAAGTAACTAAAACTAAACAACTATTTAATCCTTCAAATGGGTTACTTTTTATCCTCACATCCTTATTTATTTATTTATTTAAGGAACATAAACAGCCTTAGTAATATAATAAACATGAGAGTATGATAAAAAAACCAATTATAAACCAATTACCAATAAAAGACCAATTATTAATGTTCACAGATAGGTATTTAGAAACAAGACTTACTAAATGTAAACTAGAATATTTAAGAAAAAAAAACAGAACTAAGCAGCAATTAAAAAAATAATAATAGTACAAATCTGAATTCAACAAATGATAAACCAATACACAACAATAAAATAAGTGTGATTATAACTAAAACAATAGGTATTTGGTTTGGAAAGGGTAAGGGGGGAGAGGGATAAGGGAAAGTTAAGGGAAAGTTGCCAAGTAAGTAATATAAAAATATTAGATACAATTAATTAATATTCATGAATATGTGTTATTCGCACCTAGAATGTTATACAGTGAAGTTCTGTAGCGAGCAGTAAATACGTCAGCACGTGTGTCTATATTTGCAAATTTGTTGTTATAGTTGTTACATGTCCTTTGCATAAATTCATTTTGATTGGAATTGGCGTTGCATCTATCAATAAAGAAAAGGGTATTTTGTCTACTATATCGAATCGACGTGTGGAAATTTATTTTGTTTAGCAAATCCGGGCAGTCAACTTTGAGTTAATAATTTTATACAGGAGCATCTGATCAGCGACAAGCCTCCTGTTGAGTAGTTTTGTGATTCGAAAATGTTTCTCGATTTCGTCGTAAGAGTTGTATATGTTGAATGATTTAAAATTGAGGAATTTAAGAAATCGCTCCTGAACTCTTTCTAACCTGTTAACATAAACAATATAGCGCGGGTTCCAAACCTGTGAACAGTATTCCAGGTGAGGATGAACATATGAATTGTAGAGAATCAGATAAGTCTTAGTGTTTTTGAAAAATTTGCATGTTCTCAGTTAGAAACCCAGACTTTTTGTTGCTTTAGTGACAATGTTATCAAAGTGCTTTCCAAATGTAAGTTTAGAGTCCAAAATAACACCGAGGTCAGGTATATAATCTTTATTTGTTAACTGCGATCCGGAAATGGTATAATCATGCAGTATTTTCACACGGTTACGTGTGAATGTAACTTTGCAACAATTAGAAATATTAATAAAAAGTTTATTTCTAAGACAGTAATCCGTCAGTCGGTCAAGATCTGCTTGTAAACGCGTAGAACAGTCCGGGGAGCTTATAGGAAGGTATATTTTCATGTCGTCAGCAAATAGTAAAATTTGAGAGTTGTGAAAACATGTCGTAATATCATTTATATAGATAGAGAAAAGCAAAGGACCCAAAATGGACCCCTGAGGCACACCGGAAGTGATGGTTTTCCAGATGGAAGAAAATCCACCCACCGTCACAGCCTGGGACCTGTTTGTCACGTATGAAGATAACCAACGAAGGAGATCTCCATGAATACCATGATTAGCAAGTTTTCTAAGCAGGACGCTGTGATTGATCTTGTCAAAGGCTTTGCTGTAGTCGGTGTAGATTGTATCAACTTGCACACGTTTATCCATGGAGGCAGACAAGAAATTTATAAATATTACTAGCTGGTACCCGGCATGCGTTGCTATGCCATTTAATAAAGAAATTGTTTCTCTCTGCGCATCCTTTCTCATTCGTCTCGTTCCCCTTCCGCCTCCCCTTCCTCTCCCGCGGCCCCTTGCCCCTTCGCGTTCCCACTCCGCTTCCTCCACCCTCCCTCTCCCCACTTCAATCCCCCTCCCAAGTTCCCCTCCCCCTCCCGCATTACGTATATTCATTCCCGGTACATTCAGTTTTCAAACAGTTCGCGTGCCACCTTTAGCATTTTTTTTATACAAATTTTATTATGCCAGAGCTCACCTGTAGTAAAAGATGAATTATCCAATTTGGTGCAGAATTATCCGATTTCGGAAGTTCATTTTTAAAGATAGATATTAACTACGACGACTGAAATATAATTTCCCGCAAATATATCAACATAGTTACCGAGACAACGATTTGTTTAGCTTTTCGTCTGACGTTATCAATAACTCGATTTTCTTAGGGACAGAAAACGTATAATAAATATAATACATTAATAGTTATAATTTATAATGCCAGAGCTTACCATTATATACTGCCAATATTACTCGCATATAATGTAGCTTTCTATTGGTGAAAGAATTTTTAAAATCGGTCTATTGGTTAATGCGCTGAAGCGTAACAAACAAACACACGCAGTTTCGCATTTATAATATTAGTATATATTATTTAGGATTATAGAGTAGGTACTTTCTATTACATAATTCAATTTACCAAATTCTGACACAGCCATTTAAATACAATAGCGAGCTCCCGGCATGCGTTGCTACGCCACTTAATAAAAATTCGCTCTGCGTATCATCTCCCATTCGTCCCAGATGATGCTAGAACTCACTTTAGTATAGAAACCATCGCGGGCATGCACACATCAAATCCCCAAAGTTTCATCGCAATCGGATGAACGGTTAGCTATGCATGATTTTATGATGCCAGAACTCACTATTGTTTATAGAAACCATCGCGGGCATGCGCACTTCAAATCCCCAAAATTTCATCGCAATCAGATGAATGGTTAGCAATGCATAATTTCACGATGCCAGAACTCATTATTGTACATAGAAACCATCGCTGGCATGCCCACATCAAATCTCTAATTCAACGCAATCGAATGAACGGTTAGCAATGCATAATTTCATAATGCCAGAACTAACTATTGTATATAGAGACCATCGCGGGAATGCGCACATCAAATCCAAAAAGTTTCATCGCAATCGGATGAACGGTTTAGCAACGCAAAACATCTCAGATACATATACAGAAACAAACATATTTTCCTGATAGATCAGTAATTTTAATAAGAAAAATGTGAACTGAGCATTTTTTAAACTTTTTTAAAGTTTTCATTCTAAATTTTCACATTCAAAAATTTAATTATTTTTTCTAATTATACCATTTAACAGCGTATTTTATCGTTTTTCAAAACCAGTATTAAGTTTTTGGATACGTTAACAAATATTCCGTTTATGTGGAGTTTATTGCAAAGCGGAAACACTTTTACTTTCTGACAAAATACTCCCATTTTTTTAAGGGTTATGCTTTGAGCTTTAACCTAAAGCTTCGAGCTTTGAGCTTTGAGCTTTAAGCTTTGAACTATACGCTTTGAGCTTTAAGCCGTGAGAATTAAGCTTTTAACTTTAAGCTTTGATTTGCTTCAAGCTTTAGTTTTGAGCTTTGTGCTTTGAGTTTTAAGCTTTAAACGTTGAGCATTGAGCTTTAACCCTTGAGTTTCGAGCTCTGAACTTAAGCTTAGAACTTTGATATTGAGCTTTATCTTCAACCTCAAGGCTTATAGCCGAAAGGTTTAAGCCTAATATCGAAGCCCTAAACTTAAGTTCAAAGCTTAAAGTTTAAAGGTTAGAGCTCAATGCTCAAAACTCAAAGCTCAAAGTTAATGCTTAAAGCACAAAGCTCAAAACTGAAGCACTAAGCTCAAAGCCCAAAATTCAACATGAAAGATTAATGTTCAAATCTCAAAGCGCAAAGCCCAAAGCTCAAATTCAATATCAAAGCTTAAAGTTCAAAGCTTAAATATCAACGCATAAGCTTAAAGCTTAACACTGAAAGCATAAAGCTCAAAGTTTAAAGCTAAAAAAGGAAGCTCAAATCTTAAAGTTCAAAGCTTAAAGCTAAAACTCAAAGCACAAAGCACGGCACGCGTTGCAATGCAAAGAAATAAATTGATTATCCTTGAATGTCCTTTCCCGTGCGAAACCCGTTCACCTCCCGAGTCCCCTTCCCCTTCCACGTTCCCCTGCTACCTTCCCCGCCTTCCTCCTCCCTCGTCGTCCCTCCCGCGCACCTCACCTCCCCCGTTCCTCTCCCCCTCCTTATACTTACTAATATTATAAAGAGGAAAGATTTGATTGTTTGTTTGTGTCCTCCCGTACGGCCCGTACCCCAGTGACGCTTACATCGTATAATACTTACATTTTTAAACTCGTGATATCTTTGAAATGGAATGTCCGAATTGAATAATTCAAAAAGTTGTATAAAGGCATTAAAGCAGTCTTGAATATAAAATAATTTATTTTGATAAGGATTAATACCAAGATACAAATAAATATATTTCAATTAAATTTTTAAAATAAAAGAAGGCTTATTGTGGTATAACTATAATAGTTAGACATATGCTGTGGCGACACTTTTTGTAGATAATAATGTGTTCTGCAAAGTCGTAGTACATTATTTTATTCTATCATCAATATTTTTCGCAGCGCACGCGATGTAAAGAATATTTTAGGTAATTTTTTTACACCTTGGGTTACATTATTGGAGTTTTAGTATAGATCCCTAATTTTTTTTTTTAATATAATATAGCCTATGTTACCCGGGAATAGTGTTGCTTCCCAACGGTGAAAGAATTTTTCAAATCGGTTCAGTAGTTTCGGAGCCTATTCGATGCAAACAAACAAACAAACAAACAAACAAACAAACAAACAATCAAATCCTTCCTCTTTATAATATTAGTATAGATAAGATTTGTAGCAACAGAGCGACCTGCAAAGAATCCATGCTGAAATTCATTGATCGAATTCTTTACCACTGGTCATAGACTATGTTTTCGAGCACCTTTGAAAAAATGCAGAGCTTGGAAATGGGTCTATAATTATCTGCTTCACATTTAGTTCCCGATTTATGAATTGGTGTGATGTAGGCTCTTTTCCATGTATCAGGAAATGTACCAATCTTGAACGATATATTAAACAGTATTGATAGAGGAAGTGACAAATGATTTGCGCACTCGGTAATGAACAATGGTGGGATACCATCTGGCCCAGCTCCCTTGCTGGAATCGAGCCGTTTTAAATATTTACATACAAGGTCAGCATCGATAAAAATTGATCCCATCGCACAAACCGGCTCTACAGAGTCATCATTAAGTATATATGAAAGGGGAATGAGCAATTGCTTTTTTTAAATCGAAATTGAATACGTGCACTAAATAATTCGATTACAAAACTACACTTCTCTTTGTCAAGCAATGCATTAAAATAAATTAATATCATAAATTGGGTGACCGGATAACTCAACAATGTACAACTTCATCACTCTTTTGAAAAATCAAGAAACAAAAACTTGGTTAAGGCGACGCTTCCCAGCCCAAAAAGAAGAAGACGGAGAGATATGTAATTACGAATGTTGGACAGAGCGCGCCAATATTTTCAATTACAAAATTGATGCGAAAATATTGGGGAAATTCTTAATAAAACATGACTCGTTCAAAATAGAGCAAAAATCTCGTGGAAGGTATCTTAAGTAGCATTTAAAGAAACATTGTGAATTTTTTCACAAATATAACTTGTAAAATAATAGAAATATACTTGTTCTAAATAATTTTCGGAGCATACTTTGCGATTTTTTTCTATCGAGGGAATTTCATATAATTTGCGTTTCGGTATGGAACGTATCTAGATATTATCTTAAAAAATAACATATATTTTTTTAAGAGCTTAAAAACTTCAAATGTTTAAGGGAGAGATGTAAGAAATTGGTCGAAATTCGGATAGCGGCGGCTTAAGGCCGTACTCTTGGAACACACGGCGCTGAAAAAGAAGAAGATGGAGAGAAATGTAATTACGAGTGTTGGACAGAGCGCGCTAATATTTTAAGTGATAAACTTGCAGCGAAAATTGCGAAAAAGCTTAATAAAACACGGCTCGTTTAAAATAGAGCAAAAATCTCGTGGAACGTATCTTTAGTATCATTTAAAGAATCATTGTGAATTTTTTCACAAATATAACTTGTAAAATAAAAGAAATAGACTTGTTTAAAATAATTTTCGGAGCATACTTTGCGATTTTTTTCTATCGAGGGAATTTCATATAATTTGCGTTTCGGCGTGGAACGTATCTAGATATTATCTTCAAAAATAACATATATTTTTTTAAGAGCTTAAAAACTTCAAATGTTTAAGGGAGATATGTAAGAAATAGGTCGAAATACGAATAGTAGACCCTTAAATAGGTTACGTTAGGTTAGGTTACGGGCTATCTAAAATATTTTTTCAACCCTTTTAATGACTTTATAAGGAGGTATTACAATTCCACTTTGTTGAGTTGAATGGAACCCATAAATTAAGCAAGTATAGATCCTTGAGGAATTCCGGAATTATTTATCTTAAAAAAATGTATCTTAAAAATGGTACATATTATAGTATTACTGATCCTCCATTAAAAGCATTTGCTCGTTTAGTTTACATTAAGAAGAGTTTACAATTCATATACGAGAATGTACAATTAAAACAGTCCCGTGTTTCACATATATATGGGTTTAGTTAATACAATCAGATCGCAATCAAGACCATTTGACTACAAGACAAACATCCATGTATTCAGTAAAAAGAAAAACAAGTATAATTTTTAGTGTGACATTCATGTGGATATAGGGGAAGCAGTCTTCCCGTTGGTGATTTCTCTAAAATACTTTTTGATAGAGTTCAACAATTGTAGGTACTTTGTCATTAATTATTTTATAATTCATTATGGCAATGTGAAGGAAATTAGTAAAAAGGTGAAAAGGAAATCAATACGATTAAAAACTGAGAAGGAAAGCTCTGGTAGCCTCTTATACTCGTATCTCCTGTTGATTTATTTTATTTCACGATTTTACTTAGTAGGAAGTAAAACATAAAATCGTCTTCTATTTGTCACTCTTATAACGAAGGATGTTAAAGGATTGAATAATGTAAATATAATGATTATATTCCCTGGGAAAGGAGACATATTCCCGTGGCTATTTCCACTTATTAAAATTCACAATTATATAATGTATTGCTTGTTTGGTGTGGCCAACAACGCAACAACTTAAAATGGGTAGGAGTTTCCTCGACGCCGAGGGTGTCGTTAATAAGGGCACCAAACAAATAACACCAAGCAAACAACACAAGATTGTATTTTCACGATAATTTTTTCGGCTATTCTGTCATGTTTCGCTTCCTCTTCCTTTAGCCATCGTTAAAATTTTTTGGCAGCGTTTGCAACACGGCATAATACCCCAAAATAATTTTGACCGTGAAAATCTGAAATCATATCTGACAAATATATAAGCCGCGGCATACCCCATTTCTACCGATTTATTACATTATGTACCTTAAACACTTTAAGTTTCAAAGCTCTTACAAAAAATATGTTATTCTTGTTGAAGATAATATCTAAACATTCCCAGCGCCGAAATTCAAATTATATGAAATTCCCTCCATAGAAAAAATCGCAAAGTATGCTCCGAAATTTTTTATAAACATGTTGTTTTCAGTTATTTTACAAGTTATATGTATGAAAAAATTCACAGTGTTTCTAAATGCAGTTTTAGACAACCCCCGCGAGATTTTTGCTCTATTTTAAACGAGTCGTGTTTTATTAAACATTTTCAAAATTTTCGCTTCAATTTTATCGTTTTAAATATTAGCACGCTCTCTCCAACATTCGTAATTACATATCTCTCCATCTTCTTCTTTTTGAGCGGGTTTACGGCGCCTTAACTAACCTATTGATCAGCATCGTTGGGTCAGCGCGGCTTCGAAATTTCTCTTATACTGACTATTTAGATTTTTATATGCCAGTTCAATGTTGGCACGGTAAAGTCAAACTTAAGCCTGTTTTACAGCAGTTTCAACCATACAAAAGTTGTATATGTATAGGTAAGTCAGGTTTTTAATGTTCCGAACGTATCCTTTATATTAACACCGGATTAGGGGCCATCCATAAATTACGTCACGCATTAAGGGGGGGGGAGTAGAAAAATGTGACATTATGTGACAAAGAGTATGGGGGGGTCATCAGTTCTGTGACATCGCATTTAAAAAATTCAAAAAAAATTTAAATGTTAAATTGCAAAATATATGACGTCACACTAGGGGGGAGGGGGTCTAGCAAATGTGACGATGTGTGACAGGGACGGGGGGGTGAAAAAATCACGAAATTCGTGTGACGTAATTTATGGATGGCCCCTTATTATGTAAGGGAGCGAATATGAGAATGTAATAAATGAAAATATTGATTGATGCAAGAAATAAAAGTGCAGTTTTGGTACTTAATTACCTCTTTAAACACCTTTCCTCCCATGCTATACTGATAGTAAAGCCAGCATAGTAGAGCAAAATCGCGAAACAGTGTGAAAAGTATAGCACTACTGTCAACGTTCACGAAGCCTTTTTCAAAACCAAGGTAAAGATTGAAGAAGTCGTGTGTAACCACCAAAAAATATCCAAATACTTGAAACATTATAGGAAATGAGAAAATAATACTTAAATTTTCAACGACGCCACACAGATCCTTGTGAATTTTACTAATTTCACTTGCCATTTTTGCCTTTCGGGCACATCCATCGGGACACGTATTTATTATGTGATATTGTGGATATTGAAGAGTGTCATTCCCCAGATTCTTAATTAATTTCCCTAATCTAATAAATCTATTTAATAATGACATTTCAAAAAGAGCAAACTGAACCATTACACAAAATGAAAACACGCTGGAAATATACATTGAAAGGGCATACATAGATAAAAATACAGATTTGAAATTATAGACGGTGAAAAAGTAAACGTAAAAGTCGTTAATAAAAACAATTGTTAAAACAAAACCCATTATTTTCTTTGTTGTGACGCTAACGGCGTGATAATCGAAGAAATCACCGAATCGCTCTATGGAATAACTAACCCTAACGATAGTACTGAAGAAAATTTCCACTTTTTTCCAGTGGTAAACGTTGTTCAGCACAAATGTAGCCTGTAGCAGTGGACCTGTGCTGTAAATTGTTAACACCACACAAAACCGGGGAAAACTGTATATATTCTTGAAATGTGAACTGTAATAAGCTTGCCGTCCGAATTCGGAGAAACAAACCACGAAGAAGAGAACAGTAACAGTGTAACAGCGCCACAGAATGTAACTCCTTGTTACAATGGAGCCGTTGGGAAGTCGAGAAGTCACGATTGAGCACAATCCAACTAATCGAAAGAATCGACTGAAGGCCTCGAGAAAAACGAAAAACTCAACTGGGGAGTGCGACATGTTTATGAATAATGATGCATTTTAAGGAAATAAAAAAATACTACCTATCAGGAAAAAATAGATGATAGTTAATTATCGCTTTACGAAAAACCTTCTATTTTGTAGTGTTAATTAATCCATTATCGAAGTGTATTGAGTTAAAGCCATTTAATTAGATTGGCGGGTAACTACTTCTATAGGCTAATAATTTAGAGCCTATCATCATAATAACTAGAAAGTATCTCGATTTAAACATATCCGGTGGTAAAATGCACTATCTTCGAGAGGTGATTCTACATGATAGTACAAGTAAAAAAGTTGGATAACTTTTTCCGAAATTCCAGCGTTTTAAGGTAGTTTTCGGGTAAAATAGTTGAATTGTTTGTGTGAAAAAAATAATATTCTCCGATGGAAAAATATTTTTGTATTGGAAAAAACATTGGAATTTCGAAAAAGTTCTTTATCTTCTACTATCATTTAGAATCAACTCCCGAAGTTTGTGCACCTCCGGACCCCTGTATGAATACAAAATAATGTTTGTAAATGGAATCGATTTTTCCTTAAAAAATCACTCAGGACATTAAATATTGATTCACCTTTGTACCAAGGGAATTCTTTTGAGTACGTCGGATGGAGGTTTGTGCAAAAAAGTTTTTAAAACCTCTTCGACAGCGGGTAAAATTAACTGTTCTCCGATGGTGTGCGGTTTTCCAGATTTCGCTATAAGCAATGAGATATTGTAAGACGCCCGCAAGCCATCATCGTTACTTTGAGACGTTGAAGCCTACACACTGTGCAAGGTGGGTCTCTTTTCATATTTTTTCTTCAATGTTTGATAATATTTTTAATCTTTACCTATTTTATCAGGATGACACCTTTTTAGATGATCTTTGAGCTTCGATGGTTTCATAGAGTCATTGCTCAAAACTTTGTTGCATAAAAGGCACATGGGCAATCGTTTGTCTGCCTTTGATGAAAGAAAACCAAATTTCAAATAATCAACACTGTACTGTCGACATTTCTTCTTAGGGTGTTTGGTATCAGTTACCTACCCGTAAAGAAAAAAATATTTGTTTTAGTAATCATAAGGCGATTTTAACAGGATATGGCTATTTTAATAGAACAGAATAAGATTAATCAATTATTGCAATGAAAAAACCAAAATATAGGCGGGAAAACTGATTTTAATTATTAAAAGCAATAAACAGCTAAGACCTATGTAGAGGTTTTCACAAAACGGCTGAACCTATTTTAATGTAATATAAAATATTTTTTTATTGATTATGTTTTGATACATTTCTGTTAATTCGAGACTTCGATTTTAAAGACTATTTTGACATCAAAACTCCGAAATTTTAATGATTTATTTATTACTTTGATGTACATTACGAGTGGTACATAAAGACACGTACAATTTATGAAAATCTTTTTTGTAATTTTTCATTAGCAACTGAGAATCTAAACATATGTATACACTAATTCAATTGTAATTCATATCTACGTAAACCTGACTGCTCTGTATAACTGCTCACTGTTAAAACTAATGTAAAATACCTCGATGGAATTAGAGATATTAACATAAAATGGAAATTACAAATCAATACAACAGTAGAAAGATTGAGAAAATTAATGCACATTTTTATTAGAATACGAAACATATTAAATTTTGGACTATTAAGAAACATCTATTTTTCCCTAATTCAATCAGTTTTACAATATGGAATTGTTGGTTGAGGTGGTGCATTCAAAACTTCTCTTTTGCCTTTAGAAATTATCCAAAGAATATTAATAAAAATAATTTTAAAATGCCGTACGATTACCACACCATCAAATTATTTTGAAATTTAAAGTCCATTCACTTCATATTAATTATAAAAAAATTACGCTTTTACTGTTTCAATAATGAGAGCTTAATTCCTTTTTCGAACAGCAACAGAAAATTTTCGTGGACCCCCACTTACAACTGCTGAACCCCCATTTTTGTATCACTTCACGTCGAGTCTCCCTTGGACCCCTGGGCCACTTTGAGAATCACTTCTCAAACCCATAGGTTCTCAATGTGGGCGATAACGCCCCCTTGTGGGCGTTTGAGACTTTCAGGGGGGCACAGGACCCACAGAAAACTAGGGGGCGTTGAGATGGCACAGGCAGGTAAGTGAGGGCGTGGGCAGGTTAAAAAAATAAGGTCTAAAAAGACATAAAGCACGCTAATCACATACCAAAAATCTTACGTGTATTATTATTATTAAGAATTGACACTATATCATGAATACAAGGAAGGAGGTAGCAACCCGGTACTTAAAATGCAGGATGCGACAAAACAGACAGTGCAGTTTTTAAGGGCTATTAAAACAAAACGGCGCAAATTACAGATATGGAGTTTATTTTATTTTATTTGGTACATCATTTCGTTTTATGCATCAAATCCTTAAGATGATATCAGAAAGATGATGGCCCCCAGCCCATTGATGAAGGCGATTTATGAAGTTTACGGCTGCATTTTGGCACATCTCGATGGGCATAACGGCGATTTCCTCACGAATTCGATCCTTGAGTTCTTCCAAGGTGTGAGGCCGACGTTTAAATTTTTTTTTCCTTCAGATAACCCCACAGCAAGAAGTCGCAAATACTTAAATCAGGTGAGCGTCCCACTTCACCCCTCGGAGAGACGAGGCGCGCAGGGAACATCTATCGCAGTTTTGTCATTGAAACTAGAGCAGTATTATGGGCCTCAGCACCATCCTGTTGAAACCAGATGTCTCCCAGATCTGTTTCCTCCGTTGTTTCTTCCAATTGAGATTCAAAAAAAATTTCCAACATGGAAACATAACGTTGAGCGTTGACAGTCACGGTTCGTTCATTCTCCTCTAAAAAAAGGTCCTAATTATCCCAAACTTGGAAATTGCATACCACACGGTCACTTTTGGGGAGTGAAGAGGTCTTTCATGAAGTTGCCAAGGATTATTGCCAGCCTAGTACCGAAAATTTTGTTTATTCACCGCTCCACAGAGATGGAAGTGGGACTCGTCACTAGGCCATTTTCGGCTATTTTCAAGAAACGTGCGGACGGCAAAGTCCTGATGTTGTCCGTGCAAAACCAAGGCAACGATTGAAAACGGCACGACCTTCCCGACACAATGAGACCACTCCCAGGTTCCTACCCCCACCAAACGAGATGTAAAGGCCTTCCAAAACTGCACTGTCTGTTTTGCCGCACCTTGTACAAAAGAATTGCTTTTTTAACTTGCCAAACAAAAGGTTTTTTTATAATTTTAATAATTTTACCTACCTGCTCGAAAATAACAGATAAGTAGATACTACGTTAAATGCGAGTTTATTTAGACACTTTTGCTGTAAATTAATTTTAAAAATATATCAAACAAATTCTATCGAATTCGCCAATCATTTGAATGCTATTTGACGTCCGTAAAATTTCTGTATATTTCAAATAGGCTATAAAGTAAAATTATAAACAAAATATAAGTAAAGGAGGCATCGAAATGACGATAATTTCATCAAAATAAATTAGATCCCACAAGCCAATCCAAAATGAAACAGTGTTCTGAATATTTTAATGTTAATGTTATAAACTGAATAACATGTCGAAAGAATGTAAAAGCTCTTACGGAGAAGTGAATTCAAACGGTATATGCGTCATTCCTCTTGTTCTGCAATTCTTCAAGAAGCCGGAGTCAACTTTAGGGGTGTATGTCGACAATCCAAAGTCGGCTAAAGTAGACAGAATGATGAAAAAAAGTTATAAAAATGAAACGCTTGTCGCTCAATCAAATTCGAGGGAAGTAAGGAAAAAATCAAAGATTTATGAAGAAAGGTCGAAGGGTTCTATTCGTGGCAGTAATTTGAAGAAAATTGAAGTTAAAGATAATACTAAGTCATTACCTAAAACAGTCGAGAAGGAAAATTGTAAGTTAAAGGAATCTTCAAGGCCGATTCCGGTTGCCAGTGAGGGAAATTACGATGTGAAACTGGAAGTCTGTTCCACAAAGTTTTTCAGTTTCTCAGAAGAAGGTTGGTTACATTCAAGCTGGCCAAAAACCTTTGTCACAAATTGTGTGAATAAAGTTTTTGTCTAACCGATTTTTTTTTTTTAAATATTTCTCTTTGCACTCGATATTTTGATTAAATATAATATTTGGATGGCTTCTGACGTTCAATTTTCGGCTTTTTAAAGAAAATGGGTGCTTGGTTAAGCTGCGCATTCCTTTTCATACAAAATCTAATTTGGGATTTGAGGTCAAAATATTCGACCAAACCGAAAAATTATTTTTTTAATCAAAAGGTATATATAGCAAATATCTGGTACGGATGTGTGCTACTTTTATTTAAATTATAAAATATAGGCCATTAAAGAAAATTTTGCAAGAATTTAGTGGCAAATTTGGAAATTATTTGTGAGTTTGATGATTATTTACTGAAACAATGTTGCTTTATTTACTATTTTACTAAATGATGAAATATAAAATTTAAAATGATGAAAAAAGCATTTTCGTGGGCGTAAATGTAAATTTACACAAATTTGACGTAAGCATACTTATAAACTGAAATGTCTACCCAAAGAAATGCTGTTTTTACGATAATTAAATTTGGTTCCATGCCAACTGAGAAGAAAGTCAACTCAACACTTGCTTGCAAAGTCATTAAAAGTTATGAAAAAAATAATTTTAAATTAGCCGATAACCCTAACATAACTTAACCTATTTAACCAATTTTTTATTTATATTTTGTTATCACTCTAAATTACTTATCTGAGATGGTTCTGAGTTGCATTCATTCCGAGTTGTCCGGTCACCATTAAATTTATACCTGTTAATTTTCATTGAAAACTCAGTAGGCGTGATAAGATATTTTTTGTAATTACTATTAACTCACAAAAAATGCCGAATTAGCCTCTAAAAGCACGAAAAATTGATTTCTTTATTTACCTATATTTAAATAAATTAAATAGGACGGTTTCATGCCAACTGGGAATAATGTAAACTCAACACCTCCTTGAAAAGTCATTAAAATCTATGAAAAAAATAATTTTAAATTAACCGATAACCCTAACCTAACATAACCTATTTAACCATTTTTTTTATAAATATTTTTTTATCACTCTAAATGACTTATCTGAGATGGTTCTGAGTTGGTTTCATTCCGAGTTGGCCGGTCACCAAATAGGACATATCCGTACTAGATATTTGCAATACATTTTGATTAAAAATTAATAATTATTATTTAGTATGGTTTGGTATTTTGGCGTCAAATCCAAAATTAAGTTTTGTGTGAAAAAATATGGAATCTCTAATTCAGGATATTATTTGCACATTTCAATACAAGAAAACCGATTGTTCAATTTTTTATTTTTTTTATTAGTATTTATAGCAAAATTTGTACATAAATGTATTTATAAATTGTATTATTGTATTATTATATTAAGGTATTATAAAGTTTTTTTTTTAATTATGCAGACAGTAAATTTAGTTCAGTTTTAAAATAATGGTTTATAAAGATAATTGGGTCTTCTTTCCTACATAAAGTTGTCTCCACAAGTTAGTGGAGAAAAATTCAACAGGATTACCAATATTCATATTTTATAATTACTTTAAAATCTACTGTACTAAAGACGTAACGACTGTGTGCGTTTTAAAAAAAATATGTGTTTATATTTTTGTAGTAAAAATTACGTGACAGAGTTGTAACTCCTCGTGATAGAAGTGTATTTCATACAAATCACAGTTGTCTTCTGCCACCTCGACTTGCGTGTATTCTATAATGTTACAAAAAAATGATATGACGACATAAAATATAAAACTATTTTTAACTCCAAATCTATCAAGTAACAGCGATTATTATTTTTAATGATGTTTAATAAAATATTTTTTTAAAAATCTCGAAAACTTGTATCCTACAATTTTTATGTCGTACCACAACTCTGTCTCGTGGGTTGTCATTCGAAATAGGTATATACGCAGCTTGTGTTTGTCACCCCCGATAGGCATTTTAGGCCTCCTTCCCCCCTTGCTACAATTTCCCCTCTGAGATCCAGAGAGATTAATTTATAGCAAAAACAAAATGTGACGGAGTGATGAAAATGTGACAGAGTGGTAAAAGTTATGTAGGTTAAAAAGAAGAACAACCCAATTATATTCTTGCTCATAATGCTTCACACCAAAGCAAAAAAATAACCTAGATTAACTTATTCAAAGAGATTCCGATACTATCACTGTAGTAATTTGGGAACAAATCCTTTATCAAAAAGTTTTTATTAAATCGTTTTGCAACATCAAATTATTTTTTATAATATTAAATTATTATGTGATATTTTTAATCCACCCTAAATTACGTACAATATAACATGAATAAGTTGTTTCCAGATTCTGAGCATTATGAGGGTACTAATGAAGAAATAGATTATTCAGATATAAGTCTCGATAAAATAACTCCAGTAAAATCAAGTTGTATCCCGAATGAAACCATAAAGTTCCCTTCAAAATGCAGCTTCGATATTGTTTCTGATGAAGAGGATTCACGGGTATGAATTATTGTTTGAATTATCCATTAAAATCGTTGTAGACTGACGAACTTAACTTTGCTTTCGGTTGTTTCTGTTGCCCATGTATATATTTGAGATACCTTTGCAAAATAAATCTCTGAACTTACCAATTGAACATATTTATATAAATTAGGTACCTATCTAAATATTCAAATTTATTTTTAAATTAAAAAAAATAATGTTTACAATAAAAGAATGAAAATGACTAAAACCAGAGGGACTTGCCCGTCGCACTCCCAAACCACCTAATAATATTATATTGGGTTCTGTGAAAGCCTGCTTGAAACCAACTGGATTCCCGTTAAAATAAAATTGGTTGCCTGAAAAGAGATTAATGATCACTTTCATCCTTTGTAAATTATCTTAATGTATTATTTTAGGAACCAGAAAATAGTTCTTCTTTACAAATAGAATTCAGCGGAAACAGTCTGATAGTGTCTAAAAATAAATCATCACCAAATGATTTATCGAACACTGAAAACGCTTCTTTGAAGTGGGTCTCAAGACTGTATGAGAGCGAGATGTTGAATTTACATGAGAAACTGGATGCCATTAAAAAACATATAAAGGAAACAAAATGTCCGAGCATGAAATGTGAGTACCTACACAATATTATATTCTATTTCTTGCTAACAAAGTGTGTAATATGAATTATGGTGTGGTTTCCATGACACAATACCAATACACGTTACATTTCACGCTTTTTTCAAAAACCAAGGAAAATGGGGAATATTACTTTAACTACTATCCAAGGTTTGTAGAAAATACGTTTAAATAAATACGTTTGTTCGAGTTAGAGTTTGTGACGTAGCTTGAAGTCATCGATGGAGTTGAGCTAACCTTGTTCGAGTTAGAGTTTGTGACGTAGCTTGAAGTCATCGATGGAGTAGAGCTAACCTTGTTCAAGTTAGAGTTTGTGACGTAGCTTGAAGTCCATATTCCACTGAGAGATATGAATTAACTGCGATACAAGTGGCAGTGTTTTACTTCAAGCTAGTCACGCATTCGAAATTTCCAAAGCAGCCTGACGATTACGAAGTCCCGTATAAGCTAGTCTTGTTAAACGCATTTTCTACAATCACATAATGAGACACTGTCAATTATGGATGTTCAAAGTCTCTTACACAGCCAGTCAACCTCTTCCTTGGTCTGTGTCAGGGTCACTTTTACTGTGGCACCCAGGCACCCACTTGGTCATGATTTTCAGTGTCCTGTCATCTGATACTATTTCTACTTGACCGACAAGCCATGCACTTGTACCAACGTAATGGCACGACTACACGCACTTGTCACAAGTCGCTTGTCGCAAATGCTTGGCAAGCATAGGCAAGTTAAACGTCGACATGTACATGCACGCTTTTGCATTAGACGTTATTATGCACGCAGAGTTATTCTAACAAAAATCTTTTTTAAATTTTTTTTTTTGTAATAAATCATCAATAAAATATTATTTATTTATTTTGGGCTTTTACGTAAATCCAGTTGTAATAAATTACATTTGTGCGTTAAAATTATGTGACTTAATGTATAAATAAAAACAATATTTTATTATGTATTACATTTTAATAATATTTATTAAGTCATTTAAGTTGTAATAAATAACATTTGTGCGTTAAAATTATGTGACTTAATGTATAAATAAAAACAATATTTTATTATGTATTACATTTTAATAATATTTATTAAGTCAGGTATGCCTCATACAACATACGTATGTCTGGTAATATTACATTATTGTGAAAGCAAGCTTATGGGTCCGAGTGGTTAAGATAAACCGCACCGATCAAAAACGGCGCCGTCGCCAGTTTGGAAGTTTAACTAACGAACATGTGAACATGTGGATGCCTCGCAAGCGCTTGCCGCAAGTGCATCCGCTTATGGACAAAATATCGAAACCGGCTCGATTGGCGGCAAGCTCTTGCAAGCCTACGCACGCCAAGCCAAACGCAAGCTCCCCACGTTGGAACTTGTGAATGCTTGCCGAGGCCTGGCAGGCACGCAGCGCTACCATGAGGATTTGATATTATTGTTTCTTGGTGACATTATTTGTACTAGCCAGTACTAGAACTAGCTAGCTTTGTACTGGAACTTGATGCTAACCAGGACTGAACAACCTGGCTAAATATACTATTTGTTTGAAGGGTTGAATGTTTTTCTAAGCCGGCTTTGAAATAATGAATTTTTTCATAATATAATCTTAAGATTTTATAAAATGTATAATTTTGAAACAATTAATTATTCATTCTGGCATTCCATTTCAGTGTGACCTTTTCTGATTAAAAGTTCAAAAAAATTATAAAGGTTTTTAAATAAAAAAATAATCATAAATTATTTTATTTTATTTTATTTGGGAGACCAACAGTTTACATTTATATCAGAGCATAATAGTAATTGAGTCACAATAATTGTACCATTTACAGGTTTCCACAGGGGTATTTACAAAATACCTTCTCATTTGGTTTCCCTGTGCAAACCTATCATAAAATAGCAAATATCATGGGTACAAAACATTAAAAAATGCTTCTTTCTTCTATTTAAATAGGTCGAAAAAAATTGGACATGCTAACAAACCAAGTAATGAAAGATCAAGAAAACAAGATAGAATTTATACTGAATCGTGAAAAAATTTCCAGCGTAACAAACAATTTCTTCAAGGATCAAAGATAAGCGTACTACAAAAGATATTCACAACATTTATAAACCCATTATAATTATATCATATTGTTATATCAAGTGTATTTCCTTTAGTACCTACAAAAATTGAATAGAATTGTTTATGTGCCAAGTAGGTACCAATGTTTGTGAAAAATAAAATTTTTAGAAACTTTTTGAAAGGTCTGTCAAATAAAAGCCAACTCAATTATTTTAGACGTCATTGAAATTTCAAGTGTAATTAATTTTTTTCCATTATCAATCTATAAATTTTTATTATGAAGCCTTTAAATAGAATGTAAGAATGCATATGAAATTAATGCTTATTCAGTAAATAATCAATACTAAGGTGATATCAGATGCTTCACAGAATGAAAATATTTTAAATAAATTCATAATATTTTTGTAAATTTCATACAATTCAACTTTTTTTTTTGGATTAGATGAAGTAAGTATCCAGAGAATCTAAGTACTAAAATAAATTAAGCAAGTATTTTAGATAAACAATTGTATTCTTTCATTTATAATAATTTGTTTTGTTCAAGGTTTGCATGACTAAATGCATTGCATAAAAATGACATTCTAAACACTTTTGGCGTCAAAATTCACTGTGGAATGAACATTGTTTTAAAAAGCAGAACATAGAGTGAGTTTGTAAGATAAACCAAAAAACAACTCTGATGTTTCAAAATTAAACTGCAATCAATTTGAGGAACGCGTATTAGTTAGTTTAAATTGATCCCAGAGAGTATAAAACACCCAGAAAACATGTTCAACAACATCACAGGACAACATAACAAATTCTCCGATAAAGTACATCCTATGTGTCCAATTGTGAGAATGCGGGAAGATTATAACCGTCCAATGGAAAACTATTTCAACGGAAATAAAGTTCAAACAAATGATTTTCAAAATAATAGAGATTTAGGAATTTATAAACCAATGAAGAAAAATGATAACCAAAAGAAAGAAAGGAAAGGGGTCCCCTGTGATTCAGAGGATTGTCTGTGTGATATTGTAGTTGATGACCATCAATACAATTTAGATAACAATCATGAGAATAAAATATATTCTACCACAAATACTTTTAGCGCTAGAAAGTGTGTTGAGCACAACATAGAACGCTGGAAGGCACTAGAAGCCACACTAAAAAAATATGTTTCTATTGAGAATCATACCGACATTACTGACCACATCCACGAGCTTGTAGACAAAACTGTGGATGTTGGCTCAGATAATAGTGAAGATTCAGATAGCAGTGTGTACAAAGAAATTGAATCAAACCCATTAGAGAAATTTCCAAAGAGCGTTTCCATGACCTCGATTACTTCAGAATGCCTGTGTCCACCCATACCACCTCCAATTAATAATAATAAGTTACTTAATGTGTTAGTCTATGAAGAGTCCTGTGTAGTCAGCCATTGTAACCGAAAAGCAAGTAGAATACTGACATATGATTCTGATGATGCGATAGTAAGGAAAAGCACTTTCAGTGAACCACATGACTCTGAGAGCAATGATATCCTTCCAAATCAAGATCTGGAATGTTATTGCAGTGTTGATGAACTTCCCACAGAGGAAAGTGAAAGCATACAAGAAATAAGAAGACTTATCAAATTACTGAGGGAAACTGATTGCAGTACTGATATTTATGATAAAGGAGATATGAATAATTTTCCAGAAATATTGGATGCAGGGAAGTTTTTGACAAGAGCTAGTCAGGAAACAATATTCACCGGAGACTGTGATAAAAACCAAAACTATGCTGGTTCTTTTTTCGAGTTTTGTAAAACTAGTGATGTTGTTCATGGGATATTATTTTTTACTCTAGAGTTCTTCATCAAGCGGTGGAAATTAAAATGTGTTAAGATTATTGAATGAATTTTGTGATAAAGTAAGACCAGACTCCTGTAGTAGATCTCTTATATTTAGTCAATAATGATTTTCTGTCCATCATGGAAAGATAAAAACCATAAATTATCGTTTTGCATCAATTTTTATTGATGAATTATGTTATTTTGTCCAGTTTCCTGCTCAAACTCCTGAAAAAAATTAAATTGTTTCTTCAAAGCATTTTTTTTTATTTGAAAATCTTATGAAGTTACTCATCCAGATTTAGACGCCAAAGATGAATAGTCTATGTTGGATGCAATG
Source organism: Glyphotaelius pellucidus (assembly GCA_936435175.1). Lineage (NCBI taxonomy): Eukaryota > Metazoa > Arthropoda > Insecta > Trichoptera > Limnephilidae > Glyphotaelius > Glyphotaelius pellucidus. Next base: position 26,250,670 of record OW386538.1, on the reverse strand, counting down.
AATATGAATAAGTCCGATCATCTCAGATCCTTATTCAACTTCTGAAAGAGTCCAAAGACTAGAAATATTGCTAAGGCATCTAAATATTGTGTTCTTTCATAGAGCCATGGTCACTGCAACAACTCAAAAAGACAACTAATGTTGATGCATTTATTATGATACAGTCAAAGCATGATAGTGAACTAAAATAACCAAATCTCATAATTTTAAGAATGTCATACGATGACCCCCGTGGGGCAGTGGATCTGGGTCTCAACTTGACATGACGTCGCCTCAGTTCTTAATTGTCCAAACGACCATTTTAGCTTTTGTTCAATCTCCACTTTCAAATAAAAATAAAGTATAAAAAATGATAGTTATTTATTAACTAAGGATTATTTAAACTAAAGAGACCTTTACCTTTACGGAAATAGCTTTACCTTAAACACCTATTATAATGTTTCATTGAAATAATGAAAGAAAACCTTCTCATCCTGTAAAATTTTCTAATGGTTGTTTGGACAATTAAGAACTGAGGCGACGATGAGTCTAGTTGAGAGGTTGTAAAAAATAATTATTGTTACGAACGATATGGACATAAGCTTTAAATTTAATATGAGTGTTGTCAGCGCCGGGTGTTGTGAAGTTGATTTTAAGTAGATATCTAGCTATACAAAAATGAAAAATACTGGGTACCTGGGCACCCACCTACATATGGGCGTAGCCAGGTTTTGGTTTAGGGGCCATCCATAAATTGCAACACACCTTAAGGGGATGCGAGAGTAGAGAAGTATGACAAGGGATATGGGGGGGTCATCAGGTCTGTGATGTCACATTTAAAAATCAGAATTTTGATTACTTTTAGGGGAATCTCACAAATGTGACGATGTGTGACAGGGACGGGGGAGGGTCAAAAATTCATGAAATTCGTGTGACGTAATTTATGGATGGCCCCTTAGGATGGGGCAAAAAATAAAAATCTAGAGTGGGTACCAAAAAAAGTAGGCTCCAACATCATATTCACACTTGTCCGCCTTCCACTGATTGCGGACTCCGTACGGACTCCGCTCGACTAGCAAACGTTAATTGCATACAAGTGCTTCCATCAAAAACGAGGTGAGCGGAGAGGACCAATTAAGCTAAAATAGGTTCGAACGAGTCCACTCCGCTAATGCGAAAGGAGCGGACTCCACACAAACTCCGCTCGACTCGCAAACGTTAACTGCATACAAGTGATTCCATCAAGAACGAGGTGAGCGGAGCTAACCGAGCTAGTTAAAATAGGTCCGAACGAGTCTGCTTGTGCACATCATCGCCGACTAGTTTCTAGTGGACTCCGCTCAGAAACTGTCGTCAATTCGAGTTCTTCCCATCAATTTAATATATCATTCAAGAAGATAACACTAATAATCTTAACAAAAACATGAAAAAAAAGACAGAAAAATAAAAAGATAACGAAAAGATTCCGTTATCTTTCTTATTTTTCTATGTCTTGTTCTTTTTTATATTTTCGCTTAGATTTTCAGTGTTATCTTATTCTTCAACAATATAAAATATAAAAATTTTGTTACTTATCCAAAAATCTTGGTTTTTCACTCTTCTTTTTATAAGCGTACATGAGCAACCATTTCTTCATTGCGTATGCGTAAAAAATCATCCTCACTAGAATCAGTACTTGACATCGTCAATGACTAGTTTACAAAGGAAGGGCAAAACTATTTCTCATTTTTCGTTTACCTCGCTCCGCCTGCCTCGCTCATTTCTCGCACGAGCAGTGGAAGGCAAACACCTATCTTCTAAGCGACTATTTTTTGATGGAAGGTCAAAGCTATTTCGCTCATCTCCAATCGCGCTCCGCTCAACTCTTTTCCGCTCGCAGTGGAAGGCGCCCTTTAGGCTCTTTGAATACAGAGAATATGAACGAAAGAAGAAAAAAACCATCTCATGAAGAGTTGTAAATTTGAAAACGCCACTCGATCGACAATTCCAGTGGTCATGCATCAGTCAGCCAGGGTGCCTACGCCCATGCACCTACATAATATTATGATTCAAGAATAGATTTACAGATCTACAAGGATCTGTGCAGATGATTATAACAGGGACTAAGGTACTAAGTATTATTTTTTAAGTCTCGATTTTTTATATCAACAATATTATTATACATTCTACAACGGTGGTCGCAGAGGTGATGGAGCATAAATAAATCAACAGTACCCTCAGTGATGGTTGAATACTTTGAATAGTTGTGGCTGGTTGCGACCCCCCAGAAAAGGTACGTAGATAGGGTTGCCATCCGTCCGGGTTTCCCCGGATTTGTCCTAGTTTAGAGGGCATCCGGGGAGCGTCCGGGCGGGGTTTCATTTGTAGTCCGGGTTTAAAAATTTAAAGTCTTGGGCCGCCCTCTACACACGCGGCTATGTTTTAAAAAACCTGTTGACGTGTTCGGGTTCTGGCCTCTAAAATCCGGGGTTTTCACGCGTCTTGTCCTGGTTGCCAAATTTTAGAGATGGCAACCCTATACGTGGATAAGTAGATAAGTATAAGTAGTGAGTGCAGATAAGTCCATCTATCTGTGCAGATACTACAGATGTGGAACTCCACACTGATAAATAAATATCCTAAAACTATATTAGACATCATAAAGAACCTGGAATTATTTTTTAGATAAAAAATGTTGTAAATATGTAATAATATTATTAGGCAGTATTCATAATATTTTAATAAAATTTATTACTAATAAATATCTTTTTATTAATACTGCCAATCACTTGACTTGATTTGGGTATTGACAGATGTATAGAAATTTGCTTTACCGACCAAGTTGAACGTCAAATCATGTCAATGCTAAAAAGAGACAGATGTAGTAAGTCAGTCAGTGGATCAATATTATAAATCCTAAAATATTTTATTTTGTCTGTCAGAATATATTAATTGATTTGTAAAATATATCTACAAACTAAATATATTTTGCTGATATATTCTATAATTTTTTATGCTCTTAATACTTGTTCAGTCTCAAATAGTCTTATTTTTGCAAATGTTAGAAAGAGACCGATGATACACACTTTATTATGCTACATGGAACTAGAATTTTGTAGTGCCGTGTTGCTTGATGTCAGTCGTCAGTAAAAAATGAATTTTAAGCCTTCTCAAAATGTTCTCGTGTGTTTGATTTTAGTGTTTATCTCATAAATATGTCTTTACGTAGCTAATTTCACCATTTTCCAGCTATCTCAGTTGTTAGTGAAACACTAAAAATCGTGACCTCTTTCAGTGACATTCCAGTTCCATTGACTATTTTGACAAAAAATTAATAAATTGGTAATTTATCTAACTCTCATGGAATAAAACGTACTGTGGTTTCGTTTAAGTAATGTATTTAGTAAAGTGTTGTCTATTATTTATTGTGCATGAAGAAGATTTGGTGGTTCGACCTTCGTAAACACAATTATCTTTGAAGTGTCAAGATGAGCAGAAGTTATTACACCCCCGACTCTGCAGGCTTTCAATATACGGTAAGTTTTCAGTTATTACTAATATCTCAAACACTAAGTAACTTAAACCTCCTGCTTCCAGAATCAATGTTCGTTATCATCATAACGCAACAAGAAATACTTAAAATTCTATCTTTTGTGAATCATATGAAAGTATTATATTAGGCCTGCTAAAATAATAGACTTTCTTGTTTAATTCGGTATTAACTGTACGTCGCAATGAAAAGACAACAGTTGGCTCAAACATCTTCAAAATATAATAATTAAATTGTCTGAAATGAAAACCAACATGGCTTCTGATGTTTTGTTTGAATTGTCACTACTTTTGCACTGAATGTCATTACCTTCCCGTGTGATATGACCGTGTATGTATTTGCTATTGTAAATCTTACTTCTGATTTTCCAGATGCTCATATTATACTAACTTAGAAGTTAAACAAGCCTGATATTAGTGGGAGTTCAATAGATATGCCCAATATAATTTGGGAGTTGACTTTGTGACTAGCTTGAGACATTATCATCTTGGATACTAGGATGAAAACATTCACTTATCTGATAGCTCTCCGTTTTTTGTTTTAGATATCTAATTTTTTGGTGAGATAATATACTTTGGGATGCATTGCTTTGTATTTGTTATAAATCTCTGATTGGTGTGAATCTATAGGCAGCTGGCACAGCTCAAATATTATTACAGGCAAATCATTTTAAACAGCATGTTTGAACGTATTTGTGCACACCGATAGCGGTTCAAATTGGTTCAAAATAGTTTGTAACACCCGTCCTCAGTCCCTCTGACCCTGCAACGATCCTACGGTGTGGTACAACGCTACACAAGCAAGAATCTCTTTAAAATGATTCTGCTGTATCTCTAATTGGAGGGAAAAGTGCATCCAACCATTTACTTTTTGGAAGTTTCCTCTGGTTTCGCATTGTTGATAGTAAAATGGTCTTACACAGGTTAAATGTAGGGTTTTCAAACATCCATGAATACAATTGCATTTACATCAATTCTTGTTGAGTTTTGATTGCTGAGGATTGTGAATTTCAATCCCTGGCTTGCGCTGCATGGAAAGAAGCAATCACCTACACTTTTGATTCTTGATCAGTTCAGCGCACCGGTGATCATCCTCGCCTCTTCCTTACATTTTTGCTACAATATATGCTAGTGACCATCACTTTCTCCAGGTTCGAGTTCTTGGTTTAGCGACCAACGTGTCCAAGGTACCTTAGGATTCATTGTAGGCAGACACTTGATAACCTATTTTGGATGCCTAGACTTTCCAGAATATGTAGATTAGTATGCTGGGCTGTCTAATAATTGCTTAAAAGCATAATGTATTAAGATAGTGCCAATTCCTTTTCCAGTTCAGCGTTCTTGGATATTGGAACCTGGACTGCTACAGCATTTCCTATCTGTAATAACTACTTACTAGGAAAATAATGTATTAGTACAGTGCCAGTTTCTTATTCCAACGTTCTTGGATTTTGGAACCTGGACTGCTACGGCATTCCCTATCTGTAATAATTACTTAAAATAATAATAATGTATTAGTACAGTGTCAGTATCTTATTCCAACGTTCTTGGATATGGGAACCTGGACTGCTACAGCATTCCCTATCTGTAATAATTACTTACAAGGAATAATAGTATAGTAAGAATAATAATAAGAATAATTAGTACAGTGCCATTATCTTATTCCAACATTCTTGGATATTGGAACCTGGACTGCTACAGCATTCCCTATCTGTAATAATTACTTACAAGGATAATAATGTATTAGTACAGTGCCAGTATCTTATTCTAACGTTCTTGGATATTGGAACCTGGACTGCTACAGCATTCCCTATCTGTAATAATTACTTACAAGGATAATAATGTATTAGTACAGTGCCAGTATCTTATTCCAACGCTCTTGGATATTGGAACCAGGACTGCTACAGCATTCCCTAATTATTACCTACAAGGATAATAATGTATTAAGATGGTGCCAATATATTCTTCCAGCGTTCTTGAGTATTGGAACCTGGACTCCGGCATTCCATAATGAGGTTCAAGTTCAAGTTCAAGAAGGAGATGGGGTAAAGGTAGGTGGGGAAGTACCTGGCTATTCAGATCTGGTCACCAAACACAACTAAAGTCATTTCAAGCAACGTTTCAATTCTGTATGTTATCTCGGCATGCACAAATAAATTTTATTTGATTATTTCACAATTAATTAATCAATATTATACATTATAAAAGAGAGTGTACAATGTACATGCCGCTAAAACTCAGAAACTAGTCTTAGTATGATCATGGGAGTTATATGGTGCTTTTGAAGATATAAGGGCGGGTCCAAAACAATCGAAAGTATCCGAGAGCATTCCACAACATTCTAGAACATCCCGGAATATTGTGAAATGTTCGGGAATAGTCATCAATTCAATAGAACATACCGGAACATCCCAGATCGTTGTGGAGCATTCCAGAACACTCTTGAATGTTGTGAAATGTTCTGGAACATTGTGGACCATTCAAAGCCTTTTTTGTATGGGTGGAGACATCGGTAGGGTGTATAAAGCAAGATCCATCGTAGGTTTGAACGTCAGTTCAATTTCATATCAACTGCCTGAGCGAAGCCGGTACCCCAGCTAGTTTAAAATAATATATAGTATATTTGCGGCACGTTCCAGAGTAGAAGATACTCTCAATATCGCCTTGGTGTAAGACCACCTTTCAGAATTGAAACGTTGCTTGAAATGGCTTTAGCCGTTATTTATTTATGCTGTGTTGCGCTACCTCCTTTAGCCAACCTTTCGGACAGCGTTACAGTGACCATCATCAGGGCTTATCTAAAATCGGCTTTAGCGGTGTTTGGTGACCCGATCTGAATAGCCAGTTACTTACCCACTTTCCTCTTCCCCATCTCCCTCCCCTCCCCCTTCAGCATCACAACATACCCCATGCCAGAGATGCCAATCGTATTCATGTTGGGGATGCCATAGTCTCACTGGCTCCAAAAGAGAGCGGCTAGGACTCTTGTCGCCCGCTAGGATTATTGCTGCTTCACGCACGTGTTCTGTGATCCTAGGCGTATTTCGTAAATACACAAGCATATATCTGAAGTGGATCCTCGACCTTGGCGCCACATTCAAGAGCTCTGATTAGCTTCTTCAAACAGAGCAAAATTATTTTGTGGCACTATTTTAATTAAAAATTAAAAAACCCTTGGTTTTGTAAACAATAAAAGTGGTTAAAACTAAGTGTTTATTAATTTTTAGATAATTAACTCTTTATTCCATTTGGCCTCCATGGTCGAGGGCAAGGCTCTCGGCTAGCGATCCGAAGGTCATGGGTTCAACTCCGGGCGTGCACGTTATTGGAGTGGAAGTGTTTTCCTTAGTAAGTAAATTTTATTGTTTTGATTAGTGTTTTCACAAATAAATTATTTAAAATGTATCTGTAGCACACATAAAATATATTTCAGAGTGGAAGATATTCTCAGCATCGCCCTGCTGTAATTTCATTTAGAATTGAAACGTTGTTTGAAATGGCTTTAGCCATGTTTGGTGACTAGATCTGAATAGCCAGGTACTCCCCTACCTTCCTTCCCATCTCCATCCGCTCCCCACTTACCTTCAGTCTCACAACGTACCCCAATTGGGGATGCCAATTATAGTCTCCTGGCGTCAGGCGGTTAGGAGCAATTGGGACTCTTGTGCTTTATTCACATTAAAAAAAACCTTGTTGACCTCGATGCGTCTACAACAGAACTGTCTACGTATTCGACTTCAACACAAAACAAGAATACAGGGTGTTGTAGGAAGTACTGGAAAGACTTTAACCTGCGATTCCTGAGCTTATTTAGAGCAAAATGGATGGCATTTTGATCTCCAGTGATGTTTTTTTTATTCTTTCACATACCCACCATCACTGGTCACTCAGCCGAGTAACCGCCCGAACTTCGCACCGACCTGTGCTTTCTAATAATACCTACTGATTTTTTAATGTTTTAGGCAGTGGCGTTACAATATACTGTAGACGCGGGGTAGAAATCTCAAAGTGGGAAGCCCAAAATTAAGGCAATTGCACTAGTCTCGATTTCTAGTACTTAAGTACTAAACTGTCACTCGTCGAGTAAGGTCGTGTCTTACCAATAGGTAAATTGCATTTAAAAAGCGCCAAAATGCCCTCCTGTTTCCAATACACGGCAAACAGTAGTAAAAGTGAAGAAATAACATTTCAATTTTTTACGAGAAAAACTCTCTTTTTATAACTTTTGAAGGTTATTCCCATCAACGTAATATATCATTGAAGAAGAAAATAACACTTATAATCTAAATGAAAATATGAATGAAAACAAGACACAGAAAAACAGAAAAAAACAATGGTCGCAACTGGGACTCCAACCCAGACCTCTCGTCCAACCGGGACGTGCGCGTTTTCCAATTTCGCTATTGCCACCTTCTGTCAAACCATCATATTTGTCAATCTTATAATATAACTTATAAGTGTTATCTTCTTCTTCAATGATATATAACGTTGATGGGAATAACTTTCAAAAGTTATAAAAAGAGAGTTTTTCTCATAAAAATATTCATTTAGACTTTCATAAAGTCAATAGTTCCATATGAATAAATTCGGATACATTTATCCGAGACGCTATTCAGGTTACAAACCAATTCTTAGAATGATTGTTTCCAATAAAAATAGTAGTTGCCTTTAATATGGAAAAAGAACTAGTTGAAGATAATATTAATGATTCTAAATATTTGAAATATGAGATTGACAAATATGACGGTTTGACAGAAGGTGGCAATAGCGAAATTGGAAAACGCGCACGTCCCGGTTAGACGAGAGGTCTGGGTTCGAGTCCCAGTTGCGACCATTGTTTTTTTTTCTGTTTTTCTGTGTCTTGTTTTCTTTCATATTTTCATTTAGATTATAAGTGTTATCTTCTTCTTCAATGGTAAATAACATTTCATTTATAAGTACACGCAAATTACTTATTATTATCGATTATTATAAACAATACAATTAATTTTCATGTTTCCTGCCAGACGATTTTATACGTCATTAGAAAAAATACATACACATTCTTTGACTGTCTTATGGTACGGCCACACTGAGGCCAACTTCCAACTACAAATATTCGGATGATTGTGTAGAGGGGTAGTTTGTGCGTTGGAAGTTCGAATTGAAAGTTTGGCTTCGGTGTGGAAGTAGCGTATCTTTTTTATGCATGAATAACTTTTAAATTAGAAATTACTGAAAACCGACGAAAACAAAAGAGTGTTGCTTACTTGCCACTTTATATTGTGAGTATGTGAGACTATGGCGAGTCTATTTATATAACGTCATTGGCTTTAGGTGGGAAAAAACCACTGGAGATCAAAATGCCACGTACATTTTTTAGTCCAAGGAAGCCGAAGAAACTCTGGTTAAAGTTTGTCGGTACAACTTATTACTACACCCTGTACGGATAGCCAATCGCAAGTCCTGCTAGAAAAAATTGTAATATCATAGTGTAATTGAATCCCGCCCAGACAGTGTCCACACGTTTTTATTAATTGGATCCTGATGATCGCACTTGTATTTTCGTTTTCTATTTTTATTTCGTTCAGTCTTCCGCCCCCGCCATTCGACCAAAGCGGTGGGCGGGAATGGCGGCGGCTGGCTGACAGCAGAGCCAGAGCCAATGAGAATGATCTACCTGACCTTATCAAAATATGTTTTTAAGGCGCTCGCTGACGTAATTGTGGGAGCCTAAATTTATTATTGTTGATTTGGCTATTTAGTAGTGTTGCCATGTTGTTGGTGTATAGTTTTTATTTCATGTGTGGTTCCACGACAACTCAACAAAGTGTTCATTTCAACACCCTTTGAAAATTCATTAAAAGTAATAAAAAATAACCCATAACGTAACCTATCTAACCAAGTTTTTTCCCAGATTGTTCTTATAATATACAAAAATAAATGTTTGTAAAAGAAAATTCGTAAAAAAAATGCAATAGGTGTCACGCGAGCTGTTTGAAAATCTGAATGTACCGGGACTGAATACATTAGACGCGAGATAAGGGAGGGGATCGCGAGAGGGGGTTCGCGGGAGATGGAAAGCGGGGAAGGTGGAGGGGGAACGCGTGAGGGGAAAGGGACATGGGAGGGGAAGGGGAGGCGGAAGGGGAACGGGACGAATGGGAAAAGACACGCAGGGAGAAATAATTTATTTATTAATGGCATTGCAACACATGCCGGGAACTCGCTAGTGTGTTGTAAATATTATATTATGCTTTTATAGTAGGTTGCAAAAAAAAAATGAGCTGAGCTTCAGTGAGGATTGGGCAGGGAGTGCTCTTTGTCAGTAGGGAACAACCCGAGTATCGTATTCTTATGTAAGTTTATTTATTTGTTGATTACTTTGATATTAATGTTTTTGGCTTTCCTTCAAATATATTGTACAATATATTTGATTTTATCTTTTAAATTTTTATTTTATTTTTAAACTCTTATGCTTCTAAATTATCCAAAATTAAAATTGAAATTACAAGTTATCGTTTTATTTTAAATTATAATGTCACATCACAAAGTATCTGCGTCATACGAAGAAATAAAAACAAACTGTCTGATATACTTATTATTTTCTTCCGAGAAACCTGTTGATCAAATTTCTGGTTTATTTCATACGTACTCGTAATAGAAAATATGACGCCAGGTATTTTAGTTCATAATTTCCTTACAATACCCTTCAACACCTTAGCTCAATAATCTCAAACACCTTCCTCTATAAATAGACTCCTCGGGACATTGTGCCGATGATGGCTCAGGGGGCAAATTATTTTTTATTGGTTCGATTTTCGTACCGAATGGGAATATAAATAACGCCGGCGTAGGTACTAAAGCTTATAAGGCGGCGAGCGAACGAAACTACACAGCACCGAGCTATTCAGCCGCCACTCGCCAGTGGCGTGCAGTTCACAAACGCTTAAAGATATACATTAAAACCTCAAGAAAACAACAAAAACAAAACGTTAGATAAAAAAAAAACATGTTAACAAAAAACTCTTAAAAATGTATATATACAAGACAATGTTCCGAAAGAGTACGGCTGGGGAAGTCAAAGAGACTCCCTCAACCTCTCTCTCCCTTGGCGGCGGATGTGGGCAGACACATCCGTCGCCAAGACTCGGGCAAACCTCACTTCATGAACCGGGCACCCCGGCTAAGTCACCAAACGTAGCGAACTACTTGGGGTGACCTATGGCAAAGATGTTGGTTATCCAATAAATGGTTCCCATGGCGGCGGTTCCCATACCCGCCTTCCAAATTGGTAAATTTTATTACATAAAAAAAAAATAATAACCTTCACATTTATTCTGACACTACTGTAGCAGCAACAAACGATAGATCGATGATATTTCTTGGAAACTATAGTTACATCTCTTCTTTCACGTGTTTATTGAACCGAGCAAATAGAGAGAGCTATAATTTTGCAATGCAATTTGAGCTGTTAGCTGCGTATAGTATCAGATCAGCTGTTTTTAACCGTGGAGCGACCGAATATTTTATTTTTAACCTGAATTAAATGATGGGCGATTTCAAAATAATGCTTTAAATCCGGATTTCGTTATTTATTTTTCTTTTAAAAAGTTTTTATTACTTAGGGTACTATGATCGTTACTAATAATTTACAAGAATTTGACAAAAAAAAATCAGCTTCTGACACGATTTACTCGAAAACGAAAGCTCAAATCAAGAAAAGTTGTAATACAAAATCGACTCCAAATGTGATGTAGATTCCCCAGTACGCTTGTACCACGAGTTTCCGGACACCGTGTATATACACGATGGAATTATTGTTCTGCCTTGTAGAAATTGCCTTTACCCAACCGATTTGGTTCTGAAGGGTTGCACCCTGCCTTGCGTCATTGACTAGGTTGCTAACTATGACTGTAATTCAGTAAAGATCCTTTTTTCAAATGTGAAATCGTGTTTATTTGGACTTTCATGTTCGCATTTTTTTTTAAATATTATGGTATCTACCTGTCTGATGAAAGTTCGAATAAAGAATCGTCATTTAGATAGTAACTTTTCTTTGGACAAATTGTATAAATACTTATTTGTAAAAAGCATTAACTTTGTGGCTCGCCATAATTTACAATAAAAACACATAAATTTGTTTTAGACCATTTATATTTTATAACACTACCGGTTTCGGAAGACCCTTCCTTCTTCAGGAGAATATTGTTACTTAGTTGTTGTTCAGTAACAATATTCTCCTGAAGAAGGAAGGGTCTTCCGAAACCGGTAGAGTGTTATAAAATATAAGTGGTCTAAAACAAATTTATGTGTTTTTTATTGTATAAATACTTACTGAAATTTAAAATAATCAATATATATTATAAAAGTAAGTGTACTATAATGTGCACGCTGCGAAGACTCAGAAACGATCAAGGGAGTTGGTTATAGGGTGTGGTAGCCCTCTTTCCCCCTTCCATGAAGAAGATTCCCGTTTTTAACTGAAGCACGCCCTTTTGAAGATACAAAGGCTGGAAGTTTCGCCCTCTAGAAATTTCTAGAACAGTTAAGAACATTCGCGAGTATTCGAGAGCATTCCACAACATTCGAAAACATTCTGGAATGTTCGGGAATAGTCTAAAATGTTCTGAAACATCCCGGAACATCCCAGATCATTGTGGAACATTCCAGAACACTCTCGAATGTTGTGGAATGCTCTGGAACATCGTGGACTATTCGAAGCCTTTTTTGTAGTGGGTGGGACTATCCATTGGTAGGGGTCTATAAAGCAAGATCCGTCGTGGGTTCGAACGTCAGTTCAATCTGATATCAACTCCCTGAGCGAAACCGGGTGCCCAGCTAGTGTCACATAAAATTTTTGTTTATAATTAAGCGGGTAGGCATTCAAATAGGTACCTATTACAAATCTATGATTTTATAAGAAATTTTGATTTATTAAATAAGAATTCACAGAACTAGACTAGTTTTACCCTTGAGCAACGAGCAAAGCACACCACTGCTATCAGCAGGCTACCTAGCAGACAGCCTACCTTGGGAGATCCTTGGCCTGCCCGCTCGCACTAAACTCGGCTGCCAAAGGCGGACTCTACCTGCTTACCACTTACTACTTACTGGGCACGCGAAGGAATGCAGTGCCGCGGGCCATCCTTACCACTTTATTATAATATATTATTATTTTTTATGTCGACGCTACTAGCCTTACCCATTAATCACCAAGGGACCACCACTCACATACGCCGCGAATCGTCAGTAGGTGCAGTGTGTGCCAGTATATTTTTTTAATCGATTATTGATTTCAAAGTGGGCCTTGGCTTGATTATCAAATCTGTGATGTCCACACAAGTACCTGAGTCAGTGGTCTTCAAACTTCAATCGCAAGAATGGGAGCTTCTTTTAGAAAATTATTTTATCGGGTGAGCTGCACATTCATGCCTACTGATTATTGTATTATCATTTCAATTACACCTTGACGCGCCGCGTGCGGTCAAAGGATGAACTGACGAACGAACAATTTAATGACGCCACCTGTTGCAAAGTTTAAGTGTCAACATGTATTGACACTAATGCTCGCACTACGCTAGGATGTAATACATAAAAAGCTTGTAACATACGAAGGATGTAATATATAAACATTTGTGTGGCCGTACAATCCCACACAATCTGATAAATATATTATATTATCCGTCTGTGACGGCTGTAAAAGATTAGCTGCTTTTAGTATTCCCGCGAAAACGGCACGCTGTTGGAAATGGCACGCGCCATCTTCGAAAAGAAATTATTTTCATATCTCTCCCTCAGCCGTATTAGGGGCCATCCATAAATTACGCCACACCTTAAGGGGGGGGGGGGGGGGGGGGATAGAGAAGTGTGGCATTGTGTGACAAGGGAATTGGGGGAGGGTCATCAGCTCTGTGACGTCACATGTAAAAATCTAAATTAAAACACAAAACTTCAATGTAAACGAAAAACTTAAAAATATTTGAACTTAAACATTTTGAACTACTGTTTTGATTATTTTTAGATGTGAAGTCATAATAGGGGGGAGGGGGTCTCACAAATGTGATGTAATGTGACGGGAATGGGGAGGGGATCGAAAAATCGTGAAATTCGTGTGACATAATTTATGGACGGCCCCTTAAAGAAATGAGATGTCGCGAGCCATTACCATCGCCGTGAATTATAAAAGCAGCCATTGTAAAACGAGCGATATCGTGTAATATAGGTCACGCCCACAATTTCTTTTCCTCGTATGTAATAAGCTTAACAGAAAGGTAATCTTATTTTGATCTATGTTAAAGATAATGATACGTCTTAAAGACGTACTGAAGTTTTAAAGTGTATATTTGAAATATTATCACACTTAAAAGTTTAAAGGTAGTTGAATAATTAGTTAAGGGTTTTGTGCTTTGAATAAAACCAAAATAATTATACAAAATATATTGTAATTAAAAAAATAACTAAATGGTTTAAATTTCTTACAAATCAACTAAAAAATATAAAGTCTTTTTTTAAATGAAAAATAATGTTTAATTTTACGTCTAAATCGTATTTTTTTGTTTCCTATGAAATTTTAAATGCTAATCAGTCGTAAAACTTTAAAAAAATATTGTTCGCTAAATCACATTTATGAGAACAAGTCCGCTAAAAGCTAACCAGTCGATATACTTAAAAATGATAATTAAAAAAATTGTTTGTTCGCTAAATCACATTTATGAGGACAAGTCCGAAGTTACACAAAATTCGAACGTATTGTGTATGTATTTCTCCGTTATTGTTGTACTCACCGTGGTGACGCAGCCGCCCCGCGCAAGCTCTACTCGGCAACTGAGCTAACTGAGATAGACAGGCCGCTACGTTGCGAAATAAAAAAAATTGCAATATTTTTGTCTCGCTTACGTCGCAAAGACGTAGATTATCTTTCTAGGGTTAAATGCGAGATAGTAGAGGCGCGCTATCCCCACTTCACCGTTCTTCGCACCGTTCGTCGGTTTTTGTCTCCTATTCAAAGAAATCGTGGTTATTTATGAAAAGGTTATTTATGAAAATCACCCGACGGACACCTAATAAATAGATAACATTTATTTATCTAAAATGAACCCTGATTAAATTAGGTTTATTTGCAACTAATTTATCACGCCATTTCTTCGCAAAGGTAAGCAGAGAGGATGGAATGCCACATAATTCTGTCACATAATCATTGCCCTGTCGAAATTCATACAATAGTTAATTTTTATCGGAAGTTCTTGTCGGAATAAGGCAGGTAACGGTGAGAGACCCGTTATGGAAGACAACCCATTTGTAGTATCAATGACAATGTATCATGCCTCTTAGTACACGGCGCAATTTTTACACTCGTTAAATTATAAAGTCTCTAAATTAAAAAAGAAAAATCTCTTTGTTTTCAAAAATCATTTTTCAATTCAATTCGATTTATTCACTTTAAAAACATAGCAAAATTAAAATTTCAAATCGTTTTTAAAATAGAGAAAATATTAAGATTAAAGCATATTTAAGCAATTTAAATAGTATAAACAATTTAAACACCAATGAACAATTTGAAAATCAATGAAGCACAATCAGACTATCAGCAATAAAGGTTGCTGTCTAAATTGTGCTTCATTGATGCTAACATCTCGATATTCAAAGTGATTCTATTTAACAACAAGACTGCTCTCCCGACTGGCATAACCATTGCAAGTTAGTTCTGCAAGCCGGGAGATAAAACAGTCTATGCTGTCGGGACGGAGAAACAAATGCTCTACATAATACCCATTTATTGCGTTGAGCCTGTGTGCTTTTTAACCGGGACTGGCCAATAATCGAAGATTTGCCCAAATTATTAATAAATAGTACATATTATTGTTTCCAATATAATATACCGACTCTGCCTGTCGTTGTTGTTACGAAAGTCCTATTAACGTCTGTCCCCAATACCACACTCGTAATGTCTTCCATCCATATTGATCTATTTCATCTCAGACAGATGGCACTGCGGTTGAGAAAGGTATGGCGAATGCGACCAAGCGAGCACAAATTTATGCAAAATCGAATCGTTTTCAATACACTTATGTAGTGTTGTCACACTACCGCCGAGAGCTACATTGTAACCTGCCTCTATCTCTATCTCTCTCTCTTTGTGTGAGAAAAATGTATATCCCACTACGCTTTGTATGGTTCCATGACATTTGATCTGCCGACAATTGGTCCCCCGGCGTACTTATATTGTATACAATGTGCAGTCGCTTTAGGGAAAATACGTTATTACAAAATATAACGTGACCCCGTAGGGATGTGCAGAGAGGATGTACCGCCGAATAACAAAATAATAAAACATACTTTCATTCGAATGCATCACGGAAAAATCTGCTTCTCTATTTCTTCTGTATGTACCAGCGCATAAGTACAAAAAATCGACTGTGTATAAATTCCTTTGATATTCATACCAACATATTATTGAGGGTATTTTTGAAGTTGAACTGAATATCTTTTAATTATTTATTGTTTTTAATTCTTGCTAAGGCAATCCCGTTGAGTTACAGAACTCATTTTAGGACGGGAGGAACTTACAATTCGTAGGTGGGAATTCGTAAATGGTTACAATATTAAATATTAAAAATGTAAGTTTCACATACAGTATAGGCAAAAAAATAAAAGACAGGGTAAGTAGAAACAAACAATAGAAAAACAAAAAGAAACAAGGTTATAAAAGTATGGATAATTACACACACATCCGTGAAAAAGAAAAAGAGAGAAAAAGAAAAAATTCCCAGGTGGACATTGGCGCAAGCGATTCTGACCTTGTCGTTCGTTATACATAAGGGTTAAAATAGATTTAAAAAAAAAACAAAGTTTTTTTTTGAGCCCGTCGGCGGGCGAACCACAGAAGAGAGGTTATAAATATATAATTTCCAATATTCCATAATATTGTATAATACTATGAAACGCCAATCAGAATCGAGGGATATTACGAAAACACAATTTACAAACTTTGGCGAAAATGCTCACTTGCGAAGTAGTTTTGATTACTAACATCAGCAGCGAGTTGTGAGGAATCCATTGCAGATGCAATTAATGTTAGTTTTATTGTTATTATTATTATTTATTTATTAACGTCCCTTTTGGAGGCTTTTACAATGCTATAATTATTATTACTCGTAGCACTATTTTGCAATCGATGGTGGTTTTATTATTATAATTACTCGTGTCACTATTCAAATCTTCATCACGACATATGGTTACATAATAATTACCTATCAGATATGACATGGAGAATACGTGCGCGTTCTCGTTTAAATAAAGCACATACCTCCTTATGTTTACAGACACGTTTACTCGCTTTTTTGGAGGCCATTTTTTTTTAATGTTTGGCTGTGATTGCGGCCTTCGATACAAATGGGTTAACTGGTACGATCCGTTTCACGGGACATTTCGGGTAGAAAACAAAGTATTTATAATACACGTAGTTCCATTAATGTATTTATTCTGTATTCACCTCGATATATTAATAATTCAGAGTATTGAAAGATACTTTTTTTTTTAATTTTACGTCATTATGGGGATGCTGGGTGGAGGGTCTGTTTAAAGGACAAGAAGAAGATGTGTGTGGAAGAAGTTTTGGGAAGGAAAAATTTATCAGAGATGGATAAGAATATTGGGTCAGTGTGTCCAAGAGATTTTGACTGAAATTTATTGATTTACATTTGTTAATATTTAGAAATAGATTATTGGTTACATACCAATTATGCTATTTTTATGTCATTAGCAAAGTGTACAAATTTAACACTGGTGAAGCATGATATTATTAAAAAGAGTAGAGGACCTAAACGACTACCTTGCGCGGTAGGCTCACAATTCTTAGATTTAGTCGTTGTCACTTTTACAAATAGATAGCTTGCTTTGGATATTGTTTGAAATGGCTTTAGCGAGTTTTGTTAGCGGGTACAACCTCGCTATTTTTTTCCGTTCCACTCCTTCCCCTGCTCTTCCCCTCACACCATATAATACTCCCATTTGGGGTGTCATGGATCCACTGCACCTTGCGCGGTAGGCTTACAATTCTTAGATTTAGTCGTTGTCACTTTTACAAATAGATATCTTGCTTTAGATGTTGTTTGAAATGGCTTTAGCGAGTTTTGTTAGCGGGTACATCCTCGCTATTTTTTTCCGTTCCACTCCTCCCCCCTGCTCTTCCCCTCAAACTGAAAAGAAACATGGATATCCGATAGGATATCCATGTTTCTTCTCAGTTTCAGTAAAAAAAATTACATAAAACAGTATATTTGGTCCCTTTTCAGAATTCTGTATAAAAAAACTGATGTTTTTTTTTTTTTTTACATGAGCTCCACACAGGAGGCCATGAGGAAAATAATTTCCCTCAGGGCCTATGTCATCTTTGGGGATGCTGTGTGGAGGGTTTTTTTAAGGAAAGGAAGGGAAGGAGAGTTCTGGGAAGGAAAAAGGTTTAAGGGGTGGGTAGGAATCTGGGGTTCAGTGTGTCCTGGTCATCCGCCTCCAAGACCTAGACAAACTTCACCCCATGAACCCGGGCACCCCTGCTAAATCACCAAACGTAGCAAACCACTTGAGGTTGGGGTTGATGTACTTTTTATAAAGTCAAAGTGCTTTTCGTCAAAATTTTCTTAGTAGCGTTTCAGTCAATTTACCTTTTCTTTGATGTTATTATGGTTTCTGTAGAATGTCGTAGGTTGTAAGTAATGATTATCTATCTCTTATGAAATACCGTATGTAGAGTACGTACCGAATAATTTGGATGCCTACCTGCTACAACACTACATTCCAGTATGGTATAATATTATGATGTACCTACGGTATTTTATTCCACTCCCTCCATCTCTATCTTTACCATCTTCCTTTATGGTAGCCGAAACCACCGTGACATGGCTTTTCATGTCGATGAGGTTTCCCCGCGCATCACGTAGATTTACATATTGTACCATAATACTCATTTGTGGTTTAGTGCTTAGTAATACTCTCTACTTATCCCTAAGTTACGATATGCATGGTAAATCAGTAGTTACGTCCTGAGTAGAGAATACAATCCCGGGATCCCGCCCCAGTTTCGATCCCGAAAATACCGGGACTGCACTTTGGCTAATCTCGGGATTTTCGGGATTGCCACAATCAGATCTAGTTTGCATTCCGTAATCGGTTGCGCCTTGACTTGTTCGGAAGTTATGCGCGTACAAACATTTCGGAGATTAAATTTTTATTTGTACCACGACGCCTGAAATAAAATTTCCCGCAAATATATCAACATAGTTACCAAGACAACCTTTTTTTTTGCTTTTCGTCTGACGTTATCAAGGGACAATAAACGTATAATAAATATAATATATTAATATTTATAATTTCATATAAGAGCTTACCATTATATACAGCCTATATTACTCGCATATAATGTAGCTTTCTATTGGTGAAAGAATTATTGAAATCGATTTTGTGGTTTAGGCGTGAAAGCGTAACAAACACACGCACTTTCGCATTTATAATATTAGTATAGATAAGTTGTCTTGTAAAACAAACAATATTAATAAATGATGCTAAAGAACTTACTATCTATGCTTTTATTTTATCCCAATTTTTAACCACATTTCCTAATCCCGGGATAGTATCGGGATCCCGGGATTACGCATCGATAATCCCCGGGATTACGGGATTTAAAAACATGCTCGGGATTGTATTCTCTAGTCCTGAGCAACTTATACCTACTACGATTCTATATCCATTGAACCTATCGTTAAATACATCGTTTTAAATGCTATTCGGCACGACTAAAGGGCGGTAGGCGGGATTCAAACATCATCTAATGGGGTCTTTTGTTTTTTGGGGGAAGAGAATCAGAGTGCTGAAAGAGAAAAAAAGATGAGATGGTCCGGTTTTTGATGTTGCTGCCGAGGTGCCGTCAAGAGTCTTCGAATCTGATAATGTTTCTGACTGATAAATTGCATGAAACTTTTCAAAATCAGAAGTCACCTTCCGATTATAGCCGATGATAAATTGCGTTGCAATGATTTAAAACATTGAAAATTAATAATTTGTGTTTAATTAATGAATAAAATATTAGCGAAACTCAATCGAAAATCTGAAACAGAAAAATCAGAAAAAAATTGTATCCTTTTCTGTTTAAGATTTTCGATTGAGTTTCGCTAATATTATCTTCATTAATTAAATATTACAATTTGAGGTTTTACTCATTAAGTTAAAAATGAAAATAAATAATAATTTGTACTTTCATTTTAAGATTGATTGATTTACAGAACAAAGAAAAAATGTATTGACTAAAGCAAATATTTCATCCCATTTCGAACGACTGCAACCGTTGTCAACTAAGCTATTTATTATATTATGGCAAATAAGTCATACCATGTGCTATTTTTATTGCTTTCTGATTTTATTTATCGTGAACGCATCAAACTATTCGATGAAATATTGGGTAATCATGGTATCCTGTGTAATCAAAATACCTACAAGTATGCATAGAAAGTAGAATAAACGCTAATATTGCGTCATGTTTTATGTTGAGTGTTATTTTAACTCATTGTCCATAGTTCTTCATTATTCATTAGTTTCATTACAAATGAAGTGGTATTCCTACAATACACTGGGTTACCTACACGTATTAAGCCGCCGCTATCCGAATTTCGACAGATTTCTTACATATCTCCCTTAAACATTTGAAGTTTTTAAGCTCTTAAAAAATATATATGTTATTTTTGAAGATAATATCTAGATACGTTCCACGCCGAAACGCAAATTATATGAAATTCCCTCGATAGAAAAAAATCGCAAAGTAGGCTCCGAAAATTATTAAAAACAAGTCTATTTCTATTATTTTACAAGTTATATTTGTGAAAAAAATCACAATGTTTCTTTAAATGATACTTAAGATACCTTCCACGAAATTTTTGCTTTATTTTAAACGAGTCATGTTTAAGCCTTTTCGCAATTTTCGCTTCAATTTTATTACTTAAAATATTAGCGCGCTCTGTCCAACATTCGTCATTACATATCTCTCCATCTTCTTTTTCATCTCCGTCACTACCTGTTGATTTGTGTGTAAAAATAGTGTGCAAAATTTCAAAAAGATCGATCAAGTAAATTTTGAGTTATGATGTTCACGGACTAAAATCATTATTTGCCAGAAAATCAATTTAAAGTTTTGTTATACTCGAAATATACTTGAATAGAGCAAGAGGGCCGGTCGCTTGAAATGCTGTATATTCGTTAGTTTTGCTCCGATTTACCTGAAATTTTGACACAATACTCTCGACATATTGTACATTTAGAAAAAAAAAATAATTTGAAAAATGAGTTTTAAAACCTTACCCCCCCCTTAAAAGGGCCTAATTATGAGGCTGAACGATTACTTCATTTTTCGGATCGGAGGGGCTTTGTATAGATTAATTTAATAGGTAGAAGATATTAATTCTCTCACAATGTTAAATTACGTGCCTACTTGTAGTTTACTAAGAGTTTTTTTTTTTTATTTACAAAAGGTTAACAATTTTAGCTTATAAATCTGTCTCTAGAACTCTACACCATTTTTTTCACGTGGTTTCTCAATCCCCTCTTGAGTATTCTCTAGGTGTACGCCCCACGGGCTGTGAACGTGAACTGTGAACCCCGTCTATCGTTGGACCAGCCAAATAGTTGATACGCCGCTATTAATTAACCTACAAAAAACTAGTTATTTGAATAAAATTATCGAACGAAAATTATTGTCTGCCTATTTAATACTGTGTTTACATGACAGACCCTGCTATGTGGATAGACTGCATTTCCAACCTACTTATCTGGATTCTTGAAATGGTTATGAAGGCGAGATTCGTGGAATTGTATATTATTTTTTCGGGATAGATAGTAGTTGTATCGTGTAACAGTAACCTCCTTTCTAATAAAAAAACAACTCCCAACCGTTAAATGGTATTTTAATTACACGATGAATAAAGGTTGTACAAGCTCATATTCGATTTGGTAATAATAAAAAATGTCTTCAACAGTGCTCCGAAAGAGCTGGCAAAGCTGAATTTCAGCAAACTTACACCTGAAATTCCCTTCCTGAAAAGTTGGGATTATACATATTATTATATTTTTAATTGACTGTTAAGGCGTGAATTTAATGAGAATTCTATGAAAGTGATTCTACGCATGTGAAGGTAAATACTAATCCTTGAAATCATCGTTTTTATTGCCCAAACACTGAATCTAAAACGTAATTTTTATTTGTTAAATCTGGGAATTATTATAATATTTTTTTATAAATTTTATTTGTATAAATGAGAAATGAAGTTACAAATAAAAGGAAAGTATTTTTCTGTATTTGAAGTAAAAATCTTTTTCTTTCAACTTTTTTTCGTGTTAGGAACTAAATAAAATATTCCATTTTATGTTCAGTTTTGTTCTATTTAGATTGTAGTTATTATCACGTTTCCGTCTATTCACGACACTAAAATGGCTATAACTTTAAAAATAATTCAAATTTTGAAAAATCCTTTTTAAGGAGATATTCTGGACGGGTTGTTTCAAAAAATTTGATGGGTTCATCAAATATTTGAAGTTAATTTTCACGTTCTGTGTAAGTTCTATTCGAGTTCTGTTATTTTATCTTCATAGGCCAGCTGCTTCATTAAACTGAAATCATCACAGAACTTGAATAGAACTTACACAGAAAGTGAAAATTAACGTCAAAAATTTGACGGATTCGTCAAATTTTTTGAAACAACCCATCCTTAACTGTCGCAATATGAAACAACGCTCCCTTAACAACGCTCTTTGGTTGGATCAACATCTTTCCATGAACTATTTTATGTCAATTTCTATTTAACATTTTTATTGGTAAGTTTTTCACAAACACGTCAATTGTATAAAAAATCTCACTGCGTTTATTATTAGTAGGTACTGCTGTAAGTGTGTAAACAGTTGAAAAAGAAAGATCAGGATGTCTCTTGGTTATTTGTTTTTGGGATGTTATGCCGTGTTGCGCTACCTCTTTCTTTAGTTTTGGACAGCGTTACAGTGTTAAAACGTTGGCTAAAGAAGGAGGTAGCGCAACACGGCACACACCCCAAAAACAAATAACCAAAATACTTTTGGCCGTGAAAATCTAAAAACCCATGATGTCTCAGTTTGTAATGTAAGTTAATTGCCATTATTAAGGCCCGTCTCTTGCCTTAACTTTCGCCGTGAAAATCCCTTAAACATCACTATTAACATTGACAACTTTTGTTGTGTTTCGAGCTTTCCATGCGCGATGGAAAACATCCCACCCTGGTGAAGCGGGAAGGCAAGCTGGGGCCGGCGGGGGGGTCTGGGATTGATTCATTTTTTCACAGGAGCCGCGCATTTATGGAGAATAAACCGAACGACTTTTTGAGGTTGTGTGCAATAAGCGAGCTTAAATAATCACGAGTTTAAAATATTATTATAGCAAAGTCCTAAATATAATAATAAATATATTTGATAAAAAAATTATAATAAAATAGCAAATATTAATATAATTATTCGTTTAAATCGAGAAACGCTTGGAAGATTCTCGGCCCGGGAAGAAGGTAATGTTTTTGTACAGCGCCCTTGAAGTGATTTTACACAAAAACGGCAAATTTCATAAACACTGTACATTTATAAATGGTAACTTTAAACTTTTAACTTTCCTGATAAATAAATATCTATTAAAATATCTGTGTTTTTTCCCTGATGTAGCATCTCTTTTTCACCAGAACGCATTTTAATATTTATGTAAATGCCAAACGTCAAACGTCAAGCATTGCGAACTTCGCCCAATGACGTTATACTTCACCCCGATCTTTCAACCGAGTTTCAACAAACGGAGGAGACGGAAAACAAAAAATGTTGATAGTAATATCAAAGCAATTGTTAAAGCATTTGTTTAAGCAAGAGACCCGCCTTTACGATGACGCAATCTTCAATTTGAAATGCCATTAATATCCATTGTAAATATTAAATTTTTCAAAATTAGATAAAATTTGTAGTAGGTTAGATAGTAGATCCACCTACTTTTCACTAAGAAAAACTTGTAAAAGAGTGGCCAGTCGTGGAGCATCCGTCCCGATTGCTAGCCTAGCGTCATGCCCACTAGGCTCTTTGTGTTTGACAATAATGTCCATGCATTTTCCACACAATTGCATTTTAATATCAAAAATAATACTTCCTTTGCCTTAGTCATAAAACTCATAAATAATAGTACATTCGATATTAGTTTATTACTGAATGGAAATCGTTTTCAATGTTAATAGTTTACCTTTCTCGCTTTGCGTTTCACGTTTTATTATCAACGCCCATTCTCGCGTCAGTTATTGTAATCCCATTTGGCGATTTAAATCCTCCATTATTGTATTATTATCTGTCGTATTGTGCCCGCACGTCGTACGGTATTGTGCGGAAAGGCAGGTACCTTCCGCATCCCTGACTCATGAGACTCACGTTTCCGCCTCGTGGTGGAACTACCTGCAGATTAGGTGCAACTTTCTCGCTGGTGGACACGTCTTTGAAATAGTTTTTATTGTTTGATGCTTTTTCACACACTGCCTTCGCTCATTTGCATAATTATGTCCGTGGTCTGATTTTGATGTGAATCGCACTACCGAAACGAGAGTGCAATAAGTAAAAAATGTTTTGAGTTAAGTACTTACTACTTTTGGTGTACCTTTGAGAACACCCAGATAATTTGACCAGCCATCCGATCACCCATCCGGCGTGGGCAAATAAATTTTATTTGATTAATTTCATAATTAATTCATTTAAAATAATTTATAGTATATTTGCGGCACGTTCCAGAGTGGAAGATACTCTCAGTAACGCCCTAATGTAAGGCCACTATTAGGAATTGAAACGTCGCTTGAATTGGTTTTAGCCGTGTTTGGTGATCAGAACTGAACAGCCTGGTGCTTCCTCAGCTATCTTTACCCCATCTCCTTCCTATCCCCACTACCTTCAGTCTCACAACAAACCCCAATTGGAGACGCCATAAGCTCACTGGCTCCAGACGGGAGCAGCTGGGACTCTTGTGAGGTATTCATAAAATTTGAAAAAAAATCGCATTTCAAACTAATGTGGGTCTTTTTTCTTTGAATTCTGCTAAATAGACATAGTTATTAAAGATGGCCTCCATGACTAAGTGTTTATATTCCTTTGGCTACGAATGCGGAAGTCACGGGTTCAAATCAAAAGGTAAATTTTATTTGAATAATTTGTGTTATTTTAAAACTTATTAATAAAAATAATATATACGAGTAGTATATTTTTGGCACGTTCCAGAGTGGTGGAAACTTCCAGTATCGTCCAAGTGAAAGACCATCACTCAGAATCGAAACGTTGCTTGTAGTGGCTTTAGTTGTATTTGGTGACCAAATGTGAATAGCCGGTAGTTACTTTTCCACCTTCCTCGTTCCCATCTCTTTTCCCTCCCGCCTCGCAACATACCTCAATTATTGGGGATGCCTCTTGTGGCGTATTCACAGAAAATAAAATAAATTTATAATTCTTCATTAATTCATACTTTCTGATAATTATTGTAATGCGCACTTTAAAATCTTGATTCATGTTTTTAATATCTTAAACTGTGCATGCAGATTCAAAACTTCGAAGTGCAATGTCTCAGTTATTTATAATCTTTATATAGCCATTATTATATATATATATATAAATTTCGCTTCACCATGTTTGTTCGAGATAAACTCCGAAACTACTTAACCGATTTGGATGAAATTTGGCTTACTGTGTAGTTGTAGTGTGTAATTTGGTTCAACTTATGAGATAGGATAGTTTTTATCTCGAATATTGACATCAATATTTATTATTGCGAATCAAATGTTTGTTACAGGACTATGCTTCGTAATTATTTGTAAGTTCCATTTGTTTCTGACAGATAACGGTGTGAGTTAATTTATCGACACAACACTTGTTTATCTAAGTTGGGTAACCATCCACTAGATGGCGTTGTATTTCGATTTCACGTCACAGCAACGCGTCAGCTGGTAACAATATATATTATTTATATACTTACGTCGAGTTGTTGCAGATTGCAAGGAGTGCGAATTATGCATTTCTTTATGCTTTTATGTTGTCATTCAACATCATTGTCGTGGCTGCATCCGAGTGGCTTAGTTCCCCCCTAAATGAGCGATTGATGCAGACGATAAGGCGACCTCCCTGATGAACGATCGAAAATATTTAAAATTTGTTTATTTTTATTTTTTATTCTGTTTAATTTAATTTAAATTTTATGCTTAGTTTTGATTGCTTTAATTTATTATTTTATTTTATTTTTTGTTTTGTTATTTATGTGATGAATCTTGTCTTCATTTTATGTTTTAATTAGGTACATACCTAATATGTTATCATATTGTATTTCTTTTTTCTTCTTTTAGATCTTTTAATGTACCTACTCTCTTATATTATTATATGTATTGTAGTTATTTATGAAATGTGGCAGACTGGGCTTGCACCCCTCCCAGCCCTGCTGGAGTAAAATCTTATATAAATAAAATTATGTATTTTCTGTGAGATATTATCGTATGAAAATGTTTTAAGTCTATTACTATTGTTATGTTTGCGGTATAAATTTTATCATTGTAATCACATACCAATCTGCTTATCTTAAATTAAAATCTGTCATAGGTAGCTACTATTTTATTGATTTTTATGCAAGACTGCTTAATAATATTGCGATAAAGAAAAAGTCTATTGTTTGTTGTTTTATTAAAACTTCTATGATGTTTAATTAAATGAAGACATTATGAGCGAAACTCAATCGAAAATCTGGAAACAGAAAAATCAGAAAAAGATATTGGCACCTCTGGGACTCGAACCCAGGACCTCCCTACTTTCCGGGTTGGGGACCCAACCCGGAAAGTAGGGAGGTCCTGGGTTCGAGTCCCAGAGGTGCCAATATCTTTTTCTGATTTTTCTGTTTCCAGATTTTCGATTGAGTTTCGCTCATAATGTCTTCATTTAATTAAATATTACAGTTTGAGGTTTTACTCATAAAGTTAAAATAATAAATAATAACTTCTATGATGTATTGGTGAATTGATTGTGTGAGCAGAAGCGAGTTGGGTCTCAAAAGTTGCGCATTTGAATGCCTACTGATGATGTGTAACGTACACCGTAACAGATATCAATACATACAGATATCAATGCATACATATCGTCTTTTACTTTCTTTAACCAGTATTCCTGGCGTTTGGAGTAAAAAATGTAAATAAAAAAAATTCTCCGGAAACATTTTTGATGTTTTTATTTTTTCAACTTAAAACATTAAAAAAATAGGTATTTGACAGTTAGGGTGAGGGGTTGGGCAAGTGACCACATATGACATGCAAAAGAAAGTTTTTTGTTTGGTTTTGTAGAAAAAAAAACAGTAAAAAATAGTCACTTGTGACCAAAATTTAGTAAATTTTTTTTACTCCAAATAATGCCAGGATTCATCGATTAAGGGGGTATTCTAGTCTGGATGCATGAATTGTAGGTGTTTTTTCAGGTGCAATAAAAAAAAACAATAATATTTTTATAGCCATTATTTTACCAAATATTTATTAAACATTGAAGAATACATAATAGAACTTGAGATATCGTGTCAACCGTCTCGAAAAAAGCAGTTTTGAGAAAAATGCGTTTAAAATTTTGTTCTATTTAGGTTTTGGTTAGATTCCGTCTAAACTGCGAAATTAAAATGGTTATAACTTTTAAAATGATGCGAATTTCGAAAAATACTTTTAAGGAGATATTTTTGAATATTTAAACTCTGGAAATATGAAGAAATTTTTTTTTTTTTTCTAGACGAGAATACTGCCTTAAGTAAGTCAAATTTGTTCTGTAATACCCTGTATATATGTTCAATACTACTTTAGGCCCTTTACCGGATAACTTAATAATTAATAAGCAAATCTCTCCAAGCAGATGAATATATTTTTTTAGAAGCTGACTTTCCCGGATTACGAATAACCTAAAAAAATTAGAAAACCTCCTACTTCCACGGAAATGTTGCTTGTGTTGTGATGGAAAACTTGGTCACTCGAGGAAATGAACTCACAACGCCCAGTGGAGAGACCCAGACGATGACGCATTGACCGGTCTTATCACACATGAATTAGTTTTTTCTCTTTTGTGTACAATTAGAAGAAATATTTTTATATGTGATTTTAGCATCTAGTGATGAGGAATTTTTAGCAATATGAATTTGTGAAATATTAAGTGAAAAAGCAGTTATTTGTCATCAAACTGGTGAAAGGTGAATATTTTGTTTAAAAGTGTTTTCTACAAAATCTCGCACAAATTGTTCCATATTCATTCAAGTCTTGGTGTAAAGCTAAAATTTATTTGATACCACTAAATCTGAAAAACACAATAATGAATGTAATTTATGTTTTAAATAGTCATACGCAACTTTTAAGACCTCTAAGAACGTTGACTGATGTAATTTGACGACCCCTACAGATATGTTTTGCGTGTGCACTCATCGTTGGGTTAATATAACTTTCGTAATAGTTTTCTTATAATTAGTTTCACGTGCAGATGGTTCTTAAAGAGAAGGTTCTGAAACCTTCCCAATTTCACTGAGGCTGTAAGTAGCCAGGAAGGTAATAATGCGGGATTTTGATTATTAATTATATATATATTATAACAATATACACGTGACTCCGTCAGAACACGTGAATATTATGTGTCTCGATTAAAACGTGCCCTGCCGGCAGCTTTCAAGTCTTCGTGGCGTGCACCAACCCGTGATCGGTTCTGTAACAACGGCCGTAGTGAAGCTTTGCTAAATGAAACGGAAATCTGATTTATGTTAAATTGCCAGTACCTGTTTACTGTCATAGAGGGTATAGGTCGATGGTCCCGAAGAACAATATCGGATCTGCTCAAAATTGAAAATCGTTCTTTTGGCTTATTTTGTTAATTTAAAAGTCTATATTTTCGGAATTTCGAATGAAATGCTTAACAATAAAACAACACTACCTTTCTTGATCTCAAAAACAGTAAAAATACAGAAAAGAAACTTTAAAGAGCTCTAATGCAAAACTCTAAAATCGAACATCCGACATTGTTCTTCGGGACCATCGAGGTATTTACAACATTGTGTTGTTCGTATGGAAATTATATTCGATTTTGCAGCCGTGCACGTTGCATGTCCACATTTTGGTTCTCTTGGGCTGGCAAAACTTGTTATTTTTGAAGTGAAAATTTCTTTAGCGCCGCCGTGATTTGAAACTCGTGAAACGAAAAGCGGCACTAAAATGAGACAAACACATACATCTCTAGGATTTTGCCTGCGAGAGAATGAGATAATGTCTCCTCTTTGTGCGGTGCTTCGTACTCTTAGTTTTCTGAAGGTTTCACTTCTATCTCGTGTGAACTGCACACAATTTTCGATGGTAACATAATTTGTGGATTTTTCGACCACCATCCTAGACACATGCCCGTGTTATGGTGATCGAAACATTGCATTTATGTATGTATATAGGGGCTGCTTTGAGTGCATTTGCCACAAGTACTTTTATTTTTTTAAGATCATTTTAATGCGAAAATATTAACTTGAATTAGTTAATTTGGTTAATTTGGTAATTTAGATTAAATTTAGTTGAATATATTTGTATGTTGCCGATCGAAATCTCAATTAAAATTATATAACAGTCTATTAAATGTTTCATTTGTAGATCGAGAGAGGTATTTAATTTACGGTGTATATTTTTACGTAAGAGAGGTATATGATGTCGTATGTGTGTATTTACGAAAACGTAGTCAAATCTCAAACCCTTCAAAAGCGTCATTATAAAGGTTAAGTTTTCCCTTGTTCCATACCTCTCTCGTTGAATCGTTGAATAAAACGTACACAATTTTAATTTACAGAATGAAACAAGTTCTTTGTTTAAAACCACTTTATTTAAATTTATATTCGTCGACCGGTTTCGGTCGAACTCGACCTTCTTCAGGACAATAAACATATAAACTCAAAGTCAGTCAGTTTATATGTTTATTGTCCTGAAGAAGGTCGAGTTCGACCGAAACCGGTCGACGAATATAAATTTAAATAAAGTGGTTTTAAACAAAGAACTTGTTTCATTCTGTAAAATGTCAAGCCACAAAGTGTTTGCTTTCTTCGATAATTTTAATTTAGTTTATTTATCATGAATGTTCTAGTAATTATTGTTTTCAGGCGGGTACCTATGTACAGTATGTACGTGCTATGGCTTTTGATTTTAAGGGGGTATTCTAGTCTAGAAGCATGAATTGTAGATGTTCTTTCAGGTGCAATAAAAAATAAACCAATAATATTTTTGTAGCCGTTATTTTACCAAATATTGATTAAACATAAAAAAAATCAACCGAAAAAATTAAAAAAATTTACAAGTTACAGGGTGTTGAAGTGGGGGGTCTCAAAAATGGGGCGCGCCATGGTTGACACGATTGCAATCCTCCTAGTAATCCGAAAAAAAAAATTTTTTTTTATTCAAACAAATGCTGCTATAGCATGAACCTCGGAAAAGTCATAAAAAAAATTTCGCAAAATGGCGGTTGTTTGAAAAAAAAAGACATTTTTTTACCAGTTTTTTTGACTTTCCGAATTTTTTTAGGATAGTAAAAATTAAAATTTCGTTATAGTTCTGGTTCATGCCATAAAGTAATGTATAGAGAAGGCTCACACCAAATTTCAAGTAAATTGGTTTAGTAGAACTTGAGATATCGTGTCAACCGTCTCGAAAAAAGTGGTTTTTAGAAAAATACGTTTAAAATTTTGTTCTATTTAGATTTTGGTTAGATTTCGACTAAACCACGAAATTAAAATGGCTATAATTTTTAAAATAATGCGAATTTCGAAAAATCCTTTAAGGAAATATTTTTGAATATTGTAACTTTGTAAATATGAAGAAAAAAAATTATTTTTTTTCCAGACTACAATACCCCCATAAGTTAAACTTGATTTCAACAACAAATTTGTTACGAGTTAGAAAAGAATGAGAGAGAGTAGTTGACTTTTAGTGTTTCCTGGAAATAGCTACTACTCCACCTTTCTGCTACCGGCCGAACATGTATGGAGTATGAACGTAAAAGCTTTCTTCGCTCCGTGTGGGTGCGGCTGGGCGCTGGGCGCTGGGCGCTGGGCGGACCTTGACCCTCCCACCCCGGGGTCGTGGCCGCCTAACTGCTTTTACTTGCAGGGGCTCTCAACGTTTTCAATTCAATTTTATCTTGAATGTTTTTTTTCACTCTAAAATGCTTTGAAGAGCCTTGTTGTTACCTAAGTAATTTAATTTTTAAGTATTTTATTCACTACCTCTCTAAATGTGTGTATTTAAAATACATATCTGCCCTAAATACGATAATTTTCTCTATTTGAAACACTTTTGCTCGTATTCAAATAGGTCGTCAATGTAACTAAATTATTCCTCCAAATGTATTAAAAAATGCAAATAAAATACAAGTAGGTTCTTTCAAATTCTTTTTTTGCCATGTTGAGATAGGTGGTCGTCTCAGCGGTACGTATTTATGTAGTGAAAGATTTGAAGCGAGTCTCAAAGAGATGTTGAACATTTGTAGTTGGCAATCACCAACCAACGATGTTTTTCAATCCATTTTTTGTTTGCCTTGCATTTAATCCAATAATTTTATTCATTTTAAAAACATTACATAATTACAATTTCGATACGTTTTTAAAGATAATATTGATGACTTTAAGAGCCATTTACGGCCAAGAACGGTACAGGGCGGTTCCGATGAGAAAGATTAATTATTCTCCATACCAGCATTTTAACATAATAACTCAATATCGATTTTATTTCATTCAAAATTTGCTTTGATACCCACATTCAAAAATGTTCAAACTCGTGATGATAAAAGAGTTAAAATTATGTACTTTTTGTAATTATTTTTTGAACATAAGTATTTATAATTTTTCAATAATGTCTACGCAAAATAAGAATGTAATTTTTTTAAATATATTAGTTTGTAACACCGTAAATAAATAGCCAAACTGAATTATTTTCATCACAAAACAAGGGCGCGGATCTTTTTTTTATGATTTTTTTTTAACTAAAACTAAAGTTCTGAAAAGTGGCTTTCCCAAATAATGTATTGATTTATTTTACTGCACGATTATGATTTGAAATGTATGTTGTATAATACAATTTTTTTTTTAATTAAACAAATCTGCCAACGACCTTCAGTAAAACCTTATTGTACTAAAAATAAACATATTTTCTCGAAATTTAAAAAATAGCTTTACTAGATGAAGGTCTTTCGAAATCAATTTATAATTTTTTGTGGAAAAGAGTCAATACGTCTAAAATTTGATATGGTTTTGTCTGGTTATTCCCTCTTAAGTAAAGCAAACAAATAATCAGTGACGTGCACAGAGTTTTTAATCAGGGAAGGCAGTTGGAAAATCAACGAATTAATTGATACTAAGAAAAATTGACTTGGTAAGTTTTCGCTAAGCTGTCTAAGCTGGCTTTAGGCAATGATTATCAAATTTATGTTATTATGTACATTTATTTAACCCTTCGAATAATGAGAAAATAATATCTATGAACTTTTGCCTGTCAAAATTTGAGCGCAAAATTCCCGGTTCTTCCCATGCATTTTAAATGTTCCTTTTTATTGGTTATTTTTAACTTTTTTGCAAAAACAAAAATTGTTCTAAAATCTAGATATAATAATCTTTCCGATGTGTGTATTAGAAATCTACATTTTTGTTTTTAAATATTAAAATTTTGATATTGAAAATGTAAATTGGCTTAAAAATACGTATCTGGGGATTCCTCAAAAAAGTATGTAAAATAAAACAAACTGAAAATTTTGAATACAGATTCATTTTTTTAAGAAAATTTTTAATAAAACTGTCACCTCACTTTTTATGACATTCATACAATTTTATTTTTAAATTAAGTGTTTGTTACGTCACAAATTGGTGCAAAATAAAATCGTCACTTATGATTGGGTTTGTAAAATATCTAACCAATATAGCTCGTTTATTCCTAAGGCAGTAAGAAGCATATTTTTTTTCGCTTTCTAACATAAAAGAAATCACAAATGTTTGTATGACAAGAAGAGAGATATCTAACTTTTAATAATGCACGGTCGCTCTGGGACAATCTGGGTCTCCTGTTATTATAACGGCATATGATGTTTTGGGACAACTTGGGTCTCCTGTGATTAGACGGGTTAAATATCTTTCGTTAGTAAAATTGTACTATTTATTAGAGATACCTATCAACAGACGACACTGATTGCCGACTACATTACTTAAACGTGATTTATACCGAAAGGCACGGCCTTTTTTCGATACCAACACAAACGAGTCATACCTTGAATGTGCATTGAGCATACAAGTACATTTTTGTGTATAATACAGTCAACATTTGCATACTTAGTTCCTGCTTTTGCCACGTTGAGGTGGGACGCGCGCGGCGCTGCGATTCGTAGCTGGAACTTTGCGCGTATTTTTAAAAGAGTAGATAGTTTAATTTCTTGCGATGATTTTAAAAATATTAATCTTAATTATATTTATATGTGAGTAGGCAGTGTAGGGTAGGCAGTACTTGTTTGTCTAGGAATTTACGCCTCTGCAAATAATAGATATAGAAATCAGTTTTCTTACTAGTCGCAACAAAGCTTGCTGTTTTTATGCTTCATTGATATTAAATACGTATATCATCATTGTCCATCATCAAGTCAGATGTGGTGATAAACACTGTAAAGCTGTCTGACTTCAAAAGATACAACAGAGTCAAAGCCCCAAAAAAACAACCAACATCAGAGCATACTTGTTGATATTAGGAAAGCAAACACTAGCCGTGAAAGTCGTTATTTGATGTTCGACTTCCAAATCATAACAGGTTTTAATGTTGGCTCATAACTATTATAAAGTATCTTTTAGAAGTCAAAGTCTTGTGTTTTTAGCAATACGATTCATATTATTATATCTATTCTAAGAGAAGATTGATGCGATTTCTACCACCAGATGACGATCTAATTTCCGATTCCATCATCAAATTGATGGGTGTGTCAAATGCTTATCTGTATATTTGTCTGGTGCAAACAATAGTGCCCATCCCTTTGTGCTACAGTTCAATTACCTGTTCAATTGTCCGCAGCTTTCCCATTTCCTGATTATCCGTACATTGAATACTTCATTTGGTAAATGCCCCTGCTATATCCAATATTCAGAATCTGAAACGTTTCGTGTACCACAATGATTATCGCTATTGTGTAAGGATTTAAACACGCCCAGATAGCTACTTACAGATGATGACAACGAACTACTAATTAATTAATGATTATGCGAATATATCTCCATACGTAGATACCGTTTATTATGCTTATACGAGGGCTATCCCTAAAATAAGGCCTCCAAGGTTCTGTGGTCACGAGGAACGATTTTACGCGGGATCCGGCAACACTGGCGTGTAGCCTGGTTTCCCCTTGTCAAATCCCCACCATGCTGCACCCTCTGTGACGCTTAGTCTCGGCGTGGTAGCCGTTCGCGATGGAGCTTCCAACCGCCGCACCCGCTAGGTGTGAGTTATGCTCTGTAATTCATTTTTAAACCTTGCTTCAGCGTGTCTGAATGAAGCCACTGACGGGATTGTTCCTTTGTCTTTGTTGTCGTGTAGTGTACCCAGGTCTTGTCCCCAGTCACAATGGGGTATTTCCACAATTTTTTTTTATTATTGAAAAAAATTAAGCAAAAAATTACGATGATAAGGGAATTTTTATTTTATTTTTATGACGACGTCTTAACTTGCTATAACGTTTTAAAGTACGCCTTTTTAAAATGCCACCAAAACGATGGTTTTGCCACCAGTCACTCTGTGACGTCACAGGCGCCTCTCATCATGCGATCGCCGCCTGTAGTGAGTCCGTAAGTTGTACTTGGTGTTATTTATTGACTTCCAGTTTGTTCGAATTATATCTTTATATTTATCCTATATTTTCCCACTTGCAAAACATGTATAGTTTGGTAGACATGTTTACAAATACTACAAGAAAAACCCAAAATAAGATGTTTAAACGACCATTTCTAAGGCGACAAAAAATATCGACTGTGTACAATTGTTGGGAGTGCGTTTAATGTGTTTGACACCACCGCCGAAGGGTTCAATGACGCTAGGTCCTCGGAGCATCTTCTATTGAAATACCGGTAGAACAAGGACACCATTCCCATCTGAAACCTGCGCGCTAAAAATTGCAATCCGTTTGTTAGAGAGAGAAATCTATCGAACGGACCGCCCGTTTATGCTTTCTGAATTTTCAAATATTTTGGGACTCTAGACCAAAGGTGGCTGCCAAATTCAACAGGTGGACTTGCGATTTGTACAGGGTCAGCAGTTGTGTACTATCTGCAGAATATATTGGCCCTATAGTACAGTAAGAAGAAGAAGGAGGCTTCGATGGAGCCCCCGTGCCTTTTTTTCAGATTTAAATTTTAAGCTACAAAAAAAAACCTTTCTTTTTTTTTAAAGTTTTCTTTATTCATTAAAATGTTTGTTACATGAATTTTATGATTTTTCGACCACCATGCTAGGCATATGCCCGTGTTGTCTTTGTGTGCCTTTCGTGTGCCTTTCGTTATTGACTATTTAAATTCATAATTTAAACGTGGAAACACCTTTGTATACAGTCGTAAGATGGATATCTACACAATAATGAATGCTCTCGACTAGCAATCCCGGCTTTAATATGTATATGTATGTATATATAAATTGTATATATAAACGATTAAAAAATATTTTTTTTATTTATTTTAAATCAAGACAAGAAAAGGGTCGGATTTGTCAAAATATTGAAACCAGTATATAACGTATATAATATGAGAGTTTGTGTAAAAAAAATGTTTTCATTACCATATCGTCTTAGAATCCCGAAATTTAGGGCTTAGAAAATTATTGTTATTCATTGTAGCGTCTATTTTAGGCAAGTTGTCGGATTACGCCGTTAAAAATACTACTGTCAGTCATTACAACTGAACAATATTATATAAAACTGTAGAAACATAACACAATCATAAACAATCATCTTAAATATGAAATAAAACCGTCCATAACCCCGAACAAGTCTAGGATGTTCAGATTTTTGATAGTAACACGGTGATAAACCTCGGAACGGCGACTCTTGCGACGTCATGAATCGTACAAGCAGTCATGGGCCGTTTACGTTTCGTTCCGTTTACGCGTATTTTGAAATCAATAATTATGAATGAAAATATCAAAATTAAACATTTTTAATGCGATAATCAAGTTCATAAAAATAATCTTTAAATCTTCCACATGTTTTTAGCGGTATACCTGGTTTGTGGAAATACCCCATTAAGTTCAAGAATTCTTCGCCATCGATGTCGTAGCAGTCAAGTAATTCGCGGGCTGCATCAACCCATTGTGGTGACCTTCGGTGAGCATTTTGGGACCCACCTTGGGCAGACCTTGCCAATAGTGGTCTTACTGACATCAGGGATCATGTCCCGAAGAGCTCCGGAACCGTCACCCGTCGATCTGCAATCATATCTTTTTCTACATTTACAATTATTTCGTCTGAAACTGATGGCTATCCGGCATGCTTTTAAATTCTCTGCAACTTTTGCGCACGCTTTTCGCACTCATACACTGTTTTCCGTATACTTCAAGCCTCTGAGAAAGAATGTCTACCAGAATTTTGTAAAAAAACTAATTATAGAGCGTAATTAACATCTGGCGGGTGCGGCGAGTGGAAGCTCCATCGCAAACGGCTGCCACGCCGAGACTAGGTGTCACAGAGAGTGCAGCGTGATAGGGATTTGGCGTAGTGGAACCAGGAACAATTTAGTGTTGCCGAATCTCGCGTAAAATTATTCCTTGCGACCTCAGCACTTTGGAGACCTTATTTTACGCTCACCCCTGGTACATGCGCAAGTAGAAGCTATAAAAGTCTATTTCCCTGGCTAATTATGGCGTGGATTTGATTTATACAAATATTAATTTTTATTCCGAGGCTGATGAAATTTTGTACACTTGATCTTCAAACAAGAGGAAGCTCACTGTCTACATCTGATATTAAAAAAAAATGCGTGAAGCCCGAACAACGCCGGGGACTTCATAATAAAGTGGCATTATCGTGTCTTTGATTTCGAATAAATTTATGTGAGATTTCACATTGTAAATTGAGCGAGGTGAAGAAAGCTTGTTCTATGCAAATTTATAAATATAGTTATTATACTGCTTACTGAATAATATAGATAATAATTATGGCAACTTGCAATTTACATTCAAATTGCTCTCGTTTCACCAACGTTTTGTGCATTGATATGTTTTATCCATCCTACAGCGTTCGATAAAAGATTTATTATTAATAATATTTTCATTATGCAAATCGATGTGTAGAAAACATCGATATTATATATACATATATGTAGAAAACAATTTCTTTCGATTTTATGCAGATGGCCCTCGGTTTTTATTCAAGTTCATTGGTTTAATAAGGTGTTAAACCTGTTTGCAGGTGCATTTTTTAAAGTGTTTTGCAGCTTGATGTATTATGAATGTTACATTTTTCAGCTGCCTTATCTTTTTATTATGTTCAGTGCGTTTGTGAATTCCTGATACCACTTTTCGCAAAATCTTCCACAGCTGCTGTTGCCTGTTTCAGTTGGCAAAATACTCAACCGGCTTTTACCGACTGCCTTGAAGGCTGTTGTAACCCTTCGAATGTCCAACAAAACAGTGTCAAGTCCGTGGCAAAAAGTTTAATAAATCAAAAATAAAATAAAACGTAAGCGCGGTTTTCGCCATTTGTGTCGATTTCTAAGTGGCACTTTTTTTTAGTACGCATGGCTGTCGGCATCAGGTTTTCAAGTTGCCACTTTCTTTGACATCATTTTATATAAACAGTAAGTGGTCCGGTGTGACCGGTAACTGACAGTCGTACGTCTCTCTTCCTGCCGGTTTTTCACATCTACATCATGCACATACACATTTTTAATCAAATAATATAAATTATGCTTTATAATTCTTATTTGATTCCCCGTGGATATCAAAAACATAATATGCAAACCATCCACGCGTTATTATCTTAAGACGACAATATACCCTAAAATATAGGTATTCAGAATCTTGATGACGTAAGTAAAGGAGCCGTGTACACAAATTGCGACTAGCGACCCGTGTATTGGACGGACCTACTGTCGAATTTGCTCTATCAAAGAAAAGAAGAAGACAAATAATGTGGGAATCTTAACGACGTAAGTGAAGAAAGCGTGTAAACAAATGTACGCCATTTTAATCGTTCATTTCACGTTCATTTTAATTAATACTGAAGAACGTGTTACAAATATTTAAGATGTTTCTTTATGATTCCCTCCCGAAGTTATTAATTCATCGTCTAGAAAAATAAAATCTGTTGCTCACCGCTAACTTTGTAGTTGAAAAACTTGTTATAAAGTTTTAAAATATTTGTACGTAAAATATATTAATTGTAAGGTTTTATTTTTATTAATTTTAAATATAAAGAACTTACATCCCCAGGGGTATGTTGGAACAAAAAAGTCATTTTTATTATTAAAATGTGAGTTTTGAGCAAACAAATTATTAGGGTTGTGTACCGCCTTAAACTTGCTATCATTTTGGTTACATCTTACATAATTTTCGAATATCATAATTTATAATATGTTCGTACATGAATTCACTTACGAATACAAATTGGGATGTTTCCTGTAATAGAATTTGAAAATCTATAATAATGGCTTCACTCATGGCCGTAGCCAGGAAAATGAAACTGGGCTTTCACCTTAGCAATAAAACAATGCAGCGTGCCTTTTACTGTTACTTTTCCTTTGTCCAGTTCGAAGTTATATCAATTTGAGTGTTACGCGGAACACGGTTTATACTTCGATTGCACGCATCATGCTGGGCGAGACGATTCAACAATAGCTCAAGTGCTTTCCTGTCGTAAAATGATTATTTACGTTTGAGCATTGGTCTCATCGAATGCACATAAAGTTATGTTACTGGCTGGCCTGAATGCAGCAAAGTCAATGCCCCGACAGCGGAATAAATTTAAGAACTAGCAGGCTTTTGCCGCTAGGTCCTGCGGGGGGCTTTTGGTTCGGCTTCGCCCAGTTTGATTGTTGGTGACCATTTTATATCCGTTACGAACTGGTTCCAAAAATACCCGGTTCCTCGGATCCACTGTGATCCAGTGACAGCTAGTCACCGGGACGAAGTAACCGCGACAGGCAAAGACGTCATATGTAATATGTAGCCGCGTGGTACTATTATTCATAACTGCCAGTTACAATAATAATCATACTATCGTCAATCTCACCATATCCGGATAGATACTCAAAATTACAAAACCGTAGTACTTACGCCTGCCAAGTGATGCCAATCACGTAAACTGTTATCGTAAGTGGGGCCATCTTTTGGTATTGATTTAATTAGGTTATATTACAAAAGTGCATTTGTAAACAAACTCCACGTACGAAAACGGTTTTGCGTAAGGCACGGCATCAGAATTGCATTCTTAGCCAGATTCTTAAATTTCAACCGTTCAGTCTCTAGCCGATTAATTCTGTTTGATAAGTCGCTTTTAGGTTTTTCACTCCATAACTTCGAAATCTACGTGCCTGGTACGAGAGCAGTTGTGTTGAGTTTTTCCGTCTTGCAGCCTTCAGGTTGAAAACAACTCTGATGATAGATAGTCAATATCCAATAGAAGAGGAAGTCAGTTGGTTTTATTTTAACGGTGACTAAATGCCTTCCACGTAATCTTCCAGCATCAAATTTGCAGTTGGTGAACTAAAGGGGTTTACGGCAGTCATTTTTTATAGTTTATACATTTTATCTATTTGACAGTATTATCGTCATAATGATGAAATCTTTCATTTTAAATGATGCTCAGACTGTCTACTCTTTCCTTGAGACCTTTAAGGTGAAGCCGTAAATGTGGACTTTGGCCAACATCTTCGAAGCGCTGCAACCGCGGTAGCCAATACAGGAATATATTGCGATGCACTCATAACTGAGTAGTTGAATATCAAAACGTACTTATCTCCACGAACCAAATTTTTCGCAAAAGCAGGAAAACTGTTTCATTGCATTTAAGTATAATAAAGTAAAATTAAATTTTTTTTTAAAAATAACGGTAAAATAAAACATTTTAAATGCATATTTGAAATATAAATCTGATAGATAATTAATTAGTTATTTAATATTTCATAATGGACTTAGATACATTTTGATATTGAACCACGGTTTTAGATACATTTTGAAAGTGAAGTCTTTTGAATTAGTCACATTTTGAAACTCATAAACTGTGTTTGATAATACTTCTCTGCCAGGGGTGTAGTGAAGAAATTACGTCATTTATATATACATTTATATATCTCACAAAAATCACAATCACATCAACTTCAAAACCACTCACAAAACATGTGTTTCTTGTAATGGTGTCCATTGCACAGAAAGTAGCTCATTGATTGGTTAAAAAACCAATATGGCTGCCAATTCCATGGCCCTTATTGGTTGTTGGAGTTGAGTACGTTTTGAAAACAAATGATTTTGGATTTAAGTTTTGAAATTGAAGACGATTTTTAGAGATCGCGTTTTTTAGATCAAATCTCAAAAAAAGTCAAAATGCTGGTTAAGTACCTTTTGATTTTCAACTACTCAACTTATGTGTAGTTTACTTATTAGATTGAAATAATGCGATTTATTTTTCACCCAAATACGATTAGATGGTAGGACGAAAATTAATCTCTGCGGTTTTGGGCAAGTCTTTCCAATACCCTCTGTGAATGACAGTTTCATCTCTGACCTATTTCAAAACCCCTTGACGTGTGATGGAAAGATAATAGTCCATACCTTACTTGACGTAACGCTAGTTTTGTTTTCATCACTCTTAATGACTTTTCAAAGGAGTGATGAAGTGCCACTATGTTGAGTTGTCCGGTCGCCGGGGTACTAATGCACTATGAAGAAAATAAAAATTTGCCCACATACCAATCCATCGGAATAAAGCTGTGCTCCCATTTGTGTAAAATCATCCATGAAAATCATAAAACCAATCGTTCCAGTCCATTTACTGTATGAGATAGTGAAAACAAGTCTTACAAATTTAACTTGAGCTTTCTTTGGTATTTTATACCTTTTGACGGAGGTCGGCTAGTCATTTCTTGTTAGTAATTTTTTTTTGCGGTTCAGAGAAAGCAAAGAAAACCTGAACCACACCGCACATCATTGTAGTTTCTCAAGAAGTAACGTGTGTTATAAAAACTCGTGACATTAATTTTTCATATTTATTTCTCTGCTTAAAATTTAACATAAACAAATATTATATTTTTCATTAAATTAATAATGACGCCACAAAGTGAATTTGCGAATTTTGAAGAAACAAATATTATGTACTTAGATGGGCTATTAGTTAATACTCCTAACAACATCGGCTAATCATCCCGAACTTTGAACTCAATGAACTTATGTGAGTGAATTGTCCATGTATTGCTATATTAAGCATAGGAAATGTTTGAAAATTTCAAAATACTTTCTTTCCACCCCCGCGAAGGTTTCTGAATTATTACAACCATATGACAATACATCTGAAAAGTTTTTTAATCGTTACAAAAACTCTTGCGAAACCGTCAAAAATGACACAATTTGATAATGACATTTTGCAAACCATCGATTGCTTAATCAAAATTCAATTTTCAAATAGACTCTTTAAATTAATGAATTTACTTGAAGTAAGTGTTAGTCAGAATTATAGGCGTTTTAAATAGGTGCCTGTGGTAGGTACCAAATTTGATTGATTGTTCATTATAATATGCAAAAATTAATATTTGTAACATGAAAAATTAAAATTAGAAAAAAAAAATTGTTATGGGTGGCACGCGAATTGTTTGAAAACTGAATGTACTTGGACTGAATATATGCGGGAGAGGGAAGGCGGGGAGGGTGGAGGGTTGACGCGTTAGGGGAAGGGGAACGGGATGAATGGGAAAGGACACGCAGGGAGAAACAATTTCTTTAATAAGTGGCGTTGCAACGCTTGCCGGGAAATCGCTAGTAATAAATAAATTTGACTTCTTTATAAATAAATATGTATATGATATTATGTTTACTATTGTCATAAGGTCAACGGGGGGATTCAATTTATTACTCACATTATGGTATCCCATTATCTTCGAAGGAAACGCGGTAGATGAAAAATGTGAGATCAATTCCAGTCAAGACGTGTATGGAGATGAAAACGTGGTCTTGATTTCAAATTAAGGTTTGTTTCCATACGTGGTAACAGATCTGTAGCTGATTCTCCTTAGCACGCTTTATGTAGACAGTATCTTGGCCGGCGCCATTGACCTACTGACACCTGCCTAGCTTTACCATCTGTGCTGTTCACTTTTCCCACCGCGTGCATTGTGAACCGTCTGCACTGTCAGCTCTGTCTGCACTGTCTGCAGACTGCATTCTGCTGTCTGATCCGTGTGAAGTGTGAAGAGCTCCTTTACTCCGTGGCACGATTCTCCGAACCGTTCACAACCAATCAGCAGCTCTTGGGACGACATTACTGCCGTTGGCAAGTATTCAGTGAATACCACTGCAAAAAAATAATAATACCCGTTATTTTTAAAGGGTTCCATGCCAACTCAGAATCAAGTCAACTGAAAAATTATGAAAAAAAAAATTCAAACATAGTCCATAACTTAACCTAACGTAACCTATTTAACCAATTTTTTTAATATATTTTTTTCATTACTTTTCAAAGCCGATGTTGAGTTGATTTCATTCAGAGTTGTCCGGTCACCTTTTTAAAGATGTTCGTGGTGACGTCACAACTCTGATAGATATGTCAGTTGGGATAATTTTTCTTGTCATGCGATTTACTACGAATGGTCAGATAATTATTAGCAGCTGCGGCTAATTCGCCAAAAGTAACTCAAAATCGTTAAATCTTTTTGGGTCAGGGCTGAAGCGGCTTTACACTGATATTTTATTGTCGTGCTAGTTGCAACTTCATACAGGTACATAATATAAAGCCAGACACTTTTGGAAATCTTCGACCAAAATTACCCCACAGTTGAATTTGGCAGCCACCTCTGGTCTGGAGCCCCAAAATACATTTAAAAAACCCTCGACTCTGCAGAAATGGGCGTTCCGTTTGATAGATTCTCCTAACTTAACAAACGGATTGCAATCTTTAGAGCACAGGCGTCAGGTGGGAATGCTGTCCTTGTTCTACCGGTATTACAATGGAAGATACTCCGAGGAACTAGTGTCATTGATCCCCTCGGCACCGGTGCATAGTAGGGATACACGCCAAACGCGCTCAACATTTGTACACGGTTGACATTAGTCACATGAGAACGGGTCGTTTCTACGACTGGAAGAAGTGAACATGGGTCTCTTCAAGACCCATGTTCACTTCTTCCTCTCCCCAAAAACACCCTCCACACAGCATCTTCAAAGATGACATAGGCCCTGAGGGAAATTATTTTCTTCAGGGCCTCCTCTGTGGAGTTAATGTAAGAAAAAAAAACGTGCTGAATCATTTTATTTTCTCCTCTATATTATTATAACTTTTTTACAAGCTGGCAACATTTTAAAAACAGCAAAATAATTTGATTAACTCAATATGAAAAATGGTCTGAATTATATTATAGTGATTGATTGTCTTCATTTAATGTTTCATCCGCTCCATTGGTACGCTGGTCCACTCCACATTTGCCCACTTCCTCTGCTGTATTTATGGTACTTACTTGGTATTATATTAACTTACAAAGATGTTCTAAAAAAACTTGAAACTTTGCTGACATGATGTTGAAAATTAATCAATTCCACTGTTGCACTGATCACAATCACACATAAATCTTGGTCAAAGCTTTCAGATAAAGATTTCAACGAATACGTCTAACAAGTTTTTTTATTAACTTTCTGTCTGTCTATCGGTTTTGTTAATTCGTTTGCCTTGTTATACGAAATAACGGCCAGGTGTTAAACCATTATGTGAATCGATGAAACTTTTGTTCGGAGTACGCCGTAAAAGAACTTTCTTTACTACTAAACATGTATGCTTTTAAATAATCAATCGGCAGAATAACATTAAATTTTCTCGATATTCGATTTCGGCATTCGTGTGTAAATTGCGTGCATAACGAAGAAAGGTTAAAAAGGTAGTTACAGAAAGTTGCTTTGTTGAGCACTGTTCACTTTCTCGATTTACATTGCTTCTCCATTCGCAACATATCTGATGGTCTTTAAACTAACGTGCCTGTTTGACCTTGTGTAATTCAAGGTCGTAATGTCAAATGTAGGCACGTACCGGATGGGAAAATAACACGTAATTTCTCTAAATTCATCTCGAATGCTTTTAACTATTTTAAGTGATGCCGCACAAGAGTTCCATCTACACAAGGCCAGTGGAGCAATGTCATCCCCATTGTACAGAAATCTTTCCTGTATTTAAAGCCTCGGGGTGGAGAAATGGCAGGTTTTTTTAAGTGATCTGCAGTCCCAACTGCTCCCAATCGTCTGGAGCCAGTGGGACTATGGAATGCGAACATACCCCTGGATATATATATATATATTTTTTTTTGTTTTTAAAGGCGGAGACGGTTTACAAGTAGTTCCCGTGAGCACTTAGGCCATAGGCCCATTGTGCTATCTCCCATTTTACCTCAATCGTTTAATAACAACCCAGTCTCTTTAATAAAGTTCACCAGGGTTGTCACTGGATATGTGGCTATGTCTTCTGGTTCTACTGCATGTCTCTCCAGGTATCTGAGCCTAGTTCCCACCACGGCAGGGCATTGGCACCATTGGAGTCTCTTCATCCTCTTCACATTTCCCCCATCTATTGGTGTTTCCACTCCCAATATCTGCATGTGTCTCCTGAGATGGCAGTGTCCCGTTAGTAGTCCTACCTACCCCTGCGTATGTTCACATGTTGTGAGGCTGAAGGTAAAGAGGAGGGGAGAGAGAGGTAGGAAAGTAGCTGGCTATTCAGATTAGGTTACCAAGCACGGCTCAAGCAGTATTTAGCTTCTGAATTGTGGTTTTTCACCAAGGTGATAATGATAGTATTTTCAAGAGTAGAGAAATGGAAATTAATCATATTTTAATAGATTTAAATGATGCATTCCAATTCACTCAATTAAAATAAAATGTTTAATCATGCCAACATTTGAACCCTCGATCTCTGGGTTCAAATCTAGCCGCTCTGCCACAAGGTTCGTCACGTTTTGTTTATAATTAAAATTTTAAATGTTTAATTTGCATTATTTAGTCTTAAAATAGTTTAATTTGAATCATCTGGTGCTCGCTGCATGATTTATTTAGTAGGAAC
Source organism: Glyphotaelius pellucidus (assembly GCA_936435175.1). NCBI lineage: Eukaryota > Metazoa > Arthropoda > Insecta > Trichoptera > Limnephilidae > Glyphotaelius > Glyphotaelius pellucidus. Next base: position 26,205,838 of record OW386538.1, on the reverse strand, counting down.
TACCCGGCTAATTCTTCGCATACGTTGCAATGTCACTCAAAGAAAGAAAGGTTGTGTTTTATTTCTGCTTTTGGATACATTACATTTTTCGTTTTTCTGTCTCGTGCTACATGTATAAATCAGAAGGTTTTCCGACGCGTGAACGGGCTACTTAGAGCCGTCCGCGTGAGAAGTATGAATATTCCAAATTTATCACTTCTATCTCCTACCACTACCATGTCCCCTTTGCAATCTCTCCCTTTGCCCCTCTCTCGACCCCAACCCTCCCCTGCGTGACCCTTCCCATGCATCCCCGTTTCCCTTCCACCGCCTTCCGTGTTCCCTTCCACCTTTCCCATTTTCCCCCTCCCGGCTTTCGCTCCCCCTCCCTCCTTACCTCCCTGCCGCTAAACTATATGAAATACACACAATTTTCAAGCAATTAGCTCACCACCTATTGTAAAAATTTATGCACATTTCATAACGCTAGAGCTCACCATTATGGAGGAAACCTTTGCAGGCATGTACACAAATCACCAAAGGATGAAAGCTATGAAAAATAATTTCGTAAAGCCAGAGCTCACCATTATATATATATATATAATCCTTGGCGGGCGCGCGCACAGCAAATCACCGAGGTTTCACCGTTATTTGTTGAATGGTATAGGAACGCCTGCTGGACGAACAAAGAAACATTCATTTTTATATGTAATTCATGTTACAATCTTTAAAGATAAAGATTGAAACCCCCTTTCTCATTGTATAAAGTGTTTCTGTAATAATTACTCGTTGTGAGTTATATCCCATCTAATTGATGAACACTCGTATTACAACTTGCACTTCTTTTACCAAATCATAATTTTTTTTACTTTCTACAATAAATAACATTTAGTGTTTTAAATTTCCAATGGATCTTGGCATCTTTAGTATCTACTCCTTTAACCATAAATATAAAATACTTGTGTTGCGTAAACATTAAACAACAATGCGTTAGTACCTACTTAATTACCCGTAGCAAAGCAATACCTGTCTGGTGCTATTTTGACCGTCACGATATATTAATTAGAATGGTCTTGCTTGATCTACCGTTTTCCTTGAATTACATTCGCAACATAATAATAGGAACTAAGAAAAGAATTTATTCGATTATCGTATAATCTCAGGTGGTTTCAAAATAGGCGTGCAACCTCTGATTTATTATTTTTATTATAACATATCGTATTATTATGATGGATGTTGGATCTAGATCAGAGTTTTCCAAACTTATTTGACCGATTCTCAATACCTTGTGGTTTTCCACCTTTTTGAGGATATAATAATTTATTGGTGCAAAATGCTTTGAAAATAAATAAATAACTATTTTTAATGGTATTTATTTGAAAAATTTCTAGAAAGTGCATTTTACTGCTGTTGAAAATCAATTCTTTGTAATATTTTTGCTTTTTTTAAATTTATTTCTAAAATAGAGTGTTTCGATACACATTCGAACGGTTTATAGGTGCGATTGTCGCGACTGTACAAATTGTTTGGTGCAGTTATGATTGTGGCCCATGGGCCGCATGTGGCTCGCGAGCCCATGTAATACAGCCACATTGTGTGGCCCGCGAGCCCATATCGTGTGGTCCGCGAGCCCATTAGTGTGGGCCCGCTAGCCCATATCGTGTGGCCCGCTAGCCCATATTGTGTGGCCCGCGGGCCCATTATTGTGGGCCCGCTAGCCCACATATGGCCCGCGAGCATTTTGATACTTCCCTCTCGGCTAAATAAAATATCAAAAGGCTCTTGGCTCACTAGCTCTTGGCTCCGTCCGCATTGAAAGTCCGTGCAGCTTAGTCCGTGTAGTTCGGTGACGGTCGACGCGATTCCACGCTATATCTCTACTTGGTTCTTTTATCTCTGAATTTCGCCCGCTTTGGGAATCACTGCTTTACAAATGTGGATTGCATTAATTCAAATTGGATAGGTAGGTATTTTTGATGTTTATGACTTATTCAGTCATACTTTACCTCTTGGGTAGCGTTTTATAGGGTTTAAGGAAGTAGTCAGGTAGGTATTGTGTAAACCCATTTCCTTTGTTCTGATTAAGAACACGAAATCTGTGAATTCGCATTGAAAGTCCGTGCAGTTTGGTCGTAGTTCGTTGACGGTCGACGCGCTTCCACGCCGTATCTCTACTTTGTTCTGTTTTATTTATTTATTTATTTATTTTTGAGAAACATTACATATTTTGTTATAATGAGCTTTGGCTGTCCAACTAGGCAATTTGCCCGTTTTAGAACAGTCAAAATGAACAGATATTTTACATGTAAATAGTGTGTTGACTATAACGTGCAAGTCAATGTAAAAAGACCCAAACTAACATGCTCAAACTTCATCTTATTAATGACTATCTGAAATAATAATGTTGTGTATGTCCCCATCATATGTCCATTTAATACATACAGCTATATGTTTCATGTAATGCGTATCATTCCCGCAATGAGTTTATTAACTCCTGGGAGTACAATGCTTTATATAATATACTATATTCTGTATTGTATACTTTTGATAAATAAAAAAAATAAAATAAAATAAAAGCTAAAATATTGTCTTAAACTTAAATATAACATTTGATAAATAATATTAACGTTTTGATGGTAGATACAAGAAGTTACTTATAAGTGTAAATTATAGATTTATCAATATAAAATAAAATATAGAGAAGAGAAATAACAAGAACATTCCAAAAGAAAAATAAAAAAGTGTTTTTTTTTTATTTTTTTTTATTAGCACTTATGCTCTTCACTTATTCTGTTATCTCTGAATTTTGCCCGCTTTGGGAATCACTGCTTTATACATTAATAAATGTGGATTGCATTAATTCAAACTGGGTAGGTACGCTTACCTCGATATTTATGACTTATTCAGTCATATTTTACTTCTTGGGTACCGTTTTAAAGGGTTTAAGGAAGTACTCAGGTGGGCAGTGTGTAAACCTATTTATTTCCTTTGTTCGGAGTGAAAATACGCAATCTGAGAATTCAGGCAACAGACTCGGTTCCACTGATGAACACTTCGTGTTGGTTGGTTAGTGTGCAACTAATTTAATCTGATCGTTTAATTTCCGAGGTAAATACTGTCAAAATGGCTGTACCTACAACTAATCCACGATTACACAACTATTGTTCAGCATTAATATTTAGTTATGTCACGATTTGTTTAATTAAAATATTGGTGTAAGAAAATGGGATTAAAAATTGTTTTTCTTGTTGCACAATTGAAAAAGCAGTAGGTACAAACAAAAATATTTTTTAATATTCAGATTTGTATTTAAAAGCTCCCTAGCTGAAAATGACTACTATACGATTTATAAATATATCAGACAGACAAAGTAGCATACTGTTCGAGAATTTTCGCTACTTCAGACGTGTAGTTTTTTGCTTTATGGTTAGGATTATACTTGTTGCATTGGATTTAACCCTTTTGAACTGAAAAATAGGCTCCTAAGTACCTACTCTATTGAAGTAAACCTATTTAAAACGCTTAAAATAAATTCTACCTTTCAATTAATTTTAATCACAAATTTCAAACCCTTACGATTTTGTAATGAAATTTCTGGCAGGCCCAGTTCTTTTTGCATGAATTCAAATGTAACATTGTCATCAAATGGTTATTCAGCGTCCTTTTGTATTTTTTGTCATTTAAAAGCTGAAATGTTCCATTCGTTAAACACCGATTCATGGTGCGTTTCCGATTTCTATCAAACTGTAATAAGCTGATAAGTAAAAAAAATTTAGTGTGCGACTCACACGCGGTAGAAGTGAAACCTTTAGAAAACTAAAGTAGACAAGAGTGGGGAGACTACGAAGCACCTCACAAAGAGGAGACCGATTATACTATCTCATTCTCTCGCAGGCTAATTCCTATAGATGAATGTGTTTGTCTCTTTTTAGTGTTGTTATTTTTCGTTTCATCGAGTTTCAAATCACAACGGTGCTAAAGAAGTTGTCACTTCAACAAGATGATAGTTGTCCTCTTCTGCTGATCGCAATTTGTTCAGAAGCTGAAATGGACTTAGAATCGGCATTGAACAGGAATATTCAACTTTAAAAAAACAAAATGGCGCTGAATGACCACTTGATGACTTGTCACACGTGTATTATGAGTAAAATAATGTGTGTTTAACGTATATTAACTCAATTTGGGAGGCGGGAATTGGTACCGCCGCCCCGGGAACCTTTATTGGATAACCAACACCTCTGCCATAGGTCACCCCAAGTGGTTCGCTAAGATTGGTGATTTAGCAGGGGTGCCCGGGTTCATGGGGTAAGGTTTGTCTAGGTCTTGGAGGCGGATGACCAGGACACACTGAACCCCAGATTCTTATCCACCCCTTAAATCCTTTTCCTTCGCAGAACTTTCCTCTACTCCTTTTACTAAAAAAAAAACCTCCACACAGCATCCCCAAAGATGACATAGGCCCTGAGGGAAATTATTTTCCTAGGGGCCTCCTGTGTGGAGCTCATGTAAAAAATAAATAAAAATATTAACGTAATATTAATCTGCAAATTGTATTATTCTCTACTTTTTTATCTGATTTTTTTATGAAAAGCTTTTATTATAAAATTACACAAATTATACCAAAAAATTTCTTAGCAATAAATAAAAAATCTGCAAAACCACCATGTATGATCGATATAAATTTTCTCCCCCACCCAAGCGACTTGTTACTTTGTCAACACATTAAAAGTATTCGGAAGAGATTGGAAGCCAAACAGCTCTGAAATAAATAGGCACAATCGAAATACAACCAACAGAATTGCTTCCCACGTGATGGACTTATCCAGTCTCCAGAACAATGGCGCCATGTCCGATTGCCTTTTCCCGGTCAGATCTGCGGCTCTTTTAATGTATAAACCATTATGATGTGTACTTGGTTATATAACTGTAAATATTGCACAACTTTGCTCCTAAAATATTCACAAATCCATCTTTGGGCAGGTAACACAATTTATTATTCGACCTGCTTTCATCACGTTGTTTGCCATTCTAAATAAATTGTTTTTGGATGGCTATTGTTGGATGGCTACGAATAATAATTTTATTAAAAAGACAAATAAAATGTAGTTTACATCACTTTATTTATATATATACTCAATCTACATGTTTCGTGAACAATGTTCACATCATCAGGAGAAATGTACACTCAAGTTAAAAATTAATTACAGATCTACGGAGTGGGAGGGGAGGGAGGGGGGGAAGTTTGTTAGAATTAGGGATTAAAATTTCATTAGAAGGGAAAGACCGGTTAAGGGGGAAAATGTTCAAAAGAGGGTTTATAAAAAAATGTTGCCTATTAATTATATCTGCTTTGATATTAATATTTTTTCCTATTTCAAAAATTTCGAAACCATTGATCTAAGTTTATATCAAACCAGCAGATCCGGCCACACGTTGCTGTGGCTAACGAAACACAACGCCATTACCCAACCTTTATAACCAACGCCATCTGTTAATTTGCATACATAACAAATCCACACCGCCCGCTTGCCAGCCCACTGCCCGCTGCTTGAATTGAATTTTTGAATTTCTCGGCTTTTCTCTACTATAATATGTACATATAAACCTTCGTCTTGAATCACTACCTATTGGTGAAAACCGCATCAAAATCCGTTGCGTAGTTTAAAAGATCTAAGCGTACGGACAGCGGGAGCGACTTCATTTTATACTATAAACATGTTTTTCTACCCCCTTCCTCTCATACGTGATCTTTATTTAATTTTTAACTTTAGTATGTGTTCATTTGCTCCTGATAATATCACATCATCTGAAAATTGTTCACGAGACGTAGATTGTGTATATGTATAAAGTGATGTAAGCTAAGTTATTAGTCTTTTTAATAATAAAAAAATGGCATCACAAATTGAAAACCTTTCAGAAGAAGTTTTCTTTGAAAAATAAAATAAAATAAATATGAATTATATTATTGTACCTAGTTTTCGTACCCTTTTATAGTGACCCTGTACAAATCGCAAGCGCGTCCTATTATTGAATTTGGCGGCCACATCTGATCTGGAACCCCTGTATACCTGAAAAACTCTCAACTCTACGTACATAAACTAAAGTCTAAGTTTAGACTTGCCGAATTCAATACTTCGTTTGTATGAAAGCACTATGAAACCATACATGATTTTACTTCAATGGCAAGCGAGAGATATACAGGGTGTTAAGGAACGTACTTGACTTACTTTAACCAGTGATTCCTGACATTACTTGGAGTAAAAAATGTAAATGAAATTTTGGTCTCCCGTGACTTTTTTTGATGACCCCGCTTCCAACTGTCCAACATCTACCATTTTTTGATGTTTTTGTAAAAAAATTTAAAAAAAAAAACATCAAAAATGTCACCGGAGACCAAAATTTCATTTACATTTTTTACTCCAAATAATGTCAGGAATCACTGGTTAAAGTAAGTCAAGTACGTCCCTTAACACCCTGTATGTAATAGGTACAGATTTGGGCAATCCGTTTGATAGTTCCCTTATAACCAGTGCTTATAACGAACGGATTAATTCCACAGAAATTACTCCGAATAACTAGCATCATTCATCCATTTACCATCCCTTGAACTAGCTCACCTTCACATCAAACGCGTAACCAACATTTTGTACAAGTTGATATTTTTCTCGTGAGAACGCTCGTATTTTACTCAACATCTCGGCTGTGTAATGTTTTGTCGACTGTAATGTTTCCTTCAGCGCAGTTTCGCTTACTGGTTCAGTATCTCCAAATATTGATAGGTCATAGACCCTAAAGGGATACTTCTGAGCCTCATTTGCGGAGTTAATCAAAAATAAACTAAATATTTTATAGTTCTTCCGCCATCTGATCATCATGTTACAAAGTTAGCATTGCAATTACGTGCGTTTTTTTGTCCACCAGAGGAACAGAAGGAGATCGCAGATTGTTGTGCCATTTGGAAACGGACACGGGAGTTACCTTACGGCCTACAGACTTCAGACAGTACAGACACATACATAGTGGTGTTTACTCCATGCACAGTGTTCCGGTAAATCGTACACGAACAAGGACATGACCGCTCTTCCGTGAACACCGTGCCCTTTGGCTGCTTTTTGTAACAGTACGTGATCAATGATCAGTTGTACCTGTTACAATGGGGGACTGAATAATTGTGCAGGCCGGATGTATATTTTTTTATGTATAAAAAACGTCGATTAGAAAAACCTACCTTTTTTTATGCAAATACCCACAACATAAGAGTTCCAACTTCCTAACATCGGCGGAACTATGGTGTTCCCATTTGGGTATTGTTTCTCCGCATGGGTAGGCAGAGAGGACGGACTGTCAAACAACTCGATCTTGACATGCGCTTCTTGTCTCGTTCACATTCATATAGCGTCTCATTCTATTATTCTGACTCTTGACATGGCCCGACTTCACTTGGTTGTGAATCGGATACTTGCAATAATGCAAGTACTAAGTACGTTACACGCCTCACCAGACGAAATCTGTTATGAGACAGGTTAGAGCAGTGTTTTTTAACCGTCTTGAAAGAATCGCCCCCTTTATCGTAGTAACCCCTCCCCCCCGAAACGAAGTTAAAATGTACACATACAAAGTGATAAGAAGTATAAATAAAACACTTTTTATTACATTGACATTGAGTATTACGCCTCAGTTTAAATTTTTGTACGTGAAATTGTCGTTTATTTAACAGAACTTGTCAAATCGTTGCACCTAAAGAAAGTGAGTCAATGTTTCAGTGTGCATAGCCCAATAAGCTTATTTTCTATAATGACACAAGGCCCACTCGCAGCAGCAACTTCTGCAGCGCCCCCTAAATGCTGCAAATTTAAAAACGCCCCCCAGACCTCCAAAACGCCCCCCAGACCTCCAAAACGCCCCCGTTTAGAATCACAGGGTTAAAACAACGTTTCGATTTTGAATGGTGGACTTTCATCAGAACGATACTGAGAGTATCTTCCACTGTGCAAGTACGTAGTTACTCAGGTGCAAATACAAATATTTTTGCAAATCTGTACAAATATTGATTGGTGGGTAGATACTATTCATTATCGCGTTTAATTGAACCAATGTAAACATTCTCCAATGCCAACCACGAGAATATTTCATGTATGTACAGTGTCAAATAAATAAGCTTGCATTTCTCGTGGGAATTATATTTTCAAAAAATAAAATAAATTATTTACCCGTTAAATTGTACCCGAGCACGAAAAGAAGATGGAGAGATATGTAATTACGAATGTTGAAGAGAGCGCGCTAATATTTCAAACAATAAAAGTGAAGCGAAAATTGTGAAAATGTTTAATAAAACACGACTCGTTTAGAATAGAGCAAAAATCTCGTGGGGGTTGTCTAAAACAACGTTCAAAGAAATACTGTGATTTTTTTATACATACTTCTTAAATAATAGAGACAGGCTTGAAAATAAAAATTTTCGAAGCATACTTTGCGATTTTTTTCTATCGAGGTAATTTCATATAATTTGCGTTTCGGCGTGGGGGTTGTATAGATATTATCTTAAAAAATAACATATATTTTTTTAAGAGCTGAAAAACTTCAAACGTTCAAGGGAGATTTGCAAGAAATCGGTAGACATTCGGATAGTGCCGCCTTAATTGAATGGGATATTCTGATGGGTGGTGGTGCTAGGAGTTCCAAAGAATTTATACGATAGAATTTTCTAGCTTTGTAAAGCGTCTTTGACGGGATGTCACACACAAATAATGCCATAGATATTAGCCGTATGTTATTATTATTATTGGTTACTTGTTACATATATTTTAACATGTAATTAAATCTTTCCCTATCCATTGCATACGCAAACAGTTGATTCAATGTAAAATATTCAAGGTTTCCCCTTTGTACTGCGTCAAATGGCCTTTTAATTACATTTCGTGTGGTACTGCAATAACGCATACTCTATAAAAGAATCAAACGAGCGTTCATGTCGGTATTCCTATTCAAATTAACTTGAGTGCATACTCTATTTTAATTTCTTTGCACTAATATTGTGAGTACTTTTTTATCGCACATTTACATTTATTTTGAATGCACTGTCAATGCATTCACGTGCTGTATTCATGCGAATAGATCGATTAACATTATGTGCTCGACAGAATGGAAATTAGTGACATTCAAAATTATTAGCCTTTGAGCCAAATATTTACTCCTATGGAAAAAGTTAATGGTGTACATTTTGCAACTATCTGCCTATCCAATTATTAGAGCTGGTTCACACTCAGCTATCAAATATAAAAGATCATAGCACGCCAAATAACGCTCTCCATACAATCCCTTCAGACCGTTCACACCTAAGCGTTTTTAAGCGCAGATCAGTCATAGACAATACACATCTCAGACGTAACCGCTCCAGACGCGATATCCCAGAAGATAACTCTCCCCTTCTCCGATTAAAACAGGAGAGGGGGTCGTTGTAATTACGGAGCTGCCTAGACCCGTGGATGACAGATGTCAAGTTGACAGATTTCAGTACAAAAAATATGCGTTCCGTTGCCGCTTCCTAATTCGACTGACCCCCTCTCCTACCACAGGAAGAAATATTTGATAGCCTCGTGTGAAAGGACAAAAGATAAGCGCTCGCGAATCAACAGATATCTGCTCGCAGATATATAGCTCAGTGTGAACTAAGCATTATACTGTGATTTAAATTTTTCTAACGATGACGGAAACCGTTATTTAAAATTATTGTATTGGCAGAACTTCCTGAAATTTATAAACTTCCCTTTACAAAAGTAGTTTTTATCACGAAGAAGAACAACATTTCAAACAAAGTTTCAATTTTTCTCAGTACGAAGATATTCAAGACAAATACTTGGTTTTCTGTGAAAAGCTCGATTATTTTCAATGAAAAGCAAGTTCGCAATTTGTATTATTGTTTGTTGCTAGTTCATGTCAACCCACCGTCTGAAATATTTAATATTCTGGGAAAAAACTGCCAGCTGCCTCTGAATTACTCAGTAATTTGAGCAATTAGAGAACTAAGTGTCCTAATGATATTATCAATAGTTACACTATACATAGATTAATTATTTACACTATGCATGATTAATTCATAAATAATTACTCTCAATTTCCCGATCAATATCTTGCTTTGACTCTAAATGTTTTCTAACCTCAGGTTTTAGAATGTACGGGGGCTGCCCGTAAAATAAGGTCTCCAAGGTGTTGCGGTCGCAAGGAACGATTTTATCTGCAATCTGGCAACACTGTCATATAGCCCGGTTCCTCCACGCCAAATTCCCACCACGTTGCACTCTCTGCGACGCTTAGTCTCGGCGTGGCAGCCATTCGCGATGGAGCTTCCACTCGCCGCACCCGCCAAGTGTGAATTACGCTCTGTTTTTTTTCTAATTCGTTTACAAACTTCTGCGGCTTCGGAAAATCTGAAGGACGCCACCGATGGGATTTTTCCTTTATCTCGTCTAGTGTACCCCAGTCTTGTCCTCAGTCAAAATTGAGTCCAAGAATTCCTCGCCATCGATGTCGTATCACACAAGAAAATCGCAAGCTGCTTCAACCCGTTGTTGTTTGTGATCTTCGGTGAGCATTTTTGGGACCCACTTTGCGCAAACCTTGTGGTATCCCAAATTTTCTGTCAAAATCTTGTTAATAGTGGTCTTACTGACATCAAGGATCATTTCACAGAGCTCCAGAACCGTCAGCCGTCGATCTGCAAGCATAGCTTTTTCCACTTTGGCAATTGTTTCGTCTGAAACCGATGGCCGTCCGGCACACTTTTGCGCACGTTTTTCGGGCTCATATACTGTTTTTCGTACACCTCACGTAACTGAGAATGAATGTCTACCGGGATTTTCTTATTTGCCCACAAAAAAATAATTACAGAGCGTATTTCACACCTGGCGGGCGCGGCGAATCGAAGCTCCATCGCGACCGGCTGCCACGCCGAGACTAAGCATGTATTATTTGTAAGTAATTATTAATGAATTTTATCAGTGATCCTGAGGATTGTTTTGCAGCATTATGAACTACAGACACACCTTAAAGATATAGGTAACCTTTTCACATTATCGCTTGCCAATAATTGCACTAATTCATTTCAATGTTTTCACTTTTAAACAATTAGTTGATCAAATCTGGCGAGAAAGTATACCGATGATAGGAGCGGATAGACACCATAGCGCCTGAAATTGGTGGCGATTAACAACATCATCAATCATTCTCACTATTATCATTATTATTTGATTGCCATAACCACTATTGGCTAGTTTTCAACTTGTTTTCTCTATTCCTTTGTGTAAAATAATGATTGTTGCCTCAGAAATGCGTTCTGGTAATGTAACAGTAATCGCACTAATAACCTACGCGTTTTAAAAGGTATTACAAACTTTCCCTTTTCATAACATTTGCAGATGATACATGAATGATTTACATACATACTTTCAACTTTATCTGTTGATTTGAGATTCTTTCGGCCCCTGAATAAATACAATATTATAACATTTTATGAGTTTTCAAGTATATATTATAACGTCGTGTTGCGCTTTGCCCTTCCTTCTCCGTATTGAGCTACATCTTCCCTGATGATGAACCAATTCCGTTTGTTAAAGTTTCTTTTCAGAAAATGCATCGTCTTTGTGTTAAATATCTATCATAACACTTTTTATTGAACAATTTACATCCTTAGTACGTAGTCAAATCGAATAAAACTCTTCGATCTGGTCCCCCCATTTTAAAATACATTCATATTCAATCGAGAAGATTCAACGTAAATTTCTAAGACACATTAATTTTAAAACGGCATTTCCATTGAAAGCATTAACTATAATTACTTGATGAAAACTTTAAATTTATTGAGACTCTCAGATCGAAGAATTATATCCGACTTAATATTTATGTTCAAAATTGTAAATGGTAGAATGGACAGTCCTGATTTAACTATTGCTCATTGAATTTCATATACCCACGAGAGCCACTCGTTCTAAAATCCCGTTTAAATGCTACAATATAGCCCAGTCAATCTAGACAAAAAACAGGCCCTAACTGGAACACGCTAGGGGAGAGCTGAATTTTTGCAGGTGAATAGTACATCTTATGTGGAGTGTTTTCCAAAAAAGTCCCTACCCCTCCCCCGCTTGCTTCCTCCCCTGTGCTCTCCCAAACATTAAAATGTGGGGTTCTACTAAAGCGATTATATCTCGTAAACTAAAAGATATATCAAAAAAAAATTTCGTCGTTGAATTTCTTATAAAACTGCCTAAAATTTTACGAAAAAACTTTTTTAATATCTGCATTAGTTTGGCCAATAATAATGAGATTGTTGTTAAAAAAATTTTTTTTTTTGCAAAATTATTTTTTGAAGTTGAATATTTTTTTTGTCTGAGAAAATATGAAAAAATAGTTTTTACAAATAAGTTGTCAAATTTAATAAGCTTTAAAACCATGCATAACAATGTTTACTTACATCTTTTATTTCTATCGAAAATAGTGGACAAAGGCAACGGCGTGCGCGGGCTGGCCGTAACACGGAGTGGCGAGGCCAAGCGACATGTCGTTCTTGTCGCGTCGCTAATTACTGTTTTATCAAGTTGAAACAAACGAAAAAATAAATAAATATGGTCAGTTTGATCTCATATGTTAAAAAAAAGATATGTCTTAAGGTTAAGGTGTGTGTCGGTTTTGTGGTTATATTTTGACGTGGTTGCGCCAAGCCGTGTATCAAGTTTTTTGTGCGTTTTCCCTCCTTCATCAGGTTAAAATATTGAGAAAAAATTAATTAGCAATTAATAAATATAAAAAAACCACTGAAAATGTCTGAAGAGAACATTGTGTATTTTATGTAAAAAAATACCTTCCAGGAAATTTTGTTAAAGTAAAGAAAGGGTTACAAATGCTAATTAACGCTAGTATTGAAAGAGATAATAATTATGTTAAATTAACCACTTTAGGTAGCGTAACCAACTGTGCACGTAGATTGTAGAAAAATGTATAATAAGCCCAGCAGTATTAAAGCTTTTACAAATGTTAATTGTAGCCTAATGACCAGTAGGTACACCTCAGCCATTCTTACGGCATTTAGAAAATACATTTAATTTCACGGAGAAGTATTTGTGAGTATTATTTGTGATAATAAAAAACAGCGTTTGATCTTAAACCATCTCATAAATATCGTTAACAAATACATTTGGTGTGACCAAAAATAGGGGAAACATTGTAATATAATAGATGACAAATGGGGTGCAAAAATAAAATGTAAACTTTTAGGTGTGTTTGATTTGGTCGTAGCAGAAGCTCGCTATCATGGCATTTGCTACAAGAAGTTCTGTAAAAGTAAACCAACTCAGTATATAGGAACACCTAAATATGATAATTCAGCTAAAAATTTTCTTAAACCCTGTAGTTTTTTAGAAAATACTGACGAATGTCAGTTTATATTAGAAAAATTAGGGAAAATAGTAAAAGACATTTGTGGCAGTGATCTTCCGTACCCATATACATTTCCTAAAAAACAAATAATTGACTATTTTCAAGATTTTATGTATACGTGTATTTTTGGCAGAAAAACTGTCATGTGCATGTCTCACTCAAGTTATAAGATACTAGGCGGCTGGTACAGAAACAAAGATAAGAATGCAAATCTGGAATGTTTAAGAATTGTACTTGCTGCCGCAGAAATAATCAGAAAAGATATTTAAAAAAATGCCACATGATTGTGAAAGCTATCCGGAAATCAGTCGTGGGGGTGATGATTTAGTTCCTGAAACTCTGAATCTGTTCACGTTAACTGTAACCAAGAAGAGATTGTATGATAATGGACCTGATGTTACGAGAAGATGTTTAGTAATTAACCACGCCATAATAGCATCTGCAAGGCCAAGGTCTTTTTGTCATCAATTCAGACAAGTTTGTGTTTTCTACAGAGAATGTACGGATCTAAGAATTTAATAGAAGTGTTGTCGTCATTGGGCATTTGTTCGTCTTGTCATGAAGGTGACAGATACCAAAGATCTGTAATAAGAGCTGGGCCTCCTACAATCGAAGATGATACATTCACACAATTTGTGTTCGAAAATGCCGACGTTAATATAAAAACATTTGATGGCCTAAGCACATTTCATGCCGTGGGAAGAATAAAGTGCAATGTGCATCAATCCAGCCTCTAATTTTACAAGTCTAGATGTACTTCGTCTTCAGTGATGAAATGGAAATTTCGTTAATCAAGAAAATATCCTTCAACCTTGTTACGCGAAGAGAAAAACGAGCGGCTTGAAAGATGTAACCATCAACGACGTCAGTGAATATCTTTCAGAAAAGAGCATGCCGATTCATTATCTTTTGTATATCCAACCAATTATTTGTGGTTAAGTGACATAAAATTAGCATTGTGCATTCAAAAGTTAGCTGGAACGGGTTTATAAACGATTGTGTGACATTGTAACTTCGACCAACCGCTTTTTCTCAAACCCATTGAAATGGTAGCAGGGGCTGATGGATCATCTGAAATTTCAAAAATTATTGTACGGCTAGGAAGTTTCATTTGTAAATGTCATATTTGGGATGCATTGGATCACGGAAGAAAGTGGGCTCGAAGATTTATGGAAAACTGTGTACGGAGGTCCCACAGTGATATACATGATAAGAGGACACGCTTATGCAAGAGCTGTAAGAACCTATGTTCTTACGGGTGCTGCAATCGTCAAAATAATTTGCAATGACTCTCATGATACACTTTTTCCTCGTGAAATAAAAGAAATATTGTGAACAAGGAGATGTCACATGAATTAGCTTGTGAAGACGAATCAGTTGCAATAAATCTTAAATATTTCACCGACATTTAAAACACAATCAAAGCGACAAGTCGGACAGCAAAACTTACAATATGTTTTTACTTAACAATATGTTTTGCTCAGGAGTTTGGACTGATACGTGCTTTGACATGAACAATCTTTGATGATGTCATTAAAAACAGTAGAAGCACTTACGCAAGGGTGTGGAATTTCTCAGTAAATGGATATTAGGAGCTCCATTATTCCTTTCAATCAGTGAAGCTTTTCATAATTTCTTGGGTTTAAGTTACAAGAAAAGTGAGCAGTATGTTGAGCTTAGGGAGAGCCAGTTACGGGATAACCAAGACTTCGTAATTCATACTGGTGACACACAATCCTTTTGCTCGGAAGTCGGGTGAATTAATTTGCATTTCTTCGAGATTAGTATCAGACTCAACTAAAACATATGACGATGCTTATGAGGTAGGGTTCAAAGCTATGAAGAAAATGGCAGGGCAAAGTTTTTCTAAAACTACACAGATCGGATATGATTGATACTCAAGCCAGTAATAAATCTGACAAAGTTAGAAACAAAGAAGTTATAATCAACCCTAAGCAGATATTCAATAGAATATTATGCGTATGTGACAGTCCTGCAAAGCTCAAATCCTACTTTGAGTTTGAACTAGCTTCGCATCCACCTTTATTTGAAGACGTTTTTTTAAAGAAAGGTAAGAAAGCCTCCATTACTACTATTACTATACAATTTAGTGTTAAAGCGTTTTTATATCGTAAATCAATTAAAAAGTACTCGGTGTTTCAATTTAAAACTATAAATACCTACCTAAGCTCAAATCGGTCATCTTCAGCACAGCGGGCTAGGCCCGACCGCCAAGCACGCCGTGCCGCCCTGCTATCGAATCGGATTTTGACCAGTATTAAGAATAAAGGTAAGCAATATTATATATCGTTTTAAAGCTTATTAAATTTGGCAAATAAATTACTTGAAATATTTTTGCGTGTTCCCCCAGATAAAAAAAATATCCACCTTTAAATCAAAATTTTACGAAAAAAAAAAATTTTTTTGCGACAATGTCATTATTATTTGCCAAACCGTAATAGATAACAAAGACAAATATAAAATTTATTTTTAGACAGCTTTCTAAGAAGTTTAACGGTGAACATTTTTTTCAGATGCATATAATAGTTTAAGAGATATAATGGATTTCGTAGAACTCTAAAATTGCAAAGTTTGAGAGGGGACAGGGGAGGAAGCAAGCGGGGGAGGGGTGAGGACTTTTTTGGAAAATACTCCACATAAGAAGTACTATCCACCTGCAAAAATTCAGCTTTCCTCTAGCATGTTCCAGTTCAATGCGTTCATTGACTGGGCTAAATAACCGGATTGAGTATACGAAACACTCGCTTGTACCTAGATTACATGAAGTTACTAATAGATATGCTGATGTGGCAGATCTATTTAACTGCACGGAAGGAAGGTACAAGAGGGCTATACTATCAAATCTTTTCAATCAATATTAGTTTTATTTGTACTATAGATTTTTGTATGTTATCGCATCTCTGGTGTCATTTCTCTTTCAAACGCCACAATTATCTGCTATAATCTTTATTTATTGTTTCTAATATGTTTCCTATGATTTTGTGACGTGTGTGCTTATGGTATATTTATACCGTTGATATTAAATAAATAAATAAACAATCTATTTTACGCTCTGGTTTCATATGGATCTTTTTATGTTCACTTTTCAATGATTAAGAAATCATTCCGCTGCTGCATTCATTGCACTGATTGTGTTGTCTCATTTGATAGTCGATACTTTGACGCATTCTTTAGTTTCCTTGTTATTTATATGGCCGTATTGACGAATGATTCCATTTCTTCGCATACATCAGTCGTATTCATGTGGGAAATCATTTTGTCATCTCTTCCTGGGTTATGTTTCAATTGCACGCAGAGGCCTGCTCTCAATGAGCCATATCTATTTTATTATAATGCCGTTATTCACATCCATGGGAATAAAAGACACGCAAATGTATAACTACCTACTGTAATTGAATTAGTGGCTAATTAAGTGTTTTTTGTTGTAATTATGCATTCATGGATGAATTCTCATTCAATCATCACTACTTGTATTTTATATGGTTTCTATGATTCTATTTCCCCCTTCATCTCACAACACTTCCTCGACTACTACATTCTAAATGATTTTTATTCGATTTGCTCTGCAATGTAACTCCTTTGTTGTCGTCAGCATACGAAAAATTCGATAATATACGCCGTGTAGGTATATTTGATTTTCCTGCACAGGTGCTTTAATATTTCCATTTATCGTCTAATAATTGCTTACTTAACGATATTCGTTGTTTGAACTAATTTCATATAATAATTGCTTAGGCAAACACAGCTGGCTTTATTGCAATGAATTCGATTTCTCTACTTGCCTCAAAGCAGCCTATGCAAAATATTTTATTAATATTTGGATCAAATTTTTATTTTCTCATTTGAAGAAAGATAATAATTTTTTTTTTAAATTAGCTCCACAAAATATTTCTCCTCGGGGCCTATGTCATGTTTGAGGACGCTGTGTGGGGGGTATTTTTAGAAAAGGAAGGAGAGGAATGTTCCGGGAAGGAAAAAGGTACGAGGAGTGCGTAGGAATCTATGAATCAGTGCATCCAAGAGTAACGGACGAATGAATCCAACCCTCCCACCTCTTTGCAAGTCGAAATTCCGGTGGAGTCCTGCTGGAGACATCAAAAGGTGTCCCTCAGTCAGTCTTTTCCGATCCGGCCTGCCGCGCAGTTGGTGGGCAGTCGCATCCGCCGCCAAGACCCAGACAAACCTTACCCCAGGGTACCCCTGCTATCAAATGTAGCAAACAACTTGGGGTGATCCGGGGCAGAAGTGTTGAAGTGTACCCGCCTCCTAAAGTTAAATTAATTACAAACAATAACTTCCTTTTGAATGACGTATGGATTTAAAATTAAATTTGTATTTTAGCTAACATCTATCATCGTAATAAGATCTATCCAATTGTATCTGACATAATTTGTAAGCATTTGGTATGTTTCACAGATGGTATTGTGCAGTGGATTGACAGCTCCATTTCGTGATGTTTTTAGCAATGTACAAAACGGTACCTACTCGAGATGATCTTGGCCCACTGAGAGCTACTTGGTTCACATTTACTTTTTACATTAACAATATTGTGAGGTCCAATACTGTATCCGGTAACCGGGGATCACTCTTTACGCTAAAAGGTTTTATGACGTTCAAATCTGTTTCACAACACTACTTTACTACGGATTTATACGTAATTAAGGAAAAATTTGACCATAACGAATAATTTTTTGAACACTTAGGTAACCACAAAACGTTTTACCCGGAAAGCTTAAAAGTAGTTTTTATTAGTGACTTTGTGGTGAGACATATACATTTTTATAAATTCGACTGTTTTGAACTCCTGCAACTCATTAACTTACGAACACCCACAATAACAACACGACAATATGCAATATTCTACAGCAGCACTCATAAGCGTAACTACATTGCCCACTCTCCGATACAATGACTTCACACCATGGGAAATGTTGGGTGATGTTGACATATTCAATATCAACTTGGTGAGTTTTGTGGATCATCTAAAACATTTGTTTCAACATTATTACTAAACATATCTTTTAAACCTATAAAATAGCTGTATTTTACTGTTTTTGTTTCTGTGTTCGTATGTCTTTTATTTAATGTAATTTTATTTATATATGTATGTACATACATTCCTCTTTATATCGTTCAAAAAAATTTTTACGATAAATTATTTTTTTTAGTATTATTTTTCCCGCCATACTAGGAATGATGTCCCTGTGTTATGTCGTTGTAATGTTTGTGCATATACATATATATTTTATTTAAATATTTTATTATCGTAGAACGGTGAAACCAGCTTTCCCGTCTAAAATGAATAAGTGGAGAGAGTTTATAGACTTCTTTTTTTAAATCGTAAAATCACAATGAAATTTCACCCGCCGGCAGTTGATTCCCCCGACAGTTGATCCGGCGGACAGTTGATCCCTCGGACAATTGATCCCCTAAAAGATTATTTCTAAAATAAAATAGTCTCACTGGCTCCAGACCGTTGGGAGAAGTTGGGCCTCTTGTGTTGTTTTCGGATAAAAGAAGTTATATTATATGCAAGTAAAAACCTTTAGCGGTTTTTTGCTAAGCCGACTACGCGTATAAGTATGTCGTATTTTGATATTACCGCTTGCTCCTTCGGAGAGTCGTAATAATAATTTCAATAGTTAGTAAAAACTAACATTAATTAGTAAAAATATTTTTACTTCTGATTTTCAGTCAAGATGCCTGCAGACTTAAGTGTATCAACTTTGATTGTACTGTCGTATGTCCTCTTTGCATACTTACTTGAAGAAATAATCTTTTATTGGATCAATTGTCCGAGGGATCAACTGTCCGCCGGATCAACTGTCGGGGGGGGTCAACTGTCGGGGGGCCAACTGTCGCCGGATCTATAGTCGGGTCACCGTTGCGGACAAGGAAGGGTTAGAAATAATGTTTAGAATACAACATGCATAGATAAATCTATAAATATTCAGGAAGTACTCGATGATTTCATAGGTACAACTGTTAAATATCTTGCTATGAATATCTTAACTATGTGTATCTCACCAAGAACCAGTTATCAGTCACTTCATTGTGCTTGCTTTCAGCACAGATTGACTGACCCAGTTCCGTGAATGACATATTTTGCCTTCTCCACCATTCTCTACGTGATTTTCGTGACATTTGCAATCATTATTATTTTATAAGAGCAATATCTGATTTTGTGCTCTGCCTCTGCTAAATCAGAATCTCTGTCTCTGAATATTAATCACAATTAATAAAAAAAAAAATGTTCCAGTTGTTTTATATATTTTGAAAATTCGTCAAATTTCAAAATTAATTTTCAAGTTCTGTGAAAGTCCTATTTGTTATTTTTTTCCTACTTGTTTCAGTTATGTAAAACAACTGGTCGATAATGATGTAATAACAGAACTTGAATAGAACCTTTATAGAACTAGAAAACCAATTTTAAATTTGATGAATTATTCAAATTGTGTGAAAAAACTGGCCCTTAGTTTTAGCCACTTTTATTGTTTAAAAAACCAGCATGTTTTAAAAGTAATACTTTCTTCATCGGGATTTACTTAAAACTAATTACGACAATAGACAAGATGGGGGGGGGGGGGGGGGGTAATAGGGCTTCATTTGCAAAAGAAACAAATTCGACAAAGGGTCATATTTTTTAAATTAAAAATTAAAATTTAATTAAAATTACTTTTTTTTATTGTTGATAATATTTAAACTCATATTATCAATAACCGAAAAAAAATTATATGGCTATTTGTTCCCTTTGTAAATTACCCCCTATTTTTTTCCCTTCCCCCATTCCTACTCGCGGCCATCCATTCATATCTTTAATTGTTGTAATTAGTTTTAAGTAAATCTTGATGAAGTAAGTATTTATGAAACTTGTTGATTTTTATACACAATTTTTATTAATTTTGATTTTAAAATGGTGCCACAAAATAAGTTTACTTTCATTCTTATACCCCAGCATTTTGTCAATAAATTACTCTAGTTTCTGAAAACACATAAAAGTAGTTTATGATTTATTTACCTTTATGCTGTCACGATTTATTGATCGTTTCAAAATTTTGATGAGATAAACCTGATTGCACGAGTGTTTTATTATATAAAAGCTTATTATTTTATTGCGACATGTCACATTTTCGAATTAGATTTTCCACCTTCAGAATAAATTGCTTCGATCATTTCAAACATGAATGTTTATTATAAAGTTATGACATTTTTTTTTATTGCTTATTTGCGAATGTTACATTTTCATGAAAATTTGCAAATATATTTGGAGCTACTATAATGCAGCTCTGCATAATAAGACGTTGGTTCAGACAATGTGTGTCAAGGGATACATAAGAACAAGGAAGGCACAATGTGTGAGATAAAGAATGCACTGCCATATTGTGGTTTGTGTTCTGTGTGAGCCACCAGAAATCCATGAGATTGCCACAGTCCAAAGATAATAAAGAATAGTAATATCTTTGTTAATGTGTGAACCTTTGGCGTGCACGAACACGATTTGATTTCGCAAACTGGAATAATTTATACATAACTAGAAGTCGACTTTAAAGGGAGACCACCAGAGCATAATACCTGCTGCAATTCGTTATTTATTTATTTATTTACACCCTGGTGGGCTTTTACAAGATAATTAAACAAGCAATACAGTTGTGTTAGGTACATAGTATACAATATATAATGATTTATGTTTAAATTAAGGCAAATTAAAATTAATAGCATGTAGTAAAGAAAGCAAATATGTATAAAGAAACATAGAAATATTTATAAAAAAAAAGTGTATTCACTAAGGAGTCGTGAAATCATACATCTCGGTAAAGTGATTATAAAGACTTCGTTTTAAAACTACCACGGAATCGTCTACAATATTCGCAAATTTATTGCCAAAATGATGTAGTCTGTTTATAGGTGTATGAGCTTCATAGTTTTAAAATTGTCACAGAAAAAGGAAGCACTTTGCCTCGTGTTTCTGGTCGGTACATAAAATTTTATTTTGGCGAGAATTTCAGGGTTTTCAATGCAATTATTGATAATTTTATTTAATAGTACCAGGTCAGAGATGATCCGCCTATCTGACAGCGTTATTAAGTTCAATTGTTTCATCAAAAAGACATGGTTTATTTTTTAATTGGAATATTCAGTTTAAAGTTGATAAATCTTAGAAATTTGTGCTGTACCCTTTCTATATTGTCGGAATGTACTTTATTTAAAATGGGGACCAAATAGGCGAATTATACTCCACCTGGCGTCTTACTAAAGAAGTGTACAATTTTTTCAAACATTCTAGAGACTTGAAATCACTTGCTGTTCATGGTTATCTATAAAGACATACCGCTGATAAATCCGTTGCAACCCCTTCCTCTTTCTCAAGTAAGTCCTCAGGAAGGGTTTCAACGGAGCTCTCAGTGGCATGATCTATCGGAGCATAACAATAATACTAATATGATATGCATTATGGTTGACACAATTCTTTTTAAAAGCAAATCAATGATTAAAATATGTTTGTTACGGAAAGTGAGTTTAATTCGAAGTCCTCGCCGGCAGGATCATGAAGTGATTCAAATAGCGAGCAAAAACAGACTAAAAAATTAGTAGAATTATTTTTGTAGCGTATTAGCATTTATTCAAATATTTATAATTATTTCACCCATTCCACGAGAAACCTTCGGATATCGCGTGTTGTTGCCCAGTCGACGTGTTGTTCACTCTTGTTTCTCATGGGAGACGTAAACATTGAGGTACATAAATGTTATAAACATAATGGATGCAAACTATTCTCTGAATATTTATACTGCTTACACGGCTCGCTGCACTCCTTGTAGCGTATCCGTTTAAGCCTCGATTACATTGAGCGAGTTTACAAGCTACTAGTCGGCGAATTCATTATCTGCTGGTAAACTCGCTCAGTGTAATCATATTAACTAGCTAACTAGCAGATTTTACCCTGAACAAGTTTACTAGCTTGTAAACTCGCTCAATGTAATCGAGGCTTTAGTTTAGTTTATACGATTTCGGAATTCCGGATTCCGATTGCAGAAATAATCAATAAAATTTACAAACTAATTTATTAGTTTGAAAATTTACATTATTAGTTTGAAAGTTTACAAGCTACTATCTGGGAAATTCACTATCTGTTCGTAAACTCGCTCAGTGTCATCTTATTACTTGCTAACTAGCAGATTGTGGACAATCTACGAAAAAAGTTGAAAGGTGGTCAACTTTACTTGCTACTCGCTGGTGTTTGGGGAATGATGGCGGCCCACCAACAGCTAATTTCGTTTGTCTGGATTAGTTCGGGCGGGAGCCGTTATTTTCTAGCGAGTGGCACTTGCTGTGAATTCAAGTTTTCTACAAAATGTCGACAGAGTTGCATGGCGCGGGAGTCGTTATTTTAGCTGCTGTTGTTGCTACTGAGCGAGTAGACAGTTTTGTGTGTCATCATGACAATCTCGCTCCCCAATTAACCCTCTTTTAAACTTACCGGCTAGTAACTTGTAAACAAGCTTAATCTAATTGAGGCTTTACGATGAATATTTTCGTAATTGTTAAAAATGCCAATTTCGGTTGCCACTCCATCTGTAACAACTCGAGTTCAATCAACTCTAGAATTTTGGATTTGAATTGAAGATTCATTTTCAATATTGGCTGTGTTTGTTTGGAGAATTCAGACAAGCGATACAGTACCTACTGCCTACAATTTTTATTTATTTATTTATTTACGGACAAATAGTCCATTAATAACATAACAATAACACGAATAAAAAAAAAGGGATGATAATGAAAGGGAAGTACATATAAATGAAGAGCATTGACAAATTATAATATAAAGAACACAATGAAGACTACAAGTCAAAGCTTGAAGATGGATTTAAAAGACTTTAAAAATTACACGTTTCGGATCGACTTTCGAAAGTCATTTAGGCTAACACGAAAAAATGCAATGCTTTGAATTGCGTTAACAAGTCTCGACATTCTGGATAAAGGAGAATGATATCCATAATTAGCAGAATGTTGATTGAGGATTAGCAATTCATTATTTCGGAGTCTACGGGAAGGGATGTTAAACTGGATGAGTTGTAACAAAGCAGGTGTGTCAGTAATACTGTTGATAATTTTGAATATGCAAATTAGATCATGTGTGTCCTTTCTACGTTTTTCTAACAAAATATTTTTTTTAACAATGTAGTTTTCTAACAATACAACATAATATTTTAAATTGATTTTGATTTTAATTGCCATTTTTAAAATTTGATCTGATCCCTGTTGATGAATTACAATTAAATGAGGCACGAAACGAAAAATTTTGTTCCTCTTTTTTTACCTACAGATTGACCTTCAACACTTTTAATGCCGAACGACCGAAAACTAGAGAAAACGGTAATGATAGTGGAATAGTTCGGGTGAGTTCGGACGAGTTAGCAATGGTACCTACGCAATAGCGCCTCTATGACAATCCCGTGATTTTTATCAACTATGTGGTATATAGTTGTTGCACGATGCATACACCTATATATTATAATATCCTGTTAATCTGTTCCAACAATAATGATATTGTTTGCAATTTGCAATAACAATCAAGTTAACGCGTAAATTGATTAACCTTGCATTTTACGGAAATTGTCAATTTACTTTTTTCATTATAGTCCGTAGCGCTCTATTCAGTTTTGATAGCATTCAATCTTCATTCAATTTTACTTGAAACTTTACGTGTTGACGTACCTTTTCCGTATGATTTTTCTTTCGTGTAATTTAAATTTACATAATCAGGAAATTGGATGAGATTTTTAGCAGCGTGTCTACGTTGCCAAAATCAGGTTTTCCATTTGATTTGATAGTTTGGTTCGCTCTTCTAGAAATCTCTGCCAGGAATCGTATTACAAAAGCTTGTTATCACCATCAAGGCTACAGTTCTAGATTGCAATAAGTAGTTAGTAGCAAAAATCGTATCATTCAAGGTCTTTTACCTTCCTTGCTAGATTGACGGGGGATATTTGGATTCATGAAATTCAAACGTGACACAATTTTTTTTTCAACAAAAAAAAAAACAATTATTAAATATTAAATTCTATCGTGGTTTTTTTAAGAGGCATTATACCTAACAATTAATTATCCCTTTTTTGTAATATACTAGCGAGTTCTCGGCATCCGCTGCTATGCCACTCAAAGAAAAAAATTTCGTGTCTTAATTATGTTTACTGAAGTGCTTTTGGATACATAATATTTTTTGTGTTTTCGTCTTGTGTATACGAATAAATCCGAAGGTTTTCCGACGCGTGAGCAGGTCACATAGAGCTGTCCGTGTGAGAAGCATGAATTTTCCAAATTTACCACCTGCTCTCCCCTACCGCTATTATTTTTTTTTCAGGTTCTCCATAAAACAGTTGTTGCGATAGTTGCTGAACCCTCGATAGGTGCTATTGAAGATGTCGATGATCAATGCAGAATTGTTAGGCATTTGAGTCGCTCTGTTCAATGGCGCATTCTGATGGGCAAAAGTTCTCGCTTTCGGAGCATAAAAATATGCATGGGATCTCCCACGAGTCTATGCGTTAGGGACTTCGACCAAGAATGGTTAGGGACAATTAGTTAATCTCTTTCATTATGCCTCCTTTGCAATCCTTCTCTGCCCCTCCCTTGCCCACCACCCCTCCCTTGCCCCACATCACTCCGTCGCCCCTCTTCTGCATTTCCTTTCCCATGTGTCCCCGTTCCCGCCCCAAGTTCTCTTCCCAGATCCCCGCTCCCTCCCCCGAACCCCTCTGCCTCGTTCGTACCCTTCCCCCATTCCGTATTTCCCTCACGCCTTCTCTCCCTGCCGCTAATCCACATAAAATACACACTTTTTTCGAACTCGCGCGTGACCTATTATAAATATTTTATACAAATTTCATAACCCCAGAGCTCACATTATATATAGATACCTTCGCGGGCGTGGGAATAACTCGACAAAGTTTCATCGCAATAATTTTTATGCATAAAGATGATAATGTTTTTTTTTTCTGTCGCCTCTCTTTGGTAGGTACATTTGTAATAAACACTCGAAATATAACGTCGTTTCTTATTATTAACAGCGATGTTTATAATTTTTTTCCTTCTTGACATAACATATTATGGGAACAAAAGTAACCCTAATACCTAATAACCGAAGCGCGGCTTGTTTTTTCTAAAATTTTAAAATATCTCCGAAAGAATCTGTTCCGGGGGATAAAATCAACAAGCAAGTGCGTAGATGTAATCCAAACATGGACACAAGATAAGTTGCTTCCTTTTACTTTTACTACCGTTTTCAAATTACCCATTTCACGGATGCTGTTAGTTTCGTCTAAAGTTTAAAGAATAACATCTGGTTACCATCAAGGAGTTCAACTGCAGCGGTCTGTGAACGTTCGTGTTTTACGGTCGTAATTACCGAGTAATTTTATTTCTTTCGAATTTTCGTGGTGAACTTTGTTCTTTAAAGTTTAGCCGACGTTTTAATTTTGTGATCGGAAATCTGGAAAAATCGAGTAAGCAGCTTTGCTACCAAAATCTGATTAGCCAACATGTCAGCGACATTTTTCCCATTACTTTTACGAAGGTGTACATACATTTTTTAAACAGGTATAGAAATATAGTCTATCTATACTTCTATACTAATATTATAAATGCGAAACTGCTCGAGTTTGTTTGTTACGCTTTCACGCATAAAACAATACAACGATTTTAAAAATTCTTTCACCAATAGAAAGCTAAATTATATGCGAGGACTATAGGCTCTATATAATGGTTTGCTCTGGCGTTATGAAATTATAAATATTAATATATTATATTTATTATACGTTTTCTGTCGCTAACAAAAGCGAGTTATTGCTAACATCAGAAAACCAATCGTTGCCGTGGAAACGATGTTGATATATTTGCGGGAAATTTTATTATTTAGTCGTCATAATTTTATTTAAGGCGTCGTAGTTAAGGCGGCGCTTCCCTGCTTAAAAATAAGAAGATGGAGAGATATGTAATTACGAATGAACGCGCTAATATTTTAAATGATAAAACTGATGCGAAAATTGTGAAAATGTTAAATAAAACATGACTCGTAATATATAAATATAAAACGATAGCTAGCAATGGGAACCCACTAAGCCACCGCCTTTGTGTAAGTAATTTAATAAAAATTAGCAAGAGTTGGTTTTAATAAATTTTTAGATTATAATATTAATGTTTGCTTAAATTTTTTTTTACCATTAATAATTTATTTATTTCGTCAAAATTGAGCTTTAAACATTTAAGGACACTTAAGGGGTTTTATATGGTCAGGGGGCCCAAAAAAGCGATTTTTTTAAGAATTTTTCCTGAAAAGACATTTAATTTTATTAATGTAAAAATTTGTTCACATATTATGGTAACTTTTAACTGTATTTTATCATTTTTGTTTTTGTAAAAATAATAATTTTGAAAGCTGCTATAGCTGATCTCCAGGAGCTCCTCTTAAAAGGGCAATTTGTGGTGACCCTGATATCTCTGGACTGGATCATTTAAAATGAAAAAAAAAAAAAAACAAATTTCGTGTATGTATGATCTTATAATTAATCGAAGGAATAATCAAAATATTTTTTTTTTTCACAAAATGGCGGCTTCAATTTAGGCTTGTACGTCTAATTTGTTCCAGTACAGTATGCAGCAATACATTTTCAAATCCAAATAAAAATATAATGCAAATTATGGCATCGAAGTAGTTAAAAATAATCAGAAGTATGAATTATTTTATAATGAAAAATTCTACTTATAAAACATTTATTAAAGTCAAATTTTATATGCGTATATGTCTGCGTGTGAGTGCGGGACTGCCACCAAAAGTTGATATAATGCACTTTCATCGACAGAGAGTCTATCTGCCGAACTAACTAACTTTAAGTTTCTAAATTATGTGAAAAAAAAAATACTTACATTGTTTTTCATGTGACTGTGAATACGCAAATGTTATTACTGTAGACACATTAGTCTAGGGATGTTTATATTTGTATCTTAATTTGTTATACATTAACCAAAATAATGCTCTGTAAATATCCTGTTTGTGTCTCAAATAAATAAATAAATAAATAAACTTCAGCATGATCGGATGTCGGAAAGGAGGTTAATTTCCATTTCCAAGATTCCACTTCCATTCTTCCATTCATACAATCAATAAAATAGTGTAATACAAGAGATGTATTTAAAAAAAGTTTTGGCTAGATAGCCATGTCAGAGACATCTATTCAGTTTCCGGTATTCTTCCAACCACAATCCTTCCTAAACATGAAATCACAAGCACCATCCTACAAATTACTCAACAATCAACTCACACTAACATCAAGCCACTTTACAATCAAGACATCCACACTCAAATACTCGAAATAGCAATAAAATCCGCATACCTCAAACACATACTACAAAATATGGGATAAAATCTCTGAATTACATTGCCTGTACACTATATAATTCGCTTCCAGATAAGTACGTATAAGGATGAAACTATGTAATTTTCTTATCATGTTCAATTATGTCTTGTTTCCTTTTCTTTTTAATTTATTTGTAATCATCCATATTTGTTTAAACTTGTTCCTTTTTTCTTTAATTGTTGTCTTAACCTTGTTCTTCTTAACCTGTCTTTTATTTTTCGACTATATTTTATGTGAAATTTATATTTTTTATATCTAAGTTTCTATGTAAAATTGTTATTTCCTCCCACCTATGAATTGCATGTTTTTCCTGTCCTAAAATGAGTTCTGTAGCTCGTCGGGATTGCCCTGGCAGGAAATAAAAACAATAAAATTTTTAAAAAATTAAAAAATATTTCTCTCTGTGAAACCGCTTCGCAATTATTCTGCGTTGGTTTTGGTTGAAAGTTGTGCCAACACGTCTTGAGAATAAGAAGTAAGTCTCGATGAAAATAATTTCACACAGTGCGACTCCATGTAATAATTTAAGACTTCCGTGACATGCAAATTTGCTTCTGCTCGTGTGATAATTTAGCGGCGCGGAGTTTCCCAATTGCCATATTCTGTGTTCTGTGGTACAGCATCGCGTAGAAAGTGTATTGATAATAATCATCGAAAAAATCAACGTTTTCACTTCATGCACGACCCAAAGGGCAAATGCCGTATGCGATTCACGATTTTTCACCACATGAATACATAAACGTTTTATCTGGGAATGGAAGGGCATCATCGGTTCAAATATACATTTTCTGAATTTCTGAAATGATGATGGCTAAACCATGCTTACCAATTTTGTTTGAAATATCAATAATACATTTATATTTAATTGTTTTATGCCGCAACTGTAAATCATTTTCGTAAAGCCTCAATTACATTGAGCGAGTTTACAAGCGACTAGCCGGTAAGATTAAAAGCGGGTAATCGGCTAGTGAGATTGTCATGATGACGCACAAAACTATCTACTCTCGCGCGAACCAATTCGGTCGACGTATTGTAAAAAACTTGAGCTCGCAGCTAGCGCCACACGCTAGCCAGTAGCGAGAATCACGGCTCCCACGCGAACTAATTTTGACAGGTACGAAATCAGTTGTTGGTAAGCCGCCATCTTGAGTGAGTAGCGAGTAAAGTTGACCACCTTTCAACTTTTTCCTTAGATTGCCCGCAATCTGCTAGTTTGCAAGTAATATGATGACACTGAGCGAGTTTACTAACAGATCGTGAATTCCCCAGATGTAGCTTGTTAACTCGCTCAATTTCATCGAGGCTTACGATAGGATATACGAGCATATTGATCAGGGAGAGATTGTTGATCAGAACAAACACCCCGAATAGATTTGTGAGGGTATTAACGTAGGTCCAGTTATTGCGCAGAAATTCAAACTTAATATTGTCATCAAATGGCCATTCAGCGCCATTTTGTTTTTCATTTGAAAGGTCCCCGTTAAACGCCGATTCTAGATCCGTTTCAGCTTTCTATGAAATTTTAATAAGCTGAAAAGCGTAACGGCATGAAATTTGTCCTCCACTATCGGTGACAATTTGTTCAAAAGCTTACAATTGGCATTTAACGAAAACCTTTCAACTGTTAAAAAAACAAAATGGCGCCGAATGGCCATTTGATGACAGATTGTCACACGTGAATGTCTGCGAAACATCTGGCCTTAATAAAGAACACTCCCGGGTTGTGAATAATCTGAAAATATTTAAAAAAAAAACTTCTAATGCCTTCGTTTAGTGGAAAATTTTGCTTGTGCAGTGATGGGGGACAGAAGAGGAATTAAAACCACGACGCCTGATTCGGAACCAGACGTATTTGTTCACTCAACCACAAACCGGTATGAAATCGGTGTTTCATTTTTTGCGTTGCTCGGGAATCGAATTCGTAACCTCCACCCAAGGAAAGGGATCTGGAATCTGAAATTTTAGAATGAATGGGAAGATCGTTAATTTTTGTGTATGTGTATTTTTTTAATGACTGAGAGATAGATACAAAATGTGTTTGAGGCTACATAGGCTAACACCAAAGTTCGAATTTTACAAAATCCAAAAAAAAAATATTTTAATTATTTTTAAAATCAATATCCAATCTTCAAACCACTCCGAAATGAACAGGCAAAGAAAGAAAGCGACACCTAGTGACTCCGAAGAAGAAAACACAAATACTAGTTAGATGTATACGTAAAGTTGCACTGGAATTCGTCGACAAAAATATGGAAAAAATCATCCCTCACATCGATAAAATAAAATGTTTCGTAGTCTCCCCACTCTTGTCTACTTTAGTTTTCTGAAGGTTTCACTTCTACCGCGTGTTAATTGCACACTCTGATTTTTTTTAATTAATGTGTATCTTGTGCTAATATTTTTTGTTTTATTTTGTTACAGGTAAGCAACCAGAAGACAATTTCCCTTTGAGAGTAAGTTACAGATAAACAACCAGAAGACAATTTCCCTCTATGAGTAAGTCTTGAATAAATCACAAAATCGACAGCGTGTCTCTTTGCTGTCCCAAGAAAAAGATTAAGTACCTACCGATTATATTGTAAACGATCATTCACAAACCGCAGCATTTAAATCTTCACAACTAAAGAAATAACGAACCAAGTAACCATTATAAATCTTTCTAACGAATAGCTGTCGTATTTGCATGTGACATTTGGCTTTTTAATAATAGGCTTAGCGATCACACCGCCTGCATTCCAGCAGACACAGACACAGTCGGACAGTCGAGACATGCAGGACAGGTGTTGGTGGTGGCCAGTGTGGTCATCCATCCAAAACACTAGACGAATTTCTATTGAGAAAGCTCCCATGTAACAAAACGCCTATATTTTCATTATTCTTCAATAATATTTTTCGCGAATATCACTTTCTACGCTTCGGACGGACTTAATAGTAGTTTTTAGAATTTGCATAATAAGTATGCGAGATATCAATCATTTTTGAAATTTCATGAAAGATCGTCGTTCTCTCTTGGCTGTATTATAAATTATTGTGAGCAGGTTACTATTATCACTGCGCTTTCTCGTGCTGGGGAACAAAATTATAAGTCATTTGCATTATTATTTACAGGAAAAGTTTATATTGTGATTGATTATTGATACGAGAGAAGATGAACATTACAAACATCGAAAATCTATGCGTTCATTTTAAACAAGTTGGTACGATATCTTACTTTACAAAGGCACACTTTAAATTTTATATAGGTAGATATTGTTTTTTTTTGCATTAGCTCCACCAAGGAGGCCCTGAGGAAAATAATTCCCCTCAGGGTCTATGTCATCTTTGAGGTGTGTGGAGCGTCTTTTGAGGAAAGCAAGGAGAGGAAGTTCTGGGAATAGAAAATGTATGACGGGTGGGTAGGAATCTGGAGGTCAATGCGTCCAGAAGTGACGGACGTATGAATCGATCCCTCCCACTGCAGTGCATGGCGATGGATCGAAAGAGTTCGGCTGTAGAGGCCGAGGATAGATCTCCCAAAAACAGTCTCTCCCGATCCTGATGGACAGATGTGTCCACCGCCAATACCCGAAAAAACCTTGAACCCGGGCTCTAAACCTAGCGAACCACTTGGGGTGAACTACGGCAGAGGTTGTCCAATAATAATAAGCATACCCGGTGCGACGGTACCCAAACCCGCCTCCTAATTTTGCTGTCCCTTTTAATAGAAATCTTGTAGATAACTATAACATGCTTTTTCGATTCTTAAGGATTTTAAAAATATTTTTAGTTTCGAAATATTTTGTTAAATATTAAAAAAAGGGTTTTTTTCTTTTGACTTATATTGTGATTGTTTCAAAACTAATGTCTTGGGGATAGCCCGATGTTGGAAATATTATTTGTATAAGTCTTAATCTCTCCTGCTAAATACATACTTTTAGTTACAATATTAAAACGAAGACTAAAAAAACTTCGTAGCCTACTAACTAACCTGTTATGTTTAGACTCTGTTTTGTACAGAACCAGTATTTAATCGGGTCACTAATCAGTTAAATCAATTATGGGCTAGGGCTCAGAGGAATGTAATTTCCAATACATACTTCCATACCTTCTTGTCAACTGCAATCACATTTTTCTTCTAACTCATCAGATGGAAAACTAAACAACTCCATTGTTGCATAGTAGTTGGCATTCTCTTTTGTTTTTCCAAACAAAATATTTAGAACAATTGAAAATAAATCTGTAAAATTTAAAATAAAGCTGAATCTTTTATAAGGTATGGAATTACAGCTTGGGGACTTTCCTGTAAAACAAATGTAAATCGTGTTCATTCAGCTCAAAATTCATTAGTTAAAATTATTAGCTCATAAATGTTTATACAAACAAATGCATAATGTTTCGTACTTTTACCAGAATCTCAAAATTCTCTCAGTAAGAGCAATTCTGTGGTATAAATTTATATTTCAGCATGTGAATAACCCTATATACATAAATAAACTGGACCACACTTACAATACTCGTTTTACGTTAAATGAAGGACTAATTGTACCCATTGACTAACTACTCAAAAGTAGTTTATTGGGACCTTTCTTTTTTTGTACAATATTTTATTTTTGCTGTCATATTGTATTATTTTGTATTTACAATAAATAAAAAAAAAATAATTAAAAACAATATGGCCGCTATCAACAACTGTCAAATTGTTCAATAATCTAATCTTTGGTTGTTATGCAGTGTTAGTATAATATGGCCGCTACTTGTTTTGTACGCAAGTCTTATTTAACAAAGCTTATATCTTATATATTAATCATAATAGAGGGCCTCGCTTCAAAACAAGTAGTTGTTTATTTTATATTATGCGCCGTGGAGAGTCATCATAACAAGTATTCTTTTGTTTCATCCTGAAGAATTTGTACTGTCATTTTCATATTTAATTAACAATACTATTTAAATATCAAATAGAAATCATGGGCACCATTTTGCTATTGATATTTCTATCTTATTCAATTATCTGTCACGCGTTCTTTTCGAAATTTTATAATAACTCAATGGCGCCAGGAAATTAGGAATCATCGGGGCATTTAAAAATATTTCGGGAAAACCTTATTTTTTAAGTGAAAACTTCTTTAGCACCATTGTGATTTGAAACTCGAAGAAACGAAAAAGAGACAAACACACACATCTACAGGATTTAACCTAGGAGAGAATGAGATAGACTCATCGGTCTCCTCTTTGTGCGGTGCTTCGTAGCCTCTCCACTCTTGTCTACTTTAGTTTTCTGAAGGTTTCACTTCTATCGCACGTGAACTGCACACATTTTTTAAATATAATTAGGGTTTGAGGGTTTAATTAATGCTAGAATTCGTGTTTGCTATTTCTAAAGATCCGGTGTGGTTTTTTAAGAAATTCTTCCTTTTTTACAAAGTTTTATTCTTCGTATGAATAATTTTTTACTGAATTACTTTTGTAGCTAGTAATTTAATGTCAATTTCCGTCAGCTGATATTAATTAGAACACGTTTCGAAACGTACAGTACTGATGTACTGTTCTACCGTCTATCTTCTTTCCTTTTTGCTTAAATTTGTTCTTCCGATTAAATTTTTTTGATTTATTCAAAAAAATATCGATTACTCTTCAGTTTTTGCGGAGCGTATTGGCAAAAAGTTGTTCGGAACACAATGGATCTAAAGATCCGGCTTTTCCGCAAACTTAGTTTATCTTTTATTCTTTTTTAATGTCTAAAATGGGAGCCTCATCACGGGTAAGCCACCCAGTGAGGCCAACCTATTCAATCATACTTTAAAATGTAAATTAATGCATCAAAATAAATAAAAAATTATATCAGTTCATAGCGTTGTAAGTGCCGACGCATTATTTGCTTATTATACTCGAATTCCTACCTGTTGATGAGATTTCATATGTCCTCGTAGGTAGTCTTGTATACAGCCACCTTGTACCAAATTATCAAATTCTGATTGTTATGACTAAGTCACTAATTGTAATTAAAGATGATATATTTGGTCTATTCTGTATTCTCCTCGCGAATAGATACATGCATTAACCATTATAATCATTTATTTTTCTGCATCGTGGTGCGTATGTATTATTTTTTTACTGTCCGAAAGTTTAAAAAAATGTAGGGGGAGGCGGGGCACGTTGTTACGGGGGCACGTTGTTACATCATCGATAAATCACACAACAGAGCGAATTTTTGCGTGCATGTCTATGGTGGACATGCGTGAATTAGCTGACCACAGTGTCCCACAAAACGTCAACGAAAACGGATGTTCTTACTTTTTTATGTTTAATTTTATTATTTTATATTTTTTTTCACTTATATTTTTATTGCAAAAAATGTTACGTTGTTGATAAAAGTGTGCACAATTTATAATAAATAAAAAATGTTCTTTTATTCCTATGAATCAACGGTCGTCCAATAAAAAATATTTTTCATTTTTGTAACAACTACCCTGCCTCCCCCTACCTCTTTTTTAATAACATTTATCAATTATAGGTAACTATCTTCCTTTGAGTAATTTTAACACGTTTTGTAAGAAAAATTATTATTGAGTCTTAAATTGTTCAAAGCTTCACACATTTTAACTACTTTCAGCCGGCTATATACCTCACCGTTCAAAATTTGCAATTACATTCTTTATCTCGCTTTACAACGCCCTTGAGGTGATTTTGTCAATAAACGGCGCTATTTAAAGTTGACTATATAGTATCTATAATATTTGTTTAATTTTAAAAACAAGTGTGTGTCCAGCAGCAAATACTGTCAAACGGTACCTTCACGCATTTTGTTAATCTTTTTCACTCGAATTTCGACATCATCGCAACCACGTATGCTCCATTTAAGCTTAACTTAACTAAGTATGCTAAGTCAGCTCCCATTTAATAGCTTTTGAGCTTTGCATAATGTAATGCAAGACGTCTTCTCGCTTGTTCTCGGTCTTCATTCTGAAAAAAATGTGTTGAAACTCGAACGAATCCGGGCATTTCCTTCAAGTCGACAGGTGAAGTTTTTAATTTACAGGAGAAACTGATTTTTATCGATGTGTTTTATGCATGTGCTCTACCGGCTGTTTTCCAAATTCAATGAAAACCTTCGTCCTCACCCAACAGAGCGCCCAATAGTAATGCGCCTCCTCACTACGTAGTCCATGGAGTGGTGATTACAATCGATGACCTCTGAGCAAGTACAGTGCCGTGCCGATGGCATTCCTCGAACGCCTTCAGCCAATGGGTAATTAATTCAATTATTTCACACCGCGCAATGAATAAGCAGTTATGACTCCTCGGAGTAATGAAACCGATGGTTATTAAATATGATTCATAGCCAATATACAAGGTGCATTGAATAACGCTTTTGTTCCTTATGCGCAAGTACCTGTTCACATGTTTCCTTCATAGTCGTTCTAACTTCGACTCTTTTTGAAGTGTAAGGCCATCCGTTCGTGGAGAAACCGAAAACTGGTTGGCAACTCAATTCACGGCGTTACTCAACTTTACGATTTCAGTAATTATATCAACTTTTTACAAAAATATTATTTACTAGCTTTTCCCCGCGGCTTCGCTCGCATGGTATTACGGGAAATTACTGTAGCGCTTGCACTTATCAATTATCTCCCCCCCACCCCACCCCCATCCCCTCCCGCATTCCATATATTCATTCCCTTACATTCAGTTTTCTAACATCTCGCCTACCACCTAAATTTCATAATGCTATAGCTCAAAGAAAAAAAGAATTACTTATCCAATTTTGTTCATTCGTTCGGAATTTATGCGCTTAAAAACATTTCGGATGTTTATTTTTATTTAAATATTTGGAAGTTCGTTAATATAATAAAAAAATAATCTATTTATCATTCAGTCTTTATAATCGTTACGAATTATATTTTTAAAACAGGAACTCAAATCTGACATTTATGCCAAGCTTGTTCAAAAAAAAAAAAAACGAATTCTAATATTTAAATTTTCTGCAGTAGTAGCTGACCAGTAGACTGAGTGCCTACCAGCATAGAGCCCAAAAATATATCAACATTGTTTCCATGGAAAAGATTTTTTTCTGACGTTAGCAAAAACTCGCTTTTGTTAGCGACAGAAAACGTTTAACAAATATAATATATTAATATTTATAATTTAATAACGCCAGAGCTTACCATCATATACAACCTGTAGTCTGCGCATATAATTTAGCTTTATATAGGTGAAAGAATTATTTAAGTCTTTATATTGTGTTATGCGTGAAAAGGTCATAAACAAACTCGAGCAGTTTCGCATTTATAATATTAGTATGGATTAATAATGTGTTCAATTATCAACCTCTTTGCAGAGTTGGCGTTGAATGTTTTTTGTTCTGGTATATCTGCTACAGCACAACGTCAACCTCATGCCTCTGTTCTGAATTACATATTTCCATTCTTTTAACTTGTGTTTTTATCGCTCAGAAAGATTACACTTGTGCAGTAATTAAGGTGGGATGCCATCGGCGCTGGTGTTGTTAACCAATATTCTGAATTAAATGTCTAATTGTCTCTTTATCCTACTTATGAAATTAACCTTTTTGCAATTTTTTTAGTTAACATTTCAAAATTAGTGTTAAGTTTTAATTTGTTATTGATTATGATTTCCAAGTATTTAATTTCTCCTACATTAATATCTTGACTGTCTGTATTTAGGGTAGTAAATTCGTTTGTTTTTTTTTTATCTAATACCATGAATTTTACTTACATTTGATTTCAGTTTGTTTATATTTAACCATTTAGATATTTCATGAAGTCCTTTGCATTTTTGACGACGCATCTTTAATATTGTTTGCTATAATGTATAAAAGTGTGTCATCTGCAAAAAAGATTGATGGAACAGTACTTTAAGCACTTCACTATATTATCAGTAACATGAATTTGAAAAAATAGGAGCGAAATTACCCACAAAATTAATATAGAATAAAATTTTGCTGTCAGACCAATTTGATGTTTACTATAACAGTTGAGTTTACTTGGATATCAGTATACTAATACGTGAAGCAAAAACTTTGTACCCCTTTTTTACGAAAATTGCGCGGACGGAGGAGTATGAAATTTCGCACACTTATAGTTTATATAGAGAAGGAGTGCAGAATGAAATGAGAAGAAAATATTTTTTTTAAATTATGCATAAAAAATACATTACATCAATAAAAAAAAACCTTACAATTATGGTCGAATTTCGACCATTGGGCGACCACTAGTTAAATAAATTACCCTACATATCTGTGTTAAAATTAAATTTGTTATGCATTTGTCTTATTTTTTTCTTTGGCAACTTCACAAAACCTGGTTGCATAACCGCTTTGAAAATTACAACTGAATGCTAGTGCTAGGCTCATTGTTTACGACATTGCTTTATTGTTTATTATTTGAATGGCACCTTACGGCCCGCAAACATTGACAATAATAATCACGATACTCCCGCCATCCGCCCGCCGACAGGTACGCAGTAGGCACTGGAGATTGTCGGAAAACCGGAAATACGCCGTCACAATAGACAACTTCCGATCCGATTGGATAAACACCGACGAATCTGTGCGCTCGTCCAAATTGCCCATTCTAATGGCGTTCACTTCAAACACGCGTTTCATTTTCTAAAACCTGCACAATATTCATTGTATGCAATCAATTCCTGTAATACACATCCTACATCCGCGTTGCATCACATACTATTTGCGAGCGATCTCTGTGAAAGGTTTAAAGGTCTCGAAGAAAACCATTTACTTACAATGCAAACGCATTGTGTACGCCAAATGAAGCCGTATTTAAT
This sequence comes from Glyphotaelius pellucidus, assembly GCA_936435175.1. NCBI lineage: Eukaryota > Metazoa > Arthropoda > Insecta > Trichoptera > Limnephilidae > Glyphotaelius > Glyphotaelius pellucidus. The sequence goes on along the minus strand of OW386538.1, from coordinate 26,168,216 downwards.
TTTATAAAGGAAGAATCATTATTGACTGAAGCCAATATTGCTAAATGAATCTGTTGTTATATATTTTGTAGAGGTCTTGAAGAATAATTTACTGTAACTTACGCATTGTATAATGTTAAAAGCGGATATCTGTATTTGATTCGATGAAGATCTTAAATCATCTTTTTCTGCAACATAAGCATTGTGTAATGTAAAATGAATCCGTATTTGATTTGTGAGGATTAGGATTAAGTGCAGCACTTTGATTTCATAATTTCCTACCTTTCCTCACGCTTTCTTATTCGTGCTCAATATGTTATTATTTATTTCTTATCTTCCTGTACTTTCTGTTTCCAACTATATTCCATTATCCATATAAATGATTATGTAAATCTTTCTATTAATATTTCGTCGTTAAAAAGGTTTTCTAACGACTCTTTTAGTCTCGTGCTTTTTAAACGAAGGTACCATAAAATCTTTATGAAATAGTTTTAGAATGTGAAAACATTGATTATCGATTAATTTGTAAACTAATGTTTTGAATGTAAATGATATCCAGTTATATTATTTATTTGTACCTACATCTATGCTTGTGTGGTTTATTACCATTAAATAATCCCGTCCATAAGGTAATTCTGATCATATCCTTGTACTATTGAACCGCCCATTATAAAATTTTGCTTTTGTTTTCCAAAATACGCCATTAAAGAATATATTATACTATATTAAATAATATATTATATTAAATAACATGTTCTCACAATTATGTCCTCTGCGTGCGAACTGTGTCTAAATTTCTTTAAATAAACAATAAATAGCGTTAATCTCAAGTGACCTCCCAGGTAAACATGGTCCCGTATTCCGTCTATACGGAGTATGAATAAAACAGTACATTTTTACGCAGCATCGCTTTCATTGGTTAAATCATTGTAGGTGCATATAATTTTGTATGAACCGGTGGATGCAATTGTTAGCCATAAGTTGTTTTAATCGTTGTTTAGTTTGTAGTGGAAGTAAGATTTTAGAAATGTATTATAAGATATACAGCGTCCTTGAGGTGATTTTTCACAAAAACGGCGCTACACAAATCATCCAAATATTTTTATTATTATTATTATTTTTTTTTAAATCAGATGGAAAGCATTGGTTGGCAGTATTTTCATCTTGCTTTGTTTATCTTTCGTTAAGACCAATCAAGTACCGATATGCAAATTTTCATCCATATTCTTAACTGGAACAAACCTCTGCATATTTGCCGAACGTTCACTGTATCTAGTCATCATCTCCCCGGTATCGAAACGACACGAGATGAACCACATCCATACACCGTAATCCCATCAAAATCGACCCACCAGTTACAGTAAGGCAAGATACGGTGATGAAGTTATATAGTTCAGTGTGTACAGTGGAGTCACCTTATTTACTCTGCCCATGGAGCGGTGATATGTGATATTATTATTGCGATTATGGTTGACTAAATCTCAGTCATTTGGCGTTCGTTCCTCTCCACATACAAACTTCTACTCGTTTTGCAGTACCGTGGACCATAAACTGCAGATTCCGCGCCCGTTATTCGAGTGTCAAGGTCAAGTTAAGATGGAAACGAGATTCCAACCAGCCGTAGAAGTCCATAGGTATTTAAGCATTCCCGATTTTCCAAGTGGTCTTGATTGCTTTGATTACCTTTGGATAACTGAGCTTCTTGTTATGTTTTCCATTTGTGGTCCAATGTGAAGGGGAGTTATTTGATGAAACGTTGCGGTGAGACCCAAATGGTCGAACTGACATTTCCAAGACCTTCGACCGGGTCTGTCCCCGAGGACTGTCCACAAACTGCCTTCTTACGAACTTCCTGAATCCATGCATATGTGGATTGTCGATTTTTTAGAGAGGACTATTCGACTGTTTGCTGACGGTTTCACCATTTCCTCGCATGCGATAAATGCCGGCGTCACATAGAAATCGGTTCTGTCTCCGACTTTGTTTTTGTTGCACATCAATGACTTTTTGACATGAACACCAATTCATTATCCGGGTGACTCGGATACAGTTCATGATAGCCTTTTGTTTGACTAGCCTCCAAGGGGCACACAAACACCAACGGCTCGGAGTGCTTTGGAGCAGAGAATGGAGGATTACCTCGTGAGCGTTTCCTCTTGGGGTAAGAATAACGTCGTCGAATTTAATGTTTCAAAGATTCAATCATGTCTGATTTTGTCTAAAAGGGATGAAATGAAAATCTAGTCTCCTTCAACAGAGTAGATATGTCCCCAATTCGATGTCATCATTAGTCATTTAAAATGTATTTTGTTTAATTATTTATTACTAGCTTTTCCCCGCGGCTTCGCTCGCATGGTATTACGGGAAATTACTGTAGCGGTTGAACTTATCAATTATCCCCCCTCCTCCCCACCCCACCCCCTCCCGCATTCCATACATTCATTCCCTTACATTCAGTTTTCAAACATCTAGCCTGCCACCTAAATTTCACAAAGAAAAAAAGAATTATCCAATTTTGTTCATTCGTTCGGAATTTATGCGCTTACAAACATTTTGGATGTTTATTTTTAATTAAATATTTGGAAGTTTGTTAATATAATACAAAATTACACTATTTATTATTCAGACTTTATAATCGTTACGAATTATATTTTTAATGTAGGAACTCTTATCTGACATTTATTACAGCTTGTCCAAAAAAAACAAAACATATTCTAATATTTGAATTTCTGGGGCAGTAGCTGACCAGGGGGCTGAATACCTACCGGCTTAGAGCCCACAAATATATCAACATTGTTTCCATGGGAATGATTTTTTTCTGACATTTGCAATTAACTCGCTTTTGTTAGCGACAGAAAACGTATAACAAGTATAATAAATTAATATTTATAATTTCATAACGCCAGAGCTTACCATCATATACAACATATAGTCTGCGCATATAATTTAGTTTTCTATTGGTTAATGCCTGAAAAGGTCATAAACAAACTCGAGCAGTTTCGCATTTATAATATTAGTATGGATAAATAACAATTATCAATCGAATTTTATTGACACAGAGAGATAATTGTGCATTATGTTAATAGTTTAATTGAGTTACTATAATTCCTTCTTATAAAATAACCTAATACTAGTGGTCGCCCAATGGTCGAAATTCGATCATAATTTATTTAATGTGAAATGTTTTTTTTATTGGTTTAATGTATTTTTTATGCATAATTTTAAAAAAATATTAGCTTTCTGCACTCCTTCTCTATATAAAATGTGTACGAAATTTCACACTCCTCCGTCCGCGTAATTTTCGTAAATAGGGGTACAAAGTTTTTGCTTCACGTATTAATATACTGATTAATCATAATCTTTGAATAATTTATACATCATCGTTTTTTTTTTAATCATTTCAAAGTTAACGTTTATCGAGAAGGTACAGGGAACTAGGTGCCCAGATGCTTATTCTGCTCACGTTTTGCCGCTGGAATATGATTTACAGTTGAAATATCTTGAATGATCATTGATTAGTCAATAAAAAATCCAGAATACCAATATATATTTGGGGGATAGTTATCTAGCCAATCATCAAAGTGCTTTCCAACTTTCGGTGCTCAGGTGTTATTTTTGTTGGTAGAAGTGAAGTATTTGGTAATTTGGCTTTAGGCAAATTTCACTTGGTCAAAAATATATTAAAATTGTACAGCGCTCTTGAGGTGATTTTCACAAAAACTGCGCTGCATAGAACTATTATTATTATTGGTTCTCGGTTAAGTTCAAGCCTCGGTTAAGTAAATTCTTAAAATGCCACCAAGTCTACAAAAACTTCTTACGGATAACCTGTCCATACTTCCAAGAATGGTTTAATAGCTTGTCATTATGAGACGTTGATGGAATTCTAATCTCTTCATCCGCGAGTTGCCTGAATAGAATAATCTACAAACAGGCGAGGCGTGGAAAGTTGAAAAATTGATTTGGAGTATTATTACTATCAATTACACGAACTTATAAGTATATCTGTCAAGGTCCAACATTTTCATTGCTGTAGTATCGCTCGCACGACTCTTTCGTGTATTGTAAATGATTAATTGCACGTTGTTTTTTTTATCTAGGAAAAAGGTAGCTATTAAATTAATTAAAAAAATATCAAACTTAACGTACCTAGCTTAAACTACCGGCATTTTTATGTTAAAAAACTAAATTACGTTTTGATAAGCAGCGAAGTTCCGGTTTGTTTACTGACTGTTATTAAGCTCTTAAGACGACACAATACCCCAAAATATAGTCAGATTCTTAACGACATAAGTAAAGAAGGCGCGTACACAAAACGCGACGCGCGACCCCGTTAATTAGATGGACTTACTGTCGAATTTGTCCTAGCAAACACTAAAATAATTTGGGAATATTAACGATGTAAATGAAGAAAGCGTGTTCACAAATATGCGCGTGCGTCCCGGCATATTGGACGGGCCTACCGTTGAATTTGCCCTGACAGGCCTGGCAACTTGATCATTCTGCTGGATTTATTTTAATTAATTCTGATGAACGTGTTACTAATATTTCAGATGTTTCTAAACGAATCCCTTCGAAGGTTATTAATTCATCTTCTAGAAAAATAAAATCTCGTGCTTACCGCTAAATTTATATTTGAAAAAAAACGGGTTATAAAATTTTCTAACCGTTTTACGTAAAATATATTAAAGGTAAGGTCTTTTAATTAATCTTAAATATAAATAACTTACTTTTATATCCCCGGGGATCGGTTTGAGAAAAAAAGTTACGAATTCGTCGAAATTAATTAAAATGTCTAATTGGTATTATTAGGGTATTATCTCACCTTAATCACGCAATTACTAGATATTTAAAACTTTGAAAAATCCACGACTTTATTGTTATAACTTATAACGTAGATAATAGGTATATAAAGTTTTTATAGGAAACTAGCGATTTCCCGGCATGCGTTGCACTTAGTAAAGAAATTGTTTGTCCCTGATGTACTTAATTTTGTACTTATTATTTCACCGCTATGTTTTAAATTGAAATTATCTGACTATTAAAAGACACTTCTTCTATTAAAGGTTGACCATCATAGGACGATCTCCACCATTTGGTTTAAGTCGAATAAGCTGAATGGAACTGTACTCGTATCAGTCACATGAGAATCGAAGCCTCGTAGTTCGAAGCCTTTCTTTACTATGACTATCTTCACTCTAAATTGACAATTGGATAATTTTACATTTGTCATAATTTAATAATTTTAATTTTTGTATTTAAAACAATCTCACAAAGTCGGGGCTGTTCGATGAATAACTTCTCAGTTGTTTACTGCATCTATCCAGGAAATAATTTCCGATAGAAAATAATATTTCACAACGCTCTTCAATGTGTTGTTTCTTTCATGAAGTTTGGTGCAATAATTCATACGTATTCATTTGTATCTACCTAACCCATATTTATTTAAATATATCATCTGGAAAGTCGTAGGTAATTTTATTGGGTTTTCATTTATTGTATTCCAATGTGGTATAGAGGTCGAATAATTTCTTTTACCGGTGAATCACTTGTCTGCCAATCCATCGATCTGTCTGTGATGTTGTTTTATTGATAAAGTGTGACAGCTCTATGTGTTGGCATAATTATTTTACGAGGTGCGGTTTCCTTTAAGTTGAACAATTTATTTTTCGCCTGACTGATAGCAAATTAATAGTTTAGCCTTTGCTACAAATTCCGAGGTAGTTGCAAGGTGAACTGGTTATCAGCTCTATCAATACGGGCTGCTGTAAATAACATGATTTTGTTTTCAGATTTTCCGTTTATTCTAATGTAAAGACAACAGGTTTATGTTTCTTGATTTTGGACCGTGCTGTGCCGACTACCTATTTGCCAACTTTTTGAACGATCTTGCGTTGTTTATCATCAGGTATTTGGTTAAATTTACATTCAGAGTTCCTTTTCTACTTAGGTAACTTTGTTTCATATATTTGTTACTGTAAAAGCCCGTAAATTGGTAAATCTTAAGTTTTACTAGCAAAGCTTAGGATTTACCAACATGAGTTTGCCATTAAAATTGAAATCTTAAAGTTTACTGGAAAATCTTAAGATTTACCGTAGTACGGGCTTTTACAGTAACATATTCACCGTCGTGTATTAATTATGTAACAAATTCAATTCTCGTAAAAGCTGGCTTTACCGGTAGGGTGCTTACGAATTTCAAACGCCTCTATTTTCATGCTAGCTCGATATGTTTTGGGTTTCTATAGTTGTTTTTGAAAACGGAAACGTTGGCTAAAGAAGAAGGTAGAAAAAATCAACCGATAAAATAATAAATTGGTTTTCATCTTTACGAAATGATCTTGATTCAGGATTTGGAACAATTGAACAAAAGCTAGTTATTGGCAGGCAAACCTAACATAACCAGGTGTTTTTTTACCCTTTTTGGGTAGCGGCGTCTACGTTATAGTTAAAGAAAGTTTATTATAGTTAAAGAAATATAAATATTTCGCTTTCTGACTAACTACATAATTCAAAGCTTTATAATATGAATACATATAACAAAAATATTTTTACATAATATAGCAATAATACATAATATATTGTATTAAAAATTATTCCAAAGAGGGCATAAAAAGAGAAATTTTAGAGTCGCGGGGGGGGGGGGGGGGAAACCCTGACTCTTCCCTCCCCCCGCCAAATCACTGGGGCCTTCTCTAGACAATGGATCCTCAATATCCTCTGAAGAGATAAAACGGTGGAAATATGTTGTATATTATGTGCTCAAAGTGAGGTTTATTTGATCTAACACCGAGTACAATTGATCCAACATTAAAAAGAAGTATTTCTTAATCAGATATGCGAATCTCATTGTCTCCCTTGGGCTTATGGCTTATCTAATTGGCGATGTAAATTTTTCTTTCAAATCAGTAAAGCTCACTTTTATAGCACTACCTTTTCGTTTTTCTATTAACGATCCTTTGCTCTCAATTTGATGTCGCGAGTGGCACGCTTTCTGAAAACGGGATATTTCCACGTCCCGACGCTTCCCTTCGGAAAAACGTGATAGGGTACCTGAAAACGGGACCGTCCCGTTCAAAACGGCATGATTATTCACTCAGGTACTTACTCGATTACAGTGCGGCAGATAGATTGGAGAAATCCAGCTAAATTACAACCACGTTTATATTTACCTAATGAATTGGCCGGGGTCATAGTGCAGCAGCCCTGTTCCGGCTTTGCCCGGTCCGAGCCTCCCATCGCAGTAATGTAGCCCCGGCCGAGTTGGACAAGTGGACCGCTTCGTGACCCTATTACTGCAATATTATTATCATTGCAGTCCGGCGGAGCATGACCGCGGGAGAAATTACCTCCATCGAGCTTGCGGGGCTTTGCTTCAGTCATCGGCGCTAATCCGACGTCTAATTTTACCCACGTTTTATTGTAATGGATTGAGATTTTCACTTTTTCGCATCTCCGGTACTTTATACTGTGGAAAAGTACCGGAATGTCTTGAGCGGATGACGGCTTAAAAAAACTGCAGTTCTATTGATTTTAATAGCACACAATTGCTAACTATGTACAAATCGCGAGTGAGCCCCAAAATACCTTAAAAAATCTTTGGCTCTGTGCAGAAACGGGCGGTCCATTTGATAGATTCTCCTATCTTAGCAGATTGAAATCTTTAAAGCACATACGTCGGATGGGAATGCTGTTCTTGTTCTACAAGTATATTAAAGAAGATGCTCAGAGGAACTAGCGTCATTGATTGCTTCGGCACTGGCGCACATTCGGGAAACACACCAAGCACTCGCCCAAAATTTGTACTTTTGTCATTTGTCACGTGGGAACGGATAATTTCTACTACTCGTCCTTGATTTAAACAGCTCGACTGTGGAATGATTTGCCTTTGAGTTTCCTCCTCCCTTCAATATAGGTCTTTTCAAGGCCCAGGTAGACTCCTTACTTCCCTCAAAAGATCCTCCACGCATCTTTCTCAAATTTCCTCGGGGCCTGGGATCGTTCAAATCAACGTCAAATGATAAGTAAGAATCCAAGTACGTATTGGGTACTCCAGAAATAAAATGAACATACTATCCGGTTTCGTCCGAGATTTCTTATGTAGCTACGTGTCATATTTTATGTGAACATAATGAATTTTGTAAACCTCCACCTGTATAGTGATAACAGCGTTACGAACTTGAACTAAACATTTCCAGTGGAAATTTGTACAAGTGATTTGCAAATACAATGCATAATATTTCCCAAAAACGTGTGTTTAAAACATAATATGTACTTATCAAAATACTCTCTGGAGAGAACGATTTGAAGAGAGCTTAAATTTGTATCGTAATTGAAAAAGACCCTATCAACTCAAAAAATATCATGTATGACGCCAATAAACGCCCCTGGGTTTCACATTTCACAAACTTAGTGTTTTTGAAATAATTTTATTAGCAAGTACTGTTATTATATTATGAAAGATATTATTGAAATTGGAAACTGTAAACTATTGATGAAATATTTCCCAGTTAAGTTGCTTACCTTTTAGCGTGATTGTTTATAGTTCAATGCAAAACAATATCCTAAATCTGGGCAAGTTTAATTTGTTATTTGCTTATTAAACTTTTAACGTGTTACCAAAATTACCCTTAAAATAATTTAATAAAAAACACGCGATGAGTTTGATAGTTGTTATTGATTTTATCATGAACATGCAATTTTTCAACTACGGATTTCGTGTATTGGTTATTGCTCGTATAATCATGGTCTAACTATCATAAGATCATCGCCTCATTATGTCATGAAATAATTGATTTCTTCGGAATACAGTTTGGAACGAAGCTACTAATTTTGAGGCAGCCAAAGTCTTAGCAATTTGCATAGATATTTCTCTTAACATCATGTTTAACGATCCTTCAAACCTTCATGTCTGCTGATTTGCAGTCACGAAACGAGTATTCCCTGATATTTAAGATTTTGTTCCACATTTGATAATATTGTAAACATGGGTATTTCTTTGTAATCGAGTTTTAATCTTATCGTAAAGAGAATCTGGGCGTGTTTCACCGTCCTCTTGATAGCTTATACATAGGATAACGTATATTTATGATTTATTTATTCGTTGTATTTTCGTTTTGTTTTTACAATAAGTATACATTTTTACATGTTATACAGTGTTGTTAAGGAATATAAACTCCTTTCCTCGCCATAAAGGGACAAGGCTCTTGTGTTTGGTGAGGAAATTCATGCTCAATTATAAGTAATCATGTAAGTAAATAATAAAATATTGCAAAAAATAACAAAAAGATAAGTAAGAAAAACTCAACATATATATATGTATCAATAAATAGATTGCAAGATTTAAAAGAAATAATAATAATAGATTTGAACTATTACAGTAGTTTCAGGTAATTTTTCAATTTAAGTTGAAATTCATGATTATTTTCGATAATTTTTAGATTTTACGGGAGGTTTTTGAAATAAGTTATACCTAGATACAGATAGGTATTTTGAATGTGCTTGGTGTTAAATTTTGGGATTTTAATATTCTTTTGATAGTTTACTGATATATTGAAATGTAAGTTATTTAGCTGTATCTCTTTGAAATTTTGTTGTATTGAATATTTTTTTATATATTTTGTCTATTGTAGGTACATTATCAATCTTTGAACTATTTTGAGAGGATTTAAAATAACATCAAATGTTCCTCCCCAGCCTATAATACCTTATTATAAAATAGATTGAACAATTGCGTAATGCACTCTTTTTGGGTTAGGTTATATACCAGTTTTCTATCTTTTTTTACAAACCTCCAATCAGGAAAAAAAAATTCTCCCAGGGCCTGTATCATCGTTGTGTATGCTGTGTGGATGATCTATTTATGGAAAGGAAGGAGAGGAAGTTCCCCGAGCTAAGTTTTGGAAGCGCTAGCTAAGTTTTCCATCATCCTACAAGCGACATTTTCCGCTCATGGTGATGTGAGTAGGAGGAATTTAAGTTATAAATCATATCAAACATCACTGAACTTTAGATAGATACCACACGCACTTTCTGTGTATTAATTAGTTTTTTTACCCATAAAAAATCAATCAATTTAGCATCACAACGTATATAGTTTGACAGCTCGCTCTAAGGCCGACATTTCTCTTTATTATTAGATATGGATGGTTATTGGTTTGCCACAGGCCTTGCGAGACCAGTGGCGTGCCGCAACTCGACTACCCGGGGGGAGGACGGGGGTAGGGCGTACCGGGCCGCGACGTCCCCCGTCCCAGCCAATGGGACATATTTTTACGTTCAGCGTGCCGCGTTCGCTGAGGCGCAATCTGAAATATCCGCCTACGTTCTTCTAGCAATATTACATTCTTCAGGGAAATATATGATAGTGCCATTCCCATATTTGTAAAAAACCTTTTGTTTTGCCATCCAAACTCGCGGTAGAGATATTTAATTAAACTGAAACAGATGCGTCAATGTACATACAACTTCTGAAAATGCTGACTTAAAACATAATTTTTCCAAATCCAATAAAAAGGCTCGATGGTATTTTGGTCTGAAAATGAAAAGCGTTATGACATGACTCTAAGAATACCTAATTAAGAATATGAAAGTTGAATTTGGTCAGTCTAATTTTTAAACATAATTTCCTTGTTATCCGTTTTTCATTATATTTTTCAATATTATATAACCAATATATCCAACTTATAGAGCACAAAGCTTGAGGCCAGTTTTTCACAGTACTTGAACAATTCATCACATATTAATGTTAATGTATTCAAGTTCTGTTCTTTTTATTATTATTTAAGTTCTGTGAAATAACTGGCTCATAAATAAATAATAGCAGAACTTGAATATTAACTAAATTTTAGTGATTAGTCAAGTTCTATGAAACAACTGGCCCCTAGTATCACGGACTAACCTAGTTTTACCTGAGTAGCCTAAACACAACTAGAGATTTTGGACGGTCATTTGACTTGATTTTCACTTTAACTTCACTTTGTGCAATTTCCTTCTGATTAGTGTCGTTGATTAGCGTATTTCAAGACTTGTACATGTAGAAAAATACGCATAATAAATAAAAAATATTTTTTGTTAATTAGGTTAACTTTCAACTCTAGCTAAGAAATCTTTTCATAACCCCTCAATCCATAACCATTTGGAATCTCATGTCTTAGTTCAGTGTCTTCATCTAATAAAATTATACGATTTCGTGTGCTTTGCTGTACCGTCGCTGGATTCAACCTTGATTTAGTCTTCAATTATTGGCAAATGCTATTAAACTATTAAAATAAATATCTACTGCTTCCTCTTGTACGACATTCGACGTATACAATCGTAAAGCAGCTAAATACATCACGTTATGTTAAACCGTTCTTTAAAAATGACCGACATTATTTTGCTTCTAGTGAAATGTCAAATTTGACGACTTGCACAAATAATGTTCTAAAATTCTGTTGTTATCGTTCGCCAGTGTTCCATTACTGTAAGTATAAAAACGATATCGATTTCGGTCGATAGATTTTCAAAAACTTGCTTTGCCAAAAAGTAGGGAATCCCCGGTGAATTTTTGTATTTTTATTTGTCTACTTTTTTACAGTTTGTCCCTAAATTAGATAACGGTATTTCTTGTCGGTACAAAATTGTTCATCCAACAATTGAAAACACTTACTCACTTGCATTGTCAACTTTAATGACACGTTTGTCCAAATTGCTCACACGTTCATAATTCGAGTTTGTCGACTACATTTTACACATAATTCCATGTCGTATTGAAGTGTGTACATTGTGCGTAATTTGTACGCACAGAATTGTAGGTAGTACAATAATACAGGTAATGGAAAGTTCCTAATCCACAATTATAGTGAGAATGATTGAAATAATAGGACAGGAACGATGAAATACGCTTACCATAGATTAGAGTCACTATTTTGTAATAGCAGGCACCTAATTTTTTTAATACTTCGTAAATCGAATGTTCTAGTGAACAGAACATCTTTTAAATTATCGAAGAACGCAAACACTTTGTGGCTTGACATTTTACAGAATCAAACAAGTTCTTTGTTTTATTTTGTAGAACATCTTTTATTTGAATTATGTGCCTCGAATAGAGGATGTCTTCAAGGACAATGCAATTATACAAATTTATAAAGATAATATCATCAAAAAGTTTGAAACCCACCTGTTAAAAAGATATCAAGACAACATTAAAATACCCGAAATTTAATGCCAAACTAATGCAAAACAATTATATATATTTAGGAAAAAAGTATTTCAGCAACCTTCCGATCAAAATAAAAAATTAAAAGATATCAACAAACTGAAGTTTTACTTATCAGGAATAATTAACTAAATAATTGCCCGTTTTTTTTCTTTCTTTATATTTATTTTAAGTCTATATTCATCTCTAGTTTATTTACATGTTTCTAATTACTCTATTAAGTGCTCAATATTTTAGTATGTAACCGAATCCTATATATATGTACACCTACACATATAGATGATCCAGAAGTGTCAATTATTCCTATTATATACTTACCTATTGCATAATTTTATTCTATTACCGTTATAATTAGTATAACTCGCTCACCAAACACAAGAACTAGTTTCTTATTTGGTGAGATTGCAATTTTAAATGTATTCTGTACCGATGCTGTACTTTCTGTGTAATTGTTAGATTTTATTGTTTTATATCTTTATCATCATCACCAAATTGAACTGAATAACTCGAAAGCGTTAATTTTTAAAGATATTTTTTGAATAATTATTTATTGAGCATGATTCGATAATAAATTGCTTTGTAGTCAGTCAAAATGTTGTAACTTGAAATCTTGCGTTAAAATAATTCTATCCGTCGGCAGTGAGAATTTCGAAAATTCGCATACATTTTGCTGAGTATTGGTTTTTGTTCCGTGCTTAAATCCATCTTCATTTGTGTGTTTTCCTCCTTTTTCCACTTCGAGAGCTTTCACGCATTCTATTAAGTAATCCATCATTGTAACTTATGTCGGCTGTTACTGTTTAGTTGCACACCACTGTGGGTTCCACGTGTTGCAAGTTTCGCAATGTTCCGTGGCGTGACGATTTTCAGCAGACTTCGTAGATAATATTTAAAATCAAAAATATTGATGTAGACTGTGGCTCGCCTAGGCCTGATACTTTATTTTTTTTCCAGTCTTACAGGATTTATCAAAAAATTACTCGATTATTTCCTAGGCCAAGAAGTGTTCTGCTTGCAGTTTTTAATTGAAGCATATAATATTTCTAAGCGATCAAATTTTCAAACCAAAAACACATGATTTTGTAAGATTTAACATTATTTCGCATGGCTTCATCTTAATAATTCATAAGTAATGATATACAAGTATTTTATTTCAACTTTATAAATACTGGTATAAATTAACTTACATGCTTATTTTGGTCTAAAATAAACTTATTTTTTCGATAATCCCATCACCAAAACTGTCACTAAAAAATGTCTCATATTATTTTTATTTACGTTTCGGAGAATTATATTCCTTTGTCTGCTCCGCCATAAAGCCTTCCGTGCATGAATAATATTATTTACTGTCATTTCTCTTTTACTAGCGAATGTGTCTTTCTTATTTCTACATATCAAACCTACACGAATTCTTACTTTTAATATTAGGTTTACGGATGTAGTTTGTGGCAGGTAATAAATACATTTGTCTGTATATACCAAAGCGGCGCCTTCTAGCTCTAGATTAAAAACACCTTTTAATTTTTCTTATGAGTAAGTATGTGAATTTCATTTCATTTATCATTTCCGCACAGTAGAGCTACTTGGAGTCACGCCTAACCCAAATGATCTCTCATCACGGTTTGCGTAAAAAAAGTACCTACGTGGAACAGAATAATAATTATTTGTCTTATTATACATATTATTCATTTTGGGTGATGTGCTCAATGCGTAGTTAAATAATTAAACTGTTTTCCTTTTCATATTAACTTTAATGATATTATTTATATTCGATGTAATTATTGTATTATTTTTGCTTGTGTTTCCAGCAGAATTTTTCCCATGTGTGTTATTTAAATACAAAAATTCATGTGTATGGGACCGTAGCATTCCATCATAGGATATGTTTTGAAAGTGAAAGAAGTGGGGAATAGATGGAGGTATGAAAGAGGAAGGTTAGAAAGTACCTGACTGTTCAGAGCTGGTCACCAAACACGGATAAAGCTATTTCAAGCAACGTTTGTTTCTCAAAGCTTGTCCTACACCAGGGCGAAACCGAGAGTAAGTACCACACTGACTTACAAGTTTTATTACAAATTTACTGCAATTATTGAGTTAGTAGTTTCATCGAAAAATCTTTTCAATCTTTGCGCCCTTGAGGTGATTTTCTCACAAAAATGGCGCTATAGAAATCATCCAAAAATTATTATTATTATTAACGTCATCACATGAGTGGTCGATAATTCAAAGATCTCTCTGAGGCTGACTTCATACAAATCAGTTATTAACTTCAGTATTCCTGCCATTCGATAAACGAAGTCAATGTACTTGATTAAAAAAATACTGTTGGTATATTATTTGCATATGATTCAAATAGTCTTTGTAATATTAAGTTTCGTTTTATGGAGAATTATCATGTGAAAGATGAGTCAAGCAATGAATCCCCGCTTGACAAAACCACAAATCGATAACCTTCACAGGGCTCCATCTAACCGCAACAACTATAAACTTCTGATATAATTTCGATATGGGTGCATTTGCTTATTTTTAGTTTTAGGTTTGGGGATTTCAAATATGCGATTCTCAAAACAATTTTTGCGTATTTTACCCCAAACTGTAATAAATTTAATACATAGTAGAAATCAACCGTTAAATTCTTATTGTGGTTTGAAACGGTTACACGATTTTCAATGTATTACAGGTCAAATGCCGCTCGTGCGCCGGCGCACACGCCAAAATGTAAAAAAAAAACTATTTTGGAATGCGATTTTAACCCTTATGTATAAAGAAAACATATAAAGAACAAGGTCAGAATCGCTTGAGGCATTCTTGTTCTTAAGGTATAAAATACCGTGAACACACCTAGTCACTCGTAAAAATTTATATTAAATTCTCTTTGGCGACCGGCTGAGATTTTTCCCGGTATTTGAGTTGTCAAATTGGTTAGCGTCGTTCTCGTGAAAAAGATCGTAAAACATATAAATTCATCAAATAAACGCAAGTTATGTTGTTTCTAGGCACAGTTTATTGTTCAAGGAATGTGTTTCGGTAAATATTATATACGA
The DNA here is from genome assembly GCA_936435175.1 of Glyphotaelius pellucidus. Classification (NCBI taxonomy): domain Eukaryota; kingdom Metazoa; phylum Arthropoda; class Insecta; order Trichoptera; family Limnephilidae; genus Glyphotaelius; species Glyphotaelius pellucidus. The sequence goes on along the minus strand of OW386538.1, from coordinate 26,152,994 downwards.
TAGCATAAAATAAACCCACCAAATATTACGTTAAAATCAAAACATCGCGAAATTTACGAGTTTTCTCCCGTGGCGCGTCACGAGTTTGGGTTTCTTCATTTTTAATACACAAGTAAATAAATCAAAGTCACAGTCACATCACAGCAGTTTTAAATTTCCCGCTTAAAATAAGTGTACTGCTTTCGGTCATTTTAAAAATCATCTTTATTCATAATAATTTTTACACAGTTTTACTACATAATTTTGATATCAGGTGAAAGCCAAATTATATTAGTTTCCTCTGCGTACATTGTCTGTATGCTATCAAAAAGCGGTTTAATAACATTTCGGTCTTATCTTTTATGAATTCTGTATTTGAACAATTTCATTTCATAAGTCCCTCGAAATTCCGCTACGATAATTTTCCCTCGTGACTCAGTGTTACTTGTCGGATCAGTGTAGTTTCCACCCCAAATAATTATATTACATGTAACGTAGGTAGGTATATACTAATACAAACCTTTTTGTAGGTCTGTCTCGGCTGTCTGCAAAATAATTTCTTTCGTGTAATACTGTAATGAAAAGCGCTCGCTGTCTCATGCAAAACTATATTGATCTTGCTTTTAAATTCACTTGTAAAATTAGTATCAGGCTTCGCTCGAATACCAAACACATTCTTTTCTAAACCAATTTTTCGGCAATATTGCATTTTATTTTTCATTAGGTGGATGGATATTTATTTGGAATCTCCATTATTATCTCAAGATGGAAATGCAATTCTGACCTGAAAATAGTAGCTTTGATTAGATATTAAAAAGAGGCGTTGTGCAAATTTCGTTATACCGGAGCTAACTGAAAAATTGTCAGCTTGTTTCTATTGATTTGAGTTTTTTAGTCGAGCATCAAGCTCGCATTCGCTTGCTTACCTATCAAATTAACGATTTTACTCTGATTCAATTTGAAATTTTTATTTTATTCGGTCCAGCGTTGTTACTCGTAAATTTCTACTCCTTTTAGCATCCCTAAATGTTTATTGTTAGCCTTATTTTATTCGTGTTTACATGAATACATTTGAATAAACCGTTTTATATTTTGTTTCTTGCGGTTTGAAGATTGAAATTGACGGAGCAAAACTTTTCATTTGAAATAACCGCAACCCATCGTAGTGATCGGAAGCTTTTCAGTAGCGATCGCGTGCCCGAAGAAGTTGTGCGGCTACGTCGTTCCCGACATTGGCTCCAATTCAAAGACCGGGAAATAAAAAATATATATGTGTTAATATCTTCCCCTAAAAACCGAATTTAAATACGAAAATAGTTTTCCCCCCGCACACATTTTAATGGCGGAAAATGGGGCGCGCCCCAGTTCTGTTTTTCCTGTAGCGTGTCTGCCCTTAAAACACGTGTCTTCCTCAGTATGATTTTGTGGTTAGTCGGAAATATTTAAAGAACTGTGTGATGTGTGTTGTCTCGTATGGTCGTGATGGTTTGCCGCGTTTTACCCTACATAACACGCTAAGTTTCAGTGTGTAGCAATCGCTGCACTTTCACAAATGTTCAGTTAAAAACAATCTTCAAACTGGGTAACCAGAAACAAGACGGTTCAACAAACATTATCTTTTCCTGACACCCTTCTACGTTTACCGGCTGATTAAATTTTAGTCTCCTTTTCATTCTCAGAGCGCGTCTCGTGTTCTAAAAATTTGGTGATGTCTCCTGGTGTCCGGGTCACATGGGGACATTTAAGTAATGCTTCTTGCTGGGATGGTACATTCGCTTCGCATTTAAAAAAAAATATTTGAAAAATCTTTACTCCGATAATATGATATATATTATACAGTGATTGTTTGAAAAAGTGTTAAGTTAAAGAAGAATATAATCTTGAATATATCGCTAACATTGCGAAAATTTTTGTGGTGTTCTAACTAATATTAAGCACGACTTTACCGACTCGTGGGTCCTCATATATATATTTACGACTGTTGCGTATGGCGGGCGCATGGTATCAACATCTCACATATCATTCTGCAGCGTGCACCGGGTTAAAAGCAAAATGAAAATTAGCGGGCGAACAATGGACGACCTTCATGGTGCATGAAATATCGACGCGTTTCAGTACGAACAACAATAATAATTGTTGTCAAGTTACACAATTATCGTGAAGCTACACAATGTGTCGCATCGCAGTTTCCACTTCGGGGAGCATCATAACAACCGGTTTCGCGAAAATTATGCCGATTGTTTTTTTCCTTTGTGTGTTTTTGTCAAATGTTTAGTTGGATTTTGTTCTGCTGTGAGGACTAAGTAATGATGTAATGATCCTTGAGTGCCGGGCAATGAGCCGACCGAAGCTAGGAAGTCTGGTAAAAAGGTTTTTCTATACGTACTTGCATTTTTTGTACGAATTTTTTTGGTTGACTTGCAATTTTATTAATTATTTCCTCTGGGAAGATAATAGCAATTTGACTTTTCAATTCTCTTAAAAATGGTTATGTAGGCAACTTAATTGAACGTTTAATATGAAGTCGTGCTTTGAATAGAGCTTGTAGTTTAGTAGTCGTTGGTAGATCTGCTGTCTCAGAACAAACAGATTTTCTGCTTTATTTTTTTTTTTTAATGCTTAATTGTTATTTATTTTGCAAGATTTATAACTAGACGTAATAATAATATTAATAAAAATAAATGTAAGTAGGAGTATTGCAAAGCAATACATATTTCGAAATAACAAAATAAATTAGACAAATAATAAGAAAAAGAATAAATAAACGATCAGTGTCATCGGGGCTTGCTTGTGCAGGTATCCGGGGGTAAAGTGCACAAACTTCGGGAGGTGACTACATGATAGTACAAGTAAAAAAAATACAGAACTTATTTAGAAATTTCAAAGTTTTACGGTAGTTTTCGGATTACAAATTTTAAATCTTTGTATCGAAACAATGGTATTCTTCTATGGGAAAAGAAAAACATCGGAATTTCTAAAAAAAATTTTAATTCTTTTTTAGTTCTACGAACATGTACAATCACCTCCCGAAGTTTATGCCCTTTACCCCGGACACCCTGTATATTAAGTGATCATATTTACATTCAGACATACATATACATAAGAAAATAATACAATGAGAAAAAGAGATACAAGAAAAGAAGACACCTTATGATGACCGAAAGAGATAAAAATTGAAACGACAAAGTCAAATTATTAAAGGAGGGGTAAGGTAAGGGAATGAGGAAATAGTTTCAGTGGAGGTTAAAGGAACAAATGAAATGTGGAATTGTCACCTAATTTATTTTATTTTATTGATTATGTTAGTTATTATTGCCGACTTTCTTCATTTTTAGGGCTTCTAAATTCATGTCACACCCCAAAGTATTTGCTTCTTCGAAAAAAGAAACTATTAAACTATCCTGGCTTGAGATGATAGCCTACTGACTTCCTTATCAGCTAACTAGATTAGTAACTAAGCTAATCATGTTAACATGTAGCTAGAGTTGGAAGTCAGTGGAATTTTGACATTCCGAATTTTAAGTAATTTTGTCAAACTGGAGGAAACGGGAAGGGTAGGAAAATGGAAAACGGGAAGGCTGAGATATGCCCAACTATTGGTAAATAAACACCCGCTAATATAAATTTCTGTTAGTCTGTAGTCGAGTGATGGTCTTTCACCAGGACGATACCGAGTTTTCACACATTTCATCAAATAATGGAAAAATTGATTGTTGTTTTACGCACGCATACTCGTATTTAGTTGCTTGAACCAAGAACAGACCTTGTGAACATTCAGTTAGCCTTGAGACCAAAGCCTGCCTGTTTCTAATTAATCTTAAAACTTACACAACACAACCCGTTCAGTTCTGTCAAATGTTGTTAATATAACTTTTAAAAACGACCAAAGTGTCGCCCGCAGCTTAACTCTGTAGTGTAAATTATAACTAACAAAATAATATAACAAACGATGTATAACTCGATACGTGACGAAGTAACTGGGCGGTCACGAACTCAAACACGTGACAGCCAGTTGAAAAGTTCCAGATTGGCGATACTGACATGGCTATACAATAACACCAATGACTTTCTGTCGCTTTAAAACAATCATTATTGTCATATTGTAATATTTATTGTTATACTAGTTGGTAAATTTGCACCGGCGCACACAAGAACGGCCAAAGGAAATTACGGCGCCAAAAATAGGTAAAAGCATTTATAAGTATTTTTGAAATGTTCTCGATTAACCAGTTCACAATGGTCCGTAATTTTTTTGTGACCGCGACCCAATAGCCTGTGTATGCCCCTTAAGTTGAGATATGTATCGCGCTGCGAATATTGTTCAGTTGCGCCCGATTGGAATAGCTATGCTCGTCCTGCTTTCCCCATTCAAAAATCAAAAAGTTTTCAACATCTTTGTTGAAGCTTCAGGTATCTACTTTAATTTGAAATATAGATATTATATATGGTTTATGAAACACTAATTTTGTTCAAAAAATAAATTGATATGTTTTCTTCAACTACAGTTTAGAAAAAAGTTCCACCGTGTTCCACGCCATTATTTTACTGGTTCGAAAAAATCCCTTCGAAGGAATATAAGAACTTAAAATGTATATCTTCCCTGTTCCCCCTTTCTTAAATCAAGCGCATTCTTTTCATGTAGTCTTGGTGACCCCGCTCTAAAGCAAATAAGGATTAAGAGAAAAGAACCACATATTTATAATGTAAAAATGGACAATTTTACAAGTTATGATCATTTTACAGTTTAATCATATTTATATGTTTTATCTAACTGTATCACTAATTCAAAATACAGAAATAATTCAATACGAAATATTTTTTTATTTTTAATTTTTTTTATTTAGAATACTACGATCACCTGACACCAATTGACTCTAATAAGATTTTTTTTAAAGATTTTCCTAGGTAATCTTCTCATACGCATTTCTGAACAGAATTTCAAATAAAAATATTTTTGTCGTCATAAATTGATTATTCGGCCGTGTGTGCGGCGTAAAAGTATGCAATGAAAATGTTACTTCGATTTAGTGTGATATAATACCGTTACACCTCCAAGTTGCAATGTAGATTGTATTTTTGGTCGCTTTCTGTACCGAAAAGACGTGATTATCTTATTATGAAATGTTTGGAATCGGTTTCTACCATGAACATTTATTATTATTAATTTTGTTGTTATTATTAATACCAACGGACTAGAAATTCTTATATCCGTTTACAACTACAGTCGGATTAAGATTCCTGGTGGCGATCCAAAAAGAATTCAAGACCGTTAATGAAATCGTTATTCAAAAAAAAGAAAAGGAAACTTTTTTTAAAGAAAGGGGTTGTCGAGAAAATAAATACCCACCTAGCTAGGATTTAATAGTGGAGTCATCGAAATTACTTATATTTGGCAAAAATTGCAAAGTACGAGGAACTTGCGAGCACCATATATTCGTAAGAAGGAATTCTGCAAATATTGAATTATTTCATTAATAAAACATAGTAACAAATTTTCTTAATTTTTTAATTTTTTTTTTCTACATAATAAGCTATGAATGTTATAATTATTCTTTGTTTATTTTATTTTACACCATGTTAATTGGTGGGTATTACAATTTAACATAATAATATTGTATGGTATCGGTTGATGAATTTAATTTAATAATATTATATGGTATTAGTTGTTACCAACGTTCAAAACTTCGAAACTGCGTTAAATGAATATTCCTCTATGCATTTTCCCGCTGCAATCAGTGTTCACTTGTTTAAGTATCTTATATTACCGCAAGCCGTACTCTGACTGGAAACAAACGACTAACTTCCACGCGTGGTGTCTGGAAATTACGAAAGTCAGTCTGGGCCCTGTTACCGTTACCATCTCCCGGGAACGTGCACCCTAAGCGGCCAGTCACGTTGAAGCCGCATGCCTGCATGTGCCACCCGACCCGACACCACCCCCAGCTGCTCACCTAACCTCCTTCAACCCTGCACCCCTACTACGTCATTTAGGAGGTGGACCCGTGGCTAAAATCTCAAAGAATATCAATATTTTGTGAACACTTGTTTTAATGTTAATACCTTTTATTTAATACCAGCGTCGTGGTTTGATATAAAACTACATGGGTCGTACAAAAAGGTGCGAGGCATATTTTTAGCACGATTAAATATTCGCGCTATCTTCCGGGTGAATTAAAAGCAATAGTTAATCCTGTACAGCAAAGGGCATATTTCGCTCATACTGAAAATTTAATCTTGTCAATGATAACCGATGAATCACCTACCATCAAAGAACTTGGAATAAGGCGTTTATCGAAAGCCAGAGAGTTATTCCGGACAGAAAATCGAACATTTAAAGTACCCCCATTGAATTTTGATGCACAATCCTACTTTGATTTGATTTCTTGGCAAGATACGCCAATCATGAATCCTCCCATTTTAGAAAATGTAACGGAAGAAGAATTAGAAGAACTTAACCTAACTTCAGAAGTCAGCTCCATTTACAAAGAAGCTTTTTCCCATATTTTCAAAATACTTTTAGTTACCTACACAACAATATTACGAAACGGAGGGTCCTTGGTCGACTAAGGAACGGCCAATATTGCGCGCTGCTCAAGCGAGGGCGGGTTTGGGGACTGCGGGCGGACGTGGTTTAGTGCCATACTACTACAAAAATAATAAATGGTGGTTTTATACATCGAAGCTATAGACTTTATTTAAAAAGAGCTCATAAATAAATTCCTTTAAACTATTTCAGAATATTTTGTGCAAAGGCTGAAAAAATGGAAATATTTCGATATTTTCTGAAACTTCAAAGGACTTGCGGAACCTTAGGATATTTTTTGATTTTTTTTAAACTAAATTTTTTTTATGATTAAGATGCATAGACAACTTATTATTACTAGCGCCAAAAGAAATTCGGAAGAAAAAAAAATCGGCCCACTCCAATGTAAAGTAAGGTGGTCCAAAAAATTTTTTTTTAATTTTTCATTTGGCCACCCCGTGAATTTGTTACATGTATTCATAGTAATAACATAGTAAAATTTCAGCGAGATAGATCAAGTTGAAAGGGGTGCTCAATCCAGTGTTGTTTTTGAATTTTTTGTGTAAAATGCTTAATTTTTATTTTTTATTAAAGGACAGTTTCGTGTGTTAAACAATTAAATAAATATTTAAATAAACTATTGAAGAGTTTTATAGAGAAATTTTAACAGTTTTGATGCTTATTTAGTAGACTGTGGAGTTTATTAGTGCAATAAAATGTGTTCATCTAAGACGAAATTTTTCTTGGGGTTCGAGATATTGAAAATAAATTGGGGTTCGAGAAATTAAGCCATTGTAAGGCTTAACCAACTTCCTACTCTTTGGCAAGTTTTACTCCATTATCACCACATATTAAATGAATCCAAAAATGTGAAAGATTCCGTGCATGTACTTATTCAAGAACTTATGGAAGTATGGAGTGAATCTAGTATTCCGACCAGACAACAAAATCACTGCATTGAAAAATTGATTAAGTTTCATGAGAACTGGCTGCTATTGATGAAAAATAAAGGAAGAAATTCTGAAGCACAAAGAAAAAGAAAGAATTTGTTTATAAAAGAAGTAGACAAACTTTTTGATATTGCCCATGCAAGCGCTTTGAATTTGATAAAAATTGCGGAAGGCGGAAACAAAGATCTGAAGATGCGAGAGAAATGGCTCTATCTGGAGAGAATCAAGTTTGTGATGATTACGAAGAGCTAATAAAGCTTACCATGATTGTTTTGAACAAACCACCTGCGAAGATATATTGGAGCGCTCCTTTCATTCATTCATCATGCTCTTTGGATGGCGAAATTACTGTATGCTTTGAAGATTGTTCTCTTTCGAAATAATTTACAAGCATTTAAGCTAACCAAGAGAGAAGAAAAACAAATGGTTCGATTTGTTAGTTTTGGTGTGCTCATCTACACCAAAGTTTGGATCGAAGAGCCTTTGGCAGCAGATACACCAGTAAATGGCTTATTACTTTGGAAGGACTTAAAATTGTACGAAGCCATTGTTTCCAAAATCAGTATAGCAGCTAGGAGTGTATTAGAGCGTCACTTGTGGTATTTTTCAGATGAACTAGTTGCATTTGTTATCGAAGAAAGCAAACACTTTGTGACTTGACATTTTGAAGTTGCATTTGAAGTTGCAAACACTTTGTAGTTGCATTTGCCTTGTTTTCTGACAAGCTGTTGATACTGAGAAACAGGCCATTGTTCAAAAAATAAATTCTGATGGCGGTAATCGTTCAGTACGAGGTGATTCTGCTAAGCTTGCCTCAGAGGTTACATTAGAAGCTTTTGCAACACAAAGAACATTGAAAACGCTCTTAGTTCTTGATACCAAGCACTCATTTTTGCAATTACCCCCTGAATCTTGGAATGACAATGTTGATTACCTTCAAGGCAAAAGCGCGTCAAAAATTTACGTGTTGTTAATGATACAGCGGAGAGAGGTGTTAAACTATTTGAAGATTACAACACGATACTCACTAAGAATGAGGAAGAAAAGCAATTTTTACTTCACATCGTTGAACGAAACAGAAAAATCGTTTCTACTGAAACATCCAAAAATGAGTTACCAAACATGGTTTTGAAAGAAAGCGACTAATATTATGTTAATTATTGCTTTGTTACCAAATTTTGTTCACATTTAAACACTTTGTGTACTTATTTGATAAAAATACTTGTAATATTAATAAACCTTTAATTACGTGTTTTACTTAAAATCCTGAACTTTTTGTCAGAAACTTCAAATTCGATGAGCACCCCCTTGTATATAAGATAGGGGGCTGAAATTTTTTATACATAGTAGGAATGGTAGGTGTAAGAAATCAAGGGGGTGGCAACACCTATATTTTAATTTTTTTTTACTATAGGGGCCTGGACCACCTTAATGTACAGGTAATACAGTCATATCGCAATTAAGACTCTTAAACTAAAAAACACGTATTAAGATATTACAACTTCGACCGAGATATCTTTAATGATATTTATTTTTCAATTCAATTCAATTTATTAATTATCAAAAACATTACAAAATTACAATGTCAAAGCGTTTTTAAAAGAGAACATATTATATTAGATTAGATAAACAGAATTAGACTAACAGCAACAAAGCTTGCCGTTTGAATTGTGCTTCATTGATGTTGAACATATCGATATTCGAAGTGATTCTATTTAACAACAAGACCGCTCTCCCTACTGGCATAACCATTGACAAGTTAGTTCTGCAAGCCGGGAGATAAAACAGTATATGCTTTCGGTGACAGAGATAACCATCGGGAACATAGAAACTAATGCTCTCCACGATAGCCGAGTTTTCGAACCATGTCGAATTCTGTCTGTCTCTCTGAAATCTCGAAGTGCACGATCTGGCGGCATGAGTTTTTTGATTTTACTTTATTTACCTACTCGTGCGGATTTCTATAGCATATTCAGTTTGTTCTGATATTTGTGTTTACACCCCAAGCTGTGATCCTTTGAAGTTCCCATTTGTAAAAAATAGTAGATTCGTCCATGCGTTTTGGAAAATTTGGATAAAATTACGAAATTTCAAATACTTGAACGCATTACTGCATCTACCACATAACTGTATTGCTTCTGTCGGGTTCGTCTTTTTTTGCATTAACTCCACACAGGGGTCCTTGGTGAAGTATTGAAGATACGATGTAACAGAGCACAAAACAAGAGACAAACTGAGTACAAAACTTGTAAATCAATCCAACACTGAATATTGTTAGTAGGTGTACAGTGTACATATATCATTTTGTAAATCTATCTATATATTTATATTAACGCCTTCCATAGTCGTTGCGTTCAGTTCCTATGTCTATCCCCCTTGTCAGGTCCCCCTTCGTAATTCAAGCATATCGCACTCGGTATAGAATAGCCTGGAAATACAAGCCACATGTTCTGATTCGAAACATTTGTAGTTGGTACCAATATATTTTTTATAGCTTATGTGCTCTTTTTTTACCTACTTGAGAACAACCAGCTGGATTGAAGGGTCGCTGCACTAAAAACTGTACTGTACAGTGTACGCTACATCTTGATCGCGTGATTATGTCAAACACTCTTAACCCATCAGATTAATTTGTTTGCTTTTCGGAACAGCTCATAGAGGTCTCATAGAAATCTGAAAAAATATGATCTGAACGATGTTAGAAAGAGAAACACCACGCTTTATACTTAACCCTCCGCCCGTCGCGTCTTTTTTTCGGTCAGCCCGCTGCCCGCTGCCTGAATTGAATCTTTAAATTTCTCAGCTTTTCTCTACTATAATATGCATGTATTATACATATAAACCTTCCACTCTATCTTTTGGTGAAAACCGCGTGAAAATCCGTTGAGTACTTCAAAAAATCTAAGAGTACAGACAGCCGGAGCGACTTCATTTTATACAAAGAGAAGATAATCATAATCTATCTGAAAATCAGTCGTAAAAACCCTAAAAACATATTCGACTCATAATTTTTACCGTGCGTTCATTGCGAGGCCAACAGACTCAGCTATAAAAGCGCCTAAAAAAGCTTGGCCTATTTCAGCGTGTCGGCATATTTCAATGTACGGCGAGCGATATGCCGAAATGAGCCAAGCCAAATAACGCTGTCGCTTTTATAGCTGTGTCTGTAACTAGCATTAGTCATATTAAATTTGTATTAGGATTAATGAAGTTTCTTTCAATTTTATGAGCTTTCTCGTTAAAGGTTAAGGCAAAGTCATGCGCCTAAACTTTCTATATCCATATTATCTGAAGAAAATTGGATTTACGACCTACGCACAGATTATAATTTAAAATTACAACGTAATATTGTCGTCGAGGCCAAATAATATACGAATTCCACAGATTTCAGGCTTCCGTTTCACCGAAGATAGTTGAAACGACCTTTGCTCAAGTTCCAAAAATATTGTTTAAAAACTTCTTCTTGATGTAGTTAGTTACCAATTACTTATGTAAACGTTTGAGGACACGCTCGAATGTATTTTGTACACCGATAGTGTTGCAACTTTTAAAAAAGTTTTTCGAACTAGTTTCGAACAATCGCCCACAGTCCCATCGTAAGCCTCGATTACCTAGAGCGGGTTTACAAGCTACTAGCCGGTAAGTTTAAAAGCGGGTGAATCGGCGAATGAGATTGTCATGATGACACACAAAACTGCCTACTCGCTCAGTAGCGACAGTAGCAGCTAAAGTAACGACTCTCGCGCGAACCAATTCGGTCGACATTTTGTAAAAAACTTGAGCTCGCAGCTAGCGCCACACGCTAGCCAGTAGCGAGAATTACGTCTCACGCGCTAACTAATACTGACAGTTACGAAATAAGCTGTTGGTAGGCCGCCATCTTGAGCGAGTAGCGAGTAAAGTTGACCAACTTTCAATTTTTTTCGTAGATTGTCCACAATCTGCTGGTTGGCAAGTAATACGATAACACTGAGCGAGTTTACTAACGGATAGTGAATTTTCCAGATAGTAGCTTGTAAACTTGCTCAATGTCATCGAGGCTTTACCCTGAAAATTCCCGAAGATCTACTGGGTGCGTAGCGACTTTTATCAAATCCGATAAAGTTTAGATTCGCGATTCAATTCGACGATGTTATTTTTATGTTTTTTTTTTCGTTCTTGACAAGATTGCTTTTATTATTACGTTATTTCATCATCTAATCCGGACATTATCTGCGTATTGATACATTGAAATATTTCGTGCACAAAATACGGAAAATTCATTAGCTTGGAATTTTTGTGGCGTGTTCAAAACTTGCGTGTAAGGAAGCCTTTGAATATCCCCGTTTAAAAGCTAGACCATTTTTCACATACACAGGCAGTTAATAATATATTATATACCGCGCTGTTTCCGTGTAGCATGCATCTTCGATAATAATTGCTTTGGCTAAAGCTTTCAAATTATCTGAACTTTTGCCATGAATTTTTGTTTTGGTCAGATGAATCACAAGTCTGCCCTCGAAAATAAATCAGAAATTCAATTGCCTTTAAACTGGAGAATTGTGTTTTTCCCTGTTTATAGCTTGTCCTTAAATGTACTATTTTAAAACGTGCTTGTGTAGACAATGATGTCATAAGTTTGCTTTGTATGTCACTTAAGTTAAAATAAGTATTGAAATAATGTTTATTTATTTATTGTTGTTGTACGCCCATAGGGACTTTAACATAGATTATAAAATAATATTTAAGTTATCGAGCATTACACGTGCATATAATTTATACCAAAAGTTATAAAAGTGAAAAATTTTAAGAATATACAAGTAGTTTTTGAAGAATATAGCGTAAAACCGTGAAATATTTTAAACAATAGAACGAAATATAATATACAATGACACATCAAATCGTTAAATATATTATAAACACGTTACAATAATTTGTAGGATTCCATAAAGTGTTGGTTTAAATTGCATTTTAGATTTTAAAGGGAATCAGCGAATAAATTTACAGTACCACCAAACTTTTTGCCTAAATCATGCATCCTTTTGGTTAGTGAGTGTGATTCAAAGTTGGTTGTGTATGTGTAGCAAAATAATATTATATTTTGTCTAGTATTCCTTGTCGGTACATAGAGTTTAATAGTAGCAACGATGGGCAGGGCTGTCAATTAGGTTGTTCATGACTCTGTATAATAAAATTAGGTCTGAAATGATTCTTCTTTCAGACAGCGTAATTAAATTGAGTCGATTCATCAAACTTTAATAATTAATGTTTTCTATTGGAATTTTGAGCTTGAAATTTAAGTACCTAAGAAATTTGTGTTGAACCCGTTCTATTTTGTTGGAGTGTACTTTATAGAAAGGGGACCAAATAGGTGAATTATATTCTACTTAACTTCTAACTAATGAAATGTAGAGTGTTTTCATGCAATCCAGGGACTTAAAAACAGTTAAGGTTCTACAAAGGAAGCCAAGAATCTTTAAAGCCTTATAGGTATATCATCTATATGTGCTGTGAATGTTAAGTTTGAATCGAATATAACTCCCAAGTCGCGAATTTGAGATGCTGGTGTTAATTTAACATTATTTAAATTATATTTATGTAAGATATGAGAATGAGTTCTGGAAAATCGTATTACTTGACATTTCTCAATGTTAAAAAAAAAAACAAAGAAAAAATCCAGTTCTCAAACTTCAATTAGAACGTCTGGTCTTGTTGTTTCATAAGTAAGATTAATATTTTATTGCCCATTGTTATGGCGCCCTCATTCCTCAAATCTGTTTCACGATTCAAAATTTATTCAGCATTTTTGATATGTCAGTTGGACATTTCTGTTTGGCAGTATGTATTCTCCTGTCAAATAATTTAGCTAATTGAATGATTGTTTTGGGAAAACGTTCACTGAACAGCTGTTTTACAGTGATTTCTTTATTTTTATCCTCTTGACAGAATTTCTCTGAGCATCAGTAAATACCGTTAGGACTGTAATAAAACGTAGAGAATTCACTCTAACGTGAACTTGACAGTAACCGCTATTAAAATCTAGTTTACCTGAATTACAATTCAAAGAATTCGAAATGTTATACTAATGCATCGGACCGTTTTGCCTCCCGGTGTTATTTTATAGTATATTTAATATGTAAAAACATAGACCCGAGTAAACAATATTTGATTTCTGGTGAGCATTCGAATATTGCTTTCATCAAAACATAGTATTTGGACATGTCTGACTAATCAACTGAACGATTTACATATACATTTTTTTGAGCTCCGCACAAGAAGCCCTGAGGAAAATAATTACTCCAGAACCGATGTCATCTTTGGGAATGCTGCCTGGAAGGTCTATTTAGAAAAGGGGTGGAGAGAATGTTCTGGGAAAGAAAAAAGCATGAGGGGTGGTTAGGAATCAAGGAGTGATGATGCATTCATTCCTCCCACAGCGATACAAGGTGACGAGTCGAGAGAGTCTGGCTGGAGACGTAAAAAGGTCTCCCTCAACCAGTCTCTCCCGGTCCAGCCCGCCTTGCAGGAGGTAGACAAACGCATGTGCCGCCAAGACCTAGACAAACATCACCCCATGAACCCGGGCACCCCTGCTAAGCCACCAAACCACTTGGGGTGACCCATGTGGGTTATCCAACGAATGGTTCCCGGGTCTCCGATAATGAGTGTAATTCTTGTAATGTTATATTGTTATACTTATGTGAAATTCACGCCTTTGTAATTTCGTCACGTAACCTACATACATCAGTGTTTCTTTCGAATAAGCCCAGCATCATTCAAGTATAGCTTTTATCGGATGATTAGCCTTTTGGGGCATTTCTTAGTATCGGAGATCTTAACTTTCCATTTTAAACTGCACCTCGATCATCGGTGTAAAAACGACTTGCTCCATTTCCAAGCCGCTCGGGGCGAGCCCGGTTATAATTCGTTAATTCGGCGATTAAATGATTCGCGCTTGTTGTGGGTAAATCTTTAAATCTTGTTGCCCGTGAACCACTTAAAGGTTGTCGCGCAAGGCAGTCGGCACCAGATCAGCATCGCCTCAGCTCGAGCCGTTCAGAATTCTTTGTATGAAACTGCATACTCTTAGTGCCTCCGTACATGACGCTACTAACACGCTACTCGAGCCTCATGCGCGTAGCACGCGCGTCGCTCGTGAGTACCCACCGTACGATCTTGCTAGTGTTCGTACACGGCGCTACGCGGCAGCTGTCGGTTTGAAGTCAGTTTCACGCTACTGACGGTGCTGATCACGCGCTACGCGTTGCATCACTCGTGTCTGCTACTATTCGTTTGACGTTTAACAGAAACGGCGTCGGAACTTTCTTGAAACCATAACATAAAATCAACAGAATCTTAGTTTCTATTTTTTACTAGAATATTTTTCACAGATACCTATATTTATAAGTCTTCATTTTAAAACTTACCTTTTTTAATTATCCACGCACAGGTAGTGCCTTAGTGGATTCCCATTACCTACTTTTATCTTAGATAGATTTACTTATTCCTAACTTTTACATTATTTGTTGCTTATATTTGTATCTTACTATGTTATGAAATTATGTAAAAATTAATTTTGAAATGTTTATAAATATAATGGGAAAAAAATAAAGATTAATGTTAGATTTGTTCGGGAAGTGGAAAAAAATGCATGTTTATATAAATTTACTTTACCAAAATACGTAAGAAAGGATTTAGTCGAGAAGACATGGATTGATGTTCGAAAAAAAATCATTTGACATCGTTTGACATCGCGTTCACTCCATGGCCGCACGTGAAAAATGATCAAGTTCAGCGTATTTCGGGTAGCGCCGTGTACGGAAACCAGTACTAAAGAGTAGTATATCTGCAGAGTACTTGTGGTTGCGTCACAATCACGTAGTTTGTAAGTATCTCCATGAACGGAGGGCCTTACTAGTCAGCATCGGAACTAGCTAGTGAAGTGAGACGAGGTGGTGCCGATCCGATGCCGAACTATACGTGTGCGATAGACACTTTTGATCAATATATTTTTGGTTTTCTGTTATAAAGATTCGCGAATAATGATATTCGAAAAAAAAATAATTCTTTCCGACCTTGAATACAGAAATCCAATTGAATTTAATTGTCTCTTCGATAATTACAGTAAACTTTGTATCCTGATGAAGAAACTTTTGGCACTGAAACATTTAATATAGTGTTGACGAAGTATATATTATTTTAATTTGGTGGAACTAATTATATTTAATTAAATACATACAATATTAGCAAAACTTAATCGAAAATCTGAAAACAGAAAATCTAGATTCACGACCTTCGCTTTGCCGGGGCGTAACTCTACCAACTGAGTTAATGTGTCCCTATCCGATTCGGTCGTATTTAACTGTACCATACTTCGACTAAGAACGTTATCTTCATTTTTTGACGTATATTTTTATTGGCTGCTATCTTTATGTATGATTCAAACATTCAAGATTCAAACCCGAACTAAAAGCTATCTAAATAGTATCTTGGATAGATTTTTATCCACTTTTATTTTTAATATGCGACATCTATTGACTTTTCTGCAAGCCTAGGATGAATTTTATTTTTATTTTTAACTTTTTCAGTAAAACCTTAAATTGTAATATTTAATTAAATGAATCTTGCAATCATACATGAAGATAGCAGCCAATAAAAATATGCGTTAAAATGTTGATAGTTCTTAGTTAAAGTATGATACAGATAAATACGATTCGGAAAGGGCCACATTAGCTTAGTTGGTAGAGAGAGCCCCGTCAAGGCGAAGTTCGAGTTTCCGATGTGACCGTAACTTTTTCTGATTTTTCTGTTTTCAGATTTTCGATAGTTTCGCTAATGTTGTCTTCATTTAATTAAAAACTACAATTTGAGGTTTTTCTCATTAAGTTATAAATAAAAAAAATATAAAAACTATTTAAATTTGTCTGATAATATTTGTCTGACATACCTACCACCATTTTATACACGTATTGGATGTAATGGTTCAAGTTTTATGAAATTATTGCACAGATGTCTTTATCTTGTCTAATCACTGATTTCCTTGTGTAGACACGTAATAATATGTTGATGTGCGGTTTTATGTGATTGCATAGGTAGTAAGTAGAAATGTCATAAATTTCACAATTCCAAGGTAGAAGGTACTTGCACCTTTCGCCTTTTGTAACATTTTTTCTGTTAATTCTATTGTTCGATTTAAAATAAAAATGTAACATTTGAATACCGCAGTTTTGTGTTATTTCGCTCCAGGTACGTACGCTTGTACGTGTGGGGGTCTTTTTGGGGTGGATGTACCATGGGCCTTGAAGAGTTGGTTTATCTTAAAAATATGGCACGATACTTAATTAATTTAATTGAACTGTGTTTAAAGCTACATTCTATTAGCTTTTGCGAAGCGTCCTAGAAGTAATATTTCGTAAAAAATTGCGCTGTAGTAGTCGGCCAATTATTGTTATTGCCAAAGACTGGCCCGGTTAGCGGTCTCTTCTATTCTTCTGACCTATAAGACTATTATTATATTTCTTCAGAAAGTTTTGTCTTTAATTTGACCTAAAAAACTGAGTGCAGCTTCTGAAAAACTAATATCCGACACTTGAGAGCCTCAGACAAAAACCGAAACGCCTTTTCAACATCCTTGAGAAGCTGGGTATTTGTAATTCTTGTACAGATGTCGCTGATAGGTTTAGATAAATTTAAAAAAAATAATATGCTTAGTTGTGTTAATATATTGAGCTCTTGGTTTGAGTTTTTGTTTGTAAAATATCGAAGTGGGTCTTAATAAGTTAAGTGTCATTATAATAAATTCTCCGATGATTATTAATTATTTCTTTGTTTTTTTTTTTATCGCTGTAACCCCCTATATAGTTTGTTTTAAGGAGGTCAACATAATATTTGTAAAATTAATCTTTGGAAGTCTATAGAACCTTTCTTTAATTAATTGACTTTGTGTTATTGCCATACAAGTGTGTAATTACGAATGTTAATTATGAATTCATTGATGCTTATTTATTATTTAATAGATTATGCGTTAGTTTTCATAAAATACAAGATCGCATATAAATTGAAACAAATAACCCAGGTATTATAACCTCACATTACGTGAATTTCAGCGTCATCTACAATGACATTCTATGTCCATTATTTCCTTTACTCTTTGTTATGTGAAACACAATGAAAGTGTTTTATCTGATTTTACAGCATGCACGACACATTTTACTGTTAGTTTTTTCACAGTTACGTAGTCCTTTTCATGAAGCGCTTTCACTTGATTATCATGTTTACTAATTCAGTTGCGTATCGCCGATATTTTGACCTTAATGATTCGTTTTAACCGTTACTTTCATTGAACGTTAAACCTACTTTTAACTCAATTCAAACAACAGCAACTGACGAAGGAATTATACACTAGTCGTTACACTGTACGTTACAACTTTCAGTTTGCAAGGTTAGTATTGAATCCACAAATTTCAGGCCCATTACCGCGTATTGAGAGAATACAGTATGGCACGAAACACCCACTTCGCTCTCAAAGAATTCTTTAGTTGTAATGATTGGTTAACTTCTGTTCTCTTTTCTTGGAATAATTCATCAACTACATCTAATTACGCCCTGTCTGAAACCGGACGTATCATTAATTTGTTTGCTGGCCACTATTTAAAACCTCATTTAGGTGTACCGTTGGTTTTCTCTGAAATTAAGTTATAACTCTAATTACAGCTAACGCCCGGCAGCGTTCTAAATAATCGCCAAGTCTTTTATGATGCGGTAATAAATTCAAACGCAAACAATTTAACTCGGTTCGTTATGGTCTGTAAACGGTGGTTGGCATTATAAAGGGCGCTGCTTTTGAACACGGGACACTTCATCATTTTGAATAGTAATTTACTACCGACGATAATGCAGCCTTGCCCAGCTGTATGTGTTTAGACACGGGAGAAAGAAATCATTTCCCTTGTAGACACAACGCCAACCCCACAGTATTTAATTATCTCCGTGGGTCGGTACAGGGAAGTGCCAGCTCTTCTAAATACCTAATATTAACGTCTATTAAATAAAACGCCAGGGTGTGTCGAAGTGTAAGGCTTGGTAACAGGTTATATGAATCAATAAATTGTTACTTTACGTTCTACCAAGTTCCGGTGTTCGTAGAAAACCTTCTAAAATTCCAAGAGATAAATAATACCCAAGTATTCAGTGTATCGACGATAAATTTTCATTAATTTAATACTATTTTTATTTCGTCACTGATAATACTTGCAATTTTACCAGGGGCGCGGTGTTAAAGTTGGTCACATACACATCAAAACAATTTCCGTATAATCAGAATTGTAGTAATTTTCTTAAATATCATCAAATCTCCGGATGCCATCTCGGTTTTTGTTACTGTTTAGCGTGCCTACAGTGGTCCAACAAAAACAATTTATAATGTATTTTAGAGAGTTGCCAAGTTTTTACTTTTTCTGAATTATTATACACTAGCTTCTCCCCGCGGCTTCGCTCGCATGGTATTACGGGAAATTACTGTAGCGGTTGAACTTATCAATTATCCCTCCTTCTCCCCACCCCCACCCCCTCCCGCATTCCATACATTCGTTCCCTTACATTCAGTTTTCAAACATCTCGCCTGCCACCTAAATTTCATAAAGATATAGCTAAAAAAAAAATTATCCAATTTTGTTCATTCGTTCGGAATTTATGCGCTTACAACATTTCGGATGTTTATTTTTAATTAAATATTTGGAATTTGTTAATATAATAACAAATTACACTATTTATTAGTCAGTCTTTGTAATCGTTACGAATTATATTTTTAATGTAGGAATTCTTATCTGACATTTATTCCAAACCAGAAGCTGGTCCAAAAAAAACAAATCATATTCTAATATTTGAATTTTCTGGAGCAGTAGCTGACCAGGGGGCATAGTACCTACCAGCTTAGAGCCCACAAATATATCAACATCGTTTCCATGGAAACGATTTTTTTCTGACGTTAGCAAAAACTCGCTTTTGGTAGCGACAGAAAACGTATAACAAAAAAAAATATATAAATATTTATAATTTCATAACGCCAGAGCTTGCCATCATATAAAGAATATAGTCTTCGCATATAATTTAGCTTTCTATTGGTGAATGAATTTTTAAAGTCTTTTTATTGGTTAATGCGTGAAAGCGTCATAAACAAACTCGAGCAGTTTCGCATTTATAATATTAGTATGGATTTAGGGTACCCGTGTAAAGCTGCCTACAAACTTTCCACGTAATTAAGGTTTTCTCAAGCGAATTTGAAAACGGACTTGTCTTTACTAAAAAATCGAAAGAAGTGTAATTTGATCGTAGGTATTGTGATTTACCAACTTTTCCACCACACCCTTATGTTTGAGGGTTTGTCCGAAGGTTGTTGACACCAGATTTTGCCATATTTCTTTATGGATGTATTCGACGAACGCGGCTAAAGCGCGCGAAAATTAGAATTTATTACGCGGTAAATCAATGTCTTTATCCACACGCGAATCCTTTGCCTATTGCCTTCAATTCTTCCACGTATTTATTTCCCTTATTCTGCCGCGCGTTTATTTAGTTTATTCTTCCATCTGTTATTGGTGAAGTCGATAACCCGGTAAAAAAATCATTACATACGAACGCGCTTCCGTGATGTGATTTTATCACGAGAATTCATCTAATATCTGCTATTTAAGTAGCTAAGTGATTTTGCTAGATGATTCAACTTTGTCGGACTCGAAGTTTATCAGTTCATAGATTTAGTTTGCATTATGGACAGAATGCATAACTCGGATAAATTGTATGGCTTACATAATAAATTACGACATTAAATCATTTTATAGTCGGAGAAACTCGTGTATTTGATATCAGCCTGATTACCCATAAATAATAATCATGATTCGTCAACTTCAGTCTAAAGATTTTTAACCTATGGCTTATCTGAAACAAAAAATCAAACGGCATTTTAATTTGTGAAGTATGAACTAGTTTTTGAACTACATAGGATTATAAAAAAAAAGTAAAGTAAATTTTTGCACCTTGAACATTTTTTCGTAAATTTGGTAGTTTGTTTGGTGTTTATCAAGTTAGTTTTTTTTTTTTTTTACAGTTAATACCGCACAAGAGTCCCAACTGCTCCCGTCTGGAGCCAGTGATACTATGGTATCCCCAATCGGGGTATGTTGTGAGACTGAAGGTAGCGGGGAGGGGAAGGAGATAGGGAAGAGGAAGGTGGGGAAGCATCTGGTCACTAAACACGGCTAAAGCCATTTCAAGCAACGTTTCAATTCTGAATGGTGGTCTTACACCAGGGCGATACTGAAAGTATCTTCCACTCTGGAACGTGCCGCAAATATAATATATATTATTTTAAATGAATAAATTGTGAAATAACACAAATTAATCAAATAAAATTTATTTGCGCACGCCGGGTTCGAACCCGCGACCTTCGGATTGTGAGTCGAGAGACTTGCCTCGGGACCACGGAGGCCGTCAATTCCATGGTTGGTTAGGTACTTGATGTTAGCTTTAATTATTACATAGTTTTCCCTTTAAAATTCCCTAATTCCCTTTAAATTCCCAATGTTGCATCTACTACAACAGAATCATAGTGTTCCTGGCGAAAAGCTGACTTAAGGGGCCATCCATAAATTACAACGAATTTCACGACTTTTTGACCCCCCCGTCACATTTGTTAGACCCCCTCCCCCCTAGAATTTCATGATTTTTTGACCCCCCCATACCCCTTGTCACACTTCTCTACTCCCCCCCCCCTTAAGGTGTGACGTAATTTATGGATGGCCCCTATAGGTAGCTCTCCATAATTATTTTATTTATTCATCACACGCCCTAATGGGCTTTTACATTCTAGTTTATAAGTTGAGTACACATTTATTTTAAATACATGAAAATTAGAACAATAAAGAAAATATAAAATAATGAGAAAAAAAAGACTATAAACAACAAAAGCATTTGTACACATAATAAAAATAACATACATTTATAGAAATGATATTAAGACTTACATAATAGATAATGAAATAAACAAAAAAAAATTGCAGAAGTTATACACGTCTATTTGTGCCTAGATATATAAAAGAAAAGGAATATTTATATTGGTTATTTGTAAGGTGAAATATATCAGAGATCAGAATATTTATTTCCAAGACTGTGAAGTCTCGGGATTGGGGAATTTCGGTAAGACAGTGTTCTGGTTGTGTTAAAATAAAATGGTAATAAATGTCGGCCAGATCTTTTGGGAATATGGATGTTGATTAATTGAAGCAATTCAGGACAGTCAATTTTATAATGCAGTATTTATTTTGTGTAATAAAATTCTGTGTTTATTCTTTTCTAAAGGCTGTGTTTATTCTTCTCTCTGAAAGTTTTATTCTCATAAACGACGCATGATTGAGAAAGAGAGCTTACCACGGATCTCTCCGTGGTAGAATAACCGTATTGAGTGTGTACGCCTTAATAGTTTCCGCTGCTGCAATAAAAAAATCGCTCAATTAATAAAGCTTCAGCCCAAGCACGATCAGCTGTCGAGTCGTGATTCGCCAATTTATTGATCAAGGGGAATTAGCGCTCGGCAATAAGTGCAACATTTCGCCATTAGTTTCTGTCTGCTTATATTATGGCTTATGGCGGTGATTATTAATATTATTATATTATTACAATGTGTTCCGATATAATATGTATGATGTAATTTATTTTCCTCCAATAGCGTTGCTTTCCTCTATGGATCAATGCCTAATAGTATTGATTGCTGATTAACCAAATTCCGTAAGTACCTATGTCCCGTGTATGTTCGTATCGGTATGTTTCTTTGCGTTTAAAGATGACGGCGAAGATTTTTTCTGGCCGCTACAGATATAATTTGAGATTTTTATCGCCAAAAGTATTATCGTGGTTAATTTTTGGGTTTTCATCGGGGCACATGTAATGCTGTTCGAAACCGTGGCTAAAGAAAGAGGCGCAACACGGGATAATAACCCAAAAATGATCACGACATTTCACCATTGTAAGCAAGTAAGTGAGGTAATTTAAAAAAAATTTTATTGATGACTATTTAAAAAATATAAAGTAAAGTAGTTTATTCACAGTCCTCCTCACTAGGAATTCCTGTTTCAAGGCGGGCTTGTAGGTTGTTGTATGGGTGTTGTTACATCGTTATTTTCACAAAATAAAATGTAAATGTAATTAAAAAAATAAATAAAAATCTTCAATCTTGGTTGTGTTGATGTTACTTTCAGTGGAAGATACTCTCAGTATCGCCCTGTTGTAAGACCACCATTCAGAATTAAAACGTTACTTGAAATGGCTTTAGTCGTGTTTGGTGACCAGATCTGAATAGCCAGGTACTTTCCCACCTTCCTCTTCTCCATAAACTTCCCCTCCCCTCTACCTTCAGCCTCACAACATACCCCAATTGGGGATCCCATAGTCTCACTGACTCCAGACAGGTGCAGTTAGGACTCTTGTGCGGTACTTATTTAAATTTTTATTTCTTTGATTTTAATAATTTCCTCGTCTTGGTGTTAGCTTTGCTTATTTTGATGTCGTTTTTAAACTTTTTAATTCCATGTTGTTTTAAACATATCGCACACTGGATTAAATGTAAAACCGCATTAAGTAATGTTAGGAAAAAGTTATAAAACAACTGTATTTGACGTCGAGTTTGTAAAATAATATTACAATTGAAGTTTCGACTTCTACACATATATTGAAGATAACCGTACCATTCGCGTACATTTTTTAAATATCATGCTAAAAACATTTGCCTAATTTTGAAATTATAAAAGCAAATCGATTTACTGGGTCATCTAACGCTTTCCATTGAAAATAGTAAATAAATTAATGCTTATGCCCATTTCCCAATACTCAAACTTCATAACCTGGAAAACGAATATGAGCGTGTAATTGACATTAATTCATTTATTTAAAACTGTATTTTTCGATCGGTTGAAATCTCCTACACTTATATTTGTATTTTTTACATTGTACATACTTTTTTCCTTTACACAATGCATTAGTATACGTATTTTGAGATTCTGTACTATTTCTTTCTCCCCTTATGTGTAACAAACTAAGTAAGTATATTGTTATAACTTTATATAAAGGGCAACCATTTTCCATAAATAAATTCGCTGACATAAAAGTGCCTTTATCGGAAGTGACCTGTCAGGCAAGTATGTTTTTTGTATCTGTGTAAATAATAAAATTAGATACAGTCTAAGAACTCATATTAAAGTGTATAGCGCCCCTGAGGTGTTTTTGCTCAAAAACGGCGCTTTACAATTATCTCTAACTTTAAAATTATACTAACTCTATAAATCATCGAATTATTATTACACAAATTTAAGAAGAAGATAATATTAATAAATCGAAACATGAAACAGATCATGACCACGGTCAAATTAAAAAGATCACGGTCACAACTGGGGATCGAACCCAAGAACAAGTGAGTGCGATGTTGGCATAATAAACCAGGAATAAGGTGATGCCACTTTAGAAATGAGATGGTTGGGAAAACATCGCAGTTCATTAAAAAAAATTGTGTATTATTAAACGTCCATGACTCGGAATTTTCTCAGAATCATTATAAATTAAAAAGCGGGTAGAAGCTTCTTTCTAGAATTGTATACTAGTAATGAGTATATATTAGTAATGAATACTAATGAATAAATGACATATTCGATGTGTGTATTTTTTTAAGTGAAAACTTCTTTAGTACTGTTGTGATTTGAAACTCGGTGAAACGCAAACGAGCAACACTAAAAAGAGACAAACACGTACATCTATAGGATTTAGCCTGCGAAAAAAAGATATAGACTAATCGGTGTCATCTTTGTGCGGCGTTTCGTAGAATAAAATGTAAAATAATTTTTAAACTTGGTAACAATATTATAAGAAATAAATCGTACAATAAGATAACTACAAGATTCGGACAAACCTCACCCAATCCCCATGAACCCGGGCACCCCTATTAATTCAGCAAACGCAGCGAACTACATGGTGTAACGTGTTGGTTATCCAATGAATCGTTCGCGGTCCAAATTGTGTGTTGTATTTATGTTCGTAGGGGTTTTCGCTGTGCCATAGTAACGTCTTCTTTCACTGTACACTCTAATATGCATCTACGTTGAATGGTCGCTTTGCCCAAGACTTCGTTGCACATCATAGAACAATGCTTACGATACTACTCCATTTAATGATTTCCATTGCGAAATCACCGTTATGATGATTCTGAAAAGAGACGACAATTTTCCAATTTATTAGGTGGCTTATTAAATATTTCAAAATTGTACGATTCCGGAACTTCATAATAAAACAATAATAATGACCTAACCCAGTCCCTGTGCTTTAGTTTGTTTACCGATAGAAAGTCGGTTCGCACGTTCACTGTTATTATAGTTTTTACACTTTAAAATTTATATAACTTCTTAGTTACTATTTACTATCTATGTAGTTTATAGAAAAACGTAACGGAAAACATAAATACTTTTTTGTGTGCCCAAGTAATATTAAGTTGTTATATGAATATACCTACAATCCTAAGGTCCATAATTATTTTTTTCTTGGAAGTGGAGTTTTTCTCTCATTTGGCCATTATTTGAGAAAGTGACCGGAAAACCCACGTTTACGTATAAAGCAAGTGATTGTTATTCAGTTCTTATGTTATCTTTGGTATACACTATGGTCAGTCAAAAAGTAATGCCTCCTATTTTTTTTTCTCCTTTAATTGTCGAGAAATTAAAAATGCAATTACATGGGTTGAAAACCACACTGACAATTAATTTGTTACTTTTCAATATAATGTCCGTCCATTTCCACAGCTTTGGTCCATCTTTTAACAATGGCATTTATCACAGTGCTGTAAAAAGCACGATCACATCCAAAACGCCATAACTTTCCCCGCCGATCACACAGTTTTGATTTTTTGTCCTTGGTGAGTTTGTGTGATGTCATTCCATTGACTGCCTCTTTGATTCAAGTTAAAAAAATGAACCCATATTTCGTCTCCGATAACAATTTTTCCAGAAATCAAGCGCTGCAAGTGTTGTGAGGCTATTGTTTTTCTTTTTTCTTTATTCTGGCCGGTTAACTTTGGTACCCACCTTGCACAAACTTTTTTGAATAATCAGTTGTCGAATAATCGTCATCACATTGACTTTACTGAGGGGGAGAATACGACATCTGTAGTTATCTGGGGTCACCACGAATGATGTCATCAACTCGCGTGCAGTCACTGCAATCAACGGCCTACGTCGTTTCCGCTTTTTGTCAGCCAGCTGTGTTTGTCTTTCAGCTTCGTTATAGCGACGAACCCATCATCTAGCAGTGCTGACATCCACTGTTGCATCATGGTTCACATTTTTCAGTCTTTCATGAATGCAAAAGGGCGTTTCTTTATTTAAGTAGAAAATAAGTGGGCATAACTTTATTTAAGTAGATAAAAATAGGAGACATTACTTTTTAACTGACCCTCGTATTTTAGTAAAAATCGACATTTTTAGCTTTGTAGTCGGTGGCGTCCCCACTGTAGATAAATTATGGATATGCGTGCTAAGTAAACCTGTACCTGGGCTATATTTGGACCAATTATTTATTTTCTGAATATTTTAAGTTTAATTTACAAAAAAAATATTTCATTGCAAAAAATATCGTAATGTATAATATTTATTCAGGACAAAACCAATCGCGAAGCTGACATTTTAAACTAGCGGCATCTTGCTCTCTTACATGAACTTTTTATAGATTTTCAATAATCCATGAATGCCAAAACCTTGCGAATCATACTTTGTGTATCACTTCACTTGATCAGTTCTCCCAATTGTATCACTTTGTGTAAAAAAAAAACAAATTTAATGAAACCCGTTTAAGAGTATTAACTACTCAGTCACATAATTTACGTACTTTCTTACTTACTACCGGAAACAATTTTAAAAGTTGTGGTTAGGATTAGTTAGGTTTAAAACAAAACAATTCGGACGAAACCCGTTAAAGAGTATGTAACTACAGAGTCAAATAACTTACTTACTACCGGAATCAATTTGAAAAGTTATGGTTAGGGTGGATTGGGTTTAAAACAAAACAATTCGGACGAAACTCGTTTGAAAATATTAATTTAGTCAAACAAATTACAAACACTCGCGGTGTCCTACTATTTCGACTGTAAAGTTAACCATGCCAAAATACAGATACCTACTTACGTTCAATCCGGAATCAATTTGAAAAGTTGTGGTTGGGTCAGCTAGATTTTCAAAACGATTCCGGATAGTACGTAAGTGCCATTACTAATATATCGTCAGGCCTGAACAATAGGTATTATTTCACTAGATACCATCAATAAACTTGACGTAATGCCAATGATTGCCGGCGATGGCAATTACTCCTGTGCAGGGGACTTCCAGCACGCCCGGGGCACATTTTGCCCCACTGACTCCGATTGCCCACCGCACACGGGTAATGCGCACATGTAAGAACAGTGTACAGGCCTCCATCCGGATGTCCCGAGATGCCGGCTATTTATGATGCTGATAATATGTTGTTTTTATTGAATTCCTACACATACCTATCTTTATTTTATTCTTCGGACTTGTTTACGACTTGGCTTTGTCCGAGATTTCAATTGAAAAATGTGGAACATACATACAATATCAGCGTCTTGTCTTATTTTTGTCAGTTAACTTGATATTTAAAAGCTCTGATCTCTATGATCGAAATGTGAATTGACTGAAAATTGTTGAATAGACCTAAAAATTTTAAGCAAAAAGTTTTTTTTTGCAAATGCGACTGAAAATGTTATGACAACAGTTTTCAACAAATTTTCTGCTTCTTAAACCCCGATGACATTGAGCGAGTTTACAAGCTACTAGCTGGGAAATTCACTATCTGTTAGTAAGCTCGCTCAGTGTAACAACCTACGAAAAAAGTAGAAAGGTGGTCAACTTTGCTCGCAACTCACTAGCGTTTGCCTTAAGCTACTCACTGGCGGCCCACCAACAACTGATTTCGTAACTGTCAGAATTAGTTCGCACGGGAGCCGTTATTCTCGCTACTAGCTGGCGTGTGGTGCTAGCTGCGATCTCCTATTTTCTACATAATGTCGACAGAATTGGTTGGCGCAGGAGTCGTTATTTTACCGCTACTGAGCGAGTAGACAGTTTTGTGTGTCATCGTGATAATCTCACTCGCCGGTTCACCCGCTTTTAAACTTTCCGGCTAGTAGCTTGTAAACTCGCTCAATTTAATCGAGGCTTTAGTTAAGATTTTAATAATGTCATTTTATCGGCCGGTTTTGCAGTTAGCTACTCAGGAACGTAATAAGGCGGGTTGGGTTGTCATGTTGGGTTATCCGATAGCAACTTGACGAACGCAAATATCTCTCAAGCTGAGCTTACAAATTAACTGAAATACCCGCCCCGGTTGTTGTTAGAACGCAGAAGATTGAAGGGAATCCACAAAATTTTAAAACATTTCACAGGAGAAAATGTCAAGATGCCATATCACCAATATAGAGAATTCTTGGTCATGTGCCGTATAGGCGAAATTGCGAATTGTTCTTTTTTGATTTATCTTCGAGGTCAAGCCGTCTTGTTCTGTCTTTGTGAAACGTGTCTTTCTGCGACACGTTTCACAATCACAGAACAAAACGATCGTGAAAATCTGCGACACGTTGACAATCACAGAACCACTGGGAGCTATTTGCTTTAGCTCATCTAATCTTGGTGTGTAAAGCCCCTTGAAAATCGATTTTTAGAGCGATTTTTATTTCACTATTTATGGCTTGTCTCGTTGTGCCAGGATGTGTGCGCAATTTTCCACATATGAGGTGTGTAAAAGCAAAGGCAGCCATCTCCAAAATATCGGAAAAAAGTTGTAAATGCAGTTTCAAAGTGATTCGAATTGAGAACTTAAATGCAATTTGCAAATCGGGTTAGTTACAAACTCAGCTTTCTCCTATCAAAATCAGAGTTTGAAAATACTTATTAAAAGCTTCATCGCATCAATGTGTTTTTAGCCTTTTTTCAAAAAAATGAAAGTGGAGATTGCTGCTTTTGCTTCTACACACCTCATATTATGTAACGGCCCAAAACATTGATTTTGCAAAAAAGTCCATGCTTTTAACGTCGATAAAGTCGTTTCTTTTCCGCTTCAGATGACTTTTGTGTTACAATCATTGACTGGATGTCCATCTGTGGTTACAATCATTATTCTTATTAGGTTCTAGGGCTTGCATTACGGCGTCTAAGGGGTGAATTTATGTCGTACCTTAATTCAGAGGGTGGTTTATTATAGCTATTTGTATTACTTACAATAAATAAATAAATTAAGGTGAAGACATTGGATATGTTGTGTGTTGTATTGTCCCATCTCTAATATTTTAATTCATTTTGGTCGACTTTCTCATTTTATCATTTTTGCTTAATTTCGATGTGTAGAGTCCTTTACTGATAACTTTCGCATCTATGCCACCTTTCTTCTAACATTTCGATATTTTTTTTTTGTCTATGTTCATTTTGTATGTAGCCGCGCTGTCATTTACTTTTGTTGTGTACAAAATCTCGAATTCATTTATTGCTAACTTATTCTACAAATTAAGGCCCAGTGCTCAGTTCAGAATCAAAATTCTGTAAAGTACTATTCATCTGAATAAAAGTGTTTACAATAATATCCAGTGAAAAACATAAGTGTTTTTACTAACAAAGGATACCATCACAAATCATAACCTCTCTCTCTGTACGGTTGCCCTGGGTTTGGAAAACGAAGAAGTCCACGAAGCTGCTCACCTTACACCCGACGGTGGATTATCGGGAGACCACACCCTGGGAACCTACAGAATAAACCATACGTAGTATGTAAGGTGAATAGATTTTGCCCGTAGAAGCCAAGAGTCGCCACGAATAACTTTGTTTTGGGGTGAACTTTTGGCGCTAGTCAACGTGACGTCACCGTTTTGGTATCTTCTATATTTTTCGTTTAAATACAAGACATGTGAGAAGAAAGATTTTTCGCCGATAACGCATATATTACCTCTCCTAAGACTACTATATTTTAAGTTGTTTTTTGTCTGTGGTTGCTTTTAGGGAAAGGAGAAGGGGTACGATCATAACATGTGTTCGCTCTACAGACTATAATTGCTTGATTGCATATTGCGGAAGTGTATAATAAAGTGTATATATGTAGGGTACTCTCCATCATCCAACATGTGTTTCGAAATCGCCTATAGAAGATTAACTACTCGTACTGATAAAATTATAATTCCATTCAACTAGGTCAGTGTGCAAAAATCAATAAATCGCACGTTCATCCTTAAAAAACGTACAACTACTACTTACTACTTGCTTACTTTTACGGGAATAATAAATAGTAAACCACTGTGTTTTAATGTTTTATATTTTCTTGTATGTATAGTGGTACAGTACTGGCTCGTTTATCCGACGTTCAACACTAATTGGAGATTAGAGACGTCTAGTGGTTGGACACCTTGTAGTTAGGCCGAAGAAAACAATCCAATTTTCCGAATGCCACAAAAAAATGCCAAAATTATATTTTTAGGCCGTGCGTTAGTAACAGACTTGAAAATTCTTCATTAGTCTTAAATCGGACAATTCCAAACACAATCGTTATTTATTTTTGGGGTATTGTGCGTTATTATATTGTGCCGTATGTTTGATTATTTTATTATGCCGTGTTGCGCTACTTTCTTCTTTAGCCAACGTTTCGGACGGCGTTAGTGTCATTTTGTATGTAGATTCGATACGATGTTGTAAGGCGGCATAAAACCCCAAAAATAAACAACGAAAATACTTTTGGCCGTGAAAACCTAAAGTCATATCAGTTCAATTTAATTATCAGTATACATTTACAGTCCCCTTAATTTTTTCTGGGCTAGGATAAATTAATTTATTGAAAATAAATCACTTTTATGTGCACCACTATTTCATCAAAATAAGTATTTCGTGAAAATAAGCTACATGTTTCGGAACCAATAGTTCCTTGGTCAGGATAAACATAAATAAAATTTTAAAAATTAATATAGACAAACAAGATATTACATTAATTATTATTCTGAAAAATTAATTCTAGATGTTATTTTAGTCGCTTAAAATATGGTGACCGGACAGCTCAACAATTTACAACTTCATCACTCCTTTGAAAAGTCATTAAAAGTTTTGAAAAAAAAGTTAAATAGGTTACGTTAGGTTAGGTTGCTGGCTATTTTTATTTTATTTTTTCATCACGTATGACTTTTCAAAAGAGTGTTGAAATGCCTCTTTGTTGAGTTGTCGTTGGACCTAAAAGTATACACATGCGGGAAACAGTTCCGCGCATTTTCATCCCGCGACAAAATATTCTATGGACAAAACATCCCGCAACAAAATATGTTCTAAAACCTAACAATAAAATGGGAAAAAAATAATACAGACATCCTGAAAATTAGGTTAGGTTAGGTTTTAGTAGATATTTTGTTGGTGGATGTTTTGTCCGTAGGATATTTTGTCGCGGGATTAAAACACGCATTACCGCGGGAAACACTAAATCTTTTTTCAAAAATAAAAAAAAATTGATACAAGTATATGTTATATCCTTTTTTTTTAAATATTTGTTTGATTTGAGCACAAATTGTGTTTTTCTTTCATAATTTCTGGGCCTGTGTTACCATCATTACACTGTTGACTGACTCCCTGTTGCTTACATTGGGATCATTACTAAGACATCTTAATTAGTTGCTTCGATATTAAATTAAGTGTGCTATTATTGTCATAACGCTTACAACCGGTTTTAAATATAACAACGACACGCAGATACGCGAGCTGATAATGACACGATATGTATCGCATTAATGAAAACGTTTAATGATTGCCGGTAATTAAATAACTTCTTGTTGAATATAATGTTAATTCTAAACGTTCAAGCGAGCTGTTATTCTCATGTGTTTGTTTTAAGAAAATTAAAATGAAAGTGCGTGGGTTATTTAATTATAT
The DNA here is from genome assembly GCA_936435175.1 of Glyphotaelius pellucidus. Lineage (NCBI taxonomy): Eukaryota > Metazoa > Arthropoda > Insecta > Trichoptera > Limnephilidae > Glyphotaelius > Glyphotaelius pellucidus. The sequence goes on along the minus strand of OW386538.1, from coordinate 26,121,573 downwards.
ATAAAAATTTAAATATTATGTGTATATCGTTGAGAGAAACATAGTTGCACTAGTTTCTCACGACCTTTTTATCTCACAGCCTCTTTTGTTTACTTAATGATTGGGTAGACATTGGAATACATTAACATAATAATATTTATGTATGAATTTAAGAAACTCCTCAAAGACAATTGTAAAATCATTAATATTCAATTATCTTTTTTTATTTGTTTAGTACAAGATTATAATTTGTTATACATTATTATTAAGATGTTTTGACTGCTCAACTAGAAGGATTCCCGTTTTAGGACAGTCAAACTAGGATGAGTATGAACATATTTATACAAACAAAAAGAAAATGGAGAAAATGAAAAGAAGGAAAAAAATAAAAAATCATTAAAACATAATAACTGCTGATTGTTTAGCGTACTTACAAAAAAAACGAGTATGCTTTAGACCACACGACTGAAGTAAAACTTCTTTATGCTTCGTTCGCCTCGCCCGATCACACTTTTCGTAACGCTCTCGTCACGCTTTCACCAGCTTACTCCCCAAGTAAAGCGTGCGTAAAAGAAGTTTGTGCGTATCTCCACATTTCTAACACGATCATACATAATTTACCACACATACGCCTCAGGGATCTCATTTCAACAGCATTCACTTTAATTTCATCCTTCCTCTGCCAGTTCCATGTCTCACTGCCATAAAGCAGGGTAGGTACCAGGATTCCATTGTGGACTGCTAGCTTCGCTTCCTTTGAAATTTTTTTTATTAGCGCCATCTGCATTCAGTCTTCCATTAATGGAGTTACCTGCATTTACCCTTCTTTCAATATCTCTATCAGCCTTCCCTCTCGCAAACATACTACCCAGATACACAAAATCATCCACCTGCTCCAAGAACTGCCCAAGAGGTTAAATAAATAAATAAAATAGATGCTTAATCTGATCTTTACTTCACCTCTTTCTTTGGCAATAACCAGGCTGTTTTGTCATAATAACTCAAAAACATTTTGTATTACTTTCCCTTTCGACAAACCTGCCACATTAGCGAGTTTGTCAAGCATTAATGTTCTCTGCGATTTAAGATTAGACCTGCTTTGTGCATTATTATCCCGATTCACTCTCTCTATATGCGTCAACATATAATAACTACATTAATAATTCTCAATGCGAACTATTTATCCGTCAGACCTCGTCGACGTACGACTTATAGCTCAGAGTCGGGATTATTCTAAAACCTGATCATATAAGATTATATTTAATTTACTTCACGTAGTGCGCAAAATATTAATTGAGATCGACTGGAGCGTTTCCTGCAATTACGGTTATAATCTTCATTAGCTACGTGAGCATTTACCTCATCGGATAGTAAATATTACGCTTCGTCTTCCGGGCCTGATAAATGCACGTTTTTGATTGGTTTTGTGTATTCGCTGTATTCAGAATAGAACCTTCCTACTAATTAGGTAATTAGTTAGGTAAGAAGTAAGATATCAACTATTTAGAGTTAACCTAACATATTGAAGACCGTTGTTATGGAATCTGGATGACTTTTTTTATATTTTCACAAAAAGGTCGCTACAACTAACCACTTTATAGCTTTAGAAGTGATTTTTCGAAAATATTGAAGATATTAAATGCAAAGTAAACTACTTTCAAAAATTTTAAAAAAATAATACGCTTGAATTATTTAGCTAACGTGTAGGTAGGTACAAATTTAAGAAGTACTAACAGCAATTTAATTAAAAAGCAAATACTTGAGGGTGTGACATTTCAAACACACTTATAATATACACGGGCATGTGCCTAGCATGGTGGTCGAAAAATCATAAAATTCATGTAACAAACATTTTAATGAATAAAAAATAAAAAAATAAAAATAAAAAAAAATACCAATTTTTTAGCAAATCTATTCCATTATTAAACTCAATAGCATGTTTCGTCTCCAATAAATGATTAAATGAAAACATTTCATCAATCTCGGAATAGTAGATTTGTGTAGAGGTCAAATCCACGCCGCCCACCACAGATTTTTTTTTATATAAATATAGATTTCTCAACAAAATCTGAAACAAATTTGTATCTCCCGCAATCACCGGATTTAGAGTAAAGTTACTTCACTAGGTACTGCTGCACCACGGAAACTGTCAAAATTAAATGGCAAAACAATAAAGTGAGGAATCACGTAGTTCACGCGTAAATTCCAAAATCGTCAAGTAGGGTATTGTGCCAAGTTACGTTCCATTGGACTCGCCTCCAACGGCGAATAATCGTATTTTTTCCGGCTGATTTTGACCACTTTCAACATTTTGCATTCGTGAGCTCGTTAAGGGTCTCGTTAATTTACTCAAAAAACCCCTGCAATTTAAAAATATTTTCAATGCAATAGCTTACTTTTACTATGAATAAATTGCGTAAAGTTAAATTGCAAACTCGACAAAGTAACAACTTTGCTGATACCGAAATATAATGGTAGAGCGGTAAGACTCTTGATCAAGAGGGTTTATAAGCCACGCAGGGGACTTTGTACATAAAAGGGTCGAGGATTCGAAACCCTGCGTGGGCAATTTTGTGTTTGTTTCATTTATATGTACGTAATTTAATAACCTAACGTGCGATGCTCTGATGTGATCTCGGGGTGTTTATAGATAAGCCGACATTCAGAATCGAATCATCGCGACGATTTTTAATATGAAATTGTTTGTACGCGTTATGTTACAATTTCAAAGCAATCCGTTGATAGCTCCATTGTAACCTCTCGCTCTCGTTTGATTTGGTTGCTTTAGCTATGTTATGCGACCATATCTGAAAGGATAGGTACTTGCTAACCTTCCTCTCCTGTTTCCACACCATTCTGCGTACTCGCAATATTCAGCAATGGTGTCATACGGTATGTTTTTAGGTTTTCACGGCCAAAAAGTATTTTTGTTATTATTTTTGGGGTGTTGTGCCGTGTTTCGCTACCTCCTTCTTTAGCCAACGTTTCGGACAGCGTTACAGTGTCCATCATCAGGTTATCATCGCTCATCTGCCCTGATGATGGACACTGTAACGCTGTCCGAAACGTTGGCTAAAGAAGGAGGTAGCGAAACACGGCATAACACCCCAAAAATAATAACAAAAAAAGGTGTCATAGTTATTTGCAGTACGACGATGTCACACTGAGCAATTGAATTCCTTTAACATTTCAAGTCTTCAAATACATTTTTATTATTTTGATTTCAAGATTTATATTTTACATGCACATTTGTTACTTAATTTTTATCTATCTGCTACCAGTTTTGACACACCCGTGTCATTCACTAGCGATCTTAAAACTAACTTAAAAATTATACAAGTACAGAAATGATTAGTGGGAGAAGTCAACATAACAAAGAAACATTGTCAATGGTGATTTATGGGTTGCTATTATTTTTTTAGCAAAATTATTATTTTTATTTATATTTTTTTTTTTATTTCTAAGGTTTTTAAGGTGCACAAGTTAAAATACTTATTAATATTTGAATTTTTAAACTTAGTTTTTCTTTGTTGAAGCTATGGCCCGTTTCTGTTATTATTTTTAATAATAATAATCACAAGTTTATTATTTATTATTTTAACTTTATGAGTAAAACCTCAAACTGTAATATTTAATTAAATGAAGACATTATGTCCCAACCCGGAAAGTAGGGAGATCCTGGGTTCGTGTCCCAGAGGTGCCAATATCTTTTTCTGATTTTTCTGTTTCCAGATTTTCGATTGAGTTTCGCTCATAATGTCTTCATTTAATTAAAAAAAAAAAAAATCACAAGTTTGTTAATTTCAGCCGTACAGAGCGATGAGTGCAATAGGTACTCTTCGTCAGCCATGTAAATGTAGACATCTCTGAAATTACATTAATTAAGTACATAAAATATACAACATAAAAAGATAAAATAACAGGCTTTAAGTAAATTCTTCATGTTTGCTTAAAATAAAATTAAATGAACGCGAACTCGGAATAGTTATTATGTATTTCGTAAATAGTGTTCATGTTTAATGCATTTTAAAATTTCTAGTAGTCATACCTACATACTATTACTATTTAATTCGAGAAAATCGAAAGGTATTAAAATACTCTCGGTTTCCTACTGGTCTGATTAATCCGGTTGTTTAATTATACTAGTGGTCGCCCAATGGTCGAAATTCGACCATAATTAATTTAATGTGTACTGTTTTTTTTATTGATTTAATGTATTTTGTATGCATAATTTAAAAAAAAATATTAGCATTCTGCACTTCTTCTCTATATATACTATAAGTGTGCGAAATTTCATACTCCTCCGTCCGCGCAATTGTCGTAAGAAGGGGTACAAAGTTTTTCCTTCACATAATATAATGATGATGATGATTTCCGAAATTGAGATTCCAAAATAATAAGCCTAATTTATCGCCCTTAATCTATCCCATCTCGGTTTTAGATTTAAAAATCTAGCTTTACGGAGAACTTTCGCTCCCCTTCTGTGAATTTCAAAAATGCACACTCTATACCACACTACTTTTAGAAAAGCGACAATTAATAACGGATCGGCTTAGGTACATTATTATTTATCGCCTCTGAGATGAAAGTATAGTGAAACTTTTACCATCGTAGATTTTCTCCACTTTACCTTGCTGAGTGATAAAGTTTACGACCTTAATATTTTTTGTTTTATTTTCACCATGAAATTGTAGTACCTGCCAGAAACGCTTGAGAAATGAATATTCTATATTTTAAAAGCAGGGTTTTACAACCTCAGGCGGCCCTACGACCTACTAAAAAGTCTACCCGTAGTCCGGACCGGACCCTCATACAAATAAATTTTTCAAATGTGTATATTCTTTTTAATCGCTATCTGAAATGTTGTAAATATCTCCATTAAGAAATAATATGAATTTAGGTAATTTTGTATCTAGTAGCTATAATGATTATGTTTAGTAATGGCTTTAATATTCTTCCATCAATATACACATAAATAAACTAGTCCTCTTCCTTCTTACGCGTCTTGAAAACCATTAAGGCCCCGTATCCGAGCACGAAAAGAAGAAGATGGAGAGATACATAATTACGAATGTTGGAGAGAGCGCGCTAATATTTCAAATGATAAAAGTGAAGCGAAAATCGTGAAAATGTTTAATAAAGCACGACTCGTTTAGAATAGAGCAAAAACCTCGTGGGGGTTGTCTAAAACAACGTTCAAAGAAACACTGTGAAATTTTTCATACATATAACTTGTTAAATAATAGAGACAGGCTTGAAAATAAAAAATTTCGGAGCATACTTTGCGATTTTTTTCTATCGAGGGAATTTCATATAATTTGCGTTTCGGCGTGGGGATTGTATAGATATTATCTTCAAAAATAACATATATTTTTTTAAGAGCTTAAAAACTTCAAATGTTCAAGGGAGACGTGCAAGAAATCGGTAGAAATTCGGATAGCGGCGGCTTGACAGAGGGTACTAGAACGAAGACGTCACATACGATCTTTCGCTGAAATTAATATATCAATATATTTAAGCCATATAGGTAGATAGTTATGCTGTTGACAATCTGCTATAGTTTAACATGATTTTTAAAAATGGGTTAAAAACAAGGAAATTATATTTAATGATATCTCTGCTGTCCTTAGTTTACATCAATTATTTTATGAAGAGTTGTGTCTTGTTTGTCGCCAGTTGCCAGCTTGTCACATAAACTCGTAAAATTAAATACTGGAGACGGGAGTAGCAGTTTGGACAACGCTGGTATAGAAAACGCGCAAACAGTAATTTACAAGAAACCATAGCAAAAATACGTGCATTAGATTTATGATGTGGAATTGTGAGACAGATTTCTTGGTATTGATTAATTTAACTATGGTAGCAAAATACACCGAAGATAAAGAATGAATACTCATAGAGTTTACCGGAGATCAGTTTCTTATACCCCGGTTCGTCAATTTACATAGATCGATCTTGACTATCCTGTCGACAGCTCTTGATTCCATTGTTAAAAATGATCGCTAATGTGGGACCCAGACTGAGTCGTGATGAACGCATCATAATTCATACCTGACCGCGATAATAAGAAAGTCAGTGTAATACCGTCAATGAAAACGGAATACCTATACGAAATTATGCATTGAACCGAAGAATGTCACGACTCGGAAATGGTAGTCGGCCGCTATGTGGATGAAAGTGTCGAGACAAATAATAATAGGGAAAGTGAATCCGAATGCTTGAATCATCGATGATTTGCGAATTATCGCTGGCTGATTAGTTGCAAGTCGGGTGAATTGCGAAGCCTTAACGCCGGCAAGGTCGTACGTAACGTACCAACGGCTGAAGCCTTTCAAAGGTTTTTCACCGTCAATAAAACCGCATTGTTGTTGGCTAACTCCACTTTGCGTACTTCCCGCTGAATTAGTTAGTCATACCTTGAATGCACCCTTTTGTAAAATTTGTTGTGTCATCAAATACCCGTAACATTAAGTTTTTTTTTAAAAATAATTTTGCATTTATTTATATTCACTGAGGTATGTATACTACACGAATGGTTTTACCACAAGTAGTTTATAAATATACATGATCACTCAAATTAACCATTGAGACCCAGGAACTCTCTGTTTTTAACATAAATTTATCTTTTCGAGGGAATAACCAGATAAAATCGGAAATATGTCATTTTTAAATCAAATTTTAGACGTATTGACTCTTTTCAACAAAAAATGTTAATTGATTACGATAGACTGTTCTTTTATCTAGTAAAGCAATTTTTTTAAGTTTGAGAAAATATGTTTATCTTTAGTACAATAAGGTATTCCCGTAAGTCGTTGGCAGATTTGTTAAATTTTGTATTATACGACATACATTTCAAATCGTATGTAGTAAAATAAATCAATAAATTATTTGGGAAAGCTACTTTTCAGAATTTTTACTTCAGTTTGTCTATTTATTTACGGTCTTACAAACTGATATATTTAAAAAATAAATTGCATTCCTATTTTGCTTAGACATTATTGAAAAAATATAAATACTTATGATCAAAAAATAATTACAAAAAGTACAGAATTTGAATAGTTTTACCATCACGAGTTTGAGCATTTTTGAATTTTGGTATTTATCAAAGCAAATTTTGAATGCAATACAATCGACATTTAGTTACTTTCTTTAAATGCTGGTATGGAGAATAATTAATCTTTCTCATCGGAACCGCCCTGTACAGTTGCAAGGGTACGATCGCAAGAGCATCGTTCGACGAAATTTAAATTCTCGGCCGCTGGTTAATGGCTCTTAAATATAATCATTCCATCACCAGGAAATCAAAAATACTTTTCAGACAAGCGTATGTTTAATTAAGAGGAAAAGTAGGAAAAGGTTTCGTGAAATTTTGAAGGGCTTACTTCTGGAAACTCATCGGATGGCGGAACTGTGTAAAGATTATGAGTAGATCTCAACAAAAACACTAATCATTTTTCTAATTGAAAATGTTGTACCTTGATTTGGCTCTTAAAATGCCTTATTAACACAATAGTATTATTACAAGCGTCGGATGGTAATGCTATCCTTGTTCTATCGGTAGTTCAATGGAAGATGCTCCGAGGAACTAGCGTCGTTGATCCTTCGGCACTGGTGCATAGTCACATGAGAACGGGTCGTTCCTTCAACTCGTTCTTATGTTCAACAGCTCGGCTGTGGAACGATTTGCCGGCCTTTGTGTTTCCTCCTTCCTACAACATGGGTCTCTTCAAGACCAATGTTCATTCCTTTCTCTCCTCAAAAAGACCCTCCACCCATCATCTCAGATGACATAGACCCTGAGGGTATTTTTTTTTTCAGGAATATAATTTCCGTGTGGAGATAATATAAAAAAAAAAATTAAAAAACTTCGTGATAATTTATAGCTTGTGTTTAGTTGTTCTACCAATACATGCAAGATCTCATTGTTTTTGCACTGTTCCATCAACATAATTCATTGCTTTTCCTATAGCACACAAACGTTCGAATATATCAAGACGTTTGTCAGGTAAATCTTGTTTTAATGCGATTCTACTATGGGTGCGCAGCGAGCAAAATGTCGATAAATCATAACAGTAATAATTTGTACGACGTTGCAGACAAATCTGCCCGTGATTTGTGCATATTTCGCCCACGTGAATATCCTGCTTCAGTGTGCGAAACCTACGCCAAACCTTTGCTGTTAATAATGTTGCTGGAAGATTACCATCAATAATAATATGTTTCAATTGAAATCCAAGCGCAATGTTTGAGTTATGCTTCTGTGGAAATGATTTTTACCTGCGTCACTGTATTTAGGACAACGCGCAACGTTGCTAAGCCTTTGACAGCAATACTAATACTTAACCTTCCACTGACCATTGCGTAGCGGTTGTTTATGGATCCGGAGTTTGTGGATTTGATCAACACCTTACCATATAAATTCTAAGACACTGAACCGTATCTCTACCGGTTATCTATATTATATTAATTTGGATTTGGTTTCACCTTTTATTCAACATTCTATAGTTACCTATCTAATACTTTTTTAGAATAAGGAATTCCAGTGAAGAACATTATGGCTTAAAAATTATGTATTCATATAGAAAAAACTCTGATTCTAAATAAACAAATGTTATTATATATTGTTATGCGTAGAATTTTAAAATCGCCATTTAAAAACGAATAAAACACCATCACATTAAAACACACCGCTAGGTTGGTGCGACTAATCTGCTGATTCTGACGTCACGGGTGTCGGAATAGCCCACAAGTCGACATTTTGTTACTTGTGTAGATGCTATAAAAATATAGTTTGCTATAAAATGCAATATTAATTATGTATAGTAAATTTCAGACCATTTGACCTCTCATCTGTCGCAAGCCCGCCGGCGGGCCCAAAAAGATTTTTGTTTAATGCGATTTTAACCCTTATGTATAAAGAAACTGTGCGAATAAGGTCAGAATCGCTTGACCGATTTGATTATTGTAGCTACTCTATGAAATTTGCGTGCAATTTTTCGAAATATCATCCAACGTTCAACAGGTATATCAAATATGACAGGTATATAAAACTTTATGACAAGCTGAATATGACAATATCATGTATATTTGATATTTTTACAATAATTTCTAATATCGATAGTATTTTCGAATTGATTCCAGCACCAATATATATACATATTATTACAGTCGTAATGACCAATGTATTATAAACACCAGTATGTTATTAGACCTAGTACGATTCATTTTTTTCGTAGTTCTACAGACTTGGTAACACTGTAAATTGTTTGCTTTCACCGATACATTTTTGCACTTTGATAGAATACAATAGTGTTGATGAGATTTTACCTAGTGTCAACATTTATTTATTTATTTATTTATTTATCAAAAGTATACAATACAGAATATAGTATATTATATAAAGCATTGTACTCCCAGGAGTTAATAAACTCATTGCGGGAATGATACGCATTACATGAAACATATAGCTGTATGTATTAAATGGACATATGATGGGGACATACACAACATTATTATTTCAGATAGTCATTAATAAGATGAAGTTTGAGCATGTTAGTTTGGGTCTTTTTACATTGACTTGCACGTTTGATCTCGTTGGGTAGTTGATTATATTTTGTGTGAGCTATGTATTCTAGGGATCTTAGTCCATATTTTGTTGATTTGATTTTTGATATAAGAAGTTTGTTGTGATTTCTTGTGTTGTGTTGGTGTACGTCGCAATTGTAATAGAGTGTAGTGTTGGAATGTGCCGAGTGTTGAATTACTTGTAATATAGTTTTAGTTATTTCAAAAGTGGGAATGGTATTAAAAGGAAGTATTTGGGTGTTTCTGTAGATATCTTTGACATGTGTGTCCCAAGGTAGACTGAAAATATTTCGCAGGGCTCTATTTTGAACGACTTGGACTTCTGAAATCATTTTTTTTGTAGCAAATCCCCAAATTCCGGCGAGATATATTAGATGTGAGTGAATCATAGCATGGTAAATCGATTTTAATAGAGAGGGAGGAAGTAACCCGCGAAGTCTATATAAAACACCAGTTATAGGAGTAATTTTGGATAGAACATGTTTAAATTGGTGATTCCATGTGAGTTGTGAATCAATGAAAAGGCCAAGATATTTTGTAACATCAGCCCTTTCAAGGCGGTTATTATCAAGACTTATATTAAGACTTACATTTTTTTTATTTGCAAACAGTATGTAATGTGTTTTTTTATGTTTAGGCTAAGTTTGTTTAGTCGCAGCCAGTTTGCCAGGCAAGCTATATCCCTTTCCATTTCCTTTTCAAGTTCGTTTAAATCATTATTGTGATAAAGAATCACTGTATCATCTGCATAGAGTTGTATTGTACCCTTAAATCCCCATTTAGCAATATCATTTATATAAATTAAAAATAGTAATGGTCCAAGTACGGAGCCCTGAGGCACGCCACATTTTATCGTTCCCATGCTGCTTGTCCCTTTTCCAACAAAGGTCTGACAGTGTCGGTTAGAGAGGTAGCTACACAGTAACTTCAGGGGAGTGCCTACTATGCCTAGGTGTTCTAGCTTCTTTAGTAGTATCCCATGGTCAACCGTATCGAAAGCCTTTTTTAAATCTATAAATAAGCCTGCAGCGTGCTTACCCTGGTCTATATGCTTTTGGAGGGCGTATACAAAATCGAAGGCAGCACATTTTGTGTTAGATTGGTTTCTGAATCCATACTGTTGGGATGCGAATAAATTGTTTGATAAGAGATATTTAGTGAGCCTAAGCTTAATAACCTTTTCAAAAACTTTAGAGAAGACAGAGAGGATGGATATAGGACGATAATTAGAAGGATTTTTTTTGCAATCATCTTTGTAAATCGGAATTATTTTTGCTATCTTTAGTTGATCTGGGAAGATTCCACTATCCAGGGATTGATTAATAAGAAAAACAAGGTGGTCAGCTAATATATCTTTGCAAAAGTTCAGGTACACTGGTGTAATTCCATCTAAACCTGGAGATGCATTAGACTTTAGTTGAGAGATGATACTGAGAACTTCTGTTTTATTTGTTTTGGCCATATATAAGGACTGGATTGCTTTTTGGTCCGTGTATATAGTGATAGAATCATCTGGATATGATGCAATTGTAGCTGCTAAGTTTTCCCCAACTGATATAAAGAAGTTGTTAAAAGTTGAAGCTATCTGTGTTGGGCATGTTATTTCTTCATTCTTAATGAGAAGACATTCAATTTCATCTTTCTGGGATGTCGAGCTATTTGTTAGAATTGCATTTATTATTTTCCATGTCTGTCGCGGATTACGCAGGTTTTCCTTAAATATAGTCGTGTAGTATTTGGTTTTAGCATATCTTCTATAGTTGGTAACTTGATTTCTTGTTTTATTTCTCAGTGCTGTGAATATATCACTTTGTTGATTTTTTTTCCAGAGGTTAAACGCATTGTTGCGCTGTTTGATAAGTGCATTTAATTTTAAAAGCATTTAACATTAAAAGCGGTTTCAGAATAAAAAACGTCTGAACTCTCGTATAAAATTCAGTCAGGCTTTTTGTTGATGGTGACGTCACACCATAGATTTGGTGCAATTTTGGCGACCCGAAAAGCAAAAATTTTGAAATTTATTTTAACTATTAACGCTAACAGTGAAATAAATATACTGATATGGATTAAAAATAAAAAGGGACTGGAGTTCCTTATTATGTATGTATATGTATAATAAGTAGTGGGTGTTATGTTATTGTTTTAGAACTTAAGAAAGCAAATAATCGTCAGTCAGAAATTCTATTTTTTTATTTTTATTTGTTTATCTCAAAAATGGTACATATAAAGTAGTACTGGTCTTCCATTAAAAGAATTTGCTTATTTATGAAGAAGATCGACGGTTTTATTGGCTGTCAGTGTTTAGGTATTTATTTTATACACTTGACTACGCGAAATAAATAAATTTGCTTCGATTGCTCGAGAATTCCAGAAGATCATTTTTTTTTTTTTTTGCCAACATTAAAAAAATCATATCTTCGAATTTTAACACGGAGACATAAAAACTTACTGTAGTGCTATAAAGCCAATGAATTAACCTGTATTTTACTGTTTATCTCATATTTGTAGGATTTATAAAAAATAATATTAAAAAATCGCAAAGTTTATAACCGCGCGAATCCTGCGTGTTTGTTACTTTGAAACTCCGTGAGAGGTCCTACTTATTCGAGTCAACATAGAATATTTTCGATTTCTGTATGTTGTCGGTGGCAAACTTAATAATGAAAGGTGCATATCTGTGGAAAAAGGATTTAATTTTAACCGTAAACAGCTGATCAGAAATTCTGCTTGAAAAAAATATTTTTAACATCGTTCTAAAATAGTCTACGAAGTTCGGATTTGCGACATCTATGGTCATAATAGATAAAGCATTTCAATAGCTTCGTTTTAAAATAAATGGCTGGCCATGGAAATGTTTTGAATAATTACAATAAATGTTTTACGAATGGTAGGAAAATGTGATCCAATTTTGGACCGCTATCAATCGCAGAAAAATAAAAGTAGTCCATTTTTCGACCACAATCCCTCCAGTGGTTATTGTAGGAAGGTGTTGGTTTTATTCACTTCGAACATCGTTTGTTAGTTTACCTTAATTTTTCTGTTTTTTATGTCGTTAATACGGTACAAGAGTCTCAACTGCTCCCAACCGTCTGATACCATGGCATCCCCACTTAGGGTATGTGGTGAGGCTGGAGTTACTGGGGAGGGGAAGTACCTGGCTATTCAGATCCGGTCATCAAACACATCTACAAGCCATTTCAAGCAACGAAACAAATGATAAATTCTGAAATAATACAAATTAATTAATTAAACCTTTCTTGCGCATGCCTGGATTTGAACCTGCGACCTCCGGATTGCTAGTCGAGAGCGTTGCCTCTTGACCACGGAGGCCTTTATTCAATTAACAATTTAATATTAAGGCATTGCATTCCACTCCGTGTGTTATTTTCCGACATTTCTCTATTTTATCTCAAAGATTTTAATTAGAGGTAAGATGTACCGGTGTATGTGTGTATGTACCTTATTCCCACGCATCCGCTCATTCACTAGTTCTTCGCGCGTTTGAAGCCCACTCTAAAATCCTAATTACTTTATCGTGTTTGGTGTCAAAACGCATTTCTAAACCTTAGAAATTTGTGAAAGAACTGTTTTAATTTAAATCGTTGTAATTTATGATCTGATTGATGCCATTGACTTAAATTATAAGTGATACATTTTTGGTCTTGCGGAAAATCGGCAGACACTTCATTTTGAATAGTTTAATTTAATGGTCTCATCAGTTGCTTTTACCACACTAACCTGTGATTGCTCTAAGACTTTGGCAGATTGCTTGATTCAGTAAAGTTGTCTGTTTGTAAATTAAGGCAATGCGTTTCAAAAATTAAATTAAATTTCAAGGGTGACTTCTTTCTGCGCTGGATGCGAAAATGTTAAATTACTCGTTACGTCGAATATTATTATTTTGTTAAACTAAGGTCCAAATTTTTTAATGTTTTCCGAACAGATTCGAAAAAATAAATTTGCCAAATAACACTCTGGACAAACAAATTGGACAAACTGGTCTGGTGATATTTTTGTACCGCGGTTTCTTTGAGGAATGAAAGAAAATATGTATATATTTTTTAAATTCCTTCTTCAAAATTCTAGCTAGGTGTTAAGTTTTATTAGAGAATCTAGGTTAATTCTAATTACCTAAGATGAAATCACGGTGCATGAAATTTTTATGGTTTATGGCAGCAGTCGGCAATTAGTTTTAGTGACGGGCAATATGAATACGTAGTTTTTTTTAGGGGGGCCACGCGACCGTCGACGTCACACGTGCGCGTGCGAGCCTGCTCAATCAGTGCTCTTGTAACTGCCCGCCTGATCGCCCATCGCCATCGTGCTTTGTGTCCTGCCTAGCAGCATCGTACAGTGCAATGGTTCCCAACCTTATCTGAAGTATGTTTCTTCAACGATCCCCCCCCCCCCCCCCCCCCCCCCGACCGGTTGGTACCGACTCGGTCGAATAATAAAAGTCGTTGGATTTGCATTCTGAGATTATTTGTATACTTAAGTATAATAGCACATACGGAAAAATCGCCGCCGGCGAAAAATGTTTTTAGTGTTCATTACATGTTTTGAAGTATTACGACCAACCAGTTAGTTGCGTTGTATAAGTTATTGATTTCCACCCGGACGTGGCTTGTTCTTAAGAACTTACATTTATGTTTTCTTCACAAGAACTAGATATGAAGAAAAATATATGGTTGTGACCGTGGTGCGCCAAGTATGATGGGAAGGAATAACCGTCCATTCAGAGACTCTCCCTACGGGCCAGAAGGGAGCACTTTGCGGGCCACATCTGGCCCGCGGTTCGCCAATTGCCGATCGCTGGTCTATGGTCTTGTTGTTAGTAATTCCGCTGCAAATACGAGGAAAGGGGATATTTTTTCCGTTTCTTCTGAAAGGGTTCTCAAAAACTCAATCCTCTTTAGTCTGTGGCTCATCTGGTGTACTCCATGTCTATGACTAACATTTATCTAGTAAGATCTGCCGCCGGTGCACGTACCGGTGTTACTGACTAGTGTTGGTACGTGGGTCGCCTCCCATTCCCGCCACACCCCGGGGAGATAATGTATGCGGTACCTTTTCACTTTTAGTTTTTATTTCGATGCTATTTCCAACACGCTCGCGAGTGGCAGGCGATTGTGACGAGAGTTATGCGCTCGTGGGTGGGTCGCGCACTCCACATAGATCCCTTCAAATTACCTCCATGTCAAGTCGTGCGTTGGCCAGACTTAGAACTGGAGATGGTTGAATTAGAAACAAGACTAAAAGTGGCTAAAAATTTACTTTTACACTTTTATCACTGCATTATAGTACCTACACTTATTACTACATTCTACAGTCTTTGATTACGACATTACTACATTCTTCGATTAATTTATACTAGTGGTCGCCCAGTGGTCAAAATTCGACCACAATTTAATGTATTTTTTAAGCATAATTTTAAAAAAATATTAGCATTTTGCACTCCTTCTCTATATAAACTATAAGTGTGCAAAATTTTATACTCCTCCGTCCGCGCAATTTTCGTAAAAAGGGGTACAAAGTTTTTGCTTCACGTATTAATATATAGAAGATAGATAAATTTAAAATTTAGTAGCAATAATTATATTTAAATAGTAATTATTTAAATGGAATGCAATTACCTACTTCCAGTATGAACAAAGTTACCAATTTGAAAGGGTAAGCTTAACATTTATAAACACCATTTTAGTTAAGTAACAAGACTTGCTCGAGTTTTGTTGAAAAATTAGCATATTATCGTAAGACATCTGAGTTTTTTTTATGTTTACAAATACAAAATATATATTTTTTTAATTTCTCAAAGGCAAGCTTAGTTTAGATGATTTGCTGCAAGTTGAAATCACTAACTCTAAATTCAAGCATTGACAATGATATTTATTTTGGATCACCTTGCCTTCAAGAACCGAAAGAAAATCGACAAGTTTCTCATTATTTATTAAAGATGGATCAATTTGAGATCATTAATAAATTCATTTACCTACATTATGACCATCGCTAGTTAAAACTATCTTAGGGTTTTAATACAAATTGAGTGATATTAGTTATTAGTTAGTAAAAATCCCAACAAATTGCTTCTTTTAATTGCCATCCAATCTGAAATTTTCAGAAGTGAATTCGCAATGGATTTATATTAAAAAAATACTGGAATTAGTTATTTTATGGGTGAGTATTATTGAATATATTATTATGATTTCGAATTTCTTAATTTTATTTCGCGTGTTTCTGATTACGAAGGGAAAGCCATAACAGTGAACTTGTACGCATTAATTAAAACAATACAGATATCGCAATGCAGTAAAATATCGATCTAATTAAGATAATTTTATTCTGTGTAGTGAGGTTTTTTCATCGCGAGATGTAAAAAGTAAAACGAGTTTTCGAAACCATGTCGATTTTCCTCAACTTTCTATAAGTAGGTGCCTACCTGACTGCGCGTTGGAAAAATTGCAATGCACGCTGTTACTACATTGCTTAATACATCTTTTACTACAATTATTCAGTTAACTAGTGATACCTGCATTGCAACTTACATAGTTTTAACCTCGAGTTTATGCGACCAAGTTGTGTTTTTCATAGACATTTCGATTAGATTGTAATGATCTAGTTCGCAACTTGTAGGGTTTTGCGTCACTTCACATTGTGAACAACACAATATTTCTTGTTTTCGTGTGATAATATAATGATTATCCACGTTATTGTAATGGTTAACTTACTACAATTCAACTGTGCACCTGACGCTAGTTTTTCTTACTACGTGCGCAAAATTGTTCAGCTTGAAGAACACAATTCATTATAATAAATTTGCTTAGGTTAACATTTAAGACTTACAAAGGTAGAATGCGAAGAATTCACCTACAACTCTAAATATGATAAAGATAGTTAAGTTAGTCTAGTTTTGTTTTACCATAAAAATGTATAGTATTATGTATTCTGCCTGCTTATACTGACATCTATGAACCTGAATCCTATCATCTGTTGCATTTTAACACGTATCTAGGCTCGGTAGAATCCAAAAAACCCACGATAACTGGTATTTACACCCAATATTCATATTTAGAAATGTCAGGCTGGGTTCAGATGTGTGTTCAGATAAATTTTCAGGAAACAAATAGTGTCGCACCCTATCGAGAAAATATCTTTACAATCATGAGCCCAATCATAACCCCAAAGATCACTTAGGCCCCGGGGAACGCAACAGACAGGGCAGCTTATGTGTGGTGTTTTCACCAGATGAAATTAATTGAAAAATTGTATGTGATCTTAAATATTATGTTCATAAGCGACAAAATAATGTAATCGGCTCACTTTCTCCGCCCGATGTTCATTAGATAAACGCATTTCCGACGCCACAATCATTAGGCATTATCAATCTCACATTGTCATTCGGTACGAATGCTATTTTAAAATTATCTGCATAGCATTTGAGAAAGTCTCCATTGTGATCGACTCTTCGAGCGAACTGTCGCGCAGATTGCAGGAATTACATCGCGCAGATGGGAGAGAACAAAAAATCTAAATACGTGTTATTATATTTTAAAACAATGTTGCCTCGAATCTTTTTATTTATGTTACCGTGGATTCCTGTTTTATTGTTTTTATTGTTGGTTAGTTAGCGTGGCGTAACTATTTTCAATGTGAAACATGAAAGTTTGCGCTTCTTTTAACGCGCCAGTGGAGTTGGATTTATTATTGACTGATGTGCATGCTAGGAAACTAATTGTTACGTACGTTCTAGATATCGACTGATTATGTTGTAAAGTGAATTCCAACATAAACAGAATCAGATTTAGAACTCAATTTGAAGACCCAGTTGTCAAAATTGTTGTAAAAGTGTTATTTTTAATTACCTTCGGGATTTTGGTTTTAGAATGCTGAATGTCTGCAAACCTTTTCACGGTCGGGAGATCGATAAATCTTTAATTATCCACTATATTCATTCATCAACAATGAACTATTAACGCTTGATACAGTTTCAATTAAAGTTAAGTCGATTCCAACCAAATCCAGCGAGTATTCAAGATAAGATATCAACATCCAGTAGACATACATGAGGGGTGGTAATGAAAAAAGAAATTAAAAAATCGGCAAACATTTTGAGGTACGGTTGTATATAATGATGTATGCCTTATAATGGTATTGTGTTTTGCGTTTAAATGTTTTGTTCTTTTACGTTGTATTTTTTTTATTATTTTGCCTTCTTTACGACTGCGTACATATTCATTAAAAAAATTGATATTAATATAATTATATTATCGAAGAAAGCAATATCTTCGTGGTTCTGAAGAAGGTTAGTTATAATAACCGATATTAGTTTTATTATTAGTGGTGTATGATTGACTATCTTCTCAATATTATTGAAACATTACTATCGTGATACAAAACTACCCTCCCAATGTGGACAGAAAACGATTTCAATTCTACACTGGCATCCCGCTAATTAGACAAATTTATTATTGTTTCTTCTGCTTACGTTTTCACGGTCACTTTCTTGTTGCGTCCTTCTTCCCGCGTAGCTCGTAAACTCGCGAGCTGTAAACTCATTATAAAGTTGAAATGTGATTTTCCGTAAACAATAAAGCTACGCTCCCCGGGGAACAGGATAGCGAGAGGGTGGTAACGAAACACCGAACACCCAATCCTTCGGCTGTCTGTGGTTAAACTTGCGCCCTTAGCCGCTTGTGACCCTCAGATACCTAACCACTTATAGCATTGTCTTCATATAATCCCATAACCAAGAGTAGCTATGTAATTAATCTTGAATATAATTAACTGATATTTTATTCCGGCTGTTCAAAATTCTCTCATGTCAAAAGGCATGATGGTGATTCATGTTTTTTGTTGCGTACATATTTTTAATTTTTTTTGGTTTATCTTACTTTTGAAAGTTTTTTTTGTGATACCGCACAAGAGCTTAAATTACCCGCAGACACTGTGATTGTGGCATGTCAAATCAGGGGAATTTCAGGATGAAGTAGGGGAAGAAGTACGTGTAGAAGTACCTAATTGACTGTTCACATTTAATAAATAAATAAATTGTTGTACATAGCCCCAGCTTACAGTCGTTTCAAGCAACGTTTGTTGACAATTCGCTTGCTGAGGATTGGTTTGTACTCCTGTATTTTTAGTTTTTTTTAAGCTGTGAATTGAAGTAAATGTTAGTTCGTTCAAAATTCAACCAAATACATTGTTTTTTTACTTACAGGTAGATTAAACCCTGAATTTTTAAAAATATTTATAGCAATGAGTTTGAAATAAAGGAAACAAAAATATAATTTTTTGAAACTCAAAAAAAATTATTTTTCAATACGAGTTTTTGTGGACATAGTACAAACCAAACCTCAGCAAGCGAATTGTCTCTTGCGAGTCCATTGCAAAGAACATCTTCCACACTAGAACATGGCACAAATGCATTAAATTCCTATTATCATGACGTATTTTCCCTCTTCATATATTGATTCCGCACTTTCTAGGTCCTAAGCAAAGGACCGTACCATGCTTTCGCGTAGGTAGATTAGAGTAGACTGCGAGAGCCTTAATCTAGAAACGGAGATACAACAAATAAAAATTACATCAATTTAGTTTGATAACGGTAACTGCTAAATTGCAGCACCTTAGACTAGCGCGCTCAACAATCATAAATAAAAGATCCAACCAAAATAACGATGCTCTAATGCTCTCAAATTCTCAATTCTACCGATTGTAACACAATTGAACTGTTTATATGCATACAACCGACCATATTTAATAACGTATATCGTGTGAACGGGCGGGCTGCCCCCAGTTGATAAAGACCGCCCTTATCGCTTAGCGGCACGAGCCAGTACACACCTCTATTATATTATTATTCTTTCTCACTTCGCTTTGTACGTACACTACATACTGCATTGTACGATTGTACGCTTTGAACGGACATACGCGTACATACTGTGCATACAATATTATATGCTGTTAACGGACGTACTGTTACAATAGGGCTAAGGTTAAGTCGTGATGAATATTTCTTCAATAAATCAGCTGTCAAGCTGGGTTTTGATTTTCAGAATGTTTTCTCTGTGTTTGGTAATTATTTGTACATACGCATTACATTAGGAATATGCAAAGATTTATATGGTACATAATATTACTTTTTTTTCTGACTGTGTCATACTAATTAAGACTGATCTGTTTTTAACTAGGGGCGTTACAATTGGATACAACCGGTCTAATAGGTTTTCTAATATATGAATTTTCACCTGTATAATTTTGGAACTTTTGAATTTTTAATGGTTATTTTTTTTGTTTTTGTTTTTATTTTTTTATTTTATTCATTTATTTTACGCCTATTTAGGCTTTTACAAATACGTAACAATATTTAAAAAAATTATACTTGTAAATAGTACAGTTTAAGACACTTGTAAAAAATAACGTATACGACACTTGTACAAAAATAGAGTAAAAACATTATTAAATTTTATCCACACAGTATGTAAGGTACGAAATATATAAAATATAAAAAATCCAAAACAGCTTTTTTTCTTTCATCCGATAAATTGTTCTCTAGATTTTATGTCCGGGTTAAATCTTCCTCACAGGAAAAACTTAATCCTTCCACACACTTTTCCACAAATGCTAATCTAGTCAATTCACGCGATGTAATTGCATTGTATAAGTAATTTATTATTATTATTTAATTATTTTTAAATAAACTAATAATGGTACTTCTGCATTTAACGTTTCAATATTTTTTTCCTGGCATTTATTGATTGGGTTCTTATTAATTATCTCAAAATTATCATCATATAAAAAATCCGAAGTATTTTTTATTTTATCCACTTTATGTAAAATAATAATTGGATATCCTTTTCTGCCTTTGTTATGATTAGGTTTTTGTCATGTGTAACTGTTGAAATATTGATGACATGCTTTTTTCTTCATATTGTTTATTTTCATGTAAGTGCAATTTGTACATTCTAAAATAATTTTTATATTTAATTTTATAAATTTGTTTTTTTATCATATATTTAAGTAATTAATCACCTCTCCCTTCAATATTTTGTCAATGTTCTTATTTTCTATGCTTGTTTGTATTTTGTTATTTTTATATTAATCTCTTATCCTGACGAAAAAACTTTATTTTTGAAACATGTCGATAATATTGATTATGTTTATTGGTGTTATACAAAGTAATTTGTTTTCATTTAACCTTTTTTTTTAATTTAAAAAATAAAGTTTTTCAGGTCGATGAGATGAGGGAGAAAACATTCCCCCACAACTCCAATAATATTTTTTTCTACATTTTACAGTTAGACAAAGAGACATTGTGAACCCGTGCTTAAGTTCAAGAACTACATTCCTGATTTCAGGGTTTCCCCATGAGACCCATGCTAACAAAAACGTATCCCACTCAAAAGTATTGTTGACCGTTAAAAAAACCATATCTGACATGTTTATTTGAAAAATCGTAGAGGTAGAATTGACCCAAAAAACATTCAAACATATTAAATACCATGCCCACATAGTTTTTTAAATAGTGGAACCGAAAGAAAATGCGTATCTTACTGTTTTTTTTTTCAAATTCTTACAGGATTTTTATAACGTTTTGTGCGTGTGTCACGTTTGTTTGTTTATTGTTTGCCGTTGCAAATTAATTTTATATTTTTAACAGACTTGAACCTATGCAATGTCTCATGTATTATTTGTGCTGTTTTTTACCATGCCGTCGACCTTTCGTTTTACTTGATATTCTTAATGAATATTTTAGTCTGATTTATGATATATAGAATCAATTTAAAAATTTTATCCACTTTTTTATTCATTGATCGTAACCGGTTTCAACCTATTACGGCCATCTTCAAACTGGCCAAGATTGTCATTATAGGCTGAAACCGGTAACGGTCAATAAAAATAATGGATGAAAGTTTAAAATTGTTTTAGTATATCATAAAAATGAAATTCCACCACGAGCTGTGAATATCAAAAATAGAAATATGTCTGTTTTGTTGGATTGTACGAAGTCTCAAAGACTTCGAAGTCTCAAATATTTAATGCTTAATATGGTACCTTTTCCGCACCTTGAATAAACCTCGCAGTTGTGGGGACACCGGCCGCCGATCAAACGAGTTTTCTCGTGAATATCTTCACGCATTTCCGAGACGATTGACACGCTGCACTTGTTGTTCCCCAAGTGTCCTCCGAATGCGGCCAGGCCATACCAAATCTGGCATCGGGTGCTGCTGCTGGTATATAATATGTAATATCGGAGTGACCTCGCTGATACCTGAAGCTGAAAACTCTCTCTGTTCGGAATGCATTCTTGGTTTTGCTAAATTAGCACCTTTGTATATTTATTTGCACTTACTTTTCTTGCTGTCCTATCAATATATTTTGTTATATATGTTGTGGTTTTTGTATTTCTCACTGAGGGTAGAGTATATTTTTTGGGGAAACCATTCAATCCATTGGTTATCTGGGCAATAAGGTGCTAAGTGTGACGTAAAATAATTAGGTGCCGATGGCTAAGTTGGTTGTCTAAGGCGTTGTCTCGGTAAGACAGAGATCCTGGGTTCGATTCCCTATTTCGACCGTTAGCTTCTTATTTTTCTGTGTCTTATTCTATTTCATGTTTCGTTTAAATTTATTGGTATTATCTTTTTCAATGATATAAACATTATATCATTGGATAATTCTACTTCAATTAGGGATGTTTGCTTTCGGGATTGTTGATAGTTTTTGTCATAGTTTCAGCTTTGGGGGAGTTAGTTGTTCGGGTTTTCCGTTTTCGGGAAGATGACTTCAAAGATTAAAACTTATGACAAATATTTTATAGACCGGTCGCTAAAAATATTTGATATCTTTAAATATAAAAATCTGGCGTCGCGATGTTTATTCGAGATAAACTCCGAAACTACTTAACCGATTTTGATGAAATTTGGCTTACTGTATGTAATTTGGTCCAATTTAAAAGATAGGATAGATAGTGTCTCGATTATTGACTTCAATATTTATTATTGCGAATTAAATGTTCATTAAATGTTTGTTATAGGACAATGCTTTGTAATTATTTGTAAGTTCCATAAGTTTCTAACAGATGGCGGTGTGAGTTAATTTATCGACATAACACTTGGTTTTCTAGGTTGGGTAACCACCCATTAGATGGCGTTATGTTTCGAATCCCCGTCACAACAACGTGTGGCCGGGTCAGCTAGTATTTATATAAGTAAATGTTTTATTGTTTCTTGTAACTGGAGTAATTTTCTTCTGATGTACATACAAATAAGTATTATATTTTATTAATGAAGAGAATATTAGCGAAATTCAATCGAAAATCAGAAACAGAAAAATCGTCAAAAGATACGGTCACATCTGGGACTTGAACCCATGAACCATGAACTATGACTTGTCGGGTCAATTCTCTACCAACTGAGCTAACGTGTCCCTATCCGATTCGGTCATATTTAACTGTATCATTCTTCGACCAAGATCTACCAATACTATCTTCATTTTCTTAACGCACATTGGTTCAAGTCCCAGATGTGACCATACCTTTTTCTGTTTAAGATTTTCGATTGAGGTTTTACTCATTAAGTTAAAAATAAAAATTATATTTTAGGTATTTTTACATCTTTGTTTACAGAAGACTAATTAATTACAATGTACATACTGTTAGATTTTCTCTTGCTTAATGTTTAAATGATTCATCGATACTCACTACTGTCACAATTCACAATATACCTTTATTTAATCATTTCACGATCGCTGTAAAACCTTATAGGCATATTAGAGAGCTATTTTTGTAACTAGTTTTGTACTTGTAGAGAAATTATACGCAATCAACCAATCAATAAAATAAAATCAACCAATCTATTGCCGCGTATCAAATAAATGTACGTGGCTGTGAAAGTCAATCGATCAAATGATTCTGTATGTTTATTGCCAAATAATTAGGTTCTTGCCTTAAGGCCCGGCTTCCCGCATTTCTACCGATTCATCACATATTTTCCTTAAATACTTTAAGTTTTAAAGCTCTTTAAAAAAATATATGCCATTCTTGAAGATAATTTCTTTACATTCCCCATGACAAAACGGCAATCACATGTATATGAAATTCCCTCGATAGAAAAAAATCGCTAATTATTATAAACATGTTTTTTCAGTTATTTTACATGTTATATGTCAGAAAAAAAATCACAGTCTTTCTTTAAATGCTATTTTAGACATTCCCCACGTGATTTTTGCTCTATTTTAAACGAGTCGTGTTTTATTAAACATTTTCACAATTTTTGCTTAAATATTATCGTTTGTAATATTAGCGCGCTCTCTCTAACATTGGTATTTACATATCTCTCCAGCTTGTTCTCTTTGAGCGGGTACTTTGCGCCTTAAAGAAACTGCTTTGGTTTCCACAAATCAGTCAATTGAAGCATTGAATTTATGTAATACTAGCGAGTTCCCGGCATGCGTTGCTATGCAACTTAACGAAATTGTTTGTCCCTGCGTGTCATTTCCCATTCGTCCCGTTCCTCTTTCACCTCCCCTTCCTCTCCCGCGGCCCCTCCACCATGCATTTCCACTCAGCCTTCCCTCTCCCCTCTCCCGTCAATCCCCCTCCCGCGATCCCCTCCCATCTCTCGCTTTCAATATATTCAGTCCCTGTACATTCAGATTTTCAAACAGCTCGCGTGCCAACAACACACAATGTTTTGCAGTTTTGCAGCTTACACAATGTTTTGCAGTTTCCCAACTAACTCACGGAAGCTTTTGCAGTTTCCCAACTTACTTACACAATGTTTTGCGGTTACCCAACTTACTCACGGAACGTTTTGCAGTTTCCCAACTAACTTACAAAATGTTTTCCAGTTTCCCAACTAACTTACACAATGTTTTGCAGTTTCCCAACTAACTCACGGAACGTTTTGCAGTTTCCCAACTAACTCACACAATGTTTTGCGGTTACCCAACTTACTCACGGAACGTTTTGCAGTTTCCCAACGAACTTACACAATGTTTTGCAGTTTCCCAACTAACTCACAGAACCTTTTGCGGTTCCCCAATTAACTTACACAATGTTTTGCAGTTTCCTGACTTACTCACACAACGTTTTGCAGTTTCCCAACTAACTCACGGAACCTTTTGCAGTTTCCCAACTTACTTACACAATGTTTTGCGGTTACCCAACTTACTCACGGAACGTTTTGCAGTTTCCCAACTAACTTACACAATGTTTTCCAGTTTCCCAACAAACTTACACAATGTTTTGCAGTTTCCCAACTAACTCACGGAACGTTTTGCAGTTTCCCAACTAACTCACACAATGTTTTGCGGTTACCCAACTTACTCACGGAACGTTTTGCAGTTTCCCAACTAACTTACACAATGTTTTACAGTTTCCCAACTTACTTATACAACGTTTTGCAGTTACCCAACTAACTTACAAACGTTTTGCAGTTTCCCAACTAACTTACACAACGTTTTGCGGTTTCCTGACTAACTCACTCAACGTTTTGTAGTTTCCCAACTAACTCACACAACATTTTTTCGACAAACAAATAAATGAAGAATTTTCGATGTATGAGCCTCAGTCTCAGTTTTTAGTAGAAATTTCCATTTTAGTGGAAAACTATCTTTAGTTATTTTATTACTGTACCAGCATATACTTAATGTTTTTTTAGCCAGTGAAGCTTACATGACATATCTCTACAACTTAGTCTTATTCCCATTTCAGTTAATCTCATTCAATCAACCCAGCAGACCTTACTTATTAAATATTCCTGGCGATGTCTGAATTAAGAGGAAACCGGGCAGTGTTTGTCCATACAAACGTAATCCCCCATTTCCTCTTCGGATTTTGTTACTACTGGAAATATTTTTTTAAATTTAAAATAGTTATCGACCACCAGCATGTCGGTACGTTTTGCTTTTTTTGTACAAGTTACTTCTTATAGTAGTTAGGACCCTCCAAAAATCGTTAAAATTGCCTGATTTGAACGCCATCAACTGACGTTCAGTATAAATACTAGACAATTCTTTCTAATACCGTTAAAAAAAATCTTAAAAATCAGTCCAGTTTTGGAGGAGAATGAATGCAAAACCTTGGCTTTGGTGGTTTTATTTAGATATTATCCACCTGACGTGCAGTTATCCCTTTCGCTCAATATTCGGGGGAGTAAGAGCGACAGTGACAACAACGGTTTGGTAAAATACCTTTTCTTCAAATTTCTCGGCGATCTGGTTTCCTTTTAATCGCTCATTAATAAAGCTACACCACTGGTAGCTCCGTTGTAACTTCTCCCTCTTTTTCATAAACACAACATATAACAGAAAGATAAGTTACAAGTTACAACAGCTCGCAGCTGCAGGACCATATTTCTTACTTGTATGGGAGCGCGCCGGGGTTATCAACATGTCGTTAATAAATGTTGTAAGTTATAACTGTGAGTGTGATTCATACTTCATAATACTAACACAGCGAGTGGAGTGAGTTGAGTTGAGTGTGGTGTGAATACTGTGAATGCGGGGAGATCCTTGCCGGGGAGTGGGAGCTCGAGTTAAAAGTCAATTGAGTGAGTAATACTCGTACGACCATCTGTTTAATTGTGGGACCCACACACTTCATTTACATCACGTTGTATTATGCAATGAGAAGATCTTCTCAAATTGGAAGCTGTTGTTTATCATATTGTTGTTATTATGACTGACGATTTATGTCAAGTGCGGCTTCCTTTTTCGTACGAGCTTGAATGCATAAGTTGATATTATAGTTCTTACTAGGTGTGACGGAAAACATCGTGTAAATTAGTCAATCAAAACAACCTGAAGATTATGTGCCGCTATTAATTTAATGGAATTAACTTTTGTCTTATGAAATAAATACTCTAAAAATACATACATTAGAAGACCCACTACCTTCAGCCTCACAACATACCCCAATTGGGGATGCCATAGTCTCACTGGCTCCAGACGGGAGCAGTTGGGACTCTTGTGCGGTATAACTGTAAAATAACTGTAAAAAAAAAAAAAAAAGACAGACGTAAAATAAACGACTGAACATTTTTATTCAAAATACTTCGACTGTTGTGAACTCTTGCAACTCATTAACTTACGACCACCCACAGTAACAACACGACAAAATATAATATTCTTCAGCAGCACTCATAAGCGTAACTTCATTGCCCACTCTCCGATACAACGACTTCACACCGTGGGAAATAAGTAGGTACTTGGGTGATTTTGACATATTTAATATCAATTTGGCGAATTTTGTGTATCATCTAAAACAATTTTTCAACACTATTACAAAACACATCTTGTTAACCTATAAAATAAATATTTGTATTTTTCTGTTTATGTTTCTGTGTTTGTATGAGTTGTTGTATAACTTTTATCTAATGTAATTTAATTTTTATTCTTTCCTAAGTTTCAAAGTATCTGTCAAATGAAAATTACACTGCAAATCATGTAAAAGCCCTCGGGGCGTTAAATAAATAAATAAGTGAAGCTTGCATGAATATAAATGTTTTAAATCTTTTTTTTATGTCTTCTGGCAGTCTCTTATATTATTCCGGATTGAATAAGCATCTAGAAAAGTCCGTTATGCATCAGACCAATTTCCATATAAACTTGCAGAATTTTAAATTATATAACGGATGTTCCGCAAATTTAACATAAAAACCGTTTTTTTTTAATGTACTTCAATTTGTTATTTTTTTACTGTTACCAACAAACACAAAAATGCATATTATTCTTCATAAACATATCAAATTTAGACGTCAATGATGTTCTGCCATATTGTCCTATTTGTCTTGTTTTCTGCCTAGCTATGTAGATAGTTTTTTTTTTAAATTAAGGAGGCGGGAATGGGTACCGCCGCCCCGGGAACCATTTATTGGATAACCAACACCTCTGCCATAGATCGTCCCAAGTGGTTCGGTTTGTTTAGTGACTTGGGTGAGGTTTGGCTAGGTCTTGGTGGCGGATGACCTGGACACGCCGAACTCCAGATTCAGAACTTCCTGCCCCTCCCTTCCTTAAAAAGACCCTCCACACAGCACCCCCAAAGATGACAAGGCCCTGAAGGAAATTATTTTCCTTAGGGCCTCCTAGTTAATGTAAAAAAAAAAATACCTTTGTAAATTTTAATCCTTCTTCCATTAATAAATATTTTCTTTTTTGTTTCAGGTAAGAAACCAATTTAATTCCTGTCCCCGGACCCTACCACTACGTACGTGATCACAGAAACTCGCAGAAATATAAAAGGTAATCGTAATAAATACCAATTCATTTCCTACTTACGTTATACGTTTTAGGCAACCCAAAAATCTTCGCCTACTCGTAATATTTGGTTCCATGCCAACTGAGAATAAAGTCAACTCAACACCTCTTTCGAAAGTCATTAAAAGCTAAGAAAAAAATTATTTTAAAATAGCCCATAACCCTAACCTAACGCAACCTATTTAACCAATGTTTTTTTTTCATCCCTTATAACTAATGACTTTTTTGATGTGGTTCTGAGTTGGTTTCATTCTCACTTGTTCGGTCACCGTAATATTTACGAGTATATCAAGACGAGTCATCCTACCTTCTGAGCATTTGACCGCATTTTAATAGGCCAGTTTAAATTATGAACACATACTTCCGAAATGGTTTAAACTGAAACCAACTCCTCAATTTTGTAGGTTTCTAATTTATTTATTTTTATTTTTTTATTTAGTAAAATATTTACACATTTATGTACATTATTTATAAAATGTTTTGACTGTCCAACTAGGATGATTCCCGTTTTAGGACAGTCAAATTAGGATAAGTCTGAATATATATGGACCATGATTTATACAAAAAGAGGGAAATTGAGGAAATGAAAAGAAGAGAAAGAATAAAACATAAAATTGGAAAGTTAAAAGCGTATTAACGTATTACTTAAAAAAAAGGTTTATATGTAAGGTTCTTGAAAAAAAGAGCTTAAACATATAGTTCACTTGTGTATGCATGGCATACAACAGTTATTAAAATGATAATAATAATAAATAAAAGGAATAAAAATATTTTTACACTTAAACATGAGAACTATAAAAACAGAAACAATAAAATAAAATAAACAATTAAGGTATGATTATTACTGTTGTATGCTTTGCATAGTTATATAATAATAATAAAATAAGTTTACTTATAAATGGTGTTTGCATTACAAAATAATAAGCTGACATATACATTTTGTATGAATATGAAATAAAAAAAGAGAAGTGATAGAATAAAATAAAATATCCAATTAAAACATAAGATTAACTGCTGCCTGGTAGAATTCTAATTTAAAAGTAATAGGTACGTACATACATGCACATAATATAAACAATTAGAATATAAAAGGTCAGTGGTTGAGTGGGCATCGCGTTTGGGTCCCACCCGGGCGTCCCGTGTTCGATTCTTCGGCTGGCCAAGTCCTCCATCACAACACAAGCAACATTTTCGGCTTTCTGTGGTGGTAGTAGGAGATTTTCAAACATTGTTGGGTTATTCGTAACCCGGGAATGTTTGTCTTTCTTTTAAAAAAAAAAAAAAAATCTTTTGCACAGTTTATTTTTTGTCGGAATTTTTGTTATTGATTTTGGTTTGTGTTCGATTTCATTTTATTGTATAGTAAAAGTTCACTCTCCTTTCTCCCTAATTGATGAAACCAATTTAATTGTTAATTAAAAGCTTGTTTGTTAATAATAATTGGATAATTTATTTAGCGCTGTTTTTGTGAAAAATCTCTTAATATCTTCCTATAGCAGTTATGTGCGGTAGGTAGCAGTGGCGTCCTTTTTAAGATTTGATTTTCAATATTTGATTCTGGAGAGCGTGGTATTTTTTAAAGAAGAAAATTACCTTTCTTCGTGTTCTATAAAACACAATCTAATACAATTCTGAAATTCTTGGAAATCGTCAGGACACGCCCTCACAAGTAGGTGTGTTTATTATTTATTTTAATTTAACCAGGAACCAATTTCAAATCGTACAGAAAAGTAAGAGCAAAACAACAACACACTTAAAATATTATTTCATTTCCTGTTGTATTTAAAATCAATGAAAGCGCTTTCGATGACTTTTCTATTCGGCGCCGCTCTTTGCTGACGGTCTCCGGCGTCCTGACGGCCGTAGATTGTAGATTCCGGTGCAGCCGTCAGCGGCGCTAGCGTCGACGTCGCTATCCCTTCCCCTTCGTCGCCCGTCGCCCCTCGCCCTTCTCCCAGTGCACCTCCGTCTGAGCCGGAGGTTGGACGTATTCTCTGTTTCTGCGCCGCCCCGTTTCTCGAGTTTCACGTGGCCGCCAACGTTACGTGTTGTGTATCCAGTATCTACGGTCGCCGTGACTCAGTGAACAGTAACAGTGTCTAGCCTAGCTCCGTCCCCCCGTCGGCGGCGTTGACTAATCGATCCCACCGTAGTTCTCATTCCCAGTGCTGTGTGATGTGCATTCTATGCGCGTGTGCAACTTGTTCAATTTGGAAATCTTGGAGGACCAGGAAGTATCAATCCATGATTTGAAGAAGGTAACAAAATAATACATACTACCAACTACTGTTATTTCAATGCAAGCGCATGAAACGAATCAAAGCGCCGATAGCCGTATCGATTTGATTTTCCAATTTTAACCTTGCATGTGTGACTTATCGGTGCGTATCACAGATTTAAAAGTTATATTTTTCCATTATAATATTATCATTAAACGTGTTTATAGTAATGAAAGAATAATAAAAGCGATAATAAATCTTTGCTTTATCCATTAACGTGCTTACGTTTTTTTATCATTGCATGCAACTATATATTTTTGTATGCAGTTTTCCAATCTTTCTCTGTAATTCAATGTTTAATCATTATACTTTTTCAATTTAAATGTATGAATTTTTTGGCTACATATATCGTATTCAAACGCTTAGGTACATGTTTATTGTAAAATCTGACGTTTTCGGTTCACATCCTGAAATGACTGCTGTTTTTCGGTTGATAATGAATGTTGTTAATCCACCTACGTTTGTTTTAGAATTCCCAGCACTTTATTGCATAAAATTTTGTCATTGAGTCATATACCTGAGTACCTACCTACGTATTGTTTATTATGTCGCTATGAAAATAGATTTATTTAAAGTTTGTCACCATTTAGGAGTATTATGGATTACAAAGTGTCTCATATATCTAATTGAAATGAAACTTCTCGAAATGCCAGGCAGGTGAATAAAGTCTGGAACCAGTTTTTTTTTTTTCGTTCATTGGAGACTGTTTATTACTTTTCACTCGTGTACACAAAAAAAAAATACAGATTTAGCTTCCCTTTTTTCATCCTGTGAAATTAATTTATCTAATTTTCCTGCGCTAACAATTCAACGAAATCAATGATCATTTTTTCTGCATTTTAACATTTTTGACAATCTGAACAAAGCTTCTCCCTTTGTTTGTTTATCGACAAATTATTGATTTTGATTACAAGTGATATGAAATAAGGGTATATTTTACCATCTTCTTAATGGCTTATCCGTAGGATTACGTATATTTACGATTTACGGTTTATTTATCTATAAAGTCAGAGTTATTATTCATTATTCGGTCATCGAACCTATGAATTGTGGCTACCTACATATTGGATGATTTAACCGTTTTCTATCAATTGCGAGTAAAGGGTTTTCCAATAAGAGGTGTTATTTTGAATAGCCAGCTATTTCGGTAGATGTCACTTTTGAAGCTGTCATTTTTTGACATTTGACAAGTAGAAACTACGCCACTAATAAAAATGGAACGATACACGCTTCAACAACGCATTGAAATGATTTGAATACCAAAATAACACCTCTTATTGGAAAACCCTGTATTTATTTATTAATATGCGTTATCCTATGGATAAGCTGTCAAGAGGATGGTAATATCCCTCTTATTCTGTTGACACTACACGAATGAGAACCAATCAATGTTTTGCCACTTCAAGGCAATAATTCGCATTTGTTAAACCGTGTTTGTTTTTCAATTAACATTCGCAGAACGTCTTCTGGCGGTCTCTCGCACACAATTCATTGTAATAATTTAATAATCGTTGTTTTCTTCACCTATACGTAAATGCTCTCGGAGAAATGATTTCGCTTGTAATTAATTAGCCTTTTGAAATATCTAACAAAAGAACGTGTGAAGATATCCCCGCGTATCATTACGAGTCTGCCGATCATGTTGTTTCGAAGCGTTTACATTTGAACACAATCTCCATTTTCTTATTTGCGCTATGATTTACCGACGATAATTATAATTTAATCTTGCGAATGATGGTTTCTCTTTTTGTGCTCTCAGCTAATCACCGGCAGGTCGAGTGATGCTGGTGATAAGACGGTTTGGATTAATTTATAGAAAGTTTTACCGTGAATGGAGCCCCATCTGATCAGCATGCTGTTCTCTCTGCTCGTCAGATCTGTGGCAGACTGTCCACGATAAATTAGTTCTGTTCTCAATGCTAATGAAGATAATACCCATCTTGATTCGCATAGAGCGATGTGTAACAGTGGTACAATAATAATTAATTAACCCTGTTTACCAACAGATTGAGAACATCATAACGTTAATGCTTTGATTGTGCTACTGAGATTTCCAGTTCAACATTTAAGCTCTGAATCTTACAGTCGATAGGAAACGCGGGCGGCGTTTTATCTTCCCATGTCTTATTTCATCTCTGGATTTTGAGTCTATGCAATTCCTGAAAATGTTCATGCAAAAGAACATTTTAGACTGCATCCATATAAATATAGGTATTCCTAGCACGCTCAAAAGCACGAGCCACTACTCTATTGGTGTATAAATATTCCTTGCGAAGGCTGTATTACCATTTCTTTAGATCATCAAATCGATATTTGAACAACAAATTCTGAACAGAATTCCAAAGTTGCCTCTAAAATCACGATAAATAGACTTCAATGGCATATACTTCACAAATTAAAATACAAATGAATTTAGTAGTACATATCCGTACTAATTTGTTATAACATCTTTATATTGGTTTGTTTGCTTATTTTGGCCTAAACTCTAAATTTAAGTTTCTCTTAAGGCAACGCTTCCCGGCCCAAAAAGAAAAGATGGAGAGATATGTAATTACGAACGTTGGACAGAGCGCGCCAATATTTTCAATGACAAAATTGATGCGAAAATTGGGAAAATGCTTAATAAAACATGACTCGTTTAAAATAGAGCAAAAATCTCGTTGAATGTATCTTAAGTATCATTTAAAGAAACATTGTGATTTTTTTCACAAATATAACTTGTAAAATAATAAAAATAGAACTTGTTTTAAATAATTTTCGGAGCACACTTTGCGATTTTTTTTTCTATCGAGGGAATTTCATATAATTTGCGTTTCGGCGTGGAACGTATCTAGATATTATCTTCAAAAATAACATATATTTTTTTAAGAGCTTAAAAACTTCAAATGTCTAAGGGAGATATGTAAGAAATCTGTCGAAATTCGGATAGCGGCGGCTTAAGGCGCCGTATCCTCACTCCAAAAGAAGAAGATGTAGAGATATATAATTGCGAATGTTGGAGAGAGCGCGCTATTATTTAAATCGATAAAATTGAAGCGAAAATTTTAAATAAAACACCACTCGTTTAGAATAGAGCAAAAATCTCGCGGGGGTTGTCTAAAACAACGCTCAAAGAAACACTGTGAATTTGTCCATACGTATAACTTGTTAAGTAATAGAGACAGGCGTGAAAATAAAAAAAATTCGAAGCATACTTTGCGATTTTTTTCTATCGAGGGAATTTCATACAATTTACGTTTCGGCATGGGGAATGCATAGATATTAACTTCAAAAATAACACATATTCTTTAAGAGCTTAAAAACTTCAAATGTTCAAGGGAGATATGCAAGAAATCGGTTGAAATTCGGGTAGCGGCGGCTTAATGACATGCTTTAAAAATCAGCATTTCTATAGATACCTAAATCAATAAAAAACGAAGGAGGCGCACAGAAATAATAAGTCTTTGCAGCTACAGAGTGCAGTATGGTACTTATAAGTATCCGTCATCAGGTTAATGTTTTGATTGTGCTGCATAGATATTATAATATGTTGGCAGTGCAACATATTTTGTATTTTTGTACTTCAATAATCTTTGTTCTTTTTATCAGTCAACTTTGTCAAGTTGTTTAACGACATTGAAAGACCGGTATAGTTTAAATGTCGTTGACGTTACGGAACCGGTATCTGTATTAATTTAATATAGGTAGCTGTTGTTGGTGCAAATTGTTTTTGGGAATGCGTTCAGCTGCGAGTGAAATTTTCATTCTATGGGCCTGCCATTGAGAGGCCTACTTAACCGTCAGTTCTATTTCTGTTACATGTGTCGTTAATGAGAAAGAGGGAGATGTCACGTCGTGATTTCTCAGCGCGCTGTCTGTAGTTAACATTTTGTTTATTTTCTTTTCGTTAGTACATATTACTTACATCATTTTTGGGTTATAGTGGTTCTAGTGAGTCATTAAAAAAATGTTTTTTTTTTGCGTTTTTATGCAAACTGTAGGTATCTGAGTTATTTAAATTTGATGAAACTTTTTATTAAATTATTAATGATTTCAAATTGTTGTTTAATTACCTCTTGCTACAAAGCTTCAATCATTTCCCAATTAATAGTTTCATCTACATATTGTAAGCAATGAAGTGTGTATCGCGTCCTATTTGAGATAAGCAGAATCAAAAAAGAATACACCGCATTAAGATTATTAGGATTTTCAAAAGATGTCTTACGAGGTGTTAATCATCTTTTGATGTGTAGGTATTTCATGTAATTAAAACAGGCATTCCTTTGCTATGAAATCACAATCACGATCCATCCGCCTTACACGAAGGCTTATTGATATGATATTTAGAGTTCAGTACCTACGCAATAAATACATAGATTATTGTTCATAACAATGGTTAGTTGTCTATGAAAACATTAGTTGTTATTCAATTTAATTAAATGACCTTCTAAATGACTCAATCCTCCGATCTCAGATATAGCTACGATTCAAAACATCAAGATTTGCGCCGCTTTCAAATTCGTTTTCGAGAATATTTTCTAAGAATGGTGTCTGCTGATGTTCGCTTTGGCACGACGACATTATTATACTCACAAAGGTGTGAATGATGCAAAGTTTTATGGCATTTCATCGTTTCATTACACCGCGTCTTAATTATTCATTAATCTTCCCACAGCCATGAATTATTGCAGAAGATAGAACCCATCGAGTTTAACCTTGTTTATCACTTATTACTATTTGTTTAGCTAATAGTGAACAGATTTTTTTTAATATGTAAGTTGAACAGGGTAGGTATATTTCTGGAATAGACAAGACACGGAATTTAACACTTAATAATAATTTGCATGCTTGTAATATAAATATATCTCATCGTTAGAGCTCATCGAATTTTATATTGTTTATTACATTTATCACTTTGTATCTATTTTTGGAATAGACGACAAGGAATTTAAAACTTAGGACGGGTTGTTTCAAAAAATTTGATGGATTCATCAAATATTTGAAGTTAATTTCCACGATTTGTGTAAGTTCTATTCAAGTTCTGTGATTATTTCAGTATTGTGAAGCAACTGTCCTATAACTATATAATGACAGAACTTGAAAAGAACTTACACAGAACGTGAAAATCAACTTCAAATATTTGATGAATTCATCAAATTTTTTGAAACAACCCGTCCTTAATAATTTTGCGCGCTTCTAATGTAAATAATACCTCTCCTATATTAAAGCCAGTCAAGTTTTACACTGTTTATAACATTTATCACATTATTTAATTGTTACCAGCCATTAGCGAACATGAAATAAAAAATAAAATAAGTTTTATGAACAGGGTTTCTATTTTTGGAAAAGATATGACACGAAATTGAACACTTAATAATTTGCACTCTTGTAATATAATAATTATCTCTCTTATATTAGAGCCCCACGAATTTCACATTGTTTATTAAATTTATCACACTGTTAAATTGTTTAGCTAATAGCGAACACGAAATTTTTGCTCGCTTGTCATATAAATATCTCTCCTATATGAAATCCCTTCGAGTTTTACATTATTTATTACATTGTTTAATTGTTTACCTAATAGCGAACATGATATAATTTTTATTTTAAATATTTTTTTAATAGGGTATTTATTCTTGGAATAGACAAGACACGAAATTTAACACTTAATAATTTGCACGCTTCTAATAAAAATATCTCTTCAATATATATATATTTATATACCTTTTATTCAATATTGCGTAAATATTACCATTGCAGTGAGAATCAAATCTTAAAATAATACGTTAAAATAATACAATAATTTATCAGTTCTCAAATACATCGCTTTAAACACATAGGTACTTTTTGCTAGAGGCATGCATATCTTATTCATATTATGATTGGTTTAGGCCAGGGGTACCCAAGCCAAATCGTTTGGTGGGCCAAAAAATATTACCGAACTTAGGTGGGCCACTCAGGAGTGAGGGGGGGGTGTGCATTTGCTGAAATGCTGACCCATCAGATCCGTCCGGTAACCGGATTACAGGTAATTCGGTGTCTAAAAATGCTATCATTATGAAACCGCGATCTTCAATACTAGAAGGTATAAACTGGCTATACATGCGCCTATGTGGGTATTTCGCACTCACCCTTCACTTGTTAAAATCAGATCAGTTGCATTCGATCTTCCGAGAAATGTGCGGAAAAATATACTTAATGGAATTGATTGCGAAAATAATTTCCTAGCAATAAATCACAATCCCCATCGAGTCCTAGGTCTAATAACAAGAGAGTTCTAATTTCACAAAATATAATATAAATGTGATAAATCTCTACGTATTATAAATTAAAGTCCCCCGCCGCGTCTGTCTGCCTATTTGCGATAAACTCAAAAACTACTGATCGGATTTTCATGCGGTTTTCACCAATAGATAGAGTGATTCATGAGGAAGGTTTAGATATATAATTTGTCAAGGTTTTGTTTAAATTGGTTGAAATATATAATTACAAGAGAAGTTAATTTATCGAAAATTATAAAGGTTGGATAACCATCCAGTAGATGGCGTTTCGTTAGACACAACAACGTGTGGCCGAGTCAGGTAGTTTTATTTAATAATTTACTCTTCAATTGGGCCGAAGGTTGGATATGCCTGGTTTAGGCATACGTACACACGTATAGCTCACATTCATTATATCCGGTAAACATTTCAGTCCTGATAATATGATATCATAACATTTTTTTTTATTGTTAAGCATTCATTATTTTTATACCTTATTTTTTATAATACTTGGCGAGTATGAACAAATAGGAGCTAACGATGTCAGTTTCCTAGAATTATTATTGATAGTATTAACGTACATATTTTTTGCACATTTCAACATTATAACGCTCTCGGGAGAGTGGAATTCCATGGCCAAATCGCATTACGTTGGTATATGAAATAATTCGTTCGCCAGGGTGATATTAAATCAATACATTTTTGCTTTCAACACACTATGCATTCCCCAAAGGCGAACTTACACTTTTAAAAAAATATGTATATATTTTGATTTTTTGTATCCGCAAAGTCTACCAATCTAAGCCACAGTGTAAAGATTTTCAACTTATAATATTTCTCATAGTTAACTGGCAAACTAGCTAAAAACAGATTTCTATCATCGAATGAATCGTGAATTCATCGCACATCACTTCCATGTAATGCTGAGTACGGTACAACAATACTAAACACTATCAGCGGTCCCGAAGCGCGTGTTGTTACCTTCGCTGTCAGTGAGTGACTAACCATTTTTGAAATCGGTCTTATAGCCTTATTATCGGTCGCTTACGAAAATCTCGTCATATGAGGGGCCGATAATTTAAAGATATCCCGACTACGAGATTTATGAAGAAGTTCTCCGGATGCAGAATCCTGTCTGTGTTACCCAACCTTGCCACTATACAAGAAGAAGATGAAGTAAAAGTAATTTAATTAAACTATTTTTTTACATTAGCAAGGCGATGAGTTGAAAGAGTCCTGCTGGAGAGATTAAAGGTCTCCCTCAACCAGTCTCTCCGGGTCCGACCCGCCACGCAGTAGGCGGGCAGGCGTATCCGCCGCCAAGACCTAGACAATCTTCAATCTTCACCCCATGTTCCCGGGCACCCCTAATAAGCTACCAAACATTGCGAACCACTTGTGGTGACCTGCGGAAGCTTCGCCAATCCTGCTCGTTAGTGTGACTTATTTCGCGACGTTCGATTATTTTTTTGAAATCGGTTTTTTTATTCAAATTATATTATGGTAAAATAACACTTTAGATAAGAGAGATTTGGCTTTGCGGTAGATGCTAATATTGCATTAAATCTACAAACAGAACTAAGTGCATATATCTAAGCATCTGCTAATTAACAGTCCGATCTACTTTGTGTTGTTGCAATGTTTCAATTAACAATTTATTGTTATAAAACACCGGCGTTTCGGGCACGGTGAATTAGGATTTTTTGTTAAAATTAAATGTAGAGCTATGGCAAAATGTTCATCTTAAAACAAAGTCTTTTACGGTTACACAACCCGTCAATTATTGACGATTGTTAAAATAACACAAATGAACTCTTACTCGCATGTACTATAGTTAAGAGTTGGGTTAGATGTCCAAGGGCGTTATATTTATTTTTTTCTGAATTTAGAAAGGATGTTAATCAATTTGATAGCCTTTTATGTCTAAGGGTGGGGCAGGTATCGTCCTGAGAAAATATACACCTATTAAACTCTTTACTGACCCCTTAGAATCCACTGTTTCGCCGGATAATAAAAATAATAGGCGTTTGTGCATACGGACGTTCACGCACACACCTACATTCGTAATTTAGTAGTTTTATTATCGACTTCTGAGATTATAAATATACAACAAACAATATTGCATTTTTTCTTATGTTGTGCCACTTGAGCGATTATGGTCGAAAAATGGACCACTTTTATTTTTCTGCGATTGATAGCGGTCCAATATTGGACCACATTTTCCTACCATTCGTAAAACATTTATTGTAATTATTTAAAACATTTCCATGACCAGCTATTTATTTTAAAACTATCTATTATGACCATAGATGTCGCAAATCAGAACTTCGTAGACTATTTTAGACCTATGTTAAAAATAAATTTAAAAAATATTTTTTCATACAGAATTTCTGATCGGCTGTTTACGGTTAAAATAAAGTATTTTTCCGAAGATATGCACCTTTCATTATCAAGTGTACTACAGACAACCGAGTGTACCATAGAAATCGAAAATATTCTATGTTAACTCGAATAAGTACCTCTCACGGAGTTTCAAAGTAACAATCACGCAAGATTCGCGGGGTTATAAACTTAACGATTTTATTATAAATCCTACAAATATGATAACAACGGTAAAATACAGGTTAATTCATTGTATATATAGCACTTTAATAAGTTTTTATGTCTCCATGTAAAAATTCGAAGGTATGATTTTTTTTAATGTTGGCGAAAAATTTAAAATTTGGTCTTCTGAAAATCTCGAGCAATCGAGGCAAATTTATTTATTTCGCGCGGTCGCTCCAGTGGTTAGGAAATTACCGTTTTAAAGCTCGCTAGCTCGCGATGGAAATTACATTTCGAGCTGATAGATGTCTGCAAATTTAATCACGCCATCATAGCTCATTGTTCAAGAGTTTTTTTTTTTATTGGCACAAACAATCACATTTTCTGCTTCTTAGTTAGGTTTTATTGTACTTTTAATCAGGAAGTGAACAATTTCTCTAACGCACCAATTGGCCTGATTATCATTTCATCCCCGTGACTAAACTGGGTTGCCAAAATCTGCCATGCATTGTTTTATGAACTATTTGTAACCGCGACTATAAGTTAATTGTATTTGTCGGATGATTGGACCCCGTTATCATTTCCAAGCCGTTATTGTTGATTGCCTACGGATAATCTCTCGGGCGGTTACCAAGTCATCCAACCATCACCATAATGCATGAGAAGAACTAATAATTTGCTCTAGCACTTTTTCATCGCACCTTTTTTCCTACCATTTACCATATCATAATGTACTTATCGCCTCTGGCACTTAAATTATGTAGTACTTTTTACATACTTCTAAAATGGCGTAATAGAAAATAATAATACGGTTTATAAACATTGCAAAACTTTAATTATTAAAAGTAATGTTTTTATTTCGTGCGTTTCTTAACACTCAAGATTCTTTTTGATGAATTATCTAATCAATCATTTTTTCAATTAGGTTTTGCCTTTCTGAGCTCTTGCTTCGTATGTTTAATTGCAATATGAAATATTAACTTTAAAAAAACTATTAAAGGTGCCATTTGGATTAGTAACTAAATCATTTTAATGTTAAGAAACATTGACGATTTCTGTGGCTGAGCTGTCAGCTCCTTGACTTGTTCATGGAACCAGTTCTCTAGTTAAGAGGATACGCGGGAGGCGTTTTGTCCATACAAACGTATTCCCCTATTCCTCTTTCATTTTGACGCTAGTGCAAATATTTTAATATAATTTAGACATCGACCACGATTACGTTTTTTTTTTTGATAAGTTACTTCTTGAGTTAGGACCCTCCAAAAATCCTTAAAATAGCCTAGTTTGAACGGCATCAACTGACAATTTAATTTGATTTCTTTAGTAAACTTTTATAAAAGCAAAACGTAGAAATATAGAATTTTTTTTCTAATACAGTTGGTGAAATGTTTATTAAAAATTCGGTTCAGTTTTGAAGGAGAAGCGGAGAATACAAAACCCTTTAATTTGAAGATTTTATGTTAGTGTAATCAGCCTGAGGTGCAGTTGTGCAGGGGGAGGGGACGGAACGGCAACAATTTTGTAATACATCCGTAATTATGTATTTGCACTTCGTTTTCCAAAATGACAGATATTCTCAGAATCGCTCTGATTTTCAGAATCGAAACTTTGCTCTAATTGGCTTTATCTACGTTATGTTCATAGATGTTTCAGTAGCTAGGTGCTTTCTTATCTTCTCCTTTCTCTCCCCCATTGCATTCAACCTCCCAAAAATCCTGAAATAAGATTTCCATAATTCCACGGCTTCTTTGCAAGAGCGTAACTAGTAGAAAACACCAATAAACTAAAACTATCTTGCATGTAAATTTGTGTAACGTAAACGTAAATGTAAATGTTACAATTTCTATCTCATTGCGCTTATTGGTGCGGCAGTGACTCACCTTATTTATGTTAGAAACTAGAATTCTCGATATCTTCACTTCTCAGCATTCTATGCACGCTGATATACTGGATATAAATCTGTACGAGCGTCATCCGATTCTTGGCAAAATATCCGACGGCTGACCGCAGATGAAGCCTGAGAACCGTATTATATACTCCGACCACATCTCTAACCGCTTGGCGTTAATTTTCATATAACAGCACTAGTAGCAGTAACGTGCAATGAAGCCCAACTATTAATAGAGAGATTAATTGGGTGCATTCAAAATTTAAATAAGAACTCTTCGGAGAATAGGGCGAAGTTTCCAGAAACTTTTCATTTGACCCGCTTCCTTTTCAATATGTTTATGGATTTACCGAACTCTGAACACTTTTACAAAGCTGATTTTATTTTTTACACAATACATTGGAACAGAATTTTAAAGTTATTTTTTAAAATAAAGAAACGTTTTTGAAAGTTTCTTTTCCCACTCTTTAGGAAATCAAGCAATTAAAATATTGTACGTGTTTCGTATTACCATCATAAAGATTGGAGCAGGGGTGAGGGGCTCTCCATAGAGAGAAATAAAATGGCCTTATTTTTAAACGCCTAGGGTCTCAAAAGTTGCGTGTGATCTGTATCTATTCGAAAACGTAAAATTTAAAGATTTTTTTCACTATTGGCTCGCTAAATCGCCGGAAGTTTTTAAAAAATAATAGATTTTGTGATTTGGGAAAAAAATAAGTGCCCATATTTTATGTTTTGTAGCAAACTCAATTTTAATTCCATAACTTCAGTACAAAGAACGCAAAAAAAAAATTGA
This sequence comes from Glyphotaelius pellucidus, assembly GCA_936435175.1. Classification (NCBI taxonomy): domain Eukaryota; kingdom Metazoa; phylum Arthropoda; class Insecta; order Trichoptera; family Limnephilidae; genus Glyphotaelius; species Glyphotaelius pellucidus. The sequence goes on along the minus strand of OW386538.1, from coordinate 26,080,005 downwards.
AACATGTGATGTTATTCATAAATTTGATTTTGTTTTGCATTTTTGTCACCTATACGCAGTTTCTAATAATAAACAAACGTTAAAAGGTAAATCATTGTAAAAAAAAAATTATTACCATAATTTTGAAATACATGTTTTAGTTTTTTTTTCTGATTTATAATGCATTTTAATATTATTACATTTTAGCGAGCCAATAACCATTTTTTATTCAATAAATTTAAAAGGAGTTCTCATTTTCTTTGTAAGACGTAATTTTTGAGACCCCAGGCGTTTCCGAATTCAAAAGTTGAAATAATTGACACACCCTATGGTAGAATGAATACACCCTACGAAAAGAGTGCATTATATAAGTTTTCTTGGAAAATTCAGAAAGTTATAGATGTATTAAGAACAGCAAGTTTTTTTGCAACAATGCTTAACTTTACATTTGCATAGTATAGTCGAAAGTGTTGATAAATATTTCAGTTACCCCATGTTATTCAGCGTCTTCTCAAAACCCTCGCCCTCTTATTCCCTTTACGTGTCTCCTTGTTTTACTTTAGACCTTCCCCAAGGAGTCTTTATTATTATAGTTTTTATTATTATACGGAAAACGCTTCCTGGTTTTATTATGCTTTATTACTACTCTTTTGTCTTGCTTGACTTGGTTTTTCACCAACGATTACACGAATGCTGAAGCAGTTTTTTCATCGACTTTGACGATTCCATTGAAAGTCCTTGACGTCACTTCTACTTGTACCTAATTCTGTACAGATGTTTTTGAACCGTCCTCAACCACTCGTTTGTCTATTAGCGTCAATTAGTATCAAAGTACCATTCTCTCCGTCGCTTCAATATCAACGTGTCATCTCTATTTATCTCCTTTGTCTACTATCAGACATAGTTAAATATTAGATCACAGCTCTTATTATTATGTCATTATTCTCTTTTGATAATTTCGCTTTTATCTCGAACGATTCCGTCATTGTTCGCCGTCGTTGATAATATATCGTTTGTAAAGCAGCTCACGATTCTTTGATCACTTTATAACCACTTCTGAGGTAAAGTCGGCTAATCGTTTCGTAGATTACTTATTGGAAGAGAACCATTTTTTTGATGTTGAAATATTTTAGATTCTGATATCTGATCTTTGGACCTTCTGACCCAATAATGCCGATGGAGCTTAAGGGACGAAGGAACCAAATAGGCTCAATGTGGATTCTTATAAATTCTTACACAAAAATTTTGGATACGACGCGACGTGAGTTAAAAAACTATGCTTTAATAGACTTTTACAGAATATATTGTTATGTTGACATTTATGTGTCTTTTTTTTCTTTCGTAAAAGTGTTCTTAAATGATCTTGTATTTCAGATTATAGGATAGTGGATTAATGTTCGATATAGACTGGAACACAAAGTATTTCGATATGATATTGAAATGATATGATAGTGAAAAGAGACTGGACAGTCGTGCATACTCTGTTTACACGTTTACACCGTCATTAGTCACGCATTCATTAAATATGTTTGTTATATTATGATGCGTTCTGATTTCAAAATAAACTGCCCTCCTTCTTTTAATTTAAAATAATCAGTTTATCATTTTGTATTTCAGTTTAACATAATTTGTCCTCATTTCGTATATCTGGTAACCCTAGTCATGAGTCACCGTTACGGTGAATCTTGTAAAATTTGATATCGCAACCGCTGACGTAGAATTATCGTACGTTTGTGGTATTTTAACTCGATAGGTTTCTCAGATTTTTGCCTCCGACGCTGTATCTACTCGTGAGACTACGGCCAGCAAAAAAAACCCGAGAGGCCTAGGCCATTCATCCTCTGCAATGGCCTCGAACTCTTGTGTTATTAATTTTTTCCCAATATCACTTCCCGTCTCTTGCGTGACCCCCTCCCTACTACGATCATCAAATTATTATCTACGAATTACGACCCTCCAATCCTAATATTAATTTATTAGTTATGTTTGGTTTGGGTTATCAAGTTCTGGATAAAAAAATTACATTCTGTTTTGATCCAGGCTGAAATCTTTTGTTTGACTTTGTGTTGGTTTACACTGGAATTTGGCTCGTGGCGTTTAGGCTAATTATTAGATAAATTATTAATAGTAATGTTGTGAACTTTCAGATTGTACACGAAGAAAGTGTCAGTTGTTTGTCAGAGTTTGTGTATTTCATTTACATCGTTTTGTTTACTTGGGTTGCTTCTGTTGATTCTCTTTGAAAGTGGATTTCAACTATAAACACATCCGTTGTGATTTTGATCAACTTTCAATTTGTAAGGAAGATGAAAATCATTTTATGTTCATGTGTTAAGATAAGGTGTTTGTTTTCCATTTTCAGCGAAATTAATGAGTAAATTAGTTTCACCATAGAATAAAGAAGAAAATTAGAAGTGCCTTCAATACAAATTTGAATGTTAACAAATGTTCCATGTAGCCCAATAGCCCGGCGCTCTGTCACTTAAACTCGTAGATCTCCATCCCATTTGAATTTCGTAAACACAGTTTTGTTTTGGAAATTTAAGCCTCGATTAGGTAAATCTTCGTTTCTTGCGTTATTCTTGATTCTATGAGATGTATTTAGTTAATCAACTAAATCTAATTTTCGTATCAAAAAAGTTTGTTAGAAGTTTATTGAATGCCTTGATTACATCGTCAGAATCATTCCTTAATCATACCACAATCAATTTTTTTTGTCTCATTAAAATATCAAACTGTAGTCATGAAATTCACACAGCATTTTTCGTTTGTAATTTCTAGGTAATTGTAACTCGTCATTTCCTTCATGAGTTGTGTAAATAATAATAAGAAAATAATAATATTCTCAATAAGGAAAAAAGTTATGTAACCTGCGATATAAGTGGAGAAACTATAAAATTTCCATAATTTTTTTTATTGACATTCATTGTATGAATCATCGTGGGTCAAAAATCCCCATTATTTTCCCCATGTTGACTGTGATAATGTTTAAACTACCTGTATCCCCTATTAAGTACCCCACGTGCGTCCATCTCCCGTCGTAGTACTAATATTATTATTTCGCATTACCGCATTACTAACCCAAGTAGCGTCTAAGCACCTGAGTAGCATTGACTCGATCTTCCAATAAGGCGTCATTAGTCATCTCGGTCTGCGGTTTGAGTTGTAATAGATGTTTATTAAAATGCATCTCTTGTGTTTACTGAAGATGTTAGCGCCTCAAATATGCAATATGCAACATCTGAATCATCCTAGAATTGTTATTTATTTTATGGTATTTTCCTTGTTACGGAATGTTGGTACTAAACAGCGTCGAGGACGCTGAGTTTCACCATGGAAATGTTAGTGTTTGAAAAAATACATTAAAAATAATATTTAAATGAAATTGTTGGAATTTTAAACTTTATCAGAAGTGCAGCATTGCACGTAAACAATTTGTTCACCCAAATAACCTTCTGAAAGTCGTGTTTATTGGTTTTTTTTTAAATACTTCACTTTTGTTTTTGCTTGGAATTGAATGTGTAGTGTGTAGCTCAACTTATGCATGCATACTTCGTTTCATTTACAAATGAAACTTCTAGTTTTTCGTAACCGTAAGATTTACTAAACAGTTAACTATAAATTTATATTGAAAACTTATCTAATTTATGCAACTCTCGTTTCAGATTTCTTGAAATATCAGGGTGACAATTTTGGAGTGCTCTTAAAGAATTCCATTGTCAACGGTTATTAATGTGGAATTGTGTAGTATTATCTTCGACCAAGTATGTCAATGAGTATTATAGATTTTGTGCCTTTATTCGTAATGGTAACAAAAAATTTCAGTAAATTTCTTACGTATAATTTTCACTAGAAGTACAGGGCGGGGGTAAAGTGCGCAAACTTCGGAAGCGATTCTACACGATGGCAGAAGTAAAAAAAGTAAATAACTTTCGAAATTCCAACTTTTTTTCTCCTTACAAACAATTCAATTTTTCTTTTTTACTTGTACTATCATGTAGAATCACCTACCGAAGTTTGTGCACTTTACCCGCGGACACTCTGTATAACTTCTGTGCACTGAATTTAAAATGTTTTACTATTCCTGTAAATTTTATCTACACTTCCACTATGTTCCGCGTTGCTTGGCCGGCTTCCACCTCTTTATAATAATAATTGTATGTTATCAATTATTTAATTTATTTCATGCGCGTACCTGCCGAGTTACCTTTTCGTACGCACTAACACACGCATGACGCTCATTGGCGAAGTGAAAACAGGTGATGTTTACAGGTATCCGCCGTGGTGAGCAGCGCGTAACCTACGTAAGTACTGAGTACGTATCCACAAGAGGTACTGAACCATCGGACCTGATTTTGGACCGCTTTTCAGAGTGGCACACCTTGCAAGGTTAACGCGAAGAAATTGGCATACGAGTTTCGTCTTCGCGATTCTTTGAAACTTATTTGACTCAAGCCTGCCGCTGTTAATAATGTGTAATGCGAATGGTGCCGACATTGCGAGTTTGGTTCTAAACTCTCTTTCTGTTAAACACGCCTTGTTTTTTATGCTGTGTATATTCAGGAAAAAAATGCGCGAGTCGTACCACGAATAATTATGAGAAAGGAACAGCCGCTACGCATTTACGCCGCTCGCGCATTTTTTCTCCTGTCTACATGCAGCCTTAGAAAAGCGAAGAGGTTACGACGGATGTATGCTTCTAGTAAATTACTTTTTGTCAATCGGTTTGCTATAGTCATCGCCCTCTAATCGAATGTAGAATTCCGATGTGATATCTACATTTATTTTTTGTGATACTACATAAGACTTCCAACTACCAGAGTATTTTCCCCATTTTGCGGTAATACTATAACACCAAGGAGGGGAAGGTTGGGAAGTACCTGACTTCAGATTTGTTCATTATGCATAGGTAACGTCATTTCAAACAACTTTTATTCTGAATGACCGTTCTCGCCAAAGTATGGGTAAAATATTTGCATCTCTCACGGCGATATGCGAATAAGTATATTTTGCATCAATTTATGAAATTCTGCAAGTGAAAAACAAATACAATTTATTTATTAACTTATGTAAATAAAATATGTTGGGTTTTTCGATGCCTGTCTGACTAGAACAAATGTCATGTCTCACTGTGTCGGGACAGGACATTTTTCACGCAATTAAATAGATACACATTTTAATTTTTTAACGCCTGGATTTGAACCCACGACCTCCGGGTACAAAGCCAAGGAGCTTACCTACCACGAATGCCGTCAAAATTGACTCATTATTATTTTTAAACCGCTAATGATGTGAACGTGTTTGAACACCATTGTTTATCGATACTATTATTTGTTCTGCTGAAAAATGTTGTGTACTTCTCACCGTGTGCGGTGCTTTACCGTGCAGCCAGTCATGGCTAACCCCGCAAAATGTGCCTTTCAATTAGGCTTTGTTTGTATGGAATTGGCCAAGCGGCTCGGGTTATTATTCTCGCCAGCCGGGCTCTGGAGTTGGATCCATTGTTTTATTTCTACAGATTTGTGTGAACTAGGAAATTGTTATTTATTACACGCAATGAAGTTATTCGTTCTTACGTATCTTATTGATGAAATATCTCTTTAGATCGCTTTTTTATCTGCGTTGATAATCAGTTGAATGAAGGTTTGGTTGTTGCTACTGTCGAAATTATTTAAAGGGTTTTAGTTGCTACTGTAGACTGACGAAACTGACTGAATGGTTTGAAGTTGCTACTGTTGACTGAAGAAATTAACTAAAGGGTTTTAGTTGCTACTGTAGGCTGACGAAACTGACTGAATGGCTGAAGTTGCTACTGTTGACTGAAGAAATTGACTAAAGGGTTTTAGTTGCTACTGTAGATTGACGAAACTGACTGAATGGTTTGAAGTTGCTACTGTCGACTGAAGAAATTAACTAAAGGGTTTTAGTTGCTACTGTAGATTGACGAAACTGACTGAATGGTTTGAAGTTGCTACTGTTGACTGAAGAAATTAACTAAAGGGTTTTAGCTGCTACCATAGACCGAAGAAACTCACTAAAAGGTTTGAAGTTGCCACTGTTGACTGACGAAATTAACTAAAAGGTTTTAGTTACTACTACAGACTGAAGAAACTCACTAAAGGGTTTGAAGTTGTTAGTGACGATAATGCTAAAAGATTTAATGTTGCTGTTTTCGACTGACGATACCAAAGTAATGGTTGTAGATGCTATTGACTTTCCGATGAAACTAAAAGGTTTGAAGTTGCTGTTATTCTCACCGATTTTTGGTCTAAAGAGGACACCGGGCAGCGTTTTTTTTCCGTACAAATCTATTACCCAATATCCTCTTTGGATTTTGGCACTACTGCTAATATTTTTGAACTGAAAACTTCTTTAGCACCGTTGTGATTTGAACTCGATGGAACGAAAAAGCGGCACTAAAAAGAGACAAACACATACATTTTTTTTTAAATGTAATATAGATATCGACCACTACGTGCATGTCGGTCCGTTTTGCTTTTTTGATAAATCCTCCAAAATTCGTTAAAATTGCCTCGTTTGAACGCCATCAAAAGACGTTTACGTAAACTACACAAAGTATTAAAAAAAAAGCAAAACGTACGAACATAGAGAATTTTTTCTAAGACAGTTAGTAAAAAAATCTTAAAAATCGGTCCAATTTTGGAGGAGTAAATTGGGAAATACAAAACCTCCATTTTGATGATTTTATTTAGGTATTATCAGCCCTAGGTGCAGTTGTCCCTTTCGCTCAATATTCGGGGGAGTAAGAGCGACAGTGAAAGCAGCAGTTTGGTAAAATACCTATTCTTCAAATTTCTCGGCGACCGGGTTTCCTCTAAATATCGTAAGCAAAGCTATTATTATTCCTTTCTCAACGTTACGTTGGTATGTATGTCTCATGATCTTTGTCAATTATCAGTTAAACGTCTGTCTATTATTATAATAGCACTGTTTTAAAATCGTTTAAACAGTTCCACTTCATTATTGCGTGGCGTAGTTACAGCCTGCACGCGATGCTGTCATGGTTCTCGAAAAAATGTGTTGCAAAAAAATAAATGTTTGTTAATAGTCGTATTTTTGGGGTAGAGATGCACCAACTCGTGTGATAGAGTAGGTAGTCAAATAACGCGTTTATTTGGCACCCAACGTGGAATTTTGAGCCTGACCAATTGCGTATGAACTATTCTAAATTATTGTGGTCGGTTTGAAAGTTCATATATTTCACGTAACTAGTAAATGTATATAGTTCTTGTAAAATATAATACAAATCTAAACAACCAGTCTTATTATTTCTTCAAAATAGGCATATTTACTTTGGGGTGTCATCATTAATTTAATGAAAAACAAATACCTTTGTATAACACCACTATTTTATTAACTATATCAACATGTTTCGAAAACTATGTTTTCTTCGTCAGGATAATAAGTCAATAATAAATAACAAAAGACAAACAAGTATAGACTAATTAGAACATAGACAAAATATTAGAAAGGAGAGGTGATTAATTACCTAAAATATATCATAAAAAACAATTATATAAAATAAAATATAAAAATTATTTTAGAATGGGTAAAAAATTACATTAACATAATAAAAAATCTTTTAAAAGGAAAACAAGAAGTCTAAATAACAAAATAAATTATTATAAATATAAGTATTAATACGAAAATAAATTTAAAAGATGGCTATTTTTAAAAAACGTTTGGTTATTTATAATATTTAATTTACTATTAACACTTTTTTTAATTTCTAAAATTTCTAAATTATCTAATTGTATACCCGTTGTGTTAGTGTGTAAAATTTTTAAACCTTTATTAATATCAAAAGAATGACCTGTTTCCAAAATGTGGTTTGCAAATTCTGAATAATTATTATTATTTAAACATCTTAGATGTTCCTTAACTCTAATGTTAAAATTTCTAGAAGTCTTCCCAATATAAAAAAAGTTACAATCATTACAAATTAATTTATAAACCCCAGATTTGTTCAAAAACACACCTTTGTCCTTGTTATTTAATATATAATTTTTTAATTTGTTATTGGCGTAAAAAGCTGGTTGGATATTATCTGGCATGTTTTTAATTATCAAATTTGAAGTGTTATTATTTAAAAATACAATTTTTCTCCAATTATTATTCTTGTCTAAAAGTCTTATTATTAATTAATGTGATTGTGCAGATTTTATAGTTAGCATTTAATCAGTTATAACAACCAACCCAAACATTATTTTTCAATATTGGTATTATAAGCCATTGGTATTATGTAATAAATTGCAATCTATTATCAGGTTTCATCTGTGGTTTCCATTTTCACATTCATTGCATACAAATTATCACAAAACCTGCATGAGAAACGCTTTGTGATTCCGCCCAAAGCCATGGACCTCTGTCACGGCCAGAAGACATCCACGTTCCGATTCTCGCTTTCCATTCGCTCTGTTAAGTTTTTTTTTACTCCAAATAATGTGTTTGCCTAACGACTTACTTAATTTACCGCCTATTACGCTCTCTTAACCCTTTCGGACTCGAAAACGCCTTTTTGTTCGATTTCGCCGAGCGCCTGATCGTTGATGTTTTTATCTCGTCCAACTTTCTGATCGCGTTTGCTATTTCGGCTTCACTGCTCTCATCAATTAATACTCTTTCAGACTCTTATTACGTCTGATATACATATTTACACAAATTATAAGAATAATTTGCGTGGCATTTAACATAATTGTCTTACATTAATTATTTGATTTGAGTTTCAATTTCAACGAATTGTTAGTCCGATTTTTGCCACAGAAAAAAAAAATTGATAAATAAAATTATTTATTTACTTTTATTTAATTACTTTATTTTTTTAAATTTTATCAAATTACTAGCTGATACCCGGAATGCGTTGCTATGCCATTTAAAAAAAAATGTTTCTCCCTGCGTGTCCTTTCCCATTCGTCCCGTTCCCCTTCCGCATCCCGTTCCTCTCCCGCGTCCCCTCTCCCTTCCCCCCCCCCCCTCACGCATTTTATACATTCAACGCTTTTAAATTCAGTTTTTAAACTAATATTGGAAAAATTGTTGTTTTTACTATCTTCCTCGCAATTTTTCCATATTTTCTCATCGTTTAAACCTTCCATGGACTACGACAAACATTTCAAAATCAAAATCAGCTAAATCGGCCCAGCCGTTCTCGAGTTTTAGCGAGACAAACGAACAGCAATTGATTTTTATATATATAGATTTAATTTAATATTTGAAATATTAAATTACTTTATCACCTGTGTGATAAAATATTAATTACTTTCGTGAAACTCGTGTTGTTCAACGACTCGGGCTCGTACGCTAAAAGCTCAAATGTATAGTTTAAAAGCGTGTTCACACACAGTTGTAATGATGTAGCTTGGCCTATTTCAGCTTATCGCTCGACATACATTCCCAATGGGAATATATGGCGAATGAAATGCTGAAATAGGCTAAGCTACATCTTTTATAGCTGTCTGTGAACACGCTCTTATTCCTGTTATTGTTTTGTGTTAAATACAGACATACAAGAAACATATTATATTTTATTCTTATAAACCTTGACTTTAATGATATACTTTTCGTTGTCTACTGTTCGGCTCATAAAGCATGGGCACATATTTTTACGTGCTTAAATGCGTTGCGACATTGTCTTTAAATGTGTTGCGACACACATAAAATTGTACGTCCTCATTCATTATACTTTGGCTTTAATTCTTGACATGCACAGTGCATAATTATTACCCCACCAGCCGGAGGTCTTAATACTTCCATTGTACCAACAGGGCTAATGCGCATGGAAGCACACACAGTAAAATTTCATAAAAAAAGACTTTTTTGTAGTGGTATAAGTAATATCGTAACAATAACTAATCTGGTTCATCCAGATCAGCCAAGATAACTTGTGTCTACTTAAATATAACTTTTACACATACTAAATATTTCGTCAAAAACACAACGAAAGTCTTGTGATATTCGTAACATCGTAAAGATTATCTAGCTTCTACTGATGTAAGGCATTTAAACCAGTGTCTATGTGCTTATGAGCAAATTCAATTTAAACCACCGTTAGAGAATAAGATCCCGAGCATGTTTTTAAATCCCGGGATTACAGGATTTTCGATGCGTAATCCCGGTACTATCCCGGGATTAGGAAATGTGGTTAATAATTGAGATAAAATAAAATAAAAGCATAGATAGTAAGTTCTTAAACATTATTTATTAATATTGTTTGTTACGCAGGACAACTTAACTATACTAATTTTATAAATGCGGAAGTGCGTGTGTTTGTTTGTTATGCTTTCACGCCTAAACCACCAAATCGATTTCAATAATTCTTTCACCAATTAAAGCTACATTATATGTGAGTAATATAGGTTGTATATAATGGTAAGCTCTGGCGTTATGAAATTATAAATGTCAATATATTATATTTATTATACGTTTATTGTCCCTTACAAAAGCGAGTTATTGATAACGTCAGACGAAAAGCAGAACAGATTGTCTTGGTAACTATGTTGATATATTTGCGGGAAATTTTATTTCAGGCGTCGTAGTTAATATCTTCTATAGAAATAAAAATGAATCTTCGAAATGTTTGTACGCGCATAACTTCCGAACAAGTCAAGGCGCAACGGATTAAGGAATGCAAACAGACCTGATTGTGGCAATCCCGAAAATCCCGAGATTAGCCAAAGTGCAGTCCCGGTATTTTCGGGATCGAAAATGGGCCGAGATCTCGGGACCCCGGGATTCGGGATTGTATTCTCTAACCACCGTTGTACCAATGGGACTATTACCCATAGAAGCATCTAAATATTTCGTCATAAAAACAACGAAAGACTTGAGGTATTCCTGACACCGTAAGCTTAAGCTAGTTCATCTAGATGTGCTAAGATTAGACATTTAAAAATTTTAATCTGTGGGTTATGTTTATTAGCAAATCAAATTTCATTATTTTGCCTTGGGCCGTTCATAGGCTTTGATCATTAGTCAGATCACGTGATATGAGATTTTCAAGGTTTTTAAGTTGGTTATTATTATTCCGGCATCAACTAGGCGGTGTGAAGGCATTATGAGTGGCAGCTGTCTTACCAGATACAAATATGGCGTGACAATGGCTTGCGTGCTTATTGTTTTATACTTATAAAAATCATTTTTCATCTTACCTGTACCGGGTGTAATCCTTCGCCGTCTCAAATATCATATATTATTCATGTAGGAGTTCGTCGCATCAATCACACGGATTTATAAATTATATTTCTGACGTCCAACGCTGGTTTCAAACATGGCTATAGGAACTGATTGAACTTTTCGTGATCATCAATCGTGTCCTGGCTGACTAAATCATGCATCACAGTTGGAAATCGTCAACTTTAAGAAACTTTTTACGCTGACGTGACGGCTAGACTTGGGCGATTCCTGATCAGGATTTTAGTTCTCCTGATTTTAGTATTCCTGATAGGGTTCATGGGGTGAGGTTTGTCCAGGTCTTGGCGGCGGATGCATCTGCCACCAGCTGATTGGCGGGCCGGATCTAGAGAGACTGGTTGAGGAAGGTCTTTTGACCTTTCCAGCCGGACTCTCTCGATCCATCGCCTTGCACTGCAGTTGGAGGGATGGATTCATACGTCCGTCACTCCTGGACACACTGACCCCCAGATTCCTACCCACCCCTCACACCTTTTTCCTTCCCAGAACTTCCTTTCCTTTTCTTCCTTAAAAATACCCTCCACACAGCATCCCTGAGGGAAATTGTTCCCCTGTATGGAGGTGATGTAAAAAAAAAAATAATTTAATTAATTGCAAGTAAATGATCATTTTTAATGTCGTATTCAGCTAATACTTTGGTTGTAAGTTATAAAAAAAAAGATAAATTCACTTCAGTAGATGGTACAGCACAACATGATTTGATTATAATAAAAGTAAATAAGTAGTCTAAAATTCGCATTTATTTTAAATCCTTAAAAGGAAATTGTGATTCCGAAACAGGTCGGAGAAATACTAGAAATAGAAAGTCAATTTTTGAAAATTTTCTAAAAGTGTAATTGATTTTAATTTGATGATACCGATTTGTTCTCGATGTCAGCATTCTGTATGTAAAGTGTCAGCGTTGTAATACAAGTGCTTGGCCGTGAATTTCATTATATGTCTCTAGGTATTACAAAAATCAATTTACGGTTGACACAATACTTATTTTATAGGGCTTCTCAATTACGCTACCAGCAATACAGCAACCATATACAACAATTAAACTTATATAATGTAAATTATTTCTACTGCGTTTCTTTTTCTGAAAATTCACCTCAAGAGTCTTACAATAATAATGAATACCTTCTTCAAACGGCCTAAAAAACTTATGAACTAAAATGAAAGCCAAATTAATAATATAATAAAATATTAAAGTAATCTAGCCCGAGATAATTATTGCTAATACTGCTAATAGCCAAATAACTATAAATTCAATCGTCAAAGACGACAGAGCAACAAATATGGAAAAACCATATAAATTGAATAAAATCCTTGTTGACTAGCCTCCCTCTTCCCCCGTATGTTATGTTTATAAACTGTAGATTATGAAGCATTTGTACCAGTCTGAAGATGGCTTTAACAGGCTGAAACTGGTTATGGTCACAAATAAATTAAGTGTAAATAAGTTTTATATGTGTTTTATCATAATGGAATTCCACCACGCTTTGTCAGTATCAAAAATAGAAATATTAGAAAGCCAAATTTAATTAATTTTTAAAAACTAACTGACCGTCACTTTCTGTCACCGTCTGGTCTCCCTGGGGTGGTGGGGTAGGCAAGTGGTAGTGGGACCGCCCGACAACTCGATCTTGCACGCATACTCTAGTATTTGATTCACCTGATCATACCATATCTTCTTCGGGCGTCCTCTAATTCTTCTTCTATGCATGCTACATTGTAATAATACATACCTATAACTAACAATCCATAAAAACCCATCCGTTGAAAAATGATTGTAGATTCTCAACCGGAAAAGACAATGTTATTAAATATTTATGTTTGTTTTCTCTGTCCTTGTGTTTATTGCATAAATATTTCCTATTCATTCACCATTATTTCAAATATCGCATTATATGTATAAACACATCTCTCATATAAACCGTGTCATGGTTCGTAATACCTATGTGTGTGTGTGTTTTAGGTTTGCGTTTCTAATTTGATTACCGTGTTCTACAAAATTCCTCGAAACGAATGGAGAAATTTCTAAAAATTCCGCTTCTGATCGCAATTTTTGCGTGCTTTTGTAATGAACTTTTTGGGTCCGGTTTCTGATTATTATTTCGTCATCCGTGTCGGGCATCCTGTTTCTTGTACCTTCCATTCATAATTATTGTTCATTTTTTCTCTCCGGTGCAATGTTCGCATCTTACGTATGTACAAATCTGCGTGTTGATTCGTACGTGCAACTCGTAATTAAACGCATTCCTGATTATATGCCTGTGTGATTCAATGTTTGATATAAGAACTCTTACTTAGGTAACAATAGTGAATTGTTCATATGCCACGCTGTCTCATTTTATCTATAAATAAAATCCACCATATTATGACTGAAAAGAAAAAATTAAATCAACTTACCAATGTTCTATAATACGTAACTAAGAAAAAAACAGTCAAAATCGTGGGACATGACAAAAAAGCAATGTACAAAATTTGACTAAAATTATCACTTACCTATCTAATATTTAATTAATCATAAAACCATGCTCTTTCTTTCTGTCTGTAAAAACAAAAACAACCAAACGACTAAATAAGGTCAAATTAAGGTTTTCTTTTTTTTTATCATTTTACAATGCAGGGGAGGTCCTTGTACCTCGGGACATTTTTTTTAACACCTTTATTTTAATAGATGTTGATAAATTATTCTAAACTTATGATTTAAACCCATCAATATTTAATAACCTTACATTTATAAGTAAAATAAATTGCTTACTTAATACAATTTGTGAACTAATTTCAGAAAAGTAAAAATTTATTTTTGTCCCAAGGTACAAACAAGACTTGTATTTTAGGACAGTAATATTTGTTGGGTTCGTAAATGATTTCGACATTTTCTGATTCTTTGTGCTTCTTTACGTAACGACCAATTAGGGTCTTCGATACCTTAAAGACTTCCGATGCTTTTCGAATCGACATTTGTTGATCGATATCTGTTTGACGAGCATTCATAACATTTTCCCTGTACGGTTTGGACCGGGTCACTTTGTTTTTACTTCTGAAAAGTGAATAACAAATAAATTACTTTAAAAAAATTGTAGATTTCACCTCGTAAATGCTTGGCTTGTAACATGGGACAGTCCCAAGGTACAAAAATGTATGTTTCTCGGGGACCAAATTCCTGCCCTGATGACTTAAATTGAAAATTAAAGACACTAAAATGATATGATTTCCGTTAAAATACTGTATTATAAATGCGTGTACTTATTAACTAAAACTTAATTCAATCACTTACCTTAAATCAAATGCACAAAATCATTAAAAATGGTAATTAAAAATAGTTTGCACGTACAAAAACACCGTCCTTCACTGAACGCTAATCAGGAATCAAAATCACTTCAGGAATCAAAATGGCCGACTTTATTCATGGCCTTTTATATGTTATACGGAGAGAGATAATATAGATATAGATTGTGCTACAAGTACTTTCGCGCGGCAATATTTTGGTCGTATTATGGTCGTCCTGAGGTACAAGGACCTCCCCCATATCATAACCCAATGTGTGAGAAGACGGCTCTCAAGGAGTTGTGTGAGCATTTGCATTGCTATATCTTTATACTTAATTATTCAATGTTGTAAATACTCGGTTATTTATGCCTTCGTGCGCCTTTCAAAATAATTAGATAAGATCTAAGCCCAAATCAATGACCGTGATATTTTACTCTCGAATACAAATTAAGCATTATTTCGGAATCGGTAGGTAGGTTTTACGATGGTGGATCACACCACTGATCACTGATCACTCACCTGCTGTAATTGAAGAGCTCGTGGCCATACCGTATCCACTTAGTTTAAACTGCGATAAACATAATATTTATTGTTACTGAGCCCGACGATTTTCCCTGCCTTCTTGCGAAACACCAACGATGGATTAACCTGACCTTAAAATCTGCTTTAGATTTACTTTTAATGAACACGTTTCTCACGTAATTTGACATTGGAGAACAATTTTTAAGACTATTGTTGATAAGTACTTACTTCATGCTTTTTAGACCAGGGGTTAATTACGCGAAATAGAGTAAAAAGTAAAACGTTAGGTAATGCTCATTAGCACATTCAATGGCGTGAAGGTTTAACCAAACGGATTCGTGGGGTGAGTGTCTAGGTCTTGGCGGCGCATGAGTTTGCTTGACTCTCTCGACCCTTGTACACACCCCACGACCCCAGATCCTAACCACCCCTCACATATTTTTCCTTCCCAGAACTTTCCTTCCTTCCTTTCCATAAAAAGACCCTCCCACACAGCATCCCCAAAAATGACATAAGCCCTGGGGGGAAATATTTTTCCTCAGGATTTGTGGGCTTAGGTAAAAAAAACTTTTAATAATCAAGAATTGACTAAGTACCTATCAATTTTTCCTCTTTTTCAAGTTTATGGTAAATGGTAATTGGTTTTTGCTGTTAGGCCCCGCGGGCGGCTTTTGTTTCAGCTTCTCCCAGTTAGTGTTTGTGTTTGACCATTTTATAAATCCAATGGGAACTGGTTTCAAAAATACCATGTTCCTCGGATCCACTATCATCGAGTGATAGTCACCGGTACAAAGTAACCGTGAGAGGCAATGACGTCATATGTAATATATAAGAGATACTACTTTTTTACGAATTCGTGGTAGTTATACCTAGGGGGACTCGTTCCCGTCCGATTTTCTGACGAAAGTGACGACATCTTGTGACGAATTCTTGAATTCAATATCGAATTACAACGGTAGTTTTGTTTGAAATTCCACGTACACAGATGTTACTTGTGGCGCGACGCGTACGGCGTGGCGTCAACATGCACTCGAAACTGGGTTCTGAAATTCAACCACGCAGACGTTACCCTATTAATACTGTTCGATTCAGAATTAAATATATTATGGTGAGTCTGATAGTAATAAAGTCCTTCATTATTGCATACCGCTTAAAATGATGAAAATTGATGGAATTCAAATGTTGACAGATTATTCGTTAATACAGGAATGTTTGTCTTTCTTTGAAAAGAAAATTAAATGAATGATAACTTAAGTTCCAGTCGTCTATATTTTTTTTTCCATAACTGTTATACATATCCCTTGTTAGAAGCCTAATGGAACATAACTCCATAGTCTGGTCGCCCTTCTACAAAATTCGTATTCATAATGTTGAAAGAATTCAAAGAAAATTTCCACGTTACGTAAATTTTAAATTTTAAACATCCCTTTAGAGAACATAAATTACCCGTCTTTAATGAATATGTTAAATATTCCAACTTTAGAAAACAGACGAAAAATTAACGACCTAACCTTTTTATTAAAATCATTAAATTCTAAATTCAACTGTTGTGAACTCCTGCAATTGATAAATCTACACGTACCTACACGATCTACTAGACAAATATTAACATTTCATACACACACATCTCATTCCAACTATAGTTTGCATTCTCCAATACAGCGTGTACATATCCTTGGTAACAAATATTTAAACAATATGGGTGTATTTGATAATAAATTAAATTTATCAAACTTTAAACGACGTATGTGACAACTATGTATTCCTACTTCTTAAACCATCTTTACCTCTATTTTTACTTACCATATATTCTATGTTACCTGCTTTGTGTCAACTCTTATATTTTGTTTCTTATATTTGATGTTATTTCCTATACTTTATCAAAAACATGTACCGCACTATATGTAAAAGCTCTATGGGCGTTTAAATAAATAAATAAATAACTGATCTAATGTAGGTTTCTACAGCCATGTGCACCAAAATTCTAAGCCAAAGAAATAATATTTTTATTGCTCGCGTCAGACCGGATCAAAATTCAACGCATCGCGGCCCCGCGCTATCCTGTTCGCGATGCTCGCTGGAAATTTTCACTTAATTACTCGTGTTGCCTGGTTGCTGGTAGTTAGTGTTAGTGACCAGCAATGCTAATCAGTATTCAGTGTATAATATAATATATAACGGCTGCGATGCAGGCCCCGCCACGCTTCTTGACTCCTGGTTTGCTGGCTAATCATTTTTAATAATCAACTCTTGGTCGGTAGCTGTAAATAAGTATAAACTAAAACATCGAGCGTTTTGTGCAGGGATCCATGATGTTTTTTAGCACGAAAGGGGTGAAATGATTATCATCGTGCTGTCTTGATGCTGAAAGTACACTTCTCCTTCTGTTACATTCGTGCTTTATAATGTTTATGAATTCATGCCACTTTTTACCGCGAAAAAGATGAACGACGAACGTATTACCATCATAGTTACGTTTTTTTTTGCATTAGCCCCACACAGGGCCTACGTCATCTTTGGGGATTTGGGGTTTGGTGATTTAGCAGGGGTGCTCGGGCTCATGGGGTGAGGTTTGTCTAGGTCTTGGAGGCGGATGACCAGGATACACTGAACCCCCGATTCCGACCCACCCTTTAAACCCTTTTCCTTCCCAGAATTCTCCTCCATTTCCTTTCCTTAAAAAAACCCTCCACACAGCATCCCCAAAGATGACATAGGGTGCCATCCATAAATTACGTCACACCTTAAGGGGGTGGGGGGAGTACAGAAGTGTGACATTGTGTGAAAAGGTGTATGGGGGGCCATCAGCTCCGTGACGTCACATGTAAAAATCTAAATTATTAAAACCCAAAAAAAATTTTGATGTGATTTTGCAAAATATGTGACGTCACACTAGGGGGGAAGGGGTCTCACAAATGTGACGATGTGTGACAGGGACGGGGGGGGGGGGTTAAAAAAATCATGAAATTCGTCAGACGTAATTTATGGATGGCTCCTAGGCCCTGAGGGAGATTATTTTCCTCTGGGCCTTCTGTGTGGAGCTCATGTACAAAAAAAAATGGGTAGGGTCTTTTTAGGGAAATTAAGAAGAGGAAGTTCGTGGAAGGAAAAAAGTATGAGGGTGGGTAGAAATGCGGAGGTCAATGTAACCAAGGGTGACGGACGTATGCATCCATCCCTCACGCTGCGATAGGTCGGGAGAATCCAGCTGAGAGGTCAAAATGTCTCCCTCAACCAATCTCTCCCATGGGCAAATGCCTCCACCGCCAAGACCTAGACAAAGTCACCAAACGTTGCGAATCTTTTGGGGTGACCTTTGGCAGGGTGTTGGTTACTCAATAAATAGTTCCCGGAGCGGCGGTACCCATACCTGCCTCCCAAATTGGTTCCTGCTGCTGATAGCTCCATTGTATCTTCTGTCGTTCAAGCGAAAGGCGGAGAGGTTAAATCAGCCGTCTGCCTTTAGGAACCATTGAATCGAACCAAAGGATGTATCAAAAATGGTTCCATAACAACTCAACTCAATACCTCTTTGAAAAAACATTACAAGCTCTAAAAAAAAATTGAAAAGTAGTTTCCAACCAGTAGTAGTAGTAACGAACCAGTAGTTAGTAGTAACCAATATTTTATATAATTTATTATATTTTAATGACTTTTCAAAGGAAGTGTTGAGTTGAATTCATTCTGAATTGTCCGGTCACCGTCGAAAATAATACTTTGAAGAAATCGCGAACTACTTGTTTAGATCTTGCAGTAATACACCAGAAAGCTTGTTCAAATATTGTCGATATCGAGTGGTCTTTTTCGGCATACACAAAAATTAATACTCGTCAACGACAGATAAACATTGATTTTGCTTATTAAAAAATAATTATCATTCCAGCTTTATTTTCGTGCTTATTTTCAATTTTCTAGAGCGAAATTATTTTAAAAAGTTTTTATTGCCCATCAATCCGTTTTTATGACTCGCATTAATTTCCTTCTTTACCGGTCTGAAAATGCCTAATATCAGTGTTAACCAAATTCCGATTCTATCTCTTATCCACTTATCCAGTATTGATGCACACTGGAGAATAACACTGGCTCCTAATGAAGAATCATTCACAGAATCTTAAAGCTTATTATTTTTTTTGTTTTGTTTTACTACTATTATTACCTTATTATATTTTTTCTTTCATGTACAATCATATCCACCTGCTTTTCTTTTTCTTTCAAATATTTTGTGTATGTATTATATATATCCATATGGAATGTGTGGGACTGCACTTTCCTCCCCACATACTGGAATAATCATTTATTATTATTATCTGTTATGATTGATTTAGGCATTTGTCAAGTGTAGCTAACAGATTTAATATTCAATTTACAAATAATTACTGCATAGCTACGGGTAAAACCGTCACACTATTGTTGAAAAAAATAATAACAAGTTACTTTACTTATGTTATAATCTTCACTGATAAATATGTTTACATCCTATCTCTACTATCTGTATCCCTGATACATAATTACTAGCTTATTACTATATTTGTAATGCGTTTTTTTATTTGGCTAAGTATGGGTCAGTTATAATTTTCATGACAACCAATAACCAAGCTCAATCTAAGGAAACAGAAGTGTGTTGTGAGCGTATTTGGGTTCCCAAAGCTATATTTTTCCATACGAAAATTGAAATTTATCAAATATTTTCAAATCGAAATTCTTTCTTGAACAGATAGAACAATTTTATTGCACCGTCTGCCTTTGGTGTCTAGGAATTGAGAGGTCTTATCCAAGTTAGCGTCACCAGGACCCTTAACATGGTCGATTGATAAGGATTGTATCGATAACTTTCGGTAACTTCTCATCAATCCCTAGCATGACTGCAGATCGCCAACGAATAGATAACAGTTCTAAGAATGACTAAATATTCTTAATACATATTTTCAACGTCAACTGTTGTTTGTACATTAGCTATCTGCAGTTGTCCTAGGGAAAAGCGATAGATATTAGCATTTATCGATACAGTACTTATTGATCGCACTCAGTGGCGTGTAGCTAGGAGGGGAGGGGTGCTACCCGACCGTGAAAAACAAACTTACGAGGGTAGAATATTGCCACAAAAATATTTTACCCATGAACATTGTCATCTGTGTCATTTACCCATGAACATTGTCATCATTTCATTTCTTTGGTACATTGTGAAGTGAATTGGTACTTGTTGATTGACGTGAATTAGTGAGAAATTTGTTATTCTGTTGGTGTTTTTAAAAGTGTTGAATGACATCTTTCAAAAAACAAGATAATTGGATTGGATAGTTCATTTTTTGTAATAAACGATAGCTAATAAACGCAATACCTGAATACAGTATAGCAGAATCGATCGATAACTGGCTGAAAAAAAATAATCAATCATCTGTATGTTGTTTCTGTATTTCATTCTTGTTTGTACTTAAATAAATAATTAATTAATAATAGGCAATTTGGAGAATTTCGTTTTTACACATTTGACTGGGGTAGTTTCGTCGTTAATTTGTCGACCAAAAGTAAGAGCGCCCTTAAATTTCGTTAAGTTGTCGATTCTTTCTTACATTACTAGCGCCGCCATTTAATTAATGCCTTAATTATATCCTTCAATATTAGGACATTATCCAAAATCTAGTTTGAGGATTACTAATTCTTGGGGTGACAACCACGTTCATTCTTGGGGTGACACCATGACACCTTGGGTGCCATTCATGCTAGCTACGCCACTGATCACACTTCTAGGGATTATTCTTGTTCAGTGAGTATAATATAAATCTAAGCGTTGTAATATTTTTCAGCAGCGGATGCCGAATGGCCTTACAACTATTAAAATTTTTACCAAAGTCGGCCTTGTATTCGAACGTCTTCAGACAATTACCATTTTTTGTTCAGTGTAATTATTTTTATATTTGCTGTTTGCTCCGTCATTTAAGTCTTTTTCCTGCATTAGTTTTGCTAACAAAATTTTACAATTATTAAATATTATATACACATTACAACATCTAAATGAAATCTGTTTTCTGAAGCAGTCAAAACCTCACCATTCATGAAATTTCAACAATTTTTCTGTCAGGTTTTGCCAGTTCAACTCAACTATTTCACCTTCAACTTTCCATCACGAGCTATGAAGCTTTTATATATCTATATTACCGTCAAAAATAAGACAGGACGCCACATTGTTAGTTTTCAATTGTACAATATGAAAAAAAAAACTGTAAAAACTCAAACTGAGTGGTAAAGTTACTAGTTACTAAAGTTACAATTACAGTAATAAACTTATTTATAAAATTCTAGAAAGTTACATTATTTTTTTATTTGCAAAGGGACATTTTATTCTATTATCCCCTCGTATTTACATTCACTCACGTGAATGAACATAACGTGATCCTTCTAACAAATTATGATAATAATACAGGTCTTTCTTTACCTTGCCAAGGGTAGAGCAAGAAGAAGAATAAAGAAGAAAAGAGCAAGAATAGAAGAACAGAAAGAATATATATTTTTTCTTCAATCGTAAATAATATAACAGACAGAGGCTTCTGAATCAACACCATTAATTTAACCGGCAAAGCAATACTACTGGCTTTCGTTTCTCCCCTCCAGGCAGAATAATATTGATCAAGGATTTGTTTGTCTTACCAAGGGTCTGCATAAATCTGTCACTTCACTAAGTCAAAGATAAATATTATCTTCGTTGCTAATTTTTAAGCTTCATATTACTGTTATTTCGGCACTGAAATCCTGTTGATCGAAACTTACTTAGTATGATTTTGTAAGATTCATTTGCAGTTTTCTGAAATCGTCTGTTTTTCTTTTCATTGCTTTTTAATTTACTTTTTATCGCTATGTAATCTGCAAATAATAATTATTCTCCACTATCAATTTTACCGAAAGTAAACTTGTCAATATTCAACGCTTGTTTTTGAGATTAATTCATGAAAATGGATGACCTTGTGTAGCGTTAAGTGAAGCATTCCTTTAATAACGTTGGTTACACCGATGACGTGAAAATACAAGACATATTCATACTAATCGAACAAAAATCTAGAAAAGGGTAACTATTTAAAAAATGCAAATTTAAAACTGAAATAGCTGCATGAACCGCCCTCTAAAGTATGTCCACTGGACTCGGTTCAGTGAAACTGCGCTCGTTGTCTCAGTAACGTATCCTCTGTTAATTCAACTAAGGGTTAGCACCTTTCATTAGAGCACATCATAGACGTTCAAATTCTTCTATGGTGTACATGTGTTCTTTGAATGGCCATCCTTTTCACAAGCGGTGAAACATTTTTGTTCGATCAGTATGAAAATAACGTGTCTTGTATTCTTATAATGTCATTGTTTAAACGTTAAACCGATGTTTTAAGGTTTAGCGATCACCTTGTTTATTTGGAAAAAGCAGTGCAATTACCCAAAGAAACTACACAATGAGAGCTACTTCTTAAGTTTTTCACACCTGCAAATAATCCTTAGAACACCTTATTCGGTTAATAATCTACTGTCCCAAATTTATACATACTATACATATTCACAATCATTTCGTATGTTTATTAATCTATGTTAACTCGTGAATTGGCTTCATGTATTGGATATGTTGACACTGACACTCCATAATGAGTTTAACTGTAAATAGCATAGTTAATCATTGCATTAGGTGCAACACACATTGCATTGCGTTGCATTGGCTAGATTTGTCGCGTGTGGGATGACTCATATCGTCATGTGGGAAAGTTATAAGAACATTTTACTACGCACGTATAATCTAAGGTCGTTCACTTTTAAATACATCCTCTGACAATTTTCTATTTCGACGCAGTGGGAGTTGAAATTATTTATAGATGCTTCAACATTTGTAAATCTATGATCATCCATATCTCACACGCCTACATTCTTCACTAATATTATTTATTTCCAAAGAGATGGAAGGTTTTTATAACATTAGTGAATCGTTTGAAAGGTGTAGAAATATCTGTCTAAGATTTCTTTCAAATGTCTTTAAAAAAATTATTATTTTACTGCCATCGTATGGTTAGGCCGTCGTCCCATGGGTTGGTAAGGAATCGACAAAAACTGTGTGCTGTAAGGAAGCGGTATTCCGAGAGCCCATTGATCCATATATTTGTAGGTACTTCCCGTATACAACTTGCGGAAACTACGTGGTTTCAGTGGACGCTCGATGTTTATCGCACCACCGCCGATATAACATAACAAACTTCCAATAATTACTTTTTTCAATAACATTTACTTGTGTTTAAAAACGCTTTTAAAATATTTTTACAAATTTATTATTTAGGCACATATAGTAGTATCACAAAAAATTCCACAACCTCGTCGTCACTTGATGACTTGATACACGATAGTTTGTAATTGTTTACGTGTTTCTCAGTCTTCCGTCAAATTCAATTTACATTTTTTTTTTTAAGTTTTCTTTATTCATTAAAATGTTTGTTACATGAATTTTATGATTTTTCGACCACCATGCTAGGCACATACATTAGTAGTAAATTACTTGTTACAATGATATCCGTGAGTTAATTTGACAAATGAGAGAATGATGATATTCAGCGTGAAGGCGGCGAATGCGAAAACAGAAGTCTGCAATACCGACAATTTACTGAACTACAAGCTACAAAATGATTACTTGACAGCTGCCGTAGAGACCTTGCAGGATACACCGCGCAACATTTCCCGCATAAAGATGCGAGTACTGTAAAGACAGTACTCGGTTTATGTCGATTACTTACCTACCCATGGGACGACGGCCTTAAATTTTATTTATGGTTTTGTAAGCCGCGTCATCTCTCCATGAAACATCATTTATATATTTCGCTACGCGAATAGTATTCCACACAATATGACCTAAACCAATTATTCTGAGACTCGTATCATATTTCGTGTCATTAGTAACAATATCCAACATTTGGTGAGCAATATCATAAGTACAACACCAAGGTATTCACCAAAATCAAAACTACGAAAAAGAAGAAGGAATTTTTATTTTATTATTTCCTCCCATTCCCTTAGATAATATTGTAATATGCACCCATGAGGAAGTAATCTATTTTTTTTATCGCTTGTCTGCTCCACCCTGATTACTTTGAAGCCAATTATGGATTTCGTCATTAGCATTTAAATTTGCGCTTTGTTCAGTAATGAGCGACATTACGTGTAATAATTATTAGGCAATGCCTGAGTCTCAATTAATTTGTCAAAATCCGCCATCTGCCTTCATTATTACCGCCAAATTCAATATGGTACACCACGTTTACATAAACGCCTCATACATATTTCGATTCGGATAGAAAACGGCTATCATTATTTTGAACGTTGGTCGGTCTTTTGTGCTCCAAAAACCCGCCTGAATTGCAAAGCTGTTACTATTATTTTGCTGTTGAATAATTGAATTATTCATTGTGGCCATATTAGAATAACACAACGGGAACAAAACAACCGTACACAAACAGTATACTCATTTTTCCATTGCGTCCATACTGCATATTGTATACCCTAGTGACTGCTGACCAGGCTGGATATTGGGTTAAAAAGTCATGCGATCCACTCCAGTTACTGCGATGGCTTAGATGCACTTGGGTTCTTGGATGTGTAACCAAGTTACAATAATTTCCTGTATTTCTACGATTCGTTAATGCTCAATACCCATTCTCAATTGAAAATACCTTTCGATTCTATTCGTTATTAACGTTTGTGACCTATTTTTATCATGAGTTCATTGTTAAACAACCCTATTTCCTCGTACACCCCTTAGTTACAGTTAGCCTTGTGTATTAATTCTGTCTTTATTATTAGTTTAACTTTTGTAGGAAGAGTTCTTCCTTAACCTGATGACATAGGAAGTAGATGTAGGAATAGACCTAGTTTACATAGACGTAGGAAGAGTTCTTCCTAAACCTGGTGACATTGTATTAGAATTTTGTGTTTAAACAATGCATTTATTTAATTTAATCTTATTAAGAGCAATTCACAATGTAACCGGTTTTTACGAACAAGCAATTTTTTTTTTTTTTTTACAGTTAATACCGCACAAGAGTCCCAACTGCTCCCGTCTGGAGCCAGTGAGACTATGGCATCCCCAATCGGGGTATGTTGTGAGGCTGAAGGTAGTGGGGAGGGGAAGGAGATAGGGAAGAGGAAGGTGGGGAAGTACCTGGCTATTCAGATCTGGTCACTAAACACGGCTAAAGCCATTTCAAGCAACGTTTCAATTCTGAATGGTGGTTAAGACCAGGGCGATACTGATAGTATCTTCCACTCTGGAACGTGCCGCAAATATACTATTTATTATTTTAAATGAATAAATTGTGAAATAACACAAATTAATCAAATAAAAATTATTTGCGCACGCCGGGTTCGAACCCGCGACCTCCGGATTGTGAGTCGAGAGTCTTGCCTCGGGACCACGGAGGCCGTCAAATATTTCCAATTTGTCAAGAAAGGCAATCTTGCTGCCCCTTCTAAGCCAGATGAAATGTGACGTTCTTTTGTTTGTATTAATCTGAAGAATTGACTTTATAGGTATGGTGGTTAATTTGTTAGTAAGTTGTTGTAATTGACTTTATAGGTATGGTGGTTAGTTGTTAGTATGTTGTTGTAATTGACTTTATGGGTATGATGATTAGTAAATTGTTGTAACACCCAATGTTACAACATTACTACCTATTGTTTTTTTTTATTACGTCATTATTTTAACAAATACAATTCATCCCATAAAGACGCTGATTTATCGTCGTGTATCTTGATTTATCGTTACTCTTTATTTGTCTTTATGTCATGATTGCGCGGTTCAAAAGATCCATAAATAATTTTTACGCCCAAGATAGTTATGGATGCTGCAAATTTTCATAAATGAATACCATGAATGGGCAGATAGTTAGTTAATCACCACTTTGCAGACGAAATATTATTGAACAAGAGCTAAAAAGCCAATACAACATATTTATCTACACGAAAGTTATGAAAAGCTAACGAAACCAACGACACAATTTCACAAAGTACGTACTTAACGAAATTCTTGGCTTCACAATCTTCATATTCAAATAACAATCAACATTATTCCTTCGTTATGTATATAGGTGGAGTGTCTGTTTGATGAGTGACTTATGGATTTAGTCATGGCACTGATTGTCGATGATAATGATTTATTATGTACTAGCGAGTTCCCATGCGTTGCAGTGGCCCTTAAATAAAGATATTGTTTCTCCCTGCGCCTGTTTGTCCTCTCCCACTTATCCCCGTTTTCCTTCCGCCTCCTATTCCCCTCCCGCATTTCCTCTCCACCTTCTTCGCCTTTCCACCTACTCTTCCGCTTCCACCCGTCCCGCGAACCCCCCATCCCTCGACCGCCTTCCCGCAAATCCCCCCTTTCATTCCCCTCCGCCTCTCCCGGATTCCCCACCCTCTCCCGCCTACCATCCCTACCGCTAAACATAATAATAATTAAATACACACGTTTTTTTCAAACAACTCCCGCGCCATCTACTGCAAAAATGTTTACAAATTTCATAACGACAGAGCTCACCAATATACACAGAAACCTTCGTGGTCGTGCATAAAATAACTCACCAAAGTTTCATCACAATCGGATGAATAGTATAGTTAATAATATCATAAAGCCAGAGCTCACTATTGTATATAGAAACCATCGCTGACATGCGCACATCAATTGACCAAAGTTTCATCGTGGTTTAGACACAAACAAAGAAACATTCATTTTTATATATTTAGATTACTGCTACATGTAAAATATAAGACCACTTCCGATTGCCTCAAAGGGAAGTGATGGAGATAAGATGGTACACCACTTCCTAAAGACTCCTCATTCTTTGGCCAAGACACGCGTTCTGCTATTAGTTCGTCAATTTATTCGTTTGAATCGGATCAGATCAAATCTCTCTGATATCAGGCGCCAGGTGCATTATGTAGTTAAAAGTGATTAAGATTTAAAAGCTACTGCTTAAAATTTCATTCCGCAAACGCGCTACTCTACTTTTTCCTATCTATGTATCTCCAATTGAATGGAAGAATTAAACTGTATGATTGAGGTAATTTAATGTAAGTATCTAGAAGTTTTTGGTCGATAAATAATATTAATTAAGGTTAATTTCCTATGTACTCGTACATGGCGATATTCGCGCTTCCTGTTCCGTTTACAAGTCACGCGGGCATACTCAATTTTGTAGAACTTTATGTTTTTGTGCCAAGTATTTCCTCTACAGAATCGTCGTTGTTATTTCACAAAATAATTAAAGACAAACCTTACTTGTAAGCGTTATTATAAAAAATCGAGTGCAATTCACACGCGGTAGAAGCGAATCTTTATCAAAACAATCTCAACCAATAGGAACCATGAAAAGTGAGATTATAATCAAAGCGGCCAATGAGCGCAGCTTGACGCTTCGTAGGTGCTGTAGGTAAGAAAGCTTTTATTCTATCTCATTCTCTCGTAGTAAATCCTATAGATGTGTGTGTTTGTCTCTTTTTAGTGCCATTTCCGTTTCATCCGTGTTTCAAATCATAACGGTGCTAAAGAAGTTTCACTTCAAAAAAATATAAACATAAGAAAGAAACGAAATAAATCAATATTACACAACAGATAAAGAGGAATGAATAAAGAATAAAGATATTTATTGAAGAAGAAGATAACTATAATAATCTAAACGAAAATATGAAAGAGAACAAGACAGAAAAATATGACTGTTTCCAATAAAAAGGGTAGTTGTCCATAATACGGAAAAAAATTATTAGTTGAAGATAATATTTTTTTAAAATTTGAAATATGAGATTGACAAATATGATAGCTTGACTAAGCGAAATTGGTTAGCGCACACGTCCCGGTTAGACAAGAGGTCTGGGTTCGAGTCCCAGTTGCGACCGGTCATTTTCTATTTTTCTTTGTCTTGTTCTCTTTCGTATTTTCGTTTAGATTATTATTGTTATCTTCTTCTTCAATGATACATTACATTGATGGGAATAACCTTCAAAAGTTATATAAAGAGAGTTTTTCTTATAAACAAATTAACGATTTTTTACATTAGCTCCACACAAGAGGCCCTGAGGAAAATAATTACCCTAAGGCCTATGTCATCTTTGGGGATGCTGTGTGAAGGGTCTTTTGAGGAAAGGAAGGAGATGAAGTTCTGGAAAGGAAAAAGGTGTGAGGGGTGGGTAGTAATCTGGCGGTCAATGTCTCTAGGAGTGAAAGACGTATGAATCCATGGCGATGTTAAGAAAGTCCTGCTGGAGAGGACAATGTCTCCCTCAACCATTATCTCCCGATCCGGCCTGCCACGCTTTTGGTGGGCACACGCATCCGCCGCCGAGACCCGAACAAACCTCACCTTATGAACCCGGGCACCCCTGCTAAGTCGCCAAACGTAGCGAACCACTTGAGGTGGCAAATAAGTCGCAAAAAAAATGTATATCATAATTACATTTTTTTTATTTATTGATTATTTATTTTTTCTTTATTCAATTCATTAAAAGTTACATAATTTAAACTTTTTAACCACCATGCTAGGCACACGCCCGTGTTATGGTGGCCGATTTTACAAATAGTGCATTAACATTTTAAGTATAGTGCGTTAGCATTTTAAATAAGCAACAATATAAGGGAATATAAAAGCTTATAAAATAATTTCAGAGAATATAAAATAGTATTAATTAAAGAAAATAAAGAATGAAAATGAGTATAAAATAATATAAATATAGTAAGAAGAAATTTAAAAAGTATGTAATTTAAGAATATCTAAAATCAATGTAAGTATTATAGAATAAGCAACAAAATAGTTATTATAGTGATGATGTATTATATATAAAAAATATTTTATCTTTCGGCTTTTAAAATGTTATTTATTTACAAAAACTTTAATGGTAGTATATGTAGAGGTGGTATATTTGAAGAAATTCTTTAAAGAAATTTCGCCCCTTTTCGAATATCCATTTTTGGACATTGAATGTAAAGTCAGTAATTGTACTAAATCTTGTGATGTCGTTATTTAGTGCGTTGAATATTTTAGGTGCGATGTATGAGTATTGTCTCTGTGAAAAGATGGTTTTGGGATTATGCATTTTCCATGCGTGAGTACACGCTAGTATGTATATCTTTTTGTGTGGAATTTATCAGACCATTTTTCCATATATGGATGAGGTTTTATGTGGAATTTATCAGACCATTTTTCCATATATGGATGAGAGCTATAGTATACAGTTGATGCAGATCCAATTGATAATACACCCAATGCTCAAAAAGTTTTCACTAATCACTAATATAATAATATTTTTTGATAGTCAATTACATCATTTCAAGGCCACAAGGTTTTTTTAACTTGCTGACATTTAAAAATGTTACATTTACAATATCATGCACGTTGTTATATTAAATATCAGAATAATTTTATTACGATCCTTCACACGTTCACTCAACCCGAACCCAAATAATTACACATCTCGGTATCTGTTACACTTCACATTCTGATTATTAATATTATTTTTACTATCAAATTTCAATTTTTCCAAAAGATACGAGCAGCTCAGATAGTCTCGAGTGAAAGATCTTATTTCATTATGCTGTAACTCAATCTAAAAGAGCAGCGAACGGTTCTTGAATATCATTTTTCTGGGTGCGATTCATGCATAAAAGCACTCGACCAAAACATGTTTGTTCTCAATGTTCAGCTGCTGGCTTCTTAGAATCATTATTGTTGGTTTTTTTTCCCAGAGTTCAATGTCTTTTGTCCAAAACTTGGATTGTTTGCATTTACATTTTATTAATATTTTGCCACAATTTTGAGTCATTTAAGAAATTAAGTAGCTAAGTGAGGCTATTTTGGTCATTAGATACTATTTTGTGACTTAAATGGCACGATGCAATCATTAAACATATTTTTTATTCTTCTTGAAATCAGGTTAATTGTTAAACGATTAGCGCTACTTCACAAAACCATTAATTATGGAAAGATATGAGATCATTAAAATTAAAAAAAAAAACTCTTAGTAGGTAGGTACCCTGAGTTTTTGTAGCAGAAAAATCAAGTTCTTTTTAACTTGAAGGAACATCTAGGTATCATGAATTATGACGTCAAATGATAATGGTTTATATCGTCTGACATTTAATGTTTTTAAGCGTGCATTCTTACGTCATTTTGACCTCATCGAATGGTGATGTAATAATGAAGTTCACGACGAGAGAACTGCGGGTGGTAGATAGAATAACCTTGGTTGGAGAATGCAAGTCGAAATGTTTTATAAGCGTTAAGGAAGTTGAACTTTGTGGATAATTTACATATTACTTGACAACCGTTGAGAGGTAGGTTGTATGAATTGCTGAAAAGTATATTATATAAAAACCAAATAAATACCTATTTGGCATCTGATCGAAAGTCACCTTTTAGAAAGCGGAAAGTGTTTTTTTAAGATAGATTTAGTCTTTTTCTTAACCCTAGAAAGATAATCTACGTCTTTGCGACGTGAGCAAAACATAAGTATTGCTGTTTTTTTATTTCGCAAGTAGCGCGCTATCTCAGTTAGCTCAGTTGCCGAGCAGAGCTTGCGAGGGGCGGCTGTTTCACCACGGTAAGTAATTACCTAGATACACATACACCATAAGTTCGAAAGACATATGATTATTTATCTTTTGTGTAACTTTCGGGCTTAAGATTTTTAAAAAAATATTGCTATTTTTAAGCTTGACGACTGATTAGCATTTAAACTTCCATAGAAATAACACATTATTTTTCATTAAAAAAGATTTAAGTTTATAGTTTATTTTTTTTATCGGTGTACAACATTTTGTTATTTTTTATAATTACAATTTATTTTTTATAATTATTTTAATTTTATTTGAAGTACAAAACCCGAAACTAATTTCTCAACTACCTTTAAACTGTTTTAAGTATGATAATATATCAAATATACACTTTTAAACTTCAGTAAGTCTTTAAGACGTATATACATCTTTAACGTAGTTCAAAATAAGATTACTTTTCTAGGGTTAAGTCGCGAATACGATAAAATAATTAGATACAACAAAATACAACAACCAAACAAAAAATAAACACGGTCATGGTTAGTCTTCAAGATTTTTATTTTCATGAAGTGTTCTTCATTCTGGAAGTTAGTAATTTGTTTTTTTGTACGACACCAGACCTACAATCCGTACGATGGGCTTTCAGACACTACATATTGTGAAGCCATTGTTTTTATTTGCCATTTTTCCATTCACGTCTTACAGGCTCTGGGTACAATAAATTGTAGTTTTAAATCTAGATTACAACTTCATCAGTTCTGAGATGTTTCTTTTGTCTGCGAGAATTTCCTCGTCGCGTCGTCCAATCGCGATCGGCCAAAATGGGTCTGACATAACAATGCGCCTTTCACACGGCGCAGTTCGGTTCCAGCTACCATGAATGGTCCAGCGTCCAGTTCACGGGATGGCTCCGCTGATGCAACCGTATACTTCTCCGTAATGGGCCGTTATCTCATCGGCTGGGGAACCATGTACCCAGTACCGGCTAGATACTAGAACTAGACGATGATGCTTCATTGATAATGACTGACCCGCTATCGAGGCGGAAGAGGTAGATTTGCGTTTAGTCTTGGATCATTATTATTCGTTAGGCTGTCCATTATCTTCTGACTCCTGGGTTTTGCCCTGGTTATCTAGTCGGTGTTTAGGCATACCGCTGATTGCTCTGTCGTAACCTGACCCTA
Source organism: Glyphotaelius pellucidus (assembly GCA_936435175.1). Taxonomy (NCBI): domain Eukaryota; kingdom Metazoa; phylum Arthropoda; class Insecta; order Trichoptera; family Limnephilidae; genus Glyphotaelius; species Glyphotaelius pellucidus. The sequence continues at coordinate 26,048,301 of OW386538.1, read as the reverse complement.
CTTCTCATAAACAATGCCTGTAACAGATGGAGAGGTTGCAACAGAGCTCTGGATGGCGTGGTCATAGGTATACTCATATGAACTTTAGTTTTAAAGGCAACTCCATAACCTAAACGATTTTTTGTATACAATTTAGAAATTTTCATTTTTAGGTTTTTAATTAAAGTAGTAGTTCATTGTTCAAAATCTTCGTCAAAAGATTCTTCGGTCTAGGTACCATTCTCTGTTCTGTTAAATATTTGGTGTTGAATGCTTGCACATATCCTCAATAAAACAATGCTTTTACCATAGTAATAGAACAGCTCTTTATTTGGCTTTATACTAAAAATATTATTTAATTAAAATCAAAAAGCAGAGAATTGGACTTCTGGATTTTTTTGCACTGTGTTAGTCTCACCCTGGATATAGTTGAATCATTTCTAAATTACGCGTTACGTGCTCATCACGATTACATCAGATACGCTTCTAGATTTAAGACAGCCTTTGATTGAACATGCTTATTATGTATAGATGCATACCTATCTACCTGTTACAACCTGTAACCAACAAACACATCGACCGTGAAATGTTTCTTTCGAAGGTTTTTTTTTTTATTATTCTAATAAATCAATCACCGTGCTAATTTTATATCCAATAATAATATAACTTATGCAGATAATTCAAAAGCGCACCACCTTTGATAGAAAAAAATTATTGTATATATATTATTATTAATGGTTTACTAAACAATTTTATGAAATTTTCTCGTTTCATGGACATTGGTGGGAGGACATTGTTTTATTTTTACAAACATGATTCAAGATTATAATCATTTGTGATGTTCACTTCCTGTTCTGGCATTCAAATTACCAATTATGTTTTTCAATTCATGTTTTAGTTGTTGTCATTACATTGTCTCTTCATCTACAAAACAAAACGATGTGTGTAGGTTTATGTGGTGTTTCTTTTACCAATAATTTGGTCTGTTATATGTGATCTGCATAGATAACATAAGCATTAAAAAAAGTAAACATTCAGATCGAAGGTTCCATCTCCCCAAAAGTTCACCTTATTCATTTGGTAGTAACCTTGTAGGTACCTTTAAAAAAGTCCAAGGTTTATCATTGGGTGTTTGGCGATGTCTCCAAGTTCCACAACGTGCTTCACCAGTTATGTGAGCCTTCTTCTCATCAAGGCGGGACATTGGCAGCTTTGATGAAATGGTGTTTCGTGATCCTTCTCACATTTCCTACCTTCCTTTGTGCTTATCACTCCCAACACTGCCTGTGTTTCCCGAGGTGACAGTCCTACTAGTTTCATGTTCATAGTCCTGCTTGCTTCCTCACTGAGATTCAACTATCAATTTATGTGTTTATTTAAAATCGATTGTTTTTCCTAGTTCCACGACAAACCAAGTGGCATTTCAACACCCTTTTGAAAAGTCATTAAAAATTGTTTTTTTTTTAAATAGCCCATAACTTAACCTAACGTAATTTATTTAACCAATATTTTTTCTTCCCTTTTAATGACTTTTCAAGTTGTATGATTATGAGTAGTCCGGTTACCGTTTTTCCTGCGCGATATTAAATTAGTCCAATTTTATAATACTAAATAAGCATATGCTCTGCGATTCGAATCAATTTAATTCATAATGGTTCGTTTCATCTAACTATCCGTGTGTGCATTTTGCGTAGAGAGAATTTGAAAATTAAATTATTGTGTGGAAATCTTGCACGTCAGCCGATGTCTATCGGCCTTGTTCGTTCTGTTCTCCGGTAATAAGCCGTTCGATTAGCTGCAATCATCCTCGGCAATAATTACTGCTAGAGCTCTGACCGCGGAGCGGTGAAAGCGAAATCAGAGTGGCTCAAATTGCCGGTTGAGTAGCGATTGTTTGAAGTTTTTGCTCCCAATGTATTGTTTAGTAAGTTTATTTTTACGCAGCCTGGTCCGTATTTCAACTTCGCGTCGCTATCCAACTGTTGAATCAGATATATTTCACGATTGACGTTGATAACGAGTTGAATGTTTGTTGCGTTGTCGAAAGTTATCTCGCATCAATCTGATTACTGGTGTGAAAATAAGACTACCGCATCAGCATTATTCGTCGCTAGTCGCTTTGTGCAACCAGTATCGTTCGGACGTGAAGCTGTTATATAATTTGCTCTTTCTGAATGTTGTTTAGCTTGCAGTTAATGGCCTGAATTGGTAAATCATGTGTTCGCACACATTTCGATGTAAGCTTGAAATAATACTTTGTTATTTGACTATTTTCACCAAATCATTAAGTAACAGTCTATGAAGGTAAGCGAAGCTGTGAGTGCGGCCTTGGGTTGGCATGCAGCACGCAGCCTTGAGCAAACATCATCGTAGCGTTACAGTATAGAGGGAGTCCAAAAAGTTTTCCATTTGGTTATTATCGCTAGATATATAATATATAAAACTGATTTCGACAATGCAATCGCCAATAAACTACATAGTTGCTCTAGTCAAATCGGTGAACAGTATAGTATATTTTTTGATCTATTTTGGATTTTAAAATATGTTCGAGAGTTAAACCATAAGCGAAGCGGGTAGCTATTAGAGCATGTCACTCTTTATGCGCTTGTGATTATAAATATTTCGCAATTAACAATAATTATTCTTCACTAGTGTTGAATAAGAATGTATGTAAGTTCTGCCCGTGAATGCGGTTACTGTTTTGGTGTTAGTAAGTAGATACATATTATATAGTGCAGATAAAAATTTACCTACTCAATCACTTCAAAAATGTTCCGATTTTTCATTTCACACTTGGCTTCCCTCAGTAAATTAAAAACACTTCGTACGAGCATTTTATCATTATACATATTAGTTAAATTCCTTTATGATAGATTTGCGTATTTATGAATGCAAATAATCAATGCATTTAATAAACTAATCGTCGGCGTTCATCCTCTTCCTTCTCACGCATCTTGTTGAAAACGATAAAGATAGAAGATACTAAAACGATGACCAGCTTATACCGCAAATTCGGGTTATTGTTCAAATACGTTTTACCGCTGTAACCAAAGTAGTGTTTTCAATCGGTTTCCACATGCAAAGGGATGGCGTTTACTGTGAATATTCGATCATCACGTATTATTTTGATTGCAGCGCTGTCGATTTCCAATACTGATTAATGTTCCGTATCATCGGCCACAGCGACCTGGTTACCTTGGTGAGAACTGAGAACCTAGAAGAGAGATTGCATGTACCTCGTCATAGTGGAAAAATATCACACGCTTTTAGAATGTACCGAGAGATATTTCATAAATCCCGACGATAGCCATCCAAATGCATTCTATTGTAGCTTTTGTCGCCTATTGATCACAGCACAAACAAACCAATCGGATCAGTTTTGGAACAACGCAATAACAAGCACTTCTACACAATAATTATTGTTTTGATCGATTTTTATTTTATTACTATTTCTTTCAAAGTTTTATATGTGGCCTCCCATAAACTTCAATGTCTTAACGTCAGTGTCTCAGTTCATCTCAGGCGGGTTTAATGATCTTAGTCTATTATCCTGGATGTGGGTGCTTCTCCGCCTTTCTCATAATCCTGATTTTGCGTAGGTAGAACACGAATGCCCCAGAGTATATTCTGAAACAAGTATCTGAAATACATAGCAATCACAAAAAATCCTTGCGGGTTCAGTAAACGCATCAGTAGCAATTATTTATTTAGTATGATAAGTTTTATCTACTCCATCTCGGAGAGATTCTTTTTGCCTAATATGCTACTGAATTAATTCATCGCTTTGACTACAAGGAGGTGTACAAGGCACATTTTACTTTCAGCAGTATAGATTTATTATTTGAGAGCTTTATTGTTGTCGCTGTGCTGGCGTAATGATTCAGAAATTTTTTCGGTTACTACTTCTTGACTACTTCGTCAAAGCTTTTAAGTAAATCCTAATCAAGCCATCCGTTCCCAATGGGGGAGTTATCTATTTAATTATGCATCTTTCAATGTTTTGTGATAATTGCCAAGTCTAGGATTTTGGATCGCAAGGGGGTAGCAAACCACCGACTGTTTTGCCTCCAATATGGTTTCCTGTAATCCTATGTTTCATAAGCCTCTGACTAGTTAGTTGCTTAATAATAATTAGAAGAGGCTTTGAACACTCTGTAAAGGTACATGGGATCATCAGACGTGGGTAACCGGTGCATTAATCTCATACAATGCATTAGGAAATCTATTTACGTATATGGTGGCGTGCATTATCTTCGTTTCGTAGGCTTATCCTGCCCACGTGGCTCTGACGGGTCTTTCGTTAGTTCATGAATAATTTCCGATGGTGTGATGGTTATCAAAAGGCAGTAAACACACAATAACACTCCTTGCCGGTGTGCTAGAGTGCTTATATTTAAAAAAAAATGCTTTATTGATGTTGTAGCAGGCGGAAAAAAAATGTTTTTTTTTTTTCGAAAATCGGTTTTTTGTATGAAGATTTCAGGGAATCCGTGCGGCGCACGGCCAAACTGAAATTTCCCGAAATTTTTCATACAAAAAATCGATTTTCGAAATAAAATTATTATTTTTGGCTACAACAACATTAGCTGTTGTTTTTTTTTTTTAAATATTAGCTCTCTAGCACGTTTCTTCCATGCCAACTGAGAATAAAGTCAACTCAACACCTCTTTGAAAAGTCTTTAAAAGCTATGAAAAAATATTTTTTAAATAATCCGTAACTCTAACCTAACGTAGCCTATCTTATCAATTTTTTATATATTTTTTATCACTCTTAATGACTTTTCTGAGGTGGTTCCGATTTGGTTTCATTCTGAGTGTCACTCTGGAGCACACCCAAAAGTTGAGAGCCGCCTCTGCTTGCAAGAGACACACGAATTAAAACGTAGGGATCAAAAGATATGATTTGAACTCTCTTTTCATTCTATTCATGCCTCATACGGTCTTTCATGACTCCATGATCAATTACAAAAGGTTATTGGAGGCTCCTTTATTTGTCATTGTCATCCTTTATGGTTGCATACCAAATCGGATTTGTACATCACTATTCATAAATATTATTATTTTCCATTTAAAATCAAAAATACATGTATGTTGTTATCAGAATGGACAGAATGAGTTACTGCAGTTGTTATGTATATAATTTTGTAATCATTAAGCGGATAGACAATGTAGTTATGTATAATTTTTACGAACACCGGATTCGTCTCCAAAATTGTAGTGTTTATCTATCATTAAATTGTACGTGATTTTTCACCATCGGTCTTACGGAATATTATGACAATTGTAAAATTACAGTTATGAAATAGTGCTTTACGAAATTATTATGGCATGTAACGGTTAAGCGTGTCAAGCATTCGGTGGGGTGGCATGGTGCATAGTTTGTCAAGTGACCTTTTACTCTTTATTGCAACATGACAAGGATAGATTTTTATAATATCTAATATTCAAGAGTTTTTATATTCCATGTTGGTCGTTTCTTTTTATCATTCAGATGCAAACATACGAAAGAATCTTTTGATGGTTGGTAAACACTATTTAGGCACAATGCACTTTGGTTAATTCGTATGCATTTATGTAAAAGAACTCAGTTATGACTTATGACATTAAAAACAGCCGAAAATATTGTGGTCTTAAAATATTTTTATTTATTCCAAACCATGGTCACATTTCTTTCGAATTAGGTTTTAAAACGATTTTTCGTAGTAATTTTATTGTTTTCTTTACACCTTTTTATATTTTGTTAACGAGTGAGTACTCGCGCTATGAGCATTTCCTAATGTTTGTTTTTCTTTTAAAAAAAAAACTTGTTTCGGTAGATACAATTTGGGAAGCGGGAATGGGTACCGCCGCACCGGGAACCATTTATTGGTTAACCAACACCTTTGAAATAGGTCACCCCAAGTGGTTCGCCACGTTTGGTGATTTAGCAGGGATGCCCGGGTTAATGGGGCTTAGGTCTTGGCGCGGATGACGAGGATACACTGAACTCCAGATTCCTACCCACCCCTCAAACCTTTTTCCTTCCCAGAACTCTCCTCTCCTTCCTTTAAAAATACCCTCCACACAGCATCATCAAAGATGACATAGGCCCTGAGGGAAATTATTTTCCTCAGCCAACTGTGGATGTAAAAAAAACACTCTCTAGTTTCATTGCCTCTCGTTAGCCCATCGCATTTGTGGGCGATCTCTGTTCCTCTTCCCCATTAGCATTAGATCTTTATTATTTTAGTTCATATATTACATCCATTTAAAATTTTAAGAGGTAACGTTAAGTCGATTGGGCAATCGCTAAAAGCGGTAGTTACTTTTATTTGAGCGCCATTCATTACATCTCTCAGTTGTTAGTGTTCTTTCTGCAATCGAATCTAAAAGTGTTTTTCTATAATTTGTCTTCTTAGAAAGTACGGCAAAAATAATCATTTTCTTACCCAACGATTTCACACGGACTGTCATGATTGCTATACCGCAATATGATTAAGGAGTTCAATGGGCACTTACTTCTTGTGTTGGCCGATTTCGTTTTCATTCAATTTTAAGTTTTTTTATAATTGTTTTTATCATTAGGTATTATACTGTACTATAATAGCATTCTGTGTTTCTATCCTTGTCAAATTTAAATTTCAATCTCCCTGAAACTCGTTTAAATATGATACATAGGTTCCTATTAGAAATTGATTTACATTGAAAACGTAATTATGATATTTCTGAGTTTTTTTCTGACGGGGCTTTTTTAAGGTTCTTATTTTAGATCAGTGGCTTCTTTGTATGTTTTAAGATGAAGCCGAAATAATGCAAAATCATACAAAATCGTGCGTCTTTGATTTGAAAATTCGAACGCTTAAAAATATTGTAGATACTTCAATTAAATACTGCCAGTAGAACACATCTTCTTGGCCTTAAAAATAATGTAGTTTTTTTTTAGTAAGTCTTTTTATAAGTCTGGAAAAAATAAAATATCAGGCCCATAAAAAACACTTTCAAGTTCAAAATATCTTACTTATTAACCTTTTTTCGGATACAGTTTCATTGTTTAATTTGGCAAATTAAGTTTTTTAGAAAATAATCGGAAGTATTTTAATATTTCTGTCAGAATTTCACAAATTAAAACAAAACACAGCAATTTCGCGCTGTTTTTTCGGCACAAATCAAAAAGGGCGTTGTTCAATGAATTTCGAATTGAGAATTAAGCCTTTTGGCGTCCACATAAAGACTAAGTATATTTTGTAACAGTTAATGCCCCATTACGGTGGCAACCGTACGTCCCTAGACTCCGTGTCGCTTGGTTCCGTGAAATCGATTTGAAATTTCCTTGTTATCATAATAAACAATGATTTAGAAAGGAGTTAATGTTTTTACAGGCCTTTAAGAAATCAACCTGTAAAAAACAACTATCAAATACCTTCTCCAACTTTTCCAAAAGCGTCTTCTCAAGTCTTGTCAAGTATTTTAAAATTCCTCTCAAAAGAGGCGGAGTTTCTGATTTCGAATTTTTCAAGGACTAGTGGATCACCTTAATGTAATGTTACGGCTTCTCTGATGTGTTCTATAACAGGCCAGATTCCTTTATTTTGTTGTGAAAACATACATAATTGTCTCCTTTGCTTTAACCAAAAGTCACGATTTAAGTATGTGGGTATATTTGTTGTTACTACCCACATAGGTATATCTAAATTACAAGGGACCTTCGAGTTGTTAATGAATGACCTTGTATTATCATTACTTGTACATTTAGTTGTATGGTTTAAAGCCACCAAACCAAGTGATTTTTGTAAGTGATATTGCCTGAAATATAACTTTACGTACAATCTGTGTCTGTTAAAAATCTTCAATAAGGAATTTACCAATATTTCTGAATCATATCAATAAATACATTTCATTGTTGTCAACTGTTTATAATCCCAAGTGAAATTTACAATACTCCGACCTCTATTAAACCCTAAGTTAGTGTGTTGTTCGTTTAGGTTTAGACTATTGTGGTATATAATTATTTTTATTTGGGTTTTCTGTTCCCGTAGGTAATCAAATGAATTCCCGAAAAGCCGAGTAGGTGCTTAAATTGCTTTGGTTTTATAAGGTTTGGCTTTTCCCCGAACGAAACTGAAACCCGAACATGGAATGAAATATTATATTACCAGCTGTGGAAAATTGAAATCCAACCGGATTAGCTCGCGTTTTCCTTAAACATTTATGTTTATGTTCTTACTACATAAAGTCCCACTACCTGGAGCCGGAGGGACAATTAAATGAGACAATTATGGTGAGAAATATTTACGAATAGAGAGGGAAGTTTGGAGAAAATATTTCATTTCTGAACTGTGGACTTCTATTTATTGATCGGTGTGATACTGGAAGTATCTTCTACTCTAAACGGTAGGTTTACGAAATTACCATTTGCGATTAAAATCTTGGGGTATTTCACCATCATCTTGATAACATCATCACTAACCATATTATGATAACGTATTATTTTCGACTGGCTATTTAACGATTTATTTATTTATAATGTCCGGGTTATCTATTCGGTACTCGAATTTAGAGGCTTTAGATATATATCCGATAAGTTAGTCGAGTTTTCTATCTTTTTGTATCTGTATTTATTTATTTGGATAGTTATCGAAGGGATACCTTGTTTTAATCATTAATATATCTTTTTATGTTACTTTTTAAATTTCTTTATTCATTGAGGAGGCATATGTTTTTCTACAAAAGTTTGTACATGACAGGGAATTCAACTAGCGGAAAGGCACCTGCGCTGTTTTATGGTACATTACCTAACTCATGGAGGATCTTTGAACCTGGCACTGGAGATAATAATAAAAAGACATGTATTATTCACAGCCGAGCTGTTGCCAAAAAGCCTCGTAAACGCAACATTTTCATGCTATAAAATAAATGTAAAAATTGTCTCCCGGCTGCGCCACTGGTGACGAGGATATCAATAACGCTAGGTCCATTATATCACTTCCCATTGAGCAACGAACACAGCATTCCCATCTGACGCGACGTATCCAAGCGTTGACTTCTACGAATGCAGTTTCTATAAGAGTTTATCACGCCCAAATTCCCCATGAAAGCGTTGTGGTAGTTGCGCGATTTTGTTACGGCTTTTTTCTACATGAATACAACTTCACAATGGAGATGCTGTTTTAGAATGTGCAGTGTTCTAACCTTTGTTTTTGTGTTGTTACAGGCGACGGGCGATAGCTCAAGCGGGGGCGGCTCGGGCTCCGGCATGGAGTGCCTGCAGCTGCGGTCCCCGCCCGCGCCCTTCCACTACCTCCTCAGCGAGCAGGCCAAGTCGCTAGTGGCGCTACAGGTAATACATATACATATTCATTCATAAACATAAAAATCCCTATAACACACTTATTCATTCATAAACATGGCATTCCCTATAACGCACATATTCATCCAAAAACCTAACATTCCTTATTCACCCATTAACATCCCTTTAACACACGTTATCATCCATAAACATAATAATCTCTATATCGCACATATCCCTCCATAAACCTAACGATCACTGTAATAATTATAATATAACACACGTATTAACAAGACAATCCTTGGCATCGTAATCCCTATAATACACATATTCATCCATTAACATAATAATTCCTATAACACACGTATGCAACCATAAACATAATAATCCCTGTATCGCACTTATCCCTCACAAACCTATCAATCACTGTAACAATTATATTATAACACACATATTCATCCATAAACAAGACAATTCTTGGCATCGGAATATAATTTGCGCTTAAATAAGGAGTCAAAATTTATGTAATTAAAAATCAACCCATAAAAACGAAGTTTTTTTTTACTATAATAAATCTATTTTTATTATGTATTAAAACAGTTTTTCCTTTCCGCCAAAATCCGACATCATCAACATTTTCTGATGGAACTGACCAATATTACTGAGAATGTACGGATGTACAATACAAGAGTCTTATCAAATGTTCTCATCTAAGTCACGAGGAGTCAGCCGCGTTTTTTAGGATTTCTTCACTGGAAAGTCGTAAAAATTCGGCAGACGTACCATATTTCTATTTTTACAAAAAATAGCTACCTCTATGATAGATTGCCCGGAATTACTCTAAAGAATTCAATTAAGAGTGCCCATCAAACACACCATAAATATCCCTCAATCAACACTATCTCAAAACAAAATACATTCATTCACCGTGCATTCAGTGAATTTGACTTATTCATCACCGCACCCCACGTTTTCCAACCTAAATCAATAAATAACATTTACACGTACGTGCTAACAATAAATAACATTTACACTGAATATATCCATCCCTTTCCCCTCCCTCCCACCATCCTATCCCCATAGGCTAATGTAACTTTTTTTCTTTGATTAAATGAAGACAATATTAGCGAAACTCAATCGAAAATCTGGAAACAGAAAAATATATTGGCACCTCATGGACTCGAACCCAATACCTTCGGCTTTCCGGGCCACTGCACTAACCACTGCGCCAAGGTATCGATATCCCATTCGGTCATTTTTAAATGTATCATACTTTGACTAAGAACCACCAACATTATCTTCATTTTCTTAACGCATATTTTATTGGCTGCTATCTTTATGTATGATTGCAAGATTCAAACCCGAACTAAATGCTTTCTAGATAGACTTTAGCCTCGATAAACTTTATCCATTTTATTTTTAATATGCGACATCTACTAACTTTTCTGCAAGTCTAGGATGAAAATTTATTTTTAACTTTATGAGAAAACCTCAAATTGTAATATTTACTTAAATGAAGACAATATTAGCGAAACTCGATCGAAAATCTGGAAATAGAAAAATCAGAAAAAGATATTGCCACCTCTGGGACTCGAACTCAGGACCTTCGGCTTTCCAGGCCACTGCGGTAATTCGTTACGTTAACTCGCTAACGCTCCAATATCTTTTTCTGTTCCCAGATTTTCGATTGAGTTTCGCTAATATTTTCTTCATTTAATGAAACATTACAATTTGAGGTTTTACTCATAAAGTTAAATATAAAATAAATAACTCTTTTCTCTTTACAGTCACTAAATATTTAAGATTATCAGTGAAAACCTATTATTGGTTGAATAATTTACACATATTTTACCATGCATTATAAAGTATCATAATTTATGTTTTCCAAATAAAATAAATCTAACTTTAGATTTCATTCAGTTTCATTTCGGGTCCTAGGTTGGTCAAATTTGAAATACACTATTTTTGTCAACTTTTCTCTTTTTTTAACTACCACATTCTTATCTTACCTTGCCTAACGTAAACTAAACACATCGAAGGTCAGTAATCTGCGTGGCCCTGAGTTAATTGGCTAATGCCAATTCTCTAAAGATCAAGGATTTCAATTGAAGGTTCAGCCGCTTGTGCATCCATATCTTCTTAGGGTCACAATTATTTGACGGTCCACCACAAATAATATGTATTGCTAATATTGAAGTACTAGCGCGTATCTGTGAAAAATCACGGGATATAATAATTGTAGGATTTCTGAAATATTTGCCTCTTGATAATAATGGCCTTTCAAAAACAAATATTGTTACATCAGAAATTTACCTTCCGTAAGAACACTATTAGTAAAATTGAAAATTACGAAATCTTAAAAAATCAAACAAATGAAATACACAATAATTACTTAATAATAAAATGATTTTATGGTTATAAGTGGGTATCTACCTACTTTTCTGAATTATTCTTCTCGTAATCAGTTCCAATTTTGAAAATGACACTTGAATTCAAAGCAAATTTGAGAGCATTGCACGGAAAAATGTTCACGCTGGAATAAAATTTTACGCACATACAACCAACCTATTATTTTTGATTAAAGGTATTATTATTTTGGTTGTTTAATAACTTATTTTAATGTAAATAAAGAACAATAATATACAACTTATTATGAATATTATCGGGTTTTATCTATCTTATCTAAATATTTAAAGATATAATAATCATATTATGTTATCGGATGAGATAATTAGCCATTATTTATTTTTGCTAGATAAGTAATAACGATAAGTTTCAACCTTTGATACAAATATAGATTCCCGCACTAGAGAAATGTCTTTCTCCATTTAGGTTTATTCTGAGTTTAGTGATAATCGGACAACGTTGACGAGACATTGTTTTTAATTCCATATCATGGAGAGTTTAAGTACAATCCGGTACATAAGTCCGACGTTTGATTGGCAACCTGGTGTGAACTGTTCAATTTGTTTGCAGGAACTTCAGAATGAGGTGGGCGCCCTGCTGGAGTTCCGCGACCTCGTCATCGAGACCTTCCCCAACTTGCGGTCTAAGCTGTCGGGCGGGGGGCCACCGGGCAGCGGCGGGGCCGGCGTCACCCCCAGCCCCGTGGGCGGCGGCGCGGCACGACGTGACTGGGAGCCCGGGGTCCGCGTGCGCAGGAAGTTGCCCACGCGCGAGGCCGACTCCCTGCCCCGCAGCCGCAGCGACAGCCACAGCAAGCCGCAAGGCAAGAGCGAGGGGGCTCACAGCGTGGTGCAGGACTCCGGCTTCAGCACGGAGACCTCCTCCAGCAAGGAGGCGCATAGCACTGCCGCCCCTCCCACCCGACAGCCCTCTACCTACGAGGGAGAACTCTGGCAGCTCCTGGACGTCATCCAGCACAGAGGCAACAAGCTTAAAGAAGAAGCGGAAGCCCTCCGAGGAGCCCTAGGGGACAGAAGAGCCCTCAGTCTCAATGCCTTGTGCGACAGTCACGATGAAAATGATCCCGCTGGTGCTTTCCGAAGAGCGATCGCGGTCGGCACATCGCAAGAACTGGCAGCTCTCAGGAGAGAAAGAGACTCATTGCTGGACCGGCTTTCAGAAATGGAGGCCGAAGCTCTGGCGGGCAAAGTGGAAGCCGAGAGACTGAGGGAGCACACCCTCGTGACCCCCACCGCCCTGAGGTTGGACACGAAGCACGAGCACGAGGCGAGCACCCTCGAGTTCAGATCGCGCCCCTCGGCTCCTGGTCCGTGCCAGTCTCCGCTGGCCACCAGCCGGCACTCCGTGTTCGCGCCAGTGACTCCAGTGAAAACAGTGAACGGCTTTTCCGAGACTCCGGTGAGACCTCGAAGAGTGAGTGCCAACGCGGGAAGTGGTGAAAGTGATGCAGTGGTTGGGTCGGATTCCGATTTGGGGAAATTGGATAGGGTTATGAATACCCCAGTGCGAAATATCAAAGTGAAAACGCCGGATTCTAGGAAAATATCTGCCATACTTCAAGAAAGCAATCCTGTGGAGCTGCAAAGACATCTCCTGATATACACCGTTCACAATCAGGTATGTTTTATTTATCAATCCTTTAGTTCTCCCCTACTTCAAGTGAAGAATACCTACCCGTGTGACAGCGACAGCTTATCGTTCTCGAATAGGTCATGACATGGTTATAATAGGTTTCTAGTTCATACTCCATAAATGTCGTCTTTTATACAGCTTCTTCGTATGACTTGGAAGCACTGTACACATGACATTATCCATCATCAGCATCATAATACTTAATATCATTAGTGATAATGTTTTTTACGACAAATACCTGCTTGCTTCTCTATCGGTTGTTTAATTATATGTTATTATCTTTTTCAATGGTGTAAACTTCCCGTACTCGAACTTAAAATATTATTTATACATACTGGTGTATTTTACATAACATTTTGTTATTATGATTATTCTTTATTTGTGTTTTTTATTATTTCAACCCATTTAATGGTTTCGTAATATAATTTCGTGTTGCTTTGTTCCTACATACTCAGTTTTGATTACATCCGGTTGGCAGCTGTTTTTAGTGGAGTAGGCATACCATTAGTTGAAGTAAACCGCAAAAATGTTCAGGTAATTGCTCACTTTTAGATGTATGGAATTTTAACAGACCGCGGAAATTTCTTTTCAGTGACTTTGGAGAGGTAAAAATGATGTGGATTTTTCTTCGCAAGCAACAGATGTGTTTTTTGTACTTTCAAATTAACATTTAAAATACCATAGCGGTGTCGAAGAATTAACCGATTGTCCAACATTAGAGGTTTTTAACCCCTCGGGCCTATTTTGTCGGAAGGTCAAAATATTCTCGCTTAAAAATATTCTTGCAGTAAAATCCAAATAAATGGAATATTTCTGAATGTATTCCAAAACTAAAAACTATTTTTGAAAGGTGATGAAAAACGCTTTCAAATTTTATAATTCGAAATAAACATAAATTTTTTGAAATAAAATTTTTTTGATTGCAAACATAAAAAGTTTTAAAAACGGTTCACGTTACGTTTTTCCTAACTGATTACCAAATACAATTAGTGCGTAATTCACATGCGGTAGAAGTGAAACCTTCAGAAAACTAAAGCAGACAAGAGTGGGGAGACTACGAATCACCGTACAAAGAGGAGACCGATTAAACTATCCAATTCTATCGCACGTTTAATCCTATGGATGTATGTGTTGGTCTTTTTTTAATATAGCTGTTTTTCGTTTCATCGAGTTTCAAATCACAACTGTGCTAAAGAAGTTTTCACTTCAAAAATAAAAACACATATTTTATTAGGCAAATTTATTATAAAAACGTTATCGTTAACTAACTTTTTATGTCGTTTCGTGTAAAAATAATTAATTAAAAAAGTTTTCCCAAAGTTTAATTTTTTTTTCAAATTGCTGTCAAAAACTTTGAATTCGTAAAGTTTGATAATAAAGCGGGGTGTTTTCTCTTTCTTGCACCTTGCAGATTATATTTCTTACCATAATAGGAAGGGACAAATACGTCATTACCCCCATATTAGGGCAGATAGATATGTGCGAAATGTGATCAGGAAATTTATCAGACCGGGGAAATTTATTTTGGGTGACGCTAGAGAGATAAAGATTGTGGATTTTAATCACAGACGAATAAATAATTTATTTATATATTTGACTATTAAAAATCCTGCACGAACTGCACATTGAACGTCTCACCAACATAGAAAATTTTGCATTTAAAAATAATTTTGAAACGCATTTCTTTGCCAATTTATTTACTAACATAAACTAATTTTGTTGGTGTATTTTAGTAATAAGTACCTTAATGCGTGAGTGGTTTATCATGTATACGTTCGTATCATTTATGCCTTCGAAATTTTATTATGAAAAATTATCTTTAATACGAGTTGATCTAACCATAATGATGCTTTCAAACCACAAAAGTAGGTAATCATGCAGCCATTAAGGTGAATAAATCTGGTCATTGGCTCCATTAATAGTTTATATTTATTTTATAGATATCTATTAAACCTTTACTATATTATATTGAAAGGTAGCTTTATAGTTTGTATCTTTAATAGTATGTTGTATTCACTTCCTGCATTTTATGTGTGAAGAATGGCAATAACAATAACCTAAATAATTTCATGTTGAATAATTGATCTTGTAGTGTTGTCAAATCTTCATGCGAAATTAATTATTTAACTATACATATGTGCCGATATAGAGTTGTGTGTCAATCTATCCTCTCTGCCTACCCCTGCCGGGAAACGGCGTGGAGTTTAATAATTATATTTAGAGGTTGATAATAATAAAACCCCTTTGATGGTAAAGAGGAGTTCTTCAACAATTTGACCGGTCAGTGACTTTGGCATCACGTTCGAGTCCCACCCAGATGTCGTGTGTTAAATTCCTTGGCTCCCGCAAGTCCTCCATCACGACAGAAGCAACATTTTCCGCTTACTTTAAAAAAAAAAAATTAATTTGAATACCGCACAAGAGTCCCAACTGATCCCGTCTAGAGCCAGTGAGACTATGACACCCCCAATCGGTGTACGTTGTGAGGCTGGAGGTAGTGAGGAAAGGAATGAGATGGGAAGAGGAAGGTTGGAAGGTTGGAAGTACGTGGCTTTTCAGATCTGGTCACCAAACACGGCTAAAGCCATTTGAAGAAACGTTTTAATTCTCAACGGTGGTCTTACACCAGGGTGATACTGAGAGTATTTTCCACTCTAGAACGTGCCGCAAATATGCTATATATTATTTTAATGAATAAATTGTGAAATAACACAAATTAATCAAATAAAAGGATTCGATCCCGCGACCTTCGGAATGCGAGTAAAGAGCTTAAACGCTGGACTACGCCGGCCGTACTGTTGTGGTAGAAGAAGATTTTCAAATACTGGCAGGTTATTCAGGGAATGTTTGTCTTTCTTTAAAAAAATATATAGATAAAATTAACAAGCTATGACATCTGTTGTCAAATTTAGTAATGACAATGGCATTGTTGAACTTTCACTTTTTTTTAAATTTTCCCTCGATTTTTTTATCCCGACCCCTTGTCCCGGAGCCAAAGATCTTACCACCCTTTCTCAGAGGTCATTAAGTTCATCGTATCTGTTGCCAGTTCCGGTCTGACGTAATTTGCTTACTATTGCTGTATCGATTCTACCCGTCTCTTGTGCAATTTAATAAAATTACAAAATACTTACGCCTCCGTTCGTTGCCTTCCCCTTGACATCCTTTTGGCACAGTGGAATACCCCTGCCTCCGCCTGCAACGTGCAATTCTGTAGGTACTGTGGCAGTCTTGTATCATTTAACTACTAAGTAAACTTAAGGTAATTTGTCGTGATACCAGACAAGTGTCCCATCCGCCCTTATCCAATCCGAAGATGTTTGGACAGTGAAAGAAACGGGGAAGGAAGGAGAAGGGAAAGAGGAAGGTGGGGAAGTATCTGAATATTCTAATCTGGATAGAGTTCAAAGATAGAGTTCAGAGACAAGAACTTACGACATATCGTTATTGACAATTCAATGTCGCAAATAGTTCTTCCAAATATAAAATCTAAAAAACGCTAATTATATGATATTCCCTCAATAGAAAAAAATCGCAAAATATGCTCCGAAAATTATTTTGTTCTGTCATTTTACATTATAGGTTTGAAAAAATTCACAATACATCTTTGAACACAACTTAGCCATTTGTCGAGAAACTTTTACTCTAATTTAAACGATTGGTTCTTTATTAAATATTTCACAATTTTAGCTTAATTATTATCGTTTTTTTTAATATTTGCGCGCTCCCTCTAACATTTGTATTTATATATCTCCCTTTCCAAACATCTTCTTCTTCTTTTCTTACTACGAAGATTTAAGCCGCCGCTATTCGAATTTCGACCGATTTCTTACATATATCCCTTAATTATTTATAAAAATATATGTTATTTTTGGAGATAATATCTAGATACGTTCCACGCCGAAAGGCAAATTATGTGAAATTCCCTCGATATAAAAAAAATCGCAAAGTATGCTCCGAAAATTATTTAAAACGAGGCTATTTCTGTTATTTTACAAGATATATTTGTGAAAAATTTCACAATGTTTCTTTAAATAATACTTAAGATACGTTCCACAAGATTTTTGCTCTATTTAAAACGAATCATGTTTTATTGCTTTTTCGTAATTTTCGCTTCAATTTTATCGATTTAAATATTAGTGCGCTCTCTCCAACACTCGTAATTACATATCTCTCCATCTTCTTCTTTTACGGGGTTAAGAAAATATTTTGACATAATTTGACGATTCTTCTGTAGTTCTTTCGTCGAATGTTGCAGCGTGCCGTTTGCATACCTTTCGGATGCAGCGTGGGCTTCCGTCTCCAGCGGGTTAACGCAAATGTCGGTTTTGTAAATAGGCATTACCACACGTCGATAATATAGATGTGATTGGCTCCCAGGTCGCCCACGCTTTCCGGCTGATTTAGAGAGCTGAAACACTGCTTTTAGTCAGCTGCATAAAAAAAAAGAAAACTTGCATTCGTCTAATTGAGGACGTTAGTTAATTTAACTATGGGTTTGCTGAATGATTGACTTGTTTGTCTGAGCAAAAACACTCAAACGGCCAGCTCTGGCGCGATGTACGTTCATGGATTTTTTGTTCGCAATGTGATTTACATCATGAGCTACAAAAGTGCTATGTATGAGTCGATTCCATGTTGCCTGTTATTTTTGTTTTGTTAAAACAAAATGGGAAAAGTGGTAAGCTGTGGCGTGACAAAGTCTGCACAAATTTTTCTGTCGCTATTTTCGGCTCGTATTGTAATTTCTATCATAAGCTGTAGAGCTTGGAAATTTTAATTTAAAAAAAATGCTCTTAAAAATTCTGGTCCATTTTTTTCTATTTTGTGCCAAACGTTGCACACCCGCGCATTATTGGCTTGTTTATTTATTTTTTGTTATCTCTTATATTTCTCTCTTTTTCCATTTATCATGTACACAGGGTGTATCATCACGAATCTGAAAAACTTTAACCAGTGGTTCCTGATCTTATTTGGAGTAAAAAACATACATGAAATTTTGGTTTCAGGTGATTTTTCCTGGTTTTTAAATTTGTTGTTAATTTTTTTTTCAAATTCAAACAAACAAATCTTGCACATGTCATCCCTTAGCCGAGTTAACACCCAACTCCTCGCCCCGACACTAACTGTCCAATACCTACCGTTTTTTAAGTGAAATAGGGATGTATAATTGTTGTTTATAAAATATCTTTCACATAAAATATTTACATAAGCGAAAACAGAAAATGGGAGGCCAATCTTTATTATATTTAATTTTATTGCTGAACGCGCGAGCCGAGGAACACTTCTAATAGTAAAAAAATACTGTTTTATATCAAAATAATAGAGTTCTTGAGCAAATCTAGGATTCGATTCTCAAATATGTGAGTAAAGAAAATTTCCTTTTCAATTAATGAAAACCTATAATGACGAAACGGGTTGTTTGAAAAAAAAAAGTTTGCCCATCAGTCGCTATAAATAATAATAAAAGAAAATTAAGAAACCTACTCCGTAAATGTCACTTTATGTTAGCCGGTTTGGTGCAGGTACGTGCCTTCTTCAGGGCAAATATCAATTTATTTTTATTTATTTATTTCCACTGTAAAATGTGTTTATACGTGCTGTAAGTATTAAAAAATAAAATATATTGGATTTGAACAGATTACTTCTACGGCCTTTGGGCTTCCTCCCTACTACAACATGGGTTTCTTCAAGATCCGTGATCATTCCTTCCTATCCTCAAAAAGACCCTGCACACAGCATCTCTAAAGATGACACGGGCCCTCCATGTGTTGCAATTTTGAAAATGTCGCTCATTGGTACCCTCAATGAAATGAGATTGTTTATACTCCTGTATATTAGTATCATTTTCAGTTTTAAAGTTAATCATTGTCAATAAATATTTTTTATCTCTCCGGAGTGATCTTTTATCTAGGTACATATTAATGACTAATGTCCAAATCATTTAGAGCACCTTAGTTACCTGATAATTTATATTTGTACTCTACATCTGTGTTTGCCTTTGCCAGATATTATCACAGTGGTACCTGTAAAACACCACTACGTTACTTCGACAGCACTAATTTAGTTTCATCCATTTTCAATTAAATTTTAAGTTCATGTATACTTTGCTGCGTTCCTAAGTTGGAGAAAGTGCCTGCAAAAATGTTGTTTCCTAACTCCGGCGCTGATTAAAAACTTCAAACTTTTAAATAATAAAAAAACCACACTATCAAAAATTTACAGGCAGAGTTGTTAAGTATAATAATGTGTGCAGCCGAGGCCAAATCGTATGTAGTGGGTACGTTTGAGGGTTCTGCCAATCAAACGGTGTCAATGAACGGTACCATGATTGTTCTCAATTGAAATTTATTTTTGTTATTTAACTTTGAGACTGATATCTAGCACTAAATATGCAACGTCAGTGATTGTACTCGGTAAACCGGTAAATGTAACCTTAAAGTAATTCGTAAATAAGAACTTAAATATTGATATTGAAAGTTATCTGTCATAATATTAGGCTATCATTTACTTATTTATATTATTGTTACTGAAATTAACTGTATAGGTGTGCTTTTTGAGGTTTTGTTTGTGTGTAACCACGCTTGAAGTCGATTCTACACACTTGTTACGAATGTACCTCATGTTACGAATGTTTTGAGTTAAAATTGAAGATGGGAGTTGGGAACAACTCGTGAATTATCGTATATGAGCAGTGCGATACTAAGCCCATTCGTATCTATTATATTATCTACCTATTTATAAGCGAATTAGAGCTTCATGCACCGCTTGTGAGTACCCGCCATACTATTTACCATACGACGCGCGTAGCATCGTGTACGAACTCAAACAAAATAGAATGGCGGATACTCACGAGCGGCGTGTGCGCTATGCGCATGAAACTCGAGTCGCTTGTAAGTAGCTCCATGTACGAATGGGCTAAAGCCCTTCGCACGTGAAGATACTTACAAGTTACGTGACTGTAACGCAACCACAAGAAGCCTACTGATAAGCAACTGTTTAGTGCCGGTTTCTACAACGGCGCTACCCGAATTATGCTGAATTTGATATTTTTTTCATATGCAGCCGTGGAATTGTATGAATGGACCAAGACAATAATACTGTTCTTTTTTTTATTTTTACAAGCATAAATTAACGATCTAAAAGATAAAATAATTGTAGGGCATTAGTTGCCGCCAAGAAACTACATGAGAATGATGTCGAATTGTACTTTACTTTTTTTAAAACTCGTACCGTCTCCGCTAAATCCTAGCTTTAATAACGATTTGTGCAAAGACTTGTGCAATGTGGCTCAGCCAAGTGATTTATCGCTGCCATAATCACAATAACAGAAAAAACATAATAACATAACAAGAACGTGCTGTGTGAAATCCAGGAGGGTCAGATTCCCTTCCAGTTTCCAATGTTCACATATCCCCATAGTTGTGTAAAATTGATACGCCACATTTTTTAAATTAAATTCTTAATCATTGGTTGCAGTCCAATTACTTCGTAATTTATCTGCGATTACACCCGTAGTCGACGCGTAGAATCGTGTACGAACACTAACTGGTAAAATAGTACGGCGGGTACTTACAAGCGGCGCGTATGCTACGCGGACGAAACTCGAGTAGCTTTATCTCCATGTACGAATGACCAGCATATTTGACTGAAACAAAGTGGAAACATTATGTTTTTAAATTCTGCTTGTTTCTAACCCAAGTTTTAAACCATAAATTCATGATTTGTCGAGTGTCAATGTCGAGTTTGAACCCACGACCCAGAACAAAAGCTATTTCCTGCTACCTTAATTAGGTATTCCTGTATTAAAGGTAAGGTCTGATGTTACATACAATGCTATTGATGATTTAATTATTTTCGTTCTCTAGGTTTTTTTTTCACTTTTTCATTGTTAATACCTCATTTATTTTCCTAGCTTCATTAAACATGTTATATCTCTTTTTTACACCCTATCGATACTTGTTTTAGTTGCATACTTAACTAGACTGTAACCTACCTGCATTCATTTAATTCTAACCTCAGGTGGTTGGTGCTATGTAAAATCACGATGGAAACCATTGAATGCTTCAAAAGTGTGTAACTTTGTCACATCCACAAGTTTTAATTATCGGAGCTATGATTTTTAATGAATTCAACGTTTTTTCCGTTCGATTGTACACGGCTATAATGCGGTTACCTACTGTTTTCCTTACAAACTCAATCGATTGTTTACCGGATCGATTTGTTGGATTTGGTTTTTTGTCATCAAAATTCTAAGGCCGATTTGTTCGGCTGCCGCTCCCGACTGGCGGCTTTGTGATTGGGTCACGTGTTCACAGTGTGTGTCCACTGTCTGTCCTTCCGTCAGGCCGTTTCCGTCCAACAAACGCTATCAATCTATCACTTAATACCCAGAATACCAATTTATCCCAAATACATGGGTACCATTTTGTCATTTGTAAACACGCATCTTATCGTTTATCGTAATGCCTGGCTTTGCACAAGATATTAAAAATATAAAACCATCAATGAAAGTGGTGTTGCGATCTGAAAATTTGCACAAGATATTAATTGAAAAATATAAAATCAACAATGGTATATCAACAATATATACATAACTGGTGTATTCAAAACGATATGTTTTTAAATATTGAAAAATGTTACATTATTACCTTTACCCGTAACAGAAGACCAAAGGATAATGCATATTTCATTAATAATGTTCGATTAAATGCAGTCACCACTATAAGAGCTAGGAATTAATCTTTATTCGAAGTTTACTTTTAATGAACACATCAGTGATATCACGAGTAAATCTTTGAAAATGATGGGATTCATACATAGAATATCGAAACCATTCAAAAATCCCCAATCCATTATAACCTTATACAGCTCGTTGGTCAGAAGCAAATTGGAATATGGGAGTGTTATTTGGAATCCACATTATTTAAAATATTCAAAAGCCATTGAATCAGTACAAAAAAAAATCCTAAGACTTTTATCATTTAATCTTGGATTAAATGCCTTACTCCTATCTTATGAGGAACGACTCCAACAATTTCATTTTACAACCCTGGTAAAAAGAAGACAATTTGCTGACTTAATTAATATGTTTATATAAAATAATTCATGATAAGCTTCGAACCACTCATTGTCTGACCATATTAATATAAAAGTTCCTAATAGGCGCAATTTAAGGAGTCATAATACATTCCATCTTGAATTATTTAATAACAATATTGCATACTTCAATCCACTGTCTCGAATGTGTCGCCTATATAATGCCATCGAATGTGACCATGTAGATATTTAGTCTCACATATTTCAAAAGGCAAATTAACAATCTTCTACCATGATATGTCATGGAGAACAATTATGTGACTGTTCTATTATCATTTTATTTTTATTATCTTTCTTTTCTTTCTCTGCATTTCTGTTTTATATTTGAAATTACTATGTTTTATATTTTCTTTTGTACCTGTAACAAGTAAACACTGATTATGCATGCTGTGAACATTTATAATTGGAGTGTTAATACCTATGTACTTCTCAATGGCAATTTTATAACTATAATAATTGTTAACATTCTGTAAATGTTTCCAACAATAAATAAATAAAATGAAAGTGATGTTGCGATCGGAAAATTTGCACAAAATATTAAATGAAAAATATAAAATCAACAATGAAAGTGATGTTGCGATCTGAAAATTTGCACAAGATATTAATTGAAAAATATAAAATCAACAATGAAAGTGATGTTGCGATCGGAAAATTTGCACAAGATATTAATTGAAAATATAAAATCCATAATGAAAGTGATGTTGCGACCTGAAAAATTTAAAAATTTCTTAACCTCAGAACTCCAAGTTCGAGAGTTTTTGCTGCTTCAGCCAAATAGAATTCTAGCAAAAAAAAAATAATGTATGAACTTTTTATGTGTGTTTTAAATCGAATACCTACTGCTTGATGAGAATTTTGAAAGGCATTTTTTTATTATGCGGGACAGGTATTTCGCCTATCGAGAGCAAATCGGCAGAAAATCTACTACCTAATCTAGTACCTACCTTCTGAAGTTCCCCCAATATTTTAATGTGTTTCATTTCATAATGAAGGTCAAAAGCGAAACAGTTTTAACGTAATACGAGTACTAATTACCTTTAGGGTATTTTGGCTTGAGATGTGTCGGAAGTTAGAGTAATGTGTTTTGGAAACATTGTAATAAGTTTAAACTCAGGAAAATAATAACCCAGACAGGAAGAAACTACTCAGGTACATGGAATAATTGTAGTCACGTAACACTACGTTTATTTTATGGCATTCAACTCCAAATTGACCTCCCTAAAAAATCATCCCTTAACATATCCGTTCGCATAGTTACGATTTGAATAAATCGCCAGCTAATCAAAAGTGAATGTACTTAACGATAGTGAGATAGATTCACTTTAAAAACAGAAAACGCTTTTCCTAACCCTCCATTTTTTCATTTTAATTTTTATTTTTGGTCCTACCACCATTGTTTATATCCTATATTTAAAATACAACGGATCTATGAAAAGTTTGCTTTTATTTTGCTTTGGCCCCCGATAAGTTTCTTAAAAACAGGTGAGGTTTTCTATTCAAATCGTTATTTTAGAAAAAGAAACGCTTTCTTAGAAATCAAAAATGTAAATTTTGATATGTTTATTAGTTTATCGTCGACATTCGTCATTCGTCGGTGTTGTTTATTTGATGAGTTGTGAAAATATTATATTAATCACACGAGCAGTAAATATTTACAAAGAATTTTTATTGCTCCATTCTATATCGGTATTTTTGTACTTGTTTGACCTAGAAAAGATAACCCCGTGTTCAGATTCTACATATATAAAAAAACACTGATATATTTTCACGACAAAGGCACAATTATTTGTCCTCTTATTTTTGTACTTCACGTATCTCTGGTTCAATGATATAATGACAATTTACTTTTTTGATTAATTTTTGTATGGTTCCATCACATCATTGTGCACATAATTTAATTTTTATTACTTGCACATTTTCGATGTGTTTATTATACAATATATGCACATTGGGGGCAGTTTGTGGGGTTGAAAAGTGGGAACGCACAAACTTAATAAGTGTACTGTATACCTGTATAGGTATCAACATATCTCGTTAGCGGAAGATCAAATCAACGCGGCGATATTTCATGGCAACAAAAATAAATTAGTGGTCATAACATTATGTACATATCTAATTTCAATAATACTTCTTTTGGTCTCTCTAATACGGTCTTGCATTTTAACTTTTTTCAAATATTCACCACTGCAAAAATACGATCTACGTCAAACCATCGTAATATTATGCATTGCAAACTATTAAACATGAACAAGTTAATTAATTACCCACGTCCAATTTCTAACTATAATAATAATGTGCGTTATACTATAACGCAAACAAGTTTATTACCTACGTCAAAAGTCAAACTATGATAATAATGTTCAGTAAACTATTAATTTCAAGCAAATTAACTATCTACGGAACAATAATACTACCTAATATGCATTAAACTATCGTCGACACACAAAAAAATATCGACCGTCGACTGCAAATAATTCGCTATACATTAAAAATAGCCATACCTGTTCTGTCCGAATTGCCGCACTGTTCGTTGTTTGAGGCGCGCCTCCAGCTAAACACACGTGACCGTACTGGCTGCCGTTCATTTCGATTCCACGTGACTTCTTCACTCCCTTCGCCTACATGAAATCAGCGGCTCTCTGAGGCGGGCCCTACGCCTGTCTCCTGACTTACTAGTATTGCACTTACTGCACCTACGACGGCCACCGCGCACGTGCAGATAAAATTAATTTGATGAGTTAGATACTTAATTATTATAAATACAACTAGCCCTAGTGAAATAAGAAAAAAATAGATTTGTTATATTTAAATTAAAGTAGCTTTAATAAGGCTACGTACAACTTATACATTGGTAATATTTAACTTGAAGTAACTCAGGTTTCCTTTTACTATATTTGGTAGTATTTTTCTCTTTTCTTATCTATTTTTTACATTTACATATTTTTTACAGCCTCCTCTCCTCATTACAAGAACCGTCACTTGTGTACATGTATTTGTAGTATAATGTCATTTTTTTTTTCTAAATTCTACTGTAATATCACGATAAAAGTTGACTGTCCCGGTGCGTGAGTGATTTTTGTCTGCTTGATTCTTGTGCGTTTTTAGTTTCTCATGAGTGTTTATTTTATGTGTTAAAACCGGTGGCTTGCCGATATACGCGCCCTGTAGCCGAATATAATTAAAAAAAAAAAAAAAAAAAACACTTTTTGATATGCGATTTTAAACCTATTTCTAAAGAAAATGTATGAAGGACAAGGTCAGAATCGCTTGGGGCATTCTCGTTCTTGACGTAACAGATATAAGAAACACACCTAGCCACTCAAATTTATTTTTGAACATTTCTATGACTTCGCAAGTGTCATTTCTCCCTCGATTTGAGCTGTCAAACTATGAGCGTCGCGGGTCATGAAAATATCGATAAACCTATCAATTTGTCAAATAAACGCAAGTAATGTTGTTATTAGGCGTAGTTTATTGTTCAAGAAACGTGTTTCGGTAAATATTATATACGATAGCATAAAATAAACCCACAAAATATTACGTCAAAGTCAAAACCTCGCGAAATTTACCCGTTTGCTCCAAGACATTCAAGGGGAGATTTTTTTTTACTAACTGCTGAGTATTATTCGATCTGATGATGAAGTGTTTATATGATTACTGTTCTCAACGTCTTATTTTATGCATTTTTCGAATTCTAAATTCTAAATAAATTTCGTGCTTAGGGTATTTTATTTAGTCATCGATTTAACGTCGTAATAAGTACTCTGTATCTGTACTTCATTAAACGTGAATAAACAAAAATTTGTTTAATGATCTAAGAAGGTAGAGAGGGTCATGCTGTGTAGGTAATGAATGTCTTACGGTTGGCTGTTGATTTTATCATTAGGACGTCACTGACCACGTCCGGATCGGTTCCCGGCTAGAAGTTTCATGTTGGCTTTTGTCTCAGGCGGAAATATCTCGCCATGGTGGATGAACTCGCCGTAATTAATTTATGCCTAGTCGGTTGATCGAATGCCTCAGAGTCCTTGAACCTAATCTGTCCCAAGGCTTACAAAGATGCCAAATCAGAGCGTTTACTGAATTTAAGTTATTTCATCAATTCTATTTAAATTCTTGATTGTGCATAATTGAAGTTTTCAGCAAAATCATTATTTTTAATGTCGCGTTCCAAAAAACGTCATCATTAAAATTTTGTTACACAAATAAAATTGTTGAAGAATAATTATTTGTCACAATTCAGAAATCAATATCAGGACAAAAGGTGCTTACATGTTTTCCGGAATTATATCGGAATGTTTAGTCTAGATTAGATTTTTTAAAAAGATTCCGATAATACGTTATAGGTGTACAGGTTTACCCGATTTTATAATAAATATGCCATACTTATGATATTTTGTAATACTGTGCTGTACAGGGCCCGCACATACTTTAATAGTACATAACTGTTAACCCTGTACAAATCAAAAGTGCGCCCCACGGTTGAATTTGGCAGCCACCTCTGGTCTGGAGCTC
This sequence comes from Glyphotaelius pellucidus, assembly GCA_936435175.1. Taxonomy (NCBI): domain Eukaryota; kingdom Metazoa; phylum Arthropoda; class Insecta; order Trichoptera; family Limnephilidae; genus Glyphotaelius; species Glyphotaelius pellucidus. The sequence goes on along the minus strand of OW386538.1, from coordinate 26,021,384 downwards.
CAAAATACTTGAAAAATACCCTCGACTCTGTGCAGAAATGGCGGTCCGTTTGATAGATTCTTCCACCTTAACGGACGTATTGCGATCTTTAGAACACAGGCGTCGGTGGAAATGCTATCCATGTTATACCGGTATTTCAATGGAAGATGCTCTTAGGAACTAGCGTCATTGATCCCTTCGGCACCGGTGCATAGTCGGGAGACAAGCCAAACGCGCGCCCAACATATGTACACGGTTGACATTTGTCACATGAGAACGGGTCGTTTTTTCGACTCGTTCTTGAGTTCAACAGCACGGCTATGGAACGATTTGCCGGCTTCTATGTTTCCTCCCTCCTACAACATGGGTCTCTTCAAGACCAATGTTCATTCCTTCCTCTCCTCAAAAAGACCTTCCACACAGCATCCCAGATGACATAGGCCCTGAGGGAAATTATTTTCCTCAGGGCCTCCTGTGTGGAGTTAATGTAAAAAAATACCAAACTGCCATGATAACGATATCAAATCAAGGCAAATTTATGAAATTTTATCATTGAACGGTTCAATATTACCAAAGTGCATCGGACCAAACAAGATTATTTTCGCCCTTATCTCGGCTGTACTTTGTATGTTTACCATTTTATAATATGTTGCACAGTGCACATTGCACATTGCAAAATCATCTTTGAAATCGTACTATTCATTTGAATAAAGAAATCCCACACAATTCGGAATCTAGCAATCGATTGACGGTTCGTTTTGTACTACTAAATACAATTAATCTGTCGTTATACTCAAAACTATCCCATCAACGTCGGGTGTCATATTTGTGTTGAATTTGCATCCTCGGCATTTTTTATTTGATCAACTTTCATGATGTTCTTCTTCCAGTAAACTTCCCCGCTGGATTAATTTTGTGAACTATTATTGGTCACCCCTTTATAGGTGTCGAATAAGGTAGATTTGTTCGTCAGTTCCTTGTGTATGTAGTTAACTTTCCTGATGTTCTTCTTCCAATAAACTTCTCCGCTGGATTAATTTTGTGAACTTTTATTGGTCACCCCTTTATAGGTGTCGAATAAGGTAGATTTGTTCGTTAGTTCCTTGTGTATGTAGTTAACTTTCCTGATGTTCTTCTTCCAATAAACTTCTCCGCTGGATTAATTTTGTGAACTTTTATTGGTCACCCCTTTATAGGTGTCGAATAAGGTAGATTTGTTCGTCAGTTCCTTGTGTATGTAGTTAACTTTCCTGATGTTCTTCTTCCAATAAACTTCTCCGCTGGATTAATTTTGTGAACTTTTATTCGTCACTCCCGTTATAGGTGTCGAATAGGTAGATTTGTACGTCAGTTCCTTGTGTATGTAGTTAACTCCTGACGTTCTTCTTCCTATAAACTTCCCCGCTGGATTAATTTTGTGAACTCATATTGGTCACCTCTTTATAGGTGTAGAATAAGTAGATTTGTGCGTCAGTTCTTTATGTATGTAGTTAACTTTCTTGATGTTCTTCTTCCAATAAACTTCCCCGCTAGATTAATTTTGTGAACTCATATTGGTCACCCCTTTATAGGTGTCGAATATGGTAGATTTGTTCGTCAGTTCCTTGTGTGTATGTAGTTAATCTTGGGCGTCGGATGTGAAAGAATTCTATTTTTTTTTCTCTCACGGTTTATATCTCGAATATATTCAGTTCGACGATTTCCTTCTTTATCAGGACCACTGTTTTGCTTCCGTGTACGTAAAAGAGTGAATAATAAAAAGCAGACCGGTGACCCTTTTCCTCTGAAAGAAAACTGTCGAAGCTTAGGCAATTATTCTAACGTTTATTTATTTTTACCTATTTCAATTTTAAGTATTGATGGTATTTTTCAAGTTGTTTGCATATTTTTTTTCTAATTTAGAACCGGTAGCCAATTTTCATGCAAAATAAGGTACCGTTCTCAATTGTATTTTATTATGGAATACAATTGAGAACGTTACCTTATTATGCATGAAAATTGGCTACCGGTTTTAAATTAGAATAAAAAATATGCAAATAAAATCATATTTATTTGCTTCGATCTCAGATAACAGACTTTCTTTATTTTTTATTATTTTTTGTGAGTGTAGCCATTTCGTTGCACTTGTGAATTTACGTGACTCCTGAACAAATGATGATAATTGGTCAATTTTCCTCGGTAACCTGAATAAATTAATAATTTTATTTTTTAATAACCTGAATAAATAAATTATTTGTCATGCTTTTCTTTCTTTTACGGTTTATTTTACTATCAAGTACGTTTCAACGTACATACATGGATTTCAACAAAAAAGAATTAAAAAAATAAAAACAATTATTTTCTCATGGATCAAAACACCTTTAATTTAACAGAATTTCTTTCAATTTTCATTGTTGACCGGACCACATTACGTTCACCCGGTTTCACATTACGAAAGGCATCTTCAGGCTGGTACAATTTGAACGAAACTATCTACTCATCATCTACATCAAAGGTATATTAGGGGCCATCCATAAATTACGACACACGAATTTCATGACTTTTTGACCCCCCCCCCTGTCACATTTGTGAGACCCCCTCCCCCCTAGAATTTCATAATCTTTTGACCCCCCCCATACCTATTGTCACACTTCTCTACTCCCCCCCCCCCCCCCCTTAAGGTGTGACGTAATTTATGGATGGCCCCTTATATATAGCATCTATATTTCAGGCGGGGTGTGCAGAGAGAATGTACCGCCGAATAACAAAAGTGTAAAACACATTTTCATTCCAATGCGTCAAGGATATATCCAGAATACTGTGTATACCGGCGAATAAGTACAAAAATCGACACAATACATAAATTCGTTTGATATTCATACCAACTTATTTATTATTTAATTTTTGGTATTTTTTAAGTCTGAAACTGATAAATAATGCACAAAAAATATAATTACTGATACGAACGTACAATTTTCCAAGTTAATTCACCGAATTGATAAATGTATAAAGATACTTTTTGTTCCATGGCAATATGTGATATTTATTGTCTTTGATTGTCTGCGTATGTACATAAAAATGCTTCAACAGAATATCTTGTTGTTTATTTCTACTTATTTATATATATTTACATTTATAAAGACAATTAGTGAAGTTTGATTTATTACACAATCTCCAATCGATATGCAATGTTAATCGTTTCTATTTTTAATGATATGCATTGTTGTGTGATAGTGAAAATGGTGAACAATGCTTGGTTGGAGATAATTAAATGAAGCTAGAGCATAAATTACTAAATTAAGATTAGATGAAACCAATTTTCACAATTTAATGATGCTTACGTGATTTTTATGAACGAACATTGTACCTACCTTATTTGTCTCACAGATTTTAAAACAGCAGAGTCAGAAGTCGGAGGCGGAATTGTTTATTTTATATAGTATCTTATTTTGTTAAAATGTTTTAAAAAAATAAGGTTTTATGATAACATGTGTTATTTGGTTTATAATTTGTATGGTGGTCAACGCCAAACAGGTCCCGCTATTGTTATTTGCGTTAATGACGTGATTTTTCACAAAAAAACGGGGCTTTATCAATTATCCAATTATTATTATTAAAATTACTTGTAGAAAACCGTAATTATTCGCTATACAATTTATTTCAGATTCTTAGGCTCTATTTAATTTTATTATTTACAAATAGACTAGCTAACCCTAGCCACGCGTTGCTGTGGCTAACGAAACTCAACGCCATCTATTAATTTGCGTGCAAATCAAATCCACACCGCCCGCTTGCCAAAATTAGAGAAATTCTTATATATTTCAACTAATTTACACAAAACCTCGATAAATTACATACCTAAACCTTTCTTACAAATCACTCTATCTATTGGTGAAAACCGCATGAAAATCCGTTCAGTAGTTTTTGAGTTTATCGCGAACAGACAGACAGACAGACGCGCCAAAGGACTTTAATTTATAATATGCACAGATAAAGAAAAACGTACCTGGCAGTTCACTTCCGATAAAAAATACTTTAGAAAGTTTATCCTTGGAGAAGATACATCTTTGTACGCAGAGGACATTATATTAAAAACACTGGACAATGCATGATTTTACATTTGCTTCGTTACTGATTAATTTTACATTTATGAGAAGATAAGTGGCAAAAGTAGAGTTGAAATTTATTTTGAAAGACTGGACAATTTAGGACTCTTTAGGATCGGAGAATTTTTACGAAGTGACCTTAAAGTAGATTAACTGATAATAATGTCTTTAATTTTATGCAGTTTAATAATTTTTTTTTTTTTTAGTTTTACATACCCCCCCGAAGTGTTTGCTTTCTATTATAATATGTCGTATAACATCTGTACAAACACTGATTTAAAACAAAGAAAACATTTTTGTATAATTAATTCCCAAAAAGTGGTTCGGACAGGTTTTCAATGATTTTTAATAACAGTCTATGTCATTGTAGAGCGTCATTGGAGTAATTTTTCACAAAAACGGTGCTGTAGAAATTATCAAAATATCAATATATTTTTTTAATAAATTTAAATCAATTGTTATTACTTAAAAATAGCAATCAATCACCTTAAAAAATCTTATTATAAACAGTCCCTCACGACAGATTACATTTTTATTACAACTCTGTATCATTTACCTACCTAACTACTTTTTTTTCGTTGTAAATAGGCCATAATTTTGTTTTAAGCTCGGCCATATTCGCAACAATTTAAAATAAACAAAATGAGAATAATTTGTTTGTAAGTTTCTCCTTGAGTTAAAAAAGTATGCATTGTTTGTTCGATTGGCGAGCCTCGGTGCTCTTGGTAGATACAATGTTTCATCACTGAAACCGTCTGGTAACGAGTAACCGCCTGAAATTTCGTTACACAACGATAAATCATTATTTATGTGGAAATAACACTGTCATTCTCTTCCATTTTTAGTCATTTTAGCAGCTGGCGTCACATAATCCACCTGCTACTAAAACAATGAATATTTGGAATTAGAATCGCATTTATCAAAATTTTGTTAGAAAAAACAACCAATCTTAAAATATGAGGGGATTGAATTAATTAAACTCTTGATAAAAATATACAGGTGATAAAAATATACAGGTGATAAAAATATACAGGTGATAAAAATATACAGGTGTCCCGTAAGCAAAGCATCAAACCACGAGGGATGATGATGATAAGGAAGGATATTTACAATCAAAATGATTAAACGATTTCGATTCAACTCTTAGGACGGGTTGTTTCAAAAAATTTGATGGATTCATCAAATATTTGATGTTAATTTTCACGAACTGTTTAAGTTCTATTCAAGTTCTGTGATTATTTCAGTTTTGTGAAGCAGCTGTTCTATAAAGATATAATAACAGAACTTGAATAGAACTTACACATAACGTGAAAATCAACTTCAAATATTTGATGAATCCATAAAATTTTTTGAAACAACCCATCCTTAATCCTTTCAATGTTACATCATTTATTTATTTCATTTTTAAATATTCCCTTTATATTCAACCTGGCAGCAATATTAGTATTTAGTAATGGAAACTCATTACTGTACACGGATTGGAAGTGTGTTGCAAAAACTTTAGCTACATCCACTCCACGATCTTCCTGATCACGATGCGTCGTGGTGTCGTGAATACCACCATCTTTCCTTAGCGATTGGAGTCTCAAAACATGTTGGGATCATGCTTGATATTGGGGAGAAAGGTTCTATCTTACAAACTATATTTGAAATTGGCTACTAGTCGGCCTAAGAGATCGCGCAACTGGTCGAAAATTTAAAAAAAAATGGTTGTCTGTAAAGTCGGTTTACGGACGATAATTTTACGTGATATCGTCATATAATAACGATGGAGTGGAAGAGAGATAGATGTGTCACAAGCCGAACGCTTGTTCCGCGCTCTCGCTTTCACGCTCGGTTCAGGCGGAACGTGACAATGAGTCATGCTTTTTCGTGAGTGCAGCCGGCGTTCATCGATTTATAAGACAATAAATGTGTAGGTAATGGTAAAAAAAGCTGTGTTTCTTACGAATGATTTTTGTCTTACTGATGAAATCTTTATAATTAATAAGAATTTACGGAATTCGTTACCTTATAATTTTTTTTGAATTGATAAAAAAAATTAATATATATCTTTAGAAATATTTTCACAAAATTTGTGACAGTTTTTTTAATTAAAAAAAATTGCACACTCTTTGGCAAAATTGGCAAGGCAAAAGTTAAAAGCCGGTGAAATATTATTGAATTCTCGACTTCACAATACAACAAAAACTTTTCTTATTTGGCTTCTTGGCATATTAAATTAAAGCCTTGTAAAATGTTAACTGAAATTTATTGAAGTTGAGTTTTCGAGAAATCAAACTTTGCTAATTATGAAATAATTGCTCGGCGCGGATTTCAATCATTTAAAAAATATTTAACTTTTTAATTTAGAAAAAAATCATGCGTCATCTGTCATACTTCGTGTTGCTTGTTTATACTTTGTAATAAAACATCGTCATCCTGTTTGTTTTAGGCGAGACTATCCTCCCATTTCCCAGATGAAAGAGTTTAGTAGCTACTGGCTACTAACTACCAACTACTGTTGATTGGGATCAGTGTTGCCTGTGCATGGTTTTTACCGTGTTTTCATGGTTTTTGGGTCATTTCTACCTCCATGGTTTTTCAAAAAGTCGACGGAGACATAGTTTTTACCGGTCAACAAAAGTGCGGTACTTTTTTTAACATGGGTCTCGTGATATCAGGAATGTAGTTCTGCACTGGTTCACAATCTCTAACTAACTAACTAACTAACTAACTAACTAATTAACTAACCATCACGCCGTTTCCCCGCAGGGGTAGGCAGAGCGGCAAACAACTCTGTCTTGGCACACACTCTTTGCTTCACTCACATTCATACATCGTCTCATACATACTCAATGTCACAATGTCGTTATCTAATTTAACTTCGTTAATATTAATACATCAATAAAAATAAATTAATATAGATATCATGCATGTAAGATTGGCTACTATAAAATGTACAAAAAAAAATTACTGGAGTTTTTTTTCCCTCATCTCATCGACCTGAAAAACTTATTTTTAAAATTAATTTTCATTTATTTATATTCTAATAAGTTCTACCAATTAAACTTGATAAGGATAAAACAACTTTTAAATTGAAAACTCTTATTTTTTTTATTTGTACGGTGTTTTTTATCGAAGCATTTTATATTCTTTTTTTAGGCACCTTTATTTTCTTACTTATATTCTCAATAAACAGCTAACGAAATACATGGTTTTTTATTCTTCGAAACATAGTAAATTTTTTATCCCTGAATACATGTTTTTTCACATTTGGGACATGGCAACACTGGTTGGGATGCTGTACGCTGAACCATGTTATAATGATTGCTTGTGTGTGGATAGGACAGCTAGAACTAACTAACCTCTCATTGCCCTTCTCACTAACTATTCCCGGCATTCGGCATCCGGCCTCATGTTTCCGAAACTCCTCATATTGAACGGACGTCTTTGGTTTGGGTTCAATCAGGGTCGGACTTCAGCACTTTGAAGATAGTTTAAGTGGTGCCCCCTTATGAAAACTCACTGCAATGTCTGAAAACATATTTTCGGCAGTCAAAAAATTGCAATAATAATAATAATAATCAATACTTACATTGTTCAATTCCACATACGTATTACACGACGAATAAGTACAATCAATGAATTGAACAACTGGGACGAATTGTTTCACAGAATTTGAACAATTAATCGAATTTCAAAGGAACAATCCAAGTGAAACAACCATCCCATGATGAAATAATAACAGAACTTGACTTTATGAAATAATAACAGAACTTTCACAGAACTTGAATTTTAACATTGAATTTAAAATTTTTCAAAACTCGAATTTAACTCAATGAAATATTTACATTCTGTTATACGACTCGTTCTTAAATTACACGAATGTACTTAATCTACATGAATATTAATTCTCAGCCACAAAAATTGGTGAAATCAAAATGTTTTAACTTTTCCTTTGGATATAAATGAAATATTTCATTAAAATTAATCTTTCTGTAAATTGCAGAATTTACCAATCTGAAGGTAGGTAGTGTACTCGTAAATATTTTCACTAGGCAATATTTTGTTTATTGATCTAGTAAAAAAGGTTTATTAATTTTTGTTTTGACGATTTCATTCTGTGATTTGCAAATATTGTATTTACTAACATGTGAATTAACCCCTAGTATGCCATGATATCCACCGTGGATTAGTAGCTCACCGCGCTTGCCTCGATTTTATGGTATTTTGAACCTTGAAAAATGCTCCGAGCACACTAAGATATATTGTATTCGCTTGGCAAGGAAATGATGTAAACTAATAATTTTATTCTTGCTTGTGGTTTCGTCACAAATATGTTTATTTTATCTGTGAAATAGCGCGTCACAAAATTCCGATTTTGAAAAACCATTTGTATTTATTTACAGGAAAGCCTCTTGTGACTTATTTTTATTGTGAAGAAAATTTTTATTGTGTTTGGCTGAAAAATGTAATAAAACTTCAGAATATTGTCATATTTCTTTCTTATGTAATTTTTTTTTATAACATTAGACAGAAAAAAGATTTTTTTCTGAATGCAAGTAGTTATCCTGGGGAAACTGCATAGGATAGAAATATATAAAACTTTACTTTTTACAAAGGTATAAATACATTATTTGATTAGAACGTATAATTTACAAAAAAATCCCTTTAAAAAAAAAAACAAGTAAGTAATTACGAAAATAGTGTCAGCCAGCGTACGGCGGGTGATTGGCGTTTAGCCCTGGGATTCCACGAGTTAAGTTTCAATTTTTTGAGATATGAATAATGTTAGTTTATTTATTTCATATATAACATCTGAAGTATCATTGAACATTTTGCAATTAAAATATAAATGGATAAGTCCGTGATAGCGAGTCTCCGGAGGCGCCTCGAAAAAAAGTGTTATGCGGTGAACTCCATAACTCGTTACCGGATCATTTGAAACGAAAAAGTCCAAATGCCTTTAAAAGATGATATGTTTTCCTAGGTAGTAAGAGGGAGTTTTTTTCGATTTTATTTGTTTATTTTTGACAACATTTAGAAGTGAAAAACGCGATTTTCGCTAAAAAATTTCGGTGAATTTGTTATTATAAAATGGAAAAAAATGTTAAAAAAAACTCTTGCTACCTGTTGATTTATGTGTAGAAATAGTGTACAAAATTTCAAATGGATCGGTCAAGTAGATTTTGAGTTACGATGTTCACAGACTTGTGAACATCGTAACTCAAACACAAAATCGATTTAAAGTTTTTTATACTCGAATCGAGCACGAGGGCCGGTCGCTTGAAACGCTGTATCTTCGCTGGTTTTGCTCTGATTTATTTGAAATTTTGACACAATACTCTCGACATGTTGTACATGCAGAAAAATTAAATGCAAAAAAAAAGTTTTAAAACCTCCCCCCCCCCTAAGATATCAACTCTTAAAAGTAATTACCCTAACGCCAGAGATGACGGCGCGTTTTGGCGCGTAATCCCCGATAAGAGAGGTCAGTCGCGGTATAATTTACGAATCGAATGTCATCCCGTTCAAATATCAAAATAATACGACAAACGGATAGTTATTTATGAACGCCTATTAGGGTAAAGTAATTATTCCATTTTACACACGACAGGCATAGACAAGCCACAGAAAATCACAGAAATTTGGCAGCCGATAACGTACGACGGATGCCTTCCGATATCCGAAGAATTTTGCCTTTTTGTCTCGTAAAGCTGTCTTAACGCAAAAGATAACGCAAGAGATAACGCAAGAGATACAGAATCACCTTTCTGATGTGGTTTTTACGATTTTCCACCCTGGTTGCACGTTTCATCTGCGCCTATGACAGATCCGGCACTGAGGTCAATGCTACTGGAATTAATAGGGGAGAAATGCCTGGTTCCCATTTTCTGGTAGCTGTGTGGGATTCTGAACAGCATTCATGTTTTGCAGAATGAAACACGTTCTTTGTTTAAAACCACTTTATTTAAATTTATATTCGTCGACCGGTTTCGGTCGAACTCGACCTTCTTCAGGACAATAAACATACAAACTTCAGTTTCTATGTTTTAGTTTATTTCAGTTTAATTTATTTTTTAGTTTAATTTATTTCAGTTTATTTGTTTAAGATTCAATTTATATGTTTATTGTCCTGAAGAAGGTCGAGTTCGACCGAAACCGGTGGACGAATATAAATTTAAATAAAGTGGTTTTAAACAAAGAACGTGTTTCATTCTGTAAAATGTCAAGCCACAAAGTGTTTGCTTTCTTCGATAATTCATGTTTTGTATTCTAATTTCTCGTACAGCTTACCATAACGTATGATTTGTTGTATTAATTTCATCTGAGATTGTATATTCTGCAGCATGCGTTTCTTGTCTAGGGATTGCAATCCCGCAAAACGGGATCCCGCAGCTTTTATTAATCTGCTGGATCCAGTACCTTCAAAGCGCGGATCCGCGGATCCCGCAAATTAAAAATTTGAATAAAGAAATGACGTTCTTTGAGTCAGATGGTACCAGAGGAGAGTACCTGACGCTCGCCTCTGGATATAATATGACGGTTCAGCCTACTAGCGTAGAAGCCGAGAGAGCGTTCTCAGCTTCAGGATATATTTGCAGTTCACTCAGAAGCAGGCTCGGAGATGATACAATAAATGCCATTTGCTTCTTAAGAGCGTATTTTCAAAAGTTATCACCATAGGTTGATATCATAGTAATAGCATCTAAGAGAAAGTTGTGATTTGATTATTAGTCATTATATGAATAAGAGACTGAATTAAAAATATAAAACTGTTTTTAGGCGTAAGGGTAAAATTAAACAAAACTATTAATCTATGTCAAACATTTAAAGATTAATCTAAGAAAACAGATTACTAATTACTAATACTCAATTAATAGAAATAAAATAATTTCTGTTGCTTAATCTAAGAAATGTTTAATAAAAGTTGATTTTTACACAAAAATCTGTAGTTTCGATTTGATTTTATAACATAATTTCAAAGATGCGTTATCCCGCGCGGGATTAAGTAATCCCGCATATCAATTCCGCGGAATTGAATGAGCTGCGGGATTGCAATCCCTATTCTTGCCATTCTGTAACTTATTCGATATTATTACAATGGGACAATCAACATAGATATTTCTATCTACGCGGGCTTATTCCGTCCACATTGACATTATGAATTTATGTGGGAAGCTAAATTACTGAAAAAAATAGTTTCAGGGTTTTACAAAATTGATATTTAGATTCTAATTGTATTATGATCGTGCTCTGTTCGTTTTAGATTTAAAAGTTCGAGGTTACTTTAACTACATTATTTGGTTAGTTTGTTGTCTAAATTAAAATTTAATTTTTATCATGATAATTTCACAATTCTTTTACTTAATCTAACATTCTTCTTCTGGTGCCCTCTCTTATCCGAGGTTTTCTATCAGGCTAAACTTCACTTATTATCCCGCAGCCTGTAACAACTCAGCACTCGTACCAGTAGTTATGTGTTAAGCCACAAAATGCAACATCTTTTTCTACTGCATCTTCCATAAATCTTTCCCTGCATTATTAGTTGAATAATCGAATTCCTTTCGTTCCTCATAATGTGACCAAATATTGGAGTTCTCTTATTTTTGTACAAACCGCAAGTTCACCCCAATGTTGAATTTGCCAGCCACCTCTGGTCTGGAGACCCAAAACACTTGAATAAATTCCTTGATTCCGTGCTCATCTGACATTTGACAAATTCCCCTCGGATTTCAATCGTTAGAGCACAGGCTTCATGAGGGAATGCTTTCCTAGTTCTACCGGTATTTCGTTGGAATCCCTTCGGCAACGCTGCATAGTCGGGAACCACGTCGAACGCATGCCCAACATGTGTACAAGGTTGACATTATGTGTCATACGAGAGCGGGTCGTTTTTACGACTCGTTCTTGAATTCAACAGCCCGGCTGTTGAACAATATTCCGGCGTCTGTGGTCTCTTCAAGACCCTTGATGATTCATTTGACCTTCCACACATAATCCCCGAAGATGCCGTGGGCCCTGAAGGAAATTATTTTCTTCAGGGCCTTTTATGCGGTAAGTATGAGACAATGTATGAATGTAAATGGCAGATAAAGCATTGAATTTGGGCCAAAACAGCGTGCGGCGTTCCATCCTCTATGTCTATGAATAAACGCGTTTGTTTGTCATATATTATTATAAATTTAAAAAAACTGTTTGAAGCATTTCTTACCTACGAAACATGCGATCTATTTTGGCATATTCATGAATAATATCTAGTCATACGATATCGGAATAGACCGTATGGCTTTCTGTTTACTTTTTTACATCCCTGGCTACCGGTAATAGAATAGTTCATTGTTTACCCACTACCCCGCTAATGTGTATGTTTAACTTTAGTGTAGTCGAACGTGTTTGTGTACTCCCAGTCCCGTGTATAAACACAGTCAATGATTGCCAGTATTTCGTCTCAAGTACACTTTCCAATTAGTTCCGTACAAACGCGTTGTTTGACGACTCGTTCTCGACAACGTTTACTTCTACATACAGAAATTGTAGTACAGCCAAGCTATTGACAAAGAGTAAAAAGAAAGCATTTTGCATTTCTAAAGGTACAGTACCTACTGTTAGGTTACTGTAAATCGTACCCACGGAGTTTGTAGCACGTATTGAACATTGTAAGAAAAGGGTTTATTTTTTGTGTAAAAAAACAAATTTATAAATACATTTTTGTCGATTAAATTGAACTTCGATTGAAAGAGGTTGAGAAATTGAAATGTATCGGTTAGTGTAACTTTCTTGGTTTAAGTGATTCTCAAAGTGAGCGATATCGCCCCCTGGGGGCGTTCGAAAATTCTAGTGGGGCGGTGGTGTATTTGGGGATAGCTGGAAGATAGTTGTTATATTTAATAGTATTTCATTATTTAATCTAAAACCATTAATAATTTCAAACAATTTACATGGAGTTCAATAAGGACTATTGTAAATAAAAATCAAAGTATTTTCATTGTAAGCCCCCTGGGTGGGTATATAGAAACAATAAAAATAGAGCGTTTGTAAGTGGCTTCACCCAGTTTGATAATTTCTTCGAAAGCCGAAACAGCTATAACGCGTAATAATAATAATTTGTATTATTAGAATATATAAAAGCTTTATTTTAAAATTGAGTTCTTAAAATTAATATTCATCAATCAATATTTTATTTAACAAGACGACGTATTAATTATGCATTGTCGTAAGAATCATGTAGGTGTACATATTATGAATCGAGTCATGAATGGTTAGATTTTTAATAGTGGTTAGCATCACCATAAAATTCCGATAATCCTCGAGAGTAAAAGTTAATTAGTCTAAAAGCGAGAAAGACTTTTATGGAAGAGTGAAATGTCGCTGAAGAAAAATAGGTACATCTACATATTCTTGAAAATGAGCGGTAAACCAAATAAGTTTGAGAAACACTGGTCTAACTGGAATTTTCCTTTTTTCTTTGTAAAGAACACTAAGACCTTCTTGTTTACTTTTAACGTAATTTCTTTCTACTTTAGCTTTTTTTTCTTCTTCAATCTGTATTTATTAACTTTTTTTCTTTATTTTCAGCTCCTGCAAACTAAACTAGAAACCGTGGGTCGCACCAAAGGGACCTTGGTGGAGAGGCTTCACCGGACGAGGGAGGAAAACGATGATCTCAGATTTCAGGTGGGTTTCATTATTCATTTGTCTTTTAAATCAGTGCCTTGAATAAACCACATGTTGCTTTACTGTTGGATTGATGTCTGCCGCCGTTGGTCAGTACCTACCTATTTCTCTGCAGTAGTCTGTTAGTCCTTTTTTTGTATGCATGTCTTTAAAATCAGGGCTGAATCGTGAATGCAGGTCTAATTTATCCAAATTAATCTCAAATTTACCTAAAGCAAAAAATCTGAAATCTGCACGAAAAATACAAAACAACAGTAAACAATTAAAATAAACGTATTTAAGGCCATGAATCTATTATTTGTCAAAAGCTGCAAAAAAACTCGCATACGGTGAGCTCCCACGTTATGAAATTTACAAAGATTTTTGCGTGTAAAATGCCTCTATATAATGCCTGGATCACACGCACTGGGTAGATGGGCGAGACAGTGCTCTCGGCCGAGTGCTCGGTATGTGTTTTACATGTAGGCACGTGTGTACATGTAGGCACGTGTGTACACGTACCGAGCACTCGGCCGAGAGCACTGTCTCGCCCATCTACTCGGTACGTGTGGAACGTTTGCGTGGCCCTTTTCGGCTCGTTTCATACAAATCTTAATATTGGATTTGAAAAATAAAACCCCGTTAAAATGCATTTTTTGTGTAGTAATTTAAATATGTAAACGACAATTTTTTGTTTCGCCGTAAATAGGTAATTAGTATTTTAAATTTACACCCATCAAAATATTTTTTTTTTGTTAATTTTTATTTTATATTTCATCATATGTTTATGATAAATATAGTAAAATTATTTTTTATTTACTCACAAATAATTGCCCTAATTGCCTCTAAAATCATGAAACATTAAAATCTTTAATGGCCTATATCTTATAAATCAAAGCAAAAATAATTTGATATACCTTTTGATTACAAAAATAATTTTTCAGTTTGGTTGGGTATTTTGATCTTAAATCCAAAATTAAGATTTGTTTGAAACGGGTCGAAATGGGCCGCGCATCCGTTCCTCTTAAGTGCTTTCGGCTTGCAGTCATTTCAGACATAAGCTATGTATGAAGCTTTGATTATGTCTTCGTATTATTTGTCTCATATTTTCTAATTGATCAATAATTAGAAAAAATATTGTAGAAACGGGGGCTTAGCCGGTAGCAACCGATTAACTAGGCATTTTAAATATTATTTGTTTTTATGGATAGTTTTTTCGTAATTTTTCAAATTGTATATTAGCCAGCCGAGGAATCGAACATGCGACGCCTGCCTGGGTGGCACCCAAACGCAATGCCAACTCAGCCACAGATCGGTCATATAGTTGATTCTAGATGGTAACTTGTAAAACGTGATTCGTAGCTCCGCATTTATGAATTCTAGACCTTTGAAATTTCTCCTAGACATCGCAAAATCCAACAGATATAAAAACCAACAGCTGCCAGTTGAATAATCGAATTATCAGCTTTTTACGCGGCTTTCTAGAAGCGCTTTCATTCTGTGAGGTGGTTACTTAGTATCTACTTATGCATGAAAAATTGGCCAGAATTCGTACAAGCTTGCATTGAAAACAAAAGCTAATAGACCGCATCTGCTGTATGGTCTCCGGTTTGGGATTAAGTTTTGGAAAACTTGCAATGTATGGTCTCCGGTTTGGGATTAAGTTTTGGAAAACTTGCAATGTATGGTCTCGGTTTGGGATTGGGATTAAGTTTTGGAAAATTTGCTTGAGATAGCTTATTTTGCAGATGGTCAAAGACGGAACACGTGTACTTGTCTATTTTTTTAAATTCATAGATTTGATTGTACCTACAATAGCGTCTCCCATCAAAGGCTGCAAAATTAAATGTATCAATATGCGAAGCTTGATATAGTTAACTCTTTGCAGACGGCCAAAATACGAACTGAATACGAGCGTGTTTCTTTTTCGTTATTCGGCTATCGGCAGTTATTCATTTTGGTTTCTTCAAACCTTTTTTGTTTGATTGTGAAGTAGACTTCAAATTAGAAAACGTGTGAATAGTTAGTTACGCGTGAAGCATTATTTTCAAGGTTTTGACATTCGTTTTTCTCTGACTTAGAAAACTTCTGTAATATTCTAGATAATTCCAGTCAGTATTTGGAAGTTGTTCATATTTTTTGATTTCTTGTTTTTTGTGGTAATAATTATATTATTGATAAATTTGTATAATTTAAAAAATAATAATTCAGTGAAGAGAGCAGAAGGAACTCTCAGTATCACCCTGATAAAGAACCACCGTCAAACTAAACATTGCTTGAAACAGATTTAGCCATGTTTAGTGATCAGATCTGAATACCCGGGTAGGCACTTTCCAACCTTCTATTCACACTTTTCAGTGCTACAACACACCCGAATTAAGAATTCCATAGACCCATTGACTCCAGGCAGTTGGGACTCTTGTTCGGTATTCACAGCAGTCAGAATAAAGCTTCATTTCAGAGATTTATTTTGCACTTATCGCCAATATCATCTAATTTCATTGACTGCAAAGTTAAACTTGTCTACCTGAATTCGACATTTAAATTTTATTTTTTTGCCGCCAAACAGTGCTGCTAAGTGTTGCCAGACTGCAGAGCGGGCTGACTGGCACTATTTCCGTGTCAGTAGCGACCTCGCGCATGCCCCATTTCGAACGATACTCCAAACGAGTTTCGCTTTTTTTACAGTACCTACCTACTGCTGCAGCCGGCTGTATCGACAGGTAGGCACCTACTGACAAAGTTACAAAAATACTACATTATTACCAACTTAAACACTTATACAAATGGTATACATAATTTCAACTACGTACACGGTATATGAGGGTCTAATTGGACCCTCCAAAGTAAAATTAAACATCTCGAATCATTAAATCACTTAATTTTTCTTAGTAAATTGATGTAGAGAAAAATAATAATCTGTATTTTTCGTGATTTTGTAAAGTTAATAAATATAAGAAAACATTAATTGAATATGACCCCCCAAACTTTAAAAAAATATGAAGTTTTGAACAATTTTTGCGTGTTGCAATATTAATTGGATAACCATCACCCCCGCCATAGGTCACTCCAAGTGGTTCTCTACGTTTGGTGACTTAGCAGGGGTGCCCGGGTTCATGGGGTGAGATTTTATGTATATTTTTTTTTATTGAAGAGAAAGCACAGATACAGACACGAATTAACAAAACTGTATAAAATAATAACAGAAGAATTCGCCTGCACCCTAACTATTTCTCATGGATTGACAAGTCTCGGTGTATCTCATCTATTTAATGGCGGGCCGGATCGGAAGAGACTCGTTGAGGGAGACCTAATCTAGACTTATCCAGTCGTAATCTCTCGACCCATCGCCTTGCACCGCGGTGGGAGGGATGGATTCATATGTCTTTCACTCCTGGACACAATAATCCCCAGATCCCTGCACATTCATACCCTTTTCTTCCCAGAACTTCCTCTCCTTCCATCCCCTTAAAAAATCCTGCACTCAGCATCCCCACAGATGATATGGGCCCTGAGAGATTTTTTTTTCTCAGGGCCTCCCGTGTGGAGCTATTGTAAAAAATAATACTGCAGTGAACTTAACATTAAATTCACGTTTTGTGTAGAAAATGTTAGTTATGTTGTCCCCTTTTTTACATTAACTCCACACAGGAGGCCCTGATGAAAATAATTTCCCTCAGGGCCTATGTCATCTTTGAAGATGCTTTGTGGAGGGTCCCTCTTTTGACGGAAAAATTATACACTTAGATATACTCGTACATGGGTCAAATTTGACCCGAGAGAAGACGAGACACCGAAAATAACGTTGACACTGGACGCGCGTGCTCCTTGACTGCAGTGTTCTGTGGCATTACGTGCAACTGAGGAATTCTGGGCACGAGGTGTATAAATATCGAACGACTGTTGAAATACAGTCGATCATAGGTTTGTCCGGGTCTATTTTGTCTCATTTTAGCAGTTAATATAATTGTTATTATGGATATACAATTATTTTATACAGTCGCTAAAATAAAAAAAAATATATATAAAAAGTTATGTGTTATATGATTTAGGTACAAATCAATAATATCCAAACTCATAAATTTAATTAATATCTATCTCTAGCCATATATTGGGGTGAGGGTCGGTTGGTTATTTCGTATCCCGCATGGCATTATTATTTTCAATTAATTTATTAACTGAAGCGTTGTACAAATAATACTCGGTATCAGCCCATGGGGCCAAATTGCCCTTTATTCGATTTATGTCCAGACACTACTTTTCATATCTAGTTTTGATGACTCACAAATAGATTTTTAGGGTTAAATTAAAAGAATTTATAATTTGCTCTTTCGTAGATGGTGATTCAATCTAATATTGTATTTGTATGCCTTTTTCAAAAGAATTGAGAAAAGAATATACGGACAAAACTATTTATTAATATGATAATACCTAAATAAAATCGCTAAAAATGAGGTTTTCTATTCCTCATTTCTTCTCTTCCGAAACTTACTCTTGTACTTACTTTTCAACTTCCTGTACTTCCAAAACTGGAGGGGTTCTTAAGATTTTATTACTGTCTGCATTAGAAGAAAATATTTTTTGTCTGTAAGGTAAAACACCACATTTCTGACCCTGCTCCAATTTCTGACATATGTAACACAAATTACGATTTTACCAACTGAAGTAACATTCCTCCGTATATTGATATTAGCGCATCGAGAAAGTTGTTCACCTCTCCCTCTTACCGATGTCTAGTCAAATAACTATTTGACATCCATTTTCACCAAAATATTATTTAGTGTATGATTTTGGTGATTTTGTGAAACCGCACATTTTTTCACCTTTTTCGGCGAGTAAACCAAATTTTACAAAAAGTGATGACACAGTTCACCAATGTTTTTTTATTAATTGTTTTTGGATGTTTTTCAATAGAGTATTGACCATATTTATACATTTAAAACTAAAAATAATATATTTCAATAGATTTATGATAGTTTTTGAGTGGTCAGAAATAGGTACCTGTTTTAATAGGGTGGCCATATTTCTGACATGTATGTCAGAAAATGATACACCTCCAAGAAATCATGTTCATATTTCTGACTGGTATGTCAGAAATTGATACTTATGGTAATTTGAGGGTTTTTAATCCTGACGTAAGAAGAACGGCTGCACAACTTCTTTTATAATAAACTATATTTTGGATTTGAGGCTAAAATACCCAACCAAATCGAATAATAAAAAAAATGTTTGAGAAATATCTATTGCCGATAGTGTAGTTTAATTTATTTGTAATTTTATTATAAAATACAGGCCACTTAAAAAATAGTTTTTTAATGATTTTAGAGGCAAATTTGGCAATGTTTTGCGAGTTTGTGAGTAAAAGGGAGTACAAGGCATTATTTGATATTTGGAAAAGTATGACCGCAACTGTAGACAGCTTTTCGGGGAATTTAGATATTTCTAATATATCATTGGAAATGAATTCTGATAGTATTAAGGGACACTCAGTGGCTTGCTGACACGAATGATGAAACTATTTGAATATCCCTATTGTTTTTGAAGACAGAAAAAATAATATGGAAATACTACACGAGAAACAAAACATCATCGAAAATGAATCTTGTCAGCAGTTACCCCATTTAAAAATACTTTTTTCTGGCCTGTTATTGATCAACCTTCTACTTCTTTCACTAAATGTGCAACGACAAAATTACCAACACTAGCTAGTTCTGGCGAGTGGTTCGAATTTCATAAACGAAAACAATAGGCCAAGAATGTTTAGAGCGAGAAAGGAGTGCAAAAAGAGAAAACCAAGGCAAAAGAAAGAATATGCTGCTGGCACTACTATGAGGGTGCATATTTTCCCGGACAAATAAGTGCCGTAAAGAAGAGAAAAAAGGCACAAATAAATTTTACGTCATTATGTGGATTAAGTTTTTGGAAATGGCCAGACAGAGTACTTAGATCAAATGTGGTACAATATTGATGATGTTATCGAAATAATTGAAGATCCTATATCTAGAAACAATCGAGGACAGTATTAGGTACCTGAAATGAAAAAATAAACTTACAATTTTTGTTTTGCAGATGATAACTTTGTGATGGAACTCTAATAAATAATACAGTGTTCAATGCCTACTTGGTATAAACTTCTTAAATGCTTAAAATACATAATCTTAATTTTTTTTCTTTATCTGTTACTGTACCTATTTTAATTTAGATGTAATGCCTGAAGAAGGCAAGATACGGTTAAGTTCCTTATTGGCGTAAAACAACAGACAATAATGTAAGCGATGTTTTATACTAAATAACAATGTTTGAATTAATTTTCAACAATGTAAAAAAAATGTTTTTTTAAATTTTATGTTTAATAAAATTATTTAAATTTCTCCAAAATACCGATTTTTGTTTTAAATGTTGTCCACATAGCTTTGCAATTTATTTGCAGGTATGATCAAAATATCAACATGTATGTCGGATACTGGATTCACATTGATTTTGATATGTCAGAAATACGAACAGCCATGTCAATCAATAGGAACATATTGATTTTGCTATGTCAGAAATAGGTGTTTTGTTAGCATGTTACATATTAAATGATTTTAAATATTTAACGGTAACAAATTTACCAAAAAGTGAGATTTCACTATTTTAAATTGAACAATGTTTCCAAAAATTCAAAATTTCGTTTCAATAATACAATGTTGATTTTAGAAAAAAATATTGAAATTCATGAAAAAAAAGTGATAGCTTAACGTGTCAGAAATAGGGTGTTTTACCTTACGTTTTTTTTTTTTTTTTTTTAATACATTTTCTAATTTGTATACTGAACGTCCGTTGATGGCGTAATACATTTTCTAATTTGTATACTGAACGTCTGTTGATGGCGTAATACATTTTCTAATTTGTATACTGAACGTCCGTTGATGGCGTAATACATTTTCTAATTTGTATACTGAACGTCTGTTGATGGCGTAATACATTTTCTAATTTGTATACTGAACGTCCGTTGATGGCGTAATACATTTTCTAATTTGTATACTGAACGTCCGTTGATGGCGTAATACATTTTCTAATTTGTATACTGAACGTCCGTTGATGGCGTAATACATTTTCTAATTTGTATACTGAACGTCCGTTGATGGCGTAATACATTTTCTAATTTGTATACTGAACGTCCGTTGATGGCGTAATACATTTTCTAATTTGTATACTGAACGTCTGTTGATGGCGTAATACATTTTCTAATTTGTATACTGAACGTCTGTTGATGGCGTAATACATTTTCTAATTTGTATACTGAACGTCTGTTGATGGCGTAATACATTTTCTAATTTGTATACTGAACGTCTGTTCAAACCAGGCAATTTTAAGCCTCCACTACCCGAATTTCTACCGATTTCTTGCATATCTCCTTTAACATTTGAAATTATTAAGCTCTTAAAAAAATAAATGTTATTTTTGAAGATAATATCTATACAACCCCCACGCCCAAACGCAAACTATATGAAATTCCCTCGATAAATTCCCGCGACAAAAATCGCAAAGTATGCTCCGAAAATATTTATTTTCAAGCCTGTTTCTATTATTTAACAAGTTATATGTATGAAAAAATTCAGTGTTTCTTTGAACGTTGTTTTAGACAACACCCTCGAGATTTTTGCTCTATTTTAAGTCAGGTTTTTGCTCTATTTTAACTCATATTTTGAGTCATGTTTTATTAAGCATTTTCACAATTTTCGCTTCAATTTTATAATTGAAAATATTAGCGCGCTCTGTCCGGCATTCGTAATTAAATATCTCTCCATCTTCTTCTTTTTGAGCCGGGAAGCGTCGCCTTAACGATTTTTGGAGGGTTCTGACTTATGTAAAAAGTAACTAAAAACCAAACAAAACGTACCGACACGCTAGCACCCTCGCTACTGATGCTACTGACACGCAGGCTCATTAGTAGCATGCTCTCTTGCTACTAATAAGCAAATGATACCCAGTAGCATGCTCATTGATTCGCGGGTGGATCCTCATTTATGAGCTTGTGTTTCAGTACCAATATTCTCTGAACTGCCACCCTTTTCTTATTAGTTTCGTTTTATGCAGCTGTAAAAGATAAAGCAAGAACGTGCTATATTTTTATTTAATTAGTATGTATATAACCTGTCTTTGTATTTATTTAGTTTGTGGCTTACTACACCTTATAAGCCGTAACTTATTCGTGCATAACAAACGAAGATAATTCCGATGGATATCACTTTTTCTGCAAAATAAATGCAATAATTGAGTTGCGTTCGGTATACAGTGTAAAATACATATTATAGCGCATTGTATAACAACAGTACATTGTAAAATATGGTATTTACATTGTGGGTATTATACGAATACATTTCATTGTCAACGGCCCGTGACGAGTTGCCACTGGGCGTGATTACCTGGCTGATAGTTTGTCAGTAATAATATTGCTAGGTACCAAAGCTGTTTCCCTGTTACGTGTCTCTCACGTACTATTTTTTTACAGACATTGTGTATTAATGCGTTTCAATGCTACCTGTTGTAATTTCCTGTTGATGTGCAATGTTTACGCCCAATGATTGTTCAATCCACCACCCACCACACACCACTTATTGTAAAATAAAATATTGTAAAAGTGTTACGCTTCAATTATTCGATCGTCTATTTAATCTATACGTATTATCGCCAATAATAGAAAATTCTAATGTAATGTAATATAATATGCTCTAATGTGTACCTATTCGCTAAATACTTTATACTTATTCCGCCTTACTCATAATCGCAGAATAAGATAATACCGCGGTAATACGAGCGGGTTAGTGAAATTGTCGTACAAATATCACCTAACCCGTTCGTATTACCGTGGTATTATCTTGTTTTACGATTATGAGTAAGGCGGATAATGAGCAATGAGCACCACAATTTACCTGATGCAACCGGCTTGAATCATCCATACTAATATTATAAATGCGAAACTGCTCGAGTTTGTTTATGACCTTTTCACGCATAACACAATATAAATACTTTAATAATTCTTTCACCAATATAAAGCTAAATTATATGCGCAGACTACAGGTTGTATATGATGGTAAGCTCTGGCGTTATGAAATTATAAATATTAATATATTATATTTGTTATACGTTTTCTGTCGCTAACAAAAGCGAGTTTTTGCTAACGTCAGAAAAAAATCTTTTCCATGGAAACAATGTTGATATATTTTTGGGCTCTATGCTGGTAGGCACTCAGTCTACTGGTCAGCTACTACTGCAGAAAATTTAAATATTAGAATTCGTTTTTTTTTTGGACAAGCTTGGAATAAATGTCAGATTTGAGTTCCTGTATTAAAAATATAATTCGTAACGATTATAAAGACTGAATGATAAATTGAGTATTTTTTTATTATATTAACGAACTTCCAAATATTTAAATAAAAATAAACATCCGAAATGTTTGTAAGCGCATAAATTCCGAACGAATGAACAAAATTGGATAAGTAATTCTTTTTTTCTTTGAGCTATAGCTTTATGAAATTTAGGTGGCAGGCGAGATGTTTGAAAACTGAATGTAAGGGAATGAATATATGGAATGCGGGAGGGGATGGGGGTGGGGTGGAGGGGGGAGATAATTGATAAGTGCAAGCGCTACAGTAATTTCCCGTAATACCATGCGAGCGAAGCCGCGGGGAAAAGCTAGTTCATAATAAAAAATTAATAAATTAACATTAAGATAAAGAATAATATTATTCAAAATTAAACACGGTGCATAATTTTCACGTGGTACAAGCTTGCTGGCATCACGTTATTTTTACTGGCAACATGTGAAATAATAAATTAAATTGATTTAAGACGTCACCGGAGATACTCCAAATATATAAGCTCAGAAATCGCCTGTTAAAGTCTCGGTAATTGTCTGGTAAAGTCGGGTACGTTCTAATACACTGCAAAGCTATGTATTTGTATTCATGCTCCACGGTTTGACTCGATCCTAAGCTATGTACACACGTAGCTTCATACTCGCCGTATATACAGATACACATACCATCATGATGCTCAGTCAAATCATTAACTTCTGTTGAACAACGTTGGATCGATATCGAACAAAATACCATCATGAGACATGTTCGAACGAACGTAAAACCATCGAGCATGAACGAGCGTGGGTACGGGCCAGAATATGATGACTTTGAACTATGTTCGAAGTTTCGTTCACACGCTAGAGCAGCTCGACACAAGACGCTCAGTCAAATCAAAATTTCGGTTCTTAAATCGTTTTCTCATCGAGCCGTTATTGGCAAATCAAGCGTAAAGAGAGTACACACGTTGAGACATGTTCGAATGTGCGTAAAACCCCGAGCTTGAACGAGTCATAAGATACAGCATAATATATCCGTGGAATGAATGCCTTCAGCGAGACTATACTCTATACATCCTATGTCTGTTGTATTGTATTAAATTCGCTCTTGTTACATTCGGTCGTGGCGCAATTGGCACAGTTGGTTTTGGCTGTGGCTGGCGAACGGCATGTAATCGAGACGCGTCGCGTTCAGGTAGCGTCGCGCTGCGGTCCGGCTCGAATTTCACTCGAGAGTCGGGTTTCTTCATCGGCGCCAATCATCGTAATGATAAGCATTGTACTTTGTGATTATTGTACTTGTATTGTTATTGATCTCGGTATCGAGAATCAGATCGAGAATTCAACACTTAGTTTGTATACCTAGGTGGCAGCTGACTGCAATTTCTTCTATTTTTTCAATTACGCGTCCTTGGAGATGTAAATGTGGAGGTTTAAATTTGCAGAAATGAATTTATCATAAGCCGCGGCATTCTCCATTTTTACCGATTTATTACATATGTACCTTAAACACTTCAGCCTTATTAAGAAAAACGCCTTAACGATCGTTAAACGGTACATCTGTTGCGTGCCCGATGAACGGCATTTTTACACCTTTACTACTAACAATATCATGTTTTTTTATGATTTTTATGTTGATTGCATTGAATTTCCCTAAATTTGCGCAGGCGCCGCGGCCATCTTGTTTCATACGCTATGATTGTAAACACATTTGTTTCAGCTATTTGCAGTATGAAAAAATTCACAGTGTTTCTTTAAATGCTGTTTTAGACAACCCCCGCGAGATTTTTGCTCTTTTTTAAACGAGTCGTGTTTTATTAAACATTTTCACAATTTTCGCTTAAATATTATCGATTTTAACATTAGCGCGTTCTCTCTAACATTCGTATTTACATACCTCTCCAACTTCTTCTTTTTGAGTGGGTATACCGGCGCTTTAAACGAGACTGCTTTATTAAAATTAAAAAAAAAAATCAACCATTGGTATTATTATAATGCCGACATGGAAACGGGACGAGAATGCAATCATGAAAAGATTGCTGACAAGGAAAAACTTTAATTATTTATTATTTCGAATTCCTATCGGTTAAAGGATCTATGGGTAAATGAACACTCATACTATGAGCATGCACGAGTATTAATTACAATTACACTTACCAATACTTGTAATATGCCTACTTTAACATTATTACGTACTGATATAAATAACGAACATAGGAATGCGCGAATATAGTAGGAACTACTGTAATGACAACCGTTTTTCTAAAGTTCTGATTTATAGTTCAGTTTTAATCCATATCACCCTTCGAAAGAAACTATCTTGTTTAAATTAAAATAAACCAACACTTATAACAAAACAACAAAATAATTCTTGCATCTAATCCCAACTGCCACGAAGGTCATACCACACTTCACCGCTCTGTTACTTTATACATATTTTTTTTTATCACCTGATTGGCCAGCGCCAGTGACCAATGAAGCGTAAGAAGTACCCAACCGTGGCGTGGCCTCTCCGCTCTTACGCTACTTTGCTACCCTGATACTTTGCTACTCTTGTACTTTGCTCCCCTGGTACTTTATTACTCTGATACTTTGCTACCCTGGTACTTTGCTACCATGGTACTTTGCTACCCTGGCTCTTAGCTATCCAGGTACTATGCTACTCTGATACTTTGCTATACTGGTACTTAGCTACGCTGGCTGTACTACTGTTGCGAGTAACCGTTCGCTGGCCATATTTTTATCTCAACTTTTGAAGCGCCCAGCCTCACGGCCGGCAGCCGACAGCTCTATTATACATTCCTACCATATCCGTGCTCTGCGCACCATGGCACTCGCACAGTTCTCTGAAATTTTATCGTAATTGTATTTAAATGTAAATAGTGTAGT
The DNA here is from genome assembly GCA_936435175.1 of Glyphotaelius pellucidus. Lineage (NCBI taxonomy): Eukaryota > Metazoa > Arthropoda > Insecta > Trichoptera > Limnephilidae > Glyphotaelius > Glyphotaelius pellucidus. Next base: position 25,995,452 of record OW386538.1, on the reverse strand, counting down.
TTTCTAGTAGATATTTTTTAAAGATCCATATTGTTTCTGATTCACAACATTACTTTACTACTTAGGTACATTGCTACTCTGGTATTATGATACCCTAGTACTATTTGCTACTCCGCTTCTCTGTTATTATGGTACTCGGCTACTCTTGGCTACTGTATCACGAATCACGACTCTGACACCATCCGCTGAATCCGCTCAGCCCCTGTAGTCTGCCAGTGCCTACGTGCAAACCCGCCTGCCCTTGAGTATTTCATTAAGATCTTCAATATCGATAAGGCTTGCTGTATCCTCATATAAGACTCCGTTCGATCAACACCCCTCAATCAACTACACTGTAGTAAATAATACCTACTAATAATTTACAACATCATCGTTAAATCCAATTCGCTTTTCCATTTCACACAGGGCAGCTATTTTATTAAATAAGAAACGTTCTTAATAAAAATCTTTTACAAATTTTAGTCATGAATTGTATAACATTATTTTACTACGAGATTCTATATTAGTTTTTTTTCTCGCAATGTAACATTGCCAATCGTATTCACATTTAAAAGAACCTATGCCAATGGAAGTAAATGCTATTTTAAACATTTATAGACGTTACCTTGAGCAAACTTTATCGCCCGTCTCTACATACAAAAAAATGAGTAGGTACACCTCTATTTGTGTACAATATTAACTTTTTTTTTAATTTTGCCTGCCTCGGAACAGGCACCTCAGTAAGACAGGTAACAAAAATGTTAAATAAAGATGTATCAAATCAACGTCCGGGTTGTGTCGTATCCGGCAACGAAACCCCTAATAATACCAATAAGATCCAAGGCTCACATTTTAATTAATTCCGAATCCGTAACTATAATAACTATCTTTTTTAAACCGAACCCCGGGGATATAAGTTATTGATATTTAAGATTAATAAAAACAATACCTTTAATATATTTTACGTAAAACGATTTAAAAATTTTATAACCCGTTTTTCAACTATAAATTTAGCGGTAAGCACCGGCTTTTATTTTTCTAGACGATGAATTAATAACTTTCGAAGGGATTCGTTTAGAAACATCTGAAATATTACTAACACGTTCATCATTATTACTTAAAATTAACCCGGCGTAAAGATCAAGTTGTCAGAGGCCCATCAGGGCAAATTCAACTGTAGGCCCGCGCGTATACTTGTGTACACGCTTTCGTCATTTACGTCGTTAAGATTCTCAAATTATTTTAGGGTGTTTGCTAGGACAAATTCGATAGTAGGTCCATCTAATCACCGGGAACGCGCGTCGCGTTTTATGTACGCGCCTTCTTTACTTACGTCGTTAAGATTCTGACTATATTTTAAGGCATGGGTCGGCAACCTGCGGCCCGCGAGGCGTCTTAGTGCGGCCCGCAAGATCCTCGCCGCAACGCACGTGATGGACTATATCATACAAAACGGAGTGAAAGGGAGCAAGAAAGGGAACGAAGGAACAGCGAAGGACTAGCAAATCAACTTGATAGGTTTGCAAAGTGATACCACACTTAAAATGGCTTTTAAAGGGAAACTTACTTGTATGGGGGTTTGCCTTCTGAAGACTACAAATAGTTAATATGGTTTGCTGAGCAAATAATTACTATGTTTGGTACTTAGTACACAATTTTTTTTAGCAAGCTTTTTCACTTCTGAATTATCGAGAAAACAAACAGTGTTCTCAGTTATCGGGTTCACATTTAGACGCAAAACTACCAAATCTACTTCAAAAATGCAAGCTAATAAAAGAAAACTTGGAAGTCAAATACAACCACAGAAATCTCATCGATTTTATAAACTACAATAAATGTTGTAAAAATATACAATAAACGTTTTATTTTTAAAACTAAAATATTTGTACAGATATTGTAGGTTTTATTTTACAATAGCTCCATAATTTCCTCAGGGCCTATGTCATCTTAGGGGATGCCGTGTGGAGGGTCATTTTAAGGAAGGAAAGGATTGGAAGTTCTGGGAAGAAAAAAGTGAGTAGGAATGTGGGTGTCAGGGTGTCCAGGAGTGATGCATGTATGAATCAATCTTTCCAACTGCAGTGCAAGGCAATGAGTCGAGAGAGTCCGGCTGGAAAGGTCAAAAGGCCTCCCTCAACCAGTCTCTCGATCCGGCCCGCCACGCAGCAGATGGGCAGATGCATCCGCCGCCAAGACCTGGACATACCTCACCCCATGAACCCGGGCACCCCTACTAAGTCACCAAATATCACGTATGCTTAATGACATGCGGCCCGCACTAATCCCCAAATATAATTTTTGGCCCTTTTACCTCAAAAGGTTGCCGACCCATGTTTTAAGATATTGTGTCGTCTTAACCACTGGAGCAATTATGGTCGAAAAATGGACCACTTTTATTTTTCTGCGATTGATAGCGGTCCAAAATTGGACCACATTTTCCTACCATTCGTAAAACATTTATTGTAATTATTTAAAAAAAATTCCATTGCGAGCCATTTATTTAAAAAGGAAGCTATCGTAATGCTTTATCTATTATGACCATAGATGTCGCAAATCCGAACTTCGTAGACTATTTTAGAGCAATGTAAGAAATAATTTTTTTTCACGCAGAATTTCTGATCAGCTGTTTACGGTTAAAATTAGGTAATTTTTTCATAGATATGCACCTTTCATTATCAAGTATACCACAGACAACATACAGAAATCGAATGTTCTCAAAGTGGGCGGTGGGCAAAAAAAGGTTGAGAATCTATGCGTTAGATCATTAGATCCGTTCACTTTCGAGGGTTTTTTTACCATTTTTATTTAGCTCTTATTCGTGAACATTTTATTTATTTATTATATAAATAAACGCCCTTTTTCGGGGCTTTTACATATATAGCATAGAAAAAAACATTCAATAACAATATTTTATATTTATTCAAAGATAAATTGAAGATGTCCACTGACTTGGTATAATTGTTTCCCTCCATTAGTATTCTAGGCAAAGAGGAATACATATGCTGTATATTTTGAAATGGCTAAGAAATAAATCTCTTATTTCTTTAGATTTAAAAAATTATAAATTGAAAATTGAAATTTAAAAAATTGCATTGTCTTAAAAATCGTGACTCGAAAAACTCATGATATATATTTTTTATGAGAAAGACAATCATTCTCGGGTTACGAATAACCTGAGAATATTTGAAAATCTCGTACTACCATCATTATAATCCGGATCTACTGCTTGCGCAATTATGGAGGACCTAGCCAACAAAGGGATTGAACCCACAATACCTAGGTGGGACCGATTTTAGAAAAGATGTGTCGATTTTGTATTTTGACAATTGAAATGCTTTGATTCATTTTAATTCCAGATATCCTATATATATATAACTCTTGACTATTTTTGTTGTACATATTTTATATGCCTTCTTATATATTCAAATATTTCTAATTTCTTTTACAGTTGGAAGAAAAAACGATAGAACTGGAGGGAACGAAAGCCCACGTTCGCTTGTTAGAAGGCGGAGCACGGGGCCTGCGCGAAGGCAGCTCTAGCAGTAGCGGGGGCGGCGGGGGTGGAGGGGGCGGGGGCCCGCGCAGTATGCGAGCCCTGCAGCCCCTGCCGCTGCACTTGCAGTCCGACGAGGAGGCCGACGGAGACCAGGAACACGACCGCATCACCGACACCCCACGCAAGCGGCCCAGCAAGATACCCCTGCCCCCCTCCAAGCTGCCCACAGGCCCTCTCATTCCTAAACCTCCCACCGGACGCTCCAAGGACACGCCTTCCTATCGCTCCCGCAGTGGGGACTCTCTCGGAAGACCCGGCTCTTCCCAATCTTGGAGAAACAAAACCGACCAGAGCTCACTGTCTGGCAGCAAAAGTGGCAACTCTATATCATCTTCCAAAAGCCCCGGGAGAAATTCCAGCTTCATCACCCTCAAAACTAGCAGCCGCGATTCTCTGGGTAGAAGCCACAGCGTCAAGCCGAGCAAGGATTCCCTAACCGGCAAAGTTCGCAATAACGACTCGCTGTCTCGCATCCGAGACTCAACGATAAGCGGCTCCAGCTCGGTGGTGTCCAAGAGCAGCAAGAAGGAGAAGGAGGGGTCTGGGGTGGGCTGCGTGTCGGGCGGGAAGAAGTCGGCGGTGCCGGTGCGACGCGCCAGCAGCGGTGCCGGCACTCGGCTTCCCGACTCTTCGGATGCCAAGGTTCGCCAGCATAGACCTTTCTGGAGCCATTTCTTCAAAATTCTCGACCCTACTACTACTTCGTAGAAAATTATACAAAAAATATCCTGCCGCGTCCAAACTTGCCTTCTTACTTCATTTGATTTCATAAATCCCTCCGATTTTTATATAGATCCTAATCATACGATACTACTGTGAATAAACATAATTGTTTCGCGAACATTTGGTTGGTGGAAATTGTGTGTGTGTTACTAACAGCATCCTATCAGTGTTCCCATGTCATGTAATATTCATGTGTCAGCACTCCCTATATACTGTCATACTCGGCACTACTACACTGTTGTGAATAACAGCGTTCTGTCCTCCGTGGACTCGGCCGGGCCCTGATCGCCCCAGTCAAGTGTCCCTCTGGTGCCCTTCAGAGTAAAGTCCGCTCTATCCAACAAACACCCTGCAGAAGTTTTGCCTTTAAGCTGATTGTAAGTTTTACGCTTGTTTTCTTTTTTATTTTGGTTTATATTTTTTGCTTTTATTTGGTTTTTCTCGTCAATCGTTGCTTTCCACTTATTTAGTTGATTAGTTATGTAAAAGCACAACACCTAAGTATTTCAAAATGATATATTACATAATATTACCCTTGTATTAATGACACATATTAAATAAATAAAAAGTGAATGCAACTCATCGTATCAGGGATTTAGAAACAAAGATGACAAGTGTTCATCACTCTGCATTATTGTTGGTGAATATGATCAAAAAACACTTTGGACTCTGTCTCTTTGTTTCTAAACCAATCAAATAATGTATTTTGTGCAACGATGCAAACAAAGGCATTGTTTAATAATAACATTTTAATTTATCACAACCACCCGCTTCTAACTGCAAGAATATCTCTGAATCTTTTATCATTGACACCTATTTACAGTATCTGCGCAGTGGCAAAATGCTTTAGTGTCAAGTATTCTCTCCAAAGTCATATTTTGCTGTGCAGTTCCGAGATTTAAAATTATACATTTGTTTCAGTTTTAATAAAAAAAAACCCTTTTGACGTTTCAATAATAAGTACACATATTGATGAGTTATATTTTGTTTTCACTCTATAGATTGTCGCTTCTGGGTAAAACTCAAATCTTTTATGATAGAAACTACAAAATTTCCTGATTTATCTGTAAGTTTTTGTAATACGAGTCTTTGTGTTCCTTCTATTTGAGTTTGCGATTTTCAAAGAATTTTTAGCCTGTTTTTTGCTTGAATTTCCCTGTGTTTTTTTTTTGCTTGTACTCATCATTGTTTTCCTTTGCTTTCACTTAATATCATCAAGTGATCAGCGTGATGGTTATAAAATATACGATTGATTGAAAGTAACCTGATTTTCGGTTTTTGAACCACATTCGGTTTTCCATAACACAACATGTAAAGACTTTCAGATACTATTTTGTTTTCCCAAAAATGTCTACTCTTTTTAAGAAGCTACTCATAAACACTTGTTACACTATCTACAGTGTCAGCTGGAGCAAATTATCATAATAGTTACAAAATATTAAAAATCAACACCATCAACATAAAGTAGGAAAAAGAAGCAAAAAGGCTCACAAAAATTTTCCTCTCGATAATAATACGTAATACATTTTAATGTTTTTAAATATTAAACATTTTGTAAATAATAAGTTTGATGTGAATAATATTATAACACTTGCTATAATAACTTATTTTTTTTAAATCACAAATATTGTGTTAACACAAATTGTACCACTGCACAACGGTAATAATGAAATTTGTCTTGATTTTTTTTTTCACTTTTAAAATAATCATTTCATTCACATTATCACAAAAAAATGGCTGCACATTGCACAGAGCCTATTAATATGTTGAAATTAATTGAATTGCATGCAATTGACTCGGTAAGATTATTGAGGTGCACTTTTGTGTGAAGGATTGGCATCTTCATTAAATTGGTTTTTGAATGTCAATTAACAAAATTAGTAATTCTTATCTGTTTTTATTCAGCTTTAACTTTTATTCTTACAGTCAATGGTTCTGTATTACGTGTTTGCATATTTTGGTCTTAACGCAATGAATATCTATAAAAATCTGAAAAATTTTGGAAATTATTGATATTTCTAACGCAATGATGACATGTCGCAATTAATATTTAAATTATCCACAGACAAAAGTTTGTTGCTATTGATAAGAATATTTATGTTTTAAATAATAAATATAAATGAGAAATAATAACATTGTTCAAATTATCAAAAGTCAACAGTCAACATTACAAGTATTACAATGTATATATTTTAAATTATGAATAATATATTCTTGCCCCAAAAATTTTTTACAAAAGCTTATTGATAATTTGTGTGTGGTTTTGGGGTTTTGCTTTTATTTTTCTTGCTTCTAATGTTGTAATTTTTTGTACGCAGCATTCAGCTTCTCATGTGGCGCTGAATCCCTGGGTGAATTGCATTATGGATGAGAGGGAGATCTATCATGACTCCCTGAACTCCAGCGGGACCAAGAGAGACTCCTTCCTCCCGATGGAGCCGCAGATACTCCGCGACTTCATCACCCGCAGCGACCAGCTAGCGACGGACAAGAGACTCTACTATCTGTCCTCTGACTATTTCCACAAGAAGTTAGAAAGCGTAGGTTCTAACAAAAAAGATCAGATTGACATTGCGTATCAAAGTCCCAACAATATGAAACTGTTTCTGAACAACTCTCAAAGGATTAATAACCTAACAACTATGGACGTACACACTGATCGTGGTTCCCCTTCTAAATCTGATGTTCTGTTCTATAACCAGCCGTTCTGTCACAGTTTTGAGTCGGTTTGGAGCAGAAAGCCCCGCCAGTATTTTGATAGCATTAACAATTCCAATATCCTCCATTCCAACTACAGTTCTAAGTTACACTCTGTGACCAATGACAGCGCTAAACGCGAAGGACTCGCAGAATGTGACTCTTTGGAAAGGAAAATATCCTTCGATGAAACATTTTAATATGTCAGTCTAGTTTCATCTACACAATGTATTGTTAAGTAGACGTGATGAATTTTAACCTATTCTCCGCTAAACCATTATGTTAAGCGTGCCCCCACTGCTAGGTGCAGTATACGAACATACACATTGAGAATACGGTGAAAAGGTTAAATAATTCTTGATTTTCCTAGCCATGTTATAAAGGACTTTTGTTTAATTAGTTTATCTTCTCTATGCTAATTCAATAAATAAATGTGAACATATCAATTAAGTCACCATTACAAGAATAATTTGAATGTTTTATTCTCGATGAAGACAATTTATTTGAAAAAGATAATGTGGAAGCTTTTAAATGACTCAATACTTCAATGCCCGTCCGCAAAAGTTAAGCTTATTGTTACGACGCTTACAAAGTGTTTCCTGACGCCACTAATATTTGTGCCTAAATAATAATCAATAATGGGTTTGACATATTCAAACTTTTGAATTTTTTGACTGAAATTTTAGGCATTTTAGTGTTTTTAAAATTACCACTAGTAATTAAAAAGGATAATTTTTTTTTAAATTACGATAAGTTTTACCAAAATTTTTATAAAATGAAGCAATAGAAGACTAGTTACTTAGTTCTCTATTTCCAGAATATGAACAAACAACTTACTGCCGAGTTTGGATCCATATTTAAATAATATCTTTCATAAACCATCAAGCATAGTCTAAGATCGTATATCTGGTATCATAGTAAATATTCCAATAAACATTGTATATCTCGGTAAATAAATGTTGTAACCGTTGCATTAATTATCATACAGTCAATTCGTCACTTTTTGATAGTTAGATGATATTTTAACCATTTTGTTTCTTTACTTACATTAGCTCTTACAGAGTTCCAACAGAGTAGAAATCCTCATATTAGAATTCTTATAAACAGAGTTTAACAGAACTAAGTATAAATAGACATTTGAACTTCTAAATAATTTTGTGCTTGCTCAATTTATCTCAATCAATCAAAATTTGAAATGAATTTTATTTTGGAATATAGTTATTTACTCACGCGGAATGACCTTTCATTTCTATGTACTGATTTTGCAGCTGTAAAAAGAGTATTTTCAACTTCAGCTATTATTAATTGGTCTCATTATTTTAATTCATCCTTCGTCATTTGGAGACGTCGAAATGAAATAAAATAAATTCTGAGTATTATCCTTAATGCGTGTTTTATTAAAAAGCCTATGGGTAACCCTTACAGCATTCCTTGATGAAGTTTTCTGTGATTGTAAACTTGTTTTTATTTTAAATTACCCATTTGAACGACTTGTTGGGCGTGTTTCAAGGGATGTGCCTCTTCAGTACTGATTTTTGTTTATTTATGAAATGAAACATTCTGTGATATGTATTCTATTTCACTAACTCACTTAGGTAGGTCTTGTGTAAGGAAATGGTGTGTAACTATGTAAATAAATATATTTATTATTAGCCTTATTCAAAAGCAATTGATCCTTGCAACATTTTATGCTCCTTGACTTTTTTTAACATATTTTCCCCATCAACTCGTTTGTACATAATGTAATATGTACTATTTATTCCATTCTCAAAATGACTTAAATCTTTTTTCTTAAGTAATTAGGTGGTATTTGCTTAAGATTTTATTTAACTGTAAGTTCACAAATCCTTCATATTTCTTGTTTTATATGACGACTAAGCTTTTTATCATAATTTCACAAGATAAATTTTTATTTACTAGTACTTTTAATGTTGCAAAAACTGCATTTTTTGTTTTGTTGAAATTTCTTTTTTTTAATTAATTGCTTTTGAAACTAGGCTTTTTTGTTAGTGCAAAATATGATATCACTTATACCTTTCTCAATTTCGGTATTAACTTTTCATTTTTATTTAATTGTTTAGTGAAACACATTTATTTATACTTTACTGTTTTTGTGATTATTTTTAATATTGCTATGAATTTAATTGATATGTTGAATGGCTAATTATCTAGACATATATATTTTAATCTAATTATGTATGTGATGGCTCAACTTTTGAGATATTCCTCCTTTTCTTTGAATAACTTAAGAATATTTTAAAATACATATTACCGATGTTGCTATTTTTCAGTAATCCATAGACTCTTTAGGTTGCTTCTGTGTTTAATTTAAATATAAAAATAATAATGTAGCTAGCAATATAATATCTATTTCGGTTAACTTGTGAAGAACTTTTGTAAATATGTATTCCCCTATTTTGTAAGAATTATTGTTCAAAAATATTGCAGAATTTTTGAAATTCCATGATTAAAATAATATAGGTAGAAATTTATGAATGCAAAAAAATATAGGATGTTATGAAATTGTCACTATATTTGTCAATAAATTGTATTTATACTATACTTTTAAGGAAATATATCTGAATTCAAAATATATTATTGTGCTGTCATTGATTCTTGTTCCCTAGTGTTAGCATTACTTAAGTACAACTTGTGGAGTTCACATTCAACATTCTAAATATTTTGAAGATAACAAAAACAAAAAAATCTGCCATATTATTACCATGTAGGGGTGGGATTAGACCAAACAAGCGTAGAGCTAGAGCTAGAACAAGAGCGTTCTTTCTTGATCTTTAGTGTAGTCTTTCTCAAAGTGGGCGACAACGCCCTCTTGAGGGCGCAGGAGGCTTTCAGGAGGGGCAGTAGAAGGCTCAAAGAAAATTAGGAGGCCTTAAGGAAATCTAGAGGCGTCACAGCAGACAAATTCTATCTAACAAATCCAATGGAATCCAGACACGACACCACTTGAGATGTGATTTACTACTCGAATGCTTGGAGTCCCATATAGATAATTAAATTAGAGTTGCTTACGTGTGTAGTAACGTGGATGCAGCTAAATATTTCATGTACATACTCCATGGTTAAGTTCATCATCATCATCTTCTTCCCCTTGTCCTATTCGGGTCAGGGATCCACAGCATCAACAAGGCGCTTCCATTCGTCCCTGTCCTGCTGACTGTTCGGTCTCCATCCATGGCAGTCCCATCCTCTCCTCACTCAGTTTCTGGGTTGTCTCGCCCAACTGTGTCTGGGGCAACCACTGGACGTCTACCTTCTGGAATCGCATTCATGATTAAGTTAACTCGATAAAATTGTCAGTGATTTCTGATTTTTTTTTTCATACATTAATTTTTGGTTGATCGCGGCAATCCCATCCCATCCGAATTTCTTGAGATGCGATTTTAGGCTTGAATGCTTGAAGACCCTTTGTTGATGAAAAAACTAGAGTTGCGGGCTTAAAAACAATTATTTGCAATAATAGTTTTTAAGCCCGTAAACCAGCTGCCGGGAATAAAAATTTCATGTACGTTGAAAGATGGTTGTATAAATTTCTAAAGGTCTCAATTCAAATGAAAGCACTCCGTTTCAAAGTATTCAACAATTTATTGACAGTTTTACTTTATATATGACTTGCACTATTCTTTGACTCTACATGGAATATGATCCATCGCGGCTCAGTCACTGGGATCTAAAACACTCCTAGTTTGCTTGTTACTTCAGATAAAAAGAGGGAAGATTAAAGAAGCACATCGTCTTTATAAAAATGCTAGCAAAAAGAACTAACACAATCAAAATAAACAACACACAACTGTCAAAGAGACATGACCGGCTGGAGTAGGTATCTATTTTACTATTTGGGGATTAGTTAGTGTCTGTTCAGAAGGGGCGTAACAATTCGCTCCTTCTGAACAGGGTCTTACTAGAATACACAACAGGGGTTCAGCCAAATGCGGAACCATTTAATACAATACTTTGCTCAGGGAGTTGATAAGATAGATTGAACTGAACGACGGATCTTGCTTAATGTTTCCCTACCAATGGGTAGCCCCACCCATACAAAAAGGCTTTGAATTTTTTTTTATTTTATTTTTTTTTATTTCCAACAAAAACATACTTAACAAATACAGATAGAATTGGCAATTTAAATAGGTAATCCCGCGAAGCTGCCACATGGCTGCTTGTCTGCAGGTCCACAATGTTCCAGAACATTTCATGTGTTCATTTCGAGTGTTCTGGAATGTTCCACAATGATCCGGGATGTTTCCAAACATTCCAGACTATTCCTGAAGGTTCCGGGATGTTGTTGAACGCTCTCAAATACTCTCCGATGTTCTGGACTGTTCTAGAAATTTCTAGAGGGCGAAACTTCCAGCCCTTCTTCAAAAGCACGCCCTTCAGGTAAAAACGGGAACATTCTTCATACAAGAGGCCCTGAGGAAAACAACTTCCCTCAGGGCCTAGGTCATCTTGAGGATTTTGTGAATTGGAATATTTATTATTTTATGTACGGAGGGTATTTTTAAGGAAGGGAAGGATAGGATGTTCTGGGGAGGAAAAAGGTTTGAGGAGTGGGTAGGAATCTGGGGGTCAGTGTGTCCAGGAGTGTGGGATGTATGAATCCATCCCTCCAACTGCAATGCAAGGCAATGGATCAAAAGGTCAAAAGGCCTCCATCAAGGGGTGGGTGGGCAGATGCATCCGCCGCCAAAACCTGGATAAACCTCACCCAATGAACCCGGGCACCTCGGCTAAGTCACCAAACGTAGCGAACCACTTGGGGTGACCCATGGCCAAGGTGTATTTATCTAATAAATGGTTCCCGGGGTGGCGGTACCCGTACCCGCCTCCCAAATTGGAGGCGGGTATGGGTACCGCGATTCATGGGTGGGGTAAAGAGGGCTAATGATAATAATATTTGGCTTATTTATAAAGCGCCATTTTCATGAAAAATCACTCAAGGGCGCTGTACATATAAACATATAATAAATAAAATTAATACGATAGACTTATAACAAAGATTTAAAATTATAACTAGTGACTTACCTAAAATATCTAAGACTTATATAACTAGTGACTTAACCCACACCATATAACTCCCTTGATCGTACCGGACTCGTTTCTGAGTTTTAGCGAGACGCACACTTTTTTTTATAGTATATGTATATTGATTATATTTTTTATAAATTTTATTCCAAAGAGGGCACCATTAGCTGGTTATTGATTTTAACATAGCTCCCGGCAAAAAAGGGAACCTTTTTGACGTGGTAACGTTTTATAAATCGATGAACACGGCTGCATGTTCGAAAAAGCATGACTCATTGTCACGTTCCGCCTAAGCCCAGCGTGCGAGCGAGAAAGCGATAGAAAGGCACGGTCGGCTTATTTTGGTTTCAGTTGCTCATAACCTGTCTTGCGAAACGCCACGATCGGCACAAAATATAATCTACGGCGAATTCATTTATTTTTAGACTTCTTGGTACTCCCTTAATCTTTCGTTATACAGATTGATACTTATTTATTGTTATCAAGTTAAATTTGTAGAACTACATAAATATTAATTTGTTTATTCAATGAAAATTCAATTTGGAAGGCGGGAATGGGTACCGCAACTCGGGAACCATTCATTGGATAACCATTACCCCTGTCGCAGGTCTCCCAAAACGGTTCGTTACGTTTGGTAACTTAGCAGGGGTGACCGGATTCATGGGGTTTGGTTTGTCTAGGTCTTGGCGGCGGATGACCTGTATAGATTTTAATTTGTATATTCAATGATAATTCAATTTGGAAGGCGGGAATGGGTAACCATTCAATGGATAACCAACACCCCCTGTGTTAGGTTCCCCAAACGGTTCGTTACGTTTGGTAAGTTAGCGGGGGTGTCCAGGTTCACGGGGTGAGGTTTGACCAAGTCTTGGCGGCGGATGACCTGTGTAGATTTTAATTTGTGTGTCCAATAACAATTCAATTTGGAAGGCGGGAATGGGTACCGCCACCCATGAACCATTCAATGGATAACCAACACCCCTATCTAGATATCCCAAAACAGTCCTTTATGGTACTGACACATTTGCTCATTGACATATATTTGCTCATCAATGAGCAGGCTTGGTTTGAGCTTTCTCGTGAATGAGCGTGCTCAAAGCCAACATTTGAACACACATGCTATTTAATGAGCATGCTCATGTCAAATAATAAATGTCATCGTATAGTGTCAGTTCCGTTCGCCCTGAACTAAACAAAGTAATCTTATTGCTTGCTTCAACGCAATTATTAATTATTTAAGAACTTTTAGACGAAAGAAACAAAACGGTTGATTTGGGTCCAAGATGTCAACGGTTATACAGTTACAAGGACATAATAGAGTCAGTTCCGTCCGCACAGAAGTCAATAAAGTAATTGTATTGCTTGCAACTCATTTACTGAAGAAACTTTTGGCGAAAGAAAAAAACAAAATTAAAAGTTCGATTTGGGTTCGCAATTGGATCACTAGAAGAACAAACCTTGGAGCAAGTAATCATTTGTTAGTAGAAATGCGAGAAGAAGATATCAACGGATATAAAAATCATTTATGAATGCTTCCGCAGAAATTTGACAAGCTACTCTCTAAAATTGAAAGCGTGATATAAAAACGAGATACTCATACGCGGATTGTTATTCCGCATATGAGTTCCCATATTCGAAAGGTTGATTTTCGTCAAAGACGTCAACAAATTCGAATATGTCTAAATTATAAAAAATAAATACTTATTTCAATAGAATGTGGTTTCATTTTAGAGGTAAAGAAACTTTGGGGGAATTTGGAAGTCTATTGTGGATATTAAAATAAAATATTTATTAATATTTATGTAATAATAAAAATCCAAACACATTCGTGATTCCCATAATAAATCACGAAAAGAAAGGTTTTTTCGTCCACCTAGCGATCTATTTTGACATTTTTGCCAATAACGCGCAGGCGCGAACGCCGCGAACTGAGATCGGAATGACATGAGCAATGAGCATGCTCATAAGCCAGCCTGTTCACACATGCTTAGAGGCTTCCCCTTCCACCCGATAATCCAATGAGCATGCTCATAAATCAAACGGCTGTTGATTCTATCAGCTATCTCATTTGGCTTCAAATGAGCATGCTCATTACTAGCAACGTCACGGACACACATGCTACTAGGTAGCATGCTCTTTGGCTTCAAATGAGCAAGTGTGCCCGTAGCATTACGTTTGGTAATTTAGCAGAGGTGTCCGGGTTCACGGGGTGAGGTTTGTCTAGGTCTTGGCGGCGGAGGACCTGTATAGATTTAAATTTGCACATTAAATAATAATTTAATTTGGAAGGCGGGAATGGGTACCGCTACTCGGGAACCATTCAATTGATAACCAACACCCTTGTCATAGATCTCCCTAAACAGTTTGTTACGTTTGATAACTTAGCAGGGGTGTCAGTGAGTTCATGAGGTGAGGTTTATTTAGGTCTTGGCTGCGAATGGCCTGTTTAGATTTTAATTTGTATATTCAATACAAATTCAATTTTGAAGGCGGGAATGGGTACCGCCACCCGGGAACCACTCAATGGAAAATCAACTCCCTTGTCGTAGGTCTCCCAAAACGGTTTGTTATGTTTGGTAACTTAGCAGGGATGTCCGGGATCATGGGGTGAGGTTTGTCTAGGTCTTGGCGGCGGATGACCTGAACACACTGAACCCAGGATTCCTACCTTTCCTTATACCATTTTCCTTCCCAGAACTCCGTCTCCTTCGTTTCCTTAACCCGGCGTTCGCAAATGGCCTTTGACCATTTTTTTCGGCCTGCTAAATAAGTCTGGAATAAATGCACACATAATACATAAGAATAACAAAACTGAGGCAAAGGGTAGCAAATTCCTAAAGGAATTTAAGCCTCACACTTGTTCGTGAGCATTTGCGCGGACGTAAAAATGTCATTCAATTGCCAAGACTGATGCGGAGAAGGATTAGAAAGTTTTTAGGAGATTCTGATGAAACGCTACCTGCAAAGATACCTAATGTAAGAAAAAGATGTCAAGATTGTCCTGCCAAAAAAGACAGAAAAACTAATAATACTTGTCATGACTGTAACAAATACATCTGCAATCAGCATGCAATGTTGTACTATGGAGATTGCGCAGATGCAAATGATAATATTTTTTTATTTATTTTTTTTATTGTTTTTTTTATTTCTTGCCAGGGCAATCCCGATGAGTTACAGAATTCATTTTAGGACAGGAGGAACATACAATTCATAGATGAGAGGAAATAACAATTTTACATAGGAGCTTACATATAAAAAATATAAATTTCATATATAATGTAGACGAAAAATAAAAGACAGGTTAAGTAGAACAAACAAACAATAGAAAACAATTAAAGAAAAAAGGAACAAGTTTATACAAATATGGATGATTACAACTAAATTAAAAAGAAAAGAAGAGAAAGGGAAACAAGACATAATTGAACATGACAAGAAAATTACATAGTTTCATCTTTAAACCTATTTAAAAAATATTCTTTTAAAGCATTACTCTGAATTTTTTTTATTTTGCTGGATTCCCTTGTACATATCGGGAAGCGAATTATAAAGAGTATAGGCAATGTAGTTCAGAGATTTTATCCCATATTTTGTAGTATGTATTTGAGGTACGCGGATTTTATATATAATATGTAAGATTAACTCCTGGGACTGATCTATTACTCTCAGTCCTACCATAGATCTCATTCATATGTATGATATTGGTTCACATTTGGAGAAAAAAGTTTTTGTTTTATTTAAATTTTATAACTTTAAGACAGAGGTTGTCTATTTTGTTAAAATTTTATTATACTTTGTTAGCGTCAACGGGCGTGCTGATGCTATCGGCAGGGTTGGAGAAAGCTCCCACATATTTAATACAATTAGCTGCTGTATCTGCCCCAAATAATAACTAGCTCAGGATTCGGTGCAAGCAGGATTTTCTCGTAACCTCAAGGCTAGTGCTTGTGGTTCGGAACTTCACGCTTCTCCATTCTCCCAGGGCCTCTCTCGTCAAGCAAAACACGGTAGGTTATCACATAAACAGTTTATTCAATTCTAGGAGACACAATAATACATAAAAGGAACGATCCTAGCTGAAAGTTAGTTTGAATGTCCGTCTCTACTCTCTATCACGCGTGGTTAGGGTTAAGACATTAAATTGCACACAAAGGGTAACATGGTAATTGACTCACGTTTGGTTTATGGGCCAACAGCGGCTTTACGCACTTGTTCTTCCAGACTACGCAGCGTCCATGCGTGGACCGGAAGTGCCAACCGGCGAAACTGAACTTGTGTCGCCCATATTCGCGGGGAACGTGGGCCCGTGAAGCTCGCTTGCTGAAGACTGGCGGGCTTGCCGCTCGAGAGCGGCAGCTCGGTTTGTCGCTCGCGGGAGGGGGTAATGCGCGCGCCTCTATATTGGCGGTTTATTTGTAACGTAACACTTCCCCCCTCGCCGCAATAAAAGCGACGTGGTAATGGAGCTGTAGGACTAATAAATCCTCTTACCTTTTCAGCACTTGTGCCAAAAACATTTAAGAGAAACGAGGAGAGAGAGAGAGAGAGAGATTCCTA
The DNA here is from genome assembly GCA_936435175.1 of Glyphotaelius pellucidus. NCBI lineage: Eukaryota > Metazoa > Arthropoda > Insecta > Trichoptera > Limnephilidae > Glyphotaelius > Glyphotaelius pellucidus. The sequence goes on along the minus strand of OW386538.1, from coordinate 25,978,900 downwards.
GCTGGAGAATAGTTATGAACAGAACACAAAAGAGAAGATACATGGTGTAACAAGGAATTGTCAATAAATGTATATAAAGGCAGTGGCATACATAAATACAGTTGCAAAGAACAAGGATCTGTTGAAGAAAGGTACAAGGGTTATGCAGTGATAGAAAAAAAAACTCTAAAATTGTATCATTGGTCTGTGAGCTAATGTTTGCGAACGTGGTTTGCGTAGGATGTCTGGGGTGGTTGAACGTTTCACTGAAGTTACAAGGTTACTTTGTCACAGTAACCTGGCCCATTTGAGATTACACTCAAGGGACACTAGGGCCTTTAAGAAATTACGAGGAAGAGAACACATGATGAGGCTTCTAGGTGGTGTGGAGAGTTCTACCTGTCACAGAGGTCGAAAGGGTAACTGCTTCCGGATCCTGTGGGTGAGCCAGTACGAAACCATTGAAGTACTGGAGAGTGGAATCGCAATTGGTGGCTGGTACACTGGCTTTTGTATGTAGTGAGATTGTTTTGTGAACAATCGTTGGTATTGTCACTTGCGCAAGGGCACAGGAGCATCAGCACAATGGCAGTAGGGCATTTGCATTATGCAGCAGGAACATTTGCATAATGGCAGCAGAAACATTTGCACAAGGGCAACAGGAGCATTTGTATTATGCAGCAGGAGTATTTGCATAATGGCAGCAGAGCATTTGCATTATGCAGCAGGAACATTTGCATAATGGCAGCAGAGCATTTGCATTATGCAGCAGGAACATTTGCATAATGGCAGCAGAGCATTTGCACAAGGGCAACAGGAACATTTGTATTATGCAGCAGGAATATTTGCATAATGGCAGCAGAGCATTTGCATTATGCAGCAGGAACATTTGCATAATGGCAGCAGAGCATTTGCATTATGCAGCAGGAACATTTGCATAATGGCAGCAGGAACATTTGCACAAGGGCAACAGGAACATTTGTATTATGCAGCAGGAATATTTGCATAATGGCAGCAGAGCATTTGCATTATGCAGCAGGAACAGGAACCAACCTAGAGCTGGCGTGCTCGGGTTTGTTTTGAGTGTCGGTTCTTTGTGGTGATACAATTCGCAACTACACGCACGACTCACACTAGGTTATGTTAGATGCGGTCGGGTGCTTTTGGTACGCAGGGATTGAAGGCAAGGGACCTCCGTGACGGTAGCGAGGGCAGCATGAAGAGGCGCAGATGTAGATAGGGTGCAGAGCTGCTGGTTTTTTTTTTAAAATCCGGCAAAAATTATTATTAGAACAAAATTCTTGAAGTTTACCTGCCTAGTAGACCAATGATGAAAAAAGTTTGGAGAGAAACAAGTGTGCATGTTGAGAAAAAGTTGGATTCGTTTGGCGTGTAGAGAGAGAGACGGAGAGAGAGCTAACTAAATGTGGCTAATTCCTAATACATGTTACAAAGGTACGTATTCAAGGACAGGTTCTGTGTAACCCCTTTTTGGTTTTTTTCTTTACCAAATACATTTCCAAGAATACGTGGTTGAGGGATTGTACGTATAACAAAATTCCCCATTCGAAAGAAGTTGGTCTTCCATGACCTATGCTCACGTCTATACGGTAGCATTTTTTCTACTTTCGAAAAACAAAACATTGCGTACAAGATTAGTTATAACAAAGTGGGAAAGGAGTAGGAAGTTGAAAGGATCCGCGTATGAAGATTGTCCCATTTGACAAACGAAACGCCAAGTGCGTAACGCATATATCCCCATTCACGGATAATTTCGAGGAAGGGGGAGGGTGATAATTGGGAACATTTGAACGAAGAAAACTGCTGGGGACTCGGCTATTTCCGAAATTCGACCTCTGGGTGGAGGTGAAACAAGGTCTACAGCAGTCATCCTGGCACATTACAATAATGACAACTGGGAAAGGAGTAGGAAGTTGAAAGGATCCGCGTATGAAGATTGTCCCATTTGACAAACGAAACGCCAAGTGCGTAACGCATATATCCCCATTCACGGATAATTTCGAGGAAGGGGAGGGGTGATAATTGGGAACATTTGAACGAAGAAAACTGCTGGGGACTCGGCTATTTCCGAAATTCGACCTCTGGGTGGAGGTGAAACAAGGTCTACAGCAGTCATCCTGGCACATTACAATAATATTTGGTAGTGTTGGACAAAAGAATACACTGACATAAAAGTCTAATCCTCTACGTGTATTGGGCAGAAGATTAGGGGTCGTTTTATTCTCCTACTTGTTTGCGAGAAATGACAGACCCTTGCTCAAATCTCACAAACCTGGGGATTTTCTTTGTTCGTCTCCCAGACAACGAGTTAGGTGTTTTTGTGTCCATCAACTTAACTCCCACGACACGATGCCCCATAATCATGAGTGAAGCGTATGATTAGTCCTTTTGAGATAGTAGATAGTTCCTGGGTTCTTGTGACAGGAAGTCCACGGGCATATTAATGATTACAAAAAAGGGGTGTGGACTACATTGAGTAGTTCACACATAAAGGTTTGATATTATTTCGTTCGCACGATTCATGGTGAGTATTGTAACGTCTTCACGTATAGCGTACAAGATTGCAAAATCAAAAGATTTGCAAGTAAGTTTTATAACGTCTTCACGGATAACAATGAACGAATTACAACTGGGTTGCCCAGTATTGAAGGGAGGTGCAAAAGACTAGGTATTTATGACATTTCTGACAAAAACCCACAGAGTAATTATAACGGGCTCCCCGTATCGCATTTAGTAGATATTCTGAGATTCCCATCTATGACGGCAGATTTTATAAGGTTCCCACCTATGATGGCAACAAAGGTTAACGTTCATATAAAGGTACCTATTCAATACAGACGGCGAGACATACTGATGTACTTAGTACAACAATACCGTAGCATAATAAATCCATATTAGCGTACGTTAAAGACTTGCACAAAGGCAAAAACATATTTGAAGATCTGGCCAAGATTTTATACTTCAACAATTAAGGGACAAAAAAAATTTCTGGCGTGCTGATGGAATGTGAATTTCATCTAAGCTTACCGCAAAAGAGATCCTTTGTGGTACAACCCTTTTGGTTACGCACAGAGTATCGTATCGTGATGGTACAACTTTTGTTGTACTTACACGTACGATGGTAGCAACAATACAAGACATGCGCTTATCGTTGTTTGACAAGGCAAATTATTTACATTGGTCCGATTTGAGTGTTTAAGACCTTCTAGGTTTTACTTACTTAAACAGACTGCGATGGACACACCTTGGTGTTATGAAAATTATAATAATGGGATGGGTTGTTCACAGGGTGGTTCACTTGGAGACCTGGCTTCTTGTTGTGACCTCGTACTTTGCACGTGATAAGTCACAACAAGGCAACCCCAAAATTTCAGTTTGAGCAGTTGAGACCCAGGGTGACTCAATGTTGCTGAAATGTTGTAAAAAAAAAATTTATCGTTAATGAAGAGGCACGTTGAAAGTTGTCCCTTTTATAACGATACTTTCCAGACTCCACATTCAGTTCTGGGGAGAGCTAGAGCAATTAGGGTTATTTATTGAGCGCCATTCTATTTTCTTAAAAAACAGAAAAAAAAAAAAACTTAGAACGGGTAGCAAACATCTGATACCGCCGTGGGTTTACACAGGTTTGCTTACCTAATTTAACTACATATGACATAAGGGTTAGATGCACTTTGGCGAGGACCCGATATTTAATGTACAAAGAGATTTTTCTAACATTTAGAAAGGGGTGACGAGGTATGACATGATGATGTGAAAATGTGATGCTGCGAGTTGTGACGATGCACAAAACCTTGGGCACGTAGTCTCTGACTACTTGCAGTAAGCCACAGGGAATTCCTTTCTCCGAAGTGATCAATTTCAGGTAGAGGTGTGTATGCTTAGAAAAAAAACGATGTTTCCAAGGTTTGACACCTGGGGCAGCAATTAGAGGCGAATGACTGATGATGACGAGATATTTATACAAACAAAAATAAAATAAAATGAAACGAAACCACAAGGGAGAATTATATTTCTTCCATGACTTTGGCTACAGTTGACAACACTGTGCCAGAGCTAGAAAGGTTTCGTTTGAGTGTCCTAATGAGTGACAATCGTTTACGAGAGGCCGCTCATTAGTGACGAAACAAAAGGGTTGACTTCCATAGTGATCCATGTCACGGTGTAGACGAATGGTTGCTAGGAGTCAAGGAATAACCGTTGGGGTTATACGGGCGTGGCAATGGAGTTTGTTTCCATGTTCCCACTTTTTACAATGTCCTTTATGTGGTAGTTACCTATGTGTTTACCAGAGATGTCGGACAATCGGTAAACCAGGTCTGAGATTTTCTTTAGGACTTTCGTCTTTACAAAACGGGGTGCCAATTTGGCAGAGAAGTACAGCGCACCTTGTGACAGAGTGTTGTTTCTCCTCCAGACGATGTCTTCTTCCTTGAACGTGATGTGCTTCCTGATGTACTTTTTGTTGTAGAAGGAAGCATATTGAATAAGGCATTTTTTGGATTTATTCCTGGGAGAAATCTTTCTACTTCTCAGGGCCTGTAGTAGTTCTTCCTTTTTTGACGTAGAAATGTGGGGGATTATACCCAGCGTGACTTGAGGGACTTCCATAGTGTATAGGGTCGTGTCAGGGTGACCTTACGTTGGGAGAAAAACGAGAACTCGACTCTTTATCCGTAATTGGAAAGAAATTTTTTGCCAGGGATTGACCACTGGGGACGTATATATATTTTTTTTTTTTTTACAAAATGCTTCTGCGAAAAAACGCGTATTTGTAAGTGTTTGGGTTATTTGAAAATTTGGGCAGAGGTTTGCCTCTGGCCACGTGCTTTTTAGGAAAAATCCAAGCGTTTTGGGAAAAAAAAAAAATTTCGAAAATTTAAAAAAAAATCGAAAAAAGGAAAAAATCGGAAAAATTTTCAGAGTCCGAAACTGGAGAAAATTTGGGCAGCGATTTTCCTCTGGCACTGTGTTTTTAAGAAAAACTCCAAGCGTTTTGGAAAAAAAAAAAATATTTCGAAAATTAAAAAAAATCGAAAAAAGGAAAAATCGAAAAAATTTTCAGAGTCCGAAAACTGGAGAAAATTTGGGCAGCGATTTTCCTCTGGCAATGCGTTTTTAAGAAAAACTCCAAGCGTTTTGGAAAAAAATATTTCGAAAGTTAAAAAAATCGAAAAAAGGAAAAATCGAAAAAATTTTCAGAGTCCGAAAACTGGAGAAAATTTGGGCAGCGATTTTCCTCTGGCAATGCGTTTTTAAGAAAAACTCCAAGCGTTTTGGAAAAAAAATTTCGAAAATTAAAAAAAATCGAAAAAAGGAAAAATCGAAAAAATTTTCAGAGTCCGAAAACTGGAGAAAATTTGGGCAGCGATTTTCCTCTGGCAATGCGTTTTTAAGAAAAACTCCAAGCGTTTTGGAAAAAAAATATTTCGAAAATTAAAAAAATCGAAAAAAGGAAAAATCGAAAAAATTTTCAGAGTCCGAAAACTGGAGAAAATTTGGGCAGCGATTTTCCTCTGGCAATGCGTTTTTAAGAAAAACTCCAAGCGTTTTTGGAAAAAAAATATTTCGAAAATTAAAAAAATCGAAAAAAGGAAAAATCGAAAAAATTTTCAGAGTCCGAAAACTGGAGAAAATTTGGGCAGCGATTTTCCTCTGGCAATGTGTTTTTAAGAAAAACTCCAAGCGTTTTTGAAAAAAAAATATTTCGAAAATTAAAAAAATCGAAAAAAGGAAAAATCGAAAAAATTTTCAGAGTCCGAAAACTGGAGAAAATTTGGGCAGCGATTTTCCTCTGGCACTGCGTTTTTAAGAAAAACTCCAAGCGTTTTGGAAAAAAAATATTTCGAAAATTAAAAAAATCGAAAAAAGGAAAAATCGAAAAAATTTTCAGAGTCCGAAAACTGGAGAAAATTTGGGCAGCGATTTTCCTCTGGCACTGCGTTTTTAAGAAAAACTCCAAGCGTTTTGGAAAAAAAAAAAATATTTCGAAAATTAAAAAAATCGAAAAAAGGAAAAATCGAAAAAATTTTCAGAGTCCGAAAACTGGAGAAAATTTGGGCAGCGATTTTCCTCTGGCACTGCGTTTTTAAGAAAAACTCCAAGCGTTTTGGAAAAAAAATATTTCGAAAATTAAAAAATCGAAAAAAGGAAAAATCGAAAAAATTTTCAGAGTCCGAAAACTGGAGAAAATTTGGGCAGCGATTTTCCTCTGGCACTGCGTTTTTAAGAAAAACTCCAAGCGTTTTGGAAAAAAAATATTTCGAAAATTAAAAAAAATCGAAAAAAAATTTTCACAAGTTTTCGTGGAAGTAATTTGTTTGAGAATTCAACAATATCTTGGGGGCATGGTTTCATTACGCGGCTTCCTATAGCCTGGCTTTAAACAGCACCAATTTTTGGTATTTACCCGCGAATTCCCTTCGTCTTTTCGACAAGATATTACCTTCTTTGTCAATTGACAAGGTATTATAGTGTCAGATGTCAAGGAATCCACGTCAACGCGAATTTAGTATTTTTTGCATTATTCGAATGTGATTTGGCATGGCATGGCATGATCCGGTTTCATCAGACGACAGAGTCAAAAATACTTAATTGTCAAATGACAGAAAGAATTTAAATCCACTTGTTCCCTAGGTGTCAGCAAGTGTCCGTTTAAGAGACGTACCAGCGTGCTGCATATAGTATATTATTAAAAATATTTAGCACTTTCGAGACCAAGCGGATGATTTGTTTATCATGTACATGATTTTAATTGTTGAATAAATTCTTCTTTAATTTGTGTTTATTTCCACTATTCACTTGTATTGAAAATAGCAATTTTAATCGGCCGACACTTTGTAATCACTGTATTATTCGCAGCGACAACTTCCTAGGTTGGGCACCTTGCGTTGGAATACCGGTAATATTTTGTCGAGTGACGAGTCACAAATGATAAAATCGCGCCCGTAATAATTTAAATTGTGATTCGAAATTACGTTCGCGCCGAGATTCCTGTTGGAAGTGCTAGACAATTGGGAATAAACAATACATCATAATAACATTTCAGAGTTTACAATTGTTGCTTGGGAACGAGGCCGTGGTGGAACAGAAAAAATTTAAATGGCCCCACGTTTAGCGCCAGTGTTAGCGTCAACGGGCGTGCTGATGCTATCGGCAGGGTTGGAGAAAGCTCCCACATATTTAATACAATTAGCTGCTGTATCTGCCCCAAATAATAACTAGCTCAGGATTCGGTGCAAGCAGGATTTTCTCGTAACCTCAAGGCTAGTGCTTGTGGTTCGGAACTTCACGCTTCTCCATTCTCCCAGGGCCTCTCTCGTCAAGCAAAACACGGTAGGTTATCACATAAACAGTTTATTCAATTCTAGGAGACACAATAATACATAAAAGGAACGATCCTAGCTGAAAGTTAGTTTGAATGTCCGTCTCTACTCTCTATCACGCGTGGTTAGGGTTAAGACATTAAATTGCACACAAAGGGTAACATGGTAATTGACTCACGTTTGGTTTATGGGCCAACAGCGGCTTTACGCACTTGTTCTTCCAGACTACGCAGCGTCCATGCGTGGACCGGAAGTGCCAACCGGCGAAACTGAACTTGTGTCGCCCATATTCGCGGGGAACGTGGGCCCGTGAAGCTCGCTTGCTGAAGACTGGCGGGCTTGCCGCTCGAGAGCGGCAGCTCGGTTTGTCGCTCGCGGGAGGGGGTAATGCGCGCGCCTCTATATTGGCGGTTTATTTGTAACGTAACAACTTTTATAAAAATTTCATTAAAATATTTATTTGAAGTTGTTTTATTTCATCCAAAATCTCGCAAACAATATAGTTGTTTTATCAAATTATTGCAATATGTTACTAAATTTCTTTTGAATAATGAAATCAAAGTGAGTTTTTATTCGGGTCTCCTAGACCCAACCCTACTATTGTTGTTACATATTTTGACTGTGCTGACGCCGGGTTAAACAGACCCTCCACATAGCCAAACCAAATATGATAGGCCCTGAGGGTATTTATTTTCCCTCAGGGCTTATCATATTGGGAGCTCCAGTTATTATTATTTTCCTCAGGAGGCCCTGAGGAAAATAATCTCTCTCAGGGCCGTGTCATCTTTGGGGATTCTGTGTGGAGGGTGTTTTTAAGGATAGGAAGTTCTGGAAAGAAAAGTGTGTGAGGGGTGGGTAGGAATCTGGGATCCAGGAGTGACGGACGTATGAATCCATCCCTCCAACTGCTGTGCAAGAGAGAGAGCGGCTGGAGAGGTCTAGGTTAAGGGTAAGGGTGGTCTAGGGGTGAGGCTCTTGACTCGCAATCCGAAGGTCGCGAGATCGAATCCTGGCGTTAGAAAGTAAATTTGATTTGATTGATTTGTATTATTTCACAATTAATTCAAATAAAAATATTATATAGTAGATATATTTGCGGCACGTTCCAGAGTGGAAGATAATCTCAGTATCGCCCTGGAGTAAGACCACCATTCAGAATTGGAACGTTGATTGAAATGGCTTTAGCTTTGTTTGGTGACCAGATCTGAATAACCATGTACTTCCCCTTCTCCATCTCCTTCTCCTCCCCACTACCTTCAGCCTCACAACATACCTATATTGGGGATGCCATAGTCTCACTGGCTCCAGACGTGAGCAACTGAGGCTCTGTGAGGCATTCGCATAAAAAATGGTTAGACCACCCTTAACCACTCTCTCGATCCGGTCCACTATGCAATGGATGGGCAAACGCATTGGCCGCCAAGACTTAGTCAAACCTCACCCCATGGACCCGGACACCTCTGCTAAGTCACCAAACGTAGCGAACCACTTTGGGTGGGGTGTTGGTTATCCAATAAATGGTTCCCGGGGTGGCGGTACTCACATCCGCCTTCCAAATTAGTGCTTATCAATAATAGCCGTCAGGCTATTTCTGACAAGCATTATGGTAATAATAATTACACAACAGAACTTGTTTACAAATTAATCTGTTTTAAAAAAATTAAATAATAAAATTATTGTATAGGCATTGAAACATTTCTACTGCGGTGATGAGTAGTTAGGTAACAATACTCATTCGATTTGATCCGGTTGTCGGACCGGATCGGACGGCCGGCGCGGAAGGGCGTGGCCTGTTTTTATTACCGATCCGGTTTTCGAATCGGATGTGTGCGGGCTTTCATAAGAAATGTACGGCGCGAAGGCCTTCCGGTTATCTGATCAGACAATCAGATGGAAAAATCGGATGTATGCGCCCAGCCTATGACGCATCAATGCAATTTTTCATCAATGTTTTCTTATGACATTATCACTTAAAATTATCGTCCGTAAACCGACTTTATAGACAACCAATTTTCTTTTTCACCCATAGGCAGAACAGCGTTAACGACATTTTTGTCAAATTACTATTGTTAACGAAAACTGTTCCGTGCTGGCTAATACATCAGTGACAAAAATATTGCAGCTCTATCTTAAATGACTGACACTTTTTTTGTAGCTGTAGCTTTTAGCGTAAGCGACTATGGTCGGTTACGGTGTTTACGCTGTCTACGCTGTCGGTCGAGAATGTTTCAGTTTAGTCGGTTGGCGTCCATCTTTTTGTTTTTAAGTATATTTTATTTAGCTATAAAACTTAACATTTTATATCTAATATAATCTTATCTTAAACTACTATAATATTAAAATTTGGGCTTCACAATATTGAGACATAATCTACGAAAAACTGCAAGATTTTAGCTTCCTTAACATTTACCGGTAGTTCGTTGAACATTTTAAAATCCGTATAATAAATACTACGGTGACTAGTGCAGATGTGGCATCGGAAACCAAACGGAAATACTTGTCTTAACAGTTCTTAAACTTGGAAATAAGTCTTTTTAATTAAGTGTTTTGTATTTGAATATTAGTATAAAAAGAAGTAATGCAAATTATTTCATTTTTCCCAACCGTCTGGAGCCAGTGAATCTATGGCTATAAAAATTTTGGTATGTTGAGGCTGAAGGTAGTGGGGAGCGGAAGGGGTGTGGAAAATGTAACTGGCTGTTCAGATCTAGTCATCAAACACGGCTAAAGCCATTTCAAGTAATAAGTGTAATTATACACTGTACACCAGCGCAAAATTACAAATAAAATGTATAATATAACTTATACAATATGGATTTATGAAAAATAGAAGTAACCAAGATGCGGTTTGTTTTTAGGTTGTCACGGCCAAAAAGTATTTTTGTTATTGTTTTTGGGGTGTTATGCCGTGTTTCGCTACCTCCTTCTTTAGCCAACGTTTCGGACAGCGTTACAGTGTCCATCATCAGGGCAGATGAGTAAATGATATTGGTGAGAGTGTTTACTTATGTGTGTCGAAGCGATACCGTGCTGCCAGCTCCATTTCTCTACGAGCTGGTGTTAGAAAAATTCAGCATGTTTTTTTGCGTTTAGCTTTGGTGTAGCCGTCAATTACTGGATACCAAGAACTATTGAGCTTAGCTCCGTCGTCTCTGTTAATATTGGTGGGGTTTTTATGGATTTCAATTGCCTCCGTAATTAGGCGTGCTCTGTAAGTTTTGGGTCTTCCCAGGACTTCAGGAACAAATCCAAAGTAATGGCCGGTTTCGATTAAGTGCTCGGCGATTGCCGATTTATCAGGGTGGCCAAGTTTACAAGCACGAAAGTGTTCCGAAATCCTTTTGGAGATCGTTCGCTCTGTCTGGCCTATATAGACCTTGTCACATCCGGAACAGCTGAGTTTATATACTCCATCTGTTTCCAGAGGAAACTTAGTCTTTGCCGACCTCAGTAGGTCTTGGATTTTTGTCGTGGTTCCGAAGACCGTCTTGATGTTCTCTTTTCTCAACAGCCTTGCCAGGCAGACAGAATTGCCAGATGCGATTGCCAAATTAACATTATTCATTATTCAGAACACATTAGACAAATCTTTGAAATGCCTTGGAATCTTCATAGATCTTAAAAAAGCTTTCGATAGTATTTCTCATGATAAACTTATTGAAAAATTAAACGGTGTTGGGATAAACGATAAAGCTCTAACATGGATAAAAAGCTATTTATTTGAACGATACCATGTAGTCAAGATAAATAACTCCCTAAGTCTACCACTAACAAGCAATTTCGGGATACCTCAAGGCACTGTGCTAGGCCCCCTACTATTTATAATGTATGTCAATGATATTTTCAAACTACCACTTAACGCAGACATAATATCATATGCCGACGACACAGCTATCATAGTGAATGGGATCGACTGGAATATAGTAAACGAACAAGCAAATAATTGCACGAACACCTTAAAACATTGGTTTGATACAAATCTCCTTTCATTTTTTTTAATTTTTTTTTTATAGTTAATACCGTACAAGAGTCCCAACTGCTCCCGTCTGGAGCCAGTGAGACTATGGCATCCCCAATCGGGGTATGTTGTGAGGCTGAAGGTAGTGGGGAGGGGAAGGAGATAGGGAAGAGAAAGGTGGGGAAGTACCTGGCTATTCAGATCTGGTCACTAAACACGGCGAAAGCCATTTCAAGCAACGTTTCAATTCTGAATGGTGGTCTTACACCAGGGCGATACTGATAGTATCTTCCACTCTGGAACGTGCCGCAAATATACTATATATTATTTTAAATGAATAAATTGTGAAATAACACAAATTAATCAAATAAAATTTATTTGCGCACGCCGGGTTCGAACCCGCGACCTTCGGATTGTGAGTCGAGAGTCTTGCCTCTTGAACACTAACAAAACATGCTACATACACTTCTCAATTAACAAACTAAAAACACTCCCCACTAAAAACAAAACAACACTAAAATAATTATCCACAATAACAAATGCAATAAAATCACATGTATCCAAGGCTGTTAAACATTGAAATCAGTATCAGAAATTAAATATCTCTGAGTGATAATAGAACAACATATGAAGTGGAAGAGCCATATCTGTGAATTGGTTAAGCGTATCAGAAAGTGCATATATGTATTCATAAAATTAAGAAATATTTTAAAACCCAACAATCTAAAAAGAGAATACTATGCACTAATCCAGTCATTAATTCAATATGGAATTATTGGATGGGGGGGTTCATACAACAATATTCTTACCCCGATCAAAGTGATCCAGAAGCTAATCATTAAAGTAATCCTAAAGAAACCCTCCACATATCCAACAGAAACGCTTTTCGCAGATTTCACGGTGGCTCGAGTAGAGAACATCTTCAAGAAAAATGCAATTATCCAAATTTACAAAGATAATATCGTCAAAAAATTTGAAACCCACCAATCAAAAAGATATCAAGACAACATCAAAATACCAAAATTTAATACCAAACTAATGCAAAACAATTACATCTATTTAGGAATAAAGTATTTCAACAATCTTCCGATTGAAATAAAAAAAATCAAAGACATCAATAAACTGAAACTCAAACTGAAGCAACACTTCATCAGGAATAATTAATTAAATAAGTACCTGTTTTTCTCTTTCTTTCTATTTATTGTCAATCTATATTCATTTCTATTTAATTTAGATTTTTCGAATTTCTCTACAGTGCACAATATTTTAGTATGTAACCATATCCCATTGTATGTACATCTTCACATATAGATGATCCAGAAGTTTCAATTGTTCCCATTATATACTTACCTATTGCGTAATGTTATTCTATTTCTATCATAATTAGTGTAACTCGCTCATCAAGCACAAGAACTAGCTTCTTCTTCGGTGAGATTGCAATTTTAAAGAATTTCTGAACCAATATGTAATTTATATTAACACCACTGTAAACTTATATATCTAAATTAAATAAAAAAAAAATAAAAAAACTTTTTTATCCGAATACTACGCAAGAGGCCCGACTTCTCTCAACCGTCTGGAGCCAGTGAGACCATGGCATCCCCAATTTTAGTATGATGTGAGGCTGAAGGTAGTAAGGAGGGGAAGGAGATGTGGAAAACGTACCCGACTATTCAGATCTAGTCACCGTATTTAGCCGTATTTGGTGGCTTTATCTGAATACTCAAGTACATTTTCCAAATCTCCTTCCCCTCTCCACTAACTTCAGCCTTATAACATACTAAAATTTGGGATGCCATAGTCTCACTGGCTCCGGACGGTTAGGACTCTTGTGTTGTATTTGGGTAAAAAAAGTTATATTTTATGATTTTTTTATATTTGTACGCTGGTGGGTGGTGTGTAGGTATTAGACTTATTACTTGAAATTGCTTTAGCCGTATTTGGTAACTAGATCTGAATAGCCAGGTACATTTTCCACGTCCCCTTGCCCTGCCCACTACCTTCAGCCTCAGAACATACTAAAATTGGGGATCCGATAGTCTCGCTTACTCCAGACGGTTAGCAGCAGTTGGGACTCTTGTGTTGTTTTTGGATAAAAAGTTATATTATATGATTTTCTTGTATTTCTACGCTGGTGTTGTGTGTAGGTATTAGACTTATTACTTGACATTGCTTTAGCGTTTTTGGTAACTAGATCTGAAAAGCCAGGTACATTTTCCATATCTCCTTCCCCTCCTCACTACCTTCAGCCTTATATCATACTGAAATTGGGGAGGCCATAGTCTCACTGGCTCCAGACGATTGGGAGAAGTTGGGCCTCTGGTGTTGTATTCAGATTTAAAATATTGTATAGCGGTTTTTTACTGCACGTTTAAGTATGTCGTATTTTGTTATTACCGCATGCGCCTTCGGAGAGTCGAAATTATTGTTAGTAAAAATATTTTTTCAGCGGATTTTCAATCAAGATGCCTGCAGATACAAGACAACGATATACAAGTACATCGACTTTGGTTATACGGCCGTATATCCTCTTTGCATACTTACTTGCAAATCATTGTATTTACTCAACTTTAGGATCAACTGTCATGGAACCATTTTATTAAGTTATTTGTTTACCTACCATGATAGCGTGATAAATATTTCAAGAATAATTTTGTGCATCAAACAGCGTATGCGACATTTCCTAGGGAAAAAATCTGTCAGGGACATAAGCAAAACAGCGTTAGCGCCACTATATCAAAAACTGAAGGCATTTAGATATTTGTTTTATCAGCGTTATGTAGGCAGCAACAAAAGATTAATAATCATAATTAGCCAAAATCCTTTTCGCAATCAATGAAGAAAGTTATTTTAAAAAAAAACTTCTCCTGAACAATTTCCTTTTCGGCGGTTACGCTGTTCTGCCTATTACGGGTCGACGTACAAAAAATCAAACCAAGTCTTAGAAATCCACCTGTTTTTTTAAACTTATACACATTTTTACGACTGTTTATCTGAATATTTATTAGAGAGAGAAGAAAATTCTTGAGCTAAAAACTGTAGGTAATTTTATGTTCTACTAAACTTGGAGAACTATTTTAGTCGAAATTTATATTGGAAACGAGATATTTGAAAAAAAAAACTAGATTTTAGCGCAATTTCGGCTGGTTTTTTTAAAATGGCGGCGAAAGCTCAAGTGCGCCGAGGTCGAAAACTCGGATTTTACATCAGGAGATGAGTGTATAAAACATATAAAAAATTGGGCCTGCCCAAAGTTGTATAGATTTCAAATTAATTAAGAGGGAATAACTAGACAAAACCGGAAATATGTCATTTTTAAATCAACTTTTTGACGTATTCAACACAAATTTTTCAGACTTAATAACTTTAAACTGAATATTCCTATTCAAAATATTAACTATGTCCTTTTGATGAAACAACTCAACTTAATTACGCTTTCAGATCGCTTGCTGAGGATTGGTTTGTACCATGTCCACAAAAACTCGAAATAAGAAAACAAGGTTTGAAGTTTAAAAAAATTATATTTTTGTTCTCTTTATTTCAAATTAATTTTTACAAATATTTAAAAAAAAATACAAGTGTTAATCTACCTATAAGTAGAAGAACAACATATTTGGTTGAATTTTTATATGGATAAAAGCGTGATGAAAAACGTAAAAGGACAATTTTTTTCAACAAAATGACAAAAAAATGATTATTGGTTTGTACCATGTCCACACTTAGTACTGGTTTATACTAAATTTGTATATTCGCAGTGGAGAAAATCACACCAAAAGTAATCCTATCCTATGGCATGGTTTGGTTCTAATAAAAAATGTATGGAGTAATCAAAAGTTTAATAAATCATGAAATAAAAATTCTTCACTAAAAATTAAAAAATAAAATATATTCACATGAATTACAATACAAGAAATAGGTAGCACCCATTGTTATTATATTATCTTATTGTTTCCTTTGTATCTACAAATAATAGTTTATTTATAAAAAGAAAAAAATTGCTAAACAAAATAAATATTTCCATTTAATTTTTTATAAATAATAACAATAAAACAAGACAACTTAATTAAGTCACAAATCACGTTCAAAATAGATACAATTATGAAATTTTTTTTTTTACATAACGTACTAAAATATCAATTTAAGGTGTATTATTCTACTAAATTCACTGTTGTTAAATGAAATTTAATGTATAAAATGTTACGATAAACTGCACCAAGTTAAATGCAAATTCAAAAGTTCCAATGTGTATAGCGCGCGCAGATAATGGAAAGCTTTGAGTTTTGGTTTATACCATGTCCACAAAATGACGCATTTCTATTGGCCAAAATGGACATGGTGCACTCCAATCCTTATTTTTTGTAATTACTGTGGATATAGAATAAAAAGTGATGTTCAAAATGTAAGTTCCCGGCGAAAATGTGTTTTTTTTGTATGTGGACATGGTAGATAAAAATATAACTAATATTACTGCATTCATAGTTAAAAACCCCGAAAATGGACATGGTACAAACCAATCCTCAGCAAGCGGATAGACGGATCGTCTCTGACCTTGTACTATTACATAAAATTATTAATAATTGCATTGACAACCCTGAAATTCTCACCAAAATAAAATTTAACGTACCGACCAGAAGTACGAGGCAAAGTGCAACTTTTTTCTGTGACAATTTTAAAACAAACTTTGAGTCTCATACACCTATAAATAGACTACATCATGTTGGCAATATATTTGGGAAGATTCCGAGTTATTTCTAAAAAAGAATTCTTTATAATTACTTTATTGAGATATATTATGATTTAACGATTCCGTAGTAAATCCACTAAATAATTTTAATTTGTAATCACTGTATATTGTGTACTACGCTTGCTTATTACTTACTGTATTACTTATTACTTCAAGATTCAGTGTTAGTTATAAAAAAAAATCTTTATAAGTACTTTATTGAAATATATTAATTAGCGACTTCGTAGTGATTGCACTAAGTAATTTTAATTTTTAATCATTTTATATTGTGTACTACGACTTGCTTATTACTTACTATTACTTATTACTTTATTACTTATTACTAGACATCGGATTTTATGCATTTGCATATTTGCATATGCAAATGCATATATCTCTCTAATTACGGCGTTATTGCATATTTTAGCCTTTTTCCCCATGCTGCGCCATACATAGTGAAAGCTGGCCAAGCCCTGCAAACTTTTTTTACAAATTTACGGCACACTACCTGCTTAGATGATCGGTTTCATCGCCTTGCAGAAGAGATAAGGCAAGATTATGGGAATGCGGACAAACTGATTTCCTCTACAAAAAAGTGTTTTTAAAAGGACCGTCGCATCTGCAGTCTTACAAAGAAGAGCAATTGCCAAATCTAGCATTGCCGCCAGAACCTACAATAACTTGATGGGGTACCTTTAGCCAAAGGCGATGTTATTCTATGCTGAAAATTTTGAGGCTGTTAAACAAGTAGTTGGTCGATTTGACAGTTCTGGGGCCATTGCAATTCGGTCAAGCAAGCTAGTATTTGAATACTCTAAGATTTGAAGACGCATCCAATAAACAGAATATTGCCCTAATTTCAACACATTTCCACAAGTTACCAGATGCCAAAGAAAAATTGGAAACAAAAAAACCTTCCTCTATTTAAATCAATAAAAATACTGGAAAAAATGACCGAACTATCCATCAATGCAATATCAGAAAATATTCGTAAAAAGTTAGACGCTATTTTAAATTATTATTTTAAGAACCCGAGTCCTGAAGACATGCAGAGCATAATGCCTACATCAACGGCACAGGTCATAAATAGGTATCTCCGAAATGGCGCCAAATTTTAAATTTTGTCCAATGACGTCAGTTGACGTAGAGAGGTCGTTTTCGGCGTACAAATTGATGTACTGGGCGACAAACGTCACAAAGTTGCGCTCGAAATTTTGGAAAAATACTTTATTGTATATTGTCACCAAAACTATGCATAATTTTAAGAATATTTCGCTGTTTTTAATTAAAATTAAATGCCGTCTTTAATTAAAATATATGAAAATAAAAACAGTTTTTTGATTTTTCATTGTGCATATTTTGGGCATTTTGCGGCCTTTTAGTGCATATTTCGGCCTTTTTAAGTGCATATTTGCATGCATCTTTTGGCACTTTGTTAGTGCATATAATCCGATGTCTACTTATTACTTTATTACTTATTACTTAATTACTTTATCATTACTTACCTTATTACTTGTTTGTGTAAAAGCCCACTAGGGCGTAAATAAATAAATAAAGTATTGACTCTTTTCCACAAAAAATATATAAATTGATTTCGAAAAATTTTTTTTTTAAATTTTGAGAAAATTTGTTTATTTTTAGTACAATAAGGTTTTACCGTAGGTCGTTGGCAGATTTGTTAAATTTTCAAACAAAATTTTGTATTACACAACATACATTTCAAATCATAAAATCATGCAGTAAAATAAATCAATAAATTATTTGGAAAAGCTACTTTTCAGAATTTTAATTTTAGTTCAAATAAAATCATTAAAAAAAGATACGCGCCCTTGTTTTGTGACGAAAATACTTCAGTTTGTCTATTTATTGACGGTCTTACAAACTAATATATTTAAAAAAAACTTACATTGTTATTGTGCTTAGACATTATTAAAAAATTATAAATACTTGTGATCAAACAATAATTACATAAAGTACGTAAGTAATTTTAATTGTTTTATCGTCACGAGTTTGAGCATTTTTGAATGTGGGTATTTATCAAAACAAATTTGGAATGAAATAAAACCGATTTTGAGTCATTCTGTTAAAATGCTAGTATGGAGAATAATTCACCTTTCTCATCGGAACTGCCCTGTACCGTTGAAAGGGTACAATCGCAAGATCATCGTTCGACTAAATTTAAATTCTCGGCCGCTGGTTAATGGCTATTAAATTAGTAATGAAATATGTTCATAAACGTTTTATTATAATTTTTTTTACATTAGCTTCACACAGGAGGCCCTGAGAAAAAAAAATTCTCTCAGGGCCAATGTCATCTTTGAGGATGCTGTGTGGAGGGTCTATAAGAAAAGGAAGGAGAGGAAGTTCTGAGAAGGAAAAGGGTATGAGGGGTGAGTAGGAATCTAAGGGTCAGTGTATCCAGGAGTGACGGACGTATGAATTCATACCTCCCACGGCGGTGCAAGGCAATGTTCCGAAAGAGTACGGTTGGAGAAGTCAAAGGGTCTCCCTTGGCGGCGGACGTGGGCAGACACATCCACCGCCAAGACTCGGACAAACCTCACTTCATGCACCCGGGCATCCCTGCTAAGTCACCAAACGTAGCGAACCACATGGGGTGACCTACAGCAAAGGTGTCGGTTATCCAATAAATGGTTCCCGCGACGGCGGCACCCGCCGGTTGTTCACATTTATTCGAACACTACTGTAGCTGCGACAAACGATAGATCGATGTAATTTCTTGGAAACTGTAGTTGTCTCTTCTTTCACGTGTTTATTGAACCGAGCAAATAGAGAGAGCTATAATTTTGCAATGCAATTTCAGCTACGAGCTGCCTAGAGAGTGATCAGCTGTTTTGACCGTGGAATGACCGAATATTATATTTTTACACTGAATTAAATGATGGGCGATTTCAAAATAATGCTTTTAACATATATTATAATTAGGTAATTGTAATTTTTCAATTTTAATTAACACTACATATATTAATCATCATGTACCTAATGCATTCGAAACCTATCAATTTGACTGTCCTAGAACGGGAGTCTTTCCTAGTTGGACAGTCAAAAGCTTCCTTGTACTGTTTTTGTATTTTTATAAAAAAAAAAAATAAAATAAGACTGACCCTTTACACACAGAGTTCGGAGCGGGACGTGCCCCGCGCCACTTCAGGCCGCCGCGCAGAAAAGTCTCACAGTGAACTGCGCTGTAAACCGTTATCTTACTTTTGGTCTTTACTTTTCTGCGCGGCGGCCTGAAGTGGCGCGGGGCACATCCCGCTCCCTGTATGTAAAGGGTACTATTGACAGCTCCTCTGTATTGCCAGCGCAGAAAAACAATGCTGCAAAGATTAAAACAATTTAAAAGCTGGGCCTACTTCGTAATTCCATAGATTCGTTCTAAATGCTAATCTGGCTAATGAGATAATCCGTTTTCTTTGCAGCTGCATTTCTATGGCGGACTGGCTGAACCTTTCGAGAATAATTAATTTGGCCCCGTTAAGTGGCAACACTGGCTTTTTTTAATGCTAATTGCCCCATGATTGCCCCTTTAGTCAACGTTTCGGTCAGGAAATTAAAAGTTCATTTTATTAGTTAATCTAATACTTGGTGTAAATATTTTCATGCTTTTCAGTTTTCAGAAGCTTAATTAAAGTTCGATTAGACAAACAATTCAAATCAATCAATTTGATAATTTGATACTTAATCAACATCCCTGCCATAAGTGACTCGCTACGTTTGGTTTGCCCAGGTTCATGGGGTAATGTTTGTCTAGGTCTTGGCGGCATATGCTTTTGTATGCGTTTCACACGTATAACCCACACCCCTGCCATAGGTCACCCCAAGTGTTTCGCTGCGTTTGGTGACTTTGCCGGGGGGCCCAGGTTCATGGGATGAGGTTTGTCTAAGTATTGGCGGCGCATGCCTTTGTCCACCTACTGCGTGGCGGGCCGGATCGGGAGAGACTGGTTGATGGAGACATTTTACCTCTCCAGCCGAACTCTCTTGACCTATCGCCTTGTGCTGCAGAGGGAGGAATGGATTTATACGTCCGTCACTCCTGGACACATTGACCCCTGGGTTCCTACCCATCCCCTGTACCTTTTCCTTCCCTGAATTTCCTCTCCTTCCTTTCACACGACATCCCCAAAGATGACACGGGCCCGAGGGAAACTGTTTTCATCAGGGCCCACTGTATGGAGCTAATTTTAAAAAAAGCTGTAGGCTCTGATGATGGCAAATATTGATTTAACATTTTTCCGAATCGATTTTAGTAGTTTTGATTTTTTTCTAGCTCTGCTAAACACCCTTGAGGTAGTTTTTCGCAGTGATGCACCACGTCGAAAAAAACGGTATCAAGGCCGCAGTGCAAATTATGCGCGACACATGTACAGGCGGGCAGAATTTCCCATGAGAATCTCGCTTCTTCAGGTATTTATGCTTTGAATGACTATAAATGAATAGTAAATTATTAATTTCAAAGTCAGAATCGGACTCGGAACTCGACACACTCATAAAACGTTTAGCGTCGAAGCAGACATCTGAACTAAGCTTTAATACATCTGAACTGAGCAGCATTTATTGGTCAACGATTTCTTATTGCGTCTACGCGGCCTGCGTCTCAGTTTATAGTGTCTCAGTATACCTACTTCTTATGATATGGTGGTAAGATTTAAATCCCCCCTTAAGCCGCAGCTATCCGAATTTCGACCGATTTCTTACATATCTTACTATTTGAAGTTTTTAAGCTCTTAAAAAAATAAATGTTATTTTTGAAGATAATATCTAGATACGTTGCACACCGAAACGCAAATTATATGAAATTGCCTCGATAGAAAAAAATCGCAAGTCTATTTCTATTATTGTACAAGTTATATTTGTGAAAAAAATCATAATGTTTCTTTAAATGATACTTTAGATATGTTCCACGAGATTTATGTTCTATTTTAAACGAGTCATGTTTTATTAAGCCTTTTCGTAATTTTCGCTGCAATTTTTTCACTTAAAATATTAGCGCGCTCTGTCCAACATTCGTAATTACACATCTCTCCATATTCTTCTTTTTCCCAACAGGAATCCCTGAGGAAAATAATTTAACTCAAGGCGTATGTCATCTTGGGGGATGCTGTGTGGAGGGTTTTTTAAATGAAAGGAAGGAGAGGAATTTTTATGAGGGATGGGTAGGAATCTAGGTTCAGTGTGTCCAAGAGTAACGGACGTATGAATCATATCCTCCAACAGCGGTGCAAGGCGATGGGTCGAGATTCTGGCTGGAGAGGATAAAAGATCTCCCTCAAAAGATCAGCCACGCAGCAGATAGGCAGACGCATCGGCCGCCAAGACCTGGACAAACCTCACTCCATGAACCCGGGCAACCCTGCTAAGTCACCAAACGTAGCGAGCCACTTAGGGTGACCTAGATCAGAGGTGTTGGTTATCCAATAAATGGTTCCCGGGGCGGCGTACCCATACCCGTCTCCAAGGCAAATATGTGTTCTCCCAGTTTTTTATTAAGGGGGTATTCTAGTCTAGCAGCATGAATTGTAGGTAGTTTTTCAGGTGCAATAAAAAAAATACAACATAATATCTTTACAAGCCATTATTTTACCAAATATTGATTAACGATAAGAGCGTGTTCATATACAGCTATAAATGATGTAGCTTGTGGCCTCTTTCAGCATATCGCTCGCCATACATTCCCAATGGGAATATATGGCGAGTGATATGCTGAAATAGGCCAAGCTATATCTTTTATAACTGTGTGAACACGCTCTGAAGAATACATAAAAAAAATCAAATGAAAAAATTCAAAAAGTTACAGGGTGTTGAAGTGGGGGTCTAAAAAAATGGCGCGCCCTGGTTGACACAATTGCAACCCTCCTAGTAATTAAAAAAAAAAAACAATCTAATTCTCAATTCAAACAAATGCGGCTATAGCCCGAACTAAGAAAAAGTCAAAAGAATTATTTTTCGCAAAATGGCGGCTTTCTGAAATAAAAAAGACATTTTTTTACCAGTTTTTTTGACTTTCCAATTTTTTTAAAAATATTAAAAATTGAAATTTTGTAATTGTTTTAGTTCCCGTCGTAGAGTAATTTATAGAGAAGGCTCACACCAAATTTCAAGCAAATTGGTTTCGTAGAACTTGATATATCAAGTCATACGTGTCAACGGTCTCAAAAAAAAGTGATTTTGAGAAAAATGCGTTTAAAATTTTGTTTTATTCAGATTTTGGTAAGATTCCGTCTAAACCGCGACATTAAAATGGTTACAACTTTTAAAATAACGCGAATTTCGAAAAATCCTTTTAAGGAGAAATTTTTCAATATTTAAACTTTGGAAACACGAAAAAAAATTTTTTTTTCTAGACTAGAATTGCCTTAAAGCATCTAAAATGTTTCTAAGTAACCTAATTTTCAAACGAAAATCACATGATTTTGCATTGTTTAGTAGTACATCACCTTAAGTGGAACGTTTGCGCGGCCCTTTTCGGCCCGTTTCATACAAATCTTAAATTTGGATTTGAAATCAAAATACCCAACCAAACTGGAAAATTATTTTTGCTATCAAATATCTAGTACGGATATGAGCTGCTTTATTTATTTTTGCTTTAAATTATAAGATATAGGCCATTAAAGATTTTAGTGTTTCATGATTTTAGAGGCAACTTGGGTAATTATTTTTGAGTAAATAAAAAATAATTTTACCATATTTATCGTAGAAATACAATGAAATATAAAATAAAAATAAAAAGTTAAGAAAAAAAATCATTTTGGTAGGTGTAAATTTAAAATAAAAATTACCTATTTACAGTGGAACAAAAATTTGACGTTTATACATTGAAATTAGTACACAAAAAATGCATTTTTAACGATGTTTAATTTTTAATTTAATTTTTTGTTGTATTTGTAAAATATGCATCGTAAATTTTTTTAATGTTTTTCATTTGCTAATAAATAATTGCCCAAGTTGCCTCTAAAATCATGAAACACTAAAATCTTTAATGTCCTATCTTAATATATTTATATTTCTTCTGTCCGTGTGTATGTCACTGAACTCCTCCTAAACGGCTGGACCGTTATACATACCTACATAGCACACATACATACTGTCACTGCTTGGGATTTGGTAGTAATATTGTTGTGAATTCCTTTTTCCTACCTATCCATTGCCTACCCGTCCTTCCTTATTTCAGTAGTCTGTAATAAACCGCCGCATCATATAGCCATTTTGTGCTCCGCTCCGCCTTTAACCTAATTCCGCTGTGTTTTATAAAATAAAATAATTCGCGCCTATCACTGTGTGTGCATATTGGATGGAGAAAAGCAGACGAGGGCCAGCCTACAAATTCCTTTTCGGTGAGTCCTTTCCTCTCCATGCCATTATTTTTACCATATTTTTCAAGCAGTGATAGTAAACACAATCAAGGTCATTTTTAATACACAGACATAACAATTCCACTCTGCACAACCGCATATCTCACCCATCTTGGTTTTGATGAAATTTTTTGTGCGGGTTCAAGGGGATTCGAGAATGGCTTAGATTCACAATTTGGTCCACTGGATGTTCTTTTAATTATTATTTTTATTTCTAAGGAGTTGTTGATTTTGGAATGTTTTACATTGGATCCGGCAGACTGCGCTACCATCGCAGTATCGAATATTCAATATTATTCGCTTTTAATTTTAGTTTGTCCCGACGGTTGTGTACAGGACAACGTCTGTCGGGTCCGCTATAAATAAATAAAATAAATTGTGGAACATTCCAGAACACTCTCGAATGTTGTCCTGAGCGAAGCCGGGTAACCCAGCTAGTATCTTATAATTTAAAGCAAAAAAAAATAAAGTAGCTCACATCCGTACTAGATATTTGATATACCTTTTGGTTACAAAATTAATTTTTCAGTTTGATTGGGTATTTTGATCTCAAATCCAAATTTAAGATTTGTATGAAACTGGCCGAAATGAGTCGCGTATACGGAGAAATACTGCGCGGCCCGTTTCATCAAATCTTAATTTTTGGATTTGAGGCCAAAAACCCTTTCAAACTGAAAAATTGTTTTTGTAATCTAAAGGTACATCGAATATCTAGTCCGGATGTGTGCTGTTTATTTATTTGCGTTTTGAATTATAAAAACATGCCGTCAAATATTTAAATTTTTCATGATTCTAGATGCAAATTGAGTGATTATTTGTGAGTAAATGATAAATGTTTAAAAATAATTTTACTCCGTTGTTAATTAAAGTATGACGGAATATAAAACATAAAGTAAAAACGTTTAAAATTATATTTAGATCACAAAAATATCCAAAATTACCTCCATTACCTACCTATAACTAAATCAAAATTTAAAACAAAAATAACCAAAATAGCACGTATCCGTAGTAGATACTTAATGTCGCTTTCGATTAAAAAATTATTTTTCAGTTTGGTTGCGTATTTTGGCTTCAAATCCAAAATTAATTTTTGCTTGAAAAAGGCCGAGCAGACGATCCTCTCAAGTAGCATTCAGAATGCGGGACTAAAGACAGTGGCGGATTTATACTTTTCACAAGTATAGGTCACTTTATTCTAGATGTCCCTTCTTCTTCTTGGCTTGGCACAGCCCCCTGAAATCTGCCGCCCCTAGGCCACGGCGTATATATACGGCTTATTGACAAATCCAGGACTGCTAAAGACTAAATACTTGGTTACAACTTAGAGGCATAACATGACGTGTCTCTTCTCACACTCATTACTTTCCCCCGACCCCCAGCTTTTGCTAACAATATGCCCTAATTTGCATTTTATAGTATCATATTATTTTATAATGGCACTGATTGTTGTACCTCTACTGCGCAGTAAGAACAAACAAGGGCCATTATATTCGTTGTCTATTATTTTGTCTTACACATAATAGGATAATTGTAAATAAAACCAATAAATTGCAAGCGAATGGCAATTAACTGTCAAAGTAGTCCCCTTTCATTTGATACAACCAGTGGCGGATTTGCAGTCTAGGCCGCCCTAGGCCCCATGCCATATAGTAAGTACCACCGGCCCTTTCTCTATACCCATCATAGACTACATAATGAATTTACTTTATTGCCAACTTTTATCGAAAACGATTCAGAAATTTAGTTAAGTATAATAGCTGCTAGTTTGTAATACTTTCTAAGGTTTCAGGGATAATTGAATACTTAAATAGAACATTTAAAACGGTTTTTGGTTTTATTTATTTCACTATTTATTCTCTTACAATATATAATAAGTGTTTCACAGGTGTTACAAAATTCGTCTGCACATAAGCGCAGAAAACTCATTAATTAAATCTTCACAATCCAATTTCCTTAAAAAATCTGCTTCTATGTTAAGCAAAGCAAGATCGTTTAACCTTTGCTCCGTCATTGTTGTGCATAAATAATTTTTAATTCGTCACAAACAAGAAAACGATCGTTTTCCAGAACAGTTACTGGCGGGAGTACACACACACATACGAAGAGCAATATCCACGTTTTGGTTAATGGTTTGAAGACCTTCAGCTCGTAACCATTTCAACAAACTGACAGCACTGTTTCGTTTCTCATTTTTTGCACAACAGTGAGCACGAAAATGGAGACACTCTTCTGAAAAATTGTCTTCTAAGTCAGTAGAATAAACCGTTTGCAACTCTTTGGCCTTTTCTTCGACTTAGACGCGCTTAGTTTCGTCAAGTTAGTAATAAAATTAAAATTTTTGTAAGGTAATTTATAAGCATCCTGTAGTTTTTTGAGTTTTTCTGACAATGATTATTACCAAAAAAGTAGTGATTCTGAAATTTTCGCGACCTTTCTTTTTGCATCTCTTCACCTGTACAAGTCTCGCCAGGAAGTAGCTTTCGCTTTCGATTGCGTCGAAAATCTTTTTCATATTCCTGTAAAAAGAACAGTTTTTTGGCTTTGTTTTCGAAATCTCATGTTTTGCCCGTAAAATGTATTCGTATTTCATACAGTTCTATGACAATGTTAATGTCGATTTCCACACTTTATAAACAACCTTCAGTAAACAACCCAAAACACAGTCATGATGGCCGTTTCGAAACGTTCCAGTTTCAAACGAATACCTCTTGCTTCGCATGTAACGGCTCCCTTCTGTTATGTGTCATTTTCGAAGGGAACTAACGCTTTATGGATGAACTTATACGTACAAAATAATTATTTTACATTATATTTTATTATACATTACTTTATACACATTTATATTTTATACATAAAATGTAGAAAGTGATTTAAGAAAAATTTTGTTAAACGATGTAGTGCCGTGCTGCCCGCCAAAATGTGCGCGAGGCTTTAGAATATTTAGGTACTCTGAGTTATTTCTTGTTATTATCAGTGACTTTTTTGTCGTGATTGGCCGCCCCTAATTTCTGGCCGCCCTAGGCCCGGGCCTACGAGGCCTTAGGGTAAATCCGCCACTGGATACAACTGTCACAGAGTTCCGTGTGATGCAAGTGGCGCGGTTTACAAATCGAGCACATTGGGAATAGATGTCAGTATGAAATCATTTATGAAAATTCATAGAAAATTTTAAAATTTCTTTTAAGTCATGTGTTTCAACCCAATTATTTCATTTAAAAACCTAATGAACGTTACGTTATAGGTGATTTGGCGCTTCTCTGTCCAAAAATACAAACCTCTATTGTACTTAAGCCTACTTTCAATGGGAGTGTCTCAGCTCAGCTGGCGTGATGAAAAAATTTTTTTTTTAAGAAATCTTAAGAATAATTACAAACCCTTATTACATTATCTTTTAATCCGCCTAATTCGTTTCAAAGGCGTTTCAATTCTGGATAAGTGGATTTCCGTTAGAGATACTGAGATTGTCTTTCACTCCGCCACAGTGAAGACGAAAATAAATAAATGTTACGGAAGCTAAATGGCTTCAGTTTTTCATGGGTTGTGTCTTAATGTCGTGAAGTCCAAATTTTAGTACTAAGGTTATAGAATATTATTATAGTAGTTTCAGAAAAGATATAAATCAGATACCAAATGTAAACATTTGATAGCTGAATAAAATATTACACAGAAAAAAAATTTATCCGCGTATAAGTTAAAACGCGAATAGAAAAACCGTACTTTACGAGGGATCGTTGGACTATTATTACTGAATGCTTCTTACTGGGGAGTATAAAACCTGCAAATTTCCCTTCCAGTTGCCATTTTCAGTGTTATAACTTAAACCTCATAAAGAACGTCTGAAAGATGGGTGCCAGCTATTTTGATTGTTACAAATTCCTAGTGATTCTTTTGTGGATACTTGGTTGGAATCCTTACAAAAAAAGAGTTTGCCTACAGAAAGTAATCAGCACCATCTGCTTAATAATAGATCTCGCCGGTATTATTATCTGTTTGATTATTTCGTTTTGCCAGCATTATGATTCAGCTAGAGACATTATTCTTGTCATATTTTTCGGAAGCAATACTGTTACCACCGTGGGGAAACATTGCAATATTTTCTTCTGCAGGAAATCCTTCGAAACTCTGGTGGATTTTTTCAATAACCACCTGATACTGGAAGAAGAGGCCTATCAAACGGTTATAAAAAATAAAACGAAGCCTGTTTTAAAATTCATGTACCTATTTTTAGGATACACCATTTTCATTGCCGTTTTGTTTGATTTTGTACCAATTATTCAAAAATACTTTGGGGCACACGAAATCACTTACCCCTTGTTTACAGCTAATTTTGTTACTCGAAGCGTAATTCTTGTCCTCATTTGTACGACATCATCAGCGTATAATTGCCTTTTCATAAGTTTCTGCGACTTCATCAATGGGCACATCGATGTGCTTATTTACCAAATATCTCACATTGAATATGAACGGGGATCCGATAAAAGTGAACTCAGAAAGTCGTTAAAGAGGGTTATGCAACGACATGCGGCCATTTTGACGTAAGTATTAAATCTATCGGTCATCTTAAAAATTACTTTTTTCATCATCATAATATCTAGAGAGCACAATGCTCTCCACTGGCTCAAGTCTCTCGCCATTCACCTCTAGACTCGAGGCCTTTCCATCCTGCCCCAATTTCCTTCCCGAAGTCATCCTTCATCTTTCTTGATCTCCGCCTGGTTATCTCCCTAAGTTGTTGTGGTAAACATTATTTTCCGGGTTTTCCCACAAACATTCAGGGGGTGGTCATCACGATAGGTAGGTATTCTATGAAAAAATCCAAGTGGCAGGGTAATGAACTCTACTTTAAAATTTACGTTTGCATAACGACGCTGGAAAGGATGAAAAGGATACATCATTTTTTTTTAATCCACTTTTTATACATTTTGTTTTGAAATTGAAGAAAACTTTTATTGCGGTCATAGTTTTGCAAAAGATCACTCTTTTATGACCATTGCATACTTATATTTTGCCTTACCTTGTCCAGAATGCGTTGACTTGTCAACTGTTAACGCGTTAATTTTTTTTGGAATACCTAACTCTAAATGATTTTTATTGGTCAATAAACAAATGAAGAAATATTATATAACTTCTAACCCTTCTTCTTGAGATCTTGACTTGTCATTTCTATTTTCTTACGTTTATATCTGCCTTTTTTCTTTGCTTTTATATACCATCCTTTACTATTATAATTAACATTTTTTTTGTCATATTGGTTTTGTAAATAAGACGTAAGTCCATTAATTAATAAATACGTAATATACAGAAGAGGGTAAATAAAAACGGACCAAATATTTGTGTTCCCAGAATGATTTTGAAATAAGTACTAAGTACATATTTAATTAATGTAAATTAATGTTAGTAATATATAATAAAAGCAGAACTAAGTAACAAATATTAAAAAAAAATAAGAAAAATAAAAGTATAATACTTATCTATTAATAATAATAAATGTATTATATCTACAACAATGCATGTGACTATAACTATACTTATAAAGACTGGGAAAAGGAATTAGGATTGGGACGGGTAAGGGATTGATCCTTAGGTAATCTAGCGTGGATATGAAAAACATATAAATATTTGGTATGTTTTTAGGTTTTCACGGCCAAAAAGTATTTTTGTTATTGTTTTTGGGGTGTTATGCCGTGTTTCGCTACCTCCTTCTTTAGCCAACGTTTCGGACAGCGTTACAGTGTGCCCTGATGATGGACACTGTAACGCTGTCCGAAACGTTGGCTAAAGAAGGAGGTAGCGAAACACGGCATAACACCCCAAAAACAATAACAAAAATATAAATATTTATTTTGTTAATTTTCTTTATTTCCAGCGCCAACGAACTTCGATGTAACGCATTTTACTGGATGGTGTTTTTACAGCAGTCGATAAGCATAGCATGTATTTGCTTTGCGTTGATTTATCTAAAGGTAAGGATCAATAATGCCTAATAGTATTCAAAGAATACGAATTCAGGAAAAAAATTAATAAGTTTAATTTGTGACAGAGACTTACATTCAGAATATTTTCATTCCTGTAATACGACGCAATAAAGCCCAACACGACGCGCGACGGTAAATACGGCTTGAAAAATGTACATACGAATTTACTATTTTTTTTTATTACTTTCAGGATGCAAGCATAATGATCGCTTTGCCATACCAGTTTATTCAAATATGCATATTCTGTTACTTTGGACAAAAGGTGGAAGATAAGGTAGGATCTATAATCTAATCTATTTAAAGGGGAACATTATTTGTTACTTAGGTATAAGCTTATTGTATTTATTTCAATGAATCATAATAGATTGAACACAGCGACCTGTCGGAAAAAGGTAAGTTGTTGACGTTTCTTTGGACAAATTATATTTTAATTAAATGAATACAAATAATTTAAAAACCACTGCATAATCAATATTTTCTTATCTTATCTTTATATTAACCTTATCCTGATGAAGATTAATATAAAGATAAGATTTCGAAACGTGTTGATAATATTGATTATATAGTAGTTTTTACAACGTTATTTGTTTTCATTTAATTAAAAATGACACCACAAATTATATTTGCTAACTTTGAAGAAGGAATTGTATTTTATTTATTTGTTTAGTAGAATACTAGCTGGGTTACCCGGCTTTGCTCAGGACAACATTCGAGAGTGTTCTGGAACGTTCCACATTGATGTTCCCGATATTCCCGAACATTTCACAATTTTCCAGAATGTTCCGGGATGTTTTGGAATGTTGTGGAATTCTCTCAAATACTCTGGCTGAGGTGCCCGGCTTCGCTCGGGAGTTTATGTGAGATTGAACTCGCGTTCTAACCCACGACGGATCTTGCTTTATATACCCCTACCAATGGGTAGCCCTACTCATATAAACAAGGCTTTAAATGATCCAGAATGATGTCCCAGAACGTTCGGGAGTTTCACAATGATCTGGAATATTTCGGGACGTTTCCGAAGGTTCCAGCCTATTCCTGAACATTCTACAACATCAATGTTCCTGGATGTTCTGGAATGTTGTGGAATGCTCAATAATTTTCTCGAATGTTCTGGAATCTTCTAGAAATTTCAAGGGGCAATAGTCCCAGCCCTTATATCTTCAAAAGCACGCCCTTCAGGTAAAAACGGGAACCATTTTCATGGATGGGGAATAGAGGAACACAATATAACTCCCATGATCGTACCGGGACTCATCTCTGAGTTTTAGTGACACGCACACTTTTTTAATAATGTTAATATAATTTCGTTTTCTGGAACTTTCCGGAACCTTCTTAACTCACCGACGCACTCCGCAACTAATTTCTGAAAGCTTCTAAATAATTCTATTTTATATTCTAGAACTTTCACCTTCCATAATTTTCTAGAGCGTTAGAGAACCATTCAGAACGTTCTGGAACCTTCTAGGCTCACCGACATACTTCGTCACTCCTTCCGAAATTTTCTAGAGCTTTATCGAACCTTCTAGAACTTTCCGAAACCTTCTAGACTCTAGACTCACCTCCAATACTCACCGACACACTCCGCCACTTTTTGCAAACTTAGAGCTTTCTCCTTCCATAACTTTCCAGTGCATTGGCGAACCATCCACAACGTTCTGGAACCTTCTAAACTCACCAACATACACCGCCACTCCTTCCAAAACTTTTTAGTGCATTATCAAACCTTCTAAAACTCTCAGAAACCTTTTAGAATATGTATAGGCTCTCAACGTTATTTGCCTACCGCCCGCTTTGAGAATGTTTTTTTTCCAGCGTCCCCCAATTGTTTTAACTTAGCATCTGTCGTGAATCTGAAACAGTTATTATCATAATTATATTTACCACAACGGGGGTTGTTCTTGTATTCATGATAAAGTGTGAATTCTTAATAATAATAATACATATAAAATTTATAAGTACGTGATAAGGGTGTTTTTTGCCTTTTTAGACCATATTTTTTACCTGCCCACGCCGTCACTATGCCATCTCAATGCCCCCTATTTTTCCCCAACGCCCCCTAGTTTTCTCCGGGTCTTCTACCGCCCCCCTGAATTTCCCAAACGCTCACGTTGAGAACCTATGTTCTAGACTCCTAGACTCACCGAAATACTCTATCGCTTACTTCTGAAAGCTTCTAGATTCTAGAACTTTCTCCTTCCACAGTTTTGCAAAGCATTTACCAACCATCCAGAACCTTCTAGACTCACCGACATACTTCGTCACTCCTTCCAGAACTTTCTACAGCTTTATCAAACCTTTTAGAATTTTCCGGAACCTTCTAGACTCACCGACACACCCCGCCATTGGTTTCTGAAAGTTTCTAGAACTTTCTCCTTCCATAACATTTTATAGCATTTACGAACCACCCAGAATGTTTTTCAACATTTTAGTCCAACTGACATACTCCGCCACTCTTTCATAACTTTCTACAGCTTTATCAAACCTTCTAAAAATTTCCACAACCTTCTAGACTCACCGACACTCACCGCCACTTATTTCTTAAGGCTTCTGGAACTTTCTCTTTCCACAGTTTTCTTAAGTATTTGCGAACCATCCAGAACCTTCCAGACTCACCGCCAAGAAAATCACATATAAGTAGACATACTCTACCACTCCTTCCAGAACTTTCTACGGCTTTATCAAACCTTCTAGAACTTTCCAGAACCTTTAAGACTCACCGACACACTCTGCCACTCCTTTCAGAACCTTCTAGAGCTTTATTGTACCTTCTAGAACTTTCTGGAATCTTCTAAACACGCCGCCACTTATTTCTGAAAACTTCTAGAACTTTCTCTTTCCACAATTTCCTAAAGTATTCGCGAACCATCCAAAACCTTCTAGACTCACTGACATACTCCACCACTTCATCCAGAACTGTCTTCACCTTTTTCGAACCTTATAGAACTTCCGGAACCTTCTAGACTAACCGATATACACCGCCACTTATTTCTGAAAACTTCTAGAACTTTCTGCTTCCACAATTTTCTAAATCATTTGCGAACCATCCAGAACCTTCTATACTCACCGCCAAGAAAATTATTTATAAAAAGACATACTCCGCCACACCTTCCAGAACTTTCTACAGCTTTATCAAACCTTTTAGAGCTTTCCAAAACCTTTTAGACTCACCAACACATTCTGCCACTCCTTTTAGAACTTTCTACAGCTTTATCGAACCTTTTAGAAATTTCCCCAACTTTCGAGACTCACCGACACACACCGCCACTTATTTCTTAAGGATTGTAGAACTTTCTCTTTCCACAATTTTCTATAGCATTCGCGAACCATCCAGAACCTTCTAGACTCACTTACATACTCCGCCACTCTTTCCAGAACTTTCATTAGCTTTATCGAACCCTTTAGAATTTCCGGAACCTTCTAGACTCACCGACACACACCGCCACTTATTTCTGAAAGCTTACAGAACTTTCTCGTTCCATAAGCATTAATGTCTTCAACATCATACTGTAACGTAGCCCTTTTAGGTACAGCTTCCGCAGAATGTAAAACAGCTACAGGATCTTACAATGCAATTCGAATGTTATTGGAAAGCGGTTCCCAGGTATCTATCACGAGTGAACCATGCGCGAAACGTATGGGACTGAAAATTACGACTTACAAAGAAAAACTCAAAGGAATAGTAAATATAACAACATTCAGTAAATATAATTGGCGAAGTTTGTTGGTTGGGAATGTGAATCACAAAAAACTTAAAAAAACACACACAAAAATTTGGATCAAAAACAATGATAGGGCCTTTACCGGTGCACTCACCCAAATTCGAAATTAGTAATGAAACCAATGTTGTTATTATTGTACCAATGTGGTTGTATGTTCACAAGTATCATAAATTGACTTAAAATTATTGCCTCAATACAGGTTAGCCTAGTGAAGCAGCATTTTCTACTCTTCAAGCTTCTGTCCATATGTATATTATTTTCTGTTGTTTGTCTTTTATAGTGTAACTTAACTGTAAACAAACACTGAATATGTACTTTTTTAGTTATAAATCATGCAAATTTCGTTCAATAAAGATATATTATTATTAAAGTACACAATATAAAGCGATTTATGATTAAATTAAGACAAATTAAATCTATAGTGTGTAGTATAGAAAGCGAAACATGTATAGTGAAATATAAAAAAATATAAAGTGTTTTCACTACGGAGTCGTGCAATCATACGTTTCACTAAATTAAAAAGACTTCGTTTTGTAACTAATACGGAATCTTTAAACAATTGTTTTTATTTATAGGTCTATGAGTCTCATAGTTTGTTTTAAAATTGTCACAGAAAAAACTTTGCCTCGTATTTCTGGTCGGAAAATTACGTCTACGGATGGATTTACTAGGCCAGAGGTGATCCATAGCATGAGTTCCTTATTTGAAAAATTAAAAAAACATTAAATAAAGTATACGGTTTATAATTCAGGTATTTAAAAACCTACTTACAAGCCATGTGATTTCAGATGAAATTTTTGGTTTTGATTTATTAAATAAAGGAAAATTAGAAACAGAGTTTTTTTTAGACTCGAAGTCCATTATTTATAGAACTGCTGGTACAATTTATTCTTATTATTTTCAGAGTGAAGAAATAGCATTTGCTTTCTATTCCACCCCCTGGCCTGAAATGGATCCTTCGGACAGAAAGCTTATCCTGGTGGCTTTACATCTTTCTCAAAAAACGCTTAAAACTTCTGGAGGTCCCTTCAACACCCTCGGCCACGAAACATTAAAAAATGTAAAACAATTTATTTGTGTTCTAATACTTTTCGGCATTGCACAGGTTTCAAATCAAACGAATGTCATTAATGTATATAAGATTTTTTGGCTCCAAGACCAAAAAATGCCAATGGATTTGATTGTCTTTTCCCTCAGGCTAATCAAAGAACAACTCATACAGACCCCATAGAAGTCGCTGTATCTCCCTTAATATCATGCTTAGAAATATGATCTAAACCTTAGATTCTCAATCTTATTCTGCCCACCGCCCACTTTGAGAATTGTTTTTTTCTAGCGCCCCCCAAATGTTCTTACTTACCATATGTCGCAAATCTGAAACAGCTATTGTCACGAGTATATTATACGGGGGGTTGCTACCTTCTTCTTGTATTCATGACGTAGTATCAATTCTTAATAATGATAATACACGTAAGACTATTAGCACGTGATAAGCGTGTTTTTTTTGTCTTTTTAAACCATATTTTTTTACCTGCCAACTCCATCACTCTGCCTCCTCAACGCCTCCTAGTTTTCCTCAACGCCCCCTAGTTTTCTCTGGGTCCTCTACCGTACCCTGAAAGTCTCAAACGCTCACGTTGAGAACCTATAATCTAAACGGTGTTGGAAAGAAAATACCAGAAAAAATTAATGTATACACTTTTACGAAACCAAAGTTTCCGACCTTATTTGAAAAAAAAAGACACTTTTGTTTTTTTATTAATTATTTTTAGATGAAACGAAAAAAAGGGAAAGCACAATAACATTTATAATACATTAGCATAATAAAATATGCATGTGTTTTAGTTTTTTTTTTCGTTATCATTAATTTTGGTCACAAAAACGTAAGGTGAGCCATTTTAAAAACTTTTTATGCTTGCATTCAAAAATTTTATATTTCCAAAATTATATGTTTATTTCGAATTATAAAATTTAAAGGCGTAGCTATTTCAACACCTTTCAAAAACAGTCATTATTTTTCGGATGCTTTTAGAAATATTCGATTTAATGGAATTTTATTGCGAAGCGGAAATATTTTGACCAACCGAATTTTTTTTATGTGAGTGCCGCGCAAGAGTCCCAACTGCTCCCGTCTGGAGCTAGAGAGACTATTGCAACCCCGATTGGGAAATGTTGTGAGGCTGAAGGAAGGGGGAGGAGAAGGAGATGGGGAAGAGGAATGTGAAGAGTACCTGGTCGCCAAACACGGCTAGAGCCATTTCAAGCAACGTTTCAATTCTGAATGGTGGACTTACACCAGGCCGATACTGAGATTATCTTTCACTCCGGAACTATACTACATATTTTTAAAAATTAATCAACTGTGAAATAACACAAATTTATCAAAAAAAAATTTTTTTGCGCATGTCGGGTTCGAACAGAGTCGAAAGTCTTATCCCTCGACTATGGAAGCCGTCAAGCCCGAGGTCTGAGGGGCTTAGAAAGACTTTCGATGAAAAAGTTTGATTAATTTCAATCAGTAAGGGAAAATCTTGCTTCTTTCACATTAGACACACCAATAAGAAACTTCTGTCGGTTTATCGGGTACGTAACTATTATTATACAGGCAGAAAACAACAATTCGTTGTATCGACATGCTCATGAACGCAATGTGCTGTGCACGAGCCTAACCTAACCTAACCTAGCCGAACAGCGTTCCGTTTCTTAATTTTCTTTCCACATTTAGTCGATCGCCACATACGCCTTTGTTGGGTAAAGTTAAGAAGACAAACACTTACCATAGAATCCCTATCGATAAAGTCAAACAACTTTCCACATTTAGTCGATCCCCACATACGCTACTATTGGGTAAAGTTAAGAGGACAAGCACTCACGATCGAATCCCTATCGATAAAGTAAAGCAAAAAACTTCCAGTATTTTTCTTTAATTTTGTGCCCATTTCCAATTGAATTTTGCTTCTGTTTGACAATCAAGTAGGTAAATTTAGTCATTTTTATTGAAATTTATATTCATTGTATTTTTTTCTTTTCCAGGTATTGCAGTCAGCATACTCTTATTACGCTGTTCTGAAAGAAATAGAATAGTGATATGCACCACATTTTTATTAAATACAATTTTTTCAAAATATTTTCCACGAATAGTTAATGCAAAAATAGTTTAAAAACGCGATTATTTTTGATATCCTATTAATTACACAATGTAAAAACATGCTCGTATAATTTTTGAAAAAAGGGCTCCTGTGCTGCTTGGTGTGGTGCTTGTGGTGCTTCGGTGGTGCTTCGAAGAAGATTGACGATAAATGCATCCACAACTTCGCCACCCACCCGAGGCCACCGCAACGGGTAGCTGATAATTTAAAGAAAGACAGAAAGATTGGTGTTTTTTGTTGATTTATGTACCTGCTTTTTAATAAACACACATAATTTAGTACTACAGTTAAGTGTATAAGCATGAATTTGATCGATATTGAAATTTATTAATGTTTTTAAAATAGTTCTCAGCTGACTTTTATGAAAAATACATTTTGCACATAATTTAATATCATGATAATATTTTACGCAAAAATAGCATTTTTAAATTTCTTATTAATATTTATAAATACCTAAGTTTACCTTGATTTTTTTCTAAGTTTACAACGGATTTTTTCTAAATTAAAGATGAACTTTCACTTAAATTAAGCTCACCCTTGATAACTTATTACAATAAAGATAGTAGGTATTTCAACGTCTGCATCATTCAGATATAGTTTTAATTAATTTATGTAAAGTGATATTTTATTTATCATTTGAATTTGTTTTGGTAGAAGAATAATTGTATTGGTTTGGGGGATGTAAAACACATTATTAGTCCTTTCTCTAATTCATTTTTTATTTATTCGAAATAATTTTTGGTTTTCAATACATATTTCTTATTTAATGAAAACAAATAACTTTGTAAACACCACATATTTCTTAGTTTACGGATATTACTAGTATATTTTAGTCCCTTTGTGTAATAACTAGATCAAGAATGTTTTATTTCTATTGTTCGTAACTATTGTGCTTTTGAGTGATTTGTAAAGGCTTAATAAATGCGTGAAGCGCACCACCCCATCCTAATGCCGTTTAATGTAATGAATTAATTTGTACGTTTTCATCAACTCGAAAAGTACCTACCTATTCCTACCCTATTAGAAACCAATTACCTTCTATTCGGCTTCTCCTTGCCTTGGATCGGGTCGACAAAGTATCTTGGTTCCGATATAAAAATATAATTGAGCGAATAACTGCGGTGGCTGGTTTCTCTCTACCTTCAATTGCGAATGGGTGTGGTACAACGTAATTACTGGAGGCTCCTTAGGGATGGTGGAACTATGGTGGACAAGCTCCTTAACTGCTTCCAACAGTCTGGATCAACTGGAACGTGACACAAAACACAAGTAGACTATATATGATTTTAAATGAATAAATAACACGTTTTAATCACATAAATTTTTAATTAAAGAAGACAATAATAAGACAATTCGACGGCCGGCGAAGTAGTTGAGGGGTAGGTACTCTTGACTCGCAATCCGAAGGTCGCGGAATCGAATTCTGGCGTGGGCAAATACATTTTGTTTGATGAATTTGTCTCATTTCACAATTAATTAATTAAAAATAATATAAAGTATATTTGCGTCACTCCAGGTACTTCTCCGCCTTCCTCTTCCCTATTTACTTCCCCTTCCCACTACCTTCAGCCGCACAACATACCCCAATTGGGGATGCCACAGTCTCACTGGCTCCAGACGGGAGCAGTTGGGGCTCTTGTGCGATATTCATGTAATAAAAAAATACAAAATGAGCGCCCCTTACCCGAAAATTTGAGACAAAAAAAAACAGAAAAAGACACGGTCTCTTCTAGGAATCGAACCCAGGACGCTGATCATCATACAAATTACTTTCCTCATTGTCATAATATCTCAGGGAGGGATTTGGGTTCCTCCACAAATGCTCTCCACTGGCTCAGGTTCCTCGCCATTCATCACTAGTCCCAAGGCCTTTCCACCCTCCCCTAATTTTCTTCCCGAAGTCATCTTACTTCTTTCCCGATTTGTTTCTAGTTTTCTATGGTGTTTTATGTGATGGTAAACACAATTTTTCGGATGATTATACAAATAATCAGGGGGTAATCATCACCATAGGAAAAACATCCTGGTGACTGAGTAATGAACTCTACTTTCAATGCTGGAAATGATGAATAAAACTTAAATTTGTTGATGGCGAAAACTTTTCTTGCGATGCGATCGTAGCTTTACAAAAGATTCCTAGACAATCAATATTGTGCTGTGCAAAGGCAGTCGGGGACGTTTAGCTTCTGTTAAGGTAATCACTAATTTCCTCTACAACTTCTTTTTTTTCAATCAGATAGAATTTATTACTTGAAACTAAATGTTGATAAACGCAAAATAATGTCCTTCCATAGAGAAAAAAACTGATTGTTTTAGAAAACAAACTAACGCTAAGCGTCGTTATTTATTTTTCTGGGCATGTGCAATGAGAAAATCTGGTTCAGGCACCCCTTCCTCTCACAAAATCACCGTGCACATCCCACATTATTTTATCGGTGACCGGACAACTCGGAATGAAACCAACTCAGAACCATCTCAGATAAGTCATTTAGAGTGATAAAAAATATATATAAAAAATTGGTTAAATAGGTTACGTTAGGTTAGGGTTTTCGGCTAATTTAAAATTATTTTTTTCATAGCTTTTAATGACTTTTCAAGGAGGTGTTGAGTTGCCTTTATTCTCAGTTGGCATGGAACCGGTATCAGGAGGTAAATATTCTAGCATGGATACGAAAAATACTTATAAATACAAATCTTCTTCTTTCGTATGGAGGGAGGGGAGTCAGAGGGGAAAATCTAGGTCGCGAGCCAGTCCAGGGCCTCAGGCGTTGCCCTGTGGACCTCATCAATCCCGCCGGGGAATGAATGGAGCGGGCATTCGTTGACCACATGTTCGGTGATCTGCACCGCACCGATTCACACATCTCCGATTTAAGCCCCCATCTATACATCATATGGGCGCAACCCCCATGGAAGCACTTTATCCTATTGATGGCGGACCAGAGTTTGCGAGGCAATGAGAACCCAGGTTGTCTTTCAGTGGGGTCTTGTAGGAGATGAGCATTTTTCACGTTGGCCGATTGCCACTCAAGCTTCCACCTATATTCTGGGGTGAGAGGTGATTGGAGGAGTCTTTCTCCTTCTGTCCAGAAGGGTTTTCGGGACTTCAAGCGGCATGCCGGGTGAGAGACGACATCATCGTGAAATAGTCCAGGCAGAGTTGTAGGGGAAAGTGTCCTTAACAACATACTAAAAGTACCCGGGGTGGGGGTGGAGCTAAGGGTGGGGGGGTCTCTAAAGGTCCCTTTTTTCAGTTTTTCGTTAATAACTCAAAAAGCCTCTAGCGAAAAAATGTCAAGGTACTAAATTAACATAAAATTTTCTACAAAAAAATATCGTAAATTTTCTGCTAGGATCAATGTTTAAGGAGATATGAAATGTAAAATTAAAAAAAAAAATAGGTTTAATTAGTAAAAATGAAATGTCATTGTAAAAAATGGAATGTTTATTGTTAAAAATGAAATGTTTATTATTAAAATTGAAATGGAAGAGAAGAGAGAGATCTTGACTATGCTGACCAACATGGAGAAACTTACTCCAGACAAAGTTGAAGAGAACGCTTCCTTGGTGTCGGCTTTGACGAAATTTCAGAATCATCTGGAATCCCTCAAGGATAATGGGCCTATTGCTGCTTTGTAGGTTCAGTACTTCCACATGGTTATCCTGATGAAGGCCCGGAGAAGCTATGGAGAAGGATAATCATTTTGGCGATTGGAAGCTGTTGAAGTTGTCGCACCGAAAACAATTTGGTCTCCACATTCCCACGGCCTGGCTTCATGAAGCACATATTGATTGATGTAGTGCCAATCCAATGAGGAGAACTATCAAGTCCACATCCTCCCCAAATATTGCTTCAGTTGGATTTTAAGCAACTTTATCCAACTCGTACCTCACAATAGTGCTGTCAGCATCCCCTGTAGCAACAGTTGTTTTAAGCCTGTCTCGACACAGGTATATCCTAGTGAGACAGGCATTAAAAAAACCCAATGTAAACATTCTGTATGTAGATTAATAAAATAAAATAGAGTAAAAAAATCCCGGCTGCTGTCATTTTCTCGCTGAGCAAGTGAATTAGCCTTGTTTTGTTCCTTTCTTTAGCAAGAAAATGCTCTTGTTGAACTAGTTTTGAAGTTGTGATTTCATGAAAGTTGATGTCAGCAGCCTTCTTCGCCCTCTTCGCTTCTGCTCAGCTAGT
Organism: Glyphotaelius pellucidus; assembly: GCA_936435175.1. Lineage (NCBI taxonomy): Eukaryota > Metazoa > Arthropoda > Insecta > Trichoptera > Limnephilidae > Glyphotaelius > Glyphotaelius pellucidus. The sequence continues at coordinate 25,938,480 of OW386538.1, read as the reverse complement.
TTTGTGCTCTTGACATAACACCGCACAATTTTCACCGTAATGTTTCTGTACAAAGGCAATATACTGATGGCAAATTGAAGAAGTGTAGGACGAGTGTTTTCATTTCATACGGTGGAGAAGGAAACCACCATCTACCACATTGGTGCTATGGGTGAGATCGAAAGTTGCGTTGTCCTCTACTGGCAAAACATCGCGAGGGATGATTTTTTCCTTTTCGCACTCCGCCCTCGTTAAACAGAGCCAGGGGGTATGGAGTTAATTCATATTTCAAAAGCTCTGCTACATCTTTTTCGTTCTTTTTTGCTATGACAGTTCTTTGGAAAATTGTCAGGGGTTGATAGTAACTTTCTAACCATTGATTTTAATGATGCTGCTCATACTGGCTATTGACAAAACCACATTCTTTCTAGATTGCTTCATATCACCAAATTTGCTGCCAATGAAACTTTACGTAGTTTTGGTTCCAATATCCAGGGCTTGGTGGCGGTTTATTTTGGAATTTCCCAGGTTGCCCGCTGACAGCGACATTAGCGAATCCAATTTTGGAAATGGAGGATGTGCATTTTAGCTCATTCGTGAATCTCTCGTTTGCAGTAATACCCGGAAATCAACGTGCTGCTCTCCAGTTGCGAAAACCACTTTAGCAAACTCCTCCAGATGGCGGTGCCTCCTGGTGATCCATAAAACCCACTTGCGAGTACAGAATCAGTAATTCACCTTCCTCGCATCAGGCTACCTGAACTTTTCAAGGAGCGCATAAGTGTTTGTTCTAAGACCATATCCGACCAAACACCTGCCCAAGGTGTACCTGTGCGATTAATAGTAAAGTACCCTTTTCAAATTATCAACATTAACAACAACATTATATATATATTACCAAAGTTGTATCGCAATCGGTTGAATGGACTAGGAAATAATTTCATAACGCCAGAGTTCACCATCTTTTTGTACAAAAATGAATTTTTCTTTGTTTGTCACAAATGAGTTCCTACATCACTGCCATGAAACTTTGGTGAGTTGTTGTGCGTGCACCCGCGAAGGTTTTATATAATAGTCAGCTCTGGGGTTCTCATGAAATTTGTAATTTTGTTTTACGATAGGTGGCGCCCGAGCTCTTTGAAAAAATGTTTTGCGGCAGGGTGGCAAGGAGGGACGGGGAAGGGAATCAGGGAGGGGGGAGGGGAACAAGAGGAGGGAAGGCGGGGAAGGTGGAAACTCGATGAACCGAAAAAGCGACACTAAAAAAAGACAAACACGTGCATCTATAGGATTTAGCCTGCGAGAGAACGAGATAGTCTCCCCTTTGTGCGGTGCTTCAGTATTCATAACTACTTTAGTTTTTTGGATATTTTAGTTTTCTGAAGGTTTTACTTCTACCGCGTGTGAACTATATACATTTTTTTTTCTGAAATTCATCCTAATAAACCTATAATGCTCTTCTTTTATCCCACATAATCTTTTCTTCTTACTAAATGCATAAATATTTCCGTCTTTTAATTCCACAATCATGATTACGATATAAGCATATTATATTTTTATATCATTTATTGTTATAATAGAAGTAAAATAAATAGTTTCACAAAATTGTACTATTTGTTGAATCTGTTATCCGTTTTCAAATGTCTACCTCTCTTCCATCCGCAAGCTTTTGAAAAATAGTATTAATCATACGATTCGAAATATTGTAAGTTGTACCAAATAAAAACATTTCACTTTTCTGGGGGTCTGGGAGTGGTGGCCCATTACTTGTGGTAGGGCCCATTACATGTATATCTCCACATGTAATGGGCCCTAATGTCTTTCGAAGACAACATTTGTTCCGGGCAAGATTATCACCAAAATTTTTGATGCAAAAGCAAAGTCTCGGTTATACATGTGTTTTAATCGAAACAACTAACCCCAAAAAATCTTTGCATTTCGATATTTCGAAACCATAATTTCTAGTTTGCTATCTTTCTCTATGTTTTTATAAATATTATTTCTGCTGTCAAGTTTGCTTCACTGTTTAAAGATCAAAGCGAAGTTTGTGCTTTTTATTTGCGTCCGTGATAATTTTGAAAGGATTTTATTAGTTTTTTTGTTAAATTAAATGTCCTTTGGTTTGACAGGATAGTAAATTATCAGCAATAAGTCAAAATGTGTGGGGGTTTTACTTGTTCTAAAAATGCTCTGACGGCCCTCAACATTTTGTACATTGTACGTAAAGTTCGACTAAAGATGAGATTATTATGGTATCACAACCTTAGTCATTGATCAATATTTTTTAATCGTGTTATTTTTATTAATAGGCAGTGGCATTTGTGCTTATTGGGGTGGCTGTATATGGAAGGGCAGCTTCTTTAGTGACCAACCTTCCCATCATCGGCGGCATTTTGGCATGTGGAGTTCTATTAATCCTCATATCCATTTTGGGGTTAGCAGGGGCTGTCAAACACCACCAAGTGATGCTCTTCTTTGTATCCTTTTCACAATGGTCCACAAACATTATGTTTAATTATGTTGTCAAATAATATTATCCCTAAGACAATTGCTTTAGTAAACATCAGTTTCCAACTCGAGCATATGGTTTTCATTTGCACATCAGTATTGGTATTCTTGATTCTTGTCAAACATGATACATACTAATATATTGTTGGTCTTGATCCTTGTCAAATACGTTGATACATAATAATGTATTGTTAGTCTTGATCCTTTTCAAACATGTTGATCCTTGTCAAACAAGTTGATACATAACTTCATCCGCCATAACACAGGGACATCCCTAGCATGGCGGATGAATTAACACAATTTTTTTGTTCATTGTATAAACTTCTTTTAATAAATATATATTGGTTTGCTCTTTTCCAGAGGCTATTTAAAAGAAGGGTTTAAGAAACCCAAACTAAGAATCTAAAAACCTATTTAACAAAATATGTTATTAGTTTGCAAGCAATTCTGATTTTGTTCTTCACACATTTTTCAAACATAAAGGTCAAAATCATATTGCAAATAAGGGGCCATCCATAAATCACGATGTAAAGACATTGTGTGACAATGATTACGGGGGGGTCATCAGCTTTGAGACGTCACATGCAGTTAGGCTCTGCAAAATGTGTGATGTCACGCCAGGGAGGAGGGGGTCTCACAAATGTGATAGTGTGTTTCAGGAATAGGGGCGGGGGGGAGGGGGTAAAAAAAATCGTGAAATTCATGTGACGTAATTTATGGATGGCCCCTAATTCTAACACGGATAACATTAGAATGCTCTCATGTTCTCCGTAGACCCTTCGACATTCAACTAGATAAAGGCATAAAATATAAATTTTGATTTGAACAAAATTATTGCAGCATTTTCCATCTCCCACAACGGAAATAGTTGTTTCTCATTGTCGCTAACCCCTCGTTTGGTTTTCGGAACAACTCATGTAGGTTTCATAGAAATCATTGTGTCTCCCTTACTATCAAGGTTTGAAATATGATCTAAATGGTGTTAGAAAGAGAAAACACCACGCTTATATTTAAATCTACATGTTAACCACAAAATAATTAAAATGTACACCTTTATGAAACCAAAGTTTGAAAAAAATTTTTGAAAATTTGGAAATTTATTTGTTATTTTTAAACGAAACAACCAAAAAGTGAGTTGACAATAACGTTTAAATACATTTGCATAATGAAATATGTTTTTTTATTTTTTTTTTCATTATCAGTAATTTGAGTTAGAAAAAATGTGAGGTGAGCCATTTTAACCGTTTGATTGCTGATCGTCGACTTTCGTCGATTCGTGTTTTAACGAAAATTGCCGATCGTCGATTTCCGTCGATTACGTCAGTCGTGCTCTGATTCGCGCGTACGTCGGGTGTGGTGCTGCGGCGTTGGTAAATATTATTCTAATATTATCTTAATAGTTGTAAGATCGTAGTAAACCGTTTAAATTTCAGATTCATTTATTTTTTTTAAAGAATTTATGGGGTTTTAAAAAAATATATAGTTTCATAAAAAATGATGTTTTTTTGGTGGCATTTTACAAGAAACTGTATGCATTTTTTGGCACTCAAATGGTTAAAAACGTTTTTTTATGAAAATTTTATATTTCAAGAATTATGTCTATTTTGAATTATAAAATTTGAAAGTGTATTTCATCACCAGTCAAAAACGGTTTTTAGTTTTCTGATGCATTCAGAAATATTCCATTTATTTAGATTTTGTTACCAAGCGGAAATATTTTGACCTTCTGACAACATAGGCCAGAGGCCTGAGGGGTTAAGTGGAACAAAAGTGTTGTTTCAAAATAATATGCTTTCAAATTTAAAACCAGAAAAATAAATTAAAAAAACATTTTTCTTAACATAATTCCCTCAGTACATGGTTATTCTGTTTATGCTGTTTTTGATTCAATTCTCCGTAGCCTGTGCTTGTTTGGCTGTGAATCCAGATCAGCAAGAAAAATTGGCTCAGCAGGTATGTACCGTTGTTTTCAGACTACTAAACTAAGGTCATCACTACTTCATTGATGACCTTTGAAATGTCATCTTACTACGTCTGACTCGCTTCGAAATTATCAAGGATTTTATATATAATAGGGTCAGTCAATAAGTAATGGCTCCTATTTTTTTCTCCTTTAATTGTCAAGAAATAAAAAATGCAATTACATGGGTTGAAAACCACACTATTGACGATTAATTTGTTACTTTTCAATATAATATCCGTCCACAGCTTTGGTCCATCTTTTAACAAGGGCATGTATCACAGTGTTGTCAAAAGAACGATCACATCCAGAACATCATTGCCATAACTTTCCCTGCCGACCTCACAGTTTTGAATTTTTTAGTCCTTGGTGAGTTTGTGTGATGTCATTCCATCGACTGCCTCTTTGATTCAGGTTAAAAAAAATGAACCAATATTTCGTCTCCGGTCACAATTTTTTCCAGAAATCAAGCGCTGCAAGTGTTGTGAGGACATTGTTTTTCTTGTTTCTTTATTCTGGCCGGTTAACTTTCTTGGTACCCACCTTGCACAAACTTTTGTTGAATAATCAGTTGTCATATAATCATCATCACACTGACTTTACTGAGGGAGAGAATGCGACATCTGTAGTTAAGTTATCTGGGGTCACCACAAATGATGTCATCAACTCGCATGCAGTCACTGCAATCAACGGCCTGCCCCGTTCCGCTTTTTTTGTCAGCCAGCTGTGTTTGTCTTTCAGCTTCGTTGCAGCGACGAACCCATCATCTAGCAGTGCTGACATCCACTGTCGCATCATGGTACAAATTTTTCAGTCTTTCATGAAGGCGAATGGGTGTTTCACCTTCTACAGTCAAGAATCAATCACAGAACGCTGTTATATTATTACGAACATCAATGTCGGCCATTTTGCAAGCGACTGCAGTGCTGCCACCTGTTGATGCAAAAAGTTACTATTTTAGTAGATTGCAGAAGAAGGTTTGAGGAATAGCACCAAATTCAAAATTTTCACTTAAATTTATTTAAGTTGAAAAAAATAGGAGGCATTACTTATTGACTGACCCTCGTACTTGGTTATCATTTTGTTGTTTATTTTGTGATGTTATCACATTCTTTGAAATATGTGCTATCAGTCTTGGGAAATATGTAGGGAATTAATGTGTCACTGCGTTACAAATTTATGAATGACTTTTATTTTTATAGTCAGTCACTTATTAAAAATCTGACACAATATCCTGCCTTTAAAATTCTATGGTCACATTTGACTCCAAGGTCCAAGTTTTTACTAACGAAATATGTTTCTTTGACCACAAAATTTTATTAGGTGATACATTAAAAAAAAAAAAAACTGTGTAGTAGTTACAAACTCTTCCTAGCCCGTGTTTAAACACATCTTTTCTTTTACTGAATAATTTTAAAAAAATGCATTGTTTTTCAGTTAAATGCATATTTCAAAACTCCGTAGCTCACAATGGAAATGATGTTGCAAACCTGAAATTCCAGACCTAGAAATTCCAAAAAGAAAAAATAATGCAAATTTAATTATGCCAAAACTCTATTTTCACTCACTGTCAAGTTTTGTGATGTTGTTTTGTACACACATATTTTCTGTTCTAAGATTTGCAACCCCAAACCATTTTTTTTTATTTGTCAGAGATTTTTATATGCAGCGATCCGTCCTCTCATATGGTTTAATGACCAGATCTGAATAGCCAGGCACTTTCCAGCATTCCTCTACCCCACATCCCTCCCCTTTCCCCTCAGCTCTTTGGCTCTGTACAGTTGGGACTGTTGTGTGGTATTCATATAAAAAAAACTCTCGTCACGACATTCAGCTCTTCAAATATCCTTTATGTATTTAGCAACATATTATATATTGATTTATTTGCACTGGTGTCATAATTAACGTTATAATGTATTATTTTCCAGGGTTGGGCAACAGTTGATAACGATACCAAAACCCAGGTTCAGCAAACCTTTGGCTGCTGTGGATTCCATGACAGGGCGCCCACTAATTCTTCCATGGACCACCCCACCTGTGATCTCGTAGATGTAAGTCAGAATAACTAGCATGTTAATCAGGAAACAAAAAAAACCTTGGTAACCTTGGCACACATTGCGAAAAACTGCAATGAATGTTATATCTAGTTCACTTTTTTATACGGTGGATGCTAAAAAAAAGGTTAGTTGAATGCTGATATTTGAGATTTTACTTCTCTAGTGTGTGATTTAAATAGAATGCTCATTAACCGCCCTACCTTTGGGTTATTTTTCATATAGTAGGTAAAATTTGGGAGGCGGGAATGGGTACCGCCGCCCCGGGAACCTTTATTGGATAACCAACACCTCTGCCATAGGTCACTCCAAGTGGTTCGCTACGTTTGGTGATTTAGCAGGGGTGCCCGGGTTCATGGGGTGAGGTTTGTCTAGGCCTTGGAGGCGTATGAGCAGGACACACTGAACCCCTGATTCCTACCCACCCCTTAAACCCTTTTCCTTCCCAGTAATCTCCTCCCCTTACTTTCCTTAAAAAACTCTCCACACAGCATCCCCAAAGATGACCTTGGCCCTAAGAGAAATTATTTTCCTCAGGGCCTCCTGTGTAGAGCTAAATGTAAAAAAAAAAAATCGGGTTTTTTAAACAGTTTTATAAACTGCGTCACTTGCGTAGAGAGTACTGCTGGCTAGCGGCGTTACTTGTACGGGAGAGACGAAAATACCCGTCCCATGTCCCTTAGCTCCGGGATAGCGCAGGAACAAACTTGATGTATATGTACATGTATGTATATGTACATGTATGTTTTGTGGGTTTCAGGTATAGTTATTTTTTTACCTGAACGTACGTGATACGGTTTGTTGCATTCGGGCGATAATATTGCGGACGTATCACGTACGTTCGTATGTGTAGGGCGGTTAATCAAAAAATGTTGATTCTGAATATAAGTTGTATTATGTACTATAATTATACGCAGATATAATATAGAATTAATAAATCGTAATGGTATCCTTGGTTGTCACGATAAACAAACAAGAGATTCATTCTGTTTTTGTATGGATATTTATGTACCTATCAATTTTATTTAGATATTAAATATATTTTTACACAACACTGTCTATTTGGCGACCACCATGGGCAATTATGCATTTAAGGTGGCGACAACCAACATTTGGCGACAGCCACTTTATTTTTCCAAATTTTTACACAGTTCATTAATACACGTTGTTACAAGCAACTTGGCGAAATTTGTCCTGTTATTTGACAGGTTATTTGCGACGTTGCCGCACATATTTGGCTGGTTGCCTCGAATGTTTTGCTTTTTCAAATTTTGTCGTGATCAATCATATTATAGTAAACCGAGTATTAGTGTGATATTACCGGAGCTTAGTGTGGAAATAGCAGAATTGAAAGAATGTGTTAGCGTACAATTTTACATGATTTCTCTTTTTTTTTCAATCAACATTTCAATCAACCATCAGAAGAGCTGTTCTCTATCTTTTGTGAGATCGAGATAGATCTCAGGCGAGATCTCCTGTCAGATTTGTGTGATTTTCTACGGCTGTTATTTGCTTTTTCTATGGGCCGATGTCAGAATTTCAGCTGTGAGCTGTCACGTATTTTAGTTTAGGTCGTTTTAAACACGATTCCTGCAAGTATCCATGATGCGATGCCAACTTAGCTACTGATCAGACAAATATATGCAACATCTGTGTATACATGCAGGATAGCCGCCTGTTGATATATGCGACTGCCATATAGATACGGTTAATGTAAACTCACTCTTGTAAATAAAATTGTTTTTTTATTTCAGAAAATTTGCTGCAAGAGCGAGATAATCACCGAGTCCTGTCAATGTCAGCCTTGCATGGAACAGCTTCAGGCGAAAATCAACTACGCTTTCAAGCTTTGCGGAGGAATCGGTCTCTTCTTCAGCTTTACCGAGGTACTTATTCTCTAATCTGAAGTTAAACTACATTTTACTATTTAATTTTTTTATTTTATTTATTGGTGAAAGTTTATTATTATTGGATTGGTGATTGAATGGAATACTAACAATTAAATGATTCTTTTGAATACTTTTACTACCATTTTCAGATAATAATGATTCTTGATTGGTTTGAGCCCTGAATAACATTTATTTTTCATTGTTGACTTTCTTACTGATGATGCCAACTTCATTGATTGAGCATGTTATTATATTACATGAAAGCTAATTTCTTGATAAAAGTGCTGGTAAGATAATTTTCTAACTAAAAGTGCTAGTAAGATAAAATTCTAACAAATAAAACGGTACATTTTGGTTTATGTGCAGTGAAACCCTCTTAAGAAGTTTTCCAAGGGACTGGAAAAAACAAACTTCTTAAGCAGGAAAACCTTATATGTGGAAAAAATTGGGCCAATTTTGGGCCGAGGGACTGAAAATACCAAACTTCTTAAGCCATGAAACTTCTTAAGTGGGAACTTCTTAAGAGGGTTTCACTGTATTATGACCTGAAAGGCTATTCCCTAAAATTTGTGATAAGAGATTGTTCTCCTGCGAGAAGCGCTGTCAGATTTGTGTGATTTTCTACGGCTGTTATTTGCTTTTTCTATCGGCCGATGTCAAAATTTCAGCTGTGAGCTGTCACGTATTTTAGTTTGGGTCGTTTTAAACACGAATTCCTGCAAGTATGCATGATTATTTATTCATTTAACAGCTGTAGAAAATCACACAAATCTGGCAGCACTTCTCGCGGGAGAACAATCTCTTATCACAAATTTTAGGGAATAGCCTTTCAGATCCATTAGTCACTAAATGCTAATTGTCACCATATTTACGCAAATTCCTTTCTAACAAATTTTTCATGGACCAAAATATTTGTCTCCGTATTCAATCTCACTATTACCCCCGGGCACGCAATCCAAAGGAACTAGTAAAGTAAATTTGTGAAGAAAATTGTTATATTTTCCATGAACCCTTTTTCATCATAAATGAATGTTCATTCTTCTTTTCTTAGGGCATGCACAGTTTTATGGACTGTATGCCCCTACTATTTCCAGGATCACTATATCTATATCTCCTTACAGTGGTTGTAAACCAATTTGTTCTCTAAACGGATGCGATGATTGCTGAGTGTGTGCCAAGGTCACCATATCCAAGTCATCTAATAGATTTAATGTGGTCATATTAATTACTAAGTTGTTATGTAAAGGATGTGGTGGTTGCTGTCTGTACACCCCTACTATTTCCAAGGTCACCTATTACTGTGGTCATTTAACCAAGTTGTTCTGTAAATGGATTCTGTGCTTGCTGACCGAATGCCCCTACTATTTCGAAGGTCACAATATCCAAATTACCTATTACTGTGGTCATAATATGACCAAGTTGCTCTGTAAATGGATGTGGTTGTTGTTAATACATACTAATGGTGCACACACGACATGTTTATTTTCCAGTTTGTTGGAGTGTGGTTGACTGTGCGCTATCGCAATCAGAAGGACCCAAGGGCTAACCCCAGTGCTTTCTTGTAATTGTGTTAAACATGCAAACAAAACCACTACTGTCTTACACATTCCATGACAAACAAAGGTGCTAACTGGTTTTACTCATTAATCATTCTGTGCTTGGCTTCCCGTTTTGATTTGTGCGCTAATTGTTTAATGTATTTGAGTGCCTTTTTAAAGTTGTGATTAGATTAGTTGCTTTGTCCTGTTTGCTATGTACTTCTTGCTTAGTTTATGCTATTATCTGGCTATTTTATGCTACCTCCACTGACATGCGCAGAGTTTTTAATCAGGATAGGCGATAGGAAAAACAGCTAATTAATTGTTATAAAAACCCTACCACAGTCGTGGTAAGTTTTCACTCACTTCAGAATGACTAAGCTGCCGGCTTTAGCTGATATTGGTTAGTAAATATATATCCAAATAACTGCTTTATTCTGCATATTACAAGCCAATTAATTACTGGTTGTATATCCACATCTTTTGACCTCTCCATTGCAAGAGTTAGTGTTAGTAAAGTTGTACTAATTAATAGAGGTACCAACAGATGGCACTGATTGCTACACACATTTGTGCTGGAAGGCATGGCCTTTTTTGACACTAATGCAAGCATGTCATCCCTGAATGAGCTTAGCGCACGTACATTTCGTTGTGTCAAAAATCCAACATTTGAAAATGACATGTGCGTCATTACGCATATTTAGTTCCTGCCTTAGATAACTTACAGTAGTGCAGTCGGTACAGTGTGTGCGGCGCTGCGATTCTAAGTTAATGCATTTTTGAAAGTGTAGATTGGTGTGTTTCTATAATTTTATAAATATTAATACTATTTACATTTTTAAGCGAGCAAGATAAGGTAAGTGCTTATATATAGGCGTATCTAAATGAGGGTGGGTTGAAAAGTTTCTTGCCTGACAAAGAAAACACCAATTTTTTTGTTTTTATTTCTCAACATAATCTCCATGAAGACTAATACATTTTTCGTAACAGTATCTAACAGTGTGATATCAACTTTATATAGCGATCTGTTGAGTTCCTCAAAATACCCACTTACAGCACCAATGACTTCCTCGTTGGTTAGGGAATTGATGATAGTCGCTGGGTGCTAAATTTGGTGAACAAGGCGGTTGGGGAAGCAATTCCAACTTTAATTAGTTGATTTTTGCTATCGCGACAAATGAAGTACGTGCTGGTGCATTGTCACGGTAAAATACTTAGTTTTTTTTTTTTTTTGGATGTGGTCATTTTCTTTTGACTTGATCACTCAAACCTTGCAGTAATTTTGCGTAGTGCTCATCATTGATAGTTTTACCGTTCTGGAGGTAATCAATAAACATAATTCCTTTTTTTTTTTTTTTAATATTTAATATATGTAGATATATAAGTGTACAGTAGTGTTATATAAATTACATATCGGTACAGAAATTATTTAAAATTGCAATCTCACCAAAGAAGTAGCTAGTTCTTGTGCTTGATGAGCGAGTTACACTAATTATAACAGAAATAGAATAACATTATGTAATAGGTAAGTATATAATAGGAACAAATGAAACTTCTGGATCATCTATATGTGAAGGTGTACATACATAGGATACGGTTACATACTAAAATATTGTGCACTTTAGAGAAATTCGAAAAATCTAAATAAAATAGAGATGAATATAGATTGATAATAAATAGAAAGAAAGAGAAAAACAGGTAATTATTCCTGATGAAGTGTAGCTTCAGTTTGAGTTTCAGTTTATTGATGTCTTTGATTTTTTTTTTATTTCAATCGGGAGGTAGTTGAAATACTTTATTCCTAAATAGATATAATTGTTTTGCATTAGTTTGGTATTAAATTTTGCTATTTTGATGTTGTCTTGATATCTTTTTGATTGGTAGGTTTCAAATTTTTTGACGATATTATCTTTGTAAATTTGGATAATTGCATTTTTCTTGAAGATATTCTCTCCTCGAGGTACCGTGAAATCTGCGAAAATCTGCTTTTGTATCTAAAATCTGCTTTTGTATCCCAGAAAACAGTTGCCATAAATCGCTGACATAATCATTTTTGCCTTTGGGATTGATTCACATGATCCTTTCCATTGTTTTGACCGTTGTTTACTTACAGGAGTGTAGTAATATTCCAAGTCTCATTATAATTATGAATCGATGCAAAAATTTGCTGAAATTCCGCTTGTACAGTGCCAAATTCTTGATAAAAACAGTTTTGAGGTGCTTTTTGTTAGCAAACGCAGCTTCTACCTAGCGCACAGTTTTTCCGTACCCAAACGGCTATGTAAAATACTGCGCACACTTCCGTTCAGTTGACATTTTAGCATCAGCTATCTCATTCACTTTTAATATGCGATCTTCCAGGACAATTTTAAGGATTTTTTTCGATCATTTTGGGAGTTTTGACTTCAAGGGAGCATCCTGAGCGTAGTTTTTCTTTATCGTTGATGGAGAATAGTCTTTAACTGGTTGAATGCCTCGGTATTTACGGATGAAACTCAAAAATTTCGCGATGTTTTGACTTTTGACGTAAATTTTGTGGGTTAATTTTAAGCTTTGGTATATAATATTTACCGAAATACGTTCCTTGAACAACAAACTACGCTTACAAACAACTTTACTTGCGTTTATTAGACAAATTGATAGGTTTTTCGATCTTTTTATGACACGCTCAAAGTTTGACAGCTTGAATCGCGGCAGAAATGCCCATTTCCAAAGTCATAAAAATGTCCAAAGACAATTATTTGAGTGGCTAGGTGTGTTCCTTATATCTGTTACGTCAAGAACAAGAATGCCCCAAGCGATTCTGACCTTGTTCTTCATACATTTTCTTTATACATAAGGTTTAAAATCGCATATCAAAAAGTTTTTTTATTTATTTTTTATTCGGCTATAGGGCGCGCACCGGAGCGCCAACGGCACGCGACCTGTTAAGCTGAATCCATTTCTTGGAATCTTTCAAGTAGAAGTATTTTATAACTGCGCTCTTTTCAATTTTTCCATTTTCACAAAAATCACAAAGGTATCTTCTTTGAAAGGGTGTCAATCTTTTACTGGCCCGAATTTCGTTGTGCAACTGTACATCTAAAATAAGCATTAGCTAATTAGCTGATTGTAATGCTTATTTTAGAAGAGGTGGAAGAATAAGTTACTAAGAAGAAAATAAATAAACTGTTGACACGAAAAGTGATTAATAGCAGCATAAATAAATAATTTTAGAGTAGCATCTTCGCTCCAACGCCACGACATTTCCGCGCGTCTACAAATGAACTCTGCTAAAATGGCAGTGGTGAGGGTCGCTACACGCCGAAAAAATTGTACGAAATGGATTGACTCTTCTAAAGAGCTGACCAAACTACTCTACTATTTGTGGTGTTTAGTTACTAATATACTCCTCTACTCGACTAAAATACTTGCCATATGCGAACGGCTCTCTTATACTCTCTCAGAGAACCAGAAAAATATACTTTGTAATCATGATAACTTCTTACGTAGGAACGTTGTATGTTGATTTTACTGTATATGGAAAATTATTGGTATGTATTCATTTGCTTAGTATGCTTTACTATTATTTGCTTATTTGATGACCATTATTTGAATAGATTTGGCTTCATTTGCTTAGTGTTGGCTATTAATAACTAGTAATTGCAAGCATGCGTACCTGTGCACTTATATGTATATTTTTTTTTAGATAAAAACCAAGTAGTTTTGCGAGATTACGTATTATGTATATTAATTTTAACACAATGTTTAACACTTCCTTACCGGACCGGGGGAACGCACTTACACTAACGAGAGTTTTACGCTGTATCTAAGTTGTTTTTTAAACCACACACTCAATAATTTGGGTAATCTTAGAAAAACTATTTGGTTATCGATTTGCATTAAAAAAATTAATATCGCATTACTACTTTTATTAAAATTAAATAGTTTATAACAGATTCCGGCAAATAATCCGTGCTACCCGCCCCCCTTCCCCTCTTTTCGGGCGTACCCCGTCCCTATCTGCTGAATGTATCGGGATAATTCTAAGCGATAGCAAGTAATTTCTAAGTTGTTAGTGGAAAGGACTAAATCGCGTTCGTTTACACTGCGCATCTCGTTTGCTCTTTTTACAATGCTATAATGTTCGCTTGCCGGTCAAAGATCATTCGGTCTGAGTCGTTTCCGGTGAACGCCAATCGCTAGTCGAGATTTGGAAACAAGGTGTTATGTTGGATATCGGCCCGCCTTCTCTGTTTTCTATGGAAAAATACACGTTTTGGTCTAAATTCATTAGAATATTAATTATTACTTTATTTATCAAACGATTTTGAAAATGACTACTGAAATACGATGAATATACTTCCCTCTAATTATTATCATAACAAATTACAAAAAAATATGTTATTAACACCCTTTAATAAGCGAAACAAATTGGGGTCCCCGAGTGACCCCCCTTCGGGTCATATGTGATTTTTTTTCGTTCCGGGACGAAAAGGTTAAAGCCGATGTCAAAATCAAGTTCATTAAAAGCCGTTTTTATTTTTCTGAGATGTATTAAGTTGGAAAATAGACCCCCAGAAACATGGGCATCCGCAGGAAATTTTCTAGGGGGGGGGGCAAAATATTTTTAGTAATGTTTTAATGTAGTTTTAATTTACTGTAGCGTATTTGTATGGTGAACGAACGGACAGGACACTGTAGTACTGAAGGACATACTGTAGCAACAATTTTTTTATCAACACAATATTGTACATATATAACAAAAAATATTGCAACATAAATTTAAAATAAAATTTATTCTTTAAACAAGAACTGGAGTTGTCTGTTATCGCTACCACACATATCTACAATTTTCTCCACAAAGTCTTTTTGTTGCGGTTCACTTTGTCTCTGTGTACGCTTAACATGCACAATTCAGACAGACGTTCATCTGATATTGTAGATCTAAGCCATGTTTTTACACGACGTAATGTGCTGAACGATCGCTCCACCGTACATGTTGTTGCTGGTAATGTTAGCAAAACTAGTAAGGCATACCTGACACTCGGATAAAACTTTGTAAAAGGTAACAAGTCGATGAAATCTTGGCTACTTTTGTATTCTTGCGTTTTCCAAAAATCAAACCAACCCAAGGCTTCAGTTTCAAAGTTATCAATGTGGTATACCTGATTAATAGTAGACATTATATCCTTAAACTGTTGACGATGCAGTTTACAACTAACACAAAGTGCTTTAAAATAAAATTAACATTATTTGACTATTTTCAATCAATCCAGGGGAGGGAAAGTGCCCCCCTTGCCCCCCCCCCCCCCTGCGGGCGCCCATGCTCAGAAAGTAATTTATTTCCTACACAAGGTTGTTGATTTCCAAAACAATCATTTTTCTAATTGGATTCTATTTAAAACTTGTTTGGCAGTTATTAAATCTAATGATTTTCTTATTCGTTATTTTCTTATATGATTTAAAATTAAGATATTCTTTCAACTAGAATGAAACAACATAATTATCTATTGTATCTACTATGTGTTAGGTACCTACTCGTGTCAACACTAACTAACTAATCATCACACTGTTTCCTGTAGGCAGAGAGGATGGACTGCCAAAACACTCGGTCTTGGCGCACACCTCTTTCTTCATTCACATTCATACAGTGTGATAAATAAATTTTATTGTTTAGGAGTGCAGTTGACGGCAGGTAACAGCATGAAAGGTACTAGAGGTAAAAGTCCTCGACCTCGAATCCAGTGATCGCGAGTTCGAAACCCGGCGTGTACAAATAAATTTTATTTAGTAAACTTATTGTTATTTCTCATTTAATAGAGAACTCCAATCCAATTTTTTAATTTTTTTTATGAATAATGGACATTCTAACTTAAATAACTGCATATTTATTTTTATTTTTATAGTTAGTTTTAATAGTTAAAATAAATTTCAAAGTTTTAAATTTTCAAGATCCCTCGAAAACCACCGAATCTAGTGTAACGTCATCATGATCAACCGAAGTATGAATTTTGTATGGAACTGGAATCAGCTGTTCGACTCCCGCCATTTTGAATTTCAGCATTGGAGCGTTTTACTGGGCATTATGGTCGTTTTTGGTACAGTTAGAGTTTTTGAATATTTTAAATAATATAGATAAACTAATAGAGATACATTATTTTTGATACTGAATTATTTAGGCCTAAATAATGTTTCAATAAAAACAAAAACTATTATATGTCCAAATCTCTTATAGAGGTTTATACCAATAACACGGAATGTCGAACGGCTTGCGTCTTACATTTCTATACAACTTTGACCCAGGTGACGCGGCGCGGTGACGTCACGCCGCCAAAATCTAGCAATACCAACTTGACAGGGTGTTTTAATGACACGTTTTAAAATGGACTTTTTAATATTTTTTTTAAAACTCTACGTTTAATATTATTTAATAAAACTTATATATTCTGAATCAGCGTTTATTAGTCTATATGAACATATTTTTTTAAAGCCATAATATTTTTCACTGGAGTCCCTTATTCTTTAAAAAATCAACCATATTAAAAACAAAGTTAGCTTTTTAAAAAAAGTTGTCTGAAAAAAGATTTGTACTTGATAAATAAATATTTAGCTTATGAAACGGATAAAAATTATGTGAGGTCATAAAAAAATTGTGTTTTTCATGTTGCTTAAAAATATCACTATAATTTCGAATATCGTAGCCGATTATTCCCCGCCTTAGCCCATTGGCCACAGAATTATTGAGCTAAAAAATTGGCCTTCACCACTGAATTAATTTTATACCAAAAATTGAAAACCTGCATTGATGTACTAAATCTATTGTAACTTTTGAACCACAAATTCAAATGAATTTATTTCTTTAAATTTGTTTACATATTGGATTAAGGTAAAGAAAAACATAAAAATAAAATTTAAAAAAATAGTAAAATATGTGTAAATAAGGATAAAAATATAACTTTCGCTTTTTTCGTAAGTTTTTTTTTTTCACATTTTTATTCATAAAGTTACAAAAAACATAATATTCATAAATCTAACATTAATGATTTTTGTTTTTTACATACATGTATACTTACAACTAATAAAATAATTTGGTATGATAGTCCTCAAAGCAATCAGGGACGTGCAGGGTCACTACGAAAAGCCTAGAACCACTCGCAATTTTGAAGAAATTAAATGGCGGCTGGCTACTTACAAAACTTGTAATACAAATATTAGGGGAAAAACCTAAGAAACTTACGATTGCCAATTCTTTCAAATGAATGGTTTGTTATCTACCAAACGTTCAGCATTTAAAGTTTTGTTCAAAGATGTCACTATCATGCTCCTTTTTACGTTTTTTGGCGGGCATTCTCTAGGCCGGCGGCTCGTCGGGGTTTGTGGTAAAGTATCTCAGTTGCACACCCGGCAGGACGCCGGCGTTAGTGGCCAATGGGTTAACCTTTTTTCTCCATATTTTGATCATTCTGTCCATTTGAACATTGTCTCAAAGTTCAATTTTCTTCATGTGCAATTTCCTCAAAATAAATTAATCATTAACATTCCTTAAGCTGTCATTAATTATGTGATATATTGCTCTAATCAAGAGATAATGACAATTTATTTTGAGTACCAATTAGTTAAACTGTCTTTGATTGATCATTCATGTACCAGATTGTACTAATGAATGTAAATAAAATATGTTTTAATTTAGTAGAATATATCTGCTAATCAGAACCCAATGATACTTGATGAAAGATAGCTCCTAAAAATGTCTGACTATGTTTTCTCAATAAATTCTTCTACATGGTAACTATGGAATCCTGCAGTGACCGGACAACTCGGAATGAATTCAACTCAACACCTCCTTTGAAGTCATTAAAAGTAATGAAAAAAATATTAATAATTTGGTAAATTGGTTACATTAGGTTAAGTTGTGGGCTATTTTTCAAAATTTTTTTCGTAGCTTTTAATGACTTTTCAAAGAGGTGTTGAGTTGAGCTGATTCTGAGTTATCATGAAACTGAATCCTGCACACTAAACCAAACATTAACATGGGAGATATAGTGTTATTTATTTAAATGCCCGTAGGGCTTTTACATATAGTGTAGTACATGTTTTTGACAAAATACAGGAAATAACATAAAATATAAGAAACAAAATATATGTAACATAAAATATAATAGTTGACACAAAGTAGGTAAGAGAATCATCAATAGGTCGAAATTCGAGCACGACCTGCAGGTCAGCAGAAAGCTGGCTGCCTGCCCGCATGGTAGCAGAGCGTTCTGGTCGCTTGCGGGCTCTATAGGTCGCAATTTCTGCAAACCCAGTCTGCCACCTCTTACCAGACCTGACGGCTCTCTAGCAAATACCGCCGCCGAAAAGGCTAACTTATTAGGCAAAATGTTCGCGGAAAACTCGACCCTCGATGACCAAGGTGCTATCCCGCCGTCGGTTCCTCACTGCGGTTTTCGTATGAAAAAGCTGAGGATTCGGCATCGGGATGTACTCCAAGTCTTACGAGGGCTTGATGTTAATAAAGCTAGTGGGCCTGACGGAATACCTGCCCTGGTATTGAAGAGGTGCGCTGCAGAAATAGCTTCAATTTTGACGAAGCTTTTCAAAATGTCCCTGAAGTCTGGGTCTGTGCCCTCTGGTTGGAAAAAAGCGATCATTCACCCTATTCCAAAGAAAGGTGACCGCTCTAACCCGGCCAACTACCGCCCCATAGCGATCACATCTGTTCTGTCAAAAGTGATGGAACGTGTGGTCAACGACAAACTACTCACATACCTCGAGAAGAACAAAATTATTAACGACCGTCAATACGGATTCCGGCGGAACCGCTCGTGCGGTGATCTTCTCGCGTATGTGACACATGTTTGGGGGCGGTGCCTGGAACGCTTTGGTGAGACCCAAACCGTTGCACTGGATATTTCCAAGGCCTTTGACCGGGTTTGGCACCGAGGGCTTGTCAACAAACTGCCTTCTTACGGACTTCCCGCTTCCTTGTGTACGTGGATTGCCGACTTTTTGAGGGAGAGGTCGATTCAGGCGGTTGCTGATGGTTTCACCTCTTCCTCGCATTCGATAAATGCTGGCGTCCCACAGGGATCGGTTCTGTCTCCGACTTTGTTTCTGTTGCACATCAATGACCTCTTGACATGTGCACCGATTCATTGTTACGCGGATGACAGTACAGTCCATGATAGCTTTTTGTTTGACAAGCCTCCAAAGGGCTCACAAATCCCAATGGCTCGGAGGGCTTTGAAACAAAGAATGGAAGGTTACCTCGAGAGTGTTTTCTCTTGGGGTAAGAATAACCTCGTCGAATTTAATGTTTCAAAGACCCAATCATGTCTGATTACGTCTAAAAGGGATCGGAATGATAATCTAGTCTCCTTCAACGGAAGCAATCTCCCGAACAGGCCTTCCATTGATATGCTTGGTGTAACTATAAGTGACCAGCTCAGGTACGGGGGCTCCATCGAGGCCAGAGTTAAGTTAGCCTCTCAGAAACTGAGCGTACTGTACAGGGCCCGCAGATACTTTAATAGTACACAACTGCTAACCCTGTACAAATCGCAAGTGCGCCCCACGGTTGAATTTGGCAGCCACCTCTGGTCTGGAGTCCCAAAATACCTGAAAAAAACCCTCGACTCTGTGCAGAAACGGGCGGTCCGTTTGATAGATTCTCCCATCTTAACAAATGGACTGCAATCTTTAGAGCACAGGCGTCAGGTGGGAATGCTGTCCTTGTTCTACCGGTATTACAATGGAAGATGCTCCGAGGAACTAGCGTTATTGATCCCCTCGGCACTGGTGCATAGTCGGGAAACACGCCAAACGCGCGCCCAACATTTGTACACGGTTGACATTAGTCACATGAGAACGGGTCGTTTCTACGACTCGTTCTTGAGTTCAACAGCTCGGCTGTGGAACGATTTGCCGGCCTCTGTGTTTCCTCCCTCCTACAATATGGGTCTCTTCAAGACCCATGTTCACTCCTTCCTCTCCTCAACAGCACCCTCCACACAGCATCTTCAAAGATGACATAGGCCCTGAGGGAAATTATTTCCCTCAGGGCCTCCTGTGTGGAGTTAACATAAAAAAAAAAAAAAGGTAACACAGAATATAAGTTAAGTAAAAATAGAGATAAAGATAGTTTATGAAGTAGGAAGAAATAGTTGGCACATACGTCATTTAAAGTTTGACAAATTCAAATTTTTATCAAATACTTTCATATTGTTTAAATATTTGTTACCAAGGCTATGCAAACGTTGTGTTGGAGAATGTAAACTATAGTTGGAATGAGATGTGCGCATATAAAATGTTAATATTTGTCTAGTCGCTCCTGTAGATACAAGAAAATTTATTAATTGCAGGAGTTCACAACTGAGAATTGAATAATATTAATAAAAAGGTTAGGTTGTTTATTTTTCGTCTGTTTTTTAGATTTTGAATATTTAAAATATTCATTAAGAATAGTGTCGATCTATAGGCGCGACATCTTCAAACTACACTGGACAGACATGCTGATAAATGTAGAAGTTCTTTGTGGATTGGTTAAAGACATATTTTAATGATATAAAACAATTACTTTGTTAATAACAATGATTTATTTATTTAATTTTTTTAATACTGACCGGTTGCACTTAACACAAACCTCACCAGGGTATAAAATTAAACTGATCGGAAAATATGTTGTGTGAGCTTATTTATTCATACAGAGTCAAACACCATAACATGGATGTGTCCATGGTGGTCGAAAAATCCAAAAAATATGTAACCATCAAAGTAAAGAATAAAGAAAAAAAAAATAGAAAGAGACAAAACATAACATAAAATAAAGGAACAGTGAATGAAATTAAAATCTTGCGTGGTAATAGAGGAAAAGAGACAGATGTGCACTGGTGGCGGTCCGTGAGTTTTCAGTTATTTTTATTTGATAATTTCAACATTTTGTGTGAAGATTTTCAGTATTCTACTGAAAAGTGGATGCATCGCATCCACTTTCCGGATATCTTCATACAAAAAGTTTAAATTTTGAAAAAAAATTAAATTCGTTTTCAGCTACAACAACATCAATAACGTCGTATTTTTCAATCTTAGCACTCTAGCTCACTGAAAACTCACGGACCGCCACTGGTGTACACAATGGTTTCCATGGTATATCTACAGGGACAAAACGTCACATGAACAAGTGATTAAGGGATAATGGAGTTTTCATGAGTTTATGGAAAATATCCTTAAAATAGGGGAAAACAGTGTACATATGTAATTGTTTTATTTCATTAAATATGTTAAACCACAAATTGACTGCTTTCTAACAAAATATATTATAATATTGTATACAAAACCAAAAAAAAAACCTCTAGCATTTTGTCATGAGAGGCACCAAATATGTTCAAGAAACATACTAAATGATCGAGGGGAAGTTGTTGGAAGATGTTATGGTTAAATTGACTGTTGTTTTTAAGTGTTGCTTAAATCTTGAACCCTTTGAGGACTATCGCCGCACGTATGCAGCGGCACTCGGACGATCCAGATAGAGTATCGCCGCATACGTGCGGCTGTACGACTTTTTTGAAAAAATTTTATTTGTAAAATGTTGAGAACCACTGAATTTGTCCAACTATAATTTATAATGCAATTAGAAAAGGTTAAAGTAATAAAAAAAGATCCGAAATTAACTTGTGTTGTTAAAAAGGTAAGAAGATAATTAATTAAATCGATTGCAAAATTAAGTAAAACTTGAAAAGTAACTCACTCCCACGATGTAAATGGCCAAAAAAGAATTCACTAATCAAAAGGGTTAAACGCATGACATTTCGGTGCTTATAGCCCTGTACTTCGCACTTTTTCATTTATACTAGTTTGCAATATAACAGTTGTGACGTCCGGGGACATTGGGTTAAAGTTTTATTTTATTTTTTTTTTTAGTTCTAAATTGATCTTTTTTATTTATGTCCTTACACAATGTTTTGGCAAGTGTAATATATATGTTTTAATTTCTTAGTTAATTACCTCGTAAAACAGTGGACATCAATGGCTATTAATGCTTATTTGAATTTAATTTAATTTAATTAAATTATGTACATAATTTAAAGTGTGCATTTTTTTGTTCTTGGTTTGCTAATGTTAAATATGTTTGATTTTGCAGCTTTTAGCCGTATGGTTAGCCAGGAAGTACCGTAACCAGCCTGACCCGGAGTACCGACCTCCGCAATCTCTTTTCTCTAGAAATTTTGATTACTAACATTGAAAAATCGTTATGATTAAGTTGTGCAATATACCTCTAAAATTCCCATTAAACATGTTTTTAGTACTTTCAAAAACTTATTCACAACCTAAACATAATTATATACATACATGTTATATATTATGTATGTACGTACAATTTTATATATTATGTGGTCTTTTCTGTAGTTAAAAAATGGGATAAATTTTTAATTGCCCTTTACTTTTGTCTACATTCCTTTAGTTTTTCGTCATGTTAGGTAGATGAAAATACTTCCTCAAATACTGACAAGGGCAACCATGATTAATAAATCATATATTTTTTATGATAATATTTCACCCTTCAAGTAAAGATTTCAATTATTTTATCAGTTTTTGTTTGCTTATTGATTTTTGTATTTCTTTCATATCTTTTTCTAGTCAATGATAATAATTTTTAAGGAAAAACTCATATGCAATTAAGATTTTTAAAATTAATCATTTAACGATGGTAGCTTCCTTTAGACACTGTTTTCTACCCACAGGCGTACCCTCAGAATTAGTTACTATTTTTATGTGCTTTGATTGCAAATTTACTTGATTTTTCTTCTGAAATTGTATCACCTTTATTGGTTACCAAAATATTATGTTTGTGTCTTTTCATTACGATTAATGAATAATTAAACCTTTTTTCGAAATATCAAGTAACGATAAGTCTACCACAGCACTGTAACTATTATGATTAAAGATATTTTTGTCTTGGATACTATGGCATAGTTTCACAACTATCCTTGAAGTAGTTTAGGTACCTATTTAATGTATTTATGTATCATTGTGTTCCTTATGACATACCTACCCCAGGGCCGTCTGTTTCAACGCTTGCTAGAGTAAAAGTAAGAGTGAAAGAAATCGCTAAAGTGAAATTTCACTAAAATGTGTTTTTAAATAAATTTAACTGCCTGTTTTACTTCACTTTTAACTTTTGCTTTTACTTTCCGAAAACCAATAGTTACTCCAGAGTTACTCTGTTTTGACATATTTGACAGTTCTGTTCAATGAGGTACAAAATTGCACGCTTCAACATTGATTTTATTAATCGATGCCCATGAAAGACAAGACCCGATCAATTAATATTATAGAGGATGATGAGTGATGATAAATTCTTCATTCTTTATGTCTTGCAGCGAAAACCAAAAACAAATCAGCCTCCTGTTAATGATATGGTTTGGGACGATCCCGAATTATTGGCATGTCTCGAAAGATCTCATAAAATTTGTGACAGATGAAATTCAAGGAGATATTACAACTACTGGAAGGTAACTTATATTTTTTTTCATGTAATATCGTGTTTATATATTATAATGGGTCATCGTTTATTTTTAAATACTCACACAAATATTTTTATAGGAACAAAGCTGTCAGATCCTACAACGACACAAAACAAAATACAGCGGAATATTTTGACAGTTGTGGTTTTCAAATTTAATTTTCGGTCTGGCCGCACCATAAAATAATGTTTTGCATTTTTTCACATAATTTTGGGGAAAATTTTGTTTTTTCAACTGGCCACTCTAATAATTATTACTTTAGCAAAAGTACACTTGAAACAGCGCATGATCTTATTTAACATCCTTGTTACTTTAACCGACGATTAAAATTAAAATTTTGCTCACAGTTTAACTTTCTTTTGAAACAGATGGCCCTTAGTTTTATAATATTTTAGATAACTAAAATTGTTTTATTTACCATTTTGTCACATGGACTTTTCACAATCGCAAAGATTTTGATAAATCCCATGACCATTGGGTGTCTGTAATAACTGAATGAAAACCTCTTCATCCTCTTCCAAGTTAAAATGTCAGTTTATGTCTTCAGCGTATAATGTGATCTCACAAATAATCATGTTTTTCCATGTTTGAAGTCAGTATACGAAAAATGGAGCAATATTTTATGTAACCACAACATAGGCTTATAATAAATTGATTTAGCTATATTTAACAACTCGCTAGTCTCTACCTTGTATTCACACATGATGTATTTCCTTACAAATGTTTAATGGACAAGGCTAGTTTATTTAGTTCATTTATAGAAGTTCCAATCAAAACAATAGCATTTATTTACAGTAGAATCACAACACATGGCAAATGAATATGAATATGAACATGGATAGTTGAGTCATAATTTAGATAAAATAGTGTTAACCAATATAATAATTAAATTCTAGTTTTACCAATGAAAAATGTTATAAGAATATATTTTCTCACTCGGCTCTGATAATTGATTCTTGATCACTGTTGATGAAATTAGATAGTGTCGCTATTATAAATGAATAGAAATTATTTTAAGAAAAATATAAAACAGAATGAGGAACAAATTACTGATCGTAATGTAATGTTAGTATGTATTTAAAAAAAAAAATCATAGATGCTTTTTTTGGTCAACGCACAAGTTATATTTTTTATTAGTCCTGTTATTGGCCATAATACACAATCATTCTTCTGCTGCAGTTAGCTTATTTTGACAGCTCAATTTAAAAAGTTTACTGCATGCAAATTAAGTTATTTAAAAAAAAATGTTTGATACATTAATTATATTAAATAATTATATTAAATTGTAGTAAAGTTGAGATTTTTCAGAATTGATTAATTCATCTAAAATTTTTAAAACTTTGGCTTGCCACCCATATAAATTGTTGTTCTTTTTGAGATTGAAACAATGTTAAGATTATTTGACAATATTTAAGATTTGATAATTGTAATACATTATATTATATTCTGTAGCTTACCACATATTAATATTAAAGTTAGAATTTATTTATGACTAATGGGATTCTATTTACTTTATGAATACATTTTCGGACACTTGCCGGAAAATGCCAGAAAGCAAAGGTTTGTGACACATGCTGTCACAGGTGTTTTGTCACAGGACACTTGTGTTTTCTGAAGACAAAGAAAATTAGTAATAAAAAATGTAAACCTTGGGTGGACACTGCCAAGTATAGAAGTGGTTGTGTGACACAGGCTACATACTGCTACTATATCTCCTCTAAACCGACATCAATAAACATTGGGCCTTAATAATACACTTGTTTTAAATTTTATACAACTGATAAAGCATTATAATATAAGTTGTTTTTTTTTTTTTACATTAGCTCCACTGTGAGGAATAAATAATTTCTCAGGGCCTATGTCATCCTTAGGGATGCTGTATGGAGGGTATTTTTAGGAAAGGAAGGAGAGGAAGTTCTGGGAAGGAAAAAGGTATGAGGCACGCGTAGGAATCTGGGGGTCAATGTGTCCAGGAGTGACGGACGTATGAATTTATCCCTCCCCACTGCGGTGCAAGGCATTATTCCAAGAGAGTCCTGCTTGAGTTCTTTATCAGCCGTGTAAAATTTTAAACACGTTTATTAGTAAGAGGGATTCTGTCAGTTAACGTTTTAATAAATCCAATAATTAAAAAAAAAAAATTTATAAGGAATTCATAATAAATGAATATTTTTAATTAATCTTAATTGGCAGCCAAAATAAAACAGGGCTGCTAGTTTATTCTCCAGTGCTGCTTGTATCCATTTAAATTCTTTTTTCTTATTACAATAAATTTAATTGTGTTTGGCATGGAAAGCATTTTATTCATTTTTATATCTTTCAATTTTTGATATTCTAAATTACATATATAATTGTATTGAAATTTTCACTGTTTTTGTAAAAGTTTAATGTGCATAAACTATTGATAATAATTGTAGCCCACTTAAACAATCAATAATATATCACATTGATCTGTAAATCATATCTGCTCCAGTTCAGATCGAATTATTATACTGGGTGTCCAAAACCTGTACAGGGTTTCGTTTTGTTTGTGACATTATAAAGGAGCATTATATGCGGGGTGCAGACAGTCGAGCACTACTTCGTGGAAATTTAGTAGCAATGGAGTCGTACCCGGGGACGCACGGTGCTTTTTGTGTGCGAGCCTATTACCGAAATGGTGACTCTATAGTTAGCGCTCTCCGTTTTTACCGTGCGGAATATCATTCTTGCAATGCACCAAGTGACGAGAGCATTAGAAAATAGATTCGGATGTTCGAAAATACCGGATCAACTGTGCGAGTTCAAAACAAGGGGTCGCCTGCGTTCTATTAGAGGTGAAGAGGCAATCGAAGGAGTAAGGGCTTCGGTTTGCAAGAATCCATCCATTCGCAAACGATGTCAAAAAATATCAAAAAATTGTCCATGCAGTTAATTTTGAAGAAAGACTTACATCTAAAAGCCTACAAAATCCAGGTGGTTCAAGAACCGAAGGACACCGATTATGCTAATCCACTAAGATTTGCCAACGAAGTGCGAGAGAGACTCTTTAACTTTGAAAACATTCTGTTTAGCGACAAAGCCAATTTTCATTCATCGGTCCATATTTCCATGAAGACCGACGCGGTAAATGCTTAGAGGCTTTTTGGTCCTTTTTGCAAGAGTATCAAGGATACAACTCAAGAACATGGTTCCAGCAAGACGGGGCCATTTGCCATATTGACGACTTAGCAATTACTGCGGTAAACGAATTATTCCCGAACAAAGTGAGGTCTCTTAGAGACACCATTAGCTGACTTCCCAAGAGTCCCTATCTCAGCCCTCTGGACTATTTTCTGTGGGAATACCTGAAAGGTAAGGTATGCGAGAATAAATCGACGAATCTGACGCAATTCAAGCACAATATCACATTAGAAATGGCGGCAGTCTCGCGAGTAATGTGTCAACGCGTTTCAAATTAATCTTCGCTCGAAGTTAGAAGAGTGTCAGCAGAGCGAGGGTCGTTATTTGGATACCATTATTTTTTCAAAATAATTTGCAGTCTATAAATAAAACATAAATAACCTAATTGATTATTTTTTATTTTATTCAACCTTCAAACACCCAATACCCTTTTTGGACACCTTGTATATTATGTTTAACATAATTATTAATATAAGAAATTAATGTTTGTTTTGTTCTCGTGATTTTGTTGTTAATTCTATTTGTATTTTGCTGTGCTTCTACTGTGTATCCATGCTTCTTGCCATATTACTATTTATACAAATGGCAACATTACAGATCATAGAATTAAATTAAGATAATTATTGCATAGATACGAAATTATCATATAATCGGGTTCATTAGCTTTCATGAGTTTCAATCTAATCTTTTGCATTTTTCTGTGGTTATCAACAGAAATTATTGTATTATGTTTGATGAATAAATTAAGGAAATTAAATAATAATTATTAAATAACAGTATAGCCAAGCAAGAATTTAACAAGTGCTTTCCAAATTAAAGGCAGACAATTACGAGAAAAGCAAATCTAGTAATGGTAATTTCTCTAGTTCACGCTAGATCATCATAGTACTGTTTTCAGAATTGCAATCTAAACTCTTTATTATAGAATTTCAAAATGTTTTTCTGCTATGTTCACCTATCACTTGTATTATACAGCTATTGCTTTATAATATTGGAGGTGACTGTTGGAAATATTGTGGAAACCACATTGCTTTAAAAACATATAAAACTTTGTGTAAACCGCTTTCTTTCAAATTTTACACAACTTTTAGTTTCAGATGCTAAGGCTTTTATTTTTTTACATTAGCTCCACACACAGGAGGCCCTGAATAAAATAATTTCCCTTAAGGCCTATGTCAAAATGGGAAGGAAGTTATGGAAAGGAAAGAAAGGAAGTTCTGGGAAGGAAAAGGGTATGAAGGGTGGGTCAGAATCTGGGGGAGTGAATCCATCCCTCCTGTGTGAATCCATCCCTCCCATTGTGGTGCAAGGCGATATTCCGAGAGAGTCGTGCTGGAGAGAAAAGGTTTCCCTGAACCAGTCTCTCGATTCGGCCTGCCACGCAGTTGGGAGGCAGGCGCATCTGCCGCCAAGACTAGACAAACCTCGCTCAATGAACCCGAGCACCTGTTCCAAGTCATCAAATGTTGCTAACTACTTGGGGTGACCTACGGCTTATCCAACAAATGATTCCCGGGGCAGCGTACCCATACCAAAATTTTATTATCAAAAGGTGTGGAATATAGATTATTTATTTGTACTTCACACCTGAATATGAATGCTGTTTACCTACCAAAACTGCTGATCTTTAGTATTAAAAGTCTTTTATACAAAGTTTTATATTTTGTTAAAATATTGCATTACTTGCTGTTCTTGTTAAGATTTAAAAAAATCGTAGCAAACATTTCTTTAGTAGGTTTATTGTTAAGAGAATGACTGTAATTTATTTTAAAGATTATCATTAGGAAATATATGTGATATAAAACTTACACATGCTTCATTTATTTTTATCTGATACGTACTATTTCCTGATAAGGTTAGATATTAAATTTGTAGCCTATAATCTGATTTTACTACCAGTAAGTGCCTTGAGATGACTGCCCCAATTGAGATGTAAGTTATTTAAATTTTTTCTTTCAATTTATTTTTCCCTTTTTCTTATATTTATCTATTAATTTTTGCGGGAGACGCTTAAACGCGTCTTTTGCATACTGTTGGTAGAGAGCGGAAGACGCTTAAAAGCGTTTTTTGTACTTGTACACTATTGGTAAAGCGCGGGAGACACCAAAACGCATTGCACAATTAGAGTAACAATATATTACGAGAAACGTATGATGTTGGTTACTCTGTAAAGTAAAAATTAGGCGTCAGCTCTCGTGAGACGTGTACTAGGTAGCCGGCAATTCGTGGAATTAGGGTCGGGTGGCCGACCGTGGTCATAAATCATGTACTTGAAATACAATAGCTGTAGGATAAACATTTCGCTTTTTTAATCTTCACATTTCTTCGGGATTATAGCAATATTGTTTCATTCAAGACTTTATTTTCGTTTCTGCCTACATTCCGCTTTAAAAATTTCATACAAAATACCTATCATTGTATGATATATTCGTAATTTGTTTAAAAGTTATTTGTTTTCATAATAAAGGGATATTTTTTCATAAAAAAATACCCAATTAAAATGGACTATGGTAATGATGAGAGGACAGAGAATTGTGTGCTGATAATTTGTCAAATTATTCTTGTGATAGTGACTATGACATACACAAAGGGAATAATTGTTTCCAACGATTTCATACTTTCAAATAATATTAGTGTTTTTTGTTTTGTATTTTTCAAAATATATTCATTATGTTGTACATGCATAAAATCACTAAATCGACAATACGACAAAAGTGCAGTTTTTTCAAAATTTTTAATTTTAAACTTAAATATCATAATTGTTAAACATAAAAATTTGTTACAATATCATAATAAAAGATTTCAAATAAGATAAAATACTGAAAATTTTATTTAAATTTGATCAATAGTTCAGAAGTTATAGCTACTTTACATGAGATGTAATTTTGTGCGCAAACCTAATAAAAATTGCCCGCCTT
Organism: Glyphotaelius pellucidus; assembly: GCA_936435175.1. Classification (NCBI taxonomy): domain Eukaryota; kingdom Metazoa; phylum Arthropoda; class Insecta; order Trichoptera; family Limnephilidae; genus Glyphotaelius; species Glyphotaelius pellucidus. The sequence continues at coordinate 25,908,964 of OW386538.1, read as the reverse complement.
ACGGTGTAGATTGATTAAAAAAAAAACCCGCAAACATTGTGTTGATATTTATTAGTACCAGATTGCAGCTCTACAGCAAATGGAAAAAATCCTTCCTGATATATTTTTGCTAAAGCGGATACAAACCCCCAATTTCTCAAGTGTGTAAAATACATTACACAAATGATATCAGATTTTTAATTTGGTAATGTGACTTTATTAGTATGAAGTAGTTATATGCTTTACAGCAGTGGTTTTCAATTTTTTAAGCCCCCCCCCCCCCTAATAACCCCCATCTAATTACTAATATTACAAAAAAATTGACCACCTCGCGACTCACCACTTTTGATGTGTTCAGATGATGCTTGAAAGAATTCGTAATCTTTCATAGATGGCGTGATTAAAATATTAAAATAAATTGTACTCAAATTTTTCAAGAAAAGCTTTAATAAGCAATATTGGATTGAATCACCAATACAATATGGTATCTGTTTGTTTACGGACAAAAGAATTAAGTTTGTTTATGGACAAAATTATTTATTCATGTTCATATTGCGTGTGTACTGGCGCAAGCAATTAATTCATTTAATATTTTAAAGCATAACTTGCATAAAGTGTTTTTTCTAAAATAATTAAAGTAGCGCCATCTATGACAGAGAAGATTATAAATTCTTTAAGGTGATACTTAAAAGAATTCATAATTCATTATCTTTCATAGATGGCGTAAGTTTAATTGTTTTAGTGAAAAATCGCTTTGTATCGGTGACAAAATCCAATATTGTATTTGTTAGCCTTTCTTGGAAGATTTGAGTTTGTTAACCCTTTCCACTCCAAACCTTTTTTTGTTTTTATTCCACCAGCTCCATGCCGAAATTGCGTTTTTTTAAGTTTTAGGTTTTTTTTAGTAAATAATTTTAATATTAGTTAAAAAATAATTGAAAACGCGTGGTACAAAATGGCCTTTTCGACACATTTAGCTTTATTTTTTAGACCTAACGGGATCTAGGATTATTTCACTAATAAAGCTATAGAAAATATAAATCACAAATAATCCATTCAACGAGTCTGCACGAAAAAAAACACGATAAAAGCACAGTTGGAGATAAGATGTTGAGGACAACACGGTACGATAGCTACTAGTGTACTTTTGTAACAACACGGGCATGTGCCTAGCATGGTGGTCGAAAAATTCTAAAATTTATGTAACAAACAATTCAATGAATAAAGAAAACTTAAAAAAAAAAAAAAATACCTGCGCCTCTACCCACCCTGAGGCCCAGACCTAAACAAAATTCATTCATCCCTCTACCATAGCTGGTACTAAAGTATTGTGCGATTTTAGAATATATATACATATATTCTAATAATAATAAAAATATATTCTAGAATAGTAGTGTCTTTCAATTGTGATTAAAAATTTTAGTAAAAAAATCTCTCCTATTTTAAAATGGTCCGCAAAAAGAAGTATTACACCATATTGAGTGTCACTCGACATTGGAGCTGGTGGGACAAAATCAATGTCGATGACACTCGACATTGGAGTGGAAAGGGTTAATGGACAAAACTATTTTTTCTCATACATTTGAATATGTACAGGCGCAAACAATTAATTCATCTTAATATTTTAAAGCGTTACTTGTGTTTTAACCTAAAATAATTAAATTAACGCCATCTATGAAAGCGCAGATTATGAATTCTTTTAAGTATCACCTTAAATGGTGTGCACTTTTTGTTAATATCAGACTTTGCACAAGTCCGCTTTTCTTCCATAGTTGCAATAAAAACGAAATATAGAAACAAACTAAAATTGAAAGATGACTTCACTTTGACTTCATTCTGTGTATTGACTTAGAGCCAAGTTTCGGAAAATTAGTTTAAAAACGCGCCCATCACATTAATTTGTATTACTTCGGTGCAATTTTTTTTCTGTTAGTGGCCTACTTCTGTAAAATTATAACCATCGTTTGCTTGTGATAAAAAGAAAAAAAATATTTTTCTAATTTTACTTATTGCATCGTACAGTATACACCACGGATTTGTTAATCTAGTTCAGCGGTGGTTAACCTTTTTGAGCCTGCATACCCCTTGACTCTGATAAATTGTGTACAAATGTACTCCGTACCCTCTATCTATCTTGTGTACGCGTGTAATGAAAGACATGTTTCATTTGTAATTTTTTGATACTCTCATTATTACATGATTTAACAACTAAGTCACACAAATACAATTAATGCAATTTTACACAGAGTGCAACATGACGGGCATTTTTAACTAGTAATTAATTTTGTTCCACGTCTTTTTATTTCGAAGAAAAAAAATCATTTTCTCCATACTCAACTCCAAACTCACAAAGTGAATTGAGAGGTGATTATTTTTAACCTCAAAATTTGTAGAAAAAAGTTTCTCATGTATTAGTAGTTAAAATAAAAGCCCGATTTCCTGTAACACGCTGTATAATCAATCATACAATGTTAACATTCAGAAAATGTGACCCTTGAGCTTGCTTTGCAGAGCAAAGTTCAATCAAAGTTCAGTGGCTCAAATTCACATAGCTGAGTTTTAAAAACTACATTCATGCCACGACAATAGCACCCCGCACACAGCCACTTCGGAGCGACCGAGTCCCGCGCCACTTCACGCTTCCGCACCGCGCAGAAAAAGGCCGATAGGCTTACAGCGCAGTTCACCGTGCTATTGCATACCCCTAATTTTTGTTTCGCGTACCCTCAATGGGTACGCGTACCACAGGTTGAAAACCGCTGATTTAGTTGATAAAATACGAAAAAAAAAAATTTTTGCTTTTTGAAATTAAAATTTATTTGCTATATTATACATTTTGAAAGACTAAAAATCATAGTATGCAATAGCATGGTTTGTTCATAGATAGAGACATTTTTTACACCCTAGACCTTTTTTGAGTTTCGGTTTTCTAATGATATTTTGACGTGAAAAAGATTTCTGGTTCATGTCTTTGATTGAATGATCTGTATGACTATGATGATAATAACCGCCTTGTTTAATGTTATAAGGGTGATCAATTAACGACAAATATTTTAAAATGTGCACAACAGAAATGACTTACGGTTTGTTTTTGAAAATAAATGATGCATTCTGATATAATTCACCCATCTTGTAAGAAAGAACATATTTCACAACTTACCTTACATAAACATACATAAAGTGGAATGAAGCACATAAAAATTAAAAAAAACGCGGTCTAAGATATAAAAAGAAGTAAATACAAATTGATATAAAGTGAACTAAAAATAATCTTGGTGTAAAAATTTTTTTTTACTTACTCAGCAAAATATCCAATGAAAAGTGCCAAACCTGTGGCTTTCTATGCGACTATTGGAAGACTGTTAAAGTTTTTGATCACTATAAAATATGCATCGCACAGTTGAAACTGAAAATACTTGCATAAGTACATTTAAAATAAACACATACCTGCAATTATAACAATTTCGTAGCATTTAGGAAATACTCAGTGACAGGTTTTTTTTTTTTTTACATTAGCTCCACACAGGAGGCCCCGAGGAAAATAATTACCCTCAGGGCCTATGTCATCCTTGGGGATGCTGTGTGGGGGTCTTCCTTAGGAAAGGAAGGAAAGGAGAGCTCTGGGAAGGAAAAGGGTATAAGGGGTGGGTAGGAATCCGGGGTTCAGCGTGTCCTGGTCATCCACCTTCAAGACCTAGACAAACCTCACCCCATGAACCCGGGAACCCTTGCTAAATCACCAACCGTAGCGAACCCCTTGGGGTAATCATTTATATCGCTACTGCTGTTTGCCTTTTCTCTGTTTTTAAGAGCAGCAAACACTTTCATAAAAATACAAATTTGTTATACATTCTACTATTACCCAGAATTTATCCAACTACGAGAGTCAGTAGATTTATCAATGTCTCTGCTAGCCGTTGTTCTCAATCAAACTTATTACCCGTTTGAACGGAATCAGCAGAGAACTCAAGAAATTATGCATTTTGATGTGAGAGGGTGTCCCTCCAAACTCAATAATTACGATTTTTAACCAAATCGGTGGAGAATTCGAAAAAATCCATGTACCCATTCTTGAAATTATTTCCTTGTCATTAAATTTTTTCAGTGAGATATGTTTGCATATTTACAGTTATTGGAGATTTAATCCGACTCCTGATATAGTCCAAAATACATACCTACCGCATTGTAATAGTGTCAACTTAAATAGTCGGAATAGCTACCACAAGAAAATCTTAACTAGTAATAAATTTTGCCTCAATTTAAAAAAAATCACGATAAAGTGAAATCAATGTTGCATAATATCATTTTAGATTGTCATCAAATGCAGACATGCACTTTTAATTGTCATCGATGTGTTTTTTATCAGTACCTACAAATGTTTGCTCAATCAGATCAGAAAAGTCAGATTTTATCTCTATTAATATCAAGAAAATATTATTTTTTTTCAAGATCACAACAGAATTATTTTCAGCACCACATATTGTTGGATAATAATAAAAATAATAACAAAATAAATATTCAGCATTCACTTTATTAATTTAACTGATTCAGATTACTCAGAATATAAATACATAAAAACTACAAAAATTAATTAAAATTTTAATTTAAATAAGCCTCGTCATGTCATATTGTCTGGTGTTGTGTCGTGATGATTAATTTCCTTAAACAATTCCAAAGGGTTTATTTTTGAAGAACTGTCCAGAAGACTCCTGGTGGCCGAGTATTGACTGGGCCCCCAACTCGTTTGCTTTACTAAATTGCTCCGAGCCTCCCTTGGCGCTCGACTGGCCAAATTCACCCTGGAAAGATAAAACAGTTCATCATTATTCATTACATACCCCTTGGTATTATATAGGTCTTGCCATCTCCGACTTATTTCTTGTTAGCTGAATAGATAATTCCGAAATCAGCGTTTACACTAAAGGCACTCCTCTATTTCCTCGTCTATGAATGTTACAAACAGAAAGTCGTATAGCATTCAAATTTACGAGTTATTTGAATTTGTTTTGTGTGGGTGTCTCCAAAAAACGGTATCGTTTAATTATATAATTAGGTAACTCTAGTTACCACAATTGCTTTTTCGTGTTTCAATTAGGCAACGAGACTTAGCTGGTTGCAGCACTAACATTTGTGGAATTGCTGAAGGCCCGGCTTTTTTCTACCGATTTGTTACATATTTTCCTAATACCTTAAGTTTTAAAGATCTTAAAAAAAAGTTATTCTTGAAGATAATATCTATACATTCCCCACGCCGAAACGACTATTATAATATGAAATTCCCTCGATAGAAAATAATCGCAAAGTGTGCTCCGAAAATATATTAATACGTGAAGCAAAAACTTTGTACTTTTACGAAAATTTCGCGGACGGAGGAGTATGAAATTTCGCACACTTATAGTTTATATAGAGAAGGAGTGCAGAATATTAATATTTTTTTTAAATTATGCATAAAAAATACATTAAATCAATAAAAAAAACATTACACAATATTATGGTCGAATTTCGAAAATTGGGAGACCACTAGTACGAAATAAATGTCGGTCTTACCAACTCGGGATTTGGCCGCGCTATTGATTCCAATCACTGAATAGGAAGGTTCAAACCTCAGTCTAACCAAAAGAGTAAAAATGTTTTTTTTTAAGTTTTAGAAGAGATTTGACAATAAATGTAATAGGTATAGAAAATAGACATAAACTTTGTTTTTTAGGGATTGATTTTTTAGTAATGGTATCACTAGGCTTATCTTGCCAGGGCTCCTACTAGGGGGCAGCTTGACGGACGTAAACCTCTCTCATAGCGAGTATGAAAAGCAACTGATCTAGTGATACTATTAGGTACTAAGCATCAAATTAATATTCAAATTTGTGAAATATTAAGTTTCAGCAATTAAATATAATTTCGTCTTCTGTCTTCGCAATGTCCTTTGAAGACGGCCAAAAACACCCTTCAAGGATAGACAAATACAATCACAAATTGAATTTCATTTTGGATATAAATCGTAGGTACTAGGGGTTTCAAAATGCATTTGTTGTTGTCGAAGGTGGACATGTTGTAAACATCCGTGCATATTTTTTGGAAAAGTAGTAATTATTACCTTATTGATTTTGGAGTCTTCAACCTTGTTCTGCGACTTGAAGGTTCCTTCCTTGGCCTGGGCCTTGGCGTCCAGGCTCTCGTTCTCATGCCCTCCCTTGAAGGACGACGCCGAGTTCTCTTTCTGAGCCCCCTCGTTCTGTCCGAACTTCTTGTTGTCGCCCTCGTCGTGAGCTTCGTCGTAGAAGGATTCTGTCTTCTCTTCCTCGTCCTTTCTCGAGGAGCTCTTGAACCCCTTCGTCACGTGACCTTTCTTGTGGCTCTTCTGCATGTTCTCGGATTCGCCGTTAAGGCCTGAAATTCAGATGACATTATAGATTTTAATTTTACGGAAAATATTAAATAGATCTTTGTTAACACGAAAAAATGTTTAAAATCCGAATTAGTGTCTTTCACGATGTAATAGATCCAAATTTACCTTTCTTATCTAAAGATGACGCTCCTTGGTAGGTCTTGCCATCTCCGACTTCTTTCTTGTTGGCTGACTCGTCCTTGTAGTACCCCGAATCTCCCTTGGCACTGCTCTGCTCCGCCAAGGCCGCGTTAGACCCTTGCTGACCTTGGTTAGCGGAATCCTGCGACTTAGCTTGCACCTTCTGTATGTTCTCGTCTCCGGAGTTCTTCTTGCCAGACTCGTATTGGTTCTTGTCCACGTATCCCCCTCCGCCCCCGTTGTATCCGCCGCCCCCGCTGTATCCGCCGCCCCCGCTGTATCCGCCGCCCCCGATGTATCCGCCGCCACCGCCGCCACCGCCGCCACCGCCGCCGCCTCCCAGACCGATTCCTCCGGAGTAGTATCCGCCTCCAACGTTGCTAATGCCCCCTCCGAGACCGCCCCCAAGCCCGCCACCGCCACCGCTGTACCCGCCGGAGAAGCCGTTCCCGAAGCCGATGTCACCACCGCCGAAGCCACCAAACTGGTTGATTCCACCGCCACCGCCACCGCCACCAAACCCGAGTCCGCCCGAATAACCTCCTCCACCTCCGATCAACTGCCCTGGGCCTATCCCATAAGACCCGAAGTTCGCAGACTCGGCAGTTTCATATTCGGCAGGATTGTACAGAGTTCCATCCAAAACGTATTCAGTTGAGTAGGGTGTATGAGACGCTGCCGCTTTAAGCGTCTCTCCCGTTCGTTGGACCTGAATGTTGTAGTTCTTGGGGGGAACCCCGGAGGGAGTGTAAATGACTTTGGACAGCGTTAATCCGAGAAGAGCGGAGAAGATGACCATTCCCAGACACACCGAACTGTTCCTGAACTTAGCCATGTTTGGTGGCTTTGGGAGACACGAGAGGTTATTCTTGATCACTGTGCAGATTGAAACTGATGCTTGAGCAACAAGTACGAGTACACTTTATAGTAAATCCAATAGTTAGACGACAATTGATTCTTGGTCGACTAGGTTTGTCGTTCTACATTTTTGTTTTCGCTGTTTAAGTCATAACTCTTGTTAAAAGTTCGACCTGCATTGAAATGCCCCAGACAAAGTAAGTAAACCACTCTCCATGTTTTGAATGAAGTGACATGGTTGATTAATAAAACAATAAGTGTCCCCGAGATGAACCTTGAAGATCGGATGTTTAATGGGAGTTCAACTAAAATTACGAAACCATTTCTCACCGCAACACGAGCTCGGAGTGAATAGGATAGGGAAATTCCAATAGCGATACAGCAGTAGATACCTCGCGGACTTCCCTTGCGGGGTACTAGACTTATGTCAAACTACCTTCCATATTCTCTTTCTCTGTCTTTATTCTATTGTATTTCAATCGATAACAAAATTACATCGTAAATCGTAAATAAAATTACATTCTACTTTCTGAGATGGATTTTTTGAGAAGTTTGCTACTTCATCAGCAGAACCGATATGAAAGATTTCGAGAAATATTCGCTAAAAACAAAATTCAACATATCTATAATATTTCTCAATCCTCAAACTTTGAATCCTCATATTTTGAATCCTCAAACGAGAAAATTGTTTATTCGTAATTTGAGTTTAAAGTCTCTAATAATATGAAAAAAATATTTTTATTCTCCACAAAAGTGTTTTTTTTTTACATTAGCTCCACACAGGAGGCCCTGAGGAAAAAAAATCCCCTCAGGGCCCATGATATCTTTGGGGATGCTGTGTGGAGGGACTTTTTAGGAAAGGAAGGAGAGGAAGTTCTGGGAAGGAAGAGGGTATGAGGGGTGGGTAGGAATCTGTGGGTCAGTGTGTCCAGGAGTGACGGAATCCATCCCTCCCACTGCGGTGCAAGGAAATATTCCGAGAGAGTACGGCTGGAGAAGTGAAAGGGACTCTCTCAACCATTCTCTCTCGATCCGGCTTTCCGTGCAGCTGGTGGGCAGACGCATCCGCCGCCAAAGCCCGGACAAATCTCACCCTCAAACGTAGCGAACCACTTGGGGTAACCTATAGCAGAGGTGTTGGTTATCCAATAAATTATTCCTGGGGCGGCGGTACCCGTACCCGCCTCCCAAATTGATATTACATATACAGGCTATTAAGGAAAGCGCTTGATTTACTTTAACTAGTGATTTCCGACACTATTTAGACTAAAAAATGTAAATTAAATGTTGGTCTTCGGTGACCCAAACTGTCTACTACATAGGTACTGATTTCAGTTGAAAAATAAACATCAAAAATGTCACCAGAGACCAAAATTTCATAAAAAAAATTTCTCCAAATAATGCCAGGAATCACTGTTAAATAAAGTAAGTCGAGTACGTCCCTTAACAGTCAGTATATTGTTGGCCCTGTATAAATCGCAAGTGCGCCCAACGTTTGAGCTCTGGCCCCCTAGCACGGTCGGTCGATAAGGAATGAATTGTTAACTTTCGGTAACTTCTCATCGTTGCCTAGCATAACTGCAGATCGCCGCAGAATAAATAACGGTTCACAATGACTACGTATTTTTAATAAATTCGACGTGCTAGGAGGCCTGGTCTCCCAATTTAATGATTTCCTCATAACTTACTGAGTTACAACGAACGGATTGCAATATTTAGAACGCTGTTTTTAAGGGTCCACTATTCGAATTTCGACCGATTTCTTACATATCTCACTTAAACATTTGAAGTTTTTAAGCTCTTAAAAAAATATATGTTATTTTTGAAGATAATATCTAGATACGTTCCACGCCGAAATGCAAATTATATGAAATTCCCTCGCTAGAAAATAATCGCAAAGTTTGCTCCGAAAATTATTTAAAACAAGTCTATTTCTATTATTTTACAAGTTATATTTGTGAAAAAAATCACAATGTTTCTTTAAATGATACTTAAGTTACGTTCCACGAGATTTTTGCTCTATTTTAAACGAGTCATGTTTTATTAAGCTTTTTCGCCATTTTCGCCGCGTTTTCATCACTTAAAATATTAGCGCGCTCTGTCCAAAATTCGTAATTACGCATCCCTCCATCTTCTTCTTTTTCAGCCGAATAGCGCCGCCTTTTAAGAGGAAATGTTTGTATACGCATTCTGTAGGTGCTCCAAAGAACCCTTCGGCACCGAAAGACACGCTAAACGTGTGCCCAACATAATTTTTTACGATTCGTTTTCGTGCTCAACAGCTCAGTTGTGGAATGATTCGCTAGCTTTTGATTTTCGTCCCTCCTAAAAGATGGTTCTCTTCAAAACCCAGAATGAATCCTTACTTTTCATAAAAGTACCCCCTCATATCATTATTGACATAGGCCCTCTTATATGTTCAGTTTTTTCAAGTGCAGGTACCCAAATGGTGTTTAAATCATTTTAGTCAGTCATTAACTAGTTCTACTTGGTGGTTCGTTTTTGGGAAAAAATGTTTTTGAAGTGAAACTTCTATAGCCCCGTTAGTGATTTGAAATTCGGGTGAAACGGGGTGAAACGAAAGTGCGTCACTAAAATTTATTATTTGATGGGTCCTCCGTTCTAATATAGTTCGCTAAATTCGCGCCTCGGCTCGAACCCCTGTAGTGCAGCGTCTAAGGCGCCTGACAAATCCAAGCGGCCAGAGAGACAGGCATTCAGCGAACGGAGTTCGAATCCTAAGAAATTCCAAAAAAAAATTTTTTTTTTGTTCTGAAATTAATATCCAATCTTCAAACCACTTTAAAATAAACAGGCAAAAGAAAAAAAAGCGACACCTAGCGACTTTCTAGTTTCACTTCTACCGCATGTGAATTGCACACTCTGATTTTTTTATTAGGTAGGTTTTCTTATTTTGTTTTATGTAGCAATATAATAATTTTGAATGGTGAATATAAATTTGTTTTGTGCAGGTGAATATATCACAGAATAAATTCTACTAAGGATCTTAGTATTTCGTGATGCATTGTTTAGAACGATTCAGCAGTTCAGTGTTCCTATTGTGATACTGTTTTATTCGCAGAAAAAAATAATTTTCCACATTCAATTGCCATTAAACACGAGTAACCAAACATTGTTCAAAGATATGCGTAAAATCAACATCAAACACGCACTACGAAGAAGGTTTACAGTTGAAGCCGTTTCCATGCAAGTCTTCACATTATCCGTTTTCCTACGGACATAGACGGTCATTAGGTCTGCACATTGCTACAACTGATACCGCCTTCCCAGCGCGTTTTTTCCATCGTACGTACAAAATAATGGTGATCCAACAGTTGATCCCCGGAAATTTACCCGGAAACCATTTATTGGATAACCAACATCTCTGCCTAAGTCACCCAAGTGGTTCGCTACGTTTGGTGATTTTAGCACGGTTCATGGCGGTCTTGGCGTCGGATGCTTTTGTCCGCCTGCTGCGCACGTCCGTCACTCCTGGACACATTAAGACCTCTCATACCTTTTTTCTTCCCAGAAGTTCCTCTCCTTTATTTCCTTACAAATATCCTCCACACGACATTCCCTAAGATGTCACAGACCGTGATTGAAATTATTTTCTTCATGTCTTGGACTTGGAGCTCAATGTAAAAAAATACGAACTTTCCGTAAAAAAATGACGTTACCCAATTTTCAGAGTAATAGCTTTACGTCAATCTAATGAAAACCTATTTTCCTATTGGAAACCATGACATTGAGATAGATGTCTGCGCAAGAGGGTAATTTCACGTGTGAAGGACTCGGGGCTTGCGCAGCGATGTTCACAGTATGGGAATAAATTCAATACCGAGGAAAAGCGACGATAATGCAAACAACACAACGCCCCGTCTCTTTGTTCGACTAAATCTTACAAAAGCAAGCAATGAAATGATAGCAAAATTCTTTATTTGATCTTTGATTAAAGCCTTGTTTGTTTGCAACGCTTGTATAAAGGCCCTGTTTAAATTTTATCTACATTATTCGACAGGTCTCGAAACAATGCTCGTCAACCATTGTTCTTTTAGATTCTAGAACGCAGCATTTTAATTTCGAGTGGGAGTTCAAAGCAACCGTATAAAATTTACGAAGTTACCTACATGGCGACGATCCATAGCAGTTTGACGAGGTATTTAGCCAATTATTATTTTCCCGAGGCGATGACATAAGATACATAATAGATCGGAACGGTTACACCGGATGTTAGAAGTGACAGTGTGTGTGTTTCGATGAGTACTCGGATGTAACAACAGCGGTGAGCCTATTATCCACGCGCCGGCGCAGTACAAAACAGTACTCTGAATGTACGTAGGTACAAATCCAATCACTGTGTAGGTGTGTCCGTATACACAATACCGACCGTTCCCACCAACTAGGGGCGAGGGAGTTTTTCAGGCTTTTCCTCAGTCCAGTCGATTTTCAGTTCACGTGAGACAGTCCAGGTTAGGGAGTGCCGAAGGTTGTATCAGAGCGAAGCCTTCTCCATTCAGTGCGTGCCCATTTCTCTCACTCTTGTCAATTCAACAGTTTTATTAAAACTGCTAATCCCCGTTTAATTATTCTCATATTTGGATAGAAAATAGCAAATAAGGAAGTTTACATAACCGGGAATTATTATTTGTTTATTGAATCCAGAACTTTTTCTCGTGTTGTTAATTTTTAGTGACCAGTATTTACACAATATTTTACTATTTATTTTGATAATAATATAGTGCTGTGATTATTAACGAGCGTAAAATAATAATTTAGCTATTTTAAAGTTTAACAAAATCAGCAAAAATTAAGTCCATCATGTCGTTCGACCACACAGAGGTGCTGGATGAGTAAGTGAATCCTTTTTAAATTCATTTATTTATTGTTTCCTTACATGGTGCCCATGGTGGGTATCATCGTTTATAATTCAGTTTTTAACCTTACTAGGAGAAGCCTGTGTTGAGGTTAATAATTTTATAAAATAATATAGATATTGAAAAAACATAATTGTTTCTTACAGATAATGGGTACCTACTAAGCTAAAAGAAGCTGTATATATATTTAGGATGTATTTTCATTTACGTACAGATGATTTGAAAAAAAAACATCTGCATTATTTGTGGAATTTTTTTATGAACCGACTTACATTGTTGTTGAATTGCATTTATTTTAAATACGTGTACTTTTTTTAAGAAAGATAATCATTCCCAAGTTACGAACAAACTGACAATATTTAAAAATCTCCTACTACCACCACAGGAAGCGGAAAATGTTGCTCGTGTCGTGATGGAGGACTTAGTCAGCGGAGGAATCGAACACGCGACGCCCGGGTGGGACCTAAACGCGATGCCAACTCGGCCACTGACCGGTCATATAAATATATATATTTTTTTTATTTTTAGCCAGTGATTCTATGGCATCCCCAATCGGGGTATGTTGGGAGGCTGCAGATAGTGGGGAGAGGAAGGAGATGGGTAAGAAGGTATGGAAGTACCTGGCTATTCAGATCTGGTCACCAAACCAGGCTAAAAGCCATTTCAAGCTACGTTTCAATTCTGAATGGTGGTCTTAAACTAGGGCGATACTGAGAGTATCTTCTACTCTGGAACGTGCCGCAAATATACTATATATTATTTCAAATGAATTAATTGTGAAATAACACAAATTAATCAAATAAAACTTATTTGCCCAAGCCGGGATTCGATCCCGCGACCTTCGAATTGCTAGTCAAGAACCTTACCCCTAAACCACGCCGGCCGTCAATATACATAATATTATATTCTGTTTTTCATTGTATTGAAATTTAAAATGAGAATGGCTATTATCCACGCTAATTTTGACGTTATTGTACATTCAAAAAGTCAATTCTTAAATCTGATTCACGCTTGAAGAATATTTGTCGTACTGATTTCGTTTATTGGATTTTCGCCCTTTTCTTTTCGTTGTGATTGTTTTCATTATAAAATGTAGGCACTTTATCAAACGAACTTGTAAAATGCATTATCTTTAGATACCTAGTTCGTAACATTATTTATATTTATGCGCCGAAAAAGGCATTTTCACGTGAATTTACCGTGTACACAGGTCGATTTCTATCTGTATTATACTAGAAGTAATAATGATGAATGTACATGTAACTATAAAGTAGGAACGAAATAAGTATAAAGAAAATATACAAAAAAAATAATATAGCTGACGTGATTCAATTGACATTATAAATTATACTATGAGAATACAATGAAAAATTATAAATTCTCATGTAATAGTAAAATAATAGAATAATATAATAATAATAATAGAATAAAGATACAAATCAAATTGATGATTTATGTAGAAAATGTTTGGCTTTTCCGGAAACTATAGAACATATTATATCGGGATGTTCTATATTAGCGCCTTCCGAATATACTTTTAGACACAATCAGGTTTTAAAAATAATTCATCAAAGTTTGGTAATTAAACATAAATTGATTGACTGCCGTAATGTAGTACCATATTATGAATACGAACAAAATTCGTTTTTAGAAAATGAATTTTATAAAATATATTATGATAAAACTATATTAACAAACAGTACGATTCGTCATAATTGACCCGATATGGTTTTACATGACAAAATTAAAAAAATAACTTTTATCATTGATGTCGCTATTCCAAATTCCTGTAATATTCAAAAATCTGTTTCTGAAAAAAATAGAAAATATACAGATTTAGGAAACGAGATTAAAAGAATTTGGCATTCTCGGACTATAAAAATATTACCATTTGTTATTTCGGCTACTGGCATTATAACTAGCTCTCTAATTAAAAATTTAGGCTTATTAGATTTATCAAAGAATCTTTATATAAAGATGCGAAAATCAGTCATATTAAACACATGTAGGATTACGAAAGATTTTTTAAATATTTATATTGAGGGATCAGTAGGATTTATCGGTCCAGTTAGGAGTTCTATTGAGCCGAACCCTCTGATATGAAAATATCTGGAGTCGGTGAAGTATTTTCCCATATGGTCTCTGGTAGGTTGACGTGTTGTTCTTGTATAGTTTTGTTAGTAAGAGTTTGTTTATTGCATATTTGTATTTCAGTAATCCTGATTTAAAAAAATATATCCACAGAATAATATTTATCACCAAGTCTATGAAGTCTAGAGTTAGAGGCAAAGTTGATACGAAGTAGTTCTTTATGAAATGGCTCTACACTTCTTGTGTTTCTGAATATTATCATTTCCAATAGGTTCGGAGAATCAAGGTATTATTTTGTGCAAACCGAGTAAGCCTCTTACAATATTCTTTAATGGGATTTTTTGTTTAGCGTAAGTAAATTTAAAAATAATCATAGTTATTCAGTTCTGCTGGCATAGCTAATGTACAATTAAAATTCAATAATAAATTCAAATTTAAATCTCAGAAATTTATATTGTACCCTCTTAATTTTTAACCCCCGACGCAAGGAGCGGTGTTATAAGTTTGACGTGTCTGTGTGTCTGTCATGCAGTTTGTGGTGTGTTGCAGTTTTTTTGTTTGAAAGCTGATCTAATCGAGATGGTTCTTAGCTACAATTCATGAAAATCTGTTCAGGCGTTTCAAGGTCATCAGCTCTTTTTGTGTCGGGGGTTTCTTAAAATTTTGTAAATATTTCTTATATGTATTCGCATTTTATAATGTGGACTTAAGAGTTGAATCCTCAATGTTTCTAACCACAGTGGGAAAGCGAGTATTTAATAAAAACGTCGATTTGAATTCACGAATAGTTCATATAAAACCCACCATTGTCATCTTCATTAGAGTGCATGTACAGGGTGTAACAGCAAGTACCTACACGAACGATTTTAACCAGCCTTAGCATATTTGGAATAAAAAACTAAAAGTCATTTTACTGTCCGATGATAGATATTTTTTCTTTAAAAAAAATGATTACACACATCGCCACTGATCACACTCCTACACGTTCTCCAGAACGAGACGGTGTGCTTGCCTTACTGACCTATTTTTTTATTTTTATTTTTATTTAAGATTTTACTCCAGCAGGGCTGGGAGGGGTGTGCAATCCCAGTCGGCCATATTTCATTAATAACTATAATACATATAATAATATAATGTCCTGCGTCCTATGCGTGTTATGTCCTAATGCGTGCTATGTCCTGCGTCCTTAAATATGTTCACAATTTGTCTTTGTTATTATTAACGACTTTGGATAAAATTCAGGTATTATTCCCACAATTACCGAATACTAAAATATGACGTATTGCGGACTTATTTTTTGCAAAGGAATAATATATCAAAAGTTTTTAAACCGTCACACCGTCTTCAGCAGAGTTAGGGTTCTTGTTGACGGAGGTTTTTTTTACCGGATGACAGGCTGGCGCGAAACGGGTGTTCGGCGACTGAAATGAAGTAGGTTTTGTTGCACAAAATCATCCACAAACTCTACACCGTTTCAGTCGCGGCGGCGACTGAAACGGTGTAGAGTTTGTTGGGCAAAATCATCAACAAACCCTATACTGTTTCAGTCGTCAACGCGCTTTATTGTGCTAAATCATATACAAAACCTATTTTGTTTCAGTGACGGTGACGACTAGTTATAGAGTAGCTTTTGTTGGTGCTTTAATTTGTGTAGACATATTTAGTTTTATTTTTTATATTAATAAAAACATATACAATACATAGCTTACATTATATTCCCAAAAGTTAAGAAATTCATTTAGGGATCATAATATGTAATACAGTAACAGTATATTTTGATACATAATTGATAATAGCAATACATATTTTTTCATTAACTGCACACTCCTTGCTAATCATTCATCGTTTCATATGTATATAAAAGTCCATACTTATTTGTTCAGTTATTCCAACAGACTTTAGATAGTTTCACGCAGGGGTAGGAAGAGAGGATGGACCGCAAAAGACTCGATCTTGGCACACTGCTTGCTTCTATTGCATTCATACATCGTCTCACACGTACAAATCGATGTGTTATTTAGTAGTGGTAGTGGACTATAATACCATCAAATAGTTTCTCAGCAGATAGGCAGAGAGGATAGACCGCCAAACAACTCAGTCACACTGCTTGCTTTAATCAGATTCATTTATCGTCTCGTACACTAATCTATATTATATACTTACTATCTATATTAAAGGATGTTTTTTTTAGAGGTTTGGTTTTTAACCTGGCAACATTGTTTCTACAGACTACCTATTTGACAGTTGGCAGTTGATTTGTAGTCAATACGTTTCGCCATTTCACCATGAATAAACTGACGTCAGAATAGCGCTTGCAAATTGTGCAAATTTATTTTAATTGGCATTTTATCTGGCGGGTGCCACCATCAATTTATAGCGGGAAATATTTGGTGAGCGCATAATTTCACGTAATGGATCTGTCAACTGGCCTCTACGATCGTGTGATCTCACACCATTAGATTACTTTCTTTGAGGGTATGTGATGTCAATAGTCTATGCTGATAAACCAGAGACGTTGGACCATTTGAAAGTCATCATTCGCCGTATTATTGTCGATATACGGCCCCAGTTGCTCGATAAAGTTGTCGAAAATTGGACTTCACGATTGCGCTTCATTCGAGCTAGCCGTGGCGCTCATATGCCCGAAATCATATTTAAACAATAATGGCATTAAATTATCTATTAAATAAAGCCAATATCATAGACATAAACACTATTTTAATGTGTTTTTTGAAGTAAAACTTCTATAGCACGGCTGTGATATGGATTTCGGATGAAACGGAAATGACGATTACTGCACTTGCGACGCATCAACTGCGCTCATCGGCCGCTTTGATAATGATGTCACTTCTAAAGGCTCCTATTGGTTGAGATATGAAACGGAAATTACACGAGGTCTGCGCTCATTGGTCGCTTTGATTATGACGTCACTTTTCAAATATTGGTTGAGATTGTTTTGGTAAAGGTTCGCTTCTACCGCGTGTAAATTGCACTCTATTTTTTTTCAGTTTGAATTTGTATACCTCTAATAGAAGGTCGCTGAGGGCCTGGTAGGAGACAAATGTCTTGACTACGAAATATACGAGAGTGGACCGGCATTAGAAGTGCGGAGGAGCTATTCCGGGCAGCACAATGTAGAGAGACATT
The DNA here is from genome assembly GCA_936435175.1 of Glyphotaelius pellucidus. NCBI lineage: Eukaryota > Metazoa > Arthropoda > Insecta > Trichoptera > Limnephilidae > Glyphotaelius > Glyphotaelius pellucidus. The sequence goes on along the minus strand of OW386538.1, from coordinate 25,891,486 downwards.
TTCCAGAGTGATCGCCAACGTTGGCGGGACCCGATAGGGCACACGAAGAAGAAGAAGATACCTCTAAAAAAACACCCTTTATTTTATTCATGGCAACGCACTATAATACTCTCAGGCCACAGAGGTAGGCAGAGAGAATGGATCGCCAAACAACGAGTACTGCCAAACAATATATAGTCACACTGCTTGCTTCAATCACATTCGTACATTATACTATATAAACTTATTATTTCAGTCATGCAACGATCTCTACAACATCAAGCCGCTTCGCCGAAGAGGTAGACAGAGAGGATGAACCGCAAAACCACTCTGTCACAATGCTGTGTGACCGAGATGTTTGGCAGTCTATCCTCTATGCCTACCTCGACGGCGAAGCGGCCTTATGATTTTAGAGTTTGTTGCCATTAATGAAATAGTAGGTATATATCAGAGGCTAGAGTACAAGACGATGTATGACAGTGGGACAGTGCTTCTATAGCAAACGGTGGCGACTGAAACGGTATAGGGTTTGTCGAAGATTTTGCACAACAAAACCTATCTCATTTCACACTGAACCGGTATGGGTTTTGGAAATACGCCAAAGGGTGAGCAGCAGGACCGGTGCCGGTGCCCATTCCCGTTGGCAGTATCCGGCACCGGTCCGTTGTAAAAAACGGACTGCGGTGAACAAGAGCTCTGAGGAGGTTTGTGTAACGCAAATGAATATAAATTGCAATCCCATATTTATGACCCTACTTACATTATTCAACACAGAGAGAGAGAGAGAGAGAGAGAGAGAGAGAACTTATTTCTTATTACTTAAAAACAAATTGATACTTACTCGGAAATTGTTTGAGTTTTCCAAACTTCTATGGAGCAGCCGTCCTCCATTATATAATCAGTATGTCGTGTTTTGTTGAATGATTAAAAAAAATTGTATGTTAATCAGCTAAGTTATTTTTCACATATTAAAAGTTCATTTACTTAGTTCCAGACCATATTTCAATTAGTTCGTCTAGCGTAGGCAATCTTCCGCGTTCAATATCCAAGTAACTGAAAGTCTTGCTACCACCCGCCAGGATCGCTCACGGCTTTTGCTCCGTAAATTCTCTCGTGAGGTATATATATCGCGTATTTTATAAAAACCCGGACATTCTTTTGTCTTTTGGCTTCAGACGGTTAGAAGAAGATGAGACTATTGTATATTAATTTTTATAAATTTTTCTTATTTGCCTTTCCTACAAACTACACACTTGGTTGGTTTTTTAAACGTTTGCATTTGATACCTACTGATATATAAATCTCCAATTAAGAGACTCGCGAGTTTCAAGGAAGATAAATAGAGAGATTTTGCCCAAAATCGGTTGGGCTATGGCATCCCCAGTTTGAGAACGTTGTGCGGCTGTAGAGAGTGAGCAGGGGAAAGAGGAAGGTTGGGAAATACCTGGCTATCAGATACAATCACTAAACTCGATGAGGTAAAAGTTGAGAAACCTGGCTGTCCTGATTTGGCTTATGAACGTAAGCCATAAAAGCAACGCTAACATTTCTATTCAGAATTATGGTCCCTTATCTAGTTTATTATTTATGATTTACCTAACGGAAAATTAATACGTTCATTAAAAGAAAAAAAAATTATAACACCAACCCTCATGTAACAGGTAATTATTTGCATATTTGAGGAGGGCATTTATAAGGAGATTTACAATTTACCATTATTAAAAAAATATATTAGTCATATGTAAGAGACGGTTCCATGGCAGTTGGTCCGGGGACAATTGATCCTGCGACATATCAAAATTGGCAATGCCATAGTCTCACTGGCTCCAGACGATTGGAAGCAGTTGGGACTCTTGCGTTATAGCCGGATAAAAAAAGTTATATCATATAATTTTTTTTTTCATTTTCGTAGGTTTAGTCTTATCCTCCGCCAAGACCTATACAAACCTCACCCCACAAGCTCGGTCACCAAACGTAGTGAACCACTTGGGATGACCTATCGCAGGGGTGTTGGTTTAGCCTTATTACTTGAAATGACTTTAGCCATGTTTGGTGACTATATCTGAATAGCCAGGTACATTTTCCACATCTCCTTCCCCTCCCCACTATCTTCAGCATTACACCGTACCGAAATTGGGGATAGTCTCACTGGCTTGAGACGGTTGGGAACAGTTGGGACTCTTGTGTTATATTCAGATAAAAGGTTATATTATATGCAAGTAGGAATCTTTAGCGGTTTTTTGCTAAGCCAACTGCACGTATAAGTATGTCGTATTTTGTTATTGCCGCATGCTTCTTCGGAGAGTCTAAATTATTGTTAGTAAAAATATTTTTTCAGCGGATTTTCATTCAATATTCCTCCAGATATAAGTATATCGACTTTGGTTGTACGGCCGTATATCCTCTTTGCATGCTTACTTGAAGAAAAAATCTTCTAAAGGATCAATTGTCGGCCAGACCAACTGTCGGAAGGATCAACTGTCGGTCGGACCAACTGCCGGAAGGATCAACTGTCGGAAGGATCAACTGCCGGAAGGATCAACTGTCGGAAGGATCTACTGTCGGCCGGACCAACTGTCGGCCGGACCAACTGTCGGCGGACCAAATGTCGCAGGATCAATTGTCGCCGGACCAATTGTCGGCTCACCGTAAGAAACACATAAAAAATTTCAACTTTGTACCTGCGTGTTTGCTTTTTTACGCATTTGTGAAATAAACTACAAAAAACGGTTTTGGCATTGGGTCTTAATTCACAGTAATACGGGTATGTACCTACTTAAGTTTGTCATCGCGAATTGAAGAAAAACGGTCTTACGTCATGTCTGACATCCTGTCACTTGTTTAATGCGATAAACAGGTTTAAACATTCCGAGATAGAAAATTACAGACCAATAAGTATACTGCCAGCTATTGAAAAAATTCTAGAAAAATACATCTCCGTAAATTTAATAAAATACCTAGAAAGTTTCTCCATTATTGATCCCAACCAATACGGATTTCAAAAAAAGAAAAGTACAGAAATGTTACTGCAGGACTTTTCGAATTACACAAATCAAGAACTCAATGATAAAAAACATATTCTGGTTTTATTCATAGACAACTCTAAAGCGTTTGATACTATTGATCCGACAAAACTATTACAGATATTGGAGGCGATTGGAATCAGGGGAAAATTACTAGAACTACTCAAAAACTATTTAAACAATCGACAAATTAAAGTGAAACTCTTTCAAACTTACAGCAAAGCTAAATTTATGTCAACAGGAGTCCCGCAAGGGTCAATCCTCGGTCCAACATTATACATAATATTTGTTTCACTCATGAATAAAATCTTCACATTTGTTAAACATTACGTTTATGCTGATGATACGGCACTAGTTATTTCGCACGAAGAATTAGAAATTGCAATAAAACTCATGCAGCACGATTTCTTATCCTTACAGAAATGGTCACATGATGCGGGTCTTATAATAAATTCAAAAAAAACTAAATTAATGCATATACGATCTCCACATGCCAAATATACCATCACACCTGTAATAAAGTCGCATACATTTGAGTGCATACACAATTCGTCACAGTCCTGCAAATGCGGAACCATTGAACTTGTACAAACATATGTATATTTGGGGATAACTGTAGATATGCACATGAAATGGGATACCCACATAAGCAACATCTGCAAACGCCTAAGAGCTATTGCGGGGCGAATTTACAAAATAAAATATTTTATGCCCATTAGTACGCTAAAAATAATTTATTTGTCACTAGCGGAATCCACTATCAGATACGGAATAACATCTTGGGGAAACTCGTGCAAGACAAATATAGGTTATATTCAAACGATTCAAAACTCTTTGACTAAGCTCTTGGTAAGCAAAAGTGTTTATGCACAAAGAAGGGACATAAAATTACTATATGAATCAGTTAACATATTACCTGTGCGAGGAATATTATGGTTTAAAATTGTATGCCAAAACCTATTGTCGGACTCAATTTACAAAGAAAAAGTAGATCATGAACATGGCACTAGATTTAGTAAAAATGAGGGTTTGTCCGTTCCGAAAATTATAAATAAATACGGCCAACGGACATTCACTTATCTTGTCCCCACCATATTTAATAAGATGCCGATGAATTTCAAAATCGAATCCAATTGCCCCACTGATCTCAAAAGAAAAATTAAAAAATGGCTAATGGGTCAAAACTTTTTGTACTGATATTGTTTGTAATCTTATGTATAAATACTATCTATAATTAATTTAATCTATCAGTAATTTACCTGTGTTATATCTGTCTGTCTGTATATTTTATGCTTTTGTATTGTAGGTACTTAAAAGTTATTCTTCTGGAACTATTTTGCTATTGTGTTTTCTTATAATATTTTATGTTTTAGTGTTTTATTAATATTGTCAAATTGACCTGCTGACAAACTGCCTTGGCAGTTTAGCGGGTGATTAAAATGAAGAATAAAAAAAAAAAAAAAAAAATAAATCATTATTTGAGAAAATTCATAAATTGCTATTTGCTATATTTGTACCTCCTCGATCGTCGCTTTTTTTATCAAGTAAATGTAGGACTTAGGTACGAGCCTGCATTTATTGCCAGGAAATTGAATTTGATTCGAGTTTGCTGAGGACAGTCATTTCCGTTTTGATTTGTATGTAAAGGCGAGCCGGTATTAGGTAATTGGGTAATTGGGCTTGCGAAATATCTAAAAATATCACCATTGTTTTTTTACAATAGAAAATAGGTATTTATTATTAGGCTAGTCATCGGGTCACGTTCAACTTGTTAACTTCCGTTGTAAATTCCATATTTGTGACAACTGATGTTCTGCCGTGCTGCAACTAAGCTATGAAACATTTTTAATAAGGTAAAAACATAAAAAAAAAAGATTTGGCAAAATATTATTTTCTTGTTAGTTAGTCGACATCATAACAAGATTTAAAGGTTAAGTTAAATCTGATTTTGACTTTTTTTGGTTGAGAACGAACCGGCACAATTATTGTAAATAAAATATATTTACAGAAATTTAACACTTCGACCTGTGTCGCGAATAATCACTGTACACTAATAAAAGCTTTTTTTACGTGAGTACTGCGTACAACTGCTCCCAACCGCCTGGAATCAGTGAGATTATGGCATCCCCAATTATTGGGGTATGTTGTGAGGCTGAAGGTGATGGGAAGGATTTGGGAATAAATGATGGTCGGGAAGTACTTGGCTATTCAGACAGACCAATCTGGTAACCAAATATGTAAGATAAAATTTACTCGCGCTCGTCGAGAAAAAGTCTAGTGACCCAACCTCTGGTCCTTCTCCTGTTTTTTTCTCACATTTCCCTCACCCTATTTCACGGTACTCATCCCTCTGGGGATATTATCTACGTCGCGATTACAATAAATTTCTCCTTGAATCCTTCGTCGCATATAATATGCCCATCACAAGCAATGGGCGCATGCAAACTAAGAAAGTAAGGCATTTATTTGTTGGTTATTAAACATACCCTTTTAACATTATTGTAGGAAAAGCTTTTTTATTTGCATTTTTAATAAAAGTTTTAGTGACGGGGCAACGCAGGCCACGTAGAGCAGATCAGATAAAAGCAGAGCAGGGCAGACATTTGTAACGTATGAACGTGTATGAAACACTCTGCGAGGCAGGCAGGTGCCGCGCAGATACGCGTCAGCTCTGATCTGCGCCGGGTTTTGGCCGCGACACAAATTCTGCGCGACACGTGCGCAGGCGAGCAGTATTTTCCATGAGAATCTCACTTCAGGTATTTGGCTTTGAAAGACTGTCAATAGTAATTTATGAATTTCAAAGTCAGAATCGGGCTCGGAACTCGACATTTTCACAAACGACCAGCGCCCAAGCAGGTACAAGCTGAACTATGCTTTGTGTCCTGCGTCGCAGCATATGACGGTCACTGATTTCTGAGTCGTCTGTCATTTGTCATGTGACATTTCTGCTCTGCTCTGCGCGGCTTGCGTATCAGCATACGCCCAACCTTAACGTTGAAAATCACATCAAGAGGATTTGCAACACGGTATCAATTCTACGGTTCCATGTCAACTCAACACCTCCTTGAAAAGTCATAAAAATCTATGAAAAAAATAATTCTAAATTAGCCGATAACCCTAACCTAACATAACCTATTTAACCAATTTTTAATATATATTTTTTTATCACTTTAAATAACTTATCTGAGATGGTTCTGAGTTGGTTTCATTCCGACTTGGCCGGTCACCCAATTCTACAAACTGAACACAAACTTCGTCACAACGCACACATCTGCCCTGATGATAGACCCGGTTACGCCTTTCGGAACATTGGTTAAAAAAGGAGGAAGAGCAACTCGGCATAATACCCTAAAAATAAATCATGGTAATACTTTTGGCCGTGAAAATCTCAAATCTTACTTTTAACAGTGGTTTTTCTTTGGACTCGTGAACGAAAAATATGATGTAGAAGTGGATAGAAGGAGTGAGTTTCATGTTTTCCTGGGATAACCCAGGAAAACATGAAACTAGCGTATCAAATGCTTATTTATCCTTTCTGCCTATGTTTATTTCGCTTTCCTTGTCCTGTTTGCCAATGTTTTAGGATGATTTGCATGTCAGGCTCGGCGCACCTACTTCTACTGCCTAGCTACATACAATAAGCTATGCTGGGCTGGCTTCATGGATACCACGCGGTACTGTCGATGATAGATAACTGATATCAAACGTATCGAAATCGCAGAAATCTGTTAATGATTTAATATCAAAGATAAAGGGATATCATACTCTCTTGCTTTAAACGTCCCCCTACCATTTTTTGCATGTAGTGCATTTTGTTTCTGGTCTAGACAGCACGGAGTTATTAAATAAAGTAATTTAATTAAAACTAAAATTCAAATTCAATCAATATGTGCGACACTTTGAATTTAACAAGGTAGGTTACAAATTATTACCTTTTTTTACTTACCAATTTTATAAAACTTAATACGGTTTCTTCAAAAAACAACACTGAAGATTTCTTCTTGTGTTTTTTTATTAATGGCCATGAAACTTATAGTGTGGGTACTTTAAAACTGAGGAAAATAATTTCCGTCTGGGCCTGTGTCATCTTTGAAGATGCTGTGTGGAGGGTCTTTTTGAGGAGAGGAAGGAATGAACATTGGTCTTGAAGAGACCCATGTTGTAGGAGGGAGGAAACACAGATGCCGGCAAATCGTTCCACAGCCGAGCTGTTGAACTCAAGAATGAGTCGTAGAAACGACCCGTTCTCATGTGACTAATGTCAACCGTGTACAAATGTTGGGCGCGTGTTTGGCGTGTTTCCCGACTATGCACCGGTGCCGAAGGGATCAACGACGCTAGTTCCTCGGAGCATCTTCCGTTGTAATACCGGTAGAACAAAACACCGGTTTTTTAGAAAAAGAAAAAGATGAAGAGATATGTAATTACGAATGTTGGACAGAGCGCGCTAATATTTTCAATGACAAAATTGATGGGAAATTGAGAAAATGCCTCGTTTTAGAGCAAAAATCGCGTGGAAGGTATCTTAAACCTTAAGTATCATTTAAAGAAACATTGTAAATTTTTTCACAAATTAATAGAAATAGACTTGTTCTAAATAATTTTCGGAGCATACTTTGCGATTTTTTTCTATCGAGGTAATTTCATATAATTTGCGTTTCGGCGTGGAACGTACCTAGATATTATCTTAAAAAATAACATATTTTTTAAGAGCTTAAAAACTTCAAATGTTTAAGGGAGATATTTATTTATTTTATTTTAAATGCATACTTAGGACGAGTTGTTTCAAAAAATTTGATGGATTCATCAAATATTTGAAGTTAATTTTCACGTTCTGCGTAAGTTCTATTCAAGTTCTGTGATGATTTCAGTTTTGTGAATCAACTGGTCTATACTGATTTAATAACAGAACTTGAATAGAACTTACGCAGAACGTGAAAATTAACTTAAAATATTTGATGAATCCATCAATTTTTTTGAAACAACCTGTCCTTACAGTTTTACAAAACTAATAACAAGCATACATTTTATTTTATAGTATAATAATAGCGTTTTTGAATTTTCGAATATTTAGTAGAAAAATATTTATATCAGGGGGCAGGTAATTTAGTAACACAATCATTTTTCCGAGCGGCATTACTAATGGTAAGTTAGTTCTGCATCTTGGAACAACAAAAGTTCTGTGTCTGCGCGCTCTTGTGAAGTTGTCGGGGACATAAAACTCAAATTTTTGTTTTATGTCGGGAATACAGATGTTACCGTTTGGAAGTTTATATGCTGTTGTCAGCAAAGCAGTTTTCCTTCTATCGGCGAGGCTATTAATATCCAACACGCCGGACAAAAAGGCTGATGGATAAAACAAGGGATAATATCCGATAAAAAAATATATAGTTATAAATATCCTATTATAACTACTATTTGACCTATTTAAAAAATAAAAATTATTTCGTTTCTTTTAGAAAGTTTCCAAAATGCACTGTGACAATTCACTAATTAATGAGGCGATACGTTTTATTGTTTACCGTGAAAAACTATTCCGTTGAGTTTCTTTATTATTTTTAAACCTAATACTAAATGACCTTAGAACATTAATATATTTTCCGATTGATTTGTCTGTTCAAGGCTAGATAAAATGTTATTTGTTTATATTATGTTACTTGCCTTTAGGTAGATCTGTCCGTCAGTCACGGTTCCCTGGTTTGCGATGGCTTTATTTTATTATTAATATAATTTATTTATATCCATCACATGATGATAATATTATTTAGTTTTAAGAACATTCCGTGTCACGCTCTAACAGTTTAAATACAACAAAAGTATTTAGTATTTATTTATTTGATAACGAAATTTTTGAATGTGAAAATAATGCGTAGTTCGGTTCCGAACTCTTGACCTAAGTTTTATCAACGGGTTGTTTTCCCCATTCAGTTATCATGAGTTATTAGACCGATGAAGACCTTTAGGGGTCCTGGAGGTCCTTACATACGTAGGTAATTAATGGAGGTTTTAGTTCATTCCTGACTATTCACTAATCACTAATGCGTCCCTCCAATCAATAGTGTACGTTTACACCATAGACCTCCAAATTGATGCCCCATGAAATCTGGTAATCATTTCGATGGGCTGGAGCGCTGGAGGCAAACCACGTGACAATATTTTTGGCACAGGAGGGTTCGAGAACGCTTTGAATAAACTATGACATCAGTCGTACACTGACCACCGAAGAGCGCACATTGAAATAACCAGAAAATGAAAGTTCCCGAAACCAAGGCAAATGTTTGCAGCGCTGTCCATTGTGGGACGTGTGGGATTTTTCTGCGCAGGATCTGAATGTTCGTTTTTAAACAAAACGTGACGCAATTTTTTTTTGCTATCTTATTCCGAAGGTATTAAGAGGAACGGCTGCGCACCTTTTTCGTACAAAACTTACATTTGGATTTGAGGCCAAAATATTTGACGGAGCTGAATATTTTTAATACTTTACATCTATGTAGTACGGATATGTGCTTCTGTGTTTCAAATAATAAAATATAGGCCATTGGAGAAACCTATTTTTCACAATTTTAGAGACAGACAACTTTGGCAATTATTTGTGTGTTAATGATCATCAATATATTAATACGTGAAGCCAAAACTTTGTACCCCTTTTTACGAAAATTGCGCGGACGGAGGAGTATGAAATTTCGCACACTTATAGTTTATATAGAGGAGGAGTGCAGAATGTTAATATTTTTTTAAAATTATGCATAAAAATACATTAAATCAATTAAAAAAACATTACACACACTACCATTTATTTGACACACACAAACGCATCTTTACTCTATTGCTTATTGTTAAAGTCTATGGTCAATTTGTCTATGGTCTTACTGAATGTCAAATGTCAAACATAACCATAAAAATACCGCTCACTCAATATAATATTAAATCAAATTATGAATAAAAAATACATAAAAAACATGACAATTATGGTCGAATTTCGACCATTGGGCGAACACTAGTGATAATAATTATTGTAAAAATTATCTGCCCTACGTTCTAAGTAAATATAAAATAAAAAATACAAATTATTCAAAAAACTTTTAGGTGAGCTTAAATTTAAATTAGAAACACAAATTTGTGGTTTATAAATTTAAAATCGACCCAAAAAACCGTTTTTACAATGTTTTTTAAAGTTTTATTCTATATTTCATTATATTAAGATAGTAGATTTGGTCAAGTTTATTTTTTAAAAATTACCGTTAACTCACTAAAAGTTCTCAAAGTTGCCTCTAAGATCATGAAAAAACAATTTTTATAATAATAATTATTTTTAAATTATTTAAAATACAAATAAATAAAGTAGAAGTTGAAGAAGTTGCTACAACTTTTGACTAAAAAAAATAATTATTTAGTTATTTAGTTCAAGTTCTTGGGCCTCAAGTTATTAACCCGGCGAGCGTTAGGTTCAAATTTGTAACATCGAGCGTAAGGTTGGGTAATTTTCACCCGAAATTCTTACTTAGGTCTTTTTTTTTATTCTCTACTTATGATACATTAAATTAAATAATTTACTTATTTTATCTGTTTTCGAAGTAGATACTTGTTATTAGAAACTAGGAAAAACAGTTTAATCATTTTTATTTGATCCAACATTTTTCTTAGAGAATTCAACTTATGGCACTTAATTGTTCATTTTTATAAAAAAACTAAATAAAATCACAAAAAAATAGCATCTCTTAAAATTCTAATCATAACAAACACAAATCAGGCTTGAAAACTAATCAGACTTGAATTATTCGTCTTAAAAAACGGTAACATCGAGCGCTAGGTGGGTCAAACTCACCCGCCGACAACTTTGATGACGTCTAACTACCTTGCTGAGCAGTAGCTGACTAAATACTCGTTTCCTGTCACCTCCTTACCTCCCGGGTAATAATGAAAGAAAGTGTAAGGTGGTGTGAACGGTCCATTAAATTCGTGGTAGAATTAAGTGCATTATTGCACCTTAGAAATGGTGTTTTTGAGAGCATCATATATATCAAAAGGCCGCTAATTCCAAAAGCGTGACATTTGCATGAATGAAGTGTAATTGGTGAGGAGTGGTGGGAGCGAATTTTAAATGTTCCCTCTTAATATGAGAACAGAGTCCTTGTTCGCACAGATAACAAGATATCAATAATAACTAGCAGTTAAAAACCCGTTCCTCAGGTTTTTGCTGCTAGGCCCCGCCGGTGGCTTTTGGATCGGCTTCGCCCAGTTAGTGTTGGTGACCTTTTAATAAATCTATAATAGGAACCGGTTCCAAAAATAGCCCGTTCCTCGGATCCACTGTCATCCAGTGGTAGCTAGTCACCGGGACAAAGCAGGCAATGACGTCATATGTAATATATAGTCGCTTGATATTATTATTCACAACTGAGTATAACCGTCAATCTTTCCATATCCGGAGACATACTACAAATTCACAAATTCGTAGCACTTATATCTGCCTGAGGCGCGTCCCCATGCGACCTGCTAACGGAAGTGGCGACATCTTTCGACGAATTCTCGAACTCGAAACCGAATTATAACGTTAGCTTTGATTGAAACTTCACGTACACAGATGTTTATGTGGCACGGCGCATAGAGCGCGGCGACAAACATGCAATCGATGCCGGGTTTTGAAATTTAACCACGCAGACGCTAACCTATTAATACTGTTCGATTATATATCGAGTATATTTATATCAAGGTCGCAGCTGTAGCATTCATACGGGAGGTTTCGAAGCTAATAGGGGGGAGGTGTTCGTTCCTTGTGAAGGGTGGAAGTTAAAGATTAGTGGGGGAGGGGGGTTGCAAGGAGTATGCCTTGATTGATATTATGTTTCATACTAATAATATTCCTTCATTTAATTAGAATTCTATATTTGAAGGGAAGAAAAAGATGAGTTGAAACACGTCATGACAAATTGAGCAAAAAACTCAACATTGCTATTTTCCGTGTTTTCTTAAATATAAAACATGTACCCCTTACTACTAACTAGTTTTAAATTTTACACACGTTTTCAAAAAACATTTATATTCATTGTTTGTTTATCAGTTGTGTAAATTTTAAAACACGTTCAATAGAAAACACACAACGAACTCCACGACCGTACAGTTACAAAATCCTTAAAAAATAACTTTTGTATACAATTTTTTATAGGTTTTTCGACTAGGTATCATACTTGGCATATGCCCGTAATACGGTAGTCGTAATTACTTCAATAAGTAATATTTAGTACATCAGCAAAGGGATGGGATTGGGCGCGAAATTAAGTAAATCTGAAATTATGTTGCCTGTTGCATGCTGATTTCTAACAGCATGGAAGGTAATCTCTCGTATCTAGGATGAACGATGTATGTATGAAGTATGAGTTAATGATGAATGTAAGTAAGTCTAAACTAAAGTCATGGTATTTGAAAGAGAGAGTACGAAAACAATGTGTAACATAGTTGTGAATGATGAATACTTGGAGCAGGTGTATGTGTTTGTGTTTGTGGGAAGTGTGTTTACGAGAGACGTGAAGGCTAATAGAGATATTGAAAGGAGGGGAAACGCAGGTAACTCTATTTGGAGGACTGAACGCCGTTGGCGCCAACAAAAAACTGTCCAAAGAAGCGAAGCTAGCCGTCCATAGTGGAATGCTGGAACCTACCCAGATGTATGGCAGTGAGGCATGGAACTGGCAGAGGAAGGATGAAAGTAGGATGAATGCTGTAGAAATGAGATCCCTGAGGCGAATGCGTGGTAAAACCATGTACGATCGTCTGAGAAACGTGGAGATCCGCAAAGAATGCAAGGCAAGATGGAACGCTCAGATGGTTTGGCCATGTAGAGCGAATGAACAAGGAAAATAGTGTAAGGAGAATATGTGACGCAAATGTGAATGGTAAAAAAAGGCGGGGACGCCCGAGGAAGACTTGGTACGACCAAGTGAAGAGTCAAAATAATAGAAGAGCACGTATGATACAATGTATGCATGTGAACGAGGCAAGGAGTATGTGCCAAGATCGAGTTGTTTGATGATGGTTAGTTAGTTAGTTTAGTTAGTTAGTACATTTGCGGCACGTTCCAGATTGTTAGATACTCGTACACTCCCCTTTGTGAAAGATCACATTCACATTCACATTCAGAATTGAAATGTTGTTTAAAATGCCTTTAACGGTGTTTGGTGTGAAGATCTGAATAGTCGTATCTAATAGTGCAATAGGTACTTTCACACCCTCACCCTGTTGCTGGATGGAAAAAATCATCCTTCACATTGATAAAAGTGCTTCGTAGTCTCTCCACTCTTGTCTACTTTAGTTTTCTGACGGTTTCACTTCTACCGCGTGTGAATTCTCACTCTGATTTAAAAAAAAAATGTATTTCATTGTTGTTCAAAATCATTTACTTTCCATCGGCTACAGGGAAAACAAAGGTACATGAAGTATTCAATAGCTCGAATTGTTTAATAAACATGAATTAATAATATTAATTCTTCTCTGTTTTTTTTTACATTTTGGCGCGATCATGTGTATGCAAATCGATCATACCACATAATATTCACGATCAATACATTTTCACCAATGTTTATTATTTTCGAATCGAATAAAAATGTGAAAACGATAACCTTTTCCACTGACCCAAACCTCTGCGTTATCAAATAGAAATATTTCTACATTACTTCATTAACTAATCGTTATATTTGATGACCTCTTGCTCTCGGTTGGTGAGCCAGAACGCAAACGTACCTAGTTTAAAATACTGTTTTCTTTTACTTTTACCGCAGAGCCCCAACCATTGATAATAGAAATGACAGAAACGGGCCATGCACCATTATTAGTTTGATCGAAAAGTATCGCCAAAATCGTTCACCCACACTGCTGCAAATCGCATTATGCACAGCGACGGTGCTCCGCCTTCACTTACACATTTTAAAATTTAATATAATTAATTTATTTTACTTGTTAAATTATTTTAATTGTAATAATAATGCAAAAAATTCCTCGCCCATTGTACGTATACATGCTTTTTCTGCATTGTGTTATATAAATATGAAAATTTTATTAAAAGACAAATAACTTTGTACACATCACTTTATTTGATCCACACTCTACATGTTTCATGAATGTTCACCTCATCAGGAGTTAAAGTATATTTAAGTTTCAAATGAAATATAGATCATAGATTAAATACAGGGACAGGGGTAGAAAGGAGGGGGAGGTCTTTTTAAGGAGGATTTAAATATTAGTGTTTCGTGAACACCTCACTAGGAGAACCTGTGATGAGGTGTTCGCGTGTTTTCGTAGGTAGTATTATTATTGTGCATTGATAGGTTAAAAATATTATCAGTAAGATATTATTATAAGACCAAAAAAAAAATACAGATTGCTGATGTGTTAATGGTTTAAAAAATATTATGGTGTTTCATGAACACCTCACTAGGAGAACCTGTGATGAACGTCTTTGTAGGTAGTATTATTGTACATTGATAGGTTACAAATTATTATGATTAAGACCGTAACAAAGACCAAAAAAATCGAGATTGCTGATGTGTAGGTACTGTAAAATATTATGGTGTTTCGTGAACACCTCACTAGGAGAACCTGTGATGAACGTCTTTGTAGGTAGTATTATTGTACATTGATAGGTTACAAATTATTATGATTAAGACCGTAACAAAGACCAAAAAAAATTGAGATTGCTGATGTGTAGGTACTGTAAAATATTATGGTGTTTCGTGAACACCTCACTAGGAGAACCTGTGATGAACGTCTTTGTAGGTAATAGTACGTTGATAGGTTACAAATTATTATGATTAAGACCGTAACAAAGACCAAAAAAAAATCGAGATTGCTGATGTGTAGGTACTGTAAATGGTTTTAAAAATATTATGGTGTTTCGTGAACACCCCACTAGAAGAACTTGTGATGAACGTCTTTGTAGGTAGTATTATTGTACATTGATAGGTTACAAATTATTATGATTAAGACCGTAACAAAGACCAAAAAAAATCGAGATTGCCGATGTGTAGGTACTGTAAATGGTTTTAAAAATATTATGGTCTTTTGCGAATACTTCACCAGGAGAACACGTGCTGAGGCGTTCACGTGTTTTGTTATTATACAGTTACGTAGTAATTATTAAAATATAGTGCATTGAAAAAATGCAAACATTGAACGCATAGCTTTCATTGACATTGCTGCTTTGATATCCGTGTAGTTTGGTTGTAGTTTGACGACAGTCGATGAATCTAGTAAAACATGAGGATATATATTTTTTTATAATACAGCCAACGATTCCTTCAAAATCTTGATTTTCCAGACTCTCTTTGCACAAATTCTCAACGTCCTCCATTTGTCGCATGCGGATAGTGCATTGCTGCCACAATGTTCACCTGACAAAAATTCACTTTTAGAATTCTGCCATGTGTGAATGTCGTCGTGATGAAGAGGACCTCAATCACATTTTTTTCTGTTGCCCTATAAATAATTCATATAAAAATTTCATCAAAACCTCAAAAATAGTCTTAGCCGTAAAGGAGTATTTAAAAAAAATTGTTTCTTCATAGTTAAGTCATGAAAAAAACATGTTTTTAGCGGTTTATACTTATATTTTTTGTTATGTAAATAATAATTTTATTGTAATTCCAATACATAGAAAAGCTAGTAAAAGCTTCAATTTATCCGTAGCATATTTTTTGATGTTCATAATGTAAACCGATTCGTCGTAAAGATGAATCTAAATAGTATCTAAATAGGATTTCACGAATGGCTTCATCTTAAAAACTTGATTCTGGCTAGAACACTCCTTTGGGGTGTAAAGTCACAAAGGAAAAAAAATCCGCTTCTACGCCATATCTTCATTTGTTTCTATTAAAATACATGTATGGTCCCTATTCTGTGCCCGGAGCTAAACTCATCTGCCATACCTACAGCATAAATAGGTCGTTAGTTGGTAACTTGAATGGAGATCGAGGATGCCGGGGATATAATGTACGGATTATATTTGACGAGGGTCCAAGTTATCATATTTTTTCTAGAATCGCCTTATGATCCCTATTTGGAAATTTTGTGAATATGTTTTTTACGGAAAAACCACGGAACAAAAGTTTTAAAATCTAAAAAAAAGTCAAAATATTCTAATAGGGTTTACTTACGGCTGTCTGTACATGGATCAATGAGAAAAGGACATAGCGATTTTACAAAAAAAAAACCAATGTTTTTGCGATGTAGGTACTCTATAAATAGTCAATTGGCATCCACCTCCGACTTGTTTCGTTTCAAATTACACGCTTTGTTAATTCTTCATAATTTAAAAAAAAATATATAATGGTCCAAATATGAACGCGCATAATTTAACTTGGACCTAAACATAATTATTTGACCTTTTGAGAGAAATTCTTAGTTCCGCATGAGATAAAATAAATTACCACTCTTTATCCCACGCACTTAATTTAATAAGATATTTCATTCAGTGAATTAAAAAAAAAACAAAATTCTTCAAGTAATAAACTCCAGTGGGAAGTTGGTTTAAATTTTCACAACAATTTCCTAACGTTAACCGAAACCGTCGCGTCGTTTTGAAGCACCCAAGACCAGCCCTTGCACAATTAAAAAGAGATCCTCTTAAATACTTCATAGACCGTATAGGTGTAGAGACGTACAGTAGAATGTAGAGCAGAGGTTACCAAAATGATTTATATGGACCCCCAGGAGACGATTTCCACTCATTGAGGTCCATGTGAGTGAGGAAAAAATTTGGGGTCCACGATATTTAAATGGGGATACACGCGTGTGTATCAGAAGGCGTATCAGCATTCTAACATCAGAAAGAAATACCTGTTGCTTTTCCAGGTTTATGGATTTTATTTTTATTTTTAAGTAACACCTCACAAGACCCCTATTCGCACAGTGTAAAGACAGGGGAACTATATCTTCGAACTATACCGGTTTTTTGGCAACGTTGTGAGGCGGGCTAAGGCTGTAAGAAGGGATTTATTAATGCTGGTCTTGAGGAACTGATTATATGAAGGAGGAAAGACAGACTATCGCAAGAAAGTTTTGATAGCTTTTCCATGTTTATACCTTGTGGAAAGGCTTTAGCGCTGTAGCCAATTTTCTTACGAAAAACACGATTGAAGTTGATAGAATTATTAAAATTCAATATTCGGCAGGCAAGGGGTCTACAGAGAAAAAAAACGGCAAGTGGTCTACGGGAAAAACGTTTGGGAACCTTCAGTACGGAAGTATATATACATATTTTTATACAGAGCAGTCATTTAGTCGACACGCGATGAAAGATTTCCAGTTAAAATTTGGGTGGTTCTTTTAGATACTTTTTTTTTCTAAACTTGAAATCGATATGGCAGTGGAGAAGGAAATTGGGAGAAGGATGAAAGCAGACTGACTGCTGTGGGAATGAGATCCCTGAGGCTTATGTGTGTAAAAATCATATACGACCGTGTTAAAAATATGTGAAGATTCGGAAAGAATGAAAGACGTAATGGATAAGATTAAGAAACTTAGATCGTTTGGGCATGCATACCGGGTGAACCAAGAAAGAGATGTAAGAGAAATGTGTGACGCGGAAGTGAATGGTATAATGGGACTTTCAAATCCTTAAATCGGGGTCATGCTAAGAGTCAGAAAACAGAAAAGATAGTAACATACGATTAGTGGCGTTCAGCCCATACAGGCTGAAAAGCCATCTTAAGATTTCTGATATAATTTTTTTTCTGTACTCTTGGTTTTTTAATGTCATAATTGTTCCACCATGGGTCTTCGTTAAAAAATTGTTCCCACTTGGCGAAATTAAAATTTTTCGATGCGACCTGCTTTAAATGCCCTGTCCTTCGTTTATAATCTAACCCCTGTTATTATTTTTGGCTTAGTTCTTGAAGATTTATACAAATTGCAGTCTGTATTTAGTTCTAGAAAAGTTAAGTTTTATATGACTAGTATTTTTTTGGAAAAAATATAAAATATAATTTTGCTATAATTCTAATACTACATCCACTTTAGTCGTAGTTAATTGCATTGTCTTTATAAAGTTGCCCTGTTTAAACAAATCCTTCCATAGTTAAAATAATATACTACATAATACGTTGATGTGTTCCTACATTTATTCAGTTGACATTCCATTTGGGTTAGATCATTGTTTCCCAAAGTGGTCCAGGTGGACCCCTAGGGGTTCACGGGAGACCCGACGGGGGTCCACGTAGACGCGATAAAGAAAAGGGGGGTCCACGAACTGGTTTCATGGACCCCCACTTGCCCTATATACATATCCCATCCCACCCCCTCCATATCCATATCCTCCTCCAGATCCCACCATATCCATATCCCGTCTCATATCCCATTACGCCCCCTCCATAACAGATAACAGAGCGACTGGTGTACAGCGCACGTTGTTGTACCGGTTATGCATGAGATCTTAAAACGCCCAGCTAGGCAAAGGGGGGTTATGGGTGCACTGTAGTGGGATGGGAACATACCCCCCATCCCATATCCCATTACGTCCCCTCCGTCGTGGCAAATATAATCTCGAATACTGGTCCATTTTGCCCCCGTTTGAAAAAGCAGGGGGTCCACCGTGACCATTCAAATTTTGAAAGTGGTCTACGAGGAAAAAAGTTTGGCAACCTCTGGGTTAGATGAAAGGTTTGGAAGGAGAAGAGGGAGGTGGGGAAGTATCTGGCTATTTAAAAGTGGTCACCAAATGCGGCGAAATCCATTTCAAGAAACATTTAGATTATGATTGTGGTCTTATCGGGGCGATACTGATAGTATCACACTGCTTGTTGATGTTTGTTTAAGTTTAACTGCAGATCTTCAACGCTCACATAAGTGAACAAGGAAAAAAGAAATTTCCATTTGAAAGATTTGCGATAAATTTTATGACGAAGTTTTGAAAGTATAGAAGAACACGCACCACTGCCAATATAGAATTGTGTGGCGGTCTATCCTATCTGCCTACCATTATGGGGAAACGGCGTAATGGTTGATTAGTTAAATCAATCTCCACAAAGTAAACAAGCCTCATCCTACAAGAATATGATGTAGACACGCCACGACACAATAGGGTCATATACTCCTTTACGAAGTCAACCTCACGTACACGTACGTATACGTGACAAATCCCTGAAAATGTAGCCTGTAATTGGCCCTTCATTTCGGCTAGCCGAGGACGGACTGAGGTCAAAGTAGTGAGTAACTTTTCTATTTTCCAAACGTGTTTTTTCTCTGAGTTTCATTGAAAACCAATATTCTAAGCGTACTTTAAGTAAATGTACGTCTTTTCCAAAACATTGATCGTGTCGGTTTTTTCTATATTTTATCGGAGGTATTTCAACGTATTCATTTGTTTGCAGGAAAAATAAATTCCATAAACACATTTTTAAAACAAATTTTATCAACACGTAGGTAAATGCAATGAATGTATGTCTGAGATGTTACATGAAAGAAACTGCCTAGAAAAGGAGAAACAAATAGATAATAATAGGCTTGTTCACGTATCCGTAACCGTCTTCCATTCCTGTCAGTAGTCAATACTTTATAAATTATAATTTTATTATTCTATAACCATATCGAATATTAATTGCGATATCTTCACAAAGGCAAGATCGTCATAATAAGTCAAATGTCTATATCGGAATTTATTATTAGGTATTGTTTAATTAACATTTCATTGAAGTGGTATTCCAGTCTAGAAGCAAGAATTTTAGGTATTTTTTTACGTGCAAAAAAAAATTATATTTTACCAAATATTTATTAAACATTAAAAAATCAAACAAAAAAATTCAAAATTCAAAAAGTTACAGGGTGTTGAAGCGGGAGGTCTCAAAAAATGGCGCGCCCTGTTTGACACGATTGCAACCAACCCTCCTCTAGTAATCTAAAAAAAAAAAAATTCTTAATCCAAACAAATGCTGCTACGGCCCGAACTAAGGAAAAGTCAAAAGTCTTTTTTCGCAAAATGGCAGCTGTCTGAAATAAAAAGACATTTTTTTACCAGTTTTTTTGACTTTTTCGAATTTTTTTAAAATATTAAAAATTGAAATTTTGTTTTCGTTTTAGTTAGTGCGATAGAGTATGTATAAAGAAGACTCACACCTAATTTCAAGTAAATTGGTTCAGTAGAATTTGAGTTTTCGTATCAACCGTCTCGAAAAAAGTAGTTTCGAGAAACACGCGCTTAAGTTTTGCTCTATTTAGATTCCATCTAAATCGGTCGAGCTAAAATGTCTATAACTTTTAAAATAATTCGAATTTTGAAAAATCCTTTTGAGATATTCTTGAATATCGAAATATGAAGAATTTATTTTTATAGACTAAGATAGCCCCTTAAGTTTATGTAGAATGGGGATTTAATACTTCATTTAAGATTTAAGTTCGAAACATAAAACTGATTGATTTAATGCAATAATTATATCCTGCATGTGCATAGAAAGGATTAACAAAATTAAATTTCTACAAAAAAGAACTAGCACGACTAGAACATTTTCAATAACTTGTATATGATTCTGTTTAATCACCTTTATCCTTGTTGTAAAATCAAATTCTTCGTGTAGCTGTTTTTCGATTGCGCAATCAAAATATTGTATATTATTTTCCAAATATTATTTTTCAATGTTATCAAAACAACAAGAATGTCTTACACATATTTAAGATGTTTTTAAATGAATACCTCCCGAAATTATAATTCATCGTCTAGAAAAATAAAATCTGGTGCTTACCGCCAACTTATAGTTGAAAAAACTGGTTATAAAGTTTTAAAATAGTTGTACGTAAAATATATTAATGGTGAGGTATTGTTTTTATTAATTTTAAATATAAAGAACTTACATTCCAATGGGTCTGTCGGAGCCAAAAAGTTATTATCGTTACGATTCGCCGGAAATGATTAAAATGTGAGTTTTGAGCAAACAAAATTTTTTAGGGTTGTATACCGCCTTAATATGCTCCCTCTTGCAATAAACACCATTAAAAAAATAAAGAAGCATTGAGATATGAATTGTGGACATGGGAAGGAGGAATTTAGATGCAATTTTGCAACCAAACAAAGATTAATGCTTTTTTGTGTTTTCTTCTAGATATAACTTTATAGTTTTCCTCTTGTCAATTTTAACATAAATATTCAAACCTTAGAGTAACAATTCAAACACGTTGTCACGTACAATGTGACCTTAGAACAGACAGTACCCCAGACAGACAGTACCCCAGTAAGGACACATTCTTTTCTTAAAATTGTAATAAAAATAATAAATAAATAAAAAAAAATTACAATTGTGTTGACCTGGGGTTATTCACTTCTACCAACGTTACACGAATAAACGCATATAATAGTATATATAACTAGCTAGTAAAATAGGTTAACTAAGCAGATAGGTACCAGATTTTAAAGATTTATCCAAAATGCTTCGTTTAAAAATCAATTCTTTGAAACGCGAACATAAAAAACCGATTATAAAATTTCGGTTTTTCAGACTCTTTTTAAATTTTAATGGAATGTAAAATCACAAAGATTAAATCGAAACACGAGACATCTATATTCTGAAAATAAAGTTTGCATGATATTTATTATATTTTCAAAATTTTCTAATAATATTTCAAATAATATTTTCATATAACATTTTCTATTCCAAAAATAACATCTCAAAACCAACCACACCTAATACGTAAATCATGTGAAATTGACACTTAAATCCACGTATCAATTTCCATATGCGTGACAAACGGTGGGTCATAATTTACGGAACATTAAATAAATTTAACGGTATTCCAGTATATTTGTATTACATCGATTTCGTTCTAATTTTCAATTTTTATGTTGTTTAATAAATAATACAGTTTATTATAATCTAATGCAATGGGATTGAAGAGGACAGCTGAGAGAGAGACAGTATAATATAATATCATACTATTATTAAATATATTGTAATGGGATTGGAGAGGAGAGCTGAGAGAAAGACAGTTTATTATACCTATTGTAATGAGATCGGAGAAGAGAGCTGAGAGAGAGAGACAGTTTATTATACCTTTTGTAATGGGATTGGAGAGGAGAGCTGAGAGAGAGACAGTTTATTATACCTATTGTAATGAGATTGGAGAAGAGAGCTGAGAGAGAGACAGTTTATTATACCTATTGTAATGAGATTGGAGAAGAGAGCTGAGAGAGAGAGAGAGAGAGAGTGTTTATTATACCTTTTGTAATGGGATTGTAGAGGAGAGCTGAGAGAGACAGTTTATTATACCTATTGCAATGAGATTGGAGAAGAGAGCTGAGAGAGAGACAGTTTTTTATACCTTTTGTAATGGGTTTGGAGAGGAGAGCTGAGAGAGACAGTTTATTATACCTATTGTAATGGGATTGGAGAAGAGAGCTGAGAGAGAGAGACAGTTTATTATACCTTTTGTAATAGGATTGGAGAGGAGAGTTGAGAGAGAGACAGTTTATTATACCTATTGTAATGGGATTGGAGAGGTGAGCTGAGAGGAGAGCCACCTCCCTGGACTCTTTACTCGTGAGGCCCTCGGGGAGCTAATGGGGAGGAGAGCTGAGACCACCTCGGTGAAATCTTCCCTTGTGAGGCCCTCGGGGAGCTAAGGGGATTGGAGAGGATTCTTCTTGACAAGGGAAGGGAAGGGTCACAACGTGGTCCAGGAATTAAGGGGAACGGCTACGCAGCCCTTTTCATACAAAATATAATTGTGGATTTGATGCCAAAATACTTATTGTTTAATACCAAACTGATTTTTTTTTTCAAAAGGTATGGCAAATATCTAGTATCGATATGTACTCTTTTATTTATTTGTTTTAAATTATAAAATATTGGTATTTGAAGAGTTATTTTTTTATGATTTTAGAGGCAACTTTGGAAATTATTTGTGAGTTAATGATAATTATGTAAAACAATATTTTTGCTCTATTTAATATTCAAATATGACCGATTATACAATAAAAATGATTAAAAAAAAACTTTGATGTTCGTGTGTCAACATCAATGTGTCGTACGTAAATTAAAATTTCTGCTAAAAGGAATTCCTTTTGTTTGATGTTCAATATGTTGAATATATTTTCATTATAGTAACTCTTATAATAACTTATATTAACACTTATAACTATTATAGTAGATAGAATAAGACACTTTTTTAATAATCATCGAACGGTATTAATAGGGTAGCGTCTGCATGCATGCCTGACGCCACGCCGTACGCGCCGTGCCACAAATAACATCTGTGTACGTGAAATTTTAAACAAAGCTACCATTGTAATTCGGTTTCGATTCAAGAATTCGTCAAAAGATGTCGCTACTTTCGTTAGCAGGTCTCATGGGGACGTGCCCCTGGCACAAGTATAAGTACTACGAACTTGTGAATTTGTAGTATCTCTCCGGATATGAAAGATTGACGGTAATACTCAGTTATAATAGTGTCAAGCGGCTATATATTACATATATGACGTAATTGCCTGTCCTAGTTACTTTGTCCCGGTGACTAGCTATCACTGGATGACAGTGGATCCGAGGAACGGGCTATGTACGAAAAAGGCCGCTCAGCCGTTCCTCGTAATCACGAAATGTAAAGTAAACAGTTCTGCGCATACAATTAATTTTGTAATGTTCTGCGCATCACAATTAATTTCGTAACCTACATAATATATTAACTTGCTCTCTACTAATCCTGGTTTAGAAGTCATATAAGTACACTGCGGTGTCTGTTTGGCAACACACTCGGAGAGAGGCAGGTGCTTGTTAAATCCATGCGACTATTTCCTCGTCTCATTCCCTTGACGGAAAATCGATAAAACATTTCCTACTTCTGGAAACAGAGTTTCGTTCTGGAAGGAGAAATACGACCTTACTACGACGGCTTAGGTTCTGTAAATAAATAGTTAATTATTCAAAGCATCGTTTATTCATGTTATAATTGTGGGTCGTTAGCGTGCTCTAATAATACTTCAGAACAAAAAGGAGACATCAATATTTTTTAGGAAACATTTTTTGTACGGTGTATTAACATCGAAACAGCCAGACTCGCAACTCCTACAAATATGTCGGCACTAAAAATATGCAACTTGAAATTTTTAAAATTCGAATACAAGAAATAAATGATTTTTTATTTTATTTTAGTTATTTGTGCATTTAGGTTTACAAAATACTATTTTTCATAATAATTACAATAAAATTTGAACAAACAAACAAATTTTAATTTTTACATATAAGAAGATTAGAGATTTGTAGTTTTGGCGTTAGTTATACGCCTTTGTAAAAAATAAAGCAAGCGCAAACATTTTCTGGTAGTTTTTTTTGTAAATTGATGATGATTCGCAAAATGATTCGATCTCGATAAATATATTTTTAAATTTGGATTTGAGGTTCTATGTTCAAAAGTTTGTATTTTCTAAGAACTTTGGTTCAATAAATATCATATTTCAAAGAAATACGATATTTAGCTAGATAGATTCTACCCTCAATACAAACTTTCAGTTTTTCTTTTTCAAATATTCTTAGAAATAAATAATCTGACACAAAAATAAACATTGTTTCGCTTTTATTAGGTTACTACCCAGTTTCATCCAAGTTTTTTTCTTCTTCTCGAAATGAAAACTAAGAATCATATTATATGTACCAAGGTAAATATTACGGCGTCTTTTACCTGAACTTTTAATGAATATTTTAAAGATATATCAGATCATTGTGAAAATGACATTTGGAGCTTAAAATAATACCGGGTGTGCAAATCACACGCGGCAGAAAACTAAATTAGACAAGTGTGGGGAGACTACAAAGCACTTTTTTTATCAATGCGAAGGACAATTTTTTCCATATTTTTGTCGTCGAATTCCAGTGCACCTTTTCCTATACATTTGGTCATCTTATTAGTATTTTTGTTTTCTTCTTCGGAGTCGCTAGATGTCGCTTTTTGTGTTTTATTGCCTGTCGATTTTGGAGTGGTTTGAAGATTGGATATTGATTTTACAAAAATATATTTATTTTTTGGATTTAATAGGATTCGCCCCTTGGTCTGCTGAATCTGGCCGCTAAGGTTATTCAGGCGCTTTATACCAGTAGACCAAAGTAGACTTGTGGATTTATCGTATTGGAACCGAGTAACCTTGAAATAAATAAACATTTTATTGCTATCTCATTATCTCGCAGGCTAAATCCTATAGATGTACGTGTTTGTTTCTTTTTAGTGTCACTCGCTTTCGTTTCATCGAGTTTCAAATAACAACGGTGCTAAAGAAGTTTTAAATAAAAAAAAATTGGTTGTCTGTAAAGTCGGTTTACGAACGATAATTTTACGTGATAACGTCATAAGAAAACAGTGATGAAAAATTGCGTCATAAGCCGAACCAATGCCAACATTGCAGTAACACTGAAGACCGGCTGTGGCCGAACGATTAGGCCGATCGTTCCTCCCTATCGCTTGTTCGGCCCTCACGCTCGGCTCAGGCGGAACGTGACAATGAGTCATGCTTTTTCGTGCATGCAGCCGGTGTTCACCGATTTATAAGACGTTATCACGTCAAAAATTCGCACATAAAGGGTTTTGGAAATTTCATGCCATTTGAAAAATTTTCTAAAAGATTAAAATACATGACTCTTTTCGTAGAAAGTGGTATTTTGTGGAATTATAACGTTCATGTGTATGAATCAATTCTATGACAATTCCTAGCTAGAAGTAGGTACACACTTCCTACGTTTGTAACTCCACGTACCTATCTCTAATCGTGACTAAAACCCGATTGCCAAATTTTCCGCGAAATTAGCGCGGTTATTGTCTCTTGTCCCGCTTCCTGGCTGAGGTTTTCGCTTGATAATACAAGGAAAGTATGTAATTATTGTCGCGGAGTTTCCGTTTTACGCCGTTTGACATATTTCTTTGTGTTGCTGACCTGCTTTAATTCTAAGAGCGTATTCAAGCAGAACATCATTTATGATAATCGTTTTAATACACCATTATTTGTTATTAAATTGACATAAAGATTTATCCAAATTAAACTTTTTTTTCTTGTTTAAAAATTACATACAACGGGAATTTTGTACTTGTCAGCAGGAGATTTGTTCCACGAGAAAGAATGTTACAACAACAATAAATGAAATAATCATAAACGTTTGGTATATTTATGTCATAAACGCATTAGGGGTTATCCAATAAATGGACCAGTTTCCCAGATTGAATAGTAGAAGTGGTAGGGGATAGCGGGTGGTAAATTTGGAGAATCCATGCTTCTCACACTGACAGTTGTACGTGCTTCGGAAACTCTTCTGATTTATTCGTGCATGCACCAGACTGGCCTACCTATTCAAAGACCTCGCAATTATATATATTTTTAACACAGGAATACCGATGCATTATTCATCGTTATGCGCAAGAATGCAATACTTAGAAAATGAATGCTAAAGTGTACGTGATCAAAATCTCGTGGGAAATATTGATGGTGGATTTAATACTGATTTTCCTGACGCCATAACAGGTGCTGTTACCAGGCGCGTTTCCAAGGGTTTCCGGAGATCCTACTTGCAGAATTTAATACTGCACCTGTCGTCGTAACAGGTGCTGTTACCATGCGCGTTTCCAAGTGTTTTCGGAGACCCTACTTGCAGAATTTAATACTGATTCACCTGATGTCGTAACAGATGCTGTTACCAGGCGCGTTTCCAAGCGTTTTCGGAGATCCTACTTGCAGAATTTAATACTGATTCACCCGTCGTCGTAACAGGTGCTGTTAGAAGGCGCGTTTCTGAGGGTTTCCGGAGATCCTACTTGCAGAATTTAATACAGATTCACCTGACGTCGTAACAGGTGCTGTTAGAAGGCGCGTTTCTAAGGGTTTCCGGAGATCCTACTTGCAGAATTTAATACAGATTCACCTGACGTCGTAACAGGTGCTGTTAGAAGGCGCGTTTCCAAGGGTTTCCGGAGAACCTGCTCACAGAATTTAATACTGATTCACCTGACGCCGTAACAGATGATGCTGTTACCAGGAGCGTTTTCAAGGATTTCCGGAGATCCTACTTGCAAAATTTGATACTGATTCCCGAGTTCCATATATTCAGTTCCAGAACATTCAGTTTTCAAACAGCTTGCGTGCCACCTATTACAATTTTTTTATAAAAATTTTAATTTTTCGAATATTACAAACATTCATTTTTGTACATTATAAGAACAATCGATCAAATTTGGTACACAACACAGGAACCTGTTTAAAATACTATAATTCTTACTACTTAGCACTTCATGTAAATTAGCAATTCATTAAAAATGAATTTTGATTGAACGATCGATGGTTTGCAAAATTCCATTCTCAAATTGTGACTTTTTGACAGTTTCGTAAGAGTTTTTGTAATTATTAAAAAACTTTTCAGATGTATTGTAATGTGGTTGTAATAATCCAGAAACCTTCGCGAGGGTGGAAAGAAGGTATTTTGAAAGTTTCAAAAATTTCCCATGCTTAATATAGCAATACATAAACAACTTACATACATATGTACATATAAGCTAGCATATTTTGATTTCTATATATTTATATAGCTCCAAAAGTTCGAGGAATGTGCGTTTAACAAGGTTAGCGTGATTAGCATCGCCTGACAAGCGTAAGTATTGTTGGATTTGTAATTTCGTGTATTTCTCCGGATACGGAGAGATTGACGATAATATGATTATTATTATAACTGGCAATTGTGAATAATAATACCACGCGTCTATGACGGTAATACTCAGTTATAATAGTGTCAAGCGGCTATATATTACATATATGACGTCATTGCCGGTCGCGGCTACTTTCTCCCAGTGACTAGCTGTCACTGGATCCCAGTGGATCCGCGTAACTGGCTAATTTTGGAACCGATTCCTAACGGATTTATAAAATGGTCACCAACACTCAAACTGGGCGAAGCCGAACCAAAAGCCGCCCGCAGTTCCTAGCAGCAAAAACCCGCGGAGTGGGTTTTTAACTGCTAACCTGTGAATAAATACATATCATGCATTATTTTTGCGTATTATTTATAATTGCATCATTAATGGTTTAGTAAATATTGCCAAACGTACATGTGTACAAATAGTACATGCAGTATAAGTAAATATATAATGAACATATTATTTATCTTTAATCGGCTATATTTGCATTTTTCAGCAAACACAAAATATATAATATTCCGGACACTGCGAACACAACAATCACACGAAGACGTGAAATGAGATGTGATTGATTTTTAAATTGTGTAGATAAATAGAAACAGGCAAATCTTAAATAATACCTTTTTGGGAGGCGGGTATGCGTACAGCCGCCCCTGAAACCATTTATTGGATAACCAACACCACAAGATGTTCGCTCCGTTTGGTGACTTAGTAGCGGTGCCCGGGTTCATCGGGTGGGGTATGTTCAGGTCTTGGCGGCAAATGCTCCCAATCCGGCCAGCCAGCTGCGTGGCGAGCCAGATCAGGAGAGGCCGGTTTGGGGAGATCATTTGACCTCTCCAGCTGGTCCCTCACGGAGTCTCATGAATGAGTTTTTTTTTCTCATTTTGCCCTGTTTAATTCATATTTGCTTTACTAACATATTTTTGCATTTTGTTTCCTGTTAAGCACTTGCATACTGCTTACTAACAACGTATGCAGGGACACTGGAGGTCTAGATTCGTTCAAAAATAAATAAATGTAGCTTCGTTTAACAAAAAAAATTAGTATCTTGCGAGAGCCTTGAAGGAGTAACCATATGTTACTTATACCAGGGCGGGTATGTGGTGGATAACCTCCAATGGTCCCTCTCGACCCATCGTCTAGCATACCAGCGGGATAGAAAGATTCATAGGTCCGGACTATTCTGGAGACACTGACTCCTAGACTCCTACCCACCCTTCGTTCCTTTTTCCTTCCAAGAACTTCCTCTCCTTTTTTTCCTTAAAAAGGCCCTCCACATATCACCCCCAAAAATTACATAAGCTCTGAGAGAAATTATTTTCTTATCATATCCTGGAATATCGCAGTCCCCTCTTACCCCGCGAGTGCCCAAAGATACTGGGTGTGTAGCTACGTTTATCAAATCCATTTACATTTAGATTCGCTGTTCAATTCGACGTGATTTTTATGTTTTTTTTTTTTTTTTTTTGTTATTGTTTTTGGGGTGTTATGCCGTGTTTCGCTACCTCCTTCTTTAGCCAACGTTTCGGACAGCGTTACAGTGTCCATCATCAGGGCAAATGAGTGATGATGGACACTGTAACGCTGTCCGAAACGTTGGCTAAAGAAGGAGGTAGCGAAACACGGCATAACACCCCAAAAACAATAACAAAAATACTTTTTGGCCGTGAAAACCTAAAAACATACCTTTATGTTTTCTTGTTCATTCTTCTGCTTCCAAACAAAATAAATTTTACAATAAAAACACATAAATTTGTTTTAGACCACTTTTATTTTATAACACTCTACCGGTTTCGGAAGACCCTTCTCCTGAAGAAGGAAGGGTCTTCCGAAACCGGTAGAGTGTTATAAAATAAAAGCGGTCTAAAACAAATTTATGTGTTTTTATTGTAAATTATGGCGAGCCACAAAGTTAATGCTTTTTACAAATATAAAATAAATTTTAATTTTTTAACGATCCAGTACACAACCACATAAGCAAGGATCTCTTAAATGATTCAAACGAAGATACGTGAAATCCTATTTAGATACTATTTAGATTCATCTTTACGACGAATCGGTTTACAGTATGAACATCAAAAAATATGCTACAGATAAATTGAAGCTTTTACTAGCTTTTCTTTGTATTGGAATTACAATAAAATTATTGTTTACATAACAAAAAATATATGCGTAAACCACTAAAAAAAAGGTTTTGTTCATGACTTAACTATGAAGTAATATAAGGAACATTTTTTTAAAATACCCCTTTATGGCTAAGACTATTTTTAAGGTTTTGTATGTTCTAACTTTTTTCATTCTTAAAAATTTTGCACGAAATAAATAAAAACTACTTTTTCGCTTACTGGCGTCGTGCAAATACGACGCGCGATTTTAAATTTTGTAGGCATGAGAATCGAAATATTTCTAGCGTTTATATTCCTCTTACGTATTCTCGACATTTCAATCTCACAAGTATTTTTTTCCTCCAAACAATATCTAATACTATATTTTTGCAGGAATTAGGTTAGTGAACATTCAACCGTTCCGTTGTATTCCAACATCTTGCTACTATTTTATTTGAATTTATCTTTTATCAAAAGCTTCACTAGGTAAATTGGTTTTTTATTAAATTATTTTTTGTGACCATTATTAATTTATTTGCAAACATTTTTCTCATTCACTCTTCTTGACATAAAACGTACTAACCGAATTAAATAAGAAGCATGCGTTTTTCACAATATCCCCTTCCCTATCAGGAACATGTTTTAGGTTGTTATGATTTCAACGACCTCTAAATTCCTATCAAATTAATAATAATATAATTGAGCTGAGAATGTCGCCATTGTTAATTTGTTTCATTCATCAAAACAAAAAAAATCAGATATATCTGGTTATAGGCAGGTACAGTGCGAGGATATCGATATAAATAGCATTTGTTTAAACGTGGACAGGAAAAAACACGTTCGTTGTTGATTATTATAATAAAATCAGTAATCACACATGTATCAAAATTTTTACATTCTTCTCCTTGAGACAATTTACTGTTAAAAATGGCTAATCTAATTGAAAATAATACCATTGAAGAAGGAGATAACACTAATAATCTAAACGAAAATATGAAAGAGAACAAGACACAGAATAATATAAAAGATAATGGTCGCAGCTGGGACCCGAACCCGGGACACCTAGTCTAACCGGGGCGGGCGCTTTTACCAATCGAGCCATTGCCACCTTCCATCAAACCGTCATAATTGTTAATCTCATATTTTAAAATTTTAGAATTAATAATATTATTTTTGACAAATTTTTTTCATATCATACCATATAATCATCATTTTCCATATCATTTCCTGAATCTTTAATATCCGTGTTGAAAACTTTCTGGTTTTTAAATAGGGGAAAACAGGACGAGCTTAGCTACCACGTCAACGAATCAGGCGTAAAAGAGAAATATTGGCAGCGTGATACATATCTCAACTTTGCGCGCATGCGCAGACTATAGAGTTACGTTCACAAAATAAATCTTGCGGTTCATTTTGAACTGGTTTACGGAGAACGTTTTAAAAATATTTATGATTAGTTTTAAGACAATGCTTTTTCCTACGTTGGATGTTGTGATATTTATTATTATTTATTTAATGCAATATTTAACATTTTTAAGTATAATCTAGTAATGTTGGCCTCACTGGGTGGCTTACTCATGCTGAGGCCCCTGTTTTATAAAACAAGATTTTATTTTTATTTTTTATACATATCAAATTTTGGTAAGAAAAAAATATAATGTTGGTGACTATAAAAAAAAACATAAAATTATGATAACTTTAAACTAAAGATAAAAGAAATGTTCAAGTGAAAATTAAAGTAAAATTAAAAATATAAAATTAAATAAAAAATCGGCATATATTATGTGTAGTGTCTTTGTGAGTGATGTGTGTTTTATATTGTTTTTGTGTGTTGCGTGTTATTATTTTCATACGTTTTATTCTTTCATGTTATGAAATTTCGGTAATGTTAACTTTTTTTTTTAATCCCTTTTGTTATTTTGTCTCTGATTTTATTTTTGTTTTCCTCAATTTTATTTTCAAGTGTAAGACTGTTGAATGCTTTATAGCATGATATTTATAGTGTCTTTGTCCAAAGCTTATATTTACCGTCGGAGTTTTTATGTTTTCTTTGTACGCTTGTCTAAGTGGTCTGTTAGTGATATTTTGTGTTCGTTGAAATTTGTTTTTTTTTTATCAAATATGTAGTTAAGTAGTGTTTTAACGTTTATTTGGTGTATATCTAGTACGTCAAAATTGTTGAATATTTGGTCTGTATCGGTCAGTCTATGTTTTTTAAGTATTACCTTTAAAATCGTTTTCTGCGTGATTTCTAAATGATCGATTGCTGCGTTTGTTGCTCCTCCCCAAACAATTATTCCATATTCTATTATTGATTATAGTGCAAAATATATTGTTTTCATTTGTTTTATTTTATATATGTTTCTTATGTTTAGGAAAATGTGTATTGTTTTGAGGAGTTTATTTGTGATTTGTTAGATTTGGTGCGTCCATCTAAGATTTTGGTCAATTACGATTCCTCGATACTTTATTTGTTCTGCTTTCTCTAAAGGGGGGCAATCGCAGATATTGGTGTTTATGCATTCGTGTATTTTTTATGGTATATGTGTTGTTTTTTTGCTGTCCCGTGCTATTTATACTGTACGTTATGCATTTTGTTTTCTATATGTTTAGTGTAAGTATGTTTGAGTCTAGCCATGTTTTCACTCGCGTGATTCCTATATTCGCTACGTTATATGCATTATTCCAATCCTTAGCTTTAAAGAGCAAAACTGTGTCGTCTGCATAACTAACTATTTCACCGTCTATTTCCAAGCTGCTAAGTTCATTTATGTAAATAGTGAAAAGAACGGGCCCTAGTATGCTTTCATATGGAACTCCATATGTGATCGGCGGTGGTTTGCTAGTATGGTTGTTAATTTTGACTTATTGTGTTCTGTTATTCATATAACTTTTCAATGGTTGGATTTCCTCGTCCTTAATACCCATGTATTCTAATTTTTTAAAAAGTGTTTTGTTGCAGATTGAATCAGGCTTTAGCTAAATCTAGATATATCGCTACGCATTTATACCCTTGATCTAAGTTGCAATGTATATAATCTATTGTACTTGCCAAAGCTTCTTTTGTGCCTCTTTTTCCTCTAAACCCTTATTGTTTATCCGAGATTGATTTGTTTTCTTCCAGGTATTTTATAATTTGGTTTTTTAACGCTCTTTCGAAAATCTTTGATAGCGAGTTTAACAATGTGATTGGTCTGTAGTTAAAGATGAATCTACACAATAAGCTACATATTATATTGTTTGTTTGTGCTTGTGTTCATCAAATTAAGTTTTATAGAGTTTCCCAGAACAATACATTGTGCTTGTGTTCATCAAATTAAGTTTTATAGAGTTTCCCAGAACAATACATTGTGCTTGTGTTCATCAAATTAAGTTTTATAGAAAATAGAACAATACAGCTTATTGTGTAGGTTCATGTTTAACGTCACAGATGTATGGCGCTTTAGTCATTTTTCCTTTCCAGTCGATATTATCTTAAAAAGTAACATTAACTTTTTAAGAGCATAAAACTTAAAGTGTTCAAGAGAAAAATGTTATAAATCGTTAGAAATTCGGAATGCGAGGACTTAAACTTCCGACTTTATTTTAGATTAGAGTATTGAGAGTTCCGTCTTAAGGGTCCACTATTCGAATTTCGACCGATTTCTTACATATCTCCCTTAAACATTTGAAGTTTTTAAGCTCTTAAAAAAATATATGTTATTTTTGAAGATACTATCTAGATACGTTCCATGCCGAAACGCAAATTAAATGAAATTCCCTCGATAGAAAAAAATCGCAAAGTATGCTCCGAAAATTATTTAAAACAAGTCTATTTCTATTATTTTACAAGTTATATTTGTGAAAAAATTTACAATGTTTCTTTAAATGATACTTAAGATACGTTCCACGAGATTTTGCTCTGTTTTAAACGAGTCATGTTTTATTAAGCTTTTTCGCCATTTTCGATGCGATTTCATCACTTAAAATATTAGTGCGCTCTGTCCAACATTCGTAATTACACATCTCTCCATCTTCTTCTTTTTCCGCCGAATAGCGCCGCCTTAAGTCAAATTGTACAATTAATTTTTCTGTCAGGCATATTGAATCCGCCTTCATGCACGTTTTATATATCTAATTTTCCAGTCTCTGCCCATAATACTATTATAATCGAGCTCTATCTTAAAATCTGGTTATTTCCGCTTCGACTGGTATTCTTAACTCTTGGCGTGCTCTGCTGCTACCTGGTATGGTTTGGCCGCGTTTCTTGATTGCAATTATCTCTCACCCGAGAAGACATGGCAGGTAATACAATGCAATTAGAGCCGTTCGCGGCAAGAACAATTCAATTGTCTCACTGCAATTAAAAATCCCGGCTCTCTGAGCCGGGATTCTCTTTGAGAATTCAAACTGGAGTTAACGCCACATACTTCAAGATCACCCAAAACAACTAAAGGATAAATTAATGTTTGCGTGATATAAAGAGTGATTCCTCTTTAGTTTTATTTTGCCAATAATAGGTTTTATGTGTTCCCCTCCTTCTCTTCCTGTATTTACAGTTTTAGACGAGGTATCAGTTGTATCTTTTGAAATCATCACTCCATTTCTGCAGTGGCTTTCCCAGTGACATTCTTCATTAGTCCTCTGTTACAAGGGTATTGAACAATTCGTTTTTCCTGACCTGTCTGTTTTGATTTATTTACCATTTTAATGATCGTGCCTTAGAATGGTCCGAGAGTAATTTATTTATTTTACTGTTACTACCTACCTGCTTCTTAGATCTTTGCAGACTACCTTCATAGATATACCTAACGTATATTTCTACGATTTTATCTTCATGGTACGTTGGGATGGGTAATTAAAAAAAAATGGCAGAAGTTTTGGTAGAAGCCCAGGTTATGTGACATTGCAAGATGGTAGGATGCACTTTTTTAATATAAGCTTGTATTTGGTATCGACTTTCGATAAGTCGTTAGTCCTGTACAGTGATATATTTCTTGATTGAGCAGCACTCTTTCTTGTACTGGTAATTGGCGCTATCAGCTACATCGATCCATTTTTCCATTGTTCACATCTGTAAGTTCGCTGTTTTGAGCGTTAAAACATTGTTGGTTTTCAACGACTTGACTATAAGCACTAATCTCCAAGAAGCAGGAGAGTAATAACGAAATCGTTTTTTCCGTGAATGTTATAGAAATCGTAACCGACAAAGATTGCTTAGCGAAAACATGAAGTTCAATAATAATTTTATTGTGAGATTTTCGCCCTGATGATGAGATGTCAGTGCTGTTACTGTGTCCGACACCGGTTTGCTTCAACCTCAAATAATATGTTCTAATTTTACCAAATTAAGAGCGAATAACCAGACAAAATCGAAATTAAATCAACTTTTAGACGTATTGACTCTTTTCCACAAAAAAATTATAAATTGATTTCGAAAGACTGTTCTTTTATCTAGTGAAGCTATTTTTTAAATTTTGAGAGAATATGTTTATTTTTAGTGCAATAAGGTTTTACCGTAGGTCGTTGGCAGATTTATTAAATTTAAAAAAAAATGTATTATACAACATACATTTCAAATCATATAATCATGCAGTAAAATAAATCAATAAATTATTTGGGAAAGCCACTTTTCAGAATTTTAATTTTAGTCAAAATAAAATCATTAAAAAAGATCCGTGCCCTCGTTTTGTGACGAAAATACTTCAGTTTGTCTATTTATTTATATGGTCTTATAAACTAATATATTAAAAAAATGGCTTATTTATTTTTCTTCAACATTATTGAAAAATTATAAATACCTATGATCAAACAATAATTACAAAAAGTACATAATTTTAATTGTTTTGTCATCACGAGTTTGAGCATTTTTGAATGTGGGTATTTATCAAAGCGCATTTGGAATGAAATAAAATCGATATTGAGTTATTATGTTAAAATGCTGGTATGGAGAATATTTAATCTTTCTCATCGGAACCGCCCTGTACCAAGGGTTGCAATCGCAAGATCATCGTTCGAAGAAATTTAAATTCTCGGTCGCTGGTTAATGGCTCTTATGTAGTAATTTATTACGTAATTTCATCATTTTATATCTCCTTGCTTTAGTTATTTTAACGCGAATTATGAGGGTAGCCAACAGTCATCAAAATAATAATTACGGTAACGGAGTGACTTAAAATTTACAAAATTTGGTTAACAACTTCCATTAATCATTCGTGTAAATATATTCATCAAATTAGAACACGATACTTTGAAGATTATAAAGTTAGCACCATTCATTATCTTTTTGACTTGTCCTAGGTCAAATATCACCCAGGTTTCATGTTAATATTAAAGTAAAGTGTTAAATAATTCACTGCAGATAAAATTGTCGAAAACGCGGTAATTTTTGTGTATATAGGTATATATTAAACGCGTTTACGTCAATAAAATAATCTGAAAACTCTCCGATAAATATACTTATCATTAATAAATTTATGGCATTCGTAGAAATTAATTAATGCTATCAACAATGGAAAAGAAGCTCTCATTTTATTATCAAATCTTTGTTTGTTTTGATAAAAACCTTCATTCACCTATCACAATTGTATTAACGTGCTAAATTTTGAGTATGTGAGTCCATATGACGTTTAAAGTCGAAACTCACCTGTGATACAACCTTGAGTCACCTTGGATTAAACAGCCAATCGCATGCGAGATTTCTCGGAGGTGTGTCGATTGCAACCTTTAGCTGTGCTGTTACAAATATTGCGTCAGATTCGCAATAAAACAGATAAAAATATAAACAGTGTTATGAGATAGTGCGCGCTGCCTCTTAGTATAAAAGCCAACGAATCCTTATGTACGTTTTCAGTATTATTTCGCCTCCTGGCTGTATTGTGCTGGACGTGCATTAGTGTTTTCTAGTTAGAGTCTTATCGGCATCAATCGAGCATTAAGATGCCTGTTTGTACGTGCGAATACATGGAGTTTGACGATGGTGAGATTCATAATACTGAATGTGAACTCAAGAAACCAGATTGCTCATTTGCCCAACAAATTCTGGATGAAAGACTACGGGGATATAAAGGCTACTTGAAACAAGTTAGGTTTGACCCTTTTTGTTTACTTTTAAAATATTTGTTTACGTATGTAGATTTATTTAGTCTTATGTGTATCTGCATACAAACACTATCCTTTTACTATCCGTTTTACCGATATTTCAACATCTCTTTCTCAACGACACGACGTAAATTAAATTGCGAACTGAAACTGCTGCGTATTAGAGCGATTGGGTATAGATACTTGTGATATTACCTTCTTCTTTAGCCAACTTTTAGGGTAGCCTTACAGTGTCCGTCATCAGGGCAGATTTCTAGATTGAAATAGCTGCCCGAAACATTAAAGGAGGCTAAGGAAGGAGGAAGCGCCACACGGCATAATACCTTAAAAACAAAACATTATAATACTTTCGGCCGCGAAAATCTCATATCATACCTGAAACTGTGTTGTTTTATTGGCCTGGTAAAACTGTTCGATCGCTTGTAATGTCAAATCCCACAAATAATGTAAAAATATTATTTTCTTCTCGTATGAGTCATCGTAGAGCTGTTTACTTCCTGTATTTTTAAATATAGATAGGATTATTTGTTATTCTGCTTTATTATTTGCAATATTTAATGTCATGGGCAAATAACATTCATATAAAACCTTCACAACTTCCTGAAACGAATCAATACTACATTTTCTCGATTTCCCGACTGGCTTCAAACGGACATAATATAATTATTTATTCAGCAAGCTCTATTCAAGAAAAAAATATTCCGAATTAAAATAATGTAAATGTTACCTTCATTGAAAATATTATTACACCACCTAAGCTATTAATCCATCAAATAACCATTATTCTAAAAAAGTAATTCCTAGAATCATACGATTATAATAAAAACAAAATTTAACAGCAAAATCGAATAAGTAATTCCTACGCACTTAACTTACACTATCTAACAACGATTTCACTAAAACAGTTTGCTAATAGTACCTACTTAACTGATATGTTTTTTTTCTAATCAGTTTTCTGATGACGCAATTTATTGATTACAGTTATATTTTGTCAACTAACCTTCATAATTCAACCGTTTTGCATCAGTTCGCGGGTTTTAATGTCCACAAATATTATAATTTGCCAACGCTGATGGTTTTCGTTTGCTGTGGAATATTGCTACCAATAATAATTAAGTATAAAATTATTCAGTTAGATTATCAGCTTAAAGGTTCATGAAAGCACTTTGTAATGTTGGCGTTTACAAAATAGTAGGCTCGGTGGCGGTCGATGACTTTTTGTATAAAGGATGCTTAGGATATACCTACCTAATATCAAATTTAAAAATCTATAGACTAGCTCATGAACAAGGTGCGATTACTGACAAAAATGGTGTGTCAAATTAGCTCTACAAATCCTTTATGCTTCACCTTAATTATTACAGTTCTAAAATTAATTAATTAAATAGATATTCAACGTATGAATCGGTTTCAGTTATTCAAGCCAAACTGCCAAACTATCGAAATGGTCACGCGAACAAATCTAATGCACAGAATAGCGAACCACGCGTTTTGATTATGCTATTCTGTGCACTATGCGTACGCGCATTAAAGTCGTTTTCTGCGCGTCGGATGCTCATATCGAATGCGTATCCGGCGGTATTGGAAAAAATAAACCGGTTAGTAGAGAGATCATTCAACTACTAGCCAAGTCCTTCATCATTGTGCAA
This sequence comes from Glyphotaelius pellucidus, assembly GCA_936435175.1. Classification (NCBI taxonomy): domain Eukaryota; kingdom Metazoa; phylum Arthropoda; class Insecta; order Trichoptera; family Limnephilidae; genus Glyphotaelius; species Glyphotaelius pellucidus. The sequence continues at coordinate 25,853,011 of OW386538.1, read as the reverse complement.
GAAATATTTTCCTTTTATAATGATGGAATTAGCAGGACTTCAAATATTATCAGATTATTGGTGACCCGGGAATGTGTCTTTGTTAAAAAAATATCTTTATATATATATAAAAATCTCGCGTCACGATTTTTGTTCGACATAAACTCCGAAATTTGGCTTACTGTACATAGGTAAGGTTTCATTCTATCTCATTCTATCTCAGGCTAAATCCTATAAATGTACTTATGTGTTTCTCTCTTTTTAGTGTCGCTTTTTTGTTTCATCGAGTTTCAAATTACAACGGTACTAAAGAAGTTTTCACTTCAAAAACCAAAAATATTGGGGAACTAATGTAGAAGTTTTCATATCGTAACTGACGGATTCAGCTTTTGGTAGTATACAATTGACCTGGTGACCCCATTGCGTTGAAACGGGATAAATCGGCATCCACTCGATGGTTTCCTCTAAACCAGTGGTTCTCAACGTGAGCGATAACGCCCCCTTTGGGCGTTTGAGACCTTCAGGGGGGCGGTAGAAGACCCAGAGAAAATTGGGGGGCGTTGGCAGATAAAAAATATGGTCTAAAAAGATAAACAAAATAGGCTAATCACGTACTAACAAAGCAAAGTAAACTTTAATATTGGTTAATTAATAGTTTTTGTTATTGCGTGTATTGTAATCATGTTATCACGTGTGTGAAAATTTACGTATTTCGATGATTCGGGAATTGGATGAAAATTGAATTGAAATATTCTATTACATTCAGGTCTACATTAAATTGGATAATACGATTTTTTTTAGTTTTTTATTGGAATTAAAAAAGTTAAAACTTTCGATTTCACGTAAAATGTCTCGTATATACAGGTGAAGTTAATAAAATAATCGAGCCTAATATAAACAAACTTCTTATAACGCATCAAATTCAACTTTCTCAATAGATAAGTTATAAATTCAGTCTCTTTTCAATCAATGTTAATAAAAATATCTCTATATGATTAAGTATGCGTTTTAATTGTTCTCACTGAAACCATCTTCTTCTCAAAATAGGATAGGAGTCATATCCTATCTTACGATTACGTAATTACACGTGTAATTACACGTTTAAATATAATCGTGACAATAGCTGTTTCAGATTCACAACGATAGATGGTTTGTAAAAGCAGTTGTGGGGCGCTACATTCTCAAAGGGGGCGGTGGGCAAAAAAAGGTTGAGAATCTATGCTCTAAGCAATCATCGCCGTTCTGCATTCAATGCCAGAGGCATATATTTATTATTGTGTATCTATTTATATATATATATATATATATATTTATACCCTCTCGTACTAAGTTGATCTTTCGTGACGGTAGACCAGTTTTTAGTTGATCCGTTTGCTCTTGTTGATCCAAGCGGATAAGTTGATCTATTACCGAAGCTGGCATACATATGTGGATCCTTATGGATCAACTTAAGTCATCGAGATTTTGCTGTAAGCCACGCCCATTTTTCGGTGGCATATACATTTTACACGTTTTGTCTATGTTGATCTTATATAATGACCAATCAGAGATGGAAGCATTCTGATTGGTCATAAAAAACATGTACCTATATGGAACATTACTGTTAATTCGTTGATCTAGTATATATTGCGCGTTCCAGGGCTACGACAGAGTTGTGAGATAATTGCAGGGCTGCCACATACTCTAAATTATGTATTATTATTATTTGACAATAAATATTTTCGGTATTACGAAATGCGGCAAAAATTTTACGGAGAGGAAAAAGACGAGGGAGGGGGAAGGCGGGAAAGGTGTAAGGGAACGGGGCGCACGGGAAAGGACATGCAGGGAGAATTGATTTGAGTGATTGAGTGAATGAATTAAACCGCCGCAGGGGGGGGGGGTATTGGGGGTATGGAGGGAGTGTAGGGAGGAGTGAAGGGGGTGTAGGGGGGGGTGAAGAAATAGCTTTAGTAAGGACTAATTGTATAATTGTAGACGAGTAATTCCATGGGAGTGGGAAGGGCGGGGATGGGTGGTGGGGGAGGGGGGGTAGGGGGTGGCGTTAGGGAGGGGGTAGGGGGGGGTGAAGAAATGACTTAAGTAAGGAATAATTGTATAATTGTAGACGAAGAATTGCAGGGGTCTGGGAAGGGCGGGGGGGGTATCAATCTTAGAATACGGAGTACCGCCTCCCCGGGATCCATTAACTGGTTAACCAACACCTCTGCCATAGGTCACCTCAAGAAGATCGTTGCGTTTGGTGACTAAGCAGGGGTGCCCGGGTTCATGGGGTGAAGTTTGTCCAGGTCTTGGCGGCGGATGCGTCTGGCCACCTGCGACGTGGCGGACCGGGTCAAAAACGTTTGGTTGAGGGAGGCATTTTAACCTTTTGAGCCTGACTCTCTCGACCCATCGACTTGCAACTCTGGCCCTATGGCACCAAACAGACTGAAATTTTGGATTCTTACTTAAAAGCACGGTCTGTACAAGAATCAATCAAAAAAAATCTTCCAAAAGTATCTCATCGTTCGTAGGTATAAGTTTTTACAATTGCGATCGGCCACAACTTTGGCCCTATGGCACCAAACAGATTGAAATTTTGAATTCTTACTTAAAAGCACGGTCTGTACAAGAATCAATCAAAAAATCTTCCAAAAGTATAATTTTACTAACGAGAGTTTTACGCTGTATATATTAGTTTTTTTTTAGCAAATACTCAATAATTTGGGCCATCATCCACCAAACAGACTGAAATTTTGGATTCTTACTTAAAAGCACGGTCCGTACAAGAATCAATGAAAAAATCTTCCAAAAGTATAGTTGTTAGAAAAGTCATCGTTTTTCAGGGCACGTTTTACACTTGGAATCGGTCACAACTCTAGCCCTATGGCACCAAACACACTGAAATTTTGGATTCTTACTTCAGAGCACGACTTGTACACGAATCAATAAAAAAATCTTCCAAAAGTATAATTTTACTAACGAGAGTTTTACGCTGTATATATTAGTTTTTTTTTTAGCAAATACTCAATAATTTGGGCCATCATCCACCAAACAGACTGAAATTTTGGATTCTTACTTAAAAGCACGGTCCGTACAAGAATCAATGAAAAAATCTTCCAAAAGTATAGTTGTTAGAAAACTCATCGTTTTTCAGGGCACGTTTTACACTTAGAATCGGTCACAACTCTAGCCCTATGGCACCAAACACACTGAAATTTTGGATTCTTACTTCAGAGCACGATTTGTACACGAATCAATAAAAAAATCTTCCAAAAGTATAATTTTACTAACGAGAGTTTTACGCTGTATATATTAGTTTTTTTTTAGCAAATACTCAATAATTTGGGCCATCATCCACCAAACAGACTGAAATTTTGGATTCTAACTATAAAGCACGGTCTGTACAAGAATCAATCAAAAAATCTTCCAAAAGTATAATTTTACTAACGACAGTTTTACGCTGTATATAAGTTGTTTTTTATTTTAGCAAATACTCAATAATTTGGGCCATCATCCACCAAACAGACTGAAATTTTGGATTCTTACTATAAAGCACGGTTTGTACAAGAATCAATCAAAAAATCTTCCAAAAGTATAGTTGTTAGAAAACTCATCGTTTTTCAGGGCACGTTTTACACTTGGAATCGGTCACAACTCTAGCCCTATGGCACCAAACACACTGAAATTTTGGATTCTTACTTCAGAGCACGGTTTGTACACGAATCAATCAAAAAATCTTCCAAAAGTATAATTTTACTAACGAGAGTTTTACGCTGTATATATTAGTTTTTTTTTAGCAAATACTCAATAATTTGGGCCATCATCCACCAAACAGACTGACATTTTGGATTCTTACTTAAAAGCACGGTCCGTACAAGAATCAATCAAAAAATCTTCCAAAAGTATAGTTGTTAGAAAACTCGTCGTTTTTCAGGGCACGTTTTACACTTGGAATCGGTCACAACTCTAGCCCTATGGCACCAAACACACTGAAATTTTGGATTCTTACTTCAGAGCACGGTTTGTACACGAATCAACAAAAAAATCTTCCAAAAGTATAATTTTACTAACGAGAGTTTTACGCTGTATATAAGTTGGTTTTTTTTAGCAAATACTCAATAATTTGGGCCATCATCCACCAAACAGACTGAAATTTTGGATTCTTACCTAAAAGCTTGGTCCGTACAAGAATCAACCAAAAATCTTCCAAAAGTACAGTTTTAAGAAAACTCATCGTTTGGAGATATTTGTTTTTACACTTGCGATCGGTCACAACTTTGGCCCTATGGCACCAAACAGGACGATTATTTTGGATTCTTACTTAAAAGCACAATCTGTACAAGAATCAATAAAAAAAAAATCTTCCAAAAGTATCTCATCGTTCGTAGGTATTAGTTTTTACACTTGCGATCGGTCACAACTTTGGCCCTATGGCACCAAACAGATTGAAATTTTGAATTCTTACTTAAAAGCACGGTTTGTACAAGAATCAATCAAAAAATCTTCCAAAAGTATAATTTTACTAACGAGAGTTTTACGCTGTATATATTAGTTTTTTTTAGCAAATACTCAATAATTTGGGCCATCATCCACCAAACAGACTGAAATTTTGGATTCTTACTATAAAGCACGGTCTGTACAAGAATCAATCAAAAAATCTTCCAAAAGTATAGTTGTTAGAAAACTCATCGTTTTTCAGGGCACGTTTTACACTTGGAATCGGTCACAACTCTTGCCCTATGGCACCAAACACACTGAAATTTTGGATTCTTACTTAAGAGCACGGTTTGTACACGAATCAACAAAAAAATCTTCCAAAAGTATAATTTTACTAACGAGAGTTTTACGCTGTATATAATTTGGTTTTTTTTAGCAAATACTCAATTATTTGGGCCATCATCCACCAAATAGACTGAAATTATGGATTCTTACCTAAAAGCTTGGTCCGTACAAGAATCAATCAAAAATCTTCCAAAAGTATAGTTTTAAGAAAACTCATCGCTTGGAGATATTTGTTTTTACACTTGCGATCGGTCACAACTTTGGCCCTATGGCACCAAACAGGACGATTATTTTGGATTCTTACTTAAAAGCACGGTCTGTACAAGAATCAATCAAAAAAATCTTCCAAAAGAATAGTTTTTAGAAAACTCATCGTTCGTAGGTATTAGTTTTTACACTTGCGATCGGTCACAACTTTGGCCCTATGGCACCAAATAGATTGAAATTTTGAATTCTTACTTTAGAGCACGGTTTGTACACGAATCAATAAAAAAATCTTCCAAAAGTATAATTTTACTAACGAGAGTTTTACGCTGTATATATTAGTTTTTTTTTAGCAAATACTCAATAATTTGGGCCATCATCCACCAAACAGACTGAAATTTTGGATTCTTACTATAAAGCACGGTCTGTACAAGAATCAATCAAAAAATCTTCCAAAAGTATAGTTGTTAGAAAACTCATCGTTTTTCAGGGCACGTTTTACACTTGAAATCGGTCACAACTCTAGCCCTATGGCACCAAACAGATTGAAATTTTGAATTCTTACTTAAAAGCACGGTTTGTACAATAATCAATCAAAAAATCTTCCAAATATATAGTTGTTAGAAAAATCATCGTTTTTCTGGGCACGTTTTACACTTGGAATCGGTCACAACTCTAGCCCTATGGCACCAAACACACTGAAATTTTGGATTCTTACTTTAGACCACAGTTTGTACACGAATCAATAAAAAAATCTTCCAAAAGTATTATTTTACTAACGAGAGTTTTACGCTGTATATAAGTTGTTTTTTTTAGCAAATACTCAATAATTTGGGTTATCCTAGAAAAACTATTAAGTTATCGATCTGCATTAAAAGAATTAATATCGCATTTCTCTTTTCTTAATATTAAATAAAAAAATATATATTTCACTAATGAAAATTGTCTACTTAAGTTTTCTGAAGGTTTCACTTCTACCGGTACCGAAGGATTTATTTAATTATGTATTTATTCATTATTAATTACTTATTGTACTTAAATAAAATAACTTAGTACTAGAATAAATTAATACTAGAAATACTCCGCTTTCTTGTAGTTGGACTCGGACATGTTTCTACATGTTTCCTTGTGTAGAGCCGTCACAAAGAGGAGACCGAATATACTATCTTATTCTCTCGCAAGGTAACTCTTATTAATGGATGTTTTTGTCTCTTTTTCGCTATTTTTCGTTTCATTGAGTTTCAAATCACAACGGTGCTAAAGAAATTTTCACTTAAAAAATGTGAACTTTTACTATCGAAAGTTTTACGCTGTATTTAATGTGTTTTGTAAAGCAAATACTCAATAATTTGGGTTATCCTAGAAAAACTATTAAGTTATCGATCTGCATTAAAAGAATTAATATCGCATTTCTCTTTTCTTAATATTAAATAATAAAAAATATATTTCACTAATGAAAATTGTCTACTTACGTTTTCTGAAGGTTTCACTTCTACCGGTACCGAAGGATTTATTTAATTATGTATTTATTAATTATTAATTACATTTTGTACTTAAACAAAATAACTTATTACTAGTATAAATTATTACTAGAAATACACTCCAAAAAGAACGCAACTTTTGATAGGGTTCTAACTTCACTTCACCTTGTTCTGAGATATGAGGTGTCAAAGTTTGCAAAGACGATTTCTCATAATCTATTTACCAATTTCTGATTTTGAAGTTGAAATTTGTTTAACGTATTTTAATTGAACATATTTTGAAGGAAAGTATTTAAATATGACGTATATTTACCCTTTTAGAACATACCTAAACATGCAAATAAAACCCTGTACAACCAGCTAAGACATAATAATACATTGCACAAGGTTCTAATTACATTTCACTAATGCAATTCCAAGCTACGTCCTATTTAAATATTTTCCATCTAAATACGATAAACTAAAATACTTTAACTAAAATTGTTAAATAGATTACGAAAATTCGTCTTTGGAAACTTAGAAACCTTAGAAAATGATAGAGAAGACACAGTTAGAACCCTATCCAAATAAAGTGACGAACCATAATGCGCCTCTTAATTAAGATCAACTGTCAGATACAAGAAAAATAGAGAGTGTAAGTGTAGTGAGAATGTAAAATGAATTATTATTGAAAATGCTTGATGTTAGAACTTCGTCATACACATATCAACGAAAATACAACACGGATGGTTCTGAAAATTATTTTGGGTATAGAAATGAGCAAAAAAAATGCTTTGGCAATCAAAGGTCATTTTTGAAAAAAATGTCAGTTAGAACCCTATTCAAATGAGGCGACGAAAAATCGGCAAGGCAAGGTAAAACATGTCGGTTCTTTGTTGGAGCGGATGTAAACAAACGATCTGCGTCATCGCGTCATCACGTGATCGACACGTGATGACGCGATGGTAGCCGATAACCCTAACCTAAGGTAACCTATTAAACCCTTCAAAATTTTGGCGTATTTTTCAGATGGTCAAAAATCTTTCCGCTCTACAATGAAATGCAAATAAATGGAATATTTCTGAACATATCCCAAAACTAAAAACTGTTTTTGAAAGGTCATGAAACACGCTTTCAAATTTTTTAGTTAAAAATAAACATATAATTTTTTAAATATAAAAATTTGTCATGCAAACATAAAAAAGTTTAAAAAATAGCTCACCTTACGCTTTTTCTAACTAAAATTACAAATAATGAAAAAAAATAAACACATACATATTTTCTTAGACAAATGTATTATTAACGTTACTGTCACCTCATTTTTGGTCTTTTCGTATAAAAATAATTGATAAAAAATTATCAAAATTATTAGGTTAGTTACTAGGTATTTAAATGTTATGTTAATTATGTTAATCGCACGTGTTATGCCGAATATGTGTAAATAAATAAATATGGCTAACTTATTTTTAAGGCATTATTTTGTTAAAAATACTAGCTGGTTCCCGGCACGCGTTGCAATGCCATTCAAAGAAATGAATTGTTTCTCCCTGCACGTCCATTCGCTTGCGTCCCCGTTCTTAGTTGAACCCGGCATGCGTTGCAATACCACTTAAATAAAGATATTGTTTCTCCCTGAGTGTTTTTTTCAATTCGCCCCCGTTCCCCTACCCCCCCTCCTCTTCCCCTCTTGCGATCCCCCTCCACCTTCTTCGCTTTTCACACTCCCCTTTTCCACTTCACTCCGTCCGCGACCCCCCCTCCCCCTCCGTTGTCCACTTTCCCGACTTCCCACCTCCTTCGACCCTTTCTCCCGCGAATCTTTCCCCCTTCATTCCCGTCCGCCAGTCCCGGATTCCCCTCCCCCTCCCGCCTACCCTCCTTGCCGCTAAAATACATGATATACACTCACTTTTCCAAACAACTTGTGCACCACTTACTATGTTTTTATAGTAATTTCATAAAACCAGAGCTCACCAGTGTACATAGAAACACTCTTCTGCTAAAATTTAATGTTCTGTAGAAATTTTGAGTAAATCCATTTATTACTTTCCAAGATTAGCGAACGCAAACATACGGAACCAAAATGTTTATATTTATAGATTTTCGTTATATTAAACTAATATATTATGACTTTTAAGTTTGTAAAATTATTGTTTCAAAATTGTCTTACATTTATATCGCCCACTTCGATTTGATATTTATGTAATTAATTTCAATTTATGTAATTTTTTTCTTTAAGAACAAAAAATGTTTTTTAAAATGTGGTTTACTATGTTCTATACATTCAGTGTCATTGAAAAAAGCGGTTTCACGACGGTTGGTCCGGCGACAATTTATCCTCCGACAATTGGTCCGCCGATAGTTGATCCCTCCGAGTCCGAGGGATCAACTGTCGGGGGGGGTCAACTGTCGGGGGATCAACTGTCGGGGGGGGGGGGTCAACAGTCGGTGTGGGGGGTCAACAGTCAGGGGGGGGGGGGTTAACTGTCGGGGGATCAACTGTCGGGGGGTAAACTGCCAGGGGATCAATTGTCCGAGGTATCAACCGTCCATCAGATCAACTGTCAGGGGATCAACTGTCGGGGGATCAAATGTCGGGGGATCAAATGTCAGGGGATAAACTGTCAGCGGGCTAACTGTTGGGGGGTAGGGCAATTGTTGCCGGATCGACTGTCATGGAAACATTTTATTTAGTTATTAACTTTTTAGCAGAGGTGTCGGTTATACGATAAATGGTTCCCGGGGCGGCGGAATAATTGGTATCGGCGCCTTCATTCACTGACTCACTCACTCGCTCAAATTGATTCTCCCTGCATTTCCTTTCCTGTGCGCTCCGTTCCCTTCCACCTTCCCCGCATTCCCCCTCCCTCGTCTCTTCCCTCTCCGTGAATTTTTTTGCCGCATTTCGTATTATCGAAAATATTTATTGTCAAATAATAATAATACATAATTTAGAGTATGTAGCAGCCCTGGAATAATGTCACAACTCTGTGGCAGCCCTAGAATGCGCCATTATATATCAGATCAACCAATTAACAGTAAAACTCCATATAGGTACATGTTTTTTATGACCAATCAGAAGGCTTCCTTCACAACCTCTCTGATTGGTCATTTAAATCGGATCAGCAAAAGAACTGTAAAACGACATATAGGTACATAAGTTATACGATTATGTGGATCAACGAAGTATGGTGATTTACAAGCGACAGATCAACAAAGCATGTTAATTTGCAAGCGATTCCCATACAAATTTTTAAAATTTTATGATAAGTACATCAAATATTTTTTCTTGCAAAATGGCAACCTTGGTAACTAATGTAATAATGTTGCAAAATCATACAGATGTATTCCATCACAGCCAAGTTATAGGGTGTTAAAGGTGGATCAACTTGGCTTATAACTTCTTACTGGATCAACACACTACGGGAAGAGGCCAATATATATACATACATATACGTTTGCTTGTTTGCATGTTTGTATATGTATAAGGTTGTTTATGTATTGCTATACTAAGCGTAGGAAATGTTTGAAACTTTCAAAATATCGTCTTTGCGAAGGTTTCTGGATTATTACAAACACATGACAATACATCTGAGTTTTTTAATCTTTACAAAAATTCTTGCGAAACTGTAAAAAATTTCACAATTTGAGAAAGAAATTTAGCAAACCGTCGATTGTTCAATTAAAATTCATTTTTCGAATAAACTTTTTAAATTAATGAATTTGAAGTACTAATTAAGTCAGATTTACTGGTATTTTAAATAGGTACCTGTGTTAGGTACCAAATTGGTTCTTATAATATACAAAAATAATGTTTGCAATATATGAAAAATGAAAATTAAATATGAAAAATGAAAAGGGACAAACAATTTCTTTATTAAGTAGTATTGCAACATACGTCGTTTATATACTGGCTGGTCCCCGGGATGCGTTGCAATACCATATTCAAAGAAATAAATTGCTTCTCCCTGCATGCCCTTTACAGTGCGTTCCCGTTCCTCTCCACTCTCCCGCTCCCCTATCCCACCAACCCCCTCCCGCACGCCAAATTTTGAAATTTTTGACAGTTTCGCAAGAGTTTTAAGAGGAGTCCGCATGGTGAACTCAGATAGTTTTCTCTAGTAATTGACTGAAAATAATAGTGATTAATAATACAAATTAATAATTAAGATTAATAATAACACGCCCTTGTCCAACCTGTTTTTTTTTTAAATCTATATTAGAGAGGCAATCGTCGCCCTGTCTGGAATGCAGCTAGATGGAAAGATTACGTCACTGTAGGCTTTGTGGCCTGAGCACTACATACAATGCAACTTTATTATGTAGTTTTATTTTTATATATTGTATATTATTATATTGCAACAGGCTTCTCGAATAAATTACCTAGCAAATACCAGCTGTGAATACATTATTTTATCTGTACACTACGCTGTTGTAAACGATTAGATCAATAGATATTAGTGATTTGACAAAGGTGGTAGCATGTATCGACATACAAATTGGTCTGTCGTAAATTTTAGTTTCAAAATATTTGGCCAAATATCTAATTGAAGTAGGTAGGTACCTCCTTTGTGTACAAAATATTTTTATACACAACATAGGTACTATGTTTACTAACAACTATTCCAATAAATGTATCGAAAACCAACAACCTAGTTATATTAATTAATTTGTAAACTCGATTTAAATTTTTCACGATATTTTTCAATACCTCTACTAATTCTTTACTCTTTTAAAAAGAGTTTTTTAAAAATTTATTTTCAATATTGACAAAGCTAATAATTTTTTTATGTAAAAATGTAAATAGACTATTTAAAGTCATTTTAAAGTGGACTATGGACCGATCCTTGTAGAATTTTTAATTCGTTTTCAGTACTAACGTTCCACTATGTTTTAAAAAGGGGACTTTAATTTTTTTCGGCACCCGTAATTTGTAAAAGATTCACATGCAAATCTCTTAACCACTAATTTGCATGTGTCCTTCCCCTAAAGTAGTTTTATTCTGGTCCTTGTTGATTTCCAAATTCGTTATTAACACGTTACAAAGTTCAACATGACGTATAAAAATACTTATTATTCGAAAAAAATAATTATTTAGCTTACCCTAATCTGTTAGCAAAGAAAAAGAGGAAAACGAGTCAAAATTTCTAATGGATGTTTTTATTTTTTCAGGTATCCAGATGGAACGGTGCGACTCCGCAACCCCAACATCGAGTTGATGGATCAAGACATCCTCTACCATCTGGCACTCGGCAGCGGATCCCATGATCTCGTTGAGATGTTTGGGGACGTCAAGGTATGAATTATCAAATCGCAACGATTTCTCGTATTCCTCGATTTCTTTTTATTGCGATCCAGAAAATTGCAGGCGATTGCAATTAATTACAGTTACTTATAGTGTTTGATGCAATTTCAGCAGAAGAAATGTAATGGATTATAAAATAAATGAAATCAACAAGCATCATGTAGCAAGCACATTCCTGTGCACGTTCCTTATTCAATTCATCAATATTATTATTACTTGCTACCAAAGTGTAGGAAAAAAAGACATGATTCAGCGTAATTTCTTGAAATCTTTACCAATTTTACTGGAATGTGGCCAAAACTTTTCCTCGGATCTTTCAAGCCTAAACCAATTGTCCTTTCCTTAAAAATTTTGATGAGACTATTTTGGAATCGATGCATTCCTGTTGAATGTTTTTCTTTCAGTTCATCATTGTTGTATCTTTTTCTTTTTACCAACGCATACGGGAAATTGAAGTATTGAAATTGTTGAATTTCTGGAATACTAATTTACTGGAGTTTAGTACTATTTCCTTAATTCTGTTAAGCCTAAATCAATCAGTTTTTCCTAGTTGTAATATTACGACGGTATTTCATAGCTGATATTAATTTTGATCGTAATCATATTTTTATTTGAATCTTTGATCCCATTTATGTGTGAAAACAGTGGAACTATGGCAAAGCAAAGCAAAGCTTCTATAGGGAAGATATTGCGAGGCAGAGGAAAGTAAATAAGGTGAATGAGATAGGTACAGGAACGTTGGCAGCACATGAATATTCAGAGCAGTGACCAAAAGAAGCCATTTCAATTAATGTTTCTGTAGTGAATATTGGCATATCACAAATTTAGGGCAACCGATTCTGATACAATATCTCTAATAGAAGAGCATGTATGAGACGACGATGTATGAATGTGAGTGAGGGAAAGAGTGTGTGCCAAGACCGAGTTGTTTGATTTTGATTGTATGGGTACTATAATAATAGAAAAAAACAGAACATGATAAAATAATAGGTTGGGTTAGGTTAGGTTAGGTTTGATTTGGTTTGGTTTGGTTTTGTTTTTCTCCGATTTTCTGTTTTGTCATTGTTTTGTTTTTTTTGTAATGTTGTGTGTTTTTGTAGTTTGTGTGCATGGGTGGCACGCCGAAGCGCATGGAGGAGTTCGCCAATCACATAATGGAGGAGATCGGTCACAAGCTGCCCTGTGGGACCACTCTACTGGACATCAGCCAGTACTCCTACAGATACTCTATGTACAAGGTTGGACCTGTGCTGTGCGTCAGTGTAAGTACCTACTCGGAAATATTACTTCTATTTCGTTACAATCTACGCATTCGCAGATGGCGCTAATCACAATATTAAAAAAATAAAACTTTTTGCAAGTTTTGTTACTAAAATTATGATGAATCATTTGTTTGCTCCCGTAAATGGTTTTGTCCGTACGCAAACCCAATTCTTTCTAGAAAGGCATACAAATAGAATATATCGGTGATTCAATCCAATACTGCCTTTCTATATATATATATATACAAAACTATGTATAGATATTTATTTATTTATTTAAAATTTACGGCACAAAGTGCCATTTACAAGCTTGTGTATATTTAATTACAGTCATAGTAAATTATACAGGCATTAAAAATAAACAATAATATCAAAAAATCATTATGTGGTGACCTCGTTAAAGTATAATTGGCTGAAATATTCGATCAGTACAACCTTATATTTCAGTATGGAAATATTAAAAATATCAGCCACATTGGCATAAAAATTTCCAGTGGTGTGTAATCTATTTACAACTGAATTGGAGCCTGATACCGACATGTAGTTGTCACAATAAAACAAACCAGGGAACCTTGATCTATTGCAAAAAAGTTTTTTTTCAACAATTAAATTGATTATTGTTAAATTTATGAATTGTTTGTTGGCGAGTATGCATACAGAATATGAATAAATAGTCCAAAAAACCTGATTCTTCCATGAAACGAATACAAATAATACAAAATTGTATTGGTGATAATTAGCGCCATCTACGAACGCGAAGATTATTAATTGTGTAACATTATTCCCTTCTACATTCCAGTCATAGAGTTATACAATTAGAGGCGCTATTGCCTACTAACATCTCATAAAAACGTGTTCAGCTATTCGAAAGCGATAAGCGGTGCGCGCATACCGGATTCGTTAGAGCGTTGGAAGCGTTGGAGGTATATTGGAGGTAAAAACGTTGAACCCATTTTTTCGCTTCATGTCTCATCTAAATATAATACATCAATGATTTCAGTGCATTTTTGTTCTTACATTATTATTCTCTGATCTTTTATGAGGAGCTAGCAACAAAAATGTCATATCTTTGGTTTGTTTTTTTTCTAGGCATTTTATTTAGTCATAGGTTTTTCAAACTTGATTTAAATTTGTTTGTATTATTATCACAAACATCAAATACTTTATTTGCCTTTCGTATTGTTAAACTGACGTTGATTGACATTTTCAGTTTGACACTGTCAATTTGATCTTTTTAAGTTTTAGGATTTAGAGTAGGTATCTGTTTGAAAATGCCTTCTGAACATTCGTATTTATAAGTAGGTAATAAATATTAACAATTATTATTACTATCTGAAAATATAGCTTGATATACACAGAAAATACCTTTAAATTACTCTTGTTTATATTTTCACACGCCATCTGTACACATGCCTAAAAAGCTCCGGTTCTCATAGGCAGTGATTTCGAGCCACTAAAAAAAGTATTATGAGTATTGAAATGTGGAAATGGTTAGATTTACCCATTTTCCTGCCCGTGGGTATTGTGCATTTTACTGTTGCCAATTTGCAAATTTGGCAAGCTTCCAAATAAATATTAGCTACTTTTGGCAGGCCTAAAACTGTTTGAATATTATTAATATTAAAACAGTTTGAATATTATCAAAGCCTTGTTTGCGCTGATAATGATTTTAAATTATGCAATCGGTTTTAAATTCGCTTTTAGTATGCTAATAAATTCAACGCAATTTGTCTTGGGAAATCTGTTCCATCGTTTTTTTTTTATCAATATTTTATTTCCATTTTATTAATAGCAACATATTTATCATGCTATTATACCTATAAATATTAAAAGAAAAAAAAATCGACTTCCGTTCATATTAAACACATTAAAATTACAAATATTTCAGTACCTATCAGAATTTTAGGTATGAAGATTTGGGAGATAAAATAATTACGCAAGCCGAATGAAAGATTATACTCTATTCCTAGATATATTTATGTGGGTAAAATTAATACCTATATTGTAATTTATAACTTGCCAATATTATTGTAAGCTAAAAGGATATAAAAAAATGAAAGTATCTACCTATAACTAATTTTTTCATTTTTTTAATGTTGTTGTAGGTTGTAGGTAATTGAATATTACTGTGAACAAGCTATATTACCAATAATAATTCAATTAACCAATTGTAGCAAAATCACTGAGTATTTCCCATTTCAATAAATTGTCCAATAAAACAGAAATTCATACCTTCGACTATTCTATTTAGGGGGTATTTCACCAACCTCGTCATAGCTTATCCATACATATAACGAATATTAATAAATAAAAAAAAATACTCGCGACCGGTAAAAAACTCGGCTAACTTATTCGGTATGTAGCCATTATTCATAGGTTCAAGTTCCGAATAGTAAAATCAGACTTTTTAAATAGATAAGGGGGCATTTCACCATCCTCCTCATAGAGTATTCATACGGTAATACAAATTTTAGATTAATTGTACAGGATTTATCTATTTAAAAAGTCTGAGTTTACTATTCGGCACTTAAACCTATGAATAATGGCTACATGTAGGATAGGTTAGCCGAGTTTTTTACCAGTTGCGAGTATTTATTTGTTTATCTTTTAATATTCGTTATGTGTATGGATAAGCTGTGAGGAGGATGGTGAAATACGCCCTAAATCCTATATAATTATTCTAAAATGTACGTTACCTTATGAATAATCTATGCGGAGGATGGTGAAATACCTCCTTACCCTTCAAAATACATGTTTTACTTTACTTGCAAGATTGAATATTGTTTTGTTTATGCTTTTTCTTTGATAATATATATTATAATAAAAAAAATAATAAAATGACACATTGGTTTCCGCAGCACGGAATGGGCATTCCATCTGTGGGAATCTTGCTGCACGAGATGATCAAGCTGATGTACCACGCCAGAGTCAAGGATCCCATCTTCTTCCGTATTGGAACATGCGGCGGTATCGGCATGGAGGGAGGCACCGTTGTCATCTCTGAGGAGGCTGTGGATGGAGCCCTCAACAACTACCTGGACATGGTGAGTGGGAAGACTCAACATCTTTATTCCTAAAAAATAACAATACATACAAAATTTTATTTTAACTGTCTAATGCCTATTGATTTTTTATGTTTTAAGTTGAAAAAAACATCAAAAAGTCACCGGTAACCAAAATTTCAATTTCATTTTTTACTCCAAATACTGTGAGGAATCTGTTGTTAAAGTAAGTCAAGTATGTCCCATTGATTGTTATTAGGTATTTATAATATTTTATTTGATTATAGATGGTTCTGGGTAAGAGTGTGAAGCGTCCCGCCAAGTTGGATAAGAAGCTGGTCCGGGAGTTAAAGGCACTGGCTGACCCTGAATGTCCCTACGACACAGTCACTGGAAGGACCATGTGTACTTACGACTTTTACGAAGGTAATAAAATAGCACTTATGTAATTTAATTAATTAATTGCACCAACTGTTAGTAACTTGTATATTGTCTGTTCCACAATTATTGGTGTTAAGGTGCTACTTAAAAGAATTTATAATTTACTGTTTCATAGATGGCGCGAGTTTAATTATTTTAAGAAAAAACACTTTTTATAAGTTATGCCTTAAAATATGAGGATGAATTATTAATTGTTTGGCCCGTAACATATTCGATTCAAATATGAAGAAATAGTTTTGTACATAAAAAAATTTGGTTGTCTGTAAAGTCGGTTTACGAATGATAATTTTACGTGACAACGTCATAAGAAAACTTTAACAGTCACAAGCTGAACGCTTAGGCCGATTGTGCCTCTCTATCGCTTGTTCCGCAATCTCGCTTGCACGCTCGGCTCAGGCGGAACGTGACGACGGGACAATGAGTCTTACTTTTTCGTGAGTGCTGCCGGCGGTCATCGATTTATAAGACGTTATCACGTCAAAAACTTAAATCTTTCAAAAAAGGCTAACAAACAGAGTGTTGTTTGAATCACCGATACAATATTGCATTTGTTAGCCTTTTTTGAAAGATTAGAGTTTTTTTATAGACAAAACTATTTATTCATATTCATTTTGCAAATGGACTTGGCGCAAACAATTAATTCATCTTAATATTTTAAAGTATAACTTGTAAAGAGCGATTTTCTTTAAAATAATTAAACTATCGCTATCTATGAAAGAGAAGATTATAATTTCTTTGTATCACCTAAAGGTTAAACGGCACGTACAGTACAATCTACGCATTCACAGATGGCGCCAATTTAATTATTTTAGGTGAAAACATGTTTACAAGTTACGCTTTAAAATATTAAGGTGAATTAATTTTTTGCATCCGTACATGTTCAATACGAATATGAATAAATAGTTTTGCACATAAACAAACTAACATCTTTAAAGAAAGGCTAACAAATAAAATATAGGATTGAGTCACCGTTAAAAAATTGAACTTTCTTAAAAGGTTTGGGTTTTCTTATGGACAAAACTATTTACTCAAAACTATAATATTCATATTGCATTTGTACAGGCGCAAACAAATAATAATTTATCATAAAATTTTAAAACATAACTAAGTTACAAGTCTTGTAAGAAGTGTTTTAACCTAAAATAATCAAATTGGCGCTATTTGTGAATGCATAGATTATAATGTACGTTCCGTTTAACCTTAATCTGTTTTATTTTTTCTTGTGTCATGAACCATTTGGAACTTGTCACATAGAAATAATTAATTTTCTTATGCTTGTAACCTTTCAAAAATATGACACGTGATAATTCTGTGCTAATTAGGTAACTACATACTTTGGGCAGCTTTGATCTTTTAGCTGTCTCAGGAAAAATTCTGCCAATTTAGTTTTAGTAACTTTGCCCTAGTACAAATGGATTGTGGTCTTGCTTTACTTGTCCATGTAAATGGCTTAAAGCTTAGAATTTTGTGAACGGTACCTATTCAATTGGTTTTCATTTGTATTAAAAGCTAAAGCGATGCAATAAACCTTCCGCCTTACTTATTAGGTTGTCCTTAGACCTGTTCGGCTTTAGTATAGTCTGGTTTAAGGCCTTTTTAACCACACCTAAGCCTGGGTAATTAGTCAAGTTTCTGATTATTCCAACCTCACAAGCCACATAATTTACACCATGGTTATAAGTAAGGAGGATAGTTAAGTGATCTGTGATAATTTGAGCCGTAAAACTCAGATGGCTTTCCTGGTAATTCAAATAGTTCCGGGAAGATGTCACTTCTTAGGAGGTAAATAGGGTTCACCAGGGGTCTGTAATGCTGGACCGACAGATTATAAGATAATTACATTGAGAAGAAAGGCTTCCTTACTTGTTACTACTGTTCTGATTCTCTCGAACCTATTATGAAAAATTTTCAATAAAAATACGACTGCTTATGTGCATGATGATGTTTCCAATTTCCTACAATCTGAGATCATTACAACTTCCTTACATATACTTTGTTCACACATCATTGCTATGTCAAAATTTTATTGTGTGGTTAATTGTAGGTCAAGGTAGACTAGACGGGGCCTTCTGTGAGTTCAGCGAGTCGGACAAGCAGGAGTATCTGGAGAGCATCCACAGGGGCGGAGTGGTGAACATCGAGATGGAGTCCCTGTCTTTTGCGGCCCTCACGCACCACGCTGGTATCAAGGCCGCTGTCGTCTGCGTCACTCTGCTGGACCGCATGAAAGGAGATCAGGTAAATACCCCCTCACCAAAGAGTTATGTATTTCATGTTAAGTAGGTTATACAAACAAATAAAATTGCATTGTGACAAACCTAAAGGGCTCCTTAGAATTCACTCTCGTCTTCGGTCCGAACAAGCCGAAAGAAATTCATTTCATTCCTGTTTGCCGGCAATTCAACACTTCCATTTGTGTTCCTGTATTAGCTTCCACATTCGTATTCAATATCGAACTTGAATATAGTATCAACATAATTTATTAATAAAGCCTGTAATTGATCACACCATCACCTGTGTTCTTTATTCATTATTTCATATTACATAATAATCATGTTTGTGAAAAATCACTTCAAGAGTGTTGTGTGCAAAATATAAATAAGGAGACTGTCCATATATTATGTGGCCTTAGCCATAGTTTGATAATGCTTTCAATATGTGAAACGACTGTCATGTGAAAGTGACTGTTATAGCGATATTACACGGTTCACTTCTGCATTTCAATTTGGATGAAGCAACCAAATTGAATCGTGTAAATATAAAAGTGAATGATTCAATATCTGCAACTGCAACGTCGTCAAAATGGTTAATAAATGGAAAGAGAAGCATATGCGTCCCTTCATGGACCATTTCAAGAAGTACCCTAGTCTGTGGAATATTAAAGCGGAGGGTTTCATTGAATTAACTTGTTAATTAGATGATCACAAATTAAAGTAATTCCCAAGCGCACGTCTTGATTCAGACATCCTCAGCAAAATGAATTGAATAGTTCACTTCTTCAGGATACACTTATACAGTATACTCTTTCACTTCTGTCATTCAATCAAAGTGAATCAATTTGGTTGAACTTGTAATATCGCCATTAGGTTTCCACTTTAGATTTTAGATTCTTTTCGGTCTTTTGATAACTGAAATAAAGGATTGGCCTTAATTTGGTATCCACTTATTACCGTATTTTTAAACTGTTGACTATACCATGCCTTTCTGCGCAATTAGGGTTTTTTTCAGAAACTCTGACCATGTTATACTTATTATAATGGTGTGAAGATATATGATACTCGTTACTTAGAGATTTCATTTATTGTTTGTGTAAGAGATTACGAATGCATGTTTCCTATTTGCGAGTTGAGATGTGAGAGAGTGAGATTACGTACTACAATGGTTTGTTTATCTTATTATCTACCTATCTCTCTCTCTGCACTCGGGAATCATATTATTAATTTTACAGTCCCACAAATCACAATTCTGATTTCCGGAAAAAATAAGTTAATTGAAGATTAAACAGTGTGATGCCGTCAATGCCATCTATTGAACACTTACGGAACTAATGGTATTACTAAGCAAATAGAGTGATTGAGAACCCAGTGAATGAGTATGGCGTACAGATTGAGATTGATAATATCAGCTACAAACTTATTTCCTTTTCCAAATAAGTTATGCTTAGTGATAGAGGTCTGAACTATAAACAACAGAGTTTATAACTTCTTAAAAAAAGACACTTGAAAAGATTATTAGAATGTTTATGTGAACTCAGAACAGACTTTATCCCAGGTGATCTTTCCAATTCCTTTCAGTGGTGGAATTTAACCGACCTTTCAATATGTAGTTTAGTGTTGCAAGCTGGTACTCCCTACGGCCAGGGATCCAGCAAGTTGTGCTTCCTCCTACCCTTATTATTTTAATATCAACTTTTGGTTCCAGGTCTGTGCTCCAAAGGAGGTTCTTCACGAGTGGCAGGAGCGCCCCACCAAGCTGGTGTCCCGTTACATCAAGCGCTACCTGCAGACGAAGGGACGCATCTCTCTGGACGGCCACGGCTCCATGTGCGTCAAGAGTCCCCGAAGGTTCAAACTCGTCCAGCAAGAATCCGAGAACTACGATTAATTTGAACCCACCCGGCTGTGGAAACTGTGTTACTTTATTTAATATTATTTATCTTTAGAACTTTAAGAAATTGCTACAGAATGGATTTATGAGTTGAATGATGTGTTTGTGCCTGCTCAGGTATAACAGAGGCACTGCTGAGTGGGATATTGTTTTGCAATAAATGTGTGAATGTTTATTTGTAGATTATTAAGTTATTGACAATTTATATGTTTATTTTTATAAAATAAATGTTTAATGCACAGAGGAAGTTTATTTGTTGTACACCATAAGCCCTGAATAAAAAACAAATTTGTATTATGAAATTGAGTACATTTCGCTGCCTGAACATTTTACAACAGATGAAACGTATATTTATTTTTAATTCATATAATTCACACTTGCAGATGTTTGAATACAGTAGCACTGTCGGTGAATCAAATAAATAAAAGTCACCAGTGTCAAGAAATATGTAAGATTACAAATTATGAAGTAGGTACATAATAATAAAATATATTCCATTGCATACCTACATTTAGTTTCAACTTTCAAGTTATACAATTATTGGAAGAATATGTTATTACAATGCATGATACACATTGTTGTTCCCTGGATGTTCTACTAATTAAGTAGTGCACAGCTTTCACACAATTGCTAGGGCAAAGTAAGAGAGCATCACCCGTTTAGCTTTGAACGGTTTGGGAGAAGGCTTCGAGAAAGAGCCTGAAATTGCAACATGCATTTAAAAGCTAAGCATGCGTAGTCAATATTCTCTAAGAAACATAAATGATTACATATATTACGTGATTCTTTTAACAATTGTTTGTTTTAGATAAAATAACACTATTATGTATTGTTTGTAGTTTGTGATAATATTAACGTTATTGCTTAAGCACTATTAAATTTGTGTAATGTGTAGTGATACTGACCATTCCTTCGAGGATAATAAGGGTTAGGAAGGCAAGGAATTATGTATTCTGAAGTCTACGGATGATTGGTTGAGCCTATTGCTTCGTAGGGTATCCGTATTATTTCATAGTTTCTTTAAAAAACTATGCAATATAAGAAGTGACCATTATTTACAAAATCTATTAAAAATATGGCGAGTTCAGTTCTAACCCAGGCCTTATCTTGAACACAAAAATGTTTCTAAAATACCTATTATAACTATGACTACTTTTGAAATTTTCTGACCAATGAGAATCCTTCTTATACATCACTAGAAAAAAAGTATCCAGTCAGTATTTATTCCATCTACATTATTTTTAAATTCGTTTTCAAAGAACATGTTGTGAAATTTTTAATGATGAAAATGATTATTTGCTGTCGCAAAATCATCATAAAAATTAAATTAAAATCCATTATCTTAAGAGGAAATTTTCAATTATTGAACTTTAGATTCTAAATAATGTCATAAAATATGTTACCGTGTATGAATTTTACAAAGAAAATGCTTGAATAAATTGTGCTAAATTTAGTGTTCCATGGGAAACAAACAATCAATGATTTATTTAAAGATAACATTGTTTAAATTTTAAAATGTAGTGAGTTTCTTCATGCAAGTTAAATTAATTATTTTCTCCGAAGTTGTTATGATGTTAAGTATTTATATAATTATAACTGAGTGTCTAAGACATAATTTCGCATATTGGATTATATATTATTGTAGTTTGTTACGTGTTTAAAAATACACCAAAGTCAAAAAAATAATGTTTCAAAATAAATCACAACGATATTTATTATTAATGTACAAGTCATTACCCTAATGTTACATAATATTATAAAATTACTAGCAAATTAATTATAACTTGCACTTGCTTCCAAATAAGGGTGTGTCGAGAAAGCTAGCAAAAATGTATTCAATAAGATGGAATTACTTAAAGCAGTGGTTTCCAATTAGTTTTTCCTGAGTACCTATCGAGAAAGAGCCCAAAACCACGTACTCCATGCCCGTAAATTAGTTTTTGAACATTTATCAACTTTAAAATCATAATACTTATTAACGGCATAACAATTCTAATAATAATGAAAATCACTTGCTATTATTTAAGATTAATGAGACAAATGTGCATCTCTCTTTGCACAGCTCTGAAAAATTGAGTCGAGTTGAAAAGTCGAGTGCTTTGCACAACATTGTTACAATATTCTTCCCTACACTAGCGCAACCTTTGACGTTGTTCGATGGCGCCACCTTGTAGGTACTTACACTATCATAATATGCCGATCGATTGACTCAAAATATATTTCGTCGATTTTAATGTTTACGTGTGCCAAATTTTATTATTTTAGGTTAAAACACTTTTTAAAAGTTATGCTTTAAAATATTAAGGTGAATTATTGTTTACGCTCGTACATATTCAATATGAATATGAATAAATAGTTTTGTCCCATACAAACCCAAATCTTTCAAGAAAGGCTAACAAATCATATTTTTATCGGTGATTCAATCCAATGTTGTATTTCTCAGCCTTTATTGAAAGATTTGGGTTTGTTTATAGACAAAACTATTTATTCATATTCATATTTTATAAATAGTTTTGAACAATTAATTCACCTTAATATTTTTAAAGCATAACTTGTAAAAAATGTTTTAATCTTAAATAATTAAATTGGCGCCATCTATGAATGCGTAGATTATAACTTAGGTTCCGTTTAACTTCAATGGGAAAAAATGCTCTGGCTCAAAGGAAATTAAAAATTGAGATAAATTTTTGCTGGCTTTCTCTTAGCTCTTTCAATGTTGTTACTTACTAGAATTTAAATATTTAATATTATATGTACTGTATGAAATAAATAAACAAAATGTTCGAATATTGCCAATCTTGACATAATGTATTCAATTATTCATATCAGGATTATATATATATTTAAAGATGTATTAATAATATATTATTATAATCATATTTGAGTTATTACTACAAAACAATATGAATTTGAATCGGCATATTTGTTTTGAAGCTTGTGAAACAAGAAATATTCAAAACGGTTCCATGCCAACTGAGAATAAAGTCAACTCAACACCTCTTTGAAAAGTCATTAAAAGCTATGAAAAAAATAATTTTAAAATATCCTACAACCTCCAACCAACCAACCCTACAACCTAACGTAACCTATTTAATCAATTTTTTTTTTTCATAACTCTTAATGACTTTTCTGAGGTGGTTCTGAGTTGGTTTCATTCTGAGTTGTCCGGTCACTATTCAAAACAATGCTAGACATACATAATTATGTAATCAATAAATTTAAATATTATTATTGTTTTATTATAATTATATCACAGTGTTTACAACATCAATAAAATTGTTGAAATAAGAAAACATATTTTTATTTTCTTCAAAACCTTCAACATAATATTCTTGTAGATCAGTGGTTTCAACCTGTGGTACGCATACCCCTTGGGGTACGCGAAGCCAAATTGGGGGTACGCAACATCATGGCACACATGTAGAATCACTGGTAAAATTGCCCGAGGCCGTGTTACACTCGATATAAAATTGCATTAATTGTATTTGTGTGACTTGATTGTTAAATTTGTGTAATAATGAGAGTATTAAAAAATTACAAATGAAACATGTCTTTCATTAAACGCGTACAAAAGATGGATAGAGGGTCAACAAATTTGTAGAGAGTCAAGGGGTACGCAAGCTCAAAAAGGTTGAAACCGCTGTTGTAGATCAAAGTAAGTGTCCATTTTAATAGTCAAAGGTTTATTTTTATGAATGTTTTAATATATTTTGTTACAGCGGTGGATTGTTTTCAACCGTAACTAATTTATTGCCACCCGTGTTTTCACAGTTGTACTATTGTTACATAAAAGTATTTGTAACAAGGTGTGTGCACCCCCTTATACACACTTTATATATGATCTCAGTGTGTGGCACCTTTAGTGCTTGTCCACTGACATTTGGGCATTAGTTATATTGCGAGCCCTGCAATATTTTGGAATGCAACAGTTGTTAATCCTGCACAGATTCAAATCAGGAGTTTTAAAAGAAAGCCAGTCATTCTTGGTGCTACAGCCGAGAGCTTTGGGCGGTCCTCTCGACCGCAACACAACGGATTCTGTTTTTGAAGATCGCTACGATTCTGATCGTCATACTCGCCATCTTGGGAGCTGACTGGTAATCATCCTGGAGGGATGATTGGCATCGAGAATCATCCGCCTCTACTGCTTCTGGAGGGTCCTCCAATTCTCTGGAGTCCTGCCCTTCTCACAATGTGAGATTCGTTTCACAAAAGAAGATTTCATCATGCGTCATTTCAACTTGCCACAGTATCAACATAAACTATTTAAACCTAAGCAAGCCCTTTGCCAGACAGCCTTAGCTTTTGTTAGGATGTCATTTTTGTTTTAATAAATTTTTGTATTTAAAATCCCTTCTTTTCTTGAAAATCGTTAACCTACTCCTTACATCTGCCATGCGAGTCATTTTTGCTCATAGTAATCTACCTTGTACATTGTTGCCACCCCAGGTAACACTATATAATGCATTAGATAAGTAGTAGGCTTGAGAGTGGGTTGGAGCCCGCACCAGGTGAAGTATTCCCTCATGTTAGAGAAGGTTCAGAAGAAATTTCTGAGATTTCTCTACTTGAGGGAGTGTGGCTACTACATATGGCTCTATCCTACCCACTTTCAATTGCTATGGCAACTTGCCAATGGTTATGCCAGAGGGGAGAGCTAACTTGTTGTTAAATAGAATCACTTTGAATATTCATATGTTTAACACCAATGAAGCAGAATTTAGATGTGCAAGCTTTGTTGCTGTTGTTATAAATCTACTTTTATGTGTTTATTCCTAGTTGATCGGCGTGTTTTGGATTTTGCACCACTGGTAGGCGCTTAGAGGTTGCTTGTTAGTTGTGTAGGGTATAGCTATAGATGGCATTTATCCATAGAGCACTTATTGTTTTTCTTATTGTCTTTCTTTTAAAAACGATTTAAAATATTAATTTTGTAATAATATTTTTATTGACATGATAACGTCTTGTAAACCGATGAACGCCGGCAGCACTCACAAAAAAGTATGACTCATTGTCACGTTGTCACGTTCCGCCTGAGCCGAGCGTGCAAGCGAGGTTGCAGAACAAGCGATAGAGAGGCACGATCGGCCTAAGCGTTCGGCGAGAGCGCGGAACAAGCGATAAAGAGGCACGATCGGCCTAAACTTTCGATATGTGACTGTAAAATTCTATGGAAAAGTTTTCTTATGATGAATTGAAATTAAATTACGTATTAAATCATAATTTTTGCTCCCTTATGGCCCCCAAATTTTTTAGCCTAAGGGCTACACTGACTCCTTCACTTAAGTCTTAGGCCACAACCTAGGTAGCATACCAAAATACTGTAGTTTTTAATTACATTTCTCAATTAAATTTAAAAATTTTGTACCGGGACTAGCCGCCGAGTGTGTTATCTATGGTGTAGGATGCTGGGTGGACTCCGCTTCGTCCGCAATTTCGGTTGGTAAGTGACAAAGACAGAGATAGCCGATGCGCGTGCTGTGCGTTATGTATTGTTATGACTATTACGACCATGCTAAATGTATAGTAGTGACATCTTGTAGAGAGTAGAGAAGTTAAGCGCAGGACGTGGCAAAGCTACAGTGATACAGCGCCATCTTGGTTACTGAGGACGCATGGTACAAATACGGGAGACTACCGAGCGTTGGACAGTTCCAAAAGCCCCCTGGGTGACAAAGAGGAAGACTGTTGAACTGTTGAAGTGTTACAGCATTTTATCGACCAATACTTTCTGAAAATTTTTAACCTTTTTCTATGAACGAGATCATGAAATATCATCTTAAAATTATTAGAAATACTGCTCGATCATATATGGCGCTAATTAGATTAATTATTTTAGGAAAAAACGATTTGTTTACACTTGTAAATACAGAACATGAGCATGAATAAATAATGAATCCCTATAATAACTCAATTCTTTCAATAAAGTCATTCAAAAAATATTGGATCAAATCACCGATACAATATTGTATTTGTATGCCTTTTTGAAAAATTGATTTTTTATATGGACAAAATCATCTATTCATTTTCATAATCGTATACAGAGGAGCAGACAAACAATTCAACTGATTATTTTGAAGCTTCTCTTGCAAAAGTGTTTTTTCATAAAAATAATTAATTTAGCACCATCTATGAACGAGCAGTTTAAGAATAATTTTAATTTTAAGGTGATTGGCGAAAGAATTCGAATTCTACTCTTTCACAGATGGCGCGCGTATAATTATTTTATGGAAAAACGCTTTTTAGAAGTTATGCTTTAAAATATTAAGAATAATTAATTGTTTGCGCCCGTATATACGCAATATGAATTTGAATAAATAGTTTTGTCAATAAAAAAACACTCAAATCTTTCAAGAGAGGCTGACAAATACAATATTGGATTGAATCACCGATGCAAAGATTTGAGTTTTATTTATTGACAAAACTATTTATTCATATTCATATTGTGTATATACGGGCGCGAACAGTTAATTATTCTTAATATTTTGAAGCATAACTTCTAAAAAGCGTTTTTCCGTAAAATAATTATACGCGCGCCATCTATGAAAGAGTACAATACGAATTCTTTTGACAATCACCTTAAGCTAATCCTAGACCCTTCAGGGTATAGTATACAGAATTCTATAAAAAAAGATCGGCATTATTCGTCTGTTCTTTTTAATATACTTATTTTTTTTTCTTTTCCTAGGTAAAGTCAGTGATGCCTTTTAATATAAATGGAAGAACTGTGAAATAATTATTTTTCTTAAGTCAGCTCCACATTACTGAGGGTCGTGACCCCAACTCCAGTTGTTGTCAGGGTTCCTCCACTCCTTCTGGTTCTGCTCTGCGTGGAGAGCCAATGTTACAGACGTACCGTTCTGCTGATTTCTGTTCTAACTGACGTTCAAACTCACGACTGATCTTGCTTTTTATGACCCTACATAGAAGGCCCCACCCATACAAATGGTCATAATATTCCACCATGATTCCGGGATGTTCCCGAACGTTCCAAACTATTCCCGAACATTTCACAACATTCCAGAATGTTCAGGGATGTTCTAATGTTGTGGAATGCTCTCTAATATTCTGGATTGTTCTAGCAATTTATAGAGGATGAAACTTCCAGCCCTCGTATCTTCAAAAGCACTCCCTTCTTCATGGATGGGGATAGAGGGCTTCCACACCATATAACTCCCTTGATCGTACCGGAACTCGTTTCTAAGTTTTAGAGGCACGCACCAATGTGCGTGCTACCTATATAACTAACTACTCTACCTACCTATATAAATAACTACTCTACCTATATACTAATTACTACCTACTAATTGTAGTACACTTTATTTTATAATATATATTGATTATTATTTGTAGATTTATATAGGTAGAGTAGAAGGCACAAAGCTGAAAGCATTTACATTTACTTGTAGAATTAGGCACTATGTAGAATGCAAACAACAAAATAACAGCGAAAATAACAGTAAATAACAGTGAAACCACATTCATTGTTTGAAATATATTTATTTTTGAATTGCAGACATATAAAGGCAAGCAAAATATTAAAATTATGCACACAAATTAATTTTCATTATTCAAATTCATTACTAAACGATATTAAGACTGCATTATGTTCACTTTACACAATGCTAACTTGAATCAACATAATCTAATTGGAAAATGAATAATAAAAATATTGTTTCTTATTTAATTATTATTATTGTCTCATAAAGACTACAAAGGGTTTAGGTATTCGCGGCTACAAATACCGAGTCTAGCTATAAACCTAATTATTAGTTGTAAGAGTTATTAAATTCTTTTATACAAGGCAATAAGAAGTAAACTTTTTCAACAATTGGAATGTTTCTGCTCAATTTTAACGGGATCTATATAAAATATTTTTAAAAGTTTTGTAGAAGCTGTTTATATAATAATGAATATAAATAATATAATCAGACAAAGGAAAGATATTGCACAAAATAAAGATGTATTGTTATTGTCTATTTTTATGAAACAATGGCAACGATTAATAATTCAAATAATTTAAGAATATTATGCATTTTGATGAAGCGAAGTTGTCACTTTTCATCACGATTAACTGTTTTAGGCAGTTAGGTATATTATTTCAGTGTTTCCATCCTGGGCACATATCAAACCTATATTTTGAGGAGGATATTTGTATTTTAGTACACAATATATATTTTTAATATCGGTTTTGCAGGAGGTTTGATTGGATAGATAAGTTAGGTGGTTTTTAAGAACATTTAAGTCAGTTCGTTGTTCAATCCACCGTTTTATTTGTTGCATAAAGAAATATTTAAATTATTGGCTAGAAAAATATCAAAAAGAAATAGTGAAAATATCTACAAACAGTGGTTTCTATTCTAGTTAGATGATTATTTTTTTCTCATTTTACTGTTATTTGAATTAGAAATGCAACGATTATGATTTCGATTTTCTCATCGCCTGCAATATTATTAATATATAAAAAATACATTTTAACATTTTTGCAGACAAACTTTGCAATATTTCGAATTCGTAAGTTCGTAAGAACCTGTTCAGTTTTTCATGAATGCTTTAAACAAAGCTGTTTAAAGCATTCATCATTCATTTTTACGGAGAATGAGCTTTCATATTGAATGACCGTAATCGTCGAAGTCATAAACGTTGCATCACTTATTTTAATTGCTATTATTTATTCGTATTCTATTGATGGCATATTTTGTGTAAAACTCTTGATGGAAAATTTTTTAGATTAAAAATTGAAAGAGTTTAAATTGTATCTAGGAATAACCTGTTTTCACACCTTGAAGTCCTTTGTTTTTAAAACTTCAAGATTAATTGTCTTGATACTTTATTAAGGCTATACGTACAACAGGGAGTACATAAAGTGCAATGAATGTATTACAATCTATTATCACAAAGAGTTATTACAATAAAATATTGACTTACACCTTACAATTGACAAATCATGCTGCATTCACTCCACGCAGTTTCTCTCGAGCTTAGTTCTCGCTTAATAATTATAAATTATAGGAATTATTATTACCTATACCTACTTAATTATTAAATGGCATTCGTAGATAAATAATTGAGCACAGTGGTTGGATTATTGACGACGTAAATAATACAGTTTTCGTTTTGAGAATGGCGTAAATTTACCTAAGGGGCCATCCATAAATTACGTCACACGAATTTCATGACTTTTTGACCCCCCCCCCTGTCACATTTGTGAGACCCCCTCCTAGAATTTAATAATTTTTTGACCCCCCCATAACCTTTGTCAAACTTCTCTACTCCCCCCCCCCTTAAGATGTGACGTAATTTATGGATGGCCCCTAATAAACTGAAGAAATTTAAAAATTTGTGAAAAATTGTGTTTTTTGTATTTTTTTATAAATGTATTCTTGGACGTGTTTTATTAATGTCGTAACCGTATTTAGGTTGTGTTTCATTTAACTATCAAATAAAAAGCTTAACATTATTAATAAATTCAATGTGAATCTAAATTGGACACTTGGGCGTTTAATTTTTTGCTAATAAATAATTTTCATAAGAGCATTTTTGTTTTTCGGTTCCGTGACATGACGTTCTCGGGTCAATTTGGACTATAAACTGAGGAATTTCATGAGCGCGTCGTATATTAGACGGGGATTGGTGGTGCCATCTGCAGTGTAGCGCACCCCGCGTAGACTCCCGTCATCGTGGCTTACTACTCCGTACTCCCCAACGATGAACCCATCCGCAGTCCTCTCCTCAACTCTATACTTCCTGAAGTTCCTTCCTTCTACCACGTATCCTACTTTCTGTCCATCATCTTGCGGCTTCTCTTGAACCACGCCGTGCGTTCTCCCGTTTGTCATTACGTTAACAGTCTCGTCCACTTCGTAATTCTGCTCTCCTGGTCTCCTAACACGACCCGCAGGCCGAGAATCACCTTTTTGATTTGCTGTATTTTCTTGTAGGTTCATCGACCGATTTACGTCATCGAGATTTTTTTCTTCTACGTTGCTTTCCCGTTCCAGTTGAGTAGATGATTTCATTTCACTCGCCAGATCTAGTTCCTTTTGTTCGGAAACAATGGAAGGAGGGTACACGGTGGCCGGCTGGCTGTAGACCTTCGAAGGTTCTCCGTATACTTTAGATGGCTCCCCGTAGACCTTCGATGGCTCACCGTAAACTTTGGAGGGCTCCCCGTAAACCTTTGAAGGCTCGCTGTAATATTTAGATGGTTCTGAATAGCTGATTTCTGGTTTTCCGTAAACTTTCGATGGTTCGCCGTAGACTTTGGAGGGCTCGGAGTAAACCTTCGATGGTTCGCTGTAAACAATGGGCAAGCTAGACACGGTGTGTGCTTGATTTACATTGTCGGGTATAATTGCTTTATCTGTGTTATCTAAGTTGTTTTTAATATTTTCCTCTATCTCGACGTTATCTTTATTGATTTCTACAACATTGTCCTCCGAGTGGTTGATAAGAGTAACGTAGCCAGCGGACGCTTCGGTGACCGCAGATTCCGCTCGAGTAGACGGGCTCCAGTCATTGACCGTAGTTTGTTTGGGGTCACTAAAAGTGTTGATGACCGAACTGTAAGAATACGACGGAACACGAGGTCTTTGACCTTCCTTGGAGGGGCCGCGGTATGAAAAAGATCTCTGGTAAGGGTGCATGGTTTCTTGCCTCTTTCGATTAAGTTCTCTCTCCTTTTGCTGCAGAATGTAATCCGGGTTAGCGCCCATGACCACTCCGGGTAAGGTGGAGACGGAGTGCCGGTTGGAGGGGACTCCGCGGTGGTAATCTTGATTGATGTGCTGCGGCCGCCATGTAGTAGGGCTGTCCGGCGTGAACTTGTTGGCCGACCCATCGGACTTGACCTTTCTGGCGGTCTCCGCTGCGCTGGAGATGAGGGGTAGTTGCGGTCCGGGGCTGGCTGCTTGCGGACTGTTGATCCGGCGGCCCACTGCTACAGACGAAGTTACCCGGACGCCGATTATCTTGGGTGACTCATCCCGAGAATTTATCAATTCACCGAAGGAATTTGTGTTGAGTTCTCTTTTTATATGATCATTATCCCTGTAGTAGCTCGAACTAGCCGCTTCGAGGTCATCGTTGTCGTTGTTAACATTTTCCTTCTTATTTCTTTTGCTATTGCTTTTCATATCAAATCGCTCATTCTTATTACTTCTAGAATTTCTCGTGATTGGAATCAAATGATCCGAGGAGGAATTTATAACTAAATCATGGTCTAACTGCACTCGCTCTTCTGGGTTTATTCTCGGTGCTTCCTTTTTGTTAATATCATGAACAATGTTGTCATTTTTAGAATCGCTTCCTAGGAAAACGGAAAGAATTTCTGATCCGGAAATATCTTCGGATGCTTGACGAGTAAATGGCATCGCGGCTACTCTTGGGGAGCTGGTCATCATGTGCAGTGCAACCTGAAAAGAAAAAAAAACAAACAAGATAAGACACGTGTATATAATATAATACATGTATGTTCATATGCTGCACGAACAGGAAAGTCAACACTAAGACAATACAAAAAGTGCATATTAAATTCTAGAATAATGAGTTCGACATTCACTTCGACAATGCCTTAGAAAGGCAATGTATAAAAATAGAAGTCTACCTTGATAAGAAGTTGATTTAAAATCACAGTAATATAATAACATAATCCAATTAATTAGTCTGATAGAATTAAAATAAGTGCTTTATGCGTTGGGTGCACTGCATCTGAAATGCTAATTGTGTGCCACGCAATGCAAATCTCACTACTTTTCTACAGCAGTAGAGATCTAAATGCCACATTAAGTCATTATTCATTTTACAGCCCAGCGTGCAATGTGCAATGTGTGCATCTCCAAGCCCGCATTATCAGGTCTGTTGGCGATCGACCAATAAATTATTGTTGATTACTTTTCGACATGTACCCACTGTGAAGCGATTTATTTTATTCACGGTTTGCTTCAAATGATCTGATGTAAGAATTTTATACTTTACAAGTAGTTACTAGGTGTTTTATTTATTTATTTTATTTAATATACTTAGATATAAGTGGGTACAGTGGTGTTATATAAATTACATTTCGGTACAAAATATATTTATAACCGCAATCTCACAAAAGAAGAAACTGGTTCTTTTGCTTGGTGACCGAGTTACACTAATCATAAGGAAAATAGAATAACATTATGCAATAGGTAAGTATGTATTTAAATGTAATAGGAACAATTGAAACTTAATAACTGAAATTAAATATAAATTATATATATATATAAATATATATGTATTTCAGTAAACACTGAATCTATTTTTTATGTATTTAATTTAATTTATTTTTTTATTTTTTTAAACTTCTACAAGATATTGTATGTTTATGAGTAATTAAGTATCTGTCTTAAAAACATTCAAGTATACCCACGAACTGGCGATTCCTATGTGGGATTTTTTTGGTTAATCTGCTAATCTATTTATGTTATTCTCTACTTTTTTAAAACTGTTTTGTATAAAAAGTTTGTATAACAAAATTTTACCAACATTACCAAAAAATTATTAATAAAAAAAAAAATAAAAAAAAAATATGTATATATATATTAAACTGAATATTAATCGACAGTCATACAGTCGACAGACATAATCAGTCTTTATATTTATCGACTGATAATAAATGTAAAGAAAGAGAAAAAAAAGTTTCATCACTCTTTATCATATTGAATTTTCGAATTGTGAAACTAATAATATTATTATTTTGCCTTATTTTTGAGAGTTAAATATATACTTCATAGCTTTGTCGTTCACGATGAAATAAAATCACAAGCTGAATGTTTGCCAGGCAGAAGAAGCTGTACGAATTTCACGACTTCGGAGTCACTGTTTGCGCGCATTCACGATTCACGCCGCTGGGAGGCACTTGTGCAGAATGCTACCATCAGAATTTATGGGAAATATCAGAAATTGGAGGTATTATTAGTACTTTTCCTATCAAATTTTTCTCATATTAAAAATGCGTTAGTTGCCGAAAAAATTGTTTTTTTTTTGTTTCTATTGTCTACGTATTGTGATGTCGGCTCACAATGTGTGTATCACAAGTTTCCGGACACTGTGTAAATCTCAATTTATCTGATTATGCGCATTTATCACAAGCACAAACAGAAATCAAAAAAATCCAAGTTATCGAACAGAAATCTGATTACTTTAGATATTTTTAATAAATAATCTTTGTGTAAGGATATCACTTGATATGACATTTTACATTTAAAATATAAGTGAGTGCGTTTT
Source organism: Glyphotaelius pellucidus (assembly GCA_936435175.1). Classification (NCBI taxonomy): domain Eukaryota; kingdom Metazoa; phylum Arthropoda; class Insecta; order Trichoptera; family Limnephilidae; genus Glyphotaelius; species Glyphotaelius pellucidus. The sequence continues at coordinate 25,819,233 of OW386538.1, read as the reverse complement.
ACTAAAAAAAAATGGATCCAATTACTACACGTCATGACTAGAATGGGGAATATTTCAGAGCATGAAATACATAAATATTATGGATAGCAAAGTTTCGCTCCGAGAACGTTGAAATGGTATTTTTTCACGATTGAGTTATCATGTAGTGCAGGGGTCACCAAATCCCGGACCGCCGACCTATTTTGTGCGGACCTTGTTTAACAATAGAAAATATTATATACATGTAACTTGAGTACGTAATTTGATATTTTTTCCCGCGCTTTGTCTTTTCTGCAGTCAATATGACGATCTGTTGTCGCATAATGATGTGAGATAGTTAAACAAAAGCTGCGTTTTACAACGATTCTTCACCATTTTAGAAGACTTGAAATTCAATATTGATCAGACGTCAGCAAACGCCTACTTAAGTTTTATTAGCGATAAAGAAAATGTAACTTACATTGCTTTTTATCAGATATTTTTAAACTCATCAATGATCTGAACCTTAAACTTAAAGGCAAAGAAAAGCTTACATGGGAGCTCCTGACGGATATAAAAAGCTTTTGCGAAAACTTGATCTTTTCAACATCGATCTTGATAATGAATGCCTGCACTACCCTAATTTAAAACAAATCAGCAGTGACACCGAGCTTGACGTTGGCCAATACAAGACGAGCTTGACGTTGGCCAATACAAGACGAGCTTGACGTTGGCCAATACAAGACGTTCATTAAGGATCTTAAATCGGAATTTGAAAACAGATTCACAGAATTAAAGAAAATTGAGAATGTCGTCGACATCCTCATTAACATTTAATCTCTGCATCCTTGTTATGAATGAAGCAATGAAGCTGCAAATATTTTTGGTAAGTAATTGGTGACCCCTAATATAGTGCATTAAAAAAAATCGTCAAAAAGTCGATGCACAGAAATCTCATACGTAGAAACCAGGATAAACGGATAACCCGACTAATGACCCCGATAGTTGGCCCCCGAAATAAAAATTATTATAAAATTAAAATTTATTGTGGATTATTTACCAATATTAAATCTAAAATCGACTTCAAAAATACCTTTAATAAAAAGTTGGTATGGATATCAAATATATTTACTTACAGTATCGATTTTTGTACTGAACGCTGGTGTTTATATAGTATGGTGACCGGACAACTCGGAATAAAACCAACTCAGAACCATCTCAGATAAGTCATTTAGAGTGATAAAAAAATATATTTAAAAAAATGGTTATATAGGTTACGTTAGGTTAGGATTATCGGGTAATTTAAAATTATTTTTTTCATAGCTTTTAATGACCTTTCAAGGAGGTGTTGAGTTAACTTTATTCTCAGTTATAGATAAGCAGTTTTATCCTTGACACGTTTGAATGAAAACATGTTTTATACTTTGTTTTTCTCTGCACACCCCTTCGGGGATACTTTGTTATATTTTGTGTAAGTAGGTATACTGTATTTTCCCTAAACCGACTGCTTATTGTGTATAAATATGCCGGGGGGCCAAATGTCGGGGAATCAACGTGTCATGGAGATTACATGCCAACTGATAATAAAGTAAACTCAACACCTCTTTGAAAATTCATTAAAAGCTATAAAACAAAACATTTGTAAAAAAGCTCATAACCCTAACCTAACGTAACCTATTTAACCAATTTTAAAATTAAAAAAATTCAATACTTTTAATGATTTTTCTGAGATTCTGAGTTGGTTTAATTCTGACTTATCCAGTCACTGTCACGGAATAGGATAAACGATAAAAGCTACGTAAAATAGGGGACTTATCATTATAATGACGAACAACATTTTTACAGAAAAAAATTGGCATTTTCACGAGTATTTGGTTCCTTAGAAACGGGCAATCTGTTTACCTATGAAGTAATATAGACTTAACAAGACATAGTAACACTTGTACACATTGTTCAATATTTTCAGTTATTATGCAAAATTATTACTAAGTTATTTTTGCTACATAAAACCAATTTAATATAATGTAATAAAATAAAATTGAAATAATTAAAAAATGCCGAAGAGGGAATTCCATCAACGGAATAAAAACATAGTAATTACTGCAAATCACTTGGGTATTGGTTACATGCATCGGGTGCACGGACAACGTTACAATAAGAATTCATTTTTTGCATTTACATACAACCATATAGAGTTGTTAAATTTCCAGCATTGTAACGACATCTGCGTACATACATGACGTATTCAACAACCAACATCTGTTGGAATGAAACATTTTGTTTTTTCAATTTTATTTGTTTTCCATTCGAATCCAGTCTTCTTGTTGTTATATATTCGAATAACATCGCACAATCGCCATAGTCCTTCTTATCTTATATTCATTTTATTTTATACAACCGGTAAGCCAAATAAAGCATTCTCTCTGATAAACTCGATTTTCAGATTGTTGTGGATATGGATGGGTTGGGTTGGGTTGGGTAGAGAATAGTGACACGGAGAGTGCCCATACCGTCCATGTTCTGCCCGTGTTATGCCATTCGTACGTCGTTCATCCAGGCGAACACTTACATGCATATACAATACATATGTTTATTTTCAATCTTAACACTAGTCCAAACACTTATATTTTTATCGTACACTTTAATTTGTGTTACATTTTATGTGTGTAAAATTTTTAGATAATTGGGTTTGTAACTACCCTAATTTTTTGCACAACCTTCATTTCAGAACCTTAATAACTAATCGCTAGCTTCAATAATAGTTAGTTAGGTTAGGTGTAAGCCGACTAGTTACGCTTTTGCTGTGTGAACAACATTGCAAAACACAGCCTGGCAAATTTAAAAAAAATATTTTTATTCTTGAGAAAAATACATACATTAAAAAAAATTTACATACTTATAAAATATAATAATAATATAAATCAAAGCAATATGAACCCAATAAGGCGCTTCGTCTGTGTGGGTAATGTAACCAAATATAAATATTTTGTAGAATAATGTTTTTTGTTATAACATGCTAGCTCTAATGTACTTATTTTTAGAAATAATTAAAAGTTAAAGTACAAATTCTTGTAAATTTATCAGTACATAATATGTAAAATTCGTGATTTAATATCTTAAAAAAATGTATACATATCTATTCTAAATTAAAATAAAATACTACATTACAACAGCAAGGAAGTAGGTATACCTATAACATTGTAAATTTTAAAGACACTTTTAGACATTTTTAGAAGTTAACGCTTATAAAGTACTAGGGAGTACCCGGCGGGCGTTGAAATGCCAAAGAAAGAAAGAAATTGTTTCTCCCTGCGTGTCCTTTCCCATGCGTCCCACCGCCGTTCATTTCTCGCGTTCCCTCTTCCTCCTGCGTTCCCCTTCCACCTTCCCCTTCCACCTTTCCCTTCCACGTCCCCCCGTCCCGCGAACTCCCCTACTCCTCGTGTTTTCCTACCACGTTCCTCTTCCACCTTCCCTGCATTCTCCCTCCCGCGAACCCCCCATCCTTCGTTGAGCCACCTATTGTAAAATTTGTATCCAAATATCATAACGCTAGAGCTCACCAGTATACATAGAAACCTTTGCGCGCTTGCGCACAAAACTCACAAAAGTTTCATTGCAATCGGATGAATGGTATAGGAAATAATTTCATTACGCCAGAGCTCACCATTTTATAAAGAAACCTTTGAGGATATACCCACAACAAATCACCAAAGTTCCATCGCAATCGGTTGAATGGTTTAGGAATGCGTATGGACAAACAAAGAAACATTCATTTTTATGTATATATTAAGATCAACAATTTTATTTTATTTAGGAAACGGTTCGAAAAGCTTCAATCTATTCAAATCATATTTTTTGTTTGGATAATGTTAAAAAGCAATTTTTAGTAATCCAAAATGATGAATTATCAATCTTCGTCTTAATTGTTCATCTTCATCATCGTCTTCGTCCCCTTATTCTATTCGGGTCGGGGACCCATTGTATCGACAAGGCTCCTCCATACGTCCCTGTCTTGAGCTGACTGTTCGGCCTCCGTCCATGGCAGTCCCATCCTCTCCTCACACAGTTTCTGGAGTTGCCTCGCCCAGCTGTGTCTGGGGCGGCCCAGGGACGTCTACCCTCTGGAATTGCACATAGTATCTTCCTCGGAATTTGTCATCAGGCATTCTTAGCACATGCCCAAGCCACCTCAGTTGCGATTTTTCTATGAAGAGTAGCAGTGGTTCAATGTTTAGATCATCTCGGATCGTCGACTTTCTTATATGATCCCATTTCGTAACCCCTGACACTCCTCTCAAGTACCTCATTTCGGCAGCTTAGACTCTAGAGCGCGTTCGTTCGCTTAGCATCCATATCTGGTGGCCGTAGGTCTTAATTGTTATTTTAATTGTTATAGCCGTCTTAATTGTTATTTTTAATAATTAGATGTTTAATGAGGTATGTCTAAAATGTTAAAAGTGAGACTTTATTCAACGGGTAGGTAGGTAGGTATCTTCCTAGATATTTTAATAAAAACTTTAACATTATTTTATTAATTGGCATCATTTTGTTGAAAAACATTTAAAGGGCGATACACCTCACAAACGATAATTTCATCTGGCTTGTAACCACTAAACCTCTCATTTCTTCAACATTGTTTTCATGCCAACGTAAACGTCAGACGAAAATACACGATCGTGATATCCAGTTTTATTGTTAACCCTTAGAGGCATAATTAACTTGTGGTTTGCTTGATTAATAGCACTGCTATTTATTTGCGATATATATTATACCCACAGGACAGTACAGGACGTACTTTAATCAGTGATTCCTATAGAATATTGAATTATTTTATTTGGTCATAGTCGTAACATTATTTGAAGTAAAAAATGTAAAATAAATTTTGGTCTACGGTAACATTTTTTTGTTGGGTACTATTTTTTGATGAAAAAAAAAAAACTGAAAATCTTTCACATTACATTTCGCTGGACACTAAGCGGGGTAATCGTCCATCCACCCACCCCTACCTTAACTGCCTAAAAACTACTGATTTAAAAAAAAAGTTTTTAGTTGAAAAAAATACAATAAAGTCATGAAGGCGAAGATTACCACTGACTACAGTCACTATTTACGTAAGTTTTACCGGAAGAATATCCCATACTAATGAAACCTTTTAGACTGTTCTTATAAACAACGTTCAGGTATATTTTTTTGTTTTTTTTTTACATGAGCTCCACACACGAGGCCCTGAGGAAAATAATTTCCCTCAGGCCCTATGTCATCTTTGGGGATGCTGTGTGGAGGGTTTTTAAAGAAAGGAAGGGGAGGAGAGTTCTGGGAAGGAAAGGGGTTTAAGGGGCGGGTAGGAAGCTGGGGTTCAATGTGTCTTGGCCATCCGCCTCCAAGACCTAGACAAACCTCACCCCATGAACCCGGGCACCCCTGCCCAATCACCAAACGTAGCGAACCACTTGGGGTGACCTCTTGCAGAAGTGTTGGTTATCCAATAAAGGTTCCAGGGCGGCGGTACCCATTCTCGCCTACCAAATTGAAAAATATCGACGTATACAAATACAATATAATCATTTAGCACAAATTTATCATTTAAGGCTCGGTGTAGTACCAGCTTCAAAAGAAGAAGGAGAGTTATGTAAAAATACGTACGTTAGAGAGAGCGCACTAATATTAAAAACAATAATATTTAAGCGAAAATTGTGAAAATGTTTAATTGTAAAAAATGTAATTTTGCTACAAGAATGATCGATAGTGAGTCTAAGTACTATGTCATTACTCATAAACTTTTTAAGGTTCGTCATATAGGCTTCGGTGTCCTGAAATAATGGAAAAGGATTTCCACAATTACTTTTAAGGCACTGTAGGGAATTGCGTAATATTTCCGACAAAAGCTAAGCTGTAGAGAGCTCAGATGAGATCAGCTGCTCTTGGTGTTGCTAATCAATTAGTCTAACTATCTCAGTTGAATAAAACTAGGTACTATCTACTTTGACCGTGCTTTTCATAATATCAAATAAAGGTACTTCCATATAATATCACTAAAAGGTAGGAACTAACGAACATTAAATTCAAAACAAATCCGGGTTAATTGAACCAGGGTTACAATCACATGCACACTCTAAGGACGGGTTGTTTCAAAAAATTTGATGGATTCATCAAATATTTGATATTAATTTTCACGTTCTGTGTAAGTTCTATTCAAGTTCTGTGATTATTCCAGTTTTGTGAAGCAGCTGTTTTATAACGATGTAATAACAGAACTTGAATAGAACTTACACAGAACGTGAAAATCAACTTCAAATATTTGATGAATCCATCAAATTTTTTGAAACAACCCATCCTTAGCCGAAATTAGTGTTTTTAATGTTTTTATAGCTGGTTCCCGGTTGCGTTGCAATGCCATATTCAAATAAAAGAATTGTTTCTCGCTACATGTCCTTTCCCGTGCATCCCCGTTCGCCTCCTGCATTCCTTTCCCCTCTAGCGTTCCCTTCCACCTTCCCCGCCTTCCCTCTCCCCTCTCCCGCTCCCCGGTCCCGCCAACCCCCTCTAGCGTTTTCAAACAGCTCACGTGCCACCTATTACAATTTTTTTATTAAAATTATAATTTTTCATATACCTATTTAAAATATCTATAATTCTTGATTCAATTCAAAGTATTAGGCGAGTACTTCGAATAATTTCATTAATTAAAAGAGTTTCGAAAATTGATTTTTTAAATTAACAGTCGATGGTTCGCAAAATGTCATTTTTAAATTGTGACATTTTTGGCAGTTTTGTAAGAGATTTTGTATTGATTAAAAAAACTTTTCAGATGTATCGTCATGTGGTTGTAATAATCCAGAAACCTTCGCGAGGACGGAGGGAAATAATATAGCAATACGTAGACTCATACATCTCCAAACAAACATATTTTGATTTTTAGATAACTTCATGCGTCAAGTTTTCCGTTTTCTCCAAAGTCAGTTTTTCTATAATTTCCTTACTTCCTACTTAAAAGCCTGTGTGTATTTACTATAATTTATATGGGGTGTAATGGCACTTACCCAAGGGATTTTATCCAGCGATTCCTAAGCATATTTGGAGAAGACAATATAGATATCATTTTGCTGTCCGATGATATTTTTTTCAATTGTTTTTGTTTTCATCACACGTCGCAACTGGGTAGTTGGGTGCAGCCTAGCGGGTCACGTGATACGCACACCGTCTCCTTCCAGCAGCACGGTAACAGAGGAGTTTGAGTGTGTTTCACGGGATCCCGTCGCGATGTTTAGTATTGTGATCAGTGGCGACGTGTAATGTAATTTTTTGTTTTAAAGTGAAAAATATGATCGGACTACAAAATGACATCTACGTTTTTTACTCCAAATATGTTCAGGAATCGCTGGTTTAAGTTAAAATCCCTCAGGGGCTGTTGCACCCTGAATATAATAAATTCCTCGCCAAATGTTGAAATTTTTTTAATGGTTCATTTGAATTAAATTCATGATGAGAAAAAGTTTAAAATATTAATTCTACTTTCACATTAAAAAACTGACCTGCATGACGTTTTTAAACATTGTTACTGTGAGCTAAATCATAATCCTTCTCTCTGTGACATTGTACGACTTATGAGCTCTTATTCCATATCAATGCTTATGTAAAATAGGGGTCTAGGTAAATTGAATAGCAAGTTTTCGAAACCAATTTTTCGAATCTATTGTTCGAAATGCAATTTTTCGGACTTCAATTTTTCAAAAACGTATTTTTCGAGTACGTACAACCTAACCTAACCTAACCTATAACTGGTACATCTGACACTATATCGTTAGTCATAAACAAGTGAAATATAAATTTTAAAAGTAGATAAACAAATTCGAAAAATATGTCTTTCGGCCAATTGCTGTTCGAAAAATTAGTCTTTCGAAAAATTTTAATTTGAACAATTGATTTCGAACAATTGATTCGAAAAATTGAATTCGAAAAACATGTCTGCTCTCGTAAAACAGGAGCTGGACGCGGTATGCATTGCATATACAAGGTTATTTACTAGATATTGAAAGCTTGCGAAGCTGTCACTCACGTGGATATATTTGATCTCAGGAAAATCTATTACTTTATCGGATATAACAATATTGGATTAATAGGCGTAACTTCCAATGATTTTATATCGATATCCCTAGCACAGTTTTACTGTTGATAGGGAATAAACAAGAAACTCCAAATAATATGTAAAAATATTAATAAATGTGCAATGTTGAATAATACTACAAAGCTAAATATGTATTGGCAGTCGGCGTTTACTTTTTGGCACTAAACGGGAGTTAATGAGATCTTTAGATATATTACAACCACATTCGTTTCTCCAAGATCAAATGGAATAAATTGATCGCGTCCTAGATGAATTATTTACGGTAGTTTTGTTATTGTTTTTGGGGTGTTATGCCGTGTTTCGCTACCTCCTTCTTTAGCCAACGTTTCGGACAGCGTTACAGTGTCCATCATCAGGGCAGATGAGTAAAATTTTACTAGTAAAATTTAGTATGATGATGGACACTGTAACGCTGTCCGAAACGTTGGCTAAAGAAGGAGGTAGCGAAACACGGCATAACAACCCAAAAACAATAACAAAAATACTTTTTGGCCGTGAAAACCTAAAAACATACCTATTTACGGTAGTATTCTAGTCTACAATTTTTTTCTTCATATATCGATTAAAATATTCAAGAATATCTCCTCAAAAGGATTTTTCAAAATTCGAATTTTTTTTAAAATTATAGCCAATTTGATTCGACTGGTTTATACGAAATCTAAGTAGAATCTAAATAGAGCAAAACGATTTTCTTGAAATTTGGCTTGAATTTTCTTTGTATAATCCTCTATCGACCGTCAAAAAACGCCTGAAATTAGGGCTTCTAGACTAGAATACCCCCTTAAGACGCATATACGATTTATTTCAATTCTAAGAGCTTCGTTAGTTCACCTCGAACGACATTATTCAAAATGTTTCGAATTTTGACAGCTTATCTGACACTCAGGAAGCCACGCAAAAATTTGTCAATCGTCGGTGGGAATATCTTATATCAATCATTAACCGTGCTCGCAAATATTGATAACTGACCATAGAAGACGGATTTAGTCAGTATCGTATTGATTGATATAGGGTTTTATCGATCGTCCGTGCTAGACCACCTGGACCATTAAACTTTTAATAAAGAGTCTCTCTAATCGTTTCATCTAGGCTCAACAGGATCGTCCTTCAAAAAAAAAAAAATAATAAGCAAAGGTATAAAAAAAGTCCTGGAGCTGAGGATAGCGCGGTTAGGTTTTCTAAAAAGTGGGAGGGGGATTTTTTAAAAAAATTTCTCAGTGATGTCAAAAGTAAGCTCTTAGTTTGGAAAAAACACGATTGAAAAGAAGAAAAACATGTCAGGGCGGAAATGGCTCATGTCAGGTTGTCAGGTGGTCATGTAATCGCGAAATAATTTCTGTATTCCCCGGCAGTGACGCGGTAAAGCGTTCATTTCATTTCTAAAGGTCAAGACTGTCGCCCGCGGCGAACCCCGAATGTGGGCGAGATGACGTCCTCAATATTATGCAGCTTGCTGTGAGTGCTAGACCAAAGTAGAGCATATTTGTTTAGTGCGTCACATAGTACGTTAACGTTGCTCGTGTCACATAATGTATTGTGATTATAGAAGGAAGAATTTGAACGTAATGATTAGTTTGAGTAATGAACCCTCTTTGCGGACATTAAACTTGTAAAATATTCAGTATTACGTTGAAATGAAGTCACGATTCTTAGAAATTACATCACACTTGTTCGTGTTCAATGTTACATATTTCTTTATTAGCTTCTAAAAAGTTTTAGAATACAAAAAGATTATTCCAAAACTTCAAAAGATTATTTCAAAATTTCAAGTGCCACAGTTCATGATGTAAATACATTTGAGTGGAATATACTTTCAATATCGCCCTGGCGAGAGACCACCAGTCCTCTTCCCTCTCTCCTTTTCTTCCCTAACCCTATCCCTTTACATTAGCTCCACACAGCAGAGGTAAATATTCTCCTCAGGGTCTTTGTCGTCTTTGGGAATGCTGTGTGGAGGGTCTTTTTAGGGGTAGGAAGGAGAGGAAGTTCTGGGAATGAAAAAGATGTGAGGGGTGAGTAGGAATCTGGGGTTCAGTGTGTCCAGGAGTGACAGGCGTACGAATCCATCCCGCCGCGAGTGGGTACTGCTGGAGAGGTCAAAACGTTTTCCTCAACCATTGCCTCCTGATCTGGTCTGCCACGCAGTTGGTGGGCAGACGCGTCCGCCGCTAAGACCCGAATCAACCTCACCCCATTAACCCGGGCACTCCTGCTACCCAACGTTGAAAACCACTTGGTTTGTTATCCAATAAATGGTTTCCGAGGCGGCGATAACCATAACCGCCTCCCAAATTAATCGTATGAACACAACATACCCCAAATTAATCTTCAGTATGAGGTACTCTTGTGTGGTATAAGCAAAAAAAAGATGTTTCGCGCTTACGCTGATCTAGAAAAAACAAAAATCACAAGCCTCTCAAATTCCAAAAAACAGATTTCTTCTTCAGGTATTAGATTATTTTGCGTTGGAGAAACCAATTTATACAAAAAGCTGCAAGAAAATAGGATTATCAATAAAGAAGAGTCGAGAAAAGGCAGATAAAATCACGGATTCCCGTCAAAGATAAAATCAGAATGATGAAAACCAACCTGTAACCTTATCTCCACCGGTTATCCCCGCTAATGAATCGCCATTAAACTAAATAAATGGTTTCTTACGTCTTTTATGTGCACTTGTGTTTCTTTATTGTAATTTCAGGTATTCCAATAATGATTATTATTTCTTTGATTCTGTTCGTTTTCAGATTCGAGGAGTGATAAGTTGCTAAATGGTAATCCGGCGCAGCACGAGCCAACGTTCTTGAGGGAAAATAATGGTTGGAGACATATTTACTCGATTCGATTTTTAACTTCTGATTGCTAAAATATCGCATTCCATATGAAAACACCTGTCAGTTCAATGCAAATCAACAAACAAAAACATTTTAAATTTTCCCTACACATTTTTTGCTGTTGTCTTTTCAATGCGATAGGTACCGCTTAAAATAGCCACTAGACACAGGAAGGCATTCCCCTGTATTTTGAAAGGATTGTTTTCAAATAAGACATCCCGATGATACTGTCTCTTTTCTTTTCCATATTTTTTCCATTGGAGAGAAAAGGACAAAATTAATATTATGTTAATCTTGGTGAACAATGGTGTTTTCTTTGAATCGAATTTCATCTTTCCGGTGATGAGCTACAGCTAGCAAGTCGAGTAGCAACTATTTTTACAAAGCCTTATACCATTTCAGTCATGGTGAAAACTGTATAAATTAGCCTTTGTTCGTGAAAAATTATCAACAAAGCCTGTTCTATTTTAGTCCCCATGGTTCAAATTTATTTTTATTTTACCATGAGATTTGTAGCACATTATGATAGAAGTACCTATTTAGTCTAATGAAGTTCATAAGTTAGGTTAGAGTGGGTTACGTTAGGTTTGCACAAGCAAAAGTTAATTTATTACAGTCGTGACCATGATTGATATGGTGTAGACTTTGTAAATTATTTTAAAGAAAACAAACGCTACTCTACGGGGTTCCGCAAATTTCATCCTGTGACAAAATATCCCCGACAAAATATCCTGTGGACAAAACATCCCCCAACAAAATATCCCGGACAAAATATCCCCGACAAAATATCCCTTACCAATTATCTCCTACAAAATATCCCCGACAAAATATCCTACGAACAAAACATCCCCCCACAAAATATCTACTAAAACCTAACCTAACCAAGTATATCTCTATGACCTAACCCAACAAAAAAGGGATAAAAATAATACAGACATCCTTAAGTTAGGTTAGGTTAGGTTTTAGTAGATATTTTGTTGGATGATGTTTTGTCCGTAGGATATTTTGTCGGGGATATTTTGTCGCGGGATGAAAACGCGCATTACCACTCTATGAAAGGTTATTTCACAGAATTTATACAATTCATCAAATTTACAAGTTAATTTTCAGATTCTGTAAAGTTTCTATTTAAGTTCTGTTATTACGTCATTATTGGCGAGTTGTTTCACATAACTGAAAAACATAATACCGAACTTGAAAAATAACTGTAAAATTTATGAAATGTTCAAATTCTTTGAGAGAACCCGTTCTAATACAGTTGTCATCGTGACTGAAGTAATATAGGCTTTGAAACTATGACTTTCTCATTTGAGGAATGTAATGAGGGTGGAGGCGGTGAGAAATTAGCGGAAGAAGGGGTCGGAAAGATCAGCTGGTCAGAACGTGTTGTTACGAGGCTTATACCATATTCTGTACTTATAGGATCAACCCAGATCTACCACTCTGGAACAAAGTTCAAAACTGACCTTCTTTCTTTGTTTATTTCATAACAGTATTATTTTTTTTATTATTCGCGCCGCATTTTGAACTCACAACGAGCTTTCCACTTTGCCATAGATTGGCTAAAATATAACTTAATAGCCTGCTTTTTGTGCCAAACGAGGCATTTTTTGTACCTTTTTCGTCCACTCCTGAACGAAGAACTTTCAAATGTGTCCAAGTACATCCAAGGAGCGAAATATTATTAATTATTATGAAAGTGACATTTAACACTTCAATGGCTAATATAAAAACAAATAATAAAGAAAGGCCGAAGTCCCTAATGAATTATTGGTCGATGATTAGAATAAACTGCAGTACCTACTAGCGTGCAGTCACGCTGTCACTCGAGTTAACCACTAACCACATGACGCGAGCTTGTCTAAACAGACTAATGAAGAGGTAATACCAGTCCACCATTTACCATTAGGCTCTGCCAACCGTAGCGTGAAGGCATTTCCTAGAACACGATCGTACTTGCATTTCCCGAGATAAGTCTCACGCAGTGCCAACTGGTTTATATTCGCCTGTTAGCATAATACACACTAAATTACGTGTTACATAGATGCTGCAAGGTTAATAGAACATTTTCAAGAAATTTAAATGTTCAAGTGAGAATTTGCATCAGCTTTTAGAGGCATCGTTTGTTTAGGACGCGCTTGAATCTCAAGTGGTTGTGTTTTTATCAAGTGTGGAAGATGTTACTGGAAGTGTAGCCTGTCGTGAAGGGTTGCATACCAGCAGGCTCTGGGCAGTATGCACTAATCGTAAGCTAAACAAGCGGCCCTTAGGATTTGCAAGTAATGCTACTTGTATGTACAACAAATTAAAGTGTTTTCTTTGAATGATTTTCTCAGGGTCGGAATCCACAAGTAAAATACGTTTGTGCTGCAAGCTTAGATGTAAAATAGGAAGAACAGAAATGTCAGAAGAAATTGAAAGCAAATGTGTGTAGTATGATTGCAATCGTCGCCGATCTTGTTAAATCACATTGCTTGCAAGGCGGTCGTTTAAAGTAAGTACCTACATACCCAAATTCTTATCTTGTTAGTACCTAACACAAAAGAAATCTTAACTTTTGCCCATTAGAAAGCTTGACGCCACAATTTAAACTTTTGCCCATTAAAAAACTTTGCCTATTAGAAGCTTTACGCCACAATTTTAACTTTTGCCCATTAGAAAGCTTTACGCCACAGTTTTAACTTTTGTCCATCAGAAAGCTTTACGCCATAATTTTACCATGACAAGTTTAAATCTTTTTGGCAATATTCTACAAATAACGATGTACGTAGGAGGCATTGACAGGGTCGGCCAATAACCAAATGGGGTTAGGCGCTAGTAAGAGGGGTGCATTAGGTATTACGGTGTATTATCAGCGCCTTGGCACGGCGCCGGGAGCATTCTGCTCCAATTGCGCCTGCACGGGGCCGACCCTGGTCATTGATGAAGGCATACCGCTGATTACCTGGTAACGATCTCTACCCCTTTTTTATAAACGACGAAAGTACACGAAAGGAAGATTACCGAAAAGGTTTTTTTTCTATTACCAGCATCATTTATGAGAAGGAGGGAGATGGTCATTTAGTCATGAGTCATTTAGGAAGCTCTCAGTAGGTAGTAGATACCTACTGAGAGACAAAACAGCATGCTGCAGACAGTTAAAACAAATCTATTAAACAGAATATAAGCAAGTAAAAGCGTGACGCTTCGTATCATTGTATCCGTAAGGACCTCCCAATGTACCCGCTGAAGGCAGCTGTAATGTAGATGGTGTCACCACCCGCCTCCGATTCTGAAACGCGATATAACCAAGCCATTTGACGGTCGAGTCGCAGGTTGCTCCGACTTCCCCTTCGAATGTTAACAGGTAATCGGGGTGGGGGATCGGGGAGCGCCTAATTAGTCGCTTCGAGATCACCTCGAGATCGGCTTAATTCCCTCTTGCTCTCGTTTTACCATTTTCCCCCGAGAGCGTATCCGCATCGCGTGTTTAATTTGCCGGCTAATTAAAAGGCAAATATCTCCAAGTTTCATTTTCAATTTAAATGATAATGTGGCCTCAGTTTGCAAGGATTTGTAATGAACAATACATGGAAACAAAAAATATCCATACGAATGAAAATCGTAGGTTATTCCTTTGTTCATAATATCCAACAAAAAATCGTTATTGAGTTTTTCTTCTTTTTAATCTACATAACTTTTACCACTCTGTTATATTTCCAACTAAAGTGAGGATTTTTGTTTTACTATAAATGAATTCTCTGTGGATCTCAGAGGGGAAATTGTAGCAAGGGGGGAAGAAGGCATAAAATTCCTATTGGGGGTGACGAACACGAGCTGCGTGTATACCTATTTCGAATGACAACCCACGTGACAGAATTAACGTATTAAACATGAGTTGTCGGAGACAAGTTTTTTTTTAATAATCGCTGTTAGTTGATTGGTTTATACCTTTTGGAGTTTAAAAATAGTTTCATATTTTATGTCGACATATCTTTTTTTGTAACATTATAGAGGTGGCGGGAGACAACTGTGATTTTTATTTTATTTTTTTATTTTTTTTTTTATTAAAATATATAAAAAAAAATATATTTTTTTTATTTTACAAAATATTATATTAAAGGTCGTTTTTGATCGTGTATACCTTATCAGAAATGATGAGCTCTTGTGCCTGATAAGGGAGCCACAATTCTTACTGAAGTTGTAAGTTATAATATGTTTTGTGTAAAATATTTACTTTTTATTTGTATGAAATACACTTCTATCACGAGGATTTACAACTCTGTAACGTAATTTTTACTACAAAATTATAAACACATATTTTGTTAAAACGCACAAAGTCGTTACGTCTTTAGTACAGTAGATTTAAAAGTAATTATAAAATAATAATATTGGTTATTCTGTTGAATTTTTCTCCACTAACTGGTGCAGACAACTTTAAGTAGGTTTTTTTTTTTAACATTAACTCCACACAGGAGGCCTTGAAGAAAATAATTCCCCTCAGGGCCTATGTCATCTGGGATGCTGTGTGGAGGGTCTTTTTGAGGAGAGGAAGGAATGAACAGTGGTCTTGAAGAGACCTATGTTGTAGGAGGGAGGAAACACAGATGCCGGCAAATCGTTCCATAGCCGAGCTGTTGAACTCAAGAACGAGTCGAAAAAACGACCCGTTCTCATGTGACATATGTCAACCGTGTACATATGTTGGGCGCGCGTTTGGCGTGTCTCCCGACTATGCACCGGTGCCGAAGGGATCAATGACGCTAGTTCCTCAGAGCATCTTCCATTGAAATACCGGTAGAACATGGATAGCATTCCCACCCGACGCCTGTGCTCTAAAGATTGCAACCCGTTCGTTAAGATGGGAGAATCTATCAAACGGACCGCCCGTTTCTGCACAGAGTCGAGGGTATTTTTCAAGTATTTTGGAGCTCCAGACCAGAGGTGGCTGCCAAATTCAACCGTGGGGCGCACTTGCGATTTGTACAGGGTAAGCAGTTGTGTACTATTAAAGTATCTGCGGGCCCTGTACAGTACGCCCAGTTTTTGAGAAGCTAACTTTACTCTGGCTTCGATGGAGCCCCCATACCTGAGCTGGTCACTTATAGTTACACCAAGCATATCAATGGAAGGTCTGTTCGGAAGATTGCTTCCGTTGAAGGAGACTAGATTTTCATTTCGATCCCTTTTAGACATAATCAGACATGATTGGGTCTTTGAAACATTGAATTCGACGAGGTTATTCTTACCCCAAGAGAAAACACTCTCGAGGTAACCATCCATTCTTTGCTTCAAAGCCCTCCGAGCCGTTGGAGTTTGTGTGCCCTTTGGGGGCTTGTCAAACGAAAAGCTGTCATGGACTGTACTGTCATCCGCGTAACAATGAATTGGTGCACATGACAAAAGGTCGTTGATGTGCAACAAAAACAAAGTCGGGGACAGAACCGATCCCTGTGGGACGCCAGCATTTATTGGATGCGAGGAAGAGGTGAAACCATCAGCAACCGTCTGAATTGACCTCTCCCTCAAAAAGTCGGCAATCCACGTACACAGGGATACGGGAAGTCCGTAAGATGGCAGTTTGTTGACAAGTCCTCGATGCCAAACCCGGTCAAAGGCCTTGGAAATGTCCAGTGCGACCGTTTGGGTCTCACCGAAACGTTCCAGGCACCGCCCCCAAACATGCGTCACATATGCGAGAAGATCACCGCACGAGCGGTTCCGCCGGAATCCGTATTGACGGTCGTTAATGAGTTTGTTCTTCTCGAGATATGTGAGCAGTTTGTCGTTGATCACACGTTCCATCACCTTGGACAAAACTGATGTGATCGCTATGGGGCGGTAGTTGGCCGGGTTGGAGCGATCACCCTTCTTTGGAATAGGATGGATGACCGCTTTTTTCCAACCAGAGGGCACAATACCAGACTTCAGGGACATTTTAAAGAGCTTCGTCAAAATTGGAGCAATTTCTGCAGCGCACCTCTGTAATACGAGGGCAGGTATTCCATCAGGCCCACTAGCTTTATTAACATCAAGCCCTCCTTACATCCCGATTACATCCCGATGCCGGATCCTCAGCTTTTTCATACGAAAACCGCAGTGAGGACCGACGTCGGGACAGCACCTTGATCGTCGAGGGTTGAATTAACCGCGAACATTTTGCCTAATAAGTTAGCCTTTTCGGCGGCGGTGTTCGCTAGTGAGCCGTCAGGTCTGGTAAGAGGTGGTAGACTGGATTTGCAGAAATTCCGTTAAAAAGAACAACACAACAACAAAAGATAACAACAGTTAAACAGAAAATATGCAAAATTAATCGAACAAAACAAAGGAAAGTTAAGTTTTTTTAAAATGTGGACTGCTTTCAAATCACAGAATCTTCATGCGTTTTATTTGTCTGCCGAACTTAACACAGGTTTTTGAAGTGAAAACTTCTTTAGCACCGTTGTGATGTGAAACTTGATGAAACGAAAAAGCGACACTAAAAAGAGACAAACACATACATGTAGGATTTAGCCTGCGAGAGAATGAGACAGTATAATCGGTCTCCTCTTTGTGCGATGCTTCGTAGCCTACCGGTTTCCTCTTTGTGCGGTGCTTCATAGCCTCCCCGCTCTTGTCTACTTTAGTTTTCTGAAGGTTTCACTTCTACCGCGTGCGAACTGCACACAATTTTTTTAATGTGTATACCCCACAAGAGTCGCAACTACTCCTGTCCGAAGTCAGTGGGACTGTGGCATTTGACGGCCGGCGTAGTCCAGCGATAAGGCTCTTGACTCGCATTCCGGATCGAATCCCGGCATGACAAATAAATTATATTTGATATATTTGTGTTATTTCACAATTTATTCATTTAAAATAAAATATAGTATATTTGCGGCACGTTCCAGAGTGGAAGATACTCTCAGTATCGCCCTGGTGTAAGACAACCATTCAGAATTGAAACGTTGCTTGAAATGGCTTTAGCTGTGTTTGGTGACCAGATCTGAATAGCCAGGTACTTCCCACCTTCCCCATCTCCTCCCTCTCCCCACCATCTCCAGCCTCACAACATACCCCAATTGGGGATGCCATAGACTCACTGGCTCACAGCAGTTGGGACTCTTGTGCAGTATTCATATTTAAAAAAAAAATACTAATTGGCGTATGTTGTGAGCAACACAATATTTGGATGATTTTCATAGCGCCGTTTTTACGAAAAACTACCTCAAGGGCGCTGGATGATTTATTTCAATGTGTAAATTAACTCACACACAAGCAGGAGATCTAGTATTTTGTTGTTTTGATACGTCAAGATTTAAATTCAAAGACAACTAGCTTGGAATGTGACTTTCCTTCAAATAATATCATACTGGAGCACAACGATACATTCACTCCGCCATACCGAGATCTTATCGTGATGACTTTAATCCGATTATAATATTATCGATTGTAATATTTCTTGATTCTTAAATTCAGTTCGAGGCTTACTACGGCGACCTTCATGTATGCTTGTGTACAAATGTTTGAGAAAAATAACGATTTCTAGATATCGCGTACTGATACACGATATTTTGATGTAGCGAGCGGTATGCGGTATGCACCAACA
Organism: Glyphotaelius pellucidus; assembly: GCA_936435175.1. Lineage (NCBI taxonomy): Eukaryota > Metazoa > Arthropoda > Insecta > Trichoptera > Limnephilidae > Glyphotaelius > Glyphotaelius pellucidus. Next base: position 25,800,752 of record OW386538.1, on the reverse strand, counting down.
TCTCCAAGTACATTAAAATTAGAGGAAATATAGTTTCAAAATATGAAACAAAAACTGAAATAGTCAGCTTTGCAAAACGAGTAGTTCTCTATCTTATTTAATAAATCAAAACCAAAATTTCCTCTGAAATCATAAGATTTGTAAGTACGTTGATATTTAAATATCTAACTAACTAATAAACGACTATTCGAAGATCGATCGTACCATAAGTACTTTCCCCAGAATAGTTACTTACATGGGGAGAAAAGATTTTTTATCGTGCTTGTCGGCTAACACGGCACACGAAAGTTTAAAACGGCCACCATCTTTAACCGGAACCGGAACATAACAATTTTTTTTACTTAAAGACGAAATGTAAAACGCATGAGTAGTTAGTTCTATTTAAAACAGAATAAAAACCTATTTCTTTTGTATTCTCCCCGTAACTTTTTAAAAACAGTCTAACGCCTCGAATACATTGAGCGAGTTTACAAGCCACTATCCGGCAAATTCACTATCTGCTAGTGAACTCGCTCAGTGTAATCATATTACTAGCTAACTAGCAGATTTTTACACTGAAGGAGTTTACTAGCAGATAGTGAATCCGCCGGCTAGTAGCTTGTGAACTCGATCAATGTAATCGAGGCTTTGGCAAGTGCAAAGCAGAGTGGACAGCTTCTAATATCAAGAGCATACGTTTTGCAGTCTAATTTTATACCCATGTCTAGGCAACACCAAATTATTTGATCAGTCTGCTTGACACTACGCATTGAGTCTTGCTCGGAGGAACTAACATAATATAACCCCTCGGCGCCGGTACACCAGCGAGAAACTCAGCCTACACGAGTAGAATACTTCACAGATGATGTCTGCTGCATTAAAACGAATTGTTAATCCGTATTTAACCTCTCAAAACGCCACCAGGTGGGCGGAGAGATAGTTTATTTTGCTATCGCTGTAAGCGAAGAGAGTTCTTGGTGAGGTGTCACATAAAACATAAACCAATAAATAGCAACATTAATACCTTGCTAATTGATTCATAAATTGAAAATTATCAGCGAATTTACTAAAATCTTATATTATTTATCTACAAAGTGCATTATAGTTATTTCTGTAAATTACCTCTTTATATTTTAATATTATAAAACCGACGCATTACGCTTATAAACATTAACAGCCCAAGTATTTAAATATGAATTGAGTCGTTTTACTTATTAGGTATAATGACTTGAATAACTTCATTATGCAGTTTGCAATATGGAGGCTGACTTTTTAAAAACATGTATTACACATTAATGTCTTTGTAATGCATTTTTAATATAATAACTTGACCGACCGAAACTAAATTACAGCCAAAACCGAAACAGAATTTTGGCTTGTTTTCTAGTTTCTTCAAAACATATTTAAGAAGTTTAAATAGTATCTACTCTATGTCCCGAAATTCGGTTTAATTGTTATTGTTAATTTGTAAGAATTCAAAAGTTTGTGTTTATTTATTGTTGGAAACATTTACAGAATGTTAACAATTATTAAAGTTATAAAATTGCCATTGAGAAGTACATAGGTATTAACATATAAAACAGAAATGCGGAGAAAGAAAAGAAAGATAATAAAAATAAAATGATAATAGAGCAGTCACATAATTGTTCTCCATGATATATCATGGTAGAAGATTGTTAATTTGCCTTTTGAAATATGTAAGACTGTTTGCATAAATATCTACATGATCACATTCGATGGTATTATATAGACGACACATTCGAGACAGTGGATTGAAGTATGCAATATTGTTATTAAATAATTCAAGATGGAATGTATTATGACTCCTTAAATTGCGTCTATTAGAAACTTTTATATTAATATTGCTCAGACAATGAGTGGTTCGAAGCTTATCATGAATAATTTTATATAAACATATTAAGTCAGCAAATTGTCTTCTTTTTACCAGGGTTGTAAAATGAAATTGTTGGAGTCGTTCCTCATAAGATAGGAGTAAGGCATTTAATCCAAGTGTTAATCTACAAGTCGTTCTGTGAACAAAGTCGTCCAAAAAGCGTATTTCTATTTTTTTTTTCTAATTTAAAAATTCCAATACAAATTACCTTCAACAAATTGAAATTGCAAAAACATCCATGCAGGGTGAAAAACCGTATAAATAACTATTTTTTTTAATAATTAACAATAATATTGAATGCTTTTAATAATGCATTTAAACAATTATTTTATACAAAGACCATCAGTGTAAAAAAGAACATTATAAATTTAACAGGGTATTAAAAAGGTCTGGGTCGAGCATTAATTCAATTAACCGTACAGACACTACCTGTACCTGGCCGCTGTTCACTGTATAATCATATCAATTATAAGCAAATACCAACGTGCAATTAATTTACAAGTCCATCGTTTTGTAATGTTCACTGAACACTCGCTGGTGTGAAAATCCATTCAGCCAAACCCCAGGATATTAATTATTAGTGTTTGTGTTAAAGAATAACATAGAAGCCTGCATTTAAAACCGCACGTCAGACCTAAGATGTACGTTATACTTGATTATTATTATTTTATAAAATAAGTTTAAAAAACTATAAGATGTATCCCACCTTCGGTTCCATGTTCCATGACAGTTGATCCGCCGACAATTGGTTCCCCGGGCGTACTTATATACAATGTGCAGTCGCTTCAGGGAAAATACGTTATACCTAATTACACATAATATAACTAAGTGACCCCGTAGGGATGTGCGGAGAGGACGTGCCGCCGAATAACAAAAGAATAAAACATATTTTCATTCAAAGGCACCAAGGATTCCTACCCACCCTTTAAACCCTTTTCCTTCCCAGAACTCTCCTCCCCTTCCTTTCCTTTCCTTTAAAAAATCCTCCACACAGCATCCCCAAAGATGAAATAGGCCCTGACGGAAATTATTTTCCTCAGGGCCTCCTGTGTTCTGCTTCTCTATTTACTGTATACACCAGCGCATAAATACAAACAAAATCTACACTATGAATAAATTCCTTAGATATTCATGGGTGTTTTTGAAGTCAAACTGAATATCTTTTACGTTTGAAATTGGTAAATAATGCAAAAAAATAAAATTTTCTTGTAAATATCATTTCGGGGGATCAATTGTCCCACATAGCCCTTTTCTTCGTAAGTTGCGTTGAAAAGCTCACAGTAACTAACTATACATAGAATGCTGCCCACACAACTGCTGTTCAAGCATGCTACCCTTGCTAGTCTCACGCATATGCTAAACTTTTTTTTATTTTTCTAAATTACATTTATAATTCAATACGAGCATAGTTTTACTATTTTTCTTACTAATGTTCCACTCGTTGTGGAACGTTTGCGCGGCTCCTTTCGGCCAGTTTCATATTTTTCATATTATTTCATAAATCTTAAATTTGGATTTGAGATCAAAACCCAACCAAACTGAAAAATTGTTTTTGTAATCAAAAGGTTTATCAAATATCTAGTACGGATGTGAGCTACTTTATTTATTTTTGCTTTATGTAAATTATAAGATGAAGATTTGAAGATTTTACTGTTTCATGATTGAAGATTTTACTGTTTCATGATTTTAGAGGCAACTTGGGCAATTATTTGCGAGTAAATCAAAAACAATAAAATAATTCTACTACATTTATCATAGAAATGGAATGAAATATGAATATACAAAATTAAGAAAAAAAATCATTTTGATAGGTATAAATTTAAAATGCAAATTACCTATTTCCGGCGGAACAAAAATTTGTCGTTTATACATTAAAATTACTACCCAAAAAATGCATTTTAACGATGTTTTATTTTTAATTTTATTTTTCATTATATTTGTAAAATAAACATATTAAAATTATTTTTTAAATTTTTTCATTTACTCACAATTAATTGCTCAAGTTGCCTCTAAAATCATGAAACGCTAAAATCTTTAATGGCCTATATCTTATAATTTAAAGCAAAAATAAATAAAGGAGCTCACATCTTACTAGATATTTGATATACCTTTTGATTACAAAAATAATTTTTTCAGTTTGGTTGGTTATTTTGATCTCAAATCCAAATTTAAGATTTGTAATGAAACTGGCTGAAATGGGCCGCCCATACATTCCTCTTACTGTACAACACCCTTTTGTCAATCGAACGCATGTATTTACTTTATTTCCCAATCTCTTTACCCTCCCCACTTCCTTCAGCCTCAAATTATTCGTTCTATACGCACAACATACCTACCTGCTTTACAAGATAATTATTTATCTATTTTTATAATTTTTAAATAATAAGAATTCCAACATCATTTAATCTAGGTCACGCAATAAAATCTTCACTTGACATATTACCATAAAGATAAATTATTGAATTAAATGAAGACATTATGAGCGAAACTCAATCGAAAATCTGGAAACAGAAAATCAGAAAAAGATATTGGCACCTCTGGGACTCGAACCCAGAAATTAAATATTACAGTTTGAGGTTTTACTCATAAAGTTAAAATAATAAATAATAAATTATTGATTTGGATTATATTATTTATACATTCTTTTATTTTCACTGCTGATGTGTCTACATAACATTATGATGTACTTTAACTGTTACAAACTTAACGTACAATACTGCCCCCATTGTGGAACCTTCTTGAGAATCTCAAGGACGATGCTGTGTTTTTACTTATGATGGCAAAGTAACTCTGTATGATTCAATGTTCCAAAATATTACAATGTTCCAAAATATTACAGAGAAACGCGCAAACGATACCCAGAACCGAAGAAGATAATATGGCTATATTATATGGCAGTTTCTCAGGCTTGAGAACGAGAAGATCCGACCCCAACAGCCTACCTAGGCAAAGAGTTGGGACAGTGCAACGAAGATGAAAGTAGCACTTTATGTAAAACACGCGAACACCTCAGCACAGGTTCTCCTAGTGAGGTGTTCACCAAAATACTTCTAATCCATTTACACACAGTGGCTGTTTTGTAATATATTTTTTTCATTACTGGTTATTATTATATATAAAAACTGTAAACATCTGTAAACTGCATATACGGGAATAGAAATAAATAATTGCAGAATGCAGATCCTATAATCGATATGGTTTCGATAAGTTTAGGACTCTTGTGTCTTATTGTGCCTTACTGGCGAAGTAATTAAAAAATCGATCAGATTTTTTGAACTATAATTTAATGCTCAGTCAGTGTAATCCTCCACTGCAGTTTCGATTTAAGAAAGAGAAATGTCACGTAAATGCGTATGCTCCGAGGAACAACCGTCGTTGATCCCTTCGGCGCCGGTGCGTAGTCGGAGAACGGGTCGGGAAAGGAGTGAGCATGGGTCTCTTCAAGACCCATGCTCACTCCTTTCTCTCCTCAAAAAGACCCTACACACAACATCTCCAAAGATGATATAGAAGACTCAAAGATGACAAAAGACCCGGAGGAAAACAATTTCTCTCAGGGCCTCCTGAGTGGAGTTAATGTGACAAAATGCTTCAAATCAAAACATGTTGAAAAAAACTTAACACAATTAATTTTAATATTGTATTCCACCTACAAACAAAGTAGTTACAGGTAACATTAAGTTGAAAACAAGATATTATTGAAGTTCAGGGCTGGTTTGCTCGGTATGCAGTATGCAGTCGCTCGTGACATATGGAACCACTGTTGCAACAGACATACATACCGATACTTACACACTCATTTCCAGACATTCTACTGACATTTATATATTGGAACTGAATTAACACCTCTTGGATTCTTATCAGCAGCTGGTTATTGTGAATTATAAAATTATACGTGCATTCTCCAACGTTGGGAAAATGATTAGTTTATTAAAAGAAAAGTATTACGAATAAAGATGACGACAATTTTTTATTGAACCTATCACAAAGATCGCTAGTAGGTAACTTTATTTTGTTTTGTAAATTTAATATTGCTTTTTAAGATTGGATAGCGCTCTAGAGGTGATTTTTCACAAAAAACGACGCCATATAATTTATCCAATCATTATTATTGATCATCTTATTGAATAACATACTTGTTTTCGGAATGATTTCTTATATAATTTATAATTGTCATTTCTTAGAAGAATTCGGTATATTCTTTAATAATTTTGCAGGGAAAAAATGCCTGTTTTTATTGAAACGTTTTGAGTTTATCGTCATCTAAAGGTGGATTTAGATCGAACAAATTCTTTCTCTAGTCTGCTCTTGCAAATTATTTTGATGTAAACAGTTTTAGAGCATTCTTTCGGTGCTCCGAAATGTAGTAGAATGCTCTAGAATATTCGTTCGTTTGAAGTAAACGCAATTAAAGCTGCAAGTGCGTCCGAACAGTTGCTTAGAGCAGCGGTTTGGAAGCATGTGGTACGCGTACCCCTTGGGGCAAAAATTGGGGGTACGCAATATCGTGACACGAATGTAGCTTTTAAAACTCAGCTCTACGTTTTCAAATTTCAGTGGTTTACGCTCGGAATCACTGGTCAAAAATGCCGTAGTCGTGTTTCAGTCTGTAAAAAATTGCATTAATTGTATTTGTGTGACTTGATTATTATAGTCATGTATTAAAGAGAGTATTAAAAAAATTACAAATGAAACATGTCTTTCATTACATGTGTACACAAGATAGACAGAGGGTACGGGGAACAACAATTTTGTAGTAAGACTCAAAAAGGTTGACAACCGCTGGCCTAGAGCATTCATTCGTGTTTGGACGCGATCGCTCTTCGAGGCGGTTTCTTCAAAGTGTTCTTATGTTCTTGGAACTGCGACTACTTTTTGTACTATGGATTGGAGTAATATGTCTACATACGATAGAAGCGTACCAAAATGTCAGATGTCTGTGGGATCCAACTAGAAATTATAAAAATAAAAAGTCCAAAGAAAACGCTTGGCTGGAAATCGCAACTATACTTATTCAAAATAAAACAATAACTTAAGAAACAAAAAAACTGGAGTTTACTAAGTTAATGTTTTATTTTAAATTATGTCACATCACAAAGTATCTGCGTCATCTGAACAATTATAATTATTTAATTAAGCCAACCAACGTATTTTCTTTTCTTTTTTAATAATTGAGTCATCATCATCAGTATATTAATATCATCATCATCAGTATATTAATATCATCATCATCAGTATATTAATACGTGAAGCAAAAACTTTGTACCCCTTTTTACGAAAATTGCGCGGACGGAGGAGTATGAAATTTCGCACACTTATAGTTTATGTAGAGAAGGAGTGCAGAATGCTATTTTTTTTTAACTATGCATAAAAAATACATAAAAAAATACATTACTATTATGGTCGAATTTCGACCATTGGGCGACCACTAGTAACGATAAATGCACGATGAAATCACAATAACGCTCCAATTGTCAGACATGGTGTAGCGAACACTACTACTGATTGTTGAAGAATGAGCAATGAGCATTCGTTCACCTGATATAAACATCCCTAGAGCATCTGCAATTCTAGTTCTTGATGTTCTTATTCTTGTTCGTTGGTATTCTTTTGGTGTAAATGGTGAAAACGAATTGCTGTTTACACTAAAGATCAAGAAAGAACACTCTTTTTGGTTAACTAGATTTTAATTGAGTTTTGTACTGCCTGAAAAATCTACTGTTATGGCTGAACAACCTTAAAACATTATTAAAGTTAAATTTTACCGACTGTTATCTCTGAGAGTCGCTCTCCGGTCCAGTGCATGATATTGCAAATTCATTCCGGTTCCCGCGTCCGCTTAGTTGGGCTGTTTTACATTCCCTCTCGTGTCACCATCTAGTTGTTACGATTTTAAATTTTGTATCAAGTTTATTATAAAATATAACGTTAGTTGTAAATATATTTGACCCGCGTAATCAAGAGTTCTTATTGGCAAATTTCCCCTACACACGCATCTCAGTTTACAGTGCTCGGAAAGGCTGTAAGCTGCAAATCCAAATCAGGATAAAAAATACATAATTCACCACCTTTCCAAACTGTTGCAGCGAAACCGGGTCATCATTAAGAATATAAAAAATAAAAGTGGAGTTTACAAATTTTTTCTTTTATTAAAAATAAAAATAAAATATTTATCCATAAAAAGCGATACAAAGAAGATTTTCAAAGTGTCAACCAGGTACTTTAAATAATAGCATTTAGTGATAAATTACTCACTTACTCCAATCTGTGCAGGAAATAAAGCCATTGACACCGACGACTGATGATTCGCCTCTTTAATTGAAAATAATCAACATCGGTTGACAAATATAATAAATTAACACACAGAGCTTACTAATTACCAGATCAGACCACTTGCGATATTTTCATTTACCTCATTATTTCGCCTTGCACTCGGTTTGAATGCACTTCAGTAACATTACCGTCACTTCCACAAGATAAACGAGATGAATTTTGACAAAAATGCATTAAGGTACTTAACGCTATCGTCTCAAATAGTTTATGCGCTGTTTATATCTCACTCACTAACTTATCGGTAGCTACTTGAATAAGATTAAAATTTTGTTGTTAAACAATAAATATTGGACATGTTGTGATTTGGTATTCGAATGCACTAGCAAAAAAGTGTTCGTCTCTCGTTGTTAATTTATTGTGGGTCATTATTTTATCATTGGCGATTTCTGAGGGGTTATTTCACCATCCTCCCGGTAGCTTATCCATAGATAACATATATTTTCGATATACGATAGAGTCCGAGTTCCGAGTTGTCCCGGTACTAGAACCTACAAGTGGTGGATGTATCGGTGGAACTACTATAGTCAAACAGATACCAAGTGCACTCCCAAAACTTCAAACGGGGTAAAACATTCTCCCCAGTTTGAAATTTTGCGAGTGCACTTGGTATCTGTTTGACTATATATAGTATTGAATTCACAAGTGCAGCAATACACTACAGAAATATTTATTTTCACATGTCATGTTTTAGAAGGCTAAATTCAAACCGAAAGTACCGTTATTGAAATCATTGAAAGATGTTCATAATTCAATATCAGTAGTATCTATAGTAAATCGACAATTCTGGATAAAATTGAAGTGGTTTTTAAACATCAATGTTAATTATAAAATTACATCATGACCGGGATTTCAACGCGGGGATCTTCCGTTCACCTTTTTGTGTGTTTTTCTGACGAGTATTATTTGATTAAAAAATGTATACTGGTCATAGACATTTAAATTAATAGACGAGCGAATCAGGGAAAGGGAATCAAACCAACTTGCGCGGAAAGCGGAAGCGGTGTAATATAATCAATAATCTAACAGTATCATCGACCAAGTGCCTTTATTGATCGAAGAACAGTATACTGACAACTGACAACTCGCATTGAAATATTATCATTCGGTCCTCGAAAATAAAATCTGCTTACGAATTTTCACAATGTGGCGCAAACTGCTGCAATTCCAAAATCAGGAAAACAAAAGTTCGAGCTGGTTTCCAAAATTTTATGTTTTGGTATACTATTTAGTTAAGACACTTTTACAAATGTGTTACAATTTACTCACCTCACTCAGTTTTAGCGTCGCTGCGCCAGGCGATTCGTTTAAGAACGAACATTCATATCATGCGCATTAAAGTTCTACAACGGACAGGGTTCCAAACCTTTGCCTTATTTTTGTTTTTTCTTATCTGCGCATGGTCTAGTTATTTCAATGTGCGCTCTTCGGTAACCAATGCCAGGGACTCAGTTATAAAAGCGCCAACGTTATTTGGCTTGGCGTATTTCGGCATATCGCTCGCCATACATTCCCAATGGGATATAATGAGGGATGGGATATCGGCCTAGGACTGCCACCTTTCAAAAACAGTACACCCGGAGATTTTAGAAATACAGTTTTTTTAATTAAAATAAAACTTTTTTAGTATGAATTATTTAATTAAGGCAAAATGTCGTGGTAAATTACCATTGGTAATGTTTTAAAAAAATATATAAATGACCTAGCTATTGCTAGGCTGACTTGGACCGGCTTGACACTTATTTTCATTCTGAAGGGATTGTTTAAGCATATTTTCTTGCTCAGGTTTCTTCAAAAACTTCAAAAATTCTTGGCAATTCATATTGTAATTAATCTTCACAATTAACTCTGCCTTCACCATTTCCACTGACAGGCAGTTTCGCTCGTCTGTCCACAAATGTCCTTTAAAGAAAAGACGCGTTCAACGAAAGCATTGCTTATAGGGATTGAAAATTTTTTTAAAATTATTTTTGGCGGTTCGGTGAAGGTTGAGGTGACTTTGAATAACTGAACCCATCGTTAATCAACGATAATATGTAAATAACTTAATTCCCATTAAGAATTTAGCAAAACATGAAACAAATTTTGTCAATTTGATTTGTATTATAATGTTGATCAGGTTCTTAAGACTTATGACTTTCCTATCAAAAGTTATTTTTTAAATTATACTTGTCGGGGTTTTGTGATTAAATAGTTTTATAACGTAATAAGAATGATTCACATTTTTGTGCACAAGATAAGATCATCATCATTGTCGTTGAGTGTCTTTATATGGTTGGTGTTGAACATTATTGGACAAAAAGTACTCGTAAGTTTACGTTCCTCGGCGTGTATGAAGAATTTAAATGAAAGTGAAGAATTTAAATGAGTTTTCTAGAGACTAATAAACTAAAGATCCGTTGCTGGAAAACCCATTGAGACCTGATGTTTTACCTCATTAATGACGCATTGAATAGAAAGTTACAAAAGAGCTTTCAACGGCAGAATTTTATTCGGTTGCGCGGCTTTTTTCACACAAAACTTAAATTAGGATTTGATGTCAAAATACTTGACCAAACTAAATAATTCACTTTTTAATCAAAATTTTATTTAAATGATTATACGTTATAAAATAAAGGATGTCAAAGAATTAAAATTTTTATGAATTTTCAGGCAACTTTGACAATTTTGTTGTGAGCTAATTGTAATGACCTTTCAAAATAATCTTATCTAACTAACTATTCAATATAATGAAAAATAAAAGTTAAAAAAAAAAACATCGTAAAAATAGCGTTTTACGTGTCCAAATTTTTAATTTATATGTGACTAATTTGTGTTCCAACGCAAATCCGTTGTTTGTAATTTAAATTTAAGCCTATCAAAATGCTTTTCAATAATTTATATATTTTTATGCTTGGTATATGTGCATAGTAGGGAGGTTAAAATCATTTAAAATACGGAGTCGCTATTAGCTTTCGTTAGTCCATCCGCTCACGAGGCAACTGAAAAAACCAGTTGGCAACTCGCTTTCCATAGGATAGCGACTTGTGCATTTCAAAGGCGGTCCGCAAACAGGCAACTTCTCTAAAATACCAGTTGTCAACGTCGACGCAACCAGTCACTCGCAATCCGTGCTAGTCGCCGCGGCCGGCGCGTTTCAGTTGCCAGGTTGTCATGGTTGAGCCTCACGACCTGTCAGTTTTTCAGTAATTTTCGATATGTGCGAGCAGGAAAATATCGATTTTGTTCAGGAGGTTGATATAATATTAACAATTATTATTACGTATTAAGGTTGATAATTGATAAATTATTAGGTTGATAATTAATAAATTATATTTTTGTGAAACAATCTGATATAATTACTGAAATCGTAAAGTTCAGTTGCGCCGTGCGATAAGCTTTTTAAGTTGCCAACCAGTTTTGTTTGGTTTCGGTTTCTCCCGTGAGCGAAGGGCCTTAAAGTTTTGTCCTTTAATTTTAAGTTTAAAAAAAGGTTAAAAATAGTTAAATGCTCAAAACGAAATTTTTTTTTTTTCAGTTTTCTTGTTTGGTTTCCCACCTGTATCAATAGTTTCAGGTCACCGTGCATAGTCTTCTTCTTATTCTTCGTGTGCCCTATCAGGTCCCCCCGACGTTGGCGATCACTCTGGAAAAAGTCTCTCTATCTTGTGCTGCCCGGAATAACTCCTCCGCACTTCTAATGCCGGTCCACTCTCGTATATTTCGTAGCCAAGACATTTGTCTCCTACCAGGCCCTCGGCGACCTTCTATTTTCCTTTACCGTGCATAGTAACCTGACGCAAATAACTAACAAAGAAAAATGAATTTAATCGCAATAATGTTTGATGCTGGCGCTGAGTTGCGCAGAGTGGCGCCGCAGGACACAGGACACGTTTAACTCGCGTGATAAAATCTATTTATTTATTTTACCCTCTTGTTGAAGAATAATACTGGAGAGCTTGTTCCCGTCCTACCTGCGGCACTTGCCATATCTGTCGTCGGAATTGATTTCGAAATTAATAAAGCCACCAAAAGGACTGTGTTAGGTAATAAAAACTCCAAACTTAGGTACCTATTTTTGCAACTGTTGTTATACGTACTGTAGGAACTACGAATTATTTATATTTATATTTTTAAAAGCTGTAAACATTTTTACTCGGGCAACACCGCCTGCGCAGAGGAATGCGCGCGGTGCTCGAGAGCCTGCCACGGTCAAGGAAAGATCTGATTGATTCCGTGTCGTGATTGATTCCGCGAAAGAATGATTCCGTGTCGGACACCGGTTTCGAATAGTCGAAATTTCTAGTTCCTACATCTATATCCGTGTTTCATCCTTCTGATATAAAGCCGCGTGTGTGTTAATATGTTACAATAAACTTAGTCATCTTTTGAACAAACAATCTATCATTTTTATACATCCAAACACTTAAAGAGTCTTCGTGTACTTAGCTTTATTTTTTTAGTGTTCACAGGAGGCGCTAAGAAAATAATTCCATTCAAGGTCTATGTCATCGTTGGTTACGATGGGTGGAGGGTTTTTTTAGGGGAAGGAAGGAGAGAAAGTTCTGGGAAGGAAAAGGACGTGAGGGGTGGGTAGAAATCTGGGGGCAGTGTGGACGAATGAATCCATCCTTTCCACTGCGGTGCAAGGCAATGATTCGACAGAGTTCTGTTGGAGAGGTCAAAAGATCTCCCTTAACCAGTCTCTCCCGATCCGGTCTGCCACAGCAGACACATCCGCCGCCAAGATCCGGACAAACCTGACCCCATGTACCCCTGCTAAGTCACCAAATGTAGCGAACCACTTGGGGTGATCTATGGCAGATGTGTTGGTTATCCAATAAACGATTCCCGGGGTGGCGGTACCCACACCCGCTTCCCAAATTGAGTTGAATGGTGTGAATTAATTGTTCTCTACATTATAATATAGGAAGCAAACAGATAATGTATTTCAGTAGATAATTTTCTGAGTCGTTCGTTTGTACCATTGAAAATCTTCAAACGGTGAATTACAAGCTTTTTCGTCTCGAAAATCTAAAACAAAATAAATATTTTCAGCTATCATCATTACATTTCGATCACGAGTTATTTGGCTTTAAATTAGACAAAGATTTCGAAGCAGTGTTAAAACGAGTATGAATCCGGGTAGTAAATCTAGAAAATGTAATAATACTTTGAATTTGGTGAATGTTTAGAATAATTGAAACATCGTAAATTTTCATAAAACTGTATTATGCTCCTCAGAGATATCCATAAATTTTTAGATATAAAAATCAATATTAACAATAGTTGTCAAGGTACCGTTACAGGTGACCGGCGAAAGAAGCAAAATCATTAAATATCACCATGTCAAAACACTACACAAGTAATAAAAAACTACTTAACATTCGATGATACACTAAATCAACGTGTAAAACCTTTCTACTTTGGTGGGCAAAATTAAAACCACCTCAAGTCAAGCCAGGACACTGAACCAAATCAGCCTCGTATTTCTTAATATCCCTCTATATCATCCATCCATCCATCACATATCCATCATCGTTGTAACTCTTTCTACGTTATGAATTTTTATCATTATTATTATAATATTTTTTTACAATAGCTCCACTCATAGGAAAATATTTTCCCTCGGGGCCTATGTCATTTTTGGTGATTTTTAATGAAAGGAAGTTCTGCGAAGGGAAAAGGGGTGGGTAGAAATCTGGGGGGTCAGCAGGGTCATTGGAGGGGACCCCACCACTTTCCCAACGGCTGTGTGAGAACTGATTGTTTAACCTCCTTAGCCGCACACGTCAGGACTCTATTTTTTTGTAAAAAGGAAGCTACTTTTATTTTTAAACGAATCTAGACCCTCCAATATCCCTGCATGTATGATTGTTAGTAAGAAGGAAAATGTATGCATACTTACATTTGCAGTAATTAACAAGATTAAGACACATCATAGATGTGTTCGCCTGTTAGTTCAGCATCTAGTTACAGTGAAATAAAAACAAAATATTTACATGTGTAAGTAAGATTAAAACCAAAGAAAATATTTAAAAAGAAAGATATCGGGGGCAGTTTGTCCCACTATCGCGGGGCAGTCCCGGCGAGAATAAGCGGGCAAGTGGCCTGGCCGCAACGTGCCCAAACACCCGCGTCCCTTAGCCGGTTTCCCAAGAATACCCCTGAAGAAGTGTTTGTGGAAAAGAGGGGAGATACTCCCAAAGAGGTCAGCAGGGTCAAGGATGAGGTCAAATGATCTCCCTCAACCAGACTCTCCGGATCCGACCCGCCACGCAGTACCCACCCTAGTGGGCAGACACATCCGCTGCCAAGACCTAGAAAAACTTCGAGTTGAGTGACGAGTGACGGATGTATGAATCCATCCCTCCCACTGCGGTGCAAAGTGATGGGTCGAAAGAGTCCTGCTGTAGACGCAAAATGATCTCCCTCGACCACTCACTCCCAATCCCACCAGCCACGCAGTAAGTGGGCAGACATATCCGCCGCCAAGACCTAGAAACCTCACCCCATTAACCCGGGCATCCGTGCTAAGTTACCAAACGTAGTAAACCACTTGGAGTGAACTACAGAGGTGTTCGTTATGCAATAAATGGTTCCCTCCCAAATCGAAAATTATTATAATGTTTTAACATTTAAAAAAATGTATCCATAAAAATATTTAATAAAAATACAAGAGCGATTTGATTCCTCGTCTTTCGTGTCCAGGCCTGGTATGAGGCGGTTTCAGTCCAGTTCAGATGACTGACAGCATTCTCTCACCAGGGAGTCCGCAAAGTCATTTCATCTCAGCTTGTCTCATCCGTCTGGACCATTTCCTTCAGATCAAGATTGCCTCAAATGATTTGTAGTTAGGTACAAAACATTTTAATATTCCTGCCTTATAAGATTTATAAAGAGCAAAAAAGCTGATATTAAACCCCGTTAGATCTTAATATTCTTGATAACCTCGGAGTGATTAATGATATGTGATGTTTTTCCAAAAAGATGGTCAAGCCATAAACAGATTTACAAATGGATCAGTGTGATGTTGTTTTTGGTTTAACGACTGGAATGACCATAACATTGATTTGATGCATAATAAATTTGCTCTTTACAACATGCAGACTGATCCATAAACGAGTATTCGAGAAATGTACTTTGATAGGGATCCAAATCCTTGTGTATTTGAGGAATTGTCAAGAAATTCAATAAACCCTTTCGATTAATACCTTTCATCACACATTCATCAGAGTTTTTTTTTATATATTCATGATAATCGATTTTTTTAAGTGAAAACTTCTTTAGCACTGATTTGAAACTCGATGAAACGAAAAATAACAACACTAAAAAGAGACAAACACATACATCTATAGGATTTAGCCTGCGCCAGAATTAGATAGTATAATCGGTATCCTCGTTCTGCCGGTAGCCTCCCCACTCTTGTCTACTTTAGTTTTCTGAAGGTTTCACTTCTACCGCGTATGAATTGCGCACCCTGTTTTTTTTACATTAGATCTACACAGGAGGCTCTGAGGAAAATAATTCCCCGCAGTGCTTATGTCATCTTTGGGGATGCTGTGTGGAGGGTATTTTTAGGAAAGAAATGAGGGGAAGTTCTGAGACAGAAATTGGTATTAGGAGTGGGTAGGAATCTGGGGGCTAGTGTGGCCAGGAGTGAAAGATGTATGAATCCATCCCTTCCACTGCGGTGCAAGGCGATGTTCCGAGAGAGCGCGGCTGGAGAAGCCAAAGGGACTCTCTCAACCATTCTCTCGCGATCCGGCCTACCAAGCAGCTGGTGGGCAGACGCATCCGCCGCCAAGACAAGACAAACCTCACCCCATGAACTCGGGCACTCCTGCTAACTTATCAAACGTAGCGAACCACTTAGGGTGGCCTATGTCAGAGGTGTTGGTTATCCAATAAATGGTTCCCGGGGCGACGGAACCTACACCCGCCTCCCAATCGATAAGTTCTTTCCTATATAGATGCCGTACGTGACTAAAAATGCAGGAAGTTAATAATATTAATACTTTTTGGACGATTTCTATAGCGCCATTTTTGTGAGAAAATCACCTCAAAGGCGCTTAAAAGTTAATATATTTTAAACGGTGTATTAATTAAAACCCATTTAGATTTAAAAATTTATAACCACGATCCATTTTAAAACAAATTATGACCCAGTTAATTTAACCAAAATATTCAGGCAGGTATATTTTGGATTTGGAAAATATCTCATTCAGGATATAAAACAACCTGTAACCTAGAAAAAAAGATTATAATTATTGTAAATGATTTTACATGCCACTAGGAAGTTCAAAAAGTACTACCTGACTAGGTGTGAATATATCCGATGATGCCCTTAGGACGTTGGAACCTGTCCGCTCAAAAATAAATAAGTGAAATCAAGCCATAAAATTTTGAATAATGAATAAGCGTGCAATGTTCGCGTTGTATTGCTTTGAAACAAGATTAAACTGAGGAATGTATTCGATCTTCGAGTTTAATTCACCTTTAAGTAATGCTGTCAAGGTGACGCATTTAAAAATAGAACTGAAGAACTAGAACTGATCTTGTTCATCAAGTTTGTTCTGCAAACATTTATCAGGCTCGCATTTAATTATGTTATTTTCCAAGCAATCTTAAAGGTTACTTAGAGGAGTAAAGACAACACCTTTTTGTCACAATACGTTTAATACAAAGCAGACATACAATGATCTAAGAACTATGTCCAAATTTGGACACCAGAAATCTCACGAAATTTTTGTTTTGTTTTCTGATTCAATTTATTTTTAATATCGCTTTTTAGCAACTTAGGGCTGGTGGTGTTTGTTGTAATGTTTCATTCTTCACAATTTATCGACAAGTACATACTTCTCGCACAGAACTGTATACGGTTCGAGATCTTCCAAAATAAATAAATTTAACTAGAATGGAATGTGGTAAAACTATTAAACTGGCGCCTAGCTGGCTTAATAATATGGAGAAGACAATAACTATTATCAATTGTACATTTAAGCTTTGCCCAAAGAAGTGAAATCAACAGTTTGCAATGGAGTGCTGATACCAACTCTGATGTATAGAATGTAACTAGCAGAAGAAGTATGATATTAGTTTGAATGAGATGAGATCCTTGAGGCATAAAATGTAAAATCATTGAAAAATGTGGAGATTCGCAAGAAATGTAGGTCTGTGAAATCGTAATGGTAATGATAAGATTAAGATAGGAATGCTCAGATAGTTTAAATATAAAGAGAGTAAATGAATAAAGAGTGTAAGGAAAATTAATTATTAAACACGAAAATTGATCTGCCATGTCCACGATACTAGTGCAAGATTACATCAAAGGTAAATGGTTTAAAAAGATGAATTCAATTTGTTGCTGTAATCTTCCATAAGAAGGACTCATTTGTTAAAACAGGTAATAAAATCAAACAACGATATAAATCGATCTACAATGTACGTACTTGATACATGTTGTGAGATTACCCCAAGGCAAGGGAAAGAACGTTCAAACAAAGGAAAACCCAGTTTATTAACCCCTTCGGCTAATTTCTTCTGTTTTCGGAACAACTCATATGGATCTCATAAAAATCGTTGTGTCTCCCTCCTTCTAAACAGTGTTAGAAAGATAATATACCACGCTTTAAATTAAAACCTCAAACTTAACCACAAAATAATTAAAATGCACACTCAAGTTTCCCGCCGCAATTTGAGAAAAAAAATATGAAACTTTGGTAATTGTTTATTAATTATTTTTACAAGAAAAGACGAAAAAGTGAGTTGACGGTAACGTTTATAACACATTTGCCTAAAAAACAGGTGTGCGTTTTTATTTTTTTTTCGATATCAGTAATTTTAGTTAGAAAAAACGTAAGGTGAGCGTTTTCTAAAACTTTTATATGTTTGCATTCAAAATTTTTATATTTCAAAAATTATATGTTTGTTTCGAATATTAAAATTTGAAAGCGTATCAATAAGCTCATCACCTTTCAATAAAAGTTTTTAGCTTTCGCAAGCGTTAAAAAATAATCAATTTTTTTAAATTTTATTGCAAATCCGAAAAATTTTGACTTTACAACAAAACAGGCCCAAGGCTCGAGTGGTTAAAGTAATTCAATTTTATTTAATTATTAAAGTAATTCAGCGAAGATCAAAAGTCTGTAAGTATTGCTGGAAAAAAATAACACGAGCTCTTTTTGTTAGTACTTGTTTCTACATTGTCTGCAGGCTTGTGAATTGAAACTACGCCGACAAAGGATTTAAACTTGTCAGCAAAAGCAATATTTTAAGAATTCGTATTGTTTTCCCGTGGTTTTTATGTGCCCGATAATTTCTGTGAGATCTGCCCATTATTCCCTCTGAGAAACAAAGAAATTCCTTGATCGCAATGCAATTTATTACTTTCATATATAACGTATTATGTCGTTCGCTTTAATGTCCCGATATTTATCAATTTGCCATTCTTGCTATTGTATTTATGCACCCATCAATAAAGCGATACGAAGTGCAAACCTGTCTAGTATCAACAAAGGTAAAAAGCATAAGCCAGTGCATGGTGCGCATTGCCAAGTATTACACTCAGGATAAAATGCCAGGACAATTTACCCTGAAAGCTTCCACCGAACTTTGTAGCGCCTGCTACACAGAATATCTACAAAATAAATACGATTTTTAAACATGTGAATGTACGAATTTATAAACGACATTGTTAATAATATTTGATAAATGTATTTATTCATTTTCGTAGACTATTAAAAATATTAAAAATAATTAACACCACTAAAGATTGTATCTATCCACAAAGTACCTCGACAGGATAATTGATTTGTGTTCTCTTAACATAAATAAGTGTCATTCAATAAGATCTTACAAAATAAGCCAATTATTTATCCGTATGAACTTAATAACTCAACCCTTACCTCTTTTGGAGAAATTAATGACGTGGGCATAATTTTCGACTCTAAATTAAACTTTATATCCCAAATAAATGATGGTTCACTCTTTGAGATCTTTAGGAATATTTCAACCTTGAAAATTTTCTATACATCTTAAGTTCGAAGTCAAGGCGAATATAACTCCTCAATCTGGTCCCCATATTTTAAAATACATTCAGATTAAATCGGTAAAATTCAAGATTAATTCCGATGACGTATTTATTTTAAACTTTAAGCTTAAACTATAATTACTTGATGAAATATTTAAATTTATTAAAACTTTCAGATTGAAGAATTATGTATAAATGGTAATACAGAGAGCCCTGATTTCTTTAACCTTATTGAATTTCATATATCTAAGAGAGATACTCGTTCCAGAACCCTATTCAAATGTAACAATACCAGGACTGAGCTCTTCAAACACTCGCTTGTACCTCGATTACATGAGGTTAGTAATAGATACGCAGATGTGACGGACCTATTTTACTGCGAGAAAGGTAGGTGTAAGACGGCTATAAAATCATATATTTTCGGTCAATATTAACTAAACCGAAGTCCACTTATAAATTTAGTATATTCTTGCATCTCTTGTTAGAGCTTGTAATCATTGTATAATTTCTGAATGCATTGTACGATCTAAGGCCATAATTTTTAATATTTTCTTATGCTTGTATTTTTACTGTGATATGCAATAATTTATTTTTATGTTTTATGTTTTATCCGGAGCAGTGTGACTATGGCATCCAGAATTGAGGTAAGTTGTTAGGCTGAAAGTAATTGGGGAAGAAGATGGGCTACAGGAAGGTGGGGAGTACCCGGGTATTCAGATCTGGTAACAAAACATGGCCAAAACCATTTCAAGCAAAGTTTCAATTCTGAATGGTGGTCATAAACCAGGGTGATATTGATACCACTCTGAATACGCCGTAAATAATTTTAAATTATTAAATTGTGAAATAACACAAATCAATCAAATAAAATTTCCGGGGTTTGAACCCGCGACCTTCAGATTGCTAGTCGAGAGGCCGCCGGAATGGTGTATTTATACCGTTCGTATTAAATAAATTAATAATAATTTTATTAATTTTTACGCGAGAACAAAACATCCCTCTGCGAAAATAATTGATTGTTATTTACTTACGTAGATAGCCTCAAGGCTTCTTCAACAAAATGTTATTCGAGTTATTGAGACTTGTAATAAATGGTTGTTTCTTCTCGTGCACTCACGGAAAACTGGGTAAATTGATAAATGTTAACAATAATAATACCCTCAGAGTTGAAAGCGCAGGGCCGGCGCGCCCCTGTGTGGGCGCAATTGAAGCAGTCTAAGGAGCAGTCTAAGCAATTACTAAGATGCTTTTAAGACAATAACTAAGATACCTAACATCTAACACATCGCTCTTGAGATTATTGAAAATAAAAATACAAATCATCACATATAATTGAATAAAATATTTACGACGTTTTTTTAGTAAAGCTGTATAAGTTTTAATGAATAGTTCTATCTTTTCGAAGATCTTCGCCTACTCTTTTTTCCTTCGTTACCATTTGCAGTCACATATTCCATCTGCAGTTACATATTGAGGTTGTTTGGTATTTTCAACAAATGAACACTGTGTATAAAATAGGAATACTTACGCAGGGTGTTAAGAGACGTACTTGATTTACTTTAAGCAGTGATTCCTGAAACATTTTAGGAGTAAAAAATGTTATTGAAATTTAGGTCTCTGGTGACATTTTTAATGGTTTTTTTTTTAAACTTACAATATTTAAAAAAATAACATTAACGTTAAAGGGTTGAGAGATTACTCGACTGAGTGACCAATGATGACATTTGGAAGAATTTTTTTGTTTGATTTTGAAGACAAAAAAGACATCAAAAACTTACCGGAAACCAAAATTTCACTTACCCTTTGTACTACAAATATTGTCAGGAATCACAGTTTAAAGTAACTAAGTACGTCCCTTAACATCCTGTAGATGTTGTTTTAGAGCAATAAAGGCGTAGCAGAAACGGGTTGTCATTTGCAATGTATAATAAACCTGCAAAGCAGCAAAAACGTTGAATCTTCTTGGTCAGGTGGTAATGCCCGTCCTGCACCCTACGGAGTTACGGAGCAAGTGGAGAGTCCTGCAGATCTCTGAGAGGAATATCACCAAGTCTGCCATTTGCCATGCTGGTACCAAGTTACTTAGACAAGAAACAGTTTTATTCTTAGATTAAATAAATAATTAGAAAATCTGCGTATTTATTATTTCAGTCAATGTTTTACTAATAGAAATTGATAGTTGCTGGCGTTGGGAATAAATAATATTTTTTCATTGATTTTTTTCAGATTATTTTTGAGAATGATTAAAGGGGAAAAAAAGATAAATAGCACCTACTTACATTTCAAAATTTTTTTTAAAATTTTTCAAGTCCTTTCGATCTATGTTATTTTTACGCTTAAAGATAAATTTCTCTCCACTTGAGCGCTTTTTGCCACAATATGGCACTATTTAAAATACCCGGATTGCTTTGCTGCCAATTTTGGCAAATTTTCCCTTATTTGTAAGTAATTAAGTAAAAGTTTATGATTTATAATATATATTTTTTTTAAATCCTACGAATATGGGATAGTCGACAAAAGATAGGTGATATCATTGGTTATATAGATTTATAATCAGTTTGTAGGTCTCCATATTAAAATTCGGAGGTATGATTTTTTTCAATTTGGGCGGAAAATATTCAAAATGATCACCAAAAAATGTCGAGCAATCGGAGAAAAAAGTTTTAAATTGCTCTGTCGCCCCAGTGGTTATAAAGCAATTACAAACGTGTCTCGGCTACAATATTCCAGTTTTCAACTTTTTTGTATTTTCTTGAAGTTCTTGTAGGCAAAGTTCGATCGATACATACTATTTTTTTCTTAGTGATTAACTCTTCTTTTCCACTTTTTGTGACTACTAACCATTTGTCAACAATGGTAATGTTAGCACCTGAACAATTGGTTTAAAATGGTAATTTTTATGCCACCATCTCCTTATTTGTTCTGTAATTTATTATATTTCTACTTTTTCAATGTGGGGAAGTACAACTTGCACTGAAAAACTCATCAATAAAGTAGTCTAATTTATTTATAGGAACGATCCTAAATTTTGAACATGCCCAGGTCGATGGAGGCAGGTTGAAAAATTGCAACGAAACAGCTTCCCCAGTGACCGATGTACCGGTTTGGGAGGCGAGTTTGGATACCGCCACCTCGAGAACCATTTATTGGATAACCAGCACCTCAGCCATAAGTCACTCAAGTGGTTGGCTACTCTTGGCGACATAGCAAGGGTGCCCAAATTCACGGGTTCCCATGTTTTGGCGGCAGTTGTGCCTGCCCACCTACTGCATGCCGGGCCGGATCGGGAGAGATTGGTTGAGAGAGATCTTTTGACCTCTCCAACAGGACTCTCTCGGAACATCATTTTGCACCACAGAGGGAAGGATGGATTCTTACGTCCGTCACTCCTGGATACACTGACCTACCTCTCATACCTTTTTCCTTCCCAGAATTTCCTCTCCTTTCTTTCCCTAAAAAGAAACTCCACACAGCATCCCCAAAGATGAAATAGGCCCTGAGGGAAATATTTTTTTCTCAGGGCGTATTTCTGAGTGGAGCTAATGTAAAAAAAAAATCCAATCGATTTCATGCTTGCTTGCACTCTACTAAAGGGGGCTGGGAGACAGAAACATCCGCATGATAAGGAACATGACACAGAAGGTTGTTGCAACAAATAGGCTTAAACCAAACAAAACGAAATAAAACAAGGCGTTTCCCATCAGAACATCTTTTCTCGCACAAATATTAATGATATGATATTATGATGAATCCGAGGAAGTGAGAGGAATGGATCTTGGGCCTCGGAATGATAAATGGATTAAGATTCCTCATTATTTAAATGCATCCAATGTGTTTTATGCAACGTGCACGTGTGATAGAGTAATTACTGCGTGCGTATCGTTGAATCAGTCACGCCAAGGAGAGTAATTAATTATGTGCAAAAACGTGAACGCTGTTAATTTACGCGATAATCCTATGTGTGTTGTTTAATATTTTATTTGTTAATTACCCCACACGTCGATTAGCACTTTTTTACAATTATTATTTGCGATGTACTAATTTTGATGCAATTAATCCAGATGTTCTTGTCTCCATTTCACTAATTCGGTGGTTCTCTCTAAGTAAAGTCCATGTTTGTCCACAAAAAGTTAAAATAATGGATTCAAATAAGTAAAAAGTCACCGCGTTAGTTTGTACGTTGCATTGTCACGTAAAGGATTTGTAACGAGGTTTGTGGATTGACCATTGTGCTTTGGTCAGATTGCCAACGCTGGAATTTTTGGAATTGTCTGGAATTGCCTGGAATTCGTACAAGTCGCTACAGGTTCTTAATGAGCTTAATGCAATGAATTCACAAAACCTCAGGATCGAAATGAGAGCTACCATCCATTCCGTGTTCAACATGTCTCTATGTGTTCAACAGCCCAAAGCAGCGGGCACCCCTTTGACTGGGGACCGATGATCCGCTCGACGAGGCGAGCAAGACGAAGCTACAAGACAGACAACCGCGTGTTTTTATGCATAGACTGGACTATTTCAATTATTTTGATTTTATAGATAGACTGAACTATTTCAACTATTTTGTTTTTACACATAGACTGGACTATTTGAATTATTTTGTTTTTATACATAGACTGGACTACTTCAATTATTTTGTTTTTATACGTAGACTGGGCTATTTCAATTATTTTGACGTCGATTTTAAAATGAGATTTACTAACCCAACGTTTCTACGCTCTGGGATCAATGCTGCAAGCAGCTGGCGATTTTACAGGAATCTCCCAGTCGACGGCGTGCATTGTTGTATGGAGTATGGAGAGTGACGCTTTCGGATGACCGCTAGTAATGCACATTTGTTTATAATACGCAAAATAAGATTACGAACGGATAGCGGTCCGTTAACGAAAAACGGTTCATTACGTCACAGAAATTTGATACTTCGTTTATAAAACCGGCCCCTAAAGTATCAAGAAATGGGATAAAATATAAATTGCGTTTTTCTAAATAACCAAGTATTGCAAACGTTGTTTGCTAATAGACTTGACTCAAAGCCTAACGAAGGCTTCAAAGCTCGTAATAGTTTAAACATAATATATGTCCCGTATTGATGTCAACCTCACTGCGTGAGTAGTAATTAAGTTACTTGCCGAATCGGTAAAATTTAGGTATATTTTCAAGTCAATGATAGGTATATAATTTGATCCACGTAAGTCAGAATTTATTATGAAAGCATCAAACTAAACCTTGATTTTTTGTTAAAATGTTGGTTTGTTTATTTAATGCAATCGATTGTTGTGGTAACTTTTTTACTAACTGATTTAATTTAAAAGGTAAGCGAATAATTTATCGAACAATATAATCATTTCTACCCTTTAATCTGGTAAAATCACCTCGACATTGAGTCATTCACAGCTCTGGTAATTGCTACTCGGGAACACTGGCTACTGACTTTGATGATATTTTATTCTAAAGGTCTCTGCGTTTATTTTGTTTTCAGAATAAACAACTTCAGAAAGAATTCCATCGAAAGCTTTGTGGAAATGATGGTTAAATTGAGTTTAATTGGGTACTTTTGTAGTCTGTTTTTTTACTGAGTGGTGTTATAAAAATATTTAAGCGAAAAATGGTTTTACAAAGGCTTTGCAATATTATAATAGTGTATAGACTAGCAGTTAAAAACCCGCTCCCCAGGTTTTTACTGCTAGGCCCTGCGGGCGGCTTTCGGCTCGGCTTCGCCCAGTTTGAGTATTGGTGGCCATTTTATAAATCCGATAGGAGCTGGTTCCAAAAATAGCTGGTTCCTCGGATCCAACTTGACCCAGTGACAGCTAGTCACCGGGATAAAGTAACCGCGACAGACTATGACGTCATAGATAATATATGGTCACGTGGTACTATTATTCACAACTGCCAGTTACAAAAATAATCATATTACCGCCAATCTCTCCATATCCGGAGAGATACTCAAAATTACAAATTCGTAGTAATTGTACCTGCAAGCGACAGATTCTTACGCGATCTGTTAACGTAAGTGGTCCCATCCTTTGACATTATTGGCTACTGGCTTGAATTCGGTTCTATTACAAAAGTAGCTTTTTAACAAACTTCAAGTACTAAAAGGGTCTTGCGTACGGCGCGGCATCAGAGTTGCCGTATTAGCCGGATTCTTAAATTTCAACCGTACAGTCTCTGGTCTATTAATACTGTTTGAAGATATCTGCCGCCAATAGCACTCCCCAATAAACAGACTAATTCATTGTCATCCAATTTCTTTGCAGGAGTAGGTAAGCTTAGAGGCCGGTTGCTAACGGGCGTTTTACGCGATGTTTTTCATCTAGTTTCCACGTGGGTCGTCTTTTCAAGTGGATACGGGATGAAAAAAGAATGTGTTCTATATTGACACCGATTTTCGTAAAGTTTAAGATGGCGTACATCTTAGCTGCATATTTATTTCGTTTTATATTTAAAATGTTGATGAATAGATTTTAAATATGATTTCATTATTGATTGTGCAGGTGCACTACTCGGTTTTGTTAATTACGCGTGTATTTTTGATGATTTATTGACAGCAAAGGCAAAGGCAAATAAAACTCCTTTCTTTTTTTAAATGCATACCATCATAACTATTTATAGATTTAAGGCTGTAACTTTTGTAACCCTGCAGGTTGATTTTATCATTTTTTCCTCGAAAAGAAAGATTTGCCTTGCTTTTTATGTAATATAGAATATCAAAACATTAAACTTAGCCAGCACTAAAAGAGAATTATTGTCTTGACCGCCTTGCTTCTTGTCACAAATGAGGCTCAATTACTTCACAAAAAATAATATACGTATACAAGTCAATTTTCCTTAACTAACCAATAAAAGTTCCGTAAATCGTACAAGATTGAGGGGTATTAACTTTAAACATGTTAATAAAGAGCATCAGTCGGTAAAAGTCCTCGAATTGTGGCATCAGCAGCCTTAAACGCAAGTAATAAAATTAATTTTGAAAGTGGTATGGTTCGTAAAACTTTGTTATTAATTTTCATTTGCTTACTACGAAAATCACTTGTCTTGTAACGCTTAACGAATTGGTTCTTCAAAATGCCATTAAACAAGAAGTGATACGGTTTAACAACGAAATTCCAGTTATTTACGTTTACAATAACACAGATAAAATGGTATAATATTATTGTATTATACATGCATCGCTAATCTGCCATGTTTTATTATTATTTAAAATCATCAACGGATATTTGGACAGCCCTGAACTAGTGAATATGATAAATTATCAAGTACCCAATAATTACACTAGACTCTACGCTCCATTTAATATAGTTGCTTTTCGAACTAATTTTATGTTCACATCTTGTCTTCAGAGATTACATCGTGTGGGGAATGAAACTTGCTCTGCTGACATATTTTTTTATAAAAACATCGCTTCCTTTAAAAAACGTATATGTATGCAGATATTATGCAACAATCCTTAAATATCAATTTGTTAACAGTAACAAATTCACTAAACACTGCTCTGTAACTACTTTAATGTGTGATTGTTGTGTACCTTTGATTTTTTGCTGTATCTTGTGATGCTCCTGTATAACTTACCAATGTTACATGTAAAAGCCATCAAGGCTTAAATAAATAAATAAAATAATCATTTCAATTCGTTCTACAATTTATATCAAAGAGATTTTTGAAGAAAATTTTATAATCATATGAGTTATGTGAACGTAACGTGACGGTGGGTAAAAATGTTCCGCTCGTGCGCCGGCGCACAGGCCAAAATGTTCAAAAAAAATTAATTTTGGAATGCGATTTTAACCCTTATGTATAAAGAAAACGTATGAAGAAGAGTCAGAATCGCTTGGGGCATTCTTGTTCTTAAGGTATAAAATACCGTGAACATACCTAGTGAAGCGGAATAATTTCTATGGAATTCTTGATGGTCTCCGGCCAGATGTTTCGCGGCAATTGAGCTGTCAAATTTGGTGGCGTCGCATTCTCGTGAAAAAGATCGTAAAACATATAAATTCATCAAATAAACGCAAGTAATGTTGTTTTTAGGCATAGCTGTTCAAGTAATGTGTTTCCGTTAATATTATATACGATAGCATAAAATAAACCCACAAAATATTACCTCAAAGTCAAAACATCGCGATTTTAAATTGTTTCTTCCTTGGCAGTTGACGAGTTAAAGAGATCTGCAGATAATTTAGGAAAATGTCAGAAGTAGCATCACATCCTCTTTGGCTTTGAGTGCGTACGCAGTCTGTGTACGTTAATGTGCAACAGAAAACTATTTAAAAAAAAGAGTAAGAAGTCGTTTCAGCAATTCGTTTAATGACTTGGAGCGCGGGATAGGATAAATAATAATAATGTAATAAAGTCCCACGTATGTCACTCATCCCCGAGTTGTACATTTAATCAGGTTTGCAGGCTACAAGGCCGCTCCATATTATGATCCTCTGCTGCGAGATTCCGCAGTTTCAGAATGCGATCGAGGACGTTTCAAACCCGGCATTTTTCTCAACATCTGGAGCAGTCACCGGACGTCGCTCTTGATCGTGTCATTAAAAGAAGCCATCGCAATTTGTCAGTGGCAACTGTGAATTGCAACTTGCATCTTCCAGTCTGCTGGTTGCATTCTCTGCCTGCACTTACTGACCGATGGTGTATCGGGGCTTTAATCTTATCTTCCCGGGGCAATCCATTATTTTAAACGCCAATAATATTGACCAGCGACGCTTTGCGAGTGAAGATTATTGATATATTGAAAGATAAAAATTGTGAAATGTAACGTATCATAAACACGAACATCGAAATTCGAGCAAATACACTACTTATTCGTCCTTATCGACTAGCCAAGATATTGTAATTAATCCCATCATCGGTCAGGTAATATTTTTTCTTTATTCATATAAATGTTTTAGTACAAAAGTTTTTACGTGATTATCAAATAACAGACTAGGCTACCGGATTAGGCTACTAACAGGCTACCGTGTTACGATAGTCTGCCATACGGAATATATAAAGATATGGAAATAATATAAAGATATATAGATCTGATATCTATATATATTTGTGGTATACAGGATTGTATAAGTAGTTTCAACATCCTTTAACAGATGCCGTTAGTATAGATGAGTATTCGATCTATGCTAGGCACATGGTGGTCGAAAAATCCTCAAATTATGTTTTTAAAAATTCAATGAATTGAGAAACATTTTAAAAAGTAGTTTTCAGGTGTTTCAACAGATGTCAGTTAAGTAGTACCTTAGAAGAGTGTCGACTATCGTCGTTCGTGTATTGCATATCAATGATACACGACATGGATAGTAGGCCTCAAAGGCAAACAAACGCACGCTTCTCACTGTTCCAACGCATGATGGCGACTAAACTGTGCC
Source organism: Glyphotaelius pellucidus (assembly GCA_936435175.1). Taxonomy (NCBI): domain Eukaryota; kingdom Metazoa; phylum Arthropoda; class Insecta; order Trichoptera; family Limnephilidae; genus Glyphotaelius; species Glyphotaelius pellucidus. The sequence continues at coordinate 25,772,167 of OW386538.1, read as the reverse complement.
GGGACAAAACTTTATAGTAACGCCATTCGAACGAGATCATTAGCGCTCCGCTACGACATCAACCGACTGAATGGCATGCATTTAAAAAAGAAAGTTATGCTGCCGCACCCTAAGGTAAAAGTACTTTTGAAGTACTTTTGAAGAAAAAGACGAACGTATTTTGTGTATCTCATCTTTTGTTTCACCATTATTTAATGGGTAAGAAAGAGCATCAGCATTATAACGATAAGGAACGTACGTTTTTTTACATTTTTTTCCCGTCACGGTACCGTAACCGTGAATCATCAGGGTAATTATAAAAGCGTCCAATTAATTGTTATTGACGTTGGTATGTAGGTACTTTTATAAAATAAATTGTGGTACTTACCTTATTAGTACTAGGTTGAAAATAATTGGAATTGGAAGTTACTTACCTGAAACAAAAAGAAAGTTAAAAATTAATACAATCGATCCATCAAAAATCTCAATTAGGAAGCAGAAAGAATCTTATAGTGACAGTTTTTTTGGGTTGTTATGCCGTATTGCACTTCCTCCTTTTTTAGTCAACACTTCGGACAGCGTTACAGATCACCGTGAACATCCCAAATCACAATGGAAATAATATATTTTTATTTTTTTAGCTAACGGCTTCAGAAGGCGAAACAACAATCACGCGAATTACACATCAGAACTTGTTTATAAATGAACTGTTTTCACTTAAAAAAACTCGATGAAACGAAAAAGCGACACTAAAAAGAGACAAACACATACATCTATAGGATTTAACCTGCGAGAGAATGAGATAGAATAATCGGTCTCGTCTTTGTGCGGTTTCGTAGCCTATCGGTCTCCTCTTTGTGCGGTGCTCAGTAGCCTCCCCACTCTTGTCTACTTTAGTTTTCTGAAAGGTTCACTTCTGCCGCGTGCGAACTGCAAACAATTTTTTAAAGTGAACCTGCGAGAAAATGAGAATGAAACCTCACCGCATTGGCCGCTTTGATTATGAGCTCATTTTTCAAGGCTCCTTTTGGTTGATATTGTGTGGGCAAAGGTTTCACTTCAACCGCGTGTGAATTCCACTCGATTTTTTTTAAATATAAATTGAATTATAATATTTTTGAATAAATTATGAAAGAAAAACTTCAAATTTGTAGCAAAAATTCTCCAACTACAAGTAGCATCGTGAAATTAGCACAGCTTCTTCTAGTGGGAATTTCTGTCAACATAGTGTTTTCAAGTTTTATGTTCGCTTCCTTTTAGCTGATGCATAAAGAAATTACTTATGCTATGCGATTACATAGTTGACCTTTCTGTTGTTTGATTATATCTCGATAAAACCATCGTGAATATTTTCATGTTTATTCTACAGCAGGATCAGATACAACCACTTTATTATTGCTAAGCTAGGACTTAAGAACTGACGTACAAGGCATAAGCAAGAGGTCTTATAGAACATATTACTATCCACAACAAGGACTTCCAATTGAAAATCAAGTTATAATAACAATGTAATAGATTAAAAAAACTATTCAAGGTATTTTAAAAAATCGAGTGCAGTTCACACATGGTTGAAGTGAAACTGTCGCCCACACATTCTCAACCAATAGGAGCCTTGAAAAGTGAGGTCATAATCAAAGCGGCCAATGAGTGCAGTTTGACGCTTCGTAGGTACTGTAATGATCATTTCCGTTTCTTGTCTCAACCAATAGCCTTGAAAAGTGAGGTCATAATCAAAGCGGCCAATGAGCAGTTTAACGCTGTGTAGGTACTGCAATGCGTCATTTCCATTTCATCCGAATTTAAAATCACAAAGTTTCACGTCAAAACGCTGCAATAAAACTATAATTTTTATTTTGGTCTTTCGATAGTTCACTGAACCATCGAATTGAAGATAGTTACACATCGATGCGAGATTTGTTGTTCCTATTTTTAAAAAAAATAATTTGTAATTTTTTTCAATGGTTTCAAGAATTAGATAATTTATGATTTTTTTTTATTTATGTGAATACCGCACAAGAGTCTAAACTGCTCCCAATCGTCTGGAGCCAGTGAGACTATGGCATCTCCAACTAGTGTATGTTGTGAGGATGAAAGTAGTGTGGAGGAGAAGGAGATAGAGGGTAATTCTTACCCGTCCAGGGTAAAGTGTAGTACCTAACTTCGGGATTTATATGATGTACACGATTCTACCATGATGTAAAGGTAAAAAAGCTAAATAACTTTTTTCGAAATTGAATTAAAGATTTTTTCCACCTTTAAAGGTTTGAAAAATTCTCGTAGAATCACTTCCAGAATTTACCGCACATTACCTCTGGACTCCCTGAGTCAAGTAGTCCATAGAGCTGAAATTTATGTCAGACATCAGAACTAAGGGTAGGTTTCATTTGAGTGCTGTGACTTCATGATAAAGTTATTACTTTTATTAATCAGTATTATTTGCTACAACAAAATTCGCAGATACCAGGCGCGGTCCCTCCATACATACTGTGGATGGGGCGCTTCCCTTCCTTTCTAGGCGTATAATAAAAATAATAATAATTGTTATTTATTTATTCTGCATTAAAAAAAGTTTAGGGCTGATTTTTTTTAGCCATAAACAGTAAAATACTGCAATTTAACGACACCGTCCCAACCCCAGTGGCAAAAAACAACAAAAAGCGATGCGCGGACCGGGCCGAAATACATATAATACCATTCTCGATGCTCGTGTGAGTCGTGTGTAGAATGTTGCGAACACGCACCAATACCAGCAACAGCGGATTCTCTGGTTAATTCCACATCCACGATGTTAGAAAAAGTTTGATTTTCGCGCATGCGTATTTAGTTCTGCCTGGCGAGATTTGTCTGAAGCTGGATACGCATTCCATGGGAGTATCCAACGCGCAGAAAACGACTCTTAGGATGGGCGTACGCTGAGACATCGGTCGCGCAGCATCAGGGGCGTATAACTTACTAAAATTTTGAAACTAATGGCGTCGCCGCCGAATACATCCGGTATGGATTAGTATATTTATTATCCGGTAGAGGGATTTTATTTGACATTTTTAGCGTCGATGTTATTGCGTGTTGTACGTAAATATTTTAAATTTAAAGTGTTGGTTGCTAATGTTAAAAGCACGTCGAGAAATCATTAAAAAGCCGTGCAGCGTTAAAGGCTTCACAGAATTAACTAAAGTCAGTTTCGTGCGACGTGCATGTCGAACGGAAATGTTTATTTATGTTCGACCATAATTTGATGCTTGATTTGCCGTTGGACATATTTTTATTCAAAATGTGTTTACATGAATTCTAGAGGTGAAAAAATGGTATACACACGTCTATAATTGAGATCAAGAAATCAGGTAATTACATAAAACATTTACATTCATCTTAATTTATCTGTAAATCAATTTGAGGTTAAAATTTTGCTTATGAAAAACTTTTTTGAATTTATCGTGAAAACAAGCTTATGGGTACTAGTGATTAATGTTTTACATATTTCGTTTCAGAAAATGTTCGAACACCTCATAACATGCAGCATGCCGCTTGAAGTCCCAAAAACCCTTCTGGACAGAAGGAAAAAGTCTCCTCCGATCACCTCTCACCCCAGAAGATAGGTGGAAGCTTGAGTGGCAATTGGCCAAGGTGAAAATGCCCATCTCATACAAGACTCCATACAAGACCTCGTACAAGGTAAAAATAATAATGTTTTACTTAACAAACCTTCAATTAACAAATCATCATGTTTCCCCGCAGGATAGGCGGAGAGGACCGACTGCCAAACAACTCAGTCTTTGCATACGATCCTTGCTTTATTCAATTTTACATTTAAATGTATGTGGAGTATTTAAATGGTAGCATTCGCATTTCTCTGTAGGAGCTCAATACAAAATGTTGTTTTGTGAACATAATTTCATTTGAGATACAAATATCGTAAAAAGTGTTTTCAAGTTTCAGATATAACAAGAACACCAGAGGAGAATTCAACGCCTCAGTTGAAGACATGTCGCATGATTCCAAAGAAAGGTGATTTTGTTTATAGCTCTACTTGCTACGATTCCTTGCACGTATAACAGGGTCAAATAATGCTCGGAGAGCTTAGTTTAACCTCTCGTTTCCACCATAAAGAAAGAGGGACCCTGTTGCAGATGATTATTAATGATCCACTATCTCGGTAGCAGTCCCAATGAGTGGTATGGATCGTACGTTGATTACAATCCATGCAAGTGATTTGAATATAATTTTGGTATGAGTTTTAGAGCGGCAAAGGTTGTCTATCGCTCTCCGCCTCTCACGTATTTTGACCCACAGAATTCATGTAAACCGATTCACACATACTATTCCGACTCTTGACGTGGCCTGTCGCATACATACTTTGTTCATCACAAGTATTATGCGTTCCCAAATTTATTAATGTGATGTATGGTTTTTTTTAAATGTGATATATTTATTTCAGAACTTTTGCTGTGAGATGGCTGAAATGGGTCCTCATCCTATGGGAAAGTATACTCATACATCTGTTATTTTGGTTGAAAGGAAATAATATTTATATGTTTAGAATATGTAGATTTTTTATTTCGTTCTACAAGAACTAAAATATATATGGAGACAGGGAAAGGAAAAATGGCTAAAACACCATATAGCTGTGATATTAAAGATGAACGTACATAAACAAACAGTATAACTTATTATGTAGGTTCATCTTTAATGTCACAGCAGTACGACGCTCTAGCCATTTTTCCTTTCCAGTATCGATATTTCCAGCGGATCCAGTGTTTTATATGCTATTATCGATTGTCTTTCTGAAAATTAAAAAAGTATTTTAAAATGTACCCCTGAGTTATCATTTTCAGGATAACAGGTTTCCGTCTGACGAAGCTCCCTGCTGAGAAAATGAGCTGTAAAAAATGATGTAAAGCTCATTTTCTCAGGATAGCGTTTTGTCAGATGAAATGATGTTGTCCTGGGGAAACTTTCACCTTTTTGTGCTTTCAAGCATTTTTGCTTTTTAAATAATTTATTGGGCTAATGAATGAAGTAGGTCGAGTGCGATTGTATTGTCTATGGTAGACAAATAGTCTTCCTCTATCTTTTAGTCTACTCGCGCCGTTGCGGTTCATTTTATGGGTTTATCTGTGGTTTTGATGACAGATATGACGACAGACCATTTTGTATGGAGAAGGCCCGAAGATATCGATCTAGGGATTAGTATATTTATGCGCAGCATGTTCAGCGCAAGATAGTTTTGGTTTTTGTGTTGTATGGAAGTGTATGGAGCGACGTACGCTGGGATGTGCATGTTTCTCATACATTCCACAACTGCACAAGGCATAGAGCACAGAACAGCATAACCAAAACGCGTGGATTTAATTCGATACGATTAGATATGTTCGCGCGACCATTTTGACAGTTTGGCAGTTTGGTTTGAATGGCTGAAGCCGATTCATACGTTGAATATCTTTCGAATAACTGTAATAATTGATGTGAAGCATAAAGGATTTATAGAGCTAATTTGAAATACTTTTTTGTCAGTAATCTTGTTCGTGGGCTAGTCTATAGGTATTTATATTTGATATTAGATAGGTATATACTTCAGCATCCCTTCAACAAAAAGTCACCAACCGCCTCTGATAGATACTGTAAAGGATTTCGAAGGAAACCATAGAAAAATCAAGTGTTGAAAAATCAGCTGTTGAAGCCTTGCAAGCTATACACACCATAAATTAAAGAAGAAGGAAAAAAGAATATCAGACATGACATCACAATGCGTATAATATTCCATCATTACATTTACTTTTGGTGGTCACGAAAGTAGGTCTTCGAACATTGATCAATAACTTCGACTTTTCACACTAAACTTTTATTATTGCTAACAGCAAATTAAACTGAATGGTGTTATATTGCATCCCGCTGGCACCCAGTTGCCAGGTTCACGAATGAATTGCGATTTATGAGTTCGACGCGCAATAGGTGTGGCAATACTCATTTCAAATAAAGAAACCCGCTGGGCCTTTCAGTGCGCTTGTTCCATTCATTTAAACCAAATCTCAACAATGGCCGTGATACTGTAGCAATCATAAATGTGATAATATTATGTGGTCACAGCACCAGAAGTAGTTAAAAATCGTAGTTTAATTTATGTCCTAGGAAATAGTAAAACTAATTATATTTAATCATTGAAGACGATATTAGCGATTCTCAAACTTGAATATTTGAAACAGAAAAATTAGAAAAAGATTCGGTCACATCCAAGAATTGAACCCAGGACCTGTCTCTGCGGGGGCTTTGCTCTACCACTAACCTAATTCAATACTCGACTGTATTATTCTTCGACTAGGAACTACCAGCATTATCTTCATTTTCTTAATTGTCTTGTATTAATTGGATTAAAATATCCGACATACTATGAGACATCCATCGACATTTCTACAAGTCTAGGAATTATTATTAAATTTGTATTAATAAATAATTATATAGAATTAGTATTAAAAATACTTATATAGGCGCTTATAAATCTTTGCTATTTATTACAATATTTTTACATATATTTTTATCTAAAACATATGGAAACATATTTTTTTTCATTTTCTTGTTGTTGAACGTAATAATGAATAATGAATGATGAATGAATGAATAATAACATTTTGTTTCATCTCTTGTCTTGTCTCAACACTTTGTTGTCAGTTCGTATATTTTTTCTACAAATTTCCTCCATTTATGATTGTTATTTTTTATTTTGTATTTTTGTTGACACACTGCTTTATTGCAGCTTGACGGCATTGTACTTTGAAGAGCAATTACAAAAAAATTGCTCAAAAAAGTTTTTTTTTAAATAATTTTTTTTTATAATTTTATCTTTTATTTTTTTTTTATCTGTTTGATAATGATCGTAATTTATTTGTGTTACTTTTATTCAATTGTGAAATTATCAGCCTCGATATTGGCGAACCCTGTTGGGTTGATAATTGTGTGTAAGTGTGAACTTAAAGTGTAAGTTCACACTTAAAGTGAAGCATCCTTTCCTTTAAACATAGCTTGGAACGTAATATGATATCTGTATAAAAGTACAGTGTATATTATGTAAGGACAGCTTATATCGTAAAAGTATTCCAATTTTCCATAAGCACAATAAGCAGTTTGTAATCCGGAATGGAATACTTTTCAGAAAAAGTTTGTAAGATTAATTATATATTAACTAGCGAGTTCCCGGCATGCGTTGCAAAGCAACTTAAATCATGAAATTATTTCTCCCTGCGTGTCCTTTCCCATTCATTCTCTTCGGCCTCCCTGCCTCCGAACTGCAAGAAATACACATTATGCAAACTACTCGCGCGCCACCTATTGCAATTTTTTATACAAATTTCATAATGCCAGAGCTCACACGTATAGAAATCTTTGCGAGCGTGCGCACAAAAAATCAACAAAGTTTCATTACAATCGATGAATGGTATCGGAAATAATTTTATAAAACCAGAGCTCACCATTATATATTAGAAACTATCGCGGGCGTGCGCACAACAAATCACCAAAGTTTCATTACCACCGGATGAATGATTCAGAGACCGCATAAGGGACAAACAAGAAACATTCATTTTTATGTCTTAAGATTAGGGTAGATACTAGAAGACTTTATTTTAATTCGAGGCTGTTCAAAAAGTGTTTTTGAGTGGATTCATCAATTTCCCGTGTAGCAATTGGTGTGGCTATTGTGTGTAAATGGCAGCAGTGGGATTCTATGATTCTAATATAAAATTAAAGATTGATTGTTCAAAAGATGATTACGTTTATTGTAACATTTTTATCACACACGCGGCGCTATTATCAGAAGTTTGTAACATAGGATTAAAATGTAGGAACTATGATTTTACGAACTGATTGAAGATGATGGCAGGCACGCAATGAGCTCACAGATTTTCGCTCAGCGGCGCGAACGTTTTGAACTCGTACGCCGGTGTTGCCATAGATTAATTGTTTACCGTATTGAAAAATCATTATTTACATCGTAGTTCCTACACCCGTTTGTACCAAAGTTTAACTGAGTTTTAAAAACACCTACAAACTTGGTCAAGCTTGTCACGATAAGTATTGTTAAAGGGTTTCTTTTGTCTGTTTTTTAGTCTTGCAAGTGGGAATTACACTTTGAGTAGAGAAATCCGAAATTGATAGTAATAATTAAATTAGACCGAACCGTAACAGAACAAAATTTGTACGACCAGCGAGTTAACTTCGCAGGAATTAAAATGAAAATAAACATTTTTCAATTATTTTCTGATACCAGGTCAGTTGTTTATGTATGAAATTTATAAACATCTTTTACTGGCCACAATCATCGTTAAATTTTCTTTACCACTTTCATCTGCAACATATGATTATATTTTATAATGAAATGCTTCAGCACTTGTCATGTCTGCTGCAATTAGCCCGAGTACATGTGCAGTCTGAATACGATGTTTACAGCCTCAAGAACCAGGAAAGTACCTACTCCTTTACAACTTATTGCTTTTACTTCACGCCTTCTTTACGACGTCATATATTCTTTGGACTACCATTTAAACAGCAATAATTTCATTGAGATGTTTTCTTGTTGCACTTTTGCCCCATATCGGAGTCGGACGCCCAGCGCCATGATAATTTTGATTAACGTTGCATTTTTGTGCCCCGACTTCCTCACGCATTTATAATGTACTGAGGAGAGTTGTATTTAATATACTTCAGTTGTATTTAATATACTTCGGTTGTATTTAATATACTTCAGTTGTATTTAATATACCGATGCAATTTTGAGGCCGCTATTAAGTCAGCAAGTAAGTGCTTGAAAGACGACAGTAACAAATCTTTGGGATTGTATTTATTTTTGTAGGGCGTGTAAAGTGTATATCGCTGTACATCAGAGGGTATAATATAACTGGCTACTTGCTATCTATAAAGGCCAATCAATATAAACCAAATAATATATTACTGATACTGTTTTTCCTCTTTTTTTACATTAGCTCCACACAAGAGGCCCTGAGGAAAATGATTCCCTCAAAGCCTATGTCATCTTTGGGGATGCTGTGAGGAGGGTCTTTTTAGGAAAGGAAGGAGAGGAAGGAGGGGGGGGGGTTGGAAGTGTGACAAGGGGTATGGGGGATCGTAACTGATGAAATATAATATAATAATTTTATTCCAGGATGTGGGGAAGCTGATTCGGTAGTGACACCATGTTTCACATGTAAACTAAATGCATTGTACCATGTTTTTTTACATTATTGGTGCATTGTAAGAATCTTCGTGCAATCATTTAGACTAGACAATTAACTGGTACTTATCTTTTATCGTTCAATGATATAAAATTTGAGATTTATATTTCAGAAAAAATATTTGAACTCTAACGTAACAAAGGTATATGTGCAATTTTTAGTTATGAATTTGTCCGACGCTGTGACATTATCAATTAACGCGCAACCTTGTCGCCAGTTACTGCAGCGGAAAATTAAAATCAAACTTAATTGATCTTGACATTTTGATGGGCCGCCGATTGAAATATTGATTACAGCGCTTTAAATAAATTCTGAATATTATTGTGCAGGATACGGCCAAGCCTCCATCAGGTAGGTAATCGGTATATATTTCATCTCAAGCGTTATACTTGTTTATTCCCGAGCTTTAGCATTATCGCGTGCAAAATCGCATGTCTCAAATTCCCTTACCCGTACAAAGGCATTGGATAAATTCACTAGGAACTGGTTCGATTTACTCCAGGATCCTGCCGTAAGGATAATATGCTAACCACAGACTGGACAAGTGGACATCCGAGCTAATTTAAATATGGAACATTAATATACTTGTTGTTTTGCAGACAACCACACTTTAAATATATTGATATTCTTGTTGTTTTATAGACATCGGACTGGACACATGGGCAAATTTTTTTTTTTTTAAGGCGGAGACGGTTTACAAGTAGTTCCCGTTAGCACTTAGGCCGTAGGCCCATTGTGCTAGTTCCCATTTTACAACAATCCTTTAATAACAACCCAGTCCCTTTAATAAAGTTCACCAGGGTTGTCACTGGATATGTGTCTATGTCTTCTGGTTCTACTGTACGTCTCCCTAGGTCTACATTGACACCATAGGTGAATTGGAGTCTCTTCATCCTCTTCACATTTCCTGCATCTATTGGTGTTTTCCACTCCCAATATCTGCATGTGTCTCCTGAGATGGCAGTGTTCCGTTAGTAGTCCAACCAGTTCCCTCAGCGAGTTTCTGTCCATATTGAGTGGTTTCCTGGTTCGTCTAGGGTCTGGTCCTTTTATGAGTACTTTGGATTGTCTCATTCCAGGTGTCTTCTCCCATTCTTTACAGTGCTGGGATTTGACCCGCCTATCAATATGTAGTGTTGTGTGACAAGCTGCTACTCCTACGGCCGGCTCGGATGGGCAAATTTAAATATAGAACATTGATATTATGCTTGTTGTTGCTAGGATTAATTTCACATTTTGGATAAATTTCACTAGGAACTGATGCGATTTACTCCAGGATCATGCTAATATGCTAACCACATACTGGACAAGTGGACATTCGAGCAAATTTAAATATGGAACAATGATATAAGTACTTGCTGTTTTGTAGATAAACCAAATATTTTAGAAAATTGATTTTATAGTTGTTTTGTGGACATCGGACTGGACACCTGGGCAAATTTAAATACAGACCATTGTTATGCGTGTTGTTGCTAGGATAAGGACGGGTTGTTTAAAAAAAATTGATGGATTCATCAAATATTTTAAGTTAATTTTCACGTTTTGTGTAAGTTCTATTCAAGTTCTGTAATTATTTCAGTTTTGTGAAGCAACTTTCCTATAACGATGTAATAACAGAACTTGAATAGAACTTACACAGAACGTGAAAATCAACTTCAAATATTTGATGAATCCATCAAATTTTTTGAAACAACCCATCCTTAATCACATATTAATCAGCTAAAGAACATCGTTACTCCAGTTGTTCCGCAGACGAAACTTTAGGCTTATTTTAGGCATTTCTGTGAACTCTGTGACCTTGCGTCTAAAAAGGATATTAAAAAGAAATTTCATCAAATCATAAGATTTGTAAGTAAGTACAAAAATACCTAACTACTTAATTATAAACAATTTTCATTGTGTAACAATGCTGTTGACGATGACTATCTTGTAAAAAACATTCATTTTCTCTGTCCAGTATTAAAAATAAACACCTGACGGCTTCCATGATGACTCTCGTCTATTAATTCAAATCCAGGCATGCGCACGTAAATTTTATTTGATTTGGTTATGTTATTTCGTAATTTAGTCATTTAAAAATATATTTTGTATATTTACGGCACGTTACAGAATGGAAGTTACTCTCAGTATTGCCCTGATGTAAACTCAAAAACTAACTACACACAACATTAATTTTTCAGAAGGAAGTACTCAAAATACAACATCTTTTCAGATATACAACATCTTTTCGACGCTGATATTTTCCAATTGCCATCGGATCAATTTAAATGTATACTAGAAAAATTACATTATTAGATGAATAATTACGACCCCTGTATCTCTGCTGTGTGTATTTTTTTCGTTATTTTTGTCATTTTTAATGTGTTATTATTTTTTTCGTTACTTTTACATTTTGTCAAAATTATTTTTATGTTATTTAATTTCACTGTACGCTTTTAAACTGTGTTTTTTAGATGTTTTTCTTTAATCGATTGTTTTTTTTACACAAATCTGAATCTTATGCGGAAACTTCACTGGTTCACGCAGTATTATAACATGTAATTTTATTTATATAAAATACTAACTAGTACCCAGCATGTATTGTAACGCCACCAAAAGAAAGTGTAAGTGTTTTAATTCTGTTTATTATTAAGTGCTTTTGGATGCACTATATTTTTCCGTCTGAATTTTTGTTTTGTCGTCTGGTGTGAACATGAATAAATCAGAAAGTTTTCCGGCGCTTGAGCAGGCCACATAGAGCTGTCCGTGTGAGAAGTATTACCGCTACTACATCTCTTTTGTATCCCTCCCTCTGCCTCTCCCTCGTCCCCAACCCCTCCTTCACTCCTCCGCTCCGTGTCCTGTTCCATGCGTCACTGTTCCCGCCTTCGTTCCCCTCCTGTATAACCTACCCCTCCTGCGTTCCCCTTCCACCTTCCCTGCCGCGTTACCCCGTCCAGCGACAGCAGTCACACGAATCCGCCCTTCCCCAATCCCTTTCCGCATTCCCCTTTCACCGTCCTCGCCTTCCTCCACCCTCGTTTCCCCCATCCTCGAATACCACCCTTCTTCGTACCCCATTCCCCACCCGGATTTTCCCTCCCTCCTTTTCCCCTCCTTTATGAAATGAAACTTTATGAAATACTCACATTTCAATAATGAAACCCAAAACACTCACATGCCACCTACTGTAAAATTTTTATACTGTGATAACGGCAGAGTTAATCATATACTGAAACCGTCGCGGGCGTACGTACATACCTATCAATAAAATTTCATTGTAATCGGATGAATGGTATAGGAACGCATACGGACAAACAAAAAAAACATGTATTTATATATATAAAGATATATAACTGTTTATTCCTTCAATAAACTAAAATTAAACAGCAACATTTCAAATAAGGAAATGGGTTTAAAATTTGTTTAAAGAAACGTCACTATTTCAATGACAATACTTTTTGCAAACTTTCTTCAGGCAGTACCATTTTATTTAAAAAATGCAAATAAGAAAGTACAAATACGTAAGACTTTTTCACATTTGAAAAAGTATCTTTACTGAGCCATAATAAAAGTTGGCCATCAATTCAAAGTTGTGCTTCAAATGGTTCAAGAATAAAGCAAAAATTACATAGAACAACAAATAAAAGGCACCGTTAAATGTCATCCGGACCAAAAGATTATGTGATATCAAATTGATCAGTAACTCAAAGGAAATTGAAATTTTACTTCAACGATATCAGTTTCCATTCCAATTATCGTACAAAGAAAAAGCCAGACGCGAAGCTGTGTTCGCTTGCAAGAATGTGATTAAAATAAATATTACGTAAGTTCTGAATCAAAGGTTATTCAAAAAGTAAATTGATACATCAAGCCAATGTTGTGTATCAAATTCCTACATTTTTTCTGAAAGAAATCATCAGATAAAAGTATTCGGTTCTTAACCATTGTATTGGATAACCAACACCCCTGCCATAGGTTACCCCAAGAGGTTCGCTACGTTTGGTGACTTAGCAGGGGTGCCATGTTCATAAGGTGAGGTTTATCTATGTCTTGGCAGCGGAAGCGTTTTTCCTTCTACGGCCGGGCCGGGATCGGCAGAGACTTGTCGAGGAAGACCTTTTGAACTCTCCTGCCGGACTCTCTCGACTCATTGCCTTGCACATTGACCCTCAGATTCCTATCCACTCCTCATACATTTTTCCTTCCCAGAACTTTCTAACCTTCCTTTCCCTAGAAGACATCGTCTCCAAAAACGACATAGACCCTGCGGGATTAGTTCCTGCTCCTGTGTTAGTTGTGTGGCTATAGTTAGCTCCTGTGGAGTTAATATAAAAACATAATGATTACTGAAAGTTGATAACACTAAAGCATCATAATTTTACAAAAAATAGTGCAAGTATCATATTTTTGTTGTTGTTTAATTAGGAGTCTACCATTCGCGAGAGATAAAAAAATAATTGAAACCTTTTTTTACTTTGCTATTTAAGACGACAATATACACTAAAATATATTCGGAATCTTAACGACGTAAGTAAAGAAGCCGTGTATACAAATTGCGACTCGCGACCCGTGTATTGGTCGGACCTACTGTAGAATTTGCCCTATCAAGAAGAAGAAAAATAATGTGGGAATCTTAACGACGTAAGTAAGAAAGCTTGTAAACAAATATTTAAGATGTTTCTAAATGAATACCTCCGAAGTTATTAATTCATCATCTAGAAAAATAAAATCTGGTGCTTACCGCTAACTTTATAGTTGAAAAACTGGTTATAAAATTTTAAAATAGTTGTACGTAAAATATATTAATGGTAAGGTATAGTTTTTATTAATTTTAAATATAAAGAACTTACATCTCCAAGAATCGGTTGGAGTAAAAAAACTTATTTTAGTTACGAATTCGCCGGAAATGATTAAAATGTGAGTTTCGAGCAAACAAAAATTATTAGGCCTTAGGGTTAAGTTCATATCACGACGGTAAGCAATATGAATTCAACACAGAATAATAAACTGTTGTACTTGCAATTTACTCTCGTTACGAGAAATACAAAACGGTGTCTCGGTTTACTATTACTAGTTGAGATCGGAATGCCGACCCATTCGCAGTAAGCTCTTATTGCAAAGTTTTAGTCTCGCCTATTTGCGGCCGTCTTTATGCCCTTCTTGCGTGCCGGCAGAATATAAATAACATTTCAATGAAGGAGGCTGCGAAGATATGAGAGATGGGAGATGGTGGTTGGATTGCGCGGGTTTTTCAGGGTAATACCGCTTAACATTTCGGCTCATTATTTATCGTTATTCGCACTGGCAATTAGTTCGTGGTTCAGGAAACAAGGATTGTTTAACTGAAGAGATCTAGAACAAGTGTACAATGTACGTGAAGCCATATTGTGCACAATTTCTAATTTGCCTAGTTATGTTTTCGTTGTTTTTTCAGCACTATTAAAAACTCGACATTTGTTCATGTACATACGAGGATATACTCAAAAGAAACCGAACTGATGTTGTGGTGGGCCGAATTTTTGTAGTACCGCGTTCTGGCGCTAGGGGGCCTATAGAGCCATCATTTCCGAGTCAGTAAGCCAAACGTCATCGCTAAAGATGGTTCCGTTCGGTTTGTGTAAAATTTTTAGTGACAGTTGTTTTGTGTGCTCGTCGTTTTCGCAATGGCAAACTTGAAGTCTTCCACGCGCTCGTCGTTTTCGCAATGGCAAACTTGAAGTCTTCCACGCGACGAGCACACAAAACAACTGTCACTAAAAAATTCACACAAACCCAACGGAACCATCTTTAGCAATGACGTTTGGCTTACTGACTCGGGAATGGTGGCTCTATACGCCCGCTAGCGGCAAAACGCGGTACTACAAAAACTCGGGCCATCACAACATCAGTTCGGTTTCTTTTGGGTACCCCCTCGTATTGTGGTCGGAGACACATTGCACGAGTCTTTTCTTAAATTGTTTATTAGGTCAGTAGCGCAACAACAAATTCACCGCATCCCACATAATGTTTACGATGTTTTATTTTGTTTTTACTAGCTCTTATTCAATAATTAATCTAATATCACTTTTGAGAAATTCAAACAATTTATTATTGCGCTCCTGTCAATGGCCTACTTCATGGGCCTCAAAATGGTCCATAAATTGTAATATATACTCGCACGATTAATATCTTCAAACCTCAAAGTAATAATATGGCAATGTATCCAATGTTTAGATGATGTCCAGAAACTCGCAGTACAAGCGGAAAACTGGGGAATGCTCAATACGTTTTGAGTTGATTTTTTTGTTCAGCTGATTTTTTTATTTTATTTTTTATTGTTCAAATTATAACATTGTTACATTAAAAAAGATAATACTATGGCAAAAACAAAATAGTGAAATACACATTTTCAAGGATTTCTACGCCAATTAAGAGAGCTAGCTCTTGAGCTTGGTGTAGGAGTTATTTCACAAATTAAATAATAGAGTGTACAATGAATATAATCTTAAGTACTAGGATTTTTGTTATTTATTTTTGGGGTGTTATGCCGTGTTTCGCTACCTCCTTCTTTAGCCAACGTTTCGGACAGCGTTACAGCAACGTCGGCTCATCTGCCCTGATGATGGACACTGTAACGCTGTCCGAAACGTTGGCTAAAGAAGGAGGTAGCAAAACACGGCATAACACCCCAAAAATAAATAACAAAAATACTTTTGGCCGTGAAAACCTAAAAACATACTTAAGTACTAGGATATTGAATTGTTAAAAATTATAATATTGCATGAAATGAAATTACCGATTTTCCGATCACCGTGTACATTGTAAATCGGTTAGTGTGGGTTTTATGTGTATTTGGTAACTTTATTTGGTTGGAGGCTGTATTGCATTTGAATTCCACCCTATGCATATTTTACATTTTTAAAGCACAATGTTATCACGGAGCTTTAGAAGGTAAGTTAAAATTTTAATTTCTATTAAATTCCGATAACATCACTACAGACTACAGCCAGGTTCTTTTATCGTTGCTGATATTGAATAATTGCTCCTGACGGACTTGATCGACTGCTTGTGCAAGAGGCAGGAGGTAAAGTAGGTGGGTGGCTTACACTTGAAAACCCGAACACCTGAACACTGGATATAGCACACAATCCTTTAATGAGCAGACGATACAGGATACGTGTTACCTCCAGCTGGATCCTGGAGGGTAATCACGCAGCTAAATGTGCAATAATTAATGTAATTAGAGCCTATTCAACAAAATGCCAATTCGCAGACTTGTTTTATGCTTGCGGTTCATAATTAATCTACGCGATTATCTCTCGATTTCATATTGATTTTATTTTCTAAATATTGTTTTATTTCCAATAATTATTTATTTTTACGTGCTTACTTGCACCTTACCCCACTAACTGCACAAGTATCTGAATCAACCAGATCATAATTTTGATAAAGCTGTAAGATTGAATGACGTTCGGGGGAGGGGAAAGATTTAATAGGTTTTCAAATCCAGTCATTAACCACGGTCAAAACTATTTGGAGAACCGTTTATTTTTAATGGCACCTACCCAGTCTCGCACCAAAGTGATTCTGAGATTATCTACACATCTTTGGTCAAACAGTAGAAAGTGTAAGTAGAGAAGTATATTATCAATTCTCAGGAGAACATTTTGAAACGTTTAATTTTCCTTATAAAACGAAAAATAATAATAAATTAAATTTTAATAATAATAAAAAAATTGCGAAAATCAGTCATTTTAAATACATGTAGGATTACGAAATTTTTTCATAATATTTATATTGAGGGATC
Source organism: Glyphotaelius pellucidus (assembly GCA_936435175.1). Lineage (NCBI taxonomy): Eukaryota > Metazoa > Arthropoda > Insecta > Trichoptera > Limnephilidae > Glyphotaelius > Glyphotaelius pellucidus. The sequence goes on along the minus strand of OW386538.1, from coordinate 25,755,202 downwards.
AGTAGGATTTATCGGTCCAGTTAGGAGTTCTACCGAGCCGAACATCTGATATGAAAATATCTGGAGACGGTGAATTATTTTCCTATTTGGTCTCTGGTAGGTTGACATGTTGTTATTGTATTTTTTTGTATTTATTATACTTATATAGTACACTTGCATAGCGTGGATTGACTAGAATCTAGTCACTAGATGATCATTTGTGAAAAAGTGTGTGGAAGGGTTTAGTTTTTCCCGAGGGGAAGATTTAACCCGGACATAAAGTCGAAAAAATAATAATAATCAATTTTAATATTAATTAAAAATAATAAACCCTTCGATTTAACTTTTATTGTTTAGGTTCAACCGTCATATTTCCTGAGCTATGCTCATCTTATAAGGGTTTATTTAAAACTAAAATACAAATTAACATAGAATTACAGATGTATGTAGTGGGAGAAGGAATGAGAGGGAGAGGTTTTCTGATTATTTAAAATATTTATAACCTTAATATTACATTGTAAAATTTCTCTACCGTTACTCATTATTAAAATCAAGAGTGTTGTTTGTTTCCAATAAATGATGCAAACTCCGAGAAACTATTGTTGTTTAAGGACGGGTTGTTTCAAAAAATTTGATGAATTCATCAAATATTTGAAGTTAATTTTCACGTTCTGTGTTAGTTCTATTCAAGTTCTGTGAATATTTCAGTTTCATGCAGCAACTGGCCTATAATGATATAATAACAGAACTTGAATAGAACCTACACAGAACGTGAAAATTAACTTCAAATATTTGATGAGTTCATCAAATTTTTTGAAACAACCAGACCTAAGGATGGGTTGTTTCAAAAAATTTGATGGATTCATCAAATATTTGAAGTTGATTTTCACGTTCTGTGTAGGTTCTATTCAAATTCTGTTATTATATCGCTATAGGACAGTTGCTTCACAAAACTGAAATAATCTCAGAACTTGAATAAAACTTACACAGAACGTGAAAATTAGCTATTAGCTATATATTAGAAAACTTGAATAAGTTTGTTTTAGATGTTCTTTTATCTTAATTTCAAAGTTCCTCGAAAGTTCAAAGTCTAAATTTGTAATTTGGTTTTTAGGTAAATCCTGATGAGGTGAGCGTAGCTCACGAAGCATGTCGGTTTTATATAAACAATGATGACAAATTTTGACGGCCTCCGTGGTCCCGAGGCAAGACTCTCGACTCACAATCCGAAGGTCGCGGGTTCGAACCCGGCGTGCGCAAATAAATTTTATTTGATTAATTTGTGTTATTTCACAATTTATTCATTTAAAATAATATATAGTATATTTGCGGCACGTTCCAGAGTGGAAGATACTATCAGTATCGCCCTGGTGTAAGACCACCATTCAGAATTGAAACGTTGCTTGAAATGGCTTTAGCCGTGTTTAGTGACCAGATCTGAATAGCCAGGTACTTCCCCACCTTCCTCTTCCCTATCTCCTTCCCCTCCCCACTACCTTCAGCCTCACAACATACCCCAATTGGGGATGCCATAGTCCCACTGGCTCCAGACGGGAGCAGTTGGGACTCTTGTGCGGTATTTCATATAAAAAAAAAAATAAATAAAAAGCGTTTAAAATTGCTTGCTTATTATTTTTAATTAAAATGATGCCATGAAATAAATTTTCTTTGTTTAAAGAAAAGTATTAAACTTCGTTGTTTTACTGGTTTCGTGGACCATTTACGTTCTTAAAAGAAAGCCTTATCGAAAGAGGGTATAAATCTTTTACTTATCAATAATTTCCATTTTTGCACTTAGCATAAATTGACTTAACAACTCTGAATACACCCACAGTGGTAACAAACAATAATGTGTTAATATTTATTTTAACCAGAGCTTTCCTATTTGTACGAGTATTTCCATGTGTTCAAATTCCCAGAGATATTTTGTACACCTTTTTATGGTTTGTTTGGCGTATAACTTGTTTACTGATTTTATTTTCGTGATAAGTATAATTCGATATGACGCGAATGCCAGGCAATAGGAATAATATAATATTCAAATTCGTGATCTAGGGATGGAGCTTTAACAATAATAAATATGACTCTTTATGTAATAACAACGCTTGTTAAAGATCTAGAATTGTGTCGACTCTAGTCTCGTTGTATTATTTACAATACGCATAACGACCGATGAAAATTTGTAGAAGAAAAAAGAATGTATTAAGATACTATGTCGTATGGTTTTTGAAAGCTCGCATTGCGATTCTGGGCAGTATACAAAGGTTGTTATCTTGTATTTAAAAAAAATGATAACCACAAAATGAATCCCGATCTTTGGAGCGAGTGCTACTATGGCATCCTTGGGAAATGTGGTGATATTACAGAAATTGGGTAAGAGGAAGGAAAATGAAAAGTTTTTTTTTTTATTGCGGAGATCTTGGCTATCCAGATCGGTTATATATTTGGTATATAGGGTACAACAGCACGTACCCGAAGCATTTTAACCAGCGAATTCTGGGAATATTTAAAATTAAAAAAAATGTGGGTCAAAGCAAAAGCTAAAAAAAATATCATCAGATAGCAAAAAATTTGCTATCTGATGATATTTTTTTTCAATTATTTTTTTTCCATTACACGTCGCAAATGAGTAATTGGGAGCAATCAGCACGTAATATGCACTGCGTCTCGTTCCAACGTGTGGTAGAAACGTTTTTTGTTTGTTTTTAATAAAAAAAAACATCTTCGTACAGCAAAATGACATTTTTTACTTCAAATAAGCTCAGGACTCAGGACTCGTTGGTTAAAGTCCTTCGTGTACATTCTGCTACGCCCTGTATAAGATTTTCGTATTTATAATACGGGAATTTAAAAAATGTATAAAATATTCAAATGTTTCAAAGTCACATTCACACACAACCATTTGAAAATATTACATAATACAATCATTCCTGGAAAGCTGCTGACAAATAAAAATCATGCACGTGATCTCAGGGTCCTTTTGGACTCTAAACTTACCTTTGAAAAACACGTTGATCATATTGTCACCAAAGCAACAAAAAGTTTAGGTTTTGCACCGATATGATGCAAATTTTTCAAAAACACTAAGACTTATCTGATTCTCTACAATTCACATGTTCATTCACACCTGAAATACTGTGCGTTAAAGTGTTTATGTTAATAGGCTAGAAATAGTTCAGGAGCAATTTCTCAAATTCCTCAATTTGAAATCATTCAACACGACGAAATCGAGAAACATTTTCGAATCACGAAAGCACTCAAAAGGTGGCTTGTCGCTATTCAGATGTTCCTGTAAAAAAATATTAACTCAAAAACCCCGGAGTTGTTAAACAAAATAAATTTCCATGCACCGCTTCGATATAGCAGACAGAATATCCTTTTCTACATTGATAGATGCAACACAACATCCAATGTGACATGTGACAGTTAAACAATAAACTTACAAATATAGAGGTACACACCGACTTATTCTCTCGTTACACAAGTTCATTAAATCACATTCTAGTTGAGAATAACACAAATTTATGATTACATTAATTGTATCATTACTTTAATTTTTCTTGCACGGCAAAATCCCCTCACCCTTTTCCCTTTCTTTCCCGCCCGAACCCTAATACCTATTTCCAGGTCTATCTTGGTATTGTTATAATCACAAATATATTGTTTTATAATGCATTAACTATTTGTTAATTACGTTTATTGTTCTTTCTCGACTTAAGGCCCGGTAGCACCCGCTCAAAAAGAAGAAGATTGAGAGATATGAAAATATGAATGTTAGAGGGAGCGCGCTAATATTAAAAATGATAATATTTAATCGAAAATTGTGAAAATGTTCACTAAAATAGACTCGTTTAAAATAGAGCTAAAATCTCGTGGGGAATGTCTAAAATAGCTTTTAAAAAAGCACTGTGAATTTTTCACAAAACTTGTAAAATAACTGTAAAAAATGTGTTTATAAAAGTTTTCGGAGCATACTTTGCTATAGTATAGGTGAGAATGTATAGATATTATCTTCAATAATAACATTAATTGTATTAAGGGCTTTAAAACTTATGTGTTTAAGGAAAATTATTCATAACTACCGATATCAAGTTTGTCATAAACAACGTATATTCATCCAACTAAAATGGTCGGTGATTTCATGTCGAAACGTTCGGGATAATCTGGTGGATCGTATTGATAACAAAAATATACATGAAGCGACGAAAAATATTACGAAGCTCAACGAGTGAATTTATTATTTTATCAGAAAATCAGCTACTTGCTTTAGCAGTTTAACAGTTAATAAATAAATAAAAATTGATTGAAATTGATTTATTAAATACAGGTACTACTTTCAGTAATCCTCAAACTCAAAAAAATTATGTTTATTTAATTTATTTTGCAAGTTATCACGCGGATAAATCAATTACGAATGAATTTAAATAATAAATTAAGAAAATTTCAATGAAACATTCGATTAATTAAAATATAAAATGACAACCACATCTATGCAAGTGGCTGAAAAAATAATTAAATGAACGAAATTATTATTTGAAATGACTTCAGTAAAATGAAGCAAGTAATTGAAGGAATAAAAATAAAAATAACGCTTCTTCTAAAAATTAATTTTAAATATTTCTATTACCTACTTCCAGATTCCAAACAATATCACAGTTAAAAAGTTTTGTCAATTTCGTTTTCCAAAAATATATTCATAAAATTTTCATTCATGTGTACTTGATATCATTCAACAAATGGATAATTTACTTGGCATCATAAAAAACTACGCCTCGGGGAGGTATGTCAAAAATGATACTTAGAAATCATCTCGGTGAATTCTCAAGATTTTTTTCCATCAATCATTACGAACAATGCGGATCTCCGATGAATATATAAATATGAATAGATCAATCGTTTGCTCAGGCTAATTCCAATTGATTTAATTGTTTGGGTCGATTTAGAACTCATTGCGTCTGTTGTTTTAATTGAGTGTTTGGATCGATCGCCCCGCTGGAGAGATGACGATAACATCGATTATTAATTAGTAAAGGTTTTATTGAAACAATCCCCGAATACAACAGAATACAACAAAACAAATATAAACGAACACATTATTTCGGTATGGATAAAAACAAAAGGTACTTTTTTATTTTATTTTATTTTATTTTACCCACACAGAGGCTCTAGAGGTCCAGAAGTGGAAGGTCATTAAAAAAATGATTTTTTGATACAATATCAAATTAAATACGATAATATTTATTTTTAAGTAACTCATGTGTTTGAGAGTCAAATAACATTTAATATAGCAAATTATATCATGCGACAAGCGTACAATATGCAAAATCGACATACGTTTATCAAACCATCTCTTTCAGGCGCATAATATTCTTCATGCTCCCTCCCTCACGGCAACGACCCAAACTGTCTTCAGAATTCGAAAGCATTTTTACTAGGCGACATAGTGCCATCTTATTGTATGGCGCGTAAAGACACAGAAAACATGATATTTAACATTTGTTAAATTGACTCAGCCAATCATAATGCGTGGAAAAGAAAGCTTCCATTTAACACGTTAGATTTCACTACTGCCTGTTATCTCGCGGTGCATTTCAAATACATTAGAATAGTTGTTTTTATTTGCATAATATTATGTTTTACTATCATCTTACAATTTTGGGAGGTCTTTGACCAATTGACCTGAGGGAAGAACCGCCACTGTACCTAAACAATTTTGTCAGAACTTATTTAACACAAGATCTTCTTAAAATCACCTATTATATACATTAATTTTTAATGTAAGAATAATAAAGATCAATTCACAAAAACGAAAACCTTCCAGTGGTAAGTTCTGGCGGCAAGAAATTAGCAGTTTCTGTCTGAAAATTCGAGGTAAACGCAATAATTTTCAGCTCGCAATTCACGCATTGAGCGATGGAGTATTGAAACCACAATTGGTTGTTAATAAATGAAACAAAAAATCACACTGTTTTTCAAATTTTTGCATCACATTTTTTACAAGAAAAAAAATCGGAAACGTTATTATAAAAAACAGTTAAGTACTATAATATAAATGCTCTAATAGAACATTTACTCATCTTTCTAAACTTCTACCATCAATTAAAAAAAAAATGTACCTTAATATCTTCTTTCATTATAATAGTCCGCTTAGGTTGGTACTAGGTAGGTCAGGTATCTATGTTGGAAGTTTTGTACTAAGGTTTGAAAACAAATGTATTGTTTATCCAGGCTAATCACTCTTATCCTTTCCGGCAAATATAACCATTTCGCTACACTCTTAAGTCTTGGTTTTATTTTTTTTTATATTCAAAATTAATAATCATAAACAAAATTTTTTACACAAACAATATATGATTCACGATAAAATTTGAATTGGAAAATCAAAATAATGCGTTTTGCCTCTAAAATAACTTCGTAACACAGGAAAGACCTTCATTAGAAAATGTTCAATTGGTTTTTAGTTGATTCAAATTCATGAACCGATATTCCATGTATTTTTAATGTTTATTTAAGGAATATAATAAATTGTATATTGCCTATTAACATTATAAAAATGACGGTCATCTAAATCAATAACTTCTTTTTAATTTATGGCAAATAAAATTACGATAAAAAAACAACATGTCAACCCAAATTACATACTGTTTATTCACATTATTTAAAACGACTCAATTGATTACATTATTTAAATTTGTCTACATATATCAGAATTTAGCTCCAGGCTTAATGCGAGGTGATACGCTATTTTTTTTATCATGGAGTGATTGTTTTTGAACCTATAAAACATTAAAGAAATCATAATATAATACATGACGTAGAAAAACGTAAATACTTTGAGGAAAACTAATGAAAACATTTGTTCTTAACGCTAGAAGCCTTATCTACGCCTGCGAGGCGTACACTCAATCGAAAATTGTCTAACTCTTTCTAACGGTTGAAGTTAGCGCCTTGTACTCTTTAACCAATGCAGTGGCCGACGGAAGCTTGCCGATGGTACCCATGTCACTAAGGTTAAGTCCCGCCATTTTTAACTAATTGAGTACAGCACGCCTGCGAGACGTACTCGTATGTTTAGGCTGTGTGTAACTTTTAAATCTTTTCTAATTTAGTTTAAATTCAACAATTTTTTTTATTTAAAGTCTTTTTCGTGGATTACTTTTTATGTTTGCCCTAAGAATAAGTAATTAATGTTAAAAAAATATTAAATTGTTTAAAAAAAATACATGTACGACCAGTTAAGGTCCCATCTGGGCGTTGCGTGTTCGATTCCTCGGCTGGATAAGTCCTCCATCACAACACAAGCAACACTTTTGATTTTCATCTGTGGTAGTAGAAGATTTTCAAACATTGTTGAGTTAGGTATGTTTTTAGGTTTTCACGGCCAAAAAGTATTTTTGTTATTGTTTTTGGGGTGTTATGCCGTGTTTCGCTACCTCCTTCTTTAGCCCTAAAGAAGGAGGCTAAAGAAGGAGGTAGCGAAACACGGCATAACACCCCAAAAACAATAACAAAAATTGTTGAGTTATTTGTAACCCGGGAATTTTTGTCTTTCTTTATAAAAAAAAATGTTTCAATTGATTTTTAAGTAGTTGATTTTTTAGTGTGAAAATAAGCATTTTGTTTTGTTTTGTTGCAATAAATAACTGTGGTTGTAGTTTTCGTTGATAAAAATGTGTTTTATTATTAGTTTATATCACAACCTTAAATTTACAAATATGAAAAATACAAGAATCAAAAAATCAAATATCGAAAAATCAAATATGAAAAATAGGACATAAGTGAGTATGTTTTAGACTACAGGCTGTCATTTATATATGTACGCCTCTGAGACGTATGTTAAGGCTTTGTGTATTTCTAGAATAGATTAGGCTTCTAGGGTTAATTATGATTTATTGTGTTGTTCAGATAATCAATTTATTTAACTGCATTATATAAAATTGAGAAAATGTATATAAATAACACTTCATCATTATTTTAATCATGAATACATGAATTGACTTGTCTCGGACGTTTACATGCGCATATATGATTTAAAGTGTTCTACTATTATCTTTAAAAACCCGTCAAGAAATACAATAACGATACAAGTTGTAATGGAAATAAGGTTATTTTAAGCACTAATAAATGACTTTTTTCAGTCCGTGGAAAAAGGATCCAGTACGCAGGTACTGTTTATTTTACACTACCATATAATTTTGATAATGATTTAAGTGATTTCTCATTCTTTATTCGTGATAAGACGTGAATTTCGCATGGCGTGTTGTATCGTGTAATTTAAATTACAACGAGGTATCGTAAATGGCGCCTGAAGACGTCGCAGTACCGTCATTTTAACTCTAACCCTTCAATAACGCGTCACAATAATTTACCTGCCGAGGTGTATTTAATGAGAGAAATACGATAAAAACCGACAACCAATGATCAAGAAGGAGGCACAATGAGACCACCGACGAAGTCTACAATAAATAAGTGCCCCGAAAACATAATCTTGTCTTTTTGTTACCCACCGAAGGTTTCTTATTGTCTGCCGGTTATGCGCTGTTAAACTGGTTCCATTTCTAGAGAATGTAGTTTTAATTTAGCAAGTCTGACAGAGATATCATAGGCGTAATTACTACAACTCGGTATTACTACGACAGACATGCGTAGGAACACTTCGTGACAACGTGGAAGCGGTGTCAATACACCTGAACTGTTATAGGAAGGCCGGAAAGAAAATAGGATATCGAATAATGCGAATCAAGTTTTGAAGGATTCGGGAAGGAAGTAAGACAATCAGAAATGCAATCAATTTAATTGCCTATTATTATGTGAATCATAGAAAGCCGTCTGAACATTTGAATTAATTCAGTCCACAGTTTGCAGGCATGTAACGCGAAATCGGAATAATAATGTTAATAAGTGATATTCTACTGGTGTTGCGAACGAACTGCCTGACAATGTACATGTAAGGGTTGTTTTCAGGTAACACTTAAACTACGATTTTATGGTTTTGTTCTGACATTTTCATAGTTTAATGTCAACAGAGTAGGCCCTTACCTCGTATGATATTTGATATCTTATTAAATCAGACAGCTTGAAATAAGTGAATGCTTCTACTAAGTACAATACCCACATTTTGTGACGTAGAAATTTTGTGACCTCTAGTAGGTATAATACTCACGTTTTGATATACGCAAAATCGCAAACTACAGTAGAATCCGTTTATTATGACTCCGCCTATTTTGACCAACCGCTTAATATGGCGTAATTACACAACGAGGTTTGGTTTTCATATAAAATTCTTTATAATAAAGTCGGATATAATGACTTCGCTTATAGAGACATGTCGCTTATTATGACCCATTTTTAATAAATTATGTCCAAATTTCCTGGAAAATTATGTCGGTTATAGCAACCGACATGATTCCTAACACCCTCGGCAGTGTTCGGGAGGGTCACGTGACGCCCGACGACGTTAATATGCTATGTTTCTCTCGTCACGAGTCTTAATATGCTGTATCCTCTCTATTAAAATAAATACATTTATATCTAACAAAAATAGGAGGTTGTTTATTTTCTACAAAATGATTTGTATGACGTCCGCTTAGTATGACGTGTTTTGTCATTTCCCTTCGATGTCATTATAAACAGATTCCACTTTAAAACCACAAGCAAGTATATTGCTGTAGTGTCTTCAGTGTTTAAAGCCTTTCTTGAATTATCGCTTAATTGCTTTTTCAGATCTGCATATTTCTGACTTATTAAAATCTTCGAGCTTTTCTTTTCAATATCTCCGAACTGATGCCAACAAGTATTTCCTTATCAAGTACAATCAACAACAGTATACACCAGTTGAATACCTTTGTCGAGTATGTACATGAATCAATGGAAGTGACATTTCATAGTCCCGAACATTTTCCTGAATGACAACTTTATCTGGTGTTTTAACTGGTACAGATATCCTTGTATTTAAGTATTTCAAAATATTTGATTTATGTTACTACAATCGTAATTATACTTTTTTATTTCCTCAGACAAACCCAGTTTTTAATTTCATGTTCTGAGTTGAAACAAGTAATCTGCTTGTGTTCCTGTTTCGTTTACAAGGTAACAAACGAATGTCGTAACATGTGTAGTCTTTTGTTCCAACGAAATATGCTAACGGATATGGACTAAGGTTTATTATTATTATGGCCGGACTATGTCATGGCAAATCATACAACCAGTTAAGCTAGTCCTACACGAGCGCTATACTATCATAATAAATGTGGGCTTGGTCTAATTCACTATATCAGGCTATACCCAATTTCATACCATATTACGAGATTATGGCGCTCGTGTGACAGTAGCATTTTACTCGTATTTAAGACATTTTTGTTATTATTCGTGAAGCTGTAAGTTTTTTTTCCGGTGTTTTGGACGTTCCCATGACAATTCGTCCCCCGGCGTACTTATATAAAATGTGCAGTCGCTTTAGGGAAAATACGTTACACCTAATTACGCAAAATATAATTTAGTGACTCATTGAGGATGTGCAGAGAGAATGTACCGCCGAATAACAAAAGAATAAAACATATTTTCATTCAAATGCATTAAATTTCTGCCTTTCTATTTACTGTGTGTACCAGCGCATAAGTACAAAAAATCGACACTGTGTATAAATCCCTTTGATATTCGCACCGACTCATAATTAAGAGGGAATAACCAGGCAAAACTGGAAATATGTCATTTTTAAATCAAATTTTAGAAGTATTGACTATTTTCCACAAAAAATATAAATTGATTTCGAAAAACTGTTATTTTATCTAGTAAAGTTTTTTTTTAAATTTTGAGAGAATGTGTTTATTTTTAATACAATAAGGTTTTACCGTAGGTCGTTGGCAGATTTGTTAAATTTTCAAACAAAATTTTGTATTATACAACATACATTTCAAATCATTTAATCAAGCAGTAAAATAATCGTAAAAAAAGATCCTTGCCCTTTTTTGTGACGAAAATATTTCAGTTTGTCTATTTATTTACGGTCTTATAAACTAATATATTAAAAAAAGTTTTATTCTTATTTTGCTTACACATTATTGAAAAATTATAAACACTTATGATCAAAAAATTATTACAAAAAGTACATAATTTTACTTATTTTATCATCACGAGTTTGAGCAGTTTCGATTGTGGGTATATATCAAAGCAAATTTAATATAATCGATATTGAGTTATTATGTTCAAATGCTAGTATGACGAATAATTAATCTTTTTCATCGGAACCGCCCTGTACCGTTGCAAGGGTACGATCGCAAGATCATCGTTCGATGAAATTTAAGTTCTCGGCCGTTTGTTAATGGCTCTTAAGGGTGTTTTTGAAGTCGAACTGAATATCTTTTACAATTGGTAAATAATGCACAAAAATTTATAATTTTATAGTAAATATCATTTCGGGGGATTAACTGTCGGGGGATCAACTGTCGGGTCACCGTTTAGGACATAGGGATCACGAATAAAAAATACAATATTATTTTAAGTATTGTTTGTTAGGTTGTTTTCACATAATATTAAAATAAAGCAAACCTCGTTCGACCGTTCAGAATCGAAAATCCAGAGAAATACCTTTAATTTCTCCTATTCCTCCTGCACTTCTTTCAGCTTCACGAAATTCTTTAAAAAAAATATGGTGACGCAATTCCACTGCCTCAGGATAAATAAAACAAAAGCACGGTGTCACAAAATGTAAAAACGTAAATAGATTTATTTTCAGCAGGCTTTTTTAAACGTCGCATTGGCGTATAAATTTAAAGTTATCTTTGAAATGAGCAATCGTTTTCGTTAAAATAATAACATGAAGTCATCACATTCAATCTAACAAGAAGATAAACTCCATTAAGATCAATTTTAATTGGGAGAATCGACTAGTCTGAGGTCATGAATTCAGAGTTTTTTTTTTCTTATAATTATCGAACACTTCCATTAGTGTTTTTTTGTGAAATCTGTAATAATTATATTTATAAATCCTTGGAAGCTATAATCCCGCTTAGCCTGGCATCGTAAGCCCTGTAATTAAACGCATTTAATTATTTATTTTATTAACCGTCTGGCGACACGCGTACTGAGAGAAATGATCTACATTTTTATACCGACAATTAAATGAATTGATCCTTTACTTTAAGGGGTTATATACAGTTAGAATTTTAATTACGTTTTCATCAACTCTCTTTTTTGTCATTTCATTTAAAAATAATTAATAAAAAATTCCCACATATAATTTTTTTTTCAAATTGCGTTTTTTCAAACGACATTTTAACTATTTTGTTATTAACTTTTAATTTTATATGTAAAGCCTGTTAAATTTTTCTTTCTAACACCGCTTTGATCCTATTTCTAACCATGATAGTAAGAGAGACACGATGATTTCTGTGAGACCTACATGAGTTGTTCCGAAAAGGAATAAATTAGCCAGAGGTATTAAAAAGGAACAAAAAGAAATAAACTATTAACTACCTTACTTAAATTTGATTGACGCCGTCATTACAATTGATTTGATTTTGAGTTTAATCAAAACCTTATTTTTGATTTCCTGAAAAGACTTTCTGTAAAAGCTTACCTATAGTACAAACTGCATCTACTTCAATTAAAAATTTACATCTTTGAACATGCAAAATATCCCAACATAAATTTGTATTTCGTAATTTTTTTAATGTTGAATTATAATAGAGTTCAACAAATCAAAGAGTAAAAAAATAAATGATCTTGCAAAACACTTCTGCCCACTGCATTCGCACTCCATGTCTTGTCACAGTCACCACTGAACACACATCGAATTAATTAAACTCGGTTAAGGTGATTAAATCACACATCGGGATTTAGTGTTGCTGGGATATAAACACTTAATCATTTTTAATTATTTTTACCAATCAATGCTTTTCTCTTAGTAATTTGCATTTTTTGTTATTTTACTTGGTCACGTCGGGTATCCTGCGTTTAATTACTGCCACAAGCATTTTTGTTTAAAAAATTTTTTAAAATTATTAAGGAACTAAACAGTAAAATCTGTGAATAGTAATAATAAACTAAATAATCATTATTTAATGTAACTTTACATTTTACAACATTATTTGATAATGTGGGCCTCACTGGGTGCCTCACTCGTGCTGAAGCCGCCGTTTTACAATTTAATAAAATATGAAATAATAAATTCTAATTTATTGTTATCAAGTTTAATTTGGAGAACTCCATTTTAATTTTAATTTCTTTTAACCATTGGAGCGTTTTTTGCCACAATATGGCACTATTTAAAATACCTCGGATTGCTTTGCTGCCAATTTTGGAAAGTTTCCCTTATTTGTAAGTAATTAAGTAGAAGTTTACGATTTTATAATATATATTTTTTTAAATCCTACGAACATATAATAATCGACAAAAGATAGTTGAATTCATTGGCTGTATAGATCTATAATCAGTTTGCATGTCTCCGTATTAAAATTTGGAGGTATGATTTTTTTAATTTGGGCGGAAAATATTCAAAATGATCACCAAAAAATGACGAACAATCGGAGAAAAAAGTTTTTAATTGCGCTGTCGCTCCAGTGGTTATATATATTCAAAAATATTATTATTAATTTATAAAAACAGTTTTATGTAAGCGTGACAGCTGTTTCACCTTCTGAAGTGATAGTTTGATAATGAATTATTCGAGGTTTGTGCGCGTAGCTTACGCGTCGCTGGCGACTATTTTACCATACTATCCGCCATACAATTTTATTAGTGTTCGTACACAACTCGACGAATTTGACTTGTTGCACGCTACTGACGCGCTGGTAGCAAGCTACGCTAGTTGCATATGTATACTCGTTTGACGGAAATGGTTTCCGAGGATGATTTGAATGTTAAATTCGTGAAAATATTTATATCCATTCTTTACCGGAATATGTAAGAAAGGATTTAGCGGAAAAGGCGTTGGATTGAGATTGGAAAAAAAAAATTTAAAATCATTATCATATAGTTTCTTGGCGGCTACGAATGACGTACTTTAATATTTATTTCTTTGTGTGGGTGAACCCACAATCTTATTTTAGATGTTTTTTTATGCTTGTAATAATAACAAAGAAAAAAATATCTTCATCGATCGAGCCACACGGCACATATTAACTCCACGATTACGTGGGAAAAAATGATGAAGTTCAGGATAATTCGGGTAGAACCAGCATAGTTCAATATAGTTCGGAAACCAGCCTTAAATTGATCACACAGTCACATGTCGCAACGGATAACGTGATACGCGCTCTGTCTCGTCTGTACGGTACTTCTGGAACGAGACAGAGTACGTTAGGTTATACCCAGTGGCGACGCATGATAGACAATTTAAAACTTGGTGTAGTATTTTTTTTTTACATGAGCTCCACACAGGAGGCCCTGAGGAAAATTATTTATTTGAGGGCCTATGTCATCTTTGGGGATGCTGTGTGGGGGTTTTTTTTGGAGAGGAAGACGAGGAGAGTTCTGGGAAGGAAAAGGGTTTAAGGGGTGGGTAGGAATCTGGAGTTCAGTGTGTCCTGGTCATCCGCTTAGACAAACCTCACCCCATGAACTCGGGCACCCCTGCTAAATCACCAAACGCAGCAAACCACTTGAGGTGAACTAAGGCAGAGGTGTTGGTTATCTAATAAAGGTTCCCGGGGCGGTGGTACCCATTCCCGCCCCCCAAATTTGTTTCTCACGTTGTTGTAGGATACTTATCTTGGTGCGTAAAATAAAATAGACTCGAGATATTAAATGTTTAATGGTCACTTTGGGGTAAATTTTATTGAAAATGTAATTATATCTTAGTAGATAGGTAGTTAATTAGAACACAATTCATTTTAATTTCAAAATAAATTATCACTTAGTTAATTTAAAAAGTGTTTTTACAACATACATAATACCATACATACTAAATCGTGCAAAGGTGAACGGGCGTCGTTAAAAATTATTTTTCCCTTGGTCCGAGATACGTCGTCGATGTGGCGCCAAAGGGCTTGGACAGGAAAAACAAAATGAGCAATTGAAACAGACTGATCTGATACGAGTAAGCCAGATCAGGCATTGATTACTTGCCAAGCTCGTCTTAATACAATCAACTCGCTTTTAAGAAAAATTACAACGTTTGTAATGAAGGTGATAAAGTTTCTGATGTAATTTTTCACAATAATGGCTAAAATGTAACAACCAAAATGGATGAATATAATTAGGAAGATTGATTACCAGATTTATATAATTAATATTAGGTATGTGTTTTGTTTTGTGGTACAGAACATGTTTTGAATTGTATAGGAAATGAGTTGTTAAGTGGTATTTCTAATTTTTTGTCCAAGGATGTGTTTGTTTTAAGTATTTGTAGTTTTTTGTCCAAGGATGTGTTTGTTTTAAGTATTTGTAGTTTTTTTGTCCAAGAATATGTTTGTTTTAAGTATTTGTAGTTTTTTTTTGTCCAAGGATGTTTTAAGTATTTATAGTTTTTTTTTGTCCAAGGATGTGTTTGTTTTAAGTATTTGTAGTTCTTTTGTCCAAGGCTGTGTTTGTTTTAAGTATTTGTAGTTTTTCGTCCAAGGTGTGTTTGTTTTAAGTATTTGTAGTTTTTTTGTCCAAGGATGTGTTTGTTTTAGGTATTTATAGTTGATGTGTGCATGTTTTGTTCTGGTATTGCGAGTATTTTGTGAGATGTTAAGGCGAACGGCTGCGCGGCCTGTTTCACATAAAATTTAATTTTGGATTTGAGGCCAAAATACCCAACCAAATTGAAAAATTGTATTTTTTATCAAAAGGTTGTGTTTTAAATTATAAAATATAGGGTAATAAAGATTTCAATATTTCATAATTACGGAGGCAACTTTGTCAATTATGTGCGATTAAATGATAAATATTTAAAACAATAATTTTGCTTTCCTTATTATAAAAATATAATGAAATATAAAATAAAAAATAAATATCACCAAAATTTTTTTTGGTGGGCGAAACTTTTAATTATAAATGACCTGATACGTCGGAACACAAATTTGTCGTACATAAATTAAAATTAAGTACTTAATATATAAACAAAAACATTTATTACAAAGTTTTATTTTTCTTTATAACACAGTAAATAAGGCAAGATATATATTTTTTAAATCATAAATAATTCACAAGAATATTACAGAATTTCCTCCAAAATGAAGCAATATTGAATTCTTTAATTACCTTTATTTAACATTGAAAACCAATAGCATAAATTCATACTAGATATTTATTCATAAATTTTGAATAAAAAATAATTATTCACTTTGGTTGGGTATTTTGACCTCAAATCTAGTTTTATATGAAAAATGCCACGCAGCCGTTCCCCTTAAATCTATTTATATCCTTCCCAACATCATTTCACTCTCACTACCCCTTTAGTTACATCGTCTTCCGAATTGTCAATAGTAAAAGTCTACTGTTTCCAGACAGTTGGGATTCATTTAAAACGAAACTAGAAATAGGTATACGTAAAGGAAATCTTGCGTACGAATATGCTGACTGCTTTTCCTCAATCGTCTGCTTGCAGAATCTCCAAAGAATATTGGCGACAATACCTGCTATCGGTTATTTATAATGTCTTGATAAATATAACCTAATTACTAATTACGCTTAATGTGGAAATCCTTTTAGCTATCCTGGTTAGTGGAGTCTTTAATTCAAGTTCTGCAATTTGTTGTGATAAAGTTGTAGCTTGCCTCCCTATCTTTAATTGGCCTGACGCACCAATTAATTCCATGATGCGATGACGTCAAGACTTCTTGATCAACTTATTGTGATATTTAAATCGGTGGAATTATCACTGAACCCTTTACCAATGGGAATAAATGTCCTTCGTAGCGATCCACTTGCACCTCGCTGATACATACAGATTATACATGCAAAAACATAAAGATCAGAATGCAAACGAAAAGTACGTGAATAATGAATTGATTTGTAACAAATAACAGTTATTCATTTTCATTTTTACATCTGCGATTCTCATTTAAACGAGTTCATAATATTTTAATCTCTATTACCAAAACACAACAACTAACTCAAACATTGTACGCATATCAAAGTACCATCAAGGTCGCAAGGCATCCTGATTTCAATAATAATCAATAAACAAACAAGATTTTAATTATTTACAAAAATGTTGGAATAAAATATTTCCCACAGTAGACAAGCTTGAAGAATAAAGTTCATGTATAGATACAAACAGTTTCACAAACGATGCAAAAGGTATTTTGAAAAAATTGCTTGCAAAAAAAAAATAAATGACAGCTCTTGGAATATTATAACCCATTTCTATTAAAAAAAATTTCAATTAAATCGCTAGCCCTGATAATATAATTAACCACAGCGAAGTACGTATTAATATTTTCATTATGAGAGTAAATTACTTGCGTAAATGCAGTAAATATGCATCGAAAACTTCATTTATAATTGCATACCTTCCCATATAATTTATAATTAATATTAACAGGTGGTGCGTTTCAAGCAGTGAATACCTCGAAATTGGCAAAGGCAATACATATTTGAAGTTACTCAAATAATGAACTTCTACTGAACATAGACTTAGATAAATTATTATTAGATGCTTCAAATTCTAAATAAACGCGATACGAACTCTTCAGTATCGTTATTTCATCCACGATTTTCAATTTCAAACCTGATTTCAAGCCTGCAAAAAGATATCAGATATACAATTTCTTTATTTATTTTAAGTGCAAGAAACGTAGACAAAACACGACTCTTTCGTGGGAACCAAACTGCAAAAAACTAACGAATTGGATTGTTAAAACGCCACCGACTCCAAAAACACAAACTTTTTCTATTAAAAGAAAAAAGATGCTCATAATATTTGGCACTAATGATATGTAATATTAATTCAGGTAACCTGTATATTGATAAATTGGTAACAGGTATAGTGATCACATAGGTTAAGCAAGATTTATAGAAGTCGGTACTAATAGGTGAAATAGGTGATCGCTTTAATTAAACGCCAAATAGTTAAAATCATAATTACATTCAAAGATCGCAATCCACATTTTTTAATACCGTTGGCGTTGTTCAGAGTAATATGAAAATTCGACGTTCAGAATTTTTTGTTCGAAATGCGTTGACGGTAAGCATTGAGCGAGTTTACAAGCTACAAGCCGGCGAATTCACTAAGTGCTAGTAAACTCGCTCAGTGTAATTGTAATCATATATAATAGCTAACTAGCAGATTTTACACTGAACAAATTTACTAGTAGATAGTGAATTCGCCGGCTAGCAGCTTGTAAACTAGTAGTAATCGAGGCTTTAGTTATTATTTTTTATGTTCTCCAAACATATACCAAATGTACACGTTCCATTGTCGAACTTGTAATTATTTTATTTATGACCTGTGTAATCATCAAACTCATGATTAAATATTGAATATTTAATACATATTGCAAGATTGTATGATATTGTATGATAGAGTTAAATATGACCAAAGGGGATAGGGCGAATTAGTTCAGTGGTAGAGCAGAGCCCGAGCCCGGTATGCTAAGGTCCTGGGTTCAATTCCTAGATGCGACCGTATCTTTTTCTGAATTTTCTGTTTCAAATTTTCGATGAAGAGTAGCTAATCAAAGATTTAAAATATGAATAGTTAATTACGGACTATAGGTTACAATATACTTATTAACAAAACTGTCGACGCCTATGGGTTGATATAATTCGTCGTGTAATTATATACATTCACACGGTGAATGGGTGGTAGACAAATTCTAATTGCACTGGGCGCCTTAAAAGGTATGTACGAGTCTGAACTACAAAAAGCCGTAAATAAACTAACTAACATAATATAAAAACGTGTCCTCCGAGTAAAAGAAAGCCAATAAACTTAAGGTAAATATTTCTAAAGAAAAAAACTGATTAATGTAGAATTCAGAACACACCTGCAATTATTATTATTTTCGAGGTGACATTGGGTTTATTTTCTTAAGAACCCTGCAATCATGTTGCACTCCTAATTTTTATCGAATTAAATTTAAATTTCGAGGCATTGACCGAGTGCGCAATATTACCTTGGCTTTGCAAGTAAAATGGGGTTTTATTTATCTTATTCACCTTGGGGCCAAAAACAGGACATACATACGCATATTTACAAGAAGCTAGCCTGAGAAATTTTTAAGTAGCTGTGTTTGTATTACTAGGTAAAAATTGTTGTCCTAAGTGATTTTGTTCATAGTTAGTTGTTTATAAAGAAACAAAGACGCATTACCAGCATGCGAAAAAGTCTTTAATATGTTTTACTTTGTTTGCGTTGTCTAATTGCCTGGTCGTGATGTCGAACTGAAAATTGTTTTGCAATTCGGACGAAGCATACTTATCTAATTGAACTCGTTTCTATTAGAGTCTGTTCAATTTCCGACCACATAACAACACCCAAACCTATCTCCCAAGGTCGCGCAGTCTGGATATTTCGTTAAGAGAAAAAACAAACCCAACTCGTCGCAGAACTAGATAAGTTTTTATAACCTCGGACACTACCTGCAAATTTCAACAGATTTACCAGTCCAGTGGACATAGCAGAACTTCTAGTCTACTTTATTCTCGACCACGCCTTTGTCAAACAACATCATACAAACAAGGGTATTAGATTTTATTTTCTTGTAATATAAAGGTGGCTGAAACAATGTATTAGTATAAAGACATTTTTCTCTCGTATTCTTTAAATACAGATTACTTACTAATTATAAGAAAATAATAATTTAGTGAGTCTGCGGTAAAAATGCATTAGTTTACAATTAGTTTGAGCAACTATAGGTATTCCTACACCTTTTTACTGGGTAGACATTTTAATAACTTCCTGTCCCTACTACAAACCAATTACTTTTTAACCACCCACAGAATATACAATAGACATAATATTTTAAAAAAATACTATCTTTTAGCGTAGCTTACCTACTGCCATTGTTTTCATGACCTCTCTTTTGATAAAGATTTGAATTTGCGAAGATTTTTGAAAGAGTCATTGATTCTAATACTATTGAAGATTTTTTGTACCATTTTTTTTAAATATTAATTCCACACAGAAAATATTTCCCTTCAGGGTCTATTTCATCTTTAGGGGGTTGGTGTGCCTTTTTAGGAAAGGAATAAGAGGAAGTTCTGGGTAGGGAGGAGGGGTGGTTAGGAATCTAGGGGTCAGTGCGACGGGCGTGTAAATCCATCCATCCCACTGCAGTGCAAGGCGAATTTCTAAGACAGTTCTGATGGAGAGGTCAAAAGGTCTATTTGAACACATCTCTCCCGATCCGGTCTGCCACGCAGTTGTGGGCGTCCGCTGCCAACCTCATGAACCCGGGGACCACTGCTAAGTCACCAAACGTATCGAAGTACTAGGGATGAACTATGGAAGAGGTGCTGGTTATCCAATAAATGGTTCCCGGGGCGGCGGTACTAATAAACTACTACGATGAAGGATGTCTTTCTTTTAGGTCGAACAATGTATCTATGTTTACATAAATCTTCATAAATCACTAAAATCATCTAATTTTTATCACGTCATATTCGTTTTGAATGAAATATATATGTTAAGTGTGTATATTATTATACTAGGCGTAAACAACACAGAGAAAATATAAATATATTAAACATTCCCAAGAGGCTTTATAAAATTTTATTATATATTCATAAGCTTTCAACTTAACAAACTTGGTATGAAATATTACTTAACTGAGGTATAAAAATTATATATTACAATGTTATAAATGCTCATAAAGTGATCAATTTATTACTTCAATTTATTGAATTCACAGTTTCCAGCTTTACAAAAAATCACCAGAATCTTAAGAATAGCTTGAGATCTAAAGAAAACTTCCATTGGTAAGACCTTAAGGGCTAATGCCTGGATCACACGCACCGAGTAGATAGGCGAGACAGTGCTCTCGGCCGAGTGCTCGGAACGTGTAAATACAACACCGAGTACTCGACGGCGAGACAGTCACTCGGATCCTGTGCTACTTACTAGGCCGAGTTCCCACCCCCGCGCTTCCCCGCACTGACTCGCTTGCCCACTCGGCAGGTATAAACATGCACTCGGTGCGTACTCGCCACTCGGCACGACGTCACTCGCATCACTGTTAAATTATATTTTTGCGATCCATTTTGACTCGCTAGTCTGCAGCGTCGCAACTGAATTGACTGACTGACTGACTCGGTGTCAAATTAAAAAGTACGTGTAAACACCTACTCGTTCACCCAACTCTCTCGGCCTAGTGTCATTTTACTGTCTCACCCATCTCCTCGGTTCGTGTGATCCAGGCTCGGTGCATGTGATCCTTTTACTCGGCCGAGCACTCGGCGATGTGTTTACATGTACCGAGCACTCGGCCGAGAGCACTGTCTCGCCCCCTGTGCGTGTGATCCAGGCTTTAGAAATGTGGTTGATGTCTGAAAAGGCCTTCACACATTAAATTCGTGTTCATTTTTCACCCGATTGGTCGATCCTCATTGATTATCCACAGATTTCGCACGATATTTCAGACAACACCCTCCCCCTTAATATCAGTAATTCAAGACCGCGGTTTTCCAGAACTCAGAAACGCAATCAATATGTTTACCTGCCGTAAAACACTGAAGTAATAATTACCATCACACCTCAAGATAATTAACATGGTGTTTATAATGGAACCACTTTTACCCGCGTTTCTAGTTAATACGGTTGGTAATACATGTCTGGACCACAAAAGTAGTTAAATCACAACTTAATATAAAAATAATACACAGGTGGGAACTTATTATTCTGCTTAAGATATGCAGGAATCAACTTTGTAAGACTCCTTTCAATCGACAATGATTTATTGTTCCGTAAACTCATTATGGTAGTGCAAGAGAATAATATCTGTAGTAAATATTCGCACATCAATATTTATATTATGTTTTGCAAACAATTAAATAAATATTTCATGTTTAAAAAATATTTATTTATTTATTAATAAACGCCCTTTATCTGGGCTTTTACATACATAGCATAGTAAGAAAAATACATATTTATTGTACATAACTGAACTGCCTCAATAACAATATTTTATATTTATTCAAAGATAAATTGAAGATGTCCACTGACTTGGTATAATTGTTTCCCTCCATTAGTATTCTGGGCAAAGAGGAATACATATGGTAGTTAGTCCCAGAATTTTTGCACTGAAATAAATCCTGACTTCTAGTATTACGAAGTGGAATTCGGAAGCTTATCAAGTAATACCGGACTATCAACTAAATCATTAAGAATTTTATATAAAAATACTAAGTCAGTGAAAATTCTTCTGTCTGACAATTTAAGCAATTTGATTATATATTACAAAAATGCACTGCTTTGTAATTTGTTTTAGATATATTTAACATAATATCATTGATTTGATTTTGTTTTGTGACATCATACAAGACGTGGGGTGTTTTCAAGGGTTCCATGACAATTGGTCCGCCGCGCCGACATACTTATATACAATATGCAGTCAATTTAGGGAAAATACGGTATACCTAATTACACAAAATATAACTAAATGACCCCGAAGGGATGTGCAGAGAGGTAATGCCGCCGAATAACAAAGTATAAAACATAGTAAAAATCTACTTTCGCACTTTGCGCATAAATATCGACTCGTTTATAAGTTTGATATCCAATATCAGGACAGATCAACGATAAAGCTCAAAAATTTAAACAGCCCTTACAAATCGTTAAGTTCTTATATAAATTATGTTGATATTTTCTTATCATTTTGGTTATAAGCCCTCGAAATCATCCGAATAATCATCGTGATAATTAAAAAAAGTTGTTAATTAATTAAAATGTAAGAATCACTTTCCCGTTGTACAGCACCTAACGTTTACATAACTTGGTCTGACATGGTCTACAGTGAAATCGATAACTTTACAAAATCGGATCGAAAGGCGTAACTACCTACGATTTTATACAGTTTTCCCAATCATTGATAGCTAGACCCAAATTGACAGGGAATAAAAAAAATCTGTATACGCTGGCAACACCGGCGGATATATTACATTCTTTAACGTCAAACCGCTACGTAAAAATTACAAATACTAATAAATCATTTCGAACTGAAATACTAACTTTAACATACATTGGCACTTCGCTTATACCTAGTTTTTAGACTTAACTAGAGTTAAATAGTTAATGAGGTCTTCTGTCATATTTGAACCACTTTGTCTCCCCAAGAACGAACGGAATAAATTGATAGCTTATTATACATTAATAATTATTAATAATTAACTAATTTTTCAATTCTAAGAGCTTTGTTAGCTAATTTCCATTCATTAATAAGCCAGTTATTTTGCATAACGAACGACATTATTCAAACTGATTTGTAAATTGACAAAATTCATCAACCGTCGCGTCGGTTGGAATATCTCTTATCAATTGTTGACCGTACTAGCAAATATTTTTAACTGACCATAGGATCTATTTAGTCAATTTCGTATTGAAAAAAGGTTTTATCGATCGTCCATACTGGACCTCCTGGTATGAAATTAATCAATAGGTACATCCACGCCTTTAAAAATGCCATCAATAGCTGGTCTAATTAACATGGTGGTTTATCAGGCATCATGTAATCACGTGTTTATTCTCCGTCTACCACAGTATAATAGTATGAATCAGTATCTATTACAGATATAAGTAATAAATTATTTGTTGAAATAAAACTGTATCTAACAGCACCACATACTGTCAAGAGTCTCAAGGAATGCCAGTCTTAGTTGTTATTAAAGCACGCACAATACTGTTCTGGCTGTGTTTAAGATGGTATTAATAATGTTATTTATCGGAGGCATACGCCCAGGAAAGTCAGCACCACTATTACATTAGCATAATTGCGGCTACGAGGCAGGATCGAACCGCGGCGTTCTTGACGAGGCTTGAATAACTTGAGGGTCGGGAAATCATTTTAAAGGGTTATCAATAATTTATTAAATGTTTCATAAGGATGCATAAAAAAGGTACATAATCTTGCAATCACAAGATCAACATTTTTTCTTAAAAATGCGTCTTTTTGAATCCGGTTTCAGTTTTAAAATTTCACTCTTGTTATCCGATTGGGATGAAACTTTGGGGATTTGATTTGTGCATGCCCGCGATGGTTTCTAAATACAATAGCAAGCTCTGGCGTCATGAAAATGCGTTACTAAACCATTCATCCGATGTGAGGAAACGTTGGCGAGTTGTTGTGAGCACCCCCGCAAAGGTTTCTATTAATTTTTCGAAGAAGACTTCTTCATTAAGGGTTTTACTTTGTGATGGCATTATTTTATTTTTATTAAAACACAAATATCTTTGTACACATCACTTTTACTTAATACACACTCAACATGTTTCGTGAACGATGCTCACATCCTCAGGAGTTAAAGTATACTGAAGTTATAATTGTATACAGATCATGGATTAAATACACAATAATCTATATTTAATCGATAACTTTTTATACACTTTAGCCTTCATTGCCGTACTCGCAAATATTAATTTTTCGAAGAAAACTTCTTCATTAAGTTTCTATTAATACTGGTGAGACCTTGCATTATGAATTTTGTATAAAAAATAGCAATAAGTTGCACGTGAGCTTTTTAAAAACTGAATGTACCGGGACTGAATGTATGGAATACGAGAGGGGGGAGAGGAAATCGCGAGGGGGAGGGGAACTCGGTAGGGGTTTCGCGGGACGGGGGAAGCGGGCGAGGGAAGTGGGGAAGCGAGAGAGGAAGGGGAAGCGAGAGAGGAAGGGGAAGCGGAATGGAAACGGGACGAATAGGAAAGGACACGCAGGGAGAAACAATTTCTTTATTAAGTGGCATAGTAACGCATGCCGAGAACTCGCTTGTTGTTAAATAAATAGTTAACCATTCATTTTGTTAAAATTACTTTCTAGTATTTGTAATATATTGTACACGATGAATTTGGGATGTTTTATATACCTATCTGTAAACTAATGATAAATTCTAAACCAACCAAAAAATATAGCTTGAGGTATCCGTTTGTATCCGCAAGCGAGCTACCATTCCGTGTTTCCTCACTGTATTCCATTTTATAAATTTATTTCCCCTATCACATATGGCATCATCTAGAATAAGAATAGCATACGATCGAGCCGCGTCTGAGAACCGCGTATGCTAATATAGCATATACACTCGATACAGTAACCGCTCGGTTAAAAATGAACCTGATCCATAAATCAGAAGAACTCGACCGGTTAATTATCTCTCGGAGCGGTAGACTATGTCAATATGTATCGACGCCGATGGAAGCGGCTCTGCCCACGATACGTGCCGAGATGACCGGTGGAAAATGCTATTTTGAACTACAAGTCTAACTCTTCTGATTACTGGGAAGATGAACGAGGTTTAATATTTAACCCACTACACAACTGATTGGTCCAATTTCAGTGGAAGATGAATGAAGTTTATTGTCCACTTGTCCGATTTCTTCTAAAAATGAAATATTTAAGGCGGTACACAACCCTAATAATTTTTGTTTGCTCAAAACTCACATTTTAATCATTTCCGGAGAATTCGTAACTAAAATAACTTTTTTTATTCCAACATGGATGTAAGTTCTTTATATTTAAAATTAATAAAAACAATACCTTACCATTAATATATTTTACGTACAACTATTTTAAAACTTTATAACATGTTTTTCAACTACAAAGTTATCGGTGAGCACCAGATTTTATTTTTCTAGACGATGAATTGATAACTTCGGGAGGGATTCATAAAGAAACATCTTAAATATTTGTAACACGTTCTTCAGTATTAATTAAAATGAACGCGGCGGAAAGGTCGAATCTTCAGGCCCGCTACGGCGAATTCGACCGTACGTTCGTCTAATACGCCGTGCCGTGGGCGTATATTTGTTTACACGCTTTCTTCACTTACGTCGTTAAGATTCCCACATTATTCGTCTTCTTCTTCTTTTCTTTGATAGAGCAAATTCGACAGTAGATCCGTCCAATACACGGGTCGCGAGTCGCAATTTGTGTACACAGATCTTTTACTTACGTCATTAAGATTCTGAATATATTTTAGGGTATATTGTCGTCTTAACATTTAATCTAACATACGAGTTAATGATCTGAGGTCAGGGCTTTGGATAGACTGCTTCCCTTTTGGAATAAATAGATCTAAAAGTAATAGCAGAGTGGTAATAAAAACAAAATGGTAATAAGACAAAACCAAGACGAAGAATAAAACAAAGGCAGTGCGCTTGACTGATCTAGGCAGGTAGACTAATAGGGTTGCCATCGACACAATGTATATATACAAGTAGTCACCATCCATCAGATCGATTACCCAATCCGTGTTTAACAGCCCCTAAAACACTAAATTGGTGTATTGCACTAAAAACGCTAATACCCATACTAAGCCGATTCCATAATTTCTGAAAATGTGATCCCTGCAATTAAGGAACCGAGAAATGAATCGACCTGTTAGTGGCCGAGTTGGCAACGCTTCACTTACATCCCAGACGACGTGAGTTCAATTCGGTTATATCCTCAATCACTTTCAGTTTGGGAGGCGGGAATGGGTACCGCCGCCCCGGGAACCTTTATTGGATAACCAACACCTCTGCCATAGGTCACCCCAAGTGGTTCGCTACGTTTGGTGATTTAGCAGGGGTGCCCGGGTCATGGGGTGAAGTTTGTCTAGGTCTTGGAGGCGGATGACCAGGGCACACTGAACCCCAGATTCCTACCCACCCCTTAAACCTTTTTCCTTCCCAGAACTCTCCTTCCCTTCCTTTCCTTAAAAAAACCCTCCACACAGCATCCCCAAAGATGACATAGGCCCTAAGGGAAATTATTTTCCTCATGGCCTCCTGTGTGGAGCTCATGTAAAAAAAAAAAAAAAATCACTACGCAAGCAAAATTTCCGTGTGATGTTAGGAGATTTTCAAATATTGTCAGATAACCGGGAATGTTTCTCCCGTTAAAAAGAAAAATACTGTCGAAGCCGTACTTTTAATATAACAGGCCAATAGGGTAAAATTTTTCGTTTTATTCAAATTTTGGTTTCACTAAGGCCAATATTTGGAAAATTATTGTGTTTGACAGTAAACGTAACATTTTCATTAAATGACCACTCAGGACCTTTTTATATTTGAAAGGTCCCCGTTAATCGCTGGATCGCTTTTTGCCACAATATGGCACTATTTAAAATACTTCGGATTGCTTTGCTGCCAATTTTGGCAAATTTACCCCTGTTTGTAATTAAGTAGAAGTTTACGATTTTATAATATTTTTTTATAAATTCTACGAATATGTGATAATCGACAAAAGATAGGTGAATTCTATGGCTATACAGAACTATAATCAGTTTTATATCTTTAAATTTGGAGGTATTGATTTTTTTTTTTAATTTGGGCGGAAAATATTCAAAATGATCACCAAAAAATGTCGAGCAATCGGAGAAAAAAGTTTTAAATTGTGCTGTTTTAAGTTGTGATTCTAGGTGCGTTTCAGCATTGTATAAAATTATAATAAGCTGACAAGCTTAACAACGTGATATTTATCCTCTTCTGTTGATCACAATTTGTTAAAAAGCTGAAACGTACTTAGTACCGGCATTTTACGCAAACCTTTCAACTGCTAATACTAATATTATTATTCTATTTATTATTAATTTTATCAAAATAATATACTTAAACACGCGTAGAAGGACAGTTGTATAATAAAATATTACATCAAAGTAAAATGTACGATGAAACTTGATTGAATATTAGCTGCTAGTTTATGAACTTAAATTGATTTATCAAAGGCACGTTGATCACCTTTACTGCTTCTGTGAGGTGCTACTTAATTGTTAATTAGATTAATAATTACCTCGTTAATCCACTTACCTTTAAAACTTGTATAGTAAAATATATTATATCAAACGTTGATAAGTGCATTCTGTAATTATTAACTAATGAACTGCATTATGTGAAGTTAATTTGTGTAATTAATAGCATTTATTTAGCAGTGTCTTACAATAGGTAAGTGTAACAGATGTATATAGAATTACCACTAGAACGTACTACCAGAATTGCCTCCCTCTGAACTTTGTAACAATTCAAACCAAATCTTCTTCTTTTAGTCAAAGAAAAATTTGTGTCAGGCTCCAATTATATTTTAAAGCCTTCCGGAACATATTAATCTAATTCCTTTTGCAATTTAAAAAATATTGTTAAATTATTTGTGTTAGCGGAGGATTGCCTTTAAATCAAAGATCAACACATGGTCACCCTAATTGTTCACTACATTTTAATATAATTAACTTCTTTCAACTTAGTAGGTGCCCATTATTTTTAAGAAATATTAATGTATTTTTATTTCTTTAATATATTCAATAATAATATGAAAAGCTATGAAAATTGACTTTCGTGATATGGGCTGTAGTAGGGTTAGTAGAGGTGACGAATTCTATATCTAAAACGACTTATATCCTACTAGTATTTATTTATTATAAGAAATTTGTACATTGTATAGATTTTTGTGTAATTTCATCTGCCATGCTAGGGATGTGCCTGTGTTATGGCGGGTGAAGTTTACAGATTAGAATTTTTTGTAATACGGTTGAAAATTAATTTATAATAATAATCAGTTATTAAATTATACAAATTAAATTAAATTGCAAATATTATATTACATGGTTTCCAAACGTAGTAATAATAATATACTATAATAATAATAAATATTCAAAAATCTGTTTCTGTAAAAATAAGAAAATATACAGGTATAGGAAATGAGATTAAAATAATTTGGCATTATCAGACTATAAAAATATTACTATTAGTTATTTCGGCTACTGGCATTACCTAGTATCTAGCTCTCTCATTCAAAAATTAGGCTTATTAGATTTGTCAAAAAATTTATACATATAAATCAATAATTTTAAATACATGTAGGATTACGAAAGATTCAAAAAATACTTATTTTGAGGGATCAGTAGGATTTTTAAGTTTTTCCTGTGGGGAAGATTTAACCCGGACATAAAGTCAAAAGAACAAATATATACAATTCAATTTAAGTAACAAATTTTATGTGAACTAACTTAATAAAAAAACTCACCTAATTTAACAGTACGAAACGAATGAATTCCTCGTCTTCAAAATATCGGTCTCTTCGAAATTATAGCGTTGGGCAAAAAAAATTAAAAAAACGATAAAATTACAAAAAAGTGATCGCCCGAAATCAAAAGCTTATAATAAAAACTTGACTATTCGAAAGATCTCGCAAATAAAAATAAAAAACGATTTGTTATCCAACCACCATCGAGTCATTTCCGCTCATCATGAGATTATAGAACTGGATTAGTTATTTTCAAAGATCGTAAAAAAACCGCAAGATGTTAGATATACTTTTTTCATTTATTCAATTCTAAATGTATCATGCATCGACATTCAAATGCAATTAATGAAGGATAACCAAAGATTATTAAAACAGAAATAACCTACGTTAGTGTGAGGCAGAAAATTTTCTCTATTCTGTAGGGAAAAAAAGTCAGGTCCTTGCGTCATGATATTTTTCCAGCTTTCGGGCTTGGAATATCAAGGATAAAACAAATAATTTCACAATCTTTTTATAAGTACAAAACGAATTAGATGATTTAATACATTGTGGAAGGCTGTTTAATATAAGTGAAGCCTGATACAAATAAATCCTAGATAAAAGAAAATTAAAACGTAAGATTAAGTAAATGAGTACAAAACTATCTTCGCATTTAATTAATTCGTTGTAACGCATTTCTTCAGACTGATTCGTGGATGGTTCGAAAACTCGAGATTATTTTTTTAATCATCGAGAGCATTAGTTTCTATGTTCCCGATGGTTATCTCCGTCACCGACAGCATAGACAGATTTTTCATCCAGCTTGCAGAACTAACTTGCCAATAGTCATGCCAGTCGGGAAAGCTGTATTGTTGTTAAAAAGAATCACTTCGAATATCGATATATTTAACATCAATGAAGCACGATTTAGACGGCAAGCTTTGTTACTGTTAGTTTATCCTATCTTAAATATTTTCTGTCTTTTAAAAACGCTTTGAAATGTTAATTTGGTAATGTTTTTAAAATGAATAAATTGAATTATTGTCAGCTAAAATGAAAATCATTAGTCAATCACGATCTGATTGATAGCGCTTGCTTACAATGTATTACAGCATTCAATCAAATTCCTACATATATAAATGTAATTGTTTCTTATCCATACGCACTTATTATAATGTCAATAGATTCAATAACATATTATCTATTGCGGTTACATTAGTTACATAAGCAAGGCATGGCTGAACTCGTTTTTATTGGATCAATACGTTGAATCACAACAGAGAACTTGCAGTTATTTCTTAGTAAAATGTATGACGATGTCCCCGGTAAATAATTAATATTTAATGGTAACTGGGATCTTCTACAGAAATGCTCTTGAAAAATGGGCTACTAAAAAATAATGGACCATAAAGCATGATATTTATATTGTCATAAATGAAATTTATGATTTTAATTTATGGCGGTTTTATAGATTTTTACGAGGTTGATTGATATGTAGATTTCAGATTGATTGACAGAAATTTACATGATAGGAAGACGCTTTAATTTGTTTCATGTAAAATACTAAATATAATAAAATGTGCTATACAATGTTGCGTTATACAATATTATACACTTTAAAAATCTGGTTTACTTTCTGTTGGAGAATATGCTTTGGATACACGCATATAGACACTCTGAAACTATGAACCCGAGAATCTAATCAAGCGCAAAACCATTGCAGGTTTGAGTGGTTCCTAAATATTGGGATGGACTGGAAAAATGTGTAAAAAATGGTAGGAAACCAAAAAGAACGACCAAATTGATGCCCCAGTATAAAGAAGAAGAGGTGAACTTACTACATGATAAAATTGAGCAGAAACAGGACTAGGATGGCGAGGAACTCTGACCATACACGAGTATTTGATATATGGTGTATTAATAAAGGTATTTGGAAGAAATCTTTATTACTAGACGATTTTTTTTTTAAATTCTGAAATCCATTCAATGAATTTATTGGCGTTGTTTCTAGTGACTATTGTATGACCGCCATGGTGCCCTAAGCTCTGCATTCAATACGTTTTTTTTAATATTTAATATTTATGTAATAATAAATATTTAAAAAAAACTAATTAATATTTAATATTTATGTAATATTAAATTATTATTATTTAATTTATGTGTAATTATTATTATGAAGGCATTTTCAAACTGTGGCAAAGCCACTTAGAGACCATTGGTATTATTTCTATATATAGGCACCTACTTTTAGTGAAAATCTTTTTCAAATTGATTTAATTTTTATTAACAATGATTTTCCAGTAAATTATTCGATGTCTTTAACTATTGAACTCATATGTAGGAGTGGCAGAAGAATTATTTTATTTTCATAATTTATAACGTTACAATGTTGATAACAATTATTCAATTTGAAAAAAAAAATAATAAAAGGTTCAATACCTTTTGCAAATGCAAACATTTATATTGAAAACTTCATTCTGCTTTATGCACTTGCACTTTTTTTACATTAGCTCCATACAGAAGGCCTCGAGGAAAGTAATTCAAGTCAGGGCCTATGTTGTCTTTGTGAATACTGTGTGGAGGGTCTTTTTCGGAAAGCAAGGAGAGGAAGTTTTGGGAAGGAAAAGGGTATAAGGGGTGGGTATGAATCTAGGGGTCAGTGTGTCCAGGAATGATGGACGTATGAATCCATCTCTCCCATTATGGTGCAGGGTGATGTTCCGAGAGAGTACGGATGGAGAAGTCAAAGGAAAAAAAAAACATTCTCACCCGATCCAGCCTGCCATGCAGCTGGTGGGCAGATGCATCAGCTGTAACCCCTACTAAGTCACCAAACGTAGCGAACCACTTAGGGTGACCTGTGGCAGAGGTGTCGGTTATCTAAAAATGATTCCCGCCTCCCAAACTGAACCCTCCCATTCCTTGATTGGTTGGTTGAATATTTCTGTTTGTTTGCAGTTAATCATATTTACTCGTCAGAGAAATTGGATGATACAATTACAATATTCGTCCATATGCATTTGGGGAAAACTTTTTAATCTAAATTGCAGTAATGACATTAAGCAGTCGCTGACGGTTGGTGAACTGTTATTACGATCGACAAAAAACAAGAGAAAGATTCGCATTCGGTAAATGAAGTACAAATATGTTTAAAAACTATAAAATCTTAAGTTATTCTCGTCTGCGTTGAACCTACATCACGTATTCCAGTTAAATACATCCTCGGTAAAATACCAGCCCCTCATTTGAGTAATCATCGGGACCGTGATCGCTGGCGGCTAAATGCGGTGCAAATCAACTCAACTGAATTATGTTAAATATTTGCTCCTCGAATAAAACTCCTCAAAACAATACGTGATAAAACTGGAAACATTGGACAAGAGTGGGTTAAATTAGCGTTGATAATTTATGATGTTCTCCTAAAAGACCCAGTGTTAACCAGTAAAAAAGCTGGCGTGAAAGGAAGTTAACGCAATCTGATAACAAACAAAGCTCAGGTATTTGTAAGTAGGTATTCAGTTGATTGTTCAATCAGCTTCATTAATAGATGAATACTAAAATGTGATTTGTAATTGTGTAGTTAGAACATATCTGTATTATATATTTATTTATTTAATAGTTTACAAATATACGTATATTAGAGTTTATTTAAAAATTCAATATACGTATATGAAGTGAATAACTTTAATAAAGTATACGTAGTGAATAAACTAATGTGATTTGTATTTTTATAATGATATTGAATAGACGTCGTAATTTTTCAAGTTTATTGAAATTCGATGGGTAAATTTCTGGTATTGAAACCTTGGAAGGCAATGATCCCAAGACAAACATTTTTTTTGCTTCACAAATCGTACAATTGTAATATCCCGTGATTTTTATGGGTACAAAGAGAAATGGAAATTTACTAGTGGAAGAAGAAGTACTTTTCACTTTGAAGTGCAAACTTCATGTATATTTGTAAACTATATTTAAAACTTTGTATATTCAAGTTTACAAATTACTAATTATAACTAATATACCATTAAATTTTATCTTGCTTAAGGCCCGGCTTCCCGCATTTCTAACGATGTATTACATATTTTCCATGAATACTTCAAGTTTTAAAGCTCTTAAAAAAATATGTTATTCTTGAAGATAATATCTATACATTCCCCTTGCCGAAACGGCAATCATATGAAAATTCTCTCGATATAAAAAATCGCAAAGTATGCTTCGGAAATTATAATAAACACGTTTTTTTCAGTTATTTTACAAGTTACATGTATGACAAAATTCACAGTGTTGCTATAAATGCTATTTTAGACATTCCCCACGAGATTTTTGCTCTATTTTAAACGAGTCGTGTTTTGTTAGGCATTTTTACAATTTTCGCTCAAATATTATCGTTTTAAACATTAACGCACTCTCTCTAACATTCGTATTTACATATCTCTCATTTTCTCATTTTTGAGCGGGTACACCGTGCCTTAACTTATATTTTATAAATTGGAGTAGTTTTTAAGGTTTCGGGCAGCGCATTATAATATTTCGACCCTTTCAAAAATAAATGGTACATTGTCTGATTACGTACCTAGGCAAACTTCACCCCTTGAACCCGGACACCACTGTTAAGTCACTTAACGTAGCGAACCTATGGCAGGGGCATCGGTTATCCAATAAATGCCTCCCAAATTATAAAGACGTTTAGGTAACAACATTTTTGCGAGGTTTAAATCGAAAACACTAATCTTCATTACAATACCCAGAACGGTAGGGATGTTTTGTAATGTTATGTGTAGGTATGAATCTGCAATATTTGTAGAATTTGATTTTTCGAGTATTCTGCTTAGCTATTGGCAAAGTACCTGACGTTCAGCTAGTATTGAAGCTAATGGTGGGTAGGTATCAAACGAACAGGGTAGGTACCAGATCTTAGCTACCTATTCCTGCTCCTGTCCATGACTGCAAAACAGGTGCCTTGGTTTTATTTAAATTCGTTTAATATCGAAACCAGTTATTGGATGATGTGATTTAACCAGTTTATTGAATGAAAATGATCTGATTAAACCAACAAGTCCCATAACATCGCCATAACTTACCAACGTTTCAAAACTGCCAACTAATCAGGTCGAAAAAAAATCTATAAGTTTCATGGAAATGCAATTTTCTTTTCAATCATGAATAATTTATGTCACTTAACGATAAAAATTAATCTTTGCTGACCATCTGACATAAGATTTATTCTATCGCTTCTTTTTGTTAGGCTGCTTTTACACTCGTAAGTTTTTTCCCGTAAATCACTCACGTAAGTGATTTATGGCCAAATTACCAATGTAAACGACACCAAAAGTCACTTAACGTAATTTGTAGCAACTTACAGAAGTTGTTTTTTCGCGAGTTTTTTAACTGGTCTAATCACGCGAACTTCCAGCCTTCTCACAGCTTATCAAATCAGATTGATAAGTTGAGAGACTTTCCTTGAAATGGTACCAAAGCGCGCCGTTGCGAGATTCAAAAATGAAAAGAGAGTCGTTTCCGCAGGATTTTTTTCCTATAACTAGTTTTTATTTATACTTTTTCATATTTATTTATATCTAAAATTTGATTAGGTTAAGTAGATAATTACCCACCTAATTATATTACAATATAAAAATAACACTAGATAAAAATCAAACTAGCACTAGATGCCCACGAAAATAAATTTAGAAAAAACCAGAAATCGACCCAGAAAGGCGAAGGTACCAATATCTTTTTCTGATTTTTCTGTTTCCAATTGAGTTTGTTAGTATTGTCTTCATTTAATTAAATATTGCAATTCGAGGTTTTACTCATAAGGTTAAAAATAAAAATAAATATTTAAATTTATTTGTGCATGCCGGTATTTGAACACGAAACCTTCAGATTGCTAGTCGAGGGTTAAATACCTACTGATTTCGAAAATATTGTGTTATATTATTGTGTTGTGTCGTATATTACAATAGACCGAAACTGGTACTGTCTAAATAAAGAAAGAGGAATAAAGTTTTTTTTTCGATAAAAAAATGGGACTTACATAAAATATGTTATTTTAAGGGGTTTTACAAAAATCTAAATATGTTCAGACAGTGTTCACGTTCTAGTACGGCTGATAAAAAATCAAATTCGCATTATTCACTTCTATCTGCTATCAATAAAAGCACTTCTATCATTCTTCAATGAGCTTGTAATACCACCATACAAAAAAATAAAATACTGGTCACGAAACCGTCAACAGTTATTACAGTTTTACCAGCCGGATCTAGTCACTGAGAACAATGGGGAATTAAATGTATGGCATGTGAATTCTTTGAGGCGAATAAGAGCCTAGAAACCGGTGAATAATTATACCGCATTTATTCTATGATACCTAATTGTTTGGAAAAAAATGGCGCTTAAAGCATAATATTGTAACAAGTAATTTGAAGGTTAGGGGTGGCGAACCTTTAACTGCCTTAAAGAACAATATTTCCGGTATTTTTTTTTAATTGCGTGTCGTGGGCGCCGACGATGGTATAACCTCACATATCTACTCGAGTGATAGCTACCCAAATTTAGGTAGGCTATTTTTATGAAATAAAATGAATTATGAATTTAATGATTTCTTCATAAAACCTACACATATGAGATGAACGGCGAATTCAAGGTGGATCCAATTGCAACGGCGACAGCACAGCAACGGCACAAAAATCAACAATAAACGAACGTTTCTTACCACAATAATGCTGCAGCTCTTTCTTACACACTAAGTAAGAGTGAGACAAAAGATAAAACGAACGACGTACGTATGTCTGCTTCCTCCAAAGGAAAAACGTAATAATTAATTAAATCGTAACTCACCGCACGCAGTAGCATACAATATAAATTGTGATCTTAGGGTACATTGGGAGGAACGTTTGCGCGGCCCGTTTCATACAAATCTTAATTTTGGATTTGAGATCTAAATACCTAACCAAACTGAAAAATTATTTTTGTAATCAAAAATTTAGAACTGATCTGAGCTACTTTATTTATCTTTGCTTTAAATTATAAGATTTAAGCCAAAAAAGATTTTTATGTTTCATGATTCTAGACTTGAGCTTTATGAGTAAATGCTTTTACTGTGTTTATTTTAAAAATGTGATGAAATATAAAATAAAAATTAATAAAAGAAATCATTTTGATGGCTGTAAATTAAAATTACAAATTACCTATTTACGTCGGAATAAAAAATTGTTTTATATATTGAAATAACTTCCCAAACGAATTTTCACTGTTTTTTTTTTATTTTTAATTTTATTTTTCATAACATTTTAAAATAAATATTTTAAAATTACCTTTTTGATGTTTTTTATTTACTCACAAATAATTATCCAAGTTACCCCTAAAATCATGAAACATAAAATTTTTTAATGCCAGTAACTTATAATGCAAAAATAAATAAAGTAGCTCGTACCCATACTAGATATTTGATGTAACTTTTGATTACAAAATAATTTTTCAGTTTGGTTGAGTATTTTGATCTCAAATCCAAAATTAAGATTTGTATGGAACGGGCTGCGCGAAAGTCCCTCTAAAATAAAATTATTGCTTGGCCCGTGTGTCATGTGTTCGCCATCAATGATGTAAGTAGGTACTGCGTTTGATCATAATTCGACACATATTTTATCTACTTTTGTTTTCTTGAGCAAATTGTCGTCAGAGTAACGAAATGAATGGGCAAGCCTCATACCCAAATATTAGAAGACCTTATTTTATTTGTGTGGGTAATTAGGAACTTATTTGTTCTCCGTAACCATTCATCAATCCATTGTTTTCTGTCGATACAAACTTATGTACCGACTCATGTTGGTAACAATGACAAACGATTATCTTATTATACAACACTTATAATGGAATGCAATACAGTCGTTTTTTGATTGATTCGTTCTACTGCCTAATTTTGTTTCAGAGATAAATCCGGATGTTATGGGCGTTACACCCAATGCTTTTTTCGTCCAGTTTCCATGCGGATTGTCTTTTCATGGATTCGGGATGAAAAATCAGAGTGTGCAATTCACACGCGGTAGAAGTGAAACGTTCAGAAAACTAAAGTAGACAAGAGTGGGGAGACTACGAAGCACCCTTTTTATTTATTTATTTATTTTTTATTTATTTATTTATCTATAAATAATATGTTTACATAAGGTTTTTGTCGATGCCTGTCTCACTGGGATATACCTGTGTCGAGACAGGCATAGAGGTACATAAATTAATATATTTAGGAACATATTTGGTAGTTATAAAGAATATAAATGCTACATATTCATTTGAGTACAATAATAATATAAAGGTGGTTGGAGGTGTGGGTATATATTTGAAAGAGAGTTACATATACTGAATCTCTGATACTGAACTCGTATCATATACTGAAGGAAGAAATGATGTACAGAAAATAGTTAATAGTAAATCCTGTCAAATCTATTTAAAGAATTAAATTTGACGTGATTCTATTTTTTTATTTTTTATTTTATATGGTTTAGGTCGTGTGCAAATTATTTTCTGTTTATGAATGATTTATTTTACAGATATTTGCAGTAGTATGGCGTCCAATACTTACAACCCATTTCTTAACATCTTGTTTGAATTTTGTCAAGGATTCAGTTTGTTTGATCGTAGTTGGTAGAGTATTGTATAGTTTGCAAGCTATGTATTTGAAGTGTCTTTGTCCAAAGGTAGTTTTGGAAAAAGGAGTTTGGAGAAGTTCTTTATTTTTGGCTCGGGTATTGTGCATTGTTTGTGTTGCTTTGTATGATGTTTTGTTGTTTTTGTGTAAATTAACTAATATGGATCTTGCGTAGAGTTGTTTAATGTCCATAACGTTGAAAGTATTGAATATTGTATCAGTGCTGGTAGTAAGAGGTAGTTTAAGAATTATTTTTATGATTAGTTTTTGTGCTTTAATGAGGGGGTCGAGGGCACTGGAAAAAGCATTACCCCATGTTAAAATTCCGTATTCGATGTGAGATTGGCACAGTGAGAAGTGCACTGTTTTTTAAAGTTTTAAGTTGAAGAAATTGCGTGTTTATTTGAAAAAGTATATAGATTTGCGTATTTTGTTTGTAGTGTTATGGATATGTTGCTTCCAATTAAGGTGTGTATCAAAAGTTAATCCTAAATATTTGATAATATTTACTTGTTCAAGGCATGGACAGTCACAATTCCAGTTTAAAGATGTATTTTTACATTCGTGTATTTTTAATGGTGAAGTTAGGTTTGACTTTGGGATATTGGTGAGACTAGATAGTAAGTATTTTGTTTTTTGTACATTTAGAGTTAATGTGCTTGAGTCAAGCCAATATTTCACCCTTTGAATTCCTTCCTATGTTTTGGAATATACGGTAGGCCAGTCTTTCGCATGGAAGAGTAGGACAGTGTCATCGGCGAAACTGACAATAGTGGCATCGATGTCTAGGTTACACAACTCGTTAATATATATTAGGAAGAGCGTTGGACCTATAACACTGCCTTGTGGGACCCCTTAACTAATAGGCAAATATTGACTTTTTGTTGATCTGAGTTTAACGCATTGGGATCTGTCAGATAAGAAGCTGGAGAGGAGGCCTAATTCTTTATTTCTTATACCCATATTGAACATTTTGCGTTCTAATTTGATGTGTGAGATTGTATCAAATGCTTTGCAAAGGTCGAGAAATACCGATAAACATTTCGAGCCATTATCAAGGTTGCCAGATATATGGTCAATGACAGTGGCTATGGCATCGTTGGTGCTTTTATGGTTTCTGAATCCAAATTGCCGCGGCGATAGTAGGTTGTTGGTTTCCAGGTATTCCATCAGATTATTATTGACGATCTTTTCAAATACTTTGGACAGGGAATTAAGCAACGTAATAGGATGATAATTACTAATATCAAGTTTGGAGCCTGTTTTGAAAATAGGGATAATGAGACCTTGTTTTAGAATGGTGGGAAATATGCCTTGGCGGATGCTAATATTAAGCAGATGAGTTAATGGTTTATTTATACCAGGGGCAATTTTTTTAAGAACAGTGTTAGGTATTTCATCAATGCCAGTGGAAGAAGAGTTTTTGAGCGAGTTTATTACTTCTTCTCTGTAACTTCTTTCTCTGTAATCGTTTAAAGAATAAAGCGGGTTGGGAAATCATCATTGGTTGTGCGGTCACTAGGCCACGCGTATCGTTATTTACTTGATTTTTTTTTGCTAGTTCTGAACCTATATTTGCGAAGTAATTGTTTATATAATTGACAATTGTGTTGGGGTTCGATGTAAAGTCTACATCGATATCATTGATATTGAGAGAGTTAAGGGTGTCATTGGTTTTATTTGAATTAGTAGCTTCCTTGAGAACTTTCCATATTTTTTAGGATCATTGTTGCATTCGGAATTTTTTTATTGTAGTATAGATTTTTGGCTTTCCTAATGACTTGTGTGCAAATATTTCGGTATCTTTTATAGAAATTATGGAGTGTGATATCATATGGATTTGTAGCACATTTTTTATGTATGGAGTTGCGTTTCCGAATGCAGTTGATAATAGTGTGGTTTATCCATGGTTTGAGAGGTTTGATTGCTCGAGGAATGGTTTTTGTGGTGATTTTGGTGTTTTGGAGAAGGGTGTCTTGTAGGTAGGTAGAGAAGTAGTTCCAGGCCTCCTCTGTGTTTGCTATATTATAGAGTACGTCCCAGGATTTGGAATTAATCGTTTTATTGAGGTTGTCATAGTTAATTGTTTTCTTCGTTATTTTAGTTGGAGCTTTGCTTTGTACATTGTGTTTGGAACTCATTGTGAAGGAGGTGGCGTAATGATCTGTGGTTGATGACGTGTGGATTTCGGAGGTGTATTGGTGGGTTGACTTAACCATAATATGGTCAATGCAGGAGGAAGAGGATTTATCAATGTAAAGCATGATCTTTTCTTTATTTTTGTCGTCGAATCCCAGTGAACCTTTTCCTGTACATTTGGTCATCTTATTGGTATTTGTGTTTTCTTCTTCGGAGGCGCTGACTTCTATGTTTTCTTTGCCTGCTCTACCGGGCTGAACCCTCCGATATGAAAATATCTGGAGTCGGTGAATTATTTTCCCATTTGGTCTCTGGTAGGTTGACACGTTGTTCTTGTATTGTTTTGTATTTATTATACTTATATAAAACACTCGCATAGCGTGGATTGACTGGATGATCATTTGTGGAAAAGTGTGCGAAAGGGTTTAGTTTTTCCTGTGGGGAAGATTTAACCCGAACATAAAGTCGAAAAAAATAAAAATAAATTTTCAGGATGTGGGGAAGAGAGTGCAATCCTACACGTCCCATATAATTATACATATTTACACAACGGATTTTTTAAATAAAGAACTAAGTAGGTACATAGAATAGGAAAAAAAAAACAATAAAAAAAATAAAAAAAATCCATTCTATGTAGGGCGTGGTCTGATGTCTGGGTGAGCTCGAGCCCAGCGCTCACTCAGGAATGGGGTTAGCTCAGCTCGGCAATATGATGCCGGTATGGGGGGTGATTTGAATCTCCTAAACTACCCCTTATATACGCCTTTGCTTTGAATGGTTTTACTTTTCATAAGTGGTGGTACGTTTTTTGTTTGTCTTGTATTTTTATAACATCATTGGATGGATGTCGTAATTTTTCCAATTTTACTAACATTTGTTAAGTACTTTTTTTCTTTTGAAAAGCAATGATCCCGATAAACTTTTTTTTATACTTTCTGCTTCACAAATCTTACAATTATAATTTTTCATGATTATTTACGGGTCTGCACTAGTTTAACCATAAACGAATAATTGAAGTAATTCAATCAGTGATGATTATCATTACTTGATAGAACAGAGCAAGGACATTACGTGTATCAAAGGTCTTGTGTTTAAATCACCCGTGAATCGTGTACAGTGCACCTTATACAGTATAATTGTAAATGTTTGCATAATTTTTTTAAATCTAATTGTGAGTTAATACGGTTTCTGCCATTTTGAATCAGCGAGAAGAAAGGTGAAGTAATCTTGAAGCAAGCAAGGTGAGTGGGTACAGTCGTTGATTCAGTCTAATTGCAGTAGTGAGTCATCATCATCATCAAAATTTGTTACTTTAATACGTGAAAGGCCGTAACATATATTTTTACGTGTGTTCAAAGTGAGCATTCCTTAATTATAATTACACAAATTTATGCATTTTTTACATTTTAAAGTAACTTTCTGTACGGTGTGAAAGCGCCAACGAAAGAAAGCGGATAGAATCCCTCCAAATGTGGTGCTGGATAAAACTGCTTAGAATTTAGAAGCACAAATATACCATTCTGGAAGAGCTAGGCATATGCGATAGGCTCTCAACTATCTGCCTATAATACTTTAAGATAATTTGGACATGTTGCTTGCCAACCTGAGGAATCTAACTTGGTCATGAAACTCATGGTCACTGGCAAAGTCGAAGGCAGAAGGAGCAGACAAGGGTCATCAATGCGCTGGGTTACCTACTGTTACTATTAGTATCCGCCGCTCTCCACGCAGCGCAGCACCGCAAGGAGCCTTGTCCATATGGAAATTGAAGTAGGGGTCTCGATCCTCAACATTGAGGATCTGCTTGAATGAACATTGATTCCTGATACTATAAAATAAATTGACGTATCTGCATATGTTAAAAATCTGACTTTCTCGTAAATGACTTTTCTTTTACTGGAGAGCTTGAAAAATTATGAAAATATTAACCCTTTATTACCGTACATACATTTGAAAATACAGATTTCAGATTTTTTCCTCACTGTCTATCTAGATCTAGAGCAGTGCTGAGCAACATGCGGCCCGTGAGCCCAATTCATGGGGTCCGTGAGCTTTTTCGTGGCGGCACATTTGGCTTGATAAATTATCAAAAACTCTCGGTTAAGAATATTCAACGGTTTGTATTGTTTTAAAAAGAGTTTAGAGAAAACTTCAGTCTTTAAATAAATAAGATTTTTCTTACGTATCTTACTAGACAAAATTTCATAGTTCGACCTTCAGCATAGAAAAAACATTCTCCTTCTCGTGAAGTGTTGAGAACTTTGTTGTAGTGTTGATGCGTTTTAAATGTCTCCGTTTCTTAAAATACCAAAAGTTTTCTTGACAAAAATTTATTTAACTTTCTGAGTAATTAAAAATCCAACCAAAAAACCCCAAATTGCAAGAAAGTTTTTTTTGCGGGCTCTTTAATATTTTACAATGATTAAAAACGACATAAATAATTGATCTGGCCTCAGAGATATAAAATTTTCACATGCGGTGCTATGTAAATGTTTTATTTAAAAAAATACGGTTTTTCAAATACAAATAGGTTTACGACACCACCGACTGCAAAATCAACAGTGTCAAGCCGTAGGAATCCTCCCCCTCTGCCCGCGATCAGATTGAAAATGGATAAATTGATCCTCCGGCTAAAAGGTTGATGGTCTACACTCTACAGGACATAAAAATTGATTTTATATTTGAAAAAGTGATTTTCAGGTTTAATCACGACTGTCGAATTTTTTCTCCAGATTTTTTAAACAAGTTTTGAAGATTTGTTTTTAATTTTTAATTTTCCCCCACATGTATATTTTTTTTTAAATTTAATAAAATGCGAACCTTTATTTTATATAAAACATGCCCTCTGTAATCTGATTTTCTTTCCAATAAAAATACTAATAATTTCTAAACTGTAGAACTGAATTCCAAATA
The DNA here is from genome assembly GCA_936435175.1 of Glyphotaelius pellucidus. Taxonomy (NCBI): domain Eukaryota; kingdom Metazoa; phylum Arthropoda; class Insecta; order Trichoptera; family Limnephilidae; genus Glyphotaelius; species Glyphotaelius pellucidus. The sequence goes on along the minus strand of OW386538.1, from coordinate 25,712,473 downwards.
ACTCTACCAATTATCCAAAAATCAAATATTTTCGACACACTACCAGTTTTAATTCAGATATGAAAGGTTTCGTGCTCTTATTGTCATATTTTTATTAAAGTTCCATACTTTGTTCCACTATTTACAAATTTCTGTTTAAAAAGCCACGAATAAAGCTAAGGCTGAAAATATATATTTTACAGCTGTTACGCCGTTACAAAATATGTACCACATTTTACAACTTGATTTTACCAGAATCAAAACCAAATTTGCCTGAAATAATAATTTCAATAGTTGCCCTACTGTTTAAAAGAATCACAGATGTAATGGAGATATAATCACCTTTTAGATATAATTTTCACGTCCCTTTTACTCCCACCTCGTGTAAAATCTATTGTAGTCTAGGGTATAGGTATTACTTTCGATCATCGAAGCCCCTTGATAGTCCGAGCAGCGCAGTTGAAAGCAATTATCGCCAGAGGAATGTAGTCACTCAGTACGTAACTACTACCTATTGCTACCTGCCTACTATCTGTCTCTACCGGTCGTGATAATGCTTTGTAAAAATGCATGTAGATTTGCAAGAAAACAGCAAACAATGGTAGAATATTGACCGAAGACGTGTTACATTTTTTTAACGTTTTATTACAGATAGTTTATTTTTTCTCTACTGTTAAAAACCACCGTAAAAAACACATATGGCACAACATATGCCATTAAAATAATTAATTTCATATATAATAATACAATAACATAAGGAAAGTAACAATATAAATGTTAAGTTAAATATAAATACAAAAGGTTAAAAAAAAGTTAAGTTAATAAGTAGTAAGTAAAAAGTAAGATGTATAAAATAAAAGTAAAAACAATAAGGATAAACTATAAAATATAAAGTATAATGTGAAAAGTAAAAAGTTAAAAGGCAAGAAGTAATATTATACCTAGTAAAAAGTAAAATGTAAAGGCTATAAGATATCTTCAAAAAGAATAGAAAGTTATAAGTATAAAAAAATATAACAAGTAAAGAGAAAGAAATGCTCTTATATTAATGCTCTCTCTGTGGGAAGGCGGGGAAGGTGGAGGGGGAACGCGTGAGGGGAAGTTGACATGGGAGAGGAAGGGGCGGCGGAAATAGAACGGGACGAATGGGAAAGGAGAAAGGATCCGCAGGGGGAAACAATTTCTTTATTAAGGGGATCCAATAGTCCAGGGAAAAATCGAAGTCGGAATTCACGCCCTTGTGGGAGGAGTTTAAAAATATTTGAGAAAAAGCTTTTGGAACGGTTGAAAAAGGTATTTGAGAATTTTTTTTTTTACAGGTTGATTTCGTAAAGACTTTAAAAAAACATTAACTCCTTTTTTACACATTGTTTATTGTAACAACAAGGAAATTTAAAATTAATTTCACGGAACCGAGCGACGTGGAGTCACATGTCTGTTCCCTGCTCCGGCCAGGGCGTTTCTAAATGGAAGTGGGGTGTAGCAAGCCAGTAGTCCTTCGGTGAACGACATAAAGGTCACTTTGAAAATCCACATTCGTCGGCTGCCAGCCGTATTGTGAAATAACAACGCAAATATGCATATTTTATTTTATTTTGTGAATATGCGATTATCATAAAAGAAACTAAATTTGCTACAATAAGCAATAAAATCATACCCGAAAAGATGTTCATAAGTAGGAGAGTTTGCACTTGAAAGTGTTTTTTTAAAGACCTGTTACTTTATTTTTTTCTAGGCTTATTAAAAGACTTATAAAAAAAATGACCGATATTTTTAAGGGCCAAGATATGTTCTACACGCATTATTTAATTGAAGCATCTATAATATTTCTAAGCGATCAAATTTTCAAAACAAAAACACATGATTTTGTGTGATTTTGCATTATTTACTATGGCTTCATCTTAAGTGGCATTGCAACGCATTTCGGGAACTCGCTAGTTGTTTTATATTTTTAGAATATTCGACTAGGTGTTCTGTTGAACATTTTAGTTAGCCAGCATTAATTTGTAAAAAATGCACGTTCTGCAAAAATTACAAAACATTATAACATTATGATCGTTTCAAAGTCTGTCGTTTTTCAAAATACTCCTTCTGCTATTCTATTATCTATCTGTTCTGTTATATTCTGTTACTTTTAATGAATATCGTAGATAATATACATATTTGTTTTCTGTCAAAAAATAACAACTCAGTGCTGTTACCTCCACAATAATATAATCAAACTTTTTGATTCACACAATTATAGGTCCACGTCCAATATGCCGTAATAAATAACAACTAAATGTCAATATTTTAACATTTATTTTCAAAGCTAACCACCAACCGCTTAATTTGCAATTTATGAGATGTTTTCACGGCGCTTCGAGACAGCTAGCGTCTCGTCTTCAATAGCAGCGATCGCTAACGAAGCGAATCCCTCATTAGCCGGAGTCTAGTGTTACCCCTGACATGCGACAGGCACATCGCAACGTCTGGAAATTTTATATATCTTGGAAATTATACGGTTTGTAAATTTATCTTCGTATCTTGTGGTGTTATGAGCGTCGGTGTGGTGGGAAATCTACGTCCGCCAAGGTCGGACTTCAATCAAACCACCACCATTTTCATAATATATCTACAGAAAATTGTTGTAGGAAGATTAAATTTGAACCAAGATGGTAAATAAAGCGAATAAAGTAAATAAAGCTCGTGATCCATTGTAAATAATGAAGTAGTTCAGATTTGTGCTCTGGAAGAGATGCCAAAAATATATATTATTTTTTTTAAATACGTACACTTTCTGTTCTTTGAATGCATTTATTATGTAGTGTTGCAATGACCTCAAAGCCAACGTCATTTTTTACTTTTAATTACCTTCCACGAGATTTTTGCTCTATTTTAAACGAGTCATGTTTTATTAAGCATTTTCCCAATGTTAGCATCAATTTTGTATTGAAAATATTGGCGCGCTCTGTCCAACATTCGTAATTACATATCTCTCCATCTTCTTCTTTTTGGGCCGGGAAGCGTCGCCTTATAGTGTTCTAAATATACTTGTATATATCGAAAGAGACAAATATATACATTTATAACATTCCCAAATCCAACATTCAAAAACCTATTTATGAAAAATTCAATTTTACAAATTGTAAAAGAAAAATAAAAACACTCATTCGTAACGGAAAATCGTACCAGACTCAAACATGTATTTGTATGCCCGAAACTAAACACTTCTTTTGCCCAACATCAGTTTTCATTCCAAGGAAAATAGTTGTTTAACAACCTGCTCATAGAAATCAGAATCATTAATGACAAAATACAATTATCAAACTCTATCAAAAATCATTTTAAAGAACGGGGACTTCCCTTATTTCCACATGAATGTAACACCAAAAATTATACTTGTTTTTACTCTTACGGAATACATGGATGTCTTTTAGTTAAAGGGTCTTGATTGCGATGTGTTTGTATTAACTGTACTAATTATATATGTGAAACACGTGACTGTTCATACGTATAAATAAAATGTAAACTCTTCTTCCATCCACAGGCCAATGCTTTTAATGGAAGATTAGTACTACTTTAATATGTACCATTTTTAAGATAAATAAAAAAAAATATAAATATATATTTCATTATTGAACAATAGAAAAATACGGAACAAACAATACGAAAATCGTAATGCTAATATATGCTCACGATGGAAATGATTGCAAGTTGGAAATGATTTTGTGAGCTGAAAATAGCTAAATTACAGAAGGAAAACTATAAAAATATCCAGATCTCACAGATCTTCTCACGAAAATGTAGGTGCTCCTGAACACTAATGTTCATCTTTCTAATTCATTAAATGAAGTTGTGTGATGTAGATAACTTGTGTACTATTGGTAGAAAATTTTATTCAATATTATTTTTCCGATACGATGTGATTGAAATAAAGTTTTGTAATAGGTCTGCAAATGAATATAGCAACCCTCTTATTCAACTATCTACTTGAGATGCACGAGCAGATATGTGAATGAATTACGATTGTTTAACCTTTAGGAGTGTATATTTATTAAATACATTCATTTTTATGTGTTGTAAAGAAATAAATTATTTAATGGCCTTTGTTAAGTAGCCGTTATCTCATTATGTAGCCATTATCGAGCAAGTGGTCTAGAATTCTGCGACGATTTTGTTCTGACATTGTTTTTTCTTTATTACAGTGCCGGAGAGGGCAAAGGTGTAAATGGAATGCGTAACCAGGGCGGAATTTTTCTACAGTTCCTAAGACCAGGAATAAAATCCTTTTGTTTATTATTGTGATGTATCAGAATGTGATGTATAAAAATCATATTCTTCAAATGTCCAATCGTTAAGATAAAGCCATAGTAAATAATGGAAAATCACACAAAATCATGTGTTTTTGTTTTGAAAATTTGATCGCTTAGAAATATTATAGATGCTTCAATAAAATAATGCGTGTAGAACATATCTTGGCCCTTAAAAATATCGGTCATTTTTTTATAAGTCTTTTAATAAGCCTAGAAAAAAATAAAGTAACAGGTCTTTAAAAAAACACTTTCAAGTGCAAACTCTCCTACTTATGAACATCTTTTCGGATATAATTTTATTGCTTATTGTAGCAAATTTAGTTTCTTTTATGATAATCGCAAAAAAAATTGATATTTACGCCCGATATTCACAAAATAAAATAAAATATGCATATTTGCGTTGTTATTTCACAATACGGCTGGCAGCCGACGAATGTGGATTTTCAAAGTGACCTTTATGTCGTTCACCGAAGGACTACTGGCTTGCCACACCCCACTTCCATTCAGAAACACCCTGGCCGGAGCAGGGAACAGACGTGTGACTCCACGTCGCTCGGTTCCGTGAAATTAATTTTAAATTTCCTTTTTGTTACAATAAACAATGTGTAAAAAAGGAATTAATGTTTTTTTTAGGTCTTTACGAAATCAACCTGTAAAAAACAATTCTCAAATACCTTTTTCAACCGTTCCAAAAGCTTTTTCTCAAATATTTTTAAACTCCTCCCACAATGGGCGTGAATTCCGACTTCGATTTTTCCCTGGACTATTGGATCCCCTTAAGGAATAATCTTGGTCACCGAAAAAACCATTATCTAATCTACCTAACCATTAGGAATCTACCTAGCCAGTAGCAGTATGTTGAAGTTTATCTTGTTTATCCTTATGGTATTTTTAACTTAACTTGGAAGGTCGTTGTATAATTTTTTAGCGTGGAATTTATTATTTTTCCGGACAAAACATGTAATTAAAATTGATATGTTAAGCAGTTTGTTTTGTACTTTTAGGTACTATAGGTGTATTTGTCGGTTATGAAGGTTCTCATTTTTCCCTTTAAAGTTGACTAAATTAAGTCTGTGTCTCAGTCTCTCCCGATCCGCCAAACAGTAGGTGGGCAAACGCATTCGCGGCCAAGACCTAAACAAACCTCACCCCATGAACCCCTGTCAAGTCACCTACGGCTGGGGTGTTGGTTATCTAACAAATGGCGGCGGCACCCACACCCGCCTTCCAAATTGTATAATAGTGATTGAGATTGTTCAGTATTTTTGTTCTCAGATTCAAAATATATTTTAAAGGTACGCCTTCAAATTAGTTTTGCGTGGAGTGCCATTTACATTCTCTGGACAGGACGCAAAATATTGTGGGTCCTGCACTGTCTTCTACATTTACTTACTGCTATGTTGTGTAGGTACTACTGAGTGTCTGAGCGTAGCTATAAAGATGACCTTCAAATGAGGTGATATTTCAGATCAGAACAAAGATGATCTGCGGCATTTCGCAAAAGAAACAATCTTTCCTGGCATCAGGAATCAGGATAGAGATATCTGAGTAATTATCGGACGTGATCAATGTAGATCAACCATTATTATATTTCTTGGAAGTGTACCGGTATGATATGGCCGGCATTGGGAGAGTCCGGTTGGCAGATGTAAAACATGACAGAACTACTTGAGATATCCCATGATGTACGTGCCCAATCAGATGATGAAAATCGAAATCGAATCTGTTGCTTGTTAATTATACATGTACACTACCTTATCAACATGCAGCATTTTGATGTGAGCGTTCCTCTTCTATTTGAATATCTACTGCTATTAAAAAAAATATAGGTACAATTAATGTGTAATGTACCGTAGTATAGTCGGGATCCATTTATTGGATAACCAACACCTCCGTCACAGATGGTCCGCTGCTTTTGGTGACTTAATAGGGTTCATGGGTGAGGTTTGCCTGGCAAGTCAGGGAGAGTCTGGTTGAGGGAGACCTTTCGATCTCTCAAGCAGGTCTCTCTCGGAACACCGCCTTGCACCGCAGAAGAAGACCCTTGATAGACCCCGATGACCCATCCCTCATTCCTTTTTCCTTCCCCACTTTTCTAAAGAGATTATTCCCAAAGATGACAAAGGCCCTGAGAGAAATTATTTTCCTCAGGGCCTCCAGTCTGGAGCTAATATAAAAAAAGGATGTAAGTAGGTGCTTTATTCATCAATTCGGAGGTTTTCGATTTGTATTTCATCTGTCAAATCAACCCATATTTCATCTATCTAATCAAACATCTGTCTGTAAATTTATTTGTACGTTCCGTTTCCGATTCGAGAGAGTGGCCATTTAAAGGTTAAGCAAAGACTTTTTTTTTCAATGTGTAATCGTCTTGTTTGTTTGAACTTTCTTATTCGTATTGTTTAAACATAGTGGTACCTACCTTCCTGAAGAAAAAATTTTAAAAAAAAATCGCATAGAGATAGTGACGTTTCTTTGGACAAATTTTAAAAGTCTTCTTTATTAAAGATTTCGTTTATAATAGGTACGTATTTAAGTACCAACTTACAAATTTTGGTTTTGATCTAAGAATTTTTAGGATTTAATATGAGAAAATTAAACATTATTTTTTTCTGCTAGTTTTACCATTCACAGAACTGTAGTAAAGTATTTACGGGCAGTTTTGTTCGATGCTGGTCGTATATTAAAAAAAAAAATGTTTTGTAATAGGTGACATGTTGTGGAGAATGCAAGGCTGTTAAGTTAATAATGAGTAAGATTAAGAAAGGGATCCTCAGATCCCTTTCTTAATCTTACTCAGTCGGGGACGCCCGAGAAAGGCATGGCATGATCAAGTGAATCAGATACTTGAGTCGGGCCATGTCAAAAGTCAGAATAATAGAAGAGTATGTATGAGACGATGTATGAATGTGAGTGCCAAGACCGAGTTGTTTGGCGGTCCGTACTCTCTGCCTATCCCTGCGGAGTAACGGATGGTTAGTTAGTTAGACATGTTGAGGCTCGAGGAAGTGTTTGTAATACAGAATTCGATGACATTATGTAATAGGTATTAATAAATAATCTTATTTGTAATAAGACTTGCTCCCTATTTGATTTACCTATTTGAGAATCGTGCGTCTATGTAAAATTATGAACGTACTTCCTGGACAGGGTGCATTTTTTTTACCGAAACGCATTCATGTAGAACGCTTCGTTGAATCTGCTACCAGGGGAGCAGATTACGCAGGAGAAAGAGAGGCCCCTAGATCTCTTGAACCGGCAAATGTCAGTCATCAGCGCGCCTGGCGGTCGGTGCGTGCACCTAAGCAATCCGGCAATCCGAGATCCGAGGTATGCGCCGCGCATGACTTCTCGTATTGCGCGCGCCCGGGCACGAATGCTTCGGCAGATTCCTGCGCAGACGCTCTGCGTATTTCATACCAGGAGCACAGAAATCAGAGATGGTGAAAGAAGGCGCTCCAACATTCCTCTGAAGGGTGGGAGAAAGAGAGTGTTAGAGAGGGTCACCTATACCACGAGACTCTCCATAACATTACTGCCTCCCAATGTGGTAGTGTGATCCGTCTTGTGGGATCACCATTACTAATCTCTGAGTTCCTGGGCGTTGAGACTCATGACAAGTCGGGTTGTAATCTTATGGACACCCCCAGCGGAGTTAAGTGAGGGTCTTGACCTTTCTGCACATGGATCTTTTTTACCAGCACCTTTTTTGATAGCCTCCTAAGTGATGTGAATATTTATAAACGTATCATTATTTTTGATGTCGTGGTTGGATCGTCAGAAATTGGTAGCATATTAATAGCAAGCACCGTAAATTGTGTACTGAGGTGGGTGCTTGATTCTACAATGCAAAGTTAAATATTAAAGTTGATGAGTATCTGCAATAAACGATGAAAAATAAAAGTGATCTTTGGTCTGGAGACCAAAAATATAAAACAAAACACTTGGCGATTTGCAAAAACGAGCGGTCCGTTTGACAGATTGCCATTTGCAATCTACAGAGCATAGGCATCGCGTGGGAATGCTGTTCTTGTTCTACTGGTATTTGAATGGAAGATGCGAAGAGTACCTAGCGTTATTGATCACTTCGGCAAAGTTGCATAGTTTGGAAACACACCAAACACTCGCCGAACATTTGTATACGGTTGAAATTTGTGATATGAGAACAGGTCATTTCTACGACTCTGAACTGGTGGGATGTTTGCAGATCTCTGTGTTTCCTTCCTCCTACACTCCTGTTCTTCCTTCCTCTCCTCAAAAAGACTCTCCTCAAAAAGAATCTCCTCAAAAAGACTCTCCTTAAAAAGACCTTCCACACAGCATTCTCAAAGATGATATAGGCTCAAAGAGAAACTATTTTCCTCTGAATCTCCTATGAAAAGTTAATCTAAAAAAGGTTAATTAATAACACATTGAAATATACGAATATATATTATAAATATACCTATAAATTTGTTTTTTTTTGTAAGAGGCAAATAATTATGATACACCAGGGCACAACCGTGAAGAATCACGGGATACGATACATCCGATTTTGAAAAATAAAGTTAAAACAATTTTCTGTTATAATTTTATATTACGGATAGGTACCTACTTTACCGCTTGTCTGAATTTATTCTTCACAAAATCAGTTACAATTTTTAAAATGACACAAAAATTAAAAATAAATTCGATTTCTTGAATGTGAAGTTTTCAACAGGCATAACGTACATCGCAGTCAACCGAGATTAGTATATAAGTTATAAATTAATGTATTACCTGACTAACTAAGGCTTGGCCAAACAACAAACAAAATTGTTATTAAATATGCTAAATCTAGATTCAGAAATATTTGCTGACTTCCGCCTGAATCACCTAAAGGCAAATCAATGTCAACGCAGTCGTCATCGTCATCCTACTCACACGCAGGTTTATGAACGATGAACTTACTATTAATAATACCCATCGAAGTAGTATAATATGATTAATTTAATATCTCAACCCAGTACGTAGTTATTAAGTAGATATTAAGTATTTCTTCAAAATAGGCATATTTACTTTGGGGTGTCATCATTAATTTTATGAAAAACAAATACCTTTGTATAACACCACTATTTTATTAACAATACCAACATGTTTCGAAAACTATGTTTTCTTCGTCAGGATAATAAGTCAATAATAAATAACAAAAGACAAACAAGTATAGACTAATTAGAACATAGACAAAATATTAGAAAGGAGAGGTGATTAATTACCTAAAATATATCATAAAAAACAATTATATAAAATAAAATATAAACATTATTTTAGAATCGGTAAAAAATTACATTAACATAATAAAAAATCTTTTAAAAGGAAAACAAGAAGTCTAAATAACAAAATAAATTATTATAAGTATAAGTATTAATACGAAAATAAATTTAAAAGATGCCTTTTTTTAAAAAACGTTTGGTTATTTATAATATTTAATTTACTATTAACACTTTTTCTAATTTCTAAAATTTCTAAATTATCTAATTGTATACCCGTTGTGTTAGTGTGTAAAATTTTTAAGCCTTTATTAATATCAAAAGAATGACCTGTTTCCAAAATGTGGTTTGCAAATTCTGAATAATTATTATTATTTAAACATCTTAGATGTTCCTTAACTCTAATGTTAAAATTTCTAGAAGTCTTCCCAATATAAAAAAAGTTACAATCATTACAAATTAATTTATAAACCCCAGATTTGTTCAAAAACACACCTTTGTCCTTGTTATTTAATATATAATTTTTTAATTTGTTATTGGCGTAAAAAGCTGGTTGGATATTATCTGGCATGTTTTTAATTATCAAATTTGAAGTGTTATTATTTAAAAATACAATTTTTCTCCAATTATTATTCTTGTCAACTACGTGTGGATAAACAAAAGATCTAAAAAACTTTTTCTTATATTTTTTGTTTAACATGTTATCTATTAATTATCTATTATTATATCATGTAATTCTCACGAAGAAAACATAGTTTTCGAAACATGTTGATATTGTTAATAAAATAGTGGTGTTATACAAAGGTATTTGTTTTTCATAAAAAAAAAAATTTAAAAAAAGATATTAAGTACTTAAAAAGGTTCGTTGCTTCTATGTAAACTTTGGAAGCCCATGTTTATTTACTAGGTACTAGCTGGGGTACCCGGCTTCGCTCAGGGAGGTGATATGAGATTGAACTGACGTTCGAATCTACGACGGATCTTGCTTTATATAACATCCCAGATCATTATGGAACATTCTCGAATGTTGTGGAATGTTCTGGAACATTGTGAACCATTCGAAGACTTTTTTGTACCAATGAGTAGCCCACCCATTGTACCCGAAGGGCGTGCTTTTGAAGATATAGGGGTTGGAAGTTTCGCTTTCTAGAAATTTTTAGAACAGTCCTCGAGAGTATTTGCCCACCCATTTTTACCCGAAGGGCGTGCTTTTGAAGATATAGGGGTTGGAAGTTTCGCTTTCTAGAAATTTTTAGAACAGTCCTCGAGAGTATTTGTGAGAATTACACAACATTCCAGAACATCTTGGTACATTCTGGAATGTTCGGGAATAGTCTGGAATGTTCGGAAACTTCCCAGATCATTATGGAACATTCTCGAATGTTGTGGAATGTTCTGGAACATTGTGGACCATTCGAAGACTTTTTTGAATGGGTGGGCTACTCATTGGTACAAAAAAGTCTTCGAATGGTCCACAATGTTCCAGAACATTCCACAACATTCGAGAATGTTCCATAATGATCTGGGATGTTTCCGAACATTCCAGACTATTCCCGAACATTCCAGAATGTACCAAGATGTTCTGGAATGTTGTGTAATTCTCACAAATACTCTCGAGGACTGTTCTAAAAATTTCTAGAAAGCGAAACTTCCAACCCCTATATCTTCAAAAGCACGCCCTTCGGGTAAAAATGGGAACCTTCTTCATGGACGGGGGATAGAGGGCTACCTCGTTTGAGGAATGATTTGCCGGCCTCTGTGTTTCCTCCCTTCTAAAACACTGGTCTCTACAAGATCCAGGTTCATTCCTTCCTTTCCTCAAAAAGACCCTCCACAAAGCAATCACAAAGATGACATAGCCAAGATAAACCCCCGCCATTAACTGTCCAATACCCAGTGATTTTGTATGTTTTTGGTTGGAAAATAAAACTCAAATGTTACCAGAGACCAAAGTTCCATTTACATTTTTTAATGCCTAATAATGTCGGGAATCATTGGTTAAATTATGTCGAGTATGTCCCTTAACACCCTGTATAAATAAGCGTACGGAAAGTTACTAGCCGTTCATCTGTTCGAAAGGATAATGAAATAAATTTCTTCGGAATTCCAGTAGCACCTAGACGCCGGGAATCTCTTGTGAACAACTATTGAAGTAAGAAGCCTATCTGGTTTCGAGCTTGACTTTTTTATTATTTTTGTGACGCCGTCTACCAGCGAAGGTCCGCTACTATCATTTTGTACGCATCATGGCTTTCTGTATGAGATTAGAAAAAAAAATCGTGAATTATCTCGCGATGACAAATAATGCAGTATTTTGTTTCATCCATATTGTTTGTAACCCTCAATGTTTTCTTTCGTAATATTTCAGAAGAAAACTATAAATTTCTGTTATTTATACATGTGTGGTTGAATATACGCTGTTATTTATACGTGTGTGATTGTATATTCACTGTTGTTTATACATGTATGGTTGTATATACACTGTTATTTATACATGTATGGTTGTATATACACTGTTATTTATACATGTATGGTTGTATATACACTGTTATTTATAACATGTATGGTTGTATATACACTGTTATTTATACGTGTATGGCTGTATATACTCTGTTATGTATACACGCATGGTTGTATATACACTGTTATATATACACTTTTAGTTGTATATACACTGTTCTTTATACATGTATGGTTGTATATTCACTGTTATTTATACATGTATGGTTGTATATACAATACTCGAAGTCGATTGCAGAAGGAAACCGTATAAAATTATGCAAAACGAAGGTTTTGACAACTCAACAAAGTGGCATTTAACCACCCCTCTGAAAAATCATTAAAAGTTATGAAAAAATAGCCCATAACCTAACCTAACGTAATCTATTTAATCTTTTTTCCAAAATTTTCATCACTTTTAATGACTTTTCAAGAGAGGTGTTGAAGTTTAATGATTCTGAGTTGTCCGGTTACCAACATGAATTTACCAAAATCGTACAAACATGTTGTTTTCATGTAGGTTCCAAATATTACTAAATTCCAGTTCCCGAGCTTTGATGTGTTTTATGCCCAGAGATATTGCTATTACAAAGTAAACATTGGTGCTCAAAACAAGATATTCGCTCTTGAGTTATTTATTCGATATTTATTTTTGAACCAATTAACTGTACGCCTTTTAATTATTCGATCGATTTACATTTGTATTTCCTGCTACGAAATAAGTGCTGTATTTACGTAGGTTCATGTAAACCACTTGTATATATAAGTATAGATTATACAGATTTTAAATTATATATTTGTTTGATCTACCGAACACACCTGAAGTATGTCACAGATTACAGAAAATAAATATTTTTATTATTTACAACCAGCATGTTATATAAATCATATGTTATTGTTGGGGAGGATCTTGCAAAAATAATCTAAACTCTGTAAAAGTTTCGCAAAGAATTATCATTAAAGTGACATTAAAAAACAAAATCTACCCTCTCAACAGATTCACTTTTTAAATTGTTTCAGGGTACCAAATGTCGATGACATTATCAAGCAATTTTCCATTGTAAAGAAAAAAATAACAAAGAATATCGAGAATTTTACAAACTAAAAATGAGAAATGGAAACCAATTTATTCCACCTAATTTTAAAACAACTCAAATGCAAAACCATTAAGACTATTTGCCAAGTCATAAAAAACTATAATAACATCCCTTCTGAATTGCGCTATATCATCAACCAATCAAAACAAATAAATAATTTTTCCAAAAAAAAAAAAACTTATAATAAAAAGTAAATAGTTTATATATAACATATTGTAACATATACAACCTAAATAAGAATCGTGGCTCCCTTGTCAGGCACAAGAGCTCCTCTTTTCTGATAAGGTATACATGACCTTAAATATAATATTTTGTCAAATATGGTGACCGGACAACTCGGAATGAAACCAACTCAGAATCATCTCAGGTAAGTCATTTAGAGTGATAAAAAAATATATAAAAAAATTGGTTAAATAGGTTTTGTTAGGTTAGGGTTATCGGCTAATATAAAATGATTTTTTTCAAAGCTTATAATGACTCTCCAAGGAGGTGTTGGTTGACTTTATTCTCAGTTGGCATGGAACCGTCAAGTATATATGTAAAAATGTAACTCATATTACATATATTATAATAAAAAATAAATGTACAAAGTTGTTGTAATAAATGTAATAAAGTACGAGTACATACCATTGTTCTGTTTCCGATACTCCTTGCGTGAATTTTTTTTTAAGAACGGTTTTATCCCGAATGACGACGGTTTTATTCCTAACAGACAAACACCCGTGTGAAACACATTTAGTATCGAAATCCGGTTTATGAGACAACGTGGGCGAACTCTGAACCGCGAAATTAATAATGCGTGATAACTGTTGTCGAAGTGTTCGGAATAAGACAGCGAGTAAAGTGCTTGTAATCTCCGTCCGTACATAATAACATTATACTAATGAATCTACGCCCTGTGTATTGTGTGGTTTAGATCCGTGTTCAAAACTCGCAATGACATGATTATCTCCTAAGAACACCTAAATTAATACGACGAACAACAAAGCCTTATTGGCAGCGCAGAAAAGCAAAATCTGCACAAGTACCTAAGTTTAATAACCTCGTAAGACCACAAGAATATCTATTCAGGTTTTTTTTTTCAAAATTAGCCCAGAATGGCGTAAATTCTCAATACATGTTTTTTAAAGTACTCGTAATTAATTACTTTACAATATTTCCAACTGCCCAAAGACGGTAGGAGTTCTGCATCTCCATTTTGGGTATATTGAAGCTGATGGAGGCGAGGCTGGGATGGAGATGGTGATGAGGAAGGTAGAGAGATACCTGAATTCTCATATCTGGTCACCATAACCGTATTCAAGCAACGTATTGATTTCTTTCACCGGGCCGATACTGTACTAAAATATCAACGGTTTTGAAGGCCTCCGTGGTCGAGGGACGGGCTCTCAACTAGCAATACGAAGGTCGCGAGCTCAAATTCTGGCGTGCGCCAGTAAATTTTATTTAATTGAATTGTGTTATATTAGGTATATAGCGGCGGAAGATACTCTCAGTGTCGCCCTTGTGTAAGACCACCATTCAGAATTGAAACGTTCCTGGATAGGCTTAGCCGTATTTGGTGAACAAATCTGAAAAGCCAGGTACCTCCCCACCTTTCTCTACCCATCACCTTCCTCTCCCCACTACCTTCAGTCTCACTGGCTCCAGGTGGTTGGGAGTAGTTGGGACTCTTGCGCGGTATTCACAGGTAAAAAAATCTTACTTCATGTTCGATATATTTATCAACACCATCCTATTATTAATGGCTTAAACCCTAAACTAACGCAACTTGGAACACATTATAAAAAAAAAATCTGTTTGATCCATAACGCATAAGTTCGTAAAAGGCGAAAACTTTTTTAACTAGACGAATACAACAATTGTTGAAAGATTAACGTTTCAATGTGCAAAGAATGCTTAAATTTTCAAATAAGTGGGTACTGACGCCAATTAATTTTTTTTAACCAAAATAAATACAAAATCTATATGGTTCTGCTCTGGACCTCGGAAAAATCACAAGACAACATAACCCAACTTTAGTAATAGGTAGATTATATTACGCTGTTTCAATAGTCATGATACTGTTTTAAAATGAGTTCAAACGGGGCCAGACTAACATGTCGGCAAGGGGTTTTGAAGTTATGTACTATTATTATTTTTTCTTCTTAATGCCCAAAGCGGAAACACTAAAATACCCGTGATATAATGTCTTGATTTATATTTCGAATAATTCACGTATCATTTATTTATGTATTTTTTGCTGTCCATTTTTGTGGTCAGAACCCAACGCGAAGGCGAGCAAAAATGTGTCGATGAAGGTTTCGGTGGAAAGCATTTGGTTCACCGCAAGGAGGTTTTTTATCATTAATGCCATTTAATGTTTACGTTCGACTATTACCTACCAAAGCATGCAGGAATTCTTGGTGATCGGTGAAGAGGAGGAGTGAAGGACGTTTACGAGATGAGGCGTAATGGGCGCTTTATACGATGCTTTCTTCATATCGATCCTTTCATAGAAAATCGGGAGCAATACGAAAAATGTTTACATTACAAGATTATTATTTTCATACTTAGTTGAAGATTACTTAGACAAGATTATTATTTTAAGAAGATTACTTAGACAAGATTATTATTTACATACTTAGACAAGATTATTATTTTCATACTTAGATAGTTGCCATTAGCCACTGGAGCGAATATGGTAGAAAAATGGACCACTTTTATTTTTCTGCGATTGATAGCGGTCCAAAATTAGACCACATTTTCCTACCATTCGTAAAACATTTATTGTAATTATTTAAAACATTTCCATGGCCAGCCAATTATTTTAGAACGAAGCTATTGAAATGCTCTATCTATTATTACCGTAGATGGCGCAAATCTGAACTTCGTAGACTATTTTAAAAATAAATTTTTAAAATATTTTTTTCACGCAGAATTTCTGATCAACTGTTGACGGTTAAAATTAAGTCCCTTTTCCATAGAAATGCACTTGTCCCACAGACAACACACAGAAATCGAAAATATTCTATGTTGACTCGAATAAGTATCTCTCACGAAATTTCAAAGTAACAAACACGCAGGATTCGCGCGTTTATAAACTTAACGATTTTTAAACATATTTTTTATAAATCCTACGAATTTGAGATACGTACAGAAGGTAAGCAAACGCATCGTTGTGGTACGTTTGCAACATATAGCGACAGATTATTTCAGCATTAATATAGTGGTTCCCGGTATACCAACATTCAGAATAGAAACTTGATATGCCTTTATCTATGTTTAATGACTAGATCTGAATAGCCCGGTGTTTCTCAACCTTCCCCGCATACTTCTCCTCTTACGCTTTCTTCAACCTCACAATTTCCTGCAAATTTGGGAAACAATAATTTTATGACTGCGAGCAGTTTGAACTACATATTATATAATAATAACGTGTCGCATAAACAAAAAAATATGTTCAGGTTTAAAAAGTGAGTACAAGGATCAAATTAAAAAAAAAAGGTCTTGCAATAAATCTAAGCCAAATTTCATAGTCCTACAGTTTCAGAATGGGTGTTTCCGCAACGAATATAACAATGGATCAAAACAAATATCTTGAATTCCTACCTTCAAACCATAGACATATGAATATACCTAGACCTGCACTAAGTGATAAAAAGCGTATTATTTCCCCCTCCCCACACCGGTTCCATTTGGAATTTGGAAACGGCTGGGCTCGCAAATGAGCGAATCTAAAAAATGTGACGTCATCATTCTTGTGCGAACCAGCGTCGAGCTAACACGGCAAAAATGGTAGCTTGTTCAATGAAAACGTGTAAAAATGGAAATGAAAAAGAGAATAAACCCAATTGGCGTATTACATTCCATAGGAAAGCATTATTTTACTTTATTTTAAGCTTATTCAGATCATATAATATGATCATTTTTTGAAACGCATACATATCTAGGCGTTTCTCAAGTGAGCTCGTCGCTGTTTACTGGGATAAGTAAATTATGAAACATTTGTAAAAGTGTCTTAACTAAATACGACATCAAAATATTCGACTCTGAAAATAGGTGAACTTTACTTCGCCGTATTTGGACCGCAAATTTGTTCATAACGTGGCAAGCAATTCGCGCTCCCATGTAAAAAGGTCTATTAATTCAAAAACTGATTTTAATTTTTAGAACTATATGGTGATATTGTAATGCGAGATGCCTATATACTGTCAAATTGATTTATTGACGAATCACATATCTCACAGTCATCTTCCCCCCTTCGCGTCCCGCTGTAGTTGGTTTGTACCCTTCACCTGTCTGTTCTCGTCTAGGTATATTCATATGTCTATGCTTCAAACCTACTTTAAAAATGATGGCAGCAAATTGCTAAAGAATTAAATTAAATACTCACGCATTAATTTACGATCAAGCATAAAGTTTTATTTGATTTGTTACAACACAATGAAATAAAAAAATGCACCTAATATGGATTAAACTTTGGTCAATTAATTCGCCATTTGAACAACATGAAATTCGACGGTTTTATAATAACGTGAGTTATTGTTTTGACATTGATCCGGTATTTGTGATTCATCTAGTTGTTTGTTTTTTAACAGGTAGTAGAAACATGTTAAGCCCGTGTGGTTAATTGATTAATGTATTAAATCGGCTAATTCTAAGAGTGTTTTTTTGTGTTGAGTTTTTATACACTTTAATATGATACCCGTAAATGTAATGTACTCGAAAAAAGCTGTATAATTTGATCTTGAGTAGATTTTGACATAAAACTTTTGAGATGCAGGACAGTGCCGGAAATTTCCACAGGTGAAGAGAGAACGTTTTTTAACCGGCGGAAGTTTTTGAAAACGCCTAAATAAACTAGCATTTTCCGTGATTGTGACATTATAATTGTTGGATTTATGAAGCTGAAAGTATTGATAAAACGAATTTTAACCCCAGGATCATTGCCTTTCAAAAGACGATTAGAAATTTACGTTTTGAATGAAAAAAAATTACGACATCTGTCAAAAATTGAAACAAAAGAATTCACATTTAAAATATATAATTATTAATTGTACAATAATTTTTGTACCTTCTTTACAGTTTGTGTGATTCGTTTCCACTATCAGTTCCAATTTTGAAAATCAAACCAAATCGCAGATCTTACTGTTATTGAACCAGAGTTACATAGAGAGACACCATCGATTTTTTTTTTGTAATAATTGTCTCATATCAACACGAAGCAGTATTTCAGATGGAATATTGAAAAGAGAATTTGTCACACCAATTTTGACCATTGCGTGCGATTCGGTAGAACCTTAATACAATTGTTCGTAAAAGCAGTTTGATATAGTTGCATATTATTTTTGCAGGATATTTTTAAACATTGAAGAAAATCAAAAAGTCAATAGGAGTCAAGTCCGAAGAAATTGTTTAATTTGAGTTAGAAATTTAGCGGGCATTTTTAACCCTTGACACTTTACGTTACTTCTACGGGAACCAATACCGTATCCCACTTGGCCACTAACCGGTCATCACCGTAACTAGATCAACCGAGCTCACCTTCAGTGGCCGCCCCTGAGAAATTGACAAAAATATCTAGATCTTATAATTTTGTTATCTTTGAAAAATAGTTGTGCACCATTTTTACTTTTGCTACCAGACATCAATGTTATAGTTCTTATCCCGTCCTAGTGGGATACATTATTGCGATAGAAAGACACTACATGACATTTAAAGCACTATGGTTTCCTTAATACACACTAAACAGCACTTTTCCCGCTTTTCAAAAACTATAAAAGCTGTCTGTAGTTTAACAACATGCTAAATATGTCATTGTTTATATCAGCAGATAGAAAGCAGTAAAGTTGTATTCATTTTATACAAATGTAATGATAATGGTTATCATAAATTACACTTAAGGTGTACATTGTTTTAGTCTTCATGGATTATTGCAAATCATGACATTGGTTTAGAGACAATAATTAGTGCTGCACGCGTTTTTCCTTGCTATTATGGGAAACTTGCCGTTAATGCTGGCACGGTTGTTCAAAGACTGCGAGTTGCACTGTTGTAGAACCTTACATATAAATGTTTACGTCTGAATTATATTAATTATTAAATTTGCTTAATTCCCACAGGGACATGATTTCAAGTTTTCTTTTTGAGAACAGAGATAAAACACAATAAATTGATCAAACCACATTTCACATTTTTAATCATTGAAGACATTCCAGGACTTGCCTTGCCGGGGATCTGCTCTCTGCTGAACGGTAGGGCTAAAGTTCTGGCTTAAATTCCTTGATGCCACCGAATCTTTTTCGTTTGAGAATCTCAATATTGTCTTCAATGATTTAATTTTACAATTTGAAGTTTTACTTATTAAAATAAAAATAAAGCATTTGCCATTTTTTCCCCTAACCAAATTGATAACACCATATCTTAACATCAAATTTAAGACGTAGGTAATAAATAAATAAACTTGGAAAAATTGTTTTAAAAAAAATATCCTGCTCATCAATTTAAAAATACACTTATGTTAGAAGAACGAATAAGCACTAGAGCATAGGTGGCCAACCTTTTCAGCAGCCGGGCCAGATTTTAGAAATGAGATTTCCTACCGGGCCGTAAAACAAAATTTCTTTCAAGGAAAACAAGAAATATATTGTTTTTTTTTAAGAAGATATAACAAAAATGAGAATCAAACATATTTATTAGATTAGAGTTAGGCAATACACAAAATAATAATAGAAAATAACAAAATAAAATAAATTTTAGTTAGATGTCTGGTTTTGTTTGTTAGTTGTAACCACTTGGGCGAAATCTGTTAGGTTATGCTAGGTTAGGTTCATCCAATGCTAGAGCATAAAATATTAACTCAGATGCCAGATTTTTCAAATCATTTTCAATATGTTTCCCTATGTCGTCGACACGCCTAGTAATAAGTTTGTCGAGACAGGCTTATTTTTGAGAAATCCGTTTTCTTTTCTGGACACAGAATTTTAACCACACTCTCCAAACATTCCTTAAGTGGAACGTTTGCGCGGCCCTTTTCATACAAATTTTAAATTTGGATTTGAGATCAAAATACCCAAACAAACTGAAAAAATATTTTTGTAATCAACTGGTATATCAAATATCTAGTACGGATGTGAGCTACTTTATTTATTTTTGCTTTAAATTATAAGATATAGGCCATTAAAAATGTTAGTGTTTCGTGATTTTAGACGCAATTTGTGAGTAAATGAAAAAAAATTATTTTACTTTTAAAAGAAATTGTCACGATAGTTGAATCAGTGTACTGAGATACTTCGATGCATGAGATATGATACGAACTACGCACGTTGTAATGTTTTTTTGGTTTTACGTACACTTAAAAAAAAACACTTTGCATATGCTCCGCGGGCCACAAGTGGACACCCAGCGGGCCGCATGCGGCCCGCGGGCCGCGGGTTGGCCACCCTTGCACTAGAGCCTTAAGAGAGTCACATGTAAAATCTTCTAACATCCCAGTTTGTCAAACCCCTTATGGGCAAAGAAGTTTCAAATATAATGCTACTAAGCCATTCAATTCTCTACCTACTGACATTAGAAACACGCAAACCATTTAAAAGTAAAATCATTGATTACCTCTAATAAACATAATATTATCCATCAGGAGTATTTCATAACATATTTATATTAATGCCTACTGTGTGCATATAATGTATACTACGTACTGCGTGTATGTACATTTGACTAAGTTTCACTTGCCTTTTTCTTTTCATTTATCACTTTGCCTTTTTGTAAAATTGTAATTTATGCTCCAAAATTATTTTGTCTTAACATTCATAAAATGAATTGTATAATTAAAAAAAAATACTGATTTTATTTTTAACTGCCATTTTCAAAAAATTATGTAAACAAAAACCTAGATAACAACCACTCTGTAAATTGCCATCTCAACACAGGCGTTTCACACCTAGTGGGATGGGCAATACATCATTACTGTAATCAAATGTAATATTAAAATAATTAAATAAATAATTTTAAAAAAAAATAGTACTTAGCTGATAAAAATGAAAACTAACCAAATGATTAAGCATTAAAAAAAATTGCATACGAAATAAAAGCCCAATATTAAAGTTATTCCCTATCTTAAGCATCACATCCCACTCGTCTATCTACTTCCTACCCTGGGGCTGTCCGTTTTTTTTGTATACCACAACGCAACTGTAACATATTATGTGTAGATTTTTGTCGAGTATTATTATGTCTGAAGAAGCTACGGTACTAGCGAAACCTGATCGGCAATAATTATCTATACTAATAATAATATTATAAAGAGGAAGGATTTGATTGTTTGTTTGTTTGTTTGTTTGTTTGTTTGTTTGTTTGCATCGAATAGGCTCCGAAACTACTGAACCGATTTGAAAAATCCTTTCACCGTTGGGAAGCTACACTATTCCCGGGTAACATAGGCTATATTATATTTTTAAAAAAATTAGGGATCCTTACTAAAACTCCAATAATGTAACCCAAGGTGTAAAAAAATTACCTAAAATATTCTTTACATCGCGTGCGCTGCAAAAACTGTTGATGATTGAATAAAATAATGTACTACGACTTTGTAGAACACATCATTATCTACAAAAAATGTCGCGTCAGCGTATGTCTAACTATTATAGTTACGCCACAATAAGTGTTCTTTTATTTTAAAAATTTAATTGAAATGCCGCCGCTAGAAAAGACTCTTTATTTGTATCTTGATATTAATTCTTATCAAAATAAATTATTTTATATTCGAGACTGTTTCAATGCCTTTATATAACTTTTTGAATTATTCAATTCGGACATCCCATTCAAAAGATATCACAAGTTTAAAAATGTAAGTATTATACGATGTAAGCGTCACTGGGGTTCGGGCCGTACGGGCCGTACGGGAGGACACCAACAAACAATCAAGTCTTTCCTATCTTACACATAAAAATCAAAATTTGTTTGTTCGTATTTTATGCGCTGCCATACCGTTCATCCGATTGCGATGAAACTTTGGTGATTTGTTGTGCGCACACCCGCAAAGGATAAAGGCTATTTATAATGGTAAGTTCTGGCGTTATTAAATTTGAATTAATGAAAATGTGCGTATTTCATATATTTTAGCGGCAAGGAGGAAAGGCAGGGAGGGGGAGGGGAACG
The DNA here is from genome assembly GCA_936435175.1 of Glyphotaelius pellucidus. Lineage (NCBI taxonomy): Eukaryota > Metazoa > Arthropoda > Insecta > Trichoptera > Limnephilidae > Glyphotaelius > Glyphotaelius pellucidus. Next base: position 25,690,234 of record OW386538.1, on the reverse strand, counting down.
GGGGAGGTGGGGTACGTGGGTGGGAAGACGAGGGATGGGAAGGCGGGGAAGGTAGAAGGGAAACGCGAAAGGGAAAGGGGACTCGGGAGGTGAACGGGGACGCACGGGAAAGGATATTCAAGGAGAATCAATTGATTTCTTTGCATTGCAACGCAAGCCGTGCTTTGTGCTTTGAGTTTTAGCTTTAAGCTTTGAGCTTTGATTTTTGAGCTTTAAGCCTTGAACTTTATGCATTCAACGTTAAGCTTTACGTGTTGAGCTTTAACCTTTGAACTTTAAGATTTGATATTGAATTTTGAGTATTGAGCTTTGTGATGTGAGATTTGAGTTTTGAGCTTTAACTTTGAGCTTTGAGCTTAAAGCTTTGTGCTTTGAGATTTGTGTTTTGAGCTTTAACTTTGAGCATTGAACTTTATTTTTAAGCTTTTTGCTTTGAATTTAAGCTTTAAGCTTTGAACGTAAGTTTAGAGCTTTGATATTAAGCTTAAACTTTGGCCTTTAAACTTTGAACCTTGCTTAAAGCTTAATCTTTAAGATTGAGCTTTAAGCTTTAAGTTTAATGTTTGAGCGTTACGCGTTCGGCTTTTAGCTTTGAGCTTTGCGCAAAGCATAGGGCTTAATGCTAAAAGCTTAAAGCTTAAAACTCAAAGCTTAAAGCTCAAAGCTCAAAGCTTGGAACTCAAGGCTTTAAACTCAAAGCTTAAAGCTCAAAGCTTAACTAAAAGCTAAAAGCTCAAAGCTTTAAGCTCAAAGCTTGAAGCTCGGAGCTTGAAGCTCAAAGCTTTAAGCTCAAAGCTTGAAACTCAAGGCTTTAATCTCAAAGCTTAAAGCTCAAAGCTTAACGCTAAAAGCTCAAAGCTTTAAGCTCAAAGCTTGAAACTCAAGGCTTTAATCTCAAAGCTTAAAGCTCAAAGCTTAACGCTAAAAGCTCAAAGCTTTAAACTCAAAGCTTTAGGCTCAAAACTTGAAGCTCGGAGCACAAATTTCAAAGCTTAAAGCTCAAAGCTCAAAGCTTGAAGCTCAAAGCTTTAAGCTCAAAACTTTAAGCTCAAAACTTAAAGCATAAAGCTTAAAGCTCAAAGCTTGAAGCTCAAAGCTTTAAACTCAAAACTTTAAGCTCAAAACTTAAAGCTAAAAGCTTAAATCTCAAAGCTTTAAGCTCAAAGCTTTAAGTTCAAGGCATTGATAACAAAACTTAAAGCTTAAAGCTCAAAGCTTAAAGCTAAAAGCTCAAAGCTTAAAGCTCAAAGCTCAAAGCTTGAAGCCCAAAGCTTAATAAAGCTCAAAACTTAAAGCTCAAAGCTTAAATCTCAAAACTCAAAGCTTTAGGCTCAAGGCTTTAATCTCAAAGCTTAAAGCTCTAAACTTAAAGCTCAAGCATAAAGCTCAAAGCTTAAAGCTCAAAGTTTTAACCTCAAAATTTGAAGCTAAAGGCTTTAATCTCAAAGCTTAAAGCTCAAAACTTAAATTCAAAGCTTAAAGCTCAAAGCTTAAAGCTCAAGGCTTAAATCTCAAAGCTTACAGCTCAAAACTTAAAGCTCAAAGTTTAAAGGTCAAAGTTTGAAGCTCATAACTTAAAGCTCAAAGCTTAAGGTTAAAGCTCAAAGCTTAACCCTTCAAAAATTTTAAAGCTCAAAGCTTGAATCTCAAAGCTTAAAGCTCAAAGCTTAACACCTCAAAAATTTGGCGTATTTTGTCAAAAGGTATAAATGTTTATATATATATCGACTTTGCAATAAAAATTCAAATAAATGGAATATTTGTAAACGTATCCAAAAACTAAATACTGGTTTTGAAAGGTGATGAAATACGCTTAAATAAATGGTATTATTAGAAATTACAAAAACATTTTTTAAATACAAAATTTTTTAATTTTTTAATGTTTTTTTTTTTTTTTTTTTTAAGTTTTTTTTATTCATTGAATTGTTGGTTACACAAATTTTAGAATTTTTCGACCACCATGCTAGGCACATGCCCGTGTTGTTAACTTTAAAAAAAATAAAAAATGCTCAACTGACATTTTTGATATTAAAATTACTGATCTATAGAAAATGTGTTTGTTTCTGTCTATGTGTGTGAGATGTTTTGCGTTGCTAAACCGTTCATCCGATTGCGATGAAACTTTGGGGAATTGATGTGCGCATGCCCGCGATGGTTTCTATACGTGTATAGTGAGTTCTGGAATCATCTGGGACGAATGGGAAAGGGTTAGTAGAGCGAATTTTTTTCTTTATTAAGTGGCATAGCATATGCCGGGAACTCGCTATTGTATTTAAATGCCTGTGTCAGAATTTGGTAAATTGAATTATGTAATAGAAAGTACCTACCCTAAAATTCTAAATCTGTACTATAATATTATGAATGCAAAACTGCGAGTGTTTGTTTGTTACGCTTTCACGCATAAACTAATAAACCGATCTTAGAAATTTTTTCACCAATAGAAAGCTACATTATATGCGAGTAATGTAGGCTATATATAATGGTAAGATCTGGCGTTGCGAAATTATAATTATTAATATATTATATTTAATTTACGTTTTATGTCGAAAATGGCGAGTTATTGCTAACGTGGAAGAAAAGCAAAACAAATCGTTGCCGTGAAAACCATGTTGATATATATTTTTTAATTCAGGCATCGTAGTTAATATTTATCTCTAAAAAATGAATCGCCGAAATGTATTTACGCGCATGACTTCCGAACGACTGCACCAAATTGGATTTTATTACTGGTGAGCTCTGGCATTATGAAATACGCAAAAGGTGGCATGCGAGCTGTTTGAAAACTGAATGTACCGGGAAAGAATGTATGAAATGCGGGAGGGGGACTCGGGTAGGGGGTTCGCGGGAGGGGGAGGAGGGAAACCCGGGAGGGGGAGGGGAATCTGGGAGGAGGAACCTGGGAGGGGGGAGGGGAGCTTGGGAGGGGGGTTCGTGGGACGGGGAAAGGGGTAGGAGAGGGAAGGTGGAAGAGGCGGAGTGGGAACGCGAGAGGGGAAGAGGACGCGGGAGAGGAAGGGGAGGCGGAAGGAGAACGGGACGAATGGGAAAGAACACGCAGGAGAAAACAATTTATTTATTAAATGGCATGGCAACGCATGCCGGGTACCAGCTAGTGAAAAATAAAAGTGACGCAAAGTTACCATGTTCTTTCAAATATATTTTTTCAATATTGTGTATGTAAAAGTACACAATTTTTATTGTACCTTAATAATTATTAATTACTTTACCATTCGTTGCGATTTGTGTGTAACCAACTGTAAAAAATGTTGAAAATTTCGACTTTTAATAATTGATTTTTATCAATTTGGTTCAAATTCCTCACGAACTATCGAAATTCGCTGACAAAGATTTCGATCGACCGATTTGTTATCTATATCACGTTTGTAGTGCCTGCTCGAATCAGGGGTTGACAACTTTTATGAATAAATGTCTTTAATTCTCTTTAAAATATTTTCTTCTCTTGTAGGCGCTTATTCTTATCGGAGACTGGCTAATATCAGGGCTACCTTTACCCTGCAAGCTACAGATCGGAACAGCTATGTGAAACTGCACTCGTACCAGTCACACAGAATTCAAAAGCACTAAATTTTGCGTCTTCTACTGAACAACATTGCACTGAAATATTTATTGAACATTCCTGTCACCTGTCTTAGAACAGGTCACACCTAGTGTCCTTATATAGTTGGGTCGGTAATCTAACCATTGGAACGTTTTTGTTCACATTTTGTCCAATTTAAGAAGATATTTTAAAACATTTATTGTAATTATTTCAAAAGTTCTCGCGCACTGGAATTTTAGATTAATTACAAAGCTAACTTAGTAGTTTCACAACTTAACAAGAGATGTCTCGTATCTCTTCTTAATTATTTGTTATTGACATACCGCGAATTGAAATTATTGACATTTTTTTGTTGTAAATCATCGATCATTTGTTAACGTATCAAATAATGCATGTTCGAATTAAAAATAATATCTGTGATTATCAACTAGGCGGTAATCATTAATCAGCAGTCATCATGTTTAAAATTGCTCCAAGATGGACCCACAAATAATGGCAATTTTAAAGCAAATAATACGTAAAATTCAGGCGTTCATATATATATATATTTTTTTAAATTTTATTTTTATGTAATGTTTTTATGAATCTTTAATATGTGGGATAAACAACAGATATGTATTTAATTTCTCTCTATCATTTTAAGCATTCTCAATTTGGGAGGCGGGAATGGGTACCGCCGCCCCGGGAACCTTTATTGGAAAATCAACACCTCTGCCATAGGTCACCCAAAGTGGTTTGCTTCGTTTGGTGATTTGGCAGGGGTGCCCGGGTTCATGGGGTGAGGTTTGCCTAGGTATTGAAGGCGGATGACCAGGACTCACTGAACCCCAGATTCCTACCCACCCCTTAAACCCTTTTCCTTCCCAGAACTCTCCTCTCCTCCTTTTCCTTAAAAAACCCTCCACACAGCATCTCCAGAGATGACACAGGCCCTGAGGGAAATTATTTTCCTCAGGGCCTCCTGCGTGGAGCTGATGTAAAAAAGCAGTTTATTTGTATCCATATTAAAATTCGGAAGTATGATTTTCTTAGAGGGCGGGAAATTTCCAAACCGAAAGCTTAAAAATTTCCGAACGCTCAAGGCTGAAATTTATTATATAGCGGAGCGCTCCAGTAGCTAAAGCAAGCGATTAAAATGGTGAAGCATATTATGGTAATTGATTATTTTGTATGAAACAATAAATTGATAGTATAATAAACTAAAACCGAAAAAGACATTCATTAATATTTCCCTGGATCATCAATAGTTGATAAAAAAATTGGATAAATTTTACATGGTTTAAAAAATGTCAACGGAACTGCAGAATTTTTAAGAATAGTAAATAAAACATTGTTACTAATAACCCTCATTTCTAAGGTACAAAAAAACAGCCTTTCGGCATCAAGAGTATTGTGTGAAATTATGGTTTCGATTTAAATTACAAACAAAAAATCGAACAAATAAATTCGACTTGTACAGGTTGGCTATCGCAATCGACAACACTGTCGGACAGAACAGGTAGAGTACAATACAAGTTAGTGTGCAGCGTAGTCGAGTGTTGTTCAGCAATAAGAATGAGAGCGTAAAACACTCCACGAAAGTGTGACCGTCGGGCGTGGTCGCCCGGTCGGCCGGTCCAAGGGCGGCCGCGCTCCGTCCGCAGTCGCACTGCGCAGCGAGCACTCTCCGCAGGCCACATGCCGCATGCCGCATGCCGCCGTGTTGTCGCACCCGCGCGGACTCCAATTCGCACGGCTTGATTCAGTACAACAGGGACGGAGTGGACATTTTCTAAAATTTTCTACACAATACCCTAATAATACCAATAAGCTCGAGGCTCACATTTTAATTAATTCAGTCGAATTCGTAACTATAATAACGTTTTTTTTTTCAAACCAATCCCCGAGGTGTGAGTCATTTATATTTAAGATTATTAAAAACAATGCCTTACCTTTAATATGTTTTATGTAAAACGGTTTGAAAATTTTATAACCCCCTTTTCAACAATAAATTTAGCAGTAGGCACCAGATTTTATTTTTCTAGACAATGAATGTTAACTTTCGGGGGGATTCGTTTAGAAACATCTGAAATATTAGTAACACGTTCATCAGAATTAATTAAAATAAACCCGGCGGAAAGATCACGTTTGCAGGCCCGTCAGGGCAAATTCAACCGTAGGCCTGTCCAATACGTCGGGACGGCGCGCGTATATTTGTGTACACGCTTTCTTCATTTACGTCGTTAAGATTACCAAATTATTTTAGTGTGTTTGCTAGGACAAATTCGACAGTAGGTCCATCTAGTCGCCGGGGTCGCGCGTCGCCTTCTTTACTTACGTCGTTAAGATTCTGACTTTATTTTAGGGTATTGTTTCGTCTTAACTTAGCATAGCTGGGGTTTGCAATCCCGCGGGATATTAGGATTGAAAAAATACTAAATCTACACAATAAACATGCTAAGATGACAGTACCGCTGCTAGGGTTCTTTCTGTGCACTAACGTCCAATCGCTTATGGGTGACAGTGCTTTTCATAGATTATGTTTTTTACGAACTTATCAGATTATTTGGTGCTTTTTATAACTGAAACGATAATCTCGATCTTTTCCCAATCGCATTCATAAACGTTTAATTTTTCAATTTATTTCCTTTGTCTAAGAAGAACTAACTTACTTCACGGTCAGAAATTAATGAACGTAGTTTCGGCCGATGTATGATGAAGAGAATTTTGCAGAACAAAGACACAACCCAAGTTCGCCCAGAATAATTTTTGCACCAGATCAAATACGAGCATTTCACCGTTACTCGATTCATATTTTGTTTATTGTTATTAAGTTTAATTTGTAGAACTCCATTTTAATTTTAATTTCTTTTATAATATATTCAATAATATTATTATTAAATTTAAAATAAACTGTTTCACCTTCTGAAGGCATTATCAAACTGTGGTCACACCACTTACAGACGATGTATTTGTTTTATTTCTAGATAGGTATTTACGATGAAATTTTTTTATTGCGTCTGAGTAAAATTATTGAAATTATTAATGGTTATTATGCTTTTAAAGTTTCCCCAATTATTGCATCCTTTATATTCGACTGAAGGTCGTTATGAATTCTAATCATTATGTGAGTTATTCCCAAAGGTTTATTTTCTAGCATAATTAAGTATTTGAAATTGGCTTAAACGTGTTTAGGAGTGGTGAGCGAATTATATTTGTTTGTTCATTTATCAAAATAGCTTCCGGATTATTAGAATGTTTGTTAATTTCCAACTGCTCTAAAAGATTGAGTTTGCGTCCTTTATTTTGTATGTATTTTATTTGTTTAACTTTTCATCTCCTTATACTATGTATCCATTATACTGTTATATATAGCACACACATTTCAAAAATTTAAAAAAGCTGTTCGTTTTCTACAAAATCATCGCATGACATAATGTGACATTGCACGTTTTCATAATTATCTGCAAGTGCAATCTGACATCCATTTTTTTTTCGATAGAACTCATATGCTTCTCGATTGTTATTGTTTGCAGATGATACTTCTTGATTACCTATCCACGTTGTCCAAAAGATATTTCTCTACGGTATCAATTTTGGGTATCAACAGTGTAGCCAGACCTTTATGAGTGTCCGAATAAATCAATAAATAAATAAAATTATGTTATCCCTGAAAAAACTTGGACACGTAAGTTGTTACCGAATTAACTTTTCTCTTATGTATCTGGCAACTCAAAATAGCGCAATCAAATCTAATAAAATCCAAAACTCCAGTTCACCCCTGCAGTTCATGTCCATGACTCAAATTCCCCTACCAATAATAGTGCAATGCCTTAAAAGCCTCTGTCTCCATACAATCGGCGAATTCATTACGCGGAATTAATTATCCGTGCGATAACGGACTCGATTATTGATTGTGGGCTTTCAATCAGAAGAAGTATCCGGCAAAAGTTACTTACGTACACGTTTTCCATGACATTTACCTATAACTTTCGGGAACAAATGAGCTTTCAATACAACATAAAGATATAGGGCACATCTATATTATTTATTATGAATTAAATTCACCACCTACCATTATTCTTTAAACGTGGATCCTAAAGTCGGGTAGGTAGTACGAGTAGGTAGATTTTTTGATCTAATTTAGAAATCAATATTTTGTTATTAAAATCATAACTTATTTAAGGAGTGACGAAGCGTAAATTTATTGCATGTTGTCGCGGAGTGGTGATTTTTTTTCCATATTAGATATATTTTTCTATATAAGAATAATTGTGATTGATTGTAAAATATATAATTATATACCGTGTCTAGAATTGGAAATGCTGAACTACTGTTTATAATTCTAAGAAAAAAACTAAAGAGATAAAGACTTGTTTTATTCATGTAAATTACGCATAAAAAAGCAAACTAGCAGTTAAAAATAATAATTAATTCAAACTGTTAATAAATGTAACAAACTTTTTAACACCTTAATTATCAATCGTTATCACACTATTTTTTAGGGTTTGCTCCAAATTGTTAATTACTTTGTTATAATTTTCTACTTAAATTTGAATGCTGATAGTTTCTATGCAAATTTCTCAATCAACACGAGTATCAATATACTGAATAATGTTTTTCATACCATAAACAGATTCAATTTTATACCTTTCGCTATCGTGTGATGTTTGGTGTTGCTGTGATACAAACAGGTGAGATGACAATAATCAGTGTACGTATATTAATAATAATATATTCAAGATCACATTCTTGCTCTTTTTTTAAAGGCGTTTCTACAAGCTAACAGGTACTTGGTTATGCTAAAAACAAGCTAGCAACAACAAAACAAAGTAATGTTATAATTAAAAGAAATGTAGCGAATCCATTTTGCGTTCACAATGAAATCATCGGTCACCAAACAACTTAACAAAGTGGCACTTCATCACTCCTTTGAAAAATCATTAAAAACTATGAACAAAAAAGCTAAGTTAAATGGGTTAGGTTGTAGGCAATTTTTTGCATCACTGTTAATGAATTTTCAAAGAGGAGTTGAAATGCCACTTCGTTGGATTATCATGGAACCGAAATCATCAATGTTAAAACGCCTTCTTTGTGGCAATATACACAACGTGCATGTAGATAATTTAATAAACAATTTATAAGAAACCCATTTATTATATTATGATCAGAACAAATCAATTAATTTTATATTATGAAGGGGACCTTCACTAGTGGTTGGCAAACTCGTTAGATAAAAGAGCTAAACATCAGCAGAACAACGTTTTAGATTTCATTTGACAGACAAATTTCTTTACAAGAACTCTCGACAGTAAAGAATTGTCAAATTCCAAGCGCCTACCCAGAAAAGGATTTTTATAGGAATTTTTTTGTCTTATTGAGTGAGTGCCTGCTATAATTTTTCATTTCGGTTGAATTTTTTATTTATTTATGAAATATCATTAAAAATTAGACATTAATTAAAAAAAAATTATTTTTAATACGTCATTCGTCGAAAACCCGCAAGTACCCAAAGAATCACACGTGGTTTGTTGAGTTTGCGACCACTAATCTACACCAATCATCTTGCTTTTGCAATTTTTTAAGATATTGTAATAATACAGATGTCAATAATAATAAATCATCAGTAAGGTGTTACCTTTTAAATTTTTAACTATTAATCATTGTCTACTCAACTTTAAAACTCAATTTTCAGACACGAAACACAATATTCAACACCAACACTATTGCAGGTTTATGAACTTTGTGAGATATTAATCAGATTATCACGGAAGTAAATTTTGCACAAAAAATGTGATATTATTTCACATCACCACGAGACAAAAAAGCGGCCAATAACTGAGGTAGCACGGAAAATTAAATAAAAACTAATATCTTTAATATTAATCGAGTTCAATCAACTATCAATGCAGTCATCCTTAGACAAAAAAACGTTCATAGAAATATAACTTATCTAGTCTCCTTCTTTAGCTTGTGGGACGAAACATCATTAAATAATAATACTTAGATAATTGCATAATTTTTGTGAAGTATCACTTTAAAGGAGCTTTAAATTTATAGAAAGCAACATAAAACTTAATAACGATAAATAAGTTAATTAAATATTGAATACAGAACCAGTATTGCACGTTGCCTCATATGTCTTTAAATTTTACTGAAATCTTCAAAGCTCCTTACGTCATGGTGGAAATTATGATATGTGTTGAAGACAGTTGCATTTGGATGATAATAATACTAGACAGAAATATTTGAAAAGCTCGCCGTTGACTTATTTTACTGAGATATACACACAGATTACCTGCTTTAACTATATACAAGAATACCTCAAACATTGTTCCCTCTTCTTTAAAAAAATCTTCGTAGTTCTTTATCGTATGTTCTTTGATCCCTAATATTATTCCATGCCTTGTTTTAACTGAGTGCAATTGGCTGGCTCGATCATTGGCACATTTAATAGTGTTATTTTACTGAGAGACCCGAAAGCAAATCTGGTTTTGAAATTTAGCACAAGTATCGAGCTTTGTCGTGCCTTTGTTTAGTTAAGCCGTGACCTTACGGCGATTAAGTCCCGAATCATTATATAACAATGATATCACCTTTAATCAGCATTTTACCTTTGATATTATTGATATTTACATGGGCTTAGGGACTGGAACGCGCGGAACCTAGTTATGTAATATGTACCAGTTTCATGATTGTTGTTGATATTGTATCATATTATTTTTATCCTCAGCCGGTTTTTAGTAATCTCAACATGGCTTTATATTTTGTATTCCGCCTTTACGAGTCGATGCTGTTGTATTGTTATTTATAATCAATATTGCGAAATATGCACTTTCAATACCGAAATATGCACTTTCAATGCCAAAATATGCACCAGCGATTATGCTCAAATATGCACTAACAAGGCCAAAATAATTTTTTTTTTTTTTTACAGTTAATACCGCACAAGAGTCCCTACTGCTCCCGTCTGGAGCCAGTGAGACTATGGCATCCCCAATCGGGGTATGTTGTGAGGCTGAAGGTAGTGGGGAGGGGAAGGAGATAGGGAAGAGGAAGGTTGGGAAGTACCTGGCTATTCAGATCTGGTCACTAAACACGGCTAAAGCCATTTTAAGCAACGTTTCAATTCTGAATGGTGGTCTTACACCAGGGCGATACTGATAGTATCTTCCACTCTGGAACGTGTAGCAAATATACTATATATTATTTTAAATGAATAAATTGTGAAATAACACAAATTAATCAAATAAGATTTATTTGCGCACGCCGGGTTCGAACCCGCGACCTTCGGATTGTGAGTCGAGAGTCTTGCCTCGGGACCACGGAGGCCGTCAAATGCCTAAATTGAGCGATAAAACAGCATCTTTTGAATTTCATGATTGAGAGGGGGGGGGGGGGCGATAATATTAATAACGAAAATTTATAAAATTAAGCGAAAATGTTTAATAAAACACGACTGGTATAAAATAGAGCAAAATTCTCTTGCGGAATGTCTAAAATAGCATTAAAAAAAACACCAAATTTTGATTTGTGATTATTTCTATCGAGGGAATTTCATATAATTGCCGTTTCGGCGTGGGGATTGTAAAGATATTTATCGTCAAGAATAACTTATATTTTTTAAAGATACATTAATTTAAATAGATATTTTGTTTATTAAATATAAATATATTATTTTTGATATTTTATTTATTAAAAATAAATGTATTAATATATAATATATTTTTTTTTTTTTTTTAAGGAAAATATGTAATAAATCCGTAGAAATGCGGGAAGCCGGGCCTTAACGCCGCGTGTGGCCCTGATATGCACTTGTGATACACTAATGAGTCTAATGACCAAAAAGGCTCAAATATGCATAACGCAAATGTAAATAACTAACTAACTAACCATCACGCCGTTTTCTCGCAGGAGTACGGAGAGGGGGCCGACCGCCAAACAACTCTGTAATGACACACACTCCTTACTTCATTCACATTCATACATCGTCTCATACATACTCTTCTGATACCTACGCAAATGCATAATTCAATTATTTAGGTACATTATTAGTCATAAGGCACCGTACAGCAGGTGAAATTATTTTGTTACAAAAATATTACTAGTAATTAATACGACTTTCGTATTCGCGACAATAATATTTAGCAAAATAAGGGTTAGTGCACTAAAATTCGTAAGTCTGTTAAAATTATTGGTGGCATAAAATGTGTACATTGAACATAGTATCTAAGTTAACTACTCTAAATTTTTTCCTGGTGACAAATCACCATACGTTGTTTGAGATGATTCAATCCATGTTTAGTTACTAAATCTGAATAGCCAGGCACTTCCCGACCTTCCTCTTCCTCTCCTCCTTCTTATTCCTAACTTCCGGCAGCCGTACAACATTTCTGAAATGGGTTTTGAAATAGTTCCACCAAATCCGAGTCTTTTGCGATATTTACAAAAAGGCTATTGATCAGATTCCCATATCGTAAACTAAATACACCGAAAAACGATTAAAAATTGAAAGTAATTCTTGTCGTCGAAAGATACAAACAAAAACAATGTAGATATTTAATTATACCCGCTTAATATTTCACAAAAAAAAATGGAAAGTTGTATCTATGTCAATTTATATTTTTATAATTTTTTTTATCATATTTGTGGATAGCTCCCGTACTAACACATAATATAAGACCTTGCCGAAAAAATCAACGACATTCGCAAAGTCATATAGATTATTTCAAAACTGATTGATCTTTTGAAGAACTTTCATTTTAGTTTGACAATCTATGCAGTGGCGGACTAATGGGGGGGGAGGGGGCCCCTGGTCCGGGGGGGGCCCCAAACGCTTCCACGTTCCCTTGATCAAATCCTAAACAAGGTCTTAAGGCACCAGGACACTGAATTTTTTTTATTATTTAATTTTCTGAAAGATGCACCTGTTAAGAATGCTTTCACAAAATGTTTTAAAGAAATTGTAAAAATTGACGGAGATACAGCATCTTATGTGAAACAGTTTGTATGTTGAATTATCTTTCAGCAAAACTTTGAATGCGTTTTTCTCGAAACTTTTTAAACACGTTTTGAGAAAAACGCGTTCAAAGTTTTGCTGAAGGATAATTCAACATACAAACTGTTTAAAACGGTTTCATATAAAATGCAGTATCTCCGTTAATTTTACGAATTTCCTTAAAACATTTGATGAGAGCCTTATTAACAAATGCATCTTAGAAAAAATTAAATATTTTTTTTAATTTTTGTACGTTGTCCTGGCCTTGTCTAAGATTTGTTCAAGGGAACATGGAGGCGTTTGGAGGCCCCCCAGGACCAGAGGCCCGTGTGAATAAAAAGCTTGTAAAATTACATCAATTTCTTTGGGGGGGGGGGGCTCATTCAGCTTTGCCGCCCCGGGCCTCTGACGGGCTCAGTCCACCACTGAATCAATGAGGTGTATATTTTAGTAACTGAAATCATTTTAATTCAGAAGTAGCGCAGCACACCGAATCAAATCTTTTGTGTTCCAAAGAAGGACTTATCGAATCGAATTGAAAACTGCGTCGGAACTTTGTTGTTAGTTATGTTGTTATTATTAGTAACACATAAATATTATTACTAACTACTTGCTCTTTTTATTTCAAAATAAATATCATATTATAAATGCCCGGATTTTGTAACATATCTAACCTTTTTTGTAAGTTTTTCTAATGCATGTAATTTGATCAATAATGTTGCTGCAATATTTTATATTGTTATCGAATTGTATTTTTAACTCCTAGCTACTAAGAAATGGACATTAATTTAAAACAGAAATTCTGTGTGTTAGTAATATTACATCTCACTAAAACTAAATTGTAATCTGGGGTCATGAAATTTTTTCAGTTTTTGGCTAAAAACCTCAGACGCCATATTATTACTCTTCATAGCTCATTTTTATATAAAATACGTGTGTTGTGACTATCAGTAGAATAATAAATCATTGATGTCATTTAAACAATTTTTTTATGAAAGAATGAAATTAATGCTCGTTCTAAATGCAGGTAACTGAAATGATGAGTAGAATAAACGCAGCAGGTTTTATTTCTTTATAGAATTCCTCGTTATTTCGCATTCTCCGCATCGGGCGAGCTATAAATCTCGCTTTATTAACCCCGTTCTCGATAAATTCGCCAGTTAATCCAGTTATTGACTTGCGTCGCTCTTGGTACCAATGCAGCCGACGGAGAAACATGACCTTCTTCCATCCGTTGCAACTGGCAACTGAAGGCATCCGCGCCTACCATTCAAAAATCGGGTGAATCCTGCGAATTATTGGAGAATTTCCCATGGATCTTTTAAGATTGTTGTCGTGCACTACTTGCAGTGCACGGATGCAACTAACAGCAAAGCTTACAAGCAATTTGCCGATCCTTATTTTAAATTGTTGCTTGAAATTTTTGGTTGACCAGATATATTGACCTGATTAATTCGACTGCCTCCGAAAAGTTAGGAGCAAAAATTCTACTAGCAATTTATCATTCAATTTCGTGAAATGTTGCTCCAAGAGAGCTTTGCAAATCTTGGAAATATTTTTAAGCACATTCAAATCATTAGTTCTAGGTAATACATAAAATAAGGCTTGCATTTTTAAACGACGCGCGACATTTTATTTATTTATAATTTCACGCCGAGCTGGGTTTTTACACGTTTTTGTTGTCGTTTTTAACAAACACAAAAACATCCACATGAGCACCATAACACAAAACAAAATACTTTGCAATGCAAGACGGAAAAATAGTAGGAATAGTAAAATAAATGATTGAAATCAGTCGAAGCAGAGCTAGGCAGATTGTTTAATTATATGTTTTGTTTTGTCTGTTCTACGAATACCTGTTTGTATTTTGTGATTGATGATTGATATATCAAAAACATCCTTATAATCATTACTCAAATCAATTACTCGCGAAGGGGAGTATACAATTGTGATTCTGTTCCAGTTGTCGCAATAATAAGACAGTTATTGCCTCGATGTTGGTTTGCGAGGTGTATGGAAAGAAATACATTTATATTATTACATAAATTATACATGACATATTTCTAGGATGTGGCATACTGTAAAACATATGCAACATACTGAAAAGCATATGATAAATCTGGCAAGGTTTAATAACACTAAAAGTCTTTTGATCTAATTTTATCACAATAATAACATTCACGACATCGGACCTGAGGGGAATTATTTTCCTCGTGGCCTCCTGTGAATGGCTAATAAATGTAAAAAAGTAATACTTTTCTCTGAATTTCATGTTATGTTATGCAGGTCGTAGGCACAGTAGGCTTAAAATCAGAATTTTAGTCTGTATAGGCATCAACCTATCCTCTTATCTAACCTCTCTCTTTTTCTCTTAAATAACGCGTGTAACAGAAAGACTTCAACGGAGCTCTCAGTAGCAGAACCATAGATAGTGCAAAAGGTTGAAATTATCAAATCGTTAAATCTCAGTAGCAGAACCATAGATAGTGCAAAAGGTTGAAATTATCAAATCGTTAAATCTCAGTAGCAGAACCATAGATAGTGCAAAAGGTTGAAATTATCAAATCGTTAAATCTCAGTAGCAGAACCATAGATAGTGCAAAAGGTTGAAATTATCAAATCGTTAAATCTCAGTAGCAGAACCATAGATAGTGCAAAAGGTTGAAATTATCAAATCGTTAAAAATGACAAATAATTTTTGTGAAAAAATTAAGATCCAACAAATCTGTCACATTTTAATAACAGGACACATTATATCGACAAAGAACTGCATTTTTAATTAATTTTGCAATGAAGGAAACTTTACTTAATATTTTCTGGTAATAAATGTCAGGTAAAACCTACTTAAGATGAAGCTATACGTGAAATACTATTTAGATTCATCTTTACGACGAATCGGTTTACAATATGAACATCAAAAAATATGCTACGGATAAATTGAAGCTTTTACTAGCTTTTCTATGTATTGGAATTACAATAAAATTATTATTTACATAACAAAAGATATAAGCGTAAACCACTAAAAAATATGTTTTTTCATAACTTAACTATGAAGTAGTAAACCATTTTTTTTTAAATACCTCTTCATGGCTAAGATTATTTTTGAGGTTTTGTATGTTCTAACTTTTTTTCATTCTTATGAAATTATGCACAAAATAAATAAAAACCACTTTTTCGCTTACTTGCCTCGTGCAAATACGACGCGCGATTTGAAATTTTGTATGGCATGAGAATCGAAATATTTCTAGCGTTTATATTTCTCTTACGGCCCGGCTTCCCGCATTTCTACCGATTTATTACATATTTTCCTTATAAACACGTTATTTTATAAAGCTCTAAAAATGTAGGTATGTTACTCTTGAAGTTATTATCTATACATTCCCCACCCCGAAACGGCAATTATATGAAATTCCCTCATAGAAAAAAATCGTAAAGAAAGCTCCGAAAATTATTATAAACACTTTTATTCAGTTATTTTACTTTAGTTAGGTTACATGTATGTAAAATTGAAATTGAAATTTTTGGTCCATTTCAATCGAGCCGTGTTTTATTAAGCATTTTCACAATTTTCGCTTAAATATTATCGTTTTTAATATTGGCGCGCTCCCTCTAACATTCGTATTTACATATCTCTCATTCTTCTTGTTTTTGACGGGTACTACCGGTCCTCAACTACATCCATAAAACAACATTCATAAAACTACATACTAGGTACATGATAACTATTTATAAATAACTATTAAAATCAGATTTGATTAACCTGTATATTGTCGTTCGTTTTATTAATCAAATAAAACTTTACTATAATTATAAAAATAATGATTTAATCACGAATTTCATTTAATATTATGTACCTAACTATACCGTACCCACCGGCTTTCCTGCTTACAGTGGCGTAGCTAGCGAGTGGCACCCGGTTCGGATAATGTGGTGTCACCCCAAGAAAGAACATGGGGTCACTCTCCCAAGAAAGTTGACTTTGAGAAAACTTCATAAAAAATAAAAAAAAACATTACTAGCTATACAAATGTGTAAAAAAAATTTTCTAATTCATCAAAATTACTTTTTATATTATTGTTCCTTCTTTTTTTTATTTATGTACGCACAACAATGAAATACAGAAAAAAAAAACATTCACATGATTGATAATTTTTTTCAGTCAGTTATTGATTGATTTGCTTTATTTGTATGCGAGTTGATAAGTTATCGTTTATTACAAAAAAAAATTCACTTACCTTGGTTTTTGAAAGATGTCTTTCAACACTTTTAAAATCGCTGACAGAATAACAACTTTTTCATCAACTAATAGGTAATAATTTCCTTCACGAGTGCACCCAATCACAATGTACGAAAGACATGAGAATGACATAGGTGACAAGCTAGGAATATTTCAGGGGAATCCCCAACCGAGCAATTTTCGTTAATAAAACAACAGAATTTTTGGGGAATCCCTGACCGACCGAGCCATAGAGCTACGAAAATATAAATAATAGACCGTGTTCATGTGCAAAATATTTTTGTGACAATATTCTACCTTCATAATTTTTATTCCACGGTCGGCTGTCACCCCCAATCGGGTGAGAACCGGGTGCGCCCCCACCGCCCCCCCTAGCTACGCCACTGCCTGCTTATGAACATTTAATTACGTAGGTAAGTACTAACTAATTAAATTTGGTTCCCATAATCTGTTTGTAGTTAAACATGTTTAATGAAATGAGGTAGTATTATGGATATGATTCGAGGCCACGGGTTCGAGACCCGTTGTATGCACTTTTTCTTCTCGTTGAAAAAATGGGACTAGATATTAATGTTTGATATTTTGTCAAGTTAAGCACGCCAAAAAAATTGCATGCTGTCTTTTGAAATATCCTTCTAGTAACAAAAAGTTGATCGATTGAGTTCGGTAAAGCCACCAACTGTCTAACGACAGTTGAATACTTTTACTCTTTATTCCTAACCTTGACCATAATGTATCAAATTTAACTGCCATTGGAAATGGAAACTTTTGGTTTAGCGTTTATTCATTTATTGTTATGTTAACATTTAATTTAATTTATTTATTGTTTCTTTACATGCTAGGTTTTACTGTGATTTTAGAGACACCTTATGAACTGTTAGGTACGGGTTCCGTGGGCCTACCTAGATTCTGTAAGTACTGCTAGGTGCTAGTTTCATAGTTTTCGAAATTTTTACAATTCAATTTTTATCCTCACCAGAACAAGCCTGTATTGCAATTATAACAATTTTACAATGTAACAAAAATAACACAAAATAATGTACAAACAACGGGACTTACTAATGGAGTGGACTGAAAGAGGCTAGTACTTTTTAATGTAAACATGTAGGGTAACCATGTGATGTTATTTGATTTGAAAATAAAATATGCTATTAATTTAAAAAGGACTAAGATGAAATGAAAAAATATGCATATAATTTAATAAGCTTATGGAACGGTATGTGTGTGAATGGATTGTGAATAAATCAAATACGCTTTTAACACTGTATTTATTGAATATGTTAGTTTATTGAATCAATTTACATTATATACATCCGAACCATAATTTAATATTTATAAAGAATTCATGAATGATAGTGGGAGCGAACAAGACGGTGACTCTGTGAGAACATTGGGGATCGCTATTGGCGTGTGAGGAACCAATTGGAATGCTTCTGATTCAAGATCGATGCATCCCAAGCTTTTAACTTAGCAGAACAAAGATGAAACAATGCTTTATACAATATAATTTATTTGTAAGGTTGTTTTAGAACTGTATTAACACTTTTAAAAGTATCATTTTAACAGAATGAAAATTTCAGCACTACATTTTTTAGAAAAATTCTTATTGAATGATTGAAAAATATGGAAATATGGCATCTTGTCTTATTTTATTAGCCAAAAGATATGTGCAAAAAAGCTGTGCAAACTCTGAGTGAGAATTTATCCTGCTTCAATATCAAACAAACACAAATTGCAGTTCGTGAGTTTCAGGTGTATGAGAAAACAGTCGAACAAGAGCAAGAAAAGTAAAAAATTATCGTGATGGATTTGAAGCCATTCAAAATTGTTTGAATGGAAATAAATGTATCCAATTTATAAAAGCTTTTGACAGTAACTTGAAAAGTTTGAATAAATTGTATTTACCTCTGCTTCTCGGTCATCAGCATTTCTGTAAGTATCCAATAACGTGAAGTAAAAAAAGTAATACTTTGCTTCAGAAATTCCTTGCATTTGTTGCTGGCAAGAAGTTAATTCCCTTCATATCAACTCTGGTCGTTAACCTTCGGCAATCCAAGATGTAAAACAAAACTTGTGTTGCCATGAGGGGTGACTCTGTTACCCCAAGAATTTTATCAGCCGGGATTGTACTGAATTGTACTGTCGCGAATGTTCGTTTTAGTTGATCAACTTTTATCGAATGACAAAATGTTTTTGTAAAAACTTTAACAACTTTGCTGAAAAAGGATTCACACTTACCAACCATGGCATGTAACGAGCGGCAATGAATGTCGGCTTCATACATAGATTACCTTACCCCCTTATGATACCTTTGATAATAATGCGAGCTGGCTCTGATAATAGAATGAGATAGCTCGATAGTCATAAGGGAGTCAATGTGCGAGTAAAATGGCGGAAACAGGTGTAGTTAATGGTGTATGGTTCCAGCGTGCAAAAAATATTATTTGTGGCAAAAAAATCTGTTTAATTCTAGTACTTTATTTTTTTGAAGTGAAAACTTCTTTGGCACCATTGTGATTTGAAACTCAATGAAACGAAAAAGCGACACTAAAAAAAGAAAAAAAACACAAACATCTTTAGGATTTAGCCTGCGAGAGAATGAGATAGACTAATCGGTCTCCTCTTTGTGCGGTGCAACGTAGCCTCCCCACTCTTGTATTTTTTAGTTTTCTAAAGGCTTCACTTCTACTGCGTGTGAACTGCACACAATTTTTTTTTCATAGATTCTACTCATATAAGTATTGTAGGAATGCAAAAAAATACCAAAAATTATAAGTTCTCTTTTTAAAAATACATGACGGAAAACAATTTCTGAGATTTTGGGTGATCCTGTTGGGAACGCGAAGGTTAATTCCCTTCATACACCTTCACATCATCGTTGATCATTAAAAATGATTCTGGTTCATAAAAGCGATTTTTTACTTACTTAATTTCGCTATTTCCTGGCAGCTGAGTATGAAACATCGGCACGATTCAAATAAATCCTTGCTATAATAATACGTTGATGTGCTTTGTTGATACAAGTTGCCATTAAAAACATTCAGAATACTCCCTCTCGAAGTCTAAGGAGACTGTATACAGGGGTGCAATTTAACGATTATTGGGACTTATTCATACCCTCTAGGTAAAAATATGTAGGAATACAGTAGGTATATGTACAGGAACATTAAAAATGACTTCTTCAATGGTATTTGCAAAACTACGTTGTGGTGTCATTTTAAAAATGAAAATAATCATCTTTTATATTTTGTATCCTGATGAAGAAATCTTTGGGTATGTTTTTAGGTTTTCACGGCCAAAAAGTATTTTTGTTATTGTTTTTGGGGTGTTATGCCGTGTTTCGCTACCTCCTTCTTTAGCCAACGTTTCGGACAGCGTTACGGTGGTCATCTGCCCTGATGATGGACACTGTAACGCTGTCCGAAACGTTGGCTAAAGAAGGAGGTAGCGAAACACGGCATAACACCCCAAAAACAATAACAAAAAATAAATATTTGGTTTTGAAACAAATTGATATTTTTTATTAAAAATAGTTATGTAAACAAAGTAAGTTATTTTCATTTAAAATTTTGACCACCAAAAAATTTCGAAAGATATAACAGCTCATTTCATAATTGGAGACATTAATGGAAGTTTTTTGTTACAGGTTTGAATAAAACGGCTGTTTTGCATAGATGAAAGTTTAAGATGTAATGTGACCATCTTTCCCCGAGCGTCATAAAAATCATAGTTAAGACTTTAGCAAAACTGCTTCTTGGATTTATTTACTTAATTTCACACTTCAGGTATTTCGGTGCGTGCCTACGACTGACTAACGAATAGAGAAAGCAGTTATCAAAGCAAAAAAAATTTGAAAACTTTTGTAATTTTCCACATCCATCAGTCTTTTTAGAAATAACGGTAAAGCAACTGTCTCTGGGAAATTTTCGAGACGACACGACAGGGAGAATATTCAACGTAATTTGAAAATCCACCTAATATTTGTTTTCATTTGGGGGGCCTTTGTCTATGCCAGGCCCTACTGCTTTACTCTTTTTGAAATATTGATAAATCCGCCCCGCCTGTACAAATTTAATAATGTACCTGGACAGGACGAGAGTTATTTTATGATACAGACCGGATTCGTGTTCGACTAGGTCGACTGTCTTCTGCTTGTATCAAACACGCATCGACAACTTTATGTTCAACTTTACCTCTTACATACTCCTGTTCTCCCAGGCGTGCCTACTTGTAAAAGATGGTTGACAAGCTTACCCTGTCAGATCCGAGCTTGTTCGCTGTACAATGGTAACGCGTTCAAATGGATATTATTAATTCAAAATAAAACATACATTGGTCCTTGATGCAAAGATTTGCGGTTATGTGGCAGATTATCTACGGAACCGCAAAAATTCGCAATGTCGTGAATTCTATTTACTACCATAATTTTACCTTGACCTGATTAATGAATGGCTGTTTGATCAAATATTTTGATTGCAAAAGACGCACTTCAGATGATGCATTACCTCAAACTAATGACCATGAGATTGGGAGTGGTAATTATTCCTCGTGTTGGTTTTGATATGGAAGAAACTTCCTTTTATTTTTACACTTTTTGGCATTGACCCAAATATTTATGTTTCCTATCATAATTAAAAGAATTAAATTTGTCACATTATTCATAAAAATTTGCTTGAAAAGGTGTTTTTTACCATGCCTGATAATAATTAGCTGTGGCTTATGAATCATGATCAAGGCCACGGTGTATTTTGCTCTCGTTGTATAGAACATTTCAAAATCATCATATTTATAACATTACGAAGTGGGTAGGTACTAGAAATAGTCATTTACTTTTATGTCTCTTTCAAAGGCATGAAATACCAGATCGTTTACCAGCCCATCAATCGTGCAGTGTAATACTGATAACACAATTAAAAATATAACTTCTTCTTGGGTAATTTGCAAGGCGCCGGTTACTCCCTTTTCATGAGCATAAAAAGGTGTCGAACAGTTTCTTCTGACAGAGTTATAAACTAAGCACCGGTTTTAATTGTGGCGTCGTTTTTGCAACGCTCATAAAACTCTGCTAACTAAAATGCATTAAACTTCCCATTATACCATTTACTTTATCAAAACTACATATATAAAATGCGAAACAATTTAACAGCATTCAAGCACGTGGCATTTATGTTTTAATTTATAACAATATAGGGGTGATGTTTGGCATTTAACACCCGTAATTAAAATAAGCCGTCAGGTGGGGAAATTGCCTTGTTTTATGTGTTTAAATGAACCTGAATGGTAAAATGTTGCGGGATTGAGAATGTCTCATTTGCTGGTTGTTATTAGTTGGACGCGCCTTAGTTTTACATGATTCTTTAAGTAATTCACAAGGTATAGCGCCCCAGGGCATTTTCCAGTATGAGCAACTCTTAACATATTCAACACCTCAGCACATTCAGTACACGTGGTGTCAGGGCGGAGCTGACAAGGTCTCTACGATTTTTTATTATATAATCTAAAAAAAATAATTGCTTTGAATCAGAGTCAGCAGCAAATCAGCTATGATCAATTTTTACACATTTTATATACAGGTTGTATAGTTTGAGGTATTAAAACTTCCTTTCTGAACGTTTGTGTTGTATTTCTTTAATTATAGCTTGTGAACGTTAGTCACATTCGCAGTGAAATTTCTAATAAAATCAATCTATGTACTTTGTCAAAATGGATGTGAAATAAATTGCGCTTTTCGACATTCCACTCATTTTCGCATTTTATCGAGCGAATGTTGAACTAGAAGATTTTTAGGATTTTTGGGACAAGCTTTCAGGCGTTAAACTTTTTTTTAATAATTCGTGAAATAGATATGCTTTTTTGTAGGTTTTCAAATATTTTTATTATAAATTTTGAAAAGACTTTTGTCTAAGCTTGTTGCAACGAGGGTGTAGGTCGTATTAACAGTTGTTAATAAACTTAATTTTTTTTTGTATTTATAAGAAGATTTGCATATGAATGATTTCTATGAAATTCCTCAAATTCCTCAAATTCCTCAAAATTCCTCAAATCGGGTGGCGGGTGTGGGTACCGAGGCTATTTATTGGCACCGGGAACCTTTTATTGGATAACCCCTGGCATAGGTCACCCCAAGTGCTTCGCTAGGTTGGATGACTAAGCAGGGGTGCCCGGGTGCACGGTGTGAGGTTTGTTTAAGTCTTGTCGGAGGATGCGTTTGCCCACCTACTGCGTGGCGGCCGGATCAGGAGAGACTGGTTAAGGAAGGCCTAACCTAGACCTCTCCAGCCAAACTCTCGACCCATCGCCTTGCACCGTAGTGGGCGGGATAGATTCATACGTCCGTCACTCCTGGACACCAGATTCCTACACATCCCTTATATTTTTTTCCTTCCCAGAACTTCCATTCCTTCCTTTTCCTAAAAAAACCCTCCACACAGCATTTCCGGAGTTGATGTAGGCCCTGAGGAATTTTTTCTCAGGCCCTTCTGTGTGGAATCAAGGTTTCAAATTGTCTTAAATCTTTAAAAGCATTAAAGCTTCGAAAAAGAATCAAAGTATTTATTTATTTATTTAATTTAAACGTTATACATACACCATTAACAAGGATTACTTTTCACAAAATCATAGTTAAATAAGAAATAATAAAAAAGAGTACAACAGTTAATTGTGGCTTTTGATTAAGAAATAAGTAATTATGCAGTTTCATTTCTGTGGCTCCTTGGCCCACGCATTTCTTCTAAATGCCTCCATGCGGGGTCGTAAATCAAAATACTTTTATTAATTTATCTGACCAGCAGATTTCAAGCATTTCTTATTTATACAGCAACAATAACCTGCAATTATGTAATTTAATAAGCTCATAAAATTAAGTAAAAAAACAGCCCAAAAACTTGTAAAACTAAAACGAAAGAAGTAACTTGTCTTTGTTAGAGCGTTACCTCTTTTGATAAATAAAAAAAACTATCAGTGTCATATTTTATTGTAGTTTGAACACAAACAATATAGTCTTCCGAAAGTTGGGCTGTTGCTGTTAAAACTTTTGAATGGAATCAAGTTAAGCAGATTATCTGTCGAAAGATTTACCAAAACAACACAAGAAATGAAAGTTAACGTTTTTCGTTACAGACTTCCGATAATTATTATCTATTTAAATGCAATGAAGTGTGAGAGTACATCAGGTGCAAAAAATCTTACGGAATAATAACCTGAAAAGTTGTCGCGTTAGTGAAAGAAAACATAATCTTGGTAAGTCATTATCCGCTTTTTACACAATTGCAAACATGATATCTGTGTTATTTGGACATCAAAAATATGAAACATTGTTGTTATAGTTATATAGGTTAGGAATACCATTAAACTCAAATTTATAACTACAACATGAACACAGAATGCTACATTGAACTAACAAAGCATTTTTTAAATGACGTTTTTTGTGGTGTAAATGGTGTAATCCAAGGTTCGCAGAAAACAAGGTTAGCTCATTTAGTCACTTTTCGAAAAAAAAAACGCACCTGACTCGTGACGTAGCTTGAAGTCCCGAAACCAGAGATGGTTGGTAGCTGAGGGGTTTCACTGCGGTTCCAGTTACCGGAGTCTTATTTGGAACAGGTTTTTTATCCATCTACTTTTGGAACCAATTTTTCATAGCTCATTTGGGAGGTGGGTACGGGAGCCATTTATTGTATAACCAACACCTCTGCCATTGGTCGTCAAAAGTAGTTTGCCACGTTTTAGCATGATTGCCCGGGTTCATGGGGTGAGATTTGTCTAGGTCTTTGCGGCGGATGCGTTTGCCTCCTTATTGCGTGGCGGGCCGGATCGGTAGTACCTGAAGAACTGCATGTCTGGTATGAGAATTTACCTTCAACTACGGATGCTTCTGAGGTATTCCCTGAACGGGATCAGGTAGAGAATGAAGAATACTATGTTTACATTATGAAAAAATTTTTTGCGTCTTTTTATGTTAAATCCAATAAAACAATTTTCATTAAACAACATTTACAACACATATCCTTACATGTAAAACTCATAAAATGACAATTTGGGTTTTATAGCACAATCGACGGCAGTAAAATTAATGAAGTGTTTTTTTATAGATTTCATGTAAATACAGATAAAAAAAGTTGGTAAGACTAGGAAAAATATATTTTTTTAAAAAAATGTTAAAACTTTATTATCTCCGTATTTTACTAAATGAGTTTTTCCTTTGAACAGACGATTTGTTGTAAGTAGGTAAACTATAACACAAATCTAATGACGAAACATTGCATGGGCAGAGATAGTATTATTATTGACGCGTAATGCTGCACTTACGAACTAACACTTACGAACCGAGACGCGAGCCGTACCACGAACTATGGAAAAAAAACGAAGCATTCGGAAGCACCATTTCACGCCGTGTGCGGTTGCTAAGTTCCTTTAATATAATTCGTGTTTCGGCTCGCAGCCTAATGTAACGTTGTAAGTCGTGCGTTATGCGTTATAGCTTGTATATCTACTATAAAACACCTGCATGCTCTTGATATTCAACCCCAATTGGTCCCACCCCACCCCAAGTGGTTTGCTACGTTTAGTGTTTTATCAGGGATGCCCGGGTTCACGGGGTTAAGTTTGTCTAGGTCTTGGCGGCGGATGCGTTTGTGCACCTTGCGTGGCGGGCCGGATCGAGAGAGACTGGTTGAGGGAGACCTTTTGACCTTTCCAGCCGAATCTCTCGGCCCATCGCCATGTGCCGCAATGGGATGGATGAATTCATACGTCCGTCCGATTCGTACCCACCCCTCATAGCGTTTTCCTTCTCAGAACTTGTTTTTTCCACATAGACTCCAGTGTGAAGGGGGGTGTAAAAAAATTGAAACGTAATAATTTGTTGATTTGTAGACATCCAAGTCAAGCCGCTGAAGATTTTAGTCTACCAACTAACTGCTTCCGACCGTCTGGAGTCAATGGGA
The DNA here is from genome assembly GCA_936435175.1 of Glyphotaelius pellucidus. Taxonomy (NCBI): domain Eukaryota; kingdom Metazoa; phylum Arthropoda; class Insecta; order Trichoptera; family Limnephilidae; genus Glyphotaelius; species Glyphotaelius pellucidus. The sequence continues at coordinate 25,664,516 of OW386538.1, read as the reverse complement.
CTACGGCAATCCAAATTGAGATACACCTGTGTTGTAGGGAGGGGAAGGAACTAGGTAAGGGGAAATTCTTGACCATTTTGATCTGATAGTTCAGTGGTGATCTTCCGCCAGGACGATACTGATAATATGATAGCGCTTTGGAATAATGATGACCAATGCATATGTATTTATTTAAAAAAAAACGGATTATACCGCACTCTATTAACATTTTGAGTTTATATACATAATGAACCATTAGGTAATAATAATGTAGGTATATTTTATTGAATTTTATTTGATTCAAGTGAATACGACTTCCCTTACACTATTGTTACATCACCAATATGAAGTCATAAATTTTATTTTAATCTCACTAATAAGTAATAAAGAATTGATCTTATAATCTGAGTCTGTAACTAAACCGTGACCAATTTACAACACAGACCCGCACATCACAGTTAACTGTAGCGAATCTTGACAACTTTAAATTGCGTGGAAAATACTTGAAAGTGTTTCAGTGCAAACAAAAGCGAAAAACGTCACAGTATTTTATTCCACATAAAAACTGTGGAACATTAAAAGTGGTGATCCAATCGACATTTTTTTATGAATCTCTTTTCAAGTAGACACCAATGCTTAATCAGTATAACCTGCAAAACAAAGAGCTATTATTAATTTCCGATAAAGGTAAGATATTAAATATTGAAGATTTCAACTGGAACAATTGACTTTCCACGCTAAAGAGTAGATATAAAAGGCATCCTGATTCACTTAACTCTATGTGTGATTAAAATATTATCTCTTTGTGATATTTTGAACATATTTAATAGGTTAAGGTTTCAACTGTACCATTTCCCGCAGTCCTCAATCCTAGATTCCCAATACTATGCGCCAAGGGGTTCCATGACAGCCGATCCGCCGACAATTGCCCCCCTGGCGTACTTATATACAATGTGCAATCGGTTTGGGGAAAATACGGTTTACCTAATTACACAAAATTTAACTAAGTGACCCCGAAGGGATGTGCAGAGAGAACGTACCGCCGAATAACAAAAAAAAACATATTTTCATTGAAATGCATCAAGAAAAAATCTGCTTCTCTAAATACTGTGTATACCGGCGCATAAGTACAAAAAATGGACACTGTTTATAAATTCGCTTGATATTCATACCAATTTATTATTAAAGGTATTTTTGAAGTCGATTTAACGTTTGATCTTGTTAAGTAATGCATAAAAATGTAAAATGTTATAAGAAATATCATTTTGGGGATCAACCGTCGGCGGATTAATTGTCGGCGGATCAATTGTTCGGTCACTGCGCCAAGTTATCTGATGCGCAGAGTAAATGATCGATGAATTAATTTATTAAGTGCTATCACAATCACATTCGCATATTATTGTCACCTGTCATCTGGGATGCTGTGGAGGGTCTTTTTGGGAAGAGGAAGGAATGAACATTGGTCTTGAAGAGACCCATGTTGTAGGAGGGAGGAAACACAGAAGCCGGCAAATCGTTCCGTAGCCGAGCTGTTGAACTCAAGAATGAGTCGAAAAAACGACCCGTTCCCATGTGACAAATGTCAACCATGTACATATGTTGGGCGCGCGTTTGGCGTGTCTCCCGACTATGAACCGGTGCCGAAGGGATCAATTATGCTAGTTCCTTAGAGCATCTTCCATTGAAATACCGGTAGAACATGGATAGCATTCCCACCCGACGCCTGTGCTCTAAAGATTGCATTCCTTTCGTTAAGGTGGGAGTGGTGTCTTAATTGTCTCGTAACGCTAACTTAACGCAAAAGATAACACAAAATACACAGAATCACCATTCTGGTTGAGTGAAGATGACATTTATTGAAGTATATGTCTGAAGGGCCGTAAACGACTATGCAAAGAGCACCATGCAGCTCGCGAGCTGTGGTCTCCCAACCCCTGGACTGGGTGACGGAAAACTCGAGACAATTTACACTACAATCGGTAGAGTTATCTGGCACAATGTGTAACCATTTATAACGCGTCCCATGTAGCGTTAAAGTTAATACCTAGCCTGTTTCAATACAAAATTATTGAACGTACTCTTCGATTTTTCATTTTAATCATATTATTTATCAACTCCTGCTGGGTGGATCTATCCGTTGTAATAACATTGATAACTAAGAATCGCTTTCAATGGTAAAGGCAGAAGTTATTTTATTGGCAGTTTGTATGAGAAGGGACATATTTATTTGATGTTCATTGCTTCAAGTGCACGTTATCATATACTGTATAACCGGCCATAAATACATTTCTTCTTCAATAAAATACACATTATTAATAACGTATTGAGCAATTTTATCTGATAAATTCTTTTGCTGAATTAAAATTGATGAATGAATTGAATTTCAATGCCAATTGAATAATTATCTTATTGTGACTTAATTGAAATGCTGTTAATTTGAACACCTTGGTGGCAAAGTGGGTGCCAGCCCGCGGGGTTTAAGGTTAAGAGGTCAAAAACCCGTAACACGTTGGATCGAAATAAGAAATGCAAATAAATAAGTTATCTTGAACATCGATTGAAACATTCGAGTAATGCAGTTTTAATTGTGAAATTCGAAACTGTGTGTGCATGCGTTGTAAATAAAAGTCATTGACACAAAGTTTCAGATGTCAGTTTCAATGTCGATTTTTCACAGTACTTCATTAAGTTTATTTTTAGTTTAATATATCATTGAAGAAGAAGATAACAATAATAATCTAAACGAAAATGGGAAAAAGAACAAGACAGAAAAATAAAAAAGGCAATGGCCGCAACTTTTTTTTTTACAATAACTCCACACAGGAGGCCCTGAGTGGATCTGGGATGCTGTGTGGAGGGTCTTTTTGAGGAGAGGAAGGAATGAACATTGGTCTTGAAGAGGCCCATGTTGTAGGAGGGAGGAAACACAGAAGCCGGCAAATCGTTCCATAGCCGAGCTGTTGAACTCAAGAACGAGTCGAAAAAACGACTCGTTCTCATGTGACAAATGCCAACCGTGTACATTGTTGGGCGTGCGTTTGGCGTATCTCCCGACAATGCACCGGTGCCTAAGGGATCGGTGCATAGTCGGGAGACACTAGGGCTAGTTCCTCAGAGCATCTTCCATTGAAATACCGGTAGAACATGGATAGCATTCCCACCCGACCGACGCCTGCGCTCTAAAGGTTGCAATCCGTTCGTTAAGGTGGGAGAATCTATCAAACGAACCGCCCGTTTCTCCATAGAGTCGAGCGTATTTTTCAAGTATTTTGGAGCTCCAGACCGGAGGTGGCTGCCAAATTCAACCGTGGGGCGCAACTGAGAACATTGATGGGAATAACCTTCAAAAGTTATAAAAAGAGAGCTTTTCTTATAAAAAAATATTATTAGTTGTTTAGTATCTACCCTGTGGTAAATAGACATTAGTATAATGAAACTGATCGTAAACTCTAGCGTAATCAAAGATATAAATTTAAATTCGAATATACATTTTTTTAAAATTATTAAACACATGATCAATGATTTGAATACGTGGAATTTTTTTTTTTAAATCCAAAAAATGTTTAAAACCGTGTTTGCAAATTGGCCACAATGTGGTCAAAACGCTTCAAACGATAATAAACTTTTTCTGATTTTCTGGATTCTTGGAACTAACTACACTACACAACATTCACTATCTTTCCAACATCCGCGTGAAGAGGATTATTGAATGCAGAATATGATATTATTAAGTATGTATATGAAGCAGAACAATTGCTCAAAATACATTTTAGGAAAACGTAGGCTGCATTCGCTTTTATTATTTGTTGTCTCCTTATATTGAAAAATAAATTATTGACTCTAAGCGAGAGTGGTTTAGACTTTAGAGGACAATAATCTACCCACAGCCGACTAATGGCCGATTTCCTTTTCATTCGTGCATCAATTCATAATCAATTTAATTTACCCCCTAGTCGAAGAATCCCATTAATTATTTTATTTTTATTTACCGAATGAATTGTTTGGATTCTTCAGCACATCGAAGTGCTGTCGCTAAGTAAACTTTACTGTAAAAGTAGTCTAATCACTCTATTTATTTAATATGCTTACCGTGAAACAACACAAAACAACCGCTTGGTATTTGCAAATTTATATGACTTGATCACGTGACACTTCAAAATTCGTCGCGCGCTACGTCGTTGGTCTTGGAAAATCGACAATCTGCGTAGCGTAATGATTAACGATATATCTTTATAGGTGGCGAGATAACTCAGAATCATGCAACTTCAACGCCTGCTTTGAAAATTAATTGAAAGTTATGATAAAATTGGGTAAATTGTTATGTTAGTTTTAAATTTTTGATGAACTTTCAATGAACTTTCAAATGGGTATCGAAATGCCACTTCTTTGAGTTGCCATGGAATCCTTTATACTAATTTGTAGAACTAAGTAGGTGCCTTATTTTGTTTTGAAGCTTCACAAAATTACCATTTGCTGTTTAACCAAACAATTTATTTTATCTAATAAAAATGTAGCACTAGATTTCAGATAAACACAGAAGCAATACTGGAAAGTACGCATGCGATATCGTGGTAATGATGAAATTCACATTAATAAGTTAAAAGTACTGACCTACGTGGTCGAACTCGACGATTGACTCGAAATTGAAAGTAATAAAGTAATTAGGTTCTTACACTTTAAAAATTTAGCTGAATAGCATATAATAAAATCAAAAAATTTGCAGGTATTAAACAAACTACAATCAATATATTACGAAACTCGTTTTACAGATGTCGTGTCGTCAAATTGGGTTTAGTGCTTGATGAATTATTGAACATTCCAAATTGTTTAAAGTTTTTCACATTTGACTTGAAACAACAGTTCACCGATCTTCATTAAAGTTTACCTTTCTACTAGTTTCGGGTAAAATTATTGATCGGAACAGATCGATATCTGCCATAAGCCAGAGTGCAATGTAACTGGGAATCGAAGGCCGTGACTCAGACAAATCGGTTCGGTCAATGGACGAAAACACTGAATTTATCCATTTCTTTTGTTACATAACTCATTGCGTATATACCAATCTGTCTAAACACCTCTCATAATGTTTAAATACTTTAGCTTATCTAGTTATAAGATAATTATTAAATATATAGCGTTCACTACTGCAGGTGTTAACCTAAATGTAAGATTAAGGTAAGTAGTCAAGTATTTCAAGTAATTTGAACAATTCATCAATTTTCAAAGTAAATATTCAAGTTTTGTTACTATCCAATATAGACAACTTGACCACGATGAGATAATAACAGAACTTGAATATATCTATCACGGAACTTTTATTTTAGCTTTGAAAATTGAGGTTTTTTTCAGTTTTTTTCACAGAAAAAAATATTGTATACTTAGCTGAAGTCCGTATTGTTAAGAGAACTTTACGGTAGAATTTTTAGGAATCAGGTGTTGACAGGAATTTTCCTCTTATTTTGAACGTCAAGAAATATATAGTCACATATTTTTGATACGCCAAATTTCAGTTATAAAATTAATGTTTCAAAATAAGAAGGTTTAGGTAGAATAACAATTTATATTAACTACACATATGACGTATGAATTATGAACCCATCCCTCCAACTGCATTGCAAGGCGTTGGCTCGAGGAAATCCAGCCGGAGAGGTCAAATGGTCTCCGGCCTCTCCCGATCCGGGCTGTCATGCGGCTGGTCTGCAGACGCGTCCGCCACCAAGATCTGGACAAACCTCACCCCATTTACACAGGTACCTATCACATTTCAGGAGGCGGTTATGGGTACCGCTGCCCCAGGAACCATTTATTGGATACCTCTGCCTTAGCTCACCCCAAATGGTTCGCTACGTTTGGTGGGGTGAGTTTTGTCCGGGTTTTGGCGGCGGATGTGTCTGCCCAACAGCTGCGTGGCAGGCCGGATCGGGAGATAATGGTTGAGAGAGTCCCATTGAATTCTCCAGCCGTACTGTCTCGGAACATCGCCTTCCACCGCAGTGGGAGAAAGGGATTCATACGTCACTTCTGGACACACCTTCCCCCAGATTCGTACCCACCCCTCATACCCTTTTCCTTCCCAGAACTTCCTCTCCTCCCTTTCCTGAAAGGACCCTCCACGCAGATGGATCTCCTCCACCTCCACAAGATCCCCAGAGATGACATAGGCCCTGAGGAGAATTATTTTCCTCAGGGCTTCCTGCGTGGAGCTAATGTAAAAAAACTCTGTTTAGTCACCAAAAGTATCTTGCCACTTGTGGTGTCCATGACAAAGGTGTCAATAAATTAATGTTTCGGACAGCGTTACAGTGCCCATCATCACACAACACATCTGCCCTGATGATGGACACTATAACGCTGTCCGAAACGTTGGCTAAAGAAGGAGGTAGCACAACACGGCGTTACACCTCAAAAACAAATATCGAAAATTAATGATATTGTTTCAATATTACGCCGCCTCAATTCTTATTTGTCCAAACGACCATTAAAAAAATAGGAGAAGGTTGTTTTTCATTATTTCTATGAAATATTATGAAAGGTGTTTAAGATAAAGCTATTTTCGTAAAGGTCAAGGTCTCATTAGTTTAAATAATTCTTAGTTAAGTGATTAACTATAATTTTTTAATATTTTCATTTTCATTTCAAAGTGGAGATTGAACAAAAATTAGTATGGTCGTTTGGACAATTAAGAACTAAGGCGACAAATAATTAATAATATAAAAGCTGAGTGTTAAGTACAAAAGAGTAAAGAGTACTCCTGTTAGATCTTTTAGTTTTGTCATGAATTACCCTTTGAATAAGCAAAAGAAATAAAAGCCCAATTCACCGATTAATCACACAGGTACTTTTTAGGAATTCATTAAGTGTAATTAATCGCTCCAGTTTTTGACATTAAGCTCCCATAAAATTGGTAAGATTATTTATGCGACGAGTTGGAATTTAATAGGAAGTTATTTATGAAAACGAAATACACGTACTTTGTGAGCGCGTTTATAAATTTTTATTTTTTTATTCTTTATTTTAATCACCCGCTAAACTGCCAAAGCAGTTTGTCAGCAGGTCAATTTAACAATATTAATATAACACTAAAGCACAAATATAACAAGAAACCACAATATGTAACATAGATACAGAAGAATAACTTTTAAGTAATGACAATACAAAGGCATAAAATATACAGACTGACAGATATAACACAGGCAAATTACTGATTGTAGTAATTATACATAAGATTACAGACAATATCAATATAAAAAGTTTTGATCCATTAGCCATTATATTCGTTAAATTATTTGTTTATGAGCGTGTGTACATTCATACACAATATGTGTATAAGGTAATAACGTATGCATGCATGAGGTTCCATGCCAACTGAGAATAAAGTCAACTCAACACCTCCTTGAAAATTCATTAAAAACTATGAAAAAAATAATTTTAAATTAGTCGATAACCCAAACCTAACGTAACCTATTTAACAAATTTTTATATATTTTTTTTATCACTCTATCTGAGATGGTTCTGTGCTGGTTTCATTCCGAGTTGTCCGGTCACCCATGCATGCATGTATATATAAATGTATATATGAATGTAAAATGTAGGTACGTAAACATATACGTAAATGAGTATATATGTATTTACTAATCTTTAAATTAAAAATTAAAAAAACAATATTTTAGGCACTTGTAATTTAAACTAACGTTTCACAAAAGTGTTTTGATGAACGGTGTGCTTTTTTACATTATCTCCACACAGGACGCCTTGAGGAAAATGATTCCCCTCTGCTGTTTGTAGGGTACCTTTAGGAAAGGAAGGAGAGGAAGTTCTGGGGAGGAGAAGGGTATTAATTGTGTATGGGAATCTGGGGGTCAGCGTATCCAGGAGTAACGGACGTATGAATTCATCCCTCACACTGCGGTGCTATTCCGAAGGAGTACGGCTGGAGAAATCACAGGGACTCCCTCAACCATTCTCTCCCGATCCGTACTCTTCTTTTATGAAACCAGTTATTTAAGAAGAAGCTTTTTAAAAGCACATTGAATAATAAAATAATAATATTTCTTAAGTAGTGCTGTGCCCAGTAGCGTAGCAAGGTTGGACGATCCGCCCCGGGTCCGCCCCCTACCCCGTTCCACCCCTTATCCCATTCCGCCCCTCCGTTGTGGTAAATATTCTGTTAGAACCCGTGCCACGCTATCCCATTACATCCACCCCATCCCATTATCCGCCCCGGGTACCACCGTGCTAGCTACGCCACTGGCTGTGACAATAACCTGCAGTTATAATCAAGGTAAGGCTGCTTATACACACGCGAGCCGAACCTTCTAGCCAATTAATTACGCGAAAAGTACGATGCTACAAACGGTGACCGGACAACTCAGAATGAAATCAACTCAGAACCGCCCCAGAAAAGTCATTAAGAGCGATGAAAAAAATATATGAAAATTTGGTTAAATAGGTTACGTTAGGTTAGGGTTATGGGCTATTTTAAAGTATTTTTTTCATAACTTTTAATGGTTTTTCAAAGAGGTGTTGCGTTGACTTTATTCTCAGTTGGCATGGAACCGCTACGAACAAAGGCGCTTCCGCTTGCTTCATTCCTTTCCCATGGTTTCGTGGTTCGGCTCGGATCTCGGTGCACAAATGTATTCGCAGCAAAAGAAACATACAAAATCGGCCGCATTGAAAGCAATTTAAATAAATCACATACATTTGTGAGATGTCTCATTATTTTTTGATTTCTCGAACAATATCAGGACTGTCACCGGTGCGCTACACATTTACATTTTTAACATGTCAGACGGAAGCGAACCCTCGTATTACCGATAATGACTTGGTAACCGGTTTTGATTTTTCTGTGCGACTTATTTTTAGCGACAGCCTTATTAATCATTGCCGAATCTGGTCTACTATAAAAGTGCTAGTGAAATGGTGGAATATAAAAGAATTGAAGAGGTTCTGTTACATTTGATGAGAGGAGAGTTACATTGCTATCCGTAGCTGTATTTTATGAGCGACTACTGTGAACAATAACCCTGAAAAGGTATTCACAATTTATTTGATTACAGAAGTGCGTACATTATAATTTAGTAATTAAAAAAAACACAACACAGCCGAACTGTTGAGAGTTTTCAGTACTAAATGATAACATGCGCACTTCTCTGATAAAATTTCATTCAAAATTATTTGACAACTTTTTTCTTTACAAGTTATCCATATAACTTTTGGGGTAACTTTACACATTCATTTCAAGAATCCTGATTTAATCTTAATTAAACCAACTCTAGAGGCAAAATAGAGGGTCGCCGAGGGCCAGGTAGGAGACAAATGTCTTGGCTGCTAAATGTACGAGAGTGGACCGGTATTAGAAGTATGGAGGATCTATTCCAGGCAGCGCAAGGCAGGCAGAGATACATTTTTCAGAGTGATGTCCAACGTCGGGAGGACCTAATAGGGCACACGAAGAAGAAGAAGACGAAGATATCAACGCTTAGTCCATATTCCTGAGAAAATATTTTTGTCATGTGGTAACGCGTATCGCGGAGTGCGACACCTACTGCAGACATCCTAAATAATCATGTCAGTCTCGCAGTGCGCGACATGCGGCTGGTAAGGGTTAAATGAAAAAATAAATAATTATTTGTTATTAAAAATAAATCATTATCTAACATCATTTAGTTCTGTAATTGAAGCAATGGAATGATTACATAAATTATGTATGTACGGAGGAAAGTTATTAGTTTTTAGTTTTCGTTGCAGACTTAACCATGATTTGATGTCAGCAAATTTATTAAGTCTCAAAGGGATTAAAAAGATTTTCTGCATCCAACAGTTCGATAAGCTAGGTGCCAGAATCAGTCTACTCCAAAAATGGAATCCGCCTATAATTAATGCGAGCACTTTTTGATATGGAACTCTTTAATTGGTCTTTCATCTTTGGAACTGGGAATCTAGTCAACCTTTAAAGTGCCTTTTTAAAATGTCGATTGCTCTTGAAATATGAATCTGTCGAATAAGAAAGAGGGAGGTAGCAGAGATGTTGTTAATCATTCGACCAATTAATTGTCCGCCCTCGTTTTTAATAATTGGTTTTGAGTAATGAAGAGCTCCAATCATAAAATAGATCGAGGAAAATAGGTTATCAACTAAAAGGTTATCTACCTGCCTGTGGTCAATACTCAAACACAATTTAATATATATTTGTTAATTTAAATATGTTTGTCAAGATCAAGGACGAAATCAGCAGCAAATCAAATCAAATCAACAGATCATGACAAAAATAACAGTAAGAAGTAAGAAGACATATTAGTGACTTCAGTTCTAAAGGAGACAAAATGATAAAAATAATAAATGGATAATTTGTAGAGCGCCGTTTTTGTGAAAAAAACATCTCAAGGGCGCTGTCCAATTTATTATGTATTCCTTTAATTTTATTTTTTTACAAATAGATACAGAATGTCAAAGCAATTAATTCCAATTACGAACATAATATGTTTGGATGATTGATTCATGATTCTTTAAAGGATCCACTCAAAACAACATTTAGAACTGGTATGTTTTTAGGTTTTCACGGCCAAAAAGTATTTTTATTATTGTTTTTGGGGTGTTATGCCGTGTTTCGCTACCTCCTTCTTTAGCCAAAGTTTCGGACAGCGTTACAGTGTCCATCATCAGGGCAGATGAGCCAAAAAAAAAAACATTCAGAACTGTCCAGATGTAAAAATATGTTTGAATTTATATTGCATACTTAATTTTAATATTGAAAAGCTTTTATCATTGTTTTTAAATAGTTTGGGGAGGCGATAATGGGTTTCGCCGCCCAGGAAACCATTTATTGGATAACCAACACCCTTGTCGTAGGTCACCCCAAGTAGTTCGCTACGTTTGGCGATGTATCAGGGGTGCTCGGGTTCATGGAGTGAAATTTGTCTATGTCTTGCCTGGTTGGGGGAGACCTTTTGAACTCTCCAGCCAGACTCTCTCGACCCATCGCCTTGCACCACAGTGGGAGAAATGGATTCATACACCCGTCTCTTCCACCCAGATTCCTACCCACCCTCATACCTTTTTCCTTCCCTAAACTTCCTCCTTCCTTTCCCTAAAATGACCCTCCACAAAGCATCTCCAAGATGACCGTCGAAATGATTTTTTATATATTTGTTCAAATTAGAGCATTAAAAAATTGCATTGCTAGTACCATTATTTTTAACACTATAAGATAATATTATAATATTAATTAGTTCAAAACTCATTCCGGAAAGGTGACATATAAAATAAAATTTTAAAAAAATTGTAAAACGGGCGTACAAAGTTGAAACTGAAGATACAAAAACAATATTTTTTAAATATGTATTGGGTACCATAGACAATTAATAATGAAATTAGTTTTTAAGTAGTATTATTTTCTTGTTATAGTTATCTAATTTCTTAAATTATTTGCATTCCAAAACCGAAAGTACAAAATATTTTCGAAGGTTGTCAGCAAAATTGACGTTACGAAAAAGAGTTTTCCAAATTGATCTCCTAAGGAAATAAAGCCAACAAAATACGAATGACATCCAATAATTATACATCCTTCAATCAAAACACGATACCTTATAATTATTTTAACACAGATGTCAGAAAGGATTTTTTACCAACTCGATATTTCAGTCACCTTCCGCCCACTTGCAATTGCTATTCAAATTTATTGAAGTTCCCACGGAAATACGAAGTGTGATTTATGTTTATTGAACACTGTTTTATTATTTATTTGTGTTTTTTTCTTTAATAATACAACATTACCGGCGTAGAATGGCCTTTAAAAAGTGCTCATCTTCGCGTTTTTTCCCAACCTAAAAAATACATCAACAACTTTGTATGATGTGTATATTATATTATTGTTATAATTAATTGATAGTTATTGTTGAACAATACAACAACAATGTTCATTGGATGTGTCTTATGTCAGGGTTTTCATTATGGAAGCTGCGGTCCACGTAACATGAAGGTATTGTGTAAGATTAAAGAATCAACAACCTCTAAAGTTTAAGGTTGGGGTACCTGCTTTATAATCTCATGTGGCAGTGTGCAGGGTGGTCACAACGAAAACATTAATTGTACAATTTAATTATTGAATTTTGGGCAAACATATGGCTAAAAACATTCATGTATCCTATGTAACTTAGCATTTTTTAAGCATCAGAAATTCTCGAATGGTGAGACATTTCACTTTGAAATTTGCACAGCTTTTTCTTTCGGGAATTTGAAGGTCAAAATTACTATCCTCAACTCCACACGTCGTTTCACCATTAACTTTGTAGCTTTGAATTATAAATTAATCTGCAAAATTAAATAAATGAAAATTTTTGTATTTTAATTTTTCAATATGGGCGTTACGTTGGTAGCTCGGGCGACTTCCAATTTTGAAATAGAAAATTAAAATAATTTTCTTTTAAACTATTATATTATTCGTGGTTCGGTAGGTACCTACTTTATTGCTTATAATCAGTTCCAATTTTGAAAATGACACTTAAATTCAAAGCAAATTTGAGTTCATTGAACGTAAAAAAATAAGAGTGTGCTTTAGACCACACGACTGAAGTAAAACTTCTTAATGCTTCGTTCGCCACGCCCGATCACACTTTTCGTAACGCTCTCGTCACGCATTCACCAGCTTACTCCCCAAGTCAAGCTTGCGTAAAGAAGTTCTACTTCAACTTAAAATCACGCAGGATTAACCGTTACACATCATGGGCAACCGAAATTAGTACGTTTGATGAAATGCATAAAAATAATAATTAATTTGAAAACAATATAGAAGTAAAATGATGAAGCCATCTGACGTTTGAAGGATTGCCACTCAAAGCAGGCAGCAAACCGGTCCAAAATACAACCTTGTATTGCTATTAAAATGTTTCCAGCCAACCTGCATTCACTTCTACCTACTTCTCCATAGCAAATAGCTCCGGACGCCATTATAATACGCCGACAATTATGATTGTAATACGAATTGAGTAGTTTAAGTATCGTAATCGATGTCGTAAAAATGTCATATGTACACGTATTCGTCCTTGAAGGTATAATATAACGTGTATCTACGCCTCAGAATTTGGTGATAGATACTAGGAGTACTACTAATCGTAATGTTAATAAATTAATTCATATGATTTTTAATTCTTCTTCTTCTTCGTGTGCCCTATCGGGTCCCCCCGACGTTGGCGATCACTCTGGAAAATGTCTCTCTACATTGTGCTGCCCGGAATAGCTTCTCCGCACTTCTAATGCCGGTCCACTCTCGTATATTTCGTAGCCAAGACATTTGTCTCCTACCAGGCCCTCGGCGACCTTCTATTTTTCCTTTCAATATTAATTGGAGCAAGTGATACTTTTCCCCTCGAAGTACGTGACCCAGATATGAAATTTTCCTGACTTTTATTGATGTGAGCAGTTCTCTATCTGCTCTAGCCCGCCTGAGACTTTCTATGTTAGTGATCATGTCGGTCCATGGAACCTTGAGTATTCTCCGGTGAAGCCACATCTCAAAAGCCTCTAACCTGTTCATAGTATTTACTTTCAAGGTCCATGTCTCACATCCATACAGCAAGACTGACCACACATAACACTTTTACATTCTCTGCCTTAATTTTAAATTGAGGTTGTCATTGCAGAAGAGGGATTTCATTTTTTTGAACGCAGTTCTTGCTGCCTCAATTCTGCTGCCGAGGTATCTAAATCTTGCCACCTTTTCGACATTGCAACCATTTAATTATGATTTTAAAATCAATCAATTTTAATTATGATTTTAAAATCAATGGCAATGTGCGATTTATTATTGAAGTAGCTAAATCAATGTATATTTATTTAACGCCATAAAAAGGCTTTTACAATGATACTTAAGCTTGTAAGTAACAGTGGCACAGAGGAGGGTATCAGTAGTATTACAGAAGTGGACAAAATAAGAATGAATGAACCAAAAATAATATGTAAGAGATACTCGTACAGTTATTTTTTTTATATATTATTAGATAAGGGTTTCATTTACTTTAAATTTAGATTGATAAAAGAAACACCAACCACACAAATGTACAACACTCAACTATTTTAAGTGTGTGCCCGAAATCAACAGGACTACGGTATCCCGAATTGAGATATTTCGTGAAGCTGAGGTGATTAGGGAATTATGTTCCCGGAGCCAATATAACTGTCATCCTAAATTGGGGTATGTCGTGAAGCTGAAGGGATTAGGGAATAACGTGTCTGGAGTCAATATTATTATGGCATCCCCGATTGGGGTATTTCGTGAAGTTGAAGGGATTAGGGAATTACGTGAAGTTGAAGGGATTAGGGAATTACGTGCCTGGAGTCAATAGGATTATGGCATCTCCGATTGGGGTATTTTGTGAAGTTGAAGGGATTAGGGAATTACGTGCCTGGAGTCAAAAGGATTATGGCTTCCCCGATTGGGGTATTTCGTGAAGCTGAAGGGATTAGGGAATTACGTGCCTGGAGCCAATAGGATTATGGCATCCCCGATTGGGGTATTTCGTGAAATTGAAGGGATTAGGGAATTGCGTGAAGTTGAAAGGATTAGAGAATTACGTGCCTGGAGTCAATACGATTTTGGCATCTCCGATTGGGGTATTTTGTGAAGTTGAAGGGATTAGGGAATTACGTGCCTGGAGTCAATAGGATTATGGCTTCCCCGATTGGGGTATTTCGTGAAGCTGAAGGGATTAGGGAATTACGTGCCTGGAGCCAACAGGATTATGGCTTCCCCGATTGGGGTATTTCGTGAAGCTGAAGGGATTAGGGAATTACGTGCCTGGAGCCAATAGGATTATGGCATCCCCGATTGGGGTATTTCGTGAAGTTGAAGGGATTAGGGAATTGCGTGAAGTTGAAGGGATTAGGGAATTACGAGCCTGGAGTCAATAGGATTATGGCTTCCCCGATTGGGGTATTTCGTGAAGCTGAAGGGATTAGGGAATTACGTGCCTGGAGTCAATAGGATTATGGCTTCCCCGATTGGGGTATTTCGTGAAGCTGAAGGGATTAGGGAATTACGTGCCTGGAGCCAATAGGATTATGGCATCCCCGATTGGAGTATTTCGTGAAGCTGAAGGGATTAGTGAATTACGTGCCTGGAGTCAATAGGATTATGGCATCACCGATTGGGGTATTTCGTGAAGCTGAAGGGATTAGGGAATTACGTGCCTGGAGTCAATAGGATTATGGCATCCCCGATTGAGGTATGTTATGAATATGCAGGAATTAGGGAATTATGTGCTCGGAGCTAATAGGACTACGGCTGATATTAATAATATTATAATATTTCGTGATGCTAAAGGTATTTAGGAAGTCAATGAGGAAGAGGAAGGCAGCGAAGCATCTGGCATCCCCGTCAATACAAAACGATGAAAATAAAGTAAAAAGCAAACTACCCAAAATCGCGTTAAAATAAAAGGTTTATATTCTGAATAAAGTAGTTTGAAGTTCACGAAACAGATATGTTTAGAAAGTAACTAATTATTTCAGTTTTTCTGATGAATGTCAGAGGTATAAATACGATAAATCAGAAAAAAACGAAGTTTGGTGGTTTTTTGTCATTGATTAACATTATTACCACATTCAAGGTAAAGAAGAAGGTTTGGAAAACCAAACGTTGGATTCCAGAATTTAATTTTTTTCCGCGAAACATAACTTTTTTCTCGATGAATTGTGTACTATGTTGTGGAAAGTAAGCAACGACGCAAACATTAGGTTGTGCATGAAGTAAATTGACCATGGAGAAATTTCCAAAAATACAGTGGTCGTGGAACATTGAAATAAACGGTTAATCGCAGAATTGTGAAGATAGGAAAGCTTATATTGCTCTATTTCGTTTGTTAATAATTTTTGGAAAAAAAATAAAAGAAAAACAATTTCAAAATCAACAGATAAAAACTCCACCCATACCATTTTTCTTTATATTTGTTAATTTCTTTCAGCATCGATACATATGCAGAATATAACCAATATTGCTCTCACAACTCCGGCGAATAATTAGCGGTCCGTAGCGGCCGCCAATGTCAGTACGCCCTTTCACCCGCTTCGGCTCACCACTCCACATGAATGTGGGTAGGAGGCACCTAGCCACAGAGCCTAACTAACTTATTAACTAACACTTACGCGTCTAGTCTTGCCATATTGTAGATCCAACCAATTTTTTACCGTGTGTGACATTTAGCCACGTTTGGCAAACTTGCGTGCGTGGTGGACATTACTTTATTTTTAAAAACTCATGTGATTCATTCTTACTCCCATTTTAAAAATCGTTCTATTTTTAAGAGTTGATAATTAGTTTTAGATGTATCAGTTATTTCGTACCTACACTTTTTTGCGTGTCTGCATCGATATGCTCAAAATTGTATTGAACATGTCTTGATATTATCCTTCTGAAACTAATCTAACGTACATAAACCCATGATATTATCCTTTTGAAACTAATCTAACCTACATAAACCCATGATATTATCCTTCTGAAACTAATCTAACCTACATAAACCCATGATATTATCCTTCTGAAACTAATCTAACCTACATAAACCCATGATATTATCCTTCTGAAACTAATCTAACCTACATAAACTAATCTAACCTACATAAATCTAATAATTTTTGGTGCACGTGTAGCTTTATTGACTTATTGCCAGCATATTTAGATTTATTATTTTTCCCTGTCAATATCGGTTTGGTTGTCAACAATGAAACCGTGCTCAGGATATCGATATAAATTCATCGGAAGTTTCGCCTATCGATCTGCAGATGGTATTGTAAAGTTAACGATTTCACTGTGCTCGAGCTCCGGATAGAATATATGAGGGTGTCGGCTAAATGGGGCAATAAAAAAAGAAGAGCAAAGCGTTTTGGTTAGATTAGTTGAGGAGCATATTATATATAATATTATGATGCTATCGCGATACAAGTCAATAAAGCTACACGTGCACTAACAATTATAAGATAGGTACGCTCTTTTAATTGAAGATTTGTTTGTCTTGCCAAGTACCTAGGTGTATATTATTTAGCCATTCGAGTTATTTATTTAAATCTTTTGATAGTGAGCCATATTTCACAAGATTGGTGTAAATATGTTTTTTAACTTTATGTGAATCATGCTCTTAGTCTCATTTTCCCAAATCGTTCTGTTTTATTAGTTGATGATATTATGGTGTTCTGTTTAATTTGATTGATGTTTTTTGCACCCACTCAAACAATACTACAATGTTCAAAGGACCACCGAAGTGAATTAATTTGATTAAAAAGGTGCTGCGTGGGATTGGTAAAAAGTTCATAAGGATAGCAGATCAATTTAACACGATCACTTCACTTGTCAATGTGGGACATAATGGATAGAAAGAGCAAGTGAATCATTCACTGGACGTATTGAAGACATATTTTTTGTGTAAGTGCTTCGGTAAACTTTTTCTTCTTAATTTTCTAAGTCCTTTCCTCTTGGAGGACGGCCACCATCAGAGCATCTATGATCTGTAACCAAGTGGTTCATTCATCTCTGGTTCAATCCTTTGCAAAATCATCCATCATTGTAGAAACAAGATATTCAGCTTAATTTGATAAGTTATTATCGTAACCGGGGAATTTCCGATTTCTTAAAAAATCATTAAAGGCAGCCTGGAATAATTCAGTGGAACGCAGTCATGCACGATTCAAACTCAAACATTTTGTTAGACATTTTTTACGTCTTCAAACCATCTTTTCTTATCATAACAACAATCAACCTATCAGTTGAAAAAAACTTTTTTATTTGTGGTTACTCATAATTTCAGTCATTTTGCAATTTTTGGCTCCTCGATGCAGAAATTCTAAATTAGTTACCTCATTGGGCAGGATGTTTTGAGGTCGAGTTATCTGCATTGCAAAGGCTTTTCTATCTTCAATTTAAATGCTTGGTTTATTGTCCACATTTCTATGCCACACTTGCTTTACAAGACCGTATTGAAATTTTCAAATTATTCATAGTTTTTTATTAATTACTACATATTTTGACATTCTAAGAAGATAATCATACCTAAATAGATACAGAATATTGTGTTAGTCCTCCTTACTAGGATATCCTGTGTTGAGGCAAACTAGGTTTTGGATATGGAGGGTTTTCAACGACCTCTATGATGATGATTTTTAATACACTAGTCAGATATTTATTTTGATAATTCCTTAAGCTATGATTTGCTGAAGTTACTATAGTTATTAATAAATTGATTTTATTTCTTTGATACTAGGTTGGAGTTAGTAGTATGACTTTACTTGGCTCACATCAATATCTATATAAGTTATGACTTTTATATTGCATTTTAATTTGAGTTGCTTTGCCGATATTAATTTATAAACACCAATTTGATCTATAACCTATCACGTAGGTACCTTCTTCATACAAATTGAATGTCAGAAAAGGCTTTGTTTAGAAATAAGCGAATTCCTAGTAAACACCGCGGAGCTGATTCAACCCACAAGTTTCACAATTGCCCGTGATAAGGTCTTCATTCTTCAGGCATAGTCATATTTTGAAATAGACAACAATGAGTGGTGATCTTTAAAGAATATAAGAAAACTAAACTCATTATTAAACTGCCATAAATAAGTCTAGCAAAAACCTTGTTATATCTTTTTGTAACGATGACAGAGTGTTAAGCTGCTTGGCTCTAGACCTGGTCACGGATTCGATTTTCTAACTAGTAACTTACTAGCCTCAGGCCATTTCTCTGCAGGGGTAGTCAGAGAAGATGGACTGCTATGCAAATCTGTTTTAGCACACACTCCTTGCTATATTCATACTGCATCGTCTTATAGGTACCTAAATACATGTACCTAGTTTTGACCTGACCCGACATATAGTATTTGATTCAATAATTAATTGTGCTATGTCTTCCTCGCTCGTCCCTGACTTTTCCTTCCATTCATATGTTAAGTTATTCAGTTATTTCCAAGTTTAATATACCGATATATTTGTAAGTGTAAGATAGTATGTATTTGCACTTCGTTTTAGAATGGGACATATTCAATATCGCCATTCAGAAACGAGACGTAGCTTAAAAAATGATTTTATCCATTAAATAAAAACAAATCACTTTGCTGAACACCACTTATTATTGACGTATTCAAAATCAATGGTATCTTTGTCGGATAAAAATAACATTAACAAAAATAATAAAAGACATACAAGTATAGACAACATTTTAATATTTTGTACTGGTACGCAGACAATTATTTTTTTTTCTTAAATTTCATTAATAAACTGAACAAAAAATAAATTTGCCTTCGAAATTGGAAAAAAATTGAATTTATCATTTTTCGCCAAGAAACATATACAGGTGTTGTTGTACATAAAACATCGAACCTGCCTCACAGTATTTCTCAAATAGTAATATTATAATGCTTTGTGCAGTTTGCATTTTCCGCAAATCCGCAGAAGGTTTTTGAATGTAAAAAAGGCAGAGTTTGATTTTAATGGTGAAATTTTTTTTTTTAAAATCATCTAGGTACATTAAAAAAACACATTTTTAATTCATGTTTTTATTTTTATTTAAAATAAATTTATTTAAGATCATCTACATTAAAAAACATATTTCCACTGTATTCCTACATGGTAACTTGGTAGTAGAACAATTATTAATATTCGTGCAAGATCAAAAATAATATTTAAAAGAATTAAAACACTTTGTATTTAAACCACGAATTTATTATTTTGTATATCTACCGGTTTCGCTTCGACCAAGCTTCATCAGGATATAATATAATAATAACTAACTCTTATATTATATCCTGATGAAGCTTGGTCGAAGCGAAACCGGTAGATATACAAAATAATAAATTCGTGGTTTAAATACAAAGTGTTTTAATTCTTTTAAATATAATGTCTAACCACAAAGTAATTGCTTCTTACGAAAAAAAAAAAAAAAAAAAAAAAAAAAAAAAAAAAAAAAAAATCAAAAATAATAATTGAAAGGTACATATTTGGCCCATCTCATGACAAACGGGAAATCCTATTTCAAATTCAAGGTGATGCTAAGATTTGCATTCGCTCAATGCAAATCAACTGTTACAAATATCATTACATCAGAATGCGGCAAGAGGTAAATCATTGGCGAAATATTGTCAAGAATAAATAAAGGTATGATAACAATAAAAATTAGAAAACAAAGTACTTTGTCGTGAGGTTTTCTCCGGTATGGCATGGAGACTTGGACACTAATGACTAATGACTAAACCAAGTATTGACATTTTTTTTAAAGAAACTGACAATATTTGAAAATCTTCTACTACCACCACACTAAACGGAAAATGTTGCTTGATGATGGAGGACTTAGCTAGCCGATGAATTGAACACAGAAGTTTTCTGTTCAATTCCTCGCGTTTGGGTTCCACCCAGACGTCTGTGACAGAACGTCTGGGTGATCACCCAGACGTGATGCCAACTCAGCCACTGACCGCTCTATGGAAGATGGAGGCTTTTATTGCAAGCTATATTGAATCTTTATTGGCGCAGTCTTAAAATACCCTGTAGATACTGATATGGTAACTATTTTTGAAGTTCTTAACCTTACGGTAAATAAAAATGATGAAAATTTCACTAGAAGTACAAGAAATAATCACAAATATTTCAGTCACATCATAAAATACTATAAAATAAAGATTATTCTAGGAAAAATTAGTGGGAGGTGTGGTAGAGAACGAAATGAAGACAATAAAACTTTTAGTTAGACGTTTGTTGAAATCTGGACGCAAAGAGGCATATGAAGAATTACCGCAACAGTTATCTAAATTACGAGGCATATTTTGAAGGTAAGTGTACTAGATTTTTGTATTTTTTTAGAAAAAGTGCATTTGAAAAAACGATGGGATATTATTGATACACTTGTTGACTATTTTTTTACATAATTTCATCCCATTCAACGCATGTGGTGAGCCGTGGCACAAGCTTCTTTATTCCCTTCTCACAGAACTCTCCCATCAGCACCTTCCCCCGCTTCAGTACCTCTTTCTGAAACTACTCTTCAGTTGAAAATTTAATTCCACCCATGTGCGTCTTCAGGGAGGTGAAAAGATTATAATCTGAAGGCGCCAAATCAGGGGTATACGGAGAGTGGTTCAAAACATCCCAACCAAATGAGTCCTTGGTAGCTAAGGCTATGTGAGGACGGGCGTTGTCGTTGAATAAGCACACTCCTCTCGGCATCGTTCCCTCCTTTTGTTTTGAATGCTTCTTTTGAGTTTTTTGGGGTCTTGCAATATCGTTATGCATTGATGGTCTCCCCCTGAGGTAGAAATTCGACCAAAATGATGCCTTTTCGGTCCCAAAACACTGAGGATATGATTTTTTGCCCGAAATTGTGGTTTTGAATTTTTTGGCAGATTGAATGAAGAATTGGTATAACGCCACTATGACGATTGTTTTTTATTTATTTATTTATTTTTTTATCTCAGGCGTTTAATGAGTCACCCGCGTTTCACCTCCAGCCAAAATAGAGCTCAGAAAATTCTCACCATCCAATTTAGATCTCTCAAGAAACTCACAAAAAACGGGATTGAGGGGATTTCTTACCGACAACGTGAGTTTACGTACTACCATGTTCCTGCGATGCTCGCTCTAATCAGAAGATCTCCCTCTACTTAAACAGTAGAGGGAGATCTTCCAGCCAAGAAGTTATCTTCTAGAAGTATTGCCAACCTTCAAAAAACAAAAAAACACAGCCCGTTATGGTCACGGTACACTTACTTTCTGGATATCCCTCGTGTTAACAAATCTTTCCATTCAAATACAATCAATTACAATTGTTAAAATGTATTTCTGATCTTAATGATCTATTAAGGTGCGTGTCAGAAAGATAGCATAAAATATTTATCATCCAATTAAAGGAATTACCCATCGAGGAGTTGCAAAGTTTTTATTGCTTTCCTGGATTTTTGCATCTCCGTAATGTTCTTTTTACACTTATCTGGTGATCCATATAATATTATTATGGTCATGTGAAAAAACCTGATCCAATTGTGAGCAATCACACGGATTTTGTGAGAAGCCTTTTCGCGAAACAATAACGATATTTCAAGAGCAAACATCTCTTGATCCAGATCACAAATTCTTACTTATTAATACTTATCGAAGCGAGGGCAAGCTTTGTAATTATCCCGGTTAATCAAGCGGTGAGGGCTTATAAAAGAACAAAAACATTCAACAGAACTCAATTCTCACAAGAGTGGGTTCAAATAATCACACATATTTAACTCCTTGTGGTACATTTTAATGCAAAAAACTTATCACTTTGAATGTTTAAATGGTCCAAAATGGGAAGTGGGAGATTTGATACAATCTTACAGCCATCATTAAGAGGAACGTATGCGTGGCCTGTTTCATACAAAATTTAGTTCCGGATTAACGGCTAAAATATCAAACTAATTGTTTTCAATTTTTTTTTAAATGACAGGTTAGCTATATAAAAAGTACGGATATGAATCCAATTTTCGATTTTTGTTTTAAATTATAAAATATAGGCTTCAAAAGATGACAATTTATCGATGAATTTAGGAGGCTACTTTGGAATTTTTTTCTGACCAAATGGATGCTATTTTTGAAAAATCCTTTCATATCCTGCCTCAGGAATATGATGAAGTATACGATAAAATTTTAGTTTGCACTGAAAACAGTTATATTTGCGTCAAAAACCGGATCTAGTTACGCGCAAATTTATCGTAAAATTACCTAGGTTTTTTGATGTCATCTCATTCACTCTTTTGCTAGTCACGCGGGAGCGAAACGTGCGCGGGCCGGGGGGAGAGGTAATAGAATCGTGTATCTGTGTGTGTCAGACAACGCAGGTGCATGTTCGTTGTTTGTTTTATCATTTTAGATCTGTTTACCGAAAACTGGAGAATGCATTCAATAATGCCAATATACTTGTGTTTACTAGGTAGTAGGTAGGTAGTAAGAAACACTATTTTGGCAGTTCAGCTTTTATTTTTAAAATATTTTCTACGATACAAGGATACCTAACTAGGTATAGATATGTATGGCAGTAAGGCATGGAAACTGGCAGACGAAGGATGAAGTAGACTGAATGCGAGGCGGGTATGGATACCGCCGCCCCGGGAACCATTTATTGGATAACAAACACCTCTACCAAGTGGTTCACTACGTTTGGTGACTTAGCAGGGGTGCCCGGATTCATGGGGTGAGGTTTGTCCGGGTATTAACGGTGGATGCGTCTGCCCACCAGCTGCATGACAGGCTCGGATCGGGAGAGAACGATTGAGGGAGTCTCTTTGACTTCAGCTGTAGGTACTCTCTCAAAACATTGCCTTGCACCGCAGCGGGAGGGATTGATTCATACGCCCGGGACACTCTTGGACACACTGACCCCCAGATTCCTTCCCACCCCTAATACCCTTCTCTTTCCCAGAACTTCATCTCCTTCCTTTCCTAAAAAGACCCCTTTTTCCTCAGGGCTTCCTGTGTAGAGCTAACTAACTAACTAACTAACTAACCATCACGCCGTTTCCCCGCAGGGGTAGGCAGAGAGGACGGACCGCCAAACAACTCGATCTTGGCACACACTCCTTGCTTCGTTCACATTCATACATCGTCTCATACGTGCTCTTCTGTTATTTTGACTCTTGACATCGCCCGACTCAAGTATCTGTGTAGAGCTAACGTTAAAAAAAACTGTACAAAAAGATCCCTCAGGCGTATGCAAGGAAAACCAACATACCTCCGAGACACCGATTTTGGAACCTTACAGTATAATTGAATGTGAAGTTACACATATTATTTGACTTTCAAATCTGACATATCAATAGACGCATCCGCCGCCAAGACCCGGACAAACTTCACCCCGTGAATCCAGGCTCCCCTGCTAAGTCACCAAACGTAGCGAACAAATGGTTCCCGGGGCGGCGGTACCCTTACCCGCCTCCCAAATTGTTGAATGTGGTGAGACTATGGCATCCTCAATTTTGGTATGTTGTGAGGCTGAAATTGGTGAGGAGGGGAAGGATATGGGGTAAAGGAAGGTGGGGAAGCACCCGGACATTCAGATCTAGTCACTAAACACAGTTAAAGCCATTTCAATTCTGGATGGTGGTCTTACACCAGAGTCCTACTGAGAGTTATTTACATTCTGGAAAGTGCCGCAAATATACCATATATTATTTTTAAATGATTGAATTGTGAAAAAACACAAATCAATCAAATATAATTTACCTACTTGCCCACTCCGGGATTTGTACCTGTCACCTCCTGATCGCTAGTCGAGAGAGAGTCTTACCCTTCGACCACGGAAGTCATCATTAATTTTTTTTTGTTTTCATGAAAGTGCCTAAATATGTCGATTAGATGGTTCCATGTCAACTGAGAATAAATTCAACTCAACACCTCCTTGAAAAGTCAAAAAGCTATGAAAAAAATAATTTTAAATTAGCCGATAACCCTAACCTAATGTAACCTATTTTATATTTATAAATATTTTATCACTCTAAATGACTTATCTGAGATGGTTCTGAGTTGGTCTCATTCCAAGTTGTCCGGTCACCGATTTTATTTTGTATGCGAATGTTAGGCCGGGTTGTTTAATCGTACCTCCAAATTAATATTTGACAAAACTTCACATTTTGAACTCTGTTCTAACATGTAAACATCAAATCGGGGTAAAATTCTATATTGTTTTCTTTTGTTATAATTATAATTGTTTTCAATGATTCAATCAAGATAAAAATATCACAACATCGTTGAATATAAATTTTAGTATATTGTGAAACAATCAAACCTAACCGAAGAATTATTGTAAAATTGTAAATTTTGTTGACACCCAGCGTTTGTACTATAAACAAACTAACACTACTACAGAATATGTCCAGAGACCTCCGCATGTGTGTCCCTCGTCCGCTAATGCTAAGGTACTAAACGAAAGGGACCGTTCACCGGCTTCCTGCAAATATTCAAGCGTAATATTACATATATTTTCTGCTTTGTTCACTACATAATTATTTAATTTTTATGTTCGCTCGCGATGTGCGACAATACGTATTACGATTTCCCCCTTCACTACCGCCTCTCGTACGCCCCTTTCCTGTACTTTACTAGAGCAGGACACACGACAATTATACCTATCATTATGCTTTTTTGGATAGTCAATCTTCGCCCGCGTGAACAGACCTCTTAAAGTTAAATGGAGGCAAATCGGACTGCTACCGAATCGTACGGGAAGGACGAAAATAAACCGGTTCTCATGTTGTATGTAATATTTGTGTGAATTCATACTCTTACAGGCTGATGATTTCATCAAGTTCCGTACTTTTTACTGATCTGAATTCAGTGGGATTTAAGTACCTGATATGCAAATGAGTTACCTACGGAGCCAAATGCAGCGACTCTCATTTGCAAACCAACTTATTTAATCAACTTTACGCAGTTTATTTCTCAGGCTGTATTTGGAATCCACAATCTTTTTATAATTAAAATTAAAATTTTTTGCGCATCATTTCATCGGTGAAATGTATATATAGTTTTTTGTGATAATCTAGCCTCTACGAAAGAAGTGCTAGGCAAAATACATAACATTGTTTACGGCGTTGTTAAACACTAGATTGGTAAATTTTATTTGCGTCATTACAACTTGAAATCGTCGCTCTACTAGAAAAATTGCAGTTGTGAATAAATTGAGTTGCAACAAAAACGCATTCAATTTTTTATCAAAGAAATTGTAGTGGTTTACTTTTCATTTGCAAATGAACTGTGAATAGTTTACAAATGCTTCAAAAATACGTTGAATTCAATATCTTAACCATTCGAGCGATAGTTACTCTAATTTAGGTAGGTGATTTTTATCAATTAAAATGAATTGTAAATTTTTTTTCTTAAATTTATAAAATTTGAAATACGTGATATGCGGTGAAATCTAGAAGGTTTTAAACAGCAGTAATCAGTTCTTGTGTTTTCGTACTAATATTTATGTGGTATGATATTAATTAAATAAAATGGCCGAATCGAAAACCGAACACCACGAAATCTCCATCGCTCGATTGAGCGTTGCGATTTTATGCGTTTTACTGCATTAAGATAAAGTTATACGTGAAATCCTATTTAGATTCATCTTAACGACGAATCGGTTTACATTATGATCATCAAAAAATATGCTACGGATAAATTGAAGCTTTTACTAGCTTTTCTGTATTGGAATTACAATTAAGTTATTATTTACATAACAAAAAATATTAGCGTAAACCACTAAAAAAATGTTTTTTCATGACTTAACTATGAAATAATATAAAAAATAATTTTTAAAAAATATCCCTTTATGGGTAGGACTATTTTTGAGGTTTTGTACGTTCTAACTTTTTTTCATTCTTATAAAATTATGCACAAAAAAAAAAAAAAAAAATTTTCGCTTACTTGCCTCGTGCAAATACGACGCGCGATTTTTAATATAGTATGGCATGAGAATCGAAATATTTCTAGCGTTTATATTCCTCTTAATGCTCCTTTGCATAATCATAATAAAAAACTGTACTTTTTAAACGAATCGATAAAAATTTCCCAAATGCCTTCAGGCTGACGAAATAGCAAAATGTTCCCCAACAGCAAAAAAAAGTATAGCAAAAATAAGAGAAATGAAAACAAAACCCGCGTTCACTTGCATCGTTCCAATAAAATTGATATAAAAACAAACAACATCTGACATTAACGTCAGACTATTATAATCTATCCCACTGATATCGTGTACAGGTAAGGTCGTGATAATTTTTGTCTTACGTAAACGCCGTGAAATTAGCCTGTGGGTGCTCGCTTCTCCCGTGAGCTGTGTGAACAACAGATGTCGTCCAAGTAGTATTATTTGGTATTGGACAAACGAGAGCGTAACAGCCTTTGGCCGATTGTACTTGCTCCGTTTTCAGTAAGTGTCTATACTGTTTTCTCGTTTTCCTTATGCTTTAAACGAGATCATAAATAACGTGCAAGTAGTGTAAGAATCCTTGTATGGGAAGAGTTAACAGAAGACGAGGTGTTAAATGAAGTATAAGGATCAATTATTTGATCTAATTATTTGCCTGGTTGCAATACAGATGTAAAGCTTTCAATTTTAACAAGCCAATTTGATTTGGAACCTAAAAGAAGATATTACAGCAAAAAGGTCATTTTTCAAGGTCAACTCGCATTATAAATTAACGCCTCAAATCACAGCACGTCAGTGTCTATATAATTTTTTTTAACGTGCTAACTCGAGTTATGATGCATTTAAATGCGGTTTTAGCACATCCTCGTCCGCATGCACATCCTGAAAATATCCTGGACAGATAGGGTTAACTAACACTCGTCAATTTTCCAAGAATTGTGAAATTGTACTAGCTCGGATAAGAAAAAATCTCCAATATCTTGGTCACATTATGAGGAAAGAAATATTATTTGCTTTATCCAGGAGAGATTGGTGGAAGGCGTAACAGAGGAAGACGCCATACTTCATGGCTTCAAAATGAACCATTGCCGTTCCGCAGAGAAGTTTCAGGCTGCACAGGGAGAGGATTGCCCCGGTGTTAGCCAACCTGCTACAGGATGGGGAATTAGAAGAATAATATAAACTGGCAGTTAAAAATCCACTCTACAAGTTTTTCCTGCTAGGCCCTGCGGGCGGCTTTTGGTTCGGCTTCGACCAGTTTGAGTGTTGGTGACCATTTTATAAATCCGGTAGGAACTGGTATCAAAAATAGCCGGTTCCTCGGATCTAGTGACCGCTAGTCACCGCACCGGGACAAAGAAACCGCGACAGGCAATAACGTCATACGTAATGTCTGCCGGTTCCTGGGATCCAGTGACAGCTAGTCACCGGGACAAAGTAACTGCGAGAGGCAATGACGTCATTTGTAATATTATCGTGGTATTATTATTCACAACTGCCAGTTACAATAATGATCATATTATCATCAATCACTCCATATCCGGAGAGATACACGAAATTACAAATCCGTAGTACTTACGCCTGCCAGGCGATGCTAAGCACGCTCTTTATAAATTACACGTACGAAAACGGTTTTGCGTAAGGCGCGGCGTCGGAGTTGCATTCTTAGCCGGATTCTTAAATTTCAACCGTACAGCAGTCACAAGCCTATTAATACTCTTTGATGATGATGATGATGATGATGATTGATTTGCGCTCTATGGGAATTGAGAACACAATATACCGACAGTCCCGACTCAAAAGTCAAATACGTGGCCCACTACGCTACAGAGGACATCATAATCCTTAAGTCATCACAAAATGATGATACGAAATGGAAAAATAATACATTCACATAAAAATATTAAAAAAAAAATTCATATTCGATTATTTTGCTCTTATATTTATAAGCATAACGCATTTTTAAAGGTAAGCCTTTTGTTGCTCACTGAGAAACTGACTTGATTAATGCGCAGTCTGAAACCTACAGATACATTTGCTTTGTGATAAATGACTATAACAGTTCATACGATTTATTATCAACGTTTACTGTAAACAAAGTTGGGCCTGAATGACGCAGATGAGACAACATCTTTCAGAAGACATTATTGTTTATGGTCGCTTTCTGTACAGCTTTCGTTGATGATTTTTAACACGAGCACTGAAAATAAACCAAGATTTATGTTGATTAAATTACTATTTTATACAAATACCTGATGGTGTGATATTATAAATATGATAAGAAAACACTTACTTTGTTTTAAGCCGCCGCTATCCGAATTCGACCGATTTCTTACATATCTCCCTTAAACATTTGAAGTTTTTAAGCTCTTAAAAAAATATATGTTATTTTTGAAGATAATATCTAGATACGTTCCACGCCGAAACGCAAATTATATGAAATTCCCTCGATAGAAAATAATCGCAAAGGGTGCTCCAAAAAGAGTCACTAAGGCCGGCAAATCGTTCATTTCTTGATTAATGTATTCAATTAAATGGTTTGGTAACATGTTCAACAACCGTTTTGATTCTTTGAAAGAACTTCGTAAAGCCACGCAGTATATCCAGTGCATTGAACTAAATAATAATGGAAAATCGATCGATTATTATTTAAAACAAGTCTATTTGGTTATATTTGTGAAAAAATTCACAATGTTTCTCTAAATGATACTTAAGATACGTTCCACGAGATTTTTGCTCTATTTTAAACGAGACATGTTTTATTAAGCGTTTTCGCAATTTTCGCTGCGATTTTATCACTTAAAATATTAGCGCGCTCTGTCCAACATTCGTAATTACATCTCTCCATCTTCTTCTTTTTCAGCCGAGAAGCGCCGCCTTAACACAACTATACTATGTAGGCGTCACAATATTTATAAGTTAATATTAGCCCTGATGAAGCTTTAGTATAATCGAAACCTGCTCGACAAACCACACATTATCATTCAAAATCCAACATTTATTGACGATGTCGATTTACAGTTCGTTTCGATTATTTAATTGTTTATGTTTACAGGTGAGATTTATCTCGAAAGGGTTTATTTACCAAAGATAATAATTTCTGCACACCAAACAATAATAAATCTTGAGAAGAGTTGACCAAAATGGTAATGAAAAAGGTCGACAAACTACAGGGGGATAACAAAACCATACCTGGGAAACGCTCTTACCATAAATTCTTACTTGCAATAATGAATCTATAATGAATCGCAGTACGCATTTTGTTGTTCATTGTACTGTCATTGTTGGTATGTTGTTAACTATCAGTTGTAAAGATAAAATTAAATATTTCCTAAATCACACAACAACCCAATTATTATTCTTATTCGTATTTCCTCTCTCATAGTTTCTTTGTTTTTTTTTATATTTTATTTTATTAGAGGTTAAATTTCTGCTCATAAAATGAAACGGGTGATTTTTTTTTCATCAGCCCCAAACGGAAGGCCCTAAGGAAAAAAAATGTTTACTAAATGGTGTCTTGACGAAGCAAACTGTGTAATTATTTGATATAGTCTCAAAACAATTTTAATGGTTAGGGGCCATCCATAAATTACGTCACACGAATTTCATCATCCCCCCCCCCCCCCCCCCCCCTTCCCTGCCACATATCGTCACATTTGTGAGATATTTTGCAATTGTACATCCAAAATTAATCAAAATTAAGATTTTTTACAGAGTTGATGACCCCCCCATACCTCTTGTCACACAATGTCACAGTTCTCTACTCCCCCCCCCCCCCCCCCTTAAGGTGTGACGTAATTTATGGATGGCCCCTTATAATATATTTCATTAACAAAATATTACACTATGGATTGTAAATAAATATTAACACAACATCAAAACAATTAAAAACTACTAAACATCTATCCTTACATCACAGGGTTGTAACAGGTTCTAAAATTTAAAAAAAAACATATCTTAGGGGTTGTAAGGTAAAAACCACTTACCATAATGAATGCTAAGAAAATCCGAGAAGCCTTCCTTTGAGGCATCGCTGTCACATCCGGCGCCACAACTCGGCGCCACTTCTTCAGACGGTTTCCTTTTTTAAATCACTGATCATTTTTGGAACATCCGGTTGGTCACTTGTTTCTTAACCACTTGATTTCCGTCCGATTATAAAAGCACCGTCATGAGTTAAGTTATTCGTTTTCACAGGGTTCGGTAGTTAAATAATGATTATTAATATTGTATTAACTTGTGTTAATTAATATTTTATTATTGTTTTTTCGTGTTTTTATTTGCAGCCGTAAGTTGGTTTATGTTATCAATATCAATAGAAAATTCACGATTCTTTGTTTAATCTCATCATCGATTGTTTAATAATTGATTTTTGATTAAGTATTTAGAAACCAAAATGAAAAATAACTTTGTATCAAGTTCTATTCAAATGGATTATAATATTACTACGTTTTAATCAATTCTTATCGATGATGAAACTTATTTTTATTTGCGTACTTTAAATTCACAATTTAGAACACCCGTTCGTGAAACTGTAGTTGAATTTGTATTGTATTTATTAGAGACTAACCGCTCCGCATTTCCGTGTTATCGGCACAACGCGCGGCACTTCTGTGTCGAAATTTCACGGATTAGAAATATTCGCGCCGATCGACAGACGTCAGACTAAACCTTGCGGGGTACTGGGTACTTCCGCTAGGCACTTCCACGCTCTTCCGGTCAGGGTTAGTTCCCGCGCGTCCCGTCAGCGACACTCCTTACTAGCGACTGCGGGCGGCAACCCACCGCGGCCGCTTATAGCCGATCTGCTAGCTGCTAGCTGCTGGCTGCTGAGACCAGTTAAACAGTACATTGCAGAACACTTCGGAGCTGTTATCAGCAGCTGAGAGTCTATTGCTGGCATTGTTGCCATTGCTTCCGAGGCTCTCGGATAGGCGAGCAGTTGACTGGGCGGTGGCGCATGCTCCCACTGATCGCTGAACAAAGCACAGTCAATGCCCATTGCGTGCTAACTTCCAGACAAGGAGTTTAAAAAGGGGAAGAATTATCGAGAAAATGGGTTGCAGAATTAAAATAAGTACATTTACTGACACAATATTAAGTCAGATTAACATAACTAGAAGAGAAGTTTTAATTACATTTAAAAATCCCACGACGTAATATGTATGTTACATACGACGTGATAATAATAATTGA
This sequence comes from Glyphotaelius pellucidus, assembly GCA_936435175.1. Classification (NCBI taxonomy): domain Eukaryota; kingdom Metazoa; phylum Arthropoda; class Insecta; order Trichoptera; family Limnephilidae; genus Glyphotaelius; species Glyphotaelius pellucidus. The sequence continues at coordinate 25,632,933 of OW386538.1, read as the reverse complement.
CTACGAATACATAAAATAAACAATAATTTTCGAGGTTAAAATAAAAAGGTTTGAATTTTTTTCACAAATTGTTCATAAAATCCCAAAATCGTCTCATGACTTTCATTTAAAAAAATGATTATATATAATAATATTCGGTTTTTGATTCGGCCATTCGATTTAATTAATACCTCCAAATATTAATACTATCTACGAATTGCTTACTATAGTTTAAAGCCAATGAATCCGCCTAGATTTCACCGTTTATCCAATATTTTTTTTTGTTTCTTATTTACTAAGAAGATACTAAGTGCGATTCCAGAGGGTAGACGTCCGGTGGGCCACCCCAGATACAGCTGGGCGAGGCAACTCCTGAAACGGTGTGATGAGAGGATGGGACTGCCATGGACGGAGGCCGAACAGTCACAACAGGCACAAGACAGGGACGTATGGAGGAGCCTTGTCGATGCAATGGGTCCCCGACCCGAATAGGGTAAGGAGATGAAGATGACGATGATGAGTTTCTTATTGAAAAAGAAGATTTATAATTCATAAAAATTTATAAAAATCACCAATCAAAATTTGTTAAACTTATCGATCGAGTTGCTAAGTTATATGTCATGTCTTTTAATCCCCCAAACCAAGCTACAGATGTGCAGGAATTATTTAGTATTTCAAAATGGACCTTGTTTCAAAATGTTTCTTTTACACTAAACTTATCATATTTTAACCGCAAATATATATCTACCAACTTCAAAAAACGATTTTACGTAGGAATAATATAATGTACATATCAATAACTTTATAAAATAGTAGTCAGTTACACGAGGAAACATCCTTATGAAATATCGATGCCACAACCTGCAGTGTCCATAAAGTCCAATATGTATTGATAATAAAGCGGTTTTAATACCAGGTTTTAATTTCAGATACTGAAAAAATAACCAGACTCAAAAGAACCATAAAATTTAACGACCCTTGTAAGTCCATTAAGCCCTTCGCTGATAAATTCATTTAAAATAAGTGACTCGAGTAAGTGTATTGACTATTTATAACAATCCTTGGAATGCGATCTATAATTTTTTTGTATTAAATAATTATCGCCGTGTATGTAATTCAATTGAATTAATTTCCATGTAGATCGTTCTAGAAGTGATTGATTCATTTTATTTTAATGTAATTTTATTGCAGATGTTTTTCATATTTCTGAAAACTTGTTGACACTTTTATGAAAAAAATGAATAAGTATGCATAGCTAACACTACGTACTATTTTGCTTCTTATTATTTAACACCTGTGCTTCATTTGTAAGTAAACGTGTCTCTGACGTCATCGGTATGTTATCGCATACGTTAAGAACTTTGTAAGAAATTTGTTATTCTTTCAAAATAACATCTAACTACCCTTAAACAACGTGTAATCAAAGATTTTTATTTCGGTGTCGGTCTTTTGTTAACTCCGGTTCAATGAACTCTTGAACTGGAATTTGTTTAGAATTTAATAGTGCCATTTTCAACACTGGAACTGATTGAAAAAGCGATGCAGTTCGTATTTACCTACAACAGAAAACTATTAAATTATTTTTCATTGTAATAATTCTATATTTGAAGTGTGTAAATGTTTTGTCTAAATTTTTAACAGATGTCGTGATTTTTACTTTGATCCAGCATCCTCCATCAGCGATGTGAAAGCTTCTCTCCAAGATTGGTCCAGACCACTCACTTCATAGTTGTCTACTTATATGTGAGGAATTTTCCGAACAACTCCTTCAGAAAGGATTGAAAGGAGAAATTCTGGTTAATTTTCGAAATCACTAGACACGCTTAACACAAATACTTTTTTTTAAATCCTTAGAATCACCCTAATTACTATAAAAGACAACTTTTTGCGTTTGGGGCGACGGAAAATACTGCATTCAAAATTACAATTACGTAAAATGAAAATTTTCTTTTGAGTACCAGACCGCGTCAATCGCTATTTAAAATTTTAAAAATATTTATCCATGATTTCGAAAAATTACCCAAATTTCCGTATGTCCTAGAATCAATTGATCCCAAAGAGCTGGGAGGGATGGAATCATACATCCATCACTCCTGAACACGTTGGCCCCCAGATTACCTACATCTTTTTCCTTTCCGGAATTTCCTCTCCTTCCTTTCCATATAAACATATAAAGACCCAGAAAAATTCACCATTTGGCAATACTCCCCTATTTTTTTTATCTTCCATTCGATTAATTGGTTTTGTCGAGCGTTTTTTAAGGTGCTTTCATATTTTTCTAGAATATTTTTTAGAATATACTAGAATATTTTTCACTTACACCTCTAAAGGAAATTTCGCAATTCAGACGGCCTTACTATCAAAAAAATTTATAAATACTTTCAGCTCCACAAATCGTACAATTATAATATTCCGTGATTTTTCACAGCAAGTTATTAATTGAGGTTAAATTTGCGAACTTACCTAGAATATTTGCTTTTATACCAGCCCGTGCAATGGAGATTCCATATCAGCTTTAACAATGGTTCAGTTCAAACCTGTCGGCTGTAAAAGTAAACCTGTAAAACCAGTACTCAAAAGTCCATATACAATTTTAAAAAAACCTACGCTTTACTCCCTCAAAAGTACAACAGCCGCAGTGCGCTTGCCCGACCGTTAAACTAATGGGCAAAAAATACCAGTGATTACAGCTAATCTGGTTCGGAATTGAATGCCAGCCGTAACCTTGGATTAGAAATAGTAGATTGAAAAGATCAAAATTTTGACAAGGTTTCGAAAAATATGTTTCGAATAATGTTTTGAAAATAAAATTCGAAAAATGTTTAGAAATTTTTTTCAAAAATATTTCGAATAATGTTTTGAAAAAATGTTTCGAAAAATGTTTCGAATAAATTTTTCGAAATTTTTTTTCCAAAAAAGTTTCCAAAGTGTTTCTTAACAAGGGTGTTAAAAGTTAAGGTGTCTACGTATTTTAGTTATTCGCTACCTCCCCACGCGGTGCGCGCTATCAGGCTTACTCCGGGATTTCCACCGCATTCCACTGTTGACTTCTTTTATCCTTTTCCGTTCGGAAACCTGGCTGACATTTATGTACGTTGGTATGCCGTAGCAGTAGGATGTCCCACTCCTTTATGGGCTGCTTGCCGCTGCGCTGCTGATTGGTAGGAAACTAGTAGTTATTACCCGGCTTCGCCCGTGTTTTAGCACAATTTAATGAAAGTGTACTTAGGTATATAAAATGGTTTTTGGGTTTAAAAAATCCATTTGCCAAAGATGGGGTTTTCTATATTTTAACGGTTAAACGGATATTTCGAAGCTGCAAAGCTCATGTCGTTGCTGACAGAAAAATTATATTAGCTCCACACAAGAAACCCTGAAAAAAATAATTGCCCTTAGGGCCTATGTCATCTTTGGGGATGCTGTATGGAGGTTATTTTTAGTAAAGGAAAGGGAGGAGGTTCTGGTAAGGAAAATGATTTGAGGGGTGGGTAAGAATGAGGGAGTCAATGTTTCCAGGAGCGACCGCCGCAAGAATTCATCCCTGATGGGTCGAAAGAGTCCGGCTGGAGGTCAAACCAGTCTCTCAGGTGGACAAACGCATCCGTCGTCAAGACCTAGTCAAATCTCACCCCTGCTAATTCACCAAATGTAGCGAACTACTTGGGGCGATCTATGACAGGGTGTTGATCGTCAAATAAATGGTTCCCGGGGTGGCGGTACCCATTTCCGCCTCCCGAATTGAGAATGGTTGCATTGACCCCAAAAATCCAGATGGATACATAAAGTTATTAAAAAAATATCATAACACCAGAGCGCTTGTGAATTATTGTTAAGATTTTCGTAGGATATACAAGAATAAAGATAGTTTTAAAGTCAAATTTATAGAAGTTTTGTTCACAGTTTATGATGGAAATAGCTTTGCTCGGTGCTATAAAGTAGCCGTCTTCTTCGTAGTAAACATTCAAAAAGAAGAAGACGATTAAAAAAATGTAAGAGAAAATAGAGCAAAAATCTTTCAATAAATTTTTTTGTGATTTTTTTTCATACATATAATATTTTTAACCCTCAGTATTTCGACCGTATTTTGTCAGAGTTAAAATAATTCCGTTTTGCACTAAAATCCAAATAAATGGAATATTTCTGAATGAATCCGAAAACTAAAAATTGTTTTGGAAAGGTGATATAATTTTTAATAAACATGTGTTCAATTTTTATAAGAAAAACTCGCTTTAAAAACATATAATTTTTTAAATATGAAAATTTTACATGCAAACGTAAAAAAGTTTTTAAAATGGCTCACCTTACGTTTCATCTAACTAAAATTACTGATAAAGGGGAAAATAATTAGGCAAATGTATTATAAATGTTATCGTCAGCTCACTTTTTTGTCGTTTAATGTAAAAATAATAAATAAAAATTTCTCAAAGTTATATAATTTTTTTTCAAATTGCGGTTGGAAAATTTGGATTCATAAATATGTACATTTTAATTATTATGCGGTTAACTTTTAGATTTAGAGCGTGGTATTTTCTTTTTCTAACGCCGTTTATATCATATTTCTCATGATCGTAAGGGAGACACAACAATTTCTAAGTGATCTATATGAATTTTTCCGAAAAGCAAATAAATAGACCTGACGAGTTAAGAGTGGGAAGTGAGTAAGTCATATTTCGGCAGACTATGCGAGGTCTTTAAATTACGCATAGCGCATTCTTCGAGAGTTTTTAGTGCAACACACGAACATTTTTCCAGAGATGTTTGTATGATATCGGTGTAGTATGGTAGAGTAAATACTATCACGCGCACCTACCTAATGAGATCAAGTACCTGAAGAATTCTTGTCTCCGTGACGCGCAAGGTTTGTTTAGTCTGTCAGCACTTTTGCTTCTAGTATTTCTACTTCCACTATCGGTGGCAAGGTTACGGCGTTGGAGTTCGATTATATGCGAAACTAGTAGTCAACCCTAGAAGACTCATTTGTTAATTTGACTATCACTTCACAAAATGCAAATTTTGTTTATTGAGGTTTCAAACGTGTACCTACTTTATTTTATTAAACAATTTTATATAAAGGATTAAAAAAATAAAACACGTTTGTTGTTAATATAATTTTTATTTTTTAATGTAGATATATTTTATTTAGTTATAAAAATGTTGACACTTTATATCTAATACTAGCTTTTCCCCGCGGCTTCGCTCGCATGGTATTACGGGTAGCGGTTGAACTTATCAATTATCCCCCCCTCCTCCCCACCCCCACCCCCTCCCGCATTCCATACATTCATTCCCTTACATTTAGTTTTCAAACATCTCGCCTGCCACCTAAATTTTATAAAACTATAGCTCAAAGAAAAAAAGAATTATCCAATTTTGTTCATTCGTTCGGAATTTATGCGCTTACAAACATTTCGGAAGTTTATTTTTGATTAAATATTTGGAAGTTTGTTAAAATAATAAAAAAATACACTATTTATTATTCAGTCTTTACAATCGTTACGAATTATATTTTTAATGTAGGAACTCTTATCTGACATTTATTCCTTGCTTGTCAAAAAAAACAAAACATATTCTAATATTTGAATTTTCTGGAGCAGTAAGTAGCTGACCAGGGGGCTGAATACCTACCAGCTTAGAGCCCACAAATATTTCAACCTCGTTTCCATGGAAACGATTTTTTTCTGACGTTAGAAATAACTCGCTTTTGTTAGTGACAGAAAACGTATAAAAAATATAATATATTAATATTTATGATTTCATAACGCCAGAGCCTGCCATCATATACAACTGTAGTCTTCGCGTATAATTTAGCTTTCTATTGGTGAATGAATTTTCAAAGTCTTTTTATTGGTTAATGCGTGAAAGCGTCATAAACGAACTCTAGCAGTTTCGCATTTATAATATTAGTATGGATGTTATTTTCTAGAACTACTATAATATTATTTACTTTCTACTTGCTAGAATTTGGACTTCACAATTTTGAGACATAATCAACGAAAAACTGCAAGACTTTTAGCTTCCTTGACATTTACAGGGAGTTCATTGAACATTTTAAAACCTTTATGGGAAATATTATTTAGAGTTCCTGATAAATTTGTTGGAAGCCTAAAATCGTTGTTGTAGGATAGCAACGAACTGTTTTATTAATTCTAACATTATTCAACATTTAATCAGGCAACATTTTATTTTTTAACTTTTAAGTAAATACTAGGGTGTTGTAGACTAATCGTTGCCACACATTTAAGATATTGAGTTGGCGTTGCATTGTTTTTATCCTACTATATCTGCTACAGCACAACACAGAACTCCTGCTTCTATTCTGAATTATTTCTATTCTTTAAACTTGTGTTTTATTGCTCAGAAAGATTACATTTGTGCAGTAATTCAGGTGGGATGCTACAGTGGTGTTGTAGACCATTTTTTTTTTGTTTGAATGTCTAATTTTCCCTTTATTCTACTTAAGAAATTAACCTTTTTCATTTAATAAAAAATATATGTTGTGTACAAAATATACATATATTATATACCTAGCTGTAACTTTCCGAAGTGAAAATTAGAGGAGACATAAATCACAAAAGAATTTACGAAAATAAAAGAGTTTTTCTCTCGTTTTCTCTAACTAGCTTTAAAATAGTCATTCTCTAATAAAACATAAAAATGATTGATCTTTGGTACAACTGACACATTTAGGCACCTTGTGTTCTTCGCTGTCAGAACTAGGGTGTCGTATTATATAATATATCATAGAAAATCACTTCCTGCAAGCCATCTTCATTATGTACTGAATTGGCACGGATAACTAACGCGATATTAGAGAGCATAAAAAGCACGTAGTTGTTAGTCGAAATGACTCAGATAAGTCTTCTGGGGTTAATAAACGATACAGATCACGGCGCCAATGGGTTATAGGTACAACATTAAATTATTGGTACAATTTTGAGGTGAGGTGAACCACGGTTTCATAATAGGGTTGAAAATTAATTTAATTCATTAATTTTTAGGTAAGTACTTACTAGTGATTTCCCGGCATGCGTTGCAATGCCACTTAATAAAGAAATTGTTCCTCCTTGCTCATCCTTTCCCATTCATCGCGTTCCCCTTCCACCGACCCTTCCCCTCACATGTCTCCTTCCCCTCACGCATTCCCCCTCCACCTTTCCCGCCTTCCCCCGTCCCGCAAACCCCTCTCACGCGTTCCATATATTCAGTCCCAGTACATTCAGTTTTCAGACAGCTCGCGTCCCACCTATTACCTACAATTTTTTTATAAAAAATTTCATTTTTCACATAATATTACAAATATCATTTTTTGTATATTATAAGAACAATCAATCAAATTTGGTAAGTACCAACAGTTTCGTAAGAGTTTTTGTAATGATTAAAAAACTTTTCAGACGTATTGTCATGTGGTTGTAATGATCCAGAAATCTTCGCGGGGGTGGACAGAAGGTATTTTAAAAGTTTCAAACATTTCCTAAACTTAATATAGCAATACATAGACAACTCACTTATATACATATTTATAAGCAAGCATATTTTGAAAAGGAAACATAAAAAATAATATCATTATATGAAACTAAGTGATGCCATCAAAAGGTGTATACTCCGAAGGGAATGCAGGATTTGATAGCTTAATTTATTTATTTACTTGCTAGTTTGTGCTGGCGTCGTGTGTACGAAACCATTGTTTCTACGCTATAACTTCAGTAATAATGAAGGTTCAAGACCCCAACATTTAAAAATGTGTTGACCATGACAAATTTTATTCTATTTTAGATTACCTGTATATAATAAACTATTTCTATGAATCATATTTTTTTGAGGTGTGTGCTCTCGATAAATATTTAGACAATGTGATCATTTCGCTAAGGTAATCTACGACTAAAATAATTATGTTGTTTGAAAGAAGTCAGGTATTAAAAAAAACTGGATTACATAAATTATCGGAGCAGCGATTTGATCAAATTGCACCGCGGTGCCCGGCACGCGTAACAATAACAACATTATAATAAAAAGAAAGATATTCTTAGCAAATGACCGGTAACTAAAAAAAATCTGAGTGCAGTTCACACGCGGTGGAAGTGAAATCTTCAGAAAACTAAAGTAGACAAGTGACTAGACTACGAAGCACTTTTTTATCAATGTGACGATTTTTTTCATATTTTTGTCGTCGAATTCCAGGTGCACCTTTTCCTATACATTGGTCATCTTATTAGTTTTGTGTTTTCTTCTTTGGAGTCGCTTTCTTTCTTGTTCAGTGATTGGATTGGATATTGATTTTACAATTTTTTTTATTTTTTTATTTCTTAAGATTCGACCCTTGGTCAACTGAATATCTGGCCGCTAAGGTTTCGTCAGGCGCTTCGTACCACTTGACCAGTGGTCGGCAAACTTTTTAGCCAAAGAGCCAAATATGTATATCAGAACCATTAAAAAAAATGAGGGCCAAATATGTTTATTGATTTAGGGAATATTTATTATAATTTTAGCACCACTAAATTACAGGTACGCTGAATAAAGCTTGATTTCAATAAGTTTTTATTTATTGAGAAAAATTAACATGTAATTAAGGAATCCACAAATTTAAATCGTGATTATGACTGACAAACGCTTAATGCGAACAATGTTCTTAAATCTCCCTGGAAAGTTTGAGTAAGTCAGGTTTGAATGTTGTTATTCTTAATTTTAGGCACGATTCCTGGATCTCATCTATAAGACGACTTCTCAGATTACTCTTGATAAAGTTCACGATTGAAAATATTGTACGCATGAATATGAAGAACCGAAAAGGGAAAGAAGAGCAAAAGCGAGATTTTTCAGCTGATCATAAGAGTCAGGAATACTATTCCAGGCGTTGAAGATGTTCACGTCTTCCTTCTTCAGGCCTTTCAAAGCAAACCACTTGAGTTGTGATTGTGAACTAAGCTCCATTTGTTCTTTTACAATATTTCCAAATCCACACAAAGACATTCAAATTAAGAGTTCCATATTTCCTTGTTTTTTTTTTTAAATCCAGCAATTTTATTTCAAAGAGCCGCACTTAAAGGGCCAAAGAGCCGCATGCGGCTCCGGAGCCGCACTTTGCCGACCTCTGCACTAGACCAAAGGAGACTTGGGTGGGACCGTAGATTTATCGTATTATATTGAAACCGAGTACCCGTGAAATAAATAATTATTGCTATCCCATTCTCTCGCAAGCTAAATCCTATAGATGTATTATGTTTGTCTATTTTTAGTGTCGCTCGCCTCCGTTTCATCGAGTTTCAAATCACACGGTGCTAAAGAAGTTTCACTTCAAAACTTATGTGCAGTTCACACGCGGTAGAAGTGAAACCTTATGAAAAGTAAACTTCGAGAGAATGAGAAGAATGCAGAGTATCAGGAGGTGGATAATTGGAGGGTTTGTTTATTGTAATATTGTTTCCAATTTAAAAAATATTTTACATTTTATTCTACGAAGTGCCGCACAAAAAGGAGGCCGATAGGCTACGAAGCACCGCACAAAGAGGACACCGATTAGTCTATCTCATTCTCTCGCAGATTAAATGCTATAGATGTATGTGTTTGTCTGTTTTTAGTGTGCTAAAGAAGTTTTCACTTCAAAAAACGTAGCTATTAGACATAATATAAGCTGTTTAGTTCAATACATGTGTCAAAAATATTCTATAGGTATAGACCCTACTTTCCAGATAAATATTATGTTAAATAACCCCAAAAATATTACATTCTCACGACCAATTAGTGACCGGGTTAACAAATGTGGTGCGAGTGAATAAAAGGTAGGTATGTTGTAAGATAGAAACGATAGACAGTTAGAAATGGCACACTTCTAAATCATTTTAGTCATTTCGATCAATTAACGCTAATGATATCAACTGAATCATAAAGTTATATTAATTCACATCTATAAATAGTTACAATCATTTCCAAATTGTTCATACTCAAACACAATTATAAATGCATCACAAGATATCGGTGGGTTTTTATAATGACTAGATCAACTGCGTCGGTAAATAGGTAGGTGCTGTAAATTATGTAAGGTAAGTTTAATATATCCGTAATGCTGGTTATATAATTTCTCATCACTGATGACATTATATGACGATATGAACAGAACTTAATAAATCGATTCATTATCATTCAAGACATTTTCTAAAGTGATACCCTAACTCTTATCTAGTTAGGGCCTGTATAAAAATGTACTAATAAACGTGTTTCAAATTTTACACAACTGATAAACAACCATGAATGTAGGGTAATGGTTGTTTAAAATATAAAACACGTTTGTAAGTAAGAGCTCGTTCACACACAGCTATAAAATATAAAAGATCATCGCACGCCAAATAAACGCAGATCAAACAGCCTATACACATCTTACAACGGAACCTCTCCAGAGGCGATATGATAAAAGTTACGTGCCCCCCTCTCCGACGAAAACAGGAGAGGGGGTCATTGTAATTACGGAGCTGCCTAGACCGGTGGATGCCAGATGTCAAGTTGACAGATTTCAGTACAAAAAATGTGTATTCCGTTGCCGCTCCCTAATTCAACTGATCCCCTCTCCTACCACAGGAAGAAATATTTGATAGTGTCGTGTGAAAGTACAAAAGATAAGCGCTCGCGGTTCAACAGATATCTGCTCGCAGTTTTATAGCTGTGTGTGAACGAGCTTTAAGAGGGTTTAAGGGGGTATTCTAGTCTAGAGGCATGAATTGTAGGTGTTTTTTCAGGTGCAACAATAATATTTTTACTAACTTCTATTTTGTGAAATATTTATTAAACTATAAAGAAACCATTAAAAAAAGAATCAAACAAAAAAATTAAAAATTTAGAAAGTTACAGGGTGTTGAAGTGGGGGGTCTCAAAAAAATGACGCGCCCTGGTTGACACGATTGCAACTCTCCCAGAAATCTAAAAAAAAAAAATAATAATTCTTAATCCAAACAAATGCGGCTATGGCCCGAACTAAGGAAAAGTAAAAAAAAAAAATTTGCAAAATGGCGGCTGTCTGAAATAAAAAAGACGTTTTTGTACCAGTTTTTTTGACTTTCCAAATTTTTTAAAAATAGTAAAAATTGGAATTTTGTTTTAGTTCTAGTTCCCGCCATAGAGGAATGTATAGAGAAGGCTCACACCAATTTTCAAATAAATTGGTTTAGTAGAACTTGAGATATAGTGCAAACCGCCTCGAAAAAAGTGGTTTGGAGAAAAGTGGGTTTAAAATTTTGTTCTACTTAGATTTTGGTTAGATTTCGTCTAAACCGCGATATTAAAATGGTTATAACTTTTAAAATATTGCGAATTTCGAAAAATCCTTTTAAGGAAATATTTTTGAATATTTAAACTTTGGAAATATGAAGAAAAAAAATATTGTTTTTTTTTCTAGACTAGAATACCCCCCTTAAGTTGAGAACATTTTTGGTTTTGTAAGAAAAAATATTATAACTCGTTTTTTTTCACAAATTGATGTTTTTTTCATTGAATCTCTTGAAACTGTTTAGACCATCATCGCGGGTTTAAATCCCGGTATATTTTAAGAAAATTTTATTTGATTAATTTTAGTCATTTCACAATAATTAATCCATTTAAAATTGCTTTAAATGGTTTCAGATATGTTTGAAGACCAGATCTGAGTTGCCAGATACTTCCTCAACTATCATATCCCAATTGGGGATGCCATAGTCTCACCGGCTGCAGACGGTTGGGCGCAGTTGTGCGATGCTCACATAAAAAAATCTTTTTTTAAATTAAAAACCTTTAGATTCATCGTTTCTAAACGATTTTTCAAAAATTTAATATTGTCGGGCTTTGGGATTGGTGAAGCTGAAAGTACATATATATCTTTAAAAAATTGCCTCAGTATCATTGAAACCACAGGCGTTGTCTCAGTAAAGTATATTAACTCCATTAATTCATTTTATTTATTAGTTTTATTTTAGTAAATTGTACATTTAAGTTTACAATTTCCTAATTAATTATATCATTTCATATTTCAAACTATATTTTTTTCTTGTTTTATGTATCTCCTACAATACGTTTTGAACTTTTCAATTGGTGCGGCCTTTAAAGTTTCTGGTAGTGTTGTATAACTTCATCTCTTTGTATAGTAAACTATTCTGCCTATTCGTTTTGTCCTTTTTTTGTACCCTGATTTCCTTGCAAGTCCTTTAGTTATGTCCGTGAATGTCCTCGTTGTATATAATTTTGCAACTCATCTAAGCATGTTCCAAGTATTTGAACAAAAGAAATGAGCATTTCGAATAAATAATTATTGATTTTTAATCACTGAAAACAATATTAGCGACTCTCAATCGAAAATTTGAACCAGAAAACTCTAATTTTTTTTAAATTTTTTATATGAAATACCGCACAAGAGTCCCAACTGATCCCGTCTGGAGCCAGTGAGACTATGGCATCCCCAATTGGGGTATGTTGTGAGGCTGAAGGTTGTGGGGAGGGGAAGGAGATAGGGAAGAGGAAGGTGGGGTGTTTAGTGACCAGATCTATTCAGATCTGGTCACTAAACACGGCTAAAGCCATTTCAAGCAACGTTTCAATTCTGAATGGTGGTCTTACACCAGGGCGATACTGATAGTATCTTCCACTCTGGAACGTGCCGCAAATATACTATATATTATTTTAAATGAATAAATTGTGAAATAACACAAATTAATCAAATAAAATTTATTTGCGCACGCCGGGTTCGAACCCGCGACCTTCGGATTGTGAGTCGAGAGTCTTGCCTCGGGACCACGGAGGCCGTCTAATGCCACATCTAAGAATTATCAGTCGCATCCAGGATCTTAGCCTTTCCGGGGCGCTGCTCTACCACTAAGCTAATGGGACCCATCCCTACGGTCATATTTAACTGTATCATAATCCGACTAAGATATATAATTTCAAGATTCATCTCGAACTAAATGCTATCTGGATAGTGTCACCGTCAATTAATCATTTTTTATTTAATGTGCGCCATCTATTGACTTATCTACAAGTGTAGGATGAATATTTATTTTTGTTTTAACTTACTAATTTTCTAAAATGATTAATTCATAAAATAATTTTGATACCTACTTTATCGCTTGTCTGATATGGTAAGTAATTTATAATAAGTAGTTCAAATTTTGAATAAAAGTTGATGGCGCTTGAATAATATATATTTATATATTTTTTTATTAGTATATAATATATAAACCTTTACTTGAGTGTGACCACTCGTGTGTAAGGGAAAAAAATTAAGAATTAAAAATTACGAGCTATACATATATGTACATTCATAGATCAGATACCTAAACAAAAAAAAAATTATTAAGATATATAAAATAAAAATAAAATTTTTAAAAATGTGTTTATTTAGAGTTGTTAATTTATTATTAATATGATTTTAGGTGGCTAAACTATTTAAGACGTTACTATTCAACTTATATTTAAATTTGTTATAGTTTGGTTCCAATCTCAGCTCTCTTTCCAGTTTATTAAACCACACCACTCCATTGTACGCGTAGTAGTGCTGAGCAAAACTGGTAAGCGTCAATGGCATACATAAGCTACGCACCATGTTTTACCTATTGCTTTCCACGCGTACCATGGCGTGGTCTGACTTCTTAGAATTATCTTTGTGAATTTGGAGTAGCGTATTTTTTATGTATATAGATTTTAGAGATGGGACTTGAAAGTCTTGAAAAAGTTGAGAGGTTGAATAATCTGATGGTTTCTTAGTAATATTTTTGATTATTAATCTTTCAGTAATTTCCAGTGGCAAAATTGAGGTTTTGTAAGCTCCTCCCCATGCAACGATACCGTATTGCATTATTTAATGGGCCAGAGCGTAGTATATATTTTTAAGAATTTTAAGTTATGCATTGCTTGCCACTTACCTATGCACCAACAACCACATTAGTATGTCCAATAAGATTATTTCTATATTTCGTTTAATGGACCATTATCATCTGACTCAACTAAATATCCTGGCTTGTGGTCAGAACGGGAAAACCATGAACTTATATCCAGATTTCGATGAGACATAACCAAGCCCAACCAATCTATATTTAAATTTAATCTGCAACAACTGCTATCATTATTTCCAACAAAAAAGTTATTGATCGGTTGCAAGATATAAAGTTTAAGATTAGTTATCAGAATGAGACAAAGATGATTTTTTTTAAATTAACTGAACACAGGAGACCTTAAGAAAAATAATTTAGCTCAGGGCCTGAATCATCACGCTGTATGGAGGGTCTGTTTGAGAAGAGGAAGGAGTGAACACGGGTCTTGAAGAGATCGAAGAAAGAGGCCGGCAAATCGTTCCACAGTCCCGTTCTCATGTGACAAATGACAACCAATGTCGGGCATTTTTTTTTTTTTTTACAGTTAATACCGCACAAGAGTCCCAACTGCTCCCGTCTGGAGCCAGTGAGACTATGGCATCCCCAATCGGGGTATGTTGTGAGGCTGAAGGTAGTGGGGAGGGGAAGGAGATAGGGAAGAGGAAGGTGGGGAAGTACCTGGCTATTCAGATCTGGTCACTAAACACGGCTAAAGCCATTTCAAGCAACGTTTCAATTCTGAATGGTGGTCTTACACCAGGGCGATACTGATAGTATCTTCCACTCTGGAACGTGCCGCAAATAAACTATTTATTATTTTAAATGAATAAATTGTGAAATAACACAAATTAATCAAATAAAAATTATTTGCGCACGCCGGGTTCGAACCCGCGACCTTCGGATTGTGAGACGAGAGTCTTGCCTCGGGACCACGGAGGCCGTTTGCTGTGATTCTCGACTATGCTCCGGTTTCGAAGGGATCAGTGACGCTAGTGCCTATGAGCAACTTCCATTGTAATACCGATAGAACAAGGATAGCATACCTACCTGACACCTATGCTCTAAAGATTGCAATCCGCTTGTTAAGAAAGGGGAATCTATCAAACGGATCGCGCGTTTCTGCACAGTCATGGGTTTTTTTCAGGTATTTTCAGGGCTCTAGACTAGGTGGCTACCAAATTCAACAGAGGGGCGCACCCACGATTTGTACAGGTCAGCAATTGTGTACTATTAAACGTTATTTTTAAAGCATGCACATTAAAAGCTATTTAAGGTTTTTTTTATTTATTAATTAATATTAATAGTTACATGCCCTTACGGCAGTGGTGGTCTGTGAGTTATCAATGAGCTAGACTGCCAAGATACCCGCACAGTGTACGAGCATTTCGAAAATATGTGATTTACTTAATAATTTTGTGGAACAGTAATCGTTAGGAACGCTAATCAAATTGTATAGAACCCATGCAGAAGAATAAAAGGTATTATGTTAACATTGATTTATTGAGGTATGTTATTATAGCCTGCTTGGAACTATATTCCGTGCAGTTTCTCACATCTAATGGTTTAATTTAGTGGGTGAAATCGGGGATTTTTTCCCGATTCCCCTCTCTCTCTCTTTTTTTTTTGTACGAGAAAACAAAAAAGTAATTTTTTTATGTTTTCATACAAAAGTGAAAATTAAAAAGAAAAAAACTCAACCATTCATTTCAATCAATTGCTAACAATCCAGAATGGTAATTTCCCAGTCGCATAGGTACTTATTTGTTTATATTATTTTTTGCTCGAATTTATCGTTAAAATTGCTAGCTTGCGTCCGTATGTTTAAATTATTTTTCGTTAAGACACAAACAAATATTAATATTTGTTCCGCAATGTCCTAGCTTGTATTTCAATATCTTTGGTCCTAGCAGTGAACTTCGTTTTAACTTTTATGTATGTACAATCCCAGCTAGAGCTCGTATTGACGTCATAGACGAAAAGTTTTCAATTAGCAATAAAAGGTTATATTGTAACATATAAAACATATTGCATGTGGAACACCCTACACCCCAATCTACTCGCTTTACCAAGGGGGTTTTTGTTATCACTGGTAGAAAACAGGATTGGTCCAACGATCTTTCAAGACCCAAACGATTCTTGAATAGAGTGTCCAAATCCGTGATCCGGGCAATCACACACTTAGTGATCCAAGTTTCCATAATATAATTTGCCTTGGATGAGACCAGTAACTCTCCTCCAAGTAATGATGGATTAACACCAGGTAGCAATCAGCTTACAATTCCATCAAGAATCGTGTAGGGTTGAAAATAATTCAAAATACGACCTTGTATTGTGTTGGGGAGATTGTCATCCCAATCTGCCAGAAAATTGCCTCGCCAGGCATTCCGATTACTTCAGATTAGAATCCTTCACTCGTTTTTATAAAAGATTACATCTCGTACGATTGATTCGTCGACGACGACACACACCGAGACTCCAATCGGTCTGTGTTTTAGGCAAGGAACGAAGTTTTCTCTTCCTGTCACTGACATCTCCATAGACAACCTGGTGATACCAGTGCGTAAAAACACAAAGACAATTTACTGCCTGTGAATATAGGTACCTCTTCATGGTTGCATAATTTATATGTAACACAAAAGAGACGGAAGATACTAGAACAATGACGTCACATATGATATCTCGCTGGGACTAATATAGGTAATATTTAAAATTTATAAGCAGTTCTAATAGTAGCAAATGCTTTAAATTTTTAAACTGAATGATGAATAATAAATAAAATAAACGTACATGTATATGTACATATTTTTATAGAATCTGTTTTACAAGAGTACCGTTATGGAGAGAATTAAATTACAAAAGAAAACAATGTTGATTTTCTCTTAAAAAATTGTTTTTTTTTTAATATTTCAACCGTCGTCAACAATTTAGTTAGAGTGATAAATTAAACCATGTATTGTGGTGTAATGATTTGTTCACATTTAAATTAGACAAGTCCAATAAATCGAGTTGATCGCATTCACATACCAAGGTTGAATATCGGAAAGAATTAATGGAATAGTAATATTATCCGTTACCTGAAAATATCTACAGCCATGTTGCATTATATCCGATTATTAATGAGGAATTTATTTTGAACACGCATAGATATTTAGTGAATTCCTACATTAAAATTGTGTTGGATATTTATGCGTGGATTATGGATTTATTTGTAATAATTACATAGGTTAGTTTATTTTTCTCATAGCCCCCTGGGCACCATTTTACAGTTACTGATCCTTGATACGAAATGTATGAAATAACGTAATGGAAGAGAAACCTAAAATCCAGAAATACAGAGATATACTCGTATGGTGTGGTAGCCCTCTATCATCCATCCATGAAGAAGGTTCCCGTTTTTACCTGAAGTGCGTGCTTTTGAAGATATAAGGGCTGGAAGTTTCGCCCTCTAGAAATTTGTAGAACATTCGAGAGTATTCGAGAGCAAAGATATGAAACATGAAATATAAGAGATGTTCTATCCGTAGTTGTTACTGGGTAGGACTGTGTTTCCCGGTGTCGCCGATATTGTTAACCAATACTACTGTACACTTTTAAAAAATCAACTAAATGAACGAATTCTGTCCGTATTCAAAGTATATTGTTAACCAATCCAACTGCACACCTTCAAAAAATCAACTAAATGTACGAATTTTTTTATTTTTTTTTTCTTTATTCATTAAAATGTTTGTTACATGAATTTTATGATTTTTCGACCACCATGCTAGGCACATGCCTGTGTTGTTTCTTTCCGTATTCAAAGTATATTGTTAACCAATCCAACTGCACACCTTCAAAAAATCAACTAAATGTACGAAATTTTTTATTTTTTTTTTCTTTATTCATTAAAATGTTTGTTACATGAATTTTATGATTTTTCGACCACCATGCTAGGCACATGCCTGTGTTGTTTCTTTCCGTATTCAAAGTATATTGTTAACCAATCCAACTGCACACCTTCAAAAAATCAACTAAATGTACGAATTCTTTCCGTATTCAAACTATATAGTTAGCCAATACTACTTGCACACCTTTAAAAAAACTTAAAGACTTTCCGTATTCAAACTATTTCCATTCGGAAGTAATCCCACCGACAATCGGGCGGATACCAATGCTTATCTTTTGTATTTGAATATCTTTGTTCGAAAGCAATCTACAACATTCCAGAACATTCCGGAACATTCAGATATGTTCGTGAATAAGGAATCGGGAACATCATTGTGGAACATTCCAGAACACTTTCGAATATTGTGGAATGTCTGGAACATTGTAGACCATTCGAAGCCTTTTTTGTGGGTGGGGTTTAACATTGGTAGGGGTCTATAAAGCAAGATCCGTCGTGGGTTCGAACGTTCAATCTCATATCCACTCCCTACTAAAATAAGAAAGTTCGAAAATAGAACAAGGAATAGAATGCTAACAATTTTTAAATAGGAGCATAAATTTATATTTATTTATTGTTTGAAACATTTACAGAGTGTTAACAATTATTACAATAATAGAATTGCCGTTGGGATGTACTCGTACATAGATATAAACACTCCAATTAGGAATGTTCACAGCATGGGTAATCAATGTGTTGTTGTTACTAGATGGAAATGCTTGTAGTGATAACAGAAATAATAATAATCAAAATTAAATATAAAACATAGTAGTGTCAAAAATAATACATAACCTGCAGAGAAAGAGAAAAAAGAAAGAAAGAAAGGGTATAAAGCAGCTACTTAATTGTTCTCTACGAAGTGTCATGGTAGGAGTTTGATAATTTCTTTTTTGAAATATGTGAGATTGTTTGCGTAGATATCTATATGGTCACATTCATTGGTATTATATAAACGACACATTCGAGACAGTGAATTGAAGTATGCAATATTGTTATTAAATAATTGAACTTTAATATGAATATTGCTCAGACAATGAGTGGCTTGAAGCTTATCATGAATAATTTTGTATAAACATATTAAGTCAGCAAATTGTCTTCTTTTATATGTAAAGCATATCTATAAAGCACTAAAATACCGTTGGTTCTAGATAATGGTGAGCGTCAGAAATAAGTCAGTGTGTTTTGTAAAAATTATGCGAGTATTCGGGCAAGGCTGAATTTCAAATAAAAATTCCAGATTTTTATGATACATTTAACGTAGGCGTTAGTAGAAGGTACCGTTGGAAAGCAGTATGGTCTAGCGATGTGTAGATTCGGTTGGAGTGGGCTCCTGAACTCGGGTTCTTCGCAGGAAACGGATCCTACTCTTACTCTGGTACTTACACACATGCTCATTATTAAGCCGACTTATGAGCATGCTTATCAACTGTACACATTTGCTCATGAATGAGCAGACTTGATTTGAGCTTTCTTATGAATGAGCATGCTCAAAGCCAACAATTGAACACGCATGCTATTTAATGAGCACGCTTATGTCTAATGGAATCAGTTGCGTTTGCCCAGAACTAAGAAAATTAATCTTATTACTTGCAAAGCAATTATTTAAGATAAATTGAAATAACACAATAATTTTGTTTGTAACCACGATTTATTTAATTTTTCCACCACCGACCGGTTTTTCTTTACATAAGCATCTTCAGGGTAAAAAGAGACAAACAAAATTATTGTGTTATTTCAATTTATAATATGTCAAACCACAAAGTTACTGTTTTCTACCAAAAAAATATTTAAGAATCTTATGACGAAAGAAAATAAAACGGTTTATTTGAGTCCAAGATGTCAACGGTGACCGGACAACTCAGAATGAAACCAACTTGGAACCACCTCAGAAAAGTTAAGATTAAGAGTGATGAAAACAATATTTAAAAATTGGTTAAATGGGTTACGTTAGCTTAGGGTTATGGGCTATTTAAAAAAAAATTCAAAGCTTTTAATGACTTCAGAGAGGTGTTGAGTTGACTTTATTTTCAGTTGGCATGGAACATGGAACCGATGTCAACAAATTCGAAAATAACTAACCAATAAAATATAAATGCTAATTTCAATAGAATGTGGTTTAATTTTGGAGGTAAACAAACTTCTGGGGAAATTTGAAATCTATTGGGGGGTATTTTAGTGGTACTTTGTGTTCCAAACATATTCTTGATTCGCATAATAAATCACAAAAACAAGGTTTTTTCGTCTCCCCAGCGGGTTATTTTGACATTTTTGCAAAAAATGCGCAGGCGCGAACTGAGATCGGATCGAAATGAGCATGTTCATAAGCTAGCCTATCCACACAGGCTTCCCCTTCCGCCCGATAATCAAATGAGCATGCTCACAAATGATTTGCAGCTGATTATGAGCATCCTCATTTGGCTTCAAATGAGTATGCTCAATTTTGTTCTTGAAGAGTTTTATTTTCCAATGTACATTTGTTACTTAAATTTTAAAAAAAATTTCCGCAACCGGTCATTCACTAGCTGGATTAAAGGTTGTGTCGAAACCGGTCGCGGAAATTTTTTTTAAAATTTAATGTTTATTTTATAAAATTGTAAAAATGTAACTTTTAACTCATTATAATAAGATTTTTAAATGTAAAGAACCCGTTAGACAAACTGCTAAAAAGCAGATTATCGGGACTTTTTGTCACGTATTTTGTAAAGTGTAAAAAAAGTAACAAATGTACATTGAAAAATAAAACTCTTCAGAAACAAAATGTCTAGAAATTGTTACATAGTTAATGCCCAAGAAATACAAAAAAAAGAGTTTGCTCAATACTAGCAAAGCCACTGACACACATGCTACTAGGTAGCATGCTCTTTGGCTTCTAATGAGCATGTGTGTCAGTACCATTATTCAAATCGACTATTCCTAGAGAACCCGGTCCAGGACTCAGAATGTCAAACCCGAAACCCGACTTGGAGTCGGAACCCAAATGCCTCCACCGGAGTCTGCGTGTCCGCGGTCGGAGCAAACCACGCGAGTCGTGACTATTCTTGTCTGTGTTCGAGTTCTTGTGCGGGTCCGGCTCCATAGACCGGCTCCGGTCGAACAAGTGCGTCCTGGTAGCCGCAACAGCACTCAGTACCCAGTCCACACCCAAGAATTCGAACCCGGAACCTGCTCCTAGAACTCGAATACTTTTAAAAGTAAGCATGCCTTAGAGGCCTCTTGCAAAATGGAGAACTCACCCGTTTCTAGCACCGTCTAAGTCTGTCTCGAAACATAATGTATAACAACATTACAAAGCTTAAAAAAATTCGGTCTACATTTTTTTTTCTACTTACTTTTTTTATATGATTTAGATTGTTGTTAGGCTGAATAAAGTGGAAAAAAATGTTAAGTTTAAACCTTGCTATTTATATCTGGTCATTAAATGATTTCAGTACATATTACATTATGTTTTTTTGAATATTTTTGTACGTATGTTAATAAACAAAATGAAAAATAATGAGCTCAAAAAAAGTTTTTATGTCATTTATTTTTAAGACAGTCCGTCAATGTGTAATATGTATAAATATACATAAATAAAACTACTTTAATATTCCAAATAGCATTTTTTTAAATTTTTTGGCAATGGCTTACCTTACATTGAAATATGCTTGATAATCATGATAATATATATCAAAGTCGCCCTTTTTATTCTCCAAATACATTTACTCTTTTTTTGTATAGGTATTTCGATAAGTTGAAAATGTACAATAAATATACCCCGATACAGGCGAACCCTAGTGGGGTTAATAATTACATGCTAAAAATGAATTAAACTTGTGAAGAAGCAATAAATAAATAAAAATATCACATAAAATTTTCGGACAAATATTTTTAAAACAAAGTTATTTAGTTTCTATGTTGAAAATTGATCAAGTTCATCACATTTTACAGTAGGTGCCTATATAAATTTAAGAGTGAAATATATCAAAATTGACTTTTTTACATTAGTTCCGGACAGGATGCCCTGAGGAAAAAATCACTTAGGGTCTGTGTCATCTTTGGGGATGTTGTGTTAAGAATCTTTTTAGGGAAAGAAACGAGAGAAAGTTCAGGGAAGGAAAAAAGTATGAGGGGTTGGTAAGAGTCTGGTGGTCAATGTGTCCAGGAATGACGGACTTATGAATCCACCCCTCCTGCTAAGATGCAAGGCGATGGGTTGAGAAAGTCCGGCTGGAGTGGTCAAAAGATCTCCCTTAACCAATCTCTTCCAATTCGGCCAGCCACGTAGTAAGTGGGCAAACGCATCCGCTGCCAAGATCAAAACAAAGTTGCTAAGTCACCAAACCTAGCGGATCACTTGTGGCAGGGGTGTTGGTCATTCTTAGTTAAAACGTCGTTGGTCAAAACCTTGGGTTGAAATCCAATTATTATCCTCGTATCAATCTTTTCAAAAGGTAGGTACGTGTTTGATAAATAAAATAATTTACGGCTAACTAACTGCCTTTAATAATAGGTTAGTTTGCAGTGGACACGTCCCATAACACAATGCGTCACATTCTGCACTCCTGTAATAAATAGCTAAATATATTGCCACGGCCTGAACCTGGGATTAGCGCCATCGATCCAAATTAGCGGCCTAAGTTCTACTCTGGCACTACTTAGTTTTAAGAACTGTAGAGGACATAGAACTCCTTAGAAAATATTTATAATTTCTACTTCGAGCAAAAAAAAAAAAAAGATATTTTCGCACATTTCGAATTGGTATTATAGCCTGGGGAGGAGCAAACGCTGCCGCCATCGATCTTGAAAGCTCAGAAACTAATTAAAAAGATTATTCTAAAAGTATCGATAACAAGCAGTTCGGACTTTAGGAGAATCTGTATTTGGACATTAGGCAAGTTTATGCCAAAAACAAATTTGCATACCTCTTCAAACACAGAAATGTTTTTGACAATGCCAAAACTGTTTGTGATAATAGAACCAAAGCGCGTAATCTCTTATTCCTTTTGCTAAAACAACTTCTGGCCAAAGAAATTTTAGAAACTTTGTAACATATATATGCATGCTTTGTAACTATACAAATCATTTCCACTAGCCATTAGACAGAACACAATTTATTTGAAACGTCAACGATTTTATTAAAACCTCAATTTTGTATAAGAACAACTCTCTTTATATAACTTTTGAAGGTTATTCCCATCAATGTAATGTGATATATAAATGAAGAAAAAGATAACACTAATAACCTAAACGAAAATATGAAAGAGAACAAGACACAGAAAAATAGAAAAAGATAATGGTTGCAACTGGGACACGAACCCAGAGCTTTTCGTCTAAGCGGGACGTGCACTTTTACCAATTCAGCCATTGCCACCTTCCAACAAACCGTCATAATTGTCAATCTCATAGTTTCAAATTTTAGAATTAACAATATTATCTTCGACAAATTTTTTCCATAGTCCCAATTGTGACCGTTATTTTTTCTATTATTCTGTGTCTTGTTCTCTTTCATATTTTCGTTTAGATTATTCAATGACCTATTCGATGCAGTTTGTCATCTGTTTTTAATGTAATTATTATTATTATATGTTATTTTTATTTTTGTTGTAAACTGCGTATGTTATAAACTGCGCCTGCGGCATCACAATTAAATATAATGAACTTATTCTATGGATTCATAAAAAATTAGAATAAAATAGAAAACCTTTATATGAAGACTTTTCATGAAGCAAAGGATTACCCAATTATAGACATAATTATAACACATTTAGAATTGTGTGTATTAGTTCATATCTATGTACTTCCGAGAGTCATGTCCGTACCAAACGTCAATGAGAAATAGATATTATTTTAGCGTAAATGTGTAAACATTTTACAATGTATTATTTTTTATTATTTTAAAAGTGTGGATGCTTTACTCAAAATTATGCTTCGTAACAAACACTGCGATTATTGTGTGTTTGAGCAATCTTTTAGCTTAGCGCCTGCGCAGTTTGATTGGGAAAGCAGGCTTCAGTATTGCAGAAGAAACATGCAGACATGAACATACACGTTCCTTAATCCAATGAAAATACACATTCCTTAATCCATTGACTACTACAGCAATCCTTCTGACAGGCTTGAATTGGTCATATATGGCATACAAGGCGTCCGGTAGAAATCAGGACTTCAGGGATATTAGGACTTCAGGGAAATCCGACTTCGGACAAACCAAGAAACCAACCTGTTTTATATCGATGACATGGAGAATGGGGGGCTTGGAGAGAATGATTGCCGGGTGCATAAATCAATGGGTTGTTGGATGTGGAAGGGTATTTATAAAGAGGGCAAATCTCTTCAAGGGCACATTGATTATTCTAAGCTTCCAACTTTCAGTCAATAAATCACTCATCCACATTTGATCGGAGTTTTACAGGTGTTTTAAAAATTTACCACATTTCAGCAGATCTCCCCGATAAATGTGAAACAAGCAATCGGACGGCCTGCCTTTTTCTTTGACACTATTTATACATGTCAAAGCACAATGGAAATGAAAACGTGAGCTAAAAAAATTGGTTGAACTAGACTTTTCTGCGACAAAAAGCGGTGCAAATTTAGTGACACCAAAGTATTCCTCGAGGCTACTCTTCTAAGTGTACTCGTGTCTACTCTTCTGATCCTTTAACCACTGGAGCGACAGCGCATTTAAAACTTTTTGACGTGATAACGTCTTATAAATCGATGAACACCGGCTGCATGCACGAAAAAGCATGACTCATTGTCACGTTCCGCCTGAGCCTAGCGTGCAAGCGAGGGGGCGGAACAAGCGATAGAGAGGCACGATCGGCCTAAAAGTTAGGCTTATGACGCATCAATGCAACTTTTGACGTGATAACGTCTTATAAATCGATGAACGCCGGCCGCATTGTCACGCTGTCACGATGTAACGTTCCGCCTGAGCCGGGCATGCAAGCGAGGGCGCAGAACAAGCCTTCGGCCTAAGCGTTCAGCGAGAGCGCGGAACAAGCGATAGAGAGGCACGGTCGGCCTAAACATTCGGCTTAAGCGTTCGGCTCGTGACGTTATCGCGTAAAATTATCGTCCGTAAACCGACTTTACAGACAAACAATTGTTTTTCTCAGTTTGCTGGAGATTTTCAGAAGATCATTTTTTAAATTTTTCGCCAACATTAAAAAAAATCATACTTTCGAATTTTAATATGAAGACAAAACTTATGATAGTGCTATATAGCCAATGAATTAACCTTACACCGTTTACTTCTCCGTTTACCTCATATTTGTACGATTTATAAAAAAAATATTAAAGCTTATAACCGCGCGAATCCTGCGTGTTTGTTACTTTGAAACTCCGTGAGCGGTACTTATTCGAGTCAACATAGAACATTTTCGATTTCTGTATGTTGTCTGTGGTATACTTGATAATGAAAGGTGCATATCTATGTAAAAATGACTTAATTTTTACCGTAAACAGCTGATCAGAAATTCTGCGTGAAATAAATATTTAAAAAAATTATTTTTAACATCGTTCTAAAAAAGTCTACGAAGGTGGGATTTGCGACATCTATCGTCATAATATATAAAGCATTTCAATAGATTCGTTTTAAAATAAATGGCTGGCCATGGGTATGTTTTAAATAATTACAATAAATGTTTTACGAATGGTAGGAAAATGTGGTCGAATTTTGGACCGCTATCAATCGCAGAAAAGCAAAAGTGGTCCATTTTTCTACGACAATCGCTCCAGTGGTTATAATATGTGAAATTTGTATTTATCTTCTTCTGGTGTCTGCCCCTTCCGGAGGTTCACCCTGCAGGCTGCAGTCCGAAAGAACTCAGCGGAACTGCACTTGCACCAGTAATATATGATTCGACGTTACGAAGTGCGTCATTTTCCTCAACTATGCCTTCCATCAATTTCCTCTAACTAAAAAATCTGTGTAACTTCGCTAGTGCCATTAGAAAAAAGTCTACTTACATAACTTATTTTTTACATTGAGGAGGCCTAAGGGCCAATGTCACCTTTGGGGATGCTGTGTGGAGGGTCTTTTTAGGAAATGAAGGAGAGAATGTTCTGGGAATAAGGGGGGGCAGGAATCTAGGGGTCAGTGTGTCCGGGAGTGACGGAAGAATGAATCCATCCCTCCTACTGCGGTGCAAGACGATGTTCCGAGAGAGTACGCTGGAAAAGTCAAAGGGACTCCCTTAACCATTCTCTCCCGATCCGGCCTAACATGCAGCTAGTGGGCAGACGCATCCGCCGCCAAGATCCGGACAAACTTCACCCCGTGAAACCGGGCACCCCTGCTAAGTCACCAAACGTAGCGAACCACTTGAGGTGACCTTTGGCAGAGGTGTTGGTTATCCAATAAATGGTTCCCGGGGCGGCGATACCCATACCCGTCCCCCAAATTAACCGTGCACAACAGAAGGGAAAAAGTTTTTTTAGCGACTTCTGGTGTCATACTTTCTACAACTCTTTCACCAGTAAACACGACCGAGGAACTAGACTTGACTAATATAATCCTTGCTGGACATGCAAACCGGTTTTGCATATCCTTCGTACAATGAACTTCGAATTTATTGTAATATCGTTACTTGTCCGACTTTATCTGTGCATGCTATTGGGCACACATATAAACAATACACGCCTGAGTTCTGCAATAAATAGTGAGGTTAAGTATTACTTTTCTTTTGTATTTAATTAAAATTAAATTTGATAGTTTTATTATCAAGTTCTGCAAGTATTCTAGTATGTATTTTAGTAACAGCTGTTTTGGTTTTCAAGACCATTTTCAAACTGTGGCTAGATCCACTGATAGGCAACTTGTTTATAACATGGGTGCGGCCCGCGGGTCGCATGCGGCCCGCGAGGCGTCTTGGTGCGGCCCGCTAGATTCTCGCCGCAACGCACGTGACGGACGATGTCATACATAACGGAGTGAAAGGGAGCGAGAAAGGGAGCGAAGGGATAGCGAAGGGGGAGCGATTAGCAAATTAACGTGATAAGTTTGCAGTGATACCACACTTAAAATGGCTTTTAAAGGAAAAAACTGGTTGATTACTATGGATGTTTGCCTTCTGAAGACTGCAAGGAGTTAAAATGGTTTGCTGAGCAAATAATTACTGTCTGGTAGTACATAAATTTGTGAGTAAGCTTTTTCAATTCTGAATTATCGAGAAAAAAAACAGCGTTCTATGTTATCGGGTTCACATTTAGACGCAAAACTACCGACTCTACTTCAACAATGCAAGCTAATATAAGAAAACTTGCAAGTGAAATACAACCACAAAAATCAGATTGATTTTATCAACTACAATAAATGTTGTAAAAATCTACAATAATAATAGTTTTTTTTTACAATAGCTCTACACAGGAGGCCCTGGGGAAAATAATTTCCTCAGGGCCTATGTCATCTTAGGGGATGCCGTGTGGAGGGTCATTTTAAGGAAGGAAAGGATTGGAAGTTCTGGGAAGGAAAAAGTGGGTAGGAATCTGGGTGTCAGTGTGTCCATGTGTGATGCGTGTATGAATCAATCTTTTAGGGCCTATTTCATCTTAGGGGATGCTGTGTGGAGGGTCATTTTAAGGAAGGAAAGGATTGGAAGTTCTGGGAAGGAATAAGTGGGTAGGAATCTGGGTGTCAGTGTGTCCAGGAGTGATGCATGTATGAATAATTCTTTCAAACTGCAGTGCAAGGCGATGAGTCGAGAGAGTCCGGTTGGAAAGGTCAAAAGGCCTCCCTCAACCAGTCTCTCGATCCGGCCCGCCACGCAGCAGATGGGCAGACGCATCCGCCGGCAAGACCTGGTCATACCTCACCCCATGAACCCGGAAACTCCTACTAAGTCTCAAAATATCACAAATGGCCCGTGCGGCCCGCACCAATCCCCAAATACAACTTTTGGCCCTTTTACAACAAAAGGTTGCCGACCCATGGTTTATAAGATTTTAAATGTTAATTTTCACTAAATTAAATTTTCCTTAAATAAAATTTAGACACCTTCGAAAATTAACATTTAAAATCTTAAAAATAAGTCGTTTATCAGTGGATTTAGCCAGTTTGAAAATGGTCTTGAAAACCGAAACAGCTGTAACTAAAATACATACTAAGAACTTGATAACAAAACTGTCAAATTTAATTTTAATTGAATTTTAAAAAAATTAAATGGAGTTCTATGAATTAAACACAAAAACAATTAATAATTACATTTTTACATTCATTTAGACTAAACGTTCAAAGATGAATTTTTACGAAAATAAAGCCTATACTATTTTGACGCCTTTCTCATAAAATCAAGATCTCAAGTGCACTCGATTTTTTTGACAGTTGAAAGGTGAATTGAAAAATTGTGATCAATAGAAGAAGACAACTATGTTCTTAAGCTTGTCAGATTATTAAAATTTGATAGAAAATAAACCATAAATCGGAAAAATCGGTGCAACTTACACGCGGTAGAAGTGAAACCTTCAGAAAACTAAAGTAGACAAGAGTGGGGAGGATAAGAAGCACCGCTCATTCTCTCGCAGGCTACATCCTACAGGTGTATGTTTTTGTCTCTTTTTAGGGTCGCTATTTTTCGTTTCATCGAGTTTCAAATCACAACGGTGCTAAAGAAGTTTTTACTTCAAAAATCAGAATAAGATTATGATTTAATGTTATATTAAATATTATAATACTTAAGGGGGTATTCTAGTCTAGAAAAAAAAAAAAAAAACAATTTTTTTTTCTTCATTTTTCCAAAGTTTAAATATTTAAAAATATCTTCTTAAAAGGATTTTTCAAAATTCGCATTATTTTGAAAGTTATAACCATTTTAATGTCGCGTTTAGACGGAATCTAACCAAAATCTAAATAGAACAAAATTTCAAACGCATTTTTCTCCAAATCACTTTTTTCGAGACGGTTGACACGATATCTCAAGTTCTAATCAACCAATAAACTTGAAATTTGGTGTGAGCCTTCTCTATACATTCCTCTATGGCGGGAACTAGAACTATAACAAAGTTTCAATTTTTACTATTTTTTTAAAATTTGGAAAGTTAAAAAACTGGTACAAAAACGTCTTTTTTATTTCAGATAGCCGCCATTTTGCGATTTTTTTTTAAGTTTTCCTTAGTTCGGGCCATAGCCGCATTTGTTTGGATTAAGAATTATTATTTTTGTTAGATTACTGAGAGGGTTGCAATCGTGTTAACCAGGGCGCGCCATTTTTGAGACCCCCCACTTCAACACCCTGTAACTTTTTTAATTTTGAATTTTTTCGTTCGACTCTTTTTTTAATGGATTTTTTTATGTTTAATAAATATTTGATAAAAAAAATAGTTGGTAAAAATATCATTGTTTTTTTATTGCACCTGAAAAAACACATACAATTCATGCTTCTAGACTAGAATACCCCCTTAAGTTTTCAAATACACATTGCGTATGAACACCCACCACATAAATAATGTAGAATACATAATTGAATAATGCATTCATTCTCAGGGAAACCGTGTAATTGACAATTAATAGCATTTCATAACTGATACCAAGAACCATCGATAGTGCCTAGAACCTTATTGCTTCAATAATAAAAATCAATAACGCAATAAATAAATAATTGTGTTTTTATATAAGATATTATTATTGTAATATTGTGATGTATTGTAAGTTTCCATATATTTAATGTGCATTAGACAATATAAATCACACTTTTCCGTCACATGCATAATATAACATTATACATCAAGTAGTATTACAATAATAGTTGTTAGTTGTTAGCTTTGATGAACGTCAGCCTTACTAATTAAAAAAACCAACTCCTAGAAGTTAAACGGTGGCAACGTCGCATTTTGGCATCTCTGAAATTTTTGTATCTTTTGAGATTCTCGTCTTGAAAAAGTGAGGTTATTTCTGACAAATTATTTTGAAGTGAAAACTTCTTTAGCACCGTTATGATTTGAAACACGATGAAACGAAAAAGCGATACTAAAAAGAGACAAACAGATACATCTTGAAGATTTAACCTGCGGACGAATGAGATATGCTAATCAGTCTCCTTTGTGTGCGGTGCTGCGTAACCTATCGGTCTCCTCTTTGTGCGATTCTTCGTAGCCTCCCCACTCTTGTCTACTTTAGTTTTCTGAAGGTTTCATTTCTACCGCGTGTGAACTGCACACAATTTTTGAAGTGAAAACTTCTTTAGCAACATTGTGATTTGAAACTTTCAGGGATTTGAACCAATGAACTCTAAACATCCACAAAACATCCACAAACATTTGTGAATGACGAATACTTGGAGCAGGTGGATGAGTTTGTATATTTGGGAAGTATGTTTACGAGAGATGGAAAGACTGATAGAGATATCGAAAGACGGGTAAATACCGGTAACTCCATTAATGGAGGACTGAACGCCGTTGGCGCCAACAAAAATCTGTCAAAAGAAGCGAAGCTAGCCGTCCATAATGGAGTGCTGGTACCTACCCTGATGTATGGCAGTGAGGCATGGAACTGGCAGAGAAAGGATGAAAGTAGACTGAATGCTGTAGAAATGAGATCCCTGAGACGTATGTGTGGTAAAACCATGTATGATCGTGTGAGAAATGTGGAGATCCGCAAAGAAAGCAATGCTGATGTAAGCGTTATGAGTAAGATTAAGAAAGGGACGCTCAGATGGTTTGGGCATGTAGAGCGAATGAATGAGGAAAGGAGTGTAAGGAGAATATATGACGCAAATGTGAATGGTAGACGAAGTCGGGGACGCCCGAGGAAGACATGGCACGACCAAGTGAATCAGATACTTGAGTCGGGCGATGTCAAGAGTCAGAATAATAGAAGAGCATGTATGAGACGATGTATGAATGTGAACGAAGCAAGGAGTGTGTGCCAAGATCGAGTTGTTTGGCGGTCTGTCCTCTCTGCCTACCCCTGCGGGGAAACGGCGTGATGGTTAGTTAGTTAGTTAGTTAACTCTAAACATACGTCAAAGGAAATTGATGTAAATAAACCTAACCAAACTTACTGGAATTTTCACACGTAAGCATAGTTAAAACCCAGTATAAATATATAAGGAATAAAATGATTTTTTTAAAACACTAATTAAAACATTGAAAACCACACGTTATTATAATCAAACCACTGCATGAAGCATAAAATTAAATACAAAAATATTGATTTTAATAATTCAGTTGATGTTTTTCATTACGGTTAAAAAAAAATCGGTGCTTTAATTAGTTTTAAAAACCTGAGGCCCAAGAACAAGAACAAATTAATTTCCACATTGTGTTGACGCCATCGTTGCGGTCATCAGCATCACGCTGTGAAAGGAATTTCATCTCTTCTGACTCATCGACAATCAGGATAATCATCATAAATCGCCGGAATCATTGACTTCAAGTTTTTAATCGAAATCTAAAACATTCCAGGCTGCCATACCAGGCTGTACATACCTTGTAATGAACTAAAGGGCTCAGATCTCAGGGTAAAGTAAGTAAAAGCTGGTTCGCATTGAGCTATCAAATATAAAAGATCATGGCACGCCTCCATACAATCTCCATATATCTCCATACAATCCCTTCAGACCGTTCACACGTAAGCGTTTTTAAGCGCAGATCAATTATAGACAATACACATCACAGACGTAACAGTACCCTTCACACGCAGAGTTCGGAGCGGGACGTGCCCCGCGCCACTTCAGACCGCCGCGCAGAAAAGTAAAGACCGAAAGTAAGATAACGGTTTACAGCGCAGTTCACTGTGAGACTTTTCTGCGCGGCGGCCTGAAGTGGCGCGGGGCACGTCCCGCTCTGAACTCTGCGTGTAAAGGGTACTAACTGCTCCAGAGGCGATATGTCGGAAGATAACTCTCCCCTTCTCCGACTAAAACAGGAGAGGGGGTCATTGTAATTACGGAGCTGCCTAGACCCGTGGATGACAGATGTCAAGTTGACAGATTTCAGTACAAAAAATATGCGTTCCGTTGCCGCTCCCTAATTCGACTGACCCCCTCTCCTACCACAGGAAGAAATATTTGATAGCCTCGTGTGAAAGGACAAAAGATAAGCGCTTGCGAATCAACAGATATCTGCTCGCAGATTTATAGCTCAATGTGAACCAGCTTTAAGTCAATATTAGTTTGGTATATTTACTTGTTTTATTGTTATTAAAAAACTTTTTTATCATAATTCTTCACTAGTTAATGGTAAAGAGGTCAATGGTCCTAAGTAAAACAACTAAACTGAATAGTTAATACATTTAATTAATTAAATTATAATTTTGTTAATGTTTAGTTAGATTGGATTTTTGTCTGTAGCGCCAGAAACGCAAAATATCCGCAACGCCTAATAAATTAGAAACATATTTTTAAAAAATAAACACGTTTTTGGTACTCATAATTTTGCTTGTGACAATTGAAACTTGACCATATTTTTATTATGTAAATTTTAGATTAAGTTTGAGCGTCTTACGACGAGTATCGTATGTTTACTCTATGATTTTATACTTAATTTATCTTATATTAAATATATTTTATGTTTTTTGCAATAACCCACGTACTTCAAAAAAAGAAAATTATGGAAGAAGGTCATGTACTTACACTGTATTAAGAATTATACTGTATTAAGTCAAGTACGTCCCTTAACTCCCTGTATATAAATATACACACATTATGTAATAAGTTTCATATTTGTTTTATGATAAGGGGCCATCCATAAATTAAGTCACACTTTAAGGGGGGGGGGAGGGGAGTAGAGAAATGTGACATTGTGTGACAAGGGGTATGGGGGAGGGGTCAACAGCTCTGTGACATCGCATGTAAACATCTGAATATTGACTATTTCTAGATGTAAAATTGTAAAATATGTGACGTCACACTAGGGGGGAGGGGTCTCACAAATGTGACGATGTGTGACAGGGACGGGGGGGGGGGGGGGTCATAAAATCATGAAATTCGTGTGACGTAATTTATGGATGGCCCCAAATAAATATCCATGTTAACAAAAGGGGGAGCAAATTCCACAGAATTAATAAAGAAATAAGACAATAATTTATTTCCGATTGACTCTATTCAGTCATAATTCAATGCGCAATTAATTTGTGTTGTCAAATGGACTATATTTTAAAAATAATTAAAATTGATAAAGAATTGATTCACTTTTCAATCATACGCATTTACATTACATTAGGAAATCATTAAAAAATTTATTAATGAAAATGTTTAATGAAAAAGATTAATTTAAAAATTATAAAAAACAAATAAGTGAGATTTTAATTATTAAGCCTTTGATGTTTGGGGCTTGGTTCCGAAGATCCCCCTGATGTCCAAATGATCCGAGTTGGGAGGAAATTCCTCAGGAAAGTCTTCAGCATCGCGGAAATTGTGACTGTGGTGGTTCATGCTGACCTTTTTGTGTACCGAGTACGCTTTGGGGTGCTTATTTCCATGGTGATCACCAAGAGTGCCCTGAAAATTAATATTTTTTCACAGTTATTAAATGTTTTCGGGCGATAATTTGAAATTTTATCATCATTGATGATGGCATGCAAATTGAAAATTCTATCATCACTGATGCGGTGTGTTAATTTGTAATTCTATAATCAATGATGATGGTATATTAATTCGTAATTCTACCACCAATGATGATGGTATATTAATTTGAAATTCTATCATTAATGATGATAGTAGTGTGTGAATTTGTAATTCTATCATGAATGAGGTATTTTTAAAAGAATTTTACTAACCACACAGGTACATATTGATAATAATAAATCTTTGCTAATTTCAATAACACAATTTTACTGAAATATCAGTTCAGATGTACTTAACAAGACTATAAAATAACCTTACAAAAGTTTAAATCTCTGCTTGGATTTGAATACCAAAAGCACTAATAATAACAATATCGTAACATTTGTACGGCACAATTTTGTAACTTTGTTTTTTTTTTTTTTTTATTCATGCCGTAAATGCTGGAACAGGAAATTCTACCCAAGTTACTATAGTAATATTACACTTTTTAAGGAAGAAATTACTTTACAAAATATAGAAACTTTGTGCAACCAGGAAATTCCCGTTTTAAGGCCAGTCAAATTGATACTCAAAGATCATGATATTACAATATTTAGAGATACACTGAACACTTCAATATAAGACAACTATATTCGCAAATACAATAACTTTATAAATCAATAACTATTCCCGTCTCAACTTCATCCCCATTATTAGGGGAAATGTTTTAATGATGAAAAAAGTAAGGGATGGGAATAAAAGGAGGAAGAGGAATTCTGCTTGATGCCTGGGTATCAATATTTGGTTTCTAAATTAAAATACCCGTTTCAATCAACAATTTCAAAATAAAGGGATTCACAGAGATGATATTAAGAGGATGTTTAATGATTATCAAGTGAAAAATCTCTTGGGATTTAAACCTTCCATGACCTCTGGAAGGAAGTCCTGAATTATTAAGTAAATTATTAATCCTTCGCAATTTACATTTTTAGATGAAAATTCCAGCTGGAGTTGTGCAATAGGCGTAGTCCGATTCATGAATAAACCACTCATGTCCAATGTTTGTAAACACAAATCTAACCTAATACTTTAAATAATTTCCCTTCAAGACCATGTCAAAAACAACGAAATTAAACAATTTGTTGAGAAATAACTAACCTCAACGTGTCCTCCGATCAAATCAATAAAAGGCTTAGAGTTCTCGTGACCAGTGTGCTCATCTTCATAGTGAGAATGCTGGGTATATCCCTCCTGCATGTCTTGGTCATGAGGTTCATGCTCGTGCCCATGATTGGTGATGAAGACATGCTTTGAGTGTGACACTCCACCCGGCCCCACGTACAATTCACTGGTCTTGTGGACCTCCCCATGCCCGGTACTGGTAGTGTGGTGGAAAGATATGGTCTTCTCCGGGTGGTGACGCTTTTCACGCGGCACGACTGGATCCAGGTCAGGATTTAGTTCTTGGAGAACGTAGCCAACTGAAAAAGTCCACTTAAAATTAAAACTTTATCAAAATTGGCTACTTAAATGATGAAGATGGATGAAACACAAGATAAATAAATAATATGTTAAATATAAGATCAACTGCCGCCCCAAACTAAGTTCGGAGAAGCAAATCTAGAGGTTGAGATGGTCAGGGACGCCTGAAGGCCCCTTGTCGAGACGATGGGTCCCCAACCCTAATAGGGGAAGAAGTTGACATATAAGATAAATGCTTCGGATAGGTGAGAGCCGCAAATAATCAGCAAAGTTTGAGACTTTAGAGGGAGACTTTTATTCAAATACGTAAGAAATATTATATCAATTATGAAGTAGGTATAAAGCAATAATCCCAGTAATTCGCCACGGTAGTATGCATACGTAAACATTTGATTTATTGTAAATGTTAAAAAAAATCATAGTTGCCTACTAAGATTAAATAGTTTTTCATTGCAATTACGATATTAATAATGGGTATTTAAATATTTCAATGCATACTTTGATGTGTCTTACCTGCCAGATTTAGTAATAACATAAATACACATATTGCTGTCAATTTAGTCATTTTGCAGCTAAATATCGTCTCCGGAATAACAAAAATTACCGACCGACTATCACATTGATTATACCAAATGCTCACAAATTATTGTTGTAATCTTTGAAAAATATTTTTGTGTGACAAAATTCTTTACTTTAGTTTAGTAAAGAAACAAGATATTGTCGGCATATTATAATTTATTCTTCTGTGCTGTGTAAGTACCTACTGTATAATATAGATGTAAAAACGCATTGCATTACCTTCAGTGTGATTGATGATTATGATGGTATTGTAAAATAAGGGGCTGTAAAAGGCCTGTGTTTGTAAAATTTACGATATCTTAAAAGCTTATACCTTTCTTAAGATTTAGTGCCAGAGCCAGTGGCGTAGCAACCATCCAGGTGACCAGGGCTATCTATATAACTCACGGCACCCGCCAGGGGGTGAACATTTTTTTAAATTTAAATCTTTCGCTTGTTGGGAGCTCTCTCTCCGTTACTAAAAGCTGAAAGGACGAATTCGATTAGTTAATAAAGAATTATAGGCATCTTCGCGCACACATGGTCAGTCGGGGGAAGTGCGTCTACTGCATACGTGCGTCAGGTTTATGATAAAATCAAGCAATCTGTGATTGTGTATGAGATCTACAAATATAACTTTAGAGATATTTCGGTAATTTAATGCACTTACCATCTATCGCAGAATTGTATAAGAGAACCGCCTTATATCAAATTTATAAAGAATATTTTATCCGAAAAATTCACCCCTCAGATAGCATAAGCAATAGATTTAAAACTAATGGCTTAATAGCCATCCCTATGGTCAGAACGACCACGGCTCAGCACCACTATTTATATTTAGGTGTGAGATGGTACAATATTTTATTATCCAAAAACATGGGATAATTGATAAGTGCAAGCGCTACAGTAATTTCCCCCTAATACCATGCGAGTGAAGCCGCGGGTAAAAGCTAGTATGTTAAAATAAAAAAATTACTTGATGAAAAATATTCTTCGCCCTTTGTATTATTTTTTTTTAATTCTCAATTTTAGTCCCTTTAATACGAGTAGGCACCTATTCTAAATGTAGGTATGTGTAGTTGGTCAAATAAGAGTAGGAAATATTAAAAATGGAACTACAAAATTTGTAGGCTGGCAACACCAATTTAACTGCCAAAAATTGTTTTAAAGCGCAATGACACTGAATGTATAGAACACTGTAAATCACATTAAAAAAAAAATTGTTCTTAAAGAAAAAAATTAAAATCGAAGAAGCGCTGTTGTTAAGATACCTAGTTAATGACATAAATTTGATTAAATGGTGTTTTACAAAGTGATTTTCTTTCATTTAATTCGACATAAATTTGAATTTAACAGTAGTAGAAAGGAAGAATGCTGAGTTAATGCTGAGTTTAGTTACACTACTTTTATGTATGAATGAGTTCAATTTATTCAGATCTAAAATAAATTCCGGGCAACGCTAGGTACTTAAGCTAGTATTAAATAAATGTGAGCAATTTCTAAACTCTGCTTTATATTTTATTACAATATCGTTATTCTTCATTAACTTAACACAAAATTGAAAAGTATAATATATCTATATGCAATTCTAATTTTGAGATCAATGGGTATCTATATTGCAATGAAGAAATATTTTTTCACTTTTATGCCTTTTTAATTTTTTACAAAAATGTAGGTTACACAGCTTTTCATTTCCACCATGAGTTATATTTTTAGTATTATAATTTCGAATAACAGTGGCGCATTATGTTTTCTACTTTTATTTGACAAACTGTACAACAGTCAAAATAGAACATAATTATTTATCACCTAATAGGAATCATTTCGTCGGAAAAGTAGAAGGCATGAAAAAAATAAAGACTTTCAATCATTTCATTTCATTCGACGTTATTATATTTAAAAAATGATAAATTTTAATGATATGTTTTTTTGTATTTACATCGCACAACAGTTTGTACATTAACGTGGGAATCAACAACGGTTTCACGACAAAGCAGAACACTGTTGAAACGTGATGTAAATAATCTAACTAATTGCCTAAGTAATGAAAAGTTCACCACTTTTCAAAAGTGTTCTGTTTGATTTTTACCTAAACGACAAACCAGAAAAAAAATAGAAAAGTGTATTGAAAATTGACTTTTATAAATCAGTTTTTCAAGATGTTTTTTTTTTATTTTACATGTTATATTTGAATGCTTATGTAAAATTTGTCAAAATATCTACTTTATTTTTCACAATTTATTTTCACAAGATATTAATTAATTTTTATACATAAAATACTTGATTTTTGTACCATACATTACGTACTAAGATTAAAACAATATTTATTACTAAACGTGTCATCTGAATTGGTTACAACCAAGCAACTTATCGAGTCACATTTTCGTTTATTTCTCATACTGTATTCTTTAAAAGTTCAACATTTTGCTGGACTTTAAGATACTCCAATTTTCGATCACAGGCATTCATTTCCAATCACGCTCCTGTTTTAACGCACACTCAATTGATTATCTACGGTTCTCACACAACTAATTGATCAATTTTCTTGTGACAGTTGCATAGCAACAAGGCACATCATTGAAAAAAACCCAGACCCACATGACCCAGACCTAAATCACCCAAATATATATTAAAAGACAAAAAGTCAATTTACTCGATGTCAAATGTCCAACGGTTACTATAATCATGCGGGGTTTTAAGGGACGTACTTGACTTATTTTAACCAGTGATTCCTGACATTATTTGGAGTAAAAAATGTAAATGAAATTTTGGTCTCCGGTGACATTTTTGATGTTTTTTTTTGACGTGATGCAATCACGAAAAAGCATGACTCATTGTCACGTTCCGCCTGTGCCGAGCGTGCAAGCGAGAGCGCGGAACAAGCGTTCGGCTTGTGACACATCTATCTCTCTTCCACTCCATCGTTATTATATGACGTTATCACGTAAAATTATCGTCCGTAAACCGACTTTACAGACAACCAATTTTTCAACTAAAAACTTGAAAAATTCACTAATTATTGGACAGTCGGTGAGAGATTGGACGGTTACTAGGATGAGTGACCAGTGTCGATATGTGGAAGATTTTTTTTATTTTTGTTTATGAAGAAACGAAAAAGACATCAAAAATGTCATCGGAAACCAAAATTTCTTTCACATTTTTTGTTTGAAATAATGGCAGGAATCACTGATTAACATAAGTCAAGTACCTATGTCCCCTAACACCCTGTTTTATACGTTTCTGCACTCAAATTGCATTGAAAATCATTTTGTAGACTGCTAGCTCAAAGCTAGCAATGTTGCAAAATTATTTATCTGTAAATTAAATACGGGTAGTTACGACATTTTTAGTGACAAAAATCCTCAAACTGTTAATCTTATTAATTCTTTGAAATACATTCCAAAATGTCTGTAAGGTGTACATACTGTCATGTTATGTAGCTTGAAAACCATTGATAGTATTTTCGAACGATTTACACAAAATTTCAGTACGTATTACTTATCACATGGAACTTAAAAGCTTACAGTCTTAGACTTTTTTCAATGCATTCCTTGTATATTTTATTAACTACCCGTATATAATTTACAGAAAAATCATTCGTAGTAAGCATTTATTGCGTTAGCAGACCACAAAGCGTGTATTTTTTAGTTCGGACCGCTTCGATACTTTCGAATATCGATTCTTTCTTTTGGTTGGGTCACAAATCCCCACACAAATACCTAATGTGAGATAACTGAAAAGTTTCAAAATCTATCAAAATAGTTAGAAAATTTCATTAATGAAATTTGGCAGAGGCTAGAGGTAATTCCGCCTTCTGCAGGACGAGGGTCACAAGGTGGTCCCGAAACTCCTTCCCTTCCCCAGCAGATCATCGTCAAGGTCTTCACTGTCGGGCAGATCAATACAGCCTGAATCGTCGTACCGCAATGACCTGAAAGAATGGGATGAAACAGATAATTTTACGGAAAATAATTTTTCGGAAAATTGATAAGGGAGGAATTCTCCCGTAATAAACAATAAAATCAAATCTCTTGAAACATTTTGACTTTTTCTACTTCAACTATTTTGAATACAGGAAACTTGAGATATAAATTCTTTGAAACTTTAGTTATTGCAGTAATTTCCAGGTGAATTGAAATAATAAATTATTTAATTTTTATGATTAATTCATTCCCAAGATAAATTCAAATAAATGCATTCATTCATTAAAATAAATAAGCATTCTAAGTTGCATCAGTATGAAAAGTAGGCCCTAACTAATTATCCACGAGCTATTTCTAAATTATATTATATAATACCGAATTTTCCCACCGGAATGCAGTGTTTTTCCGGGATGAAAACTAATCTATATCACCCAGTCCTTCATCTATTCCTGTTCTCCAAAGCGAAAGATAGGACAAACAAACAAACTCATTTTCGCATTTATAATATTACTTGGCATGTAAGCACTGCGTTTAATTTTTTAAAATAAAATATTGATTTTTGCATATTTGGGAACAGAGGCATAAATCTCAAGTTTGCATTATTTTCGTAGTTTGTATAGTTAGTTGTTCACGGCAATTTTAGCAAATCGTGTTGAATATCTAATGAATTTTTATTTTGTAATTTTTCTCATCATTTCATCAATTTGGGGGGCGGGTATGGGTACCGCCGCCAACCATAACCAACACCTCTACTATAGGTCACACCAAGTGGTTCGCTACATTTGCTGACTTAGCAGGGGGTTCATGGGGTGAAGTTTCGGGAGATTCTAGTTGAGGGAGACCATTTGGCCCGTCCAGTAGGACTCTCTCTACCAATTGCCTTGCACCGCTGTGGGAGGGAAGGATTCATCATCACTCTTGGACCCAGTGACCCACTGACCTCCAATTTCCTACCCACCCCTCATACCTTTTTCCTTCTCAGAACTTCCACACCTTCCTTTCTTTCAAAAGACCCTCCACACAGCATCTCCAAAGATGACATAGGCCCTGAAGGGAATTATTTTCCTCAGGCCTCCTGTGTGTAAAAAAAACTTCTTAATGCAAAGAATTAAAAAAAATTACATCTTTTTAATGATCTTAAAAGTTCCCTTTGAGGTATTGAGCTATAAAATTGCTCAGAAATTCGATATTTGCAAGCTGATTTTTAAAACATTACTCCCCCCCCCCTTTTCGTGATCTACATTTTTATTGAAAAAAAAGTTATGTTGTTGATAAAAGTGTGCACAATTTATAATAAATCTTCTTGTGTTCCTTTGAATAAACGGTCGTTCAATGAAAAATATTTTTTATTTTTGTAACAACCAGCCCCGCCTTCCCTACTAACTAACGAACTATTTATTTTGCACAGGTAACAAAAATATGCTCCTGCCAGTGAGAGCTCCGTTACAATCTATCAATTGAACGCTCCGTTTATGAGAAAAGATGAGCGGTTATAACGGAGCTTTCAGGGATCTGCCTTACCTCTCCGGAGTCCTAGCCAGCCCCAGGCGGCTGGGCGGGCCGGGAATGGGCGGGGAGCGCGCGGCCATGCGCAGGGCGGGGTCGTCGTACCTTCTGGAGACCAGCGTGAAGTCGTGGTGCGCATCCACCAGCTTCTGTAGGCGAGAGATTATCTCGTAGTCTGCCACCGGGGAGAATATACCCAACAATTTTGCGATGGAGGTTCTGTGCAAAAAACGTGTAAAGTATAGTGATTAAAAAATACATTAAAAAAATGCCTAAACTAACTTAAGTTTTATTATTTCAAGTTCCGTTTTATTACTATTCTTTTTTTTATTTTTTAATTATGTCTATTCTTGAATACACAATTTTACAATTGATTGCAGAGGTTTACATAGGAGTACAAAACGTTAATTTTCAGTAGCAGTAAGCAAAAAGATTTTTTTTTTTTTTTTAGTATTATGTTGTGTGTAAGGTAGGTTTGAGAAGGTAAAACTGTGTGTGGGTCATATTGTATGTTTCGTGAACACCTCACTAGGAGAACCTGTGCTGAGGTGTTGACGTGCTTATGATTATGTGTGACAAGTATTTATGTGCTGTTGTAGAAAATTAGTTATTAAATTATTATTTTTTTTTATACATTTTATTATCGTTTTATTATCATATTATATAAACATACACATACATACACATCCATATAAATACATGTACCTGCACACATGCATATAAATATACATATATACATACGTATACATACGCATACACATTCACATGCACATACATATATGTACACACATATATAAATTGTAAGTGTATGTATAGTTGTTGGATACTTGAAAAACTACTTAATTTTTAGGTATATTTAATTTTATAGTTTTGTTATGTTTGGTTGGGAATAATAATGTTTTGTATAAAGTTCTGGTTTATGGGTTGTTCTTCTTTTTAACCTACATAACTTTTACCACTCTGTCACATTTCCACCACTCCGTCACATATTGTTTTTACTATAAATGAATCTCTCTGGATCTCAGAGGGGAAATGGTAGCAGGGGGGGAAGGAGGCCTAAAATGCCTATTGGGGGTGACAAACACGAGCTGCGTGTATACCTATTTCGAATGAAAACCCACGTGATAGAAGTGTCGTACGACATAAAAATTGTAGGAGACAAGTTTTTGAGATTTTTAAAAATATTTTATTAAACATCATTAAAAATAATAATCACTGTTACTTGGTAGGTTATACCTTTTGGAGTTTAAAAATAGTTTTATATTTTATGTCGCTATAAGAAATATTGATTTGCGGAAATATACCTACAAGGTAAAAAAACGGGTTTGCGAGATGCAAAACTCAATATTAAATTAAGGAACAATATTCACCTGAAACTCTGCAACTGAGCATCTCTCCTATTCGCATCAGCCAACATCTCCTTGTT
Source organism: Glyphotaelius pellucidus (assembly GCA_936435175.1). NCBI lineage: Eukaryota > Metazoa > Arthropoda > Insecta > Trichoptera > Limnephilidae > Glyphotaelius > Glyphotaelius pellucidus. Next base: position 25,590,856 of record OW386538.1, on the reverse strand, counting down.
CCTCGCCAGCTCCTCCCTGACAACGGTGAGTTGGTGGTCCGACAGACTCCGCTCCTGGTCCAGGTTCTCTCCCGCAGACCTCACGTGATCCTTCAGCAGGTGCACCTTCCTGTTATACTTAGTCCGCATCATGTCACACTCCACCAGGCGCTTCTGAAGATCTTCGATTTTGCGACCGCGTTCCAATGCCGTTATCTGGAGTGAAAATAAAGCTTTTTGTGTGCAAATATATCTACGTCTTTTTGATTGACATTAAATATACGCTGGTAACTAATACGGCAATGGGTTATATTATATAGTTATATTTTGTTAACTCTTTATTTTCATTGTAATTTTGGGGCGTTTAAAAAAATAAACTATAGAATGAAATATAGCAAAACGTTATTTGACATATTATCATAATGATTCATTGTTTTATTTTTGTTATGATTTTTGGGGTGTTATGCCGTGTTTCGCTACCTCCTTCTTTAGCCAACGTTTCGGACAGCGTTACAGTGTCCATCATCAGGGCAGATGAGCCAACTTTTTGGCCGTGAAAACCTAAAAACATACCTTCATTGTTTTAAATTGCATTCTAATCTACATCATAATTTGGCCATATCAAATTTTTCAAAAGTTTTTTTGATATATGCACATCCTGCAATATTTTGTAGATTTACCTATTTACCTGATAGTTTTACAAAATCAAATTACAAGGACCACAACCATTCCTTTTTGCCATCACAATACCGAAATCGACATATGTTATCATGGTTTATGTGAAAACTGTGACTGATTTACACAATAATTAGGTTGGCAAAGGTTTTGGTAACTAAAGTGAGCTGGTGTTCCTACCTTATAATCAGCAGCTTCCGCTAATTGTGAGTTAAGATCTCTAATCTGTGCCCTCGCATCGCTGAGCTGCAGATTGAGTTTGTCAACCTGTTTCGCCAGCTTCTTGTTTCTGATCAGTGACTCGTCTCTCTCTGTCTGCAGGATCGTCTTCATCTTGGTGCTGTCTTCTTGCAGGGTGAGCTTTCTTCTAAGAAGATCTAAGTGCAGGTCCCTTCTCTGGAGCTGTTCTCTTAGGATTCTAACGCGTCTTTGCAATTGATAAACCACCGCCGTCTGAAGAAATACATTATACCAAAAATGTTTTATAGTTCTTAGAATGAAAAAAATCATACTTTCATAAAAAATTTCGTAAGGGAGTAAGGTGACAAACATTTCAGGAGACACATTAATGATAGAACAAAATTAAGGAAAGTTAATACCAAGCTTACTATATGTGTCTTGAATATATACTGTACTCAAGCCCCACCTTAATGGGAAGAAGTCTCTGATACCTGAGGAACATAGAAAAATACCTAATGACAACCATGTGTAGGTAGTTCATTAGAAAACTGCCACGTGATAGGAAGGCGTATTTTATATTACAACGTATTTTAAAAGTCTTGGGAGTGGGAAGAACCAATACAAAAAATGAGCCACTGTCCCATCTGTTTGTGAAAAAGGCTCAAATATCTGAGAGTCACGCTCTGCAACCAAGAGACATCCCCAGGGTATTTGACAACCCAAGTCAACTTCAAGGCAACTGTGCTACTGTCAAAATAATAACTTGAAACCTGGGAGAGAGCACAACAGCAGTTTAGAGGGGGGTGAAAAATAAACTTGTAAATTGCGAAAAGAAAACAAAAACACATTTGCTGCATGGTGCTAAAACTACCTATTCAGTCATATCTTTTGAACTGCTTATTTTTATAAATCATTCTTTGTTCCAGAGACAACTATCTATAGTATCTGTGATAATATTAAAAACCCAGGAAATGAAAAAAATAGTCTTGTAAATAATGAAAATAATGTGCTCATTTTTCTATGCGTGCATTATTTCGTGACGAATCTTTATGCTTACCCGTACGAATCTTTTAGAGAATTCTAAAAACGTAAATAATCATTAATTTACAATACATTTAGCCTTCGTTTTTCCAATGTTTACTAAACTAAAACTTAATTAAAAGCATGCACCTACTGATTTAAGTCGAATCAATAAATATTACATACAAATATGCTAATTCATAAAGGTAGTAGTTGTATGAAAGAGAAAAGTAGTTGAAGGCTCTTAAATTGTTAGCTAGTCTATTGGACTATTTTGTAGTGTCTGAAATATGGTTATAAATAATGATGACTAATAAGCCAATATAATTTAATAAGTATCTAAGTAATAAATAAAGTGCATTTGAGATGATGATCTAAACTTTTCTTAATCTTACTTCTTTCAATATTGGCAAATCGTGAAACGATCTCTCTCTTCTCAACCGGGGCAGGGACCCGTAATACCCACAGCACAGAAACTGTTGTCGAAATAACACAACATTGGACATGAATACATCTAGAAATTACACTTTTAAATTCAGGAAAGTATTAAATAAATTAATTTTAATTATACCTTGTCCACTATTTTATCACTCTCCAATCTTGCGAGTTGTTCCGCCCTAACCAGCATGGACTCTGTTTGAAGATCGACTCCAACTTCTTGAGATATCTCGTCCATGTTTAAAGCTTTGCTCAGTCTTTCCAGGAATGTTATTAGCTGTACAAAGGTAAAACAATATGAATTGCCAATACTTTTAATATGATGTCCAGCTAGGGTTACCGCGAGAAAAACACGGAGGACAAATTGAAATAAAAAGGACAATTCTTTCTGAAGTCTGGACGCTTCTAACTTGTAGGTAAGTCAAAATATTTCAAACTGAAGTGTAGAATTTTTGCATGTACGTACACTTTTGTGCTGATTTTTGTGTGTAATTTTTTTTATTTATGCAGTATGTTTACATTGGGTTTTTCGATGCTTGTCTCACTAGGATATACCTGTGTTGAGACAGGCTTAGAGGTACATAAATGAACATATTTAAGGAACATAATTGATAGTTACAAGAATATTTAAGATAACATACATATTCATTTGAATACAATAAAATAGAAAGGTGATTGGAATGGTGGGTAAATACTTTAAAGAGAGTTATCATATAAATGAAAGAAGAGATGAAATACAGTAAATAATAAATCCTGTCAAATCTATTTTTGGAATTAAATTTGACATGATTCTATTTTTTTATATATTTTATATGGATTAGGTCGTATTTAAATTGTTTTCTGTGTATGTGTGATTTACTTTACAGATGTTTGCAGTAGTGTGGCGTCCAATACTTACAATCCATTTCTTTACATCTTGTTTGTATTTTGTCAAGGATTCAGTTTGTCTGATCGTAGCTGGTAGTGCATTGTATAGTTTGCAAGCTATGTATTTGAAGTGTCTTTGTTCAAAGGTAGTTATGGAAAAAGGAATTTGGAGAAGTTCTTTGTTTTTGGCTCGAGTATTGTGCATTGTTTGTGTTGCTTTGTACGATGTTTTGTTGTTACAGTTAGAGCGTGATTTGAATGCTTGAATAATAATGCTTTCTTGCGTTTAGAATTGTTATAAATAAGTGTGCACTATGAGAGTTTAGTAGAATTCCAACAGCGAAAATAGTGCATCTGAAGTCCTCTATCAGTTTGATATATTTTGGTTAACAGCAGTTAAGAAAGGGGAGTGCAAAATAGACTTGTATATCAGAATTATTAAAGAAAACCTTAAAATATTTTTGTAGCATGGTGATGCAACTACATATTCAATCCTAACTCCCAAAACTGATTATATTTATAAAAGTTATTTGTTTCAAAGGTAACTCTAAAAATCGTTGCACTTCATAATAATAATTTTTAAAAAAATGTTGTAGGTTGTGGAGAGGTTAGTGCAATTCCACATGCCCCATATAGTTATACATATTTAAATAGTAAATTTTAAGATAAGAAACAAGTAGAATAGAAAAGAATAAGTTTAAAATAATAATAATAAATAATCAATTCTGTACCGGATAAACCATTCTTATAAACTTAGCCACGGACTTCGTGGTTTATCATTTAGGGTACAGAATTATGTAAGGCGTGGTCCTGTGTGAGCTCGGGCCCAGCGTTCACTCAGGAGTGGCGCATGGTGCTGGAAGGCTGCGGTCACCAACGTGTTGTTGGGGACCATTAGCCGCATCCTGGCTTCAGTGACCCGGTGTCTCATCAGGCACATGGAATCGTAGCCAAAGAATTATCCATTGAGCATCATTGACGGCGTTTTTAGCTACATAATTTGAAACGGAGACAAAGGACGGCCATTTCCAAAATGGATGGAGGACATTATTTTTGTGAAAAGGAGGACGTAATGCATCCTACTTTCGGACGGATACAATCTGGTAACCCTAGGTCGAGAGAAGCGTGGGATGTATGGCATCCTGTGCACTGTGCAGGATCAATAACGGCTGTAAAGAATATCTATGGATTTATGAATATATTGAACCTATAAAGTGAGAAATCCCTATCCAAATGACGGCCATAATTCACATTGTAAAGGAGGAGTGCTGGGACGTAGTTAACAATATTTGCTTTGAGTTCAGTTCGAGAGGAATCTGATAAAGTTCCAGTACATGGACGTTGGATTAAATATACTCCTACATATTACTATATTATATGTTTAAAACAAGTGGAACGAATAAGTTATACGATCGAACTGATTTCACAAGAATGCAGACAAAAGTACAGATTTAAAAAACTGGCGGGAATAACGATGCTGGCTCACTTTTTAATTATAATTTTAATTAATTATAATTTAAAAAGTGAGCCAGCATCGTTTTTCTGACAGTTCTTTAAATCTCTTTTTTTTTAGGAAAATAATTCTCTTCAGGGCTTGTGTCATCTTTGTGGATGCTGTGTGGAGGGTCTTTTTAGGAAAGGAAGGTGCGAAAATTCTGGGAAGGAAAAGGGTATAAGGGGTGGAAAGAAATCTGGAGAGACGGACGTATGAATCTATCCCTTGCGGTGCAAGGCGATGTTCTGAGAGAGTCCTGCTGGAGAGGTCAAAAGCTCTCCATCAGCTAGTCTTTCCCGATCCGCCCTCCACGCAGTTGGTGGGCAGACGCATCACCTCACCCCATAAACCCGGGCACCTCTGTTAAATCACCAAAAATTTCAAACCACTTGGGGTGACCTATGACAGAGGTGTCGGTTACGCAATAAATGGTTCCCGGGGCGACGGCACCCATACCCACCTCCCAAATTAATGGTATGGATGATGTGCAATATTTTAGTGGTTAGAAAGATTATAAAGAGTTATTATTATAAATTATAAAGAGTAATTCATTAATTCCGTGGAATACTTTCTATGATAGAGTTATTATTATAAATTATAAAGAGTAATTCATTAATTCCGTGGAATACTTTCTATGATAGAGTTATAATTATAAATTATAAAGAATAATTCATTAATTCCGTGGAATACTTTCTATGATAGAGTTATTATTATAAATTATAGAGTAATTCATTAATTCCGTGGAATACTTTCTATGATAGAGTTATTATTATAAATTATAAAGAGTAATTCATTAATTCCGTGGAATACTTTCTATGATAGGGTTATTATTATAAATTATAAAGAGTAATTCATTAATTCCGTGGAATACTTTCTATGATAGAGTTATTATTATAAATTATAGAGTAATTCATTAATTCCGTGGAATACTTTCTATGATACTTACAGAGAACTTGTTACAAAAAAATTGATACAAGTTGAAAAACAAAGCTGCACAAAAAAATTACATTTTGGTTTCGTATTTAAGTAAAATTCAATTCTATTTAAGTAATTAGTTCAGCTAAATCTGTCCTTAGGGATGTTAGTATTACGCACATTATATATATTATTACATTTTTTAGCATCAGCTCTTTAGGTATAATGTTGTAAGTTATACGGTCACAAAATTGCATCCATTTTTTATTATAAATACAGTTCTTAATTCACTGTAACGTATGTATGTCACTTTGTTACAGTATGACAGACAATAGTCAAGATATACCAGAAGTTTGGGTAGTTTCAATTACTGTCACATATTATATGATTGGCGATCAAATCAACTTTTAGCGCGACTTTGATAAGTGCATTTGAACAAATGTTCATATATGAATGGCGATGAAATCAACTTTTAGCGCGACTCTGATTAGTGCATTTGAACAAAAGTTTACATAATATGAATGGCGATCAAATCAACTTTTAACGCGACTGATTACTGCATTTGAACAAATGTTCAAACATGAATGGCGATCAAATTAACTTTTAACGTGACTTTAATTAGTGCATTTGAACAAATGTTCATACATGAATGATGATCAAATCAACATTAACGTGACTTTGATAGGTGCATTTGAACAAATGTTTACATATGAATGACGATCAAATCAACTTTAACGTGACTTTGATAAGTGCATTTGAACAAATGTTTACATATGAATGACGATCAAATCAACTTTAACGTGACTTTGATAAGTGCATTTGAACAAACGTTTGCATATGAATGGCGATCAAATCAACTTTTAACGTGACTTTGATAAGTGCATTTGAACAAATGTTCATGTATGAATGGCGATCAAATCAACTTTTAACGTGACTTTGCTTAGTGCATTTGAACAAATTTTCATGAATGAATGACGATCAAATCAACTTTAACGTGACTTTGATAAGTGCATTTGAACAAACGTTTGCATATGAATGACGATCAAATCAACTTTAACGTGACTTTGATAAGTGCATTTGAACAAACGTTTGCATATGAATGGCGATCAAATCAACTTTTAACGTGACTTTGATAAGTGCATTTGAACAAATGTTCATGTATGAATGGCGATCAAATCAACTTTTAACGTGACTTTGCTTAGTGCATTTGAACAAATTTTCATGAATGAATGACGATCAAATCAACTTTAACGTGACTTTGATAAGTGCATTTGAACAAATGTTTACGTATGAATGGCGATCAAATCAATTTTTAACGCGACTTTGATTAGTACATTTGAACAAATGTTCAAACGTGAATGGAGATCAAATCAACTTTGACGAGACTTTGATTAGTGCATTTGAACAAATGTTCATACATGAATGGCGATCAAATCATCTTTAACGGGACTTTGATAAGTGCATTTGAACAAATGTTCAAACATGAATGGCGATCAAATCATCTTTAACGTGACTTTAATTAGTGCATTTGAACAAATGCTCGTATATGAATGGCGATCAAAACCACTTTTAACGCGAATTTGATTTGTACATTTGAACAAATGTTCATTGTTGATATATGAATGGCAATCAAATCAATGATTAGTGATTTTGATGAGCGCATTTGAGCAAATTTTTACACTTTATATATGAATAGAGATCAAATCAACGTTTAGCGCGATTTTAATTAGTGCATTTAAACAAACGTTCATTGTAAAATACCGATTTTATCTATTTCATCGTTTGATAAAATTTTGTTAACCGTCAATCGAATGTGACGGATATTGAAACATCCCAACCTAACATACATAAATTAGTATAAATGTATTGAATTAGTATGAGTATAAATGCATTGATTTATAAATGAACATAAATGAGTATAAATGTATTGAATTTACCGATGATTTGTCCCTACGCAGCGAGTCCCTGGCCAGCTCGGCGGTGGTGAGATCTTTGTCCAGATTGTGAACGCGCGTTTCGAGCAGCGCGCGCTCGTCCTCCAGCACGCGCATCCTGCCCGCCGTCTGCTCGTGAGCCATCACCTGGCGCGTCAGGTGCTGAGACTCGGAGTTTAGCTTGTCGCGTAGGGCGTGAAGTTGCTGAAAAAAAATTACTATGTGGTTAATTTCAATTTTGCTTACAGATTTCCCCACAACAAAAGCTGACAAATTTGCCTATAAATTTGTCACAAACTTGTTAAGGTGAAAAATTGCGTGTAACTTAAAAAAATTCTTACACTCTTTCTTACTCACATGGTTACAAATTGCTCTTATAAGAAATCGACGGCCAGTCTGGCGGTTTAAAATTTTCAGAACAACTATATTGGGCTGTTTTTTATTTATATGTATATACCTATTAAATAAAAAAAATCTGCTTCCAAACTTGCTAACAAAACTATTTGCAAAGTTTCCTTTAAACTTTCTTTCTTGCTTGTTTCAAAATTTGCTTACAAAAAAGCTTATTTACAAAAAAAAACACAAATTTGTTACAGACTACTTCAATTTTATTTTATTCACACTCTAACCCATAGGTTCTCAGCGTCGTTTCAGACCTTCAGGGGGGGGGGCAAAAGGCCAAGAGAAAATTGGAGGGCGTTTCAGGCTTTCAGAGGGGCGGTAGGAGACCCAGAGAAACCCAGAGAACCCCATCCCGCCCCCACCCTATATCCCCTGCAACGGAGGGGGTGTAATGGGATAGGATGGGGCAGTTGGGGGGCGCTTAAAAAATAAAATATTCTCTAAGTAGGCGGTGGGCAAAAAAAGGTTGAGAATCTATGCTCTAACCCTAACGGTTTCGGAAGAATCCTTCCTTCGTCAGGAGAATATAAGAACTACATATGTTAGAACTATATTAGAACTACATATATCCTATGTATGTCTGACAATATTCTGTATCGTAGTACATATATTCTGTATTTATATATCTGTCAACATTCTGCATCGTAGTAGGTATATTCTGTTTATATGTCTGCCAACATTCTACATCATTCGGTTCTGTTCTAATATTCTCCTGACGAAGGGCGGGTTCTTCCGAAACCGGTAGTGTGAATAAAATAAAATTAAATTAAAGCGGTCTGTAAGAAATTTATGTGTTTTTGTTATAAATTATGGCAAGCGACAAAGTTAATGCTTTTTACAAATTTGTAGCTTATCTATAGTCGATTATAAAGTTTCTTACAAGGCTGCTTACAATGTTACTTACGAAGTTACTTAGAAAGATGCTGACAAAATTGCCGTTTCCTTATAAAGTAATATATTTTACAACTATTTTATAATCTTCTAATTAATTGTACGAAAGTGTGACAAATAAAAGAGATAGCATTTGCGTTTCCACCGCGTTAACGTAACGTTTGAAAGGTGCTATAGGTAAATGGTAATTATTACCGTTTCTTAATTGGATTTCCTAGAAGGATGGTGGGATATCTAACCTAGTAGGTTTTGGAACAACCAAATCCACAGTTGTTTAACTATTATTGCTTAAAGATACAATTTTATAAAAAAAATGTTCAGAACGCATGAACCATTACATGACTAACATTATTTTTTTCGTGCATAACATGTAACTCGACAGCCAAAGATACCTACCTCTCCTCTTGCAAAAGAAACCACCAGGCCTTAGTAATTCTAAGAAGGTATGCTTTTAACCTCATTTTCTTCTGCGTGGTGAAGCATTGAATACTCTCGAACGTAAAATTGCTAAAATTTTTCTAACGGCAATTTCTCGGTCGATGCAACTACATTTCTAACAAACTATCAAAATTTTGGAAAATATGTTGAAACTTGGATTAATAGTTATAATAATACTATATTTGTATATAAATATAATGTTGACTTACAATGCTCATATCCTTGTTATCGGTTAATAACTCCCTTATTCTGTCTTTCACTGCATTCTCGGTACACTCTACAAATCTGGCTGGCAAGCTCAACTGATGAGCTAGCCCTTCCATAGCTGCACGGTATTCGTGTTGAATTCTTTGGTTCTTTTCTTCTCTGTGCTTTAAATCATCTGGAATCATAAGACAACATCAATAATAAAATTAAGAAATACCTACCGATTTAGGAATTATCTTTTGCGTAAAGGATTCTACGTGTACCTTTCAATTGGCATATTGCTGTTTCTAGCTGTGCTATGTTTCCTGTGGCCGAATTCAAGTGCTTGCTCGATGATGAATACTTGTCTCTGGTTTCATGGACATCTCTCTCTAAAACCCTGTTCTGCATTTCCAGCGATTCCTTTTCTAGCCGCAATCTATCCAAGTCAACGCTTTGCGACGTGCATTGTCTTTGGAGGATATCTCTCTCCGCGCATGTCCTTTCGAGGGATTCTCTACAACACTTCAATTCTTGCTCAGTGCATGCCAAGCTCTCAGTCACACTGATGCACTTGCTGCGCAGTCTGGATGTTTCTTGAACGAGTTCGGTAGCTCTTATAACCACACTTTCAGGGGAATGCGCGTGGGAGGTTTCACAGAATTCAGCCCCCAGAGAAGCGGACAATCTGCGCACGAGATCTTGTAACTGACTCCTGAAGCTGTCTTTTTGTTGTTCTTCATTCGAGCATTCAATTTCTAAATTTCGTAATTTCTTTTCTAAATCTTTGGCTCTGTCTTCTTGGTACTTCAAATCCCTTTGCAGGGTTTGTATTGAGATTTCATTCCTTCCCTGTGTTGAGTAAAGACTTCTTTCTTTATCTTCTAGATCTTGGGTTTTCTTTTTTAAAGAGGCGATCACAGCGTTCTGTCGAGCTGCTTGTTCTCTTAAATGCTCTATTTCTACTTGGAGCTCAACCACTCGCTGGTCCCTGTGCAACACCTGACTTTTCATTTCGTTAATCTAAAAAGAAAATAATATTAAGAAATGTATTTGTTCCTAAAACTTTTCTAAAAACTCAAATTCACAAATGTAATTACGTCTGAAGCAAGTCGATCTCTCTTGTATTGTAGAGCAGCCAGTTCGCTTCTCAGTGCCATGGTCGTATCCAGCTCTACGTCTCCTTCCATCTGCACATATAAATACGAAATCTCACCAAAGCCATTGATAATGAAATAAAATTTCTACCGTATTAAAAATATGTGTCCTCTGATAAAATAAAGGTTTAACAAAGACTCCGTCAATATTTCCCGACGTTATAAAATCGAATGAACCAATCAAAGTCTATTCTAAATGTTCGTAAGGCAGAGATATTAGAAAATAGGTCGGAGAGAACTAGAGAAGTTTGATCGCCTTGCAGTCACGCATGGTACCATGTTGACAGACAATATCAACTTACTTTTAACCAAGTTATAGATGTGCCCGCTCGATGGAAGCTACTCCCAGCTATCAATACAAGGTCTCAGCCTTTTGCTAGGAACTTTATACGAGGAAGTAACCTTTTGAACCGATTCATATGGTTTTATAATTTCCCGCTTGAAATCCTCCCAAGTTTTCCCACCCCCTTGTGAATCGATGTTTAGTGCAAGGCACCGGAAGGCATACGATATCCATGGCGACCGCCTTTGTAGTTAAATTAATCATATTTTGCCAGGAATCTTCCTTATTTTAAACAAATCTTAAGAACATACATTATCTAAATCGCGCAAATTGATTTATGTATTTTGTTGATGACGCTAGTTAGAAATTCTTGGTTGTGGTTGTTTTTAAATAACATAGATCATAAATAAACAAACCTCGGAAGATGTTTTTGAGCAGAGGACTTCGAATATTTTCCAGTCTTCCTCAGTATTGGCCCTATCTGAATTCATGGTATCAATTTCTCACTTAATCCTGATGCACATTGCATTAAACTGAACACCAAACTCCATTACTCATAAGAATTGTGAAATATATATCAGAACCCGATGTGTTTCACAGAATTACTAGAAAACAGGTGGGTGTTTGTATGTTTGTGTGCCGTGGATAAACTATCGACTAAATGTTTTTTCTAGGAAAAGAAATCCTTGGCGACCTGTTTATAGTGCTAACTACGAAACGTTTAAAATCTAGGACAACTCACGACCACATATGTAATTCTTAATTAGGTTAATGATATCTTTTTTATTATGGTACATAGCATGTTTTAAAACATGCCATGTTTCAAAATATTTATTTTTGATTTGTGAAAATTTGGCTTTTCTAAAACCCCTTTTGCTTGACAAAACAACAACCGACTGTTGATCTGATCTGGAAAAATATAAAAATTTGAGAAATAAGAATCGTCAGAAGGCAAATTCCAAAACCACAAAAGATATTATTTTAACAAAATGGTCCTAGTTTCAGTCTGTATATATAATACTAGCCCTGGTCAACAAATAAAGGTGTAAAAAAAGGTTTTTGTTTTTCTTTCCACTTTACAGATTAACTTGTAAATCTCTCCTTTTTGAGTACTATTTGGGTAACCTGTTTCGATTTCAATTTATTATTACTTTGTGAAATATTGAAAACTCTGAAATTTCACTAAAGAATCTATGATAACATTCTGGAGTATTCCACCATCCTCCTCAAATATTATCAATATGATAACGTACATTTCGATTAATTAAACACGATTTATTTATTTAAAAACTCTGAGTTTAGTATTCGCTATTTGAACCTATGAATAGTGGCTATATACAGGATAAGTTGAGGAGTTATACCGTTTTACAGACGAGTTAATTAATACCAAGTGTGGCAAGTATTTATTTGTATATTTTTTTAACATTCGTTATCGTATGAGTCATCTATGAGGAGGATGGTGAAATACCCCCTGTATCCACTTACTTACAGACTTTTAAACTAGGCTTCAAATTAGACACAATTTCAATCAATGTTCATATTTTTTTTATTTGGTAGCCAACAGATTACGTCACATAATTATTACAGTACTTGATTTACATTTTCAATGTGGTTACAATGATGATTCTAATTATATTTGAGCATACAATCCGTCTCAACATTCTTTGTGTAAACATTAATAATAATCAGCAATAATAAATTAAATTACAAGTTTCAAAATCATTATAAAGTATTAGTAAATATAGTAAATACATACATACACTTTTACGTGTATATACGATATGCATACATGTGTACACTGTACGCATGTATATGCATATATGCACACACACACACACACATATGCATGTACATTTATGTATACACATATTTTGGAGCCAATGCATAATTAGATATATTTTATTATTATTAGGTAAGAACCAGTATGTTTGCTAATGCATCTTATTGTTTTTTTCTTGTAATATGAACATTTAACTTTTTTACTTGATATTACGGACTCTAAACCGCGCTAGAATAATAAAATATTATTTTTTATTAATTGTCTAGATTTCTAGCTAAATGAGTAAAGTCGCCGCTTGCGGCAAAAATGGACATTGACCTTCCAGCTGGCTAATCGTCTTACCCCCCCCCCCCCCCCCCCCCGCAATATGGGTAAATAATATATTATGAGCACATATCATAATGTATAATAGGTACAACCAAATGGGATTTTTTGCAGATTCTTCACACATTAATCTAATTACCTAATGAATTTACCATATAACTACTTAATATTTCGCATTATTTTCTAAATAAAAGTCAATTAAATCTCTTTTACAATGTTTCAATTCTTTATCATTGTGAATTCGTAAATCGTGTTCACTCTAAAAAGAAAACCTAAAAGCTTTTGCCACCTTAATTACCGACATCTATCGACCAATCTCAAAAGCCTTTTTCGCACCGCAGTTTCACTTCCGGTCATAAGTGCAACTAGAGTTATGCAACTTGTGCAACGACTCGTCAGAGTGCAGTTTCTTCAATGCGCACAATAATAGACAAGAAAAGGAAAAAACTAACTGCGCCGGCGCACTAGATGCACATCTTCCTTTAATAACACTAGCCAAGGAGCGTATTTGTTTCGTAACCGTCGACTTTCATTATTGCACAAAATGTTTTATAACTACAATAATGTCACAGGAAGAGTTACCTATTCTTCCAATATTCAATCTCCGCTTTTCCCGGTGGTAAGAACATTTTTTAATATTTCAATTAGAGTTTAGAAAGAAGTTCTAATTTTGCAGCCTACGCAGCCCCCCTTGAGTGAAAATATTTTATCCCCCATTTAAACGGTTTCAGTGAATTTGTTGTGAACTTATGTTGTGAATATCATAATTCAGATGAATTTGTTTTAAAATATTATATAAAATGAATTTACTGACCCAGTTATTTTTAACTACATTGTCTAAATTTACTTGCCCTTGACTTAGGTAATAGTTTTTTATAATTATTATGGAACAATTAATTAAAAAAATTAAATGATTTGATAATCTTTTTTATCGACATTAAATTCAGTGAATTGAGTTTAATATAATAATGTTTTTAATATTGGGTGCCATCAATTCTGGAATAATTTAAATTCTTGACTAGATACCAAATTTTTTTTAATCTGTCACCAAATGACACGTCCTCATAAAACTCGTTCGTAACGTACATTTTAGATGAATTATACAGGATTTATTTATTTAAATAGTCGGAGTTTACTATTCGGCACTTGAACCTATGAATAATGGCTACATGTAGTTAGCCGAGTTTTTTACTAGTTGCAAGTATTTATTAATATTCGTTATGTGTATGGATAAGCTGTGAGGAGGATAGTGAAATATTCCCTTAGAAACAGAGAACTTTATATTTGCATTTAAAAGTTTACGGCAGACGCTCTCGTAAAATTTGAATATTTCTATAAAACAGAAAATCGCCAAACAGTTCAATACGGTCAAGGTTTGCCATTTTTTTTTTAAATAATAACGTTTTTACAAATTTTTATAGTACGTTTGTCTAATTAATTTTTTTTTTGTTTAAAAAAAAAACATCGATTTTTATTTTAATTTTTCCTTCGTTGGCTTCCAGAATTTTAATAGTTTATTGCATACTATGTCCATTTGTTAAATTAAAATTCGAAAGAGTCTTTTATCTGCTTTCAAAAACAGTACGTCGTTTCGGGATACGCACAAATCAGCGAAACTATTTGAAATTGAATGTCAAGCGAGAATATTTGATAACATGATATTCATTCCCGAAAGGTTAAATATGTAAGGAATTTATATTAAAAAGCTTCAGAGCCCTAGATAAAAATGATTTTGCCACTTGAAACTTAAGTATTATTGATCTAAAAATTTCACACAGAAAAGGTGTGCTATTTTCAAAAACGAAAATTTTAGTAGGAAAAACAATTTTGTACATTGTCAAAATTATATATTTGTTAAGGCACTACGTCGTGTAAAATTCGGGAAGAGGCCGCTAATACTCCTTATATAGATGGCAATAAGGTTTAAATTCTCGTTTATCAGCAGCCGCCTGTTTTGATTTATTTAAAAAAAAACATTGCCAAACGGCGTGTTTTATTTTATTTTGCGAATTACAGGCACAAATATTTAAATGTTTTGCAATCATTTTCTAAAAAAAATAATTTTCCACATTAAACAATTAAACCGCAACCGAAAAGGGGTTCGTAAGCAGGAGATTTTGAACTTTAAAGCAGTTTTTATAGACCTGATTTTTTTTTTTTTTTTTTGTGGGCTTATAAAAAGACGAATCAAAAAATGCTCTATTACTTCACTTAAGGGAAAAATGTGTTTTACTTGCAGTATTTAATTACAGCATCTAAAATATGACTAGGTGATCCAATTTTCAAACCAAAAACGAAGTAAATAATAAATAATTAAAATTAAAATATAAAATTAAAATGTCTTTTTTTTTAAATAGGCAATTCATCCTAAAAAGAGTGCTTTGTGATAATTCAACGATGAAACCTGGGACTCTCTGTTATAATTGTGTAAGGCGTCGGTACGCGAATGCGGTTCAAAAATACTGTATTTCCTATTACAGCTGCCAGCTCAGAAAAGTTGTGCATTTGTACCACTGAAGACACAAACCGACAGAAGTGGTTTTGGACGTGCCTGTGTGCCCGAAATAGTGTAAAAAAAAATTCTTACTTCGGGTGAAATTGATAATTTTTTTTCAATCATTTTCGAATTGACACTCAATTTCATTGGCTTGATTGTGTCGGAAAGTCGTAATAAATTTAATGTGTAAATTAGTGTTACGACTCATAACTTATGAGTTCCTTTCAAATCGATACAGATCTCACTTCTGGGTATTTTCTGTCCAGTGTTTTGTACCTGTTCATACATTTTAAAACTAAGTAACTAAACTTCATTAATCGTCAAAGATACTAATTAGGGTTGTGGGTCTGTCTGTCTGTAACTCTGATAGAATGAACTCAGATTAGTTTTTAATTTAAGAGTCGTTTTCAAAATTGGAATAAATTATGTAAAGAATTTCAGACAAGCGATAAAATACCTATAATTTAATATTTTAATAGAAAAGTGTTTTCGTTGTCGTTGTCAAAATTGGAACTGATATGTCAATAAGCGATATGACTGATATGTTGACAAGCGGTAAAGTACCTACCCTACTAGTATTAATATAATATTTTTTTACAACAAAAAATTTTAATTCTATAATATTTGAATATGTTGGTATTTATTTTGGTTAAATTTCTTAGGGTTAATCTAGACGACTGATGTCAGATTTCGTGTTGATTCTGTATTGGTAACCGGATAAAACAGAACAGTGACAAAGCATTACATTTATTTTTGGAAAGTTGAGAGCAAATTTTAAATTACACGCACACACAATGATAAAATAGTTAATTATGTCGACAATTATGAATTTTCCTCTAAAGATAGTAAATGTTAATAGTTTTTTTTTTACATTAGCTCCACACAGGAGGCTGTAATGAAAATAACTCCCATTAGGTTCTGTGTCATCTTTGAGGATGCTGTGTGGTGGGTCTTTTGAGGAAAAGAAGGAGATGAAGAGAAGAATGATGAAAAGAGACGATGATTAGTGTGAAAGTGTTAGTGTTTTTTTTAATCAATTCATTTTTAACAGTGATTGTGGAGGGTGGGGAGGAGGAAGGTAGGATTAGGATTAAGAAACGAAGGACAGGAATATAAGGTAGGGTAGATTGATCTAGTTTGAAGCATATTGAATGATCTATTTGAGATATTTTTATAATTTTGTAATTCTTTATGGGAATTGAGTTAGCAGCACTTTTTTCTTAAATAATATTTTCCGATAAATTATACATGTTTGACAGTGAATGTTTGCGTTAATACGAGACGCATCGAAAATTTAAAAAGCTACCGACATAGCTTTTACCTTCTAGAAGGCAATTTAAAAAAATATATTCATTTCGTGCAATTTTCGATATGGAAAATGTTTTTTCCCGGGCGTTCTTTTTGTATGGGCCGAAAAGCGAAGTCTATCATCTTAATGAGTTTTCATTTTATGTCCCGTAAATTGGAGTTAAACATGTTAATGTGAAAATAATTTGCATGATACCTAAAGAATAGTTTGGGGTAGGTTAGGATAGTTTAATTATATATATTTTAGGTGAGGTTAGGTATGATTTTAGGTTTTCACGGCCAAAAGTATTTGTTATTTATTTTTGTGGTGTTATGCCGTGTTGCGCTACCTCCTTCTTTAGCCAACGTTTCAGACAGCATTGCAGTGTCCATCATCAGGGCAGATTAATGCTCACTCATCAGCGCTGTCCGAAACGTTGGCTAAAGAATGAGGTAGCGCAACACGGCATAACACCCCAAAAATAAATAGCAAAAAAGGTGAGGTTAGGTTAGATTTTGATTGCTTTTTTCTTAACTTTCTTCATTTTTTTTCAATGTTATGTTTTGTTACATCTGTTTTGTTGTGGAACCTACTAGGAGTGTACGTAGGTAAATCTCTATTGTTGTAATTTCCAGCCCCCGTTGGCGGCAAAGGCCCAGGCCCCTGCCGGGGTGACCTACGACCCCAGCGTAAAGCTGAGCAAGGTGTCCGCCCTGCAGGTCCGCCGACAGAGCGAGCAGAGAACCGTGCCCGGAACCAACCTCAAGTACGCTCCACTCAACCCCAAGTTGAAGGCAAATATGGAACTTTTCCAGGTATTCTTTTTGTTACTGAATATACCACCATTTAAAGAAATAGAAACATTTAATTTAATGAAAACAAATAACTTTGTGGTGTACACAATAAGTTAATATTAACATTTTATCCTGACGAAGAAAACATAGTTTTTGAAACATGTCGATATTGTTAATTAAATGGTGGTGTACACAAAGTTATTTGTTTTCATTAAATTAATAATGACGCCACAAAGTGAATTTGCGAAGTTTGAAGAAATAGAAACATTTTGGAGGGGGTATAGGTACCGCCAAACTATGGGAACAATTTATTTGATAACCAACACCTCTGCCTGATCACCCCAAGTGGTTCGCTACGTTTGGTGACTTAGCAGAGATGCCCGGGTTCACGGGGCGAGGTTTGTCCAGGTCTTGGAGGCGGATGCGTCTGCCCATCCGGGCCTCCTGGGTGGAGCTAATGTAAAAAAATAACCCATATGGTAGGAGGGTAGAAACACAGAGGCCGGCAAATTGTGCCACAGCTGCGCTGTTGAACTCAAGAATGAGTCGTAGAAACAACCCATTCTCATGTGACAAATGTCAATTGCATACAAATGTTGGGCGCGCTTTTGGCTGTGCACCGGTGCCGAAGGATTTAATGACGCTGATTCCTCGGGAACAGCTTTCCGACCCGACACCTGTTCTCTAAATGGTCGAGGATCACCTGAGGAGGGACTTTGGGGCTTAGGTATTTTGGAGGTCCAGAGCAGAGGAGGCTGCCAAATTCAACGGGGATGCGCACTATTTGCAGTATCTGCGGGCCTTGTACAGTACGCCCAGCTTCTGAAAGATTAACTTAACTCTGACTTCAACGGAGCCTCCGTACCTGAGCTGGTCAAATAGAAGTTCACCAAACATATCAATGAAATGTATGTTGGGAAAATTGCTCCGAAGGAGGTTGAAGAGAATGCGTTGAAGGAGGCATTCCATCTTTTGTGGTCAAGGGATAAGGCTCTCGACTAGCAAACAGGAGATCGCAGATTCGAATCATATTTTTTTCGAGAATATAAATACTGTGAAAATACCCTATTGCCGAGCATTTAATTGCAACCTGCCATAACTTTGGATTTGTTCCCAAAGTCCTGGAAAGACCCAAAACGCATCGAGCGCATCTAATCACGGAGGCGATTGAAATCCACAAAAATCCAATTAAAACTACGGGGCTGAGCTCAGCATTTTTTAATCTGGCATTTGGCGGCTTCACCAAAACTAAACGCAAAAACCAAGCTAAACTAACTACCGTAAAACCAGCCCTAAGAGGATTGGAGTGCGCAACACGGTAAAGCAACTACATACATAAGCACACACTTCACCACAATCTTAGATTACGTGTCTGCCCTGATGATAGGCACTGTAACGCTGTCCGAAACATTGAAGAAGGAGGTAGCCGAATACGGCATATTACTCCAAAAATAAATCGTAATAATATAAAAAATCTAATATGATACAAAATTCATTAATTTACTAGTTAATTTCATTATTCGTTTTGAAAATTCAGTTGAAAAAAATTGTCTGTAGATAACATTTTTATTGGTTATGTAAAGTGGTTTTTTTTGCATCAAGGCGGCGCATCCCCGCTCAAAAAGAAGAAGATGGAGAGATATGTAATTAATAATGTTGGGCAGAGCGCCCTAATATTTTAAATGATAAAATTGAAGCGAAAATTGTGCAAATGTTTAATAAAACACGACTCGTTTAAAATAGAGCACATTAAAGAACACATTGTGAATTTTTTCACAACTATAACTTGTAAAATAATACAAACAGACGTGCTTTTAATAATTTTCGGAGCATACTGCGATTTTTTTTCTATCGAGAGAATTTCATATAATTTGCGTTTCGGCGTGGAACGCGTCTAGATATTATTATCGTCAAAAATAATATTTATTTTTTAAGAGCTTAAAAACTTCAAATGTTTAAGGGAGATATGTAAGAAATCGGTAAAATTTCGGGTAGCGGCGGCTTATTTGAGAGCAGGTTTATAAGAACCAGTATTTTAGGATTTGCATTTTCCTGTGTTTTACATTTCACAATTTTCCAGTCCTGACTCTATTATGATGACCGTCGTTCAAAAAAAGGGGACCATATTATTCATCGGCGGCGATAGCTGAAGACATTTCGGCCAAATATTAATAGGCAACAGCGCCTCTAATTGTACAGCTGTATGCATGTGTCACTGCCAAAAGCGATTTTGCCAGCTCTTTCGCAACCAGTTAAAGATATTTTTTGTTAGAAAGCGCTCGAAACAGAAATTATACAGTCTTTATTCAATGTGTAACAACACTGTGAACACGGTTGGGAAGCATTTTTTTATTAATAATGCAAAAATATATTTCGATCAATTTACTTAGGTACATGATATTTTTAAGCCAGTCAAATGCATGCAAGAAGCTTATTGGCGTTATTGGCTGAAGTATAAATACACCACAAACCACAATGTTAAAGAAAATCTAAGCTTATTTTTACTTCTTTTGGAAAATATATTTATAAATATAAAATTACATAATAAACAAATATAAAATTGTTGTAAAGTTCGCCAATTTCTAATACATTTATGTCACACCTTCATCATTCCTTTGAAAAGTCATCAAAAGAGATGAAATTAAAAAAAAAACTTAAATAGGTAACGTTAGGTTAGGTTATGGGCTATTTTCTATTTTTTTTCATAATTTTTAATTACTTTTCAAAGGGGTGTTGAAATGCCACTTTGTTGAGTTGTTATGGATCAAAAAATATCAAATATCTACCCTAATATGGAAGAATTTACATTCTTAAATATATTTATTTAATTTTAACATTATTTTTAAATATGCTTTGCCGACTTGACAGGGTAATAGGTATATCAGTGAAAAACGTAATTACTACGCGAAGCTTGTGAGACCAATATGTATGGGAGAGACAGTATAAGTGTGAGAGCCCATTCACATTTCCGTCTAAAAAACGGACGTCGTTCCGTTTAAAAATCAGATTCTCTGGTGCACAGGTTCTCAAAATGGGCGATAAAGCCCCCTTGTGGGCGTTTGAGACTTTCAGGGGGGCAGTAGAAGACCCAAAGAAAATTAGGGGGCGTGGAGATGGCACAATGAGGGTGGGGGCAGGCAAAAAAATGCTAACCACGTACTAATAAAGCAAAATAAACTATAATTTTTGTTATTACATTTTTTTCAATAATCCCGCTACACCACGCCCCTCTCCACCCGCCGCTCTCAGCCACAAGGAAACATGCACGCAGCGTCTGCGTGATCATCCGATTGTTTGTCTTTCCGTTTTTTAGGAGGAAAGGGGAGTGAACAGGCCGTCCGACGTCAAGTTGTTTGTCATCTTTTTTTAAAACGGAAATGAGAACGGGCTCTGAGACTATTAATTGTAGATAATATGAAATGAGTAGGTACACAATCCACGAATTTCCAGTCTCTCTCACTACCAACACCAAATTGCATCTACTGTCAATAATATTTCAATTTTCATTAATTATTTTGGCATCTTCAGTAGGTAGGTACCTAATATCCAACAGTAAGAAAGACAATTACAATAAGGAACTCCAGTGAAAAATATTATGGCTTTAAAAAAATATGTTCGTATAGACCAATAAACGCTGATTCTGAATATATAAGTTTTATTAAATAATATTTTACATAGAGTTTTAAAAAAATTATTAAAAGGTCCATTTTAAAACGTGTCATTAAAACACCCTGTCAAGTTGGTATTATTGGATTTTTGAGTCGTTTCGTTACCGCATCCATAATTCTCCAGTCACCTGGTATATTTGTATTGAAAATTATGACAAGCCATTCATCATTCCGTGTTATTGGTTTATAGAGATTTAGACATATAATAGTTATTGTTTTTATTGAAACATTATTTAGGCCTAAATAATTCAGTATCAAAAATAGAGTATCTATATTAGTTTATCTATATTATTTAAATTATTCAAAAACTTTAACTATCCAAAAACATCGTAATGCTTGTCGCAACGCTCCAATTCTGAATTTCAAAATAGCGGGCGTCGAACAGCTGATTCCAGTTGCCTACAAAATTGATGCTTCGGTTTCCATAATATTGATTTCGATTTGTAAAGCTAAAAAAATAATAATTTCAAATATTTTTTATACCACTCTCCCGTAATAATATTAAAAATATAATATAATAAATAAATAATTCCACCTAAATAATGTTTTACTTATTGAATAGTTTCATAGCTTCTTCTATACAAAACGGCAACATCTGTTGAAAATAAATTAAACTTTTGGTCATAATGACGTCACACGATTCACACTAGATACGGTGGTTTTCGGGGGATCTTAAAAATTAAAACTTTGATAATTACTTTAACTATTAAAACTAACTATAAAATTAAAAATAAATATGCAGTTATTAAGTTAGAAGGTCATTATTCATTAAAAAAATGCACTGGAGTTCCTTATTGGATACTAATTTGAATTTTTTTTTTTTTTTAGCGACCGAACGACATCCCTGTTTTTCTGAAGGGAGGACCGATGGACGTAATCATGTACAGGGTATCAATGGGAATGGCCATCGTGGGAGTATTATGTTCCTGGGCAGTCTATTACAAGAGGGAAACCAGTAGGTAAATGCTAAACCGATATGGAGATTCATAAAAAGCTCTGACTCGACGACTAAATTTAATTGTGTAGAATAATGTAATGATTATGAAATAAAAGTTTATTTGACGCATCGATGTTGTTCATTTTTTTATTATATGTTATAATTGTTGATGTTTTTGTTTAAATATAATTATAGAACTTTTTCTTTACAACATAGGTATATGCGTTAACAGTGCTACATGTATGTATAAGTTGGCGAAAAGGTAGGTCGCTGTCATCCGTGACATAACGGTTGTATGTGTGGTTACCGGATTAAAATGTAAAGATATAGCGTTAGTTCATGTTTACGCCGCCGCCAACTTATGCGTCTAGCACTGTAAAACTTGTCAATAAACTGTAGAAATTGGAAGAAGCGATGGCTGCGATCGTCTATGTCAATGGCAACACCAATACGAATCAAAAGATAAGTATGTACCTTGGTATAAAATAAAACACAATGGGTAAAGTGAATTTTATTTTTATCACATTATGTCAGAGTACACGTCAAACTTTAATACCGACCTGACATTGATATAGAAATCGTCACAATAGGCGAGTTTAAGGTCAGAAAAGCGGCATGCCTCCCCGCCCACCCTTTCGGACGGAGAACACGTTTGGTCAGAGTACACGTCAAACTTTAATACCGACCTGACATTGATATAGAAATCGTCACAATAGGCGAGTTTAAGGTCAGAAAAGCGGCATGCCTCCCCGCCCAGCCTTTCGGACGGAGAATGTTTTACGAATATTTCGTTTTCGCTTACGGTCATTATAAAATCAGGAAAGTGAATGACCTGCGAGAGAATGAATCGTATCAAGTTCAGGTCGGTATTTAAATTTGGCGCATTCTACACACAGTGGTACTTTGCGAAAGGAGATTCTGTGTGGAGGATCGTTTTAGCAAAAGGAAGGAGAGGAAGTTCTGGGAAGGAAAAGGGAATGATGGATGAGTAGGAATCTGGGGTCTGAGGTCAGGAGGGATGGATTCATACGTCCGCCACTCCTGGACACACTGACCTGATTCTTACCCACCCCTCATTCCATTTTTCTTCCCAGAACTTCCTCTCCTTCCTTTCCTAAAAATACCCTCCACACAGTATCCAAAAAAAAATAAAACGTGGTGATTGTCCGCTTTGATGATGAACTGAATCACCTAGTAAATTTATGTGATGGGCAGAATATAATAATCATTTTGTCGATAGAATATTTATACTGTTTACCATGTTTAAACGTTTGCCATTCATTTATATTGTCATACCATGAAACAAATTACTTTCAGAAAGATAATCACGTTGCGAAATTTCTTCAATCTGAGAATAAAACCGTAGATTTGTTCAAAAAACAAACCAAAAAACCCACATCGAGAACTCTCCTTAGTACAACATAAAAATTATTTTACAAATATCCTGGGGTCGCCAATTTTTTTTTCAAACTTGTGAGAAACTAATCACAGTTTTTTTATGATTTTTTTTTCATGAGTTCCACACAGGAGGCCCTGAGAAAAATAATTTCCCTCAGGGCCTATGCCATCTTTGGGGATGCTGTGTGGACGGTTTTTTTAAGGAAAGTAAGGGGAGGAGAGTTCTGGGAAGGAAAAAGGTTTAAGGGGTGGGTAGGAATCTGGGGTTCAGTGTGTCCCGGTCATCCGCCTCCAAGACCTAGACAAACCTCACCCCATGAACCCGGGCACCCCTGCTAAATCACCAAACGTAGCGAACCACTTGGGGTGGCCTATGGCAGAGGTGTTGGTTATCCATTAAAGGTCCCCGGGGCGGCGGTACCCATTCCCGCCTCCCAAATTGAAATTGAATATGATTGTATCAAAGAAGCCACGCATTCATGAAGAGACTGGTATTTTAATCATGATAAAACGAGTTGAATATACCAATAAAATAAGTTTTTCCTGTCCACTGTAAAATTCGGGAATTCATTTGAATTTACCTTGGAGGAGGTATTTAGGTACTGCAATCCAAATCGGCGAATGAACAATTTTAGTTCCGCATTATTAATTTTTAAGAATTGTCTAACTATAATAATAAGTTTTTGAAATAATTATCAGATATTATGGCAAAAACGAGATTTTACAGTATTTCTCCGGGGCAAATTGGACCATCTTCGAAAAGGACCAAAACAGCCCATTCGACGTCAATACGAAGTGTATAATAATATGTACCACAATGTTAGCAAAATATAATGTTGTGATATCAGTCTAGTGGAAGATTACTCAACAGTTCTTACTTGTATTCTCGCTACTTTTTAAATAAAATCTCGCTACTTTTTTAAAGTGCGTTTATGGCAACCCCCTACCGACCGACATCTTTCTTTCTTTTTGGTTATAAATTTAGCGACCACGTTGCGCTTCAGGTGATTGCTTTAATTGTACAATTTTCATTTAATTTAACATTTTAATCGATATTACATTCAACGTTAAACTGCGTGTGCTAAATGTGAAATTATTTTTATTTATTTTGTAACTGAACGAATGCTGGCGTATGGAAAATAATTCTGATTTCAAAATTCGCAGCGTGCATGCGTTCAATCTTGTCTTTCCCGTAGCTTTTGTTTTTTTGTGTTCACCGAATCAAATTTTTTAGTTTCTGTTCAATTATTTTCAGTGGCCACAATGCAGATTTTCGTGAAGACCCTTACGGGTAAAACCATCACCCTTGAGGTAGAGCCCTCTGACACTATCGAAAATGTCAAAGCCAAGATCCAAGACAAAGAAGGAATCCCTCCAGATCAGCAGAGGTTGATCTTCGCCGGAAAACAGCTCGAGGACGGACGTACCCTTTCAGATTACAATATCCAAAAGGAGTCCACACTTCACTTGGTGCTCCGACTTCGAGGAGGTTAGAAATTTTCAAACACTTCATATTTTTCAGGTATATATTGATTATTCAGCGATAACTTCAGAAGAAACACGTGTGTTTACTTTTATAAACGTCTCTTGATTCTAATGACCTTGCTTGTACAACATTGGTTTGACAGTTGGCATCATTTTATCAATAACTTCCAATGGCCCCATGTTAAATTATCGTGTCCTCCAGCCTTTATGTATACAATGTTAGACATTTCAAATGAATCCATAAAATCCAAGAATTAAAAAAAAAAGCTTTTCTGATCAGCATCTTTGGCAATCAAATGTGCGAATACACAGATTATTAGTTCATCGTGGTGATAAATATTTTGTAGTTCTAATTGCATGTAATATAAATGCGTAAAAGCAAACTCATAGTTCTTACAAACTTTTTTTTTAATATTCTTTTTAGTTTCAAGTATTATGAATTGTGACTACCAGATCTTTTACAAAGTTCTTATCAAATTAGTGGTCATGACGGTAGGAATAGATAATACTAAGTATATAATAATATGGGTTAACAAATGTGGAATTCAATAGACTTGTTAATAAATTTATCTGCTCTCTTATTGCGTATATTCCACTATCAGCTTTGGCGATGTTTCCTGCAACCTGCGGGCAAAATTGCACCATTCACTTTTATCCCAAAGGGGTTAGGCAAAGATAATAATACTGGCAACAGTTGCCTATCTACATCTATTGTCTCCTGATGTATGACAATTGAAGATCTGCATGCAAGCAAACATGTCAAAAATGAGTTGTGGCGATGGTATTAGTTGTAGTCCTATACACCTAAAGTACAACCAATACTTTTTATCAGCACATGTAAACTGTGTATGCGGAACTTAGTCTATATGTCGCTATGCGTGAACAATATGTACCCTCAGTGCTACAAGCATCTGTTCATTTTCATGGAAAATGTATTAATTTGATGATGAGAGCCTGCTCGTACCTGTTATCCCATGCACTCAGAAATTCTGTGGAAAATTTTTAAAGGCAGTCTGTTGCCACGTAGGCAGAATGCTCCTAAGTTTAAATACATTTGTGGTTACCGACTTCCTCTTTCACAGTGAGCCGTTCGCACTGAGAGTAATTTAGTCGAGTAGCGAGTATATTAGTATTCGCAACCGATTTGGTAGAGTATTTTAATCAGCTCTTTAGTAGAGTAGTAGAGTATTTTTACACAATTTTAGTAGAGTAGTTTAATCAGCTCTTTAGTAGTCAATCCATTTCATTCTATTATTTCGGGCGAGCAGCCCCCCACCACGCTTCCCTGCGCACTGACATGCGCGAACCTGTCATTTTAGCAGACTTCATTACTAGTTGCTGCTTTTAATCTCTTTTCGTGTCCATATTTATTTATTTTCATCTTACTAATATATTCTCCCATCTCTTCCAAAAAAAGCATTACAATAATTTTAATTAGCGTATTTACTTTTGCGTAGCAGCCCGTTATCTTGCAACGGGCGGCTAACTAATGAACTCGAGCGTAATGAGAACGCTTTTCGGTGAGTCAAGTAGCAAGTTACTCGCTACTCGACTAAACTTCAAGTAGCGAATATACTTGCTACTTGACTGACCGAAAATCGTTTGCATTACTTTCAAGTAGAGTACATTATTGCCCGCCACCCGTTGGAAAATGACGGGCTACACAACTAAGTTAATACGCTAATTAAGCATATTATAATGCTTAGAAGAGGTGGAAGAATAAATTAGTAAGATGAAAATAAATAAACTATGGACACTAAAAGAGATTAATATCGAGCATAAATAAAAGATTTTAGAGTAGCATGATCGCTCTATCGCCACGACATTTCCACATGTCTATAAATGAACTCTGCTAAAATGACGGATTTGCGCATGTTAGTGCGCAGGGACTCATGGCAGGGGTCGTTACTCGTCGAAAAAATAGAACGAAATGGATTGAATCTACCAAAGAGCTGACTAACCCACTCCACTAAAATTGTGGTGTTCGGACGCGCTTAGTTACTAATGTACTCGCTACTTGACTAAAATACTTGGTGTGTGCTAACTAACGGCTCTTTATGCCTAGTGAAGAGTGCATAAAACTTCCATTTATTCTGGCAACTATAATCTGTTTTCTTTTAGGTATCATCGAGCCTTCCCTTCGCATCCTCGCCCAGAAGTACAACTGCGACAAGATGATCTGCCGCAAGTGCTACGCTCGCCTCCACCCCAGGGCGACCAACTGCCGCAAGAAGAAGTGTGGCCACACCAACAACCTGCGCCCCAAGAAGAAGTTGAAGTAGACTATTATGATATTGCACTTCAAATACATTCATTCCGGTATATCTGGGTGTGAAATTTGTAACTATATTATGCTGGAAGCTCTAAATTAATAAAGTCTCTTTTACTTGCAGCAATGTTTTATTTTATTGTCATGTGGAACACATATCGGTAAACTTGACTATACCTATACATAGAGAAATGGTTTACTACCACAGGAATTCTTTTTTCATCTGGGTAAAAATCGGAGGTTTATTTTTTATATTGGACCATCCGGGAGACCCTGAGGGAAATCGTTTCTCTTAGGGATGTGTCGTCTTTTGGGATACTCTGGAGGGTCTTTTTGAGGAAAGGAATGAGAACACGGGTCTTTTGAGATCCAAGTTGGAGGAAGGAAACAAACGCAAGAATGAATTAATTGTAGAAATGATCCGTTTTCACATAGCAAAAGTTGAATAGAAATCGGCCCTTTGAAGAACAAAGATGCTGAGTAAATTGATTATGAATTCCTCTGGAAGGTAATTTTAATGTTTGAGCGGGTGTCGTCGTGTGGCTATCTTTGATTTTTGTAGAATTGGTAAGCATTTTTTAAATTAGTTGTGCACAGGAGGCACTGAGGAAAATAATTTCCCTCAGGGCCTAGGTCATCTTTAAGGATGCTGGGGAGGGTTTATTAAGGAGAAGGAAAGGGGTGGGTAGGAATCGGGGTTTCAGTGTCCAGATCGTCTGCCGCCAAGGTCTAGAAAAACCTCACCCTAATGTGCAATTTAAAAAAAATTAATTCCACAACGCATGCCCTGCGGAAAGTAATTCTCCTTAGGTAGGGCCTATGTCATCTTTGTGGCTATTTTGATGCTGTGTGGGGAGTCTTTTTGCGGAAAGGATGGAGTGTACCTGAATCTTGGAGACCCACGTTATATGAGGGAGGAAACAGGCCAGCAAATCATTCAAGCCAAGCTTAGTTGAACTCAAGAACATTCACCTCGTCTTATTATCAAGTGGCAAATGAATAAACCCATTGAAATTCGTTTGTTGAGGTAGGAGAATCTATTAAACGGAGCACCTGTTTCTGCAGAGTTGAGGGTTTTTCTCAGGTATTTTGGGGCTCCAGAACAGAGGTGGCTGCCAAATTCAACCGTGGAGTGCACTTGTGATTTGTACAGGGTTAGCAGTTGTGTACCATTAAAGTACAGTACGGTACACTCATTAACTGTACAGTATGCCCAGACATGATTGGGACTTAACATTAAATTTGACAAGGTTAACGTAACAAGAAGAAATCCTAGCGAGGTAACTGTCCATTATCTGCTTCAAAGCCCTCAGAGCCATTGGAGTTTGTGTGCCCTTTGGAGGCTTGCCAAAAAAAAAGTTATCAGGAACTGTACTGTCATCCGTGCAACAATAAATTGGTGCACTATTCAAAAGGTTATAAATGTGCAACGAAATCAAAGTCGGAGGCAAAGTTTTGACTAGTAAGAAGGGAGAAACATCAATCTCCATCAGTAATTGCATTTTGGTCGGCTTAGCACCTTTGTGTTCCAAAAGGTCAAAATGACATGTTTCCCAGCTGAGCACCGGTGCTGAAGGAATCAATAACGCTACTTCTTCAGGGCATTTTCACAGGACAGCGTTCCCACCTAATGTTTGTTATACACAGATTAATTAATACATTGAAGGAATGGACTGATTCTCTGGTAGGATTGATGAGGCAAAGACTCAAGAAGAATTAGGTTAAATAAGAAATGAAATAGTCATATAATATTTATTATTCTTGTGTTTAGTTGTCTAAATATTTTATATTATTACGGACAATAACAATACAATACATCTAGACTTGTTATTGTATCACAAAATTAAGATAAAATGTGGCAAGTAAGAAACACTTATGTTTTCAGTAAATTCTTAGTTTTGAATAATTGTAATTAAAAAAACTTTCTCATTGCATACGAGAGCATTTCGCCACGTTTTTTAAGGCAATTTACTTAGAGGTAGTACATGACCTTATACGACGCATGACAGTTTAGTACTAAAACTACCACAATTGACATACTTTTAGTTTGCCACTTTGAGATTTCTGCAGTGCGTCTATATATCGACGCACTGCCGAAATCGATGCCCATTCAACCACGACCAGTCAGTGGTTGAATGGGCATCGCGCTTGGGTCCCACCCGGGCGTCCCGTGTTCGATTCCTCGGCTGGCTAAGTCCTCCATCACAACACAAGCGACATTTTCGGCTTTCTGTGGTGGTAGTAGGAGATTTTCAAACATTGTTGGGTTATTCGTAACCCGGGAATGTTTGTCTTTCTTTTAAAAAAAAAAAAAATATATATATTTTAACGTCATTGATTACGGGTAATAATTATTAAACTAATTATGTTGTCTCGGTAATTTTAATTTTCAATGATTTGAGATTATAAATTTAAATATTTTCTTTACTAATACATAACCTTACAACAATAGTTGCATTTAATATAGCATCACAGACATAGCTTAACGTAATTGGAATATGAGTGAAGAGATTTAGCTGAAGGGTTTGTAGGACCATTGTATTTGTCAATATATTGCTTGTAGATTTCTTTGGCTATTTTGTTCACAGTTGGTGGAATAACATTCTCAGAGCTATCAATAGAAAATCCACTGGTCACCGTAATTTCCACCGTTCCCGTGTTGCAATTTATTTTACTGGATTTTCGGTCAGTGCTGACGTAGCGTTTGTATCTGAAAATAAAAATAATATACTATTTATAATTGAAGTAGCATTAGATACATATATATTATCTGAAAAGAAGTAGCATTATTAAAACTTTAATTTTTTTATTATTATTATGGCAAGCCTTGCGTAATGCTAGTTACAAAATGCAATAATTTTTCAAAATGGTTAAGAGTACTATGATATGACTCTGGATGAATAAGTGCACACAAATTTAATTAAAATTTAGAATAATAGCATTTGAACAGTGAACGGGCACTAAAGGTTAAACAGATAAGGTCAGCGATAATTATATGAAAGATTATTTGAATTCCAGATAGTAACAATAAAAAAACAAAAGAATCTTCTACAATTAAAATAATAAAGAATTAATTATGACTTAATTTTAACCACTCCCTCATTCCCATAAATGACGCCTCTAACAGAAGGGGAAGTTTAAACGGAGTTCTTAATATTATGACAATATATTTCATTGTTTTTTACACAGGCGGGAATGTTCCAAAGAATACTGTTTAACTCATCAGGTCTATTTGTTCAGTTTTCGGAACAACTCATATAGGTCTCATAGAAATCGTTTTATCTCCCTTACTATCATGGTTAGAAATATGATCTAAACGGTGTTAGAAAGAGAAAATACCAAGCTTTATATTCAAATCTACAAGTTAACCGCAAAATAATTAAAATGTACACCTCTATGAATCCAAAGTTTCTGAACGCAATTTGAAAAAAAATTATGAAACTTTGAGAATTTTTTATTAATTATTTTTACATGAAACGGCAAAAAGTTAGTTGACGATAACGTATATAATACATGCCTTATAAATTATGTATGTGTTTTTATTTTTTTCATTATCAGTAATTTTAGTTGCAAAAAATGTAAGGTGAGCCATTTTTAAACCTTTTTTATGATTGCATTCGACATTTTTATATTTAAAAAATTATGTTTAAATTAAATGAAAACAAATCACTTTGTAAAACACAACTATTCAAAATTATCTATATATTTTAAAGCAAAGGTTTCTTCGTCAGGATATGTTAGAAGTAATATTAGTCCAGTAAAGGAAGGAGGTGTAGAGTGCATGAGCAGGTACCTAAAGCGATTCCTTCAGAAACTTGTTCAGGGTGTGAACATACCGAAAGTCTCGATGTCTAGGTGGTGAGCTAGGGGGGGAGGGGGGGGAAAGGTCCCAATTTTCGGATTTCCGCTTATATGTCAAAAACGGTGCATTGCAGGGGAAAATTTTCTTACAATAAATGAAAGGACAAAATTATCTACAACTTTTATTCTTTATGTGATTTTCGAATTTGCAGCCGTTTTTGAGTAACACGCTCCACAAAAGTAGATATTTTCGAAAAAAAATCATTTTACCTCACATTTTTCATCAAACATTCCTTAAAATCGTCTAAAATATTTATCAGAGAAAGAAATTTATTCAAAAGAAGTTGTATAAAATTGAATTTCCTTTTAGAATATACATACATATGCAAATTAATCTCCAACCAGTCAACATTTACAGCAATTTTAAGTTGTCAGAATTAAAGTTGTAGACAATTTTATGAGCTTTTATTTATTATAAGAAAATTTCCCCTGTTTTAGAGATATAAGCGGAAACCCAAGAATTGGGACTTTCCCCCCTCCCCTCCCCTCCCCTCCTAGCTTACCACCTAGACGTCAGGATTTTTGATATGTCCACACCCTAAGCACCTTGAACAAGTTTCGAAGGAATCGCTCACGCACTCTACACCTCCTTTTGGACCATTCTTTGACTGTACTATATGTTTATTTTGAATTATAAAATTTGAGAGCATACTTCATCACCTTTCCAAAACATATTTTAGTTTTCGAATGCATTCAGAAATATTCCATTTATTTGGATTTTATTGTAAAATGGAAATATTTTGACCATCTGACAAAATACGGTCGAGGCAGGAGGGGTTAAAACGTATGTAATTTAAAGGAAAAAGGGTAATAATAAAGTATTAAAACCACTCCTGAATGTCGAAATTTTGTGTTGTTTATTTGTAATAATTCTTACACTATTATTGGGTAGTGAATGCACAGGGTTGGGAAAAATCTTTGATTCTAATGAGAACAGATGTTCCCCTTTACAGGCACGCGTTGCAATGCCACATAATAAAAAAATAGTTTTTCCCTACATGTCCTTTCCCATTCGTCCCGTTTCCTTTCCGCCACCCCTTCCCCTCCCACGTCCCTTCCCCTCACGTGTTCCCTCTCCACCTTCCCTGCCTTCCCTCTCCCCTCTCCCGCTTCCCCACCCCGCCAACCCCCCTCCCGCATTCCTTATTTATTCGGTCCCAGTAAATCAGTTTTCAAACAGCTCGCGTGCCACCTATTACAATTTTTTTATTAAAATTGTAATTTTACATAATTTACAAACATTCATTTTTGTATATTATAAGAATAATCAATCAAATTTGGTACCTAACACAGGTACCTATTTAAAATACCAAAAATTCTACTTACTTTGTACTTCAAGTAAATTCATTAATTTAAAGAGTTTATTCGAAAATTGAATTTTGATTGAACAATCGACGGTTTGCAAAATGTCATTCCCAAATTGTGACATTTTTCACAGTTTCGTAAAAGCTTTTGTAATGATCAAAAAACTTTTCAGATGTATTGTCATGTGGTTGTAATAATCCAGAAACCTTCGCGGGGGTGGAAAGAAGGTATTTTGAAAATTTCAATCATTTCCTATGCTTAATATAGCAATACATAGACAACCCACATTCATGCATACATATAAGCAAGCTGTTTTATTTTTATATATACATAAAGATATTTAATATTTACGTGTTGAGATTTGCACGGGATGGTTTTTGTAAATGTATCCTGCACCCTCGAGTGACCAGCGGGAAGGTGTCCCAATCATCACCGTCATTTGCCGAAGCTAAGATGGCCACGTGCTTGTTGGGCGATGGACTAACTTGCCTCGTACTTGTATTGGAGCTTGTTATGTCGTCATCAGAGGATGATTCACTGTTGGAACTGTAACACAAGCAAATTTGAGTAAAATTGAACAAAAGATCTATTATTATTGCATTTACAGGAATATTAATGTTAAATAAAATAGTAATAAAAAATCTTTAAATTCCGCATTTTCGTATTTTTATTTTGTTAATTCTGGCTATTCATTACATAATTGTGATAATTTTATGAACTCATTTCCATACCGCCATCAGGTAGAGTAAATGGTGCATTTTTTTAAAACTGGTATCCCCAAAAGGTCTAATCCACAGATGAACAGATTGAGCATTGAGCGTGAACAGATTGAGATCGAAATGGCGCTTGAGTCGTGCGGAGAGCGTTAGGCCGTATCCCATAATATAATTGTAAAGAATTTAAAAAAAAAAATTCATCTTTCTGCCGCTGTAACACGTTACAAACACTTGGAAAAAAATTGTGAGGAATTATTGAGAAAAAAATCATTTTTGGCACCTTTCATACAAAATGGCAGAGGTCACACAAGGTCGAAAGCTCGAAACTAAGGCGCAGTTGGTGTGGTTTGTTATATTTGCTTTATTTTTTATTGTGAAAAACACTTCTCTTTATTGAAAATATAATAAAACTTTAAGAATATTTTTGTATTTCTTTAAAATATTTTTTTATAACAGGAGAGAAAAAATCATTTCTCTGGATAAAAATCGCTAATCAGGGGAAACTACTTACGGTAAGATTAAATTCTTATTAATTTTTTGTAAATATATATACATATTATCTGGTAAGACGGGACAATTTTTTAAAACTTGTTTTGCAAAAAACAAGTAAGCTATTATGAAAATAGAATCAGCTTGTGCATGTCGAGCCGCACAACAATTTAGCATTGGCACACTTTCACCGTCATCTTTGGGACTTATCTAGTAATTTATACAAAGATCGGGATGCTAGGTTAAAATGTTGGCTTGAAGTGTGTGAGGCATTGCTTCTAGTCTTTGATAAATATGATATAAATAAAAACTAATTAATTAATTAAAGACGACTGTACTCGGCCGACATCAGCGTGGCGCTATGGCATTATCACGTAACTGACGGTCAGCGATCGACGTGACATTATCAGTCTAAAGATATCATGTCTTCAAGTGGGACAGTATTTTTGACACGATATGGCATACCAAGAGGCGTGAACAATCAATTACACTATTATTATACAGACTGACACTATGTCGGGTGTCCAGGCTCTGATTCTCTCTCAAGTAGTTCCGTGTGGAGTAATTTAAACTATGTACTTACTCGCTTGAGTTGTTAGATCCAGAACTGGCTCTTCCAGAAAGACCAGGGTTTTTAGAAGACGGGGCACCTTTGCCTTGTCCATAAGGCCTTCCTCTCACAACAAAGGGGCTGTAATTTGGTGTATATTGGTTCATCATATCTCTGGTTGAATTACCAAGCTGGAAATAAAATTTACAAAAAAGGGTGATTTATAATTTTTTTTAATTACATATCCACCTCTTATGCTGTGCAAGAATTATGGGAAAGGAATGAAGCAACTGCAATCAGCTCTAGCTAGAGTCCGTTATCACATAACATTGCTGTATCAGATGCAACCTTGTTATACCAAAGGGTTGCAGAACATTCAACCACCTCTGGTATTGCTCTTTGATTTTCAGCGAGCAGGTGAAATTATAAATACTATTATTGTTATTAATTATTAATTTTTTTAAACTTTTAAATAATAAGTAGGTACCTGATAACCATAGCATTCTGTAAGTGCACTATATTCATAGGGTCGATGAAAGTCATGGTAAGAATCGACCATCTCGATAGATTGCGTACCATCGCAAGTGCCTTCTAAACGCACAATCTCATAGCATTTCTTTCTCATCTCCACATACGACACCGGAAGATACTTGAGAACATCAGGGCTCCACCACAAGGTCAGAGGATACCTACAAAAGTGAATAGGCCATAAATTTATAAAATTATTTATTCATGATGTTACATAGTTATTGATTTTGATGAATTATTGACGGTACATTCTGCGAAAAACAAAATTGAATCTTAAGTGTCGGTCGATCACACACTTATGTGAGAGCCACACAAGTCTTGACTTTCCAAACCACATATGTGCGCATTAGCTGCGATTAAAAGATTAACCCTTAGAATAATAATTTTGAGCGACATTTCTCCCAGATATTAAACACCTGTAGAGTCTTTTTGGGAGATCTCTTTTCGAAATATTGTGGTTATATGATTTTAACATCAGATATTCCGCAATCAATGGGGGATTTAAAAAAAATATATTTTTAGCCTATCAGCCGATCATTTTAAAGCACTGCAAGTTCGATCATTTTTTAAACCGATCAAACCAACCTTTACTTGCCTTAAAAACTTCTTCTCCTCCATTTTGATATTTCAAATGTTCCCAAAAACTTTGTGATTTATTCATAATTACACAGGCATTTCGCTTGCTGAGGATTGGTTTGTACTATGTCCACAAAAACTCGTATTGAAAAATAAAGGTTTTTGAGTTTCAAACAATTATATTTTTGTTTCCTTTATTTCAAAATAATTGCTATAAATATTTTTAAATAAAACACGGTTTATTCTATCTATAAGTAAAAGAACAACATATTTGGTTGAATTTTGAACGAACTAGCATATACTTCAATTCACAGCTTAAAGAAACCTAAAAATGCAGGAGTACAAACAAATCCTCAGCAAGGGAATTTGGTGTTGAGTTAGATCTTCTATCCATTTGCTAAATCAATCATTTGCTCATCAATAAACTTCTGGTTCGTGAAACTTTTGTCACTGTAATCGGAGTAATGCTTTCACCAGCCTTTTTAATTTTGTCTATTTGCTGCACAATTGATCACACTGTAGACTCAGGCAATTTGAAATCCCTAACTAAAACTGCAAATTTACCACCATTTTCTATCGCTTTGATTATTTTTAGTTTCTTTTCTAAACTCACTAAATTGCAAATTTTCCCGATTTTTATGCTGTCTGTTTAAAGTTGAAGGATAGCTGATTGACCCAAACGTCCCAGACACCGGTGTACCAGCGTTATATATTTTGTTTCACTCGTGCTTGTGTATATATATTGTACGTGTGCATTATGTGAGTGAACGAAAAAAAAAGATAGCTCGCTCGTGCAACCACGAGCCACAATGTGTCGAAGCCAGACAAATGCTGTTCAAAATACCGCATTATAACGAATCTGCACTCACCGGGCTCGCGATGAACGGGGGTTACCTGTATTGTCTATGCATTTGGTTGACTGTGCATGAGAAAGTTGCAGGTTTTTCATTCTGAATACATATGCACACTACCAGTTTAGGCGTAAAATTGTCAGAACTACAACTCTTGGATAGACCTAGGAATTGCAAAAACTCTTCCCGGTCTCCTTCTGTCTCTTATCAGCTGCTTAAATTATCCAAGGATTCAGATTCATTATCCTAAGGTCTACACTCCTCCATCCTGAAAGTTTTTTTTGTTAAAACATCCCTTTGACGTTACGTTCTTACATATATTCTGCCTTTACTACATACATGACTTGCTCAGTGGAGCCTTTCCTGTTAATAAATTTTTAGAAAGTGTAAATAACCTTTTATCACTGATGGGAGTATATTTGATAGCATCGACATGATGGAGGTAATAGTCTGTTGTAGATTCCCAGAGGGGCGGTTTAGACAGGTCTGGTACGAAGAGGCCCAAGAACAGATTGATTGTATTTTGTTTCTCTGCATCGGAGAATGTATTGGAATAATATCGGCTGAGAGTTTGCATTATATCATTTCCTTGGGATGTCCATGGTGCCGTTTTGCGATACGTCTTTATTCTGAAACAGAATAAAAGTTTATTATTATTATTACTAAGTTATGTAGAGCTATATAGTTGCGTACATATTTAATATTAACCATTATTAAGTCTGAGAAAGGAAGTCTTGGAACTGTAGGCGGAGGAAGTATGAAAGTAGACCAAATGCTGTAGAAATGAGATACCCGCATCCGCCTCCCAAATTATTACTTCTTATTCTCTTGTTATTAAATACACTTACTGAACTCCTTTGTACATCTTTCTTAAAAAATTTAACTGCATATATTGTACCTACTCACTTCTTTTAGACTCTTTTTATTATTTTGTGTATGTATTATATGTGTATGTGTATGTAGGTACACTTATTATACTCCCTTAAATTACCTATAATGAGGTATACACGTGAAAGCCTTCAAGGTATGAATTAATAAATAAAATTGTAAATAAATTACCTGTGCACCAACTGGGAGCCCCCATATTGAAGAGCTAGCGTATCACCATGATCCTCATAAAGTCCTTCCAAAATTCTGACACAGTCCGTGTCAAATTCCAAAACAGGAGTATCTAGCAGTCCCAATGCACACAACTGAAAGCATAGAACAGTTCAGATCTTATTAGCTTCACATCTATCACTAATACAGGTATGATTTATTCAAATCAAAAATAAAATAATCTGGCTGAATCACCCAGCATTGCCAGGGCTTTATTTTGGTTTAAGGGATGGGAAAAGGAGATGAGGGTGGTTTTTCAAAATCTCATTGAAATGTACAGTGACCTTCCTCTGGTTTTGAAAGTCAAGTGTGCAAAATATCAATCTCTGAATAAAATTGTAGATTTATATTTAAAAAACCCAAAGACACTCTTCTTCATATATATGTATATAGGACTAGGTTAGCCAGAGTCATAGATACTCTCAGAATCGCAATGATGGGAGACCAACTTTATCTTCACCAAATCTTTCCCCTCACTGCTTTCTTCAGCCTCACAACATACCCCAAATTGGGGATTCCGTAGACAAACAAAAACTAAACAGTTTAGTTTGGTATACTTTTGGCTACCTTAAAATGGTATCATTATGTTGGCTGTCTGTTTACCAGGATTGAGATGATTCACTTGATTTAAATCTTTTTTTTTTACTGCAACCAAATCACCCACCTAAGGTGCCAAGGGACTTCCCCCGGCATGAACTATGGCACGCACACATGCAATGCTAAAACTGTCTACACAGTTGCACATGTATGCGCTTGTTAGTTTGATGAATAGTATTACTCGTTTGTATGCCAAAGTTGAGCCTTTCACTGGAGTATTGGTCGACAAACAAGTCATACAGAAAAGCAACGATTGGTGGTTAGCAATATATAATATGAAAAAATGTATAACTAAAGAAGAATTGGAAATAATCAAGCAACTGCTAAGAGCAGGTTCTTCTTCTGCTGGGATCGAAAGGATATTTTCGGCACAGTATTCAATTTGGTGCACAGTAAAATAAGAAATTAGGCAACCAGAAGGCCGGCAAATTAGTCTTCCTTTTCAAAATACTAAATTTGGACAAATCACAAAACCGATATAAATAAGATACACAAATGGTTTAATTTCATTGTTAATATTCTTACTTTAAGTTTTTTAAATTAGTTGTTGATTTTTTATTGAATAAGCAAAGACCTACTATTGCTAGTGTTAAAAAAAATCTCTCCAAGCACATTTCCTATTGCAGTTGGGTTGGAAGAAATTTCTTAATAAGATCATTTGTGCTTTTTGTTGTTATGTTGTGTTAATTTTTTAAAGTTACAATGTTCAAAAATGTTTAAATAAATAAATAAAAATAATGACATTTTGGAAAGACTGTTATATTGAGTTTGAAATTTATAAATTAATAATTAAAATGAACATTGGTTTTTTTTTAACGTAGACCGATTTCCGAGTTAAAATAGACGAAATATTTAATAAAAATCAAAAAAATTTGATTTGAATCAAATGAATCCGATTTAAATCAAATAAATCTCATCTTTATGATTTTTTAAAATCATGATTTTTATCAAACCTGCTGTTTACTAACATAAATCTAGGCTAGGTAGACATTAAATTTTAGTTTGTATTTAATTAGTAACCTGATAAGCAAGGGCACATTTCCCTATAGCAAACTGGGCCGTATTGGTTCTGTCGAGGCAGTCCACGCAATTCACTCGGATGATGCCAGTTTGTAATGTTCCTCCTTCATGACCAGATATTCCATAGCACACTCCTTGCGGTTCGCAACTCAAAAAGAATCCTGTTCGTTTTATTCCCATGTGTGCAATTTCAGTCAATCTGAGAAAATATTATTTTTATTTACACTATCCATTTTATAACTAAATAACATTAGTACCAAAAATAATAAATATATCTTAAATTAGGAATAGCAGAATTCATGAGAGGTTGGGTCTCTAAGTAATCATGTGTGCTTTATATGTCGCAACTTCGACAATTCATAAATTAACCCCCAACACGCTACCGCAGCTAACAAAAAGAGCTGATGACCTTGAAACGCCTGCACAGATTTTCATGAATTGTAGCTAAGAACCATCTCAATCACGTCAACTTTCAAACAAAAAAAACTGCATCATAATCGGTCCATTCGTTTCAGAGCTACGTTGCCACAGACAGACACACAGACGGCGGTCAAACTTATAACACCCCTCTTTTTGCGTCAGGGGGTTAAAAAGAGTACAATAAAAAAAATAAAGTATTGTCTGTCAAATAAGAGTACAAAATATAAAAAAATGGAACTACAAAATGTGTTGGCTGGCAACACCAATCTACCTGTCAAATATTCTTTTAAAGTGCAATGACACTGAAAATATAGAACAAAAATTAAAATCGAAGAAGCACTGTTGTTAAGGTACCTACTTAATGACATAAATTTGATAAAATTGTGTTTTACAAAGTGATTGGCTTTCATTTAATTTAACATAAATTTGAATTTAACGGTAGGTAGAAAGGAAGAATCATTAATGGTGAGTTTAGTTACACTACTTTTAGATTTGAATGAATAATTATAATCAGATCTAAAATAAGAGACATGATCTAAAGCCCGGGCAACGCTAGGTACTTAAGCTGTGATTAACTATATTAAATAAATGTGAGCAAATTCTAAAGTGTGCTTTATATTTTATTACAAAATCGTTATTCTTCATTATGTTAATACAAAATTGCAAAGGTACAATAATAATATATTTATTGCAATGAAAAAATATTTTTCACTTTTATGCCTTTTTAATTTTGGATAAAAATGTAGGTTACACAGCTTTAGATTACCACCATGATTATATTTTTAGTATTGCCATTTGAACAACAGTGGCGCCCTCCTATGTTTTCTACTCCTATTTGACAAATTGTACATTTTTTCATTTCTATGGATTGATTGGAAGCATTCGACATTCTGGAATCTTCTATCTTTCTCATTTTCACGCAAGACAATTATTGAAGAATTTCAGCACGATAAACATTCTTCATCAATGACTCACAACGACATGCACAATATTTTGGAAATATTAGAAGTTTTGAACAGAGCGGAGTTATTTTGAATGATTTCACTACAATAATACATACATAAATAATAAAACTCACTTGTCAAAAACTGTAGATTCTTTGATTTTATTCATTCTCGCCATATCAATGTGGTAATATTGGATCAATTTGTCTGGAGGTAGGAACTGATTTAAATATTTGATGGAAGCACTGAATTCCTCGCTCAGAAATGATTCATGCTTTTTCTTTTCCCGCTTCTTGACAAGATTTAGGATAACAGTGGGGGTCCCGTATCTTTCAAACATCTGATTGAAGTGTTTGGCGGCAACTTGGAAGAAAGGATCTGCCAAGTCAATGGATATGGCCGGCTTGGGAACCATCTTGGAAATGTCTTGAGACCAGTTTCCCGGCACGGAACCTCTCAACTGCACAAATGAACTAAATCTGAAAAACAAAACAATTCATTGCTATCCAACCAAAAAAGAACACAGTATCTCCGTTATTTGTTTTTGGGGTGTTATGTCGTGTTGCGCTACCTCCTTCTTTAGTCAACGTTTCGGACAGCGTTACAGTGTCCATCATCAGGGCAGATGTGTAATTGTGTGATAGCAGTGAAGTGTATGCTTATGAACGTATTTTGTATCTTTTTACAGTTTGTACGAAATTATAACAAAAAAGTACAGAAACCGTGTTTAAATGAGTACCAATGTACACATAAAATTATTTGAAATATTATTATTGAAACTATTCAAATATATAATTTTGTCACAAAATTACATTGGATAATTTAAGTAAGTCATTTTAATAAGCCACCTAAATAATATTTAGATACCCAAAGTATGAGCAACAATAAAGGGGTTATGTTCACGGGAAACTTGAATAGGCATAAAAAAACACGACTATTATACCAGTGCAATCATTACTGCATTCCAAAGCTAAAAGTCGCCTACAATGATGCCTATCGCCAACTATTCCGCCTACTGATATATTGCAGCGCTATGGAAATGTTCCTGGAAAGACGAGTGCACACTTTTAGAGCACTTCTCTGCCACCTCATGGGAAGCTTATAGCGCAGACTACGGCAATCGAAGAACACAATCATTACTGCCATGACTGCCTGGTGGAGTCCCCCCTGATGGCCCTCTGGAGATGGGACACAGTCAAATATCCTATATAAATGGCTGCTTGCAATAATTTTTGTGTTTAATATTTTTCAGTTTCATTTTTCTTATTTTTCATGCTTTTTTATTTTTATTTTACTTACGTATTGTTATTTACTTTTTCTTATTATTTGTCTAATTTATTTTTTGTTATTTTGAAATATGGAATAAGTTACATTGCACTACCCATGCATACATTCTTGAATAAACTATTGTTATTATTAGCATTAAATTAAAAAGGTTGTGTTAGGTTACTCCTATTACTTGTTACAATGTAACAGAACAACACCATTTTTAGAGTTGCAACACTAAATTATATAATTGTGTCTACATTTTGCAGCCATAAAAATCCAATTTTGAGTGGCAATGCATTAACACACTTCAGGTGGGCGAAAATAAGGGACCCGTTCAAGAAAAATGTGAACTAAACTATGCAATTTGACTTTCCTAAAACGGGAAATCTCCTAGTTGAACAGTCAAAGCTTTCTTTTAATGTATCTGTATTTTTATGTTCAAATAAAATAAATGTAATTGGTTTTAAATTGATATGTCTTTGAAAATTATTTTTTGAATGAATTTTTTTATATAATACTCACCACACCCCAACTATAAAAGTATTGTCCAAAATTATATCCTACTTCGCAATAGGACTACACAAACACAAAGTCAGTGTTGGGCCATTTAGTGACGTTTTACGAGTTAAAATGAACATATTTTATTACATTACAAAAAAATGATTTTCACTTTGGTTCAAAAAAAAAGAACAATTTGCACATCTCTACTGCCAAAGTACAGGGTGGCGCAAAATTAATCATCCAATTTTGTTTTTGAATAACTTTTTTACTAAATAAAAAAAAAAATATTTTGAGTGATGGAAATCTTTATTTGGACCTTTAAATTTTTTCTGTTAAGTGGAAAAGATGATATCCGTCAAGTGGCTGCCGCCAGTGTTGATACATATTTGTGCCCGTTTTATCGCATTTTCCATGATTTTCCGCAAGATTTCCGGTGATAACTGTTCGCATTCCTGTTGAATATTCTCCTTGAGGGCTGCGATTGTCTGAGGCGCGTTGGCATAAACCCGCGGCTTCAACTGGCCCCAAAGAAACAAGTCTGGGATGGTTCAATCGGGCGATCTTGCTGGCCATGCCAAATTGCCAAAACGGGAGATTACGTTTTAGATTATTCATAAATTTTTTCAAATTGCGATCCGAAACTTTGGTTTCATAAAGGTGTACATTTTACTTCTTTTAAAGGTAACCTTTAGGTTTGAATTTTTTTAAGCATGGTGTTTTGCTTTCTAACGTCGTATATATCATATTCCTCACTGTGATAATAGGGAAGACAAAACGATTTCTATGAGATCTATATGAGTTGTTCCGAAAAGTGAACAAATCAACCTGAGGGGCTAATACACAATAATATGTAAGATGATCAAGCTAATAATATGTAATTTGGACTACCATAATATGTAAGATGATCAAGCTAATAATAATTTCGACTACCATAATATGTAAGATGATCAAGCTAATAATAATTTCAACTACCATAATATGTAAGATGATCAAGCTAATAATAATTTCCACTACCATAATATGTAAGATGATCAAGCTAATAATAATTTTGACTAACATAATATGTGAGATGATTAAGCTAATAATAATTTCAACTACCATAATGCGTGCTTGTGCATAGCATGGTAGTCGAAAATCATGTAAAAAAAACTGTATACAAAAACTTATACATATTAATAATACAGAAAAACAACACCCCGACAATCAAAATACATAATTTATATTACCTTCCAGTGTTCAAAGAAGATACCATAGAATCGTGCACCATCTGTTCTGTTTCAACTTCATTGGCACAATCTCCTTCACAATTTGCTCCCCGTTTCAAAAAGCGGGTTCCCGCATATCGGTTGCTTCTCCGTGCAACAACAGTGATGTAAATAGAGCGCCCGAACACGGACATGTTGGATTGGTCAACGAAGCCGTGAGTCACGTACACTATCCAATCGGGGTGAAGTTGGGAATGAACAGGGCCCAATAAATGAGCATTCCAAACATAACGCCACTCGGGAACTGTTCGGATGCCAAATTCAAGTGTAGACTCTTTTCTGCGGAAAGACATAATGCATACCGTAGAAATATAAAGTACTTATTCAAAATATAATGGATCTACAGATCTACATACTTATTTATGTGGTCGCTAATGTTAAAATTAGTTTGTGGATTAGTTCCTCTTTTGGTCGTCAGCAGAGATAAGTGTGTCAAACTGTAGTTGCTAATAATTAGTGACCGACCGAAGGTTCAGTTTCGGTTTAGGCAAGTTTCGGCACAAAAATCTAGTTTTGGTATCAGTTTCGGTTTCAGCAGAAAATCTGTTGAACTTTCAGCCGCACCGAAACTCTGCGTTCGTCAATTATCGCGCGTCGTTCGGCTGACTTCGGGTGAGTTCGTGGCTCGTGTGTCACCCGCCATCATCAGCTGAGTTCGCCGGCAGGTCCAGCGTGAATGTGTTGTGAGTTTATATGTTATTTCTCGCGCATAGTGATTGATTAGGTAAATGTTTGTTTTTGTTATTACTTCTGTCTCACATATTTTATTACTATAAATACTTATTTTTTCTCATATTTCAATTATTGTTTTTTTTTTATTTCATTTAACATGTGTAATAAGAATGTTGTGATTGTAAACGCAATTAAAATTAAAATACTCAAATAATAAGGTCCTACATTTATAATGTAAGTGTTGATTATTGACAAATTTTTGTTCCAAGAAGTAGTTAATATGTTTTGTCAATTTTTATAATTTTTTTTTGCTTTATACCAGTAATATAAAAATAATAAAATTATTATTTTTTCACATTCTTCAATTATTATTGCTTTTTTAATTTCATTTAATGTGTTAATTGTCTGTATAAGTGTAAAAAATAAGCCAAATTTTAGTAAGCAAAAGATTTTTAACATGTCTAAAAAAGTTTCGG
This sequence comes from Glyphotaelius pellucidus, assembly GCA_936435175.1. NCBI lineage: Eukaryota > Metazoa > Arthropoda > Insecta > Trichoptera > Limnephilidae > Glyphotaelius > Glyphotaelius pellucidus. The sequence continues at coordinate 25,546,418 of OW386538.1, read as the reverse complement.
TTTCGGTTTCAGCCAAAAATTCGGTTCCGATAGAAAGTCCAGTTTCGGTTGGACACTACTAATAATCCCTGTCCTTACTGAACAAATGAAAAATATGCAACAAACAAGATGATATCTTGTCTTATTTTTTAATACTTGATGGTACATTTAAAAAATTTAGTTTAAGAGATTTCTCTGCTTTAAGGTTTGCATACAACTTCAAAAAAGACTGCCTGAGTTGCAAACTCAGATCGTCTATTATGATCTGAGATTACAACCAGGGCTTCCAATAACGGGATTTTTTTTCAGAACCAAGATTACAGTGCTAGCATTTTTAATCTCGAGATCCTGGTGCTGGTGTTTAAATGTACCTATATACATATTAGTATAAATAATAGGAGTGATAGGAAAAAATGTTTCATTTATATTTAATAGATAGATTAGGTAACGTTGATTTTATGTAATATAAACAAAGTTGCACAAAAGGATAAAAATAAGAACAAATACATAACGAGTTAAAAAAACTCAATCAATATTTTGAGACTTAAAATGCGACATCAATAACATCATTAAGATTTTATATTTAAAGATGATCTTATATTAGTCGCTATTTTCCCACATCCGGAAAAAAGCCGTTCGGATACCGCGCTGGCAGGTGGTATTGATTTTAAATCCTTGTAACATTTTTCTAGATTTACTCCACGCTGCTTTTTTTCTGCTGCGTTTCGAACTCCAAACTTTTCAGCTCCTTTTTAATAAAATATCATACTTTAGAATTCAATCCATGATCAATTCTCTCTCTCTGTACAGACATATTTAAATCAATACAATTACTAATTTATTCATTTTTTTACATTAACTCCACACAGGAGGCCCTGAGGAAAATAATTTCCCTCAGGGCCTATGTCATCTGAGATGCTGTGTGGAGGGTCTTTTTGAGGAGAGGAAGGAATGAACATTGGTCTTGAAGAGACCCATGTTGTGGAGGGAGGAAACACAGAAGCTGGCAAATCGTTCCATAGCCAAGCTGTTGAACTCAAGAATGAGGTGAAAAAACGACCCATTCTCATGTGACAAATGTCAACCGGGTACATACATTGGGCGCACGTTTGGCGTGTCTCTCGACTATGCACCAGTGCTGAAGGGATCAATGATGCTAGTTCCTCAGAGCATCTTCCATTGAAATACCGGTAGAACATGGATAGCATTCCCACCCGACGCCTAAAGATTGCAATCCATTTGTTAAGGTGGGAGAATCTATCAAACAGACCGCCCGTTTCTGCACAGTCGAGGGTATTTTTCAAGTATTTTGGAGCTCCAGACCAGAGGTGGCTGCCAAATTCAACCGTGGGGCGCACTTGCGATTTGTACAGGGTTGGCAGTTGTGTACTATTAAAGTATATGCGGGCCCTGTACAGTACGCCCAGTTTTTGAGAGGCTAACTTTACTCTGGCTTCGATGGAGCCCCCATACCTGAGCTGGTCACTTATAGTTACACCAAGCATATCAATGGAGGGTCTGTTCGGAAGATTGTTTCCGTTGAAGGAGACTAGATTTCCATTACTACATTTCAAATGCATAATTCTGACACAGAGAAATACATCTTCTCTTCAACTGATTTTGATATCTTGAGCAAGCAACTGTTAAGATGTTGTATTTTATTAGAACGCCCAAATACACAAGACGAAACACAGAGTTTTATTCCGGCTTCAATATAACTTTTTTTACTTCTAAAAAACCCAAAATCCCAAAATCTTTATTCTTAATCGAACACTTCAAATAAAAATGAATAATTCATTAGAATATTGAACATAAAAAAAAAAATTTCCCACAGTTGAAACAAGGCAGTTAAAACAACTTAATCCTGGGATTAAGACAAGCGCAGCATCAGGATTATGGTACCGACAAAGGTCAAGGATCTCAAGATCCCGGGGGGAAACTGATAATTATTATATGTATTGTTTGACATTGTGAGTACGCAAACCTACGTGGTTAAGATATTTAAAAAAAATTATAATCTCATACCCAGAGTTAATATTTCTTTGGTTCATCTGCTTTTTCCAAGTATTGAACAAATCATCGTCATCAACTTTATTTTGTTCTTTAGAAGCCAACTCTTCGTTCCTGTAAATTTCATTGGGAATGCCGGGGCAAGAGTTGATTGAGAATTCTCGAGGTGGAGCCAAATTAACTTGTAGCGAGTGGGTCAGATCGTAACTATAGCTGAAACGGAAATAAAATGCAGCATTAAATAATCATTCCAAAAACTGGGTACTTATTTAATTTCATCTGAAATCATTTTCAATTGGCACTTCTTCCATAGTTTCTTCATCAGAACAAGGCAGATTGATGATGTTTATTGTAAGAAGGATGGTTGAACAATAACAGAGTAACATCTGTAGATAAAGGCGTTTACTAACAATAAAACTGAAGTGTTGAACCTTTCAAATGATTCCAAATATTACGTAAGCACCAAATTTGGTTTATGCATCCACAGGTTTAATCAGAAAATAAACTAATGGATGAGAAAACAAAGAAAAGTAACTGATTGATATTTTCACATGAACCAAACACTTTGTGACATGATATAATAATTTTAAATCTATTTATATAAAGAAGATTGTGTGCGGTGGGTGAGAATAAAACTGTAGATTTTTATACAAATCTACAGTTTTATTCTGAGACTGATGAAATTTTTCACACTTAATCTTCAAAATAAGAGGAAGGACACTTTCACATTAGATTTCGAAAAACTCTGTGTAAAGACAGGGAAAAACAGCTAGTAAAATTATAAAGCTTAGGATGGATTGGAATGGAAATTGTTTCACAGAATTTGAACAATTCGTAAAATTTAAAGTTACTATTCAAATTCTGTGAAAGTTCTATTCAAATTCTGTTACTATCCATGTACTGTGAATCAACCGGCGCGTGATGAAATAATAACAGAACATGAATAGAACTTCCACTTACTTAACTTTGAAATTTGATGAATTGTTCAAAATGTTTCAAACAACAGATCCTTAGTTTTTCACAGCCTTGACGAAGCTATGGTGTTAATGAAACCTGTTTGGCAATAGTATAAAAATTAAAAGTGATGCGTAAAGAAGTAATTGTTTTATTTTAAATGATATAATTGGATCACCAAGAAATGCAAATGGAAATGGGCTGGAAACATCACTCGAACAACCAACCGATGACACGTATCAGAAATAGATAAGCATATTTACCTAAAATAAAAATTTATGGACAAATCAATTGCTTGAAACATTCTGACGTAATGTTGTTCATCGACATGTTTGGGTTTTCCCGAATCGCTGGGAATGTAAATGAGGGTAGAATCTTCGATCTTGTATATGGAATGGTATCCTATAACAGCAACCTTTCTTCTCTTTGTAGCCAACACGATATAGTACCCTTCAAGAAACCGTACAAAGCCTAAAAGAAAACAAATTAAATTAAACAATCAGAAAACAGTCATTTGAAAAGAAACCTTTCAATTTCTATTAAGTCCTATGTCCTCATAAACGTTTCGAACTCGAACACTCCAGGCAACTACTCAACTCCCCAAGAAAGCTAGGACACTGCTAGCTCAGGAGACAAAAGCAGCTATGGGGGGGGGGGGGGGGGGCACCAAGCACTTTACGGGTGCACCGGGGGCGATCCTCACCAGATATTCCCAAAACCTACTAAAAGAAATAATAATCCAAGCTTTGTCTTCGTCGAGTTGGGGTAAATCCGGATTTGGGGGAAGATCGAAAAACTCGATGGACAGTATTGTGGCAACCTATAATATGCGCCAATACCTCTAGAGGAGCACTATTTCATTACGCATCTCACCACCTTCGGTCATCTCTAGGAAGCTAAAGTGTTAGGTTGTGAAGCGCGTTTTTTAAACAGGCGAAATTTTGCGGAAAATTGTGAGATAATCGATCTTACCCCCATCATATAAATCTATGGATCTAGGGAAGCTGTTGAATTAATTTCAAATTCATTGTGTATTATATTTAGATATGATATACTTACCCCAAAATTTCCGATATTATCCCACATTGAAAAATAATTTACAGGAAGTTTTGATTGGCAGTTTTTGGGTGTTTTACAAGAGCTAAAGGTAATTTAATAAAATTAAAAACTTTGCGGGAATACTATGAATTCTTCATTAAAAAATTCCAAACAGGACCAATGATCAAAAAATTCATCTCATCAAAAAAGCACACGGTCTTACCCCAACTCACCCTATAAAAAATTTATTTCGGATCATTTTTATGCTCGTTCTTTCACTTCATTGTAGCACTCGAGCTCGAACAGTGCATAGCCTATAGACAATCAATCACATTAAATAAAATGCATCATTTTACTTCTCCGTGAACTGAAATACTTGTTCATAATAGTTGTTAATAATCTTTGTGTGCAACTCCATCATATCACCAAATACAAAGTTTGGGGATTGCGCTTCCAGAGATCTGGACCTGAGGCCTGGAATAACTCCTCCCGTAGGTTGCATAACAAGCCCAACAGAATTTATGTTCAAACTAAAAACTTACCTTTTTAGGCTCTCATACCCAGAGGGTATTCTAGTGTAGAAATTTAAAAAAAAATAGATTTTTTTATACTTCCAAAGTTTAAAGTATGCCCTCAAAGGGATTTCTCAATATTCCAATTATTTACTAAGATACAGCGATTTTGGTGATGCTGACGCGATTTAGTTCAAGTTAGTTTCGAGTCAATCTTTAAACGCGTTTTTCTCAAAAGCACTTTTTTCAAGCTGGCGTGCATGATATCTGAAGTTCTACAGAACCGATTTTTTTTAATTTTTGTGTGAACCTTCTCTATACATCCCTCTATATCGTCTAGCAGAATAATGTGAAATATAAAACAAAAAAAATTCAAACGTCCGCCATTTTGTGAAAAAAAAAATCTTTTGACCTCTCCAAGGTAGGGGTGATAACAACGTCTTTACTGATTAAGAATCCGTTGGATTTTTTGTTTCAAATGACCAGAAGGGTTGGAACCATGCACGCCAAGACATCTCTTTTTTTGGACCCTCCACTGTACCAGCCGATAACTTTTCGATTTTTGAACTTTTTTTATTTTTTATGTATTCTTAACCTCTCCACAAGTATGGCCGAAACGTTTCGTCTTCGGCTATTATTCAAACGCCGTCATATTTAATGAAAATACTTGACTTGTAGTGGCATCTATGGACATTGGCGCGTAGTTTGTCGAAGTTTTGGAACACATACCTACAATAATGACTTCACAGTTTTAGTTTAAATCTTTTCATGTCATTTAGCGGTCGTCAGAGGAAGGAAGCAGTTTTTTTATATGGACCTGTTTTTTTTTCGATGTTGGTGGATGGTGGAACTGGTGGATGCAATCTGTTAGCCAAAAGTTTGTCTAGTCATAAGTTGTTTTAATAGTTTGTCTAGTCTGTAGTTGATAATAAGATAGAGCATTGGTGATTTTTCGCAAAAACGGTGCCATATCCAATCCGAGTATTATTATTATTATTATTAATGATGCTTTGCGTTCCTACCAATAATTCCATAGGCAGATATCAATTTGACTCCTCCAATTCTAGCAGATCGATTGCCTTGTTCAATCATGTTCACAAGTTGGTGAATTTCTTGCTGATTATATTCCACTTTGTCATCAACGAGTAAAAGTTCTCTGGGATCGGTTCGATCAATTTTCAACACCCTGAATCTCGTCTGTGTGTTGTTCGAACCAATTAAATAAAACCTCTGAAAAAATGTGTAATAGAATTACAAAAATGTTAATAATATAATATCAATAAAAATGTGCGTAGTAAAACTTACAGCTTTTGTTTCATACAGCGCGATACGTTGTATGGACCCAATAATTGGATGAAATTTTAACTTTTTGGATGACATCTTGCTGATAATGAATTACAAAGTTTTAAAAAGAATTAGCTAAGCCTTTCACTGGAACTTTGTTCCGCTCTGTTAATTAAATGTTATCAATATCAAACTTCTTACATTGCGGTAAATACTTTAATAAAATTGTTATTGACATAATGACCTACGATTTTGACAGCAGTGCTAGCTGCATAAATAAAACAAAACCTTGCAACTGCAACTGGCAACCATAAATAAACCAATCCCCTGGCAACCTAGCTGTCAAACTACAAATATCTGTTTGTTTATGGTCTGCACTCTGTATCCAATAGTACCCTTTACACACAGAGTTCGGAGCGGGACGTGCCCCGCGCCACTTCAGACCGCCGCGCAGAAAAGTAAAGACCGAAAGTAAGATAACGGTTTACAGCGCAGTTCACTGTGAGACTTTTCTGCGCGGCGGCGTGAAGTGGCGCGGAGCACGTCCCGCTCCGAACTCTGTGTGTAAAGGGTACTATTGACATACTCTAGAGTGGAGACGGTCAAAATGCTAGCCGTAAACAAAAAATTACGCGCTTATGGCAAGCCGTTTGATTGTATCCAAAGCTAAGGTTCATAGAAAACGCGTTTAACAAAGTTAGCTCATACGGGCCTTTTTCGAAGAAAAACCCATCTGACCGCTTTCAAAATTTCGAACGCTTGACGAAGCTTAAAGTAAAACACTGCAACTTGTATTGCAGAATTCAAATCTCCCAGTGGAACATTGACTTCCAGATTTTTTACCCAATTACCGCTCTTCCCCCTCGATGAGCTATCTTTGTTACGCATTTTCTTTGAACCTTGGTCCGAAGCTCGTGTGCGCAAGCTCAAGCAATAATTTGTCCAATGTTGACACAAATAATATTTTTCAATTGATTTATTGGATTCTATTAAATTTTACTCAATGCCATCAGTTGTAATTCTTATTCTACGGTTGTCATAGATTTTAGTTTCTTTGATTTTGTACGTCAGATCGCCAAATGTCAGATTCAAAATATCTCGAGCGTTGTGTTATAGGTTAAGAATAAAAATGATTCGTAAAGTTAAACTTCATTATATAAACGAATACATTCAATAAAATCGACTTTATGTAATAATGTAATGAAGACGTACTGCAGTAATAGTAAACGAGAGTTACTTTTAAAATGGCACCAAAGCAGAAAAAGAATGCACTTTGGGTTAAATGTGCAACTTGTCTTGTGGATCTAGCGCACAAAGAAGCCAAAAACCACAGCGAAACTGACTGTCCAAGTACCCCTGAATCGTGGACTGTACCTTACATTTCGAAAGACGTATTTCATTGCTTTTTTGACATTAAAATTGTCTCAGACTTGAGTGAAATATACAGTGACAGTTTAGTTCTTATTCATCACTCCGCTATACAACAATGTAATCTTGTAATTGGAGAGCCTGTATTTATTAGAAGTCAATGTGAAAGTGTACCCCCGATCATTCGACGTGTTTGGCCATCAACTTTAGAATCAATAACAACCATTTATTTGTCCCCAAAAGGTGTGTATTTATATAAGTTAAAGTGGTTTCTTATTATTATCGCAAGAGCCAAGGTGTTTCATAATTTATTATGTGTTATTTCATTAATTTGGGCATATTTAAAAGTAAGCAGAGTGCGGAAATTTAACTTTTTCTATTTATTATAGGATTGGATCCCCGTTGGCTCACTCAAGCTAGAACCAAAATTTCTATTGAAATTTTTGATATCATACCTCAACCAGCGGATATTGTATTTGCTATTTTAGATGATCAACAAGCTGTGGACAGTCCGGAGTTCAAAAGTTTTGTTAATTTGTCACATGTAAATAAAATTGTTTCTCCTGTGAATCTTATATCTGTCTGCTTCTATGGAAAACCTATAACAGTCAAAGTTCTGTCTATAAATGAACCAATTTTAAATGAGAATCAGAATGATCAGTGGTACCTAATAAAAGATTCCACCAAATGGGTTTTCAACGGTGACCCGAAAAAATCAAAACCAGAAAATTTATACAAGTTTTGCATAGGTGGCGTGGATAATATTTTGAATAATGTTAGATCCATATTGAAATTAGCCTTAAGTGATAAAGCTAAAAGTTCAGGTTTGAAATTAATGAGAAGTGTTTTATTGTATGGACCCTCGGGTACAGGTAAAACTATGATCAGTAAGTTCGTGGCTGCAGAAAGTGGTGGCAATATCGTCAATATTAACACTTCTGAAATTTACAGTAAATTTTATGGTGAAACGGAGGCCGCCTTAAAGAAAATATTTAGCGAGGCGATTAAAAACGATCCCAGTATTATTTTGATTGATGAAATCGACCTTTTGTGCCCAAAGCGCACTTCTTCCGGTACGGAGCAAGAAAAGCGCATTATTTCAACGCTGGCAACATTGCTGGACAGTCTTCATGATGCAGATAAGCGGGTATTTGTTCTAGCCACTTCTAACAAACCTGATATGTTGGATCCCAATCTAAGAAGATATGGAAGAATAGACTACGAAATTGAAGTTCCAGTTCCTAGCCAACATGATCGATTTGATATTTTTGACAAAATCTTATCAAGCGTTAACCACAACTTAACAAAAGAAGAAATGAAATCACTAAGTGATGCGGCTCACGGTTATGTCGGGGCGGACATTGCTAATTTATGTACACAGGCTTCCATGCACATGCTTGGCAAATTGCCAATGAATGATAAAATAACTCTGTTTGATTTTCAATGGGCTTTAAAACATGTCAATCCGAGTGCTATGAGAGAGGTTTTAGTAGATGTTCCAAATGTTAAATGGTCGGATATTGGAGGTCAAGATGATTTAAAGTTAAAACTGAAGCAAGCCGTGGAGTGGCCATTGAAACACGCTTATTGTTTTACCAGATTGGGTATCAAAGCTCCCTCTGGAATTTTAATGTACGGTCCACCGGGTTGTTCTAAAACCATGATAGCTAAAGCTCTCGCCAATGAGAGTCACTTGAATTTTCTTTCCATCAAAGGTCCTGAGCTGTTTTCCAAATGGGTCGGGGAATCTGAAAGGGCTGTGAGAGAACTATTTAGAAAGGCGCGTCAAGTGGCTCCCTCTATAATATTTTTTGATGAAATTGATGCTCTGGGTGGAGAACGTTCGAAGCACGGCAGCGGTTCAAATGTTCAAGAAAGAGTGTTGGCTCAAATCCTTACAGAGTTGGACGGGATTTCTCCATTAGGAAATGTGACTATTGTGGCTGCGACAAATCGACCTGACAAGATCGATAGTGCCCTCCTCCGACCCGGAAGATTAGACAGAATCATTTATGTTTCCTTACCTAATGAATCCACTCGATCCGCCATCTTCAATATTAAGCTGAAGAAAATGCCTGTAGGAAATGATGTAATTATTGAAGATTTAATAAATAAAACTGAGGGCTATTCGGGAGCAGAAATCCATGCAGTTTGCCATGAAGCAGCTATAAAAGCTTTGGAGGAAAATATTGGCTGTACCGAAATATTGTTATCTCACTTCACTGAAGCCTTAAAAATAATCCAGCCAAGGACACCAGTTAGTTTACTTTCTGTTTATGAAAGATTTGAAAAAAGTTTCTCCTAAAATGTTGCATTATTTGTTAATGCAGTTTATGTTAATATTTTACTTTCATAATGTACTCGTTTAACCCCTCAGGCCTCGACCATATTCTGTCAGTAGGTCAGAATATTTCCGCTTTGCAATAAAATCCAAACAAACATAACATTTGTGAACGTATCCGAAAACTAAAAACTGTTTTTGAAAAGTGATGAAATATGTACACTTCCAAATTTTATCATTAGAAATAAATGTGTAATTTTTTAAATATAATAAATTTTAATGGAAACTTCTAAGTTTTAAAAATGGCTCACCTTACGTTTTTTCTAACGAAAATTACTGATAATGAAAAATAAAATAAAAACACATTCACATTTTATTAGACAAAATATATGATTAACGTTATGTAAAAATAATTGATAAACAATTCATGTAGTTTCATAATTTTTTTCAAATTGCAGACCGAAACTTTGGTTTTGCAAAGGTGTACATTTTAATTCTTTTGTGGTTAACTTTTGGATTTGAATATCAAATATATATTCAAATTGTTGTGTTTTCTCTTTCCAATACAGTTCAGATTATATTTCTCACTATGATAGCAAGAGAGAGGTGAGAGAGGTGACGATTTTTATGAGACCTGTATGAGTTGTCCCAAAAAGCGAGCAAATTAGCCTGAGGGGTTAAGCCATAAAAGAGAGTGAAGAATAAGAAATGAAATTTTTAAACAAATCTGCTAACCCAGTGGGGTACTATGAGGTAGTAATAAAACAAAAACAAAAAGCCTTATTCTCTTATGCATACAAATTTATTTATCAAATTTTATTTTATAGAAGTTCTTCCTATTTAAAATAAATCAAATACTTCAAAATATTTCAGACAACATTTTTGATTATTGTGATTATAGTAATTCTAAACAGAAATTGTTATATTGTGATATTCAATTACTATAAAAATATAAAATTGTTAACACGATGAGAATGTATTGATTTGAGATATTATAGCTTTTTTTTATATTCACAATAAAAACACAAATATATTTTAACAAAAGAAACTGTTTTCTACAGTCTACAGAATATTAAAAAATATTGTACATATTCACATACAATATTAAATGCAAAAATATGTAGCTTTTCAACTTTGATAAAATGACAAATTTACATGAAACATTATTTATTTAAGTTCATTTCATACTTAAGAATATCACAGTTATGTTTATTATAAATACAATTTATAAATAACTCTGCGTATTATTTTCCGAATGTTTTTGAATGTGTGGATGGTTCCTCTCTCTCCTGGCGCTTTGGACAGCGTCCCGATTTCTTTATGTACTCTCCAAACTCGCAGTTGGGCATTTGACATTGACCATTTTGTATGCAAGTTCTATCCTTGTAACCGAAATGCTCCTTCCCTCTTTTTATTCGCATGCAATCTCTTTGCTTGTTAGAACAATCACAGGCACATTCCCCATCCTCCAGAATGTGGACTGAATACTCTGCGGGACATTGACATCTGGAAAGAAAAATATCTGTGAATTGGCATAATCTATTTATACACAGTATTCATATACAACACAGATTTTAGAGTACTGGTAAAGTTTATACTAGTCAGTAAAATATAAAAAAAAACATAATTCTGATTGTGTATGAATACATGCTGTCATCTGCAGCATTTTATCAACAAAGGTTTTTAAGTGCCTCAAAATTAATTTCTCAAGCACCAAAAGTACCAACTGGATGTTTTGGAAAAAAATTGTGTAGTTGATCACCGGCTTATCTACATAATAATCTGACATGAATACATTGTTTGTGAGAATTTTACTCCCGACACACAGGAGCTGGGCATTCCAAAGGTTAAAGGAAATAATATTTATTTTTTAATAAACTCCACACAAGAGGCCCTGAGAAAAATATTTTGCCCTCGGGGCCTATGTCATCTTTGAAGATACTTTTTGAGAAGAGGAAGGAGTGAACTTGAAGAGACCCGTGTTGTAGGAGGGAGGAAACACAAAGGCCGACAAATCATTCCACAGTCGAGTTGTTAACTCAAGAACGAGTTGTAGAAGCGATTCATTCTCATGTGACAAATATGTCAACCATGTACAAATGTTGAGCGCGCATTTGGCTAGTTTCCTGACTATGCACCGGTGCCAAAGGGATCAATGATGCTAGGTCTTCAGAGCATCTTACATTGTAATACTTTTATAACATACCTACCTGACTCCTGTGCTCTAAAGATTGCAATCTGCTTGTTAAGATAGGGGAAATCTGTCAAACGGATCGCCCATTTCTGCACGGAGTCAAGGGTTTTTTCAGGTATTTTGTGGCTTCAGACCAAAGTGGCTGCCAAATTCAACAGTGTAACAAAGAAGGCAAGCAAAAATGTTAACACTTTATCGACTCTCAACGGTAATTGAGATCAGTTTCAGAAAATTGAAATACTCTTGGCAATACTGGCAGAATAATCAGCATCCGTTGAGGAGTACATGAAAGAAACAGGGAAATATTTCTCCATGTTTCACCGGCATTCTCAACATATTTGTCCTCTATTTTATCCTCTCCGTAACAGTTAAGAATTGATAGGTTTAGATGCTCTTTATTAATTTGCTTCTCCTTCTGTAATATGTTGCCGCAAGTACTACCTTGCAGTATGCAAATATCACAACTATTATTGCTTACTGAAAGTTAATGTTAACAGTTTCTAGAAAACATTGTAAGTATGTTAGAGCTCAGCTATTCATTTTATGGTCAAACATAAATAACTCCCCGGTTAGCTTACCTTTTGAAAGGTTGTGGTGTTTCCATTTCAACGTCTTCAGAATTATGATTTATGTTGCCTGGCCTTGCAAACAGAGTGGATGTCTCGTCTTTGACCATGAAGTCTTCTCTTTTGGGAATACATTCGCATTCCGTGTGATTAATAAAGCTCAGTTTTTCAATTATATGCCCATTTTGCCCAACTGTTGCTGTCTGAAACAAAACAGGAAATTAAAGATAATTACAGGTGTATATACCAGGTATAAAGGTTACTTGAATGTAGCATTTATTGCCATTCACTCTCTAATGAATGGTTTACATGAGGACAGTGGTAAGTAGTAATTAAATTGTTTTAAATCACTGGTCGTGGCCGTTTTAAGTGGTAAGTACATAGTAGTAAGTTAGATACCGTTAACCTATTTGGGACGAGCATCATGTATAAACGATGCAATACGTCTTTGAATATTTTTTTAGTGACCCTGTATTCAATTAAAATAAGATTTATAAATGGCGAGAAATCTGCCCGACCACGGGTATTGCAAATTCTTTAACGGCATCGTCGTAAAAAGGTTAAGTAAATTTAGTTGGCTCGATCAGAGTAAAAATGTTGTCTTTTTTTGCAGTTAGGTAGAATCAATCAATATCTTTGAGTAGAACTCTCCACCCCTGGAGGGATGAGCCCTCCACCCCTCATTCCTGTTCCGTGGGGGTTACTTGACACATTTGGACACTCTTTACTTGTCACTTTGTAGTTGTAATCAAGTTTTTGTAATGTGGAGTTTTCGAAAACATACATACTTATATCCTTACTAATAAACGTGTTTTAAATTTTACACAACTAATAAACAACCGTTACCGTATATAAATTGTTGTGTCTCTGGTGTGTAAAATTTAAAACACATTCATTAGTAAGAGGGTTAGATTCTAAACTCCTATGCGTCGGTTCAGATATTTGCTGAATGTTCCCCAGAAACGATGGGAATTTTCAGTTTTGCATTTTAATTCCTCTGCAGTGTGATGATTTGAAGTTAAAAAAAAATAATTGTGCAATATAAACAATTGTTTAATATACATTTAAAAAAAATAACAAAATGATTATCGTAAAATTAAGTAGTCTCTCATAAATGTACCTTTTCACATAATGTTAAATCAAAATTTTTTTTTTAATATATATGTAAACACATAGAGATATACTTTAGAGGCGCTACTCCTTAACTGTGCGCTTGGAAAATGTAGCCATCCATCCACTAGACCCAAATTCTCCGGGCTGCAAAGTAGCCAGCCGCACAATAGGGGTTAATTGTTTGCGAGCACTGCACTTCCAACTTTTTAAGGACAGTAGTTTAATTACTACATACCCACTGTCCTCGTGTAAACCACCCAAAAGTCCTTTTTTTAATCTTCGATATGTAATTTGATATTGAAGCTTAGGTTATGCACCTGTAATATGCACATATAAGGTGTATTTCGCTGACATAAGTGTATGCAAGGATAAGTTAGTTGTTTTGGGATCTGGACATTCTGTAATCACATTATTCACTTCACAGTGGACACTAATTATTAGTCTTAGCTTGGGTATTGTATCTGAGTATTGCATAAAAAAATATTCAAGCTTAACACTTTTTTATTATTGATCTCATATTCTATAAAACCAAGGTTACGGACCAGCGCAATGAGATTTACATATTTGAATAAACAATATTTTTCATTCAAAAGTTTTTTATAGTTCTCCAATATTGACTACACTAGAGTATTGTGCTTGAAGTCGTGTATGCTAGAGAAATTAATTTAAGTTGAAGCTAAATGTTCGGAAAGCATCATAATTGGTTGGAAGAGACATTCATGCGATTAATTATTGTAAATCTTCAGGTTTTTTTCATCATCCAAATATAATTGTTATTTTATTACCTACTATCCTGCTTCGCCTCATCGCCTGAGTTTCAACACTCTTTTTAAATATAATTTTTCTTAGTGGTGGTCTTTCAGTAACAATATTGTAACTTGATTTATTTTTTCTACAGTCAAATGGATTTACCAACGCTCCATAGCTCATGATGGAATGATGTAGCAAGTTAGTAAAAGTAGTGTTAACCTAGAAATTCCAGCTCTGGCTGGAAATTTGTGGAAATTTCACCTCGAGAGACCTCATGCGGATTTCCTTTTTAGGCGTGATTTTTATCAAAGAATACTTTATTTGTAGCGTCTATCTAAAAATCAATTTGAAGACTGTTAACTAAACTCCTTCCTACAACATGGGTCTTTATGAGCACTGCACAAGAGTACCAACTGCTTCCAACTGGAGCCAGTGAGGCTGTAGCATCCCCAGTTTGGGTATGTTGTGAGGCTGAAGAAGAGGGGGGGGAAGGGGAAGTGAATATCGACTATGTAAAATCCTTCAAGCCACAAAATGAAAACTTTACAGGAGACGATAAGAACTAATATATACGCATTCGTAAAACCAATTAAAAATGTCAAGTTTATATGAAAGTGATAATTATGAATGATTTGCGGGTGTAATTTCATTTATGGTTTTTTAGAAATAACCTAAAAAAATGTATGCATTAATTTAGCTTTTAGTATTAAAAATTCTTAAATTATTTTACGATGTTGTACTTTGAAGACAATTGAAAAATGAAAAATTATTTTACCATGTTGTACTTTGAAGACAATTGAAAAATGACCTACATGAAACAAATTACCAAAAAATGTGGCTTGAAGGGTTTTACCAAAACACAGTCGATATATATTTTTAAATCACTCTAACATACTATGAAATGAGTTCAGTACGTACTAACATAAAAAGGAAGCTCCACTTTGTGCGTACTCTTTGGTGCGCATGTCAAGGTATCTGCCCGGCAACAGCCCGTGTCGTCGCCGCAGCGATGCAGGAAGGTGCACTGTGGGATGTACTGCTTGGAGGGGTTGGGGTGGATGGCCTGCACAGACACCACCCGCCTCTGGGGGTGCCTGCATACCCCCTCTAGATTCATGAGTAAACCGTGTTGGATGGCGGCCGTCTTGTCTTCCTCTGGAAAAATAAAAATGTTATTGTGGGGAGTTGTTACTCTTATTTTTGTAAATATAACTGTTTTGAATTTTTATGTGATTTAATTTATTTTTATGTGAAAAGTCCCAGCAACCCTTTATACTATGTTCCAGCCCCTCCATTTGAAAAATCTGTTTAATCCAATGTGTGCGGACTTCACAACAGTTGAGTTGTTTAAAAAGAGTTAAGTATGCTTTACAATTGAAAGAAGGCAAGGAATAGAAGGGTTGGAGAGTAGAGCTGTTGGAGAATAGACTGTTGGAGAATACCTGGCTTCTCTGATCCGCTCTTTAGACATAGTTTTTTTTAATTATATGAATACCGCCCAAGAGATCCATTAACCAACCAATGAGAGGGGAAGGAGTTGGAGATAGGGAAGATTGGAAAGTACATGCCTATTCAGATTCATGGCTATTCGGATATATTGCCATTTCCAGCAACATTTCTGCATGGTGGTCTTTCACCAGGACTATACTCTGAATACCTATAAACAAAACTAAAGCTTTTTCAAGCAACCAACGTTTCGATTCTGAATAGTGGTCACGATTCTGATTCAAATGCACTTGTGTATTTATTAGTGTGAATAAACTCAAAATGTTTTGTATAATTGAAGAAGAAGATAATACAAATAAATCTAAATGAATCATGAACGCAGTGGTGGCTCGAGCATTTCTTTGGTGGTGGGGATTGACATTTTTAACGTACTTACCGTAATCTCACCACCCGTAGAATATAATATAAAATTTCTCAAAAAAAAATTTGATAGTCTAATCATGCTAATCGGATATCTAAACATAAAATAATATAAAATGTCTATTGATATATACCAATTTACAATATAGTTTAACAAAATAAAGCTTTATCTTGCAAGATTATTATCAAACTTAATTTGAACACGAGCGATTCCCGCCCCTAACTAGGCAAACAAATGGTTCAGTGGGGATCCAAAGCATTGTCCCTACGGTATTTGAATTCACATACGTGCGCATGCGCGGTTGCGAAACAACGCAAGGAATGAACCGGGATTAGAATATTTATGAATCAACCATATCGCCTATGGGGAGAGTTCGGACTGTCCCCCAAGTGCGCAGTGGATTCTGCGCACTGAGAAATAGACCCGCCGTACATTATTCGCTGTACGCGTGTCGGGTCTTATTAAAATCATCCGGAATATTTTTTTTGTATTTTATTTCTGCAAATGTTATTACTTTTATGTGTAAAGAATTCATACATTTTGGTGTTATTTCCTTTAGTAGGTTTCGAGTGTAACTGGTGGGGACTGTCCCCATTGTCCCCCTGTGGAGAACCGTCACTGCATGAACGGAACAAGGCACAAAAAAATAATAAAATAATGGTCGCAACTGAGAATTGATTTGGACCAGGATTTCTTGTTATACCGGGATACATCGCCTTAATCAACTCAGCTGTGCCTTATTCTGTTTCATGTTTCGTTTAGATTTAGGTATTAGTATTATCTTCTTTAACCCGGCGTTCGCACAGTCGGGTCAATTTGACCCGCGCCATTTTAAAATTGGCTTATTTCTTAAAAAAAATTGTGCGACGTTGCCATACTTCTCAGTAGCTGGAGCTAACAATCTCCCCTCCCTGTGGGCTATCGCTGTTCAGTGGTTTAGTGGCCGCAACGGTGGATAGAAGTGGCTAAAAACGAAAAAGGGTAAATATGACCCAACCATACACTTCGTGTCGTAATTTCGGGATATGAATTAGTCTTACATATTATCATGCAAATGATAACATGTAAGATTAACTCATGGGACTGATGCATTATTCTTAGCCCTACTATAGATCTCATTCATATGTATGATTTTAGTTCACATTTTGAGAAAAAAGTTTATGTTTTATTTAAATTTTATAAATTTGAGACAGAGGTTGTCTATTTTGCTTAAATTTTACTATACTTTTATAAAAATGTCATTAACAGATAGTTTTATATGAAGTTGTTTTATTTTACCCAAAATCTCGCAAACAATATAGTTGTTTTATCAAATTATTGCAATATGTTATTAAGTTTCTTTTAAATAATGAAATCATAGCGAGTTTTTTATTCGGGTCTCCTAGACCCAACCCTACTATCGATGTTACATATTTTGACTGTGCTGACGCCGGGTTAAAGATGTATTAAATTCATATATAACAATGAGCATAACCTTCAAAAGTTATTGAAAAAAATAATTTCAATAAAACAAAATGTTTTTAATTTACGCTGCCAACCTTTGGATCCAGGGCCAAGTATCTAACCTCTGGCTTAGGTTATTAGTGCAGGTTTTATCAATGACATTACAACTACAGACATGTTGTAGAGATCTCAAAAGTGGCAAGCGAAAGGCATGGTAATTTTCGATTTATTGGTGTTCGTACTAAACTGAGGTTGTGCTCTATGCGCCTCCGTACATGGAGCTACTTACAAACTATTCGAGCCTGATGCGCGTAGCACGCACACCGCTCGTGGGTACCCGCCATACAATTTTGCTGGTGTTCGTACACGGCGCTGCGCGACGGATGTCAGGTTGAAGTCGGTAGCGCGCTAATGACGGTGCTGGTAGCGCGCTACGCGTTGTAGCATTCGTGTCTGCTACTTTCGTTTGACGTTTGACAGAAATGGCGTCTGAACATGAAAGTAATGTTAGATTTGTTCTGGAAGTGAATAAACATGCGTGTTTACATTACTTTACATTACCAGAATACGCAAGAAAGGATTTAGTGAAGAAGGCATAGATTAATGTTGGAAAAAAAGTCATTTGACATCGTTCGACATCGTGTTAACTCCACGGCTGCACGTGAAAAATGATCAAGTTCAGTATAATTCGGGTAGTGCCGTGTACGGAAACCAGCTTTAAAAAGTAGTACATCTGCAGGGTACTTGTGGTTGTGTCACAATCACGTAGTTTGTAAGTATCTCCATGAACGGAGGGCCATAGGCCTAAACCTAGACCTAAACCTAACCAAATTGCGTGCCAAAATCCAACCAGTGCCAAAATGCCCTTGTGTAATGAGAAAGTGTTTCCATTAACTGCAAATAGTAAGTAATCACCAAGGAATGACGTTTCATTTATAAATAAAGCAAATTACGAATTATTATGAATAATTCAGTTGTTTCCCGAAGATTTTAAGCACTAAAGGAAACAAATCCTAAAAAATCATGAAATATGGTATGTATACAAAACAAGCGCCAAAAGGGGCTCTTCCCAGTTTTTAACAGCAACAAAATTAATAAAAAAATATACTTCATAAGAATCAACCAAAAGTCACACAAAAGTCAAAACCTCCACACAGCATCCCCTAAGATGACATACACCCCGTGGGAAACAGTGTTGCCAACTCTGAATCTCCGTTCCCGCTAGATCATGACGGATCGTCGGTCAGAATTCCGTCAGACACCCATATTTTGTTCCGTCCTGGGGGGGGGGGGGGGTTGGCTAGAGAAGTTCAGGGATATATTTTCTCCATAAATTCATAAATATAATCTATTTTCCCCTATAATTATGTATTTTGTTACTTTATTCGAATCCGCTACGAAATCCGTCATACTGTAAATTCCGTTAAACACAAAATTTTCCCTTTTCAGAGCTCTCCAATCCGCCAGATATGGCGGGAAATCCGTCAAGTTGGCAACACTGGTGGGAAAATATTTTCCTCGGGGCCTCCTGTGTGGAGCCAATGTAAAAAAAGTAAAAATACTTGTTTTGAAAATATCCAAATATTTAGTTGATGTATCCAGTTTTATACAAACTATTTCGACTTGTTTCAATTTAAAACTGACGAGATGGTTTTAAAAACAAAGGTTTGCGGATGAGGTGGTGTATAAATGTCAGTGAAAACACTGAAATTTTGATTTGTGCGTACACGTACAAACAAAATATTGATTAGGTATCTCAAAACAACACATTTGGCCTTATTGCAGTTTATTAATACTGGGTGGGTGGTTTGGTATATTTATGATACGATGTGATGTGACCCATCACCGTCATGTCGAGTTATTTGACAGTTCATCCACTTATCACATCACACTTCTGTTGGGTATATTGATGTGAGTGGGGAACTATTATTAATTATTTTTATTGATATTTAACATGATTTTTACGCAAATTACACTGACAAGAGCTTCAATGTGTAAACTAAGTGCAAAAATACTGATTTTATCAACGTTTTTGAGATTGATTAGGTACCTAGTAAAAAATTTAAATATAATTTCAACATTAGTAGTTCAGCCACTATCACACCGCAAGAAGTTTAAAACGCAAGAGGTCACTAGATCACACATCAACAAATGAGTAATGTTTTAAAATATAACAAACTTACGAACATCATTCATAAAACTACTACCGTTATCAGCGAATTTGTACGCATCATCGGTATGTATGTTTAAAGTCTTTCAGCAAATACACCAAGCTGGTGGTAGGTCAGGTGCATATATTTAATTATTTATTTACTTATAAATTTTTCTTAAGATGAGTGTAAAACATCAGTATAATACAAAACGTCATTGTTGTTCCTCCATGATATAATATTCACTACTTTGGTGTATGGTCTAATCATCTCAATAAAATGAAAAATAATTATGAAAATAAAACTCCAGATTAAAATTAATACATCCTCGACAACCAACAGTCAGGTCAGAAGCTCGTCAGCTATCGGAAGGTTGAAGGAACCAAAGAACATACAATATACTAAATTCGGTGAACGTGCTTTCGGAGTGTCAGGACCTAAAGCCTGGAATGTGGAATGGACGATCACAGACTCGGCGGAATTTAGAGCTAAACTTAAAACTCACCTTTTCAGACAGTCGTATTCATAAGTTAAAAACCCTTCAGCTTCGCCTTCACTGCCCGCGACATCCATACTAATATTATAAATGCGAAACTGCTCGAGTTTGTTTATGACCTTTTCACGCATAACACAATATAAAGACTTTAAAAATTCATTCACCAATAGAAAGCTAAATTATATGCGCAGACTATATTTTGTATATGATGGTAAGCTCTGGCGTAATGAAATTATAAAAATTAATATATTATATTTGTTATACGTTTTCTGTCGCTAACTAAAGCAAATTTTTGCTAACGTCAGAAAAAAATCGTTTCCATGGAAACGATTGCTACTGCTTCAGAAAATTCAAATATTAGAATATGTTTTATTTTTTTGGACAAGCTTCTGTTTTGGAATAAATGTCAGTTCCTACATTAAAAATATAATTCGTAACGATTATAAAGACTGAATAAATGAACTGAATAAATAGTGTAATTTTTTATTATATTCACAAACTTTCAAATATTTAATTAAAAATAAACATCCGAAATGTTTGTAAGCGCATAAATTCCGAACGAATGAACAAAATTGGAAAATTCTTTTTTTCTTTGAGCTATAGCTTTATGAAATTTAGGTGGCAGGCGAGATGTTTGAAAACTGGATGTAAGGGAATGAATGTATGGAATTCGGGAGGAGGTGGGGGTGGGGAGGAGGGGTTATAATTGATAAGTTCAATCGCTACAGTAATTTCCCGTAATACCATGCGAGCGAAGCCGCGGGGAAAAGCTAGTTGTAAATAACTAAGTGTGTAAAAATATAAGCAAGCTCTTATTTTAAGCTTTTGTAAAGGTAATTTCGTGGGAATCTTGAGTCCTAAAGAGTTCTAAATTTTCTAGTCTTTGAAAATAAATATTAACTCAACTTTGGCATTAATCTTCTTATAAATGTAAAACCAACAGTGATCAGGGTAAAAAATGTAAAATCATGCAACGTCCAGTGTTTTAAATATAATGTCCTCCGTGTGCAAAGTCGTATCTTCCCCAAACATAAACTTTCTAATAAAATGTGTTTATCGGAAGTGACCTGCCAGGTTATACATACCTGGCAGTTAGATAGAGCCTTAGAATTCACAATCAATTGTACATAGCCCTTGAGGTGATTTTTTCACAAAAACGGCGCTCTACAAATTATTCAATTATTATTATTTATTATCAGGTGTTTGCCCCTTTCTCGTCCCCCACCCCTCCGCACCCCTCCGCACCCCTTTGAAATCCCTCCTTCTGCCCCTTTCTCGTCCCCCACCCCTCCGCACCCCTCCGCACCCCTCCGCACCCCTCCGCACCCCTCCGCACCCCTCCGCACCCCTCCGCACCCCTCCGCACACCTCCGCACCTCTCTCCTGCCAGTCCTTTCCAAGTGTCCCCGTTTCCGCCCCGTTCCCCTCCCGCGTTCCCTTCCCCTTCCGCGTTCCCCTTTTACCTTCCCGCCAAGCCGCCCTTCCCCCTTTTCCTCCCTCGTCCCCCCGCGCACCCCACCCCCCTATATTCTCTTCCCCCTCCCGGATTCCTCTCTCCCTCCCAGCCATCAAACCATATGAAATACATATTCTTTTCTCAGATATTCGTGTGAGAAGCACGGATTTTACAAATTTACCTCCTGCTGCCACCTACCGTTACTATGTCTCCTTTGCAATCCCTCCCTCTGCCCCTGCATTGCCCCCCACCCCTCCGTCCCTCTCCCCTGCGTGTCCTTTCCTGTGCATCCCCATTCCCGCCCTCGTCCCCTCTCTCGCGAACTCTCCCCCTCTCCTTCGTTCCTCTCCCCTCTCCCGCCCTCCTCCTGCCTTCGCTCCCTGCTGCCAAACATTATGAAGTAAACTCTTATTTCAAACACCTCGCGCGCCACCTGTTCACCAAGAACGATTTAGGAACGTATAAGGGACAAAGAAACATTGATTTTTATATATTAAGAGCGTACGAGGGATTTTTCAATATTTTTTAATATTTTGTGGTTTTGCGTGTTTTCAAAGTCACCTGTGCACGTAACAGCACATTAAAAAAAATATTTGTAGTATTTTTTTATTAGATGCGTGTATGTTGTATTCCACCAGCTAAATTTAAATATTAACAAAAAACGTAATTCTTACTTTAAAACTGTTTATAAAATAGCAGATTTCAATAAATCGTCAATCGACCCCCGATTTTTTTCTGTTTGTAATCGTATACAATATGAAAAAGATATATAAAAAATATTTTGTAATAGAAAACATCTCAACCTATACCACCCCATTTATATATTTTTATAATGTAGCTTAATTATGACGTATTAAAATTTTTTTACACTACGTAAATCAACGTACTTTAAAATCGTTTTTTGGTGCTAAAAAACAATTTTTTCTGTAAAATAAAAATATTACCCAATAAAACAGTACTTTATCTATAAAATGTATACACTAATATCAACAAATTAAATGATTTATTTGATTATATTCAATTTTCTTATGCAACCAAAATACATTAAAACTATGGCATCTTAGACGTTCTGATCATTACGCGGAAGTCTGTCCGCTCGAACGGTTGTCCGTGACGCTCTGTTCCGTGAAGATGTATTGAAAAACATGAGTGTATTAGTTATTAAGATATAATACATATAGACTAACTAAATAAAATCAAAAAATATAATTTTTTTCGTGTAATTTGAAGAAAACATGTCAAAAAGGACTTCGAAAACGTGCGTAGAAAGGGGACGGACGATCATGTGCTTAAACTTTTTCACATATAACCCGTTTATCATCTAAAAAAAAAACATGCAAAAGGGATTGGATAACGGAAGTTGCGAGGATACAATATGGTCCTTACACATTGTACCTTCTGATATGTTGGCTGTTTGTGCGCGATTTCTTTAAACAGGGTACCTTAAAATATGTTCAAACGGAACACGTAAAAAGGGACAAGGTAACGAGAATATCCACAACGCGGACGTTGAAATGATTGTACCTTCTCACACATTGTCTTCAAACGTGTAGCTTCGCACAGGGTAGTTGGATTTTAACTCGGTTAGCACTCGGAACGACAAAGAAAGTGTTAATTTATTGTGGTCTCTTTCCCTAGCGCGGCGACGTGGCTATGTAAGAAAGAGACCACAGTAACAATACATTATTGAAACCGTATATTATATGCGTAGATATCATATTTCATTCGACAAAGTGTAAGGGCTGTGCCAATAAATGATAAATTATTATAATCACTTAAGCATTTAATCTAGCTATTTTCGTGGTGATCCAAAGAAATAAAAATTATTAACTTATTCTATAATTACGAGTACAAATTCACTTTGTTTAATTAGTTTTTTTTTTAAATATTTTTTTTAGTATAAAAATTTTAATACGGTAAACAAATGGCATTCCAAAACTTGGCGTTAGCTCAATAGACTCCGAATGAAAAAGTATGATTTTTAACCTTTTTATAACATAACCATTTAAATACTCTATGTATATGTATCCCACAACTTTAACCAGAAATTCTTTATAACAAACAAAAAAAAGCTTTTGCCACTTCATTTACGAAAATATTAGTGGCAAAAGTAGATATTTATATTGAAAGACTGGAAAATTTAGGATTCTTTAGGACTGGACAATTTTTATGAAATGACCTTAAAAATTTACAAGTTTTTTATTCACCAAACACGGCTCAAGCTATTTCACCGTTTCAGTTCTGAATGGTGATTTACACCAGGACGATACTGAACATATCTTCCGCTCTGGAACGTGCCGCAAATATACTTTGTATTATTTCAAATGAATTAATTGCGAAATAACACAAATTAATCAATTAAAATTTGACTGTTTTGTGTACAGATTGAGACCTCCGGGAATGAAAGTGAACAATGATGTCACTCTAGCAGCACATTTTCGAAGCTTGATTAGTGATGTTGACAGTAACGTGGTTGAAAGATTTAACCATATAATTGCCAAATGTTAATAATAATTCATAACAAAAAACAAACTAAGTTATGTATTGAAGTTAATTTGTGTTTTTTTTTCTTCAAGTTATAAAACTATTTTATTCTATTCTGCAAAAAACAAACTTTTAAGTAAGTAAATGAATTTTTCAATGGTGTTTTATTTTTCGGTGTTTTGACAGCCCTAACAATTGGCACAGGCGATGTGCGACTAGGCAGTCCTCGCTAAACTGCAGGTGTTCAGGGTTAAGAGTGTTACAAAAATTCCCAATATTTATGGAAAATTACTTTACATGGGAATATTACTAACATGAAAAATTTATCAATACCCTTCTAATTTTAACTTCATATTGAGAAGAAGCAGATTTTATAGAACTTGGTAAATTTTTTGACGTTTATATTTTTTAAGCTTAAAAACAACGTAGAATGTAGTGTTGAAACCCAGTAAACATCTCCCAATTCAATTCCAAAATCACACTATTTGAATCTTGGAAATCCGCCAGTTTTAAAAAGCTGTTAATGTAATATTTTAAATTTATTTTTCAAAGAAATAGGGAATCTCAGGGGACATTTCCCCACGTTCTAGGGGACAATCGAAATCCAGCGATCCGCGAAAACAGCCAACACGTAATGTGATTCTGTTTTGAATCTGTGTTCGGGAATGATCGCTGTTCTTCGGGTTTTTACGAGCGGATACTGGAATCAAACTCATAAAGTAACAAAATACATTAGATTTTCGTGGAATTGATTTAAAAATTCGATGAGGGCGACACAAGCGGCAAAAATTTGAACTATTTTGGCAAATTTCGACAAAATCGATTGTCCTCCTAGACTCTTAAATTATTAGACATTAAAGTTTATATTTAAACACATAATAATATAGTCATTTTCTCTCCATAAGTTATAACAAAATGAATAGATTTTGTAGATTTAATCTACGTCTAGAAATAAGTGATATTTTTATGTGAATACTGCAACAAATCTCGATTTTGAATGGATGTGTTTCACCAGGGCGATACTGAGAGTATCTACCACTCAAAAAAATGCAATAAAAAAGGAACTTTATAAATTATTTATTTTCAGCGGACGGCAAAAAACCTGACCTATTTGGCCAGGTCAAAAAATTATTAGTTGCGGCAGTTATTATCTCAAGCTCAAAGAAAAATAATTTCATTAGGGATTTCTTCTCGCGTGAATTAAGTTTTTTATGAATAATTTATGGTAATAATTAATATGTTAGAATAATAGGTCATTTTAAAAGTCATTAACAAGATAAACTTAATTTGGTGAAACTTTGTTCTAAAATTCTAATTAGATTGCGGCATTTTTAGAATTTAAATTTAAAAATAATAATACGCCGATAATATTATCTACAATATTACGTAATTATCTATTTAGCTTCTAATCAACAATAATAATACTTAATATTTTTGATCTCATTAATTTCTCAGTGCAAATTTACAATAATGTTAGTTTAAGTACACAGTGTTACAATTAACACGTTTGTTAATAATTGATAATAGATTGTTGTTTATATTACTGCAATTATGGAAATTACACTTCGTTTCAACAATTACTAGGTACAAGAAACAACTGTTTACATGTGCAAAATAGGTTATTAGGTTCTTAGTTTGGGTTAATTAAGTAATTCACGCGTATTTAGATTGAATCGAAAATTATCCAAATGTATCCCAAATTGCAATCCATACAGAAAAAATCCAATATGGCGGCAAAGGGATCATTTTACACGGTAAATTTTGAACTTTGAATAAAAATGGAAATAAAATGCATCTTTTACCATCTATCCGAACGTAATTAGTAATTACTTAATTGTTTCTTGAGAGTAGCTTTACACTCGTAAGTTTTTTCCCGTAAATCGTTTACGTAAGCGATTTATGATCAAATTATCTACCAGTGTAAACGACACCAAAAGTCATTTAACGTAATTTGTAACAAGTTACAGAAGTTGTTCTTTCACGAGTTTTTGACATGTCTAATCGCGTCCGCACGAATTTCCAGCATTCTGGGGAATTGTTTACAGCCAAATTCTATTTCAACACTTTACTTCGGCCTTTTCGTATTTATTGACCAAATCGCGTAAGTATCAGAGAGTTGTTGACAGGAAGCATCTTAGCAAATAAATTTACAGATGCAAACGGTCCCATGAGCATTTACACAGGTTGAACTTCCGTTAGCATTAATTACTACAAGTCGGATGCGTGTGTAAACGATCCTGTGAGTAACTTGTCAAAAACTTACGTTAAGTCGTAAATTTTACTTATAAGTGTAAAGCTAGCCTACCAACATAATTAGGTTGAAACGAAATGTAATTTCTATAATCTGGGCCTATTAAAAGTGCGGCGCTTATGGAAATATTTACCTCCCATTTATCTGCGGGGTAGGCAGATAGGATGGAGCACCACACAACTCTTTCCTGGTTCGCACTTCTTGCTAAGTTATACTTTTGTATTCCGATTCTTTAAATTCATTCCCCCTGCGAATATTTTTTTCCAGGACATCCCCGACTCACATAAAATTTCCCAATCCTTCGTTCATCCGCGCGCCGTAGCTGATCTATTCTTTGATTTATTTCATGGAATCTATGAAATATATCAATGAGAACAGGCTGTTCTATGAAGTAGAAAAAGTTGAATCGACCATAGTTTCTCATAAAATAGATTGGGATTATAATATTTGTTTTCAATAAATCCATACTTAGGCCCACCTGAACTATTTCATGAAACAGAACGTGAGAATAGGCTTTTCTTTTGAATCGACTTCAACTTTCGTTTCATAAATTGACCATAAATTCTCATAGAAAAGAATAGGTGATGAAAATAATCACTTCACAGGAGCGCCATTACTTGGATAAACAATGTTATTATTTTTTTATTCCAATAATAGGTGCGGATTTTTTCCGCCGAATATTCAAACCAACTTCAAACACTTGCGTGGCACTCTCAAATACTGGAGCACTGAGGTTCGT
This sequence comes from Glyphotaelius pellucidus, assembly GCA_936435175.1. Classification (NCBI taxonomy): domain Eukaryota; kingdom Metazoa; phylum Arthropoda; class Insecta; order Trichoptera; family Limnephilidae; genus Glyphotaelius; species Glyphotaelius pellucidus. The sequence goes on along the minus strand of OW386538.1, from coordinate 25,519,483 downwards.
CTGTGGTTTTAGGAGTTTTTGGATTTGACATTCGAAGAAACAGGAATGCATATTTTAGGCATTTCAAGAACAATTATCAATGAAAGCCTGACCACAAAACACGAAAAACCGCAACCATGGTGACAAAATTATTACATTATTAAATTTACTCACTTTCCATGAGAATCGATTAACACGTTGACCGCACCCACAATAATATTATCTCATAAGAATTCATTGGAAAGTTCCACACACACACACTGTTCAAACATTTGAAAATTATTACTGTTTCCTTTGGCATTCGCATCCCGGCAGTATTTATAGGTAGAGAGTTGACTACAATAAAAAAGCTTAGCATTGAATGTATTTGTGCATCGATATACACTCCAAGAAGAACAGCCCTTTGTCTTGTTTATATTGTAAACTCATATTTTTGGAAACCGCGTATCCTGTTCATAATTTCATATCGGTTCTAGTTCGATCGGGTGCAATGAAATCACGAGTGAAATAATCTGAGTTTTCATTATTTTAAGTTCGCATCATCAATAGATTTATTTGTATCAGTTTTTCTGGGGCTCTAGAAAAAAAAATATTCTCAAAGTGGGCGGTGGGCAAAATAAGGTAGAGAACCTATGACTTAGGTCAGTGGTTTCAAACCTGTGGTACGCGTACCCCTGGGGGGTACGCGAAGCAAGATTGGGGGTACGCGGCTAAATCTCTCCAAGTACAGACATTTCAAATCAGGCCGAACTTAATCATTTTTTTTGCGATATATTCATAAAGAAAATGTAGAAGAAAATTCCCTCTTTTGTCGTCCATTGTCTGAACGGACAACAGGTAAATACAACTATAAATACATATATTTATGAAAAACAAATCTACTGGTTCTGCTGCTATGTATATGTTGTACCGATGGCGCCAAATCTATGAGCGGCTGTTATTCAGGCCTACGCTCTCTAATAAAAAACGTAGCGCCAAACGCATCATGGTCACACTGCTCCATTCACAGGCAAGCACTTGCAACAAAACGCATCTCTAATGATTTGAAATTAGTGCTCGATGAATCGGTAAAAATTGTTAATTTCGTAAAAGCAAGGCCCATGAATTCTAGATTTTTTGAATTGCTCTGTGAAGACATGTCGAGCTTATACGTCAATCACGCGGAAGTTCGATGGCTATCACAGGGCAAAGTACTTCAGCGACTATTTGAACTTCGACACGAATTGCACGTTTTTTTTTAAACCAACTCATTTCATCTCTCATCAAAAATACATGATCCCATATGGCTACAGAATTGGGCATATATGGCTGACACATTTCAAAAAATTAATAAATTAAATTTGTCTCTTCAAGGAGACACCATCACAGTATTTGCTGTTGGATATCGTATTGAGGCAATAATGCTGAAAAAGATAGATTTATGGATATCTTCCATTCAAAACAAACGCTTTGAAGTATTTGAATGCCTCCCATAATTTGCTCAGCAATTATGGGAGGCATTGTGATAGCTTTGTGGGAATACTTAAAACTTGTATTAAAAATATTTTTTTTGTATTAATAAATAATAAAAATAAATTGTTACTTGGAATTTGACGAAAATGTTCAAATCAATATCACTAAACATTTTGCATCTCTAAAAATAACAATTCAGGAATATTTTCCAAAAATCAGCAAAGAAGTGCACTGGGTTTGAAACCCTTTTAGAGACGACGTAACAATATCAACAAACCTATAAATAAAAGAAGTGGAAAATCTGTGCGAGATATCAACCACTTTTGAGCTCAAAACTTACTTTAAAAAAATGTCTTTGGTAGATTTTTGGCTCGAAGTTTCAAAGGATTTTTTAATTTTTTGTACGAGCTCCACACAAAAGGCCCTGAGGAAAATAATTTCTCCCAGGTACTCTGGTTAAGATGATATATCATCTTAACCAGAGTTATGATTTTTGTCCTCTCCCCCCATACACTTCAGTACACTGTGTGACATTTTAATCGCGGGCTACTATTCCTGCCACTTCCGCGGCGCGATTAAGTATTACTTCACCGCGTCGTTCAATCAACACACACGTAAAAAGTATCAACGGTCAAAGAAGTAAAACACTTGACATTTTTAGCAGTGCAGTCTGGAGGGCAGTCCTTTACGAACCCGGGAACCCCTGCTAAGGCATTAAACGTAGCGAACCACTTGGGGTAACCTATGGCAGAGGTGTTGGTTATTCAATAGATGGCTGCCGGGGCGGCGGTACCCATACTCGCCTCCCAAATTGACTTGGGTATACGCCACATTATTTTGTTGTTAGGTAGAGTTGTACAAGTAGGTACCTTACTTATTTTTTCAAGATCCTTGCTTGAAAACGTAGTAGTAAGAATAATAAAAATAATTAACTAGATAATTTATATAGCGCCATTTTTATAAAACATCACTGTAAGTATTAATATTGAAGTTTCAATTAACAAGTTTGAATGTGGATAAAGCCAGGAGTACGAGAATGTGCCTACACTTCTTGCTTTTGCACATTGCATCTAACGGAGGTGATTAAATTTTGACTATTTTTGAAGTCTGATTATGTTATAATTTTTTTTTAATTATAAATAAATAAACTTTGAACTTTCTGATCTTCAAACTTTTCAGATTTTCTTTTTTTTTAAATTGAACATTTTGAAATTAATATTTTTGGAAACATAAACTTTTTGAAAATTTGAATTTGTAAAAATTTAAAAAAAAATTGGAAGATTTTGAAACTTTAATTAAAAAAAGCACAAATAAAAAAAACGAATTTTAAGAATTTTCAAACAATTCAAGTTTTCAAACACTTAGGATGGGTTGTTTCAAAAAATTTGATGGATTCATCAAATATTTGAAGTTGATTTTCACGTTCTGTGTAAGTTCTATTCAAGTTCTGTTATTATATCTTTATAGGACAGCTGCTTCACAAAACTGAAATAATCACAGAACTTGAATAGAACTTACACAGATCGTGAAAATTAACATCAAATATTTGATGAATCCATCAAATTTTTTGAAACATCTTGTCCTTAGTTAAAATTTTCGAAAAAACTACAGTTCAAAATAATTTTTAATTTTAAAAAAAATTTCAAATTTTCAAAAAGTTAACTAGTGAAGATAGGCTTTCTTATGTTATATTAACGAGTCCGCGTTATCGAGTCCGAGACTCGTTAATCGTGTGTGAAGGCTTCACGAAAAGTTTAATCTTCGCTACAATCAACCAATAAAAAGTGTATTTTCTCTTCAACGCTACAAATCTTTGAGAAAAAACAATCCATCATACGGTAGGTACCTCTCCAATAAAATGTGTATATTTAAAAATCTATTTAGCTATTTACGCAACGTGAACCTGCAATGCAAAACTTACAAAGCGATGTTTTACAACTGTTACTACCGATTGTTTTGTAGCCATTAATAAATTTATACATTCGTTATAATTTATGACGCATTGTACCTGCATATATAATACTTACGTTTTACTCGTTGAGGTTTTCTAACGTGTGGATACAGTTCGTCCCTGGACCCGTAATGAACCCATTTAGTTTTAGTCGCCGGCCCATCACTGGCATCAGATTGGGAGCCGAATTCCTGGAAAGTAAATAAACGAGGTTATAAATACTGTGTATTATTATTTAACAGGGGCCCTGATGCAGACAATCTGCCGCCAAATTACCCGCCGAAAGCCGGGTAGTCCATACAGGGTGTAATTATTGTTGCTGCGACAGGTTTTTCGGTTGTCAAAACCAGAACATAATTACTAATTACTGTATAATAAATTAGCTGAATCGGAACGATGTATTTAGTCGCCTATGGCAACCCTTTCGGAAATGAGTAAAAAAAATTGATGTTCGAAAGAATAATGTAAGAGAGTGTTTTTTTTTCTGGTTTTCACCCTTCAAGGGTGTTCTAGAAGTATAGACCCAGAGGTCGGAATTTGCGGCTTTTTTTTAAATTTTTATTTTTTATATGAATACAGCACAAGAGTCCCAACTGCTCCCGTCTGGAGCCAGTGAGACTGTGGCATCTCCAGTTAGGGTATGTTGTGAGGCTGAAGGTAGTGGGGAGGGAAAGGAGATAGGGAAGAGGAAGGTGGGAAGTACCTGGCTATTCAGATCTGGTCACCAAACACGGCTAAAGCCATTTCATGCAAAGTTTCAATTCTGAACAGTGATCTTACACCAGGGTGATACTGAGAGTATCTTCCACTCTGGAAAGTGCCGCAAATATACTAAATATTATTTTAAATAAATAAATTGTGAAATAACACAAATTAACCAAATTAAATTTATTTGCCACGCCGGGATTCGATCCCGCGACCTTCGTAATGCGAGTCAAAAGCCTTCCGCTGAACTACGCCGGCCGTCGTTGACATAGGCGTCTGCGGCTCTTTAGCTCTTCACAAACCAATTGCAATTTCACAACTACTCAACCAGCCTTATGAGATGAAACCGCCGCACGATTATTTTTTTTTGTAATCCAAACACAAAACTGGTTCCAATTTAATAAAGAATCTATGCGCGAGTCTGTTTATAGCAACATTTAAACGGGCAGAAGTGTGATATCACACCACATTTTTACCACAGCATGATTACAACCCCCCCCCCCCCCCGTTAAAATAAGGTTCTCTGATATATTTGTTATCATGTTTCTATGACAAATTGTCTCTTCTCATTTGACAAACTGCCGACCCCCGGTCTAGACCATTTCAAATTATGAAGAAAAGGAAGTTAAATATGTATGCGCATAGGTACCTATAGGCACCTATCAATTATTATTTTATTGTAAAAACAGGTAGGTATCGCCGCGATCCGAGCCACGAATTATGGGAAAGGAACGAAGCAATCGCAAGCGACGTGTCGCGCACATAATTAACTTCCTTTTGGCAGGTGTTAGCAGCATTAAATTATAGCGATATACTCGCCAGCCATTTCGAAGGCAGTGCGGTCGTAATTTCAAATTCACACCAAAGAAACGTCAAAGACATCCGAAAAATAGAAAATATGTACAGGGCTGCCAATATAATCATATCTTCAACCCTTAAACATTCAAGAATACGTATAAATACTGTAAATGAAACATTCGGCAAAGATCGTCGAGACGAAGGGTAATTTTTCATTCATATTGGAGAATTGAGCCCCCTTTTTTTCGACAAAAAATAATTTTTCTATTTGGTTGGGTATTTTGATCTCAAATCCAGAATAAATATTTGTATGAAACGGGCCGAAATCTAGGCTTCATCGAACCGGAATTACAGACAGACGGAGTAACATCCGAAAATAGTTTTTTTAATAATTACATATTTCGTTACTTTGGGTCTTCATGTTTCCGTATGTATACGTTTATTAAAATATCGTTAATAATAAACATACAGAAAAAAATTACATTTGGTTCCCCAAAACTGAAAAAACCCCTGTGAAAAATGCTCCAGATAACTTGCAAAGCGTTCACAAAAATGCAAATAACAAGGGTCAACGCCGCCTCATAATTACGTAGTTAATATAGACATTTACTATGCAAAATGCGTCGTTTATTCAAACTAACCACTTTAAATAATGTAAATACTTAAATCATGATGATTGTATTATGGTTAACGGTGCACTTAGGAAAACATTAGAAAGGAACCTCTCTATAATGATCACATTATGCGTTAACCCGAGTGGAACTAAACTGACCAAACACATTCAAATTTCACGATTGTCAATATGTCGTTACGATGCATTTATGGGAGAGGACTCATTAAAACCCCATTTGTTTGAATGTAATTTCCGTGGCATAAATTTAACGAATGTGGGAACCTCTCCTTTATGGCCGCAACAATCGGTACTGGGAGTCGTAGTCACGACACAATATTATTTGACATGACATATAATTCAACGATTAAAATTGTTCCTCGTTTTGCGCGTTGTCAAAGTTCTCACCAACTTACTAATAAATGCATCTTTTAGTTCTTATTTTTTTCACCCTCATTATGTAAGCATTATTATTTACGTTTTTTTTTTTTTTTTTTTTTTATTAGAAAAAAAGTAAATATTTACAATAAATAATAATATATTACATTTCATATCAGACTTTTTTTGGTTACCCAATTAGTAGAGAAATATTCTCGGGTCTAACTGGGGAGCTAGTCTATGTAATTATATATATAGATAATAAATAGTATGCATAGTTACAAAAATGGAAAAATAAGATTTTCAAAATACTGTGAAATATTACAAAAATATTGTACAATAAGAAAATAACAAATAATTAAAGAAACAGAATATCAACAAAAATCAACAAAAAATCAATAAAAATTTTTAAATCAATAAAGTTTTAAATCAATCAATAAAGTTAGCAACATATCTGAATATATCTGAAAATCATCGATAAAAGCGAGTCAATCTTCTCTGTAAAAATACAACGAAAGTTTTTTTTTAAATTTAGAATAGTTTTTCTCACTTTTTATTGTATCCGGTAAATCGTTAAATAACTTTGGGCCTACATATTCATAATGGTGTTGTGCAGCTGTCGTGTTGCATCTAGGTACATATATGTTCCCAGAAGTTTTAGGTCTTATACTTCGCGTTGAGGACATTTCAGATTCTTTAAAAACTTTTAAAATAGCATTTCCTTGAAATAATTTTGAAACCGGCAGGACCTTAAATTTTTCAAAAAGTTCTTTGGTTGGAAAAATTCTTGGTTTTTTAATAATAACTTTGATGATCATTTTTTGTGTTGTTACTATCGGATACAGATTATTCTTGTAAATGCCCCCCCATGCGATTATTCCGTACTGCAAAACTGACTGCACAAGAGCAAAGTAAACCATTTTAATATTCGAAAGATTTAGGATATTTCTTAATCGTAAAAAAATGTAAGTAAGTTTTCTAATTCTTTTTACACAGTTTTCGATATGTTTCTTAAATTTCATGTTACTTTCTATAGTGATCCCTAAATATTTGACATCTGGGGTTTTTTCAGGATTTTACAATTATTATCGTTCTTATCGTATCTGTCTTCACTTTTTTTGCAAAGGGATTCATTTTGATTGAATATAAGAGTATAATTATTTTACAGAGTATAATTATTTTACATAATATACACAGGTTGTTCAATTCGTGTTTAGCCAAAACCTCCTAGAAGTCCTAGATCACATTTGGTTTTACCTGTCTCGAAACCCAAGAGAATGGATAATATATATATCATAGTTCTACGCTCGGAACAGGCTTTGTCTATTGCCTAGTACTAGTGAAGGGGCAAAAAACCATGCACATAAAGATCATTAGAAAATAAACGTCCGGGTTGCCGGCATTGAAATTAATGGTGACATTTTTTTTAAATCTGTTCAATCTTGGAATCGGTGCCTACTTTTATTGTATTTTGAAGAGAATTCTTTATTCGTGCACAGATTTACTCACTTATATATTTGATTCGAATATTCAAGAAGGAGGAAGGGCCAAGACGAAGCTAAAAGAGGCATGAAGAAGTAAGAGGGGGTGGGGGGTGGAAGAAGCAAGAGGAGGCAAAAATAAGTCAGGAGGAGTCAGGAAAAAACAAAAGAGGCATGAAGAATAGACCATAGACCAGAAAAACCAAGAAGAGGCAAGAAAAGAAAATGAGACACATGTGGAAGCAAGAAAAGCCATGACGAGGCAAAATAAGAAAAGAAGACAAAAAGAAACAGGATGAAAGGAGGGGTAATGAAATACAGTAGATTAGCATCAAAGAGAAAGATAAGAGATTATAATGGACTAGAAGAACCAAAAATAAGCAATAAGAGACAAGACAAGTAGAGGGCAGGATGACGTAAGAAGACGCAGGAAGAAACCAATAGAAGTAAGAAGAAGCACGAATAAGCGATAGGATGTCGGCAGTAGCAATATAAACCAAAAAAAAAGTAAGAGAGGGAGGAGAAGACGTAAGAAGACGCAAGAAAAGTCATGAAGAGCCAAGAAAAGTCAAAAAGAACCAAGAGGAGTCAAGAAGAACCAAAAAGAGACAAGATGAGCCAAGAATAGACAAGAAGTGTCAAGAAGAACCATAAGGGGCAAAAAGAGCCACAAAGAGGCAATAAGAAGGGATACACAAGAGAAAAAACTAACAACATCCCTCAATCAATTTCTTGATTCCTGCCCATCCTAAATCCCAATATTATTCCAATATCAAAATATCGTACCTTATAATATTTTCTGATTTTTTTTATTTATTTTTTTCATTACCGCCTTAATGTATTTAAAAAAAATTATTATTTCATTTATTGTTGGTTTTGTATTGTAAAATGGGGGCCACATGAGAACTTCATTTCCACAAAAAGACCCTCCGCACAGCATCCCCAAAGATGATATGGGCATGAGGGAAATTATTTTCCTCAGGGCCTCCTGTTAGGAGCTTTTATATACAAAATGTAAAAAAAAGAAAAATTAAAACCAAAATAATTGTTTTGTACACGTCACTTTTAGTGAATACAGACATACATTTTAAACATTTTTTTTATCAATACCCCCATGTCTATTATTATTTTTTTTTTGAAAGAACGACAAACATCCCCGGTTACGAATAACCCGACAATATTTAAAAATCTCCTACTACAATACAGTAAACTGAAGAACTGAGGACTTAGCCAGCCGAGAAATCGAACACGGGACCCTTGGGTGGGATCCAAACGCGATGCCAACTCAGTCACTGACCGGTCATATTCAACACTCCATTTCATCGCGCCAAATAGCAAACAAAATAAGTCGTATATTATTAAAAACAATCAATTATTACTTTTGCAGAAAATCTAATCTTGTAAATCTCATTTAAGGTGACTAACATAGAATTTATTATTTATTACATTACATGTACTTACTGTTCCTATCTTAATAAGAAATCCTGTGTTGAGAACAGTCGTAATTTATAACTCAAGAAGTTTACACGATTTTGAATAAAATTGAAATTAAATCGTACTTATTCCTACGATCCTACGATGGTATCCGGAAGGTATTTTGCGATTATGTAAGTTTTGTCTTTGATCTGTCAGATTTATAAAAACTTTGTGTTATTTCCGCTTCACAATTAAAGCTCTATAAATGAAACATTTCTGAACGAAGCCGAGTACAAAAATCTGTTTTCGGAAGGTTATGAAATAAGTTTTCAAATTGTTACGTTACAAATAAATATTAACATGTGTAAATATTAAAATTTAGAATGCAAACTTTAAAAAATTGTAAAAATGACTCACGTGATGTTTTTATGAGAAAATGGTATTAAAATCACGGATTATGTAAAAAAGCACTTATTCTATTATATAAATGTATAATAAACAATTTTGTCACCTCACTTTTTTACGATTTCATACAATAATATTTAATAAAAAATTAACAATGTCTAACGGCACGTAGGCGTTTTGGCGGGTGAAAGCTGTTTCTAACAAATAAGTATTTTTTTATTTACTTCTATGGACAACTTTGAATAGAGATGTGAAGCTTGATTCAATATGGTAGTTCTACTTTTTGTTTTAGGGTTGTCACTAGAACAATAACAGAGTTCAGTGGGAACACACGCGTTGACATGAAAACACGCTTATTGTACTTGACTGCTATTGTTATATTGCCGTGTAAACACGCTTACGGGTCGGAGTGATTTTAATATGTATCTAGTAGTTAGCCAATATATACCCGAGCATTTCGTGTACACACACGCAGGTACAAAGATTGTTCAGTAATGTCTTAGGTTACTGTGGTTTTATACGACGCACAGAATGGGAATGCTCGGCGACCATCGCATATCGTCTGCGGTAAATCGTGATTTCTTGTGACAGCATCTCCGAATTCCGAATCCAAAGGGCTTTGGCCGCAGCGTAGGTACTAGACGTGGGCAAAATTGAATGACTGAATTAAATGAATAAATTCAATCTTGTGACACACTCGATCTGTTTCCCAATTTCAAAAGGAATTGATTCTTCATTCGTTACCTTTGGCCTTGCATCCTACGATTTTTAACGGCACCATAATTTTTTATTACATTTATTTTGCTGATAATTTATTACAATGAATGATGTGTACCGTAAAAAAATTATATATTTTAATGTTTCGTAGGTATTTCAATATTATTAGATGGGCGCGCGCCGCGAAGTTGCCTAAAGTAAAGTACCTAACCCACTCCCGCGCCGCAATTCGTAAAACACGGTATATCACTGTCTCCGGCCCAAGCGGCAAATGTCAGCGAGTCTGCGATTTAATTCCGAGTTCCGAGCGACGCGTAAGTAAGTTGTCCCCGTCAATACAACGTCACGAGTCCCCCGTGAATCTGAGTTCCCAGCCGTCCTAGGTCCGCATGCCTAATCTGTCCCTAACGAGTTTGTCTGATACGTTCTATTCCGGAATTAACATTAGCGTCTCTTTCAGTTGTGACAAAGACCAGTTCAAACGAGTCGATCTCAAGTCCCAGGTCTATCCGAAACGAAGTCTGTACTAGGTCCACAGCTCGCGGGTTAATCAAGTCACTGCAGTCACTAGTCAAAAGTTACTAATTCATTCCTCAATGCCCGCCGCGAATCCGTCCGTGTGATTCATTCATTCCTCTCCGGGCGGGCTAAGCCGTCAATTTCATTACATAGTCGTTCGAAAACTTCCGACTTTGAATTCGAACTTTAGCTAGAAAAGTGGGAGGCAAAATGATGCACAATATTTTCGTTATTTTTTGGTATTGGTTTTATCAAAGCTATTGTTATACAAGTACCACCTACTTTTAGACGCAAATCTTGGGTAGATATAATATGTAAATTTGCAGATATTATAAGGCTAATCAGCTGTGGTTGGTCATTTGTCATAACATACTCATCTTTAAATGTTAAAATGTTTGTTTAAATTAGATCGCGTGAAGTGGAACAATTTTAAGTTTAAGAAATAAAATAAAATTATTTAAACTTAACTAAAGGGTGAAAATAAAAACTGTTTAATTTTAGGATTTAATTGCTAGCCAATAAAAATAAATACATTTTTCTTGTCTAAAATTTGTTTTTTTTTGTCAACATATTACACGTTAAAATATTACATTAACCCCGTCGCGCGTCGTTAATACAATTTTTCAGAACGACATAATTCTTTCTTTTTTTTTTAAATAGTCAATTCACCCTAAGAAGAGTGCTTTGGTTAATGAAAACTTCTTTAGCACCGTTGTGATTTTAAACTCGATAAAACAAAAATAACGATAGTAAAAAAAAGCAAACACAAACATCAAAAGGATTGTCTGCGAGAGAATGAGATAATATAATCGGTCTCCTCTTTGTGTGGTGCTTCATAGACTCCCATTCATGTCTACTGCTACCGCGTATTAGATAATATATGTTTATATTTATAAAAATATAAAAGCTTTTTTTTTTGGAATTAAGTGAATTACAGGAGTGAATAAAAGGAATCAATTCAAAAGACTAGGGGAATCAGACTGAATCTATTCACTCCTGGGAATGAATCTGCCCATGTCTAGTAGGTACTCGAGACTCGAGACTCGAGACAACACACATTACAGTCGTACCTACTCATGTGTCCAGGGCCGCCGCTAAAGCTCAATCGCCCATTTGCGAAAAAATTGCCGCACCAAGGTTGATGCGATTCAAATTCTAGTCGATTGGACGGTCATTAAATGTGACAAGAGTTTGAAACAACTCGACCTAGATTAAAAACATGCCATCCTTCTTCTTGTGGAGTCAGGTTGTAGGCTGCAGCCCGGGACAGCTCGGTACCACCTACTGAACAATATCTACCAGTTTCGAAACCATGAAAAGAAATAATATCTAATAATATGTAGGTACCTAATAACATGCTTTTTTTATTGTGAATTTTTTTTATGTGAATACCTCACAAGAGTACCAGCTGCTCCCGTCTAAAGCTATGGCATGAGACTATGGCGTGAGCTATGGAGTGAGACTATGGCATCCCCAATTGGGGTATGTTGTGAAGCTAAAGATAGTGGGGAGGGGAAATAGTTGGGGGAAAAGGAAGGTGGGAAAGTAACTGTCTATTCAGACCTGGTCAGCAAACATGGCTTAAGTCATTTCAAACAATGTTTTAATTCTAAATGGTGGTCTTACACCAGGGCAAAACTGAGAATATCTTCCACTATGCTTAGCCCAATAACAAAATGTATAATATGTTTTTGTTATCTCTCTTTCATGGGTGTAAGATGTAAGTATAACGCAAACTTTCAAGATCTGGCAACGAAGTTTTCATGCAGACTAGTATTCTCCATGTGAAAGAACTCTTCGCGATATATTATGATATTCTCCGAAATTAATATTATGAAATATATCTTTATTACGAAATTTTTCAAATTAGAATTAGGACCAGTTGTTTAACATAATTAATTTAATTTAATTTTTTTTTATTTTAGTTTTTATTTTATTTTAGTTTGTTAGGGAAACAAACAGTTACACATATTTTATTAAGGATGGGTTGTTTCAAAAAATTTGACGAATTCGTCAAATATTTGACGTTAATTTTCACGTTCTGTGTAAGTTCTATTCAAGTTCTGTGATGATTTCAGTTTTGTGAAGCAGCTGGCCTATGATGATAAAAAAAACAGAACTCGAAAAGAACTTACACAGAACCTGAAAATCAACTTCAAATATTTGATGAACTCATCAAATTTTTTGAAACAACCCATCCTTAGTAATTAACATATTACATGGTTGCATGAACCAGCGAGGTTTCCGCAAAAATGGAATTTGAACAATTCATCAAAATTTCAAAATTAATTTTCATGTTCTGTAAGGGTTATATTCAAGTTCTTTTATTATATCATTATTGGCCAGTTAGATGTTTAGCATAAATGAAATAATAACAGAACTTGAATAGAACTTTCACAGAACTTGAAATTTGATCAATCGTTCAAATTCTGTGATACAACTGATCCTTAGAATTCGGCTAGAATTTTAACGAAATTTCTTCAAATCATCCGTCATTCCTAATTTTGTTCATTTACACCCTTTGTACCAGTCTTGCATTAATTAATTGATACCTTGTTTAACACACGCACACCTCAAGATTCTCACTTCCAATATTATTTAAAACTAAAATATTTTTTCACATGTGGTCCATAATAAGTATTTGTACACGTAGATACTTGAAGATTAGAATTTTTTAATTGCATTATTTCTCTAATTAACACTCATTAAGTGGTGTTTTACAAAATATTCGTTTTTATTTAATTAAAATGACGCCACAAAGTGAACATTGAAGAAGGAATTATTTGTGCGTAATGAAAACCATCGAATCAAGTTACGGCCGGTTTCTGAGAGGCTTTTTATTCGAGAGACCGCGCGATTGCGCCGCACAAATTGCACATGACTGCAGCGCCCCTGTAGGTAAACAATCGACAATTTTAGTTTCGGCAGACTTGCTCTGCGGTCGGTATACATGCAATAGATTGCTTTCATCAATAAGGTATGCGTATCTGTTTAGAGATTCGTTTATAGCTACTCTATCTACTCGAAAATTAATTAATAAGTTCCCCGCTGCAGGTGCCATATTATATTATACTCCCAGTTCATCGCCGCAGTTGATTGCATTGGTGTTGTGAGATGAATTCTGATTATATCTCGTGGTTTTAAATAGCATGGTTTAATCATCCATCAGTTTTATCGCCTCGTAGGCAATTCTGAAAACGTCTCCGACATCTAGGGCGATCGTTAGAGACGCTAATTCGATTTTATTCGGAAAACACATCTGTCGTTGTATAATTAAGTTGGGTTTAAGAATGAACAACGTAAATTATTGTTTTTTCGCACACGTGATAAAAATGATTACAATACATTTCATAACAAAAATTAACCAATATTAAAGTTTATTTTAGCGTGTTTTTTTGTCTTTTTAGACCAGTTTTTTACCTGCCCACACCCTCGCTGTGCCAACAAGAAAGCTCTTGTGCCTACAAGAGGCGACGGCACGAAATGACATTCAATACAGATATCTATTGCGATTTTGTATTCAATTTAGAAAAACTATTATAATTTCACAAACAAGAACAAAAAGCACATAATTATTATTAATCCGTTGTCGATATAAACTCATCAGAGAGAAAAGCTCTAGTTATTTGGATTTCCAAGATATAAAAGCTCTTCCGATATGACGTTGACAAATTAGCTCATACGACACGACTTACAAATCACAAAAGCTCGTTTAATATGACATCAAAGAAGGAAAAGCCCACACGATACGATAGCCACATAGAGCGAATTGTATGAAATTACATGAACGACCACAAAGCTTAATCAAATCGAAATCTATGATAGAAAAGCTCGTACAATATGTCATGAAATATGTAAAAGCTCACACCGCATGACATACAAACAGAAAATGTCGAAGGAGGCGACATTAAAAAAATAAAATTTCTTCGTTTAGACACGTAAGACGGAAAAGATTATACGATATTACGTAAAATACTAAAAAGATTATACGATATTACGTAAAATAATAAAAAGATCATACGACATTACGTAAAATAATAAAAAGATTATTCGATATTACGTAAAATACTAAAAAGATTATTATACGATATTACGTAAAATACGAAAAAGATTATACGATATTACATAAAATACTAAAAAGATTATTCGACATTACGTTAAATACTAAAAAGATTATTATACGATATTACGTAAAATACTAAAAAGATTATACGATATTACATAAAATACTAAAAAGATTATTCGACATTACGTTAAATACTAAAAAGATTATTATACGATATTACGTAAAATACTAAAAAGATTATACGATATTACGTAAAATACTATAAGATTATACGATATTAAGTAAAATACTAAAAATATTATACGATATTACGTAAAATACTATAAGATTATACGATATTAAGTAAAATACTAAAAAGATTATACGATATTACGTAAAGTACTAAAAAGATTATACGGTATTACGTAAAATACTAAAAAGATTATACGACATGACGTAAAAAAGTACTTACTAAAAAGCCCATTCGGCTTATTTATTTGTTATAAAAGTACATGACATTTATGTTTTGTAAGACAAAAGAAAATACGAATGTTACGAATTGATGTTTTGTAAGATAGAAAACATATTCAATTTGACATGAGGCAAAAAGTCTGGAGATAATAATGATAATAATAATTGTATGATTTGAATAGCGCCATTTGTTGTAAAAAAAAATCACGTCAAGGGCGCCGTATAAATATGACTTCCTAGGCGCTGTCTTATTATTTACAAAAATGACCTTATAAACTTTAAAAAAATCTTCACAGATTTGATTAAGAAATTATCAATAGTTCTTTACGTTTTTTTTTCTTGTTTCCTTCTTTTTCGCATTATACTAGTACAAGAAATAATTTTCATTTACAAGTGACTTTAGGTTAAGTAGTAACACCTGATGGGCTAGCCCAGCAATGCATGCAGGGTGTGTATTTCAACCATTTATGTAATATTTTTTAACAACCATTTATAATGATTGTTAAAAAATATTTAAAAATGTTTGAAAATATATAATTTTGAGTTTAACTATGAATTTTTTCGAGTTGATCTGTGGCAGTTGATTCCAGAATTTAAATCCCGACACTCCGAAAGCTCACCGAACTAGTACTCGTATAATATGATGTGTACTTTGGTTTCTTCAACCTTCCGATGGCTGCAGACGCCGCTGATCCGAGAGTTGACTCGCGAATTGTTATTTTCAGGAATACCCTATTTAAGATAAGTAAGCGGGAGCCATTCCGACTTAAATACCATCCAGCAGATCTTTAACTAAATTCTTTAAGAGCATTTTAGCCATGAACATTCATGAGATGTTCTGAAAAATAATGTGGTACTGTACAAATGTGCGATATAGAAAAGCTTATTTTTTGCCATTCTTTGTGTAAATCAATTTGGGAGGTGGGTATGGATATCGCCGCCCAGGGAACCATTTATTGGATAACCAACACCTCTGCTATAGATCACCCCAAGTGGTTCGCTACGTTTGGTAACTTGGCAGGAGTGCCCGGGTTCATGGGGTTAGGTTTTTCCGGGTCTTGGTGACGGATGCGTTGTCCACCAGCTGTACGGCATGCCGGATCGGGAGAGAATAGTTGAGGGAATCACTTTGACTTCTCCGCCGTACTCTCCGTCCGTCACCCACCTCTCATACCCTTTTCCTTCCTAGAACTTTCTCTCCTTCCTTTCCTAAAAAGACCCTCCACACAGCATCCCTGAAGATGACAACGGCCCTGAGAGAAATATTTTCCTCAGGGCTCTTGTATGGAGCTAGTGAAAAAAAATTTAAAGTAATTAGGTATCTGTATTGGCGACGATCATTTTCTGAATTGTTGTAATAGTCCTGTATGCCTACATATGCATTTTGTTCGAAGTTATATCAGCGTAAGTATTTGGGTACAAGTATAAGATAGGCGTTCGAAGAAACGTAATTTGGTTGGCCCAGATTGCAATACCTGGCGGACTATCGGCTTTTCCTACGCCTTCCAAGAACCATTTCGTAATTCAATGTCGATAAGTAGAAGTCAGTAATATTGTCTGAGTGGCGGATCTACACCGAGATCTAAGAGGAATTATTAAGGTAACTTTATTTTGGTAATCCTTATTTTCGCGATTTAATTTGACATTATCTATTTAGCATTAATTACACGGTACCTAATTAGCATTAATGAGTTCGCTGTGGGACCCAACAAAACTCCTCGTGTCCTGGTAGGTACCTACTCGATTACAAAATAATGTTCTCAGTTTAAAGCAGTCGAAATCGATGATGCAATCTTTTTGAAACATTTACCTGTTAACTGTAGGGATATGAGTCAGTATTCGCTCATTCTGAGGTGGACCTTTCAACAGTTATTCTTAGAAGAGAATTCGTATGAAAAGATAAATTATATAATGTCAGATTACCTACCTATAAACCACAGATTCTCAAACATATTAACAGCCGATCCCCTTTTACGATAGCCAAGTAAATTGCTACAAGATTCATTAAAAAAATACCACATATGGTAGGTACATAATATGTTATCATATGTATATACTTATATCCACATTATTATATTATAATAATGTTTATATTTCAGTCTTTGTTAAAGCAAAACCCACGTCATTCTCAATGTGTGCATTCTGTTTGTCTTTTTGGTTACGTAGGTACCTACTTTAATCCACTATTGTGGTACCTATTTTAACCCACTAACGCAGAGATAAACACAAACATACACATATTATGTAGAAGCAAACAGAAGTGAAGCTTGAATCGCAAGCATGGTAATAATTTAATATGACTGCTAGGCGTTCAATAAATCAATCTATATATTATAGTGCCCGTAGAATGTTGGCTTGGCGTGATGTAAAATATTCCCGCGTAATCTATAGTATATGTAAATATGAATGTATGTTTGCTTGCATGTTTGTTGTTTATATATTGCTTTATTAAGCCGCCGCTATCCGAATGTCGACCGATTTCTTACATATCTCCCTTAAACATTTGAGATTTAAGCTCTTAAAAAAAAAAATTATTTTTGAGGATAATATCTAGATACGTTCCACGCCGAAAAGCAAATTATATGAAATTCCCTCGATAGAAAAAAATCGCAAAATATGCACTGAAAATTATTAAAAACAAGCCTATTTCTATTATTTTACAAGTTATATTTATGAAAAAATTCACAATGTTTCTTTAAATTATACTTAAGATACCTTCCACGAGATTTTTGCTCTATTTTAAACGAGTCATGTTTTATTAAGCATTTTCAAAATTTTCGCATCAATTTTGTCATTGAAAATATTGGCGCGCTCTGTCCAACATTCGTAATTACATATCTCTCTATATTCTTCTTTTTGGGCCGGGAAGCGTCGCCTTAAGCATACGAAATGTTTAAAACTTTCAAAATATTTTCGTTCCGCCCTCGCGAAGGTTTCTGGATTATTACAACCGCACGACAGTGCATCTGAAAAGCTTTTAAATCTTTACAAAAACTCTGACGAAACTGTCAAAAATGTAACAATTTGAGAATAACATTTTGCAAACCGTCGATTGTTCAATCGAAATTCAATTTTCGAATAAGCTCTTTAAATTAATGAATTTAATTGAAGTATTCCCCTATGATAAATTCTTACCTAATTCGAATGCTTTGAATCTGATCAAGAATTATAGGTATTTTAAATAGGTATCAATGTTATGTATCAAATTTTATTGATTGTTCTTAGGACAAAAATGAATGTTTGCAATATATGAAAAATTAAAATTTGTAAAAAAAATTTGCAATAGGTGGCACCCGAGCTCTTTGAAAACTGAATTTACCGGGACCGAATGTGGAACGCGGGAGAGGGGGTGGGAACGCGGGAGGTGGCTTCGCGGGACGGGGATCGGGAGAGGAGAGAGGAAAAGGTGAGGGGAAGGTGAAGGGGAGCGCGTGAAGGGAAGGAGATATGGGAGGGGAAGGGGAGGCAGAAGGGGAACGGGACAAAAGAGAAAGGACACGCAGGGAGAAACATTTTAAGTGGCATTTTATTAAGTGGCAACACTTTATTAAATGGCATTACAACGCATGCCGGGAACTCGCCAAGTGCATAATAATAATTAAAATTATTCAAGTTCAATGTACTTTTATTTTTCATAACTGAAACCGATAGGTATTAAATCATATCTTACAAGTTATCAAGCAGGTAATAATTATATAATTGAAACGTGTACTTCTTTTGATAAAATATATGTTTTAACAGATCTACGAAAATCTAAAAAATGGTTTTTTGAGTTTACTAATGGTGTTTGTTCGAATGGTAAATTTCTGATCGTCTCTAATTATATTTTTTTGACAGACAATAGTACCCTTTACACACAGAGTTCGGAGCGGGATGTGCCCCGCGCCACTTCAGGCCGTGAGAGTTTTCTGCGCGGCGGCCTGAAGTGGCGCGGGGCACGTCTCGCTCCGAACTCTGTGTGTAAAGGGTACTAATGGATCCTGAGTCAAATATTTTATTTACTTAACGTTTCACAATCTATTTTTCACGGGTTTGCAGTGTATTTATAAATGGATCTTGTGTTATTGCTGCCGTTGTGATGTAAACTGACGAAAGAACAGTAGTTTGGCTAACAAAATAGTATTTATTATCATTCGTCAGTAAAAAATTATGATATTATTCAAAATAAGCGGACTGGCAAATGCACAAAGTATTGCCTTGGTGAAAGACTTACGCCAAGAAATGGCGTAAGAGCCATTAACCAGCGGCCGAGAATTTAAATTTCGTCGGACCATCATCTTGCGATCTTACCCTTGCAACGGTACAGGGCGGTTCCGATGAGAAAGATTAATTATTCTCCATACCAGCATTTTAACAAAATAACTCAATATCGATTTTATTTCATTCCAAATTTGCTTAGATAAATACCCACACTCAAAAATGCTCAAACTCGTGATGATAAAACTATTCAAATTATGTACTTTTTGTAATTATTTTTTGATCATAAGTATTTATAATTTTTCAATAATGTCTAAGCAAAATAAGAATGTATTTAAAAAAAAATTGGTTTGTAAGAACACAAATAATTAGACAAACTGAAAAGTCACAAAACAAGGGCGCAGATCTATTTTTATGATTTTATTTGAACTAAAATTAAAATTCTTAAAAGTAGCTTTCCCAATTATTCATTTATTTTACTGCATGATTATATGATTAGAAATGTATGTTGTATAATACAAAATTTTGTTTGAAAATTTAACAAATCTGCCAACGACCTACGGTATAACCTTATTGTACTAAAAATAAACATATTTAAAAAATATATATAAAAATAGCTTTACTATATAAAAGAACAGTTTCCAAATCACTTATAGTATAAGGTATAATATGGCAAATATATACGGCATAAAACGAAAACAAGTGCCTAAATTTTGTTGTTTTTGCCGAGTAACGCAAAATATTTCATTTGTAATCAGTGGCGTAGCTAGCAAGGGTGGCCATCCATGGTGTCATAACATGGTGTCATAACATGGTGTCACCCCAAGAATTAAACGTAGTGTCACCCCAAGAATTAGTAATCCTCTAACTAGATTTCGGGGAATCCCCGAAGCCACCGACCGAGCCAAAGAGCTTTGAACGTATATACAATAATAACAGACAGTTTTTTTTTTTCTACATTAACTCCACACAGGAGGCCCTGAGGAAAATAATTTCCCTCAGGGCCTATGTCATCTTTGAAGACGCTGTGTGGAGGGTGTTTTTGAGGAGAGGAAGGAGTGAACATGGGTCTTGAAGACTCATGTTGTAGGAGGGAGGAAACACAGAGGCCGGCAAATCGTTCCACAGCCGAGCTGTTGAACTCAAGAACGAGTCGTAGAAACGACCCGTTCTCATGTGACTAACGTCAACCTTGTACAAATGTTGGGCGCGTGTTTGGCTTTCTTCCCGACTATGCACCGGTGCCGAAGGGATCAATGAGCATCTCGGAGCATCTTCCATTGAAATACCGGTAGAACAAGGACAGCATTCCCACCTGACGCCTATGCTCTAAAGATTGCAATCCGTTTGTTAGGTTAGGAGAGTCTATCAATCGGACCGCCCGTTTCTGCACAGAGACAGAGTTCGTGTGTAAAATATTTTTGTGGCAATATTCTGCCTTTTTTGCTAAATTGACTGGACTAATTATCTTTCCATATCTTATGTTATGTTTTTTTTTCTACTTATTTCTCTTTGTGTTATTTCTCTTTGTTGTTTAGCATCTTTACCTAGTGATGGATAAACCGTTAAAATTTCCAACTTGTAAATTTTTTTAATTGGATTTTTAGCACTATACATATAATCATGTTAATGCGCCAAAATAATAAAGTATAAATGTACATCACAAAAAGAACCCAAAAACTATTTTTTTGTGATTGTTTTATTATGATTAATTATATGTTACTATAGAGTTCTCGGTATGCGTTCCGACGCCAACTAAATAAAGAAATTGTTTCTCCCTGCGTGTTCTTTCCTATTTGCCCCCATTCTCCTTCCGCCTCCATGAAATAATGAAACATGAAATACACACATTCTTCAAACTATTCGCACGACACCTATTCTAAGTTTTTTTAACACCAGAGTTCATTATTTATAGAATATATATATATATATATATATAGAAACCTTCGTTGGTGTGCGCACAACAAATCACCAAAGTTTCATCGCAATCGGAAAAATAGTGTGGGAAATAATTTCATAAAGCCAGAGCTCACTATTATATAATGAAACCATCGTGGGCATACCCACATCAAATCCCCAAAGTTTCATCGCATTCGGACGAATGGTTTAGGAACACGTAAGGGACAAACAAAGAAACATAATTTTTTATATATATGATTATGAACACTTTGATATTTTTATGACACTAAGCTTCAACGCACTATAAAATACGTTAAACAATATAAAACATATTTTTTATCCCCCTAGGAACCGTTTTTTTTAACTTTCACCAAAAAATTCCAACTGTGTCTCAATTTACTTGAAAAACGAAAACTAATATAAAAAAAAAGTTATACTACAAAATCGACTCCGAATGCGTTGTAGTTTTACAAGTATCCTGCTAAAGGGTTTTCCAATAAGAGGTGTTATTTTGAATAGCCCCCTATTGCGATTGCGCTATCGAGAGATGATTAATGATTTTTTATTGCCGGAATTGGATGATATTGATCTGGACAACGTTTACTTTCAACAAGTCGGCGCTACGTGCCACACAAGCAACGAAACCATTGATCTTTTACGGGAAAAGTTTCCGGACCCTGTTATCTCTCGAAGAGGTGATCACAATTGGCCACCGAGATCTTGTGATTTAACACCTTGCGACTTCTTCCTTTGGGGCCACGTGAAAGAGAAGGTCTACGCCAACAGCCCAGCGTCGATTCAAGACCTCAAAGATGGAATTCGTGAGGCTATCGAGGACATAGGGCAGCCACTTTGCGATTTGGTTATGGAAAATTTCATGAAAAGCATATGGTCCTGTAAGCGTGGTCATGGTGGTCATTTGCCTGATGTTATTTTCCACTATTAACGGCATACCTTCCTCTTTATAATGAAATAAACATCCGATCATTTATATTAAAAAATGGCATTTTTTGTTGATTATCAAATAACACTTCTTATTGGAAAACCCTATAGAACCAAAATACCGCTTGTATTAAAATTACGTATTAGCAAATAATCTAAGTAGGACCACCATAATGAACACGTTTAAGAATTTAGTTAACAAATAGAATTAAACAAGAATCCAGTAAGAAAGTTGGTATTATTAGTTTCTTGTGAGAGGTCAACATGGCCCTACCTAACTCATAGCAGAGAACTACCGGCAATGTAGCAACTCCTGCCATTCCGACCAGCATCGGTTAAAAATTTGTGAGCACGATTTGCAAATAGTAATTATTATTACCTACTAAAGCAGTCCCGTGAATAATCACTCAATAATTATTATAGGATTTGAGAATTTTAAAGTATTTTTACTTACTACTAGCTGGGTACATCGAGAGTGTTCTGGAATGTTCCGCAATGATCTGGGATGTTCCGGGATGTTCTGGAATGTTGTGGATTGCCCTCGAATACTCTCGAATGTCCTGGACTGTTCTAGAATTTTCTAGAGGGCGAAACTTCCAGTTCTTATATCTTCAAAAGCACGCCCTTCAGGTAAAAACAGGAACCTTCTTCATGGATGGGGATACAGGGCTACCACACCATATAACTCCCTTGATCGTATCGGGACTCGTTTCTGGACGTATAGGGACACGCACATTGTAGCACACTTCCTTTTATAATATGTGTATTGATTAGCATCGGGATACACGCCTTTCAAAAACAAATATTATTTATTTTCTTTATAACAATTTTTTTTGACAAATTAGAGAGACGATCAGAAGTTTATCTTTTGAATGAACACTATTAGTAATATAATTAGATACCTAGTAAATAACGCGCTCTCGAAAAATGGAAAAAGCGCAGACCCTCGAAAAATTAAGAAATCTTACTTTACTTGTCAAGATTAACCTTGACCTAAAGAAATCTAAACAAAAGAAAATTAAAATTTTAAATAAATTTTATTTGTAAAAAATGCTGCATTATGGGTAGATAGAATTCTTCAAACAATCAGTTCCAATTTTGAAAACGATATATAAATTCGAAACAAATTTGGGTTCATTAGCCAGAGTTACACAGAAATTAGTATTGTTGATCACGTCGCGTCGCGTCGGGTTAAACGGCCTACTTACCATCCGATTTGCAGAGACCCTGCATGCAGTCCTGCATGCAGTTCTGCAAATCGGACGGTGAGTAGACCATATTAGCGTTCGATTTCAGTTCGGTTTCAGAAACAAGCAATAATAACGTGTTTATACCGGTCTTCTATTTGATTTGCGTGGGTGCTTTTGTAACTTGTCTACAAACACTGAGGCAATAAATATGTATAAATTATTATATCTACTCTTCGCACTGGTAGATTATCAAAGTGTATATGTTTATTTGATTAAACTAATAAATCATTTAACATCGAAGTGTCTAACTTTATATCTCCGTATAAAACCAGGCGGTCTTGTACCACTCAATTATTCAGTGGATGGGTGGTGAGTTCATAAAACGCATAAAATAATGGCAATTACGAGTGATACAGCGATTAAGTTTCCGATGGACCGTATCTGCAAATAAATGTAGTCATTTCAGTAAATGAATAAGCAAGATTTTAATAAAAAGTCTATCTCTGTTTTATATTTTCTAGGTCTTTTCATTTTCAGTGTTTCCTTCTATTACAACATACGGACCGGGATTATTAGAGGCCCACATCTGTGGATGCGGATAAAGATGTCTGAATTAATGCTGATCAAGATCAAGGTTGTTACGCAAAATTTTGACCTCCGTGGATGCGGATTATTAGAGGTTCACATCTGCAGATGCGGATGAAGATGTCTGAATTAATGCGAATATTCCACATTTGGGAAATCACTTTTTCGCAGTAATACAACTCAATATTTGGACCCCTTTTGAACAAAACCATATCCTAGAAATAGAATAAATACAAAAGAGGTTTATGCGTTATGTATGAGGGATTGTATCTACATACTATCTATTCCTGTATCTATCCTCGTTTTTATTATAACATAATTAATTCCCTTAAAAGTTCTAAAAAATTTAATTTTTTAAGATAATATCTGTACATTTGCCGAGCTGAGTCGGTAATTATACGAAATTACCTCGATCGAAAAAATCACAAAAATGCCCTGAAAATTATTAAAAACACATTTTGTTCTGTTATTTAACATGTTAAGTGTATCTTAATGCTACTTTAGACATTTTTCGAGAGATTTCAGCTCTATTTTAAACAAGCGTGTTTAATAAAATATTTTTTTAATAATTTTCCCTTTCAAACCATTTCTCCCTTTCAAACTATTTTCTGCTTCTTTTTGAACGCATACCACCGGACCTTAACAGGAATGCTTAATTTCAAAACCTTGGAAGCCCTCCGTATTACATTTTAAGGTAAGCATTTTTAAAGATAATCTCTGGATATCTATGTTGAAAGAGGTTAACTTATACATGCCTATCAAACAGGAAAATTATTCAATCATTATTACAATAATAATAATACTTACTTACTTACTTACTTACTTCTACTTGTTATTGCCACTATTTGTTTTTTTTTCTTCTTTTTTACCATATCTCATTTACTGTACTTAATTGGAATCTTCTACGTGCATGAGACCATGAAAAAAAACTCCGATATAGAATTTTGTATGCAAGTTAATATATTTTTTTTAAATCTACAGAAGAATAAAACGTTATCGAGTGAATTATTAAAGGATTCTACAGGACAAGATTTTTTATTGCCAACATCATGTCACTGGAATGCCATCCTTTTTAGTAACAACCTAGCTGGCTAGAAAAGGACATAGTCCGGTCAAGTTGGCTCAAAAAATAGGGGTAAGCTTACAATAATTCGCACGAAGCTGATAATTGGTACACATTTTGGGAACACGAAGTGAAGAAGAAGACATTACACTTGAAGTTACATTAGATAATTATCAATCAAATGAAAAGTTTTCCCCAATTACTCATAATTCTCATAATTTCCAATAGTAATTTTTTTTATTTAATACAATATTATTTAATAAAGTAGGAGCACAATAGATAGTGGAATAGGATTACTGCCTTACAGGTGGCATGGAAACGTGTGCACATTATTGAGAACACATTTTTTTTATCATTTTATCTCAGAAATGGTGAATTTAGGAAAAAGATTTTAGAACAATTTTTATAGATAATTGCATGATCTACAATTTTTGTCTGACTTATTTTTATAATAAAATTTATAGTTTGGCTGAAAAATGCAAAAAAACCATATTTGCGAACTTTAACCTTGAATGTTTTGCAGATGTGCGATCGATGAGGAATTTTCACATTTCATTTATAATAGTATTTCCAGCATTCGTACCAATTTTTAGCTTTATGTGAATTATTGTAACTATGATTGTCTATTTTGACTGGACGAATTTAATTTGCATTTTTATAATTAGGTATTCAAATAAAATAAATAATATTAAAAAAAATTTATGAGAAAACTCTCTTTTTATAACTTTTGAAGGTTATTCCCATCAACGTAATATATCATTGAAGAAGAAGATAACACTTATAATCTAAATGAAAATATGAAAGAAAACAAGACACAGAAAAATAGAAAAAGACAATGGTCGCAACTGGGACTCGAACCCAGACCTCTCGTCTAACCGGGACGTGCGCGTTTTTCCAATTTCGCTATTGCCACCTTCTGTCAAACCGTCATATTTGTCAATCTCATATTTCAAATATTTAGAATCATTAATATTAATTTAATATTAATTTTTGTGTCTTGTTTTCTTTCATATTTTCATTTAGATTATAAGTGTTATCTTCTTCTTCAATAAAATAATATTATTTTGTATTTTTAACCAACTACATCAACTCATTGTATTGTAGGCTGAATCGAATTGCTTTTTTCACTAATCGTAATCGTAATTGCATAATTATTTAATGCAATAACCGTTACATCACCAGCATATTATATCATTAACTAAGACATTTTCTTATTATGATATGAATGAATTACGCATCTAGTCAAGTAGCAATAATGATATTATTATGAATTCCCAGTTCACCTGGCTCCTTGACGCATCGTTTATCTATACAGGAGACACTCACTGATTTGAATAGCGCAATAAAAAAGTTATAAAGTTTATTGAAAACAGATAACCTTTAAAAAGAATGTTGAATTCTTTTGTGTCGAATGGAATTTAAATGCATTTTTTCAGCAATAAAAATAAAAGGCATCTTCCGCTATTGTTTGTTTTTTACGAGTTGTTTTCTTTTTTATGTTTATTTGAATTGAACTGTGGGATATTTTATAGTTATTTTTTTTTATCTCTTAATTTATCAATCTTTTTACTATATTTACTATCATCATAAACCCCGTGACAAAATAAAAATCAAAATCGTCAAAATCAATAAAAATAGTCAATAAAATGTGACGTTAAAAATTTAGATTTATTAAAGTTAAAAAAAAAATTAGACCCCCCATAAACCTTCTTCAAAACACACTTCTAGTCCAGTCACTTAAGCTTAAAATAGGGTTCAACCGCGGAACGAAACGCAATAAGCTGAAAATTTGTATAAACCTTTATTTTGGCATTCTAAACGTTGTCTCAAAAGTCTCGTAAGGTTACGTGTGAGCGTCCTTAGATATTCAGGGTAAAAGATCGCCAAAAACAGTTTTTTTGAAATATCTCGATTCCTTTGCCTGAAATCGTATTTGTATTCATAAAAGTCGTAGAGTATAAAATTCTCACAAATTTTGCCTTAAATAATTTTTATACGCTTAACCGTTTTTAAGATAGAGCACGAAGAATGCGGAGCGCTCAGCCATCCATAGCGCAAGGTTAGTAATTGAAATTCTCTATTGACCTTCCGAGGTGAAACCCTAAATTGACTGAACTATTCAATCTAAATTCACATTGTAAATCCGAACTCAACCAACAACAAAACGTAAGTATTTTGATATTTTCTTTCAAGATATTTATAGGTTGTGCACCGCTTGCACTATCGCAAGTGCGCCCCACGGTATAATTTGCTATGTGCAGAAACGGGCGGTCCTTTTGATTGATTCTCCTACGATTTGCCGGTCTCTGTGTTTCCTCCTTCCTACAACATGTTCACTCCTTCCTCTCCACAAAAAAAACCCTCCACACAGCATTTTCAAAGATGACAGAGGCCCTGAGGGAAATTACTTTTCTCAGGGACTCCTGTGTGGAGTTATTGTAAAAAAAAGGTATCGACCCCAAAGTTGCGTTTTTTAAGTAGCGAGAAAGGGTTCAGGAAAATAATTTCCATAGATGGAAAAGGGAATGCGGGGGGCGGGGTAAGAATCTTGGGTTCAGTGTCGAGAGAGTTCTGCTAAGTCAGCAAACTTAGCGAACCATTTGGGGTGACCCATGGCAAAGATGTTGGTTATCATGTGGTTACGCGACTGCATAGCGGAAAGGCGATGGCATTACTAATAAAGCCTGTATTTAAATTTATTTCAAAGGTTTTATTTCATTCATTCATTCCATTCCGGCCATTAACCAAATTGCAAAATACATTCTAACAAAGGGGTCAGATTGGAATGTAAATAAATAAATATTGGACAAAAAATGTGGTCGGAATTTCCACGGTGGACATCAACGCAACCCACCAAAGGTGACCTGTTCTATGTTCTAAGGTGAACAAAGGTTGTGTGTTCAACATAAAACGTTTCATTGACACTTTTGTTAAATACCATTGAATATTTATACTTAGGTTGCGTGGAAAACATATAATAGCATTCCAATAAAACATTACTAGTTATAAAAATAAAAGAAAGAAAACGTTGTGTGCTCCAGCGCCGGCCTTGGGCCAAATGGCACCTGGAGCTAGAAAAAATCTCAAGAGGGCTGTATTAGGTGTGCATTAACAGCTCCTAGGCCCCTTAGCTCCCTGGCAATCAGCTCCCGGAGCGCACTGCTTCAATTGCACCTGCATAAAGCCGGCCCTGGTGTGCTGAGATATATAATATAAAGTTTATAACACTATATTGGGTAGTAAATGTTCTTAAAAATATTCTTAGTTAGAGAGAGATTTGTTTTTAAAAAAATTGAAGGAATTAGTATATACATAGTACATAGAATAGAACATAATTTTATTTAAGTGAATACCGCAAAAGAGCCCCTACTGCTCCCAACCACTTGGAGTCAGTGAGACTATAGCATCCCCAATTGGGGTATATTGTGAGGGTGAAGGTAGTGGGGGGAGGAAGGAGATGAGAAAGAAGAAGGCGGAGAAGTACCTGGCTATTCCAATCTGGTCATCAAGACGACAAAGCCATTTCAAGCAACGTTTCAATTCTGAATGGTGGTCTTACACCAGGGCGATCTTGAAAGTATCTTCTACTCCGGAACGTGCCGCAAATATATTTTATTATGCCTTTGAAATCATTAAAATTTGAGATAATGCGCAAATTTAAGGAGTTCCATATTGTAATGAAGGACGTTTGTAATCTGAAAACACATATTAGGTACATAAATTACCTGCGAAAGTCCAGTCAGAAAGAGCTCTGCTAATCATTCGTTTTGCAATATACTTTTGTATAAAGTACATTTTTATTTCATTTGGTTTAAAAAAAAGTAAAATGAAATATTTAAATAATAAATAAATCATCAACGATTTACAAATAAATTGAATCAAATGTAATTGAATAACGTTAAATAGAATGGTAAAAGGACAACAATGTAATGCTATTAAATAATAAAAATGTCGAGGGAATTTAATAGAATTACGTTTCGGCTCGGCAAATATACAGATATTTTCTTAAAAAAAAATTGGTTGTCTGTAAAGTCGGTTTACGGACGATAATTTTACGTGATAACGTCATATAATAACGATGGTGTGGAAGAGAGATAGATGCGTCACAAGCCGAACGCTTGTTCCTCGCTCTCGCTTGCACGCTCGGTTCAGGCGGAACGTGACAATGGGCCATGCTTTTCGTGAGTTCAGCCGACGTTCATCGATTTACAAGACGTTATCACGTCAAAAACATATATTTTTTTAGGAACTTAACATAAAAATTTTAAGTGTTTAAGGGAATTATACTAATAATAAACCAGTAAAAATTCAGAATGCAAAGTCTTAAAACCTTTAAGAATGATTGTTTGCATGGCTTCAGCTATAACTATAAGTAACTTTAACATTACCTACTGGCTATCTACATACTACTCGTTATCTTCAATTCACCAATAAAACCGCAACTACAGATAATAAGAAAATTATTTACGATTGTGCTATAAATATACCTATTTTTTAATGACATGATTCATAAACAAATACAAAGATAACACTTGTTTTGTATTATGTCACAATGTTTTCGATCTTGGAATTTCCAAATAATTATTTACCCAACCAATTAAATCATGTTTTCCAAGAATTTCAGAGGCATTATTAACGTTATAATGTCGCGATTATTGTGTTGATGCATAAGTTGTACCTATCTATCATAATTAACGTATTTGGTTCAATTTTATATCATCATCATCAATACGTGAAGCCAAAACTTTGTACCCCTTTTTACGAAAATTGCGCGGACGGAGGAGTATGAAATTTCGCACACTTATAGTTTATATAGAGGAGGAATGCAGAATGCTAATATTTTTTTTAAATTATGCATAGAAATAGATTAAATCAATAACAAAAACATTACACACACTACCATGTATTTGACACACACACTCGCGTCTTTACTCTATTGTTTATTGAGTCTATGGTCAAATTGAGAATAGATTAATATTGTTTGTCTTTAATATTATTTGTCTATGGTCTTACTGAATGTCAAACATAAAAAAACATTACAATTATGGTCGAATTTCGACCATTGGGCGACCACTAGTTTTTTTAATTATATTTATGTAAACAAATCATTAATATTATGTCCATTCTCACAACGTTTACGATAAACTCCCAACATTCTGGCAGGTTTTCGTTCAGCGCCTGAAGAAATCCGGTGGTTTTGGACAAATTTGAATTAGAGCGTCATTATAAAAGGTGGTTTTTGAATTTTGTACAAAAATATCAGGAAAATAAGGGGGAAGTAGAATAACGTTCCATAATATTTATTTACGCGGAAATTTAGCTTTATACGTTTAACATTGTTATCAGTACTAGTATGGTATTAAAAGCAAGATGTACTCTAATAAGGATGCCTGGAATGAAGCTCTTGCAATCCCTTTGGGGTTCTTCAAATGTATTGAAAGTAATGTTTGTCCAACGTTTGTCCTTTTGTGCCGTGAGCCATTATTGGCCAACGTTTGTCCTTTTGTGCCATAATTGGCCAACGTTTGTCCGTTTGTGCCGTGAGCCATTATTGGCCAACGTTAGTCCTTTTGAGCCGTGAGCCATTATTGGACAACGTTTGTCCTTTTGTGCCGTGAGTCATTATTGGCCAACGTTTGTCCTTTTGTGCCGTGAGCCATTATTGGCCAACGTTAGTCCATTTGTGGCGTGAGCCATTATTGGCCAACGTTTGTCCTTTTGTGCCGTGAGCCATTATTGGCCAACGTTTGTCCTTTTGTGCCGTGAGCCATTATTGGCCAACGTTTGTCCTTTTGTTTTCGTGTTAATAGTTAACGATGCTACTAGAGCGATCGAAAATATTAGTTTTTTTATAAAGCAGGATTCATACTGCGTGTGTTCCCCGAAGTTGCGACTGACAAAGTAAATCAATTATCATGTCGTCTGTGCGCACAACAGTTGATACAACCAGTTTATTGTATGGGATTTAAGATTATCGGTTCCATGACAGTTGATCTCCCGACAGTTGACTCCCGGCATACTTATATACAGTCGGTTTAGGGAAAATCCGGTATACGTACTTACGCAAAATATAACTAAGTGTCCCCAAAGGGGGGTGATAAAGCTATAAAAAATAAATATTCCAAGAGTTATTTTCCTTCGAAGTGAAAAATGTAATGACTCGTTTTAAAGACAGCGTTGTTTGTGTAGTGGCTCACTGGATGGGTAAAAAATAACGATTATTTACCTTTTCATCACTTGACGTTTGTATGCAAATTCAAATTCAAATACAAAAAACCTTTATTGTATAAACAAAATATTAAGTACAAATGGGTTAAGAGTTTTTACTACAGTTAAGACAATAAACAATAAGTAAGAAATGCATATACATCAATACATGTGTACATAATATTATTAAATGTGTAAGTCTAAATTTAACGTTTTACTTCTATTAGTACCTACTTGATAACTGATGCTAAACTCAATTATTACATTTTTAATAAATACACGGTGTCCGGAAATTCGTAATCCAAGCGAGAAACTGTTGAAACTACCTCACATTTGGAGTCGATTTTATAGTATAATTCTTTTGATTTGAGCCGTTTCATCAGGGGTTAATATCAGCTTTTAAAACTGTACCTACTGATGGAGGCGCTCTTGTGAGGTGTCGCAAAAAATTACTCGTTAAATTTAAAAAAAAAATCATAATAGTTAAAAAAAAAAACAGTTTTTTTCAACTCCTATAAAAATTTGGTAAATGGTAATTACGAATTCTAAGAATTAAACCGATGATGCACGAGTTTTACGCTGCATTTTGATAATCATAAATATTTGTTTAATTTATTCATATTTTTTGTATTTTTCACGAATTTTACCATTGTACGTTTAAGGCGGCGCTTCCCGGCTCAAAAAGAAGAAGATGCATACTTTGCGATTTTTTTCTATCGAGGGAATTTCATATAATTTGCGTTTCGGCTTGAAACGTATCTAGATATTATCTTCAAAAATATCATATATTTTTTTAAGAGCTTAAAAACTTCAAATGTTTAAGGGAGATATGTAAGAAATCGGTAGAAATTCGGATAGCGGTGGCTTAAGGGAGTAACGGGGTTTGCGCACTCTTATCAAGTCTGAAAAAGTATTCTATAATCCCTGCTATTTCTATTATTTTACAAGTTATAGTTGTAAAAAAATTCACAGTGTAAAATAAAAGTAGCACCCTTTAAAAATAACGGAAACCTCAGACAAACGTCAATAATTCCAACTCTAAAATGTAAAAAAACAATAGGACAGCAAAATCATAAATATCTCGGTGTCAAATTTTTTAATTCTTTGCTAGAAAGAATTAGAAACATGAACACTAACATAAAAGAATTTAAAACACACCTTAAAAATTATAGTGAAAATATGAAATGAGTAATATCAAATAAAACTATTATGATAACACCCCCCCCCATACACACAAGCCCTGCTTATTTATGGGGGTATATATATTATGTAACTAACTATTGTATAGAATCTGTTTGAAATATATGTACTTATCTATTTATGATTAATAAAAAAAAAAATAAAAAAAATCCTTATGGCATTACTAGTACCTAGTGGTTAATAATTGAAAAATATCGGATAACCAATGTTGCGCCTGGTCATATTTTTGTTAGTTGAACAAAAATAGCTTCATAACTCATGATGGAAATGTTATTGCGAGCTGAAGATATTTTCTTTGATCTTGAAGTTGCAGACAGGAATAACCTGGGCAAACTTTGTGGCGCCAAAACTCACCATTCATGAATTCAAGCTGCTTCAAAACAAACAGTTGGTTTGTTGATTGTCCCGAACTGATAAACGTAAAAATATATTATATGATCGTAAATGAATATAATATGAGACCATTAGATACATACCCAAGAGAAAACTTGTTTCAAAACACAAAAATGTTCTCTCTCTTTTAGAAAAGCATCCCAAATAAAACTAAATTTGACCAAAATGATCGATGGCCTGGAAGATATATTGTATTATAGTGGCGTATCAACAAATCGCAGGCCCCGGGCAAAACTACCGCCAAGCCCCGCCCTGTCGATTCTAAATATGTAGGTATAAGTAATGATTTTTTTTTGATTTACTGCTTAATCTGCTATTTTGGTGTGTTGATAGCCACTGCATTGCACCGCAGGTGAAATTTTATGGTAAATACAAATAAGATAAACAAAGGTTCATGGAGAGAGTTGAGATTGTGTGATAATGAAGTTGTAGCGATTAAGGCGGCGCTATTCGGCTTAAAAAGAAGAAGATGGAGAGATGTGTAATTACGAATGTTGTTGAATGTTTAAGTGATGAAATCGCAGCGAAAATGACGAAAAAGCTTAATAAAACATGACTCGTTTAAAATAGAACAAAAATCTCGTGGAACGTATCTTAAGTATCAGTTAAAGAAACATTGTGAATTTTTTCACAAATATAACTTGTAAAATAAAATAAATAGACTTGTTTTAAATAATTTTCGGAGCATACTTTGCGATTTTTTTCTATCGAGGGAATTTCATATAATTTGCGTTTCGGCGTGGAACGTATCTAGATATTATCTTCAAAAATAACATATATTTTTTTAAGAGCTTAAAAACTTCAAATGTTTAAGGGAGATATGTAAGAAATTGGTCGAAATTCGAATAGTAGATCCTTAAATAGATATCTAATTGCTCCAAAATATGTGGTTTTATGTGTTTTAAAACTAAAACAGATAGGTGCCTAGCTTATTTTCTTTATAATTTTTTTTACAATATAGTTAGGTATTGTATCCCATTTTCAACGGTTTTTGTATATATTTGATAAACCAGTTGTCGTCATCGGGTTCATCAAAAGGATATGCTTTAGTTTATATTGTCTCTTTAAATATTTATTTACCTTTCTTTATCTAAGCAATTGAGATAACAGGAGAAAAAACCACGGCAGTACAAAACACAAATCAAATAAAGAAAACCAAGATTGCGTTGTCTGTATTTACGTTGCTTAGTATTTACATAACTATATAAACTCCTTCATCCTGCGTGCTCTAAAATAAGAATTACCTGAAATTAATTACGATGTTTTCGCGATATTCTACCATACAGCTTTTCTTTCATTGCTGTCGTGCCACTGAGAGCTCCGTTGTGTACATGTTTAACCCCGTGGTCGTCAAACTGCGGCCCGGGGCAGATATGCGCACATGCGCAGGCTATTGGATTGCGATCACAAACATTTTTTTATGGATCACTTTGAACTGGTTAATGAAGGACGTTTCAAAAATATTTACAATTAGTTTGAAGACAATGCTTTTACCTATTTGTGGCGCCGTAATTTCCGTCGGCCTTCCTTGTACATTTGTTCTGAGCTTGGTAAATATGACAGGGTTGAGATGATTTAAATCATTTGATTCGAATCAGTGATTTAAATTGCGATTAAAATCGAGTGATTTTTTTTAAAATCAATGATTTAAACACTATTTTTTTAATGCAACCAAATCACCCGCCTAAAGTGCCAAGGGACTACTACCCCGGCATAAGCTATGGCGCGCACACACGTGCAATGTTATAACTATGTACACAGTTATAGCATTGCAACTTTAGTGTGTGCGTGTTTTAGTTTGATGAATAGTATTATTCGTTTGTATGCAAAAGTTGAGCCTTTTACTGGAGTATTGGTCATACAGAAAAGTCATACAGAAAAGCGCGCCTACTGATTGGTGGTTATCAATACATAATATGAAAAAGTGTATAACTGAAGAAGAATCGGAAATAATCAATGGGGGGGGCGCGTAATGGGATATGCGTGTACTGTACTGGGATGGGAACATATCCATTCCCCCCGTCTCGTATCCCATTAGGGGCCATCCATTAATTACGTCACACGAATTTCATGATTTTTTGACCCCCCCCGTCCCTGTCACACATCGTCACATTTGTGAGACCCCCTCCCCCCTAGTGTGACGTCACATATTTTGCAATTTTACATTAAATTTTTTTTTGCGTTTTAATAATTTAAATTTTTACATGTGACGTCACAGAGCTGATGACCCCCCCCCCCCATACCCCTTGTCACACAATGTCACACTTCTCTACTCCCCCCCCCCCCCCCCCCTCTTAAGGTGTGACGTAATTTATGGTAATCTCGAAAAAAAGTCGAAGATCCGGTACTGCTCCGTTGTGACAGACCACACCTCGCCGATATTCAGAACAACGCGTGTCGAGTTTTGAGAATACGGTAGAAATGTACCAGCAAGGGTACGTGACCAGTAAAACTTTGAAAGTAGTCTACAAGAAAAAAGTTTGGGAACCTCTGGTTTAGTGGTATAAAGCGCCTGACGAACCTCAGCGGCCAGACATTCAGAGGACCAAGGATCGAATCCTACAAAATCAAAAAAAAATTTTTTTTGTTAAATCAATATCCAATCATAAAACCACTTCAAAATGAACAGGCAAAAATGAACCCCGAAGAAGAAAACACAAATATGTAATAATAAGACGACCAAATATACTGGAAAAGGTGCACTGGATTTTGACGACAAAAATATGGAATAAATCATCCTTTATATTGATAAAAAAACGTGCTTCGTGGTCTCCCCACTTTCGTCCACTTTAGTTTTATGAAGGTTTCACTTGAACTTATTTTGTTTAGACACTAATGTCTAAAGTTCTAAAAACTGAAAACTTATAAATATTTTTGATAAAAAAATAATAAAGTACATAGCTTTAATAATTTTTATCATCACGCGTTTAAGCATTTTCATTGCTAACTTGTAGGTACGTATTAAAAGCAAATTTTGAATTAAATAAAATCGATATTGAGTTATTAGTTAAAAATACTGGCACGTATCAATCCTTTTCACCGGAACCGCCCTGTACAGTTGCAAGAGTACGACCGCAATACCATCTTTCGACGAAATTCGAATTCTCGGCCGTTAGTTAATGGGCCTTAAATATTTAGTAAACCTTTTGATTGGGGATTGAATTTCGAGCAAAAAACAACGTCACAACAGGAATGCAGTCGAATAAAAATGCAAATTGCGTTTCCGTTCATTAAAAAGTGATAGAGGTCCGAGAATTAGTCTGAGTCGTTGAGTTGAATTAATGAATCATCGATCTGTTTGACATTCAATTATGCAAGTGCGTGGATCTAACCTCAAGTTGTTTGTTGTGTAATATAATTTGTTTATGACGATAGGACCGTCGAGAGAGATATCGCCGTTTGTGTGCGAAAACCAAAAACCTAGGATTTTTTTTATATATATCGTTAAATACTTTAATCTGTTCTTATGTACTAATTTACATTACCGTAATTTACATTCGATGAAAAGTGTTTTTAGCATTTTTTACGTTAACCCCACAGAAGCAGTAAGGAAAATAATTCCCCTCAGGGTCTATATCACCTTTAGGGATGATGTGTGGGGGTTTGAGGAAAAGAAGAAGTAGAAGTTCTGGGAAGGAAAAAGATATAAGACACATATTGATTAAAATCATTGTTTCCTTCTTAAATGATATT
Source organism: Glyphotaelius pellucidus (assembly GCA_936435175.1). Classification (NCBI taxonomy): domain Eukaryota; kingdom Metazoa; phylum Arthropoda; class Insecta; order Trichoptera; family Limnephilidae; genus Glyphotaelius; species Glyphotaelius pellucidus. The sequence goes on along the minus strand of OW386538.1, from coordinate 25,483,187 downwards.
CCTTTTATATTATAAAGAATAATGAATAACTACTACATTTTTTATCTAAAAATTTTATCGGTAATATTAATAATTAATTGAAAAATTACCTAGAACGACAGAGTCCATTGTTGTTATTTTTTAATGGGGTTGTTTTTCTGTTTTCGATAAATCTAGAGTTTTTTCTTATTTATTTTCTTACACATTTTATTTAAATTATTTTTATACTTGCTTACTGATTTTATTATTTGAGCTTGCATTCCTTCACCAAACACCAGAGATAGGAATAATGTTAATAGTATAACATTCGACATATCTTTGAAAAAATTTTCAACTAAAAATATCAATAAATAAGTCCGTGAGAGCGAATCTCCGGAGACACGTCGAAAAAAAGTTTTTTAGTCAGAGAGTTTTTGTTTCGATTTTTTTATTTTTCGCAGCATTTTGAAGTGAAAAACGCGATTTTCGCTAAAAAAATTTCGGTGAATTTGTTATTACAAAATGGTAGAAAAATACTCCCTCTGGCTACCTGTTGATTTATGTGTAGAAATAGTGTACAAAATTTCAAAAGGATCGGTCAGGTAGATTTTGAGTTATGATGTTCACGAACTTCAAAAATGTTGTTTGCGAGAAAATCGATTTAAAGTTTTTTATACTCGAAATATACTCGAATCGAGCGTGAGGGCCGGTCGCTTGAAACGCTGTATCTCATTGGTTTTGCTCCGATTTACTTGAAATTTTGACACAATACTCTCGACATGTTTTACATTCGGAAAATAAAAAAACCTTTCCCCCCTTAAGTAAGATCACTCCATCTATCATAAAATCACTTCCCGAAAGATATTATTAATTTCCATTAAAATTTAAAAGTAAATCTTGGAAATATATCATTTTTGTAGATTTAAGTAAGAAGACGCATATGATCAGAATTGTTTAAATAAGCTATATCGTTGTGCATTTTTCTATTATAGTATAAATTTCAATGTCGTAATTGTATTGATCAATGACTAAAATATTCTTATCACTTTCATATATGAATTTATAAATACTGTTTTTATAACGCAAATAAATACAATACAATAAAATATCTTTTCGACGGGACCGTTTCTTTATCATTCACTCACATGTTGTCGCTCTCCTGTAAAATTAACTTTTTTGGCTTACTAAACTTTTCTACGGGATCTGCGATACATTTTTTCAATTTTTTTTTAACGTAATCGTTTTTATAGACAACAAAATTTTTGAACGGACTGTGGCTGCCTCAGAGACGGCCGCCCGAGTGCGTCGTATGCACCAAATAAAGAATGTGTGGATGCGTCGCCCCTGTAACTTTTCTAGCTAAGTTTTATTTAATCTTTGTAAAATAGCACACGATTATGTAAATTTATTCAGAGATTCAAAGATCTGTTTACCGAGTGCATGTTGTTTGTTTTAAAGTATTTTCCTTCCTCCACCAATAAAAAAAAAACAGAGCATTTATCGTTTCTCATCTCATCTCGCATTTTTAAACATTGTGTATTAAAATCACGCATATCCCCTTCGTTTTTAATATTAGACTCACGAAAATAATGTTAACCCCTCAGACCCTCGACCATATTTTGTCAGAGGATCAAAATATTTCTGCTTTTGCAATAAAATCTAAATTAATGGAATATTTTTCAACGTATCCGAAAACTGCAAGCCGGGGCACCTACCCCCGGCGGCAGTTTTGGGGGGCGCTAAAATCTTAAAAAATGTATATGTTTGATTGAAAAAAAACTTCATTCACAAAGCGCCTGGCCTCCAGCGCATGTTGTTCAATCGATTATTAATTTGATTTTAAAACGCCCAGTTGGTTTTTGAAAACATCTTAAGTTGATTCGTTAACGTATCCTAAATCGATTTTCAACGCATTCATAATGTACGTGATGTCTCTGCCAGGGGAATCCCCGTCGCATCTAGAACTAGGGGCTTTACGAGCTGTGCCGAATAAACCAGAGCGGTCGAACGTCAAGCAAAGCGACGATCACTCACCTCACGAGAGGGGGCGCCACTATCAAGCAGCGCCCTTGAGGTGATTTTTCACAAAAACGGCGCTATATAAATCATCCAATTATTATTATTATTTTATTATCAAGTTTCTGCTCCGGTTTGAAAAAGTCGTAGACCCGGGGATATCAGTTCGTGGGTAAGTTTCAGTTTTGGCGAACTGCAGAAATAAGCTTGGATATCTGTATAGAATTTTTATAAAATTAAATTTTTAGTGCGCTTTCTGGTTCACTTTGACAATTCATAAAAATTAATTTTCGCGTCCTGCTCATATAATCCGTTTGAGTAAAATTTGAGCCACCGATCATTATTATATTATTGTAAATTTTAATCTTAACTTCATTTTAATTCTTGACATTTCAGTCGGTAATCTCGACCAGATAAAAGTATGCACGATCGGGAATTAGCACAACTAAAGAGTACAAATTAGTCACGTTGAATTTAAGAGATAACTTGAGGATCGGGGCAGAACTGTTTTAAACTCGATTTGCAAAATGTCTAGGAAATAAAATCATCGTTAAACTAGTAGGAGTTAACCTACATAAATTGTTTACGAGTTATTTTATTACGTAATATGCGCATTTGGGAAGCATTTCGGAAAGTTAACTGTTCGAGGTCTACATATCATTAAGTTTAAATACACTGAATCTGCCAAAGTTCTCGAATAGTGAGCTATGATTTCATATTTGTGCAGCTTTTTCTATCTGGAATTTCACGGTCATCGCATTAATGGAAGAAAAAGCTTTTTATAATGAGATTCATGTGCCATGGATTTTTAAAATATTCATTGATCTGATCAAAAAAGGTAAGATTTCTTATAGTTTATCTTACTTGTCCGTTTAGCCTGTTTCATTAAAAGTTTTGTTTCTGTGCAAAAACTGTGGAAACGGCCGGTCCGTTTGATAGATTCCTCTGTCATAGCAAACGGAGAGAGATCTTTAGAGCAAAGGCGTCAGTTTGGAATGCTGTCCTTGTCCTACCGGTATTTCAATGGAAGATACTGTGTGGAACTAGCGTCATTGATCCCTTCGGCACCGATGCATAGTCAAAACCGTGCCCAACATTTGTACGCGGTTGACCTTTCGACCCTTTGTTATTATAAGGTTCCATCTGCGCGGTAACGTCATGCGATAATGGGATCTATGGTTATTATCGCCTAACGTTACCGCAACAGATGGAATCATCTTATTCCTGAGGGTCGCTTTGTCACATCAAGAGAACGGGTCGTTTCTACAGTTCGGCTGTGGAACGATTTGACGGCCTCTGTGTTTCCTTCTTCCTACTCTCTCTCAAGAACCGACACCATTCCTCTCCTCAAAAAGGCCTTCCACACAGCATTCCCAAAGATGTCATAGGCCCTGAGGGAAATTATTTTACTCAGGGCCTCCAGTGTGGAGTTGATGTTAAAATGGTTTAAATACTTAACAATACAAAAAGTTTTTTTTTTAAATTAAAAGTTAAGACAAATAGCAAGTAAGCTCTAGAATTACATTATTTGATTTTAATTAAACATTTTTGTTCAAAATATCGATCAAGTTTCAATTTTCTAGAAATACATGTAAAGAAAAAGTATTGTTGTGGTGTCGGTTAGATTGAGAATTGTCACTTGTTTTGTTATTATATGATTTTATTGTAAAGTGTCAGTTTGTTAGAAGAAACCATAAAAAGAAAGTGATAAAATAAACATAAATGTCGTTTCTTCGTTACACAACTTAGCAACACAAGTGTTTTATTTATCAATTAAATTAAGGAATCAAACATCTACATTATAAAACGACATTTTTTGTTAAAAACCCAAAAAATGGAGAAACTTCAGTTTGAATTCACTCTGCTACCTGGAAGTGAAGGCAAGTCAAACGTTTGTAGCATTACCTCAATAGTTACAAGTGATGATAAAGTGTACGCAATACCAGAATCGCTACAATCAGCCAGCCATCACAAGGAAATAATGAAAACTGCTGCTTTTAGTAAAGTGAAAAATAGTTTGGGAAAAAGGTACCAGGTTAGGAGAGTCTGGATTACCATGACAGAAGAACTGAAAAAAACATATGTAGATGAACATGGAAATTTACAGTTTGGAGACCAATACCTCGAAGAATTGCAAGAAAAAAGTTCCCCAGTACATCAAAAAGAAGAAACAAGTACACTGGAAAGATTGATTGAAAAATTAATGGGAAATAACCAACAGAGCTTAAAAAACATTGCTGAGAAGTTCGTTATTGAAAAATTCTGTAATAAAAATACAAATGCAAGCCAGTGGATCGAAGTGTTTGAAAAAGAATGTTTACGGTTTGATGTGATCACGGATGAAAAAAAAATAGAAATACTCAGATTGTTTATGGATAAAACTTGTGTAGATTGGTACAGTTCCATGATTATAAAATTAACAATGAACTCCGAGTGGTCAACATGGAAAAACAAATTCTGTGAATCATTCGCAAACAAAGGATGGAACCCTGTCACATACGCACTCTCATTTAGATACAGAGATGGTTCTCTGTTGGATTATGCTATGAAAAAAGAAAAACTTTTATTGGATATGAGAAGATCAATCGACACCGGTACTTTAATAGACCTTGTTGCTTCCGGACTACCAGAATTCATACTAAACAAGATTGATAGAGAAGGATTACAAGATATTGTGGATTTATTCAATGAAGTAAACAAGTATGAACATTTGGTCAACAAAAAGAGATTCATAAATAAGAGATCATTTGGGAATGCAGAATTTAATACAAATGAAGGTAAAAATCCATGTAAAATTTGTGAAAAATTGAATAAGGGCTCTCGTTACCACCCTGAAGTCACATGCTGGTTCAAAACAAAAGAGAATGAAAAATTTAAGAGAAGTGCCATTAAACATGTAAACAATTCAGTGATAGAGACTGAGTTAAATGAAAATAATCAAAAAAACTAATAGTAACACCATTAATAAAAGTCAAACTATTACTAAATGATAAATTAGAAATATACGGAATTTATGATTCGGGTTCAAATGTTTCTCTAATTAATTCTAAGTTATTGAAACTCAAAGGAAAAGGAAACAGTTTGAATGAAGCAAATTTAGTAACGATTAATGGTGTTAAAAAGACGAGTGGTTTGACAACTTTAAAGATAAAAATTTTGGAATTGGAGAAAAATGTTGATGTGTACATTATTGATGAACACAATTTCAAGTACGATTTTTTGATTGGATTAGACATGATAAAAGACTTCAAACTTATTCAAAGTGAAGACTTACAAATATCACAGAAACTCTGCCTGAATAATGCAAATAAAAAAGATAAAAACTCTACAGAAAATAAGAACGCTGTAGAAAAACACAGAATTAATTTTAACGAACATGTTAAAGAAGAAGATTTTAAAATAACAATAAATCATTTAAATAATGATAAAAAAACAGAAATAAATGAACTAATAGGCAAATACACATCAGTGTTTGCGAAGAGTAAATATGATGTTGGCACTGTTAATGGATACGAAGCGAAGATAGACTTATTAGTAGATAAATATTGTAGTAAGAGGCCTTACAGATGCAGCGTAGAAGATAAAAAGGAAATAGAAGAGCAAATAGCAAAATTATTAGACAATAAACTGATAGAAGAGTCCTACAGTCCATTTGCTGCACCGGTTACTCTAGCATTTGAAAAAGAAGAAAACAAAAGATCCAGATTATGCATAGATTTCAGAGACTTAAATAAAATAGTCGTACCTCAAGCTCAACCATTTCCGTTGATTGAAGACCTAATGACGAAGACCAGAAATTGCAAATTTTTTTCAACGCTGGATATAAACTCAGCCTTTTGGTCTATTCCGCTGCGGATTGAAGACAAAAAAAAAACAGGATTTGTAACACAGGAGGGACATTATCAATGGACCTGCCTGCCTTTTGGGTTAAAGACTTCTCCGGCAATTTTTCAGAGGATATTAAGCAATATATTGAGAAAATATAAACTAAACGAATTTGCTGTCAATTACATAGATGACATTCTTATATTTTCAAAAACTTTTGCTGAACACATTGATCATCTGACAAAGCTGCTGAATGCAATCAAAATGGAAGGTTTTAGATTAAAATTTACAAAATGCACATTTGCATCAGACATGGTAAAATATCTGGGTCATATAATTCAGAATAATTCAGTCAAGCCAGTAAAGGATAATTTGACTTCAATAAAGAATTTTCCTATTCCAAAAACACAGAAGAATGTGAGACAATTTCTAGGAAAAATCAATTTTTATCATGAGTACATTCCGAAGAGTGCAATAATACTAGATCCTTTGCATAATTTACTAAGGAAAAACCAAAAGTTTATTTGGACTGATAAATGCCAAAGTGCTTTTGAAACGATGAAAAATCTACTATGCTCACAACCAATCCTGGAAATTTTTGATCAAGATTTGCCAATTAATATATACACGGATGCTTCTCTAGAAGGTGTTGGAGCTATTTTAAAACAGACACAATCTGATGGAAAAGAAAAACCAGTAGCTTACTTTTCGAAAAAACTAAATGGAGCCCAGAAAAAGAAAAAAGCAATTTACCTAGAATGCTTAGCTATAAAAGAAGCAGTGAGATACTGGCAATACTGGTTGATAGGTAAACCATTTACAGTTTATTCAGATCACAAACCACTGGAAAACATGAACCTCAAATCTAGAACTGATGAAGAGCTGGGTGATTTAACATATTATCTTTCACAATATGACTTTAACATAAAATATGCTCCAGGAAAACAAAATTTGGAAGCTGACTGTCTAAGCAGAAATCCAGTTCTAGAATCAAATGAAAATACGGATGAACAATTGAAAGTCGTAAACATGATTAAAGTGGAAGATATTTTGAAAGATCAGAATAAAAATGAAGAAATACAAAATAAAAAAAGCAAATTAATAGAGAAACACCATATATACTTCAAAAAAATCAGAGAAAAAGAAAAAGTTATTCTTTCAGAAGAGTTTAGTATGGAACTCATAAAAAAAATACATGAAAACCTTTGCCATATTGGAATTGGACAAATGCAAAAGATGATAAGCACACATTACGTAGCCAAAAATTTAAATAAAAACATAATAAAAGTTTGCAGAACCTGTGAAATTTGTATTAAAAATAAATCTAGAGGACAAGACAAATTTGGCGTTATGTCTCATTTAGGCCCGGCAACAAAGCCTTTTGAAATAGTATCTATAGACACAATTGGAGGATTTGGAGGTACAAGGTCAACAAAAAAATTTCTGCATTTGTTGGTAGATCACTTTACAAGATATGCATTCGTTCTTACCTCAAAAACTCAAACTGCGAACGATTTTGTAAATCTAGTTAACAAAACAGAAACAGGAGACATAGGTATGCTACTTACCGATCAATACCCGGGAATCAATTCAAAAGAATTCAAGAAATATTTACAAGACAAGCGGATACCAATGATCTTCACAGCAGTAAATGCACCATTCTCAAATGGTTTAAATGAGAGGCTGAATCAAACTTTAGTTAACAAAATAAGATGTAAAATAAATGAAAAAGAACAAAGGAGAGCCTGGACAGCAATAGCTCAAGAATGTACAAGAAAATATAATGAGACTATTCACTCAGTCACTAACTTTGCACCGAGTTACCTTTTATATGGTACGGACAGCACGATTTTACCGAATGAACTAAAACAACGAGAATCAAATAGTGACTGGATCAGAGACAGGAAAATAGCACTTGAAAACACAATAAGATCACATAACTACAATAAAACATTATTCGATAAAAAGCGAAAACACTTCGAGTTTAACGTAGGGGATATGGTGTTTGTGGAAAATGGAAACAAGCTGAACAGGAAGAAATTGGATGAACTGAAAATTGGACCATATGAGATAATTGAAAAAATTTCAAACTCCATATACAGGATAGATACGGGTCATAAAAAACCAGAATCAAACCTATTCCACATCACAAAACTTATTCCAGTTCAAACATTGGAAGAAGAGGACATCGAAGATGAGAAAATTTTGCAATAATTTTCTTTCCCGAGGGGGGGAGATGTAAAGAAAAAGTATTGTTGTGGTGTCGGTTAGATTGAGAATTGTCACTTGTTTTGTTATTATATGATTTTATTGTAAAGTGTCAGTTTGTTAGAAGAAACCATAAAAAGAAAGTGATAAAATAAACATCAATGTCGTTTCTTCGTTACACAACTTAGCAACACAAGTGTTTTATTTATCAATTAAATTAAGGAATCAAACATCTACATTATATACATTTGCAAAATCTAACAAAATTATGTGTTTTTGGTTTGAAAATTTGATCGCTTAGAAATATTATGGATGCTGCAAATATAACAGATCTTGGCCTTGGAAATAATAGAGTAATTTTTAACAAGTCTGGAAAAAAATAAAGTATCAGGCCTTTAAAAATATTTTCAAGTGCCAAAATCTATTACTAATAAATCCATTTTCGGATAAAGTTTCATTATATAATGTGGCAAAATAAGTTCTTTACAAAATAATCGAAAAACATTTTAATTTGTGCCTGAATTTCACAAAATAAAACAAAATAATGCAATTTCGCTTCGGTATGAATCAATACAAGCGGCGTCGATGAATTTGGATTTCAGGATTAAACCTTATGCCGTCCGTATAAGGACTACACGCTCTTGTGGGAACGTTCACACCCCACGCCACCGTGGGGTGTGAACATTCCTGTACTCCACGCCGCTTGATTCCGTGCAATCTATTTTAAATTTGCTTGTTATTATAATAATAAACAATTAATAAGAAAAGGGTTAATGTTTTTTTTTCAGGTCTTTACGAAGTCAACCTGTGAAATACAACTCTCAAATACCTTCTCTAACCTTTCCAAAAACGTATTCTCCAGTATTTTTCAATGCCTCAAAAAAAGGCGGGATTCAGATGTCGAATTTTTCCAAGACCAGTGGATCACCTTAATAAAAAATAATGAATGATGGTCATCATAAACGAATAAGCTTCATCTAGTCTTTGCAAATAATATATCTTTGCAGCGCACATAAAAAACAAATATAAGTGTTTTGTTCGGCTGTTATTAAGTTTCTTCATTCAAACAAGTTTTGCTGCAGATGGCGCAGAAAATAAATTAATAACTTCCATTCAGAATTCTATGAATAGTTGTTTGGGTACAACCTTTGTACAAACATCGGAGCTCTTCTTAAAGTTGCACAATAAAATCGCTTTTTTCTTTGCATAGATCTCAACAATGTTTTTTCTTTGTGCACATGACACAATAATATTAAGTTGCCCTTTGTTCAAAATACACCCACGTAAGTTCGGTGAGTACCTACTTATTGCGTTATTTTTTCTACTAATATTAACTCACATCGTAACTTAAGTAACTCCTCACAAACGTTGAACTATGTATAATTGTGTATACATGCAAGCGTGATGGTTAATGTGGAAATGTGTTTTTTTTATACATTTATTCGACAATTTATCTTCAGTATAAGTGTCGTGTAATGACTTAATCAATACGATTGCTAAATTTAACTCCCATAGTTGTTTTTTGTATTTCGTCGAAAACAAACAATTTCAATTTTTTATGAGAAAAACTCTCTTAATAACTTTTGAAGGTTATTCCCATCAACGTAACATATCATTGAAGAAGAAGATAACACTTATAATCTAAATGAAAATATGAAAGAAAACAAGACACAGAAAAACAGAAAAAAACAATGGTCGCAACTGGGACACGAACCCAGACCTCTCGTCTTACCGGGACGGCGCGTTTTCCAATTTCACTATTGCCACCTTCTGTCAAACCGTCATATTTGTCAATCTCATATTTAAAATATTTAGAATCATTAATATTATCTTCAACTAGTTCTTTTTCCATATTATAGGCAACTACTCTTTTTATTGGAAACAATCATTGTCCCAGTTGCGACCATTGTTTTTTTCTGTTTTTCTGTGTCTTGTTTTCTTTCATATTTTCATTTAGATTATAAGTGTTATCTTCTTCTTCAATGACAAACAATTTCATTCATTTCCAGTCCAAAGGCTACATAAAACAGGCCTGAAAATAAATTCAATCGTTTTATTTTTATTTTTGTGGTATTATGCCATGTTGCGGTACCTCCTTTTATAGCCAACGTTTCGGACAGCACTGTGTCCATCATCAGGGCAGATGTTTTTTTTTTACATTAGCTCCACACAGGAGGCCCTGAGGAACACTTTCCCTCGGGGTCTATGTCATCTTTTTTGAAACTGTGTGGAGGGTCTTTTTAGGGAAAGGAAGGAGAGGAAGTTCTTGAAAGGAAAAAGGTACGAGGGGTGGGTAGGAATCTGGGAAGTCAGTGTGCCGAGGAGTGACTGAAAAATTAATCCATTCCTCGCAATGAGGTGCACGGCGATGGATCGAGAGAATCCGGCTGGAGAAATCAAAAGGTCTCCCTCAACCAGTCTCACCCGATCCGGACAACTGTGTATAGGTGGGTAAACGCATCCGTCGCCAAGACCTAGACAAACCTCACCCCCATGAACCCGGGCACCCCTGCTAAGTCACCAAACGTAGCGAACCAAAGTAAATGGTTCCCGGGGCGGCGGTACCCATACCCGCCTGTGTGTATGTAATGTCTTAAAAAGAAAAGCGCAACCCGGCATAATAATAATATCCCAAAAATAAATCACGATAACTTTTGACCTTGAAAATCTTAAATTCAGTTCCGTTGATATTTTCACGTAAGTATTGCATAATAAAATATAAATCAGAAATTTCCATCATTTTGTTTTGCTAATATTTTTTTTTATATATTATATCTGTTATTTAATTTTTGTGGTAATATTAACCATATACCCTATTTAAAAAAAAAATTGTTGATTTTTGCTATTACTCTAGGACTCTAGGCAGGCATCTTCTCTCTCTTCTTTATATTTGCTGTTGGTACTTACGGGTATAACGTTGATTAATTTTGTTAATATGGATAAATTGATTTGAGTATCAATCACATCACAACCGTTTTAAAATATATTATGCTTTTTATTATGATTGTCGGCATCATGTCTGCCATTTTATAACAAATCTCTCTTGAACACTTTTAAGTTTATAAGTTGCTAAAAACAATAAATGTTAATTTTGAAGATAATATCTATACACTCGTGGAGCCGAAACGGTAATTATATGAAATTCACTAGATTGAAAAAAACGCAAAGTATGATCCGAAAATTATTACAAACACGCTTTTTCTGTTAATTTACAAGAAAAAATTCAGTGTTTCTGTAAATGCTATTAATAAATTTCCCACGAGATTTTTGCTCGTTTTTAAACGAGTCGTGTTTTATTAAACATTTTCACAATTTTCGCTTAAATATTATCGTTTTTAATATTAGCGCGCTCCCTCTAACACTCGTACATATTTAAAAATCTCCCCTTCTTCTTTGTGAGCGCTTACTACCGGGCTAAGTAGGAAATCTTCGATAATTATTTTGATGAAGAGAAGTGTTTGTAGTTGTGTAGGACACAGGAAATCATAGCAGTCGGAAGATTTCGATTTTCCTTGCCAATCGCCAAATTCGATTTGTAATGCCGCAATTACCGAAAACACCAAGAAAGCGTCTGACAAGTATCAAACAATGTAAATAATATATTTGCAAGGTTGCATATCTGACATTTATTGTACGAGATACCCACTCAAAAGATAAATAAATCTAAGTCTAATATGGTAAAACGTCAATTTTTAAATATTACAGAGATTTTTTCCTGTCTATCGTCTGATTATTTGGCAGTCTAGTCTTGATTTATGGATCTTACATGCCCATTAAAAAAGATTATGATTTCGTGATAAACGTCAACATAATAAGTCTGCGCATTTTCCCAGCTTCCTTAGTAGGTATGTTTACTTCTAATAATGCGTGTCTGCTCTGGAAACATGTTATTATCTTCTAATGTCTGCGATCCGGGTCATAAATCTTACCGATTTGCTTAAATAGAAAAGACACTATAGGTACTCAATCACCAGTTAATAATATATTATAACGTAATGTAGGATCTAGGAAGCAGAACCATTATAGAAGAAATAATAGGTGTTAAAATGAGATAAAATTTAAATTACCCAATCTTGTTCGTAATCCTCCTGTGATGGATTGTCATTGAAGAAGTCAGCATCTGGTTCTGTATCTGTCCACTTGTCTTCTGCCATTATGTAATGGCTAACTAGATCGCCCGTTTTCTGCGATCTCAATTCAGCTTCACGTTGGATCAACTTGGCTTGTTCCTCTCTTTCTTCGTCGTATTCTTCTTCTTCGCCTTCTTCGTAGTCATCCTCGTAGCCGTCTTCCTTCTCATCGTCGAAGTCGTCGGGGTATTTCACCCTTGAAGAAAACCTGGCTGGTACAGAGCGGGTTAGGATTTTCCTTGGGTTTTCCGTTAACTCAGTGACTTGCATGGCTCTCTCTGTTGAATGTCCTTCAGTTACAAGATCACTTGCTGGTGATTTTATGATTGATTCTTTCAAGCCATTTTCAGGAGGTAAGTCAGGATTTACTTTCTGGTGTTTTTTAGTAGCGTCGTCATTTTTAGATATTTTCTTAAACAGATAATCCAGCTTGTGGAAGCGGCTGTGTCTTAATTGCGGCTTATTGACCAGTTCGTTTTGATTTCCGGAGCCCATGTTCGCTGGCGGGCTAATTTCGGCGTCAATCGCCTGTTTTCTGTCCAACTTCTGTTTGTGGTTGTTGAATGTCCGTGTTGTGGAACTATCAGCGGTCAGCCCTCCGGGAATGCTGCCGGTGATGCACAAACATAGAAATACAACAAACACCACTCGCTTTACACTAAACATATTAAAACTAAAATAAACCATCCTGCAGGAAGGAAGTCTTTCGCATACCATTATAAATTTTTGTACCCCAAACGCGGAGCTTTACTGAAAAAAAAAAGAAATTGCCAATGAGATAAGATCCACGAATGAACAATATATATTTTTGGTCCGTAGAGTCTAATTTTAAATCATAAAAAAATTTCGAATTTGTGCAAATATTTTTTTATTTGTTTTTATTGCATTTACTGAAAATGCAAGTGGTCAGTCTTACGTTGAACGGAAAATAAACGCGCGTTATTTTGGAATCGAACACGCTTACGCAAAGGGAAAGGCACGCGCACGTGCCACACCCACGCGAAAGAAGCCGGTAGCAGCGCTCGGCACGACAGCGGCACGGTGACTGGCGGGCAGCGGATAGCGGACAGCGGGCACTCCGCGCTCTGCCTCTGCAGTCTCTGCACTCAGCGCCCAGCGGAGAGCATTGGCGGCCGCGTCTGGCTCCCAGCACAGCACAAATGATCACAGCACCCAGCAGCCGCAAGCATCTCCTTGTAATAATACCGCGGCCGATAAAACACGCTGTTTACGTTGAGATGCGCTCGCAATATCTGCATGCGCTGCGAACGAGATTGAGAAAAGGGCGCTTAGAATGATGCTACAGGCATTTTGAATTTAATAGTGGGGTAATGACAGAGGATGGTCGAAAGAAGAACTGAAGACGCTGGGGACCTGGGAAGTACGTATTGTAAAATTGCATTTCGAATGAAGAGATCCTAGTATGATGCAAGGCTATGTACACTGTACACGTGTTGACTAAGATAAATAAAGGAACAATTAGACAGTTTAAAAAAACAGAATGAAAACAGGAACGTCAACAAAATATAGGGCGCACAATTATTTGAAAGAAAAAGTCGAGGAGCTCCAGCAAGACTTGACACGATCAGATGAATCAAATACAGTATAACTAAATAACATAAGTCATGACAAGAGTCAGTAACTGAACGGTTAAAAAAATAGTGTTTGGTGAGATTGTTATGGATTCTATGAATAAAAAACACTTTAACACTTTTTGTTATATTTATTTGTAAGTCTTTACAATTACATTGAATACATTCTTATATACTAGAGTTTTAACAGAATTAAATGTCTCTAAGTGAATGTTTCCAAACTGAAATCTAAAATGAATCTGAATCTGAAACTGAGCGTAATGTATTTTATAGCAATCTTATATTTAAATAGTGTGATAAATAAAGTTAATTAATAATAAACATGGAAATGAACAATAGACAAGAGATATGGCGACAATCATAAAGTTAACTTTGATACATATTGGTGCGACGGACAAATAATAGATAGTGAACGAAGCATAATAGGTTCAAAGGTTGTAGCAATATTAGAAAGGTACATAACACCTTCCTCGTTAAGATGAGATAATATGGCGTCCATCATTATCTCACATCAGTTCGAAGTCTTGTACTTCGTCTGAGCGTTAGGGATTCATCAGTGGACCCGGTAACGTTTTCTTCCATTTCTACGTTTGTTTCTCTTTTGTCTTTTGTTTTACAAATGTTCAAGTAATTTATTAATCTTAAACGAGAATCACCTTTAAAATTATTTTTTTTAGATATGTAACACTTATATAGTTTATATAAAATGTAAATGATTATTAAACTTAAAAATACATAGGAAAAATAGTTATTTTTTATAATTCTAATTACAATATGGTCTTCGGGGATATTTTCTAAGTCATTGTACATTTTATTTAGCTTATGGCTTGCTAAAATTAAATCATCCTTATCTAGAGTAAATATTTTTGGTATTATTAATGGAATATTAATTTTGACATTTTGTGTTTGGTTTATATTGCAACAATTATCATCAGTTATATTGAACAAAGGAATTATTGATTTTGAAGCTGTTTGGTTAGATATATTATAATATCGGTCTTCTACATTAACAATCACTGTTGAACTAGTGTAAAGTTTGCAGTTTGGCTTTATAATTAATATTCCTGTATTCTGTAATTTAACATCGGTTGGTTCAGAATTCTTACATTTAATTGTAACCAATGTTGGTCTAGGGAGCACAAAAATCCATTTCGTTCCTTTATTTGTAGTATGCCAAATTTCGTTAATCGTATTCATAATTCTGGTTTCACAATTCGGAGGCATATGAGAAGGTTCAATTAGTAATTCTATTTCACAAATAGATCTTTCATGTAGATTATAATAAATGTTTGTGGTTTTACAAATCGCTTTATCTAAAACGGTCTGTTTACACGAATCTATATTATCAAGAGTAACATAATTTGTTTTACTCTCGGCGATAGCTAAATATTTAACATTAGGCATAATAAAAACATATAAATCGTCTTGTCTTTTCATAGGCAAGGGTATTAACTTGTATAAATTATAGCTTACATAACTACACAAGGGGTTTGATATAACAAAAATGATTCTTCTATTTACATATGCAATATCAATTTTTACCATTGACATTAAAATATTAACATTTTTTATATTTGGTGGGACAGGATAAGATACGGAATTCGGTAAATAAGGCAAGGATTTACTTATTTCTTCAATATATTGCTGAGGTGTGATAATAAATGGGTGTATTATATTATTTTTGGAAAGCAATAATGCGTTTATGATAAGTGTATATTCGTTTTGTAATTCTGTTGTGATTAAATTCAATAGGGTAAGATGTTTTTCTATTTCTTGCTTCAATTCTAAATTAAATATAACATCGCTAATGTTTGTAGTAAACGATTTTAATTTTTCGAAATTTTGATTAAATATTTCTTCATTTCTTTCAAGATTAGTTATTGTATTATTAAAATTTGTTATTGTTGTTTTCACTATTTGAGTTTGCTGTTTTAACATATTATATAAGTCTTTATCGCCTGTGTTTAGAGAATCAATTGCTTCATCATAATAAAGCGCGTCATCATTATCTAAGGTTCCAAATACAGTTTTAAATACTGTACCTACCATATCTATCCAACCACGTTTTACTCTTATTTTTGGTTGTCCTATAAATTGTTTTAGCGTCTTATCCTTTTGCTTTAATACTATTATTAGTTGATGTAAAATATTTAAATGCGGTTCGCAAGGAGAAAAACTTTTATGCATGATTTTATCGTCATTACATAATAGTTGTATATTGCTATATGTTTTATCAATTAATATTAACTTATTATCAAAATATATGTCTAAATCAATATATGTCACTACATTCCAATAACTCTCTATAAAATTAATCATATTAACGTGTTCATAGTATATCCCTGCGGATGAAGATACTTGCGTCCAGTTGAATCCATTGCCGTAAGGCAACCATGTCATCAATCTGAAACAATGGCCTTTTTTAAACGATTGAAGTGTACTTTAACATATTTTTTCTTTACTTGTATAGTACAGTTTACTTTTGAATTAATTTTAACAATTCTATAGGGGCCTTGATAATTAGGTGACAATTTTTTGGAATGATTACTTTTTGTAGTTTCGTTTCTTAAATAGACTAAATCGTTAACGTTATAAAGTTCATTACTAGAAATGTTCTTATCAAAGTTCTCTTTTGCTTTTATCTTTTGGACTTGAACATGTTCGCGTGCAATTTCTTGTGATTTGTTTAGTTTCAACTTTAAATTGTCAACATAATTATCATATGTATATTTGAATTGAGGTTTTTGTGTTAATGACGTTGGAAGTTCTGGTTTTAAACCGAAAATTAATTCGTATGGCGTATACCTAGTACTGGTATGAGGCGTTGTATTATACGAAAACATTGCTAAATTTATCCATTCGTCCCAATCTGTTTGCTTTTCTGAAATGTAATGTTTTAAGTAATCTGCTAAGGTCGCATGAGACCTTTCCAATGCACCGTTGGACTGAGGGTGATAAGCTGTTGTTTGGATTTGTTTAATTTTAAATAGTTTCGCGACTTCTTTTAAAATATTTGACGTGAAATCTTTTCCTTGATCTGTAAGTATTCGATTTGGTATTCCGAATTTACAAATGAAGTTATTGACTAACTCCTTTGCAATAGTAATTGCTTCATGATTTGGGATTGGAAATGCTTGCGAAAATTTTGTTAGATCGTCTTGTAACGTGAGAATATATTTATTTCCATTTTCGGATAAGGGTAATGGACCTACAATATCTAAAGCTATCCTTTCGAAAGGTTTCTCGGAAGTTGTAGTTATTTCCATTGGATGAATAAATCTTTTACGAGAAATTTTATTTTTTTGACATGATTCACATTTTTTTATGTAATTTCTTATGTCTTTTTTCATATTTTTCCAAGTATATCTCTCTTTAATTCTATTATACGTTCGGTGAAACCCTGAGTGTCCTGATTGTGGAGAATCGTGATTCTCCTCTATTAATTTAGTTATATCCTTGGGATCTGGATGACTTATTTTATTTTTACAAATAGTTACCATGATTCCGGAGTTTGCAAAGACGTAATAAACAAGAGTTTTTATTTTATTCCAATTTAAATTATTATCACGAGCTAGTTCGGGAATTGAAAGCGATTTCTTTTCTTGTGAAATTAATACATCTTTTAATTTAAGAAAACAATAGAAAATATCTTCGTATGTTGGTTTATCCCAAAAATGTTCCATTGTTATAAGATGGTAAACGTTAAATATGTTATTTAGTTCTGAATATAATATATCTCTTACATTCGTTTTACTTTTCTTTATGTCATCGTGATTATTGATTAAATTCCTTATCTCCATAGACAAACCTTCGGACATTTCCTTATCGTTGGAAATAAAGTTACATAAATTATCTTTCCGTGTTAGAAGACTTTCGTCTATTTCAACAATATTTTTGCAGTCAATAATGGTTTTATCTTTATAATGAGACTTTATAAATTCTTCGTAAGAATTTGGTTCTGGGTTTATTCTAAAGTGTAATATTTGAGAATGATCAATTCTAGATAACGCATCGGCATTAGAATTTAGTTTTCCGGGTTTGTATATTATATTATATTGATATTCTTCCAATTTTAAACGCCAACGAAGTAAGCGAGAGCCAGGGTCTTTTGTATTAAACAACCAAACTAAAGGTCTATGATCCGTTATTATATTGAACTTTACACCATACAAATAAGGTCTAAAATGTTTAACTGCGTAAATTATAGCTAAAAGTTCACGTTCTGTTGTTGAATAATTTGATTCGGCTTTATTTAGAGTTCTGGAAGCAAAGGATATTGGTAAATCCTTAGAAATCTCGCCTTGAGATAATACTGCACCGATAGCGAAATTACTTGCATCTGTGGTGACATTAAATGTTTTACTGAAATCGGGGAACTGTAGTATTGGTTCTCGAATTAAATGATCTCGAAGTATATCAAACGATTCTAGTTGTTTTTCCTTCCAAATGAATGGAACATCCTTCTTTAATAATTGGGAGAGAGGTTGAGCATTTTTGCTAAAATCTTTAATAAAACGTCTGTAATATCCAGCCAGTCCTAAAAATGACTTAATATCTTTTGGATTTTTTGGAATAGGGTAATTTTTTATGATTTGAATTTTATCTGGGTTTGGTTTAACTCCATTTTCTGATATAACGTGACCTAAATACATGACCTCATTACGCATAAATTCACATTTATCCGGCTGTAGTTTTAAATTGTGTAATCTTAATTTTTGGAATACTTCTTTTAACCTAATCTCGTGAGTCTCTATTGTATCGGCATAAATAACTATATCATCTAGATATGCAAAACATCTTAATCCTTGAATACCAGCTAAAACGTTATTCATAACCCTTTGAAAGGTTGCTGGACCGTTTTTTAATCCAAATGGCATCCTTAAAAACTCGTAATGTCCTAGAGGGGTGGAAAATGCTGTTTTATGTGAATCTTCCGGTTTCATTGGGATTTGGTGAAATCCTGATGCAAGATCTAAAGTTGTGAAGTACTTTGAGTGTCCTAATTGATCTAATATCTCTGTGATGTTGGGTAAGTTGTAAGCATCGCCTATAGTGACCTCATTTAATTTACGGTAATCAATCACCACTCTATATTTGACTTGACCTTTTGCATCTTTCTTCTTGGGCACTACCCACAAAGGAGATGACCATGCTGAATTTGAATCTTTAATTATTCCTTGGTCTAACATTTTTTTTATTTGATCATTTACTTCCCTTTTGTGTACCTCGGGGTATCTATATGTTTTTGCGTGTATTGGAGTCTGTGTTGTAGTATTTATTTCATGCCTAATTGAATTGGTTTGACTCAATATATCTCCTTCTAAGTGAAAAATATCATTATACTCTCGACAAATTGAAAAAAGTGATCGTTCTTCTTCTTTATTTAAATGTTCAGTCCGTAATGATGCTTTTAAAAGTTCGTACCTATTATCAATATTTTCTGTTATTTTGTTGAATTGAAATGCGTTTTTATTTTTGCATTTAACTTTCCTTTTTATTGTTCTATCATCGCAATCATCTTCTAACATTTTGCTATCTTTTTCATTAAATTTTTCTAATATCAATTCCATTTTCTTAACTTTTACTGCTTTTTCTGTCGTATTTAAAATAGACGTAATTGCTTTTGACTTTGAATTAACCTTTGTTATACTTCTGCAAAGATAAACTCCTTCCATAATTTCTATTTCGGGGACGAGTCCCTCTCCTATTTCAGGATTCAAAACATTGAATTCAACTAAGGTCTCTGTGCGAGCCTGTACAATAATTACCGAATTATTGTTTTTAACATCCGAACCTTTGGTTTTAAAATGGATTGGCATAGCACTATTACCTATACATAATGTATTATTACTGTAATTAATTTTGGCATTTACTTTTCTTAGGAAATCATTTCCGATAAGTCCATCGAGTGGAACATTTGTTGCTCGAGGCAATAAATGCATCTTATTAGAAATTGGGATACCGTTGAATAATAAGTTCAATTTGACAGATCCTAACGTTAGAGTCGATTTTTCAGCGTTAATTCCTCTAATTTTAACTATTTCTTTATCGTTATATTCTGTTTCGCCATCTAAAACCATGGGGTTGATTAGTGATATATCTGCGCCACTGTCTAATAATAGTTTGACATATTTGTTTTTACATTCTTTAATAGGAATTTTGATGTACGCTGTAATATTTTCGAGGTTATTTAATATTCTACCTGTAACGTATTGACCTTCTTCGTTTCGGTAGGGAACGAAGGGTCTTGGAAGTTTTCCGAAGCTTTCTTTTCTAAGAGATTTTTATATTTCCAACAATCTTTTTTGTAGTGTCCACGTTTTTGACAAAAGAAACACGTTATTGTGATGTTTCGATGTGCGTTTGCACTGTTATTAATTTTACACTGAGAATTTTTTGAAGCGAAGTTACTAAATGATTTTACTTGGTTGACCCGTTTATCTTTATTGTGGAAGCAATTAATAGATAAATGTCCTGATTTTTTACAAATAGAGCAGAATTTTTGGTTTGAATTACTCTGTTCTTTAAAATTGAGCATTTTTTCTTCGTTTATTGCAAATGTTGAAGCTTCTTCAAAGGTTTTTGGGTTTCTAGCCCTCAAAATAATGCTATACTGCGGTAATGCGCCCATTAAAAATGCTTGAAGAGCCATTTGTTTAATCATAGAATTTTTTCCTATTAATTCAGTGACATCTACAGTTTCTGCTTTGGTAGCTCTCAATAAATTTGAATAACACCTTTCAATTCTTTGGGTAAAATTGAGAACACTCTCATTTCTATTTTGTTTACATGTCTGCAATTCTAATAATAGTTGTGGAAAACTTTTCGAATCAGCAAAATTTTCTTCAAGAAAACTTTTATACTCTTCCCAATTACGCAAATTTCTACATGATGTTATTAAATCAGCTTTTCCAGTAACTTTGGTTTGAATAAATTTAAAAATAATATCTTTTTGAGCTTTAGATGCTAGTTTATAAGCATAATCACAATTTTTAATGAATGTGTGAAGATTATTTGTATTACCATCAAATGTACTAATGAATTGGGTTAAAAATTGAAGAGATACATCTTGTTCAGTCATTTTTAACAAAGTGATAAATTTAAATTAATAATAAAAAGATTTGAATGCTACAAATTTACAACTTTTAAAAATATTATATGAGATTCTTTAGAATTCATGAAACAAAAATCAGACTTACAACAATATGAAATACCACTCCATCTTCAGCAAGGCAGGTCCGCGTCGTGAAGGTGAAGTTTCTTCCTGATATTCGGCTACTTGCACAGCAAAGGGCAACAACGTACTTTATCAAAAATGCTCAGCAAGGCAGGTCCGCGACGTGAAGCTGAAGGTGAATTATCTTCTGATATTCGGCTATTTGCACAGCAAAGGGCAACAACGTACTTTATCAAAAATACTCAGCAAGGCAGGTCCGCGACGTGAAGCTGAAGGTGAATTATCTTCTGATATTCGGCTATTTGCACAGCAAAGGGCAACAACGTCACCAGTCACAAATAATTATAAGTTACTCATAGAATCCAGAGTTCTTTAGTTACAGTCAAGAATACCACAATATTATCGAAATAATGTTTCCATGTAGTATTTACTTAGACCATATCCCACTTCTGACACCAATTTTTTGTTATGGATTCTATGAATAAAAAACACTTTAACACTTTTTGTTATATTTATTTGTAAGTCTTTACAATTACATTGAATACATTCTTATATACTAGAGTTTTAACAGAATTAAATGTCTCTAAGTGAATGTTTCCAAACTGAAATCTAAAATGAATCTGAATCTGAAACTGAGCGTAATGTATTTTATAGCAATCTTATATTTAAATAGTGTGATAAATAAAGTTAATTAATAATAAACATGGAAATGAACAATAGACAAGAGATATGGCGACAATCATAAAGTTAACTTTGATACATATTGGTGCGACGGACAAATAATAGATAGTGAACGAAGCATAATAGGTTCAAAGGTTGTAGCAATATTAGAAAGGTACATAACAAGATGGATTTGTGAGGCATGCAATTATTATCGATGCCTCCCCCGCGGAGAAATGGCGTAATGGCTAGTTAGTTATTTTACCTGTCATATTATCAGCGTTTGTTAAACCTCCTCTGCCGGAACTCTCACTTTTACCACTCGAGCTGCCACTCAGCTGTCCTCCCGGCCGATACTTCAGGTTCTTCAATGGCGTTTCAGCCATCGCCATTCATTCAAAGTTGAGCAACCTGCTATCTTACAATGTGAGCAACCTAGATACAGAACCGCTCGAAACGGTGCGTGGGATGCCACAAACACACGTGTGCAACTACCGCTGACAAAAGCTCATTAACTTGTTAGTTATCTGGACAAAAGCCTCGGCACGATAACTACAGCAATTATTCATCGACAGGTCGACAGGTGTAGCCATTAGGTATTGGCATTGTGCTTCAGCCGAGCTTGCAAGCTGCAAATTGTTGTGCAAAACTTGGCAGGCTTGTCACAAAGGAGATTCAAATAAGCTGTCTGGGCGGGTCAAGCTTTCAGGAAGTTTATTTGCACCGTCATCGTTGCCATTGTCTGACTGCCTGAATCACTGAAATGCGTGATCGTGATTTTAAGTACGAAATTAAAGTCGAGACAGACTTCATGACTATTTTTCTCAGGCAGGTAGATTATGACATTAACCGTGAGGTGTACGGCAGGGTTTCCGAGTGAAACCTGCGATAAAATAAATAATAGGCACATAGTCATAAAACGCGTTATTGTATTGAGATTTTTAAGGATCGAGGAGGTAGGAGATTGCTTGAACTCGCAACTCGCATCCTGAGCTATGTAACCACAACACATTTGCGGTAAGGAGTGAGCCTTTATCCATTTTGGGTAAGGTTCACATTGTTTAGAGTGTTTATATTAGACCGTTGACTTTTTACACAGGTAAACTAGTTTAATCGACACTTTTTCCTGCTTTTTTAAATTTCGAAATGTGAGACACCATTTCAATATTTGCAGACTGAAAATTATTAATCTTGATGACAAAAATATTATAATTTGCACATAAGAACATCTTGAATTTCCTTGTAAATCAAAAATAACTGCCTCTTTTATGATTTGGACCATAAACAAGGTTTGTGTACAATATTTATTGAGTTACAAATGAAATGGAAACCACACTCGTAGGTATCGCTTAATTACTTTTTGCACATCATGATTTATGTAAGACTACAGAGCCTTGGGAATAATGTATTTTTATCCTGCAATACTTGCAATAATTGCATCTAAGCCATTAAAATTATTCAAAATTCGTTAGTTAATTTCCGCTCAGCCAACTTAATGTTTATTGTCGACTTCGCAAGCGAGAAATCGATGGGAATGAAATATTAAATGAAATTGGTTCCAATACTTAACTTTGCAATTCTCATGATTGCCCAGCATTCCTTATAATAATTTGCATGACGTAACCTAACATTTAACCAGCTTGAAGTTACGATGTGTTTGGAAGTAGTTTTGAGCCGCACAATTAATATTTTACGGCGGTTATTTTGAAAATACGCAACGAATCGAGCCAAGGAAAATAGCTTATTAGTCCCTAACGAATGATCATAACTCTCAATATTATTTATGAATACTCGCCACTCGAAGTGACTGGCTCTCGTGGCTTTGTCAATATAAAGTTTATTTCTCCTGTGAGTGATTCACCGCGTATTTTAAGCTGAAACCAACGACCAGACGCGCAAATACATTAGCGATGTTGCTATTCCACTTGAGTTCCGATACATCAATCCCGTATCATTTTGGTTATTTATTAGGCTACATTATTTACAAGAGTGCATACTAATATTTATATTAAGTGGACGGAGATTGTATCGTGCTAAATTCATCTTAAAGTTCGTTCCCTTTGCTTCTACAGGAAGCTTACAAAGTTACTTTGCACTGATATATTCCAGTAATTTTTTTCCAGCACAGTAAAATATTTTCAGTGTAAATTTTTATTTAATTTCTTATTTCATTATTGCATCAGCTGACGTCACATACTTCTCAATCTTCTCTGAACTTGCTTCCCGAACGGTGCCGGATTATGTCAGAGCAGAGTTGGAACGTTTAGTTTTGTTGGGTTCTAAGCACAGTTTTTTTACAGAAATACGAATGTAACATTGTCATCAGATGGCCTATTCAGTGCCATTTTGTTTTTTTTGACAGTTGAAAGGACCCCGTTAAATGCAGTTCTAAGTCAGTTTTTTCAGCTTTGAACAAATTGTGATCAGCAAAGGAGGAAAACTAGCGTGTTGTTAAGCAGCTGCTATCCGAATTTCGACCGATTTCTTACATATCTCCCTTAAATATTTGAAGTTTTTAAGCTCTTATAAATTATATGTTATTTTCGAAGATAATATCTAGATACGTTCCACGCCGAAACGTAAATTATATGAAATTCCCTCTATAGAAAAAAATCGCAAAGTATGCTCCGAACGTTTACGTTTCGGTGTGGGGATTGTATAGATATTATCTTTAAAAATAACATTTTTTAAAGGCGGAACTCCTGCGCCACAATACACATGAATACTAGCTTGAACCACACTATAAACGTTCTTTGTTTTCCGTCTCCTGCGTTTTTCGAAACATGGCTTGAAAGATTGGTGTGAACAGGTGTGAAGTTCGCGCGGTCCGACAATTTCTGCTTCCCGCTTCACGCACTTCAAAAATAATATTAATATTAATGTTGTTAATATTCGTTATTATACTATAATTTTATTATCAAATATATTTATTATATTGTATTTAGGTATCATAATATTTTAAAGTAGTGATTATTAAGCTCAATCATTGCGCATAACCTCAAAAACTTGTTCGGTTTGATTCTCCATACATGACCGCATCGCGCGGCTCTTGTAAAAATATGAACACATTTCCCCCCGCCAGCCTTCCCCCTTCGCCCGGGAGATGAATGTTTTCCGTCGCCTGTGGTAAAGCTTGAACACAGGGTTTTTGAACACGAAGTGTTCAAATTTTCAATGTTTTGGGTGCTGTTCAAGCTAATGTTTATGTGTATTGTGGCGCAGGATACGGGCCTTAAGAGTTTAAAAACTTCAAATGTTCAAGGGACATATGAAAGAAATTGGTAGAAATTCGGGTAGCGGCGGTTTAAGCTCTACAGCTTATTACAATCTATACTAATATTATAAAGAGGAAGGATTTGATTGTTTGTTTGTTTGTTTGTTTGTTTGTTTGCATCGAATAGGCTCCGAAACTACTGAACCGATTTGAAAAATTCTTTCACTGTTGGGAAGCTACACTATTCCCGGGTAACATAGGCTATATTATAATTTTAAAAAAATTAGCGATCCTTAATAAAACTCCAATAATGTAACCCAAGGTGTAAAAAAATTACCTAAAATATTCTTTACATCGCGTGCGCTGCGAAAACCATTGATGATAGAATAAAATAATGTACTACGACTTTGCAGAACACATCATTATCTACAAAAAATGTCGCGACAGCATATGTCTAACTATTATAGTTATGCCCAATAAGTGTTCTTTTATTTTAAAAATTTAATTGAAATGCCGCCGCTAGAAAAGACTCTTTATTTGTATCTTTGTATTAATTTTTATCAAAATAAATTATTTTATATTCGAGACTGCTTCAATGCCTTTATATTACTTTTTGAATTATTCAATTCGGACATCCCATCTGAAAGATATCACGAGTTTAAAATTGTAAGTATTATACGAGGTAAGCGTCACTGGGGTACGGACCGTACGAGAGGACACCAACAAACAATCAAATCTTTCCTATCTTATATATAAAAATTAAAATTTGTTTGTTCGTATTTTATGCGCTGCCATACCGTTCATCCGATTGCGATGAAACTTTGGTGATTTGTTGTGCGCACGCCCGCAAAGGATAAAGGCAAGTTCTTGCGTTATTAAATTTGAATTAATGAAAATGTGCTTATTACATATATTTTAGCGGCAAGGAGGAAAGGCAGGGGGGAGGGGGAGGTGGGATACGTGGGTGGGAAAACGAGGGATGGGAAGGCGAGAAAGGTAGAAGGGAAACGTGAAAGGGGAAGGGGACTCGGGAGATGAACGGGGACGCACGGGAAAGGACATTCAAAGAGAATCAATTGATTTCTTTGCATTGCAACGCAAGCCGTGCTTTGTGCTTTGAGTTTTAGCTTTAAGCTTTGAACTTTAAGCTTTGAGCTTTGATTTTTGAGCTTTAAGCTTTGAACTTTATGCATTCAACGTTAAGCTTTACGTGTTGTTTAAGCTTTGAACTTTAAGATTTGATATTGAATTTTAAGTATTGAGCTGTGTGCTTTGAGATTTGTGTTTTGAGCTTTAACTTTAAGCTTTGAGCTTTGAGCTTTAAGCTTTGTGCTTTGAGATTTGTGTACTGAGCTTTAACTTTGAGCTTTGAGCTTTATTTTTAAGCTTTGTGCTTTGAGTTTTAAGCAGTTTAGAGCTTTGATATTAAGCTTAAACTATGGCCTTTAAACTTTGAACCTTGCTTAAAGCTTGAGCTTTAAGATTGAGCTTTAAGCTTTAAGTTTAATGTTTGAGCGTTATGTTTTCGGCTTTAAGCTTTGAGCTTTAAGCTTTGAGCTTTGCGCAAAGCACGAGGTTTAATGCTAAAAGCTTAAAGCTTAAAACTCAAAGCTTTAAGCTGAAAGATCAAAGCTTGAAACTCAAGGCTTTAATCTTAAAGTCAAAGCTAAAAGCTCAAAGCTTAAAGCTCAAAGCTTGAAGCTCAAAACTTAAAGCTCAAAGCTTAAATCTCTGAGCTTTAAGTTTTGTGATTAAAGCCTTGAGCTTAAAACTTTGAGCTTAAAGCCTTAAGCTTAAAGTTTTGAGCTTTAAGGTTTGAGCTTTAAGCTTTGAGCTTCAAGCTTTGAGCTTTAAGCTTTGAATTTAAGTTTTGAGCTTTCAGCATTTAGATTAAAGCCTTAAGCTCAAAGCTTTAAGCTCAAGGCTTTAATCACAAAACTTAAAGCTTAAAGCTCAAAACTTAAAGCTAAAAGCTCAGCTTAAAGCTCAAAGCTCAAAGCTTGAAGCTCAAAGCTTAAAGCTTTAAACTTAAAGCTCAAGCAAAGTGCTCGAAGCTTATGGCTCAAAGCTTAAAGCTCAAAGTTTCAAGCTCAAAGCTTGAAGCTCAAGGCTTTAATCTAAATGCTTAAAGCTCAAAACTTAAATTCAAAGCTTAAAGCTCAAAGCTGGAAGATCAAAGCTTAAAGCTCAAACCTTAAAGCTCAAAACTTTAAGCTTAAGGCCTTAAGCTCAAAGTTTTAAGCTCAAGGCTTTAATCACAAAACTTCAAGCTCAAAGCTTTAAGCTGAAGGCTTTGATCTCTAAGCTTAAAGCTCTAAACTTAAAGCTCAGGCATAGTGCTCAAAGCTTATGGCTCAAAGCTTAAAGCTCAAAGTTTTAAGCTCAAAGCTTGAAGCTCAAAGCTTATATCTCAATGCTTAAAACTCAAAACTTAATTTGAAAGCTTAAAGCTCAAAGCTCGAAGCTCAAAGCTTAAAGCTCAAGGCTTAAATCACAAAGCTTAAAGCTCAAAACTTGAAGCTCAAAGCTTAAATATCAAAGTTTGATGCTCAAAGCTTAAAGCTCAAAGCTTAAGGTTAAAGCTCAAAGCTTAACCCTTTAAGCTTTGAGATTCAAGCTTTGCGCTTTAAAATTTTTAAAGCTCAAAGCTGAACCCTTCAAAAATTTTAAAGCGCAAAGCTTGAATCTCAAAGCTTAAAGCTCAAAGCTTAACCCCTAAAAAATTTGGCGTATTTTGTCAAAAGGTATAAATGTTTCGATATATATCGACTTTGCAATAAAAATTCAAATAAATGGAATATTTGTAAACGTATCCAAAAACTAAATACTGGTTTTGAAAGGTGGTGAAATACGCTTAAATATATGGTATTATTAGAAATTACAAAAAAAAAATTTAAATTCAAATTTTTTTAATGTTTTCTTTAAAAAAATTTAAAAATGCTCAACTGACATTTTTGATATTAAAATTACTGATCTATAGAAAATGTGTTTGTTTCTGTCTATGTGTGTGAGATGTTTTGCGTTGCTAAACCGTTCATCCGATTGCGATAAAACTTTGGGGATTTGATGTGTGCAAGCCCGCGATGGTTTCTATACGTGTATAGTGAGTTCTGGCATCATCTGGGACGAATGGGAAAGGGTTAGTAGAGCGAATTTTTTTCTTTATTGGGTGGCATAGCATATGCCGGGAACTCGCTATTGTATTTAAATGCCTGTGTCAGAATTTGGTAAAATTGAATAATGTAATAGAAAGTACCTACCCTAAAATTCTAAATCTATACTAATATTATGAATGCGAAACTGCGTGTGTTTGTTTGTTACGCTTTCACGCATAAACTAATAAACCGATCTTAGAATTTTTTTCACCAATAGAAAGCTACATTGGATGCGAGTAATATAGGCTATAAATAATGGTAAGTTCTGGCGTTACGAAATTATAAATATTCAGAAGAAAAGCAAAACAAATCGTTGCCGTGAAAACCATGTTGATATATATTTTTTTTAATTCGGGCATCGTAGTTACTATTTATCTCTAAAAAATGAATCGCCGAAATGTATTTACGCGCATGACTTACGAACGACTGCACCTAATTGGATTTTACTACTGGTGAGCTCTGGCATTATGAAATATGCAAAAGGTGGCATTCGAGCTGTTTGAAAACTGAATGTACCGGGAAAGAATGCATGAAATGCGGGAGGGGGACTCGGGTAGGGGGTTCGCGGGAGGGGGAGGAGGGAAACCCGGGAGGGGGAGGGGAATCTGGGAGGGGGAACCTAGGAGGGGGGAGGGGAGCTTCGGAGGGGGGTTCGCGGGACGGGGAAAGGGGTAGTGGAGTGGGGGGAGGGAAGGTGTAAGAGGCGGAGTGGGAACGCGAGAGGGGAAGAGGACGCGGGAGAGGAAGGGGAGGCGGAAGGGGAACGGGACGAATGGGAAAGAACACGCAGGAGAAAACAATTTATTTATTAAATGGCATGGCAACGCATGCCGGGTACCAGCTAGTTTGATAGAAAGCTGAAACGCGTTTAGAAACTAGAATCTGCGTTTAACGGGGACCTTTAAAATGTAAAAAAAGCAAAATGGTGCTGAATGGCCATTTGATGACAATGTTACATCTCAATTTCACTTTCTATACAATCTTCTTTGAACTTGCGTATGTTTCTAAATTTCACAAAAGTAAGAATGGTTTTTTTTATCTATGGTAGTATTTTTTTATGTTTTAAGTCAGAAGATAATGTTTTTCACTTGAAATTCAAGTGCTATTGACTTGCGCAAATTCTTGATCCCCAATCCGAACACTATTTATTGACTTCTATGAACATGATTACAAACAATAATAATCTTTAAAGTATTCAAGTGACTTCTATTAGACTTCTGACTTCTATTAGAAGGATGTTGGTAGGTATATAATTATTAGATATCAGAATGATGTTATTGGTTTCATACTTTGAAAGAAAGATTGTAATTGATTGTAATTCTATTTGTTGATGAAGTTGTAATTTTTGCTGGATATATTCTGCATCTTGCTTTTTCATCGAAGCTGAATTACGTACCTTTATTATGTCTGTGTTTATACGTGAATCTATTTTCTCGTCGGTCCACTGGCAAAGTCCACTAAGTCACTAAAACACAATCCTGAGATAATCGCATTTCAATATTTAGCAATTTTGGAAAGGCTATAAGTGGATGAATATCTCCAAAATGTTTTTTTTTAATATTTCATAATTTAGAATGAACCCTTAAGTACCTTATCAATACACGAAATTAATTGATAGCAATAACAGCAACCTTTAATCAAAGATTTACAAAGAAATGAGCCTGACTTAGTGGATTTAGCCAGTCAATAATGACTTCGTGTGCTTTGCTTGTTAAGATTACTGTTAAATTGTTGACATTAGTGCTGCAAAATGGCTTTAAGATTATTTTAAAGCTGACTTAGTGGATTTTGCTTGTCGCAAAATGGCTTTAAGACTATTTTAAAGCTGACTTAGTGGAGTTTGCTTGTGTTTAACGGTCTAAATCGATGTATTATTGACATTTAGAGTATAATGTTTGACTTAATGTGTTTTGCTTGACAATAATATCGTTTTTATGACTTATGGTGAATTTAAAAACAAGTTTAAATCGGAAACGATTAAATATACGACTTATTGGAGTATGCCAGTCGAAAGAGGACGATTTTTTACATGAGACCTCATACTTAATTCATTTCATGAAAAAAAAACGGGACTTAGTGGACTTTGCCCCTAGACCGACGTTCTGTTAGTTGTTTCAATATGGTTCAACATTCCTTAGGTTATTTGAGTAAACTTCAAAATAGAACGTTATATAATTTTACTAACTTTGCCAGGCTTCACCAGTCCATCTTTCTGATCGTTAGCAAAACGGGGAAATTGGTTTACTGAACCGTTAAGAAATTAAGTTCATGGGAACTCTGCTGAAAGTTATTCAAAAACATCTCGACTGTTCATAAAATCACTCGTTTTTACAATTATAGTTTTGGTGGTGACCTACCTACTTACTACCTACGTTATGTAAGTGAAATTATATAACTTATTTTATTATCAGGCTTATCGAGCAATAATTTAAAAATGTGTAAGATTCTTGTACGTCTTGCTTTATTCTTTTTACTCTGTCGTGATTCATAGGTCACGAGCGAGTAAAAAAGGTTCACCTGAAAAAATCGAGTTTGATATAACGCGAAAACGAAAATTTCGCCATTTTGATGCAAATATCGTAGTTTTAATGCGATATGTATATTCATATATGTATATGATAGTAAGATTATAGATATTTTTATTCAAAATATTTCTTGTTCAATGTTTTTTTCAATGTAGAAAGAATATACATTAATTGGGACGCATTCAACTTGACTTTGAAAACGCCACCTACAATTGTCATTCGTTTTTCGTTTTAAAAAAAGGCACAAAAATACAAAATAAAAAATAATATAATAATATAATATTCATGAAAAATGTCGCTACTTTTGCAGAAAAATGACACGGCTTTTCCCAAATTATAACACGAACCAAAAAAAATATGAGAGTTGGCGGCAGTTTTAGGGGGCGCCAAAATCGTAATTTATTTTTATGATTGAAAAAAAATCTTGATTCACAAAGCACCTGGCACCCAGCGCACGTTGTTCTTTCGATTATTCAATTGATTTTAAAACGCCCACTTAGTTCTGAATACATCCTAAGCTGATTTATGAAAGTGTCCTATGTCTATTTTGAACACGTACATAGTGTACTCACAGGTTCTCAATGTGGGCGGTAACGTCCCCTTGAGTTTGAGACTTTCAGGGAGGGGGGGGGGGGGCAGTAGAAGATCCAGAGAAAATTAGGGACGTTGAGAAGGCACAGTGAGGGCGTGGGCAGGTAAAAAAAGGTCTAAAAAAGACAAAAAATACTTAATTTTTCGAAGAAAACTTCTTCATTAAGGGTTTTACTTTTTGATGGCATTATTATTTTTTATTTATTAAAACACAAATATCTTTGTACACATCACTTTTATTTAATATACACTCAACATGTTTCGTGAACGATGCTCACATCATCAGGAGTTGAAACATGTTGAGTGTATATTAAATAAAAGTGTACAAAGATATTTGTGTTTTAATAAATAAAAAACAAAAAATACGCTTATCACGTACTAATAAAGCAAATTAAACATTAATGTTGGTTAATTTTTGTCAATGTATGTATTGTCATCATTTTAATCACGTGTGCGAGAATTCACTTATTTCGGTAGTTCGGTAGTTAAAATTGAACTAAAAGATTCCATTACATTTAGATCTACATTAAGTTGGATGATAAGAAATTTTTTATTTTTTATTGTGTAATATTATCATCTCTACGATGATGTTCCTCACAATTTTACGAATTAATTTTTCACAACCCATTAAATTCTTTCTGAGCTACACTAGGTTTCTTCTGTTTTTATACTCTGCAAATAGGTCTTTATACAGATCTCCTAGTTTAGACATTGTTCCATTGTTTTAAGGCAAAACATTTACGCATGTATTCGGCGTCAAAATCACAGATTTACTGGCGACTGGTGAGCCGAGCGGTTTTCGCAACGCGCGGGGAAATCGTTGCCTGGCAACGGTGAGTCAAGGCCACGCGCCGCTGTTTGGTTCAGAAATTATGCGTTCAACGAAAAATAAATACACATTGTTTCAGCACTGTTTTTAAAACCATTGAAGATTACAATACGTGATAATGAACAAGGAGGTTGTTAATAAGGATCTCTCTAATACTTTCCTGTAAGCGTGGGGAAGTACGTACCGACTATTATTTAAATATGCCATGTTGGATATTTTGTTTCATGGTGCTTTCACACATACTAAGTAAAGTGAATATTAATCATAAAATTTTTAATACTAATCTATTATCGGGTTTATTTTTAACTGGTGGTGTAAAGTATTATATACATTTTGTATCCACCGGCCGAATCATTTCAATGCAGCGAGAATTTTATATGACTTAATTGTTTTAGGATGAACGAGGAAAAGTTCCGTGGAAATTAAAGCTCCGCTTAAAATCGGCATTTGGACAATGCTAAGCGTTGTTAACTTGTTTGCGAACCTAAGTTATTTGTGGGCAAGTAACGAATGTTGGATGTCAGTACCTTCGTTACGTTTAGGGGAAGCCTAGGCAATCTATTGCACATTATTGCACAGTGGTGCATTTAATCAATGGAATGAAGGGAACTTTTAAATGAGGCACTTGCCTTCATTTATTATTAATAATATGTATTATACATAGAATAAAGAATAACTTAACACTAGTGGTGCCTTCCATACAAATTTGAATGGAAACGAATGTTGAATTTAGCCCAAGCGCTCTCTGTCTCACTTTCACATAATTGTAGATTTCCATCCCATTTGAATTTCTAAAACACAGTTTTGAAAGAAAATATTTGCCCAAATTGGGGCTATATTTGGATCACGAGATATATGTTGACGCATTATGTAGGGGCTTGGTTAGGTATGCTTTCGCAAAAGTTGTGTATCAAATGTCAAAATCCAGCAATTATCCCACGTACTTAATTTTCCAATCCTTAAAATGTCACCATGACCGATGCAAATGTTGCATGTAAAGTGCCTAACTTTGAGTGGTGACAGTGTGCTGCTTGGATTGGAGCTTCAGTGCATAAATATACCAAAGCACCCCTTCAGTGTAAATTAATACCTCAGATAGGGCGGATATAACATAACATCTGTGTGGTAGAAACATTACAATTTCGAATTTTAATTTATCGATTGTGAAGTGGATCACCAGAATTTAGAGACCTTTGGCCGAACTGCGACCGGTGAGTCCTTTTATCCAATCTAGGCTAATCTTATTTTCCAGAAGCCCAGATCTGAACCATTCGACTGATACTATCAGGTATCCATCAGGTTTGCGAGTGTATGCATATCGTCCCCTATATTTGGCGATCAACGTAGTTTCGGGACTGGTCCTTCGGGTGTGTTGCATAGGGCTTTGCTTTGGCTCTGGAGCCAAACTATACAATGCAGTTTCGCGACACCAATATGCTTACAAGGCTCTTCTTGTGTTATCCTTTATTCTATGGAAATGTAAAAGAAATTTGAAAATGGAAAAATAGAAATACATTGGAGATTGCGGAGTGAAGTGTCAGTGTCTTTTGAAATACAAATTTTCTAATGTGATAGGTGCCTACCGCATCCGGGTTCGACTGTCTGCGACAGTGGAGAAATGAAATTGACATTTTGGGAAATCTTGTGGGACAGAAGAAAGTAGGCGAGGAAAGAGAAGGTTTTGGTTGGGAAGCACCTAGCTTTTCAGAACTTGTCAGTTTAAATGACTTAAGCAACATTACGCAGTGTTTTTTTGGTATTCGGAATGTTTATCTCTTATCGGGGCGATACTGAGTGTATTTTCCACGCTGGAACAATGTGCAAATGTAGAATATTTTAAATAAATTGATTCTTTTAAAACCTCGACATCTGAACGATGAGCCAAATAGCTAAGAGCTCTGCCACCAAGGCTACTGAAGTAGTTAGTTATGTGAAAATAGTCCTTCGATATTGTGTAAATACAATCTCATAAAAATCATTAATAAAACCAATAATAAACAATAAATTCTTAGATTACGAGAAGCATGCAGTAAAATTTTGTGGATACTAAAATTTATTCGCTTTGCCCGGCTTTGGCACTTGTTTAGCTCCGGCCTCCCCTAACTACAACCAGCAATATGCATGATGTTAGCGTTCAAATATGTTAAACGCAGTACATGTTCTGAATGCGTCCACAGTTTATGCTGATAATAATATATGTGCATTGGAACATTGGCATCCGATGAAACGCTTCTGAGAACCATTTTTACCGCGAGCTTTTTAAACTGCGGCGATGACGCGAGCTTTTGGTTTCATCATGCTGTTCGTTCCAAATCACTTGTGATTTATTCGATGCATTAATTAGTGTAGGTAGGTACACACTACACTTCAGCGTTGTTGCAGCAATCTCATGATTGAAAACTACAGAAAACAATAATCATGTGGTAATATTGTTATGCAAGAAAAATCAAGTATGTGAATCGTGCTAATAATATTAGGTTGCCCTTATAAGTAGTAGAAGTGCTGTCTTTTCTGCAGCAGCGGATTTCCAGTAATCCATTTGTGAAGAAAAGCGGAAACCGGTTTTCTATTTCGCTCGTAATATTTTGGCACATATTGAACTTGAATTTTCATTGGTTGATTTATTTAAAAAAAAGCGTATGCTTTGGCCATTTCTGTAAAGTTTAAACCCTACGACACTTTTCACGAATGAACTTCATTGGAATCGTTGAGCAGTTCTCAACGCCTTGCAGCGGTAGGCGCTTTGAAATATTTATTATGTTGGAAACCAGATATTTGTTACGGAAATTTTATGACATCACTCGAAATGAGCGTAATCAATTTAATACAGTAATTATCTTGAATTGGCTGTACCCTTTTTTAATGTTGGTTTTATATTTTGTTGTTCTTAGTTCTTATTGCATATCTACCAGTATTATCTATCTATGCATTGAAGCATTTGCTCTTAAACATAAAAACTATATTTATTGAATCATTGAAGACGATTTTAGCGACTCTCCATCGAAAATTTGAAACAAAAAATGAGAAAGCTAGCAGAGCCCCGGCAAGGCTTAAGGTCCTGAATTCAATTCCTAGATGCGACCTTATCTTTTTCTAATTTTTCAGTTTCAAATTTTCGATTGCGAGTCGCTAATATATCTTCAATGATTAAATATAACAATTTGAGGTTTCTACTCATCAAGTTTTTCCAAAAATAAAATAAAAGATACCTTTACTGGCTTACTTCATTATGTGTACATGTGTCTTTTTTGTTACCTAGGTAGGTACCTACAAACTTTAAGCGACCTTCAAAAAGTCATTTTCGGATCGATTTTTCGGCTTTTTAGGCTAAATCAAGAGAACAGCACATTTTCAACATTTAAAAAAAAATTCCTTCATATTACTGAAAACACCCAATGGGCGTATACATACCTTGCACTTACTAGACATTTCCAGGGGTAAAGAAAGGAATTTTTAACTGTGTATAAACACTTTATACAAAACAGTGTTTATTGTCTATATAATATAATCTACTATTTGTGACAAACATCAAATTATTTTGAAAGAATCAAAATTTTAATCTCAATAATTTTTGACAAGGTTCTATACCTATATAATTTGATCTCCCAGTAGTTGAAGGCTGCACTGATAAGTACCTATAAGTGCAGTTGACTGGAAACCTCCTCAGGAACATCGAGATAAACCCTGTCGAGCCCAGCGTCCAATATAAGCGCGCGCAGTTTCGCAATGTCCACGTAATCCCCCTCACTCGACCAGACGGTCAGCGTGGACTGCAAACCGGTCGACCGCAACAGCTCTGTCATCTGCGTGAGACTGTTTGCCGCCAGGCCTGCCCTCACGGGGAACGTGACCACATTCTGTACCCCGCTTTCGCGCACCGTATCCAGCATGCGGGCGATTTGGGTGTCCGTGTAGGAACCGTTCCTCAGCAGGCCTCCGTAGCGCGTGGTCCAGCCGATGGAAAGCATTGCGGCTGGGTACATTTTGCTCGCCTCCAGAAAGCGGGCAGCGTCCACGGGGAGCCCCGTGCTGAGAATGGGGCCGGGTAGAATGTCGGCGTTTATCCACAGCGGGTATTGAACCTGAAATTTATTATCCTTCGGTTATTTATGCGGGCTTTTATCAATGGATCGAATTCGTTATCTTTCATCTTTGCAGGTGCATAAAGGCACCTACTCCCAATTTTAACATAAAAACATTATTTTAGTAAGCAATGTGTTCATTAATTCAATGTTTTCGCTATCATCCCGCGAAACTTCAGTGCGTCTAAATATCGTGACTATCAATCGAAAATTACTTTTTGAGTTCAGTCATTAATATTCTGTTGACAAAGAGTAAAAAATAACCTAAATAGTCGTTCGCATTTGGCAAGTATTTTAATCAAGTAGCGAGTATAAAAGTAACTAAACGGGTCCGAACCCCACAAATTTAGTAGAATGGGTTAGTCAGCTCTTTAGTTGATTCAATTCATTTCATTCTATTTTTTCGGGCGAGTAGAGACCCCCTGTTTTAATCTCTTTTCGTGTCCATAGTTAATTTATTTTCATCTTACTAATTTATTCCTCCACCTCTTCTAAAATTTCACCTCTTCTAAGCATTACAATATGCTTAATTAGCATATTTACTTTGTTGTGCATCAGGCCGTCATCTTGCAACGGGCAGCGGGCAATAATGTACTCTACTTGAAAGTAATGCGAACGATTTTCGGCGAGTAAAGTAGCAAGTATACTCGCTACTTGACTTACTACGTGTTCAATGCGAACAAGCCATTACAGATATTATTCTAACGCGCGCTAATTATTCTAGTCCAATTTATGAACGTAAAAGCCGTGTTCACACATAGATTTTATCTACCAAAAAAATCTAAAAACAATTTGTACTGTAAAATAAAATGTAATATACTATGAAATAAATTTTCTGAAGATTTTATTTATTATTTTTTTTTAAATAAGGTCTAAATGTTTCGAGGTAAAAGCACGGTGTAAACACGTGATATTATTTAAGTCACCAATCTTTATCGTAAGATAAAGCACGCCGCAAGCTGCTAATAAGCTCTGGAAACAGCTTTTTAGAGTTTTCAGACAATGGCGTTAAACATGTTTACTCTGAGGGAGACCTTTTATTATGCTTAACACGATTCTCAGGAATTTCGTATAGCATCGAAATCGAAATTGAGTTTCTATACACATTGTGTTATATTCATGGTCTTGCCACTGAGAGGTTCACCCTCACCTCTCTCTTTGCTATATGTGTCATTTGTGAGAAAGAGGGAGAGGCTACAACGGAGTTTTACCAGCGATATACCTTTGAAAACATAAAATCTTTAGATGGCGCCGAAACTTAATCCCTGTTATTGTCCTGCCGCTGAGATCTTCGTTGGGACCTCTCATTCTGTTACATCCCTTGTTTATGAGAAAGAGAGAGACGTTACAACGGAGCTCTCCGTCGTTTTATTATTATCCATAGAAGCTCCCGTGGGATAGATATTTTTTACAGCCCAATAAATCTCCGGACGTGATTCATTCGGATTGAACTCATAGTGCTGCGTGTCTATGAATCAGGATTTTTTTATAAGTGCATTCCGGTTCTTACCTTTTCGTAGAGTTCGTCTAAACTTCCCAAGGACTCTTCGAACACTCCAATGGACTTAAAGTCGAGCTTAACTCCCTTCATTGTGGCATTGGGAACAAGATTCGCTTCATTGATCGTGTGAAGGAATTGCTGGAGACTGATGTCAGACGTAATGCTAGGCGGGTGGCCCATGACAGGCTGCAGGGTCTGGGTAGGGTCGTCTATTAGGGTTCCCATTACTACGTCGGCTTCAATCATCATTATGTCTCCTGTTGGAAAGGAATTATATTATCAAAATCGGGATGACCATTTCAACAAATCATCATTGCGTGTCGGATGAAATTCTTGGAAATTAAATTTTATTCGATGGAAATTATATGGAAGCACTTGCACGAGAGCTTTCGTGACTCCAGGATGTGAACACATATTATCTTAATTTATTATTTTATAATCTCTTCAGAAATTTTATAAAGTAGAGAACCTTAAATCAGAAAAGTTCTTTTTAATAGAAAAAACATTGTTAATTTTTTAACAAATGTTAATCTTCTGTATTTTTGGAGTAATTTGTACAAGCAGAATGGCTAAGTATTTTAAAGATTTTTAAGAAATATACTATTTAGTCTCGTATTCTTTCCAGCTTTGAGATGATGTTTCACAAAAAAACATGCTTTAAAAAGTTTAAAAGATATTATTTTCGTTACACAATTTATTTGTTTTATAATGAATATATTCAATTCTTATTTATTATTTTTTTTATATTTTTTACATTGTCTCCAGACAGGAGACCCTGAGGAAAATAATTTCCTTCAGGGCCTAAAACTTCTTCGGGGATGCTGTGTGGAAGGTCTTTTAAAGGAAAGAAATGAGAGGATGTTCTGAAGGTAATCAGACTCGGAAATAAGTATAATTCAATCGATGTTTATCGCCATCAGTCAGAGTCCAAATTGAAATCCAGCCTGCTAGAATATTTTCAATAGAACTATAAATAAGCACTGTTATTTGTGAATCCTTATAGTTGTGTTCTGAAAAACACCCATCATATAGGGCGTAATGGAGGTTAGTAGTTAATTCATAACTTATAAATAAACTTTTAACAAACCATTCGTATCTAACGTTGTAATAATAACAACAAAATTACTTTTTAAAAATTATACTTTGATTAATATTTTAATTTGGTTATAATAAGTTGCTCTGTTATATTATACTATCGAACTCATTTGTCTTTTCCGTGAACCTAACTATCTGACATTACTTGTTTAAACCTGAAATGCTCCATGGTAACAGTATACATTATTTTGTTCTCTGAAATTGAATTCTGTGCAGAAGTTCTGACGATAATATAATTTGATCAAAATTGAATCGCTTTGAATATTAAGTTTTGTGCTGTGCACGTCGGTAGCGTGTATGTTATTTTTGTTTTAAATCAACTTCGCTATATATTAAGCACATACAAATTATATATCAAGAACCCACACATTATTATTGTTTGTTATATACGTATTATGCTAATTGCAGTTCAAAATCTTATTATTTCTATCTCTCTTATTGAATAACGTTATACTTTTTACCTACCATCTTTACTTCTATGTACCATGTGTAATATATATTTATGTTATCTTTGTCATTTAAACACACTTGTATGCACTAAATCTAAAAAATGTAACTATGTTTGTAAAAGCCCATAAGGGCGTTAATGATTAATAAAATAAATAAAAAAGGTGTGGATAGGAATCTGGGGTTCAATGTGTTCAAGAGTGATGAACGTACGAATCCAACCCTCCCACTGTGGTGCAAGGCCACGGATTGAGAGTCCGGCTCAAAGGTCTCCCTCAACCAGTCTCTCCCGATCCGGCCTGCCACACAGTAGGTGGGCAAACGCGTCTGCTGCAAAGACCTAGACAAATCTCATCCCATGAACCCGGCCACCTCTGCTAAGTCACAAAAAGGGAGCGATCGACTTGGGCTGACCCCTGTCAGGGTTGTTGGATGTCCGATAAATGTTCCCGGGGTGGCGGTACCCGAATAAGTCTCTAAAATTGAAAAAGTATGCTTCTTATTATTACATAATTGTGTTTTCATTTGAATGATTCTCATTGAATCGTCCGCCATATCACGGGAACATCTTATAAAATAAATAATTAAAATATTACAAAATGATAACGAAATTAATGCCTCAATGCCACTGCTATCAATTAATTAAATGTGGGTTATTTTTACCTGCTTGGATACAAATTTACCAATTAGTCTCTAATAAAATAAACAGACGCTGCAAATCAAGTTTTTCGGAAAGCGGTACACCCTGTACAAACATTACTGGTTTCTTGTGGGCCAAGTTCAACAACCGACACCTATTTTACCTGAAGTATGCATATCATAAAAAGTACAACTGTATTAACAGGTCTCATCAAAAGAGAGATTTATTTCACTTGAATGAGTGATCACATTAATCATTCTCAACACTTGTACCTGTAAAGGGAATAATGTAGGACGCCCATTTTTAATCCTACTGGCGATTCTCTGAGATGTTGATTCACCCTGTATAGTAGGTATAATTATATTATTAGAGGGCCGACAGACTTAGCTATAAAAGATAAAAGATCATTTGGCTCGGCGTATCGCTCGCCGTACATTTCCATTGCGAATATATGGCGAGCGATATGCTGAAATAGGCCAAGCCAAATGATCTTTTATATTTTATAGCTAAGTGCGTTCGCCGTTTTATGTGTGGTGTAAGTACATAGCTACTAGCTTCTTTTACATATAATGCGATATAATAATTTTCTTGTGCGTTCGAATGAGATTTTTTTTCCAATTTGGAACTAAACATTAGCGATAAAGTTAGGGTAAAAGAGATAATTGTTGAATCTCTTAAAGAAATTTTGACCTTGAAGGGATGGAGATGTGGTCCTCCCCACTATATTACAAAACAATAAATACATGAGATAAATTATAAAGGTCGCGTGTTCAAATCGGTGCAAGCAGATTTTATTTGATTGATTTGTGTTATTTCACAATTTAATCAATTAAAATAATAAAAGGAATATTTACGGTCCGTTCCAGAGTGGAAGATATTTTCAATATAGCCCTGGTGTAATAATCATACAGAAATGAAACGTTGCTTTTAATGGCTGTAGCCGTGTTTGGTGACCAAATCTTAATAGCTGGGAACTTTCCCACCTTCCTATTTCTCATCTCCTTCCCCTCTCCACTACCTCCACTACCCAAGGTAAAAATCGTTAATAAAACATCATGAAGATGGTACACAACTACTTATTTTGTTTTGTTAACAATAATAATAGTTAAAATATTAAGAAATATAATAAATAACTGCAAAATTGAAAAAAATAAAAACAAAAAAATGTGGCAGTTTGTTTAGATTTCAGTAAATTATTTACATATAGAGAAAATGAAAATGAAAGCGAGTGGGCAATCACTTATCAGTAGTAGGCGGCTGGCGGAAGTAAAAACATTGGGGATGTATGGCGTGCGATATGCTGAAATATGCCAAAACCAAATGATCTTTTATAGCTAATCTGTTGGCCCCATAAAACAAATTACACCGGTCAAATAACGATAGTTTAATTGTTTTGCCTTTAATAATTAGCGGCTCTGGAATTTTCATTTTGCCTCCGCATTCCGCTTCCTACTAATCAGTCACCCATTGAGGGCAATAATAGTCTAGTTTATTATGCCTATCTATACCAGACGATTATTTTTATTCATATTATGATTATTTGAAATGTGCGTTCAAATAAGAGAAAAACTTTAAGATAAAAACAATATTTTTAAATTCAGATATTTTGCTATATAGATTTCAGGAAATTTTTATAATAACTGAGACGAACTCATAATAATAATCACTCTATTTCCTTTTGTATTACTGGCAGCGTTAGAAAGATATATATACACCGCGCTTTATATTTGCATCTAAAAGCTTACCATACATACACTTCCAAATAATAGTAATACAGGTATCCCAAGATAAATGTTGAATTTTGCATATTTGCGAAGGTTTTTTCAAGGTTTGTGATTTTTTTTTCTTAATTTTTTTTTAATGTAAAACGAAAAAAAGTGAAGTAGCAATGAACCATAATACGTCTGGGTAATTAAGTATGTTTTTTTAGTTTCATATAAAGTGGTATTTCTACAGTTTACAAGAATAAACAATAGATAAGCGACAAAAATTCATAAAAAAATTCCTCTGTTTTTGAAATCAGATATTAAATATTTTTTTTTATAATTGCATGTTTAACGTCCTAAAGTTAACGGAATAATGATTTGTTCATTTTTAAGGAACAATTTATTAATTCAATATATATTAAAACTTATATATTCAGAGTCAGCGTTTGTTGACCAATATGAAAATATATTTTTTAAGCAATTATATATTTCAATGGAGTTTCTTATTGTCTAGTGTCTGTGACTACGTAGAATATGCGGCATCTGCCTTTTTTCTACATTGTCTCTAAACTAATGTATTATTTTATTTTAAACTCCCAAAGACAGTATTTCTTTTTATGAAAAATTACAGTGAAAATATACTATAATATTAGTAACAAAGAACAGCAGTTAAAAAAATGTTGGTTTGTAACATAAAGTAAAATAAAGTTACATAAAAATAGATGATTTATCAATCTTCTTCAAATCAATAACAATCAACAAATAGTTTGCACAAACGGCGTTTGAAGTTTGCCAAGTTCAAATTATTCTCAAATACATCCGTATCATTAAAATATTTGTCGCCAAGACTATGTGAAAGTTGTATTGGGGAATGCAAACTATAATTGGAATGAGATGTACCTATTCAGGGTGTAACAGCACGCAGGTACCCGAAGGATTTTAACCAGCAATTCCTGAGCATATTTGAAGTAGATGTTTGCTGTCCGATGATAATTTTTTCAATTAAAAACAATAAAAATATTTTTCTATCACATGTCGCAACTGAATAGTCGGATATAAAATAGCGGCGGGTCACATCATAAGCACTCCGTTTCGTTCCAGCACACGAAACAAAGCGCGTATCGCTTGATCCCGTCGCGACATGTAGGGGTGGGATCAGTGGCGACGTGTGATTGAAAAAAAACATTTAGTAACTGCAAGTATGCTAAGGAATCGCTGGTTAAAATCCTTCGGGTACACCCTGTATAAAACGCTAATGTCTGTCTAGTCGTTCAGGTATTTGTAGATTTATTAAAAGCAGGGGACAAAAAAGTTAGATCGCTTAATTTTTGTCTCTTTTGAGATGAAATATTTAATTTATTCATTTAAGTAATAAAAATGCGTTAATTCATTAATGAATTGGAAAAGGTGTAAGGTGAAATTTTTAAATTGTTTTAAAAACACAAAAATCAAGAAGTAGCGACTGTTTCATAATGGAAGCAATGGGAAACTACAATTCTCTACATTTAAATGTAAATTGTTTTGTGAGCATCAGTTATTTTGCCTATCTACATTAGATTGAATAACTTGACATTAGTTTAAGAGGGAGATATCTTCATTTAATTTAATATCGTCGGCGAATAGCGACACATTGACATCTTTAAAGCAGTTCACTACGTCGTTTATAAAAACAAAAAATAACTAGATGACTACCTTGCGGTACGCTCCTAGTGACGGAAAATGGTTTTGATGTATATGATATAATTTTCACAAATAAGCATAAACTGCTTAACATACGAGTATTTACGCTGATTCCGAGAGCACGAAGTTTTCGGATCGGAACTTTGTGAGACACTTTATTAAAAGCTTTCGAGAAATCAGAATATGTACTTACTTGTTTATTTTTCGAAAAGATTCCAGTATATAGTTTTGAAAGAGTAATACATTTGTTTTAATTGATTTACCTCTAATACTCTAATGAACACGCGTTGTTTGTCATTTATTACCTCTATGTATAGAAAGCATTTCATCCAGAACTAGAGATTCTAAGATTTTGGGTAACAAATTGTACGCATATTGGTCGATAGTTGGACATTTTAGTCTCGTAACGCATCGATTGAATTTGATTGATTTGTTCTGTAGAAACAAAATTTCTCAGTTTTCATCTTAGCATGTCAAGTAACCACAAAATAAGACCTGTTTTTCATTCTGCTAAGCCGCTACTACTGTGCTTGTATAAAAACTTCGATATGTACATTAGTAAAGGGAGGTACCTTTGTTTTATTCCATTTGCAAAGGGTGTAGGTACTAAAAACCGATAAGGTCCGTAACAGGTAAATCCCTTGGCTGTAGACGGCCGTAAAATCGATGCAGTTTATGTGGCAAGGATAAGAAGTTAATTGGTGAATTGAATGTACATGGTGGAGAGCAATGTTTCTGTGGTTCGTTATTACTACAGTAGGCTCTCCCGAGACTCTTGACCGAGTCTGGCTTTATTAGGGATGCGGCTTAATCGGGACGATTTGAAGAATCAAAAGAAAAGTCAATGGTAATATGTAAATTAAAAATTATTTTCTTCGCTGTTGAAAATGTTGAAAATCAATAACTTTGTGTATGTTATATCAAAATTGTGATTTGATTATCTTAAAAGGTATCGGCAAATCATTAAGAGACCCTTGCTTGTAATGGTGTACTGGATAAAACAAAAAAT
The DNA here is from genome assembly GCA_936435175.1 of Glyphotaelius pellucidus. Classification (NCBI taxonomy): domain Eukaryota; kingdom Metazoa; phylum Arthropoda; class Insecta; order Trichoptera; family Limnephilidae; genus Glyphotaelius; species Glyphotaelius pellucidus. Next base: position 25,439,147 of record OW386538.1, on the reverse strand, counting down.
AAACAAATTTAATAAAGATTTTGTTTTTGGAGGAAAGAAACAACAAATATAAAAATAACATTATCGAAGTGAATCACTAATCTAAATTTAAACGGAAATTTTAAAAGGTGCTACGCACCCAGTATCTTTGGTCTACTGCTGGGTAAGAGGGAACTACGGGCGGTTGTTCGAAATTGGTTCGAAAAACTTTTTTAAAATTATCGATACTATCGGGGTGTCCTCCTTAAAATGATTTGCATGTGTACAGCTAGTTTTACCAAAGCTTATATTTGTTACGACGTATTATGGTCCATATGGACTGTTTGTTCCTAGAATGCGATTTAATACATTTAGTCTGTAAAATAATATCATTTGTAATATTCATTATTTTAGTCATTTAAGTTACGCGTAGTTTCTCCTTTTAAAATGTGCAAACAAAATATTATCTCACGGTTTCATAAATAAGGTCCAAACCTTGAATAATATGGCTGGTATCATATAAATGCATTCCCTTGCATATTTGGGACAAATTCTTTTATTATTTGTAAAGTCGGTACTTTGAATAAGTACCCTCAAATAGCACCTACTTATGTTTATGACACTCCCTAGGAGAAGTGTCTGCTGGCGGCATTTTATAACACCCTCAAGGATAAATGCACCGCCGGCGTTAGCCCTAAGTGAGCATAGTAATAAAACTTTGCAATATTTTTTAATTCATATAATGTTAAGATTTTATTAGTGGCCCTTTCGGCGACTTTCAGGAAATTGTTTTATTATTTTCCGGGTGTTAGATTTTAAAATTAGTGTGGGGACTGCTAAAATATTATTTTCTCACCATTTTTTTATGTACCATGTTTCTGTAAGATTACTTTAAATAAGAGCGAGGTTGACATGTAGAGACAGTATTGTTTTGACGGTTAAACGGGAAGGTACATGTTGTACCTTCGGAGTTATTTAATCAAACTCAAGCATGGGGGGTACATATAGGTGCCTATCTCCAGTACAGTGTTGTAATTAATCTCGATCTGAGGGGTACATGGGTGCCTGTCTTCAGTAGAGTGTTGAGAGTATTGTTGGGACGGTAAAGCGAGAAGGTACATGTTGTACCTTCGGAGTTATTTAATAAATCTCGAGCTGGGGGGTACATATAGGTGCCTATCTCCAGTAGAGTGTTGTAATCAATCTCGATCTGAGGGGTACATGGGTGCCTGTCTTCAGTAGAGTTTTGAGATATCGAGGGAAATAAAGCCTTCGATATTTGTCAGTGTGGTGTGGTCTTGGAGATCACTATTGTCACCAGTATTGTATTTTTATTTAATAAATTGTGTTAAAGAATAACAAGAAGTGTTTTCCTGCAAATTCCATCGAGTTGTGCTTTCGTACCACGATAGTAAGAAACATGGACATACATATTTAGGACGCTGACAAAACTGGGCTTTATACACGGTTGAAGGAAGAGGCATATGGGTCTACTATTCGTATTTCGACCGATTTCTTACATATCTCCCTTAAACACTTGAAGTTTTTAAGCTCTTAAAAAAATATATGTTATTTTTGAAGATAATATCTAGATACGTTCCACGCCAAAACGCAAATTATATGAAATTCCCTCGATAGAAAAAAATCGCAAAGTATGCTCCGAAAATTATTTTAAACAAGTCTATTTCCATTATTTTACAAGTTATATTTGTGGAAAAATTCACAATGTTTCTTTAAATGAGACTTAAGATACGTTCCACGAGATTTTTGATCTATTTTAAACGAGTCATGTTTTATTAAGCTTTTTCGCAATTTTCGCTGCTATTCTACGACTAAACATATTAGCGCGCTCTGTCCAACACTCGTAATTACATATCTCTCCATCTTCTTCTTTTTCAGCGCTGTGCGTTTCAAGAGTGCGGCCTTGTTTAGACAAAAGAAAATGGGTCTTTGGCAACAGACTAATGTATGGTAAATGGTTTTTATCAGTTGCGTAAAATTATAAATAAAAAAATAATCATTTTTTGACGATTTAGTAGGTACCCACCGTCGCAAAATATTATTTTTCTTCTCTAATGGCAACTATCTGTATGAAATCGTAAGTATGAAAATAAAGATCTCAACTACCACAACATGGGCATTAGCCTAGTATGGTAGTTTAAAAAAATGACAAAAAACTGAAACTTTAAAAAAATTTATAAGATAAAATAAAAAAAAATTACAAAAAAAATTCAATGGGTCCCGAGGTAATTTCCATATGGATCGTTTTAAACCATAGTGTGCTAACTGACTTTTTGCAATTTCTGAGTTATAACTTGAAATGAAGGCTCCAAATCATAATCTAGCTCTGCCAGAGAGAACCGTTCAGACAAACACTGTCTTTCCCAATCACAGACGTATCCCTCTGATTGGTTCTCTCTGGCAGAGCTATATTATGATTTGGTCCCCTCATTTCAAGCTCTACCCCATAAATTTCCAAAAGTGAGTTAGTACACGAGTTTCAGACGATCCATATGGGGAACGGTTTGAAAAAAGCATCGCGTAGAACGCCCAATATATTGGAGCAGTTTTAAAGCGTTTAGGTTAACCGGGAAATCTGGAATCTTACCAATTTATCCCGATAAATCGAGCGTCTACAGTACAGGCATATTGAACAATGGAATCGATCCTGCAACCTCTGCTTCTAAAGGTGCTCCTCACTCTTTTGAACTAAAGCATATTGTTAAACTATTTGCATAGACGCACGTGACAAAACTCGGTGCGGACATATTAACCGTGAATGCTCCGAACACAATCATGTTGGTTTATTATTTAGTCACGGAAGAATGGCAACACTCAATGAATATGGAATAACGCTGTGGCGGTCACGACGATGCACTTCTTTAGAAACGGAGATCTCTTATGGAGAAATTGTATAATTATTACACCATTTCACTGCAGTTAAATAGCGGGGATGGTCAGAGGGTCACCATAATCATAGTCATAGGAAATTACAATTTTCTACATTTAAATGTAAATCGTTTTGTGAGGACCAGTTATTTAGCCTATCTACATTAGATTGAAGAACTTGACATTAGTTTAAGAAGGAGATTTCTTCATATATTTTAATATCGTTGGCCTATTGACATTTTTAAAGCAGTTCACTACGTCGTTTATAAAAACAAAAAATAAAACTGGGCCTAGATACGCTCCTAGTGACGGAAAATGGTTTTGATGTATAGATATAATTTTCACAAATAAGCTTAACATATTTACTCTGATTCCCAGAGTACGAAGTTTTCGAAACAGAACTTTGTGAGACACTTTATAACTTCATTATATCAACTTCAGAATGATGTCAGAAGCTTGAAAAAATAGCACATGCTTGCTTCTACCTAAACTAATATCTAAAATCAAACCTAAAAATTATATAAACGTATTTGAATCTCATAAAAAAGTGAGTACTTAGTCCCAACTTTTTTTGATAATAGCTCCACACAGGAGGCCCTAAGGAAAAAAAATCCCTAAGGTCCTACGTCATCTTTGCAAACGCTGTGTAGATGGACTTTTTAGGGAAAGGAAGGAGAGGAATTATTCTGGTAATTAATCTGGGTGTCTATGTGTCCATGGAACTATGAATCTATCCCTTCCACCGCGTAATAAACTAAAATATTAAAAAAGGGATCCTGGGTTCGATTCTAATTTGCGACCATTACCGTTTTATTTCTTATGTTTTTTTTCTGCTTCATCTCACATTTAGATTTATTCGTATTGTCTTCTCCTGCAATGTTCAAACATTGCATTGACCTAACATAACCTTCAAAATAAGTACCTACCAATAACTACAATTTGACAGGCGGATATGGGTACCGCTGAACCATTTATTGGATAACCAACACCCCTGACATAGATCACCCCAAGTGGTTCGCTACGTTTGGTGACTTAGCAGGGGTGCTCGGGTTCATGAGGTGAGGTTTGTCTAGGTCTTGGCGACGGATGTGTCTGCTCACTAACTGCGTGGATCGGGAGAGACTGGTTGAGGGAGATCGTTCGACATCTCCAGCCAGACTCTCTCGATTCATCACCTTGCACCGCAGTGGGAGGGATGGATTCACGAGTCCGTCACTTCTAGACATACTGACCCCCAGACTTCTACCCACTCCTTGTACCTTTTTCCTTCCCAGAAGTTCATCTCCTTCCTTTCCCTTCACACGGCATACCTAAAGATGACACAGGCCCTGAGGGATTTTTTTTCCTCAGGGCCTCCTGTGTGGAGCAAACGTAAAAAAAATAAATTATTATTATTATCTTTTGAACTGTTTCTGTAGTCCTAATATTATAAATACATCAGCCCTGGATAATTTGCAGACCGTTGCGTGGACCCAACGTTGTTATTTTAGTGGTGGGCTGGTGATGAGATGGCCCCGCGAGATAGCGATCGCTTATTTCAGTCGTTAATTTTACGGTCAAATTCTTTTCTTACAAAATTTCAACCGGAATAACGGTCAACGGAGAAACCGGGACTTAAATTTCAAAAGCTGTAAGTTTAAGAGCGTGTGATACAGGGGATTAATGCTGTCAGAAAGCTCGTAAATATTAAATAAACTAATGATCATTTAATTGAAAAATATTGTCTGGACCGTAATAATAATTACCTAAAGCTTAGATCATCTCTGATATAAATGCGCCAATTAAGTTCCTTTGCAAGTAACACAAGCACCATAGGCGTAATTAAGACAATTGAAGTATAAATAAAACAATCCTTAATTACTCTTCTCGGGGAATACCGCTCTATGCACTCTCGCCTGCGCCATTTCAAATTGTTTATTTTATTTATTGATCTGCGTCTGCGTCGGACCACGCGATAGTAGGAGGGGTGATGAGGGGGAGGTAGTAAGAGTGTAAGAATGTGCATAATGAGGGAGAAGAGGAACATGTTTAATATTGGGCTATTCGATAATTCTATTTGTTTATTGGGGTGGGTTCAGGGTGAACCGAAACGGGTTGGTTTATTTATTTGTTCAAATTCTCAATAAGGGGTGTCCAAACAAAGTTATTTAATTCAAATTATACGTAAGTGTAACCACAAAGTGATTAATTACTACCGTGAAAGTTTTAATATTTATAAAATGTCTCTATAAATAGCCTCTAAACCAGAGGTTTCCAAACTTTTTTTTCTCGTGGACCACTTTCAAAATTTTACTGGTTTGGGTGTACCCCCTGCTGCAACATTTCAACCATATTCCCAAAACTCGACACGCGTTGTACTGAATATTGAATATAACGCTGGAGTTGTGGTCTGTCACAACGGGGGGGGGAGGTAATGTGATATAAGACGGGGGGCGGGATGGGATATGGGCCTGGGATGGGTCTCAATATGATCATTTTTCACCGAAATACTAATGTACTATCTGCCTACATTAACAGGTAAAGCCAAGCCAACATTTTTGTTCCTTACTATCGAAACCAGATAAATTTTCGTGGACCCCCACTTACAACTTGTGGACCCCCATTTTTTTATCACGCCAACGTGGTCCCCCGTCGAGTCTCCCGTGGACCCCTGGGTGTCCACCTGGACCACTTTGGGAATCACTGCTCTAAACTAATGTTTTTAAAAAGATGTTAAATTTCAAATAAAAACATGACATTGAAGAAGAAGATAACACAAATAATCTAAATGAAAATATGAAAGAAAACAAGACACAGAAAACAGAAAAAAACAATGGTCGCAACTGGGACTCGAACCCAGACCTCTCGTCTAACCGGGACGTGCGCGTTTTTCCAATTTCGCTATTGCCACCTTCTGTCAAACCGTCATATTTGTCAATCTCATATTTCAAATATTTAGAATCATTAATATTATCTCCAACTAGTTCTTTTTTCCATATTATAGGCAACTACTCTTTTTATTGGAAACAATCATTCTAAGAATTGGTTTGTAACCTGAATAGCGTCTCGGATAAATGTATCCGAATTTATTCAAATGAGAGTTTTTCTCGTAAAAAAATTGAATATTCATTTAGACTTTCATAAAGTCAATAGTTCCATATGAGGCCTATCGATGCCATTATGTATGGAATATAATATCGTTCACATGTCCACCGCGGCATCTCTGGTTGGCGCGCATCCCAAATGTCCAATTTTTCTTGACTCTGGCGCATAAATCAGGCTGAATTTGACCGATGGCATGGGTTATGTTGGCTTTGAGGGCCGCTGTGGTTTGTGACTTGTACGCATAGACCTGCGACCTAAGTAAACACCAAAAAAAATTCTAACGGGGTCAAATTGCCCGATCTCGGCGACCAGTTCACATCACCTCCACGTGAGATTTTATCATTAAATAATTTTAGACAATTAATTAAATCTTGAACAATTTTATCATTTGCACGCTATATCCGTCCAAGGTGATTTGGCAAAACAGAGTGAATAAATAAGCCAAATTGACAGATGATGTTGCTTCAACAATATGGCCGCTATCAACTGTCAAAGTTCAGTGGTCCCCATTGGAAGACCCTATAGTTAGAATCGGCTTTTAATAATAATTTTAAATTGATGCGTTGAGTGTACCTAGGCGGAGAGAAGGTATTCATGTGAGGTGTTCTTAAAAAGTCAGTTAAAAATTTATTATTAAGCAGAATTAAATTTACAGTATACACGCAGGTACGCACTTCGCGCATCCGTGAAACCTTTTTCACATACACATTGCAACACGCGTTCAAATCAATATTCTTGCGTCATAAGACTTTGCTGTACCTACAATCTACATTTACTTCTAAAGAAGTTTAATAAAAATAAAATATGTACAAAAATGTGTCCGTGTTTTGAACACATAATTGTGCTAACACTTCAAAAATATTCAAATACGTTATTGCATAATCGGTAAATAAGGAAATTTAATTATTAAAAAAATATTGTCTATTTATAAGAAAACACCAAGGAATAATTATTATTGTTTTATGTGAATATCGCGCAAGAGTCCCAACTGCTCCCAAGTGAGACTATGGCATCCCCGATTGGGGTTTGTCGTGTGGTTGAAGGTAGTGGGGGGAGGAACTGGGGAAGAAGAAGGTGGGGAAGTACCTGGCTCTTCAGATCAGGTCACCAAACACGGCTAAAGCCAATTCAAGCGACGTTTCAATTCTGAATGGTGGTCTTACGCCAAGGCGATACTGAGAGAATCTTCCACTCTGTCGCAAATATTGGTATTTTTAATTATCAAAATATGAAATAATACAATACCTAATTTATTTGCGCACGCCGAGATTTGAACCCGCGACCTACAGATTGTTAGTCGAGAGCCTTACCCCTCGACCACGGAGGCCGTCATTATTGATTTGATATACCTATACTATATTCTATATTACTAACCTAAAACAGAAAATACATTACAATTGCACATACGCTATAATAATATTATAATAATATTAACTGTAAAAAAGAAAGTCTTTTGATGTGTCATACCAAAAACTCTTGAACGGCGAGCTCTGATATCATGAAATTTATTTATTTAACACCATAAAAAGGCTTTTACATTAGGATTCATCCATTAGTTACGTGAACTGTTTTATTTTTTATTTAGACCCCCCCCTTGGTGAGATTAAGTGAGATACCACTCACGTGAGACTTACACCACACTTATTGAATTACTATAGAAAATAGCCATCAGATTTTTTCAGTCGGCGAAATGGGACACTTCAAAAGAAGTGAAACAATTTTTTTTTGGTTTTGTGAGATTTTACTGGACCAATATCTATTAATAAATTAGCATTGTTATTGGCAAATCGTTGAGTTACAGGTAGATATTGGCTTTTAAATAAAGTAATTTAGTATTGTAATTATTGTTGCAATCAAAATTATATTTGCTTGAAGTGGTTTTGAAAGGTAGCTTTCTTAATTCAGGGCTGTCAGTTAGATAATAATTTTGGTAGAAAAATAATAATTTTTAATAAGATAAAACATTTATTAGTTAACACCTCCTGACTGATAATTAATATAAGTGAACTCACTGAAGTGAGTCGTTTAAAATCCGAAGTAAAATATGATATAATAGCCATGCAGGAGAATTGTATCATGCCTAACATTGATTATTATGATTGAGATATGCTATTATAGTCTTCTTATAACTTTATTCCATGCAGTGGAATACATCTACTACTTCTGAGAAAGCATTGCTAACTGCATGCAATCTAGGCATAAGCCAGTATCTAAATGAATCAGTCCTGATATTGTTGTTATAATTAAAAGATTTTTGGATCGCGTAGTTCTTGTAGATATGTGGAAGGTGATTAAGTAATTAGGCTTAATAAATCAGAACGTCTATACTACCATTAACAATTTAAAAAATAAAAGTCAAGTCGGAACTAAGTCTTCTATCTGAGAGTTTTAGTGAGTTTAATTATTGCATTAAGTGATTGGAATATATATTTTTAATGAATTTATAATTAATGAATTTTAGGAATGTATGCTGAAGTTTTTCAATGAAATCGGAATGAATTTTGAAGTGAGGGGACCAAATAGAAGAATTATATTCGACTTGACTTCGAACTAGAGAGAAATACAGGATTTTTAATGTTGCAATAAATTGCCCTACAACTATTTCTCTCTGGAATTTTTGAGTCAAAGCAACTGTTTTCAGCTCGCAACGTTATTTTTATCATGATCCATTGACATTTGAAATATCCAATAAACACTTAATTTTTCTTTTAATGAAAACAAATAACTTTGTGTACATCACTATTTTATTAACAATATCAACATGTTTTGAAAACTACGTTTTCTTTGTCAGGATAATAACTTATTATACTTATTAAGAAAACATAGTTTTCGAAACATGTTGATATTGTTAATTAAATAGTGGTGTACACAAAGTTATTTGTTTTCATTAAATTAATAATAACGCCACAAAGTGAATTTGCGAATTTTGAAGAAATAAACTAAATTTTTCAATTAGAAAAAAACGTTACTGAATCATGGGCACAGCTGGGTAGTAACTAGCAGCAATTTTATTAAAAGGGCGATATAAAAAGTCTTATATTTATTGCCGGTACGCTCCTGTCTCCAGTCTATAAACTCACCGGGAAATAACCCGGAATGTGGACTAAATAAATATCCTAAGAATACAGAAGTTTTGCATTAGCGCTGTAGTGTGCATTCAAATTTCGAATACACCTGTTTCTACAATCTGAGAACTTCTATTCAAAATTCTGAATTCAAACTAGATAACGATTATTCAAATTTTCAACATATCATCGAAATATTATCAGTCGGATCAGAGGACTAGAAAAATTCTGAATTCAAAACAGATGCTGATGATTCATACCATTCACTAAAAATTAGGAGAGTCCATTTGGGAGATCAGCGTTAATAATTCTAAATTCAAAAATTCATGATAATTCATACCGTTCAATACAAAACAGAAATATCCCCTGTCCATTCCGGATATCAGTGCTAATAATTCTAAATTCAAATTAGATCTCGATAATTCATACCATTCAATTCAAAATGGGGTTCAATACAAAATAGAGATATTCCCTATCCATTCCGGAGTAATTCTAAATTCAAATTAGATCATGAAAATGCATACCTTTCAGTACTTTATCGAGATATTCCTTATCGTTCACCGCATGAGCCCATGTTACACTGGTCAGGTTTCCCTTGATGTTTGGAAAGAAGTCGATAGTGTTGGGCGGAGCTCGAAAGTCCGCATCTCCTCGACCTATAAATTGAATAATTTTTGATACATTCATAAACCGGTACTTACGAATAAAAAGCATAATTATTACCTGCTTGTCAGTCAGATATTATCTCGAAGAAGAAAATAAAACACAACTAAAAATGCACGAATAAACAACCCAACACGTCAACAAATTTTTGTGACAGCCCAAATACGAGACACGAGAAGTCTTTTGTGTCAGTAGAAATAATTGGAGAAAGATTGTATTATATAATTGTAATGTGTTATTTCCTTATGTTTGCAGTTCATTTGTTTTTTCTTCTTCTTTCGAATAATTTTATTTTTTTATAGTTTATGCTAAACTATTTGTACTCAAGCGAAAATGTATAGTTCGAATCACTAATGGCACTTGGCAAGTAATTTAGTCGAGTAGCGAGTAACTCGCTACTTGACTGACCGAAAAGCGTTCGCATTACGGTCAAGTAGAGTAAATTAGTGAGCGGCGCGTTGCAAAATGACAAAGAAAATACGCTAATGAAGGTGATTGTAATGCTTATTTTAGGAGATGTGGATGAATAAATTAGTGAGATGAAAATAAATAAATTTATTATGGACACGAAAAGAGATTAAAAGCATCAAAAGTAAAGAATTTTAGAGTAGCATCTTAGCTCCAACGGGACGACATATCTGCTTCTACTAATGAACAAATGAACTCTACTAAAACGATGGGTTCGCGCATATCTGTGCGCAGGGATGCATGGTGGGGGGCGCTACTCGCTAGAAAAAATAGAATGAAATGGATCGACTCTACTAAAGAGCTGACTAAACTACTCTACTAAAATTGTGGTGTTCGGACGCGTTTAGTTACTAATGTACTCGCAACTCGACTAAATTACTTGCCCAACGGGTCTTAAAAGATAAATATGATATTTTGTAAAGCTGTTCCTTAACCAGAATGTTCCTTGGATATTCCTTGAGAGAGATAGCATCTCTTTCTATCCCATTTCCGCTTCACTTCTCCTCTTAACTTTTGCCAATGTTCAAATATTGTCCCATTTCACGGGGATCGAATTACTTTCTCCGTGAACGCAACCACTACCGCCAACAGCTAGGCGAATGCACGCGGCTCCATTTTCTTCAATAATTGACATGAAGTTTGCCAACACTTCAACTAGTTCATCGAAGGAGAGGCCCGGTACAAAAGGTACTAATAGGCCAGTTCAGCACTTTCCGTCCCGGGAATTCTTTCTACCCCGACATTCCTTTCGTCCGAGGGGCAGACCTCCAAAGAATACCCCGGAGGAGGAATAGTAAGAAGCGACCGATGCGGAGGCAGACCTCTAACCAGCGTTTAGAGAGGGGCGCATGACTGGAGGCAACCCAATTTCGGGCGGGGCAATTGCTAGATTACAAGATCATTTAGGCAGTTCTAAATAATGTTCCCAAAGTTGTTCTAAAAATAATAGGGAAACAGAATCCCCTTCTTTACAAAGCCCTTATTATTAGTGACCGACCGAAGGTTCGGTTTCGGCAAGTTTCGGCAAAAAAATCTAGTTTCGGCATCGGTTTCAAAATCTCCGAACCTTCAGCCGCACCGAAACTCTGCGTTCGTGAATTCGGCTGACTTCGGGTGAGTTTGTGGCTCATTTATCACCCGCCATCATCATCATCGTCACCAAGAAGAAGTTAACATGTTTTATCAAAAAAACATTTTTTTTCTTCACATACTTATTTGTTTCCACATACAATTAGGTATTGTTTTAATTTCATTTAACACGCATTTAATAAAAAATTTGTGATTGTAAACACAATTAAAATAATACTCAATTAATGAGAACCTTCCTTTATAATGTAAGTGTTGATTATTGACAAATTTTTGTTCCAGGAAGTACTTAAAATGTTTTGTAATTTTTTTATAATTTTTGTTTGTTTTGTACCAGTAATATAAAAAAAATATGATCTCACAACTTCAATTAATGTTTTTTTTTATTTCATTTAACACGTGTTAACTGAATAAGTATAAAAAATAAGCCGAATTTCATTAAACATTAGATTTTTCTAAAGTCTAAAAAAGTTTCGGTTTCGGTTTCGGTTTCGGCCGAAACGGCCGAAGAATCGGTTTCGGTAGAAAGTTCTGTTTTGGTCGGGCACTACTTATATTAAGTCCAACTGCCCCAATCTTAAAAAGATTTGTAACAAAACTCCTCCGGCAATGATAAAAGTAATAGAAATCCTCAAAAACTAAATATATTGTAGCCGGCAGTGAAAAACACTAGTTTTCTATCCCAGTTGTTCATAGTCATAAAGGTAGATAGCAGCAACAGATCAATCCTCAACCTGAAAGGTCACAATCAATTCTTAATCGTCAGAAAAATCTCCTTAATTTCCCGATTTTAACCCTCGTAAATTCTCCCGATTATCTCTAATTATAATAATGGATGATAAAATTAGCAATAGCATGCATACTTATACTCACCAGTCTCAGAGAATCACCTTCGTTTTCTGAGAATGATGTATAGAGCTACAAAGAACACTTTTTACAAATGCCATGCTTTCCCCAGGGGTTGAGCAGGGCTCCATAAGCTTCTGCCGTGGTTACCAATTGGGTTGCAAAACGTGAGAACCATTGTAAAACTAGACGATTTCCCTCTATACGAAAGTTCAAACAACATTGCATTTGTACTAAGGAACCTTGATTGGACAGTCAATTTAGAAAAATTCGTCAGCAAACCAACAAGTACCGTGGAGTATTAGGGTGTAGCGAGATCAGAAGTCGCTAAACGAGATAAAGACCGAATACCTACAATACATTCCCTTCAAAGGCTCCAGAAAAAGAGAAAGTGGAATTTAAAGGAGGACCAGTGAATTTTGGGAAAACTGAACTTTGCATCATTTGTCACTTCAAGAGGTCGTCTTCATTGCCGAAGGATGCATTTACAAATGCAATCCATGATTAAAATCCCCATAAAACATATTATGGTAGGCACAAAATGTAAAGGTGTTCGTGCCATTACACGTCCTCGATGCCTCTCATTTCCTCTCGGCCAATGCAGCCAATCACGGGTGGGGCGTTCGAGTGGACGATATTCCGATTGCAAGGAATTGAACCAGGGAACAGCAGGGTTGGCACAGCAACTTGAAAAAGATGTTTGCTATTGTGAATGCTTTAAAATACCAGAATCAACGTTAGAGGAGTTCTACAGTTCTAATGTAGTAGGTTAGCAGAACAGTTCTCACTTATTTGAACGAAGGAGGGATGAATCCTTAGGTCTCCTTCAGCTGACCTTTCAGATTTTGTCTCTAGTAGACAAACAATATATCCCTGCAAGTTCACTACTTACCAGGACGGTACAACGGCCTTGCAAACCATTTGTCCCGAAGAACTCGTCCTCCGTAGTAGCACCTTCTACTTCCTGCAACAAAACAGATATTTCACAAATGGGGTAGACCCATTGTGGACCTGTTTGCCTCTTCGACAGCTCATGCAGCTCATCCACTTAGCTAAGTTGGTAGAGCACTGACCCGGCAAGTCATAGGTCCTGGGTACGAGTCCTAGATGTGACCTTATCTTTTTCTGATTTTTCTGTTTCAGATTTTCGATTGAGTTTCGCTTATATTGTCTTCATTAAATAAATATTACAATTTCAGGTTTTACTCATTAAATTAAAAATAGAAATAAATATTCATCCTAGACTTGCGGAAAAGTCAATAAATGTCGCATATTAAATAAAAAAAATAGATACATTTATTCAAGAAACTATCCAGATAGCATTTAATTCTGGTTGAATCTTGCAATCATGCATAAAGATAGCAACCAATAAAAATATGCGTTGCGAAAATGAAGATAATGTTGGTAGATAAGTTTTTAGATTTTCACGGCCAAAAGTATTTCCGTTATTTGTTTTTGGGGTGTTATGCCGTGTTGCGCTACCTCCTTCTTTAGCCAACTTTTCGGACAGCGTTACAGTGTCCATCATCAAGGCAGATGTGTAATTGTGTCCATGTTAGTGGTGAAATGTACAAGTACATAAGCACACAATATAATGTTGGTAGTTCTTAGTCGAAGAACTATACAGTCAAATATGACCGAATTTCAGTTGGAGTCGTTTCGGAATGTGCGGGTTTATATCGTTTTTTCTATCAATTAATTATTAATGTAATATAATATTTAAATTAGACAAATTTAGTACGACGATCAGAATCAGAAAAATTAACTTTATACCTTCTGCGCAGTTTTAACGTTATTCACAGTTTGTCAAAATACCCCATTTGATAAATTGTTCAAATTCTGTGAAACAACCCATCATTAATCAAAAACCAATATGATCAGTAATTGAATCATTTTGATAATTAGTTCTTGAAATAATTTTAAAATCCAATTCGGATGGCGTCAATTTGGAATTCAATGAACAGCCACATTTTGGTCTAAAAATCAGCGACTAAGAATTGAATGACTAAAAATAACAACGTCGTTTTTTTGTAGATCTCTCACCGTCTGTCTACAAGTCTACCAAAGGTCTGCTAACTGGGGTGCTAGATTTCTAAAATTGATGTTGCCAATTAGCTACAAAATCAGGAACTACTATACTTATTTCACGCTTTTTTAAAGTTTTTCTTTTATATATTCAAAAATATTATTGACAAAAAAAGTTTATTTATGAACAAATTCTGCTGTGCAATTATTATTACGTGTGACAGCTGTTTCGCCTTCTGAAGTCATTACAAATTATCGAATTGTGGTTGAGCCACTTACAGACGAAGCATTCTGTCAATTAAGAGGAGAAAATATTAAAAATGTAACTACAAAATTTTTAGGCTGGCAACACCAATTTAACTGTATTCTTTCAAAGCGCAGTGACACTGAATATATAGAACACTGTAATCACATTTAAAAAACATTTTGTTGTTCTTAAAGAAAAAAAAAATAAAATCGAAGAAGCAGGGTTGTTAAGGTACCAACTAAATGACATAAATTTGATTAAATTTAACATAAATTTGAATTAACCAGTAGGTGGAAAGGAAGAATCACTAATGGTAAGTTTAGTTGCACTAATTTTAGATCTGAATGAGTTAAATATATTCAGATCTAAAATTAGAGACATGATCTGAAGCCCGTGCAACGTTAGATACTTGAACTAGTATTAAATAAATGGGAACAATTTCTAAACTGTGCTTTATATTTTATTCCAATATTGTTATTCTTCACTATAAGACAAATTTGCGAAGGTATAATATACCTACATGCCATTCTAATAATGAGATCAGTTGGTATCTATATTGCAAAGAATTTTTTTTTTTCGCTTTTATGCCTTTTTAATTTTTTACAAAAATGTAGGTTACACAGCCTTACACTTACGCGATGTGTTATATTTTAGTATTGCCATTTGAACAACAGTGGCGCCCTCATGTGTTTTCTACTCTTATTCATTTATTTATTAATAAACGCCCATTTACATATGTAATAGTAAGAAATATAAGTTATTTATTGTACATAACTAAACTGCCTCAGTAACAATATTTTATATTTGTATAAAGATAAACCGAAGAGTTCACTGACTTGGTCCCTTGTAATTGTTTCCCTCCATTAGTATTCTGGGCAAAGAGGAATGCATATGGTAGTTAGTATCAGAATTTCTGCACTGAAATAAATCCTGACTTCGAGTATTACGAAGTAAAATCCAGAAGCTTATCAATTCAAGCAATACCGTACTATCAACAAATCATTTAGAATTTTATATAGAAATACCAAGTCCGTGAAAATTCTTCTGTCTGACAATTTGAGCATATTTATATCGTTTAAAATAGTGTTGTAGTTCAACATAATTGTTGGAATACCCATTTTAAAATTTAGAAAACGTAAGAATTTGTTTTGTATTCTTTCAACAGCTTGTACTATTATATATTATGATGTGGGTTCCAGACGGGAGAATTGTACTCAAGTTGACTTCTATCATAGACAAAATATAACAGTTTGATACACTTTATATTGTTAAAATTTCTAGTTAGCCTGGTTATAAATCCCAACATTTTAAAGCCCTTATTATTTCATTTGTTATCGTCATAACCAATGTTATGTGGTTAACAAATGAAAGATTTGATTGAAAAGTGATGCCTTAGTCTTTAATCTGTGTTAATGTCTCAAGAGCATCGTTATCAATGGTAATTAAAGATCACTGAATTTTTTATTCGAGAAAATCTAACTATTTGACTTTTTTTTAAAGAAAGACAAACATTACCCGAATAACCCAACAATGTTTGAAAATCTCCTACTACCACCAAAGAAAGCCGAAAATGTTGCTTGTGTTGTGATTGAGGACTTAGCCAGCCGAGGAATCGAACACGGGACGTCCGGGTGGGACCCAAACGCGATGCCCACTCAACTACTGACCGGTCAAAACAATTTGAGATATTTAAGTAAAGTCTATTTTCATTACACAAATTAACAATTTGTTGATATTATCTTGAAGAATATTGCAATGGTAATTATTTTGAATAATTCTAACAATTTTGAGGTCATCAGCAAAAAAGTAAGATAGATACATCATAAGATATTTTTGTTAGATCATTTATAAACAAGATAAATAAGGTTGGGCCAAGGTGTGAACCCTGTGGAACCCCACTTGTTGCATATTTTTTTTCTAGCAGGGAGGATTTTATTCTAACAATTTGTTGTCTTCCGGTAAGATAGCTTTCAAACCAGGCTAATATATTGCCACGTATACCAAGCTTTCCTAATTTCCAAATGAGAATTTTATGGGAAACTGTATGAAAGGCTTTACTGAAATCAGTATAAACAGAGTTTACTTGCTTTTTTTTCTTTAAAAGCATTGGTTATAAAATTTTCATAAATAATTAAGTTGGAAAGAGTACTTCTACCTGGCATAAATCCAAACTGGTGAGGTGATATTACAAATTTTATTTGTGTAAAAAGTTTGTCAAGTATTAGGCTTTCAAAGAGTTTCGGTATGGTGGATTGAATGCATATTGGTCTGTAATTACAAACATCACTTTTATCACCCTTTTTGAAAGTTGGAGACAAATAACTAATTTTCCACTTATCGGGAAGAATTCCACTGGATAAAGATGGAGTTTAAAAAGTTTGGTTAATGGAAGACCAATGTTCATTCCTTCCTATCCTCAAAAAAGCCCTCCACACAGCATGCCAGATGACATAGGCCCTGAGGGAAATTATTTTCCTCAGGGCCTCCTGTGTGGAGTAAATGTAAAAAAAATACTTTGATACATTCTTTGATAAATATTGTAGGGATATTATCCGATAGATTTGTGGATATCTAATGATTTAACTTCAGTAATTACTTAGAGAGATTTATGGTACACTGTGAAATATCAAAAGTTTCATCTTGAGTTGTTGTTGGAACAGGAGAATTATTTGAGTCTGTTGAATAAACACGTTTAAAAAAATTTACAAACAAGTTAAATATCATCAGTATTATTGCTATGGCTGCCACTTAGGTGCATAATGCTCGGGAAATCAGAATGACAAGCTGTATATTATTTCCATATAGGAACCTACAATGACAAACAATCTGCTTTTATTGATTTTTTAGTAAAATATTGTAAATTATTAAATGGTTATTAATTACCCTTTAAAGTTTTCTCATTGAAGTATTGTTTAAATTCGACTAAAGGTCGTTAAAGAAAAATGTTTCTAAATTAATAATTTGGAGGCTTCTTTTTCCCTATTTTTATGCTACCTAACTTGTAATCTATGTCCTATAATGATGAATATTTTATTGAACTAAACTTAAACATAGGTAGTAATAGAGAGCGAATTATATGTAATTATGTGTAATATAAGGATGAAACTATGTCATTTTCTTGTCATGTTCTATTCTGTCTTGTTTTTTTTTCTCTCTTTTTCTTTTCCATGTATCTGTAATCATCCATATTTGTATAAACTTGTTCGTTTTTCTTTATTTGTTTTCTATTGTTGTTTGTTTCTACTTAACCTGTCTTTTATTTTTCGTCTATGTATGTGAAACTTATATTTTTATTATCAAAATACCTATCTAAAACTGTAACTACTTCCTCCCTCTTATGAATTGTAAGTTCCTCCCGTCCTAAAATGAGTTCTGTAACTCATCGGAATTGCTCTAGCAAGAAATAAAAACAATAAAAAAAAAAATTGTTCATTTTTCAAACTAGCTTCAGGACTTTTATAATTTTTATTAATTTCCAACTGATCTAAAATATTGAGCTTACTGCCTTTATTTTGTACACGTCATTTGGCTTTTGTATAGAAAATAAATAATATTATTTTTTTCTTTAATCTTTGCAAAATCAGTTTATGGCGTCATTTTAATTAAATGAAAACAGATCACTTCGTAAAACACCACCTATTAAATAAAATTATGTACATCTTTCAAAATCAAAGATATCTTCGTCAGAATAAGATTAACATATTATCAATGATAAATAATTAATAATAAGTATAAGATTAACGTATCAATGACGAAACAAACCTTTGGTTTTGAAACATGTATATAATTTTCATTATAAGTGGTGTTTTACAAAGTGATTTGTTGACATGTAATATTATTTTTACTTTCACAGCAGATCTTATTTATACATAAACAGCCTTACTAAAAAAAAAAATCCATGAAAATTTTATTCATAATAAATGACAATGGATGTGAAAACATTATGTTCAATTAAAGTAACATAATGGCGAATTGGTAATTACAACGTAAATCAATTTAAAAAAAAATGAACTGCCTCTAAAATATCACATATCTCATCAGAAATTTTTCCCACGAATGAACGAAACAATATGGCCGCCGCGCTTCGGCAATAGAGAACTCCAGTCCAATTTTTTTTATTTTTTTTATGATTTTTTATGAATATTTATTTTTATAGTTAGTTTTAATAGTTAAAATAAATGTCAAAGTTTTAATTTTTCAAGAGCCCCCGGAAACCACCGAATCTAGTGTGACGTCATCATGACCAACCGAAGTATGAATTTAGTAGGCAACTGGAAACAGCTGATTGTCGCGCGCCATTTTGAATTTCAGCATTGGAGCGTTTTACTGGGATTATGATCGTTTTTTGTACAGTTAAGAGTTTTTGAATTTTTTAAATAATATAGATAAACTAATAGAGATACTTTATTTTTGATACTGAATTATTTAGGCCTAAATAATGTTTCAATAAAAACCAAAACTATTATACGTCCAAATCTCTAAACCAATAACACGGAATGTCGAACGGCTTGTGCCTTACATTTATTAATTTCTATACAACTTTGACCCATGTGATGCGGCGCGGTGACGTCACGACGCCAAAATCCAGCAATACCGACTTGACAAGGTGTTTTAATGACACGTTTTAAAATGGACTTTTTAATAATTTCTTAAAAACTCTACGTTAAATATTATGTAATAAAACTTATATATTCAGAATCAGCGTATATTGGTCTATAAGAACATATATTTTTAAAGCCATAATATTTTTCAGTGGAGTTCCTTATTGTACCAAATATCAATGCAGCCAACATAAAAACGTCATTATGTTATTGGTTACGTTGCAGGAACACCGTTTAACGGCCACCGAATAGGAACAAATTAAACTGTTAGTATTTTTTTTTTTTTTTTTTTTTTTTTGTTATTGTTTTTGGGGTGTTATGCCGTGTTTCGCTACCTCCTTCTTTAGCCAACGTTTCGGACAGCGTTACAGTGTCCATCATCAGGGCAGATGAGTAAATGATATTGGTGAGAGTGTTTACTTATGTGTGTCGAATCGATACCGTGCTGCCAGCTCCATTTTTCTACGAGCTGGTGTTAGAAAACATTCAGCATGTTTTTTTTTGCGTTTAGCTTTGGTGTAGCCGTCAATTACTGGATACCAAGAACTATTGAGCTTAGCTCCGTCGTCTCTGTTAATATTGATGGGGTTTTTATGGATTTCAATTGCCTCCGTAATTAGGCATGCTCTGTAAGTTTTGGGTCTTCCCAGGACTTCAGGAACAAATCCAAAGTAATGGCCGGTTTCGATTAAGTGCTCGGCGATTGCCGATTTGTCAGGGTGGCCAAGTTTACAAGCACGAAAGTGTTCCGAAATCCTTTTGGAGATCGTCCGCTCTGTCTGGCCTACATAGACCTTGTCACATCCGGAACAGCTGAGTTTATATACTCCATCTGTTTCCAGAGGAAACTTAGTCTTTGCCGACCTCAGTATTGTGGGGTTGTTTTTTATTTTCTTATAGGTGCCGGCATCGCACAGGAGGTCTTCCATCTTTTTGATGTAGTCTACCGTATTAATCACGACAGTGGCATTGCCTTTGTCGGCTGGCAGAACCAAGATTTCCTCATTGGCGCGCAATTCTTTTAGGGCCGCAAACTCTCCTTTTGTGATGTTTGGGCGGGGTATTTCTGCCCTTTTCAAAATATGGAAACCAACACATACAAATAGGTATCTCCACGCTGATTCGCATCATCACCCCGCTCAGAAGAGAGGTCTCATCCATACTTTGGTAACCCGAGCGACCAGAATATGTGAGGAGCCAAAACTCGGATTAGAACTGACCAAACTCACCGATGCACTGGAGCGTAACGGCTACCCAGCAAGGCAGACAAGGCAAATCATAAGAGCCAAATCAGCACGAAACGAAGACAGGGGTGAACAAGAGTCAAAAGGCTGCGCTTTCCTGCCTTACGTCCATAATGTAACAGACAGAATTGCCAGGCTGTTGAGAAAAGAGAACATCAAGACGGTCTTCGGAACCACGATGAAAATCCAAGACCTACTGAGGTCGGCAAAGACTAAGTTTCCTCTGGAAACAGATGGAGTATATAAACTCAGCTGTTCCGGATGTGACAAGGTCTATGTAGGCCAGACAGAGCGGACGATCTCCAAAAGGATTTCGGAACACTTTCGTGCTTGTAAACTTGGCCACCCTGACAAATCGGCAATCGCCGAGCACTTAATCGAAACCGGCCATTACTTTGGATTTGTTCCTGAAGTCCTGGGAAGACCCAAAACTTACAGAGCACGCCTAATTACGGAGGCAATTGAAATCCATAAAAACCCCATCAATATTAACAGAGACGACGGAGCTAAGCTCAATAGTTCTTGGTATCCAGTAATTGACGGCTACACCAAAGCTAAACGCAAAAAAAAAAACATGCTGAATGTTTTCTAACACCAGCTCGTAGAAAAAATGGAGCTGGCAGCACGGTATCGATTCGACACACATAAGTAAACACTCTCACCAATATCATTTACTCATCTGCCCTGATGATGGACACTGTAACGCTGTCCGAAACGTTGGCTAAAGAAGGAGGTAGCGAAACACGGCATAACACCCCAAAAACAATAACAAAAATACTTTTTGGCCGTGAAAACCTAAAAACATACCTGTTAGTATTTTTTTTTATAAATTGTATCATAATGTTGTTTAATATATAAAAGAAAAATTGAAGCCGATTTCTACAAATTAAACTAAATGGATGGTGACAATAAAATAAAATATAATAATATGCAACAACACTTCTACTTACTACAAATTTATTCGATTTAATTTTCATAAATTATTTCATGAACCGAAAATTGATAATTTTCAAATTATTCTTAACCATATCTAATCTCAACAAATAATTCATAAAATTACGTATCTTGGTACCTACCTAGATATAATTGATTTGAAACCAAGGTTGTGCATGAAAACTAAAAAAACATCGCACTAACGTTTTTACTGTGAAGTGAAGAAAAAAGGTGCAGTTTAAAGGTTATCATAATTAACTTTGAATACAGCAATTTTTGTGCATAAAATTTTTTTATCTTTTATGTAAGATTTCGGATTGCAGCTAGCAATAATTGGTGTTAAGTGCAAATATAATTTATGGGGGTTTATGCTAGAAGTGCCTTTATATCAAACATGTGATTTGTTCAGGAAATACAATTGTTTGTCGATTTCTTGGTCTAAAATATGCCGGAACATTCTTTTAGTACAAAAAATATATAAGTCACAACTTTATTAATCGCAAATTATTAATGACAAGAACTTTTATAGCATTAAAACAAACAATAGTTATAACTTTGAGTATTTTATTCAAGGTAGCAAAACTTACATATGTACTTCTAGCATTTAGCCCCAGAAATAATAAGTTGCTATATTCAAATACTTAAATTATTAAACTATATGAAGATTATTAAACCATATGTTAGTATTATATATGAAGGTTATTAAACGATATGTTACTAAACATTTATTTTAAATTAAATAAAATAAAAGGTCGATTGTAGCGATTCATTTTATCCATCACTACAAACAAGACTTAAGTGATTTGATTACTATTATGAAAGAGATAAAGCGTCAATCAGATAGCTTATCAGTAAGGAAATTATTAAACAAGGTGTTATGTTACTATATTTAGTGCCATCATTATGATAGACATTGACATTCAAATGACGTTGTCCCATTATCTTCTTCGGAGAAACTCTTTTTTTAAATAACCCAAGCATTTTTTTTTCAAACATTCTCTACTGTTTATTATTTGCATGAATGTTAGTAAGCAAGAATGTACATAATGTAAATAATCGTCTCTACTATTTACCTAGCATTGTTTGCTTCACGAATTCTTGTCTGAAACTCTGAATGCTTCTACACGGCACACAGCACACAGCAGACGAGAAATGCTACTATGTCACGAACTGTCAACTATGTCAGAAAGCAAACATGAATCAGAAATCCTTATTACGGTCGTTAAAAACACCGCTTCGCATTTAATAACCGTTCTATTTGTAGGAAATACAAGTACTAAAAGTTTTGGTATACCTTACATTAGAAAATAAAACACCTGTGACTTACTGTAGGCCGTGCACATAAATACAGTTAATATTCCAGTGAATTTGTTCATGGTTTTACAGCTTTCAGGTCACTTCTGGTCACAGCAACGTAGGCAGGTACTGCTTTGACTAGAGAAACTGTCAACTACTGACAAGCCCCGTGAACTGCAACGTTGGTAGCCGCTGTCAAATGAGTCAAATCACCGTAAGGTTGACCGTGTCATATCGATTGTCCGCTACCAACCTATTAGTCGGCTGTTTTCAAATGTCATGCCGCTATAACATTAAACAGCTGGAAAACTCGCAAATAGTGAGCTCTAGCGTTGTGAAACTTGAACAGGTTTTTATATCTGGATTTTCTAAGTTAATTAAACACGCATGCATGTCATTTTGCTGTACGCTGACATTTTTTTCTATTACAAACATTAAAAATATTTAGTTAGAAGATTAGCGCGTTTATAGTCTAGCGCATAGGTTCTCAACGTGCGCGATAACGCCCCCTTGTGAACGTTTCAGACTTTCAGGGGGGCGCTAGAAGACCAAGAGAAAATTAGAGGGCATTGAGAAGGCATAATAATTCTCAATAATAAAAATCACGTACTGACGTGTAGTATTATTATTTAGAATTGACACTACATATATAATGAATACAATAAGCAAACTGGTACCCCCCCCCTCTTCCCCGTTGTGATAAATAAAATCGTGACAATAGTACCCTTTACACACAGAGTTCGGAGCGGGACGTGCCCCGCGCCACTTCAGGCCGCCGCGCAGAAAAGTAAAGATCGAAAGTAAGATAACGGTTTTCAGCGCAGTTCACTGTGAGACTTTTCTGCGCGGCGGCCTGAAGTGGCGCGGGGCACGTCCCGCTCCGAACTCTGTGTGTAATGGGTACTAATAGCTGTTCGCGACAGATGGTAAGTAAATACAATTGGGGGGCGCAAGAAAAAAAAAATCCTCAAAGTGGGCGGTGGGCAAAAAAAGTTTGAGAAACTATGGTCTAGTCTAGCGTGTCTTGATAAGAGTTGCGTCTCGTTCTAGTAGCACAGACCCGGTAGTAAGAGTTCAAAAAGAAGAAGAGAGGGAGATATGTAAATACGAAAGCAAGGAAGAGCGTTGCGAAAATAGTGAAAATATTTAAATAAATAAATAAATTTAATAAAACACGACTCGTTTAAACAGATCAAAAACCTCTCGACAAATGTTTAAGTTGCATTTAATGATACACGGTGATTTTTTTTATTGCTATAACATGTTAAATAACAGAACAAAATGTGTTTTTTATAATTTTCGGAGCATATTTCATGATTTTTTTCTATCGATGGAATTTCATATAATCACCGTTTTGGCTCTACAAATGTACAGATATTATCTTAAAAAATAACACAAATTTTTTTAGGAGCTTAAAATCTGAAAGCGTTCAAGAGAAATATGTTATAAATCGTTAGAAGTGCGGAATGTGGAGGCTTAACACACGAAATGCTTTGCGCGTATCGCTCAAACCCATCGCGACGGTACATAACCCATGGCGGTGGGATCAGTAGCGACGTGTGATTGAAAAAGATTTTTTTTTGTTTTTTTATAGAAAAAAATATCATCGGACACCAAAATGACATCAACATTTTTTACTCCAAATATGGTATCGCTGGTTAAAATCCCACGTGGTGTTACTCCCCATATTTATATGATAAAATAATATTAAGTATAAATGTTACGTAATACAGCTATTCCTATTGCTCTGATACTGCAATCACGCCGTTAGATATTACTGAAAATGTCATCTTCATTTTCACAAGTAGACAAGTCACGAAGTAATCGTGACCTTGGGGACTAGTTCTGTGCAGCCAGTTACCTTATCTTTCCCGCTTTCTTTTCTTAGTCAGACAATCCATCAAGCTTGTTCTTGTCATCAGGACTTGTCTCTGTAACAGATAAACGGTGACATTTGATCGTGTGAATAAATAATTTATACAAAAACACCCTCGCCTTGCGTTAGATCGGTTGAGAACACTTCTTCTGTAAGTAAGATTGTCCCCTGCAGACATAAAACATTTCTAATATTGTTTTATTTCCTGGAAACAACATGGAAAAATATTGTTTTTCTATTTACTTACAGGTTTTAAATTTTAAATAAACTTGATTTGTAGTAAAACTGTGAACACAGCAGTCAAATATTAAGATAATCAAAATTACTAATTTCGATTGTGGGTGTGTCCTACGTAACCCTGGCTCAATGAACTCTGGTATTCGAATTTGCTTTGGATTTAAGCGTCATTTTCAAAATTGTAACGGATCTCCCAATAATTCAGACGGTCCCGTGATTTTTCACAGGATACGGGATATTAGAAAAATAAAAAAGGACACGAACCCAGGATCTCTCGTCTTACCGGGACAAGCTCCTCAATCAACTCATTGAGACCTCTTATTTTTAAGTCATTTTTGTCAATTTCGTTTTGTCCCAGCTGGGACCGTTGTATACCTTTTTATTTTTCTGTGTCTTGTTCTCTTCATATTTTCGTTTAGATTGTATTTGTTTTAGTATTATCTTTTTCTTTATTGATTGATTGTTATTCAAATTCTTTATTGCGTTGATTGTTATTCAAAAGTTATTATAAAGAGAGTTATGTTAATAAAAAAATACTTATATCAAATCCATATTTGGTTCAATTAAATTTGACAATTTCAGTTAATTAATGACATTCTATCGGAATAGTCTTCAGAACTTCATTGCAACAACATACGAACATTCCCAAAATGTTATTCCATTCGCATCTGGAGTCAGAGAAATTACAAAATCAAATACCAGAATTGTAAATCTGTATTTAGTCCGTTGGTTGAAAAAGTTAATATTTTGTGTAGGTATTTGTTATAACGATTTGGAGTTTTTCACATTTTTTTCCTGAATCATCTTCAGAACACGATTCTATGGACACGTTCTAAATTTTAATTGATTTTGATCCATTGACTGATGTTGAATTAAGTAGGTGATAGGTATTAATAGTTGGGATTATGCATAAATTTGCTGAAAAAACATTTGCGTTTTTCAACTTCATAAAAATTGGGTTATTCGTTCAAGAACTGCTTCTGCATTCGGAACATTTCTGAATACGTGCACCGTTCCCCGTAGACACTCGAAATTGTTTGCCTTAGTAATTATTCAAATCCTTTCATAATATTACTATAAGCCTAAACACACAATTGTGCGTGTTTGTCAAATATCTTTAGTTCTCAATTCTCGGAATACCTAATTGCTTTTATTCTTCAAGGTCCAGAAGTGGGGCGCTTATTATAATATTTTCGCTTGATAGATTTACGAAGCGGGATGTACAACATACAACAGTGCAATCAGCCATTCAAACGAATACACAGCATTTATAACTTGAATAATATGCCAAATCAACATTCGGTTTCTAATAAAGAATATTAAATAATCAATAATGGCTGAAGATTCGAGATTGCGCCTTATATAGCCCAGTCAATGAACGCATTGAACTGGAACTTGCTAGAGGAAAGCTGAATTTTTGCAGGTGGATAGTACTTTTTATGTGGAGTATTTTCCAAAAAAGTCCCCACCCCTCCCCCGCTTGCTTCCTCCCCTGTCCCCTCCCAAACTTTACAATTTTAGAGTTCTACAAAATCCATTATAACTCTTAAACCATAATATGCATCTGAAAAAAAATTTCTCCGTTAAACTTCTTAGAAAGCTGTGTAAAAATAAGTTACATGTTTGTTTTTGTTATCTATTACTGTTTGGCAAATAATAATGACATTGTTGCAAAAATAATTTTTTTTTTCGTAAAATTTTGATTTAAAGGTAAATATTTTTTTATCTGGGGGGACACGCAAAAATATTTTATATAATTTATTTGCCAAATTCAATAAGCTTTAAAACGATGTATAATATTGCTTACCTTTATTCTTAATACTGGTCAAAATCCGATTCTATAGCAGGGCGGCATGGCGAGCTTGGCGGTCGGGCCTAGCCCGCTGTGCTTGCAGATGACCGATTTGAGCTTAGGTAGGTATTTATAGTTTTAAATTGAAACACCGAGTACTTTTTAATTGATTCACGATATAAAAACGCTTTAACACTAAACTGTATAGTAATAGTAGTAATGGAGGCTTTCTTACCTTTCTTTAAAAAAACGTCTTCAAATAAAGGTAGATGCGAAGCTAGTTCAAACTCAAAGTAGGATTTGAGCTTTGCAGGACTGTCACATA
The DNA here is from genome assembly GCA_936435175.1 of Glyphotaelius pellucidus. Classification (NCBI taxonomy): domain Eukaryota; kingdom Metazoa; phylum Arthropoda; class Insecta; order Trichoptera; family Limnephilidae; genus Glyphotaelius; species Glyphotaelius pellucidus. The sequence continues at coordinate 25,412,512 of OW386538.1, read as the reverse complement.
CGCATAATATTCTATAGAATATCTGATTAGGGTTGATTATAAATTCTTTGTTTCTAACTTTGTTAGATTTATTACTGGCTTGGATTACAATCATATCCGATCTGTGTAGTTTTACTTCTGAAAAACTTTGCCTTGCCATTTTCTTCTTAGCTTTGAACCCTACCTCATAAGCATAGTTATATGTTTTAGTTGAGTCTGATACTAATCTCGAAGAAATGCAAATTAATTCACCAGACTTTCGAGCAAAAGTATTGTGTGTCACCAGTATGAATTTTGTTAAGTCTTGGTTATCCCGTAACTGGCTCTCCCTAAGCTCAACATGCTGCTCACCTTTCTTGTAACTTAAACCCAAGAAATTATGAAAAGCTTCACTGATTGAAAGGAATAATGGAGCTCCTAATAATATCCATTTACTGAGAAATCCCATACCCTTGCGTAAGTGCTCCTACTGTTTTTAATGACTTCATCAAGGATTGTTCATGTCAATGCACGTATCAGTCCAAACTCCTGAGCAAAACATATTGTTAAGTAAAAACATATTTTAAGTTTTGCTGTCCGACTTGTGGCTTTGATTGTGTTTTAAGTGTCGGTGAAATGTTTAAGATTTATTGCAACTGATTCGTCTTCACAAACTAATTCATATGACATCTTCTTGTTCACAATATTTCTTTTATTTCACGAGGAAAAAGTGTATCATGAGAGTCATTGCAAATTATTTTGACGATTGCAGCACCTGTAAGAACATAGGCTCTTGCATAAGCGTGTCCTTTTATCATGTGTATCACTGTGGGACCTCCGTACACAGTTTTCCATAAATCTTCGAGCCCACTTTCTTCCGTGATCCAATACATCCCAAATATGATATTTACAAATGAAACTTCCTAGTCGTACAATAATTTTTGAAATTTCAGATGATCCACCAGCCCCCGCTACCATTTCAATAGGTTTGAGAAAAAGCGGTTGGTCGAAGTTACAATGTCACACAATCGTTCATAAACCCGTTCCAGCTAACTTTTGAACGCACAATGCTAATTTTATGTCACTTAACCACAAATAATTGGTTGGAGATACAAAAGATAATGAATCGGCATGCTCTTTTCTGAAAGATATACATTCACTGACATCTTTGATGGTTACATCTTTCAAGCCGCTCTTTTTTCTCTTCGCGTAACAAGGTTGGAGGATATTTTCTTGATTAACGAAATTTCCATTTCATCACTGAAGACGAAGTACATCTAGACTTGTAAAATTAGAGGCTGGATTGATGCACATTGCACTTTATTCTTCCCACGGCATGAAATGTGCTTAGGCCATCAAATGTTTTTATATTAACATCGGCATTTTCGAACACAAATTGTGTGAATGTATCATCTTCGATTGTAGGAGGCCCAGCTCTTATTACAGATCTTTGGTATCTGTCACCTTCATGACACGACGAACAAATGCCCAATGACGACAATACTTCTATTAAATTCTTAGATCCGTACATTCTCTGTAGAAAACGCAAACTTGTCTGAATTGATGACAAAAAGACCTTGGCCTTGCAGATGCTATTATGGCGTGGTTAATTACTAAACGTCTTCTCGTAACATCAGGTCCATTATCATACAATCTCTTCTTGGTTACAGTTAACGTGAACAGATTCAGAGTTTCAGGAACTAAATCATCACCCCCACGACTGATTTCCGGAACATCAGGATAGCTTTCACAATCATGTAGCATTTTTTAAAATATCTTTTCTGATTATTTCTGCGGCAGCAAGTACAATTCTTAAACATTCCAGATTTGCATCCTTTTCTTTGTTTCTGTACCAGTCGCCTAGTATCTTATAACTTGAGTGAGACATGCACATGACAGTTTTTCTGCCAAAAATACACGTATAGGTACATAAAATCTTGAAAATAGTCAATTACTTGTTTTTTAGGAAATGTATATGAGTACGGAAGATCACTACAACAAATGTCTTTTAGTATTTTCCCTAATTTCTCTAATATAAACTGACATTCGTCAGTATTTTCTAAAAAACTACAGAGTTTAAGAAAATTTTTAGCTGAATTATCATATTTAGGTGTTCCTATATACTGAGTTGGTTTACTTTTACAGAACTTCTTGTAGCAAATGCCATGATAGCGAGCTTCTGCTACGACCAAATCAAGCACACCTAAAAGTTTAGATTTTATTTTTGCACCCCATTTGTCATCTATTATATTACAATGTTTCCCCTATTTCTGGTCTTAACACCAAATGTATTTGTTAACGATATTTATGAGATAGTTTAAAATCAAACGCTGTTTTTTATTATCACAAATAATACTCACAAATAGTTCTCCGTGAAATTAAATGTATTTTCTAAACGCGTTAGGAATGGCTGAGGTGTACTGGTCAATAGGCTACAATTAACAAGTACACCTTTGTACTGTAATTGTAATTTGTAAAAATTTGTACTTTGTAATTTGTAAAAGCTTTAATACTGCTAGGCTTATTATACATTTTTCTACAATCTACGTGCACAGTTGGTTACGCTACCTAAAGTGGTTAATTTAACATAATTATTATCTCTTTCAATACTAGCGTTAATTAGCATTTGTAACCCTTTCTTTACTTTAACAAAATTTCCTGGAAGGTATTTTTTTTACATAAAATACACAATAAGTTATCTTCAGACATTTTCAGTGGTTTTTTTTATTTATTAATAGTTAATTAATTTTTTCTCAATATTTTAACCTGATGAAGGAGGGAAAACGCACAAAAAACTTGATACACGGCTTGGCGCAACCACGTCAAAATATAACCACAAAACCGACACACACCTTAACCTTAAGACATATCTTTTTTTTAACATATAAGATCAAACTGACCATATTTTTTATTTTTTCGTTTGTTTCAACTTTAACTTTTCAACTTTTTGTTTACTTACTGTTTTAAGTAGCGACGCGACAAGAACGACATGTCGCTTGGCCTCGCCACTCCGTGTTAAGGCCAGCCCGCGCACGCCGTTGCGTTTGTCCACTATTTTCGATAGAAATAAAAGAGGTAAGTAAACATTGTTATGCATGGTTTTAAAGCTTATTAAATTTGACAACTTATTTGTAAAAAGTATTTTTTCATATTTTCTCAGACAAAAAAAATATTCAACTTCAAAAAATAATTTTGCAAAAAAAAAATTTTTTTAACAACAATCTCATTATTATTGGCCAAACTAATGCAGATGTTAAAAAAAGTTTTACTATAGAATTTTTAGGCAGTTTTATAAGAAATTCAACGATGAAATTTTTTTTTCTGATTTATCTTTTAGTTTACGAGATATAATCGCTTTAGTGGAACCCCACATTTTAATGTTTGGGAGGGCAAAGGGGAGGAAGCAAGTGGGGGAGGGGTAGGGACTTTTTTGGAAAATACTCCACATAAGATGTACTATCCACCTGCAAAAATTCAGCTCTCCCCTAGCATGTTCCAGTTAGGGCCTGTTTTTTGTCTAGATTGACTGGGCTAATAAATGAATGAATGCTCCGATAAAACGAACATAAAAAATGCACACTATATTCACTCAATGTTTTTCCTTTAGCTCCACACAGGAGGAGGGAAAGAGAGGAGGTTCTGGGAAGGAAAATGAAGGGTGGGTATAAATCTGGAGATCTGTGTATCCAGAAGTGACGGATGTATGATTCCATCACTCCAATTGCGGTACAAGACGACGCGACGGGTCGAGAGAGACCGGTTGGAGAGGTCAAAAGGTCTCCATCAACTAGTCTCTCGATCTGGCCCGCCACGCAGCAGGTGGGCCAAGATCCGTAAAAACATCACCCTTTGACGGATTTCGTGATTTTTAAAGTCGTATTCTCTCGAATTTGTCAAGAACAAACAATATAACTTTAGCACAGAGAAAATTGTCAATTTTGTTTTTGTTGGGCAGTATTCCAAAGGCAATTTTTTAATGAATAGTTTCAGCTTCACAATTCTATAAATTATTATAATATTCACGTGATTTTTCACGGGTCTGCCCTAGTAAATTAATATAACAAAGCCATAATGTAACAAAACATACGATACAATTGTACTACTCTAGACAGCAGTTTATGTATTGTAAGAACAATGTAATTTCAAGACTACGAACTCTTGATCTAAGGATGGGAAAGAGGTTTACGTTTAATCAGCCGGTAAACAGCGACCTAGAGTCAATACAGGAATGCTGAACAGACAGGGATCAAGGAAATGTAAGCTCTGGGGTGAACGTTCTTGCTTTTATGATATTTGTAGCCATTCCATTGTGTGAAGTGTGAAGGTCGACAGTATGAAATACAAGTCTAGAGATATACTGTAGGCAGTAAGTCCTGTTTCCCACTCTTCATTGATGATTATTCTCGCATAATATAACATTAAATTTTCCATCGGTGGACCAGTGTTGTACATAATAAATTTCGCTTTGATGGTCTTATATTATTTCGTCAAATAATTAGTTTATATAGTGAGAAAAGTTATTTGTTGAGCTAAGTGACTGGGCGTAGATTCAGTATGTGTAAATGCTAAATATGTACATAGTATTTCATTAAAATAAGCAATAAGGAAGCATTCTTAAAATATGACAGGTAAAAAAAATAGCTCTTTACCTGTCTACTCCCCGAAAAATTATTTTAAAGTAATTTAGTTTTATTCAATAGTGGCGTTTAACAATTAATAAGGGGTAGTGTTAACAAAAATCGTAAAAAATATTTTCACTGTACAGTATCTGGTAATGTTTTGATAATGCTTCGAACGGCGAAACAGCTATAGCATAAAAGCATTACGAAAACGAGCCAATAATACCACGTTATTAAATTGGATGATAATTACTTCTTCTAACTTCGCAAATATTCTTTGTGGCGTTATTATTGATATAATGAAACAAATAACTTACTAAGCACAACTATATTATTAACATTATCAAATTTTAATAATATTTAACATTTCTAACTCTAACTCTAACTTCTAACTATTTTTGTATTTTTAATAGGTACCTTCTTTTCTTTCAAAATCTATAACCTATACCTTACATCTGCCATCGAGTCAATCTTGATCAAGGTAATCTTATATGTATATTGTTGCCACCTCATCCACGGTAACAATTGTAAATGAAATTTTTGCCTCCGGTGACTTTAGATGTCTTTTATCTATTTTTTTTATTCTTAACAGTTAAACAAAAAAAATCTACAATAAAAATGCGTCTGTCTGTCTGTCTGCGTCTATATGTCGCCATTGGTCACTGAGCCAAGAAACAGGGGAAGGTGGAGGGAGAATGCGGGAAGGGAAGGGGAAGAAGGAGGGGAAGAGGAGGCAGAAGGGAAACGGGATGAATGGGAAAGGACGCAGGGAGAAACAATTTCTGTATGGAAACTCGCTAGTAAACAATTAAAAATCACCACAAAAAAACTAACGAGGATTTTTATTCCCAAATGTCCCAAAAAGGCATCGGATGATCGGGAATCCGATCCGATTGCCAAAGGGAATTTGCTTCGAAATTATGATTTTTATGGGTTTTGAGTTATGATCACACTGTCCAAACAAAAACTGCGTTGTTTTATACGTAGGTACCTAAGGCTACGCACATCGATGGTCCAGCTGATTAGTCAGTCAACTCCAAAAAAACGAAATTTGAGTTGAGTATGCAGTTATAATATCGCTTGCTGAGGATTGGTTTGTACTCCTGTATTTTTAGTTTTTTTTTAAGCTGTGAATTGAAGTAGGTATGTGTTAGTTCGTTCAAAATTCAATGAAATATGTTGTTCTTCTACTTGTAGATAGATTAATCCTTGTATTTAAAAAAAATTATAACAATAGTTTGAAATAAAGGAAACAATAATACAAGTTTTTGAAACTCAAAAACTTTTATTTTTCAATACGAGTTTTTGTGGACATAATACAAACCAATCCTCAGCAAGCGATATATCTAACCTCGGTCTGGCAAAATACTCAGATTACCCATAAACACGACCAAATCAATAATGGAGAAAAACTTGTAGTGAATTAACCAAATGTTGACGTTTTTGGGGTAACTTGTAGGATATTTAAAAATGTCATACTAATGTACCGGACCGTCATGCCTGCTGGTGATATTTTATAATAGGTATATTTAATATAAAATATATAAAACGCAGACACATGTAAATAATATTTTTTTTATGGTAAGCATTCGAATATTGCTTAAAACTTAGTATTTAGAGATATCTGACTAATCAACATACATGCGAGCCAAACAAGCAAGTTGAGCCACGAATTACGACAAAGAAACGAAGAAACCGCCGAAAGAAAACGAAGAAGCCGTACTTCGCGCCGTTCGCGGTTGCTTAGTTCCTTAGTTGTATAAGACCCCAATACGAATGATATATTATTTTAACTTAAATACTAATCACCCAACCCACGAAACACGCCACATTTCGTGTGCTTGCAGCTTTCAGTTTACAGCTTTTGGCTTCTGGCGGTCTCTGATAACGGATGGCGGCCTCTTGGACCTTTTCAATTATTATTAATCATCTTGTAGCATGTTTCTGACTCAATTTAAAACGCATCACTCTGAGTAAAATTAGATGAATGAGTAACACCGCATGGGCCATCCATTCTAACATCATTTGAACTAGCAATGGTCAAAATCACTTTAATATCGCGCTATTGAGAGGAAGTTTTCAGAATGATTGCTTCACTTTCAAATTATAACGCACCTACAAATATTATAGATCATACTAGAGCAGACCCACGATAAATCACGGGATATTATAATTCTACTTTTGAAAAAAAAAACTGAATTCATTTTCTGTTGAAATGTGATATAACTAGGTACTTAATCGTTTGTCTAATTTTTTTCAAACAGACAGTTCCAACTTTGAAAATTATACTTACATTCAAAGCAAAACCGAGTTGTACAGTTTATTGAGCCGGTGCCGCAGTGTTACAGACATATAATCGAAATTATTATTAACTAGTAAAAAAAATTTTTTAAGCCCAGATGTTTGCAGAAATTCAAATGCAACATTGTCATCAAATGCCCATTATACGCCATTTTTTTGACATTTGAAAGGTCCCCGTTAAATGCTGAATCTAGGGGTATTTCAAACGCTTGTAAGTCTTGTTGTAAGTTGGAAATAATCTACAACTCATAGTTAATACCCGGAATCGCCCGAGATATAAAAATCATTTTCTTCAAAATTCTTGAACATTTGAAAAATAATTATCAAAAATCACCAATTGGGGTATGTTGTGAGGCTGAAGGTAGTGGGGAGGGGAAGGAGATAGGGAAGAGGAAGGTGGGGAAGTACCTGGCTATTCAGATCTGGTCACTAAACACGGCTAAAGCCATTTCAAGCAACGTTTCAATTCTGAATGGTGGTCTTACACCAGGGCGATACTGATGGTATCTTCCACTCTGGAACGTGCCGCAAATATACTATATATTATTTTAAATGAATAAATTGTGAAATAACACAAATTAATCAAATAAAATTTATTTGCGCACGCCGGGTTCGAACCCGCGACCTTCGGATTGTGAGTCGAGAGTCAAATACAGTTACAGTTAAATAGATGTACGCTGGAAATAATATTACGAGCTTTAAAATATGACCTCGAAATAGAAATTGCAGATTTGAATAGCTCTTCAAATTTCACGACGCCAGATCTAACAAAATACAGCATTTTAATCATTTTTTTTAATTAATTTTAATAAACTAATTTAAATTAATTAAGTTTTGGTTGCAATAAATTGTCGTAAGTGCCCCCACCTAAAGGTGCGTTTCCATAGAAGCAAAACTGAGCAGAGTGAAACAGAGACGTGCAAAAATTGACCAATCATATTGCTCAGAAGACACATCACATCTCCGTTCCATTTATAAAAAGTAAAAGTTTTGTGGTTTTGACGGAATTTGATCATCCATTATCAATTATCAATTAACCTACGTTTTCATGAATAAATACCGCGAAACGATGAAAATGACAATTGACAAGATACTTGCTTTGACGTACAGTATTGCCAACTCTAAATATTAACATGTTTTGCTCTGGATTCTAGCGTTTTTAGTCTATTTATTATCCATGTCAGTTTATTTTTCATTGTCATTATTAAGATCGCTAAATGTATTCCGCCATAACACAGGGACATCCCTAGCATGGCGGATGAATTAACACAATTTTTTGTTCATTGTATAAACTTCTTTTAATAAATAAATAAATAAATATTTGAAAATGTATTTTGAAGCCATAAGTATTTGAAATACAAATTACAAAATACCTCAACATCAGGTGATTGAAATGCCAATTACAAAATACATTTTTAGGAAGTAATTGAAATACAAATACAAAATACGTATTTGTATTTCAAATTACAAGTAATTCAAATACTGCCCAGCCCCTGCCTGTAGCCCATTTCAAATGATCCAGTGTATTTTTGTCAAAAACCTAATAAGAAAAAAATTGATAACAAACATGAAGGAATTATAGGAACATATAGGAATTTCTCGTGAATATTTTTACGATATTAAGTAGTTTGTAGGTAGATAGGTACCTACCTACTTCGCAAATAAGAGATAATATTTAGAAACTTATTTTTTTCCAGCCAGCATTTTTATATTTTCTAAACCCACAGCTTCTTCGCTGTCGAAAGACGGTAATAAAAATTGATATAATAGAATTGGGTTATGCGGAAATCATTTCGTTTTTTTTATTCACAGCGCATCCATCAATCGCAGATAGGTAGGTAATAAGTTTAGTTCAGTGATTCCCAACGGGGACGGTACGGCGTTGGTGAGATCCAGAGGGGTGCGGTGGTGGCCTCGAGGGCAAATGGAAGGCTCCAAGGGGGCGGTGAAGGACTTATATGCGGAACAAAGGAATTTAAAAAAATACATTTTTCTTATGAATATGTTTTAGGTATATCATTGTATCTTTCAGATGAATCGTTCTATTAGTGATAATGTATTATTGATAAATTGACAGTATTTTTTGTTTGTTTTAATGGGGTTGTTTTAAAAATCCTGTGTCATCATTGGGGATGCTTTGTGAAGGGTCTTTTTGGGAAAGGAAGGAAAAGAGAGGAAATTCTGAGAAGGAAAAGGATATTAGGGATGGGTAGGAATCTGGGAGTCAGTGTGCCCAAGAGTGACACACGCATGAATCCATCCCTCTCATTGCGGTGCAAGGCGGTGTTCCGAGAGAGTACGGCTGGAGAAGTCAAAGGGATTTCCTCAACCCCTCTCTCCCGATCCGGCGTGCCATGCAGCTGGTGGGCAGATGCATCCGCCACCAAGACCTGGACAAACTTCACCCCATGAGCCCGGGCACCCCTGCTAAGTCACCAAACGTATCGAACCACTTGGGCTGTGACCTATGACAGAGGTGTCGGTTATCCAATAAATGGTTCCCGGGGCGGCGATACCCATTCCCGCCTCCGAAATTGGTAAATACCTAGATAAAAGGTTTTTTTTATCAATTTTGAAGTGCAGCATTCCCATAAATAAACTGAGAATATTGAAAATCCATCCACGTTCATCATTGCAAGTGGAAAATGTGTCTTGTGCAATACATGGGCATTAAAATAGTAGACGATCGTACCCGCAATGCCCGGGTTAAAAAAATCTATTAAAATTAAAAAAAAAAACTATTGCAAAACTAACTGGATGGTTAGTATTGTGATAGGTATACAAACATGTATATATATAACAAATTTTCGCCTGCGGCTTTTTCCGCCTACGCTATAATTTTTTTATTAGTGATGGGGGGGAGGGTCTTTGAAGAAAAATATCCTTGAAAAGTGGGCGGTGAGTCAGATATGGTTGGGAACCTCTGGTGTAGTTGATAGTGGGTGGTGCAGTCATTAACTCCGTGATTAATGGATTTGACGAACATGAAATGACTTAAACTATTAGAATTACGGCAGATCATAAAATAATAAATTTGTTATTTAACGTCTATGATATTATGTGTTGCCTGTCGCTACTTCCTGATCATGAAGGCAAACATCTCATCCTGGATTAACGCATTCTCCCACGTTACACGATTTATTTCTGCTACCAACATTATTCATATTGGACTCTTTTATGCCGGGGCATTTATTTTTAAAATGTTTAGCAATATTGTTATTACATTTTTTTTTAAATTTAGGTACGAGCACATCCAATTGTCTTTTCTAGTTACGCATGGAATATTACGAAGCAAATAAATATTAAGATGTCATGAAATAAAATAAGAGATTAGTTAAAAATTATTTCATTCATATTTTATTATTTTTTTATTGCTCAATTCAACATTTTACAAATTTATTTAAAAAAAAGATTATTATATAACTGTGTCGTGTTTTATTTTTGGGGTATTATGATGTGTAAACGCTGTTAACAACAGTCTAATAATTCCCAGAAACATTTCATTTTCAATTATTTGTATATATATATATATATATAAGTAAATATATATTTTTTTAGTTGTGATTTAGTTGAAGGTATGCTCCCATAAAAAAACTATGCTTGTGTGAGTTATTTATTTAGTTAATAAGACGATTTTATTCCTGTTGTCTGTGTTTATTTGATTTAATTTTAAATAATTGTTTAAATTTTTTTTTTTAAATATTTATACCTACATAATATTTCATTATATTTTTTTAGTTGTGATTTGAATTCGATCCCCAATACCTAATAGATTTAAAGTACTTTAATAAAACAAATATAAAACTTATCTCCACTTTAACGTATTGACCGTAACCGGTTTCAGCCTGTTAAGGCCTTCTTCAGACTGGTGGTCCATTTTGTTTTATTATAATACTAGCTTTTCACCGCGGCTTCGCTCGCATGGTATTACGGGAAATTACTGTAGCGCTTGCACTTATCAATTATCTCCCCCCCACCCCACCCCAATCCCCTCCCGCATTCCATATATTCATTCCCTTACATTCAGTTTTCAAACATCTCGCCTACCACCTAAATTTCATAATGCTATAGCTCAAAGAAAAAAAGAATTACTTATCCAATTTTGTTCATTCGTTCGGAATTTATGCGCTTACAAACATTTCGGATGTTTATTTTTATTTAAATATTTGGAAGTTCGTTAATATAATAAAAAAATACTCTATTTATCATTCAGTCTTTATAATCGTTACGAATTATATTTTTAATATAGGAACTCAAATCTGACATTTATTCCAAGCATGTCCAAAAAAAAAACGAATTCTAATATTTGAATTTTCTGCAGTAGTAGCTGACCAGTAGACTGAGTACCTACCAGCATAGAGCCCAAAAATATATCAACATTGTTTCCGTGGAAAAGATTTTTTTCTGACGTTAGCAAAAACTCGCTTTTGTTAGCGACAGAAAACGTATAACAAATATAATATATTAATATTTACAATTTCATAACGCCAGAGCTTACCATCATATACAACCTGTAGTCTGCGCATATAATTTAGCTTTATATTGGTGAAAGAATTATTAAAGTCTTTATATTGTGTTATGCGTGAAAAGGTCATAAACAAACTCGAGCAGTTTCGCATTTATAATATTAGTATGGAGTATGGATATGGATATCATAATGGAATTCCACCATGAATTGTCAGTTTCAAAAACATAAATATTAAGGCCATTAAGTATTAGTAATCTAAGGTTTTCTGGAAATTTAGGATTGTTGTTTTTATTGTTTCTTTTCACATGACGGAATCTGTAAAATGCATTTTTGCCTGAGATTTGTTTCGTTTCTTGTCATACAAATTTCACCTAACCCGTTCGTATTACCGTGGTATTATCTTATTCTGCGATTATGAGTAAGGCGGATTATCTTTGAGCACTTGCTGGCTGCAGACGGGTGTTCCAAAATTTGTTCCAGCTTATATAAATGGTTGTATCTTCCTTACTGTCACAGTAAGATATATGATCTAAACCAGTGATTCCCAAAGTGGTGACCCCAGGGGTCCACGGGAAAATCGACAGGGGTCTGCGTTGGCGTGATAAAAAAAATGGGGGTTCACAAGTTGTAAGTGGGGATCCACGAAAATGTATCTGGTTTCGATAGTAAAGAACAAAAATGTTGGCTTGGCTTTACCTATCAATATAGGCAAATAATCACTATTCTAAAAAATTAAGGGAGCAAAAAAACTCTTCGGTGATTTTTGACATTATTTTTATACAAAAATACATTTTTGTATTTCGGTGAAAAATCGTCGTATTGAGACTTTAAAAAAAGCATTTTAAAGCTATAATATGCGGAAATATGAGGAAATATGTTAGAAATGTAGCAGCAGGGGGTCCACCGACGCCAGTAAAATTTTGAAAGTGCTAGACGAGAAAAAAGGTTTGGGAGCCTCTGATCTTAATGGTGGCGGTGTTAGAAAGGGAAAACTCCACGCTTTATATTCAAATCTAGAATTTAACCACAGAAAAATTTAATTGTGCATCTCTATGAAACCAAAGTTTCCGATAGCAATTTGAGAAGAATGTATAAAATTTCGAGAATTTTTTATTCATTATTTTTTTTTTTGAAACGACGAAAACACGAGATGATAATAACGTCAATACAATGGCCTAATAAAATATGTTTGTTTTTCTTTTTTTCAATAACATTTGTAAACGTATTTCATTACCCTTCTTTTTTTATTCTTTTTTTTTCGAATTTTTAAAAATGATTTTTAAGAATGATTTTTTGTTAAAATGATTTGTCTGTAGCTTTTATGTATGATCACAGCACATTTTTCTAAAATAGTACCTAATTTGTCGATGAGCAGCTCTTACGGCGACGGTGCGGTGGTTTTTCGAACTTCCAACCACTATGAACTATTAGGCAATTTTAAAAGGACTATTATTATTATAAATTTGTACAATAAAATGGGCACGCGACAGCGGTGAGGGGCACCGCGGCAGGTTTTGTGAGTTGTTTGGCGTCGAAAGGCTCGCCAGACCGATGGGTACACTCGGTACCCTCAAATTATTTTTTTTTATCATCCTCACTTATTTTTTAAAAATATGGTATTCTTAGTTTTTAAAACCATAATGAAATAAAAATAATAAAGAAGATATTGAAAATAATTTTAAAATGGTAAAAAAACTTTAAAAAATCGTACACAAAAACCTGCGAGGCTGCTGGTCGGCAGACCAAGAAATTCTTCAATGGGATGATCTAGACTACAGTTATTCGTTGGTTTCATTAGTGTACTCGATGACGTAAAATTTACTATTTTTTATCCCACTGACGCCGGCTGCCTGCGAACGTGCCAGGCTGCCGGTTGGCAGACCTGCTTTTTTTTCATTTACTAATCGACCTTTATCATATGCAATCATTCCCGTTCGTGTACTCGATGACGTAATTTTTTCGAAAAAAATCGCTCACTATTGTCATGACTACGCGGCTCCTGCCAAGAGGCGCACCGGCAGACCAGCTTTTTTAAGGCTTTCTAAATGTCCATTATCACTACAAAGTAGTTTCATCCGTGTACTCGATGACGTAGGGTTTACCTCGTACGTCTCCTAGACTACGCTGTCTGTACTCTTCAATCTTTTAAACTACGCAACGGATTTTCATGCGGTTTACACCAATAGATAGAGTGATTCAAAAGGGAATTCAAAGATTCAATTCAGGCGGCGGGCAGCGAGCTGCCAAGCGGGCGTTGTGGATTTGATATGTATGCAATTTAACAGATGGCGTTGGTCATAAAGGTTGGGTAATGGCGTTGTGTTTCGTTCGAAACAGCAACGGGTGGGCGGGTCTGCAAGATTTTTACTAATTACTACTGCTTCTGTGAAGGCTGTAATTATGCACACGGACTGAACAGCCCGATTTGAAAAAAAAATTATTTCGACTCTTGGGTCTTCAGACAGATCGATGTATCTACGATTTTTTTAATTCCAAAAATTTTATAATTACCATAAGTTACTGTACAAATAATATTATTTTCCTTTTAAGAAAATTGACACTTACTTAATTGTTATCAATTAACTCAATTTTAAATCCACGTTTTTGAAGTGAAAACTTAGCACCGTTACGATTTACCTAAAACTCTATGAAACGGAAACGAGCGACACTAAAAAGAGACAAACACATACATCCCTAGGATTTAGCCTGCGAATGAATGAGATAGCAATAAAATGTTTCTTTAATTCACGGGTAGGTACTCGGTTCCAATATAATACGATAAATCCATAGTCCCACGCAAGTCTTCTTCAAACCACTCCAAAATCAACAGGCAAAAGACAACACAAAAGAAAATTACATCTAGCGACTCCGAAGAAGAAAACACAAATACTAATAAGATGACCATATATATCTATTGGAAAAGGTGCACTGGAATTCGACGACAAAAATATGGAAAAAATCATTCTTCACATTGATAAAAAAAGTGCTTCGTTGTTTCCCAAGGCTTGTCTACTTTAGTTTTCGGAAGGTTACACTTCTACCGCTTGTGAATTGCACAATCTGATATTTTTTTTAATTTAAGATTTATTATTATTTCATTGGCATTTGATGAACGCAAAACGCATAATAATAATTACACAACAGAACTCTCATAAATATTTTTTATTTTTATATAATATTAACAATACATTTCTTTCGACTAATTCATAATTCAGCATAATTTAAATATATATGGTAGGTCTCTGCATGTATTTATTACCTTGTGGTGTTTCTACTGAATCTGTTACTCTGTTTTATTGAATTTGTTGGGTTTGCTTTGATAAATTCAAACATCGCCCACTGCGTTCTCTAGAACTTCGTTTGAACTTCCACAGATGTCTACAGTGCTATACTTTTCAGTTGGCGATGGCGTAAACATGAGCTGTATCTTTATATTTTAATCTGGCAACCTCACACCTACTATCGTTATGTTGTCGTAGACAACAGCGCCCTCCCTTTTCTCTATCTACTCTTGTATCAGAAAAATATTTTTTTTGGCTAATTCATATTTTGCGTCAATCAAAATTAAGGATCGCAACTTAAAGTTTTAACTAAAGCTACTTCTTGGTAGGTGTTATATTCAAATTAAGTGAGTTTTCTGAAAAATTGGTAGTTTCCCACTCACTACGTATAGCCTTTTCCTTTCCAGAACTTCCTCTCCTTCCTTTCCTAAAAGACCTTCCATACAGCATCCTCGAAGATGACATAGGCCTTGACGGGAATTATTTTCCTCAGGGCCTCCTGTGTGGAGCTAATGTAAAAAAAGTACTACATGATGTAAATCTGTCTCGAAATATTTTGAAAATAAATGAGATTATTTTGTCATTACGTAGGTGGGTCGTTATTCTTTTTAACCTACATAAAGTTGTCTCCACCAGTTAGTGGAGAAAAATTCAACAGAATTACCAATATTATTATTTTATCATTACTTTAAAATCTACTGTACTAAAGACGTAACGACTGCGTGCGTTTTAAAAAAATATTTGTTTATATTTTTGCAGTAAAAATTACGTTACAGAGTTGTAACTCCTCGTGATAGAAGTGTATTTCATACAAATCACAGCTGTCTCCCGCCACCTCGACTTGCGTATACTCTATAATGTTACAAAAAAATTATATGACGACATAAAATAAAAAAAAAACTATTTTTCAACTCCAAAAGGTATAACCTATCAAGTAACAGCGATTATTAGTTTTTATGAGGTTTAATAAAATATTTTGAAAAATCTCAAAAATTTGTCTCCTACAACTTTTACGTCGTACGTTAATTCTGTCACGTGGGTTGTCATTCGAAATAGGTATACACGCAGCTCTGTTTGTCACCCCCAATAGGCATTTTTTAGGCCTCCTTCCCCCCTTGTTACAATTTCCCCTCTGCGATCCAGAGAGAATTCATTTATAATAAAAACAAAATGTGACAGTGTGATAAAAGTTATGTAGGTTAAAAAGAAGAACAACCCAGGTACCTTTTATGTTTTAAAATACGAATTTACAGTGTTAAGTAATATAGGATAGGAACCAGGCAGGTATAGTACACGCCAAACTTTAAGACCGATATGACAGAATCTTGATCAGAAATCGTCGCAATAGGCGAGATCAAGGACCAAAAAGTGGCATGCCCCCACGCCCGCCCACGCCTTTCTCTGTCGAACGTATTTTTTACGCATCTTTCTCTTTCACTTACGTTCATTGTAAAGTCCTACTTAAAATGAGTAATAAATACTACTGATTATCATCATGACAACCAAATAATAAAAACAGTCTTCGGGGACATTTTTTCTACAAAAATAAAAAAAATAGTAGGTGTTGAACGTTGAACAGTCGGGTGAGAGGTAGGTCGGTTCCTCGACTGAGTTACCAGTGACGGACATGTGGAAGAAATTTTCTTTTGCAAACAAAATAAAATTTCCAAATTGCAAAACCAAAGTATTGAAGAAAAAAAAGACGTCAAAAAATTCATCAGAGACCAAAATTTCATCCACATTTTTTACTCCAAATAATGTCAGGAATCACTGGTTAAAGTAAATCTAGTTTGTCCCTGTACACATATACTCCTTGCAAACTGACATATATCCACTGATATCCAACAATAAATAAATTCCAGCTGTTACATTGCGATTAAAGGAACCAAAAATGAGAATAATCCAAAAAAGGCGTTCTTATCTTAAATCTGAATCACTATTTGTTTACCGTTGCCGGTGTTGTATTTGTTTATTCATCCGGTGAGATTCCGGCACCTGCGGAGTTGGGCACAAAACCTGAACCTGTCAACGCTCAACAGGCGTATTTTATCAGTTCATAAGCTTTAATTAAAAACTGTTGTTTGCTGACAGAAACTGAAGATACGAGTTCCTACCTTCTTTTTTTTAATGTATTTATTCAGTTTTTAATTGTATAATATTTTAACTTACTTAATTAAATCTTACAAAACTGATCAATCAGTTTGATTGTAAGAAATATCTCATTTTTCCTATTTATTTGCTTACAATAATCCATACTAATATTATAAATGCGAAACTGCTCGAGTTTGTTTATGACCTTTTCACGCATAACACAATATAAAGACTTTAATAATTCTTTCACCAATATAAAGCTAAATTATATGCGCAGACTACAGGTTGTATAGGATGGTAAGCTCTAGCGTTATGAAATTATAAATATTAATATATTGTATTTGTTATACGTTTTCTGTCGCTAACAAAAGCGAGTTTTTGCTAACGTCAGAAAAAATCTTTTCCATGGAAACAATGTTGATATATTTTTTGGGCTCTATGCTGGTAGGCACTCAGTCTACTGGTCAGCTACTACTGCAGAAAATTTAAATATTAGAATTCGTTTTTTTTTTTGGACAAGCTTGAAATAAATGTCAGATTTGAGTTCCTGTATTAAAAATATAATTCGTAACGATTATAAAGACTGAATGATAAATAGAGTATTTTTTTATTATATTAACGAACTTCCAAATATTTAAATAAAAATGAACATCCGAAATGTTTGTAAGCGCATAAATTCCGAACGAATGAACAAAATTGGATAAGTAATTCTTTTTTTCTTTGAGCTATAGCATTATGAAATTTAGGTGGTAGGCGAGATGTTTGAAAACTGAATGTAAGGGAATGAATATATGGAATGCGGGAGGGGATGGGGGTGGGGTGGGGGGGGAGATAATTGATAAGTGCAAGCGCTACAGTAATTTCCCGTAATACCATGCGAGCGAAGCCGCGGGGAAAAGCTAGTCTTCTATATAATACGTGAAGCAAAAACTTTGTATACCTTTTTCTATGAAAATTGCGTGGACGGAGGAGTATGAAATTTCGCACACTTATAGTTTATATAGAGAAGGAGTGCAGAATGCTAATATTTCTTTTAAATTATGCATACAAAATACATTAAATCAATAAAAAAAAACATTACAATTATGGTCGAATTTCGATCATTGGGCGACCACTAGTATAATTAAATGCTCGATATTTTGGTGCGTAATACATAATACTTACTGTATAGAATAATACTTAATATTAAAATACTTAATTATTATAATGCTTATGGTCGTAATGTACGATAGTAATTGTTTTATTTTTAACAATGAGTAAAAGATCTAGATATTCGTTCACAATATTATTTGTTTGTCACAGATCCAGATTTGTCCACAATATTATTTGTTTTCATGTTCTACGGAGGTAGAATGATCTAACTTTAATTTTGATTTTTGAATAAAATGTCTCATTTTTAATATTTTTGGAATATTATGCCTTTTTGTTATATCACCGTATACCTTTTGAGAAATATTAATAATAAACATTTGTGCTTCTCTATGATTAGTAGGGTAGTTATGGTTTACAGGTTTTCTGAATTCATCTAGCGTTAATTGGTAATCTACCCTACTATGTATAGAGAGCACGTTTCACAAGGAAAACATTTTTTTATAATCGCCTTCACATAATTGAACTTTTTTTGCCTGTTGTCAATTTTAGGAAACGGATTTGTAATGGTTCTATTTTATTGAACCATTATTGAACTACACATTTATAAAATATTATCATTATTTATTTCATTGTAGGTACATAAAATCATTGTTGTTAATATTATTATAATACACTAGAATCTTATTATTTACTTAAAATTAACATAAAACTAATATATGTTGAATAACAAATCTGATAACTAATAATTAATGAGACTTTTGACAGAAATGCTACGCTAGTTGGACGGTTTCACTTAAATTATTGACTGTTGTGAGGGCATCTGAAGCTTCCTCGTCTTCATTCTTCTGTTCCTCTGGACCTTGAGCATCGGGCAACATACAGACATTTTCCTTTGGCTTTCTCATATTATTTAAAACCATTCTGAGACTCTTATCTTCTCTTGAAGTAGATTTCTTTTCCACACTTGTGCAGGCCCTGATGTTTATTCTGACAGGGGTCCACATGATGATGATGATGCCTATGACGAAGAGGCTCAGGGCTACGATGTTGCCTATCAGAGGAACTGTCAGCAAGAGTTTGATGCTTCCTGCAAGTTCTCCTGATAGCGTGACGTGTTGCTCAAACCAGAGGATTGGCAAGTATATTTTTTGGACTTTGCTGAAGAGCCTGAAAAAACAAAAGAAAAAAAATATTACAACGAGCATTCATTATTACTCTTCGTTTGCTTGACAGGAAGATTTGTTTTTAGAACTCTATCACGAGCAATAAAACATAGATAGATGTAATATCCTGTAAAGTACTTACCCAACATTGGGGTTAGGATAAATCAAAATATTCAACTGCAGCCTCGCCGCAACGTCTAGGGGGATGCCAGACACCTGAAAAGAAGAAATACATATATTTTTAAGTACCTACATTTATTTGAATTTTGTTTTTTTTTTGTTTGACTGAATAAATTAATTAATGATTGTGTGAAATGGAATCTTGGAAGTGGAAATTAATTCACTTTCCGACATCCGATCTGTTGAAACTTAGCAGGTAGACTCGCCGTCTACGACAATGCATTCTGTCAAGTATTCTAGTGGCAATCTCACACACATTCACACTGGCAGTGGCGGATTTGCAGTCTTAGCCGCCGTATAGACTTCATAATGAATCTACTTTATTGCCAACTTTTATCTAAATCGATTCAGAAATTTAGTTAACTATAATAGCAGCTAGTTTGTAATACTTTCTAATGTTTCAAGGATAATAGCACATTTAAAGAAAACATTTACCTAAAACAGTTTTAGGTTTTATTTATTTAACTAGTTTAACTAGAGATGTATTCTCATACAATATATAATAAGTGTTTAACAATGTGTTACTCGTCTGCACTTAAGCGCAGCAAAATCATTAATTAAATCTTCGCAATCCAATTTCCTTAAAAATTGCTTCTATGTTAAGCAAAGCAAGATCGTTTAACCTTTGCTCCGTTATTGTTGTGCATAAATAATTTTTAACTCGTCGCAAACAAGAAAACGATCGTTCTCCAGAACAGTTACTGGCGGGGATTACACACACACATACGAAGAGCAATATCCACGTTTGGGTAAATGGTTTGAAGACCTTCAGTTCGTAACCATTTCAACAAACTGACAGCACTGTTTCGATCCTCATTTTTTACACCGCAGTGAGCACGAAAATGGAGACATTCTTCTGAAAAATTGTCTTCTAAGTCAGTAGAAACCATTTGCAAAACTTTGGTCTTTTCTTCGACTTCAGACGCGCTTAGTTTGTCAAGTTAGTAATAAAATTTAATTTATTGTAACGTAATTTAAAAGCATCCTGTCGTTTTTTGAGTTTTTCTGACAATGTATCAATTATTACCAAAAAGTAGTGATTCTGAAATTTTCGCGACCGTTCTTTTGTTATCATTTCGCGACCGTTTATTTCTTGTTATCATCAGTGACTTTTTAGTCACAATTGGCCGCCCCTAATATCTGGCCGCCCTAGGCCCGGGCCTACTTGGCCCTAGGCAAATCCGCCACTGCACACTGGCAATTCAAAAATTAACACGCGCGGAGAATTACGCATTTCATTGAAATTCGGTGAATGAATTTTCGCTGAATTTCAAATATTAATAGCAGTAATATACGCAATAAAATTCGGTCTTATTTAACCAAGAGTGACTCGGTTCGTAGAGTTGTCAATTCCAGGTCCTGGGTAGGAAGGTTCAATCCTCAATAAAAAAAATTAGAAAAAGGTTTTGAAAGATTTTAAAAAAAATTCGTTTACACGTGATATTTTATTTTTTTTATTTACTGTTTTTTTTAACAGAGTTCATTAGTCAATTCCAGAGCTCTATTCACCAATTACCTCCGATTTGGTGTTTTGTGTGTTCATTCTGGTTGTCATATGAAGCCGGGAGAAAGGCTACTAAAAACTAAATATAATTGGCTATTGCCTTTTTGGTACAAACGACATAAAAAACCTCAAAAAGGCGCGTTTTCAACGTGTATAATATACGTATTTTGTTAAATGAATTACAATTTGGGAGGCGAGTGTGGGTATCGCCGCCTGCGAACCATTTATTTGATAACCAACACCCCTGCCATAGGTTACCCCGAATGCTTCGCTACTTGGTGACTTAGCAGGGAGGCTCGGGATCATAGGGTGAGGTCTAATTCTTGGCGGGACATGCATTTGCCCACCTGTGGTGAACGTATGTCTTAGGGTATGAAAGAGAAATGTGTGTATGAGTGAGACAGCATGAATAAGGTATAAAAGAGTGTGTTCGTTCGTTCTCTTTTCATACAGACTTCATGCAAGAACACATTGTAGGTACATATCTCCCAATAAACGTAACCAAGTCTACCCACGAAATTATTGTCTCTCCACCTCAAGTCCCTCTCTACTAAAATCACCATACTACCTACTGCGTGGCGGGCCGGATTGGGAGAGATTGGTTGATGGAGATATTTTACTTCTCCAGCCGGATCTTTCGACCCATCACCTGTACCGCTGTGGGAGGAATGGATTCATACGCCCCTCACTCCTGGACACATTGATCCACAGATTCCTACCCACCCCTCATACCTTTTTCCTTCCCGGAACTTCCTCTCCTTCCTTTTCATCATCCAAGTTTTAGCGGATAATAAGTACGTGTTCTATTAAGATGGTACTCTCTTTTCTTACCGGTTCAAGAGCCATATAGAAGTTGTGCTTGTCGTTGTCTGGGGATAGACCCTTGACGGACTGTCTGTATGAAGGGTCCGCTTTGTGGAAATGAGGCAGGGACACGAAGGCGGGAGAGCCGTATCTGCAGGCTGAGACGTTCACCAGTCCTGAAGGTTGACACTCTCCGACGCAGAAACATTTATTTTCTTCAAAAATTGTCCCTGGAAATTAAAAAAGTTGTTAAACAATTGTATTTTTTTATCCACTTACACATTTATTTGTCTACTATTATTATAATAGTTACTTATATACTGAAACTAAGTAAAAACGGCTTTACTAATAAACGTGGTTTAAATTTTATACAATTGATAAACCGTGTATGCAAAAACCTTATTAATAAACTAAAATTGACTAAACAGCCATAAAAAGTTATACACATTTTTAAGAGAAAACCCGGTCGCCGAGAAATTTAAACAATAGGTATTAAATCTTTACTCCACCGAATACTGAGCGAAAGGGACAACTGCATCTCAGGCTGATAATAATACCTAAATAAATTCATCAAAATCGAGTTCTGTATTCCCCATTTTTCTCCTCCAAAACTAGACCGATTTTTAAGACTTTTTTTAGATTGTCTAGTTTGTATACTGAACGTCTATTGATGGCGTTCAAACCAAGCAATTTTAGTGACTTTTGGTGGGTAGCAAAACGTATCGACACGCTAGTAGTCGATATCTATGTTATATTAAGGGGGTTTTCTAGTCTAGAAGCATGAATTGTAGGTATTATTTCAGGTGCAATAAAAAAAAACCATAATATTTTTATAAGCCATTATTTTACCAAATATTGATTAAACATTAAAGAATACATAAATAATTAAACGAAAAAATTCAAATTTCAAAAAGTTACAGGATGTTAAAGTGGGGGGGTCTAAAAAAATGGCAAGCCCTGGTTGCCACGATTGCAACCCTCCTAGTAATCTAAAAAGAAATTACAAATTAATTCTTAATTCAAACAAATGCGGCTATAGCCCGAACTAAGATAACAATCGTAAAGGCGTAACATTCTCATGTGACAAATTTCAACTGTACACATATGTTGGGCACGCGTTTGGCGTGTTTCCCGACTGTGTACCGGTGCCGAGGGGATCAATGACGCTAGTTCCTCGGAGCATCTTCCATTGAAATACCGGTAGAACAAGGACAGAATACCCACCCGACGCCTGTGCTCTAAAGATTGCAATCCGTTTGAGAATCTATCAAACGGACCGCCCGTTCCTGCAGTCGACTGATTTTTCAGGTATTTTGGGGCTCCAGGCAAGGGGTGGCTGCCAAATTACTATTAAAGTATCTGCGGGCCCTGTACGTACGCCCAATTTTTAGAGGATAACTTAATTCTGGCTTTGATGGAGCCCCCGTACCTGAGCTGGTCACTTAGAGCTACACAAAGCATATCAATGGAGGGCCTGTTCGGAAGATTGTTTTCGTTGAAGGAGATTAGATTTTCATTTCGATCCCTTTTATCCCACTCTCGTCCCAGTTAAAGACATTTTCACCATTTCAGTTAAAGACAGGTCCAAAACATTATTTGAAAAAGCAATTAAAAGACATAGAAAATCACACAAATTTGACAGCCGATTCCGTATGGGATCTTTCCCGTATAAACAAAAGATACAGAATCGCTCCCCAGATGTGCAATGTGAAAGAAAACATTTTTTTTGTTTTCAATTGAAAAAAATATCATCGGACAACAAAATGACTTTTTTTCAAACCAGAGTTCGTGTCTGTAGTCTTTATTCAATGTGTAACTGAAACACTGTGTGGTTGGTTTATATGGCCACATACTTATAATTGTATTTTAATATTTTTTGGTAAAATATCGAAGCTTACCGTTGTCCAGAAGTCTGTCTCCGCTAGAATATTTGTAGGCGGGAATATTCTCAATGAATATAGTTTCATCATAGTCGAATGACATGGTTCGGCAGATGTCTGGGGAAAACAGGGAGATGGGCTCGGTCTTTGTCAGTTTGGACGGGAAGAATTCACCGGCTGATCCTTGAACCTTAAAACATAAATTTTTTTATTTTTTTTTATTTATTTAATATTTGTATGTTTTTACAATAAGTATACATTTTTTTTACATGTTAAACAGAGTTGTAAAATGAACATAACAATAGCATTTCCTCATCATAAAGAGACAAGGCTCTTGTGTTTGGTGAGGGAATTCAAGCTCAAGTATATGTAAAATTTTGTAGAAAATAATAATATTGCATCTAATAACAAAAGATATGTAAGAAAACTCGGGATATAACAATAAATAAATTTCAAGATTTAAATGAAATATTAACGGTAGAAATGGACTCTTACAGTTGTTTCAGGTGATTTTTCAATTTAATTTGGAATTTATGTATATTTTCGATAATTTTTAGTTCTAATGGGAGGTTGTTGAAATAATTTATACCTAGATACAGATAGGTATTTTGGATGTGCTTGGTATTAAATTTAGGGATTTTGATATTGTTTTGAAATCTTGCTGATATATTGAATTGTAATTTTTTTAGCTGTATTTCTTTGAAAGTCTGTAGAATTGCATATTTTTTTATATATATTGTCTGTTGTAGATACTTTGAATATTGAAAAGATTCTTTCAGTAGAGAATGTAGATGGTTTTTTCAAGATAACCTTAATTATCAATCTTTGAACTATTTTTAGAGGATTGAAAATAACATC
This sequence comes from Glyphotaelius pellucidus, assembly GCA_936435175.1. Taxonomy (NCBI): domain Eukaryota; kingdom Metazoa; phylum Arthropoda; class Insecta; order Trichoptera; family Limnephilidae; genus Glyphotaelius; species Glyphotaelius pellucidus. The sequence continues at coordinate 25,388,313 of OW386538.1, read as the reverse complement.
ATAAGTTCCTCCCCTCCCTATAATACCGTACTGTAATATAGATTGAACAATTGCATAGTACACTTTTTTGAGGTTTTCTAGTCTAAGAATATTTCTAATTCTGATAAATATATATATACATTTCCTAATTCTTTTGACAAGTTCACAAATATGTGTTTTCCATTTAAAATGTTGATCTATATATACACCAAGATATTTAATATTTGAAGTTGAATTAAGTGTAGAAATGTAGTGTTAATATAGTTTGATTACAATTAGTTCCACCACATTTACTCTGATGTATTACAATTTTTATTTCTGGATTTGATTTACATTTATTGATAGAGAAAGGGATAAATTTTGTTTTTTCATTATTTAATGAGAGGAGATTTTTATCGAACCAGTTTTTCAGCGTATTAATATCAATATTCGCTAGATTATTCACAGTATTCCAATCAGCACCTTCAATTACTATGACAGTGTCGTCAGCATAAGATATTATTTTTCCGTTTATTCTTTGTGTGAATATGTCATTTACATAGATGATAAACAGTAACGGTCCCAGGACTGTACCTTGAGGTATGCCAAAGTTACTCGTATCTTGTTGGCTAAGCACATCGTTGATTTTAACGACTTGAGGACGTTCGAAAAGGTAGCTTTTTATCCATTCTAGAGCTGCTCCATCTAATCCAATGTTTCTTAATTTACTTATAAGTTTGTCATGTGATATGCTGTCAAACGCTTTTTTGAGATCTATGAAAATTCCAAGGCATTTTAGTGATTTATCTAATGAGTTGTGAACAAGGCTAGTTAATTTTGCAATTGCATCCTGTGTGCTTCTACATTCCATAAAGCCGAACTGATTTTCATTAATTATTTTATTACATTTTATAAACTGATTTATTCTTTTTTTTACTATCTTTTCAAAAATTTTTGCCATATTCGAAATTACTGATATAGGTCGGTAGTTGCCTACTTCTTCTGGATTACCAGATTTAAATATTGGAGTTAAGATAGTTTGTTTGTAAATACATGGAAACACTCCGCTTTGGAGACTTATATTTATTATATGCATTAATGGTTTAGAAATTTGATTTTTAATATTTTTTAAAATGTTAACTGTAATTCCATCAAATCCTGGGGCAGAACCTCCTTTCATACCGTTTATGATAGATACTATTTCATCCTCTGTTGTGACTTGGAATGTTGCTATTTTATTTTCTGCATCAATATTACAGTCTGAAATTGGGTTGATATTTATGTGATTCGCAAGATTTTTCCCTACGTTTGCAAAAAATGTGTTAAATATATTTACAGCTTTTGAAGGGTTTTCTTTACAACATATTTTCGAGTTATCATGAGTAATAGCACTGATTTCGTTATTCCTGCATTTTTTCTTATCAATTATTTCATTTATAACCGTCCATACTCTTTTACTATCATTTTCCGCCTGATCAAGCTTCTGTTTATAATAACTTTCTTTTCTGTTTTTTATAATATATGAAAGTTTGTTTTTATATGCTTTAAAACGATTTAGTAAATTTTTATTATTTGGTTGCTGATTAGTTAGTTTATAAAGGGCTTGTTTATGTCATACAGATATTATTAAACCATGAGTAATCCACGGTTTTATAGGTTTGTAGTTAGATAGTTTGGATTTGGGAATATTAATATTTTTTGTCGAATCGTTTATGCATTTAGATATTTTTTCTTCAAACAAATTACAGCAGATATTGACATCATTACATTTTAGTAATTTAATCCAGTTTTCTGATTCTAATTTATATTTTAACGTATCCATATTAAGTACTTTTTTGGATGCATTATTTTGTTTAAGTAATGGAAAAGCTGGATTACTGCATTTATAATGAAATATACATGAATAATGATCAGTGATTGTTGTATGTACGACAGCTGAAGTTATGTTTTCGATGTAAGGAATATTTGTAAATATGTGGTCTATACACGAAGGCCGTTGACCCCGAACGTTTCTTGTATAATAATTTATGCACGATAAATAGTTTAATTCAGCCAGCATATTGAGATAGTTTTCTTTATCCTTACAATAGTAATCGTTTGCAATATTTAAATTCACATCCCCAACAAGTATATTATTTTTATTTCTAAAATTTAATAAAATGTTTTTCAATTCATCTATAAATTGTGGTACTATCGAATTATGTGTACGATAAATAGCAATAACATTATAATATTTATTTTCAACTTTAAATTCAATATTTAAAATGTTAACATTATTAATATTTATTATCTCTCTGATATTGATAATATTATACTGGTTAGAAATAAATACTCCGATACCAGAGTTTTTGTTTATTTTTGTTGTTGTTGCATGGTATGTGTACCCTGGAATAGAGTAATTCAGTTCACCGGCAGAATGTGTTTCTGACAACACAATCAGGCCCGGGAAAAAATTTGATTCTTTTAATGATAATATTAATTCTTCAAAGTTTTTTTCTATGCTTCTAATATTTGTATGAAATAGGGCATTCATTTTTAGTTTTTATAGTTTGAGGAAATAAAATTAATATTTATTCATAGTCGCTCTACTCTAGCAATACTCTAGCAATTTGAAGCATTTTTTGCCGGTAAACACATTTTATGCTATCGACTCTATGTTCAGTGGAATAGTTCATATCAAACCTTTTGTTTTGAACACAGCAATTGTTGCAGATTGGTATTTTTTCTTTGTTTTCACATTTGGAAAGTATGTGATCCTTAGTGCAATGGGGGCAAATGGGTGGCTGCGTCCTGGCGAGACATCTTTGAGCTGTGTGGCCGAACTTGAGGCAATGGTAACATTGTGTGAGCGGATTTACATCCTCTACGTACACTCTTTGGAATTAGATATATTTTTTTTTATCTATTAGTGTTTTTCTTAATTTACCGGTCGTTTCAATAATGTAGTTAGTGGTGTCATTTTCTTTTCCTTCATTGTACTTGTTTTTTAATTCCTTGATAAGTTTGATGTTGTTTTTGTCTTCCATGGTTAATCCTTCGTTTTGTTGAATAATTCCATCTATAATTTCCTCTTCAGTCAATTGGCATTGTAGCCTTTTTAACATAAAGAACGGTTTCTTTTTTTTATTTCTTCGGCTAATATTTATTTTCCAATTACCTTATTTATTTCTTCAGTTAATTTTTCAGCTTCTTCTTTTTTCTGGCAAGAAATCAGTAATTTATTTTCTCCGATTTTTTTTACCCCATTAACTCCGAATTTATTTTTGTTAAATTAATATTTTTTATTAAAATAAAACATTAAAATTTAGCTTTTCGGTCGTAAAGTCAAAAATGGAAAACTAAAACACACGTTAAAAAGTCACAGGACAGAAGTGGCGTTATCCCAAAATTTTTTACCTAAATGAAACACAAGCACAATTAAAAGTATTATGTAACATTATTACAGGCGCCAAGACACAGAAACATCTCTTCGAAGCGGTTTTCATTATTGCAATTTTAATTTTAATTTTATTTGAATAAAAGCACTTTCCTTGGCAACGTTACAACGTCGACTTGACAAACTTTTTGGCGTTGTATTGCAGCTATGCAACAACTTACACCACAAGGGCGTTTCGATACGTGATACGTCAATTGCGGTCGATGGCCGTAGGTCATCCATGATCCGTTTATACGAGTATATATCACCAAGGTCGATTAAAGTAATGAAATAGGGAGATGGACACCCAAACTAAGTGGAAATACTTTTTCGCTCAGTATATCATCTAATTATATGTGTATGATGAAATGTCGAACTTGTAGAATAAGGAACTCCATTCCAATTTTTTTATTTGTTTAAATGAATAATGACCTTCTAACTTAATTAACTGCATATTTATTTTTATTTTTATAGTAAGTTTTAATAGTTAAAATAAATGTCAAAGTTTTCATTTTTCAAGATCCTCCGAAAACCACCGTATCTAGTGTGACGTCATCTGGCCAAAAGTTTTTGTTATTTTCAACGGATGTTGTCATTTTGTATGGAAAAGGCTATGAAACTATTCAATAAGTAAAACGTTTTTTAGGTGTAATTATTTATTTATTATATTTTTCAATATTATTAAGGGAGAGTGATATAAAAATTGTTTTAAATTATAATTTTTTTAGCTTTACGAATCGAAATCAATATTATGGAAACCGAAGTATTTTTTGTAGGCAACTGAAATCAGCTGTTCGTCGCCGGCCATTTTGAAAATCAGAATTGGAGCCCTGCGACAGGCGTTACAGGATGTTTTTAGACAATTAAAGTTTTTGAATATTTTAATTAATATAGATAAACTAATAGAGATACTATTTTTGATACTGAATTATTTAGGCCTAAATAATGTTTCAATTAAAACAATAATTATTATATGTCTAAACCTCTATAAACCAATAACACAGAATGTTGAACGGTTTGCCATTTTTCAATACAAATATATACCAGGTGACTGGAGAATTATGAACGCCGTGACGTCACACCTCACAAATTCAATAATACCAACTTGTCAGGGTTTTTTAATGGCCTTTTAAAATGGACTTTTTAATCATTTTTTAAAAACGCTATGTTAACTATTATTTAATTAAACTTATATATTCAGAATCAGTGTTTATAGGTCTATATGAACATATTTTTTTAAAGCCATAATATTTTTCACTGGAGTTCCTTATTCAAGGTGTTTTGTTATTGTTGATCTTCCCACTTCTATTCTTCTTTGTGGTTTGCGCCATTTCTACCCTTGCCGCTTCAATTGAGGAACAAGCTTTTTATATGTTTACTGCGCAAATGTATATTTTTTCTAACAAAACAAGCATTCGGGCATATTAAATTTGAATTGACCAATGAAAATATTCCATTTATGCGTAGAAACTAGTTTTGAAATGGGTTTGTTTACAGTTTTTAAAATATCAAGTTTATAAATAGATTGACTTTGTATTTGAACAAAAAGGTTTAATGTATTCGCCGGTAATTTTCCTTGAAGTAAATATTTAATAATAATCGTGGCACTACCTGGTTTCTCCATCGCATTTATGAATCGCTTATTTACAACTTGTTTGTGAATATTATGTTTGGTTTTGGTTATGTAACTGAAATCTTATATACTTTGCCACATTCGCCTTCGAAGAAGTTGGTTCTTGAAGCATTATTCCAGTTCTTGAGGACTCCGAAGTGGTCCATATTGTCCACGCCAGTCGCCATGTTGAAGTATCCATCGTTTGTGGTAGATCCATTTCTCTGAAAAATAAGTTGACTTTGTAGAGATCAAAACCACTTTAATACCTATTTATAATATCAGTTATAACAAATACGTGGCAGATGAATTTTTTTTAATGAGTTATGAGTTATGACACCATCACTAAATGATACATTTGCACATTAAGGCGGCGCTACCCCGCTCAAAAAGAAGAAGACAGAGTGATATGTAATTACGAATGTTGGAGAGAGCGCGCTAATATTTCAAATGGTAAAATTGAAGCGAAAATATTGAAAACGTTTAATAAAACACGACTCGTTTAGAATAGAGCAAAAATCTCGTTTTTTTTAGCATGTAATTATTAACCCCTCTAGGGTTCGCCTCTATCGGGGTTAATAATTTCACAACTTTATAAAAGTAAAACACAAAAATATCGGTCATTACCAAACAGTTAAGTAAAAGCAAAATAATTAAAAATTAAAAATAACAATGATAAATGGAGGAGATTTGTAGAAAAAATAATAATAAAATAATAAAACCTCGCTATATACGTCTACTCGGGTTCATGGGGTGAGGTTTGCCGTGGCGGCGAATGCGTTTGCCCAAGTACTGCGTGGCGGCCTGGATCGGGAGAGACTGGTCGAGTGAGACCCAACCTAGACCTCCACAGCCGGACTCTCTCGACCCATCGCCTTGCACCACAGTGGAAGGGATAGATTCATAAGTCTATCACTCCTGGACACCCCAGATTCTTCAACCCTCACGCTTTTTTCACCCCAGATTTTTTCACCCCAGATTCTTCAACCCTCACGCTTTTTTTCCTTTCCGAAACGTCTTCTCCTTCCCATCCTTAAAAACATCTCGGCGGCAGAACTTGACGTAACGTTTTAAACTTACCTCAAAAAACAATCCGAACTTATCGACAGTATGAGGTGACTTTTAAAATTACCTCAAAAAACCATCCGAACTTGTCGACAGCAGGGGCGTTCGTCTCTGACCTCGGCAGGCTGTTAGCCAAGTCTAGTAGTGGATCCTCGTACCCTTCGAACAGCAGCTCCCGCACCGTCTTTGTCACCGAAATGGTCTGGTGGAACATGGCTAGACCCAGCTCCACTCCTTTCTGCCGAAGGAAGCTCCAATCTCTCGACGAATAAACCGCACTCTAAAAGATAACAATTAAAGGAAATAAAATTTATTTTTATTTTTAACTTAATGAATGATGACTGATGACAATATTAGCGACTTTCTTCTAGCTAAAATGATTTTGCAAAATCATCGATTGTTCAATCGAAATTCAATTTTAGAATAAACCCTTTAATATGAAGTACTCACATATGATACTAAACAAAATCCAATACTTTGAATCTAACCAAGAATTATAGGTATTTTAAATAGGTACCAAATTTGATTGATTGTTCTTACGAATAATATACAAAAATGATTTTTTGTAAAATATGAAAAATTAAAATTTGTATAAAATAGTTGCAAAAGGTGGCACGCGAGCTGTTTGAAAACTGAATGTACCGGAACTGAATATATGGAACGCGGCAGAGGGGAGGGGAACGTGGGAGAGGGGTTCGCGGTACGGCGGAGTGGGAGGGGGGAGAGGGAAGGCGGGGAAGGTAGAGGGGAAGGGGACATGGGAAGTGAAGGGGAGGCGGGAGGGGAACGAGACGAATAGGAAAGGACACTCAGGGAGAAACAATTTCTTTATTAAGTGCCATTGCAACGCATGCCGGGAACTCGCTTGTTGGATATAAAATTATCCGTTATGTTTCAAGTTCAAATGGTGTCAAAAGAATGTCTGTTAAAGTGATCAATTTTATATGGAAAAAATAACATTATTAAAAACGTTCAAATGGTTGCAAAAAGGGATTAATTTATTGTTCGTTTAAATCAGAGGTTCCCAAACTTTTTTTTCTCGTAGACCACTTTCAAAATTTTACTGGTCAAGGTGGACCCCCTGCTGGTACATTTCTACTATATTCCCAAAACTCGACACGCGTTATACTGAAGACTTTTTCAAACGGGGGCAAAATGGACCAGTATTCGAGATTATTTATTTATTTTATTTTAGGGAAATCAACAGTTTACAACTTGATTAATTTATACATGTTTAATTTACCTATCTGAAAAACCAATTATAGATTTCCTCATTTATTTATTTATTTATTTATTTCTATACATTACAGTATTTACCTTTATAATTTTATTATGTTGGGTGTAAGGTAGGTTTGTGAAGGTGAAACTGTGGATAGGTATTGTTGTATGTTTCGTGAACACCTCACTATTACATTACATTATTTATCTATAAAATAAGAAGTAATCTTACAATAGCTAAGAGAAATTACATTATTACAACAAGAGGCAGTACATAATATAAGTCGTTCCGTAATATATCATACCGTTTTGTACTCATTTAATACATTTTTAATAGATTTTTTATATTTATTTTCATCACAATTGAAGATATCTATTTCAGAGAGAATATTATTATACGATGAACCCAGTCTTATAAATTATGAGGCAAGCATTTTTATTTGAATTTGTATTGCAGTGTTTTTCTTTAAAAATATTACATGAACGTGTGTGCCGTGTAGGTACTTTGAAATCAATTCTGTTTAATAATTCAGGACAGTCTGTGATATTGTGTTAGCGTCAGCGTGCGTGCTGATGCTATCGGCAGGGTTGGAGAAAGCTCCCACATATTTAATACAAAGTAGTTGCTGTATCTGCCCCAAATAAAAACTAGCTCAGGTTCGGTGCAAGCAGGATTTCTCATAACCTCAAGGCTAGTGCTTGTGGTTCGGAACTTCACGCTTCTCCATTCTCCCAGGGCCTCTCTCGACAAGCAAAACACGGTAGGTTATCACATAAACAGTTTATTCAATTCTAGGAGACACAATAATACATAAAAGGAACGATCCTAGCTGAAAGTTAGTTTGAACGTCCGTCTCTGCTCTCTATCACGCGTGGTTAGGGCTAAAACATTTAATTGCACACAAAGGGTAACATGGTAATTGACTCACGTTTGGTTTATGGGCCAACAGCGGCTTTACGCGCTTGTTCTCTCGGTCGCAGCAGCGTCCATGCGCGGACCGGAAGTGCACAACCGGCGAAACTGAACTTGTGTCGCACATGTTCGCGCGGAACGTGGGCCCGGGAAGCTCGCTTGCTGAAGACTGGCGAGCTGCCGCTCGAGAGTTGGTCTCGCGACAGCTCGGTTTGTCGCTCGCGGGAGGGGGTAGTGCGCGCGCCTCTATATTGGCGGTCTATTTGTAACGTAACACTTCCCCCCTCGCCGCAATAAAAGCGACGTGGCAATGGAGCTGTAGGACTAATAAATCCTCTTACCTTTTCAGCACTTGTGCCAAAAACATTTAAGAGAAACGAGGAGAGAGAGAGAGAGAGAGATTCCTAGCTGGAGAATAGTTATGAACAGAACACAAAAGAGATGATACATGGTGTAACAAGGAATTGTCAATAAATGTATATAAAGGCAGTGGCATACATAAATACAGTTGCAAAGAACAAGGATCTGTTGAAGAAAGGTACAAGGGTTATGCAGTGATAGAAAAAAAAAACTCTAAAATTGTATCATTGGTCTGTGAGCTAATGTTTGCGAACGTGGTTTGCGTAGGATGTCTGGGGTGGTTGAACGTTTCACTGAAGTTACAAGGTTACTTTGTCACAGTAACCTGGCCCATTTGAGATTACACTCAAGGGACACTAGGGCCTTTAAGAAAATACGAGGAAGAGAACACATGATGAGGCTTCTAGGTGGTGTGGAGAGTTCTACCTGTCACAGAGGTCGAAAGGGTAACTGCTTCCGGATCCTGTGGGTGAGCCAGTACGAAACCATTGAAGTACTGGAGAGTGGAATCGTAATTGGTGGTTGGTACACTGGTTTTTGTATGTAGTGGGATTGTTTTGTGAACAATCGTTGGTATTGTTATTTGCGCAAGGGCACAGGAGCATCAGCACAATGGCAGTAGGGCATTTGCATTATGCAGCAGGAACATTTGCATAATGGCAGCAGAAACATTTGCACAAGGGCAACAGGAACATTTGTATTATGCAGCAGGAATATTTGCATAATGGCAGCAGAGCATTTGCATTATGCAGCAGGAACATTTGCATAATGGCAGCAGGAACATTTGCACAAGGGCAACAGGAACATTTGCACAAGGGCAACAGGAACATTTGTATTATGCAGCAGGAATATTTGCATAATGGCAGCAGAGCATTTGCACAAGGGCAACAGGAACAGGAACCAACCTAGAGCTGGCGTGCTCGGGTTTGTTTTGAGTGTCGGTTCTTTGTGGTGATACAATTCGCAACTACACGCACGACTCACACTAGGTTATGTTAGATGCGGTCGGGTGCTTTTGGTACGCAGGGGTTGAAGGCAAGGGACCTCCGTGACGGTAGCGAGGGCAGCATGAAGAGGCGCAGATGTAGATAGGGTGCTGAGCTGCTGGTTTTTTTTTTTTTAAAATCCGGCAAAAATTATTATTAGAACAAAATTCTTGAAGTTTACCTGCCTAGTAGACCAATGATGAAAAAAGTTTGGAGAGAAACAAGTGTGCATGTTGAGAAAAAGTTGGATTTGTTTGGCGTGTAGAGAGAGAGACGGAGAGAGAGCTAACTAAATGTGGCTAATTCCTAATACATGTTACAAAGGTACGTATTCAAGGACAGGTTCTGTGTAACCCCTTTTGGTTTTTTTTCTTTACCAAATACATTTCCAAGAATACGTGGTTGAGGGATTGTACGTATAACAAAATTCCCCATTCGAAAGAAGTTGGTCTTCCATGACCTATGCTCACGTCTATACGGTAGCATTTTTTCTACTTTCGAAAAACAAAACATTGCGTACAAGATTAGTTATAACAAAGTGGGAAAGGAGTAGGAAGTTGAAAGGATCCGCGTATGAAGATTGTCCCATTTGACAAACGAAACGCCAAGTGCGTAACGCATATATCCCCATTCACGGATAATTTCGAGGAAGGGGGAGGGTGATAATTGGGAACATTTGAACGAAGAAAACTGCTGGGGACTCGGCTATTTCCGAAATTCGACCTCTGGGTGGAGGTGAAACAAGGTCTACAGCAGTCATCCTGGCACATTACAATAATGACAACTGGGAAAGGAGTAGGAAGTTGAAAGGATCCGCGTATGAAGATTGTCCCATTTGACAAACGAAACGCCAAGTGCGTAACGCATATATCCCCATTCACGGATAATTTCGAGGAAGGGGAGGGGTGATAATTGGGAACATTTGAACGAAGAAAACTGCTGGGGACTCGGCTATTTCCGAAATTCGACCTCTGGGTGGAGGTGAAACAAGGTCTACAGCAGTCATCCTGGCACATTACAATAGTATTTGGTAGTGTTGGACAAAAGAATACACTGACATAAAAGTCTAATCCTCTACGTGTATTGGGCAGAAGATTAGGGGTCGTTTTATTCTCCTACTTGTTTGCGAGAAATGACAGACCCTTGCTCAAATCTCACAAACCTGGGGATTTTCTTTGTTCGTCTCCCAGACAACGAGTTAGGTATTTTTGTGTCCATCAACTTAACTCCCACGACACGATGCCCCATAATCATGAGTGAAGCGTATGATTAGTCCTTTTGAGATAGTAGATAGTTCCTGGGTTCTTGTGACAGGAAGTCCACGGGCATATTAATGATTACAAAAAAGGGGTGTGGACTACATTGAGTAGTTCACACATAAAGGTTTGATATTATTTCGTTCGCACGATTCATGGTGAGTATTATAACGTCTTCACGTATAGCGTACAAGATTGCAAAATCAAAAGATTTGCAAGTAAGTTTTATAACGTCTTCACGGATAACAATGAACGAATTACAACTGGGTTGCCCAGTATTGAAGGGAGGTGCAAAAGACTAGGTATTTATGACATTTCTGACAAAAACCCACAGAGTAATTATAACGGGCTCCCCGTATCGCATTTAGTAGATATTCTGAGATTCCCATCTATGACGGCAGATTTTATAAGGTTCCCACCTATGATGGCAACAAAGGTTAACGTTCATATAAAGGTACCTATTCAATACAGACGGCGAGACATACTGATGTACTTAGTACAACAATACCGTAGCATAATAAATCCATATTAGCGTACGTTAAAGACTTGCACAAAGGCAAAAACATATTTGAAGATCTGGCCAAGATTTTATACTTCAACAATTAAGGGGCAAAAAAAATTCTGGCGTGCTGATGGAATGTGAATTTCATCTAAGCTTACCGCAAAAGAGATCCTTTGTGGTACAACCCTTTTGGTTACGCACAGAGTATCGTATCGTGATGGTACAACTTTTGTTGTACTTACACGTACGATGGTAGCAACAATACAAGACATGCGCTTATCGTTGTTTGACAAGGAAAATTATTTACATTGGTCCGATTTGAGTGTTTAAGACCTTCTAGGTTTTACTTACTTAAACAGACTGCGATGAACACACTTTGGTGTTATGCACAGAGTATCGTATCGTGATGGTACAACTTTTAGTTGTACTTACACGTACGATGGTAGCAACAATACAAGACATGCGCTTATCGTTGTTTGACAAGGAAAATTATTTACATTGATCCGATTTGAGTGTTTAAGACCTTTTAGGTTTTACTTACTTAAACAGACTGCGATGGACACACCTTGGTGTTATGAAAATTATAATAATGGGGTGGGTTGTTCACAGGGTGGTTCACTTGGAGACCTGGCTTCTTGTTGTGACCTCGTACTTTGCACGTGATAAGTCACAACAAGGCAACCCCAAAATTTCAGTTTGAGCAGTTGAGACCCAGGGTGACTCAATGTTGCTGAAATGTTGTAAAAAAATTTATCGTTAATGAAGAGGCACGTTGAAAGTTGTCCCTTTTATAACGATACTTTCCAGACTCCACATCCAGTTCTGGGGAGAGCTAGAGCAATTTGGGTTATTTATTGAGCGCCATTCTATTTTCTTAAAAAACAGAAAAAAACTTAGAACGGGTAGCAAACATCTGATACCGCCGTGGGTTTACACAGGTTTGCTTACCTAATTTAACTACATATGACATAAGGGTTAGATGCACTTTGGCGAGGACCCGATATTTAATGTACAAAAAAGATTTTTCTAACATTTAGAAAGGGGTGACGAGGTATGACATGATGATGTGAAAATATGATGCTGCGAGTTGTGACGATGCACAAAACCTTGGGCACGTAGTCTCTGACTACTTGCAGTAAGCCACAGGGAATTCCTTTCTCCGAAGTGATCAATTTCAGGTAGAGGTGTGCATGCTTAGAAAAAACGATGTTTCCAAGGTTTGACACCTGGGGCAGCAATTAGAGGCGAATGACTGATGATGACGAGATATTTATACAAACAAAAATAAAATAAAATAAAATGAAACGAAACCACAAGGGAGAATTATAATTTCTTCCATGACTTTGGCTACAGTTGACACCACTGTGCCAGAGCTAGAAAGGTTTCGTTTGAGTGTCCCAATGAGTGACAATCGTTTACGAGAGGCCGCTCATTAGTGACGAAACAAAAGGGTTGACTTCCATAGTGATCCATGTCACGGTGTAGACGAATGGTTGCTAGGAGTCACGGAATAACCGTTGGGGTTATACGGGCGTGGCAATGGAGTTTGTTTCCATGTTCCCACTTTTTACAATGTCCTTTATATGGTAGTTACCTATGTGTTTACCAGAGATGTCGGACAATCGGTAAACCAGGTCTGAGATTTTCTTTAGGACTTTCGTCTTTACAAAACGGGGTGCCAATTTGGCAGAGAAGTACAGCGCACCTTGTGACAGAGTGTTGTTTCTCCTCCAGACGATGTCTTCTTCCTTGAATGTGACGTGCCTCCTGCGAAGGTTATACCTGTCGGCGCTCTTTTGGTGGGCCAATAGTAGAGCGTCTGTTACTTCACTATAGATAGCGGAGAGTTCCTCCAAGCGGTGGGCGTAATTTGCTGCGGGGTCTGCTGTGGAGGAAGGGACGGGTGGAAGGCAATTGTCAGGGTGTAGTGAACCGTGAACTACTTGTTCCATGCCGTGTTTGAGAAAAAATGGTGTATAGCCTGTAGCGAGGTTCACCGTGTTGTTCATGGCTGCTTGTATTTTGTCTAATTTTTTGCACCATGTGCGTTGGTCTTTGCCAACCAAAATTGCCAGGGCCGTGTTTATGGTTTGGTTGTATCGTTCAACGGTGTTGTTCTGTGGGGTGTAAAGGGTGTTGTAGAATACATCCTTTATACCATATTTAGACAAAAACTCTTTAAATTCCAGAGCTATAAATTGTTTACCATTGTCGCATATTATAGTACGAGGGGTACCGTAGGGTATGAAAATATGTTTTTCCAATAGATTGGTTATTGCTGCTGCAGTTGCCCTTTTCAGAGGAAACAACCAGCAGTATTTGGAAAAGATGTCCACTACGCTGAGTATATGCATGTAACCGGCGTAGCTTCTAGGGAAGGGTCCAATGAGGTCCATAGAAAAGGATTGAAGTGGTCTATCGGCACGCTTGGGGTTGCCCATTAGACCAGACGGTGGTGCCGTACTGTGCTTGTATGCCTTACAGATGTCGCACTTGGAGATGTATAAACGTACTTGTTTGAATAGACCCGGCCAATAATATCTTAAAGATATTTTTTTGAATGTTTTGAAAGTTCCAGGGTGTATGGAGTCTACGGCACTGTGGTTATCAATAATAACTTGTTCTCTATTTTCGAGAGGGACTACTTTTTTCCAGGCATAGTCCTCTAAGATTGACAGTGGAGGCTTGCAGTTGCGATATAGTTGTCCGTTCTTAATCATAAAATTCGGGAACTTTTGTGGGTTGTCACTGCATCCTCTAAAGATTTTTTGATACCATACGTCTTTTGTGGGGAGACTAGAATTGGGTAATTCGGCATTTAATGTTGCTATCTCGATCCTAGAAAGGGCATCCGGGACGATATTATCCGCGCCTTTACGGTGGATGACATCGAAAGTATATTGAGATAGGCGGGACGACCAGCGAGCCAATCTCCCGGAGGGGTTGTCTAGCGAGATCAGCCATTTTAGGCTGCTATGGTCTGTGACGACGGTAAACTTACTGCCCTCAATGTATCCGCGGAAATGTTGAATGGATTCCATGACTGCTAACAATTCTCTCTCGGTAATCCCGTAGTTTTTTTCGTGTTTATTTAGGGTACGAGAGAAGTATGCCACGGGGTGTTCGCCGTCCGTAAAATTTTGAGTGAGGACTCCTCCGATTCCGACGTTTGATGCGTCCGAATGGATCGTAAAGGGAAGATTGAAGTCGGGGCAATTCAGTACTGGGGCTGATTGAAGAGCCTCTTTCAGGGAGTTGAATGCTGACTCAGTCTCTGCAGACCAGGAAAAGTTACTGGTACCTTTACGGATTCCCGTGATTTTGTTGAGCGGCGCCGCGAGAGTTGAGAAGTTTTTTATGAATCTTCTGTAGTAACCGGTGAGTCCGAGGAAGGCTTTTACCTCTTTTGCATTTGTAGGTCGGGGAAAATTTGTCATAGCCGCTACTTTTGTGGGGTCTGTTCTTAGGCCTTCTTCGTCTACTATGAAACCCAAGTATCGTAGGCGGTGCCTGCAGAATTCCGATTTCTTCAGGTTGATAGTCAAACCGGCCTGTTTGAGTTGTTGAAACACCTTTTCTAGAATAAGTATATGTTTTTCAAAGGTATCGCTAATGATGATCAGGTCATCCAGGTAGCAAAATAAATTGTTATCAAACTCTGGGCCAAACAATTTATCCATGAGTCTTTGTAGTTCTGCTGGGCTGTTTTTTAAACCGAAGGGTAGTCTTTTGAAATGGAACATACCCCTGCCAGGCACCACGAAGGCAGTCTTTTCGCAGGAGCTGGGATCCAAAGGTATCTGCCAGAATGCTTTGCTTAAGTCTATGGATGAGATGTATTTAGCGTTTCGAAGTCTGTCCAGGATGGAGTTGACCAAGGGGAGCGGGTAGGCGTCTGATATTGTACATGCGTTGAGGCGTCTGCTGTCGAGGCAGAAACGGGCTGAGCCGTCTTTCTTTGAAACTAATAAGGTGGGGTTGGTCCATGCGCTGCGGCTGGGTACCACCACTCCCAGTCTTAACATATCGTCCAGTTCTTTTTCCAGCGTTTTCAATTTTTGTGGAGCTAGGTTGTAATACCTTTGTTTGATTGGGGGGCCTGTTGTTTTTATATGGTGTTGTACTAGGTTGGTTAAGCCTAAACCGCACCTTTCGAAGGAGATGGATTCATACTTGTTGATCATTTGATTTAATTGTATTGTTTGTAAGGGGTTCAAGTTTTCGTAGGGTATTACCGTACGGATTTCGTTTACTTGGGGAGTGACGGAGGGGTTGTTAAACAGTTGCGGGGCAATTTTGAAAGCCATCCAAAAATCCACTCCCAAGATGAATTTTTGTGTGATTGTAGGTACAACTAGAAACTTGATCCAAACTGTTTTTTGGTCACAATTGATCGGTAGGGTTAGAGAACCGATGACGAGTTGTGAAGTGTTGTCTGCCGTGGTAACATGTGAAGAATGTTTTCCCATTTTAAAACCACAGTTTGTGAATAAGGTGTGGGCGTTGTCGCCCAGGCAGCTGACAGAGGCGCCGCTGTCTAGGAGACCTGAAAAAACCACGTTGTTTATGGAAAAATGCGCGAAGGGTCTACCGTCTATTGCCTGTTTGCAGCAAACTGTAGAGAGGGGTAAGGCCTGTTTAAAAAATTTGACGTGTTCCAACCACTCCGACCATTCCTTTGGCCTATGGGAGGGATGGCCCGGGGGGTTGGGGTCTAGTTTTTTGTCTTCCTGGCTGTCCAATTGGGAGGGGGTCTGGAGAAATCCATAGGGGGTTTGATGAATCTGAGATCCGGGATGGACGTTTCGGTATTGTCTTGGCGTGGTCTTTTGCCAAACTTCCTCCCTTCATCTCTTCTTGGAGAACGATCGACGGATCGCCTTTTGTTAGAATGGGTGTCTTTGGAGGATAAAAGTTTTGCTTGTTTAAAGCAGGCGGCTTGGGAGTGACCAATCTTGTGGCAAAAGGAGCAGGATTTCTTCTCGTTGTGCTCCGGTTTTATGCCGGACGAAGTGCTTGGGCGAAAGTTTTCTTTGGGGAATCTTTCGTCTTTCTTCCGATCCTGGTATGCCTCTAGTAGCTGGCAGACATCTTTCAGTTGCTCCAGCGTGGCAATTTTCTGAGAAGTAATGATGTTTTCGTATCTGGGGAGAAGACCGTCGATTAAAACCGGGAGAAGTTCCGCTTCAGGGACAGGTTGGGTGAGCTTTATATTGATGGCCTCTGCCCTCTGTGTGAATCTAGCAACAGGCTCTCCGGAGTGCTGCTTGATAGCGAGTAGGGATAGCCTGACTCTATGTTGGGCCTTTTTTTCTCCGAAACTGGATAAAAGTGCCACCTTGAGTTCCCTCCATGAGTTTGTTTTTCTCTTATGTATCCTGTGCCAGGTAAGCATTTCAGGAGCGATGAGGTCTATGAAGTTCCTGTGTAGAATACTTTCGGGGATTCCTCTGACTTGGGCTGTTTCTTCTATTCTGTTGATGAAATCCTCCACATCCGTGAGTCCGTTGTATTTCGTCTTCCAGGTTGTCAAATCATATATTTTCGTCTGTTCCTGGGCTTGTACCACCAAGGGTTTTGCTTCGGAGACTGTGAGGGAGGTAGAGATGATTTCTGAGGTGTCTTCCTGTTGAAACTGCAACTTCCTGATGTACTTTTTGTTGTAGAAAGAAGCATATTGAATAAGGCATTTTTTGGATTTATTCCTGGGAGAAATCTTTCTACTTCTCAGGGCCTGTAGTAGTTCTTCCTTTTTTGACGTAGAAATGTGGGGGATTATACCCAGCGTGACTTGAGGGACTTCCATAGTGTATAGGGTCGTGTCAGGGTGACCTTACGTTGGGAGAAAAACGAGAACTCGACTCTTTATCCGTAATTGGAAAGAAATTTTTTGCCAGGGATTGACCACTGGGGACGTATATATATTTTTTTTTTTTTTTACAAAATGCTTCTGCGAAAAACGCGTATTTGTAAGTGTTTGGGTTATTTGAAAATTTGGGCAGAGGTTTGCCTCTGGCCACGTGCTTTTTAGGAAAAAATCCAAGCGTTTTGGAAAAAAAAATTTCGAAAATTAAAAAAAATCGAAAAAAGGAAAAAATCGGAAAAATTTTCAGAGTCCGAAACTGGAGAAAATTTGGGCAGCGATTTTCCTCTGGCCATGCGTTTTTAAGAAAAACTCCAAGCGTTTTGGAAAAAAAATATTTCGAAAATTAAAAAAATCGAAAAAAGGAAAAATCGAAAAAAATTTTCAGAGTCCGAAACTGGAGAAAATTTGGGCAGTGATTTTCCTCTGGCCATGCGTTTTTAAGAAATGCTCCAAGCGTTTTGGAAAAAAAATTTCGAAAATTAAAAAAAATCGAAAAAAGGAAAAAATCGGAAAAATTTTCAGAGTCCGAAACTGGAGAAAATTTGGGCAGCGATTTTCCTCTGGCCATGCGTTTTTAAGAAAAACTCCAAGCGTTTTGGAAAAAAAATTTCGAAAATTAAAAAAATCGAAAAAAGGAAAAATCGAAAAAAAAAATTTTCAGAGTCTGAAACTGGAGAAAATTTGGGCAGCGATTTTCCTCTGGCCATGCGTTTTTAAGAAAAACTCCAAGCGTTTTGGAAAAAAAATATTTCGAAAATTAAAAAAAATCGAAAAAAGGAAAAAATCGGAAAAAATTTTCAGAGTCCGAAACTGGAGAAAATTTGGGCAGCGATTTTCCTCTGGCCATGCGTTTTTAAGAAAAACTCCAAGCGTTTTGGAAAAAAAATTTCGAAAATTAAAAAAAATCGAAAAAAGGAAAAAATCGGAAAAATTTTCACAAGTTTTCGTGGAAGTAATTTGTTTGAGAATTCAACAATATCTTGGGGGCATGGTTTCATTACGCGGCTTCCTATAGCCTGATTTTAAACAGCACCAATTTTTTGGTATTTACACGCGAATTCCCTTCGTCTTTTCGACAAGATATTACCTTCTTTGTCAATTGACAAGGTATTATAGTGTCAGATGTCAAGGAATCCACGTCAACGCGAATTTAGTATTTTTTGCATTATTCGAATGTGATTCGGCATGATCCGGTATCATCAGACGACAGAGTCAAAAATACTTAATTGTCAAATGACAGAAAGAATTTAAATCCACTTGTTCCCTAGGTGTCAGCAAGTGTCCGTTTAAGAGACGTACCAGCGTGCTGCAATATAGTATATTATTAAAAATATTTAGCACTTTCGAGACCAAGCGGATGATTTGTTTATCATGTACATGATTTTAATTGTTGAATAAATTCTTCTTTAATTTGTGTTTATTTCCACTATTCACTTGTATTGAAAATAGCAATTTTAATCGGCCGACACTTTGTAATCACTGTATTATTCGCAGCGACAACTTCCTAGGTTGGGCACCTTGCGTTGGAATACCGGTAATATTTTGTCGAGTGACGACTCACAAATGATAAAATCGCGCCCGTAATAATTTAAATTGTGATTCGAAATTACGTTCGCGCCGAGATTCCTGTTGGAAGTGCTAGACAATTGGGAATAAACAATACATCATAATAACATTTCAGAGTTTACAATTGTTGCTTGGGAACGAGGCCGTGGTGGAACAGAAAAAAATTTAAATGGCCCCACGTTTAGCGCCAGTGTTAGCGTCAGCGTGCGTGCTGATGCTATCGGCAGGGTTGGAGAAAGCTCCCACATATTTAATACAAAGTAGTTGCTGTATCTGCCCCAAATAAAAACTAGCTCAGGTTCGGTGCAAGCAGGATTTCTCATAACCTCAAGGCTAGTGCTTGTGGTTCGGAACTTCACGCTTCTCCATTCTCCCAGGGCCTCTCTCGACAAGCAAAACACGGTAGGTTATCACATAAACAGTTTATTCAATTCTAGGAGACACAATAATACATAAAAGGAACGATCCTAGCTGAAAGTTAGTTTGAACGTCCGTCTCTGCTCTCTATCACGCGTGGTTAGGGCTAAAACATTTAATTGCACACAAAGGGTAACATGGTAATTGACTCACGTTTGGTTTATGGGCCAACAGCGGCTTTACGCGCTTGTTCTCTCGGTCGCAGCAGCGTCCATGCGCGGACCGGAAGTGCACAACCGGCGAAACTGAACTTGTGTCGCACATGTTCGCGCGGAACGTGGGCCCGGGAAGCTCGCTTGCTGAAGACTGGCGAGCTGCCGCTCGAGAGTTGGTCTCGCGACAGCTCGGTTTGTCGCTCGCGGGAGGGGGTAGTGCGCGCGCCTCTATATTGGCGGTCTATTTGTAACGTAACAATTGTTTACAATTTTAAATAGCAACATTGCATCTGAGAATTGTCTACGTACACTCAATGTATCAATTTTGAAAAATTTTGTTGCATCCAAATAATTATTAAATCGATTGTGTGATTTATAAGAAATGTATTTTATAATTTTTTTCTGAATCGATTCTATTTTGTTTATATGTAATGCATAAAATGGGGACCACACAGTTGACGCAAACTCTAGCTGGCTTCGTACATATGCAAAGTATATTTGCCACGGTGGAGGGGTCGTAATGGGATACGGGGCGGGGGGGTATGGGTATGTTCCCATCCCAGTACAGTACACCCATATCCCATTACAACCCTTCCCCCCCGCTTGCCAATCTGGGCGTTTTAAGATCGGCGCTGTACGCCAGTCGCTCTGTTTTGGAGGGGGCATAATGGGATATGAGACGGGGGGTGGGATGGGATATGGATACGGGGCACGGAATGGGTCTTAATCGAAGCCAGTTCGTGGACACCCACTTACAACTCGTGAACCTCCATTTCTTTATCGTGCCTACGTAGACCCCCGTAGTGTCTCCCGTGGACCCCTTGGGGTCCACCTGGACCACTTTGGGAATCACTGGTTTAAACGGTTGAAATCAATGAAATTAAGATAGGATCACTCCATGTTCCATTGTTAAATGGAAATTAAAATACATTAGCATTGTTCTAAAGGTTTCTGACTCAAATGTTTTAAACGATGATTTATTTGCTAAAATAATGTTTAATTTTTAGATTTAAAGGGAATAGCCAGAAATTATGAATTAAGCATCGACCTGGAATGGTTAAATTAATGAAAAAATAATGAAAAGCTGAGGCAATATTTGATGGCTATGGGTTCTAACCGATGGCTTGGGTTGAATGTACATATTCAAATTTGCTAGTCCTGATTAAACCCGTTTACATTCGAGGGGTAGGTACCTGTTTTCGAAATAATATTGGATTATTTTCTTTTCTGGGAAGTTTCAGAAAACCATTCTTCCATACTTAATTTTCAGAGAGAAAACCTTCAAAAGCTTTTTTACATTAGCTTCACACAGGAGACCCTGAGGAAAATAATTTCCCTCAGCGCCATCTTTGGGGATGCTGTGTGGAGAGTCTTTTTTAGGGAAAGGAAGGAGAGGAATTCTTGGGAAGGAAAAAGGTATGAGGGGCGGGTAGGAATCTGGGGATAAATGTATCTAGGAATTAATTCATCTCTCCGACAGCAGTGCAAGGCGATGGGTCGAGAGAGACCGGCAGAGACGTCTAGGTCAGGTCTGTAGTAGGTGGGCAGACTTATTGGCCGCCAAGACCTAGACAAACCTTATCCCATGATCCCGGGTATCCCTGCTAAGTCACCAAACGTATCGAACCACTTGGGGTGACCTATGGCTGGGGTGTTTGTTATCCATCCTATTGGTTGGTTCCTGGGGCGGCGGTACCCATATCAATATCTCAAATTAAATAAGGAAGGTAGTAAAAGAAGGTAGGTATTGAAGGTAGAATTTTTATAAGGCTGGTATAAATACGACTTCACAAATAAAAATGAGAAATTGAATTTTGTTTGGCTTCGAGGTGCTTTGTCATAAAATAGCTTTCAACAAACGACGTTTATCTTTACAGATACGTTTGCCTAAGAAAGAGTGTATTTTTAAAATAAAGATGTGCTGCCATGAACAGTGGGCTCAATAGAAAAATCACGCATCGAGTGTTCATCATATACCATTAAAATAACAAATTGATGTACACTTTTAGTGTTATTGGTTAAAATTTTAACCATTCGATTTCACAAACTGTATACGACTGTACAGACCGTATATACAATTATATTATTGATATTTTTTTTCTTTTAAAATCGTTAAAAATAAAATAATAAATTCCTTAACATTAATGCTCATTAACCTTATATAATAATCCCGTAATAATAATGAATGGAAAATATCAAAATTGGATGACGATTTATTGTTTTACGACTATAGAAATATATAATAAACCAGCTGGTACCCGGCATGCGTTGCTATGCCCTTTAATAAATAAAATTGTTCTCACTGCGTGTCTTTTCCCATTCGTCCCGTTTCCCTTTTGCGTTCCCATTCCGCCTCCTCCACCTTCTCTCTTCCCACTCTACTCCCCCCCTTCCCCCGTCCCGCGAACCCTCCTCCCGAGTTCCCCTCCCCCTCCCCCTCTTAGTTTTTTTGGTTTGTAACAATGTACCCCCGCCAACAACTTACAACGTGTAACAACAACGTGTAACAACTTGCCTCCCAGAGCGGTATGATGTTACATTTTTTTATGTTTAATTTTATTATTTTATATTTTTTGTGACCTACTTTTTTATTAAAAAAAAAGTTATGTTGGTGATAAAAGTGTGCAAAATTTATAATAAATCTTCTTTTGTTTCTATGAATAAACGGTCGTCCAATAAAAAATATGTTTCATTTTGTAACAACTAGCCCCGCCTCCCCCTATGTCATTAAAATTTATTGTTGTACCATCTATAAACAAAACACGCTAGTTTTGCATCTGTGTGAGTACTGTGATGAAACCAACTTAACTTGCGAGACCTACACAATACAGATTGAGACAGCCTGTAACTGATATGTGCTACAAAACATTTATGTCTAATCTAAACTACTAGGTACGTTCTACCAGGAGAACTATTAATGATATTCTTATACTTTTAAAATTGTTGAATAACCTCATAGACTGCCCTCAAATGTTCAGTTTTATAAATATTCGTGTCCTTGTTAAATCTACTCGACTTCACCATCTTTTCCACTGTGATAACCTTAGCACTAACTATAGCACCCCGCACACGTATAGTTCGGAGCGACCGTATCCCGCGCCACTTCAGGCCGCCGCGCAAAAAAGTAAACACCGAAAGTAAGATAACAGTTTACAGCGCAGTTCACTGTAAGACTTTTCTGCGCGGCGGCCTGAAGTGGCGCGGGGGCACGGTCGCTCCGAACTCTACGTGTGGGCAGGGCTGAGCAAAATACATGCTTTGCTGTAATTAAAATACAAATTACAAAATACTTTTTCGCATGTATTTAAAATACGAAATACAAAATACTTTCAAGTCGTGTATTTGGAAAACAAAATACAGTATTTTAACCATTTTTTATTTACTTCAAATACAAATTACATTTGGTTTTGGTAGAACGGTTGCAATACATTGTCTTAAGTGCCCTTATTTAAGGACAAAGAAGCAAATATAAGCAAATCTGAGCAGAGTGAAACAGAGACGTGCAAAAATTGACCAATCATATTGCTCAGAAGACACATCTCATTTCCGCTCCACTTGTAAAGTTTTGTGGTTTTGGCGGGAATTTGATCATCCATTATCAATTAACTCACGTCTTCATGAATAAATACCGCAAAACGGTGGAAACGACAATTGAAAAGTTACTTGCTTTGACGTACAGTGTTGCCAACTCTAAATATTAACATATTGCTCTGGATTCTAGCGTTTTTAGTCTATGTATTATCTATGTCATTTTTCATTATCATTATCGAGATCGCTAAATGTATTTGAAAATGTATTTTGAAGCCATAAGTATTTGAAATACAAATTACAAAATACCTCAGCATCATGTAATTAAGATACCAATTACAAAATAAATTTTTAGGAAGTAATTGAAATACAAATACAAAATACGTATTTGTATTTCAATTACAAGTAATTCAAATACTGCCCAGCCTTGCGTGTGGGGGGTGCTTATGTATATCATTCAACGCTAGTGCGCGCTCACCGAACTGCCAAAAATATACAGACCTTTTCGATGTTTTCAAAACATGTCCATCCTACATCAAAGCAAAAATAATTAGTTGTCAATATAACTGATATGTTTACGTATTGTGTTTGTAAAATGATAATTATTTAATGAGTTATTTCGCATCATAAGTATGAACTGATATATTGGTGAATAATAAGGTTTATAAATTTTCGATACCTATGTAATTATTATTTCTGCAAAAGCCCTTCGGGCGTTTAATAAATAATTTTTTCTTTAATGATAGAATACGAAGTCTTGACGAAGTTCGATATATTGCTTTAGAAGCGCTTTTTTATTCGAATATCAAACTAACGAAAAACATTTATATCAATCTACATTCCAATAACTTAATTTTTATTTTTAAAAACATTGTAAATATCTTGGTTGATACGCATTGGTTACAAAGCATTTGTTCGTGTTGAGAGTTCAATCATTCAATTAGTCATCAACTGAAGCATTCAATAAAAATTGTAATAATTAATAAATCGACCATTTACATCGACTGATAATGCCCATTTCTACACCTGCCCCCTAGCACGGTCGGCCGATAAGGTTTGATATGATTTTTGGTAACTTCTCACCGTTCCCTAGGACAACTGAAGATCGCTAACGTACAAACAACAGTTGACGTCGAATATATTAAGAACACTTAGTCATTGTGAACTATTAACAATATTCCGACCGACGATTGAAACATTTTAGCGAGGC
The DNA here is from genome assembly GCA_936435175.1 of Glyphotaelius pellucidus. Lineage (NCBI taxonomy): Eukaryota > Metazoa > Arthropoda > Insecta > Trichoptera > Limnephilidae > Glyphotaelius > Glyphotaelius pellucidus. The sequence goes on along the minus strand of OW386538.1, from coordinate 25,364,286 downwards.
CTCCATAGTATCAGATTGATTTCGGTTAACTGTCAATATACATACATTTTTTGCAAATTTTCTGGCCTATTTAATGAACGGATTAAAATAACGAAACTTTTAAAATTAAGTCGTACACGCGATCCATAAGACTTAAATAATGCATCTAAGACGCAATCAATTTATTCCGTTCGATCTTTGCGAAACGAAAATAGTTTAAATATGACTAAAGACCTCATTAACCAATTGACTCCCGTTTAGTGTCAAAAAATAAATGCGGACTGCCAATGCATGTTTATGTTAGTACTTCAATTCAACATTGCCAATTTATTCATATTTTAACGAAATTGATTGGCGTTTGACGTTTTGGAATACGAATTTGTAGACAGATCTGCTGGTGTTGCCAGCGTATATCGATTTTTTTATTTATTCCCTGTCAATATCGGTTAATATATTATTTATTTATTTACAATAACTATTTGTTACTTACAGCTGCTATGACATTGAGTGTGGTAATGTTATCATCCAGATTCCCATTGCTTTCCTCTTCAACGTAGTACCACCTTCTGAGCTGCCGATAGCTAACAGTCGAGTTTTCATTGTTCCACGTGATATTAACTTTTTCTTTGGTCTCTCTGAATCTGTAGGGTCCCATCTCGATCACGTGGGGCCTGGTCGAGTTGTCGTTAATTTGCTCGGGGTTTGTCCAATTGAAAAAATAAAAATCTAAAAACATCGGCAGGGGAGGCTCCTTCCATATTTGATATCCTCTCGACGTCGGGGTGAGTCTCATCTCCTAAAAGAGTATAAATATTATTATTAGATCACATAAAAACAAATTCTTACTTCTGTCAAAATAAAAATATATGTATATCTTTATTGTTTCTTAAAATTTTCGTACAAAAGTTTTAACTGACAGGATCTTTCTAATTTCATATAGCTAACATCTTTATAGGGTGTTAGTTAAAATGAAGCCATGCGAAATAATGTAATAATGTAAAATCATACAAAATCATGTATTTTAGTTTTGAAAATTTGATGGCTTAGAAGTATTATAGATGCTTAAATTAAATACTGCGTGTAGAACATATCTTGGCCCTTAAATATCGGTCATTTTAGTAAGTCTTTTATAAGCCTAGAAAAAAATAAAGTATTAGGTCTATAAAAAAACATTTTCAAGTGCAAACTCTCCCACTTATAAACCGCTTTTCGGAAATGGTTTTATTGTTTATTGTAGCAAATTTAGTTTCTTTTATCGCAAAAAAATTGATATTTACGCCCGACATTCACAAAATAAAATAAAATACGCATTTTTGCGTTGTTATTTCACAATACGGCCGGCAGTCGACGAAGTTGGATTTTCAAAATAAACCTTATGTCGTCCACTAGCTTGCCACACCCATTTCCGATCAGTACTGCCCCGACCGGAGCGGGGAATAGACGTGTGGTTCCACGTCGCTTGGTTCCGTGAAATCAATTTTAAATTTTCTTGTTATTACAATAAACAATGTGTAAAAAAGGAGTTAATGTTTTTTTTAGGCCTTTACGAAATCAACCTATAAAAAAAAATTAAAACACCTTTTTACCTCAATTACCTTTTTCAACCTTTCCAAAAGCTTTTTCTCAAGTATTTTTAAACTCCTCCCTCAAAGGGGCGTGATTTCCGATTTCGATTGTTTCCTGTACTATTGGATCACCTTAACTATTGTTACGAGTATTTCGATAATACGTAAGAGTATTGAAAGTATTATGTTTCAAGAAAATCAATAAGATCAGAGTTACAAGCTAGATTGTATTATCACTAAGAAAATAGAATTATAATACATTTTATGCAGATACGAACTTGACTTACTTTTATTAACTAGTGATTCCTGACATATTTAGGCGCAAGACCTGATTGCCACAATCAGGTCTTGCGCCTTGACTTGTTCGGAAGTTATGCGCGTACAAACATTTCGGAGATTCATTTTTATTTATATATATATAGATATGAACTACGACGCCTGAAATAAAATTTCCCGCAAATATATCAATATAGTTAGTCCTACCGAGACAACGATTTGTTTTGCTTTTTGTCTGACGTTATCAATAATTCGCTTTTGTAGGGGACAATACACGTATAATAAATATAATACATTGTACATAAGATGTCTTGCGTGACAAACAATATTAATAAATAATGTTTAAGAACTTATTATCTATGCTTTTATGTTATTTTATCCCAATTATTAACCACATTTCATAATCCCGAGATAGTACCGGGATCCCGTAATCCCGGGATTTAAGAACATGCTCGGGATTGTATTCGGTAGTCAGGAATGACTGGAGTAAGACTAGTAAGTATGTCCCTTAACATTCCGTTTAAATAAAAACACATTTTCGTATGTGTGCCATATGTACACTCAAAGTTTTCTGAACAATTTCGTTAAAAAATAAAAGGAGAGTGGTTTGAATGGTAGAATTAGTTAGGGTCGCCCGAGAAAGACATACGTTATTCAAGTGAATAAAATACCTGAGTCTGGTCATGTCAAAAGTCAAAATAACAGAAGAGTATGTTTGATACGTAAATGTGAATGAAGCAAGGAGTGTGTGCCGAGGCAGAGTTGTATGGCGGTCTCAATTTTGCTTCATAATTTTGCTTCTCTATATGCCCAAGAAATTATTAAGAAAGGCGATACAGCTGTCATAATCTTAACTACACATCAGGAGTGTCAAAGTTAGAAAAGGGAAATTTTAAAAGCTTTTTTGTCTTTTCCATCGTGAACTACGGTACTTCGAAATATCCGTTCCATTTACAAAAATAAGACAAGGCACCATTAATAACACAACACGGGCATGTGCCTAGCATGGTGGTCGAAAAATTCTAAAATTAATGTAACAAACTATTCAATGAATAAAGATAACTTTTAAAAAAATAATAATAATCTTCTTCTATATATTAATACGTGAAGCAAAAACTTTGTACCCCTTTTGACGAAAATTGCGCAAACAAAAAATATATAATTTATATAGAGAAGGAGTGCAGAATGCTAATATTTTTCTTGAATTAACCATAAAAAATACATAAAAAAGATTACAATTATGGTCGAATTTCGACCATTGGGCGACCACTAGTAATATTTATTAGGTATCGCATTTTTTTATGTTTCTCGAGTGAAGCATAGTAATAAATACTGGTAAATCTATATAACAATAAAATTACCTATTAGTTAATCACCGGTTTACGACGATCATACGATAGGGTACGAACAGAGACAAAACGGGTTTCGGTTTTCAGATTTGCAGCGCTTAATGCCCGGTTCCACCGGCGGCAGTTGACGCCGAGGTGTGGACAAACAGATCGCGGATAAAACCTGCGCTACTTGCGCGTAGCCTGACAACAGCTGTCAGTTTTTACGAAATGTCGAGTTCGTCAGACAACGATTTTTTACTCTTGGACAATCTTTTCTTGAAATTAAGAAATAAACCAATTAATATTTTTAAATATGAAAAAAAAACCTCAGGAGAACATGATAATATGTTATGTATATACCTGAAAGGAATTCGCTTATGACATTTGAGGTTATTTCAAAATGTTATCCTGTAGATTTCTTTCCAACACTTGTCAACAACATTTCAGTTGCTTTGTAATGTATTTATTTTATCCCAGATTGGCGATTTGTTGAAAACAGTAGCAATTAATAGGTCGCTCATTTAGATATCAGATTCCTTTCAAAACAAGCTTCAATAATATTGCCATGTCCCAAAAAATGAAAATGTTTCAAGGATAAAAAATTCTAAACTAAAGTTTGAACTACATTCCTGATTTTAAGATTTCCCTGTACGACTCATGCTAAAAATCGTATCCCACTCGAAAGTACACACTTTTGTTAATTAATGACATATTCGACAAGGTTTTTTGAAACAACCATGGAGGTGAACATAGAGGACACCAAATCATGAAAATATCCAAAATCCATGAAAACATGGCAAAAACCAAGCACACGGCAACATTGAGTATCACTGACCGGCGTCACCGGCGAGCAGGAATTAAGAATTCATTCCGGTAAAGCTTATCGGCGCCGCCTCGCGCGGACATAAATCTGAACCTGCCTTCACTATGTTCGGTCTGATACGTTGACATTCAAACATTCTTGTCGGCACGCCGACTAATCGGAAAGCCGAAACCCGTTTTGTCTCTGTTCGTACCCATACGCCAGAACGATTACGTAGGTAAACGTCAGCGGTGTAAGCCCCGTCATAGGGTTACACCACTAAGGTCAAGGCTAATAAAGATTCGTCTACTTAGCAGGCCTCACGACTTGACACTAATTTCATTTCATTAAATAATTTGACATCCAATGTGTTTCGTTTTCTTCTGCGTGTGATGCGTATTCCTATCCTGTATATTAGTATTTCTTATGTCGTAGGCATAGATTCAATACCCAATAACCACACTTACGCTTACTAATCCGAATAATGTTTCATGTACGATATGGTACTTACTCGAAAAGTTAGTTAGAACTTGGTAAAACCTACGCAATGCTGTCTCGTGACGTCACAAGAGACACGATTCAGTACAATCAATCATTTATTGTCGTCAGGTTCAATTTGTAGAACTCCATTTTAATTTTTTATTTCTTTTTTGCATTTAATAATATTATTATCTTCTTATATTATATAAAAATGCAATTGTGTTTGGGAATTAGTGAGATGTCTATATTGTCTATGTTGCTATATTAAGGATAGGAAATGTTTGAAACTTTCAAAATACCTTCTTTAAACCCCCGCGAAGGTTTCTGGATTATTACAACCACATGAAAATACATCTGAAGAGTATTTTAACCATCACAAAAATTCTTGCGAAACTGTCAAAAATTTGGTAATGACATTTTGCAAATCAATTATTTTTACGTCAAAATTAAATTTTCAAAACTCTTTAAATTTAATAAAATTTTTAAACGAATCAAGAATTATAGATAGGTATTTTAAATAGGTACCTGTTAGGTACCAAATTTGATTGATTGTTCTTGTAATATTTTATTGTTCTTATAATAATATGTATACACATAATTAAATATTTGTAATAGGTATGTGAAAAATTAAAACTATAATTTAAAAAATTGTAATAGGAGGCACGCGAGCTGTTTGAAAACAGAATGTGCTTGGACTGAATAATATATGGAACGCGGGAGGGGGGTTAGCGAGAGGGGAGAGGAAAGGCGGGGAAGGTGGAAGGGGAAAAACAATTTTCTGTTAAAATATTCCAATATAGTTTGGTACTTTATCGTTTTTCTGATTTCTCAAAGCAAACACATTAAATTTTGAAAATGGTAACACTTAAATACAAAGTAAAGTGTCTATGACATAATGATAGTACGTGTGGTTGCCAGATTAAAATATAAAGATATAGCGTCAGTTCATGCTTATGCCACCGCCAACTTATCCGTGTAGCACTGTAATATTGTTACAGTCGTCCTGTAGAGATTTTAAGCACATCAAGTATAGCACATCATTATTGCAAGCGGACCAAAGCGGACTGTTACTTCTCGGCGGGCATTATCATGCGCGGAGAAGGTAAACCAGCAGAAACTATGCATTTTTTCGTGTAATTATAGGAAACTTAAAGGGAGCCGGTGTTCTAGCGCCCGTAATTTTTTTTTTTTTTAATGAAAACTCTAGAAAACTAAATCACTTTAATAGTATACAAAAATATTATTATTAAAAAAAACAAAAAAATCTAAGTAGTTAAGGATCTGCGCTGTAGTTGCCCTCCTCATAAATACGGACTAGGTTGTGGGTCCAGTTTTGGCTCTTTCACTTAACCGTAAACAAAAACAAACAAAAAAATTCTGATCGGTATGAGTGTAGTTATCGCAGGAACTAGAATAAAAAATAAAGTAAAAAAATCGACCAAATGGCGCTTTGTTGAAATTTACACTGCTGTTTTTTCAGTCTTCAACGTTTCAGCGTAAAAACTTTTTTTTAGTTCCTGCGATGGGTACTGGTGTACGGTATAACATGGTAAAATTTGAGATGAATTGGCCGAGTAGTTTTTTTTTGCCTCACACCATGCAGAAAAAAGTAGTTTTGAAATAAATGAGTTTCGCCCGGTCCTTTTACCTGCTTCTGCCCTGACCTGCTAAATGGGCTGAAGAAATTTAAATATCGTCAATACCATTACAAAAAATGTTCAGTATATTTAAGATTATACTTTCGAAATATCGAAAAAAAAATAATTCTAGACGCCACAAAAGTGCCACACGCCGCGGGTGGTTCACCAAAAGAATTTCAACGAGTATATTCTCCCTCTGGGTTGGCTGAACTCATTTACGAAGCGTCTCTTGGGTCAGATCTCCCAGAGGTGGTTGAAGTTAGGTGATTTAACTTTCTAGAGCTGAAACGTGACCTATTACAGGTCAGCACATCCAGGGATCACACCTGTAAAGCGCGGTGACCGGACAACTCGGAATGAAACCAACTCAGAACCATCTCAGATAAGCCATTTAGAGTGATAAAAAAATATATTTAAAAAAAATGGTTAAATAGGTTATGTTAGGTTAGGGTTATCGGCTAATTTGAAATTATTTTTTTCAAAGGTTTTAATGACTTTTCAAGGAGGTATTGAGTTGACTTCATTCTCAGTTGGCATGGAACCGTAAAGCGCAATATGCACAGCACACACATGCTCGGCGGACCGATGTGTCTGCGACAGGCTCGGCGGACAATCCATACGTTTACGAGTATACCCAGTGGCGTAGCTAGCACGGGCGGTACCCGGGGCGGATAGCACAACGGGGGGGTGTAATGGGATAGGGTGGCACGGGTTCTAACAATTTACCACAACGGAGGGGGCGAGATGGGATAGAATGGGATGGCATATTCACCACAACGGAGGGGGCGAAATGGGATGTGAAGTGGAAGGGGGAGGATGGGATGGGGTGAAATGGAATAGTTGGTGCAGGTATCGGCTCTACTGCGTTCCGTAATTCGTAATTTTTTTTTTGACGGTCGAGTGTCACCCCCTCTCGGGTGGAACTAGGGGCGGACCGCCCCCCCCCCCCCCTTGCTACGCTACTGAGTGTACCCTTCGGAAGACAACCGAGCATCCGCCCTCCTTAATCGGAGTGCAAAAATTTTTTTTACGTGGTCGTACAAAACAAATTACTTGTGAATTATGGACGCGTACCTGGGGGCATGTATTTGAATTTTATAATGAGTTTAATCATAATTTTCAATTATTTTAAACACTACTTACTTACGTATGCAGTGATTTTATCTATTATTGAACAAAATATATTATTATCTATTTTGGATCGGGAAAAATTTTGCCAGCGCTTGCCCGTGTTGATTATTATTTATTATATAAAAAATAAGTCTGAGTATTTTGTCGGAGAAAATTGGAACCATCTTCGTCCATTACTATTTTTTTCAGTGCATGCGGGCTTTCCGCGGAAGGAGCTATTTTTCAATGGTGCGCTGATACTGACATTGTGAAATTCGTGACAAGTTTCAGTAGAGTCTATTCTCACTACGATTGATTAAAAAGTGTGCATTGTCTAGGCAGAAAAGTCGGCTCAGAATTGCCATATTTGTTGTACTACGCCCAAAAAAAAATTTTTAACACTTTAGCCAGCATTAGAGCATGTTCACACACAGCTATAGAAGATGTAGCTTGGCCTATTTCAGCATTCCCAATGGGAATATAATTACTACAGGATGAAGATCAAGCTGCATGCTATTATTATCATATGGATAATGTGTAAACTATTTTAATACTTAGAACGAAAATAAGTTAAAGAACGCCCACGCGTTTTTCTTTAAAACAAGATGTACATCCCAGGTTTTGAATGGTTTGTTTGGCAAGGAGGGTTTGTCTTTTTTTTACATGAATTCCACACAGGAGGCCCTGAGGAAAATAATTTTCCTCAGGGCCTATGACGTCTTTGGGCATGCTGTGTGGTTTTTTAAGGAAAGGAAGAGAGGGGATTGGATGTGTGCATGGCTGCGATGGTATCTATTTATTTTATATATAGTGAGTTCTGGCATCATGAAGTTATGTGTTGCTTACCGTTCATCCGATTGCGATGAAACTTTGGGGATTTGATTTTTTTTTACACGAGCTCCACACACTAGGAGCCCCTGAAGAAAATGACTTCCCTCAGAGCCTATGTCATCTTTGGGGATGCTGTGTGGAGGGTTTTTTAAGAAAAGGAAGGGGAGGACAGTTCTGGGAAGGAAAAGGGTTTAAGGGGTGGGTAGGAATCTGGGGTTCAGTGTGTCCTGGTCATTCGCTTCCAAGACCTAGACAAACCTCACCCCATGAACCCGGGCATCCTTGCTAAATCACCAAACGTAGCGAAACACTTGGGGTGAACTACGGCAGAGATGTTGAGATCCATGTTGTAGGAGAGAGGAAACACAGAAGCCGGCAAATGATTCCACAGCTGAGCTCCAGAACTCAAGAACTTCAACTTAGAACGAGCCATAGAAACGAGCACCGGCACAGTCAAATGTTGGGCGCTCGATTGGCGAATTTCCCAATTATGCAACGGTTCCAAAGGGATCACAGACGCTAGTTCCTCGGAGCATCTTCCATTGAAATACGCGTAGAACATGGACAGGCAAAGCGCACGTCACCCAAAATAATTTTTTTTTAAAGTTTGAACTAGGAACTATGTACCGGAAACTGCGTTATTCTTGTCATCATCGTTGCCATTGAGATATTACTATTTGCTCACAGACGTACCTACATAATAGTACCCTTTACACACAGCGTTCGGAGCGGGACGTGCCCCGCGCCACTTCAGGCCGCCGCGCAGAAAAGTCTCATAGTGAACTGCGCTGTAAACCGTTATCTTACTTTAGGTCTTTACTTTTCTGCGCGGCGGCCTGAAGTGGCGCGGTGCACGTCCCGCTCCGAACTCTGTGTAAAGGGTACTATTATGTGATCGGCGGCATATTACGTAAAAAATTTATTTATTTTTTTAGTAATTATTTTGTCTTCGAAAATTTACTTCGTGGCGTCATGTTAATTAAATAAAAACAAATCGCTTTGAGAAACATCACTTATTTAATCAACAAATCTCAAAACCTTTGACCAAATAAAGTAAACCAATGGTTTTTTCGTCATAATACAATTAAAATAATATTTAAATTTACATTTTATACTGACGTCATAACCATTGGTTCTGAACAGAATTTTAACTAAAAAAGTGGTGTTTCACAAAGCATATTTATTATTTATTAATTTAAATTTGAAATATATGTGTATCGGAAGTTTAGTTGTTTCAGACGTTTCCATGCCAACTGAGAACGAAATCACTCAACACCTCCTTGAAAAGTCATTAAAAGCTATAAAAAATAATAATTTTAAATTAGCCGATAACCCTAACCTAACGTAACCTATTTAACCAATTTTTTTAAATATATTTTTTTTAAACTCTGAAAGACTTATCTGAGATGGTTCTGAGCTGGTTTCATTCCGAGATGTACGGTCGCCATTTCAGACATCTTATAGAGTACAATATTATGTAAGAGAGAAGAGAAAAATAATGAAAGAAAGAGAACAGAAAGAAATCAATGCAGTTTCTACTTGGTATGCATTTCAAGAGGGAATTCTGGTATACAGGGTGTAAAGGGACATAGTTGACTTACCTTAACCAGAGATTCCTGGCATTATTTGGAATAAAAAATGTAAATTTTGGTTTCTAGTGACTTTTTCAAAGATTTTTTTTTTCAAATTAATTTTCAAAATCAAACAAAAAAAAATCTTCCGCAATGCGTCACTGGTCATTGAGTAGAACAACCGCCCAACTCCGCCCACAACTGTCCAACACCAACTAATTTTTTTAACGTTTTTGTAGAAAAAAAATTCATCAAAAATGTCACCGGACCCAGAAATTTCATTTACATTTTTTACTCCAAATAATGTCAGGAATCACTGGTTAAAGTAAGTCAAGTACGTCCTTATCAACCTGTGTAACATGTATTATGATTCCATTTTCTTAGCGATAATACAGTCTGGCTTGTAATTCTGATCTTATTGATTTTCTTGAAATATAATACTTTCAATACTCTTTCGTATTACGGAAGTGATGTACCTAGTTTCCGGGCAAGGATCCCGTGGGGTTGGTTTATGAATATCCAATTACTACGATCCTGACCTTCAACTCACTGATGATGAAGCATGTTATCAAGTCATCATTAAAATACAAATGCAATGTACGTATCTATATCACCATTCTATAATATAATCCCTATAATATAATACACCACCAATTTAAATACAATCTCTGCCTAATCAAAAACACACGCTATTAATGATATACACAACCGTATCATTACTTGTTAGTTATATTAAAAAATTGCAGGATTTGATTAGAAAATAAGGCGTTGAGATTAATTCCGCTTTTAAAAATGGCTTGCAAAATTAAGATGTAATGTAAGAAATATGACATATATATGTAACTTTTATTAAAAAAGAGTGATTTCAAACAAATTTATATATTAATGCATGTAATTATGACAGGCCGCAAAGTAAATGCTTTCTTCGAATACCAGCATATAATATTTTTGATTCACGTGCTGACGTGATTTTTTTCTTCTTGTGGGCACGTATGGGTATACATTTGTTAAAAGAAAAATTCAAATAATTTAGGAAGGCCACCATTCTGAAAAAATGAACACATCCGGCGGACAAAAAGGTTATGTAAAATTCTTTAACTTGTAAATACATATTTACTTAATATAATAGTGTTGTCATTGAATGTGTGAGAACCTGCGAATTTTCAAAATATTTTTTATTTTATTTTATTTTTTTATTTATTTATTTAATAAAATGGTATTAATTACATGTTTTTATACATTAAATAAAGTTTTTCTATAAAAACACATTAATAATACATCTAACACTTAAAGCAAAGCTCGAGTTAAAAAGGCGAATAAACTCTTGTAACTAGCGATTCCTGAGCATATTTAGAACACAGAAAGTAGATGTCATTTTGCTGTCCGGTGATATTTTCTTCCATTAAAAACAAAAAAATAAATTCAAAATCACACGACACCTATATTCAATATTTACAAGTCGAACAGACATCGCCTAGTGAGGCGGGTAACCTACTTTTTGCAATTTTACCTATATTAATTATGCCGTCATAAGATTACACCCCTGATGATAGACACAAGAGAGAGACAGCGCAACACGGCATAAAACCCAAAAATACACTGTAAAACGTTTATTACTTACTAGTTTTTGTTGTTTTATAATTACTTCGTCATACGTCATTTATCCTATAAATTTAGAATCAGTACCTTAATTTTATGTTTAATTCTTAAATCATGGAAATGTGATAATAATTAGGTACCTAGTACCTGCCATAAAACCTAAATACAGACTTTGCCCTTGTGAGACTTTTTTATTACTATCACCTTGTATGCCTATTTTTAAAACCGTTTTACTGACTTGTACGAAAAAAATTCTACGTGTATATTTTTATTTTATTAAAAAAATGCGCCTATTTTAAAACCAAAATACGTAGGCAGGTACTGCAAAATATACTGATTTCTCAATAAAGTGGTCGAAAGCCGAACGAGGATTATGGTGATAAGTAAAAGAATTCATAATATTCTCTTTCATAGATGGCGCGAGTTTAATTATTTTACAGAAAATTGGTTTTTACACAAGCATTATGAATACGTATAAATAGTTTTGCCCATAAATCTTTCAAGAAAGGTTAACAAATTCAACATAGTAGCGGTGATTCAATCCAATATTTTTTTTTAGCCTTTCTCGAAAGATTTGAGATTTTTTAAGGGATAAAACTACGAGGACGGCCCATTTTCAAAGTTGTCGTGAATGAAATAATCTTCAACATACCTTTCCTAAAATAGCGTAGAAGATATCGTCCCAACAGATAGCCAATGCAGCCCCCAGGCCTGCTAGGAGAGCCCCCACAACTGAAGTCACCGTCACCTTCCACTGGATACTTCTTGGTTGCATTGTGAGAACCTGGAATCAATAAAGCCATTTAAATATACCTAAATGAATCATTCTACCAACTTATCATTTTGTCGTGTATTATGCACCTGTAAAGTTAGCGTTATTAATACGTTATTATTTTTATGCCATCTGCAATTTAAAACTAGTTTCCTTTTTATTCTCTTTTCTTATAAATTATTTTTATTTAAATGTACCTCTATTCCTACCATATATGATATTCATTTATTTAAGTTTTCATTTAAACATTATGTTTATGTATCCTAATCACGTGTCTCGTTATCATGAAGTCCATCCAGGGCATTGAAAATTCTTAGGAGAACAGATGGTTACAGAGAACAGAGAACTAGAAACTAAATCTTTCATAATTGAGTTTTCGAACCATTCACGAATCAGTCTGAAGAAATGTGTTACAATGAGCACATCCCTTCTGACCCGATGGTTCATACCGGGATGGTTCTTACCGAGCATGCCCAAGAGAAAGTCGGCAGTGTGGAGACACGGGTGGTAGCCATACTCCCTAAGGTAGAGAAATCTCATAAATTTCTTCTGAGCCTTCTCCAACATAAGGGGATATCTCACTTGGTGTGGGTTCCAAACCACTGATCCACTCTCAAGCCTACTCCTAACCAAAGCATTGTATAGTACTGTGAGAACCCGGTTTTTAATCAATATTGCCCCAGTAAATCGAAAAATGATTTGCTGAAAGTTTCACCAGTTTGTTTGGTTTGGTCGACCATTGTTCCATTAATAATTAGAGTAAGCATAGTTAATGTCAAACAAAGGGGACATAGTGTATCAAAATATACATAGGTAGTACCTCAAAAATTCCATGTTGTGCTCATCATTGAATTAATCTTTCAATTTTCATTCTTGTTAGATATAAAACATAAACTATATGTATTCGTCTCATACATTCATAACTTATAATAATAATAATAATGGTCCTTATTCCAGAATGTGGGGAGGTTGGTGCAATCCCACACATCCCATAGACAGTATAAGTACATAGTTAGGTATACGGATTATACATAGAACGTATAAGGATTATTTGTAAATTTGAATTTTAAAAAAAAAACTGATATATTATGTTTGCCAATTTTTCTATAAGTGCGCAGCACATGGATATTGAAATCGAGCTCAATTAATGGGGTGGAATCTTTTGAAACGTGACTCTATGTGTAATGTGTGGAGTGGACTAATATTGTTTTGCTTCACAAACGAACAGCTACTAAGATATCTAACCTAATCGAGGATACGTTTTATAAATATTGAGAAAATTAAAACACCATTCCTACTACAGATCCAACAAGTGCTATATATCAAAAATTATCATAAAATAGTTGAAGTTACCTACGTAAAAACAGTGTGTCTTTAGTAAAAAATTATTTTTCGAAATATTTTAGATTACCCAAATCAAATTTTCAAGGAACCCTTTGATAAATTTGAATGGTTTCTTTGTATATTGGTACCATAATTAATAAAGCATTTCAAGTATTTGCATTATATTTATGGTATAACTAATGGTATGGTGGTTTTGGTAATTTTCGAGAAAGTTACGGAAAACTGTCCAAACTTGGTCGAACTAAATTAGCAGCGGGAAAAGACGACATGAAGATTGAATTAGCTGGATTTACAACCCTAAAATAATGTCAATGTTAATTATCGTAATTTCAAGTACAACAATCATTGAAATTAGCCATCTATATTGTCCGTGAGTCTACTTTAAGTTAAAAATCCTTTATTGCTTATGACGTCATGAGTTTTGAGATGAATAATTGCGTTTATGTTAGTTTTCCTTTGCATTGATTTTATGTAAAGTCGTGAATCATTTTCAAAACATTACTTGTTTTGGCAATTTATTGTCATGTCGCTGTTTGTGGTATTGGTTGTCGCTCAACTACTTACGTGAATCGCCGGCAAACGTTGTTTGAAGATAGAAGAAAAACATTCCACACAATTGGTAGATCATAAATATTGACGAAGGTTCGCAGATATCAACGACGTATTCGTGTTTATGTAAACATGTATATCTGTACATTATGACTTATCTCTTACTACACCAAAATTCCATAATGATGATAGGAGGAATTTGCCTATTTGAACAAATATATTTAAACCACGTAAAGTATGCAGGAGGTATAAGATAGCTAATAATTATATTACCAGATTAAAAGATAGTCATACATCATTATACTGTATATCTTCTAAAGCCACAAGTATCTAGTACAAAATTCTGAATACGGTGATATAACTAAAAAGTTATTTGTGTTGTTTAGTGAAGTCAATGCAATATAAACCTACTTGCTACACAATATTTAATTTAATTTCTGTAGATAAACACACCTTACTACAAACACATCCAAAATATTAATTCACACTTTAGATTATCCTATTTAATGGTTTTCTACTTTATTTTCTATTGGGACTAACAACCAGCCACATACACATATTAGTAAAACTTTTAAACAAATTTTTGGTAAAATATAAATACACCTCTTGACATAAACCGCATAAATTAGTCCCGCGTACCTACACATTTACATGGGCAACAATTAAATAATATCAATTACTTCAATTCCACCAACTTAACGCCTTGTGCAAATTTAAAAACTTTTTAAATTGTAAATTGTTGGTAAGTAAGTTATAATCAAATAATTAAAAAATAGACAGAGATTTCCTAATTTATAATAAAATCTAACTAATAATTATTTGAGCTCTTTCTACTTCTATAGCTATTGTGGTAACATGAATGTGCTATGATGCGGTTGTCTCGAAGAAGCGTGTGCGTAAACAGAGAACTCCCAGAAAGTAGCGGAGACGAAAAAGACAAACATGAATATATTATAATATTAATACATTTTGAAACTTAAGAGGAAACGCAGTCGTCGAGAAACTTGAACAATCGGTATTTTACCAACTATTTGATTTCACTGTCGCTCTTACTTCCCTGAACATTGAGCGAAAGGAACAACTGCACCTCAGGCTGATATTACCTAAATAAAACATTTTTCTCCTCCCAAACTGGACCGATTTTAAAGTTTTTTTTTTTACTAACTGCGTTAGAAGAAAATACTCTAGTTTGTACATTCTCTAGCTTGTATACTGTTGATGACGTTCAAACCGGGCAATTTTAACGATTTTTGGAGGATCCTAATTTGTATAAGAAATAAATTATCAAAAAAAGCAAAATGTATCGACATGACAGAGGTCGATATTTATACTATATTAAAAATATTTGCTGCAGTGTCAAAATCCAGAGAGGAAATTGGGGAATACATTTGTATGAACAAAACGCCGCACGGTTCCCTCATAAATGCCGTCCGCCCCCCAGCCCGAGCAAAAATCCGTTCATAGGAGCGGAATCCAGAACGCACCCATGGAATATTTCATGCGAACTATATTATATCTCGTAGAGTGAGAAGTGCGGACCTCTCTATCTCCAGAGTCAAAATAATCATATTTTGATGCGGTGCACCTTCCACTAGCATTTTTTACCATAAACCGTGCAAGTGACGTCCGAGCTCTTATAATTTTTGCCGGATATCACTTTCGAATGGTGTCGTATTTGTGTGCACCTCGGATGAAAGCAAAAAACAATAAAAAAATATTATCGAATGCACCATAATACATTTATTAGCATTATTGATATTGAGAAAAAAAATTGTAAGGGTTTTTATCGCGTTTCCTAAATTTGAACAAATATTTATGAACGGAGATTGTAATAAATTTATTTTTCCTCCCTAAACTTTGATTGAACCCTCATTGAACAACGAATCGCCACTGTCTGTGATGTACTACTTAGCTTAAGCCGGCGCCAGACATGTGTTCAAAGATGTGATCAAATAAGTGTTCACATGTGTGGCACGGGCATTTGATACTGTTGTCACATATTTGATCACTTAAGTGCGCTTTACCGTTCCGTGTTGGTTTGAAAGGGAGATATTAAAGGGAGATAATACGAATGTTAGAGGGAGCGCGCTCATATAAAAAAAATACGTACATGGGTGCAATCTAGTGAAAATATTGAATAAAAGACGTCTCGTTTAAAATATAACAAAATCGTCTCGACAAATGTATAAAGTAGTCTTTAAAGATACACTGTGAATGTTTTTATACCTATAACGTGTAAAATAGCAGTATAAAATATATTTATAATAATTTTCGGGGCATTCTTCGCGTTTTTTTTTCTATCTAGGAAATTTTACATAATTACCGTTTCGGCTCGGCAAATGTACAAATATTATCTTCAAAATCAACATAATTTCTTTAAGAACTTAAAAACTTAAAATGTTCAAAGGGAATGTGTTATAAATCGGCAGTAATTCGGATTAATAAACGTACTGTTATTAAACTATGTTTACCTACTTTTAGCGAAAACATGCACACAAATTTGCGATTAGAATTTAATTTAGTTTCGATATCACTAACTTATCAGTGTTATCTCAAATATAAACTATAGAAATACGTTATTTATAGTAGCAGCATTATTTTTAATTCACAGATAAATATTGTAATCGGAACACAATAAAAAAAAATTATAGCTCAATAAGTAGGTAAGTAAAAATACATAATAAGTCAAAATACAACATATTTGTTATTTCTTTTAATAAATTTAAAATGTTCTCCAGAGGGATCCTCAACTAGTAAAATAACTTCAAATATGAAAGATGAACCTACCCAGAAATAAATAAAAGAACTTGTAAAAAAAATTGGTTGTCTGTAAAGTCGGTTTACGGACGATAATTTTACGTGATAACGTCATAAGAAAACATTGATGAAAAATTGCATTGATGCGTCATAGACTGGACGCATACATCCGATTTTTCCATCCGATTGTCTGATCAGATAACCGGAAGGCCTTCGCGCCATACATTTCTTATGAAAGCCCGCACACATCCGATTCGAAAACCGGATCGGTAATAAAAATAGGCCACGCCCTTCCGCGCCGGCCGTCCCGACAACCGGATCAAATCGGACGAAAAGGGGCGTGGCCTCGGTTTTATTACCTTTCCGACTTTTTCTTTCGAATTGAATGGTGGCAAATGAGTATTGTTACCTAACTACTCATCATCGCAGTAGAAACGTTTCAATGCCTATACAATAATTTTATTATTTAATTTTTTTAAAACAGATTAGTTTGTAAACAAGTTCTGCAGTGTAATTATTATTACCATAATGCTTGTCAGAAATAGAATGACGGCTGTTACTGATAAGCACTAATTTGGAAGGCGGATGTGAAGACCACCGCCCCGGGAACCATTTATTGGATAACCAACACCCCACCCCATATGGTGTTGGTTATCCAAGTGGTTCGCTACGTTTGGTGACTTAGCAGAGATGCCCGGGTCCATGGGGTGAGGTTTGACTAAGTCTTGGCGGCCAATGCGTTTGCCCACCTATTGCATGGTAGGCCGGATCGAGAGAAATTGGTTGAGGGTGGTCTAACCATTTTTTATGCGAATACATCACAAGAGCCTCAGTTGCTCACGTCTGGAGCCAGTGAGACTATGGCATCCTCAATTGAGGTATGTTGAGAGGCTGAAGGTACTGAGGAGGGGAAGGGGATGGAAAAGAGGAAGGTGGGGAAGTACATGGTTATTCAGATCTGGTCACCAAACACGGCTAAAGCCATTTCAAGCAACGTTTCAATTCTGAACGGTGGTCTTACACCAGCGCAATACTGAGAGAATCTTCCACTCTGGAACGTGCCGCAAATATACTATATATTATTTTTAATGAAATAATTGTGAAATAAAACAAATTATTCAAATAAAATTTATTTGCCACGCCGGGATTCGATCCCGTGACCTTCGGAATGCGAGTCAAGAGCCTTGCCGCTGGACTATGCCGGCCGTCCACTCCTACTCCTTTTTCAAATCGATTACTCCCAGAGAACCCGGGTCCGAGCCACTCGCGAGTCTGGAGCAGTAATCGCGCGTTCGAGTTCTTTTGCGGGCTCCGGCACCGAGGTCCGGCTCCGGTTGAACTCGTGCGTCTCGGCCCGAGCCCTTCTTCATGAATCGGGAGTGGTTCCCGGGACCTGCTCCAAGAACTCAAGAATTTTTAAAAGGAAGAAAGTCTCGGAGGCCTCCGGTTAAATGCAGAACTTAGAACTCTAGTTTGAACCTCAGTCAAACCATTTTTTTAAATTATAATTTTTGTAAAGTTTTAACAGACATTTAAAAATAGGTGTATTAGACAAAAAAAATATATTTTTTTGACGTGATAACGTCTTATAAATCGATGCTACACCGGCTGCATGTTCGAAAAAGCATGACTCATTGTCACGTTCCGCCTGAGCTTAGCGTGCGAGTGAGACGGCGACTGATTTTATTGACCGCTCTAGCGAGCTGAAACCGGTTACGGTCAATAAAATTAAAGTGGAAAAAAGTTTTATATTTGTTTTTATTATAATAACTTGTAGAAGTACAGAAATAATTAGATTTTATTAGGTGGGGGTGGTGGGATTAATTTTTTGTATATCTTGGAAATTAAAGCCCAAAAAATATCCCCTCGGACCGCTCCGCCCATTAAAATCTGAGACACGAACGTCTTTTTAATTAAACGTAAAGATAATTATTTAATTTTTTAATCACTGAATGTAAAATTTTATCTAAAGGTAAAATTCTTACTTTCGTCGGTTCTACCTCTAAATATACATTAAAAAAGTAGGCCGTATTAGTTGTTTTAGTCAGATAGGTACAATTCCTGGATCACAAGTACCGAGTAGATGAGCGAGATGCTCTCGGCCGAGTTCTCGGTTCGTGTGAACACATCTTCACATACCGAGCACTCGGCCGAGAGCACTGTCTCGTCCATCTACTCGGTACCTACATGTGATCCAGGCATCAATCTTTTTTTAGGTACCTATTTAATCGCTTGTTTGGATTTGAAATTATTTTTCTTGTAATTAGATCATTTCATCGAGTTATCTATCGATGTGTAAATTAGATGTGTAAAACTTGCTATTTTAATTGAATTGTAATATTATTAATACAACTTGTAACTTAAATTAATTGAATGTGTTACTTAAATTACTAACTTAATTTGTTACTAAATTTGTTACTTAAACTACTTAAATGAATTGCATAAGTAAACTGTACACTGTACCTACCCAATCTGTAAACTTCATCCGCCATAACACAGGGAGATCCCTAGCATGGCGGTGAATTAACACAATTTTTTTGTTCATTGTATAAACTTCTTTTAATAAATAAAAAAAAAAAAAAATAATAAAATTTACTGTACTTTAATTAAACATTTTAAAATGACGGGTGTTGACACGAATCAAAAATATGGTACATTGGTTTGGCTACAATTTGGTAGATATATATTGGCATTTGCAAAAAATACTATCTAAATTGAACACAAAGCTAATATTTTCATTACTTGCAATGATTAATTTAATAAATATAATAATTAATATTATAATTTTTTTTTTACATTAACTCCACACAGGAGGCCCTGAGGAAAATAATTTCCCTCAGGGCCTATGTCATCTTTGGGGATGCTATGTGGAGGGTTTTTTAAGGAAAGGAAGGGTAGGAGAGTTCTGGGAAGGAAAAGGGTTTAAGGGATGGGTAGGAATCTGGGGTTCAGTGTGTCCAGGTCATCCGCCTCCAAGATCGGGACAAACCTCACCCCATGAACCCGGGCACCCCTGCTAAATCACCAAACGTAGCGAACCACTTGGGGTGACCTATGGCAGAGGTGTTATAATAATTATAATAGACAATCATTATCGTACTAGCAAAATTGGAAAATAATTGTTGTAAAATTATTGTTACTATTTCGCAGCAGTACCTAATTATGTTATCTTGTTTACATGAAGGAAAAAACTACGAATTTTTTATGCATTTCACGACAAGTAAAATTTACAATATCCACAAATTATAATAAATTTTACTGGAAGTTTAGGATCCATTACGTTTCTTATTAACTTGTTATTTATTCTTCTAGAAAATATTCCATAGTTCCTTGAAAAATAAAATATTTCACTAAACGAAAACCGAATATATAACCGAATATACAGCACGTACTCGAAAGATTTTAACCAGCGATTTCTGAGCATATTGGGAGTAAAAAATTTACATATCATTTTGCTGTCCGATGACATTTTTTTCGATAAGCTAAAAAAAATATTTTTCACACGTCGCCACTGATTCCATCATACCTCGCGACGGGATCGAGCGATACGCGCTGTTTCGTGTGTTACCGTGCTTACCGTTAGAATGAAAGACTTTCGTGTGTTACCGTTAGACGGAGTGTTTATCATACGATCCGCCACTACGCTATATTGGACTACCAAACCACCCAATGCGACGTGTGACGGAAAATATTTTTATTATTTTTAAGCCGCCGCTATCCGAATTCGACCGATTTCTTACATATCTCCCTTAAACATTTGAAGTTTTTAAGCTCTTAAAAAATATATATGTTATTTTTGAAGATAATTTCTAGATACGTTTCACGCCGAAACGCAAATTATATGAAATTCCCTCGATAGAAAAAAATCGCAAAGTATGCTCCGAAAATTATTTAAAACTAGCTGGTACCCGGCATGCGTTGCCATGCCATTTAATAAATAAATTGTTTTCTCCTGCGTGTTCTTTCCCATTCGTCCCGTTCCCCTTCCGCCTCCCCTTCCTCTCCCGCTTCCTCTTCCCCTCTCGCGTTCCCACTCCGCCTCTTCCACCTTCCCTCCCCCCACTCCACTACCCCTTTCCCCGTCCCGCGAACCCCCCTCCGAAGCTCCCCTCCCCCCTCCTAGGTTCCCCCTCCCAGATTCCCCTCCCCCTCCCGGGTTTCCCTCCTCCCCCTCCCGCGAACCCCCTACCCGAGTCCCCCTCCCGCATTTCATGCATTCTTTCCCGGTACATTCAGTTTTCAAACAGCTCGAATGCCACCTTTTGCATATTTCATAATGCCAGAGCTCACCAGTAGTAAAATCCAATTAGGTGCAGTCGTTCGTAAGTCATGCGCGTAAATACATTTCGGCGATTCATTTTTTAGAGATAAATAGTAACTACGATGCCCGAATTAAAAAAAATATATATCAACATGGTTTTCACGGCAACGATTTGTTTTGCTTTTCTTCTGACGTTAGCAATAACTCGCCATTTTCGAAAGAAAACGTAAAATAAATATAATATATTAATATTTATAATTTCGTAACGCCAGAACTTACCATTATTTATAGCCTATATTACTCGCATACAATGTAGCTTTCTATTGGTGAAAAAAATTCTAAGATCGGTTTATTAGTTTATGCGTGAAAGCGTAACAAACAAACACACGCAGTTTCGCATTCATAATATTAGTATAGATTTAGAATTTTAGGGTAGGTACTTTCTATTACATTATTCAATTTTACCAAATTCTGACACAGGCATTTAAATACAATAGCGAGTTCCCGGCATATGCTATGCCACCAAATAAAGAAAAAAATTCGCTCTACTAACCCTTTCCCATTCGTCCCAGATGATGCCAGAACTCACTATACACGTATAGAAACCATCGCGGGCTTGCACACATCAAATCCCCAAAGTTTTATCGCAATCGGATGAACGGTTTAGCAACGCAAAACATCTCACACACATAGACAGAAACAAACACATTTTCTATAGATCAGTAATTTTAATATCAAAAATGTCAGTTGAGCATTTTTAAATTTTTTTAAAGAAAACATTAAAAAAATTTGAATTTGAATTTTTTTTTTGTAATTTCTAATAATACCATATATTTAAGCGTATTTCACCACCTTTCAAAACCAGTATTTAGTTTTTGGATACGTTTACAAATATTCCATTTATTTGAATTTTTATTGCAAAGTCGATATATATCGAAACATTTATACCTTTTGACAAAATACGCCAAATTTTTTAGGGGTTAAGCTTTGAGCTTTAAGCTTTGAGATTCAAGCTTTGCGCTTTAAAATTTTTGAAGGGTTCAGCTTTGAGCTTTAAAAATTTTAAAGCGCAAAGCTTGAATCTCAAAGCTTAAAGGGTTAAGCTTTGAGCTTTAACCTTAAGCTTTGAGCTTTAAGCTTTGAGCATCAAACTTTGATATTTATGCTTTGAGCTTCAAGTTTTGAGCTTTAAGCTTTGTGATTTAAGCCTTGAGCTTTAAGCTTTGAGCTTCGAGCTTTGAGCTTTAAGCTTTCAAATTAAGTTTTGAGTTTTAAGCATTGAGATAAAAGCTTTGAGCTTCAAGCTTTGAGCTTAAAACTTTGAGCTTTAAGCTTTGAGCCATAAGCTTTGAGCACTATGCCTGAGCTTTAAGTTTAGAGCTTTAAGCTTAGAGATCAAAGCCTTCAGCTTAAAGCTTTGAGCTTGAAGTTTTGTGATTAAAGCCTTGAGCTTAAAACTTTGAGCTTAAAGCCTTAAGCTTAAAGTTTTGAGCTTTAAGGTTTGAGCTTTAAGCTTTGAGCTTCCAGCTTTGAGCTTTAAGCTTTGAATTTAAGTTTTGAGCTTTAAGCATTTAGATTAAAGCCTTGAGCTTCAAGCTTTGAGCTTGAAACTTTGAGCTTTAAGCTTTGAGCCATAAGCTTTGAGCACTATGCTTGAGCTTAAAGTTTAGAGCTTTAAGCTTTGAGCTTCAAGCTTTGAGCTTTGAGCTTTAAGCTGAGCTTTTAGCTTTAAGTTTTGAGCTTTAAGCTTTAAGTTTTGTGATTAAAGCCGTGAGCTTAAAGCTTTGAGCTTAAGGCTTTAATCGAAATGCTTAAAGCTCAAAACTTAAATTCAAAGCTTAAAGCTCAAAGCTTGAAGCTCAAAGCTTAAAGCTCAAACCTTAAAGCTCAAAACTTTAAGCTCAAGGCTTTAAGCTCAAAGTTTTAAGCTCAAGGCTTTAATCACAAAACTTAAAGCTCAGAGATTTAAGCTTTGAGCTTTAAGTTTTGAGCTTCAAGCTTTGAGCTTTAAGCTTTGAGCTTTTAGCTTAGACTTTAAGATTAAAGCCTTGAGTTACAAGCTTTGATCTTTCAGCTTAAAGCTTTGAGTTTTAAGCTTTAAGCTTTTAGCATTAAACCTCGTGCTTTGCGCAAAGCTCAAAGCTTAAAGCTCAAAGCTTAAAGCCGAAAACATAACGCTCAAACATTAAACTTAAAGCTTAAAGCTCAATCTTAAAGCTCAAGCTTTAAGCAAGGTTCAAAGTTTAAAGGCCAAAGTTTAAGCTTAATATCAAAGCTCTAAACTGCTTAAAACTCAAAGCACAAAGCTTAAAAATAAAGCTCAAAGCTCAAAGTTAAAGCTCAGTACACAAATCTCAAAGCACAAAGCTTAAAGCTCAAAGCTCAAAGCTTAAAATTCAATATCAAATCTTAAAGTTCAAAGCTTAAACAACACGTAAAGCTTAACGTTGAATGCATAAAGTTCAAAGCTTAAAGCTCAAAAATCAAAGCTCAAAGCTTAAAGTTCAAAGCTTAAAGCTAAAACTCAAAGCACAAAGCACGGCTTGCGTTGCAATGCAAAGAAATCAATTGATTCTCTTTGAATGTCCTTTCCCGTGCGTCCCCGTTCATCTCCCGAGTCCCCTTCCCCTTTCACGTTTCCCTTCTACCTTTCCCGCCTTCCCATCCCTCGTTTTCCCACCCACGTATCCCACCTCCCCCTCCCTCCTGCCTTTCCTCCTTGCCGCTAAAATATATGTAATAAGCACATTTTCATTAATTCAAATTTAATAACGCAAGAACTTGCCTTTATCCTTTGCGGGCGTGCGCACAACAAATCACCAAAGTTTCATCGCAATCGGATGAACGGTATGGCAGCGCATAAAATACGAACAAACAAATTTTAATTTTTATATATAAGATAGGAAAGATTTGATTGTTTGTTGGTGTCCTCTCGTACGGTCCGTACCCCAGTGACGCTTACATCGTATAATACTTACAATTTTAAACTCGTGATATCTTTCAGATGGGATGTCCGAATTGAATAATTCAAAAAGTAATATAAAAGCATTGAAGCAGTCTCGAATATAAAATAATTTATTTTGATAAAAATTAATACGAAGATACAAATAAAGAGTCTTTTCTAGCGGCGGCATTTCAATTAAATTTTTAAAATAAAAGAACACTTATTGTGGCATAACTATAATAGTTAGACATATGCTGTCGCGACATTTTTTGTAGATAATGATGTGTTCTGCAAAGTCGTAGTACATTATTTTATTCTATCATCAATGGTTTTCGCAGCGCACACGATGTAAAGAATATTTTAGGTAATTTTTTTTACACCTTGGGTTACATTATTGAAGTTTTATTAAGGATCGCTATTTTTTTTTAAATTATAATATAGCCTATGTTACCCGGGAATAGTGTAGCTTCCCAACAGTGAAAGAATTTTTCAAATCGGTTCAGTAGTTTCGGAGCCTATTCGATGCAAACAAACAAACAAACAAACAAACAAACAATCAAATCCTACCTCTTTATAATATTAGTATAGACAAGTCTATTTCTATTATTTTACAAGTTACATTTGTGAAAAAATTCACAATGTTTCTTTAAATGATACTTAAGATACGTTCCACGAGATTTTTGCTCTATTTTAAACGAGTTATGTTTTATTAAGCTTTTTCGCAATTTCCGCTGCAATTTTGCCACTTAAAATATTAGCGCGCTCTGTCCAACATTCATAATTACATATCTCTCTTCGTCTTTTTCAGCCGAAAAGCGCCGCCTTAATTGAAAAAAAATATCATCGGCCAACAAAATGACATCTACATTTTTTACTCCAAATATGCTCAGAAATCGCTGGTTAAAATTTGGTATATCGAAGCGCGATAGAAGATGTCTTTCACAACAAATACATACTTGCATAACCTCGAAATATAAGTTAACCTTCTCAATTTTTTTAAATAGTCAGAATGCCATATTTTATGTACATAAAATGTACTGGAACTGTAAATTCCAATCTAAAATATTGATTCTTCCTTTACATAACTTATTAGAGTTATTAGATTAGGTTCTTAGATAATATCGGTCTGGGCCTTCACCGTAGTACTTCAGAGGGTCAAAATATTTCCGCTTTACAATAAAAATTCATATAAATGGAACATTTCTGGACGTATCCGAAATCTAAAAACTGCTTTAGAAAGGTGATAAAGTACGCTTCCGAATTTTATAAATCGATAAATAATTTTTTTAAATACAAACATTTTGAACGCAAACATAAAAAAATTTTGAAAATGGCTTTCCTTACGCTTTTTCTAACTTAAATTACTGAAAACGATAAAAATCAAAACACATACATATTTTATTAGACAAATCATTACGTAGTATAAAATGAAGTCCGCTCCCACTCTCTGTACGCTTAGATTTTTTAAACTACGCAACGGATTTTCATGCAGTTTTCACCAATAGATAGAGTAACTCAAGAGGAAGGTTTATATGTTTACATGCATATTATAGTAGAGAAAAGCCAAGAAATTCAAAGATTCAACTCAGCGGGCAGCGGGCTGGCAAGCGGGCGGTGTGGATGTGATATGTATGCAAATTAACAGATGGCTTTGGTTATAAAGGTTGGGTAATAGCGTTGTGTTTCGTTAGCCACAGAAACGTGTGGCCGGGTCTGCTAGTGTATTATAAACGTTATTATTATCATCTCACTTTTTTGTCGTTCCATGTAAAAATAGTTAATAAAAAATTCCCAAAGTTTCATAAATTTATATCAAAATGCGATTCGAAATTTTTGGTTTCATAAAGATTGTACATTTCACTTCTTTTATAATATAAAGCGTGGACTTTTTTCTTTCTGACACTGTTCATACCATATTT
Source organism: Glyphotaelius pellucidus (assembly GCA_936435175.1). Lineage (NCBI taxonomy): Eukaryota > Metazoa > Arthropoda > Insecta > Trichoptera > Limnephilidae > Glyphotaelius > Glyphotaelius pellucidus. The sequence continues at coordinate 25,338,556 of OW386538.1, read as the reverse complement.
CTCACTATGATAGTAAGGAAGATACAACCATTTCTATGAGACCTATATGAGTTGTTCCTCAATATCCTTCCTATCTTGTATTTCCGTCCCTTGTATTTCAATATCTTTAGTAAGACCCCTAATAACCAACATCAATCAGGTAAAAGTCATCCACGGTTTAGCTAAATTGGTGGTTACACCGGTGTATGCTATATTGTATATTATGCGAAACATCGCCCTTAAAGTGATTTTTCACAAAAACGGTGCTAAACAAATCATCAAAATATTATTATTATGGGTCATAGATAGGTCCTTACTTGTATCTTTTATCCGTGACTACTTACTTCTTGTAGACCACCCTGACATGTGTTGATAATAATTATGAATGGCTTTAATAAATAATTAATCCAATTGACGTATGATTTCATCTTTATTCAAAATGCACTTATATTGAAGATAGGTCCCAACACTATGTTGCTGCCATACAACATTCTTCAAGATTGTTTGTTATTCAGTGCAAAGCTATTATTAGCGATAAACTTACAAAAACAATACATTATAGATTTATTTATTAGATATTTGACCCTGTGTGAAAACAATTAAGAAAAGAAGAGATAAAATAATTAACCACACTTCATTGCCACTTTACCGCATTTTATTGTTTACCAGCGAGTTCACGGCATGCGTTGCTATGCCACTTAATTAAGGGGGGGGGGGTAAGGTTTTAAAACTCATTTTTCAAATTATTATTTTTTCTAAATGAACAATACGTCGAGAGTATTGTGCCAAAATTTCTAAACTAACGAAGATACAGCATTTCAAGCGACCGGCCCTCTTGCTCTATTCAAGTATATTTCGAGTATAACAAAACTTTAAATTGATTTTCTGGCAAACAATGTTTTTTAGTCCGTGAACATCATAACTCAAAATTTACTTGACCGATCTTTTTGAAATTTTGCACATTATTATTACACATAAATCAACAGGGAGTGACGGAGAGTTTTTTTAATTTATTTTACCATTTTTTTCCATTTTATAATAACAAATTCACCGAAAATTTTAGCAAAAATCGCATTTTCGACTTCAACATGCTGCAAAAAAAATTTAAAAAAAAACGCTTCGTCACTACCTGGAAAAACAAATTACCTTTTAAACCCAATTCAATTTTTTTATTTCAAATGATTCGTTAACGAGTTATAATGTTCACCCCAAGACACCTTTTTTTCGAAGTGCCTCCGGAGATTCGCCCTCACGGACTTATTTACGTATATTTCTGTTTAATTTCGCTGTTTTTATATATATGTTTATCTTTTGTTTAATTAAAATATGATTTTATTACTTTTGTTTTCGTTATTTTTTTTCATTCAAGAATCCATCCTCACTTTAACCATTAGAAAAAACTATAAATTATAACTGAAATAATCATTAAAATGATTTAATACCATGTACTCAATACATTCCCTTTACAAATAAGAGTAGAGGGGTTAAAAAAAAATGGACCAAAAAATTGACCGGCAAGATCCACATTCTTAATCTTTGACCTTTTTTTTAACTCAAATCCATTGGTAGAATTCGGTCCTCACATTTTGCATACTCAACTACTTCTAGCGCCCGGTCTAACAGGGAAATCGATAATTTTAGAATATCGAATCAATTGGCGTAAATGCCGATGATTTTATAACCATGTCCTGAGCACGATTTCACCGTTGACACCCAAACCGACATTGACAGGGAATAAATAAGAAATCGATATACGCTGGCAACACTGAAGGAATTTTCTATGAATTGACATTTTGAAATGTCAAACGACAAACGATCACGTTAAAATATTAATAAATTGGCAGTGTAGAATTGTAACAACCTAAATAAGAATTGCAATAACCTAAATATGCATCGGCAACTACTTTTGACACTTAACGGAAGTAAATTAGTTAATGAAGTCTTTATTCATATTTCAGCCATTTTCGTTTCTACAGATCGAACGGAATAAATTGATTGCGTCTTAGCTTAGAGGCATTATTTAAGTCTATGTTCTCTTTCAAGAGCTTCTTTAGTTAAACACCATTCAAATAAACCAGTAATTTTGCATGACGAACGACATAATCCAAATAAATGACAGTTAACCGAAACACATCCGATAGGAGGGCGGGCTAAAATTTATCAATCATCGGTCGGATTGTTGACCAACAAATTGTTGACCGTGATCGCAAATATTGATGATAACTGACTATATATGACGGGTTTGGTGAATATCGTATTGATACAGGGTTTTATCGATCGTCTATGCTAGCCCTCCTGATAACTACAGATATCTTCCTATCTTTAATGAATACTTTACTTAATATTTTGTATAATGTTCCCTGTTTGTATTTTTCACTGTGCGATACTCGAGCAATAATTTCTCCTAGCTGCAAAGAGCACGCCATTTCAATTCTCCTTCCGCCGTCTAAATTCCTTGCACGTTCATACAATAGGTATTATTTATTATCATTAGTTAAGTCCTTTCTGTCCTTAATACGTAAAGGAGTGGGTGTCCTTTCGTTCTATGACTTGATCGCAATCCTTGTGGGAGTGGCGTAACAAATAGAATAGGTAACATAACATTCGTTACATATATTTTTTAAATCAATGTGTGATTGACCTTTCGTCGACTTATTAAGCAAGTTCTAATTATTATGTAAGTCCTAATAATCAGTGTGCGTAGTTTTCGTAAGGAAGCACTGAAGAAATTAATTTTTATTAGGGCCTATTTCATCTTTCGGAAGGTTCTGTGGAGGTTTTTTTAAGGAGAGGAAATTCTGGGAAGGGTGGGTGGGAATCTGGGGGTTAGTGTATCTATCCCTACTGCCGCATTGCAAGGCAATGGGTCGAGAGAGTGCGGCTGAAAATATCAAATGGTCTCGCTCCACGGCCTCTCCCGCTCCGACCCACCATGCAGTAGTGGGCAGACGCATCCGCCACTGAACAAACCTCACCCCATGAACTAGAGCACCCTTGCTAAGTCACCAAACTTTGCCAAACGCTTGAGGTGTCCAATGGTAAAGGTGTTAGTTATCCAATTTACGGTTTACGAGGCGGTGGTACCCATAACCGCCTCCTAAATTGAATGTTCGTAAGCAAGTTTTCTCAAATATCTAAAAAATCACAAAATTTCACAAATAATTATGTAGAATCGTCAATTCTGACTAACAGAGAATTCAAATGTTCACTAAGTAATTCAAAATGCTTTTTCTTGTCTTAAAATCAGCAATTTAAAAAATATATGCATTTGTTATTAGTTATAACCATGATAAAATGTATTTAAAATCAATAAAACTATTCTAATAAATAAAATGATAAATAAATGAAACCGTAATGATTTGTAGTCAACCGTAAAGAATTTCACCTTGTTGTCATAAATATGTCAATAAGTTATAAAATACATCTTAAATGTGAAACGGTTAAGACTTTATTATTAATAAATATACTTTATATTTTCTTAAAATCAGCAATTTAAAAATATATGCCTTTGTTGTTATGATTCTGGTAAATATTAAATAATATTTTTCCACCTTCAAAATTTTGTTTTTACCGTATAAAATGTATTTTAAATCAATTAAACTATTCTAATAAATAAAATGATAAATAAATGAAACCGTAATGATCTGTAGTTAAAGAATAAAGAATTTTACCTTGTTATCATATATCAATAAGTTATAAAATACATTTTTAAATGGGAAACGGTTAAAACTTTGTTAACAATATAGATTCGACTGACAATTATAAAAACAATAATAAATGTTGTACTTACCAAATTACGTTCGTTGTATGTTTGAACAAGCAAGCTTTTTAACACCCTTACGTTAGCTAAGGCTTTAAAGTTGTTTTCAATAAAAAATCAAAAATGAAAACAGTCTTTGTTGAATTTTCTCATTCATTACACGACGCAAAACTACTGCCAATAATTTTTTTTTTTAATTCCAAATGTATTAAATGTTTTTAAATCATTTTTCTGATGCTTAATTTAAATGATTGCATTTAAAATTGTCCTGCATAACACACATCCACAAAGTAAATTTTTACATCGCTCGTTTGTCTAGTACATTTCACAAAGGTATAAAGAGTTTTTAATTGGATTACAAGTTGAATATACGAAAAGACCGGCTTCTGTGAGAGAGTAGCGAGCAGCGACTGTGGAGGGTCCCCGACCGACGCTGGCGACGCTTCCTTCACCGACTGACGGCTCTATGGACGGAACTTGCTCACCTGACACTGGCGTCCTTCTCGGGGAAACGTTAACCGTAAGGCCGGGCGCATACATCAGATTTTGCTTTCCGATTGCCTGATCAGACAATCGGATCGGATAAACACCGCACACATCCGATTCGAAAACCGATAGACAATACAACCGGGGCCATGCCCTTTTTCAGACCGGATTGGACGGTCGGCGCGCGGCCTATTTTTATTACCGATCCGGTTTTCGAATCGGATGTGTGCGAGCTTTTATAAGAAATGTATTGCGCGAAGGCCTTCCGGTTGTCTGATCAGACAATCGGATGGAAAAATCGGATGTATGCGTCCAGTCTAAGGCGGGTCTCTTCCGACCGTTAACTTAAACAAATGCTTTGACATTTGACATCACTATAAACATCCGTTTCCATTTCCCGTCTCCTCTGTTTGTTGAAAAATGGTTGAAAGATTGGGGCAAAGTTCGCGTGGTCCCACACAATTTGGCTAGTGGTCTGTGGTAAGGACCTGTCTACGCGTATGCTCTGAACACTTGACGTTTGACGTTTGGCGTTTACATGAATGTTAAAATGCGTTATCATGGAGAAGAGATGCTACATCAGGGGGAAAACACAGATATTTTAATAATATTTATTTATCAGGAAAGATTTCCGACTAATATCGAATATTGCATGACCTAAAGTTACTATTTAAAAATTTCAAGTTCGTAATTAATTACGTAGACGTCAAACGTCGAGTTCTGATGTGAAATTTGGTGATGAAATTGTAGTCGAAGTATCAAGGAGAATTAAGAATAGAACACCGGATTGAATTGGTCAATTTCTTCCGTGTCGCTGAAACCGACTTATAAATTAATAGACTTTTTTTACAAGTGAGTTATATGAAAGAAATAATCGTCCATTACGACAGTATTCATTTACAATTTAAAGTCATAATTATTAGGCTCGCGCGGTTGACATAACCCCAAATTGGCCGACCCCGCCTGTCTTCCCGCTTCACCCGGGATGGGAATGTTTTCCGTTGCCAAAACACAACAAGAATTGTCAATGTTTATAGTGATGTGACAATGTTAATGGTGATGTTTAAGATAATCTCAAAGCAAAAGTTAATGGCAGAGGTCGCAAGAGGCGGGCTTTTAGATTAACAAGACTGGAAAATAGTATGTGTATATTGCATATATCAGTTAAAATGTCCACAATTCTACTAACAAGGTGGCGTTACGTCCTTTTTTGACTTGAAATACAAACTGCGTACAGGCTTTTGATTGTAGTTATGGTTTGTGAAAAGGAATTAAAGTATCAGGATTCTACAGGATGCAGTGATAGATGGTGTTACAGAATGCAATGATAGATAAATGCAAATATCAGAGTACTACAGGATGCAGTGATAGATAAATTCAAATGACCAGTTGTTTCACAGAACTTGAAAAGTTTATCAAATTTTTCTAAAATGTTCAAATGAAAGAATCATAACAGTGATTTTTGTCAAATACGAATTATTGTGTTGTTTGAAGCCAACATGAAGTTTCTGTTGTATTTGAATTTTTATTTGAATGTTTTCCGCAATGGGACACTATTATTCAAGAGAATTAAATTAAATTATTTACACACTAAATTCCTATTCTAAATGAGTTTTTATCTGCTCAAAATGGCGTCACTTGGCAATTTGAAAGTTTTATTTAATTTTTGATATGATTATGGTGGTGGCAAAAGTTCTGAAAACATTATTAGTATATATTAGGTACACGAACACATAAATACAATACGAGAATTAGATTTTATATCTGCTAGCATGATGACGTCATGTACCACTTTATTAATTCGACATCGACAACTGAAATATTTCTAATTTAATGTTTGCAGAAGTTATTATGAGGTAGAAGGGCACCGGAATATTGATTTATGTATGTGGATTTTAGTTTATTTTGTAGACAATGGTGTGATTCACGTAAAAAGTGAATTAAAAGTGGCAGTAGGAGATTTTCAAATTATTCGTAGCCCTGGGATGTTTGTCTTTTTTTTATTATTTATTGAGTTAGTTTATACTACAAGAATACAAACTAATAAAGCACATTTATAACATTTCATTCGATAAATTTAAATATTTTTACAGTGAGCATAACATATATTTTTAAATTTTCTTTAAAAAAATACATAAAATAATAATAATAAAATGTAATAAAATTTATGTCAATGAAATGCGTTATTTCTTCGTAAGACACAGATGAACATTTTGCATAAGAAAGGGAATGAATGCGATCTAGGAATTGATATTGCTTAGGTGAATTGATTAATGGTATTTTGCAATAAATATTGCACTGGGGAAGGAATGAATGCCATCTGGGAATTAATATTGCTTAGGAGAATGGATGAATGCGGTCTCGAAATAAATATTGCACTGGAGAAGGAATTAATACGATCTGGGAATTAATATTGATTAGTAGAATGGATGAATGTGATTTCGGAATAAATATTGCACTGGGGAAGGAATGAATACCATCTGGGAATTAATGTTGCTTAGTAGAATGGATGAATACGATCTCGGAATAAATATTGCGCTGGAGAAGGAATGAATACGATCTGAGAATTAATTAATGTGATCTCGGAATAAATATTGCACTGGAAAAGTAATTAATGTGATATGGGAATCATTTAGTAGAGCAGAGTAAATTATTGAAATCTGGGAATTAATATTAAAATCGACACTGACAAATGGTTTTTCAAAAGTTACTGTTTAGCGTTGATAATTATTTTTTTATATAAATAATCGGATGATTTGTTTTGAGCCGTTTTTTTGTGAAAATTCACCTATGCATAGTAGTATTTAATATTATATGGTTACAAAAGATATGAAAACTCGTGAATAATCTTTAATTTTTCTTACCCTTTCACAGGTACTGTGCACAATGAAACAAGCTACCTTAGTTAGATAACTGCAGGTGACTGTGATTTCATAATGATAATATTATATATTCATCAATGAATAAGTATGAGTATGACTCACACATACTTTGTTTCATAACAAACGATGCCTATAAGATTTATGTTAGTACCTAAGTTCTTTGGAAAATACCGCGTTATGTAAATACTTGTAAAAATACAATAAAGTACATATCTTTATTCTAAAATCATAATGCGACTATCATATTTTTTTCATTGCCTGAATATAAGTGCATAATATCGTCTAACGTAGGTACTCGGATTAACAGAGTTACATTCTTACACATTTTAACCTTTGAACCTCTGTTACGTAATTTCTGGCCTTCGATTATTGATAATAGTAGATATTTTTGATAGGATATTCAAAGACATATTTTAACGACGTAGATTTTTTTATTTCATGTAAGGGCACTATCAGTCCGGCGGTGTAATGGCGGTATTGATTGTTATTTTATTTGATGGTCAAATAGGGGGTCTTTTTTACATTAGCTACACACAGGAGGCCCCACAGGAAAAAAATCCCTCAGGGCCTGTGTCATCTTTGGAGATACCGTGTGGAGGGCATTTTAGGGCACGGAATGAAATGAAGTCAGAAGAGTCCGGCTGCAGAGGTTTAGGTCTCCCTCAACCAATCTATCCCGATCCATGATACATGCTTTCGGAAATGATGAAATTGTTAAAATTTTTTGACACAACCCGTCCTTAGACATTCGGATGCTTGAAATAAACACCTGTGCTTTGAACTAGGTTCCATTATAATAACGATCGTATGCTCAAGGATCTTGTGGGAGATTCCAATTGATTTTGATTCGTTTCAGGAATTTAAAGTTCCATCTATATTGTATGTTAGATAACACTTCATGTTGAACTTGCTAAAATATCTCATCCAACAATAGATTGTAATTATAAAAAAACCAAATAACCAATTCATTCCCAGGATGAAAACTATTTACTACAAACCCAACACGATTAATTTAGATCACCCAGTTATGACATGGTGCAATCAATTCAATCAATACAAATATGTAATATTATCAAATTTAATTTTATTTTTTAATAATTTTTTTATTTGATTTATTTTAGGTAAAGTTGACAGCAAATCTTAAATTACACAATAATAAAATAGTTAATGATGCCTGTTATGAACTTTCAACATAATGATTAACATATTAATCGGGAAGGTAACAGAACAAAAATAAACAGATTGTTTCATTTTGTCATTTTTTCCTAAAAAAATTAAGTAAATAGAATCAAATTAGAAAGTCTGGTGGGCAAAACTGTGAAATTTTCAAAGATTTTCGTAGTAGGTACACAATGAAAATAAAAAGTAGATGAATTATTTTTTTCCCACGAAAGTAGATTAGTAGTTTTGTATTTTTTGACCCATTTAAAGACGGGAGGCGGGTATGGGTATCGCTGCCCAGGAAATCATTTATTGAATAATCAACATCCCTGCCGTAGGTCACCCCAAGTGGTTGGATACATTTGATGACTTAGCAGAGGTGCCCACGATGAAGGGGTGAGGTTTGTCTAGGTCTTGGAGGCGGATGACCAGGACACACTGAACCCCAGATTCCTACCCACCCGTTAAACCCTTTTCCTTCCCAGAACTGTCCTCCCCTTCCTTTTCTTAAAAAAACTTTCCACACATCATCCCCAAAGATGACATAGGCTCTGAGGGAAATCATTTTCTTCAGGGCCTCCTAGTGTGTGGAGCTCGTGTAAAAAAAAATCAAATCCCCAAAGTTTCATCGCAATCGGATGAACGGTAAGCAACACATAACTTCATGATGCCAGAACTCACTATATATAAAATAAATAGATACCATCGCAGCCATGCACACATCCAATCCCCAAAGTTTCATCGCAATCGGATGAATTTTTTTTTTTTTACATTAACTCCATACAGGAGGCATTGAGGAAAATGGTTAGCAATGCACAATTTTATGATGCCAGAACTCACTATTGTATATAGCAGGGGTGGCCAACTTGATAAGACCCAAGATCTACTGTTCACTGACGAAAACCTGTGCGATCTACCAATTACATACTTCTTAAATATCGACGATATCTTTTTTGTAGTTATTCGATTATATTTTTACTCATCGTCTCTATACGGCGCATCACAGTATTTCGAGACAGTTGTAAATCATGAATAGCATCTGTAATTTGGTTTTTATTTTTGAAATTAACGAATAGGGAATCTGACATTTCTTTGTATTCACCATCGGAAAACATGTTATCTTGGACTGTTAATTGCGATTTCAATGCTTTCAATTTACTATTTCTTATTTCGCTGTTAGGTGGAAAGTCTGTCTGATATATTTACTATGCATTTTGTTAAAATGTCGCTATAAATATCTTTTTTCCGTATCGCCTCGGATGTATTGCGTTTACAAGCAGATCTTGACCGACTGACGGATTACTGTCTCAGAAATAAACTTTTTATTAATATTTCAAAATGTTGCAAAGTTACATTCACACGTAACCCTGTGAAAATACTGCACGATCACACCATTTCCAGATCGCAGTTAACGAATAAAGATTATATACGTGACCTAGGTGTTATTTTGGACTCCAAACTTAAATTTGAAAAACACTTTGATAACATTGTCACCAAAGCAACAAAAAGTCTAGGTTTTGTACTGAGAACAAGCAAATTTTTCAAAAACACTTAGACTTATCTGATTCTCTACAATTCACATGTTCGTCCTCACCTGGAATACTGTTCACAGGTTTGGAACCCGCGCTATATTGTTTATGTTGACAGGTTAGAAAGAGTTCAGCAGCTATTTCTCAAATTCCTCAATTTTAAATCATTCAACATATACAACTCTTACGACGAAGTCGAGAAACATTTTCGAATCACGAATCTACTCAATAGGAGGCTTGTCGCTGATCAGATGCTCCTGTACAAAATTATTAGCTCGTTGACTGCCCGGAGTTGCTAAACAAAATAAATTTCCACACGTCCATTCGATATAGCAGACAAAATACCTTTTCTATATTGATAGATGCAACACCAATTCCAATCAAAATGAATTTATGCAAAGGACATGTAACTACTATAACAATAAAATTGCAAATATAGACACACGTGCTGACGTATTTACTGCCAGTCACTGTCGCTACAGAACTTCATTGTATAACATTCTAGGTGCGAATAACACATATTCATGACGATTGAATTAATTGTATCTAATATTTTTATATTACTTGCGTGGCAACTTTCCCTTATCCCTCTCCTCCCCTTACCCTTCCCAACCCAAATCCCTATTTTGCAGTCTATTTCAGTTATAATCACACTTATTTTATTGTTGTGTATTTGTTTATCATTTGTTGAATTCAGATTTGTACTATTATTTTTTTTTTAATTGCTGCTTAGTTCTGTTTTTCTTTCATTTTTCTTAAATATTCTAGTTTACATTCAGTTAGTCTTGTTTCTAAATACCTATCTGTGAACATTAATAATTGGTCTGTTTTTTTTATCATCCTCTTATGTTTATTGTATTACTTAGACTGTTAATGTTCCTCAAATAAATAAATAAATGTCAAAAGCATGATAAAAGCATTTAATGAACAGTGAGAACTGAGAACATTAAAGGGTCTCACCAACGTCGGTGTATGTTCAGTCCAAACTTGCAATGCTTAGTCATATCCTGCTTTTATTTATATTTTTTTGCTATCCATTGATCAAAAGTTTGCAAAATTACCTTCGACTAATTTAGCGGAGTTTGTAATAACAGCAATACATATGAATTTGAACTCATTTTTGTGATGGTTCACCTCAACAATTGCTTCTAATATGTAGGTACTTATACAAGTTAAAGGTATTTAAAATACCTCGTTTTCGTTGGAACGTGTAGGTTGAAGGTACCTACACGTTCCAACGAAAAGCTTTCTACGTCTTTAGTTTCGCCGACTGGATGGGTATTGACAGATGAGTCCCGTTTATCTAAGTATAAGTATGTAACGCGCGTAGTGCAATAAAATTATTGTGATCAAGGACCCTATTTGCCGGCCGTTGTATTCATAGCCAACCAATCATATTATGCTCCAATGACTGCATCCGTCAGCGTCGGCAGATGGTAATAGAAGAAAAGTCAACTGAGTAATCATTCAATACAATGACCGCCGGAGCTCATTGATTGTGTTAAGGTCTTGAGCTCAATTCTCATCAATAAATAAATTTAAAAAAACACTTTTCATAGTTAAAATGTATTATAAACTAAAACATGTAATTAAAAATTTCTTCCATTAACGCAAATTCACTTTGTCGCGTCATCATAATTTAAAAATAAAACACTCTGTATGAACCAGATATTCCAGATGATTTAATTTCGCACTTCAATTCAGATATTTATTGGAAAAAGAATATTTATTTTGATACTTATGATAAAATTTATGAAAAATGTTTAAACTGTAGATAAAAGATGTAAATTATAACTTTAAATATATTTGTAAGTAATTATAAGCACCTGCTGTCAAGCCAATTGCAATTGGCTTAGCGGGACTGGATTGTTGATTTATAAAATAAATAAATAAATTTAAAAAAAAAAAAAAATAATTCAAAAAAAAAATTTAAAAAATATATATATAAATTTAGACTTATCTCAAATTCACATTGATATTAAAGACATAATAGTCTGTATTAAAGCACTTGAACGCAAAACAAGCTTTGGAGGATCTTTTCCACAAATATGGAAACTTAGTTACTTAACTCCTATATTTAAAAGTGGTGACCAATCCGTTGTTGAAAACTATCGACCTATCTGTATTCTATCGTCTATACTAAAACTTTTCGAAAAATTGATTCTTAATAAAATCAACTTCATTTTAAACTCATGTATCACAACTTGTCAACATGGCTTTGTCTCTGGCAGATCAACTTTGTCTAACCTAACACTTTATGAAAATTTCATCTCAAATGCACTTTCCAATAAACAACAAGTTGATTCCATATATACCGACTTTAGTAAGGCGTTTGATAAGGTTTGTCATAAAATTCTTATTAACAAGCTTTCGAAACTTGGCATTAAAGGGAATCTATTATTCTGGTTTAAGAGTTACTTATTTAGGCGTCAGTTAACTGTTTGCCTATTTGATAATTTATCTTAGACGTTTGAAGCTACCAGTGGCGTACCCCAAGGTTCACATCTCGGCCCTATTCTTTTTAATTTATTTATAAACGACGTCACTAATATATTCATCCATGTTCTTATTTTAATGTTTGCAGACGATTTGAAGATATATAGAATTATTAATAATATCGAGGACTGTCTGTGCCTACAATCTAATCTAAATTGCTTTTCCGATTGGTGTTTTAAGAATAAATTAACACTTAATGTAAAAAATGTCAAGTTATGAGTTTCCATAGAAAAAAAAACCTTTATTATTCACTTACTTTCTCAATGGTCACTCCTTATTACCTGTTGTTGAAATAAGAGACCTTGGAATTACCTTTGACACTAAATTAACATTTATTAAACATATAAATAATATAACCAGTAAAGCAATGCAAATGTTGGGGTTTATCTTACGGATTTCGAATGATTTTAAATATTTAAAAACTGTCAAATTATTCTACGCTTCTCTTGTTAGAAGCCAACTAGAATTTAACTCCTACATTTGGAATCCGTATTACAGCGTAAATATAGCAACATAAATTCTTACGTCACATTAATTTTAAATTGGGAATATTAATTGAAAACATTCATTACTTTTCTCTGTTGCAACTATTGGGACTAGATACATTAAAAGAAAGAAGAATTTGTTCTGACTTATTTTATTTATTTAAAATTGTTAATAATTTATTGAACTCCCCTGAACTTCTTTCGTTGATATGTTTTCATGTACCGAGTTGATCAGTTCGTCACAAATTACCTTATCATTGTAATAATACAGGATCTAACGCTGAATTATTTTCCATAATAAATCGCCTGCATATGTTTGGTAATAAATATGTTGTTAATGATGTGATAAAATATTCAAAAATTATCTACACAAACATTATTTAATTAAAGCTGTTTGTCAGCGCTTCTCAGTTGCATTATAATCAAATTTATTTTATATTCTTCATCAATGTTTACTTCTTTTTTAAATTTATTATTGTTTTGGATTTGGATTTCTAAATTTATTTTTGTTACGTACTTAGCTATTTACTTAGTTTACTTAGGATGGGTTGTTTCAAAAAATTTGACGAATTCGTCAAATATTTGACGTTAATTTTCACGTTCTGTGTAAGTTCTATTCAATTTCTGTGATGATTTCAGTTTTGTGAAGCAGCTGGCCTATGATGATAAAAAACAGAACTCAAAAAAAACTTACACAGAACCTGAAAATCAACTTCAAATATTTGATGAACTCATCAAATTTTTTGAAACAACCCGTCCTAAGTTATTTTTTTTTGTTCAAAATACCTTGTAGGTATACATGTATAGGTGGTTTTCTTTTTCTACTTTATGCTGTCACTTCAATATGTACTTTTTTAATTTTTTGGCATAAGAATATTTTTCTCAACTATGCATATTCTGTATCCATGTCTTAGTTAATTTTTTAGTTCAAAATACCTTGTATGTATACATGTATATGAGGTTTTCTTTTTCTACTTTATGCTGTCACTTCAATATACACATTTTAATTTTTTGGCATACGAATATTTTTCCTTAACTATGCATATTCAGTATCCATTTAATTTGAGGGAACGGACTCCGGGTGTCGATAGAGACGGAGAGAGAAATAAAAGGCATCCGAGTTGGTTGCGAGTCCAGTCGTTTATTGAAGCATGAGCTACGTAGCTGAGGTCGGTCCGATGTAAAGGGACGTATGTCGAAGTGCCGTAGAGTGAGGTGTTGCGGGTGCTTGGAGATGGTCAAGGTCAGGAAGCTGCGGTGGAGCAGGCCACGGGCCTGCAGGTCACCAGAGTGTTGCTCAACGCCATGGTGGCGGAGATGACCTGGTCGTCCAGGCCGTTGCTCGACGCGGTGAGTTGCGGAGATGAACGGCGGTGACTCGGTGAGTGGAGCCATCGGCAGGTAGTCCTTGTGAGGCGGAGTGAGTTCAGTGGCAGCGAGGCGCGATGGGCCTCGGTAGCCATTGAGATGAGGCGCTGTTTCCCGTACAGAAGATGCTTCGGATCTTGTAGATACAGGAGCAAGGCGATGGTTGCAGCTGCTAGGTGCGGTGGACCTGAAGAGCTGGGGTATGATGAGAGCCTCGAAGGAAGCTGCCTTGGAGGAGAGTGCGGATGCACCGGGCACTGATGTTACACTGGTTCGCTGTATAGAGGCGATTGTAAAAGCGACCGTTGGATGGAGACTGACTACTCTGAAGTTAAGTGCGTCGCCTTGTATAGGAGCGACCGGCCAAGTAACTTTCCGTTCGCTGGCAATATGTGCGCTGGAAAGTGCTAGAATTAACTCGTCACTGTGTTCGTGGATGCACGCTCGAGTCTCGACCTTTCGCGAAGGTGGTGAAATTATTATTTATCAGGCAGCTGGCCTAGCGAGTACATTGCCGCCGATACGTGCATAAGTAGGTGAGTAGCTAGACGATACTGGCGAATACTTGGCGACTTGCAGATCCTTCTCGTGTGTTCTTTGAGTGGCGGAAAAATAATTGTATGAACGCCACAAATTAATCCACTTAATTATTCTAATTCCTTTGCAAAAGTCGTTAATCGGCGTTAATTCAAAATAAATAAATAAATACTCTTACTTCTCACTTTGGGAGGCGGGTATCGCCGCCCCGGGAACCATTTATTATATGACCAACACCTCTGCCACAGGTCACCCTAAGTGGTTCGCTATGATTGGTGACTTAACACGGGTGCCCGGGTTCATGGGGTTGAGGGTTGTCCGGGGCTTGGCGGCAGACGCGTCTGCGTTGTAGGTCGGATCGGAAGAGACTGGTTGAGGAAGAACTTTTGATCTCTCCAGCAGGACTCTCTCGGAACATTGCCTTACACCGTAGTGGGAGGGTTGGATTCATACTTTCTGACCCCCAGATTCCTATCCACTCCTCATGCCCTTTTCTTTCCCAAGATTTATTGTCCTTCCTTTCCTAAGGCCCTCAAAACAGCATCCCAAAAGATGGCATAGGCCTTGAGGGGAATTATATTCCTTAGCGCCTCCTGTTTGGAGCTAATAATCAACCTCAGTATTTTCGTTATTTGTTTTTGGGGTGTTATGCCGTGTTGCGCTACCTCCTTCTTTAGCCAACGTTTCGGACAGCGTTACAGTGTCCATCATCAGGGCAGATGTGTAATTGTAACCTCGGTATTGCTACTTCCACCTTTCTCCAATTTTGGAAACTGACCAAGGTGAGCCCAATATACAGGTCGGGATGCAAAACAAAGGTACATAATTATAGACCGGTGGAGGTCTTATCATCTTTTCCAAAAATTTTTGAATCCCTAATTTGTGAAAAACTGACAAATAAAATAAAACCGTTTCTTGGGGGAAATCAGCATGGTTTTCTGTCAAAAAATCTGTTTCCAATCTCCTCGAACTTTCACATAAAGTAGCAAAAGAATTGGACGCGCAATATCAAACTGACGTGATTTATACTGACTTTGCAAAGGCATTCGACCGTGTAGATCACGACGTACTCTTACGAAAGATTCATAGAATAGGTTTTAACCAACCTCTAATACAATTTCTTGTGACGTATTTAAAAAACAGAACACAGTATGTATGCATCGGTGGCTATGAGTCCAGGGGATTCCCAACATTTTCAGGAATACCACAGGGGTCAAACTTGGGACCTCTACTATTCTTGATATTAATAGATGATATTCAAGAATGCATCAAAAGTACCACTTGCTTGCCTTTTGCTGACGATCTTAAAGTGCTCAGGATGGTATGCGACATTCAAGATTGTTTTAAATTACAACTTGCGTTAGACGCAATATCTTCATGGGCAGATGAGAATAGACTTTTCTTTAATATAAAAAAATGCGTCACTACGACTTATACGCGTTCCGAAAACCCGGTTAAATTTGATATAAACTAAATGATGAAATATTGTTATCAGTGAAATCTATAAGGGACCTCTGGGTTACATTTGATCCCAAACTTACCTTTTTCATATCAGATAGTGAAGTTGACATCATCGTGTTACAAACTGCTTGGATTTGTGATAAGAATAAGCGAACAATTTTTCAAACCCGAAGCAATGGCATCGATGTTCAACTGCATTTTACGATCAAAATTAGAATACGCTTCTGCTGTTTGGGCACCATACCAGCAAAAATACATAGATTTATTGGAACAAATTCAAAAAAAGTTTAATGTATGTAAGTTTAATGTTTTTATATGAGAATACACGGTAAATACCCGCGATTTATGCATCATCCGGATTTACTTTCTGAAATGCGCTACGAAAGACTCTAGATTTAATCTAGGAGGAATGGGACCCTTACAGAAACAGCTTTTAAAATCATAAACAATTACATTGATAGCCCCATGCCTCGTGGAATGCTATGAATTGTTCGTACCGAACAACTACCGCCAAGGTCGTCACCACGTCTCGCTCTGTATTCCACAAGGCAGAACGGACTTTCTGGCACAGCATTCAAAATTCATTTTGGGCAAGAACTCTAATATATCGATTATTGTAATTTTTTCTCGTTTAAAGTTATGTATATCTTATGTGTATTGCAATAGGATTACATCAATCTATAATGCACAAAAAAAAATAATTAAAACAAAAAAAACTTTGGGCCTCACTAATAAACTTGATTTAAATTTTACACAACTGATAAACAACCATTAATGATTTGTAAATATTACAGTACGGTATCTAATATAAATTGTACTGTAAACTTCGAAATTCAATTTAAAATATTTCAACAATCGTTGGTTATTTTAAATCTCATTGTTTTCTCCCAACAGCCTTCATCTGTATTTGATAATGTAACAGTGGTGTAATAACCTAATATCAATTTCCAAACACGTGCACGTAATATCCATGACCCAAGAGATTAGGGCCCCTCAACAATCCGCGCGTAATAGCCAACAGGTGATATTACATAATACGCTTCGGACACGCCACCCTTAGCGACCGACCTTCACATTTGTAGGTACACGTATGCCCCAATCTGATGCAATCCTCATTTTAATTGCCAAGTGATATAAGGTCGCATGACAAAAATTGAAAGGTGGTTACATTTTGTCACTATAATATACATGCAAAGAGAAATATAATTTTCTTTAATTTAGGGCAATGCCGAATGTTGACTCTGAATGTATCATAGACGTCGACTCGATGGTTTGTGATCTATGGATAATTAAAATATAGTAATAATAATCTATGAGCTATGATAAGAATAATTTTCAATAAATGGAAGTGTTTGCTTTCGTAAAATGTGATTGAGGAATCGACATTGAAATTAGTAACATTGAGGGGGTATTTCACCATCCTCCTCATAGATTATTCGTACGGTAACTTACATTTTAGATGAATTATACAGGATTTATTTTTCTAAAAAGTGTGAGTTTACTATTCGGCACTTGAACCTATGAATAATGGCTACAAGTAGGATAAGTTAGCCGAGTTTTTTACCAGTTGCAAGTATTTATTTGTTTATTTATTAATATTCGTTATGTGTACGGATAAGCTATGAGGAGGATGGTGAAATACCCCCATAATGTCGTTTCTTTTCCTTACATGTAGTATTTTGTTATTGGATGCTTTTCGTTGTTTTTATTAGGTATATTTTGTTAGTAGATTTAGGTCTTGTGAGATTAACGGAATAAACCTCCATCTTTTCCTTACAGATAAACTCAATTGTGTTCTAATTGATTGTGTCTTCCAAATCACAAAGAAAATATTATATACATATATAATACTATATACATATACATATGTATATATAAAGGTGTTTAGGGACGTACTGACATTGGTTTATTTATCGACGTACCTACTAACCACTGATTCCTGACATGATTTGAAGTCTCCAGCCTCTCAGAAACTGGGCGTACTGTACAGGGCCCGCAGATACTTTAATAGTACACAACTGCTAACCCTGTACAAATCGCAAGTGCGCCCCACGGTTGAATTTGGCAGCCACCTCTGGTCTGGAGTCCCAAAATACCTGACAAAAACCCCCCGACTCTGTGCAGAAACGGGCGGTCCGTTTGATAGATTCTCCTAACTTAACAAATGGACTGCAATCTTTAGAGCACAGGCGTCAGGTGGGAATGCTGTCCTTGTTCTACCGGTATTACAATGGAAGATGCTCCGAGGAACTAGCGTCACTGATCCCCTCGGCACCGGTGCATAGTCGGGAAACACGCCAAACACGCGCTCAACATTTGTACACGGTTGACATTAGTCACATGAGAACGGGTCGTTTCTACGACTCGTTCTTGAGTTCAACAGCCCGGCTGTGGAACGATTTGCCGGCTTCTGTGTTTCCTCCATCCTACAATATGGGTCTCTTCAAGACCCATGTTCACTCCTTCCTCTCCTCAACAGCACCCTCCACACAGCATCTTCAAAGATGACATAGGCCCTGAGGGAAATTATTTCCCTCAGGGCCTCCTGTGTGGAGTTAATATGAAAAAAAAAAAAAAAATGTAAAAAATGTAAATTAAATTTAGGTCTCCGGTGACTTTTTTAATGACTTTTTTTTTTAATTTCTTCAAAATCAAACAAAAAAATTCTTCCGCGTGTCGTCACTGGTCACAAAGTCGAGTAACCGACTAATCCCACACCCCACCACCAACTGTCCAACACCTACCATTTTTTTATGAATTAGTAGAATAACCAAAAAGACATTATATACAGAACACACTTTTTTAGTGTGTTTTGTATATAATGTCATTCGTTATACAAAACATGCTGGCTTATTTAGTGAACGGATTGAACTATCGAAGCTCTTAGAATGAAAAGAAGTAGTATACGCGATTAATAGGGTTAAATAATGCATCTTAGGTGCAATCAATTTATTTCGTTCGATCTTTGAGAAACGAAAATGGTTGAAGTATGACTAAATACCGCATTAACTAATTAACTCCCGTTTAGTGTCAAAAAGTAAAAACAGACTGATAATGCATATTTGGATTAGTATTTCAACTTAGCATTGCCAATTTATTCATATTTTTACGTAATTGATAGGCGTTTGACGATTCGGAATGTGAATTCGTAGACAGATCTGCCAGTGTTGTCAGAGTTTATCGATTTCTTATGTATTCCCTGTCAATCTCGATTCGGCTGTCAACAGTGAAACCGTGCTAGGTATATCGATATAAAATCGTATGAATTTATGCCTATCGATCCGGTATTGTTAAGTTATCGATCTCTCTGTGCTTGACCCCCTGGAGCGGTCTGCTTCAATTGCGCCCGCACAGAACGAACCTGTAAAACCAGCAATATTTTGATCAACACTGATGTATATATATCGATCGTCCAGTTGATTATTCAGACATCTCCAAATACTTATTTTTGAAATAATGAGAAAAGCAATATTCGAATGCTCGTCACAAATCAAATATTATATGCACGTGACTGTGTTTTATACATTAAATATTATATTAAATAACACAGGTAGTGACGGTGCGATGACATTTTGAAATATCCTACTAGTAACTCAGAAAACATTTTGTTAATTCACTATAAGTTTTTCTGCATTGTAATTGATTTGGTGGTGTTTACGGATAATCTGAGTATTGTGCCAGATAGAAGGTACACTTTACAAATAACTGCATTGTCTACTCAACTCAAATTTTGATTTATTGGAGATATCTGACAAATCAACTGGGCGATCGATATGTCTATTGATTTTGCGGAAGATATAATAATTTGTTAATAAAACAATACCTCTGCGTGAAACCACAACTCTCTAAGATATTAATCTCAGTTATAAAGTGATATCACGATGATATGGTAGCATGGATATCACGATGGTAGCAATATGATCTGCTTTTACGTAACTGTAATAAATCAGCACCGAATGGGTAGGACGGATTAATAAAGTGATATTTCATTAAATTATCTTAATATCGGTCTTAAGTAATCATCCTTTATGTCACGTGTATATTCCATACACCTACATAGAATAGTTGTAAAACAAATTTAATTGAAGCCTGTCCGGGGTATCAATAGTTAAACCTGACTTACTTTAAGGGGGTATTCTAGTCTAGAAGCATGAATTGTAGGTGTTTTATCAGGTGCAATAAAAAAAAAAAAACAATAATATTTTTGAAGCCATTATTTTATCAAATATTTATTAAACATTAAAGAACTCATGAAAAAAAAAATCAAAAGAAAATATTTAGAAGTTTATAAGTTACAGGATGTTGAAGTGGGGGGACTCAAAAATATGGCGCGCCCTGGTTGGCACGATTGCAACTCTCCTAGTTATCCGAAAAAAGAAAACCAAATTTATTTTTAATCCAAACACACGCTGCTATAGCATGAACCTCGGAGAAGTCGTAAAAATAATTTTTCGCTAAATGGCGGCTGTCTGAAAAAAAAACATTTTTGTACCAGTTTTTTTGACTTTCCGAATTTTTTTAGAATAGTAAAATTTTTTTTTTTTTTTCTAATTCTGGTTCACAAAATAAAGTAATGTATAGAAAAGACTCGCACCAAATTTCAAGTAAATTGGTTCTGTAGAACTTGAGATGTCATGTCAACCGTCACGTAAAAAGTGATTTTGAGAAAAAGGTGTTTAAAATTTTGTCCTACTTAGATTTTGGTTAGATTCTGTCTAAACCGCGAAATTAAAATGGTTATAACTTTTAAAATAATGCGAATTTCGGAAAATCCTTTTAAGAAGATATTTTTGAATATTTAAACTTTTGAAATATGAAGGAAAAAAAATTGTTTTTTTTTTTAGACTAGAATACCCCCTTAACCAGTGATTCCTGAGATAAAAAATATGAATGACATTTTGGTATCCGGTGACATTTTTTTTTAACAAAAAACATCAAAAGTAGGTAGGTATTGGAGAGAGCAAAAACATCAAAAGTAGGTAGGTATTGGAGAGAGGTTCCCAAACTTTTTTTCTCGTAGATCACTTTCAAAATTTTACTGGTCACGGTGGACCCCCTGCTGGTACATTTCTACCATATTTTCAAGACTCGACACGCGTTGTACAGAATATTGAATGGCTAGGTGTGGTCTGTCACAACAGAGCAGTACCGGATCTACGACTTTTTCAAACGGGGGCAAAAGGGACTAGTATTCGAGATTATATTTGCCACGACGGAGGGGGCGTAATGGGATATTGGATGGGGGAGGGGGCGTTTTAAGATCTCATGCATAATCGGTACAATTACGTGCGCTGTACGCCAGTCGCTCTGTTATGGAGGGGGCGTAATGGGATATGAGACGGGGGGTGGGATGGGATATGGATATGGGACACGGGATGGGTCTCAATCGAAACCAGTTCGTGGACCCCACTTACAACTTGTGAACCCCCATTTCTATATCAATGAAAAGTCATTAAACGCTGTGAAAAAAATAATTTAAAATTAGCCCATAACCCTAACCTAACGTAACCTATTTAACCAACTTTTTATGACTCTTAATGACTTTTCTGAGGTGGTTCTGAGTTGGTTTCATTGTCCGATCACCCAAATTTCATCAAAATTTTTTCTCCAAATAATGACAGGAATCACTGGTTAAAATAAGTCTGGTAGGTCTACAGACTTAACTCTAAAAATCGCCATCTCTCACGTAATAGAGGAATAAAAGGGAATAAAACAGTAATTTTATATTATTTTTTTCGATTTCGAGACACGAAATTTTTGAGGGATTATGAAAAATCTCCGTTTTTACACCAACAACCACCAATTTTTGGTGGGAATATGAAAAATCACCGTTTTTTATACCAAAAATTACCAAATTTTTGAGGGAAAATGAAAAATCATCGTTTATTTGCGGTAATTTCATCACGTTACCTAAATTCAGCCCAGCAACTTTTTCAAACCGGGGCAGAAACTTGATGGGGGCGCCCCCTCACACCAGCGTTTGGGGGGGAAGGGGGGGGGGACATAATACACATATGTTATTAGTTATTATGTTATTATAAATGTAATATCATCCAATTCGATTTTCAGTTTGAATGTAATGAAATCTTACATCTCAATTTTCATCCACTTCCCGAACTACCGAAGTATATGAATTTTCGCACACGTAATAAAAATTATTCCAATACATACCTACAATAACAAAAATTAACCAATATTAAAGTTTACTTCGCTTTAATAGTCAAGATTATCGTGTTTTTTGTCTTTTTAAACCATATTTTTTACCTGGATACGCCCTCACTGTGCCATCTCAACGCCCCCTAATTTTTTCTAGGTCTTCTACTGCCCCTCTGAAAGTCTCAAACACCCACGCGGGGGCGTTATCGCCCATACATTATCCAAGCGTTCAAAATCAACTTAGGATACGTTCATAAAGGATTCATAAACCAACTGGGCGATAGAACAACGTGCGCTGGATGCCGGGCGCTTTGTGAATCAAGTTTTTTTTCAATCAAAAATATAAATTATGATTTTGACGTCCCCTAAAACTGCCGCCCGGAGTGACGACATCTAACATAATATTAAAAGCTACCAGTGAATTTGAAAAAAAAATCAGTGAAATATACGCTGAAATTTAATTATTTATGAATTTGCACCTTTATGTGAGCTGAAAAATCAAATTATGTCTTTATGAATGGCGGATCTCGAATCTTTTCACTAAAGTCTTGCATGAGAGGGACGACTAAAAGCGAGACTACTGCAGATATACGAGTAGTATAAAGAGTTTGCATGGTTGTTCGGTCTCTCTTCATTATCACCTGACTACCGAGACAACACATTCTGGTAATTAAAAACTAATAACTATTTTTTCGCCAAAACAACACATTCTGGTAATTGAAAACTAATAACTATTTTTTCGCCAAGACAACACAATCTGGTAATTAAAAACTAATAACTATTTTTTCGCCAAGACAACACAATCTGATAATTAAAAACTAATAATTATTTTTTCGCCAAGACAACACATTCTGGTTAAAAAACTAATAACTATTTTTTCGCCAAGACCACATTCTGGTAATTAAAAACTAATAACTGTTTTTTCGCCAAGACAACACATTCTGGTAATTAAAAACTAATAACTATTTTTTCGCCGAAACACATTCTGGTAATTAAAAACTAAGGATTATTTTTTCGCCAAGACAACACATTCTGGTAATAAAAAAGTACTATTACCATCCCAATATCTTACTTTTAATTTAAAGGGCTATAATACCAAAGCAAATACATGAAGTTGTTTTTAAGCCAAGTAATTACTATCTCCAAATAAAAGACAATCATTTGTGCCACCGACCGCAATGAATAGATTTAATTCAAATAATTATTCCCTCGGGTTCTATTTCCACACAACAATTCTCCGTCTCAAGCAATAAGCCGCATGATCCTGTAGAAATATTTCATTCAGGTCATCTCGCCTGTCTGATGATTGTTGATGATGCCAAGATTATATAAATGCAATCACGATGCAGCGCAATTATCAAATTGTTAATATCCTTTAAACTAGTAGGTATGATAATATTATCACAGTCTGGACTAAAAAAAAAACAAAAAAACGTAGGTTCCTTATCATTACCACAATAGTGCTGCAACTTTTTCTAACACACTAAAAATAGTGAGACAAACGATGTACGTATGTCTGCTTCCCCCAAAGGAGAAATGCAATCAATATCACATATTTCTCTCACTCCTATTACTTACAAAAATGTTAGTCGTATTTCCCTTAGTTACGATTACACACATGGTGACGGCAGGAAAAAGGCACTAAACGTACGATCCTTATAACAATAATATTGCAGCTCTTTCTTACACACTAAATGGTGAAAAAAACGATGCGACAATCTAAAAAAAAATAACTTCCTTCAAAGGAAAAAAATAATATTTTTCTTGCACCTCCCTTACCTACTCGTATTAGGAAATCTCCAGAAGAGTTCTTATTCGATTTGAAAAAAAAACGGATTTCACCAATTTGCAAGACCTTTCTAAGGTATTTTATTTAGTCATTGAACCCTTCGACTGCCAGAACCCAGTCAGGCCAATGAAATTAATTATTTTTTCAAGTAAGATTTACGATATTACGATAGTTGCCCTTGTTTAGTTTTTCATAAACCCCGGGGACAGATAATCGCCTGCCTTCACTCCACGCATGGATTCCACGTGTCACAGTTCACCTGAAGGTATTCTAATAACGGGGTGAACTAGTGGAAACATTGAGTTCACAGTTGTTTGTTGAAGTTTTTGTTGTTCAGATAACAGTTTTGGATTGCGCTGCGCGCGACAAATACAATTAAAAAAATGCACAAAAGCGTGTCATAAATTCACTAGAATTATGCATTTAAAAAAAAAATTTTGGTCACAAATTATTTCTAATATTTCAATATTGACTAAGGACGGGTTGTTTCAGAAAAATTTAACGATTCATCAAATATTTAAAGTTAATTTTCACGTTCTGTGTAAATTCTATTAAAGTTTTGTTATTCCTAATATCATTACAGGCCAGTTTCTTCATAAAACTGAAATAATCACAGAACTTAAATAGAACTTTCCCAGAACGTGAAAATTAACTCCAAATGTTTGATGAATTGTTAAAAATTTTTGAAACAACCCATCCTAAGTTAAATATGTGTATAAAAAATGGAAATATATCAATTTGTACGTAATAAATAGTCAAGTTTTTTACTTCTGGAGAAATTAATCAAACAATTTCAAATATCTATATTCTATCTTCAACATATATTCAATTTCTTTGGTCTTTCTGGGGTCTAGCTGTCTAAAGTTTTTGTTTTAATATAAATAAAATTGGCGACATCAGTTTTTTTTTCTAATCGGTCTCGATCACTCCCTTCGAAGGATTTTCCGTTCAGTGGTGTGGAAAGTAGACTTTATTGTATGCGTAGATAAAATTAATATAAAATCAGGCTCGCAAAGTGTCACCAACACCGTCCACCTATATCGCTGCAAATCGTGTCTACTTCGGATCTACGAGCACAGCAAACTCCGCAAAAATAGTTCGTTTAAATTGGTCGTAACTCTGCAAAAGTCGGCACGCTTCTATCTATGCCATATCCCCTTTTGTATTTATTATCGATGAACATATCCAAGTGGGCTGCAGTTATTTGGTCATCGCCTGATTGCTTGTTCCCTGAGCTACATATGCGAGGAGAGGAATACACGGTGTCCGGAAACTAGTAGTATAAGCGGGAAATCTAATCACAAAGGAGAACCCAAAAAACTTTTCGATCTGAACATTTAGATTTTTCTTTCTCTTTTTTCCTTTGCTTTCGGCAATCAAGGGGTTAAAAAAAACATTTTAGCCAGGTATACAACGCATTTTAAAAGACAAAATATTATCGATAGTACCTATCCCCTACGACCGATTTTTTTTAAATTTTACCTAAAGAAATCCTACTTTGGACCAGATTTACCCTAAAACTAAAGCTCAAAAATTACACCACAACATCCACCCCAAATGTGATGTAGGCTGTTATCCAGTGGGTGCTCCGCAACCTTTTGTCACCTAGGACACACCTAGAATTCCGCGGTACATCAAAAGATATGTCTCCAACCTGTGAGGGTGGGTTGCCAAGAGAATTTCAGTGATAAAAATCTCTCCACAAATTTTGTATCCATAATTATGGGCTACCGTCAAGTTGGTAACGCTGAACGCCACCTAGCGCATGTTAGTGCATCTGAACTGCGATCAGGTCATTATTCTCTGTTCTATGGCTCATTCAGTCTGAATTTGGGCGTGTACAAAGCATACTAGATACATACTAGATACTTGATTACAAAAATAATTTTTCAGTTTGGTTGAGTATTTTGATCGTAAATTCAAAATTTAAGATTTGTATGAAACTGGCTGAAATGGGCCGCGCATACGTTTCTCTTAAAAGTTCTTTGAGATCACTGATTGTTTATTGTTATTTCGTACTTTACAAGTATAGTTGAGAACACACGTCCTGATAACTGGGAAGCTCATTTTGGTCTAAAGAGGTGAAGAACTCTCGCAAAATAACAATTGCTTCTCCGTCTTGTGGTCCGAATATAACATAGACAACTCAAACAATGTTAGAACTGATCCTATGATTAAGATACATTACAGTATTTACCAGGAATTAAGAATAGAAGACCGATTTGGATTGGACATTCTTCCGTCTCTCTGAAGCCGATTTGGCATTTCACTAAGATTTCTGGCTAATGATGATTCGTACAGCAGTCCGAGCTAAATTTAAAGAATTTCAAAAATTTAAGTTTAAGAATTTAAAAAAAAGCAATAATTATTATCATAAATTAACAGACTCAAAGAACTTTATTTAATGCTGAGTTCATGATGGAAAAAGTCATCCCTTAATTTCGACATTATTTACAATTCGTACTCATATTTGATGTGTTGGGTCCATTGTGGGTCTTACAGCACTTGGTTTATGTCGATTCCATACCGACCCATAGGATGATGGGCGCAAGATTCACCGGTTACCCGCTTGTACCACATGTTTCCGAACACCGTGAATTAATGCACGTTGAACGTACGTATGTGCACGTCATTGCGACCAATTGAGTTACAGACGCCATCAATGGAATCATAAATTCTATGTGTCGGATAACCGGCAAATACTTTCAATGATCCCGTCACATTATCGTTTTAATCAGATGAATTTAATAAAGAGATAACACCCACAAGAAGTAGGCAGGTATCATAACATACCTATACCACATACTCCAAAATGAAAAAGATGACAAATGTAGATGCATGCCAAAAGAATTATGATAATAATTTTTGAGATCAGGGCAGATCTCGTCATGTCTGCCGTGATGATGAACTCTGCAAGGATGTCTGAAACGTTGGCTAAAGGAAGAAGAAACGCTAAACGGCTAATACGTCGCTTGTGACCGAAGTTTTAACATTTAAAAAATGCATCATTTTTTTACTTTTGTTTCTTTTGAGTTCCCCCTCGTGATTTGTAATCCAATCAAACATACCAATTTGTGGTTCAATGAACTCGGATTTGTTTTGAATTTGTGTCATTTTTAAAATTGCAACTGATTGTATCAAGAATTCAGACAAGTGATAATTATTTGCATAGGTAACTACCTACCTATACATATAATGTAATATTTTAGCAGAAAATTAATTATCGTTTTCGAAAAAGAACTGACGTAACAAGAATTTAGACAAGCGATAAAGTACCTGCCTACCTATAAAATATCCCGCAATTTTTCATTGATCTGCGCTAGTAAATAATAATGACATTATTCACATATTACAATGGTATTGAACTTCTGAACTTTTATAATGTATAAATATTGAGACATATTCCACCGGCCGCGGCATGCGGATATATTGAATATTGGACGTCTTACAATAACATGTCAATCAAAAATATATTTTCTATTCCTCCTTGCATTATGCTTGCCATTATATATTATGTTGTGTAATATAACCGATGTCTCTAACTCTCAACTCAGTGTCCGGAATGCACCTTGAGAGACGTCAGATTATAAAACACTTTGAAATCCGTGTAGCACCTACCTATTGTCAATCTTCTATTAAACAAAAACAGGAGGCCTTTGACAGTACTTATGAACAAATTGTAATCAGTTGTTATTTGAAGAATACTGCACATAAATGGTAGATAATTATTTACCTTAGAGCGAGGTATTTATTGAGATTGGGTAGCTACTCAGAACCGTAAGGTCTTATCGGAAACTTACATAACTTCCCCTTTGGTTCGGTAAGAAGGTTGCTGGTTACCTAAGTTTATCTTTGGAAAATTTCATTGAAGATTTTTTTTTTTTTTTTTTACAGTTAATACCGCACAAGAGTCCCAACTGCTCCCGTCTGGAGCCAGTGGGACTATAGCATCCCCAATCGGGGTATGTTGTGTGGCTGAAGGTAGTGGGGAGGGAATGAGATAGGGAAGAGGAAGGTGGGGGGAGTACCTGGCTATTCAGATCTGGTCACTAAACACGGCCAAAGCCATTTCAAGCAACGTTTCAATTCTGAATGGTGGTCTTACACCAGGGCGATACTGATAGTATCTTCCACTCTGGAACGTGCCGCAAATATACTATATATTATTTTAAATGAATAAATTGTGAAATAACACAAATTAATCAAATAAAATTTATTTGCGCACGCCGGGTTCGAACCCGCGACCTTCGGATTGTGAGTCGAGAGTCTTGCCTCGGGACCACGGAGGCCGTTTACAGTTAGCAAAATTAATTTGTTACTTACAGCGAATTTGTAAATATTTTTAAAAAAACTTTGTATCAGTGGCGGTTCGCGCTTTGAGGCAGGGGAGGTTGCGCCTCCCCAAAAATAGGCAAAAAAGGGGAATAATACACATATCCATATATCCAAAATATAGTAAAACTTTTATCCATATGTTACCAATTTATAAATTTTAAGTCTTAAAGTTACTGCAGTAAGATGACACGCTACCCTAAAATACAGTCAGAATCTTAACGACGTAAGTGAAGAAAAATTTGTACACAAATGTGCGACGCGCGATCCCGATGTATTGGACGGACCTACTGTCGAATTTGCCCTATGAAATACTTTTTAGGTACCCAAGATGGTGCGGCACGCCATACAGCACGAGTGTCAATAGGTTTACTAAAATAGGCGTTCCCCGGTCGTCTTATGAGCAAGAACGACAATATTCCCTGACCACCTCGTTCTTCTGACTAGTACGCATGCTACTTTTTTCTTTGGGGGTACCTAAAAACGACAAGTGTTTCGCAGGGACTATCCAGATATTAAAATAAAGGATTTGACGTGAAGTGGCTGAAACTAAATGGAGGCCCCCTTTCGGACGTGACTTGAAAAAAATGAACTGACAAAAAAATTTCTTTCGGGTAGATTATATTTTAATCAATAAATTTTACAAAAGATGATTTATTGAGTGTTTTCTGATTTTTTTTAATCGTCACTTTTCATTGGCTCACCTGTTACAAGAATAGAATTACACCTACCGGAGGTTCACATTTCAAAAATCTTTATTTAGTGTGTTTAAATTACAGAGTGAGCTCAATAAATTTCTAATCGGAAAAACAATCGAGTAACTTCGTCACGTAACTATTTCAAACGTGCTTGCCGCCCGCCCCTGTTTAAAGTTCCCACTAAACTTACTTATTAGATTCCAGGTAGATTCAAGGTTTTTCAATATGACGCTCTTATAATTACTTTGACGATTCACGGCAGCGGTACCGTGACGGCATAAAAAGGCAATAAATATACGTTCATTAACACAATAATGCTGTTGCTCTTTCAAAAGATGAGATACACAATATACGTAGGTCTGTTTCCTCCAAAGGAAAAAAGCCATAATTTTCTTGCATCTCTCTCACACACCGCACCGTGACGTCTCAGTAGACCCTACAATCCTACTTGCCGTGACGACAATTTTGAAAGTATGGAATATTGTTACAACGATAATATTGAAGTGTCAGTGCGCAAATGTCAATGCGCTGATGGTTTAACTTTTGTTCTTAAACATTTAATGATGCAGCTCTTTCTTACACACTAAATAACAACAGTCGAAAATGAGACAGAAGGTGAACGTATGTCTGCAAAGAAAACATACTATTATTATCATACATCTCCCTCACTAATATAAAGGAAATGAAACGCAGTTTCCATCGCCGTGGCCGAGCCGTAATAAAATTTATCTGTTTCCTCCAAAGGAAAAAAATTGTACTTTGGAAAAAACAGACACGCATTTTGTGTATCTCATCTTTTGTCTCACCATTATTAATGTCACCGGTCAGTGATTGAATGGGCATCGCGTTTGAGTCCCACCCGGGCGTCGCGTATTCGATTCCTCGGCTGGCTAAGTCCTCTATCACGGCCCAAGCAACATTTTCGGCTTACTGTGGTGGTAGTAGGAGATTTTCAAACATTGTTGGGTTATTCGTAACCCGGGAATGTTTATCTTTCTTTTATTTAAAAAAAATGTTTAAGAAAGAGCTGCAGCATTATGACGATATGGAACGTATGTTTATTGCCTTTTTTTGCCGTACGGTACTGAAAGCGTGAATCGTCACGGTAATTATAAAAGCGTCTATTGGTCATTAGTTTGACATAAGGCAAAATAAATTGTCAACAGCAGTTGTTGCCGATCTAATAATCCTTATTATAAGAGTACCCAAGCTTGCTTTCCGCTCACAACATTTGTTAGGCCATTAACGCTGCTAATGAACCAGCAATGCTAATACTGAGAATTGACTCATACTAATACAATTCATCTCCACTAATCCACTCATTGTGAATAATGAGAGGAAACGGATTAGCATTCTAGGTGTTTTTTTAATTCGTAGGGTTTTCACAGGAGATTTTTTTTAAGAGAGTATATATTGTTTTCTTTTCAATTTTGTATTATTTATCGATGTGTCACCTAACCTTTTGCTGAATTTTGCTCTTTTTTAAGTTGTATAATATTTTGGATTTAAGTAATTATGTATTGCATTTGGGTCATCTTCCGATAATCAACGTGATGAATCTAATCAGCGGTGCCGAGGAATTGCAATACTACGGGATGCTCTCGTAACAAGGTGAATTAATTTCTCCGACTAGAGACAAAATATGAGTACGCAACTCGATTTTTATAAATGCATTTGGAACACAGGATTGGTTTCAACAAGAGTGCATACACATATGTATGTGAGACCTCAATTTTAAATAAGCATTATACTCGCAACCTGCAAATGGTTTATTTCTGTTTGTGCAGCATATGAGTTTACAAGTAGATTTTTTTGAGGGTGGTTTTAAAATTAAAGTTCGATTGCATCTCCGTGAACTACTCACAATTACAGAATCGAATCCATATAAAGAAAATTACTCCGTGAACTACTCACAATTACAGAATCGAATCCATACAAAGAAAATTAACCCGTGTTATTGCTTATCGCGAAGGTTTATCTGATCAATTTGGAACGTATACCTAACGACCGAATTCTACACTATAAACTACACTCTTTGACAGCCAGACGGAAACTTTCCGATTTATTGCTTCTACACAAAATTATACATGCATCAGTTGATACACCAAACATTTTATCCCAAATTAACATCGACACACCATCAAGAAATTCAACAAGGAGGATGCAAGATATTTTCTATATATCTACCTACCACACAAATACAGGATATTTCTCCCCTATACCACGAACATTAAGACAACACTATACATTGCTCTAATAATGAAATCGACATTTTTAATGACCCATTTAAACACTTCAAAAAATATATTTTACCATAAATCATATAAAGCTGATATAGTGATGAAGCTCTTTATTCAAAGACAGGCAATATTTATCTACTAAATCATTGTCCCATCAGCACAGGTGCCAATAATAAATGGTGATACTTTTGTATTCTACCTTTAACTCATTCTTGTCTGTCATTCATTTTGCATATTTAGCTTTTATTATTTGTTACTATTTTTGTTTTAATTTCTATTATACATTTTATTTGAAACATCCATGTATATACATTTTTGGGCAACATGCCTGTTTTATGTACTTAAATAAAAATAAATAAACTAAATTCACACCCACGGGCTACAAAAAAGTATTGTTATTTTCGGAACACGAAAATGGTTTTCAATTCATGTGTTCGCGCAATTTTATATGGGATTGGTTGGGTATTGCATTCGCGGACTTGATGGGTAGATATGTCAAAATCCTGAATTTATCCCACCTACCTAATCTTTCCCTCTTAAATGTCACCATAAAAAATTGTTGCAAAAAAGTATTAAACTTTGGAGAGGTGACAGTGTGATTTGCTGCTCAGTACAAAATAACATCTCAGACAGGGCGCATGTATTGTAACCTCTTGTTATAAGAATATTGCGAATTTTAAACAGTGAGAAGTGTACACTAAAACTGGAGATCAGCGGGGCCCCATCTGCAACGGTGAGTCCTATTTTCCTTATTCCAATCTGGGCTTATCTAATTTTCCAAAAGCCCAGATCTGAACTATCGACTGACTATCCATTGGGTTTTGCGAGTGTATGCTATCTAATCGTCCCGTATAACTTAGCGATTTCACGTAGTTTCGGGACTGGTCCTTCGAGGGCTGCATAGGCTTTGCTTTGCAGCATTTACCGCCAATTAACAGTCGAGTCGCAGTTTCGCGACACCATCATGTTTCGTTTGGTTTTCATTGCATCACTCGGAACACGGGGATGGCTTTGACTTTCGAGTTAGAATTAAGGTAGGCTGCATCTACGCGTGAGTTCACTCGTAGGGGATTAAATAAATTATTGCTACATTCAGAACACGAAACTGGTTTTTCTTCGAATTTTACAGCACGTGAGTCTGCAACACGAACTATAAAATTACGCGCAGAACACGAGGATGGTTTACATTATTTACAATTATTTACGGGGGCAGAAGTGTGAAAAGGTAGTTTAAACACTAATCAACGATGCATCGATGATATACATAAGTCATCTCGATTTATGCCTACATAAAATTATATGGTACCTACCTACATTCATGATAATCTTCTGTAGTCTTATTATGTGTTGCCATCCCTAGTAAGGTATGTAGTTTACAATAAGGTATATAGTTATAATAAGTAAGGTATATTTTTTACTCCGAATAATGTCAGGAATCACTGGTTAAAATAAGTCAAGTAAGTCCCTTCACACCCTGTCCATACAGAATAAATAATGTTGCGCATGACAAATAACAAATAATGTTGCACACGCGATTTATTATTAGTATAATATTATTATCTGCGAGCTAAGGAGTAAGTTATACAATCAATAAATAATCTTTTATATTTTTATAGTGAAATAACTCACTGAGTAGATCCTCAAATCGTAATAATTAATCATTGAAGATAATGTTAACAACTATCAACTTTACGTATTAATATTTAAAACGCCATATGATTAATATTTAAATGCCTAAAGAAATCAAGGAGGATCTTATGCAACTACAAAGTATTTATCTATATATCTACCTATTTAGCTAATCATAATTCATAAAATTGTGAAGATTGTACACGATTTCGTTACGTAACATTTCCCTCAGCACCATCACTTCTCCCTTATTTATGTAATGGTTACCTAATAATTTGTCATCATGGTTCTCCGTGGTCGAGGGGTAAGATTAAACTCAACTAGCAATTGAATTAGAAAGTCCCGGCGGGCGCAAGAAAAGTTTATTTGATTAAGTTGTGTTAATTCACAATTTATTAATTTAAAATAATATGCAGTATATTTGCAACACGTTCCAGAGTGGAAGATACTCTGAGTTGCGCCCTGATGTAAGACAACCATTCAGAACTGAAACGTTGCTTGAAATGGCTTTAGTCATGTTTGATGACCAGATCTTAATAGCCAGGTACTTCCCCACCTTCCCATTTCCACTCTCTTCCCCTCTCCACTTACCTTGATCCACAGTCTCACTGGTTCCAGACGTGAGCAGTAGAAACTCTTGTGCAGTATTCACATAAAAATGGAATCATTATACCTGCTTGGACCATGACTTTGTTCCAGACGTTACATAAGTAGATAGATAAGGCAGGTAGATAGCAAATTCGCACAGAAAAGCAAAAACTTGTTTAATACCTGAATTTCCCACAATGTGATCGTTGGCTACTTTTTTCTTCATTGAACTTTTAAAATAATCCAAACGTTTTGATTTCTTTTAGTTATTACCCGGCTTATCTTGAGTTTTTTTGAAAAAATACAACAAACGGAGTAACGCCCTTGCTTGTTTTTGACAGTTTTAATCGATATTTCAATACTCCAAAGCAGTGACTGACCGAAACTAGATTTTCAGCCGAAACGGAAACCGAATTTCGGCTTCTATTCTTACCGAAATTAAAACTTATTTAAATACGTTTTTAAAAACACTATAAGTCCCCTGAAATAAGGCGTTTTTATTATCAAACTTGTAAAAGTCCAGTTAAATTAGTTTTAGTGTTAGGTACCTAAATAAAATGCTCTATATATTAATTTTATTTGACAAGGATAATTTTAGCGCTTTTTAGCTAACTTTAACCTGAATTACAAAACAAGTAGTAAACAAATAAGTCTGGTCTATAATAGTACTTACATACTTACGTGCGATAATAACAATACAATAACTAATGTTTGATTGACAAAAAAAATATTTTTAAATTGAAGACATTTTTTACACGCCAGCTTATTTAAGTGGCCAGTTTCAAACAAATATTAAATTTGGATTTAAGATCAAAATACCCAAACAAACTGAAAAATTATTTTTGTAATCAAAAGGTATATCAAATATCTAGTAAGGATTAGAGCTACTTTATTTATTTTTGCTTTAAATTATAAGATATAGGCCATTAAAGATTTTGGTGTTTCATGATTTTAGAGGCAATTTTGACAATTATTTGTGAGTAAATGAAAGATTTTTACATTAAAAAAAATATTTTACTGTAATTCATTTTAAACATACAATGAAATATAAAATAAAAAAATTGAAAATGGTTGAAACTGCCTCTAAAATCATGAAACATTAAAAGTTTTTTAATGGCAAAACCGAACCCGCAGCCGAAACTCGTTAATTAGCCAAAACTATATTCTGGGATTGATGAAATTTTGAACACTTGATATTCAAAACCAAAAGAAAGTCACTGTCTACATGACATTTAAGAAAACCACCACCATCCCCTTTTCTCATCCCATCACTGCATAATTTGCATTTCTTGATGAAATTTTGCAAAATAAGAGGAAAATTATTTTACTTACCACATCTGACTTCGGCCAACGCCGGCCGGGAACTTCAGCCGGTATTACCTATCTACATTAAAAAATCGCTAGCAGTAGTAGGTATCTGTCCAAATCGTCTCTAAATAAGTCTACCAAGTGTATGAATCTCAGGTTGATACGATAATTGCTGCCAAATGGAGGTTAATGCCTATTGACCTCCCAACGGACAAAATGCTACTTACTCATGCTCGCTCTACTCTGTTAGGCTGGGCCTTTAAATATTTTTGATGTGATAACGTCTTATAAATCGATGAACGCCGGCAGCACTCACGAAAAAGTATGACTCATTGTCACGTTGTCACGTTCCGCCTGAGCTGAGCGTGCAAGCGAGATTGCGGAATAAACGATAGAGAGGCACGATCGGCCTAAGCGTTCAGCGAGAGCGCGGAACAAGCGATAGAGAGGCACGATCGGCCTAAGCATTCGGCTTGTGACTGTAAAACTCTATGTAAAAATTTTTTACAGTCACAATCAAGACTTTACAGACAACCAAATTTTTTTGACGTGATAACGTCTTATAAAATGATGAACACCGGCTGCATGCACGAAAAAGCATGACTCGTTGTCACGATCCGCCTGAGCCTAGCGTGCAAGCGAGAGGGCGGAACAAGAGATGGAGAGGCACGATCGGCCTAAGCGTTCGGCTTATGACGCATCAATGCAATTTTTCATTGATGTTTTCTTATGACGTTATCACGTAAAATTATCGTCCGTAAACCGACTTTACAGACAACGAAATTTTTTTACAATTTGGACACGTTACATTTAAAATACAAACATAAGCTCATTTTTTCCTGTCATCCTGGGAGATTGATAAAAAAAATTCAAATATAGATATTTCACTAGAAGTAAGAAAATTAAGCTAATGTACTTTAGGCACAGGGACATTCCCAATACACATTTCTTTCGCTTTGTCTCTCCAGGGCACTTTTGAGATTCCTAAGGTCCTTCTTTCACAAGGGTACGCAAGTATCCGATACTCATGTTGCGTACCTACTACTAAATTCTCGAAACATCAAAATTACAACGCTTTCATAACCACACTCACTTGTGTTTTAAAACCTCTGAAATCTTGAAAAGATTTACTTCGTTAGTGGCCTGTAATGTCCTAATATAAAATACATATCGATCGTCCAGTTGATTAGTCAGACATATCTGAAAAATCGATATTTGAGTTGAGTATGCTGTTGTATGTAAAACCGTACCCCCTCTGGTGGTCAATTTATATTGCAGAAAAACTTGGACTTAAACAAAGTGTTAATGTTTTCTGGGTCACTATTAGGATATTTCAAAATTTCATACTAATTTACCGGACCGGATTTTTGATTTTTAAAAAATATGGTTCCTCTTCCAGCTGGTTTGTCAATTCGTGGCAGACTTCACTCTCTTTAATCCTCAGAGTGGAGAGTTTGAATTTTTGCCGAAAGAAGAAATCTTGTTCTACTTAAAATTAAACTTTGGACGAATGCGTGGAACCACAACGACGCAGCTTCGCACACTGACCGAGAAAGAGTTTCCGTACAACAACTGACCACACAAAACCTTTGAAAGCAGTGGATAGGTACTCATTTTTTATATGCAGCCAAAAATGTGCTTGCTCTGTTTCGGAAGTTTTTGGGTTTAATATCCGATCAGTTTTTAGCTACATGAATTCTTCCTGCTCATTTATCGGTAAGTGTCCAAGGGAAATGCTATCTGATAATGGATTTCGAACCCAGTCCGTAGGTTGCAGGCCACACTTAGGAAAATGTGGGTTCTTTTTTTCTGCTAATAGCTCCAAGTATTTCACTATCAAGGCCTGCTCTTTTTTTTCTGAATCGGCAACCACGACATTTGGGAACATATTATTACTACCATTGGTAGCGTGGCTGATCCATAACACCAACTTAGCGTGAAAGCTTTCAATCTTGTCTGTTAAAATATTAGAACCCTGCCTTGCCTTTTTTGTTGAGCTAATTTAAATAAGCAAATATGCCCGCCAGATATGCAAGTTTCACTACCCACTCTTCTTTTTTAAAGAAATAAGCAAAATTTGAACCCTGTGTCTCTAAAAACGTGGGACTGCTGGGACGACTGGGCTGGCGCAGTGTCGCAATGTAACATTGCGGCGAGGCACACCAACTAATCAGAGGCGGCCCGTGACAAAATTTGCCAGCAGTGCATTTCACAAAAAAAATGGTAGCATTAATACGGGAAAATATAATTTATTGATTCACAGATTCGCGAAAACCAACATCAAGTTGTAATCGTATATCAACTTGACAACCAACTGAATCACAATACTTATGTTATTTATATATGTGCTTGGGACTATGCAAAAACCAGAAAACAAAAAAAATGTGTTCAAACGATCACATTCACAAAGCCAAGATGCTTTCGAATATTTAACACTTTGTTTTAAAAACTCTATTCACAGTTTTTTTTTACTAAACCTTACAAACTTTTATTATATTCAGCAATTATACCAAGTCAGTGGACATCTTCAATTTATCTTTGAATAAATTTAAAATATTGTTATTGAGGCAGTTCAGTTATGTACAATAAAATGTTTTTTCTATGCTATATATGTAAAAGCCCCGAAAAAGGGCGTTTATTTATAAATAAATAAATAAATGGTTTTGGAGGACCACAATTATGACTTATTACTATTTATGTTTTATTTTTAACTTAGCGTCGCTTAATGATTTAACTTGTTTATGTTTCTTTTTTAACTTAGCTTCATTTTAGAGATTCAACGAAGAAGAGGATGAGTTCCTTGAAGGCCGTCCTCTTCTTCCAACCTAAAGGGGGCTTGTTGGATGTTAAAACGAAGACGAAGACGGTCCGTCTTCGTCTCCGTACATTGAGGTTTAATTTGGGCGACTTAGTTGTCACCCATTCGTGGTATAATAATGTATAATTGATATTTTATTAATAAAGTTACTAAATTTGTGTTTTATGGGCTATCGGAGAGGTCGAATGCGAGGACAGGGTTTTGCCGTGCCCGGTCTCGTTTTCGATTTCTCCGTACGCCACTGTGGGCGAAACTTGACCTTGCCACAGGACCAAAATGCCTGGCGGGGAGCGGGGGGCTCCCGCTCCCCTGTCCTTCCCCGCGTCCTACCTTCGGGCGGACCAATTAGAGCCCTCCTTCTGGGGGTTAGGTATTTTGGTCCTGTTTGATGCCTAGTGTGACTCTCACTGTTTAATTGAATTACGGGAGTTTGGCCTAATCAATCACGAAATAAATGATATGAATTGATAGGCCAGACTCCCCTTACCATTTTTATGTAGGTAAACCTAGAGTAAGTTTAGTTTTTAAGTGCAATAATTAAGATTCCCCCCAATTATGTCGGTCCGGGGGGCCGATGCTCATTTTTGTAACTAACTTAAAAAATCGAAATAAATTATAAGGAGAGAGGTCGGGAGGTTCAGACGGAAGCACGGAGAGAGGCGAATGATTGCTACTATGGTGACCTCGGCTATGATGACCACAGGTCAAGACCCGCTAAAGCTCAGACTGCTCAAAAAAGGAGACAGTTTGCCGATTCCACCCCCGCCGGCGGCAAGGTGGGGGTGCGAGCTATATATACAGGGCTGCTACCCCTATATATATCGTCACTTCTCTCGACCGGTACCATCACAGCAATCTTCGCCTCTCTGCCTGACCCCGACTTCTCTCCGGACTTTTTGGAAATATTGGACTTATTTCTTCCCCTCTGGACACCTCCACCCCCCGGGACCCAGCGGCTACAAGGACTACCCAGCGCCTATCTACAGTCTTTGTGGGAGTAACCAGGACGTTCCCTACATTCACTCATTTTTAAATGTTTTTTACAGAGCAAAACTAGCGAAAAACCATTAAAATTATATCAATACTGATCACTATCAGTACCACTGATCTGCCAAAAGCTTGATTTCGCCGCCCCGGTGCGCTGGTAGCGCTAATACATAACATTGTTAATTAGTTGTAAATTCGTTAGTCCTAACTAATTCATTCCAAACGTTCAGTACCATGACACGCATGTTTAAGGTTTTGTCATAAATCAGAATACCTCTCCGCTAGTGCTCGCGTGCGTCATATATCTTCACTACTCTAACACGTCAATTTCCGATATGGGTATATATATATATATAAATATATATATATATATATATATATAAATATATATATACCTGTCTTGCTCATTTCACGGGCCCAGCCTCTGAAGACAGTCCCAGTAGAAATATCACTTCATGTGACGTCACGTCTCGGCATAATGAAAGATGCACGGTGCACGCATTGCTTTGTCGTACGCACGGGAGTCTAGGTTGGCGGGAATTCTTTGTGAGTGGATGTACGAATTTACACTTCTTGACGTTTGTCGATGTTCGGCAGTGCATTGCACAAATGCACTAAAGCAGGAGCCGCCTCTGCAACTAATGACCACGGTACACCGTGCGGTACTTTGCAGAACGCTGTTCTAGGCCATCATTTCAAATTACAGAGAAAGGAAAGGTGAATTTATTTATTAATTTTATTTAACCCTTCGAATAATGAGAAAATAATATCTATGAACTTTTGCATATCAAGATTGGGCGCCAAATTCCCTGTTCTTCCAATGCATTTGAAATGTTTCTTTTTATTGGTTATTTTTTAACCTTTTTTCGAAAAAAACGAAAATTGTTATAAAATCTAGATAAAATAATCTTTCTGATGTGTTTATTAGAAATCATCATTTTTGTTTATAAATATTAAAATTTGATATTGAAAATGTAAATTAGCTTAAAAACTACGTACCTGGGGATTCCTTGAAAAAGCACGTAAAATAAAAGAAACTGAAAATTATAAATACAAATACCTTTAAGAAAATTAGTAATAAAACTGTCACTTCAATTTTTATCACATTCATAAAATTTTATTTTTAAATTAAGTGTTCGTTACATCACAAATTGGCGCAAAATAAAATCGTCACTTCGTCGCTCTAGTTCGTTTTTGTCCAACAGACCATTTTTAGTGAAATTGAGTTAAGTATGCAGTTATTCTCAGAAAGTCTTTATTTATACAATACAAGTAAAAAAAAAAATCTTCAAAAATTTCGTAAAGGGTTTTCAAAACGCAGTTTGTCTTACGTCCTCCAAAATGAAACAACATTTCGAGCGTGTTAATCCAACATCCACACGTTGGCCAAAAGAAACCCTCGTTTTTAAACCGGCCGTTCAGTTACATTTCATATAAATTTCTCCAACATCCAAGGGATATCTTAGCCTACGTGTGAAATTTGAACTCTCGGTTGCGGGCGTATCTCTCTAACAGACCAAACAGCCAATAGCATCGCAAGCTGAGGACCACGTGATAACTCCCATTTCAAACATTCGTTCATTAACGCCACGGAAGTAATCATCTTCACTAGTGATTTTACTATTTACGAAGTTATTTTACTAGTTTTCTGGGAGATTTCTCCACACAAAGTTCCTAATGATGTACACTTTAGAAAAGGATAAAAATTCCCAAGGAAAACAAAGCAGGTAATTAATATTTCATTATTTTCTCAGCAAATTGTTTCAACTGATGGTTCGTTACAGGGTGGTTATAATAACATTATACAATATAATTTTACAATATTTTATGTTTACATAATATATTATATAATCGAAATACCCAATGCTATTATAACCACTCTGTAACGAATATATATTATTACCTATGTATACATAACATATTATCAAACATGCCGAGTTCTATATGAGTGAAATATTGCAGTAAAAATTGAAATAACCTAATACCGTTACAGTTGTAATCGTTGAAATTAATTGGTTGAAATCAACATGATTCAAATCAAATCAATTTGTATATTAAAAAATATGTAAATAAATAAATGAAACGAAAGTTTAATTAATTTTATAAAATTTAAATTTCATTTTATCCTGACGAAGAAGCCATTGGTTGAAACATGTTGATGCCACTAAAAGAAGTATTATAAGTAAATTAATTTGTCATGCGTCATTTACATGAAATAAGGTTAAAGGTAATTTCTAACCAATTTTTTATTTATTTCTGTTACAGAGTTGACAAAGTTAAAAGAATTTTAAACTTTGATATTGCAGCAAGCGATGATGAGCGATTCTACTTGAGATATTTAAAACAAGTTTATTATTAGAATAAGGAAATGAAGGAGTTTTATTTTTCGGTACATTTCGTGCCTAACGTGTCTTTATTTTAATCAACCAAATCTTACTGTAACAATGAAAGTATTTTTGGTACATTTAGTGCCTAAGATATGTTGTATTTGTGTACCCATAAATATCTTACTACTGAAATCTTCATGGGAGAATTGTACACTGAATGACAATGAAAGCATTTCTTTTTTTTAATACTATATTGAGTGCCTTAAATTTCTATGTGTTCGTTTATTTCTTACCTATTCCAGTTTTTAGTTGTTGTTGTGTATAGTCAATAAAAACCTTATTACTATTCGCACATTTCTAATGATTATCCTTTTTTTTTACTTATTTCTTTCCTAGATCCATTTCCAGTTCCTTTCATTCCAGCCCCTTTCGTAACCCTTCTAATAATTTTGCCCAACTAAGTGGTATCTCAAACACAGTATTGTTATGGAGCTAAATGTGGTTAGAAAGGTTTTATGATCTCTTTTTGACAAGTCTATATTGTGTAATAGAAATAAATCGTATCCCATGTGTTCAAACATACAATCATTTTTAAAAAGAATTCGTCGTCTATTGTTTTACACATTTCTAAAGAACCTGTAGCTATCTATTATGTTTCAAAATCCTTTGAATTATCTTTTTTTTTATTTTTAAATGTTGGATACCACACTTCTGTTATCAGACCACGGCCTCCCGTGGTCGAGGGGTAAGGCACCCGACTAACGATCCGGAAGTCGCGGGTTTCAATTCCAGCGTGCACAAGTAATTTTTATTTTGATATTTTTTTGTAGTTTGGGAGGCGGGTACGCGTACCGCGGTCCCTGGAACCATTTATTGGATAACCAACACCTCTGCCGTAGGTCACCTCAAGTGGTTCGCTACATTTGGTGATTTAGCAGGGGTGCCCGAGTTAATGGGGGTGAAGTTTGTCCAGGTCTTGGCGGCGGATGCGACTGCTCACCTACTGCGTGGCGAGAGAGGGCCTGGTTAAGGGAGACCTTTTGAACTTTCCAGCCGGACTCTCTCGACCCATCGCCTTGCACCGCAATTGGAGGGATGGATTCATACGTCCGTTACTTTTAGACACACTGACCCCCAGATTTCTACCCACCCCTCATATCTTTTTTCTTCCTTCATATCCTTCCCTTACTTAAAAAGACCCTCCACAAAGCATCCCCTAAGATGACATAGAAACTGAGGGAAATTATTTTCCTCGGGGCCTCCTGCGTGAAGTTAATGTAAAAAAAATAATAATATTTCACAACTTAATCATTTAAAAAAATGTACATGTATAAGTGTGTTTTTTAATAATCAAAAAGTGAAATAACACAAATCAATAAAAAAGGATGTACCTATATGTAAAATATGGTTCCATGCCAACTGAGAATAAAGTCAACTCAACACCTCTTTGAAAAGCCATTAAAAGCTATGAAAAAAATTGTTTTAAAATAACCCATAACCCTAACCTAATGTAATTTATTTAACCATTTTTTTATGATTTTTTTTCTTCATTTCTAATGACTTTTCTGAGGTGGTTCTGAGTTGGTTTCATTCTGACTTGTCCGGTCACCGTAAAATATTACATATGGTGTATTTGCGGCACGTTCCAGAGTGGAAGATACTTTCAGTATCACCCTGGTGTAAGTCCACCATTTCAAATTGAAGCATTGCTTGAAAAGACTTTAGGTCGTGTTTGATAACTAGATCTGAATAGCCAGGTACTTACCAACCCTCCTAACTGCTTCCCCTCCCCACTACATTCAGTCTCAAAAATACCCCGATTGGGTATGTCATAGCCTGACTGGCTCCATGTAGTTGGGATCAAGTTGGGACTCTTGGGCGGTATTTTAAACTCGTTTCCCAATCAAGTGATATATTATTTCTAAAAAAAATTTCGAATGTTCTCAGAAACTATTTAAAAATCACCCAAATATTTAGCTTTCACCTCGAAAACATACGAAACCTAAAGCTTAATCTTTAAGTATCAAAGTTCAATGATTTGCAATTCTTTCCGATCTCCCTGTAATACCAAGCACGTTAGATAAAGCAACTTTACGCAAGAGTTAAGCGCTCTTGTCCAATATCCAGTCTCCTTTATCCAATATCCAACTTTCGCAAACAAGAATTTGTCACTTTGGCCAACATCCAAATTAAAAACGTGTTTTATGCGTAATTTTAAACATTTAAAACTTATTTTACTTAAAAAAAACAATTTCTAACACTTTAAAATATTTTAGTAGACTAACAATTTAGCTAATTTCATTATATATGCCTTTTTCGTAAAAAAAACTTCAAAGCGCTATTTCTCACGATTTACGTTTTGGTCTGTTGGACAAAAACGAACTAAAGCGACGACTTACGATCGGGTTTGTAAAATATCTGACCAATATGGCTCGTATATTCCTAAGGCAACAAGAAGCATTATTTTTTTCGCTTTCTAACATAAAAGAAATCACAAATGTTTGCGTGACAGGAAGAGAGATATTTAACTTTTAATAATGCACGGTCGCTCTGGGACAATCTGGGTGTCCTGTTATAATAATGGCATATGATGTTTTGGGACAACTTGGATCTCCTGTGATTAGATGGTTAAATGTGCAAATTTCAAAATTATATGGAAGATTGGAGTTGAGTTCAGTAAAAGGCGTTATATTATCAGATCAATATAATTTTCTCTGGCTTCACATAAACTCAAATGAGAAGTTTCTTGTTGTGCAATTTCCTGAAGATTTTTGGGAGATATCACTGATATTTTGTAGAAACTGAGGTTTTTTAACTGTTTCTAATTGACGCTTTAATTTTTCTTAGCAAATAAGGAACTCCAGTGAAAAATATTATGGCTTTAAAAAAATATGTTCATCTATATTGGTCTATACCAATATACGCTGATTCTGAATATATAAGTTTTATTACATAATATTTAACGTAGAGTTTTAAAAAAAATATTAAAAAGTCCATTTTAAAACGTGTCATTAAAACACCCTGTCAAGTTGGTATTATTGAATTTGTGAGGCGTGACGTCACCGCTTCCATGCTTCGAAATTCATGCTTCGGTTTCCTTAATATTGGTTTCGATTCGTAAAGCTAAAAAAATAATAATTTCAAACAATTTTTATACCAATCTCCCGTAATAATATTGAAAAATATAATAATATAATAAATATAATATAATAAATAAATAATTGCACCTAAATAACGTTTTACTTATTGAATAGTTTCATCACTTCTTCCATACAAAATGACAACATCTGTTGAAAATAACTAAAACTTTTGGCCAGATGACGTCACAGGGCCAGATGACGTCACGGTGGTTTTCGGGGGATCTTGAAAAATTAAAACTTTGACATTTATTTTAACTATTAAAACTAACTATAAAAATAAAAATAAATATGCAGTTATTTAAGTTAGAAGGTCATTATTCATAAAAAATTTTAAAAAAATGGACTGGAGTTCTCTATTGTTGACATCCTTCACTTTATCTAGAAAAAATATGGGAGATATAATTTCATAAAAATTTACAGT
The DNA here is from genome assembly GCA_936435175.1 of Glyphotaelius pellucidus. Lineage (NCBI taxonomy): Eukaryota > Metazoa > Arthropoda > Insecta > Trichoptera > Limnephilidae > Glyphotaelius > Glyphotaelius pellucidus. The sequence continues at coordinate 25,293,979 of OW386538.1, read as the reverse complement.
CAAAAATATTTAAACCAAAATTAGACGCCATTGGAAACTTACGAAATTCGGATAAAACTTTCAAATGTTTACATATTGTTTTTTTCATTCTAAATTCCACGTTTCTGGTTTTTGCATTAGCTTCCTTGATTTACCAGGAAGATTTTCAACCACCATTATTAGATAATTAGATATGATTTTGTTGAGAAATTAGTAGAATAAGGACTACAAAAATTTGTATGGAAAAAAGCTGGTGACCATTTTGAATTTGTTGAAATGCTGACTTCTGATTGGTTGTCTCAATTAAGGAGTATTTCGGAACTCAGGTCGATATTTAAACATGATTTATAAGAAAGTAGAAGGATTTTGGAAATAACGACAGCATCACATTCCTGGTTGGAAATCTCAAAAAATGGCATTTACATCTAATATTCAACAAAAATTCATTAGGGAGGATATTGAAACTCAACAATTCAGTTTAACAACTCCGCTGAAACAATTTGCTGGCCCCTGTGTCACCTTTCTTCCACAACATGGGCCTCTTTCACCTATTTTCACTCTTTCCTCTCCTCAAATTAACCCTCCACTCCACACAACATCCCCAAAGATGACATAGACCTTGAATGAAATTATTGTCCTCAGGGCCTCCTGCGTAGAATTAATATTAAATAGAAGGTAATTGAAAAAAATTTATATTATTTATTACAACAGATTTTATTCAAAATACTTATAAGAGTTTAAAAAAAACATAACATTATAATAATACCAAAAGAAATACATCAGACAAAATACAAATATATTATATATTAAATCAAAACAATGTACATATGTGGATAACTTTCATTGTATCACAAACTTGTAAATAACATTAAGTATAAGAATGTTGAATAATATACACTGAACTACCTTTTTATACGGTTTCGAAATAATACGATGCTACATTCCTTGGATGTACTAAGAAATATTCCAGGCTCAGGATATTTCCAGTGATGAAATCAGTGTTGTAGCAATGTGTGTAAACGTGTTTGCCTATTATTTGATAGTGATATTGAATATTCTTTTATAAAGATATTTTTTACATGGTTTTGCGTGGAGCGTATCCCACCATGTAAAAAGGGAGTCCAGTATATTGTATATAAAAAAAATACCTAAAATATATGAAATTGCATAAACTATACAGTTGAAAACAACCAAAAATGATTTTAAAACACTTTTTTAATATTATATTATGATATATTCTATAATATTATGACAAACCTATGTAATAACATTATGCAGGTAACAAGTTTTATGAACAAATTTCAAGGAATGTCGTAACGCTTAAATATTAAAAATTTATTTCAAAAAAGTCAAAAGAAATTACATACTTAGTGACGTGACTTAATTGCTACAAATTTATTTGCTGTAATTTGAAAGAAAATATGGTATTTTGAGAAACTCTTCAGTCTTCACAGCCTAGTTTGGCAAGAAAATATTAAACTTAACACTGAAAATATTATAAGTTCTAAGTTGCCATTACATTACATATTAAATTTAAAATATTTGAAAAAAAAATGGCATACAATACAAACAATAAATCCTTTCTCAAACAGTGTAAATCTTAATAGCAAAACTTAAGTACTGTCGATTTTTATAAATGCTTTTATACCTTGGTATTTTTTCCATCGCGTTTTCAGATTAAGCGCCAATCAATCAAAAATCAAACAAGTTCGAGTCGTTAAAAAAATGTCATTCACCGATACTATTCCATGGTAACATTTCACTGATAACCCAGTGTTTTGCTTAGATGTATAATATAAGATTTTATTCTATTGTGTTATTATTTGTATGTGTAGTTTATGTTTAAAAGTGTAGAAAATTGTACAGTAAAAAAAATATAAGTATGTACAACTATAATTTTACTCCAGTATGTAATTCCACAACAAGTATCAAAAATGTAAAATGTTCTGGATCCCTATAAATTAATTCGGATGAGAGGGGGTTAAAACCAAATGGTTGTTATTTGTGAGGGCTTAAGGCCTGACCAAACCGGCGCGTTCATTTTGCGTCCGCAATGGCGTGCACAGTGAGCGTCCTATGTACGTGCAGAACCCGTTCACACCAAACTAGCGATCAACTAGCGTCCATGGTACGTTCGTGTCGTCAATCGTGTGGTATAGATCAGAGCGGGAACTGTTTAAATAATTATGTTTGGAGACGAATTCAGTGAATCTGAAGAAGAAATATTACTTCTAGCGGCTATTGCAGGAGATGAAGAAAGTAATGCACCGTATGATTGTGCCAGAATATTTTAGATAAAATACGTTTACGTCTGCTGTCTAATGAAAAGAGTAAAATGATTTATTTTTCAGGAAAAATAATAGGATTTGAATCCATAACATTAATAAAACTAGAGAAACAGAGGGTGAATTCCATACCATGCATCCGCAATAACTTCTACATGAAGAGCGTTTCTACACATACTATAGAATGACTACACAAAGTTTCAATGAACTTCTTGATATGATTACGGAGAATGCTTGCTAATTTCAATGAACTTCTTGATATGATTAGGGAGAATGCTTGCTAATTTCGTTGATCATTTTTTCTGTATTTGTATCCATTATCATAAAAAATACCATCAAATCAGAAATAATAACGTTGCGTGCAGCGTGCAAACTCTGCAAGCAGCAACTGATCGCGGACGCGAGCGAACGCCGCGTCTAGACACAGCACCGGACGCCACGGCCAATCATAGAACACGTCGATGTGAACACGTTGCTACAAGTTCGTACACAACATCTGATCGCCACTGTGCATGGGATCGCGGTCGCACTTTGAATGCTTTGGTTTGGCCTTCGCTTTATTGTGAATTAAGATTAAATTCTAGGCAACACCCAGCTACAACTTTGTATTTATAATATCTAAATAACTAAAAAATCTCTTGTTGCTTGTGCAAGCTTTATAAGAGACGAAACGCTTGGATTGAATAATAAAGTATCGTGCTATAAATGTCGACAACAAAATTTGAATTCAGTATGGTGGTTTTTCACCGGGCGATATACAGAGCAACCAACAAGATAAATGAAATAATGCAAAATGTTCAAAATGCCCCCATAATCCATAACCTACATATATTATGGATTATGTATGAAATACCCTTTCCCTTGGTTATTGCATTACCTATATCTCTCAGAGACCTTCAGAACATTTGTATTTTCAGATGCGGATTAGTCAAATTAACTTAGAGAATTGACACAGAAACTTTCTTGCTAATGAAATTTTTCTCCACTACTTTTTACAATCTTCAAACCATCACAAGAAGGCGCATTCTCTCTACATAGATACACATGTAGTTGTTTTAACCTTCACAATGCTGGCTTTTTCAATCCAATCTAACCCATCATGTTTTGAAACAATATACATTATAAATTCGAGTGCTTAAAGTCAAACAAGTCATCTACAAAAAACATACAAATAATTCAAGGAAATTATATACAAAAAAAAACATACCAATAATAATTAGTACTGGCATTATTTTTTGTAGATAAAGTTGTTTGACTTTAAGCCCTCGAATTATTATATGAGTTTTAGTGAAAATTTATAGATCACATATGCGACAGGCGCGTAGATGAGGCTAAAAATCAATTCCAATCAACACCCTTTTTCTAGTTGGGTCGGGATGCCATTTCTTTTACAAGGCGCCACAGATATCCCTATCTTACGCTACTACAATGACCTACAAACATTTCTAGCAGTTTCTCTTTGCAAAATCGTCCGCATTTCTTTTCGCCAGTTTAAAAACTGTTTAAAAATTTTGGAATGGTCTAAATTAATTTTCATGATAAGAAAGGCTTTATATTGAATAGAATAGCTACCTAATATTTATATAATAATGTTTTTTCTTAACATAATATTGCTTTAATCCTAATTATTGAGAGTTACGAGCCGGCGAGCAAAGCTTCAGACTCGGATCTTTTGATTGGGTATTTGGCCACCACAAATATTCCCACCAGGACCAAGATGATTCCAAGGCCGATGAGGCAGTAGAAGACTATGTTCATGATGCCCTCGATGGAGCTGGCCAGCCTGGCCTTGCTGGCTAGATCCTCCGTGATGGTCACCTCCTGCTTAAACCACAGCACCGGGACGAAGATGTCATCGGGCAACTTGTCAAACATGCTAGAAGAAAACAATCAACATCATTTAATACCAAACAAGAGCATCAATTGCATTCAACCATCTGGAGCAAATACATCCAAATAGATAGAACAGCAGTGTAAGGGAAAGAGAAGCGAAGCGGGAAGGTGACACGACCGTCTCCCTTTCTGTGATTTGTTAATAAATAAATATGACAGTATGAAGAGCCAAAAATGTGGTCACATGGTTTAGTGGTAGCCCCCAGCTCATCGAAATGATGCCCAGATTTTATATTAGGGCAAGTCTATCAATTTAGATGTCTATGGTGTGGAACCTCCTCCGGCATCCCCTGTTGCTTACTACAAGTACATTGCGAGACTGGAGGTAGTTGGAGGGGAAGGAAAAGGAAGAGGAAGATTGTGAATGTGGCTAATCAGGTCTTGTGACCAAACACGACTAAAGCCATTTCAAACAATATTTTGAATCAGAGTAGTGGTCTTTCGCCAGGGTTTTACTGATTTAAATCAGTGATTTAAATCGTGATTAAAATCAAGTGATTTTTTTTTTAATCAATGATTTAAATCTATACTTTTTACTGCAACCAAATCACCCGTCAAAAGTGCCAAGGGACTTCCCCGGGCATAAACTATGGCGGGCACACATATGCAATGCTTGCACGTGTGTGCGCGGGTTAGTTTGGTGAATAGTATTATTCGTTTGTATGCCAAAGTTGAGCCTTTCTCTAGAGTATTGGTCGATAAACAAGTCATACAGCGAAGCACACCTACTGATTGGTGGTTAGCAATATATAATATGAAAAATGTGTAACTGAAGAAGAATTGGAAATAATCAAGCAACTGCTAAGAGCAGGTGCTTCTTCTGCTTGGATCGTAAGAATATTTTCAGCATTCAATTTGGTGCATAGTAAAAATAAGAAATAGATTAGGCAATGAGCAGGTGGGCAAATTAGTCTTCCTTTTGAAAAGACTAAATTTGGACAAATCACAAAACCAATATAAACAAGATTAAATGGATGGATGATGGACAATAATTAATACAATGGTTTAATTTGGAACTCTAAAATATATTTTTGTATTTTTTACTTACTCGATAAGTGGTATCCTCTGCACTAAGATGTTAATTTGTAACTGCGCCCTGACGAACAGTGGAATACCTGTGGCAAGGTTCAATCCCATTCTAAATTCATCATCCTCTCTGGAAAATTCAACAAAAAATTACTTTTTAGGTATCAAAAACTGAAACAAAACAAAAACATTTACTGAGATTAGTTGCCAAAGTATGTGCATTGGTTGAGAACTAAGTATTGTTTTATTAGTTATCAGAAGGTCAGTACATACTAAATGTGTAAATAAACTATCGCTGCGGCTGAATTCTTCATAATTAATAATAATATTAATCAATTAAGGGCTGCAAGAGTACAAATAAAATCTTTGTAGCTGTGTCAATTTTTTGTTGTTATAAATAAATTTTAAAAAACTTAATACAGTCAACTAAAACCACAAAATAATAATTTTGGTCGTTTCTGCCCTGTGTAAACGCTAGTACATTTTTTTATTAAATAATCGGTTTACAAATATAATAATGTTGATTACAATAATTAATTACAAAAAAGTTATCACAGATTTTATTTTTTTATATTTCTATTCTATAGAAGCGAGCACTTGTGTTTAAAAGAGGAGCGAGCTTCAGGATGAAAGATATTTTGTATCTATTATTAATTATGATGAAAGTATGAACTTAATAAAAATAATTGGTAAAGTTGGAAAAAACCGCCGCAATTTTTTGTCAACGACTGACATTTCTTGTTGAATTCCTTCACAAATCGAACATTTTCCGGGGTACCAATTGTTAAATATTAAAAAAGATTGCCATATCGCAAAAATCATTACGCCTATTTTTTTCAAAATAAGATAATAATGAAAATAAATTTTTAGTTTTGTCTAACGGGTACGTGTTATTGCAAAATAAAAGACAGATGAACGAAAATAAAGAACGCACACGCGCTATTCTTTTAATTTAGATATACATTCCAGGTTTTTAATGGTTTGTACGGCAAGCAGGGTTTGTCTAACGGGTATGTGTAATTATTCTAATACTTTTTATTAAAAAAACAAATTTCAACTTGTCAATAATTAATTTCTGGGTGTCGTCTAAGAACGCCTTTTTATATACCTAACCTAATCTAACCAAACCTAACCTAATTAATAATACATTGATTTTAATTCGTATATCCTAAATATGCTCAATTATTTATTTATTCAGAATATGAAAATTGCACCATACTAGTACCTTCATATGAAAATTGCTCTATACTAGTTAGTACCTTCCCCGAATATATGTGATTTTTGCGATATGGCAATCTTTTTTTAATATTTATCGATTGATATCCTGGAAATCATTCAGTTTGCGAAAAAAGTAACATGAAATGTCAGCCGTAATGAGAAATTACGTACAAATTTTTTTTTATGAAATGTTAATTTAAATGCATATTTTTCCACCTGCCGCGATTGAAACCGATGTTTTTTGTTGTAACTAAGTTTAAAAGTAGTGTACTTTTCTAAATAAATAATTAAATATTGAATTAATGAAATAATGCAAGATAGTTATTGAAGGAAATAATGAAATAATTAAAGAAAATAATAATTAAATGGGTCATGAAAGAATGAAATTTATCTTCTTTTACGAACCAGCAGTGTTTAGGCGCTTTTAGAATTACCGTGACTTCCCATGAATACGGAACCATGATGGCAAAAAAAAGGCAATAAACATACATTCCTTATCATGATAATGCTGCAGCTCTTTCTTACACATTAAATAATTATGAGACAAAAGATGAAATACACAATGTACATACATCTGTTTCTTCCAAAGGTAAAAAGTAATCATTTTTCTACATCTCCCTCACACACTGCACAGTGACGTCTCCGTAGACCTCTACAATACTAGCAAAATGATGAACTCGGATCTGCTTTGAATTTAATTTTTTGACATTTTGACAAAATTTTTTCACATTTTCGGAATTGGAACTGAAGTGTAAAGAATTCAGACTAGCAATAAAAGTGCCTACCTATAATATAATATTTTTAACAGAAAATTATTTTAACTGTCATTTTCAAAATTGGAACTAATTTGTCAAAAATTCAGACTTTCTCATGATTTTTCACAGTTGTTTTCACAGATAATTATAATAAATACTAACGCATTTGGCGGCGGGGTATCAATTTTCTCTGTATATTTGGGATCCGCGAGGTAGAAATGCGGGTAGGACACAAAGGCGGGGGCCCCAAACTTGCACTGGGACACATTCCGGGTGCCCGGGGGCTGGCACACCACCCCCGGGGGACAGAAACAGGCCTCGTCAGAGTAAGTGTATCCGTTGTCGAAAGGCTGGTCATCCCCCGTGAACACGGCGCCCTCTACACCCCGTACTGTGGTGCTGCCATTCCTTTTAAGAGTGATGTATCTACATAAAACAAAAAATGTATATAGATATATTCATTAGTTTCACATTATGTACATAATTATATACATATTTACTAGCTGGGTTACCCGGCTTCGCTCAGGACAACATTCAAGAGTGTTCTGGAATGTTCCACAATTTATTTTATTTATTTATAGCGGACCCGACAGACGTTGTCTTGTACACAACTGTCGGGACAAACTAAAATTAAAATATAATAATATTGAATATTCGATACTGCGATGGTAGCGCAGTCTGCCGGATCCGATGTAAAACATTCCAAAATCAACAACTCTTTAGAAATAAAAAAAAATATTAAAAGAACATTTTCCAGTGGACCAAATTGTGAATCTAAACCGTTCTCGAATCCCCTTGAACCCACACAAAAAATTTCATCAAAATCGGTCCAGCCGTTTAGGAGGAGTTCAGTGACATACACACGGACAGAAGAAATATATATTTTAAGATAAGTATCATATTATATAAATAATTATCTCCTTTAAAGAAATGCACTACTAAGTAATGCAAAATGATGTGTTTTTAGTTTGAAAATTTGATCACCAAGAAATATTTCAGATGCTTTAATTAAATACTGCGAGCATTTACATATGCGTCCGATTTAAGGTAATTAGTGCTCATGAAAGTTGTTCAGAAGTTCAACTATAAGGGCTCAAAGCAACAATAGCGACCGTTTACATCTGTAAATTTGTTTGCGTTTGTTGGCTTTCCGTCAACAACAATATGCTGCTGTCAAATTTACGCGATTTTGTCGATAAAAACCCAAATAAAGGATGAAATAGAATTTGGTTTGAAATAAACAATTCTTTACACACTTGTAGGCTGTTTTAAAGGTGGAAATTAATGGAGTTCTTTAATTTTACCCGAATCACAGCTATCTGACAACAACCGACTTCGAATTCAAATACATAATGTTATAAACAGAAACATTGAGATTGGACCGATAATTAAACAGAAGGATGCTCATTTTCAGAGAGCTTTTTTCCATCTGAAAAATAAATGATATCTCTTCGGTTTTTGGAATCAGAAAAGTTTCTTTACGTCTAAATTTGTTTTCGTGAGTAGTGCTAATTTGAGATTTTAGTGTTATTTTTAAATTGTTTTCGGGAGATAATACAGTGAGTAATTATCCACTTAACCAAATCAGATTTTAGTTAAAATAAAAATACATACTAGTTTTATAAGAAAAAAATCCTCAAACTGTGTTTTAAATTTTGACATCTCGCATCGGCGCATTTCGGTACTAGTTTTTATAACTGATTTGATAAGCTGTGAGAAGGCTGAAAGTTCGCGTGACACAATTAGACCTGTCCAAAAACTTAAGCAAGAACAACTTCTGTAATTTGCTATAAATGACTTTTGGTGTCTTTACATTGGTAATTTGGCCATAACTCGCTTACAGGAAAAAATTTATGTGAGCAGAGGCAGCCTTACAAAAAAAACAATTGTGCAATAAGAGTGTTATGGTCACTGGTATGGTTAAAAACAAAAGCCACGGTAGTTCACCCCGTCTCTATAGAAATCTCTCTCGTCTCTGTAGAATGAGTGCGAAAGAGAAATATATAATTTTTCTGAAACGGGTATTTCTGTGGAATTGCAAAACGACTACGTGACCTCGGCATGTAATCGACTCTAGAAGTACCCAAGCATCTACCCCAATGCACACGGGCGATGGTCATGAACCTGTTCGCTCCCGGTTTTCATTGTTGAACCGTAACAGTTCCCTTCTATTTCTTTAGTCGATTTTATTAGGTATTCCCTTAGTGTTATACATCTATATTTTTTTGTAATAACATTCGCAGCAATTCAGTTATTCAATTCATACCTAAGACTCTACTTGCATGGCAGTTTCAATTTTCTTTCTAGTTGATTCAAGGCTCGCTGAATTGCAACCCAAAATCCTAAATATAAATCAGAAATCAGTACATATAGTAGATTATCTGGTAGAGAGTGGGATGGAAAAGTATCTGGCTTTTCAAATGTGGTCACATAACATGGCTAAAACTGTTTTAATCTTTACAACACTGGCCTTTGCAACGCAATCTATCACATCAAGAGGCGTGCTTTCACACAATGTGCGTGTTTTAGTGCAACTTCATGAATAACAAATGCGACATCTGTGTACGGGGATAGCCGATGATGGATTACATATACGGCAGCCGTGTAGATAAGAAAGCAATCAATTTCATTTTATTTATTTTTTAGCAAGCACTTATGTTTTTATATGTATGTATATGATTATGTGCATGCATGCGTATACGTATGTGTATGTTTGTGGATATATATGTTTATATGTGTGTATATGTTTCTATATGCATATATGTGTATCCGTCTCAGAACATACGTAGTCTAGTGAGGCGGGTTACTTACTTGTTTGTATATGATAACGTTATTTCAATAAACACCCGGGTTGCCGGCAAATTAAAAAAAAATATATATATATATATATATAATTGAAGAAAAAATTGATAACTTACGAACAAACGTCTGATGCAAACACTGAAATGTTTTGCGGGTCAGTCCTGGGGGGGAATAGTTCCCCAGTTGTTCCCTTCACCGCTCCGCACTCCCCATCGTAGAACCCAACATCGTTCTTAAAATTCCACAGATCCATATCTCCTAGATGGTTCAAGTCATTGGCGCCTGTTTGAATGGTCCACCATCCGTCATACGTATCGGACAGATTGCGCTGTAAAATAATGTAAACATGATAAAAACTGATACATAATAATGCCTTTTTTTTCACTATATCATCCCCTATAAATGTATAGGGGATGATATAGCGAATTGCCTTCCACACTACAGCCTTACTAAAAAAACGTTGTGAAACGACCGTGTATGTGAAAACCTTCCTAATTAAAAACTGACAAAAAATTATTCATGGAAAGATACATTGCTTATACAGTGGTACCTCGAGACGCGAGTGCCCTAACATACGAGATATTTGAGATACGAGCCGTCAAGCGAGCGAAGTTTTGCTTTGAAATACAAGCAACATTTAAGACACGAGGAACTGCCGGCTGCACACGACCTACTAGTTTGTGTCTCTGGGAAAATCCATGGACCTGGTGGTGGATGAGAGGGACGTGAACGAGCTCGTCGAGGAGCACTCTCGGGAACTGACGACCGAGGAGTTACAAAACTTACAGTTGCAGCAGCAGCAAGAAATTGGTTTCGAGGAGGAGCCAGAGGTGAGGGAGGTTGAGGAGTTGAAGGAGATCTTGGGAACGTGGGAGAGAGTTTCACAGTTCGTGGAAAAGAAACACCCCGAAAAAGTTGCAACTGGTCGCGCATTGGAGCTATTTACAGACACTTGCCTAACTCATTTTTGCAATATTCTGAAAAGGAGGAAGAAACAAACCTACTTGGACAGGTTTTTTTTTAATCCGGCGAAAAAGGCAAAGTGCAATGAAGAGAAAAGTGGTGACTAAAATGAAGCACACAGTAGCATTTAAGTTGTGTATAAGTGCATTTAAGTGACCAAAATACAAATACACTTTATAAAACCAGTTTATTTCTTTACATTCTCTTTTATTATGTTTTTATACAATATTTGTCATTTACAAATACATTTTTCTTATTCAAAAGCACGTAACAAGAACAACTGGGGAGGCATTTTGGGGGCTGAAATAAATTAACGGCATTTCAATTCATTTCAAATGGGAAAAATTGCTTCGAGGTACGAGCAAATTGACAAACGAGCAAGGTTATGGAACGAATTAAACTCGTATCTCGAGGTACCAAATAGGGTAGTTTTATATGTTGTATATACTTGTTTTATTTATATTTTCAACGAATTTCGGAATTTTTCGAAGGTATTTTAAATTTCCTATATATTTCTTATTTTTGAAGATGTCGTAAAAACTAAAACCATTATTTTAGAAAATAGATAAAGACCATCTTTTAAATTTTTGTATTTGAAATTTACTTTAGTGTCTAAAAATTGCAGTATTTTAAGCTTCAAACATGAAAAAAGTTTTAAAAAAAGCTTACCCCAAACATTTTCTATTAAAATGTTGAAAAATTTCGGAAAAATTAAAAGAACACAATACTTTTACTTAAAGAATTTGCATCAAAACTATCACTTCACTTTTTATCTCATTCACACAATTAAAAATTTTAAAAAAATATTGTAATAATTCCCCAAGAATAACAGAAAAAATCTGACATTTTGGGAACATTATTGGATAATTCAAATGTTGATTTCTCAACTTTATATTTATTATCGCACACATAAGGCATTTATATTATTAAACAACATAACTTTCATGGAAGTTTTATTAAACCCACGTGGAAAAAAAAGTCAATTAAAAAATAATGGTTCAGAAATAACCTATCTTTAAATATTAACAAAACTAAATTAACAACAAGACATTATTTAAAGGATTAAAATTGACGAAAAATAACACAAATAATAGTAACTACATTGAATTATACTAATATAATAGTGAATCGATCAGCAGAATAGAATTAAGTATTAAAAAAATTTAAATAAATTGCGCGTAAAATTTCACATATCAAAACCGTAGCTTTGCCACGTGTGAAAAAAAACACGGCGGATCCCCGCATGCGCTAATCTACCAAAGTTCAATATTGCCAACATAATAATGACATTTTTTTTATTAGTAACGTTCCAAAAAATAAAATGTGTAGAAACCTGACAATATTTGAATTCCTTCTTTCCTTCTACTGGACAACTTACATTATATTAGCAGAGGATTGAACCTGCAACACCTGGACTTTGTATCACTCGACTACTAACAGGTAAAACAAATTTACTTATTAATGTGGTACTTACGCCATAGAACCACCCGAACTTATCGAATGGCAGAGTCAAACCACTAATATTCATTTCTGATATAACATCTAACAGGCGGTCTTCGTATCCCTCAAACAGGAGCTCACTGGCAGTTTTTGTCACAACTAAACTTTCACCAAAAGTCTTCAAAGCAGAGTTGACAGCAAGGCGCACTAAAGCCGATCTGTCTCGAACAAAATAAGCCGCAGTCTGAAAACAATACAAGTTTTAATTTAATCATTAATAAAAAAACTTATTATTTATTACTATTACATAAAGGATTTTGTAACAAGGTGAATATCCTTTTATGTGTACTTTTATCCACGGTTTCGGGGTGCGGAACTTCCATCATTGAAGGATTTACCACTGTGTATGGGCCTTATTGGAAACCCTGGATTTTTGGGTTGTTGTGGTTGTCAAACTAACCACCAAACCTTTGAATTCCAATCGGAACATTGCACGACAGCGCAGAAAGCAATGGACGTCTTCTTGACTGACAAATCTGCATCCGGAGAGGCTTTTTACATAAAAAGAGCTTATGAAAAGGCCTCCTGCTCTCTCGAGGAAGGATTATTTTTGGGACATCAATCCGTGATTCGACTTCAACATCGCCACGAAATTGCACGGTATCGAACAACAATTACTTCTATGAAGCAAGCCCCATTTTTACCTGACAGAATCAGCTTTCGGGTGTTTTCTTTTTATTTAATGTAAATCTTAAACCATCATACTACTTTCATTCAGTTCGCAAAAAACCAATCTTTTACAGATGCAGTTGCATTTGAGTACTCATGGCTCTTTAAATTTGACAATATTAAGAACGACCCTGCCCTAAAATTCTGATTTTACTGCTAACACAGAAGCAAACCATTCCTGTAGCGTTTGGAAAAGTCAACAAAATAACTGACCCAAAGTGTTTTTTCTATTTTTTCATTTAAATTTTGTTAATTAAGTTTTTTTTTCCTAAATTTTGAAGTTTGTAAAACACAACAACTGTCATATTGCGTTGCTACTACTAAACGTTAGACGTTCTGCAAGGTTGGCATAGTTCGTGAGCATCGTTCAAATGTTGAACGCGAGTCACCACTCCACACTACGGGGATTCAACTCAACAATGTGCAACTTCATCACTCCTTTGAAAAGTCCAAATGTGATAAAAAAACTTGGATAAATAGGTTACGTTACGTTAGGGTATTTTTTAAAAATTTTCTCACTTTTAATTTTTATTGAGTTTTCAAAGGGGTGTTAAGATGCCACTTTGTTGAGTTGTCATGGAACCCTGCACTACACACCATACCTCCCCCGAACCAAACGGAATACAATTTCAAGTAACTGTCTGCACGGACCAACTACTCCATTTTATATCTTGAAGTCCCCGACGTTGCCCGGGCTTTACACAGTTTTTTCTAAATCTAATATAGACAGTGACCTTCCTCTTATTTTAAAGGTGTGCAAAATTTCATCAGTCTCGAAAAAACTGTAAATTTGTACACAAATCAAATGCACACCTCCCGCCCAATGTCTACCATGCGGCCGCCTGCCTGCCACAGGGCACAGATTATATAAATAGATAGATAAATGTCAATAACGAGCATTGTTTTGAATCAAACTAAGCGATGGTTTAGCTACAAATTAAGTTCAAATGTAAAGCCTCGCTGTTTCCAATGCGGCCTAGTTTTTATAATCAAATAATTATAATGTTCTACAATGTAATTATTTGGTTTACATGCAAGATAAATGATATGCAATTTTTTTAAGTTAAAGATTAAATCACAAAAATTAAAATCATTTCAGCTGCACTATTATACAAAATGCATATTTCTGATAACATTGTTAAATTTCTCATTGAATTCTACTGTTTCTTAAATAGAAATAAGTATTTATCACTTGAATTTAATCATGACATGATGTTTTGTCATGTCAGGTGTTTTTATTTAGTTTTTATATTTTATTAATTATTATGCTTTATGATTGATCTAATAAATATAGGTATGTATTAACAATGTAACTTGGGTTAGTAAAAACAAGATTGCAGAAAAAAGCGGTGCCAACTTGAATGGGTATTATGATTATGATTTAAATGTTGAAGGACTTAGCAAAAATAACTCTACAGCTGAAAGAACACAAGTGGATGGAAGTTGAAAGAATTTGGGGACATTCCAGGAAACATGGCATCATCAAGGAAATCAGAGGTTATCAGGAGTCATTTCAAGAATCAAGATAATTAAATAATAAATTAATAAGAGACAATGAATGAATGTGAAAGAGACAAAAAGTGCGTCAAATTTCAAGACAACTCAAGTTTCAAGACAAATTTATGTGGAGTTTCTTCCTCTCTGCATAACCATTCGGTAAAATGACGTCATGATTAATTAATTAGTAAACAAAAAACGAAACGACAATACAATAATTTACTTACAATAGGGATAATATTGATGTTTGTTATTTGGTCTGACAAATCTCCGTTGGATAATTCAGGATCGAAATTCCAAATCCTCCTTTGTAAAAATGTCACGGTTCCATTATCATTCCATGTTATGTTGACCTAAAAAGATTGAATTGTATAATGTTAAATGATTTGGCAGCACATTAGACACAAAATGAATGCTATCTATTTAACATACAATGGGCCTCCTGAAAACGGTCTTAGGAATGACTTCAGAATTTTAATAGGGTTTTATAAAAATTTGTTAAAAATTTATAGAATATTTAATTTTAATTTTATTAAATAGTATTGATTTTAAAAACAATCTAAAACCGTTATTATTTCACGTACTGTATTATGTCGTGGTTCCTGCCATAGATAATAAAATCCAGAGAGATGTGCCATGAATCATTATTTGAATGAAACCGCATGCACAAAAGCGTCGCCAACATCATTCACCCATACTACGTCAAATCGCATCGACGCACAACGGTGAACGGCCATTATTTCTACATACACGCCTAACGTTTAATATTCATTGGCTTCGCTCTTTGATAGCCCGTGCAGTTTGGTCATAGGCTGGCGACAGTCAAATGGAGATATGGCATACCTCCATGCCATATCTTCATTTGTTTGTATTATCTATGGAAAATAGCCCATTAGTAAATTAAGGCATGTAGATAGACTTACTTTAACATGATTTTCTTTGAATACATATGGTCCTATATCTATGAAGTTGGGTCTAATTGAGTGATCATTCATTACTTCTTCACTATTAGTAAAATTATAAAGATATAATTTCAGGTACATTGGTAAAGGCGTTTCCTTCCACAAATCAAAACTAAATGAGGTAGGTGACAGTACGGACATCTGAAATAGAAAAAAATTATAACAATTATTATTTTTTATAATCTGTAATGTAACAAATTTTTTTTTACTTTAGTTTTTTATATTTAATAATATTATTAAATATTTAATTTATACATAAAAAGAGTCTATTTATAAACAAGTTTGCCGTGTAATTATTATTGTGTGACAGCTGTTTAGTCTTTCGAAGGCTTTATCAATGATTGCCGTGTGGAGTTTTGGAGTCACCAAAGAATGCTAGCAAACTAATAACTAATAAGTCTCTGGGCATGATAAGAAACATGCTTCTGTGACCTTCTTTTGCTTGCAGTCTAGCTATAATATTCTTATAAATCCATGAACACTATTTCTGTCATATTTGCTATCAGGAAGTATGACAGAAATAGCTATCTTTACAAATGCTATTTGAAAAGATCTTTAGTTCGCGTACTCAAGACGTAGTAAGCGGAAATTGTTTGCTTTGACTTAATTAGATAGAAAAGCTGTGTGAGTTTCATCATGCCAATGCTCTGCCATTGGTGTTTAAGAAGATGTGATGATACAAATGTTTTCTTTCTACTTTATAATTTTAAATACATTCTGTCAAAGTCCTAAACTGCAATTTTGTTTGTTTTTTTAATAATAAAAATTGTTCCGGAACATAAAATTTGTATATCTTTAATTTCCGGTGCCCTCTCATATCAGAAGTCGTCAAGATCTCAGTTGATCTATTATTTGATTTATTTCATTGAATCTATGAAATAGATATATGAGAACAGGCTTTTCTATGGAATAGAAACCCAAAGTTGAATGGACTTTAACTTTCTTTCTATAAATTGACCATAGAGACTCATGAAAAGACATGACAGACATGACAAGACGCGCCATTAGCTATTTATCAAGGAAATTTTCATCCTGCGCACTGCAGCCCGGAACTGCGCTTATACTTCTGTGTATATGTACAGGTTTATCAGAAGAAGAAAAATAATGTATACATACGCAGACAACATTATTTGATAACATTGTATAAAAATAACAATTTAATTTTTTAGAGATAGCACTAATGAACCAGACACATTATTGTGAACTTATTTAGAAAAAGTAGGTACTTCCCAACAGTGGCAAACTAAGGATTACGAACCCGGGTGCATAAATACAATAAAAATAATTAATATACAATGTGTGGCAAAAGTTGAAAAGAACCTCAAATCAGTCAAATGATTTTATTCAATTGAAATTGAATTTCAAAATTGGAATCGAGGAATACGTAAAATTATCAAATATAAAATGAATCTTTTAAAATCTAGACAAGTGATAAAGTGCTGATCCATAATATATTTTATCAAAGGATTATTTTTATTGTACATTTGAAAAATGGGTCGCCTTACTTTATACAGCAGACTAATTTTAACAGAGGTAAAACAAATTTCTCAGTTTTAACTTGGCAAGTCAAGTAACATCCTGTGACTTTTCACAGATAACGGCAACTTGTTATAAATAATCGAGCAAGAATTCAAATCCTTTATTTTGTATTTATATTGCCTTCAGTGTAAAAGAGTGCCTAATGTTATTCCTTCCTAGTTAGACACTGTTTCCGAAATAATTATGTAGAGATAAGTACACAATACATGCGTATATATGACTGCAATCTTGTATGTACGCATATGCTTTTGTGGCGCATAGCTAGTAAGTAATTATACATTATTCTACTAGTCATATTTCCGGAACCAGAGATGATATCATAGAATATATTATTATCTTATTTTGCAGCAGAACTTAGTCACACAAACAGAGATCAATAGCTTTAGCTATATTTTACTAAACAGAATCTACATAGTTTTTTACAGATAACAAAACTAATGCTGAAAATACATGGAAAATAGTCGATTTAAATAGACACCTTCAAATTATGTTTTAATCAATCTTATTGCTTGTAATCGTAGAAGGTTTACAAGGTTAGCTCATCGAAGGGGTAGAGCAGTGATTGGCTAAAAATTTATGACCATGTTCATATAGGAACATCCATGTTCCACTGGGAGATTTGAACTAACTGCAATACAAGTGGTAGTCTTTTACTTCAAGCTACGTCACGCGTTCGAAATTTCGAAAGCGGCCCGATGAGTTTTTTTTCGAAAAAGGCCAGTATGAGCTAACGCATTTTCTATGAACCTTGGCTTGTAATGTTGAAATTCAAATTTATTCTAATGCTGGGAACACATGGACTGCTGACTGCTACAAGAAATCGATATTCGAAAAACACGGACTGGTGTGTTATTTTGTGACGTTTTTTTCTATTTTTTTTATGCAGTCACTGCTTGAAACGTTGAAGCTGCCAAAATCAACTGCTTGTAGCAGACCGTGTAATCCATTTGGGTGCCTTACGAATCTTATTTTAGTTTTCCTCTGAAGAAGAACTGCCACAAATTTGATTTATTGAATAATCAGGGCCGGTCCTGTGCCGGCGCAATTGGAACAGTTAGCTCCGGGCGCCGACTTGCCAAGACACCAAGGAGCTGATAATAATCTGACAGGATTGATGTTTTTACTAGCGCCAGGCACCGTTTGGCTGAGGGCTGGCACTGAATTAAATATCAATTATTTACACAAATAATCTATCATTAACACAAATTAAATAATTATAATCTAATTAGATTAAATTAGTTTAGGCAATCTCATCATTATCATAATTACTAATGCTCTTTTATTGCTGGTCATCATCAACCAGTTTTAAAAATCAGAAAATCGATTTCTTTTTAATCAGAAACTACTCATGAATGATATGTAAATGCTTATTTTAAACCTGTTTTATTTTCCGGGTGAATAAGTGGTAGATTCATGAATCCGTATATCAATACGTGAAGCAAAAACTTTGTACCCCTTTTTACGAAAATTGCGCGGATGGAGGAGTACGAAATTTCGCACACTTATAGTTTATATAGAGAAGGAGTCCAGAATGCTAATATTTTTTTTAAATTATACATAAAAAATACATTAAATCAATTAAAAAAACATTACAATTATGGTCGAATTTCGACCATTGGTCAACCACTAGTTTCAATAGTTTTGCGTGTTGATTACGATCAGTACTACAAATTCACCTTAGTCAACACTTTTTATAAACTTATTTATTACTACAGTAGAATCCATTTATTATGACTCCACTTACATTGACCAACCGCTCAACATGACGTAATTGCACAGCGAAGTTTGGTTTTCATATAAAATTCTTTATAACAAAGTCGGATATAATGACTTCGCTTATAGTGACATGTCGCTTATTATGACCCATTTTTAATAAATTATGTCCTAATTTCATGGAACATCATGTCGGTTATAGTGACCGACGTGATTTCTAACACCTTCGGCAGTGTTCGGGAGGGTCACGTGACGCCCTACAACGTTAATATGCTGTGTTTCTCTCGTCACGAGTCTTAATATGCTCTTTTCTCACGTCATGAGTCTTAATATGTTGTGTTTCTCTCTATTAAAATAAATACACACATTTATACCTAACAAAAACAGGGTGTTGTTTATTTTCTACAAAATGCTTTGTATGACGTCCGCTTAGTATGATGTGTTTGTCATTTCCCTTCGATGTCATTATAAACGGATTCCACTGTAATTTCTTATTATAATTAAGTCAATTCGTGAGAAATAGTTTGGATGCAGGTGAGTTCTCTAGTTGTTTTTTTTTTGTATATTCTTGTATATTGACGTATCTGTATTTTCTCCTTAATAAAAAAAATTTAAAAAAACTTTAAAAAATTAAAATAACAATGGGCTTCAATCATGAATCTTTCAAATAAAGTCAAATTGTAGTAATGCTAACAGTTATGACTCAATTCATCTTGTTTCGAAACAAGAGCAAATGTGTGATAAGACTCGAATGACTCAAACTGAAGTACAAGCAAAAAAACTAGTAAATATAAAACAAATATACAGATACATAAAAATAACTTTGAGTTAGACATAAATTCAGACTTTGAACTATGACTATTTCATCGTATAACATAAATGCTTAGTGTTCAACAATTTTCAGTCAATAACATTTTGTTCACCTTAAAACTAGATAGTGGACATAAGGCGAAGTGGTATTTATTATCAGGCACAAATAGATAATAAAAAAAATGTTCATTTACATACACATAAAAATGTTGCTCAAGTTAGTTAGGTGATTACGGCTGCAAAAATCTCTAAAATACAACGACATTTTTCAAAAACTTGTTACGATATGAAATAAATTTGAATAAATTAATATAAAAGAGTTGTAGCAAATGAGGAGAAAAGGTGCCAATGCATTCATCTTACAAAAGAAAGAAATAAATCTCACAAGGTAGTAGTTTTACAAATATAAAAAAACGTCAAAGTGCGCTTGCAAACAATTATAAAAAAATCAAAAATAACATAATCAACCATTATCAAACTCTAAAAGTGCATTGACAAAATTGACTCAAGATGTCTACTTTGCTGCATTATGTTTATCAAACAAAAAGCGTTTGTTTCTAATAAAAAAATTTAAAAAAATAATTACTGTTCAATCTTATATATAAAAATCAATATTTGTTTGTTTGTTTGATCGTATTTTATGCGCTGCCATACCGTTCATCTGAAACATAATCATGAAACTTTGATGATTTGTTGTGCGCACGCCCACAAAGGTTATAGGCTGTATATAATGGTAAGTTCTGGCATTATGAAATTTTTATCATAAAATTACTACAAGTGGTGCGCAAGTGGTTTAAAAATGTGTATATTTCATATATTTTAGCGGCAGGGAAGGAAGGCAGGAGGGGGAGGGTAACGAACGAGGCGGGGCTTGAGGGAGGATTCAAGGGAAGGCGGAGAAGATGGAAGGGGAACGCGAGAGGGGAAGGAGACGCGGAAGGAGAATGGGGACTCATGGGAAAGGATGTGCAGGGAGAAACAATTTATTTCTCTGAACGCATTGCAACACTAGTAATTAATAAATAGTTTTAATCAACAATAAAAAAATACTCACATTCCTCAAGATATTGTAGAAAATCGTTGGCCAAACTATCGCGAGTACGGTAAAAATTAAACTTAAACATATCCCAATTATCATCTGGACCATCAGGCCAGTTTTCCTGCTACAACAGACCATTGTGAAGTGGGAGCAAGGAAGAAGTCAGTCTCAGTCTATAAACAAACCAAACAAAACACATTAATTAGTTTTCAGATAAAATTACAATTTAATCATGATATAACTGTCACTGGGTATTATTACACTCGAGTCAATATTAAGCCACAAATCACAGGTGTGCTAAGGAGTAGGCAATGTACGCTTTGTAAATGTCTTATCAACTATATTGTTGTGAAACATATCAAGAAGGTATTTAATTCTTCATACATTGTCACTAATATTGACTGCCTACACAGACTAAAAAAAACACAAGACTGGGAAGTGGGCATACTTTCTAATCCAAAAGTGTGACCATTTTTTGCTTAAATATCAAATACAGAAATTTGTTTCGTTTTTTTTTCATTAGCTCCACACAGGAGGCCCTAAGGAAAATAATTTCCTTCTGGGACTTAGTCATCTTTGGGGATGTGTGTGAAGGGTCTTTTGAATAAAAGGAAGGAGAGAAAGATTTGGGAAGGACAAAAGGTATGAGGAAAGGGAAGGAATCTGGGGTTCAGCTGTCCAGGAATGACGGACATATGAATTCATCCCTCTCACTGCGGTGCAAGTCGACGCAAGTCTCTCCTGATCCGGCCCGCCACGCAGTAGGTGAGTAAATGCATCCGCTGCCAAGACCAAGACAAACCTCACCCCTTGAACCTGGGAGCATCGGCTAAGTCACCAAGCGTAGCGGACCACTTGGGGTGACCAATGGCAGGGGTGTTGGTTATTCAATAAATGGTTCTCGAGGTGGTAACCATACCCGCCTCCTAAATTGATTATTATGAAATCTTAATTTTGACCAAATTAAACAGCAATATATGATATCAGCAGTGTAAGAGAGACAGAGCATGTACTAAATGGGCTACAACCAAAAGGTACTAAGTTAGTGGCTACATTCAAATCTATGTGAAAGCCATTTCTAGCGTGTTAACATTACTATTAGGGTGGGTTTGTTTACAAATTTATAACTCAATGTACTTTGCTTGTCCCCTGGTAAAGGCTTTTAAAATGTTAATAATATAATAAAATTTTGCTCATACTTATTTTATTTTATTTATTTGAGACACAAACAGGATATTTATAGAACATTCTTGTGGGTAATATAAAACAAATTAAAATTAAATATAAATATCCCTAGACAAACGTGTCTGCAGTAATAATAATAAATACAAGAAGCTACTTGCTACACAAGCGATGAACTGGCATTCAAAATGACCATTTTTCCAGTCAATGGGGAAGTTCCTAGCTAATCAGATCTGGTCCCCAAACACGGCTAAAGCCACTTAATGTAACTTTTCAATTTTAAATGATGGTTTTACACTAAGGCGATACAGAGAGTATCTTCCACTTGTATGCCAAAGAATATACCTTATATTATTTTTAATTATTAAATTGTGAAATAACACATTTCAATCATTAAATAAAATTTACTTGCACATGCCGGGATTTGAGCCCACAACCCTAGGATTGCTGGTCGAGAGCCTTACCCTGTTTAAAACAGTAATTGAATTACTATTCATAAAAACGTACACAAATGAGGAGCGTTTTTTTCAAAACTCAATAAATGTCTTACCTACTTTCAAATATTGTATATTGCATTATTTTTTTTTTTTTTACAGTTAAATGTGTAAGAAAATTTGATAATAAAATAATAATTTAATAGAATCTGAGTTTTATTACAAAGCAAGTGAAAAAAAATTGTTTTATCGATGAAGAATTTTTAACATTACTTATGTAATCCTGTTAAAAATTTTATGAGGCCTGATCTAAGAAAATTTCATTAGTCCCATTCACCCCTGTTTGTGACAAAATACAACAGCTTTTGAAAGATAAAATGTCAGCGTGCATGACCTTCTAAAAAAATGTTTACATTGTAATGAACAGCCACTGATACATGTAGTACCATTTTAAAAGCATTTGTGAGATACCACGCTGTTGGAATTATTGTCTTTATTTTACCAAATTTTATACCAACATAAATTGAATATATTAAATATATATATATATTTTTTTTTTTATTTATTCATCATATAACTTTTTATACAGTTTACAGGTTATTCGACTACCACGCTAGGCACATCATGCCTTTATAAAAAGAGAGTTTTTATAAAAAAATTAAAAAATTGTGTTTATTTTTAATTATAAAATTAGAAAGCGTATTTTATCACCTTTCGAAGGCAGTTTTTGAAGTGAAAACTTCTTTAGCCATTTAAAACCGTTGTGATTTGAAAATCGATGAAACGGAAAAGGGCGACACTAAAAAAAGACAAACACATACATCTATAGGATTTAGCCTGCGAGAGAATGAGATAGACTAATTATTTTCCTCTTTGTGCAGTGCTTCGTAGAATAAAATGTAAAATAATTCTTAAACTTAGTAACAATAATATAATAAACCCTACAATTATCTTACTCCTGATACTCTGCATTCCTCTCATTCTCTCAATGTCTAGTTTTCTTTTTCTTACTCTACCACGTGTGAACTGCACACGTGTTTAGTTTTCGGATACTTTCAGAAATATTCCATTTATTTGAATTTTATTACAAAACGGAAACATTTTGACTTTCTGACAAAATATACTCGAGGCCTGAGGCCTATCAAATTATTTCTTGGTACCACCAAAGTAAATTCAATTCTTGACCTATCCAATTTTTGCACGTGAATCTAATTAAAACAGGAGATTATATTATTAATTGTTGTATAAGATCGTGTTCATTATGAAAAGATAATCAAAAACTTTATTCAGACTAATATTATACCTGATAAGTGATTTACACTGATTGAACGAATGATGGTCAAGGTGAAATATGGACAAATATTAAATTGTCACATTCTAAAGAAGCCTCACGACATAAGCACAAGCTTATGTCGCTATATTAACATGTCAACATCTTCAGCTGACATACGAGTACATATTATGAACAATAAAATTTATTTATTAATTTCTATGCTCGTTCTTACATTCAGTTTACATTTTACAGATTTTAAGTAAGAATAAGAAAGATATATACTGTACTCATTTAAATATCATACTGTTCTCACCAGGACAACCTTTGCTGAGGTTTTTTTTAGTGTTCATCATCAGGGCAGCTGTGTGATGACGGCATCTGCCCTGATGTTGGGCATTGTAACGTTGTCCGAAACATTGGCTAAAGATGTAGATAGCGCAACACGGCATAACACCCCAAAAATAAATGATGAAAATACTTTTGACCGTGAAAATCTAAAATCTGTGCTGAAGCGTTCACGTATTTTAGTAGGAAGTATTGTTGTATATTCATAATAATATTATTAGGTTAAATAATTTTATAAGATATTTTAAGAAAGACAAAAAGGCTAGAGATTTCTGCGTGGGTACTTTAAATGTGTGGGTACTGTAAATGATTTTTTTTTTCAAATATTACAATAGGCGAGCACCTCAACTGGGAATCCTGTGTTGAGGTGTTCATATGTTTTTTTTTTTGAGATTAACACAGTTATTATTGAAATGTAGTGTTTTGAGAAAGATATTTGATAATAGAAAATGAAATACAAAGTTACCGTTCGATAATATGAAAGTATATTGAACAGAGTGAAAGTCAAAAATAAAATTCTTACATATATTTTTTTTAACCCCTCAGGCCTCGATCATATTTTGTGAGACGGTCAAAATATTTCCGCTTTGCAATAAAATCCAAATAAATAGAATATTTCTGAATGTATTCGAAAATTAAAAACTGTTTTTGAAAGGTGATAAAAAAGCTTTCAAATTTTATAATTCGAAATAAACATATAAATATTAAAATTTGGCATGCAAACATAAAGTTTTAAAAATTGCTCACCTTACGTTTTTTCTAACTAAAATGACTGATAAAAAAAAATAAAAACACATACGTATTTTATTACAAAAATGTGTTTTAAAGTTAATATTACCTCACTTTTCTGTCGTTCCATGTAAAAATAATTAATAAAAAATTCCCAGAGTTAAATTTTTTTTCCAAATTGCCAAATTTTTTTATTGCGGTCCGCCCCGGGTACCAAGCACCAAGGGGTGCCAACGACAACTCACTAATACAGCCAAAGAATGCACACAAAATCTCCCTCTAAAAAGACATATCAATAAATAACTACCTACTCTTGTACCTAGCTACTTACATACTAATATCATATTTTGAAACGCATCGCAACTATATTTTCATTTTTTTTTTCGAATATAATTTTTAATTCCCTAAAATAATGAATTTATGTTGCGTTTGGTCTTATACCGCGCGTAATATCGGGCGCGAAATGTCTGTGGTGGCTCTCGAGTGAATAATAATAAACTAGTAGTTAAAAACTGCAGGTGGCTTTTGGTTCGGCTTCGCCCAGTTAGAGAGTTGGTGACCATTTTATAAAACCGATAGAAACTTTTTCCAAAATAGCCCGTTCCTAGGATCCACTGTGATCCAGTGACCAGTAGTAGCCATTCACCGGGGCAAAGTAGCCGAGACGGGCAACGACGTCATATGTAATATATAGTCGCGTGATTCAACTAAGTATTGCCGTCAATCTTTCCATATCGGGAGAGATACTCAAATTTACAAAATCGTAGCACTTATACCTAGGGAGGGCACGTTCTCATGCGACCTGCTAACGGAAGAGGTGCCATCCTTTGATGAATTCTTTAATTCTAAACCGAATTACAACGGTAGCTTTGTTTGAAATTTCACGAAAACGTCGAAACAAGAAAAGCCTTCATACCAGTCAAAACACTCATACCAGTTTTGTGAGACTTCAGTTTTCTATGCTATCTTTCCTTTTGGTGTGAAGTCCTAGAAGAAGTTAATCAGACACAAAAGTATCTACACACATCTGGGCTATCATTGGAAAAATGTGTAATAAAAATTAAAGCTCTTAAAAATTTTCCTCAATGTCACGGTAACCAATTAGTGGAAAAGGCTATTTGCTACGCAACAAAAAATGTGAGTACTTAGACATTCCGATTGAAAGAAAAGAGGAAGGAGGAGATTTCGAAAACGTATGCCTGGAGAAATAGCCCGAGATGCTGGACTTACATTAGCAGAGGAGCTGCAGAGAGCAATGTTAGAATGCAACAATAGATTTTAGGAAGAACTAGACCATCGTTACAGGGCAATGGATTTTATCCTGGTTACATTTCGGCTTAAAACGTTGGTAACATCACCAGAAGAAGATCTTCGTGGAATGGATCCAAATCTGTTAAAAATTTATGATGAATTTTCAGCAGAGGACATCATGTTGAAGATTTTACGATTGAGGCGCCATTTGAAAGCCCCAACATTTCTGACCAAGAACCGGTTCAATGGACTACATTGGAGCTTCTCAGATTCGTTTTAAAATGGGGCTATTCTGAGTTTATTCCAAGTTTAGCGCTATGTCTGAGATTTTTTTTAACAATTTATGTTTTGGTGGCTTCATGTGAAAGAAGCTTTTCAAAGTTAAAATTAATAAAATCTTACTTAAGGTCCACAATGAGCCAAGCGCGACTAACCAATCTTTCGATTTTATCAATTGAAAGACACAGCGAAATCAGTGTTGATAATGTGATTGAATGTACAATAAAGTAAAATAGTAAAATAAAGTCTCGTAAGTATTTGGTGTTTTATTTTAAGTAGGGGTGCTCAATACAAAACCGCCCCGGGTGCCAATCGAACGGCTCAGAAATCTAGATAACTTATTCAATTACCAAAATTATTCATTACTCTATTACTCATTACTCTTTGTACTGCTAAAAAATATGTTGATTCAAAATAGCACGGCTATTATTTATCTAACTAATCGAGCTTGCCCCATTTCATTTATTTTTACAAATAATAAACTTTGGTACTAAAAATAAATAAATAATTTTGTTGACTAATCATTCCGAGTACACTGCAGACAAAAAAAATAACAAATAATACCACAATAACACGGTTAAACTCGATTTCATTCTGCTAGGTAACAAAAGATTATGTGAATGTGGGTACTTTCTAATTAATTCTGTTTCTTGAGTAATATGGATAGTGCAGCATTTTTGCAATGAATACTTTGGAGTGGTTTAATTTACTTTCTCAGTGTAATAAGAATTCCAGTTAATCGACCAACAATTCCGGATTGAAGAATAAAGAATTGAACGGCTTGCAGAACAACACATTCGTGATATATTTTGATATAAATAAATATGCCTAAAAAAGAACATACTTAATATTCTAAGAATGGGTAGTTTCACAAAATTTTAACAATTCACCAAATTTCAAAGTTAATTTTCAGGTTCTGTGGAAGTTCTATTAAAGTACTGATACTATTTAAGTTCTGTGAAGTAACTGGCCTATAATTATATAATAACAGAACTTGAAAATTAACTTCTAAATTTGATCAGTTGTTCAAATTCTGTGAAACAACCTCACACGATCATACATAGTTTTACGTTTTACCACTCATCCTTTGTGCATAACAGCAAAAATAATACAATTACGTGTATAGAATGCAATGCTAAAGTTCATGTAATGTTTATTGAACCCGAAATATTCATATAAAAGTTGAGCATTACAATATGCATAAATATTTTTATAGCACCTCACTCACTCACTACTTGACAGAAAATATTTAAACGTTGATAAGAAATGTATTATTATTTTATTTTACAGTAGTAAAAACCACAATACTTTTGTTATTAATTTTAGTATAAATTTTTTTCTTTATCTTATTCATAATTAGTAAATCAGTCCCAGCGAGAGTTCGTACGGACCTCACCGACGTTCATCCTCTTCCTTCTCACACATCTTAATTGAAAACAAAAAGATAGAAGATACTAGAGCGATGACATTACGTACGATCTCTCGCAGGGACTAGTGTAATATAATGGGGTATTTTCAAGAACTCTGAATAGCATTAAAAATGTTTGAAATATTCAAAGTTTATTTTTCTGATTCGGTTCCTTGTACAAAAAATATGTAATTTTAATATTTTCATTCATATTTATTAATTTGAAAAACTGCACATTCCGAAATGGTTCACAATGACTGATAAATCGGCGCTGAGTTAACAAATAAAAATTAACATTGCAATTTGGCGGCAAATTGAAAATGGCACATTTTAAATTGTTGTAAAAAAATTATTTGTCGGCGTAATAAAAAATAAAAATACCTTCAATATCATAATTTTTTCAAGAATAAAAAAACAGTGAAAATATTCTATTCTACACCTGCAATATTCTATTCTACAAATATTCTACACCTGAAACAAGTTTAATAACTAGTTTGGGTCTCAATAGCCTAGTGAGTAGGTCCCTCGACTAGGAGATGGTGGGATAGAGTTCGATGCTCACAGCACCGATTACTCCCTTTTCAACACCAGTTATGCTTAGTGAATAGGTCTGTAAAATCTCAGCTCATAGCTTGTTTTTTTTTTCATAATTAAAAATATGATCTAAAATCGGATAACAGAGTAATTCTGCGAACAGCTAGTATCCGAGCCTCCAAGAAAAGTATGTTTCTAATTTTCTCTTATTTAACAAGTTAAAGCCAAAAATTCCTCTATAATAAGATTTGTAGGCAGGTACTTAAATACCTACCTACTTAATTAAAAACCATAAATATTTTCAGTAACATTTTTTATTTCAAATGCGGAATTACACAATTTGTCACAATAAAGAATTGTCGCCATGTCAACGAAAATTCTTTTTTTCAAACTTTCTTCAGGCTGGTAGATGTCATAATATTGATTAGGTACTTCAATCTGACAGCTCTAGTGGGAACCATGTTCAAGCAAACTTAGGCGGGATAAAAGTATCCAACAAGGTAACCATCCTGAAGCGGAATGTAATAAATAAATTTACATACAGATGAAATGCCAAATGGTCGAGTCGAAACAGGACTTCACTACACCCATTCATAATTATTTTATTAATTATTATTAAATTATCTATACCAATTTTATAAAGAGGAAAGATTTGATTGTTTGTTTGCATTGAATAGGCTCCGAAACTACTGAACCGATTTTAAAAAATTTTTCATCAATAGTAGGCTGTATATAATGGTAAGCTCTGGCGTTATGAAATTTGTATAAATGAAAATGTGTATTTCATATATTTTTGCAGAAGGTAGGGGGGAGGTGGGGTTCGTGGAGAGGAAAGAGATGAGGGAGGGGGAAGGCGGGGAAGGTGGAAGGGAACGGGGACGCACGGGAAAGGATAAGAAGGGAGAGTCAATTTATTTCATTGAATGGCATAGTAACGCATGCCGTGAACCAGCTAGTTATTAATAAATTTAATTTATTTTAGTTTAATTATTAATAAAATTTCTAAAAATAAGGAGTAAAAATGATTGAAAATATCGCATAGTGATAAGTTAATCATGGATTATCTAGGAATTAGTAATATGTAATTAATTAGTGACAAGACAATGAACACAACACCATCTGCACATATTCAATTCAAATATTTGTAATAGGACTGCGTTTCCATCTATTTAACCCTTTCTGGACGAATCCCGCGGATTGAGCCGCAAACTAGTCACAACTGATGGGTTGGGACAGTGTCTAGTCTGTTAAAATAACCTACCACCGTTGTCATATGTTCACCGTCCATGTCTTTTCTTAAATAATAATAGGTCATCTTAATAGCTTTGCGACTTACACGGTTGAAAAAAATAAGTAATATTTACCACAATTTGAGTGAAAGATTGTGGAAAAGTAACAAGTTTTTATACCACGATTTGTAAAAATTATGATAAAAAGCTGCTGAATTTAGGTTTTTGAGGGGAGTGCTATTGTCAGTGACTTAGTCGTGCCCTAATAATGCCAGAATACTTTCCACTGAAAATACTGAGCGGAATTCCAGAGGGGGGGTTGGGAAAGCAACTCCAAACTCTGCGCTTACCATGGACAGAAGCCGCCAAAGTAGCGCAAGACAGGGAGGCCTTGAGGTGCTGTGTCCAGGCAATGGGTCCCCAATCCGAACAGGACAAAGAGATTTTTAAAAAAATTGTAAAATACTCACTGCATAAATTTTTCAAATTAAAAAAATAATTATATCGATCTTCCAGTTGATTAGTCAAACAGCTCAAATTTATAAATTTGAGTTGAATAAGCAGTTATAGGCAAAAGTGTACCCTCTATCTATAATAATACTCAGATTACTCATAGACACCACCAAATCAATTATAATGCAGTAAAATTGCAGTGAAAACAAAATGTTGATGTTTTCTAGGTCACTAGTAGTGTATTTAAAAATGTCATACTAATGTACCGGACAGAAAAATGTTAAGCCTCCCGGTGTTATCTTATAGCTTACTAATGAATATTAGTATTAATTTCCGGGTATGCATTGCAATGCCAATCAAAGAAAGGGTTTGTGTTTCAATTCTGTTTAATGTCATTTAAGTCGTTTGGGTACACAATATTTTTTGTTTACTGTCTGGTGCGTATATAAATAAATCTTTTTATGATTTTCTAAATTAACTCCCTGCTAGAGCTCATCATTTTAAATAGAAACCTTCGCGGGCATGCACACGACAAATCACCAAAGTTTCATCGCAGTCGAGTGAATGGTTTAGGTACCAAATAAGAGACAAACAAAGAATCATTAAGATTTAATATGTAAAACACAGACATGTCTAAATAATATTTTTATACAATAAGATTTAATATGTAAAACCCAGATACCCCTAAATAATATTTTTATACAATAAGATTTAATATGTAAAACACAGACACGTCTAAATAATATTTTTATACAATAAGATTTAATATGTAAAACACAGACACAACTAAATGACATTTTTAGACAAAAAGATTTAATATGTAAAACACAGACACATCTAAATAATATTTTTATACAATAAGATTTCACATGTAAAACACAGACACATCTAAATAATATTTTTATATAATAAGATTTAACCCATTGGCCACAAACCCCGGCAGCCTGCCGGGTTCGAGTAAGTTCGCCAAAAAAACGAAAAACGAGCACGACAGTGACATTTTTTGATAAAATTTTAAATGCCGAACGCTCCGTGAGTAATTAATCATTCATTTCGTAGAATTGGCGATAATGTTTCATATGTTTTTTCCCTGATATTTGTGTTCCAAGTTTTGTATGCAGCCAGCCGCCATTTAATTTCCTTCAAAATTACGAGTGGTTATGGCTTTTGGCAGTGACCCTGCATGTCCCTGATTGCTTTGAGGATTATCATACCAAATTATTTTATTAGTTATTAGTACATATGTATATAAAAAATAAAAATTATTAATGTTTGATTTATGAATATTATGTTTTTTGTAACTTTATACATCCATAATAAAAATTTGAAAAAATAACTTACGAAAAAAGAGAAGGTTATATTTGTAGGCTTATTTACACATATTTTAATATTTTTTAAATTTTTATTTTGATTTTTTTCTTTACCTTAATCCAATATGTAAACAAATTTAAAGAAATAAATTCATTTGAATATATGGTTCCAAAGTTACAGTAGATTTAGTACACCAATGGAGGTTTTCAATTTTTGGTACAAAATTAATTATGTGGCCAATCGGTTATGTAAAACACGGACACGTCTAAATAATATTTGATTTATGATGAGCATTCAATATATTGCTTCCCTCATTATCTCAAAACTTAGTATTTAGAGATGTCTGACTAATCAACACAGTACACGCGTGGGCTACATATGTAGCCCAGGGTATTGTTTTTGTTCATAACTTCGTGAAATCGCGTGATATAACTTCGAGTCTCTAGCTAAGCTCAGATTGGTTGTTGCTCGACGCACTCAGTGTGGCATGAGCGATCGACGCTGGCGCATGTGCGAAAAATAACGATTAAAAGTTGTTGGGCTACGTATGTAGCCCATGCGTGCACATAATGCGCAACCAAAAGTTGATTGATCTCAAATAAGTAAAAATTATGTGATTTTTGAGAAGTCTGAAGTTTTGTTAATATTTTAAGTTTAAGAAAGGGAAGATATTTTTTTATTTCGGTAAGGGAAGATATATTTATTTCGGTTTACTTAATAAATGTCATTTATAATAATAAATGTCATTTATAATAATAAATGTGTTTTATTTAAAAATGAAACAATTATCTTTCAGTATATTTCAATTTAAAATGGGCTACAATGAAGCCCACGCGAGCACATAGTGATAAAAGTAAATAAAATAAAAAGTAACTAAAATAATACAGATCCATACATAAATGTAAGGTAAATTTACCAAATGTAAATGATAAGGTATGATATTTCATAAGAGCAAAATTTAATTTTAAGTAAGTATTTGTTAGTTATCAAGATATATTTTATTTGTAAAATGTATTTTATTTAAAATGTATTTTATGTAAAATGTATTTATTGTATTTTATTTTATTTAAAAAAAGTAAATAACATTTTATTTTACCACATCACAAAGAGAAATTATTTTTAACCCAAACACAAAGAATTATTTCGAACAATAAATAATATGTATGAAAACTCAACAAATAATAATAATAATAATGGGAGAAATCAAAGCATGAACTGAACTAGAATATTATAAAATTTAATTAAAACAAACAACCACTTACCCAATATTAAAATTAATAAATTAACAAGACACTACTTATTTGTTTGGTGTAAGAAGGCCAACTGAGCATTATGATTCGATTACCGTTTTCACAGAACGAAGATACATCAACATCACGCATATTATTATAAGTGGTACGTCTCAGTAGTACATATTAAATATAAACATGTACGATTTGCGATGCACGAGCTTTTCCATTAAATCTGTAATGACGGTGCCGGACTATACTCCTTATTACGCTACAGGGGTCATTTCAGATTCATATTTTTATCAACTACAGAGCAGCTGATGTATTCCTCACACTGTTTAGTTTTCCAAATCTCGTAACTCATCGTATCCCACAAACTAATACCATCCTTGACCATATGTACTAAATGAAAATATTATTTGTTTTGTATCATAAGGTTAAGTGAACCGCGCTTATATTTTGTTTATTGACAAGTTGACTAGGCACAAAACAACTCGAAATTATTATTTGTCATGCCGAGATGTACCCATAAATAAACCAGTCATTAGATTGATAACTTCGAGGTTTTTGTATGGACAAAACGTCAACGCTATTTAATCAAAGATGTGCCAGTATTTGGCGATTTTCTTTTTTGCCGTGTGTTAACGACGTCACACGTACCATAGACAAGAATAGAGAAATTGAGACCATAGACAACACAATCCTCTTTTAGTACCTACCCAATTTATTAGCCTAAAATATTATTTTAAAAATAAATTGAAATGTCAAAATATTCCCCAGGGTAACGAGGCTGCATCTGACGAATTGCTGCCTTGAGAAAATGAGCTTACTTTTCTTTACGGCTCATTTTCTCCAGACAGAGTTTGTCAGATTGAAACCTGTTGCCCTACAAAGAAACCAACTGTCGTAAAAATAACTTAAAATTACTTGAAACTTCAATCCCTTCAAAAAGGGAAGAAAAATTTCAAATAAGATTTAGCTTTCCTACGATAGTATCGACTTTGACATTTCTCTGTGGTTTCAACAGAAAAATGAAAGACTCAATTCAACGTTTTAGCATTTTATTAAAAAACAGGAAATACAAGAATAACAAACCATCACGCCGTTTCCCCACAGGGGTAGGCCAATAGAACGGACCGCCAAACAACTCGGTCTTGGCACACACTCTTTGCCACACTCACACATCGACTCATACATACTATTCCGACTCTTGACGTGGCCCGAAGCAAGTATCGGATTCACTTGATCGTGCCACGTCTTCCTCGGGCGTCCCCAACTTCTTCTACCATTCACATATGTCATATTTCTCCTTACACTGCTTTCTTCATTCATTCACTCTACATGCCCAAACCATCTGAGGGTCCCTTTCTTAATCTTACTCGATACGATCAGCATTGCATTCTTTGCAGATCTCTCTACATCACCTCAAAGGCGCTCTGCACAAACTCATAATATATTTCTACAATCTTACTTCCAACTACAAAGTAGACAAACCATTATAACTTAAGGCTAAAAATTGCATCCACCGGTTCAGCGATCACTGAAATGAAACTATACATACAATTTGACCAATAAACGCTTTGCTGTATAAAAATATAAATATATTGCTCTATTTACACTCTGTACAGGCAGAAAATATACAGGACCATACATGGTTTTACCACACATACGCCTCGGGGATCTCATTCAGTCTATTTTCATATTTCCTCTGCCAGTTCCTCACTGTCATAGATCAAGGTACCAGCACTCCATTGTAGACTGCTAGCTTCGCTTCTTTAGACAGTTTTTGTATTAGCGTTACCTGCATTTACCCTTCTTTCAATATCTCTACCAGCCTTCCCATATCTCATAAACACACTTTTCACGATATATATAAACTCATCCATCTGCTCAAAGTATTCATCATTCACAACTATATTTCGCACTGTTTTCGTCTTCTCTCTACTGATAAAAATAGTACAGAATAGAAAAGGCGTACTAAGAAAGTGTAGTTCCTGTTGCGTCCCGTCCTTGGTGTTTTCTTCCTTCCTCTCTCAAGGACAGCGGCGGCACAAAGTGATTGGAAACGTCAGCCCCATCTCCTTACATGACACCTACAACAAACAATCTCATCATTAAGGTGCTAAATGAATGCTTTTAAATGTGCATCACAATGACCTTCATAAAAAAATATTTAAGAAACGTTAAAACAATAGTAGAATTGTCACACTGTATCCGGTGGATAAAGTTAACTACCAATGTAATCCTCGCAATATATATACCTTTACCTAGGTAATAATTTATAATAATAAAGTAAAATGCATACAAACCAAAAGTCCTGTTGGCGGGGGGCATCGCTAGTGGGACGTGAGTATGTGGCAATGAGAGAATTCCAGCACTAGTAGTCTTCACCAGCCTGTAAGCCGTAGGGGGGTAGAAAGTAGGCAGCATGACAGTATATCGGCCACGATTTGGTGTTTCGAGCTGAAAATATTAATGAAAAAACTCAGAAGATATATCAAGACAGACAATCTGATCAAAACAAAACAATGTTTATGTATTTTCAAGTATGTTTACATCAGGTTTTTTGATGCCTGTCTCACTAGGATATACCTGTGTCGAGACAGGCGTAGAGGTACATAAATGAATATCATTGTTAAAAGAATATTTAAGGTTAAATACAAATTAATTTTAATACAATTAAAACAGAAAGATATCTAGAGTGTGGGTGAATCCCATAAAGAGAGTTATTTTGTAAATGTAGGAAGAGATGAAGTAAGTACAATCAATTTATTTATTGTCAATCTATTTATGGAGTTCGATTAAACAGGATTCTATTATTTTTAATTGTTTTACATGGGTAAGGATGTCAGTAAATTGATATTTCTGTCTATATGTAATTTATTTTACAGATGTTAGCACTAGTGTGACGTCCAATACTTATAATCCATTTCTTTACAATGTAACTTTGACACTGAAATGATTGTAATTATTCGTTAGAAAATAACCATAAGAAAAAAACTTACCTTTAGGTTAGGACGAATCCTATTTCCACGAGGATCGTGGATTTAATCCCGAAATAAGCCATTTCGGGTTAGTATTAGCCACAAATAGATGCATGAGTTCCCAAAATTGGGTAATCAATGTATTCAAGTATGCTAATTACACACTGCCCTGATATTTACTTGTTATAAGCGATTTGCGTCGTGCTTGTTCATACAACGTGAGAGCGTCCATTTTGTTAGATTCGCTCAGCCACGCTCAGCTGTCAAAAAATCAAAGCTTTCCATTGGTCGGTGTGTTAATGA
The DNA here is from genome assembly GCA_936435175.1 of Glyphotaelius pellucidus. Taxonomy (NCBI): domain Eukaryota; kingdom Metazoa; phylum Arthropoda; class Insecta; order Trichoptera; family Limnephilidae; genus Glyphotaelius; species Glyphotaelius pellucidus. The sequence goes on along the minus strand of OW386538.1, from coordinate 25,258,385 downwards.
CGTCACACAGTCATAGATATTTACCATTTTTGAACTCGGTTGAAATTTTGGATCGGAGTTTTACCCCCCTGGATGTACCAAATGTCAATGTTCAAACGTCAACGTATACGTCATACGACCGTCACCGGTATTGCCAGACGCGTAGTTTTTACCATGTTTTCATGGTTTTTGGGTCATTTATACCTCCCTGTTTAAAAAAAATGTTTTTTTTTACTGGTCGCCAAAAACATATTACGTACTTTTAAGTGAGTGACGATATTATAGCCTGGGTAGGGTGAGGGAAATCAATTCAATAAACAATCTGAGACATCTCACTTAATACACAGATAACCTCCTCCACCTCTGGCTCCTCGAAATCAATTTCTTGCTGCTGCTGCTGCAAGTTTAACTCTTGTAACTCCTCGGTCGTCAGTTCCTGAGAGTGCTCCTCGACGAAGCGCAGTAAACTGGTAACTGGTGGCTCGTGTGCAGCCAGCCGTTCCTCGTACTGAGGCACTGCTGAAACCAGCTGCATTCCAGGAGAAATCCTGAATTATAGCCAAGCAGTGAGTGACCTTTTCATCAATAGATTCAATGACAAAAAATCAAAATGTATAATACTGTAAAAAATTCTATCGATGAATAGACGTTTTTTATTTTATTTTTATTTATTTTCGTAACTATTATTATGGGAGGTGGGTATGAGTACCACCACTCCGAGAACCATTTATTGGATAACCAACATCTCTGCCATACGCTTTATTCGCTACATTAGGTGACTTGGCAGGGGTGCCCGGGTTCATGGGGTGAGATTTTTCAAGGTTTTGGTGGCCGATGTATCTTCTCACCTGCTACATGCGGATCGAGAGATAGAGTGGTTGAGGAGGTCTTTTGACCTCTCCAGCCAGAATCCATCAACCCATCGCCTTGCACCGTAGTTGAAGGGATGGATTCATACGTCTGTCACTCTTGGACACACTGACTTCCAAATTCCTACCCACCCCTCATTCATACCTATTTCCTTCCCAGAACTTCCTTTCCTTAAAAAACCCTCCACACCGCATCCCCTTAGATGACATAGGCCCTATGGAAAATTATTTTCCTCAGGGCCTTCTGCGTGGAGCTAATGTAAAAAAAATCATTTAAAAACCTGATAATTTGACCGTCTTTTCTTAACGCCATGTTTTGACATACTATTAAAAGTTTTTTTTAATTAAACCCAAACTAAGAACCTATTTTAGGATCATAAGTTAATATTTTGGATTAAATAAGAGAAGAAAAACTAACCTTACAACTTTGACAACGACCGCCAATAACAACGAACAATCGATTTTAATTTTAACGAAATAACTATTAAAATACATTCTTTTCCAATATCGGAAACTAAAATAGTATTTATTTCTCATTATTATCTAACTACTACAAAGTGTTTTTTTTTAAATAAAATGTGCGCGTTGATTGAAGAACATGTTTTGGGGGAAAGGGTGTATGGTTTGGTTTATTTATGGGGAAAGGTTTCACTTTGACACATGTCGGGGGGTTTGATATGTTGGTAACATAGATTTACCACCATAAATAAACCAAACTGACAAAGTGTGTCAAATGTTTATGATCTTAATTATCATTCTGAATCATAGCTGTTCTTATTTATTGTTATAATGAATTATCACAATATTTATAATCATGTGATCAATATTCATATGATGAAAAGCCGTGTGTTTAGTTGTTCGGTCATCGATTCTCCAAGGGGTTAGTTGTTACTTTTTCAGTTGTTAAAAAATTATTTTAAAATCCCCTAAAGTTGTAAATTTTCCAAAATATTTCAGCTAATCCGTAGTTCCGTAGTTGGATTTTATTTATAATCATCTATCGTTGATTTTTTTCTACTAATTTTTGCATCTATTTCGTAAATTTCGTCGCCTCAGAACCACAAAGTTTCATCTGATATAGAGCTAACATGAAATAATAAGCTCTAAATCATAAGTCTATAGAGCATATTATCTCAGAACAATGCTGAGTCACTTGAAGCCTTGTTGTTCTAAGATTCTAAGTTGATGATTTATCTCTGAATTCTGAATAAAGGTTGGGTGTTGTCTAAAATTATTTTGTGTTTATTATATTTTATATTCTAGAAAGTTATTAAGTTTATTCGTTCCGTGTTCCTTGTACCAAAACTAAAATAAGTATAGAATTATGTGGATTAATTTGTTAACTTCCACCTAATCCCACAAAGAAAGATTTAATGAACAATCAGCAAGTAAATGAGTAGAAAAAGTGCCGGAATCATGAAGGATTCTAATATTGTGAAGATTGCAGTGCAAATGATCAATGAGCCTGATAAAGCGCCATTGCTCATTGAATTTAACCAGCGTACACCTTTAAATGGCATAATTCAAGAGCTGTGTAATTCTTGGGCACTCCTCAATGCTGAGCATTATGCTCTGCAGTTTTCAGAAAATAATAATAAAAACTACATTACAGAAAAGAACAGAAATGAAATAAAAAACGGATCTATTCTGACCCTGGAACAGTCACCATCCAAAACGGTCGAAGAAATCCTATATAAAATTAATTCAAACAATGATGACAAAACATCGGCTTTAGAGAAGCTCTCTCAGTTGAGTGCTGATATTACCTTTGCCTTGGAATTTATTAATAAAAAGGGTTTATCCCTGATTGTCGCAAACATCGAAGGCAATAAATTTAAATTGGCAGCCCTCGCCCATGCATTGTCATCTTTTGTGGAACTGATGGATCATGGCGTCATATCGTGGGATATCCTGGAAACACCATTTATCGGAAAGATTGCAAGCTTTGTGAATAATCAATCTGTAGCTCAAGATGCGAAAGTAGTTCAAGCATGTTTATCAATATTAGAGAATGTGGTATTAAACAGCAGCAGTAAAAGTAGCTATGTGGAGAAAGAAATAACCATCCCCAATTTAGTCATGCATCTGCAATCGTCGGCTGAAAACCAGGTCATACAACAAAACACCATTGCTCTAATCAATGCCTTGTTTGTAAAAGCTGATTTATCCAAACGTAAAGTTATGTCTGCAACTCTGTGTTCAAAGCAAGTACGAAATGTTATTTGGTGTCATGTCATACAGGCTCCTGGAAATGTAGGCACTGAGATGGCCCACCAGCTTTACGTTCTACAAACGCTCACTCTAAGCTTACTCGAACAACGTATGGTCAAAATAGATCCGCAGGATTCAGATGCTCTGGAAAAATTAAAAGAACTGCGCCGCATCGCCTTTGAAAATGAAGGAATCAACACCAGTCTAGACGTCAGCGCTAGGAGGCAAATGGGATATAAAGATTACAAAAAACTTGGATTTAAAAATGACATGAACCCGATAGTAGACTTTGGAGAGGACAATACCCCTGGCATGCTGTCTTTGGACTGTATGATCTACTTTGCCAGGAATCACACAGAATCATACACAAAGGTAGTGTTGGAGAACAGTTGTAGGACTGACGAGCACGAGTGTCCCTTTGGGAGGACAAGTATTGAGTTAGTCAAACTACTGAGTGATATTTTAAGGATCAAAGAGTCTCCCAGTGAGCAAGGCCAAACATATCACCCCATGTTCTTTACGCACGACCATCCGTTTGAAGAATTCTTCTGCATCTGCATTATTGTATTGAACAAGACCTGGAAGGAGATGAGAGCTACAACTGAAGACTTCATTAAAGTGTTTAGTGTGGTCAGGGAACAAATACACAGAGCCCTACTAGCCCAACCGATGGGTCTTGATAAATTCAAACAAAAAATACAGCAATTAACGTATGCAGAAATAACACAAATATGGCAGCAGGAACGAACAAATCGCGAAGAATGGGAATCTCACGCGAGACCCATCGTGGAACTCAAGGAGCAGATAACACCGGAGATAATGAGCCTTATAAAGCAGCAGCGGCTCGGTTTACTGGTTGATGGCACCAGATTCACCAAATATTCCATGAGAGGACAGAGGATCAAAGACAAATTCTGGTTCGTTCGTCTTTCGCCCAATCACAAAGTTATCCACTATGGAGACTGCGATGAAAAGAGCAACCCCAACCTAGAAGAGCTGGGAAATAAGCTAGCCGTATCTGATATCAAGGGACTCGTAATTGGAAAGGAGTGTCCGCACATCAAAGACGTACGTGGAAGAAAAACACCCCATCAGTTGGCTTTTTCAATCACAATTGATTCCACCGACACAACTTCGCTGGACTTTGTGGCGCCCGATGAACAAGTCTTTGATTACTGGACTGATGGTATAAACGCTCTTTTGGGAAGTAAAATGGTCAGCAAGATGTGTGAAAATGATTTAGAAACTTTACTTTCTATGGATATAAAACTGAGGCTTTTGGATGCTGAGGGGATCGATATTCCACAAGATCCTCCGCCAATCCCCCCTGAACCAGACAACTATGACTTTTATTATGATTTAAAGTGAAGCGTTTTATCATTTGATGTAGACATATTACATGACTGAAATAACTGCGTAAAAGATATTCATTTTTTGATAACGCATTGCTTTCAGCTGAACACATTAGTCAGTTAATTTAGTTTTCAAAAATAATCAATCGGCTTTCAAAATAATAAATTGAAAGTTTAAAATTAATTCCAAAACGAATCATTCTTGAAATCATTTTAAGACCGATATTATTTACCCATACAATTATTATATTTGAGGCAGTCGGAGCAGAAGTGGCGCAACCCACAAAAATCCTAAATAAAGTTAACCTGAAGGGGCATTAAACAAAATGTTTCATCAAATAAAAGTGGATAGAACAACCAAAACAAATAATTTCACCCCCACATTTTATAACTTTAAACGCAATTATCTCAGATCAACATTTTTGTGGGTTATGTCACTTCTTCGCCTACCGCCTCATTTTATCCACTGCATAATTATAAGGGCTGTATAATTTTGATGATACTGCAAACCTTTTGTTATTAATATGTTTAAAAATATATATCATCTGTGGTTAACCTCTACAAAGCTGGACTTCTCTGTCATCACAAGGCACATTTCATCATCACATTATTTTATAGTTAGTGTGATTCAATCACATAGCTCTAACCATATTTAGGGCGCCAGACCACGGTGCGTGGGCGGTAAAAGGGTGTATTTTTTATTTATAATTACTTTCAAGCAAACGAAGGATTTTTTTATTAATGCTTATAGTCAATATATACATATAGAAGACGTACCAATTTTTGCACATGAATCTTAAGTATGGTTTGCGGTCTACGCCGCTTTCAACAGGATACTCTGACGAAATTACTGCTCGGCGGTTGACAGCGATTAAGCCATACGGTTCATCAGAAAAATAAAATAAAAATATATTTAGAAACTAGAATAGGTTTATAGCATCAAGTAGGAGAATGTTGATTTCTAAAAAAAAAAGGCAGACCAGCAAATTTTATTTTCGGTTTTTATAAAAAAATCCCTACTTGGTGCCATAGGGACTGTATTTTCGAACAGATTTTCGATGTAAAGTTTTTTTTTAATATGTTAACCAAGTTGAAAAACATAGTTTCGAGAAAAATGCGTTCAAAGTTTTGCTGAAAGATAATTCAACATACAAACTGTTCCATAAAATATACATAAAATGCTGTATCTGTATTCATATCAAATGCATCTTTCAGAAAATGATTTTTTTTTAGGGTGGTCTGGTGCCTTCAGTGCTGTGTGTAAAGTTTTCTACGCGTAAATCTGATATTTTACAAGAGCTGTTTTTATTTTCAAGTTTATGGTAAATATTCCACTAACCCCTGCACTTTTATTAGGCACAGATTTTGGAAACCGCACTACATTTCAACTTAATTACTACAAGAAGCAACTAATTATATATGTTTAGATAGATGATAAAAGATGCCTTAAAATTCCATTTTTATTCAAAGTTCAAAATTTCACTTATAAAACGATTTCTTTGCCGCCATTTTAATTGTTTTTGTATGGTTCGACATTTATGTTAAGTTTCTTTTCAGTCTTAATACGCTTTAATTACTTAGTTTACCCAAACTAAGAACCTAATAACCTATTTTGCGCTGTAATAACCTATTATGTTTCTTGTAGTAATTGTTAAAACAAAGTGTAATTTCCACTATCTGTGCTTAAAAGTGCGGCGGTTAGTGGAATTATTGCAAAACCATGTAAAAAAATATTTCCAAAGAGGAAATGGAAGGTAAATGACATGGAGTTCTTTACATACGGTGCGACTATTAGTTAAGACGGGGCACAATAGCAATAATTCGTTGGGTGAGTGCACACATTCATGCCAACATTATATTATTAGTGTCATATTTACAAAAAGACACTCTCTTAGGCTGTATTGACAAAGTTTCCAAAATGTATTTTAATTATAAGATTAATCTTTATGATAACTAATGTGTGAGTTAGGTTTTATTATTATGTGTTAGTAATTAATAATATTACATTTATTTTATAAAGAATTAATTAGTATTACCAAATTTAACTTTTTTCTTGTTTATTCTTTCCTAGTCATAAAGCCCAAAATTTTATTTACATTTTTAGTCAAAGCATTTTCATTGTGTATTTATTTATAAGGAAAAATCTATTCTGTTTTTCTTAATCATGTATTTTCTAAATAAATCATAATTCTACGATAGCTCCTACTATTATTTATTTTTCCAACTATAAAATTATTGTTACAGAGATCCACATCAGGGTGGAGCGGTCTAGTATGGAGAATTTTTTTTCTTTGTAATATAGAATTCGGCATTCGCAGGATTGGTGCTCCGTTATGTACTTATCTTAAATAAAAAATAAGTATTCATAATTACGACGTCGCCACCACTTTTAATTTTTGATAAAAATATTGAAAACATAAATATTGTTCTCCCAATTCTTAGAAACGCTTATATTTAAGTTTAAAAAAAAAGTTTGTTTATTTATTCCCTTATGATTTATAAAGTAACACCGTAGTAATATTTAAACTATTCCTTCCAGAGCACCCAATCCTCCCACCCCAAACATGTTTCAAACACAGTGATTTGATCTTGATGAATTTTCCATCATATCTAGCGGATTGGGGTTTCCTCGAAACGGACCAGCACTTCCCCTTCTTAGGGATGAGAATAATTGTGTTTATTGTGGGTATCTATGGATTAGGCTTTTGTCTCTTCGGTGTTCTTAGTTATCAAAGAATCGAGTTACAGTTTACGTAACATACAATGTACGTTGGTCTGTTTCTTCCAAAGGAAAAGTAATCATTTTCTTGCATCTCTCTCACACACCGCACAGTGACGTCTCCGTAGACCCCTACAATACAACTAGCCATGACGATAACTTTGAAAGTATGGAATATAGTTACAAGGATAATTTTGAATGAATTCCAAAAATTCAAAAATGTCAATGCGCCGATGGTTTTGTGTTTGTTCTTAAACATATAATGCTGCAGCTCTTTCTTACACATTGAATAACAACAGTAGAAAATGAGACAAATGTATGCCTGTATCCTCCAAACGAAACATACAATTATTATCATACATCTCCCTCACACGTATAAAGAAAATAAAAGGCATTTCTCGTCGCCGTAGCTGAGCCGTAATAAGATATATCTGTTTCCCCAAAAGGAAAATAGTAGTACTTTAGAGGAAACAGTCACACATATTTTTTGTGCCTTATATTTTGTCTCATTGTTATTAAATGTGTAAGAAAGAGCTGCAGCATCATAGCAATAAGAAAAGTATGTTTATTGCCTTTTTTGCTATCACGATACCGTAAACGTAGGTCATCACGGTAATAATAATAACAATAAGTGTGTTTATTTCAGCGGAACAGAGCAGTGAGTTCAATACTCTGTTAGCCATATAAAAATGTACATCTATAAAAATTACATTAAATAATGGAATATACAAGATAAAAGAAAAATTAAAATATAATAATAAGCATATTTAGTACTTGTATACTGTGGAGGCTTTAAGTGGATTCTCCATGTTTGGTGTAGGAGCGCGCCCTTCCACTGGGCCACGGCCTGGACGAGAGTGTTTTCCGATCTTCGGTAGCGCTGACTCGTTTTGGCTATTCTGTGGCGCATCAAAGCAGCGAACCCATGTATTCCTTCTGCGAGGCACTCCATCGCCAAGGTAGGCCGAACAGCGCCCTATATGCGTGGTTGTATTGTACTCGGAGTGTGTTCATGACCTCTTGTGTGTATCTCGTCCATATTTCGCCAGTGTAAAAGCTCATGCAGTAGGTCTAGAATATTTGCTTCTTCACCAGAGGACTGCACCTGTTGAATCTCCTGGCGAGTGTTGGCTCACACGCTCAAACTCTTCTTTGGCGTTCTACATCATTTAGGTCATCGGTGATGACATGCCCAAAATATTTTATTTCCCTGCAGATTTTGATATGGTCTCCACCGAGAAGTATGGGCGGAATGACAGTAGGACCAGTATTTGCTTTATACACCAGCAGTGATGATTTTTTAGCATTGTACATTGACTATTAACGTAGCCCATGACTATTAACGTATGCTTCGCATATGGCCAGAAGTTTTCTCTTTGCTCTTACTGATGTATTCAAGTTTTCTTTTCTAACTTACAAGTTTTCACCCAATTCTGTTCACTCCCAAGTTATGCTGGATGATGTTTAAAGTTATCAACGAAATGGCCCCATCCTATATCTCTAAGCTATGCATCCCGGAAAATACTGATCTAAACATTTTTACGTATTCTAACAAAATATTGTTACGTATCTATGTATATCACCCTTCCCGCGAACCCCACCTTCTTTGCCCTTCCCCTCCTGCCTTGTCCCCTGGAAGGCAAGGCAGGAGGGGAAGAGTAACATAGGTGGGCTTCGCGGGAAGGGTGACAAGGGAAGGCGGGGAAAGTGGAAGGGGAACGCAGGAAGGGAACACGGGAGGGAAACGGGGACACATGGGAATGGACATGTAGGGAGAATCAATTTATTTCTTTGAATGGTATTGCAACGCATGCCAGGTACTAGGTAGTATTATAAAAATATTGTTACGTATTATAACAAAATATTATTAGCTCAAGCGTTTGTGTTCAATCTGGGGAATTTTTTTTTGAAAACTTTCTATTTGTAAAATGTTGAGAGCCACTGAATTTGTCGAACTTATTACAAGACTTTACTTATCCTTTTTTTTAGTATTATCTTTTTATTATTGAACATTTCTTTTTTATATACCTAAATAATTTTATTTTTTTTTTAAACTTTCTATTTGTAAAATGTTGAGATCCACTGAATAGGGTATTTTCACAGTTTTTTTTTATTATTGAAAAAAAATAAGTAAAAAATTACGATGATAACGGAATTTTTATTTTATTTTTATGACGACGGATAAATTTTCTAAAGCGTTTTAAAATACGCCTTTTTAAAAGGCGGCCAAAACGATGTTTTCGCGCCGAATAACTCTGTGACGTCACCCCCGCCGAACATCTTGCGATCGCCGCGGTAAGTAACTGTAGTTAGTTCGTAAGTTGTAGCTGGTGTTATTTATTGACTTCCAGTTTGCTCGAATTATATCGTTATAATCTTCCCACTTGCTAAGCATATATACTTTGGTACACATGCGTACAAATACTATAAGAAAAACCTAAAATAAGATGTTTTAGACCCTTTCTAATGCGACAAAAAACCTTTACTAATTTGACCGTGTACAAATGTTGGGCGTGCGTTTGATGTGTTTGAAGTGATCAATGAAGCTAGTTCCTCGAAACACCTTCTATTGAAATACCGGTAGAATAAGGACACCATTCCCACCTGAAGCCTGTGCTCTAAACATTGCAATCCGTTTGTTAGAGAAGAAAATGGACCGCCCGTTTCTGATTTCTGAGTAAAGGGTTTTTCAAGTATTTTGGTGTCCCAGACCAGAGGTGGCTGCCAAAATTCAACAGTGGGGCAGATTTGCGATTTGTACAGGGTCAGCAGCTGTGTATCTGTGGGCCCTATAGTAAAGCTTGGTGAGAAGCTAACTTGACTCTGGCTTCGATGGAGACCCCCGTGCCTGCTTTTTGCAGATTTGAATTTTAACATTACAATAAAAAAAACATTTAGTTATTGACTATTTATATTCATAATTTAAACGTGGAAACACCTTTGCATACAGTCGTAAGATGGTTATCTTCACAATAATAACGGCCTCTGTGGTCGAGGGGTTAGGCTCTCGACTAGGAATCCCGGCGTGAACAAGTAAATTTATATATATATATATTTTTTTTTAAGAAAGACAAACATTCCCGGGTTACGAATGATCTAACAATGCGAAAATCTCCTACTACCACCACATAATAGGAAAATGTTGCTTGTGTCGTGATGTAACACTTAGCCGGCCGAGGAATCAAACCCGCGACGCCTGGGTGGGAACCAAACGTGGTGCCAACTCAGCCACTGACCGGTCTTTGAGTAAGTCGTGTCGCATTTCACAATTTATTCGTTTAAAATAATACATTGTATATTACAAACTCTATCTAAGTTTCTTAATAGACAATAAACAAGTGTTAATTTCAAGCGACCTCCCAGGTAAGTTTGGTCCTGTATGCATTTTTAAAAATCATCGCGTTCGTTGGTCGAGACATTGTACATATATTTAAGTACGAACCGGTGGATGCAATTTTTAGTCATACGTTGTTTTTAATTGATTGTCTAGTTTGTAGTTTTTCTAGATTTAAGAAATATATTGTAAGTTTGTACAGCGCCCTTGAGGTGATTAATCACAAAAACGGCGCTATATAAAGCATCCAATTATTATTATTATTATTTATTATTATTAGCGGCACGTTCCAGAGTGGAAAATATTTTCAGTATCACCCTTGTGTAAGACCACCGTTCAGAATTGAAACGTTGCTTGAAATGGCTTTAGCCGTGTTTGGTGACCAGATCTGAATAGCCATGTTCATCCCACCTTCCTCTTTCCCATCTTCTTCCCCTCCCCACTACCTTCAGCCTCACAACATACCCCAATTGGGGATGCCATAGTCTCACTGGCTCCAGACGGGAGCAATTGGGACTCTTGTGCGGTATTTACATAAAAAATGGCTTTAGCCGTGATTTGTGACAAGATCTGAATAGTCAGGTACTTCCCGACCTTTCTCTTCAACATCTTCTTTCCTCCCCACTACCTTCAGCCTCACAACATGCTCCAATTGGGGATGCCATTGTCTCACTTCTCACTGGCTTCAGGTGGTTGGGAGCAGTTGGGACTTTTGTGCGGTATTTACTTAAAAAAAGGAAATTTACTTGTAGAATAGCCAAAGTTTAAAAGATCATCTTATGACAGGGAAGTTGGCGAACTGACACTTTCTATTTTGTTATAATTTAATTTAAAAGGGCCAGAATTGACTCTATTTTAGGCTTATGTTGTTAAAATCAGTCGTAGTCGTCGACACGACTTGTTCAAAATACCATACGGCAGAACAGATGTTCTAGCACAGCATAGCATAACAAGAGGAATGGTACTGTTGAACGAAATATCAAAAACACTAGATGTGTACAACTCTTCTTTAGATAGCCTTAAGATTTTTTTGTATAATGATCATCTTCTTAGGTGTTAAAATTGTCAAGATGAGAAAATTGTACGGTAATTGGATTATTTATCTGTTGTACAATTAAAAAAAAAAAAAAAAAAATGTTGAAATATATACCAGTATACAATATGAGAGTTTGTGTAAAAAAAGTTTTATTACCATATCGCCTTAAAACCCCGAAATTCAGGGCTTACAAAAGTACTGTTACTCATTGTAGGGTCTATTTTAGGCAAGTTGTCGGATTACACCCGTAAAAAAACCACTATCAGTCATTACAGATGGACCATATTATATAAAACTGTAGGAATATAACACAAGCATCTTAAAAGTGAAATAAAACCGTCAATAACGGCGAACAAGTCGAGAATGTTTAGACATTTGTTAGTAACACGGTGTTAAACCTCTGAACTTTGACGGGCGTGACGTCATGATTCGGTCAACCAACCATGGGCCGTTTACCTAATTCAGCCGTCAGGCCTATTTTGAAATCAATAATTAAGAATGAAAATATTAAAATTAAACATTTTTAATGCGGTAATCATAATCAGAAAAATAATCTTTAAATCTTTCACATGTTTTTAGTGGTATCCCTGGTTTGTGAAAATACCCTATTTGTCCAATTTATTATAAGATTTATTTTATTATATATTACACTTTTTTATTTTTAGTATTATCTTACATTTCTTTTTATCAGGCGTGGTCCCTCCATACACGCTTGGAAGCGCCGTATCCCTTTGTTTTCTAGTCAAAAAGCTTAGGATTTTATTTTCTAGCTAGTAAACAACAATACTGCAATTTACTAAAAGAAAACACATTCAAGAAACAAAGCGACCATGCGACTTGAAATACATATACATTCTCAATGCTAATAAAAGAACAACACGTAAACACACACACACCAGCAACAGCGTCAACAGAAACTTGCTGCGTTCAACACACACATAACGAAACAATACGCACCGGCCGGCCCCGCCGTTTGGATGCGATATTGTATTGAGCATCCAAAACACCGGGAAGACTTCGGATTTCGCATACTCACTCTGGCCTGCGTAGTTCTTTGAAAGAAAGATATGTTTCTGACGAGAGCATCCAAAACACAAAAAACGACTTTAATGCATGTAGGAATAAGGCTCAGAATAGCATATTATCTTATTAGTTATTACGAATTGGGTATATTGCTTTTAGGATGTGTTTTCTTGGTGCATTTTTGACAGTTTTGTTTGAATAATATTGAAACATTGATGTTAAATTATTATTTAATCCTTCGATTACCTATTTAATTCATAATTTCGTCATCTTTATTAAGAAAATACTACTACTGGCATGAGAAGTCATTTCTCAACCGTTTAATTGACGATTTTATAAAAAAAGAGCGTCAAATTCAAATCACGCTAAGGATTTTTTATTTATTTTTCAATGACACAATAAGAAATTTTGGTTCTGTAATAATTGATGTTTCGGAGCGCTAAGGATATAAGAAGCTAATTATACTCTTTTTTCAGGAATCGCATCTTTTCCATGGCGCTAATTTAAAGATTTGTATTTTTTATAGTACATAGTTAGGTACCTACACATATAATAATTAATTTTTCCTATGGGGAAGATTTAACCCGGACATAGTCTAGAGAACGAAAAAAAAAATTGGACAATTTGTAGAGCGCCGTTTATGTGAAAAATCACCTCAAGGGCGCTTTACAATATTTATTTATTTATTTTTAATTCTTAGGATCTATCTAATTTTATTATTTACACTTATACTTATTGATATACAGCATCCCTTCTACAAAAAGTCGCCGACCGCCACCGCTTTTAATATAAATGAAAAATAAAATTTTTAAACTTTCTGTTTGTAAAATGAACAACTGAATTTGTCCAACTATAATAATTTATAATGCAATAAGAAAAGGTTGTAGTAATAAAAAAAGCTCCGAAATTAACTTGTGTAGTAAAAAAGGTAAGAAGATAATTAATTAAATCGATTACTTAAAATTAAGAAAAACTTAAAAATCAATTCACTCCCATGATGTAAATGATAAAAAAATAACTCACTAATCAAAGCAATTCCCTACAATTACTTTTGATAGTCAAACTGCTATTGATTTACTACCAACGAACAATGTCAGTGGGAACTTAACACCACAATCTGTTCGTTCAATCGTCTTATGCGGTAAATATCGACGATTAATTTAGTTTATTTAAGATGTCTACACTTTTCTATATTAACAAAAAACCCATTTTTTGCAGATTTTTGCACCCATGTTCTAAAAATAATTTTGAAAACACAAATAGTATTAATATGTTTAAGAACTGTCTCCTTGTTCTAATTACAATAAATAAATAAAAATATATTTTTTAAATATATATAGAATATAAATAATTTAAATATGAATCGAATTACAGCAATAACTTACTTCTACATTATAAGATATAATATGTAAATATTATTCGAACTACAGCAATAACTTACTTCTACGTTACCTATTTGTTTTGTCTACACCTTAAAGTTTTGTTTTTTATTAAGTTATCACTGACAACACGTGCGAAACCCAAAACACATACTTTTAAATGAAAGTGCATTTGTTGTCAGTCTATAACATTAAACAACCAGTTGTAAATATGTATGTCATTAAGTCAGTAGCTATAAGCCTTAAGCCCGTCTTCCACTGTGAGCGGAGCAGATTTCGTACGGACTCCGCTCGACTAGCATACGTAAACTTGCATACAAGTGCTTCCATCAAGAACGAGGTGGGTGGAGCGGACCAAAGGAGCTAAAATAGGTTCGAAAAAGTTCGCTCCGCTAATGCGAGCGGAGCGGACTCCATTCAAACTACGCTCGACTCGCAACAACTGCATGGCGCTTGAGCTACTCTTCCTTTCCAGCTGCATGGCGCTTTAGCTATTTATCCTTTCCAGCGTCGATATAGTTGTACAGTGCCCTTGAGGTGATTTTTCACAAAACAGCAAGTAAATAAATCGTTAAATAAGTTTGTTAGCAGCGATCTCTCACCAGGGTGATACCGTTACAACCCAACACTCAGCCCCTTCGAGACCCCGATAAAGAGATCCACCTCCTCTACTCAATAGATGATCCTAACCAATGATAATAAAAACACAATGTTGTAAGGAAAAACAATATTTATTGTTTGACAATAATTTAATCAATGGCAAGATTAAACCTTTTATACAACTCTAATTTTGACTAGTTATATTCTGATGTAGTTTGAATTAGTTTTCTAGGGTAAAACAAGTCACGACTTGAAGTAATTGAGGAACAATTTCACACCTTTATTAACAATACACAAACCATTATATACATACTTTAAAACAGTGCATCATTAATACCAGCTATTTAGAAAAATAAATTACTTTTTACTGTTACTGCCTAAAAACAAAACAATGCGTAAAGCTGGTAATTTTTTTTTCCAGAAAACATTTTATCGTTATCTAGCCATAATCTTTTGCACATTCTTTTTTTAAATAATAAATAGTAATATGCGCTATAAATTCAAAACATTTAAAAATAAGTTATGTATTACAATTTCTTTTTTGGTATTATTGGATTTATCTTAGTGTCTAGTATTCAACTCTACTATATATTAATTTAGTTATGGAAGCAATTTCAATCAACATAATATTTAATTATTTAGATTCTCAGTTAGTACCTGAGAAAAATTTGGGCAGGGACCTAAAATACTTTAAATGTACACTAATATGTGCCCTCTACACTAAAATTCTTGAAATTTTTATTCTCAATTATCCATTTTTATTGTCGAGATGTTTGACAATTTGATTGGAGACAACTTTGGTAGCTTCTCCAGCGTTAGGAATGAGAAATCGATCCATGTCTTTAATGACTAAAGTATCCCCGTCCGGCATGCCGTATTTGAATGTGATCAGTTCTGGGTGTCGTTTTTTAGCTGTAATTTTGACAATGGAAGATAGCGGCCGCCTCACAGTTATCTGGGCATAACCTCTTTTACCTTCAACATCTCTTAAAACTATTAAATGGCTATTAGTAATTACTAAATAAGCATCGTAAATGTAACCATTCATCATGACTTCTTGACATTTAAAATAACTGATGATGTTCGATGTTTTCAACCATTCACTCAACTGCACAACTTCTTGCGAATAGTCTTCCTCAGTAAGGGCTTCTTCAAACCCAAGATCTCCATCATTATCTTCATCTATACTAAATACTGGAGCTACATTTCGGTAACGTTTACCGTTTTTATCATTTTTAGATACGTGTCTTTCGATGACAGGTAAACTGGCATTAGGATTGACGATGTAATCAATCAGTTTACCTTTAACTTCTTGGGATTTGGTTCGCATCGCTGCTGAAAGTTTACTGAACAAATCAACAGTGGGAATATTGACTTTTTGGACAGGACGTTCATTTCCTTCAGATTGAGTGTTTGGAGCGCACACTAAACATCTGGATGGATCATGATCTTCCAAGCAATCGACCATATGGTCACCGAAGTAGTCATGTATGGCCGTGTAACCACCGTCCAGCATAGAAACGTGTTTAATGTTTCTCTTTAAGAATGCCGCCACCACCATATGGGCATACATGTCAATTTCAGATCTCCCCGAGCCCAAGAAACACAAGTGCTCCCCCGCAGCCAAGGAGTGTGCAGCCAGCGCTTGTCTCTGGGCACTTAACAGACCTTGAACGGCAGTGGCAAATGCCGACGGCTCTTGCAGCATCAAATTACAATCCAAGTGAAATGCTGTCGAAAGGTGTCCCGCATTATACTGCTCAGCGGGACGACAGTCTACCAAAAAGAAGCGCACCCCTTCGGAGTCGGGGGTTAATTCCATGGTAGCGTTCTCCACTAATTCATTAACAGACACCGGTATACACAGCGCTTGAGATACAAATTTAGATTGAACAACGGGAAGGTTTTCTCCAAAGATAATGGGAATCACGTCTCCTTGGAATGAAGTAGGCGTCTTATGGGCGTAGTACTGCGCGAGGGAACAAAAATCATTCACATCTTCAGATTCTAAAGCACAAGGCATATTAATGAGGAATTCTATAACCACCTCTTTTGTGTCAGCTTTTTTAGATAAAATCTGTTCCCGGGCATTAACTATCATGATTAAAGCGAGAAAGAAAACAAAGAATGGATCGGCTTGCTGGAAGTACAAGTCCCACATGGCTTGGACCACAGGCAAACTGCAAGTTCCGGCAAAAAGGCTTTGGAACCAAACCTTGCAATACTGTTCGGGTGTTATTCTTTTTGTGTCCAAAAATGAACATAATTCAGGATCATGATACTGAAGTAAAAGCCACAAGATATGAAACGGAGTTCCATTCTTACCACAATTCTTTGGAACATAAGTATCGAGTAACTTTTCAAAGAGGTTATATGTGTCGGATAATGGGAGTTTCAGATTCAGTAAAAGCAGCAAGATTTCAATGAATCCATTATTTCTCTCATACTGAATCTTACGGGTCTTACAATAAAATGTAATTATGGATTCTAAATCAGATGTAACAGATACTTTGTCTTCTTCTTCATTTCCCAGCTTTTCTACAAAGGTAGTCACATCTTCTCGGAGAATGTTTTGATTGGGTAAGTCAAATATTTCATCGAAGTTCAGCAGCTGGTTTCCTTTCCCGTGAACGTTGAGGCATACTTGCCAAACATCGGCACGCACGCTTTCTGGAATAGATTTGCCTTTGCATACAGCATATATATCACTTGCGGAGCAATCGTCCAATAGGACAGATTCCAATTCTATAATCCTGAAACAAGTAAAAATAAAATAAATAAAAGCCAAGATTATAGAATACTATATTTACTTAATAAAGTATGCGTAAATGAAGTAACTATATTCCAAGCTCACAAATAAATATTCGAAACAAATAAGATTAGGCTATCTTTATACTCCTAATCAAACAAGGCAAGATTCCCAAGGTTTTGTGATTCATAATAACCCAAAGACATACAAGAAACAGTCCCAAGAACTTCTAATCACATGATTGTATGATATAAAGCATAAATTACATTCATAATTATTGTATTGAGTATTCGATCATTAAAAATAAACAAAATGTCTGTTTCGAGAAATTCTTAGCGAAAATTGTGAAATGGTGCAAGAACAAGATCAACGCATCCAGTTGCACAATATGTGCTGCGGAAAACATTAAAATTTAATTTAATTATTTCAGGAGACAATATATAAATATGATTTCAATTGTTTTATGACCAAACTAGGTATGTTACATGGTACACGGCATAAGAGCGACAGCACCTTAGCATTGAAGTTATAAAATATCTTACCAAGTGTTATCATCGTCAAAAGGCATTGTTATAATTTTTCTTTATAAATTGCATACATACAGATAGAAATGTACATGAAACACAAATAATTTAGAAACGTTATTCTTTATTTTATGTCCAAAATAAAACCATTGTTATCAAAGAATAAATACATCAAACATACGCACATACGTCAAAACCACAAACCACGGACAAAACACTAGCTATAGGCAATTGACTTGTGGCCAATGTTAGTACAGAGTATTAGCACATGGGGGGGGGGGGTGGAGCGGTGATTGACTAGAAAGTCGTGACGTAGATAGAAGTCCATTTTCTATTAGCAGACATGAAATTACGAAATACAAGTGGCGTCTAGCGACTCTGAATGCATTTGCAATGATTTATTTAAATAACGTAGGTAAAATTATACTAATTATTATATGAAAACTTAAAACTAAGGTTTAGAATAAAAGGGAAAGTCCCAGGAATATTTGCCGTGTTACTTAAGCATTAATAAATAAATTAAACAAATTAACAAATGAAATGTTGTATTTAGGGAATTCAATTATTAAGTATTTGGAAAATTTTTAGAAAACATCAACAGTTTTTTCGTGTTTATTGAAAATAAGCAGTAGGAATTAACCCTTAACAAGGGCGGATTTAAGGGGGGGGCACGTGCCCCCCTCAGACTGTATTTTTGTGTATTGTGGAGATTCTATCACAGTAGTTTAGAAGCGGGAGGTGCCCGGCACCACTTCAGGCCGCCGCGCAGAAAAGTCTTACAGTGGACTGCGCTGTAAACCGTTATCTTACTTTCGGTCTTTACTTTTCTGTGCGGCGGCCTGAAGTGGCGCGGGGCACGTCCCGCTCCGAACTCTGTGTGTAAAGGGTACTAATGTTGTAGGGGGACGTGGGTGGAGGGGGACGTGGGTGGAGGGGGACGATATACTCGAATTGATTAGGTCAGGGGTGAAATTTTGAAAGGACAATTGAACAAATGTGATTGAGGTCCTCTTCACCAAGACGACATTTACACATGGCAGAATTCTTAACTTGAAATTTTGTCAGGTGAATATTGTGGCAGCAATGCCCTATCCGCTTGCGGCAAATGGAGGTGTTGAAAATTTGTCACCAATAAGACAAAGTAACCCTCATCGATGCGTTTTTAAATAACTTGTAGTGGTTTCTGATGGGGCGAGTGTGGTGGAAGGACTAATTGGACTAATTGGGTGAATTGAAGTCGAGGAAGAAGTGGACGGAGATGGAATTACATCCTGTTGTTCAGGTAAAACAGAAGAATTGTTTTGAAGGGAGTCATTTTTTTTTTGAGTGGAAGGTATTTTGCGATGCATCTGTTCAAAATCTGTTGTACAGGTATGAGCTGATTTAGCGATTTTCCTTTTTTTAGATGTAATCAATACGAAGTCGGAAGCTTCCGGAATATTAACCGCGATCATTTTTTTCGTAACACCCGAGGATTCAGATAGTAAACCATCATCTGGGGGGTCAGGAGGTTTTTCTTGATCCATTTTCTAAAAAATTTAAATGATGCTAACCAAAAAAAAAAAAACTTACCTGAATTGCTTCGAGAAACTAATTATACAACACTTACTTACTGTAAAAATCAAATATACAAGTTAAAACTATATTACACCAATTTACAATACTATTTTATTTATTGTTGTTATACGCCCATATGGGCTTTTACATAGATTATACAATAATATTTAAGATATCGAGGATTGTACATAAATAGAATTTAAATCAAAAGTTATAAAAATGAAAACATTTAAAAAATATAAAGGTAGTTTTTGAAGATTATAGCGTAAAACCGTGAAATATTTGAAACAATATAACATTTGACAATAACATAGAATAAAATACAATATAAAACATTACAATAACACATCAAATCGTTAAATATATTACACCCACGTTACAATAATTTGTAGGATTCCACAAAGTGTTGGTTTAAAATGCATTTTAGATTATAAAGGGAATCAGCGAATATATCTACAATATCACCAAACTTGTTGCCTAAATCATGCATCCTATTGGTAAGTGAGTGTGATTGATAGTTGGTTGTGTATGTGTTGCAAAAGAATGTAATATAATATAATATAAAGCTATTATCTGTTAAAAATGATTCATTTTGTAAAGAGGAGTGAAATGACACTGGCACAGTTGACGGTAGCCTTTGTTTTCCAAATGTATAGCCATTTTTGAATCCCTCAAATACATTGACGATGATCACATAGGAAACTTCTTAATTCTCTCCGATTCCCTAAGTGCACTTCAAAAATTAAACTCTTCACCCTTCCATTACCCAGAAGACGATCTTTGTGTTGGAATCCGCACCTTAATTCATAAATTAACCGACTCTGGCAAAGAAACCGTGTTGGCTTGGATACCTAGTCACTGCGGTATCCCTGGAAATGAAAAGGCCGATTCATTGGCGAAAGATGCTATTATTTCCGGTGATATTTTATATAAATTTTTAAACCCCGATGACGTTCTCATAAAATTAAAAGAAAACATGATTTCCACATGGCAAAATCATTGGGTTGAATCTAGTAAAACAAAAGGGTACAACTTTTTCACAATACAGCCAACGATTCCTTCAAAACCGTGGTTTTCTAGACTCTCTTTAAACAAATTCTCTACATCCTCCATTTGCCGCATGCAGATAGGGCATTGCTGCCACAATGTTCACCTGACAAAAATTCATGTTAAGAATTCTGCGATGTGTGAATGTCGTCTTGGTGAAGAGGACCTCAATCATATTTTTTTCAGTTGCCCTTTAAATTGAAAAAAAAATTAACTCTATGCAGATGATACAGTGATTCTTTATCACAATAATGATTTAAACGAACTTGAAAAGGAAATGGAAAGGGATATAGCTTGCCTGGCAAACTGGCTGCGACTAAACAAACTTAGCCTAAACATAAAAAAAACACGTATAACACGTAAAACATGTAAGTCTTAATATAAGTCTTGATAATAACCGCCTTGAAAGGGCTGATGTTACAAAATATCTTGGCCTTTTCATTGATTCACAACTCACATGGAATCACCAATTTAAACATGTTCTATCCAAAATTACTCCTATAACTGGTGTTTTATATAGACTTCGCGGGTTACTTCCTCCCTCTCTATTAAAATCGATTTACCATGCTATGATTCACTCACATCTAATATATCTCGCCGGAATCTGGGGATTTGCTACAAAAAAAATGATTTCAGAAGTCTAAGTCGTCCAAAATAGAGCCCTGCGAAATATTTTCAGTCTACCTTGGGACACACATGTCAAAGACATCTACAGAAACACCCAAATACTTCCTTTTAATACCATTCTCACTTTTGAAATAACTAAAACTATATTACAAGTAATTCAACACTCGGCACATTCCAACACTACACTATTACAATTGCGACGTACACCAACACAACACAAGAAATCACAACAAACTTCATATACCAAAAATCAAATCAACAAAATATGGACTAAGATCCCTAGAATACATAGCTCACACAAAATATAATCAACTACCCAACGAGATCAAACGTGCAAGTCAATGTAAAAAGACCCAAACTAACATGCTCAAACTTCATCTTATTAATGACTATCTGAAATAATAATGTTGTGTATGTCCCCATCATATGTCCATTTAATACATACAGCTATATGTTTCATGTAATGCGTATCATTCCCGCAATGAGTTTATTAACTCCTGGGAGTACAATGCTTTATATAATATACTATATTCTGTATTGTATACTTTTGATAAATAAAAAAAAAATAAATAAAAAATAATAAATAATTCATACAAAAATTTCATCCCTCACCTAATCAGTTCAGGCATATTGCCCCCCTATAACATTGCATGTCTGTTATCTTCTGTAAATAAACGCGTTTATAAAGTCTTGGCTAATTTCCTGAAAATTAACAGCATCAATTTGTAACTGTAAGTTTAGTTCCATATATTTATTTATTCAATTTTTTATCCATAATAAATTATATCAACATATCAATTTCCTGTTGCTTCCACTTGTTAAATATAATTATAATCATCTCGTATTGTAAGAATTTAGCGTATTATTATTATTTGTATAGTATTATTATATAATGTAGATAGGTTCTTGTTATTGAAACTAAATTTGTAAATATTAACCCAAAATTACAATCACAAAATTACACTCATAAAATCATTCACTTGACACTGGCCAGAACACTCCATTGGGGTGAAAAGCCATGAAAAAAAAAAAAAAAAAATAACTTGTACTTGACGGTGTGTCGGTATCCCCTTTGTTGCTTTTAAAAAGGAGAGTAAAGCACACATCGTTAAAAATGAATCTATCGGTCTGCAGACTCCTCTGGAGCTTTAAACTTTTTTATAAACACACTCATTTTGCTTGCTAAAATTAGGGTTACATTTTCCAGTCGCGCCAGCGATGATGCGAAAGTCAGGAATTTTGTAAGAATGTGGTTGTGTTTTGTGTTCGTTGTTGAGTTGTGTTTATGCTCATTATTTGTCGTGTGAATTAGTTCAATTGAATATAGTGAAACAAATTATAACGGACTTTATTAACATTTCGCCCATTTCTTTATAATCTTGTACATAATAAAAATTAAAGTTCGTTTTATTTGTGTTTTCGTATTTGCTTTGTTGAGGATATTATGTGTGGACTTATTTTTGTAGCATGAAGCAATACAGCTACATAATGGTTAACATGATTAGTGAACATTGATGTGTAAATTTTTAAAGAAATCCCTTATATCTTCACTTAAAATGTAGAATAATGGCATATTATTTTACGACTCTGAAGTTTATGTAAGTAAAATGTCAAATAAAACAAACTGTTTCAAATAAAACAAAACGTTTACAAGCGTGCAAGATAATAATTTATTATTGTATGCTACGCTCGTTCAACAAGTAATAACGCCTTTACCAGCTGAAATGACTTAAATGAATTGTTTGTGGACTGAACGCATATCGTATTCCAGTTCATTATTTAATTCCCATTTCTAAAAGGGTGTTATGACTTCTCTACGTTTCTAACAGTTGGCCAGAATCTGTCAATCTCGATTGAATTACTGGTACAATGTACAGCAAGTTGAAATAAAAATTGAAGAAAGTTCTGTAAAAAAGTGTTGCGTATTCATGTAACGACGATTTGTTAAAAATTACATAGTTGAGTATTTTTATGTTTCTCCTAAAAGTAGTGAGCCAAAACTCTTGTCCATTTTGCCAAGGATTATGTCAAACAAGATGAAGATAGTAGTAGATATAGCAAAAAAAGCCTTTGAACGTATAATAATTTTGATCACAATATGAAAGAAAGAACTATAAAGATTATTAATCTAAAAAGATTGTGAATGAAAAATCAACTTAATTTATTTTTATTTTTAGAATGATGGCATGGTAGATCTGCGTTCTAAAAAGAGCCTTCCATCTGGCTCTGCAGCAGAAGACAGTGCGATGTTTGTTTTAGACTTGCACAAACGGAGACTTATGAAAGATGCCTTCTACAGAAGCAATTCAAGTTTGGAGCTGGTAAATACCGAACACCAATACACGTCCGGCCTGCACACCAGGAGAGAATATGGAAGTCACGGCTCTATCGACGTCATAGGCAGCCCCACGTCCACTGGAGAGAGTTTCTTTGCCATGCTACAAGATTTCCATCCTTCAGGAATACCTGTGGACCAGCGCTCTCCTGGCCCCTCGGAGTACCTGCGTGGGAAGATGGACCCCCTCGCGGAGAACTCCAATAATGCAATTTCTATGGACTGCGAAGATGGAATTAGTAATAAAAATATGGTGGGAGGTTCCAGCCCTAAATTAAAGCTGAAGTTCCACAAATTCTGGGGAAGCAGCGCCGGCAGCGGTGTGGGTAAACTACCACGACACCAGGTTCCTCTGGATGATAGTGTTCTGAATTCCTCCTCCAACAATAGCTGCTATTCAAGTATGACCTCTACATGTACTGATGTTGAGGAACAACAGAAAAGGAAAGGGTTTGCCCACTATGACTGCCAGTCACTCACTGCCAACCTGGGCTACGCAGCTAAATTAAGAGGTATTCTGTTGGGACGAAGACGGAATACAACCACTGGTGCCTCGGCAGCTTCCATGGTGACTCCTCGGGCCGTGGAGTTGGATGGGGAGACTGAAGATGATGTGGGAGACGGTCAAACCAATGATTTGATTGAGAGTTGTCCCTTTTTTCGCAACGAAGTTGGTGGTAAGTATTTTATTTTATTTATTTATTGAAACAAAAATACATATACATTATAAAAAATACTTTGACTGTCCAACTAGGAGATTTCCCGTTTTAGGACAGTCAGTATGTTTTGTTTTTTTTTTTGGCTGAAGATTTTTAATGGCTGAAGAATCGACGTAATAGATATTTTCTTCCTTAACCCTTTCCGACTGGCTTCATACGATTGTGAGTTTGTCTTTAAAAAAATCTTGACAGCAAATAAATCTGTTTTTGGGAACCACACCGGTGTCGATTGAACGTGCGGGTACTGCGTATGCAGGGTACCTTCGCGCGCTTGTGTTTCAACCAGTAAGTCGCTAAGCCCCACGGAATCATAATTAAGAGCTTTACTGGTAAGGCCCATCAAAATTCGGACATTTTTCGACGGTCGGAAAGGGTCAATATGAGGATATCTTGATCAAAACCATTCCATATGATCGTCTACAGGTTTTCAAATTTGTAATTTTTTCTTTTTTTTTTTTGCTGTTGTATGGAAACGTTATTTCAGTTTTCAAAATTAATATGTAATTAATATTAATTAATAATGAAAAATATTTTAAAATTCTTATTATTATAAAAATTATTTATTTATTTCAGGTGAGGAAGAACGCAATATGAGTCTTAGTTGGAAGACGGGACATTCTAAAAAGCCTGAAAATTTGAATGCGATAATCAATTTGTGTATGCATCAACCCAGTGTTGCCTATGGGCTATCTATACTAGAATTTCCTGCTGGCAAGTCCCACTGGAGGCAATCTTGCTATCTTTCACGCCAATCTCCACACACGTCGAGACCTATAGAATGTCAAGACCAAGGGGCTCTGTACTACAGAAAATACTTCTACCAACAAGGTAAACTTTAATTATTATAATACTAAACATTTGCTAAGAGAGCTGCGTGAATATGGAACAATTATGCCTCAACCCCAACAGTTTCCTGCCAAAACACGGTTCCACCAATAAGGAACTCCAGTGAAAAATATTATGGCTTTAAAAAAATATGTTCCATATAGACCAATATTCGCTAATTCTAAAGTCCATTTTAAAACGTGTCATCAAAACACCCTGTCAAGTTGGTATTGCTGGATTTTGGCGGCGTGACGTCACCGCGTCCGCTTCACCTGGGTCAAAGTTGTATAGAAATCAATAGAAATGTAAGGCGCAAGCCGTTCGACATTCCGTGTTATTGGTTTATAGAGATTTGAACATATAATAGTTTTTGTTTTTATTGAAACATTATTTAGGCCTAAATAATTCAGTATCAAAAATAAAGTATCTCTATTAGATTACCTATATTATTAAAAATATTCAAAAACTCTAACTGTACAAAAAACTATCATAATGCCCAGTAAAACGCTCCAATGCTGAAATTCAAAATGGTGGGAGTCGAACAGCTGATTCCAGTTCCCTACAAAATTCATGCTTCGATTTCCTTAATATTGATTTCGATTCGTAAAGCTAAAAAAATAATAATTTCAAACAATTTTTATACCACTCTCCCGTAATAATATTGAAAAATATAATAATATAATATAATAAATAAATAATTACACCTAAATAACGTTTTACTTATTGAATAGTTACTTCTTCCATACAAAATGACAACATCTGTTGAAAATAACTAAAACTTTTGGGCAGATGACGTCACGGTGGTTTTCGGGGGATCTTGAAAAATTAAAACCTTGACATTTATTTTAACTATTAAAAATAACTATAAAAATAAAAATAAATATGCGTTTATTTATGTTAGAATGTCATTATTCATTTAAAAAAATTAAAAAAATTGGACTGGAGTTCTCTATTGTCATAATTTGAAAAATATATTTCCTCTCTGGTTCAATTGAAAATTGGATATTTTTCTCTGTTCATTCCCAACTTAAAATACGCGTTCCTAACTCGTAGAAAGGAGCTGTTATATTAATATACTTTTATGTACTTTAAATCTGTACAAATGCAGGAAATGCGAATTTACTATAGAATGACTGGGTGGTCTGCCCTAGCACTTACATAAAGTAAAGCAGTGGTTCCCTTCCTTTTTCTGACGCGGGACCACTATTGTATTTATTTTTTTGACTGGGACCGATAAACTGAATGTTGTCACAATTACATTTACCGCAATGGAGGGGGAGAAGTTTGAAATCTTTCGCGGACCTTATTCTAGCTCTTGCGGACCACTGTCGGTTGGGAAACCCACCCTGAAGTAAATGGAACAATGTACAAAGGGTAGGGCCTCAGCACGGGTAAGTCACCCAGTGAGGCCAACATTTTTGGATTGTACTATGAAATGTAAAATGTTGTATCAAATAAAAAATAAAAAGTTTTATAGCTGACCAGCTTTTTGCCTGTTGCAGGCAACTAATTGGTAAAAGTAGTAAGTGATTTGATGTTTGAATTTGGATGAAGCAAGGAGTGTGTGCCTACTTTTAAATACATGATTTGATGTAAGTATGTGGAAGAGGGAGGTGAAAAGTTCTACTTTTAAATAAATTAATTGATGTGTGTACATGGATGAAGTAAGGAGTGTGCGTCTACACTTAAAGCTATACGGTGTTTGAATGTGGATGAAGCAAGGAGCGTATACCTACTTTTATGTTTATTTATCTGCTTTTTTTTCATGTGGAAGAAGCAAGGATGTGTGCCTATACACTTTTAGCTTTTTGCCCATTGCAGGCAACTTTTTTTTTTTTACATTAGCTCCACACAGAAGGCCCTGAGGAAAACGATTCCTCTCAGGGCCTATGTCATCTTTGGGGATGCTGTGTGGAGGGTCTTTTTATGAAAGGAAGGAGAGGAAGTTCTGCGAAGGAGAAGGGTATTAGGAATGGGCAGGAATCTGAGGGTCAGTGTATCCAGGAGTGACGGATGTATGAATCCATCCCTCCGCGGTGTTTCGAGAGAGTACGGTTTGAGAAGTCGAAAGTGACTCCCTCAACTATTCTCTCCCGATCCGGCCTGCCATGTAGCTGGTAGGCAGACGCATCTGGTGCCAGGGATAAAAAAATTGCCGACCTATAAAATTGTTTTTGGTGTAGAAGATACATGGTTTTGTGGACGAGTACAAATTTCTCCCGTCAGGGTGCAAAGGGTTAATTTGAATTTCAGTATTTGAAATTTTTTGATATTTTATTTTTTTTGAATTATAAATTTTTGAACTTTAGACTCATAAAAGAGCCCAAAGAGTTCACCACTCAATTTTATGTACCCGCCACCTTAGGCATAGGCACGGTGGGGCAAAGTAAGACGTTTGCCCCACCGTGGCTGGCCGAGGCATGACCTCTGGGATTGTCGATCAAGTCGCGTTTTCAAATTTACAGCACTTCATAGGATGGTTTTTCTTTCTCCCGTTTATATTCTTTGTATTCATAGAGCCTAAAGCATGAATATATTGCAGAAGCCTACTTTTTTCGATACCTACTCTAATTTTTATTATTTGAACTAACTAACTAACTAACCATCACGCCGTTTCCCCGCAGGGGTAGGCAGAGAGGACGGACCGCCAAACAACTCGATCTTGGCACACACTCCTTGCTTCGTTCACATTCATACATCGTCTCATACATGCTCTTCTGTTATTCTGACTCTTGACATCGCCCGACTCAAGTATCTGATTCACTTGGTCGTGCCATGTCTTCCTCGGGCGTCCCCGACTTCGTCTACCATTCACATTTGCGTCATATATTCTCCTTACACTCCTTTCCTCATTCATTCGCTCTACATGCCCAAACCATCTGAGCGTCCCTTTCTTAATCTTATTCATTACGCTTACATCAGCCTTGCATTCTTTGCGGATCTCCACATTTCTCACACGATCATACATGGTTTTACCACACATACGTCTCAGGGATCTCATTTCTACAACATTCAGGTGGTACGCGTCGGGCTCTCGGAGCAGCCTGACGTATTTCTTGGTCGGTCTCATTATTCTTAAATAAAAAGAGTGATAGTTCACGTTTTTAGCCCTTAAAAGTGTCAAATAATGTTCATTACTATGTGAAAATTTCAAAAGTGCACTCAAAATAATTTTACAGTGAGTAGTGTGGACATAAAACTACTTTTAGAACGTGTTATCAAAATATTATCGTGAACCGTTGGATAGTGTAAAGAAAGTATTCAAAATCCGAGACTGGCAGTGAACATTCACCAGATGTGGTCATCTTTCGGCCCTTAGGTGCCCTTCCCGTGCCCCTTGCCCACCCGCACCGACATTTCAACCCCCGCCGCCACCGCTACGCCCGCAGTCGCCGGTGCCGCTATTCATGACTGTGAGCCATATGACCTGTCCGGTACATCGGCCACTGAGGCGGCCTTTCCCAGACGCACGAGAAGAAGATCAACACTGATCACCCCTGCATCCCTAGCTGCCCCCGCTGTCTACTGCCCGCGCCCGCCCCCCCGCTCCATAGCACAAGGACTAGGATGACATCGAACCGAACCCGCGCCTTTTGGTTTCTACCAATACAATACATAGGGAGTGAATAATGGTTAAAGACAATATCCAAGCGGAAGTGTTTTAGAACAATAAATAATTGACAATAATAAAGCGGAAGTGTTTTAGAACAATAAATAATTAACAATAATAAACACTTACAGTGAAAATTTACATGTTTATATATATTTTTTTGTTTTGTTTAGTGTTAATGTCATGTAATTGTTTATGGATTGCAGGTTATTTAGTTTTTGTGTATGTGTGAGTTAGATTAAGTTAGATTAAGTAAGATTAAGTTGGATTAAGTTAGATTAAGGAACATTAAGTTACGTAGAGTAAGCTAGATTAAGGATGTTAAATTAGTTTGTTTTAGTGGTCCGTGGAAGGGAATGGCCGACACAGGTGTCGATGAGACTCGCTATCCATCACATCGCCAACCCTTCGGTGGCGCAAAGAGGAGGACGGAACGAGAGCAATTATTATTTGCCCCACCCTAAATCAAAACCTGGCTACGCCTATGCCTGCCACTGAGCCACTTCAGTCCCCCGGGTCAAATAATAACATAATATTTGTATAGCGCAGTTTTGTGTTATTTCACTTAAAGTGCACTTAACTATAATAAACTTTAAAATAATCCTGCAGTGCTCCATATGAATCCTTACAAAATAAAATGAAACAAAGAATATCGTCCCTTAGCTTACAACACCGCTCAAGTCGAAAATTGGCAGTTTTCACATTTTAATGCCTTTAGATGGAGCTGCTCATTGCGCGTCTAACCATTGGTCACATGATATATATTTCAGTCAATCAGAAGCCTTAATTCGAAAAGTAGTGACAGCGCGCAAGTCGGTTGGCCTCTCAACACCGCACAGCTTTTTTCGTTTCCTGTAAAGTTAGTAAAAGTGACTTACGCGGTGTTGTAAGCTAAGGGACGATATACAGTATTTAGAAAGCAATGCCAGGAGAACAAAATTTCACAATAACTGTGCTGTGATGGTGATAGCACAGGACAATAATAATAGACAATAACATGGAAAACAAGATCTGTAAAACTAAAATGTAATACAAAACAAGAGGCAGTTTACGTTCAGAAGTAAGAAACATTCTGAGTGGACAAAACATAAAAGTACAATAAGGAGGGAACTGAAACCAAATAATTATCGGAAACTTGAGAACTTAGCTTATTAGAGTTTATTGAAGTTAAGATTCATGAATAAATTTGTTTTTAAAGCCCGTTTAAATTCAGCCAAATTTTGGATATTTACTAAGAGCTGAGGGAATTTTATTCCAAATGAGCGGGCCAGTTACATGACAAGAGCGATCATAGTAAACGGCTTGATTTGACCTAGAAAGTTCGATTAAACGATTTGTAACATCTAGATCTTTCGCTTAAGTTTTGTCAGACACATAGTTAACAATAATAACGTTACATTTGTATAGCAAGTGCGCAATTCCGATATATAGGCTGAAGCCATTCCTTGCAATGCTTTGAAGATCATTAAGGGGGCAGCCCACTGTGCACGGGCGGTAAAAGGGTTTATTTTTCGTAATTATTTTCAAGCAAACGATGAATGGAATTTTTTTTATTTAACTCATAGTCAATATATACATATATAAGAGTGTATACAAATTTTTGTACACGAATCTAAAGTATGGTTTGCGGTGTACGCCGCTTTCAACAGGACACTTGCTTTTCGGTGGTTGACAGGATTAAGCCATACGGTCGATCAGAAAAATAAAATAAAAATATATTTGGACACTAGACATATAGGTTTGTGGCGCCACATAGGGAAATTTTGATATCTAGAAAGAAAAAAAATGGCAGACCAGCGAATTTTATTTCCGGTTTTTTTTTTTTAAATTTTCATCATTCATAAAAAAAAAATAAAAGAAGGCCCTTTATAAAAAAATCCCTAAGTGGTGCCATAGATACTGGATTTTCAAACAGTTAAAGACTTAGTGCATTTAAATTGAATGTATATATTTTTTTAGTTTGCTGTTAACCAGGTTGAAAAAAGTAGTTTCGAGAAAAACGCGTTCAAAGTTTTGCTGAAGGATTCTGCAACATACAAACTGTTTCAAACGGTTTCACATAAAATGCTGTATCTCTGTCAATTTTATGAATCTCTTTAAAATTTTTAACAAATGCATCTGAAAATGAAATAAAAAAAATGACAAAAAAAAATTTACAGGGGAAAAGCAGATCTTGAACTCTATTCTTTCAGGGCATTGAAGCCAATGAAGGCAATCTCTTAGAATCCGGAACATAGTTCCGATATATAGGCTGGAGCCATTCTTGCAATGCTTTGAAGGTTATTAAGCAGATTTTGAACTCTTGTTTTTTCAAGGTATCGAAGCCAATGAAGGCGATCCCGAGTTATACAATGACACTTAGATTCACTAAAAATCATTCTGGCCGCAACATTGAATGGTTTCTTAGACAGGCCAGCATATGCTTTATTACAATAGTCCACATGGGAGACAACAAACGAATTTATGAGTGACTTTGCTCCATCGGAGGGAAGGCATCTCCTGATTGATTTTATCTGCCTTAGATGGAAAAAGCCAGAACTCACAGCTTTTGAAATTTGAGATGAGCAACACTGTTGTCTATAGTGAAACCCAGAAATTTTATTTCTGTAGTAAGGATTATATCTGTATCCTGAATATGGATTGGACTGGAGTTGAAGAGGGCTTGCCTTCCAGGAGAAGCTATCCAAATAAATTCAGTCTTTGTCGGATTAAGTTAGAGTTTATTGACAGACATCCAACTTGAGACTGCGTTAAAGCGCTCAGTATGAGCCTTAACTCACAAAAAAGGGCCCAGAAGCCTTTCGCTCAATTTATTGCTGAGCACTCGGGTTGTATAGGTTGAGACTCTTAGTTTGATACCCATCTTGGGTACTTTACGGTTCCACTAATTAAATATTTAAAGAATAATGGTTAGTATCTACAGCATCTACAGCAGTAGTTATTAATAACAAGTACAGTAGAATCCCTTTAATTCGAAATCCACGGGACATCAAAAATAAAATTCTTAAAAAATCACCGAAAATTGAGTTACGTATACCAGTGTAAATCGAATTTTCACAGGCGTTTACCGCCACGGTCAGCCATATATTCGAAGAAAATTCATAAAATACGACACTTTCCGCGTAAATCAATTTTCACAGCCGATTACCGTCGTGGCCGTCCCTTTAACCTCATAAAAATGTGATATATTTCCGCGTAATTCGAAATTTCGCAGCCGATTTCCGTCGCAGCCTACCCTTCCAATTCCAATATTCGAACTAAATTTAAAAAATATGATGTTTTTCCACGTAAATCGAAATTTCGCGGCCGAATCTCGTTTCGGTCAGCCCTCTAAATTCAAATACCTACTCAAAACAAATTCGTAAGAATATCGTATAATTTCTGCAAAAATCAAATTTTCATAGCTGATTACCGCCGCGGCGGGCTCTTCAAAATAAGGATAATCTAAGTAAATTCATAAAAATACAATATATTTCCGCGTAAATCGAAATTTCGTGGCCGAACCCCGTCGCGGCCGGCTCTCTAAATTCAGATACCTATTCGAAATAAATTCATAAAAATACAATTTTTCCACGTAAATCGAAATTTCGTGGCAGATTTCCATCGCAGCCGGCCATTCTAATTCAGATATCGAAGTAAATCATAAAAATACCGATAATTTACGCATTCAGTTTTGAGCAGTTCCAGTTTTCACCTTTATAGTCGTTGCAATAATAATTCTTACGGTTGTTTAAACTTAACGGGAGAGTGGTAGTTTTCCGCATCCAGACCTGCCAAAAAAACGACTATCGACTATTAAAATATATATTATACTCCAGAAACGACATTAGATTGTAGTGAATTTAGGCTCATCAAGAACAGGTTTTAGATTTTTTTTTTTTTTACAGTTAATACCGCACAAGAGTCCCAACTGCTCCCGTCTGGAGCCAGTGAGACTATGGCATCCCCAATCGGGGTATGTTGTGAGGCTGAAGGTAGTGGGGAGGGGAAGGAGATAGGGAAGAGGAAGGTGGAGGAGGTACCTGGCTATTCAGATCTGGTCACTAAACACGGCTAAAGCCATTTCAAGCAAGATACGACACTTGAAGCAGCTTAGACTCTCAAAACAAACTCTCAAACTTTTAGATTCCAAAAACTGCAATGTGGGCTTCAAATTGGTTGTGTGCGAATGTACCCGGCGGAAACAATACGCTGTGGGCTGTTGCTCAAGAGTGTTGCAGACAACGGGTCATGCGCTATTTCCTGCATCTCGAGGCTGTCGCTGGGGAAGGGGGAAACCACTTAAACAAACGCCCTTTCATTCGCCCTTGCGTGAATTTTGCATATATCATACGTGATCCTTGATCCCATAACCAAATAATTTAATGACTTATCCCCTATTGTATAGAGACTTTTTTGAGCCTGTAAATGTGATGGAATTCTGGGAATAACAGTGCTTTTGGTTGTTTTAATTTAATTCATTTGTTATTTATCGAGCATCATCTAAAAACCATGTATATACTCTTAATTTACTTACAATATTATATTTTACTTAAATTAAAAGGCTGTGCTCCATAGTGGCCGTAAATAAAATATTCCGCAAGAATGGAATAGGAGTGGTGATGTATGGAAAATTTATTTACTTATTCTTTTTTTAGTGCAACATGTACATTACATGTACATTATTTATGAAATGTTTTGACTGCCCAACTAGGAGGATCCCCGTGTTAGGACAGTCAAATTAGGATCAGTATGAACAATATGGAACATATTTTAACAAACAATAAGAAAATGGAGAAAATGAAAAAAAAAGAATTAAAAAAAACATAAAAAAATAATAACTGTTGATTTTAAGCGTACTTACTTATTAAAAAAGATAAAATAGAATAATACAAATATATTTAATTTAAATTATCCCCACTCTTCTCTTAACCCCTGACGAGCCAGGAAAAAACGAAAAAACGTCAACTTTAACGTATTATTTTGCAGGTTAATTTTATGCCATCTAATGTAATTTTTACTGAAACACATTCCTTGAATACTAAACTATACATAAGAACAATATTACTTGCGTTTATTCAATGAATTTATACTTTTTACTACGTTTCAAATAACACGGAAAAAACGAAAAAATTTCGCGATGTTTTGACTTTTACGTAATATTTTGCAGGTTAATTTTTATGCTATCTTATGTAATCTTTACTGAAACACATTCCTTGAATACTAAACTATACATAAGAACAATATTACTTGCGTTTATTCGATGAATTTATACGTTTTACGATCATTTCGTCGCCCGCGACGCGAGACTTCACAGCCGCCATTTTGTCCAGCCGGGCGACGCGCAGCCTCGCAGGCCGTGTCATAAACAATCTCAAAGAAATTATATCGCTGCTCTAGGTGGGTTCATGGTATCTTATACCTTATGAACAAGAATGCCCCAAGCGATTCTGACCTTCTTCTTCACACGTTTTCTTTATACATAAGGGTTAAAATCGCATAACAAAATTATTTTTTAGTGATTATTTTGGTTTGCGTCGATTGATCACCGGTGATCGAACGGCATGAGACGAGTTAAGAACACCTTAACTCAGTGAATGTGATATAATAAAATCACCCTTAGTTATACAATTTTACGATGTTACTAAGTGATTAGGTAGGTACTACGTGTTAAGATCCCTGAGGTCTTGTAAACTCAACCTTTTCTGTAATACTTTTTTATGCTCTTGGACAGTGATATTACATAAAATTCAAATGTTATGCTGTGCTGTAGATGTGGCTTTTAGCTATTTGATTTATCTAATGGCATTGCAATATCATCCAATCCAGCTGAAATAAAAATTACACAATGCTTTTAGGGTGGGCGTACGCTGAGACATCGGTCGCGCAGCATGTTCAGTGCAGTTGTGGAATGTATGAGAAACATAGACGTCTCAGCGTATGTCGCTCCATACACTTCCATACAACACAAAAACCTGAACAATCTTGCGCTGAACATTCTGCGCGACCAATGTCTCAGCGTACGCCCACCCTTATCATTGACATTTTTAATCATGACTAATTTTGGGTTTTCCAAAACAATGAATATGTATTTATCTTTTTTTTTTTTTGCAAAAGATTTATGTTTATTTAACACCTTACTATTTCTAAGGGCATCAAAACTGGTTTGAATTGTCGATGACATTATTTAATCCTGATAAATTTTGGGTTTTCTGTAACCTTTCGATTCTATGTACTACCCCAAATAGCATGTTAATGTCGCTCATTTAAAGAGTTGTTATTTATCTGTTCTGTTTATAATAGCCATTAACAATTTTTTTTAGAGCATCAAAACTGGTTTGGAATGGATGAACAACTGGGTCCAATAGCAATATCCATGAAGAAAGAAAAACTAGAAAGTTGTGCAAGTGTGGATCCGGCCATGCACGTCGCCAACAACCTTCTGTGGCAATACCGTCTCATCATTAGAACCTCTGAACTTCTGACGCTCAGGGGATCCATCTTGGAAGACTCTATACCAAATATCAAACCTTCCAATAATAACAAGTCTTACAATGCCAAAGAAGTCCTGGAATATGTCACTCCGGAAATACAATTACCTTGCTTGAGGTGGGTTTTCTGGTTTATCTTATTTTTAAATGTTAATGCCACACAAGAGCCCCAACTCTCTAGAGCCAGTGAGACTGTGGTATTCTCAATTAGGGTATGTTGTGAGGCTGAAAGGCGTGAGGAAGGAAATAAGGTTAGAATGAACCTGGCTGTTCAGTTCCGGTCACCACAGCTCAGCTAAAGCCATTTCAAGCAACGTTTCGATTCTAAATGGGGTCTTTCACCTGTGCGGTGCTGGGAGTACTACCACCTATCTCACTATTACAAAACAATATCTGAGTCTGCCCGCCAGCACGTCTTGTAATAATTATAGCATAGGTATAAGGTACCTTGAATAATTATACAGTTCTACAGTGCCTAGTACTTGTCGTAATGTAAATTGACGCACCTTTTTTTCATGACCCAAGCTCGAAATAGTGATTAAATTTAAGCTATGCAGATATTTAAATAAATGTGTGTGGGAGAAAAATCTGTAAGTTTTTAAATGTAGATCTTTTTTTTTGATCTGAGGAATAATTGTATGATAAAGTTTTTATTATTTGTCTCTTATTATCATAATATTTTTCTTTACATTAACTTTACAAAAGAAACCATGTGAAAATTTGGGATGCTCAGTGGAGGGTCTTTTTGAAGAAGGGAAGGAGAGAAATCTTGAAGAGATTCATGTTGTAGAAGGGAGGAAACACATAGGCTGGCATATCATTCCTCAGTCGAGCTCTTGAACTCCAGAACGAATCGTAGAAACTACCCATCCTAATATGATAAATGTGAACTGTGTACAAATGTTGGGCAAGCATTTGGCGTGTTACCCGACTGCCTCGGTGCCGAAGAGATCAATGAAGCTAGTTCCTCGGAGCATCTTCTATTCAAATACCGATAGAACAAAGACAGCATTCCCACCTGATGCCCGTGCTCTAAAGATTTCAATCCATTTGTTAAGATAGAAAAATCTATCTAACAGAGTCAAGGGTTTTTTCAGGTATTTTGGGGTCAATGAATAATTCATCCTTAACCACAATCCTTGTAATTTTTCTTCTTTTTCAGATTGGGTTTAAATGGAAGTGGTGCGGAAGAGCAACTCCTCAGATTAGACGAGCAATGTGTCACCCGCCACTACAAGGTGGGCATAATGTACTGCCGCCAGGGACAAGCTTCTGAAGAAGACATGTACAACAACCAGGAGGCCGGCCCCGCCTTTGTGGAATTCCTGCAGATGCTCGGCCAAACCGTCCGCTTAAAAGGCTTTGAGAAGTACAAAGCGGGATTAGACAATAAGACAGATTCAACCGGACTGTATTCCGTCTACACCGTTTACCAAGACTACGAAATCATGTTCCACGTCTCCACCATGCTTCCCTATACTCCCAACAACCGCCAACAGCTTCTCAGAAAGAGACACATAGGCAACGATATAGTCACTATTGTATTTCAAGAACCCGGTGCTCAGAAGTTTACACCTAAACACATCAGGTCGCAATTTCAACATGTCTTTATTGTTGTTAAAGTTATAAATCCATGTTCGGATAGCACCCATTATAGTATTGCTGTTTCTCGATCCAAAGAAGTTCCGATCTTTGGGCCGCCTTTAGTCGATGGAGGCCTCTACCCAAAAGGAAAAGGATTCACAGATCTGTTACTAGCAAAGGTTAGCAGCATTCATTTTTGTCAAATTATATATTTTATTTTTTATCTATTAAAATTGTTTGCACGACTAGTTATTAGACCCTAAGAAAAATTCTAAAAATGCATAGTGTTCAGTCGGGTGATTGACCCCCCCAACTTCAACAATGCCAGGAATTATTGGATGTATTCAAAAAGATAAACATATTAATAAACAATTATGTGTATGTACTAAATTTTACAGGTTATAAATGGAGAAAACGCAGCTCATCAATCAACTAAGTTTTCTACAATGGCAACAAGAACTAGACAAGAGTATTTAAAAGATTTAGCCAAGAATTATGTGACTGCAACTCCGCTGGACACAGGACAAAAATTTTGTGAGTAAATTACTTCTTGATGCGTTAACATAGCAAAACTAACAAAAAGGTTGTTGAATTACTCGAAACCTTAAAAAAACGTAATGCAGGAATAACATGTATTTTTCTTATTCTAGCACTATTCTCATCCCTCCTAAAGTCTGGCAGCGGGGGTGGTACGACCGTAGTAAATGGTGTGCGAGCACTGGGCTCGCTACCCGGGGAGGTGAGTGGCGCGCTCGCGTGGCCCGTGATAGTGCAGGACGAGGGCCGGGCTCGCACCCCGACCGAGTGCTTCCTCGGACTGTCGAGAGATACGTTTGTGCTGATTGAAGAAAGTTCCAGGCAGATTGTGTTTGTGGCGCCAACTAAGGCCATTTTAGGTAAATTAAAAAAAATATATATCATTTGGCAAGTAAATATTTTTTGTGAATATGTTTTTAAAAAAAATTTATGTGAATACCGCATAAGAGTCCCAACTGTCCGAAGTCTATGAGACTATGGAAATTCCAATTGGGGTATGTTGTAAGACTGAAGGAAGTGGGGAGGAGAAAGAGATGGGAAGAAGAAGGTGGGAATGTACCGATCTATTTAGATCTGGTCACGAAACATGACTAAAGCCATTTAAAGCATCCTTGCAGTTCTGAATGGTGGTTTTACACCATGGCGATTTTGGGAGTATCTTCCACCATAGAACGAGCCTCAAATATACTGTATATTATGTTGAAATTAATAAATTGCGAAATAACACAAATTAATTAAATAAAATTTTCTTGAGCATGCCAGGATTCGATAACCGTCACTTTCGACCCTTTAACCTCTTAAATGCCAGGGAAGAAACTCGAAAATTTCGCGATTTTTTGACTTTGACGTAATATTTTGCGGATTAATTTCATGCTATCGCATATAATATTTACCGAAACACGTTCCCTTAACAATAAACTATGCTTACAAATAATATTACTTGCGTTTATTTGACAAATTGATAGTTTTATCGATCTTTTCATGACATGCGACGCTCAAAGTTTGACAGCTCAAATTGCGGCAGAAATGTCATTTCGAAAGTCATAGACATGTGCAAAGATGATTATTTGAGAGGCTAGGTGTGTTCCTTATATCTGTTACGTCAAGAACAAGAATGCCCCAAGCGATTCTGACCTTGTCCTTCATACATTTTCTTTATACATAAGGTTTAAAATCGCATCTCAAAATTTTTCTTTTTATTTTTTTATGGCGCGTCCTGGGCGCGCAATCGGCAAACCAGAGGTTAAATTCAGATATTCTAAGTAAATTCGTTAAAATAGACATATTCAAGTGTAAATTGGAATATTGCAGCCGATTACCGGTGGAAGCGGCCTGACAGATTTACAAAATGATGACACTAATTAGGACAATATACAACTGAATACATCGACATTTTGCGGCCACGGCTATTTATCAGTTTCGTATTTATCATAGAGCTGTTTAATTCAGGCCCTATTGCATACTAATATCGCATTGAAACGTGTTCCACTAGCGATAATTGGTGCGCACTGCTTGTAGACTGTTGCAGCAGACTTTCAAATAATAAAAAAAAAAATTATTTCTGGGAACCTTTTCAGGCAAAAATTTCAAAATATTAATTTTTTCGAATTATCAGGGTTTGAATCAACGGGGTTTTACTGTACATGTATATATGTATGTAAACTGGTATTTAAGTTAGAAAGTCAATCAATATTGATAAAAAATTTTAGACTGGAGTTCCTTATTAGAGATTTTTAAATTTTGTTTAGGTTGGCGCTGGTGCATGGGCGGAGCGGGTGTACGAGTGTACCATCACCGGGGAGAGAGCGTGGCCCTGAGGGGGCGAGAAGCCGGGGCTGCAGAGCTGGAGAGGGCACTGGCCTCCGCTGCACCCCACGCGGCCCCCGCCACCCAGCTGCAGCTACGGAGGAACCATGTTGGACAACTTGGTAACAAAATCAATTGCATTTTTAATCACAAATTAGTCGATGAGTTACACGATATTTGGAAGTATATATATATATATAATATTGAGTACCTCGTGTACGGTGACCAGACAACTTAACAATGTGCAACTTCAACCCTACTTTGAAAAGTCATTAATAGTGATGAAAAAAAAAACTTGGTAAATAGGTTGGTACAACTTGGTAAAAACTTGGTACATTAGGTCAGTTTATAGGCTATTTTAAAAAATATATATATTTCATCACTGGTGAAATGGTAAATTGGTGTTGAAATGACACTTTGCTGAGTTGTCATGGAATCTTCGTGTACATCCAATATCTTGTTAATCTGGGAAGAACCAGAGATGTATTTTTTATCAAAATGGGTGTTTAACAGAAGAGCTATTCTCTATCTTTGGTGAGAACGAGATCGTTCTCCCGCGAGATGTCCTGTCAGATTTGTATGATTTTCTACAGCTGTTAAATGAATAAATAATCATGCATACTTGCAGGAATTCATGAACAAAACGACCCAAACTAAAATATGTGACAGCTCACAGCTGAAATTTTGACATCGGCCGATAGAAAAAGCAAACAGCAGCCGTAGAAAATCACACAAATCTGACAGGACATCTCGCGGGAGAACAATCTCTTTCTCACAAAAGATAGAGAATAGCTCTTCAGATCTGGCTCTGAAATCATTTTCAGCAGTTGTCAGTATACATTTTTCAAGTAGACACAGAATTTTCAATTTCAAAATTTAATTACATAATTATTATATATTAGAAATGTTGAATACTATTGATAAAATGTATATTGTTCGTCACCTAGGTTGGACAAGGTTTTAACTGACATTTTTTCAAAAATGACGTTTGAATGCAAAAGCATTTCTTTTGCTCATTTCTATAACCAAAACAATTTTCAGAGCCATTTGTGTTGTATTTCCGTAGATACTTGTATGATGAACTTCTAACATCAAGCTCCAATTATTTTACAAAGTTCTAACATCTTCTAATCTCTGTTTTATTTGTATCTGACATTTGACTGTTGTTACGAGCTGCAGTGTAGTTTGTCACTTTTTATTTTTTTATTTCAGCAGTACTGGGATGATGTGCAATCCAAGATTACATAAACAACTATAATATATTAATACAACACAGAGTAAATTACAAATCTAAAAGAATTATTACGTATTAGGTAGGTACCTAATTAAAACAAAAAATGAAAATAAAATTCCCCACATAAATAACAAAAAAATTAGCATAAAGTTAAAATTAAATTAAACAAAAATTAAACAGAATTAAAAATAAAAATAAAATTTTAGGATCATCCATCAGGAAGGTCGCCTCATCATCTACATCTATCGCTCATTTAATGGGGAACTGAGTCACTCGGATGCAGCCACGTCAATGATGTTGGTTGATTTCCGTGTCCTGTTCCTAGCTAGCTAGTCGGTAGCAAAGTAAGGCTGGGAATGAACATCGTGGAGGTACTGCAGAATCTCAGTAGTTGCATAAGTTGCCTGTATGCATTGTTGTAGCACACCCTCGGCTTGTCCCATTGCGCCGCTGGGTATTGCGTCCACAGTTCAGATGTGTACAGGGCAATGCAGTATGTCTTGAAGAGTAATTTTCTGACATCGTCGCTACAGTGGTAGAACTGCCTTGAGATTATTCCAGCCCGTATGTTAATCACTCTTCTTTGTCGTTCCATATCTTCTATATCCTTCATGTCGTCGGTTAGGATATGTCCCAGATATTTAACCTTTGAGGCCACAATGCAGTTCATTTCCTTTTAGATATTTTTTTTTTTTACAGTATTTACCTATAGATCAATTTCGAAAACATTTTTACATAATATTTATTTATTTATTTATTTTTTTTTTTTTTAATATAGATATATAAGCTTACAGTGGGTTAATATAAATTACATATTGGTTCAGAAATTCTTTAAAATTGCAGTCTCACCAAAGAAGAATCTAGTTCTTGTGCTTGATGAGCGAGTTACACTAATTATGACAGAAATAGAATGACATCATACAATAGGTAAGTATATAAGGGAACAATTGAAACTTCTGGATCATCTATATGTGAAGATGTACATACAATGGGATATAGTTACATACTAAAATATTGTGCACTTTAGAGAAATTAGAAAAATCTAAATTAAATAGAAATAAATATAGATTGCCAATAAATAGAAAGAAAGAGAAATACAGGTAATTATTTAATTAATTATTCCTGATGAAGTGTTGCTTCAGTTTGAGTTTCAGTTTATTGATGTCTTTGATTTTTTTTATTTCAATCGGAAGATTGTTGAAATACTTTATTCCTAAATAGATGTAATTGTTTTGCATTAGTTTGGTATTAAATTTTGGTATTTTGAAGTTGTCTTGATATCTTTTTGATTGGTGGGTTTCAAATTTTTTGATGATATTATCTTTGTAAATTTGGATAATTGCATTTTTCTTGATAATATATATATTGGAGGAATATTTAATGACTCCTTGTTGTGTTTGTAAGCGACGATGACTGACTTTTTAAAATTGTACAACAAGTTATGAGAGTTTGCGGACTTTTTGCATATTTGCACAAGTCGTCTCATCGCTTTAGCCAGCAGCACCAGTCAAAGTTTGCAAAGATGAATTTTCTTAATCTCTTTAAAAAAAATTGATTTTTAGGTAAATATTTTAGTTTATCATAATTTAATGGGAAATATTTAAATAACACGTGGCCCTAACTTGAAAGGCACTGGGGAAATGTAGTTAGAACCTTAAGCAATTAATTATTACGCCCTAGCTTGTTGCATATTTTTCTATCGGCACAAAAATATGGTAAGTAATTCTGAAGTGGTAAGTAATGTTTAAATATTTTTCTATTAAATACGTTCAGCAAAAATATTTTACACAAAATCAGAAATTGGTAAATAGATATTGAGAAATCGTCTTTGAACAAGGTAAATGAAGTTAAAACCCTTTCAACCAAAGTGACGAGTTGTTGTTGAAACTGAAGTTAGTTGTACAGTGACCCTGTAACTAACTTCAGCAACAAGTACTTTTCTATCCACGCAAAAACTAGGAAACATAATCGCCAGACTACAATTTTAATGTGAACACTTCTGTTAAATTTCATACAAAATCAGGAAGGCATTAATATAATAGTGGTGAATCTGATTTGAATTGTTTTATCTTAGGTTTCCACGTACAACCCGACGGAGTGGTGACTCAGGTGGAGACAGGAGGTGGCGCCGCCAGAGCAGGCCTCAGGCAAGGCTGTCGACTAGTGGAGATCTGCACCGTCGCTGTGTGCACCCTCTCACACGATCAGATGGTCGACCTACTCAAGACCTCCGCACCCGTCACCGTCACAGTCATCCCGGCCCTGGGAGGAACCGCCCGCGGGTCTTGCTCAGGGGC
The DNA here is from genome assembly GCA_936435175.1 of Glyphotaelius pellucidus. Classification (NCBI taxonomy): domain Eukaryota; kingdom Metazoa; phylum Arthropoda; class Insecta; order Trichoptera; family Limnephilidae; genus Glyphotaelius; species Glyphotaelius pellucidus. The sequence continues at coordinate 25,215,962 of OW386538.1, read as the reverse complement.
CGAATGTCCCGGGGCCGGGGCAGGAGGTGGGGGCCAACTCCCTGGGCGCCACCGTCGCCGTTACGATCCCAGCTTTTCCCCGCCTCGCAGCGGCACCAGCTCTGGCTACGGTACGGGCAGTTCCAGTAAGAGCTACCCTCCCCCCGAACTCTGGTCACCAGAAACGCACACCGACCAAGAAAAAGAAGATACCAACAAAATATACAACAAACCGATCGAACCAGCCTACTCTTCAATTTCTAGACTCGATACGTTTGAGCCTGCCGTATCAGCTAAAGTAATGCTAGTTAAAAGACACTCGCAAGAAACAATCAGTAGCAACTCTTTGAATGATCATCGAAGTGATAAATCAAACAATCAGCTTCAGGAGCGTGGAAGTGCATCGCCCCGTCGAGGGACCGGAGGTGGATCTCCAGCAAGCGGAGGGGAAGCTAGACTCCGTGCTCCGCGTCCTCAGAGACACAGTGCTGGTCCGAGCAGCAGCTTACAAGAAGATCTGATGCGTCTGATCAACCCCGACTATATGGAGGGGGGAGGTGGCGGAGAGGGGGTGGTGCTACAGGCGCGTCCCGCCACTGTCATCTCCAGCACCTCCAGTGGCGGCTCTCCCGCTCCCGGCCCTCCGCCAGTGCCCCTCCCACTCCCGGATGCCAGAATGATGGACTGGCCTTCTCTGGTTGACACGGCTACGAGAGCCATGCTTCAGGTACATTTTCATATTTATAAATTGAACCAATATTATCCACACTAATTTTAATTTTGTGTACTACATAGTTGTTATTTTGAATTGGTGCAGATATGCGAAGAGCAATACCCATCCCTGGGAGATGCGGAAGGAAGCAGCACGGGGTCCATCGGGCTGGACGGGCTGGGGGGAGACTGTTCATCAGAGGGGCGGGACACGGCAGGGGAAGGCAGAGAAATAGAAATGTCAGCTGACGGAGAGTGCTGCCCGCTGAGGAGGCAGCTGCACCAGGCAGAAGACCGCCTCACCAAGGAGACCAGGGCTAGGAAAGCATTGGAAGAAGAGGTTTGTGATGACTGAACATAGTCCCCAAGCGCAGATCTTTAAACTTACGTACGCTATCTATGATCTTATCATTTCCAAAATTTATATGAAAAATTGACAAATACAGTAGAACCCCGTTAATTCGAAAAACGGCGTAATTCGAAATTTTTGGCGAAAAAAAGTCCCCTGAAATTTTTTTTCATACAAAATGATTTTTTAATTCTAAATTCGTTAACTCGTAATTCGAAATTTATTTCTGCCCGCACACTGAAAATTTGATTGTGTAATTCGAAAAACATTGATTTTTGCATAATAATTTCATAAATCTGATAAATAATTTCATAAATTTCATAAACATAATAATTTCATAAATCTGAATCTGTCAGACGTGGTGGTAAAAACGCCGTAAAATGTCGACTTAGGCGGTTAACATAGTCCTAATTTGTATATTGTAAATCTGAATCGGTTAACACTGCAATGTCGTACTTTTACGAATTTACTTTGAACATATAAATTTAAAGGGCCGGCAGCGACGGGATTCGGCCGCGACTTTCGATTTACGCGACATATAACGTAATTTTATGAATTTTCTTCGAATATCTAAATTTGAAGAGCCGGCCGCGGCAGTAATAAGCCGCAAAAATTTGATTTTCGCGGAAATTTGCAGTATTTTTACGAATTTATTTCGAGTAGGTATTTGTATTTAGAGGGCCAGCCGCAAACTTTCGATTTACGCAAAATATATCGTAATTTTACGAATTTTCTTCAAATATCTAAATTTGAAGAGTCGAATGCGGCGGTAATAAGCCGCAAAAATTTGAATTTTGCGGAAATTTGTGGTATTTTTACGAATTTATTTCGAGTAGGTATCTGAATTTAGAGGGCCGGCCGCGACGGGATTCGGCCGCGAACTTTCGATTTACGCGAAATATATCGTAATTTTACGAATTTTCTTTGAATATCTAAATTTGAAGAGCCGGCTGCATCGGAAATCAGCAACAAAATTTTGATTTACGCGGTAATATATCACATTTTTACGAGTTTAACGGGATGGACGCGAAAATTTAATTTATGTGGAAAATATCGAGTTTTTATGAATTTACTTTGAATATATGGGCGACCGCGGCGGTAAACGGCTGCGAAAATTCGATTTACATGGGAATAAGTCGTATTATTACGAATTTATTCCGAAGAACCTACCCGTATTTGAATTTGCAACCGAGGAACCCAATTTTCGGTGATTTTTTTACGAATTTATTTTTCGTAAAATTTCGAATTACGTGGGAATTCGTTAATTCGAAATTTTATTTTTGATGTCCCGTGGATTTCGAATTAACGGGATTCTACTGTATAATGAAATCTTTCTCAAGGGAAATCAGCATGATTTTTTTTATAAAAAATCAACTGTGTTCATTCTCCTTGAATTCTCACGTAAGGTAGCAAGGCGATTGGATGCGCAGTATCAAACAGGCGTGGACAGAAAGGCATTTGACCGTGTAGATCACGATATACTATTAAAAAAGATCCACGGAACAGGCTTTGACCATCTTTATTAAAAAATTTTGTCACATATTTAAGAAACAGAACAGTATAAATGCATCGGCGGTCATGAGTCAAGTGAATTCACTGCATATTCCGGAATGCCTCAAGGGTCAAACTTGGGACATCTACTATAGTTGACATTGATTGATGATATTCAAGAATGCATCCAAAATGCTACTTGCTTGCTTTTTGCTGATGACCTTAGACTGCTCGGGATGATATGCAACATTCAAAATTGTATTAAATTACAAACAGTTACAAAAATTTTTAAACTTGAAATAAGCTCAGGAATCACTGAAATAACTTAGAGGGTTCATGCTGAAACATCCTGTAAAATAAGAGTTTATTGTTTTTGTTTAGGTAAAACGTCTCCGCCACCACAATCGGCGACTGCGCGAGGAGAGCGTGAGGGCCGTACAGCAGCTGCAAAGATTTACAAATTGGTTCTTCCAAACAGTTGAACGCCAGTGAATAATTACAATTAATTTTCTATCTCATGTCTTTTTGTAAATATTATTTTATTTATACTCTAATTTATAATAGTCATACCACGACGTATTACGCTGGGCAAAAATATTTATTTTAACATTAGGACACCTCTTCTCGATAAAACAATGTTGTTTTTTTTAAATTTTGGGATAATGGTAAAGGGATTGAATTGTTAATATTATTTTAATAAGTGTTTCCATATTTGTCGCAAACTTTCTCTATGGTTCGTTATACATATTGCTTGATTTTCTTCATAATCAAAATTTAAGTGTTTTACTTTAAGTGACTTACAGCATCACAAAAATAATATCTTTAAAAAATATTGTTTTCAGTTGTATTGTAATTAGTATTGAAATTTTTTTAATTATTGAATGATGAAATACACATTTTGCTTTAAGTGCTCTATAGTGATATAATCACCATTTAGGTCACATTGAATCTTGTAAGAATTTTTCTTTATTCGAAGGCAGGTATTAGAAACGTTGGAATCAGCCGTTGGCGTCGATGTAGTTGGATAAGGTGTCGGCCATTATTCTTATGCAATGGTGAAAGTTTTTTTTACAAAAGTTTAATAATAATAGTAATTAAAATGTTTCAATGTCGTATTGTGCCTTTACGATCTTTCTATTTATATTTTGTAAAACCGTAATTTTCTAACAAAACTTTTACAGAGTGCAAAAAGATAGCACCGCAGATATTTTATATCTCAAAGGCCAAAACAATAAATGCTGTTGATTTTTAAATAAAATAATGTATAAAAAATATTTGCATAGCGCTGGCGTAAACTGTGCGCACTAAAGTTTATGTTTAGACATACGGAATTCAATACTTTTATTTAAGAAAATTTTTGGTACTCGTAAAACAGAAACCTTTAAAATGCATCATACAAGTCATCAAAAGCTCTGCGCTGCGAAGGTAAAAATTTTTCTACCCTTAAACTTGTTGAATGTTGGATGGTATTTTAGATTGATATTGGCGCAAGCGATTCTGACCTTGTCCTTCATACAGTTTCTTTATAGAAGGGTTAAAAATTGCAAAAATTGCAAAAATTGCAAGTAAAACCCGCCGGCGGGCCCGCGACAGATGAGAGGTTAATGTCGAATCACAAAATTTTATTTCTTTTTAAGAATATATAAGAAAAACCTTATTATATTTAGAGCGGCTGATTCAAAACTTTGAAGAAAGACTGAAGTTTTCCGCTAAAGCCTTTTGCAAAATAAAACTGAAACCTTTGAATATTCTAAACTGCAAATTTTTTTATAAATTATTTAGTCAAGAGGGCAGTACGAAAAGGTTTGCAGGCTAAATGAAACAGGCTCGCGGGCCGTTCACTGTTCTAAACCGTATCACTGTTCTAAACCGTATCACTGTTCTAAACCGTATCACTGTTCTAAACCGTATCACTGTTCTAAACCGTATCACTGTTCTAAACCGTATCACATCATGCAATTGATATCCAACTACACGAGCGACACCTGCTTCAAGGTTAACAGGTTACCTGCCATTTAATGACGTTTCTCATTATTGTAGTTAAGTATTTTTCTATTGTATTTAACATAATATTGTTAGTTTTGCCAAATATGTAATCGTATGAATGTTTAATTATTTAAAATTGTTGATATTATGTGTCAATTATCATAGTGTATTCCTCGTTACATTCCATTCACTTCCAATAGATGGCAAGGGATTCAGAGCCATATTATATTTATCCAACAATGTTTATAAAAACATTACATTATACCTACTATTTACATGTTGAACCTTTGTAATTTTTTAAACATGCTTTATTTAATCATTGGTTTGAAGAATAAATTGTAAATTTTTAATTATCTTCATTAGAATAATAATAATTTTTGGCTTCGTCCAAGTCTTAAGATTCACATTCCCGCTAAATACACGTGACCGGAAACTCGGCAGTACAAGTAGGGAACTGGTAAATCTACATAACAGACCCCAAAAAAAATCTTTCTGAGCATTTTGATTTTTGCCACCAAGGGTTAATATAATTTCAAAAAAGTCATTAAGTGGAACGTTTGTGCGGCCCGCATCGGCCCGTTTCATAAAAATCTTAATTTTCATCAAAAAGATTTAGATCAAAATACCAAACCAAACTGAAAAATTATTTTTGCTTTAAATTTGTCGTTTAAATAGGCATTAAAGATTTTGGTGTTTCATGATTTTAGAGGCAACTCGGGCGATTATTTGTGAATAAATGAAAAACATAAAAAAAAATTTATTTTACCATATTTATTTTAAAAATACGACAAAAAATAAAATGTTCTTAAAAATGCATTTTTTGGGGTAATAATTTTAACATATAAACGACAAACTTTTGTTGCGACGTAAATAGGTAATTTTTATTTTAAATTTACACCCATGAAAAAGATTTCTTTTAGTAATTTTTATTTTTTATTTTATATTTCATCATATTTTTATGATAAATATAGTAAAAAAAATTATTATGTTTTCATTTACTCAAAAATAATTGCCCATAAAATGCCTCTAAAATCATGAAACACCAAATTCCTTAATGGACTATATCTTATAATTGAAAAAAAAAATAAATAAAGCAGCTCATATCCGTGCTACATATTTGATATACCTTTTGATTAAAAAAATAATTTTTCAGTTTGGTTGGGGTATTTTGCTCTCAAATCCAAATTAAGATTTGTTTGAAACGGGATGCGCAAATGTTCTGATATTATTAACCTCCTAGTGACTAATATATTTCAAATTGAACTAAAAATTTCGAACTTCGGACTCAGTTTACTCGAAAACGAAAGCTCAAATTAAGAAAAGTTATTCTACAAAATCGATTCCAAATGTGATTTAGATTCTTCAGTTTCTCGCTTGTACTACAAGTTTCCGGACACCATGTATAGGATAACAGGCTTGACATCAGCCTTTATCTTTTCCAAATAATGCATGCGAGTTTGTAGAGTTGGGGAGATATGGTTTTTCCCATATCAAAATTATGTTTCGTATTTCCAGTATATAAACAAACACAGGTAGTTGCAATTCCAGGCATGGATTATTCTTTTTTTATGTGATGCAGTAAACGGTGGAATGGGTTTAAAATATAACTGTTTTTTTGGGCAGCTTTGACTACTTGCTTACAAATAAACAATATCACCATGCCCAAAATAAAAATTTGCTGTTGTAATTTAATATTGTTTATTTTAGTTTTAAGTTCTAGACTTTGCTGAATTACATTTGAATATTAGTCGACTTCATATAACAGTACATTCCTTTGCTTAAAAAATAATTTAATTTATAGTGGTCTATAAGGTTTCTTTTAAAATTATGTTGCGATGATCCATTTATTGAGAGGAATTCTCAAAAGAATGATTTTTTTTCTTCACAAATGTGCCGAATCCGAATATGTACATGCATTTTTCAGACAGTAAAAATGCAAGAATGTGAGAAACAGTAAGGATTACAGTTTTTTTTATGTGAATACCTCACACAAGTCCCAGCTGCTCCCATCTGGAGCCAGTGAGACTAAGGCATCCCCAATTGGGGTATGTTGAGAGGCTAAAGATAGTGGGGAGGGGAAGGAGATGGGAAGAGGAAGGTGGGGAAGTATCTGCTATTCAGATCTGGTCACCAAACGCGGCTGAAGCCATTTCCGACGATGTTTCAATTCTAAATGGTGGTTACTAGGGCGATACTGGGAGTATCTTCCACTCTGGAACGTGCCTCAAACATTATTTAAAATGAATTAATTGTGAAATAATACAAATTAATCAAATAACATTTATTTGCGCATGCCGGGATTCGATCCCACGATCTTCGGATTGCGAGTCAAGAGCCTTACCCCTCGACCACGATAATCACGTTTCAACTGCGTAATAGAATTTGTGTACAACCAAGATGTCCAAGTCAATTTGGTGCAAGGATTATATTTCCTAAAAAACCGCCGCTAGCATTCAAATATTGCTATTTAAAAAACAACATCTTATGTAAATTTTGATTCAAATAATAATTCCATTATTTGTTAAACCGTATCTACGGTTTTCATGTACATGATACATTGGCGGCTATACTCGTAAGCAGATGTGTGGCATATGTGATCCATGAAGTTTCACAAAAAATCAAAACGTGCCGTGTGATGGTATGAATTGCATTGAAAAGGTAAACATTGTATTGTAAAGGTTAAAATGAATGTAAAATATTATTAGGTATAGTTTGCACTGACAAAAGTAAAGCACTTTCATATTATACAATATCATTACGATTATGATTTGATGTAATTCGATGCGACGAAAGTGAAAACGAAAAACCTTGTACCTAATTTAGAATAATGTATGGAATATTAATCTACGTGAAACGAAAACACCAATTTCATTCCTGTCTAACCTCCGAGACTGAATTTTACAATTCTTAAAAGATAAATTGTACAAGTAGATGTAAATTGCCTTAACCTGTGAAATGCCGCCCATTCCGTTATGAGAACATTTTAAAACGTCCATCTTAAGATGGATTTAGAAATTTAACTTATGAATTTACTTTTACAGGGTGGCCACAGACTTGGAAAACCGGGAACTATCAGGGAAATGTTAGGGAATTTATAAATATTTTTGGAATATGAGAGATATTTTTGAAAATCAAAATTTTTAAGAAAAAATTGTCAAAAATTTGACTTCCACAGACGCCCCTTCAAATTCAGGGGGGCATTCGAAGTAAATTCGTAAGATGACCAATAATTCTCGTGTAAATCGAATTTTCGGAGTCGGTTACCATTTGTGGCCGGCCTGTCATATTTAGATTTACAAAATATGTAATAATATGAATTAGGAAGATTATAACCACCTTGTGGAAATTTTACAGCATTTACCTGTCTTTATATTTACAAAATAATATTACAATATATTTTTGCCTAAATTGGACAAAAATAAATTATGAATGAACAAATTTTTTCGAATGAATTTTTTTTTTCTATGAATTTCTTTTTCCGAGGACTTATTTTTGGCAAAAATTTCGAACAACCTTTTTTAAAAATTATATTAATTTATTTGAATCTTCTGGTGTGGATGAATCGTCAAAAATTCAAGTTTTGCAGTTTCTAAAATAAAATTATGGAAGATGTTCCCGTGTTCAAAAACAATAAATCAGGTGATTATAAAGGGTGAGAAAAAAAATATCAAAAATGTAAGAATCGCTATGGAAATGTCGGGGAATTTTGAAATTCGTTTTCTGTGGCCATCCTGTTTAATTATTAGCTGCTTTTGCACTTTAATTATTTTTAGATCTAAAATGGATTTTCTTTATTATGTTATATTATGTGTCTACAAATTACCAAGTATTGTATATTAATGAATACATAGTTCTATTATGTTGTGATGTTGACATTCAATTATTACTTGTATATTTATTATTATGTTAGCATTGTTTAAGTAGAGAATATTTTTTTACCAAAATTAGATACTATGCATACTGTTTAAACTTGTTTAGTTTGTATTACAAACCTAGCTTTATTATCTGATAATACATAATTATATTGTGTTAAATTTGTAAGTATTGTTATGAATTCAAGTTTGCAGTCGGATTAACTAAATTTCATTAGTTTATCTTTGTTAGTTTGCCTAGTTTCCCAGCCATTGAACTTGTGAGTGCAAATAAACCATTTCTATATTGCATCAAATATTGACCAAAGAAATACAAGAATATTATGTTTGCAATTATTGTTTTATATTCACTTGTTGGTACCCATGAAAAATCATGGGATGTAATGATTTGATTTGAAAAAAGGCCTACAAAAGCCAATATTTATTCATAGGTAGGTACTATACTTAACCTCCTTGGTAGGTACCTAATCGCTGATTTGGGTTTGAAAAGATTATTTTTTAAATTTTCTCAATCGATTCCAATTTTGAAAAGTTCACACTTGTACATACGGACAGATGTACTCATAAAAGAAATTATATGGTACAAGTGCAGACCTGTAATTCTTGAAAAATCAGTTCCAATTTTGAAAATGATAAAATGATTTACCATTAAAAATATTATATCGTAGATAGGTACCTACTTTATTCTTCTTCACCCTATTCTTCCCAATTTTTCTGAATTCTTCATACAGTTTGTACCAATTTTGAAAATGACTCTTAAATTCAAAGCAAATTTGAGTTTTACTGTTTGAAATTGAGGACTTACACATAGCACAGACAACCGAAATTAGTATGTTTGACTCGCTCAGACCTGTGAAACAGTTTGACTTTGAAAAATCAGTTCCAATTTTGACAATAATTATGTCAAATATTCCAATATGAAAATTAAAATAATTTTCATATTCATACATATTATATAAATACAGTACTCTCTAATCCGCCACCCCAAAAACCAGGTCCAAATAGTGAATGCAGCGAATTGTAGTGCATACACACAAAATATGCTTAAAAATAAACACATGTTTTGTAAACCATACAACACCGCAATCAAACATTTGTTAAATTTCCATTTTTTTTTGTTTATTTTAAGTTTATAACTTTTACACTTGCCAGAAGACTCCATTTTGTAAGCTTATTCAAAGAAAAAACGGGGCAGAACCTTAGAGTAACAATTTATTACTCTGAGGCAAGAAAGAAACAAACAGAAACACTTGCTACGGTTGCTAGAATACACACAGGACTAACCGAAATATCCTAAAACAACAATTATCCCTGGTGGCCGGTAAAATGGGCAACTCTAGCAAGCTCGATGGCGGTATAGTAACTGAGTAAGTTATTCCAAGCCGTCGATATACAAAGCTCGGCGCTCCTGTCTAGACATGAGGCGGATTACTGAATTTGACATACGAAAATGGCGAACTATAGAGTTTGATTTTGTGGTTTTAACTAGTAAAAGAAACAGCAGGAGGTCAAGCATGGATAACCGATAAAATCCTATATCCATACGATATTGACTAAATCCGCCTTCTATGGCCAGCTATCAATATTTGCGAGCACAGTCAACGATTGATAACAGATATTCCGACTGAAGATTGATAAATTTCTCCACAGTGTCAGATAAGTTTCAGTTCTGTCAATAAACACATATTTTTGAATAATGTCATTCATTATGCAAAATTACTGGCCTATTTAATGAACGGATTGAACTATGCGATCAATTTATTCTGTTGGATCTTTGAGAAACAAAAGTGGTTGAAATATGACCAAAGACCTCAATAACTAATTAACTCCTGTTTAGTGTCAAAAGACTGCCAATTCATATTTAGGTCAGTATTTCAAATCAACATTACCAATTTATTAAAATTTTTAGGCAATTGTTTGACATTTCTGAATGTGAATTCTTAAAAAACACTTCCAGTGTTGGCAACGTATATCGATTTTTTATTTATTCCCTGTCAACAGTGAAACCATGCTTAGTATGAAATCGTCGGAAGTTACGCCTATCAATCTGATATTGTAAAGTTATCGATTTCTTTGTGCTTGACCCCCTGATTATGGTTGTCGGATAATCAAGGGGTGGATTACTAAGGACGGGTTGTTTCAAAAAATTTGATGGATTCATCAAATATTTGAAGTTGATTTTAACGTTTTGTGTAAGTTCTATTCAAGTTCTGTGATTATTTCAATTTTGTGAAGCAACTGTCCTATAACGATGTAATAACAGAACTTGAATAGAACTTACACAGAACGTGAAAATCAACTTCAAATATTTGATGAATCCATCAAATTTTTTGAAACAACCCATCCTAAGAGAGTACTGCAATGGGTAGGCATTTTATCGCTTGTCTGAATTCTTCACACAATAAGTTCCAATTTTGAAAATGACACCAAAGCAAATTTGAGTTTAAGAGATGGAAAGCACAGGAAACTGAAATTAGTATATATGTTTGATAAAATTGCCTTTCCTGGAAAACTCAACCAATGTATTTTACCAATGTCCGATGCTTACATTATTATCATTAAGTAAATTAAATAATATATTTTATTATTTCAACAACTCAGTCACGTCCAGTTTCTTGTATTATAATGATTTTTTTTTATGTATGCAAATTTAACTTTACATAATGTTACGTAATTATGTACTTCCCTCCTATTCTTTTGATGCTTTCTTAAAATTTAAATTTCGCCCTTGTGAAAGTGAGTAAGAAAAATACTGCAAGCATGAATTCATACTAGAGGCCTTATACATATATATTTAGGGCCTTACTAATAAACATGTTAAAATTTACACAACTGTTGCCAGTTATGTAAAATTTAAATCATGTTTCATTAGTATGGGGGTTAAAAATAAGAATCTGTTCAAAATAGTAATATTTCATATTGAATATAATAAAAGTTTATATATAAACAATTGTGTAGGTGTTTTTATTTTTTGTTTTATTATTTACTGTACACCCCAAACTTTAAGACTTAAAAACAAACTTTGAGGTTTAGAAACTCGCGTGCCAGGTCAGTTAGTTTCAAAAGCCCCTATATCCTGAGTAAAGCACAAAGTGAGTATCAAAATCCGCTATATCCATTTTATTTATCGAAATTACTTAAATACAAGGGCTGTCCGTAAAATAAGGTCTCCAAGGTTCTGTGGTCGTGATGAACGATCCGGCAAAACTGGTGTGTAGCCTGGTTTCCCCACCATGGTGCACTCTCTGTGATGCTTAGTCTCGGCGTGGCAGCCATTCGCGATGAAGTTTCCAATCGCCGCACCCGCCAGTTGTGAATTATGCTGTTATTCATTTTTAAACTTTGCTTTAGTGAATCTGAATAATTCCACTGACGGGATTGTTCTTTGTATTTGTTGTCGTACAGTGAACCCAGGTCTCGTTCCCAGTCACAATTGAGTCCCGGAATTCTTCGCCATCGATGTCGTAGCCTTCAAGGAATTCGCGGGCTGCTTCAACCCGTTGTGGTTTATGAACTTCGGTGAGCATTTTGGGACCCACCTTGGGCAGATCTTGTGGTCTCCCAAATGTTCTGCCAAAATCTTGTCAATAGTGGTTTTTCTGACATCAGGGATTATGTCACAGAGCTCCCGAACCGTCACCCGTCGATCTGCAATCATTGCTTTTTCCACTTTGGCAAATTGTTCCTCGGGACCTCAGCACCTTGGAGACCTTATTTTACAGACAGCCCTCTTATTGCTAAACATACATTGAAAAAATGAACACTTTTCGAATTTATATTACTCCAATTCATTATATAAAAAATTTAAATGCAATTATTTATTTACACATGTGAATCAGTGAAAGTTGATATAGAGGATTTAGAAATTAAACGATTCAATTCACTGTTCGATGATTTCCAATCATTATTCGATACGACACTGATCGATGAATTGGTTCTGATTCCGTATTGCAAGTAAATCTGATAAGTTTGTCAACTCTTGTAACTCTTATCGTTCCCAAACTCTGTGGCGTTGCAATGCAGTGAGTGTCATCCCAGCGGATTTGATGAGTCTGAAAAATCGAATCTATTTGGCTGAACTCGGAATCTGACTCGACATTGTAAAATAAGTGGAACGACACATTTACGCTTTAGACAAACTCACATTCTTCATTCATCCTAGACACGAGATCTTCCATACTGTGAAATCGAAGTAGGAAGTAGCTCAGTGTGTTGTGTGTATAAAGCCATAGATTGATGCATATCTCCCTGTGACGGACGTATTGACGATGAAACATGTGAGCCCCAGGCAGCGCTAAACGCTTGTAATTATTTGTATATGCTTAATAAAATGTTGGAGTGGGGATAAACGAGCGGGCAGAGAGAGAGAGAGAGCGGTCGGCCGGCCACATGGCGCGGCAGTAGCATATAAATAGGGGGTACAGCCCCTTCAGTTAACCAGTACAACCCGTCGCAACAACATCTCTGTCTGCGCCTGCCTCAACCTTGCTCTGACCTGCTTCCATTCACCTCTTTTCTCTTCTGACCACCGCCTTACCCCTGGACCTTGGACACTCTACGCTCTACGGACCAGACTGGCTACTTAGAAGGAACTACGAGCCCTTGGATCACCTTCAGACCAGCTCTCCAAGCGGGCAACCTTGAGACGCTCTCCCGTCATTTTTACATCTTCGTGGATCGGGACCTCCACCCAGATCCTACAGTCTTGGTGTGCCTCATCCTGTGTGGTACACTCCCTTTATTTCTACTATCCAGTGTAAGGACAAATAAAATAACGTTTCTCTAAATGAGCTTTATTAAATTTATATTTAGTAAACTCTTCATGCCAATAAAACATTTTAATATACATACTAATATATATTTATTCCCTTCTAACTCTTTTGGGTCTTGTACTACAATGGAGCCCCTGTTCCTGAGAATCGCTTCCCTGACGAGTCTTCTTATTGATGAAGACCTGGCTCTGTGCCGTTAGATGTAGAGATATAGCGTGAGTGTTCAACTTCTCCGATAGAAGTAGACTCTTCAAACCTTTCATTTTATGGCTGTAGAGAGTCGTTTCTGGATGACTGTTGACAACTGCTTCCATCTCTTCGCTTAGGGGCACCTCACACTTAACTTCAGAATTTGTCGGCAAGTTAACTTTTTTCTGTTCTGTTTTTGTTTCTTCCGCTGCATTCTTTTCATCTAGCTTTTTTGATTCTTTTGAACTTGTCGGTGTATCATCTCTTGCTTCCGATTCTTTTGTACTCTTTGATGAGGATATAACGGACTCTTCCGGTTTTTCGTCTATGTTCGCTGCGGCTTTTTCGATTGTGTTGGTAATTTTGCTGTCTTCTGCGGGAATGTCGGACTGGTCACAGCATATGATGCGCACTTGTGCCCTCACTTCTGCGTCGAACTTTGATATTGTGTTCACCAGAGGTTTCGCCCACCCTATATGCAATATCGGAGTTTGGCTTTCTTCTTCCCATTTACAGATTCCATCATAAAATCTGCAACAAATTTGACAAATAAATTAATTGAGATGAATCCTTTCTAAGACATGGAACAAAAAATTATGTCTTATTTTTTCGAGAGTTAAATGGATATTTCAAAGATCCATATTATTAAAGGGACTGGGTTGTTATTAAAGGATTGAGGTAAAATGGGAGGACAATGGGCCTATGGCCTAAGTGCTCACGGGAACTACTTGTAAACCGTCTCCACCTTAAAAAAAAAGAAGATCCATAGCTCATGATGGGAATGACGTTGCCAGCTGTAAAATAGTAGCATTAACCCAAGAAAGACGTAAAAACTAGTACAAATTTCCTGATGTCAGAGCTCACCATTTATGAGTTTTTATTCATATTTTCTTACCTTAGCAAATGCGCAAAACATTGTGGATCTTTCAGAATAGAGCGAGCAGAATGACCTGAACTTTCTGCCTTCATTATTTGAGGAATCAGTTCATTAGCAATTTCTAAAAACTCCTTATAAATCTCCTCATCATCTCTGGAATAGTTGTACCTTTAATGAAATTTAACACATGTTTTCAACAGAATTTGGAAGTTGATGATATAGGAAATTTATATTAAATTTGTAAATCTGTAAAAAAATTGAAAAAAACATGTAAAATTTAAAATTTAAAAGAACTCTGGTCATTTAGTAAAACAATATGTAATTTTGTAAAAATGTTGTAAAACTGTAAAAATTTTGAAATTTTGTAAAAAAAATTATTAATTGGTCAAATTTTAACTTACATTCTAATGACATCTCCCGCATCAGCCCAACTCCCAAACGCCTCTTTGTACATTTTGTGTCTGAAGAAATAAGCTCCTTGATATGTGTAAGGGTAGACGTGACGGTTGGAGTAGTTTTTGCGAGCAGATTTGATTGCCTCCAGGTACAGTTCAGCGCAGTCGGGACGGATCTTTTCATCTCCATACCGACTTGCCTCCTCTAACTCACCAAGATTTCCAAGAGCCATGGGGTAAGCACTCAGGTAACCTACAAATATAAGAACAATAAGTAAATTCTTTATTTTTGTGTAAACCGAGTGAAAGTACAGCTTCACTCGGAGTGCTTCAAGGGAGTATTCTTGGTCCAATCCTGTTCTTAATTTACATAAATGACCTACACCTCACAGAATGCAAAAGCGAAATCATTAGTTTTGCGAATGATATTGTTCTTTTAATTAATGGGAATAATTGGGCAGAAACATTTAAGAAAGAAGACACATTAAACAGAATTTAAAAAAATGTCTGGACTTACTAATAATTAATCACTTACACAATGCTAATAAAATCAAATTCGTCACTTTCACAAAAAGAACTCAGGAGGAAACCTGAACTTGAAAATTCATAGCCAACATCACGTAAATGGGCATTGTAATTGTCCCTAATTGGAAAATGTCATCAAATTACATCATATAAATAATAACTAGGGGTTACAAACCCACTCCGCAGATTTTTGCTGCTAGGTCCTGTGAGCAGCTTTGGTTCGGCTTCATCCAGTTTAAGTGTTGGTGACCATTTTAAAAATCCGATAGGAATTGGTTGGATGGTTCCAAAAATAGCCGGTTGTTAACAAACGCATGGTATTATTATTCATAACTGCCAGTCACAATTATAATAATATTACCATCAATCTCTCCATACCCGAAGAGATTCATGAAATTACAAATCCAATAGTACTTATGCCTGCCAGGCGATGCTCCGCACGTTAGCTGTTAACATAAGTGGCGCCATCTTTGGCATTATTGGCTACTTGCTTGAATTTGGTTCTATTACAAAAGTAGCTTTTAAACAAACTTCAAGTACAAAGATGGTTTTGCACGAGGCGCGGCAGAGATGTATTCTGGGTTCCTAAATTTCAACCGTACAGTCGCTAGGCTATTAATAAAGTCAGACAATAAATAATATTTGGATGATTTGTACAGCACTGTTTTTGTGAAAAATCACCTCAAGGGCGCTGTATAAATTTATAATATATTTTTACAATCTTACTTCTAACTAGACACTAGACCAGTGTTTCTTAACCCTATTAAATCCATTTCTGCAATGGATTTTTTACTACAAATAAAAAAATTATGAGAAGTACATAGTACTATGCCTCAGTTTATTTAACAGAACTTGTCAAATCATTGCACCTAAAGAAAGTGAGACAATGCATAGCTCATGAATGAGCTTATTTTTTATATCGCCACAATGCCCACTCGAACTTCTGCAGCGCCCCCTAAATGCTAAAAATTTAAAAACGCCCCCCCACACTACCAAAACACCCACGAGGGGGCGCTGGCACCCCCGTTAAGAATCACTGCACTAGACAAACCTATATATATAAAACAACATTTGGCTAAAAAATTGCATCCACCGGTTCTTCGATCACTATACAATATGCACAATGCGTTTGACTTATGAATGTGATGCTGCAAAAAATGTACATATATGGTTTTATTTATACTTTGTACAGGCAGAAAATATATAGGACCATATTTACTGGGAAAAAAATTATCAAAATTTAAAATGGAACACATTAGTTATTAATAAAACTATAAAAATCTAATTTTCAGAACCATCAGAAATGTCCTCATTAAAAATAAAATAATCAAGATCTACATGGCTCACTCATCTGGTCAGAATATGATATTATTGGATTGAGCAGTGCAAATGAAAATATTTGAAAATCACTTACTGAAATCCAAAAAGCCATCATGAAAATTATACTGAAGAGCTAACAATGACGAAATCTTCAACACTCTTAACATCATTTCAACTAAACAACTCTATTTTAAAATAATACTTCTTAACATTCTTAAATAACTCAGGTACGCTTCATACGTCATTACTAGGAGGTGTAATGCGGAGGCAAAACGAAAATTCCAGAGCCGCTAATTATTAAAGGCAAAACAATTAAACTATATTATTTGACCGGTCTAATTTGTTTTATGAGGCCAACTTAGCTATAAAAGATAATTTGGTTTTGGCCTATTTCAGCATATTGCTTGCCTTACATTCCCAATGTTTTTGCCTCCGCCAGCCGCCACTAGTCATTACTACGTGTGTTGGAGGTAGCTTGAAAACAAGCTAATGGATCTGAGTGGTTAAGGTGATACTTAAAAGAATTCATAACCTTCCCTTTCATAGACGACGCGAGTTTAATTATTTTACGGAAAAATGCTTTTTACCAGTTGTGCTTTAAAATATTAAGATGAATTAATTGTTTGCGCCCGTACACATGCAATGCAAATATGAATAGTTTAGTCCATAAAAAAACTCAAATCTTTCTAGAAAGGTTAACAAATATAATTTTGGATTGAATCACCGATACAACTTGTACACACCGTGGAATATTCTCAATGCACAGTTCTCTGAGTTCTTTACTTATGTCATACTTTAAGAGTATGAAATAAATTGAGAACTCAGGAGTGTGATGTTACACTCGGATGAGGGTTTTGTTTGAATTATTGATTTTTTTAAAATTATTTGAACATTTGGAAAGAAATTATAATTATTTTTTAATAATAGTAATTAACTTTTTGAAAATAGTTTTTTTATTTATTTTGAAATTTTTTGAAAAAAGAACCTTTTTAAATTTTGATTTTTTCAATTATTTCTGGCTTTTACCCTTCAAGGCCATAATTTAAAATTACTTTAATTGGGAAAAGAAAGGTGAATTTACATTTTAATTTTATTTAAATATGCAAATTTGGAAAATTGGAGTTGAGTTCAGATATTTAGAATTTTTTTATGAAATAAGAATTTTTTTTAAGCCAATTGGCTTCCGAATTGTTGCTAAAAAATTGACCTTCACATCCACTAATTGTGTACCTTCATTTTTAAATCTTCGGTGGTGTACAAAATCTAATTTAAACTAAATGTTTAAACATAATAATTTTTTAAATTTTATTTGTGTATTGATTGAAAGTAGGTAAAAAATATATTTTGTTTTTTAAAAAAAATTGGGTCGTGTTTACTTGGCAAAGCGCGACTCCTAACGTCATTGTGACTAGCTACTAGTAAATATAGACTTTGATATGAGTCTGTGAATAATGTGAAAGCATGTGTGATCGTGAAAAGACAAACGATTTTCCTTCACTATTTCAGTTAGGTAAGTAGAAATTTACAAAAACTTCAATAATGTTTCTACCACACTATGAAAATAATTGAGTGTAGTGTCTTTGGCCGTACATTAAGGTTTTACTGTGATATTGGGATGGCGGAAAAACAGTCAATAAACTGTAATTAAGTCATGTATTACCTGGGAGAACAGGTGATAATGAAGAGATACCTGACAAGTATAAAAAACTCTGGTGATCCGTCAGTTGATCCGCCGACAATCGGCCCCCCGAAATGGTATATACTATAAAATTATAATTGGATCGTCTTAAACCATAGTGAACTAATTCACTTTTTATAGTTTCTGAGTTAGAGCTTGAAATGTGGGCTCCAAATCATAATCTAGCTCTGCCTCATTTCTAGCTCTAATTAAAAAATTGCAAAGTGAGTTAGTTCACTATGGTTTAAGACAATCCAATTGTTTGTGCATTATTTACCAATTTCGAACATAAAATCGACTTCAAAAATACCCTTAATATTAATTTGGTATGAATATCAAACGAATTTATACAGTGTCGATTTTTTTGTACTTATGAGCTGGTATACACAGTATATAGAGAAGCAGATTTTTTCTTGATGCACTTGAATGAAAATATGTTTTATAATTTTGTTATCAGCGCTACATTCTCTCTGCACATCACTTAGTTATATTTTGTATAATTAGGTATATCGTATTTTCTCTAAACCAACTGCACATTTTATATAAGTATGCCGAGGAGCCAATTGTCGGCGGATCAACTGTCATAGAACCAAAACTCTTTACATATCCCTCTCATACAAGAGTTCAATTGCATGTTTATTACATTTAGTATAATTGCAAAATTCGCAAAGCGCATAATTGTATGGTATACCAAGGTCGTAGAGCAGCCACAGTAGATGTTGTTGCATCAGTGCAACTTCATACACATCGGATGTACAGGTCAGCGAGGGGTTAATAGAAGAGACTAATGCAGCCACCTCCATCTGCCGCGTGCAGATCACCGGATGTCCCGCCACATACAGCCATGACCTCGACAGGAGTCCCGCTCCAATGGGTTGGCCCCTCTTATCCTCATTGCCTTTCCCATGCCAGGTTACCTGCAACAAGTCGACTCATTACTCATATTCCAGCCGCAAGAAGCTGACGTGTTAGACTTATAACGTCTGGTATATGGGTAGGACGTGTTACTAACTAGTTTCAAATTAAATTGCTTCCCACTCCAACACTGAATTGCCAGACACAAATCTTTATGAATGTTTACTTTAATTTTTGTCATTATATATGAGGAGTTCTTCTGAAACTAGTTGTAAGTTGAAATAAATTCAGCGGTATTAGTATTTGGTTCATTTAATCTCAGTGCTCAGTGGCACCAGACAATTCTCTTATGGATAACTTTAGTTTGATCAAAGGAGTACTTGTGCAAAAAGAACATTTTTTAAGGTAGAATTTTAGCATTATTTTCAGATAACGTAGCGTAAAATGTACCTCTGCTGTTTCAGTGCCATCTTTTCCGAATACGACCCATGCATGATCTTCGGACAGTGCAAGATGGACATCACTATAGCCGAGCACTTGGCAACCAGCCACCACAGCAAAGGCAACTCCAAAACAATCCAACTTCTTCCCATTTAAATAGCTGTATATGCTTTGTAAGTGTGCACGGTCTTTGTAGTAACTTCTGGTCAACGAATTCCATATAATATCTGAAACTCTTTTGATAATTTCCCTCGTCGCAAACCCTCCAGAACCCGGTGTCTTGGCATCAAAAGAATTCTTGATTACAGATGCGAATTTTGTATACAACTCTTCGACTTCATCGTAAATAAGTTCGGGAAAGCCTGCTTTGACGAGTTTATTAAAATGAACCGAAGAATCTTTATCGTTTTGATTTGAACGCGCGCCGGTACCACCGGTAAGATTATTCTCGATCGCCCCCACTGCGATAGATAAAAGCGCCAAATTGGGTTCTCTGCCTGAAAGCAAGTTCTTCCTAAATAATTCGATAACACTCGATATACTTGTGATGGGAAAACATTCTTTGTCAACTAAGCAACTATTACTCATGACTTTAATTTATTATGCGCCTGTAAACAAACAATATGTATTTTTCTAGTTTTGTCATCATCTGTCACTGTCACGCAGTAACCGGATGCGGCGATCCGGCGGCGCTCAGTATTGCCATCTTGGAATTTACATTTCCGCTAAATCCTACAGGAAAATCCGTCAGAATTCCGTCACAGAACACCAGGTGGATAGAGAATTTCAACACAAATTCTTGAGAACTTTTCCAAAAATGTTCGTATCCTGGGGTGGTTAGGAGATGATATACTTTGCTCTTTTATTCGATTCCATTATCCTGAAAAATTCTCTCTTCGTTCCGAAAGCACTCCAATCCGCCAGATATGACGGGAAATTCGTCAAAACGGCAACACCGGGGGCACTGCCGGGTTGCCGGGTATAAAGTGTTGCCAACTCGATTAAAGCTAGACGTCACTCGAAAAAGAGCCAAGAGCCAAAATCTTGTGTATCTGGAAATTGGAAAATTGGAACAGCAAAATTGGAACAGGAAATTAATTTAATTAAAACAGGGTGGTTAGAGAATTTCTGAGTAAAACCGAAAGTTTCAACACAAAAATAACCGGTAAATAATAACTTTTTATGTTTCTGGCTTTCACCCTTCCAGGGTGTTCACCTGGGAAAAAGCTAAAAAAGCCAAAACTGGAACTTGTGAGCCAAAATTGGAACAGAAAATTGTATAAATTAAATTAAGTCCTAAGCCATCATACAGCGTTTTGGCGGTGGATATCTAAAACAGGGCTTATTGCCTGTGGCCGGTAGTTTGTGAGTTGCCTGAGGGAATAACCAGACAAAACCGGAAATAAGTCATTTTTAAATCAACTTTTAGACGTATTGACTATTCCACAAAAAATTATAAATTGATTTCGAAAAATTGTTCTTTATCTATTGAAGCTATTTTTTAAATTTTGTTTATTTAAACAAAATCAAAATAAAAATAAATATAATTATGTTTATTTTTATTCCAAAAGGTTTTATTGTAGGTCGTTGGCAGATTTGTTAAATTTTCAAACAAAGTTTTGTATTATACAACATACATTTCAAATCATATAATCATGCATTAAAATAAATCAATAAATTATTTGGGAAACCTACTTTTCAGAATTTTGATTTTAGTTCAAATAAAATAATAAAAAAGATCCGTGCTCTTGTTTCGTAACGAAAATGCGTCAGTTTGTTTATTAATATATTTAAAAAAAATATATATACAATATATTTAAAAAAAAAAATGGTTGTCTGTAAAGTCGGTTTACGGACGATAATTTTACGTGATAACGTCATATAATAACGATAAACACTCTTAGTGAACCGAGTACAAGCAATACCACAAGGCACGATTTTGGGTCTTCTTCTATTCATCCTGTATGTTAATAATATCTTTGAATTACCAATAACAGGAAACTTATTTCACTTGTTCAAATACTTATTTTATTATATTTTTTCTGTTCTATTTGCAGTAATAAACACATATAATTTTTTGTTTATACCCTAATACTAACTAGTTCTTATACATTACACTTTGTTTTATTTCAGGTCTTATAATTAATAATATGTATAAATATTTTAAGCTGAATTTTATTAGTTTTTTGTAAGTACAACTCTTACTATTTCATTTCTTTTAATTTATGTTATGATATTCTATACCTAACGAGTTGATTGCATTCTTATTTATTCTGTTTTATTGATTATGTAACACATGTAATTAATATTGTGAATATAAATTTCATTCTATTCATGTAAAAGCCCATTAGGGCGTAAATGAGCCATGCTTTTTCGAACATGCAGCCGGTGTTCATCGATTTATAAGACTTGTCACGTCAAAAACACAAAAACTAAATTTGTTCCGCGCCCGCGGGCGTCGGCGAGCCCCCGGCAAATGACAGGAAAAACCGATTGCGAGAAAAGACCAATTGACATTTCTAATTTGACCAGTTGGTATTTTTAAGGTTTTCATGGCTAAAATAGTTGTAAAGACGAAAAATTCTCAAATACGCACAAACCACTAACAAAGTTCAAATATGCACAAACCACTAAAAAGTTCAAATACCATGCATTTCATGGTATTTGAACTTACATTTTAATTCAGATATTAGTCTGTCGTATCCATGACCATAATCTGATTGAGGTTCTCGGAATATGACGAAACCACCAAACCACCAATGATCGGAAGAGTATATCTTGCATGCAAGAGCCATGGCTCCAAAGATTGTACCATTGATCAATGTTCGGCAATGATTGTTCGGCAATGTTGGGCAATGTTGGGCAATGTTGGGCAACGGTCGGCAGGTACCTTAATTTTACCTTCATTAATTCTTACACCACCTTCGGCCACCTTCGGCCACCTTCGGCCACCTTCGGCCACCTTCGGCCACCTTCGGCCACCTTCGGCCACCTTCGGCCACCTTCGGCCACCTTCGGCCACCTTCGGCCACCTTCGGCCACGTGCGGCCACGTCCGGCCACGTCCGGCAACAATCGGCAACGGTGGGCAATGTTCGGCAATGTTGGACATTATTGGGCAAGGTTGGGCAATGTTCAGCAATGTTGGGCAATGTTGGGCAATGTTCAGTAATGTTGGACAATGTTGGGCAATGTTCGACAATGTTGGGCAATGTTCGGAAATGTTGGGCAACATTCGGCAATGTTCGGCAACGCTAAGCCACGTTCAGCCACGTTCGGCTACGATTGGCCACGTTCGGCCATCTCAGCCACCGGCCAATCACTGAATTCTCGCGCGTTGGAGGGGATCCGCTATTTAACAGACAGGTTTTTATTATAATAATATATTATTTATTTATAATATAGCGCCGTTTTTGTGATCAAAATCGAAATCACCTCAAGGGCGCTGTACAAACTTACTGTACGGTGTATTTCAAAGGCTGGCTTTACATTCGTAAGTTTTTTCCCGTAATTCGCTCGTGTAAGCGAATTACGGCCAAATTACCAATGTAAACGACACCAAAAGTCACTTTACGTAATTTAAAGCATGTTACAGAACTTCTTCTTCCGGAAGTTTTTTGACAGGTCTAATCGCGTCCGCGCGAAATTACAGCCTTCTCACAGCTTATGAAATCAGTTTGATAAGCTGAGGGACTTTTTGTAAGAAATAGTACCAAAATGCGCCGTTGCGAAATGTCAAAAATCAAAAGACATTTGTTTTTATTGGACTTTTTTCTTATAAAACTAATATTTATTTCCACTTAGTTGAGTTTTCTGAAAATGAGCATCCTTCTATTCAATTATCGGTCCAAACCTTTATAATCTCAATGTTTCTGTTTTTAAAATTACGTATTTGAATACGAAGTCGGTTGCAGTCGGCAGCTGTCAGGTAGCTGTCATTCGAATAAAATGAAATAAATCCATTAATTTTCGTCTTTGACGGCACTAAAGTGGGTGGAGAATTGTTTAATTAAAGCCGAAATCCATTTCAGCACTTTATTTGGTCCTTTTCGTCTTTATTAACATCAAATTTGACAGTAGCAGGTCGTTGTTGAAAGGAAGCCATCTTACCGCAAATACATTTACAGATGTAAAAGGTCGCATGAGCAGTTACACAGGTCGAACTTCCGAAAAACTTCCGTGATCATTAATTACCACAAGTCAGATTCATATGTAAACGCTCCTGGGAGTAACCTGTCAAAATCTTACGTAATCCGTAATTTTTAATTACGAATGTAAAGCTAGCCAAAAATCTAGAAAAACTACAAACTAAGGGGGAACTCCTGCGCCAGAATACACATGAACACTAGCTTGAACCACACTATAAACGTTCTTTGTTTTCCGTCTCCTGCGTTTTTTGAAACATGGTTTGAAAGATTGTTGTGAACAGGTGAAGTTCGCGCGGTCGCACACAATTTTGCTAGTGGCCTCTCCACGAGTCCACGCGTACGCAACTGAACACTTGACGTTTGACGTTTAGCGTTTAAATAAATGTTAAAATATGTTCCGATGAAGAAGAGATGCTACATCAGGGAGAAAACAGAGATATTTTAATAGATGTTTATTTACCAGGAAAGATTTCCGACTAATATCGATTATTATGACCTAAAGTTAGTATTTAAGTGTTATTAAAAGTGGAGTTCTGTTAAGAAATTTAGCGATAATAGCGAGAACACGCAGATTTCAACTAAGACCTAACCTACCTATCTAGATTTTTATTAGGTATTTATTTATCAGGGAAAGAATAGAATACCTATTTTAATTGGTCAATTTCTTCCGTGTCTCTGAAACCGATTTATAAATTAATAGACTTTATTTACAAGTGAGTTCACGAAAGATATAATCATCCATTACGACAGAATTTATTTACAATTTAAAGTCATAATTAGGTATTAGGCTCGCGCGGTTGACATAACCCCAAATGTCATTCGATTTATCTCCGGTACCAACCGCTCAGTACGGCTCCTGTAAAAATATGAACTTATTTCCCCCCTTGCGGCCCCGCATGCCTTCCCGCTTCCCGCTTCACCCACTTCAATTATATTAATATTCTTTATTATATTATAATTTTATTATCAAATATATTTAATATATTGTATTTAGGTATCATAATATTTTAAACTAGTGATTGTTAAGCTCGCTCATTGCGCATAACCTCAAAAACTTGTTCGATTTGATTCTCCATACATGACCGCATCGCACGGCTCTTGTAAAAATATGAACACATTTCCCCCCGCCAGCCTTCCCCCTTCGCCCGGGAGATGAATGTTTTCCGTCGCCTCTGGTAAAGCTTGAACACAGGGTTTTTGAACACGAAGTGTTCAAATTTTCAATGTTTTGCGTGCAGTTCAAGCTAGTGTTCATGTGTATTCTGGCGCAGGATACGCCGCTTTAGACAAACAACTAAAAACATCTTATGGCTAAAAATTCCATCCACCGGTTCATACGAAAATATATGTAATAACAAGTATCAATCTGTATAACGAAAGATTAAGAGCTTATTATTAGAGCTAAGGAAATACAGTACCAAGTCCTAAGGAAATATAGTACTAAAGGCCCGTTTATAATAGGAATAAGCGATAAGAATAGGCCGGGGCCGTAATCCGTAATCCGTAATATTTTAGATGGTCGTTTATAATTGGAATAGGAATAGAATAGAATATGCCCATAGAAGTGACAATGCCGCTATCACTTGTCTATGTCAACTGTCAACCGGGAGATTATATTAGATTATAGGAGATGTTCATTACTATTTATTAGATCACTTTCGTCCTCAGCGAATATAAATTTAAATTCGGTAAAGTATTTATTAGCTCATCGTAAATATTTGTCCACAAAATTATTATTCAACTAAATTGAATTGTAGATACCATAGAGTATTGATCGAAAATACGTAAATCTCAGCATATATTTAAGCTTTCTGTAATCCATAACCGTAAAAGATAAAGTTGAACCATCTTTTCGGTTACGGAAAAAATAACAGATTATTGCCATTTATTATTAACGGTTACACAGGTTTCCTATCTTCCAACTTCTACGGCCTAGGGCTTATCGAATACGGATTACAGACTATTCCTATTATAAACGGGCCTTTAGTCCTATATTTTCTATTACTTATATTAGGAAGACTAAAAATAAATTCATTGCGCCGTAGATTATATTTTGTGCCGATTGTAGCGATTCGCTATAGTTTCTGAGCGACTGAAACCAAAATAGGCCGACCGTGCCTTTCTATCGCTTGTTCCGCCCTCTGCGGAGAGGGAATGCGAACGGTCGCACGCTAGGCTCAGGCGGAACGTGACAATGAGTCATGCTTTTTCGAGCATGCAGCCGGTTTTCATCGATTTATAAGACGTTATCACGTAAAAAAAATTACATTCTTATTTTGCTTAGATATTATTGAAAAATTATAAATACTTATGATCAAACAGTAATTACATAAAGTACATAATTTTAATTGTTTTATCATCACGAGTTTGAGCTTTTTAAATGAGGGTATTTGTCAAAGCAAATTTGGAATGAAATAAAATCGATATTGAGTCATTTTTTCTGAGTTAGAAAGAACACATAGGTTGGGCAATGAACTAACTGATGTCGCTGACATATTTAATTTAAACTTGACATTAAATTAGTTCACTACTTTTAAATGTAAATAATGAATGAGAAATTATTTTATTTTATTTTGATTTTCTTTTGGTTTGTTTTTATTCTAGATGCAAACAACGAGTAATTAAGTAATTTTTTAATGCTTTTTTTGCTCGTAGGTATATGAATTGTACCTACGAGTTCTCTAAAGTCATCCATGCGGATTTAGCATTAGATATATTCTTATTTATTATATTGAGTTTATGCCTTATGATATTTTGTACCTTTTTATTTATGTATACTGTTGTCATAAATGAAATTTGTATTTTATATGTAAAAGCCCAACAAATAAATAAATAAATAAATAAATAAATAAATAAATAAATAAATAAATAAATAAATAAATAAATAAATAAATAAATAAATAAATAAATAAATAAATAAATAAATAAATAAATAAATAAATAAATAAATAAATAAATAAATAAATAAATAAATAAATAAATAAATAAATAAATAAATAAATAAATAAATAAATAAATAAATAAATAAATAAATAAATAAATAAATAAATAAATAAATAAATAAATAAATAAATAAATAAATAAATAAATAAATAAATAAATAAATAAATAAATAAATAAATAAATAAATAAATAAATAAATGAATGAATGAATGAATGAATGAATGAATGAATGAATGAATGAATGAATGAATGAATGAATGAATGAATGAATGAATGAATGAATGAATGAATGAATGAATGAATGAATGAATGAATGAATGAATGAATGAATGAATGAATGAATGAATGAATGAATGAATGAATGAATGAATGAATAAATGAATAAATAAATAAATAAATAAATAAATAAATAAACGAACGAACGAACGAACCAATAAATACATAAATTAATTTGTTAATTAATAAATTGATAAAAAAATAAATAATGTTTAAATGCTGGTATGGAGAATAATTAATCCTTCTCATCGGAACCGCCCTGTACTGTTTGCAAGGGTACAATCGCATGATCTTCGTTCGACGAAATTTATATTCTCGGCCGCTGGTTAGTGGCTCATAATAATACTTTTTATGTATGAGCTAAAAATGGTATGTAGGTTACTCAACATTGATTTTTAAATTAACGATTTTTATAATTGATTAATATTTCACATAAAAAAATCCACTAACCCCTCAGGCTAATTTTTTGGTTTTCGAAACAAATTATATAGGTATCATAGAAATCGTTGGGTCTCCCGTACTATCATGGTTAAAAATATGATCTAAAATCTTAACGGTGTTAGAAAGAGAAAACAACGCGCAAATATTCATACATAAAAGTTAACCACAAAATAAGAAAATGTGAGTAACAAATTTTCCGACCGCAATTTGAGAAAAAAAATGAAACTTTGAAAATTTTTATCAATTATTTTTATACGAAACGACAAATAAATTGGTTGACTATCAAAATATATACTATTATTAAAATATGTGGGTGTTGTATCACGTAACTTTAATTAGGTATCTACTAACTAGGTACAGTAAAATATAGAAAAAATATTATTGGAGTTGTGGAGATTTCTTCACCTTGAATTTTTTTAAGAATTGTTTATTTTTTAATATTACTATTTAATTTAAAATGAATTTCAATAAATTAAACTTGATTGTAGTAAAACACATAAAAGTATTTTTTTAGGTGTTTTTTTTTCTTATTACTCTATAGGATACGATTGTACCCCCCAGCCAGGAGCACTCCTGTCCCGTTTAGACCGGTACACCGAGGGACACTGATTTGTTAGGACTTGGAACACGTGCTCTGGGGATGGGAAGGAGGTTGGAGTTTAATCGACCGGTATAGATGGCAACCTCATAAGCCAATATTGGAATTTAGGATGGGAAGGAATAAAGGAATAGATTGAGCGTTTTTTCCCCAATTCTTAAGCCTTCTCTCTTCTCGGCTTTTCTTGCTTCGCCTTGTCCTTTTTGGCTTTTTTTTGTAAACAAGAAGAATTTTGGATCCTCTCGCCCCTCCTTGCCTCTTCTTGAATTCTTCCTTCTCTTCTCGGATCTTCTTGGACCTTCTCGTCTCTTCTCAACTCTTCGTGGCTATTCATAGCTTTTCTTGTCTCTTCATATTTCTTCTTGTCTTTTCTGGAATCTTATAAACAGCAATATATTTCAATCTATCAATAAAATATAAGTTTTGAAGCAAGCTAGTAGTATCTAGTACAAAATAATGAGAAAAATAATAATTTTAGAAATAATTATTTAAGTTACTCTTAAAAAGTATAACTTCAAATTAAAATGTAACGCTCTTTTTATTTCACTTTCATCAACAAGAAAGCGCAAAAACTTACAAGCGAAATAATTACCTCGCAGTGACTTTTAAGTCAACATGCCCTCAGGATACGAGTAAGTCTGACTTGCACAATAAGCAAGAAGGGTTTTTGCTCTGGAGCAAACAGCGCCTTCGTGCTCTTTAAACAAATAGTTTCATTAAGCTCCGCAATTTCCCTGACATCTCTGCGTCGAGTGAACTGTGTAACTAATGTCTGGGACTGGAGAGCTTCCGTAAGCTAGGCTTCTGTTCCCAACAATACCTCAATCAGTCCTCATTAAAAGGGAACAAAATCATTTCCTCTGTACATAAAGAATTGCTGATTACACGGTTCATTTGGAAGCTCGCGCTTTCAGGAAAAAATGGAGTTAATAAAGGTTTTTGAGGTCCGCGCTTTTGTCGTTGTAGGAATTATATTAGTGAAATAAATCGTGAATCGCAAGTTCGCAAATATGAGGGTTTAAATTTAAAAAATCTGCCGCAAAACCTTCATTATAAATTTGTCGAGAAAGACAATTTCTATAATCTGAAATAACGGAGTAGTATTTTGTCAATTTTTAAGATCCAATGCGCCGGTTACACGTAGCAGTAGCAAAGTCAAGGTCGGTGGTAACTAAATCACAGTCCTGAGAAAAGCGACAAGTGCCGTCCACGCTGCTGTGACAATTGAGAAAGTGCTTTAGCAAATTCATCACTATCTTTGCTATTGGCTACGTGTCACATTACTATTAGCAACGAATTGTTTAAATCTGTGGCAATATTTTATGATTTATATTTAGCATAGATAATAACGTAGTTTTTTGGAGGTGAAAACTTCTGTAGCACCGTTGTAATTTGAAACTAGATGAAACGAAAAATAGCTACACCAAAAGGAGACAAACACGTACATCTATAGGATTTACCCTGCGAGAGAATGATATAGTATAATCGGTCTCCTCTTTAAGATCTTGTGCGGTGCTTCGTAGCCTCCTCACTCTTGTCTACTTTAGTTTTGGAAGGTTTCACTTCTACCGCGTGTCAATTGCACGCTCTATTTTTTTTAACTACCGAAGCTCATTGTCTAATAATATCGTTTTTCTTCATACGACCAGCTGATATACGTAACCTGTAAGATGAATTTAAATTTGGTTACGAACCCTTAGACCTAGACCTACAGGAGATTTATTATATGAAAAATCACTGTTGACACACATTTTTTCAAATCAAAGAAACATTCCCAAGTTACGAATCACCTGTCAATATTTTGAAAATCTTCTTACACGTGCCCTGCACGGAAATCGATACCATAATATCGTTTATTTTTTGTCCCAAGACTTATTCAAATTTATACCGTTTCTCATAACATCTACAATTTGCAATTTAGCTCTTATTCTTTGAGCATTTATTTTTTTCTCAAGAATATAATGATATAATATTTGATTGTCAAAACTACACACGAAGACGACGCTAGATAATTAATTAAGGTAACTCTTCCAAATTCAATTTTCTTGGGCGGAAATCGAGCGGTATCTTTATTGTAGGCTGAACTTATGTTGTTCCAGCTAGAGTAATCAAACTGTAATATGTCTAGTTAAATTTCACGAGCAAAGGCTGACAGAAGCTCCACTACTTGATTAATATCTTCTTGTCTTTGTGTATTTAAGTATAGATTTCCTGGTTACATCAGTGTGTAATTTCATTTTCAGTCTAATTAATGTCACTACGGGATGATATTTAATATCACAGTTTAGTTTAATTTATTTTTAATAAAAAAACTTTTGACACTTAAGGGCCATTAACCAGCCGCCGAGAATTTAAATTTCATCGAAAGATTGTTTTGCTATCGTACCCTTACAACTGTACGGGGCGGTTCCGATGAGAGGGATTAATTATTTTCCGTACCAGCGTTTTTAAATAATCACTCAATATCGACCTTATTTCATTCATAATTTGCTATGATATATACCTACATTAAAAAAAATGCTCAAACGAATTTTAATATAATTATTAAATTATGTACTTTTGTAATTATTTTTAGAGAATAAGTATTTATTATTTTTCATTAATGTCTAAGCAAAATAAGAATACATTTTTTTAAATAAGTTAATTAGCATTTTTTTATAATTTTATTTGAACTAAAATTAAAATTCTAAAAAGTAGCTTTCTCAGATAAT
The DNA here is from genome assembly GCA_936435175.1 of Glyphotaelius pellucidus. Lineage (NCBI taxonomy): Eukaryota > Metazoa > Arthropoda > Insecta > Trichoptera > Limnephilidae > Glyphotaelius > Glyphotaelius pellucidus. Next base: position 25,185,406 of record OW386538.1, on the reverse strand, counting down.
TAATTGATTTATTTTACTACACGATTATACGATTTGAAATATGTGTTGTATAATACAAAATGCTGTTTGAAAATTTAACAAATCGGCCAACGACCTACGGTATAACCTTATTATACTAAAATCAAACATATTTTCTCAAAATTTAAAACATAACTTTACTAGACAAAAGAACAATCTTTCGAAATCAATTTAAATTGTTTTGTAGAAAAGAGTCAATACATCTAAAAAAAAATTTTCAAAATGACATATTTTCGGTTATGTCTGGTTATTCCCTCTTAATAATTTTTTGCGATTTTATCGGTTTTCCGGAAATAATGTTACAACGCCTCCGATTTTTATTAAGTAGTAGTAGAAAAATTAAAGTAAAAAGTATGTATGTTTCAGGCATTATTTTAATTTCTTAAATTAATTTTTTCTAACTGTAATCTCTAAGAAACTTAGAGCTGGAATAAGTACTCAGTCAAAAGTCTAGTTTAGTCTTTCGCTAAGGACAAAATTAATTTAACTTAGTGTTTAGTGGTTTTCGATTGATAAACACTATCCGAAGGCGAAATAAATCATTCAATAAAGTAAATGTTGATATTTCATTTTCAGAACGGAGAGGCTATTTTTATAAATTATACACAAACACTTACGCGGAGGAGTGCGATTTCAACCCCACTTTCCCTTAAGGGTTGGCTGGTCCCGTTAGGACCGGCCACTTCAACCACTTGGTGATGGAAAGAGCCAGTGTCATCAATTTCTAGGGCTTATGTGAATAATATTTACATTCACCGTAACCACTACCACTTGAATCACTTCCAAGGCAAGACATTTTTTATGAAAAATGTCGCTTTCACGCTAACTTTGGGAAAGAATACATAGCCAGCGAAAATGTTAACAAGTATCAAATGTACACATCTGTCTGGAGTCCTGGCATCCCTATTATTTGGAACTGTTGTGAGGCTAAATAAAGTGGGGGAGGGGAAGAGAAAATGTAAGCTAAGGTTAGTAGAAAACTAGGTTTTCAGATGTTCTCAAAAATGAACTAAAACCTTTCCAAGAAACTATTCTATTCCAAATAGTGGCATTCTCATGGACGATAGTGGGAGTATAATTTGGAAAATCTATTTTTGTTATTTATTTTTGGGGTGTTATGCCGTGTTGCGCTACCTCCTTCTTCCAACGTTTCGGAAAGCGTTACGAGCAATTGAGTTGAATTGAGTCATTGAGTCTCATCTGCCCTGATGACGGACACTGTAACGCTGTCCGAAACGCTGGCTAAAGAAGGAGGTAGCGCAACACGGTATAACACCTCAAAAATAAATAACAAAAATACTTTTGGCCGTGAAAACCTAAAATCATACCTGGAAAATCTATGTCTAAAAAGCGGCAAACCATTCCAAAGGTTGAGCTGCGGCGTCCTGAAATACCACAATTATTTCTGTCCGAAATTTATGATGTATACAACCTCAATGCAATTATTGCTAGTCATTCAATCACAACCTCTTTTATTTCTATCAAGAGTTATGGAGCTAAAGTGAAATCCTATAAAAAAGACACGATATTATGCTAAACGATTCCATTTTATTATTTGGTGTAATATTCAAGTTAAAAAAAGGGAAACTCGAGCTATAATATAAATTAATTAATTAAATACTTACTATTAAACTTTTACCTATTTTTTGTGTGGGTACAAATTAGTTTTGATCCAAACACTATTATTATTAATTTATTTACCAACGAAAGCAGTAATACTGACAACAGCAATAATTCACTTTCGTAGCAATGAAACCGCCATGAATTTTATGAGGCAAAGCCGTAGGAAACAGAGGAGCTCGCTACGCCAGTTACAGTTAATGGCGCTCATCGACCAAGACGAGAACGCTAATTGTTCAAGCGGATTCAAGCTTACAACTTTCTCATTCTCAAGTTTGAAAATAGAAGAGGTACCTATTTAGAATACAACGCAAATATTTTTTGAAATTTTAACGTTTTCATCGGAATAACGTGCTCCAGCAATTTACCTGTCTTTTCGACGAATCCTTATTGTTTATTAAAAAAAAAAAAATACACAGAACGATAAAATAAAGATGGCAGCCAATAAAAATATGCGTTAAGAAAATGAAGATAATATGGGTGGTTCTTGGTCGAAGTATGGTACAGTTAAAAGTGACCGAATTGGATATCGACACCTTAGCTCAGTGGTCAAGAGCACTCGCCCGGAAAGAGAGAGGTCCAGGGTTCGAGTCCCAGAGGTGCAAATATCTTTTTCTGATTTTTCTGTTTCCGGTTTTTGATTGAGTTTCGCTCATAGTGTCTTCATTTAATTAAATAAAATAAAAGTTATAAGGTATATTAAATTAAATTATTACATATTTTTTTTTATATGAATACCGCACAAGAGTCCCAACTGCTCCCGTCTGGAGCCAGAGAGACTATGGCATCCCCAATTGGGATATGTTGTGAGGCTGAAGATAGTGAGGAGGGGAAGGAGATGGGGAAGAGGAAGGTGGGAAGTACCTGGCTATTCAGATCTGGTCACCAAACATGGCTAAAGCCATTTCAAGCAACGTTTCAATTCTAAACGGTAGTCTTACACCAGGATGACACTGGTGTATCTTCCTCTCTGGAACGTGTCGCAAATATACTTTATATTATTTTAAATGAATAAATTGTGAAATAACACAAATTAATCAAATAAAATTTATTTGCCACGCTGGGATTCGATCCCGCGACCTTCGGAATGCGAGTCAAGAGCCTTACCGCTGCGCTACGCCGGCCGTCAATTATAGTACCTAACGTAAGCCCATGGAAAATCAGTAGGTAATTTCGCCTGAGGTGTGAACGCTTCTTAAAACGTAACTAATGAATGTATGAGTAAAAGTTATAAAAAATGAAGAAAGCGTGTGGAAAGATGGAGAAAAACTTTGAAATAAAGAATTATATGCTCAAGAATTGTAATTGACTCTTAATAAAATTTGAATGAAAAATTAATTGCTAGTATTTTTAGAGTGATTTTTATCACACTAAGAAATTTAATAAATTAGTATAAATTAAATTTTATTTAATTAACTTCTGTTTTTTCACGTTCAATTAATCTTTTCACGACACGTTTACGAAGATCCTCTCGGTATCGACTTGGTGACAGACCACCGTTCAGAACTGAAACGTTACTTGAAGACTTTTGCCTTTTTCGATGATCAGATCTGAATAAACAGGTACTTACCCACTTTCCTTCCTCTTCCCCATTTCCTATTTTTCCCACTACCTTCAGACTCGCAACTTACATTTGGGGATACCATAGTCTCACTGGCTCAAGATGGTTGTGAACAGTTGGGACTCAAGTGCGGTACTCACTTAAAAATTTAAAAAAAGATACGCTTTAAGAAATTTGGTGAGCATACACCCGACTCAATTTTTCTTTTTTGCTATTGTTATCGGGTTAAAACATTTATCCATTGTTCGTTAAAAAAATATATTTATTCCCACAGATTAAAGTGGTTTGCAACAGATTAACTTCGGTTTATATAAAGATCCATTATGATGTGCGATGTAAATATTCTTCATCGATATAAACGGTGAATAAACGCAAAATAAAAAGTACTTAACTGATACTACAAGAATAATTAATGATGTGGTAAAGAAAGACGCTACACCTCAAAGCTTTGAAACTTTCGTAACTTGTACAGTGCAGTTTCACTGAGTTGTTCCGAAATGCAGCCTGCAAGGACAAATAGTTTGCAACCCTTGATAGGAGCAGGTATTAAAAGAAACAAATACCAGAAATCCAATGTGGCAAGACTAAACAAATATCGGAGCGCCACGCAGCTGGTGGGCAGGCACAACCACCGCCAAGGCTTGGATAGACGTCACGCGATGAACCCGAGCACCACAGCTAAGTCACCAAATGTAGCGAACCACTTGGGGATACCTATGGCACAGGTGTTGGTTATCCAATAAATATGTATAAAAAAACTTTGAATAAAGACTTATCACCCGTTCAACGTTTAACCTATAAGTGTTCTGAAAAACAGATCTCACAATGATAATTTTTTTACGAGGGTTGTCCAAGAATTACAGACCGTTCCTCATTTTCGTCGACGTGGATACCTATTACTTCTCAAAATATGACGGCACTAGCGTGTAGCTCAGACTTTATCTTAAAAAACGAGGCTTGGTAGCTGTTTTACTTTGCGTCCGTTTACGATGGACGCTCCGCTGTCGAATCCCGCCGCCAGCCTCAATTATTCGCTTTCTCAACTAAGAGGGAGTCCGCCCTGTTGAAGTTCGTAAGATCGCAATTTTGATACCAGATGTCAGCAAGTCTATCACACAAACAATTTTCAGAGAAAAATGGCGTATGCAAATTGCTTGCTTCCAAAATGCCAAAGTGCGAAATCGTGTGGAAAGCGCTCGGGTCCCTCCGAACCGTTTTTCCAACCAAGGCGAGGCTTTTTTGGGTTGAAACATAGGTTTAACACCCAACCCCGGAATAAAAAAAAAACAATCGATGAGATGATTTGCATCTTTTTTTTCACCTGAAGCAACCTTTGGCCGGAATACCTTTGGAGACTGACTAGGACGCGGAGGGAGAGGTGATAATGGAATATTTGGCGGCGGAGTTCTGCGATAAGGAAATCAAGGACCTAATGCCACGGCTCACCAAGTGCATCGATCGTAACGGGGACTAAGCCGAAAAATAGAGAGGGATATGTACCTAAAATGTCATTCGATTTTTTATACATAATTTTTTTTCCTTAATTTTTAAAATAGAACGGTCTTTAATTCTTGGACAATCCTTGTAGAATAATCTTCTATACTAATATTATAAATGTGAAACTGCATGCGTGTGTTGTTTTGTTACGCTTTCACGCATAAACCATTAAACCGATTTAAAAAATTATTTCACCAATAGAAAGCTACATTATATGCAAGTAATATAGGCTTTATATAATGGTAAGCTCTGGCGTTATGAAATTATAATTATTTATATATTATATTTATTATACGTTTTCTGTCGCTAACAAAAGCGAGTTATTGCTAACGTCAGAAAACAAATCGTTGCCGTGGAAACGGTGTTGAGGCGTCGTAGCTAATATCTATCTATATAAATAAAAATGAATCTCCGAAATGTTTGTATGCGCATAACTTAAGAACGACTGCACCAAATTGGATAATTATTTTTTTGTACTACTGATGAGCTCTGGCATTATGAAATTTGGGTGGCACGCGAGGTGTTTGAAAACTGAATGTACCGGGAATGAATATATGGAATGCGGGAGGGGGGGATAATTGATAAGTGCACAGTAATTTCCCCTAATACCATGCGAGCGAAGCCGCGGGTAAAAAATAGTAAACCTATAAATTCAGTGCACTCTTCGCCAGGAAATGAAACGTTTGAATCCTTTATCAAAAAATATTAATTGAAAATTGACCTGCAACCACTCGATTTCCGTCGGCCATTTTGGTCCGATACTTCGTTGAATTATTACCTTTTGGGCGCTAACAGGATTAAAAATATCGGAAAAATGAGTAAGCGGATATTCTATATACTTTTAGTCGTTAAATTCCAGCCCCTAATTGTATTGTATAATTATTTTTCTGCCTCGGTAAGGAATTTATAATGTAAATTGTGTTTTTAAATTTGATAACGAGATATTATTATTTCAGCTACGGTATTGGCTTCGGGGTTAAAAAAATGAAAAAAGCCTTTTTGTCACCGAAAAAGCGGTTTTAGTTGTTTCTGAAACATAGAATGTGTTTTTAAGAATGTAATGAAAATAATGATTTAAATGCTAGCAGCCTTACAAAAACTTCGTGAATATATTATTCAATTGATTAACGACCGTATGTATGAAAACCTTACTAATTAAAAACATGATCATTGCTTAAGCCAAAGAGCGTAGTTTATCTGTTGTATAACTATACTTGTCTAATAATAATTTCTCAACAAATTTCGAAATTTTTCCAAGATATTTTAAACGTCCTGCAAATTTCTTGTTTTTGAATATTTCGTAAAAATAAATACCATTTTGGAAACTAAATGAAATTAAATTTTAGATCGTTGTATTTGAAATATACCTTAGTGTTTAAAAATTGCAGTATTTTAAGCTTCAAACATGGAAAAAAGTTGGAAAAAAAGCTTACCCAAAACATTTTCAAAAGTTGAAAAATTTCATAAAATTCAAAATAAAAAAAACAATCCTTTTATGTAAAAAAATTTGCAATAAAAGTATCACTTCACTTTTTACATCATACAGTTAAAAATTATAAAAATATATAATAAGGATTCATTGCTGCACAATTTAAATATTTAATTTTTTTTAATTCGTTTAATTTTTACCGGAAAGTTCTTATTTTAACTTATCACTGGTAGATACTTCCCTACTTTTTTTAACACCGGGAATTATTTATCACTGGTAGATACTTCCCTACTTTGCCCGGGTTTCAACACACGTAAATAAAAAGTAAAAATCTCACAAAACAAAAAAATTTGTAACAAACTATAAGACGTCTAGTCAAATATTCTGACTTAATTTAAATTAGCATTTCAAAGCTTCATTTGCTCAGGAAGGAAAAAAAAACATTGCGGGCTGAAAATATTTGAATTTATCTTCATGTTTCAGAGAGAAAAAGATATTAATAAAAGGGATTATCTGTTGTATTGCCACGATTACACATTACTACACATAATTGTGGACCTGAATACTGAAATTTTGAAAAAAATATCAATTATTTTTCAGCTACAATAACATCAAAAACGTTGTATTTTTCAATCTTAGCCCTCTAGCTCACTGAAAACTCACGGAACGCCATTGCCGCATATATATTCTCATAAATGAACACGCTTGTTTTGAGCCTACTCATGAATGAGCATGCTCAAAACCAACAATTAAGCACACATGCTTTTTACGAACCTACTCTTGACAAATAATAAATGTCAACAAATAGCGTCAGTTCCATTTACCTAGAACTGAACAAAATAATCTTATTGGTTGCAACGCAATTATTTTAGAATCTTTTGATGAATGAAAATAAAACGGTTGATTTGGGTCCAAGATGTCAACGGGGTTTGCTCAAATTATTTAATAAAAGTGTGTACTATTACGTGCAGTGCTATTTTCACCCGCGTAGAGGTAACCTCGTATTACAGAGAAATTCGTGACTACGCTAGTAAATCACGAAAAATACAGTTTTTGGTCTCCCCAACGAGCCACTTTCGGTAATTTTGCACAGAATGCGCAACGCACAACTGCCGCGAACTGGGATCGCATCGAAATGATACACATGCTACGAGAATTTCCCCTTCCACCCGCAAATCGAGTAGCATGTTCAAAAATCAAATGTCTGTTGAATCGTGAGCATGCTCATTTGAGCTTGCTCATTAGTAGCATGCTCTCGTGCTACTAAAGAGCATATCTGTCAGTACCATTGCAATGGTACAGTTACAAACTTAATTTACAAAGTTAAGTTAACCGGTTAGTATCTACCTAAGGCGGCCAACCGTCCCGTAATGACAGTTATAATCCCGCATTGCAATATTAAAAAAAATAATTAATACATATTTTTTAACTTTGTCTATGGTAGACAAATAAACTTCCTCTATCTTTAGAATATTTTAGCCATTTCGATTCATTTGTGGTTAAGTTGATAACAATATATCCCTAGAAAAGGCCCAAAGATATCGATCTGGGGTTTGGTTTATTTATGTTAGTCAAGCAAGAGTCAAAGAGCGCCAGTGTAGTACTGACCATGTTGTTTTGTTTATGAATTAGTGCACGCCGTGACAAGTAATTAATAACTCGTGTTTATCATTCAAATCAAATCAAAAATTTGTCGCACCTACGATTCGGACCGATTGAAATGGGCACGGAATTTTTCATTACTTATTCTGTGACAAAACCAGGGAATCCTCTTTCTTTAAATGAATGTATAATAATGTCATCTTGATCACTGAAGAGACTGGCAATATTTCGAAAGAAAACATTATCTTATTCGAAGTACAGCTATAAAATTCTAGTTGCAGACCATGTACGTGCTGCCAGAATCAAAGAGAAAGCATTTTCATGTTCCGAGTGTAGTTTAAAATCACCGCATACAGATTTAATTTAAGCCAGTTTTGTGTTCAGAATATAACGATAAATTAAATAATACGTTGCAGATTCATCGTTTACCGAGGAAGCTTTACATTTGAATTGCATACCAAATGCTGTGAAATTCTGAGAAATTTACTGTTCCGTATGAAACTATTATACGGGGACAAATACTAATATTATGGGGAAAGAATACTCGTCACACGTGATTACAAAATTCAACATTGAAAATGGCATAAAATGAGGTCGTAATAAAAAAGTATGATTTCCACGTACCCCCCCCGCCCTTAAATAAAGTATATGTATATAGAGTTGGCCGCCTTATATCTCACTTATACTCATAGAGAAAATGTTTTTTAAGCAATAGTGCACTAGCAAGCACGAGACTGCGACAGAATTATTACGAAATGAAAAGAATTATTATTGATAATTTGTAAAATAAGTATGTTTTAAATTTGGGAGGCGGGAATGGGTACCGCCGCCCCGGGAACCTTTATCGGATAACCAACGCCTCTGCCATAGATCACCCCAAGTGGTTCGCTACGTTTGGTGATTTAGCAGGGGTGCCCGGATTCATGGGGTGAGGTTTGTCTAGATCTTGGAGCGGATGACCAGGACACACTGAACCCCAGATTCCTACCCACCCCTCAAACCTTTTTCCTTCACAGAATTCTCCTCCACTTTTTTCCTTAAAAAAAACCCTCCACACAGCATCCCCAAAGATGACACAGGCCCTGAGGAAGATTATTTTCTTCAGGGCCTCCTGTGTGGAGCTCATGTAATAAAATAAAAATAAAAAAATGTTTTTATGTCTGTGCCTACGTATTAAGATAAATCCTAGCAATAAATATGTGAGGAGATTTTTCACAAAAACGGCGCTATACAAATTATACAATTATTATATTCTAAAATCCTTAAAATATTTGTGGAGAAACGCGGACCGGGAAAAATAATAATTCATTGAAGACTACCAATTTTCCGTCTCACATTACTTACCAGAAAGGTTTGAACGCATGGTACCTACATTATTTCACGGGAGTGTTTAATGCAGGCTGTAATTTAAAAATGGTAAAAACGGTGCCATTAATCCGAAGGCTCTCCTTGCTGACCTCACTCTGGCGGAGATCTTATAATTTATCACGCTACCTTTGACTGCAGGAGCATTAGTTTTACCTCTAACCCACGTAGATCTAAAGGAATCGCGGAGTAAAGCGATTCGGGTTTAGTTACATGACATTCAAGTGTTACTTTGAAGTTCTTACAGTAAGAATAAAAAGTTAGTAAAAATTAAGAAGAAAGTTTTAGACGTACGTAGGTTTACACATTTTGGAAAAAAAGTTGATATTTTATTATATAATTAATCAAATGGTGATCGCACATAACACACTGACAGATAACTGTCACCAATAAAAAAATTCGAAAGAAGCGAGACATGTAACCTATAATGAAGTACTGATAAATATTTACCCTGATGAATGACATCGTCAAAGTTAGAGTCAAGGGTTGAAATAACAGAAGTGTTTGTGTGTAAAGCACGAAGTTTGCCCAAGAGAGAGCTGTGTGGTGGTCTGTTCTCTGCGGTGTGATGCTTAGTTGGTTAAAGTTACTTTTCGTTAGTTAACATCACCCTCTTGAAAGGTCAACGTTCATTAACAGGTACTTGGCTATTATCCTCTTCATCTTCAGACTCACATGATGAAAATGACTAGATGAAGATTCTGATGTTTCACAGAAATTCACGTGTGTCAAATTGATCAAATGACCAATCAGCGCTATTTTTTGACAATAGAGAACTCCAGTCCTTCTAACTTAAATAACTGCATATTTATTTTTATAGTCAGTTTTAATAGTTAAAATAAATGTCAAAGTTTTAATTTTTCAAGATCCCCCGAAAACCACCGAATCTAGTGTGACGTCATCATGACCAACCGAAGTACGAATTTAGTAGGCAACTGGAAACAGCTGATCGTCGCCCGCCATTTTGAATTTCAGCATTGGAGCGTTTTACTGTGCATTATGATCGTTTTTTGTACAGTTAGAGTTTTTGAATATTTTAAATAATATAGATAAACTAATAGAGATACTTTATTTTTGATACTGAATTATGTAGGCCTAAATAATGTTTCAATAAAAACAAAAACTATTAAATGTCCAAATCTCTATAAACCAATAACAAGGAATGTCGAACGGCTTGCGCCTTACATTCATTGATTTCTATACAACTTTGACACAGGTGACGCGGCGCGGTGACGTCACGCCGCCAAAATCCAGCAATACCAACTTGACAGGGTGTTTTAATGACACGTTTTAAAATGGACTCTTTAATAATTTTTTAAGAACTGTACGTTAAATATTATGTAATAAAACTTATATATTCAGAATCAGCGTATATTGGTCTACATGAACATATTTTTTTAAAGCCATAATATTTTTCACTGGAGTTCCTTATTGAAAGGTTCACATTAAACGCCGATTCTGACTCCGTTTCAGCTTTTGAACAAATTATGATCAGCAGAAGAGGACAACTATCATTAAGATTATTTGATGGAAAGCTGAAACGCACCTAGAATTGAAAATAACTTGGCGCTGAAGGGCTATTTGACCGCAATGATACATTTGAATTTCTGCTAAACTATTGGGCCTAAATCATGGCCCTTCGACCCCGATGAAGGGGCTGTTGTGCGGTAGGTGTTGGCATTCGCAAAGGATAGGTTTTATTGTCGGACCCACGACCTGTTTCCGTATTCTGTAATATTTGTTTTTAAACATAGTATTTATGAATTTATGAATTAGAGTTCTTCTTCTTCCCCTTATCCTATTCCTGTCGGGAACCCATTGCATCGACAAGGCTCTTCCATATTTCCCCGTCTTAATTTGTCTGCTACCGGTTTCGGTTGCTTCCGTGTCATTCGCTAGCAAACTTAAAACTAATTTTTTTGTCCATATTTTTTTAAAGCGATAGCTCCAATAAAGAAAAAACCAAGTTTAAACAATTAAATAAAATTACAAATTAAAATTTTTGCGCTTTGAAAATCATAAAAATAAACAAAAAAATAAATTAAAATTACTTTTTTATTATTTTGTTATAAAATAATAGCACCTTGTAATTCACCCTTATTAACAATGTTCCCATATTATGTTGACTGCTCCCATTATTTCTTTCCCTTCCTCAAAATCACCCCCCTCCCCCTAAAAATGACCCTTCCCACTACCCCACCTAATTAAAACTAATCATTTTTGTACTTGTGTACATTTTTAAGTGAGTTTTAAGTTTGTTAGTGAATGACACGGACCTGTCGAAATCGGTAGCAGAAAAAAAATTTAAGTAACAAATGCACATGGAAAGCGCTCTTCAAAACAAAATGTCTAGAAATTGTTACATAATTACTGCCCAAGAAATACAAAAAATGTCAGGAATCACTGGGTAAAGTAAGTCAAGTACGTCCTTTGACAACATCTAGATACTAAGATAAGATTTAGGGCGGGTTGTTTCACAGAATTTAAACAATTTAAAATTTAAGGTCTGTGAAAGCTCTATTCGAGTTTTTATTATTTCATCATGGGCCGGTTGTTCCACAGTACTTGGATAATAACATATCATCATTGGGAATTTCGCAGAACTTGAAAATTAACTTTTAAATTTGATAAATTGTTCAAATTCCGTGAAACAACTCTTCCCATTAGAGATCGTTTTATGGCTCCTACATTACTTGTATCTACGTATTGTATTTGGCACACGTCTAAGATGGATTCAACGATAATTCTTTGTTTTATTCGCTTCGTTTCCAAGTAAGATTGATGTTTAGCCGAGGGTATAATATTGGAGGAAACAACATTGCTTCAAGTATTGACGAAGATCGAGCTGAGAATTAAACAATATTAATTGATCGATCGTTTATACACAACATTAGTGATTGATTCCTAAGAATAATGTATATGCTACGCAAAAATAAGGAGGGTCTTTTTTAGAAGGTATGAATTATGAGAATTTTCTAGTAGGTATGAACTACGAGCGTGTATCTTAAAGAGGTCTACGCTCACAGTTCATACCTTCCAATTTGGGAGGCGGGAATGGGTACCGCCGCCCCGGGAACCTTTGTTGGATAACCAACACCTCTGCCATAGGTCACCCCAAGTGGTTTGCTACGTTTGGTGATTTAGCAGGGGTGCCCGGGTTCATGGGGTGAGGTTTGTCTAGTTCTTGACAGACTGAACCCCAGATTCCTACTCACCCCTTAAACCCTTTTCCTTCCCAGAAATTTCCTCTCCTCCTTTTCCTTAAAAAAAACCCTCCACACAGCATCCCCAAGGATGACGTAAGCCCTGAGGGAAATTATTTTTCTCAGGGCCTCCTGTGTGGAGCTCATGTAAAAAAAAACTATAATAAATTTAAAAGTAATCCTATAGTGATCAAATAATATGAAACAATGAATATACAAAGCAATGCCAAGATAACAAAATTAACAAAAATAGTGCTGGTTTAGCACAAGTGGGTGGCACGGATAAACAAAATCTCAACCAAGCCTTGAAAAGCGAGCTCATAATCAAAGCGGCCATTGCGGTAAGGTTTCATTCTATCTCATTCTCTCGCAGGCTAAATCCTATAGATGTATATGTTTTGTTCTCTTTTTTGTGTCGTTTTCGTTTCATCGTGTTTCAAATCACAACGATGCTAAAGAAGTTTCACTTCAAAATTAAAACTAAAATGTACTACCTCACGAATGCAGAAAAAGTTTACTCAATTATTTGTAACCGCCTTTTTATTAAGAAAATTATAAGTTACAATGAAAGTTTGAATCACATTGCAATATATTTGAAACAGAATATTCACTGTTATAACGCTCCAGGCATTGTAACTCCAAATTTCCCATTTAATATTTGAAGTTTCCCGTTTTTCCTCAGATATGATATTTCTCGAGAGGCGCTTTAAACTAATGGTGACGATTTCCATTCTAACCCAAGGAACGGCATATATTACACAGAGAACATAAATGAAACCATTCATTTAATACTCGTCGTCTTTACTGTACGTGATCTTTGAAATTTAGCGGTACAGAGTAAAGGTTATATTTTAACACCATCAAAGGAGTTTGGGCTTTGAATTGAAAAAATATTCAAAGGTATTAAATGTTTTCATACGCAAAAAGGCATAAGCCTCACAATTATATTATTTAATGAACAGTATCACGTTTTCTTAATACCTGTATCCAATATTGAATACTCTTACACGTAAATTTTTTGAAAATGTGATCGTTTTAACAAATTTCCAATATTATCTTAAAAATTAACAACTTAAGATGAAGCTATACGTGAAATCCTATTTAGATACTATTTAGATTCATCTGTACGACGAATCGCTTTACAGTATGAACTTAAAAAAAATATGCTACGGATAAATTGAAGCCTTTTCTAGCTTTTCTATGTATTGGAATTACAATAAAATTATTATTTCTTCAAAATTCGCAAATTCACTTTGTGGCGTCATTATTAATTTAATGAAAACAAATAATTTTGTGTACCCCACTATTTAATTAACAATATCAATATGTTTCGAAAACTATGTTTTCTTCGTCAGGATAATAAGTTAACAAAAATAACAAAAGACAAACGAGTATAGACAAATTAGAACATGCTAAAATAATTTTTATATTTTATTTTATATAATTGTTTTTTATGATATTTTAAGTAATTAATCACCTCTCCTTTCTAATATTTTATCTATGTTCTAATTTGTCTAAACTTGTTTGTCCTTTGTTATTTTTTATTAACTTATTATCCCGACGAAGAAAACATAGTTTTCGAAACATGTTGATATTGTTAATTAAATAGTGGTGTACACAAAGTTATTTGTTTTCATTAAAATAAAATTATTATTTACATAACAAAAAATATAAGCGTAAACCACTAAAAAAAGTTTTTTCATGACTTAACTATGAAGTAATATGAGAAACATTTTTTTTAAATATCCCTTTATTGCTAAGACTATTTTTGAGGGTTCGTATGTTCTAACTTTTTTTCATTCTTATAAAATTATGCACAAAATAAATAAAAACCACCTTTTCGCTTACTAGCCTCGTGCAAATACGACGCGCGATTTTAAATTAGTAGGCACGAGAATCGAAATATTTCTAGCGTTTATATTCCTCTTAAGTTGATCTTTCAAAGTTCTGTAACTCATGATGGAAATAATAATAATAAGAGCTGAATTAATAAATTAATGAATTTTTGCAACAAGTTAACAGAAAAACATATATTTGCTTCACGGTTTAAGATTATTTTAGTAAAAGTGATTTAGTAAAAGTTAAGTATAATTTTAGCAAACATGAAATTAAAAAGATACTTAGTTTCTATTAAAGAAGTATTTTTTCCGTTTTTCATATGGCGCGGTGATCTACAACTCAGAAATATTAAATTTTCAGATAAGTACTAAAATATTGATAATTCCGATTTCCAGTATTAGCCTTCCAGCACAGACATCAACTATCTAATAAGTTGTGAACATAATTCACAAGTTTATGTTGGCAGCATTGACACGTCATTATTTATGTACCTCGTTCGTCCTCCTCGAACTTCGCTAAATCCTAAACGGATTTAAGATTTGGTTTCTAAGACATAACATTTCTCGAAGTGTGGTTTGTCTGTGGAACTTCCGCGAGAAAAGCATCCCAGCTTCCACTAATCCCTTCAAAACAAACTTAAGACCGGGAGGGTCGAGGAAATTACGAACATCTATTGGGATATGACATTGACACAATCGAAATCCTATTCGAAGATCAAGTACACGTACACAGTGTTACAGAGTTCTAAACAGCTTACAGCCAAATTTCGAAGTTCTGTAGGTTTCTCGCAATAATATTGTCCAAGGAACGCAAAGGCATTGAGAACTTTCAAGTTGTGGTCGAGTAAACAAAGCCCCTTTCAAAGGATTATCCATCTGTCATAATATGAATGAACTGCTATCACAATTTAATTTTCAATCTCGAAAGCGTATTCAAATAGTCAGAAGGATGGAGACCGCTGTAACTTGGCTCGTAAATAAACTGAGGTTGCGTGAACATAATAAATCGGTAAAAAGTAGGTTTTTAAATTAGGTTTGTGGTAAACCCCTCATATGCTATAAATTACAGATATAACTGGAAGTCCGATATTTTAAATTATTCCGATAGTTCAAAAATATACATTTAGTAAATTCATGTTTTTAACCATTTGTATATAACAGTGGCTGGCAGCTCGTGACTTATTCGAATTTATTATAGGTAAAAAATGTTTTGATTTCGTACCACGAACCTTAATACTAGCTTTTTTACCCGCCGTTTCACTTGCAGGTGTTAGGGGGAAATTACTGTAGCGCTTGCACTTGCACTCAATTACCCCCCCCCCCCTCCCCCTCCCCCCACCCGCATTCATTCCCGATACATTCAGTTTTCAAACAGCTCGCTCACCTAAATTACACAATCCCGGAGCTCGCCAGTAGTAAAAAAAGAATTATCCAATTTAGTCCAGTCGTTCGGAAGTTATGCGCGTACCAACATTTCGAAGATTTATTTTTATTTAAATATGTGAAAGTTTGTAAATACAATTAAAAATAACACTATTTACTATACAGTCTTTATAATCGTTACGAATTATATTTTTAATGTAAGAACTCTTTTCCAAAACATAAGCTTGTCCAAAAAAAAAACAAACCATATTCTAATATTTGAATTTCCTGGAGCAGCAGCCGACCAGTAGGTAGAGGGCTGAGTACCTACCAGCATAGAGTCCACAAATATATCAACATAGTTTCCACGGCAAAGATTTGTTTTCTGACGTTAGTAATAACTCGCTTTTGTCAGTGACAGAAAACGTAAATGAATATAATATATTAATATTTATAATTTCATAACGCCAGATCTTACCATTATATACAGTCTATAGTCCTCGCATATAATGTAGCTTTCTATTTGGGAAAGAATTTTTAAAATCTAATTATTGGTTAATGCGTGAAAGCGTAACAAACAAACTCGAGCAGTTTCGCATTTATAATAGTACTAGCTTTTCCCCGCGGCTTCGCTCGCATGGTATTACGGGAAATTACTGTAGCGGTTGAACTTATCAATTATACCCCCTCCTCCCCACCCCCACCCCCTCCCGAATTCCATACATTCATTCCCTTACATTCAGTTTTCAAACATCTCGCCTGCCACCTAAATTTCATAAAGCTATAGCTCAAAGAAAAAAAGAATTATCCAATTTTGTTCATTCGTTCGGAATTTCTGCGCTTACAAACATTTCGGATGTTTATTTTTAATTAAATATTTGAAAGTTTGTGAATATAATAAAAAATTACACTATTTATTCAGTTCATTTATTCAGTCTTTATAATCGTAACGAATTATATTTTTAATGTAGGAACTGACATTTATTCCAAAACAGAAGCTTGTCCAAAAAAATAAAACATATTCTAATATTTGAATTTTCTGAAGCAGTAGCAATCGTTTCCATGGAAACGATTTTTTTCTGACGTTAGCAAAAATTTGCTTTAGTTAGCGACAGAAAACGTATAACAAATATAATATATTAATATTTATAATTTCATTACGCCAGAGCTTACCATCATATACAAAATATAGTCTGCGCATATAATTTAGCTTTCTATTGGTGAATGAATTTTTAAAGTCTTTATATTGTGTTATGCGTGATAAGGTCATAAACAAACTCGAGCAGTTTCGCATTTATAATAGGAAATAATACGGAATTTACTTTTTTACAATCAAGAATTTTATAATCAGTAGTTACATTTCAATCATATTTCTTACAAATCAATATTAAGAACATAAGGAACGTCCCGAATATAGTTGTTATAATATTTAAGCCTGCTCAAACTTTAATATTTATAAGGTTTTATCGGAAAGTCTTTTCCACATCGTTGAATCTCTGACTCACCTTTTTCGGTTCGTTTGTGTTCGATTAGACCCCCGTTGGTCGTGTTTTTGCCTTTTTATTTGAGGGTGGCTTTTATTGTCTACGAAAACATCTCCGGGTAGAATTATTTGTCAGTATAAAAAGTTACTTCCATATTTTAGAATTTAAAAGAGAAAAGAAAGAACTGACTTTAATATCAAGTTTAACAGAAGAATTCTTATCAAAATACTACTTTTAATTATGTGGGACAAAATCTTTATTCAAATTCAATATGACAATTCTAAGAGCTACATTATTTTTCTACAGAGTATTTACTATATTTTATAATAGGTAGGTTTGTAAGTGAAGTGTAGGTTATATATTTTTTAGGTAACATTGCAATATATTCAAAATAAATAATAAATTTAGTTTTTACCACTTTTATTGTTTATAAAACCAACATGTTTCGTGAGCTAAGCTCACTTCTTCAGGGTTTACTAACTAATTATAAATAATAGATAAATACAATGGTCATAGGCATTGTCAACACTATGTTGTCGTATGTACTGTGTTGTCGTATGTTTACGTATGTATTTTGAAAAAAAAGAAAGAATGTTATGGAAAATAAAGGATATTTGTAAGATTAATTTAGGTGGCAATAGTTTTTTTTCTAAAGAATGTCTTTAAAATGTTTCTTTACAGAGAATTAAGAGCTAATTTACAGAGAATTAAGAGTTAATTTTCATCCATTTCGGAATAAAACTGTAGATTTGTTACAAATCAAAGCTTCTCCCTCGTCACAAACACTTTTCTTTATATTAAAAGATTTTGTTACTTTTTTTTTAATATTAAATGGCTTTCATCAAAACGGAAAAAATGCATAAAACATTATCAGTGTTGCTTTCAATCTCGGTGCGGTTATGAGAAAATAATATTTGGGTTTTATCATTAATGCTTCCGATTTCTTCCGGTAGTCGATTAAAAAAAATTCTTCCCTGGTAAGTATAATAGTGTTGTGCAAAAGTAGTATTTAATTTTGGGCTACAAAAATATATTTAAGTCGAGTTCGGTTTTCAGTTAAAAATTGGTAATAATAATTACATAATTTGTAGAGCGCCGTTTTTGTGAAAAATCATCCCAAGGGCGCTTGTTGTTTTTTGCCTTTTTCTTTTATAATTTGAATTAATGAATTTTTAATATTTAAATCTTTAAATGCAAGTACTTGAAATTCTTCGAACAGGCGTTCCGTTGGGTAATCCAAAGATTTTTTTTTAGTATAATTTTAATTACTGTTCTTGCACAATTTTTATTGGAAGAAGGTTATATTTATATGCGGATCCCCAACTAATAATAGCGTATTGCAGAGTGGATTGAACTAAGGCATAGTAGTTTAAATATATATTTATCTTTAAAACGTTTAAAAAATATTATTTTAAGGAGTTTTTTTTAATATAAGTCTGTTCAATTTGTTATTAAAAGTTAATGAAAATATTTTACGAACAATAATTTTTAATAAACTGCCTTAAAAATAATTCCCGCATTCAAAATCAAACACTGACTTGGCGAAAATGTCGCACGTACTTCAAAACTTTTGGGATCCCCGTCTGCTATCGAATGATAAACATCCTCCATAAATAACAAAGCTTTTGGGAGCTTGATACCTTCTAGAATAAATGTTGACAAATCTTCCTCATGTTAAAAATCTTCCTCGTGTGACCAAAGTAAAGTGGACTTGCGGAAAAGGGAAATCTCCTTCCAAATTTTTACATGCGACCAAAACGATGCTTTTAAATTGGCCGTATAAATATACCAACCAAAATAAATCCCGTGGAACAAAAGGGGTAAGTTTCTCAATTTCGAGATGCACGTTTTTTTTAACAAATTATTTATTATTCCTAGTTGACGGAGAATTTTTATTAAATTGTACATATTAAAGCACTTTCCTTGCGAAGGATTAGTTACAGAGCTTTAATAAAATTTAATATTAAAGAATGATGTAGAATCACAGAATGTTAACCAAGAAAGAACCTTTACGAACAATTGCGAACCGTGGTTATTAAGCTGTAATCTGTAATATTTAAATATTGCACTTATTTAAATTAAAAATCTATTTCTTTTATCAACAACTATGAAAATTTTGAATTTAAAGTATAAAAGTAGTATCAAATTTGGTATTAATATTAATATTTTAATTCTTCATGAAATTGATTATGTTTTGTATAATATTCCACTATTTTCTACGGTTTTAGAAGTTGCTGAAAAGCTTTGTTTGTATAAAGGCAATTAACAAAATGATCGACGTAATAATGAAACGTATGTGTATTTTTGTATTAAACTATTCCCTCTTGAATAGCAAACTTAATTAAAATCGTTATTAAAATTTATGCTATCTAAAAAATCTTGATTTATTTGGAAACACTTATATGCTGAAAATATTTCTTCTAACTATCGTAACCTAATATAATTCTACAAAAGAGCTTTTCCAAACGTGTAGACCGTACTCAAATATAGGCGACCCCCGTGACAGAATGGTAAGTGTTCTTTAGTCAGTTCCGAGAGATAGGGAGTTGAAAACCCAATGAAGGAAAATAAATATTTTACGAAATGATATTTAGGTTCTTTCTCTACCACCGTATCATACAACCTATAGTTTAATTTTAAGATATTCGAAGATATTTTTAAATGTAAAACCAAAATAATTCTTATATTCCCCTCATTCAAGAGTTCAAAGTATTAAGTACCAGTATTGCCCTGGTGATAAACCACCTTTCGAGATGGAAACGTGGTTTGATGTGAATGTAACTGTGAAAAGGCTTAAAAAATACATCAATAAAGAGTTAAACAATTTGTCCCAAAAAAACGTCACAATCTCAATTATTTACGTAGATATTCAAAGCGAACATTTAATATTATATGTTTATGATAATTAAAAATATGTTTTTGACAATCAATTAAACGAGAAAACATAAAATGGTATGCGTAAAATCCATTTGATGGTATACAATTATTTAAAAAAAATTCTTAATGGAATGTCGTTTGATTATTCACAAAAAAATTATTTCTAATATCCTAGTTTTATTAACTTTCATATATTTTTAGTTGCAAAGTATTTATATCGTGGTCGAGGGGTAAGGCTCTTGACTCGCAATCCGAAGGTCACGAGATCGAATCCTGGCGTGCGCAAATAAATTTTATTTGATTAATTATTAGTTATTTCACAAGTATTTAAAATAATATATATCCCCCATACAAACAAGCCCTGTTTATTAATGGGGGTACATCAAATACATCTATTATGTAATTAATTATTGTATAAAATTTTGTTTTTAAAACATGTTTCTTTTTATGACTAGTAAATAAAAAAATAAAATATGTATATACATATTATATATATATAGTATATTTGCGGCACGTTCCAGAAAGGAAGATATTCTCAGTATTGCTCTGTGTAAGATCACCATTCAGAATTGAAACGTTGCTTGAAATGACTTTAGCCGTGTTTGGTTACCAGATCTGAATATTCAGGTACTTCTCCACCATATTACCAATCTCCTCCCCTTCCCCACTACCTTCAACCTCACAGCATACCCCAATTGGTGATGTCATAGTCTATCTAGCTCTAGACGGGAGCAGCTGGGTTATTAGATTGGTATTTGTTATTTCAAAATGTTATCAATTAAAAATATTATAAGGTATAGTCGTATTTGCGGCACGTTCCAGAGTGGAAGACAGTGTCAGTATCGCCCTAGTATAAGATAACCATTCAGAATTGAAACTTTGCTTGAAATGACTTTAGCCGTGTTTGGTGACTAGATCTGAATAATCAGCTGCCTGATTCCCCGGCTGGCTATGTCCCCCATCACGACACAAGTAACATTTTCCGCTTACTGTAGTGGTTTATGAGATTTTCAAATATTGTCAGTCTATTCGTAACCCGGGAATGCTTGTCTTTATTTTTTTTAAAAAGCATAAAAATATAAACTTCATCTTTTGCGTAGTTTATACGAAGAGTCGAAACGAAGGAATGAATTAATGAATTTGAGAAAATGTTTATTATAGTAAGGTTTTCTACTAACTTATTTCTCTCCACTGTTCTTGTATTTTATCGTATACTTCATCATTCCATTCCCACGCAAAGCAAAGGCACAATAAATAAATGTCATTATGAGAAACATTTATAAATTCAAATACAGGGTGTTAAGGGACGTACTTGACTTACCTTAACCAGTGATTCGTGTTATTATTTGGAGAAAAAAAAATGAAATTTTGGTCTTAGGTTACTTTAAAAAAATCAGTATTTAGAGGCGGGGTGAGGAGTTGGGCGGCTACGAGACGGGGTAGAGAAAAAAAGTTTGATTTTGAACGAAAAAAAAAGTTTAAAAGTCACCAAAATCCAAAATTTAATTTACATTTTTACTCCAAATATTGAAGTTTAAATTAAGAAATTTAGAAAAAAATGTATATTCCCAATGGAGTGGTAGATTTTGTACATTTTAGCAGGCTTTTACATACATTGTATATAAAAAAAGACTGTAAGTACCTGCATAGTAAGTGGTAACCATAATAACATATTAACCTATTTTCGACCACCACAACACGGGCATGTGCCTAGCATGGTGGTCGAAAAATCTCCGATTCATGTTTTGTTACATGAATCGGAGATTTTTCGGAGATTCGGAGAATAAAGAAACTTAAAAAAAAACCATATCTTTATAAATCAAAATGTGTTTGAAACTTTCAAAATACCTTCTTTAAACCTCCGCGAAGGTTTCTGGATTATCACAACCACATGATAATACATCTGACAAGTTTTTTAATCATCGTCATTGTTAAGTCAAAATTCAATTTTCAAAACTCTGGTTAATGAATTAATTTGAAGTGATATTTACATAATAATTTGAATCGAAAGAAGAATTATAGACATTTTAAATAGTTATCTAAGGTAAAACACCCAATTTCTGACACGTTAAGCTATCACTTTTTTTTCATGAATTTCAATATTTTTTTCTAAAATCAACCTTGAATTGTTGAAACGAAATTTTGAATATTTGGAAACATTGTTCAATTTCAAATAGTGAAATATCACTTTTTGGTAAATTTGTTACCGTTAAATATTTAAAATCATTTAATATGTAACATGCTAACAAAACACCTATTTCTGACATAGCAAAATTAATATGTTCCTATTGATTGACATGGCTGTTCGTATTTCTGACATACCAAAATAAATGTGAATCCAGTATCCGACATACATGTTGATATTTCAATCATACCTGCAAATAAATTGCAAAGCTATGTGGACAACATTTAAAACAAAAATCGGTATTTTGAGAAACTTAATTAATTATTAAATATAGAATTTTTAAAAAAACTTCATTTTTACAGGGATGAAAATTAATTAAGAAATTGTAATTTGGTATAAAACATCGCTTACATTATTTCGTCTGTTGTTTTACGCCAACAAGGAACTTAACTTAATCTTGCCTCCTTCAGGCATTAAAACTAAATTAAAATAGGTACAGTAACAAATAAAGAAAAAAATAAAGTATAGATACTTTGCCTTTAGGAAGTTTATACCAAGTAGGCATTTATTTATACCATATTGAACACTTATTATTTATTAGAGTTCCATCACAAAGTTATCATATGCAAAACCAAAAATTGTTAGTTGTTTGTTTTCATATTTCTTCAATTCAGGTACCTCGTACTGTCTTCGATTGTTTCTAGATATAAGATCTTCAATTATTTCGATAACATCCTCGATTTTGTATCACATTTGATCTACTCTGTCTGGTCATTTCCAAAAAATTATTCCACATAATGACATATAATTTATTTGTGCCTTTTTTCTGTTCTTTACGGCACTTATTTGTCCAAGAAAATGTGCACCCTCATATAAAAATATAACGTAGTTTCTTAGTTCTATACAATTGACGTAGGAAGCAAATTCTTTTTCATCGTTTGAGGATTTTTTTCGTTTTTAGCTCTTTTTTGTATTTTAGTGTCAGCAGCATGTTTTTCTTTTGCCTTAGTTTATCTCTTTTAGCACTCCTTTCTCGCTCTAAATATTTTTTGGCCTGTTGTTTTCGTTTATGAAATTCGAATCACTCGCCAGAACTAGCTACTGTTGGTGTCTTTGTCGTTGCACGTTTAGTGAAAAAAGTAGAAGGTTAATCAATTACATGCCAGAAAAAACTGTTTCTAAATGGAGTAAGGGTATTTTCTTTATCATCCTGCTGACAAGATTTATTTTCGACGATTTTTTGTTTTTCGTCTAGTATTTCCATATTATTTTCAATGTCTTCAAAAACACTATGGATATTCAAAATAGTCTCGTCATTCATGTCAGCAATCCACTGGGGTACTCTTAATACTATCAAAATTCATTTCCGATGATATATTCGAAATATCTCAATTCCCCGAAAAGCTATCTTCTAGTTGCGGTCATACTTTTCCAAATATCAAATAATGCTTCGCACTCCCTTGTACTTACAAACTCGCAAAGCATAACCAAATTTGCCTCTAAAATCATTAGAAAACTATTTCTTAAGTGGCCTGTATTTTATTTTAAAAATTTACAAATAAATTAAATTACACTATCGGCAATAGATATTTCTCATACATTTTTTAATTATTCGATTTGATTGGGTATTTTGGCCTCAAATCCAAAATATAGTTTATTATAAAATAGGTCGCGCAGTCGTTCTTCTCATGTCAGGTTTAAAAACCCCCAAATTATGATAAGTATCAATTTCTGACATACCGGTCAGAAATATGAACATGATTTTTTTGAGGTGTATCATTTTCTGACATACGTGCCAGAAATATGGTCACCCCATTAAAACATGTGCCTATTTCTGATCGCTCAAAAAGTATCATTAATCTATTGAAATATATTCTTTTCCATTTAAAATGTATAAATATGGTCAATACTCTATTGAAAAATATACAAAAACAATAAATAAAACATTGGTGAACTGTGTCATCACATTTTGTAAAATTTGGTTTACTCGCCGAAAAAGGTGAAAAAATGGGCGATTTCAAAAAATCACCAAAATCATACACTAAATAATATTTTGGTTAAAATGGGTAACAAATAGTTCTTTCGCTAGACATTAGTTAGAGGGAGAAGGGAACATCTTTCTCGATGCGCTAATATCAATATACGTAGGAACGTTACTTCAGTTGGTAAAATCGTAATTTGTGTTACATACGTCAGAAATTGGAGCAGGGCCAGAAATGTGGTGTTTTACCTTATGTTAGGTACTAAATTTGATTGATTGTTCTTATAATATTTGATTGTTTTTATAATAATATAAACAAAAATTAATTGTTGTAATGTATGAAAATTTGAATTAAAAAAATTGTAATAGGTGGCACGTGAGATGTTTGAAAATTGAATGTACCGGGACAGAATATATGGAACGTGGGAGGGGGATTGGCAGGACGGTGGAGCGAGAGAGGAGAGTGGGAAGTCGGGAAGGTGGAAGGGGAAGGCGGGTGGGGAAGGGAATGCGGTAGGGGACGCACGGGAAAGTACATGTAGGGAGAAATAATTTATTTCTTTTAATATGGCATTGCAACGCATGCCGGGAACCAGCTAGTGATATATAAATTCAAGTAACTACGTATATGCATTTAATAATTATTTACAAAAACCTGTTGTACAAAAAATAAGAATATAAGGATTTAACTATAACTTTATTTTTTAACTCGTAAGGATTTAACTTTATTTTTTCGGATGGGTAAGTTTTTATTGTTTAAAGCTTAAAAGTTATGTAGATTATGTACGGAAAACATAAAAAAATACTTGTGCTTGTACAAATAAATATAAATATAAGGATTTAACTATAGCTTTATTTTTTAACTCGTAGGGATTTAACTTTATTTTTTCGGATGGGTAAGTTTTTATTGTGTAAAGTTTAAAAGTTACGTAGACTATGACCGGAAAACTTTAAAATATTTGTGCTTGTACATAAAATAGAAAATTAAATAAAACAAAGCATTTTGGCGATGTTTTTTTGCAAAAATCAAAAAAGTCGGCCACAGTTTAGTGGGAATTTCCACCTTATTATTATCTACATAAAGAGTGCTTCATTTCAGCCGATTACGAATATTACACGCCGAAAAGATGAAAAATGTTAATATGTAATAAATATGTTCTGAAACAACTGATCACATTTGAAAAGTGAAGCTGAAACATTCAAACATACTCGTACATTAAAATGAATTGATCATTTTCATCAACCACAATTAAATTATGAATTAGGAAATTTTATAAAAATTATTTTTACTCAGTAGAATGAAAGCTTTCAACAGTGTACTATTCCTGTGGCTAGTTACAAAATTATTAATTCACGAAATAGGAATTTTAATCAAAAGGTCCAAAGCCCCAGTCTACTGGGAGCGATTCGGTGAGTTAAAATTACTAATAAATCGCGAGCCTACGGCAGAGTTGACCACAGGATAAAGGCATGGCGCCCCTAATCCCGGACATTAAGGACTGAAGGAAATAAAGGGATTATAAAGAACTGGCTATACTATTAGTTTGAGGATGGATGATGAATAAATTGGAACGTGGCGCTCTGGAATAATGCCACCTTGCGATTATCATTAGAGTCAATAACGCTCTTGGAAAACAAGGCACGATCAAGTTAATCAAATACGTAAGTTGGGCTAAATGAAGAAACAAAATAACAGAATGTTAATACAATATATAAGACAATAAATAGGGTTTTCCAATAAGAGATGTTATTTTGATATTCAAAGACCCAATCAGCAAAGACATGAAGTTGTTGATGATCGGCCGGCTTGAGTTCTTGTATTAACTGAACTTTATAAGCCTTAAGACCCAAATATTTAGGCAAAATACGGTGTAATGACGTTTGTGGAATGCCTAATTCCAAAGAACGACGAGGAATGGACAAACCTCGGTTTTCTTCAACACTTTCGGCTACAGCAGCAATATTCTCGGCTGTTCTTGAGCGACGTGCACGGGTTTTATTCTTCACATCACTAAGTTGTCCCAACAGCTCGAATTTTTCCACCAATTTCTGTATTGCGGTCCGACAAGGTGCTTCACGACGACCCAAAAATGTTCGAGTTTTACGAACCGTCTCTGCCAAATTTTAATAATTTAAATTTTTTTAAATTTTAATAATTTCAGTGCGTTGTTGAAGCTAGTATCGTTCCATTTTTATTAATGGCGTAGTTTCTACTTGTCAAATGTCAAAAAATGACACCTTCAAAAGTGACATCTACCGAAATAACGGGCTATTCAAAATAACACCTCTTATTGGAAAACCCTGTATATATATGTATATAAATACAGCAAAGGGTGCCAAGTCTAAGTTGTGTAGTATATACATATCTCTCTGAAGAAACGCTTGATGGGATAAACATGTTCATGCAACATCGTGCCAACTCAGAATCAAATCAACCGAACATCTTTTCGAAAAGTCATTAAAAGCTATGAAAAAATGATTGAAAAATAGCCCAAAACCTAACCTAACGTAACCTATTTAAGCAATTTATTTTAATTTTTAATGAGTTTTCAAAGGAGGTATCGAGTTAATTTCATTCTGAGTTGTCCGGTCGCCATATTATAATCCTTTAACTAATTGGTAAAAGGTGAATTTCATAACATGCCAACTTCACTTATTATGAAGTTGGCAGCATTTTTGAGCGCTCTTCGGATAAATATTTACAAAATTTTATTTTAAGAAATCAACATTTACCGGCCAATTCTTAAGATCTGCCATGTATGGGTAGCACTCATTGAACAGATTCAGGTTAAACTCAGTTTCTCGACCGGCTTGAGCATTTTGTTTCAGTTTTCAAGCATAGCAGTCATATTATGTTTGTCAGTTGATAAAAAATTGACCAAAAGTTGAAACGGATCGAGCTAACTTATGGAAATATATGTATTTGCAAATTTGTAAATCAAATATGTAAACAAAAAATGGCGCTGAAATTCGATTTGATGGTCATCAATTATGACCAAATCTAAATTTGATAGCTGTTTTGTCTTCTGAACACATTTTTTAAGGGTTTAACAGATAAAAAAGCTGCATTCAGAATTGTTGCATAAATTATGTATAAATCGTTCTCTTTTTACAATCGCATGAATATCACAACCGTTTAGCGTCGACATTACGATAGGCAAGTGGGAATAGCGTGTTTATGGGTTTCTGGTTTAATTACCTTTCACAATTTAAATATTAGGTGTGTTTTACACATTGATTCGGAGACAGTGAACATCATTCATATTTTTACTTTTACAGTTTTGATTTCATGAATTCTTACACAATATCTTTTCTCATTTTTTAATAAAGAAAGACAAATGTTACGAATAACCTGCCAATATTTGATATTACCTGCGTTACGAATAACCTGACAATATTTGATAATACCTGGGTTACGGATAACCTGACAATATTTGATATTACCTGGGTTACGAATAACCTGACAATATTTGATAATACCTGAGTTATGAATAACCTAACATTATTTGATAATACATGAGTTATGAATAACCTAACATTATTTGATAATACCTGAGTTATGAATAACCTAACATTATTTGATAATACCTGAGTTATGAATAACCTGAAAATATTTGATAATACCTGGGTTACGAATAACTTGACAATATTTGAAAATCCCCTACGACTATAACAGTTAGAAAAATGTTGCTCTTTATGATGTTTACCTTTATATACCACCAGGGATTATATTTACTTATACTAACAAAATATATTTTAAAATGTTTTTTATAGGCTTCCATAGAATAGAATAAATTAAAGTGAATAAAAAAATTCATCAAATTACTAATCACATTTTCTTTGTAAAAATAACGAAATATCAAGTTAATGAAACAAAGTTTAATTTTTTTCCAATAAACTTTCTTTTAACGATGGAATTCCACCGAAAACTAATATTTATTGCTAATTACAAATTTTGAAGTTTCATAATAGCTCTAAAAAACTCTAAAAAAATTTACCCTCGAAATGAGAATTCTTGTTGACACAATAATTATAAAAAAATATCTTTATGGCATTTATCTTATACGATTATGATCCATAAATAAACGGAAGATGTCTAGTGGAACCTTTGGCTACCTTGTTACGTTACAAATTGTCACGTTGCGTATTCGAGAATAGACCTCTTCGCGGACTGAAGAATAGACCGCCAATATAGAGGCGCGCGCATTACCCCCTCCCGCGAGCGACAAACCGACCTGTCGCGAGAAGCATCTCGCCGGAAGCTCGCCAGTCAACGGCCAGCGAGCTTCCCGATCCCACGTCTCTCGTGAACATGTGCGAGACGAGTTCAGTTTCGCCGGGTGCGCACTTCCGGTGTCCGGTATGGACGCTGCTGGGACCCGGAGAAGAAGCGCGTAAAGCCGCTGTTGGCCCATAAACCCAAACGTGAGTCAATACAATGTTTACCCTTTGTGTGCAAATAATGTTTTAAAGCCCTAAAAAATGCGTGTAGAGAGCAGAGATTGACGTTCAAACTAACTTTCAGCTAGGATCGTTCCTCTTATGTACTATTGTGACTCCTAGAATTGAATAAACTATTTATGTGATAACCTACCGTGTTTTGCTTGTCGAAAGAGGCCCTGGGAGGATGAGAAGCGTGAAGCTCCGAACCACAGGCACTAGCCTTGAGGTTAAGAGAAACATACTTGCACCAAACCTGAGCTAGTTTTTATTTGGGGCAGATCCAGCATCTAATTGTATTAAATATGTGGGAGCTTTCTCCAACCCTGCCGATAGCGTCAGCACCCACGCCGACGCTAACAACCTTAATGGCTTTCCCCAGATTTGCATTATTAGAGGTAATCCCTCGCAAATAAGGAATATTAATCAATAAATTAAAACGAAAGCTTTATCCGGTAAGCCGTTTTTTTCATTCTTAATATCAATAATAAAAAAGGGGTTTTATTTAGAGTGTATAAAATACAACCTACCAAAAACACAAAACTATGCAAAGATCAGTGCCTTAACTAAAGGGTGGCAGGGCTGGCAAAATGCCACGGGCCCCGCGGAGACTGGGGTCCCGGTCCGAGAGGCCGCGAGCTCAGAAGTAACCTAACATTTTTAAGAAAATTTAGTAAAAATTATAAATATAAGTACATACATAAAATCAATTAAAATTAGACACAACTAAAGACCATTTATAAATTCAAATAAATTATTAAGATTTAAACGAATTCAGGATGTGGATCAATTTTAGAACGCATCCACTGGTTGCTTAATTTTTTGTCACGATAATAATTATTTTAAATTTTTTGGTGGCACGGGCGAGCTAGTGATGCTCGGGGTACTCCCACATTTTGTTAAGCAAGAAAGTACTTTTTTCGTGGAGCTGGCGGATTAGCGACGCACGGTGTTAGGGGAATCCCGGATTTCTATCTTTTTAGTACGGAGGGATCTACTACGCATTCTTCGTTTGATTGTTATGACAATTGGTCATTTGTATCTTTGAATTTTCGTAGTTTTTGTTTTATCGAACCTGCAATTAGAGGCAAAGTAAAGTTAATTATAAAAGTTAGATATTAACATACACTAACTATGCTTTTGAAAATAAAATTTATTAGATATTTAACAAAAATGCACTCAATATTAGCAATACTGTTGGGTAACTTCTTAAGTAAATTAATAAAATTCAATTACAACGTGCCAATTTTTACTGGCGGGGCCCCATCCAATGAATTTGCCACGGGCCTCAGATGGTATAGTCACTGGCAAAGATGCAAAGAATACGTACAAATTGTGAATGGTAGAAGAAGTTAGGGACGCCCGAGGAAGGCAATCACATATTTGATACAAAATAATGGAAGAATATGTATGAATGTTCATGAAGCAATGATAGTGTACCAAAACAGGTTGTGCATCGGTCAATCCTCTCTTACTACTTTTGCGGGAAAACTGCGAGATGGTTAGTCAGTTTCATAAAATCAATCAGTTCGCTGCCCCTGTATAGAATAACTAGTTCAAAAAAATATATAAATGAAATTCTTTCTCAACGTTAGGACAGTATAAAATTCAGTAACTAGAAAGTAAGTGCCTACTTATCTAATAAAACCGTATTTAGTTACATAACACGAATATTATATTATGGTCTAAATTTTAATTGTGAAAATTTTCGGAATAATTGATTAACTCACCCCTTTTAAGTTGCCCAAAAGATAATGATGAAACTTTCTTATTTCAAATTGGAGATAATTTTAAACTGTCCTTCAAATAATAATGAAATGTTCGTCCCTGAACGGCGAAATTTTAAACAGTCCTCAAAAATTTAGCATAAACGAAACTTCGTAACAATTTTACCGAAATTTAATTTTACGCCAACTTTGTCGGCGCCCATTGACGTATCTACTTAACAAGGTGTTCAAAATATAACAAAATGTTGATAACTTTAAGTGCCAAAGTTTAGCAAACTTTAAATGATTTATCGTTTTCCTACATTTTTCCGTTCAAGTAAAATAAATTGAGTCTTATTTTATCGGCTTTAAGACGACGGAAACTTTCAACGGCAAACTTAATTAATTCTCTGTAATTGTGCTTTAGTTGTAACGGTAAATATCTACTTATTCATTTTGAAAGAAATTAACACTTAGGAACAAACCGGCTTTGCCTAAAGTAATTTTTTATCAGTAAAATACACATTTCAAAGCACCGTAGCTGATGATTGTAAATAATAGAAATAAATTATGTAAATAGTATTCGTATGCAATCTTTGACAGAAAAAAAAACTTTTAGATAAAAAAAAACTGCTAGGTTTAGTGGGACATGCTTACCAATTACTCCGTAGCTGATTGTAAATAATAGACATAAAATATGTAAATAGTATTTGTATGCAATCCTTGACAGAAAAAAAAACTTTTAGATAAAAAAAAAACTGCTAGGTTTAGTGAGTCATGCTTACCAATTACTCCGTAGTTGATGATTGTAAATAATAGATATAAAATATGTAAATAGTATACGTATACAATCCTTGATAGAAAAAACTTTTAGATAAAAAAAACTGCTAGGTTTAGTGGGACATGCTTACCAATTACTCCGTAGCTGATTTTAAATAATAGACATAAAATATGTAAATAGTATTCGTATGCAATCTTTGACAGAAAAAAAAACTTTTAGATAAAAAAAAACTGCTAGGTTTAGTGGGACATGCTTACCAATTACTCCGTAGCTGATTTTAAATAATAGACATAAAATATGTAAATAGTATTCGTATGCAATCTTTGACAGAAAAAAAAACTTTTAGATAAAAAAAACTGCTAGGTTTAGTGGGACATGCTTACCAATTACTCCGTAGCTGATTGTAAATAATAGACATAAAATATGTAAATAGTATTTGTATGCAATCCTTGACAGAAAAAAACTTTTAGATAAAAAAAAAAACTGCTAGGTTTAGTGAGTCATGCTTACCAATTACTCCGTAGTTGATGATTGTAAATAATAGATATAAAATATGTAAATGGTATACGTATACAATCCTTGATAGAAAAAACTTTTAGATAAAAAAACTGCTAGGTTTAGTGGGACATGCTTACCAATTACTCCGTAGCTGATTTTAAATAATAGACATAAAATATGTAAATAGTATTCGTATGCAATCTTTGACAGAAAAAAAAACTTTTAGATAAAAAAAAACTGCTAGGTTTAGTGGGACATGCTTACCAATTACTCCGTAGCTGATTGTAAATAATAGACATAAAATATGTAAATAGTATTTGTATGCAATCCTTGACAGAAAAAAAACTTTTAGATAAAAAAAAAACTGCTAGGTTTAGTGAGTCATGCTTACCAATTACTCCGTAGTTGATGATTGTAAATAATAGATATAAAATATGTAAATAGTATACGTATACAATCCTTGATAGAAAAAACTTTTAGATAAAAAAACTGCTAGGTTTAGTGGGACATGCTTACCAATTACTCCGTAGCTGATTGTAAATAATAGACATAAAATATGTAAATAGTATTTGTATGCAATCCTTGACAGAAAAAAAACTTTTAGATAAAAAAAAAACTGCTAGGTTTAGTGAGTCATGCTTACCAATTACTCCGTAGTTGATGATTGTAAATAATAGATATAAAATATGTAAATAGTATACGTATACAATCCTTGACAGAAAAAACTTTTGATAAAAAAAACTGCTAGGTTTAGTGAGTCATGCTTACCAGTTACTCCGTAGTTGATGATTGTAAATAATAGATATAAAATATGTAAATAGTATACGTATACAATCCTTGACAGAAAAAACTTTTGATAAAAAAAACTGCTAGGTTTAGTGAGTCATGCTTACCAATTACTCCGTAGTTGACGATTGTAAATAATAGATATAAAATATGTAAATAGTATACGTATACAATCCTTGACAGAAAAAACTTTTGATAAAAAAAAACGGCTAGGTTTAGTGAGTCATGCTTACCAATTACTCTGTAGTTGATGATTGTAAATAATAGATATAAAATATGTAAATAGTATACGTAGTTCCTTGACAGAAAAAACTTTTGATAAAAAAAACTGCTAGGTTTAGTGAGTCATGCTTACGAATTACTCCGTAGTTGATGATTGTAAATAATAGATAAAAAATATGTAAATAGTATACGTATACAATCCTTGACAGAAAAAACTTTTAGATAATAAAAAACTGCTAGGTTTAGTGAGTCATGCTTACCAATTACTCCGTAGCTGATTGTAAATAATAGACATAAAATATGTAAATAGTATACGTATGCAATCCTTGACAGAAAAAAAACTTTTAGATAAAAAAAAACTGCTAGGTTTAGTGGGACATGCTTACCAATTACTCCGTAGCTGATTGTAAATAATAGATATAAAATATGTAAATAGTATTCGTATGAAATCCTTGACAGAAAAAAAACTTTTAGATAAAAAAAAACTGCTAGGTTTAGTGGGACATGGTTACCAATTATGTTAATGCTTATTTTTTTCAGTAGCCAATTATTTAAATTATCTGACATAACCGAAATGGAGGAAAATGAAGACAATCATTCACGTTGAAACGTCATTATTTCTTTGCAGTTCAATTATCCGTTCTCAAAATAAGGAAGAAACCTCGTATTGGTCTTTGTAAACGAAAAACAATGTACTCATATTAACGTAATTGTGTTTACCATGTACCTAACCATTAATATGTTTAGAAACATTGATGCAGAAATTTGAACAAACATTTTACTAAACGTACGAAAAGCACATACAATCGGTCATATTGAACGTTCACATAATTAACTAGCGAACATTTTTAATTTCTTAAGAAACCCACTAAGATTATCGATGATGAAAAATTTCTTCAAGAATTGCATACAAATTCAAACTACAAAATAAATGTAGCGACCCGTTTTCCGGCATCATTAATCTTAATTTTTAAAAGGTTCACGTCTTCGTTTTCC
The DNA here is from genome assembly GCA_936435175.1 of Glyphotaelius pellucidus. Taxonomy (NCBI): domain Eukaryota; kingdom Metazoa; phylum Arthropoda; class Insecta; order Trichoptera; family Limnephilidae; genus Glyphotaelius; species Glyphotaelius pellucidus. The sequence continues at coordinate 25,152,015 of OW386538.1, read as the reverse complement.
ATCCCCGAAATCTATCGCGACCCCTTCAGGACAAAACCTCCCGTCACGCGCGGCCCTCCCCCTCTGTCCTCTGAGGTCTAAGAGAAGGCTTAACCGGGCCGAGTCCGGGATTCTTAACAATATTCCCACAAAAGAATTTTCAATATGTGACAGTGTCAGAAAATTTTGTGAGTTGATTTTATAATATAGATATATATATATATTTTTGTTTCATGACATGTTTTTGTATTGTTTTCTTTAATAAAACACGAGCTTTCACTTCATATACAAAATTTTTGCCAAGTCAATAAGGACTCACATAATAGGCAATCTTATGCAATCGAAAGAAATATAGCACGGAAACCCTGCGGTGAAATAAAGGATATTACTTGGCTAATCAAAAAAAAAAATTATTATTTACAGAGATAAAGCCTTAAAAAAAGAAGCACTAATCTTCTACAATGGCTACTCGTAGATATTTTTCATTTCCACTCTAGAGTGACGTGTAAAACAACTAAAATAAATATTTAGAGCAATTCTATAAAGAATGTATAATAATATCAGCCCGTGATCAGTTCTTACATTCTTTCCCGTTGTCTATGCTATATTCGGATCACATGGTGTCGGTTACGGCGTGTGTCGAAGATTGCCGAACTCAGGCAGGCAAGTCATTATTTTGCGAGAGCTCTTCCGACAAAAACCCGCTTTTGAGTTACAAGGATGTGTGTGTGATGAAGCTATACGTGAAATCCTATTTAGATTCATCTTTACGACGAATCGGTTTGCAATATGAACATAAAAAATATGCTACGGATAAATTGAAGCTTCCACTGGCTTTTCTATGTATTGGAATTACAATAAAGTTATTTTATTTAGAAAAAAAAAATGTAAGCGTAAACCACTAAAAAAATGTTTTTTCATGACTTAATTAATATAAGAAACATTTTTTTTTAAATACTCCTTTATGGCTAAGACTATTTTTGAGGTTTTGTATTTTCTAACTTTTTTTCATTCTTGTAAAATTATGCACAAAATAAATAAATACCTACTTTTCGCTTACTTTCCTCGTGCAAATACAACGCATAATTTAAAATTTTGTAGGCATGAGAATCAAAATATTTCTAGCGTTTATATTCCTCTTAAGGCGGCGCATCCCCGCTCAAAAAGAAGAAGATGGAGAGATATGTAATTATGGAAGTTGGACAGAGCGCACTATTTTGAAGCGAAAATTGTGAAAATGTTTAATAAAACACGACTCGTTAAAAATATAGCAAAAATCTCGTGGAAGGCGTCTTAAGTATCACTTAAAGAACACACTGTGAATTTTTTACAACTATAACTTGAAAAATAATAGAAACAGACGTGTTTTTAATTTGCGTTTCAGCGTGAAACGCGTCCAGATATTACCATAAAATAGCATATATTTTTTTAAGAGCTTAAAAACTTCAAATGTTTAAGGGAGATATGTAAGAAATCGGTAAAAATTCGGGTAGCGGCGGCTTAAACCATATTTTTATATTAACGAATTAGCAATAAGATTAATGCGATCTTAGAACTTAAGTCATTCAATAAATACGAAATAGTACTGAGATACTGGCCAGTAGGTACTTAACAATAAAATGCTATATCTATGCAGAGGACTACAGAAATACTTTATAATAAATAAAGTGTTTTTTTTCTTTGCACTTCTTCGGCCGAGGAACTTCAGATCTTATCATCTTATCGCATTTTTACGTAGATTATTGAATAATAATTATCATAAAATGTCGTTTTCTCCGGTGCAAAATAATTTACGTATTTAATACGCCGAGGGTAATGATAATAATTTGTGATCTCCCTAAATTAGTATATTTACTTAAACACCTCAAAACAGTCCGATATGCCAATTACAATATCTAATAATACTCGAGGATTCGAAACCTTCCTAATCCATTGCAACAGAAACTCCCGGCGGGGCATGCAAAATGGTGCATTATTCATAAGACGCTGAAGTTTGAAGTACTCTGCTCAGCGGCTTAAGGTAAAGGGTAGTCCAATCTCCTTTCATTCTCCCCCACTCCTGGGGTCCTGGCGAGGCTTGCAGATGACAGGAGGGATTGTGGGAGACTTGACAAGGCACGGAGATTAGCTTCTTCCGACCTGTAAACGGCTTCCCTGAATTGTGGATTGAGACTACGTACCTACCCCCCCCCCCGTGCGCAGCTTTAAGGGAAATCCACCTTTCGCCGGCAGATTTAAATAATCCATTCTAAATACCGGCATGTCCTTTTAACGGAACACAGTCCGACTAAATAAAAACTATTAAAATTTAATGAAAAATTTACTTTATTTTAATTTGGATATTGCACAAGAGTGTAATGCTCCCAACCGTCTGGAGTCAGTGAGACTGTGGCGTCTCCAGTTGGGGCATGTTGTGAGGCTGAAAATAGTGGGGATGGGAAGGAGATGGGAAAGACGAAGGTGGAAAAGTACCTGGCTATTCAGATCTAGTCACCAAATATATTTAAGGCCATTTCAAGCAACTTTTCGATTCTGAACGGTGGACGTACACTAGGGCGATATTGGAATCTGCCGCAAACATACTGTGCATTATTTAAAATTAATATATTGCGAAATAACACAAATCAATCAAATTAAATTTGCGTTGGAATTTGAACCCGCGACCTCTGGACTTCTAGTCGAGAGCCTTACCCCTCGACACAGAGGTCATGGAGGTCGGAGGTCAGCACTTAAAAATTAAATTAAATTGTTTTTTCCGTGTTTAATGGTGCACGTATAAGGCAATCCACCTCAACGTTTCACATTCAAAATTAGAATAGGCCAGTGCAATTAGCGATCGGAATTATTCCGGTAGTGCCAATTTTTTTATATGTTTTATACACTCATTTCCTGTTAAAAAATCTGCGTTTTCGACCTTGGCGCACTTAAGCTTTGGCCGCCATTTTGAAAAAACTAGCCGAAACCACGCTAAAATCTAGTTTCTAAAATCTCGTTTCTAATAAAAATTTCGGCTAAAGTAGCTTTACAAGTTTAGTAGAACATAAAATTATCTACAATTTTTATAAAAGTATTTTCTTCTATATTTTATAAATATTGAGATATGCAGTCGTAAAAATGTGTATAAATTTATAAAAACAGGTAAATTGCTCGATTTGGTTTGTTTTTTTTTTGTGAAATAATTACTGATATTAATTTTGTAGAGAACAAAATTTCATAAAAGATTTAGGTATATGTTTAATGTTTTTATCTCGGTTCCAGGTATCCAGGTTCTAATACAAAAATACACAAAAATTAGGTCAAAAATTGAATCAGAATAATCTTATATTATTAGTTTTAATCTTGGCTTACCTTAATTATTCTTTTTTTTAACAATTATCTTTGAAATAACGTAACTTTGAAATAACGATGTAACAAACATAAATACAATTAAAATATATAAATACAATTATTAATTAAGGTACATAGATATGGTAAAAAAAATGTATTTTCTTAAAATTTATGACTATTGACGACTATCGTTTCTTAGTGCCACTTACGGGCCCCGAACAGCTTCAATTTAGTCTTCCTATTACTCATCAGCCAAATTTGTGGCGACTGGGACACCAAATTTCTCGTCATCATCATGAACGAAGGCTTCCACGAGCTGCCATTACAGTGAATTCAGGTTATGGAGCATTTCAAATCCGACTTTCTACATGTGCACATTTCTGCGCAACCTTTTTTTGCATTGGCATGATAAAGTTCAGCAACGTCTAAGGTGCAGCCTCCTTCAATATTGGAACTGGAGTTAGTAAACCAACAGCGTCCTTCTTCCACTCCCATTCAGTCGGATCTTTATGGTGATCAAGCCAAGTACTTGCAAGTATGTTCTTGAAGCATGTTGGTGGACTGCATCTTTGGTGGGTGGTAGCGTGGATAAATTGAATTTGTTGGCACCCAGTAGGACGATAGAATCCCCGATTTAGGAGATAGAGGAGAGGAAGGATGGACAATACCTGGATATTCAGATCTGGTCGCACGACTGAGGCTATTGCAAGCAATGTTTCGATTCTGAATCCATTTACCACATTGTGGTGTAAAATATTATACATAAAAAGTGTATAAAAAAAAAACAAAAATATAACAAGTTAGTATTATGTATGTAGCAAGATTTGACTTGCAGAACCCCTTTAAAGAAGATCACAGATATGGGATAATTATGTCATGTTTTTAAGCAGAGAACATACAACCTTTTACATTCTTCCCATTACGCCATACTTACTCATACTGTAAAGTCTATAAAATGAGATATTGTAATACAAGGTAGTTAGTTACTTATGTTTCATTAAAACTAAATTGTGCATGAAAAAACATATGAAAGATATATAGATTCTTTTCACAATACTGATTAAAAATAGATACAAGAAGGCCTTCAATGAAATTACAGCCTAATATAAGAGTCATCAATTCTGTTTCCGCTTCTTTATTCGTTATTTTTGTGTGCCGTCAAAGAATGAAGTTATTTGATCTCTGAATTTAGTCAGTACAGGGAGCCTGGTGCCTGGTGGGGATGTGTAGCTTTTGGCAATACATCATGCTGTCAGGTGAGCGTGTGTTCTGTTTTGTAAGTACCTATCTGCGGCTTACAATTTACATTCATGATACAGGAACAGGCTGCAGCGGTGGAATTGGGGGAATGGACGACCCAGACTCTACACAATCAGAAGCCTTTTTCGTATATGAAAGTATTTCCGTACGTACCGATATTAAACTAAAAAAATCTCGACTGAAATTATTTAGATAAATTTTATCAGAAACCCATTGTCCGTTTTTTTTAAAAAGGTATGTCTTAATGGATTCCCGATGAATTCTCCATACTCCGATCATAAATCATTTGCTTGTGCAATGATGGATAACATATTGCTTGCTTGGCTTACTGTGGGTTGAACCCGTGCGAAACCATCGCTTTGTACCACTCGGCTTTAAAACGATCACTTATCATTCACTCGTAATTCCCGCGGTAGATGGGTGAATCTCGTTATCCATATACGTAGCGGGACCCAAAAGTATTGAGAATCGGTCGGTAGAGGAGAGGAATGGAGGGGAAACGGGTTTTGTGTGGTGGGCTGTTGTGCGGAAACTCTCTCTCGGTCAGTGTGCAAAGTCACGTCACTGTGGATCAACGCGTTCATCCAAAGTTTAATTTTAAGTAAATCAAGATTTCTTCTCTCGGCGAAAATGCGAAAATCTCCTTTCTGATAATCAAATAGAGCCTCTTCGCCTTTGAAAAATCAGCTGGAAGAGGACCCAAATTTTTTTCCAAGGTGAAAATTGGTGATGAGTGATGAGTCATGGTGTTATGGGTATGATCCCGAAACCAAGCAACAGTCAAGCCAATGGAAGAGTGCTCTCTCTCTTCTTCAGAAAAATCGATTTCACCCGACTTTTTTCTGAAGAGAGAGAGCACTCTTCCATTAGCTTGACTGTTGCTTAGTTTCGAAATCATATCCATAAAACTTCATCACTCATCACCAATCATCAACTTGACCAAAGAAGAAGAGGATCCAAATTTTTTCAAGGTGATGAGAAGAAATCTTGATTTACTTAAAATCAAACTTTGGACGAACGCGTGAACCCACAGCGACGCGGCTTCGCTCACTGACCAAGAAAGAGTTTCCGTACAAAAGCCGACCACAAAAAATCCGTTCCCCCTCCACTTCTCCCCTTCACCGACCGATTCTCATTACTTTTGGGTCCCCCCACGTACATGCTTGTAAAACACGTAAAAAAAATCAAATTTTCACACACGCCATATTTTGTGTAGGTCGCTGCAATATAATGCTCTCATAGAAAACGTATTTATAGTAAATTCTTCGTGGAATCAGAATTCACCTTTTTAATAATTGAGAAAAAAAAATTGTCACATTTTCCAGGCCATAGACACTTTCCGATTTTCTAAATTTTTCTAAAACATTTATCGAATGTATTATTACCATTATTAGTGAGAGAAAGCTATAAAATAAATCGCCAAATGGGCACATTTTCCCGAGTAGGTACCCTAATCCATGCGGTGACTAAAATACCACCAGCCTTGTACAATGTACATCGTACAACTCTGCCAATATTTCACGCAGCGCACATGCCCCCTTTATTTTTGGCAACAACAAAAAACATACAAGTACCTTTATCATAGATTATGGATGACGAGTGGTTTGCACACAATGGAGTATATTTTGAAGTCCTCCATTGTGCCCCGAAAAAACACAATGGCGATAGCGAAGATTTAAAGCAATGCAAAACCCCACGTTTTCCGGTTGAGAGCCACTTTTTCAAAGTAAAAATTGATACAATGAGATATGATCTAACTTTCGACAGCGAGAATATATTGAGAGTTCTTTCAAATCTTTGAAAGCCAAAACACATCAGTGTCATGGTCTCAAATCATCCAATATATATGAAGCCATTATCATTTAAACAAAATAAAATAAAATAAAGATAGATGGTATTAGATATAAGTCTATTAAGTTACACATAGACGGCATTCAGCTGTCAATATTGTCGAGACTAGTATTTCATAAATGAGGAGTCTATATTATTCCAACTGCCTGCTACAGATCCCGTTGTCAATCTACCACAATAAAGTCCAAAGAGTTTTGTTGACCCTGGAGTTTTACAAAGAGTTTGAGACAACTTACGATTTACTACAATAACACATTATAATATTGCTTTATTCGATATAATTCACATAAATATATGAAAAATATTTATAAAACTAGTAGATAACCGTCCTAAATAATTTGGTTTATGTCACACCAGCAGTAAAACCCGATTTCGGGTTAATTTTTGAAACATATATATTTTAATGCTAAATAGCTAATCATAATATAGATAGCAATGCGAGCACAAAAAAAATTGCATGCAACTTGAAAATGCAGATAAAAAAATATAACACACATAATAAACTGCACAAATTTCATGTTGTCAGAGATTTTTCGGATTAATAGATTTTGAACAACGATATTTTAGTCAGCTTTCTAGATCTACCAGATATACTGAAAATAAACACATTTGCAGATAATATTTGCTCTACATCGACACATTATTCTCTGTGAGAAATGCCGAAAAGATGTCTCATCCCTATTCTTGGAATCCTGGAGAAAGGGGTATTTCGGGTTGTAAAGGGTTGTTTCTGGAGACATGGACAATCTCACTAGGGTGGAAAATAAACCCTGAAAAGATTATAAAATTATGTTAAACTTAAGATAAAATAATAGACAAACGTGTATGTATATCTATACCTATATTCGTATTATTTTGGGTTATTTAGGTATCTTGCTTGCTCCTTTGTTATGGTATTTTCATTTATAAAGTTTTTTCTTATTTAATAACAATAATCATTTTATTTATTTTACGAGAGTAATTATTTTTAATTTAATGAAAACTAATAACTTTGTGTACACCACTATTTAATTAACAATATCAACATGTTTCGAAAACTATGTTTTCTTTGTCAGGATAAAAAGTTAATAAAAAAATAATAATAAATGATAAGTTAATATAAAAACGCCACAAAGTGAATTTGCGAATTTTGAACAAATAATTATTTTTAGACGATAATAGATAATTTCACCTATAATAATAGCCTGCCTTCTTTCACGGCTTATTTGTACCACCGTTTAAAGGTACTTATTTATCCATGCTTATTTGCCTATTTTTAAGTCATCATTTTAGTGCACTTTTTATTCAGATGAAGAAATCTTTGGTTTTGAAACATGTTGATAAGTTTAATTTTTTAAAATTTGTATACAAATTGTTAATTATCTAAACGTGCTATGATTGGAACATTTCAAAATACGAGTAAGTAACTGCGTAAAAAACATGAATCCCCGCATGACACATTATTACTGCAATTTATTTTAATGGTTTTGGATGACATTTTGATAATGCCAGTGGATGGTTTGAAATGGAATTATAAATATTCATCTAACTACTGACTGCGTTAATCCTTTGGACTTGATAAATAAATATGAAAAGTATAATAAATTTTTAGGGATTAAAATTTCTACTTGGAAATAGTACACATTAATCTTTTAAAAAGTATATAAATGGCTAGCTAACTATTTAGAGACTATTGTGTACATTTAAATTATAACAGATTATTATTATTTCATTACGTTTTGCGGATTATTTCCTTTGTTTATTTCATACGTTTCCACTCAGGTTTATTGTCAAAATGGCGCCAACGATACAAAAATTGCGTCGGAAACGGAGATAGCGAATAATAGTTTAATAAAAACGTTTAAAATCGCCAAAATCGCTTCGCACGATGCAAAGAACTGCACCTTACTGTTAGCTCATTATACTGCTAGAAATGAAAGTTCTTGAATTTGAAACGGCTAATATGGACACATACAAAATTGAGGAAGATAAAATTCGCGAAACTTTTGATGAGATGTATCTCCAAATTGAAATTTAACAGGAGTTGACTAGCCAATCTTTGCACAAACGTCAAGTCACCAAAAAAAAACATTCTAATATTTTCTGGCGACGTCAAGCAATGGCCCGTGTTCAGCTTTTTTATTCATAAAAACTATTCGTTGTCAAGTATCGAACTTTTGGGGTATTTGTTTTCTTTATTATATATTTAAAGGTATTTGTTTTTATCAACTTAACCTGGTGATGCTTTAGGCTTAATTCGGACATTTCCAGCACAGGGGGCTCACTATACTGAAGCATATCAAATATTGATCGCGTGTTAACGCAATTATGTTTAAATCTAGGCTTAAATATCAGAAATGTCACCTAAAGCACCGTACCCTCCTCCATTGACATGACATTTCTTCTGAATAATGGGATCAACTCTCGTCAACGACGTCGACGGACCAAGAGGCTTCTGCTTCCGACCTTCAAATTTGTGTTCTCACCGATTGATAAAACCAATTGACAACCGGTGACAGGTCCGTAGTAAAAAGAATGGGATCCGTTCTGAAGAACGGGATCAACAGCCCACGACGCGACGTCTACGGACCAAGAGGCTTCTGCTTCCTTGATAAATTCAGGCAGTCAAGCTCACTTCATCACCGATCGCGCTGAAGAGCGTCTAGGCATCCATCGTAGGGTCAGTTCTCGCAGAAGACTTAGGCCAATCTTCAGGATTCATTCAATTAGAGGCCAGTGTTGAAGAACTGGTTCTCTTTAACATCAAGAAACTCACTGCTTACTATTTGCAACAACATGCCAACTGTTCGACTGGATAGGTCATCGTGGCACCAGTTGCGAGATTTACCTTTTGCCGACCCCGACTGTCACAAACCGGGACCGATTGACCTCCTTCTGAAATGAAAATTGAAACTGATTTCAGACAAGCGGTACATTGCATCAATTATATTATTTGAATTCTTTTTTTCAAAGTTGGAATGACAATATTCTGTGATTTTTCACGGGTCTGCGTAAGTAAGAAAAATAATTCTTCATGATATTTGTAACAGCACATTTCCCTAATCTTACTCATTCGTCAGATTCAATGGGCATTATTCAAGTGAAAAATTTAAGCCTTTTCTACAAAGGGAAGAAGAGATGACGTGTTGGTATTAGCACATGATGGATGACCCTTACCAGGGAGGCAGGAGACGCACGAGATTTCCCTCTATCCCTATCCCCTCTACAGCATCTGTGACATCACACGCGTAATCCGGCACCGATCCCGACTAATTAGGGATTACGGCATAATCAACAAGGAATTTCGCTGCCCGTGTTTTGTTACGACATAATAACGTGTTGACAACAGATGCACGTGCTGATGGATGGGATATATATATTTTTTTAATATTTTAGGGTTATCTGTAAAAATAAACAAAAAAATCCTCTTTATCTGAGAACTCTTTATCATAACTAATGTTTTCATTTCTGCGTTGTTAAAATAAAGCATTTAGATCATTTTTTTAAATACCTCTGATAAATGTGACGACAGAACTAAAAATGAATGTAAAACTAATTAAAATCGCGTTTTCAAATATATAATACAATATGATGTCAGTGCGATTCTTGCTACGCGGGTAGGAAATACAAACATAATATTATATCTGGATTTTTTAATATTTTTTCTCAAAGTAAATTAACTATTCAGTTAGCAAAACTGTGTGAGCTTTTTCGGGACGCTGACTTTAAAAAATATTTATTTTATCTGTCTTTCTTTTTAAATATTACTCAATAATGGGCCTCATTGGGGCTTTACATGTGCTGATCCTCGATATAGGCAAATGGTTTCGCCCACAGGACGCCCACACGACGCGTTGAGCCGCGAGAACTAGCAAGAAAGGTTGTCGTCCCATAGTCAGTAAGGAATCGGCAAGAGAAGAGTGCTGTATATCGAAGATGCCTTATGCCGAGAACCCACCGATCCGTATATTTACTTTGTGGCCTGCAAACGAGTCGGGACGAGCGGGAGCGATACGCCGTACTTCCCGAGTGTAGCCAGCTGCAGCGGTCCGAAGTTTCAGTGGACGCTCGATATTTATATCGTTATCGCCGATACCACATAACTTCTGATTATCATCTTTATCAATAACATTTATTTCAAACATTTATAACAAATATTCTAACGAATTTATTACTTGCACACATTAATAATATCACAACAAATTGTTTGTATTTTTTCCTCACTGTTATTACTATTTGTTGTTACTATTTCTTTCTAGGTACAATCCACGCACAGGTTGCGTCTTAGTGGGTTCCCATTACTCTTATAATTTTCATAATATTGTATATATCAAATGTACAAATTGGGAAAATAAAGGAAAAAAAAATCTATCACCTCGTCGTTACTTGAAGACTGACTTGACACACAGTCGTTTGTTATTCTATACAGCCTTTAAAAAAAATAATCAATTTAATATTAAATTACCTGTTATACGATTACTTTTTACTTTTTTGTTCATAAATACCGCAAAAGAGTTCCAACTGCTGCTTTCTGGAGCCAGTGAGTCTATGGTATCCCCAATTGGGGTATGTTGTGAGGCTGAAGGTAGTGGGGAGGGGAATGAGATGGGGAAGAGGAAGGTGGAAAGTACCTGGCTATTCAGATCTGGTCACCAAACACGGCTAAAGCCATTTCAAGCAACATTTCAATTCCGAATGGTGGTCTTACCGCGATACTGAGAGTATCTTCCACTATGGAACGTGCCGCAAATATACTGTATATTATTTTAAATGAATAAATTGTGAAATAACACAAATCAAATAAAATGTATTTGTCACGTCGGGATTCGATTCCGCGACCTTCGGAATGCGAGTCAAGAGCCTTATCGCTGGACTACGCCGGCCAGCACCGTACGAATACCCTTACAATAGCACCAGTGGATCATTTTGACAGATAAGAAATAATGGCATTCAGCGTAAATAAGGTAAATGCGAAAACAAATCTGCAGTACCGAAAATTTGCTGAGCTACACGCTACAAAATAATTACTTGCCATATGTCATGTCCAGAGATGCATCGCGCAACGTATCCTTACAACACTCGGTTTACTTCGATTCCTTACCGACCAGTCGAGGGTCGAGTGGTCACACCACTTTCCCGAGCGACTATTATTTCTCGTCGACTTACACGTCGGTTATTTTTACTTATTGTGTTTAGTTACTGTTAAAAATTTAAATAATGGTCGAAAACCTCCAAGGTCATTATCTCATAAATGATATTTGGGAAAATGTGGAAAACATTTTGTATGGGGTTGAATAACATATTTGTTCTCTAATGGGTCCCGTTTAAATCTTCAGTAATCCGAGAACTGCGATACAAATAATAAATTTAGGATTTTAATTAAGGCTTTAGAGAGTTTAAACCTTCCCGTCCCAATGTCTGATTATGTTTTAAAACGTTCGAGTTTCTACTTGAAATTAAACAAATAAATCGGATTCAATTAAGTATGGAGGATATTGATTTAATTTAAATGATTAATTCCACGGAACCGTTTCTTTAATACGGATAAATTCCCAAAGCCAAGTTTAATCCGCAGAATGATAAATTAAAAATCAGCACCCGAATTAGCTTTTTTATTGGTTTGTTTTAAACAATTATTAAAAAGAATTGTTCACCACAATTGGTTTGTATTATTAACAACTGGTGATCGACCGAGGTTTCAGTTTTGGCTGCGGATTCGGTTTTGATGAAATATTTATCACGACTTTATAAATAATTTTTTTATACATTTGAGCAGTTTTACATGATATAAAAATGTTTATAATTTTTATTTATTTAATAATGATGTTGTTAAATAAAACAAAAACGTTAAATTAAAATGGTTTTCCACAAAATGAACTGGATAATAATAAATATGCGGATTAATTTATAGTTTATACCTAGCGTACCAAGTAGGTAACATTTTCATACAGTTTTACCAGAGACGTACGACGCCGTTTTCTTAATTTGATTTCTTTACGAAATGTATTTTTAATGTCTAAACAAAGTTCGTAGAAAATGCTTTAAACCAGGTTAGCTCATCGAAGGGGTAGAGCGGTGATTGGTTAAAAATTCGTGACGTAGCTTGCCGTTCATGTTCCACTGGGAGCTGGGAGATTTGAATTAACTGCAATACAAGGGCCTACTTTTGGTTAAAAATGAATAATTGTTAAATCGAAAAATAGTTCCGTAAAAAAAATTCTTACCAAGTGCTTTCTAAGTGCTTTCCAAGTATTACATTTGCAACTGGTTTAGCTCCTGGCACTTGGTTACATAATAAAATTCAATGTTAAAATTAGGACCCTAGTTAGGGTTCCAGCCGCCCTAGGCTAGCGTGCTGATAGCGCAACCCGCATCAATCAGACATCTCATAAATTATCGAAACTAAAAAAAAAAATACCACGATATCCCCAATTGGGGTACCTATATAGTTTGGGTGAATGGAGTGAAATGTGAATCATCAAATTCATAAAGTCACGGAAAATGCATGAAAACAACATACGCCCCCGAAAAATCTTTCGCCTTAGGTTCTCAGCCTTGTGAGCCTAAGGGTTAATCATATAATTTCTACATTCTACATACATTAAAAAAGTGTATTTTTTTTTCGATGGTCTTGTAATTTATTTTCAATGTAAGGGTTTCATTCCCGAAAGCGAACATCGCCTAAAAATTTGACTTTTTAATACTTGAAAATTTACGGGGTAAGAAACTTGCTCGTGTTTGAAATTTTTCTTTACAAGTCTTTGAGTTAGACATCTCAAGACATCGTTGTTGCTCGGAAGTTTGCTTGTTATTTTTAAGTAGGTAACATTTTTCAATTAAAAAAATCTGAACAATCTTTATAAGTAATTTAGCCGTGATTTAACGAGTTAAACCCAGTTTTGTATAGTACTAGTTTTACGCAAATTTATCTGTTTTATTAAAAACTAATTATATGATTTATCACATTCTTTCATTATTAACTCACGTTTTTGGTCTCTTCCCTCAGTTTTTTGTGTTGCTTTGTATGTGAAATTTTCAGAAAAATAAAGCTCCGGCTGTGAGAAATCTACCTAATGGGCGTAATAAAGGACATACATACTTCGTTGTTGTCTTAAATTTGAAAGGTCTCTTTAAAAATATATATATATTTGTATGTTTTCTACAATAAATATAATTTTTACATGGTTCACACAGTTAAAAAAGGTTAATGAAAAATAAAAATAGCCTTTCCTCACAATAAAGAGAAAAGGCTAGTGTTTGATGAGGGGATTCTAGCTCAATTATATAAAATCACGTAAGTGAGTAAATAATAAAATATTGTAAATAATAACAAAAATATAAGTAAGGAAAACGCAAAATTTATCAATAACGGATTTCAAAATTAAAAAATAAAAGATAATACAAATGTATATGAACTCTAAAGTAGTTTTAGGACATTTTTCAATTTAAACCGAGTTCGTGAATATTTTCAATAATTTTTAGATTTAACGGGAGGTCGTTAAAATAATTTATATCTAGATAGAAATAGGTTCTTTTAATATACTTGGTATTAAAAATTTGGATTTTAATATTATTTGGATCTATATTATTGCTGATATATTGAATTGTGTTATTTAACTAAATTTCTTTAAAACATTGATTATTGAATATTTGGTAAATATCGAGACCTCTTGTGTGAAGCTAATGAAAAAAAAAATATATATATATGTATATACCTACATATGCTCCCTTATCCTAGTTCCTCGAAGATTTACCATTATACAAAAATCTACAATCCTTGCAACTCAATTCATTCAGATTTTTTCATTTTTATGTATCTATCCTTATTATTTAACTTGTAATTCTTCAGTTTATTATTTGCGTAAAATGCTGATATAATTGCACTTGATATATTCTTTGTTACGTAATTGGAAATTTTATTTTTTTTTTTTATGAAAAACAGTTGATATTGTTAATAAAATAGTGGTGTAATACAAAGGTATTTGTTTTTCATAAAATTAATGATGACACCCCAAAGTAAATATGCCTATTTTGAGGAAATTTTATTATTTAAAAACATTGTTTTCCTCCATTTTTTCTCCTCCTGATCTTTTTGTACAGGTTAAATAGAGAATTTAAGACACTATGAGCGAAACTCAATAGAAAATATGGAAACTGAAAATATATGGAAACAGGGTTCGAGCCCCAGAGGTGCCAATATCTTTTTCTGATTTTTCTGTTTCCATATTTTCTATTGAGTTTCGCTCATAGTGTCTTCATTTAATCAAAAATTAAAACACTTTTCATAGATACAAGCAAGTAGATGCGTTTTATATCAGAACTGTTAATTTAAGTATATTGTTTTGTACTTTTTTTTCCAAAATGGTCTTAAAATTTAATGTCGTTATTTTATTAGCCAATGTCATAAATATTCGTAACACTGTTACGTATGAATTTGTATAGGCTGTTTATAACGCTATTAAAAAAAACATACATAAATAAATAAAAATTCAAAGACAACACGTGGTCGAGGAGAGGCAAGGCTCTCGATTAGCGTTCCTATGATTGATTAATTTGTGTTATTTCACAAATAATCAATTTTAAATATAGCATATTCAGCTCGCTTGAGGTGATTTTTCACAAAAAACGGCGCTCTTCAATTTATCCAATTATTATATTGCGGCATGTTCCAGAGTGGAAGATACTCTCAGTATCACCTTGGTGGAAGACCACCATTCAGAATTGAAACATTGCTTGGAATGACTTTAACCGTGTTTTGTGACCAGATCTGAATAGACAAGTAAATTAGGACTCTTGTGCGGTTATAACTTTTTTATTTCATTCCCGGGTTACAAGTAAGCTGACAACATTTGAAAATCTCCGAATGTTGCTTGTTTCGTGATGGAGGACTTCGCCAGTCGAGGAATCGAATACGGGATGCCTGGGTGGGACCCAAACGCGATGCAAACTCAGTCACTGACCGGACATAAAAAAATAAAAAACACTCGATTCTTCCAGAAGTTTTTATCGCATGTACAAGTAAATTGTTTTTTTTTTTGTAGTTATTCTTATTAATATGATCAGGTCAGAGCACAAAGAAAAATTAAATTTTCTATGGTGTTTTTTAAAACGAGAACATGATTGTTAGTTTTTCGCGCTTTCATCACAGCAATAAAACTTTTCTTTTGTATAAAAAACCCCGCATGCAATTTAAAACGAACATGCGTTATTTGCATTTTCCATCCCCTGAAACGTAAACACTAACGAATACCATTTGTTAGGCTACCCGTGTGGGGTTGATAAAATAATGCTGTTTGCTCAGATTTAGTGCAAGAAGTGGTGAAATAAATTCAATTGCTGTTTTTTTTTGTATCCATCAATAGCCAACCTTTTCTTGTTTGTCATATCTATTTAATTAATGTTCCAAGAGCCAATATTTAAAAGTTAAATTTATTCTGTTTACAATTCAATCATCTACATCTTTAACTGAGGCTTTCAGTAATTAATGAGCGATAAGACCTTTTAAATTTGGCTAAAACTTTTTTGTAAATATATTGGAACAATTATTATTACAATATTCCCTACCTATTAGCAATTATTATACAAGATTACCTACGCAACCACGAGGATTTTTTTTTTACATGAACTCCACACAGGCGGCCCTGAGGAAAATAATTTCCCTCAGGGCCTGTGTCATCTTTGGGCATGCTGTGTAGAGGGTTTTTTTAATGAAAGGAATAACAGGAGAGTTCTGGGAAGGAAAAGGGTTTAAGGGGTGGGTAGGAATCTGGGGTTCAGTCTGTCCTGGACATCCGCCTCCAAGACCTAGACAAACCTCACCCCATGAACCCGGGCACCCCTGCTAAATCACCAAACGTGGCGAACCACTTGGGGTGACCTATGGCAGAGGTGTTGGTTCTCCAATAAAGGTTCCCGGGGTGGCGGTACCCATACCCGCCTACCAAATTGGAAGATTAGAGAATTAGACTAAAGCAAGGGTACCGTGAAAGGTTATTTGTGAATACGTAACAGTGTTTTAACTTTATAATAATATATTTTAAAATAAAACAATATCTTTCTAAGCATCACTTTTGTTTTTCAGACCTAATGACGAACAGGTTTCGCTGCAACCGTAGCTTTGTCAGGGCAATATAACAAATACTCTACTTAAGTAAATTCTGCAAGTAAGTAAGTTTTTTTTTACATTAGCTCTACACAGGAGGCCCCGAGGAAAATAATTTCCCTCAGGGCCTATGTCATCTGAGATGCTGTGTGGAGGGTCTTTCTGAGGAGAGGAAGGAATTCCTTCTCTTGAAGAGAGCCATGTTGTAGAAGGGAGGAAACACAGAGGCCGGCAAATCACTCCATAGCTGAGCTGTTGAACTCAAGAACGAGTCGAAGAAGCGACCCGTGTATATATGTTGGGCGCGCGTTTGGCGTGATTCCCGGTGCATAGTCACCGGTGCAGAAAGGATCAATGACGCTAGTTGCTCGGAGCATCTCCCATTGAAATACCGGTAGAACAGGGATGGCACTCCCACCCACATCTGTGCTCTAAAGATTGCAATCCATTTGTTAAGATAGGAGAATCTATCAAGCGGACCGCCCGTTTCTGCACTGAGTCGGGGTTTATTTCAGGTATTTTGGAGCTGACATATCAATAGAGAGCGTATTCGGAAGGAGACTAGATTTTCATTTCGATCCCCTTTAAACGTAATCAGACATGTTGGGTCTTTGAAACAAATTTAATAAACATTCTACTAAACTAGAATTTGCAATATGACGTGTTATAAATATATTATGCTTTTGGATCATAAAAAATAGACCAGCTCCAGCCGAGGAGGTAGGGGTAGGTGGAGGGTTGAGTAGAGAGTTCTTTTTGTCAATGGACATCTTAAAAAGTGTTCAAAGTTATTGTTTTATTTTTAATAATGATGTCACATGACAAACAATCTGCTTCATATGAAAAAAATTGTTTATTTAATTAAAATAATAACAGAAACATTTAAATATCGCTTAAAAAAATTTATTTACTTTTTGTTTTTAATGATCTCATCAAAAATTCGGTTCCATGACAATTCAGAATCATGCGATTTCAAACCCACTTTGAAAAGTCATTAAAAGTAATGAAAAAAAAAATAGTCCATAACCCAGCCACTGGTATTTAAACAATTTCTAATATATTTTTTTCATAACTTTTAATGACTGTTCAAAGGAGGTGTAGATCTGCATGATTCTGAGTTGTGCGGTCACCAAAAAATGTATATCTTTCCATACATAAATACCTATAAGAATCAAGTAATATGTGGCTTATACGCATACATATTAACACTTCTGACGTAGGTCACCCCTGCCATAGGCTACGTTTGGTGAGGCCTCAAACGCGTCTGCCCGCCAACTGCGGGAGAGACTGACTGAGGAAGATATTTGATCTCTTCAGCAGGACTATCTCATCGCCTTGCGCCACAGAGAGAGGAATGGATTCATACGTCCGTGATTCTTGAACACACTGACCCCTTAGATTCCTACCCACGGTTCCATGCCAACTGAGAATAAAGTCAACTCAACACCTCCATGAATAGTCATTAAAAGATATGAAAAAACCATTTTAAAATAGCCGATAACCCTAACCTAACGTAACCTAACCTAACCTAACCTAAAGTAACCTATTTAAGCAATTTTTTTATACATTTTTCTCATCACTCTAAATGACTTTTCTGAGATGGTTCTGATTTGGTTTCATTCCGAATTGTCCAGTCACCCCTACCCCCTCTAATATATTTTTTCCAGAACTCTTCTCTCCTCACCTTCCTTTCCTAAAGAGACCCTCCACACAGCATGCCTCCACAGGCCCTGAGGAGAATTAATTTCCCTTTCTTTAAAAATAAAATATTTTTATCACTTTTTTTTTAAAGAATGACAAACATTCCCAGTTTACGAAAAACCTGACAATACTTGGAAATCTCCTACTACCATCACAGTCAACGAAAATGTTGTTAAAGTTAATTAAAATAAATTTCTGAAATTTTGTCGATAGAGTGTGGCGCACTTTAAAAACACATGCGCCAAAAGGCACTTTTGAGAATATAACATTTACTGGTCCTATTGAAGCTTGGTTGCAAGAGGAATTTACAATGAATAGGACTTTTTTTATAATGAGTACAAAATAATCGAATTTTAATTTTCACCATTTTGGTTGAGCTTAAAGCTATCATAAAAAGCTTTTCTAATTGGTTATATTAAATTTATTATTTGAGAGTGGAGTGGCTAGCCGCCGATGGATCATTGAGTGAAATGCGGAACGTGTGGGTGCTTTTATTGAAGTATTGTGTATTTTTATTGCAGTTTTTCCGAAATTTATGGTTAAATCATAAGTTTTCTATTAAACAAACCCGAAAGATTTATTTAAAATATTCATGTTCATTTTCACCCTAATATCCACCGAAATTCAACTGTTACGTAAATTTGTTGTTATACTACTTTGAACAAAGCAAGCCTGTGTTTGAAACTGTTTGTTATTAAAATCAAAGTAAACAATGAAAATACCATCAGATTTGTTTGAAATTATTTTATTTATTTATTTATTTAAGGAACATTAACAGTCTTAGTAATACAATAAACATAAGAGGATGATAAAAAAACAGACCAATTATTAATGTTCACAGATAGGTATTTAGAAACAAGACAACTGAATATAAACTAGAAATTTTAAAAAAATAATAAGAGTACAAATGTGAATTCAACAAATGGTAAACTAATACACAACATTAAAATAAGTGTGATTATAACTGAAATAGACTGCAAAATAGGGATTTGGGTTGGGAAGGGTAAGGGGAGGAGAGGGTTAAGGGAAAGTTGCCAAGTAATATAAAAATATTAGATACAATTAATTCATGTGTTATTCGCACCTAAAATGTTATACAGTGAAGTTCTGTAGCGACAGTAACTAGCAGTAAATACGTCAGCACGTGTGTCTATATTTGCAAATTTGTTGTTATAGTAGTTACATGTCCTTTGTATAAATTCATTTTGATTGGAATTGGTGTTGCATCTATCAATATAGAAAAGGGTATTTTGTCTACTATATCGAATGGACGTGTGGAAATTTATTTTGTTTAGCAAATCCGGACAGTCAACTTTTGAGTTAATAATTTTGTACAGGAGCATCTGATCAGCGACAAGCCTCCTGTTGAATAGTTTTGTGATTCGAAAATGTTTCTCGATTTCGTCGTAAGAGTTGTATATGTTGAATGATTTAAAATTGAGGAATTTGAGAAATCGCTCCTGAACTCTTTCTAACCTGTTAACATAAACAATATAGCGCGGGTTCCAAACCTGTGAACAGTATTCCAGGTGAGGACGAACATGTGAATTGTAGAGAATCAGATAAGTCTTAGTGTTTTTGAAAAATTTGCATGTTCTCAGTACGAAACCCAAACTTTTTGTTGCTTTAGTGACAATGTTATCAAAGTGCTTTTCAAATGTAAGTTTAGAGTCCAAAATAACACCGAGGTCATGTATATAATCTTTATTTGTTAGCTGCGATCCAGAAATGGTGTAATCGTGCAGTATTTTCACACGGTTACGTGTGAATGTAACTTTGCAACATTTAGAAAAATTAATAAAAAGTTTATTTCTAAGACAGTAATCCGTCAGTCGGTCAAGATCTGCCTGTAAACGCGTAGAACAGTCCGGGGAGCTTATAGGAAGGTATATTTTCATGTCATCAGCAAATAGTAAAATTTGAGAGTTGTGAAAACATGTCGTAATATCATTTATATAGATAGAGAAAAGCAAAGGACCCAAAATGGACCCCTGAGGCACACCGGAAGTGATGATTTTCCAGATGGAAGAAAATCCACCCACCGTCACAGCCTGGGACCTATTTGTCACGTATGAAGATAACCAACGAAGGAGATCTCCATGAATACCATGATTAGCAAGTTTTCTAAGCAGGACGCTGTGATTGATCTTGTCAAAGGCTTTGCTATAGTCGGTGTAGATTGTATCAACTTGCACACGTTTATCCATGGAGGCAGACAAGAAATTTATAAATATTATAAGATTTGTAGCAACAGAGCGACCTGCAAAGAATCCATGCTGAAAATCATTGATCGAATTCTTTATCACAGGGAATAACTGGTCATAGACTGTTTTCGAACACCTTTGAAAAAATGCAGAGCTTGGAAATGGGTCTATAATTATCTGCTTCACACTTAGTTCCCGATTTATGAATTGGTGTGATGTAGGCTCTTTTCCATGTATCAGGAAATGTACCAGTCTTGAGCGATATATTAAACAGTATTGATAGAGGAAGTGACAAATGATTTGCGCACTCGGTAATGAACAATGGTGGGATACCATCTGGCCCAGCTCCCTTGCTGGAATCGAGCCGTTTTAAATATTTACATACAAGGTCAGCATCGATAAAAATTGATCCCATCGCACAAACCTGCTCTACAGAGTCATCGCAGGAAGTCCCCAGAGGGTCAGGCGGTTCGTAGACAGAATGAAAATAATCAGCAAATAAATCACAGACTGCCTGGCCACCTTCGGCTTTTAATTCCTTAAGATTTAAAACGCTAGGAATAGATGCTGATAGTTTTTTTGATTTAACATATGACCAGAATGCCTTGGGATCTTTGGCGATATTCTCTTCAGCATTATTAATAAAGTCTTCATGACACTTCTTTGCCATTTTTTTTCTGTCTGGTGCGTAGCCTTGAAAAAGTAATGTAATCAGAAGGGTTCTTATAAGTAGTATATAGTCTGTGAAATTTCTGCTTTTCACGAATAAGTTTAATTAATGACGAGCTATACCATGGGGGGTAGGAATGTTTACCAGTAGGCCTCAATGGAACCTTGTCCGAGATTAAATTATCAATAATATTGTAAAAATGCGATACTGCAGGATTGACGGAATCGGTTAAGTTAAGTATGCTCCAATCTACTTGTGCCAGGCTGTCTCTTATGTCATCATAATTGGCCTTGTGGAATGAGGGCCGTTTAATTGAGTTTTCCTTTATGACCGGGGGTTCAACAAACTCAGCAGTAATAATTTATGTTTTAGATTAAACAAAAAACAAATTTATTTCAATATAATTATGCAAATTATTGAAATCCTCTGATTTTTTAAATAAAATATAAGAAGATTAGTAGGTGTTTGTTCAAATAATTTTCAACAACATAACAATTGAATGTTAGGAGACCATATTTGTCCCAGCTCACATACGTCCCATATAAATCGCTATAACTCCCTTACTATCAGAGTGAGAGATGTGCTCTAAACAGCGTTAGAAAGGCAAAACTACACGCTTTATAGTCAAATCTAAAAAATAACCACCAAAAATGTAAAATATACACCTCTATGAAAGCAAAGTTTTGAATCGCAATTTGAAAAAAAAAATTGAAATAATGAAATTTTTTTATTGTTTATTTTTATATAAAAATACAAAAAAGGGAGGTGACAGTAACGTTTATATTAATACATTTGTATAATAAAAGATATATGTGTTTTTATTTTGTTATCAGTAATTTTAGTTAGAAAAA
Organism: Glyphotaelius pellucidus; assembly: GCA_936435175.1. NCBI lineage: Eukaryota > Metazoa > Arthropoda > Insecta > Trichoptera > Limnephilidae > Glyphotaelius > Glyphotaelius pellucidus. Next base: position 25,130,091 of record OW386538.1, on the reverse strand, counting down.
ACGTGAGGTGAGCTATTTAAAAACTTTTTTATGTTTGCATGCAAACTTTTATATTTCTATAGTTAATTTTTAATTATAAAATTTGAAAGCGTATTTCATCACCTTTCAAAAACAGTTTTTAGTTTTGAGATATGTTTAGAAATATTCAATTAATTTGCATTTTATTGTAAAGCGGAAATATTTTGACCATCTTAAAAAGACGCCAAATTTTTGAAGGAATATGTTAAATTTTAATTGATCTATGGATAATATTTTTCCTAAATCGTTATAAAAATAAGCAAGCTTTTTTATTCCGGCAATGAGGAAAATAAATAAATACATACTACCGGAATGTGAAATAGATATTAAATCTTCACCGAAATGTGCCGATATTTCAACAGCCAAAAACTTTGTGATTTCGAAGTGGGTTAATCTGTTAATTTGTCCCACAGCGGGCTACTCTCGGACCGAATATTTGGTAGAGGTAAACATATTCCGCTAAATGTTTGGCAGCGTACGCAAACTAATGTTCGTGGAATTTCATAACTCATATGTAAATACTGGCATTTAAAAATATGGTTTGTTTTTAAAACAAACGGGACAAATAATTAATTAAATAGTTAATTGCTAAACAGCGTATAAGCACCCGTACATCCCTATTTATGACAACAATTTCATCAACTAAAATCAATATTTATTAATATTTGAAGTCTCAGGACTGCATCCTAGAAATAGGATATTTTTAAAATAATTTTCTCACGTTCGTCTGATAAAATTGAACGAGCTTCTTCGTCAGACGTTTACGAGTGCCACGATTATTCCCGGTGTTTTAAAGTACTTGTTTGTTCAAAAATGTTTTCTTGGAGAGACGAGAGTCGAAAACAAAATAAACAAAATTAAGATAACTTTTCAGGGCGTTTTGGGAAAACGTATTTTATCAATATACTTTTCGAAGAATAAATTTTCGTTGTATTTTTTAGTAATTTATTTTGTTTGGTTTTGTTCGGGCAGACTTGACAGACTGGCTGGCAGATAGTACCAACACTCGTGTTAAACTTTTAATGTATTCTTGCTTTCTTTGATTTATGCTACCCGCAGCTTTGAGGTAACTTGGCGTACGTCTTGTGAGTACTAACTTGAATAAGCTATTTTATAAAAGCAGTTAAGTACTCTCACCATCAGCCTCGAGTGTAACGTTTTAATATGGTGACTTTCAAAACTCTGAAAAAGGAACATTTTTTTATTGAAGTATATTCAGGAAATATACATCTACATATATGTATATATATATAAATATCAAAATGTGTTTGGGGATTAGTGTACTGTGTATTGCTATATTAAGCAAAGGAAACGTTTGAAACTTTCAAAATACCTTCTTAAAACCCCCGGTTTTCGGATTATTTCAACCACATGACAACACATCTGAAAAGTGTTTCAATAATCACTAAAATTCTTGCAAAACTGTTAAAAATTTGAGAATGATATTTTGCTAAACAATGATTGTCAAATCAGAATTCAACCTTCAAAACTCTTTAAATTAATGAATTAATTAGAAGTACATACATAATAATTTGAATCGAATCAAGAATTATAGATATTTTAAATAGGTACCTACGTTAGGTACCAAATTTGATTGATTTTTTGTATAATATTTGATTGTTCTTATACACGGTGGGGCAGAGAGGAGTGCCTAGTTTTAAAAAAATCACTGAAGGCCCCCCAGACCGAGCAAAGCGGCGAGGCGGGTGCCGTCAGGTCGGGGAAATGATGCCGTTTTTTTCATGATGTTTTGAAAATGATATCGTCTGGCGCGGCGGCCTTGGCGAGCAATACACATATTGAGCCTTTCAAAGAAGTTTTCGGCCACCAGCATATCTTGCGGAGTTTTTTTTTTTTTTTTTATGTTAACTCCACACAGGAGGCCCTGAGGGAAATAATTTCCCTCAGGGCCTATGTCATCTTTGAAGATGCTGTGTGGAGGGTGCTGTTGAGGAGAGGAAGGAGTGAACATGGGTCTTGAAGAGACCCATATTGTAGGAGGGAGGAAACACAGAAGCCGGCAAATCGTTCCACAGCCGGGCTGTTGAACTCAAGAACGAGTCGTAGAAACGACCCGTTCTCATGTGACTAATGTCAACCGTGTACAAATGTTGAGCGCGTGTTTGGCGTGTTTCCCGACTATGCACCGGTGCCGAGGGGATCAGTGACGCTAGTTCCTCGGAGCATCTTCCATTGTAATACCGGTAGAACAAGGACAATGGAGTTCCAGCAATGACGTCCTCAATCGCCTCCTTCAAGAGCTCCAAGGGTTTTAGGTCGAAGGTCAAGGTTGAAGATTGTTTACCTCAGCTTTGACGTATCTTCACAGAAAAAAGTCATTCGGGGTCAAATCGGGGGAGCGAGGGGGCCATGGAATATCCCCGCGCAAAGAGGTCAGGTGACCTGGAAAGAGCTCTGGCAAAATTTCGCATGAACGATGGAAATCATGGGCCACGGCTTCATCTTGTTGAAACCAGAAGGCTTCTGTATCGTGTTCCTCGCCATACTCTTTCATTTTGGGACGCCTAAGGTTCTCCAACATCTCACAATAGTGAGACCAAGTAATGGTTAATCCTTCGTCGCTAGTGTACAACACATCGCCGAGGGATGCAGCAGCTATGATTGCAATGCAAGCATCTCTACGTTTCACAAAATCTTGTGGGCTCAATCCCCTTGCACGCATCATCTTGTAGGGGTATAGGTGAAGGTTTGAGTGTAAGATTCGCCTTACAATTCTGGACGATATTCCAAGCACAGCGGCATGTTTCCGCGCTGATCGGGTTGGAGACTCTTCAATTGACGCTCTTACTACCGCGATGTTTACATCATTAGTGTCATTTTTTGAGGTTAGACACCCAAAACAAACTCAGTGAACGAGATTAAACATTCTGAATATTTATTGTGTTGTACAGAAGGCTTATTTATTGTGTTATACAGGTTGTACAGAAGGCTTCTGAGGATGTCATGAACTGTACGGGTCACAAAAGCAGATTCCAAAGGAACTCAACAAGGATCGAAAACTGTGAAAATTATTACACCTACATAAATTATTATTATGGAGAGAAATATGACAAAACTGTGTTACAGAAATTCAATATTATTATTATGCCTAGAGAACAAAAATTACATTCCTCGGATAAACGAATCATTTGTTTGAATAATAGGACACACCAAGGATAGTGACTTAACTAACACGCCGTATCTCGGCAGGGGTAGGCAGAGAAGATATAACGCCACACAACTCTGTCTCAGCACACACTCTTTGCTTTATTCATATTCATATATTGTCTCATACACATTGTTCTGTTATTCTAACTCTTGAGAATAGCCGGCTCAAGGACTTGATTCACTCCATCGTGTTATAGTTATCTCGGGCATCCCCGACTTCTTCTACCATTAAATAACTTTAAGAGATAGTTAATATGCCTCCAATGTATTTCGCACACGTACAAATAAATTTCAGGAGAGTTTTAGTAAGAAAACAGCATAAATAAGATTTAAAAAATAACGAAGGTCATTTTCACTAGCGTCCCAAAAAGTACGTAAAAACATGTCCTAACCTTCTAAATGTTTGACGAACACAAGCTTAGTAAATAAAGAGATGAACCACATACTTTACGAAATTATAATAGACGTGTTCAAGTAAAAATAAACGTATTGTTTTTTATTTTTTTATTTTTATTTATTTATTTATTGAAACAAAAATACATATACATTATAAAAAAATACTTTGACTGTCCAACTAGGAGATTTCCCGTTTTATGACAGTCAAATTTCCTGGTTTAGTTCACATTAGGTAGTTGTTATTTTTTGTAGAACATAATACTAAATGATGTTTGCATTTGTAATTGTTAGATACAAATGTAAACATCATTTCAAGTACAAGGTTATAAAGCCCGTAAAGCAGTTAAATATAGTAATAGTTGTAAAAGTTACTGAGAAAAGTTACAAAGTTTAAAATAATAAAATGATAATATATTAAAACTATAAAGAAAACAAAATATATAAACTCATTGGTTTGTGAACGGAAAATAAAAACTAAATCTTAAAAATAAAAACTAAATCTTTCATCGATATATTTCCTATCCGAATGTTCGAATAGGAAATATATCGAAGTTTTTTTTTTTTTTTTTAAATTGTTTTTAAGAAAATATACGATAGGTTTGAGTAGAGGCAATCTCATTCTTTTTATGTATTAAATAATTTCATGATCTATCTCATATTTTCATTAAAAAATATATATATATATAGATAATAATAAAAATAATTTAAACAAGTAAAGTGAATGAGAGATATCAAAGAGTTCTTCTCCGTAAATGAAAATTGAGAAAGATTATAAGTCTGATAGTAAAACTATATCATGTAAAAATACAAGAAAGCAGGAATCGTTATCATTTAAAAAAAAAAAATCACAGAAATGACCAGACAATTTGCGTAATGCTTTCGTACACAATAACAAAAAAATAAATAAAAATACATTTATCAATGATACAAATAGTAACTTTAATCTAATTATACACATTTATATAAAAAATACATTCATTAGCTAATTGAGTGGTTGCTGTGTGGTAAGTTTCCTAAACAAGGTGAACAGAGTAATCCAGAATCCAGGTATATGCTAACATAAAATTACCTTCAGCTTTACAATATAAGTTATATAAATGAGGTACGGGTCACAATTATTCGCTGTTTCAATGTGAATAATTTGTGTACAAATTTATTTTTTAGAGAGTTATTTTGATTTATTTGAGACGTGTTCATAATATATATTACGTAAATTTTTCAGAAGTGAGATACTAATTTATTGACTAACTGACAGTAATAATAAATAATTGCGTGATCGTACATAACATTTGACTTGCCTTTTTCGAAAAAGAAAAGTTCAATGCAACAGAAGTTGAAACGTATACCTACAAAGCTATGAGTATTATATATTACCAACTTCAACATGAATTACCATTTATATACAAACAGCCTTACTAAAAAAACTTCGTGAATATTTTATTCAATTGAAATTGAAAGTGTATGTGAAAACCTTCCTAATTAGAAACTGACAAAAATAGTTCACGAAAAGATATAAACATTGCTTATACAGTCAAAGGGGGTTGTTATCTGTTGTATGCAGTGTTAATATTTATTTATTTATTTTCTGGAAATCGACAGTTTACATTTTTTTCAGTTTGTACATGTTTGTTTAGCCGAAATAAAACCAATTATGGATTTCCTCCTTGCGACTTTACCTCTGATTAAACAGCAAAATAAAAAAATAGAAATAATAAATTTTACAATAAAGGAATATGAAACCAAAAATTATATAAAACAAAAAATTTACATAAAACATAAAAATATCAATACATTGGTATCCATAAAAAGCCAGGTCGTACATATAAATAAAATCATAACAGAATTATAAGTATAAACGATAGAAACACGAGAAACATATTCACATAACATATTCATGAAACATCAGAGAAATACTCTTTTATGTACCCCTTATATTTGGTAAGTTCGGAATTAAAAACGTCCACCTTGGATAATACCCTATTGTAACTATTGCATAGTCTGTTCAGACACGTATTCTGCTTAGAGTTCGTCTTGCATTGATCTACCCTGAACAGAAGGGGAGAGTGTGTTGAGCGTGCAGGTACATTGCATATAAATAATTCATTATCAAATTTCGGAATTTTTCCAAGGCATATTAAATGTCCAATATATTTTTTTTTTGAAGATGTCATAATAACAAAAACCATTAAATAAACTAGATAAAAATACGTTTCAGATTTTTATATTTGAAATGTACTTTAGCGCTTAAAAATTGCCATGTTTTGGTTCAAACACTTTGCTTTTGATTCCCAAAAATTAACAGTAAAAAAACTTACATTTTAATGCATTGCTTGCACATTTTAAGACATTCATTTCTTTGATACGCTTATCAACACGTATATTAGACATTAATGTTATTAAAAAACATCACTTTCAAGAAATTCTTATGACATAAACACCCTGAAATGCAATTTGAATCTTGATATTACCTGTAAAACCAATTCTAAGAGTTCAATTTACAACAAATGATTATTGTATGATAACTTGACTAATTGAAAAATTGCACAAATAAGCTGAAAACATATCAAATTATACGAATTTAATAGAAAATTGATCATCAGTGCACGCGTGATTCAGTGTTGTCCCGTTTGAAAAAAAAGTTGTAAATTTTTGTTATTAGCAATAAATAGAATTTAAAAATGTACGGACTTTGTACAACCAAACCAAAAAAAACGTCATGAAGCGTTTTTTTTTGTAAGGCCGTTAGTGTTAAAATATTTTTAAAAAGCAGATATTATGGTCTCTTCCATTAGGTAAGTGAACGCGCGACGTTTAGACATGTAGCACGAGTACAACAGGCAGCCTCCCGGCGATATGGTATGGATGACACGAAGGTGTCGCCGGAGCAATCCATCACGCGATATTGCTGACTTGTCGCTATATTATTATGGGCCATCTAACGATACGTGCCTTATTGCGAAAGCATGACTTTATCATTTTCTGCCATTTGAAAATATCGCTTCCAGGGGGGATCTTTTAAAAATATACTAACACCATTTAAGGCTCACCTAAATTAGATATAATATAAAAAACACAAAAAGTTTAGTTTTTTTGGTGCCAATCACTAAAGACTTTCTGGTCCCTGTGAAATTTTTTTTTCAAAAAATTATGCACAATGTAAGTGACAGCTAGCGAAACTAGTTAGCAAACGTACATTTCTTCGGCTTTTCGTGGAAACATTTCGTTTAGTGTTGGTTGGATTTTTTTTTTAAAAAGACGAATCAGTTGTGGAAGAACAAGTTAGGTTCCGCCTCGAATGAAAAAAACTTTTCTTACTTTCTTCCTTCTACACATAACACAAATACGAAGTTTACATTATGCAATGCGAGTACTAACTTTACTGGCTCGATCCAATGACGTTATATAAATAGACTCGCCATAGTCTCAAATACTCACAATATAAAGTGGCAAGTAAGCAACACTCTTTTGTTTTCATCGGTTTTCAGTAATTTCTTAATTCAAAAGTTATTCATGCATAAAAAAGATATGCTACTTCCGCACCGAAGCCAACCTTTCAACTTGAAATTCCAACGCACGAACTACCCCTCTACACAATCATCCGAATGTTTGTAGTTGGAATTTGGCCTGAGTGTGGACGTACCATATGACAATCAAAGAATGTGTGTGTATTTTTTCTAATGACGTATAAAATCGTCTGGCAGGAAACATGAAAATTAATTGTATGGTTTATAATAATCGATAGTAATAAGTAATTAGCGTGTACTTATAAACGAAATGTTATTTCTTCACTTTTACTACTGTTTGCCGTGTAATGGAAACATTTTCTCATCCCACAGGAGGGCATTTTGGCGCTTTTAAAATTCGATTTACCTACTGCTAAGACACGATCTTACTCGACGAATGACAGTTTAGTACTAAAGTACTAGAAATCGAGACTAGTGCAATTGCCTTACTTTTGGCTTCCTACTTTGAGATTTCTAACCCGCGTCTACAGAATATTGTAACGTCATTGGCTCGATCAATTAAATTTATCGCAACAAAATATTGGTAAACATTAATTTATCTATTTTATAAAGTCTACTTTCCTGCAAATATATATAAGGTGTATACATGAATGACGGAGAAGCAAAAAATATATTTTCCGTTTCTAATTTTCATCCTAAACACAAGTCCAGCATTCTTTATTTTGCTGCACAGAAAGAGGAAAAAACTGTTTACTACAGGTCACCGACTAAATAATAAGTTAAAGAATTTCGCACATTAATTTACATTGCAGGAGCAAAAACATTCAAAGCAATTGCAATAAACTCATTTCTGGAAGGTTTACGTAAAGCGCAACATTTTTAAATAATGATTTCCACGTAAATATGTCAAGAATTAGCTTTAAAAATAATAAATACATATTATTTTCGATTACGTCACTTTCTATTGGAATTTAGCAATGCATTGAATTTAATGTACGATCTGTTTTATTTAATTGCATTTAATAAATTCAATTACTAAACTAATTTTATAAACACGAATCTTCAATTATTCCTCGAAAGATCCTGCGACAAGTACCGTTTCAACGCAACAAATTTATAATACAGCCATTTCCTCTTCTGTGGTGTGTTCATTTCCGACGTCTTTATCTGTGTTTTTTTTTTATCTTCACTGTTACTTTTATGCCCGCCCTCGCTGTGAGGCCCTTAATTTGTAAGGATGTAATTCCATTTGATAGGAAGTCATATTTTCTGCCACTTTTTCACATGAACGATAATAACAAGCATAATATTATAATCATTTCCTTTCTCACGTAAAATTATGTAATAATTACCATTAAAGCGCATTTGATAAAAACGAATATTTTCGCTTCAGGTAAAACAGGAATATCTGCACAATCGTTATACATTTTTTTATATTACCTCCACATAGGAGGCCCTGAGGAAAATAATTTCTCTCAGAGCCTATGTCTTCTTAGGGGATGCTGTGTGGAGGATCTTTTTAAGGAAGTGAAGGATAGGAAGTTCTCGGAAGGAAAAGGGTATGAGGGGTAGGTAGGAATCTGGGGGTCAGTGTGCCCAGGAGTGACGGACGTATGAATTAATCCCTCCAACTGCGGTGCAGAGCGATGTTCCGGGAGAGTACGGCTGGAAAGGTCAAAAGGCTTCCCTCAACCAATCTCTTTCGATCTGGCCTGCAACGCAATTGGTGGCCAGACGCATCCACCGTCAAGACCTAGACAAACCACACCCCATGAACCCGGTCACGCCTGCTAAGTCACCAAACGTAGCGAACAACTTGGGAAGACCTACGACAGAGGTGTTGGTTATCCAATAAATGGTTTCCTGGGCAGAAGTACCCATTCCTGCCTCCCAAAGTGATTTTTTTTGGTATCTTCGGTGGAAGTCAACTGCTGTATTGCAGTACATATATATATATTTTTTTTATTAATGTGAATATATAAATATTGCTTCTAACTCACCGGAGCCAGAGGGACTATCTCATAATAATACCCAATCGAGGTATATTGCGAGGATGAAAGGAGTAGGAAAGGGAAGGAAAAGAGTTAGAGAAAGTTTGGAAAGTTTGGAAAGTATCTACTCACATCTGATCACCAAACACGGAAATAGCCACCTCAAGCAACGTTTCAATTCTGAGGGACAGACTGAGATTTGCAAGTAAGTACCCATTTCGAGTAGTTTCTGAAAAAACCTACACCCTACACCCTTGGACCTGACTAAATCAACATTTGTAATATTTAACACTCTTCTTCGCGCGCATCGGCTTACAAATTTACAAAGATGCACTCAGAACTCCGAGGAAAATAAAGTCAACGCACTCCCCTTCCAAATACCCCGTCGTCCCGCTGCTTTTATAAAAGTCTGAATGCATCGTAAGGCACATACTTGAAATTGTGCATTTTTTATATCATAATTCTGCTCTGCGGGGTAAATTCGTTCGAAAATGTAAAGAATTTTAAATCTCTTCTTTATATTTTAGACGAGCAGGTCTTCTGTGTGGATTATATTAGAAACCACATGGGTTATATAAAATTTATTTTTAAAAAGTTTTTTGGGCAGTTTGGATTGGTAGTTTTATTGAAACCCGAGCAACGTTGGAAACTTAGCATCCACTTGACACTCCTGCATATATAGACATCCGCTGGAACACTCCTTTGGGGTGAAAAGCCAAGAAGGGAAAAGAAAACGCTGGAGACTGATCGTCGGTTATTATTATTAACAATATAGATACGAGCTGCTTTCTATTTAATGTCCGTCGTAGGCAATTTGGAAAATGATACCCTCATTCCTATGTACTCGTACATAATAATATAAAAATGGATTAAAATGTCAATATCCCCTGGAATATTAAGGAACTAATTTAATTAAAATTTAACGTTTTGGTTCTGATAGCGTCTTAGGTCGGACTTACCCATATAATAACTCTTACCCATTGGATATGTGTGATATCGCGTGAGTAAGGTTACATATTGTTAACAAAATGGTTGGTAAAATGATTCAAAATATTAATAGTACCCTTTACACATAGAGTTCGGAGCGGGACGTGCCCCGCGCCACTTCAGGCCGCCGCGCAGAAAAGTCTCACATTGAACTGTGCTGTAAACCGTTATCTTACTTTCGGTTTTTACTTTTCTGCGAAAACAATACAGGATATCTGTATTATTTTTGTCTATTTTTTGTTAGTTTAGGTTAGTTTTAGTAGATATTTTGTTGGGGGATGTTTGTAGTAGGATATTTTGTCGGAGGCTATTTTGTCGGGGATATTTTGTCGCAGGATGATAAGTCGCGGAACCCACATAATTTAATTTTTCACATGCCTTGCATATTTTTGATTGGATCGGTTTAATCCAACCTAGAGCACTTTCATAATGATTCTAAATAAGTGACACTAACCCATTACAGCTAAAGATTTCTTTAAAAAAACTGTGCATATTCCTTTCCAAAGAAACAACTTAACCTTATTCCAACCTCCTGGTTGCCGATCAACCATGCTAGATACCCAGATTGTATTATTAAGTGCAGATGATGTTATAAAACAAATTAAGAAAGCGTAATATCATGTTATATAACATATTATTGTTAGTTATTCTTATTTTTGTTATTTACTTATTTAACGCCCAGAGGGTTTTTACATGATTTGTAGTGTAATTTTAATTTGACAGATACTTTGAAACTTAGGAAATAATACAAATAAAACTATATTAGATAAAAGTCATACAACAAGTCATACAAACACATAAACAAAAACAGAAAAATACAGTTATTTTATAGATTTACAAGATGTGTTTAGTAAAAGTGTTGAAATAAATGTTTCAGATGATCCACAAAACTCGCCAAATTGATACTGAAAATGTCTACATCACCCAAGTACTTATTTCCCATGGTGTGAAGTCGTTGTATCGGAGAATGGGCAATGTAGTTACGCTTATGAGTGCTGCTCTAGAATATTGTATTTTGTCGTGTTGTTACTGTGGGTGTTCGTAAGTTAATGAGTTGCAAGAGTTCACAACAGTCGAATTTAGAGTTAAGTATTTTGAATAAAAATATTAAGTTGTTTATTTTACGTCTGTCTTCTAATATTTGTATTTTTAGAGTATTTAATAAGTAATCGTAAGTCTTCTACAGGGATATTCAATTTAAAATTGATAAAACGCAGAATTTTTTTTTGAATTCGCTCAATGTTATTAATATGAATTTTGTAAGATGGGCATAAAACTACTGAGTTATATTCGATTAGGCTTCTAACTAGAGATACATATATTAGTTTAATGGCTTGTAAGGAATTAAAGATTTTAGTTGTTCGTAATACGAAGCCTAGCGTATCTTACCTTTGTTCACAATTTGATGGATATGATTGGCGAAACTTAGTTTTGCATCCAAAATAATTCCCAGATCTCTCATTTCTGTAACTCTAGTTTTTTAGTAAGTCTAGTTGTAAGTCTAGTTTAATTTATGTAACTAGTTATCGTATGTAGATAATATGTCATCATCAACAATATGCAGATAATATGTCATCATCAACAATATAAATGATTAACTCATCTACACTTTGTGACTTATATTCATTATTCATATTCATATATACGGTATTGTTGTATGTTATCGTAATCACTTCTAGAATATTACATTCTACAGTTGAATATCTAAAAGTGGTTTTATGGGAGACTACAAATCTAACCTGTCAATTGCCTTGTGGATGTTGGTGAGGCGGTGAAAAGTGGTGTGAGGTGGGTGGATCTCGTGACAGTACAAGTGGGGAGAGGGGTGACAGAAGAGCCTCATGAAATTTAAACAACGAACTGGGACAACTGTACCTGACATGGGATGTTTATTCGTATAAATGGAATTCGGGTGTGATTTATAACAGCATTGCCGTTTCATTACATCAGAAATCATCTTCTGTTGTTTACATGATGCTGATGGAGGATGGAGGATGACGGTACAAGGGGTACACAATAAAATATCTCCAATAGGATTTCACTTGTTAGGTATATCAAACATAAATCGTACTGAATTAAGTCTATAGCCATAAAAATCATTATTAAAAATAAAATAGGGTCCTTTATTAATTGTGGTACCAAAAGAAGCGTCTTGTTAACCACATATAATATATTTCCTGTTGGAACTTCTCCCCATTTCTCAGGTAAAAGAGCTTTTCTTGTCAGAATCTCCGAATGTGTATTTAAATACAAAATTCCGCTCAAGTGACACTTTGGCCCGCTAAAAATAAGTACCCTATAACGAGCTACATTGAAGGAAATTACTTTTTCTTCAAATACTGGGCGGGTTTCTTTCTTTCATTAAAACCCGCCACGCCGAAGCGAGGAAGGGATTATTTCACCCATCTCACTTTGTATTTAAATGAAGATCCTCGGTGGATTTTTGTTCTTTGGATGAATAACTAGTCCTCATTCCGGGAAGGGGGTGGGGGCTCATTAATCATTTTTTCTTAAGGGCGTATTTCTTTCACTTTATGAAGGGTGCTCTTCGCAAGTAAAACATAGTGTTATTGATTTTGTGTGTTCGACGGCGAACACTTGAGGGAACATTTCAAAGACCACGAAAACTTTTTTGGTACTCCTTAATCCTCCCTCAGTTTTTCATTCAATAACTCAATGCTCTTTGTATCCATTACGACTTGTGCATGTTTGTACGTAAAACTCGGTTACACGAAAGAAATAAAGAACTCTCGCAAACTTTTGAATGCTTTAAAATAGTTCCAAACCCTTTAAAAGAGGCGTGCTGTAAGAAATAATGCGCTTGGAATAATTATTTTTCCGGAAAAGGGAAAAAAAAAACATTACTATCATTCATCAAGCTAGCGGTTTTTGCGATTCAAGTGGATACAAGTGTGTTTTAGACCACACGACTGAAGTAAAACTTCTTTAGCTCCATCTATATATACATATGTATGTTTATATGTATAATATATACATGTGTATACATATATTAATTTTCTAAATATATTTAAATTTATTATGGGTTTTCAAATATTTAAATTTATTATGCCTTCGCCTCACCCGATCACACTTTTCGTAACGCTCTCGTCACGCATTCACCAGCTTACTCCCCAAGTCAAGCGTGCGTAAAGAAGTTTTACTTAAAAAAAACACACATTCACAACAAAACTATTGTGTTTGTGATGAAGAAAAAGTAAAAAAAAACCTGGGTCATTCGTTTAAATCAAATTCGGAGTTTCCCTCCACTAATACCAAAGGTTTAAACTTTTAATATTTAAGATTTTCAGACATATATCTCAAAAAAATATGTATACGTGAGGTTTTTATAATGATAGCATTTTTATGCAATAATCAACAAGATTTTATCAAGATAAAAACGTTATTTAAAAAAAAATTGCATTTTTAAACTTATAATATGCGAATTGAGTAGATATTATTGACAGTTTCTTACTTCCAACCGTCCTTGGAAAAGGGATAGTGAGGGAAAGGGGCTGGAGTTAAGGTGAGTTGAAGAGATGGAGAGACTATCTAACCTTACCTAATAGACTTTTAGAACTAGTAAAATATATGGGATCGATTTTCAAATTATATTAAGTTTAGGGTAGAATTCCCAAAACTGATTGAGATATGGGCAGTTTAAGAAATTCAGTTAGGAACAATAGTATGGGATACGCATAACCAATTGGATATAGATTTGGATACAGGTACCTACACGCACTGCGAGTTTACAAAAAAATGAAAAGAACGTGTTCACACATAGCTATAAAAGGTGTAGCTTGGCCTATTTCAGCATACCGCTCGCCATATATTACCAATGGGAATATATATGGCGAGTGATATGCTGAAATAGGTCAAGCTACATATTTTATAGCTGTGTGTGAACGCGCTCTAAAAAATAATAATTGACAATATTATTTTTTTTTTTAATTATCGGTGATAAATTTTATGAAAGTTTAATAGCGACATTTGACCAGGTTTTATTGCGAGATTCGAACCTCTAGTATTCTTATTTTTGTAGAAAGCAGTCACTAATTTAATGAAATACCAAAAATAAAATAATAAGTAACCACGATTTATTTTTTAAATTTTTTTGATACCTACCGATTTTGCTTAATGCAAGCATCTTCAGGGTATAAAATTAAACTGGTCAAAAATACATCGTGTGAGCTTATAGAGATTAAAAATAAAATAAAGGAACAGTGAGAAAGTAGCGTTTTCCTTCTTTTCCTTTTCTCACTGTTCCTTTATTTTTGTCTCTTCCTGAATTTTATACCCCGAAGATGCTTGTGTTAAGCAAAACCGGTCAGTAAAAAAACAAAAAAATCGTGGTCACAAACAAAGTAATTATTTTATCACAATCTCTAATATTCAATTTGTTCCCTTATTACCCGCAAAACAACTTTTGCACTATGATAATTTGGATTCAACGAGAACCACATTGAACATCATGTGCAAAAAAAGATTGTGCCTGAATACCCGGAAAATTTCGAAAACATTCAAATTTTCATAATACAATTATGGCTGAATGATTTAGAGTAGTGGTTCCCAAAGTGGTCCTTACGGACCCCAGGGGTCCTCAGGATCATTCAGGGGGTCCGTGGAAAATTAAAATTGAGTCTCTGAAAAACGTCAGGGGGTCCGCGCAAGGTTTAATATAAAATAAAAAAAATTGCCTTGGATTTGATTTTGCGAATTTTTGGAACTAAACGGAGGAACAGCGTGTATTATTAAACGCTAATATTTGTAGATTCGATATCGATATATCGTCAGAGGGCTGTATTACCTAATAATTATACCGTTATGAATATATTAGGTCCAGGCCTAGTTTTGTGTTATGCGTGATGTGAAGTGTATATGTTATAGTCAAACCTAGGAGCGCCGGAGCTTCGAGGATTGACTACAACATAGAAAACAAATTTTCGTAGTTTTGGAAAAAAAGAAGTACAATTTTTTGTATTGTTGTTATTGTTGCATGAATAATTTATTTTCTATTTGTTTCATTTAACTACAATATTGCTTAAAGATACCACATTACCAAAATTTTCATTATAATTCATTCTTTCCGGGTTCATGGGGTGAAGTTTGTCTTGGAGGCGGATGACCAGGACACACTGAACCCCAGATTCCTACCCACTCCTTAAACCTTTTTCCTTCCCAGAACTCTCCTTCCCTTCTTTTCTTAAAAAAAAAACCCTCCACACAGCATCCCCAAAGATTACATAGGAAAATAATTTTCCTCAGGGCCTCCTGTGTGGAGCTCATATAAAAAAAATAAAAAAAATTATGCTTTCATTCTGAAACTCTATAAACTCTTTGTTCATTTCACTACAATATTGCTTACAATTACGTAGATATTTTATTGTAATCTTTAATGCTGTTATATTATTTGAAGAATTCGTTTTCAATTACCTTTATTACCCACACACAGGCATTTATATTCCATTTCACACATTTATTCTTAAAACTATCGTATATATATTTTTTAGTAAAAATAAGGAAAATTATTCATTCTCCATTACTAAGTATATTTACAAAACCTAAAAAATGTAACGCACTTAAATGAGTCACAGCAATAACGTCATTTTAAAACAATTACGAAAACTTTAACACTTAGTTGGGGAAACAGATTCCGAACCCTACATTCAATTAGTGTATCAACAAATTGGTTGAACCGGTAACAAATCGGTATACAAATTTAAAGAGAATACGATTATCTATTATACGGTACCTTCGAAAATTTACATTTAAAATCTTATAAATAAGTCGCCTAACAGTGGATTTAACCACAGTTTGAAAATGGTATTGTAAACCGAAACAGCTGTAACAAAATACATGCAGAACTTCATAATAAAACTATCAAATTTAATTTTAATTAAATATAAAAAAAATTAAATGGAGTTCTACGAATTAAACACAAAAACTATAAATAATCTATCGTGCTTGTATTTAAACAAAATTTTAATTTGATGGCTTTGCATGTGCTTGCAGGTGGTTTTTGTGACTACAAAATGCATGGGGGTTTTTTGGAAACCGATGGATCCACTGAAGTACGCTTTACAAAGGAAAGTTATGCTGATGAGCACTGTTTTGTTTTAAATTGGGTTTAAAATGGAAGCCACACAAAAAAGTGCCCTCCGAATCCCGGATTGTCGCACGGATTACAATACACGAAACCACGAGGCGGGTGTCACTCAGCCTGGATAAATAATAGGCTAACGTGCGACATAGCGCCGCGAAGCGCGTCGCGCCGAGTTAATTTGTTACTGATAGTCTGACGATACTAAACATTAGGTATTTAGGTTTAAGCTTCAGGTGATGGGAGGGGATTCTCTTTGTCTTAAGTTCTATTTGTGGGGCGGGAAGCACGATGAACTGAATTAAATTATAAATGGGCAGCGAAATATATTACATAACACTACATGAGCATTCCTAGAATTAAGACTGGTGGGCAATGCTGGAAATGCATTTCACAGAATAATTAGCTGACTCCCGTAAAATAAAATATTGAGTATGTACTAGTGAGTATCCGGCATGCGTTGCAATGGCATTCTAAGAAAAAAGGTGTATTTGTTTTAATTCCGTTTATTGAAGTGCTTTTGGATACACGGGAATATTTTTTGTTTTTCGGTCTGGTGCGTACACGAATAAATCAGAAGGTTTTCGAAAGAGGGTTGGATTTACACGTACGTCAATCCTGAACACACTGACTCCTAGATTCCTAAACACCCCTCATACCTTTTTCCTTCCCAGAACGTTCTCACCTACCCATTCTAAAAAAAACTTCCACACAGTATTCCCAAAAATGACTTAGGCGCTGAGGAGAATTATTTTCTTGATGGCCTCCTGTGTGGAGAAAGTGTAAAAAAAAGTTAAATAGGTAGTAATTTAGAAACACAATTGAGAAAAGAGACTAATTGATTAATTAGAATTTACTTGTGCATTTGTACCGGATTTGAACCCGCGACCTCTGGATTGCCAGACAAGAGCTTTACCCCTCGAAAACGGAGGCAGTCAAACATTGAATGGTTTTTGCAGTCATAAGTTTGTAGTACAATTTCCACCATGTTATGCATGCTTAAGTGTTAACGAAGTAATTCGATATTGCTCTCTACGGTAATGAGTCGCAGGAACGACCAGTTCTCATATGACAAATATCAACCGTGTACAAATGTTGGACGTGTTTGTGTTTCCCGACTGTGCGGCGGTGGCAAAAGGATAAATGACGCTAGTCCCTCGGAGCATCTTCCATTGAAACGGTAGAACACAGACACGGTAGGGCAGCATTCTCACCTTAAATTTTCATTTTTGCAAGCACCACCGCAGATCGCTCACGTCGAATAAGATGCAGTGGTGCTTTCACTAACTTGCTTGGTCTTACTATCACTATTCTGGAATGTGCAGCCAATATGTTAAATATTATTTGATACGATTAAAATTTTGAAATAAAAAAAATAAAATTTATTTGCGCAAGTCAGGATTTGATCCCGCGTTCTCCGGATTGTTACCGGATAGTTGAGGCCGTCATTATTTTACGCTTTCAAAATCTGTATTACAAAATATCAAAGTCTATTTATAATCGGTTGTCCAAAATTGTAAGTATTTTCAATGTTTTCAATATATCAGAATACAAACCGAAATAATTTATTGGTTTGGCCTTGGAATTATAAAATTTTCGACATAATAAATAGGTTTGCGACACCACCGACTGCAAAGTTAGCCATGTCAATCTGTATATATCCTACCCTCTGCGACCCGCGAATATATTTATTGAAAACAAACGGATAAATTGGCCCTTCGGTTGAAAAGGTTGATAATCACCGATTTATTAGTTTTTTCCTATTTGAGTCCTTTGATGTGCGTAGAAAACCGACAAGAGCGCGGTAAATCGTGTTTGGTATTGGTAATCATTGCAGAATATGCAAATATGGACAATACTTTGTCAAATGTACTACCCATGCCCGATCATTGCCAAATATGCCTAATACACGAATACGAATAGCCAAGTAAAGTGTCATCATTTACCAATATTTTGATAAACATTCTGTCCACACATGGCTACTGTAAAACTACTACTGTACCGCCAAATTCGCCATTTGATTTGATCTCCACACTACGCAATTCATAAGTGGATAGATGCAATTCATAGCAGTAAAATATTTAAAAAAATTAATGTAAGAATATCAAATCTGGAGTATGTCGAAATCTAAGTAACTATGACAAAAGGATTACTCATTTTAGAGAAGTCTCACTCGCCAAAAGAAGAAACATATCAGATATAATCCATGCGTTCAAATCATCATTAGCTTCTCTAAACTGGCTAACTAACTAACTAACTAACCATCACGCCGTTTCCCCGCAGGGGTAGGCAGAGAGGACAGACCGCCAAACAACTCGATCTTGGCACACACTCCTTGCTTCGTTCACATTCATACATCGTCTCATACATGCTCTTCTATTATTCTGACTCTTGACATCGCCCGACTCAAGTATCTGATTCACTTGGTCGTGCCATGTCTTCCTCGGGCGTCCCCGACTTCGTCTACCATTCACATTTGCGTCATATATTCTCCGACAAATATATACCGCAAAGGACTGGATTGACAATCTAAAATGTGGATACTGTCAACTTTACGGATACACTGCGTCGAAATATATAACGCAGACATGCCTGCTTGTTTTCACTGTTGAAAACCTGGACAAAATCGTGATGCTTGCACGACGCCTGATAAGCCGCCAATTTGTGCCGCCTGTAAGTTCTTCAGGGAACTGCCACCCACAACACTGGTTCCCCTGACCGTCCTGCCCGCCAAGCTACTGAGAGACGCGAATTATCTCGAGTCAATGTTTGAGGCAGAACCAGAATCGTTACTTCAATTTATAATTTTTTTCCTATAACCAAAATATAAATGGTCTCAAAACTAAACTAAATTCCTTAAGATGTTCCATAAATATATGCCCTTATGATTTTTTATTTTCTATTGAAACATAATATTGCTTCAACCGAACTTGGACTTCATAACTATAATATTTTTCGCTATGACCGCTCTTCCACTTTGAACAAGTCTAGAGGAGGTGGGGTGAGTTAAAAAAATAATCTTGCCACATTCTAGAATCATCTAATAATGTATCTGAAAAAATATTTATTTGTGTTCTACTTGGTTCCAAGAAACTTATTATTGGTTGTGTCTGTATTCCCCCTCCTCTCCAACATAAATCTATAACTCACGTACTGAAGCAGTAGAAAAGCTATAAATTCCGATTTCTTATTTATTTGCGGTGATTACAATCTACTTAAAATAGTGCGGCCTAATGATGTGAAAATTGATGTGAAAACTCATAATAATGTTTCCCTTCAAGCTTCTACAATGGCAAATTTCTATGCCTACTTGAATATGTTCCAATTAGACTCGATCAATAACAGTCTGGGTTTACTGCCTTGATCTGATCTTTACCAATATGCCTAGCGTTTGTGTAAGTGAAGCTACTGGCTAGTTATTACCAATATATAAATATCTTCCACCACTAAATATTAACTTCACTAATCCTTTCAAAAGCAATACCTTAAAATCAACACATACCACTACAAATTTAACAAAGGTAACTATACTGGCATAAACAGGTATCTTACCAATTTTAAAGATGATATACAAGTATATTTAAATTTAACGAATACTATAGACTTAATTGTTTCAAGGGGAACTTATTCCCAGTCTAAATTTCCTGTTTGGTTCAGTATGAAATTAAAGCAGTTAATAATTGATAAATTTTTTTCAAATTTGCGAAAAACTTTGCGTTTTATCAAAAATTTTCTCACTTAAGTGGAACATTTGCGCGGCCCTTTTCGGCCCATTTCATACAAATCTTAATTCTGAATTTGAGATCAGAATACCCAACCAAAATGAAAAATTATTTTTGTAATCAAAAGGTGTATCAAATACTAAAGTGAACTATTTTATATATAAAATGAAACATTATTTTTGAAATGAAAAGGTGCAAGAATGCATTTTTTTGGCAAGTAATTTAAATATATAAACGACAAATTTTTGATCCGCCATAAATAGGCAATTTGTACTTTAACTTAATACCCATCAAAATGATTTCTTTTACTAATTTTTATTTTATATTTCATCATATTTTTTTGATAAATAAAGTAAAATTTGTTTTTAATTTACTCACAAATAATTGCCCAATTTGCCTCTGTTTGAATCATGAGACATTAAAATCTTTAATGGCCTATATCTTATAATTTAAGGCAAAAATAAATAAAATAGCTCACAAAAGTACTAGATATTTGATATACCTTTTGATTACAAAAATAATTTTTCAGTTTGGTTGCGTATTTGGATCTCAAATCCAGAATTGAAATTTGTATGGAACGGGCCGAAATGGGTCGCGCGTACGTTCCTCTTAAGATAATTATCCAAAATTGTATCTGCTATGTACTATAAATCTTATATTGAACTCACTGAGACTAAATTAAATCTTAACTTTAAACAATTCTGGAAATTTTGGAACGCATTTGGAATTTGGAATTTCTTGGAACGCAATTTGGTTGGGTATGGATAAGGGATATCCAACACCCCTGACATAGATCTCCCCAAGTGGCTCGCTAAGTTTGGTGATTTAGCAGGGGTGCCCGGGTTCTTGGAGTGAGGTTTGTCTTGGCGGCAAATGCTTTGCCTGCTGCATAGAGGTCCGATTCGGGAGAGACTGCTTAAGGTAGGCATAATCTAGACTTCTCAAGCCGGACTCTCTCGACCCATCGCCTTGCACCGCAATGTGGGAGGGGTGGAATCATTCATTCTCTCACTCCTGGACACATTGACCCACAGTTTCCTACCCACCTACATACCTTTTACCCTCCCAGAACTTTCACTTCTTCCTTTCGTTAAAAAGACCCTCCACACGGCAAACCCCAAAGATGACATAGGGCCCTTAAGGATTTTTTCCTCAGGGCCTCCTGTGTGAAGCGATTGATCTTCCTTCAAGTTTATTCTTTAATGAAAATCACGCTACCAAGGATTTCGATATAGCCAACCTTTTTGCTGAACACTTCTCGGTCTATGCTGATAGCACATGCACCAACCCACCACGCAACTGTGCTAATAATATTAACCGTAATAATGACCAAATCACACTTATAGATGTCGTCAACTCCTTAAAGAATCTTCCCAGAAAAACAAGTCCTGGTCCTCATGGTATAACTGAAATATTATTGAACGAATGTCAATTTATTGTATCTAAGCCAATTTGTTTATTGTATAACTTATCATTTCCCGGACTTCTGGAAAGTTTCTTATATCAGAACTATTTTTAAATCGTTAATAAGTCGAACGTAGAAAACTATAGACCTATATCGATTTTACCCCTTATTCCTAAAATCTTTGAGTCTGTCTGAAGTTGAATCTTAATCCATTTATCTCATTCTCTCGAAGTTTAGTTTTCTGAAGGTTTCACTTCTACCGCGTGTGAACTACGCACATGATTTTGAAGTGAAAACTTTTTTAGCGCCGTTGTGATTTGAAACTCGATGAAACGGAAACGAGCCAAAAGAAGAAAAACGTAAAAAGAGACAAACACATACATCTATAGGTTTTAGCCTGCGAGAGAATGAGATAGAATGAAACATTACCTACGTACAGAACCTACGAAGCGTCGCGCTCTTTCTCAAACTCGAACCCGGGCCCTACTCCCGACTCGCTAGCGGCTCGGACCGAGACGCACGGGTTGTGACCGCAGCCGGACGTCGGAGTCGAAACCCGCAAAAGAACTCGAACCCGGGCTCTTCTCCCGACTCGCGAGTGGTTCGAACCGAGAGTTCTAATGGAGCCGGACCTCGGAGCCGGTACCCGCAAAAGAACTCGAACCCGGGATCTACTCCCGACTGGCAAGGGGCTCAGACTGCCGAGTTCCGGGTGTGGGTGCATGTACTGGACCGGGTTCTCTGAGAGTAGTCGATTTGAAAAAGGAGTATTAGTAGGATCCGCTTCCCGCGATGAACCCGAGTTCAAGAGCCCACTCCAGCTATTGCGTACATTGGCCGCTTTGATTATGAGCTCACTTTTCAAAGGTCCTATTGGTTGAGATTATGTGATTGGTTGAGATTATTAAGGTTTCACTTCTACCGCGTGTGATGCGTGCGCACTCGATTTTTTTAAAGCATCAAGAGATTGCCTGTGTGACTGTGGTGCAGAGTTAAAATTTTCAAATTTGTGTAGTGTGTATTGAAAATGTGTGATGCACGATAAATAAAGGAGTTTTGCTTAGAATATATGTAATAATGTCTCAAAGGGATTAGGTCATTTCTGTACCATTACGTCTAACTAGCGTAATTTTAATCAATGAACCGGGATTGAACAAAACGATCGCTTTGTAAGGGTGTCATTTATTCTGACAGGCAGGCGCAGGCCTCTACTCTGCACAGGGCTCACTGTCAACAACTCCGCTCACGGCGCGCCGCTTTTAACACAATTTCAGAGGCGCGAACTTTTAATGTGACGGGAATTGAAAGTTGGGCTCCGAGGAGAACCTGCGGAGGTTATAAATTATGACAGGTAATAGAAGTTGCTCTGGCTGTCATTTCTGCAGGCGATCTAAGCAATGGTAGCGCTTTGGCGAACGATTAAAAAAAAGAATTCAAAATATTTTCGCAATCAAAGCCGACGAAATTTAAACCATTAAAAGTAGGTTTACACAATAATTTAGGATACTTAATATTTTTTGTGAACACGAGATTCCTAACTGCACACAACAGTCTGGAGCCAGTGAGACTATGGCGTCCCTGATCGGAATATGTTGTGAAGCTGGAGGTAATGGGGGGGTGGGAGGAGACGAAGAAGAGAAAGGTAGAGGAGTATCTGTCTGTGCAGATCTCACCAAAGACATCTCGAGCAAAGATACAATTCTGAACGGTTGTCTTTCACCAGGGCGATTCTGAGAGGATCGTTCGCTCTGAAACGTGCCACAAATATATTATTTTTAATGGATTCATTGTGAAAAAACACAGATTAAATAAATAAAATTTATTTATTTACGCATGCAGGGATTTGAACCTGCAACCTTCGGATTCATAGTAAAGAACCTAATAATAATAATTAACCGAGATTAAAGATCTTAATCAGGTACATAGTACGAATCCATCAAGACGCGATTTCGTAAACATGCAAATTCAATTGAGTAATCTTTCTAAATAACAGAAAACCTTGCTTGAAGCAGAACATTTTTTAGGTCAACACTCGAGTATTTTCAGGAGGTAACGTCATTTTCATCACTTCTTTGAAAAGCTCCATAAAGCTTTTCAAATCCCCACTTAACCGAAAAAAATAAGACAAAAAGTCTTTATTTTTTGTTCAACATTTCGCATTCCAAGTCTAGGACAAAGTTGAGAAGTAAATCTAATTAATTTATCAAACAATGAACTGCAACCCTGACAGATGTGCATTGTATTTGATTTCCTTTTGTTTTGTAAAAAGTTTTGTTTTCAACTCGCAGCGGTTGCCGTAATTGTAAAGAAGAAAGACGTTTCAGTGATAACTTATTTTTGAGAAATCGTTGTACAAGAAATTATACATTTGTATTGTACGCATAGTGTACAGCTCTAGTAAAATCTCTACTGAAATACCTCTCTAGTTTTGGATGCAATATTTATCTATATACATAAAATGTGTTTGGGATTAGTGAGATGTCTATGTATTGCTATATAAGCATAGGAAATGTTTGAAACTTTCTAAATACCTTCTTTAAACCCCCACGAAAGTTTCTGGAATATTACAACCACATGACAATACATCTGAAAGGTTTTTTAATCATCACAAAAATTCTTGCGAAATTGTAAAAATTTGAGAATGACGTTTTGAAAAACAATGATTGTTAAATAAAATTAAAATTTTTAAAACTCTAAATTAATGGATTTATCTAAGTATTTATGTACATAATAATTTGAATCGAATCAAGAATTATAGATATTTCGAATAGGTATCTATGTTAGGTACCAAATTTGATTGAT
Source organism: Glyphotaelius pellucidus (assembly GCA_936435175.1). Classification (NCBI taxonomy): domain Eukaryota; kingdom Metazoa; phylum Arthropoda; class Insecta; order Trichoptera; family Limnephilidae; genus Glyphotaelius; species Glyphotaelius pellucidus. The sequence goes on along the minus strand of OW386538.1, from coordinate 25,106,041 downwards.
TGTTCTTATAGTATTTGATTGTACTTATAATACACGAAAATGAAAAAAGTTTCCACGTCTCGTCACTAGTTACTCAGCCGAGTAATCGCCCAACCCGTCACCCGTCCCCAACTTTCCAATACCTAGAGTTTTTTAGGTTTTTAGTTGAAAAAAAAACTTAAAAAATGTCACCGGAGACCAAATTTTATTTAACTATATAACCAAATAATGCCAGAGATTACTGGTTAAAGTAAGTCAAGAACCTCCCTTTACGTCCCGTAAATGATATATATTTTTTAAGGATTATGTATTTATTTAATTTTGTGTGCGAGGAAAAATCCTTTTTATGTAGTTAATTTCGACCCAATGTTCTATTGGTTTTTTCTCATTCCTTCTAAGATCTTAATAAGACCCTGCATTATTGCCACAGAACGCGAAATGATAATATCCTCCTTTTGTCTTTCAACGTTCATTCTATTAATTTCTCGAAGAATATTATCCCGAATTCATAAGTTAAGGATAAATTTAAAATCCATCACCGCATGTAGTAAATGACCAGCTTCATAATTAGATTCTGCGGCAGAGAGAATTCTTCAATTTCTTCCGAAGCTTTTTTTTCAATCAAACATATAAATTACGATTTTGGCGCCCCCTAAAACTGCGCCCCGGGCAGGCGCCCCGGTTTGCCCCCCCTAGATCCGGCCCTGCCGTCCTTTGGGCACAGGTTGACAGAATATAATAGGGTGAATGCGGGCTACAGCAGCACGCAGAGTACAAAAGGCATTTATCCCGCTCTAATGAAATAATTAATGGTTCAGTCATGAAAATAATTGCCGTCTTCCGATTCTTCATTTCTCCCCAATATTTCCTTAAATCATCAGCACGCTTAATATTCTATTGTACCTAAATTTAGTGAACTCGTAATCTTATAGGAGATACAATTGTATATAGGTTATATGATTGCCCACATATTTCATTAATAAACTGTCAGAAACAGGAGGGTTCCGCAAAAGGACGGAGTTCTACAAATGAAACAGTATCTTTCTTTGTTATTCATTTCTTTACAGTCCCGCCATCCTCGAAATGAATTTCACAATCTAAGTGGGTCCAATAATAACAACGGTTACGGCGATATTGTATAGAGCCTTTTGGATAATTTTAGGAATAAATTTCATATTCGAAATAAGGTATTGGCCTTTGGCTCAAAATATTTGCATTTCAGAGCGAATACGCCAGTTTATCATCCAGATAAACAATTTTAGTGGAAGCACTTGGCAGCGAAGCATAAAGGGAGAGAAGAATATTCGCATGAGTATGTGATTCTTTGAGTATTGCCCTGGTAAAAAAACACCATTAAGAAAATAGCTGCGAGATAAGGCTTTAAGGAGGTATTTCACAATCAATGAATTAACTGTCAAATACTTAAGCAAATAAGTAGCTTTAATCAAAGTGTTCGAACGTTTTAAACTCTAAAACTGTGAGAAGTAAACTTGAAACAGATAATATGCGATACTCGACGAGTAGCCTAAACGAGAGTTTATTAAGAGGTGGTAAAATATACCAAGAGTGTATATTAATTATTGTGGAAATGTCCAGTCATGGAATTTTGGAGGAAAATAGGGGTGGAAATATACTCATAACATTATTTAAGCCATGTTTAGATTCTGAATGGTTATACACCACAAGAGCGAAATAGAGGGTAATAAGAGCACTTATTTTTCAAAATAATAAAGATAATGTAGATGGTTCTTAGTCGAAGTATGATATAGTTAAAAATGATCGAATTGGATATCGACACCTTGGCGCAATGGTAGCGTGTTTGCCTGGAAAGCGAGAGGTCCTTGGTTCGAGTCCCAGAGGTGTAAACATCTTTTTCTGATTTTTCTGTTTCCAGATTTTCGATTGAGTTTCGCTTACACTGTCTTCATTTTGAGTTTTTTATGTATTGCTATATTAAGCATAGGAAATGTTTGAAACTTTCAAAATACCATCTTTCCACCCCCGCATAGGTTTCTGGATTATTACAACCACAGACAGTACATCTGAAAAGTTTTTAATCATTACAAAAACTCTTGCGAAACTGTCAAAAATGTCACAATTTGAGAATGACATCAAAATTCAATTTTCGAAACTCTTTAAATTAATGAATTTATTTGCAATACTCACCTAATACTTTGAATCGAATCAAGAATTATAGAAATTTTAAACAGGTTTAAGGTATGTTAGGTACCAAATTTGATTGATCGATTTTCGAATTTATCAAAAGTTTGTTTTCAGTGTATGTTCGCTTGACGTTCGTGATATAAACAGCTCGTTGGACCTTTATGGACTTAAACCTTTAAAAATTAGAAGACTCTGCAGATATAATATATCTTCATAAAATTATCAATGGTTTTATTGATTGTTCGCACCTTTTGGCTGAGATTAATTTTAGAGCCCCAGGTGTTAAAAGCAGAGAAAAATCACTTTTTTATCTTCAAAAATGTTCTACTAATCTCAGACAAAATGCTTTTATATTCAGAGCATGCAATGTATTTGATAAGAATTTTAATAATATAGACATAATATGTCTAGAATATTATTCTCGTGTAATTTAAGTACCTTAAAAAAGTATGTCATAGCCAACATTAAATAATTTTTTGACCGTGTTGCAAGTTACCATGTTATTGCTGTGAATCCTTTCCAGTTGCATACTTGTCATTCGACTTACTATTGTATTCACCCTTGAGTTGTAGGTATGTACAATGTACATATTATTATTATTGCTGTTGTGGAGTGAGAATAGATTTCTGACTCTGAATACTTCATGTTGGAAATTTAGTAAGCAGGTTATTATAGTTTATATTGTGTTTTTATATCTTTTTTCGAATAATTTAATAATAATTTTTATATTTTTGTTAAGTTCTTACGGGTACAGGACCCTTACTTTTTGATTATAATTTTAATTATGTGAAAATCTGTCATTGGATATTATGTATATTATTATTGTTATTATTAAAAGTGTAAAATATCTGTTGATTTTCCATAATAAATAAAATAAAATAAAAATAAAATGACAGAATTGAATTGAATTTTTATTTATAAATCCAACAATATTCGGGAACGCGTGAGGGGAAGGGGAAATGAGAGGAAAATGGAGGCGGAAGGGGAACGGGACGAATGGGAAAAGACACGCAGGGAGAAACAATTTCTATATGAATGGCATTGCAACGCATGCCGGGAACTCGCTAGTATTGTAGAAAAACCATTCTAAAATAATTCAAAATCTTTCCTAAAACATTGCGTTGCGGTAGACACCTAAGTTTTTTCGCAGAAATTCAAATGTATCATTGTCATCAAGTGACCATTCAGCGCCATTTTGTTTTTTTTTTGACATTTGAAAGGTCCCCGTTAAACGCCGATTCTAAGAGCGTTTCATTCAGCTTTCTACCAAATTTAATAAGCTGACAAACTCAACAAAGCTGTCATCTTCTGCTGATCTTGTTCAAAAGCTGAAAGGGGCTTAGAATTAAATGTAAAAAAAACAAAATGGCACTGAATGGCCGTTGGATGACTTGGTCGCACGTGAATTTCTGCAAAACAATTGGAACTGGCCAACGGTACTCGTACATAACAAAAAACCAGAACTGTTTTCTATTTAGTGACTTTTTAAATTATTCACTAGCCGCTTGAAACCGATATGTTGGGGAATTTAACAGCCTAATTGTTTCTGTTTAGGTACTGGAAACAATTTGATTAAATTCCGAACAAACTTCCCACTGAGATAATAAACAGATGAGCGCCGACTCACCCTATAGTGGCTAGTAATTATTTCAATATACTGAAATACCAGCAACTAATTACCTACATTCCATAAATTAACCCAAGGAATAACTTCTAAAATAATTTGCACAATGATTACTTATAATTCAAAACATCCTGAAAATCTATTTATTCTGGTATGTTAAATAAAAATTACATAAACCTTTTACTTTTACTTAAATTACATAAATCCTTTTGGAAAAACCAATTTACCAGAGTTTAAATTGAATCAATTAAATTGGCGTAGCACCGTGGAATGGGGTGATTAGAAACAGTTTAGCACATTTTCGACCTTATAGCTCAGAAACTGTACGCTCAAAAAATATTGAAATGCCTTAGAAAAATGTTTCTTTTTAGTATTTTTATTTCTACTCACACCATGAAACATGCATTCTCTTTGAGGAATTAAGATAAAACTGTGATGTTTCTATTCACTATCACAGTGGGGTCAATAGAAACATATGTTTTAATATATTATTTCAATAGAAACACGTGAGAAAATTTTAAGTCTTTATTCGTAACACACATAGCTACATGGATTCAGTTTAAAAAATAATAATTTAACTCCCTAGGCACATACTCCTCATCTAAACTATCATCACCGTCCGTGGTGCACCTTTTACAGCAAATTCATTTTAAGTGTTATCTTCTTCTTCAATGATTTTTTTTCGAATTACAAATCCTTACCCTGAACTACAATATTTCGTAGTGTGACATATTTTGTAATTTGTTTTTAATTTAATTGTAACTCTTGGTGAGAAACCGATGGCTAATTACCATTTCTTGGGAGGACGACGGCGATTAAGATAGTGTTTTATGATGATGCGTCAATCAAACTGAACTACTGGATAGCACCATTCGGCACGTGCGTATCTATATATAGTACGAAATAATTGATGTTTTGTTTTTTAGCAGTCTCGCCATATGACAAATTATTCTTCTTCATTATATGTCTTCTAAAGCTTGTCCCATCTCTTCTTTTTTATGAGAAAGATGGCGTCTGAATCGAGGATTAAGCTTGTAGTTACGTACCACCTTGTAGTGTAATGGGTTATTGAAACAAATATATATATATATATATATATATATAGGTAAATATTACGTTAAATAATGGGATTGCTAAAACACACTAATATTAATTAAAATATTTTAACATATGTTTCTAGTTATATACGTCGTAACGAATCACCACATATCTCGTTTCCATTGAGCCCCTATGGCGTTTCTAATCACCCCATTTTGATTGAAATTCACCGGTAAAACAAATTTTACGGTTAATAAAATAAATGCAGCTTACCATTCACTTTCAGTCAGTTCTATATTAATATGTTTAGGAAATATGCGAAGCGCAGGCTGAATTAATGACTGAAACTAGTAGGAATTTACTTAGTTTTGTGGACCAAAATTGTGGGCACTGTTTTGACAAAAATGCTTGGAATTAGCACTTCTGTCTTGCCATAAGCGGTTTCAGGTTACCAGGAAACATAAATTTATTTTGCCAAATTGATGAAAATTTAAAACAAAATAAAAACGATTGAGAAAATCGGAGGCATGTGAAGTTATGTCCCAATTTGTTTCTATTAACCCCCAAGCAATCACCCCATTCTACGATACATAAGCCTTCAAGGGTTGTATGAGTATCTTATAAATAGGCAAACGCCTTTTTTTAATATTATCATATAGTTGAAATATACCTACTTCATTTAAAAAAATATATTAATACCGAAAGACTGTATGGAATCAGTGGCTACATCATTCACAAAAGGAGTATTTGGAGAACGAAGGGAGTGGGAAGAAGGAGATGGGCAAGAAGAAGCTTAGAAAATATCTGGCTATTCTGATCTAGTCACTTAACACGGCTGAAGCCATTACAAATGACAATTCGATTCTGAATTAAGGTATTTCACCAGGGCTATTCTTAAGAACGTGTTGAATACTACAATAAATTATTCCTAATTAATTATTGTATGAAATAAACTACAAAAAAATTACTTTCATTTAAAATTAATAGATATATTGGTTTTAACAACTTTTATTGCCTATCAAAATGTTTCGTAAGTAATGCTTACTTCAACAATAGACAGACTTAAAGGTGTCAATGGAAAGGTGGAAGTGGGAAAGGGGGTAATAAGGCATAATTTACAAAGGGAACAAGTTTGATAAGGCATTAAAAAATATTTTTTGATTATTTATAATATTTAAATTCATATTTACGATCTTCCTAATATCTAAGATATCTAATTTGTCTAATGCGTTCAATTAGACCAGGGAAACATTTTTGCTCTCGGAGGCCATTTAAATGTTTGTTGCTTCACCCTCGGGCCGCACATAGAGGGTAGAAAATCGTCATTTGTTTTATTATGACGTTAATTTACTAAATAGGTATAGGTATCGACGGCCTCCGTGGTCCCGAGGCAAGACTCTCGGCTCACAATCCGAAGGTCGCGGGTTCGAACCCGGCGTGCGCAAATAAATTTTATTTGATTAATTTGTGTTATTTCACAGTTTATTCATTTAAAATAATATATAGTATATTTGCGGCACGTTCCAGAGTGGAAGATACTATCAGTATCGCCCTGGTGTAAGACCACCATTCAGAATTGAAACGTTGCTTGAAATGGCTTTAGCCGTGTTTAGTGACCAGATCTGAATAGCCAGGTACTTCCCCACCTTCCTCTTCCCTATCTCCTTCCCCTCCCCACTACCTTCAGCCTCACAACATACCCCGATTGGGGATGCCATAGTCTCACTGGCTTCAGACGGGAGCAGTTGGGACTCTTGTGCGGTATTAACTGTAAAAAAAAAAAAAAAAATAGGTTTAATGACTTTTCAAAGGTGTTGAAGTTGCATGATTCTGTGTTGTCCGGCCATCCTCTTGAATTGCGCCAATAGGGTATTTCGCATCTCGAATTTTTACATTGTTTGTTTGGAACACAATAAGATTGATTCTGCGTAAGAGTCCACAAACTTAAATAATAGTTACGCACGGGACAGTCAATTTCTTAAAATTATGGTGTGCAACTCAAATGTTAAGCTTCACTCGTACATGAGAATGGCTTCCTTCGATGAATTTGCAACTTGTTATTATTTAATTTATCTTTATATTCTGAGCACATAACTGTTTTAAATTAAATCTGTATGCGAGGATTTACAACTACACTTAAAACATCAAAATGGTTTTCATTGATTCTGGCTGCACTTACATAGTCTGCAACAAAAATTTTATAACATTATATTATCAGTTAGAGCAGGTATGCTGCCAAGATGTTTTTACTTCTGCAGTCCAAAAGTACAAGAGAATATTTTTCAACGCTTCCTGTACCTCGCTGTACACATCAGAACTGTAGGTTGACTACACTGCATCCCAATGGCTTAAGTTAAAGGTTGCTTACAATAATGCTTTTCACCAACTTTTCCGCCTACCGAGATACTGCAGTGCTACAGAAGTGACGAGTACACACTTTTCGAGCACTTCTCCGTCACCGCATGGGAAGTTCATGGCGCAAACTGCACCAATGAAGAATGCGATCATCACCGCCAGACTGCCTGGATGGAGTCCCCCTTGATGGCCGTCTGGAGACGGGAGACGGTAAAATATCCTCTGTAAACGGCTGTTTGCATTCATTTTAATGTTTAATATATACATTTTTTTCAGTTTTATTTCTTATGCTTATTCGTTTTTTTATTTAATTTACGTTACGTTTTTTTAGTTATTTACTTTTTACCTCATCTTATTATTTGTCTTTCTTTTGTTATTTCAAAATATGGAATGTATTGCATTACACTTCCCCTGCATCATAAACTATTATTATAACTACACTTCGAATAAGAAAATGGTTTTCTTTAAAATGTGTCAGCAGATGATCCACAACTGGAATTTAATCGTTACATTCTGAACATAAAACTGGTTTTAAATTAAGACTGAATCTGCATACGAGTCCAAAGCTTTAATTAGTATTACTCCACGTATGTATCTAAACTGATTTTTAGTAGCTCTGGTGCATACGTAAACACACACCTGTCAGCCACATTATAACTTTTTCTAGGTTTTGCAATAATAACTTTAAAATGTATACGAAACACCGTGAAAGAAAACAGTTCTCGCTATCTCAGTGTAATTTTTTTGTAGGGCGATGTATCGACCTGGTGTTAGAATTCAGAATTGAAACATTGCTGGAAATGGCTTTAGCCGTGTTTGGTGACCACCTTCCTCATCCTCATCTCCTTCCCCTCCCTGCTTCCTTCAGTCTCACAGCGTAAGTATTCACATAAAAAAGAACACCATGTACGCAGTGATTAATATATTTGTTTTTAAGATAAATTGCTCTTCGAATTTGATAGGTTTGGTACAACTTGGAAAATATAAATTCTTGTAAAACAGTTTTGTACAAATAGCTTTATTGAGTTCGATTTTATAAACAGATATCTATCAATAATCGGTAGGTTGAATAGTGAGTACAAACATTCCTATGGGTAGACAAATTAATTAGTATAGTAATACCTCAGTAAAAGAAATACTTTGTTATCTGTAAAAATGGCGATGGGCAGTGGTAAGCAAAAGAATACAATACAAAAGTCAATAAATAAATCATTTTATGTAAATATGAATTCGTAGCGGAAACTTAACCCTTTGGGTGCCATCCTTCCGCGCCGGACGGCTGACACCTTTTTTTTTAAATACTACTTGTGTTTTGCAGAATTATGTGTTTGTAAATTTTACTCTCACCAGATATTATCTGGTGAAAGTTATTACACATATATGTACGTTATGAATTTCCCCGGGATAACTACTTGCATTCAGAGAAATGTTTTTTTCTCTCTAATGTTAGAAAAAAAATGCATAATAAAGCAAGACGAAAATATTATTGGGTGTTATTACATTTTATTCGTAGCTAAATATGTGATGTTCACAATAAAAAGTAAATTATTAGGCTCTCCAATAAATAAATAGAGTACTATGGCTTTATATTATTTACTTTCACAAATATTAAAATTCAAAGATAAAACTTAAGGAAGTGTATTCATCTGTGCACCCCGATGTATCCAGAGGAATAATAATATAGAATAACACGACCATACTTAAATTCCTAGCCAGGAGAATAAAAAACATTTAAATATACCATTAAGTTACAAAGTACAATAAAACCGGGGCAAATGCGGTGAACCAGGTACTGGCGAATCAAATGTGGCTTCGTCGGCATACTACGGGTACAAATGCCAGAAATCCACGGTGGATTTCCTGGTACACTAAGGACGGGTTGTTTCAAAAAATTTGATGGATTCATCAAATATTTGATGTTAATTTTCACGTTCTGTGTAAGTTCTATTCAAGTTCTGTGATTATTTCAGTTTTGTGAAGCAGCTGTTCTATCACGATATAATAACAGAACTTGAATAGAACCTACACAGAACGTGAAAATCAACTTCAAATATTTGATGAATCCATCAAATTTTTTGAAACAACCCATCCTAAGGGTTAATTCGTTCAAACGTTCATTTTACAAGGCATCTTTCGAAATTACGTTAATTCATACACCGCATTTTAAGATAAGTTGAAGCGACAAAAATGGATTTTAATGTAGGTAGTATGTACGGCAACTTAAATACGAAACACGATTTAACTTTTTTTAGAAATTGATTAATTGATTTTAAACTCAACTGATAATCAAAAGAGACCTGTTTTTTATACATATGGCGGTGCATTTGCTACAAACAAATAATTCATAATCGAGAAGGAGAATAACTCGGAGGCTAGAACGCTCGACTGGAATTCGGTTCGACTTGTAAATCACAATTCGATAATCAACTTGTGTTATATTTTGGTACAAAATATTACTCGTAGATTAACGTTAACTTAGATAAACGAGGTATTACTATACTGAATTTTTTTTACTTATAATTAAATTATATTTTGGAAAAAAAACATGTCTACCAGAGTTAATCAAACACTTTAAATTTGTACACAAAATATTTGAACAAAATAAATTGAAGGAGAAATTTTTCTCCGTCATTGGATCAAGTATATTCAATGTCAAATAAGTCATTAAAATATTTAATGAAAAAAAACTAAGGACACTTTAGTTGGGTACAAAACCTTGCAGTAAAATAAGAGTCCTTCATTAAGTCAAAGACAAAGAAAAATCAAAGACTTCAATTAACGACGTCTAGAAAGATAATTTTAAATTCAATAAAATATTTCAATGAAAAACCAAAACTAATTGCGACGAAATCGACACAATTCTTTAAGAGATAATTATTTTGTAAAGTTTAAACATTCATTTTATTATTCAAATTACAATGGGGATTAAACACTACCATTTAAAAAATATACATAGGTAAAGGTAGGTAGCTACATAAATAATTATTACCTACAAATAAGTCGAAAAACAAGTAAATTACCAATCTGTCTATTAATCATTTTCTTACATACAAAGGACCACGACTGAATGTAAAACGTGAATTCGTAGATTTTCGCGGCAAGGCATCGCAATTTATACACGACATAATTTTAAAAATATTCCTATATCAGTTTTTACACTCATTCCTACTTTAGATACATACATTTTACATAATACAAAGAGTGTTTTAAAGTTCCTTGTAAAATTCCTCCTTTCCTTTTGAATACTTGGTCATAACAAAAAGCTTTCTCGTACCCTCCACGAAAATAAAAACACAATGAAAGCAAGTATCAATAAAGCAGACTTTCAGAAAACAGAATCGTTTAAAATAAAGAATCAAGAGAAAAGGAATGAAGTAATATAAAACATTGACTTTTAACGTTCACATAAAGCGCATTAAAATTAAACGTAGATAATTTAATAAGCGAACATTAGTGAACATTTATAAAATAATTGATTCCGATTGTACTTTTAATGATCTGTAAGATACCAAGGTCGATTACCAAGGATCCATAACTTTAATGAAGATTGTAAATTAAAAAAAGTAGCAGATATCGTACAAAATTGTGTTGTGTACTGTCACACATTACTGGCGTAAAATATTTGAAGAACCTTCTCATTTCAATTTGACTCGTATATCATATTTTTTAAAACAACATCGGCTGAAGTGACTGTACTTTATGGAAGGAAATATTTTAGCTCCCATTTCAAGAAGTGCCGAGTTTTATCTTATTTTGAAAGCTCAAAATATGTATAACATGAAAAGAGTTATTATTTATAATCGGGCATTTCCAGTTAATTGTTTTGGCTTGTATTCAACCCAACTGAATCACTTAAGAGGAACGGAAACGCGGCCGGTTTCATACACAATGAAATTTGTAAATAACTGTGTTAGATTACGTTCAACCGGGCTAAACATTTGCCGGAATACAAATTTGAATTATTAAATTCAGTTTTCAATCTTCAAATTATTGTTTTTTTTGTGTAATTAACTTCTGAGAGCAATGTGAAATAATATTTTAATCAAATAACGGAGTTAACATAAGAGTTTTAAGCGACACCAAAAGGATTGTATCTTTAAAAACCGAGGGGTGAAGCCACTTGTAATTAATAGTTTTTAATTAATAGAGAAGCAGTGGGAAGCTGGAAATGCTAAGTGGGAAGCAGCGAGCAATTAGTAGGAAGTAAGAAGCAGCGTGAAGCAAAAATCAAGAAGCAGTAAGCGGGAAGCAGAACATAGGTAGCAAGGAAGCGAAAAGCATGAAGCCATGGGAAACACGAAGGAAGAAGCAGGGGAAGCTGGAAGCGTGCAGCGGAAAGCATAAAATAAACGAGAAGCAAGAAGAAGCGAGAAGTAACAACCAAAAAAAAAGTTACGAGCGAAATTCGAGAAATGAAAACCAAAGCTCAAAACCAATTTCTTTCTTCCTGCCCAACCTACATTCCAATATTTTATTATTAGTAGGTTGCCATGTAGACCGGTCGATTAAACTCCAACCTCCTTCCCATCCGTAGAGCATGTGTTACAAGTCCTAACAAAACCCTTGGTGTACCGGTATCACCGGGACAGGAGTGCTCCTGGTCGAGGTGGTACAGTGGTAAAATAAAATTTGGATTTGAGGTCAAAATATTTGACCAAACTGAATTTTTAATGCAAAGATATAGAAAACATTCAGTTTTATTTATCTGTTTTAATTTTAAAAATAAAGGCTATTAAAAAAACAATTTTTCTGATTTTAAAAATTTTGACAATTTTTTGTGAGTTTACAGTAATAATATTATTTTGTGAGTTAACAGTAATTATATACCATAGATTTGTGTTCCAAGTAAATTAAATCAGTCATTAATAATTTAGCCCCTTAAAATACTTTTTCTATAATTAATATAATTTTTAAAACAATTATCATCAATTCTTCAGGGTCTTCGAATAGGGATTTCCGAACTTTGACAGTTGATAGAGGCCATATTGTTGAAGCGACATCTGTCAAATTGGCTTTCATTTATTCAGCCTGTTTCGCCAAATCATCAATAGCATCCAACAAATTATAAAATTGTTTAAAATTGAATTAATTGTTTACAATTGTTTAAAGATAAAATCTCACTGGCCACTGAGATCGTGCGATTTGACCCCGTAAGACTTTTGCTTGCGGGGTTTTCTTAAGTCACAGGTCTATGCAAATAAGCCACAAACCACAGGGGCCCTCAAAGCCAACATGCCATCGGTCAAATTCAGCCTGATTTATGCGCCAAAGTCATGGAAAATTGGACATTTAGATGGTCGCAACCCGGAGAAGCCGCGGCGGACATTTGAACGATGTTATATTCCATACAAAATGGCATCGATAGGCCTTTCAAACGAATAAAAAAATTCGATAATATCTCACACACACACTTCGTTTCATTTAAATTTAAAGATGGGAAGCGCTTTGAAAGACCCTTAAGTTGCCTCTAATGTCGGGAAAAATCCATTTAATTTTTTGATTGGTAATTGAAACACAAAAAATTAAAGTAGCACATATCCGTACTAGATATTTACTACACCTTTGGAAAACAAATTCAGTTTGGTTGGGTATTTTATTTTCAAATTTAAGCTTTGAATGAAAAAGATCGTGCAGTCGTTCCTCTTAAGTAAATCTTCCAACATTTCTTCAGGCTTAATTCCCTAGAATAAAGCTTTTATCTTACCCTTTAGTTTAACAAAACATTACAAGGTGTGAAGATAAACGTTAAATGAAAAAAAAGGAATTCCGACGGAGTCAGAAGTCACACAATGAATTTGCCGTAATACCTGCTAATGATGAAAGATTTTACTTAAAATTTCTACAGTGTTTTCAGAAAAATATAATACACAACATAAAAAGATTCGCTTTGGATCATTTCAGGTTAAAAAGGGAACTAATTAACATTTTGAAATTGTCAAAGAAAATGTAAAAATTTTAGCTCGTTTTCAGATCAATGTTTTTTTTTTCGATTTTATGTGAAACAAATTATAATATAGACCTTTTAAGTAATATGAATAATCGCTTACAATGTTTCCATGAATGTACTTTAAAAGTCTTCTGAGACATGTACAAAAAATTTTACTGAGTAAAAATCGTTGTTTTATCGAATGGATTCGTTATATAAAATAGAAAATCTAGTAACGGTTCAAAAGGACGAGAAGAAACGAATGAATTTAGGCACATATCAAAGGATCTTTTTTGATTTTGAGAAACATTACGAAAAAGCTAGAAAATACACTCATGTCGTGAGTGTATAAAATATACGAAAAACTTTGAGATAAAACGATAAAAATGTACGCAACGATAATCATATATAAAATAGTGTTCATGATGATGCACTGTGGAAGGGAGAAAAGCACTTTGCGCAATCTTCCGGAAGTGTGGTGGCTGTTCGAGGGTCATTCGTCCCAGAGGCAGTGGTGCTTCCTGTGAACATAGTAGTCGAACAGCTGGCAGCGTCGGCAAGTGTTGATGCCGCAGCGGTAGGAGAGGGGCGCAGCCGCGGGGGGTCCGCGTCCCTTGCAGTACTTTAGGCCGCAGGGGTACCAGCCTACGCACACCTCGAGGCGGCAGCGGCAGGGGGCTCGCGCTTCGCGGGAGCCCCGGCAAGGGGGCGCCGTAGCGGGGAACGGTTTCACTGATTCCTGGAGCGTCTCTAGCGAAGCACCTGTAAAGGAAATTAATGTTAGTTTTTTCTGTCGATTAGTCTTCCCAAATTTCCTGATTTGTGTAGCAACTGCCATCCATTATTTATAGTAAAAAATAATATTATGGAGTGGAGTAAATACACATTGTTCAAGTAATTAAAAAAGATCAATTATTAACCGACATGAATCATAAGGTATCAACAAAACGCAAGAAAAACCAGATGAGTGGCTGGTGGTAGGCAATTCAAGATTTAACTAACAGAATTCGTCAATAAAAAGTTAGTAGTAGATTGGTTTCCGAAAGCACAGTGTAAATGAAAACGTATAAAAATAACGCAATATATCGAACATTTCTTGGAAACACAAAAAAATCGTTACGACATGAAAAGTTGAAACAAACAACAATTTTTCACAAAAGAACGATGTGTTAATAAGATATATGTTAATAAGACAATAAAAAAATCGTTTGAATCGGTGAAAATTTTAACATACTTCTCATTGTGGGCATTTAATGTATTGCTGATGTCATTATGTGCTTGCTGATCGGCGTAAATATAATTTCACTTCCAGTCCCATTTGATTCACACGTGGCAACATAAATTAGAACGGGAATATATAACTGACACTCCTTTATGAAAACAACTTTTAAAGACTCGGAAATTAAGATGTCAAAACCATTATGTGTAGTGCTAACTTAAAGAATGTTAACAAGTAGTGGTAACTTAGATAAAGAATATTACTCAAACGAGTACGTAGGTAAATTTAATTTGTTCAGGAGAAAAGTTTATTTATCCACGTGTAAATAATGAAATGCCCGTATACTATGCTCCACGAACTAGTGTTAGTACCTTATACAAGAGGCACCTCAAATGTCCCATACAAAAACGTAAAATATCCCGCCACCTCACAAAACGTATTTGTACCAATGCTTTTCTTTGCAAAACTACAAATGTATGAGGTGGTGAGACATTACAAGGCATGTCACGTATGAGACAAATGAATGAGGTGGTGAGGTGTGAGGTGGTTGGTAAAGTGCCACTACATGTCATGTCACGTATGGGAAAAATGTATGAGGTGGTTCGTGTGTTGTATGACATTTTTGTATAAGAGCGGTGAGGTGTGAGGTGGCGAGTTATTTGTGTATTGTGACATGTCATGTCACATATGTGACAAATTTATGAGGTGGTGAGGTGTGAGGTGGTTCGTGTATTGTACGACATTTTTGTATTAGAATCGTGAGGTGGTGATGGAGTGAGACGTTCATCGTGGAGATTTACAATATATGTAACTTCAAATACCTCATACAAATGTATTGTTGTCGTACCGTGGCGTGCAGTCCTAAACAATTCAAATCCACAGTGACGAAGCATAACCATCAAATGGGGGTTGAGGGGTAGTGATGGTGATTAAAGGGGAGGGGGTGCATATATTAATATATATTTTTTTATTGAAAATTATTGTTATGTGACCCCCCACCATACGAAAGAAGAATTTTATGTGAATATCGCACAAGAGTCCCAACCACTCAATTTTTTTTAATTAAAAAAATATATTATTTTATTGTAAATTATTGTTTTGAGAATACCGCACAAGAGACCCAACTGCTCCCAAGGGAGGGAAGTTGAGGGAGAGTTGAGATGAGGTGGAGGGGGGGGGGGGTGGCTGGGGGGTGGATCAGAGGGGGGAGAGTGGGCCTTTTTTATATTCATTTTTCGTAATACAAAAATAACAAACACGGGAGGCGGGTATGGGTATTTCCTAAAAAGACTTTCCACATAGCATCCCAAAAGATGACATAGGCCATTATTTTCTTCAGGGCCTCCTGTGTGGAGCTTATGTAAAAAAAAACACTTTTTCTGAAATTCTCTAGCCAAAACCCGCCCCCTTCTCCCCCGTAAGCAAAAATATTGTCACATCTCACCTCAATTGAGGCAGGACACCTCAACACCTCATTTCAGTATTTGAGTAACTCATACAAACTCAACCTGATATCATGTTCTACCCAACACTACCACGAACTACGTTAAAATTCTGCGTTTTTTTAGTAAAATTTTCTCAACAAAGGGAGCAGTAATGAAAACTAATAGAAAAACTTGGTCTTAGGCACGAAAGGGGAAATAATTAAACGCAGCGGTTAAAAATAAATATGAACAGAATGTAATAACTTGCTCGGTCTGAATAATGGTTTGATGAAAATTAATGAAGAAGAAAAAAAAACAAATATTCTCTTGCGGAAGTTCAACCTCTAATACCTTATATTTTCGTTGATTAATTACCCTCTTTATAAAGTCTCATTATTTATTTTCCTTTTTTTATATTAAAAAGGTTGTGATAAAAGCCGGCGCGATATCATTATCTTAACATAAATTACGGAGAAAATTTTAAATACAACTTCTTTTTTACTTGGAAAAAAAGAACGTTACATTTTAGCAATCCATTAAAAACAACAAAGATAAAAGTCATAAATGTTAAAATTTACATGGGTTGTCCAAGAATTAAACACCTTTACTCATTTTCGGCGAAGCGGACATTATTTCTTAAAATATGGCAGCAATAGCTTTTGAATTTTCCTTCCAAAACAAGCAGTGATCCGTCTCGGTAGCTGCTTCTGTGCGACTTTTATGTTCATTTGAGATGGACGCTGCGCTGTCGAAAACCGGTAACTTCAATTATTTGTTTTATCAAACAGGTCAGCACTATTGAAATCCGTGAGCTCGCAATGTTGATCCTGGATGTCAGTAAATCTAACATTCAAACGATTTTGAGGGAAAAATTGGCGTATGCAAAGTGTGTGCTTGTTAGGTGCCCAAAATGTTGAAGGAAGCTCACGAGCTAAGTCGTGGGAAAGCGCTAGGGTCTTTCTGAAACGTTTTTCCAACAACCGCGGGGCTTTTTTGGATTGAAACATGGCTTCATTACCTAACCGCTGAATCAAAAAGGCAATCAATGACATGATTTCAATCTTTATCTTCACCTGAAGCAACACTTACCGGATAACGTTTGGAGACCGACAAGGACGCGGAGGGAAGAGATGAGAACATTTTTGGCGGCAGAGTTGTACGACAAGGGAATTAAGGCCCTGGTGCCAGGGCATCTCAAGTGCATTGATCGTAATGGGGAACATGTCAAAAAATAGTGGAGATATGTACCTAAAATGTCATAAGCTTTTTAGTTAAAAATAAAATATTCCTGATTTTTTTTTAAATAATAAAGGTTTTAACCCCTAAGGCTAATTTGTGCGCTTTTGGGAACGACTCATAAAGGTCTCATAAAAATCATTTCCTTCCTTATAATGAGAAATATGATCCAAACGGTGATAGAAAGAGAAAACAACGTTTTATATTATTATTTAACAGTTAACAACATAAAATAAAATAATCAAAATGTTCATTTTTATGAAACCAAAGTTTCCGACCACAATTTGTGATTTTTTTAATTGAATATTTTTAAATGAAACAATAAAAAGTGAGAAGATGATTACATTTGTAATACATTTGACAACTTATATTTTTTTCGATACCAGTAATTTAGTTTGAAAAAAAAAGTAATGTGAGCCATTATTAAAACTTTTTTACGTTTGCATTCAAAATTTAAAGCGTATTTCATTACCTTTCAAAAACAGCTTTTAGTTTTCGAATGCGTTCAGAAACATTCAATTTATTTGGGTTTGATTGCAAAGCGGAAATATTTTGACCTTCTGAGAGAATACGCCTGAGGGGCATCGGACAACCCTCACATTTGAAAATTACTAATACCGTCGTCATACAACCGACACTACATAACTTAATTAAAAAAAAGTGTTTGCTTAAAGTGAATGATTCACTCGTAGCTGAATGATTTTAAATTCAATAGGATGATTTTTGCGTACGAGATGTGGGTCGTTCTTCTTTTTAACCTACATAAAGTTGTATCCACTTTCTTTAAAAATCTCAAAAACTTGTCTCCTACAATTTTTATTTCGTATGACACTTCTGTCGTGTGGGTTGTCATTCGAAATAGGTATACACGCAGCTTGTGTTTGTCACCCCAATAGGCATTTTAAGTCTCCTTCCCCCCTTGCTCCAATTTCCCCTCTGGGATCCAGAGAGATTCAGTAAAAATAAAATGTGACAGATTGGTGGAAATGTGACAGAGTGGTAAAAGTTATGTAGGTTAAAAAGAAGAACAACCCGTGTATCTGTACCTATAACTATAAATACATCAGCTGACATTGAATCAATAACTTTAAACATTACTAGATGGAAGCGCGTATATTAAGACTAAAATGATGAAATTTTAATAAACAGTTCTCATTTTTAAACAATAGAACAATCTAGAAATTGCCACTCCGAATAATAAACTGGTGTTTGTTATTTAGTCAGTAATTGAACTTCACAACACTCGTTTTGTTTTTATTTATCTTTATCGTTGCCAATATACATACATCTATCTGCGATTTGATTGTAAAATAATAGATGATTTACTTATTAGATGTTTAATGAATACCAGTTCAAGGATGTGCTTCAAGTGACGTGACAGACCTGCCAACCTTGTCAACACGTGACAGCTGGCGTTATCGCAATTACTAACATGACATATACATATTACCGAACTCATAAAAAAAGATAAAATTGTTTGTCTTATTGGGTGTAGAAGTATGGGTCTATAATTTGATAAATTAACCATCGGAACTGGCGAGTGTCTCCATTCATCAGAACTCCGGCGGCTTTATAAATATTCAACGTGGGCCATTCCCGGCTCCCATTCACGGCGCGCGGACAAATTATTATAAAAATGAGGAATACGAATGGAGAACTTTAATAAAACAAAGGAATCTACTTGTGTTTCCGCACTACAATAGCGGCGTACCGGATATAACTTCACAACGTACCGAGACTAGGAAAAGAGGCCATTTGCAGACACCGAGAACCGGAAAGGGGCCATTCTGCAGACAACATGGCCGCAACAATAATGTATTATAACAATTCCACAAAATGTGGAATGGAGAACCATAGCATTCCCAATATTGCATCTGGAAAAGCAATAAGAAAATTTACGAACCCTTCGTCCTCGTAATCAACAATAATTTAAGGTATGGATGTGAAATTTTGTAGATCTGTTCCGCGTTTGCTTATGCTATACTGAAATCGTCTAGGAGAAACACTAGAAGTATAGAAAGACCTATTCAAAAGGTTAAAGTAAGGAAGAAAACGTGGTTAGGTACGTGGCGCGGACCGTTCTTTTTGATTCGGTGTCTTCGTATACCCGGTCACGTAAATCCAGGGGGTTGAATCGTGCGGACGTCCTGTAGAATGTGTAGTACGACCAGTTTTTCGATTGTCTCAGGAAACGTGATAAAAGCTACTTCCGGAGGCTGTAGCCGGCAATGGAGATGGCGATAAAATTGGTACGTGCCTTCACGACCCGGCGGTTCCCGGAACGGGAGGTGTCTATTCCGTATTATCTCCGGATGTAATCCGATTTGAACGGATACGGAGGCGCCCGGAAGAAAACACTACGCGGCCATTGTACATTTCAGTGCCGAATTGAATTTCATTCACGTCGTTACGGATAAAGTAGGTGGGATTTTAACAGCGTCCACGCCAACGCTACAATTCCGCAATATAAATTATTGGAAGCGACATGTACAATACAAACAAAGATTTGTTTATCCATGTTAGTAATCATCGTCTACACTTTATAACTCCTAGGAAAATATCAGTTTCTGCATAGAAACCAGTAAATTAATGTTTAGCCTAGACTTATATTGAGGGATAGGTAAGGGGACGTATAATACGTACATAATCTTGAAGACCTTAACAAACAAACCCAAAATACTTTATTTTATAACGGTAATTTCAATTTCGTTAAAAGTAAAATCCAGCACTTCGCGATTCTTTAAAGTTTAATCGATAATTTAAGTAGAATAATTTATAAGGTTAAAGGGGTTCTGCGTGTAAAACTCGCTGCGAAATAATCGAGCATAAAAACCTATGTTATAATTCAATAAAAAAATACTAAATGTCCAACAGCTGCCGCTATCGTCGCGAAAAAAGAATCACGCTTTGAATATTTTGAAATAGAGACAAATCCGACTTTCGGGGGATTTACCCAAAAATATTAAATATTCCGTATTCTCGGAGGACTAATATGAGGAATTAGGTACTCCATATTCTGAACCCCAATTTTACAACCCTTTTAAGAACGTACACGACTGAAACATTCAGAGTGTGGGCACATCCCGGGCGGACTGCGGAAATGAATCCTGGTTGTGTTAAATATTTAAAACGCAACCGCGTTCCCCGATACTCGAAATTGAAAATGGCCGGATTCCTCCTCCAGGGGCGGGCACTTCCGTACACCTTGCGCGGGTACGTTCGTCGGATAACGGAGGCAAGAAGACTTCGTTAAATGGTCCCCACACTGACATACTCGGCACGGCAGGGCATACCGCTAACAGCGCCGTTGTAACTTCTCCCTATTTATCATAAACAACGCATGTAATAGAAAGGAAGGTTATAGCAATGAGGCACTAAATCGTTGCTATGTTTTTTTAGTACCAACCAAAATGTTGAGGGTCGGAGAAATGATAGATTTGATAGATAGTAACCATATACAAAGGTAAAAAAATAAAAAGCTGGCATTTTCATAACTACGCACTTTCCTTCTTTCACCGCTCAATGTAATAATAATTAAACAATAAATAAATCATTCAAACGGTTTCACATAAAATACTGCCTTAAAAGAAAAGAACGTAGATACACGTGTAAAGCGCAGAGCGTTCTCGGTGGAGGAATGAGGCATTGTGGTGCCGACTTACAGATTCCGACATGCGTAAGCTTTTATTTGCACACACCTAAATATATGCTTAAACTTGAAGAGTGCCGCTTGGATTTTAAAGATAATTGCATTTTTTTTAACAAAGCCCACATGAAAAAGATATTTTCGCATTTCGCTTGCTACAAGTATTATGTGGTCAGAAAATTTTGGGTACATTCTACTGCTTTGAACTTGGACAGTGTTGCTTTTAGTATATATACTTTTGTTTCATTGTTATGTGATGCCGAATAAGAGTTCCAGCTGCTCGGAGCAGACGAAAGACAGCATCCCAATTTGGGAAAGGTTAAGGTCAATGAAAGAGAGGAAGAGGAAGGTTGACAAGTGCTAACTAGTCAGATCTGATGACTAAACATAGCCAAAGATTTTTCAAACTATATTTTGACACAAGGACTATCTTCATTCCAAGTATTTATCTTTCAATCGTAATAGCCTAAATTGAAGCCTTAAAAGAATAAATTGATTCGATATGATTTTTATACTATTTCATTGAAAAAAACCTTAAATTTATTGAAGGAAGGGAAGCATGTACACATTTTACAACAAAGACATCAGAAATAGATATTTTATAAACGAATAATACTTTGTTAACATCCCTTGAATATCTTCAAGGGTCGTGAAAATGATATTTTGTTCCAATAAAAAGGAGATTCTATCGACGTGAATTGAATAACAGAGATAAAAAATATTAAATTACGAACGGCCCCAGAATGTTTTATTACCCACCTACGTCAAACAAAATATTCTATATAATTGTTAACTTATAAAATGTTACCAAAATTTTTCCACATCCTGATTAAATAATTTATATTCAATATATCAATAAATTATATTAATAAATTAAATACATTTATCCGTTATCAAAACAATGTTTCGTGCAATTCGAAAACAGCGAGTCATTAATAACAGGATTGCTGTAATTAAATTACGTGTTTAATTTTTGTATTTAAATATAGACCATTAAAATATTCAATCGTTCATTATTTAGAAATGAAAAAGGGCAAAACGTTACGCTTGAACGACAAAATAAATAAATAAAGAAAGACAGACATACACAGTATCAAGAAAATCACAAAAATGACAAACGGCCTGTTAATTTGATTCATTCTTTGTAATAAGGAATTTGAGTAATGATTGAAGTAATCAAATGGACGCTTATTGATGGGGAACGTAATTCAAGAGAACACGACGAATACATTAAATACTTGAGTCGGATCGGAAGTCGTATAACAGAATAACATGTGTGAACGTGAACAAAAGAAGGAGTGTGTACTTTACATTCAAGCATCCACTAAAATGGTATTTTTTGTTTCTTCAAAATTCGCAAATTCACTTTGTGGCATCATTATTTAATTTAATGAAATATTCATATATTAAATGATATTTTTTGTATCCGGTAACTGCATTTACACAACAAATCTAATTTGGACCTTGGCTTTTTTAGCAATGGGAACTTAAATTAAATTAAACCTCTCAATCGCAATCATTGGAACGGGCTGAAGCTGAGGAGGGGGGAATGCAATATAAACGCTAGAAATATTTCGATTCTCATGCGATACAAAATTTAAAATAGCGCGTCGTATTTGCACGAGACAAATAAGCGAAAAGGTGGTTTTTATTTATTTTGTGCATAATTTTATAAGAATGAAAAAAAAGTTAGAATGAAAAAAACTCTAAAATAGTCTAAAAGGGGTAGTCTTAGTGAATAGTCTTAGTCATAGTTAATTCATGAAAAAACTTTTTTTTGGTGGTTTACGCTTATATTTTTGGTTATGTAAATAATAATTTAATTTTTTTAATTTAATGAAAACAAATAACTTTGTGTACACCACTAATTAAACAATAACATGTTTCGAAAACTATGTTTTCTTCGTCAGGATAATAAGTTAAGATATTAACTAATTTATTAATAAATTAAGATATTAACTTATTATCCTGACGAAGAAAACATCATTTTCGAAACATGTTGATATTGTTAATTAAATAGTGGTATACACAAAGTTATTTGTTTTCATTAATTAATAATGACGCCACAAAGTGAATTTGCGAATTTTGAAGAAATAATTTTATTGTAATTCCAATAAATAGAAAAGCTAGTAAAGCTTCAATTTATCTGTAGCATATTTTTTGATGTTCGTATTGTAAACGGATTCGTCGTAAAGATGAATCTAAATAGTATCTAAATAGGATTTCACGTATAGCTTTATCTTAACGTAGGTTAGTAGAAATTGAGCATTAAATTCGGGTTCAAACACTATAACCCGTGTCTAGCCAAACCTTCCTATATGCATGCCCGGTTAACCGGGGTCCTTCGGAAAACTAATGTTCCACGCATTGTGAACAAATTTCGATATTCGTAATAACTTCATTATTTCGATGTTATATATTTTTTTCTTAAAATCCAAAGTGTTCCGTGTCAAAAAAATTAAACATCACGTACAGTGGTAGTCATTATGGCTACTATTTATTTATACAACAACAGTAATATTCTTAATCACCAAATAAATAACGCCTTCCTCTCATACATACATAAGTGTAACTTTTTATTGGAGTACATCTTCAACCCCTCAGACTAATTTGTTCGGTTTTAGGAACATATAGTTCTCATAGAAATCGTTATCTCCCTACAATGGTTAGAAATATGGTCTAATCGACGTTAGAAAGAAAAAAAACACCACGATTTATATTAAAATCTAAAAATTAAAGTGCATCTTTATGAATCCAAAATTTCACGCCGCAATTTAAAAAAAAATTATGAAACTTTGGAATAAATATATGAAACGACAAAAAGTTAGTTGACGATAACGTTTATGACACATGTGAGCCATATTTAAAACTTTTTTATGTTTGGTATATAACATTCAAAAATGTTATACTTAAAATATTTTTTTTTCAATTATAAACTTTCAAAGCGCATTTCATCACCTTTCAAAAACAGTTTTTAGTTTTCGGAAGTGTTCAGAAATACTCCATTTATTTGGATTTTGTTGCAAAGCCAACATATTTTCACCTTCTGAAAAAATAGGCTCGAGGCCTGAGTGATTAAATAAAAAAATATAGATACAAAATTATGAAAATGAAATGTAATCAGAAAAAAAAATAAAACTTTTTTAAAAGATTTCACATTAGAAATGAAAATCAAATTAACGAAATCGAAAGAGATTCTCATTTATCGCTAGAGGCTCCGCCAGTGTCTAGGCATTTATATAGGAAGACTTTGGTTCTAGTCGAGGGAGGTTGGGGTTTAAGGGATGGGGGAATTGCAGAGCGTGTGGCTTTTAATACCGACCCATTATCCCAGCCCGAAGGGGTAACATTGCTTGGAAGACCGATTAAAAAATCGTCACGGATTCTAATGAGTTGAGCTGGGCAGAATTTAGAAGCACATTCAAGCTTATTGCGTGAGATTAATAAAAATAATGAACTTTTTTCTTTATACGCTTTTCTTACATAAATACGGATTTTAATACGAATGAATTAAAATGGTTTCCCCCTAAACTCCCTACTACACATTTAAAATACGGTACTCTGTCGATGCTCGTAGACGAGACATCGCTTGGGTTCGAAATAAATAAATAGAAATATAAAGTTTTTTGATGGAGGAAATTTAATTCGGACGCAGCAGAATCACGACATTTTTGGGTTCGTTTCGTATTATTGTAATAAACTATAAACGTACTATTAACTCAGAAAAAACGTTTTTTTACGATATACTTCTACGAAAATGTTGTCATACAAGTGAGTAAGCCAAGTTGGGTCATGCAAAAGCAGTATGAACACGATGAATCAATATAAAAATGAATTCTCAAAGAGCGCGAGCGATCCATTTGCAGTGACATACTAACCAAAAGCAAAAGTTTTATACATGTAAAATAGAAAAGGCAGCAGGGAGCATAAAGTGCGGGCGATTGAGAGCTCGGGTAGATAGCTGGAGATAAATCTAAAGCCATCCGTCCGAGGGGACGAAACCGACAGTTCATAGGACGGCCTCATTCCAGCGATTGGAAAACAAAATATATATACGGGTATACATACATATATCACCCTTTGCTTGATATGTGCTCATGGTACCACACGGATCTACGAGAGATACGTGATTTGGTTGAAAGTATCGAGTATTAGATACCATGAAACGAGAGAAAACATATAAAAGAGTGCCGAGTATTTATAATATACCGGCGCATCCAGTAAATATTAATACAGTCATTTTGATTCGAAACCATGGAGTCAGACTTGTACTTTAACCACGCAGACTGGTTTATTGTTTATTACTTTCACAATTCCAACGGCCACTCTTTCCAGCTGCGGGTCGAACGGGAAAAGTTCATCAATCAATGACTGGCCTTAATGTAAAAGCTTATGATGCCGATCGAGATAAATGCGCGAATAAATGGAAACGCAAACATTAAATCACAAGCGATTGTATACGATAAACATACCAATTATGATGTTCACGTTGCGCATAAAACGTAATTAAAGCTTGCGAATATTGGTTTATCGCGAGAACCATTTTATTGAATTTATTCACGTTTTTTATTCACAGGATTAAGCATAGCATTATTTTCAAATAAATTCAGTTCTCTTTCATGTGGCCGTGGGGTCCGTGACATATTAGGGGATGCAGTGTGAAGATTATTTTTAAGGAAATAAATAAATAAGCCCGGAGCTTGAAGAGATGTAGGAGGGAGGAAACACAAACGCCGGCAAATCTCAAACGCCGAGCACAAAGACCCGCTCGGCTCTTGTGGAAAATAATCATGAGAGGTATACAAAATTTAGCACGTGCGCGACGATTATCCCGACTCTTTGCCGGTAGAAAGGTTCAATAAAGCTAGCTTTTATAAAGATAATTCCAGTAGAACAAATACAGTACCTGATTTCTATGTTCAAAAGACTGCTCTCCGTCCGTTAAGTTAGGGGAATCTATCAAACGGCTTGCCCGCATATCATGTCAAAGGTCTGACATTTTATGACTTTAAAAACCTCTATGTGCCTACAATGCTCATCAAGGATTTTCTTTGTTGTGGTTGAACCTTTTTTGGTTGAAAGCAGACACCCTTTTCTCTGTAGAGGGACACACGAGAAATTATAAGATTATTTAGATATCTCTTTTCTTCACAAAGGAATATAGCAATTTGCGTTTCATGGCTTTAAAATTATACGCGGGGATGAAAATAAAATTATTCACGGCACGGTAGTAAAATGATTCTTCGACCAAGACCGCCGAACCAATCTAAGCTCTCATCGCGTCCATTTATCCTGGATGAAGGAAGATTCTCTCGAGCGTTTTCAGCAATTTATAAGAGCCGACACAAACTCTTAGGACAAATTGTTTTTGCGAAAGTTCATTAACTCGGAATGAATTGCTCATACGGCAGGATTTTCATTTAATTTCCCCGTCACCGACACTCCACCCCCCTAATCCCATCCTTCCACCCTCCTCACCCAACCCGGCGATGAAAATGATGAGGTTTACCTACTTGTTGGGAAATAAATGAACAATACAACAGAGAGCCGCTTTTATTACAGAGTACGGAGAGAGACTAGAATTTTTGGTGGAACAATAAAGATTCCAGCAAAGTATTATTTCTTCCGAGAAAATCAATCAGATAATGATCTATTTACCTTTTTACCTGTAAATAATAGATAAGAAATCCTAAAAATTGAATTGATCGTTTTCCGAAATACGAGAAGAGACGAATGGGTAAAATCCAAACGAGACCCGAGTACAGATATGAAAGTCTTGACTAACGATGTAAGTTCTGATTTACAAACGTCTTCCACGTTCAATAATTTATAATATCGAGGCCAGCATTGAATTTGGAAGTAAATTTGTTTAATAATATATTAAAACAAATACGTAACTTATTTCCACTTAAATCTTTTGTGACCGTAACCGATTTCAGCATGTTGAGGCCATGTTCAGACCGGTAGAAATTATTATTAATCTACGGATTATATACAAAACATACGGGGGACGGGAAGAGGGGTCTACAAGGATTTTATTCAATTATATGGGTTTTCTTATATTTTTAACTAAGCTCTCTTTGACTGTTGAATTTCTAATTATTTGATTATTCCCAGTAGGCATAATCACTTCGGGTTTATAGATTACTTTATATTGTTTGGGTAATACCTTATAAGAATATTGTATATGAATTATTAACAAGCCATTTCATTGTTGTTATCTCTTTTGTCATTACGATCGTTATTATATTTATGATAATATGGAATTTTAGATTAATAGTTACATTTTTAAAGGGATATATGATTTACGCTGGAGTAGGAATAATCTTACAGAGTTTATAAACAAAATTCATATTTTACTTTAGAACATGTGTTAAATTACAATGGGTATAGGAGCGGAGATTTAGTATATAATTCAATTTTTTATTCGTTACAAAGTTAGGGTCTACTTTTTTTAGTTGGGCGGGATATTTACAATGATTCTAGCCTATCTAGTTTAAGTCCTTTATTGCAAGTTTGGATAACAGTCTCTGTCGTTGTCAAATGAGTGTTTGTTTTCTGGTGACCCGACATTTGATCCGCCGACAGTTGCCCCCCCCCCCCCCCCCCCCCCCTCCCTAAATGATATTTACTATAAAATTATAATTTTTTGTGCATTATTTAGCAATTTCAAACATAAAATCGACTTAAATACGCTTAATAATAAGTTGGTATGAATATCAAACGAATTTATACACAGTGTTGATTTTTTGTACTTATGCGCTGGTATACACAGTATATAGAGAAGCAGATATTTCCTTGATGCATTTGAATGGAAATATGTTTTATATTTTTGTTGTTCGGCGGTGCATCCTCTCTGCACATCCCTTGAGGTGACTTAGTTACATTTTGTGTAATTAGGTAAACCGTAATTTCCCTAAGCCGGCTGCACATTGTATATAAGTACACCGGGGGGCAAGTTGTCGGCGGATCAACTGTCATGGAACCTTGTTTTCTAACAGGTGTAACGCTACATTCGACAATTCAACTTTATCATTTCACCCAATTTGTAAAATGTTCTTTTATGCGGGTTTTGAGTGATCTACCAGTTTGACCTATGTAATATGACGGGCAGTTAATTGTAAACTTGGTAAACGCCAGAATTTTCCAGTTTTCTCTCTTATCTTTATTGTTAATTAAGATTTTCCCTAGATATAAATACTGTTCTACCACCGCGAATTGCCAGTTTCAAAAATAGAAATATAAGCTTTGTTTAAATGTGCATTGATCAGATTGATTAACCTGAAAACTAAGGGGTTGGTGTATATCTGAATAATTAAATCTGATTTGTATTGAAGAGAGATTCGTCAAAGGTTTATTTGAATACGTGGAGTTTAGAATATATTTATTTGTCCCTTTCCCGATCACCCAACGAAGCAGCGCTACCCCAATTACTCCGGCAGACCCTTGAAATGCCCTTCATAAAATAGTTACGACTCGAGGTAAGTATTCACCATAATCTACTCTTGTAGCCGTAAACCAAAACTTAATGACTTGTTTCAAAATTCGGCTTTGGGGGTGCATACGTTATTAGCGTCGGCATTACATTAATTGTGAAGTGCTTCGGTCAAACTCCGCCAGGACTACTTTAGATGTAGGCCTTCTGTGGAATTAGTATTTATTATTTATTCTCAAAACATTCCCAAAGCACTTCCAAATCTGAGCAGAGGAATCTGCCTCCTGTTAAACATTAAACATATCTTGATTTTTAAACAAATATTACAAATTCTTTTCAAGTATCGCGGGTATGCCACTGAACAATAATTTTCTTAGAAAATGTACATAGCAATGAATGTAACGGAAATAAAAGTAATAACGGTATAAAAGATAAGACGAAATAATAACAAGGAAAACAAAGAGAAATTCACCGAAACGAAATAATATAACGTCAGCTTTATGAGTGAAAGAATCGCTTAGAAGGAAATTATCCTCTTTTTCTACTAACAAGTTAATCCAGCTGTGTACTTTTAATATCAAGAAAAAATGTTAATCAACTTCATGATACAATTTATGGAATTCGGGTAGGGAAGAAGGATTTATAAAAGCGCGGAAAAATTCACCGGAAAAAATTTACTTAAATTTAATCTAATACATTTTGGGGCATGACAAAGAAAAAATGTGTTCTTATTAAAATAAAATATTCGCGTTTTTAAACTGATCAAACCGTTTTTAATTGGATGAAAATTTAGGGATTATTCGAATACCTGAAATTGTTTTTTAAAGGATAAATTTTAATTTATAGTGTGAACAAAATTAGCCAAGTGAAGACCGAAAGAAAAACTGATGAATCCCAACTAAATTTTAGCATTGATACCAACGAAACTAAAGTTAAAAATGTAAATTCATGGAATTCGTTATAATTAGTTTGATAACAAAGGTCTTTGACTACAATTCGTAGGTAATCTTTAATTAAATCTAAACCCAAACAAAGTAAGTAGCCACCAAGTGTGACGGGTGTCACGAGGCATAACTCGTACGAGTATTTTTCAAACAGTTAATTCGTGGAATTCCACGATACTTTTAAAATTATCGTTTACTTACGAAAGGAGCCGTTTTAACCACCAACGAGCAATAATAATATCAGACGCGTTACATTATGTTATTCCGTGAGAAAACTTACAATCCTTAAACTCTAGACTGAACACTGCAAGAGTTTATATGTTGGCCTGCATAATGCACAAGTATTATTATTTAAACCAGACTGCAAGCCCTCTAGTTTGAATTTCGCACAATTTTGAGTACTTAAAGCATTGGGCTTACCTTCTTGGTATGGACTACCACGGTATCTAAAATGAGAAAATAGTTTTGAATAAAAGTAAATAGATTAGTAATTAAATACAAATAAATAGACACGACTAAATAAAAACAAAAATTATCTGAAAAATGCATTAGAATATTTGTAGACTGAAGAAAAGCATTTGAGAGAATATCGCATTACAATCTTATCTCTAAACCAGCGAAAATTGGTATAAAAAGGAATGCTTAGGCGAGGATCAAAATTATCTGTAGAGAGATTTGACAAGTTAAATGGCTTACTGAGCGATTCATATACCACGGATTTTGGCGTCTCGCAGGGAACTGCACTGGGACCTAATCAATTTATTATTTTTATAAACGACATTTTTCAAATCCCTATTAAGTCAAAAATTATCATATACGCTGATGACGCAGCAATATTTACCAAGTGTATAACCTAAGAGGAAACACAGAGAAAGGCTGAAATAATAATTAAAAAAAAATTGCAAAAAATGGCAAAAACTTAATACAGAGGGTTCGATCAAAAGTGATTATCGCTAAATACTGACAAAGCGTTTGAAAAACTTATCACTCTTAATAAAAATGCTATCCCTGAGAATTTTAGCAAATGCAAACACTCATAACTGTAATGTCAATTCACATCTGTGAAAAACTGACTGCTCTATATTTACTATTAAAACTAATGTAAAAAATGTTGGTATTATAAAAACAAAGCGAAAATTACATATCAAAGCAACAGTAGAAAGTAATAATAACAACAATGGTATTTTTCCAGATTGTATGCAGGGGCAGTCCAATGCAACACATTGAATATTTCGAAATAACAAAAAGAAATTAGATAAATAATTTTTAATTTTTAACCTTTTACAAAAGCAAAAGTAATTAACGAAAAACACCCAAAATGTAAAAAACATATATATAATAATGCAAGAAAAAAACCACATATTTTTCACAAAAAAATATACATTGAAAAAATGAAGTTGTTGACTGGGTGCATTCAAAACCTCTCGTTTGCCTTTAGAAATAATCCAAAGAATAACAACAAAAATAATTTTAAAAAGCCGCATAATTACCCTGCCATCAGTTTATTTCAAGAATTTAAAGTCCCATAACTGCATAATTATTTATAAAAACAATAACATTTTTTCAAATTCACTAAGACTGTTTCAAAAAAAAAAACTTGACACTTAGAATAAGAATAGCAATAGACCAAGTATTCTTGGCTCTATAACACCATTCCAGGCCAACCTATCTGCTTAACCTACCTGTTTAACCTATCTGCTAATATAAATTTGGAAACTAATTACACTAAATTCAAAAATACAAAAAAAAAAATTCAATGGTATATCTCAATTATGAAACTTCGTAAAATAATGTTAGATATACTTCTTACTCTTCTTATTTCATGTTTTCTGCTCTAGTTTTTTCTGTTCTCTTTCTTATCAATTATTTGTTATATATTTTGTTCTCTTAGTCTTTCTGAAAATTTTGTGTTAAAATGCTAGTTACATTTCCCCACCTTTTTAATATTATCTCTGCTCTAAAAAAAGGTGAATACTGAATACTGTTATAAATGTTGAAAAAAACTTTTTATAAAGTATTTAAAATTTTATTTGTAATATTAAGAAATAAAAAAAATTACAATATTTTGAATATTACAATCATCATACCAGAAGAGTAAATACCATAGAAAACCATTGAACTCAGTGTTATAAGGCAGCGTTTTGTAATAGCAATGTGGAAATTTGTATCGTAATAAAAAAGGGTGACCGGAACCAACTCAGAACCATCTCAGATAAGTAATTTAGAGTGATAAAAAATATGTATAAAATGGTTGAATAGGTTACGTTAGGTTAGGGCGTTAGGGTAATCGGCTAATTTAAAATTATTTTTTTCATAGCTTTTAATGATTTTTCAAGGTGTTGAGTTGACTTTATTCTCAGTTGATGTGGAACCAATAAAAGACAACAACCAGTTTGAACTTTCAAGAATAGTTGCATAATATAGATTTTTCTCAATTTTATTTAAAAACGTAGGTAAAATTAAAAGAAATTTAATATTATATGCATAAAATAAGTATGAAATGTTCGTCTGTTGAGAATTTATAATTAAATTAAATCTAGGCGATAAATTCGCGGTTCCGGGAAGAAATATGAGAACAGACATTATTTCCGTGTGCTTCGGAATTGCACAGCGAACGAGTATTATTTTGCATCGCGCAAATGGTTAGAATAATATTGAAGTAGGAACAATATTCATTCCCCCAAAAATGTATTAGTTTAAAAACACAATAAATTTCACACAAACAAGTATTTGCGTTGGGATTTTCCAACTTCTATAAAAAATTATTAAAATTGATTTAATATTTATAATACCAGAACTTTTGGAGGGGTTTATAAGACCCCAAAAAATAAAAATAAAAGTATTTTGGTAGCATGAAATATAATAAATTTGTTCAAGTCAACTAAAATAAAACATTTTTAATTATCGATTTTCCGGAACATGGGTCGACCCAACTATTTTCAACGCGTATTCAAACCTAGATAGGTATAGGTATACTAAAAGAACAAAAAAATAATTACTAAAACTGACTAAAAATTGAAACAAAATTAATAGTCAGTCAGTAAAAAGCCACTTCATTTGCCTTGTACAAGGTGTTCTAAAAGATATTTTGATGTAGTATTGTAAAGGTTGGTAGCCTAAAACAAAATTAAGTTTTCGACCTTGGGAGATCCCCGCTACGGTTATAAGAAATGTGCAAAAATATTTTTTTCAATATTTCATCAACGGTCGATTTTACAAAAAAAGTTTTATTGAATACCAATTAGAATGAGACAAAATTTATCATATTTTGGTTCCTATTTTTTTTTTCTAAGTATAACGAGTTACAGCGGCGGAAAGACGACTTCGTTAAATCCGAGGAAAAGGTTTGGAGCGTACGTCCATGACAAAGGTGGACTGGGGAGAACGCACTGAGTTTTTTCAAATGAAAAAGAAAAAAAGAAAACAATATTTTAATACAGTATTAAACAAGTGACGAGCAACGAGAAGAAAATAAAAACTGGGAGGAAAATAAAAAAAAGGAGAATAAAGGGTTAAGGCGAGTTCAAACGTGCTTGTCTGCTGCTAAGTCGCTTGCTGAGGATTGGTTTGTACTCCTGTATTTTAGTTTTTTTTAAGCTGTGAATGCAGTATATGTGAGTTCGTTCGAAATTCAACGAAATATGTTGTTCTTTTACATATAGATAGATTAACCCTTGTATTTTAAAACAATTTCCATAACAATAAGTTTGAAATAAAGGAAACAGAAATACGATTTTTTTTAAATTCAAAAGTTTTATTTCTCAACACGAGTTTTTGCGGATACAGTACAAAACCAATCCTCGGCAAGCGAAGTGTTGGAAGAATAATAGATAGTAGCTACTTCTATATCTACTCCCACTTTTATTATTCCAAGAGGGGCACTACGATGATCCCACCTTTGGCAAAGTAAATAATCTTTCTGTACAGCATTAGTAAAAAAACTGTGAATTTCATTCTCGAAATTTGAACAGAGCTGACATCTAGTGGGTGTTTAACGATAAAAAAACCTATTTTGTGAATGGTTTTAAAACTACGAGAAAGAGGGGGGGGGGGGGAGGGACATCACGGTAACAGCACAACTGATTTTTTGTTTTGTTTCGTGAGCCATTTTTCGTTTTTTCTTTTCATGTTATTAGTAGACGATACTACTAGAGTGATCGCACATGTTTGATTTCTTTTAATAAAGAAGTTGAAAAATTTGAAACAACCATCGCGTGGTATGTACGCAACACTCAACGGTTGACACACAACGGTTGAGCCGTCTGTCTGTAGGGCAGTGTTCCGCAAAGTGTGTGCCGCGGCACAGTGGTGTGCCGTGGTCATTAGTTGGTGTGCCTCACCGCAACCGAGCTAAAAAATGAGACCCTGACTTTTTAGTGACCCAGGATTCAGATTTTGCTTCTCTATTTAAAAAAGAAGAGTGGGTAGCAAAACTTGCTTATCTCGTATTGCTCATTTAAATGAACTCAACAAAAAAATGCAAGGCAAATTTGCAAAATGCCAATTCTAATATTCTAACGTCATCGGACAAGATTGAAAGCTTTCGCGCTAAGTTTGCGTTATTGATCAGCCACGATACTAATAGTAGTAATAAAATGTTCCCAAATATCATGGCTGCCAATTCAGAAAAAAGTGCAGGCTTTGGTAGTGAAACACTTGGAGCTATTAGCAGAAAAATTAAGTAAGTGTGACTGGATACGAAATCCATTCTCAGATAGCATTTCCTTTGGATACTTACCGATAAACGAGCAGGAAGAATTCATGAACCTAAAAAGTGATCGGACATTAAAACTAAAATTTTCCGAAACAGAGCAAGCACATTTTTGGTGGCACATAAACTGTCCACTGCTTGTAAAGCGTGCTATTGCAATTCCTTTACCATTTGCCACGATCTCCTTATGCGAATTGGGGTTTTAATTAATACTAAAACTAAATTTAAAAAACAGAACGCCTGAGGACGATAGATGAAGAGATGAGAGCAACATTATCAACGATTGCTCAAAATTTTAATCTCCTGTGCTCATTTAAGCAGGCTCACATTTCTCATTAAGAGCTAGCAGGGCAATTGATTTTCTCGAAATTTGCCAAAATAGTTAAATTTTCGCTGCTTGTGTAGCCCTCATCGAATTTTTAAGTCAATTCCACCAAAAGTTATCGTATATTGTTACTCAAAACCGATTTGATCCTAGTATTCGCTCGCAAAAACCCGAAGTTACAGCGATCATTCCCGAATACAAATTAAAAAGTTTCGTATTATATCTTAGTAGTTTCGTGGATCGCTGGATTTAGATTTTTCTCTATAACGTGGGGAAATATCCTCTGAGATTCTCTGTTCGTTTATATTTAGATTTAACTGGTGGGATATAACTGACTTGCATAAAAACAAAGTTATAACAAATATTTTTTTTAATGTGCTGTTTTGTGTACAGGTGACTCTGAAAACACGCAAAACCATAAAATATTGAAAAATCCCTCTTGGGCTATTAAACATAATATTTTCATATTATACAGATTTTAATAATAAATATTAAATAAACATTGATTTTTTCTTATGTGTGCCTCTAAAATTTCTTATTTGGTAGGTGTACCTGAACACAAAAAGTTTGCGGAACACTGCTGTAGGGGATTGAACAGAACAATCAGTGGCAGGACTATAATACACAATCAACACCGTTAATTTTAAATTAGTTTCGGGCGTTCCGCGCTGCCAGTATCGAGACTCGTAACAGCTGATTTATCGGATGTGGCGATCGGGGTCATAATAATATGAGACGGGAACTGGTCATTGAAACGACCACGTCATTTTATGGGCCGAAACCCATCGGCGATCAATGGAAACTGTGTGCTCGTAGACCGTTAATGACATTTATTATAGACATTATAAATGCCGCATAATTTTGCAGCTCAGTAATTCGATGCTCGATAACTCGAAAATTTCAGTAATCGGACATATTTTTACTTCGTGAGACGAATGTAATATATTAGGATAAAACCGAGTGTATTTTTACCTCATGAAACGAATATAATATATTACGATAAGACTGACCTACACAAGAAAGAGACAAAAATAAATGTTGTGTTATAAATGCAAAGACGTTATTTAAAAAAAATATATTTTAGTAGCGTTGCAAAGAATATAATTAAGATATCAACACAGGTAGGTAGGCATTTAAGTATCGTGAAAATAAAACATTTTATATGAACATTAGGGGCCATCCATAAATTACGTCACACCTTGAGAGGGGGGGGGGGAAGGGAAGTGTGACATTGTGTGATAAGGCGGACGGGGGGATTATCAGCTTTGTGACGTCACGCAGCTATTACCAGATATCCATGAAACCGCGTGTTCTCTCACACATATTCCCGCGAGTTTATTAAATCAGGCCGCGACACCTCATAGTATCCTACTTTGCCCCTCACCGCACGCAGTGAATTCGCAAAAAATATCTCCATATCCCGACTCGCCCCTCCATGTAGAGATCGCGACACAATAACATTCCATCTCGCCCCCTCCGTTGAGGGCGACTGAGACAAAAAACTTCAAAATTTACCAGTACTTTTACACGTAAAAATGCAAAACGTGTGATGTCACGCTAGGGGGGAGGAGATCTCACAAATGTGACAACGTGTAACAGGGACGGGGACTGGGGAGGGGGGGGGGGGGGGGCATGACGTAATTTATGGATGGCCCCTTATGACAAAGATTCGGAGAAAAAACGTCGATTCAAAATCAGAATGAATGGCAAAGATGAAAATTTGAGAAATATTCAGAGAACGGAAAACGAACGGATGGCCCCTTATGACAAAGATTCGGTGAAAAAACGTCGATTCAAAATCAGAATGAATGGCAAAGATGAAAATTTGAGAAATATTCAGAGAACGGAGTATCATTTGAACATACTTTCATTCATTGTAAATGATACGCGAATGATACGCGAATGATACGGTATATGAAAGGTGAATGATGAAAACCAACAAAATACGACCCGTCTAAAAAAACAAAATCAAAACCAGTTTAAATTAAACCACTGTCCAGTGTGTACGCTGTATGTAGTTTATAGTTGCAGGTTGTTCGCTTAACAATAAATAAATAAAGCGGTCAAATGAAAAAAGCCCATAAAATGTGCTGTGCAAATTGCGTATTTCGAATTCTGGCTGCAGCTCAACAAAAACAATGCAGCGCAGTATGCATTGTGTTCAATAATTGAACAAAACTGATATCAGAATGCACAGGTCTCGTTAGGGAGGGTGTCTTTATATTGTGCGCTACGGACGCCGGCAATGAACAGACAATTCCTAGAAGTACCTAGTAGCGGCCGTCAAATCAATGATTTTCTCGTTGCCAACACTACATTATTTACAAATAAGTGTTTATTCAAACTAATGTACCTTCACTTCTTTTGATAATTTATATTAAAATTGTTATATTTCAATAAATGCAAAGGCACTGAAGCAATATAAATTTTTTGTCAAATCAGAAATCAAATGATGATGTTTGTGTTGTGAACTAGATTGTTCTAATAACATTGCATTTTTGCGGATGTGATCCTTGAGGATGCTTTAACGTCTTTTTTCTGTCTTATTTCCGCCTTCCAAATTGAAGTGAGGACATGCAAGGCTTACTTCGGGTACATATAATTCAAATGAATAGTTTTCTAAAGTTTTATCAAAATCACTTGAAGTAATGAATGAGACCACTTCGGATACACGAACACGCCCACGACCTACATCCAGCGGTTTATCAGTGGGCGCCGGAATGTGGAACGCAGCGCGGCGCCTCGGTGCCTTATAAAAGGAGATATAGGTATCCGTGAATTCTTTTTAAAATGACAACAATATGTGTCTACTTTATTATGCTCCGAATACAACTAACGATGGCTCGGGGCCCTTAGAATTGCAATAACGAAGGTAGTTTTAAATTCATATAATTTGGTTAGATATTTCTTGACTATAACTTTCATTTAGAATATCAAAGTTTCTCTTTTTAATAGTATTTATATTTTTTTGCCCGCAAAATACAGTAAAAACAAAGTTAAAGCAGAATGTTATGTCAATAGCCATACTTAACGAAAATAACATTTTTTAATGAATCAATACTACTTATGCCTGGATCACACGTGCCGAGTAAATGGGCGAGCCAGTGCTCTCGGCCAAGTGCTCTGTACGGGTAAACATGTGTTTGATGCAGTTTGATGTGTTTACACGCACTACGAGAGTACTGTCTGGCCCGTCTACTCGGTGCGTGTGATCCAGGCATTACTTCAGTAATATCTTTAGAATCAGTAATACTTATTCGAAGTTAGTTGGTCACCCAATCTAACTGAAATTAATCTGTCCGAGTGGTGAACAAGACTTTCGGTGTGAACATACAGTCGATATGTCCGACTGGTGAACGTGACTATCGATCTGAACATGAAATCGATCTGTCTGACTGGTGAACATGACTATCGATCGGAACTTGAAATCGATCTATCCGACTGGTGTAATAATAATAGTAATATATGCCGCTGACTATCGATCGGAACATGAAATCGATCTGTCCGACTGGTGAACATGAATATCAATCTGTGTCGCTAGTGAACATGACTATCGATCGGAACATGATATCGATCTGTCTGACAGAAAGACATGACTATCGATCGTCTTTGATTACAATAGTTTTGCGATGTATTACAGCTATACAAATTTATATGGTAATATGAGATTACAGCAAATTTTAAGAAAATAAATTGACTGGTCAGTGGCTGAGTTGGCAGCGCGTTTGGCTCCCACTCAGGCGACGTGTGTTCAATTCCTCGGCTGATTAAGTCCCCCATCACGACGTAAGCAACATTTTCGGCTTTATTTGGTAGTAGTAGAAGATTTTCAAATAGTGTCAGTTTATTCGTCACCCGGATAATTTGGTATTTCTTTATAAAAAATAAAAAAAATAGAAAAAAACATAAATAATTCTATAATAAATTTTCAGTTATAAAGGCCGTGGTCTTGAGTGAGCTAATTCATTAGGTTTAGTAAGTATTGATGCGAAATAGAGAAAATTATTCTCTTGTTGTACAAAGGGCCCAAAATAAAGATAATAAAGTTATTTTGTATCAAAGATAGGTACCATCGCCATTTATTATGGAACATCTCTGGCATTGGTCACCCGAGTGGTCCGCTACGTTTGGTGACTTAGGAAGGGTATCCGGGTCCAAGGGGTGAGGTTTGTACAGTTCTTGACGGATGATGCGTCTGCTCAACAGCTGTGTGGCGGGTCGAATCGGGAGAGGTCGGTTGAGGGAGACCCATTGAGCTTTTCAGTGGGAGGGATGGATTCATAGGTCCTTCACTTCTGGAAACACACCTAGACACACAGACACCAAATTCTTATCCACCCCTTACAACTTTTTCTTCCTTCCTTTCCTTTCTTAAGAAGACCCTCCATACATCCAAGGGTGAAGTAGATCCTGGATTCTAAATCTTTTTACTTAAATAAAATCGTCTGTGGCGGCTGGCGGGAAGCTGATCACCAAGCGGGAAGCGTTTATTTGATTTTTTTACAAATGGGGGCCTCAGCACGGGTCTCAGCACGGGCCTCAGCACGGGTCAAGTACCCACCAAGTGAGGCCCACATTATCATACAATGTTTGAACATACGTAATATTAATGTGACAATAAATTAAAATTAAAATAAAATACAAATCTACAGTTTTATTCCGAATTGATGAAATTTGGAACCTTCAAAATAAGAGGAAGTCACGGTCCAAGTCTGATTTCGACAAACTGTGTAAACCGTGGACTTCAGATAGTATTAAATAAATCGTAGAGCATTTTCTAAAATTTTCGGTACATAAAGATACTAGAGTCAGAATTCAAATTACGCATACTACAAAAGCGTTTTGCTAGCAAAACCCTTTTTAAAATATAAATAAAAATATCTAGTAAGAAAAAAATTCCATAATTTCACTTCTTGGAAATAATCAACGCGAATGAAAGTATAAAAAATAGAAACATGAGAATATAAAGGAAGAATTACACGGAATTAAGTGGTGAACTTCTCCCAATACTGCTGTGGCTCCTGGCAGTCATCTCAAAACATTTATATTTTTTCCTGGAAACCCTTACCATTCCGGGAAAAAATGCTAATCATGTAATGAAAAATTATTATTCCTCTGAGGCGAGAGGGTTTTTTATGCCCGGGACATGTGAAATAAGTTAATACTGGTTAACAAATGATATACAAACTTCTAGGGTCTGTAATAAGATCTTGCAAACAGTTTTCCAATACCGAAGCAATGATAGCTACGTATAATTATTACATTATAAGGTTTAAAATTGATTACGCATCAGCTGTTTGGGCCCCATACCAGCAAAAAGACATTGATAAAGACATTAAACATAAAAAATAATTCAAAAAGTTTCTTGTACATGAGAATGGATGGAGGGAGAGTACCGGCGATTCATGCATTACGAATATTTGCTCGCCGAAACGCGATACCAGAGTTTTCAGTCGAGGAGTGGGTCCTTCAGTATTGGCGCATAAAATCATTTAAAATAACAATAGATAGCCCATACCTCCCGGAATGATATAATATATTGTTCGTTACGAACAATTACAGTCATAGACGGCACCATGATCTGTAATTATCTACTGCCACAGAACGGACGGCTCTGATAACAAGACTTGATAATTAACATTTTCAAGGTTTCAAGAGATATGTAAATGTTATTCGTTATAAAATGTATTTAATGTTTCAATTTTTTCATTTTACATAATGTAGGTATCTAAAAATATGTAGTTATTGTTACATGTGAATTGTAATTGGACAAACAGTCTGTAATATACAAAAACATACCTACTTTAAAAAACTTCATAATCAATTGGGATGTACACAAACAAATAAATATGACAACGTTTAGCGTAATTCAATCAGATAAATTTGAATCGAACAGTATTAATACGGTAACGTCTGCGTGGTTGAATTTCAGAAACCAGTTTTGAGTGCATGTTGATGCCACGCCGTACGCGTGCAAATAATATCTGTGTACGAGGAATTTCAAACAAAACTGCCGCTGTAATTCGGTTTTGAATTCAAGAATTCGTCACAAGATGTCGCCACTTCCTTCAGCAAGTCGGACGGGAACGTGTCCCCCTAGGTATAACTGCCACGAATTTGTTAAACAATAGTATCTCTCCGGATATGGAAAGATTGACGGTAATACATAGTTGTATCAAGCGGCTATATATTACATATGACGTCATTGCCTTTCTCGGTTACTTTGTACCAGTGACTATCACTCGAAGACAGTGGATCCGAGGACTAGGCTATTTTTAAAACCAGTTCCTATTGGATTGATAAAATGGTCAAACAATGGTCAAACTGGGCGAAGCCGAACCAAAAACCGCCCGCAGGGCCTGGCAGCAAAAACCTGCGGAGCGGGTTTATATTTGCTAGTTCAGATTATTATAATAATATATATATAGCATTTTATAGTATAGCATTTTGAGATTCTAGAAATAAACAACAAAATTCCGGCAGTTTTTAAATGGACAATTCAAAAAGCAAAATGTTGAAATTATTAAGATGGCGGTTCTATATAAACATCAGATTAAAAATATAACCTTAGTCTTAGAATCTACAGAGTCGAATTAAAAACGAAACGGATATTCACAATGAACAAAACGAATCAATTATATAAGAGCAGACACATAGGTAACAAAAACTTTTAAAAACAGGATTCAATTTATCTACGTTTTTCTTTGTTTGCCAACAGTTCTTGACACTGACGCTTTCAATTCTATAATAAGAGGCACGTCTCGTGTAGTTCAGAGGAATTCTGTAGAAACAATGATGAATAAATTGGTTTTAAAGTGAGTTTTCCGGTAAGAAGTAGATTTTATTAATGTTAATAGAATTATTTAAATTGGTTTGAACTGGGTTTTCTAGCGAAGAATTTAGAAGAAGAACTTTGAATTAACTTTGAATTAATATTGAAAAATCATAAATAAACTAGTTATACAGTTTTCTGTAGAATTAACCTGTCTGTAATTCATAGCTGAATCAAATATTTTCAACTCGCAACGTCACCTCCATAAAAAGCTACAGAGCGTCCAAATACGCATTTAAAAGTAAAAATTCAAGATAATATGTAATTTTAGATCAGTGGTTCTTAACCGGTGTTCGATCGAACCCCAGGGGTTCGGTGAGTCAGTCTCGGGGGTACTGCGAAACAAGACACAGCCCGAAAAAAACTACTAAGAATATTGTCACTATGTCACTATCCCATATCCCATCCCGCCCCATCCTATGGCATTGCGCCCCCCCCCCCCCCCGGTGTGGTAAATATGGTCGTGACAATGGTGACCGGACAACTGAGAATGAAACCAGCTCAAAACCACTTCAGAAAAGTCATTAAGAGTGATGAAAAAAATGAAAAATTGGGTAAATGGGTTACGTTAGATTAGGGTAACGGGATATTTTAAAATGATTTCTTCCATAGCTTTTAATGACTTTTCAACGAAATGTTGAGTTGACTTTATTCTCAGTTGGCATGGAACCGTGACAATAGCTCATTCCAC
This sequence comes from Glyphotaelius pellucidus, assembly GCA_936435175.1. Taxonomy (NCBI): domain Eukaryota; kingdom Metazoa; phylum Arthropoda; class Insecta; order Trichoptera; family Limnephilidae; genus Glyphotaelius; species Glyphotaelius pellucidus. The sequence goes on along the minus strand of OW386538.1, from coordinate 25,064,493 downwards.
AATTTGTCAACTCTAGAAGATAGAAGAGATATTTCCGACCAGAATTTTTATTCAAAATCATAAAAAATATTGCACATAACAACCATCTTCTAGAACACCGGTTGTCAACCTTTTTGAGCCTGCGTACCCCTCGCCTCTTACTACAAATTTGTTGTACCCCGTACCCTCTATCTATCTTGTGTAGATACATGTGTATGAAAGACATATTTCATTTGTAATTTTTAAGTAGGTACTCTCATTATTATATGAATTTAATAATAAAGTCACACAAATAACATTAAACCAATTTTATACAGAGTGTAACAAGACTTCGGGCATTTTTAACCAGTGATTCTACATTCGCGCCATGATATTTTTGCTTCGCATAACCCAAGGGGCACGCGTACCACAGGCTGAAAACCGCTGGTTTAGAAAACATTAATTTACACCGACCAGTACGAAATACACGATCAAACCAACCCACATTCCATTCCATGTATTCCACATCCCACATTCAAAAACAAACTACACACAATGTTAATTTCTCAGAAGGACGTGCACAAAATAAAATAATATCTTTTCAAACGCTGATATTTTCCATTTGTCTTCAGGTCAATTTACTAATAACTCTATATTAAAAAAAAAGTAAAACAAATTGCTAATTACGAACCCACTACCCCTGCTATGTGTTATTTTCTCATTATAATTATATTGTTTTTCTTTTTTAATTATGTTTACCTTTGAACATTATCCTATGAAGTGAAAATGTATAATTTTTCTAAGGTTAAATTTCACATTAACCATCCTATAAACCTTAACGCGTATTTTTTATTTCCTTTTCTTTAAAAAAAAAAATCGTTTTTCTACTAATTACACTTTGAGTTTCTTCAATCATCTATGTTTTTCTATATATACTTAAAATGAATACTCATAAAATAATTAAAAAAGGAAATAATGATTCAAAAAGAAAAAAAGATTCCGAAAAACAATGTTGCACTCGGTTAAAATCGGAATCAGAAAGAAAACATAATTTGTAAGGCTCTTTAAAATCAACCTCTGAGTGTCACAAGTAATGAAGTTCGGTTATGATCAGAAATTTATCAAATCGAATCGCCCTCCAATAAATGATATTTTAAACACTGTCTGAAAACTAAACTATGTAAAAATAGCAAATGCGTAAACCATTTCACCGTAAAGTCCCAAAGACGTTACAAATTTGAGCCAATTTATTGAAAACAGGAAATTACTGCAAATCTGTTATTCAACAGTACCTGTATTCCAAATATTATTGTCGAACAGGACCTATAGGTAGATATTTCAAAATAAATTTTAGATCAGTCTGCAAAAATGCCAATCTGCATTCAGAAGGGGATTCTTGTAGGCGCGTTGCAATATTTTCCACACTGCTTGAGTTTTGATCGTGCGTTTTGTTAATATTAATAAACTTAAAAAAGAAAGAGAAATTTTCAATAGGTAACTGAGATAGGTAATAATAATAGTGTAGTTAGTACTTCGCAAGAGATGTCGCTCGTTCGGATTTGGTCCTTACGAAGATAGCCGAACTTAGGAAGTTGAGAAGCGACAGAGTTAACTCCGCTCGCATGAAGATTCAGAACCATTGCTAACACGATTAGGAACGGTCAATTGTAGCCGAGTTGTAAAAACGATATCTTGCATTCTGTGACGATCTACGAACTTTCTTGAAGACTATTAAACACACGAGATCTCAATTCCAAGGATATTAAAGGACATTACAGTAACAAATAAAATACTATGGAACTAACCGTAATTAAATGTTTTATTTTACATCCCGAAAAGCAAAAATATTATTTTTGACATTTTGTGGCACATTTTTTAAAATGAGTTAATTATTTTGAAATCGTTGTCAGTGCGACTGGCGTGCAATAGCAAAACAAGCTTACATGGGCGTCAATTTGACAGTTCAAAAGTTCAACGATTACCGGAGAACAACCCGTGACGCTCACGCTCACATTGGTATCTACCACAGAATGTGTTTAGGACAAATTTTAATTGGTGAAAGCGGCCGTCAATGTTTAAGATAGTTTAGATTTTCCGTCCTCTACGTTCGGTTGCATTTCACTCACTGTTCATCCGTGAGAGAGTTGGCAAACATAAATGTCGTAACTTTATAAAATTGAAGCGGAAATGCAAATTAGTGAGATACGCCATCGTGCGCCATGATTTTCCAATAAGTGAATCACCGCAGTCTCGCACGTAATCGAATTTTAAAGGATGCACGGCACAATAAATTATCTTACGAAAAATGGGGAAGAATTTATATGGTTGACAAAAAGTGGTTTATTGTAAACCTTTTAGTGTAGGTTTTCAACACTGAACAGAATTTCTAGAAGTTCATTCTTTACTAATTTGAAAGAAAACTTGTTATCGTTAGTTTACATATGATATTTGGACGTCTAAGCCTCTAAGCCTCTAAGCCTCTAAGACATATCAATGAAATAAATGGTAAAAAAACTGAGTTAGGTAAGATAAAATTGACCTTAGTTCTGTAACACAGACGAGACCCCTATCGCACACTATCTCTTCGGTATTATTAATTCAACAAAAGTTTAATAGCTTTTAGCGAAGATTTTAAAGTAACACCTTTATTTTGTATTGTCCCATATAGGGATTGCAATCCCGCAAAGCGGGATCCCGTATTCCCGCGGGATCCCGCAGCTTTTATTAATCTGCTGAATCCCGCACCTTCAAAGCGCGGATCCGCGGATCCCGCAAATCAAAAATTTGGCGCTAAAACTTTCGGTTAAATCGAGAGTAGCGCGACGTTGTCGTTCAGCACGGCGCGCCGCGCCGGCGACTAGCGAACGGTTGGCGGGCTGTCCTGTCAGTTGTTTATGAATGGCACTGCACTGCGCACGTCTTTCTGTAGGTGACGAGTGTTTTCGTATTCACCGCCCGGCGTTTAACGTAAGTACCTAAATTTTATTGTTTCGTTTAATCTCGTTGCTAACTTGCAGCCTTATAAATTAGGAGTTGAGGCATTTTGTAGGCGAGAGTCAACGCTTGTAACTGCGACACAACAGTTCGATTTATTTTTGATAAAATACGGTATTGAGTAACCATTTGTCACAGATTCTACATGAACATATTCAAGAACGCCGCACTGATTTAACAGGAGTTTTGATTTATTTGCAAAATCCGCAAAAATAGAGATCGTACTTATATATTCTTCGTGCCAAGAAAAGTTGCAATACGCCAAAAAATAATAGAAAGAGTCGTAGTTCAAGACGAAGAAACATATGCAGATGACGTCTTCGAAAATACACCTATAGCTGGAACATCTGCTACTGATACAGATCCTACTCTAACGCTAAAAGAAGAATTAGAAAAACAGCTTCAACGAGAAAAAGAAATATTTAAGAAAAAGCCAGACAACAAGCAAAAGAACTTTGAGAAAATTTTGAAGAAAGAAATGACGTTCTTTGAGTCTGATGGTATCAGAGGAGAGTACCTGACGCTCGCCTAAAAAAATATCCTGACTGTTCAGCCTACTAGCGTAGAAGCCGAGAGAGCGTTTTCAGCATCAGGATATATTTGCAGTTCACTCAGAAGCAGGCTCGGAGATGATACAATAAATGCCATTTGCTTCTTAAGAACGTATTTTCAAAAGTTATCACCATAGGTTGATATCATAGTAATAGCATCGAAGAGAAAGTTGTCATTTGATTTATTGGTCATTATATGAATAAGACTGAATTAAAAATATAAAACTGTTCTTATGAGTAAGGGTAAAATTAAACAAAACTATTAAACTATGGCAAACATTTAAAGATGAATCTAAGTAAACAGATAACTAATTACTTATACTTAATTAATAAAAAAGTAATAATTGCTTAATGTAAGAAATGTTTAATAAAAGTTGATTTTTATACCATAATTTCAAAGATGCGGGATCCCGCGCGGGATTGAGTAATCCCGCATATCAATCCCGCGGGATTGAATGAGCTGCTGGATTGCAATCCCTAGTCCCATAGTTGGTTAAAGCTCGAACTGGGCTTCACCAAGCAAACTGCCCTACAGAACTTATATAAGCCAATTTTATAAAGAAAATATTTGCTAAGCATAAAGGCCAGACCATGTATGCTCCCATCCAGTTTGATGAGAAAATATCAACACTGTATTTTTATAAAGCAGTATATTCTTGATTGAAGCGGAGAGAATTTTAATTTCATTATGAAAAGAGATTGCTTTATTATTAAAGCACGACATTAATTCGAATGAATTTTTCGTCATTAATTGATTTATTTTCACTTGGAAAAACAATTTCAATCACTTGCGGCAGCTTTTTTTTTTTTTTTTTACATTAACTCCACACAGGAGGCCCTGAGGAAAAAATAATTTCCCTCAGGGCCTATGTCATCTTTGAGGATGCTGTGTGGAGGGTGTTTTTGAGGAGAGGAAGGAGTGAACATGGGTCTTGAAGAGACCCATATTGTACTGCAGCTGTCACTATACATATATCAATTCTTTCAATATTGATTAGAAAGAAAACTGATTACGACAATTTACAAAAAGAACGTTTGACTCCATGACCCCAGAAAGGTCAATGAAAGTTCAAGAAAGAATTTAGATATTTAAATTTTTTAATCAATTTCACCTATAGAGAGCGAAAAATTACTAAGGCCATACAAGATATTCCCGTAACGAACATAGGCATTAAATTTTAATTACATATCTTAGCGATAAAGAAGAACTTTTAAATATAAAAATATGCCACAAACAAAATAAGTCCCTAAAAAAGAAGTAACTACCGATAAACACTCGGAATAAAGTATTTATTTAAATTGGATTCAAAGGGGGATTTTTCAAAACCTTTAGCAATAATCGGATCGCCACAGACACAGCTCAGTACGCGGCCGTTAGCCGGTAATAATAATTTACAACCCAGCTATTTACTCTGCTAACTGAAAGATGATCTGCCATGAATACAGGGTGGAAGCAAACAGAATCGAGGTGAAAGGAGATATTGCTTTTGCTACGCGGGAAATGAATTGAAAACCTGCAAAAAACTGTATTACGTCATAAAATGGTGTTTTTCGAACCAAGAGCTCATCAGAGTCGTCAGGCTGACGATTTCTGAGAACATTTTTGGTTCGTAAAAGTAATCCGAGAAAAAACAGTTCCCAACATTTGAAGTGAAAATACGGATTGTCACCAAAATGGAAAAAGAAAAAAAAGAGATAAGTTCTAGCCAGATATCTCCCAGCAAGAAAGAGAGGAAGGGCATTACACAAAATGACGAAAAACATTAGCAGCAAAATTTACTTTAAAGATGAAAATTACAGAAAAAAGAGAATATTGAGAATGTAATTGCGTGCGACACCATTTTAAGATTCTATAGATGCCAAAGACCGTGGTGGGCTGGCCATGTGGGAATAATGCTAGATGACACCATAAGGGTACCTTCGTGGAAACTTCCTAGAGGCAGACCGAAGAGGAAGTGGACTGACTGAAGTGGCATAGAATTAGCTGAGAGAAAGAAAGAAGGTATAGCAATTTGAGAAGAATCGCTAGAGATAGAAATTGTTGTTGAATATTTGTGAACTTCATGTTACTTACCAAGACAGCGTATTTCGTAATAAATTTGAATTTTTCTGTGATGGATCTTACGTGCGAAAAAACGAAAAACATGGTTATTATTCCCAATCATTAATATAATCACTGTCAAGATAACATATTCACAAGTAGCAATTGGTTGAAGAGGCCAAAACCTACCATAAAACCTGCGGCCATAGGAGGAATTTCAATAACTTATTTAGTCAATCTCCAGAATTGTAGAAAAACTAATTGTTGCAAAAATAAATAAATAAATACCTAAAATTTTAAATACCTACTGTAATTTTTTGTAACCATTCTTACTATTTTTCAGTAATTATATTGTACATAATTTAATTATTTGAAAGTACGTATTAGTAAAAAGACAAGTTAGACCCAAAGTTAGACTCGAGAATATTTATTTATTTATTTATTTATAAATAAACGCCCTTTTTCGGGGCTTTTACATATATAGCATAGAAAAAACATTTTATTGTACATAACTGAACTGCCTCAATAACAATATTTTAAATTTATTCAAAGATAAATTGAAGATGTCCACTGACTTGGTATGATTGTTTCCCTCCATTAGTATTCTGGGCAAAGAGGAATACATATGGTAGTTAGTCCCAGAATTTCTGCACTGAAATAAATCCTGACTTCTAGTATTACGAAGTGGAATTCGGAAGCTTATCAATTCAAGTAATACCGGACTATCAACTAAATCATTTAGAATTTTATATAAAAATACCAAGTCAGTGAAAATTCTTCTGTCTGACAATTTAAGCATATTCATATCGTTTAAAAGTGTGTTGTAGTTTAACATATTGCTGAAATACCCATTTTAAAATTTAGAAAACGTAAGAATTTGTTTTGTATTCTTTCAACAGCTTGTACGTGTACTTATTTCTCTATTAACTGGGTAGGTAATTAAATTAGTTACTTAAGAATGTTAAGTAACATATTATTATATTGTATCTTTGCTTTATAATTAAAAAAAAAAAAAAACTTTACACATATGAATATTTAGATATTTCCAGGTAAACGCAATTTTTATTTATTTTTTATTTCTTTTATATATTCAATAATATTATAATTCAATTTATAAAAAACAGTTTATTTATAAACAAGTCCTGCTAGGTAATTATTATTACGCGTGACAACTGTTTCGCCTTCTGAAGGCATTATCAAACTGTTTGGCATTAACAGACAGACAGGCATTATCAGACAGTTTGGCATTAACAGGCAGACAGGCATTATCAGACAGTTTGGTAATGCCTTCAGAAGGCGAAACAGCTGTCACGCGTAATAAAAATTACCTATCAGAACTTGTTCATAAATAAACTGTTTTTATAAATTGAATAATAATATTACTGAATATATAATCAAATAAAAAATTAAAATGGAGTTCTACAAATTAAACTTGATAACAATAATTTAAAAAAAACCCAACTTTTTTTCAGTTTAGTACAACGATTTCAAATAACCTTTTCCACATTATTTTAACAATAATTATACAAAAAGAAAATATGTTAAAAAAGAGTAATAAACCTAGTATAAATAGGAAAATCAACAACACACAATATTAAATAAATATACAGAAATTTTGCAACTAAAGTTTATCTAGTAAATAAAGGAACATGTATATTTAAATCCGAAACCAATGGTACGATTGCAGGTACGATTATGAGCATTCGTAAGCTTTTCACAGGCATCATTATTCAAATTGTAAGCTAAGAATAATGATGTAAACTGATTCATTGAAGTTTATACAGAAGTTGAGCGTTTACCGCGCACAAAAGAGCTTTGAAAGCCCCAAAACCTCACCACCTTTATCCTCTACCAATTATCATTTCACATTTCAAAGCACTCCGGTTGCAGACGGAGAAACTGGTTGGGTACCTACTAATTTCTCCGACTCCCTCTTTGGGTATCTAAGAAGCTCTGATATTATGTAGAAGTGACTAGAAGATCCCTGCTCCGGGAGGAATCAAAGGAAATCGTACCCACTCTCGCCAATAAAAAAGGTGCCTTCACGAAGGGAATATTGGAGGAATGAAGGTCAAAAGAAATATAGGAGAGAAAATTCGACGTACCTACATAAATGGTTAGACTGGAAAATAAGCAAAGGAAAAGTTCGCAAAAGTAAGAGGTAAAAGGCTATCCTGGCTAACTGTACGTTGGGTGTTTTAATTCCGAACCGTAAATTAAAATTAACAGACAAATAAATCGGATATATAAGACTAATATTTTAGGTTGGGGATTGGTATGAACATTTTGGGAATGTTTTTTTAATATATTTTTTATATGAATACCGCACAAGAGTCCCAACTTATAATTGATGGTGTGAGGGTCTTGGCGACGGATGCGTTTGCTCACCAGCTGCATGACAGGCCGAATCGGGATTCTTTCTCGGAACATTGCCTTGCACCGCAGTGGGAGGAATGGATTTATATTTATATACATATATATCCTGGACACACCGACCCCCAGATTCCTACCCACCACTAATACCCTTTTCCTTCCCAGAACTTCCTGCCCATCAACTACGTGGCAGGTCGGATCTGGAGACTGGTTGAGGGTGACCCTTTGACCTTTCTATCAAGGCTCTCTCGGAACGTCGCCGTGCGCTGCAGCGGGAGGGGTGGATTCATTAGTCCATCACTCCTGGACACACCGAGCCCCAGATTCCTACCCTCATACATTTTTGTTTCACAGAACCCAAAGATGACACAGACTCCTGTGTGGAGCTAATGTTAAAAAAAAACACTACCAATAGTCCATCCATTTAAAGAAAAATATTTGTGGAGGGCGAGATTGATGAAGTTTTGCAAACTTGACATTTAAAATGAAATCTCCATTTACATACATATGATTTCGAAAAACTTTGCGAAAAGCCCGGGAAACGCCATCCCTGGCGTCTTCAGGGACTTCAGCCACCATCAATAAAATAAAATAAATTACCACAATACAAATAAAATTTGAAATACTATCGCTCAAGTTGGTTTATTCGCTTGATTGACTGCAATTTCCATACTGATGAATCAAACAAACGATAATGAGTTTTTGTGATCCTGGAAAAATTACGAAGAATTGTTTGCATAAAATATCATATCTGCGATGAATGGCTTCACACAAAATCCACTATTAAAAAAGCTGCAGTTCGACGAAAAAACGCGGCTTACCAAACCAACAACACATCTCGAACGTCCGAAAACAGATTAGCATATAGCAAATTGGCAAAGGAAAGCAAGCATCATAATTAGGTCGAAATACGAGCTGGACCTGCAGATCAGCAAAAATCCGGCTACCTGCCCGCATGGCAGCAGAACACTCCGGAAGCTTGCGGGCTCAATGGGTCGCAATTTCTGTAAATCTAATTTGCCATCTCTTACCAGACCTGACGGCTCGCTAGCAAACACAGCCACCGAAAAGATCTCTAGAAAAACTCAACAGCTCTCGATGATCGAGATGCTATCCAGCTGTCGGTTCCTCACAGTGGTTTCTTTATGAAAAAAACTGAGGATCCGGCATTGGGATGTACTCCACGTCTTACAGGGGTGTTAACAAAGCTAGTGGACTTGGCGGAATAACTGCCCTGGTATTGCAGAGGTGCGTTGCAGAATTAGCTCCAATTTTGATGAAGCTCTTCAAAATGAAGAGCTGAAGAGTAGCTCTGTGCCTTCTGGCTTGAAAAAAACGACATTTACCCTATTCCCAAGAAAGGTGACCGCTCTAACCCGGCCAACTACCGCCCCATAGCAATCACATCAGTTCTGTTCAGGTTATGGAATGAGTGTTCAACGAAACACTGCCCACAAACCTCGAGAACAACAAAATTATCAACGACAGTTAATATGGACTCCGGCGGAACCGGTAGCGCGGTGACGCGTATGTGACGAATGTTTGGGGGCGAAACGAAACATGTAGATGATTTGATTAAATAGTGATGTTTTATAAAGTTATTTGTTTTCATTTAATCAAAAATGACGTCACAAAGTGAATTTGCAAAGATTGAAGAAGTAAATATATAACTTTTTAAAAGTAATTTCTATTTTTCAAAATTTTCTTTATTCATTGATTTGATGGTTACATAATTTGTGGATTTTTCGACCCACGGGTCCGTGTTATGGTGGTCAATTGGTTTGTGTTTTTAACATTCTCGTCGAAGAAGCGCCGTATCGAAATACGAGTATTGCCTAAAAAAGCACTAAGACTACAGGCATGAAGGTTGAAATCTTCCTTTCAGTTGCCAACCCAATGAATTACATCTCAATGCTGACAAAACTTTGTATTCAGAATGTTAGGGTTAATTTGAAAGATGAGAATGATAAAATTTAAGGAATTTTCACCGTCAGGGGTAGCCCTTTTTGATTATGTTAATGAAACAAGATTTTTCTATTAAATATAATGGGATCCAACGGAAAGGCTTTCATTTAAACTCGGAAAACATCGGATGAAACGAAATGTAGAATTTCCAGAATATTTGTTGGGTTTATTTCAAATTGTTACGTATTCATGATTTAAATCGAAAGAGAAAAGCCAGTGTATAAATGCTGTCGCAGATATAAACCGTATTAAGACTTCCAATTCTATTTTTCGATTTATTTAAATCTTCCATTAGTAAGAATAATTGACCAATTTGAATAACGCTGTTTTTCTGAAACTTCACGACGAGGACTGCCGGTGGTAGGTATCTAATTAAAAAAAAATATTGGCAATTTAAGGCGTGTTGCCAGAATTAAACTAAACGTTCGGCGCTGAGACTCTTTGAGGCAGAAGTAATTGCTTTGTTATTCATATAAGCGCATTGTTGGCAGTTGAAAATTTAAAAGATACAAAATACCTTCTTTTATTAGGTACATAAAGGCAACTTATAAACGCAGCTCAAAGAAAAAGTAAGGGTAAATTATCATTTAAGATCTGACTTCCCCCATTCTTGTGTACGTGTATTGCCGAATTTTTGGGGGAGAGGTCGATTCAGACGGTTGCTGATGGTTTCATCCCTTCCTCACATTTGATAAATGCTGGCATTCCACAAGCATCGGTTCTGTCTCCGACTTTGTTTTTGTTGATTGATTTGTGTCATGTAGAGATAATGAAAAATCGACAAACATTACAAAGATAATTTTTTACTAACTGTAGATATTCAAAGTTGCATACATCGAAAAACGGGTAAGCGTAAAAATTGTTTGGACGGAAAAATGTTCACGTGAACGCAAACATTTAGTTATTTAGAAACAACATCGGGTTCCAAAAATATTCACAGAAAACAATCACTTTCCGAAAAACAAAATTTTTATTTTTCAGTTTTTGCCCTTTGGTAGGAAAAAATCACTGAACAACATACACCAGGTATGTTTCTTCCTTATAATGTCTCAAGATATCATGTACCTTCTATCATTTATGTAAGTACCTAATACTATATCAGTAGTTTCTAGACAAATTAAATATTTGTGACATTTTTAAATTAATGAATGTTAATGTGAATTGAAAAGTAAAAAAAAGTTAAGCCTTGGGTAAAAACCAAGTGAAAACATTTTTCAAGAACCAAATTTTACGAACAGAATATTGTTGTGATATGTTTGTAATAAGACATAAATACCCTGTTTAGAAGTTTTTCTTGGAACTTTTTTGTAACAAAAAAATGAGCCCAAAAAAATTATCTACCAACGAAATCAGGTCAAAACAAAAAGCTAGACTTAAAGGATCCTCTATCTTAAGTCTAAAGACAAGGTGTTCATTTGAATTAATTGCGCCTAATGGATTGGACGAATGCAAATGGAAAAGCGATGAATCTCGTCGATTTGAATCACTTCGGTTGAACGGAATGCGAAAACAATGCAAGCGACGAGTTGTAGAGTGAAATATTTCCAGCTCTGGCAATTTATTGCTTGTGTCTCAGGAGAAATTGCAATAAAAATAAACTACAGTTCCAGATGCATAAGTATATAAAAATTAAACATTGGTAGCAAAACAAAAATATGCACGGGTTAAATAAAACATATGACTAATATATATATATTTTTAAATATCAGAATTGATTCCCACCCCCTTTTTTACAAATAAACAAGAAGAGATTCTAGCGAGATGTAATTCTAGAATATTTTGAAATGTTACTACTCTTATAAAAATCGTAATTGAGGTGGCTTGGTCACGTGAACGCCAGAAGACAGTACTAAACTGAAAACATAGCGTGCGATTCCAGACGAAAGACGGCCTGGGCAAATGCGGGGGAAGAAACTCCAGAGGCTGTGCAAGAAGGGGACTGCTGGGCCTGCTGTTGACGGAAGCTGCTGACGTAGCGCAGGATCCGAATAGGACAAAGGGAAGAATATGAGAGCTGTGTGAAATCTGAAAGTGTGTGGAGTTGTAAAAAATCTACAGGCTGATTTTAGCTTCAAAATATGCACGCAGATATGTTAATGTCACACATGATCAGTGGTGGACAGGAATTTTTAAAATACTACCTACATTTGAGACGAAAATATATTTTATATAAGTAGATTTTGATCATCTTGCCATCCATAACTCATCGTCAGGTTGAAAATACTTGATAGAAACATTAGCGTCGTGTATACTCAGAGTGTAAACGTCAAGCAGACAACTAACAGATCGTTTGCATCAAAAAAGCGTTGAGCGCTCGGCGTAAATGGCCAAGCGCCAATTTCCAAAACAAAAAAGTCTCGGCGCCGAAAATTATATTCCCATCTGAATATAGCTTTACAGTTAGTGAAAAAGTCTACCATTTCCAGGCATTTTCAAAAGATATATATCAGAGGGAATAAACGAATAACACTATCAGACAGGTAAAATAATGATAATTATCACAAGGCAAATATATAGCTGGCAGAAAATGTTGGAGACGGCGTGCTTGTGGAGCATTCATCGACATTCATTTAAATAAACAAGGTGTATCATGGCGTTTAAAACAACAAATTACACAAAAGTACAAGACGCTGTAATTACCCTGTTTCGGTGGAGATAAGATAATGCTCAAGGGAGGTGGCCGACAAGGAACGAAGGCAGAAAAAGAGTTATTACGCCACTTGAAAGGGAATCTTGGAAAATAAATTCAAACGCACTAATAGGGAAGGTGCTTTCGTGGTACTGATTGCAAACTCCTAACAACAGTAATTAGGGATTCAACCGGGCACACGGAGGAACTCTAGTTGAGAACTTTTTAAATCTTTTTTTAATTTTCAAAACATATTTTCTGAGTAAAATCAATGCCTATAGGTGTAATTTTACATTATAGAGCGATTAGTTAGTTTTTATTTTTACATTTTAGTGCGATTTACTAACGATAAGTTGATCTACATATTAAATGAACGAACACATAATTTTAAGTCATAATATCAACTTATATGATAACAAATTTGTACACCACTTTTTTAATCAAAATTATCAACATGTTTCAAATAATTATTGTTGAGTAAAGGTAAATTCAAAGGTGCGTTTATAAGTGCAATTTCTTTTATGTTCTGTTTCTTGGCCGTGTGTGGCGCTACTGTTCCTTCCGGTTGACTGTCAAATAATGTGGAGTGTATTTTGGTTTAATAAAAGTAATCCTTTATTTTGAGTGAATTCTGACTCGACTTTATTGAAATATTGCCCGATCCCAATAATTATCAAAAGGTTTCATTAAATAGTACATGTATTTATATGGATGTGCATGTATGTGTATGTTTATATATATATATATATATATATATATATATATATATATATATATTTTTTTTTTTATATTCCTCTAATAAATTTAAATACTTTTTTTTCTCTTCTAAATAACCAATGTACAATAACTATTAAAATTTGAAAAAAAAATACATATAAAACTTTCTATTACAACACATAAATACTTGTCATACATAAACATAAATAAACACGTAAACACCTCAGCACAGGTTCTCCTAGTGAGGTGTTCACGAAACATACAACAATACCTATCCACAGTTTCACCTTCACAAACCTACCTTACACCCAACATAATAAAATTACAATATATATTATATAAAAATGCTTTTCAAAATTGATCTATAGGTAAATACTGTAATGCATAGAAATAAATAAATAATAATAATAATAATGATAATTTTTTTTAAACTCTTATATTGATGGAGAAACAATTGGTTTTGAAACATTTTGATAATTTTGATTAAATACGTGGTGGACACAAAGTAATATGTTTTCATATAATTAAAAATGACGCCACAAAGTAACTTTCTGAATGTGGAAGAAGGAACATAATATTTACCACTAGAATTCGTTACTACGAAGACCATGTATTTTTAATTTTTGCAGTTCCAATAACTGCAAAAGTTCATTAAAGTTATAATTTAAATACATTATAAATTAATGTTCTTGGAAATGCAATTATTTTAGAAGTGAGTTTATGGATTCATGAATAGATTGGGAAGTTCATAAGGATAGATATAAATTGCGGCCGAATGTCGTATTGCTCGATGATATATTGCTAATTGCTTTTAATTTAGGTTTGCATTACCTACAGTCGGAAAATGTTTACACAACTTGAACCCATTATTTTACATTTACAATATTTGCAACTTTCTAGTGTACAGTTGACGTGGGTAGTCGATTGTTCAATACAACACTATATTCTCATCTCCCACTTAACTAAATAAAACTTTTAAAGATAAATTTATTTAATTAAATATACAAAACATTAGAAAAAATAACTCGTGCAGAGACGACTTCCGCAACGGTTAAGGTGAAGCACTTCTGAGTAACGCAAAATGGTGTGATTTCGGTTTGAAAAATAGATCGTTTAGGAATATTTTAAATGCTTTAATTAAATACTGCTAGAACACATATTCGTTATCCATAATTTTTTTATTATTCTTTTTATAAGGCCAGAACAAATAAAGCATCAGGCCAATAAAAACTGCCGTAAAGATCAAAATCTCTTACTTTCTACCCTTTTTCGGTTGTGGTTTTATTGTATAATGTGGAAAATTAAATTCTTCAGAAATTTATCGAAAAAAAAATTGTGCCTGAACTGCTCAAAATAAAACAAAAAAACACGCTTTTTGCGATGTTTTTTTAGCGAGATTGTTTAAATTTAGATTATAAGCGTTATCTTCTTTTTCAATGATTTATACATTCAATGATTTCAATGATATGTACATTGATGATAATAACCTTCAAAATTTATAAAAAAATGTTTTTTTTTTGCTCAGCTTTTATTATTCTTTTTTTTTAACATTCAAATTCTAAAATAAATTATTTTGCTAAATAATCATATTGTTCATTATCTCCACAGGTAGGGTCATACGTTTTTTATTTACAAATTTTTATTTATTTTATTTAAGCGAAATCAACGATCAACAATAAGGTTGGTTTATGGTTGTGCTCTGTACTTAACTAAGAAACCATTTAAAAATTTTCTCATTAAACAAAAACCTTGTTTATTTATTTATTTATTTATTTATAAATAAACGCCCCTTTTCGGGGCTTTTACATATATAGCATAGAAAAAACATTTTATTGTACATAACTGAACTGCCTCAATAACAATATTTTAAATTTACTCAAAGATAAATTGAAGATGTCCACTGACTTGGTATAATTGTTTCCCTCCATTAGTATTCTGGGCAAAGAGGAATACATATGATAGTTAGTCCCAGAATTTCTGCACTGAAATAAATCCTGACTTCTAGTATTACGAAGTGGAATTCGGAAGCTTATCAATTCAAGTAATACCGGACTATCAACTAAATCATTTAGAATTTTATATAAAAATACCAAGTCAGTGAAAATTCTTCTGTCTGACAATTTAAGTATATTCATATCGTTTAAAAGTGTGTTGTAGTTTAACATATTTGCTGAAATACCCATTTTAAAATTTAGAAAACGTAAGAATTTGTTTTGTATTCTTTCAACAGCTTGTTCTTAACAAAACAATATATTTAACGAACTAACAATTATTACATTTATATAATTATATATACATATTTTGACACAACACAATACGGGCATGTGCCTAGTAAGGTAGTAGAAAAACTTGAAAAAAGTGTATACAAGTTATTTTTTTAAAAAAGAAGAAAAAACATCTATCGCTTTTCTACATTAGGAATTTTATTGTAAGCGGCCTGATCCCAAATTTTACACGACGTGATGCGTCGCCTTAAACGTCTATTACGCTTGTTAGTTATTACTATCGTCCGATCTTTAAGTAGTCTCAATTCTTCGACAACGAGAGTTATTTATTTTATTTAATGCACTTTCTTTTCTTTTTTAATCAAGGTTGTTATCAATCAAGGTCGTTATACGGTTATTTGCGTTAACTTCAGTTTATTGGCGATTTGTCTATTGAATGGAAGGTCGTTCTAATAATGTACCAGTATATCGAAAGCCCTCTCACCAAATTTGGCAGCATTCCTAAGCGAGGGTTCAACCAGTAAACAGCAATCTACAACTAATAGTAGGTAATTAATTGTGGCGTTATTAAGTTGCATCAAAATAATCTAACGTATGGCTAGGCAAATAGTTTCCAATGGTGGTAAAAGAACGTGAACAATGGCATGTACTTCAACAACAAAGTAATAATGCGAGTGAGGTATATAAGAATACCATAAAATGTTAAGTTGTTGGTAAACTTACCACATTTGAGGAGGCAGGTACAGCATAAAAGCTTACAAAATCAACATGATTCAACAAGGCCAGCGGATAAGCAAGAATATCTCAGGCAACGTAATAACATGCGGGTTATACATTTGCGTTTATACACCTATGTCAACATCAAAGACTCACAAAGTTAGCAGTAGGAAGTCGAGGAAATACAGTGTATTACCTACAAATTCTGTTGACATAATACTTTACATAAAGACAAGCTCAATGGTGAGGTAAACAAATAGGCACATTGTATTTCGGCGATTATATTATTCCATAATTATCTAAGTACTACGATTTAGTCTGTGGCAGACGATATTGATGTGTCCCTTAGACCTTGTTCAGAAGGGGCGAATTCGCCGCGAATCGTTTCGCACGTATACATACGCACGTTCGCGAGGTACTGGGAGCCAATACATTGCGTCCATGGGCGTAACCAGGTTTTGATTTAGGGTGGGGCAAAAAATTAAAATCTAGAGTAGGTACTGAAAGAAGTAGGATTCTACAACATATTCATGCTTTAGGTTCTGTGAATACAAAAAATATGAACGGAAGAAGACAAAACCATCCTATGTTGTTCTGTTAATTTGAAAACGCCTTCCAAATTGAAACTTTCGATTTGGGAGGCGGGAATGGGTACCGCCGCCCCGCGAACCTTTATTAGATAACCAACACCTCTGCCATAGGTCACCCCAAGTGGTTCGCTACGTTTGGTGATTTAGCAGGGGAGCCCGGCTTCACGGGGAGAGGTTTGTCTAGGTCTTGGAGGCGGATGACCAGGACACACTGAACCCCAGATTCCTACCCTCCCCTTAAACCCTTTTCCTTCACAGAACTCCCCTTCCCTTCCTTTCCTTAAAAAACCCTCCACACAGCATCCCCAAAGATGACATAGGCCCTGAGGAAAAATAATTTCTTCAGGGCCTCCTGTGTGGAGCTCATGTAAAAAAAAAGCCTCGGTCGACAATCTAAAATAAGTCAGGTACGCCTCATACGTCGTACATATATCTGGTAATGTTATATTATCGTGAAAACAAGCTTATGGGTCCGAGTGGTCAAAATGCGCGTGTAAATCGCGAGTAGTACGCCAGACTCTCGCGTCGATCGCGCGTCATGCGCGCAAGTCGAAATACTACGTTCATGGTTGCGCCCAGTTTACGCGCGAACTGCAGAGCGAATGCACGTAGGTAATAATAAAATCGGATATCTTATTTATCCGTGACGCTATCTAGGTTACAAACCAATTCTTAGAATGATTGTTTCCAATAAAAAGGGTAGTTGCTTATAATATGGACAAAATTAGATGAAGATAATATTGTTGATTCTAAAATTTGAAATATAGGTTTGAATAATATGACGGTTTGACAGAAGGTGGTAATGGTGAAATTGGTAAACGCACTTCCCGGATAGACGAGAGGTTCTGGATTCGAGGTTGCGACCATTATCTTTTTCTGTGTATTGTTCTCTTTCATACTTTCGTTTAGATTATTATTGTTATCTTCTTCTTCAATGATATATATAATTGATGGGAATAAATTTCAAAAGATATAAAAAGAGAGTTTTTCTTATAAAAACAAGTTTAACGGGACTTCCACTATAATTATGTAACATTTAAATGAAAAAAAAAATATTTATATATATATATATATATATAAAACATAATTCTATATTTTTATCAATATTACCACGTTAAAAAACAAACTTGAAGTCTGTTCAAATTCTGAAATCAAGTTGGTTTAAAAAAACAAATTATTTCTGAAGTAGCATTGTAATAATGCTGATAAAGCGAAACTTCATGCTAATAATGAGCTAAGTTTCAAGATTCCGCGGATTCTTAAGGATTGGGTTTTTCCAAGGCCGTATTTTTTAATCTACAATGCTCTTAACGTCTACCCAGAGGAATATTATTATAATTTATAACTGTTCTTTGTTCTTTTACTTTGTTTTTCAAAATAAAGCTATTAACCATTAATTTGAGAGCCTAGCTAGGTAGGTACCTTGTTATTAAGCACGCATTTATGTAGCTGTTGAAATAATATTATACATTATTATAATACTTCGGTTCGCGTACGTTTATAATCAGTAGCACTTTATCTTGTTACAAAGTTAATCCAGCATCTTAGTTCGTTGCTTATATTATGTAAATACAACAAGATCACAATGACAGTAATTTTACACCAGAGCGTAGAGACGGCGTAGCTTTTACCCGCGGCTTCGCTCGCATGGTATTAGGAGGAAATTATGTAGCGCTTGCACTTATCAATTATACCCCTCCCCCTCCTTCTCCCCCTCCCTCTCCCCCTCCCTCTTCCCCTCCCTCCCGTCTCCCCCTCCCCCCGCTCGCATTCCAATCATTAATTCCAGGTACATTCAGTTTTCAAACAGTTGGCGTGCCTCCTAAATTTCATAATGCCAGAGCTCAAAGAAAATTATCCAATTTGGTGCAGTCGTTCGGAGGTTATGCGCGTACAAACATTTGGGAGATTAATTTTTATTTATTTAAATATATCAACGATTTGTTTTCTGACGTTAGCAAACACTGTCTTTTGTTAGCGAGAAAACGTATAATAATTATAATATATTAATATTTATAATTTCATAACGCCAGAGCTTACCATTATACATGGCCTTTATTACTCGCATATTATGTAGCTTTCTATTAGTGTAAGAATTTTTAAAATCGGTTTGTTGGTTTATGCGTTAAAGCGTAACAAACAAACACACGCTGTTTCGCATTTATAACATTAGTATAAATTAAGAAAGCCGGTGGATAACATAAAATACAAATATTATTAAAACCATGGATAAGTTATCGCGTTCTGTTAATAAGGTAAAATGCACAAGGGGTGAAGAACCACTTTATTCATTTTATAAATTGATCGTTTTAATCGTAATTACACAACCATTATCTGCATGCAAACGATTAAAGTTCATAATGCAAACATTTTCCATGCTTTGTCATTGAATATAATAACGATAAAATTAAGCACTATGATTTATTGAGGAGAAACATGACAGTAAACAAGAAACCAATGTGGTAGATGCTCTCAGTATCGCCCGGCGAAAAACCACCATAAACAAACGAAACATTGCTTGAAATAGTTTTAGCAGCGTTGGTAATCAGATCTGAATGGCCAGGAACTTCATCTCTTCCATCTCTGTCCCTTCCCTACACACGTTAGATTCACAATACACCGTAATTGGGGATACCATAGTTCCACTGGCTCCGAGAAAGATTCCTCCATTCACCCTTCACCCCAGAAGATAGGTGGAAGCTTGAGTGGCAATCGGCAAAGGTGAAAAATGCCCATCTCGTACAAGACCCCACTGAGAGACAGCCTAGGTTCTAATTGCCTCGCAAACTGTGGTCCGCCATCAATAGGATGAGGTGCTCCCGTAGCCGTTGTGTCCATATGATGGGGCCTTAAAGAGTCGGAGATGTGTGAATGCGGTGAGGTGCAGACCACCGAACATGTGGTCAACGAATGCCCGCTCCATTCATTCCCCGGCGGGATTGATGAGGTCCACAGGGCAACACCTGAGGTCCTAGACTGGCTCGCAGACCTAGATGCCCCCCTCTGACTCCCCCACCATACGAAAGAAGAACTGGCTTCGAGTAATTGGGAGAATGTTGTGAGATTATCAATTCCTAACAGTTTCGGTATGATTTTAGGCTTTCACGGCCAAAAGTATTTTTGTTATTTGTTTTTGGGGTGTTATGCCGTGTTGCGCTACCTCCTTCTTTAGCCAACGTTTCGGACAGCGTTACAGTGTCCGAAACGTTGGCTAAAGAAGGAGGTAGCGCAACACGGCATAACACCCCAAAAATAAATAACAAAAATTGTAACAGTTTGTTAGTTTATTAGTTAATCTTCTCGGGGCAACTGAAAGGGTGGCGAAGAAACGGAAGTTGAAATATAAGGCTGTGATAAAATCTACCCCAAAGCGTCGCTCCCTTGGCAAGCAGGGTTCACAAAGGACATATCGTCCTAATTCCCAAGATTAATCACATCACTTGACGTCTCGGAATTTCGGGACATGTTCATAAATTGCATCAGTTTGTTATTAAAGTATTTCCTAATCCACAATTGAGACACCACGGCTTAGACGTGTCTCAATTGGGTTATTTTATTTTCTTTAATAAGAATCATACATATGACTTTCAGTAGTTGTCTGTGATAGTCCTGCGTGAAATCTGGTTCAATGAACTCAAATATAATTCGAAATCAAGTGTCATTTTCAAATTGGAAATGATAGTGGGAAGAATAGCGGTAAGGTAGGTATTTTAACTAATTAATACCTAACTAATTAATTAATCATGACGTCGTTTCCCCGCAGGGGTAGGCAGAGAGGACGGACCGCCAAATAACTCGGTCTTTTCATACACTCCTTGCCTCATTGACATTCATAAATCGTCTAATACATTTCAATTTGGGAGGCGGGAATGGGTACCGCCGCCCCGGGAACTTTTATTGGTTAACAAACACCTCTGCCATAGATCACCCCAAGTGGTTCGCTACGTTTGGTGATTTAGCAGGGGTGCCCGGGTTCATGGGGTGAGGCTTGTCTAGGTCTTGGAGGCGGATGACCAGGACACACTGAACCCCAGATTCCTACCCACCCCTTAAACCCTTTTCCTACCCAGAATTCTCCTCCACTTCCTTTCCTAAAAAAAACCCGCCACACAGCATCCCCAAAGATGACATAGGCACTGAGGGAGATTAATTTCCTCAGGGCCTCTTGTGTGGAGCTCATGTAAAAAAAATACTCTTTTATTATTCTGACTCCTGACATGGCCCGACTCAAGTATCTGATTCACTTGATCGTACCATGTCCTCCTCGGGCGTCCTCGACTTCTACCATCACATTTGCGTCATACGTTCTCTTACCTACCTACCTACCAACATAACAATATTTTAACAGAAAATGAGTTATTTGTCATCTTCAAAACTGGAATTACAATATTCCGTTGTTTGCCTAGTAATAAATAATATTGTATAATACATGGCAATTAAGTGATATTACACTTGAAAGCGTTTTGCTTTATAAGCTTAACTTAAGTGAACGTGCGTTATATGTACGTGAAGTAAGATAATCTATTCGGGGTTCCCTCTTCTTCTTGCTCAAAATTACACACACACGCCGAAGTTTGTTTAATGTTAGTAAGTTGCGTAATTAATGTAAATATTAACAAATTCGTGCTACATATATTAGATTTTAAGCTAAATTAATATTGTAAACTTTAAGGAGGTGGTTAAAAATAATTAAAGACCAAGTAAATGAGGCGTTAATGGTAATACGCAAGATAATCTGAAGTAAAACTACGGAATAATTAACCTCTCGGGTCTCGGCCATATTTTGTCAGAGGATCAAAATATTTCTGCTTCGCAATAATCCAAATAAATGGAATATTTCTGAAAGTATTCGAAAAATTAAAACTGTTTTTGAAAAGTGATAAAACACGCTTTCAAACTTGTTAAATTTAGCATGCAAACATAAAAAAAGTTTTAAAAATGGTTCTCCTTACGCTTTTCTTTACTAAAATTACTGATAACGAAAACAAGTAAAAAAAACATATTTTATTACACAAATGTATTAAAAACGTTATTGTCACCTCTTTATTATAACTTTATTGTTTATCTTTCGATGTTAAAATAATTATTAAAAAAATTCCTAAAGTTTCTCAAATTTTTTTTCAAATTGTGATCCGAAACTTTGGTTTCATAAAGATGTACCATTTACTTATTTTGTGTTTAATTTCCAGATTTGAATATAAAGCGTGGTGTTTTCGCTTTCTTCCACGGTTTAGATCATATTTCTCGCTATGATAGTAAGGGAGACACAACGGTTGCTATGAGAACTAAGTGAGTTTTTACGAAAAGCGAATAAATAAGCCTGACAAAGTTATCTTTGATGCCAATGCCAAGAAAATATATTACATAGTTTAGCAGCCTTGTCGCTATGGTTACTAAAAACGTATCTACGAAAGTATTTTCGAGCCTTCAATAATTATGTTAAGGATATAACACATCGGCTTATCTGATAACTTTAAAAATTTGAATGCATTTTGAACGGAATCTAAAATGTACAAAGCGAAGAATTTTTTTAGAATCAGGAAGTCGACGTGTATTTATTATAGTCGACTAATTACAAACTAGTTACAAATAAAAAGCACTAACAACGTAGTATGTATTTTCCCTACACGATAAAATAACCCAAATAAGAAGGAACATTCCATGCAAATAAGCAATTTACTTATTTCAATAGAGAATAGATTTGAAGTTACGATAAAAATATGGCATAGCTATTGAGTTCGAGCTGAAAATTTCTACCCTAAAAGATTACACTCCTCGTTTACGCGAAAGAGTGCTGTTAGCGTCAACGGGCGTGCTGATGCTATCGGCAGGGTTGGAGAAAGCTCCCACATATTTAATACAATTAGCTGCTGTATCTGCCCCAAATAATAACTAGCTCAGGATTCGGTGCAAGCAGGATCTCGTAACCTCAAGGCTAGTGCTTGTGGTTCGGAACTTCACGCTTCTCCATTCTCCCAGGGCCTCTCTCGTCAAGCAAAACACGGTAGGTTATCACATAAACAGTTTATTCAATTCTAGGAGACACAATAATACATAAAAGGAACGATCCTAGCTGAAAGTTAGTTTGAATGTCCGTCTCTACTCTCTATCACGCGTGGCTAGGGTTAATACATTTAATTGCACACAAAGGGTAACATGGTAATTGACTCACGTTTGGTTTATGGGCCAACAGCGGCTTCACGCGCTTGATTCTCTCGGTCTACGCAGCGTCCATCGGGGACCGGAAGCGCACAAACGGCGAAACTGAACTGGTGTCGCCCATGTTCGTGCGGAACGTGGGCCCTGTAAGCTCGCTTGCTGAAGACTGCCGGCTGCCGCTCGAGAGTTCGGTCTAGCGGCGGCTCGGTTTGTCGCTCGCGGGAGGGGGTAATGCGCGCGCCTCTATATTGGCGCCTTATTCTCCAGTCCGTGGAGAAGTCTATTCTCGAATTTGTAACGTAACACTTCCCCCCTCGCCGCAATAAAAGCGACGTGGTAATGGAGCTGTAGGACTAATAAATCCTCTTACCTTTTCAGCACTTGTGCCAAAAACATTTAAGAGAAACGAGGAGAGAGAGAGAGAGAGAGATTCCTAGCTGGAGAATAGTTATGAACAGAACACAAAAGAGATGATACATGGTGTAACAAGGAATTGTCAATAAATGTATATAAAGGCAGTGGCATACATAAATACAGTTGCAAAGAACAAGGATCTGTTGAAGAAAGGTACAAGGGTTATGCAGTGATAGAAAAAAAAAACTCTAAAATTGTATCATTGGTCTGTGAGCTAATGTTTGCGAACGTGGTTTGCGTAGGATGTCTGGGGTGGTTGAACGTTTCACTGAAGTTACAAGGTTACTTTGTCACAGTAACCTGGCCCATTTGAGATTACACTCAAGGGACACTAGGGCCTTTAAGAAATTACGAGGAAGAGAACACATGATGAGGCTTCTAGGTGGTGTGGAGAGTTCTACCTGTCACAGAGGTCGAAAGGGTAACTGCTTCCGGATCCTGTGGGTGAGCCAGTACGAAACCATTGAAGTACTGGAGAGTGGAATCGTAATTGGTGGTTGGTACACTGGTTTTTGTATGTAGTGGGATTGTTTTGTGAACAATCGTTGGTATTGTTATTTGCGCAAGGGCACAGGAGCATCAGCACAATGGCAGTAGGGCATTTGCATTATGCAGCAGGAACATTTGTATTATGCAGCAGGAATATTTGCATAATGGCAGCAGAGCATTTGCACAAGGGCAACAGGAACATTTGTATTATGCAGCAGGAATATTTGCATAATGGCAGCAGAGCATTTGCACAAGGGCAACAGGAACAGGAACCAACCTAGAGCTGGCGTGCTCGGGTTTGTTTTGAGTGTCGGTTCTTTGTGGTGATACAATTCGCAACTACACGCACGACTCACACTAGGTTATGTTAGATGCGGTCGGGTGCTTTTGGTACGCAGGGATTGAAGGCAAGGGACCTCCGTGACGGTAGCGAGGGCAGCATGAAGAGGCGCAGATGTAGATAGGGTGCAGAGCTGCTGGTTTTTTTTTAAAATCCGGCAAAAATTATTATTAGGACAAAATTCTTGAAGTTTACCTGCCTAGTAGACCAATGATGAAAAAAGTTTGGAGAGAAACAAGTGTGCATGTTGAGAAAAAGTTGGATTTGTTTGGCGTGTAGAGAGAGAGACGGAGAGAGAGCTAACTAAATGTGGCTAATTCCTAATACATGTTACAAAGGTACGTATTCAAGGACAGGTTCTGTGTAACCCCTTTTGGTTTTTTTTTTTTACCAAATACATTTCCAAGAATACGTGGTTGAGGGATTGTACGTATAACAAAATTCCCCATTCGAAAGAAGTTGGTCTTCCATGACCTATGCTCACGTCTATACGGTAGCATTTTTTCTACTTTCGAAAAACAAAACATTGCGTACAAGATTAGTTATAACAAAGTGGGAAAGGAGTAGGAAGTTGAAAGGATCCGCGTATGAAGATTGTCCCATTTGACAAACGAAACGCCAAGTGCGTAACGCATATATCCCCATTCACGGATAATTTCGAGGAAGGGGGAGGGTGATAATTGGGAACATTTGAACGAAGAAAACTGCTGGGGACTCGGCTATTTCCGAAATTCGACCTCTGGGTGGAGGTGAAACAAGGTCTACAGCAGTCATCCTGGCACATTACAATAATGACAACTGGGAAAGGAGTAGGAAGTTGAAAGGATCCGCGTATGAAGATTGTCCCATTTGACAAACGAAACGCCAAGTGCGTAACGCATATATCCCCATTCACGGATAATTTCGAGGAAGGGGAGGGGTGATAATTGGGAACATTTGAACGAAGAAAACTGCTGGGGACTCGGCTATTTCCGAAATTCGACCTCTGGGTGGAGGTGAAACAAGGTCTACAGCAGTCATCCTGGCACATTACAATAATGTTTGGTAGTGTTGGACAAAAGAATACACTGACATAAAAGTCTAATCCTCTACGTGTATTGGGCAGAAGATTAGGGGTCGTTTTATTCTCCTACTTGTTTGCGAGAAATGACAGACCCTTGCTCAAATCTCACAAACCTGGGGATTTTCTTTGTTCGTCTCCCAGACAACGAGTTAGGTATTTTTGTGTCCATCAACTTAACTCCCACGACACGATGCCCCATAATCATGAGTGAAGCGTATGATTAGTCCTTTTGAGATAGTAGATAGTTCCTGGGTTCTTGTGACAGGAAGTCCACGGGCATATTAATGATTACAAAAAAGGGGTGTGGACTACATTGAGTAGTTCACACATAAAGGTTTGATATTATTTCGTTCGCACGATTCATGGTGAGTATTGTAACGTCTTCACGTATAGCGTACAAGATTGCAAAATCAAAGGATTTGCAAGTAAGTTTTATAACGTCTTCACGGATAACAATGAACGAATTACAACTGGGTTGCCCAGTATTGAAGGGAGGTGCAAAAGACTAGGTATTTATGACATTTCTGACAAAAACCCACAGAGTAATTATAACGGGCTCCCCGTATCGCATTTAGTAGATATTCTGAGATTCCCATCTATGACGGCAGATTTTATAAGGTTCCCACCTATGATGGCAACAAAGGTTAACGTTCATATAAAGGTACCTATTCAATACAGACGGCGAGACATACTGATGTACTTAGTACAACAATACCGTAGCATAATAAATCCATATTAGCGTACGTTAAAGACTTGCACAAAGGCAAAAACATATTTGAAGATCTGGCCAAGATTTTATACTTCAACAATTAAGGGACGAAAAATTCTGGCGTGCTGATGGAATGTGAATTTCATCTAAGCTTACCGCAAAAGAGATCCTTTGTGGTACAACCCTTTTGGTTACGCACAGAGTATCGTATCGTGATGGTACAACTTTTGTTGTACTTACACGTACGATGGTAGCAACAATACAAGACATGCGCTTATCGTTGTTTGACAAGGCAAATTATTTACATTGGTCCGATTTGAGTGTTTAAGACCTTCTAGGTTTTACTTACTTAAACAGACTGCGATGGACACACCTTGGTGTTATGAAAATTATAATAATGGGATGGGTTGTTCACAGGGTGGTTCACTTGGAGACCTGGCTTCTTGTTGTGACCTCGTACTTTGCACGTGATAAGTCACAACAAGGCAACCCCAAAATTTCAGTTTGAGCAGTTGAGACCCAGGGTGACTCAATGTTGCTGAAATGTTGTAAAAAAAAAATTTATCGTTAATGAAGAGGCACGTTGAAAGTTGTCCCTTTTATAACGATACTTTCCAGACTCCACATTCAGTTCTGGGGAGAGCTAGAGCAATTAGGGTTATTTATTGAGCGCCATTCTATTTTCTTAAAAAACAGAAAAAAAACTTAGAACGGGTAGCAAACATCTGATACCGCCGTGGGTTTACACAGGTTTGCTTACCTAATTTAACTACATATGACATAAGGGTTAGATGCACTTTGGCGAGGACCCGATATTTAATGTACAAAAAAGATTTTCTAACATTTAGAAAGGGGTGACGAGGTATGACATGATGATGTGAAAATGTGATGCTGCTGGTTGTGACGATGCACAAAACCTTGGGCACGTAGTCTCTGACTACTTGCAGTAAGCCACAGGGAATTCCTTTCTCCGAAGTGATCAATTTCAGGTAGAGGTGTGCATGCTTAGAAAAAAAACGATGTTTCCAAGGTTTGACACCTGGGGCAGCAATTAGAGGCGAATGACTGATGATGACGAGATATTTATACAAACAAAAATAAAATAAAATGAAACGAAACCACAAGGGAGAATTATATTTCTTCCATGACTTTGGCTACAGTTGACAACACTGTGCCAGAGCTAGAAAGGTTTTTTAAAAAAAAAAACATTTCCTTTCGTTGTGCTCCGGTTTTATGCCGGACGAAAGGCTTGGGCGAAAGTTTTCTTTGGGGAATCTTTCGTTTTTACAAAACGGGGTGCCAATTTGGCAGAGAAGTACAGCGCACCTTGCGACAGAGTGTTGTTTCTTCTCTAGACGTTCTTCCTTGAACGTGACGTGCTTCCTGATGTACTTTTTGTTGTAGAAAGAAGCATATTGAATAAGGCATTTTTTGGATTTATTCCTGGGAGAAATCTTTCTACTTCTCAGGGCCTGTAGTAGTTCTTCCTTTTTTGACGTAGAAATGTGGGGGATTATACCCAGCGTGACTTGAGGGACTTCCATAGTGTATAGGGTCGTGTCAGGGTGACCTTACGTTGGGAGAAAAACGAGAACTCGACTCTTTATCCGTAATTGGAAAGAAATTTTTGCCAGGGATTGACCACTGGGGACGTATATATTTTTTTTTTTTTTACAAAATGCTTCTGCGAAAAAACGCGTATTTGTAAGTGTTTGGGTTATTTGAAAATTTGGGCAGAGGTTTGCCTCTGGCCACGTGCTTTTTAGGAAAAATCCAAGCGTTTTGGGAAAAAAAAATATTTCGAAAATTTAAAAAAAAAATCGAAAAAAGGAAAAAATCGGAAAAATTTTCAGAGTCCGAAACTGGAGAAAATTTGGGCAGCGATTTTCCTCTGGCACTGCGTTTTTAAGAAAAACTCCAAGCGTTTTGGAAAAAAAATATTTCGAAAATTAAAAAAATCGAAAAAAGGAAAAATCGAAAAAATTTTCAGAGTCCGGAAACTGGAGAAAATTTGGGCAGCGATTTTCCTCTGGCAATGCGTTTTTAAGAAAAACTCCAAGCGTTTTGGAAAAAAAATATTTCGAAAATTAAAAAATCGAAAAAAGGAAAAATCGAAAAAATTTTCAGAGTCCGAAAACTGGAGAAAATTTGGGCAGCGATTTTCCTCTGGCAATGCGTTTTTAAGAAAAACTCCAAGCGTTTTGGAAAAAAAAATATTTCGAAAATTAAAAAAATCGAAAAAAGGAAAAATCGAAAAAATTTTCAGAGTCCGAAAACTGGAGAAAATTTGGGCAGCGATTTTCCTCTGGCACTGCGTTTTTTAAGAAAAACTCCAAGCGTTTTGGAAAAAAAAATATTTCGAAAATTAAAAAAATCGAAAAAAGGAAAAATCGAAAAAATTTTCCGAGTCCGAAAACTGGAGAAAATTTGGGCAGCGATTTTCCTCTGGCAATGCGTTTTTAAGAAAAACTCCAAGCGTTTTGGAAAAAAAAATATTTCGAAAATTAAAAAAATCGAAAAAAGGAAAAATCGAAAAAATTTTCAGAGTCCGAAAACTGGAGAAAATTTGGGCAGCGATTTTCCTCTGGCAATGCGTTTTTAAGAAAAACTCCAAGCGTTTTGGAAAAAAAATATTTCGAAAATTAAAAAATCGAAAAAAGGAAAAATCGAAAAAAATTTTCACAAGTTTTCGTGGAAGTAATTTGTTTGAGAATTCAACAATATCTTGGGGGCATGGTTTCATTACGCGGCTTCCTATAGCCTGGCTTTAAACAGCACCAATTTTTGGTATTTACCCGCGAATTTAGTATTTTTTGCATTATTCGAATGTGATTTGGCATGGCATGGCATGATCCGGTTTCATCAGACGACAGAGTCAAAAATACTTAATTGTCAAATGACAGAAAGAATTTAAATCCACTTGTTCCCTAGGTGTCAGCAAGTGTCCGTTTAAGAAACGTACCAGCGAGCTGCAATATAGTATATTATTAAAAATATTTAGCACTTTCGAGACCAAGCGGATGATTGTTTATCATGTACATGATTTTAATTGTTGAATAAATTCTTCTTTAATTTGTGTTTATTTCCACTATTCACTTGTATTGAAAATAGCAATTTTAATCGGCCGACACTTTGTAATCACTGTATTATTCGCAGCGACAACTTCCTAGGTTGGGCACCTTGCGTTGGAATACCGGTAATATTTTGTCGAGTGACGAGTCACAAATGATAAAATCGCGCCCGTAATAATTTAAATTGTGATTCGAAATTACGTTCGCGCCGAGATTCCTGTTGGAAGTGCTAGACAATTGGGAATAAACAATACATCATAATAACATTTCAGAGTTTACAATTGTTGCTTGGGAACGAGGCCGTGGTGGAACAGAAAAAAATTTAAATGGCCCCACGTTTAGCGCCAGTGTTAGCGTCAACGGGCGTGCTGATGCTATCGGCAGGGTTGGAGAAAGCTCCCACATATTTAATACAATTAGCTGCTGTATCTGCCCCAAATAATAACTAGCTCAGGATTCGGTGCAAGCAGGATCTCGTAACCTCAAGGCTAGTGCTTGTGGTTCGGAACTTCACGCTTCTCCATTCTCCCAGGGCCTCTCTCGTCAAGCAAAACACGGTAGGTTATCACATAAACAGTTTATTCAATTCTAGGAGACACAATAATACATAAAAGGAACGATCCTAGCTGAAAGTTAGTTTGAATGTCCGTCTCTACTCTCTATCACGCGTGGCTAGGGTTAATACATTTAATTGCACACAAAGGGTAACATGGTAATTGACTCACGTTTGGTTTATGGGCCAACAGCGGCTTCACGCGCTTGATTCTCTCGGTCTACGCAGCGTCCATCGGGGACCGGAAGCGCACAAACGGCGAAACTGAACTGGTGTCGCCCATGTTCGTGCGGAACGTGGGCCCTGTAAGCTCGCTTGCTGAAGACTGCCGGCTGCCGCTCGAGAGTTCGGTCTAGCGGCGGCTCGGTTTGTCGCTCGCGGGAGGGGGTAATGCGCGCGCCTCTATATTGGCGCCTTATTCTCCAGTCCGTGGAGAAGTCTATTCTCGAATTTGTAACGTAACAGTGCCTATAAATTTGAATATCAATAATATAACTAAAATCAAATTAACATAATCGATTTTTATTCAGGCATAAGAAACCGTTTAACAACCAAGCAAAATGTAATTCCTGATAGTTTCCTAGTGTTCCTGAGAAAAGTTTTGTAGGAAAACAAATTACCATTAGAGAAATGTTATGATGACGTTCTGCACATGCAGGGGTAGTAAGTAGTCATGCAGCAAGACTAACGTGCCCTGTCACAACCGCTTCATGTGCATTAAATAATTATACAACATTACATGCGATATTATTTAGCCTGAGGCAACGGTACGGTGAAACCACAAAGGTGAATCAGAAAGGAGGTGGTCTAAATGTAAGATAAATATTAAATTTTTTATTCCGGGCCACAAGCAGTGGTTGCGCAATAATAATATTAATAATGTTTTATTCTAGGATGTGCAATTTAACGGAGGATATTGCAATCTCACACGTCCCACATAGTTATATATTTATACAATAAATTTTAATTTAATAAAAAACAAATAACTTTGTGTACACCACTATTTAATTAACAATATTAACATGTTTCGAAAACTATGTTTTCTTCGTCAGGATAATAAGTTAATAAAAAATAACAAAAGACAAACAAGTATAGACTAATTAGAACATAGACAAAATTTTAGAAAGGAGAGGTGATTAATTACTTAAAATATCATAAAAAAAAAACATTATATAAAATAAAATATAAAAATTATTTTAGAATGGGTAAAAAATTACATTAACACAATAAAAAATCTTTTAAAAAACAAAACAAGAAGTCTAAATAACAAAATAAATTATTATAAATATAAGTATTAATACGAAAATAAATTTAAAAGAGGGCTATTTTTAAAAAACGTTTGGTTACTTATAATATTTAATTTACTATTAATAACCAAACGTTTTTTAAAAATAGCCATCTTTTAAATTTATTTTCGTATTAATACTTATATTAATAATAATTTATTTTGTTATTTAGACTTCTTGTTTTTATTTTTTTTTTATTTTAAATACATAAACGGCTGTACTGCCTTTTATAAAAGTTTTGTTTTTTAAAAGATTTTTTATTATGTTAATGTAATTTTTTACCCATTCTAAAATAATTTTATTTTTTATTTTATTTTATATAATGGTTTTTTTTTTAATGATATTTTAAGTAATTAATCACCTCTCCTTTCTAATATTTTGTCTATGTTCTAATTAGTCTATACTTGTTTGTCTTTTGTTATTTTTTATTAACTTATTATCCTGACGAAGAAAACATAGTTTTCTTCATAGTTAATTAAATAGTGGTGTACACAAAGTTATTTGTTTTTCATTAAATTAATAATGACGCCACAAAGCGAATTTGCGAATTTTGAAGAAATAATAAATTTTAAGTAAAGTAACAAGTAGAATGGAGGATATTGCAATCCCACACGTCCCACACAGTTATACATATTTATACAATAAATTTTAAGTAAAGTAACAAGTAGAATAGAAAAAAAAATTATAATAATAATAAAGTTATATTCCAGGATGTGGGGAGGATAGTGCAATCCCACACGTCCCATATGATTGTACATATTTATATAATATATTTAAATGATTGTACATATTTATATAATAATTTTAAAAAATCGATTATGTAGGGCGTAGTCTTGAGTGAGCTCGGGCCCAGGAGCGGCGCTTGGTGCCGGAAGGCTGCGGTCACCACCGCGCTGTTGGAGGCCAATGCAAGGTAATCCATAGTAGTAGCGTACACAATAAGGAACTCCAGTCCAATTTTTTTAATTTTTTTAAATGAATAATGACCTTCTAACTTAAATAACTGCATATTTATTTTAATTTTTATAGTTAGTTTTAATAGTTAAAATAAATGTCAAAGTTTTAATTTTTCAAGATCCCCGAAAACCACCGAATCTAGTGTGACGTCATCATGACCAACCGAAGTATGAATTTTGTAAGCAACTGGAATCAGCTGATCATCGCCGGCCATTTTGAATTTCAGCATTGGAGCGTTTTATGGACGCGGTGACGTCACGCCTCACAAATTCAATAATACCAACTTGACAGAGTGTTAATGAACTGTTTTAAAATTGACTTTTTAATATTTTTTTAAAACTCTACGATAAATATTATTTAATACAACTTATATATTCAGAATCAGCGTTTATTGTTCTATATGAACACATTTTTTTATAGCCATAATACTTTTTCACTGGAGTTCCTTATTGCAAGAATCTTGCAAATGATCCGTTCAATTAGTGATTAGTATGAATAACCAGAGCAAAGACTTTTTTAAATTTAGACAGCATTCACAGATTACAAAAAAAAATTTTTTTCCCATCTCAGAATATAGAAAATTTACCCACTTTTATCATTAAAATCGGAAAATAAGGCTTGTGCAATGATGAAGGACTAAACTAGAAGAGGAACGAACCCGCGACGCTACCAACCGGTTGGTCGTGATTTTGAAAAACGCTTCTTGGTGAATTTCCCCTTGAAAAGGTCATGTAAAAATTCGCCAGCGGTGCTTTTTCCGTCTGTCCTGTCAAACTTTCGTTCTGAGTTTAGATTTTTTACTCGAAGATGTACCTACTACCTTTACCCACGTTTTGATGGGTCGATAATAATAATTCGGTACCGAAATACCTTGTCTTATTGAACTCGTTCAGAAGGGAATCATGTCTTAGAAGGGTAAGACTAATGGTAGACTTCCAGCTTTCTACGTGCTTTGAATACGATCTTAGAATTAATTCAATACCATTTTCATGTCACTTTAAAAAACGAGGAAAAATAAAAAAGGCATTAGGTTCAATATTTAGAAACATTAGTTATCGAAAGTGCCACATTGTTCTATTTTTAAAAGGACTTTGAAAACTGATCATAACATGATAAAAAATATTGTATTGCTTGGCCAAACCAGTTTTAAAATAGTGGTAATAAAATGCACAGATTAATTTAACGACATTCTTTGAAAGATACTCTCAGTATCTCCCTAGTGTACAACCCATTCGGAATTGAAACGTCGCTCGAAATGGTTTTAGCTGTGTTTGATGACCAGAATTGAAAAACTAAGTACTTACCCACCTTCTCCTTCCTTCCCCATTGCCTTCAGCCTCACAAAATACCCCAATTTGGGCTACCATAGTCTCACTGGCACCAGCCGGTTGGGAAAAGTTGGGACACTGGTGCGGTATTCACTTAAAAATACATAATTTTACATGAATAAAATCACATAATTATAAGTGAATACCACCGAATTTATTATTAAACAAAACATTCATAAAATCACTCAGACCCATAAGCTTGTTTTCACGATAATAATAAAACGAAATAAAAAATAAAATAAAAACATTACCAGAAAAATTTTTTTAAAGACAAATATTCCCGGGTTACGAATAATCCGACAATATTTGAAAATCTACTACTACTACCACAATAATCCGAAAATGTTGCTTGACTCGTGATGGAGGACTTAATCAGCCGAGGAATCGAACACGCGACGCCCGGGTGAGACCCAAACGCTATGCCCACTCAGCCACTGACCGGTCATAATGTATAACGTCATACGTATGACGTATGAGGCGTATCTGACTTTTTAATATAATTCAAATTAACTATTAGGCTTATCAAATCAATAATAATTCAAGCAAAACCTTCGAACTGTTTTCTTGTGGCGTTTGTCTTGCCTTCAACATTGAAACATTTTGTTTGTTTGCATGCGGAGAGTTTCAGTAGAAAAAAATAATAATATTGTTTGTAGCTAAATAATATTCTTAAGCTTTATTGTGAACATGTTCACAATAAAGAGACACACGCAGGTTGTTTATAATGTATTCTGTTTTGACGCTTTTACGAAAATATTTTGTTTGTGTTTCTAAATAATAAAAATATAAATAAAACAATAATGGGATCTAATAATGAATGGCATAACATGCAAAGATATGTCTAACGTACTTATGCTAACGAATCTACGGTGCACATAAATGAATATCTTTAAAAATGATTTAATTATAATAGATGCCGGTGGCGATTTACCCTCATCGTCAGAGTTAAATTGTTTGGACTTAGTGAGCGGTACCCGTATGTTTATAATATATAATTGAGAGTAAAGTTTGTATGGGCGCAGTTCTGTGCGGGTTGGCCCTTTGAATGCTTTTCAAGCGGCGCATCCCAACCACCCTCAGCCCATCAGCCTCCGCCACTCGCGAGCGCCGCGTCATAAACAACGTGCCGGAGAATCTAATTACCCTCCGGCGCTGAGGTTAAATTATTACGTATCAACGGTGCCACATCCGACCGAAACTGTAATACACACGTCCAGGGGGCGAGGGTGCTCTACATCCCCCACTGCCACCATGCGGCCAACTCACAGCCTCCTCACAACTACCTCGCCATATCAAAGCCTCGCTACCAGGCAACCAGAGGGGCAGAATTAAAGAGAGGGAATTACTCCGTCGCGTCTGTCATCTCCTCGCCTCTTAACGGACGACACATAATGTAATTTTTAATTCAGTCAGGTGTTGGTAGTGCGCGACGCCACGGAAGTCTCCCGTACTGTTAGCCTAAAACACTGCATTTCACTGTATGATGTTCACGGTTTTCAGGAATATTTCAGTAGAATACGTGGTTAATTAGGAATTCCGCGTTTACAGTTTCAAGGATGCAATTACTGACAACAAATGGAGGTTTTACGAAAGTCGAAAAAAGGTTCGTTAAAAAGTGCTTGTTAAAAAATGTGAAGTTTTATAGATGCCTTTTTTGAAAGTAAACAAACCATGATATTAATGATTCGGACGGACATTAAATCGCCTGTCAGAAAAATATTTAAAATTTTTTTTTTATTTATTAGTTTTATTTCAGTAAATTGTACATTTAAGTTTACAATTTCCTAATTAATTATAACGTATCATATTGCAAACTATATTTTTTCTTGTTTTATGTAGCTCCTACAATACATTTTGAACTTTCCAATTGGTGCGGCCTTTAAAGTTTCTGGTAGAGTGTTGTATAACTTCATTCCTTTGTATAGTAAACTGTTTTGCGTATTCGTTTTGTCCCTTTTTTTAGTCTGATTTCCTTGCAAGTCCTTGTGTTGTGTCTGTGAATGTCCTTGTTGTATATAATTTTGTTTGAGAAGTATTTTGGTAACATGTTGTTCACTATTTTATGGATAAATATCATCAACATGCAAGGTCAACAACAATGTAACACAACGTGCAGGGTCAACATCTGTTTCACGGTTAGCCAATTTAGTTCCTTTAACATTTTATTTACTTTTGAGAATCTATTTCGCCGAAGTATTATTCTCATTGCCCTGTTTTTGAGAATTTGAAACTTATTTTGTTCTCGTTCGTTACACAGGAAAACACAGGAAAGTTTTACAGGAAAAGGATAGTTGAGCAGTAGTTAAAGTGTGGAGCAATAATTGAATTAAAAATAGTGACTGCAGTTTTTCTAGAAAGTTTTTGCCGAATTCTTTCCAAAAAAGATACTTTTTCCAATTTTCTTTTGGGTATATTCAGCATGTTTGTTAAAATAATGAAGAAGGTATAAATAGTTTCATGAAACAAAGAACTATAAATTACAACAAAAATAAAAGCTTCGAATATTGCCTCGAAGCTGTCGGGTTCCAAGAATAAATGCCAGGAAAGTCTAAAAACACTGACATCGAATCTGATAAAAAACTAAACCAAAAAACATTAATTTGGGGTTAAAAGGCCGGAAACGAAAGGAAAAGCGGTAGGATTTTAATTACGCCAAGATTCCGGACACTATTTAATAGGTATTTATAGAACTTTAAAGTTATTCGCCTTCGCAAATCACCGCCTAAATATTTTACCCATGCCGACAGACATGAATAAACCACCTGCCCTTGTCTGGATGGATTTGAATAAATAAAACGTAAGATAGAAGGTAAACCCTCGGAACAAATCAGGGAAGGTAGGATAAGTAAACATAAAAAGAAATGCGAAAACAAATCGTTACTTAAAAAAAAGAACAATATGTGATACATTCAAAGAAAATTATTGCTAACATATATCGGGTAAACAGGCAAAACAATTACTTCGAAAGCGTATAAGGAACGTAAGAATACGAAAAATCAAACAGTTTTCACGGTAAAAAAAACATTATCAACATGCTGATGGGGTGGGTCGGCGATAAGAGCATTATTTCAGACAAAGAGTTCATTGTGCGAGAAATAACAATAAGATGGAAAACGTATTATCCTAAGGCGGACTAGGGCAGCGGCCGGTTCTGTGCACGCACAATACGGCCGGACAGGACTCCGGAGATCACAATATGTAGGTAGTAGCCAGCACCCAATAGGTAGATAGGTACTGGGTACCTCACAGGGAATTCCGGGATAAAGGGCCGTATGGAGTCAATCGTGTGGATGAGAGACAATACAATGAGTAGGACCGGAGGTCTATAATGATATCTATTTTGTGCACGTGAAATGTTGAGCGAGCGATTATAGTATTGTGTAGCTATTAACAGCAAGCTTTACAATATTGTTAGTCTTGCCCCATTACACGAATAATCGATACAAAACAATACAAAAGCAGGTATGTTTTTAGGTTTTCACGGCCAAAAAGTATTTTTGTTATTGTTTTTGGGGTGTTATGCCGTGTTTCGCTACCTCCTTCTTTAGCCAACGTTTCGGACAGCGTTACAGTGTCCATCATCAGGGCAGATGAGTGCTACTCTACTCATCTGCCCTGATGATGGACACTGTAACGCTGTCCGAAACGTTGGCTAAAGAAGGAGGTTAGCGAAACACGGCATAACACCCCAAAAACAATAACAAAAATACAAAAGCATTTCGTACTAGTGTTAAATTTAATCGAAAGCTTTAAGCAATAGAAATTGGATCAGCACAAAGAGAAAAAAAATATTGCCAGAAATGAAAATATAAAGTTATGGAAAACGATTACGTTCTAAGCTTGTTTGGTAAAGGTTAAAGGGTTAAGTATTTTGCTTACAACCGTTTTGTTGAGTATTTTAAAAGGTAAAGAATTCTTACTTCGCTAAAGCTTTGGCTATTGAATATTACAATGAGTTATTCAAAGGACGTTATCTTTCAATTCTACTGATTTAAGCATTAGCATCAATCACGTAACTAAGTTACATTCTAGGCAAAGATAAACTAAAACTTGCACAATAAGAATAATGATACTAGATATATGAATACTAATTTGCAAAATACATTATGTTAGTCAGGTAAATGAATCGGCCTGAAGACGTGTCCCAGAACAAACAGCTGAATGGAAGGTGAGAATAAGATTAATTTATTGTCGATGGTGAGATTAAATGATAACATTCCACGAGGTAGGACTGAAAATTTAAATCAGGATCAGTCATTTACATAATAATGCAAAATGAAGTGTCCATAAAGTTAACGGGATATATCCGCTTCAATTTTCGACGGAGCAGATACAAACGATTCGGCAGAATCCAGTTTCAATGTTCATGAAAAGGCCATTATATCGGGGAAAATTTGCATAGACCGTTTAATAATGTGAATTAGGTAATTCGTATTTTTACTTCAGTAAATAAAATGTTTTGAGATTTCAACACTAAACGTAAGAAAAGAGTCAATGGTACTATGGCATCTCTAATCTAAAAAATGTTTCGAGACTGAGGGAAGTCGAAAGAGGGACGTAGAAGAGGACGGCGTACGCACCTAGACATTGATGTTATCATTTACGAGCCGAACAAAGATGTTACAGATGTTTCATAAACTATTAATAATTGATATGTACCAGTTGTCAAACAGAAAATATCAATTTATAATTATATTGCAACAACAAACGATATCATTACACATTGTAAGTGGAATTTTCACAAAATTAAACATATAGTTTAAAATAATTTCAGAATAATTTAAATTCGTAGACACCAGGTAAGTTATTTATTTTATTAATTACTAGCTTTTCCCCGCGGCTTCGCTCGCATGATTTTAGGGGAAATTAATGTAGCACTTGTATTTATCAATTATTTCCCTCCCACCTACCCCCACCCCCTCCCACATTCCGTATATTCATTCCCGGTACATTCAGTTTTTAAACAGCTCGCGTGACACCTAAATTTCATAAAGCTAGATAGAGCTCAAAGAAAAAAAAAATCCAATTTGGTGCAGTCGTTCGGAATTTATGCGCTTACAAACATTTCGGAGATTTATTTTTATTTAAATATGTGGAAGTTTGTAAATATAATAAAAAAAGAACAATATTTATTATAGTCTTTATAATCATTACGAATTATATTTTAAATGTAGGAACTCTCATGACATTTATTCCAAAACATAAGCTTGTCAAAAATAACAAAACATATTCTAATATTTGAATTTTCTGGAGCAGCAACCGAGCAGTAGATAGGGGGCTGAGTACCTACCAGCATAGAGTCCACAACATATCAACAGCGTTAGCAATAACTCGCTTTTGTTGGCGACAGAAAACGTATAAGAAATATAACATATTGATGTTTACAATTTCATAACGCCAGAGCTTACCATCCATATACAGCCTATAGTCTTCGCATGTAATTTAGCTTTCTATTGGTGAAAGAATTTTAAAAATTGTTTTATTGTTTTATGCGTGAAAGCGTAACAAACAAACTCGAGCAGTTTCGCTTTTATAATATTAGTATAGATATAGATATTAGTATAGATATAGATGTTCCTCCCTTATTGAAATTCGCGTTTCCATTCCATTCCAGAAAACTCAACTCAAGAAGTTATAACATTAGTTCTAATTTGCATTTTCTTACCACTGCCAATTTAACTTGGAGGAGTGGAAACAACTTAGAAAATGGAATTCATCAGGCATTGACACGCGTGGGGCACGTAACGATGTAACGGCG
Organism: Glyphotaelius pellucidus; assembly: GCA_936435175.1. Taxonomy (NCBI): domain Eukaryota; kingdom Metazoa; phylum Arthropoda; class Insecta; order Trichoptera; family Limnephilidae; genus Glyphotaelius; species Glyphotaelius pellucidus. The sequence continues at coordinate 25,025,606 of OW386538.1, read as the reverse complement.
CCGAGGGTTCACTTATCGCACAATCAACTAATACTCAACTGGCATGATTAATTTCCACACTTGATACGAACTCTAAAGTTCATTAATTAATTTGACGTGCCAACAACCCCGTGGTAAATCGTTAACTTGAAAAGCGGCAACGCGGAACCCTGGTAAGGCGGCAGAAGGAAAAATAACTAATCGAGCAAAAGATTACTTCAAAATTCACGAAACAAAAAGTACAATGTAAAGTTCTTTAAGTTACAACGTGCGTGGGCTGTATGGTAGAAAGAGTTGTAAATGCCAACGGCTTAGCTAACATGGACCACGAAGACATACTGTAACGCTAAACGATTATATCACACATCATTGAAGAAGAAGATAACAATAAAAATCTAAACAAAGAAAGACAACAAGACACAGAAAAATAGATAAAGATAATGGTCGCAACTGGGACTCGAACCCAGAACCTCTCGTCTAACCGGGACTTGCGCGTTTACCAATTCTGCCTTCGCCACCTTCTGGCGTCTATTTGTCAATCGCATATTTAAAATTTTAGAATTAACAATATTATCTTCATCTCATAACAATATTTCCCATATTTATCCGAGACGCTATCTAGGTTACAAACTAGTTCTTAGAAAAATTGTTTCCGATAAAAAGGGTGCTTTTTTTTATATGAGTCCCAAACTGCTCCCGTCTGGAGCCAGTGAGACTATGGCATCCCCAATCGGGGTATGTTGCGAGGCTGAAGGTGGCTGGGAGGGGAAGGAGATGGGAAAAAGGAAGGTGGGAAGTACCTGGCTATTCAGATCTGGTCACTAAACACGGCTAAAGCCATTTCAAGCAACGAATGGTGGTTTTACATCAGGGCGATACTGGGAGTATCTTCCACTCTGGTACGTGCCACAAATATACTCTATATTATTTTAAATGAATAAATTGTGAATTAACACAAATTAATCAAATAAAGTTTATTTGCCACGCAGGGATTCCATCCCGCGACCTTCGGAATGCGAGTCAAGAGCCTTACCGGACTACACCGGCCGTCGCAGTCCAGCGATACCACGACGGTTGCCTACAATATACAGCGGTTGCCTATTAATATGGGAAAAAAATTAGTTGAAGATAATATTGTTAATTCTAAAATTATTTTATCATAAGTTCGTGCAAAATTCTTGAACAAAGCGAGAAAATAGGAAAGTACGAAGGATATCAAGGAAATTACAGTGTCCTGTAGACTTGAAAATTGTCGAATTCGCAAGCGAGTATTGATGCGACGTCTATGAGGACAGGTAGGTACTATGATAGCAATTCCATCCCTACTCATCCCCTCCCAGGGAGCAATATGTCCCAATCCACTTATGTTTACTCAATTATACGAAACGGCAAATACTCAACTCATTGGGTTGAGACGAGGTTACTAACCTAACCTATAAAACGCTTCCGAACGCAATTAAACCAACTACGTGGGAAGGTGGAAAGATAATTGGCTCTAGAAATAGAAATCACAGATTTCACAAGCCTGAAGAATAATTGCAAATGAAAATAAGGTAATCACCAATCAGAATCCAAACATTGCTTAAAATAAGCTGTGACTTAAGCTGTGTTTAGGAAATATGGTGACCGGACAACTCGGAATTCCAACCCCGAACCATCTCAGATAAGTCATTTAGAGCGATAAAAAAATATTTATAAAACAATAGGTTAAAGAGGTTACGTTAGGTTAGGGTTATCGGCTAATTTAAAAAAAATTCATAGCTTTTAATGACTTTTCAAGGAAGTGTGAGTTGACTTTATTCTCAGTTGGCATGGAAGCAGGAAATATATCTGAAGAGCAAGGTACTTCCTTCCTACCTCGTAAACAGGAAAAAATTTACGATACATATGAAAGAATAATTATTTTCGCAAAGTGACACATTGTAATAGATAAGTTAATACAAAAAATAATTAACTAGCCATCACACCGTTTCCCAGCAGAGGTACGCAGAGAGGACGGACCACCAAACAACTCGGTCTTGACTCGTTCCTATTCATGCATCGTCTCGTACATGCTCTTCTATTATTCTGACTTTTGACATGGCCAGACTCGTATCTGATTCACTTGGTGGTGCCATGTCTTCCTCGGGCGTCCCCGACTTCTTCTGCCATTCACATTTGCATAATATATTCTCCTTACATTGCTTTCCTTGTTCGTTCGCTCTACATGCCCAAACCATCTGAGGGTCCCTTTCTTAATCTTACTCATTAACCTTACTCATTAGCCTTGACTTCTTTGCGGATCTCCACGTTTCTCACACGATCATACATTGTTTTAGCAGACACACCTCAGGGATCTCACTTCTACAGCAGTCAATCTACTTTCATCCTTCCTCTGCCACTTCCATGCCTCCTGCCATACGTCAGGGTAGGTACCAGCACTCCATTATTGACGGCTAGCTGCTTCTTTGGTCAGTTTTTGTTGGCGCCAACGGCGTTCAGTCCCCCATTATTATATCGATACATCGCTTTCAATCTCTATCAGCCTTCATCTCTCTTATACTTCCCCAAATACACAAATTCATCCACCTGCTCTAAGTATTCATCACTCACAACTCTACTGCACCTCTTTCAAATACCGTGATTTTAGACTTACTTACAAAACATGTAAAATAAATACAATATCCAAAATTTACACAGAACAAGGAAGAAGTTAGAAGCGGGGTGATTGCCGGCCGTTCAGCTTTCAGACACGGGCGAAAGGATACTCGCTGAACTGTCCACATTTAAAATTGAAAATGTCAACTGACAACATACATGAATAATAAAAAAATGTTTGAGGGACTCGCGCCGGAGATGAATATTGATCTATCGCTTGAGGAAAGACGCTCAATGAGAAAAGGCCGATTATACGAACAGTGAGCAATAGAAGAGAATTGATTCAGTGTTCCGGTCAGCGGGCGCTCAACTCGGGCGTGTTATTGTTCGTTTAGCTCGCCGTCCGAGCGGCGCGGCTATCGCCCGGGCGCCGGGCGCCAGGCGTCGCGACGTCTAAGGCTCCGGCGTCGTTACGGAGCAGTTAGGTTGTTACCCATTTGCCTCGCGCCACGGAGCACCGCGGCGGTGCGGCGTCGGCGGCGGCGTCGACACGCGGAAGTAAATCACCTGCCACGGGCGGTGATGCAATTAGGTGGCAAAATTAGGCTTCAGACGGATTAACCAGCTGATTTACGAGGGTTTACGAATAGGAGTCTTGCAGTAAAAATTGTTTCTGCTGCCCCATAATATTGGTTCAAGATTAAATGTTTATTTCTTAATATAATTTTATTACACCTTTGTCGCTATTGAACAAATGTGAGGAAATACAATTAAGGGATAAGTTATACAATCGCCTTATCATCATCACATCAATTTAATTCACACGAAAAAGCATTTGAATGAATAAAGACTTACATGTCATTGTCAAGTTTTATAAAAATAAAAACATTTATTCATCAACAGATTTTTACAATTTTATAAATTGTGTTTATTTACCATTGATTATATTGACAAAAAGGACATTGCTCAGACATACATTCAGGATTTCTCATGGTTTTTAGCAGTGCCTCTAGATAGGCACAAACCACATTTTGTGAAGATAATGAGTTCGGAAAAACTTAATCGTCACAATGCAACAACGCACCTAATCAACCAAAATTATCACTTAACCCAGCATTTCCAACACTTAACGAAGACATTAGTGTTGGAAATGCTGGGCTACGACACGCCGTACTACCTCGCGGTAGTACGGCGTGTTCTTACTAATATTCCGGTTTTGCAGAAAAAAATAATTAGTCGTTGTTTTCATAATATAATAAATAATTAGTCGTTGTTTTCATTGGATTATTTTTCAAATTCTTACGTAAAAATGTAAAAAGTAAAAAGATTATGTAAAAATAATTGCATAAACGGTTAATCCTAGGTTTTCATTAAATGGAAAGAGAAAATATATTTAAAAAAAGTCGTGTCGGCACGCCTCTGCCATCCTGACAAATGTATTCCAAGTTATCCGATATCACGTAAATCCTACCCTGAAGTTACAGTTTACAAACCAGAGGACTGCACTGAACATTAAATAGTAACTAATATTACCGTAAATACGCCGTATTCCGGAATATGTGTATTCAACGATAACAGGGGCAAACAGTTTGAAATTATTAACAATATTTACAAGCGATAAACGTTGCTGTGCTGGAGGTAAAATTAATTCAACAAACCTAATATGAGACGGTGTGGATTTTCTCGCGATTGACAAAGGTTATGGAGAAATTTGGAAAGATCTTGGCAATTAATTTCGCTCGATTTATTCGGCATTTACAATTTAACTCGATATAAATAATATGTTCCCAAAAATAATTCTCGAGCAAAAAAATATGCAATGGAGTTTCTTTCCATTCGTAAATGCACACAAATGACTTCTGAGTCCCAGTCGCGACCATTGTCTTTTTCTATTTTTCTATGTCTTGTTCTCTTTCATATTTTAGTTTAGATTGTTATTGTAATCTTCTTCTTCAATGATATATTATATTTATGTGAATTACCTTAAAAAATTATAAAAAGAGAGTTTTTCTTATAAAAAATTGAATAATTTATTATCTTTACAGGATGTCTGTATTATTTTTGTCCCATTTTTTGTTAGGCTAAGTTTTAGTACATATTTTGTTGGGGGATGTTTTGTTCTTACGATATTTTGTCGGAGATATTTTGTCGCGGGATGAAAACGCGCATAACTATTTCAACCGTACGCACACATTATTTGAATTGCCACCCTTTTCTTATTAGTTTAGTTTTGGCTATGTATTATAATTAGTATCTTGTTATTTATTTAGTCTATGCAAACTAATGATCTATTATCAAAAAACAAGGCGCTGAAAGATATATCCATACAATTTACAGATTATTTTTAAAAAGACCCAAATTAATCTCTTTTGTAAAAACATGAGAATTATCTACAAAGTAATTCAGAAACATTTCAAAAAAACAAACTAGTATCAACTACCATCATCATAGACATAGATAAGTGTTTGTTGTAAGCAATCTTGGAAAATTTTTCAAAGATCGCCTGAAGGTTGAAGGCGTAACAGAATTAAGAAAAAAATAATATAATGACTTGAAAATGTTTACATTACAATAATCCTCAATGTTTCATATCTTACTCACAAAGCTTTTGGATTATGTTGCTGTCGGGTTTATTTCTAACTGTTTTTACCATCGGTTCATCAAATTATTGTCTGGTGTAAGAGAGGATATTGTATGGGGAATTTTATGTTAAAACAAAAGGCTATAAAAAAGAGCTATACATACAGCCTGCCACTTCATTTAATGTTCACGATAAGAGGGCATTTTTATCGCTGTTCATTTTTGTTTATAAAACGCGGTAGCAACGTAAATAATATTAAGGAGCACTATTTTATGGCCGGAGGAATGATAACAAGAACATAATTTGTAAGAAAAAAATGGCCTTAATACATTATTTATAACCATAAATAATGTACCTATTAAGGCCATTTTATTTGTTATGTTGAATCGTTTATAATATTTTCTGATTTTTTTTTAATGTGTCACCGCTTAAGAGTTCCAACTGCCTGAAGGCAATGTACACATAGATTTCCCTAATTTCCCTAGATTCGGGAAATGTTGCGAGGCAAGTGTAGAAAAGGTTGGGAGAAAGGTAAGAAAAAGGTTGAGATGTAGGTAGTGTAGGTGGATGTAGTACAATCTACAACAGATCTGTTGACTAAACATAGCAAAGAATTTTTTTTTTTGTGAAAACTTCTTTAGCCTCGTTGTGATCAGAAGTGATTAAAAAGAGACAAACACATACATCTATAGGATATAGCCTGAGAGAGAATGAGACGTACCGTACCTACGAAGCGTCGGGCTCTGTCAAGATGTGCGCATTGGCCGCTTTGATTAGGAGCTCACTTTTCAAGGCTCTTCTCTCGTCTCTGATCAGGCCGACACTTACTTTGGGGTGCATCATAGAAATTCAAATTTAAAATTGTCATCAAAATGACAGTTGTGCTTTTTCGATGATCACAATTTATTCAAAGGCTGAAACAGACCACGTATTTCATCTATATTACATACATGTTATGAAGAGAAATTAAATGACTGACTTAATATACGGAAATCAACAATAAATACCTGCAGTAAGATAAAAGATTATTCCTGTCAGTCAAAACCAATTCCAGTGATCCGTCGGTTTCCAAAGCCTAAAGTTTTTCAACGAACAAAAGAACTTTAACTTTTCCGGTTCCAAAAAAATAAAATTGTGGAAAGAGAGATGAGTTTAGCAAAGAAGATCTTGAAAATCAAGCATAATGAGAATGTTTTGAAAGAAATTGATGTTTTGACAGAAAATAATGATGGTATTTTTTGTAAAATCAGTAGTGAAAAGGGGGCAATTTAAATAACTTAATTCTGAGAATGCTTTGGGAATTGTTAAGGGCGAAAAATAAGAAAAGAGGTCTTTATTAAATAGTTTTGTTAAGAAATCGTCGAAGATAAAATTAACTTTAGCCAAATTCAAAAGTAGCCCTTATTCTAAGTACCTATAATATGGAGGAATCAAAGTCGTTCTTGCAGATTTTATTTTTGATTATAATATCTCCAACAGTGGTGGCTTGTGAATTGAGTGCTAATGGTAAGTTTAAAAAAATACAAAATTTTTGAGATTTCGTACAGAAAAAAAAAGTATATTTTTTTTATGGTCTTTCATTAAGGGCTTCCTGTCTTTAAGTTTAAATAAAACAAAGTATGTGTGAGATATCATCAACATTTTGTTTTGTTAAGGCCTATTGATGCCATTACGTATGGAATATAAATAACATCGTTCAAATGTCCACCGCGGCTTCTCTGGGTGGCGCGCATCCAAAATGTCTAATTTTCCATGACGCGCATAAATCAGGCTGAATTCAACCGATGGCATGGGTTATGTTAGCTTTGAGGGCCGCTGTGGTTTGCGGCTTATTCGCATAGACCCGTGACACAAGAAAAAGACTAACGGGGTCAAATCGCACGATCTCGGTGGCCAGTTCACATCACCTCCACGCGAGATGTATCATTAAACAATTGTAAACAATTAATTAAATTTTAAACAATTTCATCATTTGCATGTGAACGCTATATCATCTGTCTATGATGAGTTGGCAAAACAGACTGAATAAATGACAGCCAATTTGACAGATGTCGCTTCGACAATATTGCTGCTAATAACTGTCAAAGTTCGGAAGTCCCTATTGGAAGACCTTATACATATATATATTTTTTAAATAATTACATGAGCGCTATCTATGAACGAGCAGTTTATGAATAATTTAAAGATATATATTTACCGCACGAAAACGGTGCGATTTACCGTGGTAATTGTAGACACCAATTCGCTCGTGGTCTCCTTAAAACTACCATCCACACAAACATCATCACAAGAGATAAATTTTATGTATGTTCACCTTCACTTCGTTCACTTAAATACCGCTGTAGTGGTCATATTCTAGAGGAACTCTGGCGTTTCCCAAAAGAGGTAGGAGATTTAAACGCCCTGTGATTTAAACAATCACAGGGCGTTTAAATTTCTTACCATGTTTGTTTCATCAATTCTACATATTATAATTATATATAATAAAACGTACGTATTCAGAATCAGCTTTTGTTGATTCATGTGAATATATTTTAAAGCCTTAACATTTTGTAGCGGTTTACTTTTGGCTAATGGAACTACCTACCCCGATTCCATACTACGCTAAGATAAATAGTGTTCAGCATCTAAACATCCCTAGCAATTTTGACAAGCAGCGGGAGCTCATGGCCAACTTCAGTTGAAATTCTGACAGTAGCAAGAATGGACGCTTCAAGGATCACACCAAGCAAATGGCGGAGCCTCGATATCGTAATCGTAAATTTTCAACTTCAATTATTAGATTTCAGTCTGGTTTACGATTTCATCGTTTTCCTACCACTTGTACGTGATGTTAAACGTTCTGGCGTAATTGATTATTTTGTATTATCTTATCCACTTTTCTTGGAGCTTCCATCCACCCCTGTCTATTTAAAATAAGTATAGTCTTAGTCGATCGATTACTTTAATTTATTCTTGTAAAATCCGCATATTCAATAAATCTTAATATATATATATATTTCTTCTGTCCGTGTGTATGTCACCGAACTCCTCCTAAAAAAATTTTTTGTGTGGGTTCAAGGGGATTCGAGAATGGTTTAGATTCACAATTTGGTCCACTGGAAAATGTTCTTTTAATTAATTTTTTTTTATTTCTAAGGAGTTGTTGATTTTGGAATGTTTTACATTGGATCCGGCAGACTGCGCTACCATCGCAGTATCGAATATTCAATATTATTCTATTTTATGTTTAGTTTGTCCCGACAGTTGTGTACATTGGAGGTTATCCACCACATACCCGCCCTGGTATAAGTAACATATGGTTACTCCTTCAAGGCTCTCGCAAGATACTAATTTTTTTTGTTAAACGAAGCTACATTTATTTATTTTTGAACGAATCTAGACCTCCAGTGTCCCTGCATACGTTGTTAGTAAGCAGTATGCAAGTGCTTAACAGGAAACAAAATGCAAAAATATGTTAGTAAAGCAAATATGAATTAAACAGGGCAAAATGAGAAAAAAAAACTCATTCATGAGACTCCGTGAGCGGCATTGCATCGTGTAAAAAAAACCTGCAAGCACCTGTATTAAATGGAGAACATAAAAAATACAATAAATCTCAAATCAATAGGCAAGTACCAACAAAAAATGTGAATGGCATTCGGTCTGACCATAAACCACATTAGCTTCCGTGTCCCTTAGCCAACCACTCAGTGAAGCCTCAAAGAATGTTAACTGAATATTTGGGGTAAAATACCCGAAGACTAAAAGAAAATTCAGCATTGAGTAGTCAGAGGCAGGACAAAGGACAGTCAAGGTCGCCTGATCAAGCCTCAAGCCTACACATGTCATTGGGGGAGGCGCAAAGATTTGAGAGGGACCTGCAAAACAGATAATGTAAGTAAATATGAAGCAGGAACGAGGTCCATCACACCCCCATACGGGGATAGGGAAATAAAATAATAAAAAAATAAAAGTTGGAGTTCAGTTCATCCAGTAAAACAATGAAAAAGTTAAAGACAAATATAACAAAACAAGGAACATGACCTAAATAACAGGTATTAAAGTAATTATTAATAGAACAAATCGCAAGACAACTATATAATTTTTTTGAAAATATAGTGAACAAAATAGATAAATAAAATATTGCAAAAGAATTAACTATTGTATACAATTAACTATTATATATTTATATATAAATAAAGAATAAACATAATATGTAAAATACAATTGAAAAATATAACAAATAACTAATAATAAAATAACAAATAACAGAAACACAAAATACATATTACATAACAAATAAATCCAAGCAGTAAAGGAATCATAAAGAGTGTCCGTGGATTCAAAAGCAAGATACACCTGGTACCTAAGTAATTTTACAGCTAGTCAGCGACTCTAAGAACAGGCCATCTCTCAACCCAGACTTTCGTGAATTTCCTCAGGCACTCAAAGTTTACCTTATTCGAAACGAGATCTGTATTCCAAACAGGTCTCGTAATAACCTGCAAACCATCAATCATTTCATCTCGAGCATCCGTCAAAATCTCACAGTGCCACAAAATGTGCTCGGCTGTTTGGTCAGTATCACCACAAGCGCAATTGGGATGGGATGATAGAGTCAGTCTGTGAAGTCTACCTCTAAACTCTCCATGCCCAGAAAGCAATTGGGTGATGTGGTGGTCCATTAAAAGATATGCCCCTTCCATTCTGATTTTAACTGATGGAAAGAAGGAGAAGGTCCATCTTCCCATATTCGATCTATCCCATCTCATCTGCCATTCACTCAGCGTTCTTTTTCTCATCATCTTTAGAAGTTCAGGGAGAGGCACTGCTCCACCAGGTATTAATTCAATACCAAGGTGGTTTACAGGTCTTCCTCTTTTCAGACACTTCTTTGTCAAAACTTCCCTAATTTCTAAATCTATTGGCAAAATGCCGGCCAAAATTGGCAAAGCATCCGATGATACTGTTCTGTAGGCTCCTGAAAGCGCCAGTAAAGGGATTCGCTGGCTCCTCTTAAGCGCTGAATGAATGAGTGAATTACCCAGTCGATGTTCCCATACACAGGCACCATATGAAACTTGTGCCACATATATGCATGTGTATAATAGACGGAGCGCAGGGAAACGTAAACCCCATTCAGCAGTTGAGACTCTTCTCAGTTTTAAGAAGAGAGCCTGGGCCTTACTAGAAACGCTTTTAACGTGAGTCAAGAACGAGGACGATCTGTCTAATGTAACGCCTAGATATTTAGTACTCTCAACGAAACGGATTGCGGTATCTCCCATTTTTATGAAAGGGTTTCTACCTCTACTGAGGGAGCCTTTCATAAGGAGACCCACGGTCTTATGGGGAGCAAAAGTCAGTCTGTTTTCCTTTCCCCAGTTAAAAATCATATTCAAACCTTCTTCAGCTTTATTTTCAACTTCTTTTCTACTGTTCCCAGAGACCAAATACAATTTGTCGTCTGCGTAATCAATCGCAATAGTGCCTTCAGGTAAGGGTAACCTGGAGGAGTCATCGAATAAAATATTCCAGAAGTCTGGTCCAAGGACCGAACCCTGAGGACAACCCATGTCCACATCTCTTTCAATGATGCAATCACCAAAGCAAATTATAATTTTTCTATCTTTAAAATAATCGCAAGATATTTGAAACATTTTTCTTGGACAATTACGATTTTTTAATTTAGTCAAAATCATCGCCCACCATGCATTATCGAAGGCACCAGTTATATCTAAGAAGATACCGATTACGTACCTCTTTGTGCAGACCTTCACCCAGTCAAGCGCAGTCATAATGGCGTGCTCCGTGGACTTACCTGGGACGAATCCATATTGATGTACGTATGATGGTGTCAATGTTTCTCGTAGACGATTTTGAATAAGTTTTTCCAATATTTTCCCCAATACAGGAAGAAGTGTTATTGGTCGATAAGCTTTAACATCAGTTCTTTCTTTGTCGTTCCCTTTAGGTATGATCCTGAGCACGCCTTTCTTCCATACAGAAGGGAAAACTCCCCTTCTCATACACGTTTCCATAACCTGAAAGAGTTCTTCCTTGGCATGGATCCATACATACCTCACGATTATACTATTCAGTTTGTCATGCCCTGGTGCCTTCCTAGGACCCAAACCCTTAATTATAATTTCTACTTCAGCTCTAGTTACTTTAGAAATTCTTTCCTCCTGGGAGAGGATTGGAGGAATCCGTGATTGATTTCTAATCTGTTGGTGGTGGTCGCTTTCCCCAATGACTGAATCTAAGGGAACTAGCTTTCCCAGAAGTGTATTGAGAGTAGTCGCCACGTTAATACTCTCAACATTCCCGTTATCATTGTCGATAACACTAGATAAAAACCGATCAGAACCTTTACCCGTTTTTTCAATGGCGCTACGAATATCCCATGGGTTAGAGTTACCAACTTCTTTAACCCAATTATGCCAAGCAGCTCGTTTTGCCAAAAGTACAGCCGATCTGAAAGCTCTACGAGAGCTACTAAGTTGTCTCCTAAGGGTGCATGTCTCCTCCTCCGTACATCCAACCCGTCTAGAGACACCTAAAGCTCTGTAAGCTCTCTTAAAGGCACCCTTGAGCAAAGTCAGCTCAGTCGACCACCACGGAGACCTAATAATCGTCTTTGGGTTTGTTCTTCCCAGAGCCGATTCAGCAGCTGATACTACGGCTGCATTGAAAAAATTCCCCAAATTGTCCGGATCTCTTGCTGCTACGTCATGAAAACCCCTTAAAGTATCACGCAGAGCATCCCCAAAGTTATCCCAATTCGCCCGAGTGGTTCTGAAGTTCCAGGAGGATCTCGGAACTTCGGTCTTCTTGACACCCACTGTATATGTTATTAATCTGTGATCAGAATTAATAGCACATTCGTGGACCTTCCATTTAGAAATCTTGGCCGCAATTGATCCAGAACAAAGAGTTAAATCAATATTGCTCTCGCCATGTGTGTTACTGAAAGTAAAAATACTACCAGATTCATTTATTAAAGAAAGACCTTGCGCCGCAATAAGGTCTTCGACGGCGTCTGAGCGTTCCGTCCGTGCTTCAAAAGTGTCAAACCACATTGGTGAGCGAGCATTAAAGTCTCCTCCAATAACTATGTTATGTCCTTTAAGCACGTTTAGCGCGCGCGTCAGGCTCAAGATATGAGGTCCTACTGGATTATTATATTTGAAATAGACTGAAATTAAAATAATTTCAGTATTTCCAAAATTAAGTGAAACACAAGTTTGGTATTCGTTTGACAGTCCCACCAGAAGGAGGGGACTGATTAACGAAATGTTAACAAGGACTCCCGCCCCCGGTGCTGTGCCAATTTCGAGTACCGCACCCGGATATTGAATAGGCGTTCTACCTAACCAGGTGTATTGCTCCTGAATGAGTAATATGTCAATTTTTTTCTCAGTCATAACCTTCACAGCCTCAAGCGTGGCCAATCGAGACCTCTGAAGATTAATCTGACCAAGAGAGAGAATGTTGTTAATAGCCATAGTCAGTAAATCTAACTTGAGCTTCGATAGCAGCTATTTGTGCAGGGCACAGCCGATCCCCAGTAACATGTGCAGCAGGTTTTTTAAATCTCGTGCAGGTTGCACATACAGCAGCTTGTGCTTTCTTGGGGCAATTCTCCACATCGTGACCAGTAGCTGCACAGTGGCGACAAGTGGAATGCTCCTGCGTGCATGATTTACTGATATGCCCATATTGTTGGCACTTAAAACAACGGGTAGCGCCAACATAGTCCCGAGCACGGCAGGCATTCCACCCAAGAAAGCACATACCACTGTCAATTAGAATTTTTCTTACCTCAGGGTGACACGTCAGGATCATATTCATTTTGGGGGTATCTCGTTTTCCAAAAAGTGAGACTCTTCTCATAGTCCTCAAATGGTCCTCTTTAGAAATATTACACTTACCGGTTATGTTATTCTGATAAATCTCTTCAAAGAGAGCAGTGTCCAAAGAAGAATCTCCCTTTGGAACATCATACAGTACAATCTTGGGAAGACGGCCTTGTGGACTAACTAATTTTATACCTGTTGCTGATAGTTTTTCGACTGCTTTTTTTATGTTACTAACTCCCAGCGAAGTGGTCGTTTGTAGGGCAATACCCCCGCCTTTAATTTTTTTAGTGCGAACAACTTGAAATCCATCTTCGCGAGGATTTAGAACAGTTGTTAATTTTTTTTGTAGTTCCTCAGATGTTTTACCCTCCGGGACGGTAGGGTAAAATAAGATAGTCGGCTGAAGGGAAGGTGTGGGTCGTTCTGTTCCATTCAAAAATAATTTCTTAGATTGGTTCTCTCCACTAGATGCAGCACTTGCATACGTTTTCTTCTTTGTTTGTACAGAAGTTCCCGCTGTTAGATTGTTCGATTTATTTATTAAAATATCAATTTTTTCAGAAATGTTTAACTGAACGTCTAATACTTTTGAAAGTGTTTCCGCTTTAGAAATGGCTGCTGCGTGAGAGATGGCTAGAGAGGTAAGGTACCTCCTCATCTCTTCAATCGAACCAAGAATGGAGGAACGATCATCCTTCTTCATCTTCCCGTCAATTACGGTACGAGAAATGGATAACATTTGTTCAAAAATAGGTTGCAGTATTTCTACTGAAAAATTGTCATCTGGTGTATTTTCAGAATTTTTGGATTGGTCGATAATTGGATCCATGCCCGTTTTGTCCACATCATTATTTTTGTTCTTCTGATTAATGTTTCCAGGAATAGACGCTGAAGTTGATGCAGAGGATTGTCGTACATAACTATTAATATTAGTAAGACTAGGAAAGTCATCATCTTCAGATTCAGAAGAGACCATTGTAATATTTTTTTAAGTAAACCTTCACGAGTTAAAAAAAAAAAAAAAAAAAAAAAAAAAAAAAAAAAAAAAAAAAAAAAAAAAAAAAAAGCATACACAAACTTGAAATGTTTAAAACAAGTTAGGTTAAAAGTACTTAATCCAATTTATTGTCAGGGACTTAAAGTCCCCGACTCGGAAGAACAAAATTCAAAATTCAAATTCCATGCAAATGATTTTAAACGAAATGTCAAAGAAAAAATAATATGTCCATTTGAAATTAATTTTCACAAAAACTAATATAAAACACACATTATAACTCACAAATTATATTAAAATGGTTAGGGAAGAAGTCCCGTAACCCAAATATCACAATTTAACACTTTGAAAAGCGATTTAAACTGGTTTTTTTTTAAATTAAAATGCAGAGAATGCCAAGTACATGCAACCTTATCGGAAGCTAGAACTGAACTGTTACAGGTTAACATACAGTTGTGTACAGGACAACGTCTGTCGGGTCCGCTATAAATAAATAAAATAAATTGTGGAACATTCCAGAACACTCTCGAATGTTGTCCTGAGCGAAGCCGGGTAACCCAGCTATATTTTATATTCTTACAGAATGATTTTCATTTAATATTGTTTGACATTTATCTTCATGCTCTGGTTTCATTTTACACTATACATCTTTACACTTATTAAATTAACCATTTAATCTTTAACCTTTTATTTTAATTGTTACAATTTTTCACTGAAGTTCCTTATCACATGATTAGTATTGGCAATTTGTTGAATACAATACATGTTTTTGTCAATAGTTGTAAATCACTAATTTATTTATTTACGAGCAGTGAAACAAACATTTGAACAATCAACTAGAAGAACTGGATGAAGAGGAGAGATATTCTATTAACATTCCAAAGGCACAAAGTGCATTCTTCCTGTTCCTAATAGAAAGCTAATGACGTAAATTATGGGCTGTTCATATTCTAGTCTGGTAATATCTGATGATCGTGATTTGAGGTTTCCGGAACACTGATTGGGAGTTAAGTCCCCTGGTACCTGTCTCTCCGCCAGAGCTTCCTTCCGGTAACCTATCCTCCACCACCACCCCCTAACACCCCCCTCTTATCTCCCCACCTCAACCACCTTATTCCCTCTCTTCTCTAAAGCCGAATATATTTTACGAAGAAGAATTATTTTACTTTCAATTCTTTTTGTAAACACACAAATCCGCTTTACGTATTTTTTTTTTAATTTAAAAGGAAACGCGGCGTGTTGTCCATACACACGTATTCCTTTATTTTCTCAGGATTTCGACATTAGTAGAGATATTTTTTAACATAATAATAGACATAAACCACTGGCCTTACGTTTTGATTTTTTGATGAGTTACTTCTTATATGAGTAGGATAAATTAAATTTGCCCAAACGATTTCGAAATTAGTGTTGGATGTTGTGTGTTGTGATTGTCCTGTTTTATATTTAAATTCATTTAGCACTGAACACTTGTACTTATCGTTTCTTCTAATTTCGATGTGTAGAGCTTTTTATCGTAAACTTTCGCGTCTATGCCACTTCTTACTAAAATATCGCAATAAAATGTCTGTCTAAAATCTCTTTTGTCTGTGGCCGGTCAGCTTTCTATTTTTGTGTCTATAAAAATGACTTGTTTGGATTTTGCTTGTCATTCACTCATTATTATCAATCTCTCACCAATTATCTCTTCATCGTCTGTCGCTTCTGTTACTTTAATTAGTCTAAGTTATTGTCGTCAGTCAAGTGTTCAGACCAGAATTAATCTGTAAAAATTATTCACCCGAATAAACAGAGTCAACATCCAGTATTAACACAAGTGTTTTACTACAAGGATAACCTCAACTACCTCTGTCACTCACTGTACCGTTCCATGGTGTGGAACAGAAGGAAGCCAACAAAGCAGCTCAACCTTACAACCTGACTGCAGACTATCTGGAGAGAACCACACCTGGAGCTACGCAATTAGTACAAATGTATTTTAACATAATATAGACATAAACCGCTGGCATGTCCCTATGTTTTACTTTTTGATAAGTCACTTCTTATATGAGTTGGGAAAGATTAAATTTGCGAAAACGATTTCGAAATTAGTACAAATATTTTTTAACGTAATATAGACATAAACCACTGGAATGTCCCTACGTTTTGTTTTTTTGACAGGTTACTTCTTATATGAGTTGGATAAATTAAATTTGCCTAAACGATTTGGATATTAGTACAAATATTTTTTTAACATAATATAGACATAAACCACTGGCATGTCCCTACGTTTTGCTTTTTTGATAAGTCACTTCTTATATGAGTTGGGAAAGATTAAATTTGCGAAAACGATTTCGAAATTAGTACAAATATTTTTTAACATAATATAGACATAAAACACTGGCATGTCACTACGTTTTGCTTTTTTGATAAGTCACTTCTTATATGAGTTGGGATAAATTAAATTTGCCGAAACGATTTCGAAATAAGTACAAATATTTTTTAACATAATATAATAGACATAAACCACTAGCATGTCCCTACGTTTTGCTTTTTTGATAAGTTACTTCTTACATGAGTTAGGATAAATTAAATTTGCCGAAACAGACGTTCAGTAATTGTGACAATGTATTTAAAAAAAAAAAATCCTGACAATAATTTCTTCTAACATAATTGGTGAAAAAAATCTTAAATGGGTTCAGTTTTAGAGGTGAAAACAAGAGAAAACAAAACCTCTAGATTTTGACGGCGTCAGCAATAGTTTTGTAAATTCGATTCAATTTTCTCGGCAAATGCCCATCCCATTAATACCTTTGTGTTTTTAGAGGAAATAGAAAATAAATTAGATATGCTTAGCGCATTTTGAATAAAAAACATTTTTGAAAAAGCAATATTTTTAAATAAATCCACAGGAAAAATATTCATGCGCTTTTCAACTTAATTTATCTAACCTTCAACTTTACTAATCAGGATGAACATGGAAATAACGTTGCGAGATAAAAATAGTAGAACAATTTGCAAAATGTGTAATGTCAGAGCTCAACATTTGAAAATTCTAACGCAAAAAGAAAACAGAATGTTTGATTACAACTAAAGATTTTAAACATAATTATCACATTCATAGTAATGTTAATTTTAATATACAAAATAATAATAAAATACAAAAACGAATGATTCTTTGTTTGTCCGCGTTCTTAAATCATTCATCCAATTGTGATTAAACTTCGATGATTGATTTTGCGCATGCCCACGAAGGTTTCTATATAAAATAGTGAACTCTGGCGCTGTGAAATAATTTCCTATACCATTCATCCGATTGCGATGAAACTTTCATGAGTTGTTGTGCCCACGAAGGTTTCTATATACACAATAGTGAGCTCTGGCATTATGAAACTTCTATAATAAATACAATAGGTGGCGCACGAGCTGTTTGAAAAATGTGTGTATTTCACCTAGTGTAGCTGCAGGGAGAGGGGGGGGCTCGCGGAGGAGAAAAGAGGGAGGGGGAAGGTGGAAGGGGAACGCTGGAGAGGGGAGGAGAACGCTGGTAGGTGGGGTCACGGGTCGGTTGGGGGCGGGAGGCGTGAAGTTGGAAAATCCGTACTTCTCACACGACAAGCTGTATGTGGCCTGCTCACGCGTTGGAAAATCTGATTTATTCGTGTACCCTCCAGACGGAAAAAAAACAGAAATATCCAAAAACAAGAAATCGTAAAGCACTTAAACAAACATAATAAAGGGGTTACATGGGTTTCGAAGGTTAGAAAAAAAAATTGAAAAACTTCCTCTCTTTTAGTGGCGTAGCAACGCTTGTCGGGTACTCGCTGGTGTCTAAATAAAATATGTTAAATGAACAAAGAGGAGGGACACCGCTACGAATAATAAAATTGTGCAAAATATTTCATCTTTACCTGAGGAAAGGGTAATTTAATTTAACTGAAAGGTAAGTCGTAAATTGAAATTTCTTATTATTACAAAGCGTAATACATGCAACAAAAGTTTGAGTTTTATGAACGTTGCACACGTCATGTGGAGTGAGCACGAACGGAAAATCAGGATATCTGAAAAACTGGAAAATAAAATTTTCAATAAAAGAAAACACAAACATTAAAAAAAAAACATGTGTGCAGTTCACACGTGGTAGAAGTGCAACCTTCAGAAAACTAAACTTCGAGAAAATGAGACGAAGCAGAGTATCAGGAGTAGGATATGTAGGGTTTATTTATTATAACATGATTACCAATTTTAAAAATTATTTGACATTTTATTCTACGAAGCACTGCACAAAGATGACACCGATTAGTCTATTTTATTCTCTCGCAGGCTAAATCCTGTAGAAGTATGTGTATTTTTAGTGTCGCTCGTTTCTGTTTCATCGAGTTTCAAAACACAATGGTGCTAAATAAGGGGGAGGAGGGAGGGGGAGGGGGAGATAGGATTGGGTGGGGAGAGGGGGGGAGGGGAGGGGGGGATGATTAATAAGTGCAAGCGCTTTACCCGTAACACCATGCGAGCGAAGACGCGGTAGTATTATAAATGTGAAACTGCGTGTGTTTGTTTGTTACGCTTTCACGCATAAACCAGTAAAAAGATTTAAAAAATAATTTCACCAATAGAAAGCTACATTATATGCGAGCAATTTAGGCTGTACATAATGGTAAGCTCTGGCGTTATGAAATTATAAATATTAATATTTTATATTTATCATACGTTTTCTGTCTATAGGATAGCGAGTTATTGCTAACGTCAGAAGAAAAGCAAAACAAATAGTTGCCGTGGGAACGACGTTGATAATATATTTGCGGGAAATTTTATTTCAGGCGTCGAAGTTAATATCTCTCCCATAACTTCCGAAAGACTGAATCAAATTGAATAGTTCTTTTTTTTACGTAAAACTACCGGTGAGCTCTGACATTATGAAATTCACAATCTGTGGCACGCGAGCTGTGTGAAAACAGAATGTACCGGGACTGAATATATGGAATGCGGGAGGGGGAAGGGAAATCAGATAGGGGGTTAGAAATAAATATTATAATCAAATCAAAAATACAAGTTTTTTTCTTTAAGTAATATTTTGTACGGTTGACTGTGCAGTCAGCATTGTAGTCAGTATCGTACCAGATAGAGAGTACACATATAAAACTGCATACTCAACTTAAATTTCGATTTTTCTGAGATGTTTGACTAATTAACTGGACGATAGATGTACCTACCGGTATCGAGAAAATGAAATTAATTTTTGCTGTTGATAATATTTTGAATCTACTAAAAATAGTAGCTTCATAGCGGAACATCAGTCTTAGTTTAAAGATGCCTACTCCTCTCCCTTGGCTCCCCGTACTTGCAAATATAACCCCGCCAAATATCAGGCGAAAGATTGCAACACTAAGGGAGTACAAGAAGGCGCTGCAAAAAAGCGCAATACCATTGCACGATGATGTCGTCTCTCACCCGGCATGCCGCTTGAAGTCCCGAAAACCCTTCTGGACAGAAGAAGAAAGACTCCTCCATTCACCTCTCACCCCAGAAGATAGGTGGAAGCTTGAGTGGCAATCGGCCAAGGTGAAAGATGCCCATCTCGTACAAGACCCCACTGTGAGACAGCCTGGGTTCTCATTGCCTCACAAACTCTGGTCCGCCATCAATAGGATAAGGTGCTCCCATAGCCGTTGTGCCCATATGATGTATAAATGGGGCCTTAAAGAGTCGGAGATGTGTGAATGCAGTGAGGTGCAGACCACCGAACATGTGGTCAACGAATGCCCGCTCCATTCATTCCCCGGCGGGATTGATGAGGTCCACAAGGCAACGCCTGATGCCCTAGACTGGTTCGCAGACCTAGATGTCCCCCTCTGACCCCCCACCATACGAAAGAAGAAGAAGTTTAAAGATGATGTACTAAATACTGACAATAGAATCAAAGAGTTTAAAAGTAATCACAACACACAATTTCATTCTAGACATGGGATTGAACTTAACACACTTAACTTACGGATGAGAATTGATTGAAGTATTCATAAAACCATTATATATATATTTTTTTTATTATTTATTTTTTTTTACAGTCACACATTCAAATTTATATATGTGTAGTTGCAATTAAATCTCGAAGAAGGCCAGTGGTAATGCGCGTTTTCATCCCCCGACAAAATATCCTTCGACAAAACATCCCTCGACATAATATCCCAAGGACAAAGTATTGAAGGTCGGACAAAATATCCCGAAGGTCGCGGAATCGAATCCCGGTGTGGAAAATAAATTTTATTTGATTAATTTGTGTTATTTCACAATTAATTCATTTAAAATAATATACAGTATATTTGCGCCACGTTCCAGAGTGGAAGATACTCTCAGTATCGCCCTGGTGTTAGACCACCATTCAGTTGCTTGAAAAGGCTTTAGCCGTGTTTGGTGACCAGATCTGAATAGCCCACCTTCCTCTTACCCATCTCCTTCCCCTCCCCACTACCTTCAGCCTCACAACATACCCCAATTGGGGATGCCATAGTCTCACTGGCTCCAGACGGGAGCAGTTGGGACTCTTGTGCGGTATTCATATAAAAAATAAAATAAAAATCCTACGCACAAAACTTCTCCCGACAAGGAAGGAAGGAAGGAGACCGAGCAAGAAAATTACAGTTTCGATTTAAATTTTAAATTTGGCGCCGAAAGGTTTTGTTGGGTAGATTCGGTTAGGTTAGGTTAGGTTAGGTTCCCCAAGGACTAAATATCCTACGCACAAAACATCCCCCGAAAAGGAAACTTACAGTTTCGATTTAAATTTAGCGCCGAAAGGTTGTTGGGTTAGGATACGATATTTTGTCGGGGATATTTTGACGAGGGATGTTTTGTCCGTAGGATATTCTTTCGGGGATATTTTGTCGGAGGATGTTTTGTCATGGGATGAAAACGCGCCGAATCAAGGCAAGTTGGGATCCGAAACCAATTTGCTACAGAGATATACTTTTAAATTGTACGGATATAATATTTGTCCTTTCAAGGGATTGGAGCGGATAGAATTGAAATGGACGATAATTTATCAACGATATCAAAGCGATTAGCCGGGCTTCAACGCAAACACAAAGAGAGACAAATAAACATCGACAGAATAATATTAATCAGAACGGATCAGCTGGTGATGAAAAAACTGATTGAAAAATTAAAAAAAAAATCGGTTGTTAGGTTTTCAACAACAACAAAAATATTAAAAAAACGTGTCAACAATGGGAGAATCCCCACGAATAGAAAAAAGGTGACCCCACAATTCCTGCGACAGTTGGCCCGCGTACACTCTTTGCATACTTACTTGAAAAAAAATCTTCTAAAGGATCAACTGTCGGAAGGATCAATTGTCGGGGGGATTAACTGTCGGCCGGACCAACTGTCAGAAGAATCAATTGTCGGAAGGATCAACTGTCGGCGGACCAACTGTCGTAGGATCAATTGTCGCCGGACCAACTGTCATGAAATCAAGAAGATATGAGTAAATATACCAAATGAGTGGCGGTTTGTGGCCTATCTTATTGAGAGTTCAATCGGAAATTAAAAAGGGGAGAACGATGTTTTTTCAGATATGTGAAATAAGCCTGTATTGATCTTCTCCATAGTATATTTATTTTTCACTAGATTAATAGAAACCCCCTCAATTCTGTACCAAGTATTAGCGACCCAGCAATAAAATTCAATTCAGCGTTCCCTCCACACAGCATCCAAAAGCAAAATTATTTTTCTCAGGGCCTCCTGTGTGGAGCTCATGTAAAAAAAAACACTCGATTGAAACATCCTCACGTTTTTGTTCCACTGTGAGCAAACGCGGCACCCATCTTGCGCACAGCTTTCTCATGTCCACGTTTTCCGACAATACACAGCAAAATTAACTGAGAGTGTTCACTATTGATAGCTGCCAAGCAAATACTAAAAAAAGTAGCGTCTTAAAACTTGGAACTTAAGTGTTATAAGGTTGGTACTTTCTACCATAGTAACTTTTTAAAGCAACAACCGCTGTAGGTTTCAATTTGGTAGGCGGGAATGGGTACCGCCGCCCCGGAAACCTTTATTGGATAACCAACACTTCTGCCATAGGTCACCCCAAGTGGTTCGCTACGTTTGGTGATTTAGCAGGGGTGCCCGGGTTCATAGGGTGAGGTTTGTCTAGGCGGATGACCAGGACACGCTGAACCCCAGATTCCTACGCATCCCTTAAACCCTTTTCCTTCCCAGAACTCTCCTCCCCTTCCTTTCCTTAAAAAAACCCTCCACACAGCACCCCTAAAGATGATATAGGCCCTGAGGGAAATTGTTTTACTCAGAACCTCCTGTGTGGAGCTCATGTAAAAAAAAAGGACGGGTACTTCTGGGACCACCCTCGTAACATAAGAAACTGTTATTTTTTTTTATATAAAAACGTAACATCTTGAGTAATTAACTTTTTTTAAACTACATAACACACGACAATCACAGAAAAAAAAATCTGTTGAGACTCTTGCAAAATAATATTCCATACAAATAAAATTTGATCACACAACTTACCCAGGCAGCTATCAGATTCCAAGGTTTGCAAGTATGCCGCTCTGGAGCCACTAAACTTGTAAGTTTTATATGAACCTTAGAAATAAGACACTAAGTTCCATTCGTGCTGATATTCACAACGTAATGCTGCGTATAAATTTGCGAACATAAGCGCGAGCCGAATCATGAATTATGAGGAAGGAACGAAGCAACCGCAAGCGGCGTTTCGCGCCTGCGTACCTACAATGACCAACTGCAGTCGGCTGTAAAATTTAAATTTATCTTAAGAGTTAAAAGTCGTCTTATTATGTTAACTTAAATTGGGCTTTACTAGTGACATTAGAGAGGTACACAAAATCTCCGGGGAAAATCGGGAATGAGAACACCGCTTCCCCACGCTTTGAAAATCCAGTCAGGAGGCTATCTATATTTGCTAACATAAATAGTCCAGCTTTAATCTCTTTCGTACATTACCTTTTTTGGAAACTTACTTTGGCGTAAGTTAAAAATTTAAACAAAACTTTTTTTTGATGGTTCCACTCGACGGAGAATGACCCAGAGCTGCCTACACATTTACCGAAAAAGTGAATCCACCCTCCCACAAGGTTGCGATTAATTATGAATATAATATAACGTGATTCAAAAAGCCCTCAATGTAATTATAAAGAAGTACGCCTACGATGATAATCGATATTCTGATTCGTTACTCGTCCAGTGCCGGTAATTTAACATGCACGCACAGGACGAGACATACACAAAGAAAGAAAATAACTCAAATTATCTTAAAAGGATGGTGATCGGTATCGAAGATTTACTTAATTTAAAATTGTAATATTCTATTTAAATCACCTAAAAATTAAATAAGAAGGTGGCAATGGTGCTTTACAATCCACAATGATAACAGAAAGGACTCGAAATGTGTGTAAATTTGGAGAGGTTCAAACCCCAGATGACATTGAAGAAAAGTGTCAACTGAACTGGTTCCCCGGAGGTATACCGAAGCTGCACGACGCAACAACGGATTCCATCAAATGACTAAAGAACCTTGCCTCCCCATCCAGCAACCATCACTATCCAACCATGCAAAGAAGATCACAAAATACGACGACAACAAAACACAATCAAACATATCAATGTTCATCGTACTGCTGGTTGATCCACAGATTTACAATCTATAGTCGGGCGCGGCCCTACGGCGCGCACTTAATATGCAAATACATACAATTCGGGATTCCGCTCAATCGATCAAGCAATTATTGTAGATAGCCCTACTGTACACATTGCCAACAGCTTTAAGCCCTCGCAGTGGGAGAATGGGGGAGGAGGTGAACAATTAGTTAATCCGATCCGAATAGAGCACGACTTAACTCGAGAACCAGGGCGTGTTTGGCGGTCGTTTGAATAATAACTCTGGGGGCTAATTGACTTGGTTTTTGAGTTTCGACCATACGAGATTTGCTTAAGGGTATTATCGCTAGGTTTAAACGGTTGTTGGTAACTTATTGCCCCATTGCTCGAAAAAAATTGCCATAAGTCAACGTTCATTTTGGAGACATTTAGATCGTGAGAAAATGGCAATAGGTCAACGTTCATTTGGAGTCATTTAGATCACGAGAAAATGCTGGCAATCTGAAAATCTTCTCTCATAAAAGTTTTTGTTGGACTGATTTTCTGGAATTCTTAGTTATAATTGTTATTTACACCTTCAATATCTTCTAACCTTCATAGTCAAAAGGTGACTAGATTTTCTTTACCTAAACCTAGGTTGGGGTGTTTCACAAAAATTTATATGTAAAATTATTTATTTATTTATTTTGAATTTCACGCCCGGCTGGGCTTTTAAATATTTTTTTTTCAAAGAACATCTAAATGTGCGTAACAAAATCAAAAAAAAAATAACGAATTCGTAAACAAAAACAAAATCCAAATCATAATCAAAATCAAAATCAAAATCAAAATCATAACCAAATCTGAAACGAAACAAGGTCAAAAACGAATTGAAATAAAAAACAAAATATTCCACCATACAAGATGGAACAACTTTAGGCGGAGAAAAGTACAAAACATGTGAAATAAGTCGAAGCAGAGCATGTAGTTGATTTAATTAAATTTGTAGTTCTTCTTTCTGATATAAATTCTATTATGACTTGCTTAATTATCATTAAATTATCATCAATCAGCCCCAATTTGGTTTATTTTGCATTGAAAGGTCCCCGTTAAACGCAGATTCTAGGTCCGTCTGAGCTTTATATCGAATTGTGATCAGTTGACAAACAACCTAATCACGACATTCTACTGGAGCATACCTAAGTGCAACAGCACAGCTTATTCCCCGATTCAGTGGTTTCACACTATGGGAAACCACTTAAATATAGGGTTTTCCAATAAGAGGTGTTATTTTAATATTCAAAGAATTTCAAGGACCCAATCAGCAAAGACATGACGTTGTTGATGATCGGCCGGCTTGAGTTCTTGTGTTAACTGAACTTTATAAGCCTTAAGACCCAAATCTTTATGCAAAATACGGTGTAATGACGTTTGTGGTATGCCTAATTCCAAAGAACGACGAGGAATGGACAAACCTGGGTTTTCTTCAACACTTTCGGCTGCAGCAGCAATATTCTCGGCTGTTCTTGAGCGACGTGCACGGGTTTTATTTTTCACATCACTAAGTTGTCCCAACAGCTCGAATTTTTCCACCAATTTCTCTATTGCGGTCCGAAAAGGTGCTTCACGACTACCCAAAAATTGTTCGAGTTTTACGAACCGTCTCTGCCAAATTTTCACCATGAAGCGTGTATCGTTCCATTTTTATTAATGGCGTAGTTTCTACTTGTCAATTGTCAAAAAATGACAGCTTCAAAAGTGACATCTACCGAAATAGCGGGCTATTCAAAATAACACCTCTTATTGGAAAACCCTTTATTAGCGATATTGACGTGTTTAATGTTAATTTGATGAATTTTGTGAAACATATCAAATATTTATTCCACCCCTAATTCGTAAACCTTCTATTGTCTCTTTGTAAACGTGTCTGATCGCAATCATCAATGTATTTCATTAATTTTCGTTTCTTAAATTTTTATTTACATTTCTTTCTCACGTTAAAAAACATTAAATTATACTGCCGATATTTATACAATAGTCTTCTGGGAATTTAATAAATAAATAAATAACAGTTACGTTATATATCAGCATATGACGACCATTAAAATTTGAACAATAATTCTAACGTTGACAAAACTACATGGATAAATGGAATAAAAGTATGTCAGATTCATACAAATTTAATCAATAATAGATGAACCTGATTAATTTCCAAATTTGTTTTCGGGCCGAAACTTGATTGAACGCGAGGAGGGGAGGGCGGGGAATAATCTCAGCATCCCAAAAGTTAGAATTACACATGGGGAGGGACGGTGGGGTGTTCCGGCAGATTCGACGCAGCCAGGAAACTCCCGGCTAACGAGCGTCCGTGTTCGATGGGATTGGGCCAGTGAATCTATCAACTTGTTAAGACGCTGAGTGGAAAACTGTGTTACAGGAGCTGTTCCGGGAAAGCGATTTAGTTAGGCACCAAAATAACGGGATTATCATGGAAATATCTATAGTAAGGAATTCACTGGGCTCATCCCAGATAATCTAACACTTAAAAAAAATAATGATCGATTTATTTATCACTTTGGATTTTTAATCAATTTCAATTTCATAAAAAAATACACGACTAAATAAGCTCATATTCTTAAAAGTTGCTTAAAGCTCATTTAAAGGAAGGTTGACGTATACACACATTTGCAATAGTTAAACATGTAAAAATTGTGAACAAAACCGTGATTTGTAAAAACGTAAAAATGACTTATTACGGAATATATTGTGTTCTAGATAAATTACATACAGGGTGAGGCAGAGAGGACGGACGGTTTTAAAGAAATCATAAAATAGTTAATTTTTACTCAAAAACAAATTTATTGATGGAATCAGGTTCGCAAGGAAATAGCATTTGAGACAGTCAAGTGTGGAAAATCACATCAGGCATGTGGTGGCCGAAATCGTTGATGCAGTGCTGGAGGCGTTCTTGGAAGTTCGCGTAGACTCTCTCCAACATAGCTCTCTCAACTTGGGCGACTTCCACGCGAATTGCGTCCTTCAATTCGTCGTAATACTTTTGTGGAAAGCATTTGATTTGAGAACTGAAGGTTTCCAAAATATTGAAAACATTTTGAAAACCTACATTTATAACACAATACGATACTTTTATATTTTTTCAAAATTATGAAAATTTTGTATTGTTCTAAATTCACCGAAAAGAAATTTAGACTGCTACGTTTACATGAAAGAATAACTATCTTAAAGTACACTGCATTGGTAGTGCAAGTGTTTAGAAAGAAAGGAAGTCTAATAATTATAGGAGTCATTGCTGTATTTTAGAAATGCTATTCTCCAGGGGCAATATTTCTCACAAGAGTGCAGAATATAGTAAATGCTTGTATTTCTTTATATATTTTATCCTAGGAAAGTTATTACGGCGCACAAAAATATACCCCGTTAAAATGGGGTAAACGCTATTTTAATGGAGATACCAGCGCGATTAGGGGTGAAAATTCAGGGAAGAATATAAAATAACAGTTTCTTCCTCTGGGTAAGATGGGGTATTCTGTAACAATGAAGAAACTATGTACAGAGCAAAACAAGCATATTAGCTGCAATAACGAACGCGCCGCGTGTTTCATTAGCAGCCAGTCGGGCGCGAACTGAGCGAAACTACCCCTATCTAGTTTTTATCTTTAATATTACATCGCGGGGAATATTATCTGGCAATGTGTGCGAGAGATACAAAGAAACAATTAACTTTTAAAAATAATATTGAAGTTCGTAAAGTAAGCAACTGTAGTATGGTTAAGTAACATAAAATATTATGATTACCTTTCGTACCACATATTAAAATATGTATATGTTTTATTATGGGACGTACAGAATTAAACATTATTATTAATAATAGTGTTTCATGGTTTAGTTTACGAAAATTCATCACACTGAAAAATCACTGAATCACGAAGGAAAGGGAATAGATGATAATCAAGTGGCATTCCAAATTAAGAAATCGCACAATTATTATGAACTAGCTGGTACCCTAAATTGTTTCTCCCTGCGTGACCTTTCCCATTCGTCCCGTTCCCCTTCCGCTTCCCCTTCCCCTCCGACGTCACCTTCCGCCTCCCCTACCTCTCCCACGTCCCCTTCCCCTTTCGTGTTCCCACTTCGCCTTCTCCGCCTTAGTCTCCCCGCTCCACTCCTCCCCCCTCCTTCCCAGGTTCCCCTCTCCCCCTCCCTGGTTCCCTTTCTCCCCCTCCCGCGAACCCGCTACCCGAGTTCCCCTCCCCTCTCCCGCATTCCAAACATTCAGTCCCGGTACATTCAGTTTTCAAACATCTCGCATGCCACCTATTGCAAATTTCATAATGCCAGAGCTCACCAGTAGTTTTACGTAAAAAAAAAGAATTATCCAATCTGTTGCAGTCGTTCAGAAGTTATGCGCGTACATAAATTTCGGCGATTCAATTTTAGAGATAGATGTTAACTACGAAGCGCGACGCCTGAAATAAAATTTCCCGCAAATATATCAACATATCACTTCTTCAAAAAAACCCTGAAGAAGTGAGCGTAGCTCACGAAATATGTTAGTTATTAATTTTGAATATATCAACATAGTTTCCACGGCAACGATTTGTTTTTCTTTTCTTCTGACGTTAGCAATAACTCGCTTTTGTTAGGGCAAAAAACGTGTAATAAATATAATAAATTAATATTTATAATTTCATAACACCAGACCTTACCATTATATGCAGCCTATATTACTCGCATATAATGTAGCTTTCTATTGGTGAAAGGATTTTTAAAATCGGTTTAGTGGTTCACTTAACCTTACTGTTCTTAAGTATTAACCTTTCGAGGCAACCCATGGATCAATTGTGATTAACCTTTACGAATATTTGAGTGGCCGATGTGTCTGCCCGCTTGCTGCGTGGCGGGCCGGATCGAGAAAGACTGGTTAAGGAGGTCTTTTGACCTCTCATCACCTTACGAAGGGATGGATTCATATGTCCGTCACTCCTGGACACACTGACTTCCAGATTCCTACCCACCCCTTACACTTGTTTCCTTCCAAGAATTATTCTTCCTTTCCTTAAAAGCATCCTCTACACAGCATCCCCTAAGATGACATAGGCCATGAGGGAAATTATTTTCCTCAGGGCCTCCTGCGTGAAGCTAATGTAAAAAAAAACCTTCGGTAAAAAATATTTTTACGCGATTAATGATTAAAAAAAATTATAAGCAAATTATTTAAAATAACTTACCAGGTATTTTTTACAGTACGAAAAAACGAAGTTTGTTAATAAAAAAATTAACTCATGAATCAGGCAAAAACGTTTGTTTTTCCAAAGTTATAAAAAATGTTAGGTTTATTTTGAACCTTGATCATTACAAAGCAGGGCTTTTCGAACAGACAAAGAGAGGAGACCTTTTGATTTCTCCGCTTAACTTTTTTGACCCCCTCGCGTTGCGCGTCAGTGGCAGGGATGGATACGTCCGTCACTCCTGGACACATTGACCCCCAGATTCCTACTCACCCCACATACCCTTTTCCTTCGCTTCGTTCAGAATTGCCTCTCCTTCCTTTCCATAAAAAGAATCCCGTACATGGCGCGCCCCCAAAGATGACATAGGCTCTGAGGGATATTATTCCCCGGGGCCTCCTGTGTGGAACTAATGTAAAAAAAAAACTTAAGCCGCCGCTACACGAATTTCTGCCGATTTCTTACATATCTCCCTTAAACATTTGAAGTATTTAAGCTCTTAAAAAAATATGTTATTTTTTAAGATACCTAGGCGCGTTCTATGCCAAAACGCAAATTATATGAAATTCCCTCGATAGAAAAAAATCGCAAAGTATGTATTATTAAAAACACGTCTGTTTCTTTTATTTTACAAGTTATAGTTGTGAAACAAATCACAATGTTTCTTTAAATGATACTTAAGACGCCTTACACGAGATTTTCCCTCTAATTTAAACGAGTCATGTTTTATTAAACATTTTCACAATTTTCGCTTCAATTTTATCATTTAAAATATTAGCGCGCTCTGTCCAACATTCGTAATTACATATCCCTCCATCTTCTTCATTTTGAGCGGCGAAGCGGCACCTTAAGGGTCTACTATTCGTATTTCGACCGATTTCTTACATATCTCCCTTAAACATTTGAAGTTTTTAAGCTCTTAAAAAAATATATGTTATTTTTTAAGATAATATCTAGATACGTTCCACGCCGAAACGCAAATTATATGAAATTCCCTCGATAGAAAAAAATCGCAAAGTATGCTCCGAAAATTATTTTAAACAAGTCTAATTCTTGTATTTTACAAGTTACGAGTATATTTGTGAAAAAATTCACAATGTTTCTTTAAATGATACTTAAGATACGTTCCACGAGATTTTTGCTCTATTTTAAACGAGTCATGTTTTATTAAGCTTTTTCGCAATTTTCGCTGCTATTCTTCGACCTACAATATTAGCGCGCTCTGTCCAACATTCGTAATTACATATCTCTCCATCTTCTTCTTTTTCAGCGCCGTGCGTTTCAAGAGTGCGGCCTTAAGGAGGCTATAAGTTATTCTAAAGCTGAGCGTTTCCGTAACCGTTCGTGTATTAGACATAAATCACGATAGTTGATGTTTTCACAAGGTGACATCTGCTGAGAAACCTAAAAAATACATGTAACTATCAACACCAACGGCGGCGTCTGTTGAAGGGTGTCTAATTCTAGATACTACAAAAACTAACGATTTGTTTTACTGTAGTCATTTTTGATATTCTGATCCGCCATGAGCGCCTATCACCCCCCCAATGGATAACATTGAATCTTGGGATACCCTGTAGAAATGAATAAAACATATCGTATAAAGAAAAGTTTTATTTCGTATAATAAAAGTTTTATGGTTTTTATTATAAAGTTTTATTTGTATGGTTTTATATAATACGTCCTAACTGAATTATTAACGACTCGAAATAAACTTTATCAAAACCAAACAGAAAAGTAACAACTAAAATAAGCGGACGCTTTAATTTATATGGGAGCCCCGCAAAAGGTCTTAAGGTCTTATGTATTTGCCCAACAAATCTCATGGAAGTTTGCGAAAGGTATTGGGTGGGAAAAGAAAGAAGAATCATCAGCGTTTCCACCAAAATCTGTAAAGCAAACACATAAATCCACACGGAGGGTTAACAAACCCAACAGTGACCAGATAGCGGGGCCGGGGGGGCCTTTCGGTCGGGACATTTCCAATACTGTTTTGCTAGAATCGCTGCCACGCACGGGGTTTTTTCATTAACTGAATTGATACGGACTTTTATTTATACAAGCGATTTTATAATAAGCAATTTCAGAGAATTTGCGTTGACGTTGGACGGAATAAAAGTATTAAAAAGAAAACTGGTTTTATGTTCATAGCGCGCGGTTTTCAATAAAAATTAAACCTTTAACTAAATCACCATCAGGCCAGTTTCCCAGAAAAGATAGAACACCACACAAATATATTATTATAAACACCTCTGCCACAGTGGTTCGCTACGTGTGGTGGATTTAGCAGGGGTGCCCGGGTTTAGAGGGTGAGGTTTGTGAAGGTCTAAGTGGCCGATGTGTCTGCCCACTTGCTGCGTGGCGGGCCGGATCGAGAGAGACTGGTTGAGGAGGTCTTTTGACCTCTCCAGCCAGAATCCCTCCCGTATCCCGACCCATCGCTTTGCACTGCAGTTGGAGGGATGAATTTATACGTCCGTCACTCCTGGACACACTGACTCACAGATTTCTACCCACCCATCATACCTATTTCCTTCCCAAAACTTCCTCTCATTCCTTTCTTAAAAAAAACCGTGTACACAACATTAAAAAAAATTCTCTTACACGATTCTCAACATGACGTAAATAAAATTTGATTCGCTCAATCGTGCCATGTCTTTCTGGGGCGTCCCCGATTTAGGTCAATGCTCCGCTCTACGTCCAAACCATCCAAATATTCCATTCTTAATGTTGTTTATTATATCGGCATTATATTATTCGATTTCCGAACTCACAATACCGTCGTTAAATAAATCTTTGAACACATATTATGCACCTCGAGGGTCTCATTTCTACTGCATCCAATCTACTTTTGTTCTTCCTTTATCAGATTCATGTACCGCTATTCGTGCAATCATCGTTTTAGTGTCTAGTAATCTTAGAATGAAATATGATTGTACGTCAGGATCTAAACAAATATACCGAAATAGTAGGTAGAAATCGCACGAGGGTACACAATGTTAAACCTATAAATGTCGCTCAATTCGCGTTAAAATGGTAACGTATCTGATTGAAAACGAGTGAACACACACTTATATTTAATACCTAATAAAAAAGTCATCTTCTATTCCCTTTATTTGTGGCAGGTTTTATTGTATTACGAGTAAATTTCCCAAATGTCAAGGAAATTCGGTTACTGAATGCATGGCTGCTTCCCCCAAGAGGTTTGAAAACTCGATACAATTTATTTTGGGAATCTGTTGGTTGTATTCAATGACATTATAGAAGCGTCAGCCAGGATTCTGGTTTATTTTGGCTGGAACCTGGAATATTATTTGGTAATAACATCAGGTTTAAGCGGATTCAACAAGTTGAAATGACGCATTGCAAAATCAATTTAATACATCAAAATGGAAACCAAACAATAAACGAGTGATTGAATTATTTATTTATTTTAACTTTAGTTTACAATTTGATTAATTTATACTTGTATAATTTACCTATCTGAGAAACCAATTTTAGTTTTCCTCATTTTACTATTATATTATGTATTTATTATACAGTAATCTTACAACAACTAAAAGATATCACATTATTATAACAGGAGGTAGTACATAATGGTGACCGGACAACTCGGAATGAAATGAACTCAGAACCATCTCAGATAAGTCATTTAGAGTGATGAAAAAATATAAATAAAAAAATGGTTAAATAGGTTACGTTAGGTTGGCGTTATCGGCTAATTTAAATTATTTTTTTCATAGTTTTTAATGACTTTTCAAGGAGTTGTTGAGTTGACTTTATTCTCAGTTGGCATGGAACCGTACATAATATATTACAGGGTCGTTCCATAATACAGGGTTCGGCAGCAAAACTTCATTTTTTTAAATGTTTGCCATTCAGTCGATTGGTGTCGTAGCGGAGCGCTAGTGGTCTCGTTCGAGAGGCGGAACTATAAAGTTTTGTCCCGACACAGTTTAGTCGCCATCATGCATTGAAACAGTGAGGTGCGTGCGCTTGCCGTCGAGGTCTACTTTGAGTCATGACAAATGCAAGAAATCGGTTTACTCAGTGTGTGGAGAATGGAGGACGTCACCTAGCGGATTTGATCTTCAACAACTAAAAGCTAACTAACAAACCATCACACCTTTCCCCCGGGGTAGGCAGAGATGACGGATCGCCAGACAACTCGATCTTGGTACACACTCTTTGCCTCATTCACATTCGGAAAACGAAGTCTCCACCTGAGAATATCAAGTTTTTTAAACTGAGACCCATTCATAGACATATGAATATTACTAGACTTGCCGTAAGTGATAGAAGCGTATTATATGCCCCTCCCCATACTGGTTCTGTTTGGAGCCGGCTGGGCTCTCGAATCTAAAAAATGTGACGTCATCATTCTAGTGTGAACCAGCGTCGAGCTCTCATCGGAACAATTTATGAAATAACACGCCAAAATGGTGGCTTGTTCTATGAAAACACGTTAAAATGGAAGTAAAAAAGAGAATAAACCCAATTGTCGTATTACATTTCATAAGTAAGCATTATTTTACTTTATTTTAAGCTTATTCAGATCATATAATATGATCAGTTTTAGTAACACAGCACCATAACGAATGTAGGCGTTTCTCAAGTGTGCTCGTCGCTGTTTACTGGGGTGGGTAAATTATGAAACATTTGTAAAAGCGTCTTAACTAAATACGGCAACAAAATATTCGACTCTGAAAACAGGTGAACTTTACTTTGCCGTATTTGGACTTCGCAAAATTGTTAATTTAAATAACGTGGCGAGCAATTCGCGCTCCCATGTAAAAAGGTCTATTCATTCAAAAGTAGATTTTACTTTTAAGAACTAAATGGTGATATTATAATGCGAGATGACTATATACTGTCAGATTGATTTATTGATCACACATCATCACAGTTATCTACCTCCTTTCGCGTCCAGCTGTAGTTGATTTGAACCCCTCACCTGTCTGTTCTCGTCTAGTAATATTCATATGTCTATGGACCCATTAGTTAAATTAACTGTTTCTTTACCGAATGAGATGACTGGATATAATCGACTAAGTCCTTTGGACTCAGACTTAAGCTTGGGTGGGGTAATGTGCACTTAAATAGCTTTCTGGACATGTTCAAAGATTAGGGCCTGAGCGCTTTAAAAGCACAACGAAGCTTTAATGCCGAAGCCTGTTTGAGTCAATAAACGAGAAGACGAAACTTTTAATTGCATTAAACGCTTATTTAAACTTTTTACATTGTTGGAATTCAATGGTCATCCATTTTGAGAACGCGGGTCTATTTTTCATTTTAGATAAGCATTGGATGAACGTCGTATAAGAACGTATTTGCATTAGCTTCTGTTAAAAATACGCAACGTTTTTCGTAAATTTTATTATACCAAATTATACGAACCTCTCAAAATAAAGGATTGCATTTTAAACCAAAATAGTTTCACACCAAAGACCAACCAAAAAGCCATTTTTACAGTTTACGTGAGATGAAAAACCGAAGAAGGGTTGAGCACGGGAAAAAGTACTGTAAAATCACAAATAAAAAGTTTTCTATTTTGTCTGCTGTCACCGAATCACCATCATTCTTAATATATTTGCAGAACGGCAGCAGAGGTTACCCGCAAATAAGATAGGCTGATGAGACAAAGAAAATCGTCAACGGTTGGACGAAAACTGAATCACAGAATCATAAGGCAGTGAGTATAGAAGAACCAGTGAACAAGCGGTAAGTGAAAATCAACGATCAATGTAATGTGAGTTGATTTCAAGTGGAAGCAAATAATAATATATGAACACAATTTCGAACGACCATTTACGACAAGATTAAATGAAGCTTTACCATTTAAAATGCCATCCTTTTTCCCTTTGCTCGTCCGCGCGTAGCGATAACGCGAAACGTGTTACATAAACATGTAACACCTTCAGCCAGGTAGAGGAATAAAAAATAAAGAGTTAAAACGACTATAAATGACGAAGCATTTCCGCGGGTGAGTTGGATTGTTGATAAATTCGCGCTCGTACGTGAGCTTAAAAGCACTTCTACGTATGGACGTCGCGACGCCTGACGGACGCCGATAGGACATAACGACAGCGGCGTCCATTCAAACGGTCGGATTAAGGTTCTCCGTTCGGCGCCGGCGCCCGTACACGCCCGTTACAAGTACCCACTATCCACATACATTAGGAGCCCGGCAACGCACCTGCCGTTACAGACAGCGATAATTGGAAATCTAAGGGATATTTTCCTGGCCGCGGAAACATCGCGTCGCTTTTTTTTATTACATTAACGGGGCACTTTGAATCGGAAATGTTACATACCCAGTTTGCCAGTTTTATAATGATGCGGTGCTTTTATGTACACGCAAAAACATATATTTGAGTTGGTAGATTATGCGAAGTCCCCGCCGTAAAACTTAAATACAAAATTATAATAACATAAAACTTTGGAACACCAATAAACTTTATTTTATTTTTTATTGAATAAGGCAATTCACCCTAAAAAGAGTGCTTTGTGAACTTTATTTTCATCGAAATGTTTATTTTGTAAAATAAATAAGTTATTTTGCAAATTCTGCGTGTTTAACGCTAATTCTATTAAAATAATCGTATGTCATCAAATTTATTTATTATTCATATTTTCAAGAGAACTTTAAAACCCGTATTTTATAAAGTTTTAGAATTGGAAAAAAATCGTCCTAACATGTCGTCAATTAGATGGGTATACTGATCAAAACCTACTGATTTTTTAAAATGTTTTTAGTTGAAAAAAAAACAGAGACTGGATACCAAAATGCCGTACACATCTGTTACTGCAGGTGGAGAAGTCATAAAGATTTTTGATCAAAAAAATCATATTTTAAATTTAAAACGACATTTTTTTAAAAATAACGTTACACCTCTCTCAATATTATTACTGTGAATTCACATTTCATTCAATTAGTTTAATTTTTCACTCTACGCAAAAGCTATATTTTTAAGCTATGAGTAGCTCCGAGATATGTCACTAAATTAGTATGGATTTCCACATGTTTTAACCATGAATGTAATAATTTGTATGGATGTCCACACGTTTTAACCACGAATTTAATAATTTATATGGACTTCTACGCGTTTTAACCACGTACAATTTTATATGGATTTCCACACGTTTTAACCATGTGTGTGATAATTTATACGAATTTCTGCACGTTTTAACCAAGTATGTGATAATTTCTGCACGTTTCAACCATGTATGTGACAATTTATACGAATTTCTGCACGCTTTAACCATGTATGTGATAATTTGTATAGATTTGGACACGTTTTAACCATGTAAGTGATAGTTTTGTGGGCGTGATATAATTAAGAACCTATTTCATCATCTTAAATAAACATTATTTCCCTGTGCAAGCTTTGCATGTCATATTTTGAATGATTGTTTCCACCAGAAGCATACATTAATTTTATTTTGCGAACAATAATAATTGGATAGTATCTACAGTGGTTTTCGCGAAAAAAAACCCTTCAGGGGCGTTTTCTGAAAAAAATAGAAATATGTTCCGCATCTTGCCTGAGGATGGACTAAAATCACCCACAATACATAATGCTGAACGTGTGCATGATGTCAAATGAAAAATTCGCCAAAAACGTGCCGGAGCGGGACAGAAGACAGAGGCAGACTGTCTCGCGTCTCGCCTGGCAAGGACCCGCGAATAAACGTCACATTATTTAGTGACGGCAGCCACGTGAATTTACCCAAATAGGAGGAGACAAATTGGAAGGCGACATTTTCCCTTCTTCTACACCCCTGGCAGGAAAAATATAAAATATCAAATTTATTCCATAACGTAACACGAAATCGTCAAATATTCAAGAGATGCAGATGTTGGAGTACGCCAAATACGTACACAAATAAAATATGATATATTTTGTTTTTCACATAAACAAAATTACTAAAAAATTATGTAAAAATATAAAATAATAATGTTCTTATATAATTAATAATGTAGAAAAGGAAGATATTTGAGGAGATACATAATGTGAAGACATAAGATGAACAAAAGGAGTACATTTAGGGAGTAAATACTAGGTCAATGGTATCACTGTATCATGTACTCAATTTTACTGTTTTTATTTTGTTATGTAGTGTTTATTTTTTCTTCCGTTTTATGTTTGTAGCGTAGTATTATAAATTGATTAATAAATGTAATTTTTTTATTTCACAATGGAATATATTGTATAACTACTGTTAATGATTTTATTTTGAAACAATATTAAAATTTTTTCCACTTATTTAATTTTTCACAGTTATCGGTTTCAGTTTAGTATGGCCATCTTCAGACTAGTACAATTATTCCTTAAGTTATTTTTTTATTTATTTAAGGTTTTGTTCCAGCAGGACTGGGAGGGGTGTGCAATCCCAGTCTGCCATATTTCATAACAATAACAATAATACAATAAGACATACAATACATAAGAGAGTAAATTAATAATACATACTATAACATAAGAGAGTAAATTAAAAGATAAAATACAATAAAATAAAATAAAATAAT
This sequence comes from Glyphotaelius pellucidus, assembly GCA_936435175.1. Lineage (NCBI taxonomy): Eukaryota > Metazoa > Arthropoda > Insecta > Trichoptera > Limnephilidae > Glyphotaelius > Glyphotaelius pellucidus. The sequence goes on along the minus strand of OW386538.1, from coordinate 24,988,258 downwards.
GCAATAAAAATTAAGCATAAAATTGAAATTACATTAAGCAAAAATTAAACAGAATAAAAAATTTAATTTTTGTGGTCGTCCATCAGGGAAGTCGCCTCATTGTCTGCATCCATCGCTCATTTGGAGGGGAACTAAGCCACTCGGATGCAGCTACGACAATGATGTTGTTTGATTTCAGTATCCTGCCCCAGAAGCTGGCTAGGCGGTGGCGAAGTAAGGCTGGGAATGAATGCACCCTCCCCTCGGTGAACATCGTGGAAGCACTGCAGAACCTCGGTAGTTGCATAAGTTGCCTGAATGCATTATTGTAGCACACCCTCAGTTTATACCATTGCGCTGCTGGATATTGCGTCCACAGTTCCGATGTGTACAGGGCAGTGCAGTACGTCTTGAAGAGTAATTTTCTTAAGTTATTTTCTTTTCTTGAGTTATGGTTAAGTTACTCACAAAGTTTAGATATCAAATACATTTGACATTTTACATTGCCAAATTTCCATACACGAACATCATGTGGACAATATACGTTGTACTTTGAGTCGCTACAAAAAAAAAATCATAAAAATATAAAAGTAAACTACAATTGAAAAAGAATTGATTATAAAACAAACAAATTTCTGTGATCTGTTCTGTGCTTTAGTCCTGCTTGAAATCTGGTTCAATGAACTCACATTTGCGAAAGCGCCATTTTTAAAATTGGAACTCATTGTGTGATGAATTCAGACAAGCGATAAAGTACCTACCTACCATATATTTTTTTATTAAAATTATTTTAACGGTGATTTTCCAAAATTAAACTAATTTGTCTAACACAATTACAGACAATTCAGATTATCCAATGATTTTCATAGGCCTGCTACTAGTTACGTAAAAATATTCCTGGACCATTAAAAAAGTCAATTGATTAACGGTCTAAACATATGAATTTTGAAATAGGTACAACAATATATAAATAAATAGGTACAAGGGTTCTTCGCAGATTGACCACTACTTGGTTTCATAAATTAGGGAGAAAGGAGAGTGAACTTTTACTACACAAAAAATGAAATCAAACACAAACCAAAATCAATAACAAAAGTTCCGACAAAAAATAAACTGTGCAAAAGATACCTTTTATATTCTAATTGTTTATATTATGTGCATGTATGTACGTACCTATTACTTTTAAATTAGAATTCTACAAGGCAGCAGTTAATCTTATGTTTAAATTGGATATTTTATTTTATTCTATCACTTCTCTTTTTTTATTTCATATTTATACAAAATGTATATGTAAGCTTATTATTTTGTAATGCAAACGCCATTTATAAGTAAACTTTTTTATTATTACTTTGATAACTATGCAAAGCATACAACAGATAATCATACCTTAATTGTCTATTTTTTTATTTTTTATTGTTTCTGTTCTCTTTATAGTTCTCATTAATAGGACTACATTATGAAATGCAAACACCAGTTTCCTTTATGTTTAAGTGTAAAAATATTTTTATTCCTTTTATTTATTATTATTATCATTTTAATAACTGTTGTATGCCATGCATACACAAGTGAACTATATGTTTAAACCCTTTTTTTCAAGAACCTATACATATAAACCTTTTTTTAAAGTAATATGTTAATACGCTTTTAACTTTCCAATTTTATGTTTTATTCTTTCTCTTCTTTTCATTTCTTCAATTTTCCCTCTTTTTGTATAAATCATGGTCCATATATATTCACACATCCTAATTTGACTGTCCTAAAACGGGAATCATCCTAGTTGGACAGTCAAAACATTTTATAAATAATGTACATAAATGTGTAAATATTTTACTAAATAAAAATGAAATAAATAAATAAATATCTTTTCACCTTCAAATAATACACAGGTTGTCCAAGAATTAAAGTCCTTTACTCTTTTTGGCGACGCAGACGTTATTTCTCAAAATATGGCGGCACTGGCCTGTAGCTCGGACTTTTCCCTACAAAACGAGCGGTAATCCGGCTTGGAAAACCGTGCTTCAGTACAATTTTTGTGTCCGTTTGAGATGAGCACTCCGCTGTCGAATCCCGCGGCGCGCCACCTGCGAGGTGCGTTCAATTATTCACCTTCTCAACCTAGGAATTTTGTTCCCAGACGTCAGTAAGTCCACCATACAGACAATTTTCAGGGGAAAATTGGCGTACGCAAAGTGTGTGCTCGTTGGGTGCCCAAAATTCTGACGAGCAAAATCGCGTGGAAAGCGTTCACCACCTAGCCACGGAATCAAAAGGGCAACCAATGACATGACTTCAATCTTTTTCTTTACCTGAAGCACCGTTGGGCCGAAACACGTTTGAAGACAGACGAAGACGTTGGGGAAGAGGTGAGAACATTTTTGACGGCGGAGTTCTATGACAAGTAAAATCAAGGACCTAGTGCAACGGCTCACCCGGTGCATCGATCATAATTGGGACTACGTCGAAAATTAGTGGGGATATGTACCTAAAACGTCGTTTATTACCACCATATACTCTAGATTGAGGTAGGTGTGCAAGTATTTATAATGATAAGTTCTTTATTGCTCACACTACCTAACCCCGGAGGAATAACAAAAATTGCATAGGTAATATCCAAGAAAGTATTGGACAAAATACAATTTACACCTTTAAATTTACAGACTTACTAACATAATCCAGTGATTTTAAACGGGTTCAAGCTCATTTGTAATAACTCTATGGGATTTGAACGAATGAAGCAGGGTACACAAGGTACCGGGATTTACAAGACACATAAAACTGCCAAACTATATGACAGGCGATAAAGGCGGGTAGAACGGAGGGTTTAAACATGGATGGCATTTACCTTTATTTCGGGAATTTGTAAATTAAAATACCCTGGAGTGAAATTAGCAGTCTAATGCTGGGTTTCATAATCATCTTGATGTATGGAAATGACGCATGGTACCAAGAAGAAAGTAGTCTAAATACCTACAAAATCGATGAACTCTTATGGTTTGTTCGCACTGGGCAAGCAGTTTAGTCGAGTAGCGTGTAACTGGCTACTTGACTGACCGAGAAGCGTTCGCATTACGTTCAAGCTACGTTAGTGAGCCGCTCGTTGCAAGATGACGGGCTGCTACGCAACAAAGTAAATACGCTAATTAAGCTTATTGTAATGCTTATTTTAGAAGAGGTGGGAGAATAAATAGGTGAGATGAAAATAAATAAACTATGAACACACAAAAAAAAAAATTAGACTAGAATCTTCGCTCCAACAGCACGACACATCTGCGGGTACTAATTAACTCTACTAAAACGGCGGGTTCGCGCATGTCAGTGCGCAGGGACGCGTGGTGAGGTCGCTACTCGCCCGAAAAAAAAAACGAAATGGATCGACTCTTCTAAAGAGCTGACTAAACTGCTCTACTAAAATTGTGGAGTTCGGGCGCGTTTAGTTACTAATATACTCGCTACTCGACTAAACTACTTGCCCAGTGCAAACGGCTCTTTAGACACACAGAAGGTAAAGCCTTGCATACGCAAATTATAGATAAAATATCAAAAAATATCAGGATAAACTTTGAATAGAAAATTGACAGGATGCTCAGATGTCGTAGACGCGAAGAGCGGATGGACGGAGAAAGAAGAATAAGGAGAATACACGAGAACCAATTGAAATGAAGTCCAGGAAATCCTAGGAAGAGATTCGATTTAAATACACGAGTTCGCTCGAGTCAAGCGTCGTAAAAAAGAGTATGTAAGAATGCGGATATGGGGCGTTCCACCCTCTCTTGACTACATCTACGAAGAAATGGTGTGATATAGAGTTCGTTAAAACGTCTAAGGGTTGATTTATCTGGATTATTATTTCACACTTGTTTAAGTGTGTTTAACTGTTTAGTAACTTATTTATATAACTTGTTGATATTATTTTGTACACACTACCCGCCAGTTGTATAAAACTTCCGAGATTACAGAACGGATGCCGAAGATGTGCCAATAATAAGAGGATAAGAAACAAGATAATATTCCGTTGAAGTTTAATAATGGGGAAGTTATATTATTGCATACGTCTCGTCCACTGGAAGCGGAAAAGCTTCGGATATATTATATGTACAATAACACGCAAAACTTCACACGGAAATAAAAACACGTACCATAAAATTGGCATTACGATTGCCCCATTTCTTGCCAACTTTGACTTCAATTTTGATTTGTTTCTTTGAACTTGTAAAAACAATATTATGCTCTTTGTGTTGACGCGTGAACAATCTCAGAGACGCCAATTAGCTTGGGAATTTGTTTAACACAACAAATAATGAAGCGGAATATTTTTTCTCATACAGAAAATAAATTAGTCAAAGGAAAGCAAAATACCAACAGCAGAAAACAAATATGTATTTTCTGAATATTCCATTATAAGTTCGAAATGGAAGTACAGGGAAAAGAATGCTCAACGTGCTGGAAGGTGGCAAACACATCACGGGTAAAACATAGCAAACAAGCATACCTATGCTTTGAATATTTTAATTTATTTATAAAACACATGTTACAACTTTGTGACATTTACAAAAAGTAGATATATTAAGTCAACATACTAGGCGGCTGCCTGTTTCAGGTGACTAGTGGGGTAAAGTTACTTTGTATGAAATATAAGTCTAGTGTAAACGTATTTAAATCATGCTAAAAATTGGAAAAATTATAACAAAAAGTAGAAATTATAATAAAGAGTAGAAAATACAGAAGAGAAAAGAAGTAAATTAGATTATAAAAATGTACATAACTTTTTTTCTTCTTTTTTTTTAGTATGTGTGCATGCAAGCACACATGCATATATAGGTGCACACATATATTTACATACACATAAATACGTACACCTATATAACCAAATCCTCACACATATAAACATTATACACACCTTTATCTGAGTACGAGAAACAGGCTATTAACATAATCACGTTCACTCATCAAAAAATCCCCAAGAGCCTTGCTGAAACTGTCATATTTGGCTATTGCTATGACTTTATTTCTATTGTTAAATTATTGAAGATTTTAGGAGCAAGAAAGTTAAATTTTATCTGTGCTATTGAGGTTTGTGTTGATGGAATAATATAATTGGATTTAAATTATCGAAGAAAGCAAACACTTTGTGGCTTGACATTTTACAGAATGAAACAAGTTCTTTGTTTAAAACCACTTTATTCAAATTTATATTCGTCGACCGGTTTCGGTCGAACTCGACCTTCTTCAGGAAAATAAACATATAAACTTATCAATAAACAATAAACAATCTTAGTTTAAATAAAACATACTTATAAACAATCTTAATACACTTATAAACAATCTTAGTTTATATGTTTATTGTCCTGAAGAAGGTCGAGTTCGACCGAAACCGGTCGACGAATATAAATTTAAAAAAAGTGGTTTTAAACAAAGAACTTGTTTCATTCTATAATTGGATTTGTTGGAATTTCTTGTATAATAGGTTGATTCAAAAAATTTTTTTTTCGTGTGTTTGAATTTGTAATAGGAGGATATGTTTTTGATGTATAAGGATTTTATATTGAGTACTTTGAAATCCTTAAATAATTCCTACGTGGGGTATATTTACCTCAATATAGTGTACTTTGTAAATAGTCTGCATTATCAATTTTCGAGCCTTAATTAATGGATCTAATATAACTGATATAATACGATCTAATATATTTAATATATCTGATATAACGATATATGCATTAAGCATGACACCATGCTCAAAGTTAAGTATTTATTGCACCTACCTATGACAGAATTAAAAGGTATGATATCACATATCTTGGTTTATTATTTATATAGGATATAACATATCTTAAATAGTTAAATAATTAATCTGGAGTACTCCGAAGAGAGGGTCAAGTTTCGGTATTTATTATATCAGTACAAATAAAATTTAAAGCTTTGAAAACCATTGTTGAAAATGTCCTATTTGATTACGGACATATTTGAATGAATACCGTGAGGAAATACGACATTGGTTCAAAGGTGGCCCAACTTATTTAAACGTTGTCGAAGAAAAACCGAATTTAAAAACCAAATACTTACCTCATATCTTAAAAAATAACCACTGCACAAACAATGTATGGTGGTTGGTGGTGCACGGTGGGAAGGGTGTACTCGGAATATGTATAGTGGGAAGGGTAATCTTGCACCCTAACTCTACACAATGTACGCCGTTAAATGATGCAGCTATCACTGTGAGGAAATTAAAACCATTTTTAACGCAAAATTGAATATAGCTGGGGACCACAACTTACCTCAATATTAAAGTTTATATTTCATGAGAATGTAATTCACGCGCTCAATTATTACAGAACACCAAGTACATACATAGCTTCTATTTTGTTATTATTATGGTTTTTAACTATGCTAAACAAACAACAGTTGTTTTAATTTGTTATTTTATTTTATTCTTCCTTTCCACTTTGTTTTCTTATTGAAGTGAAACATCTTTATTTGAAATTCGGATGAAACGGAAATGCATCACAACTCAGTTCTACACAAATACTCGGTTCTAATAGAATGCGGTTAATTCGCATTTTGACGCGTGCCACCCCATAGCTCAGTGGGCAAGGCGCCTGAAAAGTCTCAGCGGCCAGAACGACAGACATCAAGCGAACAGAGGTTCGAATTTTACAAAATCCAAAAAAAAATATTATTTTGTGAAATCAATATTCAACCTTCAAACCATTTTAAAAACAGGCAAAAGAAAAGAAAGCGACTCTAGCGACTTTCTAGTTTCACTTTTACCGCGCGTGAATTACACACTCTGATTTTTTCTATTCATAATATGTATGTAGGACTACATGTGCGAACACCAAATACCTTTGTTTATTTAAAATGTTCTCTAGACTTTATGTCCGGGTTAAATCTTCCCCACAGGAAAAATTTAACCCTTCCACACACTTTTCCACAAATGATCATCTAGTCAATCCACGCGATGTAATTGCATTGTATAAGTATAATAAATTCAAAACTATACAAGAACAACACGTCAACCTACCAGAGACCATATGGGAAAATACTTCACCGACTCCAGATATTTTCGTATCAGAGGGTTCGGCTCAATAGAACTCCTAACTGGACCGATAAATCCTACTGATCCCTCAATATAAATATTTAAAAAATCTTTCGTAATCCTACATGTGTTAAATATGACTGATTTTCGCATCTTTATATAAAGATTCTTTGGTAAATCTAATAAGCCTAAATTTTTAATTAGAGAGCTAGGTATAATGCCAGTAGCCGAAATAACAAATGGTAATATTTTTATAGTCCGAGAATGCCAAATTCTTTTAATCTCATTTCCTAAATCTGTATATTTTCTAATTTTTTCAGAAACAGATTTTTGAATATTACAGGAATTTGGAATATATACACCTTTTATTTTATTATTATTATTATTTAAATAACTAAGCTAAAAAAACAATGGTTATTTTTATGTTTTAATTGGTAATTTTATTCTTTCTATTCTCTTTTTTTCGTATTTTTACACAACACATGTATGACTATAATATGCAATGCGTGCACCAGTTACATATACGTTTTAATCCTCTGTTATAAATAATACATACCTATTATTATTAAATGGATCCTTACATTCAGTAACGATGATGTGTAAAACTTGCTATTTCAATTGAATTGTAATATAATTAATACAACTTGTAACTTAAATTAATTGATTGTGTTACTTAAATTACTAACTTAATTTGTTACTAAATTTGTTACTTAAACTACTTAAATGAATTGCATAAGTTAATAACTGTACACTGTACCTACCCAATCTGTAAACTTCATCCGCCATAACACAGGCACATTCCTAGCATGGCGGATGAATTAACACAATTATTTTGTTCATTGTATAAACTTTTTTTAATAAATAAATAAATATTAATGACTATACTAGACAAAAAACCGTTACTACGCTTTGAACATTTTTTTTCCTTTTTTTATTCTTTCTCTTCTTTTTATTTCCTCCATTTTCTTTTTGTTTGTACAAAACATGTTGCATGTGTTCATACTCATCCTAATTCGACTATTACGGGAAGTTTAGTTGGGCTGTCAAAACATTTTATAAATAAAGTTAAATTAATGTGTAATCTTGTACAAATATATTTTTTTAAATAAATAAATAAGAGTAGGTACTACCAAGCGAGCATGTTGTGAAAGGTGGTTCTTTCGGTACACGCGTGGTTACGTGGAGGAGAGTAATCAACCTAAAAACAGTAAAGACAGGCGGTAAAGTGGGTTTCCCGTTACACACCCCGTTCTCTGATTCTGTTACCTAATAAAATTTAATGAGTTAATAAAATTCCGGCGACCGGGGAAAATCCCTTAACGAAAGGGATAACATAAGGTGGGAAGGGTAGAAAGGATCTCCTCAGGAAGCGAGGTACCGTAAAGGGAACAATGACGCATTCGTGATTCTCTTAACCTGATAGCCGAGTCTGAGGCTATCTAATCGCCTAAATGGTTCTATAAATAAAGTTGAAAATATAGAAAGCTTGGCGATACTCACAATGAACCCAGCTTGGTTTTAGAAAGATTTAATTAAAAATAACAGCTTTTCAGAAAGAATAAAGAGTGAACTAAATAAAAACAAAGATTTCCGACGCCAGTATAAATCTAGCACTAATTTTACCCTTTCACTCGCCAAACAATCTATTGTCGGACCAATACTTGGCGTGTACTTTGAAAATACGTGTTTTGTTTTCGATTAAGCTCCATTTTTAACCACGTCATTGTGCGGCCCAGACCGCCTATACAAAATGTGGTCCATGCGTGAAACACATAGTAGATTGGCCGATTCGGCTGAAGCGTGTAACAAATCCCGTCAAAAATATCGTATAATCTGACACGTAACCGCTCGAAGCAAAAATTTATGCGTTAACGAACGTTGCGGATTCCCGATAACCCCTTTAAAATGGAGTGACGAACGTAGAATAAACAAATTTGCATGAAGCGCTGCGTAACTCCATAACTGTACATAATTCGGTAATTCGGGATTCTCGTATACAAGCAAGCCTGAACATTTAAATAATATACCTATAATACATTGTATCTTCAACAATCACGAGTGGTAAACATCAATCATTTTAAGTGGTCAATCCAAAATAACTTCAACATAACAACTAGGAGGTGGGTCAACTTGACAGAATAAATATAAAAATGGTGGCTGATAATCAAAAAAATAATAAATTAAACGACTCATTGTACTTTTATACTTTTTAGAGGAAGGAGTGGAGTTTAAAGCAATAGAATTCAAATGTAATTATTGAAAGGTCTTGCCAACACTATTGCACGGAAATTGGTTATAAAATCCGTTTCAAAACAAAGAAAAATCCAAATTGATCCTACAAAGAAGGAAAGGATTGGTTGCTTCATAAATTTGAACAATTCATCAAATTTCTAAGTTAAAATTCAAGTTCTGTTATTTATTTATTTATTTATTTAAACGCCCATAGGGCTTTTACATAAAGTGCAGTACATGTTTTTGGTAAAGTATAGGAAATAACAAAATATAATATAAACATAATATAACTGTAAGAAAAAAAATAAAGATAACATAAGATATAAGAAACAAAACATAGATAACACTAGATATGACACAAAGCAGGTAAAATAGAATATATGGTCACGTAAATTAATGTGAGATAGTTATTTTAATTATAAAGAGAAATAAGACAAGATTGTCATTATTTATGTTTATAATTAGCAATCTTTGTTATACATATTTGGTACGTGTTTATCGAAACATAGCTACAATAATATATCGATAAAGGTGCTATATAGTGCATGATATTTATAGCTTTATTTTAAATGTTCTGATATACTGAGTTTAAATTTAGATATCGATTGATGTCGATAAACGTCAATTGAAGTATATTTATTTCCGAGTATATGAAGTCTTTGTATTGGAGAGTTTTCAAAATAATTATTAGTAGAATTGGGAACAAAGTAAAGTGCATTAGAACGGGTATCACGCGTGGGTACTCTCAAATTAATTTTACAAGTTAAATCGAGGGCGTCCAGTCTGCCATTCGCAATAAATTCATCGTGTGTCGATTGCTTCACAGTGCTTGGATAGTATTAGAACTCAATTAGTATTTTCACAGAACTTGAAAATTAACTTTGAAATTTGATGAATTGTTGAAATTCTGTGAAACAGCCGTCCCAAGTGTTCTTTTTTTCAAACCGCTGAAATAGGAAAAGTTGAAAATAAAAGTCCCGCAATCGTTAAACGCAAAAATAAGGATAAATACAAACAAGTAAATTAGAAATAAAAATCATCACGTGTGACGTATCAGAAGTATATATGCCGTGTTATTGAAATAACATATTAACATATCTACCATTTTAAAAGCCAGTTGAAATTAAATGAATTCAAATATTTTAAAATTAAACAATAACTTGCGATTGTAATTGAAAACATAAGCTTAAAATTAAATTATCATAATATTTTCATGACAAAATATACGTATATATAGGGTGGGCCATAAACATTTGAATTTTTGAAATAACCATGAAAAAATACATATTGTTTTGAAAAAAAATGATTATTGATAAGAATAAAAATATGCTGGAAAATCATTCCACAAAAATAATTTCGTCAAAATGAACGCCATCTCGCCGCCGGCATTACTGAAATCTGGCCCTCAGATTTTCGAAATTTATGTTGACCATTTCTTGATGGATGTTCTGCTTTAATTGGACTATAGTCGCTGGTATATTTACATAGACTCGACTTGTAAGATAAAATATATATATATACATTTATATCCCATTAAAAAAATCTGCTGGGGTTAGATCGGGGCTGCGGAGAGGCCGTTCAATATCTTGTCTGCGCGAGATCAGTTTGTTAGGAAAAAATTATTTAACCATGGGTATACTCTCGTTGAAAGTATGGCAGGTTGCACCATCTTGCTGCATCCAAGTCTATTATTGTAACTAACGAACTGCTGCAACTATGGTTGAAAAAATTCTATCGCCAAAGCATCTGTAAGCTTGCGTGTCGAAATATTCGGATCGTCTCGTACAGACATGTTTACTTGCGACGTGTTCTCTTCGCCCCTTCTGCTCAATGACCGGCCTGTTGGTTTTAAATTGAGAGTCGTGCCGGTTTCTTCCACCAAATCTAAATTAACACTTGGGCACTGACTAATACTCTAATTGGTGATGCGAACGAAATAGGTGGCGTGCATAGTTGTTTTGTAAAACAGAATAGAATCATTGTTGTACAGCAATGTGGAAGTCGAGTAAGCTTTCGCCAATTTAGCTTTAGGTCACTAAACAAACTAATACTAAGTTTAAAAAAAAAATTATATCATTTGATGTTCCAAAGATCTGATAATTGCATGTTCGCATCACTTGCAGCGCAAAAATATGTAGGAAAAAATTACTAGATATTTTATATAAAGATTCTGTCAGGCCTGAAAGTTGTTCTTAATCTAAAAAATGATTAAGAACAATTGGAATGATTACAGCTAAGGTAAGTTTTTTTAGATTAGCCCCCCTTTTTGGAGGCCCCGAGGAAAACAATTCCCTTCGGGGCCTAGCCATTTTTGGGGATGCTGTGTGGGGGTCATTTTTAGAAAAGGAAGGAGAGAAAGTTCTGGGATGGAAAAAGTTGTGAGGGGTTGGTAGGAAACGGGGGGCAGTGTGTCCAGGGTAACGGAGGTATCAATCCAACCCTTCTACACTGTGTTGCAAGGTGATCTTCCGAAAGAGTCCTGCTGGAGAGATCAAAAAGGCTTCCTCAGCCAGTTTCTCCCGATCCGGCCTGCAAATGCGGTTGGTGGACAGCCAAGACCCGGACATACCTCCCCAAACGTAACAAACCACTTTGGAAATAACGGAAAAATAAATGGAAATAAATAAATAATAATGGAAAAAGAAATGAAATGTAAATATACATGATTAAAATTTGTGATTTGATTGTTCAATTGAGGAAGCAGAACCATTGGGTTCTTTGTCAAAAACTTTATTAAAAGGCAAACAATTGTACCATTTTAATTCAGTTTTTCCCTAACTAAGCATTCCGTGAGTGTACCGACCCGCCCTCGCATCGCAAAGGGTATATTACACCTTAAGAAATACGAGAATAAGACATCATTGTTCATGCAAAGAGATAGGGGTAGTTTCTGTTTGAATTAGGCACGAAAGCCTAACACGAAGCTCAAGTGAAATAATTAAAACAAATGAGAATAATATCACGTATACAAATACTGTTCCGGTACACAAGGCGGTTATAACTCCTAACAATAATATTTGGAAACGTGGCGTGGCTACAGTACTACGGAATACACGTCCCCTTGTCTAGTGGAATATTATGTTGCGATGTGTAACCCTTGTGTTATCTTCAAACATGGAAATGTAAATACGCATAGGCCCCTGAACTTACACTTCCTAATTATTTAAGTCGGTAAGTTGAAATATTGCAATAATATATGGCTGAACTTTTAACGGTGACATGAAAATATACACAATGCAAGTGGATGGAAGAAGTCGAGGACGTTCCAGGACGCAGATTAATATTAAACATATTTTTTACTGTATTTATTTTTCACTTTATGAGGAAAACCTTATTAATTACATGAAGATAATATTAGTAAATTTCAATCGAAAATCTGGAAAGAGAAAAAATCAGAAAAATTAAAAATAAAATGTCGTATATTAAAAATAAAATGGATAAACATTTATTCAGACACTATCTAAATCTAGATGACATTTAGTTCGGGTTTGAATCTTGCAATCATACATAAAATATGCGTTAAGAAAATGAATACAACGTTGGTGGTTCTTTCGAAGTATGATATAGTTATAAATGACCGAATCGATATCCGATACGATCCGACACCTAGGCGCAGTGGTTGGCGCAGTGATTAGCACAGTGGCCCGGATGCCGAATGTTCTGGGTTCGAGTCCCAGAGGTGCCAATATCTGATTTTTATGTTTCCAGATTAACGATTGAGTGTCGCTAATATTGTCTTCATTAAATTAAATATTTTTTACATTCACTGTGATTTTTAGAGATGCTGTGAGGAGGGTATTTTTAAGTAAAGAAAGGATAAAAGTTCTAGAAAGGAAAACATGTAGGGGTCCAGTTTGACCAGAAGTAATGGAGGTATGAATCCATCCTAGACAATGGGTCGAGATAAACCAGCTGGAAGGGTCAAAGAGTCTCCCCAAACTGGTTTCTCCCGATCCACGCGCTACGAATCCCTGGACACCTCTTTTAAGCCATTAAACGTAGCGAACCACTCGGGATGACCTGTGGCAGAAGTGTTGATTATTGAATAAATGGTTCTCGGGGCGGCGGTAGAATAGTGGGTGTCTTGAAGAGGAAAAATATTTTAAATATTTTTACAAAATTTACAAATAATTACCACATCGGCATTATATTCTCGGTTTACAAAATTTTACATTCATCAATCCCATCCCAGTATTAAATAAGTATTCACTGTTATGTTCTGGCTCATTGTTTGCACACAGCCTTAGCCACCAATTAGCACTCTTGGATTCATTTTTTTGGGATATTTTGGACCAGCCCCCGTATTCCCCTGGCTTGGCGCCTTCAGATTATTATCTTTTAACTTCCCTGATGGCACATACGGATGGAATTGAATTTTCAACCGACGAACAGGTACAGAAAGAGGTTCTGAAGCTGGAAGGAGACTTCTTCGAGGAGGGGATAAAGAAACTTGTGCCACGGCTCACCACATGCATTGAACGGGATGGCGATTATGTGGGGAAAATAGTCAACGAGTAGTGTATCAACAAAATCCTATAATTTTTCTATTTTAAGTTTTCACATAATGCTGGTAAAATACTATAGATACATTAATAATTACATATATCTCTATTTTATTTGATTCGGTGAACAGCTTTTTTGGTGTCGATTTCGGCCAAAAACAGTGCTTTAAAAATGATCCAATTATCACCATTTTTAATTCGTAAACTTTTGAGTGCACATCAAGGCTTCCATTAAAATACAGTTATAACGCGAGCTAAAAACAAGACAACGTGATGAAAAGTATACGCATGGAACATATTTCACACTTTTGTTCATTTTATGATTAATTTCAACCCAGGGTATTCAAAACTCGGGCAAAAAAGACTTGGGTAAGAGAACGGCTTACTAAAATCTCGTTGACTTCTAACCTTTTCATATGTGTCGCTGTGGAGTGACAATTAGGGGTGGATTGGGCCTATTGTGTCGTTGACGGGGTGGAAAACAACCTCCCATGCATGGCAGTAAAAAAACCTCTGACTCATCTTATTTGCGAAAGCCGAAAGATATACCAAAACAAAGGCGTTGATGAAACTGACATTATAAAATGTACCAATATGTACGGTGTGCACAGTGTAATATAATTTGGCATGGTTCTAAATAATATTATTATTCATCTATATTAATTCAATTACATTGGTGATATGCCGACCGTACTGTCGTACCTGTCTCACTAGGAATTCCTGTGTTGAGAGCAGATGCAGTTTAACATAAACAGTTTACAAAAAAAATAATACAACAAAAGCAGTTTACAAAAAAAAATACAACAAAAATATTTCATTTAAAATAAAACACAGTCTGCATCGTACCATTTACGGTACGGGATACGATACTGCACCGTACGGGAATACATACTTGTAAATGGGTTTTAATAAAATCGTTTGATAGTGTTTGATCTATCTTGGCTGATGATCCAGAACTTTCTATTCTGTCAAATAATTTCTATGGCCAGTGAAAGTGCATTGTATAGCTTTGTTGCAAAGTATCTTCAATTTCTCTGGCTAAAAGCTGTTTTAGCGAAAGGTTTCATGAGCTTTGATATTGTCAAAAACAGTTCTGTGTTTGAAGACGTATATGTCGTATATGTATTTGGTATTTTTTTGGCACAAAGTTGCTCTAATATCCAGAAAAAAAAATTGTAATGATTAAAAACACTTTTCAGATCTATTATTGTCAAGTGGTTGTCAGAAACCTCCGCGAGGATGGAAAGAAGGTATTTTGAAAGTTTCAAACATTTCTTATGCTTAATACATATATATATAGACAACTCATAACTCATATATTTATATATCAACAAGCAAGCACATTTTGATTTATATATGTGTGTGTAAGATAATATTAACAATGTTACAATTAAAAACTTCAGTTACACACAATACGTTACTGTGACTGGCGTTTATTAATATCAATAATCAAATTATTTTCCTCAGGGCCTCCCGTGTGGAGTTAATGTAAAAAAAAATATTGTTTATTAGGAACATTTAACCGAATGATAACAAATAATACATATTGATAGAAGCAAAATCAAAGTAAGATAATCAATCCATTTACAAAATGTTCTCATCATGGGTTGAGCACTAGTAGTTCTGTTAACAGTAGATCTCGCATCCAAAAAAGTATATTTCTAATTTTATTTAATTTAATACTAGCTTTCACACGCGGCTTCTCCCGCATGGTATTAGGGGGAAATTACTGTAGCGCTTGCACCTTTAAATTATCCCCCCGCCCCCTAACCCCCTCCCCCTCCCTTCTCACTAAAATTACTGATAATAAAAAACACCCATAAGTTTTTAGACAAATGTACTCGTATTCCTTACGTCACTGTCACCTCACTTTTTTGTTGTTTCATGTGAAAATAGTTTAAAAAAATTCACAAAGTTTCATAAAATTTTCTCAAAATCCATTAGGAAATTGCAATTGGTTTCATATATGTGTACATTTTAATTCTCATATTGTTAACTTTTAGATTTGAATATAAAGCGTGGTTTTCTCTTTCTATTCATTTAGAACATATTCCTCACTATGACAGTAAGGGAGACAACGACTTCTTTGAGATCTAAATGAGCTGTTGCCAAAAGCGAAGAAATTAGCCTAAGGGATTAAATACATACCTACTTAATTATATATCATGTAATTCATTTCAAAATTTAATAAGGAATTGTATGTTACAATTAGTCACAAAAAACGTCATTATCTCAATGATAATTCTTTTTTCAAACTTGCGTATATCATCAAAATGTTGCGTTTCTGTTACACATAATGTGTTTATTTTAATATCGGTATATTATTGTAGAAATGTATACGGACGTCACAAAGATTAAACTTTATCAGTATCGTATTTATTTGATAGACATCGATTGCACAAAAAATAAAATAATTGAAATGCTTCCGCTTTATCGTGAGCGCATATTTTTTCGAGATATTCGTTTATTGGAAAGTTATCGGTAGATAATAAATTTCAACGAGAAAGGAACTTTCTGAAAATAACAAACTTGAGCTTATTCATTGATTAACATTGCCCTGAACTTGAAAGCCTTGCGATATTGTTTTTCGGAAAATTAAAGGAAATACCTCAATGAAGAAAGGCTTATTTAGGGAAAGCTTTGGTAAACGAATTAACGAACATTTTGGAAGCTTCATCAAAAAGAACAGAGTTATGTGACCTATTACCGCAAAATACTGAGATAGGGGAAAAAGAAACGGAATGTACATGCGTTTTTCAGAAAAAAATACTCGGAATTTCGAGATAAATTAGTTGACAAGAAGAACAAAGACTAGCTGAAGTTGTGTTCGAGATTCAAAGAAAAAATATAAGAAAAGGGTTTCCTCAGACACTTGAGACGGAATCGTTTGATGGTTGTTTCAGTTGAAACAGAGTTAAAGCACGTTTGGTAGTAGGTAGATACTTTAGTTCTCCAGGCTGTAAAAGACAGCAAACTATATTTTACCGTCGTTTAAAAACACCCATTTAATTTAAATATTTAACATTATCAACAATGTTGGATTAAGACGAAAATCATATTTAATTTAACTTGAAAAGAATTGATGAAAGGCGATTTTGAGACCTTTCATGTAAAGGGAAATTTATAATAGGGATAAAACGTTATATTCTTTCAAGCCAAATAAGGTAGTTGGATTGTATAGGGAGTTTCTTGTTTACTTTGTAAGGCTTTTTTTATTTGAAGAAAATCTTTGAAATGAGTAATAAAGGAACAATTTTTGAATGACAGGTTCAAAGGTACAAATTATGATAAATCGTAATGGGGTAGCGAATTTCTTACAAAGTAAATGTCAAGTAACGATAAATAAAGTCTGTAGAAAAATATAGATACTGTCAAAATGTCCAAGAAACAACAAGAAACAGAAACGTTTAAAATTTAATAAAATAGTTTCTTTAGTATGGCATTTTAAATGAAATCATGGCTTTGGGTCGCTTAGTTAATTAAACTACTATCTCGATAAGTGGAGAAAGCAATACACAAATATTGAAGTCTCTTTTTGCAAAGCAATTCTATTCGTAGAGAGTATTCGCAAAGAATTGAGAGGTTCCCTGCATACAGAAGTACAAAGCAAAGACCGGAGTCTAATCCACGGAGCCGATCTACCGTAAAGTCGCGCCACTTGGGACCTCTATACCCCGACTTCTCCTTTCCTTACAACCTTTTTCTAAAGAGAATCCGGTCTCCATATAAAATTTAATCTAAGTACACAAATATTTTGTTGTAAATCACTGTATTTTATAAATTGTCGATCGATTTCGGAAGAACACTTCTGCATTTACTAGGATAAAAACTGTTTTTCAATGGATACTTTAAGGTCAGCACTCAAAAATACACATATTATAGTCTGCTGACGCAAGAAACACTAGAATTGATTTATCTGTAAATTCTACACTGGTAGTCAGGAAACGGTAAAAGGTTTCAATTGAAAAAAGTTGAAAGCTATTCTGTTCTGTATGAAATATGTACTGGAATTTTAGGTTAAGCGTTAGAAAATGCCTTTTTTCCTATTTTCAAACATATTTTTCATAGAATTTTAAAGATTTTAAAGACAATTTTTGTCATTAGAAACCTTAGATATTTTCCTAACCTCCCCCGTAAAAAATATACTGGCTATAATGTGTAGTAGGTATTGCTTGCTTTAACAGACTACAAAGTGATGTGTCGGGTCATTTTTGAGACCTGAACTTTAACAGCAAATGCGGAAAATCATAAAGTGCTCGATTGGGGTGTAACAGAAGGATAATGATTGCGGAAGGAGTGTGAAGGGAAAATAGAGCGATTTATCGGGATCATCATAAAATTAAGAATGCGAATTTAATTTAAACTAGCCATCGATTACACTGTATTATCTAATTTTTTTCCATTTATTGTTCTATTTTCCACATTAACAAAGAATGCTGAATATAATGCTGAGTTTAGAATTTCCTTTTGGGCTTGTTGTTATTTAAAGTTTTTATTCAAGGTTCTTTTTGAACAGGTCATTTATAGTAAAAATACAATGAGAAGAATGAAAAATTTGTCACATAATTTGTCATATAATTGTGACCCGCCACAAACAGGGACCGCTTTTAATGAACATATATTTTCTCACTAAAGAGGTAAAAAATATTAAGAAAATATCTCCAGTGTGTAGATACAACCATAAATTTTATTTTTATAATACTCATTTAAAAAATATATATAAATACTTCAAAAACAAAACTTAAAAATGCTAGTGGATAATGAGGTAATAATTTTATCGTTTTCCTCTTTCATATAATCCGGGCGTCTTCAACACCATTACATTACCAATTAATAATTTCTTACAGCCCCTACTTCAATCCACCTCACAACCCTGTCTCCTCAACAGGGTGGCGATATTGTTCGCCTATCTTTACGATGTACAGACGGGTTCCCTCGTGGGAGGTGTAACATAAAAATAAAAAATTCAGGTATTCAGGAGAAGAATCATTTATGGATATTTCGTTTCAGTAACGCAATAAAACGAAATTTATTAACTGCTATAAATATAAACCTATAAATAAATAAATATAAATATTTTAACAAAATAAAACAATTACTTTGTTTGTAACAAATAAATTTTTGTTTTATTTCATTGAAATGTATCAAACCATAAAGTGACTGCTTCCAACCAAAATATAAATATTTTATCACATCGCCACTAGTTCGACACATTGATTAATCACCTTCGCTTTGATCTTCGATATGTCAAATTATATATTAATGAAACACAATTGCCACGAATCCCCATCCACGAACAAGTTTCACAATATACATACATATTATCTTCTATGTATAAAGTACCGATGATGTATTATATATACATTAGATACAAACTTTTGATGTAAATTCAAGTTATATTATTTGAATAAAATTTAATATAAATAGATATCCATGAGATAACGGAACATTATCTACGAACATGTTTAACAATACTTAACAAAACGTAGATTTAAGAAAATCGCTTTCATACATAATGGATTAGTTACAAACTTTTGAGGCAGTTCTAGGCAATGTTAAATATCTCATCAATATTCAGAAAATTATAAAATAATATCGCCTATGAATGAGTAATAATAACTACTTAACAAAATATACTTTGATCTGGGATAAATATCAGATTCAAGCCTGATTTTGAGGCGGTTAAAAGCATATCATTACCGTATATAAACTATTTGTGAATAAGATTAATAATAGAGATCAAAAAGTATATCTAAGATAACCGCCCTCATATTCAGGAATTAGATTTAAACATTTAATAATATCAACTGTTAAGCTTTCTAGAAAAAGGTCAAATTAATCTTTAAAAATAATTAACAACCACAACATCACCAATCAAAATGCTATAACTTCATTTCATGCCTTCTTAAAATTTTAACGTCACAACATCCCAACACTTATTATTATATTTATTTTTTCGTAAGAAGCAATTCCTTTGTGGTTAGACATTATATTTAAAGAATTAAAACAAACACTTTGTATTTAAACCACGAATTTATTATTATTTAATTTATTATTATTTAATTTATTATTATCTACCGGTTTTGCTTCGACGAAGCTTCATCAGGATATAATAATAACTAGTTATTTAGCTATTATTATATCCTGATGAAGCTTGGTCGAAGCGAAACCGGTAGATATATTAAAAATAATAATAAATTAGTGGTTTAAATACAGAGTGTTTGTTTTAATTCTTTAAATTATATTTATTGTTCTCTCAAGCTCGAGAGCTAGCTTTCTTAATTGGCCTAGAAATTCTTTAAAATGTGTATTTCACTGTTTTGTTTTTGCCATAATTTATGTATAATACTGTAACAGTGTTATAATTTAAACAATAAAAATATAAAAAGCTACGAGTATTTCATTTGTTTAAAATATCCGTAATATCTTACAGGAACAATTTCTGCAAACATGAGGTATTATCAAAACGACCGATCATTTTGGTCAGCACCGGGTTAAGTTACCGTCAAAGTTTCGTGAATGCAATATAATAGATGAAATATTTATATTTCTTTAACTAAAATAATTTTAAAAAAATTTGTTGTCTGTAAAGTCGTTTTACGGGCGATAATTTTACGTGATAACGTCACGAGTCGAACGGTTAGGCCGATCGTGCCACTCTATCGCTCGTTCCGCGCTCTCGCCGAACGCTTTGGCCGAACGCTTGTTCCGCGCTCTCGCTTGCACGCCCGGCTCAGTCGGAACGTGACAACGTGACAATGAGTCATGCTTTTTCGTGAATGCGGCCGGCGTTCATCAATTTAAAAATTCAAAAAAGCAACATTTCCGCTTAGTGTGATGATAAGATAATTTCAAATATTGTTAGTAACCAATTGATTAAGCATCGTAATATGTTGCAGTGTTTTTCTCTGACCTCGATGATAAAATCAAGTTAGTATATGTCGTAAAAATGATATGATGGCGATATCTGTAGACAACTAGAGGCACTAATATGTATTGTGCGCGTAAACTGCGTAATGATGACAACTTGACTGGATAGATGTCGCTCAAATGTCCTTTTGGAACGAAAATTTAAATATTTGAATTATTCAAATTTTGTTATTGACAAATGACGTAAATTCATCCTGTCTAACTGTGTTCTGCCGCCTCAATGTGAATTTGACTGTCTCCGGACGAGCAGCATAACCTGATCAGTCATAAAGTATTATTGTGTCCGTCATAAATATTGAATTTGTGCGTGGTGAATTAAAACTGTGAACTGAAAATACATCGAAAAGGCCACCGCTTTATGTACATGCAGATTTTGCCTGATTACCTTTTTTACTTAAATTTCGCCAGCGAGTAGATTCAACAATCAAAAATAATTTGTAAGGGTATTACGTTCGAGGAGAGTTTTGGGGTTATTTATTTGCCCCGAACTCATGCTATGATGCACCAATTAAAAAAATTAAAATAAACAAATAAAAGTTGCTATTTTTTACTACTACTCTTTATTCTCAGTATCATAGATTTTGTTTGTGAGAGCAACTATTCACTTTATACAGTTACATACCGTTAGAATTTTCAAGACATCGATTTTTTTTATTATTTCATTTTCCTAATGTACATATATTTAAGTACCTACACACAAAAAAAATTTCAAGTCAATCCGGCGATTATTTTCGAAGTTACACGCATATTTGTAAAGACGTGTCAGAGCATTTGAAAGTAGGAGGCAAACTTTAAACATGTTTTTCTCAAAACTGTGTTTTTAAAGTTGGTGACCAAGATTACTCGGAAACGACTTAACCGATCAGTCTCAAATTTTAACAGAAGCTTCTTAAGTATATTTTACAGTTATTAATTGAAGGCCGATAAATACATATTTTTTTACAAACAATATAAGGCCAACATTTTTGTAAAAAGTAAAGTTTTTTTTTGAGAGCCGCCATTTTGTCAAAAAAATTTATTTTGCTCTGACCTTCGATTAATTAGAAGAATGTGTATTATTTTAACGAAATCCGTTTGGTTTTTTTTCATTTTATATGATGGTCAACGCAAGATGCGTTTTTTGAGAGGAGCTTCTGGAGATCAGCTACAGCAGCTTTCAAAATTATTATTTTTACAAATAAAAATTCTTAAAATACTGTTAAAAGTTAACATAAAATGTGTACAAAATTTTTACTTGAATAAATTTAAAAGTCTTCTCAGGAAAAATTCTTGAAAAATCCCTTTTTTGAGCCTCCTGACTGTGTGTAACCCCTTAAGAACTATTTATTAGTTTACTACTGTATCACTTTTAGGGGCCATCCATAAATTACGTCACACGAATTTCATGATTTTTTGACCCCCCCCCGTCCCTGTCACACATCGTCACATTTGTGAGACCCCCTCCCCCTTAGTGTGACGTCATATATTTTGCAATTTTACATTTTTTCGTTTACATTTAAGTTTTGCGTTTTAATAATTTAGATTTTTACATGTGACGTCACAGAGCTGATGACCCCCCCCCCATACCCCTTATCACACAATGTCACACTTCTCTACACCCCCCTCCCCCCTTAAGGTGTGACGTAATTTATGAATGGCCCCTTATACTATTATGTATACAGTTAGGTATACGGGCTGTTATACACACGGGCCTTATAAGAAATAAATAAATAATGTATCGATTTGAAATATCCAGTAAATCCTAAAGGAAAACCACAAGCAATCGATCAGAGATTTAAGATATCGCCCGTTTCCATTCATACCTACATTAAAATCAGCTATACACCAAGCGCAGATCTTGGAATTTATCTCCGGGATTGATGTCTTGGCGGGCGCAGGTTCTGGCTATTTATTCGCTCCGTGGACCCGCGCCGGGGGCGGGACGAAGCACGCCCTGGGGAACTAGGACCTAGGATTGGGATGGAGACCTGAGACGTGAGACCTACCACTACTCTCGGAGAAATACATGACATGATTTACCAGACAAAGGTTTTTGACTGAATAATGATTTTAAAAACCAAGAGATTCTACCCACTAAAAAATCTGGTTCATTATGTCTAACGTAAAGGATAAACCACACACAGCTATAGACTTAGCTATGGACTTAGTTGGTTTATCCTTTAGGGTACAGATATTATCTAATCGGTAAATAGGGGTAAAAATAATATAGGTAATTTTTATAAATAAGAAAAAAATATAAAACATCAATTATCAATATAAAAAAAATAGAAACATTCTTTATTGGAGAAAAGCACTGGCTCCTACAATCTGAGATCCGATGGAACAACAAGAACCTGATTAAAGACTTTACTATATTTTTAGTGAATAGTGTATCTAATGATGCTTCTCTTTTTTTATTTTTTATTTATTTTGTTAACTTTTATCTTTTTATTTAGTCATAATAACATATGTAATTATACCCTATATGGGATGTGTGGGATTGCACTCCCCTCCCCACATCCTGGAATAAAGACCTTATTATTATTATTATTATTATTATTCTTCAAAACTAGACAGCAGCACCCACATTCTAAAATAGGTACAATGAACTACGGTGCAAGTTTGGTACTCCTACAATCCGTAATTTTTTCATCTCGACTATTGCTACTATGAATCTGAATCATTGTTCTGTAAAATATACCCGTTTTCGTTTAATCAACCAGTACGTGAGTCGCAATGTTATCAAGGTAATTTAACTTTAGTTTAAGTGTTTTTAACGCCCTTCACCAGAATGGTGCTAAGTTAATGAAGCAAAATTTTTCAATTTGCTTGTAATAAATTTTCTGAAATTATTAGATTTAGTTTTGCTCTGATGGGTTATTTTTTCAAGGTTTATGTTATGAAAATTTCAAGAAAAAACAATATATAATAAATAATAAGTCTTGTTCTAAAGATGGTAGGCGGGGTACTTAGAATATAAAATAATGAAAAGTGAAGAAAAAAAACATTTGAGAATAGAAAATCCAACTTTAACGGAATTGACATTTTTCATTTTTACTTTTGGAAATCTCCATCTTATAAGTATATGTTATATTAGAAAAAGCCAACAAGATGTTTTTCCTACATCCGAGATATGTCTGCAATAAATTTAAATTTCACATATCAGAAATTGTGCGCGACTCTTTAAGATTTATGAAGTAATCGCACCTCGGTATTGACTCCATTGAGCCGTTATCTAGGCCAGGAGGAAAGGGAGGGGGTAGGGGGGGGGTCAGGACTGTGATTTGAGTTCTTCATTCTATCCGCGCAGAATCCCCATTGTACCGAGCAACAGCCAATTTTCAGCGGATAAGAAAAATAGAGTAGAATGGTGATCTTGCTCGGGGCTTGGTAAAGTTCCTCTTCTACTAAGATGGGACCGGCGAGGCACAAGTGCAACGGGTGCGGCAAGTGCACTCGAGACGTAAAGCATAGATTGCCATATGCACATATTATATTGTCCCCATACAGCTTTGGTAACATAACGACTAAAACGTGTACGCTTCAGCACAATAAAGATCGCAAAACATATCATTTGTCTGCAGCCAGCCCCGGGCACAAGCATTAGTAAACCGAGAAAGGACGCTACAGGGTATTTCTAGAAGAGTAGATTGTAGCTTATAGCGTCATTACGTAAGTAATTAAGAACTGTTTAAAAATGCAGTTATTTTTCAGCACAGCTTCCCTTAACTTATTAATTACTCGTGCCAAAGGCAGATTTCATGTTTTACTAAAAAGTAAAGGATCAAGAAAGAAAAAATGAATTATTTTATTTTACGGTGGTAGTCCTAGATCTTGAATAATAAAAACAAGTTGAAAATTTTACAAGCCCTGACCATCGTGAAAATATTTAAAAAATTAAAGTTTTCTAAAGAAATAATAAGTACCTACACAAAAGGACTCTAATTAGTCGTATCTATAAGTAAAATAATAAAAAAACCTCCCACCTCCACCTTCAATGCCCGCGACATTGTAAATAACTAATTGTATAAAAATATAAGCAAAATCATATTTAAAGCTTTTGTAAAGGTCGTTTCATGGAAATCTCCAGTCTTAAAAGAGTCCTAAATTCTCTAGTCTTTCAAAATAAATATTAACTCAACTTTGGCATTCATACACACAAATATTATAAATGTGAAACTGCTCGATTTTATTTGTGACGCTTTCACGCACAAAACAATGAAACGATTTTAATAATTCGTTCACCAATAGAAAGCTAAATTATATGCAAGGACTATAGGCTGCATATAATAGTAAGCTCTGGCGTTATGAAATTATAAATATTAATATATTATATTTGTTATACGTTTTCTGTCGCTAACAAAAGCGAGTTATTGCAAACGTCAGAAAACAAATCGTTGTTATGGAAACGATGTTGATATATTTGTGGGCTCTATGCTGGTAGGTTCTCAGTCCCCTACCTCTGGTCGGCTGCTGCTCCAGAAAATTCAAATATTAGAATATGTTTTGTTTTTTTTTTGGATAAGCTTGCGTTTTGGAATAAATGTCAGGTGAGAGTTTCTACATTAAAAATATAATTCGTAACGATTATAAAGACCGTATAATAAAAAGTGTTGTTTTTATTATATTTACAAACTTCCACATATTTAAATAAAAATAAATCTTCGAAATGTTTGTAAGTCCATAAATTCCGAACGACTGCACCAAATTGAATAATTCTTTTTTTCTTTGAGCTCTAGCATTATGAAATTTAGGCTAAAAACAATGTTTGAAAACTGAATGTATGGAATGCGGAAGAGGTGGAGGGAGGGGGTATAAATGATAAGTGCAAGCGCTACAGTAATTTCCCCTAATACCATGCGAGCGAAGCCGCGGGGAAAAGCTAGTTTTCTTATAAATGTAAAACTAACAGTGATGAGGGTATTAAATGTAAAATCACGCAATGTCCAGTCTTTTAAATATAATGTCCTCCACGTGCAAAGTCGTATCTTCCCAAGCATAAACTTTCCATTTTTTTTTAATTAACTCCACACAGGAGGCCCTGAGGAAAATAATTTTCCTCGGGGTCTCATGTCATGTCATCTTTGAAGATGCTGTGTGGAGGGTCTTTTTGAGGAGAGGAGGGATTGAACATGGGTCTTGAAGAGACGACGTTCTCATGTGACTAATATCAACCGTGTACATATGTTGGACAGCATTCCCACCTGACGCCTGTGCTCTAAAGATTGCAATCCGTTAGTAAAGTTAGGTTGAAAGGGTTAGGTTTAAGTTAGATTAGGTTCTAAAGTGTGTTTATCGGAAGTGACCAGCCAGTTAAGGCGGTACACAACCCTAATAATTTTTGTTTGCTCACAACTCACATTTTAATCATTTCCGGCGAATTTGTAACTAAAATAACTTTTTTATTCCAACCGACCCCTGGGGATGTAAGTTCTTTATATTTAAAATTAATAAAAACAATACCTCACAATTAATATATTTTACGTACAATTTTTATATTAAAACTTTATAAAAAGTTTTTCAACTACAAAGTTCGCGGTGCGCATTAGATTTTATTTTTCTAGACGATGAATTTATAACTTCGGGAGGGATTCATAAAGAAACATCTTTAATATTTGTAACACGTTTTTCAGTATTAATTAAAATGAACGCGGCGGAAAGGTCGAATCTCCAGGCCCGCTACGGCGAATTCGACCGTACGTTCGTCTAATACGCCCTGCCGCGTATATTTGTTTACACGCTTTCTTCACTTACGTTAAGATTCCCACATTATTTGTCTTCTTCTTTTTTTCTTTGATAGAGCAAATTCGACAGTAGGTCCGTCCAATACACGGGTCGCGAGTCGCAATTTGTGTACACGGCTCCTTTACTTACGTCATTAAGATTCTGAATATATTTTAGGGTTTATTGTCGTCTTAAGTCTGTTTCTGTATCTATTTGTAAATAATAAATTTAGATTGAGCCCAAGAATTCATAATAAATTGTACAGTGCCCTTGAGATGATTTATTATTATTAACTGAATCAGTCTGCAGTTCGCGGCGACTCATAAAATATTCTTTGTTAAAAAGCTACTTAACAGAATGAAATAGAAACAAGTAAATCGGATTTGCTTGAGAACACCCTGAAAACATCCTATTTTCCAGAAAGTTCTGAAGAAGAAAATTGTATTCCGTGTTCAGCAAAAAATACTTTAACGCATTCGTGAGAAATAAAGATTGAACTAAATAATTAAAGAGTTCGCTTTGGGGGTTGAGTTATTCGGAAGGGTACGAAATAACATTTCTATTTATTATTTACTGTAGTGGCTTGAATAACACGAGACCCGCGAAACGAACATTAGTCAGTGACATTAGCATAACGGCGGCTTCAGAGAGTTCACATTCAAAATACAAACATACCTTTTTATTTACATCATGGAATGCAGGGCGCCTCGATAAACATACTTAACGTAGGTTCACGTAATAAATTTTTCATTGCGTACTCTAAATGTCACGTTCTTTGTCGATTAAGGCGTAGTCATCACTGTCATGAGCTCAAATAAATACTCGTTTATTATGTTCAAGGGTTAACTTATGTTTATTGTGGACTGTGGAGTGTAATTATTTTTTATTAACTGTCCGGAGCCACGTGATGGGACTTGACACTGGGGAATGTTAAGGCAGCAGAAAAGGGGTAGGGAAAGAGAAAGGTTGGAAAGTTTAGTACCTGGATATACTTTTTATTTTTACAGCCCGGAGTTAGTGAAATTATGGTATCCACAACTAAGAGTTGAAAGAAGTGTGCGAATGAGAGAGTACAACAAAAAGTAACATTTCAGCGAAACTCAATCGAAAATCTCAAAAAAAGAAAAATTGGCAAAATATACGGTCACATTTAGAAATCGAACCCAGGACCTAAGCCTTGCCGGGGCGGAGTTCAACCAAGTGAGCTAATGTGTCCCTATCCGATTCGGACATATTTAATTGTATCATACCACGAATAAGAACTACCAACATTATCTTCATTTTCGTAATGCATATTTTTATTGGCTGCTATCTTTTTATACGATTTTATCCATTTTTATTTTCAATATGCGACATCTATTGACTTTTTTGTCTAGGATCTAAGGATAAGTCTAGGATGAATACTTACTTTTATTTTTACATAATGAGTAAAACCTCAAAATTGTTATAATTTAATTAAATGAAGACAATATTAGCGAAACTCATTCGAAAATCCTTTTCTGCAAGTCTTAAGTCCTGGGTTGGAGTCCTAGGTGTGACCGTGTCTTTTTTTCTGATTTTTCTATTTTCAAATTTTCGATGGATTTTCGCTTATATTGCTTTCACTTAATTAAAACGGTAACAGTTTTATTACAAACTATTACATAATGCAATTGCCATTAATGTGATCGTGTATAATATATTACGAAAGCTTTGTTTATACATTCATAAACCTCCACTGACTACAGACGCGTCCACGTGAACTGGCATGTGAATATTTAATCTCAAATTGGTACAGATGATTCATCACCTAATTCCGCTCACAGAAGTCAAGTCAATAAGAAAACATACATGAAAATAACTCTAAAATTAGAGACTATGACGTATTGCCCGTACTACACATGTAGTCTTTACTATAAAACAGTCTCACCCTCTGGTCGTATACCTAGGCCCTAAACTTAAATTGACATAAATGATTAGGCGTTAATAAACTATTGAAACGCGGTTTACGTACACATAGGTAGGCTGGTCGTAAATGCCCCATAAAAAACGGCGCAATTAAAAGCGGTTACATTGAATTGCCCCGCGAGCGTGCTTTCACGCAAATGCCCAACAAAGTTGGTCATAGATCCTTATCCAGCGGTAGGGAAATCTGTCCACATAACGACAAGTCTCCGGGAATTCAGCCGAGCCCTTGGCTTGTTGATAACATTACCAGCGAGGGAATATGGGCGCACTTGTTTGCCGAGTCAACAAAAGACATTACAAAACAACTGTCGTGACTTGAAATAGTTTCGTCAATTTTTAACAAGGGAAGATTTATGTCAGAAGGGTTGTGGTAGGCTGAAAAAACTTTAATGGGCTAGGGACGTGGCAGGAAGCTTTGTCGCCTTTATTATCATACAATAAAAATATTTTTTATAATATGTACAATTATTGGCACCCGGGAAAATATTTTTCACAGTAAGAAAACGAATTGAGATTTTTTTTTAGAAAAAAATAAAATTTGTTAGTCGGATTGTTCTTCTTTTTAACCTACTTTACCACTCTGTAACATTTTGTTTTTATTATAAATGAATCTCTCTGGATCCCTGAGGGGAAATTGTAGCAAGGGGAGAAAGAAGAATATTAAGAAATTAAGAATATGATTAAAAAAAGAGATTATCTTTACCGAAAATGCAAGAATAGCCCTAATAACCCTGTATTTCGTTTAGAGTACACGCGATATAGAAACAAAACAAATAAACATATTAATTTTACTAAAAACACATTTCACAAAAACGTAATAAATAGTTTAAACGGCAACCCGAGGAAACTCTGGGACGAAATAAATAACCTAATAGGAAAACTTAAACAAAATCTAGATAAAATAATCCTTCAACATATGGGAGGTCAAGGAGACACAAAATTTTTATGCGATAAATTTGCTACAACATTCGTAAATGAAATAAAAGACATAAGACATAACTGTACTACAAAATTCCTAGATCGTATCACAAAAAGATGTTAAAAAATAATTAATGATATGGATGTTAAAAAATCAGAAGGCAATGATCAAATAAGAATTAAAGACCTGAAGTTAATTGCTGATAATATAATCCCAATATTGACTAAATTAATTAACCTCTGTGTAAGTAAAAGTATTATGCCTGACGAACTTAAAACATCCATTATCAGACCTATATATAAATCAGGAAACCACAAAGATTTCACAAACTATCGACCAATAGCGATTCTCTCATGTATTGATAAAATTATTGAAAGAGCTATCTTTAACCAAATACAACTTTTTATAGAAAAAAATAAAATCATAAATCCCATACAATACGGATTTCAAAAAGAAAAAAGTACTACCCAATTACTGTCTAAATTCACTGGCCATATAAATTGTCTTTTAAATGAAAAATATTATGTTGGTATAATTTTTATAGACTTTAAAAAGGCCTTTGACACATTGGACCACGAAACATTATTAAAGGCAATGGAGGAATGTGGTATTATCCTTTAAAAAAAATTATTAAAAATTATCTATTAAATAGAAAAATTAAAGTTAAAATTGACGGAATTTTTAGTGATGAAATGTTAACAAATACCGGAGTAGCAACAGGGTCGATATCGGGGCCTACATGTTATATAATGCAAGTAAACAGTCTACTAAACGTAATAAAACGTTGTAAATGCTACATGTTTGCAGACGATACTTGCATTATATGTGCTGACAAAGATCCACTAAAAATTGAGGAAATTTTACAAACAGACCTAAATAACATAATTAAATGGTCCCACGACAATGGCATTATTATTAACGCAAAAAAAAACAAATATATGCTTATACACTCACCATATGCAAATTGTCAGGAAAAGGAATTACATATAAAAAGTCATTCACATGATTGTTTGCACACAAAAAACCAATTCCAGCAGTGTAATTGCCTGAATATAGAAAAAGTGTACCAATATACATACCTTGGTCTTACAATAGATGTCAACTTTAACTGGTCAAATCACATTGAAAATGTATGTAATAGATTAAGATCCATATTAGGAAAATTTTACCACCTAAAAAATTTTGTTAATAAAAATATTATACTGTATATACAACGCATTAGCAGAATCAATTATAGGATACGGAATAAATAGTTACGGATTAACGTACAAAACATACTTAAATAAAATAGAACAATTACAAATCCGTTTCCTAAAATTGATATCAGGCAAAAAAAAGGTCCAGTTATGTGAAGGTGATTATAAAAAAATGTTCTCCTTGTGTAATGTCCTCTCTATACACAGTAAGGTAAATTACCAATTAACGCTAGATGAATTCTGGAATACAGAATTCAAAAAACCTGTAAACCACAACTACCCTACTAGGCATAGAGAAGCACAAATGTTAATTGTCAATAAATCTCAAAATGTATACGGAGATAGAACAAAAAGTCATAAAATTCCGGAAATATTTGACGCATTACCTGAAAATATCAAAAATGATCTTATTCAAAAATCAAAACAAAAGTTAAATCTTTCTACCTCCGAAGAACATGAAATCAAATAAAATAGTTCCTATCTATTTATTTTCTCACCGTATGTTTGTACTGTGTAAAATATTTTTACTACAACGCAATTCATAAACATTAAAACATTATAATAATTAGTTTGTCG
The DNA here is from genome assembly GCA_936435175.1 of Glyphotaelius pellucidus. Taxonomy (NCBI): domain Eukaryota; kingdom Metazoa; phylum Arthropoda; class Insecta; order Trichoptera; family Limnephilidae; genus Glyphotaelius; species Glyphotaelius pellucidus. Next base: position 24,957,241 of record OW386538.1, on the reverse strand, counting down.
TAATAATTAGTATTTTAATATTAAGTATTATATTTAGTTTATACTATGTAAAACTGAAAAGTATACTGTATTAAATAATTAGAAAAAAATGAGAGATTTCTTACAATCAAACTGATTGATCAGTTTCGTAAGATTTGTAAAATAAAATATTGTAAAATTAAAACTGAATAAACATATTTAAAAAAAAAAAAAACCTAAAATGCGTATTGAGGGTGACAAACACGAGCTGCGTGTGTACCTATTTCGAATAAAAACCCACGTGACAGAATAGTCGTACGACATAAAAATTGTAGGAGAAAAATTTTTGAGATTTATTAAAATATTTTATTAAACATCATTAAAAATAATAATCGCTGTTACTTGATGGGTAATGCCTTTTGGAGTTTAAAAATAGTTTTATAGTTTATGTTGTCATATCATTTTTTGTAGTATTATAGAATACACGCAAGTCGAGGTGGCAGAAGACAACTGTGATTTGTATGAACACTTCTATCACGAGGAGTTACAACTCTGTCACACATTTTTTACTACAAAAATATAAACACATTTTTTTAAACGCACACAGTCGTTGCGTATTTAGTACAGTAGATTTTAAAGTAATTATAAAATAATAATATTGGTAATTCTGTTGCATTTTTCTTCACTAACTGGTGGAGACAACTTTATGTAGTTTAAAAAGAAGAACGACCCAGTCCCGTTTCATACGGCTAGTGTATGGGGTAGTAGTCCAAAAGTTCACTTCTTGTACACTAGAACATTTCCTTGCACTATCGGATGTATGTTTCTCCTTTGTTTAATGGTTGCCTGGTGGACCCCTGGACACTTTCCAGTTGTCCCATTCATCTCACCGCAATACACACTTTCTAACACTTGGGGAATATTTTTCGCAATATAAACTATAAAGGGATTACACTTTTAAAGAAACATTAACTTTCCTTATTGTATTATAACGTTATATTAAGTTCTTAAAATAGGAAAGAACGCTTAAAGTTAAAGTTTGCAGACAGTGAATTGTGTGAAACTAAAATTGGTGTTTTTAAGTTTCTAAAATATCCAAAAACTTCTCAACAAGCAGCTTTTAGATGAGAGAAATGTTTGGAACGGATGGGTATTAGCGTGGGAGTAAGCCATTCATAAACTGGTAGGGATTTTTTTAATATAAACGATCTGTAAAATGACAGTCCGTTTACATTCGATTAAACGTGACGTTAACGTTTTAATCGTGTATTATCGCAGGCGAAGAGTCGGAAAGCGAAGACTATAAAATGATTATTATTCCCGTTAAAGAATAAATTTAACATTATTAATTAATAAACAAAAAAACACACTGTTTGCACACTCTGTTTGAGGCTAACTTCAGTTTCTAGAGTTTTTAGCAGTCGCCCAAACAAAAACCGCTCGACAAAATCGCTGGGATACAACTCCCGTGTGCACACTACTGTCAGATTCCACACAAAATCAGCAAGGCGAAAACTGTACCGAACTAAAAGACAAAAAAACAACACATTTTAGAATGAAATATAACATGAGAACTGGAAATAGTAAGTTCATACAGGGAATGAAAATCTTTCAATCTTTTTCTAGCCAATGACAACTGCTGTGGCCACAATAGCAACCATTGGCGACACTTTTTTACACTGGCCGAGACTCAAAAAAGACACTGGGAGCTTCCGACTCCCAAAGTGAACATTCATAAAAAAACTGTCAAGCCACTTGTATAAGGCCACGTCCGCATAGGCAGGTGGCTTGCTTAGCGCCTAGTGCCTAGTGGCTTGCACCCTGGCTACTCGCTAGGATACACGGTGGCCGCACTGTAGGTGGTTTGCCTGGTGGGTCGCTAGGTGCATTGCTCATTTGCTTGTCGGCACGTTGCTAGGCGATTCGCTAGGCTTTAGGCGCTAAGCAAGCCACCTGCCTATGTGGACGTGGCCTAAGTCTATCAAATAATAATCCACATCATAACACCCTTGAGTCTTAAAAAAAAATGGGAATCGAACCAGTTGCCCCCAAACGCAAATTCTAACGCGTCTACTTTGAAACAAGATAATATAATATATATATTTACGCAGATTGCTACAGATTTTAAATACAAATGCGAATACGTCCTAAAGTGCTGAAATGGTTTAATACTTTTATTTTTATTGAAGTGGAGACTACTTACGGATAGTTCCTGTCAGCACTCAGGCCATGGGCCCATTGTGCTTCCCATTTTATCTTATAAAGTTCACCAGGCTTGTCACTGGATATTTGGCTATGTCTCCTGGTTCCACAATTGTCTTCCCAGGGAACAGAGCATTATTCCCATCAGAGTCGGACAATGGCAGCATAGGTGAATTGGATTCTTTCCATCTTCCTCACATTTCCTGCATCCATTGGTGTTTTCCACTCCCAACAGCTGCATATGTCTCCTCAGTTGGCAGTGTCTCATTAATAGTCCTACCAGTTCCCTAAGTGAGCATCTGTCCATATTGAGTACTTACCTGGCACGTCTAAGTTCTGATCCGTTTGTGAGTGCTTTAGATTTGGAAATGCTTACATAAAAATCGCCCTTCTCACTCGGCTTGTATGAAAACGAAAAAGATAGAATATACTAAAACGATGAAGTCACCAACCACCTCTCTCTAGGAGTACTGTATTATGGAATTAACTGCATAAAGTTTGGTAAACAAAAGTGACACTAACAAAGAATGGGGCTGAAAACCGTGCCCGATGCATGTTTAGGATTCATTTATCAATTCACGGATGCCAACAGTGATATAATCCAGGGCTCCTGAGCAGAACTGGAATAAAAAGAAGTAGAGCAATGGGAACTGAAGCGCACAATGTTTTATTACTCCGTTGTTCCCGAATTTTTCACAGTGTTACAATTTTTATCAAAAGCAGATGAGCATGATACGTGACTATTCAACAGTCTACCGGGAGCAATGTGTTCCAAAATATTTTATTTTATTTATTTTACGCCTATTTAGGCTTTTACGTATACATAACAATATTTAAGAAATTATACTTTAAATAGTACAGTTTAAGACACTTGTACAAAAATAACGTATACGACACTTGTACAAAAATACAGTAAAAACATTATTAAATTTGATCCACAAGTTATGTAAGGTACAAAATATATAAAATATAAAAAATCCAAAACAGCTTTTTTTTCTTTCAAAATACAATTTAATTGGCTTTATCAAATTTTTCACCTATTTGATGAAAAAAAACTTTAATAAGGTATGCTTAAATATTAAAATTGATGAACTAAATATATCAACGACATCGGAGTATTTGTTTCCTAGCTGTTGAATCCGTCGCGTAGGAGTGTGATATTGGGAGGTTGAAGTAGAATTGTCACAATAATAAGGTAGGTACTGTCTTGTAACTGACCTGCCTGGAGTATGAAAAGAGATTGCATACAATAAATCAGGGGTATCAAACATTGAATTTACGATTTTATACAAACAGGTTAAATCGGAAATGATTCTACGATCAGATAATTTTATTAAATTTAATGAACAAAGTACGTTATCATAATTTAGGCATTCTCTAAGAATGCCCATTTTAAAATTAACATAGGTACCTTAAAAAATTATTTTGGATTCTTTCAATCGCATGTGAATGAATCTCATAATTTGGGGACCAAACCGTGGAAGTATATTCTAAATGACTCCTTGCTAGTGACATATATAATATTTGTACAGTATTGACATTATTGAAATCACAAGATACCCTTAAAATAAATCCCAACATTTTCAAAGCTTTATTGGTTATTGTTTCTATATGCTTGATAAAGTTGAGTTTCGTGTCAAACCAAATACCTAAGTCATTTATTTCCGAGACAGACACTAACGACATATTGTTAATGGAATAATCGAAAAATATTGGATTTTTTATTCGATAAAACCTCATAATTTGACATTTGCTTATGTTAAGTTGCAAGCGGTTATCATGACACCATAAAATAAATTTCAACAAGTTATTTGACAATATATGGCAATCATCAATGTTTCTGATTGCTTTGAATAATTTCAGGTCGTCTGCAAACATTAATACTTGAACATCATTGAAAATATATAACACATCATTAACAAATAATAAAAACAGGATTGGACCTAAATGTGACCCCTGGGGACCTATTCCAAGATTGTCAATGACATTATATAAATACAAGGGTGACCGGCCAACTCGGAATGAAACCAACTCAGAACCATCTCAGATAAGTCGTTTAGAGCGATAAAAAAATAAATTTTAAAAATTGGTTAGATAGGTTATGTTAGGTTAGGGTAATCGGCTAATTTAAAATTATTTTTTTCATAGATTGTAATGACTTTTCAAGGAGGTGTTGAGTTGACATTATTCCCAGTTGGCATGGAACCAAATACAAGACACGTTAAATTCGGTGACCAACTCAGAATCATCTCAGATAAGTCATTTAGAGTGATAAAAATATATATTAAAAAAAAATGGTTAAATAGATAACGTTAGGTTAGGGTTATCGGCTAATTTAAAATGATTTTTTCATAGCTTTAAATGACTTTTCAAGGAGGTGTTGAGTTGACTTTATTCTCAGTTGGCATGGAACCGTTAAATTCATACTAATCGAACAAAACAATGTATCACCGCTTTATGAAAAGGATAGTCATTCAAAGAATATGAATATGAACAAGCCGCTGAAGTATCTTAGTAACGTATCTTCACTATTAATTCATCGAAGAAGATTGTGAAATTATTTACAAGTGTTTAATTGGATTATCGAGTTTTTACTGGAAAACCCTTTTTCTATCCAGAGACTCACCTGCCCGGATCAATGGGATAATGACATTCCTAATAATAGGTGAGACTATTGTATATTGTGAGATCGAAGTTAGGAGGAAAGGGAAGGAGATGGGGAAAGGAAGGTTGGGAAGTAACTGGATATTGAAATCTGGTCATGAGTAGGCCATTTCAAGCAACGCCTAGATTCTGCATAGTGGTCTATCACCAGAGCGATACTTTCACCATTTTTAGTTCGCAAGGTAATTTCCATCATAAGAGTTTTAAAATATCCATAGCCAGAGTGTCAGAAAATAAGACAAGACGCCATAATGTGCATTCCATTTTTTTTTTCATAACCCGGGACAAAAATTCCCGGGTTACGAATAACCCGACAATATTTGAAAATCTCCTACTACCAACAAAGAAAGCGGAAAATGTTGCTTATGTTGTAATGGAGGACTTAGCCAGCCGAGAAATTGAACACGCGACGACCGGGTGGGACCTAAGCGCGATGCCAACTCAGCCACTGGCCGGTCACTGACGTATTTTAAAAAAATGTGTTTTCGACAAAGTATATCAGGTAGTTCTGGCTACTAACCTCGGCTGACAAACTGCTTTGGCAGTTTAGCGGGTGCTTTTGTAAGAATAAAAAAAATAAAAATTAGGGCAGTAAAACTAGTGGTTGCCACGACTTATTCAAGAGACTACAGAACAGATGTTCTAGCACAGCATAACATGACAAGAAGAATGGTGCCATTGTGTGACATATGTAAAATCAATCAAATAGTATTAATACCCTTGCATCTGCGTGGTTGAATTTCAGAACCCAGTTTCGAGTGCATGTTGACGCCACGCCGTACGCGTCGCGCCACAAATAACATCTGTGTACGTGGAATTTCAAACAAAGCTACCGTTGAAATTCGGGTTTCAATTAAAAAATTCGCCACAAGATGTCGCTACTTCCGTCGACAGGTTGGTGTGGACGTGCCCCAGGCAAGTATAAGTGCTGCGATTTAGTGAACTAGCAGTGTCCCTCCGAATATAGAAAGATTGGCGGTAATACTCAGTCCCACGGTGTTAGACCACCATTCCGAATTGAAACATTCCGTGAAATGGCTTTAGCCGTGTTTAGTGACCAGATCTGAATAGCCAGGTACTTCCCACCTTCCTATTCCCTATCTCCTTCTCCTCCCCACTACCTTCAGCCTCACAACATACCCCATTGGGGATGCCATAGTCCCACTGGCTCCAGACGGGAGCAGTTGGGACTCTTGTGCGATATTCATATAAAAAAAAAGTTGCATCAAGCGGCTACATATTACGTGCCTATCTTGGTTACTTTGTCCCGGTGATTATCACTGGATGACAGTGAATCCGAGGAACAGGCTATTTTTGGAGCCAGTTCCTATTGGATTTACAAAGTGGTCACAAACACTAACTGTGCGAAGCCGAAGCAAAGGCCGCCCGCAGGGCCTAGCAGCAAAAAACTGCGGAGCGGGATAGTAGTGATTAATCTAACAACTTGAAAACATTTTGTACACCTACCATTTTTCCAAATGTGAAGAATATTAAAATAAGAAATCTTGAATTATAAATAGATGATTAAATCGTACAATTTAAAAAATATAGTTTATCATAAAAGGTTAAATATTTAAACCTTAACAGAATAAAGCCCTAGTAATATTGACTAGATATCCCTTATTTGAGGTAAATAGGACCAACCCTAATGAAAAAGAAGGGCGGGAGTGGGCGGCTAAAGTTTATGTGTATTCATTAATGGCGTATGTCATTTGGAGCGATGCCGTTAGTGATATGGGCCTTGTCCAAGTGAGCCATTAAATATTGAAGGCCATAAGGAAATTAGTCGGTGTAAAACGTACAGCCTATTGTTAGAAAGAGATTTGTGGATATAAATGCGTGGGCGTGTTCTGTTGAATTCTGTTTAAGTGCGTAATTCCCACGACAAAAATCTCTTTTAACGATTGGCTATAAAAAATTGGAAGTGAAAAAAATTGGTTGTTTGTAAAGTCGGTTTACGGACGATAATTTTACAATTATGAAAAATTGCATTGATGCGTCTTAACCACTGCAGCGATTATGGTCGAAAAATGGACCACTTTTATTTTTCTGCGATTGATAGCGGTCGAAATTTGGATCACATTTTCCTACCATTCGTAAAGCATTTAAAACATTTCAATGGCCAGTCATTTATTTTAAAACGAAGCTTTTGAAATGCTTTATCTATTATGACCGTAGACGTCGCAATTCCAAACTTCATAGACTATATTAGAACGATGTTAAAAATGAATTTTTAAAATATTTTTTTCACGCAGAACTTCTGATCAGCTGTAAACGGTTAAAATAAGTCCTTTTTCCATATATTTGCACTTTTCATTTTCAAGTATACCACAGAAAACACACAGAAATCGAAAATATTCTGTGTCGACTGGAATAAGTATCTCTCACGGAGTTTCAAAATAACAAACACGCAGGATTCGCGCGGTTATAAACTCTACGATTTTTTAATATTTTTTTAATAAATTTTACAAATATGAGATAAACGGTAAAGTACAGGCTAATTCATTGGCTATATAGCACTATAATAATTTTTTATGCCTCCATGTTAAAATTCGAAGGTATGATTTTTTTAATGTTGGCGAAAAATTAAAAAAATGATCTTCTGGAAATCTCGAGCAATCGAGGCAATTTTATTTATTTCGCGTGGTCGCTCCAATGGAGAAGCCGAACGCTTAGGCCGATCGTGCCTCTCTATCGCTTGTTCCACCATCTCGCTTGCACGCTCGGCTCAGGCGGAACGTGACAATGAGTCATGCTTTTTCGTGCATGCAGCCGGTGTTTATCGATTTATAAGACGTTATCACGTCAAAAATATTTTCTGAAAATTAAATTAAATTAAATATTCAGGTCGCGATTAAGTGGTCGTGATTAACTGGTGGTGCACGTTCGTAGTTAGTTAATGAGAAAGCATCTTACCACCATAATTGTCGCTAATCGTTCCTAACAAAACGTTTCTTTCAACTTTCCCTCCGGCGCCAGGTGATAACGATAAATTTTGATTTTTTCGAGAAAGAACACAATCCGTGGTCAAATCGGTTGTGATGAAAAAACTTTAAAGTGTAAGTCCATTCGCTCATGGGGCAACTGAAAAAACCAATTGGTTGGCAATTCAAAAGGAAAACAAATTGCGAATTTCATTGGCGGACCACACACAGGAAACTTGTTAAAGATCAGTTGTCAGGGGCGATGCCGCAACTCGCAGTGCTAGTCGCTTTCCAGTTGCCAGGTTGCCGTGGTTACGCCTCTCGATCTGTCAAGTTTTCGAGTAATTTGCGATATGTCAGAGCAGGAAAATTTCGATTTTGTAGTAGGTTGATAAAATATTATTATGTTTTAAGGTTGATAAGAGATAAATTAATAATAAATTATATTTTTGCTGATATATTTAATGAAATCGTAAAATTGAGTTGCGTCGTGAATTGAGTTGCCAACCAGTTTTCGGTTTCTCCATGAGCGAAGGCCCTAACTCGATCATGAGCCAGTCAGATATAACCCAACAAAACTTGTCCAAAGGGAAATCTAAACGGTCAGCGTCCAATAAAAGCGGTGTGGCTTAGTAAAAATTAATCTCAAAAATCTATTCATGAACGAGTCGTTCAAACGGGTAAGCAGTGGCGGCCGCTGCTCTGAAAATGTGGTGGTTCACTGAAAATCCACACTTATGAGATAACTCTTACTAAGCAACATTAGGTAAAAATTATTCCACTAATCTTTTTGGGAGCGAAGGTCAATTCTAAGCTGTTGTCGAAGGGCGAAAACTTCTACATATCGCTTTTTAACTAAAATTTAAAAAAATTTGTACAAATATTTTTTCAGTACCTACCAAGAAAATAAAAACACAAGACAAATTTGTCGTAAATAAAAATTAAATTTCAACAAAAACTTTTTTTTTTTAACAATGTTTAATTTATTTTATTTTATATTTCATTATAAACAGTACGTAAACAGTATTTATAACATCAGTATGTGGTAAAATTGTCAAGGTTACCTATAAAAAAATTGAATTCCTTAATGATATGCGTTGGTTAGGCCCATACACGCACCTACACTTATACATACCTACATAGCACACATACATACTGTCACTGCTTGGGATTTGGTAGTAATATTGTTGCGAATTCCTTTTTCCTACCTATCAATTGCCTACCCGTCCTTCCTTATTCAGTCTGTAATAAAACGCCCGCCGCAACAACTAGCCAATTTGTGCTCCGCTCCGCCTTTAAACTAATTACGCTGTGTTTTATAAAATAAAATAATTCGCGCCTATCACTGTGTGTGCCTACAAATTCTTTCTTCGGTGAGTCCTTTCCTTTCCATGCCATTATTTTTACCTTTTTTCCAGGCAGTGATAGTAAACACAATCAAGGTCCTTCGCCAGTCATTTTTAAAACACAGACATAACAATTCCACTCTGCACAACCGCATATCTCACCCATGCGTTTTATAATTTAAAACACAAATCAATAAAAAAGCAAATTCATGTATAATGTAGGTATTTGCTTTACCTTTTGATTAAAAAAAGAATTATTCAGTTTGATTAAGTATTTTTGCCTTAAATCCAAATTTAAGTTAAGTATGATAAAGGCCGCGAAGCCGTCCGGTGGCACACGCGGATAGCTTGACCTTTCATACAGATGGTCGGCTTGACGCGCCAGCGATGTTTGAGATATTGGATACAAAAACACAATTCGTTCTGCTTGCTACCGGTCTGCACACGGGCACGGGGCAACTTCGCGCGTAACTTTGAAAATTCGCTCTCCTCTCAACATTCATATTAGGCATTATATTGATAGGTGATATTTTTAATGAGATTCATAGATTTTATATTTTTCGGTAAGATATTATAAAGTAATTTTAGGCGACATAATTTACCAGTGCTGCACACGAACACACTGTGCAACTAGCCGCCCTTGCGGGTAAGTCCGATTCAAATTGACATTTGTAAAATGATTCGTTAAAAACAAACGAATAATCAATCTAAGCTGCATAAATAAGCATGTTGAGAAAGGTCTAAATTACCGTATCTAACCTACGAGTGAAAAAGTTAACAACAAACCTGGAACTTGCGACCAGGCGCGCAGGGCCGCCTCGCTCGTGTAGACGTTCTCGCCCGCCTCGGCGCACAGGGCCGGCGCGCGACGGGACAATGCGCCGAGGTGCGCGGCGGGCATCCAGGCCGTCAGCGTGTGGTTGCTGCGACCCCGGTCCACCTCGGCCGACCTGACGGTGCCAGGGTTTTTCTGCAACAAATTAAAATTGTTAGAAAAACTTCAAATGTATTTTTAACCTCCTTAAATGCGTTAACCAAAATCTTTAAAAATATATATAATCTCGTGTATACAAAGATCAACATTTTAAATGGATAACATATATTTGTGAACTTTTCAAAAGAATAAGGAAGGTTATATTTATATTTATAAGACTTAGAAATATTCTTAGACTAGAAAACCTAAAAAGAGTGCAATTGTTCAATCTATATTACAATTCGGTATTATAGGATGGGGAGGAACGTATAATGTTATTTTAAATCCTCTCAAAAGAGTTCAAAGACCGATAATTAAGGTAATCCTGAAAAAACCATTTACATTTTCTACTGAAAAAATCTTTTCAATGATCAAAGTACCTACAATAGACAATATATATAAAAAATATTCAATTTTACAAACTTTCAAAGAAATGAAGCTAAATAATTTACATTTCATATATCACCAAGCACATTCAAAATACTTAAATATATCTAGGTATAAATTAATGCAACAACCTTCCTTTAAAACCAAAAATTATCGAAAATAAACATGAATTTCAAATAAAATTACTACTGTAAGAATTCATTTCTATTATTAATATTTCATTTAAATCTTGAAATCTATTTATTGATATAATCTTGAGTTTTTCTTACATATCTTTTGTTATTAGTTGCAATATCATTATTTACTTACTCAAATGATTACATATACTTGAGCGTAAATTCCGTCACCAAACACAAGAGCCTTGTCTCTTTATGGTGAGGAAAGGTTATTATTATATTCATTTTACAACTCTATTTAACATATAAAAATGTATACTTAGTAAAAACATACAAATATTAAATAAATAAAAAAATATCCTCCATGTATCAGCCAACTAAAGATATTGTTGATTTTTAATTGGATTTTTTTTTAATTCCTACAATACCCATTATCAATAATATTTATAATGATAAAATACGTAGGGTATCTCAGTGACTCTTCATAGAAACTCTATTTTGCATCGCACCTCGGCATTTCGAAAATAAAAACACAAACCTGAAATCAAAAAAATTAAAAAAGTAATATAATATGAGGGCTGTCCGTAAAATAAGGTCTCCAAAGTTCTGTGGTAGCGAGGAACGATTTTACGCGCGATCCGGCAACACTAGCGTGTAGCCTGGTTTCCTCTTGCCAAATCCCCCACGGTGCACTCTCTGTGACACTTAGTCTCGGCGTTGCAACCGTTCGCGAAGGAGCTTCTGCTCTGTAATTCATTTTTTTAACTTTGCTTCAGTGAATCTGAATGACGCCACTGACGGGATTGTTCTTTGTTGTAGTGTAGTGTACCCAGGTCTCGTCCCCAGTCACAATTGAGTCAAAAATTCTTCGCCATCGATATCGTAGCACTCAAGGAATTCGCGGGCTGCTTCAACCCGTTGTGGTTTATGATCTTCGGTGAGCATTTTGAGGTTGTGAGACAGACCTTGGGCAGACATTGTGGTCTCCCAGATGTTCTGTCAAAATCTTGTAAATGGTGGTCTTACTGACATCAGGGATCATGTCATAGAGAACCCGAACCGTCACCCATCGATCTGCAATCATTGCTTTTTCCACCTAATTGTTTCGTATAAAACCGATGGCCGTCCGGCACGCTTTTAAATTCTCTGCACCATTTGCGCACGTCTTTCGAACTCATACACTGTTTTCCGTACACTTGAAGCCTCTGAGAATGAATGTCTATCGGGGTTTTTTTTAAAACTAATTATGGAGCATAATTCACACCTGGTGGCTGCGGCGGGTGGCTTCCTCCATCGCGAACGGCTGCCACGCTGAGACTAAGTGTCACTGTGCCGGATCTCACGTAAAATTGTTCCTCGCGACTTCAGCACTTTGGAGACTTTATTTTACGGACAGCCCTCGTATATTGCTACAGAAGAGGGAATTTACTTTAAAAGTGATCAGTGCTTAATACACTTTGTAAATAGTAGTTATACTTTATAATATGTAAAGAAACAATTCTTTACTAGCAGTTAGAAACTGGCTCCGCAGGTTTTTGTTACTAGGCCCTGCGCGCGGCTTTTGCTTCGGCTTCGATCATTAAGTGTTGGTGACCATTTTATAATTCCGATAGGAACTGGTCCCAAAAATAGCCGGTTCCTTGGATCCACTGTGATCCAGTGAAAGCTAGTCACCGGGACAAAGTAACCGCGACAGGCAATGACGTCACATGTAATACATAGACGCGTGGTACTACTATTCACAACTGCCAGTTACAATAATAATCGTATTACCGTTAATCTCTCCATATCCGGAGAGATACTCAAAATTACAAACCCGTAGTACTTATACCTGCCAGTGACAGGTCCTCACGCGATATGTTAACGTAAGTGGCGCCATCCTTTGGCATTATTGACGACTTGCTTGAATTTGGTTCTATTATAAAAGTGGCTTTTTAACAAACTTCAAGTACGAAAACGGTATTGCGTACGGCGCGGCATCAGAGTTGCCGTCTTAGCCTGATTCTTAAATTTCAACCGTACAGTATCTAGTCAATTAATACTGTTAAATAATAATCTATTTTCGTTTCACGAAATTAATGGTAAATTTAAATTTTTTTAAACATCAGCAACTTCGATTCATGGAAAAAGAAATCTGTTGGGTATTCTTGAGGAAGTAACATTTTAATGATCAGTTTTCTATAGGAACGAATTCTACGGGAAAGAGACCAGTTTTACAGGCAGTATTTTTCTAGCTAATTAATTACATAAGGCTTTTATCGATCGCAATTCGTTCCTTCATCCAGAAATAAACAATCACACTAATAGTAAAATGGTGAATTCCGTGACCAAAATAATCTTTCGACTGTTGTAAAGTTTTTTTTTAATTAACTCCATCGTTCACAAGTTCATATGCTAAGTTTATTTCATTAAATTATGATAGTTAATGACTTGAGAAAGTAGGCGTATTTTTCAGATGGTCAAAATATTTCCGCTTTACGCATGCAAATGGAATATTTCTGAACATATCGGAAAATACTAAAAACTGTTTTTGAAAGGTGTGATGAAATACGCTTTCAAATTTTATTCAAAACTAGCTGGTACCCGGCATGCGTTGCTATGCCATTTAATAAAGAAATTGTTTCTTTCTGCGCATCCTTTCTCATTCGTCTCGTTCCCCTTCCGCCTCCCCTTCCTCTCCCGCGGTACTTGCCCCCTCGCCTTCCCACTCCGCTTCCTCCACCTTTCCTCTCCCCACTCCAATCCCCCTCCCGAGTTCCCCTCCCCCTTCCGCATTACATACATTCATTCCCGGTACATTCAGTTTTCAAACAGCTCGTATTCAAAATAAACATATAATTTTTGAAATACAAAAATTTTGCATGCAAACATAAATTTTTTTAAAAATGGCTCACATTACGTTTTTCTAACTAAAATTACTGATAATTTTTATTAAATAATAAACATTTTTGCCGCCTCACTTTTTTGTAGTTCTATGTAAAAATAATTAATAAGAAATTCTCAAAGTACCAATTTTTTTTTTTCAAATTGCGATTTAAAACTTTGGTTTCATAAAGGTGTACATTTTACTTTTTTGGTATTTTTTTAGATTTGAACATAAAGCGTGGTGCTTTGCCTTTCTCACACCGCTTAGAACACATTTCTCACTACGATTGTAAGGGAGTTACAGCGATTTATATGAGACCAGTGTGAGCTGGGACAAATATGGTTAAGAAAAAAAATTGTTCCAAAATCCAGCTATTTCTAAGGTTTGGGTATAAAAAGGGCAAAAAGTCTATAATGATAATAAATCCATTGATACTCTTCAAAAAAAACCCGAACATATTGGTTTCACCTATTTGGAAGCCTTTTAGAAATTCGATAACATTGAGTGATGTTTTATATTGTTTTACATTTGTAAAACTGGGGTATTTTATCTCGAGTTACATATTTGGCAGAAGTGATGACAACGTAGGAAAAGGTTTTTGTACGGAAAGTACCCCCATTTCAACGTGATGGTAAAACATTTATCAGAGAACTTTCCTTTAAAAGAGAATTTGAACGAAACGACGTAATAATTAAATGTAAGCCGATGAAAATATATAAGTAGGCACATACACCACGAAACCGGTGATCGAGTTAAGCAATTAATTAATCATTTAAAAATAATGCTGAGTTTACAATTTGAAACAGAAAAACTTGTGTTTTAGAGGTAAATTTTAAATTTGCGGACATGAAGTGACATTTTTTTCCACGCAATATGATTAATGAAGCCTTAAGCTTTCAAACTAAGTTTAAATCGGTAAAAAAACCTTCGTTAATGAGGCGTATTGTTTTCATAGCTCTGAGTGTAGCGTCACGTAGCGTAAGAACAGTTAATTTATACGCCGTAATTATTTTGTCGTTAAATTGAATATTCATATGGCGCTATTTGAATAAATCACCCCTTTAAGGTGTTCCCTGATACCAAACCTCTCCCTCGTGTACTTCAGCCATCTGACTGCATAAAGCTAAGGTTGCCAGAGAGTTCCTTTCAAATGTATGATCCCATCGTTTTCGTTCGTCTCTGAATCTATTATGGGCGCATCGTCTGTTTTCACGAATATTGTTCATCCTTTAACCGGTCAGTGGCCGAGCTGGCATCGCGTTTGGGTCCCAACCAGGCGTTGTGTATTCAATTCCTCGGCTGAATAAGTTCTACGTCATGACACAAGCATATTTTTCCGCTTACTGCAGTGATGGTAGGAGATTTTCAAATATTGTCCGGTTTTTTGTAATCCGGGAATGTTTGTCTTTCTTAAAAAAAAAAAAAAGTAAACATTAATATGCGGGATTTATTCTTGTGGAATATAATTCGGTCGCGTCGTTCTCAATTTGTCCCCCCATCGAAGAATGGCCGTAGGATGACCGATACGAACCAATTAGGTCAACGCATGTGGAGAATTTCAAGGATTATTTGTTGAAAATATTAGGAAATATTTATTGCACATAAGTAGGTAGGTAGATTTTTCTTATGGTTTGTACCTACATATAATTCGATTACGTGGTCGTTGATGTCTTACCATATCCGACATGACTAGAATAAACTTCGTACGACAGATTTGAACAGAAAGGTTCGATTAATGTAGAGATTGTCGTGTATATAAATAATGAACCACAAAAACTCTAAGGATGGGTTGTTTCAAAAAATTTGATGGATTCGTCAAATATTTGAAGTTGATTTTCACGTTCTGTATAGGTTCAATTCAAGTTCTGTTATTATATCGTGATAGAACAGCTGCTTCACAAAACTGAAATAATCACAGAACTTGAATAGAACTTACACAAAACGTGAAAATCAACTTCAAATATTTGATGAATCCATCAAATTTTTTGAAACAACCCATCCTAAGTTATTCCAAAAAAACAAAACAAAATGTTAACGGTGTAAATGTTTAAATAAAATTATAATAGTAGAAGCAGAGCTGCTACTGGTAAGCAGTGTTATCAAATGAATCAACATCAAATATTTGATGAATACATCAAATTTTTTGAAACAACCCGTCCTAAGAAGCCTAGATCCCAGTTTTTGACAAAACTGATTAGATTGAAGGTCTTGAGAAATAATGAACACTCGAACCTACGGAATAACAAGGTTCCATCTGTCGCGGTAACCAAAGTGAACTCGAAAGTAGCTTACTATAGAAATTTTTAGGCAAATTAAGTAGGTACCTGAAAAATGGTAAAAACCGTGGATTACATAATATGCTTATTATTTTTACACTAGCGAAAACCCGTAAAAAATAACGGGATATTATAATTTTAATTTTTTGAAGCTGGCAGTATTTACAAAAAATAATAATAATATTTATTTTGAAGGACTGGATAGTTTTTATGAAATGACTTTTACAAAAGCTTACAAATAAGAATTTTCTTATATTTTTACACAATTATTTATTTACAATTTCCCGGGTTGTGAAGGTGACAGTGAAAGGTTTTTTTTAACTTTTTGGATACGATTGTCTGAAAAGGTGAGTTTAAAGTTTAGCTATAAATTCCGCCGAGTCTGTGATCATTCTTAAATCATGTGGCAGTCTATTCCAGGCTTTAGATCCTTACACTCCAAAAACTCGCTCACCGAACTTAATATCTGGTGTGCGCTTTGGTTCCTTCACCCCTCCCATAGCTGATGACGCTGCTGACCTGAAGATTGACTGTCGAGAATTAGAATTTTCTGGAATTCACATTTTCGATAAGTAAGCCGGAGCCGTTAGGAGACAGTAGGTCATACGTTAAGAGACTTAAATCCCATCCACCAGAGCTTGAATTGGATTCTTTCAGGACATTTGAGCCAGTGAAAAATTTTGAGGTGCTCTGAAATATAAGAAATTTAGATACGCCGGTGATAAGTCTTGCCGCAGCAATAAAAATGGATTGTACTTTGTTGATTAGATATTTTGAGGGACTTGCACATATTCCGTTGTAATAATAATCTAGGCGTGGAACAACATACCAATTGACTAGTAATTTAGTCACCTCTGTTGGCAGGTTTCTCTGCACTGCTTTAATTTACCTTAATTGAAAGAACCCCGTGCTTACAGTTCCTGTTCTCTTGAGTTTTAAGGGCAAAAATAAGCGTCCAAATATAAATAATGTAATCGTTATGGAAGAGTGGGACAACCCTGCCCTAGGCCATGTTCGTCGTACGCGTACACAACATCCGAGACAAGGAACGAACGTTAAATTGCTCGAAGTTAAATTTGATTGGATTAACCGGCTTCATGCGAGATTGGTGAAAGCTCAGACGATTCTTGCGGCGCCCATCAACTTAGGAAATGCAAATAGAACTGGCCAAATATTTGCATTTATGACTTAATTCAAATTGAATTCTAGCAGGGCTGAGACTTCGAATTTTATCAAAATATTGTGGAATTTATCTTATTTCTTTTAAAAAATTAATCCGTTAAATACAACGTTTTTTACTATTTTCAATTGTCTTTTAAAACTGAAAAAAAAAAATTGACTGAGATTTTGAACCTTCCTACCCAGTGATTTTAATCTATTGGGCTATTTTTTGGTTTGAATGAGGTTTCAATCTTCCTACCCAGGGTTCGGAATCAATCGCGCTAACAACCGAGTCAAATCGCCAGTTGGTAAAAGCGAGATTTATTTCGTATATTAAGTGCTTTAATTTCTTCGAATTTCAAAAAAAATGCGTATATGTTCGCTTGTGGGTGCGTGATTGCCACCTACATTGGAGGTTATCCACCACTTACCCGCCCTGGTATAAGTAAAAGATGGTTACTCCTTCAAGACTCTCGCAAGGGCTCTAATTTTTTCGAAAGAACGAACCTACATTTAGTTTTGAACGAATCTAGACCTCCAATGTCCCTGCATACAGTGTTAGTAAGCAGTATGCAAGTGCTTACACAATAAACTTGATACAATGGTATTAGTAAAACATATATAAGGGCATGGAAAGATGATAGAAAACAAGACATGATGATGATAGAAAACAAGACATGATGATGATAGAAAACCAGCGCCCTTGAGGTGATTTTCTCACAAAAATGGCGCAATAGAAGTCATCCAAAAATGATGATGAAGACGAAGGACGCTTGCGGGGGATTGTATCTTGCGTATGCTGCAAGCACCTGCAAGAAAAGGAAGGGACAAACATGTTTAGATAAAAAAAAAATGGCTATACAGTCTGAAAGGGTTCCCTCTCTCGTCGTCTGGCAGTACCAGCAAGAATGTTTGTGGCGGTCGGTCAAACTTTAACGAGACAGGGCTTCCGCACCCAGTTCCTCGGTTGTGCCTTGAAGAAAGTAACTGGGAAATAGGGGCAAAATGCCCAAAGACCCTAAGGACTGAAGCGTCGAGTTGCCGGAGGCAGGGCGGAAGGTCGCCACCAACAGTTGAAAGAATGCATTATCATTGACCACGAGTCTATCTGCAGAGTTCCAGCCCAATCGGACGTCGGTTCACTTCCAAGAATTCACGCCATTCACGCAGATTAAAATCCAAAGACCCTCCACACAGCATCCCCTAAGATGACATAGGCCCTGAGGAGAATTATTTTCCTCAGGGCCTCCCGTGAGGAGCTAATGTAAAAAAAAAAATATAGAAGAATGGTCATTGTTACCCATCAAAATTATAAGAAGCAAGTTACCACTTACGTTTACGTTCAGTACGTTTCTTTCGATTACTCCGTGATGACGTGGACAAGACCTCTGCCTGGTTTTACTTTAAGTCGGTACCTACCTTCAAGGCTAGAGACAAAGACTGAAAAAAAAACTCGAAATGTCAACTAAAATTGGACCGATGTCAGTATTGTGCGCATAAAAAATGAGCGATGAACACAGATATTATGATTTCTTCAATCTTCGCAAATTCACTTTGTGGCGTCATTATTAATTATTAATCTAAGATGTTTAAATAATAATTATTATTCAGAATTTGCCAACCACATTTTAGAAACAGGTCATTCTTTTGATATTAATAAAGGTTTAAAAATTTTACACACTAACACAACGGGTATACAATTAGATAATTTAGAAATTTTAGAAATTAGGAAAAGTAAATTAAATTAAATATTATAAATAACCAAACGTTTTTTAAAAATAGTCGTCTTTTAAATTTATTTTCGTATTAATATTTATATTTATAATAATTTATTTTGTTATTTAAACTTTCTGTTTTGTTTTAAAATATTTTTTATTATGTTAATGTAATTTTTTACCCATCCTAAAACAATTTTTATATTTTCTATACTAATATTATAGAGGAAAGATTTGATTGTTTGTTTGTTTGTTTGCATTGAATAGGCTCCGAAACTACTGAACCGATTTGAAAAATTCTTTCACCAATAGAAAGCTACATTATTAGCGAGTAACATCGGCTATATATAATGGTAAGCTCTGGCGTTACGAAATTTGTATAAATGAAAATATGTGCATTTCATATATTTTTGCTGGAGGGAGGAAAGGTAGGAGGAAGGTGGGGTTCGTGGAGAGTGAAGAGACGAGGGAGGGGGTAGGTGGGGAAGGTGGAAGGGAACGGGGACGCACGGAAAAGGATAAGAATAGAGAGTCAATTTATTTCATTGAATAGCATAGCAACGCATGCCGGGAACCAGCTAGTATTTTATATAATTGTTTTTTTATGATATTTTAAGTAATTAATCACCTCTTCTTTCTAATATTTTGTCTATGTTCTAATTTGTCTTTTGTTATTTTTATTAACTTATTATCCTGACGAAGAAAACATAGTTTTCGGAACATGTTGATATTATTAATTAAATTGTGGTGTACAAAAAGTTATTTGTTTTCATTAGATATAAAGATTTAAGTTTGCCAAGTTAACTTAATCTTCGATAGGCTGTCTTCACCAATAAAAGAAGTCTAACTTGCTATTACTATTAAGGTGATTCACAGAACACCAATTAATTATACACAGTCTCATAACACATCCCGCAATTTCAGGAAAGCCACTTTGGAATAAATGTATGTAAATTACCGACATTTGGTAGGCAGTTAACTTCTGTTAATTATACTGTTCATCGTACGTGATACCGGCGTACATTACGTAGCATACTTAACCACACAAGCACAAGAAACCAGGTGTGTTCATCTCAAGATTCTGAACGTATAGAATTATTATGGTAATTACATATTATGCCTAGCTAAATACAGCTTTCCTAAATTATATTGAAGTACCCTGTAAAAGCGATTGCTTCCGCAGTATGGGGAATGAGAGAAATCACATTCTTAGTAAGTTCAAAAAAATCCTTCGTCAAATAATAATAATTATTGGATATAGGCTATAGCGCCATTTTCCCGAGAAAATCACCTCAAGGGCGCTTTAGAAATTCATTTATACATTTAATCAATATATATATTACAAGTGGCTTATAACTAAGATTGATAACTAAGAACTTACAACTACTAAGACATATAACTAAAATTACGTCTAAAAGGGATCGAAATGAAAATCTAGTCTCCTTCAACGGGAGCAATCTCCCGAACAGGCCTTCCATTGATATGCTTGGTGTAACTCTAAGTGACCAGCTCAGGTACGGGGGCTCCATCGAGGCCAGAGTTAAGTTGGCCTCTCAGAAACTGGGCATGCTGTACAGGGCCCGCAGATACTTTAATAGTACACAATTGCTAACCCTGTACAAATCGCAAGTGCGCCGCACGATTGAATTTGGCAGCCACCTCTGGTCTGGAACCCCAAAATACCTAAAAACCCTCGACTCTGTGCAGAAACGGGCGGTTCGTTTGATAGATTTTCCTAACTTAACAAACGGATTGCAATCTTCAGAGCACAGGCGTCAGGTGGGAATGCTGTCTTTGTTCTACCGGTATTACAATGGAAGATGCTCCGAGGAACTAGCTTCCTTGATCTCCTCGGCACCGGTGCATAGTCGGGAAACACGCCAAACACGCGCCCATGTTCACTCCTTCCTCTCCTCAAAAACACCCTCCACACAGCATCTTCAAAGATGACATAGGCCCTGAGGGAAATTATTTTCCTCAGGGCCTCCTGTGTGGAGTTAACGTAAAAAAAAAACTAGTGACTTAAAACTATACTTATTTTTATAACCGAGTACAATACTGCTCTACTCGTAGGTATTGTGACTTACAACTTTAAATTTAACAAATTAATTATTTATAACTAACATACTTATTTACATTTACACATATTGTTATGATAACTGCCAGTGTCAGTGCAAGTTATGAAATATATTTCAAAACAAATAAAAAAAAAGTTTACGCAGATAAATTGTAAAATAAATGTTAAAACTTGCGCTTAATAACGTAAATGCGGGTAGTGAAGATCCGCCAATCTAAGTAAATCCCATGGACTGATTAAAGAAATACTACTGAAGAAATGCAGTTATTTTTCGGGATATGATAATTTGAAAAGGTGAATTTTTAGCTTCGTTCTGAATTCAGATGTGCTGTCGATCTTTCGCAAATGTGAAGGGAGCATTTTCCAAGCTGTTGGGTCTGCCACTGCAAAAGCCCGGTCTCCGAAATTGGTATTGGCAAAGGTACTGAGAGTCTACCTACGGCTGTAGAAGATGCTGATCGAAGGGTAGCTTGCCTAGTATTGACGTCATTTGGAATGCACAGTTCCGACAGGTAGGGTAGAGGCCTGCCCCGGGCGGCAGTTTTAGGGGGCGCCAAAATCGTAATTTATAAGTTTGATTGAAAAAAAAAACTTGATTTGTCAAAAGCGTCTGGCATCCAGCTCACGTAGTTCTATCGATTATTCATTTGATTTTAAAACGCCCAGTTGGTGTTTCAACACATCCTTAGTTGATTTATGAATACTAGTGGTGGCCCAATGGTCGAAATTCGACCATAATTGTAATGTTTTTTTTTATGTTTGACATTCAGTAAGACCATAGACAAATAATATTAAAGACAAACAATATTAATCTATTCTCAATTTGACCATAGACTTTAACAATAAACAATAGAGTAAAGACGCGTTTGTGTGTGTGTGTCAAATACATGGTAGTGTGTGTAATGTTTTTATTATTGATTTAATGTATTTTTATGCATAATTTTTAAAAAATATTAGCATTGTGCACTCCTCCTCTATATAAACTATAAGTGTGCGAAATTTCATACTCCTACGTCCGCGCAATTTTCGTAAAAAGGGGTACAAAGTTTTGGCTTCACGCATTAATTTATGATGATGATGATGAATGGTTAGGCCCAAGCACGCACTTACACTTATACACACCTACTCTTACACATATATACTGTCGCTGCCTGGGATTTGGTAGTAATTATTGTTGCCAATTCCTTTATTCCTACCCATCCATTTGCCTACCCGTCCTTCCTTAATTCAGTGTCTGTAATAAACTGCCCGCCGCGTCATATAGCCATTTGCGCTCCGCTCCGCCTTTACCTAATTCCGCTATTTAAAATAAAATAGTTCGCGCATGTTTACTGTGTGTTTACAATTGAAGACCAACGAGGGCCGGCCTACAGATTCCTTTTCGGTGAGTCCTTCCTCTCCATACAATTATTTTACCATATTTTTCAGGCAGTGATGGTAGACACAATCAAGGTTCATTTTTAATACACACACAGTAACAATTCCACTCTGCACGACCGCAAATCTCCTCCATCTTGGTCCTAGCGAGCCGCATAATTTTGAACCATAAAATTAATAAAATCCAGCAGAGTGTGAATGCGTTTTATAATACCGCATATAAGTAAAAACCCGCATTCAACGGTTTGATATAGCTACATGAGTAATCTTGTTTCCTATACTAACTATGGTTGGAAATAACGTATTTACCCGCTTTTAGAATAAATAAATACAAAGCACTCCTTTGATATTTGTTTTTGATAATTCATGTAATTGTATCTTGCTGATAAAATCGCATCTACCTACCTTAGAAATAGTACGATTATTTCTTATATTTGTATTATTGAGTATATCATTACAAATTGTAAATATAATTATAATTTGTCAATGATAATAAACGCAATAAATAACTTTGTTTACTCGGCGTGTTCTGTTAACCGTTTACATCGCGTTGTCAGTTTTAACCCCGTGAGGATCACAGTTAATTAATTGAACAAATTAAATATTAATTATTTCATTTCGCATAAATAATACAACCACAACCAACCAGTTTGCAACCAGTACGATGTCCTGCTCACACGCTTCAAAGAAATGCAGGAGGCCCTCAAAGAAACCAAATTCTTGAGAGAGGAGAACGAAAAAAAAAACACTAGAATATCTTCCCTGGAAAGCAGACTTGCCGAATTAGAGCAAGAGAAGCTCTCCGACTGTGTGGAAATGGCGGGTGTGGAGTTGCGGCCGGGAGAACAAGCCACGGAAGCTGTACTTCGGGTTGCCAGCTCACTGGGACTACCCCTGCAACAACAAGACATACGCATGGTGACCAGGACTCAAGATCGAAGAAGGAATACCCCGGACAAACTCCACATCGCCTTCTATAATCAAAAAACTCGGGAATCAATGCTCTCTCTTAAAAATGCGGCCAAATCCTTAGACTCTAATTCTCCCATTTTTCTCAGTGAAGTTCTCTCACCGTATTTCAAGGAACTTCTTTGGAAAACAAAGCAAACGGCTAAAGAAACCCTCTACCAATTTGTGTGGTTCAAATCTAGCAAATTGCTTGTCCGCAAAGCAACTGGGGATAAAATTATCCAAATCAAACATGAAAATGATCTGAAAAAAATGGGAAAACAAACGTAGATTATTAATTCCCCCTTATGTAAATTTTATGTATTGTGTATAATTTAATATGGCCGAATTACTAAACTCAATCAACTCAACGAGCACTCACTTACATTATTCAACAAATGATTCAAAACTATGCGATAATATCTATAGCAACCCGGGCACCCTAACTCTACTCAACCAAAATATAAGATCAATCAGCAAAAACTATGACGAACTAGACATGCTCTTGTCCACCTTTAAAATAGACTTCAAAATTATTATCCTAACGGAATGCTGGATCTCCAACACTTTTACTGTAAAACACAAAAAAAACTATTCCACTTATCTCACAACAAAAAACCAAAATCAAAATGATGGAGTTGTTGTTTACATAAAAGATAGCCTTAACGCTTCTGTATCAGAAATAGCTTTAGAAAACTCTAACTGTTTACAAATAATTGCTGACCCAGATACGTGCATACTCGCTATTTACAGATCACCATCCAGACACAACATTGCGCCCTTTATAATAGCTCTCGATACTCACATAAAAAACATTTCCCACTTCAAAAACATCATCGTTGCTGGGGATCTTAACATAAATATACTTCCACAAGGCCACCCCCAAAACATCGAATACCAGCTGATGCTCCTTGAACATGGCTTAATAAGCGCCATCAACACTCCAACCAGAGTTACCAGAGACTCAGAATCTTGTTTAGATCACTTAATGATCAAATCCAAAAACAAATTTTGTAGCGTAGTATTCGAATCCACCATTACAGATCACTACACAACAATGATAGGCCTGACCCCACAGACTCTGAACCCAACAACTCAAAATAATACCACAAAATTTCAAACTACTGACTACGTTAACCTAAAAAATTGTCTAGAAAATCAAACGTGGGAACATCTAAAAAGAATTAATACGACAGAAGAAGCCTGGAATTACTTTATAGCATACCTTCAAACGCTCATCACTCAAAACACCACTACAACAGTCAACTCTATCACGCACCGTAAAAAAAGACTTAAAAAATGGATCACTCAAAGCATACTAAATAGCATAAAAAAACGGGACAAACTGCACAAACAAGTCAAACGCAACCCAAATGATACTTTTCTTTACTCTTTCTATAAAAGGTACAGAAATATTTGTTCTCTAATTATACGGAAAGCCAAAGAATTATATTACAAAAACAAACTGATAACTGCAAACTTTGACCCGAAAAGCGTTTGGTCAATTCTGAGAGAAAGCACCCACACACAAAAAAACAATGATGATAAAATCAAAAATTTAGTTATCAACGACGAAGAAGTCGACTTTCACAAAAATCCTACTCTCATTCTTAATTACATAAACAGACATTACACAAATATCGGAGCTAGCCTAGCCGAAAATATAAAAAAAATGTCGACTGGAATCGAAAATCAAGATCTTCGAAACAATATGACTCAGTGCTCTAATATAAACAATGATAGACATTTCAAATTAAATAAAGTAACACTGGAAGACACCAAACAAATAATACAATCCCTAAAGGATAACACTACATCGGGACCTGACGGAATAGACTCGAAAACAATAATAACACTAAGCCAACAACTGCTTATACCACTAACATACGTGATAAATCTTAGTCTCAAAGAAGGAATTTTCCCGAGCATTCTAAAAAAAGGTATGGTTATTCCAATTTATAAATCAGGACCAAAAAATAATGTTAATAACTATAGACCCATTACATTATTAAACACTTTGTCAAAAATTCTCGAAAAGGCAATAAAAGTACAGCTACAACATTATCTGGAAAACAGGCAAATACTCTCAGTAAACCAATACGGCTTTAGAAAAAATAGGAACACAGAAAACGCAATTGCCACCGTAACCGAGTTTATTACACATAACCTAGATGCTAAAAAAAAAGTAATATCAATTTATTTAGACTTATGTAAAGCATTTGACACAATTTCTCACGAAAAACTTTTCAAAAAACTAAAGAACGTCGGTGTTAGTGGCATAGAACTAGACTTACTGAAAAGCTTCATGTCGGGTAGAATGCAACAAGTTAAAATTAACAACATGTCAAGCGAGCCACTTCTATCTAGATATGGAGTACCACAGGGAAGCGTTCTTGGTCCCTTAATGTTCCTTATTTACATTAACGACCTATGTGACATTGATATCGATGGTCAAATCGTAACATTTGCTGACGATACAGTACTTCTCTGCCAGGCAGAAACATGGAATGAGGTATATTCAAAGGCCGAAAATAATTTATCGGTGGTCAAAAATTGGCTAAACAACAACATTCTTACCCTTAACACAACAAAAACCAATTATATTACACACAGCATCACACAAAGAGGCCAACCTCCACCGCACACAGACCTTATCTTACATAACTGTGGTCAAACTTCTCGTACATGTCAATGCGAGCGAATTGAAAGGGTTAATCAGACTAAATACCTTGGAGTCATAATAGATGCCAACTTACGCTGGACTGACCACATATCTTACATCACAAACAAACTGAAACGAGTCATGCATCTCATAAAGTCAATTAAAAACATATTTCCAAGAACAATCCTCAGAACCATATTCTTTTCACTTTGTCAATCCATTATCTCTTATGGCATACTGGCTTGGGGAAGTGCAACGAATACAACAATTGACCCAATAGAAAAAATTCAAAAGGCAACAATCAAACTTATCCTCCAAGTTCCTCGCTACACAAGCTCAAATGTAATTTTCGAAACACTAGACGTCATGACAATAAGACAACTGTATGCCAAATCTGTTCTACTTTACTTCTTCCAACATAAACTCCACGTTCCAATGCAAACCCAATTATCAATTAAAACCAGGGCCTCTACAAATAAAACACTAAATATACCGATAGCTCATACCTCACACGGGCAAAGAAACTTTAAGTACTACGCAACCAAACTATATAACTGCATGCCCACCACACTGAAGCAACTACTAACTACAAATTCATCTACCATAGTTCTCAAAAAACACATAAAAGACTGGATCAAACAACAAGGTATTCAATTTACTCAAAAAATTATAACACCTAACCAAACATAACCCATCACAAATATAAAAAAAATATAATTAAATAAACTTTGTTTCGAGACAGAAAATATTACCACAATATCCGTGATTATACCATTGGCGCGTGGTCCATAGAAAAATATATCTACCGTTTATCAAGACAATTATTTATCTTACTCATAATCTAGATTCTAAGAACAACTGTATATATAGATTCCCACCGAAACTAATCTTTTAATTTATGTGTAGGATACTGCCGCCATGGGTCGACCCACAGTGCCCTTCTTGACAATATCAAGGAGGTTACAGTGTTTCTACTTAGGTCGACAGAATAGCACTTAATCCCAAACATGGGAACACCTCAGCACAGGTTCGCCTAGTGAGGTGTTCACAAAACACTACGACTAACCTATTTACATACAGTTACGGATCTTTAACATGTTTTTTTTTTCTTATTAATAACCTATTATCTATGTAAACTATGTAATTATTTGTAAAGTGTATGTACAAGAATAGAAATAAATAAATAAAAAATAAAAAATACAGACACATTATTTCTACCGCATTTTTTAGTTGTTTGACTTTCATATTTTGTAAAATATAACCGGAATAAAGAAAATGGCTACGAGCGCGTCATCCGGATCGTCTCGGGACGAAAGACGTCTAAAACGTCTAAATGCTAAACTATCAGCTAGCTTTGCGAGCTTACAGTCGGTGTATGACAAGATAAGGAAAGCTTCGGAAAGCATTAACGATCGCCAATCCTTTTTATCAGGCGCAACTACTGTTGAAAAAATTCGTTCTGAATTTATAACCACTTTAGATGAAAAGGTGGATTGCGAATTGGAATTGAATCCGGAAGCAATCGCTGAATACGCTCAATTAAATGCATTTGAAGAACTCTTTGGTATTATTAAATATACCGAAGCAAATATGCTGTCAAATACAGTTGCGAAGCCTCGCCGTCAAATTAAGTTACCCGCCTTGGAAATAGCGTGCTTTAACGGGGATTTAGAAAATTGGTCTCTTTTCTATGAAACATATAATTCGGTTATACATTTGAATGATTCTCTGGATGATACGGATAAAATGCAGTATCTGATGTCTAAATTAACCGGAAAAGCGTTAAGTATTTGCAAAGCTATTACGCCTACAGGTACAAATTATCAAGTTATCTGGGACGCATTATGTACTAAGTATAATGATCAACGCGTTCTTGCTGAATTATACTTTGACCGATTGCTGAAATTATCTCCAGTTAACTCGGCCACGTCTGCTTCTTTAGAGAATTTTGCAGATGCATACTCCACTAACATCGCCGCGCTGAAGCAGTTAAAAATAAAAGACCTCGCAGAATTCATATTGCTGCAACTAGGTCTTAAACGTCTCGACATAGAAACTGTAAAGGCTTTCGAATCTTCTATTAAAAATAATGAAAATCTACCGTCCAGCGCGGAATTAATCGACTTTGTAAGGGTACAGCAACAAATTCTTAATCGCGCACAAATCACGCAACCGACTTGGCGAGCCGCGAGCCGTCTTGGCTCAAATAATAATTATACCGCTAAACCGCAAAAAACTAATTCCGCAAAGGCATTTATTAATGTCGAAAAAATCGATAATCACTCCATCGGAATTTGTTTCTGCTGTCAAAAGGGATCGCACCCTTTATACCAATGTTCTAAATTCATAAGTCTTGAACCACGCGAGCGATTTAACTGTATTAAGTCATCGAATATTCGAGTTTGTGTGAACTGTCTCAGTACTAGACACATCACGAAAGCTTGTAAATCAAAGAGTACATGCAAAACATGCGCGCTCAATCATCATACTTTGTTGCATTTCAAACAAACTGATGGGCGGAAGTCACAAACGGACCCAATACCGTCTCCCGCGTCACAAACAGATGCCGATAATGATAACTTAAATTCGTCGAATCCGGTTTCACTATGTGTAACAAATTCATGCCCTAGTGCAAATACTACTGCCCTCTTAGGAACGGCTGTTTGCACTACCAGAGACGCTAAGGGCCAGGTACGGACGATACGGGCTATAATAGATAGCGGCTCCCAAAGGGACATAATTACGCGCAAATGCTGTTCACGCTTGAATCTTACGGTGCGGTCATTTCCAAGTACTTACGTCACGGGAATAGGTGACGTAAGAAATGTGACAAATGGCGTAACTTGCTTAAATTTACTCTCCCGCTATGACATCACTCAGTCGTATACGATTAAACCATATGTAGTAGAAACCATAACCAGTGAGTTGCCTACTGTTAACGTTAACCGATCCGCCTTGTCGTATCTTGACAATTTGCCCTTAGCAGACACGACATTCTGCACGCCCGGTGAGATTGATATTATCTTGGGATGTGACATGTTTGCTCGCATTCTAAAGGCAAACAAAATATCAGGTTCTCTCGGCCAGCCATTTGCTATTGAAACTACTTTGGGATATCTCATCTTGGGTACTGCCCCAACGATGATTGAAAACCCAAGTATAAACGCCACGCAATCATTTTGTACGTTCACGCAAAATGATGAATTTTGCCTTTCGCGCTTCTTTGAATTGGAAGACATTCCAGATGAGAAGTTTTTAACGCCTGATGAACAAGAGTGTGAGGATATGTTTAAACTCACTACTTCTCGTGACACGGCAGGTCGTTATATCGTCGCGTTGCCGTTTCGAAACAGTCCCTCTGTTCTCGGTAAATCGTTACTTGCCGCCGAACGCAGATTTCGATCTCTCGAACGCCGCTTAATATCTCAACCCGCAATAAAGTTAGAATATGACAAAATATTGCGCAAATACCTACAGAAAGGGTACATTTCGCCGGTCGACAGTTCTGACTTACCGCATTACGTAATACCGCATCACATTGTAGTTCGTGAAGATAAACTGACTACTAAAATTCGCATGGTGCTAGACGCTAGTATGAAATCCGATTCGGGTTACTCGCTTAATGACATCCTACATACAGGAAAGAATTTACAAGGTGATTTGTTTCGCATTATCCTCAATTTCCGATTATTCGCCATAGCTATAACCGCTGACATAAAACAAATGTATCTACAAATTGTGGTGCAAGAAGAATGCCGACGTTATCAGCGCATGCTGTACAGATTTAACGATAGTGACCCTTTGCAATTGTTTGAATTTAATCGCGTCACGTTCGGCATGTCTTGCAGTCCATTCCTTGCGATGCGTACGTTGCGTCAACTTGCGTTGCATGAAAAACCTCGTTTTCCACTTGCTGCAAACCTGGTGGAAAAGGGTTCATTCTACATGGACGATTTCGTCACCAGTTGCTCGTCGGTTGAGGAAGCTTCCGAGTTGTCTACGGAATTGATTCAACTATTCGCTGCTGGAGGATTCGACCTTGTAAAATTCTCTTCTAATTCTCCAAAGTTTTTATCCACGATTCCTACAGCTCGTCGTGTTAAGGAACCTGTGGAATTTAATCCCGATGAAAACCTAAAAATACTAGGGCTTCATTGGATACCCGCTTCTGATCATTTCGTATTTGTCGTACACACCGACGAAAGAACGTGTACTAAACGAAACATTCTCTCAACGATTGCTTGTCTTTGGGATTTGATGGGTTTCGCCGCACCAGTTGTATTATTGGCTAAGCTGATAATTAAATCTCTATGGGAGTATAACCTGGATTGGGATGATACTCCTCCTGAAACAGTTGTCACACTTTGGCGACAGTTTAAAAAAGAATTGCCATTGCTGCAATCTATTAAAATTCCTCGTTTTTTAGGAATCGAACCCCAGTGTGTATTAACGCTTATCGGGTTTTCAGACGCAAGCAAACGCGCATTTGGAGGTGTTATTTACCTACATGTTTACTGTCCGAATACTGATAAAACCACAATTAATTTATTATGCGCTAAATCCAAGGTCGCTCCGGCTAAGACGATTTCACTTGCGCGATTAGAACTATGTGGAGCGCTAGTACTTGCACGATTAATGCATACGGTCAGTAATAGCTACACATCAAATTCGAAAGCTCATACGACTTTAGCTTTTTGCGACAGCACGGTCACTCTAGCGTGGATAAATTCACCGCCCGCAAAATGGCAGATCTTCGTTGCCAACCGTGTCTCACAAATACAAAACCATCTGGGGGCTGAATGCTTCCATTATATAAAAGGTCAAGACAATCCCGCCGACTGCTTGTCGCGGGGTCTTACGCCCTCTCAGCTAATAGACCATCCGTTATGGTTTAACGGCCCCGTATTTGCCCAATTACCTAAAAGTGATTGGCCTTTACAACGTTTTGATACGAAATCTGTGACTGATCCTCCCGAACGGAAAACAAAAATTTTGATGTCCGTTCAAGACATTAACTGCCTCAAAACAATTGCTCCTCCGTTATTGTGTGCACTAGCCTCTCGTGTTAGCTCATGGCCGAAATTAATCCGAATAGTAATTTATGTTTTTCGTTTCATCAAGAAATTACCACGAGCGTTTGAATTAAACCATATCTTAGCTGCAGAAACCGCTGTTATTAAATCTATACAGGAAGAACATTTCTCCGAAGATATAAAGGCAGTCAAAGATGGGAAGAAGGTTCGGCGAGCGATCGCAAAACTGAATCCGTTTATTCATGACGGAATTCTAAGGGTAGGAGGCAGATTGCGAAACGCGGAAACAGAATTTGACAGTCGTCATCCAATTCTTTTACCCGCTCGTGATCATGTAGTCAATCTAATAATAGACTACTATCACATCAGAAACCTACATACGGGTCCTACGTTACTGATGTCGCTGCTAAGGCAAAGATTTTGGATACTTTCTTCGCGTAATTTGGTTCGGAAACGTGTGCATCAGTGCAATACTTGCTTCAAAGTCAATCCCAAACCGCAATTCCCAATAATGGGAGATTTACCCGCATGCCGCGTCCGCGAAGCTAAGGCTTTTCTTCACACAGGGGTTGACTACGCGGGCCCGCTTCAAATAATTCCTTATAGACGTCGGGGGGTGCGAAGTCAAAAGGCATACATTTGCTTATTTATTTGCTTGGTGACCCGCGCAGTTCATATTGAACTCGCTTCGGATCTTTCCACCGAAGTCTTCCTCAACGCTTTCAAGCGTTTCCTTTCTCGTCGAGGTCCTGTGAGTATAATGTACTCCGATAACGGAACGAACTTTGTGGGAGCTAAATCCCATTTACGGTCTTTATTTGAACTTATAGAGTCACCCAATTATAAAAAGGAATTCTCAGACAATCTGTTGGAGAATCGAATCGAATGGAAGATGAATCCACCGCAAGCTCCTCACTTTGGTGGGATCTGGGAAAGTAACATTAAATGCCTGAAAAGTTATTTAAATAAAATAGTAGGCACCTCTCTACTGACGTATGAAGAGATGCAAACAGTGCTTTCTCAGATTGAAGCAATTCTTAATTCACGCCCGCTATCTGTACTTAGCGTTAACGACGTTTCGGCTCCATTGCCGCTAACCCCCGCGCATTTTTTAACGCTTACTCTCTTAAAATCTTTACCCGCTGCTGATTTGTCAGACGAGCCAGTCAACTTGGTACAACGCAAACATCTCGTGGATCGTCTTGTTCAGACGTTCTGGAACCGTTGGCGAATTGAGTATTTGAATACTTTGCAAGCTCGCCAGAAATGGAATACAAATGTGAATCCGGTAACGACAGGCACGGTAGTATTGATTAAGAGTGACAACATCGCGCCACTTCAATGGCCTATTGGGGTAATAGTCAATGTCTACCCCGGGGCAGATGGGGTGATCCGCGTTGCGGAAGTTAAAACTAACTCCGGAATATACCGCAGGGCAGTCGTTAAACTCTGTCCCTTACCGTCACAATAGATTTAACGACATTTTTAGAAGTAAGATCATAATAATTTTATTCTTAAAATCAATTAGGTTAGTTTCGTTGTTAAATAGGTACCAAACCCTACTTCTAGTTTTATCTACCGCAGGTTCAGTATTATTTATTGAATCCTTTCAAATCATATTTTTATGTTTTAATGTTTTTTATTTTTTATTTTCCTTGCTATATCGGTCAATTTGACCATTTGGTAAACGCATTTATATAACTAACATAAATATTTTCATAACTTTTACATAATTAATTACATTATACCGCGTGTTACAATTTTGTTTGCGCATTAAAACGTATTGGCACTCTTTTGGTTTATGGAAGTGGATTCTTTCATCCCCTTCCAGGCGGGGGGCATGGTTAGGCCCAAGCACGCACTTACACTTATACACACCTACTCTTACACATATATACTGTCGCTGCCTGGGATTTGGTAGTAATTATTGTTGCCAATTCCTTTATTCCTACCCATCCATTTGCCTACCCGTCCTTCCTTAATTCAGTGTCTGTAATAAACTGCCCGCCGCGTCATATAGCCATTTGCGCTCCGCTCCGCCTTTACCTAATTCCGCTATTTAAAATAAAATAGTTCGCGCATGTTTACTGTGTGTTTACAATTGAAGACCAACGAGGGCCGGCCTACAGATTCCTTTTCGGTGAGTCCTTCCTCTCCATACAATTATTTTACCATATTTTTCAGGCAGTGATGGTAGACACAATCAAGGTTCATTTTTAATACACACACAGTAACAATTCCACTCTGCACGACCGCAAATCTCCTCCAATGAATATATGCTAAGTCTTTTTTGTTATTTATTTTTGGGGTGTTATGCCGTGTTGCGCTACCTCCTTCTTTAGCCAACGTTTTGGACAGCGTTACAGTGTCCATCATCAGGGCAGATGAGTGATGATGGACACTGTAGGGGCTAGACGAGCTGAACCAAATAAACCCGAGCGGTCGAACGTCAAGCGAAGCAACGATCACTCACCTCACGATAGG
The DNA here is from genome assembly GCA_936435175.1 of Glyphotaelius pellucidus. Lineage (NCBI taxonomy): Eukaryota > Metazoa > Arthropoda > Insecta > Trichoptera > Limnephilidae > Glyphotaelius > Glyphotaelius pellucidus. Next base: position 24,924,072 of record OW386538.1, on the reverse strand, counting down.
GGGCGCCACTCGTCGAGGGGGGCCCCACTATCAAGTTTCTGCCCCGGTTTGAAAAAGTCGTATATCTGGGGCTGTATGTACCATAGATATTTACATGTATGAGTGCGGGTGGAATTTTTGGAAAAGATGTAATTCTATTATTCATTAAATCATTTCAAGGAATACAGATTCGTGATATGCATAGAATAAAGAACGCAAGAAATGCCTTGTGGACGTGTTTCGTGATCTAAATCCATTCTTAGGCCAATCGGACCTTAAATTTCCAATACATAACTATGTTTCACCATGATTACGAAATTCAAATGGAAAAGTACGAGAAATGTAAGTGAGACAGATCGCATGCTAAACGGGAAAATGGGATAATTGCTTCCATTCGAATTTGTATGGAAGTCATTTCTAGTTTTCTTTCTTTTGGTCTATGGTGGTAAGTGTGGCAGCCACCTCTGGTCTGGAGCCCTAAAATACCTGAAAAAACCCTTGACTCTGTGCAGAAACGGGCGGTCCGTTTGATAGATTCCCCTAATTTAACAAACGGACTGCAATCTTTAGAGCAAAGGCGCCAGGTGGGAATGCTGTCCTTGTTCTACCGGTATTACAATGGAAGATGCTCCGAGGAACTAGCGTCATTGATCCCCTCGGCACCGGTGCATAGTCGGGAAACACGCCAAACGCGCGCTCAACATTTGTACACGGTTGACATTAGTCACATGAGAACGGGTCGTTTCTACGACTCGTTCTTGAGTTCAACAGCTCGGCTGTGGAACGATTTGCCGGCCTCTGTGTTTCCTCCCTCCTACAATATGGGTCTCTTCAAGACCCATGTTCACTCCTTCCTCTCCTCAAAAACACCCTCCACACAGCATCCTCAAAGATGCCCTGAGGGAAATTATTTTTTCCTCAGGGCCTCCTGTGTGGAGTTAATTTTAAAAAAAAAAAAGTGTCGTGTACTTAAAATTTTATTTTAAAGAATTCCAATAATAAAAATGAAAGAAATTTTTTATGAAATGGAAAAAAAACCTGAATAAATAACAGTTCCCAGAAATCAGATGTCAATACATATTTTGAAATGAAAGAAATTATTTATTTATTCATAAAATTAACGCCATTCGGCTTTTACATAATAACATAGATAAGGCATAGCAACAACACGAAAAAAAAGCTCAAGTGAGCTTGTATATTTAAATATGACAATATTGCACAATGAAAAAATATATTTAATAATAAATTTAAAAATATATGATATATAGGTATGCAAATAACTTAACTTAAGAGGTACGTTGAAAATGTTTAATGGTAGGTATAAATAATAAGTCAAATATATTACAAGTTAGGAAACAAACCTTATTTCAATAAAACAATAAAATTAAGAAAATCTGTGAATAAAATAATAAGAGAAGCCACCATTGTAAGGTAGTACCAATATTTGTAAGTTGGTAACAATGATGAAAAGAAAAAAAAGTTTTTTTTTTTAATAATTGTGATGGTTTATAAAATTACTATAAATCATACAATTAATTACTAATATGCAATAATACGATAATACGTAGAGATATGTTATAAATATACTAGGTTAATTTATTTCACAAATTTACCAAAGAACTTCCTTAGTCAGTACTTGAATTATGGATAAATGATTTCATTATTTCGTTTTTAAATTTTGAAAGCGACACATTCCATATATGCGAATACATATTGCCTAAATTTTGAATTCTATGTAGTGGTATATTGAAATGGGCCATGGTCGCAGTATTGCCACAATAAAACGGAAGTACTGACCTTGTGTTTCTGGTTGGCGCATTAAAATTTATTCAGGGCTATTAATTGTATTATACAAGATTTTAAATAAATATACTAGATCAAAAACAGTTCTTCTGTCACTCAAATTTAATGGATTAGATAATCGCAGTTGATAAGAGTAGTTTAATTGTTCTTTAATTGTTATTATGAACAATAAAAAGCAGTAAAACGTCTATAGCTATAATATTGAAACATTCTACAATCAATAAATTTTCTTGCAAAAACTTACAAAATCGTTTTACACCACGTGTCATTTTTTATGCCAATTAATCAAAAATCCCATTCCAAAAGGTGGTCCCATTTTATTTTATTTTCATTAGTGAAGAAGGTCGCCATCTACTTCCACCATCCCGAGACCCGAGTGTTTAGACCGACGGAGTGATAGATAACACCCCCTAGGACAAACTTTTTATCTCACCCGTTATAAGGGAAGCGTCTTTGTGGAAGTTTTCACCCCTCTCCTCTCCCCAAACCCACCCCAGTGCATTAAGCCACTGTGTTAATCGCTTACTACGTACAAAGCTTTAAATCCACCCTTAGGTTCCATACAACAATATGTTTTACAGTATGTTGTTTAAGTGCTTGCAGCTGCAGAAGACATTTTCCTTTAGACAATTTTTCCTAATGACATCTCTGTGCAGTTATCAAGGAAAAATATCACCTCCGGATTCACAACAAGAAAATATTCCCCGGAAGACAATGTTCCCATCTGAGAAACACAGTGCTTTCCCGCAAGATGAATGACTTGTTTTATTCAAGACACGAGTATCTATATTTACCAGCAAACTCTGGTTCAAATGAGGATATTTATGAGATAAACAAGAAAAATGAAAATCCAATACAGTTTTATGTTAAAGAAGTGTATATGGGAGAATACGTGAGGCTCTTTCTGCGAAAGAAAAATAGGGATATTTGTTTCAGTGGAAAAAAAGATTTAAAGAAAAAGAGTACGTATTTGTTTCGGTATTTGCAGTGGCGCAGAGATAAAATATAATGTATTTGAAGATTTTTTTGTTTCAAAAAATTAATAGAGATTTTACCAGAACCTAGCCATATTTTATCAACATCATTGAGCATAAATTATTTTTTAACTTTAGAGAAAGATTGACTTAAGTAGTAATGGTAAGGTAGGGTAGTAATGTTTTAGAAATGTTTAACTAAAAGCCACGATTGTATTCGCCGATTGGGCGAATAAAATAATAATGGTCGCAAGCAATCAAAACTAAACTGCTACGAAAAATTCTGACAGAAATCTCATTTAAAGTTTACTCAATTCCATTTCACCTTATTTTTTTGATTTAAGCGTTCAAATTATTTCATATAGATGTTTTAATATGAAATAATTAACATAAATTAAATGCTAGGCTGGAGTACAACGTGGCCAAAATATTTAAAATAGCACCAAGCAAAAAAAATGCGAATTATCAAATAGATTTAGATATACGATGAAAACATGTCTCTTAAGGCCCGGTGGTAAGCGTTCAAAATGAAGAATTAGGGAAGATATGTAAATACGAATGTTAGAGGGAGCGCGGTAATATTAAAAACGATACTAGTTAAGTTAAAATATTTAATAAAACACGACTCGTTTAAAAAAGAGCGAAAATCTGGGGGAAATGCCTTAAGTAGCATTTAAAGAAAGGCTTCGAATTTTTTATATAATTAAATTGTAAAATAACAGAAAAAAGCTTTTTTATAATAATTTTCGAAGCATACTTAGCGATTTTTTTCTATCGAGGGATTGTCATAAAATTACAGATTTGGAGTGGCAAACGTATGTATTATCTTCAAAAGTAACATATCTTTTTTTAAGAGCTTGAAAACTTAAAATGATCAAGGAAAGTATGTTATTAATTGGTAGAAATTCGGGATGCCGAGTCTTAAGTAGTGATACTTTGTACTAGGCGATGTTATAATGAGACCTTAATTCCTTTTTCGAACAGCAATAGAACAAATATCCTTGACTTTAGACTATCCCGCGCTGTTACACCACCAGAGCCCAAATTTCAATAATTCAGCCCATACCGCAATTCTCAAATATATTGGAGTTAAATGGCTTAACGAATTACCCTTGAAATTGTGATTGGAAACAAATTATAAAAAATACAAAAACTCAATAAAAACTATATAAATAACTTCCTACAATCATCACTTATAATAATACGACCAGTCAGCGGTTGAGTGGGCATCGCGTTTGGGTCCCACCCGGGCGTCCCGTGTTCGATTCCTCGGCTGGCTAAGTCCTCCATCACAACACAAGCAACATTTTCGGCTTTCTGTGGTGGTAGTAGGAGATTTACAAACATTGTTGGGTTATTCGCAACCCGAGAATGTTTGTTTTTCTTTTAAAAAATTAAAATAATTTAAAAAAATTTAAAAGTACTATATGATCCAACTCAATTATAATATTAGAAAATCCATTTCCTATGTTTTTTTGTCTTTTTCTCTTTTCTTCTTTATCTCCTATTCTTCTTTCCGTTATTATTTGTTTTACATATATAAAAAAATATGTGATTTTTTTTCTTGTTTATTGTTAAGGTTAAACGCAACGTACGTTATAATCTACGCATTCACAGATGGCGCCAATAAAATTATTTTAGGTTTTAAACACTTTTGCAAGTTATGCTTTAAAATATTAAGAATAATTAATTGTTCGCGCCCGTACATACGCAATATGAATATGAATAAATAGATCCATAGATCCATAAAAAAACTCAAATCTTTCAAGAGAGGCTGACAAATACAATATTGGATTGAATCACCGATGCAATATTCTATTTGTCAGCCTCTCTTGAAAGATTTGAGTTTTTTTATGGACAAAACTATTTATTCATATTCATATTGCGTATGTACGGGCGCGAACAATTAATTATTCTTAATATTTTAAAGCATAACTTGCAAAAGTGTTTAAAACCTAAAATAATTTTATTGGCGCCATCTGTGAATGCGTAGATTATAACGTACGTTGCGTTTAACCTTAAGAGGGAATAACCAGAAAAAACGGAAATATGTCATTTTTAAACCAAATTTTAGACATATTGACTCTTCCACATAAAATTATGAATTGATTTCGAAAGACTGTTCTTTTATCTAGTAAAACAAGGTTTTGCCGTAGGTCATTGGCAGATTTTCAAACAAAATTTTGTATTACACAACATACATTTAAAATCATATAATCATTCAGTAAAATAAATCAATAAATTATTTGGGAAAACTACTTTTCAGAATTTAAATTTAAGTTAAAAAAAAATCTATTTTATTGAAAAACAAATACCTTTGTATAACACCACTATTTTATTAACAATATCAACATGTTTCGAAAACTATGTTTTCTTCGTCAGGATAATAAGTCAATAATAAATAAAAAAAAGACAAACAAGTATAGACTAATTAGAACATAGACAAAATATTAGAAAGGATAGGTGATTAATTACCTAAAATATATAAAATAGTGGTGTTATACAAAGGTATTTGTTTTTCATTAAATTAATGATGACACCCCAAAGTAAATATGCCTATTTTGAAGAAATAAAAAAAAATCATTAAAAAAAATCCGCGCTCTTGTTTTGTGACGAAAATACTCCAGTTTGTCTATTTATTTACGGTCTTACAAACTGATATATTAAAAAAAATTACATTCTTATTTTGCTTTTGACAAAATTGAAAAATTATAAATACTTGTGATCAAAAAATGAGTAAGAGCATTTTGAATGTAGGTTTTTATCAAAGCAAATTTTAAAATAAATAAAATCGATTTGAGTTATTATGTTTAAATGCTGGTATGGAGAATAATTAATCTTTTCATCGGAACCCCCTGTACAGTTGCAAGAGTACGATCGCAAGATCATCGTCCAACAAAATTTATTTTCTCGGCCGCTGATTAATGGCTCGTAATTATCTTTTATTATATATAAAAAAGGACATAAAAGTAATTATTTTTTTGTTAATCTGCGGATTACATGCGTTTTCTCCGCCTTTTTAAATCGAGCTTTGCCCAAAAAAAGGTGTAAAACGTTTTAATTTATGTATGTTTAATAGAAAAACTTTGATGTAAAACATGTAATTATTTTGTACCATTATATTTAATAAAAAAATTATATCAATCGATAGTTGTTATTCATTAGCATGTAGATTTAGTAGTATTTTATATTACGTGTGTCAATAAAAATAATCTGAGTAAAAATATTTTGTATATATTTTTACATCGTAATTGAACTCGAACATCTTGTTGACAAACTGTTAAATTAATGGGAAAAAACTTTGAAGAACAATAAATAATTAAATAAAAATTTTTAAATCTACCGAGGGAAAACATATTCATTATTTTACATGCATAAGTACGTCATCATTTACGTTACGTTATACGTTAACATTTTTCATCACAAGTATGTAAACAGAACCATGATTTTGATTCGCAATAAACTCAAACTTAACAACAAGAAGAATTATTCAAAGCAAGAATTCGCTGAGGCATCGAAATTGTACGTTCGTTTGAGTTATATTTTAACTTAGCAGTAGCTGAGTTTGATCGATAAAATTGAAAAAAGTGTAGGTAGTTCTGTATGTAAACTATGTTCAAAGTATTTTTCAATGTTAGCTTTATGAGAAATAGTGCTAGTTTCAGGAACTTGTGGGACACGTAGAAATGGCATAATTATTGTGTTAGTCCAATAGAATGGAAGTCGGGACCATAATATAGTAAGAGGAGCACGTGCAAGTGGGGGGTAGGGGCTGGAGATTGGAGATAGGGCCCCGTCCGCGGGGAATCGAGAGTCCCATAAAGGAAACAGCCCCATTTACATTTCCACCGAGTTTTCCCATTTTGCCGAAAGGACAGAGCAACCCAACTCTGTGGTCGTACTGGAAGTTTAACAAAATTGAAAATCGACCCATTCAGAGTTTAGCAGTGATATTGGTATTTTTCGGGACGTGACAAAAAAGGTACGGCAAAGTTCATTAATTAACTTGCTTGTATATGTAAACTTGGAACATTCCACGATTTGATTAAATTTTCGGGAGAATATTAATGTAATTAAAAATCAACAAGTAATTGAAAACCAACGAAAATATGGAAACTATTAATACTATTAAAATGAGATATTAAAATCTTAGGTTTTACTAGTAAATTAAATTAAACTTACCAGGGGACTTTTGCCAAAAGTTGCTAAATCTTAGAATTTATTGGAAAATCTTAAGATTTACTGTAGTACAGGCTTTAATAGTAACATAAAAATGAACAGTAAAAATAATACAATAAAAGTGAATATAAGTGGTAAGTTGTAAGCCTATAAAGCTATAGCTTCGAAATATTCGTGGGAGTCTTTTTGCAACTAAAATATCAAACACCGAATGTAAATTTGTATTAAGTATGTGGAAATATTCATTCGTTTAATTTTAAAGTTAATCCGCATTCGCCGTGTTGTTGAGGATGTTGAAAATGTTTTACGCAAGTAAGTAAATTTTGGCTAAATTTAAAAGATACAAAAGTTGAAATTTTATTTTCACTCGGTGTTACGCTCGGTGTCCTACATGATTAACGTAATTATTAAAATGCCGTGTAATTTTGATTAAAATTCAAACGCTTCTAGGAAGCACAATGGATCAAGAATTAGACTTTAATATTGAAGTTCTGAACGTTAAGTCTGACGGATGTTAGATACCTTTTTTGTGTAAGACGGAAAAATAATCAATGCAATAAAAATAATTAGATATGTCACAAAAACGCTTTGAAGTCACGTGGTTCAAAGAGTTGGGCTCTCATTCCCTCATCCTATGTGGAAGATACTGTGAAAGTTCACCATTCAGAATAGAAACGTTGGTTCAAATTTGTTGAATGTTGCTGTGTTTAGTGACCAGAACTGAATATGTAGGTATTCTAAATAGCATATCCTCTACTCTCCACTCTATTCATTCTCACAACACACTCAAATTGAAGATGCCGTAATTCCACCGACTCCAAACAGTTGTGTGGTATCTGATGGTGAAAAACTACTCACATGAACAAAATCCACAGCAGTTTCCGCTGCAGTGAAGAGTTTAGGGATATATATTTAAACATATAAAAAAGTCATCTCTCAAAAAAAGATTCATGAACTAAAAACTTAAAAATTCCAATTCTAAAAAAAAAACATTGTCCGAACGTGCGACGGTGAACAAAATTATTTTATAGGAATAAAAATAATTGAAAGCCTTTAGAAATTCACGGATGCCACGGAACATAACGATGCCAGCGCCCGCATCGACAAAAACTACATAAAGAAAAACTACCGTAATGAACATATCCGCCCATAGATGTGGATAGTGGCTGTGTCGGTGTGCCTGAAGTAACCTCAATTTTCCGTACACGATATTCATGAAACATTTTCTAACTAACTAAAAAATCAACCAACCATCACGCCGTTTCCCAGAGGTAGGCAGAGAGGATGGACCGCCAAACAAATCGGTCTTGGCACACACTTCTTGCCTCGTTCATATTCATACATCGTTCCACACATGCTCTTCTATATGGCCCGACTCAAGTATCTGATTCACTTGGTCGTGCCAAGTCTTCCTCGGGCGTCCCCAACTTCTTCTACCATTCACATTTGCGTCATATATTCTCTTTACTCATTCGTTCGTTCTACATGCCCAAACCATCTGAGCGTCCCTTTCTTATTCTGACTCATTACACTTACATCAGCTTTGGACTCTTTGCGGATCTCTACATTTCTCACACGATCATAAATGGTTTTACCAGACATACGCCTCAGATATCTCATTTCTACAGCATTCTGTCTACTTTCATCCTTCCCTTGCCAGTTCCATGCGTCACTGCCATACATTAGGGTAGGTACCAGCAATCCATTGTGGATGGCTAGCTTCGCTTCTTTGGACAGTTTTTTGTTGGCGCTAACGGCGTATTTTTGAAACATTTTCAAATATCAAATTATCTTTCTGGAATCAATTTGGGTACAACCGCCCCGGGATCCGTTCATTGGATAACCAAGACCTCTGCCATAGGTCAACCCCCAGTGGTTCGATACGTTTGGTGAATTTCCAGGGTTGCCCGTTTCATGGGGTGACGATCTTTAGCTTTCACCAGCCGAGTGTCAGGCTGGACCGAGAGAGGCCGGTTGAGGAAGACCCTTTGACCTCACAGACTCTCTACAACACTTTTCACAAAGCATCCCTAAGTTGACACAGACCCTGAGAGAAATTATGTCCTTGTGGAGTTAATGTAAAAAAATGTTAGCCTACCTGAGTTCTAGCAGTAGAAAGATTTTATATAATTATCGCTTCATTCTCTATGTAAACGTTATATCAGTAGAATTTACTTCGGCGAGTAGAACAACCAGTCGAAGTGAACAAACTGCCTAGTTCTGCTTCGATTTATTGAATTTATTTATTGTGAGACTGACAATATTTACATACATACATTGAAGTGATAAAACGGTAGAATTATGGGTCTGTACGGATTTGAAAGAAGTTAAATTGCCAATTTAATTAAACTAGATCAGGGATCGGCAGTTTGTCAAATGAGAAGAGCCAATTTTTCAAAGAAATAGGATAACAAATATAACAGAGAGCCATTTTGTATTCGGAATGCAAAACAATAATCGTTCGGCGCACACACGGTCGAATTATCAATTTACGACGACAAAAATATTTATGTTTGAAATTCTTATCAGAAAAGCTTTTGAGAAGATTACCTAAGAAAATCTTTCAAAAAATACCTTATTAGGGTTAGTTGGGGTCAAGTAGTCGTCTTACTTTTTTTTTTTACATTTAACTTCACACAGGAGGCCCTGAGGAAAATAATTTCCCTCAGGGCCCATGTCATCTTTGAAGATGCTGTGAGGAGGGTGTTTTTGAGGAGAGGAAGGAGTGAACATGGGTCTTGAAGAGACCCATGTTGTAGGAGACAGGAAACACAGAGGCCGGCAAATCGTTCCACAGACGAGCTTTTGAACTCAAGAACGAGTCGTGGAAACGACCCGTTCTCATGCGACTAATGTCAACCGTGTTAGCAGTTGTGCACTATTAAAGTATCTGCGGGCCCTGTACAGTACGCCCAGTTTCTGAGAGGCTACCTGAGCTGGTCACTTAGAGTTACAACTTAAATTAAAAAATATAAATTATTTCTTATTGAATTATTTCTGTATTTTGAATTAAAACAGTTAGATAAAACATATAAATATGATTAAACTGTAAAATGATCATTACTTGTAAAATTTCTAATTTTTCAACATTATAAATATGTGGTTCTTTTCTCCTAATCCTCATTTCCTTTAGAGCGAGGTCGCCATGACTACCTGAAAAGAATGCGCTCAATTTAAGAAAGGGGTCAAAGGGGGGATATACATCTTACGTTTCTATATTCCTTAGAAGGTATTTTTTCGAACCAGTAAAATAATGGCGTGGAACTCGGTGGAACTTTTTTCTAAACTCTAGTTGAAGAAAACATTTCGATTTATTTTTTTAACAAAATTAGTGTTTCATAAAAATATATATATTATATCTAATTTACATTAAGACTGTTACGTTAAAAATAATTTCTAATTAAAGTACATACCTGAAACTCCAATATCCGCGTTGAAAACTTTTTGATTTTTAAATGGGGAAAGCAGGACGAGCAAAGCTATTCCGTCAATGAATCAGGCGTCACGGAACAATATTCGCAGCGCGATACATATCTCAACTTCAGGCGCATGCGCAAGCTATTGGGTCGCGTTCACAAAATAAATTACTGATCATTGTGAATTGGTTAATCAAGAACGTTTCAAAAATACTTTTAATTAGTTTGAAGACAATGCTTTTACCTATTATTCCGTAATTTTCTTTGGCCGTCCTTGTGTGCGACGGCACGATCTCACAAGGCTGGTTGAGTAGCGGTGAAATTTCAATTGATGTCTGAAGAGCCGTAGACGCCTACGCAAAGAGCCGCATGCTCTTGCTCTTGAATAGCTCGCGAGCCGCAAATTCCAATCTCTGAACTAGATCATCATACTGCTGGGCCCAGACAGGCCATTTAAAATTCGAAAATATAAGATAAATTTGACCTTACTTCGGTATTTCGCAAAACCTTCCCATTTTCTGTTTTTATGTTATTGTGCAATTAAGACGTTCTTTGTCAAAACATGTAAAAGTCCAGCTGGATGTAATAAATCAAATAAATTGGTAACAATTAATTAATTAATGTTGAACAGATAATTCGTACAATTTTGATTTATACCGATTCGATAGAAAACTGACGGTACCATTCTACATTTAATTTCAACTTCTGGGTGCCAGACAGGCCAATGAAACTGAATGGCTGCTTTTAAACGCAATATTAAATTTGATATTACATGGCATTATAAATGTTTTATCAGTATTTAGTATTTCAGTAACTTTTGATCGAACCATTTTTCGGTATTCTCTGAGTTTCGACCCAGTTAAACTCTCAGTTAATATTGGTGTGTCATCAGCGTATGATAAAATAATGAGTTTAAAAATATCATTGACATAAATAATAAAAATAATAGGTCCCATATCGTTCCCTGCGGTCCCGATATGTTCCCGATATGGTTCCCTATAAAATAATTCATATATATCTAGAGATTACCTATTCAATGGTTCAGAAGTTCAGGAGAAAGCGGCGCATGCGTTCAGTGTTCATCTCTCAGCCGTTTTAAGCCTTTTGTTGTGCCCAGATGGGGGCGAGGAACTGAGCCACTATCGACGCAGTGTGAACGATGCATGAATAAATCATTATTGGAAACCGCGAGCTCTGCAGGCTTGGAAATATTCCTAGCGAGAAGTTTATAATTCGTCGAATCAATCATTAAAATTCAATACACTTTGGTTCATGACAAAATTTGGTACTACAGAAAAAATATTTTTTTTACGTCCCAGTCTATTTGCGAGGGATGACGGAAATCCATCACCCCATTTAGTATCATTTGTTTAAATGTTTGATAGATGCTTAGATGAATTAAAAGAGTTATGATACATTACTGATACAATGCGCGTAGTTCACTGAACGAAGTCCAGCGGAATTACTTTAGCGGCCCTTTCATAAACATATTCTTTGATTAGTATTATTAGATTAGTATGAACATAACCTGTCTTGTATTTTAATAATTTGATTGGACAGATGTAGTAATTTTTCAGGGTTACTTCCAATCGGAGGTTATTTTTTTTCTTTTGAAAGTCAAAGACCCAGAGACAAATATTTTTTTTATAAATACTTTCAGCTTCCCAAATTCTACAATTGTAATATCCCATGGAAATGGCATCTCACGGAAATGCGATAGTGATTATTGCGTACGGCAGGTTACAGAGTATTACATACACTCATCGCTCAGGTGAAAGAGTACCATTCGAATCGAAACTTAACTTGAAAAAGCTTCACCCGTGTTTGATGACCAGGCCCGGTACTTCACAACCTTCCTCATTCACAACTCCTTCCCTCGCTCACTCTAATCAGCTTCACACCCACACCTCAATTGAAGGTGAAAAAAATTAAGTTTAAAAAATTACAACTACTGTTTGACCAACTGCTTTGAAGACAACGCATTTGGTGAAGACAATTGGAAATTTTGGTATGCCAACTCAGAATCAAGTCAATTCAACACCTCTATGAAAAATATTAAAAGTTTTTGAAAAAAATAGCCCATAACCTAACCTAACGTAACCTACTTAAACAATTTTTAAATAAAAAATTTACATCACTCTTAATGACTTCTCAAGAGTTGATTTCATTCTGAGTTGTCTGGTCATCGGATATTTTATGGGGCTATCATTAAAATGGTCTTAAGGTTGGTTACTAATATATTGGGGTTATGATCAGTTCTAAAACGTTTTCTGCCGACAAATATAGTCAGTTAGTTGAGCAATCAATTGTGTTCAGCAAATAGAACAGGATAGAGCAATGTCAACCCACAATGTAAACTGGCCTAACCCAACCACGCAACGAGCCTGATTTTTTTTTTTTAACTGTCGAAAGAAACTATGATGATTCAAATGTTTTTTCTTGCTAACCAAATATTTAAATGGCGAACCATTGAATTACTTTTTACAGAAATATACATAAATGTGGGGGTTTATATTGGTTTGGGCGACTCTATAAACACATAAAACGATTGATTTATTTTAATTTTAAATATCGGTTTTTGCATAAAAAACCTTCCGAAAATTGAAGAATTCGCCTGGTACCATAAAATTAATATTGAATTGCGACGCAGAGCCGTAAAACATGCTCTCATTTGTTAGGTATATGTTTTACCACCCTTATGTTCCCCTCAGAAAATTTCTAAATTCTTTTGGTTGAAACCTTGTTTACTGAACAAATTGTGTACATTAGATTCAAATTATGATTTGTACCTTCTAGAAATATGTTGTAATATAAAAAAAAAACTTATTAATATTTCTGTTGAAATTTTAAATTACAACAAATCCTGCTAGCTGTATATTTAAACTTAATTTTACATTTTTTTAAATTTTTTATTTTATTAGTATCTATAGCAAAATTTGTACATAATGTATTTATAAATTGTATTATATTAAGATATTATAAAGTTTTTTTTTTTTCACAATCCTCCTCACTAGGGTTCCCTGTTCTGAGGCGGCCTGTAGTTTTTCCACATTTGTATTTAGTATCCAGTTGTCTTTACATGGTCTTCAGTATGTTTGATAGTTCATTTTCACTTTGTTCTCTCAACCATATTTTTACTTTTGTTTTAAATTTTTTTTTGTTTGAGTTGGTAGAGCGTTGTATAGTTTTATCGCATTGAATTTCATATTTCTTTGTCCAAAAGATGTTTTCAAACTGGCTGTAGCTAGAATATTTTGGTTTATTGCCCTGGTTGTGTATCTATGTTGGACAGTGGAGTATTCAGATATGTTTTTTTTAATTTTTAATAAAATATTTTTTGCATAAAGTTTTTGTAGTTGTAGTTTGTTTTGCACATGATCTAGTAGTTTTGATTAATATTCTAATATTATTTATATTTTGAAAATCATAATAAGAATCGGATGAGTGTCGTCACTAAGTTAATTAGTTTCCATCTGTGCACCTAATTCTAGAACTCTTCGATAAATAATCCTCCTATAATATTTTTTTCTTACAAGAAAACAGAAGATATATCACGAAAATATTACACAAAAATTTTGTGATTACCTATACTCACACCTAACATGCATTTTCATAAAAACACAGCGGAACATTGGAGTAGAGAGAAACAGCGAAGAAATTTTTTATCTTTCTTTTTCATGAATCAATGAGTGTGTTTTTTTCTTTATGGCTTTAATATATTATCGTTCATTTTTTAATCTCTGTATTCTCAGAAGCTTTATAACTACAAACGTACTATTTAGTTGCTTCATTGCTTTTAGAACTTTACCAAGTACTTAACGTATAATTATGTAAATGACACTTGTGCCGTAATTCATTTATTATTAAGTTTTATAAATAATAGCATTTATTTTATTGGTTTATTTATTTAGATCCATTCTTGAAGATACATTTTATAAATGATTACAGAGGTTTATATGTACCAAAAAAATGTTAATTTAAAAAAAAAAACCTTTTTAAAAAGAGAGACAAACATTTTCGGGTTACGAATAACCCAACAATGTTTGAAAATCTCCTACTACCACCACAGAAAGCCGAAAATGTTGCCTGTGTTGTGATGGAGGACTTGGCCAGCCGAGGAATCGAACATGGGACGCCCGGGTGGGACCCAAACGCGATGCCCACTCAACCACTGACCAGTCAAATATTATAATATTCAGTATCTGTATGGGAAAAGGTTAGTTGAAGCATTATGTTAACACTTCACTGGGAAAGTCTATGCTGAGGTGTTCGCATGTTTAATATTAAATGCTACTCTGACTATAACGCTTGTCTAATAATACTCGTATATGAGTACGTTTTTTTTTGCGTTGTTAGAAATTTTTGACAGAAAAAACTTAAGGTGAGATGTTTTTAAACTTACACATTTATAAAAATTACATGTATATTCCGAATTGTTAAATTAAAAATAATGTTGCATAAAGATACAAACTACCCCTCCGTGCAATTGTTCCATGAGGCTGAATTGTTAGATATAAGAAAAACTTACTATATACAATGTTTAAAATATATATTTACACGAAATATTATTTTTACAAAAAATGAAAAGCGTTTTAGTAATAGGTTAAATAATGTTTTTGAAGTTCCACGGTGTAACACTAGGCTTGCGCAAAGACATGCATATTTTATTACACCAAAAATATATAATGCTTTCTATAAGGCTACAGAAATTGATTGTAAAAATATATCCACCTACAGCAAGTATAAAAATGTATTAAAGTCTTGGATAAATACCATCGACACAAAAATTTACTTGCTGTAACATCTGACCTGCTGTAACTTAACAAAAATTTTATTAATTTTATTTATTTTTATTTATTTTGGAAAATCAACAGACATTTTACACTTATAATAATAACCTTAATAATATACATAATATCCAATGATAGATTTTCACATAATTAAAATTATAATTAAAAAGTAAAACAAAAAAGTAAGGGTCCTGTACCCGTAAGAACTTAACACGGAATAATCTTTATGAACATGTCTTTTGAATATGTATTTCAGTAAACACTGAATCTATTTTTTATGTATTTAATTTATTTTTTTTAATCTGCTAATCTATTTGTATTATTCTCTACTTTTTTAAAATTGTTTATATAAAAAGTTTGTATTACAAAATTTTACCAATTTGAACCAAAAAAAATTGTTAATAAATAAATAAAAAAGCGTATTTTGTCACCTTTTAAAAAACAGTTTTTAGTTTCCGGATACGTTCAGAAATATTCCCGGCCTGAGGAGTTAAGATAATTTAAATAAAATAAATAGTTAAATAAAAACAAATCACTTTGAATTCATCACTTTTTCTTTGTCAGTTTCTTAGTCAGGATAAAATTAAAATTAACAAAAACAATAATCAAACAAGTAGAGACAAATCTACAGACCAAAAATATTGCAAAGAGTGGTAATTAATTAGTTAAAGTTATCAAAAAAAAACAATCATATAAAATTAAAATTGAAAATCATTTTAGAATAGGTAATAATTATATTTATATATTAAAAACTTTCATAAATTAACACAATATAATAAGTTGATCATTGAAGAAGTAAAATAAAGACGGCCTTCGTAGTCTAGGGGTAAGGCTCTTGACTCGTTATCTGAAGGTTGCGGAATCGAATCCTGGCGTGCGCAAATAAATTTCATTTCAATAATTTGTTATTTCACAATTAATTCGATAAAACAATATGTAGTATATTTGCAGCACGTTCCAAAGATACTCTCAGTATTGCCCTGGTGTAAGACCACCGTAAAAAGTTACTTGAAATAGCTTTAGCCGTGTTTGGTGACAAGATCTGAATAGTCCCAAGTGCTTCCCCAAATCCTCTTCCCCATCTCCTCCCTCTCCCTACTACCTTCAGCCTCACAACATACCCCAATTGGGGATGCCGTAGACTCACCGGCTCCAGACGGGAGCACCTGGGACTCTTGTGAAGTATTCACATTAAAAAAAGTATATATGAAAGCTTCATTACTCAGTGGGGAAATGACCACGAAAGCTGAAAAATTCGTTTGCTCAGAAATAACAAATAAAAAAGATTCCATAAAATAACAAAAAAATTACAAATAAATCATACGACTGGGGTCCACAATATTATCGAAAAACATTTTAAAGGAAAAAATGGCAGGTAAAGTAGAAAATTAAAATTTGGCACGATAAAGTTTAATCGAACCGAATCGCATTATATACCATCTCATTAAATATATATATGAAATATACGTCCATTGCCTAAATCCAATATAAGTCAGAATGACGATGATAAAAATGTAGTATTATCTATTCCAAATATAATTATTTTCAGAGCAGTTCACTATAGACATCATTAATTTTCGCATTGTCTAAGGACGATTATTTAAAAAAAATAGAACAATTCACCAAATACTTAGTTAATTTACGTTCTTTGTAAGTTCTATTCAAGTTCTGTTCTGTTATCGACCAGTTGCTTCATAAAACTGAAATAATCACAGAACTTAATACAACTTTCACAGGACGTGAAAATGAACTTGAAATATTTGATGAATCGTTAAAATTTTTTGAAACAACCCATCTTAATACTTGGAAACTTACTTGAAAAATAATTTATCTGAAAATCTGGTTTAAAAAAGATGTTTATACAATTCAAATTATTGTAGGTACCTACAACATCATTCCGGAATTTATCGGTTACGCATTCAGTGATTTGGAGAATTTATTGAACCACTAGGCAATAAAGGCTATTCGCTTGTTCAGTCGTACAAGTAAATCAGTGATAATAGAATTATTGACAACGACCGCTTACAACACTGCATAAAATAATCTAAATAGTATCAATTTCAACTGAATTCGTAATTTCAACATAACAACAGCTTCTTCTAACCAGTGCCTGCCAATTATGAACAGTATTATGCAACACGTACAGTGAAACAACTAAACATTTTCAACTAAAAAAAAAACGCCTTAACGATTGTTAAACGGTATATCTGTTGCGCGCCCGCTGAACGGCATTTTTATACCTTTACTAATAAGAATATCACGTTTTTTATGATTCTTAAGTTGGTTGCATTGTATTTCTCTAGTTGTGCGCAAGCGCGGCCGCGGCCATCTTGCTTCATCGGTTCGCGCTCTTCTCGATTAAATCTATGTTGTAACAGGTGGAACTTTACTCGCAGATAATTTATTGTTTTTGAACATAATTTCCGTTTAAATGATCAATTCACTGTTACATTATTATAATTCAACATAATTTCTAATACTGGTGTTATTTTTTTTTTTCAGTTTTAGTCCTTTAAATAATGTTTTGTTGAT
Source organism: Glyphotaelius pellucidus (assembly GCA_936435175.1). NCBI lineage: Eukaryota > Metazoa > Arthropoda > Insecta > Trichoptera > Limnephilidae > Glyphotaelius > Glyphotaelius pellucidus. The sequence goes on along the minus strand of OW386538.1, from coordinate 24,906,399 downwards.
AATTTAGTTTTGCTTATGGTAGTTTTTAGGTTAGTTCTGAATAATTATTTTAATAAAACTTTCTTGAAATTCGAGAATTCAAGTTTTAATGGCGTAAAGACGAAACAAAAAGTCCCATTTTTCAGTATTCTTAGGGAATTATTACAATTTTTTTTATAATTTTTAATTGTATGAACGAGATAAAAAGTGGAGTGAAAATTTTGTTGCGAATTCTTATAAATTTTTTAATATTGAATTTTCCGAAATTTTTTGACGTTTTAAGAGATATATTTAGGGTAAGCTTTTTCTTTCAACATTTTTTCGTGCTTGAAACTGAAATAAGGCAATTTTTAAAAGCTTAAGTATATATCAAATACAAAAATCTAAAGGGTAATTTTATCTAGTTTCTAAAATAGTTCTTGTTTTTATGACATTTTCAAAAATAAGAAATATACAAAACATTTAAAATACGTTGGAAAAATTCCAAAATTCGTTGAGAAATCATTAACAAAACAGATATACAAGAGATAAATTACCCTCAGGCTGTGTAAGGAATGTATATTTCTTTCCATGAACAATTTTTTAATTAGTAATGTTTTCAAATACACGCTCGATTATTAATTGAATACAATTTTCATGGGGTTTTTTAGTAAGGGTGATATTATTTAAAGAAAATAAAATAGTATTGATAATACCATTTCAAAGATACAACTACACTTAAATTGTTGTAGGTATCTATTTGCGCATAAAACATATGTGTTTAAGTAAATGATAAAGGAACAAGAAAACAAAACAAAAATTTAAGACAATATTAGGGAATCAAAAAAATTTGGAGCAGAAAAATTAGAAAAAAGTAATAACGGTCGCATCCTTTATAATAATACTAGCTTTTCCCCGCGGCTTCGCTCGCATGGTATTACGGGAAATTACTGTAGCGCTTGAACTTATCAATTATCCCCCCTTCTCCTCACCCCCACCCCCTCCCGCATTCCATACATTCATTCCCTTACATTCAGTTTTTAAACATCTCGCCTGCCACCTAAATTTCATAAAGCTGTAGCTCAAAGAAAAAAAGAATTACTTATCCAATTTTGTTCATTCGTTCGGAATTTATGCGCTTACAAACATTTCGGATGTTTATTTTTAATTAAATATTTTGAAGTTTGTTAATATAATTAAAAAAATTACACTATTTATTATTCAGTCTTTATAATCGTCACGAATTATATTTTTAATGTAGGAACTCTTATCTGACATTTATTGCAAAACAGAAGCTTGTCCAAAAAAAAACGAATTCTGATATTTGAATTTTCTGCAGTAGTAGCTGACCAGTAGACTGAGTATCTACCAGCATAGAGCCCAAAAATATATCAACATTGTTTCCATAGAAAAGATTTTTTTCTGACGTTAGCAAAAACTCGCTTTTGTTAGCGACAGAAAACGTATAACAAATATAATATATTAATATTTATAATTTCATAACGCCAGAGCTTACCATCACATACAACCTGTAGTCTGCGCATATAATTTAGCTTTATATTGGTGAAAGAATAATTAAAGTCTTTAAATTGTGTTATGCGTGAAAAGGTCATAAACGAACTCGAGCAGTTTCGCATTTATAATATTATATTAAGTAAGTATGGATTACAATTTGAAGTTTTACTCATTAAGTTATTCCAAAAAAAACAAAACAAAATATCAACAGTGTAAATGTCGAATAAAATTATAATAATAGAAGCAGAGCTGCTACTAGTAAGCAGTTTTATCAAATGAATTAACTTTACTTGATGAAAAGAACACAACAATTTATAAATATGTTGATACTCATGCGTTCAATACATCAGCAACATGAAATCAACATTACTTTTTAATATTTCTATTTTTGAAACTGATAATTCATGGTGGAATTCCATTATAATATATTATAATAAAAACAAATATAAAACTTTTTTCCACTTTAAGTTTAATGACCGTAACCGGTTTCAGCTCGCTAGAGCCATCTTCAGACTGGTACAAAATATTCTTAATCTACGGTTTATATACATAACATTTGAGGGAGGGGAAGCGGGGTGGTCTTGAGGGTTTTAATCAATTATACTAATTACATTTGTTACTAAGTAGTTTTAGGCTGTTGAATTTCTAAATATTTTGGTTATTCCAGTGGGCTAATTACCTTGGGTTTGTAGCTCACTTCAATATTGTTTAGGAAAAACCTTACAAGTGGTATGAATTATTAAAGACCTAATTTTACGATTTGACAATAAAAAAACAAAACACTCGAGAAGTGCGAGGACCCTCCGCCATGGGTGTCTTAATTATTACGAGTTATTCGGTGACAAAGGTGATTTATAGTGATAATTTTACAAGGATCACACCCTGTTCCCGCCATTACTCATTCCGTGTCAGAGTCGCGCCATAAATAATGCAGGAGTAATAATATGAATCATGGTGTTGGCTTTTATGCCGTGTTATACTCGAAACGTGGAAGACACTGATATGAAAAACGACCCCACGGATGGCGCGAGACCACGGCATATGAATATCAATGCGTGGCGTTGTTAACAATCTAAAAAAATTCCCTTCTAAAGAATTCCAGAGCGGGAATCGTAACTCAGAACGAGAGAGTTGGGAGAGTCGGGAGTCGGAGCGTTGGAAGTGTTCACGTTCCTTGAATATGACATTTCGCTTTTCTTTTTCCATTTGTTGAAAGTTTTCAGAGAGGGGGGGAGCTAGGGCGAAGGGCATTTCGTATCGCGCGTCGCGGGCCCCGGTACTAGTGGAGTAGCCACTTCTAAAAGGTTCCGTCTGTTTGCGCCGCTAGCGCTCACTTTCCCGACTGGAAAACATGGCTTTACTATCAAGTATAAATTGATTTAAAATTAATCTTCTTCTGTTACCCTCTCCTTACGGAGGTTGGCTGTTATCGGGACAATTCTATCTTCTGACTGCAGCCCGGTAGAACTCAGCGGAACTGTACTTGTACCAAAAGCTTACATTTTTTTTATTGCGAAACATCTTTTGGCGCGCCCAGGGGACAAAACTGAATCAAGAGTGAAAGATGCTCTTGCACGGAACAACGCTTCATTCGGTTAGCCTCGTGACTCGTCAGCTCTTTCCGCCCGGTCGCAAAAACTGTGTGCGGTATATTTGCTTCCAGCAGACACTCTCCCTAAAGATGACATAGGCTCTAAGAGGAATTATTTTCTTCAGGGCCTCCTGATGAAAATAGCCCAAGACCTCAGGAGCAAATATTAAAAAAAAGAAGATTTCTACATAATCATGTTCGTTGGTTGGTGTCATAATTTTACTGATTTCCTAATATTTATGTTTACTTTGCCATAATTCGGTGTTTTTATGTATGTTGCTAGACAACTCAGAATTGAACCAACTCAACACCTCCTTTGAAAAGTAATTAAAAATGTTGTAAAAAAAATTATAAAAATTGGTTAAATAGGTTATATTAGGATAGTTTGTGGGCTATTTTTCAATTTTTTTTCATAGCTTTTAAAGACTTCGAAAAGGTGTTAAGATGACTTTATTCTGAATTGGCGTGGAACCGTTTTTATATGCCTGGTTAGCTCCCATGCAATACAGAAGAATCGAAAAACATAACACTAATTAATAATCTTGATTTGTCGTAACATTTATCGCGAATGTTACTACTAATATAAATTAACTATACGCCAGCGACGGCAACATCATTATCTGTAGAGAACTCATTACAACATGTTATAATATTGATAACAGATTTTTTTTACCCGACAGCAAGACGGTGGTTTACCAGGTGGGGGGGGGGGGGGCTTCAAAGGTTGCGCTAAGCTGCCTAGAGGTTGTTGGCTACGCCACTGACCGACAATAGAAGGTAGTAAGAAGGTGCTTGCGTTAAAATGTCATATACCACTTAATAGCTACCTACGTGACCGGGGAAGTGTCACGTAGACATGTGAATTATCTATTCCGCCTGTAATTTGGGGCTGAGCGTTTCGGATAATTTACGGCTTGCTCGGGACACTTTAAAATTATCTAAGACTTTCCCGCTTACTTACTTAAAATAGTATAGCAATAATTCAACAGACCCTGTGCAATTTTTTTCATGAACCGACCCTAATAAAAAATACAGAAATAATTATAAAAACCGTCACAATTTTTGCGAACAAGGTAGGCAAATTATTAAAAAGGTGTGTTTATTACCAGCGCAAATATTTTTGTCATTTGTCACTAAAAATAAATAATAAAAGTTGGGTAGCAATTTATGCCTAATAGATTCCCATAATTTATACACATATTTGAATTTTAATAAAAGCACAAAAACATAATTTAAAAATAAATAAATTAAAATAATCACTGTACTAGGGATATTGGGACTCTAAAAAAATAATGTCGTTATTTTAGTTATTTTATTTATAACAAGGAATAAAAGTAACTTAACTGAATTTAACCTAACCACGTCATCCAAAATCTTGCCTTTTATTTATTTAATATTGATGATCGCACTCCAGTATAAATTTTTTATAATTTGGTGAATTTAAGAATCCCAAGATCATTAATAATCAATAATTATTTTTGATGCCATGAAATATTGTTTTGAAAAGTTTTGTTTTCTATGTACATCTGTTACTTAAAATTTTCAATTTTTGCTACCGGTTTCGACACATCCGTATCATTCACTAGCAAATTTAAATATTCTATACAAGTACAAAAATGATTACATCTAATTAGGTGGGAGGGGTGATTTTGGGGAGGTGTAGAAACGGTGGGAGGAGTCGACATTAAATGGAAACATTATTAATACTGGTGATTTACATGGTCCTATTATTTTATTAACTAAATTAATTTTTGATATGATTTTTTTGTTTATTTTCAAGGTTGGAATGTTTAAACATGTTTTTTTCTTCGTTGAAGATATGGCATGTTTTTATTAAATGGCCAGCATTCTCGGAATAGTTAATTTAATAGTTATTTAATTAAAAAAATTGAGTATCAAATGTACACAGAAAATAAAACTTTTCAAAACAAAATGTCTAGAAATTGTTACATACCCAAGATATACAAAAAAGCAATGAAATTTATTTGACATAAATGCGTTCCGGTGCTAAAATATCAATTTATATATTCAAGTATTGTTTAGGGGGCTAATTAGTTTTCTTAAGCAATTGGTGCTCGTTTCTCCGTTAAAAAATAAATTTAGATCAAAATATTGCAATCTTATTCAGCCCGAGTTCAACGATCCTTGGAAGCCGTTTAGCATCAACATTGTCAATAGGTTAACCATAGGTTAAGTGAAGGTGAAGAAACGTGGAAGGAACACGCACAACATACATAAACCACCCTTGAATTCAATTTGGAAACCAAAAACTAGCAGAGGGCTCGGATCATTACGGAACATTGCAGAGTTTAGAGTCGCATTAGGAAGTAATGAGTGCTCAACGCGTGCTGATAGTGTGCAATGAATCAGCCGGGAAATGTGCAAAGTCTGAACCTTATGGGACTTCGATTGTAGAGCCTAGAGGAATCAGTCTAAAAATGAAATGTAGCAATTTATTAATTATAGAATTTGGAAACCAATAATTAGCAGAGGGTTCGGATCATTCGGTGTAGCTTAGTAGTTAGGGGCATTGCTGTGTTTAGAGTTAGTAAGCAATGAGTGCTTTATACTTGCTAATAGTATGGCAGCAATGAATCAGCTCAGATATGTGCAAAGTCTGAACCTTGTAAGATTTCGAATGTAGAGCCTAGAGCCAAAAACTAGTAAAAACCAAAAAAAAAAAACTGGCAAAGGGCCCTGGTTCATTACGGAACATTGCAGAGTTTGAAATTAGTACCTAAGTAATGAGTGTTCAACGCGTGCTGATAGTGTGGCAACAATGAATCAACTAGGATTCGTTTGGTGATTTAGCAGGGGTGCCCGGGTTCATGGGGTGAGGTTTGTCTAGGTCTTGAAGGTGGATGACCAGGACACACTGAACCCTAGATTCCTACCCACCCTTTATACCCTTTTCCTTCGCAGAACTCTCCTTTCCTTAAAAAACCCTCCACACAGCATCCCCAAAGATGACATAGGCCCCGAGGGAAATTATTTTCCTCAGGGTCTCCTGTGTGGAGCTCATGTAAAAAAAAAAAACTAGGAAATGACTAAAATCTGTACCTCGTGGTTCTTCGATCGAAGAGTCTAGAGCAGAGGTTCCCAAACTTTTTTCTCGTGGACCACTTTCAAAATTTTACTGGTTTCGGCGGACCCCCTGCTGCAACATTTCTACCATATTCCCAAAACTCGACACGCGTTGTACTGAATATTGAATATAACGCTGGGGCTGTGGTCTGTCACAACGTGGGGGGGGGAGGGGTTGTTAATGTGGTATGAGACGGGGGGCGAGATGGGATATTGGCACAGGATGGGTCTCAATATGACCATTTTTCACCGAAATACTAGTGTACTATCTGCCTACTTTGACGGGTAAAGCCAAGCCAACATTTTTGTTCTTTACTATCGAAACCAGATAAATTTTCGTGGACCCCACTTACAACTTGCGGACCCCATTTTTTATCACACCTACGTGGACCCCGTCGAGTCTCCCGTGGACCCCTGGGGGTCCACCTGGACCACTTTGGGAATCACTGGTCTAGAGGAATCAGCCCAATTTAGTTAGCAGAAGTAAAATAAAATAACATAATATGTATATTGATCAGTTGTAAAGCAAGAATAATAAATACTTCGTAAGAATTGTGTACCTATATAAAAAGAAGAAAGGTAAATGAAAGGAATATATTTTTATCAAACAAATCCTTTAATTAGACTCTACGAAAACTTGCACATCGCCATTATGAAATTCTCACAAGGAATCTTCTATTCTATTTTTAGAACACCTATTCTTTCATCATTTGTATGTGCAAACATAAAATTCGGTTCAAATCGTAAAGACTACCGTACCTAGCACTAAACAGGCGAATATTCGGGATCGTAAATCAGAGAGCAGTAAGCAGACGGGCTAAACAATAAGCGATCATGTATGAGATATTAATGCTAGCTTTTATCTGCGCAGTAAATAACAGAATGTCGCCAAAATATTTATTAAACGGGGAGTAACGGGAACAGACAACAATGTAAACCCGGAAGTCGAAAGGCCTAACTAAGACTGCTACAAAAATTTACTTTTTAATCAAGCATTTTCAGCAGAATCAATCAGCAGAAAAATTTCATATTCGACCCCTCCAAACGTAAATAATTTTGTCAGCCATCTAAAATTTAATTAATATTGTTCGCGCAATTTTATATGGGATTGGTTGGGTATTGCATTCGCGGACTTGATGGGTAGATATGTCAAAATCCTGAATTTATCCCACCTACCTAATCTTTCCCTCCTAAATGTCACCATAAAAATTGTTGCAAAAAGTACTAAACTTTGGAGAGGTGACAGTGTGATTTGCTGCTCAGTACAAAATAACATCTCAGACAGGGCGCATAATAATAATAATAATAATTGGATGATTTATATAGCGCCGTTTTTGTGAAAAATCACCTCAAGGGCGCTGCACAAGCTTACAATACATTTCTAAAATCTAGAAAAACTACAAACTAGACAAACAATTAAAACAACTAATGGCTAAAAATTGCATCCACAGGTTCATAAGAAAATATATGTACAATGTCTCGACCAATGAACGCGATGCTTCTTAAAAATGTATACAGGTCCATACTTACCTGGGAGGTCGCTTGAAATTAACACTTATTGTCTATTAAGAAATTTAGATATAGTTCGCACGCAGAGGACATTATTGTGTACACTTGTTATATGTTTTTAATCCTGAAATATATTTTAATATTAGTATAAAATACATTCTTTGATGAGTGTATTTTGGAAATCAAAAGCAACATTTTATAGTGGGCGGTACAGTAGTACAAGGATTTGATCTTCCTAAATGTGATTCGTAACGAGACAGATTGATGTGCAAAGATTCAAGTAATTAGAAAATTAATTAGAAAAGTGTAATTAAGACATATCATAGAAAATAAAAGTATGATACTCTCAGATAGGTTTATTTATATTAAGGATATGAGAGCCCAAAAAGGTAGGTTTTTAATTTGGACCTAAATTCTGTTGGGCTTGTTATGCATCTTAGTTCCGGAGGGAGTTTATTCCAAGCCTTAGGCCCAGATACTCCAAAAGCGCGATCTCCAAACTTTGTATTTGGCTTTCGTTTAGGTTCCATTAGTCTGCCTATAGCTGATGATGTTGCTGATCTAAGGGTTGACTGCCTCGGACCAGTATTTTCCGGGACACATAGTTCAGAGATATAAGGTGGGGCCATTTCATTGATTGATTTAAACACCATCCAGCACAATTTGTACTGGATTCTTTCAGGGCACTTGAGCCAATGAAGGTTACGAAGGTGTTCTGAAATGTGTGAATATTTAGAGACTCCGGTTATGAGCCGTGCCGCTGCGTTAAAAACGGATTGAAGTTTGTCAGTTTGATATTTTGGAAGACTAGCATAGATACCGTTACAATAATCGAGTCGCGAGACTACGTAAGAGTTGATTAGTAGTTTTGTCGCCTCTGTAGGAAGATTTCTTCGGACGGACTTGAGTTGTCTTAAGTGAAAAAAACCGGTGCTTACAGTCCTATTTATTTGACTTTTAAACGAAAAGTCTGAATCTAGATTAACGCCAAGAAGTTTGACGGTTGTCTTGGGAATAATATCGCTGCCGGAAATGGAAATAGGCGAATCGTCTATGAAATGTTGGCGTTTGTTTGTGGCCGCCCAGAGAAACTCAGTCTTAGATGGGTTCAGCTTTAGCTTGTTTGAAGACATCCAACGAGTTATTGCTTCTAGGCATTCAGCTACACGAATTTTGAGACTGCTGACTTCGTTTGGAGTGCAGTAAAAATAAACTTGCTGATCGTCAGCGTAGCAGTGTGACAAGAGACCAAATGACTCGATTATTTCGGCGACATCATTTGTAAAAAGGATGAAAAGAAGTGGACCTAAAACGGAACCCTGGGGCACTCCTGAAGAAAGTCTTGCGAAGTTTGAGAGTTTATTTCCAACCTTCACGGCTTGCAAGCGATTGGATAAATATGACGCCAGCCAATTTTTGATATCGGAACTCAAACCAAATGTTTCCTCTAATCTCTTAATGAGGAAGTCGTGATCAATCGTGTCAAACGCTGCACTCATGTCTAAGAGTGAGATAAGTGCTAACTTACCTGATTCTATGGCTAGAGTTATATCTGACAGCATACGAAGAAGTCCGGTTTCTGTTGAGTGAAACCTTCTATATGCGGATTGTCGATTTGTTAATAATTTGTTTGAATTCAAGTGACTGGTTATTTGAGTAGCAGCAATTTTCTCCAGGATTTTTGACACGAAAGGTAGATTTGAGACGGGTCGATAATTACCTAAGTTATCAGGGTCTAGTTGTGACTTTTTTAATATTGGTGTAACTACAGCTGATTTTAGTGATTCAGGGAAATCACCTGTACTGAGAGATTTATTGAAAACATGAACTAGGAATGGAGCTAAGACATTGACACATTTTTTTAATAACCAAGTTGGTATAGGATCAAGACTACACTGCTTATTTGGCGAACATGAAATTATCTTTTTTACTTCTTCAAGCGTTGTAGGTTTGAAGGAAGACAAATTTCCTTTAGAATTGATAGTGAATATTGGCAGAGGGGCGTGAGATGTGGAGGCACGAATGGTTTCAATTTTTTCCCGAAAAAACTTTGAGAAGGCATCCGGGGTAATATCTATTTTAGTTGGAACTGTGACTTCGGCAATAACAGTCTTTATTGAGTTCCAGAGACGCCGTGGATTGGCTCGCTCAGAGTCAACCTTTTCATTCCAGTATTCTGATCTTTTGGAATTTATTTTGCTCATGTACTGTTTTTGAGCAAGGATCCACTCATCTCTCGAAGTTACTGCAGAGTTTTTCCTGTATGACCTCTCTAATTTCCGCATAAGTCTTTTCTGGTTTCGGCATTCGTCATCAAACCAGCCGTCAGACTTTCGAACTTTACGTGTTTTTGACGTTGTCGGAGCATATTTGTTTAATAAAAACAAAAGCGTTCTATTGTACGTCTCGACAAGTTCTGTTGGCGTCTTTGTTTCCCAAAAATTGGGTGTACATAATAGAGAGGTCTGAAGTTCTTCCAGAAAATCACAAAAACTAAATTGACGCCATTCCCTCGATATAATTGTTCTATACGGTATTTTAGGCGGATTAAAATCAATATGAGTGCAGACTAGCCGGTGGTCCGATAGTCCTATATCACGAATATCTGCTAAGAGCGGCGAACCACTGTTCTTTGAAATAAGTACATCCAGTGTACCACCAGCGTCGTGAGTTGGGACGTCGACCCATTGGCAGCATCCGAAGCTGGCTAATAAATCTAAGAATTTAACGGTGTTTGGTGATGTAACGCGCTCGAGGCGAATATTAATGTCACCTGTAATAATTAGTGTATCAGAGAGTCCCACTAAGAGTTCCAAAAAGCGTGAAAACTCATTATAAAATTCTACAGAGATTGGTTTCGATCCGGGCCTGTACAGAGTACAGAGCATAAATGACGTTCCTGAAGAAGAAACCCTGCATCCAATATACTCAAACGTGCTAAAACTACCTAGAGCTACTTTAGTTAGCCGCAATCCTTGTTGGGCTATTATCGCGACACCGCCGTGGTTCACGTGCGAGATGTTATTTGATGGTTCCTCCGCACTTGGTCGGGCTTCCTCCAGCACCACATACCCCAAAGATTGGAGTCTCTTCATTGAGTACGAATCGCTGTTCTCATGCCAAGTTTCTGTAATGGTGAGGATATGAAGTTTTTCATCTCTGAAAACATCATCCACCGCCTCTAGTTTGTTATTGAGGGATCGCGCGTTCCAGGAACCAATCGCAAGCTGTCTACTCTTATAGTTAGCATGTCGTTCTAATCGAATTTTATTTAAATTGTGGAATTTATCGGAATCAGGGAGGGATTTGGTCGCTAGGTACTTCTGTTCTTTGTTTGATATGACTTCTTGAAAACAGTCTACGGACGGAGAGTTATTGTTATTATTAATTTTTGGAATGTTTAGTTCCTTCCTGTATAAGAATTTTGTTTTTTGTCCTCCACGGCACCCCCTATATCTAAATTTCACGTTAGTATCACGGGCTAGTTTGTACAGGTTTATTTTTGCGGTCACTAAGGGGTCCAACAGTGCACTTTCACTTTTAAAACTTAGGAGTGTTGCTCGGTCATATTGAATAGGAGTGTTTACAATCTGCACTGTATCACTTGATATTTTATCACATTGTTCATTTCCGATGCACAGCTCTTTTTTGTTATTGCGTCCTGCTCGGCGGCCCCGGAATCTAATTTTACGGGTCGAAGTAGTATTGTTTACAGCCAACATAGCTTCAAAGATACCCCTAATAAATTACTTTCCGCACTTGACATTGTTCGACAGTCTTTCACTATGCACATGTGGCGAGCGTCTCTGACCGATGTGCATCTCTGCCCGATGAACTTGCGTTAACAGTGGAATCTTTTGAAGCACATGTCAGTTATGAACTTGAATATTTGAAAATTTTGTAGTAAAACTTGCATTAATCTCAAAACAGCGACACAAAAATTATTTTATTTTTATACACGTAATCTAAAAATTAACGCGAATATTTTAAGCTATATATACACCAGAAAAATTGAGAACTTCCCAAGATTTCTTAATTAAAGCTCAGAGCGCTCAAAAAAGCAGCTGGCTGCTCGAGAGCGCCGAACGCATGTATTGTTATAAGAATATTGCGAATTTTAAACAGTGAGAAGTGTACACCAAAACTGGAGATCAGCGAGGCCCCATCTGCAACGGTGAGTCCTATTTTCCTTATTCCAATCTGGGCTTATCTAATTTTCTAAAAGCCCAGATCTGAACTATCGACTGACTATCCATCGGGTTTTGCGAGTGTATGCTATCTAATGTGTTTTCTCTTGGGGTAAGAATAACCTCGTCGAATTTAATGTTTCAAAGACCCAATCATGTCTGATTACGTCTAAAAGGGATCGGAATGATAATCTAGTCTCCTTCAACGGAAGCAATCTCCCGAACAGGCCTTCCATTGATATGCTTGGTGTAACTCTAAGTGACCAGCTCAGGTACGGGGGCTCCATCGAGGCCAGAGTTAAGTTAGCCTCTCAGAAACTGAGCGTACTGTACAGGGCCCGCAGATACTTTAATAGTACACAACTGCTAACCCTGTACAAATCGCAAGTGCGCCCCACGGTTGAATTTGGCAGCCACCTCTGGTCTGGAGTCCCAAAATACCTGAAAAAAACCCTCGACTCTGTGCAGAAACGGGCGGTCCGTTTGATAGATTCTCCTAACTTAACAAATGGACTGCAATCTTTAGAGCACAGGCGTCAGGTGGGAATGCTGTCCTTGTTCTACCGGTATTACAATGGAAGATGCTCCGAGGAACTAGCGTCACTGATCCCCCCGGCACCGGTGCATAGTCGGGAAACACGCCAAACACGCGCTCAACATTTGTACACGGTTGACATTAGTCACATGAGAACGGGTCGTTTCTACGACTCGTTCTTGAGTTCAACAGCCCGGCTGTGGAACGATTTGCCGGCTTCTGTGTTTCCTCCCTCCTACAATATGGGTCTCTTCAAGACCCATGTTCACTCCTTCCTCTCCTCAACAGCACCCTCCACACAGCATCTCCAAAGATGACATAGGCCCTGAGGGAAATTATTTCCCTCAGGGCCTCCTGTGTGGAGTTAATATAAAAAAAAAAAAAAATCGTCCCGTATAACTTAGCGATTTCACGTAGTTTCGGGACTGGTCCTTCGAGGGCTGCATAGGCTTTGCTTTGCAGCATTTACCGCCAAGTAACAGTGGAGTCGCAGTTTCGCGACACCAAATATAATTTATTAAAGATTAATTTTCTTTTCTTTGTCTATTGTCATTCTCTTTACATTTTACGATTGAAAAAAAAAACTACGACGTACGACCGGATACCGGATAATATTTCTAAGAGCGTGGGTTCTGATTATAGAAAAAAAAAGTGCTTGCGAACGCCTGAGTCTAACTTTGCAACTGCCCTGTAATTTACAAACAATTTAATATGTAGGTACCTATGTATATTTATATAAATAATATAATAATAATAGCCTTTATTCAGACAGTAAATTATATAACATTATTTATAATAAACTTTTCACTTATCATGCATCGACTCCCTGTCTGTATGTCACTAGTTGACAAAGGCCTCCTCCAACTGTCGCCATTTCTCTCTATCATTAGCTGTTCTTGTCCATGTACCACCTGCCACGGCTTTGATGTCGTCAACCCACCGTCTAAATGGTCTACCTCGTTTTCTCTTCTTGTCACTTGTGAACCAATTCATGACTAATTTTGACCATTTTTCACTTCCTCTAATTGTGTGGCCTGACCACTTCCACTTTAGCTTTTTTATTGTTTTTATGGCATCTTTTGTTCTTGTTTGCTTCTTAATGGTTGCAATTTTTATTCTATCGGACAGTCTTTTCCCCATCATACTTCTTTCCATGGAGTTTTGACATGTTTCGAGCTTCTTATTGTGAGTTTTTGTGAGTGCCCAAGTTTGGCAACCATAAGTAAGTACAGGAAGTATGCAGGTGTCAAAAAGTTTCCGTTTGATAGCTATCCTGATTTCACTGTTTTTCATTATTTCTTTCAAACCCCAATATTGTTTCCAAGCATTTCCAATACGTCTGTCTACTTCTTTTGTGGTTAAATCTAAAGGAGAAATGATTTGACCTAGGTATACATACTCATCCACATAATCGATCAGATTGTTATTGATCTTGATAGGTTCTTGCTTCCCGTTTGTCATTGCTTTGGTCTTTTCTGTGTTCATGACTAGTCCCACCTTTCGGCTTTCTCTATCTAGTTCATTCAACATCATCTGCAGGCCTGCACTCGTCAGCGAGAGGATTATCAAATCATCCGCGAATCTTAAATGTGAAATGTTTTCACCGTTAATGGACAGCCCACATTGTTCCCAATCTAATTGACGAAAGATCTCCTCCAGGACTGCCGTAAAAAGTTTAGGTGAGAGGGGGTCGCCCTGGCGTACACCTCTTTCTATTTTGATTTCATTTCCTTCTTTATCTAGTTTAATTTTAGCTTTGCTGTTATCATAGATGTTTTTTAGAATTCTTATGTATTTGATTTCGACACCTTGATTCTTAAGTGCCTGCCAGATCTTTTCATGTTCTATTGTGTCGAAAGCTTTACTGTAGTCCACAAAGCAGCAATAAAAGGTGAAGTTGAATTCTTTACTTTTTTCGAATAATTGTTTGATAACATAAATATGGTCTAAAGTCGAGTATCCGCTTCTGAATCCTGCCTGTTCTCTTGGCTGACTTTCATCTAGAGTCTTGGTTATTCTGCCAAGTATTATTTTAGCGAAGATTTTGTAGATATTTGACGACAGGCTGATAGGTCTATAATTATTTATGTTATTTTTATCTCCTTTTTTGTGCAAAAGTTTTATAGTCGACATTGTCCATTGGTTGGGTATAATTTCACTATGTAGTACTTCATTAAAAAGGTGTTTGAGAATTGGCATTAGGTAGTCTTTATTTAGTATGAGGAACTCATTGGTAATGCCGTCTGATCCTGGAGCTTTATCTTTCTTTTGAGATTTCACAGCTTTATTTATTTCTGCAGAGATTATGTCCGGTACTTCGCTTCCTCCCGTTAGGCTTGTTGCTTGTATAGTATTTTTCCTTTCATACAGTTCGGCGAAAAAGCTAGTAGCTATAGAGATGATTTCTGGGCGACGCTTTTCATATTTGTGGTTCTTATTTATTAAATTTGGTATCCAGTTTCGTTTCTCTAATAGTTGTTTGGTTGCTTTTTTGCTGCCTCCTGTTCTTTGTATGCACTCTTCGAGTAATTGCAATCTATATCTCTGATGGTCCTTTCTCATTTGAGTTTTGATTTTGTTACTAATTTGGGCTATTTCTTTTCTTGTGGTTTTTGACTTCTTAGGGTTTGATATTAGTTCTGCTCTAGATTGTAAGAGTTCTTTAGTTTGATTTCCTATCCATTTTGTTGTCCTATTTTCACCCTCATGTTTGGTTCTTTTATTTGCGTACAGAAGTTCTTCAAACTTATTGTATTTGTTTTGTATATCAGAATCTATTGTGTTTTCTATGAAGTTTTCTAGTTTTTCTCTTAATATTTCTGTACTTTCCAATGCTATGTTATTGATTTTCTTCACCATAAAGGGTCGGTTTTTCTTGAGTGTATGAACTTGTAATTTAGCTCTAACCATTCTGTGGTTGCTGTTAAAATTTATATTGTTTATAACTCTACAATCTTGAAACTTGTGACTTTTATTCGTTAAGATGTAGTCTATCTCGTTTTTATGGTAGCCATTCGGATGTATCCATGTCCATCTATTGTTCTTACGCTTTTTGTATAAACTATTTAGTACTTTTAAGTTGTTTTCGTAAGCCAATTGTATCAGCATTTCCCCATTTCTTGTTCTTATTCCTGAAGAATATGGACCGAGCACAATTTCCTCTCCGTCTTTTCTTTCGCCTGTTCTGGCATTAAAATCCCCCATTACTATTAAATTATTGTGCGAGTGGGTTTTTATTGCATCTGACAGTGTAGAGTAAAAGGACTCGATTTCTGATTTACTAGATTTTTCTGTTGGAGAATAGACTTGAACAATTGACCACTTTTCATTTTTAGGCGGTAGCTTTACATTAAGCATTACAATACGTTCTGAGATCCCAATAAATTCATCAATATATGGTTTTAATTCTTTGTTTATCAAAAATCCTGTTCCGTATTGGCCCGGTGTTTCTCCTTTGTAGTATAACATAAAGTCTCCATAGTCCTCTATGTTCTCTCCTAGGCGTCGTACTTCACTCAGTCCTAATATCGACCATTGTATGTTTTCTAAAGCTAAGATTAATTCCGCTAGGCTTTCCTTTGTTCTTAAAGAGAGCGTATTATATGTTGCGATGTGTATTATATTTTTGTTTTGACAGGTTTTCTTGGAAAGGGTATGTGGTTGATTATTTATAAATCTAGTTGGAGGGTAGTAGTCTTCTTCCCCCACGGTGACCGGCCGGATTGGGGTGTCTTTACAAAAAGTTGGTTTTGTTAATGTTGTGATAATATGGTTCCTGGTGTCGATGCAGCTTACATGTTTTTTGGAATATCCGATAGTGAAGCCGACTTTCCTCGTTCAACGTAGGAGAGTATGTTGGGTCTTATAATGTCTTTTCCTGGGGTTTTGGTTGAGGAATTAATTTGCCGGTGTGAGGTGGCAGTTGTCGTCTTCTTTTGATTTGAGGAGTTTGGAGAACCTGACTCTTCTCTTTTCCTTTTTTCTGGGTTGTTGTCTCTGTTTTTCTTCACTACTAATTTATCATGTTTTATGAATGCTATGTTTCCTTTTTTCTTTTCTTCTTCAACTTGTAATTGCAATTGCTTTCTTTTTTCTAACACTTCTTTAGAGTAGTCCTCCTTGATGTATATTCCTTGGGGAAGTTTGGACTTATTTCGTAGAATGATATGCTTTTTCCATAAAGTGGTGATAGAAACTATTACAGGGCGATTTTTGTTGTTGATCCGTTTCCCAATTCTGTATATATTGCTAATTTCGTTGCTCTCAAAGTATGTTCCTGATTCAATTATGGCATCTTTTATGCAATCAACAAGCTCACCTTCGGTTTTTCCTGTTTCTTCAACTCCGAAAAATACCAGATTGTTTTTCCTTTTATCATTTTTCAAGAATTTCACTTCCTGTTGTAGTTCAGATATTTTTACTTTTAGGATATTATTTTCTTCTGAAATACATCTCAGTTTCTCATCAAGCGCTTCCATTACATTTTTGGTTACAGAATTTGTTATAAGAAGAGTTTGGTTATTCAGTTTCTCATCTAACATTGTTATTAGCCATTCCATATCTTTTTTCTCCATTTTTGGGGATATTTTTATTGTTATGGCAACACAAAACTTTGTTGTGATATTGGTATCACTGATTATTGCGAACTTCACTTTAGTCTATGATTTGCACTATTTTTGGTTATGCTATAAATTTTTATTGTTGTAAATTTATCACAAAACGTTGATTTAACTGTGTTTTGTTTTGATTCTCTTTGTTTTGGTTTTTATTTTACGCTTTTGAGCAGAAAACACAGTTGATTACACTATTTTACTATTTTGAGCATAAAACACAGTTGATTACACTATTTTGCACTGAATTTCCGTAAATTAAAGCAGATATCGATGACATACGTCTTATTAGTTTAACGACCGGAACCGGAGCCTATGTATATTTAATATTTAGTATATCCACTGGGTGTGTAGTTATTTTCAACATATATCTTTAATTTTTAGCTGCACCCTTCGCAAGTTTACCGTATACGGAAATGTTAAGAAATGTTTTATATAATGTAATGTCTTTCCGATATACTTCCATTCACTTAAACGTCATTCTGAATTTTTTTTTATTCCTGTGTGCGGAAATAAAATTTAACACGTGTTTTATCATAGCTGCTACGTTCCTTTTACCAATCACTGAATGAAAAATCATCCGAAATGGTGATTATTTTAGGTGTGTAGGATTTCTTTTTTCAATTGAATCTAATTTATTATGAGCACGGAAAAAGCAAAATGGCGCCTTGTCTTATTTTTGTCAGGTGAATTGGTATTTCAAAGCTTCGTTCCGCATGATGGAAATGATAATGCTACTTGAAGGTGTGTATTGATAGAGAAAATGTAGACAGAGAACGCTGTGCAATTTTCTTCGAGCTAGGACTCACAGTTCGAGAGGTTTTGCAGCATCAGCTAAATAAGGACGATAAGCTATGAAAGATTTTATTTTTCAATAAATATTTCGCAAAAAACAAATTGTTTTCCAGTAGTCCGAAAACATCTCTAAATTAATTCCGACAAACTTTAACGTAAAAACATCGTTGAAAAAGGGGCAAAATAAACTCGGCATTTAGGGAAATAGGACTATCGAAGCACCCTAAAAGTGTACATTCAATTTTATCTGCAATAAAAAAAACACTGTTTTATTACAATCAATAGAAAAGTTGGAACGTAAAAGAAACACGTACCAAGACAATGGGCGATCTTACAAGAGGAAAACGTTTACGACATTTGACGGGAGTGTTACGTTGATCCGGCCAGGTTAGGAGACGTAGCAATAATATACGTGGTGCACGTTGTCGATACGTGGTATACATTATTGTCAATACAAGGAAGATGTAATGTCACCTGGAAGGTAGCAAACAGCCCCTACGCTGAATATTATACGTTTTATTTTGTCCGTTGCTGAGCAACTGTGTTCTAGAAAATATTTATATAAAGGTACAATATTGAAAAATTTAAGGCATTTTTCGATAATTTAAGGGTCAGTTTGACTGGCAACAGAATTAATACATTTATAAAAGAGTAAAAAAATGTGCGTAATAATAAAAAATAAAAAAAAACTGAGAAACGAGTCACGGTACGATCAAGGGATTTATATAGTGCGGTAGCCTATCTTTTCCCCATCCATGAAAAAAATTCCCGTTTTTAGCTGAAGGGCGTGTTTTTAAGATATAAGCCCGGAAGTTTTGCCCTCTAGAAATTTCTAGAACAGTCCAGAAGATTCGAGAGCATTCCACAACATCCCAGAACATCCCGGAACATTCTGGAATGTTCGGGAATAGGGAATCGGGAACATTATTGTAGAACATTGCAGTGTAGAACATTACTAAAGTTAGATCCTTAGATATCCACAAATCTGCGGGACCGGATAATATTCCTACAATATTTATCAAAGAATGTATCAAAGTAATTGCTCTTCCATTAACCAAACTTTTTAATCTATCTTTCTTTATCCAGGGGATTTTTCCCGATTAGTGGAAAATTATTATTTGACTCCAATTTGCAAAAAGAAAAAAAAATAAAAGTGATTCATTCAATCAACCATACCGAAACTCCTTGAAAGCATAATACTTGACAAACTTTTTACACAAATAAACCCAGAAATATCACCATAACAGTTTGGATTTATGCCAGGTAGAAGTACTCTTTCCAACTTAACTCTTTATGAAAATTTTATAACCAATGCTTTTAAAGAAAAAAAAGCAAGTAGACTCTGTTTATACTGATTTTAGTGATGACCTTTGATACAGTTTCCCATAAAATTCTCATTTGGAAATTAGGAAAGCTTGGTATACGTGGCAATATATTAGCCTGGTTTGAAAGCTATCTTACTGGAAGACAACAATTTGTTAGAATAAAATCCTCGCTATCGGAAAAAATGTATGCAACAAGTGAAGTTCCTCAGGGTTTACTTATTAATCTTGTTTATAAATGATCTTACAAAAATATTTCATGATGTATCTATCTTACTTTTGCTGATGGACCCAAAATTATTCAAAATATCATTGCAACATTCGTCAAGATAATATCAAGAAATTGTTAATCTGGTGAAATGAAAATACACTTTATTTAAATATCTCAAAATGTCAAATTGTTAGATTTTTCGAATAAAAAATCCAGTGATCTTTAATTGTAACATTGATAACAATGCTCTTAAGACATTAACACAAATTAAAGACTTAGGCATCACTTTTCAATCAAATCTTCCATTTGTTAATCATATAACAGAAATCTCTAATAAGGGCTTAAAATGTTGGGATTTATAACCAGGCTAACTAGAAATTTTAACAATATAAAATGTTTTAAATTGTTATATTTTGCCTATGTAAGAAGTCAACTTGAGTAATTCAAAAGTCGCCCCGTATTTCGTTACCATTAAATGGCAAGAGAAGCATTGCTTATTTACATAAGTACATAGTGTAACATGAGATAATTTAAGACACATAATAATATTACGGATGAAAAATATAAAACATGATATATTATGGATTAGATTAGGAGACTCACTTGTCTTAATTTGGCCATGGCGTCGGCCGATATAAATTCAGTCTTGTCTGCATGAAGCAAGAAGCACATCACTTGGTACTGCGACTGGCCCCGTTCCTCCTCTCCCAAGACCAGCGCTTTCAGGATTTGCACTTCCTGCAAAACAACATAATAAAACCGTTAAAACGATAAAACCGTTGACACATTGATCTTAAACTTACATTGCATAAAAAAGGGACTTTTACTTTCCTCACCTCTATTATGCCTAAAGCATCCCTCAAAAAGAAAAAAAAATTCCATTATAGATAATTTTAGGTTATTTCGAAGTCGTTAACTCGTGACAGAACAGCATTGGAATATGAATTATAAGTAATTGAAAACACTATTTCTGTATAAGTTTTTCAGCTTGTTTATTTTTATGAGCACAGGAATAGTCAGCTTGGTACATTTTAATTGTTTTTACAACCTTTACGTCGAAGGTTAAAAAATATTGAATAGATTCAAAACTAAACAAACAAAAATATAAAATGCTTTCGATCATATAATACATGTTAAAATGAAACAATATAAATATATATATATATTTTTTTTTAATTTTTAATAATTTTGTTTAACAATCTTTACAAATATTATCTCAGATTAGATAATGCGAAAGTATTCAAAATAGTAAAAAAAAAAAAATAGAATTGAAAAGTTGCTTGAAATGGCTGTAGTAGTGTTTTGTGAAAAAAATATGAATCGCGAGGTACTTTTCAACCTTCCTCTTTTCAAATATTTCCCTTCCCCACTCCTAAATTATTTTTTTTATTGTTTTTCATATACTCACAAATAATTGCCCAAGTTGCCTCTAAAATCACGAAATATTAAAATCTTTAATGGCTTTTATCTTATAATTTAAAACAAAGATAAATAAAGTAGCTCACATCCGTACTAGATATTTGATAAAACTTTTGATTAAAAAAATAATTTTTCATTTTGGTTGGGTATTCTGATCTCAAATCCAGAATTAAGATTTGTATGAAACGGGCCGAAAAGGGCCGCGCAAACGTTCCACTTAACCCCTCAGGGTAATTTGCTCCCTTACTAGCAGGGTTAGAAATATGATCTAAGCGGCGTTAAAAGATGAAGCACCACGCTTTATATTCAAATCTAAAAATTAACCACAAAATGTTTACACTTTTTGAAACCAAAATTTCCGATTTTAAAAACATTAATAAATCTTTGGGATTTTTTACTAATTATTTTTACAATAAACGACAAAAAAATGAGGTTACAATAAGGTTTATAATACATTTGTCTAAAAAATGTATATGCATGTTTTTATTTTACTTTTGTTCAGTAATTTTGGTTAGAAAAAACATAGGGTGAGCCATTTTTTAACATTTTCATGTTTACATTCAAAAATTGAATATTTAAAAAATATATGTTTATTTCGGAATACAAAATTTTAATTTCGGATTACATGATTACAAAGCGTATTTTGAAAGGTGATGAAACCTTTCAAAATCAGTTTTTAGTTTTCTGAAGCGCTCAGAAATATTTCAGTTATTTGGATTTTATTCCAAAGCGGAAATATTTTGACCTTTCAATCAAATATCCTTATATGGGGGGTCTCAGTCCCACCAGCTACGGACCGTTTGAACTTTTATCGAAACATTTAAAAAAGTTGTAATTCAAAATTGTAAGGAATTAAAATAATTCAAAGAAATAAAATCCAGATCGTTACAAAATTAAAGGTGCAATGGAAAGCTTGGTTCAATTTCATATTACGGTACCTTAGAACTTTACCTGTGGTTCACGTAATATTAACCGGTGAAAATTTTCCAGGGTTTTAATTAAAATTTCGTTCCGCTTAATCGTTGAGGTATACCGTTCTTACGTAGCATTTCTTACCGCGAACTTGTTCAAATGGAAACAACCAATGCAAACTTTAACGTGACTCCCATTCTTATTCCTAAAATTTACATAAGAATATTATGTTTAACATTTGCCGGTTATCCGCTAACTGAGAAATAAAAGATCGCTTGTTAAAACTTAAAGGCTTAAGCTTTCTTAAAAAGTTTACAGTTAACGGTTAACGGAAGAGGGTAATTTTCAATGAAAAATGGCAAAAGTAAACTACCTAATTTAGTTCGTGTTTTTCGTCGACGCTGCAAGTATACGTAAGCTATACTAGCAATTTTAATTTAATTGGATACCATATTTTATAACATTAAAGAAACATTGTATATAATAATCATGTACACTGTAATCAACATAATCCTATTTGTACTGTAATGAACTCTTCTTCCAAAATTAAATATCTCGGTGTGATCATTGATCAAAACCTGAAGTGGAGTAGTCACATTTTAGAGCTAGTGAAGAGAGTAAGGAAATGTATATTTGTTAGGTTAAGAAATATTTTAAATAGCTGGTACCCGGCATGCGTTGCCATGCCATTTAATAAATAAATTGTTTTCTCCTGCGTGTTCTTTCCCATTCGTCCCGTTCCCCTTCCGCCTCCCCTTCCTCTCCCGCGTCCTCTTCCCCTCTCGCGTTCCCACTCCGCCTCTTCCACCTTCCCTCCCCCCACTCCACTACCCCTTTCCCCGTCCCGCGAACCCCCCTCCCAAGCTCCCCTCCCCCCTCCTAGGTTCCCCCTCCCAGATTCCCCTCCCCCTCCCGGGTTTCCCTCCTCCCCCTCCCGCGAACCCCCTACTCGAGTCCCCCTCCCGCATTTCATGCATTCTTTCCCGGTACATTCAGTTTTCAAACAGCTCGAATGCCACCTTTTGCATATTTCATAATGCCAGAGCTCACCAGTAGTAAAATCCAATTAGGTGCAGTCGTTCGTAAGTCAAGCGCGTAAATACATTTCGGCGATTCATTTTTTAGAGATAAATAGTAACTACGATGCCCGAATTAAAAAAAATATATATATCAACATGGTTTTCACGGCAACGATTTGTTTTGCTTTTCTTCTGACGTTAGCAATAACTCGCCATTTTCGACAGAAAACGTAAAATAAATATAATATATTAATATTTATAATTTCGTAACGCCAGAACTTACCATTATTTATAGCCTATATTACTCGCATATAATGTAGCTTTCTATTGGTGAAAAAAATTCTAAGATCGGTTTATTAGTTTATGCGTGAAAGCGTAACAAACAAACACACGCAGTTTCGCATTCATAATATTAGTATAGATTTAGAATTTTAGGGTAGGTACTTTCTATTACATAATTCAATTTTACCAAATTCTGACACAGGCATTTAAATACAATAGCGAGTTCCCGGCATATGCTATGCCACTCAAAAAGAAAAAAATTCGCTCTACTAACCCTTTCCCATTCGTCCCAGATGATGCCAGAACTCACTATACACGTATAGAAACCATCGCGGGCTTGCACACATCAAATCCCCAAAGTTTTATCGCAATCGGATGAACGGTTTAGCAACGCAAAACCTCACACACATAGACAGAAACAAACACATTTTCTATAGATCAGTAATTTTAATATCAAAAATGTCAGTTGAGCATTTTTAAATTTTTTTAAAGAAAACATTAAAAAAATTTGAATTTAATTTTTTTTTTGTAATTTCTAATAAACCATATATTTAAGCGTATTTCACCACCTTTCAAAACCAGTATTTAGTTTTTGGATACGTTTACAAATATTCCATTTATTTGAATTTTTATTGCAAAGTCGATATATATCGAAACATTTATACCTTTTGACAAAATACGCCAAATTTTTAGAGGGGTTAAGCTTTGAGCTTTAACCTTAAGCTTTGAGGTTTAAGCTTTGAGCTTCAAACTTTGATATTTAAGCTTTGAGCTTCAAGTTTTGAGCTTTAAGCTTTGTGATTTAAGCCTTGAGCTTTAAGCTTTGAGCTTCGAGCTTTGAGCTTTAAGCTTTGAATTTAAGTTTGGAGCTTTAAGCATTGAGATTAAAGCTTTGAGCTTCTAGCTTTGAGGTTAAAACTTTGAACTTTAAGCGTTGAGCCATAAGCTTTGAGCACTATGCCTGAGCTTTAAGTTTAGAGCTTTAAGCTTAGAGATCAAAACCTTCAGCTTAAAGCTTTGAGCTTTAAGTTTTGTGATTAAAGCCTTGAGCTTAAAACTTTGAGCTTAAAGCCTTGAGCTTAAAGTTTTGAGCTTTAAGCTTTGAGCTTCAAGCTTTGAGCTTTAAGCTTTGAATTTAAGTTTTGAGCTTTAAGCATTGAGATTAAAGCCTTGAGCTTCAAGTTTGAGCTTGAAAATTTGAGCTTTAAGCTTTGAGCCATAAGCTTTGAGAACTATGCTTGAACTTTAAGTTTAGAGCTTTAAGCTTTGAGATTAAAGCCTTGAGCTTAAAGCTTTGAGCTTTAAGTTTTGTGATTAAGGCTTTGAGCTTAAAGCTTTGTGCTTAAAGCCTTGAGCTTAAAGTTTTGAGCTTAAAGCTTTGAGATTTAAACTTTGAGCTTTAAGTTTTGAGCTTTAAGCTTTGAGCTTCAAGCTTTGAGCTTTAAGCTGAGCTTTTAGCTTTAAGTTTTGAGCTTTAAGCTTTAAGTTTTGTGTTAAAGCCTTGAGCTTAAAGCTTTGAGCTTAAGGCCTTGAGATTTAAGCTTTGAGCTTTAAATTTTGAGTTTCAAGCTTTGAGCTTTAAGCTTTGAGCTTTTAGCTTTGACTTTAAGATTAAAGCCTTGAGTTTCAAGCTTTGAGCTTTAAGCTTTAAGCTTTTAGCATTAAGCCTCGTGCTTTGCGCAAAGCTCAAAGCTTAAAGCTCAAAGCTTAAAGCCGAAAACATAACGCTCAAACATTAAACTTAAAGCTTAAAGCTCAATCTTAAAGCTCAAGCTTTAAGCAAGGTTCAAAGTTTAAACGCCAAAGTTTAAGCTTAATATCAAAGCTCTAAACTGCTTAAAACTCAAAGCACAAAGCTTAAAAATAAAGCTCAAAGCTCAAAGTTAAAGCTCGGTACACAAATCTTAAAGCACAAAGTTTAAAGCTCAAAGCTTAAAGTTAAAGCTCAAAACACAAATCTCAAAGCACACAGCTCAATACTTAAAATTCAATATCAAATCTTAAAGTTCAAGGCTTAAACAACACGTAAAGCTTAACGTTGAATGCATAAAGTTCAAAGCTTAAAGCTCAAAAATCAAAGCTCAAAGCTTAAAGTTCAAAGCTTAAAGCTAAAACTCAAAGCACAAAGCACGGCTTGCGTTGCAATGCAAAGAAATCAATTGATTCTCCTTGAATGTCCTTTCCCGTGCGTCCCCGTTCATCTCCCGAGTCCCCTTCCCCTTTCACGTTTCCCTTCTACCTTCCCCGCCTTCCCATCCCTCGTTTTCCCACCCACGTATCCCACCTCCCCCTCCCCCCTGCCTTTCCTCCTTGCCGCTAAAATATATGTAATAAGCACATTTTCATTAATTCAAATTTAATAACGCAAGAACTTGCCTTTATCCTTTGCGGGCGTGCGCACAACAAATCACCAAAGTTTCATCGCAATCGGATGAACGGTATGGCAGCGCATAAAATACGAACAAACAAATTTTAATTTTTATATATAAGATAGGAAAGATTTGATTGTTTGTTGGTGTCCTCTCGTACGGTCCGTACCCCAGTGACGCTTACATCGTATAATACAATTTTAAACTCGTGATATCTCTCAGATGGGATGTCCGAATTGAATAATTCAAAAAGTAATATAAAGGCATTGAAGCAGTCTCGAATATAAAATAATTTATTTTGATAAAAATTAATACGAAGATACAAATAAAGAGTCTTTTCTAGCGGCGGCATTTCAATTAAATTTTTAAAATAAAAGAACACTTATTGTGGCGTAACTATAATAGTTAGACATATGTTGTCGCGACATTTTTTGTAGATAATGATGTGTTCTGCAAAGTCGTAGTACATTATTTTATTCTATCATCAATGGTTTTCGCAGCGCACGCGATGTAAAGAATATTTTAGGTAATTTTTTTACACCTTGGGTTACATTATTGGAGTTTTAGTAAGGATCGCTAATTTTTTTTAAATTATAATATAACCTATGTTACCCGGGAATAGTGTAGCTTTCCAACAGTGAAAGAATTTTTCAAATCGGTTCAGTAGTTTCGGAGCCTATTCGATGCAAACAAACAAACAAACAAACAAACAATCAAATCCTTCCTCTTTATAATATTAGTATAGATGTAAAAATAATCAAAAATGTGTACGCCGTACGCGTCGCGCCACAAATAACATATGTGTACGTGGAATTTCAAACGAAGCTACTGTTGTAATTCGGTCTTGATTTCAAGAATTCTTCACAAGATGTCGCCACTTTCGTCAGCAGGTCGGATGGAAACGTGTCCCCTCTAATTATAAGTGCTACGATTTTTTAATATTTAATACCTCTCCGGATATGGAAAGATTGACGGTAATACATAGTTGAATCAAGCGGCTATATTATTACACGTGACGTCATTGCCTGTCTCGGCTACTTTGTACCGGTGACTATCACTGGATGACAGTGGATCCGAGGAACTATTTTTGAAGGCTATTTTTGAAACCAGTTCGTATTGGATTTATAAAATGGTCACCAACAGTAACTGGGCGAAGCCGAACTGTTTCTTTTATTATTAGCGTAATATTCCTTGTCAGTGTATGTACATAAATAATGACATCCGTAAAAATGCCTCCTATTTCTAAAATAGTGAGCTCGTGTACCTATATTAGGCATCAATCGAATAAAGAAAAAACAAAACTTACTTCATATTACTGCACTACAAGTTATATTAATAGTTATTAAAAATTTGGATTGCGCCTCTGTATCTAAATCCGATTCAATGAATTCTGGAACTTATGCTTTGATAAATATGATTTTCAAAATTGGAAGTGTTTGTTTGGAGAATTCAGACAAGCGATGAAGTTTATAACTGTTATAAAAAAAAAATTTAAATACCAAAATAGTTGGATGCGTGTCAATCTCACCAAATTAACACTTCTATATGTGTCACGGGAGTTAAACGAGAAGATGAATTAATTATTAACAGAGATTCACTTTATTTTAAAATGTTGAAAACACAATGACGTGACACAAATTATATTCAGAAAGTGCAGAAGGAATTAGCAAAGCAACTGACAGCCAGGAAGTTCGAAACGGAATAATTTGTAGCTTTGATCCGAACCAGTGCTGGGCTCGGTGTTGTCAACCGCCACATTGCCAGTGTATAAAAACATTAAATAATTCACTAAATGGCTTGGCAGTACCTTGCTACACTAATTTCAAAATACGAACTGATTTGTCGAGAATTCAGAAAATCGCTGTTAGATTGGTACACGAAGCGAAAAAATTGTTTCCACTTTTTTACCTCCAATTAGAACAATTTGAATTCCAACGCTCTGACGCCGAACGATCGGAAACTAAGGAATCCGGTCCCAGCCACTGCTACTCGCATGATAATAATTGAGCACGCTTCGATAAGATATTAGTAAGGAATAGCGCCTCTATTTCGTGGATTTTTACGGGCCTGCTTTAGTTTAAATAATAAGATTTTAAGCTGCAAATGCAGGTCATGAAAATAACATTTTTTTAATAACGAGGATTAGGTAGAGAAAGCTCACAATTTATAAATTAGACAGCAAAATGAAATATTCAAAGAAAACTGTATTAAATTGATTACATTGAAGAAAAACCACTTCGAAGGATACGTCTGTTCCAGTTCACTCATAGAATCGATATCATTGCGGTATTTTATTCAGGAATAGGAAAATTAAGCTTCACTCTAATAAATAACTAATGACCAGAGATACGCATCCCCAAAGCCTTACCTAGATAGCTATGAAGAACAAACCTCGCTTCAAACCTTTTTCCCTGTTTACAGGCTTGTTTACCTGCCTCGTGCAAGGAGGTTGTGGAAAAGGTGAAAACCTTCTGAGACACCAGAACAAACAGTTGGCTCTTTACCGCCGCGTGTAAAATGCTATACATCAAGAATATTTGTTTTGTTTGCACTACTGACAAGAACCGGGAAAAGGGCTCAAATTGGATAAATGCCAACACATGTAGGGCAGACGACAGAGAGAAGAATAAAGAAATAAGAAGCAAAATTAACCGAGAAATATTCTTCCACGTAAAACACCAATTAAAAAATTATGCTCTTTATGATTTTAGCATTGCATCCACCGCCTTGCGAGATGATGATCAAGAAATTGAGGCAATAAAATGCCATCATAAAACAATAGTAAATGTCAGTAAATAATAATAATAGCCTCAACTTTCGAGTCCTGTAAGTCCAACACAGAAGCAGTTATATTGCCGGCCAACTTTATCCATAAATACAAAAGTGCTTTTGCCGAACAATGTGCGCTCGCTAAACTACAGTTACTGTCACAAGTGACAGAAAGCCCTGAGACATATTTTCGTTTGAAATATCTTTTACTCGTATGTAATATTAATGGAAATGTGGAATAAATAGCGTAAGGAATGTGAAACTTCTTGTTTTTATTATTTAATTAATTTTCTTTCAGACAACTGGAAACTGAAATGAGGTTCATCAAACTTGGGTTTCCACATCACAATTAATAGTACAAAACTGCTAAGACTGTACAAATCACAAGTGCGCCCCACAGTTGAATTTGGCAGCCACCTCTGGCCTGGAGCTCCAAAATACCTGAAAAAAAACCCTCGACTGTGAAGAAACGGGCGGTCCGTTTGATAGATTCTCCTACAGTGAATTTTGTTTTAAATATTTTTGTATGAAATGGTAAAAAAGTGAGGTGACAAAATTGTTGGAAGCGCTGGTTAAATAAAAAAGTCAAGTCGGACTCATAAGTCAAGACAAATAAGACGGACTTGACTTGGATATGTATATATGTTATAGTCAATCCTCGAAGTTCCGGAGCTTCGAGGATTGACTATAACTTATACACAAATTAAATATTGAAAATAAAATGATTTTTCCGGTCATCGACCCTCAAACACCGTCAAATGATAAAATATTTTTGTAAATATAAGTATACGACATAAAAAAAAAATGTTCGTGTAATTTTCACTTTTATTGGGACAAGCTTCTTTTTACTTCACGTGCCCAATTAAAAGTAATGACACGAATTCTAATTAAATAAAACATATTCCCCAGTTGGAACAGAGCGCCCAACGCCTGAGTCTAAAGGTTTCCTGTAGCAGCCAGCCCCTAGCCCCAGGGACTCGGCCTCGGATTAGGGTCGGGCCGGGAAATGCTTAGGGCACGAGTAAAATTAATTTCTATTTAAAGGATTATATTGGAATGTCATATTTGTGTTAACAGAAATGTACTATAGTATTTTCAATGATAAATAAGATCATTTAAGTTTTACATAACAAAAATACAGTTGATCAGTTGAACAATTGATCTTTTCAGCAAACGGTCGAGCAGATGGCGGTAAACTCGAAATATGAGATTTTAAAGAATCATCCCAGAATTTAACAAACTGCGCTATACAAATGTTATGTATTTTTTTTTTTAAATATATGTGCGGGCGGCCAAAAGATGACTTGTTTTGCAATGATAACCTTCTGTGGAAAGCTCGCGACTACACAGAAAAAATTGTCGATATGTAGTAATTTTTCGCAAGATGGGGAAACAAAATAGAATGTAAGCAATAATGTAGTAATTTTAGTTTATGGCTTTACACTCTGAGGTAATTAATGCAAGTCTTTTGGAATTGATACAAAATACAATATTCGTTCTGCCATGCGATTCTATATCTTATGTGGATATGGAATCGATTCCATACGTAATCGAAGTCAAATTTGTGTGATTGCCTGTGGCTTGCAATTGCTTTTTCTATGGGCTGCTGTCAGAAGAGCGATTCTGTATCTTTTGTGGATACGGAATCGATTTCATAATTTAAATTGACTGTCAAATTTGTGTGATTATCATTGTCTTGCAATTGCTTTTTCTACGGGTTGATATGTCAGTGGTCGGCGCTGTCGCCGGTTTCAACTAGTTTAAAACACAAAAGGATGTAAGCATACATGATTATTTATTCATTTAATGTACGTTTAAAGTTGTATACCATGGATTTGACATTTATCAAAGCAAACTAAGTTTGTACTTAGTTTGCCCAAATTAAGTAGCAATTCTTGTAGTCATTGTTGAAATGAAGAGTGATTCCCATAATTCGTGCCTAAAAGTGCGGCGGTTAGTGGAATAATTAATGAATTTCGTCCCCAAATATTCAATTATTCTGTACTGTAAAAAGGTTCTTAATTTAATTAAACTAAGTAGTTCATGCGTATTTAGATTGAAACGAAACTTCGCAAATGTCAAATGCATGGTATATAACTTTATACGTACATTAAATGAATAAATAATCACGTATAGTTACAGCATTTCGTGTTTTAAACTATTTGAAATCGGCGACAGCGCCGACCACTGACATATCAGCCCGTAGAAAAAGCAATTTCAAGATACTGACAATCGCACAAATTTGACAGTCGATTACGTATGGAATCGATTCCATATCCACAAAAGATACAGAATCGCTCTTCTAATTCGTAAAACAAAGGTTGGACGCAGACCGAACTGGTAAGTTAGGACCTACTTAAAACCAGCGGACAGTCGCAGTAACAGTCACCAATCCGCCTCATTCCTGTTTCCGGATACCCACAGCGACGAGGGCCCTTCCTGCCCGGCGAGCCTCGCGGTACAAGTAAAAACTTTCCACCGGAAATTAACAACGGACGCTTTTTCCGGTAATGAAAGGAAAAACTGGAAGAGTATTTTTGTTATTATCACCGCGAACAAAAACTTCCAGAACAAAACAAGGGGACATCTGCCGGCCGCAGCGCGGGACTTCCCCAGTAAGGCGGGGGTAGGGGGGTTAACCTACCCTAAATGAGAGGGCGGGACAGTAAACGCAGAATACATACAAAAGAGAGGACTTTGCGGGGTCGAACATGACAAATGTTTTGTTTTAAGTACCTAGTTAAGTAAATTAAGTACGGCCTTCTTGATGTAATAATCTACTCAATTCGGGAGTTGCGTGGTAGCAGGTTCGATTCGAACAGCATTACAAATATATATTTAAAAGATTTGTTTTAATTTATTCATGTACGAGTTCCGTCGGGTTCTAGTAATGGTATGTTAAGTTATATGACCCTATTCTAAACGGATTTGCGGTTAGTAAATTAATAAAAACTAAAAACATTTTTTTTTAATATCGTAGAAAACACAACACTGAAGCTTGTCAACCAAAAATGTCTCTCAAAGGGATGAATCTGATGTAAAACGAGACGACCATTATTTTTCCGGCCAATTTTATAATTCTGACGAGAATCTACAAGTGTTATTGCATAAATAAAATTACACGACTGTTTACAAATGTAAATACACACACAACAGGTAAAGACGTAATCCCTTTACAGAACAAGTTATGCTTAGAAAAGGTTTGTAGCTAATATAAAAAGGGCTGATTATTATGTTTGTATTAAACTCACCAATCATAGTGGTAAGAGAGCATAAAGACAAAGTAAACTTTAATTTCAAATCATGATGGACCCGTCGAAATTTGGTTATGTGTTACTGTTATTTAGTTAGAAGAGAAGGGAAAATCTGAAGGAGATCTAGTAGAATGCATTAAAAACCTGACAGTAGACATGGGAGTACACTTGAACAGCCAAGAAATTAGTAACGTGTATAGAATAGGGAAACAAAGCGAAAACAAGAATCGTCCGGTTGTAGCCTCTATCACTACCCAATGGAAAAAACACCTTATACTCAAGAACAAGACAAACCTCCCGTCAGATATTAATGTAAAAGAAGATTACTCGAAGGAAATCCTGGAAAAACGAAAACGGCTACAACCTCAAATAGAAGATGAGAAAAAGAAGGGAAACATTGCTTACATAAAATATGACAAACTGATAGTGCTAAAATCGAAGGACAACAATAGCGAAAAGAGAAAAAGAGGAACTTCGGATTTTCCTAAGTCATCAGCACAGAAGAAAGTAAATACAATCAAAATGTCGAGCAATCCTTCACAACCTCTACCCAAAACTAGCACGAAAAAGACCATCAGACCTAACATACTGAACTACGTCAACCGAGCAAGTTTTGACTCACAACTAAATACTCCAAAAAAACTAATAATTGTCTCAGTAAATCGGAAACAAACAACATGAATACCAAATAAAATTAAAAATCAAAACCAATTAACAAAAATTCTCCCAATTCGGCTGGTCCCCGCGGGAGTTATAGACCACCACCCTCTAACAACAAGAATGTTAGAGGAGGCCTTTGCCAAAAGGCAAACTGAGCTTCGGGATATAATATTAAAAAAAATAAGAACACGTCAAGATTCATACAACAAAAGTTCAGAATAAAAAGGCTTATTATTATATTATATACTGTTATTTAATATCTAGTACATCCCGTATTAATGGAGAGGGTGGTAAAGAATACCATACACTATTTCCTATAATCCTTAAAGATTTACAACTTCGTATCACGGAAAGAAACCAAAATGTGTTAAACTTGCCTACGAAGTGCGTGCAAATGACGACTATGAACCTACTACGTTTTTACATATCATCTCGAAGTTCATATTCGGCATGTCAACAATATTTGTTCAGAATTGAACCTTCATCAGCTTTCTGGCAGTTTGTTGACTGTTTGATTAGTTCAGGCTTATTTTAGAAACAAGCTACGTTAAATGTCACGACGATTGTGAAAATAGGTAGCACTTTATTTCCACGCAAATAATATTAGCTGTCGCATTATTAAATAGACAATGTGTAAGATGATGTAAAAAACAATACGATTAAACGTGGTGTTATTGATAGCGTGTTCCCTGGCATGGATCTAAATTGAAGAGTCCAAACAACAATTATTAATGAATAAAAAATACTTCCGAAATCCGTTACTGACGTTATCACGCCGTACCCGTATTGCACAATACAACTCACAATTTACACACACACCTACATTTTACACATCATATCATACTTGGGAGTTAGTATTGTTGCATATCCCTTATATCCTTCCTGTGTGTACCTGTCACAAACCGCGCCATCAGTCATAAATGGGTCTCCGCCTAATAAACATCATATTGCTAAATAAGCCTGGGCGCATACAACCGATTTCTCCATCCGATTGTCTGATCAGACAACCTGAAGGCCTTCGCGCCAAGGCGTGGCCCCGGTCGTATTACTCATCCGATCTTCGAATCGGATGTGTGCGGTGTTAATCCGATCCCATTGTCTGATCAGACAATCGGAAAGCCAAATCGGATGTATGCGCCCAGCCTTATGCGTATCTACCAGCCGCACAGTTAATAATTTGAGGTATCTAGCGTAACTTTATTATAAAACCAAAGGTTTCTTTCTGAATTTCATTTTATTTTAATTGGGTACCTAAATGTCTAAACTTTTTAGAATTAAAAAAAGAAAAAAGAAACATTTTAGCAGCTTGCGACGTATGGCACCATCGCAAATACTCACTACCTCAAAACGCGAACGAGTAATTAAATGTCTGTCAAGTTTGGATCTCTCCGCGGGTCGAAGTGTGCACGTGATAATTCATCTATAACTACTGTGTTTTTCTGAATCTTTATGATGGAATCTAGGAAATTAGGTGATTATCATAACTATTTAACTTATGAAGTAATGATTTATTATTGAAGTAATGATTTTTCAAAACGTATTTTTTCTTTAAGTTTAAAATTTTCTTTTTCTGTGTTTAATGGATATTAATGTGTCAAATTAACGTTAGCTTTGTGATGTATTCAGGGTTTACCTTAACAACTTTTAAATTTTTCAGCACCAAGACGATTTTTGATATACAGATCGATATATACAAATTTCATAACGCCAGAGCTTACCATTAAATAAAGAAACACTCTTCTGCTAAAATGCAATGTTCTGTAAAAATTGAGTCAATCTATCGATTACTTTCCGAGATTTGCGAACGCAAACATACGGAAACTAAATTTTTATAAATATAGATTGCTGTAAGAATTAAAACGACTGTACCAGGTTGAATCGCGCTATATATATTTTTTAACAATTTTTTTTTTATATAATGATAATTTGTATTATCCCAAAAACATACACAAACTTAAATAATAAAGTTACGCTAGATACTCAAAATTACTAACTGTACGCCGCTACAAAGTACATCAATTGGCGCTCGCCGCTCAAGAAAATAATTTGTTAGTGACGTAATGCAATCCACTATAAATGCAGGTAATGTAAATCCAGCTAGAGAGAAGAGAATGCTACAAGTTACCTGTATTTGACGTATTTTTCCTTAGTAAAGTGGTTACAAATTACATTAATTACACTCACCATACCAAAGGTCCTTCGAGTTACACCAAATTACACAGCAGTACCTATTACGTATTATTTAAACAAAAGAATTGAAAATTAAAAACAGAATTTTACTATTTTTTAGAAGAGAGTTACAAGTTTCATCACCGACAAAAGTAATGCTAAATATAATAACTAAACGCAGGGAATAACTAAACGCTAAAACAGATTACCATGTCAATGCAACAAACATGCAATAATGATCGCCGATTTATATTGGTTGATACAAGAAGACTTGAAGTTTCTTTAT
This sequence comes from Glyphotaelius pellucidus, assembly GCA_936435175.1. Classification (NCBI taxonomy): domain Eukaryota; kingdom Metazoa; phylum Arthropoda; class Insecta; order Trichoptera; family Limnephilidae; genus Glyphotaelius; species Glyphotaelius pellucidus. The sequence continues at coordinate 24,871,943 of OW386538.1, read as the reverse complement.
CCAGAACGACAAAAATATAGAAAAATCGGATACATTGAACATGGATAAAGTTGGTACACATAACTTCAAAGAAATAAAGAGAATTCCATAGAAATCATTCCGCTTCCCTAGATGTGTTCACGGTATTTTACACCTTAAGAACAAGAATGCCCCAGGCGATTCTGACTTTTTTTTTGGCGTGTGCGCCGGCGCACAACCGGAAAACCACCGGTTTATAATTAATAATAGTATAATTCTTCCAATTACTTAAAATAATTTCTAATTAAATGAAGACAATATGAGCGAAACTCAATCGAAAATCTGGAAATAGTAAAATCAGAAAAAGATATTGGCACCTCTGGGAATCGAACGCAGGACCTCTCGCTTTCCGGGCGAACGCACTGTCCACTGCGCCAAGATGTCGATATCCAATTCGGTCGTTTTTAACTGTATCATACTTTGACTAAGAACCACCCCATATTATCTTCATTTATTGGCTGCTATCTTTATGTATGATTGCAAGGTTCAAACCCGAACTAAATGCATTCTAGGTAATGTCTGGATAAATTTTTATCATTTTTTTTATACGCGACATCTATTGACTTTTATGCGAGTCTAGGATGAATATTTTTATTTTAACTTTCAAGACATCTAAATTATGTGCCTATCCTAAGAAAAACGATCCGTAAAAATAGGTTAAAATATGTTTAAAAAAAAAAAACAAATTATACGAAAAAGTTTTGGTCAAAATGTATTTTCTAAATAATTTTTTTAGTATTTTTTTTTATTTCACAACCGTTCCACATAAAAAAATTTTCCTATTTCAAATTTATACAATTTATTTTATTTATATTTTTGTTACTTTTATATTTTTTTAAGAGTTAATTTACTATACTTATTTATAATTTATAATATATTATGCAACCTTCCCTGTGGCCATACTTTTGACTTCCTAAATTCAGTTTTTTTAGTGGACATAACGCAAAGCCGCACTACTTGCACTTAAAGCAACATCCCCTCATTCATCTCTTCCCCTTATCCGTCCCAACCCCAATACAACTTTCTTAGTCTATCTAGGTATAGTTCAATAACGTATATATGTATTATACATTATACAGGTTTAATATATTTGTTACACTTTCATTTTACTTATTTTTTTTACATTTCTCCGCACAAGAGTCCCAACTGCTCTCAACAGTCTGCATTCAGCGAGACTATGGCATCCTCAATTGAGATATGTTGTGCGGCTGAAGGTAGTGGGGTGGGAAGATGGGAAAAAGATGGGGAAGTAACTGGCTATTCAGATCTGGTCACCAAAAATGGCTAAAGGCATTTCAATTAACGTTTCAATTCTGAATTATGGGTTTTAAACCAGGTAGAAACTGAAAATATCTTCCACTCTGGAAGATTTATATTATTTTAAATGATTTAATTTTAAAAACATAAATCAATCAAATAAATTTTACTTGCACACGCCGGGATGCAAGAATGAGAGTGAGAATGAGTGTGCACCAGTTTTAATGCACCAACCAGCATTGTTACTTCAGAATTAACAGTGCTTCTTATATTTGAGCCTTACATTTTGAATTATTGAGATCTGAAATATATTATAAAGTGAAACTGGGTTTATCATTAATTCACTCCGATGAATACATATATCAGTGGCGGTCCGTGAGTTTTTAGTGAGCTAGAGTGCTAAGATTGAAAAAATACGACGTTATTGATGCTATTGTAGCTGAAAATTTATTTTATTCTATTTCAAAATTTTGTATGAAGATTTTCAGTATACGTTCATACAGAAAGTTGAAATTTAAAAAAAAATAAAAAATCGTTTTCAGTTACAACAACATCTATTACGTCGAATTTTTCAATCTTAGCACTCTCGATTTAGTCTGATCAGACTACCAATGGAAACTAATTTTAAAATAAATTTTTAAAAAACTACTAATACCTACATCGCGCCATACATTCGTTGAGAAAGCCAGCACCCGTCCGATCCGACTTTAGGATCGGACGGGTGCGGCCGGCCTTAGTGCCTGTTCAGAAGGGGCGAATTCGCCGCGAATCGTTACGCGCGTAAATACACGCGCGTGGGCGAGGTACTAGGCGCCAATACGTCCAGAAGCATCTCGCGTGTTTAAAATACGGGCGTAACTCGCGTGTAGTACCAAGGCAATGGAGCGGGCGCACTCCACGCTCGTTCTGAACAGGGTCTTGGGGTCGGTATATAGTCTAATTCGAGTTTAGTTTGTTTGGTAAAATGTCCTGTGCTTGACCGAGCTCCTGAAAAATAAATATTTTCGACCTACGCCCTTTTAAAAATTATAAATTCAGGGGAAATTTTGATCTGAAACCTTAAAACATTCACAGTAGTCGGTAAGATCATTCATATACTACCTAATAAACTAAACTGAATTTATTTTTGTTATTCCACGAATCAATATTCCCCGAGTTCAAAATAATATTAAATTTAGACAACAAACATAAATTAGCCCAGACAAAATGAAAACTATCAGAAACTAGGGACTTGAAAAGGAGTAGACTCAAATACGAAAGGTAAAACTTGCCGGAGTCGCCTGAAGCTAATAGTTCAAAGGATTTAACTGTTCGAAATGCTGAACAATAAATTAATAGAGACCGCTATAAATATTTCAATTGGACTGGAATATAATAATTGAATAACTAATCAGGGGAAATTTAAACTTGAAATGAAAAGGTACTCAAAAAGTCTAAGTCTACTGTATATTGTCTGCCAGTGTTTCTATGAAGATAGCAGGATTAAATTTGGGAGTTTTGTATAAATTCATAGAATTCATTATTATTTATTAACATTTATTTACGTTTAAAGTAATAGGAAGGTAAGTAATGTATTTATTAAAAGCAAATTTGGCAATTAATAATTTGGTTAATTACCACAACATCATCTCATAATTAATGATCTTAGCCATTACATTAAATGAAGGACTAATTGTACCTAAGCATTTAAACAAATATGGACAAAGAACGCTGGACTATATGATACCTAATTGCTTAAATATGTTACCTGCCGAAATTAAAAAAATGTACAAATGGTAAAACAAATATTTTGTTGGGAAATTGGCTTTCCGAAAGAAATAATTTGTATTAGACTAACACAAAAATTGTAAAATAAGTTTATATATATCTCCAAAGTAAAAGTACCCATCGACAAACTGCTAAAAGTAGTTTATTGGGACTTTTCTTTTTTCTGTAAAATATTTTATGTCATATTGTATTATTTTGTATTTATAATAAATAAATTAAACCTTGAAAAAAAATATAAAAATTTCAAATTTAATTTTCTTTCCCACATCAATACAATAACAAATAAGGATTAAACATGTCAACATCAACACTACATGCTTGGCTTTATCTTCCGAAACGACTGAGACTTTAAGAACATGTCACATCAAAAATACATGCTTTGCTTTGAATTATGTCGTTCGTTAATCAACATTACTGGCTTATTTAATGAACGTATTGAACTAACGAAGATTTTTGTATTGTAAGCGATACACAGACTTTATAATTCAACTAAGACGTGATCAAATTATTCCGTTAGAAGATAGGTGGAAGCTTGAGTGGCAATCGGCCAAGGTGAAAAATGCTCATCTCGTAAAAGACCCCACTGAGAGACAGCCTGGGTTCTCATTGCCTCGCAAACTCTGGTCCGCCATCAATAGAATAAGGTGCTCCCATAGCCGTTGTGCCCATATGATATATAAATGGGGCCTTAAAGAGTCGGAGATGTGTGAATGCGGTGAGGTGCAGACCACTGAACATGTGGTCAACGAATGCCTGCTCCATTCATTCCCCGGCGGGATTGATGAGGTCCACAGGGCAACGCCTGAGGCCCTAGACTGGCTCGCAGACTTAGATGTCCCCCTCTGACCCCCCCACCATACGAAAGAAGAAGAAGAATTATTCCGTTCAAATTTTGATAAACTTTAGTGGCGGAAATATGACTAAAGAAATGATTAACTAATTAACTCCCGTGTGGTGTCAAAAAGTAAATGCGGACTGCCAATGCATATTTAGGTTTGTATTTCAATTCAATATTGCCAAATTATTCATATTTTTACGTTTTGACCGGTATTTGACGATTCTGAACGTGAATTTATGGACAGATCCGCCAGTGTTGCCAGCGTACATCAATTTCTAATTTATTCCCCACCAATATCGGTTCGGCCATCAACAGTGAAACTGTGCTAGAGATATCGATATAAAATCATCGGAAGTTACTCCTAACAATCCGGTATTGTAAAGTTATCTATTTCACAATGCTAGAGCCCCTGGTCCATAAGGGGTCCCCTCACGTTAAAATCAACTCCGTTTTCAATGAAAAAATAAGTTTCTAAGATACAATATAAATTTCTAGGATAATTAACCATGAACTCGGTCCACCGCTTGTACCTAGTTTGCATGCAGTTGGCAATACTTACGCAGAAATAGTAGATGTGTCCAACAGTACGGAATGTAGTAACAAGAAGGCGATAATAAAGTACCACCTAAATAATTACTAATATACACAATACGTAATGTATATATTACGTAATGAAAAGCCCTTACGGGCGTATAATATTATGAATGAATCATGAAACTTTTGTTAAAATTTTTAAATTAAAGTAAACGATTTTCAAATACCGAAAATATTATATTTGACAAGAATTCGCTTGTCAAATATAGTATTAAAATCCCTGTTTTAAAATGTTCCCATTTGCCCATGCTAGAGCTAAGATGTCTATGACCACTAAAATGGGGACATTTTAGACTTAAGAATGTGGGGGGAAAAAAGAAAAAGGAAATAGTAATTACCGAATAAAAATAGGTTAATAATAATTTAAGTAACACCTTCTGCACAATACAAGAGTGAAAGAAGTGAGTATCGTTGGCTCGTTCTCGCCTTGGGTTAAAGCAGTGATTCCCAAAGTGGTCCAGGTGGACCGCTGGGGGTCCACGGGAGACCCGACGGGGGTCCACGTAGGCGTTAAGTGGGGGTTCACGAACTGGTTTCGTGGACCCCCACTTGCCCCATATCAATATTCCATCCCACTCCCCGTCTCATATCCCATTACGCCCCATTCATAACAGAGCGACTGGCGTACGTACAGCGCACGTTGTTGTATTGGTTATACATGAGATCTTAAAACGCCCAGCTAGGCAAGGGGGGGGGGCGTAAAGGGATATGGGTGTACTGTACTGGGATGAGAACATACCCATACCCCCCCCCGGTCCCATATCCCATTACGCCCCCTCCATCGTGGCAAATATAATTTCGAATACTAGCCCATGTTGCCCCCTTTTGAAAAAGGCGTAGATCCGGTACTGCTCCGTTGTGACAGACCACACCTCGCCATTCAATATTCAGTACAACGCGTGTCGAGTTTTAAGAATATAGTAGGGGGTCCACCGTGACCGGTAAAATTTTGAAAGTGGTCTACGAGAAAAAAAGTTTGGGAACCTCTGGGTTAAAAGTGTCGCTACTAAATGTTAATGTCTCGACGAGTCGTCTGTCTGAGAGTGTAGAGCAGACATCAGGTTGAGTTGTAGACACACAGTAGACGCCTTTTTTAGATGGTTAACTCTCCCAAAATCAATACATTGATAAGTCTGGCTGCCTAATATGTCCATGAAACAAACTGCAAACTTCAGAAAAATACATTTTCAAAATAAACTGATGATCCAATAAACGATGATCGAAATCGACGGAATATGGAGAGGGAAATGTGCAGAATTTATTCCCTCCGTGCCAACGACTAACGATTCTCCGCTCGGAATACAATCCTGGAGGGTTTACACTCGATTCGTTACTTAACAGTCGACACTTGAATAACGACGAAATCGTTGCAAGTATGAAAATGGGATTCAAATGAAATATTCCGCCAAAGGAGAGGCTTTCGTTCGAAGTCAGACAAGGAGCTTTTGCCAGCAGGAAGTTCATAATTGACGACCGAGGAAAGGGAATGTTTCAAGAGCGAGCACTTTCAGACATACGTACAGAGCTTTAAGCTTTACGACATAACGCTTGACACATCAAATAAAATATGAATCACCTCACTAAAAGTAGGCTTTTACTGGGTTTGTGCACTAGTATGGGCGATGACGAGGAAAAAAATATTTATCTCATTACTGCACATAAAAATAAGTGTGTTTATTTAGTAGAGCTAACTTAGAAAAAATATATAAATGAAACAGTAAAAACCACGTGTAGAGTAGTATAAATAAAAGGGTGACCGGACAACTCGAAATGAAACCAACTCAGAACCATCTCAGATAAGTCATTTAGAGTGGTAAAAAATATATATTAGGTTACGTTAGGTTAGGGTTATCGGCTAATTGAAAATTACTTTTTTCATATCTTTTAATGACTTTTCAGGGAGGTGTTGAGTTGACTTTATTCTCAGTTGGCACGGAACCAAATAAAATACATTTAAACCCTTACAAAATAAGAACACGTGGTCATAATAATATCAAGATTTAGAATAAACATTTAATTGCTTCGTGTACTATCATTATTTATGAATTTTTATTTAAAATGAACAATGTTTAAACACTGTTTCCACTTAAAAATATGTATTATTGATTAATATTTTAAGCTCACTGGTTAGTGATAAGTGAATTATTTGACGTCAGCTAAAATTAAAACAAAGTTCGGTAATTAAAAATTCGGTATTAAGAGGAACGTATGCGCGGCCTATTTCTGCCAGTTTCATACAAATCTTAAATTTGGATTTGAGATCAAATTACACAACGAAACTGAAAAATTAGTTTTGTAATCAAATGGTTTATCAAATATCTAGTACAGATTTTAGCTACTTTATTTATTTTTGCTTAGAATTATTTATTTATTTATTTATTAATAAACGCCCTTTTTCGGGGCTTTTACATATATAGCATAGTTAGAAAAAACATTTTATTGTACATAACTGAACTGCCTCAATAACAATATTTTATATTTATTCAAAGATAAATTGAAGATGTCCACTGACTTGGTATAATTGTTTCCCTCCATTAGTATTCTGGGCAAAGAGGAATACATATGGTAGTTAGTCCCATAACATAAAATCAATTATATAATTATAAGATATAGGCCATTAAAGATTTTAGTGTTGATTTTAGAGGCAACTTGGGCAATTATTTGTGAGTAAATGAAAAACATTTAAAATATAATTTTACTATATTTATTATAAAAGTATGACAAAATATAAAATTAAAATAATAATCAATTTGATGTGAGTAAATTACAAATTCCCATTTACGTCGGAAGAAAAATCTGTCGTTTATATTTTAAAATTAATACCCAAAAAACGCATTTTTAAAGATGTTTTATTTTTTATTGTATATATCATCATATTTATTTTATTGTATATTTCTTTATATTTTTGTAATAAATTATAATTTTAATGTTTTTCATTTACTCATAAATAATTGTCCAAGTTGTCTCTAAAATCATGGAACATTAAAGTCTACGGCCTATATCTTATAATTTAAACAGAAATAAATAAAATAGCTCACATCCGTACTAGGTATTTGATATACCTTTTAATTAGAAAAATAATTTTTCAGTTTGGTTGGGTATTTTCATCTCGAATCCAAAATTAAGATTTGTATGAAACGGGTCGAAACTATGTGTGATGATACTAAATTTTCGTGAGAAATTATAAATTATTTTATAATTGGGGAAAATTGCTGACACTGACGAGCGAGGACTAATTGCATTGCGGTCAAAATTTATTCTTCCCCAGTTATCCTTTATACGATTTTCATTCATGTTTGAACAGAGATATATAATTCAAGTACCGTAAAAATCAAAGTGCCCGCATTTGGCTTCAAATGTGTACAAACGATAAATCAAAACGATGACATCTACTAATAAAATCGGTTTTTAATTTTGATTGGTATTAAATAAGATTTTCATCGGGCGATTTACGGCCCTGTCGCTGAGAGCTTCGTTGTTAGATAAATATATAATAATAGCTTTTCCCCGCGGCTTCGCTCGCATGGTATTACGGGAAATTATTGTAGCGGTTGAACTTATCAATTATCCCCCCTTCTCCTCACCCCCACCCCCTCCCGCATTCCATATATTAAGGGAATGCCCTTACATTCAGTTTTCAAACATCTCGCCTGCCACCTAAATTTCATAAAGCTATAGCTCAAAGAAAAAAAGAATTATCCAATTTTGTTAATTCGTTCGGAATTTATGCGCTTACAAACATTTCGGAAGTTTATATTTAATTAAATATTTGGAAGTTTGTTAATATAATTAAAAAATTACACTATTTATTATTCAGTCTTTATAATCGTTACGAATTATATTTTTAATGTAGGAACTCTTATCTGACATTTATTGCAAAACAGAAGCTTGTCCAAAAAAAAAACGAATTCTGATATTTGAATTTTCTGCAGTAGTAGCTGACCAGTAGACTGAGTATCTACCAGCATAGAGCCCAAAAATATATCAACATTGTTTCCATAGAAAAGATTTTTTTCTGACGTTAGCAAAAACTCGCTTTTGTTAGCGACAGAAAACGTATAACAAATATAATATATTAATATTTATAATTTCATAACGCCAGAGCTTACCATCATATGCAACCTGTAGTCTGCGCATATAATTTAGCTTTATATTGGTGAAAGAATTATTAAAGTCTTTATATTGTGTTATGCGTGAAAAGGTCATAAACGAACTCGATCAGTTTTGCATTTATAATATTAATAAGTAAGTATGGATTTACATGCATCGTTCAAAGGGGGAGAGGGTAAGCCGGAGCCATCAGTGGTTTCATTTAACAATGTTATTTTCACAAAGCCGTAAAGTAATATTTGTAAGATTAACGAAACTTAACAGCGTACCTCAAACGCCCTTGAAGTGATTTTTCACAAAAACGGCGCTCTACAAATTGTCCAATTATTATTATTATTATTATACAACACCAGACCTTGCAGCACCAATAAAAATATTGAAATAATTACTTCAAAACACAGATTGCAGAAACCCCGTTATTAATATGGATATTTGACGCCAGAATAAAAAAAATTCACCAGATGGCCAAAGCACTATTTTTAAGGAGCACATTTGGCGCCTACTGAATAGAGCTTCCGCAAACAACACAACTACAAAGCAACGCAGATTGCGGAAGCCCCATTTTTAAGGCGCATGTTTGGCGCCTGCTGGATAGATTCCGCAAACAACACCGATTGTAGACACTCCGCAAAGGTGCACATTTAGCGCCTCCCGATAAGCGGATCCGTAAACTATTCAACTTCATAGTTATGCAGTTTACGGAAACCCCATTTTTAAGGCGCATATTTGGCGCCTGCCGAGAAGGGTACCCTCAAAGCATACAACTTCAAAACAACAAAGATTGGGGCGACCCCGTTTTCAATGTGTATATTTGGCGCCTGCCGAGAAGCGATTCCGTAAACTACACAACTTCATAGCTACACAGTTTGCGGAAACCCTTTTTATTGAAATTAGCATTTTTGACTAAAATATTAAAAGAATAATCGATATTAATACTACATTCGCACTGCGCAGGAATCCAACTGACTCTGATATCATTTATTGTCAAAAGCGGCCAGATCGTAGGACCAGACGATTTATAGGTAGGTATTTCAGAATACTCGTAAAACGGTCGATAGCCATTTTTAGGTAAGTAGGTACTATAAAGTGGATAATAATGAATACGTAAAAGTTATCAAGGTATTTACATATCCGAAAATACACTGTTATTTTTAGATTTATAAGGAAAGGGTTACCTTGAAATAATTATTTTTCGAGAAAGATGTTATATTTGCAAGTTTGATTTTTCGTAAAATAACGAAAATTTGACCATATTTAAGAGAAGGCACACCCCTGGACGACTACTCAAAAGTTTCAGACATTTTACTGATTAAAATACTCTTCAGTTCTACGATAACATATTCGGGATTATTTCAGATTACCCTGAAATACCAGCACGTTTCATGTTTAACTCAAAGATAGTATGATTATTTAATGGGAGTTGGATATCTGGAGAGGAATTCGGTAATTAATTGATAATTTCATTACAATAGAACATAGCTGCCTCCATACGCAAAATCAATAGAATGTATAGGAGACACTCGGATAAATTGGCGGAATTCCGGGTTCAGAGATGAACTGTCAAGGAGATTTGGTAGAACTAGAAGTGATATAGAATAGAGTATGGCGATGAAGTGAGAATGGAGCAAATATTAGGGGGTGAAATATATTCTGAAACGACTTCAAATTGTGAATAGTAGGTAGATGCTTATTGGAATGATCGTGACAAGGTTGAAATTGCTATTCAGCGTCAATCCCAAGTGTTTCGCTACGTGTTGTGACTTAGCAGGGTACCCGGGTTCATGGGCGTCTGCCCACCAGCTGCATGGCAGGCCGCTTCAAGAGAGAAAGTTTGAGGGAGTCCCTTTGACTTCTTCAGCCGTACTCTCTTGGAATATCGCCTTTCACCGTAGTGGGAGGGATGGATTCATACGTCCGTCACTCCTGGACACATTGAACCCCCAGATTTCTACCCACCCCCTCGTTCCCTTTTCCTTCCCAGAACTTCCTCTCCTTCCTTTCCTAAAAAGACTCTCCACACAGCATCCCCAAAGATAACATAGGCCCTGAGAATTATTTTCCTCGGGAATTCCTGTGTGGAGCAAAGGTAAAAAAAAATCGATTTCAATTTGGAAAGCTGATAAGTGTGGTGTGTTCAGGTCTTGGGGGCGGACTCGCCTGCCTACCAGAAGCACGTGGCGGGCCGGATCGGGAGAGACCGGTTAAGGTAGAACCTTTGACCTCTCCAGATGTTCTCGCTCGGCCCGTCGTCTTGCATCGCAGCAGGAGTGATGGATCCATACGACCGTCACTCCTAGATCCCCAGATCCTTACCTATCCTTCATACCTTTTTCCTTCCCAGAACTTCTCCTTCGTTTCCTTAAAAAGACTCCCCACACAGCATCCTCAAAGATGACACAGGCCGTGACGAAAATTATTTTCCTCAGAACACCTCCTTTAAAAGTCATTGAAAGCTATGAAAAAAATAATTTTAAATTACCCGATAACCCTAACGTAACCAATTTAACCTATTTTTTTATTATTTTTTTTACCACTCTAAATTACTTATCTGGGATGTTTCTGGGTTGGTTTCATCCCGAGTTTCAGTCCGGTCACCGTTATTCTATGCTTATGAAAAATTATAACAATTTGCTCGATCAGAATTTAGGCCCAGATGTGTCTAATGCCAAGAATTCGACGAATCAAAACTCAAGCATGCGTTACTTTATGAGAGTCAGAAGCCTCATTTTCATTGATTTTTTTTGTGCGAGTATCACACAAGAGTCCCATTCTCAACCGTTCGGAGACAGTGAGACAACGACAACCCCAAGGGGTGCGTTGTGAGGCCGGAATAGGGATGAGAGGGAGATGGGGAGAGAGGAAGGTGGGGGACTCCTATCTATCTAGGTACCTGGCTACTCAGAACTGACATCTAAGCCAGACACGATCCTGAACGGTGGTTTTTTTTACCAACTTCAACACCTCCTTTGAAAAGTCATTAAAAATTATGAAAAAAATATATTTAAAAAAATAGGTTAAGTTAGGTTAGGTCAGAGGTCGGCAAAGTGCGGCTCCGGAGCCGCATGCGGCTCTTTGGCCCTTTAAGTGCGGCTCTTTGAAATACAATTGCTGAATTTAAAAAACAAGGAAATATGGAGCTCTAAATTTGAAGGTCTTCGTGTTGATTTGGAAATATTGGTAAAGAACAAATGTTTGCTTTGAAAGACCTGGAGAAGGAAGACATGATCATCTTCCAACGCCTGGAATAGTATTCCTGACTCTTACGATCAGCTGAAAAATCTCGCGTTTGCTCTTCTTTCCCCTTTCGGTTCTTCATATTCACGCGAACTATCTTTTTCAAGCATGAATCTTATCAAGAGTAATTTGAGAAGTCATCTTATTGATGAGATCCAGGAATGGTACCTAAAATTAAGAATAACAACATACAAACCTGACTTACTCAAACTTTCCAAAGAGATTTAAGGACATTGTTCGCATTACGCGTTTGTCAGTCATTGTCATGATTTAAATTTATGGATTCCTTAATTACATATTATTTTTTATCAATAAATAAAAACGTAATTGAAATCAAGTTTTATTCAGCGTACCCGTAATTTAATGAAGTGCTAAAATTATAATAAATATGTGCTAAATCAATAAACAGATTTGGCTTTAATTTTTTTTTTTGAATCGTTGTAATGTACATATTTGGCTCTTTGGCTAATAAGTTTGCCGACCACTGGGTTAGGTTATAGGCTATTTTTCAAATTTGGTTTTTGACGTGATAACGTCTTATAAATCGATGAACGCCGGCTGCACTCACGAAAAAGCATGACTCATTGTAACGTCCCGCCTGAGCCGAGCGTGCAAGCGAGAGCGCGGAACAAGCGTTCGGCCTAAGCGTCCGGCTTGTGAAGCATCTATCTCTCTTCCACTCTATCGTTATTATATGACGTATCACGTAAAATTATCGTCCATAAACCGACTTTAACAGAGAACCAATTTTTTTCATAACTTTTCGAAGGGTTGTTGAAATTGCATGATTCTGAGTTGTCACGGAACCATGAACATGTTGCAAAGATACTTTATATTATTTTTAATTAATAAATTGCGAAATAACACAAATAAAATGTATTTACGCACTCCGGGTTTTGAAACCGCGACCTCCGGATTCATTACTCAACCAAAGAGGTCGTTGATGATGAACAAGAGCGATAAAAAAAAGTTTTCAAAGTTATAAAAAAGATCAATCACCATAAGGATAACGCTAGAACTGTCGATCAAATCTACAGTCGAAGAAATTACAGTAGAAACCGTTTATTATGACTCTGCCTGTATTGACCAACCGCTTAAATGAGGTAATTACACAGCGAAGTTTGGTTTTCATATAAAATTCTTTATAACAAAGTCGGATATAACGACTTCGCTTATGGTTAAATGTCGCTTATTATGACCCATTTTTAATACATTATAACCTAATTTCATGGAAAATTGTGTCGGTTATAGTGACCGACACGATTCCTAACACCTTCGGCAGATTTTTTTTTTGTAATTTATTTTTGGGGTGTTATGCCGTGTTGCGCTACCTCCTTTTTAGCCAACTTTTCAAAGAAGAAGATAGCGCAACACGGCATAACACCCCAAAAATAAATTACAAAAATACTTTTGGCCGTGAAAACCTAAAATCATACCTTCGACAGTGGGGTCACGTGACGCCCGACGACATTAATACGCTGTGTCTCGTCACGAGTCTTAATATGCTCTTTTCTCATGTCACGAGTCATATGCTGAGTTTCTCTCTATTAAAATAAATACATACATTTATTTACCTAACAAAAACAGGAGGTCGTTCACTTTCTACAAAATGCTTTGTACGACGTCCGCTTAGTATGACGTGTTTGTCATTTCCCTTCGATGTCATTATAAACGGATTCCACTGTAAATGGTATAAATAAAAATTACAGAAAAGTTTTGGTATCTTAAAAATCGTGTCAAATTAGAATGAAGACGAAAAATGGGGATCATATATATATATAAGAAAAAAATTATGACATAAAATTATAATGAAATGGGTAGAAGACTAGGCAATGGAATCACACCCATTTCATTTCTGAAGAATTCCGAGATGAACTTCCTCGGAAACACGAAGGATAAAGATGAAGGAATAGAAACGGAAGAATGCAAGATAAAGTAATATCGTTCCTTCCGTGGAATACGTGTAAAAAATCTGAGGCATCTTATTGAATTCTGTGAGATAAAAAAGCCAATATCTATGCATCGACTCGTGGAGAAAACCCTCGAACATTCAAATATGCACCCTTCTGTTTGCGAAAGAATTTATTGAAGATGGCTTCACGCGTGGGCGCCTGTCGATACGATTGTCGAAAATAAACAAGTTTATTTATTCAGAGAGTTCCATTATAAATAATTTGAAAGAATATTGATTCATACAAAATAAATGCGCGAAGATGTACGGAAAACGCAAACAGAAAAAAACACCCCTTGTTAAAATAACTTAAAAACTAGAGTAGTTTATTTTAAGATTCGGTAAATTAATGTTATTTTAGGAATTTACCCGAATATTTTAACAGTGCTTGTTGTAGCAATATTAATCATTTAGCATTTTCATTCATATACCGTTTGAAATGTAATTATATAAAATGTCGTCGGTTTGTTCCAACTGACAAACTACATAAATAGTTTAATAGATGCGAATGATAAAAAAAAAAAATTAAACATCATCACCGTCAATCAATCATCATTAAACAGTATTAATAGGCAAGATACTGTACGGTTGAAATTTAAGACACCGGCTAAAAATGCAACTCTGATGCCGCGCCTTACGCAAAGCCGTTTTCGTGCGTGAATTTTGAATACAAATGTACTTTTGTAGTATTTATAGGTTAGAGACTGTACGGTTGAGATTTAAGAATCTGGCTAAGAATGCAACTCTGATGCCGCGCCTTACGCAAAACCGTTTTCTTATGTGGAGTTTGTAAACAAATTACTTTTGTAATAGAACCGAATTAAAGCAATGCCAAAAGATGGCGCCACTTACGGAACAGTTTGCGTGATTAGCATCGCCTGGCAGGCGTAAGTACTACGGATTTTTAATTTTGTGTATCTCTCCGTATATGGAGAGATTGACGATAATATGATTATTATTATAACTGGCAGTTGTGAATAATAGTACCAGGCGGCTATATATTTATTACATATGAAGTCATTGCCTGTCGCGGTTACTTTGTCCCAGTGATTAGCTCTCACTGGATCACAGTGGATCTGAGGAACCGGCTATTTTTGCAACCAGTTCCTATCGGATTTATAAAATGGTCACCAACACTCAAACTGGGCGAGGCCGAATCAAAAGCGCCCGTTGGGGTTATCAACAAAAACCTTCGGAGCGGGTTTTAAACTGCTGTTATTGTTATAATATCAAAATGTTTTACATTTACGCGAAGTACGTTTATCCAGGGTAGATAATATGCGGTGGAGACATGGAGCTGTAAATAGATTCTTACCTCTTACGTCAAAGGAGAAAATAATGTTAAGAGGCATGGTGCGGTAAATAGGTTCTACGTCAAAGGAAAATATAATGGTACAACAATAATCCTTAATTAACACTTTATATACAATATACAAACAATCTAGAAATTGCAAAAAAAATAGCTAATTGTCTCGATATAATTTTTCATTTACAGTGGGATAAAAATACATTTTGAATGTTTTTATTAAGGCGACACGCGATGTAAAATGCGGAATCAGGCCGCTATCAATAACACCCCTTATGTAGATGGCGATAAGGATGAAATTCCCTGTAAGGTACGTCTTTTTTGGTTTATTCAAGAAAAAAGCATCGCCGAAAAGCGTATATTATTTTATTTTGCGAAGATGAGGCACAAATATTTAAATGTTTTACGGTCATTTTCTAAACAATTTCCACATTATACAATAAAACCATAACCGAAAATGGGTTCGTAAGTAGGAGATTTTGAAATTTAAAGCAGTTTTTATAGGTCTATTTTTGTGGGATTAAAAAATACTAAACAAAAAATACTGAATTATTTCAAAGGTAAAAGTATTTAATTAAAGTTTCTAAATATTTCTAAGCGATCTAATTTTTAAACCAAAATCACACGATTTTGCATTACTTAGTAGTGCTTCACTTTAAGTGGGAAAGGAATGAAGTATGGAAATGAAATTGGAAGATGGGATGAAATCTGGACTGGTATAAACAGATATTTTTAAACACAGGTAATAATTGCACATAAGTGCAACCCATCTTTTTTTTAAATTACAATGAAAATAATTATATTAATCAGCTTATCACGGCCATCTTCAGACTAAGCTTCAGTTGGATAAAATATTTTAGTTGTTTCAATAAGTCATTGACTGTAATGGAATTCCACTTCGAATAGGCCTTGCGTGAATTTTATAATGACTTGGAAAAAATCGTGTGGATAGATTTTTCTACTAAGATTACGAAAATGTTATTAAAATTTTTAAAAATTTATATTTTTGATTAAATAAATCCGTTTTTTGGGCTCGTGACGTCACTACATGAAAATGTTCCGTCTCCGATAATATTCAATTAATTTTGTAAAATTCTACACTGATTTTTTTTATATATATTGCAACACTTTGATTTCCGGCTTTACGAATCGAAATCAATATTATGGAAACCGAAGCATCGCCTGCACAATTGTAGGCAACTGATAAGATACAGCGCCGAATCAGCTGTTCGATGTCCGCCCTTTTGGAGTTCGAAGTTGGAAGGTTGGTTTTGGTGTTGAACTAGCATAAAATTCACTTGCTTTATTGCCTGCGAACTTTGTTACAGGTATTTTATAAATTATGTCCCGTCTTTCCGGTTTATAAAAAATTAAAAAAACCATTTTTCGGATTGAAATTTTCAAAAAATTGCCAGGGTTTCAAAAATACAATAAAAAATAAATAAAAAATACGGAATGTCTTAGAATATTTGCCTAAGCCGGAAATTTTTTTTTAAATGTGATGCAAGTGGCCTACCGTCAATACAGTAGTAAAAATAAGTTTATTTAAAAATTAAGAAAATATTTTATTGTAAAATTATGAAACTTGGAATGTTAAAAGTGGCAGTTTTTTTTCTAAAATCATCAAAAAGGTAAAATAAGATAAGGTACATTTAGTTACTTAACATTACAAAAAGAATAGTAGACACGTGACTTTTCGTGAGCTGGAGTGCTAAGATTGAAAAATATGACATTATTGATGTTGTTGTAGCTGAAAATACTTTTTTTTCAAAATTTCAATTTTTCGTACGAAAAATTTTGAGCCTGAGGTGGCCCCCAAAATAAAAAAAAATCGTCATACAAAAAAATGAAATTTAGAAAAAATAAACAAAATTCGTTTTCAGGTACGACAACATCAATAATGTCGTTTTCCAATCTTAGCACTCTGGCTTACTGAAAAGTCACGGACCGCCACTGGTACATTCAGAACTATGTAATTATTTTTGCTTTGATGCAGGACGGAGAGGTTTTGAATACGTTGAAAAGGTCTGCATGGGTATTGGCAGTTCGGTGAAAACGCGCTAGTGGTGAAGTATTACGAATAGTTTGTGTTATGGTTATAACGTTGGAAAATATGGCGGAGACGAGTTGATTTAACAGGGAAACGGAAATTTACAGAACTTAACATTTGAGGGCAGTCTATGAAGTTATTTAGTATTTAAAAAAGTATAAGAGTACCATTACTCGTTTTTCAAGCAGAAAGTTTTAGATTTCACGAGATGAGACGTTTACATTTTTTTAAATTCAAAATAGTGGAAGAATAGGCATGAATATTTCGATACGACATTAATGTTAACTTTGGTTGAAAAAGTTTATTTAATTTTTGATTTTTTTTTTTTTTTAATTTATTTATTTATTTTATTTGTTTATTTGTTTATTTATTTAAGGAACATAAACAGTCTTAGTAATATAATATACATAAGAGAATAATAAAAAACAGACCAATTATTAATGTTCACAGATAGGTATTTATAAAGACTAACTGAATGTAAACTAAAATATTTAAGAAAGATGAAAAAAAAAAAAAAACAGAACTAAGCAGCAATTTAAAAAAATAATAATAATACAAATCCAATTTCAACAATAAACCAATACACAACAATAAAATAAGTATGATTATAACTGTAATAGACTGCAAATTAGGTATTTGGGTTGGGAAGGGTAGGAGGAGGAGAGGGTTAAAGGAAAGTTAAGGGAAAGTTGCCACGCAAGTAATATAAAAATATTAGATACAATTAATTTAATAATCATGAATATGTGTTATTCGCACCTAGAATGTTATACAATGAATTTTTGTAACGACAGTAACTAGCAGTGAATATGTCAGCACGTGTGTCTATATTTGCAAATTTATTGTTATAGAAGTTACATGTCCTTTGCATAAATTCATTTTGATTGGAATTGGTGTTGCATCTGTCAATATAGAAAAGGGTATTTTGTCTACTATATCGAATCGGCGCGTGGAAATTTATTTTGTTTAGCAACTCCGGGCAGTCAACTTTAGAGTTAATAATATATTATAATAAAAACAAATATAAAACTTTTTTCCACTTTAAGTTTAATGACCGTAACCGGTTTCAGCTCGCTAGAGCCATCTTCAGACTGGTACAAAATATTCTTAATCTACGGTTTATATACATAACATTTGAGGGAGGGGAAGCGGGGTGGTCTTAAGGGTTTTAATCAATTATACTAATTACATTTGTTACTAAGTAGTTTGAGACTGTTGAATTTCTAAATATTTTGGTTATTCCAGTGGGCTAATTACCTTGGGTTTGTAGCTCACTTCAATATTGTTTAGGAAAAACCTTACAAGTGGTATGAATTATTAAAGACCTAATTTTATTGTCAAATCGTTATTACATTTATGATGCATGGGATTTTTTTAATAGCATTTTGAAGGGATACATGTTTACATTGGAGTAGGAATGGTCATTTTACTAGCTAAATACATATTTTAATTTCGAAATTATTATGAAAATTACAATGGATACAAAAGTGGAGACTTAGCAAATGACTCTAATTGTTTATTCATTACAAATTTATGGTCTATTTTTTTAGTTAAGCGGGAAATTTCTAAAGTTTCTAGTCTATCTAGCTTATGGCCTTTATTACAAGTGTGGAGGACTTTAATATCTCTGTCTTTATCAAACGAGTGATTGTTTTCTAGTAAATGTAATGCTACATTTGATAATTCGCCTTTGTCATTTACCCAGTTTGTAAAGTGTTCTTTGATTCTGGTTTTGAATGACCTTCCAGTTTGGCCTATGTAATATGACGGGCAGTTGGCGCAGTTCACTTGGTAAACGCCCGAGTTTTCAAGTTTTTCTCTCTGATAACTTTAGAGTTAATGATTTTGTACAGGAGCATCTGATCAGCGACAAGCCTCCTGTTGAGTAGTTTCGTGATTCGAAAATGTTTCTCGATTTCGTCGTAAGAGTTGTATATGTTGAATGATTTAAAATTGAGGAATTTGAGAAATCGCTCCTGAACTCTTTCTAACCTGTTAACATAAACAATATAGCGCGGGTTCCAAACTTGTGAACAGTATTCTAGGTGAGGACGAACATGTGAATTGTAGAGAGTCAGAAAAGTCTTAGTGTTTTTGAAAAATTTGCATGTTCTCAGTACAAAACCTAGACTTTTTGTTGCTTTGGTGACAATGTTATCAAAGTGTTTTTCAAATGTAAGTTTAGAGTCCAAAATAACACCGAGGTCACGTATATAATCTTTATTTGTTAACTGCGATCCAGAAATGGTGTAATCATGCAGTATTTTCACATGGTTACGTGTGAATGTAACTTTGCAACATTTAGAAATATTAATAAAAAGTTTATTTCTTCGACAGTAATCCGTCAGTCGGTCAAGATCTGCTTGTAAACGCACAGAACAGTCCGGGGAGCTTATAGGAAGGTATATCTTCATGTCGTCAGCAAAAAGTAAAATATGAGAGTTGTGAAAACATGTCGTAATATCATTTATATAGATAGAGAAAAGCAAAGGACCCAAAATGGACCCCTGAGGCACACCGGAAGTGATGATTTTCCAGATGGAAGAAAATCCACCCACTGTCACAGCCTGGGACCTGTTTGTCACGTATGAAGATAACCAACGAAGGAGATCTCCATGAATACCATGATTAGCAAGTTTTCTAAGGAGGACGCTGTGATTGATCTTGTCAAAGGCTTTGCTATAGTCGGTGTAGATTGTATCAACTTGCACACGTTTATCCATGGAGGCAGACAAAAAATTTGTAAATATTATAAGATTTGTAGCAACAGAGCGACCTGCAAAGAATCCATGTTGAAATTCATTGATCGAATTCTTTAGCACAGGGAATAACTGGTCATAGACTATGTTTTCGAACACCTTTGAAAAAATGCAGAGTTTGGAAATGGGTCTATAATTATCTGCTTCACACTTAGTTCCCGATTTATGAATTGGTGTGATGTATGCTCTTTTCCATGTATCAGGAAATGTACCAGTCTTGAGCGATATATTATACAGTATTGATAGAGGAAGTGACAAATGATTTGCGCACTCGGTAATGAACAGTGGTGGGATACCATCTGGCCCAGCTCCCTTGCTGGAATCGAGCCGATTTAAATATTTAGATACAAGGTCAGCGTCGATAAAAATTGATCCCATTGCACAAACCTGCTTAGCTACAAAGTCATTGCAGGAAGTCCCCAGAGGGTCAGGCGGTTCGTAGACAGAATGAAAATAATCAGCAAATAAATTACAGACTGCCTGGCCACCCTCGGCTTTTAAATCCTTAAGATTTAATACGCTGGGAATAGATGCTGATAGTTTTTTTGATTTAACATATGACCAGAATGCCTTGGGATCTCTGGCGATATTCTCTTCAGCGTTATTAATAAAGTCTTCGTGACACTTCTTTGCCATTTTTTTCTGTCTGGTGCGCAGCCTTGAAAAAGTAATGTAATCAGAAGGGTTCTTATAAGTAGTATATAGTCTGTGAAATTTCTGCTTTTCACGAATAAGTTTTATTAATGATGAGCTATACCACGGGGGGTATGAATGTTTACCAGTACGCCTCGATGGAACCATGTCCGAGATCAAGTTATTAATAATATTGTAAAAATGCGATACTGCAGGATTGACGGAATCGGTTAAGTTAAGTAGGCTCCAATCTACTTGTGCCAGGCTGTCTCTTATGTCATCATAATTAGCCTTGTGGAATAAGGGCCGTTTTATTGAGTTTTCCTTTATGACCGGGGGTTCAACGAACTCAGCAGTGATAATGATGGATTTATGGTGAGTATCCTCAGGAACCAACGGATCAATCGCGGGAACAACGCTTACCGAGAAATTACAGAGAACGAGATCAAGAATTTTTCCTAACGTATTTTGAACACCATTATATTGGTAGAGGTTACAGTAATTAATATTGTCAATAAATGTTGAGCTTATTGTAGAAGCGTAGTTACTAGGAATCAGGTTAACCTCACCCGCAGGAAGAGTCCAGGTAATATCGGGTAGGTTAAAGTCTCCCATGATAAGAAACTTGTCGTCAGGTTGATTTAAGAGTTTTATACCTAGATCATTCGAAAAGGCGGTGATTTGAGCGTTAAAGTTGAAGCTTTTGGACAGATAGATACAACAAAGATGAACGCTAGTAAATCCAGTTGCACGTGGGATGCGAAGAGTCACCCAAATGTCTTCGTCCGTAGAACACCATGAGTAATTACAAATTGCATGGAGTTCCTTTTTGACAGCCAAGAGCACCCCACCACCCATAGTTATACCTTCGATACTTCTGTCGCGTCGGAATACATTGTATCTTGAGTCAAAAAGCTCGCCGTCTAAAATAAAATCTGTAAGCCATGTCTCTGTTATGCCAATCACGTCATAATCACCGCTCGTTACACTACGAAGAAATGTGTCAGTTTTTGTTCTCAGTCCACGTACGTTCTGATAAAAAACACTTAAAGGAAGGGACTCTTTTTCAGTTCAGTGTCAATAAAAAAAATATGCAGAGAATGCGTGAGAATAATATAAGGGGTGTAATATCTGCAAAATATATATATATTATATAAAATAATATATAAAATATAATACATAAAATATTATAATATAAATAATAATATAATAATATAATATATAAAATATAATATATATATAAATATATAAAATATAATAATATATTAGATACAATATATTTATTATATCTATAATATCCATAATATATATACAAAATATCTATATAAATATGTATATATATCTGTATTATCTGCAAAAATAAAATAATAGTAATTATCATAATTGTGCGATTGAAAAAAATCCTCCACCAACACAATATTATTAGACCCTTCGCACATCAATATTACAGAACTCCAAATAAAATTATCGAGTGACATTTGAAATGTGACAAGTACATAATAATAGTTGAGTACAGAAGGTAAAAATATCTTGCAGTTGACAGGAGTTTGAGAAAAGGTTAATATAATTAGGTAATGTTGTGCGAGTATAAAAAATATAATAGAAATGCAATGGCAATATGAGATGCAGGAGAGGCGGGCGTGTGGAGGGAGAGGGAGGAATATAGAATAATAATCAAATGAACGGTATTTTTTTAAGAAATTTTCTGAAGGTCGTCTTCCCTCCTGACTAAAAAAGCCGGTGAATTTTCATTTTTTCTCACCAAGATCTTGCAGTCCTTTACCCATACAAATTTAAAACCTGCTTCGCGTGCCTTGCTTTTAACTTTTGTCAGCAGAATCTTATTGCTAATTGTTAAATGGTTATTGACGTAGATTGTAGCTTCTGGTCCAGAGTATTTTAGGTCGGTGCTGGTAATCTTCCTGGCCTTTTTGGATAGTGCAAGAAATTCCTCTTTTCGTCGTCTACTTCCAAATCGGATTATTATTGGCTTAACCTGGTTGGACTTGGTAGCCACTCGCGTCACTATGTCCACATCTTCTGGCTGTAGTGCGAAACCGATCTGCTCGCCTATTTTTTGGGCTATGCAGAGTAAGTTTTCTCCCTTCGTCGATGGCACGTTCTTGATTTCGAGGTTTTTCATACGGGAGAGCTGATCCCGCTCGTCCAGTTCATACCTGAAGATGTCCATGCTCTTCTTAATAGATGCCACCTCCGAAACTAACTGGTCGACAGTCTCCAGTCTCTTCTCAACTGCCTCTACCCTCTTTTCCGTATCGGACATGGCAGCTAGCGCGAACTCGAGGCTCTTCTTTATATCAGATATCTCACCCCACATTGGTTTAATGCGAGTGAGCTCTACATCGATTTTGTTTAGCTTCTCCATAATTTCAGCCAGAGAACTAGCCGGTACCATCTGCGACGACGCTGCTGAAGTTGCAGCCGGAGACCCACTGCGTGCTGTATTTCGCGTGCACGGCTTCATATTCTTGTTTAAATTTAATATAAGTAGTCAATTTTTAAATATATGTAATTAAATTGGTTCACTTGTTTTGACCGGTTAGTCCAAATTGTGTTTCTTATAAACAATATTGTATTAAGGAGATTGTGTATTAATTTTTATTTTTTTCAAATTATTTAATGATTTTTATTTGTATGTTTATGAACTGTAGTGACATCTGTTGTCAAAGTCTTATTTTGCGATAACAGTATGATAGACGACTGTTAAAAGTTAATGTTAATCGCCAGATGGGGTATATTAATTTATTTGTAAATTATTTTATTTATTTATTTTTAAATTGTTAATCAAACAGTCAGTATTTTTAAAACAATGATTTGATCACTCAAATGATTTGAAAGTCACTTGTTTTATCACTTTAAACTCAAAGATAAGATTTGTGCACTTTTGTAAACTTTGTAATTAGAACTCTAAGAGACACACTTTCAGCCTGTTAATTCTCAAGAGAAATGGCAAAAGATGGAGGATCTTTGTCCCTCTATAAATAATAACTTGTATTGAGAGGTAATAGTTGATACACTTTATTTTTTCATTAATTATGCGGGCGCAAACAAAAACAAACAGCTGTCACTTTGTAGTATTGTTGTGTTGTAGTATTGTTGTAGTTACTACGTTGTGTTGTAGTATTGTTGTGTTGTGTTGTGTTTATAAATCAACAATCCAGTCCCGCTAAGCCAATTGCAATTGGCTTGACAGCAGGTGCTTATAATTACTTACAAATATATTTAAAGTTATAATTTACATCTTTTATCTACAGTTTAAACATTTTTTCATAAATGATTGTATATTGATGAGCCAATGATTATTTCTAACCGTACATGTCCAGGAAGAAAGACGTTGTGTAATGCATATTAACAACACCAGAACGATTTAATTATGAAATTGTGTGATACACATTAACATACAGAACTATGTAAGTATGTCCAAAGTAATGTGTAACATATTTTGAATCGTTGGAGCAAGTGGTAAGTTTGTGTACTTAGGAAGTACTAGCATGTTTGTGAGAGACGGAAAGGCTGATAAGGACACTAACAGAACGTATGTGTTGCGGTGTGGCATGAAATTGTCAGAGGAAATATGAAAGTAGGCTGAATGCAGAGCAGAAATGAGAGTGTATGTGTGTTCAACCAAGTATAAACGAATAACGAACGGGAGGGTAATAATGCTCAATGAATAAAAATAATAAACTAATGTTTAGGAAGTTTTAATATACAGAGCTGATGAACTGAAAAACAACAGTATCTGACACATGAGAAAGGTTCGCTTTTACGTCTCATCTCGGGTACAACAGTTCAACTATGGGATGACTTACCGACTACTGTATTATTAGAGTAAAGCAGATAATCAATTAAACATGCGAGCGCAATATAAAAGTATCAGTAGTTACTACCCGACTCAACTTAGAAATTTTCATTTTACGCCTTGTCTTGTTTGACAATAAAAAGGATATGAAAAAATTAATAATTTATTATGGAAATGGTCTTACCAGTTGAAAAGAGTAACATTAACTTATAAATTATAGAGATAAAAGTTTTGCTATTTCCACAATTCACCGTAAAAAAGTTTGTTCGTTTTGAATTATTTTATATTTTTTAATTAACTCCACGTAGGAAACTAGTTAGTAAATAACTCCTAACGAAAATAATTTCTAATTAAATGAAGACACTTTGAGCGAAACTCAATCGAAAATCTGGAAACAGAAAAATCAGAAAAAGATATTTCTACCTCTGGGACTCGAACCCAGGACCTCTCTACTTTCCGGGCGAGCGCTCTTGACCACTGAGCTAAGGTTTCGATATCCAATTCGGTCACTTTTAACTGTACCATACTTCGACTAAGAACCACCCATATTATCTTCATTTTCTTAACGCATATTTTTATTGGCTGCCATCTGTATGTATGATTGCAAGATTCAAACCTGAACTAAATGCAATCTAGGTGGTGTCTGGATAAATTTTTATCCATTTTATTTAATGTGCGACATCTATTGACTTTTCTGCAAGTCTAGGATGAATATTATTATTTTTTTTAAATAATGAAAAATAGAAAAATAATGAAATAATGAAAATAATTTACATCAGAGCCTATGCCATCTTTGGGGATAGTCTTTTTGTTGAAAGAAAGGAGCGAACCTGGGTCCTACTATGTTGTAGGAGGGAGGAAATACAGAGGCCGGCAAATCGTTCCACGGCCGAGCTGTTGAACTCAAGAACGAATCATAGACACCCGTTCTCCGGTGCCAAATGTCAAGGTTATGCGCGCGTTTGCCGTGTACCCCGACTATGCACCGGTGCCGAAGGAATCAATGACGATAGTTCCTCGGAACATCTTCCATTGAAATATCGGTAGAACCAGGACAGCATTACCACCGGACGCCAGTGCTCTAGAGATCGCAATCCGTGGAGAACATATCAAACGGATTCTATTTCTTCATTCGTTGCTTCAGGCATTAAGCGGCAGATTTTCTGGTTTATAGAATTACGTTAAAAAAAATGGTCTCTTTTACTACAATCATCCCTTTGCAATGTTATTTTACAACTACCCCTTCCTACAGTAAAATAGCATTCCTAAAGATAAAAAGACCCTTCAGAAAATATTTTCCCTCAAGGTCTCCAGTGTGAAGCATTTTTGCATAATTATCAAAGGGTGTCCGGAGTACAGGTACGTGGAGCGTAAGTTCATGTATAAAGAAGTCGGGGCGTCCGTCCCTGTGAGATATAAGTCAGGAGTCTTGGTACACAGCGTGCAAGTTCGTGTACAGAGAAGTCGGGGGCGCCCCTTGAGGACATGGGTGTCAAGAGTATAGGTACGTGGCGTGCAAGTTCATGCAGGAGTTCGGAGGCGTCCCCGCAAGACATAGGTGTCAGGAGTATAGCTATATGGCGCAATTTCATGTGGAGAGAAGTCTGGGGCGTCCTTGGAAGAATAAGTGGGTGTCAGAAGTATAGGTTCATGGCACGCAAATTCATGTTCACAGAAGTCGGAAGCGTCCCTGGAAGACATAGATGTCAGGAGTATATTGTAACAGTTTAACTTGTTACCCCGTTTATTTGTATGTTAACTATACAAAAAACCTTACTCTATGAGCGTGTTGGTTGCTTACTTCGGACGGGATAGTGGCGACATCTGGAGGAAGACGGAAGGGCATTCACTCTACGGATTTACTGGTGAAGGAAGGAGGGTCTGGTCTCCGACTGGCATGCGGACATCGTGGATTGGCGTTAGTTTCCTTTACACTGGTTTTAAATAGGAGTTTATGTTTTTTAAAGGTCATGTCTTTGAGACTGACCTAGGCGCCCAACATACTGTTTGAAGGTTAGTTTTTGTTGAGATTATTATGTTCACATATCGCTGATTCCTATTACTTTTAAAGTGACTTGCATATTTTCATTATCCCAGGAGATTCCTCTTCAAGGAACCCTGGACCATGTCCTGAGTTTCGATGTTAATAACATTAATCCTTAAATAGATGATAGCCTCATGCTCTACAAACTGTTAATGTTTACAATAAATGTTAAAAGTTGAACTACCGTTTCATTCACATGTCCCTTATATTTTTACTGCGCACATGGATGTAGCTGGGAAGTAGAATGAGTATTAATTTGCTAAAAGAATAAGAAAAACAGTTACAATATAGGGTAGTATGATGTACATGGCGCGCAAGTTCATGTTCAGAGAAGTCGGGGGCGTTCCTGGAAGACACAGGTGTCACGAGTATAGGTACATGGCGCGCAAGTTCAGATACAGTTCGGGGGCGCCCAGGGGGCGTCCCTGGAAGACATAGGTGTTAGGAGTATAAGTACACGGTTCGCAAGTTCATGTACTTATAGATAAGTCAAGGGGCGTCCTTGGAAGACATAGGTGTCAGGAGTATGGTACATGACGCGCAAGTTTATGTACAGAGAAGTCGAAAGCATCCTGGAAAATATAGGTGTCAGGAGAAAAGGTATATGGAATTCAGGGAGCGTCCTTGGAAGACATAGGTGTCAGGAGTACAGGTACACAGTGCGCAAATTCAAGTACAGAAAAGTCAGGGGCGTCCCTGGAAGACATAGCAGTTGAAATACGTAGGATCATGTCATGAGAAGATGAATGAATTTGGATAAACCGAATGTGTGAAATTAAAGACGGGGTGGTATTATATCCTCTCGGGTAAATAGCTTAAAGGCTCAGTTAGTTAAGTGAGTTATAAATTAAACATCACAAATTAACCGTAAAACTAAACTCTCTAATTGTACGTCGTTTATGTTCGGGGTTCCTAGGCGAGCACCAGTTTACGTACAATTGTACAAAGCAAGTTACAATCGTTGAGATAACACAATATTATGCAACTGCATATCGTGCATGTATGCAATGTGTGCAGTTTAGTGTACGGAGCATCCGTCGCTTCGCACGGCGCGCGGCGCAGCGAGAAGGCAGAATATTAGTTTCGTAGTTTGCTTCATTTAAAAGCTATAACCATTTCATACAGTGAATATCAACGAAAACACGAGTCTAATAATATTACATTCTATGCTTACATTCCATGTACGACGAAGAGCGTACTTCAATGTAGCCCGTAGTCCTGAATATTTCAGTGTAAGGAAAAGGATTTCCCTAAATTCGAGCAACGCTGAATTATTGCATTGCTTCAACATTCCTATCAAATTCTCATCAGTCATGAATATTTTGCGAGTAACAAAATAATACAGAATTATGAAATAAACTTATCAAAACTCATGGCAATACCTACCAAGAAATTTGCGGAAATCTAATTCCTAGAAATGAAATTATTTGTAAAATCCTATTGAGTTACACAATTTTACATCAAGCGTAATTATATAATATCGGAAAAAAAAACAATTCCTTTGTTTTATATGGATATTTCACCAAAAATCAAAAAAGGTAATTTCCGAGCGGTTTTTCGAAATACGGCTGGCATTTGAGAGGCATCCGTGGATTGCTCAAGTTTTATTCTGCGTATTTTTTTATTATAATCTACATACATACTGCTCAATCACAAATTAAACTTTTATGTTGTTTGCATCTTATTGTATTTTCTGAATATTGTAAGAAGCTTTTCTTGTTTGAAAATGTTATAAAGTATACATACCTATAGGTACATATTTCATACTCCCTTGATTAATATCTTACATATATTTTTAATGTCCGTGTTTACAATAATAATTGGATAATTTGAATAATGTTAAAAAAATCACCCCAAGGGCGCTGGGCGCTATTTATACAAATGCTATTGTATGCGCCCTTGGGGTGATTTTTCAACAAAAAAATTATCCAATTATTATATAATATATATACTCATATAATCGTATATACATATATTAAATCAATATATGCTTGCTTGGGGTTATTTGAGTTATGAGTTGTCTATGTATTGCTATATCAAGCATAGGAAACGTTCGAAACTTCTTTAAACCCATGGGAAATTTTCTGGATTATTACAACCACATGACAGTACATCTGAAAAGTTTTTAAATCATTACAAAAATTCTTGCGAAACTGTCAAAAATGTCAAATTTGAGAATGATATTTTGCAAAACAATGATTATTAAATCAAAATTCAATTTTCGAAACTCTTTAATGAATGAATGAATTTATTTGAAGTACTCGCCTAATACTTTGAATCGAATGTTATCTTTGGGGATGCTGCGTGGAGGGTGTTTTTAAGGAAAAGATACCTATGTTAGGTATCAAATTTGATTGATTTTTCTTACTTATAATAGAAAAATGAACATCTCACTAACATTATAAAGTTTGTATGGATGTATGTGCGTTTGTTACTCTTTCACGCAAAAGTACTGAATGGATTTTAATGAAACTTTACAATAATACAGCTCATACATCAGAATAACAATAAACTTAGGCAGAAAGGAAAGGCAGGAGGAAGGGGAACGGGGGAGGTGGGATTCGCGGAGAGGGAAGAGACGAGAGGGAAGGCGGAGAAGGTGGAAGGGAACGGGGACGCACGGGAAAGGACATGCAGGGAGAATCAATTTATTTATTTGAATGGCATTGCAACGCATGCCGAGGACCAGCTAGTTAGTAATGTATGAAAAGCGAAAATTTTAATAAAAAAATTGTAATAGGTGGCACGCGAGCTGTTTGTAAATTGAATATATGGAACGCGGGAGGGGGGTTGGCATGACGGGGAGCGGGAGAGGGGGTAGGGGAGGCGGGGAAGGTGGAAGGGGAACGCGGGTGGGTAAGGGGACACGGGAGGGGAACGGGGACGCACGGAAAAGGACATGCAGGGAGAACAATTTATTTCTTTAAATACGGCATTGCAACGCATGCCGGGAACCAGCTAGTCTATAATAAATTGCGTACCTCGCAAGAAATAGCTATTTCACGTAAAATAAACATGGCTCTACGTAAAGTTATTATTACTATTAGTATATACCAGGGGTCGGAATTTGCGGCTCGCGAGCCGCATGCGGCTCTTTGCATAGGCGCCTGCGGCTCTTCGGCTCTTCAGACGTCAATTGCAATTTCACCTTAAGAGATGGAGCCGCCGAACGATTATTTTTTACATTCCCACAAAATTGGTTTTAATTTAATAAGTAATCTATGCGCGAGTCTGTTTATAGAAACATTTAAACGGGCAGAAGTGTGATATTACAATAAGAATGGAATGTAGATAACACAAAGCGAACCGTTATAATAAGGCTCTCTGATATATTTGTTATCCTGTTTCTTTCACAAATTGGCTCTTCTCACTTGACAAACCGCCGAACCCTGGTATATACCATATCTAGTTATTTGCATTAAAAGTTTTTATTTTTTTATATCCCTGTAAAAAGAAAATTACTTTTTCACTCATTTACATAGAAATAACTAAACAAATTGAACTAAACTAAAAATTACAGTACAGCTCTATTATATTTCATTATTTTGTTTTTCAAGAATAAAAATTGATAATTTTTTTAAAGTTTACCCAGCTTTATTTACTTCGTTTCTAATGTCGTTTGGGAGGCAATTATATAAGTTGCCTCCCTCGTAACCAACGGATTGTTTACCATAGTTAGTGTGGATGCTGTTTAAATTTATGTATGTTATCGTGTTGTCGTGTAAAGTGTTTGTGTACCTGGGATGTTTTAATGAATTTTGTGTTTGTATGTATGAGTTTATTGTTTATGTTGTATACAAGGAGACTTGTATTGTATTCATATAGTTTTCTTTTAAATTTTTAAGGGTACACGAGGAGGAATTATTTTACGGGTGGAGCTCAAGATCATGTATCCTGTTTTTTTTACATTCATTATTAAAAAATTTGATTGGAGCCAACTGTTGATTTTTTTCTAGGCCGCTTTGTGCTTTTGCTAGTAAGATGTTTAAATCTTTACCCCAGTAGAAAATTGCAGTATCATCTGCATATAAAAAGAATTTACCATTTAAAATTATTTGCGAAATATCGTTGATGTAAATTTGGAACAGTAGTGGACCTAGTATGGATCCCTGGGGAACTCCATAGTTTATTGGACATAGTTGCTATTTCGATTGTCAATGCTAACAAATTGCTTTCTATTGCTAAGATATGATTAGAACAGATTAAGAGCAGGACCAACTACACCGATTTTTTCGAGTTTCTTGAGAAGTATGTCATGGCTAACTATATCAAAGGCTTTTTGAAGGTCAATTAATTAATTATTTTATATATATATATATAATTTATAATTTAATATATAAAATATAATTTCCACCATCAATGCCATTCTTAAGTTTACTTATTAAGTCATTTATTTCTTCTAGTATGTTCGATTTTTTCCTGAAGCCATATTGTTTTTAATATGAAAATGATTTTTTTAACATAAAATTGTTTAATTTTTTAATAATTATTTTAAAATATTAATCTAGTACACCCCATCGCACTTTACAATGTGTAGCGCAGCATACAAAAAGGCTTCTCACGGCAGGCTGCGAGCTGCACTACAAGCTGCAAGCCCCGAGCTCGAAGCTCTGAATTCTGAATTCCTCGCGTCATGGTGCTCCAAGCGTCACAGTACCGGGGCGCGCGCCTGGCGCCTGGTGGCAGTTTGTCTCGTTTTAAAGTCCTAACCGTTTCCTATCGGCAGCGGAGTGAGGACAATGGACCGTGACGGAAAAAGCGCAGCACTCCGCAATGGAAACAAACATTTTCCCTTCCCCATTCATCCACTACTAAGCTATACCAGGGGGGACTTCTGCAGTTCGTCGTCAGGATTTATACATTTGGAATGAAATTTATCACAATTCGCTTGCGAGTTGTTTTTAAAAGTCACTGATGGATAATAAATTGGATTTAGTATTCACTATAATGGCCCTATCCTGTTCCAATATATAATTTGTAAGGCATAAAAGTGCTTTCGATAATTTTAGATGGAAAAAATGGCGTTGTTTTTTTTATAGATATCGATAGCGGACATTTTAAATGCTGTAAAGGACAATAATCCAAAAATTAGTTACACGTATAATTTTTCTACCTTTTTTCGCTTTCGATCTGCGTCGTCGAAATATTTTTTAGGAAAATAAGTGTGTTCTTTACGACTAGCATTTTAGAGAATTTTTTTTTCTAAAAAATTAAATACAAAATTCTGTTATTGAAGAAGTTTACAAAAGTGTAAAATTTATAATTATAAGTCTATGATAAACGGGAGATATGATTTTGAAAAAAACTTTCTTTTAGCTCTCCTGAACAATTAACATTTTGTCCTTTACAGCATTTCTAATTTCCGTTATCGACATGCAGAAATTCTTATTATTGACCTGGAAAAATCGACAGTATTATCATAAGTGCGGTTTACATCGTATTTAAAATGTGTCATTTTTTAACAAATAATACTACCCATCATCGTCGTTTTTTAAACATCAAAATCAACGTTGTATCGAAACAATAAAGTTGACAGTCGAGAAACAATAAAGTTGACAGTTGCGGAAACGCAGTATATTTAAAGGGTTATATACAATTAAAATTTTCAAGAAATTGATTTTTTTTATTTCATTTTCGTAATGTACATATATTTAAGTACACACACAGAAAATTTTAAGTCGATCCGGCGATTATTTTCGAAGTTTTACGCATATTTGTAAAGACGTGTCAGAGCATTTGAAAGTATGAGGTAAACTTTAGACGCGTTTTTTCTCAAAACTGTGTTTTTAAAGTCGGTGACCAAGATTATCGGAAACGGCTGAACCGATCAGTCTCAAATTTTAACACAAGCTTCTTAAGTATATTTTTAGTTATTAATCGAAGGTCAGTCCTCACCGGTAAATATCTTTTTTTTATAAACAGTTTAAGGCCAAAATTTTGGTCAAAAATAAATTCTTTTTTCGAGAAGCCGCCATTTAAAAAAAAGTGTTTTGCTTCGCCCTTCGATTAATTAGAAGATTATACATTACTTTAACGAAATCCGTTTGGTTTTTTCATTTTAAATGATCCAGTCTAGAGATATGGTGGTCACCGCAAGATGCCTTTTTTGAGAGGAGCTTCTGGAGATCAGCTATAGCAGCTTTCAAAATTATTATTTTAACAAATACGAAAAATGTTAAAATACAGTTAAAAGTTACCATAATACGTGTACAAATTATGGTTAAAAGTTACCGTAATATGTGAACAAATTTTACATGAATAAATATAAAGGTATTCTCAGAAAAAATCTTGAAAAATCGCTTTTTTTGGGCCTCCTAACTGTATACAAGTACCCCTTAAAGCCAATAAAAGTATTGTATATAAAGAATCATCAGGCTGTTATAAAGAACATTTTCTTATCTTCCATCATTTCTGCGCTTCCTGCCCATGGCAGCCAATTTTCAGAAAGTTTTATAAAACAAGACAGCCAAAATAAATTACTAATATATATTAGTTATCACTGAAAAACATAAAACACATTCTGACTGAGGCTGGCTGACTAATGCGGGATATGGTCTATGGACGCCGGAAGGCGTCTTTGTCGCAGCGAAATGTCCCCGACCCAAACAGGAAAAGGGATAATCGTAAAAAGCTCATTGCAAATAAAATGTTAATATTTGTATAGTGCTGGATTTAAATATTTTATTCACAAGCAGCCTGAACTTCTGTGTATGTTGCGAGTCGGAAGGCTTCCACTGCTAGCTGCAGTTCAGAGCAGTCACCGCTTGGTACTTACTTTCCTCCGTATTTTGCCCCTTCGATTCGCGCGAGCGATGTGCCCGGGGAAACAATGGTGGCAACGCGCACCGCTCAGTCTCTGCTTGAGTACTTGACGGTGGCGTGCGATGATAATACATAATACCCTAGTAACTGCGGGACAATAATTTTAATGGAACCTCCCGGCGAGCAGAGACACAGCATCTTTGGGAGTCGCAATAAAAATGGGAGTTTTTTCGCACGTAAAAAGGTATGGAAAAATGTCAGGGTTATTTTATTTTCAACAAACATACAGTTTGTCAAATAAGAGTAGAAAACATAGGTGGGCGCCACTGTTGTTCAAATGGCAATACTAAACATATAACTCATGGTGTTCATGTAAAGCTACGTAACCTACATTTTTATAAAAAAATTAAAAAGGCATAAAAGTGAAAAAAATATTTTTTCATTGCAATATAGAAACCCATGGACCTCAAAATTAGAATTGCGTATAGTTATATTATTATTATAGCGTTGCAATTTTGTATTAATATAATGAAGAATAACGATATCGTAATCTATGTACTTACATACTCGTATATAAAAATTAAAATATGTTTCATAATTTTAAAAAGCATTAACATTGTGGCTCGCCATCATTTACAATTAAAAAAATACATTAATTTTTTGTAGATCACTTTTATTTTTTTATAAAATAAAAGTGGTCTACGTCTAGGAACTCTAGTAAAATTGCACATTTATTTAATACCAGCTTAAATACCTAGCGTTTTAGATCATGGCTCTAATTTTAGATCTGAATATATTTAACATTCAGATCTAAAAGTAGTGTAACTTAACTCACCATTGATGATTCTACTGTTAAATTCAAATTTATGTTAAATTAAATGAAAGCAAATCAATTTTCACGAAATTTTCACTTCAATAAATAGCAGAAATACCTGTATACCAAATTTGTATACCAAATTTTCATATTTTTGTTTTTTTTTTAAGTAACCAAAAAATAAAGTTATTCCGAATTCAAACAATTTTGGAAAGAGAACATTGAAACGATTGGCTTTTGCTCGGCGTTGATTGTAATAATAACAGCGGCGATACAGATAGGAATTCCAGCCAATTGAAACAACATTGGGTTATCTCTAGTCCCTCCAGTGTTCTGGGTTTACATTGGAATTACACAATTCCTGAAATATTATTATCATTTCAAATAACTCACAAATTGTTTGGTACGAATGATCTCCGAATCGCCTGGGGTACTTACTACATTCAATTTAATTCTACAATACCTTTGTCCAAATTTTGAAGCATTGAAATGTCTATTTGATAGGTTATGTTATAAATAGTGCGATACCAAAATGATTAGATACAGATAGGTATTTTGAAAGGGCTTGGTGTTAAGTTTTGAGATTTTAATATCGTTTTAATATCTTGCTGATATATTGAAATGTAAATTATTTTGATGTATTTCTTTGGAAGTTTGTAGAATTGAATATTTTTTTATATATATTGTCTATTGTAGGTACTTTGAACACTGGAAAGAACTTTTCAGTAGAAAATGTAGATGGTTTTTTCAGGATAACCTTAATTATCAATCTTTGAACTATTTTGAGAGGATTAAAAATAATATCATATGTTCCTCCCCATCCTATAATACCGTATTGTAATATAGATTGGACAATTGCATAGTACACTCTTTTTAGGTTTTCTAGTCTAAGAATATTTCTAAGTCTTATAAATATATATATAATTTTCTGATTCTTTTGACAAATTCACAAATATGTGTTTTCCATTTAAAATGTTGATCTATATATATCTACACAAATATATTTAATTTTGGAAGTTGAATTACAATAAGTTCCACTACATTTACTCTGGTGTATTACAATTTTTATTTCTGGTTTTGATTTAAATTTATTGATAGAGAATGGGGTAAATTTTGTTTTTCCAGTATTTAAGGAGAGTAGATTTTTATCGAATCCAGGTTAATCCAGGAATCGAAATTTTGATCCAGGCTTGAGGGGTTAAAAATTATA
Source organism: Glyphotaelius pellucidus (assembly GCA_936435175.1). Lineage (NCBI taxonomy): Eukaryota > Metazoa > Arthropoda > Insecta > Trichoptera > Limnephilidae > Glyphotaelius > Glyphotaelius pellucidus. The sequence continues at coordinate 24,836,776 of OW386538.1, read as the reverse complement.
AATTTATCACATTAACAATAAATGCAATTTAATTAATTTCCGCTTTGAAATAAAATATGTTAAAATGTAGTAAATATAATTAATTTAAAAACTCCTTACATGAACCCAAATGTAGTATAGATAAGTTTTTAGATTTTGTGTAGTAAATTGTATTAATCAACAAACAAAGGTGAGGTCACAGTTGGATTGCGGACATAATGAAATATTGTTAGTTGCAAAAATTAAGTGAAATTTAAATGAATTATTAAACTAAGCGAAAAATATTTTTGTTATGAATCCACATTATAATACTCATATACAAGCTGTTGAAATAATACGAAACAAATTCTTAGTTTTCTAAATTTTAAAATGGGTATTCCAGCAATTATGCTGAACTATAACACTGTTAAATTATATGAATATGCTCAAATTGTCAGAGAGAAGAATTTTCACTAACTTGTTATTTTTATATATTATTCTAAATGATTTAGTTGATTTCTAATGGTATTGCTTGAACTGAAAAGCTTCCGGATACCACAACGTAATACCGGTCGTCAGGATTTATTTCAGTGCAGAAACTCTGGGACTAACTACCATACGTATTCCTCTTTGCCCAGAATACTAATGGAAGGAAATAATTATACCAAGTCAGTGGACATCTTCAATTTATCTTTAAACAAACATAAAATATTGTTACTGAGGCGATTCAATTATGCACAATAAATACTGTATATTTCTTATTATTCATGTGTAAAAGCCCCCAAAACGGGCTTTAAAAAAAAACATATTATTAAATTTGATACATATTTTTGGACGTGAACTAAATTTATTTATAGTGAAAAAAACATGCATAGTTTTTTTTTGTCACGAATATGGTCTAAAATACTTTAAACAAAAAATAATTCAGTTAAAAAATACTTACATTAGTAAAATCTATTAATTGTGTAATGAGCGTGCCATCAGGCCGCTGGAACTCCAGTGTTACCGTGTCATCGGTAGTATTGGACCATATTGTCTCTTGCACAACATCTCCACCCTGCCAACAATCATTATAATTAGTCAGTATCTAAATATAACATTAAATTTAATACAGTGTTGAGCATAGGGATTGCAATCCCACAAAACGGGATCACGCATTTCCGCGGGATCCCGCACCTTCAAAGCGCGAATCCGCGGACCCCGCAAATTAAAAATTTGAAGAAAGAAATGACGTTCTTTGAGTCCGATGGTATCAGAGGAAAGTAGGTACCTGACGCTCGCCTATGAATTGAATATTCTGACGGTTCAGCCTACTAGCGTAGAAGCCGAGAGAGCGTTTTCAGCATCAGGATATATTTGCAGTTCACTCAGAAACAGTCTCAGAGAGGTTACAATAAATGCCATTTGCTTCTTAAGAGCATATTTTCAAAAATTATCACCATAGGTTGATATCATAGTAATAGCATCTAAGAGAAAGTTAAGACTGAATTAAAAATATAAAACTGTTGTTAGGAGTAAGGGTGAAATTAAATAAAACTATTAAACTATGTCAAACATTTAAAGATGAATCTAAGAAAACAGATTACTAATTACTTTTACATAATTAATAGAAAAGAAATAATTTTCTGTTGCTTAATCTAAGAAATGTTTAATAAAAGTTGATTTTTACACAAAAATCTCTAGTTTCAATTTGATTTTATAACATAATTTCAAAGACGCGTGATCCCGGGCGGGATTAAGTAATCCCGCATATCAATCCCGCGGGATTGAATGAGCTGCGGGATTGCAATCTCTAATTGAGCATCATTATAGCATTTTGGTCGAATTAACAAGTAGTATAATATTTAAAGTAGAGAATGTCAATGACTTAGGTGATACTTAAAATAATTCAGAATATAGGTACCTACTCTTGACGCGAGTATAATTATTTTAGGGAAAAGAGATTTTTACAAGTTACCTACACTTTAAAATTTTAAGATGAATTAATTGTTTGCGCCCGTACATACGCAAAACGAATGTGAATAAACAGTTTTGTCCATAAACAAACTCAAATCTTTCAAGACAGGCTAATAAATACATTATTGGATTGAATCACCGATACAATATCGTATTTGTTAGCCTTTCTTGGAAGATTTGGGTTTGTTTATGGACAAAACTATTTTTTCTAATTCATATTGCTTATGTACGGGCGCAAACAAGTAATTATTTATCGTAATATTTAAGCATAACTTGTAATCAGCGTTTTTCCCTAAAATAATTAAAGTTGCGCCATCTATGAAAGAGAAGATTTTGAATTCTTTCACTAAAGTCGGGAAATTTCATCTTGATTTTTTGAGTTAAGAACTAGACCAGTGTACAGTGGTATTGAAAGAATCGCCCCCTTTTACCACCAACCAAGTTTGAACTGTTCATTTTGCAGTAGGCAATCCATTTAGGCAAAAAAATGATAAAACACATAATAATTACATTGACATCGAGTATTATGCCTAAATTTTTGTGCGTGAAAGTGTAGTTTATTTAACAGAACTTCGTCGTCAAATCCTTGCACCTAAAGAAAGTGTGTCAATGTATCAGTGTGCATAGGTCAATTTGGGAGGCGGGAATGGGTACCGCCGCCCCGGGAACCTTTATTGGATAACCAACACCTCTGCCATAGGTCACCCCAAGTGGTTCGCTACGTTTGGTGATTTAGCAGGGGTGCCCGGGTTCATGTGGTGAAGTTTGTCTAGGTCTTGGAGGCGGATGACCAGGACGCACTGAACCCCAGATTCCTACCCACCCCTTAAACCTTTTTCCTTCCCAGAACTCTCCTTCCCTTTTTTTCCTTAAAAAAACCCTCCACACAGCATCCCCAAAGATGACATAGGCCCTGAGGAAAATTATTTTGTGTGGAGCTCACGTAAAAAAAAAAAAGCTCGTGAATGGGCTTATTTTCCATATTGACACAACGCCCACTCAAACTTCTGCAGCGTCCCCTAAATGCTAAAAACTTAAAAACGCCCCCCCACATTAACATATTATTTCAGCAAGTTAAAATCACATTCTCTAAGAAATTATTTTTTGTTATTTTTAGTTTATTTCAAAATAATGGCTTATGGAAATATAATTTCTTTACAATCATATTATTTTTCATCATATTTCTTTATATTTTAATTGATCTTATATTAAGTAATAGTTTGACCAGTCACGATTAAAATACCTTAAAGTAATTATTCATACATTACATTATTTAATTCACGGTTAACGCACTGGTTATTGCTATGAAATTTCGGTTCCATGCCAACTGAGAATAAGGTCAACTCAACACCTCTTTTAAAAGTCATTAAAAGCTATGAAAAAAATAATTTTAAATTAGCCGATAACCCTTACCTAACGTAACCTATTGAACCAATTTTTAAATAAGATTTTTTATCACTCTAAATGACTTATCTGGGATGGTTCTGAGTTGGTTTCATTCCGAGTTATCCGGTCACCAAAATTTCAAATGTTATTTATTTTGAAAATTATTACTCTTTTGTATTTGTAATATGTGGCTAATGTGGTTCACCTTACACAAGTTCACGTCAAATTTAAAACAGAAAATATTATCTACAAAGATGAACAGCTAGTACAATAATTTATTAGAAGAAGTAATTATATTCACAGGACAAAATAATATTCATATCACAAAAAGATTAAGTAGATTGACAGCGGTGGGTACCGGTGACCGGCCAACTCGGAATGAAACCAACTCAGAACCATCTCAGATGAGCCATTTAGAGTGATAAAAAACATGTATAAAAAAATGGTTAAATAGGTTATGTTAGGTTAGGGTTATCGGCTAATTTGAAATTATTTTTTTCATAGATTTTAACGACTTTTAAAGGAGGTGTTGAGTTGACATTATTCCCAGTTGGCATGGCACCGTGGGTACCTAGGTAGGGTAACCGGACAACTCAGAATGAAATCAACTCAACACCCCTGATAAGTCTTTAAAAGTGATGAAAAAATATATAAAAAAATGGTTAAATAGGTTAGGTACGTTAGGTTAGGTTTTGGTATATATTTCAATTTTTTTTCATAGCGACTTTTCGAAGAGGTGTCGAGTTGACTTGATTCTGAGTTGCCATGTAACCCCTAGGTGGATAGTGGAGATAATTTTTGCCACTGATGAAGGTGGATATCATACCTACCTACTTTTCAGTTCTTGGTTACAAATTTATAATTATTAATATAAATATCACAGAGTTTTTTAATCGTATTATGAATACCTAGCCAACAAATTAAGGTTACATGCCAACTCAGAATCAAGTCAACTCAACCCCACTTTGGAAAAGTTATTAAAAGCTATGAAAAAAATAATTTATATAGCCCATAATCCTAATTAATCAATCCTATTTAACCAAGTTTTTATATTTATATTTTTTCATCACTTTCAATGACTTTTCAAAGGATGTTCTGAGTTGATTTTATTCCGAGTTGTCTGGTCACCCCGATTACGAAGTATTTATTATGTTAATATAATGAAAATCGCACTGTGGATATTCAATATAATGAAAATCGGTTGTTTACCTCCATGTGGTTAACTTACATTAATGAGAAGAATAAAAATTTGTAATTAATTGCGCATTGATCACAAACAGTAAATTCAATTGACTAGGTAACAGAGATTGGGAAATTGGTGAAAAAATTTATAGAATGTCTCATTGTTCATTGTATTCCTTTATGAAAAAATGTTATCTATTAACTTCATAACAGAAAAAAACAAACCAAAACAATATCATGCACATGTCAACAAATAAATCAAGTTAATCAAATTGAGAATTTACAGAGACAGAAATAGAAATCGAGAGATCAAAAAGCCGGCGTTTTACCGATGAACTACCAGGACAGGTATTAATTAGACTGTGATAATATGTGTAGAATAAAACACTTACGAATAAGTGTACGTGTGGATAAATAAACAACACAACATAATAAAGGGCACTAGATTCAACAATTTTGACATTTAGTCCATTGTTATTATGATTTCCGATTGGGATTATCAATATTGATAATAATAATGGGAAACAATTAGAAACATGTCTATACAATGTATTTGTATACATCAGACACTCATTTCACAGAAAAAGAACCGAAATAGAAGCCTTTCAAAAGTGTTGAAAGAAAACAAACAAGCATAATATTATTTGTCTATAAATACCTGATTTTTAACATTTATTAAAAGCTGTGTATTCCCTATATCTATCACAAGTATTAAAAGCACCGTTATCAAATTCATAAACTGTCCACTATTACACAATGTATACATTTTCACTTCAAACACGTAAACTCATACTTCACAATAAACATTCACTAAACACGTATCAGGCGGCCATATTCCCAGCTGACAAACTGACAAGTGACAGCAGCGGAGGTTATGTTGATGTTGCCATGCTTAAACATCTTCTTCTTTGCTTTTAACCCCGCGGCGCGCGCGGCTGGTCGGACCCGGGTACGTACTTCCTTAGGTGATAAATGGCGAGATGGAAAGCGAGCTATAGACGAATATTACTTTATTATTTTTCCATGCAAAACGGAATATTTTTTATCAAGCCCGTTATTTTAAAAAACGCCAAATATAATTACGATACGATTGTACCAGGATCACTGCTGTCCCGGAAAGACTGGTACACCGGGGGGCACTGTCTTGTTAGTACTTGGATATGTGCTCTGATGATGGGAAGGCGGTTGGAGTTTAATCGACTGGTATACGTGGGCAACCTAATAAGGCAATATTGTAATGTAGGATGGGCAGGAATAAAGGAATTGGTTGTGAGCTTTGGTTTTCGTTTCTCGCATTTCGCTTATTTTTCTTCCCGTGTTTTCTCGCTTCCAGCTTCCTGCTCTCCACGTCCAGCTTCTTTCCCTGCTTTTTTGTTGTCGTTGCTTCTCGTTTTCAGCTTCCCGTTATTCGATGCTTTCCGCTGCGCGCTTTTAGCATGCCCCTGCTTCTTCCATCCTTTTTCTTATGCTTTCTGCTTCCATTGCTTCTTGCTATTTACTGCTTCTTGGTTTTCTGCCTCCCGCTTCACGTTGCTACTTTTTTTTATTTTTTATTAATTTTTTTTTTGTAACAAGTGGCAAAATTTTGTGATACAAACTTTTTATGTAAGCAATTTAAAAAAAAATAGAGAAAAATACAATTAGATTAACAAAAAAAAATCCACATAGGCATCGCCAGTTCGTGGGTATACTTGAGTGTTTTTAAGACAGTTAAAAATTTACTCATAAACATACGCTTTCTTTGTAGAAGATTAAAAAAAAAAAAAAAATACATATTCAAAAGACATGTTCATTGAGATTAATAAAAATCTGTTAAGTTACAGCAGGCCAGATGTTACAGCAAGTAAATGTTTCTGTCGATGGTATTTATACAAGACTTTAATACATTTTTGTACTTGCTGTAGGAGGATATATTTTTACAATCAATTTCTGTAGCCATAGAAAGCATTATATATTTTTGGTGTAATAAAATATGCAGTCTTTGCGCAAGCCTAGTTTTAAACAGTGGAACTTCAAATACATTATTTAACCTATTACTGAACGCTTTTCATTTTTTGTTTAAAAAATTAATATTTATCAAAATTAATATTTCGTGTAAATATATATTTTGAAATTTTTATACAGTAATTTTTTCTTATATCTAACGATTCAGCCTCAAGGAACAATTGCACTTCCTTAATTCTTACTTCCTACTATTTGTTACCTGTTTTCCACTTAGCGTTTCCAGCTTCCCACCGCTTCTCACTTCACGTTTCTCGCTGCTTCTTGCTTTCCGCTTTCAGCTTCCGTTGCTTCTCGTTTTTTACTTCCTACCTCGCGGTACTCGTCTCCCGCCATATCCCGATTAGGAGAAAAGTTCCAGTTTACCGTAACTAGATCCTCGCTGCCTCACTATGTGTTCAAATCATCTGATCTTCATACTAGTTCATATGTGTTCCTTTGCTTCAATTCCTTGTTGAGGCGGTTTTATGTGTTTTGATGGCTGATAAGTTATTTCATTAACAAAAAAACAAGTTTCTCTTTCCAGTATTTTTTCAACCATCACAGCGCTTTCGTGAATTTCTACCTAAATAAAAATAATTAAAAAAAAGCTTACCTAGAGTATATTTGAAACGCATTATGCAACCGTGAGATCATTGTATGCTCGATCAGATACACCAGTCTACATCTATCAGTGGATTCAAAATGTTTGACAGAGTTCAGTGTTGCACAATCTTTCTTGAAATAGTAAAAATCAAACAAACCAGATTCTGCCTCAATTAATGCAATAAATAATTCTATATTCACCAATAGTTATGGGCCACTATTCTCAATTAGATATTGAGTTTGTTTTCAAAACAAAGCTGAAAGAAATAAACATAAATTCAGTTGACAAGACAAAAACATTGAAATAAGAGACTCATCTGCTTCGAGTGAAATGGCTCTATCCTTTGGCGCTAACACCCAATAACCATCACACACAAGTTGGTTGACACGTCGGTGTCAAAGACAGTCTCCCTGGAGTCCCTGGTAGCACTTAAAACTGTTATGTTCACTCCGATATTTGCTCAAAATGTTATAGCTCTCAGAAGTAAACCACACCAAAAAACAAAAAATCCAAGATTGAAAACTGAATCTATTTAATAAAATATGTATTCTGGCAAATTTTTAGCCCAATTGAACGCAATCTAAAACAGTTATTCAATTCACAAAAAACAGAAAGAGCTCTACAAACGCGTCAAGCCATGATCGTGGCTACGACACACCCATTGAATAATTTAAAGCATGCTAATTAGCATTTTTAATTTCCAAAAACGTTATTTTATTTGAAAAAAAACCACACAATACTTTCCATGCGGTAAACGTATCGAATTTTTTAAAGTCAATATAAAAAGTTGCTCTATCATAAAAATCTTAGACATGACAATATTGAATCATTGAGAAAGAGATTCATTAAAAAACCTTCGTGATATATATTTTAATATTTACTTTCAGCACGCTTATCAAACATAACAATAGATTATTTTTTAGGTGAAAACTTCTTTAGCTCAATTGTCATTTAAAACTCGATGAAACGAAAAATAGCGACACTAAAAAGAGACAAACCCATACATCTTCAAAAATTTTGCTTGCGAAAGAATGAGATAGTTTAATCGATCTCCTCTTTGTGCGGGTGTTTCGTAATTCCGTAACTCTTGTCTAATTTAGTTTTCTGAAGGTTTCACTTCCACCGCGTGTGAATTGCACGCTCTGTTTTTTTGCACTTAAGATGAGTTATTAAGACAACCTGAGCTAGAATGGCTCGACCAAAGTATACACAATCCTAATGCAAGCTGATAAAAAAATTCTCTTATATTTCTGCAGCCTGAAAAATAAAAACTGCAGATAATATAGTAATAATTAAATTATTATCTACGTTATTATTAGTAACGTTACGAACATTACGTACTCAATTATTTCAATACCAGAAAAAAGTAGAAATAGCAATTTGGGTACCGCGACCCCGGGAACCATTTATTGGATAACCAACACTTCTGTCATAGGTAAACCCAAGTGGTTCACTATGTTTGGTGACTTAGTGGCGGATTTGTCTGCACACCAACAACGAGGCAAGCCGGATCGGGAGAGACTGGTTGAGGGAGATCTTTTGACCTCCCCCACAGGGCTCCCTCGGAACATTGGCTTGCACTGCAGTGGAAAGGACAGATTTATCCGTCCGTCACTCTTGGATACACTAACCTTCAGATTCCACCAACCCCTCTTTCCTTACCTTTTTACTTTCCAGAACTTCCTCTCCTTCCTTTCCTAAAAGACCCTCCACCCAGCATCCCCAAAGATGACATAGGCCCTTAGTGAAATTATTTTCCTTAGAGCCTACTGTATGGATATAATGTTAAAAAAATAACCACTACCAAAGTTACTTGTTGTATGGCATTCTTCAACATGGCAACGATTAACCTTCCAGTGAGGGGAATTTGGGAATTGACGGCCTTTGTGGTTGAGGGGTAAGCCTCTCAACTAGCAATCTGGAGGTCGCGGGTAAATTTTATTTGATTAAGTGGTGGTATTTCACAATTTATTAATTTAAAATATTGTCTTGTAGATTGGTAATACATTTCAGAGTTGAAAATACTCTCAATTTCATCCTGGTGTAAGACCACCATTCAGATTTGAAACGTTGCCCGAAATAGCCTGAATTATCCGTGTTTAGTGGCCAGATCTGAATAGCCAGGTACTTCCTCATCTTCCTCTTCCCCATTTCGTCCCCATCCCTACTATCTTCTGCCTCACAATATATACCCACTTGGGCCAGAGTCTGATTGGCTCCAGGTGGTTGGGAGCAGTTGGGGCTCGTGTGCGGTTTTCACTTTTTTAACTTGATTGAGAAGTGACCTTGAAATCCATGAACCCAGTAGGCCCAAGAGAACAATTTGAAGCTGCGGATGAAGGGAAAGATATTTGGAAAATGCCTTTACCTGCTTAATTTGTTTAATGATATATCCCATTCTCTGTCTCATCAAATTGCCAAAAAACCATAAGCCATTCTAATTGCATTCAAAATGTAAAAATAATATTAAAATAGTTAAATATTTAAATGAATAATCCAGAAGAAGTGGGCAACTACCGACCTATATCAGAAATCTCCAATATAACAAAAAATGTGGAAAGATAGTAAAAAAAATAATTAACCAATTTATAAAATGTAATAAGAAAATCAGTTCGGCTTTATGGATGCAATTGCAAAATTAACTATTTTTGTTAACAATTCATTAGAAGAATCATTAAAATGCATTGAAATTTTTATAGATCTCAAAAAAACGTTTGACATGACCAACTAATAATAAATTAAAAAACATTGGATTAAATGGTGCAACTCTAGAATGAATAAAAGGCTACCTATTCGAACGCTCTCAAGTCGTAAAAATCAACTATGTGCCTAGCCAGAGTAACTTTGGCATACCTCAAGGTACAGTCCTGGAACCGTTACTGTTTATCACTAATGTAAATGACACATTCACACAAAGAATAAAAGGAAAATAATATCTAATGCTAATGACGCTGTTATAATAATTAAAGGTGCTGATTGGAATACTGTGAATAACTTATAGAATACGGATATTTATACACTGAAAAACTGGTTTGATACAAATCTTCTCTCCTTAAATACCGAAAAAATAAAATTTATCCTATCTCTATCGATAAATTTAAATCAAAATCCGAATTTAAAATTGTAATACCTACACCAAAGTAAATGTAGTGGAACTAACTGTATCAAGCATGTTCTACACATAATCCAACTTCCAAAAGTAAATATCTTGTTGTACATATAGATCAACATAAAAAATCGAAAACACATATTTGTGAACTTGTCAAAAAGAATTATGAAATGTATTTATATACTTGACTTAGAAATATTCTTAGACAAGAAAACCTAAAAAGAGTGTGCTATGCAATTGTTCAATCTATATAGTAATACGGTATTACAGAATGGGGAGGAACACATGGTATTATCTTAAATCCTCTCAAAATAATTCATAATTAAGGTTTTCCTGAAGAAAAAACATCTACATTTTATACTGAAAAAATCTTTTCAATATTCAATGTATCTACACAGACAAAAAAAATCAAGTACTACAAACTTTCAAATAAATATAGCTAAGTAACTTACATTTCAATATATTAGCATCAGAAAAATGTTTAAATCCTAAAACTTAATCCAAGCACATTCAAAATCTTTATTTAGGTAAAACTAATTTCAATCCAGTTAAATCTAAAAATTATCGAAATTAAACATGAAAAATTGCCCGAAACAACTGTAAGAGTTCATGTCCATTTTTTAAATATTGAAATTTTTCTTTGTGTATTGAGTTTGTCTTATTTATCTTTTTGTTGTTATTTGAAATATTTTATTATTTGATTACTTATATGATTGCATATAATTGAGCATGAATTTTCTCACCAAACACAAGAGCCTTTTCTCTTCATGGTGAGGAAAGGCTATTTTTGTAATAATTTGCAACACTGCATAGTATTTAAAAAAAATGAATACTTATTGTAACAACATACAAATATTAAATAATTAAAAAAATGGAAAATTTGTCGAATAATTCAACTTTGAATATTCAAAAGTTTGTTATACAAGATGGCTGCCAGGCAATTTCCCCTCTCTCTAGGTTTGGCTTCAATGCCATTCATACAAAATAGTGCTGTGTCCAGGATTTTTTGGATTAATGGTACAATTTTGCTTTGATGATTGATGCGTTCTGTATTCCAGCCTTTTTTGTGTTGACGAAATCTACACTTCTTTTCATGACGCCACAGAGCGTGAAGATATCGTTGTTGCGGCAAGATTTATCACCGGCGTATCTAAATATTCCCATAATTCTGAGCATCTCAAAAACCTTCACTGGCTCAAGTGTCTCGAAAGAATCCAGTTCAAGCTCTGCTGGATGATATTTGAGTCCTTTAACGGAATTGTTCCGGCTTACTTATCGGAAATGTGTATTCCAGAAAATTCCAATCCTCGACAATTAACCCTCAGGTCAGCAGCTATCGGAAGGTTGAAGGAACCAAAGTGCACACCAGATACTAAGTTCGGTGAGCGTGCTTTCGGAGTGTCAGGACCTAAAGCCTGGAGTGGACTGCCACACGAGTTAAGAATGATCACAGATTCAGCGGAATTTAGAGCTAAACTTAAAACTCATCTTTTCACAGTCGTATCCATAAGTTAAAAAACCTTTCACCTTAGCCTTCACGGCCCGCGACGTTGTAAATAACTAATTGTGTAAAATATAACCAAATTCTTATTTTAAGCTTTTGTCAAGGTCATTTTATGAAAAATTCCAGTCCCAAAGCGTTCTAAATTCACTAGTATTTGTAAATAATAAAATTAGATAGATCCTAAGAACTTAAAAAAAAAAAAATTGTTAAGCGCTCTTGAGGCGATTTTTCACAAAAACGGCGCTCTACAAATTGTCCAATTATTATTAATAAGTTTTATCATAACATGCTGCAGTTATAAAAAAAATATTTTTTAACAGTTTTGTGGAAAAAAAAATTAATCGGTATTTTTGAATTCCACAAACAAGTCCGTGTTCGTCGGTTATTTTCTGTAAACTGTAATAGAATTTCCCCCGCATTTTCAAATTAGTTTTTTTTTTAATGCTGTCGAATTTATTTCATTTTCTCGCTGAAAACAAGTTGAATTTTTTACATAAACGAAATTCATTATTGATGATGGATTTTTAACCCTTGAAAATTCGGGTTGGCAAGAAAAGTGTTTCAAGATTGATTCTATACGAGTATCGGACATAAATATAAATTATCGAGGAAAGTAAAAGTTCCGCTCCACCGGAGTTCACAATAGACAATCGTCCATTTTATGAACCATAGATAACGTGTACGATATTAAAATCTTCTGTCAAAATACGATCAAAATGAAGGGAGTTTTATGTCAAAACAAGGTTAGAATGAGTAATTTATAAAAATTTATATAAATTGATTGAAATTTACTTCATAAGCAAAACCAAATGAACATTTACGTTGAAAAGATTCTGCAAGGTTTTCCATATTTTTTTCGGTTTTCCTAATGTACGATGAAAGACTTGTTTTTTTTTAGGATACAATGTATGAAATTATTTATTTCGTTATCTCTTCGGTTTATGAGGCAATAGTTGGAAGGAGATCTTTATCAATGGCGTGATATCTAAAATATTCTTGGAAAATCTACAATACAAGTAAGGTTTAATTCATGTACACACTCTTCTATAATTTTTTTTATGGCTTAACAAATAATGTATTGATATATTTTGAAGTTCTTCTTTTGGAGTTGATTCGTTACACTGCTTAGTTTAATGGATTCATAATTGAAATAATATACACACAGATTTATCTCCATTGTTGGATCTCTTCAACTTCTAATCACATAAAACAAATTCACTTAGTAACTTATATTGTGTTGCTTTTCAGGTAGCGAAAAGATGACTAGTGTCATCTGTATGGCGTCCGACTTCTTTTATCCGAATATGGGAGGAGTCGAAGAACATATTTTCAACTTATCACAATGTCTGCTTCGTAGAAACTATAAAGTGATTGTAGTTACTCATTCATACGGCAATCGAAGTGGCATCAGATACATGACTGAAGGATTGAAAGTGTTTTACCTTCCCATTAAAGTGTTTTACAACCAGTGCATTCTGCCGACAATGATATGCAATATTCCATTAATTAGGAATATTCTTATAAGGGAAAGAGTTGATATCATTCATAAACACTCTGCGTTTAGTGCTCTTGGACACGAAGTCTCTCTGGTTGGAAAACTGATGGGGCTTAAAAGCGTTTTCACAGACCACAGTTTATTTGGGTTTGCGGATACATCGGCAGTATTAACAAACAAGTTTCTGGAGTTGGCTCTCGCCGATAATAATCATTGTATTTGTGTTTCCCACACGGGGAAAGAAAATACAGTTCTACGTGCAAAGGTGCCTTGCGATCGAGTCTCTGTGATTCCTAACGCGGTGGACGCCAATGTGTTTACCCCGGACCCTTCCAAAAGAGATCCTAACAAAATAACCATTGTGATAGTATCCCGGTTAGTTTACCGCAAAGGAGTTGACTTGATGGCAGCGGTGATGGCAGATTTGTGTCCACGATATCCTGAAGTTAACTTCATAGTGGGTGGGGATGGACCTAAAATGTGGCTTCTGCAACAAGTTCGCGAGAGAAAAGGCCTTCAAGAACAAATCACTCTTCTTGGAAGTTTAGAACACTCACAAGTGAGGAGTATCCTCAACAAAGGAAATATTTTCTTGAACACCTCACTTACTGAAGCGTACTGTATGGCCATAGTAGAAGCTGCTGCCTGCGGACTTCAAGTTGTATCTACCAAGGTTGGCGGCATCCCTGAAGTATTACCTGAAAAGCTAATATACCTCACTGAGCCCAATGTCGAAGGACTTATCATCGGTCTCGAAAAAGCCATCTCTGACTTAAAAGATGGAAAGAATCTATGTCCTTATGAATGCAATTCCATGGTGAAAGGAATGTACAGTTGGTTCAATATAACTCAGCGAACAGAAATAGTGTATAGGCAAATATCCAAGGAACCCAACAAGTCAATAGGAGAAACTCTGAAGGATTATATTCCTTGTGGGGTTTGGCCATATCTCTTAGTCATCAGTTTAGTATATTTATTATTACAATTCATGGAATGGTTTCATCCAAGAAGTTGTATAGACATTGCCAAAGACTGGAAAGAAAATACTTCGCCAAGAAAAAGAAAAAGGAAACAAGCTCATAATAGTTGAAATTATGCAAAAATAATAGTTAAAATTAAACATAAATAGTAGTTAAAATTATATTAAAATAGTCGGTGATAATTTTACTGTTTGTTATTTGTAAATATGTCATCAAATAATGTAATTAATACATTACTTAAAATCCATACCAACCTATTGAAGCATGTAGATATTTCGTCATAGCTAAAGCTAAATAAAAGCTAAAGAAAAACTGTTGAAATGGTCAAAATTTTAATTTCACGTGAGAGGCACAAGCTTTACATGAAAAATTGTATTAATAGTGGCTGTATTCGTGGGTATTGGTGATTACGAAGGTAAATGTTGCTTTACAGTTATGACAAAGATATTTACAATGATGGAATGATGTTACTTATTATATCTTATTTATATATCGAGCCATGATCGCCGAAAGATCGTAACCGACAAAAACAAAATTTTACAGGAGACGTTTTTTTCTTCTCATTTTTTAAGTTATATACTTGTGGTACCCAACTTTACAGATAATGTTTGATTTATTGATACCGTTCGCCCTACATTTTGCAAATAATTAAATTTGCACTGCTTCGAGGATAAATGGCGGTAACAATGTTTTGCCCGGCTATTACGCAATGCATCTGTTAATCTTTGTCTCTTACGATGTTTTGCATATCACATTTAACATAATTTTTGTATTATTAATTGGTAGATTCATGTTTTGTTTACAATAAAACGATGGAAAGTATTATACGCACATTCTTTATTATTATTCGACCTACAACAAAAATAGGCGGTAGATATAAAACAATAAATCCAATTTTTTAGAACAAAATCTTTCATCGAAAAACTTTGCATTTTAATTATTATAAATGAAAATATGAGTAATGATTACCATTATCATGGCGAGTTTATATTTCAAAGCCTCACTCATAAAATAAAGAATAACAAACTTACATCGATGTACCAAACGACATTAAAGTTTAGGGTTCAATTAAAAACCCTTAAAAATTTTGTGAAATCCAGCTGCGCAATGTTAAACTTGTGCATCATCCTCGTCTGATTCTGCTAATATATCGACTATTTTAGAACCAAATTGGTTTGAGAGAAATCTAGGGAAATTTCCTTAGACATCCTTATCCTGGCTGCAACTGAGTCCTCATGCTAACCAATAAGTTAGTTCATCCAGAAGGCGCAATGTGACTCCATCAACTAGTTTTACTGTATCGGTTACGATGTTTTGCCTGAACTAAAATTTGACAACAGTAATATACATTAAAATGTATAGGGCCACAAAATCCATTTGGGACTTGATTTTTGGTATTCTCGAATAAGTGGTGTGTATAGCCGTTTAGGGCGCATACGGTAAAAAAACGCTATTTGAGAAAAACTGTAGTTTATGATCTTTTGGCAATCATGGCTCGATATGACTGGACTCTCTCTCACTTTTTTAATTATGTATCCCCATAAAGTCAATTTATCACTAGCTTTAAAGAATAGGAAGTGACCCCATAATTCCAAATAATGCTGAATTTTATTAGAATAACATAATTGTAGTTATAATTTATTTTGTATTGTTTTGATCAAATATAAACCACCGTGTTACTTCATATTTTTTAATCCCTATAGAAAGGGTTGATAATATTCTGTAGGGACCCCAAAATCCTTTGTAGGTGCTAGTAAAATGTAACCATTGCTAAGACTGCAAACGATTTTGAATATACAAATACAAATAAATTGTAATTACTTTACCATTGTTTTTTACTTCTTTCCTCAGGGGTTACATGCTGAATGTCCTAGAGATTACGACCCTAACACATTGACGTAGGTAATAGTAATAAGAGTTGTATTGTGTAATTATAGTCTCCTTGTTTTTTCTTCAGTCAGGGAAAATACACAATCTTTGGCTACAGCACATTTCCATTCCTTGGAAATTGTCATGGGTTTAGATGTCAGTAGTATTTTCTATTGGGGTTTTTGAGTTCATTAAAACACAGTTATTATTTATTATGACACAATTTATTCTGTAATAAGTTTATAATTACACATCATAAAAGTATTCAGTTCTACCATGCGTATGAAGATCGTCACACGTATTTGGCACTTTAATATTGTATGGCTATTCACATTCATTTCAATGATACTTTGTACACAAGTTCAAAATGTATACATTTGTATGACACTGCAACATCGGTTCTCAAAAAAAGCTTACATAAAAATTTATACTGTTGGTAATTTTGTACATTTTCAACATATTTAAAACAATAATACTTCAATATACAAAAAGAAAACAAGTTACAATTTCAAAATACTTTGATTATATCTTTTGCAATTAATTTTTAAAACATCCAATCATGCAAATAATTTTTTAGAATAAACAGGTTATTTATCTACAAAATTTAAATTCGCATGGTTAATAACAAAAATAGAGATACGAAACATTATACAATTTCTTTAATAAAAAAAGATTTTTCAGTTTGATTCTTTGTTTCACGTTTATAATATGGTAGAAGAGCTTATAAATATGCTAATAAATATTTACAATGAGGTTCGTCAGACATCTTCAACAATTTTTATATTTCTACCTACTTTTTACATTATTTGTCATATTATAAAGCTGACGGTTAATTTCCGCCAAAGGAAATATTGTTTTTCTTTCAACAATACAAAAATGGAATGACAAGCTATTGAAATATAATGGGCATGTTTTTAATTTTAAAAGTCGATTCTAACGAAATTGATTTCTGCATTTAAGTTATCAGTCATTAATTTGCTTTCTATTTCAATTTTCAATAAGGCAAGAAAACACATTGAGGTTTATATTTTTAAAACCTTGATACAAGGTTAAAAACAGGAATATGCATATTTTTTATAGATCACTTTTCTTGATTCACGTAATAAAATATTTATTATAACTAGATAATCTTAACTATACACTTCTTATTTACACAAAATTTTCAATTTCACTATTTGTCCTTATAAATACTGATTTCGTTTCATCAAACATACTCTTCAGAGGGTTTGGGCCCGCTGTTAGGAAGTCGTAGAGATGAAGGAACACGACCATTCATAGAGTCTGGAAGCTCTGCAATGTCTTTGAACACTCCTACTAAACTTTCAAAGTTGGGACCCCAGTTGAGAAGGTAGTCCCAGCCTAAAGCTGTCGGTGCAGATGGGGACCCATCTGACTGTCTGTATAGTGGTCCTCCCATATGCGTAGAAAGATCATCATCGGAAGCTACTAAAGTACTCAGGGAGCCTCGGAATGAAGAATCAAATCCGTCATATGATGGCCGTAACATCGGAGGCTTTCCAGCACTGGTGTTACCACTGTCATTAGCTCTTCTGTCATCATCGTCTGGTTTGGAATATTTATCTCCCGCTAAACTATTATTATCGTATTCTATTTCAGAACATGTAAAACTGTCATTCCCACTCTCGTCCGTTGTTGTTGAGCTGTGGTGATCTGCAGCTGGTGAGTGCATATGGGGCAGATGATGAGAAGGGCCGTTTCCTCTCGGAGCTTCGCTGCTGCTGGAAACCGCATCCAAAGTTGAAACTAAACTTGATGTTCTCGGTCTAGCATTTAGTCTTTCAATCTCTTCCGCTGTTAGTCCCATTGGACCCGATCCTACAGACCCTACGTGTCCAACGTGAGGTGCTTGCGGAGGTGCACCAGGATTCTTTCTGCTCGCTGATGAGCTTTGTCCACTCAATTGCGACATGACTGGACTATTTAAACTTCTTTCACTATTACTATGAAGCACATCTTTTCCAACACCTCCGGAACTAGATGTTGTCGCCAGCAGTGCGCTCTGCAAGGGTTTTCCAGAAATGTCGTGAAGAGTTAATATTCGGGGCTGTTGCGAACTGAGCTCACTGCTTGGTGAAAGTCTAGCGAGAGGCGTAGTTTGGTGTGGTCTTGGAGCAGTGGGTTGTGATGGCTGTGGTGGTGCCCGTGGAAATGCGGCATGCCTGTGTTGTTGTGCGGCTTGATGTTTGTGTTGATAACTTGCAACTGGTGGAGGGGTGGCTTTATATTTTCTTACACCGCCAGCCTCTCTATATCCTTTGTAATGATAAACTATATCAATATCGGATGGTGCAATTGAGCTAGCATTCTCTAGGTCGTAATGTTCTGGTGTTTCTGAATTCATGTCCATTCCTCCTGGGTGATCATGAGGATGGTGGGCGGGGTTAGATGTTGGAGGTGGTGGCGGGTGATGATCTTCTCGGAGCGGTGGGCTTTTGCCTACAACTTCCCGTTCGATGATGTCGGGTCTTTGGGGTCTCTGATGTTCAGCTCCAATGATTTCTCTCTCCTTGTACTTTTTGGATATAAGTTCTGGTCCTACCATGTGATGTCCACCAACTCCACGAATAACATCTCCATTTTCTGACAAGTAACCCAGGTTAGAGTCTCCAGAGTGTAGTCCCCTATTCATAACGCTGTCATTAGAGGATACCAGGTTGGGTCCCATTATTGTGGATCCTCCGTTTTGTTTAGAGTGCAACCCGGGTGCTTTACCAGAATGCCCAGTTTTCTCTTTCTTTTGTTTCCTTAGTCTGAACACTACGAATGATACTAAAATCGCCACTATGAGAATAACGAAGAACACAATAACGAGAGTGATTCCAATGCTCAATGGGTCGGGGGCTTGAGTAGCTCCAATCCCGATAGGACCATGACAACCGTAGAACACTTTACCATTTTGTAAGACTTCGTTGAACACACTTCCCGATCCATTGAATGGTTGAATTTCATTGTTGACACTGAAGTTAGCGAAGCATCCTTCAAAGTTGGAGGGGTTGAAATTTTGGTACAGTTCTCTCCTGACACCTCCGAGAGATAACACTGTTAGGTATGGATCCAGAAAATCGTGAACACCAGCTGAATCCAATTCATCGCCAATTTGGAAGTCATCTAATAAAAGTTGAAGTCCACGGTTATGTGAATGCAGCGTGATGTTGTGCCACTGTCCATCGGAAATACCATTAGGGTTAACTCCCGTCATGTTGATTGATGTTCCTTGCTTGGAAGTATAAACAATCTTGCCATCTCTCAGTTCCAATATTGTGTAATGTTTGTTGGTTCCGGCAAACAGTATGACACCTTCTGTTCTTATTGTGCGGAAGAGCACTGAAATGCTTTTGGCCGGTGAAGATAGTTGTATGGGTAAGTTATTCACGTTGGATGGGGTAGCTGATCTTTCTTGTCTATGATTATACCAAAGTGTTGATCCTCTATAAAGGCCTTCCAGAAGTTGCATTCGGCGATGCTTTTCAGAGATAACAAACTCTATAAAACCTCCGTCATTTACTGAAATTGGTTCTAAGGCACTTTCACAATCGGGAGCCATTAACTGGGCTCCACAAAGGCAGGATGCTGTCTTCCATCTATCCAAACAAGTTCCGAAACCTCCACATCTCTTGTTGTCGTGATCACGATTGGGTGCAACTGAACAAGGTCCATTTGAAGGTCTTCCGCAAGTAGAATCGATCCCTCGAGCTGTGATGGGGCTGCTGAGATTCAAGGCTCTTCCATTTACCGAAACGCTATGCAGGCAGCCGATCAGGTCATCGGAATGTATTTGTCCAGGTCTCTCCAAGACTGGGTCGGCATTGGTCAGTCCTCCAATCAGCAGTGCTTGATTGTTGAAGTTGAGTGTCCTGAAACGAAGGTAAAATCAATTAGTATAAATGAAGAACAATTTTGTTTTTTAAAAAAAGACAAGCAATGACACAAAGCAAGCATTCCCAGGTTACGAATAACCTGACAGTATTTGAAAATATCTTACTATCATCAAAGTAAGCGGAAAACGTTGCTTGTGTTGTGATGGAAGACTTAGCCAGTCGAGGAATTGAATTGACGCCTGGGTGGGAACCAAGCGTGATGCCAATTCAGCCACTGAGCCAATGTTGCAAGTTTCAGTTATGTCGAAATCAGTTTTTTGTAAAAATTTTTTATGTGAATACCTCACAAGAGTCCCAACTGCTCCCGTTTGCAGCCAGTGAGACTATGGCTTCCCCAATTGGGATATGTTGTGCGGCTGAAGGTTAGTCGGAAGGGAAAGGAGACGGAGAAGAGGGGGAAATACATAGCTATTCAGATCACCAAACACGGCCAAAGTCATTTCAAGTGACGTTTCAATTCTGAATGGTGGTCTTACACCAGGGTGATACTGAGTATTTTCAACTCTGAAATGTGCGGCAAATATACCTTATATTATTTTAAATGATTGTTTTGTGAGAACACAAATCAATCAAATATAATTTATTTGGCAAGTCGGGATTTGAACCCGCAACCTCCGGATCTCTAGTCGAAAGCCTTGCCCCTCGACTACTAACATTACAATTTGTTGTTTGGAAAGACATAATCATTAATTACTGCTGACTGTAGGCTGTAGGGTGTGGTACCTATTCATTTGAATAAAACTGTTATGGCAATGTTCTGTTTCATTATCTTGCCTTCCTTTGTATTATTTGTCATTAGAATGAGTTTTTATATAATTTTGTTATTTAAGTACAACTGAGTATTTATAACTGGATTGTTCTTGCATTAATTTATTGTATAAATTCATTTTTCATCTTCTGTTTAATCACGAGAAAAAGAAACATCTGTATGAACTCGGTATAAATAGGCTCTAGTCTCCATAATAATACTTATTATTTGTCTCCTCTTTACAAAAACTTTTTATTTATTTAAGTGTTAAGTATAAAAACCACTCAACTTTGGGATAATTACACAAGCATTGTAAGCCGTAATAATCTTACAATTTTTATTATCATTAGTACCAAAGATATTTGTATTTCAATATCTTTGATTAGTACAGATATTATTTTCTCTCATTATGTTTGAATATGAAATGTTTAGTGTTATGTTGTCATTTGCATAATCTTTATAGAAATATTGTATAAACAACCAAATTTTATTCTTACCCAGTTGGTCCAACATCATCAGCATAGCAAGCATTATCTCCAGGTCTGCACTCCACACAGGTGTCTCCGTGCTCAGAGCAGTGGGCAATGCTCAAAGAAACAACTCGGCCATTCCTTGTTGCTGTGATCTTGTGCCATTCTCCATCTGCCAGAGTTCCAGTGAATCCAGGTATAGTCACTGAGGTGATGGAAGTACGAGCACCTCCAAATGAAAATATTGCTTTTCCACGCACTAGTTCTATCGCCACAAAGTCAGATCTTCCTCCGGTCTGAGCGCCAAAGTTATAAATCAAAAGCGAATCAGATTTTGTTGTTGCAAAGATTATAGAAATATCATTTGTTGCAGCATCTAGCGCTGGGAATGTCATGTAAGAGAGTTCATTGAAGCCAAATGTTGATTTTTCACAATGCCTTCCGTAACGACCATCGAGGCAGCTACATTTGTACCCGGGCTTCAAACTGACACACAAACCGTCATGAAGACAAGGATTGGGCCGACATGAATCTGCCACGGCTTCACATTGATTTCCTCGGTAGCCTGGACGGCATAGGCAGAAGAATGTTGATCCA
The DNA here is from genome assembly GCA_936435175.1 of Glyphotaelius pellucidus. Taxonomy (NCBI): domain Eukaryota; kingdom Metazoa; phylum Arthropoda; class Insecta; order Trichoptera; family Limnephilidae; genus Glyphotaelius; species Glyphotaelius pellucidus. Next base: position 24,815,036 of record OW386538.1, on the reverse strand, counting down.
TCAGAGCTTTCTCTACATGAGCCTCCATTACGACAAGGGTTGCCAGAACAAGCGTCTCCACGCTCCAACTCACATGTTTTCCCCTCTCGTGAAGCCAAACAAGTGCATTGAAACTCAAATCCTTGTCTCCTGCATTTTCCTCCTGACTGACATGGATTCGGGGTACACGGATCTTGGCGCTTTTCACACTTGGGACCTGTAAAGCCTTCTGTACATCTGCATGTAAAGTCATGACTTACCAAAGGTGATGTAAATATTAGCGTTTGACTGTCTGTTATGCTTGTGTCCTCATGAACTCTTATCTCTTCGCTACAGATTCCCCCATTTTGGCAGATAAGTGTTTGACACGGAGAATATCCTATTCTTATTTGTGGAGATTGCAAAAGCAGTATCATGGCTTCATGCTTTCTATTGAGCCTATCATACACGTAACTTTTTGGTCGTAAGCCACGCTGGTGTTTGATGGCGATTGATAATTCTAAACCGTGGTCTACTTCATATAAACTATATAAAGACAGTGAGTCATCTACATCCAAACTACTCTTCATCAAATCAAGCAAGCTTCTATAATAGTGTGCTAAGAATTTGGATGCTGTCATGTTTTCTACACGAACAGTGATGGATTGATCAACGGTAGAGTTGTCGAATGATAGAAATTCTACGGTTACTGTGGATACGACATTGCTATGTTTACCATCATTGCCAGAAACTGATAGTGAATATCCCTGACCTGATGTAATTCGAGCAGCGTGAAGGTCACATCCCTTAGGAATATTGAGTACTCCATTCGGGTTTGGTCCATTAATAATTTTACAACTATATTCTCCACTAGTGTCCGGATCGTTGGGATGCACATCAGCAATTTTACCAATGGGCAAGATGTCATTGAAGGCGTGAATCAACACATGCACAGATCTTGGTGTAGATGGACTGTCATTTTGATCAAGAACAACAATTTTCACATAATGTTGTGAATGCATCCTAGGAGTGCCACTGTCTTCAACTTCAATCAGAATTTCGAGTTCTGGAGTAATTTCTCTATCGAGGCTTTTCGTTGTGCGTAAAACACCTGTATGCTTTTCCGCTTTGATCAAGTTTTTGTGTTTTCCTCCAATCAAATAATAAGTAAACGGAGCACCATTTGGTGGCAGATCTGGATCAGTTGCCGATAAAGTCATCACGCTGGTATTGGGGGGTTCATTTTCTGTTACATAGCCAACGACTTCAGGTGGATCAAACACAGGTCCATTATCATTGATGTCACTCAATGTAATTTTGACCGTTGTGGTACCAGTTTGTGGAGGAGTGCCTGTATCAATAGCTCCTAAAATAAGTGTGTACATCGGTATTGTTTCTCTATCCAATTGCAAAGCAGTTTCTATGTCTCCAGTTTGTGGATCTACTTTAAAGGCCTGGTCTGTATTGCCACCGATAATCGAATAACTGAACTGATTATTCTGTGGTCTCACATCTTTGTCAATAGCTTTCACTGTCATAACCATTGTGCCGTGTACTGCTCCTTCTGAAACTGATGTTTCATACAACTTTTGCAAGAATTCTGGTGGGTCGTTTCCATCTTGAATCGATATAATAACTTGGGCTTCGTCTGTATCATTGCCGCGTATTCCTCCATAATTTTTAGCCATTACAGTTAAAACTACGCGATTTTGTGTTTCTCTATCCAAATTCCTGGACACAAGAATGATACCTGTTTCTGAGTTTATTCCAAAACCTTTGTCATTGCTGGATCCAACGAACAAGTAGTAAACTTTACCATCTTCGCCAGCGTCTTGATCAGTGGCTTGTATCAGACCAATGCTGGTTCCTACTTCTGCAGATTCCGATACATCGAAGTGGAATACTGGTTGTATGAACTTCGGATAGTATTCATTTACACCGGTAATATGGATTATAACTTTGGTAGATCCATACATTGGTGAATCAGGATTGGCAGCAACTATATCCAAAGAATAAGCATTTGATTCTTCAAAGTCGAAGCTAATTCTGGATGAAATTTTACCAGTTTTCTGTTCGATTTCAAAAACATCTTTGCCTGAACCACCAACAACAGAGTACTGAATGATTGAATTTTTGGGTGAATCTTTGTCGTAAGCTTGAACAATATAAACAAAACTATTTGGAGCAGAGTTTTCAGGCAAGAAGGCATTGTATTCACTTTGATTGAACTTTGGAGCATTATCGTTGATATCGGTTAATGTTACAGTTAGCATAGCTGTTGCTTGCCGAGGTTCGAATCCAAGATCTTCAGCTGTTAAATTCAAATGGTATTCTTGAACGGTATCGTAATCCAGAGATTGTAAAATTGTGACAGCACCGGTGACTGCGTCAACACCAAACTCTTTACGCTCATTTCCACTAGAGATTGTGTATCGTACCATTCCATTTGGACCATCGTCATCATCCGAAGCACTGACAGTTAGGATTGTAGAACCAACTGGTTCATTTTCTGGAACAATCACTTGGTAACTTAGAGCAGTAAAAGTAGGTGAGTAGCGGTTTTGACCAGTTACAACCAATGTCACCAATACTTCGTCTTGCTGCGGTGGTACACCTCTATCGACTGCTTGAATCTTTAAAAGATACATTTTTCCTACTCCTGTTATTGGTTTGGTAACAACGATCCAACCTTGAGATTTATCAACCATGAAATATTCTGTACCATTTCCTCCTGCTTGTAAGTAATCAATTTCAGCGTTGATACCAAAGTCAGACTCGTCTTTAGCTGCTACTTTCATTATTCTTTGTCCAACAACTGCCCCTTCAGGAACAGGTGATAAATATTCCCTGAGATCAAATTTAGGTGCGTTATTGTTTGCGTCTACGACATTGATAGTCACAAGGCATTCGGAAGACATGGGAGGTTTTCCGTTATCTGTTGCCAAAATAATGACGGAGTACATGTTTTCTGGTGAGGACTCCATCTGTGTTTGCTTGTATTTCAATGTTTTCTTGCTAAATACTTCTCCTGATGCAGGATCCACAGTGAAAAGATCGGAAGGTTGTTGAAGAGAATAGGAGATGACTGAATTGGGCCCTTGCTTATCTCTGTCTGTAGCGGTGACTTGTCCTACAAACATCACATCCCTTTGCAGTTCAGGGAAATTAAAACTGTAGTAGGAATGTTCAAACTCTGGTGCATTATCATTCTGATCTTGGATAGTGATGGTCAAAGGAGTTTCAGCTCTCCACGCTCCATCTACAGCTGTTACTTTCAGCAAGTATTCATCTTGTTGTTCTCTGTCCAACGGGCCGGCAACAGTTACATTTCCGCTTACTGGATCAATAACAAACTTCTCTCCAGGATTGTCTGTAAAGCTGTATGTAGCATTCGCATTTTGTCCTATATCTTGATCTGAACTTGTAACTCTGATGACAAATGACCCAACGTCTGCATTCTCTGTGACGTTAACACTGAATAATCTGGTGAATCTTGGAGGGTTGTCATTTTTATCAAGAACTGTTACAAGCACAGAAGCAGTTCCCGTCATTTGAGGATTTCCGTGATCTACAGCTTCTATCACCAGTTCGTAAAATGGAATATCTTCCCGGTCTAATCGCATACTTGTGTAGACTTCTCCTGTTTCGGAATCAAGTTCAAAAGCTCCTTCATAATCGTCAATCAACTTGAAGGAAATTTGACCATTTTCATTAGAATCGGCATCAGTGGCGACAATTTTAATTACCAGAAGTGGTGGTGGTTCTTCTTCCAGAACGGACGAGTTATACAGAGCGCTTTCAATTACTGGAGCATTATCGTTTGAGTCTGTGACGTTGATTTCCAGTTCTAAGACTGTTCGTAATGGAGGGTAATCTGAGTCTCTGGCTTCTATCCAGACTTCATAGAGAGGTAAGGTTTCATAATCTAACCCTTTTCCAGTAACAAGTACTTCTCCTGTCACAGCATCGATTTTCAAAGCATCTCCCACATTGCCTCCTGCGATCGCGTATTGAATATTTCCAGCTGTCTCTTTCTTGGGAGATGTTGCACTCAGCTTAGTAACCAACTGTCCTTCGGCTACATTTTCCTTCAGAGTGAAATATGTTTTAGGGGGTGAGACAAAAACTGGAAACAGGTTGGCAGATTTCAAGGAAACTTTCAACTCAGCCATAGCATATTTTGGAATGATGCCATGATCCGAAGCCCTGATAAGAAGTTTGAATGTTTTGTCACGTTTGTTATGTGCCTTGAACTCATCTGAAGCTTTGATGACTCCAGTTTCAACATTGATCACAAATTTGGATTCATCTTCTCCGCTGAGTGAGTATTCAATTTTACTGTTGAGTCCGATGTCTGCATCGATGGCCTTTGCTCCAAAGACAAATTTCCCTGGAACGGTGTTGTCTGGGATGTTGACGACATAGCGTTCGCTGGTGAATGTTGGGGAGTTGTCGTTCTCATCTAAGACAGTGATGGTCAGGTTGACAGTTGTAGCTCTGGGATCAGTAGCCGAACAGTCCTGCGCCATCAGGGTCATGTAATACTCTGCTGACTCCTCTCTGTCCAAACTGATTGATGTGGAGATGACTCCAGTATCTTGGTCAATGTGAAACCTGTCAACTTTGTCTCCCAATAAGCTGAATCGAATCTTGGAGTTGATTCCGGTATCTTTGTCATTAGCTACTGGAACAAGCACCTCGGTGCCAGCCGGAAGGTTCTCTGAGATGGTGGTCCTGTAGGATTGTCTGGCGAATTCAGGGCTGTGGTCGTTTACATCCTGAACCACGATGCGCACTGTTCCAGTTCCAGTCAGGGGAGGTGATCCTAGGAAAAAGAGAACAATTTGTTAGTTTTCAATCGAAATAAGCAGGTAGGTACATAAATAGAAAATGTTGTACAGGCACATACAGGGACAAAAACAGCAGATTTTATTCATTATGTTTTATGCGGTGACTGGACAACTCAACAACTTACAACTTTAACAACTCCTTTAAAAAATCATTAAAAGTGGTTGTTATGCCGTTGACCTAGTATATCCTTGGTCGAACGGTTATGCAGGTTACGTTAGGATAGGTTATATGCTGTTTTTCAACTTTTTTTTTTCATAACTTTTAATAAGTTAGGTATTTTTAAAGGTGTTGAAATGTTGAGTTCAAACACTTTGTTCAGTGTTGTCGTGGAACCGTTTTATGCAAGTGTATTTAACTTTTCACCCCTTGTTTGCGTGATAAAGGAACATAATAAGGAGTCGAATAAGAAAAGAAAAGGAAATATGAGAATGAGAAGTTTTATAATTTTTTTCATTCTTGTTGGTGCAAGCTATTTCCAGCTACTAATGATGCTCCTCGCGAGTATCTATCTCTACACATAAATAGTTCCGAACTATTATTTCTGTTGTTAGTTGTGACTTGTGCATGTAGATATCTGTGGCTACTAGCAACCACTGTAACTATGGCTTAGCAGGGCAGAATGGTAGAAATGTAAGAACGTGAACAATTATACTCGACCACGCTGCTTTAAAATAAAGCAAATACCTACTGTAGGAGATTAATAGAAACTGATTGTGCATGATTTCTGTATTGAATCGTGATTGCAGCAAAGTTCTGCACCTATTGTTGCCGATGCATTTTTCCCGCAGACGATCTCGAAGTATAGTTTCTCGTTGTCTATTGCAGCACTACTGGCTACCCTCTGGAATTCAACACTGAACCTAGCATCCTTACTTAGCTTTAAATTTCCAATTTGCTACATTTACAAATGAATTAAATTCATTCAGCTGAACAGATTGTCCACCAGGAATAATTTAAAACAAAAAATTTCGTTGTAAAGTCGCAGATCTGTTCAGGAAACCATATTTTATCGCAGATTTTTCTAACGAATCGGTCACTCCAACTCACTTATGTTTTTTCGCGATTTGGATGGATAAATTAATTTTAATTGCGCTGTTATTTATTTAGTAAGAATCAATAAAGTTTAATATCAAAGATTTTTGGACACGAACCACACCCATCATAGAGATTCTTAGACATAATAATTTAAAAGTAATAATCCCAGTAGTAAATTTAAAAGTAATGATTTTATATTTTGAAAAATTGTTTGAACAGCAGAAGACATTCTTAGGTGGTTCGATAGTCGGTACCTACAGAAGCGTGGTGGGGATCGGGTCGCCGCCGTGCTGCAATACAAATTATGTTCATGGTAAATTATTATTTTGCGAAATCGATCAGCCACTATTAGAATAATAATTAATTGTTTAAATAAAGGAATGTCTACCTCCGCGAATGAGACTTGCAACTTGCAAGATGATTATATTATACTTTTCGTTTCAGGGAGGTTTTCTAAGGCTTTCAGAATTAAAAACAAAAAGTTTAATTTACTGAAAATAAATAACACTGTATACACCACTGTTTAATCAAAATTGATTATTTATTTATTTGATTAAATAGTGGTGTATACAAAGTTACTTATTTTCATTAAATTAAAACGAAGCCACAAAGTGAATTTACAATTATTGAAGAAGTAAAAGAAATCTTCATCAGAAATCCAAAATCTCACAAATTGAAGCAATTTATATACCTACCAAGTGCTCTTTATTGTCACATACCTACCTACGTTTTAAGAACTGCGGGCACCTACTACTCCCTAAATAAGCACTATTTTAACACATGACGTCAAGAGTCATCATAACTGAAGGGTATAAAATATATGCGACGATTTATGAATGTGAACGAAGCAAGGAGCAAGGACTGTGTGCCAAGACCGAGATATTTTTCTGTCCATCCTCTCTGCCTACCACTGCGGGGAGGCGTGATGGTTAGTTAGTAACCTACATTTTAAAAATAGAGCCCACACGGTGCAACTGTGAAATCACACAACTTCCCCACCTTCCTCTTCCCCACCTCCTTCCCCTCTCCATTGCCTTAAGTAGGTACCTACTTAAAATCTAATTAAATGAAGACAATATTAACGAAAATTAATCGAAAATCTGTAAAAATAAAATATCAGAAAAATATATTGATTGGAACCTCTGGGTCCCAGAGGTGCCAATATCTTTTTTTTATGATTTTTCTGTCTACAGATTTTCGATTGAGTTTCGCTAATAGCTTCTTCATTTAATTAAATATTATAATTTGGAGTTTTTACTCATAAAGTTAAAATAAACAAAGAAAATCGTTAATTTAATTGTCAGCTAAAACGTCAATCATTACACATAGTAATTGTATATGTATCTAATGTAATATGGCATACTGGGATTGCACATTGCACCACCCAACAATAAAAACTTTTTTTTATGTGAATACCTCACAAGCTGCACCCAGCTGCTCCCTTCTGGAGCCAGTGAGACTATAGCATTCCCAATTGGGGTATGTTGGGAAGCTGAAAATAGTGGGGAAGGGAATGAGATGGGGAAGAGGAAAGTGGGGAAGTACCTGGCTATTCAAATATGATCACCAAACACGGCTAAAGCCATTTCAAACAACGTTTCAATTCTGAATGGTAGTCTTACGTCAGGGCGATACTAAGAGTATCTTCCACTCTGAAACGTTCCGCAAATACACTGTATATTATTTTAAATGAATTAATTGTGAAATAACACAAATTAATCAAATAAAATTTAATTAAAACAAATAACTTTAATTAAATTTTATTAAATAGTGGTTTACACAAAGTTATTGGTTTTCATTAAATTAATAATGACGCCACAAAGTGAATTTGCGAATTTTGAAGAAATAAAATTTATTTGCGCACGCCGGGATTTGATCCCGCGACCTTCGGATTGCGAGTCAAGAGCCTTACCTCTCGACCACGGAGGCCGTCTTAAATAAAATTAGATGTAACAAAAAATCCTTTTCGTATTATGGTGAAGCCATGGGCTAAAGCTCCCCATTGGTTTAATTTATTAAAAATGTAGCATTTTCGTATTCTCAATCGAAAAATCTATTCACATGAGTTTTTCTAAGCCAACACATAATTATAAGCCCCGTGTCCCACGCAAAAGGCTCGTAGGGTACTTTTGTGTTATATAGGCAGGGCTGGGCAAAATACATGCTTTGCTGTAATTAAAGTACAAATTACAAAATACTTTTCGCATGTATATTCCCTAGAATACATAGCTCACACAAAATATAATCAACTACCCAACGAGATCAAACGTGCAAGTCAATGTAAAAAGACCCAAACTAACATGCTCAAACTTCATCTTATTAATGACTATCTGAAATAATAATGTTGTGTATGTCCCCATCATTTGTCCATTTAATACATACAGCTATATGTTTCATGTAATGCGTATCATTCCCGCAATGAGTTTATTAACTCCTGGGAGTACAATGCTTTATATAATTTACTATATTCTGTATTGCATACTTTTGATAAATAAATAAATAAAATAAATAAAAATAAAATAAAATAAATGTATTTAAAATACGAAATACTTTCAAGTCGTGTATTTGAAATACAAAATACAGTATTTTAACAATTTTTTTTATTTCAAATACAAATTACAAAATACATTTGGTTTTGGTAGGACCTTTGGTTGCAATAAATTGCCGCAAGTGCCCTTATCTAAGGGTGCGTTTCAGCAAAGCTGAGCAGAGTGATATAGAGACGTGCGAAAATTGACCAATCATATTGCTCAGAAGAAACATCTCTTCTCCGCTCCACTTGTAAAGTATTGTGGTTTTGACGGAATTTGATCATCCATTATCAATTATTAATAAACTCACGTCTTCATGAATAAATACCGCGAAACGATGAAAATAACAATTTATTGACAAGATACTTACTTGCTTCGACGTACAGAGTTGCCAACTCTAAATATTAACATATAGATATTGCTCTGGATTCTAGTTTTTAGTCTATGTCAGTTTATCTTTCTGTATTTGAAAATGTATTTTCAAGCCATAAGTATTTGAAATACAAAATTACAAAATACCTCAGCATCAGGTAATTGAAATACCAATTACAAAATACATTTTTAGGAAGTAACTGAAATACAAATACAAAATACGTATTTGTATTTCAAATACGTATTTCAATTCAAATACTGCCCAGCCCCGTATATAGGTACCTACTTTAACATCGTCGCAAGAAGTTCGAGTTAAAAGTTTTCATTATTTCCATCGGCGGAGACATGAAATGAACTAAAAGATGGACTCATTCCCTTAAAACACCGACATTGGCGGCTGCATATTTGTGTCGTTTATTTTAGGATGTTACCACCATGCACCGTGCACCAGTATGGCCAGGACTCGGGGACGTGCGGTTTATAGCCAATGCGCAACTCGTGATCTTCTGCGGTTAGTTCGTCGATTACAGAGATTTTAATATTTTTTGGCTTCTTTGCCATAGCAACCCTTCAAGAGTTCCCTGTAATTCGAGATCATTTTGCAAGAGCGGTTAAAAAACTGGACGTTGCAGAAAAATGCTGAAATCTGTTCCAGAATATTTTACGTAGAAGTACAAGTTAATTTTTCAAATACTTTTTGCAAGAAAATATGAAATACTTTCAGAAACAACTTGGCTTGAAAAAAAGTTTTATAAAATTTGGGTTGCTTAAGCCGCCGCTACCTGAATTTCTACCGATTTCTTACATATCTCACTTAAACATTTGACGTTTTTAAGCTCTTAAAAAAATATATGTTATTTTTAAAGATACTACTTTCAAATTAAAGTGTGTTTTTCGAAAGTGACCTGCCAGGTAAGTATGTTTCTGTATCTGTTTGTAAATAGTTAAATTAGATAGAACCTAGTAATTCTTAATAAGCTGTACCCTTGAGGTCATTTTTCACAAAAACGGCGCTCTACAAATAATCCAATTATTATTATAATTATAATACCTAGACGCATTCCACGCCGAAACGAAAATTATATGAAATTCCCTCGATAGAAAAAAATCGCGAAGTGTGCTCCGAAAATTATTAAAAACACGTCTGTTTCTATTATTTTACAAGTTATAGTTGTGAAAAACTTCACAATGTTTCTTTAAATGATACTTAAGATGCCTTCCACGAGATTTTTGCTCTATTTTAAACGTCATGTTTTATTTAACATTTTCACAATTTTCGCTTCAATTTTATCATTTAAAATATTAGCGCGCTTTGTCCAACATTCGTAATTACATATCTCTCCATCTTCTTCTTTTTGAGCGGGGAAGCGACTTAACTACCTACTTATCTACAGATAAGAATTCATAGACTGATGTAGGTATCTGCAGCATACATATTTGCAGAACGTTCAGAACTGATACGTTAGTTTTACTGGAGAGTGCTATGTTTAGTGACCAGATCAGAGTAGCCAGGTACCTACTTCTCAAACTTACTTTTATTCTTCTCCTCCCTTACTTCCCATTCAACCTCAAACCTACGACAATCTCCAAACAGATCTGTTTTGATCAAATATAATAATAATAATAATATGTAAACAACACAAATCAAAATGTTAAATGTCAGTAGGAATTACGAAAAGCACTTTTGTTTAGAATTTTCAAAGAAAATGATCAAAATTATTTGTTGTTTTCAAATTTAATTTATGCAACATCATGAAATAATATAAATAGATCGTCTGTTGGCCCCATTACAGTTTGATAATGCCGTCGGAAGGCAAAACAGCAGTCACGCGAAATAATAAATGTATAAATCTTAAAAATTAAATTATGATCAAAGTTATTTTTTAAGATGTTTTGATAACCAAGTGAAGCTTTTCGAAAATTTCGTAGTTAAATAGCTTTTAAGTCTTGGAAATTAGTAATAATTAACGTTTATTTTGAGATACCTACTAGGTTGAGGAACATAAAATTTTTTAAGACTCCATAGTCATTAAAAAGAAGAAGAAGGTGTGAAAGGGAGCTATGTAAATACCAATAATAGAGGGAGCGCGCTAAAATTAAGCGAATATATTTAATATAAGGCGACAAATGTTTTAAGGCGGCGCTTCCCGGCACAAAAAGAAGAAGATGGAGAGATATGTAATTGCGAATGTTGGACAGAGCGCGCTAATATTTTAAGTGATAAAAATGAAGCGAAAATTGCGAAAATGCTTAATAAAACATGACTCGTTTAAAATAGAGCAAAAATCTCGTGGAAGGTATCTTAAGTATCATTTAAAGAAACATTGTGAATTTTTTCACTAATATAACCTGTAAAATAATACAAATAGACTTGTTTTTAATAATTTTCGGAGCATACTTTGCGATTTTTTTCTATCGAGGGAATTTCATATAATTTGCGTTTCGGCGTGGAACGTATCTGGATATTATCTTCAAAAATAACATATATTTTTTAAGAGCTTAAAACTTCAAATGTTTAAGAGAGATATGTAAGAAATCGGTCGAAATTCGGATAGCGGCGGTTTAAGTAGCATTAAAGAAAAACTGTGAATTTTTCCATACCTATAACATATTAAATAACAGAAACAAATGTGGTTTTAATAATTTCCGAAGCGTTCTGTGTAATTTTTTTCTGTCGAGAGAATTTTGAGAGTAAAGAGATTATTTTCAAAGATATAACATATGTTTTTTAAGAATTTAAAAATTTTATGTATTCTAGGGAAATATGTTATACTTAAATTGAAAGAAATTCAAAATTCGGTGTCTTAATGACGAGTTGCCATAGTTCTATTGGTTTCGGGTGGTAGGAACTCCTGTGAGGTATCACTTAAAATATAAAAATCTCCATAACAAAAACGTTGCAATAAATAAGTAAATGCAAATGAAGTTTTTGTGTAGTGATTACTTAAGAACAATACTCGCCTTTATCTCGTGACTGCAATCACTAATAGCGATCATTATATTATTCAGAACATTTGCTACAAGCTACAAGCCACAAGCCTCGGATTGGGAAAACTTTTAATGAACCGGATAAGGCTCCGAAGCTTGTCTCGAACTGGAAAATGGATGTGCCACAGTTTGCATATAAACCTTAAATAATTTGCCCGGCCTGAGTCACATTTTAATTTAGGCATTTGAGGCTTTCGCGGCGAGGTTGATTAGATGATTTAAGCTCTGGTTATGAATAAATTACCATCCGTCCAATAGTAATAAATAAATCATTAGATTTACAGCGTTGCTCCCTACATCTGCCCGAACGACTACCAACTGGCCGGGAGTTTCGCGAGCTTACTCTGCGTAGGAACATTATAATCAACATTTTGTAATAATAATTTCAGCTTAAGTACTGCATTAAGAATGTTCATCTGGTTCCCAATAAAGTAAGAATTAATGAAGTGTCGATGCTTGGCTTGTGCGCTGTTTCGTTGAAAACAGTTTTGTAATAATAATTTAGAAAATCGATGGCTGTAATGCGTTTATTGTCAAGCAGAGTTACTGGCGTAATTTGTACCGATTGAATCTGTTTCCAGGTGTCCGGCGTCAATCTGCCGGAGAGATCAATGAATCTCTGTCGTGCTCGATCAAAGTGACACGAAAATTTACTGATACCATGTGTATTCATTTTAATCGTGTCGATCGCATAACGATGAGAACATTCGTCCAGCTCTGTGGCTGACTACTGCTGACAAACATAAATCGGGTCGCTAATCGCTGAGAACTGGGAACTGGGAACGGCAATTCGGTCCGTAAATCCCCCAAATAATTTAGACAGAAGACAATAAAGAGTTTGTTGGCACCGCGGCTCGCTTCGGTACTCGGTACCTACGAGTACCTGCTTACGTTCTGTACTCAGTACCTCTACCCCGTACCCTGTACCCGTGGCTGTTCCTACTGTACCAACGACAGTAGTTGCTTAGATCAAGCTGTACCTAGCAGTAAGGTACTTGCTGAGTTTTGCTACATTGGCGACAATATTTCTTAGTATGACCTTCGCGGCAGTGAGATCTAGAGAGGGAACTTGGGTTTTTTCAGAAAGAGAATGAAATAAATTATTATATAGTATATTTGCAGCTCGTCCCAGAGTGATCGGAGAGAGATAACAATTCAGTATCGAAATCAGTTGCGTTGAAAAGTGATTTTAGCTTTATTTTGTAACCACCTGAAAAGCCAAACAATTCCCAGCTTTCCCATCCCTCGCAAAGTTTTTTAAATTAGGGATTAGCTATGATTTTTTGGGACTTTTTGCAGGATAATGCACATACATAATATTATCTATTGCTAAAAATACATAAAAAGATAAAATAATGTTAAATAAATAAGAAATTATTAGATTAGATGGTTGAATGTTTCAGTTTCCCTAGTGCACAAACACCGTAACGTGCATTTTTGGAAATGCAGCGTAATAAGTACCTAATTACCAAACAGTGCAAATCTGCATAAAATATTTAATTTCACTAATTCTTATAGGACTACAGTTCGCCGATTTTTATCCTCTGCCTTACCGAATATAAAATATTGTAATGCGAAATATTGGTGTACAAACACATCGAATTTTGTTGTCCGCAGGCTATTGTTTGAAGATAAATTATATCGGGTACATGGAGCTCTATAATATTTTATCCGTGATCCAACATATATTATCTTACAACGTTATGGGAGATCATTAAAAATCTAATTCGTTATTATAAAACACGAAGAAAATATTAAATTTTTGAATATTTAACTAGGAAGCTTGACTTTATTCCTCTTTTAAAATGGCTTGGTAGCGCATATTATTCTGAGAGATGCAATCATTTGACCACAGCTAAATACTAAATAGTTTCGATTGGAAATGGCTATGTACCTTTGCGTTGGTACTTACCTACTTACAGGGGCGTTGCATCATTATATGCAAGATGTGCGGTGCACATGGGCGGCAGAACGAAGGAGCGGCTTCTTGAAATATTTGCATATCTTCAATGGCCGCCACTTGATTCAGTAGTCTTCGTGACTGAGTCATAATTTCAGATAATATATTCTTACTTACAAGTATGCATGCAAAAGTGATCGCGGAGTCTTCCATCGAATTTTTGTCTTCATGCAGTATGTCTTGTGTTTTAATGCAGTACTAGATGTAAGGTCTTCGACGTGTACCCATATGTAGTAAAAAAAAATTGGTTGTCTGTCGGTTTACGGACGATAATTTTACGTGATAACGTCACGAGCCGAACGCTTAAGCCGAACGATTAGGCCGATCGTGCCTCTCTATCGCTTGTTCCGCGCTCTCGCCAAACGCTTAGGCCGAACGCTTGTTCCGCGCCCTCGTTTGTACGCCCAGCTCAGGCGGAACGTGACATTGTGACAACGCGACAATGAGTCATGCTTTTTCGTGAATGCGGCCGGCGTTCATCGATTTATAAGACATTATCACGTCAAAATGTGTGATCGAATGCAGATGACGGATACAGAGATCCAAAAGGAGTACAAAACTAAAATAAACCGTGTAAAGAACAATGTGAACAAAAGGTTTAAAGAATGGGTACGTACGTGCTATATATCGTTGAGATTTGAAACAACTTCACAATGATGATTGGTTTCAAAATATTTATATATTATTACAAGTTAGATATCTGTAGCCTGCGAAAGATTTATTTTTCGCGCACTATCGTGCGGCCCTGGATTTAATACCAGGCAAGCCCGTCCGCCGTACCTAGGATGTGAATTAGCTCCGAAGAAGAGCCTTGGGCACATCCAATAAGTCACGTACGTGGCCGTGAATTCTCACGGCCTTGCAATGTGTCTGCCGAATGTGTAATAGTAAACACAATTATTATTGGTATGCCAACACCGACCCGCGATTCAACGGGCATGATCACTGATCACTCTAGACAGCTTCTCTAGACCTGACTCTATTTATACCAGTGACCGTTGCAAACTTAAGTTGGCAGATGAATCAATCGTGAAGGAAGCAATCGAATCAATCAGTGCAAGGAATGTATTCCAAATCGCAGTTTAATATTCTACAGTATGGACGTTTCTTCTGTGTGCCTTAATTAATAGTACTAATTGGTATGATCATGAGTGCTTCAACCGAGTTCTCTAGACTCGATTCTATTTATACCAGTGACCGTTGCATACTTGGGTGGCAAATGAATCAATGATGCAACCGAATCAATCAGTCTAAGGAATGTGTTCCAAAACGCAGCGTTAAGAATGTACTTAGTATAAACGTTTCTTTTGTGGTCAAATTAACACCTGTTAGACGCTTTTGGTTCTGCACGCGAAAACAACCCTTTTACCGTTAATAATAATTAAAAGTACTAATTGGAATGATCATGAGCGCTCTAACCGAGTTCTCTTGGGAGGATTCTATTTATACAAGTGAACATTGCGTACTTGGGTGGCAAATGAATTAATGATTAGGGAAGCAGCCAAATCAATCAGCGCAAGGAATGAGTTACAAAACGCAGTGTTAAGTAGGCAGTAACACTTTTCTGTACGTCATTAATAATAGGTATCCATCTGTTACATGACCATGAACACCCTAATAAAGTTTTCTTCACCTGACTTGCAAAATGCAGGTAAAGGAAATCGAATCAACCATTGCTATGAATGTGTTCCAAAAATTTTCAAGTACGTAGGTACTTAGTATCAGGGGCGTGCACTCCATATAGGCACATAAGCACTGTCTACCCTACCGTATTTGTAAAACATAAGCATGTAAATAATATTATAATTTATTAAATTATTTTGCTAAAAATAAATACACACTTTCAAGAAGCAGAGCAACCGAAACAACGCGAGCGCCACATCAAAAGGCACACTACAAAAACATGGCATAAACTCTAACTAGAAACTTCATGCGCGCCATCCGACTGCCTCACTGAAATGCGGCCGAATCAGGAATTATTTCTGCGTAGAGCTAACTTCGTACAAGATATAATATCAATGTTTACGAAATGCACAGAGCATAGAGTAGGACTGTCGTTTTGAATTTGCTTCTATGAGTTTTTTTTTGTTAGTATTAGGCAGTGCTTTCTGGAACAAAATTACCAAATGGCAATCAGTGACGACAGTCGACTATTTCTATCAAATAGTTGTCTTTCATAAATGCGAATTGTCTCTTCAAAAACGTGTATCGTACTTTAATTGTGAATTTTCTGATAAAATTTGGAAATTTTAACCTGCGAAACTTGTTGTGGTGAAGGAAATAATGTGTGTTTAAGTAACATAAAAACAACAGTTCTCTCTGTTATCTTTTATCGTAATACCTTTAATCATAATATATTCATATTATGAATATATTCAAACTTTTATCATAGGTTTTCCTACTGCCTACCCTGATCAAAAACTCTGTGCACGCCACTGCTTAGTATGGATGTTTCTCCTATGTGTCATACCTACCTACTAGCTACAGCTTTTGTATTGAGTCAGTTGTAAATAGATAAATTCGCTGTCTATATTGAAAAATTCTGCGAAAAACGTATCTGAAACAAGAGCTAATTTTTTGCTTAAGTTGAATACCTCGTTATCGCTTTATTGTATCGCATTAAATGAGCCTATGGCCAAACGTATAATCCCCTAGGTAACTTGGTTCACGAACCTCGTACGTTTTTTTATGTGCCAAAAATTGAATAATAGATCTCTGAAACGTATTGCCAGAAGCTTCCCTCTTGTCGTGATAACATACAATAAATAATTTGCTCTATCGAAAATCATCGTTTTAACACGGCTTTTAGGCTTCAGCGAGACGAGGTTAAATACGCGATCAAAGCGAGGTGTATAATATTATTTCGAGCCGCGTATAAAAACAAATATTAATTACGAAATTCGAAACACCTTACAGAGGATGTAAAAATTATCTATAAGGCGACATCAGCAGGCGACCAAAATTCAAGCATATGAGATGAAATATGTAGTTGTCGTAAATTTTAATTAGCAGACGTTAATAGATCCATCGCTCGTTCGTTTTGACCTATTCAAGCATTAAATTTCTCTTATTATGAGTGGATAAAGCACCGCATATCTGGCCATTATTTCCCACACTCCTAAATAGTTATGGCCGTAACATTGTACATAATCGTGTAAAGTTATCGTGAATTAAAATTAAATGACATTATGTTCTGTTATTCGTTTGAAGTCCGAAGGTTTGTTTGGAAACCTATTTTTACGATTATATTTCAATCATAATAAAATTTTATGGGTAAGCTAAGTTAAAAAATTTTAATGCCTCTGTCATTTATTAGAAAAATTAGATAAGAATACAGCTCCCAAAACAACACAATCACCGACATTTGACCCATTTTAATAACCATCTCTTGTTCATCGAATTTTGTTCCAAGGATAGGATTTTGAGAAACAGTTCAATTTTAATTTTGTTCACTTTAACACACAGTTACCACTTTGTGTTGAAATTCACCGTTTCCAGTAGGATTCAATCCATATCATTCCTTTCCTGATATTTTACATGGACTTCCAATAAGGTAACGCCTAACAAGTAACCACGTGTCTGTAATGGTGACCGGCCAACTCGGAATGAAACCAACTCAGAACCATCTCAGATAAGTCATTTAGAGTGATAAAAAAATATAAATAAAAAACTGGTTAAATAGGTTATGTTAGGTTGTGGTTATCGGCTAATTTAAAAATATTTTTTTCACAGCTTTTAATGTCTTTTCAAGGAGGTGTTGAGTTGACTTTATTCTCAGTTGGCATGGAACCGTTTGTAATATACCATTGCCAATTCTTGGAATCATTATTATTAAATCTCTGGTGTTCCTACGTAAGCAACACCACCTATTATATTTCACAGATCTAAACTTTCATTCTTTTTCATTTGATCGCTTTTTCCGGTTCTTCGAAGAGTTCAAATATATCAACCGTCTCCCGACACATTTAAAAGTCAGTTCATTCTGTTCATTGGTACATTTAAAAGTCAGTTCATTCTGTTCATTGGTACATTTAAAAATCAGTTCATTCTACTTAGTCCTGTCTACATAGTCCTCTGTTTCTAGTTATTAGAAGCGTTCCGTCTGTTCTCTTGGTACATTTAAAAGTCAGTTCAGTCTGAACAAGTTACCACCTAGAACACCATCAGGTAATGGTGTCCTAAGGAGCTTTTAATCTCTATCAATCCTTTCTTGTTACTTTTAAAGTCAATTTATCTGCAAAAGTGACTACCTAGTTCACCGTTACGAGCTTTGTATCTTGTTTTCAGGTAGGTACTTTAAAAATCAGTTAATTCTGGACAAGGGTCCGCTTAATAAACCGTTCCTAGTTATTAGGAGTTTTGCATCTCTGTTACATTTAAAAATCAGTTTATTCTGAAAAAGTGACTACTTAGTTCACTGTTCCCAGATCTCGTGAGCTTTGAATCTCGTCTCTTAGTACATATAAAAGTTCATTTTTCTGAACAAATGACTACCTAGTTAACTGTTCCAACTCTTAGAAGTTTGCATCTTATATCATGCTACATTTAAAAGTTAGTTTCGCTGAAAAAGTTAACATTTAGTTCACCGTTCCCAGTACTTAAGAGCTTTGAATCTCGTCTGTTGTTACATTTAAAAGTCAGTTCAGTCTGAACAAGTGACTACGTAGTTCACTGTTCCAACTCTCAGAAGTTTTCATCTTATATCATGCTACATTTAAAAGAAGTTTTCATCTTATATCATGCTACATCTCTGAAAAAGTTAACATTTAGTTCACCGTTCCCAGTACTCAGGAGCTTTGAATCTCGTCTGTTGTTACATTCAAAAGTCAGTTCAGTCGGTACAAGTTTCTTCCTAGTTCACCGTTCTATTCACACGCAGCTCCTAGTTTACTGAACGGAATACTAGTAGTCTGGCTGAACTCTCGGGCCGGAATAATGATATTCGAATGAGATGCAAATTAGAGGAATGCTAATTGCAGACGATCCGGTGGAAACAATGAATGTTTCGAATAAATTTAGTGTTACTTGACTTTAATTTTACCTACTGTTCACAAGTGTGTAAAAGTGCAATAAATCGCTTATCTATCGTGGAGCATTATTACATTTAGGTGGGTAGGTTAAGTTAGTAAAAAATAAAGTAAGCTATTATTGTCATTAGATAAGAATAATATTAAACATATATACAAATGTATGATAAAAGTATTTAATTATGTTTAAAAAAATTTTTTGATGGGTACTTACCGTCTAAATATACATATGCAGTATTGGTCAAAGGAGAATATTATGTTGATCTGTGTATCGAAGTGATTTTACAAAATATCACCCAATACAAAGGCACGTTTATGTGACAGGCGTGTTTTATTGATCGGAAAGTCAAATAATTGTAAAATATTTAAAAAAATTGACCAATAATTAAAAAAATTATTGAACCAAATAATTAAAAAAATTGATGCCTTATCGTAGTTAATATATCTTTTTAGAGAGCTAGGTACCTTACGTATCTACTTAGTAACTGCAGGAATAAAGCACCCTTAAAATTGGATACGGTAGGGAAGAAGAAATACTACTAAACGGCTTTCCATAAAAATATGGAAAGTTAAGTTTGAAGTTGTGGCTCTTCATCAACTTTTCACAGGGTTAATTTAGAAGTGCCATTATGAGGCAGTAGCTCATCATCAACTTTCCACGTTGTTAAGTTTGAAATAATGTTAATTAGCCCTGTTTAGTGACCAGATCTGAATAGCCAGGTACTTCCCCACCTTCCTCTTCCCCATCTCCTTCCCCTCCCCACTACCTTCAGCTTCACAACATACCCCAATTGGGAATGCCATAGTCTCACTGGTTCCAGACGGGAGCAGTTGGGACTCAAGAGTCCGGTATTTCATATAAAAAAATAATAATAATATTAAGAGTTGTTGTTGATTTTTTTTTACAGTTGATACCGCACAAGAGTCCCAACTACTCCCGTCTGGAGCCAGTGAGACTATGGCATCCCCAATTGGGGTATGTTGTGAGGCTGAGGGTAGTGGGGAGGGGAAGGAGATAGGGAAGAGGAAGGTGGGAAAGTACCTGGCTATTCAGATCTGGTCACTAAACACGGCTAAAGCCATTTCAAGCAACGTTTCAATTCTGAATGGTGGTCTTACACCAGGGCGATACTGATAGTATCTTTACACTCTGGAACGTGCCGCAAATATAATATTTATTATTTTAAATGAGTAAATTGTGAAATAACACAAATTAATCAAATAAAATTTATTTGCGCACGCCGGGTTCGAACCCGCGACCTTCGGATTGTGAGTCGAGAGTCTTACCTCGGGACCACGGAGGTCGTCGAATAATAATATTAAGAGTTGTTGTTGATAATAATATTAAGAGTTGTTGTTAATAATAATAATATAAAGAGTTGTTGTTGACAATAATATTAAGAGTTTTTGTTACTTAAGTTTAACATAATAATATTAAGAGTTCTTAAGTAGTTAAGCGCGTTTGCAGACTTTATAATAATTGTGCATGCGATGAATTAATAAGGAGAAGCGCCAGTAACTGCGTGCTCACCGGCCGTCGCATTTCCTTTCAGCATATTGTATATCATAACCAATATATCAGATGGTGTAATGATTACTGGAACCGTTAACGAGTACAATGAGTGGCGGTCGGGGACGTCGGTGCGCGAGAAGCCCCGGGCGTCGCGACGCTGCTAACACAACACGAGTACAAAGAAACACACCTAACAAATATTTTATCTGCTGTTAGATAAAGAATTGATTGTTTTCCGTTTTGCAGCTGTGAGTCCGAATTATTTATGTTAGAACTCACGAGATTAGGAATTGTTTTTGCTTGTGTGAAAGCATTCCCTTTCGTATCTATTGAAGTAATTAAAATAGTATTTTTTGTACGAATAGTTCGATCTATCTTTATTTTAAATCATGTAGTGTTTGGAAGTGTTACAAGTTATTTCAAAGTATGTAGTTATGAAATTAATTCAAAGGGGTCTTAAAATTCCAATATTACAAAAAATACATTATTTTTGTGTTCCTTTAGATCCGTTTTGATCTAATAATTTTTGCTATTGCTGCCCACACAAAGGAACATATGATTTTATAAATGTGTCATATTTTTCATAATTATTTGCTTAAAGTGCCTTTTTTATCGTTACTTCGTTTTGTTTTTCATAGATATTTATTCCATCAATAGGAAGGTACGTAGGTAATAGATACCTTCTCACACTTTTCTATTTAGTTCATTTATTTGTTTTAAAACTTATTACAATATACGCATTTACTATTCACACGTTTATAACCGATTGAAATATGTTTATTTAATACTTTGATCGGGCAAATAGTGCTCATAAATATAATATATGCTGTATAGTTTGATTTACGTCTTGCATGTTTCAATAAATATATAGTATATAAATAACATAGTTTAACGTAATATCACACTATATAACAACACCTCGTTATAAATTAAGCAATTTAATAAATATAGATAGTTACAATAATTATTAGAGAATAGCGGATTTATATGGTTTGTTACTAACTTGTGTCATAAAACAATTGCTATTTCAATAAAAAAAACAAATAATTAACACAGCTTTTAATGTATTTGAATTAACATATTCATAATAATTGGTGTTCGTTGTCCAAAATGTCTAAATATTTAATGTTTTAGGATAACCTTTCATTCGCCATAAAAAAAAAACCTGAGCTACTCTTCTAGGTTTATTTAGCCGAAACATTGAAGGATGGCTTGCTCTGAGTGGAAAAAAACGTGTTGTGTGTGTATGAGCTAAACATTAGATACTTAATGGCTGGGATAATTGATGACCATGAGTCGCAAAGTGACATAAAGCTTGTCAGTTAGCGGAGGTACAACACTCGACTTGCTGAACGAGGTTACAAATAAATTTTTTTGGTACTGGAAAACGTGGATTACAAAGCAGGTTTTTTACACAGATTTCCACCAGTCAAAGCACATCATTACAAATGTATCATGTTTAAAAATAGTTTTCTGGTGTATCTTGGTGAACTTTTTCCTTCCGTTTCCTTTCGAAAAAGTGTCATGTACGTAAATAGGTATTAGTCGACAGTAGGACAAAGTATGAACATTCTGAACTGTAAAAAGTAACCTGAATATACCAACGTGTTGTCTAAATTTCATATACTGTACATGGATTAGAAATCAAAACTATCACGATGTTTGCGCAATTCGGACGCGGGGGATATTTATTTTATGGTCAGCTCAACGCTCGGAACTAGAAGTGAGAAGTAGCCAAATTAGACGCAAGATATCAGTCTCTTCTCACTTCTCACCTTCTCCTCCCGCAGTAGTGTCAGTGATTAGAGTTTGGAGAGTAAGAATGAAGAATGAAATAAAGTCGGTGGAATAGATTTAGTGTGTGATTAGCCCCGGGCCCATCGATCATCGGCCGCCACTGGCCGCTCCCCTCCCCGGTGTCATACATCGCGTGCGCGCCACTGCCCGGCCCGGGCATAAATCAATGACCTTACAAATATATAAATAAATCAGTTATTGATCGAGGCTATCGACTAATGAACCGGCTTCAAAATGAATGTTTTAATTTATCTTTTGTTGGCTTTAAACGCCGTATGAGCTTTAATTACGAGCTTTATTTGTTTGTTGGTTTTCGGACGTCGTGATTTTTATTCGTGTAATTAGCGGGTCGGATTAAAATAGCGGTTTATCAGGGAATATTAATTACAGATGCTAAGGGATCCGTGTACGTCATTTATATTAGGCAACTCGTTGTTGAACCAAATGCCCACATTCGCCAGTTACCTGTAAACTTATCGAATTTTTTGAATTGGGTCTATGTTTTTAGCACTTCCCCAAGCTAGTATTCCATAAGTGGCAATGGATTGACAAAGTACAAAATACACCGATATGATTGTTTGTTAGTGGGAAATTTGATATTTTTAATGGACTTAATGCATGACTCGTTTTAGTTTATTAAAATGAAAGTAATGTGCACAACTATTTTATCTGGTACCTACACTTTTTGTTTAATTATATGGCCATTTTAATAAAGCAGAAAGAGTTGTCATTTCTATTCTTTGAAAAAGAATGTCCACACCCGAATTCTTTGCAGTATTTTGTCATCCATGAAGTGTAGTGTTTTATGTGAGCGGTGTAATAAATTTAGAAAACTTTTCCTTCTCTACAAATCACCCGAAATATTCTAATAAAACTCACAACCCGAGTGTAATTCCATTATTTATCACTTTAACGTACTTCATTTGAATACTTAAAAACTAATAAAATTCAAATTATGTTATATTCATCTCCATGAAAATGTAAAATGAGAATCTAAGTATTAAATTAAGGTTATGTAAATATCAATATACCTGTCCATCCAAAAATTATAAAGCTGTATATTCGTTTTAATTTAATGTAAATAATTGAAACAAGTAACCAGACAATTCGTTGGCTGATTTATTTCAGTCCTTTCAACTGGTATGCTGTATTAAAATTAAATAAACTTCTATGACTCGTTTTAAATAAACTACCAGTAGAATTTTCCTAATTTGACACTAATGTTGCTTTTTATTAACGAAAAATTGAGAGGAATTTTTAAATTCACTTAATGCGTGATGTTAAAAGAGTTACAAGAGGTTCATATTCAAAAAGAATCAACGACTTCCATTTCCCTTTCACTGCTAGAAAATACCAACATCTCCTATATTCTATAAGAAGGCAATATTAGAGATCCACTGTACCATAAAAAACTCGGGTTAACTTGCCAACTGTTTAATTGGTGAATAAATAAGTTGAGATGTCGAGTTGAAGTTTTCCTTCAGACTTCAGATAGAGAGGAGGGTTGCCACCCAGACACTTAAAAGGCCGTGGAAAGACTGGTAAAAATTACAATTATTTAACATGATGCAGCATCTTTGGTACGCCGAGATCTTTACTCGAATCCGCGACACCTACCGCCTCCTCGCTGGAAGATGAAGCGTGTTTCAAATGTCACTGAGATGGGTAAATAAAAGATTTCATGCCAGTTGCGTTTGATAAACGTGTTTACTGATATTTGAATAGGCGTATTCACGTAACATTGCGTCAGAGTGAAGGCTCGAATATAATAATATGATGATGGTGAGTATGTCAGCGGATATATTGATAATTAGGTAGTAAGGTTCTGCCCCTGGCTCTAACTGTGGCTGCAACTCACTTCGGCTTGGCCAGCATGCACTAAAGAAATGCAGCAAAGGCGTCACGAACGGGTATACAAATATTAATATTACCATGGTAATTTTACCATAGTTGCTTCCACATGTACGATAACTTAAAATGCTTGTAAGCCAGTAGCTAGCTCTTCACAAAGTTTGCCGTATGATTCCTAATGTTTCCTTATGTTCCATTAGTTGAATGTTGAAATAAAATGCACAACTATTAACCCATCCAGTCTGATTGTTAAAGGAAATTAAAAAACAGAACTTACATAATCGCTTCTTTCTTTAAAGTGAACAAAAATATAAACATTCCTCGAACACTATTTGAAAGCATGAATAAACGTATATCGAATAAGCTAGTCACGTTTCTTAGATTTGAAATGTAACGCATTGGGAACTACAAAAAAGGGCAAAGAAAGTCAGCATCTTAAGTCATTATGCATGCTGCATAGTGAAAAAACACCTGTTAAAAATATGCCGTTAAACTTTTGGCCATTACATTGTCAATTTACCGAGGAAATCTTGAGAACGCGTGATGAAGGTATTAAGGCCACTCCTGAGGAAGATTGGATACGCTTCTGCAAAGTTCAAAGGGTTACTCATAGAGATAAAAGCAAGCCTAACGCGAGGCTTGCGCGATAACAAATGAAATCCATTCATTTCCCCTGGAACCGCAATAAAGATTTGTTAGGAAATAATTTTATTCTGTTTTATCGTTTCCCCATTAACCAAATGTTAATTTTTAGTCTGGAATGCATTAACCCGCTTATTTTTATACATACATTTATAAAAAAATAATATTTAATACAAAAAGATTTGAACGGTTGCGATACCCACTATTTTCGGTACTGTTTAACGATAATGGAGCACATTCAAGGCGGTGATTTGGTAAAATAAAAATTTATGGATTCTAATAAAGCAACGCTCTAAGGCAGGTAACGGTTGGCTGGTCCAGAAATATATAAATAAGCTAGTTGTATGGAAGGAGTTCTCCGAGCGGCGATGACTTTATTTAATCTCGATGACAGGGGAGAGGAGAGAATTAAGTATTAATCATCGGCTAGTTATAAACGACTCGCGACTGAGGGATAATGAGAATTTTAAATGTTACTACCATCCTCCGCATTTTTTCTCATATTTGGTGACATATAACAATAAATCATAATTCCTATAAAAAGAGAAATTTTAGTACCTACCTAGAATCTTACAGTCCAAAAGGTAAATAAGTTTTTATGATACTTAATTCCGTAACTTAGAAGACTACACCATAAAATGGTTCTATCCGATTAAGTGATAAATACCCTCTGGTCGACAGAAGAATATAAAACTTGGATTTTTATCACAACCACGGCGATAATTCCCTGAATATCAATTACTCGTAAATAAAGATATTTTTTTATTTGCCTGGCTAATGTTGGGATCGGTACTTATGTATGATAATGAGGTTCGGGTTTGATTTATCACGTTAGAATTAGAATCCAGACCTGGTCAGATCGGTCAGGTGAGGTATTTTGGCTCGGGGGGGAGCGCAGGAAGAAAGGAGATCCGACAATATCAGAATGAAGAAGTAGAGGTCCATAAAAATGACCATTAACTCGGAAGAAGGCCCGAAGGACTGCTAGACGTCGAGAGCGAGAGATACCCCTGAGATTATGATCGGGACCCACATTAAATATGTATTGCGCGGTAAGCGGCGAGCGGCGAGTGGCGAGCGGCGAGCAGCGAGCGGCGAGCGGTGAGCGGCGAGCAGCGCGGCGCGGTTCGCCGGGCAACTACATCAATTGAATGTTAATGTCGCTTAATTCGGGACGGGCTGGTCCTCTTTACTCTAGTATAGTAATTTCGCCGTGATAATATTAAAACTGCGTGCGATGAGATGAGTTAGGGAGACAGGCGCGGCCAATAGCGGCCGGGAGGAGGGACGAGCGTAATTGTCCGCGCGGGAAGCTCCGCCTCAAACACTCTCAACAGACTACCGACACATGCCCCGAACTTATCCCGCACTCGTTTCTGCACCACGCAAATCTTGTACCCCCCAACTCATGCGCTCCTGATACCGAAGATTCACTTCATACTGTCAGATGATGACAATATTACGATTTCCATCCTTCCGACTGAGCCTTCAAATCACCACCATTAATATATTGGCATTTCATTTTCAGAGGAAACAAATCTGTAATCTGGGACCGTATAAAGGGTATAATTATTTTTTTTTTATTTATTTATTTCATCAAGTTCTCTATAAAACAGTTATACACCAGAATATTATGGGGAAGATTACAAAATTTAAAGAAAAAACGTGTATGGGGGCAGTTTCACTATCTTGTGACGTATGTCAGAAGATAATTACTGAATTCTCTGTAGGTGACATTGAAGACGTCGATGTTCAATACACATGCACTTAGCATTTGAATTGCTCTGTTTAATGGCGCGTTTTGATAGGAAGATGTTCTCGCTTTCGGAGCATAAAAAAGTGCGTGGGATCTCCCACGAGTGTACGCGTTGGGTACATATAAGTTAATCTCCTTCAACATGAGCGGATTCAGTATAATGCCGGAGATTAGCTTAAAAAAGTGCTTACCCAAAAATATTTTTTGACGGGCTTCTAATGTGTTAAGATCGAGCATTCCTGATAAAAACAACGATGGGTAGTAGTATGTATATTCTCTCATATAAAGGTAACGCATAAACCTTTTTTGAACTCTTTCTATGTTATGTTTTTTTTTATGTCAAAGCTTGAGAATTTGCGTAATGATATTGTAAAACTTATTAAGAAATATCGTCTTTGGATTTGATTGGCATTGAAGATCGACCATCTCATGACTTGCACATTGAACGAAACTTCTAAATTTCAAGATACATAATATAATTATAAAATTAAGTAAACCGGTAGCTAGCTCATTCGTATGTGACTTTTTATTAGCACTTACATGATGTTTAATTTTTTCTAACTTTCCTACATTTCCTAGAATCGTAAATTACCTACGAATATTCGTCGATTTCTTAAATGATAAATGCGCAGCGTTAATTTTCCGCACAATTAATATTATTAAATTCGTGTGTTATCGCCGGTTTGCCCAGTAGGTATCGAATATCTTATTAGTCTTTGGAAACATATTTAAATATTTATGTTTGGTGATCTGTCGCGGGGAGATAGCACACGGAATATCGGTGATAAATGTAGCGATGACACCAAATAAATTGCTGAAGCGGCGCTGGGGAATATATGGAGAAGATGGCCGTACTCTACTGTCCAAATGTATACAAAACAATTACCAGTGTGGTTCTTTTGACACCGGACTGGTCGAAAACAAATTGACCGTACTGCTATGGGCGTCTCTCTGAATCTGCAATACTTCCTCGTGCCTTGTTTTTCTTATGTTTTCAAGTTATCGGCGCAGACTGTATTTAAATATGTCATGTAATGTGTAAATAAAACTCTTTGAAAAAACTCTTTTTGTGATATTATTTGGGACAACGTGAAACTATATCAACTGGTGCAATATTTCTAGAAGACCAATAATTGGTTACGTAAATGTCGATTTACGAGTAGTTTTAAAATCAAACCTGAGATTTAATTCGAATGACTACACAAGCAAAGGTCGAAGATAGAACAGACTTATCTTTGGTAGGAAGTACGAGTACGTATTGAATAGTTTAATTTCTTGGAAAAGTGTCGCCTTTAAGCCAATTAGCATGCGCAAAAGCACGCCAATGAGGGCATGGCTACCTCAGAGTGCCACGCACTGCTTTGAATTCACCACGTTCACATACCTATTTATTACGTAGAATTATTTCATGCTAATTTCCAAAGCCGAGGTGTCATTGCACTCGCTTCTAGGAAACTTTCAAATATTTTTACACTTCTATTTTGGAGTTTTATTGAGCTATAAATGTTTATTGACATGGAAAAATGTGATTTTGTTCGAATAACCTGTCAATCGGTTTCCTTTAAAGCACTTCACTTCACACCTCAATCGAAGCTCGTAATATTACGACTTTAGCTGCCTACGTATAAAAACGTTTCCATACTAATTATATACACATATTTGTAGGTACCTACCTACCGAAAGTACCTATATAGTACCTACACCATTATTTGATAACTTCTTATCACCCTACTACATAATATCTTCTGTACAAAGTATCCAAAATACTACACCAGCTTAAGGCGACGCTTCCCGGCCCAAAAAGAAGAAGATGGAGAGACATGTAATTACGAATGTTGAACAGAGCGCGCCAATATTTTCAATGACAAAATTGATGCGAAAATTGGGAAAATGCTTAACAAAACATGACTCATTTAAAATAGAGCAAAAATCTCGTGGTATGTATCTTAAGTATCATTTAAAGAAACATTGTGAATTTTTTCACAAATATAACTTGTAAAATAATAGAAATAGACTTGTTTTTAATAATTTTCGGAGCAAACTTTGCGATTTTTTCTATCGAGGGAATTTCATATCATTTTCGTTTCGTCGTGGAACGTATCTAGATATTATCTTCAAAAATAACATATATATTTTTTAAGAGCTTAAAAACTTCAAATGTTTAAGGGAGATATGTAAGAAATCGGTCGAAATTCGGAAAGCGGCGGCTTAAACTAACTCAAATAATAATTTTCACATATCCTTACTTAAACCCGAATCATTTAAACTAATGAAGTTATTACTACCATAAAGATTCAGACAAGATTAAATACACAAATTAGAGAGAAATCATTTGAATTCTATTAGCTGTTGTAGGAAAATGTTTATTAAATTGCACATGACAGAACCACTTCTGTCCTAGTAAGGTATCAACTATCAACAGTTGCTGCTAATTATCGTATAAATTACTGGTACCTACATACATAAATAGTGGTGTTAGTTTAGAATGTTTGCTGTCATAATTGTGTAGGGTATTTCTAAGACCTGTCAGAAGCCATTCTCCCACACTGCATTCCACTGCACATTCTAAGTACCAAGAACTCCGAAATAATAATATATCAGTTTAAACAAGATGCAATAAAGACGTCGTTTGATCATTAAGTTAGTTTAGATGAGTGCTCTTATAATCTGTGTTTATTTTATTTGAATGAACGGGAATGTCTAAGCTTCCAGTGTTATTTTGAAGAGTTTTAAATCATGGCTTATAATTATACCTCCGTGATTGTATTTATTGCCCTAAATAAAATTTGAGTAACGTTTACTCAAATTTGCGTAGATTTTATGAGAGCTTTCGTGTTTTAATATGTGTTTTACACAATACATACTCGTAGATGGTTATATTTCCGAGCAAATTTTACATTTGCATTTTATGAGTTGTTAAATACTTTTGTGAGCTTTTGAATGTTGTCAACACGTAACGCAGAAGTCATGTGTCGTTTGTTATACTATTTATGAGATGTTTAAGAATCTAGTAAGGCCCGGCTTCACGTATTTCTACTGACTCATTACATATTGTCCTTAAGGCGACGCTTCCCGGCCCAAAAAGAAGAAGATAGAGAGATATGTAATTACGAATGTTGGACAGAGTGCGCCAATATTTTCAATGACAAATGGCAAAATTGGGAAAATGCTTAATAAAACATGACTCGATTAAAATAGAGCAAAAATCTCGTGGAAGGTATCTTAAATATCATTTAAATAAACATTGTGAATTTTTTCACAAATATAACTTGTAAAATAATAGAAATAGACTTGTTTTAAATAATTTTCGGAGCATACTTTGGGATTTTTTTCTATCGAGGGAATTTCATATAATTTGCGTTTCGGCGTGGAACGTATCTAGATATTATCTTCAAAAATAACATATATTTTTTTAAGAGCTAAAAAACATCAAATGTTTAAGGGAGATATGTAAGAAATCGGTCGAAATTCGGATAGCGGCGGCTTAAATACTGTAAGTTTTAAAGCTCTTAAAAACATACTTGTTATTTTTGAAGATAATATCTATACATTCCTCACGCCCAAACGGCAATTATATGAAATTCCCTCGATAGAAAAAAATTGCAAATATTCTCTGAAAATTATTATAAACACGTGTTTTTCAGTTTTTTACGTTATATGTTTGAAAAAAATCGCAGTGTTTCTTTAAATGCTATTTTAGACAATCCACACGAGATTTTTGCTCCATTTTAAACGAGTGTTCCATTAAACATTTTCACAACTTTCGCTTAAATTTTATCGTTTTTAATATTAGCGCGCTTTCTCTAACATTCGTATTTACATATCTCTCCATCTTCTTCTTTTTGAGCGGGTACACCGCGCCATAAAAAAGAAACGGTTGAATTCGGCAGCCACCTCTGGTCTGGAGCCCTAAAATACCTATAAAACCCTCGACTCTGTGCAGAAACGGGCGGTCCGTTTGATAGATTCTCCTAGCCTAATAAACGGATTGCAATCTTTAGAGCACAGGCGTCAGGCTGTCCTTGTTCTACCGGTATTACAATGCAAGATGCTCCGAGGAACTAGCGTCATTGATCCCCTCGGCACCGGTGCATAGTCGGGAAACACGCCAAACACACGCCCAAAATTTGTACACGGTTAACATTAGTCACATGAGAACGGGTCGTTTATACGACTCGTTCTTGAGTTCAACGGTTGTGGAACGATTTTCCAGCCTCATTATTTTCTCAGGGCCTCCTGTGTGGAGTTAAAAAAAAAAAATTCAATAATCCTATATGATAATGTAAGTTAACTTTTAATCTCTAGCCAATTGTAATCAAAATGCACTGGACTCATAGAAACTTCTCAAACTGCTTATAAAGTTCAAATGAAATGATTACCTATATATTATTTGAATTGATCAGTTCCGAATGCATTTGACACACTTTGATAATTCTTTTACGCTTGTCCATGATTCTGATAATCCGGCATTCTATAGTGTTCCGTGCTGTGTACACTGTACAGGATGTCTGTTGAGCTCTATCACAATATCTTAGATTAAGTTAGCCGAGAAAACAGAATAGCTGCCTCGTATTAATGTGGCACAAGGAGGTCCCACCAATCCACGCGGAGGAAATCGTAATTAATGTAGAAGCACCTTACACGCCTCCCGCGTAGTTAGCAGCAGAGCTATTTTGTTTTATTGCCCCGTAATTACCGCATTCGAAAATATTTTGAAGTTTCTGAAACATTTGATGTATATACATATATTTTTAAGGCTTTATTCAATCGAAAAAGTGAATTTATCGGAGTCGTCCATTTTGGAAGATGGCCGCTAAGTTCCCTCGAGCCAAATTAATTTGCATCTCACATTCCTCAGATCGCCGTGTCTCAGGAAAGTGTAGGTTCCTACGTAGGTACCTTCTATATTATTTGGTTCTTACTTAAGTTAGTGAGGCTGAGACTTCAACTACTTTCAGCAATAACTTTAATGCATTATCACGCACCACTACTAACACAGATTTGAATTATTTGAGTTAAGTGAGCTTTGATCGTAATGAAACAATGCATAATTGCTATGAATTAAATGGCGCAAACACGCATGTTTCATGTTCAGTGAACATAATAATTATCTATAGTACAGATATTCGCCGAAACTCAGATTAGATCTCGATAGAACAGAGAACAAAGTTAAAGGAATTACAATTTTTGCAAATACCACCTCCCCAGCTGAGAGCCAAGTTCGGTTACTTAACCTTTGTGCGTGCCAAAAGGTTTCCTCGCCTCGTGTCACGGTCTCCTTTGGTGAAATATTAAAATTAAGAGCCGATATTTACCACGTGTTCCGTCACGGTTAGAACCCTTTGATTTCACCAGACGATTGGGCATTAAATCTTTTGTCGAAGTAATGGGGAAGCATTAGTCTCGCGAGGGATTTTGTCGCGTTTTAGAGACTTTTAACTTATACAAAGGTGTTTGCTGGGAAGGTAACAATAATAAAAATCTTACAATACAACAATAATATTTGAAAACTTACCGGTATCCATAGCGACTAAAGTCAATGTGTATTCTGCCTGCGTTTCTCTGTCCAAGGCTCGCAGAAGAGAGATCTCTCCCGTTGAAGCGTTGATTCTGAAGAGATCTGCATCACCTTCTTTAATGAAGTATCGCACTTGGTTATTAAAGGGAGGCGTGTCCGCATCATAAGCCTGCACTGTTATCACATACCCTCCATTAGGGGGAATCACATTTTCCATCACAAAGGCTAAATAAGGCGAATCCAAGAAGGTAGGCGGGTTGTCGTTGATATCAGCGACCGTGATGCTCAGCTCTGCAGTGTCAGAGCGGGCCCCGCCACTGGCTGAGCCAGCGCAGTCCTCCGCCCTCACTCGCAGCAGGTAGCGGGACTTCCTCTCGTAGTTGAGGTTCTTAGCAACACGCACCACGCCGCTGTCCTCGCTGATGCTGAAGTCCCTGTTATCATCTCCAGCAGCGATGGAGTAGCGCACTCGTCCATTCGTGCCCTCATCGATGTCAGTGGCAGAAACCTACACAATACATACGGAAATATTATTACTTGGTAATATAAGAGCATATTTTAGGAAAATTGTTACTCAAATATTTTAAACGAATTATTTAACAAAATAATAGAGTTTACTAGCCTTTGATTTAACCGTCAAAAGGAAAAATTTATTATAGGAAGGTACGTCATAGTCGAGGCTTCTAATCTTTGCATTTCATGTAAACAATGAGGGAGTGAGTAAAAATAATCTCCTAACAATTCAATTATCTCGCACAGTGTGAGAAAAAGCTAAACTCAAGTAGGAGTGGATAATGAATAAAGCATAATATTACTTAATTATATACCTGCAAAACACTGGCTCCAATGCTGGCGTTCTCCGCTACGGAGGCGCTGTACTGCTTGGGGTCGAACACGGGACTGTTATCGTTCTCATCGAGTACATGAACGAGTAGCTTCATGTGCGTAGCTCTCGGGGGATCTCCACGATCCTTGGCCGTGATGTCCAGGGAGTAAATGGATCTGACTTCTCTGTCCAGGGGGCCTGATACTCTGAGAAGCCCATCAGCGGCTCCGAGAGAGAAAGCTGCAGCCACGTCAGGGTCTGGACTGAGGGAGTACTCGATGTAGCCGTTCCTTCCCTCGTCCTTATCCACCGCCTTGACGGCCATGACCACCGTGTTGAGGCCGATGTTCTCCGCTACGGAAGTCTCGTTGGGAGTGACGAATTCCGGCGACATGTCGTTCACGTCTTTGAGAACGATCGTGACCTAGGGAATAATGCAGATACTGTTAGTTTTCCGTGCCTTAGTGTATGCAGTCTGGATGCAAGCAAATACCACGTCAAGGAGTAGGTATGCTCGTATAAATTATATATGTATTACATGGAAAAACGGTATGTTTCAAGAATAATGTTTTACGGATGGAATCATCCGTACGTTACGTTTTACAGCTTGTTTAGTGATTACTTCTAGATACAAGATCTCTTCCAGAAACAAATAATTTTAAATCACTTGTAAAACTTAAAAAAAACCCCTCTTCAATGCGTTTTCCACATAGATTTAATGTGCCAAAACTGATATTTACGGAAAACGATGACTACGAAAGAGTTCAGATTTATAGGATAAACTGTGAAAATAAGTAGAAAACACATTTAATACGAAGGAGACTCAAAGTGGCACTAACAGAAAAAATTTCGTTAAGGAAGTTACGTAATTATTTTGGCTAAATTTAAAAAAGCCATCAACATGGGTACGTATTGGTTTATAAGATAGCTGGCATTTACCACAATAATTCCTGATATGCCTATAGATATCTATTTTTATTTTGCATACCAAAAAGCCATAAAGTCAATCCATTCAAAATCGAACACAAAAAGGGTGGCATTGGTCCGAAAAAAAAACTTAATGAATTCACTGTCTGTTCAATGAGTCCTCTTATATCATCAAGCAGTTCTTTTGCTGTCAGTCCACTCGAGATACCTTTGCTTGTCAGGGCTTAAACCAACAATAGTCCCCGTGATTATTATATCCCGTCACTCCTGAAGAATGTGTATGAATGAGTGTTTACTCTGAACGTGAACGTGACATGTTTGTTTTTCCCTCTGTTAGTTCATCATCATTTTATTTGAATTCGTCTGGTGCGTTTAAGAAGGTTTTGGGTCCCACAGTATTAATAATGTAAATAGATAAAATGAATTAATATCGTTAAATGCTTGAATTGATTGTTTCGTTAGCTGGTAGGCTTGCACAATCGGTAGTCAAAGAGGTGAGTCAGTTATACTTGATTGATTCTCCTTTTCAGAATTTCTCATGTTTCAGTGGAGAACGATAAAATATGTGTAAATATTTTTTATTTGTTTTGTAGAACTCCGCTAATATTTTTAATGTAAGTTGATAGTTTGATAATGACTTTGAATGTCGAAACCGCTATCAAGCAAAATCATACTCTTAGTATACTACCATGGAACTGAAATAAAATATTTTATGAAAACTCTTTACTAAATACGTAAATATAAAAACAAAGTTTTTTATGATTAATTGAAAAGATTTTCTTCCTGCCATGTGTTGTTATTTTTTAAAGAATAAAAATGGTTAAAATTAAGTGTTTATTAATTTAGAATTAACATTGCTAAAAAATAAGGTTGCAGTGTTTGAAAAAGTGAAAAGATTTTCGTTTAGATGTAATCTTTTTTTTGTATACGTAGTTTGATATTATTAAAATAAACCCGATCGAAACTTACGTCAACGTTTATCATGCGACAATTAACAAATTAACTCAGCGAATAGTACCTAACTGTTATCTCATACTGTCTTCCAAAATTAAAAAAAAAAAATTACAAGTAAAATAAAGAGGTTGACTGAACACCTAGTGCGTAGTATACAGGTAGCAAATGAAACATGGAGTGTTTGAGGGACGAAATAAAATAAAAATCCCAACTAGGCATTGCGTAAACACTCGAAAAATTCTAAGCAAACAGATGCGAACAAGGTTTCACCACCGAACAAGTGTCTGCGGCGCGTTTGGCTTTTGACCGAGCGTCGACATCTTCGGTAGGACGGGAAAACATTATGTGACAAGCAGCTTGCTTACCCACACCCGGAGCATGTAGGAGTTTTTTCTCCGTGTTTACACTATGCTTGAGCCAAGTCAGTTACAAGAGATATTACCAACTATTATCATTTTGTACCTATATGTGGATTACAATGAAGCGTCATTTGATTCCATCTGGAGTGTTCCTTTAATTGATTAATTTGATTAAAACGTCCTCTTTTAAGAATAAACTTAAAATAATTCATAATCTGCTCTTTCATACATGATGAAAATTTTATTATTTTAGAAAAAAATCCTTTCCGCAATTTTGTTGCGAAAGTTTTCCAAGTTTTGTTGTCAAAGGAAGGCTTTTTATTGGAACAAGCTATTTATTCACATTCTTTTTACGTATTTACGGGAACAAATAAAAAAAAAACATGTTAATATTTCACGACGAACGTGCAGAAAGGGTTTTTTTTTCTAAAATAATTAAATTGCCGCTATGAAAGTGGAAATTAAGAATTTTTTTATTAATTTTTCCACGTTTAAGACTAGATGGAAAAATTAATAAGTGATAAAAAATACCAATTTTTAACTGAAATTATGAATTTTGATCAGCTTTGTGTCAGAATTTCGCAAATAACCAATGATGTTTTTCACGTCTCCTTATTGAATTTGGGCAACAAGTCTTTTTTTTATGATAAAAAAAATAGAGTTGAATAAAATGATTCGTAGGAATACTTCGGTACACGATTAAAAGCAATACCTGTCATTCAATTAAATAAAGCGTTTTGTTGTTCGCGTAAACCTATTCCGATTTTCGTGATATTCCAGAACAAGTAGTTTTTTAGTTTACAACAAAACCTACGAACAAAAAATCTTAGAGTCATGAAAAACATTTAAAAACTGCGGTGGTGTTTGTAGACATTGGTGCTATAATTTTATTAGTAGGTATCTATTAACATAGGTATGATAAAATTTGATTTGTGAAATAGAATGTTTAAATTTTTTGTGATTTTTGTTACCTGCACAGTGGAAGACAATTGTGCTGAAGGAGGCTGCGCTTGATCTATGGCTGTGACTACCAGATTGTAGAGGCTTCTCACTTCCCTGTCCAGAATCCTTCGGGTCATCACAGTTCCATTTTGGGCAATCTCAAAATCATGATCCTCATCTCCTGACGTGATGCTGTACACGATTTTGCCGTTTTCACCTGAAAAAATAGTCATAATTAGATGTTTAGCACAATAATCCAATACCATGAAAAGTATTTTTTTTACATAAGCTCCACATAAGAGGCACAGAGAGGGAAAAATAGTTCCTCTCGGGGCCTATGTCATCTTTGGGGAAACTGTGTGGAGGGTCTTTTTGGGAAAGGAAGGAGAGGAAGTTCTGGAAAGGAAAAGGGTGGGTAGGAATCTGGGGGGTCAGTATGTCCAGGAGTGGAGGACGTATGAATCCATCCCTCCCACTGCGGTGCAGGGCGATGTTCCGAGAGAGTACGGCTGGAGAAGTCGAAGGGACTCCTTCAAACATTTTCTCCCGATCCTGTCTGCCCTGCAGCTGGTGGGCAGACGCATCCGCCGCCAAGACCCAGACAAACCTCACCCCATGAACCCGGGCCCCTACTTGAGGTGACCTACGGCAGAGGTGTTGGTTATCCAATAAATGGTTCCCGGGGCGGCGATACCCATACCCGCCCCCCAAATTGAGGTATCGCAAGAAAAAGGCCCAAATAGTTCAAACTGAATTTAATTTAGGAAGGGTGCGGTGCCAAACTTTTCAGTCTCCAAAACAGTAAAAATGTAGCCCCAACATTAAAATAAATCGTTTGAAAGGTTTTTTCTTCAGACGTAGGCACCGGAATAAAAGAGCAACATAAAATAAAATATATGAGCAGCTTAGTCGATGGCGGTTAAAACACGTTTCATAAATTAAATCCTTCCATAAGAATCGACATATTTGTTAACAAGTTTTTACAAGGTTGTTCCAAAACAATAATACTAAAAAGCTCGCGTTTAATAAGATGTCTTTAGGGAGAAATCGATCTATTCTCCCGCATGATGTGTGAACACCCGGTTTGGATTCCTGGCACCGATTCACCCTCGAGCCTCGCGCGCCTGTGTATGCGCCGCGTATGTATAACTAGTATCACTTAGTCGGACATCCAGACTCTCAGGAAAAGAATAATAAAAGACGGCATTTATTTTATCGATATTTACAATCGAAATGACGGGCTTTTAAGAATATTTTGACATTATCATTTGAAGTGAAATAATATTTTTGGTTGCCTTCGAATTTTATCTTGGAAGACGGAATAGGAGCTCCAGTTTTTATGATTCATGCTTCCAGCTTTCAGACCTTCAGGAGATTACCGTGGTTGATACGAGTAATGTTCACTTGGGTGATAAAATGCACTTAAGTTGTGTGAGAAAATACGTTATTTGTACTTTACATAAATATTTAATGCTTCTAATGACATTCTCAGTATCTACTTGAATGTCTAAATATGAGTCTTTCAACCACAACCGAATGAAATACCTATGTTCCATGTAATAATAATTATCCTAATTCAATGTGATTTTGTAGCTCAGTATGGTAAGAAAGTAGGTACTATTAATATTATATATATATATTTTTTTTTATAAAGAAAGACAAACATTCCCGGGTTACGAATAACCCAACAATGTTTGAAAATCTTCTACTACCACCACAGAAAGCCGAAAATGTTGCTTGTGTTGTGATGGAGGGCTTAGCCAGCCGAGGAATCGAACACGGGACGCCCGGGTGAGACCCAAACGCGATGCCCACTCAACCACTGACCAGTCAAATATATACGTATGTTTGTTTACGTGGCCTTATGATAAATGCAATAAAATTGATTTTACTAAAATCAACATTAACTGTTGTATTTATTTATTGCTATTAAGTTTAATTTGTAGAGCTCGAACTAGAATTTTATTTTTTTAAATTTATTGTTATTAAGTTTAATTAGTAGAACTCCTTTTTTTTTCTTCTTTTACGTATTTTATATATATATACTTTTTTACATTAACTCCACACAGGAGGCCCTGAGGAAAATAATTTCCCTCAGGGCCTATGTCATCTTTGGGGATGCTGTGTGGAGGGTTTTTTTAGGAGAGGAAGGAGAGGAGTTTTGGGAAGGAAAATGGTTTAAGGGTAGGAATCTGGGGTTCAGTGTGTCCTGGTCATCCGCCTCCAAGACCTAGACAAACCTCACCCCATGAGCCCGGGCACCCCTGCTAAATCACCAAACGTTGCGAACCTCTTGGGGTGACCTGTGGCAGAGGTATTGGTTATCCAATAAAGGTTCCCGGGGCGGCGGTACCCACTCCCGCCTTCCAAATTGAAATTTAATATATGAAAAAAAACTCTATTTATAAACAAGTTATGCTGTGTAATTATAATTGATCATCTGAAGGCATTATCAAACTGTGGTTATGCCACTTACTGTCGATACATACATATATTTTTTATTATTCAAAAAAATTAGTACCTGCTACCTTATTTTTAAAGAACAAGGAGATATATGAATTGTTTTTTTTTTTGTTATGTTCAATACTACTCTTCTATTAATACATTTGATTGTGGTTGGAAGAGGAGTGAACAGCGTTTAATTATAGATATTTAAAAGTAATTAATTATACATTACAGTAAAAAAGTAGAAAATAATATACTGTAAGTTGTTAGGCGTCATATATTGTAAGTACGAGTATTTGACTACTAGCAAACTATTATACCACTAGCATAACGTATCTAAAAATACTGAAATTAGTAATTAAAAATAAAATAAAATTTATTTTCTTTGAAGTAGGGAATGTCACAAATGAAACTAATTGAGATATGGGTTATTCTTAAGATTGATTCAAGTGGAATTTTTTTTTTGTTTTTGGCAAGATTGGCGTTCATTAATTGGATATTATCGTCATGTTTCTAGTTTCTTCTGGTAGTCGGTGAAAAAAAAACTTTCTTTGTAAGTGTAATAATTTTTTTGCAAATATATTTCTACATAGGTACTAATTGCTTTTATTTTATTACCAGTACCTTTATTGATTTCCGTATAAAATATCGGAAATTATCTATCACCCTTTAAAGTTTCTCCAGTTTGGTTTATTAATTTTTTTAAAATTGTTCTCTAGATTTTATGTCCGGGTTAAATCTTCCTCACAGGAAAAACTTAATCCTTCCACACACTTTTCCACAAATGCTAATCTAGTCAATTCACGCGATGTAATTGCATTGTATAAGTATACTAAATACAAAACTATACAAGAACAACACGTCAACCTACCAGAGACCATATGGGAAAATACTTCACCGACTCCAGATATTTTCATATCAGAGGGTTCGGCTCGATAGAACTCCTAACTGAACCGATAAATCCTACCGATCCCTCAATATAAATATTTAAAAAATCTTTCGTAATCCTACATGTATTTAATATGACTGATTTTTGCATTTTTATATAAAGATTCTTTGACAAATCTAATAAGCCTAAATTTTTAATTAGAGAGCTAGGTATAATGCCAGTAGCCGAAATAACAAATGGTAATATTTTTATAGTCCGAGAATGCCAAATTCTTTTAATCTCATTTCCTAAATCTGTATATTTTCTAATTTTTTTAGAAACAGATTTTTGAATATTACAGGAATTTGGAATAGCGACATCAATGATATAAGTTATTCTTTTAATTTTGTCATGTAAAACTATATCGGGTCTATTATGACGAATCGTTTTGTCTGTTAGTATAGTTTTATCATAATATATTTTATAAAATTCATTTTCTAAAAACGAATTTGGTTCGTATTCATAATATGGTACTACATTACGGCAATCAATCAATTTATGTTTAATTACCAAACTTTGATGAATTATTTTTAAAACCTGATTGTGTCTAAAAGTATATTCGGAAGGCGCTAATATAGAACATCCCGATATAATATGTTCTATAGTTTCCGGAAAAGCCAAACATTTTCTACATAAATCATCAATTTGATTTCTATCTTTGATTATATACTTCCTATAATTTTTAGTATTAATGACTCTATCCTGAATGGCAAGCATAAATCCTTCTATTTCTGCGCTCAATTCTCCAATACTCAACCATTTGTTTGACGAAAGTTTGTCAACATACGTTTGGTTGAGATAATTGAAGTGTTTGGCGTGAATAATTTTATTTATTACTATTTTTAGTATTTATTAGTATTCATTAGTATATAAGTATTTTTTTAATTTAATAATAAAATTATAGAAAAGAAAGTGATTTTTTGGGGTATTATAACATACTGCGCTTTCTCATTCTTTAACCAACGTTTCGGACGGTCGATTCTTTTAAAGAAATCGCTTTAATTTATATAGTGCCATTTTAGTGAAATATCAGCTCAGGGCGCTTAGCAAAGCTAGAAAATAATGCAAAACTTTTGAACTTACCAGAATCCAAGTCAGTGGCACTAACAGTTACCACAGAGGTGGCGAGGGAAACATTCTCGAAGATCTCGTTGGAGTAGCTCATGGGGTCGAAGACGGGTGCATTGTCGTTAAGGTCGAGGACGTTGCAGTAGATCGTGAGGGTGCTAGAAAGGGCCGGGTGGCCGCTGTCCTGAGCCTGCACCACGAGGATGTAATGTTGCACCTGCAGGATAACAGGTAATTAGTAAAGTAAAGACAAACTGTAAGGTAGGTAGTCCATGATCAAACTTTTTGTATTAGTAGGTAGAAGTAGCCGAGGTAATGAAAAAGTATAATGTACGGGCTTTTTGTTTTAGTACTTCGGAAATTTACAGGTTTTGCTTGACTAATTCCTCTTGTATGTAGGTACTCATATTATCTGTTATTAAAAATGCTTTAGCTTTTCATTTCAACTCTGAAATAATTTCTTTTTAATACACCTAAGTATACTTTATTTATACCTAAAATTAACAATAATATATTATTGATATATTTTTTAAAACGTACCTACTATAACAATATTACATTTTACCTACGTACTAAAATTTTAACTTCACAAAGTGGATACCCATGAAAAATAATAAAGATCTTAACTTTTTAAATATCTTGTTATAATTTATTATTAAGTCATTGTGATTGGGAATCACAGGTACAATTATTATATTTTCACTTCGTCAATAATCGCAGATTTATTTTGTGGCATCATTTTAATTTGGAGAAAATTTTAACTTTGTATACACCACTATTTTATCAAAATAATTGACATTTTCCAAAATAATGGCTTTTCTGTCACGATAAACGTATAATGAAAATTAACCAATATAAGAATAGAAAAACAAGTATTGGCAAGTACTTTTTTTTTATACGTACGTATAGATCTCTGTTTTTGTCTGACGAAGAAACCATTGGTTTTGAAAAATAATAATAATATTTGGATGACTTTTACTGCCGTTTTTGTGAAAAATCACCTCAAGGGGGATGTACAATATATTTTTTTTCAAAATTTTACTTCTAACTACAAACTAGACAAACCATTATAACAACTTATGGCTAAAAATTGCATTCACCGGTTCATCCATCACCCATACGAAACTATATGATTTGACCAATGAACGCGATGCTGCAAAATGTAGGTACTGGACCGGCAGAAAATATTATCAATTATATTGATTAAATGACTGTGTGCAAAGTTATCTATTTACATTAAGATGAAGCTATACGTGAAATCCTATTTAGATACTATTTAGATTCATATTTACGGCGAATTGGTTTACAGTATGAACATCAAAAAATATGCTTCGGATAAATTGAAGCTTTTACTAGCTTTTCTATGTATTGAAATTACAATAAAATTATTATTTACATTACAAAAAATATAAACGTAAACCACTAAAAAATATGTTTTTTCATGACTTAACTGTGAAATAACTAATATGAGAAACAATTTTTAAAAAATACCCCTTTACGGCTTAGACTATTTTTGAGGTTTGGTATGTTTTAACTTTTTTCATTCTTATAAAATTATGTACAAAATAAATAAAAACCACTTTTTCGCTTACTTGCCTCGTGGAAACAGGACGCGCGATTTTAAATTTTGAATGGCACTCATGCCATTTCGATTCTTAAATCGAAATATTTCTAGCGTTTATATTCCTCTTAAATTGGAATTCTTATAGGTTATAATTTACTATGTTATAATATATACTTTAATATAACTAATCATTCACAACATTCAGGTAAAAGTTTTGAATAATTTTCCTTAATTTTTTTTTGACGTGAGTTTGCAAATTTTATATAGAATTTGAATGTCCGTGGTTAGATTGCATTAAATGAATTATATACGTGTCTATAATTTCCCCACATATTTATACATTTGCAAGTAATGACTTTAATCTATATTATTTTAGATAACTTTAAATAAATCAAAGATTGATATTATTTTAAACA
This sequence comes from Glyphotaelius pellucidus, assembly GCA_936435175.1. Taxonomy (NCBI): domain Eukaryota; kingdom Metazoa; phylum Arthropoda; class Insecta; order Trichoptera; family Limnephilidae; genus Glyphotaelius; species Glyphotaelius pellucidus. The sequence continues at coordinate 24,772,808 of OW386538.1, read as the reverse complement.
CTAATATACAGGTACGTTTTAAGATTTTCGCGGCCAAAAATATTTTCGTAATTTGTTTTTGGGGTGTTATGCCGTGTTGCGCTACCTTCTTATTTAGCCAACGTTTCGGACAGCGTTACAGTGTCCATCACCAGGGCAGATGTGTAATTGTGTAATTAAATATCTGCCCTGATGATGGACATATAACACCCCAAAAACAAATAACGAAAAAACTAATATACAGCTTCGAATTTTAGATATTTTACGAGTTGCAATCTCGATGTAATGTTAATATAATTATTTAAGTCAACAGGAAAAGATTTCACAAAAAAACAAAGAATAACAATACACGAATCATAAACACAAAACAGAAGCAACGCACTATGATCAACTCTTTTTTTATTTTTATTTTAGGATAAGAATAATATAAAATAAAAATTATTTAATAAATGTAGACCTCAGAATATGTACATTAATATAACAAAATAAATAATTTGTAACTATTTTTGAAAGGATTCAATATAAAAAGAAATACATCACGAAACGCTACGGCCTGACCGCGGTAAGAAGTGCGGTAAGAGGTAAATCAAGTACCAATGTAGTATAGTGTATTATTATAGTAAGTGAGAATGTATCTAAGAAATGTAAAAGAGCGGAGAATAGGTAATTCCGGCCCGAGGGCGCTCTTTCGTAGGGGGCGTCATTCGGGACGACATTCCACTGCGGACATACAACATTTCCGCCACTCATTTGGGCGCTACGGCCGCGCAGAATTATTACAATCCCGCGTTACCATATAAAAGGACACGGCAGAATTTCACCAATGACAAAATCGCTCATTCCCATGTGATACGCGGAATATGGGGGGCAAAAAATTGAGAAGTCGACTTTGGGCGAGTTGGCCGGCCCGCTCTGCGATCAGGGACTGTAAACACATTGTCGTTGTCATCGTCACAACGGACGTTGGATGTTTGCTGTTAGTTGTTCGGCGTGTCACAGAGCTTTCGTTCTGTGGGGTGGTACCTCTAGTCCCGAATATATAAGACTCATTGTGTGTTAGTGTTCAGCGTGCCACAACGCACGTAACACTTAGCCACAAATTACTGTATCTTGATATAAGTTATTAGATATAAACTGTTCATTTCATAAAATAATAATAATTACATATTCATTGAGCAATCGCCAAAATTAACATACAATACATCAATTCTTTAAGTAGGCCCCGTAGATTTTCTAGCCGCCTTTGATTTTCAATTTTGGAATAATCACTTCACGTTTGATTGATATATCTTTAACTCCACTTGTCTCGATGGTTTTTAAATATTGCGATAATGTCTATGAAATTTTATTTTGTAAATTTGAAAATAAATTTCAAATATAAAATGAAAAAAAAAAAAAATTTTTTTGCTAAGTATGAATTCACACAAAAATAATGTTACCAACATTTTATGTTGTCGCACATAATTGGACTGTCTTTTTAGGTAGATCTGAATAAATGCCTTAATATATTATTTGGAAAATTATGATTTAATTAAGTAAAATGTTTGTTCTTTATTCTAAGATTTCTTCCAAGATGTAAAAACTGAATAAGAAAATGACATCGTTTTTCCCCTACCAGGATTGTTTGTAAGCAATTTACCAGTATTACGTATTAAATAACACCCAATTGATCGTAAATATGTATTAGTTTTAAGTCACCAGTCACTACCTATATGTCTTAGATATAAGTCACTAACTATATGTCTTAGATATAAGTCACTAGTTATAAGTCTCAGTGCTTAATTGCTAGCTATAAATATTAGTTGTAAGTCTCTAGTATTACGTTTAGTCTCTAGTATTGATATATAACTAATAGTTGTTCGCAACGCTCCGAAAATTATTTAAAACAAGTCTATTTCTGTTATTTTACAAGTAATATTTGTGAAAAAATTCACAATGTTTCTTTAAATGATACTTAAGATACGTTTCACGAGATTTTTGCTCTATTTTAAACGAGTCATGTTTTATTAAGCTTTTTCGCCATTTTCGCTGCGATTTCATCACTTAAAATATTAGCGCGCTCTGTCCAACATTCGTAATTACACATCTCTCCATCTTTTTCTTTTCAGCCGAATAGCGCCGCCTTAAAAATAAGAAAGAAACGTCGTCCTCAGGTTGAGCGCAACTGCCGCAAGACAATTTGAGTTTGTGGAAGGGCGATTCCTGCGCGTTTATGCGCGTGTATTGCGGTAAAGGAGAAGAACCAACGGCAGAAAACGAGAGGCACTTCCCCCGCTGCTCCGAGCGCAACGTTACAGAGGGAACTGAGGCGTAATGGCTTTTGACAGGGAGGGACAACCAGCCCTCTTTATAATGCACACTTATTGTGGGGAATCTGGTGGTGGGTGAACTACGACAATATGGTGATAGAATTTTCGAAAAAGGTAGCTTAAGATAGAAATATTATTTGCTTTGGAAACAGATTTATCTTAAGCCATTTTTTAGGTAACTGCTGTTCAAAGTTTGAATCCGTTGAAAAGTTGTTTGAAATAATTAAACATCCTTACAATATTGCGATTATTCACCTATGTGCAATTTGTTGTTCAAAAAGCTTAGATGCAATGTCTGTGATCTGTGCCAACGATATGAATACCAGAATAGATTGAAAAATAAACGAGTCACTAAATAATCAAACAAATTGCTGATTTAAAACAAATATGCCATAAATTCAACTAACTGTGGACAGCACATAAATTCCACGAAGATTGATTATCGAAAGATGTATAAGGACTCACAGCTGCCTTTAAACACCCCCCATTGATGAGATAGGCCTCTTGTGTAGACGGTACAAAATAAAATCAGACATTACCCGCAGTACTATGCTGGAGGAAGATTTACCACTTTCCACGTAGGTACTTATTTAATGAGGATGATTTAGTGTTAATTGAGCCTCATTTAAATTTACTACATTTTTATGGGTATTAAATTACCTAAAATATTAAATTACCTGCTAAACTTGGACCAGTACAAGTACTGCATACAAAAAGTATGCGACAATTAAATAGATCTTTGTTAATCATATTTATAATAGCTACATACTATCTTTGAACTAGGCTAAAACTATGAACCTGGCAACTGAGAAAGATTTATTGTTTAGTAAGATTGAGGAACAACATTAAATTTGTGTAGTTGTTCAGAGGGTCTTCTTAGAGACTTTGATGGAGGTGTAAGAGAACAAAGGAAGGATCTAAAACCAAAGGTTGCGTATCGCAGATTCACTGGAAAATTTCGTGAAACAAAGAACTTTTTCGATCAAAGTAAAAAGCCATTAAATATTTAACTTTAATTAAGGCAAGAAGCTTCCTCTTCAGTTGCTTCACTCATTAGGAAACGGAGCCTAGGACCTGGTTTAAAAGCTTTAACGTTGGGTAATTTACCAACGAAAGTCTGAGAGAGAAAAAAAATGAAAACATTGATTTTATTTGGAATTTCCGCAAAAATAACTCTTTTCAACGGACTCAAGAAACGAAGTTATACTTATGGAAGTATTTTTGTAAGGGTTGATAACTTACGGATAGTAATTAAATGATACAAAGGTAGAGGTATCGTCAAGGTTTTGTCAAAATGCATAATTATCAATTTTTCGGGTGCACTTTTTAGCTGTATTTTGTTTGTGTTTCGCTCTCGAACTTGCTTGACAAGGTGATACTAAACCGAGGGCCGCATTCGGGTCGGCAGAATTGTCAGGCGGCGGCACTCGGAAAAACGATGCGATTTCGGTGATAGTATTCTGGAGGCAAATATTTGGGGGCTATGTAGGTATCTACTTCTGTTTAACGTGATCGCATATTTGAGACGGAATATCACAATGGTTCCAGCCCCATACGTGCGGGGCTTTGGTGTTTCGGTCATATAATAGTGTACGATAAAGTACGACAGTTGAAGTATCAAATTTGCCCCAAATTGATGCCATTTTTTTGTCAACATTCCTACTGTCAGTTAATGACCACCACCTGCATGTAAGAGTTGCTATTCTGAATCATGAAATACATTAAAAAACCGTTGAAATAATTCTATTTAAGAAATAGAGATGGAAGTTTTCTTCCTAAAGTTTAAAGTTATGAAGATAGGAACCTTTTTAAAAAGAAGAAGTTTAAAAACTAATTGATTGTTTGTGATTCGATGATTCTTAATGATGAGTAATTTACAATCCTTCTTCACCTTTCAGAAGACTGCTGTAATCCTGACACCTTATTTACATATTATTGACAATCCACATTCGGTACCACTATCATGAGAAACATAATCGTTATCGTAAGTTAACAAGTGTTAAATAATCGATAACCTTTCACAATAATGAATATTAAAAAAAAATCGAAAATGTTGGTCTCGTCAAAAAGAAGGATGTACAGAATATACAGAATCTTTAGTTCTTCCATCAGCGCCTGGGAAGATGTGAAATACCGTACTACAAATCTACGGGCGAAGATCTCTGGAGCAAGAAACCTCCGCTGGTCTCTTACGCTATTCAGATCTTAAACAAGTTTCAAAACAGAACGACAACAAATATTCAGTTACATGTCAGCCATAAAGATGACTTGCAACGTTAATAAGATATTTTTTGAATGACTTTGTTTAAAATCATTATTTTTTTAATGAGCTTTGAAATACACTTCGGGAGGTACAAACATTAAGTGCATCAGCATCGATTACATTATCAAATCTTTTAATTAAGGTTTTTGCACATTAAAGATCAAATTCCAATTTAACATTTATTTTATCTTACATACCTACACGTTACGAATGATTTTCTACCCTGTAATTTATATGCTTGCTCCCCCGTAGGTAGATAAATACAACTAAATAATTGATTTAATTAGTTTGGATTTCGAGCAACTGACTTGAAACATAATCACAGTTACACAGACCGGAGATTATAGACGTAATATTAATATAAACGCTTTAGGTTCAAACTCTAAGAACAAAATAAATGTTATCCCCGACAGTATCTTTGTAATCACCTGTTGACCACTCTAACCTTTTTTTATATTTTAAAGTTTGATTGGTATCGATAAAAAATACTGGAAGATAAACCGGGTCTCCTTTGGTGTCAGATGAAGTTGTAAACTTAAATGTCCACCATTAGTGACATCTCTTATCGATTGTTAACATCGTTTGTATCAATCTTTCAATTAATAATTACAGACGCGACTTTGATACACAAAACGGCCGCATTAAAATATGACAGTTTGTCTGTAATGGTTTTGTGATTAAATCGTATTTTAGCTAAATATGGCGTGGCTCCGGTGACACGTGATTTGTTTCCGTTACGATTGATTAATGTCAACTTACCAGAGTACGAGTATGTTCAATCTTCATAAAATCATTAAGACTTAAATTATAAAACATTTAAACTGAGATCATAATAAGCTTAACTCGTTTGTCGGTCTTATGAATAACTCAGAAGATGCTTTATCCGATAGGATGTTTAAAGTTTAGATTCGAGATAATTCTGTTCCTACGTAGTAACTAGTAACTGCCGCTTACAGTAAAGTTGTAATATGTAATATGCAATAGGAACAACAGATGGGTACGGTTTCTAAGGAATTTCATTGTCATTTGCGTTCAGCATTGTTCGAAACTTATGTAAATGGCATTTACTTCCACACAAAGTATCTTGCAGAACCGAAACCTACGCTGAAAAATTAGCCATAGTTAACCTGCATAGCAACTCGCCGGAGCTATCTGCAGTATGTAGGCACGAGAAATATAATATAGATTAAATTATTGATGTTTTGGTAAGCAACTGCCACTTAGTTCACGAGAGAACTGAAGCCCCCAGGGAACCATTATATTTGCATCAGATTAAAACTGCTCATTCAACATTATTTGCGAGCATTTTTTAAGGTAAACAATAAATCATTAACAAATAATAAATTCTTCAGTAATTGGTGAGTAGGTACGAATTATATAATGAACGAACCATAAATATAAAAATGCGCGCATTTCATATTATAATTAGGACAAACGCGAGAGTCACAACCACAAATAAGAATAAATAATAAGATTGCATGGTTTCCTGTAATAATTCCAAAGCAAATATTATCACATTTCGTAAGTCACCGCGATTAATAATTTTACGGAGCAAAGAAAAATAAACCAATAAACATTATTGATGGCGCGCATGAGGCGCTCATGGACCGCCATAAATTAAATTTACTTTGATGCGTAGCCTTATTGTTCTTATAAATGTTCTCCTATTGTTAAAAATAACGTTTAAACAAAATCAACTTGTCTTGCAGACAAAAAAAACCTGTTTAAGGTATCCGATTATATTGTCTAGCGTACACATAAAAAAGTAAATAATCTAACGCTACAATTTATTGCTGACCTGTGCCTGTACTACGGCGGGCCTTAAAAAAGGAGAGAATCGTTTTTGGTAATGATATGAGGAATCTCTGAATGTTCTCCTCCTCGGGTATTTCTGGGTGAGCCGATTTCTTATGAATCAACGAGATATTCCGATAAACCGGAGATGCAGTGTTTTGTGCTGTGCTGGACCCCTAGGCTAAGAGGATCTTATAGTGTGATTAAAAACTCGATATTACTGCTTTATTCTCTACCGGACCGGTTTCACCCCGCTACGGGCGTCGTCAGACTTCTACATTTTGAATAATTAGTAAACAAGCCTCTTGATTTTATTGCAACCAGACTAGGCTTTACCTCTTCAGTTAATGTATTATTATTACTACAAATATTTTCATTGAATACATTATTTAGTATTTAGAATAGAATTTTATAGTGTGCCCATTGTGCCCAATGCCTATGCTCCCTACTATTGTTATTGTTATTGTAAAATGAATAAACTTCACCGGTCATAATTCAGAATTACGCTTGAGATAATTAAGATTGAAATTACTCGTTCTACGATTGATGTGCGAAAAAATTATCCCAAATAGTAGTTTGAGCACTGCCATCTACCCAGTGCTCAGTTATCTCTGATCTGTTCACTCATTGCTTAGAATTCACTGCTCACTGCATAGAGTTCACTGATTATGGCTCGACACTATACTGTATTCACTGTTCACGTTCACATCTCACTGTCTCCTCAATTGTCATAGCTCACTGCTCTGTATTCATCGCTCAGAGTTCACTATTTGCTGCCCAGTTTTCACTGCTCACTGTTCATTATTCACTGCTGAGTATTCACAATTCACTGATTAACCCTTCGAATAATGAGAAAATAATATCTATGAACTTTTGCCTGTCAAAGTTTGCACGCAAAAATTCTCGGTTCATCCCATGCATTTCAAATGTTCATTTATATTGGTTATTTTTTAATCTTTTTGAAAAAAAAAATTGTTCTAAAATCTAGATAAAATAATCTTTCCGATGTGCTTATCAAAAATTAAGATTTTTGTTTAAAAATATTAAAAATTTTATATTGAAAATGTGAATTAGCTTAAAAATTACGTACCTGGGGTTTCCCCAAAAAAGTACATAAAATAAAAGAAATTAAAATTTTAAATACAGATTCCTTTTTTTAAGAAAATTTGTAATAAAACTGTCACTTCACTTTTTATCACATTCATACAATTTTATTTTTAAATTAATTGTTTATTACGTCACACATTGGCGCAAAATAAAATCGTCACTTATGATCGGGTTTGTAAAATATCTGATCAATATAGCTCGTTTATTCCTAAGACAATAAGAAGCAATATTTCTTTCGCTTTCAAATATAAAAGAAATCACAAATTTTTGCTTGACAGGAAGAGAGATATCTAACTTTTAATGACGCTCGGTCGTTCTGGGACAATCTGGGTCTCCTGTTATTATAACGGCATATGATGTTTTGGGACAACTAGGGTCTCCTGTGATTAGACGGGTTAATGCTCATAATGCCCAACGATCACCGACTCAATGATCACTGCTTAATATGCAATAATTATAATATTTCAGCACCACTCTCATCTAATCTTGTAATGTTTACTGTAATATGGGGGTTCGTGATATTTATTGCCATAAAAACCATCGCTGATAAACTAGCCTGTGCGAAATTCCGTCTGAGCAAGCCAAAAGTGTGATATTTCCGTGACAGACATCAATTAAAAGCATTCGGTGACAAATGATTTTCTAGCACTATAGGAATTCAGATTATGGAATTATATTGTAAACATGGCGACGAATGTATATTTTATACAATAAAAATGGACTTTCAGAAGCAGCAGTCAACATTTTTAATTAATGTACCTTCAGAACAGGTTGCTAATTAAATACGTTTGAATAATTTTATTGGATGTTTTTAATAGTTTGTTATGGGAAAATATGGCATTTCTGAGGGAATAAATGTATATCTCTATATATCTACATAATGCATCATCATGCTTTGCGATATTTTAAAGCTCGTGTAGTCGTACAACTCGTGTCAATGAACATATATATCCTGACCTTATCCGATCTTTTGCAGAAGTGTGGTCAACCGAATATCGCCGCTAGAAAAGTATTTTATTTCAACGTGTTTTTTTTGCTATCCCTTTTTATCGGCGATCATCGATCGTTTAATACCTACTTCATGAGAAAAGGGTCTAAACTTCTCAAGAAATCATAAAGCCATTTACATAAAATTTGAGGGATATTGTATGTAATTAATATCAATCGTTAACAAGATATTTGCAAAGATTAAATCTAACAATACAGGATTTAATGACTTCGAGATAGAACTATCATTCCAAAAAATATTCCTACAAAGTTAATGCTTTCTTTGTGGGAAATTTTGTAAAAAAAACAATAAAATTTCACTGAACGAAATTGTTCTATTTCCTTTGAAATATGTACTAAATTGATTTTATCAATTGGTTTCCCTTTTAGGACGTTTTGGAAGGATCATGACTAACACCTTATTGGTGTTAATCTCGAGTTTCGTTTAATTACTGTTATGAACCACCAAACCAAATGTAAATATTTAAGGTATATAAAAGCTGAATTTAAAGATGGCATATAGCCCAAAGCTAAGCTGTTTAACGTTAAAAGATATTTTGTTATCAATACATATTTTTGAGCATGCATACGCATCCCACAGTGACTTGCAATAAAATACTTACGATAAGCGTTTATTGCATAAAGGGAATGCAATGATATTATATCCAAACAGAACTCGAATTAATAAATGTCGATTCATTTGGGTATTGAGGTTGAACCCATGAAATTTGAAAGGCTATCTTTTGTCCTGACAGGATATTTCATTTCACGATGCAACGTCGAACAATGTATAATACAATATTTAATAAATACAGATCTTTATAATAAGTTAATTATAACGAATATTTGTTTATCAATGCTGTAATAATCTAACAGCTATTTAAGCTACAGCGTTAAATTATGGTTTTAGGTAAATACATATTCATTGATTTTATCTATTGCACCATCTGCATCCTACGATTTGTACAATCACTAACTCACCGTAATTAACTCACCGTAACTTGTAATTCACGATTAATAAAATAATCAGAAATTCAGGACGGAAAGCTCTCACTTTGAAACGCGTTAGTAAGTCATTTTTATGTTTATTTAATCAGTACATAAAACGGTGACCGGACAACTCGGAATGAAACCAACTCAGAACTACAGTATAAGTCATTTAGAGTGATAAAAAAATATATATTTGTATATAACCAATTTTGTAATTGGTTAAATAGGTTACGTTAGGTTAGGGTTATCGGCCAATTCAAAATTATTTTTTTCATAGACTTTTCAAGGAGGTGTTGAGTTAATTTTATTCTCAGTTGGCATGGAATCACATAAAACATATTTGGCCATTTATTAAATTATATTTTTGACTGTTCAAGTAAGAAGATTTTGCCGTTTGAGGACGGTCGGTAGGTACTGTACTTGCATTTCTCTAACATTAGAGCAAACGTTTTCGCACAAGTCATTTTTATCACAATTTATAGATTTTTCTTGTTTTACTACCCAGTTTCGCCCAGGAATGTATTTCCTTTCAGTAGATTTGACTCTTCATCAAACAAATCTTTCTTCAAAATAAAACAATAAAACAATAAAACAAAGAGTACGTCGACTTAACGATGAATCCAAGCACCATAAAAATGACGTGCTGAAAAACGTTCGTGAGTTTTGTCTCCTGCATAAATGTTTTCTGTATCATAGCTAAGTTTAATATTAAATACATAATAATATGTCCTTAAATGATTTTTTTACGGTATTTTGTATATCTTGATTATACTAACCTCTTCATAATCAAGCCTCGCTGTCAGCGTGAATACCCCTGTTTGGGGGTTGAGGGAGAACACGTCATTGGCCCAGTCGGAGATGACAGTGTAGGTCAAGTGCGCGTTGGGGCCGAGGTCGGGATCGGAGGCTGCCACGCGGCCCACCCTGGCGCCGCGGGCCGCATTTTCAGGGATGTCGAAGGAGTAGGCGCTCTCCAGGAAAACAGGCGGGTTATCGTTTGTATCAGTCACCTGAAAATAAAATAAAAATCGTTGCAATATGTATATCTCAGAAAAACTATGTTAACAACAATTCCACAATTTCAAGAAGAAGTGTAGGTAGATGATGTGACTACAAAGTACATTTATGGAGGGATAAAGAATAAAACAACATGAATATCAAAGAAATAAAACAGTTTCGTGGTTTCAGCGAGGAAAATATGGAGCCACAATAGATTTATGAATTTTTTGTGTGTTCCACACCAGAGTCCCAACGGCTTCTAACCGTCTGGAGCAAGCGAGACTATGGTATCGCCCTCTTGGGTTATGCTGGGAGGTTGAAGGTAGCGAAGGAGGAAGAACATAATGGAGAGGAAGGAGGGAAAGTACCTGAATATTTACTCTGGAACGTGCTACAAATATTCCACACATAATAATATAATAAAGTGCCGGGATTTGAACCCGCAATGACACCATAAAAATGTAATTGGGCGGGTTTAAATAGAACCATTCAAATAAGTCATCCCAATGTGGCCTATACACAGTTTGAAAATGACCTTGAACGCCGAAACAGCTGTCACAATAATAATAAAAAACTAAACCACTTTAAAACATAAGGAAATTATTAAAGTTAATCAAAATTAAATAAAAAATAAAAAAATGAATTTAACACAAAAACAATTAATAAAAATGCTTTATAGTTGTCAAGAAATATAATCAATGATTTAATAATTTATTTTATTATGAAACCAACTTAAACTTATATCTCAATGGTCATGCTTGAGCAATTAAAAGCATCAATAATTATGTGATAAATTCACCTATGATAAATGTGATACAATAATATAACATAATAGTGTTGCCATAACCACATAAATATCACCTCGCCCTCGTCACTAGCTACACCAGTTTCGTGTTAAATGAAATATAATGGGTGCCGTCTTTTAATGTCCTTAGGTTTTAATGCATAAAATAAAAATACCGGATTCACGGGGCCTCATTTTAATGTTGTGAAGCTTCTATTTATTTTATGGCGCTCATGATTTATTCTGTGAAATAAAATTTAATCTGTTTTATGAATTTTTACATTAATAAAAAATAACACTCACTTTAGGAGGTAATTTTACTTAGAAGTCCACTAAAAGATTTTAATTGAATCGAGAAATGTCGCTATCATTAAAAGTGGCAGTTTAATTTATTTTTAAGGAGCACACATAACTACGTAGATATTTTATATGAGCAGGTACCAACACATCATAATTATAGTCTGTTAACTAAGAGTAGAAAATATTAAAAATGGAAATACAAAATTTGTAGGCTGGCAATACTAATTTAACTGTCAAATATTATTTTAAAGCGCAATGGCACTGAATATGTAGAACACTGTAAATAACATTAAAAAAATATTTTTTTGTTCTTAAAGAAAAAAAAAATCAAAGAAGCACTGTTGTTAACGTTTCTACTTATTCGCTTTCTACTTAATTTCTATTTAATCGCAAAGGTACAATATCCCTATATGTATTTCTAATTTTGAGATCAGTGAGTATCTATATTGCAATGAAAAAATATTTTTTTCACTTTTATGCATTTTTAGTTACACAGTTTTACATTTCCACCATGAGTTATATTTTTAGTATTGCCATTTGAACAACAGTGGCGCCCTCCTATGTTTTCTACTCTTATTTTACAAACTGTAAATACACACACATGATTTATGTTGTTTTGCCTACATAAAACTAGATATAAAGCTTCATGCGATAACTTTAACATCATACCAAAGATACGTCATTAATAAACGCAGTTTTCTATGAAATTACCAATTTGGGAGGCGGGTATGGGTACCACCGCCCCGGAAATCATTTATTGGATAACCAACACCTCTGTCTTAGGTCACCCCAAGCGGTTTGCTACGTTTGGTGACTTAGCAGGGTTCATGGGGTGAGGTTTGTCTGGGTCTTGGCGGCGGCTTGACCAGCTGCATGGCAGGCTGGATCGGGATAGAATGGTTGAGGGATTCCCCTCGACTTCTCCAGCCGTACTCTCTCGGAACATTGCCTTGCAGTGGGAGGAATAGATTCATACGTCCGTCACTCCTGGACACACTGACCCCCAGATTCCTAGCCACCCCTAATACGTTTTTCCTATCCAGAACTTCCTTTCCTAAAAAGACCCTCCACACAGCATCCCCAAAGATGGCGTAGGCCCTGAGGGGAATTATTTTCCTCATGCAGAGCTAATGAAAAAAAGAAAAGTTCGATGCAATGAAACGATTTGTACAGACCACAGAGTCGACCAATACATTTACGAGTACACATTACACATGGACTGAAGATGTTATCTCCCACAACAAACGGTTTACGGATGGTTCAACGTAAACTAGACATTTAATAAGACAAAATTATGAAGCATTCCTTCTTCGTGGAAAGACCTCTCTCACAAACCGGTAGGAGACAGTGTTTCAAATATTTCTAGATTCGTTATGACCGGATCGGAGTGCGACCCAGCGATGCAAGAGACTGTCTCGTGTTCAGAAGTTTGTTTGGTTGGCAGCGAGCTTGCTTTTTTATTCTGGTTCCGATCCTAGACAAAGATATCATCGGCATCCAGTAAGCGGACACGACGCAGGAGGATATGACAGGTGGGGGACAGCTTAAGAGAATAAGGACGAATGGAATGAATTTCAGGCGAAATTCTTATTATTTCATACGCAGAAAATGGTGAAAATTCTTTTTAAAAATAAAATATTTTGGCGGTAAAACATAAATTATTTTTATTATTCACATATCACATACGTCCTAAATGAGTTGTTTTATAATCGAATACATAATCGTATTATCAAGTCTATACTTGGCATTCTTAAAGTATTTGTTACAAAGACTATGTAAACGTTGTATTGGGGAATGCAAGATATAGTTGGAATGAGATATATTTATGTATATAATATATTGTTTTTGAAAGAGGCAATTCACCCTAAAAAAAGGTGCTTTGTGATATATAATGTTATTGTTTGTCTAGTACATGTAATAATATAATAATATGTTTGTACTAAACTTATTTGTACTTATTTGTTGATTTTCAGTCACCGTATTGTTGCATGATCAAGAGAAATCATTAAAGACAGTAGTAGCGAGCAGTCTTTTCGTAACAATTTTTTTCTAAAGCAAATTATTTACGTGCTTTTAATATTTTGAGGCAATTATGAAAAAAGTTCGTAAAAACCCCACTTTTTTACATTAGCTTCACACAGGAGGCCCTGAGGAAAATCATTCCCCTCAAGGCCTATGTCATCTTTGGGGATGCTGTCTGGAGGGTCTTTTTAGGAAAGTAATGAGAGAAAGTTCTGGGAAGGAAAAAGGTATTAGGGGTCAGTGTGTCCAAGAGTGACGGACGTATGAACCCATCCCTTCTATTGCGATGCAAGGCGATGATCAGAAGGAGTACGGCTTGAGAAGTCAGAGGGACTCCCTCAACACTCTCTTCTGATCCGGCCTGTCATGCAGCTGGTGGGCAGACGCATCCGCCGCCAAGAACCGGACAAACCTCATCACAAGAACCCGGGCACCCCTGCAAAGTCGCAAAACGTAGCGAACCATTGGGGTCGCCTATGGCAGAGGAAAAAATGAAAAACCACTGAAAATACATTAAAATAGCTGAATTGTTTTACGTTTTGGTCTGGAGGAAAAAATCTGTTCAGTTTTAAAAATACCACTCTGGTATAGAAAATCACCAAAGTCAGACAAAAGCCATCACGTGTCACTGAATGTAAATGATATAATCGCTAATTATGTTTGAACATCCTTATTCGGGACTAATCACACTTCAGTGATCGCCAAAGCGTCTCCGTGGTTGTGTTAACATTTTACATATGGAGCGGATGACATGTGTTAAGTTGTCATTGGATACTCAGCTAATCGGAAACTGCGCATGATATGCTTCCTTCCGAAATGTTGGCATGACTGGTTTTTTTAAGCAGTGTGCCAAAGTTATTCAGCTTGGGTTCCAAATCTAATGAGCAACTTAAGGAAAACTCTCTATCATTGGCTAGAATAATGTAAATAAATGTTTTGATACCTGTCTGCATCATTTTATATAATAATTTCTTCTCAATAGCGATGATGTGTAATAATCTGTTAATTTTTTTTCATGGGGTTTGCCAGGAGTTTAGCTAAGTGTGTTAATTTAATTCTAATGTTCGTTATCGTTTGATTTACTCAAATATATTGTATTGTACGAGGGTGGGTTTTTAAGTTCGCGGAATGGGTTGGTAGGTGATTAGTGGGAGTGTCGCTGAATTAGGTACCTATTGAACAACTCATTATTAGTATAAACACCGGGTTTTATCGTAATTAGATCATTGGTCTTTGAGCTATCGTTGAACAAACAAGTCAATCGGGAAGAAATTGTGAAATACGGAGAAAATCGAGTTCCGCGCTGTTATATGTACATGAGCTTTGCGAGATTCTTCGTAATGCTATTTACGTGAGATTCCCTTCGAAGATATTCGTTGATTTCACCAACGCCAAGGTATTTTGAGCTTCATGAGTGATGTAAAAGGTTTTAATGGTGCCTTTAAAAATAAACTGATTATTTAACATGTGGTAGTTATTATCAGACGTAATTAAATTATTGTATCTGTTAGGCTAGGTTTACACTCGTAAGTTTTTTTCCCGTAATTCGCTCGTGTAAGCGATTTATGGCCAAATTATCAATGTAAACAACACCAAAAGTCACTTAACGTAATTTGAAGCATGTTACAGAACTTCTTCTTTTGGAAGGTTTTTGACAGGTCTAATCGCGTCCGCGCGAAATTCCAACCTTCTTACAGCTTATAAAATAATTTTTTTTTTTTTAATAATTTATTTATTTAATTTTATTTTAAATATCAACAAAAATAAGTCCTGCTAAGCCAATAGCATTGGCTTGTCGGCGGGTGCTTATGGTTCCATTACAAATATATTTTAAAAGTTATAATTAACATCTTATTTCTACAGATTTTTCATTTTTTTCATACATTTTTTCATAAATATAAATATCAATATAAATATTCTTTTTCCTATAACCAATTTTTCAGCATATATTTAACGTTATTCATAGAATTAAGTTGCTTTATAGTATCAGGTAATAAATTAAATATCTTCGGTATGTTGTATTCAAACGTTCTCTGTCCGTACTTATTATTAAATTTCGGAACTATTAACCCGTCGTTGCGCGTGAATCCAGCGCTATATTTATGTTCTAGTTTGTCTTTATGCTGCGGGGTAAATATATGCTGAATTATAATTTTATTCCATAGTATTGCCTTCACAGGTAAAATTTTTGCACTCTGAAACAGCAACGGAGTATTGTGTCTCTGTCTGAAAATATAAGGGACTACTAATAGTTTAACAATTGCGTTTTGTGCAACTTAAACTTGTTTCAGATTGGTTACAGTAGTATTTCCCCATATTGTTAATCCATATCTTACAATAGATTCTGCCAGTGACATATAAATTATTTTAAGTGTTTCAATTGGTAGGTTGGTGTTTCAATTTTATTTGATTAAATTGTGTTATTTCACAATTTATTCATTTAGAATAATATATAGTATATTTGCGGCACGTTCCAGAGTGGAAGATACTATCAGTATCGCCCTGGTGTAAGACCACCATTCAGAATTGAAACGTTGCTTGAAATGGCTTTAGCCGTATTTAGTGACCAGATCTGAATAGCCAGGTACTTCCCCACTTCTCTTCCCTATCTCCTTCCCCTCCCCACTACCTTCAGCCTCACAACATACCCCGATTGGGGATGCCATAGTCTCACTGGCTCCAGACGGGAGCAGTTGGGACTCTTGTGCGGTATTAACTGTAAAAAAAAAAAAAAAATTGGTAGGAAAAAAATTAATGCGTACATTCTGCTAGCAATTGATCTGAGTCTTTTACAGGTTTTTTTTTATGTGTTTGTCCCATTTAAAAAAACAATCTACTGTAATTGATAAGCTTTGAGGGACTTTTTGTAAGAAATAGTACCAAAATGCGCCGTTGCGAAATGTCAAAAATCAAAAGACATTTGTTTTTAATGGATTTTTTCCTATAAAACTAGTATTTTTTACCACTTATTTGAGTTTTCTGAAAATGAGCATCCTTCTATCCAATTATCGGTCCAAACCTTTCTAATCTCAATGTTTCTGTTTTTAAAATTACGTATTTGAATACGAAGTCGGTTGCTGTCGGCAGCCGTCAGGTAGCTCTGTCATTCGGATAAAATGAAAGAAATCCATTAATTTTCGCCTTTGAGGGCACAAAAGTGCGTGGAGAATTGTTTGATTAAAGCCAAAATCTATTTCAGCACTTTATTTGGTCCTTTTCGTCTTTATTGACAAATCGCGTAAATTTGACAGTAGCAGGTCGTTGTTGAAAGGAAGCCATCTTACCGCAAATAAATTTACAGATGTAAACGGTCGCATGAGCAATTACACTGTTCCAACTTCCGAAAAACTTCCGTGATCATTAATTACCACAAGACTTTAGGACTTTATGAATTTTAAAAAAAGTGCATGTACATTTATTTTTTGTGTGTGCTTGATGTGTATATGTATATGTAAGTATAAATAAATTGATATAAAATTTAATTTTAAGTTTACTTTTAACAATTATATGCCTTCTATGAACGTAGTGTGAGTAAATATGTAAGTAGGTAGGTATAAGCGCTATTGACAAAATGAATAAAGCGGAATGTGAGGTAAGGAAAACAGATTCACGTGGAATGAAGTATTGTTCTTCCGAGAAGAGATCACAAGTCAGAATAAGTGCACGACAGACCAAAGATCTAGAGATACTGATCGGTAGAAATAGACGGAAGGGAAAACAGGATGGAGATGCTTGATTCAGATCAAATCACCCGTTCAACAGAGATGACTTGACTCCCGAGACAATAGAATTCGATAAGACAGATGATTGAGAAATGAAGTAATACGAATTCTAGAACGTTTTTATAAATATATTTTTTAATTTCAATAAGAAGGTGACTTGAATCATAACATGTTTAGTATATTGTGTATACGTCATCGGATGCAGATTAAGCCATGAATTCAATAGGGAATTCGTGAATTCCGGAATAGCGGGAAAACCAGGTAGAATTCTTTAGTAAAATATGTAGGTATTGACATTCGGCAGTCTGGGTGATGTCATATTTATTTTTTATTTATTTTAATGCACAAATATAAAGAACTAGCGAGTTCCCGGCATGCGCTGCTATGCCACTTAATAAAAGAAATTTTTCCCCCTGCGTGTCCTTTCCCATTTGTCCCGTTCACCTTCCGCCTCCCCTTCCTCTCTCCCCTTCCTCTCCCTTGCGTCCTCTTCCCCTTACACCCCCCTCTCCCGCTTCCCCCGTCCCGCGAACCCCCTTCCCGAGTTCTCCTCCCCCCTCCTGCATTCCATACATTCAGTCCCGGTACATTCAGTTTTCAAACAGCTCGCGTTCCACCTATTGCAACTTTTTTATACAAATTTCATAACGCCAGAGCTCATCAGTATATACATAGAAACCTTCACGGGCATGCTCACCAACTACTCACAACAACTCACCAACGTTTCGTCGCAATCGGATGAACAGTTTAGCAACGCATAATTTCATGACGCCAGAGCTCACTATTATATATAGAAACCATCGCGAGCATGCGTACATCAAATCCCCAAAGTTTCATCGCAATCGGATGAATGGTTAGCAATGCATAATTTCATGGTACCAGAGCTCACTAT
Source organism: Glyphotaelius pellucidus (assembly GCA_936435175.1). NCBI lineage: Eukaryota > Metazoa > Arthropoda > Insecta > Trichoptera > Limnephilidae > Glyphotaelius > Glyphotaelius pellucidus. Next base: position 24,754,660 of record OW386538.1, on the reverse strand, counting down.
TGTATATATAAACCATCGCGAGCATGCGTCCCCTAAGTTTCATCGTAATCGGATGAATGGTTTAGCAATGCATAGACATCTCATATATCCCCAAGCATATTTTATTTTTTTGTTTATACATATATGTAAATAATTATAATAAATGGCAGACAAGTGGTAAACATTTTTTTGTACTGATTTGGTACTTAATATTGCCTGTCTTTAAAATAAGGGGTTTCATTACTTTATCAGCTTGACATTATGGTTAACGGTAGGATTTTTTAAGTGTATAATCGGATGCTTAATTAAAAAAAAATCTAAATAATCATTTAAAATATTTAAAAGCCAAGATCTTTTAGGATCCATACCACCATTTTAGCAAAACATTTTATTTGATTTTATTGTTTTCTTGTTTGTGTAGGTATTTAGCCAATATGTTGCCACTACCTAAGCGTAGTTTAAAAACTGATTTCTCAGTATCTATGAGCATTTTGAAGCTCTGGGTAGTGGGTTAAGAGTCTGGGTAGCCGGCGAAACTCACTCATCCGTAAATGACAAACATCAGCCGCTGTATCAATTTTGAAATCAAAGCTCTTGATTCTGATGGGATATTTAATGAATCTATAAATGTGAGCAAAAAAGGGGCCGTGGGGAAACGAAACATTATTTTTATATGTCAGATATTGGTTTTTTACAAATCTCCCTCAACCCGTGTTGGTTATCCAATAAACGGTTCCCGGGCGGTGGTACCCATACCCTCCTCCCAAATGGTATCTTCTTCTTCCTTGCACTGTCCCAACTCATTGCCTAGGTAGGCTGTTGGATCGTCTCTTCTCGTTCTCAGGCTGTATCGTCTTCGGTTCTGGGTGTCGCTTTCATCAAGGCAGTCTCTCTGTAATATTTTGGAGCATTGCGTCATCCAGCTGTTCTTGGTCTTCCTCTGGATGACTGTCGATGAAGTTCCATAGACATTGCCTGCTTCACTATGTGGTCTGGTGGTCTCCGTCGCACCATGTGTCCATACCATCTCAACTGTCGTTCTTCCAGCTTACTATTTATGTCCGTGACTCCCAGGCTACCACGAATGCGTGAACTTTAAATTTTATCTTTTAGTTATACTCCTGCCGACCATCTAAGCATTCGCATTTCTGTTGTTTCGAGTTGCCTAGAGTAGGAGTTGTACACAGTTCAGCATTCGAAGCCATACATTATCGCGAGTCTATCTTTCCTTTGAGTTTTATAGGCATTTTCGGGTCACACAAGATTCCTGTTACGGATCTGAATTTCATCCATCCCAAATGGTATGTAGGTTTATTTTTATTACATCATACGGCAAAGGCTTCACACTACAAATAAATTAGACTAATTCATTGTATTTCTCAACATATAGGTCATTTAATTTATCACAAAACTTTGTACTCGGAGACGTAAATTTGATAGTAATACCTACCGTTCTTTAATTTTTGTTGTTATCTAATAATTATATATATAAATTATAGAAAACTATATGTATTTGATAACAATATTTCCAACGTATTTTACGTTAGTTAAGGGGGTATTCCAGTCTAGAAGCATGAATTGTAGGTATTTTTTCAGTTGCTATTAAAAAAAACCATAATTTTTTACTAGCCATTATTTTACTAAATATTGGTTAAACATAAAAAAAAATTCAAAATTCGATAAGTTACATGGTGTTGAAGTGGGGGGTCTAAAAAAAATGGCGCGCCCTGGTTGACACGATTGCGACCCTCCTAGTAATCTAAAAAAAAAATAATAATTCTTAATCCAAAGAAATGCGGCTATGGCCCGAACTAAGAAAAATTCAAAAGTCTTAGTCTGAAATAAAAATTACATTTTTTTACCAGTTTTTTAGACTTTGCCAATTTTTAAAAAATAGTAAAAATTGAAATTTTGTTATAATTCTAGTACCCGCCATATAGAAATGTATAGAGAAGGCTCACACCCAATTTCAAGCAAATTGGTTAAGTAGAACTTTAGATATCGTGTCAACCGTCTCGAAAAAAGTGATTTTGAGGAAAATGCGTTTAAAATTTTGTCCTATGCAAATTTTTCTTAGATTCCGTCTAAACCGCGACATTAAAATGGGTATAACTTTTTAAATAATGCGAATTTCGAAAAATCCTTTTAAGGAGATATTTTTGAATATTTAAACTTCGAAAATATGAAGAAAAAATTTTTTTTTTCTAGACTAGAATACTGCCTTAAAGAAAATTCATCAAAAACTTTGTGATTTTTGTCAAAAATCCACGCGCTTTGTCAAAATGAAGACGATATCATCGCGCTAAAGTTTCTATTGATATTTCTCCAGCTTTTAAAACTGGTCACCTCATTACGCCAATCAAGGGATAATTACAGCTTTTAGTGTCGATTAGTGAAACGGTATTTTATTAATCATTAATTTGTCGAATAGCGTTGTTAAAAGGTGAAGGAATTCTTCGTTTTCATGGTAGTTTGAGGTTTTGGTGGTAAGGAACAATTGGAACCATAATGAAACACAGAGAGAATTTTTTTTTTGTTAATTTTACGTTTACAGAATAATAATAAAAACAAGGGAGAAGCAAATAAATTGGAATGAAGATTTCAGTGCTAAAATTTTTCAAAAATTTCTATGGAATACACATTAAGAACGAATAATATTATATTACTTCTTGGTCCAATACTGTCAGTAATTGTTAATAAAATGTGTCATTTTAGGTACACAAGAAAAAACTTATTGGATTGGAATACTTATGAAAAAAAGGCCGTTAAGATTTGGCTCACTACAATAAAAAAATTGTATAAAAATTCTTACTTTTCAAGTGTACTAAAATAACTCGCGATAGGTAAATGCCCCGTACAGTACTTGAAACGTTTTCCTGATAGAAATGCAATCGCAAGAAAAAAATAATATTACCGGTTGATAATTGTTATCAACTGTTATCAATTGTCATTGATGCAGTAATAAAAAAGCATGATTCATAAAGTAGATGCAATACAAGTCCTGCCAATTTGTTGTGAAGCAAATAGTTAGGTATTTTATCATATAAAATAATTTCCATCGTACTAATCGTACATAATCATAAATCAGTAACTATTTTGTTACAACTATGTTATATACGTCCACTGTTCGAAAAAGTATTTTGTACAAGATATGTTTAGTACTCCTGCTCGATGATACAAGGAGTTGATTTACCTGCGGATACTTCTATTATTTCCAATGAATGTGGTAACATTCCATGGTGAATATCGGAACACCAATGTAGGGACTCGGTTAAATTAGAAATATTTTGCTGCGACGTATCAACAGATAGGTTCCCTTTTAATCGAACAAGCATAATAACAAAAAAGGAATCAAAAGCTTCAGCTGAAAGTTCTTGAAAAAATCACCATTGAGCCGCGACCGTGGAGCGTGACGGAAGCGTTGCTCGCACCAAACCGCAATCTGCCCGAGTGGTTTAATTACAGCCTAATAGGCTAAGCGTAACAAGACGGACAAAAAATCTGTAAGGTTTCTAGAATATTTCGGTGAACAAACCTACGGGGAAATGTGATTGATAACCATAAAACGAAGTGTACTTAGATCCCATTTGGACGGCGAAGGCGCCGATTGCGCGTAGTAAACTAGGATTAACCGGCGTGGGATTTAGGTATGCGACCGCCTAGCGCTGGATGGTGAATGAAAACTCGTTATCGACAGCTCTTTGCCGATCGTTTTATGGAAATCAATTGGAATGAGAAATAACTCCGTTCGCAGGAAAGTTCCTACGGCTGCCGTATAAGGTGGCTAAGACGCCTCATTGTTCCACAACCTCTCGCGGAGATTGATGAGAAAAGATTCTTCGTGTAATTCGTGAATGCAAATACGATGGGTCTTACCTACATGTTCCAAATCATACCCTGAGAATAGATGGAAGGAGAATTATTTATGTTCAGTACATACTGAAGTGTAATAGCCGTTGTCCTCAACATTATAACTGATGGCATCATTGTGTAAGAACGCGAAACTGGATAAATTTACTCCCAAATTACTCTTTTTACCGAAATGTTAAATCGATTGTCCACTTCGTATGAGTACCGCTCTGCCCCGCCCCCCTCGAGGCGAGCCTAAAATTTTCGCAATGGTCATCACATCTCTAACTAAGAATCGCGGCGACTGCCGGTGCATTCCTGATTGCCGGTAAGGTTTTTTACCCTCCCGCGGCAGCCGATTAAAAGGAATTTAGTCTACGGGCACAGTTATTCGCATTTATTTATTTGGAGATCCTTTGATGAATAGCAGCCCCGACTTTTTGTCTAGATTGATCAGAAACGCGACGAAGGACCACGCGAGGATTTATGTTGGCAATGTGAGGTTTTGAGGTGAATTGTTTCGGACAAATGTGTTGTACAGCCTGTTGTTGCGGGAAGTGAGGCACGTGTTGTGTGTTGGGTCGACCTTATCAGGGAAGCCGATGCTACACAAGTCACGACACTGACAACTGACATGGAGACAACCTACGCCATATTCACTGTCATCCCGATGATCTGACATCAATCTGTTCTTCTAAGACCGTAATATGTATACCTTAATGTGTCCTTCCTTCCTCGGTGTGGAAATAAGGCAAACATTGGTCAGTTGAATTTAGGATTTGTGGATTACACTTTTGGGAAGAGAAGTTCGTACAGTGTTTTGTAAGTAGAAAAATTATCTTACTTGTATTGTGATGGTCGTATCCGTGTTCTGCAGGCCGTCACTGGCCCTGATGACCAGCTTGTAGAGGTCTTTGGTCTCCCGGTCCAGAGGCTCGAGCAGCCGGAGGGTGCCGGAATCGGGGTCCAGCGAGAACTTGTCGCGGCCCTGCGGCTCGCGGAGAGTATAGCGTACGCGGCCCAGCGTGTCGGGGTCGCGGGCTTTCACCACGCCCACGGTCTGCCCGGCACCCAACTCCTCGGACACGGTGAACAGGATGGGCTGGTCTCCGAAAGAGGGTGGGCTGTCATTCTTGTCGAGCACGCTGACGCGAACCTGGAGAAAAGAAAACCAAACGTAAGTGACAATATAGACCGATATTTTATTTACCACATACAAAGGAAAATGGAGCGTTCAAAATAGTTTCAAACATATGAAAGAAAACGAAGTAGTTAGGTACATTTAGTTATAGTTGGTAGTTTTACTGTACGTAAGCATCATCAAAATGTTCCTCTTTCCTTAGGACACGGACTGGGTCACTTGCGACGACAGGGGTGTTTCAAGCGTCCATGACTTCGGCAGCCTTGATCCTCGCTTGCTAGGATTGTTCTCGTGTTTTTTCTTGCGTTTTGTGAGGCGACTATATGTATATATTGTATACGCCGAGAGAATTCCGTTTCACTACTGTAGTGGAACTACTGCGAGACTGAGCACAAGTCCTAACCTCTTCATCGTTTGTTAATTATTTAATAAATGGCAAAGTTGAGGGGTTTTTAAATGTTGGTACTTCTCAGTTCCATTGTGTGACTCCCGCTGTCTCTCAAAAACCTCATTTAGGCAGCATACGAATGCAGCCTCTCGTTAATCATCCAAATTTGATGTCCACATGTTAGGGAACATATATTATACGTATTTTTAATAAATAATTCATTCCACTCTACCCACTGAATTAAACGCACAAAAAACAACCGTGTGAGCAAGATACCCGCGCAGTATACAAAGCGAAGGCAAGCCAGGCGTAATGCCGCATTTACAAAATATCCAAACACTCCTTACGTATGTATATTCGGGTCCGACGGAATACTTACAAAATTTTTAGGTGCAAATCCGGGACGATCGCCGCGGGCTGTCAATGAAGAGAAGCTTTTTTCACGCGTGAGAAATCAAGTCAGGGAGGGCAACGAGTGTACGAGAAAAAATTGGGATGCGTTTTAGCGATTGCAACAGGCAACGGGCAACGGACAACAAGCTCAAGCAACGAGCAGAGGCACAGTCACAGGCACAGGCAACAGGCATTCAATCATTCCGTGGGCGGGGCGGGCTCAATCTACACTCTTGACCCAAGATAACTGATGCACCGAACGAAGGATAAAATAAACCCATTTACTTCAAAAACATAACCGGAGTTGAAGGATCTCTAAATGTATGCAGGTGAGCCGCATGTCCCGCGACCACTTATGGCCATTGCGAATAAATTCACTAATCACGATTATGCGATTGTAACCGGAGGCGACCGCCTGTGCCCGGGTTCCAGGTTCCAGGTTCCAGCCCGCCACCATCACCAGCCACCTTTCCAATACGCTTGCATCATGTCGCGGGGGAACTTTACTATGATCCTTTTTTTCCATTAGCTCCACACAGGAGAATATAATTCCCCTCAGGGCCAATGTCATCTTTGCGGAGGCTGTATGGAGGGTCTTTTTAGGAAAGGAAGGAGAGGAAGTTCTGGGAAATAAAGTGGTATGAGGGGTGGGTAGGGATCTGGCGGTCAGTGTGTCCAGGAGTGATGGACGTATGAATCCATACCTCCCACTGCGGTGCAAGGTGATGTTCGGAGAGAGTAAGTCAAAGGGATTCCCTCAACCATTATCTTCCAATAAAGCCTGCCACGTAGCTGGTGGACAGACGCATCCACCGCCAAGACCCGAACAAACCTCACTCCATGAGCTCGGGCACCCCTACTAAGTCACCAAACGTAGCGCACCACTTAGGGTAACCTATGGCATAGGTGTTGGTTATCCAATAAATGGTTCCCGGGCGGCGGTACCCTCCCCTTTTACACCATCTATCCATATCTAATCCTTATTTCACTGACGGCATTGCATCATTTTTACCGATCTTTTACGTGTCTATTTTCGCAATTCAATCTCTTGTATCGCATTGTTATGCATGATGAAATAAACAAAAAATGGATAAATATCCAATAAATAAAATCCAACAAAAGATAAAGCGCGACGGCACCGCCGTATTTGGCAGCTTATTATGAGATCAAATTTGATATTGTTTATGACTGACACATAAATTGTGGATTGTTTATGGATTGGACAAAATTGTGTCAGCATTTTTTATGTTGTTCTATTACGTATTGATTTTGGTATAAGAGAGGGGCTGAAGAGGTAGACACGTCTTACTCAGATCTCAAGTTTTACGAGGATATATAAAATACATGTCATTTAACTCGGTTGTAAAAAAATCGTAAAAGAGGCTTATTCGCCTGGTTTTCTAAGTGGACAGAATAATATTCTGGTTATATTCAAAACGAACCATTCAGTTTGGAGCGGCGAGCTTTCAAATGGATACACCTATTAGTGTGAGATTAACAAAGGTCAAGCTAGGTTAGCTTCTACTCGATATATTCGTCAAATTAATAATAACGTTGTCGATATCAATACAGGCTATGAACTTGTAACTAAGTAGGTTAAAGATAAACGGAATGACGGGTTATTGTAGTAAGAATAAGGAACTCCAGTTCATTTTTTTTTAATGAATAATGACCTTCTAACTTAAATAACTGCATATTTATTTTTATAGTTAGTTTTAATAGTTAAAATAAATGTCAAAGTTTTAATTTTTCAAGATCCCCCGAGAACCACCGAATCTATGTGACGTCATCATGACCAACCGAAGTATGAATTTTGTAGGGAACTGGAATCAGCTGTTCGACTCCCGCCATTTTGAATTTCAGCATTAGAGCGTTTTACTGGGCATTATGATCGTTTTTAAGAGTTTTTGAATATTTAAAAAAAATTATATATAAACTAATAGATACTTTATTTTTGATACTGAATTATTTAATAATGTTTCAATAAAAACAAAAACTATTATATGTCCAAATCTCTATAAACCAATAACACGGAATGTCGAACGGCTTGCGTCTTACATTTCTATTGATTTCTTTACAACTTTGACCCAGGTGACGCGGCGCGGTGACGTCACGCCGCCAAAATCCAGAGATACCAACTTGACAGGGTGTTTTAATGACACGTTTTAAAATGGACTTTTTAATAATTTTTTAAAAACTCTACGTTAAATATTATGTAATAAAACTTATATATTCAGAATCAGCGTGTATTGGTCTATATGAACATATTTTTTTAAAGCCATAATATACTGGAATATGCTTATTCTCGCTCTTGGCAACCATCCATTTTATTATTAAAATGTCAAACTGGAAATTGCCTCACAACATTTTTAGTGCGAGAGAGCGACGATATTAAAAAGAGATTCAATTGGTAGGTACAAGATATCTTCGAAAATCTTAAGGTTTTGTTGGCCGTTGGAATTTCCACCGTCGTTCCTAGCCCGTGGGTGTCTAACGGCGCTTCTAACGAGCTGAAGGAGGCATCAATGTGCTGTAATTTGATTACCGTATTCAGTTCTTCTGCGGATGGTCTCGAAATCAACCTGATTGTTGAGGGCATGGGTTTATGTTCATACGTCGGACTGGTAATTCACAACTCCATGAGACCTCAAAGTCATGGAAAAAGCTCGCATCACGATGTGTCAGATGCAAACCACAAGGTTCTGTTAACCATATTGCCAGCATAATAAATATTTATTGTGTATTTTTTATTCATCTGTATTTATGATGATGCTATGTATTTAATTATGCATAAGCAGATTATAAGCTCTCGAAGAGTTTTAGCCGTACTTCAGTTATGAAAATTGATAATGCTATTTAAACAATTCTCAATTTGTAATTTTTTTGGTATTTATTATTATTATTATTTATTTGGTATTTCTAACTGCATTTATGCGCAGGTGTGCAACTGTAAATTAGGTGCTTTTAAAATATTGCTATAATTCGAATGTGCCTTTTCATGTAAAGTGTCGAAATCAAATTTAGGAATGGATAGGCACTAACCATGGACTAAAATAAGTAATATCTACAAACAGAGCTTCTTTGAATTATCCAAATTATCTGATAAATCAGAAAATCTTTTCTCGAGATCGAAGAAAAAAACCCTATCGTATTTATTTTAGTACATAATCACAGGTTTGTAGTTGTTTTCCTGTCATTTTTCACTTGCGGGATCGAGAATTTTTTTGAATAATTTTAATTATACGTCTACTTAAGTATTTATACCTTAAAGTAACTTAGAAAGAAGTGTGTTTGTTACTCTAAAAAAATATCTAAATAAATCTTTAAAAAATTTGGTTAAGTTCTGAATATTTTGAGTCCGAGTTGATTCGCAGCAAATATCTGCACGAAGGAATCGCGTCACTTGTCCCGAGTGTTCTTCAGGTTTGATCATTAGAGTGCAAGCCTCTGGGCTGTAAGTTATAAGTCCTGACTGGGAGATAGCAATAGGGGGTTTGATAGGTTACATTATAAATGAACGGAGGTTTAGTCCTACTGACGGGGATACGGCCGGGGGCCATCAGGATGCGGTTCCTTCCACCCAGCTCTGTGTAGGTACTCACTTCATACAGCCAGCCGACTTGGAAGCCTTAAACTATAACTACTAAAATATAAGGGGCTCTACACGATAAATAATAGGCTGTTCAATGTTTACGTTGTTCAAGTTCGGGTAGATATAATACAAATAATATCTTGCCTCGATTGTCAATGAGAATGGTTAAGTGGTGGGCAGTTGACTTTTGATTCATTATTTAATTAGACCACCTCCATTTTGTTAGTGGGATCTTTATGGTTAGACTACCCATGGAATGTATTGAATTAGTGCGAAAAGCCAATAAGATAAAGGCATCCTTGCAATCAATTTTTCGGAGATATGTTTACTTCTTGAACTTTTTTTCAGCAGTCATCCATTGTGTTACTTTTTTTTGTACTGGAGGTTATATATTTTAACACTTCTCGTCTTAATTAACATTCAATTTTCACCTACATACAAATCGAGGTAAAAATTTTTTTTTTTTAAGTTGTGATTTATTCTAATACGAGAATGCTACTCAATTGAACATCCAAATATTTGAAATAAAAATAAAAACCAGCATTTTTTATTGTTTGACTCGAAGATGTATGTGTTATGACAAATAAATCGAAAATATAAACAATCCTGACAAGTTGTTTGAAACCTCTATTCCTTGCGTAGAATAATTTGATTTCCCCCGCTTTAAATTCTTGCTCGTGCACGTAGAGGTCTGAAAGCGCACTTTTGATATGCACATTACCTCCGGTGCCTTAAACAACTTAAGGGTCACTGGCATAACGGAACTCAGATCATGACGCGCCATTTTCATCATCACGACACGCGTCGCTTAAAACAATGAGAGGCTCTCTGCTCTGTGTCTATATTCCTGCTCCGATACCACCAGCCTACAGTTAAATATGGGAATAATCTCAATCAAACTTAAAGCTCTGCTGGTGATTTCTTTTCGAAGATAGGTACACGTTATTGACAAGTAGGTAGATGAACGGATATACATATTGGCTTTTTGGAAAAGCTCTGGTCGTCTTTTCGTGATAAATCTAAAAGTTAAAAAGACAAAGAATTTAAAAAATTGCGCCGGTGTTTAAATACAAAATACAACAGAAAATTTTGGTTTTACCGACTAAACTAAGGTAGTTAACGCTCTGCATTCTGGCGAGATTGTGAAGAATTTTCTATATAAATAGTGTTAAATCATAATACTAACGCAGATCAGTTTTATTTAATTTTTAACTTAATGAGTAAACCTCAAATTAATATTTAAATTAAATGAAGACAATTTAAGCAAAACTCAATCGAAAATCTGAAAACAGAAAAAACCTATCCAGGACTCGAATCCAGGACCCAATCAACAAAGCTAATGTGTCCCTATCCGATTCGGTCATATTCAACTGTATCATACGTCGACTAAGAACTACCAACATTATCTTCAATTTCTTAACGCATATTTATGTTGAAGAAGATAATATAAGATTAGATTAGCGAAGATAATGTTGATAGTTCTTGGTCTCAAAGTATATTACAGTTAAATATGACCAAATCGTATAGCTCAGTTGGTAAAGCTCCGCCCCGGCAAGCCTGGGGTAGGTCCTGGGCTCGAGTCCTAGATGTGACCTTATCGTTTTTCTGATTTTTCTGTTTTCAGATTTTTGATTGAGTTTCGCAAATATTCTCTTCATTCCATTAAAAAAAAGTTTTATTTCCGTTTTCTTAGTGTTCAGTGACTTTGAAACCACCATTCAAGATTTTTACAGCTGCAAATGAACGTGACACCTTTAATTTTCATTGAATCGAAAATTTAGGATAGTTTTATTTATCGAATATGTTTTTTTTATTGGTGAACCAAATTATAAATAAAAGAATGGTCTTTGGTGGTATTTTATAGAAAAACACCTAAAGCAAAAAATGTATGATTATAAATTAAGGCATATGAACCTCGGAATCATACATCTCAATGTCTTTTGTATATTATTTTCAATATCATTGACCTCGCATTTTCATAAAAAAGTTGTTATAGACTCGACTCCCATTTAAAAAATTAACAATGGTTTTGTAGCATGCAAAATGCTTCAAACTAGCTAGGAGCGATTTTTTCATCCTACTCAATATTCTTATCTTAAGTACCCATTGAATTGCCAAAATCATATTAAATTGCAAACTAAAATGTTCGAACATTTGTAAATCATAACCTGTCAATTTAAACCTTTTTAAATTTAGTTGAATATCTAACGTAGGTACCACCCAAGTACCCAAGTTTTGCAAGTGTTAATCGAAACATTCTCAAATTTGATCAATTCCACTCGAAATGAAGTTTTAAAATTTGGATACCTCGGGTTTTTTGTTTTTTTTTTTTTAAATTTTCGTTGAGGGCTTTTGAACGTGACAACCATTTTGTTCACGGAACTTGAATGCTGTGAAGTGCAAGAAACGTTACATCACAACACCGAGGCTTTTATCGCAAACACGTAGGCGCGGTGGGAAATGTAAGATTATTCCGATGCTGATCAAATTATAAAGCGTATAATTATTACACAGACCTGTAGCGTTCTAATGTCCGAGCCCATATCCTGAAAAGTACCGGCATTTATTATTATTGTTCCTGAAACTCTCGCATTAATGTGTAATGTAAATAATTTACATAGGAAAACGGCGGATTAATGTGATAATGCTGCATTGCAAAGCTCGGACTCGAGAAGCTCTACGTGGCATTCCGAATAACAATGAAAATATATATGATTTACTCGTATATGGCTAAAATAATGTTACTATCAAAAGCATGATCCGGGTTTATATTAAAAACAATAAATGTACTAGCAACTTCCTCCAAAATATTAGTTAAATATGCAGTATTTATATGAATTCTGTATTACGTTAACTTTAGAGAAATCGTTAAAAATTAATGATGGTTCCTGTGTTATATAATACAGACCTAAGGTGATGGGAATATCTTAATTTAAACTGCAACAAGGTATAAAAATAATAATTATGTTATAATCATGACCAATAAATTATTTCGAGGCGTCAAAAATTTACGTGCCAAAATGAATATATTTAAATAAATTGAATTACATTTGAGTCGAATCTCTCCGGCACACGAATATCGTAGATTAGCTTCCTATGCGACAAATTATGCAGACTAAAATAACGTTTTTATAAGACATCCATGATTTACAGCGAAAAAAATCCAGACGGACATGTTAGCTAGTGACGGTTCGTAGATATAAAAAAATACTTAAATAAATTCTAATACCAGCGGATACGTCAAATCGGTATAAAAGTGCGACTGAGTGTCATTCTTTGGCGGAAAATGATAATTTATTGGATTTAACTTTTGAATTCTGCGATTTCAAGTTTCCCAGATAAGTAATACTTATGAACTTGTGACTTGTTATTGCCTATTATTTACTGGTTGGCAAATAAAATGCTAATCATCTGTCTACTTTTCTTTATTTATCGCCGAATTCTTTAACTTATCTAACCGTTGTATACAAACAGTAGGTACGTCTAAGAATTTTTATCATTTTAATCCGTTCCGAGTTGGAGCCATCGTAATGCTTTCCTTTTAAATTTATGGTGCTTAAATGTTTTGAATAAATCCATTTTTCGACTTCTAGTTTTGTAAAAAAAGATTTGTATATTTCGCAGACAGTTCGATCAAACTTTATCAGTTTCGTAATGTGTAGTTGTTAAGAGTTTTTCGTGTTTTTTCTCAAATAATTTAAATACCTTATCAGGCTCTAAGCTTTCACGCAAACGCTACTTAGATCGTATCTATGGCAATACTTAACACGCCTACTCGTGCGGTCGTTAAATACTTACCGAAACAATACATACCCATGTGTCAGAAACTTATTCCGTAGCTGATATGGCATGACTGATTTTAGTCAACAAATTCGTTGACACGTAATGAAATATTAGGATTTTTTTCAAGCTCCGCTTGGCTGTTCTAAGATACTACGCTTAAAGCTCACATTTTTTACCTTAGATATTTATTGTTCTCATTTATTAAACAAGATATATCTAGGCAACATTTCATCCGTTCAAGCATACCTAAAAGAATAGATTATTTACGTTAAATTTTGCGTGACAACTTTGGATGAATTAATATTCTTATCAATTAATATACATTATTTGGGGGCGATTAAATTATCTGTAAGGCTGCTTTATTTGAGCAATGAAACGCCATCGAGGTGTTACGATTCATAACAGGTAATGAAAAATAAAATCAAAAAGTGTGTAAATAAAAAAGTGTACCGAGTTCCTGAGCGGCTGATGGTATGTAAATAAGATGCTGCGTTTGTCGCGACCTGCGACTGCGGTCTTGTTGGGGATTAATTTATTGGCGAGGGCAGATGCGAGCACGGTGATCCCCTCGAGGAACTAATGCAGTCACCCTCCCAGCCAGGGATGGACAATAATTGATAAATGGTGCAATTAAAGATTATATACTATCAATTTTATTCAATTTAGCATCACATCGTGAACGTCGTATCTTTACACAAATTTATATGGATAAAAAAGTTTTTAACAATTTACTTCAATTTTTTTCGTGTGTATTTTTTTTACATAAGCTCCACACAGGAGGCCCTGAGAAAAATAATTTCTCCCGGGGCCTATGTCATCTATGGGGATGCTGTGTGGAGGGCTTTTTCTAAGGAAAGGAACGGGAGGGAGAGTTCTAGGAAGGAAAATGGTTTAAGAGTGGGTAGGAATCTGGGGTTCAGTATGTTCTGGTCATCCGCCTAGACAAACCTCCCCCCATAATCCCGGGCACCCCTGCTAAATCATCAAACGTAGCGAACCACTTGGGGTTGTTGTCAACCAATTGTGTTCATATGAACTTATTTCCCGCAGGGTAGAGATATTTTTACCCGTGTTGCTGTTTTCGCATTCCGACGGCAACTCCAAATGTCAAATTCGTATTGGGTAAACATAATAATATTTTAACCATGTTACGTAGTATGTATCACTACAAACTTGCAGACGGTGAGCTCTGAATATGTGAAATTAGCCTAGCTTCTTCTGACTTGATTTTAAAGGTCAACGAAACGATTTTCAGCTCACAATATCATTTCAATTGTGCAGTACGGCGATTTCAATATTTAATATATTTTAAAAAACAATACGAACGTTTTCATAAACTTCGGAAAAATCGTTCTAAAATGCGGGCAAAAACGGGTAATCCACGTGTTTACAGTAAAATCTAAATAAATGTTTGCCGTCGGAATTCCATAGAAAGTTCTCCAAATGAAACATGGCTATTCCGTTACTAAATGCCTAACTTCAAATAAAGTAGAATAATGATAGTGCGGCTGCCACTCCGCAGCCCATCGGGAATGGTAAATGGCACCACCTTTGAACTCATTTGGTCGTAACTAAGTGATTAACCATTTAAACCTATTATTTACGAATTGAATTTTGAACAAACAATAGAGCAAAATACCATCTTGAACATCTCTTTGCCTTCGGTAGGCTAATTATTATAAAACATAATTATTTTGTGTCAGGCAGGTACCTATCTGCATAATTTTAACGTTTTTCTAATATTATATTATGCGTAAACAGTTTCAACACTATCCGGTAATAAGAGGGCAAAAACAAATATGATATTAGGTAGTTAAAACGAATAAAGGTATAGGCGAGTGGAAAAAATAAAGGTATCTATACTTACATTAATTTGTAATATTTTTTGAATCCGAAATTAATGTAAATGGCGAAACAAAATCGAAAATTTGAAGCAGAAAAAGATGAAATTGAACCCAGAAGTAGGGTTTCGCCCTCGCAAGGCAAAGGCTCTGAGTTCGATTTCTAGATGTGATCTATCTTTTTCTGCTTCAAATTTTTTTAGTACCTATCGCTATCTTTGTCTTCATTAATTAAATATTACAGTTTGAGGTTTAACTCAGCAAGTTAAAAAAAAAATAGTAAAAAATAAAAATAATGCAAATGGGTTTAGGGTCAATGCAAAGTAGAAGAAGATAAGGAGGGGGTATATTTTTTGTGAGTTCTAGAAAAACGTAAAATAACTGACTAATTTTTTGATTTTTCTGGTTGTTTATCAAAGTGCTTTTCTATCTACAAACCATTTAAATCGTCAAGTCATTTGCTGTTTTTATGTTAAATATTTATGCCTGTGTTTTTATTATAAATATTATTTATTAGCCGCAAGGTTATTTATTGTTTAACGTTTTTAATAATATGCAAGTGCAAGTTCTGCGTGACAGATGATTTGCGAGCTTATTCGAGCGAAAGGCAATTATTTTAATATTTTTGAGATTGCCCAAAATACATAATTATTGTCTTCGAAATGCGGATGCCAGGGCACAAGATTTATGATTTAATGCCTTCTTTTGCATACCCTTACAGGATCACCACTGGCGGTAATTTTATTCATTTACAGTATTTTCTGCTTGAAATTCAACTCACAGCTCTGCAACCATTATCGTAATAATGAACGTACCAAAAACACTAACTTAAGTAACTCCAAATAGATTATTGCTAAAATTAAACTGTACAATATTTCTACTCTATAATAGAAACAAGCGGGTCATTTATTATTTTTCATCACCCCTATCGGGACAGTATTTTAAAATGATTATTTTAGATACTAAGTCTATATATAAAAGGTTGAATAAACTTCTACAAAAAAGTGTCTCTCGAAATAATAATATATCTAAGGTAGGATAACTCGTTACAAATAACAATAGACAGGTACCAGTCCATGTCTCAACAATACTTCAAGTCGTGCACAAAATTACTTTCCTAATGATATTTTCAATTGTCAAGTAGGTTTTGATGTTTTTCTTACATTATATTCACAGAAAATTTATAGAGATTGTTTTGGATGAGATCCACTCACGATTTTCGCCATTCGTTTGTAACATTTAACGTTTTATAAAGTACTCGTGTGGGTGATAAGATAAGCATAATTACATACTTGGAAACATAATAGTAATGCACATTTCATTTCATGTTTATTATTCTTACAAATAATGGTACCTTGAATTCTTACATTATACATTACCGATGAATACAAAGATACTGAGAATTTTATATCACTGCAGGTATCATACTTATATCAATTGATATGATCAATATGAAAAACATAGGCTTATAGGTATTCGTGCTTTGCGACGGCTAGCGATTTTGAAGAGATATTTATGACAGATCCATAAAAAAGACCACGATGATGAGAATCAGAAAGATACAAACAAGTAAATGAATTCGATTTCATTATTTAACCATCAAGTGTTCTACTGGTACCCCCAATACTAAAGAAATTAAATTAGGATGTAGGGAATTTTTGAAAAGAGAGAGGAATTGTTTCTCAGATCTAATTACTGAATTTTGGTGGCCGAGCTTGGCAATGCATCCAGTTCTTCTCTTCTATGGAATAATTAGGTACTTTCCAACCCATACCTCACTCATCTCCATCTCATACCCACTCTCTTCAGCCTTACCAAACACCAAATCTGGGATGACATTGACAATCTGGCTTCCGGTAGTTGAGATTCCAGCGCGGGTATCTTCAAAACCAGAAAAGCAGATATTTGGAGGCAGTCAATGAAATACGCTGAATATGACAGAAGCTTTTGGAATTCCTTACTTAATACTGAACTGCTTAGTTATTTCCAAAAAACGCATTCATGTCTTTCAGGCATATAAGAAATCGTTTATCTCGCTTATTAAAATGCAGAACACAGCTTGCAATATTTTCCGTACATTTATTAAACAAATTATGAATAGCTGGTAATCCGATCCGCAAGTAGGTATCGCTCAATCCGACCAGCGATCAGCGATCAGCGAACACGGCCCGGGACAAGAGCGAGGGAGCCGGCCAATAACGAAACATGGCACCCACGCATTTTTATTGTTTTCGGTATTAGAAGCCATGTTCAACAAAACATTTTAAGTAAAGAAATCTCTCATACCGTTTCCCACAAGATAGTATCGTTCGGGCGCACAGTGACAGCGCAATATGTATTATCGGGCGAACACATAATTTACGCATTCGACTTGTTAGAAATACATTTGTAAATGACAAATTTTAATCTTCCGTCGCGCTGTGTGTTCGACGGAGATGTGCCTATCATTTAATGATATCGTTTTGTGTTTGAAATTACTATTTTTTGTTGTCAAATTAATGAAATATTTCACTTGTGCCACACAAAAATATCTGCCAAAAAACATGATTTGATATATTAATAAAAATAAAAATAATAAATTTATACACAGATATTTTAAATTTATGCAATGGCCCTGCCACCGAGAACTGAGTTGTAATCTCTTTTTCTGTTATATCCATCGATTATGAAAAAGAAGGAGTGCCAACAACTAGCCTTTATTCAAACACTCCTAGTAAATTAGCAGTGAGAAGTCTTATTATGCAAGGCTGTAAATTTGTCCAATTTAAACAAATTGCCTTCAAAGCTTCTAAACCCATTCAAACAATCAACCAATTTTATCGTCACACTCGAAGGATTTATAAAACAAACAATTTATTGTCGTGTCTAAGAATTTATTTATAACACATAGGTGAGATTAAGACAAAGACAAAAGGAATACTAAAGTCAGGTGTTCTAAGTTATTCAACGGTGCTTGTTAATTTTTCTAAGTGCTGCATTGCTTACACATCTGTATTTTTTCATTGCAACGAAAAAATACGTTATTTTAGGCACCAATTCAAAGAATTACGAATTGAACTTGTACGGTCAAATGAGGAACACTTGGAACATTGTACCAAAAATCACGTGAACGTAAACTAGGTAACTAAACCATGAATATTGTTTTGTAACACTTCCATCAATATCGCTTAACTTATATTCAGAAAGCTATACCAGCATTAAATAATAAGGAATAGGTCAAACTCAATGAACCGCCTTTTCTAAATTAAGCTGTGATCCGTATAGTAATCTCACTAATCAAATACAAATAGGTGGAAATCTTTATGACCGTGGTTGAATACTGCTGTTGTTAAAGTGGGAGTGGCGACAAAGGCGTCCGGAAATACTGACTATATTTTATACGGTGAAAAGCGTTAGAGCGAAGAGCAAAATATTAAACCCACCAAAGAACAATTGTTCAACTCTAAACATATATGAACAAATAATAATTGACCTGATCCGAAAATGGATTTGTATTATTGGATTTTGATTTAATATTTTCGACCGTCTTTATAAGACGCTTTTTGAACATGAATACAAAAGAGTGACATCCCTTTTAGGGGTAGTTTGTGAGCATATAATAAAGAAGAACACAAGAAATGCGATATGGGCGTATTTCGTGAACAAAAGTTGGTCAATCGGGCCTGAAATTTACAGTACAAAACTGTGTTCATCATAATTACGAAAATTAAATGAAATGGCGATATGCGATGTCAAGCAAGTAGAAGAGAGATAGTTTGCGTGCTAAATGGGCTAGAACTAAAACGCATGTATTAAGTCAGTGGCGACATTGGTATCTATTCAAATCTATATGGGAGGCATTTTTAGTGTATATTGTCAGGTCAATGACTGTGAGGCAGAAGTGATTAAGCAACGTTTAGATTTTGAATGTTGGTTTTCTCCAGGGCGATAACTGAGAAAATCCATCATTCTGGTATAACATATAATAATTAAGTTGTTGTTTTAGAAGCCCAGAAAGGCTTTTTCCTAAAATTTGTGATGAGAGATCGTTCTCCCGCGAGAAGTGCTGTCAGATTTGTGTTATTTTCTACGGCTGTTATTTGCTTTTTCTATCGGCCGATGTCAAAATTTCAGCTGTGAGCTGTCACGTATTTTAGTTTGGGTCGTTTTAAACACGAATTTCTGCAAGTATGCGTGATTATTTATTCATTTAACAGCTGTAGAAAATCACACAAATCTGACAGCACTTCTCGCAGGAGAACGATCTCTTATCACAAATTTTAGGGAATAGCCTTTCTGGACAAATTAAATCCTGCTTTTAAGGACTACTTACGGTCTGTAGCCCGGAATTAAAGTATGTTGTTCATAAAGTTCAACCAGTACCTACCTGAGTACGTTTTAAGATTCTTGAAATTCCAAATTTAATTTTGAAATCCTAATAATATTATGTAATTACTTCGTTAGTCATATCATAACAATTTTATCAGACATTTGAAATTCCTTCTATGCACTCGTGGCGCGCAAGCCAACTTGTACCGTCCGGGAAAAAATCTCACTAAAAATTTATGACTCCGTAATTTATGAGGCTGGGTACTTTGAATATCACATGATATACAGATTTTATGTCCCGGTAGTTTTCTCTTTTTGGTCGAGCATCGCACCGAGACTTGAGCGGTGGCTCGCAGCCCAGCGCCGCGCCGCTTTTCCGCCACTTTCGTATTCAGGATGGGTAGCCTTACAGGTGTTATTTAAATTTGGAAGTATTCCTTTTTATCTCAAATATGCATGCAAATCTCCAAACACTATCTTTTGGGAGATATGACGTACATTACTAACTTACAAATACCTAGATAATAATATTATTCTGGCCAATTTATTTTTAGATAACAATTTTTGTAAAACACTTCACCGCCAGCGCCAGCGTTAAAAAAACTCCACACTACATTAAAAGAAATGAGCAAAAATATGAACTATTCACAATTGAACGAGGCAATGAATTAATGCTGATTACACGAACGTTTTTGAAAAGTTTCGAAAGCTTCGGTTTTTGAACAATCCAAAACAATGCAATTAACTAATACATACTGAAAAAACTTAAAACTTAAAACTTAGGGTCTTATTGCGGGTAAAACATCAAATAAGGTCTATAGTAAAATAATATTCCAATTGAATTAAAAAAAACATGTGAGTCAGCAGACTCGATAATAAAAAAATATATAAATAAAACAAAAGTTTTTTTGGATTCATATGCTAAGGGTAGTGTAAAAATGTCGTTAAATACGACGGCTTACGAGTATTTCTTACGGAAAAGATGAGTTTTGAGTTTCGCTCTGAATTGTAAATACTTAGTTGATGTTATGTTTAAACAACATACAGAGCTTTTGTATCGACTTCAAAAATAGAAGTGTTTGTAAGGACGAATCATATTTACTAGATTAAATCAAAAGACGATACCTAGGTAGATATTTATTCTTCAATAAAATCATGATCAGATGCTAAATCTCAGATGATAAAGAATAGATCGTGCTGTTTCTCCGGATTGCCTTACAAAGCAAATCTTGCTGCAAGAATAGCACAGATATAACTATTTGTGTTTAAGTCGGTATAAGCTATATGGTATAATCCCGACAAGCTTTTACTGGCCACTATCCGAGGTCAAAGATCAACAAAGCGAATATTGTCTATTTTATGCATATTATTTTACAAAATAAATAATAATGCGGTATTTTGACGCCATTGTGCGGGCTCAGTCTCTGTTGCAATAATATCATGACCGCGCCGTTATTGTCTAACCCTATAAGTGAAAACAAATTAAAACAGGGTAATCAATTCACGCTCGTTTAGTAAAACAAATAAATTGAACCTATTCCCTGAGTTCACCAACAAGAAATCACTTCCATAAACAAACGAATAACTCGCGCAAAGTGCTTCGCGTCAAGGGAATAAACGCCTTAAGCATGCGTATTGCAATTAAATTCAATAGTATGTTATTTATTTTGGTCACTGATGTCCAACTGGAATGAAATGTTAACATGATTATACATATCGCATATCTTTAGCTCGCTTACGATTTCCCTTCGTCCGTTTTCCGGCGAGATTACCAAATTTTAAGTAAGTAAGTAAGGAACGGGCGATAAAACTAATTGAACCAAATTTTAGCAATATAGTCCTGCCTTGATAGAAAGGAGGCTCATAAAGCCACGATGTGAAACCAAGAGACATCGCCAAACAGCCTGACAACCCTGATGTGCTTTATTTAAGGGATTTAGCTTCAGTCAAGGAAGAAAATGTGAGATGGCACAATAATAATTACTGCATGTCTTTTAATAGACCTGCTACCTGGTGCTACTCGTTCGTATGAATACTAACGGGTGCTACTTAGACTGTTTCCACACAAATAATAATAAAAAATATAATAAATGCTCGTGCACCTAATACAGATAGTTATGCTACAATATTTTATACAAGTTTCTTTGTAAAGTAAATTAGTTAGTTTTGATCAGAAAAATGTTTTTTTTTCGATGACAAGAATCGGTTGAATTGATAAAAGCGTCGGCAAATGTAGAAAAAGAAGGCAATATCTAAAGATCGACACTAGAACGCTCAGAAGAAAGCTTTAAATACAAGAGAACACAAAAAATTAGTTTAGTTCTTCAATTATGACATCGCAAGAGCAATTTCTTAAAGGCAAAGTAACAGGCCGTAATTTTGAGAAGGAATATTTAATTTTACAAGCAGGAAGCGAATCTAGTTTTCTTTAAGATAAAAAGAGGAAAGACGTTTATAAAATGTTTGTTGGGACATACTCGTACATCACAAGGCTCGCTTATTAGGCGGGGGCGGTGGCGGTGGCGGGCCCCGGCACTAGCCCCCGGGCCCCCTGCCCGACGTATAGACACTTTAATGCGATAATGCCGACCACGATGGATTCCTATAGAAACCTACCAAATTATCGAACAAGCGACGAAAACGAGACACGAACATAATCCAAGCATAAAAAATCATATACTTTATGAATATATCACTTTATAATTATAGTAAGTAAAGGTATGCATAAATAATCATTTATCTTGACTTTGCAGAAACAAGCGATCTGTTTGATAGATTGCCTCGTCTTGACGGATGAATTGCAGTCTTGAGAACATAGTCATCATGAGGAAAGCTGTTCTTTACAGATCTACCTGCATTACAATAAAAAGTACACCTACTTCGAATAACTAGCCTTAATACCTTTGGCAGCGGTAACATAGTCGGGACAAAGCCAAACAAAAGCTCTACTTTTTTCCATGGTAGTCATTATTCGCGAGGTATATATACGATTTGTTGGTCAACAACTTGGCTTTGGAATGATTTGCTGACTTTAAAATTTTTTTTATGTAAATTCCGCGCAAGGGTCTCAAATGCTCCCAACCGCTTAGAACGAGTGAGACTATGTACGTTGTGATACTGAAGGTATGTGGAGAGGAGAAGGGGAGAGGAAAGTCATGTGGTACCTCACTATTCAGTTCTGGTCACCAAATACGGCTAAAGCAAGCAATAATGCAACGTTTCGATTGTGAATGGTGGTCACCAGAGCGATACTGAGAGTATCTTCTACTCTGGAACTCGCCGCAAATATACGTTTTATCATCTTAAATGACTACTTGTGAAAGCAAAAATCAATCAAATAAAATTTACTTACGCTCTGGGTTTTGACCCCGCGACCTCTGGATCTCTAGTCGAGAGCTTTACCCATCGACTTTACGTATTTCCTCTGTTCTACAATTTTTTTTTTAAATTTCTTTCTGTAACATGGGTGTCTTCAAGATATAGGTTCACTCTTTTCGGTTATGTAACATTATAATTTATTTTTTCTACGCTCTGGGTTTTGACCCCGCGACCTCTGGATCTCTAGTCGAGAGCCTTATCCATCGACTTTACGTGTTTCCTCTGTTCTATATTTTTTTTAAATCTCTTTCTGTAACATGGGTGTCTTCAAGATGTAGGTTCACCCTTTTCGGTATTGTAAAATTATAATATATTTTTTAATTATAACATTGTTGTAATATTAAACATAATGCAATGGCGTAGCAAAATTGTGATTTTTTTAAAGTACTTCCACGTCAATGAAGAAAACTAGCTCTTGAATGTGATGTAGGAGTTAAAAATAATATAATCCAGTGTACAATAAAATGCCTTAAGTACTAGGATGTGTAACATTAAAAAACACAAATTTGCTTATTTTTCTTCAGGTATATTATTAAAATATTTTGTCCCTTTAAAAATATTATTATTGTATATTTGTCGTGCAGAAAATAAAGGAATTTGTATGATATATAACTAAGTTTAAAAAATAATAATGTACGAATACTATCTTTGAATTGAATTTTTGGAATTTGTTTAATTTTAATGCTCAAAAAAATGTGCCGATTCTTTAGGAAGTTTAGCGTATCATTAGAATTAATTAATTAATTCGCTCTTTTAAGGACAATTGACGGCCTCCGTGGTCCCGAGGCAAGACTCTCGACTCACAATCCGAAGGTCGTGGGTTCGAACCCGGCGTGCGCAAATAAATTTTATTTGATTAATTTGTGTTATTTCACAATTTATTCATTTAAAATAATAAATAGTGTATTTGCGGCACGTTCCAGAGTGGAAGATACTATCAGTATCGCCCTGGTGTAAGACCACCATTCAGAATTGAAACGTTGCTTGAAATGGCTTTAGCCGTGTTTAGTGACCAGAACTGAATAGCCAGGTACTTCCCCACCTTCCTCTTCCCTATCTCCTTCCCCTCCCCATTACCTTCAGCCTCACAACATACCCCGATTGGGTATGCCATAGTCTCACTGGCTCCAGACGGGAGCAGTTGGGACTCTTGTGCGGTATTAACTGTAAAAAAAAAAAAAATTGTCATCTAACAATATAAAATCACACAAATTAAAAAAAAAAACAGAGACAACTGCGAAAGAATAGAACGTATTATTTATAAATAGCAATGAGAAATGAATCCAATAAGTTCAAGTAATGATGATAGACATTTTTTGAAGCTAGTACCTACCCAACCTTAACAGGATCGTTATCGCGTTCTTTAAAATATGACTGTTGCAATTCCGATTTTCCTTATAAGGTAAGTACTGAATAAGAAAAATAGCGCTCAATGAAAATGACCCCACGATTTATTATTTCGTTTCCATTAATTCCCATGATAAATTTTAAAAATATATTTTTTTTAATTTCATCATTCGTATTAGAAGATAAATAAACACCACGTGTTTAGTTCCCGGGAAAATAGTTGCACGGTGAAACAAATCCGATCGGTAACAGAGAAGAGGAAAAAATATCTTAAAAATGTAGTTATGTTCGGTTGTTTTCATTATTTCAGTAGCACAGTGAGAGTTTCATTTCAAAATATTTAAGTATAGGTAAAGCTTTTTACATGAAGTGAAATGCCACAAAACATTTACATAATTTGGAAATTGCAAATCTTGTGTCGAATGGTTAATGGAAGCTTAGAAGTTTAACATTTTAGAAGTTTACCGATTTAGAAGTTTACAAAGATATTTTATTTGTTTAATAATATTTAACGTAAATGCTATTGATATTAACTCTCGTAATAAAATAATGATTTGGGAGGCGGGAATGGGTACCGCCGCCACGGGAACCTTTGTTGGATAACCAACAACTCTGCCATAGGTCACCCCAAGTGGTTCGCTACGTTTGGTGATTTAGCAGGGGTGCCCGGTTTCATGGGGTGAGGTTTGTCTAGGTCTTGGAGGCGGATGACCAGGACACACTGAACCCCAGATTCCTACCCACAAACCCTTTTCCTTCCCAGAATTCTCCTCCACTTCCTTTCCCTAAAAAAACCCTCCAAACAGCATCCTCAAAGATCGCACAGGCCCTGAGGGAGATTATTTTCCTCAGGGCCTCCTGTGTGGAGCACATGTAAAAAAAAATGTAGCAACGTTTGTATCTTATTAGAATAGTGTTGAAACTGGAATATTGTATGTTAATTTGCAATGCTCGTTGTGTAAAGGTAACATTTTTTTTACCTAAACCGTGTTCAATATATTTCAAGCGATATTTATCAACAGTATTCCATCGACATCCACCAACACAAGATAATAATATTTTACACTTAAATATTTTTATTAAAGAAAATCTACTTGTATTATTAAGAATCCATAAAATATAATATGCATTATTAAAAGCTTGTCAGAATCATAATCAGCCGTTCGCCGCAACAATCAAGATCTGGCGATGGCGATGTTGTCGAGAGATATTTACCGAAGAGATCGGCCTTTTGAAGCACTTGACGCATAGATGAGTAAGCACTCTCGCGTGAGGCTCGGCTCCGGGTGAATAGTAATAAAATGAACCAAAAGCTATAATGAAATATATTCGGCAGAGGAAGACAGCCTGAATATCGAACGAACTCGCCCGAGGGGTTCCGATCGAAAATTATCCGAAATATATTCGCTGCAAATTGCAAAGTGCCTAAAGATCGGACTGATTTAAGTCGATCGCTTTCGTGAACTATGCTTGGAATATTTAATGCGCAATTTAAATATCTAATGACGGAAAAAATAGTAATTACCATTATTATTTAATATCGTTTTTTTGCTTTGCTGGGTGCATTGTGCGTGTGTCTAATTTACTTACATCACGAATAGAATGCTTATAAACGACAGGATCAATTGCCTTTTTGAGATATTCAAATTCTTTAAATTGTTGTTGATTGTATCGAACATTCTTTGGCGGATATGCAATCCCCGATGGTCGCCCGTTGAATTTTTTGCATTCACTCTGACTGCATTTAGGTCATCAGTCATGATATTAAGCCAAAAACAAAGTACTGACAATAGCAGGTAGGTAGATTCTTGTTTCGTTCACATTTTGTATTTTCGTTCCTATGATATCTATAATAAATAATAAATAATAACCCGATGTTACATATTTTTCTTTTATTCTATATTGATTTTTTTAAAACCTGAGAATAAAAGAGGAAGCTCTGATTATTCAGATATTAAAATAGTTTCTTATGTGCAGGCGATACTTTCTCAATATAATTTCTTAACAATGATTATGATATTGAGATTCATATTTTTTTATTTATTTTCAAATAATCTTCCTGTATATGCATTCCTTAAACACATAGCGGATGAATAATTCCACGAGATGGAACTAATCTGTCATCTATCGCAAATGCAGCATTTCCGAGATTGTCAACAGCGTTTATCTGTTCCTCGCAGCCGAGTTGTCTCCTCTGCAAATTGGCGCCTTCGATAATTGCGTCCATTCATTGCGTCCATTTTCTGCGCTTGCAATTTATTCACAAATATCCGCGCGTCCTGTCCCGGTCGATGCTGAGGTGTGTCACCCTAATAACTGTTATCAATCTCCCCACAATACAATAATACCCATGCCCAGGCAATCAGGCGGCCCACCCTTTGTGTGACTTCGCCTTTAATTCGTGAGAATGGAATAGGACACTGCAATGCAACGCGCCACGCTGCATACTAAATTATTGTTGTTTGTCTTGTGTTATTGTGTGTTTGATGTTAAGTATTTATTTTTTCATAATAATGTCATTGCATCACGGATTTAACGTTTGCAAATATACGGATTTCAATTGCATCTTCAACATGGCGAGACACGGCGCATGTTGGCATTCTGACACTGAAAAATATTGCTTTCATATCTCCCAAGAGCTGAACATCACCGGCTATAATATATCAAATCGCTTGACTGTGAACAATAATAAGAGTGGGGCGCCTCTAGGCCGTGGAAGAGTTAGAGCATTCCCAGAACAAAAGAGATGGTCGGTGATCACGAATTTGAGTGAAGATTTACAAGATAAGGCGGGGGTCCACGGGAGAGGCCCCAGAGCAAGCAGCCAACCGCTGCTAGCCAGCCAGTGTACGGCGTACGGCCCTTGACTGAGCGGGTTAACTCCTGATACAAGAGACATTATTGTCCGCTCACAGCGCTCCGAGCACGATTGGATTGTTCACCGTATACATCGCCCCTTTGATGTTATCAACCATTGTAAGTAAAACAACTAAAAAAAGAAACAATATATGACAAATCGTCGGGATTGGACCATTTTCGGGCCGCTGTCCCACACTGATGGCCGGTGCCCGTGATTACCAGTCTGTGGACGTCCGACGTCCGTGCATAACAAAGTATTTGTTTCCGCCGTGGCCTATTGTTGTTATTGATGGCTGATTGTTTTAATAGAACATTTATCATTTTGTCGTAACCTGCAATTATTGTGAAGTGCTTTCCTAGACAAAAACTGGAGTCATAAATAAAAAAAATGATACCTTTATTGTTTTATGTGGGTACATTAATTGCCGTGGCTGAAAGCATTATAACAATATGCCCCTTAGCCCACTTTGTACGCAAGTTTCATGAAACCTGCGACAGATGTATTACTATCATACTATGATGGCTTTGATATTTTTTTAGAAAATTATGATATGATGTAATCTTCGACCAAGGGTATACTAGGTCAATGGATGTAATATTTCGTCTTGAATTTGTAGCACATATTATATTTTTCCCTCTTTTTGCCGAGAAGAAACATAAAGCTTTTAGCATCGTAATGGCAAAGTAAATAAAATGAATTATTATAACTTCGTCAATTCGCGCACACCTTAAACAAAATTCTTTAATTATGGAGATTCTATTTCTCCTTTATCCCCACTTTCAACCCACACGTGTAATATATCATGTTTCATGACCAGAGTATTGATTCAGTTGATGCTAACCATAAAACTATTGTGCTTTAAAGGGGTTATGTTTGTTCGAGTTGGATTAAGGATCCTGGGAACTGGGATTGTATGATATATAATCATCTCGTTTTTATTTGTTTGGATATACTCGTTACATGAGTTTATATTATAAGAATTATATTACGAAAAAATTAAGAATCTAATTATGGTGTTATTTAGGGTACCATGACAGTCGATCCGCCGACAGCTGGCACCCCGGCATACTTATATATAACATGCAGTCGTTTTAGGGAAAATACGATAAACCCAGTTACATAAAATACATATAAAATATAACTAAGTGGCCCTGAAGGGATGTGCAGAGAGGATGTAGCGTCGAATAACAAAAGTATACAGATACTTGGAATGAAACCAACTCAGAACCATCTCAGATTAAGTCATTTAGAGTGATACAAATATAAATAAAAAAAATGGTTAAATAGGTTACGTTACGTTAGGGATATCGGATAATTTAAAAAAAAAAATCGTAGCTTTTAATGACTTTTCAAAGAGTTGACTTTATTCTCAGTTGGCATGGAACCGGAAAAATCTACTTGTCTATATTCTGTGTATATCAGTATATAAGTACAAAAATTCGACACTATATAAATTCGTTTGATATTCTTATCAACTTGTTATTAAGGGTAAAGTGTTATTTGGAAAACCTTGGAGGGGGGGAGGGCCAGAATTTTTTTAAAAGTAAGAGGCTAAAGAGGGCATAAAATACCTTTTCCGCTTCTTGAAAAAATTAAGAATAAAATTACGGATTTTTAGTGAGAATCCAAAATTTCATGGAATAATATCAACTGCATGTAATTAATTATATGCAACTCAAAAATTAATTTGTGTTGTTTTTAGTACAAAAGCAATTCGGCGAACAAAACTCAATACATTTGGAAAGATTTGTGAACAAAACTTACTTCCATGTTACTAATATTATTATATTACTTGATTCATCCAAGACAAACCTCGATGTTGGTTGGTTCACGCCACGCCTCACAGCTTTAAACTCATTCCGAGGGTCTATTTCATTTGGCCGTCATGCAGTTCTGGTATTATTTATAAAAGTGTTTTGTGACCAGTCCAAAGAGCGGTTGGTGCAGCATTATAACATAACGAATGCTTTCCACAGCTTAAACGAAGAAGGAATACATTTACATTCGATTTAAGAGCCCAAATTATTTACGACTAGGGACGCGGCGTTTTTTCAACTAACGAGGACAATACCTACGATTTCATATAATACATAAAATATATTTATGTTACAACTTACAACTAGAAAAAAACAGATTTATTATTAATAAAATGTTATTTAATGGCAGTGGGCTGGACAAGTTTATGGTAAGAAGCGAACTTTGTGTCATTTGATATTATGTATTCTAATAATTTCAACGAGGATACCTACGATACTTGTAAAGCTATGTGTGTCCAAATAATGGAACCGTTTATTCTACGTAGGCCATTTTTCGAAAGATATTTTTTACACACGAACAAAATATAAATGGCTTAATACGAATAATCAATTAATAGATGCAAAAAATTATAAGTCGATGAATACAAGGTGTTGAGGAACGTTCTGGACTTATTTACGCTTGTGATTTCTGACATTATTTGAAGTAAAAAATGTAAATGAAATTTTGGTCTCCGGTGACATGAAATTTTTTTTTCAACTTAGAACATGAAAAATCAATAGGTATTGAATCGTTAGGGTCAGAGCAGGCAGTTACTCAGCTGAGTGATCAGTGACGACATGTGAAAGAAGAAAAAAAAAGTTGGGTTTTGAAGAAAAAAAATTGCAAAAAAACGTTAAAATATTAACCAATGTGTTTAGGTAAGCGTTAAAATTATTTTATGATTATTCCATGCCTGATTTTTTGTGTAAAATTTTAACTTGAAGCTTTTTTTATTTCATTCTATCATGACAATGAACCCAAATCAGGTGAAGATCAAGCTTCGAATATAATTAGAAGGTTTTTGAATTCCCATACAAGCGCTAGGTCAGGTATAAAGGGTGGCATTCTCGGATAGGATAGGGGTATGTAATGGTAGGCTATTCAAAGCGTTGATTCTACGTCAGAAAGTTTTATTATACGGTACATAAATGGATAATTTATAGACGCGCGTGGGAGGGTTGCATCCGAGGAAAGGTCATTTCGTTTAATAATCCCTCGGAACCTCCTGCTATCCTGGTAAAATTTGAACAATAAAATCAACAACTCTTGAACGGTGAGCTCTAGCGTCATGAAATCTGCACTGATTTTTGGTAGCAGAAATTTCTAAGCTTGTTTAAATTTTAAAACTAAACACTCAACGCCAACTTTTTAGGGAGTTACGAATTTTTTTAAATTTTCCATGGTATGTACGTAAATGCACTACCAAGTAATCCAAAATCGGGTGTTTTTGATTTGAAAATTAGATCGCCTAGAAATATTTTAGATGCTTTAATTAAATACTGCAAGCATAACACATATTCGCCTTTGAAATAATAGAGTATTTCTTAATTAGTATTTTTATAAGCAGTACCAGCAGCAGCACATAATTAGTACCAGGACTATGAAAACTGCTTTAATGTTCAAAATCTCTTACTTACAAACCTATTTTCGGGTTTAAATATTCAAAAATATCTCCTTAAGGATTTTTTCGAAATTCGCATTATTTTAAAAGTTATAACCTTTTTAATTTCGCGGTTTAGACTGAATCTAACTAAAATCTAAATAGAACAAAATTTTAAACACATTTTTCTAAAAACCACTTTTTACGAGACGGTTGACACGAAATCTCAAGTTCTACTAAACAAATTTACTTGAGATTTGGTGTGAACCTTCTCTAAACTTTACTTTATCGCATGAACAAGAACAATTTTTTTTTTAATTTTTGATATTCTAAAAAAATTCTAAAAGTCGAAAAAAACTGGTGAAAAAATGTTTTTTTGACTTCTCCGAGGTTCATGCCATAGCAGCATTTGTTTGGAATAAAAACAAATTTGTTTTTTTTTTCGGATTACTAGGAGGGTTGCAATCGTGTCAACCAGGGTGCGCCATATTTTTGAGACCCCCCACTTCAACACCATGTAACTTTTAAATTTTTTCGTTTGATTTTTTTTAGAGTATTTTTCATTGTTTAAAAATGTTATTGTTTTTTTTATTGCACCTGAAAAAACACCTACAATTCATGCTTCTAGACTAGAATACCCCCTTAAATTCTTTAGAAAAAGGTCGTATTTGTGCATGAACTTCTCAAAATAAAAGAAACACGCTTTTGGTGATGTTTTTTTCTTGAATAAATCAAAAGAGGCGGCTGGTGTAAAACGGGACTTTAAACCTTATCGCCATCTACATAAGGAGTGACATTCTCGGCGGCCTGATTCCGAATTTTACACGACGTGGTACATCAATTTAAGCCCAAAACCACTTCTAACCACTGTTAACGGTTATGGCCCATGTTAAGATATTTTATTGAGGGAAAGGATTTGTGAATATTTGGGTTTTATTTGACTAACAGAAAGTCTAAGGAGCAGGTTGCAACTTCGTCATTCGCCACCCGCGGGCCTTGTCATAAACTTATCTGAATATTTCGAATATTTCCTCTGAAATACGTGCTGATGCAAATATGAGCATTATTACAAGCGGCTATACGTTGTACGTATAAAGCCTGTAAATAAGGTCCGTTTGGCCGGGCAGGCGTCTCGCGCCCGTGGTCACAAATAAAATGTCCGCTTCCAGAGTATAAAACAAACATTTTTATGCCCCCATCATAATATGTGTCTCCGTGGCATGCTGACGCGAAATAAGTGTAAGGTCTCGTGCGAACTTAATATTCATAATAATAATGCGCAGAAACCAAATTAAAAACCATTTGGAAAACCGTACAAACGCCACTTAACTACCTCCTGATATATAAGTTTAATTATTGCTTGTATAATAATTAGAAGAGATACATTTTTGAGAATAATAAGACAACAAATAATTTTAACCATTCCTGATATTCCTCATT
This sequence comes from Glyphotaelius pellucidus, assembly GCA_936435175.1. Lineage (NCBI taxonomy): Eukaryota > Metazoa > Arthropoda > Insecta > Trichoptera > Limnephilidae > Glyphotaelius > Glyphotaelius pellucidus. The sequence continues at coordinate 24,722,964 of OW386538.1, read as the reverse complement.
ATTTAACGACTAGTTGTTACTACTACTACACCCCTTCGACATAGTTTCAACACACTTTTATGTGTTCTTTTGACGTGATAACGTCTTATAAATTTATAACGCCGGCAGCACTCACGAAAAAATATGACTCATTGTCACGTTGTCACGTTCCGCCTGAGCCGAGCGTGCAAAGCGAGATTGCGGAACAAGCGATAGAGAGGCGCGATCGACCTAAGCGTTCGGCGAGAGCGTGGAACAAGCGATGGAGAGGCACGATCGGCCTAAGCGTTCGGCTTGTGACTGTAAAATTCTATGTAAAAGTTTTCTTATGACGTTATCACGTAAAATTATCGTCCGTAAACCGACTTTACAGACAACCAAATTTTTGTATTTTTCGAAGCTTTATTGCTCATTACAGAAACTTGGTTTAGATAAAAGAAATCTGAGACAGAAACAGCAGTGTAAATTTCATGATGTGCTAAGCTCACCAAGAGCTTTTACTGCTTGGCGCTTTATGATTTCTCTACAGCGTTTACCGTTCAACTAATTAGATTATTTATCTACCGAAACTATGGAAAGCTTAAAAAATAAATAATTAAATAATATAATGTCTTTCAGACGAATGTGATGTCTACTAAATTGTAATTGATATATACGTAATAAGCATATATAAATTTTTTTTTAAATTTCAATCTGTCGTCCTAAATATATTTTACAACGATTTTTTTTAGTATTAATACATCAACTGCCGTCCAAATTTGTGTTACGCACGAGCTGGCTTACTACTTACTTAAAGCTCTATTTTTACATATCAACTGGTGTCCAATATATGAAGTGGCCGTTGCCTATGTATCGATTGATGTATGGATAAACTTTGGGAAAATCCATATAGTTTTAATAAAATCATTGTATTCCACTCCCGTTAACCCCCCTTCGCCAAATGTATGTATACCATAGTTTAATGAATAATTGTACCAGTCTAAAGATGACCTGTAAAGGCTGAAACCGGTTACGACCAGAAATAAATTGAATGGAAAAAGTTAAAAATTAAAAAAATATATTATTTACCTATGATATATAGGGTGCGGTAGCATAACTTCCTTTTCTAAAATGCGCGCCATTCAGTCAGTTGATGTCGTAGCGGAGCGCTAGTGGTCTCGTTTGAGTGGTGGAACTATAAAGTTGGGACTGTGAGGAGCGTGCGTTTGCCGTCGAGGCCTACTTTTCGAACGGATGTTCTGTGATCACAACCCAGGGAGCATAACTTCATATTTTCGAAACTTAATAAAACTCATTGTATGAATCTGATTTTTTTTATTTGTTTTTTATAATGTAGGAACACACCTACAGTTTTGTTTTACTTAGTTTTTGAAGATCGTACCAGGTAGGTGACGTCCCTCATTCTCCATACACTGAGTAAACCGATTTCTGGCGTTTGTAATGACTCAAAGTAGGCCTCAACGGCAAACGCACGCTCACTGTTCCGACGCATGATGGCGACTAAACTGTGTCGGGACAAAACTTTTTAGTTTCGCCTCTCGAACGAGACCACTAGCGCTCCGCTACGACATCAACCGACTGAATGGCGCGCATTTAAGAAAAAGGAAGTTATGCTGCCGCACCCTGTAGTATTATTATTTTAATTGTCATTTTCAAATTTGGAATTGATTTGCCAAGAATTCAGACGATATCTGATTTTTTACGTGTTAGCGCTAGTAATAATAAAAAAATATACTTTTTTTAAATGTATAATAATATTGTTTGATTCTGTAGAAACCATATTTCTTAATTTTCGTCTCGGTATATCAAGTCACATCCAGTGATTTTTCACGGCTAACAACTATTGCAGGTATCGCGTGTAGAATATAATACCATAGTGTAATCACTTCAATCAAATTGTATAAAATGTATTAGTATGTAATGTTTTGTAAGTCCTTGCTGCAACTGCGGTGAAGCATAATTAGTAATATCTTCCATTATTGAGAAGCAAGCATAATCCTTTTGATGAACTTATATCTATAATCGGGAAAATTTATTGTCCCTCCACTGTTGCGAGTCTGGAGATACGTTTCACTCTCATAATGCCTTTTTCGTTATCAAAACAATTTTGACACATTAAAAGGGGCGAACGAGCGCCACAAAGGGATACCAAGAATACGCTGTGGTATCGTCCGACCGATTCATTTGAGCACATAAATAAATGGCCGGAGACATAGTGCGCAATCGGAGCCGAGTTATTGGGGAGGGCGGTCGGGAATCAAAACGCGGGCGTCCTCGTGGTTTATATGCTCGAAGACCGCTTATCTGCTGAATGCATCGGGACTGCGTGTAAATGCCCTTCAAACCTTGACGGGCCACTATCTATCTACTATACACGTTGCACACTGCACATACTTATTCAGTTTTCTGAAATATTCTTGTTAATTGGTTGACAACAGATAATAGATTATAGAAGTCAACCGGAAATGCTGTGTTTTTCTAACTATACTTTAATGGTAGGTGCTCTGAACTAGTGACATTTATCCCTTTGGCGTCAATTTACTGTACTGTTTTGTTAATTGGTTGGTAACATAATATTATATTATTTGGAATGCAGACATTAAGTGGGAAGTGTGTTTGTTTAATGGAAGCTGCTCCGAAGAACTGGCATCTTCGGACTTTGCATTATTTAATAATAATAAATTTTTTATTTAGTAAAATATTTACACATTTATGTACATTATTTGTGAAATGTTTTGACTGTCCAACTAGGATATTTATTTATTTATTTACGGACAAATAGTCCATTCATAACATAACAATAACACGAATAAAAAAAAGAGATGACAATGAAAGGAAAGTACATATAAATGAAGAGCATTGACGAATCATAATATAAAGAACATACAGAAGACTACAAGTCAAAGCTTGAAGATGGATTTAAAAGACTTTCAAAAGTACACATTTCGTATCGACTGCCGAAAGTCATTTACTGCAGAAATGCTTTGACTTGCGTTAAAAAGTCTCGACATTCTGGATAAAGGAGAATGATATCCATAATTACTAGAATGTTGATTGAGGAACAGCAATTCATTATTCAAGCATTATCTATGTTTAACCCGTTCCGTTTTCTGAATCATTCTTGTTGTTTTTTCTTAACATTTTCAGTATTTATAATTTATTACATTTTTTATTAAAAAAACTTTATTTTTAATGAAAGTAATTTAAATTGTAGAAGTCAGGTAACAATGAGTTTCAATGAAAGGCATTTGTATGGTTAATAGTCACCAACCCTTCGAAACGCAGCCAGCCAAACATGTCAAACAGAATAAAATTGTCCTCTCCAGGACGATACTGTGATTATCCACACTCTGGACATCGTTTTTCCAGTTCGTTTCTAATCTTTTCCTTATACAGACCTACCGCACATTATCCCAAATATGACTGTCCCTGATAAACCTTAAAGCTGGTAATACCTACGTGAAATTAATTAGCATTGCGTAAGTTAATTAATAATCAAACAAAATAATAATGTATTCTAGTATGTAAGAGTTGTTGCACTGAGATATAATACGATTATCACCAGGGTACAATGTACATGTTGAATAGGGACATGCCTGTTTAACAGACCTAAGAAAACAGTTTATAGAATCCTTCTAGTACCATATTTAGTTAAGGCATTTGACATTAAAGCCAGCAGAGGTTAAGGTGGTCTTTCAGTTCATTGAATATTCCAATGCGACATTAAGTTGACTGTTAGTATTTAAGTTCAACTATGATAACAATGTAACCAACCTAAAAGCACGAAAAACCATTGTTCGGATAAGGATACATAAAACAGAGGACGATTAGAAAAAATAAATTACTTTCGGACGTAGAATACCAAAACTCACGAAGTTGTATGAACAACTAACTGCCTTCAGGGATGAAAGAAATCTTAAAAATAATTCATTATTTGAACAGAAATTTCCCACATTATTGGTAAAACTGTAACTGATATCATTTGCTGCATAAGTAAATATTAAATTATAATTGATTTTCCCGGTCAAATTTAATTTATTATTTACATGCTGCGAATAATAAAACAATAAAATATAAAGCTCCGATGTTTCGATTGGTTTGAAATGAAAATAATAAAAATATTAACGATTGCAAAAGCTTTAAAAAACGAAATAAAATACCGATCATCGTAAATACGTTGGAAGGATCTTATCTCCATATTATTAAAAGCAAGTACAAACCTACCGGAATAAAGTACTCAAAAGACTCAGGGCCTCATCCCGCTCCACCAAATGTATATCACGATATTTGAATGGCTTCTTATTTATTGGGTCGAATGTCGAACACCCGGGTAATGTTCGGCGAACTTTGAAAGGAAAGCCTTATTGTTTTACAAATGAGATGTGGGAGATAAAAAAATCGTGGTCGTCCGAGGTACCTAAATCGGATTAAACCAAATAATCCATAATACATTAAAAATACTCGTTACGATGTACATGCCTGAAAGATCGTTTACAATATTGCCTTCTTAAGTAAATAATACGATATTTTTATTCAACGCCATTTATTCACGTATTGAGCAGCCACTTACGAAACCCGCTACAACTGAACCGTTTTGACATGTCGCGTCTTGATGTGTTTCATAAATTGGATGGTCCAAAATTTAGGTGCTTTATATTATCTATAATTGTAGAATTTTCCTTTCTGAGAAGTCTCGAACCTTGTGAACCAATCCACAAAACCAAAAACAGTAACTGAGAATGTGACAAGAAAGAAATCCGTTGTCCAATGAGGTTTTTTCAATTTTCAAATTCATTCAAACTCAACAGATGACAGGATGTTTGGGTGCAGTGATTTAAAGTGTAGAGCAAAGGCAAAGTACACTGTTGGAGAGGAAGATACGGTAGGTAATGAGCAATTCTAATGTTATTCGGTAGGTATCGAATGCACAGTTAGAATGCGCCTTGTCTCCAGGGAGTAATAGGCACACAGATGCATATTCATGCACATAAAGCATTAAGTTTAATAATTGCGGCGGTAGTTGGGATGTCTTTGGATACAGAACAGACCTCACGATTGGCCGTGGTCAGGCCGGGGTCAAGGTATTGCACGGACCGAGACTGAATAAAAATTCAAGTATGCGGCGTCAGGGGCGGACTAACTAACCATGAAGCGGAATACATTTGACCTATCTACGTAAATACCACACCACTGGTTAGCTAGGCAATAGGCAACTAACTAAACAGGCAGGCATATGCACTATCCTTCCGGTGTGTGGGTGATAAGCAAAAGGCTAAACGGTGAACATCTGGCAAAACTAGAAGCACATACCGAATCTACCTTCCGCCATGCTCAGATTTGTTCGCATTGAATAATTTAGCCAAGTGAATCAGATGTTGGTAATTCGCTTCTTTAAAGCATTTACACGGAACCGAATAATGCACCGGTCCTCTTTTTTACCACTGAAGTATTGCGTACCCTTCATATCTTTCTTAAGAAAGTGATGTTTGAAATATTTCACTATTATTGGTACTTAGATAGGTATATTACGTAATTTATGGCACATCGTGGCACAGTATCAGTTTTAGAGCAAACCCCCGGTTAGCTAAGGTCCCAAAGTTCAAATCCCGGTCGTGGTAATAATTCTCGCGCGAATTTCCAAGCCTTTTTGATACATATAATCGTTCTAATAATTAAATAGTACATTCCACCTCATTAATCTGCTTAGTAGATTACACTTAACTTATAAGCAAGTGAAAAAGCTGAAATTCTCCATCATACTTATAATAAATATGTTTTTGCCGTTGAGGCAATTCTTATCCTATTATACACTTATGTCACGCCGGCATTAAAGTATCCCACGGCCTCTCTTGACCCCTTACCCCTGCTCCAAATGATTTATGAAACCATGATCGTTCATTCAATAACACTGGCCTAATATAAAATTGTCTTCCTTTCAGTAATTTTTAAATCATCAGCTTTTGGTTAACTATAGAGGAAGTAGTACAAATTTTCATATTTTTTAAAATTAAAATATTCCCCCTTTTCCCAGAAAGGAAACACGTCATCTACTCTAAAATCCGTAAACAAAAAAATAACTGTGATATTGAGGAACTGCCTTTACTCTGCCACGCGTTTTTTAAATAAAAAAAAAATTAAAATTTAAATAATATTAAATTATTTAACACAATTAGATTACCCTACTAGGTAAGCGTTCGATGAATTTGATGGTTCTAGAGGGGTTCTCAATATGTTCACAAATGAGCTTAAAGTTCTCTAATTTCTAGTCTTCAATTTATCACCAAATTAAATTTAAATTTTATCACCAAATTTTTAATTTAAATCATTTATAACATTTTCCTTTTCCTGACAAAATTATTTCGTTTTGCCTTGCTTTTGGCATTACAAAACTGCAAGAGCTTAAAGCTCTATCCCTTGGCCAAAAAAAAATTGTATCTTACCTCCCATAAACAACATTTTTGTGTGCATTTCTTTCTCTCGACATGTTTGTTGTATTTTTACTGCGAGATAGTATAACGAATCAGGCCGTGGCTTATCCCGCCCTGTGTGCAGAACATCTCTGTGCGCGCACTGCGCAAGCACACATCTCGCGAATGTATAACAATAAAGGGAACCGTGGCCGCTATAAAGAAAATGTCGACATTTTACATTATAACAAAGACACTCTGATAATTTACGCGATATCGAAGTCCTCTCCTGAACTGGTGTGATCTTTGAACAGTTGTCTCGCCTTTTATAGGAGAGATGAAGATTTACTCTTGTAAGCTACCCACCTAAATTCCTAGACTAGTATTGTTAAGATTATTGCATGGATTTATTTTTATTAAACACTTTACGTCTAATAATCGAAATATTAAATCCGAGTAGTTCCATGAAGATTAGCATCATGGGCTAATACGGAATTCGTGGAACATGATCGTTCAAACTCTGCATTAAAGATTCACAACATCCGTTTAATATTTTCTGATACAACATTGATATGTTGGGATTACACGAGACAGGATATTAAAATATTTAGTTCGGTTTGGAAGACATTGGATATTAAAAATGATATCAAGCTGAGATTTTGAGCCTTCCTCCTTTGTGTAAGTGGGCACACATCAAGTTCCTAACGAGATCGAAAATGACACAACATCCAGGTATGTCCGAATGTCGAATGTTGAATGTTTGCTGTTGGCTGTTGGATATCGGTTGGCTCGGACTGCTCGGAGCCTTATACCTGTTCCTTTGCATCGAGCTTTGAGCATTGAGCATTCAGCCATGGCCGTGCCGATCTATGATAAATAAACTCTGAGAAAAATCTATGATAAAGGGAATCAGATTGAATAGAAAGATGGGTCTCGCGCGATGCGAAACGGCAACACTCCCCCGAAGGCGAGAGAAAGAGAGCGCAAGATTCCCTCTTAGAATAATGGCTTTATTGATGTGTCAGAAGAACGACCGTTGGAGATGTCGGCTTCTCTCCGCGCCATCCTGTTAATACGATTCAAAGGTAACTGAGCGCATTATGCAAACGAAAAGATCATTTTTACTATAAGCCTCATCCGTATTTCAGCACATTTACAATACATCATTTCTACTTGATGACTTCATAACCCTCGCGACATTACCAGATCTAACTAAATTTTGTGTACTCCAGAAAATTTCTTTGTGAAATGCTTAGTTTAACTCTAAATATTTCACTTCTCACGTCCCGCGTCGGTAAGCGAACCCAAGTATGAAAGTGACGAAGTCGAGCATGCAGCTATCCTTTTTTCATCCCGCAGCATATTTAGTCCGAGTTTTCTGGAACGAATCTGTTTGTAAAATTTGAAGATTAACCAGCGATGATTTGAGTTCTGAGCCGAGATCGTGATCCGCTCTGCTCGCCGCGAGTTATACAGAAAGGAGCGTATCATGATTTACAATTTTGGATGTAATTAAAGCTGCAATTGTCAGGGAATTTCACTCTAAACACGAAGCGCAACTTTTTTGTCGTGCGATGATACTGTAAATAACGCGAGAAGTAACAAAATTCACGGAGTATTTGGTTGGCCAAACGTCTGTGGATAATTACCTCTCCCGACTTACACGACGATCTGAACAAAAATAAACAGGAAAACGTTTTTTTCTTCCTCATAAAATATAAGTAATTCTTCGTTCGGCACGTTTTCCTTCGATACTGAATAGGTCGTTTTTAGCTCCACAGACACCAAACAATAGGAGAACCGAGACCTATTAACAACGCACAATATACCTATCCGTAATCTGAGTTGAACGAAACTCCTTCTGTGTGAAGGCAAATCGTTTCTCAGAAAAGGACATACGACACTATTGTTTAATTTTAAAGAATGAACTCCTCGTCGGTAGAAGTTGACAAAACAAGCTAGCATTTAGTTTCAATGATAGACAACGACAAATATTACCCATTTGCTAAAAATATATCTTAGTTGTTATTCAAATTCGCAGTGTCAAATGAATTATAGCCTATGCTCTTACGGCACATCATTTATTTCAATAGCCTTATTTTTTCTAAATAATTTTTGGTACGAGATTTCAGAGATATATATGTATTTTTTAATGAAAATATTATGTATTATCTTAGGAAGTTATAATATGATATGTCTTCGTAACAACAGATCAAAGATGATTCTGTAATGATAATACAAAATAACTTACAAAAAATGGCGTTTAACTTAGAATAGGCCACCAACCTATTGGGTACTTAAACATGGCTAATGGTAACTTGGCTTGACTGAATTGCTCTTAGCAAAGATAGATATTATAACAAAGCACACGTAAGCTTTCTTTCCAATTTTCACGAATGTGAACCCTTTGAACTCATCAAGATTATTAATCAGGTCGTATGGGTTTATTTATCGTTCAAATGAACCGACAGCATTGATAATTGTTGTACATCGCAAGGGACAATTCCATTCAACTTCCGTGTTGTTATTTCTCATTTAATTGGGATTCTTTCATATTTGTAGCTAGTTTTGTAAGCAACATTTTCCTACCTAAAGAAATCCCTTAAATGGTTTTGTGAAGGGGATGTTTTCATTTTGCTGGTGGGGCTCTTATTTAGTAATGTGGATTGCTATCTTTTTCTTCTAGTTTCGATTTTACTTGACTGTGTTTGAAATTAGTTGTTTGGCGGGTGATCAGGTGAGCTGGCCCCGGGCTGTGGGCTGTGGGCATGACCAGCAACTTTTCTGATCCCATCTCGCGCGCCGCACCGACAGTTAAACCCCGGATCCGGGATGACAAGATTCTATGTGCATTTGTTCTGGAATGGAAAAATAAGCCTTATAAATTCCTTGCGGATGGCTGGTTTTCTAATGCCAAGGCGAAGAGATTTTATCTTGAATTTCATCGGTTGCGAAATGCGGTGAACCTTGTGGTGTTTTGAAGAGGGTTTCGAATTAAAAGAGTTTCATTTTTCCAATTCATATCTCCAGAGAGAACTTATCATATTTATATTTTTAGAAACCAGCAATTATTTAAGCGATAAAAACTTATTTTCGGATTTTAAAATGTGTTTTCAATTATTTTTCAACGATTTTCGAATGGTTAATTGTCTTTTGTGTTCTCAATGTGACTCCTTCATGTGGCGAATTTCAATTGATGAGCAAAAAGTACCGTGAGTCGCTAGACGTTTGTTTGGCAGATTACATTCTGGTTCTTTCTTTTGGAAAAAAATGTGTATTATGTAGGAACGAAATCAACATTGTCTTTTTACCGTTAAAGGTGCCACATTCAGTTATATTGTTGCTCGGTTAGATAATGTGTTTGGACGGTTAAAAAATATAATTGATTTCTCTTGAATTGAGGTCTAACGGATGAGCTTTAGAACATAATATAAGCTTTATAAAAGTTTTTTTTTGCAAGAATTTGTTTTTTCTTATTTTTAAACAAAATAGTATTTTGTAAGTCTTATTTTAAAAAAAGTCATTGAAATTTTCGTGGATGTTGCTGATTACTTGCATTTTGACTGTTGTAATTAATTGACGTTCGTCAATTACTACGGCGGCTACATCTGTTGATCTTCAGACAAGATGGCCGCATGTTTTAATTTATCCCATTCGCAGTATTGAGCTCGAGCCTGGAATGACAATTTTGGGAGTGTACGGCCAACCAAGTTTTTGTGGTCGAAGTCTCCGCCGGTCCCTCCGCTCCCCGGGCCCCTTCCACTCTCCCCTGCCAAATCTCTGGAACCTGCAAACATCCGCTTTTTTGGCACATCGACATACAGAACTTTGATTAATTCCTTTGCCACAATCCCCGGAATCGGGTATAGAGTTGCTGTTATGATTAATATGGGCTCATTCGCGAATATGGGATCTCGTTTTTAATAGTTGCCAGTGAAGCTTCGGTTCGTTAATACCCACTCTCGTTATTCCTCGCTCCATCTTCATTCGTGTCGTAGTTGGACCCTTGCTGCCTTCGAGAATCGGCGTACGAACACTTTGCTTAGGTATGATAATAAAATGATAACACGCACTTTAATTGTATCGTAATGATTTAATTACAATCTTAATTGTTCAGCCGAGTTGTTAATTTCAATTTTTAATATTCAGCCGATGCCCAGATCTGAAAAGCCAGATACTTCCTCTCCCCCATCTCCTTCATATTCTCCTTACTAATTTCTAATAAAATATTACAGTTTTATGTAATAATACACAAACAACTAATACATGTAACGACACATTAAAATAAGACATAACTCCGCAACAATTTTATAGTCATTAACGTTAATAACAGCCTGGATCGTTTCGTAAATTGCACAAATTTTAGTAATCTCATCAAATAACGGGTTGAATCACATTACACTTATTAGCATCTCTCAAACCCCCGGTCCTTTAGTTTAGACACCCACTTGGAAAGGTTCCAGGGAAGAGATACTTAAAACATTATAATCTTTCTTCCATTTAGCATTCAGTATTAAGCATTTCGCTTATCTGCAAATCGTGGGTCTTTTATTCTGTTATGGGCCGAAAGATGGACTGACGGAATTTTTGATTCTTCACGCAAACGACCTCATTTCGCCCTTTATTAATTTATTGCGGTACGAACAAATTTTTAATTTATCAAATTCAGCTTTTAGAGGCAACTTGTGCAGCTTATTTTATTTTATAGGCGTATTACAAAAGGATGCTATAAAGTAAATAACATTGTGAGTATTAATGATGTTGAAATATACTGTATAGATACTACTTGTGATAATGGTTATGGTGTAATTAAAAGTTTTCAGAACGGGAATGCTTTTAGTGTGCAGAATGAAACAAGTTCTTTGTTTAAAACCACTTTATTTAAATTTATATTCGTCGACCGGTTTCGGTCGAACTCGACCTTCTTCAGGACAATAAACATATAAACTAAATTAAAGTACAGAGTTAAGATAATGAGGTAAACACAAAAGAAAGAGAGAGCATATAAGAGAGAGAGAGAGAGAGCATCAGATAATGGTTGGGGGCGGGGTAGGAGGAGGGGTCAAGGGAGGGTGGGGGTTAGAGAGGGAGAAAGGGAATAACTTTAAAATGGGACTGTTGGTTAATTCTAATTGTTTGTTTAAAATTTGGCAATTATTTTTCTTTGATTTTAATATTTCTAAAGCTTCTAGGTTATTAAGGCGTATTCCTATTTTATTTATATGGACTATTTGGACTCCCGTATTTTTATTAAAGGTATGGTCAGTATCAATTAAGTGTTCGGCAAATTCTGAGAAACCTGTGCTTGTGAGACACCTAACATGTTCTTTAACCCTAATATTTATGTTACGCACTGTTTTACCTATATATATTGCTGGGCGCAAATTTAAATAAAGTGGTTTTAAACAAAGAACTTGTTTCATTCTGTAAAATGTCAAGCCACAAAGTGTTTGCTTTCTTCGATAACTTTTAGTGTGCATTTAAGTACGTGCACAACTGCACAGTGAGGACTGAGGATTCAGACTATATTATTTATCTTTTATAAAAACTATTACTGACTAACCATTACATGGTCTCCCCCCAGGACGGACCGCCAAATAACTCAGTTTTGGCACACACTCCTTGCTTCACTCACATTTGTAAAAATACGATGCATCAATTTCTTACCCAACACCTGAACCTAAAACTTGCGTACCATACAGGTCGATATGATACGATACAATTGTACCACCCTATCCAGGAGCACTCCTGTCCCGGTGAGACCGGTACATCAGGGGCAACGTTAGGACTTGGAACACGTGCTCTGAGGGTGGGAAGGAGGTTGGAGTATAATCGACCGGTATACATGGCAACCTAATAAGCCAATATTGGAATGCAGGATGGACAGATGTAAAGGAATTGGTTTTAGCTTTGGTTTTCGCTTATTTTTGATTCACGTTTCTTCTCGCTTCCAGCTTCTGCTTCCTGCTTCCCGCGTAATTTTTTTTTTTTTTGGTTGTTGCTTCTCGCTGCTTCTTGCTTCTCGTTTCCAGCTTCCCGTTATTTGATGCTTTCCGCTGCGCGCTTCCAGCTTCCCCCTGCTTCTTACTTCCTGTTTCCCAAGGCTTCACGCTTTCCGCTTCCATCGCTTCTTGTCACCTTTGTCCGGCTTACTGCTTTTAACGTGCATACAATACAGATCGGTATTAAATTAATAAAAAAAAAATGTAGGCACACACTCCTTGCTTCATCCAAATTCAAACATTAAATCACTTAGCACTTTTACCAATTAGTTGCCTGCAAACGGGCAAAAGTTAGTACAAAATAATGTTCATATGTAATATGAAATTAACTGGGTGACATGTACCAAAAATGGGCCTAGTTTTACTGCCCGATTTCGCCCGAGATACGAACTGAAAAATGGAGCAAACAATAATCCGTTTTTTTTTGACACATTACTGATTTTTTCTTATTTTCTTTAAAATAAATTATATTTAATAAGTACCTAATGATAAATTAAATAATAAACGATTAATTAAATAATGCTAGTATTTAACTTATTATTATTGTGTCAGTTTGATAACGGCCTTGAACTCCGAAACAGCTGTCACAATAATAAAAAAATAAAATGCTTGCTGAACTCAAGAATAATGTGACTGACTTAATTTAACTAAATTAATTTTAAAAATTTGATTTGTACTTATATTTACAGTGTACATTTTATTTTACAGTAAAAATAAATAAAATACACTCGTGGCTATTTCAAAACTACATAGTTCTCGGATGAAATTTCATTCCGAGCTATTCAAAACAGTTACGTTGACGTAGAAATAAGAGATAGAAAGATTTTTCAAATATCGTGACGCCATGCCAGTTCGAGCGATTTTGAGACTTAAAATATTCGAGTGAAAGCAAAGCTCCCTAAGGTAAATACTTATAAACAAAAAAGTTTTTGAAAACGGTTTTTGTATTGCAGGTATACCATCTTTAAATCACCCGTCAAACTAAATGCAGTAATAATAATTATATCTTACAGCGGATACAACTGACAGACAGAAAATTGGGTGTTTTCAATTACAACGACTGTGAAACCACTCAACAATGAGTAAAATTTTCATTTGTAGTGTTAAATGTTTTTTTATGTTAAAGTGAAATCGTTGATTAATTCAAGTATCCTGCATTATTGTTGGTAATGGTTTATTATTACTTTCTAACTTACCCTTCGTTGGTACCCTGTTGTCTGTGAAATTACATCTTTAAGACTACAGACTTTTGCAAGCCATCCCTTTGACCAGTGACGATCATCTTTTTAAATTTTAGGTCCAATTTATCCTTTTTCAGTTTCTTCGCGGGCCACAAGGAATAGGGACCATACTGCTTGACATGGTCAACTTTGCATACGGTGATTTATATTTTATAAAATCTAACAAAATTTAAAAATTTAAGAACGCAAAAAAAGCGCAGCTGCCGAAAATTTTATATCTCGAAGGCTAAAACAAAAAATGCTGTCGATTTTAACATTATGAAATGTTAAATAACATAATATTAAAAAAAAAATAATGCAGATTTTGGATACCTGTTGATTTTTATCGTTTGGAAAGTTAAACTAAATTTAGTCAAAGTAAACTTTTAGTAATTTTGTAAAATAAGATCACAGATCATAACAAAAAAGCGCTGCGCTGCGAAGGTTAAATTCTTTCTACACCTAAAGTCGAACCACAACATTTTCAAGAATATGTGAGAAAAACCTTATTATTTAGAGCTGTTGATTTCAAACTTTGAAGAAAGACTGAAGTGTTCCGCTAAATCTTTCTGTCAAACAAAACTGAAACCGTTGAATATTATGTACCGCAATTTTTTGGTATTTTATTTAGTCAAGTGTGTAGTTCGAAAAGCTCGCGGGCCACATTTGGCCATCACTACCTTAGACCGTATAGCAAACTCACTATTTATGAAACAACATTTATATTACTTCCTTTGTAGAACCCTAACTGATTTTAAGTCCTTGGGACTTTAGTATTGGACAAAATATAACATTCTTTTGCAACACATACACAACCAACTATTAATCACACTCACTTACCAATAGGATGCATGATTTAGGCAACAAGTTTGGCGGTATTGTAGATATATTCGCTGATTCCCTTTTGTAATCTAAAATGCAATTTAAACCAACACTTTGTGGGAATCCTACAAATTATTGTAACGTGGGTATAATATATTTAACGATTTGATGTGTTATTGTAATGTTTTATATTATATTTTGTTCTATGTTATTGTCAAATATTATATGGTTTAAAATATTTCACGGTTTTACGCTATATTCTTCAAAAACTACTTGTATTTTCTTAAAATTTTTCACTTCTATAACTTTTGGTATAAATTCTATGTATGTGCAATCCTCGATAACTTAAATATTATTTTATAATCTATGTATCTATGGGCGTAAAACAACAATAAATAAATATTATATTTAACGGTTACTTACGGCTAAGGTAAAGAACATTTGCTTATAAAATCTTAAACAAATTAAGGCATAAAACCATAAACAAACCAATTTATTATAATTCAGGTCGTTCTGGTCCAATCCGAATGATAACCATTAAATAAATTATTTCCGAGTGAAAATTTTTACATAAGTATTTTTTGATTAATTAAAAAAATCCGTACTCTATTAAAGTGATTGATATGTTGCAAAGTGGAGGTGAAATAATTTATTTCATTGAAATGCTCCGGCCCTCCTACAAACGCCTTAGGTACATATTAATTTATTCAATAAACAAACTTCATGTAAATACAAGAAACCGATCGTAATATTTCATAAGATGTAGAACTCGGTTGATGTATCGTTGTACATTTATTAATCGCTTAGTATTTCATTTGACCTCTCTCCGAAACTATTCCAGCGTATTAATCTGCTCGGACCAAAACCGAGAAGAATCGGCGGTCCGGGAGGTACACAGTACACAGTACGGACTACGGAACACGGAGAGGTATGTTCTCGAACATCCTGTTCTAGGAATTTGTGTATCCAAACAATAGAGCATTCTGCAGCAAGTTTTGTATTTTCATACATCATGCCTCATACCTCATGCCTTATGCCCGCCTCACGTAACGCATGGATCATTACTTACCCATGAGTAGGATTTGACACACTTAAGGCTTTATTAATTCATAATATGCATAAATAAATCCAGTTACGCTAATTAACTAACTTAACGTTTATGCTGAGATGTCTGAGATCAAGTGCATGACTAACTGAAAAGGAGATGTCATAAGTATGAACGTAGATTTCCGAGGTAATTGACTGAAGTAATAATGAAGTCAAAGGTACAATGGGGTCCCTCGCCCCCTGATAATAGCCAGTTTGATACTTCTGGATTATTTAAATAAATTCCTGCGGAATTATGATGAATGGTAGAGACGTCGAGAGCAGAGCGCCTTAATGGTATAGCGGCGAAGCTGCCAATCTGGATACGCGGGGCCCGGCTCTTCGGTTCCAATCCCCGCGGATGCCATGGCCATATGCACTCCCCAGTGGTGGAACGTATCACTTCTCAGCCCCGGGTGATGCTGTGCGGAGTTCACGTTTGACGAAATATACAATAGGACCGCGTGTGGCATGTGGCAGCTGAGAAATGAGGATTTCACATGTACATACATGACCCAAGGGAAGGACGATTTCCACTCTAGATACGAACACCCAGTACCCAAGACATCATAATGAAATTCGTGCATTCGGCGTATCAACTCCAGTTTTCACACACTGCCTGGATTTCCTTTGCCCTGTCTGTGTTTACTAATATGCCCTACGAATAGGCTTTAGACACGCTTGAGAATTTCTGCGTTACTAATGCTGTTATATAAATTTCCCAGTCAATAATACCTCGGAGAAGAGCGAAGGCAGTAAATCGCAGTTATCTTTCAATGTCAGGAATGTATGACTTTGGGGTCACGAGTATTTACCCAAAATGTATATATTATATATTTTTCTACAGATTTTAAGCACTTTTGTAATGGTGTGCTCAGAAACTGTTGTTCAATGAAAACCATATTCCAATGAGGTAGGTAAGTATAAAATATCACCGAGTAATAATTAGACTCATTTTAAATATTTTGACTGACCAACTACTACTATTTTGAAAAATTGTCCTAAAAAGGTCTCATATAGATATTTACGTACTTAGCCGATGTTCCACTACTAATACGAGTATGTTTGATTGTACTTACGCAAGTGGGACTTAAGACCTGCACAATTCATGGTCTAGAAAAATCAAGAGTAATGTTAGATTATTGTGAAAATCGGAGGCATCTCGTACCGGAGAAAGAGAAAACTTCTCAGTACGAAAGGATTCTTTTTACTGAGTGCCGATGCACTTGACGGTGCTTTTGACTGCACCTGAATGAAACTTTATGCATTCTGCCACTAAGAAGCACATACGCGTAGGAGTATGTCTCACACAAAAGAGTCGGAAGTCGCATTTTTATATCACAGTCGCCTCTTGTGTGAGACGTTCTTTATTCATAAATATGTTCGCCATCAAAGAGAATTTTAATTTAGTACAATGTCATAAAAGTCACTTTATGATTATGCTCGAAATAAAATACAGGGCTGGACTTTTTAAGCTTCCTTAAGTTATGTGGTATATTAAAAACCTTTTTCTGAACCGATCATTATGGAAATTGATAGTAACTTCAAATTTTGCAAATGATTTTAAAGTTGGACCTTGGAAAGTACTTTTCATTTCTCAGAGGAAAATGCTATTAAATATTTCGAATTTTTTTCTATAACAACAATGAGTAGCTTTCTACGTGTTATCCTTGAAAGGCAAAACACGAATAGGTAACCAAACAAATTATCATAAATAAAAATATAAAATATTTAAACGGCACGATTTCCCCAAGGTTTTCGAGTAATAGGTTAATACAAGAAAAAACAGGTAAACTTAAATTACTCGAAGCAAAAACTCGGTCCTTGTAGGTACTGCCGGCATAATCGAAATCTCGTATAGAAGGGGATGTTCCAGCAGGAGATAGCTTCAGCAGAGATCACGCTACAGGCTGCGTTGTGCCGTATGAGCCTGTGTGCAGTGTACAGTATGCAGACAGTACAGGCATTGCAGCCAATGTAGGTCCACAAAGGAAATGAGAATACGGGCCGCGGAGGTTTTATTGGACTTTATGGAACTTATTGGTATGTACACAGATGTGCATGTGCGGTGTGCACGCTAGCTGTGTGTGCCGATATTGGTACACCACTGATGGTGGCTGCACATATGAAGGCTTTAGTATTATTCGGTTTGAGGCTCGAGTGGAGATTGTATCGCTACGGATCGCTAGGCGCCCCCCGCTGCGAGACATGACCATGATCTGTGAGGGCACGGCGACCTGCAGCCTGCTGCCTGCTGCCTCCTGCCTCCTCCCTTGCCTCCTTC
Source organism: Glyphotaelius pellucidus (assembly GCA_936435175.1). NCBI lineage: Eukaryota > Metazoa > Arthropoda > Insecta > Trichoptera > Limnephilidae > Glyphotaelius > Glyphotaelius pellucidus. Next base: position 24,705,164 of record OW386538.1, on the reverse strand, counting down.
ATTCTCTTTACTTTACTCTTTTCAGGTCTCTTCTTTTGTCGAACCTTCCCCTGTCCCTCTTTCCTGCCAGAACCCTTTACTCTCATGTGGCTATGGTGATTTTATTTGATTTGCAAAAAACCCCTAGTTTTTAATTCTTATAATTTCTACGTCTCGTTAGCATCAAGAAATATTCAACGACATCGTATACAAGGTGTCCGAGGGTAAAGTACACAAATTTCGGGAGAGTATTCTCCATGACTATCAAGTAAAAAAGATAAACAACTTTTTTCGAAATTCCAACGCTTGGCAGTTTTCGGGTAGAAAAGTTAAATTGTTCGTAGGGAAATAAAATATTCCTACTATGGAAGAAAAAATTTGTATGAGAAAAAAAAATTGGAATTTCAAAAAAGTTATTAATCTTTTTTTACTTTTACCATCATGTGGAATCACCTCCCGAAATTGTGTACCACCCCCGGACACCCAGTATTTGGCGTATAAAGTATTGATAGATTTTGGAATACTTCGCCAAAGTATTTGAGTATTGAGAATTAGCTTGAAAGACCTTGATACCTGCATGACAAAGGTTTGTACGTATTTGTGAGTAAATGTAAGTATTGTACAGTATATTCCTCGTTTTGATGTATCGTAGTACCTCTTAAATAATGTTCCTAGAACAAATAAACACTGACTAATGGAATGACATCAGTGAACTTTTTGCTCTGTAATCTTTTACTGTCAAATGATTGAAGGAATACAATAAATTTATCATAATTAATAACTTGTACACGGCTCAATGTGAATTAATATTCACGTCGATTAATATCATTTTTTATTCGAATTATATAATGTGTCTGACTGACATTAAATCAAAATATTCCGTACGCATCAAATTATATAAATATACAACGAATGCTCGATCTTGGGTCATATATTGTACTTTTTGACGTGTTCAGCATTCTTTTGTATCGCGCCGATTTGGGGTAAATAACCTATCGATACAGAATCAAATAAAAGATTTTATACAGGATTTTCCAATAAGAGGTGTTATTTTGATATTCAAATAATTTTAATGCGTTGTTGAAGAGTGTATCGTTCCATTTTTATTAATGGCGTAGTTTCTACTTGTCAAATGTAAAAAAATGACAGCTTCAAAAGTGACATCTACCGAAATAGTGGGCTATTTAAAATAACATCTCTTATTGGAAAACCCTGTACTTGTAAAATAAATATTATTTCATTTTTAATTTAATGAAAACAAATAACTTTGTGTACACCACTATCTAATTAACAATATCAACATGTTTCGAAAACTATGTTTTCTTCGTCAGGATAATAAGTTAATAAAAATTATTATAATATTATTATCCTGACGAAGAAAACATAGTTTTCGAAACATGTTGATATTGTTAATTAAATAGTGGTGTACACAAAGTTATTTGTTTTCATTAAATTAAATAATGATGCCACAAAGTGAATTTGCGAATTTTGAAGAAATATTATTTCATTCAAAGACTAACGTAGGTACATTAAAGCCATCCACATTATCCGGTAGTAAACACTACTCGTAAAATCTATCGTAATATCTACCCATAAAAATAGTTAGATTTTTTTCTCGAGTGATACGCTTGCCCTGTGGGAACCCATTTGAGTGGTTTTTGAATATCTAGAAACGGAACACATTTTTATTAAAAGTGAAATAGTATACAAACGAATTATTAATTGGAGCATTCAGCCATTATGTAAGAAGGATTGTTCTAGGATTTCTCCGTCAGTTCAGTTTCAAGTCTGTCAGATCCTCTGCCACATTCCTTGGGATGGTTTATGAATGTGTTGTCACTGGGAGGCAATGGCCATACGTCTGCAAGTCCTGTCAGGTTCGACATTGCCTACGATTAATTAGTTAATATTGATTTGAAAAACAATTACAAGGATACGAGGAATGCCATTGAGTTATGTGAAAGATCGCATTCAATTGTTGACAACAATTTTGACAAGTTAATACTTTAATACAAACATAATTTTTTTTAATGATTACGGTGAAAAATACTGGTTTTCGATCGATTGATTGTCAAATATTTAACGTTTTTGAGAAATCATGTAGCGTTTATTTTTTGACACAATCAAATTACAAGACATTTTTGGAATTTTTGTTTACGCAGTTTCTTTTGAAAAATTCATTCCGGACTGTCAAAATAATATCCAAATATTTTCTGTCTATTATTACTACCAAATACTACTAAAATACTACCCTTTTTACACGTCTTACACTGAAAATTGGGTTTTAAACAAATGGAACAAAGGATATCGCGTCTTGTCTTACATATATATTATTAGTTAATTGTGTAGTTCAAAGCTCTATATCTCACGAAGAAAACAAGCTTAAAATAGTTGAACTAGAAAATAAACATATGAGAATAAGTAGGTTAAATGTAATGATTCAAATACCACATAAACTTCGAAGTTAATTTGTGAATTATTAATATTACATACCTAAGCAATAAAACACTGGAGTCAGAGGTCAAGCTTACAACTTGGCAAATTCAACCTATCAGCAAAATTTACAGCGGTGAATTACACGCACTTGATCTTGAATCACGAAATAAAAGATAACTTGAATCATGCCGAATGAATAATCTGTGGGAATTATTTTATTAATAGACTCGTGTAGTTACTAGTTACGTGCGTGGCTCACTTTGATCGCAGTCAGGTCATTGTATTACGGGCCGACACACTTTTCTCCTCATCTTCATAGTTTTTTTGCATCAACTTTAATAAAGCATGTGAAATAGGATGGTTGACTCTCTAATTAAAATGAATATCATTTGATATATCGTTAGGCGACTGGTAGGTCTGCAATTAGAATGCCAATTATGCATCATCGTGACATGAAGGATAGGCAATTGAAATGCGGTAGGTCTCTGCATCAGTTGACATTAATTTAATAACCCCTATTTAATACGATTGACCTTAATTGAATAGTGATGAGGCAATTTAATATGAACTTGTATTGTGAATCGTGGTGCCGTAATCGTAATGTTGATAAAAATGTAGAATGAAATCCAGTGATTCTTTTGGAAAAGCGGTCAATAAACTAGAATATGTTGAAGTGCACAGTCGTAGGTGTATCTGAATTAAATGATGAAGCTCAAGGTGATATAAAATTTGTATTCGCTTTGAAAGCAAAACATCATCTACATTAAATCAATACGAACGTCAAATTAAAAATAATAAAAGGATATTTTTTAGGGCCGTTTTTTGGTGAAATCAACATTAAGTGTTAACAACGAAGTTAATAAGTGTCGTAAAGATTCAGGCTTTTTATCAAAATGTCATCACTTCGTTTTTCTATAATTGAAGTAAATTAAAAAAAAAAAATAAGAGTCATTCAGATTTTTCTTCCGATGTAAAATTGCACAGCCATGCAATTTTGAAAAACCAACAATCATTTTCATTATTTAAAAAAAAACTTTTTAAAGAAGGGCTTTAAGGTAAGTATTCAGTTAATTAATACAGATGTAAGTATTAGCTGCATTATTGCGGATATAAAGTGCACCAAATTACGAAGACAAAAAGGAATATCACTTATCCATCTTGAAAGATAACCATTGTAAATATGTTTTTTTATGGTTGTCATTTTTATCGACAACTATAATATATCAGAGATATGTTTGTACGGCCAGTTAAGGAAGAGATTCACATTCAACATCCGCAGGTAGGTAAATATTTCTCAGAAAACGAAGGCTAAATAAACAAACTTTTATATTGACTGACCGTTAACATTTTCTACCGACTGAACACTTTGTGGCGAAGAGCTTTCATAAACTAACCCCGGGGATATCTTCCAAGTAGGTAACCCCGAGTAAAAAGTGAATAAAATTCTTTAAAAAATTTAGAAAATGATTTAAGTATTTTTGTTTTTTTTTGCGCGGGTGCAAGTTTTAGCGTTCTCGCCTCTCTTTTTCGGGGTAAGTTCATATTCCGGCTGGGTTACCCTCGTTAAGAAAATAAAATGTTTTGATTTATATACTCATGCAAATTTCATAAACCCACATGCAGTGTCTGGAATAAGGTGTAAAGGTGTGTGATTATTTCATAAAGCTTTTCAATTATCGCTCAACAGATATATTATCGCAAACGCCAAAGAACGGTATTTGCAGCTTTCTGGCCAAATAATTGATTCATTTTCCAGCTGTTGATGTATTGAGGCTCCTATAATTGTTGGTTTTCAGAGCTTTGTCCATGGTTCAAATATTAACAAGCTATTGAGTAATTAATATAATTTGTTATCAGAAGCATAATATATTCAATTTACATCAAAATCGTATCAATGAAAATACATTAATGCAGTGATTTATACTTTATTATAAGTTTTTGGAACATTTCATTAAGCCGCCGATACCCGAATTTTTACCGATTTCTTGCATATCTCCCTTGAACATTTGAAGTTTTGAAGCTCTTGAAAAAATATGTTATTTTTTAAGATAATACCTATACAATCGATATTCCATCGATAGAAAAAAAACGAAAATATGCTCCGAAAATTTTTATTTTTAAGCCTTTCTCTATTATTTAACAAGTTATGTGTATGCAAAAATTCACAGTGTTTCTTTGAACGTTGTTTTAGACAACCCCCACGAGATTTTTGCTCTATTCTAAACGAGTCGTGTTTTATTAAACATTTTCACAATTTTCGCTTTAATTTAATCGTTTGAAATATTAGCGCGCTCTCTCCAACATTCGTAATTACATATCTCTACATCTTCTTCTTTTCGTGCTCGAATACGGCGCCTTAATAGTGTAGCGGTTTTATTGATTAAGCTACGTTACCTAGTTAGCAACCAAATTAAAAATGTTGTTCTATGTATTGGATGTTTGGATACTGAAAATTATCACACCTCCATATAACACCATTGAAGTGTTAGACCTTTGGAAGGATATTAAAAGTTTCCTGGATCAAACGTTTAGGCCAAAAAATGAGGAGTATGATTTGCTCCGCACACAGTGACACATGGATCTTTTCATAATAATATAAGCACAATAAGATTCACATATACAGTTAATTTGCTTATAAAATAACCTCCTAAATATATAAAACAACTTTAAAACCATTATTTATAAGATTTAAAAAAAAATTCATAACTTATACTGGCCCTTGAATTTTACATCAGTCCATCGATTTCTTATGCCAATGATAAACTTTTAAAGTAAAAATTTTAATTGAAATCTTCAAAATTTGTTTTTAAACCAACGTAATACCGACGGGTGTAGTTACCTTATTATTGCATAATTTGAGCATTATCATATCAAACTCTACGTTTATTATTATTTCAGTTTAAATTATTCATAGATTCTGGAATTAGGTTGTCCACGATAGGCGCTTGTTAGCATTCTATATATTATTTGTCACATTTAATTCTTACCGTCGCTGATTGCATCACAAAACTGCAATTCGAGACAAAACGGGTTTTGCATGAAATACATAAAATCATTGACTAAATTATTCATAAAATACAATCTTAGTTACTGAAGCAAATATTTACTTGTTAGATGCTTACGAATTTTATTCGCAAATTTAAAATATTAATTATTTTGAATAATAAAAATATATTCTGAGGCATGTTAGACTAAAAATCAACAATGTGAAGTATCTTTTAATAAAATAGTGATTTGTAATAAAATTGATTGGACCAATTAGCTGTGTTATAAATGACGATATATTATCATAAAATTGTTATAAAAAACAAATAAAGTGACACCGAAAAAATTCCAATGCGAAATTAACTCGTCCGTTAAAAAGAAGCTTTGTAGAAATGGTACACATTCCTGCGAAAACCCGTTTTTCTTTGGTTTCTAGTTTTGCAAATGGTTAAGTAATACAGGTTTCACGGAATCTCTATTGCTGATCCTAAGAAAATAGAAACATTAAATTTATAATCGCGACTTAGGTTGACGGAATCGTCTTGCATCCAAAGCACCGTACGAAGTTATAAAAATAAGACGTGCATATATTCATACAATAAGAGCTATACCTTCCAGTTTAGACTAAACACTTCCAACTAGGAACCTAAATGGTAATAATAATTATTATAAATTATTAAGCCAATTGTGTTGTTTTATTTTAATCGATGTTTTTTTTTTAATTATATTACTCTGCTTTAAAATGTTACATATACCACTGGTTAGTGTTTAATATATTGTGCACAGATATTTAATATTGTTAATTTAACTTGTACTAAGTTGGTTGCGCGGGGCCTATGGATATTTCATATGACTCCTCGCAGGTGAAGTGATAAAGAAAAGTGAATTTATAAGGCGTCTGGCCGGCGAACTCGGCAGGATAAAGCCCTGATCACAATCTGATGGAGGAAATACCATCCTCGGGCCAGATCTCTAAGCCCTGATATTAGGAATTATTAAGTGTAATCACAGCGCGGAGGACTCGGTTACACCTTTTCTGCCTTCTGGACGCCTGGTCCTGGCCTCCACATGAAATATATAAATGAGATGAGGAGAGGCTTATCCCAATGCTGCAGTTGATCTTGGGATTTATATATTGCAGGTGATCGCAGGATTTATAGAGCCTCCTCGATAGGCATTCTGTCTAAACAACTAGTAGATAAAGTTCATTTAGTTCAGGATACACATTAATGTAAGGCAATCAACATGCATGCAACAAATAGCAGTAATTAAGGCACAACGTAAAACATGCTTATCTGTGGCAACTATGTTTCAAAGTGATCGTTTTTGATTGACAGTGGTTTTAAGAGACGAAAGAGACTCACTTACTTGCAAATAAAAAAGGCATACAATCTAAAACTCCAGAGTTACATCTTTATCGTGGTTTAACTTACTGGACATTAAGATTGATCTCACGTAAATGGTAAAATGAATGATGCGAGTAGTTAAATAAAACTTCCTTACAAAGAGCATGAGCTGTATAAACTCGGTTGAAATACATTACTTGACTCTTTCCACACCGAACTATTAACCCCCGTAACATCTTTCTCAGATATTTGCTTATTTTTCTTTGCCCGCAGTGACGGCTCTCCTGGCTGCGGGGGAACCGGGACGCATAAACGAGAACGAGCTCGAAAAATGAGCAGATAACCGCAATAAAAAGCGATGCGGTTAGCCTGTGTTTGCTCGTAAACAGAACCGGAGCTTTCAAACGAACGCGTCACACAGATTGTGTACGATCAGGATGGGACTGTGATGTTTTATGGAACCAGTTTGTTTTCCTCCGCGGATTCACTGCTCACTGCTCAGGGCTGAATCGAGGGTTGGATTACAATCACAAAGGATAATGTATCTTATTTTAAATCTTACGCAATAAATCAGCGCGTTGCTAAAACGGCAATCAAAATTTGCGCACGTTCATAAATTATAATGTATAATATCATATTTCGTGCTCAAGATTTATGACTTTCAAAATATTTATCAAACAGCCTCGCTAAGTCCTTAAAAGCATCCTAAAACCAACTTGATTTAATTTCAAATGTTCCACTATTTGGGCTTGGTTTTGACGGTTATTTACTTCTGACGTATAAACTAAAACCTGTGCAACATAGATTTTCCGTAGAAGTAGACTGGTATAATAGAGAAACACATAAATAATCCCGACAGCAAACTATTTGTTGCAATCAAACTCATGGACAATCATTTAAATTTTAGATTCTTAACAGCGCTCGCCAAGAGTTTTTGGTCAGTGATATTATTTGGAGATCCCCGATTTCTTGCTGTCATTTAGACGTAAAAACTCAAAAATAAATAAACGTTCAAATATTATAGTCCACCGAATGCGTACTCAGAATGAAGAATACCAGGTGCCACAAAAATATCGAACATTATTCTAAATATTTAATGGGTATACTTAAATAGTTGAATGTGTACTAATTATGGCCTGATGGGGATTGATTTATGAATCAAAAGTTTAGGCCCGGAGGCTAAGCAACTACCCGCCATCGAAACTTTAACCAGCCCGAGCCGCTCAGACCTCGGGCGGACCGGCACCGGCACCGGCACCTAACCTAACCGATCTTACAAACTTACTAACTCACCTGGACCTGGTATACTTCTTCGTGTTCAACGGCTGCAATAATAAAACGCAATCTTTAATAAATATACAACCTTCAATTTTGAATATTTTATAGTTGTTTATTTTTTGGTTTTATTTTAATCTTTATGATCCTGTTCGCTTTGATGTGTTCGTTATCACACAATCATTTTTCAATGAAATTATTAACCAAACCAAAAACTAGTTAAATAACTTAACCTCTTTTATGTTTCCGCAATCAGCAACTCGTTTTATACCTTTTCCCGTCTTCGGATGAATTGTAGTTTTTAGAACACAAACGTTAGGTTAAATTGTGTCTGTTCTACCACTGTTTAAAAGGAAGATACTTAAAATAACTAACGTCATTAATATCTTCGGTACCGATGCACAGTCAGATATTTTCGATCCGCATGGGAAAGGGGCGTTGTAGTAATCTTCGCGTTGAGCTCAACAGCTCGGTTGCACGTGTAATGATTTGCTGTGTTTTGAAAAATTCCTCCCTCCTTACACAGGTTCACTGCTTCGTTTTCTTAATATTACCATTCATCTAGCATCTTCAAAGATGACTTAGGTTCTGAGGGACTTCTCAAGTTTTCCCTGTATTGAGTTAGTATTTATAAAATGAAAACTTTATTCTATTTGATTAGATGTGAAATCCACCCCTGTTATGATATGAAAATATTTTAAAATGAAAGCGTATTTTGTTCTTTATTTCAACTGAAACCCGATCCGTATAGATAAACATAATAACGTTTATTCACATAACCTTTGCAACTCCGAGACTTGATCGAAAATTAAAACAGGAAAACTCGCGAGAGAAAAATCAAAAGAACAATTTATTACGTACAAATAAATACAAATAGAGATATTTATACGTTATGTAACTCTAAATACTTTTTGTCATGAACGAATCCAAATCTGCATTGTTTTTTTAGAGTACCAAAAGACGTAATGATTTTGCTCGTACAAAGCTTAACCTTGTAAATAAATGTTTTTAGACATTGCCTGACCTTTTTCGATATTATTACAAAGGTGTTGATATTCAAAATAAATAGGGTTGTTATTATTGAAAGCAAATCAATTATTTTACAATGTTATTACTTGTCAGTCCCGAGTTTAGGCGCTGATCGTGGCGTGCTAGCATAGTACGCCGATTATATGAAAATAAATGCAAACCTGAGACTAAAGACATAAATTCACACAGAACAGAGACGGATATCATAAAAAATGTAAGTTATGTTGTAACTAGATACGTAATCGAAAATATAGTACAAAAAGATCGCGTAAATAATTATTTAATACAGCTCTACGCGGTGACCAATCATAACCCAAATAGGAGATTAACATTTTCGAGTGATTAATGGACCTTCAAAAGAAGCTGTAGGTACAATTATCTCCCGATAGCTGCGTTTTATTAAAAATAAATATAACACAACTCTTACAGATCACTTAAGATGAAGCTATACGTGAAATCCTGTTTAGATTCATCTTTACGACGAATCGATTTACAATATGAACATCAAAAAATATGCTACGGATAAATTGAAGATTTTACTAGCTTTTCTATGTATTGGAATTACAATAAAATTATTATTTACATAACAAAAAATATAAGCGTAAACCACTACAAAAATGTTTTTTCGTGACTTAACTATGAAGTAATATAAGAAACAATAAAAAAACCTCTTTATGGCTAAGACTATTCTTGAGGTTGTGTATATTCTTACTTTTTTTCATTCTTATAAAATTATGCAAAAAATAAATAAAAACCACCTTTTCGCTTACTTGCCTCGTGCAAATACGACGCGAGATTTTAAATTTTGTATGGCATGAGAATCGAAATATTTCTAGCGTTTATATTCCTCTTGTTAGTATCCGGCCTCGCCCGAGTTTCGACACTCTTTTTTTTCTGATCGAAAGTAAGATGGAAGATTCATAGCTCCATAGCTCATGATTGTGAGCTTGACATTTTAGACAACAAGTGCTGTGCCAGAACTCAACTTTTGAGAGCTTTGCCGCTTTAGACATCTTGACATACCTACCATACCTACCTACTACGCCATTTCTGTGGGTTGGATTTGATAAGATGCGACCACAGAACTACGAAGAACACTACTCGTTTCATCCACTTTTATAAATCACATTCGTAATATTCTATCACTCTTCATATTTTACAGTAGTATTTTATAAATTATATTATTATGACTCTGATAGATTAATTATGAGTATGTTCATTTCACAATAATATCTGCACTCGTGTGTGTGTGTGCACATCCAGCGATATTACACGATGCAGAAGCAACCAATACACCCAAGTAGAGGAAGAAGGTTGCCTTGGCACGAGGCAGGATAAAGCAGGACAAAGCAGGATAAGGCAGAGCAAGGCAGGGCAAAGCAAGGCGAGTGCAAGTGCTGGCAGGTATGCGTGACCGGGAATGTTTTAAAGTTTTCGGCGTCCAAATTAAAATTTTATTTTAAGCCATCGCGTTCTGTGCTGACACTTGCCACCTCCAGAGTCACATTGTTAGCCGGCTGAATATGCATAAAGAAAAATGTATCCTCGGGAACAAGTCCTTGCGACCGCGAACTTTATTTTATCCCTCCGGTGATTGAGGCCGGAAACATAAAATCAATATGATTTCGCTTGATTACTAAGAGCTTTTTGCTGAAAGAGAATGACCATCAATTTAAATTTTCAAAATCTTTGAATGTAGCGAAAAGCAAAATGATCAATTGTATGATAGGAAGTGTCAACTTCGTCCGATATACCGTCCGTTATTGTTATTGATTTATTGTTATTCAATTATCCCGTTAAGGGGTATTACGCAGTTAGAATGCCGAAAAAAGACGTTTTTTTATAATTTTTTTGTGAAAAGGTATTTTATTTTACAAAAACCAAAATAATTGATACTTTTAGTGGTTTAGTAACATCTAAGTTTATAATGGCACTAACGATTTGTAAACATATTGATCTGGTGTGCTCCTGCAGATGATCTCCTGAAGGTCTTCCAAAAAAAGGTGTTCGGCAGTGACCACCATTTCTCCGGTAAAGTTCAACTGATATCAAAAAACCTAAAAGATTCTTTTAGTGAATAGATAAAACTAGGTATTTACAGAAGGAATAATTGAAATTTCGATTTTTGACAAAATGGCGACTTCGTAAAAAAAAAATCGAATTTTCGCCAAAAATTGCCACGTAAAATTTAAAAAAAAATAGAAATAATCATTCGACATCTTCTTCCTTCAATTAATACTTGAATATATCTGAGAAGGATGTGTTAAAATTTCAAACTCATCGGTTGAGCCGTTTTTTAGAAATCTTATAATTTCTTCTCGCTTCCAGTTTCTTGCTTTTTGCTTCCAGTTTCCCGCGTAATTTTTTTTTGATTTCGCTTCTGGCTGATTCTTGTTTTTCGTTTCCAGCTTCACGTTATTTTATGCTTTTTTTTTGCTGCACGCTTCCAGCTTCCCCCTGCTTCTTCCTTCCTGTTTCCCAAGTCTTCATACTTTCCACTTTCATTGCTTTTTGCTACCTATGCTTCCTATCATGCTTCCCACTTACTGCTTCTTGGTTTTTTGTTTCCCGCTTCCTGCTGCTTATTGCTTCCTACTAACTGCTACCTGCTTCCCACTTAGCGTTTCCAGCTTCCCACTGCTCCTCACTTCACGTTTCTCGCTGCTTCTTGCATCCCGCTTCCGTTGCTTCTCGTTTTCAGCTTCTTGCTTGGCGGTATTCGCTTCCCGCCATATCCCGACTGGGAGAAAAGTTCCAGCCTACCGTGACTCCTCCTTGCCTCACCATGTGTCCAAAACATTTGATTTTCATTATTAGTTCACAGGTGTTCCTTTACTTCAATTCCTTTTTGAGGCAGTTTTATGTGTTTCGATGGCTGGTAAGTTATTTCCTTCACAGAAAACAAAGTTTTTTAATCCAGTATTCCGTCAACCATCACATCGCTTTCGTGAATTACCTATCTAAATAATAAAACACCTAACCTAGGGTATACTTAAAACGTATTATGTAACCGTGAGATTATTGTATACTTGTTCAGATATACTAATCTACGTCTCTCGGTGGATTCATAATGTTTGTCAGAGTTCAGTATTCTACAACCTTTCCTGAAATAGTAAAAATCAATCAACCAGAGCCTGCCTCAATGGATACAATAAATGATTCTACCTTCACCAATGCACTTATTGTCAATATTGAGTTTGTTTGGAAAACAAAAGCTGAAATAAATAAACATTAATTTGGTTGACAAGTTAAAAATACAAGCCATGATGGTAACCCGGCACTTCTTGTAATGTTAACAATAATAAATACTAAAAAAAAAACTTTGCATCCATTCTGAATGCTTGCAAAGTAAGAACAAGGTTTTTCTATCCCATATCATAGGTATAAATAACTTGTTTCGAACAGGTTAACAAAAGAGGACCTGATATACACGACACCAAGTTGGAGTAATTCAAGCATCACAATACACAATAAAAAAACACGGGTATGCATTTTAATAGCATACACACTTATAAAGGGTAAAGGACGGTGTCGTGGTCTTCCTTTCAGGCTTTGGTGCTAGCAAATTCTAGAGAGCGAAGGTTTTATTCTCTTGTAGAGTTTAGTACATTCCTATGAATAACTCGAGAGGAACTGAAAACGCCTGAAGTCAAGTTTTGAAACTTTTCTCGTTGCAGCACTCAGTAGTAGGCAAATTGTTGCCAACGCAAAGCGCCATGAAAATATTACGTTTGAAATTTCGAGTACCTGTAGATGAGATACGCGAAGGCTTCCAAAAAAGGAACAACCAATTTGCGATTAAATAGGTAAGAGCTATTTGGTTTTGAGATCTGAAATATAAAAATCTCAATACAAATCAAAACAACTGCAAACGCCCCGCTCTTGAGATCGTTAATGTTGTGATCTAGGGTCATGAAAATTGGATAGATTTTTTTTGGATCACAATTTCAAGGCCAACAAAAGTGCTCTCAGCTCAAGGATTGATTGAATCGTCCTAAAATAGACAGTTAAAAAAATAACCTCGAAGCTCTAGTAGCGCTAATTTGTTGTTTCACAAAAAAATTACAATTGTTTTAAAAACGTTTACAAAAAATGCATAAACTAAGCATGTTCGCCAAATCAAGATATGATCGCGGGACTCTTAAGCACATGTACAAATACGCCAAGCGATTATTAAAAATAATGTCAATACGGCATATCACTTCATCACATGGCGGACACTCGTTCCCCGCTCGCAGCGGTCGTGCGGGCGGTGGCGGTTTGTTTAAGATTACAAATGGAAATATCAGATTGGATTAAAGATGGCCGAGTGACACGGGACATGTGTAGCCCAGTGAGGCGTGTGTCGTTCTCGGGTCACCCGGTGGCGCGGGCTGACGGACCCAGACGCAAAGAGGAGCGATGAGCGCGAGCTGTGCGATGGATGGCCGGAACTTTTTTAGGAAGAATTTTTTTAAAAATTATTTTTGGCGGATGCATGGCGGAAAATTGCAATGTCCATTTAGGTTTTCAAACTATTCTGAATTTTGAATACTTAGAAAGTTTAGGTGCTTATTCAATAATAAAAAAGTCCCCCCTTTCGTGGGAAAATCTTCAAGCGAAGTGGTTTGTTTACACCATGATAATAACAATCATCTAAATTGAAATATTTTTTATAATCATATTTGAACACACGTTAATATGAATAAAGAACAATAATATTTACAATTATAGTTAATTACAGAATTACTGAAAATTACAGGTACTAAATATAATAATAATTGAACAAATGTACGATACAAGATAAAACAATGAGAAAATAAGTAATCTTTATTATTACTGCATAAATTTGCTCGCGAGGCAAGCTGTGGAAATATTTAATTTTATCAATTTGTTTGGGTGTTAAAATAAATATATCAGTAGTCTCTACTTATTTCAAAGTAGGTAATAATATTATTCAATATTATTAGCGACTCCCAATCGAAAAATATAACAATAAACAACTAAACAAGACAAATTCTGGAAAATAAGACCGACTGCAGATGAAGTTTCATGAAGCTGCGGAGCCACCAGAATTCAGGCTATCGATGAAATGATTATTTCTTTCAGAAGGCGAAGTCCCGTGAAGCGATACTTGAAGGCAAAATCGAAAAAAATGAAGCTCGGTGTACCTCATAACCTCATATTCCTGAGGCAGGATATGAGGTTTTTTTTTCAAAAATAACATCATCTGTTCAGAAAAACATTCCAAAGTTGTTTCCTAAATATATGGATAAATCGTCATATTTTGGGGCCTATATTTTATAATTTGAAACAAAAATCGAAAATCCGATTCATATGCGTACTTTATACAATATGCCATACCTTTTAGTTAAAAAATAAATAAATCGAAACAACTTCTTATTTTAGTCGTAAATCCAAAACTAAATTTTGTATGAGACAGGCCGCGCACTCACACATTCCTCTTAAGGAATGTGTGAGTGCAAGTTCTGAGGGTTTGTGCACTACTTTGAATTGTAACAAGGAAATAAAGATGTTAAAATTAGTGTATTTGGCCCAACTGTATTTTCTGTTTTAAAAATATGTCGTGGTATATCTATATCACGGGTCTCAACCATGAACTGTTTATAGACAATATATTTACATCACTTCCAATGATACATAAATCGCTTGACATCACGTTGGAACATTACGGTTCAATCGAGTAGCAGCTACAGAGGTTAAAACATGATATGGCGTCTTACTCGTACAATAGGAATAATGAACATTTATTTCAATATTGCTAAAACGGTGACCGGACAACTCGGAATGAAACCAACTCAGAACCATCTCAGAAAGTCATTTAGAGTGATAAAAATTGATTAAATAGGTTACATTAGGTTAGGGTTATCGGCTAATTTTAAATTATTTTTTTTGCTGATGTAGATCAAATCTGAAAGTTTTTGGCATTTTTTTGAAACCGATTCTAAAACGTTTTCATATTTACAGTAACGTGGATTAATAATTGCCAATAATAAATATTCGTGGACCAATATGAGATTTTTAGTGTCGATTTCTAAATAAGTACATTACAACAGCATACAGCGACATACTTGAAGTTTCAAGAGATAATAAATATCCATTTGGATTCGTAGAATGTAGAACACGTATGATTTACGATATCTATCCACACGGTATAGTGCGAAGAATTCGTTTCCACAACGTCCGTGAAAAATGAGTGCATAAGCTCCGTCAATCTCACTTTTCGATTAAAATCTTTACAGAGCAATTAAAACACTAACTGGTTGTGGAACATCTAGCAAGTACGTACCGAGTAAACTGTAATTAAATTATTTACTCCTCACCGCAGGTAAAAAGTAGGTTTATGAACCAATTCACGAAGTCCCCGGTTCGGTGCGACATGTGAATTCACATTATTTTATTGAAGCGTATTAATTTTAAGAAATTATCCCGCTCGACCTTTTTTATAGCCGATCGACTATCACCTGAATCTGTTAATGAATTAATTTTGTCAACGATATCGGGACAAGCGCAATAACGCGTGTTTATAAAGTTAATAATTTCACAGCACGCCATTGACGGGTACATGTTTATTAAGAGATGTGTTACACGTTACAGGGTACATGCGGTAGGCAGTGCTTACCTCAGTACGCCTCGTAATGAGTTTTACACGAACAAGGTAAATATGAATTAATAACCGATAAGAAATATCTACTTAAATATTTTTACCGTGGAGTGGGAACTTTCGTATGAAGCTTGGACAATGGGCATATTTCTATGGTCTTGAGCCAATATTGTACGGTGAATGCAAAAACCACACTTCTCTGAAACTTTTAACAATTATTCAATAACTAGCTGAAGTCCCCGGCGATACCCGGGCTTTACACAGAGTTTTCGAAATCAAATGCAGACAGTGACCTTCCTCTTGTTTTGAAGGTCACATGTGCAAAATTTCATCAACTTCGGCATAAAACTGTGTTGATTTGATTTGCATACACACACCGCCGGCTTGCCAGTCCGCTCGTCCACCACATACAGACATTCTACTTGCATTATATATTTCAAATAATTGACACAAACCTTGACAAATTATATATCTATACCTTCCTCATGAATCACTATATCGCTGCGGAGGACTTTGTTTTATAACATTATGTAGAGATATATTATTGTAAAGTTTTAATAATTTATTGTCATTGTAAATAGAAAAAAAATGTAGTTTCCATTTTTTGTTTTGTTTAGTGCTCAATTTGTGGCTAAGGAGTTATCAAACGAAAGATGACACATCACTTAAGCGTGTAAATGACAAACTTATAACTGATAACCACATCACCACTTTTTTCACCAACTTCAGGTAAAAGGGGTTTTAAATGATAATGAGTTGTAGTTAGTGACATATTTCAATTTGTTTTGACCATAGCCGCTGTCATCGAAGTATTTTAAGTCACTGGTTTCAAGTTTTCCGGAAAACTTATGATTGTATTATGGAATAACGTTTTCCAGCAATCTGTTAACTGTGTATGAAATATAAAGTATTAGCTTCATGGTTGAAAATACATTGAAACGTATCTGTTAAAATTTAAAAAAAAACTGGTTTCCACGGAAATCGGATGATACCACTACCAAAACATCAATTAATGAACCACAACTAATTGAATAAGATATTATAACATTTTTAATACATATTTAAATTCTTCTTAATGGATACAGATACAAAACAGAAAGTTGGTATTCCAGTGTTTTATTACAGCAGTTTTCATTCGTGACTGTTGTCAGCATTTTTCGTTTATTATCTTGCTTATCCGGATTATGACCATATCTGGACTACCTTTCCCCAAACGGTCCGGTTTAACAAGATATTTATTACCTAGTTTAAATATAACTGCCGATTTGACAGATAGTTGAGTGGGGCAAGAGAAAGATGGGGGATATTGGCGAGCATTCGCAGGGCATCTCGTTACTAGTTTAATTTAATTACCTTGAACGCTGCTCATGTTAATTGATACAAGCATCGGTCAATATCATATATCTGAGTCGTGCGGTAAGGTTTTTAAAAATCAACTAATTAATTTCTCTATGCAGAATGGCTCAATTACATCGTCATTTGATTCGCATCGTTCACGGCCAATACAACATCGGCGTAAGCTTTAATTGTGTAGCATTAATATTACAAAACGATGATACATATTATTATTGTTTGTCGATCTACTCGTAATTGTCTCTTTGCTTGTTGTTTCAATCTTGTGTCTTGTGTGCAAGTGCAACAAGTGTCTTGTCATATGTATTTATGTTAATCTGTTCTCAATGCTTTGTACATTTACTGACAGTTATTGCATTATTTATTATTATTATTATAAAATTAGTTATTGCTGTACGAGCATGTTTCTGTTATATTTACTTTAACATAAATAGATTAATAAAAAATGATGTTTTAACTAACTTACGTACTTAATAGTTACGGCAGCGTTTATTGAAGAGAATTTTATTTTAAAATCACTGCAGTTTTGTTAAAAAATACGTCAACACAATTGTGGGAGGAGGTATTTAATTTAGTGAGAAGAAAGCTTTCAGGGGTGGGTCTGTATCTTTTGCGTTACCCAACGCAACTTAAATTAAGCCGCCGCTACCCGAATTTCTATCGATTTTTTACATATCTCCTTAAAAATTTGAAGTTTTTAAGTTCTTAAAAAATTTATGTTATTTTGGTAGATAATATATAGAAACGTTCGAAACGATAGAAAAAAATCGCGAAGTATCAAGTAACAAGTCTATTTCTATTATTTTAGAGGTTATATTTGTGAAAAAACTCACGATGCTTCTTTAAACGATACTTAAGATAGCTTCCACGAGTTTTTAGCCCTATTTTAAACGAGTCATGTTTTATTAAGCATTTTCACAATTTTCGCTTCAATTTTATCACTTAAAATATTAGTGCGCTCTGTCCAACATTCGTAATTACATATCTCTCCATCTTCTTCTTTTTGAGCGGGGTAGCGCCGCCTTAACGTTAAACGATTCCATGTAACGTAAACATACCAGGCTAACGGCTAAACCTACAGGAATTCATATGCACCTAGGTGTGTACACTATATGTTATCACAAAAGATACAGACTCCCCCCCTGTGAATAAAAAGGATATCTAAGTTAGTGTAGAATGTTTTTTATAGGTTTAGAGAAAATATAATGCCAAAAACCACAAAATTGTGTTAGTAAATGGATTGTTTGTATTGTCGTTGTATTTGATACACGCTATAATACGAAAAACAAAAACTAATTACAATTCATAATAGGCATATGAAACATATTGTTTTAGTGTCAACAGATGCATTGCTCGAATAATTTCGATGACACTTGCCATCCTCTGGACTGAATTTCAAATGAAATAATACAAATTAATAATATATATTTTGGATCGCGGGTCAACATTACAAATGTTTATCTCACATTAATCTTCCAAAACGTCAAATGATTTCGAGTGAGTAGCAATTCATAATGATTCGAAATAAATTGTTTTAATTAATGACTTATCAAGATTTGGATGCGGAATTAACTCGAGCATACAATGAGATCAAAGATATAAGATACTGCACTTCCGTGTTGAACAACAAAACGTTGTCAGTATATATTATTGAAGAAACTCATTTGCTGCGGTACAGTTAGTTACTGCTGATCACTAATAGGAAATACCTTACATCTCTAATATGTAACTAAACTAGCTTTCGTACTCGGGTTTCGATTCCAGTTATATCGAGTCCTTCAAAACTTGATCAGACGACGTTTTTAGTAAAAAGATTTTAATAATGCTAACATAATATTGTAAAAGACAGTATTTTAAGAAAGACTTTATTGTTAGATTGTCAGAATACCAAATTCTTGGTCTGTCATCGACATTTTTTTCCATAGGTAAAAATAATTTTAACAATCATTACACACAACTGAAATTTTTTTTATTTTCCACTTATTGCTTTTAAAGAAATCTCCAAGAATCCTAGCCTGGGAAGGAAACGATTTTAATCATTTTCAGTTGGACGGGTACAAAACTAATTTTCTTAAGTAAATAACTTTCTTTTACATAAAAACTCGGAAAACAAACTGTTTTGATCGCTATGCAGACAATTTTATTATTATAGTGTCCATAATCAGCGCAAACGTCATAATAACCCAAAAATAAATCTAGATAGCTCTTCGTATTAGTAAATAAGTAATTAAAATTAACTTTAGTCAAAGTTAGTTTTATTAAGTTAATTTTATTAAGTTAATTTTATTAAGTTAATTTTATTAAGTTAATTTTATAAAATTAAGTTTTAATTTATACACATTTTTTTAAGGGGGGGGGCGATACATGTAAAAAAAATCGATTTTTTTTCGCAAAAATAGTTAAAATAACATCTAAAAAATATGCCTGTAAATATTTAGAATAAAATTCGCTTTATTTATCTATTAAAAACTCATATAAGTGGTCCGCCTCAACTCAAAGACAAAATCGATGACCAAAGGGTGAGTCGAGAAAATTGCCACAGCTCTCTGACGACCAAAAAAGCTTGTCGAGCATGTCAAGAAGAACTTCAGAAGAAAAACGAGTACTACGAACGCACCGAAGGACTTCTGTATGGCCCTGTAATAACTGACTAGTTATAGGAGGTGGTTGTAATCATAATGTGTGTCAAAAATTTACACGTGTTTCTCTCCAAACTACTTTTTTTAAATTGGCGGGCAAGATAACTCAAAAAGTTCTCAACCGATTCTTATGAAATTTGGCACACGTCTTTTCTATAGTATTAGCTTCTAGTCAAACCTCAAAAATGCCAAAAAATTTACAAAAATTATTTTTGACCCAAAAACCTTTAAAAAAGGGTGAAAAATCGAACATTTTAATTCTGAGGCGTGCCAATTTACGATTTTTTGACTTTTTTGTTTTTTTTTGTTGGTTCAACTAGAAGATACATGTTTTATAAACACGTTCAAACCAAAATTTTAGATTTCAGATAGCTGTAAAAAAAGCTAAAAATCCCGCCAATTGATGCCTTTTACCACGAGGGTCTCAGGAGATACTACGGTAGCCATTTTGAAAAAAAAAATCTGATTCTTGTATTTTAATATATAATAAATAAACGTACTGAATTTAAAAATGATTAATTTATTTCTTCCCTTTTAAAAAAGCCTCTGAAAAACGGTCAAAATTCAGGCGGTTACATGTAACGCCCCCCTTAAGTGGAAACTTCTTTAGCACCGGTAGGATTTGAAACGCGATGAAACGAAAAAACGACGCTAAAAAGAGACAAAAACATACATCTATATGATTTATCCTGCTAGAGAATGAGATAGAATAATCGATCTCCTCTTGTGCGGTGCTTCGTAGCCTATCGATCTGCTGCTTCGTAGCCTCCCAACTCTTGCCTACTTTAGTTTTTCTGAAGGTTTCACTTCCACCGCGTGTGAACTGCACACATTTTTTTTCAAAGTTGGTACCTACTTACCTCCTACGGTGAAGGGTGTCTAATTATCACCAATCTCCCCAAAATATAATATTTACAGTTTTAAATAGCAAGTACGGAGGTGTTGGCAGAAAACGTTTATTTGAAAATGGGTTCTCTCGGTGGACTGAGGACTGGAGACCGGGGAATACTCGGCGATCACCGACTGAGACTCCTGGGAGAATATTGTAATGTAGATATAAAGTTTATCATTCCGCGGAGGTCAAAGCCATAAATCTCGTGGTTTGTGTAAGCTTTTCATTGTTAGTGTAATTTATTTCCAGATTTCGTTTCCGAGTGCTAAAGTAGGCATAAGAATAAGATAAATCATAAAGTATTGCGGATCGGTCCGAACTCCATGCATATTGTTTAACTTCAATTACTATTTATTTCAATTAATCACGTAGTCACCAATATTGTTACACCAATTGGTGGAAAAAACCAAAAATATATTATGGTTGTAATAAGATATATTAATAGGAACGTATGCGCGGCCCATTTTGGCCCTTTTCATATAAATCTTAATTCTGGATTTGAGATCAAAATACCCAACCAAACTGAAAAATTATTTTTGAAATCAAATATATTTTGAAATCAAATATCTTTTGAAATCAAATATATTTTGAAATCAAATATCACGGATGTGAGCTACTTTCTTTATTTTTGCTTAAAATTATAAGATATAGGCCATTAAAGATTTTAATATTTCATGATTTTAGAGGCAACTTGGGCAATTATTTGTGAGTAAGTGAAAAACAATAAAAAAATAATTTTACTATATTCATTTTAAAAATACGATGAAAAATACACTTAAAAATAAATAAAAGTAGTAAAAGTATTTTTTTATTGTTTTTCATTTCATCACAAATCATTGCCCAAATTGCCTATAAAATCATGAAACATTAAAATCTTTAATGGCCTATATCTTATAATTTAAAGCAAAAATAAATAAAGAAGCTCACATCCATACTAGATATTTGATAAACCTTTAGATTAAAAAATAATTGTTCAGTTTGGTTGGGTATTTTGATCTCAAATCCAGAATTAAGATTTGTACGAAACGGGCCAAAATGGGCCACGCATACGTTCCTCTTAATAATTGACGACATATTTTGAATTGTGCATTTCTCAGGACAGTAATTTTTTACGCAGATTGCGAAACCGGGGATGATGAGGCGAGATGTAACTATAAAAAACCTGGGTGGTGTGTAAAATTAGTAATCCAAAAAGATTTTGAGAAAATCCTTACAAACTGTAAAATAAAACCCTTTAAAAATTTAGATAAATCTATTATAAAAGATACAATTAATTAAAAGCTGAAAAAAGCTTGTGAAGTATTTTTTCATCTTTCATGGTCAATGTGGAATAATATTTTTCAGGTTTTGCCGAAGGGAATATCCAACCAGAGTAGTTTTCTGTTCAGCCAAATAGCTTTGGATGATATTGTCATTCTACGCCTGCTCTCAATGTAATGCAATTTAACCCCTCGGGCTTCGACCGTATTTTGTCCAGAGTTGTTTGCAATAAAATCCAAATAAATTAAACATTTCTGAATGTATGCAAAAAAATAAAAACTGTTTTAAAAATGGCCCACCTTACGTTTATTCCAAATAAAAATACTGATTAAAAAAAACACATTATATAATTTATTAGGCAAATGTATTATAAACATTATCATTAGCTCATATTTTTTTGTCGTTTCATGTAAAAATAATTCATAAAAAAATCTCAAAGTTTCATAACATTTTTTCTAATTGCGGTCGGAAAATTTGGATTCATAAAGGTTTATATTGTAATTATTTTGCGGCTTAGATTTTAAGCGTGGTATTTTTTCTTTCCAACACCGTTTAGACCATATTTCTAACCGGAAAGGAGACAACGATTTCTATGAAATCAATCAAATTTGTTCAAAAACCAAACAAATAGACCTAACGGGTTAAAAGGCTGAAAAAATAAATAAAATACTGCCTTATTCATTTATAAAGTTTTTAATTTTTTTTTTAATATCTCTTCACCGCGTATAAGCAAAACCGTGGATAAAAAACGCGCATAACTGTAATTCGTTTTGACTGCGCACCTTTTCCTTACATTTAAATTTAAAATACATTCTTATTAAGGTCGCGTTAAAACCAAAGTGATTTATTTTTGAGCTCTAAAGACAGGACAGTAAAATGAATCAAATTGTTTTGAATGAAAGTCTCCCTTTAGCAAACCGAGGGCAGTAAGTTGACGTCCCCGTCGACAATATCAGCACGCCGCGGGCCTTGCTATACATAAGTTCATAACGTTACTTTATAAATGGTGATTGCCTGTTGGGTCATCAAACGGATCACCCCGAGATCCGAGGAACAAATCCCTTAGTAACCTATGACATCAATGATCATAACTCGTTCCCGACGGTACCAACAAAAGACTCGCTATTTTATACACGAGTGTAATTACATCGAGTCACTATTATCAACCGCCCTTAATCTCGAGAAGTTTCAAAACTCGAGATGAAACATTTCTCAAACTCGAGAACATTCAAAACGCCACACAGTTTTGCAAAATGTGGAGCTTTTGGAACAAATAATGCAGGAAAAGAAGACAGAGAAAAATATCTCTCAGATATATTTATTGTAACTAACTAACCATCACGCCGTTTCCCGCAGGGGTAGGCAGAGAGGACGGACCGCCAAACAACTCGATCTTGGCACACACTCCTTGCTTCGTTCACATTCATACATCGTTTCATACATGCTCTTCTATTATTCTGACTCTTGACATCGCCCGACTCAAGTATCTGATTCACTTGGTCGTGCCATGTCTTCCTCGGGTGTCCCCGACTTCGTCTACCATTCACATTTGCTTCATATATTCTCCTTACACTCCTTTCCTCATTCATTCGCTCTACATGCCCAAACCATTAGAGCGTCCCTTTCTTAATCTTATTCATTACGCTTACATCGGCCTTGCATTCTTTGCGGATCTCCACATTTCTCACACGATCATACATGGTTTTACTACACATGCGTCTCAGGGATCTCATTTCTACAGCATTCAGTCTACTTTCATCCGTTCTCTGCCAGTTCCATGTCTCACTGCCATATATCAGGGTGGACTGCTAGCTTCGCTTCTTTTGACAGTTTTTTGTTGCCGTCAACGGCGTTCAGTCCTCCATTAATTCATTTACCCTTCTTTCGATATCTCTAACCGTCTTCCCATCTCTCGTAAAGATACTTCCCAAATACACAAGCTCATCCACTCAACTTTCTCAAATATCTCGATATTGTGAGCATTTCAATATAATGTTACTGTCTAAAATTCATTATATTGAAATAAAGTTTTCAAACTGCACCAAAGCAATTTCGCTATCAGTAAAACTATTCTGTTTATAACGTGTTCATACTGCACCAAAGCAATTTTCCTATTAGTAAAACCATTGTTTATAATGACTGAACATCAACCCAATAAGCATTAAAGTCTTGATCGAATATTCAATTCTGATATCGGGAATTATAATGAGCATTACCAGGAGTGCATCAATTAGGTGGGAGGTTAAAGCAGTACATATTCCCGGGAAGGCTTTACTGCTTTGGAAACACGATAGGCGAGCACACCGCTACATCTAATTTTTCCCTAACAGAATTTGATCGGAGGGGATAAATCATTATCACGACAACGATTATTCCCCGAGATGCTGGCAACAATAACAATGGCAGGCAGGCGATGGTGGGATATGAAATTGAGTAAAATTGCATCAATCTTGCGGATCGAGATAACGCCAAATGCGGTTATTCATCTGCAATTCAGTTATGCAGGTAGTTTAGCGCGAATGAATGGCAAACCGTATTAAGCATTAGTTGCGCATTTAACATTTATTTGATAATTTATATTACAATAAAAACATTAAGGTCTAGTTGTTTCATAGAATTTGAACAATTCATCAAATTTCAATATTAATTTTCAAGTTGTGTGAATGTTCTATTCAAGTTCTGTTACTATTTAAATTATGCGAAACAAATAGCCAATAATGATATTATATCAGAACTTGAAAAAAACATTTACAGAACTAGAAAATTGACTTTTAAATTTTATGAATTGTTCAAATTCTGTGAAACAACTGGCCTTATGTGTATACTAATCAATAATTGAGCGATATTTATCCTACGTGTACAGTAACTTAAACGTACAACCAAAGATATTGAAAAACAAGAGATATGCTATGATGCTCGACCGTCGGCGGACTACTATCTAATGGGCATAAGAATTCGTATATTTAGTTGTTTTTTTGAAGGTGTGCGGTAGTATTGGTTAACAATATCGGCGACGCCATGAAAAACGGTCCCACCCAATAAAAACTGCGGATAGCACATCTCTTATATTTCAATGTCTTTGCGTACAACCGAACATTAACGTAGAAAAAAAAATATTTAGGTATTCATGGATTTGTACACAGCTGTTATTTTGTATTGCTTTCAATATGAATAAGACAAAAACCATTACTACAATAACCATTATAACTTATAACAAACCATCACGAAATTTCCCTGCAAAGGTAGGCAGAGAGGATAAACCGCCACGTACTCTCGGCACACACATCTTGCCACATTCACATTCATGTATCCTCTCATATAGCTATACTCTTATTAATTATATGTGTAGATAATGAAAAATGTTTTCTAACTCACTTCAATCCACAAATACGAGTGTCTTCGTGAAAATATTTGTTTATTTATTATATATTAGCGGTATAAATAAACCACAAACAATAATAATTGTATGTTACTGTTAAATTCAAGCATCGGAAAAGAGTTAAAATAATTTTTGAAAAGTAAAATAAAATGTGGCATAAGGTCGCACAAACTCTTGAAGGACATACAAGTAATAGATACTAACGAGTACATGCAAAACATATAAGAATGTATAGGTTAAAATAATATTGATTGCAAAGAAATTGCTTTTTAATATAAAATTGTTTTATTATTGTTGTTTCTTTATATTAATTATCATGACGTAGGTAACGAACCCCAAAAAAAACTTTCAATTGATATCTATAAAGACTTACTACAATTTCACATTGTTCAATTGACTAAATTCAATTGGCTCAATTCAGGAGCTGAAACCAATTATTGATAGTGGCTTTTTTATTATAATAAATAATGACTCACCGACATTTCACATTTATCAATCTCAGCTAAATTCTTGATTTGAAGAGGGAGTAAGTATTACCTGCAACAAAAGAAAAAAAAAACAATTATTTTAACAGTATGTAGAAAATGTTATTTCCCTGAATACAACAATGTTAAATGGAACAAATTTATTGTTCATAGTTTTTTTAAAGACATAGTTACCTACTGCAATATATCTAGTCAGATTATATGAGAAAGAACACGAGTAGAAGGCAAGGTTCGTAGATAATGCGTTTAACAATGTTAGCTCTTACGGTTTTTTTTCGAAAAAAACTAGTCCGGTAGCTTTCGAAATTTCGAACGCGTGACGTAGCTTGAAGTAAAACAATGCAATTTGGGAGGCGGGTGTGGGTACCGCTGCCCCGGAAACCATTTATTGGATAACCATAGGTCACCCCAAGTGATTGGCTACGTTTGATGACTTAGCAAGAGTGCCCGGGTTCATGGGGTGAGGTTTTCCGCGTGGTGTGCAGGATCGAGAGAAACTGGTTGAGGTAGGTTTTTTATCCTCTCCAGCCGGAATCTCTTCACCACTGATTCACTGAGCCCCAAATTCCTACC
The DNA here is from genome assembly GCA_936435175.1 of Glyphotaelius pellucidus. NCBI lineage: Eukaryota > Metazoa > Arthropoda > Insecta > Trichoptera > Limnephilidae > Glyphotaelius > Glyphotaelius pellucidus. The sequence continues at coordinate 24,678,929 of OW386538.1, read as the reverse complement.
CAATCCTCATACCTATTTGCTTCCCAGAACTTTCTCCTTCCTTTTCTTAAAAAACCTTCCACACAGCATCCCCTAAGATGAAGCAGCAATACGTAACTTATGGTATTTTCCACTCTTCCAACTTCATCACAAACTCTGGAGTTCCACAGGGGTCAAATCTTGGGCCCTTACTTTTCTCGCTATTTATCAACGATATTTACCATTGCATAAAATTCTCTAAGTTCCTCTTATTCGCGGATGACATTAAACTATTCCTTTTAATAAAATCTTTGGAAAATTGCTTGCAGCTACAAAGTGATATAAATTCCATCGTCGAATGGAGTCACACCAATAAACTAGGATTTAATATTAAGGAATGCTCCATTATGTGCTACACCAAGGCAAACAAAACGATTTATTTTAACTACAAAATGTCTTATTCATCTCTTCAGCACATTATTGTTTCGAGAGATTTGGGAATCACATTTGATACGCACCTAACATTTCACGTTCACATTGAAACGATTTGCAGCAAAGCTTTAAGAATGCTAGGATTTGTGCTAAGCAACTCCAGACATTTTTGCAGCTCGGCCGCGATTCGCGTGCTCTACTATAGTTTAGTACGTAGCATTTTGGAAAGTGGTTCAGTAGTATGGGGACCAATGGATTTCACTTACTCTCAAATGATAGAGAGAGTACAAAAGAAGTTTCTGAGATATTTATATCTTAGAGACTTCGGATATTATCCCTGGCTATATCCATCAGCCTTTTTGTCCGGCATGCTGGGTATTAATAGCCTCGCCGATAGAAGGAAAACTGCATTGCTGACAACAGCATATAAACTTTTAAACGGTAATATTTGTATTCCCGATATAATACAAAAATTTGAGTTTTATGTCCCCGACAACTTCATAAGAGCGCGCAGACACAGAACTTTTGTTGTTCCGAGATGCAGAACTAACTTACCATTAGTAATTCCGCTCGGAAAAATGATTCTATTACTTAATTCCCTGTCCCCTGAAATCGATATTTTTCAACTAAATATTAAAAAATTTCAAAACGCCATTATTACTTTATAATAAAATGTATGTTTGTAATTGGTTTTGAACTGTAAATGTACATTTAAAATAAAATAAATAAAATAAAAAAATGAAATAGATCCTGAGGGAAATTGTTTTCTCCTTCAGGGCCTCCTGTGTTTTTTTTTTTTTTTAATATGAATACCAGCTGCTCCCGTCTGGAGACAGTGAGACTATGGCATGTTGTGAGGCTGAAGGTAATGGGGAGGGAAAGGAGATAGGGTAGAGGAAGGTGGGGAAGTAGCTGGCTATTCAGATCTGGTCACCAAACACGGCTAATGCCATTTCAAGTAACGTTTCAATTCTGAATGGTGGTCTTACACCAGGGCGATACTGAGAGTATCATCCACCCTGGAACGTGCCGCAAAGTACTATAACTACAACTATAACTACCTCTATCACTGCTAAAAATGGCTATACAATGATGGCTATACCATGATTCCATTTTACTTTTCAGACAGTCTATCAAAAAGTACATGAGTACAAAAAAATCAATGCGTAAGGATTCGGCCCAAGTTGAAAAGATATTTAAATTCGGGAGTTGTGAAATAAGATTTTATAATGATATTTGAATTATTTGTCATTCATAAATGGAGGAAGCCAGGCAGTTGACTTTTTAATATTCGAATGCGACTATTTTTCATGATTTTTAACTTAATAAGAGTCTCCAATTGAAATATTGCACGTCCGTGGCCCTGTAGACTAGATACTACAAAACCATGTCCTCCAAAATAGACATGTCTTTTGATGCGAACGCTGTACCGGCATCCATCATCCTCGGGCAGTAGAGAATAAAGACAAGTACCCTACAAAGCTATGAATTATGAGACGCGAAGATGAGAACTTGATTCAAATCGATGTCTTCATAAAAGCCCCTACGTTTTCCGACACATCACGTCGACAAGACTCTTTTCTCATGTTAATTCAGAGGCAGCGAGACTTCTTGCCACAATGACAAATAATCTTACGGAATGGGCAAGTGTGCATTGAGTAGAATATTCAGTCAAGCAAAACGGCACCACGTGGAATAGTTACAATTATCTACTTCAAAAAAATTTCTCGTTAATATATTTATTTTTTAATCTGTTAAAACTAGGTGAAATCCTGTCGTAATAACTATAGATAATTTACCTGTTGTTAATATTTTTATTTTGTGATCTGTACTTGCAAAGTTGGATGATGGATGAATTTTATAATGATAGTAATACATTACCAATACGTAGCACCATTTTTGCGATGTCCCACAAGGTGCATCAATAAGCTTGAAATTAACTGAAAACGATAGTGTATTTCAGAGGCGTAGCGTGGGGGAGGGGGGGGGGGGCGGCAAGATTTCACAAAGAATTATAATTTTTATTTGTTTATTTTATTTAAAGAAAATAAAATAATTCGATGTGCATTTATAAAATTCTAGTTGCGGACTATGTGTGTTCTGCCAGAATCAAAGTGAAACCATTTTCATGTTCTGAGTGTAGTTTCAATTCACCGCATACAGATTTACTTTAAACCAGTTTTGTATTCAGAATGTAAAGTTTCAGTTGTGGAATCATCTCCCAACACATTTTGAAGGAAAACATTCTCTTATTTTAAGTGCAGTGATAAAATTCTAATTGCAGACTAATATGAATGTGCTGCCAAAATCAAAGATAAACCATTTTCATGTACTGAGTGTAGTCTTAATTCACCCCATAGAGATTTATTTAAAAGCCTGTTTTATGTCCAGAATAAAACGATAAATTAAATAACAAGTTGCAGATTCATAGAGGACCTAGTCAAGTTTTACATTCGAGTTGCATGCCATACGCTGCAAAATTTTTAAAATTGACTGTTCCGTGTTGTCACTATTATTTTGGTTCTCTAATGCAAAATCAATCTTAAGTTGAAACCTGCCTTGTGTTTTAAACACATTGTAAAAATTCGAGATGCGAAATCCTATTACATGGATACCATTATCGATTTTCGAGAGCAGTTATAAATTTGTAGCAGAATTTAAAACATGATTTTTTTTGGAAGAAAATCGATTCATGTGATATAAAAACCGTCGTATAAAAAATGCGGTCGTTATAAAAAAAAGTTAATCTACGTTTGAAATACCTATAAAGGGGGGCGGCAAAATTCGAAATACCCATGTAGGGGGGCGGCAAAATTCGAAATACCAATATAGGGGGGGGCGGCAAAATTTTCCTCCGCCCCGGGCGGCTGACACCCACGCTACACCACTGGTTTATTTAAATTCCATCATAAAGTAAACGAAAATTATTAGGTTCTTGTAACACGCATTTATCAATAATTCTTTTCATTGTAAAATAAATTTTCACAGGGAACTTTATGTAACTGGAACCTTATTGAGCATGAAAACCACGTATTGAAATAACACTTATCTTTGTTTATTTTTATTTTTGACTTTATGCATAAAAGCTAAATTGTAATATTAAATTAAATGAATTAGCGCGGGGGGCCGGAATGCCAAAGGTCCTGGGTTCGAGTCCCAGAGGTGCCAATATCTTTTTATGGTTTTTCTATTTCCAGATTTTTGATTGAGTTTTGCTAATATTGTCTTCATTTAATTAAACTTATTTTTGTCTTTCAGTACATTAGGATAATTCAGAACTTGTTTCCACCTACCTGTAGGACTTTTAACAGATAGAAAAAAGTATCTAACCCAGTCTAGCAACACTAGTGTAAACAATAAAATTTTGTAAATCTATTTATTTGCAGACACGAGGAGGTATCAATCCTCCACGTAATCTCCTAAAACAAATTGCTGAAGTTTCGAAGGTCGGGAATGGTAAAATAATTTCATAGGTACTGGGTCGTACGATGCTAGAATTTATCAGTGAATATGATCTTGACCTAATCGTGCGAGATGTAAGCAATTCAGCCAGCGGGATTAGACTTTGACATTAACTGTTCCTTACGCGAATGGTCATTCGCGTGTGATTTGCATAATAATAATAAGTAAATCATCTTTAAACAATATCCTTAAGCCATTCTAGAAAGACATGTGCTTAGGTAATGAGTGAAGCAAGCGATGCAAATAGTTAGAATTTTATTAAAGGTGTTATTTAATGTGTTTTTATACTGGTTATTCATTGAATAATAATCTATTTCGAAGACCTCGATCAGGGGTGACCAACCCAACTCGTTTAGTGAGCAAAAAAATAATTAAACTGTGGAAATCAGCGGTAATTAACCGGTGTTCAAATGTACTATTATTGTTAAACCACGACCTTCAATGCTAGAAGGCATAAACTGACCATCCACGCGCCTACATGTGCCTTTTGCACTCACCCTCCACTTATTAACATCATGTTAGTTGCATTCAACTTCCGAAAAATGTGCGGAAAAAATATACAGATTGGACTTTGGTTGCGAAAATAAATTCCTGGTGCGCTCACGCGCCTACACTTTTCAAGCAATAACTAAATCCCCCTTGAGATTCCCCAAGAATGTTCTAATTTCACAAAATAAGCTTTAGATGTGATAAATTTACGAAAACAATTTTATGTATTTTTTTTGCATGAATACCAAAATTCAAAACATAGAAAGGGTCGCGGTTTGGGCATGCCTGGCCTAGTTCAAAATGGTATCGCACACAAATTTGTTTAGGTACTACGAAATTCTGTCGCAAAAGAACAATAATAACTTTCGAAGTTATAAAGAGTACTTCATGTTCATTATGTATTGCATATATTTATTATCGAAGGGATCGTTTAATATTTCTTAACAATGTTTTAAAACCTTTTGAAGCATTTTATTTGAAATTATAAATAATCGTCTAAAAGCTAGCATCATCGGTTCCGCGACATTTTAACTATCGACAAAATATCCCTAACAAAATATACCCAACAAAATATCCCACTAAAACCTAACCTAACCTAACCTAACCTAACCCAAAAAAGAACAAAAATAACACAGACATCCTGTAAAGACAATAAATTAATGTTCAAAAATAGTAAAATGTAAAATAAGGTAAGGTTAGGTTATAGCAGATATTTTGTTGGGGGATGTTTTGTCAGAAGGATATTTTGTCGCGGGATGAAAACTCGCAGTACCAGCATCGACTCGCTAGCGTCGCGTCGTCTGGAACGACGAGAAAGTTATACTATCAGTCCTTAAAGATCGACCGTGTTAGGAGGCCTGGGATAGAATGGGAAACAGGTATTTGAGTTGAGAAGGAAGAAGAGTTTTTAAAATAAAAGCAATACGTAAGATCAAAAAGACAATTGATTTTTTCAGCGTGAAAACATGTTATTCGTACTTGGAATATTATATAATAATAGTTCAACATAAATTTTTAAGATTCATTAATTTCATACTCTCTATACCCATTGAACAAATTAATTATGATAATTTAATGAAACTACTTGATTTAACTGACTTATCGTGTAGAAGAACCAAGAGCGATCTGGTACTTTTATTCAAATTAGTTAATGGATCACTTGATGCACCTGACTTAACAAAAATAATAACATTCTGAGTACTAAATCGTGATACGAGACTTCCAGAACTATTCTTTGTTTATCCGCCAAAAACTAACCATTTCATTAACTCCCCAATCCAAAGACTACACAGGCTTGGAAATAAATTCAGTTCCGTTGATATTTTCATTTATTCTTTACCAAAATTTATATCGGAAATTTCTAAAATTTTGACATACATTTTATTATTACTATTCTAATATTGTCATCTCTTTTTAATTCTGCTAATATTTTTTTTAATACAATGTTAAATAACTTATGTAACTATAATAACGTATACATGTAAAAGCCTTCAAGGCGTGAATAAATAAATACATAAATAATGATTAAACGAAGTTCTGTAATAGTAGTAATTATTGTAATATGAACGATGATATTTACGAATCACTTTACTTAAATCTTCATTTTCAGTAGATAAATGTTTCCAGGTCTTCCCTAATAAGATAATCTCTAGTCAAAGAACATGTAAAAGTTACATACACAACACCCTGTAAAAGCCCCTGCTCGGTATCCGATCCGACGTTCTACGTGGGCAGTAGGTTCGAGTACTAACAAAGCACAGAATAATGCTACCCAGAGCTATGCAGGAACTACGGTACTACTTAGCTCCTATGCCCTACGCGGCCACTATAGCTTTAGACTACTATAGAGTATAGAAGGCTATAGATAGCTACGGGTACTATGGATAGGCGGGCGGTTGGCCCGTATGCCGGGAAACGAATAATGGAGACGAGACATGGGTATTGGGTAGAAGAAAAAAAAACTTAAAATTATAATATAAAACGATAAAAAGCAACAGCCGGACTTCACACAACGGATCACAGATTCGTCACAGACTCCACAGCGGCGCGGCGGAGCAAATGAGGCCCACAGGGTGTTTCGAATATTTAAAATTGTAAAAGTAAAGGTTTTTGTTTACGCGATTTTTGTGACGTTTTGATTAAACACTGTTATTTTTAAACAAATAATAAAGTAGTTAGGTAAGTCCACGGAATTAACTTTATAATTAATATTTTTTGTTTCTTCAAAATTCGCAAATTCACTTTGTGGCGTCATTATTAATTTAATGAAAACAAATAACTTTGTGTACACCACTATTTAATTAACAATATCAACATGTTTCGAAAACTATGTTTTCTTTGTCAGGGTAATAAGTTAATAAAAAATAACAAAAGACAAACAAGTATAGACAAATTAGAACATAAACAAAATATTAGAAAGGAGAGGTGATTAATTACTTAAAATATCATAAAAAATAATTGTATTAAATAAAATATAAAAATTATTTTAGGATGGGTAAAAAATTACATTAACACAATAAAAAATCTTTTAAAACAAAAAAGGAAGTCTAAATAACAAAATAAATTATTATAAATATAAGTTTTAATACGAAAATAAATTTAAAAGAAGGCTATTTTAAAAAAAACGTTTGGTCACTTATAATATTTAGTATTTATCCTGACGAAGAAAACATATTTTTCGAAACATTTCTTTTACTTATTTTTTTTTTTATTTAGAATAAATACATATAACAGATTTAAAGGTAAACAATATGGTTCAAACTAATTACAATATATTAATTTATTGTTAACATGCTACCCAACTCAATAGAGAAAGAATTTCTCGTGTTTGAATTTTGGAGTAGTGCCATTGTAAATATTGATATCGTTAATTAAATAGTGGTGTACACAAAGTTATTTGTTTTCATTAAATTAATATTTTTTGCTTTGACACTGAAGATTTGCTTGGATGCAATTTTGAAAGCTGGTACCAATCCCGTAAAATTTTAATAATTAAATTTATTTTTCTGCAGACTTTTTATTGAATCAATCAGGCAAGACAGTAGGTGTGTTTAAAATCAAAGAAAATTCCATTGGCGTGGTGTTTTTCGTACAGCAATAAAATGTATGACATAAGAACATGAGTGTGAAATAATCCTTATTTTTTTTTTTTTTGTTGACAGCAAACCAAGTAAGCAACGCTTTTAAACATGTGGTTAAAAACTAGAACCAAAATAATCAAATAATTTCCCATTCTTTTCCCTTTTTTTCTTCTTCGCCTCTCTTTCTGGCATATAACATTCCCCAATTTGAAGTTTCACAGACTCACTGGCTTCCAGCAAGGGTCTTAGATGTTATTCAAATAATTCAAAAATATTCACAACGAAGGCGGCAGGTGTAGGAAGGTAAATTAGCAGAATAATATTATTTCGAGGAGATTCCAATGTAATTCTTGTATATAATTCGTAATACGATATTGATGACACTCAACATAACAATTTGCGATAGTTTACCAAAGTGTGGTTAACTCTCATCACACAATATTTAAAAAAAAACGATTGTGATTCATTTTTGAGTTACTGTGTAGTAAAATTGTTCGTATGAAGTAATCTATATTTTCTTAGATTAGACTAAATAATGGTGGTGATTAGAATAAATAAGGTATGCAGGAAAGCTCTTGATTTTATTCCAACAATGGTGTTCAAATACCATAAGTAACCTCGATTTAAGGTTTGTAAACGTACAGATACAATACACCAGAATAATTACTTCAACAGTGTTAATGAACGTAATGAAGAAGGCTGACCAGACAGTTGATCCGTTGATCTAAAGAATTATAATTTGTTATGCATTATTTATTAATTTCAAACGTAAAATCGACTTAAAATACCCTTAATAATAAGTTGGTATAATTGAAAAACAGTAGTAAAAATATGGGACAAATCAAAGTTTAACTTTTTAATTATAATTAACAGGTCGAATATAGTTCATTGAACGTATGTTTCTGATGGCGACCCGACAGTTGATCCGCCAACAATTGGCCCCCGAAATGTATTCACTATAAAATTATATTTTTTTGTGCATTATTTACCTACTTCAAACTTAAAATCGATTTAAAAAAATATCCTTAATAATAAGTTGGTATGAATTCAAAGGAATTTATATACAGTGTCGATTTTTTGTGCGCTGGTATCAGTATATAGACAAGTAGATTTTTCCTTAATGTATTTGAAAGAAAATATGTTTTATACTTTGCTATTCGGCGGTACATCCTCTCTGCACATCGTTTCGGGGTCACTTAGTCATATTTTGTGAAGATACCATATTTTCCTTAAACCGACTGCATATTGTATATAATTATGGGACAATTGTCGGCGGATCAACTTTCATCGAACCATAAAGAAGTAATAACTGAAGTTTTACTAGGTTGTAGGTACGTCGGTGTAAAGATACATGAGTAAATGTAATCTGAAAGCTGGGTAAAACGAAATAAAATTTAACTATAAATGTCCCAACACGCACTAAAAACACCAAATTATTCGCGTAAATTAAACGAAATAATCAGACACGGTTTACAATAATGCAGCAGAAAGCGCGGTCTTCTAATAGATGTAGGCAAATAATTGGATGAGTTCATCTACCTCGCAATTAATGCACGAATATAAATTTAAAACTATGATGAGTTAAAATATGTGATACGGCTTTATAGTTACGCATTAGGAATCGTTTAATGCTTGGCCGTTAAGAGAAAATTGCTAAAATCATTTCTGCATAACAATATGTTCAGGACTTCATTACCGTGAGGTAGCAAATGATAATGCCACTGACGACATCTGTGCTTAATGAATGGAATAGACGATTTTAGTAAAGGAGGAAAAGAAATCAGTTGGAATCTACTTATTGTTACTGTTTTATAGTTTAATTATTTAATTGTTAAATACATATTTTTTTAAAAGAAAGACAAACATTCCCGGGTTACGAATAAGAAAACTATGTTTGAAAATCTTCTAAAGCGGAAAATATTGCTTGTGTAGTGATGGAGGACTTAGCCAGACGAGGAACCGAACACGCGACGCCCGGGTGGGACCCAAATGCGATGTCCACTCAGCCACTGACCGGTGGTTAAATTATTTTACTGTTAATTATTTTACTGTTTTTTTATTAATTTAATGTACAACCAAAAAACTTCGGGTTTGCATTGTAAAGACAATTAAAAAAAATTTAAAAAAAACATATTTAGGATGGATACGAAGACTCAAATCACGCATGAAAATGAATGTAGGACACGTATTACGGTGGACCTTTATAAATATGAGGGTGAGATAGCGCTAAAACATACATTCTGTCGCTAAATCGTATATCTTCTATTGGTAACTTAACAGTTGGCCCGCCGACAATTGGCCCGCCGACAGTTGGCCCTCCAACAGTTGATCCTCCTTATATCTGCAGGTGTTTTGAATGGAAATCCTGCACATGTAGGTGTGTCGTATTTAGTTATTCAGCCAAATATACCCACAGCGTGCTCCTTCGGGACTCTAAATTACTGTTAGTATAAATATTTATATAGCGGGTTTCCATTCAAAACGCCTGCAGATAAAAGAATATCGACTTTTGAATACTTACTTTACAAATGAGGACGCACATTAGAAAGGGGATTAGTTAGGGGATCAACAACTGTCAGTGGGATTAATTGGCAGAGGGATCAACTGTCCGGGACATCAACTTTCCGGCGGATCAAATGTCAACGGGCTAACTGTCGGCGGGCCAATTGCCGGCGGGCCAACTGTCATGGAACCCTTCAGTTGTTGTTGCTTTAAAAAAATGGAGTGATTTACGGAATTAGCATTGTTTTACTGTGATCAGTAAAGAGAAATATTCAATTTTAATGAGTTCATGTTGATTTGTAGGAATTTTTAAATAAAAAAGTTTTCGAAAGTACCTACCTACGATACGATAAATCGAATTGAAATCGAAAAAAGAGTCGAAGATAAACCGAAGATACATCGAAGACAAGTCGAAGTAAAGAGAGAAACAGCACTCCGGGAAGTACGTCAGTACCTATCTAAATAATATCAAGAATTCGATACTTCTCTGTAATACAAGTTATGATATTCATCATTACTACCTCCCATAATATGCTTGAACAATTACATTGCAGTCTTACAGTCGTAATGACGTATTTGTAATAAAAATGTTTAATTAATCTCCGTAAGCATCTACTGAATTCGCAATATCGCTAATTCCTTTTCCTTAATTCCTTTTTTAAGTAAATTATTTCCTTGGCCATAAAATCATTAATATGGTGAGAAGTAACATACCCATATGCCATTATCATAAGTTTTATTTGAATTCTCTGGTATCGTAACTATTAACACGAATCGATTCAACGGTGGTAATTATAGTTGTGGAAACGATTTATTAATTAGTAATGGTTATTATAATTTATTTATAAAGGCAGGTAAGTAGTTAAGATGTGTACAAATAAATGTGCACAAATATAACTAACCAGTCATCGTGTCAATTCTCCGTAAGAGTAGACAGTAGGCAGATGAGATTAAACGCAAGATAACTGCTTGATTCATTCGCATTCGTACTTTATACATGCTTTTCTTTTAGAAGGACTCCTCACATGACCCTACTCTGACTATTACAGTCACCTGATATACCATGTCTTCATGGAGAGCCCCTGACTCCTCACGTGACCTTATTCTGACTATTACAGTCACCTGATCTACCATGTCTTCATGGAGAGTCCCTGACTCCTCACATGACCTTATTCTGACTATTACTATTATTACAGTCACCTACTTGATCTACCATATCTTCTTGGAGAGTCCATGACTTCTCACATGACCCTACTCTGATTATTACAGTCACTTGATCTACCATGTCTTCTCGTAGAATCCCTGACTCCTGACATAAACCTATTCTGACTATTGACTACAGTCACCTGATCTACCATTTCTTCTTGGAGAGTCCCTGACTTCTTTTATCATCGCGTTCATCGTTCACGGTATACAGTCTACTTTGCCTTTGCGGTGTGCGCACAACAATTCACCAAAGTTTCATCGCAATCGGTTGAATAGTATAAGAAATAATTTCATAATGCCAGAGCTCACTATATTTTTTTTAAAGAAAGAGATTACGAATAACCCAACAATGTTTGAAAATCTCCTACTACCACCACAGAAAGCCGAAAATGTTGCTTGTGTTGAGGACTTAGCCAGCCGAGGAATCGAACACGGGACGCCCGGGTGGAACCCAAACGCGATGCCCACTCAACCACTGACCAGATCTGCCCAGACTGGTGTGGGACCGTGGATTTATCGTATTATATTGAAGCAGTACCCGTGAAATAAATAAATGTTTTATTGCTATCTCGTTCTCTCGCAGACTAAATCCTATAGACGTATGTGTTTGTCTCTTTTTGGTGTCGCTCGCTTTCGTTTCATCGGATTTCAAATCATAACGGTGCTAAAGAAGTTTTAACAACAAAAAGAAAAAAATATTTAAAAAACGCGCAAGTAAAAACAGCAATATTTTGATTAAGATTTGAAACGCGTTTCGCAGTTTCTCACGCGGGACAGTGTCCACCGTCATCCGTAATTCAGATAGTAAGTGAATGTAAAAGTATACCTAGTAATAATAACAACGATGTTAATGCACTTAAAAGCACCGAGGTATAATACCTTTGGCCGCAACACCACCATGATGTTATAATACCCTCGTCCGACGGAGTGACGTTTGTTCAAATTGGAAAACGATTCTCGAAACACTGTGTTCAGAGTTCCCGCTAGTTCAAAAATGAGACTCAATGCAAATTACATTTTGAAGTAATTGCAATATCCTTTGTTTTAACGGCAACAGAAACGCTGTGAGAAATGTTATTTCATCGGACTTGTTTCTGGAAATGAAAAAACATATTATGTATACCTTGAAGAGTCTGCCAAAAACATAGTAGAGTTATTGAACTTCCGTAAGTAAAGAGAGGGCTTTATTACTCAAATCTAAACCCAAACTCAGGATTTTGGTGTTCTCTCCTATCAGAGGTTGGCTATACGAGAAATTTTCACCATGCGGGTGCAGTCCAGAATAACTCGTACCCGCCACGTAGATTTCAGAGCCATTAGGTGCTGCATCCTCCTCTACTATGGATTCCTTCAATCTTCTCCTATACCTATTACCAATAGGATTTTGACCACTTTGAATACCGGTAAAAATGTATGGAAGATTAAAAGTTAATTTTTATATTTCTGATCATCGTTCTAAAAATATGTATTTTTTAGTCAAAACTATTGATTCCCAAAAGTTCTAAAATCACACATTCCTGAACAGTTCAAACTGGCTACAATATCGTTATGACGTAGAAAACGCTAGTATGGTTACCGGTGTGACGTCAAAAACGACATATTCATAAACAAAACAAAAAAGGGATAACCCAAAAATTTTATGTCGACAAAATACATTATTTTGTAGGTGTAGTTAGTGTGATAAAAATGCATTTTAATAGATACTGGTACTACAAACATAATGGCTTTGTTTAACTGGTTTTTCTAGAGGTTAAATTTTAACTTGAAATTAGAAAATTCAACATTTCTCATAACACAATGTCGCCTGACATGTTAAGTCGTTTTTTGTCGTTTTCATGGAATGGTGGCAGTAGAATCTCGGGAGGGATCGCAGCTTATAATTTATTTTAGAGCTTTACATACCACGGCATACGATATGGCCGGCTGACAAGAAAGGGCGATGCTATCTCCCTTAGGGATCCCTCCATGCTGCGATGGAAAGGTTCGGGTCTGAGTTTCAGCCCTAAATAAAGGACACGACATGGAAAATACGTACAAAAAATATGACACTAATACTTGATCGATTGACGATATTATTTTTGTCAGAAATGTCAGGGTAATGTTTTGAATTAATATAAATTGATTTTTGGGATGGGAAGCATTAACTATAATGTATCGTAGAAGCTTGTAATGCTCTCCTGTGTCATTTGGTGGGTTTAAATATTTATAAATTATAGAATTTATGTAACTTTTAATCTTGGTAATTTTTTTATACAACAAGGTATACTTACCTATTTATTACAGACATACATAGTTTTAGAGAAATTACCGTTCGTAAATTTAAAAAAAAGGTATATTTGACATGAAATTCTCGAATCAAAAAAAGGTGGTTAAAGAAGAAAATATGCTAAAAGCGCACTCAAAAATGCCACAATCGATGAAATTTCATCGACATTTAAAAACAGTATTAGAAACATGGCATAACTGTCATGGAATTATTCTGATGAACGTGCGGATGTTGAGAAAAGTATGAAAGGCCTGTGAGCGTGTTCGAAAATTTCTTCCATTTTTAACGAGCGAATGTTAGGACTAATAATTTTTTTTGGGATCATTATTTATTTGTATCGGTCGCTAACGAAACATTAAATCATTACAATAATGAATGCAATTATAGCTTCAGTTCAAGACAGGTAAACACGTTAACTGTGTCACTTTTCTTCTACATATTGTCGTTGTTAGATATCATTGATGAATGGATGAATAGTTGACATGTTTGCAGCTAAATGTATGTCAACATACGAGTACTGTGTCCGGTATTCCATAAATCAATAATGATACCAACTATCCTTTTTTTCTCTATCATACCCAAAAAAAACAGTTATTTTCTGGGCTGCTAGGTTACTAAATTTTATGTTAACGCTTTAATAATAATTGGAAAATTTGTAGGTGCCTTTTTCGTAAAAAATCACCAAGGATTCAGTCACCATAAACTCCAATATTATCACGTGTTAAACAACACCTTACATCACCAAAATATTATTTTGGTTATTTATGTTTTTATTATAAAGCATTGTTATTACAAGAATTTTAAAAATAAATAAAAAAGTCTCATAAAACTGCCACAGTGCAGCTGCATTTTTATTTAATTTAATAAACATAACACATAATCATTTCGTTGATAATTCATAATTTTTTTTTTGTAATTTCATATTCCTAATTTTATATCAGCCAAGTTGTGTTTATAAACGTTTAAATAATATAAACAACCCAAGTAAATACTACAAATTTTAATGTTTTAAACTATGTAGCATCTCTGATCTGGAGCACCAATATACCTGAAAAAACCCTCTACTCTGACCCTTGATTCTCCTATCTTAACAAACGGTTTGCAATCTTTAGAACACAGGCCTTAGGTAGGAATGCTGTCCTTGTTCTACCAGTATTTCAATGGAAGATGCTTCGCTAATTTAATTTTAACTAGCGTAATTGTTTCCCAACATATGTACTTGGTTGACAGTTGTTACAAGAGAAAGGATCGTTTCTACGACTCGTTCTTGAGTTCAACGGCTCGGCTGTGAAACGACTTGCCGGCCCCTGTGTTTCCTCCCTCCTACAACATAGATCTGTTCAAGACCGATGTTTACTCATTCCTCTCCTCAAAGAGACCCTCCACACATCATCTTCAAAGATGACAACGGCCCCGAGGGAAATTGTTTTCCGTTTGGAAATAATGTAAAAAAGACCACTATGTGAAGGTATTATATTTACATAGATTTAAATAAGGTATTATAATCTTTCATTGGTCGGATTATGTATTAAGAAATGAACAAATAGCATAAGACGTGATTGGTAATCAACGTATTATTAATTTTACATAATCAGATTAAAATACAAGTAAAAACACAAAGACAAACCCGTACGGAACACAACTAATTTCTTATGGCTTCAACATTTAGGTTCAACAGTATTATGTTTTAATAGCGATATGAAAGTTAATGACCTTAGCACGTTTACGAAGAATTTAAAAATGTATAATTAGGTACCTATATCAAAATATAAAACACAGTGACTAAGCAAAGTCGATAATTTAGGAACGCGGCCATATTTGTGATGGAGTGAAAAATTCCTCCAGTGAGATCTCCATACCTGAATATTCCCTTAGCCTTAGGGCACTGTAACCGTTAGCGCTCGAGCGCAATAGATATCTGTATTGCTTTTTCAATAACAATGTTGAGCGATATATTATTTAGATCACAGTGCAATTATCGCGATAAGCTTTTCTATGAATTACGAGAGGCCATAAAATATTGAAAAACACTCCCAAAGAATTGTGCTCGGATCCCGATTCGACATGTTTAGATTTAAGATTGTAGGGTAGAAGGAAGTTTTCTATGAATAATAGTTCGTTTTTCAAACCGGTTTAATTTTTTAAACATGAACCACAAATGAGGGAGATAATTTGTTACTAATTTGGCTTTCAAAAAAAAAATATATACCTATACATAATTTTTGATATGTGGCTTGTGCAAAGATCAACAGAATTCTGTCGGAATATCTAAAGGGATATGTACAGTTCTTTTCTCAGAGAACGCTGTTGAATATTCTGAAAATAGCAGAAGATAGGACCATTTAGAATCAATGGGTTAGTGAACTAAAGCCGGAAGCAAACACTCAATAGCATTGTCAAGATTATAAGCATTTACAAAACTATTATACTGTGTACATTAAGGTGGGTCATTTAACAAAAAATGTCATTTTTAAATTCTAATAGCGATAAAAGGGTGCCAAATGGGTTCAAAACTACGCGTTTAAATTTTTTCAATCTTCTGATACGATCTTCTTCCTCCGGATTCACTTCAAAGTTTTGAAAATTTTAAACTTAAAAAAAATATATATTTATATATATTTTTTTTTTACCGAACTATATTTTTTGTAATCTTCAAATGCAAATATAGTATATTTTGACGAAATCATTTACTAAAAGTCCCAAAATTGAGTCTCGCAAAATAATGCCGAAATTTGACAGTAAGAAGGATTTAGCTGGTATTTGAATACACTGCCTTAAGATAATTTGAATTATATTCAAATATATTTTTTTATAAATAAATCAAAATATTCCCTCTTTTGCGTGTTTTATTAAAAATAGGTCATTTTTTATAGTTTATCTAATATTTTAAAAATATTGAACAAGGGTGGGTTTTTCTCTATTACGTGTAATTTCAAAGTCATTCCGGAGGAAGAAGATGATATCCAAATATTATTACAAAAATACGTGATTTTATATCTCCATTTAACACCCTTTTATCACTATTAGAAAAATCAAAACAAGAATTTATTTTCCCCATGCAGTCGTGACCCACCCTAATGTACATGCTCTAATATTGGTGAACTTTCGTACATTTTGAAATCCAACACAAATTATTGTAAATTTTGAAAGTTTTATAAGTTACGTGCGAGCGACTTGTGTGTATTTTCTTTAATAATACTCGACCAAAAAGTAATATTCCACAATTTAAAACCGTGTTCATTTCCTCATCAAAATTTGGTTTGCTTTTTTTAAAACCTATTTGTTCTCCATTTCATGTCATTGAAAAACCTAATAAGTTTCAAAGTAGGTTCACCGTAGATTATTCATGTATTTTTTACAACAGCAACTCTGGCGGCTCTCTCGATAGTTTGTTCCGCGACGTGTTTGTAGCGATGCCTTTATTTAACCTTAACGAGAAATAAATTGGCGAAAATTTATTTTTACCGTTCGAAACATCCATCGTGTTGTTTATATTATTATTAGACAAGGAATTCCCATTCATTCTTAAACTCTTGCAGTACATTATAGATTTTTACACTTGGATTTTTTGATTTTTTTTTCACTGCGAACGTGTTAATTAACTAAAACATTATTACTTTACGTAGCTTGGTACCTACGATATACCTCTTTTGCATAACAAATGTCCAATTTGCATAAACCAGGGGTTTTCCTGCACCAATCTATATGAACACTCATTTGTCAATGTGAACATCACAATATTAATACGTATTTTGGGCTATGTTTAAATCGCTAACATAGATCATTCTTCGATACAAAAATTGGAAATTATCCATTTCTTAGGATAAATTGATTCATTTCATAATGGCGTTAGTAGGGCAAATTTAATTAGTTCCTGGTGATATAAAATATTATAAATGAGATGTAACCTGTCTCAATTAAATTTCATTTCAATAGAAATATGGATAATAAATCGTTTATTGATATTTATGCACCTAGTACTATTAATATTAACGCAAATGCACGCCAACTCCGTAAAATCGCCGCGGTGAAAATAAATAAATTATTACTATCAAGTCTTTCAGATAATTTACATATTTCAACTGAAACTGGATATTTGGTAAACAAGTGGACACTTCGCACAACTTCCTATGAAGTGAGCACATTTGCACAAAACGGCTCATTGACGAGAAAAACTATGGACGGGATGTCAGTGACCCTCGGTCGGGGATAAGTAATGGCATGTTCACTGCGCTGTTCTTCGCAGTTTTCAAGTAATATTTTATCGGTCTTACTAATAAACGTGGTGTAAATTTTATACAATTTAAAAACAACCGCGATATGAATTAACTAAAATTGACTAAAATGATAATTAACAGCCATACAAATTTAAACACATTGTTTATACAACAGAAACATTGAATATTTGTTGTATGAACTGGAAATTTCTTATAGAATTTCGGAATATTTGCAAGGTATTTTGAATGTGCTGTATATGGAGAAAAACCAAAATAATGGCATTTTGGATTCATTATTGCGCAAAATGAACGTTGATATCATGGATGTATATACCTACACACGCATAAGCCTTATTTTAAGTAATCGCTATTGATTTAAGTGACGCCCTTTTCACAAAAACGGCGCTCTACAAATTATTTAAAAATATTAACTGTACACAGGAGACCAAAAAGAAAATAATTCTCAGGGTCTATGTCATTTTTGGATATGCTATGTGGAGGGTCTTTTTGAGGAGAGGAAGAAGTGAACTAAATTAAAACAGTGAATTCTCAGTTGGCATGGAACCCTTGAAACATAGAGGCCAAACAGTTATTAAAAAACAAGTTATTAATAAAAATTCACTTAATTCTTGTCAAATTCAAGCAGTAACAATTAAAAAAATACATGTCAAGCATAACTTAACTTTTTCAAGAAGGAACCTCTTCTTCTTTTCAAAATGCAACGTTGCCATCTCTTTTGCAGCCAGTTAAAAACTTTTTTTATTAGTACAAATTCTATTCAAAAATTGTTTAGTCTTTATTCAATGTGTTACTAAAACACCGTTTAACGGTTGGGCAAATATATTTTTATTAGTAAAGCTGAATGTGATACACTATTATTATATAGATTAAGATTTCTTTCTAACCATGTCACTATTTTCAATAAATAAGTACGTACATTGAAAATCCCAGATTGAAATAACTAACTTATTCACCATTTTATCATCATCACGAATGTCTCTTCAGACGTAAGAATAAAGGGTGAAACGCCACACAATTCTGTCTTGGAACAAAATCTTTTCTTCTCGCATTCGCGCATTCTTATTCTGATTTTTGACATGACCCGACTCGAACATTTGAATAAATTGTTAGCGTTATGCTTTTTTGGGTGTTCCCGATTGCTTTATCCACCCACTAGCGTGCCTTACATTATCCTAACACTAGTGCTTTCAATCCCAGGATCTCGAGAATCCAGAACCTTTGTCGGCACCGTGATCCCGGTCAGTGATGCTGCACTTGTCTGAATCCCTGGATTACGTGATTTTTGTTGGTTTCACGACCTTGTTTTGTATATTATTTTAAATGAATTAATTGTGAAAAAACACAAAGTTAATCACATTAAATTTATTAACATTGATTTGAATCCATGACATTCGAATTGATAGTCGAGAGCCTTACCTCACGACCACGGAGGTGTGAAAAATAAAATACCAATGAAGCCTTGGAAGCTCTAAGCTTTTAAAATATTCATGTAGGCTTCAACATAGTTGATAATATGTTATTTTCTATGTAATTTTTCATGCTGTAAAGGTGCAACGCTGGTAGATCCATTATAACCTACACAACGTGTAACAACGCATCTAACAGAATTAGAGGTTATCTTCTATCCAGCATCCCAAATATGATAGCATCACCTTCTGTAGCAAGACCTATGTTGGGTATTTACTTGATTATTTAGCGAGGATTTTCAACATCTTGGGGTCTGGGGTTTTAGTATTTATATTTAGGTCAAGTTTAGATTGAAGGTGTTAAGCAAGTCGATAGAGTGATGTGACGAGGAGATGAGACCATTCATATCTTGGCACATTGCCCCGGTTTCTCACGGAAACACGTCTTATCTCGTTCGTGTTGGAAACTGTAGAAAATATCTCATCAACTAACAACCTCTTAACGAAGTTGTTATCAACGCGGATCACTATTTTCGAGTAATCTTTACCATGAATCTGTTTACATTTTTAATACCAAAAATAAGTTTTGGACAAATTTTAACTTTTCCTATCGTTTCGCTTGAGTAGAATTAAAAGAAAATTATTAAAAAATTTAAAAAAATATATAAGCGCAAAAATTAAAAAAAAAAAATTTTCATCAGAAATGTTCTGTGACCGCATATAAAAGAAACAACATAATATAGAAAAACCACTTTACGCTATAGTCGACCATTTTTAGAGTCGATAGTCAAGTGATTTTTAGGCTCATATATTCGTAGTAACATAAAAGGCAAACTATGAATATATGTACACATTTTTGGTTTGTGCATTTCTCTTCAATATAACATTGAAATATTATTCGTCTGAAGAAGTACCTATTAACCCTAGAACGATTATAACTTGGAATGTATATTCTACATGAAATTTCTCGGTTAACGCAACCATATTCAGACCACTATATGATTTCTATCATGAGCTAAGGAGCTTTGAAAAAAATATTGATTGTGGAAAGCTAATAAGAAAAGATATGTTTTAAAATTGGGCAAAACTGGATAGTAAAACAACTTTGTGAAAATAAGGCAATTTTGTCGCCTTTTTATTGGACACATGTGAAAAATGTGAAATAAAAGTATTGGCTTAGTTTTTTTTTGTTTTTGTATGCTGTTTGTTCAACATCGCATCATCGGAATTTGATTGAAATAGATTGACCGTTAGTCAAAATCTAAAATGGCGCACGTCGTTGGAATGTAATTTATGCTCTTCTTTAGAATCTCATATTGTAATTGAATCGGTCCTTTGTCATCTCTAACAAAACACTCGAAAGCGGACGACATTCCGAAATCTCTCTTAGCTCCGGTAGCCTTAATTTAATGTTTAACTACGGTTCGATATCTCTCGCTAAAAAACCTCCACGGGAAAATGAAAGGGTAACACGCGGCCTGCCACGCGATAAGGCGTGTTTTCGGCTACCATAATGCGTACCATATACCGTACGAACCGATGGATTCAATGTGTTTTATAGAGAAAACTCAGCCAGTGCTGAGCTTCCATTTATACTTATTATAAGTTCGATGATATTGTGAAGAACACCTGCATTTAAATATAAAAAGCGGTTGAGCACCATTATTTTGTTACAACTTTTGCGTTAACCTCTCGAAGAATGCGTTGCCCATATTTTCACCTACAGACGATATTTTCAGTAAATAGCGGGCACTATATCAAAAAGCCGAGCACCTGCAGTTATCATTTCTGCTGTGTTTCGTGTTGTATCGAAGCTTTTCTCCCGGAGTGTTTGATTTCACCTGTTAATTACTCATCGGCAGCGCATGTATGTTTGAGTCATATTCCTATGGTGCGAGCGGGAAGCGGGATGGTGTCGACGGTGGGTGCGAGCGAGACCAAGGGGCGTAGGGCGGTAGCCGAGCGGAATTAGTGGCCGGCGCTGGCCGCTACACGTCATACACGTCCACTCGGCCTCAATATTACCTCAGTACTCTTCTGCTTTCTGCTTTCCTTGTAGTTTTTCATTTTTCTGCATTTTCTCGGCATTTTTGAAATAACACATATTCTTCAAAAGCTCACTCTTATCGGAGGATGGTTATCATCGGGACAATTTTCACCATGTAGACTGGATATCGGAACAATAACGAGGGTTTTCACTGTTACAAGTTACGTAGATTTTGAAGAAATGAGGCATTTTTAAAAATGTAACATAGCCCTAAATGTCCCCAAATTTGGACATTTTAAGAGTCTAAACAAGTGGAAAGTGAAAAGTAAACAGCTAGTTTTTTTTTTCATATCTGGTCACCAGATGCTGCTTAATAATATTTAGAGACAAAAAAGGAAGTGTGTATTTTGATGCGTATCCACTCTTCAACAAATACTTATGTAAATTTTTTTTGCCATATTTTATCGCTATCGATTCTGTTTGTTTGTGCTAACAATTTACTCCATGTTACTCCTACACCTCATCACTATGATAAGCTTCCGAATTCCACTACAAGTCAGGATTTATTTCAGTGCAGAAATTCTGAGACTAACTACCATACGTATTCCTCTTTGTCCTAAGAATACTAATGGAGGGAAACAATTATACCAAGTCAGTGGACGTCTTCAATTATCTTTAAACAAATATAAAATATTGTTAATGAGGCACTTTAGTTATGTACAATAAAAACTGTATATTTCTTACTATTCATATGTAAAAGCCCCGAAATACAGCGTTAATTAATGAATAAATAAACTATTAACTACGGTTCCATGACAGCTCAGAATCATGCAATTTCAACACCCTTTTGAAAAGTCATTAAAAAAGTTATGAAAAGATGGAAAAAAAACCCACAACATAACCTAACTCAACCTATAGCAACCAATTTTTTTTCATCACTTTTAATGACTTCAAATGAGGTGTTGAAGTTGCACGATTCTGAGTTGTCCGGTCACCATTAACAACGTATCATTATGAATTGTAAAAATCCAAAAAGGCGTATATTATAAATACACATATAACAGAATAATTTGTTTATGAAATCACGAAAATCACAAAGATATCGTAGCTTTCTTATGTTCAGTAAAATATGACAGTTTTTCGACATTTAATTAACGACAATGATATCGTAACTGATAGTATTTGGAAAAACAAACATGTTAACATGTACAAACAAAATTGCTTTCATTTTATTTGCCAATTATTGTGTTTTATAGAACTATAAAGCATAAAGTTGATTACAAATTACCTATTAATTTAAGTACCGCTCCACGTAATGGTTTATGGAAAATAATAACACGTTAATTGTACGAGCAGATTGTTTAAGAAAGTAAATGTTGGGTACATTAATCTATAGTCGCTTGAAAACCGAGAAACACTATAAACCGACCTTCGGTACTAAAAGCCGCTTATGTAAAGAACACACTCATACGTCCCACAATAAAAAGGTTAACTAAATAAATCATTTAAGATGAGAGAGATTTTTTACTCTTAATGCAATACTGATTGACAGTCTATTACGTTTATTACGTTTAATGATGTTGCGATATTATACTTGTAAAAAAATTATATTCAATTCGTGACTTAAGTCAAATGTTGATTTAGTAAGACAATACTTATTCATTCAAGGATTCGTCGAACAGGCACCGGCTTGATGCTATGGTGAGAAGTGAGATTCAGTACTTTGTTCTATTATAATAATTATACGTTTATTTTCACAGGTCTCGATGGGGTGAGCAATTAAATATGGAGGTGCTTGTATATCCCGCCTGTAGTCTCTATTTAACTATCAACGTATTCAAATATCATCTGTCGGTCGGTACTTACGTAGATACTTAGCTATTCTATCATTCGCAGAGTTTGTCTACGGTTTGGATATTTAATTATTCGCAAATGAAACACTTAGCAATTTAATTTTTTTACAGAAGGTACGATTCTGTATGATCTATCCTATCCATATCCCCAGCTATGAAAATTGAAGTTTGCTTTGAAAACAACAGCTAGGTACAATATTTTAATTAAAACATTGAAAGGATTCAATGGTATAAATATTGTACACGTGCTGGTAAAACTAAGTATAGTATGAAGTGCTGCTGAAAAATATACGTAGGTAGCTCACGTGAATGCATTTTTGTCACTGAAGATAAAAATCGAGAGGAAACTAAATTTTTCTCTACTTTTGATGAAATTAAACATTTTCAAAATTCGATAATTTTCTTTTAATAGTTTTATATGACAGTTTTTTTTGAGAATATCTGCGTATTATGTAATCTGTGATTTTGTTATCTTTGATCTAGTGCAACTGCAGGTAGGCATTGATTAAAAAGAGGGAATTGGACACCTTACAGTACTTTAGATTAGACGGCTGTTTCTTTCCCGTCTTACAATAATTAATAATTCAATTTGTACTTATCAAATCGTGAATTTTGATTGAATACCGCCGTCTAAGAGAGATCTCACGGCTGCAGAATAGCCAGCTTCCTTGAACTGCAGCTCTGGACCCTCTGGAATTTATATATTTCTACGATAGCGCAGCAATAAACTCAGGCTGCAATATAAACGATGCCTTAACGATAGCAATGGCAAATAATTGGAGTATAATGTGTGTTGGTAAATTGTTTTCCAACCTTATGACGCTATAAAAGTCGATGAAAAATATGGTTCCTCGGAAAATCAACAAAGTTGCATCTCAACACCCCTTTGAAAAGTCATTAAAAATTGCCCGTAACAACCTAACGTAAACTATTTAAGTGGAACGTTCTCGCGGGGTCCTTTTCGGCCCGTTTCATATAAACGAATTTGAAATCAAAATGCCCAACTAAGCTGAAAAATTATTTTTGTAAAAGGTATATCAAATAACTAGTACTGATGTGTGCTACTATTAATTTTTGCTTTAAATGAAAATATATAGGCCATCAAAGATTTGCGTGTTTCGCGATTTTAGAGGCTGTGAGTAAATCCGTGAGTAAATGGAAAACATTTAAAAAATAATTGTTCTAAAAGATTGAGTTTGTGTCCTTTATTACGTACTTTATTCACGTACGTATCTTGGTCATGTTATTTATTTTCGTCCGTTATTAGCTTTTAGTAGTAGCACTGTGTCGTCTGCGTAAGAGACAATTAGATAATTAATTTATTTACAAAATCATAAACCTCATATTTGGTTTAACTCAATTTAAAAAAGATATTTCAGATGCATACATAATTTGACAATGCATTTTTAGTACATGAAAGTCCAAAAGACTATAAAGAATATTTTTCATAATGAAAAAAAAAGCTTCTGATTTTTAAGTTACCAGGATATGCAATATTTTAGAAAAATTGCTTCGGCTTTCACAATAACACGTTTTTTTAAAAAATACTGAATGCTTTGAAAATTCTCCCGGGACCGAAAAATTAAATTTAAAAAAAAACATAAAGCAAGAAATTTGATCTAATATAGAAATGATGGGACCGTATCATATCACAGCCTACAGTCCACGTCCCAGCACGGGTAGCTGGGATAATTGGCAAATTAAACAATTTATCAGATGACCCGTTTAATGGCAGGGTTTCCGTACAAGTGATGGTCAGTCGTGTTAAATAACAGCGCTGGCCAGTCGTACATCATGACCTAACGAAACTGACCGCGAATATGCCTCGCGCTTACCTAATAATTTCCATTACATGCTCCGTATTCACGGACGCAAAATTCGAGAACGGGCCGAACCCCCATCAAAAGAGACCGTTCAGATCTCACGGGAGATCCTGAGCTAATCACTTGTTTTTACTAGGTGCTTTCAATTTACCGGTGCGATAAACGCCCACCCACTTACTAGGCGCTTACGACACGTGCGAGTTTAAGACAATGGCCAATAATAGTAAAGGCGACTGTCCATGGGAACTGAAACCTTCGAACTGAAAACGATTTTCCACAAATAAATTATTTTTATCAAGGAAATCAGCTTGTATTACAAATTAAGGCCTTTAAAAAGGATTTTTTTGTTGTTAAATCCACTAAGACTCGAAGAGAGACGACCTCCATGGTCAGTTGGCTAAAATCTTCGACAATGAATCCAAAGGTCACAGGTTCGAATCCGAGCGCATCAGTACAAACCTTGCTTGAAATTACTTTGGTTGTGTTTGGTAACCACATCTGAATATCCAGGTACTTTCCTACCTCCCTCGTTCTCATATTCTTCCCTTCCCCACTCCGGTCAGCCTCACAATATACCCCAATAGGGGGTACCATAGTTCCACTGGCTCCGAACAGATAAAACTCGTGTTCGGTATTCACACATAAGAATTTTTAATTTTTTTATTTTATTTTGTGCTACAAATGAAGACTTTATAAAAAGAAGTATTTTTAATATTCAATCCACTATGACATGAGGAGAGATGCTGTCTGCCTCAACACAATGCAGTCTCAAGTGTTATTCATAACGTATTTATGCAAAATCAGCATCAGCATTACAGATGAAATTTTGAACGCTTCTTAAAGAGATTTTATTTATAAATCTGAAGATAAAGCTATCATGCCGACGATGAATACATCATGAAGGTTCGTATTATTTTCCAGGAACCTACCAACAGAGGTACCTCTTATGTTCTTTACGTATGACGTCTCTTGTGTTTGCTTTACTGATTTACTAAGTGGCGTTTTTAATGCGATCAAAAGTGAAAAAATCAATGAAGGAATTTTTGTACAAACGTACCTTTTCGCATGTTAGCAAAAAATGTATGAATGCATTCGTAATTACAAATTGTTAAAACTTAGCATGCGTACAAAAGATTTTGGCTTTCTTGGTTATTTGTGAAAATAGGTCACCTCAAGTGGTTCACTACGTTTGGTGACTTAGCAGGGGTGCCCGGGTTCATGGGGATTGTTTAGGTCTTGGTGGCGAATGCGTTTGCGCACCAACTTTTTTTTTATATGAAATACCGCACAAGAGTCCCAACTGCTCCCGTATGGAGCCAGTGAGACTATGGCATCCCCAATTGGAGTATGTTGTGAGGCTGAAGGTAGTGGGGAGGGGAAGGAGACAGGGAAGAGGAAGGTGGGGAAGTAAGGATTGAAACGTTGCTTGAATTTTGACGTAGGCCCTGAGGAAAATAATTTTTCTCCTGTGTGAAGTTAATGTAAAAAAATGGCTTTAGCCGTGTTTGGTGACCACATCTGAATAGCCAGGTACTGCTATTCAGATCTTGCACTTACATACCGTAATCAAATATTAATTGTCATGTAAAAGTTAATAAATAATAAATTAAATTAAATTAATAAATCTTGCACAAGACGTGCTTTTTAAAGCAGTCATTTTTATTTTTTTTATTTTTTGAGTAATAAATGTGGGATATTTCGTATGATTAATTCTTATGAGGTTCCGAGCAAGTTCAGAATCTGTGATTTAATAGCTTTAAAATGCTTTAACTGTCACTCGGCGGCTTCCGACACATTGAACCAACGGTACCAAGTCCTGACACGCCTAGTTGTACCAGCCCGCCTTGAGTTCTGTCTTTGTTTTTAGGCTCCTAAATGAAATACAAAACTAATACGCTCAATCGAACAATACTGCCATTGTTATTATCAACTGTGCCATTTTTTATAAGCGATTTACTCCCATAAACGGTGTATTTGTTGATACAAAGAATGGGCTCATTGCTTTAACAACGTGAATGAGTGTTGCATTTATTAGTAAGTAATTTGGAGATTGTTTTATAAGAACTTAATGAGGTTGTGTATACAGTAAGATCATATTAAAACTGTTCTTGTTTTGACTTATAATTAATAGTTTCTGATTAAATCTGTTCAGTTCAGACCGCGCGGTAACGAGTGATTAAACATTTTGTGAGTATTAGGGCAAATTCACAATACTGGTAATATCAGATAATAGAATAAATTCAGTTGTGAAACTCCACAGTTGTACACAGTTGTACACAGCAACTAAGATGAATACCACACACCACCGATAGCCCCTCCCCAAGTATTGTGTATGTAAAGTAATAGTTTCAGGGAAAATTGTACCAGATTGCCTTAATAGCTTATCACTTTTAACGCTCAGAAATAAATAAAAAAAAGTGGAAGAGAGTTTAAAATTTTTCAATTTAATGGAATTCTACCACTAATTGTTAATATCAAAAATAGAAATTAATATTAAACGTTTATTTGAGGTTTTGCGGTTTAATATAATTCAAAATGCAGTTGACTGTGAAATACAAATAATTTGGTTTTGAGAACTCATTATTATTATTACATAAGGTTCAATCGAATACCATTTCCTTCAATTTGATAGACGTTTGTGTTCGACCCATTATTACAAACCACTAACAAAATGTCAACAGATTCATAAAGTTAGCTCGAAACGAATGTCTTATAAGTGAAGTAGTAGAACTTTTGGTAGAGACTATATTTAATAATTATTATTTTAAATCTGTGAGTATTGCACGCACCATAGTCCTTCAATGTGAAACCCGGGCTATCCTTGCCTTCTACGATAACAATACGGTTCCCTGTCGGAGCGGCGGTAGGCCTCTTTGACGAATGGGGCAGAGAAATCTCTGTATTAGGTACAAAAAACCATTTCGATCGACTAGAAACCTCTACATCGAGCCTCGCGCCTTCAAACCGTGATAAATTGTGTAGTTCTTGTAGGTTTTATAACGATTTACTATTGTTGGGCGGGTGAGAATCGGCCGCGGTCCGGAGAGGGAGATAACAAAAAGCCAAGAATGTCTGTCGCAGTCGCCGCTCCTAAGAGACGTGTACGGGAACATCACCGCCTCATCAAGGAATCATTACTTGAATATTTTTTAAAGCTCGAGCTTTGATTAGCGCAACACACGGCCCTCCGATCGGTACTTAAATTGCGACGGTGCTTAATCTAAAAGCCTCGACCGCACAATACAATGGTTAACCTAAACGTTTGCCGTAATGAAAATGTTGCATTAAAAATGCGGCCCGAAAAACGCAATAAAAAACAGAGTTTTACGGTGTTAGATTCCATGGACACGATTTACGTATCGTTAATTTATAATGTTTTGATAAATCGTAGTTATTTACATTATTTCCTCTCCACTTTTACGAGTATAAAACCGAAGCTCTTATCAAAAATCTGCCATTTTTCCTTTTTTAATTGTGAATACCACGCATCCAAGGCCAGTGTAATTGTGAATGCCACGCAACCACGTATCATCCAGAATTGGGGTATGTTGTGAGGCTGAAGGAATTGGGGAAGGAAGACGATGGA
This sequence comes from Glyphotaelius pellucidus, assembly GCA_936435175.1. NCBI lineage: Eukaryota > Metazoa > Arthropoda > Insecta > Trichoptera > Limnephilidae > Glyphotaelius > Glyphotaelius pellucidus. The sequence goes on along the minus strand of OW386538.1, from coordinate 24,650,641 downwards.
GGAAGAAGAATGAGAGGAAGGTGAAGTACCTGGCTCTTCAGATCTGGTCAAAAAAGCCATTTCAAGCAACATTGGTGGTCTTTCACCAGGGAAATGAAGAGAGTATCTTCCACTCTAGAACGTGTCACAAATACACCGTATTTTTTAAACTAATTTGACAAATTAATCAAAATAAATAAAATTTACTCGCGCTCGCCGGGATTTGAACCTGCGATATTCTAATTCGTAGTAGATTCCTTACCTCTCGGCCACAGAGGCCGTCATAACAAAACTGAACTTAATCTAACAAAATAAACATATAAAATAGAGAATAATTAATGTTATTGTTACTGGGGGAGGTGGCACTAGAGCCAATCATAAAGGCACAGAAAACTATTATAAAAATAATCCTTAGACTACCTCTGATTACAGACTCCAACTTAACCTTTAATATTAAGAATGTGTTTGACGTTCGGCAGATGCAAAAACAATCCTCACTCATCTAACACAAATATACATAAATACTACGAAAAAAGATTCAATACACGTTGTACTCGAAACAATAACAAATTCCATAACACATACTACTTTTGGTCAACGAAACTTCAGATACCTTGCAACAAGACTTTACAACATTCTTCCTGATAGAATCAAAAAATGTGATTCACAAAAATTTCAAAGATAAAATTTGGATCAAAAATAATGATAGGGCCTTTACCGGTGCAGTCACCCAAATTCTAAATTAATGCAAGCAATCCATTGTGTGATTTTATTTTAATATTAGTGTAGGCACGTTCACAAGTATTACAAAAATGGACTTAAAAATTACTGCCTCAAAACACAGGCTAGCCTAGTGAGGCGGATTACGAGAAACCTAAATTTATAACTATTTTCTATTCTTCAGGAACCTTTGTACTTTCGTAATTTATAAACCACTGTAAACACTAACACTGCATATGTACTTTTTTGGCTATAAATCTTGCAAATTTCGTTCAATAAAGATATATATATATATATATAATATGATTGTTATCTTACGATCTTTTGTGATTTTCACAAAGTAAACATAATAACAAGGTGCGGTTTAATTTTAATACCATTTAGGTAAAAAAGATCGTTCATGAAAACAGGTAAATTAAAAAAATAATTGTTTTGTTGGTTTGTTGGTTCGGTTGGCAGAACCCTGCCTTTATCATCTCCCGTATAGAATTCCTTTGCCTCCGGAGATGTATTTTGTCGAGGCATTTCTAGATTAGAACAAAATTTCACTCACCTGCAGACCACTAAGTAACAACGTCCATTCTCGCCTACGGTCTTAAAATACAAAGTTTGTGGGGACTTCAATCATTTTCTATATCGCCTCCATTGTGCTTGCCACTTCCAAGGCAACTTTATTATCTACCTCCGAAGACTATTTATGTGCTGCCGCGGTTGCCATGCTATTGAAAGAGAAGAGCTTTTCTGGTCTAGTCGTAGAATTTGTCTCGTTCTAGTCAAGGTTTTTTTTCTCGTTTTGCGATTGCCTTATTACTTATTTAAAGTGACGGTGGTTTTCAGAGACATTTTATATTCAAACACTGCACTATTTCACAAGTCATTGTGAAATAGTGCAGTGTTTGAATATAAAATGTTTACGGTATATAACTCGTATTACATGAAAAGTCATACTTTCTGTGCGGATACAGAATCATGTAATTGGAAAACGTACTTTTGCCTTCTTTTGGAAAATTTTAATTTTATTTTTTAATGTTAGCTCCACATAGAAGGCCCTGGGGAAAATAATTCCACTATGCTACGTCACATTTCGGATGCTGTGTGGAGGGTCTTTTTAGAAAAGGAACGAGAGGAAGTTTTGGGAAGGAAATAGGAAAGAGGGGTTGCAGAAATCTGGGAATCAGTGTGTCCAGGAGTGACAGACTTATGAATCTATCCCGCAATGCATTGCGATGTTCCGAGAAACTCCTGCTGGAGTGGTCAAAAGGTATCTCTCAACCCAAAAAGATCTCTCCCGATCCGGTCTGCATCCGCGGCCAAGATTCGGACAAACCTCACCCCATGAACCCGGGCCCCCCAACGAAGTCACCAAATGTAGCGAACCACTGTGACCTACGGCAGTAGTGTTGATTATCTAATAAATTGTTACGGGGCGGCGGTACCCATACCCTCCTCGAAAATAAATAATGTGACAGATAAAATTTGATAGACCAGATGTTATATAAGTCTTGCAATACATGCATACAGTTTAAATATAATGCATTGCTCTATTGTTAGACATTTCTATGGTTACGTGCCTGAAAACTTCGGCGGTAGTCGTCACCATCACTTGTTTAAGATACCACACCGCAGAACAGATTCTCTAGCACATCGTAATATGACAAAAGGAATGGTGCCATTGAATGAAATCTCTAAAGCACTGGATTTATTTATTTACTCTCAACAACATTAAAGCTTTATATCTATGAGATATTATTTAAGACATGTTTCGGACAGCATTTAGGTGCCCATCATGATGCCTTGATGCACATATGCCCTGACTATGGACACTGAAATACTGACCGAAAGCAGCTAAAGAAGGTAGAAACGCAACACGGCACAATACCTCTAAAAGCAAACAGGATAATTTATGTGTACCTATTATCCCAAATGCAAAATATTAATAGAATATTAATTATCCCTAAACTTATTCTGTGAAATTAGGCTTAACCATGATACAATAATAAATAATAAAACAAACACTTGAAGAGACTAATCACTGAATCTGATATGTTAACTAAGAACTTTTAATCATTCATAATATTTGCTCAATTTTTATATTTTAACTTTGTGTACGTAAGGTTTTACAGGTCAACACACAACTTTTTCTTTTACCTGCCATCCTACATTCCACAAGCCGGGCCCTTTCACAGAATAAAAGAGGGATAGATCAATGAATGCTCCGCCTAAAGGAACTTAATCTTTTAGCAAAGTGCCAATCTGCTGCTCCCAGATTCTTTTTTACCTGCTTGTCACATTGGCCGCGAGATGGCGCCGTGTGAGCGTTGAACGCTGAACAGGTTGTAACAGGTACCGGGTCCTTACTGTAAATACGATCCTATGACCCAAACTTGCATTATCCTTATTTGACCATATTCCTCCACCAAACGGATCGTATTTGTCCATTAGTTTTATGAATGCATTTATTTGCAAACGATTCGCTTTTTATCGCTGATTAGCATAATTTATCGACATTCCAGGTTGTTTTTAATGGATTGTGAGTGTTGGTTATCTGATTGGCGTAAATTCAAAAGAAACTTTATTTTTATGAATACATTCAGTCAATTGTTGATTGTCACAGACAATTAACTGTGATAACTAGGAATATTTACGGATGACAGTTTTATTTTTACTTTTTATATATGTTGTCACTTTTTTTAATACTTATTTTATCGAACACTTCTTTCCTGCGCATTTGGTCCTGCGTGTCAATGTAAGCTCTGTTGTACCAACTATTTCTTTTACTTGTGTGCTTTATGAGAAAATGAGTATCGCATACCTGGTGTAAAATTTTTGTACAGCATCCTTAAAAAAATAAAATGTTGATCGTGTTAGACAATCATGGCTTTAGGTTTGTCCTATAAGTTCAGTATTTCATTACGTATAATAATTTGAACCAGCAGTTATCTTCGAACATTACAAGGTTAGCAAGAATAAAAAAAGTTGGTGGCGTTTTGTAGTATTTAACCTTGAAAACTGAGTAATTATCCCTTTCTTGAGATTGACCTGAAAGACTAATCCCTAAAATTTGTGATAAGATATCGTTCTCCCGCGAGAAGTGTTGTCAGATTTGTGTGATTTTCTACGGCTGTTAAATGAATAAATAATCATGCGTACTTGCAGGAATTCGTGTTTAAAATGACCCAAACTAAAATACGTGATAGCTCACAGCTGAAATTTTGACGTCGGTCGATAGAAAAAGCAAATATCAGCCGCAGAAAATCACAAATTTTAGGGAATAGCCTTTCTGATAATGAACTTTTCAAAGTGAACAAAAAGTTAGTTTAAAAAAAAGAAGGAGACTCAAATAATCCCACAAAGCTATCAGCGTTACAACATCACTCAATACTAATCTATTTTCTATTTATATAAAGGAGAGTTTTGGCGTGGATTTGATTGTTATAAAATTCTATAGTTTTATTTCAAAACTGACGAAAATTTTATCACTTAACCTTCAAAACAAGAAAAAGGTCACTGTTTAAATGAACTTTCGAAAAATTCTGGGTGAAGCATGCAACGCCGGGGATTTCAGCTAGGAAGATAATAAAATGAGATTTTTTAAACCTATATACCTGTGAATTGACGGATCACACCCTGCCTTCGTGTTATAGTTGCGTATATCGTTATACAGTAGCTGCATGATTAACTACCACGAAACGTTTTTGAAATACATTTATTTAAATCAATCTTATTTCCTGACATGAGAAATATCTCGTTTTCAGACTGGATATCATTCTCCTGCATATAGTACTACCGGTACCTTGTTTATTTCTGCTCGGCTTAGTGCTCTCGGAGAGTCGAAGATTAATTCGAATAAAAAAAACAGGCTCAGACTCCTCTAAGGTTCAAGGAAATTTAGATCATGGGAAAAAGTAACAGGTATAAATACTATGAATTATTAACTAATGCGTAATGACGGAAAAAAAAAAAAAAGTGTGGAGTTCACACGCGGTAGAAGTGAAACTTTAAAAAAACTAAAGTAGATAAGAGTGGGGAAGCTACAGAGCACCGCACAAAGAGGAGACCGATTATTCTATCTCATTCTCTCGCAGGCTAAATCCTAGAAATATATGTTTGTCTCTTTTTAATATCGCTTTTCCGTTTCATCGAGTTTCAAATCGCAACGGTGCTAAAGAAGTTTTCACTTCAAAATGTAATTTTGTAACGGAAAATAGTTTTGACACTTAGTAAGTATATAATATATTGTGGCGATCATTTCAATCTGTAGTGACAAACTTGCCTTTCGTCATATCATAATATATATATGTATTTTAAGTTTAGCCCTTTAAATAAAATGTTTCTGATGATTCCTGTGGTATATCCCTTCACATTTCATTCCCTTCTTTACCCTTAATCCGATTTTTTTGCAATTTTCTTAAAACTCTAAATGCATGACAGTTTATTTTAATTACTTTCTGCCATGACGATAGCAAGGACGTTTGTGCCGAAAATGATTGGTATAACGCGTTTAAGTTACTATATTTCAAAAACATCTTTAATGTGTAGGTTCAAATATCGTCTACAGCAATTGTGCAAAACAGTTAATAATAAAACGGTAATAATAATAGTACCTACGATTATAACATAAATAAGAAATATACCTACCTATGCCTATACGTGAAACCTGAAGTCTCATCGTATTTTTGTGTTCCTTTGAAAAGACATCAACGCAAGTAAATATTTTGACTGGAAAACAGAGCGATTTTTATTTACTATTTTTTTTTTAATAACTTTTTTTTATATAACGCACTTAAATTAGTCATAGCGATAACGTCATAATTAAACAATTAATAAAACCCTAACCTCTTAGTGGGGGAAACAGATTCCGACACCTTCATAAATTGACATTTAAAATCATATAAATTTATGTCTCTAACAGTGGATTTATAAGTCTCTAACAGTGGATTAACCACAGTTTGAAAATGGTCTTGTAAACCGAAACAGTTGTAACAAAAATACAAAAATAACAAGAATACTTGCAGAACTTGATCATAAAATTGAATTTTAATTAAATTAAAAATATATAAAAGGAGTTCTACGAATTAAACAATAAATAATTTACTGTTTTACACAAATTTTATTTAATAAAATTATTAACGTAGTATGTATCAGTAAATAAAAATTTACTTGCATTGATGCATTTTCACAGGAACTCAAATTTACGACGAGACTTTCAGGTTTCAGATGTAGGTACATATTATTATTGTTTAAAGGGATTTTTAATACTCAATATATGCAAGTAACGAGACTGAAAGTTGACAAGGCCAGTCTACCGTGAAAGGTTACTCCGCTATTGTTTGAGCTTTGGGGTACCTAAGAGCGGGAAGTTAAAAATAAGAAATAGGGTGTTTATAAAACTTACTGTTTTAACGTTTCATCTTTTTTTCATCATAACCGTTCAGAAACGAATCTATATGTAAAGTAAGAGACAATACAAACGAGTTTTGGTTTCGTTGTTCTCTCATAAAGGCATTTTATTTTTAGTTCATAAATGAGTTCCTTTTAAATAAATATTATAATCTCATACAACGGTAAGTTTTGAATCTAAACCTACAGGAAGCGGTTTCAAACAAAAGAGCTTTATTTGTTTGTCCACCCTGATAACCATTCAGATTTGAAAACATGTGGGTACTTTTAGGGTACTTTTAAAACCCTCATATATCCGTTCTCCATTCACTCCAGGCTTTTTTCAACCTCACATCACACCCAAATCGAAATGCCAAAGTTCCATTTGCTACAAAGGTTCCATTTGGAACACTTGTGCATCACATAAAAAGAAATAAAAAGCTCCAAGGATTACAGCGATTGACTCCTTGATCCCCCTATAAATGTTGTGATTGGCACCTGAGGTCGCCACGGATTCCTTGAAGCTGATTACCATGCACTGCGCGGTGCGCACTGCGCATACCCACTGACGTAACGCACACAGCACACAATACATCAGGTTTCCCAACTGCACTACTTGCATCCAGACAACACACATTATTATGCACTGGGTACAATACGAGAAACGTATCGATAAACAACAATTCCCAGACTTTCACAAACGCATCGAAAGCTTCATGTTTTCAGCTGCGTTAATCAATTATCGAGGCAAATCGTTAAGTTTCGAATACAAAGTACATAACGATTTTTCTCATGCTTTCGGTACTATTCCCTATCGGAGATTGAATATCATCAAAACATAAATATACTCAATGAGACTTTGACTTTCAGAAACGCTTAAAAAGTTTTATATTTTCAGCTGCCGAATGATTGGTGACGATTGGTAAATTAATTTTATTTCTTTTATACATTCAATTATATTATTATCCAGTTCATAAAAACAGTTTATTTATGAAAAAGTTCTGCTATTTAATTATTACTACGCGTGACAACTGTTTCGCCTTCTGAAGGCTTTATCAAACTGTGGACATACCACTTACAGATTAATCAAAACTCTATTACATTTTCTTTGTTCAGAGATACATTTATTAATAATAAGAATGCGTAATATGCAAAGCTTTGAGCCTACGAGAAGGTGGTGTCTTTACTGCCTCCGCAAATCATTATTGTAATAAACTGAAACTATACCAAAATATGAATGTTATTTCTGTACTTACTTCTTTAATATTGCAGAGCCCTAAATATAATGGTTTTCTCAAAACATTAAACATATATTATGCCACACGGTGTGATTCATATCAATAACACGTATGTTCTTTAGGCTAGGTTAGGTTAATCTAGATTGGTTATACTATGTGAATTTACACCACTGTAAAAATATTTTAAAGACATTTTCTGAAATGTTTGAACTTGATTTGAAATATCACTCAAATACCGCATGTAAATGAAAGTTAAATATTAATTAAAAATAAAAATATATAAAATCTGAACCTAATCACAGAGGATTGACCAGTTCAAGGTAGATTGTTAGTTTGCCTGATGATATTGTGAAAAATAAGATGAATTGCAATAGTAAATAAAGAAAAGCCTTGGAACAACGACATCGGACAGGAATTCCGCAATGCCGTTGTCGGAATCATTCTGCAATAGAATCGAGGAACATTTTTCCGTGATAAAGCCAAGCCAAGTCGTGATCAATATTTATCCATATTGAACCGAGCCATCTGTTCTGTGGTTAGGTAATTAAATATTGCGTCAGGGATATCTATACCGATTAACAATTTAAAATTGACATAATGATGGCTTTCTTCTGTCAAAAATAATGAATTCCAATTAATTAGGGAGAGTGGTTTTTTATCTCCACTTTGACCGTAATTAAATTAATAATTTATTTCACTGTATTTAGGAAGATAATATTACTGCAGAACAACTTAAATTATTTTCGCATTCTCTGTCGCATTATTTTTTAATACGTTTTTTGCGGGTTGGTAACTACATCGCAGCAATATGGGTTTGATTATAGACTTCATGGAATTATTTAAGTAATATTTATCTCTTGGAGCTCTGAATAAAAATATCAAAATAATAATGCAATAAAACTTACGTATTATGTACGGATCATCAGGTTAAACATTTTTTTGACATTTTTTATGAATCACAAAGAATTTTTTGAAATCGGGTGGCTTGAATTGGGGTTTTGAGCTGTATTTTTTGTATAATTTAAAAATATTTAATGTTTTGACTAAGAGAAATCAATAGATTGCCCGTGATACTTGAGACCTAAGAGCGGTCCAGGAACCCTCGCAGCTGGGTGTCCCTTGGAGATGCTTCCAATGCAATAAAGCCGATGTTTGTATGGAATTCGATTAGCTCCGAGCCAACTAAGAATGGTAAATATGAACCTTCGAATGTTTTATTTTATCTTCGAGGATATTTTACAACATTGAGTTTTAACTTTTATTTATTCGATAATTCTGTTTGCAATATGATTTAAAATAATGTTATTTTGAAAAGCAACATGCCAGGACGATTGTGCAGGACATTTTTATTTTACCAATCCTATATATTTATGTAATTTTTAATGTGCTTGTTGTGAGTTTATAAGATGTTATTTTAACTTGAACTGCTTAATATACTATGCAAGTATTGAAGCGTCAACAACGATTCGCGCAATCGTTTCAAAAACTCAAGATGATTTAGTATTTGAAAAAATATTAATTAATTTGTTAATATACTATATTAATTACTAACACATAATTTTGATATTAAATTCTTAAAATAAGGAGCGATATTTTTTATGTGAATCCCTCACAAGAGTCCCAGCTGCTCTGGGAGATGGGGGAGAGGAAGGTGGAGAAGTACTGATCAGATCTGGTCACTAAAGACGGTTTTCAAGCAACCTTTCAATTCTGAATGGTGGTCTTACACCAGGGTGATGAGAGTGATACTGAGAGTATCTTCCATTTTGGAACGTGCCGCAAATATACTACATATTATTTTAAATCAATCAATTATGGAATAACATCAATTAATCAAATAAAATTTATTTGCCCACGCCGGGATTCGATCCCGCGGCCTTCGGATTGCGAGTCAAGATCCTTACCCCTCGACCATGCTGGCAGATATAAAGCTCGCACCGATTTCTGTCAAGTAATCCAAGATCTCTTTTCTTCTGGTATTCTCTTTAGAGCTTCGAAATATATCTACATCTAATTTTCAAAAAATAATACAAGGCGACAAAATAATTGTTCCGCATCTTCAATTAATTATTCAATCAGAAAAAGTTTCCAAACCATTTGAAATATTTGCAGTCGGACAGTAAGCAAACTAAGGTAAACAGAAAAAGCGTTTAAAATAAAATAATTTATCTATTAACTTAATAAAGCGCCGCATGTGAATTCGATCCCATAATACAAGATATCTGGATAAGATGCATATCTTCTGCGGCATGTCTCGAATCAAAATTCTGACCCCACCTGTTTAGGACGTAGATACATCAACCTGTACATTTGTTCTCAACATCGATCGATCACGCAGTCCACCCTGAAAATTTATGACAAAGTATTGTTATTGGACGAATCGGAACATGGAGCATACGGATGATTTATTTACGACGAATAATGGAAATAAATAGGAAGATCCCCAATGAAATCTAAAGCAATAAGTCACGTCGTGTAACCATTCCGATTTGCCTTTCGACCGTCTATCCTGTTTATATTAATTATTATGTTTATATAATGTATCTAACATCTTTAGGAACATGGTTTGTGAGCGTTGATGCATAACGCTAATAATAATTTATCGAAAAATAGACCTATCAATATGTTGCTGTGAATATTGACAGGTCGTAGTAATCTGTTAATATGATATTTCTCGAAAGAATAGTATACATATTAAATTTTTTTCTGCAATTGTGGAAAAGTTGAATTAGTGAACATTCTCACCAGTTCATTTGAATAAGTGAACATTTTCATCAATTCATTTGAATAAGTGAACATCAAAATGAACTGAACATCTCAAAATGTCAAATAAATAGATTTTCTCGAAAAAAAAACAGTGATCTTTAATTACAACATTGATAACAATGCTCTTGAGACATTAACACAAATAAAAGACTTAAGCATCAATTTTCAATCAAATCTTTCATTTGTTAACCATATAACAGAAATCTCTAATAAGGGCTTGAAAATGTTGGGATTTATAAATAGGCTAACTAGAAATTTTAACAATATTAAATTGTTATATTTGGCCTATGTAAGAAGTCAACTCGAGTACAATTCTCCCATCTGGAACCCACATTGTAATATACATGTAAAAGCTGTTGAAAGAATACAAAAAAAAATCTTACGTTTTCTAAATTTTAAAATGGGTATTCCAGCGATTATATTGAACTACAACACTCTGTTAAATGATACGGTATGCTCAAATTGTCAGACAGAAGAATTTTCACTGACTTGGTATTTCTATATAAAATTCTACATGATTTAGTTGAGAGTCCAGTATTGCTTGAATTGATAAATTTCCGGATTCCACAATGTAATACTAGAAGTCAGGATTTATTCCAGTGCAGAAATTCTGGGACTAACTACCACATGTATTCCTTTTTGCCTAAAATACTAATGGAGGGAAACAATTATAACAAGTCAGAGGACATCTTCAATTTATCTTTAAACAAATATAATATATTGTTACTGAGGCAGTTCAGTTATGTACAAGGAATACTGTAAAATAAATATTTCTTATTATTAATATGTAAAAGCCCCGAAAATGGGCGTTAATTTATCAATGAATAAATAAATTCTTTTCTGTTCATTACATTTTCTTCTATTTTTATAATGTGAAGTACATGGGGAAGTACCTGGCTGTTCAAATATAGTCACCAAGTACGGCTTAAGCCATTTCAAGCAACGTTTTATCAATTCTTTAACAGAAAACTTAGGTATTTCCTGAAATTAAATAATAAATATAATGTTCATTTTAATCAAATTACCACTAACTATATTAGGACAAAAAAAAAGAGTGAATTTATGACGGTAATGAAGATATTTCCACTGTTGCTTACCGTGTGAAATAAATCATGTAAGTTCATGTCTTACAAATTACTTATCGTGTGATGCTTCGTATTTCATACGTCGTTAGCCGTTTTATATATTTTAATAATGATTTGCGAATCTTTTGTATGGCGTCCAATCCATCTCGATGTCCCTGAGTTGTCCCATTTATTATGCATTATCGCAAAAGCTCTCCATGTACCCGTGTCGCGGTCACCTTACACCTTATATGGCCCATTTGTTTCTCGAGTAGCGAGCAACACACAAAACTCATATTGTTGAGTTGCTTTTCGCCACAATAGACACGGCTTTTTATGAATGTGTGTTATTAATGAAGTTCACGGCTCCTCTTCATAAATTAAAAATCACAAGAGGACCTCTCATCAGTGGTGTCTGAAGGATCATTGAAGGAGACGGACAATGAGCGCCGTCCAGGTATGTCGAGGATGACAGGGGCGGCTGGCGGCCATTACGCTGTCGCTCTGTAGTACGCGAGCCGTTACTTCTTTATCGCTTTGGCGCTCTCCAAATTGGGAGTCAATGATGATTGGGAATATTTTTAATTAATTAAATTATTTTTAATAAGTAGAGACTAATACAAAAGACTAAAATTGTACAAGGAATGGAGTGCATTGTTACGATGTGTGAGGTAATCGTGCTAATGAATTACTGTAAAAGTGGATTTAAATTATTTAGTTTCGTGATAAGAATCTGAACTGATGTCTTCAAGTGTTAATAGTTTTGTCGTGATAACAGACGCTAATGTTCGAAATCTGTCTCATTAAAGTATGGTAACCTTGGAATTATAAATATAAATCCTTTTTAGGTTCCAAAACAAAACAAAATGTGCTTTAGAATAATTTGCATGACAATGCAAAATCCAGATATCAATATTCGTTTGTTTCAACAACCGAAGAGGAAGGTTTTTTCTAACTGCTAATTTAACACTAGTTATTTTTGTGGGCAGCATTTTATATGTACTACATGGCGCCTTAGAGGTCATATTGAATCACTCATATCTTACGAGGAACGACTCCAACAATTTCATTTTGAATAAATAAGACAAATCGCTGACTTAATATGTTTATACAAAATTATTCATGATAAGCTTCAAACCATTCTTTATCTGAGCAATATTCATATTAAAGTTCCTAATAAACGTAATTTAAGTAGTCCATCTTGAATTATTCAATAACAATATTGCATACTTTAATCCACTATCTCGAATGTGTTGCCTATATAATACCATTGAATGTGACCAGTTGATATCTACGCAAACACTCTCAAATATTTCAAAAAACAAATTATAAAACTCCTACCATGACACTTCGTGGAGAACAATTATGTAGCCGCTTTATTGTCATATCCTTTCTTTATTTTTTCTCTTTCTCTGCAGATTATGTATTATATTTGACAGTACTATGTTTTATATTTCATTTTGATTATCATTATTTCTGTTATCATTAGAAGCATTTCCGTCTAGTAACAACTAAACATCGATAACTCACGCTGTGAACATTTCTAATTGGAGTGTTAATATCTGTGTACATCCCAACGGAATTCTATTATTGCAATGATTGTCAACACTCTGTAAATGTTTCAAACAATAAATAAATAAAATGGTTCATTGAAACAAAGATACAAAAAACTCAAGTGTTGACGCTATTCTTATTTATTTTTTGATGGAAAATTAATCGCATATGAAAACGCATAGAAAAGGAAAATGGAAATTTTATATGATGCCATCTAAAAAAGTAACAATATGATAATCTGTCCGCAAAAAATATGACTCCCTAGTTGATGAAAACAGCAAACAGCAAACAGCAAACAGCAAACAGCAAACAGCAAACAGCAAACAGCAAACAGCAAACAGCAAACAGCAAACAGCAAACAGCAAACAGCAAACAGCAAACAGCAAACAGCAAACAGCAAACAGCAAACAGCAAACAGCAAACAGCAAACAGCAAACAGCAAACAGCAAACAGCAAACAGCAAACAGCAAACAGCAAACAGCAAACAGCAAACAGCAAACAGCAAACAGCAAACAGCAAACAGCAAACAGCAAACAGCAAACAGCCAACAACCAACAGTCAGCAGCAGTATGGCAGAGGCATAATGCGTACTAATAATATAGGCCCTGTCACATAATGTCGCGCGTCGGCCCTGGCAACAATAAAACGGAGACCATCACTCGCTGGGAGTGTACAAAAGAGAGCCTCGGAATATCTTAATCGAGCGTGGAGTCAGCGACAGAACCACTATGGACCCGACGCTTTGTGAAGGAAATTTCATTTGGCGATTTCTTACGGCGAGCGGATGCTTCTTAAGAAGAATTCGTCGGACATAAAGAGCACCGACCTAAATAGTAATAAAATTTGAAAACGGACAATAAACGGATCTTAATGGATTTAAAAAGGAATTAATAATATATTTTTTTGTCTCATACCCAGTTTCTTAACATTTTTTCAGTTTTTTTTTTAAACAGAGCGTGTTTGATAGCTAATTAACGATAATATCAGTTACATACATGTCTTTTATACGAGCATTAAAATAAAATGTTAACATTTTTTTACGATTCTCAAAATAAATTTGTGTCTATGTATATTGACTACCTTCAAGAATGTGGCTTGAAATTAATAATAAAATTAAACACATTGATTTCAATAAACAGACACATTCTAAATAAACTGGTTATATTAATGTGGCTTTGTTTCGTACTGCGGAGGAAATGTGACACATTTATAATTTTTCCTCCAAACTTTGGGAACGAGAACCTGTTCAGGTAGATATCGCACTGCAGGGGGTGTCCCCTCACCTTCTCCCTGCCCCTCTCCCCGCGCCATCCTACACAATACTCAGTCCATCTGCCGTCAAAATTCAAATACCGAACCCAACTTCAAAGCTAACCTTCAAAAGGCCGTGGAAATATCACGAATAAATCATTTTCTTCTAGCATATTAAACTCACCGATCCGGGCTTTACAGCCTCTCACTTTTATCCACGAGAAGTGCACGCAAACTAATAATTTACGCAAAACGAACCCCGGTTTTAAATTTATCTGGAGAGAAATTAATTAATGATTATGTTTAGATAGAAACCAGAAAATCATAAATTGCATAAAAAATTATAAAGGCATTTGAATAATTGCTAATTAAGTCTCTTTTTTCTATTAAGGAGTGCAATTATCGGGGGAAGAAATAAATTACGGGATACGTACTTAATAACAGCGCGACGCAATAGGCTTCTTTCTCATGATAAATTGTAATTATGCGTGAGAGGCTCACGCGCGCCTCTTGGATACTTTTAAAATGTGCTCATTTTACTATTTCTCGGAAAGAAACTAGTGGGCGATTTATTTTTTATGAAATTCAATACCCATTTAACGTTCAGTGGCGCATCATTTTTTACCCATAGAGATATTAATCAAAACAGCGCTTTCGGAGGTCGTTTTTTTTTGTCAAGACGATGTCGGCTGATGAATAACATAATATGTCACGAGTCCATTGTTCTAGTAGAATGAGAAACGCTACTAAAAAATTATAGATCTTGTCAGGCAGAACTACAAAAACTCCAAGAAACTAAAACACACCGTTCCCAACATTAAATATCTTGCAAATTTTATGGTCTTACATGAATAATGAATACGTTTTTTTTAGTTCACACATGAAAGAGTTATAATATTCCGTGGAAAATAAAAACACTGGGTCTTCCCTGAGAGTCGAAGGAAGACACTGTGTTTTTACTTACGACGGAAGAACACCTCTTACCGAATTGAGCTATAGTTACAAAAATATAAATTGTATGTGATATTCAATATTGCTCCCAAATCGTTGTTTTTTATAACAATTATAATATATAATAATACTCTCACATAGCCATTTTTGATAAACTAAGAGTTTGACAATAGCTGCAGCTAAAACACCCTGAACCATTTTACTTCGTGATATCGCGTATGTATAAATTAATAGTTTAATTTATACGTATTTTTGTGTCACTTAAATAATACGAAAATAACTAGAATTTCTTAACTTACGTGTACTTTAAGACTAACACTAATCATATATCTAATTCAATTTTATCGTAGGCTATTTTATGTAAGATCCGTAATCGTTTATTAAGGAACCATCAAAGATTGTAAGTAAGTGTGCTTGGTCGTAGAAAATTAGTTAACATTAATAATATTTTATAATTAAAACATGTTACCACAACAGCGTTTGAGAATTTCCGTGGCATTCCCCGGCTAAATGCCCTTTAAAATTAACCTAAAACCGCAGTTCTTCATATTTTTATTATTCCAAGTAGGTCCTTTTTTTACTAGACGATAGTTTATGTGGCACTAGATATAAGATGTTTGGCCCTCGGTCTCCCGCAGCGAGGATCCCGTCGGGTGAAGCATTCGAACCGATACTGTGTGTGATGCGCCTTACCACTTTGTTCCGAGGCAATTCTATCTTAGGTAAACGCATTATATTTATCATTCGTCTTATTACTGGCTTACAATAATCAAGGTCCCGATAAGCATTGGAACCCAAAAATCCGAAGATGTACCAACGAAAGAACCATCGATCTTTGTAAAACTAAATTTGGGGAAATTTAGTAGAATTGTTAAATTCAACGGGTTATCAATTTATTGGGGAATGGTACATCCATTAGAAAGACGAAAGTAGACTTTACGCAGCAGAAATTAAATTACTTTGGAGAATATATCTTCAATTAACGAAAGAATAATGTAACGGCGTGATTGTTAGAATGTGAACTTAAAATGGAGACCGAAGGCCATCAAAGTGGAAGAAAAGTCCCAGAGGCAGACCGAGAAAGACGTGGACTGACTGCATGGAAGAAGATTGAAGCAGATCGGCAAGGCCCGGGAGCTGCAGATGAATGGAGAGAAACCGGCAGAGAACAATACAACATGTCGAAGACGCAAAATCCCACCCTGCGATTAAGAATGACATACAATTTTTTATAAGAAAAACTCTCTTTTTATAACTTTTGAAGATTATTCCCATTAATGTAGTATATCATTGAAGAAGAAGATAACAATAATGATCTAAACGAAAATATGAAAAGAACAAGACACAGAAACATAGAAAAAGATAATGGTCGCAACTGGGACTCGAACCCAGAACCTCTCGTCTAACCGGGACGTTTACCAATTCCGCGACTGCCACCTTCTGTTATCAATCTTCTTCTTTAATGATATTGTCATACATTTTTTTATAAGGATAAGTTTTAGATTTAATTACCCCCTGTGATATTTAAGTTAGTGGGGTCTTCTGACGGGGCTTAGTTCCCAAATATGATATGTAGGTACTTTTATTAATACTTTGAAAGGTCGTCGTTAAAAAAATATAACGAACCTGACATTGAAATCACCGTGAGTAAATGATGTCTACGGTTTTAAAAAGACGTTAAATTAATATGGCGCCTTTTATTAGGACCCTGGTTAATAAATATTAAATATCACAGGAAGGGTATCCCGGTGTGGTATTTATTCAAATATCCTGCTAGAGGTTGCTGGGCATTGTTTGAAGTTTGAAGTTTCGGTCTTATGTAGCGGCAATTTATATTTTTCTGATACTGAAATGAATATCCTATTCAGAACCAATGACACGAACATTAGTCTTGAATATTATATTTCAATGGAGAATGAGTGGGACGAAACACATGTAGGAAGGAACACGAAATCTGTTGTTAGATTATTTAACCGAATCCTTTGATGTCTTCCTACATTATGTTAAAAATTAATTAATTCATTCTTGGCGCGTATTAATTTCTTAAGTCTATAACGTGTCACAATAATTGCAAAAGCGTAATAAATTGTATGTTTTATAAAAGACATACCATTTTTTTGTTTGCATAATTAGTTTAATTAGTTTTAATCACTTCATCAACATTCTTACGAAAGATATAAAACCATGTTTGAAATGAATTTCAAACAAAAAAAAACCACACCGGGTGGGCAAGGTCCATAAAGTGTGTGACAAAAAAAAATCACATGCATTAAATATTTATTCTTTGGCGGGAATCGAACCCTTTATCTTCGGACTTACAAATATCATATTTTGTTGTATCAAAATTATTTAAAACAAAATAATATACATACGATACGATATGATTGTATCCCCCAGCCAGGAGCACTCCTGTCCCGGTGAGACCGGTACACCGAGGGGCACTGATTTGTTAGGACTTGGAATACGTGCTCTGAGGATGGAAAGGAGGTTGGAGTTTAATCGACCGGTATACATGGCAACCTAATAAGCCAATTTTGAAATGTACAATGGGCAGGAATAAAAGAATGGATTGAGCTTTATGATTTTTGTTTTTAATCCTTTTTTATGGCTTCCTTCTTCTTTCCTATTATCGGCCCTTCTTGGATCTTCTTGTCTATTTCTGGCTTGTCTTGGCTGTTCTTACCTCTTCTTGGATATTTTCGTCTCTTCTCGACTCTTCTTGTCTTTTCTTATTTCTTGTTGGGTTTTTTCGTCTCTTCTTGGCACTTCTTGGCTATTCTTGTCTCCTCTTGTCTATTCTTGGATCTTATCATCGCTTTTCTGCTCTTCTTGACCCTTCGTGGCTTTTCTTGTCTCTTCTATTCTTGCTTCTTCTCATCTCTTCTGGGATTTATTTGTCTCTTCTTGGCTTTTTTTACTTCTTCTTGCCTCGTCTTGATTCTTCTAATCTCTTCTGGACTCTTCTGGACTCGGCTTAGCAATTATAAAAATTATAATAAAATGACCAAGTTTTAATTTGAAGTTTGCCAGGTTGAATCGAAACCTGTTGGTTTTTTATATTAAAAAAATATACGATAAAGTGATATTCAAAGTAAGTTATTTTTTTCTAATAATTAAAATATATAGTATATTTGCGGCGCGTTCCAGAGTGCAAAATACTCTCGGTATCCCTTGATAAAAGACCGCCATTCAGAATTGAAACCCAGGCGGCTGGGGGCAGTTGGGCCTCTTGTGCGGTAATCACCTGAATTTTTTTTACCGATATTATTAGCATTAACTTTGTGGCTCGCCATAATTTACAATAATTTGTTGTAGACCACTTTTATTTTATTAACACTCTACCGGTTTCGGAAGCACCCTTCCTTCGCCAGTTACAATATTCTCCTGACGAATTAAGGGTGCTTCCGAAACCGGTAGAGTGTTAATAAAATAAAATTGATCTACAACAAATTATTTTTTTTTTAATTACTAAACATTACTGCTCCAAACATACGTTGTACGAGACTCGTCACGTTTTTTTTTTGCTGATAAAAGTATTCTGAACATTGTAGGCTTCTCAAAGAACTTAATCAGATGTACGTAACGCAATCGAGTGCTGCATGGCCTTAATGGTGATATACATTAAGTACCGGTGTATTATCACACCATCTTTTGCCAAAGAATTCTGTTATTATTCTCAAGCATTCATAGACAAGTTTAAAAATACGATTTACATGAAAATCGTGAATAGTGGACCTAAAAACGTCGTGACACATTCGGAATGTTTTGTTATAAATTAATATAGAAATTGTTTCTCACTGCGTGTCCTTTCACATTCGTCCCGTTCCCTTCCGCCTCCCCTTCCCCTTCCGTCTCTACTGCTCCCCCCCGCATTCTCCTCCCCTCTCCGGCGTTCCATGTATTCAGTCCCGGTACATTCAGTTTCTATCAGCTCGCGTGCCTTTAATTTTTTATAGGTATATTTCAAACATTTATTTATGTATTTATAAGAACAGTCAATCAAATTTGATACCTAACTTAGGTATTTATTTAAAATACATATAATTCTTGATTAGATTAAAAGTATTTGATTTTAGTTAGTATCACAGGTATGTACTTCAAATAAATGCATTAATTTAAAAAGTTTTTTCGTAAATGGAATTTTGATTGAACAATTGCAAAATGTCATTCTCAAATTGTGAACTTTTCGTAAGAGTTTTTGTAATCATTAAAAAACTTTTCAGATCTATAGTCATGTGGTTGTAATTATCCAGAAACCTTCGCGAGGGTGGAAAGAAGATATTTTGAAAGTTTCAAACATTTCCTAGGCTTAATATAGCAATACATAATTAACACACAGACATACATACGTGCAAGCAAGCAAACATACATTTTTAAAACTTATTTTTATATATATATATATATATATATATATATATAATTACAGATAATTGATTGAATTCAAAACCACATTAGTAGTTGATCTAAGGCTTTATCTAGTCTGTTGAACCCCTGTTAGAGCTTGACCGAAGAAGGTGCCAGTAAGAAATCATATTCTTATGAAACTGTAGTGGAAAATTCTATCATTTGCTTCAATATCTATTTTTTAACGAACGTGAAAGTTTATTGTATAAATAAATAATATATAAATGGTATATGAACTCGTTCACAGTCTACGACATTAACACGTCATGCAATGTAACAACCAGTTATTCGGCGTTCGATCTACATACTAAAAATGTTAAATACATTTAATGCAATTATAATATTGTCCAAGTTTTTTGAAAGCTTATTTGCAATTTTTCACCAACAATTAATATCTACCTAAAAATATCTTGATATTTGAATAACTTAATAAAAACAATTTTATAACCCCGTACATCTCATCAAAAAACTTCAAATTTGTTGAAACCTACCGCAATACTCGTTTTTGAAAGCTTCGTGTTAACCCTAGAAGCCCAATTTAAGTCTTTTTTACCTATACGCAAACAAATATCTGCTGTCTTTTTCGCACACTTCCTTCGATTGCTCTGATTGATTGAACCAACTGAGTACCCGCCAAGAGCCCACAGGAGAAGGCGGTGTTGCCTTGGTAAGTCCCTTCGTATTGGCGTTATCGTACTGTTGTAGGTCAATTTGACCCATGTTTAGGCTTTTTGTAATTTTTAAATGTATGTGAAAAGTTTTTGTAAAGACAAAATATTTATATAAAACTGTTTAATTGTTACAAAACTTTTATTGGTTGGTAGAAAAAAGAAGATTTTGTTTATTTTTTACAATTTTTTACAAAAGGCAAACCGAAAGGAACTCATTTTGTACCATATTTTTGTATTAATTTGTAATAGTTATTTTTTCAAAATCTAATAAATAAATATTATTCTAATTATGCGTTTTTTCATTTCTTAAATAGTTAATACAAATAAATAATGATAAAAAATAATAAATTACACAGAATAAAATATGTTAAAAGTGTATTTATTCATGTAGGTAAATTTGACCTATGTTTGGGCTTTTTAGATAGCAAATTATGATTGGGCTTCTAGGGTTAAAAGCAATCTTCAATTTGTATTAGAGTTCAGAGCTTTGAAGGACCTGCACGGAATGCACGGGGGAAGCCTTAAATCATCGGCAAGAGGGTTTTGAAAAGGAGCCGAATGAGCTATGTTTTAGGGCCAATAAATCACAGTCGTCAGGTTGGTAATAACAATAACTGGATACCTTTATCATAAAACGCTATGCTTAGGAGGTGGAAACTTATTTTCTTATGTATATTTTAAAACCTTTTTACTGTATTACAACGCAAAAAAACTGCAGATAATTTGGGATGCGGATATGAGTACTGCCGCCCCGGGAACCATTTATTGGATTACCAACACCCCAAGTGGTTTGTTACATTTGGTGACTTAGCAGGGGTGCCCGGATTCATGGGATGAGGTTTTTCTAGGTTTTGGTGGAATACGTTTGCATACCCGCGTGGCGGGCCGGATCAGTGGAAATCGGTTGAGGGAGACTCAAACCCAGACCTCTCCAGCCGAACTCTCTCGACCCATCGACTTGCACCGCAAAGGGAGGGATGGATTCATTCGTCCGTCACTCCTGGACACATTGAACCCAGATTCTTACCCACCCCTTATAACTTTTTCCTTTCCAGAACTTCCATTCCTTTCTTTCCCCAAAAAGACCCTCCACACAGCATTCCCAAAGATGACATAGATTTTCCCACAAGGACTCCTGTGTGGAGCTATTATAAAAAAGGTAGGTAATATACCTAAATATGTATCAAACTTAAGTCAACTTTTGCTCGACGACAGCTTAATTTTTGGATTATATGTACCAAAGATGTTTTTGCCGTAAAATCAGACAAAAATAGTAGTCGGCAAAAATGTACAATCAATTCTTCTGGTAATCTTTTATATATGTATCTAGGAAAGTTATGATGCGTTTTTAATAAAACTAATAAATTATAAATTAAATTTAATTATAATTAATCTGATAGGAAAACGCAATCTTTATCCTTCTTGACTTCATACTTTCCGAACAATCTGGTTGGATAAATATTTTCAAGGGATCTAATGCAATTAAGGCAAAACGAAAAGGATGGGCACTTCGTGAAAATGAACACATTAATGCTACCTGCAACCAATGATTGTATGCAACTTTTTTCCTGTGGACGCTTGTTGCTGGTTGCTTGATACCTCTTGATGATCGTCTTGAGATCAGCTTCTAGACCACTGGTGAGCAAACTGCGGCCCGCGGGCTCACTTTGAGTGGCCTGAGAGCCTTTTCATGCTGCCCATTTAGCTAAATAAAGAATATTCAACTGTTTCTGTTCTGTTAAGAAAAAGAGTATTTAGAGACAACTTCAATCTTGTACTACTACCACAGAAAGCCGAGGACTTAGTCAGCCGAGGAATCGAACACGGTACGCCCGGTTGGGACCCAAACGCGATGCCCACTCAAGCACTGACCGGTGACATGTTCTTTAGATCTTTTTTTAAGTATGATAAAAATAGGCAGAATCAATTGTTTTTGACTTGGAGATATAAAGTTTAGGCCTTCGGTGCTTTGTTTTTTTCGTTCTGTAAGTTTTTTAAATTACTAAAATTCCCTTCTTAAAACACAGCAAACTTATTTTGTGGCACCATTGCAATTCAAAATTCACAATAAACTTAGTTTTTACCACTTTTATTGTTTACAAAACCAACATGTTTCGTGAGCTAAGCTCACTTCTTCAGGGTATACTGAAGCTCACGAAACATGTTGGTTTTGTAAACAATAAAAGTGGTAAAAACTAAGTTTATTATTAATTTTGAATAAAATTCCCGTTTAGAAAACACAAAAAAAAGTTTGCGGCACCTCCGAATATTCAGTCACCGAAGTTAACCACACCAAGCAGCATGAACCCCTTGCGGCCCGCAAATAATTTTAAAATGGACAAAATGACCCTCAGACTAAAAAGGTTGATCATCCCAGTTCTAGACGTAACGGGCGGCGCATGCGCTAACATATTCAATCACACTACCCCCTCTCTGGTTGGGATTATTTATTGGCGCTGGACATGCAAACCCATTCGTCCATGCCCTGGAAAAATGCCTACTTTAATTTTTATATCTCTTACATTCTTGATAACTTGGCTCGAGGCAGATATCTGTCCTAAATAAACAACATTTCATATCGAAATACATCTATTTATAACCGAGATATGGCAATCGAAATAGAAATGAATACGCTAAGGTGTGGCCCAAAGTTTCTGCATAAAATAAAATATTATTACCTTCGATTAAAACCTCATCAAAACGTTATTCTTTTGTCTTTTATCTCAACCAGGAAATTCCTTTTACGAGGATACTTAACTCGTAAAAGCTTTTAATAACCATTGTGAACTTTGCATTACGATCAATTATAATTAATGAACATGAAACTCACGGTAAAACTTTGGCAAGGAGATGCATGTGGATTTTGCGATGAAAACCGCATTATCCGAAGCAACAAAGAATGCGCATTAGAGTCTGGAGGAAAACAAAAACTTTTGTGATAGCTTCATCCATACTAATATTATAAATGCGAAACTGCTCGAGTTTGTTTGTTACGCTTTCACGCATAAAACAATAAAACGATTTTAAAAATTCTTTAACCAATAGAAAGCTAAATTATATGCGAGGACTATAGGCTATAATGGTAAGCTCTGGCGTTATGAAATTATAAATATTATATTTGGTATATGTTTTCTGTCGCTAACAAAAGCGAGTTGTTGCAAACGTCAGAAAACAAATCGTTGCCATGGAATGGTTGATATATTTGTGGGCTCTATGCTGGTAGGTACTCGGCCCCCTCGGGTCGGCTGCTGCTCCAGAAAATTCAAATATTAGAATATGTTTTGTTTTTTTTGGACAAGCCTATGTTTTGGAATAAATGTCAGATGAGAGTTCCTACATTAAAAATATAATTCGTATTGATAATAAAGACTGTTTAATAAATAGTGTTATTTTTTATTATATTTACAAACTTCCACATATTTAAATAAAAATAAATCTCCGTAATGTTTGTAAGCGCATAAATTCCGAACGACTGCAGCAAATTGGAATTTTTTTTTCTTTGAGCTCTAGCATTATGAAATTTAGGTGGCGCGCGAGCTGTTTGAAAACTGAATGTACCGGGAATGAATGTATGGCATTCGGGAGGGGGTGGGGGGAGGGCGATAATTGATAAGTGCAAGCGCTACAATAATTTCCCTTAATACTACCTAATCTGTATAAAATTGCTCCAGGAGCGCAGAGGTGCAGAAGTGCAGAAGCGCAGAGGTGCAGAAGTGCTTTCCCATGAGATTCTTCGCACTGTACAGTGCACGGTGGTTTGGAAACATCCTAATCTCTTTTGATATTTTTATTCTCACAGTAGACGGAGGACGGTAGAAGATGGAAGGTAGAAGCCTTGGATGCATTATAGGATATGGGATGTGCGTGTTCACGCCAGCCCAGCCCTCGGCCGGTCAATAAGTCTCATTTAATTTGTGCTTTGTATGTCGGCAGCCATAGCATAGGACTTGAGACTTGGGTCCAAGAGCCGCCCGCTATGTTTTTCATTTCACCAAGTTTTGATTCCGAAAGATAATTCTGGAGTTCACAAAACTAAAAAGTACAAATCAAGATAATTATCTATTATTGTGATATATCTATTTTAATCAATATCCTCAATATTAGTTTTCAACAATCCCCGATATTTTTTAATCATTTTTTTCAATCATTTTTTTAATGTTTTTAATTTATTCACAAATAATTGCCCAAGTTGCCTCTAAAATCATGAAATACTAAAATCTTTAATGGCCTTTATCTTATAATTCAAAGCAAAAATAAATAAAATAGCTCACATCCGTACTAGATATTTGATATAAATTTTGATTACAAAATTAATTTTTCAGTTTGGTTGGGTATTTTGATCTCAAATCCAAATTTAAGATATGTATGAAACTGACCGAAATGGGCCACGCATACGTTCCTCTTCAGAACCCATAAGCACGTACGTGAGACAATCCGCACAAGGCCCAAGCAGACTAGGTCGAAGTGAAATGATAACTTATAATGGAAGTCGGAGCTAAAATGTAATGCCAAATCACTCCGTTCGTCCTTTATTCACGACGATCATATATAACTTGACGTGAAGCCTTGTGTTAAAGTGGATTCATCGTGATACGGCCTCCTCCAGCTTTGTATGAATGGTTTTGGTTGGGAGTTAGGATATTCCAGAATAAGTCGATAGTGCCTCTTCCAGGTCTCCAGGTGTAGGAAGGAGGAACTCGCTGTGTCCGTTTCCCTTAGTTTCACGAGGGGTTACCTTCTGGTGGCGGCACGATTTTCACCCGGATTAATGAATCTAGCGGCCAGATAACGATTACCATGGAGCCAGTAAATAAAGTGAGCCGTGATCAAATTTGATGTTTCCCGATGTATTGGATACATTCAAGCAGACTTGTGTAATTCTATTCGTTACAATTTGTTACACACTACTTTATTAGTAAAAGCCGCGTTAAACCTCATTTAATAATTTTACTTATATTTTCTTTATTAACTAATAAATAAAAAAACATTAGCGGATAATTTAGTTGTTTTTATGATACTGTTCAAGAAGCCCAACTATCCGGATAAAGTGGAAAGTTATCCCCGTTTGGGTAAAGTTGTGAGGCTGACAAAAGTACTATTCAATTCTGGTCGCAAAATATAACTTAACTCATTTTAAGCAATGGCTCAATTCTGTAGAAACCAGGACGATTCTGAGAGCATTGTTTGGACACGACAGATTATAGTATGATGTAGATAGTAATTTAAATTTGTTTTGGGTTAAAATCTTTGAAATTTCGTAGCTTAAGGCGCACAATGCGATTTAGTGTAGCGGTGTAAGAGGTTTTCACGTAACTAATAGTTGCTTCACCTCATCCTGATTCCTTTTCATAGAATAGGTTGTCAAATTCTATTCAGACGGCCATTTTGAACGTATGCGTAGGCAGACATAAAGCCTCGTCGGTATTTAGGAGATAGATCCTCGAAACAAAAATGAACTGTCACAATACGTGATGCTTTAGGGATCAACGCACAATTCAAAATCTCTTCCTCTAATCCTATAAGTGCTCGTATTTGAATGCCTGCCAATGCAAAGGAGAAACAACTTCCAGCTACCGGGTTATAATAGAAACCTCACGAAAAGAAGTTGAGAAGTCCAAGCCTGTTTTCCGAGGGACGATTGTTCAAAAGCTTAGTTTTATTAAGTGCCGAGACGGACTATCTGCTTTCAGATGTTCGATCAAGACAGAAGACTCACTTCGACGCAGACTTGTTATTTATGTTTCTCTTATCACAGTTCAGTATCTCCATAGCCTT
Source organism: Glyphotaelius pellucidus (assembly GCA_936435175.1). NCBI lineage: Eukaryota > Metazoa > Arthropoda > Insecta > Trichoptera > Limnephilidae > Glyphotaelius > Glyphotaelius pellucidus. The sequence goes on along the minus strand of OW386538.1, from coordinate 24,624,889 downwards.
AGAAGATAATGCGTAGCCACAACACGACACTGGCTTTTAAGACCAACATCCAGATGTTTCACTTTTTAAACAAAAAGTACGTCAAAATTATTTTTTATACCCTCTTCAATCATTTAAATTCTTAGAATAAATGGAAGCTAACAGAAACACAACAATAATTATCGACATTTAACCAAAAATACACGATTTGACCAGCCTTATATTCTTAAACGTCCTTTTTGTATATTACGACGGTGTAGAAAGTCAACGAAATCGGAGTGCTATATTCGATTTTAATGTTTATAGACTTTGAGAACCACCCAATGAATAGACCTGCATAAGTTTTTCATTAATAATTTGAATTATTTATGTAAAGACCTGCCTTACATAAAAACAAGCCCATCAAACAGAATAAAGCTGACTGGGAGATTATAGTATTATATGAATAACATTATGTTAATTATGTATCATGATTTTGATAACTGTTCCATCTTATGGCCTCTATTGTATTAGAAATATTATGTTAAGTTTCATGCAAAACATTGGGATCATAAATACAACCAACGACTATCATCAAATGATTTCAGTTGCTTATTTCATATTTTAATTAATGCTATCATACTGTATACTATGTAGAGACGAGCTTTCAAGCGATCGCCTATCGGTGGAAGAATATTGTGAGCTTTATGTATTACGATAAGTAAGAAATAATAAGTACTTTGCTATTTAAATTGACTTCCACCGCAGCCTCTAATAATAGGAGTATCAATGATACATCCCTTATTTACCCTCGAGAGACCTCGTGCAGTCGTGTTCTTACGATATTGAGCATGCAATCATGTCATTTGAGTTCACCGCGCAGAAAAATATGACTGTGTATAAGATCGCATATTTTAAATTAATCATCAACCATGAACTTTCTTATTTAGTGCCTTGTCACTAATGTTTCATGTTTTAACAATGAAGATCAGACTTCAAGGCTCGTCCGGGAACGACAATATTTATGTCCAGTAACTTTGCACATAGTAGCCACGGTCAAATCTAATCAGTGAAAAGCTCACAAAAGGGATAGATTGATGACTCGGTGGCATTATTTTGCCCGCAGTGTGGGAAGCTTTGAATGGCCGGTGCTGCTCGCGTAGGCTGTAGGCTGGACGGGACGATCTCGCCACAGTCGCCATGGGGGAACCGACACCAAACTTGTATTTCAACATTCCGTCCGGACTTTGCTTAGTCTCCATATAACCAAATGAAATAGAAAGCTTAGGGGCACCAAGTGAAAAATACACATCCTACGTATAGAGAGGAAAGCACAGGAGGGAAACCGGACCGCACTCATCTGTGCGGAAATTAATCTAAGCTTTCCGTTGTACTCATTTATTGACCTGACATAGATACAGTATTAGTGCCAGACCGCGCCAGGTATAAATTTGGTAGAAAAAACGACACACGTGTAAAAAGAGACGTGAAATTATAAAGTTTTCATTTGGCGATTTACGTAAAAGCATTGCTTTTGATGAAAACGCCCAGTCTTTACAGAAATGTTAACAAAATAAGTAAAATCTTAAAATTTCCTCGTATCACGCCAAGCAAAACGCAATATGATTGAAGTAGGTATACTGCTTTTGACAGGTAAACAACATTCGGGAAAAACAAAGATATAGATATATACAAATAATGTCTTTCGCTGCTCAAATAACAAATAACGAGTTTCATAACTAGACTTAAATAAAATGGTTGTGTAAAGGCTATTATTTGAAACTGCCGTTCTTTTAAATTTTTAAAATATAATGTAATTTACGTAACAACCATAAAAATTATACATGACACGCTACAAACAATTTAATGTACTTGATGTTCGTCAAAACTACATAAAAGGGTTATTATCCATGTACACAAAAATCTAGAAAATCTTCATAAAATTGAGCATAAATATATCACAAGAAGTCACACTAGAAAGGATCTCGCGGTCCCAGAGAGCAATACGGCAAAGTATCAAAAGACATATACATATCTGGGACCGAAATTGTATAATAAAATCCCCCCAGAATTAAATATTAAGACATGCAAAATGTCCTGCATCGGTTCATTAATAACTAAATGGTTGATTGACTTGGGTAGGATGGAGTCTGAAAAACTATTAAATAATGTCATTTAAAGTTTTACATGGTTACCTAAAAATGGCACATTAAATATAAACTGAGTACATATTTTATTAGAAAAAATAAATAAAAACAACATTTTTTTACAAAATACATGTCTGACTTTTTCATCAGCAATTGGTTCCTTAGAACAGGCAATCTGCCTAGCTAGGAACTATGTTGACCTAAAAGACATAATAACACTTGTACACATTTTTAATATTTACAGTTATCTTTAAATATATTATCATGTTATTATGTTAATTTGCTATTTAATTGTATATAATGTAATATAATAAATAAAAAAAAAATGACACTAAACATATATCGAGTCGTATATGACAAAAATATTTGCACGATCCATCAATACCAGCATTTCTGAATTACTAAATAGAAACGTGCAGATAATTAAATTCCGTAATGACCGCTTAATAACATTATTTATAGACCTCGAAGCACTATGCATTTTAACATTTAACAGAACAAATATGATAAAATATCATAAAGAGGGACATTTATAATGATACATGACGGTACAAAAAGTTGGTTTGCAACTTTCGACGTGTTTTTATCAATTACTAGCTTTTACCCGAAGCTTCGCTCGTATGGTATTAGGTCACTCACTCACTCACTAACTTGATATTTATAATATACAAAGTTGTATATAGAAACCATCGCAGGCTTTCGCACATCGAATCCCCAAAGTTCCATCGCAATCGGATGAACGGTTAGCAATGCATAATTTCGTGATGTCATAACTCACTATTGTATATAGATACCTTCGACGGCATGCACACATCAAATCCCCAAATTTTCATCGCAATCGGATGAATGGTTTAGCAACGCACAGCATATAAACATGTATATTTACATATATATATATATACAAACCCAGAAACAAAATATTTTAAATTTTATATGTATAGTTTTTATCTTAGTTGTTTTATTTCTTTGGTCTTTTTATGTTTCAAGAATTTTAGTAAACACTCTGTTGGAGTCAAACGAGTGATATCTGATTGTCATATTACATATGTGTTTTAATTACTTCCTACTTTATCTTACATTTACATAAATATTCGTGTTTAAAAAAATAACAAAACACGCAGTGTTACCGCGAAGTGGTGCCAATGAGAAATAATTAAATATTCCGGTGTGCGAACGAATGCAGGCGTTTGAGAGCGTGTAGTATATTATATTTATATAAACCATCATCTTCGTGCAAAATTCATATTACGCCCGCAACTATTTAAACTCGTTTTGGCCGGCCGGCACCTACCTAGAGAGTTCGATACTAACTCCTCTCAGCCCGAGCTGCCCGAGCCAGCTCGACGGTTACCTACGCGGCTATGGGCTCGCTGCTCCGCGCACTGAGGGGAAATACTCGTACACACAACACACAACATGCAAGATGCAAGCGCGGTCGGGTCCGGCACTGTTCACTCCAGGTTGGTCCCTCAAGGTACGGAGCTTATTTAGCTCTCTCTCTGTTACTACTTGTAATAAATATTTCATGAATATCCGGCTCAAAGGACCAAACAAAATGGGCTATGTTAGAAATTGCCTGGAAGGTAGGAAAAAAGGATCGCATAAATTCGCGGCAACAGGATAAGCGGCCATTCATAAATTACGTCACATGAATTTCATGATCTTTTAACCCCCCCCCACCCCCGTCCCTGTGACACATTGTCACATTTGTGAGACCTCCCCCCCTCCTAGTGTGACGTCACATATTTTGCAATTTTACATCTAAAAATAGTCAAAATTCAGGTTCTTACATGTGACGTCACAGAGCTGTTGACCCCCTATACCCCTTGTCACACAATGTCACACTTCTCTACCCCCCTCCCCCTCCCCCTTATGGTGTGACGTAATTTATGGACGGCCCCTAATGGTGTCTCTTGTCGAATTTCCACTTTACACCACTTTGCACCGATTAGCATAGATGTAATTTTGATTTTTTTCACGGAACTCTGATTCTGATCATAGAACACTGCTTTCACTTTGAAGACTGACTTTTGACTTCACGGATTAGGTAGGAACAAATTGTGGGTAGGAATCAGGATAATGACAGGAATAATCCTTAACACAGGGGTCTCGAAATTTGCGAATGACAATTTACATTATTGCCTCACTGTAATTTTTAGATACAATCTAACGTTGGACAATGTAAGGCTGTCCGATACGATGGCTCAGGAAGGAAGATGGGCAACACTTTTTTTGAAATGTAAACTAAATCAAATTTAATAATTTTCCATGCAAACGGCCTTGCAAACGGCCTCGCAAACGGCCCCAAAGCTGACGCAATAATAAAAAAACAATAACTATCTATTATATAACTATCTATTATATCTGTTATATTTTATAAAAGTTTTTGAAATGAAAAATGCAATTATCACCCATTCTAAAATATATTTTTTAAATATAATTGTTTGTTTTTTTGTTATGCCTTTGACTAAGTAATCACCCTTCTGTAATATTTGGGTACTTACGAGTATCTGCCTATACTTGTTTGTCTTTTATCATTTTTGTTAATTTTAATTTTATCCTGACGAAGGAATTGGTTTCGAAACATGTTGATAATTTTGATTAAAAAGTGATAGATAAAAAGTGATTTGTTTTTAATCAATTAAAATATAACACTTGTGATTAAAATTCATTGAATTATAAATATTTACTTGCATACTTTAAATTTAAATAAATGGAGTTCTATGATAAGTACAACACTGCTTATAAATCAACAATACTTAAACATAAATCAGAATCAATAGCGCTTTTAGCCCTGCAACGAAGCTTGAATAAAAGGACAATTTCTCTTTAAAATACATACTTATTTAATTAATTATTATTTCTTGAATTATTTAATAACAATGTTACATACTTCAATCCACAGTCTCGAATGTGTCGTCTATATAATACCATTGAATGTGACCATATAGAAATCTACGCAAACAATCTCACATATTTCAAAAAACAAATTATCAAACTCCTACCATGACACTCCGTGGAGAACAGTTACGTAGCTGCTTTATTGTCATACCCTTTATTTCTTTCTTTTTATCTTTCTCTGCATGTTATATATTATATTTGACACAAGCATTTCCGTCTAGTAACAACTAAACATTGATTACTCATGTTGTGAGAATTTCTAATTGGAGTGTTCTATGTACGTTCCTACGGCAATTCTATTATTTATGTAATAATTGTTAACATTCTGTAAATGTTTCAAACAATAAATAAATAAAAGCTCAATTATTGCCGGCTGCTAACAAAAGTGATACATAAATCACGCACCATGACTTTACTTAAAAATATGTAGAAGTAATATAACGTTAATGTGCGCTGGTTACTTAAGAGGATATCATAGAAAGTAGATAAAAACTGAACTTGGTGCAGTCAAGCGAAAATACAATTTATTTTTAAATTTTGGTCAAGATTTTATTTTACATTAGTTCCCTACAGGAGGCTTTGAGGAAAATAATTCCCCTCTACGTCATCTTTGGGGATGCTGTGTGGAGACGCGTCCTGAACCCGGGCAACCCTACCAAGTCACCAAACATAGTGAACAACTAAGGGTAACTTGTGTCAGAGGTATTTGTTACCCAATAATTGATTCCCGGTACCAACACCTAGCCCCATCTGGGCCCACGCTTCAGAGTCTCTTTTGAAAAAGCTCCAAACATTCCAGAACAAAGCCACACGCATAGCCCTGGGCGCCCCCAAATGGATGAGGGTAGCCCAACTACATAAAGACTCTGAAATCCCCTTATTAAAAAATCACATCTTAAGTCTCGCGGAAACCTTTTATGCGGGAATTCCCACCCATGAAAACGCGTCCATAAACTGCCTCGCCCGGTACGACGAAAACGTAAGTAACACACATAAAAAACCTAAAAAAATCCCCCGTAAAGTTTAACCTCCCCATATTGCAGCCATGTACCTTTGCAAAAAAATTTTAACAAACAACTAAAAGAATCAATTTTCCAACAACCACTAATATAAATTCATGATGAAAGAGAAAGGGGCCTTTTTGGCCCGGAGCTCTGTATGCCAATATTTCAAAAAGTCAAAAAGTCGGTACCAACACCGACCTCCCAAACGAATTGGTTGCAGAGAATATTTTATAAAATAATCATATTTTACAACATATAATAAATAAGTTACTAGGTACCTACTTATTGTCATCCAAAAGCGCAATTTTTGAGGCTTCTAAAGATAGAAATTCGTGAAAAGCCTTCAGCGGCCCAGCCTAGCGCACACCGAGCCTGTACTCGTACATCCTCCCGTCTGCGTTTTCGTCTCTCACATGTCCACATTAGTGCGGTACACCTCCGCCGTGTTGTGTGTAGGTATGTAAAATGTTTCAAATTATTTCTTTCCGAAATGCGCAAATTACCGCGTGTTCCTATCCCCCTGTTCTCAGGATCAGGCCGGCCGAGGTGGTATTTTGATTTGGTCGGAAGAAAGGTGTTTTTTAACGGTGTTATCTGCTCTTTACCGGATACCTCATGCCCAGAAAACCAACGTACCTGTCAATAGAAATAAATTATATTTTATTTGTCGTTTTTGTAGATAATTTTTGAAGTACTACGTGGATATGTGGGATTAAAAAATTTGCTTAATACGCCAAAAAAAAACAGACACCATAAGATATTTGCCATTCAATATATATTTTTAGCTTACTTAGCTGCCCACCTACTGCGTGGCGGGCCGGATCGGGAGAGACTGGTTGAGGAAGGCCTTTTAACCTATCCAGCCGATCTTTCTCGACCCATCGCCATGCACCGCATTGGAGGGATGGATTCATACGCCTGTCACTTCTGGACACACTGATCCCTAGATTACTTACTACCCACCCCTCATAACTTTTTCTTTCCCAGAACTTCCTCTCCTCCCTTCTCCCAAAAAACCCTCCACACATCATCCACTAAGATGACGTAGGCCCTAATGGAAATTATTTTTCTTAGGGCCTCTTGTGCGGAGCTAATATAAAAAAATAAAAATTAAAACAATTTTTTGTTTTGTTTTTTATCGCAGGAAAAGGGCGTTTTTTTTATTTCGAAAAAGTTTTAATATTCTGAACACTTTTGTCAAATGTATCCTTATTCGTTGAAAACGCAATAAAATTGGTGTTTATAACAATGGTTGACGGCCGGCGTAGTCCAGCGCATTCCGAAGGTCGCGGGATCGAATCCCGGCGTGGCAAATAAATTTTATCCGATTAATTTGTGTTATATCACAATTTATTCATTTAAAATTATATATAGTATATTGGCGGCACGTTCCGGAGTGGAAGACACTCTCAGTATCGCCCTGATGTAAGACCACCTTTCAGAATTGAAACGTTGTTTGAAATGGCTTTAGCCGTGTTTGGTGACCAGATCTGAATAGCCAGGTACTTCCCACCTTTCTCTTCCCCATCTCCTTCCCCTCCCCACTACCTTCACCCTCACAAGGCCCCAGACGGGAGTAGTTGGGACTCTTGTGCGGTATTCATATAAATAAGAAAATGGTATGCATTTTTTTAACTACAGTACGAACGTACGTACGTGTGTACCTACTGTACATGTCTCGTTGTCCGTACTCTTGAATTGTGTTTTTTTTTATTTTTTTTTATATGAGTACCGCACAAGAGTCCCAACTGCTCCCGTCTGGAGCCAGTGAGACTATGGCATACCCAATTGGAGTATGTTGTGAGGCTGAAGGTAGTAAGGAGGGGGAGGAGATGAGGAAGAGGAAGGTGGGAAGTACCTGGCTATTCAGATCTGGTCACCAAACACGGCTAAAGCCATATCAAGCAACGTTTCAATTCTGAACGGTGGTCTTCCACCAGGGCGATACTGAGAGTATCTTCCACTCTGGGACGTGCCGCAAATATACTATATATTATTTTAAATGAATAAATTGTGAAATAACACAAATTAATCAAATAAAATTTATTTGCCACGCCGGGATTCGATCCCGCGACCTTCGGAATGCTAGTCAAACGCCTTCCCGCTGGACTACGCCGGCCGTCAAGAAGATGTGTCGGCTGTGTAGAAGATCGCCCGACAGTTTGTTGCGTGCAGGTTAGTTCACTGCCTCCGAAATGATATCGTAATTATCACGAGCCACGGATCTAAAAATCATCTGGCGTTATAAAATCGGATTATCAAAATTGCTCTCATGTTGAAGTATGATAAATTGATGTGTAGTTCTTCTCCTAACTTTTCTTCTCAGAATTAAATAACGAGTGTATATACACGGTGGAAGAATGTGAACCAGATGATGCCTAATGAAACTATATTTGTAGGTACGTTTATATGGCCTCCCTCCTAAACATAAATAATGAAAACAATATTTTTTGTACTTTATGTAGTTAAATTACAATTTAAATCTGACAATTGTATGTTTAGCACAATAGTGATAAAGTTTTGATTTTCAAGTGATGTCACATTAATTGATAATTTCATCTAAAAAATGCTTCAACTAACTAACTAACTAACCACCACGCCGTTTCCCCGCAGGGGTAGGCAGAGATGACAGACAGCCAAACAACTCGGTCCTGGCACACACTCTTTGCTTCTCTCACATTCATACATCGTCTCATACTCATACTCTTTTATTATTCTGACTTTTGATATGGCCCGACTCAAGTATCTGATTCACTTGATCGCCATGTCTTCCTCGGACGTCCCCGACTTCTTCTACCATTCACATTTGCGTCATATATTCTACTTACACAACTTTCTTCGTTCATTCGATCTACATGCCCAAACCATCTCCAGGTCACTTTCTTAATCTTACTCATTATGCTTACATCAGCCTTACATTCTTTGCGGATCTCCACATTTCTCACATGATCATACATGGTTTTATTACACATACGCCTCAGGGATCTCATTTCTATACCATTTAGTTTACTTTCATCCTTCCTCTGCCAGTTCCATGCCTCAATGTCATACATCAGGGTAGGTATCAGGACTCCATTGTGGACTGCTAGCTTCGCTTCTTTTGACAGTTTTTTATTAGCGCTAACGGCATTCAGTCCTCCATTAATGGAGTTACCGGCATTTACCCTTCTTTAAATATCTCTATCAGCCTTCCCATCTCTCGTTAACATACTTCCCAGATACACAAACTCATCCACCTGCTCCAAGTATTCATCATTCACAACTATATCACACTGTTTTCGTAATTTCTCAAAATGCTTCAATGCAATTTTACTTTGTGATGGCTTGGAGCGAGTGGTACCTACCACGATAACCAATAAGGGTAATCGAATTGAGCAAGCCATCGTAAACCGAACTAATCAGACCTGGTGTCTAAACATGGTTGAAAGGATGACAATTCAATCGTGAATGTTGATCGATACATAACAAGATTATCGACGTGTTTAACGTTAACTTCGTGAATTTTGTCGATTATTTTGAAAACCTTTCTAATTTGTTGTCTAATTGTAAATCTATCCGTTCACTATATAATATTTTTAATTTTTTTGTTTTTATTTCATGCGTGTATTTTTTTCTATCGTAATTTTAATTTTATTACTTCTTTCCCACGTTCAAAATTATTTATCATGTTATACTTACACTGCTTATATTTATGTAAAAGCCCCCTGGGCGTAAAATAAATAAATAACCTTTGCAAATAGGCACAAAATTTAAGTAACTTTTAAGTGATTTTAGAAAAGATAAATATTTTTCTATCACAATATAATCCCAATCTTGGCGGTTTTTGTATTGAATTGATGTGTATTTAACGAGCGGTTTATTTCGAAATACTGCTGTTTTATTTCATAATTTGAGGTCTATATGTCAGGAGAAGATCACGATGCAAGTGTATATGGATTAGGTGCGCACATATTGCATGTGAATTTCTTTATTTAATGTATTATTCATAATTAAGACCATGAAAATTTGCTGAGCATAATCGACTTTGTCCAAGATAAACAATGAGCCCATTGTTGCCTTTGTTGGAAATAACGAGGGAAAGACGCCGCTATAAAACAAAATCAATTACTGCTACACATAATCTATTGCTAATTTTGTGAAGGACGTGTTAACTAGCTGAAACCTACACAGATATAAATTAAACCAATTTATTACCTATCAGTTTCGTAACAATGCTTGTTAAATAGTATTGCATAATTGCTAGAAACACACCTAACTTTACAAAGTTCCGTAATGAAATAAAGTACGAGTGTATAAACACGAGGATTTTATAAAAATATTCGATTAAATGGTAGTTTTCTCACTGAATTTAAAAAGTTGCTACTTGTGAAAAACAAACTCGCGATTACATTACTATGTTGGAAACCCGAATAAAAAATGCCTGTTATTAATAAAAATTATAACATTTAATTATAATTCTTCCTTTTTTGCTTCAAACCCTCGATAAACCTTTTCATACACGACAAGTATCAATTAAATGATTTTGTTTAAACGCTTTGCCGCTTAGGAAAATTGGTGGCTACTCTTGAATTACATCCTAAAAATAATATTAGGGAAAGTCTATACTTCAAAAACTCTAACAGGCTAATAGTGAACCCCTGATAAAAAAGTTCGCAATCTAGACAGCTAGATGAATTCTCTGTAAATATCAAATGATTGGTGCTTTTTACTCGTTTTCTTTTGGATTTTAATTTTATTAGTGAGTTATGATATGAGAACCGACCATTAGGGCAACTGCGGTAGCCTCTGGCGTAGAAACATCTTACGACACGATATCTCGAGAGTACATAATCATTAGCCAATGGGAGAATGGGAGAAATCCTAGATACTATTCAGATAGGCAGGAGCTAATCGCTTGGAGATACGATATAAATATTTAGGTTTCCGTAATCACAGTGGAAGAGCGAACTCTACCGGCAGTAAATTTATGTTCCCAGGTATGCTTCAACCTTGAATCAATTATTAAGTTAAGAACCTAAATCACATATCGCGTCGGCATTTAAAGATTTATGGGATTTTTGTGGAAATTTGAAATAAAATAATTAAGAAATATATTGTGGAACCTCGTATTATTAACGGACTAAAAAAATACACTTGAAAGGGGTTGAAAGAAGTATTTACGCAATTAAAAAATTTCTTCCCTGTGTTTTTAAACCACCCCCATTTTAAACATAACTGGATAAATTTGGGAGTAAAAAAATCCGGTTTCTCACTAACTTACAATAATGCCACTCCACAAGACTCAGAATTATTGCTTCATATAAATATAATCTCGCACACACTCCGTTACGCCAACTCTTGATACAAATCAACTCAACCTGTTTTTCTGGAGCGTACCCAACTTCTTCTTCGATCCACTTACTCGTCTCATCCCTGACACCACTTTCTCTATTTATCAGTTTTACATTGTATTTAAATCACTTAACGTCCCTTTTTTAATTTTGCTTTAAATAAACCAGATTCCAGCGTAAATTTTATGTCCTCAACCGTGTGTAGGTTTACCTGCATATTGCTCTCAGTTTTGGTATACGGAGGCAGAAAGTGGTTTTACTTTATACAAAATGTCGCGGCAGTAGGTACGAGACGTCACGCAAAGATTTCAATCAATTTTGAATTATTCATCTCTTTAATCTGACGAGTTGTTTTGGCTGAGAGCCAGTTTTATCTCGAGCTCAGCCCAGCGGGCTTTGCGCATTGTGGCCTTAATGATAAGCCCTTATTCACAGGTGAGTAGGGGCCATGCGCGGAAAGTAGTACCCTGTGTCTGAATGCAGAGTCAGACCGGCAATGGGTAAATTTGAGCAAAATTAAATTTTTTTGTTTTTTTACCGCAATTATCAACAATCAAAACTGACTTAGCTATCTTAGTCAGCTTATTATACTTACAAAAATGTACGTATGGCGAAGCCATAGTGAAGGATTCCTCAATGTCGTTTCACAAACATTTTTTTAAAAATTAAAGTCTATCTAATCTAATCTTAAGTCTTTGCTCATCGACTGTAGACAGAAGAGTATTTAGTCGAAATGAAACTGATAATTTTGTTGTTTTTTTTTTAATTAAATTAATAATGACGCCACAAAGTGAATGTGCGAATTTTGAAGAAAAGATAATTTTGTAATTATCATAAAAATATATTTACAAATGTACAATGTAAACACCGGTATTTTTATTTTCTGAAATGAACAAATGTTAAATGCTTGGTATTTAGCAAGGTCAACTCGCAAAACACTACCCAAATCTCACACAGTTTAACGCTTAGCGTTGAAAATGATGATAGCTCTACTTTTGTTATAAGTAACTATTGATTGATTGGGATCGAGCGCGATGAAACTGAGATCGTACGTTTGCCAAAATTTAAAAAATATTTTTATCAGCTTCTATTGATGAAAACCATATAAAATATGTAATAAGCAGAGTTCGGGTACTTTTCAAGAATAATGATGTGACCCTTATAATCGAAAAGTGTTTTATTCGGGCCATTTTTGGGATTCAGTCCGTCCCACACAACGCAGTAAACACAGTATACCAAGCACTCAGCATACACCGCTAACGAACCGAGAATGCATGCATTTCTTATTAAAAGCTTTTATATTGTGAATTAAGATTACGCGCGATCACGTATGAGATGCATTATTGCTGGCATCGCTGGGAAGGATAAACGGCCGTAACGTAAATGGCACCTCCATATTGTCCCTCGTCAAGCTGTGATTGAAAATCTTTGTCAATACCACAGCCAAATGCACTTACACCAACAGCTCACAGTGGCTGCTTACTTTAAATGCATCATCTCAAGATTGACGAAAGTAGATATTGAAGTTATACGTATGTGTAGGTGGACGGGTTAGCAACGCATATTATGGAATGCACAATTGTCGATGCAAAGAAACTTCTGTCAGACTGACAATGGGTTTGCAAAATAGAAAAAGGGGAAAAGTCGATATTTATAAATTACTCTCAGACTCGCGATGGATTTGCATAATATGGAATGCTTATTTATCGATATAAGATATATATGTAAAGAAATACTCTCAGTTTGATTGATTTAGACAGACGATTGGTTCACATAATATGAAATAAATAATTTTTCGATAGATACCTCGATAGAAATCCATTTTCAGATTTGTACCTACCCACGACTTTCGTCTACTGTCAGAATTATAATAATTTCCCATGGTTACTAAATGCTCACATTTGTCACCGATTTTGTAGACACCAGTTCACAAGGCATTATTAATAGAAATAACTTAAAACGAGTTCCTGCAAAGCTCAATGTAATGATATATGTTCTACTCTATTTAAAGAAATGTATACAATTAGTCTTACCAGACACGTTCCGACCCCACGTAGTAATTCCATTGCAACTTGTAACATACCTGAAACAAGAAAAAACAAACTGTTAGTCACGACTATCACAAATAAATAAAGCACAAATCGGTTGTTTCGTATCAGGTCCATTATAATTTTGGTCAAATGGGCATCATTTATTATCAAATTGACATTCCATGTATGACATAGCCGTTTAAAATGCATTAATTTTCACGATTTCGTCCAACTAAAACTTGTTAATCTACAAGATTTCATGTTTTAAATATCCTTTTTTTAAATATATTTATTCAGTTGTTTTATTTCAAAATTGTTTTTTGCATGTCTCACAAAACCAAGTGTTGCTCAGTTTGTGTGGTGAACGTATGTCTTAAGGCGGGAGTCATCAAATGGCGGACCGCGGTCCGGATCCGGACCGCCGACCTATTTTGTGCGGACCTTGTGTTAACTATTTGTATTGTGTTTGTGTTTACACTTTTTGTTTTTGTGTTTTACACTTTTTTTGAGGCGCTATTGGATATTTGCCGTTAATAGGAAGAACCCGAGAAGAAGACATGATCGACGCGGTGATGGATTATTTCGTTAAAAATGAGTTAAACTTAATTAAAAAAAAATTATCAGTAACTACCGACGTTGCATCAGCGATGGTTGGGGCCAAAAAAGGACTAGTTCTACTTAGAATGTCGACGACATCCTGAGTAAGATTTACTCTCTGCATCCTGGTGATGAATGGAACAATGAAGCTGCAAATATTTTCGGGAGTAATAAAGCTGCTCTCCATATGGAAATGATCGATTTCTAAGAAAATACAGTTGTAGACCACCACAAACAGGAAGTTTCTTGTCAAGAGTTTCGGGTAAAATTTGTTTATGCTAATAAATACCCAGAATAAAAAAAAAATTGCCTTGAAATTTCTCACATTGTTTGGGTCAACACATGTTTGTGAAGCAGCATTTTCCAAGATGAACTTCATTAAAAATAAATTCCGGAGCAGACCTACTGATGAACATCTCCAAGATTTAATGACAAAAGCCTGCACAAACTTTAGTCCAAATTTCGGACGGATAGTCTAAGGCAAAAAATGTCCTTTTTCTCATTAATATTGTGAAAAACCTTTGGAACTTCTTTTTATTCATAACATTCTGTTATTTATTAAAATAATGTTCCGTGAGCCATTCGTTTTATTTGTTCATAGATATTGTATCTACACATATTTAAATAGTACAGTTTATTATTTCAATTGTTATGACGGTCATGTTATTTTCAAAAACGGACCCCTAATGAAAGTAATTGGTGACCCTTGTCTTAAGGTATGAAAGAGACATGCGTGTATGAGTGAGACAGCATGAGTAATGCCTAAAAGGGTGTGTTTTTTGTCCATCCAGGCTTCCTAGAAGAACAATATTGTACAGCTCTCGCAACAAACATAAATAAGATTACCCACGTCTTATTATTGTATCTCTATATCAGAAGTAATCCTGGTATCTGTAAAAGACAGATCACCACAGTTTGATTGCAAGAAATCTTAATTTTTACATATATATTTGCTAACAATATGTATAGGTAATATATAGATATTATCATATATATATTCAAATCAATAATTGCAATTTTAGGCAATTATAAACTCCATAACTATTCGCAATGAGTTAACTAATTAACTAACCAACCATCACCCCGTTTCGCAGGGGTAGGCAGAGAGGACGGACCGCCAAACAACTCTATTTTCGACACAAACTCCTTGCCTCGTTCACATTCATACATCGTCTCATACATGCTCTTCCATTATTCTGACTCTTGACGTCGCCCGACTCAAGTATCTGATTCACTTGGTCGTGCCATGTCTTCCTCGGGTGTCCCCGACTTCGTCTACCATTCACATTTGCGTCATACATTCTCCTTACACTCCTTTCCTCATTCATTCGCTCTACATGCCCAAACCATCTGAGCGTCCCTTTCTTAATCTTACTCATTACGCTTACATCAGCCTTGCATTCTTTGCGGATCTCCACATGTCTCACACGATCATACATGGTTTTATCACACATACGCCTCAGGGATCTCATTTCTACAGCATTCAGTCTACTTTCATCCTTTCTCTGCTAGTTCTACGCCCCACTGCCATACGTCAGGGTAGGTACCAGCACTCCATTATGGACGGCTAGCTTCGCTTCTTTTGACAGTTTTTTGTTGGCGTCAACGGTGTTCAGTCCTCCATTAATGGAGTTACTGGCATTTACCCTTCTTTCAATATCTCTATCAGTCTTCCCATCCACCTGCTCCAAGTATTCATCATTCACAACGCGATGAGTTAATTTAAAAAATGCGTTATAGGTGTATACAAATGAAAATAGATGCAAACAACAATATCAGTATTCACTTTGGATGTACCTACACGTGTTTTTAACGAAATCCGTACTAAATCTTTTCTTATTTGACTCATCCTAGGGCAATTTTTCCATCACATGGATACTCTCTGAAACTCACTACGAAAGAAAAGGAGGAATGGAACCCTTACAGAAACAGCTTTTAAAATAATAAACTAATTTTTAAATAGCTCATACCTCCTGGAATGCTATAAATAATGTTACATGTTGAACAGCTACCGTCAGAGTCGTCACCACGCTCTGTATTCCAGCATTGCATGAGAAGAGATACGGTACTGCTAAATGATATCTCTAGGTCACTTGACATTTTCAACATTGGCCTTGAATGTTTTAAGAGTCTTTTAGGGCAAGATCTCTAAAATATGTTATTGTTATTTCACGTATACAAGTTATGTAAATTATGTCACATTTATTGTAATAGGTTCATATCAATCTGTAATACAATAATAAAAATAAACAATAAAAAACCTGATGAAGAGAATGCTGTTCTG
Source organism: Glyphotaelius pellucidus (assembly GCA_936435175.1). NCBI lineage: Eukaryota > Metazoa > Arthropoda > Insecta > Trichoptera > Limnephilidae > Glyphotaelius > Glyphotaelius pellucidus. The sequence goes on along the minus strand of OW386538.1, from coordinate 24,608,638 downwards.
GAAATGTGTAGATTTTGTAGTTTGTGATAAATGATAATTTGTGTAAACAAAGTAATTTGACTTCACTTCATAATTATGTCATCAATAAGGAAAATTTACCTTCAGAATAGCTATTCTCCCATAATGTTTCTTATTTGTTATTATATAGGCCAGTGCAATTAGCGCAACACATATGTGTTTATGTACGATACGATACGATACGATTGTACTACCCCAGCAAGGAACACTCATGTGTTTATGTAAATGAATATTAAAAGCAGTAGTTAGATACTTGTATAACTATGGAAATCCATTTCTGTACGGTTACATACAATTAAAGAATGAATTAAATGTTGAAAAATCACAAAATTGTGTATATATTGCATATTGATAAGTGTTCAATCTCGAATACTTTCCCTTTATTGCACTGCTTGTCTCCTACAAGTTCTACGAGGGATATTATTGATTAATGAATGTGCATCCCGCCGCTAGGTTTTACAGATAGTCTGACCGATATAAAGACATGTGAAACCTTGAAAGTTTACGTTTGCTTTCCGGGGTGGCCCGCGCAGCTTCAGATCTCCAGAGAGAGAAAAGACATTCGTAATCTTTTTGCTAAAAGGTTTAATGAGCGGTTAGGAAACAAGTTGTTTCCTTTGGGTTATTTATTTTTAAAATGCTCATAAAGCTACTGTTGTAGTTGTACTGTTTTACGATTATCGAACTGTGATACACATGTAAATTGATTGTACCCACTCAGACTAATTGTTTTTACCGTATAAAAGTGTGGATTTCATTTAATTACCCTGGCTACTCAATATAAGGTGTGTAAAAGCAAAGGCAGCAAACTCTTTTGATTGGATAATAATATTGAAGATTGCTGCCTTTGTTTGTACACACTATAATGTAGTATGTAAATCTTAAATATAGTACGCAAACAAAAAATATTATTATTAATTTTAGGAAAACATTTTTGTTTTACATCGTTCAGAATTTCAACACTATTTTAGCCGATGGACCTAATGGGTGATTAGTAATCCAATCACATTCTAGCAAATTAGCGTTTAATGATTATCTTTTACAGTTTAAAGTTTATAATAAAATTCCGATTTATCTCAAAATGACTATTAATTAGCTTTAAAATTACTTCAGTAATTGTCTATTAATAATATTTCAACACCGAAAAATTCAACACCAACACGTGAAGATTTGCAGTACACAATAACATCTTATATTCAAGGTAAGTAATAATATAATGGTGCAGCCTTTTAAAATATATGTTTACAGGTCTTTAGCCATAAGTTAGCATAAAACCACGAGTAAATTAAATTGACATGTTTTCCCTAAAAGGCAGGCTTATAAATTTAAAATCTAGTTTACGACTTTGTGAACAAATGATAAATTATGTATTACTCATTCATCTTTACGAATTTGGCTCTGAAAATATTTACGACAATATCGGCGCCCAGTCAAGGTCGATAAAAATAGGAACATAAATTTTATATTTTTTGTCATTAAAAATGCCCATATTGAAAACTTAATTTGGCAGTTGGTATAGCTTAACCCAGCTAAATAAAATGCCATCATAAGTTCATCAATTTTTGATATAATAGACATAACCTTCTTTGATAATATTTTTTTTATGTTGGCAAAAGATAGTTTATCCAATTTACGACTACAAATACATGACGAAAATTGTTCATGTTTCTAAGATCGACATTTTTTAAGAACTGTCCATATTATTTATTATATAGTGTAATTATATGCCCTGACCAGAGTTTCATAAAGGTAAGTTATGTAACTCTGTTAACTATGCCTTCATTGGAGTCTCATAATAGTATATAATATAAAGTGATATGCTTTCATCAATTACATATCATAGACATGTTTTTTAAACTACATACTTTCTTTCATCAAAGATCCAAAGATGAGCATTATAACTACACAATGAAGGCATTGTAAAAATATCTTTTTATCAGGGTCACATAAAAATGGAGGCATTGTAACAAGACCCTTTTATCAGAGTCACATAAATGAAGGCATTGAAACAACTTCCTTTTATCGGAGTCACATAAATGAAGGCATTGTGACAACATCCTATTATCAGAGTCACATAAAAGAAGGCATTGTAACAACATCCTATTTTCAAAATCACATAGGTGAAGGCATTGAAACAATACCCTCTTATCAAAGTCACATAAATGAAGGCATTGTAACAAAATCCTATTATCACAGTCACATAAGATGGCCTTGAAACAATATCTTCTTAACAGAGTCACAAAAATGAAGCCATTGTAACAACATCATATTATCAGAGTCACATAAATGAAGGCATCGAAACAATATTCTCTTATCAAAGTCACATAAATGAAGGCATTGTTACAACATCCTTAAAAATTTTGGTATTGAATTCCATGCTTTCATCAGCACTAAATTAAAGAAAGTAAGTACAGCGTTAAATTAATGAAAGTAATGTGATTTTGACGGATCTGGTATGTTTCTTGAAGACATGAAAAAAACAAGGAGCTTAAAAAATGAAAAAAAAGACGCTAAAACCGCTAGCTGTACTGAAATGCAGACGTAATAAAATCCATTTGGGATCTGCACGTCAAACGAGTTGCCAACTTATTTTGGCTAATGATCATTCCCGTAGTATTAATTATGAAATAATAATTATGGGCTGGGATTCAAGGTGATAACACGCGGGCAGGGAGAACGGGCTCGCGGTCAGGGGAAAAAAAACTTTGCTACTGAATTCGGCTATATTTAATGCTATCTCTGTCCTTGGACTCAAGAACCGTTAAAGCATAGCAGTAATTATTTCCTCCTAGCCGTATTATTGAAAATTTGCCATTAGCCTATTTTTTTCTGAGGATAATCGGATATTAATCAGATTTTCTAAGAACTTACTTAAATGAATTATTGAGTCTCGTGTTGTAAACGACTAAATTAGTAATGATAAAATAATAATATTTTACTAATCGTAAGCATTTCATAAAACCTACATTCCGATATCAAATTATTATAATATATATATAAACATAAAATGTATACATAAATGTTTACATATGAATATTAATGTGTTGGTAAATCAATCATTAAGGACTTTTCTTTACATTTCAGGTATAAAAATAATTTCATTTTTGTTTTTCCACCGAAAAATTGTAAGGGACAAAACGTCCGCAGATATTCACAAATTATGTGACTTTTCAGGTTTTTCAATTTTACTGAAAGAATTTTTTTAATATTACCTGCACACTTTGGGGATGCTATGTAAAAGGTTTTTATAGTGTTAAGAAGGAGAGAATATTCTGGTAAGGGGCATGCATTAATCACGTGAGCTGTTTTTTTTTTCAATTTAGACCCCCGCCCCTTGGTGAGATAAAGTGATATTTGGGACCCTCTTATCCCTCACGTGAGACTTACACTACACTTATTAAATTACTATATTTATTCTCATAAAGATAATAGCCATTAGATTTTTTCATTAAAATAAAATTAGACACTTTAAAAGAAGTGAAACAATTTAATTTTTGATTGGTGAGATTTTACTGACCACCCCCCCCCCATTTTGAGCCCACGTAATTAATGGATGACCCCTAAGGAAAAATGTATGAGGGGTGGGCAATGGGTCCAGGAGTGAATCCACCCCATCCACTGCGGTGCAAGGCGATGGTAAAGAAAGTCCAACTGGAGAAGTCAAAATGTCTCCCTCAACCAACCTCTCCCGATTTGGCCCGCCACATAGTAGGTGGGCAAACGCATTCCCCGCCAAGACCTAGACAAACCTCATTCCGAAAACCCAGGCAACCCTGCTAAGTCACCAAACGTAGCGAACCACTTGAGGTGGCCTATGGCAGGGGTGTTGGTTATTCAAAAAATGGTTCCCGAGCGGCGGAACCCGTACCGGCCTTTTTCAAATTGAAAATAAATTGAAGGAGAAAACTGAATCATTCATGACCGGAAAATAAGAAAAAAAATTACAAAAAATATATATATGTAAAATATAATTTATGTAAGCAAATGATTTACAAGAGCGATCTCAGAACCCTATTTTCGTCATCCTACGAACCACTGAGATACTAAATTGTATGCCTGATTTATTATGTATGAATTATTGCTTCTTAATCTACAAAAAAAGTAACCATCATCCACTTGATTTGATCCATTTTAATAATATGAATCTGGTTCCATCCACACTTTAATTAAAATAACAACCTAATTCGTTGATGTTACACACAGATACATACCTACACCAGATACAAGATCACAGGTTGTGTGGTGCGGGTACTCGTAGTACCGTGGTCCCCGTAATATAACAAGCGAACGAATTTTTTTGTACTTTATTTCTTATTTCTTCCATCACATTCGGCTAGTGTTAATTAATCACCATTAATGTTCAGAAGTAATGTTATTAAACAAACTTCTCAAAGTTCTGGCACTAATTTCAAGATATCGTGAAGCGTCGCATATTTGGGTCAAGTTTATATTCTTCCACCTCAAAGTGCAGTGGTGTTTTTGCTGTTGCTAATTTGAAAAAAAAAACTTAGTATGGTAACTTAAAACTGGAATATCTGCGATGTTGTTTGGAATCTGATATGGCGAGTGAGTTCATACGAATAATATTGAATCTTGTTTTAATGTGTATGGAATCAGAGCAGGGGTACCTCTGGTTTAATATTTAATGTGAACCATAAGCGTGCATAAAAAATAAAAGTGCTATTTTTTTATAAATTTAATAAAGGGGCCATCCATAAATTACGTCACACGAATTTCATGATTTTTTGAACCCCCCCCCCCCCGTCCCTGTCACACATCGTCACATTTGTGAGACCCCTCCCCCTTAGTGTGACGTCACATATTTTGCTATTTTACATCTAAAAATAATCAAAACAGTAGTTAAAATTTTTATTTTTATTAAAAATATTTCATTTTTACATGTGACGTCACAGAACTGATGACCCCCCCATACCCCCTGTGACAAAATGTCACACTTCTCTACTCTCCTCCCCCCCCCTTAAGGCGTGACGTAATTTATGGATATCCCTTAATAGTGTATTTTATTTTTGCCAACGATTCTCTTAGAAAATTTTGACGGAAAGGAAGCAAGGAAATTTTTAAATAATGTAAAAGTAAACTTTTCAAAATAGGCCACAGAAAATTATCAAACATAACTTGCCGTGTTGTGAATACGGGGCATATTTTAGAATTTTTTTTTCGGACTTGCAACAACTTGCCCCGCCTCTCTTAAGCATCGCCGGAATCGAAACGATGGGCGTAAGATCTAAATTAAAACAAGTTTTTTACATTGATTGACCCATTTTTATGCATTTAAAAATACCAATATGATTTTTGAAAACAATCTACTTGCAATGAATGTCAGATTATAAAAAGTTGTGCAGTTAAATTGGGCTGGGCGATATCATTTGATGTGGCGAGACTCGTCATTTATCATACTGTGCTGTTAAAGATAGAATTAAATGTTGGCGGTAAGCGATCACTTTGCGGCCACCTGTTATTGCTCATCCGTTTGAGAGCATTGCCGAGATCGGAGACCTGTTAATTAATTATAGTTTATACATTATTGATAAGTAGTTAACAAGAAGCAACTACTCGGAAGGATGGCTAATAAAAAAACGCAGAAGATGTAATAATATGTAATATGGCAGACTGAGTAATGCACAATCAACTCAGGTCGACTGAAATATATATTTTTTATATTTCTTTAAGCTTTTTTTATTTGCATTAACCATTTGAGTGCCATGGGATAAATGTGCCTGTAATATTTGAACCTATTAGATACATATTGTTCTGTAGCGCCATTCTTATCACCACAAGGCTTTAAAAAGCAAAAAAAAAAAGTGTTAGTTATTTTATTAATTTACTACAAAGATAATAAGGTGGTCATAAAATAAGTGTTTTTCACAATGGTTGGAAAATGCAGAACCGATAAAACAAACCTAACTACGAAATTGATTACTAAATATCTGACTACATCATAAAATGTTAATATTTTTGGGATAAAAAATGTATGTTTAAATGAGGACATAAAAAATTTGATATAAAATAATTTTTTTCTCAGATTAGTTGGAAACCGTAGAACACGTAAAATAAACCTAATTTTGAAATGGGTTACTTAAGATCTAATGTCTATCTACATAATTTGATTTTAAATATTGATAAGTGTCAATATTTTACACTCTGTGGAAACAAAAATCTTATTATGTCTCATTATAGTATCAACAATATTTCTCTTAAAAAGTTGTCTCAAATCAAGGATCTGGATATGGTATTTGATGAAAAATTAACATTTGTTCCACACATTAATGAAGTTATTAATAAGGCTATGAAATGTTTGGGATTTATTTTAAGAACAGTTAAAGATTTTACTTCACTCCATTCATTTAAAATTCTCTTCACTGCTTTAGTTAGAAGTAACAAAGAATATAATTCCACTATTTGGTTCCCATACTATAAAACACATCAAAAAAAATTTGAGAGAGTTCAACATAAATTTTTAAGATTTATTAATTTCAAATTCTCTATACCCATTGAACAAATTAATTATGATAACTTAATGAAACTACTTAATTTAACTGACTTATCGCGTAGAAGAACCAAGAGCGATCTGGTACTTTTATTCAAATTAGTTGACGCACCTGACTTAACAAAACTAATAACATTCCGAGTACCAAATCGTGACACCAGACTTCCAGAACTGTTCTTTGTTTATCCGCCGAAAACTAACTATTTCATTAACTCCCCAATCCAAAGACTACATAGGCTTGGAAATAAATTCAGTTCCGTTGATATTTTCATTTATTTTTTACCAAAATTTATATCAGAAATTTCAATAATTCTGACATAAATTTTATTATTATTATTCTAATATTGTCATTTCTTTTTAATTCCACTAATAATTTTTTAATACAATGTTATATACTATACACTTATTATTATACTCCTGAATAACTTATGTATCTATAATAACATGTACATGTAAAAGCCTTCAAAGCGTGAATAAATAAATAAATAAATAAAATAAGCTGTCGAATGTAACAATACAAAATCAACTTCACAATTAAAACAGGTCACAAGTCGTCACTGTATTACAAACTGAGTCATGAGCAAAACATGATTTTTCTAGGAGAGAGATGTAGTGAATATAGGATGTATCAGGAACAAGTTTTTGTTTCACCCAGGGCCCTGTCACAGTGGCTTCGCGGAATCTTATAGTACCGCTAGAACGCATTGTTTAGTTCGTTGGAAATGCGGCCTAGTTTTATAAATTTACCTCCTGTAAAGTTAATGTTGTAGATTTCAACATAAACAACAAATCTACAAAACACAAACAGTGCTAATCATCACACTGGGTGGTCAGAAAGAACACGTTACGGCGGCCCGGGTCAACAAATTATCCATCAAGCCGGTACAATATTCTTTGATACATTTGCAATGTACAAGAATCAAGACTCGGATAGATTTATGAGTTCGTTTTCTTAATGAACTCTGCTCGTAACGGTTTGATTAGGTCCATACATAAACGTAGAAATGATAATAGTACAGTTTTGTTTTCAGTCATTTGCATAGTGTACTCTATTTGTGATTATCTGTGTTTTTAAACGATGACATTAATGTAGAATGTTAATATCTTCGTGGAAATATCTGTCCCTCATTACTTTCGAGTAATACGTTAATGGCTCCATGACAATTGATCCGACGACAATTGGCCCACCGATAGTTGATCCCCCAGACAGTTGATCCGCCGGACAGTTGACCCCACGGAAAGTTGATCCCTCTGCCAATTGATTGGTAGATATATTAGTAGTTTTTCTTAAACAGACTACACATATAAGTGTGTCATATTTTGTTATTTGACCGTATAGCCTCACTGCGTGCTCCTTCAGAGATTCGGGATTATTGTTAATAAAAAAAAAATGTATAGCGGATTTCCACTCAAGACGACTGCAGATATAAGTATATCGACTTTGATTGTATGGCCGTACATCCTCTTTGCATACTTACTTGAAGGAAAAACTGTCCGAAGGATCAATTGGCAGAGGGATCAACTGTCCGCGGAGTTAACCGTCCGGCGGGTCAAATGTCCGGGATCAACTGTCGGCGGGCCAATTGTCGTCAGATCAATTGTCGGGTCACCTAAGTTAATACGAGTAGTTTAGTTATTGTCTTAACTTAAGGTGTTGTTGAAAAAAAAATTAATACAGCCTTGGCGATGTTAATAAGGCCTTCGCGGTTTAGTTTTTCATTACACCGTACCGTAGATACGTCACGGAACTACATAGCAGTAGATACGATTTTAGATTTTCACTCCTAAAAGTATCTTTGTTATTTGTTTTTGAGGTGTTATGCCGTGTTGCGCTACCTCCTTCTTTAGCCAACGTTTCGGACAGCATTACAGTGTCCATCATCAGGGCAGATGTGTAGACGATGGATGATGGATGTGAGGAAAAATACACAGCAGTAGCTTAATTACCCGGCGTTGTCGGCGTTGATGATTGACAGTAAGTTTTATCTTATTTTGAACGTCACATGTGCAAAATTTTATTAAGAAATATCAAGATTCAGCTTTAAGGGGAGGAAAAGAGGATGGGTGGTTTTACGAAATTTTGCGTAGACAGTGACCTGAATTGAAGGTCAAATTTGCAAACTTTCATCAATTTCTGAATAAAACTGTAGATTTGCATAAAAATCAAATCCCCCGCCACAGACACTTTTCTTTATGTAAATAGATTCAGCTGACTTCCGTCGCAGAGAGGTAAGACATACGAATCTGGGACAAACTCGATATTCGACCAAGCCAAAAGTTTAAAAAATTATATAAATTTTCACATACCTACATGAAATATCTGTTAACATGTGTGTTGGTTTGTAGGTATGTCGCAAACCTTCCCCTCTCTTTCAATAATTCAATCACTATTTGCCTAATGCCACAGTCGTACTTGCTCTGAGAACTTAGAATCTTTACGATAAATCTTTAACAATAGATGTTTCTGGTGCCATCTGGCTGGCTGATCAGCGAAATTCGGACAAAACAATATTTAACTTTCTTGTCGTCAGTCGAATCAACCGTCGTGTCAGTATAGTTTTTTTTGCATTAATGATAGGTGTACGTAAAACAGAGCGTCTTAAGCCGCCGCTATTCGAATTTCTACCGATTTCTTACATATCTCCCTTAAACAATTGAAGTTTTTAAGCTCTTAAAAAAGTATATGTTATTTTTGAAGATAATATCTAGATGCGTTCCACGCCGAAACGCAAATTATATGAAAATCCCTCTATAGAAAAAAATCGCAAAATATGCTTCGAAAATTATTTAAAACAAGTCTATTTCTATTATTTTACAAGTTATATTTGTGAAAAAAATCACAATGTTTCTTTAAATGATACTTAAGATACCTTCCACGAGATTTTTGCTCTATTTTAAACGAATCATGTTTTATTAAGCATTTTCATAATTTTCGCTTCAATTTTATCATTGAAAATATTAGCGCGCTCTGTCCAACATTCGTAATTATATATCTCTCCATCTTCTTCTTTTTGCGCCGGGAAGCGTGGCCTTAAAAACTAATCTTATGTCCGGTAGCTACTTGGATGGATATCATCTCAGGGGCTTACCGACCCATAAAATGAACTCCCCAGATGCACCAAATTTGCAGCACCGATCGTGTTAATCAAAACTAACGTTCCTGCTCGCTCGCTCTCGCCTAGTCCGCATACGCCTCTCTCCCTCTGGCCGGCTACCGAATGTAACGCCCCTTATTAAGATCAGCGCGCCGCTCACTTTAATAAGCTTTAAACAATTATTGACCCGCGTCTCTCACTCGCGCTCAAGGGGTTCATACGTGTTTCTCGCTCTGTTTTGAGCGCAAGTGCGGGATCGCCGAATGGAACGAACTTTGTCAGCGCTGAATAAAAACTATTTTTATCGTAATGAATTTAATGCATTAATTATGTTAATTAATTATGGCAATTAATTATGTTTTTTTATTCATCCAATAAAAAAAATCCAGACATATTCAGTAAACTTTTCCCACATAACTTTATTTCTTTGTAACACTACGAATAAGTTCAACTGAGTGTTTGTCGTGATAACGTCTTATAAATCGATTAACGCCGGCTGCACTCACGAAAAAGCATGACTCATTGTCACGTTCCGCCTGAGCCAAGCGTGCAAGCGAGAGCCGCCGAACAAGCGTTCGGCCTAAGCGTTCGGCTTGTGACGCATCTATCTCTCTTCCACTACATCGTTATTATATGACGTTATCACGTAAAATTATCGCCCGTAAACCGACTTTACAGACAACCAATTTTTTTGTACTTTTTATATTGATAACTCAATTATATCATAATAATAGTTTCTCGGAGTTTGCCAATCATTTGTTGGAGACGAGTCACACTTTTGACTTCAATAGTGGAATTGAATTACTACATTGAACAAATTGGAAATATTAGACATTAGAAAGATCGTAAATTCAAATTTAAATATTATTAGTAATCAGATTTTTTTTTAATGACCCATTATTGAACTTGTTCCCTTGGTAAATTGTGCCCTCAATTGCCCACCTTCCCTCTTCCCGCTCACACCTGTCCATTGAAACCGTTAAGTCTATTGTTTTAATTAGTTTTAAGTTAACCTGAGGAAGTGAGCATCGCTCTCGAAATATGTCGCTTTTTTATAAACGACAAACGTTGCTAAAACAAAGAAATTTATTAATTTTGAATCAAAATAATATTACTACACGGAAAAAAATTAATAAGCAAAGTGTTCCTGTCTGGAGGAAAACACTTTCGATCAACCTGGATAATAATTCCTGAAGCCGATGCACTGTAGAGAAAGGGACCAAAAATTTCCCTATTTTGATTTCTGCAGAATAAAATACACCCATACCGAATGAGAAGATATCAGATAAGATATCTTCTCATTCGGTAGATATAAGACATCTTGTTTACAAGGTTAATATAAACGCTAGAAATATTTCGATTCTCACGCCTTCAAAATTTAAAATCAGCGTCTTATTTGCACGAGGCAAGTAAGCGAAAAAGGGTTTTTTATTTATTTAGTGCATAGTTTTATAAGAACGAAAAAAGTTATAACATATAAAACCTCACAAATAGTCTTATCCATAATGGGGTATTTAAAAAAAAAGTTTATCATATTACTTCACAGTTAAGTCATGCAAAAACATTTTTTTTTAGTGGAGTACGCTTATATTTTTTGTTATGTAATTGACAATTTTATTGTAATTCCAATACTCGTACATAGAAAAGCTAGTAAAAGCTTCAATTTATCCGTATTATATGTTTTTATGTTCATAATGTAAACCGATTCTTCGTAAAGATTAATCTAAATAGTATCTAAATAGGATTTCACGTATATTTCATATTAAGAAATGGACACTTGGTTCCGATTTGTAGGGCCGGTCCTGTGCATCAGGTGTAATTCGCAGTCCGAGCAGTCCGCACCGGGCGCCGACTTGCGAAGTCTCCAAGGAACCAACGCGCTGATAAACCCTACTCCAGGGGTCCTAGCATGGTCGATCGATAAGGATTGATAGGATAACTTCTCATTCTAGTTCCCTAGGACAACTGCAAATCGCTAATGTACAAACAACAGTCGACGTCGAACATATAAAGAACACTTAGTGCAAACTGTTTCTAATTCGTTGGCGACATCGTGCTAGGGAACGATGGGAAGTTCTGAAAATTATCCTATCAATCCTTATCGATCGACTGTGCCAGGGGGCCTGAGGCTGCGTATATAATACCACGAATTGTGTGACCGGACAGTCCAGAATCTCATTTGAAAAGTTATGTAAAAAATATATGAAAAATTGGTTAAATAGGTTACGTACGTTAGGTTATGAGCTTTTTTAAAAAATACATTGCTTTTATTGACTTTTCAAAGAGGTGTTGAGTTGTGTTGATCTGAATTGGCATGGAACCAGTCTCACTGGCTCCAGACGATTGGGAGCAGTTGGGACACTTGTGGTATTCATATAATTTAAAAAAAAAAGTGTTTGGTGACTAGATCTGAACAGCCAATTACTATATACTCTTTCCCAACATTAAATAAAATATAAATATTAAAATAGATGAGCCCTTAATGACGGAGGAGAATGACGTTCGATAGGATCTGCCACAGCTGAAGGGATATTGGCGTGATGCTAATTTGGCCAAAGGTAGAAATGCTGTTAAAAAATTAAAATTATTATTAGCTTCGTATCTGGGATTCGAGCTCTTGACTTTTGAATTCACAGGCGATCGGTCCACTAGGCTGACTAACCGGAATAACAGGTCCAGTTCTCTAGTAAGCCTCCCGCAGAGCGAACTATCGCAGTTCATCTCTACAGAACAATTCCAGGGCTTTAAGTCAAACAACGTTATCTACAAAAAAACATACAAATAGTTCAGTAACATTATCTACGAAAAACCAATACCAATAATTTGAGGGTTTAAAGTCAAACAACGTTATCTTTAAAAAACATGCCAATACAATGGTAGTTTTTTTGTGTATAATAAGTTTTTTTTTAAATTTATTTAATTACCGACAACCCGGGCGTTCGTTGAAATAATATTATCATCAAGTAAGTAACCCGCCTCACTAGAAGATGTCTGTTCTGAGACGGGTACATAAATATAAACATACATTTAAATGTGATATAAGGCCTAGAATTAATTATTCACATGTTTTTGCGGATAATGTTATTTTTAAGGCCTACAATTATTTGTTTGTATTTTGTAGATAATGTTATTTGACTTTAAGTCCTAGAATTATTTGTTTGTACTTTGTAAATAAGTAATGTTTTTTGACTTTAAGGCGGCGCTATTCGGCTGAAAAAGAAAAAGATGGAGAGATGTGTAATTACGAATGTTGGACAGAGCGCGCTAATATTTTAAGTGATGAAATCGCAGCGAAAATGGCGAAAAAGCTTAATAAAACATGACTCGTTTAAAATAAAGCAAAAATCTCGTGGAACGTATCTTAAGTATCATTTAAAGAAACACTGTGAATTTTTTTCACAAATATAACTTGTAAAATAATAGAAATAGGCTTGTTTTAAATAATTTTCGGAGCATACTTTGCGATTTATTTCTATCGAGGGAATTTCATATAATTTGCGTTTCGGCGTGGAACGTATCTAGATATTATCTTAAAAAATAACATATATTTTTTTAAGAGCTTAAAAACTTCAAATGTTTAAGGGAGATATGTAAGAAATCGGTTGAAATTCGAATAGTGGACCCTTAAGGTCTCGAATTATTTTTTTGTACTTAGTAAATAAGTAATGTTTTTTGACTTTAAGGCCTAGAATTATTTGTTCGTACTTTGTAAATAAGTAATGTTTTTTGACTTTAAGGCCTAGAATTATTTGTTTGACTTTCGAAATAAACAAATGGTTTGGACCTCCTAAACTGCATCACCTGCATGAAATAACTGACGATATTCATTTGATAACGAATGATTTCATGCAAAAAAATTAGTGTAGGTACTAAAAATCTATTAGTGGATTAAAGTCCACTTTAACAAGATCGATATCTTCCGAACAGTTATACGACTATATCTGGCCAAACAGTTATACGACGTAGTTATACGACTTTTTAAATTTTTTTAATTATAAATTGCGTATATGTTGAAGTTGCAATTTTGATTATTAATATTTTTGATAGTGGTGGAATATTCCATAGTAATTATACATTAAAATAATTTAAAACTTTTGTCGTCAAATTTGAAGTTCAGAACTTTTGAACAGTTAAAATTTTAAGTAATCGAAGTATAGGTACTGAATTTAGTGTCTGCAATCATTAGAAAGATATGAAAAAAAAATTGTGAACTACCTATATATTATAAAATAAGCGTTATCTACTTCGTTTTCTTTATCAGTTTTCTGGCGCCCGGATTTCATCGACTTCAAAAGATTTGCAGATTCTTAGCGGTTCTCACCCATTCATAGCAGACAGTTCTCCCCAGGTCATCAGCCTATCTCATTTGTGAGCGACCTCTATTTCTGCTCCTAACCAAGGACGCCATTGGAAGGAGCCTGAGTCCACCTGTCATGCGCCAGTCGTGCCACATGCCCAGCGCATTCCCGTCAGCGTGGTGGCTGTGACAGTACCAAATGTCGGCTACCTTTGTAAAATAAATATAATTGACTCAATTTTAGATAGCTGTAAATAATTTACAACGATTCAAGGAATAATTTTACATTATTAAAAGCGATTTGTTATCTTCCTATTTACGAGTAGCTATTAGCTCTCGCGTGGTTTGCAATTATACATTTAGATTCATAACTACGGATCAGAAACCAAGATTTCTTGAAATTCTAGTTTTGTCACTTCTGCTTTACTAATATCGGTCTAGAAACGCTGGTGTTAATATCCATTGCACGTTTTATAGACCCTGTACCAACACATCAAGAGCACAGTGCTTTACAAGTTTCTCCAGTGATAATAATGACCGAACAGTTGTAGATTTATTTCAACCCACAGAGATATGATACAATCCCTAGAATTATTTTTTAGAAAACATCACCAAGGTTTTTATTTTTACTAGATTTTTCCCAGAAAAACTTTTTAGAAAAAATTAAAATTATTATTACCTTAATATTTATTTATTACACATCCTAATGGGATTTTACATTCTTTGTTTATAAGTTAAGTAATACAGTACTTTTAAATACTTTAAAACTAAAACAAAAAGGAAAATATAATATAATGAAAAAAATGTAACAACAAATGTGAAATTAATGTATTAATACAAAATAAAATACACTGGTAAAAATGATAAGAAGTCACACATAAAAATATATTCAATATAAACAAAAATTGCAGAAATTATTCACGACTATTTGTGTCTAGATTTATAAAAGAATTGGAATAAACAATGTTTATACTGGTTGCTATTTTTAAGGTGAAATATATCTCTTAAATCAGAATATTTATTTCCGAGATTGTGAAGTCTCAGAATCGGGGAATTTTGGTAAGAGAGTGTCCTGGTGTTGTTAAAGTAAAAGGGTAGTAAATGTCGGCAAGATCTTTTGGGAATGTGGATGTTGATTAATTGAAGTTATTCAGGACAGTCAATTTTGTAATGCAGTATTTTATGTAATAATATTAAATCTGTGTTAATTCTTCTTTCTGAAAGTTTGAATAGGGACATTTTATCCAGTAGGTAATTATAATCAATATTTTGTACAGGAATATGCAATTTATAGTTTATAAACCTCAGGAACTTGTGTTGAATCTTTTCAATGCTGTCGAAATGAATATTGTAAAATGGAGACCATAACGTAGAGTTATACTCTAGTTGGCATCTGACAAAGGTATTATAAAATACCATAAATGTGCCTAAATTATTGAAGTCTTTTGCAGCTCTCAAAACAAATCCAAGAGTTTTAAAGGCCTTATTGATAATATTATTAATTTGGCAAACAAAGGTTAGTTTTCTATCAAACATTATACCTAGATCAGTAATTTCACTGACGCCATTAAATTTTTATCATTTAATGCATATTGAAATATTAATATTATTAATTACTGGGATTCGAGCTCTCGACTTCGCCGAATGGAATAAAACCGGTTGTAAATAATACCAGTCGGAAACACAATTTTTCTAGAATTTAGGAAGAGTTTGTGTTAAAAGCATCAAAGATTTTGTGTTCAAGGTTGGTTACAATATTTTAGTATGTCACAAAACGAACACAGCGGCGACCGTACAACATGAACCAGAGGCGAACACTCGCTTCTTGGATTCGTGCTTCAGCCTTCCCGTTGAGGAAATCTCTCGATCAAGTCGTGCTGACGCGCGGGGTGAAATGGCCAGGATGATAATATTTTACTAAAGCCTTAATGACTGTCAATATTTCTAGGTTATCATTCTTGCATTCCAGGAAAAAACTTTAAAATTACAAAGGTTTAAGCATTCAAAATTAATTAAGTTTATTTGAACTCACATTTAAGAACATCAAATTTTTGTACTACTGTACCGCCCACTATAAAATGTTGCTTTTGATTTCCAAAATACACTCATTAAAGAATGTATTATATACTAATATTAAAATATATTTCAAGATAAAATACTTGTAACAAGTGTTCACAATAATGTCCTCTGCGTGCGAACTCTATCTAAATTTCTTATTAGACAATAAACAGTGTTAATTTCAAGCGACTTCCCAGGTAAGTATTGTCCTGTATACATTTTTAGGAAGCATCGCGTTCATTGGTCGAAACATTGTACATATATTTTCGTATGAACCGGTGGATGCAATTTTTAGCTATAAGTTTTTTTTAATTGTTTGTCTAGTTTGTAGTTTTTCTAGATTTTAGAAATTTATTGTAAGTTTGTACAGCGCCCTTTTCACAAAAAAATTCATAATGACGTCACTAATGCTTGATATTTGCTATTCCCGTCGACATCCGCATTGTTCCGAATGAGATTTTCCGTTACATAGGCAGAAAAATTTGCCGCAATTAAGGTTGTCAATCTCTCGGACTCGAACTAGCGTTTGTCTAGGAAATTGTAGCAGAGTCGACTCACAGGGCTTGTCAGCCCATCGCAGGCCAGACAGACCAACGGTGGTTGGATGGTTACGTGCGACTACGTAATTTTATCTTGATTCTATATTAAATATCAGATGACGGGTAATAATAAATATCTGAGGTTTATATTAAACAAAATGATACAGGTGTTGGATAAAGAGCTCTCGAACCTACTATGGTTTGTATATCTTCCGTTTGTTTAAAGTGATCTTGGCTGACCTTGCATTTTTCGAATTTTTTACAAGCGGTATCATTGACGTGCCATACGGAATTATAATACAATCAACGCTTGGAATCAGCTCTTCAAAATGTAAAAATAAATATTTCTAACACGTGTTTTTTTCGTCAGGAATTTATGCCTTGGGTGATAAAGAGTAGGTATAAGTTTAAATTATATACTGAAACACCTAATCCAAACGTCTGTCCAAGTCTGCAGTGGATTGCACATGCAAGATAGAGGAGTGTCTCAACCCCAGTGGAGTTGTGACGGACCGACAGACCAGCTAACTGTAGTGCCAACATGATTGCCAGCTGACGAGATGATTGGCTGACCCCTGCCATGTTTATTATGGTTGCGTCTTATTTTCAATTATCACCGGCCGCGCAGAAATCATCAGAATCCGCTGTGTCATAACCGGCGATGTTCTCTATACCTCCGGACCATCTCGAGATGCTCTAGCAGAGATCTCAACCTAACGGAACCCATCGTTCCGGTGACGTCAAAACCGCACAACTCAAATACGATTGTTATTATGTACATCTCACTTAAAAACATCCACACATTAACATCATTTAAATTCCAAAGTATTCAACAGTTACTTCCCATAAGACATGTATTACATCTTGTTCCATAAAATTCCAGTTAATTATGCGTAAGTAATTGTTTTGAGTGAGAGTCATTGAGTTTTGTTGAGATCCCTCGGCCCGAGTGTAACCACAAAGCATATAAAATGGTTGCGGTAAACCGTGGCATTCTACCTTGTGTCAAGGAGCATCGGTTAAATTTTACAGGCGTAAACTCGCAGCAGTTGCAGACAATAACTTTATTGTTGTGCTGAATAATAAATAACGCGCGTTACAGAACTGCAACAAAAGCAACTTTAAATGGTAACTCGCTTAACGAAGTCTTAACCATAACTACGTACAGACCAAGATAATAACAAGAAGAAACCAGATTTAGAGAGCTTCTACGAATATTACTCCCATCACTCCTTCCTTCTATATTCCATTCTTTTCGAAATCTTAAGAAAACGTAGGAATGTTTTCTAAATCATATAATCAGGTAAGTTAAAAAAATACACCAGCATGACAGCTGTTTCCCCTTCCGTAGAATATAAGTACATATTATTACGAAAGCAGTGTGACAATAATTGACAGCTGCAACAATTATTTGCCTTATAAGCTTTAATCATCAGTCGATAGTTATAGATCACTAGTAATAAGTTGTCAATATAATAAGTTATCGTAACTCAGTTGTCGTTGGCAGGTTGTAAAGACAGATCTGTCAGACACCGTATCGATACGACGTGAATCCAATTTCTTAGTTTCTTTGAATCTTCTGATTAATTATTGTTGAGCATCCTTGTGATCATCACATAAAAGCTATAGTTATAAAATCTATACCAGTATTGATTTTAAAAATTAATTATTATAATTGTAGTTTTAGTGTCCAAAAGAAATACCTACGCATTTTAGGGTGAATTTCATTAATCATACTTCAGCGTTTTTGGTACTACCTCACTTTGTCTTATTAAATACACAGAATGAATGATGACCGTCATCGGGTACTTCCTTTTCAGCATTGACATATCTACAGATCTTTCTGCAACCTCAAAACATTGCTTGAATATTGACGTTCAAATTCTCAGTGGTAGATTTATACCGAATTCAAAGTTAAGTTTATGAAAACATCACCTCAAAATAGCTATACCAAATCCATAACTTTTCAGACCGAAGTATGTCAAAAACAGCAAACAATGTGAAATTCTTCACAAGACTAAACGAGAAACTCATTTTCTCATCAGGTGGTTTTTTAATACATTACCGTTTGAAGCGTAAATTGATTTTCTTGCGGTCAAAGTGACTTTATTTACTGACCGGCGAACAGCAAAAATGTAAAGCGATTTCCAACAATGTTTTCAATTAAGATCTGGACGGTGATGCTCGATTTGCGAACAGGAAATTAATCATATTAATGTAGTGTTAAGCAAATATTTAATCAGGTTAATATAACCAACAAAAACTAGTTTGCTTCTGATCTAAATTGATTTAACTTTAGCCGCTTTAATAACGGGTTTAATTTGAACAATTAGGACACTTTGTTTCACATACTTTCAATTATTGTTAGCTTATTGAATCAAACGACATGGTAGCAAAATGGGAATGATTAAAATAATTCGTGATCGTTGGAAGCTTTCTTTTAAGTACCAGGATATTGTCAAAATTTAATTGAAAAAGATACTAGATAACATATAAAACATATTTTTTCAATATCCAACTTCAACCAGTGACGGGGCAATAACTTTTAGTTCCGTTTTCTTACATTTTCAAGTATTACAAAATTAATGCCGCTTTTCGTTAAAGCATGCAAAAAAACTGATAAAATTGTTTAAAAAAAAAAACAACGT
The DNA here is from genome assembly GCA_936435175.1 of Glyphotaelius pellucidus. Classification (NCBI taxonomy): domain Eukaryota; kingdom Metazoa; phylum Arthropoda; class Insecta; order Trichoptera; family Limnephilidae; genus Glyphotaelius; species Glyphotaelius pellucidus. The sequence goes on along the minus strand of OW386538.1, from coordinate 24,589,475 downwards.
TTTCAGATTTGATGGATAGAAATTCACTCCACACCTCTGGTATCTACTACTTTTAACATGTCAGTGTGTTTTTATAATTAGATGGAAATATGTTTGCAGGAATTTAAAACAAATAAAACATTGCCAATGATAAAAAATCTAGGTATCTTTTAGAACAGCCAAATCATATTGTATTATTAGCCTGGTTCATTTTTTCATGCCCCATAGAACGTCGACTGTGTTCCTTATTAGTGAAATAGACTCATAAACTCGTATTCTGTTTGTGTGTATTGTACCTACTTACTTATAATAGATTGTCTTATCATAAAATCATCATAAATAATTCCACTTGTTGCATTACTTGGTCAGCTTCACATTTTGATTAATGGGAACCAACACATAAGAGAAATCATCACCACCTATCGGATGTTTGGCCAATCGCGTTATTTAAATTAAATTTTCACATGAAATGCACGCGAATAATTATTCCGACTGGTACCCATTTATTAAAAACAAACCGGTGTGTAATTAAACCGATTGTCAATGATTGATTTTTATAAATGGGTCTCGGTGAGAAAGTATACTAAATTTGTGTTGATCGAAATCATTTTCATTTTCAACCTAGTCCAAAGAACTGGTTGCCATTTATTCACACAAGACAATCCTAGATATAAAAATACAGGAAACATGGACCTTGTTAGATTTTTAAATTCTTTTTATCTAATCGTTTACTTCATAATCAATCATTAACATTTATAAGTAGTCTGGTATATCTGAGAGTATTTTTTCTTGGATTAGGTTGGTTTGAATTAATTATTATTAATTATGGGTGCATACCATATTTTCTCTATTATTCTATATGGTATAGAAACCGGGACAGGAAGAAAGAAGCCGCCGAAAGATGGACAAAATTATGAAGAACGTTGTACAAATTGTTGAGCGTTGTACAAAATTATAGTTGCACAAATATGATTTTCTTTACTCTTCCTATTAATTTATTCCACCTATCCCAACTGGGGTTGGCATGATGGCATCTCCAGTTGGGAAATTTTGTGAGGCTGATGGTAGTGGGGAGAGGAAGGAGATGGGGCAGAGGAAGGTGGGAAAGTACTATTCAGATCTGGCCACCAAACACGGCTATATTGAGAGTATCTTCCACTCTAAATAAGAAAAACACTGTATATGGCATATTATAATAAAAACAAATATATTATAATGGAATTCCACCATGAATTATCAGTTTCAAAAATAGAAATATTAAAAACTGTATATGGCATTATTTTACGGTTGTTGTTTTATCCTCCTTTATTGCATATTGTAATTACATTTCTTAGAAGATTAGTGGCAAAATAAGATTAAGGTATTTATTTTAAAGATTCATCTTTTTATTTTTCAATTTTATGACTGGAGAATTTTTGTATAAAAACCTATATGTATAGGAGCATCCTTAAAATACCTTTGGCAGATAGGGTACTCAACAAATTTACAAGTTCTTCATCAAACGGTAAAAAATTGTGAACACATGCCTAACTAAGAGCTATAAAAAGAAGAAAACTCCAACATGATGTTATGAAGAGCAAGACAAATAAAACATTACCCGATTGATAGATACATCAGAGGAAAGATGATAAAAGACAGAAAAGGAAGACACAAAAGAAGCCACGATGACTTCGAAACTTGCGTGGCTACGTGAGTTGTTTCGGGCTGAATCCTGCGGAATGAATGTTGCTTAATAAGAGAGGGCACTAGAATAAAAAAAGAATTTTACCTACTTACACAGTAACAAAATAATTGAACTCTGTGATCCTTCGTAGAATAAAAATAGCTTATTGGGTATTAAGAGAAGAGGATTACATAATGTACTTGAAGACAAATAGGGTATCATACGCACTGAAAACGTGAAACATTAATTCAACTGAAACGCTGAGTTCCTCGTAAATTTAAATAATAAAGAGTTATTAGTTGCTCGTTAATCCGTTTAATATAAATTATTATTGTCTGTCATCGATAAATCAAACATAAAAAGATTACCTATCGGTAAACCGTATAACAAATTACAGAGTTGGGCAATCATCTGAACTATGGGAATGGTAATCGAAAGGCCATGATGCCCATGATTAACATTACGGGCATTTCCGTCGAGAAAACCTAGTAATAATGCTGTAATTAGATTCCAGGAAAGCAGAAGGAAGAGAAGATATCACGAAAATTTCTTTAAAACTTGGAAACGAATAACTGTTTTCGATTTTTTAGGAATACGGTAAATATATGGAAGCTTCTGAAAAACTTCATTGTAACAAAGCAATGAAGAATTAGAAGAATTACAACTGTCATTGAAGGTGAGCGGTCAACTCAAAATGAAATCGCCTTCTTTGAAAACTCATTAAAAGTGATGAAAAAATTGTATCAAAAATTGGTTAAAAAGGTAACATTAGGTTAGGTTGTGGGCTATTTATCATTTTTTTAATGGCTTTTAATGACTTTTCGAGACGTTGAGTTGACTTGATTCTGAGTTGGCATCGAACCGTCAATGAAACATGAAACATGACTTCTTTACAATTGTGTGCATTTTTTTCTGTTCTCTTTTTCATTAAGAGTAGTAAATTTTATCTTCTTCATTGATTAAATACTTATTAAAGAGGATTGTTCATCTGTTGTACACACTGTTATTAATAATAAATCCTCGATGAATTTCGGCCTTTTTCTGATACAAATTAAATGTCCTGCATATTTCTTAATATTTAAGATGTCTTCAAAACAAATACCATTTTAGAAACAAGATAAAATTACCTCCTGAATTTTTGCATTTAAAATATACTGTAATACTTAAAAATTGCAAAAATTTTATTATCAAATAAAAGCTAAAAAAAAATTACTGAAACATTTTTAATCAAAACGTCGAAAAATAATAAAAAATCAAAATAAAACAAACTTCTTAAAGTTGCTTTTTTGAGAAATTTACAAGAAAACTCTGACTTCACTTTTATCTCCTTCGAACAATAAAAAAATTAGAGCATTTTGGAAATTGCTTTTAACTCGAAAAAATAACAGGAAAAGAAACTGACATCATTGACATTGCTTGCTCATTTTAAAATGTTTATTTCTTTGATACATTCACTAATGCATTAGACATTTATTTTATAAAAAAAACACTATTTTCATGAAATTCTTGTAAAATTAAGACCACCAAATTAAATTTGAATATTGGTGTAATCTATAACCCCATTTTCTGATATAACACAAAAGCTCAATTTACAGCTATAATTACATGACTAAAACTGTATTATTGTATAATTACTTAACTAAAATTGTCAAAAAATAACACAAATAAGTTATAAATATATTGAAACTTACGATTATTAAATATGGAATGGTAAATTGACCATTTAGTGAACAAAAACACGATTTTCGTCACCAAGCACTGCGCACTTGCGCAGGACACTCAACGCACTGTAAAAAAATATCAAAATTGCACTATAGCGCATGCGTGGGAGCAAAGCGCGGTGTTGCCGGATTTGAAAAAAAGAATTGTGATTTTTTTTATTAGTACCAAATCGAATCTAATACAATCGTGTCTAATACTGCGAAAAAAGATCATAATTTATTACAAGGAAGTGTCCATCATCGATGCGCCCGATATATAGCACAAAAATCTATTTCGCAGAGCGCCACATTTGTTAGTGCTTTCTTTATGAATTGGCTCGGTGCGGTCTAAGCGACTGACATTTTGTATTACAAGGTTTTTTGGATTGTTAGTTATTTCTGTTTAGGTTAGGTTAGTTTAATTTAGGTAAGGTCAGTTTAGTTTAGGTTAGGTTAGTTTTGTGATAGTTTAGGTTAGGTTAGTTTAAATGTAAACGTATCAAATTCGGCGGAGCTAAACAGATTTATATATTTATCAGGAAACACCGATGAATGGACACTATCTAATTATATTTCCTTTTGATATTGCGTGTGAAACAAATTCTTCAGATCTGTTTTTTTTTTTTGTTATTGTTTTTGGGGTGTTATGCCGTGTTTCGCTAACTCCTTCTTTAGCCAACGTTTCGGACAGCGTTACAGTGTCCATCATCAGGGCAGATGAGCTGCTCATCAACTGCTCATCTGCCCTGATGATGGACACTGTAACGCTGTCCGAAACGTTGGCTAAAGAAGGAGTTAGCGAAACACGGCATAACACCCCAAAAACAATAACAAAAATACTTTTTGGCCGTGAAAACCTAAAAACATACCTCTTCAGATCTGGTCTAAAAACTAATTTCTCACACTTTCTGAAAAGTGGTGTGATTATGACACATAACATTTTTAATGTAAACTGAGGAATGTAATGCATATTTTTATTCGTTCGACTAACTACTTAAGTAGTTAAGTTAATTGGGATGTGTCGTTTCAACACGAATTTTTAACACTTGGACGGTCCCCGTTTAAGGTCGATATGTGACCCATTTTAGCGTTTGAAGAAGTGTATTTAAAAAAATTTAAATGGCGCTAAACGTTCATCTTTAGTCGTGAATCAAGTTATACGCAGATTCTAATATCCCGTCCTTAGTATCTATGTAATTACCTCATGTTGCTTGGATCTAAGCTGAGCGAAGGCATCACCTAGTTATTTGAAGTTGCAATAAGCGCCTGACCTCCTTCTTGGGTAAAGTGATAAGCAGTATGGCGCTTGTCTTATTTTACAAAATTATAATAAACCAACACACCATTCCACCAACGCAAAATCAAGTTCGCAACGTTCTCGTTTTGTAATTATTTTCACATGCTATATATACATTTCCAGTACTCAAGTAAATTATCAGATTTTAATATTGTACCTATTTGAATATAGCAACCAATATCATAAATTCTCGTCATTTGCCGCTCGTGCGCCGGCGCACACGCCAAAATGTTCAAAAAAGCTTTTTGAATGCGATTTAAACCCTTATGTATAAAGAAAACGTATGAAGAACAAGGTCAGAATCGCTTGGGGCATTCTTGTTCTTAGGGTATAAAATACCGTGAACACACCTAGGGAGTCGGAATAATTTATATTAAATTCTCTATGCCCTCCGGCTGAGATTTTTCCTGGTATTTGGGCTGTCAAATTGGGTAGCGCCGTTCTAAAAAGATCGTAAAACATATAAATTCATCAAATAAACGCAAGAAATGTTATTTTTTTGCATCGTTTATTGTTCAAAGAATGTGTTTCAGTAAATATAATATACGATAGCACAAAATAAACCCACAAAATATTACTTCAAAGTCAAAACATCGCGATTTAACGTCGTTTTTTCCCTGGCATTTAACGAGGTCATCACAATTTTTAACTGCCAAGAAGTGTCTTTGATACTCTCAGTATCGCCCTTGTAAAACACCACAATTTAGAATGGATACCTGGCTTGAAATATATTTAATAATGTTATTGAATATCCGGGCAATTCTCAACATTTCTCTCTCCATTTTCTTCCTTTCCCCGAGCGTTACATCCTCACCACATACCACAATTAGGGATGCAATAAACTACTAGCTCCAGCAGGGCGAGTGCAATTGGTGGACAAACTCTAGTGCTTTAAAAACAAATTAAGGCGACGCTTCCCGGCTCAAAAAGAAGAAAATGGATAGATATGTAATTACGAATGTTGGACAGAGCGCGCTAATATTTTCAATGATAAAATTGAAGCGAAAATTGTGAAAATGCTAAATAAAACATGACTCATCTAAAATAGAGCAAAAATCTCGTGGGGGTTGTCTAAAACAACGTTCAAAGAAACACTGTGAATGAAATGAAACTTTTTCATACATATAACTTGTTAAATAATAGAGACAGGCTTGAAAATAAAAATTTTCGGAGCATACTTTGCGATTTTTTTCTATGGAGGGAATTTCATATAATTTGCGTTTCGGCGTGGGGGTTGTATAGATATTATCTTCAAAAATAACATATATTTTTTTAAGAGCTTAAAAATTTCAAATGTTCATGGGAGATATGCAAGAAATCGGTTGAAATTCGGGCTTAAAAAAAACTAAAAACTACAAAAATGAGTTTACGAAATAGTATTCACAAAACTCTCACTCGGTGAGCTTTGGCGTCGTAAAATATAAACCTTTTTTTTCTGTCAACGAAGTTATTTTATGTCGAAAAATCATTTTTATCATGAGCTATGGACCCTTGATTAACATTTTGCTTTATTTTCTTAAATGTTATTTAATTTAGTTAAACCATTGTTCTATGCGTTAATCTCGATCGAAGCAGAGAAGTAAATCGTAGTTAGCTATAAATAATGTTGACCGTAAAACCGTAACCATTCGCGACCTAATTAGCTAAAAAGCGCCCTGACACTCGGAGTGTTAACAAAATCAAAAATGTAAAAGATTTCCTTGTAGTCCCGAAGGACGCGCATTCGGTTCCCGGCGGATCTAAGATTGGGATCGCTTAAGAAGGGTAGAGGCATTCCGTTTGTTCGGAGAAGTATTAATGAAGGCCCGCGCATTAGGCGACCATTGATAAAATCATCAACGAAAATCCGCGCAAGTAAATTAGCAAGATTAAGTTTTGCTCGCGTTTTATTAGCTGCCACTTTGGGAGCGACGATGTAGCTTTTAGTGGCAGCCAGTGTCGGATTTGCCCGAAGGCCCAGTAGGCCCGGGCCTAGGGCGGCTAGATATTAGGGGCGGCCAATCGTGACAAAAAAGTCACTGATGATAACAAGAAATAACTCAGAGTACCTAAATATTCTAGAGGCTCGCGCAATTTAATTATAAATTACTTTACAATAAATTTAATTTTATTACTAACTTGACGAAACTAAGCGCGTCTGAAGTCGAAGAAAAGGCCACAGTGTTTGTTGTAATGGTTACGAACTGAAGGTCTTCAAACCATTTACCCAAACGTGGATATTGCTCTTCGTAAGTGTGTGTGTCCTCCCACCAGTAATTGTTCTGGAGAACGATCGTTTTCTTGCTTTGCTTAACATGGAAGCAGATTTTTTTAAGAAAATTGGATTGCGAAGATTTAATTAATGATTTTTCTGCGATTAAGTGCAGATGAATTTTGTAACACATTGTGAAACACTTATTATATATTCTATGAGAATAAGCCTGTAGTTGAACTAGTAAAATAAATAGAGCCTAAAGGCGTTTTAAATGTTTTATTTAAATATGCAATGTTCCTTGAACCCTTATAAAGTATTACATACTAGCAGCTATTTATTATAGTTAACTAAATTTCTGAATCTATTTCAATAAAAGTTGGCAATAAAGTAAATTCATCATGTAGTGTATATGATGGGTACTGAGAAAGGGGCGGCTGGTACTTACTACAGGGCCTGGGCCTAGGGCGGCCAAGACTGCAAATCTACCACTGGTGGCAGCTCAGTATTCAACCAAAACCACCTCAAGCTAGGCCAGTACACAATCAAATAAGTCTCTTATTTCAATATCATTCTCCTACACCCATATATTTGATATTTTATTTTTTTAAACAATATAAAATGTTTGAAGAAATAATATAAAATGTTTTTGAAGTAGTATAAGATAGAGTGGCTTATAAGCTAGTCCTTTAGGAGGATATTACTGAGTTGATTAATCCGGCCTGGCTTGCGGGGGTTTGATCTAACATGGGTCCAGTGTCCCTTTCCCAATACACTCACAGTCCTTATTATTTATTCATTCTATTATATTATTTATTTGTACTTACTAACAAAATGTACTCAAACACGTTTCTTCATTTATATCTAACTTCTAAACTTTTTTATACCTGCCCTCGAAGTTACGCTGCCTGACATTATCCGAATAATGTGACTAGAGCTGAATCGCCAGGCGCCAATATCCACTTTCTTCAGATACACAATATCACCGAAATTGAGGATGGTATAGTCCCATTTGTTCCGGGCGGTCGAGGGGCAGTGGCGGCTAGTTAATAAGAGCTCCCGAGCGCCGCACAACCCACAAAAATTGAAACGAAGCGCGGTTCGATTATAAATTATAATATTTTCTCAAGATCTCGTACAGTAGGCAAGTAGGTACCTATCATGCATGCCTTCTTTCAGAGCGAAGAGCGACGAGCGGCGAGACTGCGCCTATATTCATAGCAGTTCGTTTTCGGTTGCGTTCCAGAATTTTGCTACTTTTGTGTGCAAATCCCGTGAACAGTCAAAAGCGTCGGTACATACGATCACATACGATTCTTCCCAAATTTTACAAAAGCGCGAACGCCGTTCGATGTTTTACCCCCACATCGAAAGGAGCGGTTCACACAGCGGCGTGTTAAACGAGGACACTTACGTGTAATGTTTTTGTCGACATTTTGTCTTCAATTTAACAGCAGAGTTACTATTTTTAACGAACGTTCCGCGCTTTCTTTACTTCAAGTCAAAAGTCAAAACATGTCACTATGGAATGAGTAATTAGACTGATTAGCTGATTGTGTTGTCGGTCATTGTGTGTCGTATTCGGAACATTTCTTGCCCTGCGAAAGTTTTGAATTTTAAATGCAGGTTATATCAACCGATGTTTATTTTTGAGTTTGTTCATTGTATACATTTAAAATTAGTTTGAATGCGGAATATATTGAACGATCGAGTTTTGAGAACAATTAAAACTGATGGTACGAATAGCGAATCCCCAATTGAGTGCATGGAGACGATTTTATAATCCGACAATGACAGCAATACAAGCTGCTATGACTTTACGCTACCTCTATGATGAAACATTTATAAATTGGTTGATTTTTTTTTCAAAAAAATTATGCCATATTGTGATATTTTATTCAGACAATTGCAGTTAAAAAGCTCAGATCCCGTTGTAATCCGAAATAACCTCAGTGAGTTTGAAAAATCTGTTCAATGTACGCAATTCCACAAATGATTTTCCTGAGCCACCTACTAAATGAATAAAAACCACGAAATCATTTATTTGCAAAGAGGTTTTGCGATACAATTCTGTCTGAAATGAAACAACGCTTCGAATTCAATAATCATCTTTCTGCAGCAACATTACGCGATTGCGAAAAATTCTGCGAGTACTGGTCAAATTTCAAAGAACATGATTTTAGTGTGACGATAAAAACATATGACTTTCTTTTTAAAGTTCAATTAAAAGGTGAGCTCCGTGCAATTTACGCCCGCGACGACTTTTCAAATGCCGAAGGCGCTTAGTCAATTTTATTTTTTTTTACTAATGTTTGTTTATTAGAAGACTTTTCCGTGAATTAGAAGTTACTTAAACTTGTGTGCACCATTCCAATTCCAGTTGAAAGCGAAAGATGTTTTTCAACGTTAAAACGAATAAAATCCTTTTTAAGAAACACGATGAGTCAGAATAGACTGAACGCTCTATCAATGATTTTTTTTTACATGAGCTCCACATAGTAGGCCCTGAGGAAAATATTTCCATCAGGGCCTATGTCATCTTTGGGGATGCTGTGTGGAGGGTTTAGTGTTGGGCATCGAAAAAAAATTAATTCAGTCGATGCCTGATTTTAACAAGAGAGGCATAGAGATCTTCGCTAAACCAAAGTAACGGAGAATAGAACTTCTTTATAAGTAGGTATGTACCTTTACTAAATTTGTTGTCTAACTTAATGACTCTGGTGAACCCCCAAATATTTTGACCACCGGCCGCCACTGTCGAGGGGTAAGATTCTCGATTCACAATCCGAAGGTCACGGATTCGAACCCAGCGTGCGCAAAAAATTTTTATTTGATTAATTTTTGGTATTTCGCAATTAATTAATTCAAAATAATATATAGTAAATATATTTGCGGCATGTTTCAGAGTGTAAATACTCTCAGTATCGCCCTGGTGTAAGACCACCATTCAGAATTGAAACGTTGCTTCAAATTGCTTTAGCCGTGTTTGGTGACCGGATCTGAATATCCAGGTACTTTCCCACCTTCCTCTTTCCTCCTCTCCTTCTCCTTCAGCCTCGCAATATACCCCAATCGGGGATGCCATAGTCTCACTGGCTCTAGACGGGAGCAGTTGGGACTCTAGTGCGGTTTTACGCTATAATCTTCAAAACTACCTTTATATTTTTTAAATGTTTTCATTTTTATAACTTTTGATTTAAATTCTATTTATGTATAATCCTCGATATCTTAAATATTATTGTATAATCTACGTAAAAGCCCATATGGGCGTATAACAACAATAAATAAATAAATGTGGTATTCATATAAAAAAAGGGTTCTTCTGCCGAAATAACTCTCAATATCTAGCTACAGAGAAAGGTATTTTTCTTTATAACCATTCTCAAAACATGCAAACACAAACTACTCTTCATTTATAGATAGGTACATAATCCCAAAACACGAGCCCATCTCTTACCCACCCTGAAAACATTTTCACATTGGAGCTGTGTTCCAATTATTTATTTATATATACTCTGAAAACATACACACATACTCTATTCATACTTACCTTCCAAACACACTCACTCACTTCTCTTTATTACCTACACTCAAAACGACCATCAGTTACACACACATGCAAATGAGGTCGAGTACACCGCACCGGTCGCACGCCCGTGTATTTTATTATATTGATTTAGTGCAGTTTTATAAGCAAAACATTTCGAGCAATCACTTAGGTAACCATAAAGCTTATTTTGGTTTATTGCACTATTTGAGGTTTGTGAACATTTTGCTTCATAATTCTTTATATCATCATCATCACGTCCATTTCCTTTTTATTCGGGCCTGGAGACCTGTCAATTCGACAAATCTTGCACTACTTCTGTGAACTCGCTGGTAATTGACTTGGTGGTGCTTGGTCACTGAAATTGCTGGCCCTGTTTTTCCTCGCAGAACTTCTATAATAATGTAATAAATGCGTATTTTCCAACAACATTATAGCAAACTTTAATCTGGAAAAGTATCAAACATTTTAAGCCAAAGGGATTCTCGAAGATTTTGTTTAACTAAAAGAAAAAGGATTTTGCTAAACAACAATGCCTATGTGGGATTTTTTTTGGTTAATCTGCTAATCTATTTATGTTATTCTCTACTTTTTTAAAACTGTTAATATAAAAATTTTGTAATAAATAAATAAAATAAAAAAAACAACAAAAATTGAAAGCTTTTGGTATGGGCTCAGAAATACCAAGTTCGAAAATAAATGCATAAAAAACTCTGAAACTTTGGAAATTTATTTAATAACGAGATAAAAAAGTATTAACATTTTGAAGAAGATGTTTAATTTCAATAATAATTATGCTGATTGTTACATCAGCGCAAACTTTTATAAAATCTCTAAACTAGTTGATTACTTAATAAAAGTACAGTTACAGTAATTAATAAAAGTGGTAATTAGATATATAGCTTGCTCCACTTGTATAGCAATTTACATCGATAATCGATCCTTCACAAAGTCCATTAATCCGCCATAGTAATGATATTATTAACGGATGGCTATTTTTATTAGACTTCACATTTACAAATGGAAATATCGTGGTAAGTAGGCTATGTGACTCACACGGGAAAGCACCTCAGCAGTAATCATCAGGTCTGCTCAGTGAAACTAAATTTGAATCGCTTATTATGGTGGCTTTGTGCAAAGCGGGAAGTTTTCTTTTTGCCACGGAATGGCTCGATGGAAATTGGCGAAGACCTTTACTGTACAAATTTCCCTTTTCTCGATCATTTGTTGATCTTTTTAAGTTCAGTAATTTTCTAATTTTTTCATCATATTGATATCTAATCTGGGTGTCAATTCGTGAAAAAAAAATTCAAACGAAATCTTTCACTCCTTACCCAGATGGCGATGAAAATAAAATTCCCTCTTAACACCGGCCGATTATTTTTCATGCAAAAAACGTGGTTTCCATTTAATTTTGTAAAGCTCATGCACACACATTCAAACACTTTTCCGAACGTACCTACCCTAAAAATAATAATTTGCCACATTATACAATAAAATCGTAATCGAAAAAGGGTCCATAAGTAAGAGTACACTTTAAAGCACTTCTTAAAGGCCTGATATTTTGTTTTTTCCCCGCTTATAAAAAGATATTAAATATGCTATACAAAACAATATTTTATCAAACAATACTTTATAAAAAATACTAAAAATGTGTTCTAATCGCAGAATTTATTTAAAACATCTGTAATATTTCTAGACAATCAAATTTTCAGGCCAAAGTTACTTGTACTTTTTTGCACTGCTTCGATAAATACCGTAATAATTATCTATTCGATTCATGTTAATTTTTCACAAAATTTTTCAGCAAATTCAATATATTTTTGCTTTTATGAAATGCTGCAAAAGAATCCCAATTGCTTTAAATAAGAGATTGGAATAGGAAGATTGGGGCAATATTTGGTATTATTAATATAGCTAAAAGTTCGATTTTGGATAGTGGTTTCCCGACCATGTCAAAAATCATAGCCTTATTCTATTTTCAGCCCAAAAGAAAGAGCATAAACTTCAATCAGAAAAGAAACATTGAACATTAAGTCGCACGCAAAAATAAAGTGCATGCAGGTGAAAATTCATTCCAAGGAAACCGAGCAAGTGGCCTTTTACAATCTCAGGACAAATGCTCATAACTTCTGAATATTACTAGCTGCGCCGCTTAAAGGAATCTAGAAATAAACTAATTAGTTCAGTAAGACCCTGAACCAAAAAGTTTATTCCTCAATACGTTTCAGATGAGATATTTTGTGAAGTATGTAGGCCCTTTGACTCGAAGGCTTTGTTTTGACAAACAAATTGATTGACGTATAAGCAATATGCATCCACAAGGAACTGAGATGGGTTTTTGACTTCACGTGGGTTTTTCTTGGCAGATAACGCTGAGGATGAAAAGCTTTATAATCATTTATGGTGATGCACTCTACAAGACTATTAACAAAAGTGAAAAAAAATCATTTATTAACCAAACCGATTCACCTCACATTACGATTTTTCCAAATAATATTCTTGTTGTCGACAAAGATGTTTTTAAAAATTAAGTTTTAAAAAATTATTAAGGATGCGAGCAGCGCTCTCATCTAAACAATAAAAATTACTTCTTCAAATGCAGCAAATTTATTTTGTAGCACCATTTTTAATTAAAATTAACATATGAAATGTTTAAACAATAATAGTATCTCGGAGTTTGCCAACCATTTGTTGGAGACTAGTCACACTTTTGATTTTAATGGCATTCAGTTGGATAAATTGGAAATATTGGAAATTAGAAAAAGCGTGAATTTAAATCTCAATATTATAAATAATCAGAAAATATTTTTTAATGATTCACTTTTGAACCTGTTCCATTTGTAAATTGTGCCCTCAAATACCCCCCTTCCACTCTCTCCTTCCTACCTTTTCATTGACACCGCTAAGTTTATTAATCATTAGTTTTTAAAATACCCTGAGGAAGGGAGCATCGCTCTCGAAACATGTCGGTTTTGTAGACATTAAACACAAGAAATCTTTTAAAAAAAATAATTTTCGCCTTGACTTCGTAGAGGCAGTTCCATCAAATAAGACGATATAATTCTACTGGCTCCAGGTAGTTGACGTTCTTATGCGGTACCAGCTAAATTTAAAAAAAAACAGTTATTATCAATTTCAATCGATGTAAAAAAGCTTTCACTTTTATCAAATATTTCAAACAGCTATCAATGCACAGTTAAATGAAAGAACCGCATAATTAATCGTCTCTTATAAAAGAAGCATTAATTATTATTAAAAACACATCAGGAACCCATTCGAGACTAATTCGAAGTTAAACTATTTTCAAAAATGAGTTCATAGTCAAACATAATGCTGGTACAAGCAGAAAACAATGGAAGCGATGCGTGTGGGTTGCCACCAATTATGTTCAAATGGTTGGAAGGCATCCAGTTACATGTAACATGGCGTTTTATATTTGACGGAAGAAAAATATCAATGATACTCGGCAGGTACGCGACACGCCTTCAATATTGATTTATTTACTTGTAAGAAACAAACCGCTTTTATGATATGAATAATTACGTATGTCGTTAAATAAGATTAAGCCAAAAAAGTGTCTTAAGTTGACTAAGTTGGATATATAGGAATTTTATCACGCCTTAAAATTAATGATGAGATAAACAGGAGAGGAAGAGGAATGTTAGATACGGATAGAAGATGTTCTCGATTTTTCGCGTTAAGGCGACGCTTCCCGGCTCAAAAAGAAGAAGATGGATGGATATATAATTACGAATGTTGGACAGAGCGCGCTAATATTTTCAATGATAAAATTGAAGCGAAAATTATGAAAATGCTTAATAAAACATGACTCGTTTAAAATATAGCACAAATCTCGTGGAAGGTATCTTAAGTATCATTAAAAGAAACATTGTGAATTTTTTCACAAATATAACTTTTAAAATAATAGAAATAGACTTGTTTTAAATAATTTTCGGAGCATACTTTGCGATTTTTTTCAATCGAGGGAATTTCGTATAATTTGCGTTTCGGCGTGGAACGTATCTAGATATTATCTTAAAAAATAACATATATTTTTTAAGAGCTTATAAACCTCAAATGTTTAAGGGAGATATGTAAGAAGTCGATAGCGGCTTAATGTATTATTATTTATTACGATGTATTATATTATTGTAATACGTGGGACTTCTTCAATTCCTTAACTTATTGTATATGTACATGTTTTTGTAATGGACGTTTGCATCAAAAACAACTAACAAATTCCGTGGTTTTCAAAACATTATTTTTCATTTCGACTCGTGGAAATACTACGCGGGTCTGCCATTTAGGATTTCGTGGTCACTGTCGAACTATATGAATTATATGTATTCATTGTTATAAAGCTTTATTGGTAGAAATTTATCGGTAGAAATTCATTTTATTTTTAGAAATTCATTTTATTTTTAGGGCCCGATAACATTATTTTTCAATTAATAAAAATGTTTATTATGCAAAAAATAAGTTTTGCTGTGTACTATTATTGATAGCACAAAAGGAAAGCTTAACAAATTAAAATAATGTAAATAAATATATGTAAGTAACTTTCCCGAACTGAAACGCAGATACCGATACCTCGTTTAGTTCTGGAAAGTTATAGAGTTGTCTAGATTTAAGAAGATGGATAACTCACATTATTCCTTCAGCTCACATCGTTCCTTCAACGAGATATATCCATTGGAATCCGCCGGTACTGGCTCCCGGGAGTAATAAATCTTTTGCAATTAGTATTTGAGAGTTAAAGATAATAATTCACATATGACGTTGTTTGAGGGGATTAATTTATATTTAAACTATTGCAATTTCTTTTCGTTCTATCTTCACCAATGATGAATCTATGAATGAAACCATCGAGATGTGTTTCTTTACGTTCGTAGTAAGTGCCCAGTGCCCTGGCAAGAGACAATTATTATTTGATACTGACACAGCATTATATCCTTCTCTGAATTATCAGATGGACCGAGTTCAACAAACGGTTAATTTACTATGCGCGCTCTCGCCCCGTGAGCAAAAGATTTGACTCGCTTATGGCCGAGGTGCCCACATTTAATAAATATTCTCGAGATTATCTCGAGAGCCGAGTCCTGAATGGTCTCGGCTCGGAGGGAATCGCATTAGAGATTAACAGGGTAATGGAATATGAAACGGGAACTTTGTTTGAATTATACTGAATTTGATCCAATAATCGAGAGAAGCTTTTGTATTTACTTCGTAAAACGTTTAGTTTTAATATGATAATAATGGTGACCGGACAATCCAGAATAAAATCAATTCAACACCTCCTTTGATAAGTTATTAAAAATATTTTAAAAAATTGGTTAAATAGGTTTCGTTAGGTTAGGTTATGAGATATTTTTATTTTTTCATAACTTTTAATAACTTTTCAAAGAGGTATTGAGTTGATTTGATTCTGAGTTGGCATGGAACCAAAAATAATATATTTTTATTTCAGCGCGGGTGTTTGAGGTGTGCAATATAAATATACAACCCGCTAAATAAAGTAAATACCTACAAACGTAAACAAAATACACAATACACCACAATAATAATCTTGGTTTGTTCTAATTCAAGAAATTAATTCATTCACGATACGACAGCTGGAAGAACAATAAACACTAACATGCATGATTTTTCTTTTGGAAAGTTTTTGGTTATTATCATTGGAATAGTTATAAAAATAAAAATAAAGTTAATATGTAACAAAAATATCACACAAAGGCAATGTCTTTGCTTGGATTATTATGTCAATTATAATAATGATTCTGTGATTTATGAATTTAACATATAATTACGGTATCCTTTTTCCTTTTTGAGGATACATGATATATCTACAATGGTGTTAAAAAACTATAGTACATATGTAGCTACATTATCGAGATAAATTATAGAAATATTGTGAGTTTTATAGACTCCTTAGTAACGTCAAACAATGTAAAAATATGTAGAAAAGGAGGTTGGTACATTGGGTTCCATACCAACTTAGAATAAAGTCAACTCAACACCTCCTTGAAAAGTCATTAAAAGCTAGCTATGAAAAAAAAATTAAATTAGCCGATAACCCTAACCTAACGTAACCTATTTAACCAATTCTTTATATATATATTTTATCATTCTAAATTACTTTTCTGAGATGGTTCCGAGTTGTCCGGTAACCGGTAAATTGATAATGTTTTGCAAGACTGTTTAAAAGTAACCTTCACGTAGTAGGTATAATTAATTTGCAAATTACACCAATGGAATCATCCTATTAACTACTTAATTTATTTACGAATCCCTGTAAAAGCGTTAATTATACTTCCCCGTTAATAAAATTGTGATGAACTGCTACTTTAACATTTTAAAATGTTAATTACCTGAAAACTACACAACATTGATTTGTGTTGGATGAACATTCCAATGGTGATATCAACGTATTTTCCTAATTAAGTATAGGTTAGGTTTTGGATGTTTAAATGTTTTGGGAGTTTCTACTCGTCGAGCCCCGATTGGACCAGATTCTGTAATTTTGCGTCAAAGAGTTGCGCTTTTAACTGGTCGCAAAATTCAACAATTGATTTGAATCGGCTGCTTCGCAACGGAACGGGAACCCTTTCGGATAAGACTTTTCTGACAGATAATTTAGCGAAGAAGACGCCATTGGCCCGGAGGACCGCTGATAAGGCAGCATTCTTTAAGAGGGTATTACCGCCGCTAATCCGAAACCAACATGGCTTTCACATTAGCTACCGACCCGATAACCATTGTTATTCCTCTGGGCTCCGGACCCTGAGAAGGTGATATCTCCAATTGGAAATAAATAGCTGCTAGGAGGCGCTAGTGGCGGAAAGAATACTTCTTATAATCAACACGACTCAAACAGAAGACCACCACGTGGTTTTCGTGTGGATGAGATTTAATCTGCTTATTATTGTTTCCAGTTGTCCGGGAAATATTTTGTCCCTTGATCGGCAAAGATTAGACTAATTGCTTGCCATTTCCGAATAGGATACAACCTACTTTTTTAAATTCTAAGATGCGAAAGTTTTTTATTTGTCTAGTTTGCGATTTCCTAGAGATAACAGCCATATTGAATGTCAATGGCACAACTTGGAAGAAACGGGAAAATCAATGCCAGTGAAATAGTGTTTGAATATTGATGTCGGTTTGCTTTTGAGAAACGCCATTTCGTAAATATAATTAGTTTCCTGGGGACTTGTTTTCGTTGTTCTTACATTGTTATAAAAGTTGTATAATCTCTCAAAAAATTACCGACCTACAAGGGGTAATTTAAAATGGTTCATAAAGAAGTTTAGCTTCCGGAGTATGTAAAAAGCTTTTCCCACAGAAAGCTGAAATAATTGTGAATTTATTTAATATCAACCAATAATTACAAATATTTACTGAAAATGAATAATGATTTTGCTATTAGCGCCCAGGTATTAGAATAAGCCATAAACCATTCACAATAAACTTCGCTATAAAAAAAGTCAACCCATAAAACCACGCGGAACTTACGTAGACGCTACATTTTGTACATTAGCAAGATAGTGTCAGCTGACGGAAGTAATAGAATAGAGAGCCCAACGTCATAAACCCCGTTTCAACTCAGGTTTAAAATTAAACAGTTCACACATACCGAATGAGACACTTCAATATTTATACGGCTTTGATGTTACGAAACTCAGCGTTTTATTCACTTCTGATACGCCGTGTCATAAAATGGCTACAAAATCTTTCCGAGTCGAAAATTCGAGCAATAAAATTGACACCCAATGGAGCTTTTAGCTTAGATGTAAGTGCATTTCAGCATTTGAATGACAAAATAAGCCTTGATATATCTATAGAATACAGATGCAGGGATCATAAAACTTGTGTACATTTCATTTGTCAATAAATTAGTACAAAAAGTCGATTTCAAATACCATTCAGATTAAATCGGAATTTTTCCAATAGTCATTTTATGCAGATATTCAACGCCCATATTCATTGAACTGAAAATCACAAACTACTGTCACTTTATAAAGCTAAAGAAAGAATATCGAACGGATGCATCTTTCATTATAAAAGTGTTCAAATGATTAATGCTACTCAAAACATAGTTATTTCTAAACTAGATCAGTATTTTATGAATGGGAGCAAGCGACTAACTAAGTCAATACTTCAAAATGACTGGATTTTTTTTAATGGGCGTAGTAATATATTACTAATCTAAGTATGTGTGCAAAGATCATAACAGTGCCCAATCAGAACCACTTGTTCCTGTTTGGACAAATGCCAAAGCACCACGGAGAAAGTTTGGCAACTTTCGTCGATAAAAATTACTGACTATAAGACCGTAGGCGTGTGAGAAATTATCTCAAGTATTAAGTATACCTAGTCGCAAATGAGTACTGCTTTATTATTATCATGTGTAGAATTGGACTCTTATACCTGTGGGGTATTGTGTATTTATCACTAGGTGAAACTTACCTATCAAAGAGAATGTTAAAATATGGAACAATAATCAAATCTTGTTTGGTTGTGCCAAATTGAATATAATTTCGTATCTGTTGTAAATTATTAGTAGTTGTAATGAAATATTTATGACTTTATATGTTTGAATCACCAAATTTTGAAGTTTTAGATGCTTAACATCATTCAACTTAGATTCCATGCTTACATGCCAAATTTTAGGTATACTTTGTATAATGATAGAGGAACCGTTGGTTCCGTAACATGCTTATATTTATTTTTAAATTAAGCGCAGAACTATGAAAAATCACTTTATATTATGATAATTTTTGTAGGATTTGTGAATCTGTAAGAATTTATAAAATATTTTCCTTACGATCCATGCCTAAACAAATATTGTCAATTTTCTTCATAAAGCAACAATATTTTTTTGTTGACAAATTAGAGAGACGATCGGAAATTTATCTTTTAGTATATCTAGTTGTTTACCCAGTAAATAACGCTTTCTTGAAAATGGAAAAAGCGCAGAACCTTTAACATCTCATTTTACTTGTCAACACTAACCATAAAAAAATCTAAACAAAAGAAATGAACATTTCAAATGTAGAATAGAAAAACAAAATATTTTTCTTGAAGAAAAAAGCAACATTACAGATAGGTTATTTTCTGGATTCTTTGCAAACAATCTGTTAAAAATGACACTTTGAGTTCGTTGAATCAGATTTCGCACTGGCAACCGACATTAGTACGCTTATTTGAATTAATAAATAGTATAGTAGTCCAGCGGTAACGCTCTTGACTATCCCGAAGGTCGCGGGATCGAATCCCGGCGTGGCAAATAAATTTTATTTGATTAATTTGTGTTATTTCACAATTTATTCATTTTAAAATAATATATAGTATATTTGCGGCACGTTCCAGATACTCTCAGTATCGCCCTGGTGTAATTCCACCATTCAGAATTGAAAAGTTGCTTGAAATGGCTTTTGCCGTATTTGGTGACCAGATCTGAAAAGCCAGGTACTTCCCACCTTCCTCTTCCCCATCTCCTTCCCCTTTCCACTACCTTCAGCCTCACAACATACCCCAATTGGGGATGCTATAGTCTCACTGGCTCCAGATGGGAGCAGTTGGGACTCTTATGCGTTATTCATATAAAAAAAAAAAAATGTCACCAACTAAAGGCCAAACATCAAGAAATCTCACTAATCGGAAAGGCTCTATTTCATTGCAGAACAACTCTGAATGATTTAGATAAAAATAATAATAATAATATTAACTCAGTTCCTCTACAGGTATTATCGAGGCTGCACCACCCCAAAACTAATTCGTTGTCGAGCCTCGCACCGTACGTCAATGTAGAATGGTTCCAGTTCATGTTCGGAGGAAGGGTCCCCGCTCGTGGTCATCTCTCGAACTTCGCGCCCGCGATGAAGGTACCTTTAACACTTTTATGACGGTCATAAATTGTACTGAAAAACTTTTACAACAACGGCCGAATGTTAATATTACGCAACAGGTATTTTAATCAGCCGAGAAAGATTATATATACCAAGTTTTTATTTATGAGTCTTTCTGGGTTGAAAAAAATTGCGATAAAAATACGTTGATTGTCATCTGCACATTACCGCCGGTAAAAAGAAAACAAATCATGGTTTCATAAACATTCAAGAAAGCAAATTCGTTATATTTTCTCTACTGTTATTATGAAACGAATCCTAAAATGATGTTTAAAGATTGTTAACTACCAATATTTGTTTCTCACTATTTGTTTTTACATTAATTAAGTGTTAACTCAAGACAGGAGGCTGTAAGGAAAAAAGTTCCTTTCAAGGCCTAAGTCATCTTTGAGAAAGGCGTGACGAAAGTCTTTTAAAGGAAAAGACGCAGATGAAGTTTAGTTGTTTTCTATTGTTTTTTGGTCTACTTAACCTGTCTTTGTTTTTTGTCTATATTTTATGTGAAATTAATATTTTTTATATCTAAGTTCTCAAGTAAAATTGTTATTTCCTCCCACCTATGAATTGTATGTTCCTCCTGTTCTAAAATGAGTTCTATAACTCACCGGGATTGCCCTGACAAGAAATAAAAATAATAAAAAAAATAAAAGTTCTGGGAATGAAAAATGTACAAGGAGTGGGTAGAATCTAGGAGTCAGTGGGTCCAGCAGACAGACTTAAGAATCCACCATCCATGCGACGCAAGGGTCTCATTCAAACGGTTTCTCCCGATCCGGCAGTGGCACCCGCCACAGTACCTGGACAAACCTCTTCCCATGAAGCCGGGTGCCCCTGCTAAGTCACCAAACATATTCGAACAATTTTGGATGGTTTATGGCAAAGGTGCTGAATAACTTATAAATTATTCCCAAGGTGGCGGTACCCGTATCCACCACCCAAATTGAAAATAATAGAAATTCTTCCCAAAGGACACATGTTCTTCAAAAAGTTTTCAGTCATATTTTGTTATAAACCTTGTTACTGCTTGAGCTTGGCAGTGTATTTGAGTCATGGAAGAAACAATAGAAACCAATTTCTCGGATGTGCTTTATACATATTGTAATTCTTCAATTGTATTTCAATGGACAAGTCTTAAACAGACTTGTGAATGAATAGTGACTAGATAGGGCACCAAAGTAATTATGTAAGTAGTCAAGGATTTACTATAACGTGGGGAAAAAAATATCGTTTTAACAGCTACCATACTTACCGAAAACATGGTATCTTCACTTAACTGTCCTTTATACTTGTACGTGTGTGGGGAGGAGCAGTATAATGGATTAAATTTAATTTGTACTACAGTTAAAATATGAATTAAAAAAAATTAAACAAAACTTATTTCTACACACTCTAAGGGGAATCTGCCTTAGGTCTTAGTCAATTGAAAAAAAACGTGTCACTCCATTTAGTAAACATTTTTTTATGAACTACATAACTGTCAAAGAATCGTAGATTATATAATTTAATGCCGGGAGATAGCAGCAAAAAACACCAATGTGCCTGTATTACTAAGTTAAAGTTGTTGTTTACGATATTTTTGCGTTGTGATAAAAAAAAATTAAATGGACAGTGCCTTCCGTTACATTCCAAGAAGTATCTTTACCTTTCAAAATACGATACCACTTGTTCTACCTGTAACATTCTTTTACCTGGGAATCTTCTCGACCACTTCAGCATTATATTAATAACGAAGAATCTTTTTAACATAACACTCCTTTCTTCTAGTTAAAAATGATGAAAGTAATGCTTTGATTACCTACCGCAAGCAATGATTTTCTCTTTCGATGTTTCAAAGATTCGCTTAGTAACTTAAATGTCTTTAACGGGACATTTTGAAAACTTATTTCAACACGCTCGTATATCAATCATATTACAAGTCCGATTACTTAACATTCCATGGAATTCGACCATTAGTAACTGACGTTACTAGGGACATCTATAAATAGTAAAAGTGCGTAGACGTTTCCCAACGAACAGAAACAACGTTTTACGTGCACGCATAAAAAACGCAGAACAAAATACTTCGACGCGCGGTCACAACAAAAAACTTTTCGTACCTACCCTCAAAGACAACCTCAAATACGGATTCCGAGAAATGTTTCAAACAATCTACCAGCTAGATGAAAGTGAAAAAAATCAATAAAAAAGATATATTTATGCCTCTTTGTAACCTAACCGCAACATAAATAAGGTAAATTAAATGTTCCACAAACTCTTCTGACAGGTGTATCTTAAAACTCAGCTTCCTTTGATTTACGAGACCTATCGTGAAAAATTTATGGACAACAGTCATTATATAATCACGTTAGTAATTTTTTAAATACCTCACGAACACTTGAAAATCGGCAAGTGGCCAGAGTATTGAGAGATTGAAAGTCTTATTGAGAATCTGAGTGTTGGTTCGGCCCGAGAGTGCCTTGTAACAATACGATCATCGGTCTAGTCAAGATTTCGATAGTCACACAACCGGTGGCCACTCGCCGGGTTAATGACTCCCCAGTCCGGTGAGCCGGGACTAATCACGACCCATTCATCATCACTTGACACCACTTCAATTTTTTTTTTCATTTCACACCTTTTCTGCCGTTCTTCTCACTAGTTCTATATTCTATATAACATTCCATGGGGTTTTCTCTTCAACACAAATAACCATAACAGACTCACACTTTGTTCTGTAAAGAATGAGTTTATCTTTGTAATTTTCAAAAGCTTATTGTAATTTTATGAAATTTAGTTCTGTTCAGTTAATCTGAAGCAAATTTCGCCATTAAAATTTAGTCGCTTAAACGTAAAATGTAAAAGTATTATGTATCCATGCAACAGGTGAAAAATCTACATTTTTTGGCTTTCTCTGGTACCAAAACACGATAATAATCCACATTAAACATTTTTTTTGTTTTCCGTTAAAAACACGTTTCTAATTAGAATCCTTAAAAATTCGCCAAAGAACATATGTTGTCACCATATGACACTATCCAGGAAATTATTAACTACATTTATACAAAAAACAAGCTTATTGAACTATAAATCCATCTTTATACGTAGCAGGTTAAAATTAGGGAGCGCAAGACGAGCAAGCACCGGAAATAAAGGCCATAAAAGTGACATACATAAATAATTTGGTCCATCTAATTATTTCGTGGCCCTAGCAAGAAATCTTCTAAAGCATTTAATCAAACCCACGCTAGGATTATAATACGGACAGTGTACAGGCACCAGTCATGTTTGTTTATTGAGCGGGAGAATGGACAATAAGTATTTTGTTTAAATTATCGTTTCTCTAGTTGGAACGCGACTACTACGTCCAGAGAGAATTATATGGAAGCCGCAGCCTTTATTCTTCATGGCAACTATCAGGTTGGAAATCAGTATGTTTCAGTTAATTTAAAGGCTCTAAGCCCTAATTAATACACTTGTAAATTATAATGACTTAGATGAAAGGAGTCGGCAAAACCAAAATTACTGTTCTTATCGGACGATTTATGGGTGATAAGACTGATAAGTAATAACAACAAAAAATTTACATTATTTGGAATTCATCTCTATCTTTATCAAGATAAACGAGTTTTATTTGCTGTGCATTTAACGTGCTTTTTTAATTTATTCCAGGCTGCAGAAGAGTTTCTGATGATAGCCAACTTCCGATATAAGAATGCCCCAGAAGAACAAATACCGGTATCTTTTTGGTAAGTAAATCGATATGAAATTCCGTTGATTCCGTTTGGCCTTATTTCAGAAAGGAGTGATTTGGAGGTAGGTACATTTTATATTAGTTATGTGTTATTGAGGATGGAGTATAAAACGTTAGATATTAATGTGATCTATGACTCCACACATACGAGCGAGTATTGCGTGTGCAGATGCTCACAGATATCGACACAGAGATGTACCTACCCACACACAC
Source organism: Glyphotaelius pellucidus (assembly GCA_936435175.1). Lineage (NCBI taxonomy): Eukaryota > Metazoa > Arthropoda > Insecta > Trichoptera > Limnephilidae > Glyphotaelius > Glyphotaelius pellucidus. Next base: position 24,565,247 of record OW386538.1, on the reverse strand, counting down.
TCAACACTCATGTATAGGTATGTTTCTCACACACGCAAGACGGCGCGGCGGTCAGGGCAAATTACATATTCACGCGAGATTCCCGCGCAGTCACTGGGCGGGCGGGCGGGGGCGGGGGCCACCAGGCTCCGGGCGCTCCGCTCCCCGCAATTAAAAGCGATCGTGCGCCGGGCTCCGGAGACCGAGCGTGAGCGCCTCGGGGAGCCCCGCCGAGCCCCCTTGAGCCCCCCCGAGACCCCAACCTTTGCTACCACAAGCCCGACATACATTTTTATTATTTTCGATAGGTGCAAAATTTCAAGTGAATCGACGAAATCGTGTCAAGATAAGCGGTCAATAATTAGAAACTATAAAAGTGTATAAATAACGTACGCAGGCAGGTCCCTGTAACTACGTATGGGGAAGCGAGATATTATATTCCTTGTCTGAGCATACTAATGTTATCAATCACCAATCTAAAATACTTTGATGGGTTACATAAAACTCTCAAGGAAAAAGAGCCGTATTTTTTTTCTGAACTAAATTTATTGTTTCTTCAAAATTCACAAATTCACTTTGTGGCGTCATTATTAATTTAATGAAAACAAATAACTTTGTACCACTATTTAATTAACAATATCAACATGTTTCGAAAACTATGTTTAACTTTTGTTATTTTTTATTAACTTATTATCCTGACGAAGAAAACATAGTTTTCGAAACATGTTGATATTGTTAATTAAATAGTGGTGTACACAAAGTTATTTGTTTTCATTAAAAAAAAAAAAAATATATATATATATATATATATTATTGTATTTATTCGTTTCATTTTGTCTGTATCATCTTACCGTCTTACAATGATATATAGCAACTTATTACGAATATTTTATCTCAGTCTAGCAGCAAAAGTGCCACCAAGTGCAGGATCGAAAATTTATCGCCTTTTTAAACATAACGTAAATCCGGATATCTGCCTTCTAACCTTATCACCACACAGAAATACTTAATATCTTTAAAATCTCAAATTCACTGCGTGAAAAAAATCAGAGGTAAATAATCACAATTCGCAAAGATCTTAACTTAAAAAGCTTGCTGATCAAACCTTTTTTTTATTCTAAACAGATTAACGAAATTAAATCATGATCACGTATTTATTTAATCTACCATCATAATTATTATATCTTTTAAATTACCATATCTAATCTATGAAATCAAAGGCTAATAGTTTAACACAAAAATTAATATTATTATTTCAGATTCCTAAGCATCCATTTTTCTATGACCACGAATTTCAACGCATTTAAGAGCACTTCTCTTTTAAGGCTTCAATGTTGCATCTTGACGGATCTAACATATATTTTATCGGACATTCAAAGCACCCAACGCTTTTTTGCCGAAAATAAATTGTAAAGTATCTATCCTTTGTTGTCGACTCTATTCATCCCAGCAATATGCAGAAAAGAACTTTGATGTGTGGAATTTTGCCAAAGTCACGTAGGTGCAGAACCAAACCCCGGTCTTGAGGTTGAATTTAACACTTCGAGCCAAAGAACTTCATTTAATTTTGTTTTGACTTTAACGACGTTCCCGTGAATACACCTTGAAGTGTGGGGTCACAGTATCAGTCAAGGTGCTCTGCGAGATTATCTTCTTTCCCATTTCACACCTTTTGCAAAGTTTTAACTCAGCAATAAAAAGCCATGAAAAAACTGTTGAAAGGCTGGAGTCAGTGATTTTTACACCAAATTTAAGTGTCGCAAATCTCTAGATTAACGAAACTATTTTCAGCTAGCTAGTAGCTACGTTATTTCTAGCTTGGTTTATAGAGCCTGTAAGTTAATATAAACTTGAAAAGAAAAGAAATTTTGATGAGGCGCCATGTTGTTTTGTGCATATTTTTCAGTTAGGTACTCAATAAGAAAAAAAGTAACATAAAAGAGAAAGTGTTTTTGTTGTTATTTGAAGCGAAACCAGGTAGAAAATCTAATTAAGTAATAGTCCTATTTACGAAGAAACAATAGATATAAACAAACATAGCGTATAAGCTGTCGTTGAACCTAACATCCAAAACCTATCAAAAAATAAATCAAAAATGTGATGTTGTCGTTCAATTTGTTTAGTTTGAATCCATTTTTGAGTTCTTTCCGATACAAGATACAAAAATGACAGGTTTCTCGATTGCTCGTTGTTCGGTTACTCGTTGCCCGTTGGCCGTTGCCGTTGTTCGTTGCCCGTAGCTCGCCTCCCGTTGCTCGTTGCTCGTTGTTCGTTGGTCGGTGGCCCGGCCTGCCCGCGGCGGGACTGCCTGTCCGGCAAGGCCCGCTATTGATGTGAATACAAATTTCAGCTAATTCTATAGTAGAGCGGAAGATAATTTTGAGTGGGTAATGCTTATTGTTGCCTTCTTACTCGTACTTAAATGCACCATTAGTTCGTGGCCGGTGAAACGGCATTCTTCTATCGTGATCTATTTTCACTGAAAACTAAGACTTACGACCAAACTGGGTGCTGGGTAAACGTCAGCCACTTCTACGTTACCGACTGTCAACTTACATTGAAATAGTTTATAAATTTATACAGCTTCAACTTCAAACAACACCTTAAATATCGCACTGAAAAAACTGAAAATTCTTCCCAGTTAAAGAGCAATAATTGTTACATTGCTTTTGCACTGACGGCCGGCGTGGTCCAGCGGTAAGGCTTTTGACTCGCAATCCGAAGGTCACGGAATCGAATCCCGGCGTGGCAAATAAATTCTATTTTATTAATTTGTGTTATTTCACAATTAATTCATTAAAAATAATGAATAGTATGCTTAGATATCAGATCTGAAATGACAGTTTTTTCAAAAGCTTCCATTTCCCCGCCTCATCCTCGTCTCTACCTCTTTAGCATCAAACATTTGATAAAGTTCAATTGGCTCCACGTGGATGGTTCTGTGAAGCGGTATTACATTGAAAAAATCCCCTTTTTACCTTATCCTTAAGAAGAACGTATGCGTGGCCTATTTCGGCCAGTTTCATACAAATCTTAAATTTGAATTTGAAATGAAAGTACCCAACCAAACTGAAAAATTATTTTTGTAATTAAAAGGTTTTTTAAATATCTAGTACTAGCTTTTCCCCGCGGCTTCGCTCGCGTGGTATTACGGGAAATTACTGTAGCGGTTGAACTTATCAATTATCCCCCCTCCTCCCCACCCCCACCCCCTCCCGCATTCCATACATTCAGTTTTCAAACATCTCGCCTGCCACCTAAATTTCATTAAGCTATAGCTCAAAGAAAAAAATAGTTATCCAATTTTGTTCATTCGTTCGGAATTTATGCGCTTACAAACATTTCGGATGTTTATTTTTAATTAAATATTTGGAAGTTTGTTAATATAATAAAAAAATACACTATTTATTATTCAGTCTTTATACCTAATCGTTACGAATTATATTTTTAATGTAGGAACTCTATCTGACATTTGTTCCAAAACAGAAGCTTGTCCAAAAAAAAACAAAACATATTCTAATATTTGAATTTCCTGGAGCAGTAACTGACCAGGGGCTGAGTTCCTACCAGCTTAGAGCCCACAAATATATCAACATGGTTTCCATGGAAACGATTTTTTTCTGACGTTAGCAAAAACTCGCTTTTGTTAGCGACAGAAAACGTATAACAAATAAAATATATTAATATTTATAATTTCATAACGCCAGAGCTTACCATCATATACAACATATAGTCTGCGCATATAATTTAGCTTTCTATTGGTGAATGAATTTTTAAAGTCTTTTTATTGGTTAATGCCTGAAAAGGTCATAAACAAACTCGAGCAGTTTCGCATTTATAATATTAGTATGAAGTATGGATGGATGAGAGCTACTTTATTTATTTTTGCTTTAAATTATAAGATGTAGGCCATTAAAGATTGTTGATTAAGTTGCCTCTAAAATCATGAAACATTAATACCTTTAATGGCTTTATATTATAATTTAAACCAAAAATAAATGAAGTAACTCACATCCATACTGGATATTTAAAATACCCTTTAATTACAAAAATAATTTTTCAGTGTGGTTGGGTATTTTGATCTCAAATCCAAATTTAAGATTTGTATGAAACTGGCCGAAACAGGCCACGCCTACGTTCCTCTTAATACCTAAAACTTAAAACAATTGAGTCAATGAGTGAACATATTATTGCATTATATTTATTTCTTCAGAATTAGTCGTCAGCGTTTCTGCACATTTTCTTTTCAGTAATGAATAAAGTTAGTCAGATGGTAAATCTATTTGTCTCTGTAGAATCAATAAATTTATATACTTGGCCATAAATAATAGTGCACCTACCTGTGCTTTGATACTCGTTGTACGTATTGCTCGTAAGTAAACAGAAACGTGTTTTAAATATTTATGAGAAAGATTCAAAGATAATGCAGCTGAATATTGATTTGTCATGACAAAGAGAAACAAGCTAGTTACATATTTATCAATTATACTCAATTAATTGATAGTGGACGTATGGTTATTCGATGTGGGAAATCTGAACGCAAATAATGTGGCGCCTTCTGACAATGCCAATGTGTTTCTAGGAATGCATTAATAAAGCATTTACAAACACGACTGTGTTGAATTTACCCAGTCAAAATGATAGGTATGATTATGAAATATATCTTCAAGTTCCCAGTCATGCGTTCTATTAATCTAGTTTTCCTTGATTCAATTTAAGTGGGTTAGTCAGTGTTTATGTTTTAAACTTTTTTGAGATACCACACTACAGTAGAAACTCCCTGGAGCAAGTAGAACTATAGTATCCCCATTTAGGTAAGGTTGTGAGTTGTGAGGCTGTAGAAAGTTTGGAAGTGGATTAAAACGGCGAATAGGAAGATTAGAGGAACCTGACTATCTTGTCACTTAATGCAGCTTCAATTTAGAAGGCGGGTATGGGTACCACCGCCTCGGGAACTATTTATTGGATAACCAACACTTCTGCCATAGGTCACTCCAAGTGGTTCGCTACGTCTGGTGACTTAGTAGGGGTGCCCGGGTTAACAGACGTGTTTGAGATGAGCCCACCAACTGCGTGACAGGCCGGATCGAGAGAGATCGGTTGAGGGAGACGTTTTAACTTCTCCAGCAGGACTTTCTTGGATCATCGCCTTGCACCGCAGTGGGAGAGAAGGATTCATACGTCCGGCACTCCTGGACAAATTGACCCCCAGATTCCTACCCACCCCTCATACCTTTTTCCTTCCCAGAACTTCCTCTCAGAGACCCTCCACACAGCATTCCCAAATATGACATAGGCCCTGAGGGAAATTATTTTTCTCCGGGCCTCCTGTGTGGATCTGTGTATGGATTTAATACGTGATTATCTGAATGTTCAATATTTACCACCAAAGGTTAGTTACCTTCCTAGAGTTTTCCATGCAAGTTTGTTTTCAGGACATGAGCCCATTTAAGTTGTACTTAAAGAATGTATATGTCCATATCACATGTAGTACGGTATCAGGGTAAAACAGGTATCCAGGGTACTTACCTGTACTTGAGCAATGTAATATTGCACTCACTATCGCCGGAGAATGAAATAAGGAGGCACCGACTCCGTTTCAATAATACCGAATTATGCAAAGGTGGTTTATTTGCGCGGCGCGCGGCGCGGCGGGCTGGGAATCGCGTAATACTTGTTAAATAAATTAATTCGATGTGCATCAGGCTTGATTTATTTGAAAACCGATCCACGGGGGCTCGTTTTTGTTTGAATAATAAATATCCGAGATTTTTAATCTGTGAAAATAAAACTTTTGAATAATAATGAGGATTAACACAATTTATGGTTATATTCAATGCATCACAATAAAATCAATAAAAATTTAAAGATATTTTAATTATTTTATGGCGTAATTCAAATACAAGAATGACACCAGGTATATATATATCGATGAAGGTTCCATGCCAACTGAGAATAAAGTCATCTCAACACCTCCTTGAAAAGTCATTAAAAGCTATGAAAAAAATAATTTTAAATTAGCCCTAACCTAACGTAACCTATTTAACCAATTTTTAAGTGTGTTTTTTATCACTCTAAATGACTTATCTGAGATGGTTTTGAGTTGGTTTCATTCCGAGTTGTCCGTTCACCATTGATTGCAAATAAAACCTCTGAAAATTGCTCACAAATATTGTCTCTAATTTTTCGACCAAGGTTGAGCTATGGAGCTTTGAAGTATTTTTTGGATTTTAAAAAAGTGAAACGATTTTTATGTTCAATGAGTAGAAAGAGTTCAATGAGTAGAAAATGTTCAATAACTAGGACCTCGTTATTTAATTCACATCATTTATAAACTTATCCTTTAAGTTTACATGAAATCATAGATATTCGTTTATTGTAATGTGAAAAGAGTAAAGATTTTACTCAGCTGATTTACAGAACGTGGCATTAAAACAACTGTTTAACATGCATGTATGTATGGGAAACCATGGTAACTACACCAAGTTAACAATGGTAACTACACCAATGACGGCCGGCGTAGTCCAGCGTTAAGGCTCTTGACTCGCATTCCGAAGGTCGCAGGATCGAATCCCGGCGTGACAAATAAATTTTATTTGATAAATTTGTGTTATTTCACAATTTATTCATTTAAATTAATATATAGTATATTTGCGGCACGTTCTAGAGTAGTAGATACTCTCAGTATCGCCCTGGTGTAAGAACACCATTCAGAATTGAAACGTTGCTTGCAATGGCTTTAGCCGTGTTTGGTGACCAGATCTAAATAACCAGGTGCTTCTCTCCTTCCTCTTACCCATCTCATTCCCTTCTCCACTACCTTCAGCCTCACAACGTACCCCAATTTGGGATGCCATGGTCTCACTGGCTCCAGACGGGAGCAGTTTGGACTCTTGTGCGTATTCGCATAAAAAAAAGTCGGATAAATCAGTTTTTTTATTAGTAAGGCTGTAAATCTAAATATTTTATCGTATCTTTCGTGATATGGTCGATTGGGTATTGCATCAACCACCCAGTCTTGCTACAATTAAAACTGAAATCAAATAAATATCACACGTATTCCTTATTTTAATGGTACAGCTCATAAAGTCTTATCTCATTAAAATATAAGAGATTAAAACACGCATTTTAAACTTTAATTCAAAATGAACTGATCGAAATGCAATATATATCTTTGAAGGAGTGTTTGAAAGATATCTTCGAGAGAAGTAGATACTTAAAACATTATGATGTGCACTCGCATATCTGGTGAATTCGCATATAAACCAGACGGTATCAGTTGTGTCAGCAGATGGGGAAGAAATATAGGGGCATTAAAGCGAACCTTGAGGCTTTTTCACAATAGATGGCAATATTTGTACACTATATGGCTGTATAAACATAAAGCGAGAAATCTCGGACCGCGGCCGGGAGATAAAACATGACTATCATACCGGTTTGCGTTGCCATTACCGAGCTTTACTACAAGAGCTTTTGACGAATTTCATCTGGATTTCATATTTATTGCACCCGAGAACTAATCATTCACTTCTGAGTTTGAACTTTCAAGATGAAATTTATTATGTATGGTTTAAATTCGAGACACTGGTCCTTCTATCAGTTTCTCTCTCCAGACATTACTTATTTAAATATTTACACTAAATAAGTAACTAATTTGAACACGACTGTTAAAAACACATACACAACAGAAAAGAGTGGATGCATATATTTATATTTTCTTACATAAGCTCCACACAGGAGGCCCTGAGGGAAATTATTTTCCATCTTTAGGGATGCTGTATAAAGGATTTTTTTAAGGAAAAGGAGGGTAGGATAGTTCTGAGAAGGAAAAGGGTTTAAGGGGTGGGTAGGAATCTGGGGTTCAGTGTGTCCTGGTCATCCGCCTCCAAGACCTAGATAAACCTTACCCCATGAACCCGGGCACCCCTGCTAAATCACCAAACGTAGCAAACCACTTGGGGTGACCTACGGCAGAGGTGTTGGTTATCCAATAAAGGTTCCCGGGGCGGCGGTACCCATTCCCGCCTCCCAAATTGAAATGCATATTATGGAAAAAAGAAATGGGAGAATCTAAAAATTAACAGTACATGATAACTTATAAATAACCGTTTTAATGGTTAAATTTACTAAGTAACATCAAATAATATTTTTGTTTCTTCAATTAAAACATCACTACAAGTTATTATATGTACGAGTATATTGATGTTTTACAACGTGATTGGTTTTCTTCTAATAATTTTTGTCTTTGCGGAGGGTAGAGTTAAAACGCAAATTTTGAAAGTGTAGGTATCGGACAAGGAGCATAGGTATCATCACCATATTTAGTATTTATTTAGTATCCCGATGGCATACTAAATAAATGTTTCACTATCCCGATAAACGTATCAGTAGGTAAACGTATGGTGGGCAAGTACGTACTTCTAACCGATAAACTTGCGATCTGGAGTAAGGCGAGGAGGGTTTATGTCTCCAATCCTGTTCAATGGACGACATAGACGAATTATCATATCACCTGGACACCAGAGCGGGCCGTCGTATCAATAATCTGTGCCTAAATCACATTAGCTATGTGGACGACATGATTCTCCTAGCTCCGTCGATCAAGGGGTTGAGAATATTATTAAAAATCTGTGAGGAATACGCAAATAACCACAACATGATGTACAACCCCAAGAAGACTGAGCTAATTGCATTCCAACATGGAAAAAAATCCCTAGAAGATGCTCTCCGTACAATTTGACGAGGAAAACACAAGCGCATCTGGAAATGTTAAATACTTGGGGCACATCATCACTGAAGACCTCTCGGATGATGGTGATATTGGACGACAGAGGAGAAGTATCAGTGTTTTGTCAAATATGATTGCCCGAAGATTCTTCCAAAGCAGCAATAATGTTTAAAAAAATCATCGTTCAATGCATATTGCACTAGCCTGTATACGTGTGAAACATGGTGTCAATACCCAGTAAGCTCGGTGGAACGTCTCCGGATCCAATATAATAATGCATGCAGAATCATATTTGGATACAGAAGGTATAGCAGCGCATCAACAATGTTTACGGAATTAGAACTCTATGGATTCGCCAGCCTGATGAGACACCGGGTCACTGGAGCCAGGATGCGGCCACTGATAACATGGTGGTGACCACAGCCTTCCAGCACCAAGCGTCACTCCTGAGTGAGCGTGGGGCCCGAGCTCACTCAAGACAACACCCTGCATAATAATGGATGATTTATTTTTGTTATAATGAATTTTTTATTTTTTTCTATTTATGTTCTTGTTTCCCTACTGTGTAAATATCTTAATATGTATAACTAAATGTGACGTGTGGGATTACACTACCCTCCCCACATCCTGGAATAAAAAATAATAATTTTCATTATTATTAGTGGAACGAGGTCAGTGATTTACCAATTACGTAAAGCTATTTATACTTTTAATGTAAATATTGATAAAATATTTTCTTCTTTTGTAAAATAACTTTGTTGCACTATTTAATTAAAACAAAGTAATTTATTATTATTTTTAACGATAAAATCACTCAAATATTTTCGTGACTACAGTTTATAATTGTATTCAATTGATATCCATCCAAGTTGTTTAAGGAAAATCAATGTACAAACTGAGTATACTGCCTATCTACCGACATCGAGTCTGGGCGGAGCTAAAACCTCCCATAGAGGCGTTACGAATTACTTATATATAATAATAGCTTTGATATTGTCACATTATACTTGAAAATTGAACGGAAATGAGTAGATAATTTCCGAACAAAAGTTTTACAATTCCGTTATAAACATTGTTCACAGTATCTATTCACTATATATTCTGACAAACTAAATTATTGTAATGATGCCAGTTAGGTTTGACGGTTAGACTATACAAATTATGCAGAGTTTTCAGGATAATGAGGATAACATCATTTCATAATTGAGTTGATTTGGCAACCTTTTGCGTTAATTTAAAAAAAAAATTATTTAAAATTTACTAACGTTATTATCAAGTTCTGCGAATATTTTAGTATTTATTTTTGTTACAGATGTTAAGGCTTACAATGCCATTTTCAAACTGTAGTTACACCACTTTAAGACGACTTATTTATAAGATTTAAAATGTCAATTTTTGAAGGTGTCTAAATTGATTTATTACTGGTTAAACCAATTTGCTGAGACATTAATTGAGAGAGTAGACACTCTATTGTGTGGGGTTCGGGATCTGTTTTCCCCGCACTAAATGTTAGGGTTTTCTTAATTGTTTTTAATGACGTTACTGCTATGACTCATTTAAGTGCGTCATATTGTTTAGGTTTTGTAAACATACTGATTAGAGGGGATTAGAAATCGACATTTAAAATCGTATAATTAAAATTATCGTATCATTTAAAATCGTCTTATAATCGGAATAAAAAAAATTGATATTTAAATCGTATAAATAAGTCGTCTCAAAGTGGTTTAATCACATTTTGGAAATGGCCTTGTAAGCCGAAACAGCTGTAACAAAAATAAACACTAAAATACTTGCAGAACTTGATAATAACATTATTATATTAAATTTTAAATAATTAAACGGAGTTCTACGATTAAACAAAAACAATTAAGAACTTTTGCGTTAAGTAACTATGTATGTATTAATGAATCTACTATTCTTCACCTTCTGATTAACAATCGAGTGCGACGACGTTACCTGCAATCCTTCTATATATTCTCTTATAAGGAAGTCTTCTGGAAGTAGCCAGACGCAGGAAAACAGAAAATTCCTGTGTCACCTCATTCCTGCATAAAAAATATGAGGAATCTACTTAGTTCTAGGTACAGAGTAAGCTGTTATGGCGGAGGCAATTATTGATAAATTGCTAACTAGTCGCGTAGCAAACTACTTGATAAAATAAATTAGGTTAGTGCTGGATATAACAGTTATACTAAATGTTTCCACATCACGTGAGACACATCATGTTTATCGAATCGGAGTAATTAACGTTGAGATTTTCATCAATATCGAACTACTTCGCTTGTAAGTGTCGAGGTTAAAGTAATTACTACTACTTTTCAATTACCTCCTTAAACGAACAAGCCTTTATAAGCTTTTCAAATCGATTTTCTTTTAACAATTACTTTTATAAATAGTGACAGTTTATTTCAGTAACCATTTCCAGGAATTGAATTGTATATACTGAAACACACAACGTTAAAATACACATCACACTTTAATGTTAAGAAAACAGGCTACCTTACAATTTATCGTAAAACGTTTAATTAACATTGTTTGTCTACATCCAGGTTGTTTAATTTAATTAATTCATATGTGAATTTAATTTATATTGATCATATTTAGGGCCTTCTAAGGTTAAACACGTATTTAACAAAACATTAATGATGCGGTATTATTTTAACGAACACATAATTTACCCTCCTCTGTAACGGCTGCTTCAAAGTATGAAGCTCTGACCGTCGCGGTACCATCCGGTGCAGGCCGCAAGGAATACCTCGAGACATTCCAATACCAAGAACATTTTGCAGATAATTGAACCTAGACCAGCCAGTCGCAGTCTAACAGTTCAACCGTCGCGGTACGTCTCCAGTCTCCGTACGTTCAGTGCACAAAACATATTACCGATACAGGCAGAAACAGATGGCGTGGTCCAGGGTGATTGACGCCGTTTTATGTGTTTTGGATAATAACACATCTCGGTACGTGAGATAACGACATTATTAAGAAAATCGCAGGAACTAAGCGAACCGCGGAGAACAATTTAATTTGAAACTGGATATTATAATAGCGCACATACACAATCGTTTCTAAAGACGACTCATAAATTTGCCACTTTTCTTAATTGACTTTAGTGCAGCTTTTGCCCTTAGAGCAACTTTGTTATTACTTATTGCTCGTTATTACAAGATGTGGTACTTAGTAGACCGATACACTCATGCACGACGTTTTTATTGAGATGAGCGCAGAGTGCAATGGATCAACATTATTCCTGTCCAAAGTATAAAGTTATAACATGAGTATTCGTACGTCTATCCTTAAACCATAAAGCAATTTTCCTGCAAAATATCAACTTAAAGCTTCTACAGAGCAACTTTTTTTAACCCTTTTCTGAAAAGGAGTACAAATTGAACGAACTAAATCTTTCTGACTGTCATCGATAATATTAATTTATTCGATTAATTCAATGTTTGTGTGGTTGACAAGCCATAGCAGCTATATATCCCGTGTACTGATAACTTGTTCGATTTCTATAAAGCTTGAAATTACTCAAGGATTATTATTTACAAATGCGTAGCGACGAAGGTTCAACTCACAATAGAAGTGAGTTCCTACGACAGTCGCTACGTTAGCAAAATTATAAATATCCAGTGAGCCCAAGCCATTATCAGATATGAATTCATGATTAAATACTGCAGCGGATTTGAGACTTACTCGCATATCTATTTATTTATTTACAACCGGGAAAGTTAAGCCTTATTTGTCAGACTTATTATTTATTTGTAGAAATAAACAAATTACTTTGATAATTCCAGCTTTCAGGGGATTTGAACGGAAGGATGCTTGATCCTAGTTATGACGTTTTCTCATCTTGGGACTCGTAATAATAATTGCCACGATTTTTATGTTTAATCAGGATTAAACTTACCTTTCCACGCGTTTCGCTATAATATTACAGACTTTTTTGGAATTTGGCCTCTAAACGTTCTTACTACCCATAAAATGTTGCAATATTACTTAGCTTGATAAATACGCTCATTCTCGTACATTGTTACAAGTTATATTATTATTTACTGTTACATGGATACCACCAAATCAGTTATTTTTTCAGAAAAGGGCATCTCCATCAATAATTATAAATGTTTTGCGATGAGAATATTGGATAAACTATTAGAGGAAAGTAAATATAAATAAATGTTCCAGAGAAAGATTGATGGTGTAGAAGAGGAAGGTTTCGTACATCATGGTATAGAAATCCATGCGACTAATGCAGTTCCAGAGAGTTGTTCCGGTTACAGCCTGCAGGATGAAGAGGGTCTCGATGATAGCCAACCTCAAAGGAAGCACCAGAACAAGACATTAATGTTATTAATTTGCTTGGAATAAAATATAAATATCTAGTTCAGTAAGTTATTTAAATTATTTGCTTGTTGGTAGATGTTTGAATGTTAAATTCGGATCACTTGTCTCTCCAATGAAATTAAAGCAAAGATGACATGAGATTTGATCTTGAGGTGGACTGAGCGAATGATTTAAATAAGTGCTGCCATATATTCTGTGAGGCTTAATGGTGACATGTTGTCATTTTGGCAGTTATTAACTGTTATATCCATCCACTTCTGACTTCTTACAATGCCTACATACCTACGGCATGTTAGAAGGTATCCAATTAATTTAAATAATAATTTATTATGACCAAGACTTTAAGACTTTAACCAAGACAAATTTTAATGCTAGTTCGAAAGCAGTTACTGCTGTAAAGTTTTGATTGAGTCTTACGGCTAATTTATTGCAAAAAAAATATTTTTTACTTGTTTGCTTCTTTTTAGTTTCAAACCCCGAAATCAGATTTTTTTTAATAAAAAAAATTAAAAAATCGCAAGACGAAAAATGGTTCCGCACCGTATTTTTCGCATTTAAATCGATTTTTAAAATCTTCTTAAAAATTGTAAAATTTTCATGATGCCAGAGCTAAGCGTTTGACAGATTTTCGTTTTTCAGAAATCAGATGTTCTGTTTTATAGTGATGTGTGTAGGTAACTGCTCAATAATATATTGTAATTTCCGTACATAAATTAAGCTAACACTCGCATAGATAACTCAACGGTGTATAATCCGGAATGATAGTATTCATCGAATGCACATTAATTCAAGGGGCCGATTTCCGCTCGGGGGCCCGGGGCACCGGGGCACCGGGGGCTGACAGTGATTCGACAATCAGCTCGAATATCGTTTAACATTGTCGCATTGGTCCGCAAGGAAAATTAAAAAGCGGTTTAAAAGCGTCGACTCCTCCTCCGAGGGTGGGGGAGGGGTCCACCTCCCCGTTTCCCATTATGATTTGTCGTTGTTAACCCGTCGATGGCAAGTTAACAACAAAAACAGCGGCGGGCATCGCAGCGGGCCCGGGCACGGCCGAAGAATCCGCGCGGCCATGCTTCGGGATATTAGGGAGAACCCGCCCGGGCAGCAGGAGGCGGGAGGAGGCAGCACCATTATTTGTCAAATACTTCCAGCGTCATTAGAAATCACGTGCGCATAGCGTCACGATGGGACTTCTTGCTCCGAGGAGGGCAGCTCGCAGCTCGCAGCTATCCAGTCATACGACATTTATTTTTATGATATCTGGCAACAACGAGCGAGCTTAATCAAGATTTATAAAAATTCCTCAAACAAAAGTTTTATTATTTAAAGTGAAAAGTTTTACTATTAAATGTTTAATGTTTCAGATACAAACAAACCAACGCACTGACTCTCGCATCAACTACAGTAAAATGCTTTAAGAAACGATCAACGGTATGGAGTTGGTTAAGTATTTTTTATACTTTGTTTGCTTGGTAAGCAGACATTTAAATTTCACAAACCTCCCTAACTCAAAGGCAACCTTATATTAAGCTTTTGTAGATACATCTGTCAAATACATTGCTATGAATATTTCTGAATCTCCGAAAGAAATCATTGAAAAATTACATGCCATTATTTAAATTTAAAAAACAGTGGAGATTTAACATACTTAATCAGTTAATATTAAGAATCTCACGTTATTCACGGTGATTAGTCGTTCGTACAAACAAAGCATAAAAATATACATAATACTTCAAAATATCAAATGACACATCATAAAGATCTCGTTGAATTATTAAAAAATCAAGAGAAAAATTTATTCCGCTCACTCGGAAACGAGTTTTATTCGTCAGCCATTTTCTGTCAGAAATGCTTTAACCGTTTGTGTATAATGTCAAATTATTCAACTTAACTTGACAGCCGATAGACACCAAACGTCTCAACCTTGTTTTATGAATAGTGCACGTTTATTGAAAAATCATTGAATGTTGGAATAATCCTATAATTTCACAATTTTCATTTTTATTTATGGCCGGGTATAATGGAGATGTCAGTCCTTTCAACCATTTTAAATAAGTACCCCGATGCTGGATACGGGTACAGGTATAGGCGTATAACACAGAGAACATTTTTATGACACGGACGTGCGATATTTCACGAGGATTTACGAGGCAGGCTCTTGATACGACAAAAGAAACAAGCGCAACTTTGTTTTCCTATCTAATTGACACGAGAGCCTTTTACCATGCATATTTTACATTACCTCGCTTCAAACGCTATATCAAACTTCTTACACGAGCACCACATGGTAAAATTCTCTAACTAAGTCTTTGATTGTAAAAATAGCTTAGAGAAACAAACTCGCTCTTTTTAAAGTGTGTGTTTTCGACTATATTGTCTCTCGTTCATTCTTGGCTCGGTTTAGACGAGGCGGGCCACAAAATAAACGAAAGGGGATTATGTATAACGACGGATTGTGTAAATAACGTTTATTGCTCAACATAAACGAAGCTTTTTTCCTAGCGCAAACTTAATGTCGTTTGTTGGTTTAACAATTTATCACGAACGTGTTTAATCTCAAATCGACCACACACGGATTGTGTGACTTGTGGTATCTTAAGTAATGGGCTAAACGAATAATCATGACAAATAAAAGTTCAGTTAAAGCCACTCCACGCTGGCAAATTAAACGGCTGTGTGATTAACTCGCACTTTCAAAGGTTGTTTAACCAAAATCAGATTAATAAAATACTGTAATGTCAGGCCTTGTCTGTCATTCGGCGACGGGTTACAATTTACGAGCAGAATTTTGAAGTGACAACTTCTTTAGCACCATTGTGATTTGAAACTCGATGGAATGATAAATAGCGACACTAAAAAGAGACAAACACAGGCATCTATAGGATTTAACCTGCGAGAGAATGAGATAGACTAATCGGTCTCTCCTCTCTGTGCGGTGCTTTGTAGTCTCTCAACTCTTGTTTACTTTAGTTTTATTAAGGTTTCACTTATACCGCGTGTAATTACACATTCTGATTTTTTTTTAAAGTAGTTACATTAAAACTTTTTTTACGAAGCTGCGGTTCATAAGGCATTTTACATTATCTCACTAAGAAGAAAGATTCAGCTGTTGAAAACAGAATACAACATGGTTACAAGCGTCTCACAAGTCACTAAAAACAAATTGGTCTCTTAATTAAAATAAAATTGTTGATTACTTCATAACAAAATTTAAGCGTAAAATTCTAAAAATATTCAAAACTGATAGATTACTTAGTTTTAACTACGTTTATTGTTATTATTGTAGAAAGCACTCACTTTGTGGTTTGACATATTTAATAAAATAAAATACTTTTTTGTTTAAAACCACGAGATTTATTAATTTATGAACCGACCGGTTTCGCTTTAATCAAACATCTTCAGGGTACAAATTAACACTACAGTATTAATTTGTACCCTGAAGATGCGTGATTAAAGCGAAACCGGTCGGTTCATAAATTAATAAATCTCGTGGTTTTAAACAAAAAAGGATTTTATTTTATTACTTTTGTTGTTTATAAAAAACCGACAAGTTTTAAGTAAACCCTGAAGAAGTAGGCATACGAAACATGTTGGTTTTTTATAAATAATAAACGTGGTTAAAACTAAGTAATTTATTAATTTTGAATTAAAATGGTGCCACGAAATAAGTTCGCTGCTTTTGAAGAAGTACTTACTAAAAATGTTTTTTTTTTGCAATAGAAATATAGGAACTCGTATATATAAGATAGATTAAAAAATAGTCTATTACGGCTAAAATTATCTTTGACCGTTTCCCTTGAGTAACTTTTTTCTTCCTTATAAAATTATTAAAAAAATAAATAAAAACCACTTTTGCGAGTTTTATGCTCATTACCTATATATTCTTAGCGGTATTAGGCATACTAAGAATATACGCATTTTTCGTTAATGGCTCCCTCTTTAAAGGGATTTGAACCAATTATGAGATGAACAATTTGTAAGTAATATCAATAATTAATAACATACTGGAGCTATTTAATCTTAATTCATTTAATAGCACGCTTCCGTTTGTACTTACTAATCGGTTATGCTTGCTAATTTATCAACACCGGCAATGTCACTTAAATACATAAATTTTCGCATCGCTAAAAAAGTACTTATCTTTAGTAAAGCCCGTTTCTAAAGCTACAAGTCCGGAACATTGATACCCTTTGGCCACATGAGTTCCTGAGAAGTATAAAAATCTGGTTACAAATCATACAGATAATGAGATAAGCCGGTGCTCGCTGTACCGCGGCAGGCGGTGTTCTAAGGAGCGAATACAATGTGAAGACCACAACATATAATTCTGACCGTTTTACGACTGAGAGGTGTGATAAATAATGTGAGTATTAATTACGTGAGATGGTGCACTTTTAATCTTGGATTGATACTATCTTGGAAACAGTTACGAAAGCTGAATCAAACTTTAATTTTATGAGAATACCGCACACTGTCAGGAGTCTGGAGCCAGAAGAACTAAGGTATTCCACATCGGGTTATGTCGTATATGAGGTTGAACGGGCAAGGATGTGGGGATTCAGATCTGAAATCACTATACATGGCCTAAGTCATTTCAATCAACTTTTCGACGCTGAATTCTCTTACTATTCTTTCTGCACGCTTTTAACCTCTCAGGCCTCGGGCATATTTTGATAGAAGGTCAAAATATTTCCGCTTTGCAATAAAATTCAAATAAATTGTATATTTCCAAAAATCAATAAAACTGAAAAGTTTTTTATAATTTTAAATAAATATAATTGTTAAAACATAATTTTTTTTATGCGAACATGAAAAAGTCTTAAAAAAGTTCACCATACGATTTTTCTGACAAAATTACTGATTACGAAAAAAATAAAAACACACATATTTTATTAGACAAATATATTATAAACGTTATTATGTAAAAATAATTAATAAAACAATCCCAAAGTAATTTTTTTTTCAATTGCGGTCGGAAACTTTGGTTTCATAAAGGTGTAAGTACATTAACTTTTAGATTTGAATATATAATGTGGTGTTTTTCAATGATTGTTAGGAAGACACAACGATTTCCATGAGACCTATATGAGTTGTTCCCAAAAGCGAACAAATTAGCCTGAGGGGTTAACACGTCACATGTGTAAAATAACTTGTACAAAATAGGTCAAATTTATTTACGCACGCCGGCTTTCGAACCTTCGACCTGTAGCGAGGCCACGGAGGTCTTCAAACATTACATCTACACGGGTTTATTGAATTCCCACTAACTGAAATGTGAAAGAAGTACAAATAAGTATGACTGCCTCTCGTGTAAATTCAATGCGCAATGCACCGGGCGAACTTGATTAAAGATAATTCAATGGTAGTATAGGTCCCCCCTACAACTACACCTACTCAAATAGTTGAGATGAATTTATAGCTTATTTCATGACTTTAGACGGCGCACGGCTCAAAGACTCGTATTCCGTGAGAGAAGCGGGGTTAGCAATGCACACGATCGGGCTTTCAGGTTTATTATGACAAGTCTATAGTTTTGCCATTAAAAAATAGAGTAATCTGTAAGTGTGTGGGCGCGGGCCTCATCCACACCACACGGCTATGGAATAGGTGTCATTCAACTTTTTTTATTATTTATTCAAAGCGGATTTAACAGACGTTGATATCGAGTTGTGACAAATGGTTTCTTGATAAGATTTCAACTCGAACATTAATTTAATTTCGACTCCGAATGTCAAATCAAGTTGCGTTACAATGAAATGTACTAGCATTGGGATTCGGCGATGTCATAAATATACATTTTGAATAAACAATCGACTACTGTGTGGGTGTGCAATAAAACAATTCGATACATTTCTATAGCTACCAACACGCTACTACATAGGTATAATCTACCGACCAGATTAAAACGACTTTCTGTGTGTCGAAAAATAAATGATGTAATGAAATGCTTTCAGTATTTAAAACACGGTAATTTGTTTACAATGATTGGATCAAGAAATTTGATACATCGACAAAAATCTTCGTGGATTTATATTAATTATCAATTATCAAATTTTTGCTGAGTTTGCGTATCTATTATTAATACAACAAACATAAATTCAAGATCGTCTGCTTTACATAATGCTACATTTTCAATAGCTATTACGCGTTTAATTATAATTTAAGATTATAGCAATTATTCGTAAATTGCTAATTCCCAAGCTGAAGCGCTGTTACATACCAAGGTCATTAGTAACAAAGAGCGAAGTTCTGATTTATATGAAGCGATTTATTTAGAGCTCGAGACATTACAGCATTCAAAGGGATGTTTGTGAAACGCACTCCCTTGCATTCAGAGGTGTGTGATCATTGAAAACAGGTGGAAACCGTCTTAACAGTGCTATTCATAATTAACCATTCATCAGTTGGAAACCTTGAAATGGCTCTACAATTTATCACTACACTCGGCTGTGAGAATAGCGAGCAGCCGACCACTCTACGCGGTGTCCGTAAACTCGTAGTACAAGCGGGAAATTGCTCTGCAGACATCACATATGGAGTCGATTTTGTGGCATAACTTTTTTGATTTGTGCTCTTGTTTTCTTGTTTTGCCCTTGAGGGTTTTTTTTTAGAAAAGGAAGGAGATAAAGTTCTGGGAAAGAAAAAAGTTTGAGGAGTCGGTAGGAATCTGGGGGTCAGTGTATCCAGGAATGACGGATGTATGAATCCATCCCTCCCGAGGTGATGTTGCGAGAGGGCCCTGCGGGTCAGAGCACTCATTTAACCAGTCTCTCCCGATTCGGCCTGCAAAGCAGTTGGTGGACAGAACCCACCCACCCACCAAGACAAACCCGGTTACCCCTGCTAAGTCACCATACGTAGCAAACCACTCGGGGTGGCATGTGGCAAAGATGTTGGTTTGCCATTATGTCACCCTCACACTCGCCTCTCAAATTGATGAAGTGATTGTGTGATGTCGATTCACTAGTTACCCGCTTATACCACGAGTTTCCGGACACCATGTGTTATATTATGGATGTCTTTACAGCCTGCGACAACGGGGGACCTTCTAAAGCGGGGGACAAGGATTGTATGTTGCCTCTGAATGCGGTTTACACAAAACCGTAATTATAATTAATTATATTGGAAACTGCCTTACTATACCACTTTAAAAAACCTATGATATTGAAAATTTATTATAATATAGCACTTACCAGAATTGAAAATATAAGTTACTTAACTTTCAAACATGTAATAAATCACTGTTTTTCAACTTTTTTTCAATTAAAAGTTGAATCTTATTTTAATGTGGACTTGGCGAGTCATACAAATAAATTTCATTATAGGTAACTAGAAAAAAAACTTTAAAACTATTAATATTATTTTGTAGGTTGGACTCTATTTCAGAAAAGACAGCTTAATATATTCCATCGGACGGCATAGTATTAGTTCGTTAAAAAAATAAACATATGATGACATTGCCGCCACTGAATGTGAATTACACGAAAACCTTAAATATTAATACCTTTATATGTAAAAATACAGCAAGAACATCAGTTGCTAAACTTTTTGTATGCAACACAAAAAGCACAAAACGTCATGAAGTTCTCGTATTATTATTTGTAGGCGAATAAACAACGATCCAAGAGCGAGCAACAACTAACCATCGAACTGTTCTTAGAATGTCAGGTCTTGGCTTATGCCTACATAATGATACGAGGTGGCTTCAAATATTTCAAGACGCAGTGGGATGCCCAAATTTAAGGTAATTCCTATCTCTTCTAACACACGCACGAACGGGTTGTGAAACAGGCTTAATGAAATAAATAAATTTTGGTTAGGAAAAAATCTCTCGAAATGAAATTTAAACCCGTCCAGAAAAAGCTGCACGTTGCCTCCAAAAATGAGTAGATGATAAGGTGCCAGTATTTCTAGCTTCAATTTATAGTTGTAAATTATTGTCATTTGAATGGGTTATATATTACAGGCTTACAATCGTGCCAGGACTAATGTTAATATATTAGACCGTGGTGCTTTTAAATAAATACACAAAGACATTTCTTAGATGTATTGTTATATCAAATTAAGATATACGAGGACCGAGCGTATGTATAAATATCTACGATTCATATACATAGAAGCGGAGGGGTACCTTAAGTTCATCGTAGAATTGCCTTGTATTCCGTTACTTGTTCTTGATAAGAAATTTATCGATTAAAAATCATCACAACACATGCGTTTATTGAGAAAAAGGGGTGTTTAAGCTATCGTGACAATCTTAGAACAATATGTGACCTTCCGATAGACGCATTATGTCATTTTCTTCCTTGCACTGTCCAGTTCTTGCCTAGATAGCTCATTGCCTAGGTAGGCTGCTCCTCTCGTTCTCAGGCTATATCTTCTTTGGTTCTGGGTATCACTTTCAGGCCGTTTCTCTGTAATATTTTGGAGCATTGAGTCATCCAGGAGTTCTTTGATCTTCCTCTGGATGACTGTCGATGAAGCTCCGTAGACATTGCCTGCTTCACTGTGTGGTCTGGTGGTCTCCGTCTTATGTACCCATACCATCTCCATAGACGTATTATGTCAAGTCATTTTCAACATTGTGTCTTTGCTGAAAATATTTGTCGTATGTTTTTTGCGGGGTCTTCTCCGACCGTGCCGAACATTTGCCTACACATTTGCTTGGACATTATATAGGGGCGAGACCTTACCGCAGACGCATACAAAAATGTGCAAGGTCACGCCCCCATTGCCCATGGTTATAGTAATGTTCAAGCAAATGTGTAAGCAAATATTCATGTTCACTGTCGGAGGAGACCCCGCTTTAGATAAAACAATACCTTTGAAGTGTTATATATTCGATTCGATTTTACATATTTTGACAATAATTTTTTTACGAATTCATGACAATATAAAAAGAATAAAATAGATAAATAACAAAAAGATATCATATTAAATTTCCTTGAAATCAGACTGCACAATAATACGCCACCGTACCGTGATTAAATCAGACACATCTGACGCCAAAAAAGTTGTCTGATGAAACAAGATACGCTTTTATCTCTCAATAATTAATCCAAATTAACATAAAATATTTTTTCTAACAGTCTACAAGTCATAGAATCGATGACAGTCGACACATAAAAATGAAATGTGCAGTTAGCGCCGTAAGACAATACCTATGTGACGATATCATGACCAACAAGTGCGAGTCGCCATGAATAAAACATTATGTTGATACAATCTGAACGACTGACGTTTGCAAAATCGAATACAAATGTGCCGATATTGTTAAATTCTTTGGGCAGCTAAAAATAGTGCTTTGCTATTGTTCCTTAAATAACATCCAGATTCTTGGTACTTATTAAATTGCTTTACTCTCTTTGCGTACTGATATCTTCGTAGTTTCGTGGATCAAGGACAACGAATAATTATTAAAAGGATGCTTGTTCATCGTATGTGAATATTTCATGGGTTTTAAGGATTAAAATTCAGCTGTAACCCTGGAATTGATGACCTAGCATGTTACATGAGGGTAAACATTATTATTAAAAATATATAATTTCGGTTTTGTAAAATACGTAACATTCTAGAACACAAAAATATCAAATTCTAATATTTTCAGAACATAATTAAGTATGATAATTTATTTTTATTTTGTTGTTTTCATTAATATGTTGTACATTATTTATTTATTTGTTTACTTACGCCTTTGGAGCATTTACAACAATCGTGGAACATAGTAATGAAAGAAATAGAAACAATAAAATAACATTTTTTTTATATCATTATTTCTCTTCCTTTACACTAATAGAAATGAAGCAGAATTACAAAGAAATAAAAGTATTAGAATAATAATAATAAAATTTATATCAAAATTTTCAAAATTTTTATGTAAATTTTGGTGAGAAATAAATGAAAATATCAACGAAACTGAATTTATTTTCAAGCCTATGTAGTCTTTGGATTGGGGAGTTAATGAAATAGTTAGTTTTCGACGGATAAACAAATAACAGCTCTGTAAGTCTCGTGTCACGATTTGGTACTCGTGATGTTATTAGTTTTGTTAAGTCAGGTGCGTCATGTGATCTATTAACTAATTTGAATAAAAGTACCAGATCGCTGTTGGTTCTTCTACATCTACACGATAAGTCAGTTAAATTAAGTAGTTTCATTAAGCTATCATAATTAATTTGTTCATTGGGTATAGAGAGTTTGAAATTTAATCTTTAAAATTTATGTGGCCATCCAAGCAGTTGATCGGGGTTCAGTTCTGGATCGTGCCAATTTTTTTAAATATACATCGTATGTAAATGATTTTCACGGGTCTGCGACAGTTAAACAATAAAAACTTTGACTTCGAAAGTAACTTTGTGAAGAAGATACCCAAACACTATTTAATCATTTTGTTTTTGCCTGATGATATAAATATGTTGTAAAGGTTAATATTGAAATTCATTTACTAGAACTGTCATATTTTGGTCGAGACAAGATTGCGACTTAAATGTTTACGAAATCGTGCCAATTTTTTTAAATTTACATCGTATGTAAATGATTTTCACGGGTCTGCGACAGTTAAACAATAAAAACTTTGACTTCGAAAGTAACTTTGTGAAGAAGATACCCAAACACTATTTAATCATTTTGTTTTTGCCTGATGATATAAATATGTTGTAAAGGTTAATATTGAAATTCATTTACTAGAGCTGTCATATTTTGGTCGAGACAAGATTGCGACTTAAATGTTTACGAATGGAAAACAACGTTAGAAGTCTAGAACAAGAACGTCAAAGTAATATAAGTAGAAGCAGTGACGTTTTCAGCTACACTCTCTGTAAGGTAATAAATACTTTAAACAGGTTTCCTCGAGCACATCTCCTGGATGCGTCTCGTGTGATTCAGTGCAGAGGACGGGCAGTGCGGTGTGCACTCACTGCGCTTATTCTCGCATACGAACGTTTGCATTCTTCCACATGGCTCTAATGCATCGCCTTCTACATGTTTAAATGTTATGGACAAGGAAGTTGTTACCGCGTATGTAACCGACCAACTCAGCAGACATCCTTTTACAAGATAACTAAGCAGAATTGTATCTAAAAGCCACGATGAGAGCTCACCGAGGGTAGTCAGTACTCACTACTCAGTACTCACCCACCAGTCCAGGAGGCGTGTACTCGTTAGTACTCGTATCACCATTCGCGAGTAGGTTAATGATGCAGTGAACGCAACCTCGCAAAGGACTAGGCGACCGTTCTAAGCGAGATCAAAGGTTTAAGTGAACTTGTAAACGTGCCAGACAATGACATCTCATTGCTACAGTCTTGAACTTCCCTTTGTCAGTGTGGTATAGCATGTAGGTTAAAGGTGGGAAATATTTAATTGCCTCGACGTTTGGCTCGCCGCAATGTAATGAGTACATAAATGTACAGTAACGATAATTTAGTATGTTAGACACGCCCCCGAGGCAGGTTGGGAACCGATAAGGGTCCGTCGTGACATTCGCGATAAAACTGATATACGACTATCTTACAGAACCTTCGTACTGAATATTGTGTGAACACTTGGTGCAAATCTTATAATACATCACCGAGATTAGATCACAGACTAGAAAACATACTGAAAATAAACTGATATGCAAACTCAAAAGCTCAGGAGTAAAACATAACCTTCACCCACATGGGTATACGTAATATCTTCCCACAAGGGTGCGAAAAACCTCAGATCGCGAAATGTCGATTAGCCAGGGGCGGAAGGGCCGGTTGGCTCTATCTCTCTTTCTCTCTCCAGAGAGAAGCATTTTTCAAGCAGAAGTAATGTGATCGGAAGGTCCAGCTAAGTCGGCCCAGAACCTCGGAACCCCGCTGCTCTCCCTTCCCCGCCCCTGGCCTACTAGCTGCGGCGGCGGAACCCGATGTATATCTCGCTAAGTATAGACCCGGCTAGCGGCTGAAGAGAAATGACCGCGAATATGTTAATGTTCGACGCGACCGGCCGCCGAAACAAAAAGCCAACAATTAAGATAATGATAAGAATAATATAAAGCATTCAGATTTTTTATATCAGTCCTCCTTTTGTTTATGGGAGCGAGTTTGGTATCAGCGGAGAGCGAGCCGTTGCTCCGGGAGGAGCTAGACCGGCAGCGGTGCGGCAGCTCAGAGACAGCCGCATCATTTACAGCTTGAGATATGGAAGCTTTCTAAGTTTTGGGGATCATTGCTGATAGCATTGCTGCCCGCGCAGGATATAGATTTGGGTATGACTAGGATGCCAAATTAAGACTGAGGTAAATTACGAATGCAGTTTACCAAAATGAATTAATCGCTCCGGGCAGTAACGATATCCGAGCATTTTGCATTCCATTTATTTTATCGAATACAAAACTTCGTATCTGAGGTGTTTTAGTTTTATGAAATCAAAAGTGTTGGATTTATTACACCCATTAGAGATAATTGAGCGGTAATATTATTTGGGAACCTTGAATTTAAAACATCCATCCCGAGTTCATCAGCGAGTCACGAGAGCACAAGAGCAAATGTCCGTTTAGTGAACAAGTTGAGAGGAAGGAGGGCACCTCTGTCAAACGCTTGTTCTGTATTTCAATATGACGCTATGGAACCAAAATAAAGGAATACGAATCGGAACAAAACAAACCTAAAAGGAACGCCAGGATCGTGGTATAATATTGAGAATACCGCGGCCGTGGGTAGGTATTCGTTATTTATGGGAGGGCATAATTTATTGAGATATTGTTTTTGAAGTTAGTGGTAGCTGCGGGCGTCCCCGCGTGCCCGCTACACCCCGCGTGCCCCGGCGTGCCCCGTCAGCCCGTGCCCCCGGCCCGTGCTCCGCTCCGCCCGCGCGAGCTTCATAGTTCACATGCGACGCGACGGTAGGATACCATTATACCATATTATACCAACCGGCGACCGGCAACCAACTTGTAAATTCGAGGCATATAAGGAAGATGTATTCAGAGATGTTATTATCATCATCGTGAGCTTCTCCTCGCTAAGATTGTTGCGATCACCCATAAAGAAGATGTCCCTCGATACGAGTATGGTTTCGTGTTTTTGAGTTTTGAAGTCAACATTTAAAATACGCATTATATATTTAGATACTAGTATGTATATCAGTATGATTTATTTACATGAAACGAAAATCTTGCATTTGATAACATAAAATGTTGGTTTTCTTACCAAGCTGGAATATTAACTTATGATGTTGAATATTTTCGAACATACCTGAAATACAAAAAAACACACAATTAGATATGATCAATGACTTAATAACGAGGTTTCTAACATAAAACAAACAAAACGAGATATTATTAACCCCGAATTTCAGGCATACAAACAGTTTTGAAAAGAACGCGCTACCCCTTGTCAACCGACATTGTAGAGGCATGTTTTTGACAAAATTGCCCCCATGTTATTTAATGAATAGAAAATTTACTAATTGAGCCATTGAATTTATCTGAAAGATAATATTACATGCGCAAAGAAAGCACGACATAAGTAAGAACTGGTCCCTTCATGCCGTAGTTTGTTTTTCGTTGATAAAACACGGACACAAAACATAAGTAGGGCCTTCCTGTAAATCATCTAATATGTTAAAGCACAATCTACAAACCGAGACAAAAATGTCCATGGTTTTTGAAAATAATAAGATTGTTTAACATTTAAAATAAGCAGATTTGATACTAAAGGGCAGTTTACGGTCTAAAAATGCAGAGTTTAACTTGTACACAAATATATTATTTAACGACACGAATTTATAAATTTAGTTCAAAAAATTATTTCTTGATATAAAGCTTGTGAAAATAAGCTTTTTGGAGCCATATAAGATCATTGTGGCAGGTAAATTAGCCACGAGCTATTCCAACTAGGCAAGTATTTGAAAGATCGTCAACTTCAAGAAAAATAAAACTGGAAGGGCTTCCAGATAATGTAGGAAAGGTGAAAGATGGCTGACCACCAAACAGGCTTCTTAAAATTAAGCCTTCTGGAAAGTAGGACGTTGTGGAGGTAAACGCCACATCTTCGGATATGAGAAACTGGTGAAAGACTACACAATAGCCCGGTATGAGTGGAAGCAATTCCAAGAGCTATCGACAAAAATGATGCCGACAACTTTGCAAACAATCAGGTTTCATTGACTCATCGAAAGCAAAGCATTGATAGTTTTCCTCACCGTCCAAAAATGTTCATGAATAAAGAAACTAAACTCAAAAGACGGGTTCGGAATGTACCTACTTACCAAACAAATACTTTTTCAATAACGGCGTTACAAAAATAACAATGATTATTTTGGAAAGTCATCGAGCAATCTGATGGGTAACCGCTTCTCGCCGTGGATAACCAATGTTGCATTACATTGTAATAATAAATACATGACAAGGCTCGGAGCGGACCGTTAGCCGACAAGTCCATTGCAAAAAGTGATACGATTATTTACGCGAAATGAAACAATAATCGGCGAGACTAGACGTGCAAAGATGAATAGATCTCCAGATTGATACCACCGAATTTTCAGACGCAAAAACAAACAACTATCGCAAATTGACTCAGGTGTCAATCGTGAATACCTAGCACTAATATTTTTCTTGATAAAAAATTACTTAATGTACTGGAGATATTTGACAACCGGTGATAATACATAGAGATGTGAAACCGATGTGTGCTTATAGGCCGTGCAATTAGCGCAAATATGCGTTCCGTTAGTGTAACTTTTTTTTAATATGTTTTATAAAGTGGTCCCCTGTTGTAAAATCCAAGTTTGAGACCATGACGCACTATTTTGAAAAAACCAGCTAAAATCGCGCCAAATTCTCGTTTTTTCCCTAATATCTCAATTCCAATGCAAATTTCTGCTAAATAAACTATACGCATTTAGTAGAACATAAAATTGACTACAATTTTTTATTTTCAATTTTCTTCTATCTCTAATAGGTACTGATATCTCGTAAAAGTGTGTATAAGTTTGAAAAAACAAGTAAACTGCACGACTGTTTTTGACTCGGTTTTTCGTGAATATGTTGTTTCGAGAAAATATTGTTTCCAGTGCAATTTCCAGAAAAAATATTTTTTAATAAATATTTTTTTTAAATCAAGTTTGTAGAGCATAATATCTAAGTACTAACAATGACTAGGTAGCGCCCTTGAGGTGATTTTTCACAAAAACGGCGCTCTACAAATTGTCCAATTATTATTATTATTAGTAGGTATCAGCAGAATATCAGATTTAGACACGCCTGTTTATTTTCTTGATATTGGACATTTGTTTACATTGTTTCGTTTTTTTACGTAACTACAAAGTAATATAAGGTAAACAGGTGTGATTATATCTATAAGCAGTGGCACGATCGGGGATTCACTTCTCACTTGACTGGAAAATGGGGAAGTTTGCTATCTAAAGTTGTCAACCAGAACTATGGAGACTTACACTTATAACCTATGTGTGCAGTGGTTTCGCTTTCGGCAGTGATCAGCAGTGTCAAAATCAGGGTTTGACTGTGGCAATGGATTAATCGATTCTTTTCGAAAGTGAAATGGAGGAATATTTCCAGTGCGAGCTCTCTCTAGTCCCATTGTTTCTTTTCTCAGAGTAAGCGGGCGAAAAGGAACTAAGTCCATTTTTTTATAATATTCCTCCACCAAATGACACAGATCTGGGAAGCAGTAAAATACATGTGGTGGATGGGGTCGTGCTCATTGTAGCAGGTATATAAAAAATCATATGGGTGTCAGTGAAGTGGTGGTCTCCGATAGATACCCAGATTCGGAAGAAAAGAAAAGCAAAAAGTACTAAAGAAAGAGCCCGGCGTGCCAGTCACAACTTCTGATGGGGTTTTGTTTTTTGAAAGCATGCACCCACAAGAGAAGTTTTTGAGAAATGAGAACAACAAGTCTCGTTTTACTTCCCTACTCAAATTTTGGAGCAATTTGGCTGGTTTTTTCAAAATGGCGGCGCAACCACCGGTGCGCCTAGGTCTTATTATTATAGACTGGATTTATTTGCAACTGTGCTGGGTGCAAGTGGGTGTTTGTCTGATGGCAATTTCTCCCAACGCCCAACAAACCAATTTATCTATATATTTGTTATAAAATGAAGTATCGTTTTCCAATCAAAATTCAAGTATTCTACAAAAAAAGAAAAATATATGTATTTGTATTCGTTCATAAAAATGTTTGTGTAAACTCCCCATAAATGCGTACATCATAACAGTTATATTATACCGATAGAATTATAGGCATTAGTTATTGGGCCCTCAGTCATTTCTAAAAGGGTGTATTTAACTGCGTTTTCTGATAAATATATTGAAGTGGGGGCGGCTGTTGGGATAAATCAGGGCTAGATAGAGTGGCAATTAGCAAACTAAGATGGCATCTTAAATCCACGGAATCATATAATTATACCCTACGACTGGAGGAATGCTGCGAGAAGTGGAAGATTTTCACTTCGAGGCATAGTTATTATAACGTGTTCCAGTTATCGAGGTACTTTCCTCAGCTGGTTTGCAAAACGATGAATCCTTATAATTCTTCCTGCGATTCTTTTGTCTTTATCTATATATATAAATCAAAATGTGTTTGGGGATTAGTGTATTGTATATTGCTACATTAATCAAAATACCTTCTCAAAACCCCCGCGAAGGTTTTTGGATTATTTCAACCTCATGACAATACATCTGAAAAGTTTTTCAATCATCACAAAAATACTTGCGAAACTGTTAAATATTTGAGAATGACATTTTGCAAAACACTGATTGTTGAATCAGAATTCACTTTACAAAACTCTTTAGAATGAATTAATTTGAAGTACTTACATAATAATTTGAATTAAATCAAGAATTATATATATTTTAAATAGATACCTGTGTTATGTACTAAATTTGATTGATTGTTCTTATAATATTTGATTGTTTTTATATAATATGCAAAAATGAGTATTTGTAATACATATATGAAAAATGAAAATTTTAATTAAAAAATTGTATGTGGTGGCAGGCGAGTTGTTTGAAAACTGAATGTACTAGGATTGAATATATGGAACGCGGGAGGGGGGTTGGCGATACGGGGGAGCGGGAGAGGGGAGAGGAAAGGGGAAAGCGGGTGGGGAAGGGGACACGGGAGGAGAAGGGGACGCGGGAGGGGAACGGGGACGCACGGGAAGGACATGCAGAGAGAAACAACTTATTTCTTTGAATATGGCATTGCAACGCATGCTGGGAACCAGCTAGTTATTCAAATAAAATAATGTACCTACAAAGATGGAAATAAATTATTTTGAGACTCAAAAACAACGTTAAATGAGTAGCACGCAGGTAACTACTTCAATAACAAAGGAAAATTAAAGTGGAAATAAGTTTTATATTTGTTTTATTATAATATATTATAAGGAATTCCACTATGAATTGTTAGTTTCAAAAATGGAAATAAAGGAAAATTTAATTAAAAAGGGAAAGTTCAATCAGCTCAGTTCAATAAGATTAGTCAGAAAAAAAAAATTCGAATCTTTAATAAATAGCCCCAATGAAGACCATCACCACCCCTAACAGATGGCAGTAATAAAAAAATCCCTGATATCTTTTGTAAAACACGACAACTGCCGTAAAACTGTAATGACTAGAAAAAGGCGCTGGTAGATTTTTGATATTAGACAATTAATACAATTGGATTCAAACAATGTACTTACATCATTACATACTAACATGGGAAATATGACTCGAATAAAGGCTCCCAGGAAAGGGAGCGAGTCCTTCTTTCATCCTTGTCCCGAGCCGATAATAACCGAAGCACGATGCCTTGATTTATACAAGGATCGGCATCACAGTATAGCGATTAGGTTGCAACTTGCAATCGCTCCGGTTATATCGTTTCCTATAATTCAGGTAGTTTCCTACATTTCTGTTAGTTGGTTAATTACCGGTTGCCATGCCAAGCAACAGCAAAAGTGTTGTCTAGCTGATTTACGATGTTTGGTCTAC
This sequence comes from Glyphotaelius pellucidus, assembly GCA_936435175.1. Lineage (NCBI taxonomy): Eukaryota > Metazoa > Arthropoda > Insecta > Trichoptera > Limnephilidae > Glyphotaelius > Glyphotaelius pellucidus. The sequence goes on along the minus strand of OW386538.1, from coordinate 24,534,228 downwards.
AGTCTGTAGACCTTCTTTGCGTCCTCCATTAGATTTCAAATGAAAATTTTAAATGAATTACCGAGCTTTCGATGTTCGTACACAGCGTTAAGCTGACTTTTATTGTGATTTTGCTTAGTTTACAACATTGTAAATAATTGACAACACATTCAATTTTATGCTCTTACTAGCGTGATACAAAACGATAAATTGTTTCCAATCACGTATAAATTGATAGGGCTATATAGTAAGAATTTTATTGATACTAAATAGTAGATTGATCTTGTGGACGTTCATCTAAAGCAGTAACGGCGGGAGTTTTCCAAGAAATCGAAGGATTTTATCATAAAAGTTGTTAACCCTTAAATGAGGGTCAAACCGTGAATTTAAAACAATCACATGGTAATGTGCATTAAAGGATCACTGTTGGTGCAACGTTAAAGCCGTTTCGAACAAAACAACGGGAATTGATGTCCCATTAACTTTATGCTATGCTGAGTTTAGTATTTGCGCTAAATGTCCACGGGGAATAATGTTTAAGGTTTGTTCTTGGGACTCTCGGGAGGGCGATACAAATGATTGAGGTCTACAATATCAAGAAATTTTCTTCAATACGTTTCTTTTTGCTGAACATAATGTAGTTAAGTGGGGTATTATCTTGAAGAAAAATTAAATTTTGGTGCCTGGCGTATAAATCCTCTCTTAGCCTACATGTGCAATTCCTTATCATTTCCTTCCACTTAATGTAATCGTTAGCATTAATTCTCTGTCCTGGATCCCGATTGCTTTCCTTAATAAAGTTTATTAATAAATACTTACTGGAAGGCTCGGTATTGCAAATAAAAGCACAAAGATAATAGAAATTAACGAGTATCTCCCTAGCATACGAGATGAATCTCTTGAATATATGGCAGCAATTCGCACCGCTCATGTAAGTCACTTCGATGCTAACGTTGAATTATTTATTCATGTGTTAATCAGTAGTTTGGTGAACAGTAAGCCTCAACCCCGAAAAAGAAAGCTTCTTATTTAATATTTAATTAAATTAATACACTATGATCGAAACTCAACCGAAAATCTGGAAACAGAAAAATAAGAAAAAGATATTGGTACCTCTGGGACTCGAACCCAGGACCTCTGTCTTTCCGGGTGAGCGCGCTGTCCACTGCGCCAAGGTGTCGATATCCAATGCGGTCACTTTTAACCGTATCATACTTCGACTAAGAATCAAAACTAAAACTAATCAAAACTAAAATTTCCATTGAAATCACATGATTTGTAAGTAGGTCGGTACTTAAATTCCCACCTACTTATTTATAAGCCCTATATTTTATATGACATTTAAAAAAATTTCCATTAAATAATAATATAATACGTTCAGATACACGTCACTAACTTAATGACAATTCTTTTTTCAAACTTTCTTCAGGAAGGTAAGTTTGTAGGTACCATAATATTTTAAAAAAAGCAAACTGAAACATTAAAACGGCAACTATCTTGAACTAAAGAACGCAACGTACAAATAATTTCACAGACAGATGAATTGCAAAACGGTCGAGATAAAACAGGAAATCGCTAGACTCAGAAAATATAAAAAACTTCTATTAAGTATAGGGTATAATCTGGTCCTCATTCAAGACACGCCACCGTGTAGGGGAAATAAATTTAAAAAATTCTCGAAAAAATGCAGCTTCCTTTAAAACCATATCAATATTACACAAATATGCTTCCAATTGAATTTCCGAAAGTTATAATTGTTTTTCAACCATCCGTCATCTATGGTCAGTTAGCAATATTTGCGATCACGCTATCACGGTCAACAATTGGTAAGAGAAATTCCTACCGGCGATTGACAAATTTTAGCCCGGATTCCAGGATTCCAGGATTCCAGGATTCCCGGATCCCGGTTAGCTGTCAATAGATGCATTTATTTGAATTATGTCATTCGTTAATCAAAGTTACTGACTTATTTAATGAACGTATTGAACTAACGAAGATTTTTGTATTGAAAGAAGTCATATACCGATCTATGGACTTTATAATTCAAGAATTATTCAGTTCGAATTTTGATAAACTAAGTGGCTGAAATATGACTAAAGAAATGATTAACTAATTAACTCCCGTGTAGTGTCAAAAAGTAAATGCGGACTGCCATTGCATATTTAGGTTTGTATTTCAATTCGACATTGCCAAATTATTCATATTTTTACGAATTTGACTGGCGTTTGACGTTTCTGAATGTGAATTTATGGACGAATCCGCCAGTGTTGCCAGCGTATAACGAGTTCTAATTTATTCCCCACCAATATCGGTTCGGCTATCAACAGTGAAACTGTGCTAGGGATATCGATATAAAATCATCGAAAGTTACTCCTAACGATCCGATATTGTAAAGTTATCGATTTCACCATGCTAGAGCCCAAGGCCGTTAAAAATTTGGAACTAATAATAACAATTGGATAATTTGTAGATCGCCGTTTTTGTGAAAAATTACCTCAAGACCGCTAACTAACTAATTTTCAAACAAATAAATTGTAGTGTGATACCAACTACTGTCTGATTTAAATTATGACTAATTCGGAATAAAGAACTTTCGTGAAAAAGAGAATCAATTTTTAGTATAAACTCTGTAAAATTAAATAGGTGCTACTTTTTTCCATCGCATTGCAGCTTTGCAACTTACAATGCTGCCATACAGGGTGGCGATTTTGTTCCCCTATCTTTACAACTGTACAGACAGGGGGTGCTCTTATGAGGTATAATATTAAATGAATAAAATAAGAAATAGAGTAGAAAAAACATGCTAAGGTTTTGAGTCGAAAGTTCATTTAAAATAAAAAGTAAAAAAACATAATAGATTAGATTCGGTCTCCTCCGACCGAAAACATAAACATTCGCTTACACATTACTATAAACATTGACAATGGGGGCTTGGCTTTAGTAAAGACGCATACAAAAATGTGCAAGGCCACGACCCCATTGGCAGTGTTTATTGTAATGTGTAAGCAAATCGACGGCTCCAATTAAGACTGCAGTAACTCAAAATTTGGTGTTTTTGAGTTAGTTATATTTTCGGGTTTCGTAAATTTTTATCTACATGCCAAGAAGACTTTTGTTACTCTAACAGTTATACACCAAGATAAAAAAACATTTAAAAATAGTTGTAAGTCGCGATGTCATTAGTTTTCCATGTACTAAAGAAGTAAGTTGAGTTACTGCGCTTTTCATCGGGATTTTTATTTTTCTGTCGTCGTAAGTCAGACTTACTTCTTTTTTCCATGGAGAAATGTCGATATCATCATTTGAATTGCGTTTGACAGTTGATGTTTAGTCATTGCGGTTTGCATAATGTAGTGCCAAAATTGAAAATATAAAGAAAATTGTACCGTGAAAGTGTTAAACATGAGAATTTCCAGTAGGACCACCAAAATAATAGCTAATGGTAAAGCATTATGGTCTAAAATGCAATCTGATAAAGTAAAAACATATCTCGTACAAAATTTAAAAAATTTTCAAGTCCTCGGACCCATAAGCTTATTTTCACGATATTATAACATTACCAGAGATATGCATGACGTATGGGGCATACCTGACTTATTAATACAAAATTCTTGTTCCCCGAAAATCGGCCGGTGAATTCTTATTTTTCGTAATATAATAATAGAGTCTACTTCTGATGACTTATTGAGTCCCTATGGAGATCAGCAAGATTTTAGTGGAGTGAAATCTGATGATGGTTGGAAGGCTGATGAATGTTGTAATTCAAGACCTATAGAATTGAGTGTTTGTAGATCAACCTCCCCTGATTTCATGTTGTTTTTTAATGAGGAAACAGGATTATTCTATCGTGCTACTAAAACAGCTGCTAATATGGATACTCTGAGCACTATACTTATTTCATAAAAATGATAACATTTTCAAATGCTTCAAATTAATAGAAATGTTTTTGTAGAGATATATTTGGTGATGTTAAATGGAATCAGATTGCCAATGAAACTGCCGCTTTAAATGCAAGAATACTTTGCACGAAGAATCGCGAAAAAAATATTCGTAGCATTCTGGAAATCACAAAGTCATGCCATGCAGTGGAATTTTATTTGTCAACACGTGGAATTAGTGCCAAAACAAATTGCGGCTACAAACCGTAACAACGTTTTTGCAAACATTGATAGAATGATAGGTACTACATGTGGAAAAATTGACGAAAGAGGTGCAGTAATGCTTGATCAGCATGGGATACATCTCACAAGATCTAATAAAATTCTCCCTGAATTCAAAATTTCGGTACGAGAACACATCCGAGCCTTTCCTGTAGTGGAGTCACACTATACCAGGAAATCGTCTAAGAAGCTTTATCTAGAAAGAGATCTGAACATTTTCAAAATGGACAGGCTGTATCTAGATTGGCAGAAAGAAAGAAGCATTGAAATATCTGCTACACTGAGACAATACTCAGATGCTTCTGATTTCCATTTTAATTACACTAAAAAAGGACAGTGTCAGGTGTGTGAGAAATTTATAATAGCTACAGAAGAAGAAAAAGTATTGTTTAAAGATGCTTACGAAATACAACAGAAAAATAAAGTTAAATCTCTTTATCCGAATCTTAAAAGATTCGGATAAAGAGAACGCTGAAATTGATTTGCAGCTACGCGAAGCAGTATTTTTTTTGCAAAAGGTTTTACAGACATCTCTGTCGGTGAGTAGTTTTTATTACAAAAGAAAGTACGCAATGTACATTTTATCATTTATGATATTGGAAAGAAACAGGGTCACTGCTTTATTTGGCATGAATCTGAAATTGTTACATGTTTACTAAAAAAAATTATTTCACTTCAACAAAAGAGTATACGTAAAGTTATATTCTATTCGGATAATTGCAGTAGACAGAACCAAAACCAAAATGTGTTTTCCATGTTAGAATATACTGCACCAACCCTCAAAATTGACGATATGCATCATTTTATGGAGAAAGGACACACTATAAATGAGGGTGATTTTATGTATGCCACAAAAGAAAATCCGAGAAAAGGTGAAAATTTTACATGCCTGTACAATGGGTCATGCTGATTCGATGTGCGAAAGTGAAGGGTTTACCATATGAAATTAACGAAATGAGCTATGAATACTTTTTGGATTTCAAGTCACTCATTTCGCAAACAAATTGAAAAAAAAAGCCAACGATAATTCAGTTGTGAAATGAAATAAAGTATGCGATGTATCTGCGACATGCAATAATCCATTGGAGGTGTATATAAGGTATGGCATGGAAGCACCACTAACCATCATTTTAGAAAAACGGACAAGAGGCAAGCGACTGGACAGATTAGTTGAACCTGTTGCTGTGTATAATCAAAAACAAAACATCGATAAACTTAAACATAAAAGATCTGCTAGCATTATGCGTACTAATTCCAAAGACTTACATAGTTTCTATCTTTCACTAATTTTTTCCGTTGAAGAAACTTCCATTGGACATTTTTATGCCAGCGATGATGTGTCTGATGATTCAGAAAGCAAATGAAATTTGATAATGCTCCTTTTCTTCTATAATTTTATGTAATTACTTAAGAATCTCTTATAGTTTATGAAGGTAACAGTTTCTAAGCAAATATATTATTTTTTCAGTTGATCGAACTAAAAATGTTTTTTATGCTGTTTTTAAATACTGACACCATAACAACTATTGAAAAACTCTCAACTGTGTGGAATTTTAATGTCTATAAATGATGTTTTTTAGTGTTAAAATAAAGCAGCTCATCGCTACTTCTATAATTTGTTTATTTTTTCCCTGTAACAAAGAAGTACCTCAACATACTACCTATTGATTTTATATAAACTCCGAGGAAAACAGCAGTAAGTCCAAAAACCCTTTAAATTAGTGCAAAATTGAGAAAAATACTAAAAAAATATTAAACAGTTAGAAAGAGTATTAACAAACCATACATATTCCATTTAAATAAAATTCAAAACACCCATCTAAGATTATGCAGAATTTTTTGAACTTTAAAATCGCTCTCCTGTAAAATGGTAAAAAGTGAGTTACTGCAGTTTTAATTGGAGCAGTCGAAATGTTCACGTTCTCGGTCGCAGAACACCGGACTTTTCTGACGCTAAAAAAGTTGAACTTACAAACAATTGCATTACGATTGTTGTTTTTTTCTGACACTTGTGAAAATTGCTTATTTATTTATTTCAACATACACGTCACAACACGCGCCATTAATATAATAAAATTAACATATAAATAGTACAAAAACATAAAGGATGTAACAGTCTAAGTAATAAGTAGTAAGTGAAAAGTAAGAAGAATCAGTATAAGTATAAATATAAAGTAATTAATTTATTATGATTATGGTTTTATTTATGAATAGATTTGATCTTAAAATAATATATTAATAAGTAGGAACAGGGGACTTAATTAACATGAGGCGCAATGCAGTGATGATTATCATATTTCTAGAACGAGTAAGTATTTTATTATATTTCAATAATAAAGCCACTTGAGTACAGCTTTTCCAGTAGGTGTTTCCAATGTTTCCGATTTATTCTCCCACATATAAAGCTACCTCTTGGAATAACCTAATATCTATAATACAAGCTCGGTATTGAGAATTTCCTACAGAAGCTGGATGACTGGTGGACTGGGTAGACCTTGTAATTATAGTGTAATATTTGCTATGTGACCGAGATATGGCGGATGAGAAGTGCAACAAGGAATGGTAATGATTAGACTATTAACAGTGAGAGGATTCAGCACCTGCACGAACGTAAATACAACATTGTATGAACGAAAATAAATAATTCATCCCAACATAGCAGCAATTTGGGAGGCGGGTATGGGAGTAATTTATTGGATAACCAACACTCCTGGCTTAGGTCACCCCAAGTGGTTCGCTAAGTTTGGTGATTTAGCAGGGGTACCCAGTTTCATGGGTGGGATTTGCCTAGTTCTTAGAGTGAATGCGTTTACCCACCAGTTGCGTGGTGGGCCGGATTGGAAGGGACTGATTGAAGGAGTCTTTTTCGGAACATCGCCTTACACCGCTGGGAGTGGGATGGATTCATTCATCCGTCACTTCTGGACACACTGACCCCCATATTCCTACCCACCCCACATACCTATTTTCTTCCCAAAAATTCCTCTCCTTCTTTCCTAAAAAATACCTTACATATAGCATCCCCAAAGATGATATAGCACGTGAGGGTTTTTTTTCCTCAGGACCTCCTGTGTGGAACTAATGTGGAAAAAGCAAGGTTTTAAATTTTTTTTGTTTTATATTTACAGATATAAACCTATATATTTTTTATTTTTTTATTTAACAATTTTATGCCTTGTATGTGTATGTCACATGTTCTCCAGTGTAAATAACAGCAAACTTAATTTAACGAATCGAATAACTGCAAATAGTTGCTCAACAATAGCTAGATACCGTATTCCAAATGTCAGGTAAAAGCAATGATGGAGTTAAAAATTAATCACACGATTATCTTTTAAAAACACCTACTATAATTTGCAGGCAGTTTTTTTACCATTTTTTTTAATGTAGCTTTTAAAAACGCAGCATTTGTAAAAAAAAAAAAAAAATTGTTCGTAAAATTTTACTTTCATCGTAAGCTAACTTCAAATTATGATATCTCATTTAAAATGATATCTGCAATAAAAAATATTATTCATCTATTGTTTTATGAAGAAACTTTGAAAAAAAAAACTATCGCACCGGCAGAGTATGAGATTTATAAAATACCTTTATGCAAGACCTGTCAACCGAAATTATTAATGTATAATTAATTGTGGTTTTTCTAGATTTTAGAAATATATTGTAAGTTTGTACAGCACCCTTGAGGTGATTTTTCACAAAAACGGCGATATATAAATCATCCAAATATTATTATTATAAGATGTAGGTAAATTGTAATCCAGATTTTTCGGCAATATTGTGAATAGAATCAGTTAGAGGGTTTTCTTCCGCATAGTGTTGAGTTTTGAGTATTGAACATCGTAACAGATCTTCCGCCAAACACTTCCATCTCTGTGATAAAGCACCAATTAACACCACAGAACCCGCAAAGGGCAGTAGGTCGATCCATGAGTCAAGGCGTCACGCCGATCTGCGCGTAATTACCTCCAGCCTGCTCGAGTATTGCCTACACCGCATCCCACTTCTTACACGTTCTTTACAGTGTTCGACTGTACCACGATACGTATCTACCTACTTATACGGCTTACTCGGATATGCCTTCAATAAATCTACCATCGTATTGCAATAATAATATGGATCGCATATACCTTTTGAAGCGTTCTCGTTCGGCTATCCAGGAGTGCACGACAGAGCTATTTAGGCTCCCGCGCTTCTGCAGCGCTTCGACTATGTTTTCCTAAGGCCGATTCAGTATATATAGCTTACACGTTGTTAACCATATATCACCGAAACGTACTTAAATGACTTACTCGGATGTACCCCTAAGAAAACCAATATTGGATCATACAAATTATAAATGTAAGCAGGCTTCATTCAAACATCTTCGAGTGCAAAGTGGTGCTATTTAAGCCCACAATGCTACTACAGCGCTTTATTAAAAAGATCATGTACAAAATATTTAACAATTTGCTTTCGATGTGCATTTAGAAGATTTACTCGGAAGAAAGCTAGCAATAACGCTAACAGAAAGGTATTTGAGATCCCGCAGTACTGCAGCACTTCGACGATGTTTTTCGTAGTATACGTACAAGGTCTCATCTTTCATGAGGTACTGGGTCGATGGTTTCAAATAATGGCTTAGCTACTCCACCTAAATATCATTATTCGAACCTTTGGCATGATTTCTTTAGCATTAAAAATGGAATTATTTAAAGAAAATTAATATCTGATTTGTGAAGAAATAATTTCGTAAGTTTGGATTCGACAGATTGTATAAGAAGGCGTATGTACAAATTGACTCATTCGGCTTTATGCATAGATCCAGCTAGCTTGCATTAAGATATTCTTGCAGTGTCAAAGTGCAAGTTATGAGCGCTGATTGCCTTGTAGTGGAGGTGTATCCAGTGTAATAATTATATCGTATCGTGTTCCGTTCACATGAACTTGCCGGTGCATGTTTCAATAATTCTGAATTGATTAAACATTTTATACCAGGTAAAGAGAACATTCTTACCAAAGGAAAGGGCAAAAATAGATTATTTTTTATAATATACTATTATGTCACACTGTGGAGAGCTCTACATCAATGAATAAGGATGCACATTTGTGAAAAAGAGTAGTAGAAAACAAATAGAAACGAAATATTCAACGTTTTTGAGAAAATACATGTTAAAAGTGCATGATACTCCCAAGTGTCACCCTGGTGATTGACCTCCTGTAAAGGTTGAATAAATAATTTTAACCAAGACTTTCATCTATCATTTCTGAATAGTCAGGAATTTCGCAAGTCTTTCTTTTGTGTATTATTTATCCGCCTTTTTTTCCACATTTTTAAATATCGTTACGCTGGCGTCGGGAATTCAAAACTCTTCACGACTGGTCAGTGGTTGAGTGGGCATCGCGTTTGGGTCCCACCCGGGCGTCCCGTGTTCGATTCCTCGAATGGCTAAGTCCTTCATCACAACACAAGCAACATTTTCGGCTTTCTGTGGTGGCAGTAGGAGATTTTCAAACATTGTTGGGTTATTCGTAACCCGGGAATGTTTGTCTTTCTTTTTGAAAAAAATTAAAAATTCTGTTATCAAATTTTTTTTAAATTTTAACTCAAAATGTCCTTAAAAGATGTCAAATAATAACAACAACAAGATTCGTCGTGATGGCGTAGTGCAATTCACGAATGTGGCATTAAGTACAGCAAGCTTATCAATTATTGGCTATATTCCTGTAGCTGTCTATCGGATACCTACCGATGAAGAATAAATACGTTTTTTTAGCCGTTAATTGTTTTCTCCACGCGGCGAGATAGGAGATGCTGCTAGCTGCTACCGAGACGCGGCTTCTCGTGTTGAGTGGAGGCAGAGAGGCTGGCTAGGTAGGTCGGATATGGGAGCCACGAAAACAGGTAATAATTATGATGGTTTGCAGATTTTATGGCTTCTCTACCCCATCGCGCGCTCAGCAGCCGTGCTCTGGAGTCTATTAGGCTTTTTTCATACTCGCCTCTCTCGAATTGCGATGTTTGGTAACCCACTTACGATCTTACAGCTATAAAAAGGAGGAGCCGGCGTTTTCACCGACCTTTGAGTAACATAGCATTACCACGTGTCGACTACGGCCAACGATAGGCTTATTACGCGTTCAAGCTTAGCGATGTAGGAGATGAGAGATGTGGGAGATGAAAGTTAGCCCCTGCCTCCAATTTGCGGGTTCACAAATGATACCTTGTATCACTATGCGCTCTTTCCAGTGAGAACCGACGATCGATACTTCGACATACATCACGGTAGTGTAGATTCTAGAAACTGCAGAGAAACGGGGTCAAACTAGACATTTTTCGAATATTTACAAACCTTAAGCGATATATTTTCTTATCTTGATCCCAGTTTCCTGAATCTAGCTGAATTCGAACCGGTCATTTGAACTATTTGTCTGAACGAGTCTATGTAAATAAAACTCTCAGATTTGTTTTTATTTTAAATGCCGTTTTTGGGTTTTATAATATTTTGAATGCCTGCTCAACAGTATGTCATCATTAAAATAAACCCTGTTTTTCTCTAGTTATTAAGATTAGGTACATGTTACAGAAGAACCATGTCTTCTTCTAATGCATACTTTATAATAGTGTTGTTAGGAACCCATAATTCTAATCCATCTCCAATAAATTATGTCCCTAAGGTTTACACCTAATCTTTTGCTTCTTGTCAATTAACTGTTTTACCCGGCCTATTAATTTTAACAGTATTAACCAACATACAATCTTTTTTGTATATGTGGCATATCTTGATTGTTTTTATACTCATAATGTAAATATATGAAAATCCATGCATTATATCTACGTATACGTAACACCGTGAGAGTTATTTTATCATAAGAACACCCTTGATTAAATTTATAACTTTTACTAGGCTTGTAGAATATAGCACATACAGGGTAAAAATTTTACTTATCCTACATGAATTATATTGTATATACATATTAAAGCCTTTAGATTTTCTCAATGTATTATTTTATAACCCTTTGGAATTTTATGCAAATCTGTAAGTAAATATCTACCATCTGCGCTAATTTACTGCGTATAAATAATTTATCTGCTTTCCGATATCAGTTTGATACGTTATGTCAAATAACTTTTATATTTATTTACTTTGCGATGCTTTTATACTTCTTATACTTTGTACCTATTAAATTTTATTTTTTCTGCGTTTTATAATTATCTAAAATATGTTCATATCAGTCATACTTATCTACTGCATTATTTATGAGTATGTTATATAAATTATGTAAACATACCTGTAAAAGCCTTTAACGGGCGTAAATAAATTAAGTTTATAACAGCGCTAATAAACTAAGTTAATAGTTCCAACCATATTTTTGTCAAAAATTACTTGTTTGATTGCATGCAAAATCAATATTTTATTTATTAAATTATGAATAACAATAATAAAAGAATGCTTATAAATGCGTTAAAATGATATTTCACACCAACTGTGCATTTAAAAAGGGCGTAACGGTATATAAAGCAACGATTTTCTTACATAAAATTTCTCCAAAAGTAATGTTTACCTGGTTTTAACTAACTGATAGGTTATTAACACTAATAGTGGTGAAAACACACAAATACTTGAAACTTGAGAAAATATTGTATAAATAAGTGTTATGCATACTATATGTATATTGTATCTTCCAACCTGGTTAGATACTAGTCACCGACCGAAGGTTCGGTTTCGGTTTCGGCTAAAAAAATCTAGTTTTGGCATCAGTTTCGGTTTCGACAGAAAATCTGCCGAACCTTCGGCCGCACCGAAACTCTGCGTAGTAAATAATTTGGTTAATTTTTATAATTTTTGTTTGTTTTATAGCAGTAATATAGAATTTTTTTGTTTTTTCATGAACTTCAAAAGCGTTTTTTTTTTATTCATTCACGTGTGAACTGTCTACATGATAAGTGTAAAAAATAAGCCAAATTTCTAAAAACAATAGATTTTTAACGTCTAAAAAAGTTTCGGTTACGGCCGAAACTGAGACAGATAGGTACCGAAGTTTCTGTTTCGGTTTCGGTTTCGGTAGAAAGTCCTGTTTCGATCGGACACTATTAGATAGATGTAAAAACTGTTCGAGAAGCAATATAATACAAGCCTGGAGCAAGTGAGACTACGGCATCCCCAATTGGGGACTGTTGTGAGGCTGAAGGAAGTGGGGAAAGGAGGAGATGGGGGAGAGGAAGGTGGTCATTCAGATCTGGTCATGAAACACGACTAAAGCCATTCTAAGCAATGTTTCAATTCTGAATGGTGGTCTTACACCAGGGCAATTCTGAGAGTATCTTCCACTCAGGAACGTGCCGCAAATATACTTTATATTATTTTAAATTATTAAATTGTGAAAACACAAATTAATCAAATATAATTTATCAGCGACCTCCGGGTCGCTAATCGAGAGCCTCGCCCCTCGACCATAGAAGCCATCGAAAAAGTTGGGGGAAGGCCTCAAGTTAAAGCAAGGAGAAGATTTTTTTTTACCAAACTAATTTGTCGGTAGTTTATAGTTGGTAGGTACCTAAACTTCATAATGTTTTTAAAGTTGCAACCTATTTTACGAAACACTTTTACCAGTGGGAAATTGTAAAAAAAATGAGAACAGAACAAATAACAAATTGACAAATACAAACAACGAGAAGATAGTACACAATTTATAACAATAAATTTGTTTTTGTGCAACTTGGAGCAATAATTAAAAATATAAAGTCAAATGCAAAATGTGCCGTACATAAATAAAATGTACAACGATCTCCGAGGCCGTTCCCCTCAGTCGTGTATGCCTTAAAACTATGTATCGTGCATTTTTCGGTAAATTTATTCAATAATGATAGATAGTCGAACCTGTTTTATCTTACCTACGCTCGCAGGTATGGGCTCACCGGAGATAGTGCGGTCCGCATTAACAAAACACACCAACACGGCTCGGCGGCCGCGCGGGACTGGGGGCCTCGGGCGGCTCCGCCCAGCGAGCCACTCGAGCCACCTCACCGGGAAACACTCCTTTCTTCCAACATCTTCACTAAACGCTCTCCACCTTTCTCTACAGTGCCCCCGAATACCTAAACCACCGGCGTTTAACTGAATCACGTCCATTTATACGTTAAGCCTAAACATACCGACACGCAGAGGTACTGGTGGAAAAAAAACACTGGATGAAAAGGGATTGATCAATTTCTCGGAATAGATATAAATATAAGAGTTAAATCGTACATTTTGACTACTGAAATACATTTTCCTGGTATTTATGTGTTGGAACTAACGCAACATCGAATCGCAGGGACTGAATTGTTTCTGGACACTTTTAAACACATAAAACATACATAAACTGTTCCAGGGTATCATATTCTATAATAATTTTCTGATTCTTTGATAATATTTTAAATGGCATGACTACCTTTTTATGTTCCCGGGTTATAGATGCGCTGACATAACCAATGCAGCCAGTTACGTAATGGACCAATATTCTTTATTAGGTACTCTTTGTAACCTACGCAATCTTTAGTTAAATACGACATTGGCTGAGCTTTCAGCTTCACGACTTAAATTTATATAGATACGTCAATTTTTTACACGTCGAATTTAATAATAAAATGTTTAGAATATTATTTACACCTCATTTCAGAGAGGAAGGTCGCTTGATGACAAGTTACCATTTATAATCGAAAAATTGCTAACGTTTCGTAACTAGATCTGAAGACTCAAAGAGTTCTAAATCATTCTCCAACCTATGTCCTTTACCTCCCACTTTCTTGAGTCTCACAATAGTTCGCTAATGTGGATGCCATGATCCCTCTGAAATTTCTGTCGTATAACATTAAAAAGCTTTTAAATATTATTGGAATTAATAAAAAATAAAGGTATTTTATAGATAAATGAGGATTTTATCATGTAATCATGTCAAGCATTTTCATCGATCGTAAAACGATATTCATTTTGTAGCACAGCTATCATGTTTTGAATTTATGCAGAAAAGAGTAAAGAAAAGTTTCTTGACTGGCAATTTAAGTCCCCATGCAAATAATATGCGACTGTTCATTGGTCTCTAACGACATTTCAGAACTGCGATAACTAACGAGAACCTCCTTAGTTACTTCTTTCATGTTGGCTGTTATGCGTCGGTTTTTTTAAGTAAATTCTATGGCGATGTTTAATACTGGCCACTTATTTGTCAGATAGTTCCTTAAATCAAAGATTAATGTCTTTAATGTAATACCTTAACTAGTTAGTTAATACTAATTTAAACGCAGATTTGAAACTTAATTAACTAAAAATAAACGTAGGAATGTTTAGAATCCATTCACTGAACTAATTTAAAGTAACGCTTGTATTAATGCATAATTTTCACGTGCAGAAATTAATTAAACTAATTGTGGTATAGTTTCAAAATTTCTTAAGAGAAAATACCCTGTAGAACATTCTTCGAAAAGGTTTAATCTGTCAGGTATGATTTTAGATTTTCAAGGCAAAAAGTATTTTTGTTGTTTGTTTTTGGGGTGTTATGCCACGTTGCACTACATCCTTCTTTAGCCAACATTTCGGGCACTATAACGCTGTCCGAAAAGTTGGCTAAAAAAGGAGGTAGCGCAACATGGCGAACCACCCCAAAAACAAATAAAGAAAAAAAGGCTTAATCTGTGTTTGAAATTCAGATCTGAATGTCAGGTAACTACTTCTCCATATTGATCCCTCTCTCTTACAAGCTCAGTGCAAAGGAAGTGCAGAGGAAGTTTTATGTGATGTTAAATAAAAAAAATTAATTAAATAAAGATAAATGTTCTCGTGTTACGAATATCTTGACGATATTTGAAAAAAAACTACAATTATAATAAGCGAAAGATGTCTTTTCTACAATGATTGACTCAGCTAGCATATGAAATTTGAACGCATGAACATCAACTCGGCCACTAATCGATTACCAGAAGTAAACGTATCGAAGAATATTAACAAAAACTGTTTATTTATTTTATTTTATTTTATTTATTTTATTTTAAATGTACATTTACAGTTCAAAACCAATTACAAACATACATTTTATTATAAAGTAATACAATATAAAGTAATAAGTACAAACATACATTTTATTATAAAGTAATACAATATAAAGTAATAAGTACAAACATACATTTTATTATAAAGTAATAATGGCGTTTTGTAATTTTTTAATATTTAGTTGAAAAATATCGATTTCAGGGGACAGGGAATTAAGTAATAGAATCATTTTTTCCGAGCGGCATTACTAATGGTAAGTTAGTTCTGCATCTCGGAACAACAAAAGTTCTGTGTCTGCGCGCTCTTGTGAAGTTGTTTATAAAAGCTGGAGTTTATGTTATGTTGAAGGTGACATTTTTCTTGGTTAAATTATGGTTTAAGTTTAAAGTATCGGACTGGAGCTTTAAAATTCATCTAAATTAATAATCAATGTGCTTCTTTCATCTGGGTAAGAAACATAAATGAAGTTTATATAAAAAAATAGGTGTGTAGAAGAAAGATGAAGCTCGTTTTTCATTTAAATTATTACTTCTTGTACCTAGTCAACTTTTACGCATCTCCATTAAAAACTGAAAGGTATTAACTTCTTAAACAATATATTATTATGGAAATACGACAATAATAATAGTACGAAACTTACACCTCTGCTGAATAATAATAAAATAACTGTCGTTCAGTCTCGGACGGAAATCGCATAGAAAACGTATTATTTCTGCATAGAATTTCAACGAACGGACAAGCACAGAACCTCTCCATATAGGTACCTATATCCTTTCTGGCCCGTCAGTCGGTCGCAACTACTCGAGGGGCAGATTCCTTAGCCAGAGAAATGACTATGTTATTTGCGATGTTGCCACATTTATTCTTCTTCTAGGAAAACTTTTTACTCACGCCGTAGAATGCAGTCATTAAGCTAATAAAAATATACCTAAGAGTGAATGTTATTAAAAATAGGTACAATATTTTATTTTGACTTGCCATATAAAGAGCAGACAGGTGTAACTTTTTAAAAATTATTACAATAGTATTTTTTTTTTTTACATGAGCTTCACATAGGGGGCCCCGAGGAAAAAAAATTCCCTCAGGGCCTATGTCATCTTTGGGGATGCTGTGTGGATGGTTTTGGGGATGCTGTGTGGAGGGAGGGAAAAGGAAGAGAGGAGAGTTCTGGGAAGGAAAACGGTTTAAGGGGTGGATAGGAATCTGGGGTTCAGTGTGTTCTGGTAATCCGCCTCCAAGACCTAGACAAACCTCACCCCATGAACCCGGAACCCCTGCTAAATCACCAAACGTAGCGAACCACTTAGGGTGACCTATGGCAGAGGTGTTGGTTATCCAATAAAGGTTTCCGGGGCGGCGGTACCCATTCTCGCCTCCCAAATTTATTTCAATCTCGTGTAGATAAGTATGTATAATTATTTCTCATTGTCATATTCATGAACTATGTATTAACCAACTACCGCTGAAAAGTAATAATTTATAAAAAGCTAATGTTCTGTTTAGGATTATTTTCACAAATTACTATTTGGAAGATTGGTTATAACGACTTACGTAATACACCTGATCGTGCTAGCAAGGTAGATACACTGTACCTACTTTTTAATACGAAATGATTCGATTTAATTAATTTCTAAAGTGTCAATTTTACAAGCAACTTTTTACATTGCGTGTTTTTCATTAATATTTTTCTTTCGCATCGGGTTGGCAACACTCAGACGTCCGAGGAGGCATGGCAAAAAATGTATTTTTCTATCCTGCAAACGCATCGGGGATCCAATGTCAGAATGTTACCGCTGGAGGAATGCGGACTGCGACCAAACGCCTGAATCCGTACCATCTCCACCGGCTTAATAAATTCAATGCAGCATACTTTATTTCATCGACACTCTGTGATACCCCGAAGATGGAATTAAGATTAAAAAAAAAAACATAATTGCACCTGCGAACAATTCAGAAGTACAATGCGCGTTGGGGAAATGGCCTCGTTCCGACCCTCTGATTGCAGAAAAACAATTAGATGGTTAAAATAGTAATGCTTTGTACTTTTTTTATATATATTTGTAGTTAAGAGGAACGTATGCGTGGCCCATTTCGGCCAGTTTCGTACAAATCTTAAATTTGGATTTGAGATCAAAATACCCTACCAAACTGAAAAACAATTTTTGTAATCAAAAAAATATCACGGTCATACACGGATGTGAGCTACTTTATTTATTTTTGCTTTATAGTTCTGAAAATTTTATTACTAAGTTTCCATGATTTATCGTGCGAGTAAATCAACCTTGCAAAGGTAACGCAACACATGTACGGTGATAATAATCTTACCAAGATGAGTCACAGTAGAAATTTGCAAGAACAGATAAAAGATTTCTTATTCATAACATTTTAGGTAATCAGCCTCTGCTGTCCGATACAAATACATTGGTTTTAATTATTGACATTGTTGATGAAACAATTTACACATATTAAATATTTCATACTAATACATTTCCCTATAATGTCTTATTTTTGGTACGCTAGTAGTGTTGGCACATTTAAGAATTGTAATAATTCTCTATTTAATAATGACGAGGTCAAGAATTATTAAAAGTTTTCAAAAATGATTTAACGAGCCTGGGAGTCCGAAATACGCAAGTATGCTTCCCACAATCCTTATGCACCGAATTCCGAGATCAATATCAAAGACATCAGTCTGTATTTGTTCATAAAAATGTGTTTTTTAATATTATTTATTTCCGATATGGCGCGTTGAAGTGTTAAATCGTATTTCTAATTAGTGACTTTAATGCCAAACAAAGTTACTTGGAGGCAGAACGTGCATACTAGTGCGTAAGTAACACATGTGAATAATCATATTCAGAATTTTTTATGGCTGTCAGTCACTGAATTAATTTCCATAAATTAATTGCAGCGCTCAAAAACAGTGTGACACTTTACTTAAATGATATAAATTCGCAAACTCGGCAAGCTGCGAACGCGCTAAGTGTGTTTTTTTTTGCTGAATTTTTAATTAAAACTTTACAGGTAAAACTCGAAGAACGGAGGTAGCAAAAACAGGGCAACCTTCATTCCTGCAGTCCTCGCACGCAGCCCGAACAATAGCGTAAGTGTTCGCCTAGCCGCGGCCAGGCTATATCAGCCTACAGCAGCCTTTCAACAAAGCAATCACTGGAAGGCTTCTTTCTTTACGTCAGGCTTTGTTGTCCCGTCCCTTTATCCTCCTCTTCTACTTTGTGAGGTCTATCTGGGATTATAAAAATGCGAAGTGCCGATTTGAAAAGGAGGTTAAGATGAAGCCATGCGAAATAATGCAAAATCATGTATTTTTGTTTTGAAAATTTGATCGCTTAGAAGTATTATAGATGCTAAATGAAGCATCTATAATACTGCGTGTATAACATATCTTTCTCCTTAAATGTGTTGTTCAATTTTTGTATAAGTCTTTTAATAAGCCTAAAAAAAATAAAGTTTTAGGTCTGTAAAAAAATACTTTCAAGTGCAAACTTTCCTACTTATAAACCCCTTTTTGGATACGGTTTTATTGTGTAATGTGGCTAATTCAGTATTTTTTAATAATAATTGCAAAAAAATGATATTTATGCCTGAACTTTACAAAATAAAATAAAATATGCAATTTCGCGTCGTTATTTTTGACATCAATCAAGTCGGCCGGCCCTCGACGAATTTAGATTTTTAAAGTAAACCTTTTGCCATCGACATAAGAACTATATACTAGTCACACCCATTTTGTATCAGTTCTGCCCCGTCTACCGTGGGAAATATACGTTCTTAGACCTGCGTTGCTTGATTCTGTGAAATCAATTTAAAATTTCCTTGTTATTACAATAAACAAAGCGTAAGAAAGGAGTTAATGTTTTTTATGGCCTTTACGAAATCAACCTGTAAAAAAAAATCTCAAATACCTTTTTAAACCTTTCCAAAAGCTTTTTCTCAAGTTTTGTCATGTATTTTTACATCGTGCCCATAAAGAGGCGTGGATTTTGATTTCGATTTTTTCCTGGACTCTTGGATCCTAATAATATGAACGCATGTGTTCCTTAAAAACAAATAAAATTAGTCATTGTATTACTGAAAGACAAATCAGTAATTGAGTAAATCAATTACTTTGCATAACACCAATAAATTTACTGTATCTAATGTATGTAACACACCGGTTTCGTTAATACCTAAGTTAATAGATTGCAGCGCATGCCGGGTACTCGCTAGTATATAATAGATTCCATAACACGTAATATACTTACTACGTATTTATCGAATGTAACAAATCATCCTGTCCATAATCTATGATTACTGCAATCATTATTCACAACGTCCAGAATTTACAACCCTGGCCAAATCGAGGAGTTAGCGCAAACAATTTAGTTTCATCATAAAATAATTTCACAGTACAGACCATTAAAAAACTAAGGGGAGATCTTCAAACAAAAATATATTAAACAGCTGAAAATGTCAAAAATATCCGAGGAACCATATTTGTGTACGCCATATTTATAAATACACATACCTCTTAAACATACATTATATAATTGCGACATACCTGTATGAGCGTGTAAACAAGTGTCTAGTTTTGTGTTAAACTCGGAAAAGATGATTTAGTAGTTCCCGAGTTGTAGTAAAACCCCGCGATACGATAATATCACACATCCTCTATTATTTTTTCAT
Source organism: Glyphotaelius pellucidus (assembly GCA_936435175.1). Classification (NCBI taxonomy): domain Eukaryota; kingdom Metazoa; phylum Arthropoda; class Insecta; order Trichoptera; family Limnephilidae; genus Glyphotaelius; species Glyphotaelius pellucidus. Next base: position 24,514,397 of record OW386538.1, on the reverse strand, counting down.
CAGCATTCTCTTCTGTGACTTATCTTTTTTTTTCAAATTGCGCGAGTTTTATTCCATTTATTATCTGTTGGTTCATAAAAGGACGGGACTGGTCGCTTTGCTTCTTTCAAACTGAAGCAGTGAACATAACCGCATTTTAACACGCACTTCAAGAAATTACTGAAATCGCAGAAACTGGCGGCATTGACATTGCGACCGACAGATACCCATTAATATTACCTACAATGATTGATTGTAACACGGTGGTTCTCATCTTCCATACAAAATATTCGAAACATTAAGACGAGTAGGACCTACTCGCTAGGAAATTACTCGTGATTTATGTAAGAATACCTTTTTATGACATATCAAGCATCATTTCAGCACACGTCGACATATTGAATACAGTTTAAATCTTTAGATGCAAGAAGTTCAACTCCTTGATTATATCCGAAAAAAAAAACAAACATTATTGGATAAAATATCTGCTATAATTTGTTTTTATTCTATTTATTAATTTTGGGAACCGGTCTAGTTTTTGAGTCTGTTAAAAACAGGGGAATTCTAACACAAATTAATGGTTTAAAAATTGAATTAATTCAATTCATCAAAAATACTAATTTTGATTGTGCGAGTTCTGCGAAACTTTTGTTCAATCAACTCAAATTAGCTTTGAATTTAAGCGATATTTTCAAAATTGGAATTGATTGTGTGAAGAATTCAGACAAGGGATACAAAAGGTTTTTTTTTATTTTACTTTATATTTAATTAAATGGAGTTCTACGATTAAACACAAAAACAATTGATAAAATTTAAATATAAAATATTATTTTTAACATAAAATCATTATGATTGTCATCATCAAAATCAGAACTATTTTGGAAAAAATATAGACTATCCCATGATTTTTCACGGGTTAACGATGGTTATAATAATACCATGACAGTTGATCCGCCGACAGTTGGTCCCTCGGCGTACTAATGTACATTATTACATATATGTACATTATTATTATACCACGGCGTACATATTACACAATGTGCAGTCGCTTTAGGGAAAATACATTATACCTAATTACACAAAATATAACTAAGTGACCCCGTAGGGATGTGCAGAAACGATGTACTGCCGAATGGCAAAAGAATAAAACATATTTTCATTCAAATGCATCATGGAAAAATCTGCTTCTCTATTTACTGTATGTACCAGCATCACATCAAAAAAATCATCACTAATAAATTCCCTTGATATTCATACCAACTTATTATTAAGGGTATTTTTGAAGTCGAACTGAATATTTTTTACGTTTGAAATTGGTAAATAATTGCCAAATTATAATTTTATAGTAAATATAATTTCGGAGGATCAATTGTCGGGTCACCGTTAAATTTATAGTATTTTCCGTTATTCAAGTAGCCAGGACAATGATGTTTCAGATTCATTATTGCTTAACTATTTAAACCAGTTAAATTCGTATTTTCCTATTCAACCAATTATAACGTACATAACGTTTATAAAATGTATTTATAATAAGTTTGAAACACGTGGTAGCGTTAATCAATGGGTTCAGGTACTGGAAATATGCTTGAAGTTCAGAACATACCCACATTACACAAATAATTACAGGTTGGCACTATATAAATATTATGCGTTAAAGTTACATAGCTGGACCGTATTTCGACGGTCGGTAAAATGTAGCGTTTCTTTAATCGACATTTAGAATCTACAATGTGTGGTAGTTGAAACTGCGTTAGTATTTATTCAATAGAAATTGCTGCGCCGCGCGAATCGGCAGACTACGATTTCGAGATACAAATCAGGACGTTTATTATATTGTTACATTATTTATTTATAGTTACAAAATAAAATAAAAAAAAACAATAATACTTATATTATATTTTTCCCAATGAGTTTAATAAATAAAATTAATTTCTTCTAAAGACAAAATAATACAATAAAAATAAAAAAATACCTAAGAATACGAATGGAAAAGGAAGTTCAATAAAGAGATTTTAAAACAAATACTATATAAAAAAAAATCTTTCCTTTTTTTTTTCAATAAAAACAAACAAATAATAATATGATTGATGATAAAACTATAATAAAAAAATAACTAAATATGAAAATAGCCATATCCTAATATTATTTTACATACATACGTAAAACTATTTCCATTTGGGAGGCGGGAGTGGGTACCGCCGCCCCGGGAACCTTTATTGGATAACCAACACCTCTGCCGTAGGTCATTCCAAGTGGTTCGCTACGTTTGGTGATTTAGCAGGGGTGCCCGGGTTCATGGGGTGAGGTTTGTCTAGGTATTGGAGGCGGATGACCAGGACACAATGAACCCCATTTTCTACCCACCCCTTAAACCCTTTTTCCTTCCCAGAACTCTCCCCTGCTTCCTTTCTTTAAAAAACTCTCCAACTCTCCACACAGCATCTCCAAAGATGACGTAGGCCCTAAGGGAAATTATTTTCCTCAGGGCCTCCTGTGTGGAGCTCATGTAAAAAATACATTTTTTCGTTCATAATAAATTTATTTTTATTTTAAACTTTATGAGTAAAACCTCAAATTGTAATACTTAATTAATGAAGACAATATTGGTGACACTCAATCGAAAATCTAAAACAGAAAAATCAGAAAAAGAATTTGTTCCCAGTTGTGACCATAACTATTTATGGCCAATAATATTTTTTGTTATTTAGGCGACTTGGTTGCTCCTTAATTCTGTCATTGAAATTTCTTAAGTTTTTTTTAAATACAAATACAATAAAAATTATTTAATAATAATTTTTACAATAACAACAATTTAATTATCTTCTACCACCTCCATTTTTTTTTGTTCACGCTTATTTTATAAATCATAATTTTGAGTATAATTTGTAACCCGTTGAAAGAACCATCGGTTCTGAAACACTTAGATATATAAAATAGGGGTTTTAACAACATTAATTATTTTCATTTCATTAAAATAAATGTATATTTTGACGCCATATAAATGTGACTCTATTTCTTATTCTTTCAAACTATCTAAATGTCAGTCAATACGTTAATGCTTCACTTATATGATTACAAAATGCTTTCAAACAACACATCAAACGAAACAAAAAATACATAATATTAGAATGTAACATTTCTATGATTCCAGTGCTGAACGAAGTATCGTTAAAGACAGTCATTTTTCGTATTATATATATCTTTATCATTTTCCTTAGAATAGTATTCCATAGTTTTGGTTTTTACTTTTAGCAATTAATAATTCTTTTAGAAAAAAAAAATTGTTCAATTAATAAAAACTCACTCCACTTATGTTTCTCAGTAAGTTTTAACCAGACATGCTAAGGCTAGTTTTTGATTGCAGCTCTCCGTCAGGAATTTAGTGTTTCATTTTTTAGAAGGATCAACCCATGAGGTGATTGTTTTCGATCTCCGTTCCCATGCGGGCACTCTCCGCATACTCTTGCGAGCAGCGGCTCAGAGATCGTGTATTATATGCTGTAGTTAATCGTATTAAAATAATAATTGGCCAAAGGTTAAATATCCGCGTAGCGTCCTCGGCAAAGCGGGTCCAGAGCTTCCGCGTGCGGCCTACCGTATTACGCCTACTGCCGACTGCTTGGTCGGATTATAAGCCATCAATAGGTGTCCGCCAATATTAAACCATTTCAAAAAGATAAGCAAACAATTCCAGGTATTCGTTTATTTTAATGGCCGGCGCAAAGGCCGCGCCAATTTTCTAATTATTTCCGAGCGGAGTGCGCTCCGCATCGTATATCGCATCGTGACGGATGAACGGGTATGAGATTATAATTACGCATTAAAATATGTAAGGGATTTTTGTAGTTCGGCGCGAGTTTCATATACAATTTTATGACGGAAAGCGCTCAAAACACTAATAATAATGAACTAACAATGATGATCTTTGCATTGTTCACTAATACGTACCTAATTATTAACGCAAACACATGGCTGCCAGCCTACTGCCTACCACGATCAAATATCGACTGCTCCAATTAAAACTGCAGTAACTCACTTTTTACCATTTTACAGGAGAGCGATTTTAAAGTTCAAAAAATTCTGCATAATCTTAGATGGGTGTTTTGAATTTTATTTAAATGGAATATGTATGGTTTGTTAATACTCTTTCTAACTGTTTAATATTTTTTTAGTATTTTTCTCAATTTTGCACTAATTTAAAGGGTTTTTGGACTTACTGCTGTTTTCCTCGGAGTTTATATAAAATCAATAGGTAGTATGTTGAGGTACTTCTTTGTTACAGGGAAAAAATAAACAAATTATAGAAGTAGCGATGAGCTGCTTTATTTTAACACTAAAAAACATCATTTATAGACATTAAAATTCCACACAGTTGAGAGTTTTTCAATAGTTGTTATGGTGTCAGTATTTAAAAACAGCATAAAAAACATTTTTAGTTCGATCAACTGAAAAAATAATATATTTGCTTAGAAACTGTTACCTTCATAAACTATAAGAGATTCTTAAGTAATTACATAAAATTATAGAAGAAAAGGAGCATTATCAAATTTCATTTGCTTTCTGAATCATCAGACACATCATCGCTGGCATAAAAATGTCCAATGGAAGTTTCTTCAACGGAAAAAATTAGTGAAAGATAGAAACTATGTAAGTCTTTGGAATTAGTACGCATAATGCTAGCAGATCTTTTATGTTTAAGTTTATCGATGTTTTGTTTTTGATTATACACAGCAACAGGTTCAACTAATCTGTCCAGTCGCTTGCCTCTTGTCCGTTTTTCTAAAATGATGGTTAGTGGTGCTTCCATGCCATACCTTATATACACCTCCAATGGATTATTGCATGTCGCAGATACATCGCATACTTTATTTCATTTCACAACTGAATTATCGTTGGCTTTTTTTTTCAATTTGTTTGCGAAATGAGTGACTTGAAATCCAAAAAGTATTCATAGCTCATTTCGTTAATTTCATATGGTAAACCCTTCACTTTCGCACATCGAATCAGCATGACCCATTGTACAGGCATGTAAAATTTTCACCTTTTCTCGGATTTTCTTTTGTGGCATACATAAAATCACCCTCATTTATAGTGTGTCCTTTCTCCATAAAATGATGCATATCGTCAATTTTGAGGGTTGGTGCAGTATATTCTAACATGGAAAACACATTTTGGTTTTGGTTCTGTCTACTGCAATTATCCGAATAGAATATAACTTTACGTATACTCTTTTGTTGAAGTGAAATAATTTTTTTTAGTAAACATGTAACAATTTCAGATTCATGCCAAATAAAGCAGTGACCCTGTTTCTTTCCAATATCATAAATGATAAAATGTACATTGCGTACTTTCTTTTGTAATAAAAACTACTCACCGACAGAGATGTCTGTAAAACCTTTTGCAAAAAAAATACTGCTTCGCGTAGCTGCAAATCAATTTCAGCGTTCTCTTTATCCGAATCTTTTAAGATTCGGATAAAGAGATTTAACTTTATTTTTCTGTTGTATTTCGTAAGCATCTTTAAACAATACTTTTTCTTCTTCTGTAGCTATTATAAATTTCTCACACACCTGACACTGTCCTTTTTTAGTGTAATTAAAATGGAAATCAGAAGCATCTGAGTATTGTCTCAGTGTAGCAGATATTTCAATGCTTCTTTCTTTCTGCCAATCTAGATACAGCCTGTCCATTTTGAAAATGTTCAGATCTCTTTCTAGATAAAGCTTCTTAGACGATTTCCTGGTATAGTGTGACTCCACTACAGGAAAGGCTCGGATGTGTTCTTGTACCGAAATTTTGAATTCAGGGAGAATTTTATTAGATCTTGTGAGATGTATCCCATGCTGATCAAGCATTACTGCACCTCTTTCGTCAATTTTTCCACATGTAGTACCTATCATTCTATCAATGTTTGCAAAAACGTTGTTACGGTTTGTAGCCGCAATTTGTTTTGGCACTAATTCCACGTGTTGACAAATAAAATTCCACTGCATGGCATGACTTTGTGATTTCCAGAATGCTACGAATATTTTTTTCGCGATTCTTCGTGCAAAGTATTCTTGCATTTAAAGCGGCAGTTTCATTGGCAATCTGATTCCATTTAACATCACCAAATATATCTCTACAAAAACATTTCTATTAATTTGAAGCATTTGAAAATGTTATCATTTTTATGAAATAAGTATAGTGCTCAGAGTATCCATATTAGCAGCTGTTTTAGTAGCACGATAGAATAATCCTGTTTCCTCATTAAAAAACAACATGAAATCAGGGGAGGTTGATCTACAAACACTCAATTCTATAGGTCTTGAATTACAACATTCATCAGCCTTCCAACCATCATCAGATTTCACTCCACTAAAATCTTGCTGATCTCCATAGGGACTCAATAAGTCATCAGAAGTAGACTCTATTATTATATTACGAAAAATAAGAATTCACCGGCCGATTTTCGGGGAACAAGAATTTTGTATTAATAAGTCAGGTATGCCCCATACGTCATGCATATCTCTGGTAATGTTATAATATCGTGAAAATAAGCTTATGGGTCCGAGGACTTGAAAATTTTTTAAATTTTGTACGAGATATGTTTTTACTTTATCAGATTGCATTTTAGACCATAATGCTTTACCATTAGCTATTATTTTGGTGGTCCTACTGGAAATTCTCATGTTTAACACTTTCACGGTACAATTTTCTTTATATTTTCAATTTTGGCACTACATTATGCAAACCGCAATGACTAAACATCAACTGTCAAACGCAATTCAAATGATGATATCGACATTTCTCCATGGAAAAAAGAAGTAAGTCTGACTTACGACGACAGAAAAATAAAAATCCCGATGAAAAGCGCAGTAACTCAACTTACTTCTTTAGTACATGGAAAACTAATGACATCGCGACTTACAACTATTTTTAAATGTTTTTTTATCTTGGTGTATAACTGTTAGAGTAACAAAAGTCTTCTTGGCATGTAGATAAAAATTTACGAAACCCGAAAATATAACTAACTCAAAAACACCAAATTTTGAGTTACTGCAGTCTTAATTGGAGCCGTCGATATGGTCTCATGGGAATTGAGAGGAACGTATGCGCGATTCATTTTGGCCCTTTTCACACAAATCTTAATTCTGGATTTGAGATCAAAATACCCAACCAAACTGAAAAATTAGTTTGTAATCTGAAATTCAAATTTACAAAGATAATATCATCAAAAAATTTGAAACCCACCAATCAAAAAGATATCAAGACAACATTAAAATACCATTTATTAATATTATTATTTATAAAATTTCTATTTATTATCAATCTATATTCATCTCTATTTTATTTAGATTTTTCGAATTTCTCTAAAGTGCACAATATTTAATGTGTAACCATATCCTATGTATGTACACCTTCACATATAGATGATACAGAAGTTCCAATTGTTCCCATTATATACTTACCTATTGCATAATGTTATTCTATTTCTGTTATAATTAGTGTAACTCGCTCATCAAGCACAAGAACTAGCTTCTTCTTTGCTGAGATTGCAATTTTAAATAATCTCTGTATCAATATGTAATTTATATAACACCTCTGTATACTTATATATCTATATTAAATATAAAAAAAAAACATAAAAAAAAAAAAACCATGTTTTAAGTCGGGAAATATAATATGGTTTAAGTACTACTTGCGGTTAGGATGTGTCGAGAGCTTTTAATTGGTTATCTCCATAACTGCGAAGTAGGAGTTTTTTCTGGTAAAAAAATTTGGTTGTCTGTAAAGTCGGTTTACGGACGATAATTTTACGCGATAACGTCACGAGCCGATCGCTTAAGCCGAACGCTTAGGCCGATCGTGCCTCTGTATCGCTTGTTCCACGCTCTCGCTGAACGCTTAGGCCGAACGCTTGTTCCGCGCCCTCGCTTGTACGCCCGGTTCAGGCGGAACGTGACATCGTGACAAAGTGACAGCGTGACAGTGAGTCATGCTTTTTCGTGAATGCGGCCGGCGTTCGTCGATTTATAAGACGTTATCTCGTCAAAAAGTTAAAACCAGAAAATATCTGCAAGGCAGTATAGTATTAGTCAATGCAATAAAATAAGCGTCATTATAATACCTATAGTTGTCCCGCTCTCGCAGCCTCCCCCGGTCCGGTAAATCACTCCGCCACCAAAACAACGTGACATATCTCCTTTCGCCCGACGCGGTTCAACCAACGTTTATTATTATTGCGAATATGAGAGATTCGCAAGCGTGGAAGGCCTTGCGGATCGTGGCACGGCTTGGTGTGGCACGGCACGGCGTGGCGTAGCGTGGCATAGCGTGGCGTGTCGGCCTTATTTTGATTATGAGTGAGCCCAGAACAGGGGAGATTGCAATATGTTATAATGTATAATGCTTAAATTAAGTTTTTTTCCTGAGGAAAATAATTTCCCTCAGGGCCTATGTCATCTGAGATACTGTGTGGTGGGTTCTTTTGAGGAGAGGAATGAATGAAAATTGTTCTTGAAGAGACCCATGTTGTAGGAAGGAGGAAGCACAGAGGCCGGCAAACCACAGCCAAGCTGTTGAACTCAAGAATGAGTTGAAGAAGCGACCCGATCTCATGTGACAGATGTCAACCGTGTACATATGTTGGCGCGCGCGCGTTTGGCGTGTTTCCTGACTATGCACCGGTGCCGAGGGGATCAATGATGCTTGTTCCTCGGAGCATCTTTCATTCAAATACCGGTAGAACAAGAATAGCATTCCCACCCGACGCCTGTGCTCTAAAGATTGCAATCCGTTTGGTAAGATTGAAGAATCTGTCAAACGGACCGCCCGTTTCTGCAAAAAGTCGAGGTTTTTTTCCAGGCATTTTGGAGCTCCAGACCAGAGATGGCTGCCAAATTCAAACATGGGGCGCGTTGAGATTTGTACAGGGTTAGCAGTTATATATTATTAAAGTATCTGTATCTGCGGGCCCTGAACAGTGCGCTTAGTTTTTGAGAAGCAAACTTAACTCTGGCTTTCTTGGAGCCCCCATACCTGAGCTGGTCACTTATAGTTACACCAAGCGTACCAACGGAAGGCCTGTTCGGAAGATTGCTTCCATTGAAGGAGAGTATTGGGTCTTTGAAAAATTAAATTCAACGAGATTATTTTTACCCCAAGAGAAAACACTCTCGAGGTAACCGTCCATCTTAATGATATTTTATATTTAATCTATGTTACCAACTTTTTTTTTAAATGCACCTAGTTTATGGTATTTCTATTTATTTTGATTATATTTCGAGAATTATATTGCATAATAATATATGTGTTACGTTAGTGCGTTCATAATAGATACTAGAATTTTTTTTTGAAAATGATCCATTTAATTGTTTTAAAACCTGCTTGAAAATACGTGTAAGATTTCATTTGGTGTTTATGGAAATACATATTTTTATTAATTTAAAATTAATATGTCCCCGCGTCTTGCACGTTTCATCGATAAATTTCCTTGTTATCGCCGGCTTGCCTTCCATTATTCAATAAGCAGTCATTAAAAGGTTTATCACGTTCGCCCGCATGATATTACTGAATTTGTTATTTATGCCTATGCCAATGAAGGTGCTGGAGAAAGTGGTCTATACTCTGTGGCCAAAGCCGCTTCCCGGGTACGAATTCTCCGATCGCGAACAGATACTCACAGATCTATAACTATTTATTGTGCTCACGGCGCAATCTCACCACCGGCGATGCTAATCAATAGGTGAAACTATCAAAAGAAACAATAGAATAAAAAACTAAAATTTAAATTAAGAGTTTCATCTCAACACCTTTTTATTAGTTCGTTAAGCGAGTTAACTAACTCCTCAATCTTTAAGGTAAAGTTTGTCGAGAAGAGGCGAGGTATTTGTATATAGAAGCTTGACACAGCCTGATCTAAATTACAATGCAATATCGAGAGAAAGTCTGCGTGGAATTTTATTCAGTTGTTGCTTTTGGCTTTCTGATAATGTTTAACAACTATTTGCTGCCGTGGATCGACCGAACCTCTTAATCTTTGTATCTCGGGTTAATATACAAGTTCATTATGTTGTCTACCTTTGCATTGTGCGCTATTATTGTTGATTGGTACAAGTCATTTGTACCAATTGTTCTCCGATTGTATTCCAACTAATAGGTATTGTAAAATAATACGGATTGTAATTTGAATAGTATTATGTCACGAGGAATTAATATTACAAATATCTGATTGAGAAACGAACTGGTTTGAATAAATAGGAATGTTAAAGATTGACTTACAATAAATGTATCGAGGATTTATTAGAGTTATTTGTGCGCTACCGTGTATTTGCCATAACTCAAGCAAGAGTGTAACAATTAAATCTTTCGTCAAATGCAAATAATAAACAAGAGTTTCGCATGTTTTGTGTAATGCTCACGCTTAGTTCAGATTCCTGTTAAATTAAAATGTAATCTAAACGTAATGTTGTATTTCAAGTCGCCATTAACGACAGACAATTATTGCGTAAACACCAATGAAATGACTCGTTTAGAAATTGAAACAACAAATAATTTATTGCTCGCGCAGCGCTGATTGAAAACAAAGCCGGAATATATCGTTTGTCGCGTTCCTTGGTCCGAGTGGCCGGTCGCCAGCAACTATAAATCATTATGCATTGTTTGCAAACTTGTCGGGGACTAATGCGGATTATTTTTTCCCCGGGGTAACAAATGAACAATGAAAGGCAAACACCGTGAAGGAGGGGGTCACAGTTGAGGTGGGTGGAATGGACACCCAGGCTCTGGGAACTGGGAACCAGCACTCAAATCTACGGAGACACGGTTAAGAAAGCTGACCATAGTTGCGAGGGCAAGGAACACTTCAGTAGTCTCCTACTCTTGGTTTGCCCGTACCTTCTGTCATCTATGAGGTAAAGCTCAGGTCTAATAAAACTGAAGAAAGAGCGTGCAGGAAGCATGGAGAGACTGTAAAGCTGCACATCTGCGTATGACAGTATAGCTGATTGACAGAAGGGTAATTCAGTCGGTGAAAGACTGAGTACCGTAGTCAAAGGAATGCAGGCCAGCAGTCCTCATTAAATTTCTAATAACATCCCTGATATTTAGCAGTAAGGAACTACAGAGAAAAGACGAAAGTTGTCTGAAAGCATTAGAAATGACATCCCTGAGGCGTATGTGTGTAGTACAGTCGTATTACGAACGAGAAGTTATTGGCGAAGCTGATGTAAACGTAACGGATAAATAAGTCGGTGGCGCCCCAGAAGTCGGTATAACCGGGGATTACATTCATCGCCCTTGACGTTATTTTTCACAAAACGACGCTTTATAAATCAGCCAAGTTAAAATATTATAATATGTTAATATTATTATTAAGTATAAGAAAATGCATGCACTTGAATGAAACCAAGACTATGTAAAAGTTGTATCTGCGTTTTGCTGTGAAGAAATGAAATGTTGGTCAGTTAGTGAGATTGAACATCAGAGAAAATAAATCACGATGTTACTCATCAAATGTATACATGGACCTTCACGAACAACTAGACAAACATTAACATTTTATATACGTACATCTCATTCCAACTATAATTTGCATTCCCCAATACAACGTTTATATAGTCTTGCTAACAATTATGTACATAATTGTGGATATATTTGACAATAATTTGAACATAGCAAACTTCAAAGCCATATGTGCCAATTATGTATTTCTACCTACCTCATAAACTAATGTGAACAACAATTTTAAACATTACTTACTCTGTATGAACTCGTTTATTTAAAACAACCTATTATTTTGTTTCTTATATTTTATTTACCTGTATTTTGTCAACTCTTATATTTTATGTAACCTGTATTTTGTTTTTAACATGTATTATCTTACCACTGTATTTTGTCAACTCATTATTTTCACTGTAATAAAAAATCATGTGTTGGATTCTATGTAAAAGCCTTATGAGTGTTTAAATAAATAAATACAAGAATGTTGATTTCAATAAGACAATTGAGGTGTATAAAAGCAATCTCCACAATATCGGAAAAAAGTTGTAAATGTAGTTTCATAGTGATTCGAATTGAGAACCTAAATTCAATTTGCTAATCTGGTTAATTACAAACTCAGCTTTCTCCCATCAAAATCAGAGTTTGAAAATACGTATCAAAAGCAAAGATATCAATGTGTTTTTTTTTCAAAAAAACAAAAGTGGAGATTGCTGCCTTTGCTTCTACACATCTCAATTGAGCCTAAATAAATCTGCAGAGTTTTGTATTGGTTTTTACTATTCAGAATTAGTCAAAAGATTGGTTTCAACACTTTTCACATGGAGGAATTCAACTCGCAAAAATCCCTCATTACTTTCTTAGGTATCTTAAATGTTGATTGAAATTTCTACGATCATGTCATTAAAAATGTTTATGAAATAATTTAATAAGCCATTACGAATACCACATTTGATGTGAAAACGTGATAAAAAACTGGTAAGAACTATAAAATGAGCATTAAAATCTGCAGCCATATTCGACTTTAGATGAAAATATGCATAAAAAATAATTGACTCGCTTTTCAGGAGCGCATAAATATTCATTATGCAAAAATCATTTCGGGGCATTTCGCAAGCCCGCAGGTGGTAATGACCAGCCATACCTGGGATATTTTATCAAACCCTTCGCCGTAACAGCCATTCTAGGAGTTTGCCATAACTAATACCTAATACCGATGGTACGTATTTTACTAATATTTAACCATGGTCGCCAATAGATCTTTTGCAGATTTTGCGAGATATTAACCTTTTCGTCCCGGAAAGAAAAAAATCACACATGATCCGAAGGGGGGTCACTCGGGGACCCCAATTTGTTTTGCTTATTAAAGGGTGTTAATGACATAATTTTTTGTAATTTGTTTTGGTAATAATTAGAGGGAAATATATTCATTGTATATCAGTAGTCATTTTCAAAATCGTTTGATAAATAAAGTCATAATTAATATTCTAATGAATATAGACCATAACGTATATTTTTCCATAGAAAACAGAGAAGGCGGGCCGATAGCCAACGTAACTCCATGTTTCCGAATGTTGACTGGCGATTGGCGCGTAGCGGAAACGATCCAGACCGAATGATCTTTGACCGGCAAGCGAACATTATAGCATTGTAAAAAGAGCAAACTAGATGCGCAGTGTAAACAAATGGGATCTAGTCCTTTCCACTAACAACTCAGAAATTACTTGCTATCGCTTAGAATCGTCCCGATACTTCCAGCGGATGGGTACGGGGTAACGCCCGAACAGAGGGGAAGGGGGGCAGGCTGGACAGATTCTCGACCGGAATTTGATATAAATGAACTAATATTAAGAAAAGTAGTAATGCGATATTAATTTTTTTAATGCAGATCGATAACCAAATATTTTTTCTAGGATTACCCGAATTATTTTTTTGTTTTTTTTTTGTTTTAGGCAATTCACCCTGGAGAGAGTGCTTTGTGCCGGTAATATTTAAAATGGATAAGAAATTTCCGTTAATCTAATGGGAAAATAATAAAACAAATTAAATATTGGACTCATTTAGATCACTAAAACAAATTAAATATTGAATTCATTCAGGTTAATAAACTTACATAAAGCTGTATGAACACGAGAATTGTTAAGAGATAAAAGGTATGAAATATTAAGGGGGGACTGGTGTGTGATTTTAATAAGCCGGCGGTATATGTTCTTGAAAGATGAATGGTTTTTACAGTTAAAGAAAACGTGGTTGAGGGTTTCCTCTTCCACACCGCACTGGCAGAACGGATCATCTAAAACTCTAATTCTAGACAAGTGAGATGCAATTGAACAGTGGCCAATTCTCATTCTCGAGATACATGAAATGAATCGTTTTGAAAGTTTTTTACCGTGAAACCATGGCTTAGCAGGGATATGGTTTTGAATTCCCGCATAGAAAGATCCAGTTCTTATTTTGGAGACTGCCCAATTTTCTTCCCAGGCACGAGTCATATTGGATTTAAGAATCGGAAAGACATCGGATATAGGAATTCTAAAATTTAGTGGAATAGTTCCGGAATCTGAACCTGATTTGGCGAGAAAATCGGCCATCTCATTACCCTCGATACCCAAATGGGCAGGGACCCAGGCCAATATCGTCTCAAACCCAGATTCACTAAGAGAATTGAGAAGATTTTTTATTTTACATATAATATTGTCTTCCGGATAACGTAAAATATTTGACCTAATTTTAGTTAGAGCACTTAGCGAATCAGTACATAGTAAGGCTCGATGAATGTTGAGAACCTGAATTTGATTTAGCGCTTGTTCAATTGCAAAACATTCGGCTGTAAATATGGAAGCTTCTTTCGGTAATTTATAAGTGAGATTGATGTTGAATTCTGGACTATATATAGATGCTCCACATCTTTTATTTTCAAATTTGGAACCATCCGTGAAAAGGATGGAAAATCCAGGGAATTTCGAAGCCACTATGCTTTTAAAGCAATCATCCACATTTTGAAATTTATTTGGGGAAGATAAAATATTCTTCCGAAAGACTGATGTTATTGTGTTCGGCATAAAAGTGATTGCCTTAAATGGAATATTGTATATAGGAAGATTGGGAACTTCTTGAAGATATTGGAGGGAAGATGATAGAGAATTATAGAGATGAAATATTTAATTAAGAGAGGAAAACATTGTTTTTCTCTCAATCTTTTGTTAGAATTCAAATTAACACTTAACCTATTAAGACTTTGTTTAATAGGATGATGTGATAACGATAAAGCCTTGAAAATATATTTATTGGCAAGGAATTGCCTTCTGAAATATAATGGAGGCTCCACACATTCCACCTGAAGCGCATTAATTGGAGAAGGCTTCATAGCTCCAATAATCATTCTGAGGGCTTTTGATTGAATTCTTTCCATTTTCTTATCTAGATATTTAGGGAGTGGGTCAAAAAGAAATGAGCCATAATCCAAGTGGCTCCGAACTAGGGAATTATACATTAATTTAAGAGTGGTAGGATGAGATCCCCACCATACTCTGGAAACTGCTCGCATCATATTAAGTCCCTTTTCACACTTTGTAGAAATTATCTGAATGTGTGGAAGCCAGGAAAGTTTATGGTTCAAAAGAAGACCAAGGAATTTGATTTGAGTAGCGGTTTGTAGAGGCACATTATCAAAAGAAATTGAGAATTGGGGAATTTTTCTTTTGCGCGTGAAAGCCACGACCCTTGTTTTAGATGCCGCCAGATTCATCCCATTTAATGACAACCAGCTTTTAATATATTGTAAAGCCAAATTCATTTCCTTAGCTGCAAGAATAATATTTTTATGTAACAAATATATAAGGATATCATCCGCAAAGTAAAGACGCTTGATAGAAAAAGGAATTACTGAGTCTAGGTCGCTTATATAAATATTAAACAACAGAGGACTAATAACAGAACCCTGGGGCAAACCTCTCCATAGTTTGCGCCTTAAGCATTTAGAGGAAGACTTAATAATAATGGACCTATCTGAGAGCAAATTAATAATAAATTGGACTAATTTCGGGGGGATTTGTTTTTTAATTAGCTTTTCTTTCAAAACATTCAGTAAAACATCATCGTAAGCTGATGAAAGGTCAAGGAATGTGGCCAATGTATAAGAATTTAGGGATTGGGAAACTCGGATATCAGTTGTGAACAAACTTAAATTATCCATTGTAGATTTCTTTTTCCGAAAACCATACTGATTTGGTGAGATAATATCTTGACTTTCAACAAACCACTCTAATCTGTTCTTCATCAACCGCTCCGCTACTTTCATCAAACATGATGAAAGAGCAATAGGCCGATAAGACGAAATTTCAGATGGATTTTTTCCAGGTTTTAAAATGGGAATGATTTTTTGAGTTTTCCAATCATCCGGAATTAGTCCTGTTTCAAACATATTATTAATAAGAGATAAGAAATATTCAACCGCCATATCAGAAAATGATTTAATGAAACTATTAAGTATTCCATCGGGACCCGGAGCAGAGTCAGAAAGGGTTCTTATTACTAGTTTCATCTCATCAATGAAGAAAGGAGCATCTAGCCAGTTAGAGTGAGATGGATATGGCTTAATAGAAGGCATTTCTTCACATCCGGCCACTGATGGGGGGGCTATTTTATCCGCAAATCCTATAAGAATTTCTTCTGATATATGCTTGGTTCTCGGCGGAGAATACGATGATCCGAATTTTTTTAAGCTAGACCAAACTGAAGATTGGGGAGTTTCCGGAGACAGGTTCTCACAGAACTTCCGCCATCCAGCGCGTTTATTATTTTTCAAAATTCGTTTGGTTTCTGCCTGGGCTTTTTTAACTGATAAAAAATTTTCTAGTGACATACACTTACGAAAAGAGGAAATTGCTTTTTTACGAGAGTTGACGGAGCGAGTGCATTCCTCGTCCCACCACGGAGTAGAATGTTTTATTTTAATGTTCGCATTGCGTTTCGGGATGGATTTTTCTGCTGCATTTATAACCATAGAGGGAAACGTCTCACATTGCAATCTGATGTCTCCCGGGGACGATTTTTTTTTAAAATTAATAAGGTTATCTAGTTCAGAAGAGAAAGTGCTCCAATTCGCATCATTTATTCTAAATTTGAGATTATTTTTAACTGGTGGAGGATAAGTGTTAGATTGATGTTGGAATCGGATTATAATTGGAAAATGATCACTAGAGAGGGGATCGTTTAGGATGTCCCAAGAGCATTTAGATGCTAACGAATATGAACAAAGAGATAAATCAACAGCACTTTTCCGTTGATGAGGGGGGGTGAATCTGGTTGGAGATCCGTCATTTAAAAAACATAGGTTATGGGTATCAATAAAATCTAAAAGATTGCGGCCAGAACGATTTGTTATTTTGCTACCCCAAGAAGGGGAATGTGCATTAAAATCTCCAAGGATCATAAAAGGGGAACAAATCTGGGTTAAGATTGGTGCCCATTCATTTTCAATAAAAGTGGTAGAGGGAGGAATATATATTGATAATATTGTGATATCAGATAAGACAGCTGCTATTATCTGGATATCGTCGGAGGGAGTATGTATATTAATTTGTTTAAACGGGATAGAATTATGGATTATCAGAGCCGTGCCGCCTTTACCATCCGGTCTGTCGTGTCTGAGACAATAATAACCCGGAATTCTTAAGTGAAAGGAGGGTTTTAACCACGTTTCAGAAATGGCGGCCACTGAAACGTCGTGTTCGTCGAGTAACTGAATTAGGTCAGATTTGTTAGCGAAGAGGCTTCTACTGTTCCACTGAAGAATTTTGTTCAGTTTCGAAGTCATTGGGGAGGCAAGATAATAAAGATTTAATGTAATCGGCAGCGTTGGACGGTACAGTATTGTTGTTTGTAAGGATAGAAATTAAAAGGTTAATTAAAGTTTGTATAAAAGAATTATTATTCAATATTTCGGGGAGAGCAGGAGGGGATGTATTACTATTAATGGCACACCCATTGGGGGTCCGAGACTTGGCATTCCCATTCGGGCTGGTCAAAATATTATTCAATTGTTTTTTATCAAGGTAAGGAGTATATTTTGGGTTGGGTTTGACTGGCTTGAGAATGGTTTCTCTGTGAGAAGATGACGTTGAATTTAAAAAGGTGGTTGATTGGAAAGGAGCTGAGGACGATGTCATCTCTGCGAATGATTTTTTCGCAGGAGAGAATAACTTTGAGGCCTGGAAGTACGAAATGTTGTCGGTAGCCATTTTATGTTTTATGTTCCTCTGTCTTGTCAATTCCGGACAGGCTAGACTGACCGCGGTATGTGCACCCGAACAGTTAATGCAAATGGGATTATTGGAAGATTTTGGACATTGATCAAATGGGTGACCTTCTCCGCAAAAGTAACAACGTGGAGGGGAGCGGCATACGGATTTTGTATGTCCAAACCGGCAGCAATTGAAGCATTGAACAGTTGGAAATTTATAAACTTCGACGGGAAGCGAGGTATAATAAATAAACACACGAGACGGAAGGGATTGTCCCTCAAATGTAACAACAACAGATTGGGAAGGTTTCCAGATCGTGTTCCCATCAGTAGAATCCTTGTAGTTCAGTCGACGTGCTTTTATTACTTTCGGGGTTCCTTGGGAATTATTCAAAGCATCAACAATTTCAGCCTCTGGGATCTCCGTGGGTATTCCTCGAACAAGACCCATTCTCGTAAGGTTAAATGACGGGATGAACGATTTATATTTATGGTTTGAGAGCGAGTCAATTTTTTTTACAAATCCATTTGCGGAAGCGGCAGTATTAAACTCGATAGATAATTTATATCGCCCTTCCGGTTTAATTGAACCGTTAACAATACCAAGGTTATTATTTTTTGAGTCAAATAAGAATTTTCCAAAATCTAAAGGATGAATAAGTTTTCCTTGTTCAGTTCTCTGAACAATTACGATAAAAGGACCGGAAGCGGAAGCAGGATAAAGTAAGTCAGTACTTTTTGTATTATCGCTAGCTAAAGTACTTGTCTGGGTGTTACTATTGGGGTTAAGGTCGTTAGAGGTCGAGGTTTGTTGAATCGGCGGTATAGTTTTAATTTTCGATGGGATGTAAAGGCTATGCGATGGTCGTCGTTTACGAGATGGAAGCGTAATAGAAGCCTGGCTAGTGGTAGATTCCGAATCAGAAAAATCTAATATCGATCCTGGGTCGGGAGGTCTATCTTCGTCTTCCTCCATTGTATAAAAAAAAACTTAACTTTTAAAAATTAAACTGAAAAAATAATACGCAGTCTATTTCATTGACTGTACAAACAAAAACGGATTAGCCGTAAGTAGGAATGCAAACAAATAAGTATACGATAAACAGAATTAAATAAAATGTAACAATAATCTCTTATCTGTATGAGGCACGGGAACGGGCGAACGGCACTAAGCAATAGGTAAGGTACACACAACCACTGTTGACCGCGGCTCGAATCGGACCACCCGAATTATTTAGTATGTGGTTTAAAAAACAACTTAGATACAGCGTAAAACTCTCGTTAGTGTAAGTGCGTTCCCCTGGTCCGGTACGGAAGTGTTAAATGTTCGATCAGGTGGAACTTTTCTTAATTCAGTTTTTAAGAAGATTTTAGTACTAGAATCGTGGCAATTGGTTATATCTTCCTTTGACACAAAAAAAAGACAGCAAATTATTTATTTTATTTATTTTTTTATCTATAGACAGTATGTTAACATTGGGTTTTTCGATGCCTGTCTCACAAGGATATACCTGTGTCGAGACAGGCTTATTAAATGTCGAGACATTTATTAAATAATTCAACTTTGTTATTGTTGTTGTCTTAACATTAAGTTATTATTATATATATCCTGATGAAGCTTGGTCGAAGCGAAACCGGTAGATGTAGATATATAAAATAATAAATTCGTGGTTAAAATACAAAGCGTTTTTTTTTTTTTAAAACAACATTAGTTCCTCCTTTTCTAAGAAGATACATCTATAAAAATATTCAAATTTTAATATATCTTCATTAAAATGTACGTTTTTCTACGTAGCGATGAGCTATTAGAACTCATTTTAGACATAATTTTGTAATATGGTAGACTAGTAGGTATAAGAGTGGTGTATTTTTTGAAGGCTCTGAGGATAAAATCCCTAAGGTGTTATCTTTGGGGATGCTGAGTGGAGATATCTTTTTATGGAAAGCCGGACCGCCCCGCAGTAGGCACGCAAACGCATCCTCCGACAAGACACGGGCAAACCTCACCCCAAGAACCAGATCACTCAAACGTAGCGAACCACTTGGGCTGACCTATGGTAGAGGTGCTGGTTATGCAATAAATGGTTACCGGGGCGGCGGTACTCACACCCGCCTCCAGGTATATTTTATATATCATATATTTTTGCCATATCAAAGAAGCACGTGTAATTCTTTTTAGAAACTAATATAAAAATGACAATAACGACATCTGTCCAGAATTACCATCGTAATGCCTAGTTCATAAAGCATGTGTAATAGAGATTATGATAAAGAAAGTAAAAGGGAACAAAAAAATTGTTTTCAATATAAGTTCTGCGAGTCTCTTCGACCACATTCCAAACCAAATATTTACTTAAAAAACGTGGAAATATTTTTTTCTTCTTTTTACGTCTTCTTTCAGATGATGATAATGACGTGATAAGTTATGTTTTATAATTTGAACATGTTTCAAGGTGGTATTTAACAAACAATGTTTATTGTTTATTTAGGTAGTTACATAAATTTGAGCATTGCGTGAAACTTATTTCCTTTGTCAGATGTGAATAATTATTTAGTCAGTTCATTAGCGCTCGGCGCAGAGAAAGGGGGGTTGAAGGGTGGCGGAGGGCTGAGACATGGGGGGACCGGTCGGGGGGAGGGGGAGGGGCGAAGGTGAGGGGGTACAGAGGCGAGAAGCGGGCGCTAATAACGAGACGGGAATGCAAATGATACGAAACTGAGTGAAGGAATTCGGAGCGCTAATAACGAAGGTATGCCTCCATTTGTACCGGGTCGGCCCTGCCAATAAGTAAACACGGGGATGGACGTGGGCCGAGAGCCCGGCCCATAAATCAGATTGGGCCCTGCCTAATGCGCGAGGCCCAAAGCTCTGCACAGCTTTCATAAAGTTCAAAGTGCTCGTCAAAGCACAATCAGTTTTGATAATCTTACTTTATACGCAAAGTGAAAAGTCACCTCCATAAAATATTACAAGGAACCATCACACCATGTTTATATTATCTCTTACTCTTGATTTGTACGTAAAATGCGTATTATAATGATCATTAAAGTCATTAAGTCATTATTATGGAGTCAGGTACTAAATATGCAAAATATTATTTTAACGAGACGTCCGGTTAATGACCGTAGACAGTTAATTAATATCTCGATAAACGTGGAAAATGTTTGTTTCTGATAAAAGGACATTTGACACGCGTAATACGCGTTGCATGTGTAAATAGGTTCTACTTACACACGCATAAATGCATAAGTAGGTACACGACTTATGCAATGATCAATTTATTGAGAGTATTTTTAATGATCCTTTATTATTTTTTCAAACGCTACAAATTACAAACAGCTCGCATTACTTCTAGACTCCTAGCAGTTTATCAATATTCCATATTTTTAAATATATGATAGGTACATAAATAATAATAATATTTAGATGATTTGAATTTCGCTGTTTTGTGAAAAATCATCTCAAGGGCGCTGTATAAAAGCAGGTATAATATATTTCTAAAATCCTACTTCCAACCACAAATTAGACAAACAATTAAAAACAACTTATGGCTAAATATTGCGTTCCACCGGTTATAAATTCCACCGGTTCATCGACACCTTAGCTCAGTGGTTAGAGCCGTGGCCCTGGGTTCGAGTCCCAGAGGTGCCAATATCTTTTTCTGATTTTTTGTCTCCAGTTTTTCGCTAATATTATCTTCTAATTAAATACTACAATTTGAGGTTTTACTCATAAAGTTAAAAATAAATTGACATATACTGTTTATTCATACTCTGTATAGACAGAAAATATACAGGACCAAACTTACCTGGGAGGTCACTTGAAATTAACAATATTTATTGTTTATTTAAAGAAATTTAGTTACAGTTCGCACGCAGTGGACATATTTGTGAACATATTTGTTTGTCATTTAATGCTAATATTTATATTAAAAATATTACATTCTTTAATGAGCGTATTTTGGAAAGCAAAAGCAAAATTTTATAATGGGCGATACATTAATACAAGGATTTGATCAGAATACCAAAATATTTACCTTTCTTCCTTCCATCCCTCGGCAAGAGACAGAATGATGTGTAAGGAGTCGTGTAATTTTAATTCAATAAGAAAAGTTTGATTAAGACATATCATAGACAAGTATGATACTCTCAGATAGGTATATTTAATTTAAGGGTTTGAGAGCCAAAAAAGGTAGGTTTTTACTTTGGACCTAAATTCTGTTGGGCTTGTTATGCATCTTAGTTCCGGAGGGAGTGTATTCCAAGCCTTGCCCAGATACTCCAAATGCGCAATCTTCAAACTAATATTACATTATTATTTTAATCATGTACGTAACCGATATGTATAGAGAAAAATAAATGTAAAATCAGAAAAAAATACAGAGAAAACAAAAAAAATAGTATAAAAAATCTTACTACAAAAGCTTATGTGTTTAAGCTTTTTTTCAGCTTTTTTATTGGATAAATTATAATATAATTTATTTCATTGTTGTTAATTTTTTAAATCAGAAAGAAGTGGGTAAAAGACAAAGAAAAATATGTTGGAAGAACAAATCTGTTTCATATAACCATTTTTCAGGATATATCTATCTCCTTCTGAAAATTAGTTGGATAACACATTATGGTAAATTTTTGGAAAATAGTATTTGAATTATTTGACCATTTTTACTTCGGTATCTGGGAATTAAAATTCCATCGTTTGCAGTTAGTCTTGTAATATGAGCAGAATTGTATACAATAGTGATATCTTCACTGAGTAATAATGTTCAATAAAAATTGACGTAAATAAAGAAAAAAAAAAGTATAAATTAATAAATTTCAGATGTCAGATGCAATAAGCGCAGTACGTTAGAAAGAAATCTAAGAAAGGAAATACTTTGGGGATCTGAAAATTAATGCATATATGTTATTTTTAGTTTAGTTGTTCATTATACCATAATTTATTATGTCATAAATATTAATAAATTGCTATTTAAAACAAATGACAGTTTTTAATTCAAATCGCAAATAATAATAAGTGGACATTTTCTGATGCCTCGTTTTAATGAAACATCACCTCAGGAATGCAATGCTCTCGTTGTGCTCAATACCAAAATTAAAGCGTTTAATGATTCCCGATACAATTATATTTAAACATTCACGCAAAAGGCAAAGAATAGCACCATTACGTCGCTTGTTGGCCGCATTTATACTCCTTAGTTAAGGTTTGCTGAATAGTTTTCGCTAGATAATCGAGAAGTTAAGTGATGGTTTCCTAGCCGGTCACACGGCGCGTTTCCAGCCGCCTTATGCCACGAAATAAACGTCTAATAATTGTGAATGCAAAGTCGTTTTTTACGCAAAGCAACTCTGCGTGGTTTGAATCCCGACTATTGTGAATTCAAATGAGAACGATATTATATCCATTGTGAAAAATCCATGTACCTTTCCTCGGACTTTCAAACGTTCTAACTGAATGAATCTGTTTCGAGGCAGTTATCAAAGTAGAATAGTTAAGATGGAATCGGTTTGTCCCCAGATAAAAATATAACTTGCGGTTAATTTATTTTCATTTTGGACTAACAAATACGTATTTTTCCGGTGTATTCTATTAAATTATCTTAAGGGGGTATTATATTTAAAAAAAAAAACAATCATATTTCCGTAGTTAAGATATTCAAAAATATTTTCTTTAAAGGATTTGTCGAAATTCGCATTATTTTAAAAGTTATAACCATTTTATTGTCGAAGTTTAGACGGAACCTAACCAAAATCTAAATAGAACCAAATTTTAAACGCATTTTTCTCAAAATTGCTTTTTTCGAGACGGTTGACACGATATCTCAATTTACTTGAAATTTGGTGTGAGCCTTCTCTAAATATTAATTTATCGCCCCTTCCAGAACTTTAACAAAATTTAAGTTTTTACTTTTTTTTTTTAAATTCCGAATAGTCAAAAAAATTGGTAAAAAAATTACTTTTTATTTCAGGTAGCCGCCATTTTGCGATTTTTTTTTACTTTTCCGAGCATAGCAGCATTTGTCTGAATTAAGAATTAATTTGTTTTTATTTTTCTGATCACTAGGAGGGTTACAATCGTGTCAACCAGGGCTCGTCATTTGATACCCCCCACTTCAACACCTGTAACTTATTAAATTTTTTCGTTTGATCTTTTTTTATGTATTTTTTAATGTTTAATAAATATTTGGTAAGGTGAAATTTTGAAAAATTTTGAAACATTTGGTAATGACTGGTAAAAATATTATTGTGTTTTTTTCATTGCACCTGAAAAAATACCTACAATTCATGCTTCTAGACTAGAATACCCCCTTAATAACGCTGTCCTTAAAATTGATTTATTTGTTTTGCTCTCTTGGATAAATCTGGTGTAAACTAATCTTTAAACTTTTTTTCCAGCATGGCGAACCCGTTTCATTTCTCATTCCAAATAATTTGTTCATTACCAATACATAAAGCAATTAACGAATTCCTGGGATAAAGTGTTCACATTTGCTTATGGGAGGCATGCTAATGCTTAAGCACCAGATAAGCAAAATATCACATATTCTTATTATCTTCATTTTCAATCTCTTTAATCGTATAAAATAATGTGTATTATTTTTAATCATCATTTGAATACTGAAACAAAAATTTTGGAAGCTTGCGGTTTTTCAATAAGATAACTCCTCTTTTAAGGTAAGAATACTATATAAGAACTATATGTATTATAATAATCAAATCTCGATAAAATAAATTAAATTTTTTATTCAAATTCTTCATGGGTCCAAATTCCTCTCGATTGTTATTGGTAAACTTATAATTGTACGATTATAAATTCAAAATTATTTTAAATGTGAAAGAATTCCAGAGCTTGATCCTAGAACCGTGTTACAGCGTTGCCAACTCTACGTGTTTTTACGTAGATCTACGTATTTTAGGCCTTTCCTGCAGACCTACTAACTTCATTACCAGAATCGACGTATTTTCTACCAATTTGTACAACACTCGGTTTTATACTTAAGTCGGCGCCACATAAGAAAAATGGCTGTTTGTTATCCATCCCATTTCCGCCCTACCTCACCCCATCCCATGTCCAATATCCCATTTGGCCCCCTCCGTTGTGGTAAAAATATTTCCATCCCATATCCCATTTCGCCCCATCCATTGTAGTAAAATTATTTCTATATTATGTGACAGTATTTATTCAATTTCACCTAACCCGACTTCTTCGGTACATCTACGAACTTTTTGTTGCAAATTGGCTAAATCTACGTAATTTTCTGGTCAGGCCTACGTCTTTTTCAAAATCCGGGTTAGCAACATTGCGTGTGATATACATATATTTATTACGATGAGTATAGATTGTTATATTTAGGAAGAAAAAGTTCTTCAAAATACTTCGTTGGATCAGATTCCACCCTAATAATTTACAATGATAATATGATGTGATAATAGTGTTTTTAAGTGGGTAAGAATCCCTAAGCTTCATCTAACTATTTATGATATATTATTACGTTTTAGAGTCAGGAGCGCAAACGTGGAACAAACGAACAAACGTTCACTTGAAGACCCTGCCACCGAACGCTGGCCCTCTCCTCGCCCACGCTCAAAGACTTTATTGTACAACAACACAAGAATATCACAAATGATTCCGCAGAGAGTTATTGTGTAACATTTATAATATTTTTAACAATGCGCGCTAATTGAAGACACAGCGCCAACGGACGCCATTTGCATAACGATCTTTGCAACAATGTCTCCGTGGAAGATGGATTTATTGTGACATCTCCTTAAACTGCTAGTTGGGACCTTTTCAGCGATAAATATGAAATATTATATTATTTCACATACTTCAAAGGTTATTTTATTTTTTTATTTAAAACAAGACATTGTTAAAAATATATTGTGATATTAATGTACCTTGAATTATCCATATGAAAATTGAGAAGTAAAAAAAAAAAATAACATAATTAGTTTATAGGTACATTATTTTTAACAACAATTTAAATTTGTTTTTAAATAACGTTAATTTGGTGAAAATGGGCAGATTATCTTTTATTATGAAACATATTTATATTTTCTTTTTTCTGTATATTAGCTCTATTTTTTTATTATTTTCATTGTAAATAAGTACATAATTTAGCAACGGTATTTTTTTCGGTGACCGGACTACTCGGAATGAAACCAACTCAGAACTATCTCAGATAAGTAATTTAGAGTGATAAAAAAATATATAAAAAAAGGGTTGAATAGGTTACATTAATTTAGGGTTATCGGCTAATTTAAAATTACTTTTTTCATAGCTTTTAATGACTTTTCAAGGGGGTGTTGAGTTGAATTTATTCTCAGTTGGCATGGAACCATTTTTTTTCCGTTGTTATAAAAAGATGTTTTAGATGGTAAAAAATCCTCTGAGCTTATTATATACATATTTGTGTCGTGCAGCTCAAATTAATTAATTTACACCTTTTTTCATTATTCATTATTTCAGTTTTCACTGAACATTATTACTTAAATTGAATAATTAAATAAATAACAATTAGATAAAGATTTAAAATAAACGCCCTGTGAAGCAATATGTTACAGGTAGGTTTTTTATAGATTGTCTGGAAAGGACAAGATTATTTTTCTATTTTGATAAAATTTTCAATACCCTATGCATTCGTTAGTTTCAACTTTGAAAATGTCATACAAGCACGACAAAGTAACGTACGGACAAAGAAATTATATCCAACGAGCAATGTTATAAGTTTAACTAAAGACAAGGGTAAGTAGATATTCTGATGATGAATGAAAAATGTATCGTACCTAGTAGTGGTGTTTAAAACCATAAAATAGTTTACCCAAAAAAATAACGTTGCGTTGTATTTATCAGCAACATTTTTTCTCTCAAAAAAGTTTGGTGTTAATTCAATCGTAGGTTTAAAAAGCTCTTTTTGTGTTTTCTTAAAAGTGTGTGTATGTATGCATTAAAACAAATTTCATGATATTAGTCAAATACGTGAAGGAGATTCGTAATTCGATTCTTAATTATTTATTTCATCACATATGCGTCAGACATACGGATTACTGCACAAGGGTTTTTTACAAATGAACCTCTTTGAATTTCAGTAGTATAAAGTGTGAAAAATACCAAGAATAAACTGGATGAAGCGTCGATGTAGGTCTCAGCCAATAAACATCAAACAATGAGTACTATTTCCATTTTATGTGACTTTATCGCTATGATTTGTTTGAGCAAAGCTGAGCTCGGCAAAGTGCACTTTAGTTTATGATTTTGAGCAGGTCAGACCTCAACTTGTTTGAAGAAAGGAAGTTGTAAAACTTGTGATTGAAGGGGATACCGAGGAAAATTAAATCTACATACAGAATACGAACACTCCTCATATTTTTTTCATTTCGAATTACTTGTTACTATTATGAGCAATAATTGTTTGAATGTTTTAGTATGATTCAGTTCAAAGGTACCTACCTATGTATGTGGTAAAGAGAGTTGAGGATTAACTTAATATTGTCTTGATAACATATATGCATATTAATAAATGATATAGTTGTATGTTTTACCTTTGCACTCGAAGTCCTTATGGTGCCGGTGACAGCAATGGCATAGACCTCGACATTGTAGAAGGGCGCAGCCTCCCGGTCCAACGGAGCGGCCGTGGATAGGATCCCCAGCCGAGGGTCTATGTCGAAGAGACGGTCCACTTGTCTCCCTCCATCGGTTACATTAGTCACATAGTATTCCACTTCAGTACCCTCGAGACGGGCACGCACTGTCAGTATACTGGTACCGGCAGCCTCATTTTCGTACACACTTCCCTCCATTGCCGGGCTCTCAAATACTGGGCCTGACCCGGATGGCCCTGCAGAGATCACAGTAATATAGTCATCAGTACTCCGTCTTTCACTCTGCACAGCCTCATCCGTTGCCTTTACTGCTAGTCGGTACCGTGGCTCGATTCGACCTCCAGGCCTCCGCAAGGACAACGCGCCTGAACTCCGATGAAGCCGGAAGAGTTCCGTATTGCCAGAGACCAGCTCGTACGTGACCAGGCCATTCGTACTCGAATCCAGGTCCCTGGCGAAAACGTTCATGATAACGGTGCCGTCTCTAGCCTGGCCCACCAAAGTGTCCTGCGCCGGTAGTACGGCGGCATTCATTGACACGAAAACTGGTGCGTTGTCGTTTATATCCTCAACGATAACTGTGACAAGTTTCTCGGCGGAGAGACGAGCCGACTCGGGCTGGGCGCGATCAGACGCCACAACTGTCAATCGGAAAGTGTCTATTGTCTCCCGGTCTATCGGCAATAAAGTATGTATAACACCCGTGGCCGCATTAATCCCGAAATGTCGATTGGAATCATCGGGATCTTGATGTGCTATCGCGTACGTAACTTTACCATTTATTCCCGAGTCCGGATCTTCCGCCGTCACCGTGACGATGGGTGTGTGAACCGGTATGCCTTCTCGTATTTGTCGAACAATTGCCGTATTAGGAAAGCTCGGAGGGTTATCATTGGAATCTATCACTGCGACGGAAAAGAGTATTGTGGTTGAAAGACGCGGATTGCCTCCATCGGATGCGGTTATATTTAGTACGTAAGATGTTAAATCTTCATAGTCCAATGGTTTATGTAAAAACAACACTCCGGTAAGTGAATCAACACTAAACGAATCTTTTCTATTACCCGAAGATATGGAAAAAGTTATTTCACTGTTTATACCTAAATCAGCGTCTGTGGCTCTAAACTGCATCAACTCGGTGGTGATAGGAGTTGTCTCCTTCACTGATATCCTGGATTCAGTTTGTGTGAACTCTGGCGCATTATCGTTCTCATCCAGCACCTCAACGGTTACTACAGTTGACGCACTCAGGCGCTGTTGGAGTCCAGCGTCATGAGCTACGACTGTCAATTCATATTTTGGAATTGATTCGCGGTCTAGCTGTTTTGCAAGTGATAATTGGCCAGTTGCTTCGTCAATTGTAAACTTCCCTTCGTCGTTGCCTTCACTTAGTGAATAAAAAACGTCTCCATTCAAACCCTCGTCAGCATCAATAGTATAAACTCTGACCACTTGAGTCCCAATTGGAGATCCTTCAGATATCTGCACTTTGTATGGGATCCGCAAGAATTTCGGCGGATTATCATTCACATCAGTAATGTAAATATTGACTTTGACTTTATCGCGTAATTTTGTCATTCCATTGTCTGTAACTGTTGCTTCTAGCGTTATCAAGTTTTGACCAGTCATTTGCATGAGAGCCTCGCGGTCAAAAACATGCAACGTTTTAATGAATCCGTTTCTTGGGTCGATTGCAAAATCAGTTTGAGCGCTAGCCAATGTAAATATCAATTCAGCGTTTCGACCGATATCACGATCTGTTGCTAATAATTTCCCAACAAATGAGTCTGGTGGCTCATTTTCTCGAATGCTGAAGGTAAATGTAGAATTTGTAAACTCGGGACTATTATCATTCTCATCGATAACATGAATAACAACTGGTACTTGTGAGCTTCTGGGTGGATTTCCTTGATCACTTGCGGTTACCGTCAGGGAATAATAATCTTTATCTTCCCTATCTAGAGGGCTCCTGACATAAAGATAACCATCTGGGAAAATTCCAAACTTTCCTTCTGCATTTCCTTCTGAAATGTAGTATATGACTCTTCCATTCAATCTAAGATCAGTGTCAGAAGCAGAGAGAGCGAAAAAACGTTCATTTACAGGGGTAGATTCAAGTAATGAAGTTTCGTATGATGTATGATCGAAAACTGGCGTGTGGTCATTTACGTCTTCTACCATAACTACAATCGAATGCTTCGAAGAAAGTGGTGGGCTTCCTCCGTCACTTGCGGTCACTTCAATTGACAATGTAGTGCCCGGTTCTGTTCTTACAGGTCTATTCAAATAAATTACACCTGTGGCCTCAGATATTCTAAATTGGTCATCCACGTTATACGTTAGAGAGTAAGACACGGTACTATTTATTCCGGAATCGCGGTCCCTGGCTCTCGCAAAATATATTTCCTGACCAACAGCTGTGTTTTCGGGAATCCGAACTTCATCTTTATCTTTCGGAAACACTGGATGATTGTCATTGACATCCAACACGGAAATATTTACAATAGTTTTACCGTAAGCAAGTCCTGAGCGAGCAACGACTGTCAAACTGTACATCATTTTTTCCTCACGATCAATATTACTCGCAGTTGTTATGCGACCTGTATGTTCATCGATTTTGAATACATGCTTGATATCACCGTACACTATAGTGTAGGTTACAGTATCGCTGAAGCTTCTCACACGAACTTTTCCTACTTCTCTTCCAATGTGAGCGCTATTCTTTCCACTATCTTCTATAATTTGAAGATCGTAGCCTCCGTACGAATCAAATAATAGCTCTTCCATGTAGGACTCTTTTATTATTTCCACGATTGCATCTTCTATCGCTCTTCTTTCACCACGATCTTTGGAAGATATTATAAGTTTGTAAAGAGGTTTTTGTACATTCCGGAGATTACCTTGAAGAGTGATAACTCCACTCCATTTATCAACGGAAAATAGTCCCTCTCCTCCACTTTCCAAATTATAAATAATTATTGCATTGTCACCGTCGTCCATGTCGGTAGCAGATATTTTCAGTAAAGATGTTCCTTTTGGCATATCATCTGCTGCTGTGAGAAAGTATCGCTGTGGATAAAATTCGGGACTGTTGTCATTTATATCCTGAACACTTAAAAATACCGTTGCGGTAGAAGACTGTGGAGGAAATCCTTGATCTTTAGCTATTACGTGAATTTCATACTCCGATATCTTTTCTCGGTCTAGTTGTAACTTTGTGGTAAGCTGCCCAGTTAGAGAATCTAAAGCAAACGTGTCTGGATACTTTTGTTGCACATCCGACTGCAACGTGTATGTGACGGAGCCATTCGTGCCTTGGTCGTGATCAGCCGCCGTCAGCATAGCGACAAGGGTATGGGGAGGGGTATTCTCTGATAAACTTACATTAATATACAATTGCGAGAACTGAGGAGCTTCATCATTCTCATCCAGAATAGTCACTTTAAGTTGCGTGTATGCCCATTTCGGATTGGGACCTCCGTCACGAGCGGAGACTTTCAGCTCAACAGTTCCTTGTACCTCTCTATCGAGAGCCGATCGGGTAGTAATGAGACCTGAGGCAGTGTCTATGGCGAACCATTGATTGTCATTCCCGGATGTGAAGGCATAATAGATTTCCGCATTTACTCCAGAATCTTCATCAGTCGCCGTGATGCCGGCTACATAAGTTCCCGGCGGCGCTAGTTCACTAAGTATGGCGGAATATTCAGACTTTTCAAACACCGGCTCGTGATCATTCACATCGTTGACGTGTATTATAAGAAAAGCCGTCGCCGTCCTGGGCGGTGTTCCTTTATCCGTAGCTACCACACTCAAGTTATATTTGCTTATTTCTTCCCTATCCAGCACGCCATTGACGCGAACAATATCAAAGCTAGGGGTGTATTCTAACCGGAAATGATTTAGTTCATTACCTGAAATAATTTTGATTTCCGTATCTCCGTTCAATCCTTCATCCACATCTATAACAGACATGGCTGCAACAACGGAACCATTTATTGCATTTTCGTCAACCGTTGCAAAATTTGCCGTAGCCGGAAAATACCTAAACTTTATAACAGGATCATGATCATTAGCATCCACTAGATTTACTGTCACATAAGTCCGACCATCTTGTCTCGGGGAACCATGATCTCTCGCGAATACAGTAAAAACACAACTTTTAGGACACGAACTGCCATGACGTGTAATCGTTTGACAGTTTTGTTGGGGACAGTTCAGTATTTCAGTAGTCGATATGACTCCAAGCTCAGGATCAACAGTAAACTGTCTTTCAGTATCGGCTAGGTAGTAGGTAATTTTACTATTGTCGCCGAGATCACTGTCGGTAGCCGTCACTTGCAAAACGGGAGTACCGGGAGGCACACTCTCGTTCAATGACACGATGTAATCACTGTGGTCGAATATTGGAGGATTATCATTCACATCTAATATTGTTACATTCACTTGTAAGAAACCACGCTTCGGAGGATCACCACCGTCTCTTGCGGAAATATTGAGTATGTAGAAACCGCGGGTTTCTCGGTCTAATTTTCCCGTTGTCTCCAAATGCAAGTAGGATGTCTCTCCACTAGGATTAGCGGTGAGTGCCAAACGGAATTTATCATCATGGTTTCCTTCAATAATCCTGTAATCATCGGATACTCCATTTATTCCTGTATCCTTATCTGTCGCTGCATCTAACAGTAAGCGAGTTCCAGACCCGGAGCTTTCGGAGAAAGCTACAGCGATGCTGAGCTCTGGAAACTCCGGCGGATTGTCATTCACGTCAGTTACCATTATACGCACTTCTATGGGGTAGGTAGGCTGGCTAGAAAGCACCACCAAATCGTACCGGTCATTCTCGAGAACTTCTCTGTCTAGTACAGCGTCGGTTCGTATTTCTCCCGTATTGGGGTCCAGGGTAAATTCCTCAGGGGGTTCATTGAAACGATAGGTGAACCCCGGCTTGGTAGGAATGTATCCCACGGGAGATCCTCGGGGCCTCCCCTCGGGAATCTCCAGGGTCACCCGTGTGTCCACAGCCCTGGACTGCATCTGCGGCGACAGGGGTG
The DNA here is from genome assembly GCA_936435175.1 of Glyphotaelius pellucidus. Classification (NCBI taxonomy): domain Eukaryota; kingdom Metazoa; phylum Arthropoda; class Insecta; order Trichoptera; family Limnephilidae; genus Glyphotaelius; species Glyphotaelius pellucidus. Next base: position 24,482,033 of record OW386538.1, on the reverse strand, counting down.
GCAGGGGCGGCGCGGGCGGCGGCAGGCCTGACACCAGCCACACCGCCACCGTCAGCAGCAGGCATCCTCGAAGCATCTGTAATCCCTATCGACGACACGCTGGAGACACTACACTCTCGCTCATGTTTATCCTGATTATTTTGTAAATCCACTGTTCGATCGCGGAAACTCGCGCTAGAACTGATCGGTCATACCGCACGCGCGAGACTTGTAAAGTGTCGGCGAAGAAATTTCACGAGATACCACGCGTCTCAGTCTCCTGGACCGCGGGGGAGGCTGGAGTACGCGGCGGGGCGAGGGAAAGGGGACCTCAGAGTGAGCGCGCCGCACGTGTGCTCTGTCTCACTCTCACAACATGGCGGCTGACCGCCCGCTTCCGCGAAATTCACTTGTATTATCTTTTAACAAACTTGTACACGAAAAAATATAAAACACAATAATGAAACGAAAAAAGTTCGAAATAGTCAGATGTTCTCGAGAACACGTGAAGGGATCCTCGACCCGGGCCGACGTAGATTCCACAAGACCATCCGCCGCGCACGCAACACTGTCATAAATATCGAATACAATTAACTAAATACCGAGCCCGGATTGGCGAGATGGATATCGGTTGTTGAAGAAACAACTTTATTAACCCGTAGAGCACTTGAAACAGTATTTATCATTCACTCTTATCGTGTTTTTGTGAAACTTAACTGTCGGCAGGCGTAAACAATTGAGAGAAATCACAAGACGCGCGCTCGCCTTGTTGTCGGGGGGACAGTCACCCGGGCACTGCGAGTGGCTCGCTGCTCTGCCTTCGTCCCCCTCCCCCCGTAGAGCCTTCACTCCCCGCAGCCACCCTCTCATCTCCCGACCCCGACCGTCGCTCGACCTAACACTGATTAGACCGTGTTATTCCGGCACGGAGTAACACGCGAAAGATTTTAGTATTGTGGACATGGGCTTAAAGCTCTCATCGCGAAGCTTATTATATAAAAGCTAATTCTACGCGATAATTGACAATCTTCATTACGAGACCTTTGCCCAATAACAAATTCGGCTTCGGATTTACCCGTAATAACTTTATAACGGGAATTTGTTACCAATAAATGTTTATTTATTTATTGAACAGGGCTTTACAAACATAATATAAGTCTAAATTTTACATAAGTAAAACTCACAGTAGGTACACTAAATACTTTTCACGTGTCTTTGTAATTACATTACCTTAGAAATATGTAACGGTTTTCAATAAGTGAATAATATATGTAATTTATTTATCTTTTTACGTCCATTATAAATATACTTTTACATATGCATTTGTATATTTCATACAATATATTCAAATACATAAACAAGAAAGAAAATAAAATTATCACCCATCGAGCCAAAATTCTTTTGCACATCCAGAGTTAAACCATATAAATCAGTTCTATTCGGTATTATAGCCAGCTTATATTGCGATATTGTTGATCAAAATATATCTACGATATCGCAGCTTATGTTTCCCGAATTTTAGATTCATCTCATAGGCTTATAATATTGCGACGTTGAAGAAGAATTATTGTTACTATATTATGGAAGATACTTTTTGATTCCTTCAATATTGTGCGAATGAACTTCATAATTTAGACACGAACTGTGGAATTATTCTCGATATGAATACTGGTGATGCATGTAATGTTTTGGTAGTGTTGATATTATGAAGCATTTACAAAGCTTTGTTGGTTAAGATTTCTACATGCTTGATAAAATTGAGATTTCTGACAAACCATATTCTCAAGTCATTAATTTCTGAGACAGGAACTAACGAAATATTATTAATGGAATAATAAAAAAAAATGAATTCATTATTCGATAAAACCTCATATTTTTTTTGTTTATGTTAAGCTTAAAGTTTTTATCTTGACACTATATAAAAAAGTTTTTACAAATTATTTAACAATATTTGGCAATCATTAATATATCTCATTGTCTTAAATAATTTAAGATTATTTGCAAACATTCGGACATGAACATCGTTGAAAATATGCAAAACATCATTAAAAAATAACAAAAACAAGATAGGTCCTAAATGTGACCCTTGTGGAATGCCACTCGTAGCAATGAATTTATATAATGATATACTATTTTAACAGTCAGTTAGTACTCTTATTCAGCAATTAATCATCATTAAATTTGTCGAACGCCTTTCTGAAATCAGTGCATACAGATTTTTTAAAAACAATATACACTTTTTTCCACCTAGTTTATTTTTGACCCTAACGGTTTTAGTCTATTAAGACCATCTTCAGAATGATACAATTATTCCTTAAACTATGTATATACATAGAGGGGGGTTAACAACGGTGTGGTAAACAAGGGTTTTATTCAAATTATATTTATAAAATCCTTGTACACCTCACCACACAATAAATGTAACCGTCTTGCCTTAATAGACTGAAACCGGTTACGGTCAGAAATAAACTAAGTGGAAAAAAAGTTTTAAATTGTTTTAATTTGATTTTAAAAAAATCTTCATTCAGTGAATTGTTCATAATTCAATCGAATGTTGATAAACTGAAGTTTACTAGACATTGACTAAAAAAATTTTTTTTCAATGTTTAACAAGTCAGTAAAAGTAGATATTCCGGCAATAAAACTTTTTTGCTCGGGAGAAACTACTTGGTTAATTAAATGTTAGCACTTGCTTACAAATTACATACGATGAAGATAATGAACAAAAAGCTGATTAACCTTTTTGTGTTTTTTTAGAACAAGATGTTTCCCATTACGGTACAATGTATTTAATAGATCTAAATATGAAAGCTTTCCGGAAGCCCCTGAAAACGATTTTCAAATACACAATAATAAAAAATTTATCAGGGACTTCAACGCAAGAGCATTTAATAAACCCAGACAGGATGCAAGAGAAACCCAACATTTTATAGGCAAGTCGTAAACAAGAAAAATTAATTTACACCATAGAATTCTGATTGGCTTTTTCAATAATTGCTTCTATTGTGAGAAAATTCCCAAGAAAATTAATTGATAAGTAAAAATTAAAAATTCATTGATGCTGCTTAAATTTGCGTAGATTACAACAATGCTAACATCATTTTTTTATTTTCCGGCTAAAAATAGTTCACAGATTTATTAATATTTTTGTCGAACGTAGATGCCGACCGATTACCTTTAAAATATGTTTTGATTTTAAAAAGTATCGATCACATGGATTTTGACATACTTACACAGGTACTTACTTTCATTATTAGTGTGTAATTTCGACAATTAAAAAAAAAATTGTTGTCACTTTTGCGCAACCACGAAATCTCAACAATAATCCAAGAAGATATAGTCTTCTGGCTGACAATCACAGTTCTTTCAACAATTTTTAAATTTTGACTTTATTTTAGCACGTGGAAGACCGTAAAGTAACCACGCAATCTACGTAGGGACCCTATCTAAAGCTGCGTTAACATACGCGAACCAAAATCCGAATTATGGAAAGGAATGAAGCAACCGCAAACGGCGCGAAACTCCGCTAGTTTTCCCATAATTCCTCGCGTACTCACGCACATATATATGCAGCATAAGTAAACTGCAGGACGGAGCTCCGTCACACTACAACCCGTGCAACAAGCTGTAAACGACAAATTCCCTAGCTCCTGTGATATGATTCACTAATGAATAATGTGATTAAATTCAGTAATGTGATTCCTGATCTTGACATGATTCACCTTACCAGGAGGGAGAATCACTATCGCTTAGATCTGACTTATATCAAATTGTCTATATGTGAACTCATTAAGATATTAACCTATTAGTGTGTTTTGGCATTTAAATTTATTTTTATATGTATATTGTGCCGGTCAGGGTGAGAAGAACTGTAAGAGGCTAGAGGTCCCAATCCACGGAGGCGCCAAATGTCGGGAGAACGTCGTCTTGGTTGCTTGCTGTAGAGCTGTTCTGAGTGATCCAGTGGCTCCTCTCTAATGAAGTAGCCAAATCTGGTTCAGAGAGGGTAATCCGTGATCCAGGGTAAAGCGATGGTCGGTAAAAAACGAGGCGAACGGATGCAGGGTAAGAGAGATCAGGTGGGCAAGTGGAGAGAATTGTTGAAAAGACGAGTGGTAGTAGAGAACTGACTTAATTCGGGTTTGGGGCGCGTTTATAGGGTGTATCACAACGGCAGTGTCTACCGTTACCATTGCCAACGGGCCGGATTCCTAGGATTGAGCGAAAGCGCCCGATGGTGGTTAAAAATTCTCTCTCTGCCTGCTCGCTTAGCCCCACTCCGACAATTTATTACGCACATTGACGACATACAACATATAAGCAGTTTTACTTCCAATCACATATTTTTGGAGAACCCCAAGGTTGCGTTCAACCGTATTGAACGAATGAGTGTTTTCGTGCTCCTAGAGTTACATATACACTCATATCATATTTTCCATGTTCTCCAAGTAGTTATACACTAATGTTAAGAGAAGATTACAAGCAGAGAAGATTACAAATTTGAGATACATGTTTTAAAAGTTCATGGGGGGTAGTTGTACTACTTAGTGACATGCGTTAAAAAATTTCTGAATTGTTTGTAAGTAACATTGAAAATATCGATGGCTAATGCAGAATCGTTAAGCAGTTGAGTCGCTCTGTTGATTGGCATCTTCTGATAGGCAGAAGTCCTTGCTTTCGGAGCATAAAAAGTGCATGGGATCTCCCACGAGTATACTTGTTAGGGACATAAAAAACCTCTCTCACATTAATCTCTTTCAACTTATGTGGATTGAGTGTAGTTCCAGAGATTAACTTTAAAAATATGTTTAGCTAAAAATATTTATTGGCGGGCTTCTAAGGTTTTGAAATCGAGTATTCCTGTTAAGAACAAGGATGGGCACAGGAATGGTCAGAATGTATATTCTCTCATGTGACGCATATATATACTTTGTACATTTTCTATTTCTAGTATATAGTTTTGTTCAGAAGGGGCCCAAATAATTGAGACATATTCCAGAATGCTGCGAAAAAGTGCTTCATTTTGTATTCTCCATATTGCGGTTCCATTAGTTAATGATCTCGCATTGCGAAGAACAAATCCAAGCACGTTGTTGGCGCGGGAAACAATGTCAGATATGTGGGATTCGAAAGTGAGATTTGCTTCACATTAAAAAATCACATACTTATTTATTTATTTCTATACATTACAGTATTTACCTATAGATCAATTTCGAAAACATTTTTACATAATTTATTTTATAATTTTATTATGTTGGGTGTAAGGTAGGTTTGTGAAGGTGAAACTGTGGATAGGTATTGTTGTATGTTTCGTGAACACCTCACTAGGAGAACCTGTGCTGAGGTGTTTACGTGTTTATTTATGTTTATGTGTGACAAGTATTTATGTGTTGTAATATAAAGTTTTATATGTATTTTTTTTTTTCAAATTTTAACAGTTATTGTACATTGGTTATATAGAAGAGAAAAAAAAAAGTATTTAAATATATTAGAGGAATATAAAAAAAAAAAAAAATATATATATATATATAAACATACACATACATACACATCCATATAAATACATGTACCTGCACACATGCATATAAATATATATATACATACGTATACATCCGCATACACATTCACATACACATATATATATGTACACACATATATAAATTGTAAGTGTATGTATAGTTATTGGATACTTGAAAAACTACTCAATTTTTAGGTTTATTTAATTTTATACTTTTTATAGTTTTGTTATGTTTGGTTGGGAATAATAATGTTTTGTATAAAGTTAATATCTTGATTTTTAATCCAGTCAGTGATATGTTTTTTATGAATGTTTGTAGATGTATTTGCAGATAGTATTTGTTTCAAAGTAATAGGCATGCAATTAAAAAGTTTGGTTGCATAATACTGAAAGTGTCTTTGTCCATGTGTGGTGTGGGTTATCGGTATGTTCAGTGTTTTATTTGTTGAGGACCTGGTTTTTGTTATGGTTTTTGGTTGAATTGGAATGTGTTGTTTGTTTTGGACAAGGTATATTATAGCAGATTTGGCATAAAGTTGTCTTATTGACATGACTTCTAATGCTTTGTAGATTTCGCTAGAATCTGTGTGAAATGGTACTTGCAGGAACTTGCATACTAAATAAAAAGTATACCTTACATACTTAGATACGTAATTTTAGAATCATGGACACCTTTTTTTGATAACCCTGCATAATGTATTTATGGGTATTATTTTGTGGGGGTAAAGTTCGTATAAATTTATTTATATTCCATGTAACAAAAAATATGACTTTGACGCCAATGTATGCAACTCGTTGCATTTATGTAATTCTAAATGGTTCAGTATTCACGTTCGATACGAGAGCACTAGGGACTTTATAACTTATTTTTAGCAAATCTGCTAAAGATTCCGGTTAAGGGGGTAATTTTATATTTATTCCTCTGTATTTGCTATTTAAATGTTTTGGTTAATGCACAGCCTAAATATTTCTCGCTTGACATGAATTGAAATTCGCTCAGTTCTATTTTGGGAGGTGTATACGCAGTCGAAGTCTAATCGAAAAATATCATAAATGAAGATTTGGAATAGTAGTGGTCCTAGTATTGATCACTGTTTCAATCACAAAATAACTGTTTGTTAGGTATGTATAACACTATAGTTCACTTCCGAAAACATTTTTTTACTCAATTATTTATAGCATAATTGGTTGTTTTCTAAGTAGAACCATAACTCTAAGAATAATCCTAGTGGACCGTTGTTTTTTTTTTTTTTTACACACAGGAGGTCCTGAGGAAAATAATTTCCCACAGGGCCTATGTCATCTTTGGGGATGCTGTGAGGAGGTTTTTTTTAAGGAAGTTTAAGGGTTTTAAGGTTTAAGGAAAGGAGTTTAAGGGGTAGGTAGGAAGGAAAGGGGTTTAAGGGGTGGGTAGGAATCTGGGGTTTAGTGTGTCCTGGTCATCCACCTTCGAGACCTAGACAAACTTCACCCCGTGAACCAGGGCACCCCTGCTAAATCACCAAATGTTGTTGCAAAATAATAAAGATACCTACTGTCCACTTAATAAATCATATAAACGATGATATTGTACGTTAACTCCATCACATTAATAAAAGTTATTCAACATTATCAGGATTATATAAATCAAAATAATACGTCTCTACGTTTTTTTTTTTTAAATATTAGTAAACGTTAGTGTCTCCTGCTATAGCTAAAAGTTTGTTTCCTTTAACTATTGACGTCCATCCGCCATTTTAACCGTATAATACATATCTTTAGACATTGTTACACGGTTGTTATTCGGCTTTAAAATAATATATGCAAGTTACCGAAGAATGTTCGCTCGCGAATTGCATCGAGGCTTGGGGCGAAAAAAATTGACGGTGCTACGGAATTACTTAAAGGAGGCAGGTTTGTGAATTATGATCGAAGGGATAAAAGCCGGTACCACAAATGAGTGTTTCAAAATTTATTCAACTATATATTTATAATTTTCATGTAGATATATTATTTTAAAACTTGGCGATATCCGGTCACGTTTTTTGGTTATGTTTTAAGGCGGAACTCCTGCGCCACAATACACATGAACCCTAGCTTGAACCACACTATAAACGTTCTTTGTTTTCCGTCTCCTGCGTTTTTTGAAACATGGTTTGAAAGATTTGTGTGAACAGGTGTGAGGTTCGCGCGGTCCGACAATTTTGCTAGTGGCCTTTCCACGCGTACGCAACTGAACACTTGACGTTTGACGTTTAAATGAACGTTAAAATATGTTCCGATGAAGAAGAGATGCTACATCAGGGAGAAAACAGAGATATTTTAATAGATGTTTATTTACCAGGAAAGATTTCCGACTAATATCAATTATTATGACCTAAAGTTAGTATTTGAATTTCGAATGCGTAATTAATTACGCATTCGAAATTCAAACGTCAAAAGTCGAGTTCTGTTAAGAAATTTAGCGATGATATTGTAGACGAAATATAAAGGAGAACACGCAGATTTCAACTTAGACCTAACCTACCTAACTAGATTTTTATTAGGTATTTATTTATCAGGGAAAGAATATAATACCTATTTTAATTGGTCAATTTCTTCCGTGTCTCTGAAATCGATTTATAAATTAATAGACTTTATTTACAAGTGAGTTCACAAAAGATATAATCATCCATTACGACAGTATTTATTTGCAATTTCAAGTCATAATTAGGTATTAGGCTCGCGCGGTTGACATAACCCCAAACGTCATTCGATTTATCTCCGGTACCAACCGCTCCGTACGGCTCCTGTAAAAATATGAACTTATTTCCCCCCCGCCGGCCCCGCCTGCCTTCAGGCTTCCCGCTTCACCCACTTCAAAAATAATATTAATATTAATGTTGTTAATATTCGTTATTATATTATAATTTTATTATCAAATATATTTATTATATTGTATTTAGGTATCATAATATTTTAAAGTAGTGATTATTAAGCTCAATCATTGCGCATAACCTCAAAAATTGTTCGGTTTGATTCTCCATACATGACCGCATCGCGCGGCTCTTGTAAAAATATGAACACATTTCCACCCGCCAGCCTTCCTCCTAAGCCCGGGAGACGAATGTTTTCCGTCGCCTGTGGTAAAGCTTGAACACAGGGTTTTTGAACACGAAGTGTTCAAATTTTCAATGTTTTGGGTGCTGTTCAAGCTAGTGTTCATGTGTATTGTGGCGCAGGATACGCCGCTTTATAGTCCATTTAGAAGTTCATACAGCGTAGGATAACAAATTTTGAATCCTTCAGAAGGCATTGTAAAAGTGTTCATGAAGTACCTCAGTAGTTAACTATTACGCTGGATTATTATCTCTCATCGACTTCTATTTATAAGAAGTAAATTTTGTTTATTTTTTGTTTATGTATTTTTAATTTTTATACCCTGAAGATGCTAGTGTAAAGCAAAACCGGTCGGTAGTAGAAAAATTAAATAAATGTGTTATTTCAATTTTAAAGAATATTTTTGCTGTGGGTTTCAGGAACATTTCAGCTTTTTGTAAATAGCGATTAATATTTGTCCTCTATTTAATAACATATTCAGATATTTAACAATTTGGGAGGCTGTAAGGGGTACCGCCGCCCAGGAACTATTTATTGGATACCCAGCACCTCTGTCAACCGGAGTGGTTAGCTACGTTTGATGACTTAGCAGGGGTTCCCGGGGTCATGGGGTGAGGTTTGTCTGGGTCTTGGCGGCGGATACGTCTGCGCACCAGCTGCAAGGCAGGCCGTATCGGGAGAGAATGGTTGAGGGAGTCCCTTTGACTTCTCCAGCCGTACTCTCTCGGAACATCGCCTTGCACCGCAGTGGGAGAGATGGATTTTTACATCACACGCCTTGTCACACTGACCCCCAGACCTACCCTTTTCCTTACCAAAACTTCATCTCCTTCCTTTCTTAAAAATACCCCCCACACAGCATCCTCAAAGGTTACATAGGTCTTGGGAGTTATTTTCCTCAATGCCTTTTGTGTGGAGCTAATGTAAAAAAAAAAAATAATTTTAATCAGATGACTTAAGGCGCCGTACCCGAGCTCGAAAAGAAGATGGAGAGATATGTAATTACGAATGTTGGAGAGAGCGCGCTAATATTTCGAACGATAAAATTGAAACGAAAATTGTGAAAATGTTTGATAAAACACGACTCGTTTAGAATAGAGCAAAAATCTCGTGGGGGTTGTGTAAAACAACGTTCAAATAAACACAGAATTTTTTCATACATATATATATTGTGAAATAATAGAGACAGGCTTGAAAATAAAAATTTTCGGAGCATACTTTGGGGTTTTTTCTATCTAGGGAATTTTATGTAATTTGCGTTTTGGCATGTGAGTTGTATAAATATTATCTTCAAAAATAACATATATTTTTTTAAGAGCTTAAAAACTTCAAATGTTCAAGGGAGATATGCAAGAAATCGGTAGAAATTCGGGTAGCGGTGGCTTAAGTTGACTACTCGACTATCAAACCATATCGTCCTTTTGATTTTTTTGAAAAGGTAGGAATAAACTAGGGTCATGTCGACCCATATTGTAGAAGAGGGGAAATAAGCCAGTAAACCATTCCACAGCCGATTTGGTGAGTGCGTGAACTAGTCGTAAAAGCAAGACGTCCTCAAGGGAAAAATGCTTTTCAAGGGAAAAAAAAGAATCTTTTCCAAATAGATTATACGTTTGAAATGTGATTTAAAAAAAAAAAAAAAATATTTTTTTCAATTTGGAAGGCGGGTATGGGTACTGCTGCCCCATTTAATGGTTTACCAACACCTCTGCCATAGGTCACCCCAAGTGATTCGCTACGTTTAGTGACTTAGAGGTAGAGGTGCCCGTGTTCATGGGGGTAAGGTTTGTATAGGTCTAGGCGGATTACTCTAATGATGGCTCAACTGTTTTCTAAAAAAATATTTAAAAAACATTGAAATGTAGGTAAAGATCAAAATAAAAAGCTTCTTAGGTTCTTTATGTGGTGTAGATTCCTAAATTCCCGCATATACCATTATTTTCCAGAGATCGGAGTATCAATTCGTCGAGATCAATTTGGGAGGAGTATATGGGTACCACCGCCCCGTGAACTATTTATTGGATAACCTACAAGTTTGATGACTTAGCAGGGGGTTTGTCTTCAATTTGGGAAGCGGGGATAGGTACCGCCGCCCCGGGAACCATTCATTGGAAGACCAACTCCCCTGCCAACGGTAACCCGAATGGTTCGCTACGTATAGTGACTTAGCAGGGGTGCCCGGGTTCGTGGAGTGAGGTTTGTCAAGTGCTTGGCGGCCAATGCATTTGACCACCTTATTTTTATTTTTTTTAAATTTTTATATGAGACTATGGCATCCCCTATTTGGGTATGTTGTGAGGCTGAAGATAGTGGAGAGGAGAAAAAGATGGGAAAGAGGAAGGTGGGCAAGTACCTGGCTATTTAGATCTGGTCAACGAACACGGCTAAAGCCATTTCAAGCAACGTTTCAATTCTGACTGATAGTCTTATACCAGGGCGATTCTGAGAATATCTTCCACTCTGGAACGTGCCACAAATATATAGGTACTATATATTATTTTAATTGAATTAATTGTGAAATATAACAGTTTTATCAAATAAAATTCATTTGCCACGCCGAGATTCGATCCCACGACCTTCGGATTGCGAGTCGAGAGCCTTACCGCTAGACCACGCCGGCCGTCGCGTGGCGGCCGGATTGGGAGAGATTGGTTGAGGGAGGCTTAACCTAAAGCTCTCCAACCGAACTCTCTCGACCCATCGCCTTGCACCGCAGTGGGAAGGATGGATTCATACGTCCGTCACTCCCACACACATTGACCCATCCCTCATTCGTTTTTCCTTTCAAGAACTTCCTCTCCTTTCTTTCCCTAAAAAGACCCTCCACACAGAGTCCCCAAATATGACATAGGCCTTTTTTTCCTGTGAACTTCCTGTGTGGAGCTAATGTAAAAAGAAAACATCTCAAGAAATATGAAAATCTTTTGTACGAAATTCAAAATGATAAGGGGTACACAATTATCAACCAAAGTACCTAGGTGTGTAGGTACCTATTTTTATACATTTGTGATGCATTATAGCTGTTGTAACTCCCAATGCATTAGAAATTAGAATTCGTAACATAATATATTCTGTATGACTTAAAAGATTGCGAAATATTACGTAAATGGTAATAGAAACAAAACTTTCAAACAAGAGCATTCTATAGCAAGTACATAGTCATGCATGTATGTATGAATATTATGATTGTACTTAAGTGTCAGTTACATTGATTTAAACGGTAATACAAATACGATGTTATAAAAACCGTTTAACAATCACTAGTATGCGGCTTGTTAGAATTACAATTACAGAATTTATTAACCTCAAATTACATACTCCTATTCAATACATCAATTGTACACTCTTACTAAATAAACTTAAATTGCATCCCCTAGAAAATAAAAGAAAAATAAATTACTTTTACTTTTCTGTTTACAATTATGCCCTCTGAATTAAACCGTTGTGAACTCCTGCATCTCATTGAATCCAAAGTACCGATCGACCAGCAAGGCAAAATATATTATTCTACAACAATAGTTCTGGAACAAACTACCACATACACGCACCTGTTCCTCGCCTTCATACACTTGGAAACAAATACATATCGACAAACTTACTCAAGTTTACCATTGTTTTAGAAATATCTGAATAATATTTTTATGTACGATATTTTTATATTTAAGAATCGCCGCATAAAAGCTACTGCTTATAATTTTTCTTTTCCTTCTGTTTAGCTGCCCATAATTACCCAAACTTAGTCCTTTTTCTATCTCTGTATCATGCACTTAGTCACTTATTATTTATTAATCGCAGTCAATCAGACATTCGCCTGTAAAATTTATATTATTACTAGCTGACCGGGCAAACGTTGTTTTGCCTGAATTGCTTTTTTTATTTTGATTGAATTACTAATATCGCTATTAAAAAATAGGGGTTGATGGCAGAAGGATGAAAATTTAGGGCCGTATGTATTTTTTAATGCCTCACCAAAAAAAAAAAAAATTTTGTCAAAAAAAAAAAAAAATTGGGGTGGACCACCCTTAACTTTTAAGGGTATGAAAAATAAATGTTGGCCGATTCTCAGACCTATCCGATAAGCACACAAAATTTCATCAAAATCGGTTCAGCCGTTTAGGAGGAGTATGATAACAAACACAGTGACACGAGAATTTTATAAATTAGAAAAAAAAAAAAAAAAATTGTCAAAAAAAAAATAAATTGGGGTGGACCACCCTTAACTTTTAAGGGTATGAAAAATAGATGTTGGCCGATTCTCAGACCTATCCGATAAGCACACAAAATTTCATCAAAATCGGTTCAGCCGCTTAGGAGGAGTATGATAATAAACACCGTGACACGAGAATTTTATATATTATATAGATAATCGTATTTCGACTACCATAATACGGGCATGTGCCCAGTGTAGCAGTCGAAAAATTTGTAAAAACTGTATACCTAAGATATTTTTATGAATAAGAATAATAAAAATATATATATATATTGTGGTACGAAGTATGGTAAAGGACACAATAAAAATATGTTCTACTAAATAAGGTAGGTCAATCAAAATATATTTTAATTCTTTCATTATTTTGCTACGTTACATGAATTTATTAATATTTTGAACCTGTGTATTTTGATAAAACAATCACAATACAAAGTTTCCATTTATTGTACTCTAATTTACAATATGTTAGGAATCTCATTTTGTTGTGGTTTTTTATTTATTTATGTATTGGCTCGCCAACAGAATAACATCACAATATAATAATTACATTAATTTACATTTTCAATATGGTTATAGCGATGATTCCAATTATAGGTGAGCACACCATTCATCTCCACATTTTTAGTATGACTATAAGGTGTAATACGTAATAATAAATTAAATTACAAGTAGGTACATAAAATGAGGAGGTTTCAAAATCAAATATTAGTTAATACATACGTACATATTTACGAATGAATTTTACGTAACAATTTAAAAATGTATATTATTTATCCCGCCAGTAACAAAGCGAAATAGGAAAAAAAAGTGTAAGTTTGTTCTGGAACCGTTTTTTTTTTATATGAAATACCGCACAAGAGTCCCAACTGCTCCCGTCTGGAGCCAGTGAGACTATGGCATCCCCAATTGGGGTATGTTGTGAGGCTGAAGGTAGTGGGGAGGGGAAGGAGATAGGGAAGAGAAAGGCGGGGAAGTACCTGGCTATTCAGATCATGGCTAAAGCCATTTCAAGCAACGTTTCAATTCTGCATGGTGGTCTTACACCAGGGTGATACTGAGAGTATCTTCCACTCTGGAAAGTGCCCAAATATATAGTATATATTATTTTAAATGAATAAATTATGAAATAACACAAATTAATCAAATAAAATTTATTTGCGCACGCCGGGTTCGACGTGGTTCCGGCGATCTTCGGATTGTTAGTCGAGAGTCTTACCTCGGGACCACGGAGGCCGTCAGATTTTTTTTTTTTTTTTTAATTTTTAAAAAGAAAGATAAACATTCCCTGGTTACGAATAACCAAACAATGTTTGAAAATCTCCTACTACCACCACAGAAAGCCGAAAATGTTGCTTGTGTTGTGATGGAGGACTTAGCCAGCCGAGGAATCGAACACGCGACGCCCGGGTGGGACCCAAACGCGATGCCCACTCAACCACTGACTGGTCAGTTGGTATATATTATTGATAAATGGATATTTCTTTATGTGATTTGCAATAAGATCATCATCCACAACGAAATTTCATGGGTTTACAAACGTATTATTATATTGATTAAAGCATGCTGAGGAAATAATGTTTAAACTTTTGTCAAAATTTTTGTATTTGCTGTCGGCTGAAAACCTTGTGACATAATTTTTTTTTTTTAATTTTTAATTATTTATTTTTAAGAAAGACAAACATTCCCGGGTTACGAATAACCCAACAATGCTTGAAAATCTTCTACTACCACCACAGAAAGCCGAAAATATTGCTTGTGTTGTGATGGAGGACTTAGCCAGTCGAGGAATCGAACACGGGACGCCCGGATGGGACCCAAACGCGATACCCACTCAACCTCTGACCGATCACGGACATGCACGGCTGTAGTCGCTAATCGAATTATGTCATTCGAATTATGAATTGTACTCAATCGTGTAACTTTGAGTTATTTCATTTATTTCAGTTATTCATTGCAAAAGTTTGATTCCAGGCGACTTGAAGTATTTTCATCAAAATAAGGAAAGAACCCCATTATTTCTGAAAGATAACGGTTTTTAGCTTTCAGACAAAATTACTTTAAATATTTTACAATTACGTATAAGCTATTAAATCGGCGCAATAATTTATGTATCTAAATAAATTGTCTGTTTTTAGTAAAACTTATTAGTTTTTATAGGAATGTATCATGTTAATTGTTTTGAGACATTTTCCTATTGTTGTTCTTGGGATTCATTCTAATGAAAAATGTATATTTTGCATCCACTTTTTTATCGCTAATGTCATTGCCCCTATAGCAACAACAAATAAATAATGATGCGAAATCGCAGACATTGAAATCAGGACGATCAGTTTATATGGTACAAAGGTTAACGAATATGGAAAAAAATATTTTAAACATCTCGATTTCACCATCGTTACCGAAGTTATCGATGTTGAATTTAATCGTTAGAATGGCTTTACACGCTTAACTTTGCAATAGGAAGCGTTGCTAGAGTGAATTTTATTTATTCCTCGTTTTATCATTATTAATTAATACAATAATAATAACATATAAATATATAATAACACTTCAATAACAAAAATAATAATACTTCACGTATTAATACAATTAATACGTGAAGCAAAAACTTTGCACTCCTTTATACGAAAATTGCACGGTTATAGTTTATATAGAGAAAGAGTGCAGAATACTAATATTTTTTTTTAAATTATGCATAAACAATAAATTAAATCAATAAAAAAAAATTACACATCAAATTAATTATGGTCGAATTTCGACCATTGGGTGACAACTAGTTTAGAAAAATGTATCAAGCTGTAGTACTATTATTATTAGCTAGCGCAGACTCGTGAAAAATCAAGGGAGAGTCTGAATTCTTAACAAATCAGTTCTGTCAGTTCAAACCTATTCTGAAAATGTCAATTAAAATAATTTTCTCTTAATTGGGTAAATGGAATGTTGAGAAGCTGAGAGGATTAAAAATCGAGTTTCCGGAAGCAAAGTGGCCGAAAATTTAATGAAGCAAAAAACATACATCAAAAAATAATATTCGGGATTACTAAAGAAGTCCTTTCTGCAGCGGAAACGGTTTACTGATCGCAGAATCGAATTAGAAAAGAGAATTCTGCCAATGACTGGAACGTTTGAACTTTGAAGAAAACATCTACGAAATGGTAGATAAATTTTATTGTTTTTTTTTATTATTTAATTTTTTTAGGAAACATATACTTGTATTTAAAGTAATTTTACATTAAATGGTGAATATAATGATAATATAATATCGCTTACAGGATTGGTGTAATTATAATGATCTGTTTTTAAATATTGATAAGTGTCAATTTATATCTTTCTGTAGAAACAAAAATCTTATAACGTCTCATTACAGTATCAACAATATTTCTCTTAAAAAGTTGTCTCAAATCAAGGATCTGGGTATCGTAATGCAATTACATAGCGTGGATTGACTAGATGAACATTGGTGGAAAAGTGTGTGAAAGGGTTTAGTTTTTCCTGGAGGGAAGATTTTATTTATTTATTAATAAACGCCCTTTTTCGCGGCTTTTACATTTATAGCATAATTAGAAAAATACATATTTATTGTACATAACTGAACTGCCTCAATAACAATATTTTATATTTATTCAAAGATAAATTGAAGATGTCCACTGACTTGGTATAATTGTTTCCCTCCATTAGTATTCTGGGCAAAGAAGAATACATATGGTAGTTAGTCTCAGAATTTTTGTAGTGAAATAAATCCTGACTTCTAGTATTACGAAGTGGAATTCGGAAGCTTATCAATTCAAGTAATACCGGACTATCAACTAAATCATTTAGAATTTTATATAAAAATACTAAGTCAGAGAAAATTCTTCTGTCTGACAATTTTAGCATATTCATATCGTTTAAAATAGTGTTGTAGTTTAACATAATTGCTGGAATACCCATTTTAAAATTTAGAAAACGTAAGAATTTGTTTTGTATTCTTTCAACAGCTTGTACATGCATATTATAATGAGGATTCCAGACAGGAGAATTGTACTCAAGTTGGCTTCTAACATAAGCAAAATATAACAGTTTTATACACTTTATATTGTTAAAATTTCTAGTTAGCCTAGTTATAAACCCCAACATTTTTAAGCCCTTATTACAGATTTCTGTTGTGGTTAACAAATGAAAGATTTGATTGAAAAGTGATGCTTAAGTCTTTAATTTGCATTAATGTGTCAAGAGCATTGTTATCAATGTTGTAATTAAAAATCACTGGATTTTTTATTCGAGAAAATCTAACAATTTGAAATTTTGAGATATTTAAATAAAGTCTATTTTCCTTACACCAAATAAACAATTTGTTGATATTATCTTGAAGAATGTTGTAATGATAAATATTTTCAATAATTTTAAAAATTTTGAGGTCATCAGCAAAAAGTAAGATAGATACATCATGAAATATTTTTGTAAGATCATTTATAAACAAGATAAATAAGATTGGGCCAAGGTGTGAACCCTGTGGAACTCCACTTGTTGCATTGATTTTTTCTGACAGGGAGGATTTAATTCTAACTATTTGTTGTCTTCCAGTAAGATAGCTTTCAAACCAGGCTAGTATATTGCCGCGTATACCAAGCTTTCCTAATTTCCAAATTAAGATTTTATGGGAAACTGTATCAAATGCTTTACTGAAATCAGTATAAACAGTGTCTACTTGTTTTTTTTCTTTAAAAGCATTGTTTATAAAATTTTCATAAATAATTAAGTTGGAAAGAGTACTTCTACCTGGCATAAATCCAAACTGGTGAGGTGATATAACAGGTTTTATTTGTGTAAAAAGTTTGTCAAGTATTAGGCTTTCAAAGAGTTTCGGTATGGTGGATTGAATGCATATAGGTCTGTAATTACAAACATCACTTTTATCACCCTTTTTGAAAATTGGAGACAAATAACTAATTTTCCACTTATCGGGAAAAATTCCACTAGATAAAGATAGATTAAAAAGTTTGAATAATGGAAGAGCAATTACTTTGATACATTCTTTGATAAATATTGTAGGGATATTATCCGGTCCAGCAGATTTGTGGATATCTGAGGATTTAACTTTAGTAATTACACCAGATATACTTATGGTACACTGTGCAATATCAAGAGTTTCATCTAGAGTAGTTGTTGGAATAGGAGAATTATTTGAGTCTGTTGAATAATCACTTTAAAAATTTTTTGCAAACAAGTTAACAATACCATCAGTATTATTGCTATGGCTGCCACGTAGGTGCATAATGCTCGGAAAATCAGAATCATCTTCTTTAAGAGATTTCGAGTATTTCCAAAAATAACTAACATTATTTATTATGGAGTTTTGAATATTATTTAAATAGTTACGGTAGCAGGTCATAGACATTTTTTACACGAAGTTCTTAAATCTTTAAATTCAATGTAATCGGAATTTTTTCGATACAATTTATATTCCTTATGTTTTAGTTTTTTGGTAATAAGAAGATTGAAGTTCATTGGTAGAAGTTCATTGGAATACCATTTTGGATAGGTGCTTGGCTTACATTTCATGGTTGGAATATACATGCTAATAGCCTTTCCCAAAACAGAACAAAAATTATTGGTAGCTGTGTTGATGTCATCACCCGGACATAAAGTCGAAAAATAAAGTTTATTCCAGAATGTATGCAGGGATAGTGTAATGCAATACATTCCATATTTTGAAATAACAAAAGAAATTAGACAAATAATAATAAGTTAAGTTAAAAGTAAAAAACAACACATTGATAAAATAAAATTAAAACGAATAAGCATGAAAAACATCAGAAATGAAACTGAAAAAATAATTAACACTAAAATTAATTCATGTATCTGTTTACGGAGGGTATTTCATAACTCCAACAATAATAGTTTCAATTAGTTGGTGTTAAATTAAAAGTTATTTAAAAGAAAATAAAAAACAAGAAATAAGAAAAAATCGTTTTGATTTAAGCACATCGTAGGGTTAGTTTGAATTTGAACGATTTAAGGGTACAGTGGAAAATGTAAATATCTCTTATGGCATTATAATATAAATGCTAGTTTATTCTAAATAGTGATATAGATTTGTTTGTTTCGGTTTCTAAAATTACTGTGCACAATTACCCAAAATGGTTTAATAACAATCTCATTAAAATAATTAATGACAAAAAAGTTTAAAATTCATCACGCTATCCTAAAGACTACGCTAAATTTTAGGAACTTTTAAAAATTGTTCAAGATATGTTTCAAAAAGTGCATCGATAAGTGCGAAGGTTTGGCTGCTGCTATTACTCAGAAAATTTATAAATATTCTCACAGACTCCAGTATTCCTTCTAACACGTATTTAGATAATAAAATGCCCGGTAATCCCCAGGAAGTCGTTAATCTGTTTGCTGAATTCTTCAACAAACTCTACGATGCTGGAAACAAATCCCCATTGTTCGACACAACAATATCAATATTACTACCTCATTTTGTGTCGATTTAGTATTCTTCCAATAAAAATCATATTCATAAATTCTACTACAAATTTATAACTGTAATAATTTTTACACTACGTTTAGAACACAATGCAGGTTTTAACTTAAGATTGATTCTGGGTAAGAGTCCCCAAATAGTAGCTACACACGGAACAGTCAATTTCTTAGGATTTTGCAGCATTGGTATGCAACTCATATGTAAAGCTTCACTCGGTGCACGATGAATCTACAACATGTTATTTAATTTATCGTCATATTTTGAACACAAAACTGGTTTACAGTGAATTAAAACTACACTCAGAACATGAAAATGGTTTTTCTTTGATTCTGACAGCACATGGTCTGCAACTAGAATGTGTGGATGATCTTTTTGAGGAGAAGAAGGAATGAACATTGGTCTGGAGGGAGGAAACACAGAGGCCGGCAAATCGTTTCATATCCGAGCTGTTGAACTCAAGAACGAGTCGAAAAAACGACCCGTTCTCATGAGACAAACGTCAACTCCAGACAAATGTGCTCCAGACCACAGCTGGTTGCCAAATGTAACCGTGTACAGGGTTCCGTGAAAAATTCAGTGCCCATTTCAATCGGTCCGAATAGTCGGTGCGACAAAAATATGAAATGGTTAATGACTAGGTCCGCCATCATGACACAAACAATATTTTCCGCTTACTGTGGTGAGAGAAGAAGATTTTCAAATATTGTCGGTTTTTTTTTACGTTTGCTCCACACTATGGAGGCCCCGAAGAAAATAATTTCCCTTAGGGCCTATTTCATCTTGAAGGATGCTGTGTGGAGGGTATTTTTAAGGAAAGGAAGGGGAAAAAGTTCTGGGAAGGAAAGAGGTATGAGAGGTAGACAAGAATATAGGGGTCAGTGTCCAAAAGTACAGAGACATACGAATCCAACCCTCCGATTGCGGTGCAAGGCGATGGGTTGAAAAAGTCCGGCTGGAGAAGTCAACAGGCTTCCCTCAAACAGTCTTTGTCGATCCGGCCCGCCATGCAGTAGGTGGGCAAACGCATCTGCCGCCAAAACCCGGACAAACCTCACCTCATGAATTCGGGCACCCCTGCTAAGTCATCAAACGTATCCCAGGTTATTTGTAATCCGGGAATGTTTGTCTTTCTGAAAAAAGTAAAAATAAAATAAACTACGTTTTTTTTTTTTTATTACAGAAAATAGATTTTTTTCATGTTTACATTATACCTGCAAAGCTACTGCAAGTAGCTTGTCGGCAGGAACAGTGTGGACAGAAACATAGTACAATTAAGTATAATACAATACAGGAAAAAAATATTTCAATTTAATAAAATACATAATAAAAACAAAAATAAGTATAAAAATGATAATAATAATAAGAATACGTCTAAAAAAAAAAATTTAAAGTGCACTAGGAGTCAGTCAATAAAGAAAATCTGATTCCAATAGCCATTTTTTTAACAATAGCGCAAATTTAGGTGTCGAGCAACATTTTTTCAAATCATATGGCAGCATATTAAATATAAGCGGTACAATGTATTCAAGAGTTCGCTGGCCATGTTTATTAGAAAATCTAGGTACAATCATCCCTTCATTTTGTGTGAGCCTAGTATTGTACATGTGATCCACCTTTGTTTTGTATGGGCTATCTAGTATATGTTGCATACAGATTTTATGCCAAAAAAGAGCTCTTATAGGTAAAACATTAATGAGATATTTTGCCGCTGGTCGTAAACTGCTTTGCTGACGAGTAATTTTACCATGGCGTTTTGAATTGACTGTACATGTTGGATGTTTGACTTACATGAGTGCCCCCAGGAAGTTATACCATATCTAACGTTAGATTCAGCCAAGGACAAATAGATTAATTTCATGGTTTTGATAGGCACATAATATTTAAGTTTATACAGTTTGCCTACAATCGCTCGAAGGCGCTTACATAGCTTAGCAATATGGATATCCCATTTCATATTACAATCCACCGTCACCCCTAAGTAGACATACTCTTTGACAAGCTCAATTCTTCCACAGTCGCAGGGCTGTAAACAATTGTTATGTATGCAGTCAAAGTTATGAGATACTACTGAGGGTGCTATTGTAAATCTGGCATGAGGTGATCTTATGTGCATTAGTTTTGTTTTTTGTGCATTTATAACTAAGCCAGAGTCGTGAGACCATTTTTGTAATGATATGAAATCCTGCTGTAGCATATTCATGGCCGCGAGCAGATCCCTATGTGCGATGACAAGTGCGGTGTCATCCGCATATACATAGTGTTTGACAAAATAAAATACTTTATTCATAAGAGAGACAAATACTATATTATAGTGTTGGACCTAGGATAGAGCCCTGTGGCACACCAGTAGATGATGTTCCCAATTTACTTAATTTTCCATTTATTTTTACCTGAATTTTACCATCACTAAGGTAGTTCTTCAAAAGATTAAGAAAACGTCCCTGCACTCCTATCGCCTCTAAAACTTTAAGTAATTTTGTTGGGTCGATAGTATCAAATGCTTTAGAATTATCTATAAACAAAACTAATATATGATTTTTATGGTTTAGTTCGTTATTTATGTAATTTGATAAATCTTGAAGTAACAGTTCTGAGCTCTTCTTTTTTTGAAAGCCGTATTGGTGTGGATCTATTATTGAAAAAGACTCAGGAGAGGTATTTATTCAATTTTATGGAGATGTATTTTTCAAGTATCTTTTCTATGGCAGGCAATATACTGATTGATCTGTAATTTCCTATGTCCGTGTGTCTACCACTTTTGTATATAGGTCTTATAATGCTACATTTAAGGTCTTTTGGTATTACGGCTTGTGTTAATATTGTGTTAATTAAATGTGTCAAAATCGGTCCTAAAATATCAATGTGTTTTTTAATATCAAACATTCTGATGTTATCTATTCCGGGTGATTTTGAATTTTTTAGAAGTTTAATAATTTTCTGAATATCTGAAAGTGTGGCACGTGGTATATAAATACTGGGTGGTAGCTGTATTGGTTCAACATTTGATGCTTTAAGATCACATTTATGTACTAGTGAGTTTATACTGTCCGAAAAGTTGTTGACGAAAACTAAACTTTTTCTTGAGAAGATTTGAGCAAGTTAGTATTATTTTGACATTGACTTTTGCTCCTCGTGTAAATAATTAAGAAAAAATTACGCTTATTCAAAGCAACAGGATTATTGAACAGGAGAGTTAAATTTATAATCGAAATAATCAGCACATTCATTTTTTTAATGAATATGGATCTTTAAATTTTCTACGAATCATGGGTTGGATCGTTGATTGCAGTGCCATCTACATATTTTTTTCGAACTAAAAAGGAGTTCTCTGTTATTTAACGGAGAATGCTTTTGCTCACCACAGCAAAATAGTTTCAATAAAATCTAATAGGTGGCTTAATATATTTTATCGTCCAGGTGTCGTATAACGGTGCTAACTAACCGTCACAATTAAACTAAGGTTTTATTTCTTCGAACAATTTCAAACGTTAAATTCACAAGGTTAAAATATAGGTTTCCTCTAAGCTGAAATGAAAACACATTTAGCGAAACCAATTTTTTTAATTTTTTATCATTCTTTGATAAATTGAAGGTAATGTTTTGGAATGGAAATATACATTTTTAATCATATTTTTACATTAACTCCACACAGAAGGCCCTGAGGAATAAATCAGTGTGTTAATTTCACACGCGGTAAAAGTGAAACCTTTAGAAAACTAAAGAAGACAAGAGTGGGGAGGCTACGAAGCACCGCATAAAGAACTTTCTCGTTCTCTCGCAGGCTCTCCTATAGATGTACTTGTTTGACTTTTTTCAATTCATCGAGTTTCAAATCACAACGGTGTTGAAAAGTTTTCACTTCAATAATTTCTCTAAGGACCTGTGTCATCTTTGAGGATGTGAAGGGTCTTTTTGTGAAAAGGGAGGAGTCAACCTGTGTCATGTTGTAGGAGGTAGGAAACACAGAGGTCAGCAAATCGTTCCACACTCGAATTGTTGAATTCAAGACAGGGTCGTAGAAGTGACCCGTTCTTATATGACACATGATGCCAACCTCTTACAAATGGTAGGCTACATATATATTTGAGAATCTACATAATAGCGCGAATCGCCGATTTTCCATAATTCTTGGCTCGGTTCGCGGGAATACCTAACTGTTTCTACACACGCGTTTGGCATGTTTTCCGACTTTGCACCGGTGCCGAAGAAATCAATGACGCTAGTTCCTCTGAGCATCTTCCGAACAAGCCAGCATTTCCATCCGACGCCTGTGCACTAAATCATTTGTTCAAATTGTGCCCGTTTCTGCAGAGTTGAAGGTTTAAGGTATTTAGAGACTCAAGACCAGAGGGAGCTGCCAAACTTAACCGTGGGATGCATTTGCGATTTGTATACGGTTAACAGTTGTGTCATATTAAAGTATCTGCAAGCCCTGTACACTGTACAGTTCGCTGTGCTAATTAAGCTGTTATATAATGCTTATAAATTTTTAACAAGCGTTTTAGTTTATACTTCATTGGTGCAAATCTTAAAACTTCTATTGTTAACACTGAGCAAACGGAATATAAATTTAAGACAAATAAATAATCGTAAATAAAAATATTTCTTAATTAAATGAAGACATTATGAGCGAAACTCAATCGAAAATCTGGAAACAGAAAAATCAGAAAAAGATATTTACACCTCTGGGACTCGAACCCAGACTTGCAGAAGAGTCAATAGATGTCGCACATTAAATAAAATGGATAATAATTTATCCAGACACCATCTAGATTGCATTTAGTTCGAGTTGAATCTTGCAATCATTCATAAAGATGGCAGCCAATAAAAATATGCGTTAAGAAAAATGAAGATAATATGGGTGGTTCTTAGTCGAAGTATGGTACAGTTAAAAGTGACCGAATTGGATATCGACACCTTAGCTCAGTGGATAAGAGCGCCCAACCACTGAGCTAAGGTGTCGATAAGAGCACCCAACCCGGAAAGTAGGGAGGTCCTGGGTTCGAGTCCCAGAGGTGTAAATATCTTTTTCTGATTTTTCTGTTTCCAGATTTTCGATTGAGTTTCGCTCATAATGTCTTCATTTAATTAAATATTACAGTTTGAGGTTTTACTCATAAAGTTAAAATAATAAATAATAATAAAAATATTTCTTTTTATTTCTCTTTAAATTAAAGGGACACGGACACGGACACGGACACCTATCCACTGTCCAGGTAGGGGGGGGATTTATTTTGGTACCACGACTTATTATTTAAATCACATAAAATGTTTATCGAACGTGTTATGCAGACTAGATGAAACATTTTGTAATTAGCATTTGATAACAATAATAATGTCACAGATTTAATCACGACAATTGGGTTTGCGATTATTCACTGTGAATTATTACGCGATGGATGAATCTCAATTTTCAATACATCAACACATCGAGGATCCAGACATTAGACTAACTTTCGGCAAAACTCTTCAAAAACATGTCGAGAACGTTCTACGTTCGAACTTTTCCTATAAGTATAAAGATATAAGATCATTTGGCTTGGCCTAGGTATTTCAGCATTTCGCTCGCCATATATTCCAATTGAAAATGTTCGGCGAGCGATATGCGGAAATACGCTAATTTTAAGTTTCGCATGAAAAAAGCCAAACAGCCGTTCCCAAGCAACAAAAGGGATACCAAGTCGCAAGGTTCGTGTTAAACGTATTAATGCGTGTTAAACGCATTTTCTAAGTCGGGGTTTTTTTGTACCGCTTTTCCTTTAGTTAATAATCAACTCAAATGACTGACAGCAATGAGTTCCTACCATGGTTACTAGTATAATTTCTGACCGACTTATAATTTGTAAATGTTAAATACTAGGGAATTCCTTCAAGCGTCAGCTTACCAAACTGATCACGTGGGAAGTGGGACTTTTTATCATAATTATTTCTGGCAGTTTTACACCCTTTATCATAGTGAAATTGAAGGAAAAAGTTATTATATAATTTATTTATTTTTTTAAAAGAAAGACAAACATTCCCGGGCTACGAATAACCCAACAATGTTTGAAAATCTCCTACTACCACCACAGAAAGCCGAAAATGTTGCTTGTGTTGTGATGGAGGACTTAGCCAGTCGAGGAATCGAACACGGGACGCCCGGGTGGGACCCAAACGCGATGCCCACTCAACCACTGACCAGTCAATATTATATTATAATATTTTCAAAGTAACCTTTTTTTTTCAGGTGTATTAAGGCATTAATTTAATAAAATTAATTATTTCTTCCAACACAGCAAACTTATTTCGTCGCACCATTTTAATGAAAAACAAGTCAACCATAATTTTAATCGCTTGTTTATAAAACCGTCATGTTTTGAAAGCAAGGCTTACTTCTCGTATGTTTTAAGAAAACCATGTTGAAGTTAGCATGGTTTACGATAAATGTTGGTTTTTTAAACTATACAAGTGGTTAAAACAAAGTGTTGATTTGTTTTCAATTTATTATTTTCATTGCTATTCATTTTTATAACGACCAGTCAGTTGTTGAGTGGGCATCGCGTTTGGGTTCCACCCGGGCGTCCCGTGTTCGATTCCTCGGCTGGCTAAGTCCTCCATCACAACACAAGCAACATTTTCATCTTTCTGTGGTGGCAGTAGGAGATTTTCAAACATTGTTGGGTTATCCATAACCCGGTAATGTATGTTTTTCTTTAAAAAAAAAAAAAAAAAATAACTAATTTGTGTTTTTTCACAGTTAATTTATTGACAACAATACCAGTATTCAGGTAGTATATTTGCTTCACATGCCAGAGTGGAAGATGCCTACTCAGTATCGACCCGGGATTTGAACCCACGACCTTCAGAATGCCAGTCGAAAGCCTTATCCCTCGACCTTGGAGGCCATTCATGTTAGCCTTTATTAAAATAATATGATTGAAAAAATACAGTACAAAATAATTTTCACCACAAATGATGTCTAAATGATCACAATTAACTATTTTTATGGATGATAAAACAATCAACGAGTACTATAACAACACATTACAATGTCTAGTTCTAATTTGTGATTGTTCTACGTAATTGTGTTTACGCACAAATAAATAACAATTTTCATTAACGTTATCAATAATTACTAGAACCTATCATACTTGTATGTCCTATCAGAAAGTATAATGTATTCAAGAATGTCTCCAACGGATATCTTAGGAAATTAAAATCAGTCTGTCAATTTATTGCATTGCAATGGGTATTTCAGGCAGTAGCTTGTAAGATTACCAAATAATAAGGTGAAATGAAAAGTTGTCTTTTGTGGGAAACAATAAACCTCGTTCAACTTCATTTGCAACTGAAAATTGTGGTAAGATTTTTGCATGTGAAATTCAACCCATTTAATCTAACAATTTTATTTAGGTTATCATTACTGGTGAATAAGGAAACGTGATATTTTAAAACAAATTCTTCAGCAAACACTAAGGCTCAGTTGTTTCACAGAAATTCGAATGAAACATTGTCATCAAATTGTCATTCAGTGCCATTTTGTTTTTATAACATTTGAAAGGTTCCCGTTGAACCTCGGTTCTAGGTGCGTTGCAGCTTTCCATCACATTGCAATAATCTGAAAAGCTTAACAACATGACAGTTGTCCCCTTCTGCTGATCTCAATTTATTCAAAAGCTGAAAAAACTTAGAATCGGTATTTAACGGGAACCTTTCAACAAACAAAATCGCGTTGGACGGCCATTTGATAACATTGCTACACGTGACTTTCCGCGAAACAACTGTGCCTAAATTTGCCAAATCTACAATAGAAACATTTGCAAGTGAATAAATATTTTATAATTAATAAGTTTAATTTGTAGAACTCTATTTGAGTGAAAGTTTTTCTTTAATGTATTTACACCCTTTACACATGAGTGGTTACACTCTCGAAAAGGTTATATATTATATACGTATAATGTTCGTGCTGTTTATTGAAACCTGATAATGTAACTGTTCGTGAATATATTGCATGTATATGTATATATAAATTTAAATAAAAAAAATTATTCAATACATACTATTGTTATTATTTTTCAATTAGTAAATGAAAACAGTTTATGTGATTGTAATAATTTATTATTAATAAATAATCACAATTGTTTATAAATACATATTTTTAAAAATTTAATATTTTAACAAGTATATGAAAGAAAAACCTAAAATTAAAATGAATAAATCACTTAAAAATAATACGATTTATGCTTATTGACAAAAAATTTATTTTTCTAAAATTATATATAATGCTTATCGTTCCATTTTGACAATATTTTTATTTAAAAAAATTATATGTTTAATATGTACCGTTCCATTTTGACAAAATTTACAAAATTGTTACAAAAATGCAATTGCATAAATTACTACCGTCAATCACTTTAAAAAACATAACTTCGTTAACTTAACATACATCTGTTTATTTTATTTCGTCATTTTTGTTTCAGCTGATTTGCTTTTCAGTTTCAGTACATTTGTGTCTTTGTCAGGGTAAATATAGGAAGATTCGGATGTCCTGGTTTTTTTTTTACGTGAACCTCACACAGGAGGCCCTGATTAAAATAATTTCCCTCAAGGCCTATGTCATCTTTGGAGATGCTGTGTGGATGTGTGATGCTGTAGGTCTTTTTAAGGAAAAGAAGGGAAGGAGAGTTCTGGGAAGGAAAAGGGTTTAAGGGGTGGGTAGGAATCTGGGGTTCAGTGTGTCCTGGTCATCTGCCTCCAAGACCTAGACAAACCTCACCCCATGAACCCGGGCACCCCTGCTAAATCACCAAACGTATCGAACCACTTGGGGTGACCTGTGGCAGAGGTGTTGGTTAACCAATAAAGGTTCCCGGGGCGGCGGTACCCATTCCCGCCTCCCAAATTGAAATCGGTTGGCGTGATCATTAAAATAAAGACTTATTAAACTGTTATTATTTTGCCCAGTTACTGCCTTTTACCATTTTAAAATGTCCTCGACAACATAGATGAACTCCCAACGTGGAGGACAATGGACTCATGGACAGTGTCTTCCAATTATTAATATGTTCAGAATTAAAATTAAAACACAATTATTTACACGTTACAATATTTCCTTTTGTATATTCCGTCGTAAATTTACTGATTTCTACAGCATTTCTTTGAATGATTTCGATTTCGATAGCATTATCGTTTATCGATATCATTTTACAAAATAACAATTTCATTTTCTTTAATTATCAAAATAAAGTTTCAGTTTTACGTCACATTCATAAAAGTTTTATTAGATTAAACACTAGGATTTATAATCAGAACAATCAAAGACTTCGATTCGTTGAAAATTATAAAAATCGTATGTTTGTCACTAGTACGCAGCTTGCTAGAATACAATTCCATAGTGTGGTCTCCATATTATAAAATCCATACAAAAAATATTGAAAGAATGCAGCATTTATTTTTAAGATTTATTAACTTCAAGTTACACATATCTATTCGACACATTTACTATACATTCTTACCAAATACGTTTAAAATGCGTTCCCTAGAAAATAGAAAGAAAATAAATTACTTAACTTTTTTGTTTAAAATTATTCCCCCTAAATTTGACTGTTGTGAAATCCTGCATCTCATTGACTTCAAGGTGCCTAATCGAGAAACTAGGCAAAATATATTATTCTACAACAATAATTCTGAAACCAACTACCACATACATGCACCTATTCGTCGATTTCACACACTTGGAAACAAATTCACCTCAAGTATCGACGAATTTAATAAAAGTTTACCACTATTTAAGAAATATCTGAATAATACTTTTATAAAGCATATTTTGATATTTAAGGAGCGCAAAAGAGTAATTGCATATATTTGTGTATTATTTTTATCATCCTGTAAATGTTGTATTACTAATCTGTACTGATTATTATTTCTATGCCATCTACAACTTAAAAATTTTCCATTTTCTTCCAATATATTATTTTTACTTTATTTTATCTTTATATCTACTATTCTTATGATGTTTATTTCTCCAAGTTCATCTTTTTTATTTTAAAACTATGTCTTGTATTATACACTATTCATGTAAAAGCCCGTTAAGGCGTTGAAATAAATAAATAAAAATAAAATAAATATATTAATGGACTGTGTGTGACAGCTGCTTCAACTATTTCATGAAAACAATATCATTTCCATTACAACGGGATAACCCAAGTTTCAAAATAAACAATTTTATCTTTCACAAGTTCCTGCTACTGTAATGACGTATGAAAATGTATAAGGATGTGTTGTAGCTTAAATAAGAATTGAAACAATTACCCCTCCATTTATCCTTTTTTCCTTAACACTTTATTATAAAGCGATCAACACTTCATTAAATCACAATATTCTCATTCAACATTTCAAGTCGTTCTATAACACCAGCAAACTTGATATAAAATATTTGTTGCTATCATTTATACCTCATTAAAAAGAATCTCTCAAAATGTGTATTTAATGTATTTTATATCTGTGTAGATAGTAAGTCTTGTCGTTATACTAACACGGGTTATAAAAGAATAACAAGTGATCTTGAAAAGTTTAACCGAGTACTTTCGGTTCATCTTTATGTTGTGATAGCTGGTAAGTTCCATATAAGGCATAAGGCAATTAATTTTTATATTTATAATCAAACTAGCAGTTAAAAACCCACTCCTCGGGTTTTGGCTGCTAGGCCCTGATGGCGGCTTTTGGTTCGGCTTCGCCCATTTAGAGCGTTGGTAACCATTTTATAAATCCGATAGGAATTGGTTCTAAAAATAGCCCGTTCCTCAGATCCACCGTGATCCAGTGAAACCTAGTCACCGGAACACATTGCTGGGACAGGCAATGACGTCATCGTCATATGTAATATATAGCCACGTGATACAACAAGGTCTTACCGTCAATCATTCCATATCGGAAGAGATACTCAAATTAACAAAATTGTCGTAATGCGGGGGGCACGTTCTCATGCGACCTGCTAACGGAAGTGGCGCCATCCTTTGACGATTTTTTGAATTAAAAACCGAATTACAACGGTAGCTTTGTTTGAAATTTCACGTACATAGATGTTTATATGGCGTGGCGTGTACGGCGCGTCCGGCGACATGCACTCGAAGCCGGGTTCTTAAATTTAAACCACGCAAACGCTATCGTATCAATACTATCAGATAACACGTTTTCATGATATGCAGTGACCATTTTTCATCAAAAACCGATTATATTTTCAGGCTAAAATAACGTTTCTTATTTTTCTATACCATAATAAAAAGAAAATAGTTTTCGGATGAATAATGGTGGCCAATACTTTTTCATACAATACTTAATTTCGTTTGAGGCCAAAAAACCCAAACAATGTATATATTTTTTTTAAAGACAATTTTTTTTATTTAAAATAAAACAATAACTTTGTAAACATCTCTTTTATCCTTTATATTCTTTATGCCGACCGGGTTTCGCTACAACCGTAGCTTCTCAGGTCAGTATAATACTCTACTAAAGTTTAATAGTTTATTTATTTCTTAAGCCTCCCAGCCCTGCTGGAGTAAAATATTAAATAAATTAAAAAAAATTAAAAAATTAACAATTCGGGAGGCGGGTTTGGGTACCGCCACCCCGGGAACCATTTATTGGATAACCGACACCTCTTCCATAGGTCACTCCAAGTGGTTCGCTACATTTGGAGCAGAGGTGCTCGGGTTAATCGGGTGAGGTTTGTCGGGGTCTTAGCGGCGGATGCGTTTGTTCACCTACTGCGTGGCGGGCCGGATCGAGAGATACTAGTTGAGGGAGGTCTTTTGACCTTTCCAGCCGGACTCTTTCAACTCATCGCCATGCACCGCAGTTGGAGGGATGGATTCATACGTCCATCACTCCTGGACACACTGACCCCCAGATTCCTACACAGTACCCACCCCTCATACCTTTTTCCTTCCCAGCACTTCCTATCCTTCCCTTCCTTATAAAGATCCTCCACACAGCATCCCATTAGATGAAAAAGGCCCTAAGGGAAATTATTTTTCTCAGGGCCTCCTGTGTGGAGCTAATGTAAAAAAAATGTGTTTTAAAATTGAGATACAGGTCATTAAATAATTGGATTTTTTATTTGTTTTTTTATACCTTTTGATAACAAAAAAAAACACACACACACTTGGATATTTTATTTTTGGGTATTTTGGCATCAAATCATTTTAATTTTTTTATGAAAATATCCCTAAAAATATCTATTTACGACCGAAGAGTGGAGTTAAAACTCTACATATATGTAATCACTAATATCAGAGAGATTATATTAAGAATAATATAAAAAATCGAAATATTAGGTTTTATTTATTATTCAATATTTATATATTATTTAGCTTAATTAACAAATGTTGTAGTTTGTTGCCATTGTTTTTTTAGCTGCCAAGCGACAGCCTGTCCGAAGGTTCTCGATTCTTATAAATTTAATAAACAAATGTAATAATTTTCTGATAAATTTAATTTTTAGGATTAATTTAAGTTATGTTAAGTGCAATTGGTATTTTGGAAATCAAACAAGTCGGTCTTTCATGTGGCATCTTCATCAATAGACAGTAGTTAATGATTCCCTTATCAAAACTACCAGCTTATGTACCTACAAACATAATAAAGGTGATTACTTCAGCAATAAACAATGTTAGTATAATTTTCTTTCAGACACAGTGATAAAACGAAGCGTGTACAGAATAATTCACCAAGTAATGAAGTGTGATATCATTCACATGTAAACTCCCACCGTTAATATTTCGCAATTGGATTGTGTGAGAATTTTCTAATTCCTTCTGTTTGTGCAGCAAGACTTGCCCAGCGAACCTGTTTGTTCCGCAAAGTAAAAAAAGGATTTTTCCGGAAAACTTGAAAGAAATTTGGAAAAAATCGGTACAGTGGGATTATTGAAAATAGGAACAATGAATCAAAGTTTTTTAATTGTTTTCGGTAAGATATGATTTATTTATTATAATGATTGTTGACATATCATCGTTTTTACAATAATTATTTGTCTGTGTATTGTTTTTTTACCTTATTAAATCTGATGATTATAACATTTTTAAAACGCTTTGATTAAATTTCTATTGCATTTAAAGTGGAACTTAAACGTTAATTAGGCTAATTGAGTAATTTTGAGATATTTTATTGTTTTACAGCAAATGTTTCCCTTGGTTAGTTTCAGTTATTTCGTTGATTTGCATTGGCAAATCTTTGTAAATTTAAAATCGTTCAGTCGAATAGATCGAGGTTTATACTGTCCAGTTTGAGTAGTGAAGCCACCACAAGAGCAATGTGGTTTCGGTCTGTTAACAAATATAAATATCTTATCGGCTTGGCTTGTGATGTTACCAATGTTTCAATAAATTTCGTTAATCATTTATACTATTACAGATCTTTTGACTTTTTCGTTCAGTCCACAAATTTAAGCTCTTTATTTCTTGAATTTTGAAAACACCTGTGTTGCGTTCTGTGTTACTTTCATTGACAATTTACCTGTCTATTCATTACTACAGATTTACTGCCTGTGAACAATTTTGTTAGCGATTCTGAATTTTGAGTTTGAAGATTATTTTCTGACGTGTTTTGTAGTTGGTGCGAAAATTACAATCTCTGTTAGATCGCTATTTAATCTTAAGAACATTTCTCTACTTTTGCAAGGAACTGTTTTTTTAAATTCGTTGGTCAAAAGTGTATTATAGAAATAAAAGGCGTCATTTTATTGAAAAAAAAAACATTTTGATAAAAGCTCAACTCATTGCTGGCATTATTATATCAAAAGCGGAATATTTTCCATAAAATTTTATTAAACATCTATTTACCCTGAATAAAATGGCAAAAAAAGCCCTTTAATTTTTTAAATGAAATGAAGCATGTTTAACTTAAGTTAAAATTACAGATACAGCATTTCTCAAATTTTGTAAAAAAAATATTTGCTAGTGGGATTCATTCATCGGTAAACGAACAATTGACATTTGGGTAAGGTTATTGCAATCTAAAACAAATTTACAGGTAAAATCTCTCGCGGCCCATATTTTGGAACACACTGGCATTACGCAAAAAGCGAGGTCTATAATATGACCTACAATCAAGGAACGTTAACAAATAAATTAATGCAAGTCAAGAAAATATTTGCAATGCATTCTTTAATACACTTCAGGGACTGCCAGTTGATTTTTCTCCATTTCTGAACACTGAAATCCCTTTTCTAATAACATTGAATTTCTTTTCAGTTTGCGTCTCTTTTGCTACAGTAAAGCAAGTAGTATGCCAACTTAATAATTGTGTCATTCCGCCGTTCGAGTGTCCAAATGAAAATATAACCTTTTGGTTATATACTAAGTAAGTACATTTTAAAATTTTAGTTTTATTTAACGGTTTGTTGCGCTTAATATATCTACTAACTTCGATTAATTTATTTCAGAGATACACAAAATGATCCGCATCAATTGGATTTCGGAAATCCAGAATCTATAAGCAGCGCAGTTTTCGTCCAAAATGTCCCCACCATCCTTTTGATCCATGGATACACCGGGAACAAGGATTATGCGCCTAACCCTGAAATCAGACCAGGTAAATAAGGCGCCTAAACTCTAAATTTAAAATTAAAACATACATTAGCGATGTGAGGCGTGGAACTGGCAGAGAAAAGAAGAAAGTTGCCCGATGCAGAATATGTGAAAGAGATCCTTTATCTAAGGAATGATTTAGCTAACACATGTCTACAACCGTCGTGGAATTAATAATTAGTAGTACGAGTGTATAAACGAGTAACTAAAATCGACAATGAAAGCGTAATGCTTTTTCGACGGTGAAGTGAAAATCCGGAAGAATATATTATAAAATGATGCGTAGGTATTTAGGCTGTAGATGGAAGCCGAATTTGGATATTTTCAAAGAAACCAGGTGAAAAGTTATAATAGACCAATTGAGAATTAAATTTTGTGTTGTCTATTGAATGTAGGTATTGAAAATGATTATCTAATTGAAAAATTTGATTTCTAAATTATTTTCAAACACATCTTTAACCTTTACCGGTCGATGCCCGTGCGGTGCGCGGGATATATATTTCATCAGAATGGTTGCCTGAAAACATATTTGAATTTTCTTCTTACAGGATACATCTAAACATTAATTTAAGTTTTATTAATTAATTTATCTAACATTAATTTAGTTATTTGTTATTGTCCAGCATATTTTGAACGTGGTGAATTTAATGTCATCTCGATCGACTACGGCAAGCTGGTGCAGGAGCCGTGCTACGTGACCGCGGCGCTCAACGTGCCGCTGGCCGGGCAGTGCTTCGCGCAGGTCGTGGACGAGGTCATCAAGGTCAAGGGCGTGCCCCTCGAGAGCTTTCACGTGGTCGGCTTTAGTCTGGGCGCGCACGTAGCGGGCGCGACAGCCAACGCGCTGAAGTCCGGCAGGTTCGAGAGGATTACAGGTAAACTAACTTAACCTACCAAACCTGACCGTACCTAATCCAACATAACCTCTTAGAACTTACAAAAAATTACGTGATAGTAAATCCCTTGATATGATTTTTTTTTTACAAAAAATTGAATATTTAGTATTATGCATCGACGCAAATCGAGCTGCTGAGTCAATTTTACGAAGACAATTTTAAAAAGCCGAGATGCTTGTAGCAATGCTTGTTCTGGCTATTAACTCTTTTCTAAATAAATGTTTCAAGCGGGTGCTGAATCCATTCTGCAAAAAAAGAATCAATAATTTACTCCATTTATGACTTCTCGAAATTGTTGAAAATATTGTTTTTTTTTCAGGATTAATGTTTCAAAGCTAACATATCTAGAATACAAACATATCTATACGAGACCAAATCAAAGTGACAGTTATATCTGAGTATATTAAAAAAAACCTCATTGCACTGGATAGAACACGCTCTGAAAGGATGGGTATTTCGAGCGAAGGTTAGACCACAGGTTCTCAACCTTATTTTGCCCACCGCCCACTTTGAGAATATTTATTTCTACCGCCCCCCACTTTTTTTTTACTTACCATGTGTCGCGAATCTGAAACAGCTATTGTCACGACTATATTTACCTTAGCTTGTTGGAGGGGGAGAGGGGGGGGGGGGGGGGGGAGCTCAACTGCCACGGAATCAATCATTCAGGCTTAATAATAGGCATTTATTAATTTCACCTGGAATTGTTTATTAGATCGGAAATTTTCAATTTTTTAATTCAAATCAAAAAAATGTTTCAAACCATCCAATTTTAATGTAGATCTGAATGTAATGGAATCTTTCAGTTTAATTTTCACCCACTTCGCGAACTACTGAAATATGTGAGTTTTTGCACACGTGATAAAAATTATTACAATAAATATAATAACAAAAAATTAACCAGTGTTAAAATTTACTTTGCTTTATTAGTACGTGATAAGTTTATTTTTTGTCTTTTTAGACCATATTTCTTTTACCTGCCCACACTCTCACTGTGCCATTCTACTGCCCTCCTGAAAGTTTCAAACACCCACAAGGGGGCGTTATCGCCCACGTTGAAACCTACGGGTTAGAAAATCAAGTTTTCAAGTTTTGTTCAAGTGGATCTAGGCGATCACAGGGCAAACCTAAAACCTAATAAAATGACGAGATAAATCAGAACCTCTACATAAACATAAACGTGTGATGTAGGTGATTTTGGATAAAAACATTCCGTAGCAATGAAAGATGATGACGGTGATTTACCCATTATACATGAATTATTGAAATACCAACGCAAATCGAAAGGACATGTGGACGTGCGACGTGTGACGTTGCGTTACGGGATACTTTTCTTCGTTATTTAGTCACGTTCGGAAATTAATAACTACTTAATTTATTGTAACATTTATCGCAACACTTGGCAACCGATCTCAATCTCAATGTAAATTATTTCTGGTACTTAGAAGGCACAAGGTTTTCCGTAAGCGGTTTTTCACTGCTTCTATATAATGATGTGAATTGTTTTATATGGTTAGAATTCAGATGATATACAATTATAATCAATCAATGTTTATCATCCAATACTGCGAATGCAGTCATATGTACACATATTAAATGCATCTGTATTATAATTTTTGTTCCGCATTGGCTTGCACTATATGGGAGAAATCACTATTGGCAGGCATCATTGTATCTTATCCATAAAGTAGGATATCTCTTTCAAATAGCAATATAACCATTTTATTCAAATAAACAATTTTTTATAAACAAATACGGATTTTACGAGCTCCTACGTAACTTTTTTTTTTAAATTTTCTATTAGACCATACAAATTTCAGTTCTCGATATTTTTATCACAAGTTATTGAGTTTAAAAAAATCAGTTACACTGTTTGATTCAATTTTCAACTCGACTCAACCTTAAAACAATCTTTGAAAAAAAAATGGCGATAATCGGTCTGAACCAAGTATTGGCTTTGTTATTAATAGCCTTAATATCTCTTATGCGTCCAACGGAGCTTACAGTAGCAGGATCACAAAGATACCTTTCTATATGATCTTGCTCGTGAGTCTTATTTTTTTAAGGAAAAGCATCTTTAGCATGGTTTCGATTTGAAACTCGATGAAAAGAAAAATGCGACACTAAAAAGATAAATACATACATCTATAGGACTTAGCCTGCGAGAGAATGAGAACATTCTTTGTGCGATGCTCGTAGCCTCCCCACTCTTGCCTACTTTAGTTTTCTGAAGTTTTCATTTCTATCGCGTGTGAATTGCACACTCTGATTTTTTATTTTATTTTTGTTATTCGTACATTAAAACTAACAAATAACTATTAAATTTTATCTTGCAATGTGGTTCTTACAATCTATTTCGAATTTATTATTTGGGCATTTTTAACGGTTTCCGGCAGCACATTAAAATATAGCATCCATCGGCAGATTAAACTCTTTTTCGAATCGTGTGTCCTTTTTTGGTAGTCTTGACTTCATTGCACTTCCTTTTGTTATATCTGGGAATGACCTGATAGCATATCTTTGGTAGTCTTGACTTCATTTCACCTCCTTGGGTTATGTCTGGGAATGACCTGATTGCATATCTTTGGTAGTCTTGACTTCATTTCACCTCCTTGTGTTATGTCTGGGAATGACCTGATGGCATATTTTTGGTAGTCTTGACTTTGCACGTCCTTGTGTTATGTTTGGGAATGACCTGATTGCATATCTTTGGTAGTCTTGACTTCATTTCACCTCCTTGTTTTATGTCTGGGAATGACTTGATTGCATATCTTTGGTAGTCTTGATTTCATTACACCTCCTTGTGTTATGTCTGAGAATGACCTGATTGCATATTTTTGATAGTCTTGACTTCATTGCACGTCCTTGTGTTATGTCTCGGAATGATTTGATTGCATATCTTCGAAAAGTGTTTTGGAAACAATTTGTTCATTAATTTATTTATAAATATTATTGCCCTCAATGTCATCATCCATTTCAGTGTTACCAATTTTCAACCCTTAAAAATTAATTCCATTTAAAAATGTATTTTAAATGAGCATTATTTGAATTGCTCCATCTTGGAGAATTTGCAACTTTTTAAATGTTAGTTTTGAATCCAACACAACTCCTGAGAATTTTGTATCGGTAATATTGTACAGAATTCCAAACTCACAAAGTGTATTGAGAGGATGAATTTTTTAACCTCAAAACATTTGGTAGAAAAAGTGTTTCTCGTGTAAAATAAAAGTCCGATTTCCTGTTACATCCTGTATAATCAATCATACAATGTTAACACACAGACAATGTGACCCTTGAGCGTGCATTGCAGAGCAAAGCTTTACAAAGTTTGGATCAATTTCACATAGGTAGAGCTGAGTTTTAAAACCTACATTTGTGCCACGATATTGCGTACCCCTATTTTTGCTTCGTGTGCCCCAAGAGGGACGATTACCACAGGTTGAAAACCACTGATCTAAAATATTGTTATTAAGGTATCGTAATCGGCAAATAGTTGTATTTCGCATTCAGAGAAGATTTTCACCATGAAATTTAGGTACATAGGATTGGTCACTGTCTTTCTCATTTAATGTGGTGCAGTATTAGGTTATTACTACTTATAATTATAAGTATAACTATATGTTCATAGAGTATGGCTAAAAGAAAAAAATGTTTAGTACTTATATAGTATTTGAAGGTAATTGTACGTAATGTCTTTAGGTCTGGACCCAGCATTGCCTCTCTTCGCCACAATCGACGATTCGAAGAAGCTGGACAAGGGAGATGCGAAATTCGTTGATGTCATACACACCAATGCTCTAGAGAAGGGGAAATTAGAAGCCATAGGACACGTGGACTTCTATGTCAATGGCGGGATGAGACAGCCTGGGTGCAAGAACCAAACGGAAATGAGTAAGAACCTTTAAAAGTATATATTAGAAGTAGGTACTTAGATTTTCACGATGTTTTTTTTTCTGATTTTGTGATATAATTTAGTAATTAGTTAGTCTCAAATCGGTGATTTGGATACACGTTCTAAGATTGAAGACCGACTTCCGCAAAAAAATCTAGCGGCAATTCCAGTTGGAAGACATCCAGGAAAACTCCAGGAAAGATGTGGAGTGAAACTCTAGGGTCTGTGCGAATGGAGAGGCTGGGCAAATGGAAAGAGGTCGCCGACGACCTAAGATAGAATGGGAAAAGCTTGGGTAAGATGATGAGATACGAATTAACATTTCTTATTTGTAGCTATTTCGTTTTACCTGCTCCACCACCACTAATAGGAAAACGTGTGGAAGGGGTGCTGGTAATGGGCCAACGCAATAATTTTTATTTGTTTCATTTATGTATTTATCTATTTACAAAAAAACAGCATAAAACCAGTTCATTGCAAAAGCGTTAAAGAGAATAACAAAAAAAATATTTGGCGTAATAAATATATGTACTTACACGTGGCACAAAAAAGTTAACACGTATACAGAGTGATTTATTTTATTGCCATCTATTGGTATCTACAATAATAATTGTTGCCATAAAAGTGAATTTATTGCATTCTTTCTGTTATCGGTGTAATGATGTGACTATCAGATTGAAAAAAAAACAACAAATAATAAATTGAAAATCCGCAGTGTGAACACATGTAAATAATATTTTAATCAAGTCTTTAGAGAAAAGTGTGTTAAAAATAAACAAACTTTTTTTATACATTAGCTCCACAAAGCAGATTCTGAGGAAAATAATCTCCCTCACGGCCTATGCCATCTTTGGGGAAGTCGTATAGAGGATTTTTAAATGGAAAGGAAGGATACAAAAATCTGAGAAAGAAAAATGTGTGAGCCGCCCGGCAGGCGTTGGGCAGGTGCATTCACCGCCAAGACCTAAACGAATCTCACCCGGTGTACCCGGATAACCGTGCTAAGTCAACGTAGTGAACCACTTGGGGTAACCTATGGCAGACATATTTATTATCCAATAAATGGTTTCCGGTGAGCGATACCCGTACCCTCCTCTGAAATTACTCGGAACTACTTTTTTATATGAATACCGCACAAGAGTCCCAACTGCTCCCGTCTTGAGCCAGTGAGACCATGACATCACCAATTGGGGTATATTGTGAGGCTTAAGGTAGTGGGGAGGGGAAAGAGATGGGGAAGAGGTAGGTGGGAAGTACCTGGCTATTCAGATCTGGTCACCAAACACGGCTAAAGCCATTTCAAGCAACGTTTCAATTCTGAATGGTGGTCTTACACCAGGGCGATACTGAGAGTATCTTCAACTCTGGAACGTGCCGCAAATATACTACATATTATTTTAAATGAATAAATTGTGAAATAACACAAATTAATCCAATAAAATTTATTAGCCACGCCGGGATTCGATCCCGCGACCTTCTGAATGCGAGACAAGAGCCTTGCCGCTGGACTGCGCCGGCCTACTACTACTCATATAAAGTCTAATTACAACCGAGGAAAGTGTTATTAAACTTAATACGAGCATTATTACATGGCGCCTTATAAAATCATGAATTTAATTATGAATGTTTCTTATCAGAGTTGTAAAATACATTAACTTGACGATCAACTCACAGGTAGTGGAGACATACCAGACATGAGAACATTTCTCTATCTACTGGGTAATTAAATTAAATTAGTGAATTGGGAATGTTACGTAAAATATTATTCATTTGTATCTTTGGTTTAAAATTTTAATAAAAAATTCAACAGTTTATAAATGTAGGTATATTTAATAAGATCATACGAAACAAATGATTTATTACCTTTATAACCAATTTTAGAGCCCTTTCTCGGAATAACGTTACATCCTACAATGTTCTTGTTTTGAGGAAAATGGAAAAAATACACCAGTTTTGTTTCATAACATTTTATATTATATATATTTTATATTATATAATTATTATGTATATTATAACAAGCATATAGTTCTTAATGTAAAATGAAAAGTGGCGCTGTAAGGAAATTAAATTATTTTTGTTACGTACAAGAATTTGTGTAGAGTTAGTGGAATAATGTAGTAAAATATGTATAAATTTCAAAAACAACATTGTTCAAAAAAAAATTTTTGAACTCTACTTCATTAAATAGTGCCTTTAAAAATACAAAATATGCCCATCTGGCATAAATTCACACATGGAGATATGTCGTTGAGGCACTCAAACTTAGCAAAAATATTATAAATATATCAAACGATATAGGTTAATTTAAAAAGCAGGCTTAGCAGTATTTTTTCTCGACAAATTCTACCGTCTTTTATTCTTCTATCTCCGGCGTTGATGTCTTTCCATTAGATGTCCGATTTCTCCCTCTATTCCTTTTAACAACCTTCCTTTTAACAACAAAAAATACAACGCTCTTTCACAAACCAATAAATTTAAAATACTGCAACAGGCCTGAAAATGTTTTTTTTTAATTAGATACAATGGTATCAAGATGCATTATAACATACCTAACATTATTTCATCAATAACTCAACAACGACAGTTTTGTTGGATACGACATTATTCCGGACGTCATCCGGGCATGTAAACATCAGTGTAGTTAATTTTAAAAGGTAAAGATGTGTATTTTAATTATGTACTAATCTTTTCATAACTACTTCTACCAGGCGAATCGAGTTGCAATCATTGGCGAGCCCCAGCTTACTTCGGCGAATCGATCAACAGTAATGTTGGCTTCTACGGGAGGAAGTGCGTCTCGTGGGTTCTACACGCCCTTGGCTGGTGCGATGTCTTCCCCAGCAAAGAGGAGATGATCATGGGAGAATACGTACCGAGCAAGTAAGAAAATTTTTAAAATGCATATTTTTAAACTTTTTTTTCTTAATTCATGTTTTTTTTTATGATGAATTAGTTACATTTACGCATGTATTACATTTTTCAACATCGAAATCAGCTATTGTGTGAGGTCCATCAATTTTAACAATCAACTTTATGATAATATATTTTTCTTCTTTTCAGTGCTACTGGCCTCTTCTTTGTTGAAACAAATGCCGAAGCCCCATTCGCAAAAGGATCCGATGTAGATGAAAATCCGCCCCAAAATAACGAGACCTCTTAAATAAAACAACTTCCAAAAATTCTCAGTTTTTCTACCTCAACACTATTCTTACACCAAAATAATTTTTAAAAATCAACCTGTTAAAACTAGGTTTTTGACTTTAATACATCTTTTTTCAATATTCGACCTAGTTGGACCAGCTACTAGTCAATATCAATATTTTTTTTTGGTTTGATTGAGAATTAAATTTTCCTCCCCAGAGACTGACTAAAATGAGTGAACACCGCTAGCCTAACCCTAATTGGATTTAGATTATCGAGATTTATTTCGTATATTAACTTCTGTAAATTTTTATATAAATGTCATCCAATTACAGATAAATGCTTGTGTGGGTGCGCATGCGTATGTTAGTGCCATAAAATTGGTAGAATGCTTTGTCATCGACTTTCAAGTCTTGCATTAATTCATTCACGAAACCAAAATCGAACTTCAATTAGATATATTTAAAAATATGTATTCATTTTACGTTTGTGTAGTTAGTTATTCGTGCAAAACAATATTTTTGTTTAGAAACAATTACGCACAACTGCTTGGTAGCGGTAGGCAGAGTGGATGAAGCGCCACACACATATCTATCCTGGCACACACCAGCTTTAGTCGCATTCATACAACATCACCGCAGAAAATCCGTTTGGTTATTCCGACTGAAGAATTTGACTCACTTGATCATGAAATATCGTCCAAGGAAATCCCCAACTCATTTAAACACACGTCTTTGTTCTCATTCGCTGAACGTGCCGAAACCATGTAACCTTTACTTTTTTTATAATACCCATGACGCTGAGGCTTGCGGATTGCATTCTTGCATTCGTGAAGATCTAGTTATATATGGCGTTCATGTAAAACTGGTAAACATTTTTTTTTCATGTTTCTTTTTATTTCTTAATTTTTCTTTATTCATTGCTTTGATGGTTATATTTTGTGGATTTTTCGACCACCATGCTAGGCACATGCCCGTATTATGGTGGTCGTTTAGTTTACTTTTTAGTTTAGTTTCACATCTCACTGCCATGACTATGTAATATTATTTATAAAACCATTTAACAATGAAAAACCAGTACCAATAAGCAGTCAGAAAAACATTGATGGAAATTGTTAAATCAAATTAAACCGGAAAATTTTAAAGTTTTTGCTCAAGTTATTCAGAATTAAATAAATTAAACATTTGCTGAGCGACCAGTATCTCTTCCAAGTATTGGCTATCCTGTGAAGTTATGAAGGACAGAGATATGCCAATAAAAGCTAAAAGAAAAGTCTATAACGCATGTATTCTGCCCTATTTAACATATGGTAGTCAAACTAGGATACTAACGAAAACTTTAACAAATAAACTAAGCGTCTGTCAAAATAGCATAGAAAGAAGTTTCATTGGAGTTAATAGAAGAGATAAAGTAAAACTAACAGAAATAAAAACAGAACTCAATTCAAACTGGTACATTCCGTATATCGAACACTAAAATGGCTATGGACTGGACATATGTTGAGAGAAAGGTAAGAGAAATGGACCAGAATAATAAGAGAGTGGTATCCGAGAGACGGTAAAATACACAAAGGTGGACAAACAAAAAGATGGGAACATGATCTAAAAAAGGTGGCTGGTCCAGAATGGATTAGAGTTGCAAAGGATAGAGAAAAATGGAAATCTTTAGAGGAGGCCTATGTCGAAAGACAAGCTGTTTCTAAAAATAATGACCCGAACGCTGATAATTTAGGGTAATATTTAAAAAAAATAAAAAGAATTATTAATTAGATTAGAAGAAAGTTTTGTAAGTTTAACAGTTATAAAGGCTATTTTTTATTTATTTATAAATTAAACATTTATATCAACGATTATTTAAATTTGCGGATAGGATTAAAAATTGCCATGCAAAAATTACCATGCTGTGATTAAACAATACGTATTTATGAAATAAAAAAAAAAACAAATAATAAATGTTAATCTTAAAAAATACAGATAAAGTTGGAATCCACATATTTTTTTAAAACAATAATTTATTTTACTAATTTTAAATGTGTATTTTTAAAAGAAAATATTAAAGAAAATCTTATTAAAATTTGTCTTATTTAATTCTATTCCGTATTGTAAGTATAACAAAAACTTTTTTTTCCGATTCTGCACATTCCACATCTGTATTCCAACTAGGTGGCAAACAGTATTAGAAAACTATCGTCTTGTATCAATTTTTAGTCGAGACGCAAACTATTAAAAAGCCTTTTATATACATCAAGGAAATGAAGGCATTATAAAATGAAAACCTTAACTTTCCGCATTTATTATCATGCAAACCTGTATTAGCCATCCTTCAAACCAAACAAGTAAGAGTGTTATACAAAATCATACAGGGTTGTTATTGAAAACCTCTTGAAAACTTGGATAACTTTGATTTCAATCAAACAGATGTCGTTGCTGTTCGCCAAAAGCCTTTTGGAAATCAGCACGAACATATTTGTGGGTTCTCATCTACCCATTGACTGACGATTAATAATTATTATTCATAATCACTTTTGAAATAGGAAATACCAGATTATTAACGACGAATCAAATATAGAAAGTGATTCCTTAAAATTAAATTTTACAAAAAAATGCTCAAAAATAAAACAACACATTAACAACAACTACGCAAGTGAACCCTATTTGGAATGTGGCTTGCACAATGATAAGAAGTAAAT
The DNA here is from genome assembly GCA_936435175.1 of Glyphotaelius pellucidus. Lineage (NCBI taxonomy): Eukaryota > Metazoa > Arthropoda > Insecta > Trichoptera > Limnephilidae > Glyphotaelius > Glyphotaelius pellucidus. The sequence continues at coordinate 24,437,594 of OW386538.1, read as the reverse complement.
GCAGTCCTTAAAATATATATGAGAATTTATTTAGTGTCAATGAATACCACACCGCTCTTTGGCTTTAGCTTTAATTTTATTTATTAATTACTTGCTGGTTTCCGGCATGCGTTGCAATGCCATATTCAAATAAATAAATTGTTTTTCCCTGCATATCCTTTCCCGTGCGTCCCCGCTCTCGCGTTCCCCTTCCACCTTCGTCGCCTTCCCTCTTCCCTCTCCCGCTTCCCCGTCCCGCCAACCCCCCTCACGCGTTCCATATATTCAGTCAAAGTACATTCAGTTTTCAAATAGCTCGCGTGCCACCCATTACAATTTTTTTAATTCAAATTTTCATTTTCATATATTACTAATATTAATTTTTGTATATTTTAAGAACAATCAATCAAATTTGATAAATAACACAGGTACCTATTTAAAATATCTATAATTCTTGATTCGATTCAAATTATTATGTAAGTAATTCAAATAAACTCATTAATTAAAAAAGTTTTGAAAATTAAATGCTGTCTTACAATCATTATTTTGCAAAATGTCATTCTCAAATTTTTGAGAGTTTTGCAAGAATTTTTGTGATGATTAAAAGACTTTTCAGACGTATTGTCATGTGGTTGTAATAATTCAGAAACCTTCGCGGGGGCTTAAATAAGGTATTTTGAATGTTTCAAACAAATAATATAGCAATACACAGACATCTCACTAATCCCGGAACACATTTTGATTTTTATGTACACATAGAGTACAGAATAGAAGAAATTAATATTTCATGTCTAGTATTTAACTTTCAAAAATTAGGACTGCACAACATTGAGACAAAACCCTAAAAAATTGCAAGGCTTTTGGAAAGCATGACAGAAGTGTGCAGGTATATAATTTGTCCATTCAAAGTGGATGGATTATTAAAATTTTCCTCCGACTTTTATTGACGGAAAATACATGAAAGTTTAGCATTTCATGTATCCGATTAGATGGTTAACTTTGTCTATGGTTTGGTGAGGATTATTTTTTCAAATGTAAAATTGTCGTAGGTACTTATTTGGACTGTTTTATTTACATTTTTCAATATTGTGGTACCTAGTACCTGCCTGAAAAAGTTTGAAACGAGAATTGTCATTGAGATAGTGACGTTTCTTTGGACTATTGTATAATTCATAATAAAAATCAAAATATATAGTTTATTATTAAGTACGTACCCACTTACAACTCTTATGATTTTAGAGGAAATTTTGGTTTGAAAAAAATTGAAATATGCTTTTTGGACGCGAGGTTTACTGTTCACAGAACTACTGGTCAAGCAGTTGTTTGGAAAGATTATAAATTTTTTAGTTATTTCTACCTGCAGTCAAATATAATAACCGTGCATATGCACGTACCTAGAACTAGTAAGAATTTTGTCAGATGAAAATGATCGATTAAAAACACCGTGTTGATGATCAATAAACTTGATACCTTATTTGCATTAAAATTAGGTCCTCGTAGATACACGTCATCTGAGAATTACCTTTACTTTACTTCGACACATTATAAACCACATTTTCTGGAATACAGATGAAATGGTATGTACAGGGGGGGGCAATTCACCAGTCTTTTTTTACCGTAAATCTAAAAGGTTTAAAAAAAAGTGTATTTCATTCTAGAGAGAGAACAACCATTCAGAAAACTTTGTTTAAAAAGATTTAACATGTTCAAAAACATTTCAACTTCTCCTTTATCTCATCCAAAATCAAATCAAAATATTTCCCAAATAAGAACATTAAAGTCCCAATAAAATATGTGTAATAGGGTACAAATAGACATGCAAGCTATCGCACGAAAAAAAACCTTTTTAATGACTACAACACACTCCGGTACACGTTACAATAATTCACACTATTGTAATTATTTAATTAGTTTTCGTGTGCGGTTAGTACGGAGGAGATTTGTCAATGTTGTCAATTAAATGTTTCTTGTCAATAATAATTCTATTAAAAAACAGTTCCCGGGACACTATGAACTCATGTGAATGAGTTTGTTTACTATTGTATTGTTTGAAGTATTATGTACAATTTCACATTAGTTTGAAAATGAGCACAAATTCCATATAAGAAAGGAAATAATTTTTCTGCGAGCATTATGATTTAAGAAGATAATAAATTATTGTGTACCAACTTACAATACACGCAAACCAAATATTTATTTTCTAAATATAATATGTTTTGTTTCGTATGAAGATTTTTTTAGATTAAGACCATGCTTCGAATGTATATTGCAAATAACATCTATAAAATATACATTGAAAAAACGATGTTGTATGTTCGACGCTAACAACATTGTATATTTGAGAAAATCACATTCTTGAGCAAATGAGATTGAAATTGTTATTTAAGTCACGTATTTTTAAGCTTCACAGATTCCCAAGCCTAGTGGTATTATTCAATATTACCTACCTGTTATCTATATTTTTTTGGATCCTCTTAAGATGAAGTTATACGTGAAATCCTATGAAAATACTATTTAGATTCATCTTTATGACGAATCGGTTTACAGTATGAACAAAAAAAAATGATACGGATAAATTAAAGCTTTTACTAGCTTTTCTATGTATTGAAATAACAGTAGAATTATTAATTATATAAAAAAATATAAGCGTTAACCATTAGAAAAATGTTTTTTCGTGATTTAACTATGAATTAATATAAGAAACAATTTTTTTTAAATACCCCTTTATGGCTAAGACTATTTTTGAGGTTTTCTATGTTCTAACTTTTTTTCATTCTTATAAAATTTTGCCATAATAAATAATAACCACTTTTTCGCTTCCTTGCCCCGTGCCAATACGACGCGCGATTTTACATTTTGTAGGCATGAGAATCGAAATATAATATAAACGCTAGAAATATTTCTAGCGTTTATATTTCTCTTAAGAGCGTTTCTTACTTTTTACTTTTTGTACATTTTTATAACTTTTGTACTTTCTATTATTTTTTAAGATATCTTATAGTTTAATACATTTTACTTTTTATTATACTATGTCCTAGTTTTTAACTTTTTATTTTAAGTTTTTACTTTATAATTTGTACTTAATACATTATATTTTATAGGTAGGCACTTAATACTTATACTTTACACATCTTACTTGTTATTTACTACTTATCACAAAATAAAAAGGTTTTAAACACGTTTATAAAGAATCGACATGTTTCGTAAGCAATGCTTACATCATCGGGATTTACTTATTACCTTAACTCCTTACTTTTTACCTTTTTTATTTACATAACTTTACATAATATATACTATATTATTTTACTATTAATATAATAACGTTAATGGCACATGTCGTGCCATATGTGTGGAAATAAATTAATAAATTGATGGAAATCAGTACTTTTTAAAAATTCAGGGATATTTTTTGTGAGCGAAGAGGATTATATATCTGTAAAGTTTATAGTAATTGTATATCTGTAAAGAGAACAAACTTGATTTTTTTACTCCTTTCATCTTTATGATTTCCGCCAAACCCAAATAAAAGCACTTCCGTCCATGTTAATTTTATGTTAAATAAATAATTGAAGTGGATATGCGTGTTGCGTAAGTATTTACCTTCTTATCAACAAGACATGTACCTGCAACATTTTTTTACTTTGATATTTCTTGTCTAGATACTAATTGATCAGATGTACTTTTAGTAAGTTGGTAATATTATCCGCATTTCTTACAAAAAGTCAGGTTAATTTTATGATGACCGGACTCAAAAAAGTATAACGTAATCACTCCTTTGAAAAGAAGTTTAAATAGGTTACTCAAGGTTAGGTTTAACGACGGCTGTTGAAAAGCCACTTTTTTGAGTTGAACCTTATTTTATAACCACAGAATTTTATTTTTCTTACTAAACCGTGGTATCTAATTAAAACAAGATTTGGTCTGAAGATAAGATCAAATGTCGGAAGAATTACTAATTTAAATTGAAAAATTGGTTTTCTACTCTAATGGGGTGAAGTTTTTTTGTTTTTTTTTTTTTTTTAATGTGAATACCTCACAAGAATCCCAGCTGCTCCCGTCTAGAGCCAGTGAGACTATGGCATCCCCAATTGCGATTCGTTGTGAGGTTGAAGGCAATGGGAAGGGGACGTTTCAGCAGGGCAACAATGACAATATTATATTCCACTTGAGCTCTTGTAATGAATTTTTATAAAAAGTGAACGAAACAATAAGATTCTTTTGGTACAAAAAGTTAATTAAAAAAAAAGTGAATACCGCACATGAGTTCCGCACATGAATACCGCAAATATATACCGCAGACTATAGTATCCCCAATTGAGGTATGTTGTGAGGCTGAAGGTGGTAGGGAGGGGAAGGAGATGGGGAAGAGGAAGGTGGGGAAGCACCTGGCTATTTAGATCTGGTCACTAAGCACGATTAAAGCCTTTTCAAGCAACGTTTCAATTCAGAATAGTGGTCTTACACCAGGGTGACACTTAGAGTATCTTCCACTCTGGAACACGTCACAATATAATATTTAATATTTTAAAGAATTAATTGTGAATTAACACAAATTAATCAAATAAAATTTGATTGTGCACGCCGAGATTCGGTCCCGCGACCTTCGGATTGTGAGTCAAAAACATTACCCCTCGACTACGGAGGCCGTCGAAGTGAAACAATTGTAGATAAAACTTTCCGTTTTAAAGCGAAGTAAAATTTGGTTGAAGTCTTTTTTAAACATTTTAATTGTTGTCTGTATCAGAAGTAACAATAAATTAACGATAATTCTTATCAATGTTGTTAGTTTAGCAAATTAACCGCTGCCGCAGCTCCCGTCCGGCACTTGAATAGGTTTTAGTATAAAAGCATTGCTTAATTTGGCAACTAATTCAATGTAGCTTCTATCAGAGAAATAGAAAATTGAAAAGTTTGTTAACTAATGAAAGTAGTTGAATTTTCACAGTTAATAACCAAAATTAACGATGGAGTCGTTCATCTTCATATTTGGTAGGTTTTGTATTAATATAACTTTCAAATACACTTATTCATATATTTGTTGTTTTCATTCTGACAGAATTATTTGTTTTGTTTTCAGTTTTAATGTGGCATCAAGGGTTTAGCTTTTTACTTCCACAATCACCGTTTTGTGTTACACCTCCCTTGGAATGTCCTAACAAAAATATAACTTTTTGGTTATACACTGGGTAATGAATTTTATATTTCTTTAATAAGAAATATAATATGTTCAAAATGTTTTAACTCTGTTTTAAAATACACGGAGCATCCTGATTTTTGTTTCAATATTAAAATCACCTTTCTTTTTCTTTGAAGCATTAGAAAATCACATGAGAAATAGTGTGATTGCCACTAATGGATTCTGAGCTCCGGAACGTACAACGAATATTCACCATCTCATCATCATCATCTTCTTCCCTTTATCCTACTCGGGTCGGTGACCCATTGCATCGACAAGGCTCCTCCATACGTCCCTGGCTCGTCCCTGTCGTCCCTGTGCTGACTGTTCGGCCTCCGTCCATGGCAGTCCCATCCTCTCCTCACACAATTTCTGGATAACGAATATTGTTTTTTGAAATATTTTTCCTGCTAGACACCTTTGTTCTCTTTAAAAACCGACCTTAATGTGATTTAATACCAACTTTCTACAATGATCGCATGATAAATTTTCAGAAAAACCCAAGAAAACCCACATGAGTTGAGCATTTCCGATCCGGAATCATTCAAGCAAGCAAACTTCATACTCAATGCCCCCGTGAAAATTCTAATTCACGGCTTTACTGGCGATCGTAATTTTGACCCAAACATTGATTCAAGACCAGGTAAAGGCATTCAATTTATTTAATTCTAAATTAGTGCAAAAACCGTGAATGCACAATCTACATTCTTTGGTCGATGATTAAAAAGATATTATAAAAACAATGCTATTTTATTGGTATTTAAACTGATTTCAGACATCAATTCAATCTGGTCATTTTCAATGTTATTCGATCGATTTCCATTCGATTTGTCAAATTATAAGCAGAGATTATTATAGCTACAAAAATAATTAAATGCCTCTTTTTACCACTTAAATGGAGTTGGCGATAACAATTCAATTTTCGTAATCTTTAAAGTTAAATATTGCAGTGAAATGCAGTGGCAGATGCATGGTTCTGGGAAAAAATGTCGCAATGAACGAAAAGTGCATGTTTTCCAGAAATACATCACATGGTTCTATAGTGAAAGAAACCATCATTCATAAATGAAATGTTGCGTCGCTTGAAATGATTCACATAAACCTATATAGGAATTTTTAATCTTCCTTTCTCCCTTTCGTTTTTCTCTACCAACGCAATTACAATTATTTTCTGGCATAAACTTTTTTAACTTTTGTCAATACGTTTATCTTAGCATATTTTCGACGTGGCGAATACAACGTTATATCCCTAGACTACGGCCTCATAGTAAAATACCCGTGCTACAACAACGCGGCTCAGAACGTTCCCCTGGTTGGTCGTTGCACTGCGCAGATGATTGACGAATTGGTGAAAGTGAAGGGAATTCCCCTACAATCCATCCACGTCATTGGGATGAGCCTTGGAGCACACGTGGCAGGCGCTATCTCTCAGTGGCTGAAGTCGGGGCAGCTGGAACGGATTACTGGTAATTATGATAAAGGATATAGAGTTGAAAACAGTTTGAACGAAATGAGTATTCTTAATTAATTTTGTCCTTGCCGTACTTATCAAATACTTTAAGGTTTTTATTACAAAATAGGCACCGATTCAGAAGTCACAATGACGCTAGTTTTTCTGAAAACCCACTTTTGAAATATCAATAGAACAAAATAGTTTCCCTAAATAGTAACCTTCAAAAGTTATAAAAAGAGAGTTTTTCTCATAAAAAATTGAAAATAGTTTCCGCCTGATTTAATCTTAAGAATAACTCATACCTCAATTTCCCGGGATATTCCTTTCTTCAAATAAGTTAAATAATATTTCGTTTATTCTTGAAAACGTTATTCTAATAGTAAAATAGTTTGATAGTAGTACAATACCGACTTAGTAACACCTAACAACTTACAACTTATTGTTTTCTACTTTCACATTGTAATTTACTTAATATACCATATATAATACATGTATGTAACCTTAGTATAGTTGACGACAGTTAAATATCTATAATGAAACGGGTGACCGGACAACTCGGAATGAAACCAACTCAGAACCATCTCAGAGAAGTCATTTAGAGTGAAAAAAAAGGTTACATAGGTTACGTTAGGTTAGGGTTATCGGCTAATATAAAATTATTTTTTTCATAGCTTTTAATGACTTTTCAAGGAGCTGTTGAGTTGACTTTATTCTCAGTTGGCGTGGAACCAATGCAAGGATGTACACTACACTTCCGGCCACAAGCTAATGCTTCCGTGGAAAAGTAGTATTGGAATACTTGAATATGTGCTTAGATAAATTATAAATAAAATAAAATTTTTAAAATACAATAACTCGTTTAGATTATCCGAAAAATTGCAAAACAAATTTTTTGATATTAATTTTTTCAAGAGAATGTTCTTTATACTTTAACGAAATCTTGGGATTTATTTTCAAAATAACACAAATTCAATGAAGTGATTTATTTGAGAGATCTTATGATCTGTTACGTTAATTTTGGTTTAGGAGTTCAATAATGACAAGAGTTTTAAGTGGTTTAACAAATGCGGATGTTTTTCTGTAACGACTAATGACACATATATTGTATTTCATTTCAAAATTATATTTTTTTAACAGGTTTGGATCCAGCTCTACCGCTGTTTACCACGCTAGACCCCAATGGAAAACTGGATAAAACAGACGCAAAATTCGTGGACATAATCCACACAAATTCCTTGAAAATGGGGAAACTAGAACCTTCTGGCCACGTTGACTTTTACCCTAACGGTGGTCTAACCCAAGCCGGCTGTGATAAACTTAAAAATATGAGTAAGTCATACATTCTTTAGAACTGCTAGCTAAGTCAACCTTTTAACCGATTTTGAAATCGTGCAGAACGTTATTCTGCGTGGCAGAACGGTAAGCTCTTTCTAAAATAATTTACAAAAATTTCGTTCTTATTTGTGATATTTTTTCCAAATACTTCAAAAATACAAAACTAGCGTACTATATTTGAACATCGTTCCTACTCTCAGTGTCAGGCTCAGATTTAGGAAGGGTCAACCAGGGCGTCTGCCCTGGGCGGCAGTTTTAGGGGGCGCCAAAATCGTAATTTATTCGTTTGATTGAAAAAAACACTTGATTCACAAAACGCCTGGCATCCAGCGCACGTTATTCTATCGATTATTTATTTGATTTTCAAATACTCAGTTGGTTTTTGAACACATCCTAAGTTGATTTATGAACGTGTCCTAAGTCGATTTTGAATGCGTGCATAGTATACGTCACAGATTCTCAACGTGGGCGATAACGCCCCCTTGTGGAAGTTTGAGACTTTCAGAGGGGCGGTAGAAGACCCAGAGAAAATTAGAGGGCGTTGAAACAGCACAGTGAGGGCGTGGGCAGGTAAAAAAAGGTCTAAAAAAGACAGAAAGCAAGCTAATCACGTACTAATAAAGCAAAGTAAACTTAAACACTAGTTGAAAGTCAATTACCAGTTACTTTTTTTTTTTAAAAAAGAAAGACAAACATTCCCGGGTTACGAATAACCCAACAATGTTTGAAAATCTCCTACTACCACCACAGAAAGCCGAAAATGTTGCTTGTGTTGTGATGGAGGCCAAATTATGTTATATATTTTTTCTACCGCACAATTATTGCACGAAAGAAAGCCAACCATTGTTTTGATTTATTTCGCTATCAGGATTGTAATAATTTAATAAAGGTACCAACAGATGGCACTGATTGCATAGTTTGTGATTTTTACCAAAAGCCACTGCCTTTTTCGACACTAAAACGAACGAGTCATTAACATTTTTTGTGTAGAGTAGGTACGGTTAACACTTGAAAATGTTATTCGTCATTTTGCTAATTTAGTTCCTGCTTTTGATATACGATCACAGGGGCGTATATTTTTCAAAGTAAGTATATACTGATTTTTTTCAATAATTTTATGTATGACTTTAAATATTTTTTTGTAAAAATATGGGAAAGGTATTGTTTATGTGCTTATATAGAATGCACACCTCTACTCTGCCCTAGTGAGAGAGCATAATTCAAATGCTAAATGTTGTTTGAAAGGACTTTATCTTTACTTGATTTGTTTTAAAGAATGCATTCAATAGAGGCTGTAAAACTGTGCATAGTCAATATATTTCTTTCCTGTTGCTTTCTGAACTTCTTCTTCCCCTTTATTTCCGCTCTCCAACTTACGCCACAATATTTCCCAAAACCGGGAATATAGAAGTCAAACTGAATAGTTGTGATTCTTTCGGAATCACAAAATGTGTTCATTTAAAATTGTTTACGACTTTATTTTTACTTTCACATGCATTCTCTGAATGCATATGAACTGAAGACTCAAGATCCTAGATGCAGCAACATCTGGAAAGTTTACAAATCATACTGTACTTAAAACCCACATACCTTTTTAGAATGCAATGAAATTTCTAGTTAAATAACTGTGTATTAAAGTCACATAGTTACTGCCACGCACGCGGGCGTTCACCAAGTCATTTCAGAAGTTGGTTATTTTGCATAACAAGTTTCTTAAAGTTTCTCTGGTGTATTTTATGGGAAATATAAGAAACCGCAGAGCTAAATTAACGGCAGACCTATAAATTTTATGTAATTTTTAATATCCTAGTATTACCTTCGTTGGTCCACACGCTACCAACATTGGCCTCAGTACCTACCCCAGTAGTGACCGCGGCATCACCAAAAATATGGAATTGCTTATTAATTTTTTTTTAACCATTGGTCAGGGCTCCACAAAATTACTTTGTTGGATAAAATGCTTTTATTTATGTAATGCATATTATTATCTATGCTAGTCCCAGCAAGACCTCGTATGTACGTCACCGACCATAGTCCTCTTCCTTCTCATGACTTTAGTATCGAAACGGAAGAGACAGAAGAGACTACTAGAACGATGACGTTATACATACAGCCTTTCGCTGGGACTAGCATAAATAAGTATTCGTAAGCGCTCAAAAAGAAGAAGGGGAGATACGTAAATAGGAATGTTAGAAGGAACGCGCTAATAATAATAATATAAAATGTTTTTATTCCTTAATTATTTTCTTTTTATTGGTAATGTTAACTGTAAATGTGTATTTCAAATAAAATAAATAAATAAAAATTACTAAACGAAAATCATGAAAATGTTTAATAAAACATGAATCGTTTGAAATTGATAAAAAATCTCGTGGGAAATGTCTTAAATAGCTTTTAAAAAAAAACTGAATTTTTTCGTAGTTTAAAAAACGTGTTTAAATAATTTTCGGATTTTTTTCTATCGAGGAAATTTCATATAATTATCGTTTCGGCGTGGCAAATGTGTAGACATTATCTTCAAAAATAAATATTTTTTATAAACTTCAAAAAATTAGAAACTTCAAAAGTGTTCAAGAGAAATATGTTATAAAACGGTAGAAATTCGGAATGTGGAAGCTTTTGGGTTTTTGATAACACGAATAACAAAGGTATAATGTCATGATACTGTTGAAAGAGAAAAGGTAAGGGGGATTGTTGAGTTTATGGTTGTTTAGATATACTTATATTCAATTTGAGAGCGGATATGGGTACCGCCATCCCGGGAACCATTTATTGGATATCCATTACCCCTATCATGAGTCACACCAAGTGTTCTCTACTTTAAGTGTCTTAGCAAGGATGCCCAGGTTAACGAGGTGAGGTTTGTGTAGATCTTGGCAGTAAAGGCGTTTGCCCACCAAGGCGAAGCGGGCCGGATAGGGAGAGACTGGTTGAAGGAGAACTTTTTCTCTCTCCACCCACCTCTCGTTCCATCGCCTAATACCGCAGTGGGAGGGATGGATTCATACGTCTGTCACTCCTGGACACATTGATCCCCAGATTCCTACCGGCCATTATATCCTTTTCCTTCACAGAACTTCATCTCTTTCATTTCCCTAAAAAGAACCTCCAAAGAGCGCCCTCAAAGATGACAGCCCTGAGAGATTTTTTTTTCTCGGGGCCTCCTGTGTGGAGTTAACGTAAAAAAAAAATAATAACTAGCAACATTTCTGTTTTTATAAATCAAAACTGAGGAAAGGAAATAATTTTCCCTTAGCGGCCGATACGCCCAGCGAAGGATTCCCTGAACAAATTTGTTTCACAAACTTTTTTGGATTCCCGGAACAAATTTGTTTCACAATCTTTTTTTTTACTCTTGTTTTAAATGCCAAATATTTTTTATTTTATTTATTGCACTTTCACACGACATTCTCAACATTTGGAATGAAGATATTCGTATTTAAAAAAATCGTTTTAAGGTTATTAAAATATCCACAGTTTTAGAAATTTCATTCAAACACCTTTCCTCTATCATGCTTCGCTGCGCTAGAAGATCTGTTCTGCCGTGTGTTATCATGTATTATTTTTTTTATTGTACCAGAACACCTGTTCTGCCGTGCGGTATCGTAAATTATTTTTTATGCGTATGGTATAATTTTATGTATTATTTTGCATTCACGAACCGAAAATCTTTTCTTTAATTGCGCAAAAACTTGAGCATTCATCTTAGTTTAATCTGTATAGTATCGGTGACTCCGTGGTCGCTTGGTTAAATTGGTGAAAGCGGCCGTTAATGTCACTCACGAGAACTATTAGTGTGTATCTTCCACTCTCAAGCAAAGCGAACAGAATAAGTTAATAATAGTTTATTTAATAATAGTTTACAATTTGAGAGGCCAGTACGGGTACCGCCGTCACGGAAACCGTTTATTGGATAACCGACACCTCTGCCATAGGTCACCCCAAGTGGTTCGCTACATTTGGTGACTTAACAGGGGTGCTCGGTTTTATGGAGTGAGGTTTGTCTGGGTCTTGGCGGCGGATGCGTCTACCCATCAGCTGCATGGCAGGCCGGATCGGGAAAGAATGGTAGAAGGAGTCCCTTTGACATCCTCCATCGCCTTTTACCGCAGGCGGAGGGATATCATACGGCCGTCTCTCCTGGACACATTGACTTCCAGATTCCTATCCATCCCTCTGACCCTTTTCATTCCGAGAACTACTTCTCCTTACTTTCCTAGGAAGACCTCCACACAGCATCCCCAAAGATGTTAAAGGCCCTGAGGGGAAATATTTTTCTCAGGCGGGTGTGGGTTCCACCGCGCCGTCCCGGGAACCATTTATTGGATAACCAACACCCCTGCCGTAAGTCAACCCAAATGGTTCGCTACGTTTGGTGACTTAGCAGAGGTGCCCGTATTAATGGTGTGTGGTTTGTCTTGGTCTTGGCGGAAAATGCATTTGGCCTTCTGACAGAATATGCCCGACACCTGAGGAGTTAAGTAAAGGGTAACCCCCCTGAGTGGTTAAGTAGCATTTGATTGGATTTCTGACTCTGAAGGTTTAGGATTTTCTTTAAATTTTACAATATATTCCCATCGAAAATTAAAGTGCATTTCGATTTCATTTTACAGAATATAATATTTTAACCAACAGTTTATTTCTGAACTTATTTTTAAAAAGTGTCATGTGTGTTTTATATGTTATTTCGTATAATTAATAAACCAATTATGAATAATAGTTAAGAAAAACCACAAATCTAAACGCTTCAAAAGGTCTCTGACGTCATCCGATCTAGCCCGGGATGACGCCGACGGTGACGGTGTGAAGAGATTAACGACTAGCTAACGTCATTTGATGAAAAAATCCAATGGCTTTTTTCATCAAATGACGTTTTGAAAATATAAAAATTTTATCTCTCAACCTTATTTTTATTAAAAATCAGAAATTAAAATTAAATTGCGAATTTTGTAAGGCTAGTTAGTAGTTCTGTGAATAGTCTAATGTTTGGACAACCACCTCCAAAAAGGCGGAGCGTGATCTGGCTGTACTTCGAAAATTGATTAAAATCAAACTCCCTTTTATTAAATGTCTGTAAAACTAAATACTTATCTAACATTCTCCAATAACAAAAGAGGGCAACCAATGAATGAGCGTAAACTCAAATTACACGAATGTCTAAACAATTTTCCTCGAACCAAAAGTATTAAATGTCTTGGGATCGAAATTGACGACAAACTTCACTGGTACTCACACATTGGCGAACCTCAAAAAAGCTAACAAAACTCATCTCCTTCTTCAAAAAATTACGAAACGTCTTGACAACCAGGGATCTAAAGAGAATATATTATGGTTTTGTGCCACAATCACTTGGAATATGGAATAATACGATGGGGCTCAGCGTCATCAAATCATGTAAAACAACTGAAGATAACTCAGAATTACATCATAACTACCATACTAAAAGCCCCCGTAAGGACGTCAACAACAGAAATTTTTAAACAGTTTGATGTTTCAAGTATACAAAAAATCTATGCCAAAACATTCTGGTTCATCACCTCATAAAAGACCCAGAGGCGCACAGCTCGCACGGTCATAAAATCAGGGCCAAACAACAGTCGTAGCTACTAAATATACCAAAGTGTATTTTTCTACCTTTGGACAAAGAAGCTCTGAATTTTTAGCAGTAAAGTTATATAACAAACTCCCACGTAGTATACATGTCATAGTCAAAGGTCGATATGCAACCTCTTCGCGGAATGACTGGTATATCCTAGGTTTGACCTAGGATAAACCAGAGGTAAGATTCAAGTCAGACCTGAGGATTGACTAGTCAAACCTAGGAGCGCCGGAGCTTCGAGGATTGACTATGACATATATACAAGGATATCAAATCTTGGTTTAAGGAACTATCGGGAAAAAGAACTTACTAGTATATTAAAAACATCGTCGTAGAAGTTTCTGAAAAAACCTTACCCAAACCAAGAAGTTGTACCAAAAAAGTCGCTGAAAATATATCCAAAGCATAGTCCCCTTCAGCATGATCTCATAGTGAGGAAGACTACGAAAATAATCTACAACTCTTTTAAATTAATATTCAACATGTGTCTTCTATAAACGTAAATATTAAAATATAGTAACTAAATAAAAATAAAAATTAAAAATTGGAGCTTCCGTCCATAAAAGTAAATTATTATTTTTCTATTGTGTAATAAATCAAAACCGAAATTTCCTCCGAAATCATGAGATTTGTAAATAGGTATTATTTTAATTCTTATGCAAACTTTCTTCAGACAGGTAGATACAACAACCTAAAAAAAATATTTCGATTAAGAAAGTTCACATGAATATGAAAATTTCATACTTGAAAAAATAATCTTTACCGACCATAAAAACGGCCACCATATTTAAACGGAAACGGAACTTATAAACAAATTTACAACCACATGAAATGATGGTCGATTTGAAACAGGTCTTCTCTACAGGTCTTCTTTACGCTCGTCAAAAATACATTCAAGAATGTCTATTGTATTATAATCTGCTTATTATCTGTTTTTCTATCAGCTGTGGATGGATGCAGCCATTGGAGGACGGCGTTATACTTTGCTGAATCAATTAACACCGTGGTCGGTTTCTACGCAAAGAAGTGTGACTCATGGCTTCTATACACTTTCGGAAGATGCGATCTTAATCGTTATCCCGAAGAAGTCATTATGGGGGAATTCACACCTAACACGTAAGTTGAATCGGAACGTGCATATTCTATTAATTATGAGATACGTGAATAAGGGGTTACCCTTTTATACGTCATTGTATGAAACTTTTTTTTGATAACTTTATTAGTAAAACCTCAAAATGTAATATTTAATAATTGAAGACGATATTAACGTAGATGATTACTCCTATATTGTGTCATTTATTCATCATACCAGTAAACAAAAGCATATATTATGTTATTTATTCATCGTACCATTAAACAAAAGCATATATTATGTCATTTATTCATCGTACCAGTAAACAAAAGCATATATTATGTCATTTATTCATCGTACCAGTAAACAAAAGCATATATTATGTTATTTATTCATCGTACCAGTAAACAAAAGCATATATTATGTTATTTATTCATCGTACCACTAAACAAAAACATATATTATGTCATTTAGTCATCGTACCAGTAAACAAAAGCATATATTATGTCATTTATTCATCGTACCAGTAAACAAAAGCATATATTATGTCATTTATTCATCGTACCAGTAAACAAAAGCATATATTATGTTATTTATTCATCGTACCATTAAACAAAAGCATATATTATGTCATTTATTCATCGTACCAGTAAACTAAGGAATATATTATGTCATTTATTCATCGTACCAGTAAACAAAAGCATATATTATGTTATTTATTCATCGTACCAGTAAACAAAAGCATCATAATAAACGCTTACCCCATCGCTTACATGCTTTACATTTTTTTTATATATTTGTACATACTACCTACTTGTAAACAACATTATGAATGAAGGAAAAAAGCATACCCACTATTTATCTTATATTCTCACGGGCGGCACAAATTAAGAAAGAAACATTATTCCAATCAACACTCGACATAGAAAATTCAAAGGGCTTTAAACTTTCAGGTCAATTTTCAGATTTGGGAGGCGGGCATGGGAACCGCCGCCCTGGGAACCATTTATTGGATAATCAACACCTCTACTATAGGTCTTAGAATGAGAAGGGTGCCAGAGTTTAAGGGGTGGGATTTTTCCGAGACTTGGCGGTGGATGCGTCTGTCCACCAACTGTGTGGTGAGTTATGGTTTGACCTCTCCAGCAAGACTCCCTCCGAACATCGCCTTGAACCGCACTGGGACTCATACGTCCGTCTCTCCTGGACTCCCGATCTATGCTTCCTTTGGTTAAAAATACCCTTCACACAGCATCCCCACGATTGATGAAAGTCCAGATGATATTGAAATAGCCATGCAAAGTTACACAAATAAGTTTTTCATCTCACAATCTATGTACGCTGTACATATCTTTTGAATTAAGGTTAGGACTCACTGAACGGGAAAATTTCTGAAAAATATAGGATTGCATACTAGCTAAAATGTTCTTCAATTATATTACACTACCTGTTACATTTTAGTAAAAAAGCGGTGGAGATATGGAAATTAAAAAAAATGGGAAGGGCTTATGTAGAATATCATCCGTAGGCAAATCGCGGACTATCAATAATACTTACTCTAAATACTGTATTAAAATCAATACAGTAACAACAATATTTATTTATTTATTTATTTGTAAGAGACAAACAGTTTATACATTAAATATAGATACATACATATATACAAAGTTAAATTAAGTCAAGCCAAAAAGGTCTCATGGGAGACATTGGTTAAGGTTACTTGGAGATGGAGTTTTATTAATTAATTAATATATTTATGGTATTAAAGTAATAGGAAAATTATCAACACTTAAAGTAGTCGATAACCAACACCCCTGCCATAAGTCACCCCCCAGTGGTTCGCTACTTTTATTGACTTAGCAGGGGTGCCCGGGTGTAAGGGGTGAGGCTTGCCCGGGTCTTGGCAGCGGGTGCATCTGTCCACCAGCTGCAAGGTAGGCAGAATCGGGAGTCCCTTTCCTAAAACGACCCTCCACACAGCATCTCCAACGATGACATAGGCTCTGAGGGGAATTATTTCCTCAAGGCCTTCTGTGTAGAGCTGATATTAAAAAGGACGCGTGCGCAACATCAATAATATTAACATATCATTGATGTTGATTGATCGCGAGTGAGTAACCTACGATCCTTGAGTCCTATGACCAATGAAAATAAAAAAATCTTGCTCGGATTTCATTAAAAATGTAAAGAAAACATTCATAATTTGGAGTTTGGCAGAGTGGTGGGGTTTGGCGATAAGCGCCAAAGACCGATAGGTACTATAAAAAATATAGGTTACCTACCGAGTACCTACCGTATTGGTGGGTATGTACTTCCTTAGGTTTTCTTTCCAATACATCCACACAATAATTTGCCTTGGCCATGTGTCATATTTGGGGATGCTGTGAGAAGGGCTATTTTTAAGGAAAGGAAGTTCAGGGAAGTGAAAAGATTTGAGGGGTGAGTAGGAATCTGGGGGCCAGTGCATCAAGTAGTGACGGACGTATTAGTAAACCATTCCTCCGACTGCGATGCAAGGTGTATGGGTATATGATTTTTGCGTTACAAAGAAGCTGTGGTTTAGGAAATTTTTGTATATTCAAATTATATTCCTTTCGTCATACATATATCTGGTTATGTTATATAATATATATTTTTAAAATTTTTTAATAATTATTTTTTTAAATTTATTTATTAGAAAAAGAAATAATACATTAATACATAAACTGCACATCTCACTAGGGCATCCTGTACCGAGATGTGCAGTTTTACAATGGTGGAATTAAAAGAAAACATACATATAAACTTAATAAAAATATTATAATACACCTACAAAAGAAGTACTAAATTTAGTTATTTAAACATTAATTACAGTTGCAGTTGGGCAGTGCATTTATAGTTCACAACAATAACATTCCGATAATATTATTATTGATAATAATATTATTGTGAAAACAAGCTTGTGGGTGCAAGTGGTTAAAATACTAGTTTTTTTAGTGATGCATCCACATAGCGGTATGTTTCGATACGAAATTAAAGTAAGTATTATGAATATTAATGGTAGGAACTAAAAATATTAATTTATTGAAATTAATGATAAAATGTTGTTGATTTCAAAATGCTGCCGCATTAAAAAAGATTAAGGGCAATAATTATTACATTCCGCTACCACGAAAACATTTTTTTATTACAGGCTATGTGACCAAGCCCTTTTGCGTTTCGTGATATGTTGTGCGTAGGTACACTTTGCAATAAATGATACCTGTATAATTATTAGGTAACTCACAATATGTAAATATTTTGATGTACTTATTGCTAAACGTAACCTATCAATAGTAGGTAAAATTGTCGTGGTTTTAAAAAAACTTATTGATTGAATTGAAGGGTAACTACTTGTAGGTTTTGATAGTTGTTTCAATTAGACAGTTTTGAATTGAATTTCGAGAACCTCAATGGGTAATTGAATGACGAAGTTTATAATTTATCAAAGTAGAGATCGTATTTTTAGGGCCGGTTAGCTCATAGAATTTGAACAATTCACCAATTTTCAAAGCTAATTTTCAAGTACTGTGAAAGCTCTGTTCAGGTTCAGTTTTTGTGTAATTATGAGTGTTTTATTTGATTTAATAAAAATTAATAAAACAAATCAGATGGGCGTCAATTTAAAATACAAATTACCTACACGTATTTACGGCGGAACAAAAATTTGTCGTTTAAATATTAAAATTACTATCCAAAAAAGCATTTTTAGCAATGTTTTATGTTTTATTTTATTTTACATCATATTTATAAAATAAATTTAGTAAAATAATTTTTTAAATGTTTTTCATTTACTCACAAATAATTGCCCGAGTTGCCTCTAAAATCATGCAACACTAAAATATTTAATAGCCTATATCTTATAATTTAAAATAAATAAATTAGCTCACATCCATACTAGATATTTGATACACCTTTTGATAAAAAAATTTTGATCTCAAATTCAAAATTAAAATTTGTATGAAATAGGCCGCGCGAACGTTCCACTTAATCAGTCCAGCACAATAATTAGCATTTTTTGCGGGAACGCTATTTCGAAATGTATTTTCATTGTCAAATAAATGAATGCCGAAAATTTTGAAAACCACACATGTAAAAATTTATTTATAAATGTTGATTATGAAAATTATTTTTAAACTCGTCTGTTGTAAGCCCTGCTTCAACTTTCTCTCGAGCCGTTCTGCATTATTTTTACTTTCATCTCCGCGAGTTTAACGTTCATCTCACGTGCCAATCGGTTACAGACATACAAAAAACACAGGCGGTTCTCATAACTCTTGATATGGAAAAAATTACGTTACCATCTGTAATATGCCGTTAACAAAAGGTAACTTTGTGAAGTAACTAGCTAATTGTTGATAATACGAGCATGCATATTCATGTGGCAATGTATGAACATGAATAAGTCATAAATTGTTAGTACATAGTACCTAGTTATTTCTTATTTCTTACAGTTATGTCATAAAAAGTTATGAGACTTTCAAAACATTTTCATAGATTATGTATGAAGTTTTTTGAAATTTACAAGTCTTTTGTAGGATTTTTCGCAATACGCCCGATCACGTTAAATATGTTATGGATTATGAAAACATTATGTAATTTCAAATATTTACATATTTTTAGTCAGGTAGCTTTCATTATAGGTTTTAATGTACATTTGGAAATCATTGCTTTTTACACCCGGATTTTAACCTTACCTACTTGCGTGAGTACTTAAAAAAATAGAAATTTACCTTTTTTTATTTACAGTTTTGAACCAACTTGGTATACACCACTATGTTTAATAAAACAAAAACAGTCAACGTGTTTTAAAACCATAGGTTTCTTCACCGGTTACAAATTATACTAAAATACAAAAAAAATATTACATTTAATGATCTACAACGATTTCAAAGAAAACTGCTTTTTATAAATTTACGATTTACAAACTACAAATTTACGATTAAGAAAATTTGGTTACAACATTGACTAACAAAATCAATGATCTCTTTAAGAAAGACTGCTTCGAATATAGAATAAGGAAGAATTCTATGGCTTCGACATTGTTAGATAACTTTCGGTAGGCAAATTGAGTATCCTTCGGGCACATAGACCATAATGTTCACCCTGCAAATCTTTCAACGTATATCGACAGTGACACCAATATTAAAAATACGTATTTTTCACAACACTTTTTCTGATATTAAATTGAATGGTTAAACAAATAATACGAAAAACACTGATTCCCAGATTTTTGATAATCTCTAACACTTCACCACAAAGTGTCCAATTCATATATGATTATTATATTTAGTATGCTTAATTACTCTAATTAAACCTTTCAATTATCCTTGAACCAAGACAGACCATTTTGTAAGCCAATCAAATGCATAGTTAATGTTAGTAAAAAGCGTGACCAGCCAACGAGGGCGTATTGTTGATAATTAAATTGTACACTTTATACTGCAACAGAAGATACGTACTAACGGATAACGATCTAATAATACTTATTTTTATCTCTAGCTACTAGGTACAACGTCTCACCAGATTTGGGTTAAGGACGCGTGTGTTTTTAATCGCCAACTAAAATCAATTATTTCTGAAACAGTAATAATGACTGCCATTTCAGTCATGCAAAAGGTTTTATCTAAAATGATTTGCGAATTATTACTCCCAGTTCACAACGCATAATTTATTTTCCCGCATGTCAATTGACAAGACAATATTGTTATGTAACTGCCATTACTGGGGAGGTGGGTGCAGAGTCATTTTAGATTATGTGTTCAACAATGTTAATAGCAAGTCAGAGTCTAGATTGGGCAAGAAAAATAATCGATTCTAACTCATATAACTTTTTTATAACTTATAACTATTGTTAATTGTACTTACTGATGTATGCATTTTTGTTTATATTACCCACGCACAGGCAGTGCCTTTGTGGGTTCCCATCACCTACTTTTTACTTTACGTAGATTTAATTATTCCTAACTTTTGATTTATTTGTTTCTTATATGTGTATTTTGAAATGTTTATAATAATGGGAAAAAATAAAGAAAAAAAGAAAGAAAGAAAGATATTGCTATTTCGGTCCTTCCACTGAGAATTACTTAGGGGCTATCCATAAATTACGTCACACGAATATCATGATTTTTTTATTTTATAACATATTTTAAAACAACAGATTTTTTTTTTTAGAACATAGAATAGGAAAAAAAAAATAAAAATATATATATATATAAAAATTAAATAAAAAATAAATAAGTAATCAATTCTATTCTTCAAGCTCGGGCCCAGCGCTCACTCAGGAGTGGGGTTTGGTGCTGGAACGCTGCGGTCACCACTGCATTGTCGGAAGCCATTAGCCGCATCCTGGCTCCAGTGACCCGATGTCAATAATAATATCTCGCTAATATGTATTTCGTTTTGAAGCAGATTAAGATAATGAATAATGACGCTTATAAAATGGTTTATTTTTATTTGATTGGTTGGAAAAAAAAACTGAGCATCATTAATAGACACTATAGACACTGCGCAGATGAATGAAGAAGTTGAGGTTGCCCCACGTGATATCAATTTGTATTGGCTTCGATGATTGAGAATAGAGTGTATGTGTAAAAATCTAAGGTTGTGAATACAGCTAGGAATATGTAGAGGTGTGTGGCATTACATTCTCTCAGACACCCACGCGGAGAAATGGCATGATGATTTCATGAAAATTAGCAATAGGGTATACTGTTATCCGGGTGACAGTACCCATTTAATGTTATAGATAATATGATGAATCTTAATTTACATCGCTACATGGAAGTCAACAGCATTTTTAATGAAGCTTTGAATCTTTATTTAGATGTACGAAAAATGTTTTTCCATACATTTTGTAGGAATAAATTCATAAAACAAAACAGTTTAATAAATTCCGTCAAATAAGTGTAAAATAATATTGGTATAGAATCGTATAGAAATCACGTTATACAGCACATAACCTAATTTCAAGACTTTTGGCTTCCTTTAAGGCTTTTGGTAGGTTATTATAAAGTTTTGCCATTTGTAAAACACGCTGTTATGTGTGAATGTAAGTTGAGTTTTGGTTAGCCTAAAATCTCGGCAACTTCTCGTAAGATAATTGTAAATATTTTCATAATACATAATATTAGTTTATGTAATTGTGGATGGGATGTTTTGTTTCTTTCAGTTCCCGCGGAATGTACTTCTTAACAACCAACACCCAGGCGCCATTTTGCAAAGGACATGAGACCACCGGAAAAAATATTGAAAGTTTTTCAGATGACTTAATATTGCCTTACGAAAGTATTGACTTACATTCTGTTGAAAGTGCAAGTCAAAATGTAACGGAAGACGGCATGAAGCTCGGAACGGTAGCAGCAACAGTAATAAACACAGGTGGAGTTAAGAAATAATATCCGAGAAAGGAAATACTTAAATGGTTACGTATAGTTTGAAAGTTAGCAGTTACCTCAGTTGGCATTGAATGCAGAACCATGATCTTACTGATGCCAAACAATCATAACGAGTTTTAATTATCAACACCATTTATTTATAAGGTTTTGGATAACAAAAATTTTTCGTCTCTTCCTCTAAATTAAATAATTCTTTTGCCTTTCTTTTATTGACACATAAAAATGACAATAAATATATGAAAATTTAAACTTTTTTATTTTTCATTATGACCTCAATCCGATTTTGAATAAATAAATAAATAACTTCATACTCAATAATTTTTTTTATTTTATATTAAATACTTTATTTTTTTAAAACGTTTAATTAAATCTGGTTTTAAATAAATTTACTATTAACCTAATGCTCAATGAATATTTTTTTATTGCTCTGTGTAAGTGCCCTTTTAATCACAAAAGTGTTTGTAAATCTACAACAAAGATATTTAATTTATTTATTATCAAACCTTAAATATTAATTATTTAATTTGAATATTTTTTTGATTTTACAAAAAGCATACATTTTTTTACATGTTAAACAGAGTTGTAAAATCAATTTAATAATAGCCTTTCCTCACCATAAAGAGAAAAGGCTATTCTGTTAGGTGAGGGAATTCATGCAAATAAATAATAATATTGCAACTAATAAGAGAAGATATGTAAGAAAACTCAAGATACTTACATGAATAAGATTTAAATGAAATAATAATAATAGAAATGAACTCTTACAGTAGTTTCAAGTAATTTTTCAATTTAATTTGGAATTCTTGTTTATTTTCGATAATTTTTAGTTTTAAAGGGACCGGACCCGGGCACCTAGGCTAAGTCCCCAAACGTAGCGAACCACTTGGGGTGACTTATGGCAGAGGTGCTGGTTATCCAACCAAATACCTGCCACCCAAATTGTAAAGCTTTAGGGGAAGGGCACGTGGGAGGGGAAGGGGTGGCGGAAGGGGAAGGGACTAATGGGAAAGGACATTCAGGGAGAAACAATTTCTTTATTAAGTAACATTGCAACGCACGCCGGGAATCGCTAAAGTTCTAATAAAATTCATGCATAATAAATTATTTTGACGCTGTTCTCTGATTCTAACGAAACCCGCAGTTCTGATTCTAAATATACTATTTAGTATCCATTTACCCACAAGGGCGTAACAAAAATGAAAATAAACAAATCCTCACATATTTGTTTAAATCTGAACACTGTTGTAAAATAAACGAGCAATGAGCAACACACAATATTTCCTGCAATTAACTGTCGAATTCATTCATTGTCGTAGATATTTTAAATGCTCCCAGTGTAGAACTAATTACTAAGTGAAACTTTAGTACTCACAATTATTTTAGACCTGTATTGTGTAATTCTTATCAATGATAAAGAGATGATCAATGCTTTGTCTCTGTCGTGATTTCTTTTTAGCATTCGAAACTAAAAGGTTGTGTTTGTCCACGTGGGTAGTTTTAAAATAATTGTTGTCGTTGTTAGGGTTAAAAAAACCTTTTTGTAACAAATATAATAACTTGATCTTGCGGACACCAATTTTAAAACGATAGTAAAAATCGGACACCGAAAAATATGTATAGGCAGCAATCCTTGTTTTAAATTTTCTCCATCCAAAAAGAACACTTCTGCCATTTTTATGCGTTCGGGTAAACACCAGCCGAATTAATGCACTTTTTATATACACATAGGGACATGAAATACAATCTTTGATTTATTCAAAATTACATAATATGAAATTATAATCTCACCAAAAAAACAATAGATTCGTATGTAACAAAACTGAAACACGATGTGGGCACATTTAAGAAGAGCTAATAGGGAAAAAAATTGGTTGTCTGTAAAGTTGGTTAACCGACGATAATTTTACGTGATAACGTCATATAATAATAACGATGGAGTGGAAGAGAGATAGATGCGTCACAGCCGAACGCTTAGGCCGAACGCTTGTTCCGCGCTCTCGCTTGCACGCTCGGCTCAGGCGAAACATGACAATGAGTCATGCTTTTTCGTGAGTGCAGCCGGCGTTCATCGGTTTATAAGAAGTTATCACGTCAAAAATTGGTTGTCTGTAAAGTCGGTTTAATGACGATAATTTTACGTGATAACGTCATATAATAACGATGGAGTGGAAGAGAGAGATGCGTTACAAGCCGAACGCTTAGGCCGAACGCTTGTTCCGCGCTCTCGCTTGCACGCTCGGCTCAGGCGGAACATGACAATGAGTCATGCTTTTTCGTGAGTGCAGCCGGCGTTCATCGGTTTATAAGACGTTATCACGTCAAAAATTGGTTGTCTGTAAAGTCGGTTTAAGGACGATAATTTTACGTGATAACGTCATATAATAACGATGGAGTGGAAGAGAGATAGATGCGTTACAAGCCGAACGCTTAGGCCGAACGCTTGTTCCGCGCTCAGGCGCAGGCGGAACGTGTCAATGAGTCATGCTTTTTCGTGAGTGCAGCCGGCGTTCATCGATTTATAAGACGTTATCACGTCAAAAAATACCTTCTAAGAAATGTTATTTTGGCGGTCCTGCATGTTTTGAATGATACGACATTCTCTTACATGAAACTTATTTCAATCACCTCAAGGGCGATGTACCTAAGTAGAGATATTAAAAAAAAACTTGTGACGTACGAAATTGTGAAAATCAAAGTCCCTCATTTACCCCAATGAATTGTTATTTTTAATAATTTATTATTGGTAGATAAATAATTCCGTCTTCACGTGTTCTAAGGTTCATTAAAACTTTTCTATTTTAATCCGTCAATATTCGTATATTAGTTTTTCATCTGATTTATATCAATAAAATGCCATCAAAGTTTATTGGGCCACATTATTTTTGCACCAATTCGCTTCTGCTCATCAAATTGCAGTCACTTTCACAGTGGGAGCGTATTGAAAGTGAATGCGTTACTACAGTATTACGGCTCTTACCGCGCCGTGGTTAGGCGAACTCGTAATACAAGCTCGTACGTAGATTTCCATATTATTGCACGTATTGTAAAGACAGTACACAACCTATTATAAGTAGCTTCAGATACGAATGCAAGAAAAAAATTGCTTATCAAGGTCTTCATATTAGAAAAGTTTCTCAAAGGTAACGATTTATGTTAATTTTGATGGCAGCTCAAATATGGAAAACAGTCTAAAGCAATGTTTCGATTCAGATTGGTCATTTGGTATTAATATCAAATTTTTTTTTGGTCATATTATAATAACATATTATGTAATTTTAAATACCTCGAAGATTGTATTTCATGCCTTTACGTGTATATAAAAGTGCAGTAATGCGGCTGGTGCTTACTAGAATGCACAACAAATGGCAGAAGTATCCTCTTTGGATGAAGAAAAATTCAAAATAAGGATTAATATCTGCCTTTTTTAAACCTAACAACAATAACAATTATTCTCAAACTATCTATGTAGACAAATAAAACATTTTAAACTATCTTTGTAGACATATACAACCTTTTAAACTATCTATGTAGAAATATACCACCTTTTAAACAATCTGTGTAGATATAAAACCTTTTGAACATCTATGTAGACGTATAAAACCTTTTAAAATATCTATGTAGACCTAATACTGTAACCGTTTCTTAAAGAATCTATCCGATTATCAATTAGAGGGATGCATATTATGAGGAGGTTTGGTAGGTCATGTATTGACAGAGCTAGGGTAAACAGACGATGCTTAAACTAAAACTGGACCCTAAATGAATTTTAAATCATTGACATCCAGTTGGAAAGCAAGGTGTCTGCTTTACATGTGTTTTAGCACCTAAGCTTTTCGTTACATTGGATTGATAGTTATTTATTTGTAGATTCCAGATTTCATTTTATGCATATTTTGTTTTAAAGCATTATTTTTATCAGCCTCAGTTATCCTTATTAAAGTACCCTTAGAAAGAGATCTATTTTTCAGATGACAACATCTTGCTGTTAGCAGAAGTCTTGCTCCACCTTATATCACTTGCTTAATTGATGTCGTCAGAACTGCAAATCTTTGGTGTGATCGGGTTTCTGCTACCCGTTCTAGGTCTGCACTCGAGCACTATTAATTATCATTCACCGGTCGAGCAATGTGGCTAGCCCAGAACCTGTCGAGTTAGGCCATCTTCAACGATCTGTTTATTTAAATTTTTGATTTGTCCACTGTTTGTTTTACGGATTCACAGTTCAATAAATATGTATGCGGCTTTCAGTCTATGGTTTTTTTGCATAACGTGGCGCTATTTCAAAACCACATTAAAGCATCTGAAACTCTACAAGTATCTTTTTGTGGTAGAAAACAGCCAGGATTAGCATTATATTTTGTGTGCATTTGCTTATTGTTATCAATAATACTTAGAACGTGATGCCATAGAATTAAGGAAGGAAATGAATCGGAAGAAGGAATTCTTTGTAGATTACGAAACATCAGAATGAGTAAGACTATGGTAAGATTTTTATAAAATGGACACCGATGATATTGGCCTTGTTAACAACACAGGAGTCTAAAAAATGTGAGACCAACTCTCATTATAAATTTGTTTCGGTTTTTATATGCGACATTTTAACATAAATAAAATGATTTGTGAGATGTCGTCAACCTTTTCAGGATGAGAAATCTAATTTAAAAGTAGTAAATGCCTTTTTTACTTTAAATTCAGAAAAATCATTAAAAAATGTCGACTTAAAACATTTAAATTGCCTTTTTTGTGTGAGCATAAGAGAGCATTTAAATTGTCTTTACTGCACAAAAGTTCCAACTGCACCCCTCTGGAGGCATAGAAATTGGAGAAAGGGATGAGAAAGGGGAAGGCGGGGAAGTACCTGGCTAAAGCCATTTCAAGAAACGTTTCAATTCTGAGAGTATCTTCCACTCTGGAACGTACCGCAAATATACAATATATTAATGTTAAGTATTTAATTGTACAATAACAAAAATTAATAAATAAAATGTATTTGTGAATGCTGGGATTCGATCCCCCGATCTTCGGATTGCGAGTCAAGAGCCTTACCCCTCGACTGCTTGGTAGTTAATAAAGGATCTCAGTAAATAATAAAGACTGATTACTTGAATTGATATAAATTTGTTTCTTTCTAAAAAAATCATAGTGAGGCGTCTATCCCCGCACGAAGCATGTATCCCCGGAAGCATTTTTAACGTTAGGTTACTATCCGCAACAGTAGGCAACTATTCCTTTTTTGAGAGGTCTAATAAATCAGAATTTACTCGAAACCTATATTAATTAAGTTTACAAAAATAGGCTACTATAAAAGATCAACGACCTACATTTTAATAAACATGTTGCATCATTATTAGTACATTTCGAAAAGTGGCGCAACTGTCCGGCTTTTACTCTATACAACGTTTCTCTCCGAAACATAGAGTCCCCATCCGTTGCATTAAGGAAATGGTTTAGTGAAAATAAAGTGAATATCAATAGCACAAATAAAAGAAGAATGAGACTCTTAATCTCGCGGTGTCGGTTGTTGGTGACTTCTGTAATCATGTTTGGTAGGCTCAGCAAGACCATTCGTTTTTAGCATCTACGGAACAATCACTTTCTCGCGGCCAACCGATGCGGGCGGTTCTATCAGTGATCGTTCCGGTTCTTCAGCAGTTACCGTTTGGGATCAATGAAGAAAAGAATTGAATATATAAAAAAAAATATTATTCAAAGTTTGAAAAAACACTATATTATCGGAAGTTCTTTTAGTCCATCTGACTTTTATTTTGGTTACTTAAAGAAAAAAAAAAGTATTTTTAATATTATATTTTTGATACTTAACCTTGTTTATTACAAAGTGCTGTTATGTGATTAGTGTTGTGTTCCATAAATAGCAAAAATACTCTTCTAATTAATGTGGAAAATGACTGAAATTAGGAAAAACTTGTGGCTAACATCGTTATTTTTGGTGATATTTTCGTGTAGAGGTAAAAACATTTTGATTTTTTCGAACATTTATTTATTTATTTATACATTACGTTTTTTTAATCTCCATTTATTGTTGAACATTTTTAAAGGCTGCTTTAATTTTTTTAGAACAGCTATAAACACCTATACTTTTACACAATAATTTATGCGTAGATAAACGAATAACACATCAAAAATAAATAACAGTAGGCACGTGACAAATTTTTCTTAAATATCACGATTCTAGTTCCAACGTGCAATGATTGTTTTAATAATTGTTTAGATCGCTTCATTGTGAGTGAACATCGTTAAGTACAAAAAGATTGCGCATATCTACGAGCGTGTTGTCATCTGAGAAAATATTTTTGAAAATAAAATATAACAAATTAAAATATTTTAAATAGTCATCAAAATTTTTAAACAACTATTTTTAATACATTGCAAAAATGTCTCACACTTTCTAAACAAATTTCTGTCATTTTCACATTCCTCACTTTCCACAGTTATTATTTGTCATCAACTATTAATCTCTTTTTAATTTCAGTCCTTTTGTGTGCAACATGGGTGATGAAATAAACAAATATTATTTATAAAACTGTACCTAAAAATCTACATCGTGGGTAACCAGTAGACAAATTTATGATAGGAAAAAACAAAAGGAGACATCATTAGAAAAATTAAACGAATTCATACGTAGCATTTAACGTCATTTAAAAGCGCTGCCAGTTTCGATCATTTTCTACAAAGCCTAAATAGAAAACTATCCTGTAATATTTTGTTGTATTGAACCATCAATTTATTTTGACTCCCCATTTAAATTAGATTATTTCAATTCTCGTACACACGCTTTACAAATGTTTACAGTTTACATAGATAATACGTATAAGTGATACAAAAAATGTTAAAAATCAATAACTGTATGCGAATGGATTATTAGTAGTGTTTTGCGAACACCTCACTAGGAGAACTAGTGCTGAGGTGTTCACACGTTTGGACAGAGTGTTATTTTGTCGTGATAAATAAAAACAAAGTATCGTCCTTGAGACCATCAAGGAGGGTTCTGTGGTTCCACCTATGGCGGTAGTATTGGCTAGTAGCCGAAAAGTACATCATAATAATAAAAAGAGATAATGTGGCAAGAACGCAGTGAAACGAAAAGAAAATGATTCCACATGAAGTGGACTTAATGAATCAGTTATGACGAGAAGAGAATAAAACAAAACAAAAAATATAGTTACATCAAGTATTTAAAAACATTACCAAATCGATCTCTTAAAAAAATAATATATTATAACCTTTTTGTACTACTTTTTGGGACGGCGAAAACAATTTTATATGTAGATTTTGTAGAATGCATTTTCAAAGCATCGTGTAACAGGAAAGCGTTGAGCCTTTTTGATATTCATCAGCATCTTTTTCGGAATCTCGCAAGACATTTTTTACTGAAATATATCGCGTGATTCCAGATCTTGCTCAATAATTCATCCATAATGTTAAATAAACATCTCATAAAGAAAGTGCTTTATTTTAATCTGAAAGATCTACCAAAAAATTATCATCGATTTCACTGTTGGTGCAAAGTTCTTTCTGATCCAACGTAGGACTCATTTCAAAACATCATGTTTAACGATAATAATTGGTCACCCACGTTTCAAATAGGAAATATATTACAATAATTCTGTAATATATAAATATCTGAAATACAAATATGTCTGTGTTAATAAACCAGGACTCGCCAACCCCTTCAGTAGCATATCAGGTAGGACGTGTTAACGTTGTCGCAGGATACGAAATTAAAAAAAATTCTTGTGTTGTTTGTGTGAATTTTGTGATCACTTTATTTTGGTTTTGCAGCTCAAATTTTTTTATGATAGGATTAGCAAGTTAGCATCTAAAATAATAATCAATCATTAGTGGCCATGCAAAAGACAAAGTATTGAAAGATGTCTTGAGTTCAATATTACCAAATTATTTATTAAAGATTAACCTAAATGCAAATTTTTTGGTGAACAATGGTTGAGCTCTTGAAATGAATTTTTATGAAAGGAGGAAACAATACCATTGGTTATGTACGAATAGTCGATGTTTTTTTAAGTGAATACCGCATAAGAGTCCATACTGCTCCCATCTAGAGCCAGAATTCCCAATCGGGGTATATTGTGAGGGTGAGAGTAGTAGGGAGGGGAAGGAGATGAAAAAGAGGAAGGTGGGGAAGTAATTGGATTTTCAAACGTGGTCACTAAACAGTGATAAAGCCGTTTCAAGCAACGTTTCAATTCTAAGTGGTGGTCTTACACCAGGGTGATACTGAGAGTGTCTCCCACTCTGTGACGTGCCCCACACATACTACATACTATTTTTAAATTAATAAATTGTGAAATAAACAAATTTATTAAATAAAAATTATTTGCTTTTGTCGAGTTTTGAATACGCGTCATTCGGATTGGTAGTCGAGAGCCCTACTCCTCTACCATGGAGGCCGTCAAATAGTACCTACATAATATTACAAACCTATCATCTTAATACTTAATTAAAAAATATAATTATGTGCAGTTCACACGCGGTAGAAGTGAAAGAAAAAATAGATTAGACAATAGTGGAGAGACTACCAAGCATCGCAAAAAGAGGAGACCGATTAGTCTATCTCATTTTCTCGCAGGCTAAATCCTATAGATGTATGTGTTTGTCTCTTTTTAACGTCACTTTTTTGTTTCATCGGGTTTCAAATCACAACGCTGTTAAAGAAGTTTTCACTTCAAAATATTAATCGTATTCATTGTGCATCTGGCAGATCTATAACGCATTTACAAAAATTGTTTATTTTTCGATTATACACATACTTGACGATTTCAATCAATCAGTGACGAATCGAAAATGGTCCGCGGATCGGGGTTTGGAGAACCCTGAAGTTATCCGCTTGGATCCTGTTCCGTTATATTAAGAAGCTTTCACAAAGCTGATTCCGTAATATTATGCAATAATGGTGTTTCAATAATATAATACTTGTTCCGTAATATAACATAACTCCCACGCTGCACTCCCGTGCTAAAATGCACGCAAACCAAATTAATACTTTTATAGAATATACCTAGCAGTGAGTGTGAATAATTACAGTGAGGGGGAGAGTGGGGCAGTATGAAAGGGTGATGAGCACAACACAAAACAATTTTCTTGGAAAATACATCGGCTATTTTAGAAACTCTTATGTGTGACTGGGGTCTAGACAAAAAAATACCACGTCATCAAATATTCCCGCTATATATTCAATTTCAAATAGTTTCGCTGTTTTTCAACGTATCCCAAAACGAAACTCTGTTTTGAAGGCAAATGAAAGATTCTTTCGGATTTTAATATTACAAATGGACACACTTAATCGCTTACCGACGTTTTTTTCTTGTAAAAATTATTTTTCTATTTATACGTTACTAAAAAAATGCGTTTAGTTAGACGAACATATTACGAAGGTAAATGGCACTTAATTTTTTTGTTTCGTGTAAAAATAATTATATATAAAATTGGCAAACTTTGACCAGGTTTTTGAACAACTGTTTGGCCTTTTGTATTATAATTTTTTTAAGAGCGTCTTTGATAAACTTTTAAATGCAAAGAGAAAGTTTGTTCTCTCTTTTTAAGTCTATTTATATTATACTAGCTTTTCCCCGCGGCTTCGCTCGCATGGTATTACGGGAAATTACTGTAGCGCTTGCACTTATCAATTATCTCTCCCCCCCCCCCCATCCCGATCCCCTCCCGCATTCCATATATTCATTCCCTTACATTCAGTTTTCAAACATCTCGCCTACCACCTAAATTTCATAATGCTATAGCTCAAAAAAAAAAAGAATTACTTATCCAATTTTGTTCATTCGTTCGGAATTTATGCGCTTACAAACATTTCGGATGTTTATTTTTATTTAAATATTTGGAAGTTCGTATATACATATAATAAAAAATACTCTATTTATCATTCAGTCTTTATAATCGTTACGAATTATAATTTTAATATAGGAACTCTCATCTGACATTTATTCCAAGCTTGTCCAAAACAAAAACGAATTCTAATATTTGAATTTTCTGCAGTAGCCGACCAGTAGACTGAGTACCTACCAGCATAGAGCCCAAAAATATATCAAAATTGTTTCCATGGAAAAGATTTTTTCTGACGTTAGCAAAAACTCGCTTTTGTTAGCGACAGAAAACGAATAACAAATATAATATATTAATATTTATAATTTCATAACGCCGGAGCTTACCATCATATACAACCTGTAGTCTGCGCATATAATTTAGCTTTCTATTGGTGAAAGAATTATTAAAGTCTTTTTATTGTGTTATGCGTGAAAGCGTCATAAACAAGCTCGAGCAGTTTCGCATTTATAATATTATAAAAAGTATGGATGTCTGACCATAATAAAAAGGAGACGGAGTGAGTTTTATGAGACCATGTCATTGGTGGAAGATATAGCACTACGTGACTTGTACATAGTAAAAATTATGATACTTGTTTTTACAATTCAACGCAAAAAGAAATTATGTAAAAAAAAAAAAAGAGTTTCTAGGCTTTACTTCGAACTGAAATCTGTCTTATTCATATAAAAAAATAAAGCTTAGTGAGGCAGGTTATGTCCAAATTAAAATATACTATATGATATTTCTTTACTACTGTTCTTATGTTTATACTTTCTTTACTTAATTGTGAAATCGTAATAAACACCCTTGTGCAAAAAATAGAGAATGCTAATCTAAAATTTACTTTACGTACATTCGTATTTATTTATTTGTGGTTTTAAATAGATAAGGTAAAATGAGGGAATATGGCACCCTGGATAATATGCCGCACGAACATGTTAGACGTCCTAGTTTCAAAACCAATATACAAATGCCTGTACAAGTCATCGCGGGTTACGAATAACCCAACAATGTTTGAAAATTTCCTACTACCACCATAGTAAGCCAAAAATGTTGCTTTCAAAAACTCAACCACTTATAACATAAGCATATTATACTTATCTAAGTCCTCACACATTCCTTAAATTTTATTTCTTTCGGTAATTCCCAGTAAATTGCATGTAGTTCTGTTATTTTTTAAATATGTCTATTTAAATTAACCCATTGAGCCAAAATCGGCAGAGAGACTCATTGTCAATGACAATGAATTCTATCATATCTTGATGGCACTCACGCACACACACCCGTATTATTCAATTCGATTCGCACATGCATTTCTCTGAAATTACAAGAGATGGCGGAACTAAGTCGTGCCGTTCGATGAGTAGGACCGTAAATAAATACCTAAACATTCTTACAAAATGTAAATGCAAGTTGGTTGCCTCTCATATGGAGCAAGAGTGTGTAACGATGTAACTACTTGTGAAATGTGACCACACACACATTTATTTTATTTCTATTTTAATTGGAAATGGTGCAATTACAATTAAATCCTGGGTACAAAACCGGTCAAAGAAATTTCTTAAGTTTATGTCTGTCTTAAAGTTGGTTAATGCTTCTTTAAATAGGGAAGCGTTCACACGTTGATAAATTATCGGAACACATCGATACTCACACGCAGTGGCGTAGCGTGGGTGTCAGCCGCCCGGGGCGGAGGAAAATTTTGCCGCCCCCCTATGTAGGTATTTCAGCCGCAGATTTTCAACCTTCGGGGGGGGGGGGGGGGGTGTAGAAACCCCTTTTTTTATATGTTATAAATTTTGCTACAAATTTTTGCTCTCTAAACAAATTTATAACTGCTCTCGGAAATCGAGAATGGTATCCATGTAATAAGATTTCGCGTCGTAACACACGGAACAATCGATTCCTCAGAATTTTGCAGCGTATGTGAAGCTTTACTCGGTACACGATGAATCTGCAACTTGTTATTTAATTTATCGTTTTATTCTGAACCCAAAACTGGTTTAAATTAAATCTCTGTGGGGTTAATTAAGACTAAACTCAGTTGGTCTGCAAAGAAATTATCCACAACTGGAATTTTACATTCTGAACACAAAACTGGTTAAAATTAAAACACAAAACTGGTTTTTGCGGCGAATAAAACTACACTCAGTACATGAAAAAGGTTTCTCTTTGATAATGGCAGCACATACTTAGTCTGCAACTAAAATTTTATAACTGCACTCTGAATGAGATAATTTTTTCCTTCCAAATGTGTCATCAGATGAATCCATAACTGAAAGTATACATTTTTAACACAAAACTGGTTTTTAATTAAGAGTGAAACCGCTTGCGAGTCCCCAGCTTTAATTGGCATTACTCTCATAATATGCGTACGGTTTTCCTACGAACAACAAATTTTTTAACTCCACTTGAAATATTAGAACGATTTTCTTCGAAACGCGTCAGCAGGTTAATCCGCTACTGGAATTTTGAAAAATCATTCGGAACATGAAACTGGTTTTAACATTAAAGTGAATCTGCACGCGAGTCTTCAGTTTTAAATGGTACTACACCCAGAAAACGACAATGGTTTTCTTCGTTTTGTATTTGGAACACATGGGTGTTTGATAATATAATTCATAATGGATCCATGAAATTTTCTTAGAATTCATCACTCATTGTCAAGCATCAAGCATTGTCATCATCACTCAATCATTTTCACAGAATATTTTTCATAATTAATCCAAGCTCAAAAGAAAATTCGGTGAATTCTTTCAATTCACAACAGACAGTGTTGCCAATCGCTACAGTGATCAAAATGACATAATTATACATTCATTTTAAAAAAGATGATTCCCCTGTTTCGTCACAGAATAAGTGATTAAAAATTCCGTGCTCATTTCAATCGGTCGGAATCGCAGGCGCGTCTAAAATATGATATGGTTTAAATTTTTACAAGATATTATTATTATTATTTATTGAAATTTATGAAATTTTGCCGCCCCTTAAAAGTGCCACCCGGGGCGGGCCGCCCCCTCCCCCCCCCTCACGCTACGCCTCTGCTCACACGTTCCACGATATAGATAATAATCATTACCTTAGTCCTAATTCATTGGTAGTGTGTTTGTGGCGTTATGTCAAAATAAAAACATTTAAAATATAATTATCTGTATTGGTTAATATTATGATATGTAGGTACATTATACATGTTATAAATTACTTCACTAGTCCACTGTCCACACACGCAGTTTCCTAAGAAAATATTTCATAACAACTCGTAATCAAATCATATTATATTACCCATATTCCAATATTTACAAGTTACTGAAAATAACCTAAGGCTAGCTTTACACTCGTAATTTAAAATTACGGATAACGTAAGATTTTGACAGGTCACTCCCAGGAGCGTTTACATATGCATCTGACTTGTGGTAATTAATGATCACGGAAGTGTTTCGGAAGTTCGACCTGTGTAACTGCTCATGCGACCGTTTACATCTGTAAATTTATTTGCGGTAAGATGGCTTCCTTTCAACAACGACCTGCTACTGTCAAATTTACGCGATTTTGTCAATAAAGTCGAAAAGGACCAAATAAAGTGCTGAAATAGAATTCGGCTTTAATTAAACAATTCTCCACGCACTTTTTTGCCGTCAAAGGCGAAAATTAATGGATTTCTTTCATTTTATTCGAATGACAGCTACCTGACAGCTGCCGACAGCAACCGACTTCGTATTCAAATACGTAATTTTAAAAACAGAAATATTGAGATTATAAAGGTTTGGACCGATAATTGAATAGAAGGATGCTCATTTTCAGAAAACTCAAATAAGTGGAAATAAATACTAGTTTTATAGGAAAATAATCCAATAAAAACAAATGTCTTTTGATTTTTGACATTTCGCAACGGCGCATTTTGGTACTATTTCTTACAAAAAGTCCCTCAGCTTATCAAACTGATTTTATAAGCTGTGAGAAGGCTGTAATTTCGCGCGGACGCGATTAGACCTGTCAAAAAACTTCCGGAAGAAGAAGTTCTGTAACATGCTTTAAATTACTTTAAGTGACTTTTGGTGTCGTTTACATTGATAATTTGGCCATAATTCGCTTACACGAGCGAATTACGGGAAAAAACTTACGAATGTAAAGCCAGCCTAAGATCAACCAAAGGTAACTAAATTGTACCAATCAAAACAACTTTACTACAGACCATGCAATAAAATCTGATTTATAGTGATTTCATACATCAGCTCTAGATTTTTTAAAGAATGTGTTACAAGGTTAGAAGAATAACACTATAAAATGTTGTGGTTTTTTATAAACGTTGTTGCTTTGTGAGAGATTAAGTATATAGTAGGGAAATCGATTATATTTTTGGCACAAGGCAATCAACGGTAAAATACACGGATGTAATGCCTGAAACGCGTTTGGCACAACTTATAAATTTATCCCAATGGCAACATTATTAATGATGGTAATAACTACTTTATCAGCTGTTTACGTGGGGCTGGTCGCAATGAGGTGCATACCAAGCTACTGTTTGTTATTTTCTGGACGTTAGAAGTACAATTGACCCACCGCTGTATTTCTCTTTTTGCCATTTTCGAGACCAGGAAAGTGAACTTCAAAATCGTTAAAATCATGATTTTAAGAGCCATCAACCAGCGGCCGAGAATTTAAATTTCGTCGAACGATGATCTTGCGACGGGTACACGGCGGTTCCGATGAGAAAGATTGGTTAAAATTCTGCTATGGAGAATAATTCTCCATACCAGAATTTGAACATAATGACTCAATATCGACTTTATTTCAATCCAAATTTACTTTGATAAATACCCACCTTCGACCAAGTATATCATACCCACATTTAAAAAAGGCTCAAACTCGTGATGATAAAACAATTAAAATTATGTACTTTATGTTATTATTGTTGGATCATAAGTATTCATAATTTTTCAATAATGTCAAAGCAAAATAAGAATGTAATTTTTTTTAAATATATTAGTTTGTAAGACCGTAAATAAATAGACAAACTGAAGTATTTTTGTCACAAAACAAGGGCGCTGATCTTTTTTTTAATGAATTTAATTGAACTAAAATTAAAATTTTGAAAATCAGGTTTCCCAAATAATTTATTGATTTATTTTGCTGCATGATTATATGATTTGAAATGTATGATGTAAGTATAATACAAAATTTAGTTTGAAAATTTAACAAATCTGCCAACGACTACGGTAAAACCGTATTGTACTAAAAATAAACATATTTTCTCAAAATTTAAAAAAGAGGTTTACTAGATAAAAGAACACTCTTTCGAAATCAATTTATAATTTTTTGTGGAAAAGAGTCAAAAAGTCTAAGTTGATTTAAAAATTACATATTTCCGGATTTGTTTGGTTATTCCATCTTAAGCAAAGAAAAGTAAACTAATTCCAGAATCTTTATTAAAATACTAGCGAATTCTCCTGGCTGCATTGCCACTTAATAAAGAAAAAAATTCTCCCCGCGTGTCCTTTCCCATTCGTTCCGTTTCCCTTCCGCCTCCCCTTTCTCTCCCATGTCCCCTTCCCCTCACGCGATTCCTCTCCACCTTCCGCGTTTTCCCTCTTCCCTCTCCCGCTCCCCCGTCCCGCGAACCACCCTCCCGCATCCCAAACCCTTTCCCTTTCCAGATATTCGACTCCGGTACATTCAGTTTTCAAATAGCTCGCGTACCGCCTATTGCAATTTTTTTATACATATTTTCATTTTTATTTTTATAATTTTATTTTTATTGCAAACACTTATTTGTATATGTTATAAGAACAGTCAAATCAAATGTGTTACTTACATACACTATTTAAAATTCCTATAATTCTTGATTAGATTCAAAGTACTTATTCGATTTTGATTAGTATCATAGATGAGTACTTCAATTAAATTCATTAAATTAAAGAGTTTATTCGAAAATTTAATTTTGATTGAATAATCAATGGTTGGCAAAATGTCATTCTCAAATTGTGATATGGTTGACAGTTTCATAGGAGTTTTTGTAATAATTAAAAAACTTTTCAAATGTATTGTCATGTTGTTGTAATAATCCAGAAACCTTCGCGAGGGTGGAAAGAAGATATGTTGAAAGTTTCAAACGTTTCCTATGCTTAATATAATAATACATAAACAACAAACAAACATGCAAGCAAGCAACATACATACATTTATTACAGATTAGGTTTTACTAGCAATAGTAGATGGTCGATGCGTCAAGGCAAATTCAATAATGTGCACCCCAAAAAACGATTTATTTATTTTCAGCTATTTGCACATTATATGGTTGCGCAAATCAATTCGTTCGCAGGCGGGTGCGGTGCGAATCTAAAACAACAATTACTGAAAAACTACTCAAAGGAAAGGATAGGTATTGCCAAAACTTACCGAGTTCACTAGACATTTGCCGCTGGTTCTGTGGTCCTTTTAACAATTCTCCCTTTGTCTTTATAATAGTTCACTTATAGTAGTAAACACGGTTACTTCTGCAGCCGCGGCGGGTGATCCAATAAGTTCCCAAATTGAACTTATGGCGTTACTTTCAATTAAGTAAGAATGCACAATTTTTTACCGAACTCGAATCGGGTGCATTTTCAACAAGTCAAATAAAAACAAGTGAATGCGGAAATCGAACGTTTTATTTCATTTTGTCTTGGCGTGGGATGGGTAGGTACTTGGTGGAAAGGCAGAAAGGTAGGTACTTGGGTAAAGGAACTGGGCAAAGAAATAAGCAGTTTTCCAGTACCAAATCAAACAAAAAAGAACATTGATTGGCGCAAACATTATATGAACTGAAAATTTACCGAAATCTCACCAAAAAATCGTTTACCAAAAGGCGGAATCGCAGCTGTCACTCGAATTTCCCTCAGACGCAAATCACAGAATTTATTCACTCCATACGACTGGTTTTACACCTTCAGGTTCTTTCAATTTCATTTTCAGTGCATTACTTCGACAGTTAAACATATTTTCCCTTAGTTAATTACTATCTTTGCATAACCATTAAAACTAACCATGCATTACCGGTCATACAGTCTTCGTGGCTTAAGTAGCATTTTTAATGTTACCATCATTAGCTACGTCTATCGTTCATTTTTCATACTAGATATAATTAGCACGTTTCCTTTCATTAATGCTCTGACATTTAATGAATGGGCACAAAGCTTAATATAATAAAGATCTAAATTGCGTAATACAATTTTTCGCAAC
This sequence comes from Glyphotaelius pellucidus, assembly GCA_936435175.1. Lineage (NCBI taxonomy): Eukaryota > Metazoa > Arthropoda > Insecta > Trichoptera > Limnephilidae > Glyphotaelius > Glyphotaelius pellucidus. The sequence goes on along the minus strand of OW386538.1, from coordinate 24,398,492 downwards.
ATCACGACGAGTTATATCACAAAATTATTAGATGTAAAAGTATAGAAAAAAATATTTCGTAAATACTAACAAATTATGCCAATTTGAGCCTAATCCATAGTGAATAAATAAAAAAATTATCATTAAACTAAAGGTTAATTTTTTTAGAAAGACAATAATAAAACACATGCAAAATTTTCTAATACCGACAGCCTTGACCAATGAAAAACAGAATTTATTGATGCGTTGAACTCTTTGACAGTCAATGTCGCGAATTCAGCTATTATCGTGTTTTAGAAAGTCCAACGTAACTTTTCAGTGCTTCTCATTAATAACAGTGTTTTTTGGAAATTTACTTTTGACAAATTATGTGTTATCATGCTATGAATGGTAGGTATCATTTTGGTGTAAAGTAAACCATCTCGATTTGAAAAAGAAAACCATTCATCCTTCTAAAGTTCAGTTTTAAAAAGATTAAATAACCTTTCCAATATTTGTTAGTAGAATTTAAAAATAAAAGCATTCCGAAAGATATGAATTACCTGTACGCACCTACACAGAAATAATATAAATATATCGTCTGTGAGCTATACCAAAGCTCAATATTGCCTTCGGAAGGCGAAACAGCTGCCACGCGTAATAATAATTACCTGGTGAAACATTTTAACAAACTTTTTTTTTATTAAATACGTAAATAATAATTTATTTTTTTAAACTAAAAATATCCTTATTAAGTTATTAATTGGTGACTATTTCAATAAAACTTATTTTAGCCTAATTTATAAGATTCTACGAATGCTGTATAAAATATTTGTAAAACTTGCTAATTTTAAATTTAAAACAAAAAGTAATTAAATTTCTCAATTGGAAATTAGAGGAAAAACAGGTGATATTTTGTAAGCTAATTATAGCATTTTACGTGTTTACTTAATTGTTCATGTAGTTGTGTCTTAATTAATTAAATAATGAAATGTTAATGTGTTAACACAATAGATTAACTCGTTCCATTATAAATATTTGGATTTCAGAAACCCTCGTTAATTATTTTAATTTACCAAGCACATAAAACTTCAAGAGAATATTAACTCACTATTTAAGATTAAAAAAATCTGTGTGTCTATCCTTGAAATATTGTCAATCTAAGAACTTACATACGAATTTTAATTTACCAGTAATTTCCTCCTGAACTACTTAAAAGAAAAGTTTTTACTTATCAAACAAGAATACAAAAGAATTTAACAAATATTTTTGCGTCTGGTTTTTTCTAGTGAATGTTTCATAGCTCTTTAGCTCATTCTGACAGATAAAAAACTGTGTAATTTTCATGACGCTAGAGATTACATTTCGTTTTGCTGTTCATATTAAAACTATTATGATGAATAACTTAGTGGACCGCTTCGGTGTAAATAACTAACTTTGTAAAAACAGAGATGAAAAATTTAACATTATACTGGATGTTAACGGACGTACTTGATTTGCTTTAACCAGAGTTTCCTGACATTATTTATTGAGTAAAAGGTGTAAATGAAATTTTGGTCTCCGGTGACAATTTTGATTTTTTTTTTACAAAAACATATTAAAATGGTAGGTGTTGGGCAGTTGGAGGCGGGATGAGGGGTTGGTCGGTTACTCGGCTGAGTGGCCATTGACGACACGCGGAAGAATTTTTTTTTGTTTAATTTTGAAGAAAAATATTTAAAAAAAAAATCAGTGTGTGCAATTCACACGCGGTAGAAGTGAAACTTCAGAAAACTAAAGTAGACAAGAGTGGATAGAAATATTATATATAATGTGGAGGATTATATGCAAGAATTGAAAGAGATGGGATTGGGCGAGAAATTGTGTAATCTGAAAGTTTGTTGCCTATTGTATGCCGATGATGCGGTGCTGATTTCCAATAAGGATGAATGAAGTATGTACAAAGAATGAGTTAATGATGAATGTAAGTAAGTCTAAAATCGTGATGTTTGAAAGATAGAGTATGTGCAACATAGATGTGAATGATGAATACTTGAAGCAGGTGGATGAGTTTGTGTTTTTGGGAAGTATGTTTACGGGAGACGGGAAGGCTGACAGAGATATTGAAAGAAGAGTATATGTAGGTAACTCTATTAACGGAGGATAGAACTCAATTGGCGCCAACAAAAAACTGTCCAAAGAAGCGAAGCTGGTTGAGAGAGGCCTTTTGACCTTTCCAGCAGGACTCTCTCGACCCATTGCTTTGCACAGCTGTTGGAGGGATGGATTCATATGTCCGGGACTCCTGGATACACTGACTCTCAGATTCCTACCCACCCCTAATACCTTTTTCCTTCCCAGAACTTCTCTTCCTTAAAAAGACCCTCCACACAGAATCCCCTAACATGACATAGGCCCTGAGGGAAACTATTTTCATTATGGCCTCCCGTGTGGAGCGAATATAAATTAAATTAACAACATCAAATGATGCTAATAATGCTTTGTCAGGGATTTCCAAAAGTTTTAAGTGTTCAATTAAATCAAATGAATTTTGGATTGTGTATTAAGGATGAAAAATATGTGAATTCATAATAATTTTATTAATTATTGATGATATTTTATTGCTAGGAGCATCACAATTAGAAACCACCGGTCTTATTTTTATTAATTTTGAATTAAAATGGTGCCACAAAATAAGTTTGACGCGTTTGAAGAAGTTTATCAAAACAATCTCAACCAATACTTGTTAAGTGAGGTCATAATCAAAGCGACCAATGAGCGCAGACCTCACGTAATTTCCGTTTTATATCCCAACCAATAGGAGGCTTTAGAAGTGACATCATTTTCAAAGCGGCCGATGACACAGTTGATGCGTCGCGCGTCGCAGGTGCACTAATCGCATTTCCGTTTCAACCGAAATCCAAATCACACCCATGCTAAAGAAGTATTCACTTAAAAAAAAGTCGTCAAAGAAGTCACCGGAGACCAAAATTTCATTCACATTTTTTACTCAAAATAATATCAGGAATAACTGGTTTAAGTAAGTTAAGTATGTCCCTTAACAACCTGTATATGTGGTGATAAACGATCTTCGAAACTAACACGTTCGTTTCTCTTTCTATACCGCAAAACGGCGAAACCTATTGAAACGTAACCAGCAAGAAACGTGACGGTCTTGTTTTTATTAGATTTTAACAGACGACGATTTGAAGGTTAAATACCACATTTCGTATCGGCAAATGTCCATGAAGAACTGAGAAAAAACTTTTCTTGTTTTGTAATACAATCTGAGTATCAACCATGTTTTTTGGTGCGTAACAACAACAACACTTGTTATACACGACATAGCTCTTTTGGTCATGCTTCTGTGTTAATGGTGATATGCGCTTAACAAACAAGTTAATAATAAGCAATTTACTAATAAAGAAATAGGCGCTGGGTTTACCAGTCAATAACTTTGCCCGTTGTTTGGATTGTTGTATAAAATTAAGGTAATGCGTGTTTCAGCGAAAACAGCAAATATAATGCTTTTCAGTAGAGAACAAAGCTGAAACAAATAAAGTCGCAAAATATTTCAAAACCGTTTTATTTTCAACGTAATTTAAAAAATAAATGAAACGGTGATGTATTTTTTACAGAAGTTAATGATTTTCTTAGCACTTCAACACTTTATGTCAAAAACGTTGCCAACTGTAAAACATTTTTCTACCATACCTCGTAATTGTCAGCTCCAGTTTTCCCGGGGCCCAAGACACGGGTGGCAATTTAAGGGGGCGCCAAAATCCATCGTTGGCGTTGGTCCATCGATTATTTATTTGGTTTTTGAACACATCCTAAGTTGAACGTATCCTAAGTCGATTTTGAACGCGTGAATAGCGTACGTCATATGGGCGATAACGCCCCCTTGTGGGCGTTTGAGACTTTCAGAGTGGCAGTAGAAGACCCAGAGAAAATTAGGGCCGTTGAGATGACACAGTGAGGGCGTGGGAAGGTAAAAAAATATGGTCTAAAAAAGACAAAAAACACGCTAATCACGTACTAATAAAGCAACGTACTCTAAAATTGGTTGAAATGATGTGAAATTTTTTATAATATAATATTATCATATTACGTGTATAATTAAAATTAAGAATTGACACTATATTATATCATGAATATAAGAAGGAAGGAGTAATCAATCCGGTACTTAAAGTTCAAAAGAATTGCTTTTCTAACTTGCTAAACCAAAATGTATAACCTCCCCCTCCTGGGGGGCGACACTATCACGTATCTGCCCAGGTTTGAAAAAGTCTTAGATCCGGGGCTAGTAACTGTGTATCGTCTGCACGGTGATGGTGGAACGAGACGGATATTGTATAACGTGATCCCTGAATGCATCGGCGACATGTAATGGAAAAAATATTGAAACAAAGTATCGACGGATATCTAAATTACATCTACATTTTTCACTCCAAACATGCACAGGAATCGCTGTTCACGTCACATCATGCTGATACACCTATAAGTAAATTGTTTGTTGTGATTCTCTGCCGGTGTAAGTCTTTATTGTCAGTTTTATGACCGTAATTTAAATATTACGCTCCGTAAAATAATCTGAAATGAACTCTTATATCTAAAGCCTTGTGAAAAGGTAGGAAACACTTTCTCAATACAGATTAAATGATTATTTCCTACTGCTTCTTACACGTAAGAATGGCAATCATAAATAAATAAAAATTGTGAAATAATAATACTTCCTCTGATTCGCCAGCGGAGAAAGTTCGCAACATTATTCGAATAATATAATGGAGAGTTCCTTGTATGATACAATGATAATATTAAATGGAGACAGGTCCAATGTAGGCAATGTAATGGATTGACTTTTTACATAATATGAAAATGGTTATATTTTCGACATGCCGTTTAAAAGGTTCCGCAAAATAGGCATCATCGGAACCATCAATACATAATTAAAGTCCTCCGCTGTCTTTTCGCGATGAACTCAAAAACTACTGAACGGATTTTCATGCGGTTTTCACCAATAGATAGAGTGATTCATGACGAAGGTTTAGGTTGGGTTGGGTTAGGCTAGGTTCGGTTAGGTTAGATTAGATCGCAGTAGATGGCGTTGTGTTTCGTTAGCGACAGTAACGCGTGGCCGGGTCAGCTAGTTCAAAATAAAATAGCAAATAAAGGTTTTGAGCACTTATTACTTAAATTGCACCCACATGAAATAAACTTAATATCTTTAATAACATTTTAAAATAAAGTACATTATGGTGATAATAGCCATTAAAAAAATTTGGTAGGAAATAAAAAAATAAAAAACAACTAATTTAGGTTGTCTGCGCATCCAGCGTAACACTGCTTTAATACACTCGAATTTGCCATGAATTTAAAAAATGTGGGGAAGATTTAAAGTTTATTTTTCAGATTCTGAACGTTTTACTAAAAATATGTTGAAGATTTAAAGTTTACATTTCTGATTCTGAACGTTTTACAAAAATATGTGGAAGATTTAAAGTTTATTTTTCCGATTCTGAACGTTTTACTAAAAACATGTGAAAGATTTAAGGTTTATTTTTCTGATTCTGAACGTTTTACTAAAAATATGTGGAAGATGTAAAGTTTATTTTTCTGATTCTGAACGTTTACTAAAAATGTGTGGAAGATTTAAAGTTTATTTTTCTGATTCTGAACGTTTTACTAAAAATGTGTGGAAGATTAAAAGTTTATTTTTCTGATTCTGAACGTTTTACTAAAAATGTGTGGAAGATTAAAAGTTTATTTTTCCGATTCTGAACGTTTTACTAAAAACATGTGAAAGATTTAAGGTTTATTTTTCTGATTCTGAACGTTTTACTAAAAATATGTGGAAGATGTAAAGTTTATTTTTCTGATTCTGAACGTTTACTAAAAATGTGTGGAAGATTAAAAGTTTATTTTTCTGATTCTGAACGTTTTACTAAAAATGTGTGGAAGATTAAAGGTTTATTTTTCTGATTCTGAACGTTTTAATAAAAATGTGTAACTTTAATATCATCATTCACAATCATTGATTTTAAAAACGATCTAAAACCGCACATTCTGAAACGATTCCAACTGGCTGCAACGTCATTATGACGTAGGAAACGTCACTGGCTGGTAAGACCAAGCTAATTTTCAATTTGGGAGGCGGGAATGGGTACCGCCGCCCCGGGAACCTTTATTGGATAACCAACAACTATGCCATAGGACACCCCAAGTGGTTCGCTACGTTTGGTGATTTAGCAGGGGTGCCCGGGTTCATAGGGTGAGGTTTGTCTAGGTCTTGGAGGCGGATGACCAGGACTCCAGATTCCTACCCACCCCTTAAACCCTTTTCCTTCCCAGAACTCTCCTTTCCCCCTTTTCCTTAAAAAAAACTCTCCACACAGCATCCCCAAGGATGACATAGGCCCTGAAGGAAATTATTTTCCTCAGGGCCTCCTGTGTGGAGATCATGTAAAAAAAAAAAGACGGCTTTCACTTACGTTGCCCGGCGTGATGTCAACGTCGCCATTTTCACGAATAACAACTAACGTGTCGTTTGTGCGGCAAATCGAAAATAGCACACTTTAAAAAGAAAAATGTATTCATCAGCGGAGAAATAAAATAAATATACCTACCTTCATTAGGTATCGTGATTTTTTTCGAGAAAAAAACTTAAAATTCCTTATTCAAATAAACGATAAAGTACCAATCTACAAAATGATATTTTATCACAAAAAAATATTTTTTCAAAATTGGAACTGATTTGTCAAGAACTCAGACTATCCCGTGATTTTTCACCGCTCTGCGCTTGTATAAATATATTTAAGAAACAGTTAGTGGCAAATTAACGTTTCGTGTAGTTTACTTATGCAAATACATTAATTACAAAATTAATAATTATTTTCCTTCTAAATAAGTTTTTTTGATAATTTTATTTTAAAACCCGTCAAATAATAAAATTTAAAACAGAAACCTCTAAATTATTTGTGAAAACTGGCTGTTAACTAATAATTACCGTGGAGTGAACGACTCGCTAACGTAAATAAGCCTTATTTTGTATTTCGCAACTTTAACCTACATACTAAAATTGACTTGTTTTAGATTACAGGTTTTCAGATTACAAAATTGTATTGCGTGTTAATCATTATTATTCAAGACATTTGAGATGGAAGTAAAGTACTTACATTGTATATATATATATTTACATTTATATTTATATTTTCTCCCTGCATGTCCTTTCCCCTGCGTCCCTGTTCAACTCCCGCGTTCCCTTCCCCTCCCGCGATCCCCTTCCCCCTTCCCCGCCTTCCCCCCTCTCGTCATCCCTCCTACCTTTCTCGTTACCCTCCTCCTCTTGCCTTCCCTCTCTGCCGCTTAAATGTAGGAAATACACTTATTTTCATTAAAACAAATTTCATAACACCAGAACTTACCATTATATATTTAGAGACACTCTTCTGCTAAAATGCAATGTTCTGTAAAAATTTTGAGCCAATCCATCGATTACTTTCCGAGATTTGCGGACACACACATACGGAACCTAAATTTTTATATATATATATAGATTATGACTCTTACGAAATCATTTAATATTTTTTCCACAGTTATAAAATGTCAAGAAGACGACCAGCCAAAGAGACCTGAAAATGTTAGAGATTTATTCAATACCACATCCTGTTTGGATGCTCCATACAGATGTCCACATCCAAGGATACAGTTCTTTTTGTACACCAGGTAATGTAATAAGTATTAAGTATTACATTCAGTATTTACCTTTGCGGATTCCAATATTTAATGAAACATCGGATTGGAAAGTTTACTTTGTTCTACCTGTATTACAGAGAAGGAAGACGCTCCGAGAACTAGGGTATATATTAATTTGACACTTCTAAATTATTATCAATTTAATTAATTATCAATATAAAAATCGCTTATCGTTCTGGTGTCATAGTGCTTTCACACAAACTGTAAATTGAATTTGGTAAGTCTGAACTTAAACTTTAGGTCGAACAGTTGGCACCTGCGCTGTTCAAGCGGGTTCCCTACAGAGCTTCAGACCATCCTATCCATCTTTTTTTGTTGTGTTTACCGCACAAGTATCCAAACTGGAATATGTTGTGAGGCTGAAGAAAAGTGTATTTTTAATATTTCCTCAATGGCACAATAAATACTATTTATTTCAATTGCTTGTACAATACTTACTTGGGTACATAAATTTTTTTTTCGAAGATATTTATTTCTATTCTGTTTTCAGGAGAACCCAAGAATTCGGGCAGCTCATCAATGTATTGGATACTAAATCACTCTTCAAATCAAACTTCAACCCGAATCACCCGGTGAAGATAGTGATCCACGGATTTGGAGGTGGGAGGGACCTGGCACCAAGTACCGACATGCGGAAGGCTTACTTCACGAGAGGAAACTACAACATTTTCATCGTGGACTTCGGGTCTCTGGTGAAGGAGCCGTGCTTGAGTCAGGTGACCAATCAAACTCAATTTATTATTTATCATCTTACTTATTACATTCTTACGCACCGGTTCAGTGTTGTTATTGTTAAGTCGGCGTTTTGAAGTAAGGGGGAAGAGTTTATTATCTGACCTGGTGATGGATGCTATTGGCATTGCAAATGGCAAGCTGGATGAAGCGCATGACACGAAAATAAACCACCATTGGAGATGAAAATCAAGTTCAGACGGATTTCTTCTAATAGCCAAGTCAATGAACGCTTGGAACAAATTGGGGAAAGCTGAATTTTTGCAGGTGAATAGTACTATTCTTCTCCCTTTTTCAAATCAACTACTCTTAGAAAACCCGGTCCAGGACTCGGACCCAAACCCGGAACTCGGGACTGGACCCGAAGCCGTAACCCGAATGCCGCGGACTTGCGCTACTCGAGATCTCTTGTGCGGTTCCATCTGGGTCCGGCTTCGAGGTCCGGTTCCGGCCGAACCCGTGCATCCCGGTAGTCGCAACAGCACCCAGTACCCAGTCCGCACCCAAGAACTCGGACCCAGGACCTGCTCCTACTCGCGTACTTTTAAAAGGAAAAACGCATAAAAAAATGCAGAACTCACTCATCTCTAATTACTGAGGGGAAAGCAAGTGAAGGAGCAGTAGGGGTTTTTGTAAAAATACTCTCTGAGGTAATACTACTCATTTGCAAAAATTCAGTTTCCCAATAATGTGTTCATTTCTGGCCGGTTTTTTGTTTAGATTCTGGGCTATAAGTACCATCTCGAGAGTTTAGATGTGATCGTTGTAGGGCCTGGTTACTATGCTATAATATCTTCTTTTTTTACGTGAGCTCCACATAGGGGGCCCTGAGGATAGTAATTTCCCTCAGAGTCTATGTCATCTTTGGGGATGCTGTGTGGAGGGTTTTTTTAAGGAAAGAAAGGGGAGGAGAGTTATGCTAGGAAAAGGGTTTAAGGAGTGGGTATGAATCTGGGGTTCAGTGTGTCTTGGTTCAAGACCTAGACAAACCTCACCCCATGAACCTGGGCACCCCTGCTAAATCAACAAACAAATTTTTTCGTAATTAGGAAATTAGTGTAGATAGATTAGATGTATAGTATAGAACATGTAGATTTGGAACATTAGTGGTCCAAGAATTGATTCCTGCGGAATTGGAAATTGATTGCAATTTTGATTGTTCACGCCGACGAACTACTTTCTGTTGCTAATATGTTGATTTAAATAGATATAATATTTGAAAGTTGGACCGACTACAACAATTTTCTCGAATTTCTTGAGAAGCATTTCATGACTGAGATACGAGAGAAAAATTGTTGTACGTGCAATGCATTATTTAATTTCGAACATTTACCGTCTGGTTTCCGTGGTGTAGTGGTTATCACATCCGCCTAACACGCGGAAGGCCCCCGGTTCGATCCCGGGCGGAAACATTTCTTTTTATACTATTTTAAATTTTATGTAACAAAAAAAAGTTCATTTTATCATCTTTATTTGGGGATTTTTTTAATAACTAGATTGAATAAAAAAAAACTCTTTTTAATTTTGAAAACAATTTTACAAACCTAATGCATAAAATAAAGTTATGAGACATTTTTTTGTTTTGTATAAAGTTAGATGAATTTTTCCATACTTATAAAATTGCCAAAGCTTTATTGCAAACGAAAAAACGAACAAGATTTAAGTCAATTAATCAATGTGAGGAAATTTTTGAAAAAATCTTATCACAATCTGACAATAAAAAAAAAAAAAAAAATTTAATACTGAATAGAATTACAAAATGAACAAAAAATAATATATAATGATAAACAAAGTTAATATAAACGTATAATTTTATAATGTGTTTGTAAGAAAATCATTTAGTGAAAAAAAAGGTTAAGAATGAGTTTTTAATCTCCGTCATCATCAGTCGAATCTTCGTATTGCAAGTTCGAATCGATTTGGTCCGCACGCACCACACTTTAGCGATGATTTTAACTACTTCGGCTTGTAGAAATCGTCAGATTATAATATTTTCGTGATCCTTACATGATTTCCTTAATAATAAAAAATAAATGAACTGCGCTCGAGTAAATCCACGTGACGTTTTTTTTGTAACTTTGTGCATCGCCAATTTTTCTTATGTCACGTTCAAATTGTCAGATTATTGAAATGTAAACTTTTCTGCTTGTAATCAACTAAGCTTACCTTAATCTGACACACTCGAGTATTTTTGGTGATCGATTTTTTTTACTAATCTGATCGGTTGTCCTAGACGCACCCACCAATATTAAGGGTTCATATATGGTGGTAGTTCATAACAGGGTGCAAGGTATCTCCCCTTAGTTATTCTGTCGCGCTTGAGTAAATCTCAAAATCCCTGCTGGGGCTCCCCTGCTATTAGTGATGATTTTAGCTACTTCGGCTTGTGGAAATCGTCAGATTATATTATTTTCGTGATCCTTAAATGATTTCCTTCGAAAAAAAATGAACCGCGCTCGAGTAAATCCACAGCCGTGGCGTGGTTCCACAGCCGAGCTGTTGAACAGGAGAACGTGTCGAAAAAGCGACCCGATGTTGGGCACGCGTTTGGCGTGTTTCCCGACTATGCACCGGTGCCGAAGGGATCAATGATGCTAGTTAGACGGAGCATCTTCCATTGAAATACCGGTAGAAAAAAGGATAGCATTCCCACCCGACGCCTGTGCTCTAAAGATTGCAATCCGTCTGTTAAGATGGGAGAATCTATCAAACAGACCACCCGTTTCTGCACAGAGTCGAGGGTTAATATCAGAAATTATAATTTTTATTCATTACTAAAGAAAAATTAACAATGTACCAATCTGAAGATGCCCGTCGTCGCGTAGTGAATCTCGATGGAAACCCATTCTGTTCCAAATAAATAACGTCCAGTTTTTCGGTGTAGACACTCACGCAATGTTATTGGTCAGAATGGGTTTAAATAGAGCTTAACACACACTTTCAGTCATAGATAAGTGTTATCACCAGTACTGTATTACATGATTTATCTATGGCTAACGTAAAATAATCATGTACCATTCAACCCTCAATACGGCTAGTAGGATTAAGCCGTGGAATTAGCAAACTTAAATTTAATATAGTATTCGTGTCAGATAACAACTTGACGAACGTAAATATCTCTTAAGACGAGTTTAAAAAGCAACTGAAATACCGGCCCTTAATGAACGAAAGTTATAAAAAATTTTAGTAAGTGTATAACGACGAATGAAATCATGAATTAAATAAATTAATATTCTTGAGTACTAATGTATGCGTGAACTTGCCACTAGATAGCGTGGGCCCCGCGGTTCTGCAGTCAGTGCATCGCCCAACTAGTAGAATATCTCCAGCTGCACCCGCGAGGAGTTCCACCGGACAGACTACACCTGATCGGATACAGCGTTGGGGCCCATATTGCTGGACTGGTGGCCAACCATCTGCAGGAGGGGAAGCTGGGAAGGATCACTGGTAGGTTAACCAGAAGGAAAAAGTATGATTGTATTGTTCAGGGTTGTTCTGACCCCCTTCAGGATTGTAAAAATGCGGAAAACGTACTTGACTTCAACATCTACATCGGTGCTACAACCCTTGGATGGCCCAAGAAAGAACATGGTATCAAAAAAAATCAATTTTCAGGACTCGATCCAACCATCGTCTTCTACATGGGCAACAACAGCTCGCGAGATTTGGACCCGACGGATGCACATTTCGTTGACGTCTTACACACTGGTGCCGGAATACTGGGACAGTGGGGGCCCAATGGGCATGCTGATTTCTATTTAAATGGAGGCACAAGTCAACCAGGGTGTGCTCACGATACCATTTTCAGTGAGTGTTGATTTTAAATTTTTATCTAACAAAATAACAACTTCACGGGAATATTACTGCCACCTATTGATAAATTTATTAAATATCACATTACCATGGTTATACTACTGTCATCTATTGACGAAAGCATGAAACATCATTGCCGCAATGGAGCAGAAATTTTTTAAAATTTTAGACATAAAAGCTTTTGTGAAATAGCAGTAGATGTCTCTTTGCTTATTTTATCGAAAAAATTGAATTACTTATTATATGGTTTCGTACCTTGGGGCGTGCAATGAATGAAATAATCATTTTTCAATGTGATTTTTTATAGTTTTATCAATGTATATATCTTTCAGAAACTTTATCATGCGATCACACAAAAGTGACACCGTATTTCATCGAGTCCATAAACAGCCGGGAAGGATTTTGGTCAGGACCGTGTCCCAGCCTGATATCATATTTGATTGGGTGGTGTGAGCCTAAGGATACGGAGTACGTTGTTATGGGAGAGCATGTCAGTCAAGAGTAAGTAAATTTTATTTGTGTATTTATTAGTAGTTTAAAATTGTAGTAACATGTCACGTTCACATCAATCAAAGAAAGGAGGTAAATATTGTATGAGTAAAGAAAAATAAATAGATAACAATAGATTGACATGCTTGGAGTAAGTATAACAGACCGGCTTGAGTATTGGGGCTCTATAGAAGCATGAGTAAATCTGGCTGAGAAAGAAACTGGGCATCTGGGCAATAGATTCTATAGTGACCGGCTGCTAACCCTTTATAAATTTCAAGTATGCCCAACAGAGGAGAACGGTCCGTCTGATTGACAATTCGTTGTAAACAGACCGATTGCCATCTCTAAAACACAGAAGATGCGATGTGGTCTTGGAACTTAAGGCGACGCTTCCCGGCTCAAAAAGAAGAAGATGGAGAGTTTTGTAATTACGAATGTTGGACAGAGCGCGCTAATATTTTCAATGATAAAACTGAAGCGAAAATTATGAAAATGCTTAATAAAACATGACTCGTTTAAGTATCATTTAAAGAAACAATATGAATTTTTTCACAAATATAACTTGTAAAATAATAGAAATAATTTTAATAATTTTCGGAGCATATTTTGCGATTTTTTTCTATCGAAGGAATTTCGTATAATTTGCGTTTCGGCGTGGAACGTATCTAGATATTATCTTCAAAAATAACATATTTATGTAGGGAGATATGTAAGAAATCGGTAGAAATTCGGATAGCGGCGGCTTAATATCCATACTCTTAGGATGTGTGCATGCTGATTCTGTTTGACAGGTATTTTAATGGAACCTGCTTTAAGAAGCTAGAAGCATTGATACCAGGTGCACCGGTGCACGTACTCGAACATCGGCGGACACGAACGGAACACCCATTGTTGGCTTCATGAGAACGGGTTGTTTTTTCGACTCGCAGAGCAAAAATTAGAATCTGCAAGCGTTTTCTCAAACGCACTCACAATAACAATAGTATCCTTTACACACAGAGTTCGGAGCGGGACGTGCCCCGCGCAACTTCAGGCCGCCGCGCAGAAAAGTCTTACCGTTGCAAACCGTTATCTTACTTTCGGTCTTTACTTTTCTGCGCGGCGGCCTGAAGTGGCGCGGGGCACGTCCGCTCCGAACTCTGTGTGTAAAGGGTACTAATCCTTATAGTGCAGCCATATGTACTAGCCATTGATATGTTTAACTCAACGAGATCAGCGCAGTGAACTGAACGTTGTGTGTGCATTGATATATTATATTCTATGTGTGTGTGAAGGTCACGCGTCTCTGTCGTCCTAAGAGTATGGATATCATCATAGTTCCATGCTGTCGTCCGTAGTGAGCCCCCGCTCCTTTCCCATCCCTACCCCATTCCGCCCCGGGTTGCGTATTTCCAAACCCTATACCGGTTCAGTCGCGGTAGCGACGATTTACATTTTAAATATCAAAATTTAAATATTTAGAAACAAAATTATCAATTTCTAATAAACACATTGGAAAGATTATTTTATCTAGTTTATAGAACAATTTTTATTTTTGCAAAGTGATAAAAAATAACCAATATAGAGTTGTATTTACAATATATGGGAATAATATCAAAATTTAAATATTTAGAAATAAAATTATAAATTTCTAATATACACGTTGGAAAGATTATTTTATCAAGATTTTAGAACAATTTTTGTTTTTGATAGGTGATAAAAAATAACCAATATCGAGGTGTATTTAAAACGTAAATTGCCGCCACCGCGACTGAAACGGTGTAGGTTTTGGAAATACGCCCCCGGGTTTCTCTAAGTAATCTATATTTTCGATTTTCTTCTAATCATTTATGTATTTTTCTTCACAGAGCAAGGGGAATTTATTACCTTTCTACCAATGCAAAGCCTCCCTACGCTAAGGGCTTTCCGGGTAAATCTAGGAATGCCATTGAAGAGAGACGATGATAAATTTTCACAGAAAGTCAGTAATTAGTTAATAATGTACATAATATTTTATGAATGATTGGTAGTAAGATTAAGATTGTGATTATATTTTAAAAATTAGGGATGTGGTCGGGTTATTTAGTGTAATTTGTAAATTAATAATTAAATGTGTTCTATGTAAAATATCCCAGTTTTAATGTTAAAATATTGTAGGACCAACCTACCTGTTACCTGTACGATGTTACCATTATCAGTAGGATATCTACCTTAGTTATAATATAAAAGACTTGTTTTTCTGTAAATTTTGAGGCATTGTATAAATTGAAATAATAAACCTTTTAAACGTTTTTTTACGTTATCTTTCCATCCCCAATAAATATATAAATATTCTTAAAAACTTCAAATTCGTTAAATTGTATAAAAAATTCACACTCCGTACAAAACCGAGGCATGAGCCGTACCACGAATTATGAAAAAAAAAACGAAGCAGCCGTGACCGGCATGTGCACCTTCGTTCCTTTTTTTAATTAGAGTATTTTTTTTTGTACAAAATATACGCATAATTGATAACAGAATAATAATTAATAAATAATTCAATAAACATTTTATCTTCCTAATTTGTATCTATATATATTTAAAAGTACCCCCATAAAAATCTATGCTTGTTTATATGGGAGGAAGGTGTTATTAATGTATTTATTTAGAAATTTTCTTTATTACTGTTGTTTTTATTATGTGAGTAACCATAATCCTTAGTTCGGTTCGCGTGTGTTTATGCAGCCTTAGGTGTTATTATTACGAACGATTTTTTTTTTTACATAAGCTTCACACAGGAGGCCCTGAGGAAAATAATTTCCCTCAGGTCCTATGTCATCTTTGGGGATGCTGTGAGGAGGGTTTTTTATAAGGAAAAGGAGGAGAGGAGAGTTCTGGGTTCAGTGTGTCCTGGTCATACGCCTCCAAGACCTAGACAAACCTCACCCCATGAACACGAGCACCCCTGCTAAATCACCAAACGTAGCGAACCACTTGGGGTGACCTATGGCAGAGGTGTTGGTTATCCAATAAAGGTTCCCGGG
The DNA here is from genome assembly GCA_936435175.1 of Glyphotaelius pellucidus. Classification (NCBI taxonomy): domain Eukaryota; kingdom Metazoa; phylum Arthropoda; class Insecta; order Trichoptera; family Limnephilidae; genus Glyphotaelius; species Glyphotaelius pellucidus. The sequence goes on along the minus strand of OW386538.1, from coordinate 24,382,761 downwards.
GCGTCGGTACCCATTCCCGCCTACCAGTTATTTCCGGCATTACTGTGGATTTGATGTGATGGTGACTTCAAGTTTTCTGTATGAATTTCTTAAAAAAATTAATCAGTTATTAATGGGATTTGAAAAAAATCAACACATGTTTTCGCATTCAATGCATTTTTTATTTTTTTTTATAGTAATTAATACTTGATACACATTTCAGAATTTGAAAATTTATTCTTAATAATACAATCATGGGAACAATTATTTAAATAGGTTGATATAAGTACACATTTCTAGACATATCAATAAAATTGAATCATGAAACGATAATTGCGTTAGCAAAAATTTTGCGATCGAAACATGTTGTTTTCTTTATTAGATTCAATTGACAGAAAACAAATAGTCTTTCTGGAATGTTTTATCAGTTAACAACAGTACAACGAAAATAGTAAGTAAATTAATTTCGTACATAAAGCAATTAATTTTATATTTAAATCAATCGTATTATATTGAGTGATAAAAATACATAATATTATTAAGCCATTTTAAGCAGTTTATTTATTTAATATACTTATAATGCAAGTATCAAAAAAGTTTAAAATAAGAAATTCTCTTTGAAAATGCGTTCAGAGTCATATGTTGATGGTAGACTATCATTTTATATCTGTGATTAATAAAGAACGCAAGGTTTAATGAAAAAATAATTTTCGTAAGTGGTTTTTCATTAAGTTGAAAATTTATTGCTTTGCGTTACAAAATCTGAAGTTAATATATTTGAAAATTTATTGTGCAGAAAATATATAATCTAGATTATTATACATAGTTATGTAGGTTCTAACACCGAAAAATCTACATTAAAGTAGTAGGTCTATGAAAGAACAGTGCAAATATGTTAACGTGCAATAAAACTGAGATATTATTAGATATTCACAAAATAATATATATAAATACAAAAAGGAGAAATATATTATTTTCTATATAAGATTTTTTTAAAATAATTTCACAAAATTTCATAAAAAAACAAAATAATTAAATTCAAACGAGGAATGCCTACTTATAATCATTAAATTTAAATATATAAAGTGCATGTAAATAACTCCATTTAATAACATTTATGAACAGAAACGATGAAATTACAGTACTTTTAAAACACGAGCTACTATCCATATTGAACGTATCGTAGGTAATGAGTATCTTAGAGCAGGAAATCCGCTTTCAAAACATATTACAATAATAAATAGTTATAACTTTACACACAAATAGAACAGAACCAGAACGAAATGTTTGACAAATGGGACATCCATTTGAAAAAAATTGAAACGAGCCACCTGAAGTAAGGTGAAGATTTTTTTCTGAATATTATCGGGAACGAGTAAAAATTGCTGTAATATTTCTCCTTACTTCAGGGAGGGAGACGTTTTAAATCTTTTTATTACTATTTTGATAATAAATATGAGGCCAGAAGGGGGATTATCCTTAGCTAAGGAATATACCTATCCCCTCATTTTTCCTTTGGCTTAAACTAGAGCGAAACAAATAGCTGCGTAGCGATCGTTATTCAGCTATATCACTCGCCCTAGTTTATGCCAAAACTAAAATGATGGGAACAGGCGTATTCTTGAAGGATAATTAATAATGTGGAATAATAATTTTTAAGACAAGATATTTTCTATGATTGTTAGGCATGTCATGTAAAATTATTAGTGTTATTTTAATATCATATAGCTTCGAATTAAGTGGTTAGTTAAAAAGTGAAATAATTATATGTCTTTAACCGTAATACATTGATAATAAAAAAAGAAAACCCGCCTCCTGAAGTTATGCAACGGCTTTGAAGTTTTTGTTGTTGTTGATGTTTTTATTTCAAGAAAAGATTTTTTGCACCCTTTCAATGTAGCGCCCTTGAGCAGTGCCCCAATTGCCCAAACTTTGTTCCGGCTCTGGAATGGAATCCTTACTGCTAATTTCTAATAAATGCTACAATGCGACATTGCGCTTTGTATTACAATTTCAATTTATAAATATTATTTTTTTCTCATTTAACCTATTCAAATCAATAAAGATAAAATAATAATGTTTCTAATGAAAAATCTAAAAACATGTTATTTCTTAAGCATAAAAAATAAAAATAAAAGTATTTCTAATTTTGTAAAAAATTATAACATTCTTTAACCGAATAATTTTTAATATTAAAAAAAGAAAGCACCAATAAAAACAAGAGAAGATTCATACACAATATTTTATTTCTATGTTCAGATGATCTTACGGGTACGTTACAAAGTTATTCATGCTACGTTAAAAATAATAAAAAATTTAGTTTTTACAATCTCAAAAAGTACATCTGATTTATTTACCATCTCAGGTGTTAATTTATCTATTAAATACAGTGTTTTAATATTCAGCTTCTTTTGTAAAAATATAAGAACAAGAAAAATGACCAATAATTTCAAAGACTTTTTTTATCTTCAGAGTCAATTTTTTAAAAACTTTTTTTTAATAATTATTGTTTTAACAAAATAAAACCAAACACTAGAAATGAATGATTTTATTATACTAACGTCTTATTCAATAACAATTGCACATTGACTCAAAACCTTTAACTTAAAAAGCTATACAAATTTGCCTCAATTACACTCCTATATATATATTTTTTAAATATTTAGCATTGCATTTTCCTACGCATCCATTTATTGTCGACACAGCCTTATAGAGTGAGATCACCCCATACGATAATAGTTTAAATTAAAGTAAAATAATAAAAACTATTTAATTATCTTAAATATTAGTAATGCTTTATTTATGATCTGCAAAATGTTATCCTTACTTTCAAATTGAATATTTCTTCTTCTATTGGCTTTCCTGCGATGGTTGAAATACATTAGAAAGATGTTGAAAAATTCGAATAGTGGGAACATTTTTGATTGATTTTTGCAATTCATTTTTCAACATACCTATTACATATAAATAATGAAATCTACGTTTTTGAGACCGGGTTGAATTTTTTGTGTATCAGGAGTTATTAATACTAATATAATATTAAAAGGTTGTTATTATATTAGTATAATCTCAACAGGGTTTTAATGACGATCTCTTTAATTACGTAATTATGATCGGAACATATCTCAACCACCACATTTTCTCCTGATTTTGCTGACTCCAGTGCTTTTTCCTTTTCTGCGTGTAAAAGGAAACATTACAGGTGAGTATTTACGAATCGTAATTATAAATTGACATGTTTCATTTAATGTGAAATATCTGATTAGGTAGACTTATATTTAATAATTAAAATAAATAAATCTATCTCAATAGTGCACTTTTAACAATTGCCGGGGGATCTTGTACCCTTGTCGCCATGTATAAGCTTCTACATTTTCGCTAATTTCTCTTTTATAAAAATAATATAATATGTAAAGGCTTTGATTTCACAAAAGCAGTTTCCTTAAATTTTATTTTCATATATCATATTATTGTTTTCGTTTGAAGAATTTTGTGCGATTTTTTAATGGTGCTTTTGTTGTGCAGTGCCAATAACCTTATAAAGATGAAGGGCTTTTGTTGTGCAGTGCCAATAACCTTATAAAGATGAAGTGCTTTTGTTGTGCAGTGCCAATAACCCTATAAAGATGAAGTGTTTTTGTTGTGCAATGCCGATAACCTTATAAAGATGAAGGGCTTTTGTTGTGCAGTGCCAATAACCTTGTAAAGATGAAGTGCTTTAAATTATTTTTGGAGGGTGCTTCAAAAACATTATGGTGCTAGTGGTATGATGTGCGTAATTGCTTAGTTCAAAAAATCAATTTAATGTGTGGAAATTATGAAAGTGTTGAAAGAATCTAAAGTGCAGATAATTATTTGGTACAGACGTGCATACAGAATGCGGTGATAATTTTAGAAAAACTTCAGAATTTTTATTTTCATACAAAAGCTCTCGTGTAAAGATTGGCCAGGGGTGACATCTTTTGAAAATATAACGACGTTTGTGTAAGAGTTACAAGTTTTCTAAAAAGCTTCTAAGTGTAATATTTCGTGCAATTTGTGTTTCGTGTACGAAAATGCAGTGCTTATAAATCATTTCCAGTGATGGTGCTTATTCCCGCATATAATTTTGCTTACTTCAATATAACAGGCATTATTCGATGGGTAGTTAATTAAAAGAATATTTTAATTGATATCTTTTTCATTGGCTCCACTGTCACATCATTTAAAGGTGGTGACCGCCGTACATGTGTTATATTGAAGTGAACAATATTTTCAAAAATGTTCGTGCAATTTGAGTGTCATAGCGTGCACGTAAAGAGAAATAATATGATATATTTTAACAATTTATTTTATTTACACACGTTATGCGTTATAATTATTATCCTCACCTACATTATAAACAATTCATTAAACAATTTACAGAGTTGGAAAATTAATAAAAGGGAGATCTTCAACATAGTTTTCAACTACCCTTTCGTTATTCGAAAAGATTATTTCGTTTTCTGGAACGCTTTTAATTTTTTTTTATAGTAACAAGAACAAATATAAATATTTGGTTTTCAGTTAAGTAGTCTAAGAAACGTTTTATTAACAGTTAATCAAATGATTGAACATCTTACTTATAAAGAGGAAGAAGAATTCTGATTTGAAAAAACTGCAAATTCGAATAGTCTTAACAAATCGCAGATTAAATTCAACACAGAAAACTACGCCCTTAACGGAAATAATTTAAATTTTCAAGAATTCAACAACAATATATTTTGTATACATTTCCTATAGCAGTTGATATTTACACACATTATTACCATTTGGAGAGCCTAACAGATATAATCGTTGATATAATTGAAATACACAAATATCCTCTACATAACATTAAATATTAATATTCTTATTTGAATCTATGACTAGAATTAATAATTATTAAGTTTATACTCTAACAAGATATAGTCTTCAGAATCAAAGCTGTAACATCCATTGCTAAAATATATTATAAACACAATAAAATGAAATAATAAAAATATTTATGTGCAATTCAAATAAAGTAAGAAAGCAGAAAGTTTTTTTGAACAGTGCAAAAAGTGAATAAAAGAGTTTTTTTTAACAATATTCGTTATAATTTGTGCATATTCATAAAATTTGTGCTCGAAAGAATTTTTGTAAAAGTGCATAGAAAATATATTTAAAAAATATTACAGCTTTTGATTGAAGATATTTGAACAGTAGTTTATCTAATAAGTCCTGTCGTCCACGGTTCCGTGCATATATGTGTCCTGAGCAGGAGGCTGTACGGCTTCTTCCTCCACGTAGCTGGTGGCAAAGGGGTTGTTGGCCACGTGCTTGACTGCTGGGGCGGTGGCCCCATAGCTGGGGGGAGCTTGTTGGGTCACCATCTGGGTGCCTGGACTCATATCCTGGTGAAGATTAAAAACGGTATTAGTTAATTAAATCCAGTACTGTGCATCAGCATCATTTACCATTACATGGAATATTCATAAGTCACTTTTGCACTTGTTGCCAACTTTTTTACCAAACGTTTGTGAAACCTTTGCGATACTTTTGTGAAACCTTTGCGAAACCTTTACGAAACGTTGTTTGTAAAACGTACGTTGTGCGTAAAACACTGTGCAAATCACAGAGATGTAAACATGCACGTCCTACGACAATGAACTTTTAACATTAACATATTATGTGGCGGTAACAACGGTTTTTGTTATTCGTCGGCCACGAAACAAAAACTTTGTGGCCCCGGCTCAATGTTTTGGTTTTTGTCAGATGTTTCGAAAACATTTTGTCGCTATTGAACATGTTTTGGTTTTTGTCAGATGTTTCGAAAACATTTTGTCCTGATTTTGAAGCTCCGGGCAACACATTGCTGAAGCGGTATATTTGTAAGACCACCTAATTACTTACTACAGAACTCGCCTACTTTTCGCAAACAAATTTTAGCACACGGCCAGGACTGTCCAGCTTCCATATTGCCACAATTTCAATTGCTCAAATACAGGGATACTTCATTTTTGATAGGCTTTCTTACCAAGTTGGTTTCCTTCATCCCATCGTCCTTGGTGACGGGCTTGGGTCCATTATCCCAGGATGCCTGCTCCTCCAGACTGGGCTCGGCCCAGGGCTGCAGCTCCCCGGAGGCGAACAGGCCGTAGAAGGTGATGCCGATCAAGTGCACGGTAGCTGCCATGATAAACACTGTCTTCCAGTTCTCTGCGGTCTAGTTATTACAAAAATAACGATAACTTTATACAATATTTTAAACATATACTATATAAAAATTGTGCCATTAGAAAACATGGAAAATATCTTCACAAGGTTTTCGGGTCTCAACATAATCGAAAAACTAAGGGTAAAACTTCGTACCCAAAAAAGTCATCGAGGTAAAATATTTATACTTATTAGTTTGGATCACATACTTTTAGGAAATTAATGACATTTCAGAAAATGTTATCAATTTTTTTTTATGCAGTTTTAAAAGAAATAAAAACATTCCCAGGCTACGAATAATCTTTAATTTCTCCTTTTTTAATCGTTTCATTTTCAATGACGCAGAACAGTTAAAAAATTTAAAGGGTGAGATTTTTTCTTGGTCTTGGCGGCGGATGCGTCTTCCCACATACTACGGGGCGGGCCACATCGGGAGAGACTTCCGCCATTCCTAGACACACTGATCCCCAGATTCCTAACCACCCCCCATACCCTTTTCCTTTACAGAACTTCCACCCCTTCCTTTTCATAAAAGACCTTTCACACAACATCCCCAAAGATGACATGGCCCCTAAGCGATTTTTCGCGTGTGGAGCTAATGTAAAAAAAAAACGCAACCTCGAAAATATTTTTACTTTGGCAAATCTCTGATTTTTTTACGTCTTTCTTTAATAATCATTTTTGTTTCAGAATTTTTTAAATGCAAAGTAATTTTTAGAACATGCTTTATTTGTTAGTTGTTTTAAAAAAATTACGTATCCACAAATGCTATTAACGACTGACATTGTTTCAAATTGAAAAAAAAAATTCACACGAAAAAGTATAATTATTGGCCAGAAAAATTCAAGCATTCAAAGCACCAAATTTCGCTTATAATGTTATATTCCCCGAATTGTCAGTCAGTATTCATGACCGGTTAGCATGACAGGGGACCCGGTTAGGGAACCCAGCACCATTACTGTGTAGCGAAACCCATGAATGGTTGTTCCATTTCCAGCCATCAATCTCCTCTCCCCCGGTTTATAAAGCGTGGAGTTTTCCAATGCGGAAAGCCAGTGATGCGTGGACCCGCTGTACGTGATCATAATGCGGTACGAATGAAATATACCGACCATTATGCAGTGATTGTAAACTGCCTGCTTTTTCATTATTTTATTAAGATTTTGAGGAAATTGAATTTTCGAAGTGAAAATTTCTTTAGTACCGAAACTCGATAAAACGGAAAAGACCGACACCAAAAAGAGACAAACTCAAACATCTATGGAATTTAACCTGCGAGAGAATGAGTTAGCAATAAAAAAATAATTTATTCACCGGTACTCGGTTCTAATGTAATACGATAAATCCAAGCCTCCTTTGTGTAGTGGTACAAAGCGCTTGACGAACCTAGCGGCCACACATTTAGCGGACCAAGGATCAAATCCTACGAAATGCAAAAAAAAAAAAAAATTGTAAAATCAATACCCAATCTTCAAACCATTCCAAAATAAACGGGCAAAAGAAAGCGACATCTAGCGACTCCGAAGAAGAAAACACAAATACAAATAAGATGACGTAGGAAAAAGTGCATTGGAATTCAACGACAAAAATAAGGAAAAAAAATCATGCTAGGAATCTGAGGGGGTCGGTGGGTCCAGGAATGACGGACTTATGTATCCATTCCTCCCACTGCGGTGCAAGGCGATGTTCCAAAAGAGTTCTGCTTGAAAGGTCACAAAGTCTCCCTCAATCAGCCTCTGAATTGAAAATGAAACGGCAAAAATGTGGTAATGTGATAATTTTGACAAATTTATTTAATAGTGGCCTAGATTTTTAATTACATTCAATTAAAATGAAGCCACTAAGTGAATTGAAATTGATGACTTTTTTTACAAATCACTATTTCATCTTTGAGGATGCCAAAGCATGGAGTATTTTTTGGAAAGGAAGGAGAGGAAGTTTTGGGAAGGAAAAGGTATGAAGGGTGGGTAGAAATCTTGAAGACAATGTATGTAGGAGTGACGGACATATGAATCCATCCCTCCTACTGATGTTCGTCTTGAGAGGTTAAAGGGACTCCCTCAACCATCCTCTCCCGATCCGGCCTGGCAAGCAACTGGTAGACAGACTAATGCAAAACAAAACGCCGGATAAAATTCACACCGTGAATCTGGGCTTCCCTGCTAAATCACCAAATGTAGCGAACCACTTCGCGAATAAATGATTGAGATTTTCATGACCAAAAGTATTTTCCTAATTTATCTTTGGGGTATTATTCCGTGATGCCCCACGTCTTTTAGCCAACATTCCGAACAGCATTTCAGTGTCCATCATCAGGTCAGATGCGTTATTAGTGTTATTACACACATCTGCCATGATAATGGACACTGTGACGCTGTCCAAAACGTTGGTTAAAGAAGAAGATAGCATATTACAGCAAATTACCCTAAAAATAAATCACGAAAAATGTAAAAATGATCATTTATATGCAATAGTGAGGAATAAAGGATACAAACCTTCACAGAGTAAAGTTTTGCGGGATTGTTAAACGCTACTATAGTAGGTAGGTACCTTTAATACTTACAAGAAAAAAAAATTACATTATACGTTTTATAATCGACGTTATCGGTTTGTAGGAGATTGTCAACTATGAAAAAGAAATGCGCATTCCGAAACAGTAAAAACTCCAACACGAAGGTTGCAAAGCTTTTTCTGACTGGAATTATCACGGGTTAATGCAATTCTTTTCTGCTTTTGTTCAATTGGATAAAGTAACTGTTGAGATTTACAAGATGAAAAGACAAAATGAAGCATATTGGCTGCTTAGTTAAAACAATTGTGTGTTATATTGTGGGTATACGAGATTATGAAAATAATGTTTACCAGATACCACTTTATTTATTTTCAACAGGTGTTGTCATTTTGTATGGAAGAAGCTATGAAACTATTAAATAAGTAAAACATTATTTAGGTGGAATTATTTATTTATTATATTTTATTTATTTATTAATATTATTCTGTTTTTAATATTATTACGAGAGAATGGTTTAAAACATTTTTGAAACTATTATTTTTTTAGCTTAACGAATCGAAATCAATTGGAAACCAAATCGGAATTGAAGCGTTGCGACAGGCATTACAGGATGTTTTTGAACAGTTAAAGTTTTTTAATATTTTAAATAATATAGATAAACCAATAGAGATACTTTATTTTTGATACTTGATTTGAATTATTTAGGCCTAAATAATGTTTCAATAAAAACAATAACTATTATATGTCTAAATCTCTATAAACTAATAACACGGAATGTTGAATGGCTTGTCATAATTTTCAATACAAATATGACCAGGTGACTGGAGAATTATGGACGCGGTGACGTCACGCCTCAAGAATCCAATAATACTAAATTGACAGGGTGTTTTAATGACACGTTTTAAAATGTACTTTTTAATATATTTTTTAAAACTCTATGTTAAATATTATTAAGTAAAACTTACATATTCAGAAACAGCATTTATTGGTCTATATGAACATATTTTTTTAAAGCCATAATATTTTTCACTGGAGTTCCTTATTCAGAGGCGAAGCCGAGTGGTTATGCCAGTAAGTAGATTATTACAAATATTTTAGAATAAAATTTGTATTGTGAGAATAAAAATCGAACCAAAGAAACTGGTGTAGAAAGGTACCGACAACCTGTTTTAAATATTTCTACGCTGGCATCACCAGCGCCTAGTGCCACCAAACGTCAGATGGCGAAAAGCTGAATCATTTCAAATACTTGCCTTGATCCACTGCTTATTATTATTGTAATTCCTTCTGATAAATTATTGTCGTGGACATTTATATATTTATATTAGAAAAGAAGTAAAGTTAATCAAGTTCTAAATGTGAGTGTTCGTATTAACAAATAATCCGCGACCTTTATAGAGGTTAATGAACGGTAAGCTTAAAACCCTTACTATACTGGCGCAGGCGGTCAAAAGAGGAACTGAAAATGAATAAAAAAGTATTGTTTAAATATCTATCATAGAGACATCCCCAATTATACGCACGAGTGTGGTAATATTTACTTAACCTTATGAAATAAAACAAAATGTTTGTTATTTTTTATTATTCAAATATTCTGTTTGTTTTGAGCAACCCTGGTGGGGAAGTTCCCAAGAATGAGTCTGGGAGGCATTGTTCCGAGGCGCCAAGCGAAAGTTATTTGGTAATCGGGAACATCAGTGAGCAGCCAGGACTCCTACAGCCAGGGGTGGGTGCGGGAATTTCTGTATGGACGGCATCGTGATCCGTGATCCGTGCTTCGGTTCCAACACGTATGAATTTATTCTAAAAATGTGATCTGGTTTTTTATTCGCTAGTAACCTAGATAACAATGGAAAAGGACCAAACCACACGAATATGGTGGAAGTCGCTTTGTTCACAATATAATATACTCCTAAATAGTTGTTTGTAAAAATGATAGTGAACGCTTAAATTGGTGTGAGTTTTCATTTGTTTTTTTACAGTGATATCGCATAAGAATCTATGGCATTCCCATCTGAGGAATGTTGTGGGGCGAAAGGAAGTGGGGAGGGAAAGAAGGTGGAAATAAGAAGGTTATTCAAATTTACTGAATAAATAGGTTGATTGCCTCTTAAAGAAACGTTTCGATTTTGATTGGTTGTCTTTCACCAGGGCGATACCAAGAAATTTAACCTCTCCGGTGGTATTGTATGTGAAATGGTGATCGGACAACTCAGAATCATGCAACTTCAACACCTCCTCTGAGGTGAAGTCATTAAAAGTGATTAATTTTTTTTGGTTAAATAGGTAACGTTAGGTTAGGTTATGAGCTATTTTCCAATTTCATAACTTTTAATTTCTTCTCAAAGGGGTGTTGAAATGCCACTTTGTTGAGTTGTCATGGAACCATGTGAAATAACACAAATAAAATATTCCTTAACCATTACTAGTCCATTAGTATTAGGCCTTGCACTTACCGGTTTAACGGTAAGATTATCGATAACGATGGGGCAGATGAGGCCGGCGATTGTTCCAATTCCGTTAGACATTCCCATCAGAATACTGGCGTAACGAGGTGCTATATCAAGGTGGTTGACATTGTACCCTGATATAGCGAAGCCGCTTGCAGCCACACCGAAAGACAGCGCTGTAGTTGATCGCACCTAATTAACCAAACAAAAACACATCTTATTATTTTCAACTACATTTATATTAGAACCGCATATGACGAATATTGAAATATCGGATACCCAATTTATAATTTACTTTAGTATTTTTGTTTTATTTTTTAATGAATTTATTGAGTTTTGTACTTACGGCTGTTGTAGAGTAGGCAACGACAATGAAGAATAGAGCCTCCAGCCCAAAGCCTCCGCAATTGAACACCTTCCTGACGTTGGTTGTAGACAGCAATCCAGTTGTTCGGACGTAATCAGCGAGTAGACCTCCCAGGGGTACGATTATGGTCATCAGCATGTGAGGAATGGCGGCAATTACTCCGGTCTGTGATCATTAAAATACAATTAAATTCATCTGATCTCTTTATTAAACCCGGAAGACTATCTATTTGGCAGATAATATTCTTTATCAATCAGATGTTTTTTTTCTGCTATTTTGTCTTGGTGTCGTCTGAAATTTGTAATGATAAAGGAACATTGAAAAACAAAGAACTTGTGTCTAAATGCTGAATCGATGAAAGAACTATTTTCATGTAATCAGTTCACAATCACAGCATTTATACGCCTAGTTACACCATTGTTCAGGCTGCAAAATTGAGGCTCCATTATTTAATTTATTGGAATAACTTTTAATATTCAAGTTTTTATGCATGGAAGATGAAATTGATATGTCTTAACGAAACATAAAACAGAAAAACTGTTCTCAGTAACCCAGTGGTTAAAGTGTTATCCCGAGTAAGACAGATGTCCTGGGTTCGATCCTCATTTGCGACAGTTTCCTTTATTTTTATTTTATTTGTCTTTTTATTTCATGTTTCGTTTAGATCTATTGATAATATCTTATTCGTCAATGATTGATTACCTTCATATTACATTATGTGTTTTTTTAAAGTTTATTATTTCTGAAAAAAAATCTCGCTTTTTTCACTGATTAACCTAACCGCTTCCATCCAATCAAACACACCAAGACATTAATAATTTATACCTCTCCGATCTCGAGGCCGAATGTGGTCTGCATGTACTTGGCCTGAAACAGCACCAGGAAGTAGAAGTTCCAAGAGCGGCAGAAGTTGGCCACGATGATCGCATAGACCGGCAACGAGGTCATGAAGTCCTTCCAGGGAGTGGTGGCGATGGTGGGCATAGCCACGTTCATAGAAGAGCCGAGCGATTGCTCGATGTACATCAGCTCGCGCGCCGAGATGGCAGGGTGCTTGCTGGGCTTCTCAAACGAGAGCCACAACCAGAATAGGTACCTGGACAAATAGTATTCTTCTTACTCTATCTTGAAATTAACTAGAATAACAGCGAAGCATGATGACTATTGCCGGGCTACTACCAAACTACATGGACCAGCAACGCTGAGAGAGCCAATAAAAGTTACCCGTTTGGTATGTAGTTAAAACAAAAGTCGACCATCACAATGTGTAGATACGATTTTTAGTACCTAGTATAGGTTAAAGATTTTCGTGATACCTTTGTGCTGGTCTCCTTTAATTCTAATATCTATGATTTTGATTGCGGGCGTTATTTTTTTGTAATCTAATGATTCCCAATTAAGAATCTAGAATCTGACATGACACCCATAATAAAATTAATTTGTGATGTCGTAAAGCGGATGTAAATGTGGCAAGAATAGATATACAAAAACGGTTTGAAAGTTATAGATTTTTCAAGAATATTGTAGTTCTTCTCGGCAAAGACAACGCTGTGTCAAATATGCTTTACCTTTGATGTATTCGTTAAGATCTTCAGGAAACTGCTTCTTTATCAAAATTATGAAAAGTATTACTCAAAACTGTTGTTTCTCTCATTTAGAAAGCCAAGATTGGCATAGTATTGGCGCTAAAATAACTGTGGTCTAGACTTTACAAAATTAATGACAAGTGCCAGAGTGGTATTTCGTCGTGTTAATGTGTCATTTAAGATTTGTGTCCCTTTTTTATTGAAAAAAAATACTGACTGTTATACACTAATTTCACAACAAACCAAACAAACCGAAACATAATATGGTTTGATTTACAGTAACTGCCAAGGTTCTTGCATATGTCTAGTCTGGTTTTGTACTTTTAAAAAAAAGTACAAAATTATATGAAGTTCTTGATTAAAGAAACGTCTCGACTGCCATAACACGGGCGTGTGCTAAAAATGATGGTCGAAACATTCACAAATTCCCAACGAGATCAAACGTGCAAGTCAATGTAAAAAGACCCAAACTAACATGCTCAAACTTCATCTTATTAATGACTATCTGAAATAATAATGTTGTGTATGTCCCCATCATATGTCCATTTAATACATACAGCTATATGTTTCATGTAATGCGTATCATTCCCGCAATGAGTTTATTAACTCCTGGGAGTACAATGCTTTATATAATTTACTATATTCTGTATTGTATACTTTTCATAAATAAATAAAAAAATAAAAAATAAATAAATAAATTATGTTTATACAGTAATTTCACAACAAACCAAACAGACCGAAACATGATATGGTTTAATTTACAGTAACTGCCAAGGTTCTGGCACATGCCTAGTCTGGTCGTAAATTTTAAAAAAAAGTACTAAATTATATGGAGTTCTTGATTAAAGAAACGTCTCGACCACCATAACACGGGCGTGTGCTAAAAATGATGGTCGAAAAATCCCCAAATTATGTTACATTAAAGCAATGTAACAAAATTTGGGGAAGAAAAAAAAAAATTTAAAAAAAAAAGAAAAATTTCTCCGCAGAAATGTCATTGCTGAATTTATCATGGTTTTTTTTAATGACCGTAAAAATTATCAGACAGGTAATAATTATGAATGATAGGATGTATTTGACTTACCAGATGAAACCGCACACGCCATAGAAGTAGAAGGGCGCCTGCCAGCTGATCCAGGCGATGAGGAAGCCGGACAGGGGCATTCCTACCACGACCCCGGCGTATGAGCCGCAGAAGGCGAGGGTAGCGAGCCGTGACCTCTCCATGGGCGGCGCCCAGAACCTCCAGATGCCGTGGCAGGCGGGATAAGTCACGCCCTGGAATTATAACAAAGTGAATGCCATTCTTAAGAAAAACTTTAACATAAATTATTATGTACCATTTAGGTAGATTTTTACCAACGTTTCGGCGCTGCTATTGCGGGTCACAATATTCTGGAAGCAAATCCCATTTACGTACTTATTACATTAATTTATTATAGTCCGGTTTATTTCTACTATTTTTTATTTATTAATCATAACGGCCTTATAGGCTTTTACACATATTTTTATATTATTGAAGTGAAAACTTCTTTAGCGCCGTTGTGATTTGAAATTCGATGATTCGGAAGCGAGCGACACTAAAAAGAGACAAACACGTACATCTATAGGATTTAGCCTGCGAGAGAATGAGTTAGCAATAAAATATTAATTTATTCACAGGTTTTTCGGTTCCAATACAATACGATAAATCCACGGTCCCATTCCTTTAGTCTAGCGGTATAAAGCGCCTGACGAACATCAGTGGCCACACATTAGACAGACCACGGATCGAATGCCATGAAATGAAAAAAAAATACATTTATATTTTTGTTAAATCAATATCCAATCGTCAAACCACTCCAAAATGAACAGGCAAAGAAAACACAAAAAGTGACATCCAGCGACTCGAAAAAACACAAATACTAATAAGATGACCAAATGTATAGGAAAAGGTGCACTGGAATTCACATTGATAAGACTAAGTGTTTCGTAGTCTCCCCACTCTTGTCTACTTTAGTTTGACAAACTCTGATTTTTTATGAATTAGTACAAAAACAGGTGTCAAAAGCAGTAATAAAGGTATATTTGCGTATAACACATGAGACAAAAGGCAGTATCTTATAGGTATTTTTTAAAGTATTAACTTTAAGGATAAACTTACTCAAATTGCACTTCACAGTGTAGTGCATTTAACATGGCACGTAGATTTTTTTTATTTAATTTATACAATTTCAGTATGAATACGTATCTTTTTTCAGTTCAATGCAACTCAACAAAGAGGAATTTCAAAACCCTTTTGAAATTCCTCTGAAATCATGAAAAAAAATAGCCCCAAGTAACCTTTCTCACACTGTTTCAATATTTTTAATGACTTTTCAAATGAGTGATGAAGTGCCACTTTATTGAATGGTCCGGTCAGCCTTTTACTTAAATATTATTTAATATGAACTAAGATCGTCAATTTGACTGTCCTTAACGGGGAATCTCCTAGTTTGACCTAGTTTTCTAATAATTAAATAAACGAAAACTGACAAAATTCAATCAACCTCTTTTCATTTTCTTTAACCTCATTTTACATCGCGTTTTCTATACTAATATTATAAAGAGGAAGGATTTGATTGTTTGTTTGTTTGTTTGTTTGTTTGTTTGTTTGTTTGCATCGAATAGGCTCCGAAACTACTGAACCGATTTGAAAAATTCTTTCACCGTTGGGAAGCTACACTATTCCCGGGTAACATAGGCTATATTATATTTTAAAAAAAATTAGGGATCCTTACTAAAACTCCAATAATGTAACCCAAGGTGTAAAAAAATTACCTAAAATATTCTTTACATCGCGTGCGCTGCAAAAACTGTTGATGATAGAATAAAATAATGTACTACGACTTTGTAGAACACATCATTATCTACAAAAAATGTCGCGTCAGCGTATGTCTAACTATTATAGTTACGCCACAATAAGTGTTCTTTTATTTTAAAAATTTAATTGAAATGCCGCCGCTAGAAAAGAATCTTTATTTGTATCTTGATATTAATTCTTATCAAAATAAATTATTTTATATTCGAGACTGTTTCAATGCCTTTATATAACTTTTTGAATTATTCAATTCGGACATCCCATTCAAAAGATATCACAAGTTTAAAAATGTAAGTATTATACGATGTAAGCGTCACTGGGGTTCGGGCCGTACGGGCCGTACGGGAGGACACCAACAAACAATCAAGTCTTTCCTATCTTACACATAAAAATCAAAATTTGTTTGTTCGTATTTTATGCGCTGCCATACCGTTCATCCGATTGCGATGAAACTTTGGTGATTTGTTGTGCGCACACCCGCAAAGGATAAAGGCTATTTATAATGGTAAGTTCTGGCGTTATTAAATTTGAATTAATGAAAATGTGCGTATTTCATATATTTTAGCGGCAAGGAGGAAAGGCAGGGAGGGGGAGGGGAACGGGGGAGGTGGGGTACGTGGGTGGGAAGACGAGGGATGGGAAGGCGGGGAAGGTAGAAGGGAAACGCGAAAGGGAAAGGGGACTCGGGAGGTGAACGGGGACGCACGGGAAAGGATATTCAAGGAGAATCAATTGATTTCTTTGCATTGCAACGCAAGCCGTGCTTTGTGCTTTGAGTTTTAGCTTTAAGCTTTGAGCTTTGATTTTTGAGCTTTAAGCCTTGAACTTTATGCATTCAACGTTAAGCTTTACGTGTTGAGCTTTGAACTTAAAGATTTGATATTGAATTTTGTACCTTTGAACTTAAAGATTTGATATTGAATTTTGAGTATTGAGCTTTGTGATGTGAGATTTGAGTTTTGAGCTTTAACTTTGAGCTTTGAGCTTAAAGCTTTGTGCTTTGAGATTTGTGTTTTGAGCTTTAACTTTGAGCTTTGCACTTTATTTTTAAGCTTTTTGCTTTGAATTTAAGCTTTAAGCTTTGAACGTAAGTTTAGAGCTTTGATATTAAGCTTAAACTTTGGCCTTTAAACTTTGAACCTTGCTTAAAGCTTGATCTTTAAGATTGAGCTTTAAGCTTTAAGTTTAATGTTTGAGCGTTACGCGTTCGGCTTTTAGCTTTGAGCTTTGCGCAAAGCATAGGGCTTAATGCTAAAAGCTTAAAACTCAAAGCTTAAAGCTCAAAGCTCAAAGCTTGGAACTCAAGGCTTTAAACTCAAAGCTTAAAGCTCAAAGCTTAACTAAAAGCTAAAAGCTCAAAGCTTTAAGCTCAAAGCTTGAAGTTCGGAGCTTGAAGCTCAAAGCTTTAAGCTCAAAGCTTGAAACTCAAGGCTTTAATCTCAAAGCTTAAAGCTCAAAGCTTAACGCTAAAAGCTCAAAGCTTTAAGCTCAAAGCTTGAAACTCAAGGCTTTAATCTCAAAGCTTAAAGCTCCAAACTTAAAGCTCAAGCATAAAGCTCAAAGCTTATGGCTCAAAGCTTAAAGCTCAAAGCTTGAAGCTCAAAGCTTTAAGCTCAAAACTTTAAGCTCAAAACATAAAGCATAAAGCTTAAAGCTCAAAGCTTGAAGCTCAAAGCTTTAAACTCAAAACTTTAAGCTCAAAACTTAAAGCTAAAAGCTCAAAGCTCAAAGCTTGAAGCTCACAGCTTTAAGCTCAAAACTTTAAGCTCAAAACATAAAGCATAAAGCTTAAAGCTCAAAGCTTGAAGCTCAAATCTTTAAACTCAAAACTTTAAGCTCAAAACTTAAAGCTAAAAGCTTAAATCTCAAAGCTTTAAACTCTAAGCTTTAAGCTCAATACTTGAAGCTCGGAGCATAAATTTCAAAGCTTAAAGCTCAAAGCTCAAAGCTTGAAGCTCAAAGCTTTAAGCTCAAAACTTTAAGCTCAAAACATAAAGCATAAAGCTTAAAGCTCAAAGCTTGAAGCTCAAAGCTTTAAACTCAAAACTTTAAGCTCAAAACT
Organism: Glyphotaelius pellucidus; assembly: GCA_936435175.1. Taxonomy (NCBI): domain Eukaryota; kingdom Metazoa; phylum Arthropoda; class Insecta; order Trichoptera; family Limnephilidae; genus Glyphotaelius; species Glyphotaelius pellucidus. The sequence continues at coordinate 24,364,771 of OW386538.1, read as the reverse complement.
TAAAGCTAAAAGCTTAAATCTCAAAGCTTTAAGCTCAAAGCTTTAAGCTCAAGGCATTTATAACAAAACTTAAAGCTTAAAGCTCAACGCTTAAAGCTAAAAGCTCAAAGCTTAAGGTTAAAGCTCAAAGCTTAACCCTTCAAAAATTTTAAAGCTCAAAGCTTGAATCTCAAAGCTTAAAGCTCAAAGCTTAACCCCTCAAAAATTTGGCGTATTTTGTCAAAAGGTATAAATGTTTATATATATATCGACTTTGCAATAAAAATTCAAATAAATGGAAAAACTAAATACTGGTTTTGAAAGGTGATGAAATACGCTTAAATAAATGGTATTATTAGAAATTACAAAAACATTTTTTAAATACAAAATTTTTTAATTTTTTAATGTTTTTTTTTTTTTTTTAAGTTTTCTTTATTCTTTGAATTGTTGGTTACAAAAATTTTAGAATTTTTCGACCACCATGCTAGGCACATGCCCGTGTTGTTAACTTTAAAAAAAATAAAAAATGCTCAACTGACATTTTTGATATTAAAATTACTGATCTATAGAAAATGTGTTTGTTTTTGTCTATGTGTGTGAGATGTTTTGCGTTGCTAAACCGTTCATCCGATTGCGATGAAACTTTGGGGAATTGATGTGCGCATGCCCGCGATGGTTTCTATACGTGTATAGTGAGTTCTGGGATCATCTGGGACGAATGGGAAAGGGTTAGTAGAGCGAATTTTTTTCTTTATTAAGTGGCATAGTATATGCCGGGAACTCGCTATTGTGTTTAAATGCCTGTGTCAGAATTTGGTAAATTGAATTATGTAATAGAAAGTACCTACCCTAAAATTCTAAATCTATACTATAATATTATGAATGCAAAACTGCGAGTGTTTGTTTGTTACGCTTTCACGCATAAACTAATAAACCGATCCTAAAATTTTTTTCACCAATAGAAAGCTACATTATATGCGAGTAATATAGGCTATATATAATGGTAAGATCTGGCGTTGCGAAATTATAATTATTAATATATTATATTTAATTTACGTTTTCTGTCGAAAATGGCGAGTTATTGCTAACGTAGAAGAAAAGCAAAACAAATCGTTGCCGTGAAAACCATGTTGATATATATTTTTTAATTCAGGCATCGTAGTTAATATTTATCTCTAAAAAATGAATCGCCGAAATGTATTTACGCGCATGACTTCCGAACGACTGCACCAAATTGGATTTTATTACTGGTGAGCTCTGGCATTATGAAATACGCAAAAGGTGGCATGCGAGCTGTTTGAAAACTGAATGTACCGGGAAAGAATGTATGAAATGCGGGAGGGGGACTCGGGTAGGGGGTTCGCGGGAGGGGGAGGAGGGAAACCCGGGAGGGGGAGGGGAATCTGGGAGGAGGAACCTGGGAGGGGGGAGGGGAGCTTGGGAGGGGGGTTCGTGGGACGGGGAAAGGGGTAGGAGAGGGAAGGTGGAAGAGGCGGAGTGGGAACGCGAGAGGGGAAGAGGACGCGGGAGAGGAAGGGGAGGCGGAAGGGGAACGGGACGAATGGGAAAGAACACGCAGGAGAAAACAATTTATTTATTAAATGGCATGGCAACGCATGCCGGGTACCAGCTAGTATCGAATAAACTGAGAGTGATTAAACAATCTGCCCTGATGATGGACACTATAACGTTATCCGAAACGTTGGCTAAATAAGGGGTAGCGCAACACGGCATAACACCCTAAAAATAAATAACGAAAACAAAACCTTTGTTGAAATACTGTAGTGTTTGCTCAGCTCTAATTTTTACTTACTAAAATCACGCGCGTCAATCGTATTAGCACATGTTCGCATAACACTTCCCGAAGGCGAAGGAAAGTTTGTACTTATTAGCACGTGTTCGCAAAACACTTCCCGAAGGTGAAGGAAAGTTTGTACTTACTAGCACGTGTTCGCAAAACACTTCCCGAAGGTGTAGGAAAGTTTTTTACTTATTAGCACGTGTTCGCAAAACACTTCCCGAAGGTGAAGGAAAGTTTGTACTTATTAGCATGTGTTTGCAAAACACTTCCCGAAGGCGAAAGAAAGTTTGTACGTATTAGGTCATGTTCGCATAACACTTCACGAAGGTGAAGGTAAGTTTATAGGTATTAGCATATGTTCGCATAAAACTTCATCAAGGTGCAGGTAAATTTGTACGTATTAGCACATGTTCGCCCATCACTTCACGAAGGTGAAGGAAAGTTTATACGACCTTTTTTCAAACGGACGCAAATTGTTTTTTAAATGTATCTATATTCTTACAGCCTTATTTATAAAAAAAAACAATTCATGACCGTTAAACGATGTTTTTGTTACACATTTGCAGAAACATACATTTTCTTTTTCGGAACTTTACTAATAAAAAAAGTCGTTATTATGTTGGCAACATTGAACTTCGGTACATAAGCGCGTGGGTGAATTCGCCACGTTTTTTTTCAGGCGCAGGAAAATTACAGTTTTTAAATGTGTCATTTAAAGTGCGATTCTTATAATGTTTTTGTACATCATTTCTATTCTAATGACCAATTCACTATTATTTTAGTGTAGTTCAACATAATTACTAATATTTGTGTTATTTTTCGTCAGTTTTAATCTTCTAAATAATGTCATTTTGAATTTAGTTATGTTAACAGAAAAAGATAAGTTATTTCTGAACCATTATTTTTTAATTGACTTCCGTGTGAGTTTAATAAAATTTCCAAGAAAGTAACGTTATTTAAAAATATAAATTCCTCATTCAAAATGTCATATCCTTTTCGGTTATTTTTGGGGAATTATTGCAATATTTTTTTTATAATTATTAATTGTATGAACGAGGTTAAAAGTGAAGTGACAGTTTTGTTGCAAATTCATTAAATAAAAGGACTGGATTGTTTTATATTAGAATTTTTCGAAATTTTTTCGGGTAAGCTTTTTTTTCGTCTTCTTCATATTTGAAGCTTAAAATACTGCAATTTCTAAACCCTTTAGTTTCTGCAATTGTTTATGTATTCCACGCACGATTTTTGACAGTTTTTAATTAGTAAGGTTTTCACATACTCACAGTCCTTTATCAATTGAATAAAAAATTTAAAAACGATTCTTTAAACAATCGATTTATTATACTGGCCTAGTTATTATCATCAACCAAAAAAATCGCGGTGTGAGCTTTATATATATGGTATGTATTTGTGTGTATTCGTGTGTATTCGTGTGTATGTATGTACGTCGTGAAAATTCATTTCAGTAACCCTATTTCTGGAAAACGTATTGAGCGAATATCAAGCCCAATAATATTCGGGATCAAATAGCTGGTTACGTAAATGTCAGAGTATTGTATGACATGTGGATACAATACAGATAATAACATTTTATTTTTGTAAGGTTTTTACATAAATTTTTGTAAGTTATATCTGATAATAAATATCGGAAGATTAAGCAGATTTCACCTATGCCACGTTTAATTCTGAAAACGGACCTTAAATTTAAAATCCAGAGGTTTATTTCATCATCATTATGAATTTCAAATGGGATGACAATTTACGATGTCAAGCAAGTGTGGGTGCTTCGAAATAGGCTAGAACCAAAATGCATTAAGATAGTTACATTGGTTTCCATTCAAATGAGACATTTTTAGTATCTATTATCTAGTCAGTTTAACTCAATCGAAAAGCATGAGTGGACAAAACACTTGTTCGAGAAATAATCCCTCACCCAATGTACAAAATTTTATACAGCTCACGGTGTCAATGGCAACATATTATAGTCCAAATACATATTTATGTGTTGGTAAGTATAAGTATAGGGAAGAAGCTTTGTATGGCGGCCCATCCGAGCGGATATGAGCCCATAAGATGAGCCTAGATTTACTCCTTATTGTGTTGTAGGGAGGCTGTGGAACAAGCTCAGCTTCTTTGTGTCATCAAAGGAATAAACTCACAATAAAATCTGATATTAACCATCTAGACACGGAGTTTTCCGCTATTCTCAATGCACGGATGGCCACCAGTACGAATGATCCGATAAACCTCAAGGAGTAGATTCTAGATTCCCAAATGAGATTATATTCAAAACGTTTTTATGAAAAGAAATTCATCTCTCTGAATGGGAAATTTGATAAAAGCATAACGAGAGAATAAGTTTTATTATTTCTTTATCACATTTGAGATGCCTTTGTCTCAAATTACAGAATCGGTGGGATGTAATGTAACAGTGTTAGTTGACGGGATGATCGTGACAGAAATGAATAATCGAATTTTAAATTAGCATCATCAGTGCAGAAGCACGTCTGTATTGGTCTGGCGCCGTCGGTAGGGGATACTTTGCGAATACAAAATGGGAACTATTTAATTTTTGATCGAGTGAATCAGCATTTCAGGAAACTGTTTTCACGACTTAAAAAGTGAGGCTGAAACTATTAAAAATGTTTTTTAAAATACGAATATTAAATGTAACACGTTTTTTTAATTACCTACCCAATCATTCAAATACATTCATATTATACGCTTAAACTAGCTGTTGTGCACCCGGCATCGTTCGCGGTTTTGGATGGTTTGATTTGTAGTAAAGTTCGGCGAATCAAGAGTTATTGTAACCAATTGTGTAAAGAGTTCTCCGTTAATTCGTACTTTGCATAGTTAGTTTTTAGTTTCAAAGTACTTTCAAAATATCTTGTATACTATACATGTACGCGAGGCTTTCTTTTTTCTTCAGATTTGAATTTATAATAGCTTATTATTTGTTTTTTTGTATTAGTGAATTTGATATTTTTGGACGTTTTGTGCTGCGCTAAGGTCTATTTTCCCGTACATTCGAATTGCCCACCCCGCACTTGAGATTTTTTCATTCACAAAATATAATTCAATCGTTTTAAATCATTTATTTCGAAAATGATTAGCGTTTTCGTATTTCTGAACTATTTAATACTTCAGTAGAATCATTGATGGCATGCATCTGTTATACTTTATGGCTCTTTTGACTAGCGAAATAAAATTAAAATGTATTCAAATTGACTAGTACAAGATGTATGACTGAATGAGTCTACAAACCTCAACGAGCCCCTGCATGACACGGATGACGATGAGCACGAAGGGGTGTAGGATCTTGGCGCCGGGCACCAGCAGGTTGAGGAAGGCCGAGCAGGCGATGGCAGTGCCGAAGATGCGGTTGGCGGGGTACAATGAGGCCAGAAAACCTCCAGGGATCTGCGTCACCAGGTAGCCCCAGAAGAAGGATGAGTCCACGGCGCTCTCCACGCCGACAGTCCAGTTGAATTTCATCGTCTACGAAAATAAATGTTAATTAATTCAAGTCACTAAATTATTGTTTGGAATGCATTTAAATGTGTACATCCTTTCTTCGTCGAGTTTTTAAGTGTACGGAAATTTGGGAACATTCAGCAAAAAATAAAATAATAAATTAAAAATATATTAAAAAAACTTAAATTCATCGTTTATGGTAAGAATTCATGGTTATTTTTTCACAAATATTGGCAAATAATTATTGAGCACGATGCTGTTCAAAATAAACTTTAACAGTAACTAAGCTGTCTTCTGGGTTCATCAGCCGACACGACGGTGAAGCTGAATTTTTTTGTCTGCGATAAAATAACATGGTCAAATTGATTTTTGGTGACGAACTTAAATAGTGAACCAACTACGATTTAATAAGACACGCCGATATTTTACAATTGTCTCTTCTCCATGCTTTTGCACTACGAACATAAGTGTGCTTGTAGTATCCATATTATCAGCGAAATTTTTTGCCGAAACATTCAATGAGATTTATATCAAAGCAAAGAAGCCCGAGTTCTACTTCATGCTTCTTGTATCGCGCAGTTGTTGCTTAGATTATTATCGGTTGTGGGTTCATTATTTACCAACTCCTATCATTAGTCACCTCATTGCATTTCATTTTCCCACGAGAGCTACTCATTCCAAAATTCTCTTTAAATGTAACAATACCACGCCTCAGCAAGTCAAACACGCGCACTGCGTAGTAATAGATACGCAGTGGCGGATATATTCAACTGCACGGAAGGTAGGTGCAAGAAGGCTATACTAACATATCTTTTCAATCGATATTAATGATCAGAATCGGGATCAGAATCATCGACGACGCGAGAGATCATGATTTGATAGCTTCTCAGCGCTTTATTTGTCTTCAATCGCTTAATAATGACGGCAACGTCGCTCGGCGTTCTGAAGTGGATATCGGCGATGTTCGTCTGCTCCGCTTGTTCGAAATGTTGTAGAGACTCTTCTACTAGTCGGTCCATTTCCGGATCGCATAGGCCGTCCGTGGCTGCGTAGGCTCTCTCGAATCCGTCGGCGAGTGCGTTTGCCTTTTCTTGCAGTGACAGCGCCAGTCCTGAGCCGTCTAACTTCTAGCTTTTAGGGGGGTGATGGTATGGTCTTCGTGTCTCAGCGCTTTCGCCATTTTCCATAGGCTGTTGTCCTTTGGCGTGAGTGACGTAACTTTCTTCTGTGATGGTTCTCAGGAGGTGGAGGTTCTGTGAAGGCTCTGGTGTTTTCTATCTCAGGTACATTGTTCGTAGAAGGCCGGCGGCCGGCGTAGTCCAGCGGTAAGGCTCTTGACTCGCATTCCGAAGGTCGCGGGATCGAATCTCGGCGTGGAAAATAAATTTATTTGATTAATTTGTTTTATTTCACAATTTATTCATTTAAAATAATGTATAGTTTGTTTGCAGCACGTTCCAGAGTGGAAGACACTCTCAGTATCGCCCTGGTGTAAGACCACCATGCAGAATTGAAACGTTGCTTGAAAAGGCTTTAGCCGTGTTTGGTAACCAGATCTGAATAGCCAGGTACTTCCAACCTTCTTCTTCCCCATCTCCGTCCTCTCCTCACTACCTTCAGCCTCACAACATATTCCAATTGGGGATGCCATAGTCTCACTGGCTCCAGACGGGAGCAGTAGGGACTCATGTGCGGCATTCATATAAAAAAAGAAGCAAGACGATTGCCGGAGACACTCTCGTGCTCGGTAATTCTCTGGTAATCTCATCGAGTTATAGAACAGATACTATAATGGTCTTAACAGAAGGCATTTCGATGCTAAATTTGATCTCAGTAAACTTTCATACTTTACACATATTATGTAATTTTTCAAATTCATATCTACAAAATGCATATAGACCAATTTGAGTCATTTATGAACCGCTAATGAATTTCGCTGATATTAATCAGAGTTTTATTCGCGACCCTAATTTGTTTTTTCATCACTCTATTAATATTTTTATGGATGCTAAGATTCGTCTTTTATTATGAGCTAACTACGGCGCCAGTAGATAACTCTCCCCTATTTTTAAGGATCCTTCCACCCCTTTTATCCATTCCCTTTTGATGGTGTTTCGGGGGAAGGGAGGGGGATAGGACTGTTTGCGGGCGTTTCGCTTAGTTGGGACATCAATGCAATCAGAATTACAAAACAGTCGCTCCGGGGGCGCTGTTACCATAATGCTACTGAAACATAAGGTGTATATTACAAATACGACCATTCGTATCCGCTGTAAGTGTATTTCTTCAAAACCATTATTTTTTTATTGTATTGTTCGGTTTTAAAATTTTGCAATTATTCTATTATTGTATATGCATTGCAAATCAAATGATGGCAAAAATTGTACGCCCAAAATATTGAGATTATAATTTTGTGATTATTTTCGTTAAGAAATCCATTAAGGATGGGAGTCATGACAGTGATTTTGTTTTAACGTCTTTTACATTAAGGTTTTATTTAAGGTAGGTACCTATATTAATTTTCAATGCCAATATGTTGATAATGATTAGGCGCATGCACGCGGTCTCCAAATTATTACTAAAAAACAATTAACGCGTCTACCTTATTATACCGTGTATATAAGTTTTAAAATAAGTTCCTAATGGTTTCTGCTTAAGGTTTTGTTAGGTTAGAAATTAAAAATGGCCTTTGATTGAGGTTAGGATTACCAAAGACCGTTTATGATGAAATTAGTCAATACTCATGTACGCCCAAGTAACTGACTAATCTACAGCTTCGAGTATTTCTCATCTCAGCGCACTTCAAGTGTTCTTACTGTGAAAGCAGCATTAATCCCAACAATTGAGCGAACTTCACAGTCAATACCCCGTTACGGTGGCGAGCACCGCACTCCCTTACGCCCTTGCTCGACAATCCCTCGCAGGGAGAAAGGGTGTGGTGGGGTTTTGGGTGTTGGGTGACCCTCCCACACCCCTTCGTACCCTCCCACCCACCTCTGACCATCCCTAACAGTCGGTGGTAAAAACGACTGGCAGAAAAGCTGATTAAAAGAGGACATCGAAAATTTATGATCCGGACATTAATTGCTTATCCTTTTGGGGAAATCGGACCGAATATGCAAAATAATGACGTAATTTATTGCAGGAGCCCCCTGGTTATGCCGAGGAGTTATTAAGAAAGATTTTTAATCAAACTAGCTCTAGGTTCGTTTAGTTAATTGTTTTCTTTTAAGTATTCTTCATTGATGCATAAAAAATATAAAAAGTACCTTTTTATCAAATATTGGTTCAGGATTGTATATGAAAACCACTGTATTTAAAAAAGTTTCATTAATGACATGGGTTTATCACTTTTTATACAACTTTCGTTTACATTTAATCTCTAATAAAGAGCACAAAATAAAATAAAACGATTTGTTCTAAACTTTTATTACCACGAGTACATGATAATGGTAAACTTTATTTAAGCCGCTAAACTTATAATAAAATAAATTATAGACATTTTTCCAAACCGAAGGTTTTCCATTCGAACACAAAGCATTCTTTAATTTTTACAAAATAGTCGTTTAACCAACGTTTGTTATTTTCCTTTAATTAATATGATACCACAGGGAAAATTTGCAATTATTGAAGAAGTTTTATAAATATGAAGGTTTATTCGCAAGTAAATTTTGAAAATTTCAGGCTTTGAAAATTTCAGGCGTTTAAAAAGGCCTATCTGTAAATAACACTACATGTCTGTAATCTCAAATTAATAAATAGTTCACGTCTACAAAGCTCCTTGATGTAATTCCTTATTGTATCTTTAGCCCACTTTTCTGGCGCTAGATTTTAAAATTTCTGGCGCAAGCTGAACATACTGCATGCGTTTGTCAATGCAAGGTCACTCTGCCTTGATGTAGCGATCTATGTGGCGTGGACGCAGTACAGGGGAAACATACAGAATAGTGCTCACCTCGTTGGAAGACATGAGCTTGGCCATGCCCATATTGCAGCGCATGCCGAAGGAGATCATGAAGCCCACGCATGTCAACACGGCGATGGTGAAGCGCTTGGAGAGACAGGGGCACTCCGCCTTGACGTAGCGGTCTTTGCGGCGCGGACGCAGTACAGGGGAAACATACAGAATTGTGCTCACCTCGTTGGAAGACATGAGCTTGGCCATGCCCATATTGCAGCGCATGCCGAAGGAGATCATGAAGCCCACGCATGTCAGCACGGCGATGGTGAAGCGCTTGGAGAGACAGGGGCACTCCGCCTTGACGTAGCGGTCTATGTGGCGCAGAGGAGGCCGGTCTGGAGAGGGCAGAGACTCCGGGGAGCCGGCACCCCCACCGAACGTCTTCTCATAGCCCGGCTTTTGGTCGAACTCGAACTCTTCATATTGGGGATTGCTGAGGAAGAGGAAAAGTATAAATTAATTATAATTTATTTCGTCCACGTGCGTTATTCCTGCTGGAGTAGAGAGATCTCCAACTTAATAAATGTCGCAACAGTTTTGCTGGGTATCATTTTAATTGTTTTTAAATATCTTTTACGCATATTGCATTCCGCGTAAACATATGAGATGATTGTTTATTCGATTATTCGTTATAGATACCTAATTGTATTTGTACAAAAGGTTGTTGGAATAGTTACTTATTACTTTCATTAAATTTAAATATGTGAAAAAGATTGTTTACTTTGGAAAACTTTTCAATCAACGGTAGAAGAAGTGTTGACTTTGTGAATTAAAAAAAAATAAGAGTCCCACCCATCTCGAGCCAGTGACACTTTGACATCCCCAACTGGGGTATGTAGAGAGATTGAAGATATTGGGGAGGGAAAGAAGAAGGTGGTGAAAGAGGAAGGTGGTGAAGTTCCTGAATTTTCAGAACTGGTTACCAACGTGGCTTAAGTCATTTCAAGCAACGTTCCAATTCCTAATGTTCTCTTACGCCAGAGCAAAACTGAGTGTGTCTGTCATTCAGTAACATGCAGCAAATATACTAAATAATACTTTAAATAAATAAATTGAGAAATAACACGAAAAATTAAAATATTGAAATTTTTCTTCTTCAAACCCAACAAACCTCTTTTGTGGCACCATTTTAATTGATAATTAATAAACAATAGTTTAAACCCCTTTTATTGTTTAAAAAACCAACATGTTTCATAGGCAATACCTACTTGTTCAGGGTTTACATAAAACAAATTGCAATAGACATAAAGATGCTAGGTGTTATATAAAATAATTTCTTGAATGTTTAACTTCCATTCCCCCCTTTGAGATGATTTTCATCAGGTACTGGATATTTAATATTTGTTATAAGATAGCAATACTGACGTGCATTGTCATTGGACCAGATTTCAGTGGGAGGGGTAAGGGCGGTCAGCTGAGGGCTGCGAAAGGCCTACCAGCTCTCTTCTGGTTTTAAATTTCCAACGGGTCGGTCATGGTCCCTTCTCCTAGACCTTTTGCATTCAAATAGTTATCCACAACACGTGATTCAAAATAGAAATAAATTTTATGTATCTGAATCAATTCAGTGATGTTTCCTGACAATGTTGCTCAGCCCAGATACGACCCAGTGACGGGGTTACGTACGTAAATCTTATTTAATTATGTATTATCCAATCGGCTCTTCTTTTTATAATTTTAAAATGAGTATCTTACAGAGTTAACATGGGGATTTAAGGCTTTTCCTAGAAGCGTCGAAGCAATCTCAATACTTTTAAGAGATAACTAATAGCAAAAAAAGATCTTATCATTTATTTAAAACCCTACTGTATTTATTCTATCAATAATTCCTTGAAGTGGTAGTCCTCTTGAATTGAGATTATCAGCGGACTGTAAACATGATCTCCCGGATGAGCTAGCTTGTGGAGGTGTGTAAGTATATAGATTGATCATTGTGTGTGTATTTATTATTAATATGTCCATAAATCTGTATTCAATCGGTTCGAAACCGTATCGTTATGTAACAATGAGCGGGAAAGTTATTATTTATTATTTTTAATATTTAAAATGTTTGTCTAAAAATAAAAATATGTTGAAATTTAGTCCAATGTCTTAAGTAATATTTTATGTTTTCAAGAAGCTTGTTCAAGAAATTAAGAAATGTGTTGCTTTATCATGACTTTTTCTTACATAAGAGATATCGTACACCTGTGACTGTGGGTATATCCACAAACCAAATTTTATAGTTCACAAATTCGAAATAAAGCGAATAGTATCGAACCTTATGTCATTATCATCTAAGAGAAATGAGATATCTCTCCTAAACGGAATGACCATTGACAAATCGGAACCCTGGACAACACGTCTTATTGCCGTCTCCAGTAATTTTTGGACGTATAGACAAATCAAAACTGACACGACATAAATTTAAAAAAATATTTAAATAATTCATTTATGTCATTCAAGATTATCTTTCCATTATTTTCACCCTTTGCCTTTAAACGACGAAAATCAATACGGTTGTCGTAATATCCTTTCACACAACATGATACGTAATACCATGTGCTATCTCGTCAGTAATTATGCGACATAAATTGACATCGCCGGTAAAAGTCACGAAATGCATTAGTCAAAGTTATTTATGGTAGTTATTGTTAGCGAGGCAAGTTCCTCATTTACCGTTCTGATTTATACAGCTAGGGAGTGTTTCAGTGTCGTTTCTAACCAAATATGTCATTTTAAAAAATCTGAAGAAAACCCAGTTGATAACAACAAACCATTTTAAAGTGTAATCAAATGGGTATTAATTTTTATAATTTCATAACGCCAGAGCTTACCATTATATATAGCCAATATTACTCGAATATAATGTAGCTTTCTATTGGTGAAAGAATTTTAAAAATCGGTTTAGTGGTTTATGTGTGAAAGCGTAACAAACAAACACACGCAGTTTCACATTTATAATATTACTAGTTTTTTTTCGCTTGCATGGTATTAAGAGGAAATTATTGTAGCGCTTGCACATATCAATTATTCCCCCACCCCTCCCCCTCCCGCATTCCAAACATTCATTCTCAGCACATTTAGTTTTCAAAAAGCTCGCGTGTCACCTAAATTTCATAACGCCAGAGCTCACCAGTAGTAAAAAAAAAAGAATTATTCAAGTTGGTTCAATCGTTCGGAAGTAAAACGCGTACCATCATTTCGAAAATTCATTTTTATTTAAGTACATATTTAGATAGATATTAACTACGACGCCTGAAATAAAAAAAATATGTACATATATCAACTTCTTTTCCACGGCAACGATTGGTTTTCTGACGTTAGCAATAACCGTTTTTGTTAGCGACAGAAAACGTATAATAAATATAATATATTAATATTTATACATTCATAACGCCAGAGCTTACCATTATGTACAGTCTATAGTCCTCGCATATAATGTAGTTTTGTATTAGTGAAAAAATTTAAAAAATCTTTTTATTGGTTAATGCGTGAAAGCGTAACAAATAAACTCGAGCAGTTTCACATTTATAATATTAGTATAGATTAAGTTTAGATATACACAGAATACACACTAGCTGAAGACACCGGCGTTGCCTTGGATTTTCAGAGATATTTTCGAAATTTAATGTAGACGTGGCCTTCCTATTGTTTTAAAGATCAAGTGAGTAAAATTTAATCAGTGTCGGAATAAAACTGAACTGTCGATGGATGTTTGCCCAGTAAACTGGGGATCATATTCCGTTTAAAAAACTTACAAAAAAATTATGTCTGAATTGCACGCATTCCGTGTGTACATCGTTGCTAAAAGTAAGCTCATATTTAGAACGGTGACCCGACAGTTGATCCGCCGACCATTAGCCCCCCGAAATGATATCTTTATAAATATAAAAATCTCACGTCACGATGTTTGTTCGAGATAAACTCCGAAACTACTTAACCGTTTTTATGAAATTGACTTAATGTGTGTAATTTGGCCCAACTTAAAAGATAGGATAGTTTTTATCTTGATTATTGACCTCAATGTTTAACATTGCGAATTAAATGTTCATTAAATGTTTTCTTCAGGACAATGCTTTGTAATTATTTGTAAGTTCCATAAGTTTCTAACAGATGGCGGTGTGAGTTTATTTATCGACACGACACTTGGTTATCTAGGTTGGGATTCATCCAGTAGATGGCGTTGTGTTTCGATTTCACGTCACAGCAACGCGTGGCCGGGTCAGCTAGTTTACCATAAAATAATAATTTTTTGGGCATTGTTTTTACCAATTTCAAAAATACTCTTAATAATTAGTTGGCATGAATATCAAACGAATTTATACACAGTGACAATTTTTTTGTACTTATGCGCTGTTATACACAGTATATAGACAAGTAGATTTTTCCTTGATGCATTTGAATGAAATAAGTTTTATACGCGTTGTTATTCGGCGATATACCAGAGGATATACCGCTTAATAGAGCTGCACATCTCAGGGGTCACTTATATATTTTGGTATACCGTACTTTCCCTAAACCGACTGCATATTATGTATAAGTATGCCGGGGGGCCAATTGTCGGCGGATCAAGTGTCACGGAACCATTAAGAACATGTTTGGAAACTAAATAAATAAATCTCGTGCTGACAAATCATTGAATTATTTTCGAATGTATAAAAATCGAACTCCCTCTACACAAAGAGATTGATACTCGATTCACTGTGTACGCTATAGAAATAAGTTAGTAAAAAAACATCCCCCGGGCGTGTATTGTGCCGTGGGGTGCCCACCCCATTCCGATCGCGAATAATGGTGGCCTTTTGTTGCGCTAATGCCTCCGCTGTCCTGCGACTGTAATTTTAGAAATTTAACGTCATTTTAGGAATCACGCCGTGGGACGTACCACCAGCTACCACCATGGATGTGTGGGTGTGTGTTTAGACGGTGGTTTGATGGTGGCCATAATGTAATCAGGCTGCTTCTAACCTATTACGGAGCTTAAATAAGTTACTAAACGGGAAAACCTTTTAGTTGGAAATTACTGCGTTGTCGGTCGAGGGTTGTGTCATTTTTAAAAGTAAAATTGAATCCATTTTTTTTTAACTGGATTAAAACTACATAGCTATCTAGTTTGTTAAGTAATTTGTTTTACTGAACTGGATTAAAACTATATAACTGTCTAGTTTGTGAAGTAATTTGTTTTACTGAACTTGATTAAAACTACGTGGCTGTCTGGTTTGTGGAGTAATTTATTTTATGATCAAATAAAGGACAGTTGGTAGTGAAACGAATATGTGGTAATCAAATATTATATTTCTAAAATACATACCTAACTAAAAATGAATTACCTAAGTTTTCTTATGTGCCTACCGATCAAATAACATAAACGTTCCACTTTGGATGATGTTCTCTGTCTGATATTGATCACTTTTAGTGTTAATTGATTTTGTTTTAGTGTTAGTTGATTTTGTTTTAGTGTTAATTGATTTCGTTTTAGTGTTAATTGATTTTGTTTTAGTGTTAATTGATTTTGTTTTAGTGTTAATTGATTTTTTTTAACGTTTTGCCATGTTTTGTGTTAAACAAGCAAATCAGAAAATTATTACCCCTTCTCCTTTTATTTGGTATTTTCTACAAAGTGGTAGACATTCTTAATATCACCTTAGTGGAATACCACTGTTCAGAATTGAAACATTGCTTGAACTGGCTTAGGCCGTGTTTAATGATCAGTTCAGAGTAGCCGCACACTTCCCAACCTTCCTCTTTCCCACCACCTTCCCCTTCCCACTCTCTTCAGCCTCACGGCATAACGTAATTGAAGAAGCAATAATGCTACTCACTCCCAGCAGTATGGACTTTTGTAATTACATTAGAATTTTTTTTATCGTGATCGGTGTCAGAATAATCGACTCCGAATATCGACCGATTTTCGTCCTTGTTTGTGAGTCTAATGAGTAACTAACCACCTATTAACACGTTTCGATTATCACTTCTGCTAATACTGGCACTCTCTTTTAAAGCCACTTCTTGTCTAGGAGTACATTAAACTTGTACGTATGGTTGAAATTTATCAACAGTTTCTCTAAGGGTGGAAATATGTTATGATTATGTCCCGGGGTAAGTGTATATATTGAGCATGAAGCAGAGCGGAGACGGGATACGGGGAATATGGAATGGGAATGCAGGGAGTGTAGGAGACTCACAATATGCACTCCAAAGACGGCATGGATGGGTAACTCCCCAGTTAAAAAGGTAAAGGACCGCATTTAGATCATAATTCTTCATGTGATTGATTATTACTTATTGGCATTAACACCAATAGGTGAAGGATAGCGTACTTTTAGTGATTTTCATTTTTTTTGACACATAAGGAACATATATAATTTCTATTTATACCTTAAGGTCATTTAACTCATATATTTAAGAGTATATTCTAAAATTTTCAAATATTTTCTTCAAAAAATAACGGAAATATCAGCTGCCGCGCATTAAAAGTAGCCATACTTTTTTGTAAGTATGGCTACTTTTTTTGTAAGTGGCTACTCTATTTGAACCTCACTCCTCACAAAAAAATAGAAAATTAATATATTTTTGAGAAATTTTAAAATTTATTATGATTTTTCACCATTTTTTGTACTTTTTTTTGCAATAAAAAAATAAAGATATGGTTTAGGATTGAGAGCGTATTTATGCAAAGAAACTATGTGCTGAGTTTGATAACGATTGATTAAGAACTGAAGGAGCTAGAGGATACACAAATTCGAAAAAAGTAGTTTCGATAAAAATGCGTTTGAAAATAAGAGCAACAGTAAAATAGTAGTAGTTCGACCAAAGGAACTCAGTCAAACGCTTAAACTTATAAGAGTGGAATTTTGGCTTGAAATTTTCAGAACATATTTTTGAATAGTTCTACTATCGGTTTATGAAAGAAAAAAAAATTGAATTTTTTGAAGCCTCTAAATCTATTTCCCCCCATTATCATTTCAACAGCAAATTTGATCAGCAACTATTACATTACATTACATTTAAAAGCTGTCACCTACTGTGAAGTAGGTGCAGCTTTGAAAATGATTAGAAAGTTTTGAAATTGAGTGAAATCTTCGGAGTTTTATTTTTTTCTTGTTTATTTGGAACATTTAACAGAGTAATGTTAAAAAATACAATGTGTTTAAAACTAATTACCATTGCCCCCTCTGGGGTAAAGACTCAAAGGCATTAGGTTTGGAGCTTGACTAAAACCTAGCGTCATTTATGTTAATTACATACTATTAATTAATTATGTAATTACTGTTAATTATGTACGATCAAGCAGTTCTCGCTCAAACGGTAGTAAAGAGTGATATTGTGAGCTATTTGTGAACACACTGACAGTTGATTTGTTGTGGTGTAAGTATTTTAAACCCACTACTTTATAAATACAAAGGATTCCTTGAATCCAATCCTTTCTAATTCGCAAGCGGGACAGGCAGTACCTTTAGACCCCAAAACGCCAAGAATTTAGCCGTTCGCAATTTTTTTGTTAATTAATATTTTACATATATATATTTTTATTTGGTTAACCTTACCTAACCTCATCAGCTAAACAACCATTACGCTATTCTTCACAGGGTTGGGCAGATATGATGAAATGCTACACAATTTTATAACAGCACTCTTTGCTTCGTCACCCATCTTCAAATGAACTCAATGTAATAATATACTTGTATGAAACTCTCACGTAATTTCGACATTTTGTATTCAAATTCTTGCCGCACGTTGACTATCCCGATGCACTCCTTCTAGTCAACCCACAAGTTAAATAATAAAATTAATGGCCATAATAATGCGGTAATTTGAATGGTAGGTTTTTGAGAAAAAATCATCTCAATTCATTAAATAAACCACACCACACATTAACCACATTTGAACCTGTTTTGCGTTATTTTAGAATAGTCAATCGTGCTCAGGTCACAATCATAATAATAATATATACATTTGTCAATAGATCACAATGGTCACAAAGTAATTAATTATGTTCTCACAAAATTAAAATCTAAATTGACTTCATAAGAACTCTTCTTTGAAAAATTTAATAAAATTAATCCGCTTTCGGCGGCAAATTTAATAATGCACCTTTCCATTTCTGCAATGAATGTTAAAATCAGTTTATTACTTACTGCGGCCCTGGGGAGAAACAGGCGGAAGTGACATCAAGAGTCTACCGCGATATTGCTTTCAGTTCCCCCTCTTTCTCTTTCCCATCTCCTCCCCCGGTTCATATTCCCTGTACCCTATATTCGCGTCCGAACGAATACTGAGCTACTTCAAATTTATTGTTCTGGACTACGGATGGAAAAATCATAAGATACGTTGCATTAATCACCACTGAATTAACAGCAATTTGGGAGGCGGGAATGGGTACCGCCTCCCCGGGAACCTTAATTGGATAACCAACACCTCTGCCATGGGTCACCCCTAGTGTTTGCTACGTTTGGTGATTTAGCAGGGTTGCCCGGGTTCATGGGGTGAGGTTTGTCTAGGTCTTGAAGGCGGATGACCAGGACACACTGAACCCCAGATCCTACCCACCCCTTAAACCTTTTTCCTTCCCAGAACTCTTCTCTCCTCCTTTTCCTTAAAAAACCCTCCACACAGCATCCCCAAAGATCACATTTTCCTCAGGGCCTTTTTTGTGGAGCTCATGTAAAAAAAAATAAACAAACAGGAGGCCTGAGAAAAATAATTTCCCTCAGAGCCTATGTCATCTTAGGGGATGCTGTGTGGACGGTATCTTTTAGGAAGGGAAGGTTAGAAAGATCTGGGAAAGAAAAAGATATGAGGGTAGAACCGGAATTGGAGGGATGGATTCATACGCCCGTTACTCCTAGAAACACTGACCCCCAGGTTCCTACCCACACCTCATATCATTTTCCTTCACAGATCTTCCTAATCTTCCCTTCCTAAAAAAGACCCTTCACACAGCATCCTCTAAAAGGACATAAGCTCTCAGGAAAAATATTTTTCTCAGGGCCTCCTGTGTTTTTTTAAATTATTTTACTCCAGAGGAGTAAAATAATTTACTCCGAGCTCCACATAGGAGGCCCTGAGGAAAATGTGATGTTTGGGGATGCTGTGCGGAGGGTTTTTAAAGGAAAAGGAGGAGAGGAGAGTTCTGGGAAGGAAAAAAGGTTTAAGTGGTCGGTAGGAATCTGGGGTTCAGTGTGTCCTGGTCATCCGCCTTCAAGACCTAGGCAAACCTCCCCCCATGAATCCGGGCAACATGTGTGCTAAATCACCAACCATAGCGAACCACTTGGGGTGACCTATGGCAGAGGTGTTGGTTATCCAATAAAGGTTCCCAGGGCTGCGGTAATCAATCCCGCCTCCCGAATTGAGTGGAGCTAATGTTAAAAAAACATTTTATAACAATCTGTGTGCTCCATGCTAGAACATAAAAGTAAACAAAGAATGACAGGAAAAAAATTACAGCTATGGCAACTGATAATAACGTAAAATTTGTTGGTCTGACCACGTGCTTTAGTTCATCGTCTTGCTGCATCCCGAGTTATGAAACCGTGACTACTTCAGAGATGGAGGCGGCGGACCCCTAAATAGATTGCCAGCGCTTGGGCCTTTGTCATATTCGTTCTGAATAATTGGCGTTTACAGAAAACACTTGTTGGATAGCTCCAGATATAGTATTATCTGAATTGGTGCGAGAACTTCGAGTATTCCAGTAATTAATATGACAATTCCGGTTCGATAACGATCTTACGATAAATTCTCGTTGGCGCTGTAGGTGCCTAATTCAAACTAAATATAAATAGGTTGTGGCTGTATTTGAAATTGAACTTGATGAAATAATTTTTTCAATATGCTTCTGTTTATCATATCTGTGGTATGTAATAAACCAGCTATACCTAATTATCAAAATAAAAAGAAATAAAAGTTCTAGAAAGAGGTTAAATTATCGAAAGGGATCCGAATATGCAGTAAGTTTTTTTCAAATCAGGTATTTTGCGAGTTTGTAAGAGAAAAAAAAGGTTTAAATGATTTTATAACTAAGAGCAGATCCATCACTAAATTGTAGGGATTTGAACCATTGGTAATTTGGGAGGCGGGAATGGGTACCGCCGCCCCAGGAACTTTTATTGGATAACCAACACCTCTGCCATAGGTTACCCCAAGTGGTTCACTACGTTTGGTGATTTAGCAGGGGTGCCCGGGTTCATGGGGTGAGGTTTGTTCCAGGTCTTGGAGGCGGATGCCTAGGACACACTGAACCCCAGATTCCTACCCACCCTTTAAGCCCCTTTCCTTCCCAGAACTCTCCCCTCCTTCCTTTCCTTAAAAATAAACCCTCCACACAGCATCCCCAAAGATGACATAGGCCCTGAGGGAAATTATTTTCCACATTTTTTTTACATTAACTCCACACAGGAGGCCCTGAGGAAAATAACTTCCCTCAGGGCCTACGTCATCTGGGATGCTGTGTGGAGGGTCTTTTTGAGGTGAGGAAGGAATGAACATTGATCTTGAAGAGACCCATATTGTAGGAGGGAGGAAACACAGAAGCCGGCAAATCGTTCCATAGCCGAGCTGTTGAACTCAAGAACGAGTCGAAAAAACGACCCGTTCTCATGTGACAAATGTCAACCGTGTACACGTGTTGGGCGCACGTTTGGCGTGTCTCCCGACTATGCACCGGTGCCGAAGGGATCAATGACGCTAGTTCCTCAGAGCATATTCCATTGAAATACCAGTAGAACATGGATAGCATTCCCAACCGACGCCTGTGCTCTAAAGATTGCGATCCGTTCGTTAAGTTGGGAGAATCTATCAAACGGACCGACCGTTTCTCCACAGAGTCATAGTATATGCACAAAAGTCCCAACTTCTCTAAATCGTCTGGAGTCAGTGAGACCTTGGCATCCCCGATTGTGGTATGTTGTGTGGCTGAAGGTAATGGGAAGAGGACATTTCAGCAGGGTAACAGTGGCAATATCTTTCACATTAAGTATTATTTTAAAAGAATTTATTGTGAAACAACGTGTTTTTTTCTTTGTTTCAATTAGGCAACCAGACTTAGCTAGTTGTTGCACTAAAATTTGTGGAATTCTCAAATTGTTTTCGTTGCAGTTTTGCTTGTAACAACTAGGTACAGTTTGTCAAATCAGAGTAGGATCAAATAGAGAAAACATAGGAGAGTGTCACTGTTGTTCAAATGGCAATACTAAACATATAACTCACATAGAATATCTATTGCAATATAGATACCCACTGATCTCAAAATTAAAATTGCATTTAGGTATATTATTATTATACCTGTGCAATTTTGTGTTAACCTAATGAAGAACGACATTGTGCTCCCATTAATGGAAAACCAGCTTAAATACTTAGCGTTGCCCGGGCTTTGGATCATGTCTCTAATTTTAAATCTGAATATATTTAACTCATTCAGATCTAAAAGTAATGTAACAAAACTCACCATTAGTGATTCTTCCTTTCTTTTTACTGTTAAATTCAAATTTATGTTAAATTAAATGAAAGCAAATCGTTTTGTAAAACACCATTTAATCAAATTTATGTCATTAACTAGGCACCTTAACAACAGTGCTTTTTCGATTTTATTTTTTTTTCTTTAAGAACAATTTTTTTTTTAAATGTGGTTTACTGTGTTCACATTCAGTGTCATTGCACTTTAAAAGAATATTTGACAGTTAAATTGATGTTGCCAGCCTACAAATTTTGTAGATCCATTTTTAATATTTTCAACTCTTATTTGACAGACTATAAAGTCATTCCATTTTTGTAATAAAAACTTAAAAAATGTTTAGCCATTTTCTCATTTCCAAAAGAAAAGTATTTCGCTTACCTTCACATCAATCTACGAATTAACAATACTTATGAGTATTAAATACAACAACAGATTTTTCAGATTGATTCCCATCTTATAATTCAACTTACCAACAAAGCTGATTTCAGAGTTACCTAGTTGTAGTAATTAGTAATTACCCTTCGTTATTATGATGATAAAAAAAACTTTTAAAAATGCCTTAAAACACCTTATTTTATTCGACTTTAACATTGCAGCGTTTTCTGTGACATTAATTACTTTTCAAATCCATTCTCCATTCTTCTGTTTGTGACAGCTATATTCAGAGCGTAAGTAATAATTATACAATATCAATCTCACAAGTGCAGCGTGTTATATGCAGCCTTTTAAATATAAATATTACACCAAGATTCCGTATCGTATTCCCTCAAAAAGTATTAAAAGAATTAAAAAATATCACAATTCATAATGGTTTCATATTAAATCGCTTTTTCATAAAGCGCTGTATCATTATGGTGTTCTCCGATATATGGCGCATTGAAAGTACCGCCCGCCTGATTTACTGCCGAAACTAGACTGTTCCCTTCTACGTACAGAATAGTAGCCTCTATTGGTCTTGGAGAATACTAGTTTGTTGGATGCAGGATTGAGATGAGAGTGATCGTTCTGAAAGAAGAACTTTGACACAAAACTCAGGAATTTGAACACACATGTGAACATTGTCCAAATACCAATTTGCAGAAATGTGTCAAGTTTTTCTGCTTAAATATTTGAAATCTCGTGTTAGGGGTTACCCACAATTTAAGCAATTGAAGGCATTATTTTGATGCGTTTGTACAGAAAACTAAACTGAATACTAATGAGTTCCAAATTACAATATTGTTTCGTAACGCATACTCGTAAGCAATTTACTTTGCCAATAATTACAATACAGTTTTTTTTTTTAATATTTAAAAATTGTTTCCTCAAATCTGATCTGTTATTTACTTTTTCTATTGGCCGATTTCAAAATTTCAGCTGCGAGCTGTCACGTATTTTAGTTTGGGTCGTTTTAAACACGAATTCCTGCAAGTATGCATGATTATTTATTCATTTAACAGCTGTAGAAAACAGCGGGAGAACGATCTCTTATCACAAATTTTAGGGAATAGCCTTTCTGGTGGAGCTATGTTAAAAAAAAACTTGATTATTTAAGGTAGTATGGTTTTTTTTTTATTGTTCTATTCAATCAATCAAGTTCTAATCTCAGCTCTATCGCTAGTTGATGAAGCCACACCACTCCAGTGAACGTTTGTAGTGTTGTGCAAAACTCGTATGCATTGTTGGAGTGCATAAGCGACCCATTTAGTTATACCTGCTGCACTCAACACGCACCATGGCATTGCGCGACTTTTTATATTTGTTTATTTGAAGTAGCATATTTTTTTAATAAGTATTTTTTAGCGGTGGGGCTTTAAAGTCTTGAAAAAGTTTCGAGGTTGAATAAACTGTCGGTTTTTTAATTATGTATTTGATTATCAATCTTCGAACAATATCCAGCGGCAAAATGTAGATTTTGTATGCTCCTCCCTCCCATGGAACGTAAAATACAATATTGTATTATTGAATGGGCAAGTGACTAGCATGTATTTTTATGAATTTTTTTAGATAAGGCGGAGCACCACTTTTGATCGCTTTGAAAATTTGTTGGTTTAGAACTATTTTAGATGCTTTATTTAAATATTGCCAGTAGAACACATCTTTGCATATTTGACAAGCATTTTTTATAAAATTTTTTATAAGCCCAGAAAAAAATAAATAGGCGTGTAAAAACTGCTTAAAAGTTCAAAATCTCTTACTAACGAACCTCTTTTCGATTATGGTTTTATTGCATAATGTGGCAAATTAAGTTATTTAGAAAATGATCGAAAAAACTTTAAATATTTGTGCCTGAACTTCGCAAAATAAAATAAAACAACCTTTTTGGCAATATTTTTTTTTGCTCAAATCAAAATAGGCAGCTGGTGTTATGTGGGAATTTGAAACTTATCGCTATCTACATTAGGATTGCTGCTGTTAGCTGTCCGATTCCAAATGTTACACAATGTATAAATATACTTCTTAAATTAATAAAAATGTAAGTAAGTTCTCTTAATCTATTTAAACTAACTAACTAATTAACCATCACGCCGTTTCTCCACAGGGGTAGGCAGAGAAGACGGACCGCTAAATAACTCGGTCTTGGCACACACTCTTTGCCTCATTCACGTTCATACATCGTCTCATACATAGTTTTCTATTATTCTGACTCTTGACATGGCCCGTCTCAAGTATCTGATTCACTTGATCGTGCCATGTCTTCCTCCGGCATTATCTATTTACAATATTGGCAACTTGAGTTTTCCACTTAAGGTCATTGAATATTATTTAATTCAATGTTTATTTGTTGGTTTGACATATTATTTTAAAAAAACCCTCGCAACTCATTTCGTATTACATCCAGCGGAGTTTTTTTCTCTCTCTCTTCGACTTATTCCTTGAGCATTACTTTAGGCCAGACTTATACTCGCTGACTTATAGCGGAACCTGAGAATCGCCTTGTTAGGGGTTTTTATTTATGGCCAGATTTATTTTATGTGCCCGGGGGATTTGCCAAGTGAATTGAGAAGCTCAACTCCGCGGGAGGCGGTTACCTTTCAGATATCATATCGCCTGTTATATGGCCGTCCGGAATTGGCGGCGGATCTCGGTTATTACGGTGAGAATTCGTATAAATGCAAGGACTATGTATTTTTATATTTTAGCTTTTGTTATAATGTTATTATTATGCAAGGCTTTCAATATGTAAGACACACATTTCTATACAAATAATGGTATTTATTATTCACAGAGAGTCGTTCAAGACAGTACATTTCTTAGCCATGGAATTCAATGGACAACCTTTCGAGTTAACACGTATTGAAAGAAATATCATTTTTACGAAAACAATATCGTTTTTGTTATTTTTAAAGTGAAACTTCTTTAGCGGCGTTAGTGATTCGGAATTTGGATGAAACGGAAATTACGCATTTAATGCTAATTTAACACCTGCAAAGCATCACACTGCGCTCATTGGCCGATTTGATTATGATGTCACTTTTAAAGGCATTGGTTGAGATATAAAACAGAAATAACACTAGGTCCTAGGTCTGCACTCATTTGCTGCTTTGAATATGACCTCACTTTCCAAGGCTTGAGATTGTTTTGGTAAAGTTTCGCTTCGTGTGTGAAATGCATTCGTGTTTTTTTAATTTTTTTATCCAGGATTTCTGTAAGGGCGCTCGCAGACGAGAGAGATTTTAATTGCGGAGACAGTTGAAAACTATTCCAACAAAGTCTCCCAACTCACACCTCCATATACCGTATTGGATTTTTGTGCCCGCAACTGTTGCAACGCAAATGTCGCCGCAATTGAAGTTTCTAATCTGCGAGCGCCTTTAGATTGTGTTTAGAATATACAAAAGTTACAACGAGCTTTGCCACTATTTTTAACAGTCAAATGTGGAAGAGGAAACTAATGTCTTGGCTACTTTTTGACAGTTATGTGAATATTTCAAAGCAAATTAAATTAACATAAAAGACGTTGCGACTTGAAATAAGTTCTTTCAAAGTGTTTCACACAAAAAAAATAAACCCATTAACCTAAACCAAAACTGACTTTGAGATTTTAGGGCAAATAAGCTGTGCAAATTTCAGACTTCCGAAGCGCATTATTTAACTGTTATTCCTGCTTCATGCAAACATTTTCTATAATAAAAACAAAAAAAATCACCTTAACAAATTAATGCAAATCGGATGTAGAGAATTGAATTAAATTCGTGCAATAAAATAAATATCAGGGATTACAAAACACGCATCTCGTAAAGTCTCAAATCCTTTCCAGAATTCGGCAGGACTCTGCTTTTATTGGGGGGGTTGTTTCTCTAGCGCCTTCTAGATTCATAGGGGATGAATGTGCTAAGGCTATTCTTGTGATTGTAACGAGACCCTTAGTAAGCGTTATATTCGTATGGAATTCATGTACTGTAAGAAATATTTATTTATAGAAATTTATTTGTTATTGTAATAGATGGAAACTAATAAATGTGGTAAGTATGATAATGCTTTTATGTCTCAGATGTGAATGCGTGTTTTCTCATTCATTAAAAAAATATATTTACAAAAAATACCACTTCCCAATGTTGCATATATAAAACAAATGCTGGTACGATTATCTATTTTTTTTTAAATCGTAAATGCTAATGATTCTGTGATAAACATCTTCTAGCATTCACTATTTCAATACTATGTGTTACAGTTTTTTGTCATAACTTAAATTACTTATGCACCAAGCCATTAATCTTTATCGGTATGTTCTCGGAGGAATTTCTAAAGAAATGAGACAATAATTTGGATCATCTTAAACCATAGTGAACTAACTCACTTTGTAATTTTTGAGTTAGAGTTTGAATTGAGGACTCCGAATCATAATCTAGCTCTGCCAGAAAGAAGAACCAATCAGAGAAAAACTATCTTTGTTTGATCAAGACAGTATTTCTGTGATTAATTCTCTCTGGCAGAACTAGATTTTGATTTGGAGCCCTAATTTCAAGCTCTAAACTCAGAAACTGCAAAAAGTGAGTTAATTCACTATGGTTTAAGACGATCCATTTAAAAACATTACTTTTTGGAAAAGGAAAAAAGACAGCTGGCAATAAAAGTCATTTGTTTTCAAGTCGTCACTTCGTTTGGATAGGGTTCTAAACTCACTTCACCTTGTTCTGAGATTGAGATGTCAAAGTTTGCAAAGACGATTTCTCATAATCTATTTACCAATTTCCGATTTGGAGGTTGAATCTTGTGTAAGGTATTTTAATTGAACATATTTTAAAGGGAAATATTAAAATAGGACGTAAACTTACAATTTTAGAACATACCTAAGTATGCAAATAGAACCATACGTAACCAGCTAGGGCATAATAATTCATCGCACAAGGTTCTAATTACATTTCCCTGATGCAATTTCAAGCTAGGGCTGTCCGATTTAAATATTTTCCATTAAAATATGATAAACTAAAATATTTTAACTATAATTTTTAAATAGATTACGAAAATTCGTCTTTGGAAACTTTGAAATCTTAGAAAATGGTTGAAATGAATTTAAGAAATTAACATAAAAAAAAATTTGATATTATAATTGAAATTAAAACACTTTTGCACTATTTTCCACTAATTATTTACACCAGGACCGGTGTAAATAAATTAGTGGAAAAAAGTGCAAAAATGTTTTGATTTCAATTATAATACTTTGGAATTCCACCACGAATTAACAGTGCAAAAACTAGACTCAATAATTTGATAAATAAACATTTTATTTTAACTTTAATTTGAATCCTTGCGTACTACGGAGCATTTTTAGGGTATGTATGTAAGTATCTTAATATTATTCTAAACCCTTAATACACTTCCAAACATAGATTTTTTGATCTGTGAAAAAGCGCATCGCAAATTTCGTGTCAAAAATCATAATTTTTCATTTCCAAAAGTCACAGAGCTGTATTTACTTCATAACTTATTTTTATTGTGAAAAACTCTTATTTAGATGGAACGTATTTACAATAAGACTCAAGATTTTTTGAACAATGAGATTCAAATTATTTTCGTATTTCTTCATTTTATAATATTTAGAAAAAGCATTTCTCACAATATAAGTAACTACCTATCCTGAGAAAACAGCGTAGAATGGATATACTGAATTTTTTATAAATATATAAACACATTTTTTACAAAAATTCTATTCTAAGTTATTACGAACAAAGTGTCACGGTGCACGGCGGGCCGCTCGGCATTACAGCTGACTCACTAAGGGTTATGCCATTTTTGATGACTAGATCTGTATAACCAGGTGTCTACCTTCCAACTATCCTCATTCTCAACTTCTACCCCTAACCACTTCATTCAGCCACACAACATTCCCCAATTGTGGTTGCCTCACAGCATACCCCACTGGTTCCTGACAGTGGAGACCATTTTGCGATATTTAAATTATCAATAATTATCAGTAATTAAGAAAATGATGGCCAGTGAAAATAGGCTTAAATTTTGTTAGGATTACTCTCCGAAATGCATTTCGTTTTATTTTATTAATAATAAAATTTGATTGATTTACTATTTGGAACTGAACACGAACATCACATACCCGCCCCGGTATAAGTAACAGATGGTTACTCATTCAGGGCTCTCACAAGGACTCTAATTTTTTTTTTTATAAAAACGACTAAATTTAATTTAATAAACAAAACTAGATCTCCATTGTCCCCGCACACGTTGTTAGGCAGCAGTATGCAAGTGTTTGCAATGTACAATTACAACAATGCGAACGCTTCTTTTGAAAGTATTTCTAAAAAATATATAGAAACGTGCCAATTTAGCAAGTGATTTCTTATTCCTTACTAGGAGCCAGATCGATCCACCTCCAATTGTGGGGCATTGGGTTAGGCAATAAAACGGCATATTGAATATCCTAGGAACGTGCAGGGCGCGTACTGGCGGGGATTAGGGTTCGTCAATACTGAGGAACACCCCACACCGTTTCCCCGCAATACGAAAATAAGTCTCCTCCACCGAGATACTGCTCTTGGGTAATTATATTTCTTTTCGCGAGCAAATTGTACGTCACTGGGGATTTGATAAAACAAATGTTTGATAGAACTGTGGTCGGAATGGAAAGTAAGACGAAGAAACTTAATGTTTTGTAAAAAATAGCGGTTTTAACTAGAGATGCCATGAATATTAGGCTACTATTCGGTATTCGACCTATTCGGCTACTTTTTTAACTATTCGGTATTCGGCTGAATATTGCAAACCATTCGGCCGAATACCGAATACCAAAACATGTAAAAAAAACCGCACAATATTACTCACAAAAAATATATTTTAACAAAAAATCAGAAATTAATACTTAAAATTTATCAGTGTTAAGTTATGATGAATGAAAACATTTTTTTCAGCATTTGTCGATAGCAAGCGATTAAGTTTTTCCTCATAAAATATACCTGCTTCCGAAAAAAGCCGCTCACTATATGCACTGCTACCGGGGGATGATAAATAAATCATAGCAAACTCTGCTAGGCTTGGATACTGTTTTGGGTTTGCTGACCACCTTACACTTGCCGGGGTCTGCTATCCGATCTAAGCGAACAGTTTCCAAGTATTTTTAAAGCTATACACACCACAAATTTCAATAACTTTTTCCAGTATCACTGAATATTCGGTAGCCGAATATTCGGCACTTCGGCCGTGAGCCTAGCCGAATATTCGGTATTCGGCAAAATCACTATTCGTGGCATCTCAAGTTTCAACACTATTTTTGCAAATGGGAGACATAATTTAAAAAAAGTTAAAGCATATTTCAAACTTCCGCAGCCCATGTTAGAAATGTCGATTCAATCTTAAAATATTCGCGTTGATCTGGAAATTTAAAAGAAAAATCGCTTCAATGTGCATGGTGTAAAAAGTATGCCGTTGAAGAGTTTACACGCTTCGGGAAAAACATGTAAAAATACTATCAATTGTTCTAATCTGGTGTAATTATTTTATCACAACAAACAGTGTTTAAAAAGTGTTACAAATTAAATCAGCCACAATTTTTCATGATCCTTGTATAGCAAGTATCTTCTTTCTTCTATATATTAATACGTGAAGCAAAAACTTTGTACCCCTTTTTACGAAAATTGCGCGGACGGAGGAGTATGAAATTTCGCACACTTATAGTTTATATAGAGAAAGAGTGCAGAATGCTAATATTTTTTTAAAATTATGCATAAAAAATACATTAAATCAATAAAAAAAGCATTACACATAAAATTAATTATGTTCGAATTTCGACGATTGGGCGACCATTGTTAAAAAAAATTGGCGAAATTGTTAAAAAAAAAAACAGTGGTTTTACATCCTCGGATGAATCGTAAATGACGAAGACGGTGTTGAAAATAAATTGATACAGTTATTGTTCATATAGTAGATAAAAAAAAAACTGTTCAGTGACATTAAGACATAAAGAAAGTTGTAAGCTTCGTCAAAAATTTTCGTTACGTAACCATTCATATTATTAATTTTAGTGAAAACAAAAATGTAATTATTGATACAAAATATTTTGTAAGAATGCTGAGCTTGTTAATTTTATTAGTCCAGCGGTCTAGTGCACTGAAGGAACCCCTGGGGTATTAACGTAAGTTCTACTGAAAATATAAGGCTTTGAAAAAAAGGCATTTGAATTAGATCAAGTTGCACTGACTTTTTAATTAAAGTATTCCCACTTAACTTTTCAGCTAGGGACTTTTCTTTGTCATTCCGTGAACCCTCTTCATTTGCAATTGAAATGGAGAACTTGACTGTTCTTTTATTTAATTTCCTTCAGTAGTAAATATCAATTAGGATAGGTGAGAGGGAAGTTTTGCATGAATCAGAAACTAGATTCACGAACGGAGTTAAATGTTGAACTTGAAGAAAGGGAATTCAATTTAGTCAGTCCCTGAATTTTTTTCTTTTCTAGGATTAGCAGATTTTCAGAGCATATAATTTTGATAATTTATTGTGGAAGAGGTTTTTGTAAATATAGAGAAACGTTTTTATAACACCATATTTTACGCCAGTCGTGTTAACATAATGGCCTACGCGTTACGCAGAAGATCCATGTTCGATTCTCGCAGAAGACAAAATTATGTATAATAATTTACATTCATTTTAAGATATTAACTTTGTTGACAATGTGGATGTTATGATGTTGCTTTTGTGTATTGCAATAAAAATACGTAAGATACCAATCTTATGACCATGTTTTAAAAATATTCGGTGACAAGCAGTTAAAAAATCAAGGGAAGAAGTATAAAGAAATTAATGATTTATCTTTAAAAAAGACAATTAGATTTCTTCCTTCTTTGGTTTTTAACTAAATTTGTTTTTCAATGTTATAAAATATGAGAACTTTCAAACATTTCAACGATTAAATAATTCATGATGTAATAACGAATATTTGAATAAAAATTAATAGAATTCTTTGTTTTAACAACTTTTATCATGTTTACAAAACCGACATGTTTCAAGAGCGATGCTTACTTCCTCAGGGTTTACTAAAAGGGGGTAACAGGGTTTAGTTTTTAGTAAATCATCGCATCGCTCTCGAAACATGTCGGTTTTATAAACATAATAAAAATGGTTAAAACAAAGAATTGTATTAATTTTGAATTAAAATGGTGCAACAAATTAAATTTGCTGTGTTTGAAGAAAAAGAATATTTGAATTTTCAAAAAGTAACTTTTTGCACCTTAATTTTTTTACTTTGAATGCCAAGAATTCAGTAGCAAAAATCAGGTAATATATCATGGTCATATTATACCCAAGAGTTTTGAATTAAAAATTATGTGAAATTTGGTAAGGTTGTAATTTTTCTTGAATATTTTTAATAAAACGACTTTTTTGTATTTATTAGCTTTTGCCATCCTTTAATTTTATATGAATTAAGAATAAAAAAATGTTCACCACAAAATAAATGACAAGTTTCAAACCTAATGGATATTCATTACGATGTTTTTTATTTATTTTTTTATTGGGGAAACAAACAGTTACAAACATTTTATTAAGGTAATTACATACTATACATGGTTGCATGAACCAGCGAAGTTTCCACAAAAATGTACGGTATATAAATATATATTTATAAAAACATTAAGTTGTAGAAAAAGAAGAAAAAATATATACGAAAGAAATAAAAATCACAGATTTTTAAAGCATGTAGGATAGATAAAATAAATTTAAACCGTGAACCCACGAGTGTGTAAAAATAATACATTTTCACATCATAAAATAACGTTAATTTTTTTTAATAAAAATAAGGATTAACATGATTAGCCATTTTCCAGCGCCCTTGAGGTAATGTAACGTGTACTGAAAATTAATAAATATAAGAATATTCCATTAAATAGTGCTGCACACGAAGTGTTTTACTTTCGTTAAATTATAATGACGTCGCAAAAAAATTTTGAGATTATTGAATGAGTTGTAATTCTATTGCTTATTCGTGGTTCCAGATTATTACGTTTAATTGATAATCATTGTATAAACACATCATATTACAACACCCGCAGTTGGTATTTAAAGGACCTTACTCAGTTTCAATAAAGAAATAAAATAACTTAATTTGTACATTTTTTCAGTAAAAAAAACATTATTTCTGAAATGCAAAATATTGGAGTTTTGTGTTTTGGAGCGTTTGTTATATAACAAAAAAATTATCGGTGTTGTAAAGAAGCTAATCAAGTGGGAATATTCCAGTTAACTCAAATAAAGTAAACCAACTGAGCGTGTAACTTTCAGCAGGTGTTTATGTAACAAGTGGGTGAGGGTAGTGAGACGGATAGGGGCGGGGGCGGGAGGTGACCGTGGAGTTGTGGAACTCCAACAGGTTGTTAAAGCCGCGTGATGGCTCCCCGGGGGTAGGGCCGGAAAGCCTCAATATTTGTATTTCATTCATGGGTAAACGCATTAAAGCAGGTGACTTAAATTAATACCCCTCAAATAACAGCTAATAAAATTAAACAAATCTATTAATAAGTTTTATTCTGTCCTTTACTTAATATTCGCCATTTCAAAATATTTTCTTTTAGATGTGTATCAGTGATTTTATTTTAATTTTGAATATATAATTGGTGTTAAAATGTTTGACTTACACGATCCATTTCCACATTCTCTTCGAAGGCACTTTTTCGTTCCTATTTAAAAACATGTATCGCTCGTATAAAATAATCTAAATTTATTCACCGAATCAGTCTTTATTAGTGTGAAAACGAAGGAGAGGGACCATTCTTATTTCAGTCAATAAAACTCAATTTGTTCGCTCCGTAGATCTGCTACGGATCGCAGAGGACGGGCGGCGTAGCGGAGGCGGCCCCGAACACTGCTCGTAGCAGTCGCAGCTCCCATCCGTAGCGCGTAGCTGGCAGCTTTAGCTCTATCTAGCTCGGCACGTTCACACAAACTTACGCTCGTAGAACAGTGATGCTCCATATAATACCGACGGATCTATTAATACTAAATAAAAAATATATGTGAAGGTGATTGAACTCGCTTGCATCTAAAAAACAAAGATTCCTAGTCATTAGGAAAGGTTTCGATTTCAATGAAACAGAAAATCTATTTTATCATCACAATCGCACTAAAAACACAAGAAAGTCCTGGTGTTATGAAATTTAATTTAGCTTCTCTTTCTAGAATGAATACTTTAAAGCATTGATTTTCATCTCGCATTGTAAATTCCAATGTGATCTATGAAACATTTATATATTAATAAATATTTCGTTTGAAGAAGACCACGTAACGTTTCGTTATGAAAATCGTACAATTAGGAAGAAAATTTCTGAAAAGTGGTGCTGAATCTCGACCTAAAAAATAATCGTTTATTCTGTAAGTGCTAGTAAGTGGTAAATAATAGTTTCTTCCAAAACGTTTTTTTAATTATTTTTTTTTATTAATCATAAAAAGATACATGTATTAAAAACAAATTTAGTATTTTCAGTATAATTTTTAAGTATATGTATTATAAATTATATTATAAGATATATGTATTACAAACAAATTTAGTATTTTCAGTATAATTTTTAAGGTGAGTTCTTTTATATTAGTTTCTAATTGTTTTTGGTAAGGAATTAAAAAAATTAAAACCGATATATTTATGATTTAGCTGTCTTATTGTTTTTTTTACATTTTGGAGTTGGAAGTATTGACGTTTGTCTAAGATTTCTGTTATTTTTAAAGGGTGCAACTTTATTTTGAATATTATCATTATAAATTTGTAATGTTGCATGGTAGAAGTGTAATGCATTTAATTTTCTGACTTTAAATTGTTTGAATAAAAGTTCTGACGAATATGAATAGGGGTTTTTTTAAACTGTTTTTATTATTAGTTTTTGTGATATTTAAATTGCTTGTGTTTGATTTTTATATGTACCGCCCCATCCTATAATGCCGTATTGTATAATTGATTGACATCTATTCGAAATAGCTCAATTTTGGTTTTCATAAATGTTTTAATTGAATTTCGTTGCACCATTTACATCCCGCATTCCTGGGAAATTAATATACCGTCAAGTCCAGGCTTTTCTTTACCTCGTCCAGTTGCTAAGCACCGCACAATGGAAATCCCTGTGAATGAACCTGCAATGGCACCCGCAGCAAGCCAGTCACTACGAGCCATACAACTCCTGCTCTACTGTAACTTAGTAACCGAGAAGGGTGAAGATTGAATGAAGGTTAAGGTTCAAACGTAAAAATACGACGTTTTCTTTCATTCTTTGGATAAGAAGAGTGATTTGAAGGGTTTCGTGAAGTCATACGAGTTAATTAATAGCCTATTGTCAAAACTACTGTAGCCACTAGCAATAAAAACGAGATTTTTGCATTGTGGCCTTGATGGAGTTGAAATTTACACATTTATGCAACCTTAAAATTTTTGTTGAATAGATGTATCTCGTACATAGGTAAACTATAGTCCATGTAAAAGAATTATGCATAAAGGTTGTACAAATTCTTTAAAAGTATAATTGGAAACATTTTTTCAGAATTCATAAGAATTCTTTGCCATGAATATAAAGTGTTTTGTAGGTTTTTGTGGGTTTATTAATTGCCTGTTACCAAAGTACTATATATTTTGAACAATCAAGCTATTTGTGGACTTACTATAAATGAGAAATTCATAAAATGTAATATTCTTCTTATATTCTCTCATTTTGGAGGTTGGTTATTATCAGAAAAATCTTTATCCTGTTCTGAACTTCAATTTTTTAAATATTTTTTTTTATGTGAACACCGCACAAGAGTCGCAACTGCTCCCGTCTACTGCAGCCAGTGAGACTATGGCATCCCCAATTGGGGTATGTTGTGAGGCTGAAGGTGGTGAGGAGGAGAAGGAGATGGGGAAAAGGATGGTGGGAAGTACCTGGCTATTCAGATCTGGTCAGCAAACACGGCGAATGCCATTTCAAGCAACGTTTCAATTCTGAACGGTGGTCTTCCACTAGGGCGATACTGAGAGTAACTTCCACTCTGGAACGTACCGCAAATATACTATATATTATTTTAAATGAATAAAATGTGAAATAACACAAATTAATCAAATAAAACTTATTTGCCACGACCCGCGACCTTCGGAATGCGAGTCAAGAGCCTTACCGCTGGACCACGCCGGCCGTCGATTATCAATTCGAAACTTGTAGAAATCGTAGAACAAAATATTAAAAGCATGCTTTAAAACGCTTAATTTTTTATTGGGTTTCATGCAAGCATCGTGATTACGTGAACTGCAGTTGTAATTCGAAAGAAGAGTTTGAAAAATAGTTTTGTGTTAAATAAATAAATAAAATCTTTAAGAATAAATGTTTTTTTAGAATAAGACGAGAGTTTGAGATTATTCCGTTCACTTTACGGCTAAGACGCGTGTGATGTTCGGCATTGCTGAAACGTAAGGGAAGAGTAGTTCGGGAAAAGTAGGGTATAAAAGGTTATCCTTTTCTAGCGTGGGTTCACTTAGTAGTGTCAGATAATGAATGTTCGTGAGCAGACACGTGAGTCACTCCCTTCTACCTCCATCCCCACCGTATCACCCGCCGCCCCAACCTAACCTAACCTGTTGCTATCTTCAAGATTCCACACACCTTAGTAAGATACCTGAGTAAGATAAGTTTAGATGTAATTAATCTTAGAACGCACAATTTAGGGCAGGTAGGAAATGGATAATACATTTTTCCGATATAGGTATTTAGTAAAAAAAACTTTAACCATAAATCCTAATATTTAGAGTGCAGACAAAGCTTAATTTCTGTTGCAAAAGGGAGTTAGTCGATTACCAGCTTTAAATATCTTCCTTTGCCCATCTGAATGGTAGTCGAGCGTTCTGTCCACCAGGATATCGACCATGTCATACAGGTATCCCATTTGTTCAATCACTTTACGAAGTACATTTTATTTCATGTTCAGAGTTTAGTTAATTTCATTTTACATACTCTTATTATTTTTTTGTTTAGAGACCAGTATTCATAATTAAAACGTTCCTTGAAATAACTTTCACCATATTTAGCGATAAGATGTGAATGATCGGGTTGTGGGAGGCGCCGCCCCGGGAACCATTTATTGGATAACCAACGCCTCTGCCATAGGTCACCCCAAGTGGTTTGCTACGTTTGGTGACTTAGCAGGGGTGCCCGGGTTCGTGGGGTAAGGTTTATCCTGGTCTTGGCGGCTGATGTGTCTACCCACCTGCTGTGTGGCAGGCTGGATCGAGAGACTGGTTGAGGAGGACTTTTGACCTCTACAGCCAGAATCCCTCTTGAAGGAATGCACCACAGTTGAAGGAATTGATTCATACGTCCGTCATTCCTGGACGCACTGACCCTCTGATTTCTACCCACCCCTCATACCTATTTACTTCCCAGAACTTCTTCTTTTCCTTTAAAAAAACCTCCACACAGCATTCTTCAACACACTCCAACATTCTGAGGGAAATATTTTCCTCACGGCCTCCTGTGTGGAGTTAATGTAAAAAAAAATGTTTTGTCCTCTTCGCCTTTTTCATCCTTCTCCTTTTTATATCCTTCATTCTCTCTTTCTGCCATCAGTCTGATAACATTCCTTAAAAATGGAGTAGACATATGTGCTGGGTCCGGTCAATTCTGACTCTTATGCGGGATCTCGTTAAAGCGATGTCTAAAATTATATCACTTGCTTTTTTTTTTTTTTTACATTAACTCCACACAGGAGGCCCTGAGGAAAATAATTTCCCTCAGGGCCTATATCATCTTTGAGGATGCTGTGTGGAGGGTGTTTTTGAGTAGAGGAAGGAGTGAACATGGGTCTTGAAGAGACCCATGTTGTAGGAGGGAGGAAACACAGAGGCCGGCAAATCGTTCCACAGCCGAGCTGTTGAACTCAAGAACGAGTCGTTGATTGTTGAGTTGTTGATTATATTAATATCAGTATCAAAATTAACAGCGATATTAATTTTCTCCGCTTCCATCGTATCGATTTTGGTGCGAAATATATGGCACAGTGGCTTGTTTGATTCAATTGTCGTCCATACAATATACTTAAATATCGACACTTTGGTAACCTACTCAAATGTGGAAACTTCGGAGCCACATGATTAATGATTTTGAAACTAGTTCAAGAATTATTATGGACTTGATGGACTTCGTGAAACACAATCATTGGACCAACTAAAGTCAGGTTTGGCGAACACAATCTATCCAAGAAACTTAATATCAATTATTATTGATTGAAATTCTTCGAAGTATGCGGTTTTCGATTGATATTGCAGGGGACTTGCTTCCAGAATATAGGCTAGCGAGTTCCCGGCGTGCGTTACTATAAAACTTCATAAAGAAATTGTTTCTACCTGCTTGTTCTTTCCCATTCGTCCCGTTCCCCCTCCGCCTGCGTCCCATTCGCGCCCACGCGTTGCCACTCCGCCTTCTCCGCCTTCCCTCTCCCCACTCCCCTCTACCGCTTCCCCCGTCCCGCGAACTCCCCCCCCGAGTTCCCCTCCCCCCCGCATTCCATACTTCCTGTCCCGTTACATTCAATTTTCAAACAGCTCGCGTGCCACCTATTGCATTTCTTTATATAAATTACATAATGCGAGCTCACAACAACTCATCAAAGTTTCATCGCAATCTGATGAACGGCTTATTTCATGACGCCAGAGCTCACTATCATATATAGAAACTATTGCGGGCATGCACACATCAAATCCCCAAAGTTTCATCGCAATCGGATGAATGGTTAGCAACGCATAATTTCATGAGGCCAGAACTCACTATTATACATATATAGAAATCATCGCGGGCACACGCACATCAAATCCCCAAAGTTATATCGCAATCGGATGAATGGTTTAGCACCGCATTTACATCTCATATAACGCCAAAAATATTTTAATTTATATATATATATAGATTTCTGTTCTTGAATTTACAAATGATTACAGTACTTCCAATAGTTCATGAGTAGTACAAAAAATGTTAATTTTAAGAATCTGTATGTAGCTTAGATCATTTTGTGAACACCTCACTGGGAGAACCGGAGGCGTTGCCTGCTGAGGTATTGGCATGTTTTGGATTTAATGTTAATTTGTCGACATTAGTAAAAACACAGTATCCTCCTTAGTATTGTTAAGAAGGGCACTATGGTTTGACCCATGGCGGCAGTATCGATATTTAAATTATTATTATTTATTTATTTTTCATGTTCTCTGTAAAACGGTTATATACCCTAATATATCACGGAGAAGATAAAATATTTAAAAGGCATGAGGACAGTTTTATTATTTTGTGACATGCGTCAAAAGATAGTTGCTGGACTGCCTATAAGTGACATTGAGAAGCAGTTAAGTCGCTCTGTTTATTGGCGTGTTCTGATAGGCAGAAGTTCTCACTTTCGGAGCATAAACAAGTGCACGAGTATACTAACAAGTATACTCGTCAACATCAACAAAGTTGGATTAAGTCTGGTACCAGAGATCAACTTTAAAAAATGTTTACCTAAAATATCTTTCGGCGTGTGAAAATCGAGCATACCTGTATATTACCTAGATGCCTAGGTAGAAATTTTTCGTTTCATGCAATAATGAGCGATGATGAATATTAGTTTCAAAAGTTATACCAATAAACTTACAAAACTGCATTACTATCGTTAAGAAAACTAATAAAGCGTCTCTCTTAAAAAAAAAGACTCATTAATGGAACTACGTATTGCAAATATAATAATAGATAAGAATTTAAAACTATTCGAATTAAAATCAAGAAGAATGAAGAGCTTCGGTAAGCCCAATGGGAAATATAATATAGTATATTATGAGTGCTGCAATAAATCTAAAGACGTAAGAAGTGGAGCTCGCGTTATTCAGCTCGCCCCCAATACGTGAGAATGTTCCCCCCTCTAGGAAGATGCAAGATACCGATGTCCATTCGTATAAATTCTCAAGTGTCACTGTAGTATTATATATGATTTTAATAAAACCAGTACTAAGAATCAATGAAAATATTTTTAGAGCTTCCAGAAATTCGTTAAAAGATTTGCTTTTTTATATTAGCTCCATACAGGAGGCCCTGAAGAAAATAATTTCCCTGAGGGCCTATGTTTTTTTTTTAAATTTATTTATTTATCTTTTTATTGAAATTGTTTGATACAAAATATATATAAATGTACATAAAAAAGCTTAATACAAAAAAATGTATGAACAAAAAATCCCACAAAGGCTGTTCTGGGTTGATTTTTAATTTTTA
Organism: Glyphotaelius pellucidus; assembly: GCA_936435175.1. Classification (NCBI taxonomy): domain Eukaryota; kingdom Metazoa; phylum Arthropoda; class Insecta; order Trichoptera; family Limnephilidae; genus Glyphotaelius; species Glyphotaelius pellucidus. The sequence goes on along the minus strand of OW386538.1, from coordinate 24,326,447 downwards.
TTTTTATTTCTAGTGCAATTAAAATACAAAAAAAGACATAGCACACGATAACAAATTTGTACTCTAAATGCTGTCTAATGATACTTATAATTAATGGCTTTGTCAAAACTTATAAAAAAATATCTGTTACAGTGTTTTTAGCCAAGTTTTGGTAAATATAATATTTTTATTATATATTTGTTAGTTTTGGTATATATAATATTTTTTAAAAGATTGGAGATTTTGACACGTGTTCTCTTTAAAGGTAATAATAAATTATACATTTTTGGAGCAATATAACTAGTATGCCTTTGAGCCAACCAATTTTTACATTGGGGTCCAGCATACTCACAGACGCCACGTCTTTGGCTGGTACGATTTGAATTTATTTTAAAGTTGTTTGGACGCATGTAAATACATTTAAGACATTGAAAACTATATATAGGTCTGTCTTAGGTCCAAAATATCGGTATCCTTAAATAATTGTTTGGAGGGAAAGGATTTAGTTTTCTTGTACATAATCCTAATAATTGATGTCATCTAGGGAATGCTGTGTGGAGGGTCTTTTTAAGGAAGGAAAGGAAAAAGATGTGAGGGGTGGGTAGGAATCTAGATCAGTGTGACAAGAGTGACGGACGTATGAATCCATCCCTCCTAGGCGATCGGTCGAGAGAGTCCGGCTGCCACGCAGAAGGTGAGGGACAGACGCATCCGCCGCCAAGACCTGGACAAACCACATCCCGTAAACCCAGTCACCCCTGCTAAGTCACCAAACGTAGCGACTTGGGATGACCTATGGCAGAGGTGTTGATTATCCAATAAATGGTTTCCGGGGCGGCGGTACCCATACCCGCCTCCCAAATTAAAAACCAAATTTAACCTACTGTTAACAGGGATTTTAGGAATGAATTTCATAAGCGACCGTTACTAAAATATTTAATTAAAAATTTTGTATATAAAACAAAGCGAGAACCAAGTTAATAAAGTACAGTAAATATATTTTATGTGTGAATTGGCACGACTATAAAACGTTAAGTTACCAGTTATGTTAGCAATATTCATAACAGTTCCGTTGTAAAGTATTTATAGGGGACTTGTTGTTATATTTTTTAATTAAATGAAGACACTATGAGCGAAACTCAATCGAAAATCTGGAAACAGAAAAATCCGAAAAAGATATTTGCACCTCTGGGACTCGAACCCAGGACCTCTCTCTTTCCGGGCGAGTGCTATTGACCACTGAGCTAAGGTGTCGATATCCAATTCGGTCACTTTTAACTGTACCATACTTCGACTAAGAACCACCCATATTATCGTCATTTTCTTAACGCACATTTTTATTTTTAGGTTTTCACGGCCAAAAAGTATTTTTGTTATTGTTTTTGGGGTGTTATGCCGTGTTTCGCTACCTCCTTCTTTAGCCAACGTTTTGGACACTGTAACGCTGTCCGAAACGTTGGCTAAAGAAGGAGGTAGCGAAACACGGCATAACACCCCAAAAACAATAACAAAAATACATTTTTATTGGCTACCATCTTTATGCATGATTGCAAGATTCAAACCTGAACTAAATGCAATCTAGATGGTGTCTCGATAAATTTTTATCCATTTTATTTAAGGTGCGACATCTATTGACTTTTCTGCAAGTCTAATAAAAATGTGCGTTAGTAAAATTAGTTTCCTCAGAATATTTTATGCATCTTTTTTTACATCACCATCGATTCATCGAGTGAAAATTGGTTGAAATAATAAAATTTTTGGGCGAATTTTTTTTTATCGTGTGAATGTTGTTCTCATTATTTGGTTTGCAACTTAAGGCTCCAATAATGGTGGAGTAAAGTATGATTGCCCGATTAAGAAAATTTTTATCTTGGATTTTGCCCTTTCCACAATATTACAAAACAATAAATTATGTATTTACTGCTAGTTACCGTTGCTACAGAACTTCACTGTATAACATTCTAGGTGCGAATAACACATATTCATGACGATTAAATTAATTGTATCTAATACTTTTATATTACTTGCGTGGCAACTTTCCCTTACCCCCCTCCTCCCCTTACCCTTCCCAAACCAAATACCTATTTTGCAGTCTATTTCAGTTATAATCACACTTATTTTATTGTTGTGTATTGGTTTATCATTTGTTGAATTCAGATTTGTACTATTATTCTTTTTTGCTTAGTTCTGTTTTTTTTCTTATTTTTTCTTAAATATTGTAGTTCACATTTAGTTAGTCTTTTTTCTAAATGCCTATCTGTGAAAATTAATAATAGGTCTGTTTTTTTATCATCCTTTTATGTTTATTATACTACTAAGACTGTTTATATTACTTAAATAAATAAATAAATAAAGAGTTGCATAATATTAATTACCCACCTTCCAAATTGGCCTAAAAAATTCGGCTCATTTAATAAAATTACTTTAGTTAAGACATTTTATTACGATTTTCAGATTCAGATATTTGACAATGCTTACTAAGGAAATCATGATTGCTTCATAGATCTACAAAGATATCAGCAGTTTTAATAGACTGGATTGGATTTATATTAGATTGAAAGCTCGCATGAGATCCTAAGGCTTCACAATAAAGACCTCCCGCTCGACTGTTGAACCCTATTTTGGAAATGAGGTTTACTTATCAAGGAAATGGAGCTTCTCTATCGTTTTTGTACACAATGAACTTCTTTGTAACCTTGCAAACTGATTCAAAGACCGGCCACAATACAATTGCAAGGATATTGTGTCTTCACGGATTTCTTAGGGAGAGTCGTGACTCAAGAAACCATAATACGACGCTGTAAACGTACTTATGTGTTACGATACGAAATTTTACGGTTTATTTCCGAATTAATGAAGACAATATTAGCGAAACTCAATCGAAAATCTGAAACAGAAAAATCAGAAAAAGACGCGGTCTCATCAAATGTGGTACGTATGTCTTTTTCTGATTTTTCTGTTTCAGATTTTCAAATGAGTTTCGCTAATATTGTCTTTATTAATTAAATATTACAATTTAAGGTTTTTAATTCATCATGAAATATCAACCCTAATTATCATTTCTAAACACGTTAATACACTTCAACACTTACGTCCTGATGATAGACACTGTAACGCTGTCCACAACGCTGAAGCGCAAAATGGCATAATAACCCAAAAATTAGTCACGATAATCCTTACATGTATCATCATATTGTATCATTTCCCTTGTGTAACGGACGGTAAAATCTCTCGTTGTTTTTATTACGTTTAAAATAAACTTAGGATTAATGCAATCAGATTGTGATGATAGTGTTTTTTTTAACCTTCATTTCTTCAAATTTTTCTCTTTTGGTAGTGCGTGTTTAAAGGAAAAATTGATTGAAACTCTTTTGAAATAAAACTATATCAGAAATAACGTCTGGAGCAACTCGTTTCTCAGAACTTCTATTACACAACTGATGCCCGTTAACATCTTGCAATATAACTGTGTAATGTGTGTGAGCATTTTATAATAGTTCATTCCACATACGAGACGGTACAAAGAACTTATAAAAATTAATTTATTTTTGTTGATAAAAGCTGCTAAAAGACATTAGATTTGTACAGAATTTTCCCTTTAAAATTCGTTGAACGTAATTTTGTTACAGCAACTTCTTAAATTCAACGGTTAAGGTTTGAAATATGTGTATTTAAGAGTACCTAATTAACAAAAAAAACCTTTTCCACATGAATGAAAAAAATAATATTTCAAAAGAATGTGCACGAAGCCGGGTAGCAAGCGCGAGGGGTAATCATGTTAGTACTCAAAGTTTTTTTTTTTTTTTTTGATGTTCCGAAACATCCTTCCGCAGTCCCCTTTTACAATGCAACTGCCTTAAGACATTCATAATCTCTGTTATGAGTGTCTTAACGATTTAATTCAACCATGTTCTTTTTATGTTTTCAGTTTATATAAATAAATATATTTTTTTGTTTCATTCTTCAGTATCCCATAATTAAATTAAATTATATTTGTAGTTTTTCTGTGCACCGCTGCACTAGCGAGGGTCATTTTAAAGAGGTGATAAAAATGTTATTAATGTTATTATACATTTGGTTGATAAAATCGGTATTTTTATTTACGGTTTCCTTGATTTTAGTACCATTTTCTCATAAAAACATCACGAGAGTCTTTTTTACAATTTTCTATGTTCGCATTTTAAATTTTAATTTTTGCAAATTTTATTATTTATTTATAATAATACAATTTGAAAGCGTATTTTATCACCCTTCGAAACAGTTTTTAGTCTTTGGCAATGTTTAGAAATGTTTCATTTATTAAGCTTTGATTGCAAAACGAAAAAAAAACTCAATTTTTTAATCAATCTGACAGTTCGTCAAGACCAAAAACATACGCAAGGACGATAAACCCAAATGGTTAAGCAATACAAGTATTTCTATTTATTATGTTATCAAAAGATAATCCCGTTTAAAGGTTTCACATTCATGTGACCCTTTTTTAGGAATAATAATACTTTATAACATCGTTTTGGAGAACTTAAATCAGCCCCATATATTATATGAAAGGAAAAGAGAACTTTGTGGCTATTCGCATCTTAAAATGAGAGAAGGCTTTTTTTAAAGAACACTTTCACATGAGCGTCTTTTATATTCTCGAAAGAATTTTTTACTCTACGGGAAGTTTGGGCGAAAAACCAGTACTTAGTTAAAGGGAAACCCTCTTTTCAGTTTTAACGGGTATATTTGCATCCTAATGAATTGCACCAGTTTCAGTTTATGGCTCATTAGCAACTGTGTTTTACAGCAGTTAAGAATATGGTAGGTATTATTTAAGAGATTTTTTATCTTACTTGCTGTGAGAAATACAAGAAATTTTTCTTTTTCTTTAAAGATAACATATCTGTAAAATCTGACTGCGTTATAAATTTTGTTTTCTCCTAATATCAACGTGCAATGCATTGGTGAGAGAAATTATTGATATTTTGTGACAGCAAATAATAATAGCACAAGTAAATATATAATGTTATCATTTAATTAAAAATATAATTTTTATTTTATTTTCTAACCTAGTATCAAATAACGTACACTACTCCTCTCCACCTTTAATTATTATAACAAACGAACATGGTTTAAACGTATTTTCCGAACACAGGTTATGTCGGGTTTTTTTTTTATTAAAAAATAGATTGTTTTTCGATCGCATTTTATATTTTTAGAAACTTCCGATGTTTTGAAAGAAAACCTAACGCATTACTTAGAATAATGCAATATCATTTACCCTATAACTCTGTTTCAGTTCAACTCCCCACCCTTTCTTCGAAAGACTTCATGTTCTGTTCTCCCTTCGACGGCCGTCACGCATTTTGGTTTTTCACCCCATTTTTTACGGTAAGGGGCTGTGATTTTTGATGCGAACGCTTTCAGAATGTAATGTGATTGTTGCTATAAAACATATTAATTTAATTGTTTGACAAAACAAAATACTTTCAAATCTCGAATTAACATAGTTTTGTTGAAGATCACACTTCAAATCTGTTCTGAATATATTTATTGAAATAGTTTTGCGTTTTTTAATGAACAGACATGAAAGCAACTAACCCTCCTCTCCCTCTTTCCTTCTATCCCTTCCTAAACGATGATCACATCCAATTCAACAGTTCCCTTTGGGACATTACTTTTGCACATAAAAATGAAGAAAAAAAACTTTTCAAAGGATAATATGATTTGAGATTTTTACGGCCAAAAGTATCATTGTGATTTTATTGTAATTGTAATTACACATTTGCCCTGATATAATGAACGCTATAATGCTGTCCGAAACATTAGCTGAAGAAGGAGGTAGCGTAACATACACAATAATACCCCAAAACAAATCACGATAATTCTCGAAGAATGTTTTTATTGAGTAAAGTAGTTTGAATATACGTAGTTGTGCTGTTGCGTCAAAATTACGACCATAAAGCGACATCCACACCGTTTTAATTTGATCGGACATATTCTTAATTGTCCCACCCACCGTGAGAGGCCAGCATCCATTTAGTGCATGACAAATTTGCTAACTTTTAGCGGCAGCACTCAGTTTCCCCTCGTGATATTCCTCCCCTGATCGTTCACACTCCCCACCCCCTACAACCCCCCACAATCCTCCAACTCGCTAACAGACATGGCGGCTCTAAAAGCCACGCTATCTTCATGTTCCCGACTCTACAAATGGGAAACCCATTTAAATACTCAACTCAATTTCAATTCTTCTCATCGCAAAGCTTTGTGAAATGTTTCCAGAGGCAGTTGTGACAACATTACACGGACTATATTTGCAGCGAGGGTTGGTTCCGCCGAGGAAGGTGACCGGATTTAAAGGGAGTAATTAATACGTTTTAATGAGGTTTGCAAATTAAAGGGTGACGACTCGATGTGTTTGCTTTGTAAACAGATTCGCTTCAATCAAGGATACTACTATTTCATTTTACACTGCACAGGGGATGGTTGATCTCAAACGTTATAAATTCGTCATTGTAATTTGCATATTTTGTAAAACGCGTAAATTTTAACTCAGAAGCATATACCTGTTTTCTGGAGCAGCAAAAACTGACGAACGATGAGTTCTCAATTCTTCTTGGTAAACAAAACTATTTTAAGCTAGCAACATCATTTCTATCATGAACTATGCTTAAAAAAATAATTTGACGGTAAAAAATATCAATTTTTCCCGAATGTTAAATAATTTTAAAAAAACATAGAAGAGGCTTGTTATTGTATTAATTTTTTTATTAGCTATCCATTTTGCCATTTAATCGCAGGGTAGGCAGAGAGGGTGAATCGCCTCACAAATCTGCCTTGATACACAATTCCTGCTTCATTCATGTTCTAAAAATCTAAAATATCTCCAGAGCTTCAGTAACCATCCATATCTATCTCCATAATAATATTATAAATGCGAAACTTCGTGTGTTTGTTTGTAACGCTTTCACGCATAAAACAATAAAACGATTTTAAAAATTCTTTCACCAATATAAAGCTAAATCATCTGCGAGTATTATAGGTTGTATATATGGTAAGCTCGAGCTTTATGTAATTACATATATAAATATATTATATTTATCTTACGTTTTCTGTCCCTAAGAAAAGCGAGTTATTTCTAAGCAAAACAAAAAGTTGCTGTGGAAAACAAGTCGTTGCCGTGGAAACGATGTTGATATATTTGTATGTAATATAACAATATATCAAATTAAATTTTAATTTTAATTTGAAAACCGGTTCTCTCCTTAATTCAAATAATTTACAGTACGCATTTCAAAAATATTCTAATGATGTAAACATATCTAGATTAAGGTAAACCCTTCATATCGCAGGCCCAGTAATCCCTTAAACCTGCCGAATTCCCGCTCATCACAGGGCGGCCTAGGGCCCGGGGTATAACCGTATTCTTAAGCCCTACAGACAATCGTGTCCTTGGAACGACAAGGTTGTATCTGACACAGCAATGCCATGCGATAATAGGCTCTAGAGAGTGCTACCTTAGAGTTCATTATCGCGTAACATTGCCGAGGCATGTGGGGTATTGTTGTTCTGAGGGCACGCAATGTTGCCACTTGGCGATGAAACGGAAAGCTTTACTATTGCATTATCCGGATTAGATTTTCCTCTTTACTCCGACCCCTGTTTGTTTCACTCTCCATTGTTTTTATGTTATATTTTTCTGAACTGATTTGTGTGTTTATGGGAATGCTTTATGTTTTTTTCTTGTTTTTGTACTTTGTTATTGCAAAAATACGCTTGTGACTCATATATATTTTTGATTAATCAATTGAAATACGTGAAATAAGCAATGTGGTAGTTTTTAATGTCTTTGTTTTCAAAGAGATATTACGATCTTTGAAAGCTCTCTAGCTGATGATAGAAATAGTCCTATGAGCTAAAAATATTTAGTTTGACCTTGAAATTTCAGAGAAAAAAATGTGTTTCTTTCCAATGCGTGTTCCAATTAACATATTTCTTCTTTATAAGGAAACTAGCTTTTCCCCGCGGCTTTGCTCGCATGGTATTAGGGGAAATTACTGTAGCGCTTGCACTTATCAATTATCCCCCCTCCCCCCTCCCCCTCCCCCCTCCCCCTCCCCCCTCCACCCTCTCCCCTTCCCCCCACCCCCTCAATCAGGGGGCTGAGTACCTACCAGCATTGAGCCCGCAAATATATCAACATCGTTTCCTTGGCAACGATTTGATTTCTAACGTTAGCAATATCTCGCTTTTGTTAGCGACAGAAAACGTATAACAAATATAATATATTAAAATTTATAATTTCATAACGCCAGAGCTTACCATTATATACAGCCCGTAGTCCTCGCATATAATTTAGCTTTCTATTGGTGAAAGAATTTAAAAATCGTTTTATTGTTTTATGCGTGAAAGCGTAACGAACAAACTCGAGCAGTTTCGCATTTATAATATTAGTATGGATATATGAGTATATATAATAGTTGTAAAACAGACATATAACAATGCCTTTAAAAATGTATTAGTTAATTAGCGCAATTACTCTTGACACATCAGTTCCGTTAATTTTTTGTCGAAACATTATTTTTAGACGGGTACTTTTTCGCTTATTTGAATTTTTGTCACGATCAGCTCCAATTTTGTAAAAGAAACTTAAATTTAAAAAAATTCAGAGGTTTTTGAACCAGAGCTACCACCATACATATAATATTAAAAATAGTTTTTTTTAATACAATTTTACTGATTTTAATGCGCATTTTAAAGCACAGTCATACTTGCACAGTAAATATATCAAGTTAGAATCTCACAGCGGGTTCTGACTGTTTTTTTTTTTTTAATATTTACGAGTTATTTTTAACGACTGTGTTTTGGTTTGCCTTTAGACACTTCAAGCCAAATTTTTCAGTAATTTTTACTTTTCAGTGATTTTGTGTAGAATAATCGTCGAGGTAAAACAGGTAAAATAGTTTTTGCTGACTTAGGCATTTTTAACACTAAAAACTAAAATTATGCCTAAACTTTTTTTAAGCTTATTTTAAAAAACCAATAGATGAAATTACTCAACCCTCAAATCTTTCATAACAGTAAATAGAATTGCAATATTTTACATAAAATTTTTGAAAAACAATAACAACTTTCATGTAAATTTTAGTTTATAAAATTAGTTTTACGAATTCTCGTATAAAGTTTTCGTTTTGTGGCCCAGTAGAATCCGCTCAAAAAGAAGAAGGAGAGATATGTACATACGATTGTTAAAGGGAGCGCGCTAATATTAAAAACGATAATATTTAAGCGAAAAGTGTGAAATTGTTTAATAAAACACCACTCGTTTTCGTTTTAAATAGAGCAAAAATCTCTTTTAGGGAATATCTAAAATAGCATTTAAAGAAACACTGTAATTTTTTTTTCATTTATTTAACATGTAAAATAAATGAAAAAATGTCTTTATAATAATTTTCCGAGCATACTTTGCGATTTTTTTCTCTCAAGGGAATTTAATAGAAATGTCATTTCGGCGAAAGGAATGTGTAGATATTGAGTGCTTAATAACTTAAAGAGTTTTAGGAAAATAAATCAGTAGAAATGCGGGAGGACGAGCCTTAAAGGGTTTACCTAACCATAGTCGAATTGTATCAAATATCTTTGTTTATTTTTTAAAATTAGTTGCATCAGATGAATAACATGGTGACCGGGTCTTTTTTGTGAACAAGGGTTTTTGTGAATTGTATTTTCTTATAAGATTTTATAAATAGCTCTTTTGTGTATAATATGAAGTTATTACCTAAGAGAAGTTTATTGATAATGTAATTGAGGCTCGCTAGTCCAAGTACCAAAGAGGCTGGAAGGGAAGGGACGAGGAATTTATTCGGTTATGGCGGAGGGGCACGTTAATCAAATAACTAATTGAATCATATCACAAAACGCCAAGCGATAGGAACGCTTATTCCATTTCAGCAACTCAGGAATCAGTGTAATAGGATTAAATATTGCTTTACTGGTGGACCTAGCAGTGCGATTACTAAACCTATTATTGAGATCGTAATTAAATATTGAGTAAAAGCATTTTTGTGCAGAGATATATTATACGTTTAAATTTACAAAGATTTTTTTGTGACAGTGCAATAAAAAAAATTACTGTAAAAGTGATATTCAATGACAATCCCTTCCTTAAGGCACCAGCCCACTATGAATTTTTTTTTGTTATTTTTTAATTTCATTTTCTAAAAGATGCATTTGTTAAGAATGCTCTCAACAATTTTTTTAAAGAAATTCGTAAAATTGACGGAGATACAGCATTTTATATTAAACCGTTTGAAATAGTTTGTATGTTGAATTTTCAACCTGGTTGACAACATAAAAAACTATACATCTGATTTGCATGCTCCAAGTCTTACACTGTTCGAAAATATAGTCTCTATGGCCCCACGCCAGGTTTTTTTTTATAAAGTGCCCCCCCTTTTTTTATGAATGATGAAAATTTTCCATAAAAACCGGAAATAAAATTCGCCGGTCCACTATTTTTCCATAAACCTATATGTCAGGTTTCTATATATATATATTTATTTTATTTTACTGATGAACCGTATGGCTTAATCGCTGACAACCACCGAGCAGCAATTTCATCGGAGTGTCCTGTTGAAAGCGGCGTAAATCACACTTTAGATTCGTGCACAAAAATTTGAATACTGTCTTCTATATGTGCATATTTATAAATTTTTAAATATTTATTTATTTACTTAAACGCCCATAGAGCCTTTACGTAGAATGCATACTTTGTACATGCTTTTTTATTACAGTGAAATATATTGACTATGAGTTTTATTAAAAAAATTCCAATCATTGTTTGCTTGAAAACAATTACGAATAATTCACCTTTTTACCGCCCACGCACCGTGGTCTGCCCCCTTGGAAAAATTGGAAACGTTTTATTATTATAGAGAGAGGATTCACATCCCATTCCCGTGAACACTTAGGCAGAAGTCCCATTCTGTTATCACATATTATACCTCGTTCTTTTAGCAGTAACTCGGTCGTTTTTATAAAGTTCTCCAGGGCTATCTGGTTTTGGTTCTACAATACACATTGTGTCTTCCTGGTATCTGAGCCATGATCTCAATGGAGCCTTGACGGCCTCCGTGGTTGACGGGTAATTCTTAAACTTAAACTTTTTGATTAATTTGTGTTAATTCACAATTTAGTATTTTAAAATAATATATCGTTCAATAGAGAATTCCAGTCCAATTTTTTTATTTTTTTTTATAAATAATGACCTTCTAACTTAAATAACTGCATATTTATTTTTATTTTTATAGTTAGTTTTAATAGTTAAAATAAATGTCGTGACGTCATCATGACTAACCGAAGTATGAATCTTGTAGGGAACAGCTGTTCGACTCCCGCCATTTTGAATTTCAGCTTTGGAGCGTTTTCATAGACATTACTGGGCAATGCGATCGTTTTTTGTACAGTTAATGTTTTTGAATATTTTAAATAATATAGATAAACTAATAGAGATACTTTATTTTTGATACTGAATTATTTAGGCCTAAATAATGTTTCAATAAAAACAAAAACTATTATATGTCCAATTCTCTATAAACCAATAACATGGAATGCCGAACGGCTTGCGTCTTCATTTCAATTGATTTCTATACAACTTTGACCCAGGTGACGCGGCGCGGTGACGTCACGCCGCCAAAATCCAGCAATAGGGTGTTTTAATGACACGTTTTAAAATGGACTTTTTAATATATTTTTAAAAACTCTACGTTAAATATTATGTAATAAAACTTATATTTTCAGAATCAGCGTATATTGGTCTATATGAACATATTTTTTTAAAGCCATAATATTTTTCACTGTAGTTCCTTATTGTGGCACGTTTCAAGGTGAAAAATACTCTGATTATCGCCCTGGTGTAAGACCAATATTCAGAATAGAAAGGTTGCTTGAAATGGCTTTGGCCGTAGTTGGTGACTAGATCTGAATAGCCAGGTACTTTCCTACCTTTCTCTACCCCATATTCTTCCCCTCCGCACTACCCTCAGCCATACAACAAAACCCAAAAATCTCCAAACATGGGGATGGAATAGTCTCACTGGCTCCAGATGGTAGGGAGCAGTTGGGACTCTTGTGAGGAACTCATTTAAAAAAGAGCGGCACATTGACACTATAGGTGAATTCCTTAAGATAATTAAATAGTACAGCAGTAATAATAGTACAATAGTACATCAATCGTTCAGTTGATTAATCGGACATCTCCGAAAAATCTAAATTTGAGTTGAGTATGCAGTTGTAAAAATTTACCTTCTATCAGGTACAATACTCAGATTACTCATAAACACCACTAAACCAATTACATTGCAGAAAAACTTTTAGTTAATTAAACAGAATGTTGGTGTTTCCTGGCTCCCTAGTAGGATATTTCAAAATATCATACTAAAACACTGTTATACGTTGGACCTCCGGGAGTTATCTTATAGCATATTTATTGTACTTTAAGGGGGTATTCTAGTCTAGAGGCATGAATTATAGGTGTTTTTTCAGGTTCAAAAACAAAAAAAAAACCAATAATATTTTTACAAACTTCTATTTTATGAAGTATATATTAAACGTTAAAAAATCCATAAAAAAAAGAGTCGAACTAAAAAATTAAAAATTCAGAAAGTTACAGGGTGTTCAAGTGGGGGGTCTCAAAAAAATGGCTTGCCCTGGTTGACACAATTGCAACCCTCCCAGTAATCTAAAAAAAAAAGAAAAAATTTATTCTTAATCCAAACAAATGCGGCTATAGTCCGAACTAAGGAAAAGTTAAAATAAAAAAAGAACCACTTGGGGTGACCTATGGCAGAGGTGTTGGTTATCCAATAAAGGATCCCGGGGTGGCGGTACCCATTCCCGCCTCCCAAATTGAAAGATGTCGCTTTCTTTTGTGTTTTCTTTGGCCTGTTTATTTTGGAGTGGTTTGAAGAATGTGTCGAATCCTACGAAATCAAAAAAAAAATATATATATATTTTTTTTGATTTCGTAGGATTCGACACTTGGTCCGCTGGATGTCTGCAGAGGTTGGTGAGGCACTTTAAAACCCTACGCCAAAGGAGACTTGCGTGGGACTGTGGATTTATCGTAATACATTAAATAAATATTTTATTGCTATCTCATTCTCTGGCAGGCTACATCCTACAGATGTATGTGTTTGTCTCTTTTTAGTGTCGCTCGTTTCCGTTTCATCGAGTTTCAAATCACAACGGTTTTCAACACAAAGAAGTTTTCACTTCAAAAACGCGCATTTGAAAGTTTCTCGGTAACTTTAAATTGGTATATGGTCCCAAAAGTAATTTTATGGAGTGCTATGACAATTTAGAGTAAAAAGAACACACGTCAGACCAGTGGCGGTGAAAAGAAAAAGAGTGGAAGTATTGTTGCGGCGTGCCACTGACGAACAATGGACCCAGTCAAGACTGGTACAGCACTGCGAGCCAGGGAGGCGTTACGGTGAATACTGGATAGCCAGCATTTTGATTTTCACAATTATCAACCTTCAAATTCAAATTCAAAAAACCATTTATCGCACAAAAAAAAAACACACGAACAAAGGTGTAGCTTATAGATGAATTCTATTTCTTCCAGCTAACCAAAAAATACAAACATTTGCTAACCAAAAAATACAAAAAAACCAAACAATTACATGTTTACAATTACATATGAGAAAATAAAAACTAAAAATAAAAAATAAACAGAGCTAATTTACATAAGGTATTCATTAAGAGTATAATGACAGTGAATGTAAGGCTGATGTAAGCATAATGTGTAAGATTAAGAAAGGGACGCTCAGATGGTTTGGGCATGTAGAGCGAATGAATGAGGAAAGGAGTATAAGGAGAATATATGACGCAAATGTGAACGGTAGACGAAGTCGGGGACGCCCGAGGAAGACATGGCACGACCAAGTGAATCAGATACTTGAGTCGGGCGATGTCAAGAGTCAGAATAACAGAAGAGCATGTATGAGACGATGTATGAATGTGAACGAAGCAAGGAGTGTGTGCCAAGATCGAGTTGTTTGGCGGTCCGTCCTCTCTGCCAACCCCTGCGGGGAAACGGCGTGATGGTTAGTTAGTTGGAAGAAATGTATTTAGTGATGATTTGAATTTGAGTGTATCTTGTATTTGTTTAATGTTTTGTGGAAGGTTGTTATACACTTTAATGGCCATGTAATGTGGTCCTTTTAGGAACATTGTTTTGTTTGCTTTTGGTATTAATAAGTTTTCTGTGAACCTTGTAGCGTAATTATGTTAATTAAAAGGTGCAAAAGAAAAAAAAATGTGACGTCACCAGTTATCACCAGTTAACTTGCTTTTTATATCAACAGAGTCAACTCAATACATCTATGCTCTGTACTAAACTGGGAAGGACTCGCGAGGTCGGAAATTGATAGTTGTTCTATTTTATTTTGTGTTCCTGTGAGATATATGATTTAGGCAGAATTAGAATATGTAACACCACACTTTGTTTTTTCATCTAAAAGCTTACTAAATACTGCCAAAAAAATGTTACATTGGTTTTCCAAAATAAATAAAGTCAAATGCAAAAGATTTTTAAAATTTTGTGAATTTATTATTGATTATTTTTATATGAGACGAAAAAAATGAAGTGTCGATATTGTTTATAATACGTCTGTGTAATTGAATATGTTTTTTATTTTCATATAAAGTGGTATTACTACAGTTTCTTCTCTGTTTTTGAAATCAGACATTTCATATCTTTGATTGCATATTTCCGTTTGCAATATTATCTGATAGAGACTTTTATCTGCTTTCAAAACCAGTAATTCATTTCCGTATACATACATATATTAAAATTACATTCATATATTAAAATTTTGATAACTCTTCCGAGACTCCGGCGTGAAGTTAGAAACAGCCAAATAGTAATGCCAACATAACAGCGTGCTTTTTGTGATGGTGTTTTATTCGCTTTTAAATGACGGTTTATAAATTCTACGGACGGCCGGCGTAACCCAACGTTAAGGCTCTTGACTCGCATTCCAATGGTCGCGGGATCGAATCCCGGCGTGGTAAATAAATTTTATTTGATAAATTTGTGTTATTTCACAATTTATTCATTTAAAATAATATCAAGTATATTTGCGGCACGTTCCAGAGTGGAAGATTCTCTCAGCATCGCCCTAGTGTAAGACCATCATTCAGAATTAAAACATTGCTTGAAATCGCTTTGGCCGTGTTTGGTGACCAGATCTGAATAGCCAGGTACTTCCCACCTTCCTCTTCCCCATCTCCTTCCCCTTCCCACTACCTTCAGCCTCACAAAATACCCCGATCGGGGATACCATAGTCTCACTGGCTCCAGACGAGAGCAGTTGGGACTCTTGTGCAGTATTTATATCTAAACGTTTTACAATACACAATTTAACATATGTATTTGCTCAGAATCAGCGTTTGTTATGGATATATATTTAAGCCATAATATTTTTCACTGGAGTTCCTCATTAAGAAAAAACGGTTAATAACGTATATTAAAAAAAACTTAGTTTTAGTGATGAAAATAATATATTACATAATTTTGGTTGTTGGATCTAGAACTATTGAAAAATAATTTTTGGTTAAAAAGTATTTTGAAAGGCAAAGGTTTTTGCGTATTTATTACATTTTTTTAAATTTCGAACTACCTTAGCACCTGAAATTTTTTTGTCCTCCACTTTTTTTGGCCGTGATCTCACCACGAGCCTGATGTTCTAGTTTTAATCATGTTAATGGCTTCGCATGAATACAGCCAGCTCCAAATGGTTTGGATGGGGAAGGAGCGGGCGGTGTTGGGGGAGTGGGAAGGGGCGGTGGACCGAGAGGGGTCGGTGTCTCTTCTCGAATATAAAAAAGATAAACTTTAAATGTTCTACTATTAAAAAACAACTATATTTAAATGCACCAGATTGACGTGCATGTGTGTATGGTTTATTGTTTCAAAATGTATCTATTACTATCCGAAGTCTCCGTAGCTATCCTCTTGTTTTGAAGGTTACGGGTGAAAAAATTTCATCATTCTCGGAATAAAACTATAAGTAGATTTGTGTAAAAATCAAATCTACGCCGCCCGTCCCCCCGCCACAACCACACTTCTTTACGTACGTAGATAATATAGTGTTGCCTACCACGCAAATGTAATAAATACATTGCGGGGCATTTATTGATTAACGATTTTTAAAATAAGTGTCATTAACACCATTATATTACAACGTTGCCATTCGCATGTAGTATGTAAAAAGTATGGATTTTGGAATCAAATTGATCACACCACTGAAGAGAAAAAAGAGAAGTGTCTTGAAGGGTGTCTGTGTGTCTAAAGTAAACATAACTTTTTTCTTATTTCTGGTGAATTTGATAAAAAAAAAAATTAACCGGTACGGGGTCTAGGAGTCGAGGAATCTTCTTCAAATTGGCGACATCAGTTTTCTAACAAATTATAGATCACACTTTTAGGGATGATCCGTTCGGCCAATTAAAGCAATCGCATTTTGGGAGGCGGGTATGAGTACCACCGCTACGGGAACCATTTATTGGATAATCAACACCTCTGCCATAGGTCACCCCAAGTGGTTTAATGCCTTAGCAGGGGTATCCGGATTCATGAGGTGAGGTTTGTCAAGGTCTTGGCGGCCGATGTTTCTACCCACCTGCTACGTGTCGGGCCGGGTCGAGAGAGATTGGTTGAGGAGGTTTTTTGACCTCTACAGCCGGAATCCCATGACCCATTGCCTTGCGCTGTTGTTGAAAGGATGGATTCATACGTCCGTCACTCCTGAACTACTGACAAACTGATTCCTATCCACCCCTCATACCTATTTCCATTCCTTAAAAAAAACCCTCCGCACAGCATTCCCTGAGATAACGTAGGCCCTGAGGGAAATTATTTTCCTCAGGGCCTCCTGTGTGGTTTGAAGTTTTTGATTCTAAATATTACTAAATTCATAATAATAACCTCATATTGTGGCTTTGAGAAAAAAAAGAAGCAATTTCGCAGTTTTTAAGACCGCCGAATGACGGAGATTTTATTCCGAGCGCATTACGAAGGGAGGCTGCGAGGGGGCGGTGGTGGCAGAGTCAACGGGTGGAAAGTGGAGTGGGAGGGGATTGGTGAGGGTTATTGGGAATCCTATACCCCCTGCTGAGGGATTCTGCGGTATGATGCGTGTTTTCGTGTACGGAAAAATAAAATCTCAAATAGTCAACCCCGGGGGGCAGAAGGGAGCAGCGGGTATCAGTTTCAGATTAAGGTATTATTATGCCCTACAAAATGATGCGAGTATGTTGTGGTTCAATGTTATATACGAATATAAACATTTAATGAAAGTTGCAACTGGTTAAAAACGGACAAAATCTTTAGGTAAATCAGCCATGTATACAAAAGCCATGTTAATAAAAAAGGATTTTTGTTCAAATTAATTATTATTATTTGATCCTTTGTCACAAAATTAAAGAAATTGTTTATTATTATTACCCACAACATTATAAACAATTTTGTAAAACTGTAATATTTATTTAATTACGACAACAAATATTTTTTGATTTCATTAAACGAAAAGAAATAATTTTGTATAAACCACTACATAATCAATATTATCAAAAATTTTCGAAAACCAAGTTTACTTCGTCAGAATAAGATTAATAATTTTGTAAAAAATTGTTTTATAAAATTGAATTTGTTTAATTACAGGTACATGATATTATTTTATCAGACACTTTTAAATAACTTATTGAAAACCAATCAGTGGTAGAAGACTAGAAAAATGTAAGTAGTAAGTAAGGTTAAATTCGTTATATTATTCAATTAGTGAATTTCACCCTATTCCAACCCTGTCGGGGTGGATTACGCTAGGGAGGATTATGTTTTTGTCGGGTAAGCAAAACGGAGATTAACCGGAGGGAAGACAGATTTATTGCATAAGTAACTGAAGAGACGCCGTGGGATGCAAATGTAAGAGAGATGTAATTGCGACCCGACTCGGCTAAAAATGTTGCCAAATAAATTTGACCGCTCTGAGGCGTGTCTCTGTAATTCGAGCGTAGTTTTAATAAAAAAAACTCGAGTGTTAAATCTTGCAATAGGTTTCATACAGATTTATTTACTTTAAGATAGTTTTTTATTAACATTTTATACATGTTTTAAGGTTTCATCATATTTGGACAGATGGGGTTTAAAAGGCGTTAATATATTACTTCATAAATATTAAATTTTTAATTATTTGTATTCCGATGACAGTGAAGCAATTATGTATAGCACAGGTAGATTATCACCCATTAGAATCAAAATCGACACACCGCTTATATCTTATACGTAGTAATTTTTTTTTGTGAATCCCTCACAAGAGTCCAAACCGCTCCTGTCTAGAGCAAGTGAGACTATGGCATCCCTAATTGGGATATGTTGTGATACTGAAGGTAGAAGGGCGGGGTAAAAGATGGAAGAAGGCGGGCAGGATATGAGAAGAGTCGTAAAACGTAGAAACGTCTTTATCAATTTAATGTTCACACGAATAGTAATACTCTCGTAAAGGTTATATATTATATACATTTATATGTTTATACAGTTTCTGATCAATGTTGCATGATAGTATTTAATGATTTGTGTTTAATCCGATTGTAACCTGAAAATGTAATTACTCATTATATTTATATAAATTAATTTAAAAAATAAATTAAATAAAAAGTAATTTTATTACTTTATGAAAAAAAATCGTTATTTTATCATGAATCTCAACCATGAAAGTTTTTCTGGTTGAGATTCAATAATTTTAATGGAAATTTTTTTTTTTTTTCTATAAGATGATCGATTATATATTTTTTGATCTACCAACTCAAAAGTCAAATCCGTAGAAATATTGTGTACATTGTACAATACATACAACAACATAGTCCTTAAAATCGCATTAAAATGCTGAGTAGATATTTTGACCCCCCCCCCCCCCCCCCCCGCTCCCCACCACAATTAATTAGATATATAAATCAAGTTAATATAAAAATTGTAAATCTGAATTTAAAATAAGCTGTAATGCTAGTAATTTTTTTACATGATTTGAAAAATGCATCATCTCATCAACGTGTTATTTCCTTTCGTGCGCCCAAAGGATTCCAGGTTCGCACATTTTCCCGATGGGCTGATTGTATGCGCCTTAACAAAGACTAGATCGAATTTCCGGTTCGAGTAATAACTATCTTTGCACCAAAGGCTGATGGCATTATTAAGGTGCATTGGGATTGAACCCGGATATAACTCACTTTGCGAGGAGATATGCTTCCTGCACAGCAATCCGGATGGGTTTCATTTCCCGTACAATAATTTCAAATGGATACTTCAATGAAATTTACAATTTATCCCGAGAAGGCTCTTGCGTAATATGTGCGGATTTGTATCCATAGAGCTATTCAATCGTTTTGATGAGAATAACAATCGTATCATTTTGTGTCTAAACTTTACCATTAAACTTGAATTAGTTTTCCTCAGTTTGCTACCGCTTGTATCGATTTCAAGACTGTCAAAATAAATTGTTTATCAATAAGGAACTCCATTCGAATTTTTTAAAAATTCTTTTTTATGAATTTAAAAAACCTAACTTAATAACTGCATATTTATTTTTATAGTTAGTTTTAATAGTCAAAATAATTGTTAATGTTTTAATTTTTCAAGATCCCCCAAAAACCTCTATATGTATGGTGTGACATCATCACTCTCCAAAAGTTTTATTTAGGTTTTGTCATTTTATATGGAAAAAAAAACTATTCTATATATAAAAACATTATTTAGGTGGAATTATTTTTTTTATTATATTATATTTATTTATTATATTATTATATTTGTCAAAAATTGTTTGAAATTTTTATTTTTTTAGCTTTACGAATCGAAATCAATATTATTGTAGGCAATTGACTGTCCTAAAACGGGAATCATCCTAGTTGGACAGTCGAAACATTTTATAAATAATGTACATATATGTGTAAATATTTTACTAAATATAAATGAAATAAATAAATAAATTGAAAATAAACAGCATACAGCGCCGAATCAGCTGTTCGACGTCCTCCGCCATTTTGGAGTTCAGAGTTGGAGGGTTGCGAGTAGCATTACGATTTCTTTTGCACAGTTTAAAGTTTTTGAATATTTAAAATAGTATAGATAAACTAATAAAGAAAAGTCTATTTTTTATATTCTTGAATTATTTAGGCCTAAAAAATGTTTCAATAAAAACATCAACTATTATATATCTAAATCTTTATAAACAGTATGTAAATAAACCAATAACGTAGAATGTTGAATGGCTTGTGTCATACTTTTCAATACAAGTACAAATGCTATCATCAGGTTACTGGAGAATTATGTAGAGCAGTGACGTCAGCACTAATAATACCAATAATACCAACTTGACAGGGTGTTTTAATGACACGTTTTAAAACGGACTTTTTAATAATTTTTTTGAAAATCTACGTTTAATATTATTTAATAAAACTTGTATATTCAGAATTAGCGTTTACTGGTCTATATGAACATATTTTTTTAAAGCCACCATATTTTTCACTGGAGTTCCTTATTATGTAGGTACATTTAGGTTGAGCAAATGAAGCTATTACAGTTCAAAGGTTGAAATTATTTGACGACTTTTTTAATAAAATTTGATGTTTTCCTGATATAATTGACAATTTTTCATAATGCTACATTTGGTGACTTAGCGGGGATGCTCGGGTTCATGGGGAGAGGTTTGTACGGGTCTTGGAGGCGTATCCATCTGCCAACTAGCTGCATGGCAGGCCAGATCGGGAGAGAATGGTTGAAGGAGCCCCTTTCATTTTTCCAGCTGCACTCTCTCGGAACATCGCCTTGCATTGCAGTGGGAGGGATGGATTCACACGTCCGTCACTCCTGGACACACTGACCCCAAGGTTCCTACCCAACTCTAATATCATTTTCCTTCCCAAAACTTCCTCTCCTTCCTTCAAAAAGACCTTCCACATAGCATCCGCAAAGATGACATAGACCCTAAGGGAAATTATTTTCCTCAGGACCTCCTGCATGGAGCTAGTGTAAAATAATATATATATAAAAAAATATATAAATTTATATATTACTTCCTTACTTTAATATATCTTTTCTATATATTTTTAAATAACCTGCATTAAGATATGTTCATTTGTTGATTTGGCGTAAAAATTAAAATGGAGTTTTTCTTGAATGCTTGAGCGTATTTTTAAATTCCCGTCTACCTCATTTTTTTGTAAATGGTACTTACTCCCTTTTGAATTTCCGGTATTCATATAACAAATGTATACATACAGTGCCTAAAGTATAAACGTATTTTGTTAATGCAAACATCATTACAAAAAATACTTTAAACCTTACCTATACTTCTAGATATAGTTGACAATTACTTCCCCATTAAAAAAAAAAAAACAGTGTTTAAATGGTCTGTCGAGCTGTGTTGAATACAGTGTGACAATTATCGCTCGATTTATCATACGGCGCTTATCAGCGTCATTCCCGTCCATTAGGCAGGAACCCTTTCAACGGGACGCTTCCATTTCCCGTTTCCGCTATCGGGGCGCCATCTCTGGACGCGGGGCGCGAACCATCTACCCTGAACCTATTCTGCCTCTACCCCCTGGGTTAGCCACCCTAGCGGCGGAGGCGCCAACTAGCGACGAGGGTTGGAGTCACGGGGTTTGCTGACAAGATAAATTAAGACATCCTTGAGCTGTTTCGCAGGATAAATCGTTTTCTTAAACTGTCGTAAAATTGAGTTCTTATATTTATAAAATGTCTTTATTATCTACACGTACACCAGTTATTTATGATCGATTTTTTGCGAAAAGCGGTTTTATTTATGAAAGAATTCTGATATATTTCATAACATAGACAACCCTATGATTGGTTAAGTCCTTGGCTCAAAGACAGAAGATTGCAGAATCGATCTTCGACATATATTTTTTAAATGAAGTGTTTATTATTTAGTCAGTGAGTACCTATGAATGGGACTATGGCATTTCAAACCCATAAGTACGTTGAGTTACTGAAGGGAGCGGGTAAATTAAATACGTAGAAAAGAGGATAGTAAGGAGGAACCTGGATATTCAGATCTGGTCGCCAAAAACTGCTAAAGCCATTTAAACCAAAATTCGACAACATAGGATTTTCGAATTCTGATTTAAACAAACTTATAATGTGTTTTCTTAATTTTCTCATGTGAGAAATATTCAATATAAATGGAAACGTATATTTAGTGCCCTTCTCCCAAATTCCTCTATCCTCACAACTTAACCTTATGAGTGATAAGGATGCCACGTATTGCTAACTCCAACTTCAACGTGTACAAACATATATAAAAATCAAACCATAAAAACAAAGTTGTTCCCTAAAATACATCTATTTTTATAATGCATTGAAATAGTTTCGATTTTTTTGCCACGGTCCTACGCATCGAACGGCACGACCTAGTTTCGCCATCATTTCATCCAGCTCCAGTTTGGAAGTGCGTGTGTGCCACAAAATGTTGAAAGAATGCATTGTCACCAACAACGAGTCTATCTGCTGAGTTTCAGCTCAATCGTATCTCGGGAAGAGGGTTGATTTCTATTTCCAAGATTTGCATTAATTCGTTCACGAAAACAAACTCGAAATAAAACCACAAACGCCATATCACGACATAAAGTACGTATACTTTACACAAGCTCAATAGAAAGAAGGTAACGTGTATTCATGTGCTGAATTGCAATAAAATCAAAATCATTTATTTTGATCTGATAAGTTGATAATATTTTTCGATACAGCTTTTTGGTCATATTTTTTTAAATTACTTTTAAAATCAATACAACTGGCGACGTGGAAATCACAGTCGATGGAATCGTAAAAATACCCTGCGCTTGGCAAACAAAGAAGCAATCGGTATTCCGTTGCCGGCGTAGGCGGTTGCTAAAAAGTTTCCCGGCGATATTGCTACGCCGAGAGGCCAACGCAAATATTTGCTACACAAACTCCGAGAGGCATTAGCCCTCGGGTACTACTGAGATAAAATGTACTAGGGAGTGTCGTCGGTTGTGTAATAGAGGATGTATTATGGTAGAAAGATGAGACCAGACAAGAGTTGTGAAAATATTATTTGTAGAAGGTTCATCTAAATAAAAACCCATGTACCAAATAAAAAATTCGTTATTTTGCCAATATTTTTCATAACGGCTAGTACAAGCACGGCTCAGTTGATTTGAAAATGCAATCTTTTTGACAAATGCTGAGTTTTATGAATCTGCAATTTCGATAAAATGTTGTGTTTTTAAATAATTTTTAAATAACTTTATATTATAAGTAAATTGCGCAGACCCGTAAAACATCAATGGATATTACAATTGTAGGATTTGTAAGCTTAAGAGGAATAAAAATGCTAGAAGTATTTCGATTCTTATTTGCTCGAGGCAAGTAAGCGCCAAAACAGTTTTATTTATTTTTTGCATAATTTTATAAGAATGAAAAAAATTTGGATCATACAAAACGTCAAAAATAGTCTTAGCATAAAAGGGTTTTTTTACATTTTTTCTTATCTTACATAGTTAAGTCACGAACAAAACATTTTTTTTAGTAGTTTACGCCTATATTTTTTGTTACGAAAATAATAATTTTATTGTGATTTCAATACACACAAAAGGTACAAGCTTCAATTTATCCGTAGCATATTTTTTAATGTTCATAATATAAACCGATTTGTCGTAAAGATTAATCTAAATAGGATATCACGTAAAGCTTCATCTTGCTCTACTTAAAAATAATAATATTTGGGTGACTTGTATCACGCCGTTTATGTGAAAAATCATCCCAAGGGCGCTGTACGTCTTCATATTAAGCTCTACTTAAGTATAGCTATACTTAAGTATGTCCACCTGACTTAGTTGTAGAAACAACGACTCTAATTCATTTAAACATATGCCAAACATTTGAACAAATTTATTACCGTTTTTGAATAAAGAATTATTAATTCATCAAATAATGTTGGTGCTAGGTACCTACCTATATCACTTGTCTGATATGAATATACAAAAAACATTATTTTTAATGTTACACAACCTTTAGTTTTATCATCTTCGAGCTCTACCAGACAGTCGTCCTACATACATAGCTAGAACCGATCCATATCGGAGTTGTGTCAATAGCCTAGCGATTTAATAACAGTTGCGTTTTATTAGACAGGGAAATCATCGGAGTCTGCGGAGAGGTGAAAGGGGAGGGTGGGACGAACCACCTCTGTGGAGCTTCGAGATGGATGCAAATATTGGCAATTAATATAAATGTTAATTTGAGTTTCTCGATGTAGATTGGCTGATATCGTAAGCAAAATAGTGATGTTTGGATGAAATTTCAACTTTAACTCTGTCACTGTTGCACGACGTGTAAAATAATATTGATGTTTTAATAAAGAAACACATCCCAAACGTTAAACGGTGTTTTTATAATACATTGAATAAAGGCTATACAAGCTCAGATTCGATTTGGTACTAAAAAAAAATGTCTTGAAATAATGCATAATCTACATTATTTCATAGATAGCGCGAGTTAACTTTTTTAGGGAAAAACACTTTTTACACACATATTTAAAATAATTCAGGTACGTCAAACGTATGTCTAGTAATGTTACATTGTCGAGTAAGCAAGCTTATGGGTCCGAGTGTTTAACTTAGGCATTATTGACAAATTAGAAATATGCAATTATGAGGTATGCTTAATTTTGAAAAGTATATAATTCTTATGAATTTACGATTAGCGTTCGCGCATTTTATTCTTCCTCTAAAAACGGGCAAAAAAACCTTAATTATAAAATACAAATAACAACATAAAAATTTTTGGGTGAAATATTATGAGAAAAAATAAAAGTTATTGATATTAATTATCCTTAATAATAACGTTATATTTGTATAACGCAGTTTTATGTCATTTCATTTAACTATAATAAACTTTAGAATAATCCTACAGTGCTCCTTACGAGTTCATTACAAAATATTGATGAAACTAGGTAGGCACTTACATACTTATGCAAAGACTTTTTTTCTTTAAAAATCAAATGATACTAAATAAAATTATTTGTTTTTATTATTATTTTCTGCAAGTCCAGGATGAATATTTTTAATTTTTTTTAAATTTATGAGTAAAACCTCAAATTGCAATATTTAATTAAATGAAGACAATCATGGCGAAACTCAATCGAAAATCTGGAAACAGAAAAATTAGAAAAAGAGCTTCGCTAATATTATCTTCATTTAATTAAAATTTTGATAGTATTCAAAGTATGATAAATTTTACAGTAGACTTTTACCGGTTTTCTTTTGACTCAATATTCTTTGACACTAATTAGACCAGGAAAAGTAAAGCTCTAAATCCAACGTGCCTGCTTCCTCTTATAAAGCTCCGTATAACAAAATTCGTTTCATGCTTTTGAAAATGAGCACATTTGAAAGGGAACTCAAAATTTAATCTTTTATGAAACGAAAGATTCATTTTGCAATATAAAAATTGTCTTGGTTTTTGATTTCAAAAACATGTTACTTTATCGTCTGGTATGAGCGTGATGTTGTCAGGACGAAATTTCTCAAGCGGGATTTTCCATAATAATATTACACTGCTAAAATTACACATGGACGAAATTACACATGGAGTGAATTACACTTACTTATGTTACACCTACTGGAATGGGAATTAAATAATTTGGAATTACTAACATTTTAAAAGGATACGTTTTAGATTGTGCAATATTTCACATTTGAAAAAAAGTTAGATTTGGTTAAGTTAGATTGGGTGTGAATTCCAGTAGGAGTTATTTAAGTAGGTATAATGCTCTCCATGTGTAATTCCATCCGTATGTAATTCTGTCAGTGAAAGAAAAATTCTTGGTACGCTAAATTTTCGCCTGTGTAATTTAGTTATCTAATCGAGCATGATGCATTTACGACAAAGATAATTTACAAAAAATCCATAGATCCCCAAATCAGAATTCTAATTTCATCAAAGCAAAGCGCTCGTAAGCGAACTTTTTTGGAAATAGATAGATTACTGTATTAATCCTTCTGTTAGCCGCCAAACGGTCGCGGTTACCTATAATCGCTCGCAACTGGGATTTAGTATAGCGTTGTTCCGACAAAAACATTGAATATTCTCTGTAGAGTGGAAAGTCATATATTATTTCGAGACTTTTAAAATGTTTTGTATGTTTTCGGTTTATATTCATTCTAATTTCATTTCATGTTCTATATGATAGTCACAGATATTTGCAGGTATTTCACCTATTTATTTGATTTATTTTGACGATCGTTTACAAACGATTTAATGAATTTTAGAAATTTTGACATTTATAGACGGTGTCCGGAAACTCGTACAAGCGGAAAACTGGTGAATCTACATCACATTTGACGTGGATTTTGTAGCATAACTTTTTTTGATTTGTGTTATCAATTTCGAGTAGGTATATCGAATCAAAGTTGGAATTTTGTTAGTGAAATAAAAAAGGTGAATAGGGAAATAATAAATATTATCGATATTTTATAATGCTTAGAAGCATAGACTGCCAAAAAAATTGAAAAAAGGAAAAAATACCAAATTCCTCAGATTGAAAAAAAAAAATTGTAGTATTTTCTATGTGGTGTCTTTTTTATTTATTCTTTTGGAACATTTACAGAGTAAAAACATGATTATTTTTATAAAACTAACATTGGGAAGTGCGTAAGTGCTAACAATTCAGATAAACATGTAAGGGTGCATGGTTTACGGTTTATTTATCATTAGGTAGAGATGCTAAAAAAAGGAGGAAAATTAACAAAAAGAGAAATAACAATAAATTTAGCATAAGATATAGAACGTGAATCAATCCGGTCAAATAAGATAATGCCTTGCTAAAAGTCGGGTAGTTTTGAATATTTGGTATATTATTTTGCGTTACCCGGCAAAACACCAACATTTAGGTACTTGTTTACGTTTAAGCCGTATATTAAAAAAAAAAATTACATATTTATCTACGCATATTAAAAACAAAAAAAAATTAAAAAAACTAATGAATTGTGTCAAATATCTCCTAATTTTTATGTAAAAAAATTATGAAAACCACATTTTAAACTAAGTAAATTTCGCTGGTTAGTTAAATCACTAAAAACAAAATTTGGTAACAGATCTACCCTACTCATGGTTAATATATATCTCCGAAACGTTTTTACATACAAAGATTAGCTTACGTTCAAATTATTGGAAATTGTAATTATTTATGATTTTTTGCACCTAAACCATATATAACACCTTTATACCTTATACACCTTTTGTACGCCGTAGCTATAAACACCTTGGAATTTAACGTAGTTCAGAGGCTTTGATCATTATTTCCGCACACTTCTCGGAAGACCGAATGCAACTGACCTGATATTTATAAGTGGAGGTTGAGTGCAAAGTAAAGTTGATAGTCAATTTATGGCTTCAAGCATAATATTCGCCGTTTACTCCCCCCCCCCCCCTCCCCTCCCACCCCAATATATCTACTATCCACCCTACCAAGATTAATATTTTTGTATTTATCTTAGAAGCGTTTTGACATACAAAGGTCATCAAATGCATGCAAGTGAGGTATCATGACTTTCAAAAGCATTTTTTAAAATTAATTCCACAAATGAGAAAAATTAATTTAAAAATTAATTCCACAAGTGTGAAGAAAATTTTTAGGAAAGAAAGGAGTGGAAATTTTGGGAAGAAAAAGTTGGTGAGGGGTGGGTAGGAATCTGGGGGTCAATGTATCCAGGAGTGTTAAGATTAATCCATCCCTTCCACTGCGGTGCAAGGCGATGTTCCGAGAGAGTCCTGCTGGAAAAATCAATAGGTCTCCATCAACCAGTTTCTCCTGCTACACAATTGGTGGACAGACGTATCCGTCTTCAAGACCCGGAGAGTTCAACCCCATGAAATCTGGCACCCAAGATTTGAAATTTGGCAGCTAAGTCGCCAAATTTAGTGAACTCTTTGGGGTGACCTATGGCAGGTGGTTATCCAATAAACGGTTCCCGGGGCGGCGGAACCCATACACCCCTTTCAAATGCCCTTAACAAACGATTGCGGATAAAGTGTTGCGGATATCAAAAAATATTTTACAAAGAATATTAAAATCTCCAGTAACTTTTTGAAGGCTGGTTTCACCCCGTTAAAGGATTTTGGACGATTTTTCTTTTTCACAAAAATGACTACTATGTAAAGAATTATATTACAAATAAATGGTTTAAACCAAAAATGCATAACAAAATCTTAGAATTTATTTTCAACAAAAAAATTCAAAATAATATAATCAAGCGTTCTTCTAGAAAACTTGAAAAATGTCGTTAATGGCTAAGATTTGACACATTAAATAACATTCTCTCATTCTTTTTTGTAATGAGGCTAGCCAAAAGCACTCGCATTAAATTCAGAGCTCGTGCAGAAAAGCTATGAATACAAAACACCAATACATTCGGCGCTCCCCGCTCCTTGCTCCCGCGCACTTCTCAAGTAGTTTGGTCGGAGGAATAAAGACGTTTGGGCAGACAATAAGTTTGCACAATAAAAATATTTGTGGGGCCGCAGCCTGCGGGTCGCGCCACTGCGGCGCCCTGTAGACAGATTTATCTGGCTGCCCCAGCTTCCCACTTGGCTGTGCCGAATTCACGGATCGGGGGAGACTGGATGGAGTCGCTCAAGTCATGGATGAAGGAGCCACGCCGGTTAATCGATAATGTTTGTAATGCATACAAATGTACTGAAGACACCATCGACTACTATGCATGTGATTATTATTACATTAATTTTTCTTTTTATTTGTGTCTTTTCAGTATAGTTGCAAGCCGCTACAAATTTGTCTAAAGATGGACAAAAATAACATTTAGGTATTTTATATAATTCTCCTAATTCTTTCAGTCCTAATGTATTGTAGATTTAAATAATGGCAAAATATTATACAACAGTTTTGATAATTTAAAAAGATATATTTTTAAATCATTAATTTTTTCCCATTTCTTCATTTTACCGACTAGATTTAGTAAATTGGTTCAGAACAAGTATGTATAAAAAACGAAATTTAAAATTCAGATTGAATTATATTTTTATTGATTAAGATTGATTTGGTGGCATTTTTTAATTAATTAATCAATGTATTTATATATATATATATATTACATTTAAATTCTAATGTAACAATAAATAATATTTAATTATAATATAAATATGTATACATAAATTAATGACAAAAGAGCTCACCGCTAGGTGTAAACTGCGTCAGATAAAAATAGCTTATAGTTAGGATTGTTGGCAGAATGGGAAATTGCCTTTTAGTGGTTGAGATTATAATTCAAGTACTTACCATTTTGTTTTTAACTACGAAATATAAAATATTTATTCTTAATTTAATTATTTCAAATCGTTTTTCAAAACACATTTTCAGTATTGTTACTACATACTGTTTGTTTACTGACAACTATTAAAATCAGTGAGTCCATATTTACAAGAGATTTTAAATTTACATAATATAAGTTATCTTTTTGATACAAATATTTTATATTTTATAGAAGAGTGAAAATTCTTCCTGTTTTTAGTTCTTGTTTAATTGGGGAGCGTTTTCACACAGAAAAATATTACCCATTTAAAAAAAACTATGTGAGGTGTCAATGAAATGGCAAATTTAGATTTAAAAAAATAAGTATATTTATCTGCTTTATGTGCAATAGAATATTATAAATTTTCACGAAGCAAAACATCCCCCTCCCTATATCTAAATAAAAGTGAAATAATAGTAGGTATAAAAAGTACAAGAGCCATTTTAATTTTATTTCAATATATCTGAGTGGGCTCCCAGTTAAGTATATAAAAAAAACATTTTTTCTGATTCCTTACCAAAAATTTTGTCTAGGTAATACTTTATACGGATGTATCAACGGTCAGTGCTTGATTTTTGATTAGGAATTTCTAAAATTATTTTTAATAAAAAAAATAATGGTAATTGCTTTGTGAAAACTTTTTTTTTCAAATATAGAGATTTTGTACCTATATCTTTTTTTCAAAGTTCGCGCTTCTCGCTTCTTTTTAAACAAATATAGCTTTTCACAAATTAATTGTGTATACTTTATATTCAATTTGTCTAACTGTTAAAAGAATTAAAAGGTTTTCATAAAATGTTGAACCCGAATGATTATTCACTTAAAAAAAAATCTCTTTGAGAAAATGCTCCTCAATTTGAGGCTTGGTAAAGAAATTTTTTTGTAAGGCCACTCACAAAATACCCAGGATAATCGTAAAAGTAGGTTAGTAAAATGGTTAGAATTTGTGTGGAAACTTGATACTGTCAGTTAGTCTCAGTCAGCGAAGGGAAGTTCTCCCCTATCTTATTAAAACACAATTCATGCCAAGAAGATGAATCGATCGGGAAGAGGAAGCCAGGCCAGTAGTTAAACACAAATTCGTAGTTTTTTGTTATTCTAAAATATGAAATAATAATGAAACATCAATCAAAAATGCACAGCTCTGAGAATAAAAACAGGGGCAGAATTTAAAAAAGTATTGGTATTTTTTTTACATTCAATCAATGATATGTCACGATTTTCACTGTAAAAGCATGTTTTATAAGGTGACCGGCCAACTCGGAATGAAACCAACTCAGAACCATCTCAGATAAGTCATTCAAAGTGATAAAAAAAAATATGTAAAAAAATTGGTTAAATAGGTTATGTTAGGTTAGGGTTATCGGCTAATTTAAAATTATTTTTTTCATAGATATTAATGACTTTTCAAGGAGGGGTTGAGTTGACATTATTCCCAGTTGGCATGGAACCGTTTGATAAAACATTATTGGCAGTTAATATCCACGTTTGTCTGATATTCAACACTTCGAAAAACTACAATTAAATTGATCGTTAGAGTTTAACATTTGATGGTGAAAATGGCATTGCGATTTTAAAGTCGAATTAAGTAGATTATTTGGTTACAATTAGTATTTGTACCTCGTTCCAGAGTATTAGATACAAGCAGTATCGCCCTAGTGAAAGACTAGCCAGCATTCACAATCGAAACGTTTCTTGAAATAGTTTAAACCGTATTATTGACAAAGTACATTGCATCTATTATTCTCCCATTTGCTTTTCTCGCCCCACAATCTAAAACCTCATCATATACCCAAACTGTGATGTCATAGTGCCACTGGCTTCGGGCAATTGAATCTCTTACGGTGTGTTTATACTAAAAAAATCGGCAGAGAGATATTTTTTAATACTTTTCAATACAAATTTTCACTTTATAGTTAAAACATTTCAGCGCGGTTTATTTGTAATTTTTTTTTTGCTTATTTTAAACTTTGCTATTTAGTTTCATGACACAATTCTAATCAATACACCATAACAAATACATCATAAAATAATATTTTACTGAACTAAAAGATGATTTAATCAACTTTTAATGAAGTCCTTTAGTATATAAGTATCTCGGCAAAGGGTCCTGCTTCATAAAGGTTTTAATTACGGCGGGTTCTGTCCAGACTATGATATTTATAATGACTACCGCAGCCAGCCTTTTTGCTAGCCGCCATAAATATCTTGTATGACGTTCAAAGCTTTCATGTTTTAATTAATTCTTCCGAAATGTATCGTATTACGCGTTCATTATTAGAATAAGCTCTCGCAGTCAAAGGACCGCGGAATCAATAAGGCTGAGCTTAGATGAGTGTCATTTTAAATAGGTAGCGAATTTGTAAGGAATATTTTTTGTTACAGAATGTGTTATCGCATAATTAATGTTCTCAGTTGAAAAGCAGATTCTCTTGTTCGTAATAGTATTCTAATATGGCAGCATATCTAGCAGCATCATTATCTTTACGAGATCCACAACATACTTCGATGAAAGCTTTCACTTATAAAAGTGAAATTGGAATAATCCAATTCTGGTAGATGGCAAGAAAGGAAATTAAACATCAAAACGTCTATTTTTACAAGTTTTTAGCATTCGAAACAAAGTAATAAAATCTTTACAACCATATGTTGTTGAATGCCCATTAGCTACCTAAGTATTTGTATTAAAAGCCACCACTTTGTCATGAATATTATTATACTATTGTATATAAATCGATAATAATTCTAATATACACAATAGTCAAAAATACTAATCTTAATTTTTAATGAGAGCACAAACATTATTTTGTATAATTTGTTAAATTCATTAAGAAAGCTAAATTCAAGTACTACAAATAGATGTGTGCCTAAATAGTAAAACAAACATATTTTTCTTGACCTATTTATTCATCAGTTCGTCGTGCCATTCATATCGATCACGAAAATTTGAAATACTGTGAAAGACAAAATATATGTTTGTAAATAAGGTTTTTTATGGTGAAATAATATTGAATATATCTTTCAGAATACGAAGCAATTTTTACAAATTTCATTTAATAACAATGTTTCGTTTTGAAACAGCTTATGAACTGAAACCCATTTTCCCAAATTCCTTGCATTGTTATTTTCTGCCTTTTTCCCTTGCCTTCCTTGAAAGGCCCTTATTTACTTACTACAGGAAGAAGACGATATCTACCTACTTGGCGCACATACACAATATTGCATAAAATCGAAAATTACCCACCTTAAGTTAGTTGGAAAATCGTCGTGAAACTGATCGCATCTCGCTCTAGAAATCTCGCTTAAAAGTAAAAATTCTAATTAATAATTCAAAAAGTGACGACAAACTGTACCACCTTTGTGCCGTCATTGTGGAAGACCAGCTTCATCAATATTTGGATCCAAGCAGCCTATGAACACAGCAAAGGTAGGGGCTTTCTCCTTTCAACTTACCTCATCCTGTGACTGATTTTCAAGCAAACATTCGTCTTTGCATCACAAAAAATAAAGATTTACAGTCCATCCTCTCGTGTGTCACGATATCGTTCGTAGACAAACAATATTTAATTTTTTTATTTATTTTCAGATCCTAGAAATAGGTTTACGAAGCAGATCGGAAAAGATAAAAAAACATAGATAAATTACATATTTAACACATTTTTAGATTTATTGTCCGTTAGAGCATTTCGAATTTCCGGCTTCGATTTGTTAATGCTTTATTTTTATCACCAAAAATAGTCCCAATATTTCTGAATGGCATTTTAATAGCAACAGAGCGGCCCTTCCAAATCTATCCCATTAAATCATTCCAATTTTACGAGCCAACATTTTCATCAATTTGTGTGACATTTATGCGTGGGTACATTAGTAAAACAAAACAACCCTTCATCCCCTCTAAGTGCCGGCGACAATGCGTGGCCAATCGCCTAACAGCCGCCAGCCAACAGCCAGCAGGGCTTCGGGTGGCATTTTCAAATGGCCAAAACAATTATCCTAAGTGCTAAATGGCTCCTTCATTAAACATTCCTTTTAATTGCTCTCAGATTTCCAAATGTTCAAAAGAGAATAGAATAGTTTGAGCCAATTCCTCTAAAACAAGATTATAATAGTATGGCGGCTATTAGAATCGCGTTAAGAATATATTGATTGATAAAAGTATAAAATATGGTACATTTTTGTCAAAATTCAAGCGTAACTAGGCACAATTTTATTTCTTCAAAATTCGCAAATTCACTTTGTGGCGTCATTATTAATTTAATGAAAACAAATAACTTTGTGTACATCACTATTTAATTAACACTATCAACATGTTTCGAAAACTATGTTTTCTTCGTCAAGATAATAAGTTAATAAAAAATAACAAAAGACAAAAAAGTATAGACAAATTAGAACATAGACAAAATATTAGAAAGGAGAGGTGATTAATTACTTAAAATATCATATCATGTTATTTAGACTTCCTGTTTTGTTTTAAAAGATTTTTTATTATGTTATTTTAATTTTTTTTACCCATCCTAAAATAATTTATATATATATTTTTTTATAAAATGGTTTTTCATGATATTTTAAGTAATTAATCACCTCTCCTTTCTAATATTTTTTTTATGTTCTAATTTATTTATACTTGTTTGCCTTTTGTTATTTTTTATTAACTTATTATACTGACGAAGAAAACATTGTTTTCGAAACATGTTGATATTGTTAATTAAATAGTGGTGTACCCAAAGTTACTTGTTTTCATTAAAACAATTTTTTTTGATCAGACGATATACAAAATGCTGTTAAATAATTCACTGCTTTCATTTTTTCAACAATCCTTTGTGACATGATGTGACATTCCTGTATTCATGACACGAGAGGGAAAGCAATTATTTGAGCTTTCTGTATCTGTTTTCTTCATAATATATTTTTTTCAAGCAATAGCGATGATATCCTATAAATCTGTGCTAGCATACTACAGTTGCTACATCGTTATTCAAACAATAATAAGTATATTTTTATATAAATTTTCCATTAGTTCCCTCCACAAGAAGCCCGCGTAACGGACTAAGCCGCGACAACTAACAAATAAGTTAATAAGTACGTACTTGAAAATTGATGGGAAAACCCCTACACTTTATTTCGCCCTTTTGCTAGGGGATTTTTAAGGGAACAATGGCGCTAGCTTCTCGGGGCATCTTCCATTGTAATACCAGTAAAACAAGGACAGCATTCCCACCTGACGCCTCTGCTCTAAAGATTGCAATCCGTTTGTCAAGTTAGGAGAATATATCAAACCCTTTCTGCGCAGAGTCGAGGGTTTTTGAGGTATTTTGGGACTTCAGACCAGAGGTGGCTGCTTAATTCAAGCGTGGGGCGCACTTGCAATTTGTACAGGGTTAGCAATATTAAAGTATCTTGTGTAGACACTATGAAGTATTATTACTTTAATAGTATCTATTGTGTAGATACTATTAAAGTATCTGCGGGCCCTGTACAGTACGCCCAGTTTTTGAGAGGTTAACTCTGGTTTGGATGGAGCCTGAGCTGCTCATTTAGAGTTACACCAAGTATATCAATAAAAGGCCTGTTCGGAAGATTGCTTCCGTTGAAAGAGACTAGATTTTCATTTCAGTCACTTTTAGACATAATCAAACATGATTGGGTCTTTGAAACTTTAAATTCGACGAGGTTATTCTTACCCCGAGAAAAAACACTCTAACCGTCGATCCTTTGCTTCAAAGCCCTTCGAGTCTTGGGGGCTTGTCAAACAAAAAGCTATCATAGACTGTGCTGTCATCCTCGTAAAAATGAATCGGTGCACACGACAAGAGGTCATCGATGTGCAACAAAAACAAAGTCGGAGACAGAACCGATCCCTGTGGGACGCCAGCATTTATCGAATGCTAGGACTTTGGGAGCAGCGCAGCATGTTGTGGACGAATCCAACTCATGACATTATCCAATTCGAGGATTGGAATTACATGATTGTATTCATTGGACATCGTCGATATCGTCTTCCATTTGCTCGCGGTTATTTTTTCATGATGCTTATATAGGTTATAGTCTAAGCCATCTTGGGGTTCCATTGCTTATTTTTTACGGAGTTCCTGACGGCTTGACATAGCGCACATTAATAATGTACAAATATATTTATAGAGATCCCTCAGTAGTATTTTTAAACATTTTATAATTTTACTTTCCTCTGTCTTTCTGTTGATCCAATCATCAGATTTGGTATCAGAACTCTGGACTATTTTTCTTTTTCATAATTATATTAAAATGTCACTTGGGCAATTGAAAAGCAACGGTGTAAATTACATTAAAAATTTATAATATTTCTTTATAATGCTCCTTCGTGAAATTTATGCAAACCGCCCTCGCTTTGCTGCTCTCTGAATAATGACCAATAATTAATCAAACGTAATTTATATCCTTGAGTTGTAAATGACCACATGTTATCGTGAAGCACTTTTCATTATTATTGTCGTGTGGTTCTGTATGAAAAATATATTTGTTAAATGTTTCTTTACCGGGGTTGGAGAAAAAATGGCAAATAAGGATGTGAGGATGCGAAAGGCACTTTTTAAACGCTAAAATCATGTACTGATAAAGGGTGAATTCATATATATTTTTATATGCAAATAAGTCATACCGTATTAGTAAATTATCACCGCATTCATAATACATCGTATTCCACTCCCATACTGCGAAACTTTGAGGTAGTTATTCATGATAATCTAAGAAAATAATCCTAATTAAGTGTTTTAAACAAAACATTTCGAATTACCAAAAAAATCCTGAGTTTTATAATAACAATACTTTGTGTAATCGCAACTTTGCTTTTGAGAGTAATTTTTGGACATTTTATATCTTAAGTAGAACAGCTGACCGAGTATGAAGAAGTAATATTTATAAAGCTGTGTTTACAACGCTTTGTGGATCACACAAAATGAAATTTATCGTACAGTTTTTTTGGGCGCTAACGAAAAAAGTTTCCATGAATAATTAACCCACAAAGTTTCGCGGTGCGATCGTGAAACACGTTGTATACAGTGCCCACATCACTTTAATAGAAGATTAAATAAATAAAATATTTCCGCGCTGCTTAATAACACATTAAAGAAATTGAATACTTTTAATAATGAAAGTGTAATTATATGTTTAATCATTTTTGTGATCATTTCCAGTCCACGATCAAAACTTGCGCAATTGGTTTTAAAATCATAAAATTAAATCAAAAAATTAAATTAAATCAATTTTCTTTAAGAAAAATTCTCTTTGATATATTGAATAAAATCGTTTTTTTTTTAATTCATTGTAGTTCAATTTCCCGCTGACAGAACTTCTATCAGTAAATTGTGCATGTATGTGTGTTGTACATAAGTATCAAGATATAAAGGTTCCCAACCAGTCCCGGTAAGCCGCTTTGTGATAATGATATGAACTACAAAGGAGGGCTTAATTCTATTATGGGGATTTGTAATTTAAACGGACTTTATAATAAGGTTGTTGAGGCAAGGGGTTGGCGAATACTGATGCCGTCCTTGTAAATTTCGGCACTCTTGTATAAACTATAAATAATTATTTAGAATTATCAATTAAAAGTTGTACCACTCGTCTTCACCCAACATTTTAATTTAAAAAATGGGGCAAAAATTAAGGCGTGTTGTCTTTTAAGAGAAAAAAATATTTATGTGCTCGATTGATTATTGTGGAAATGACATTTCTAGCAAAAAAAAATTAATATGAAGGACCTGAAATGTAAAAAAATGCAAATTTCAACACAAAACTCAACACCCACCACTCAAGTTCTTAGTGGACATGCAATAATCTATATTTATAAAAATCAAAATATGCTTGTATGGGTATATTTGTATGAGTCCATGAGATGTTTATGCGTTGCTAAACCATTCATCCGATTGCAATGAAACTTTGGGGATTTGAAATGCGCATGCCCGCATATAATAGTGAATTCTGGTATCATGAAATTATGCGTTGCTAACCATTCCGATTGCGATAAAACTTTGAGGATTTGATGTGTGCATGCCCGCGTTGGTTTTTATATATAATAGTGAACTCTGGCGTCATGTAATTATGCGTTGCTAAACAGTTCATCCGATTGCGATAAAACTTTGGTGAGTTGTTGTGAGCACGCCACGAATGTTTCTATATATACTGGTGAGCTCTGTAATAATTAAATTTGAATAAAAAGATTTGCAATAGGTGTCACGCGAGCTGTTTGAAAATCGAATGTACCGGGACTGAATGAATGGAATGCGGGAGGGGGGATGGGAACCCAGGAGGAGGGTTTGGGAAGAAGGGGAACGAGACGAAAGGGAAAGGAAACGTAGGGAGAAAAAAAATATTTTTAAAGTTTCATAGCAACGCATGCCGGGAACTCGCTAGTATTCTAATAAAAATAAACGATTTGAAATTTTAATTTGTTATGTTTTTAAAGTGAATAAATTGAATTGAATTGAAAACGCTTATTTCGCGTAAAACCACGAGTTTTCATTAATTTATTTACCGACCGGTTTCGCTTTGCTCATCATCAGGGTACAAATTAATACTAATCAAGAAATACAAAGTGTGCGCTTATACATAATTACAGAGGGAGGCAACTAGATAAAAATATAACAAACAGTATGGATGCATTTACATCAGTACAAAGGAAAGTGGAAAAACCGATAGACAGTTATTGACAGGGAAATTGGTTTATGGTTTATTGGAAACAGAACTAATACAGGCCTACTAGATACATCTAATTGATTGTTAAGTATATGACTATTTTTTATTAAAACCGATCGGTCGGTAAATAAATTAATGAAAACTGGTGGTTTTACACAAAACAAGTGTTTTATTTTTATTTAATATGTCAAACCACAAAGTGATTGCTTACTACAAAAATAATAATAAAAAATATTCTGCTTCTTAGTTACAATTCATGTATGGGGGCCCATCGGAACCAGAGTCAAGGAACTGGACACTTTAATAGTACACAACTACTGACTCGACAAATTACAAGTGCGCTCCACTGTTGAATTTCACCAAATTTTCCGAAAAACCCCATAACTGTATGCAGAAACGGGCGGTCCGTTTGATACATTCCCCTATCTTAAGCCTCGATTACATTGAGCGAGTTTACGAGTTACTAGCCGGTAAGTTTAAAAGCGGGTGAATCGGCGACTGAGATTGTCATGACGACACACAAAACTGTCTACTCGCTCAGTAGCGACAGTAGCAGCTAAAATAACGACTCTCGCGCGAAGCAATTCTGTCGACATTTTGTAGAAAACTTGAGCTTGCAGCTAGCGCCACGCTAGCTGGTAGCGAGAACTAATTCTGACAGTTACGAAATCAGCTGTTGGTGGGCCGCCATCTTGAGGCACACGCTGGCGAGTAGCGACCAAAGTTCACCACCTTTCAACTTTTTCGTAGATTGTCCACAATCTGCTAGTTAGCTAGTAATACGATTTCACTGAGCGAGTTTACTAACAGATAGTGAATTTCCCAGCTAGTAGCTTGTAAACTCGCTCAATGTCATCGAGGCTTTAATAAAGGGATTGCAATTTTTGGAGCAAAGGCATCAGGTAGGTATATTTTCCATGTTCTACCGGTGTTACAATGGAAGATGCTTCGAGGAAATAACGTCATTGATCCCTTTGGCACCGGTGAATAGTCGGGCAACACGCCAAACGCGCGCCGAACATATATACAAGGTTGACATTTGTCACACGAGAACGGGTCGCTTCTACGACTCGTTCTTGAGTTCAACAGCTCGGATATGAAATGATTGGCCGGCCGGTCTTTCCTCCCTCTTACAACATGAGTCTCTTCAAGACCCATGTTCACTGTTCATTCCTACCGCTTCACAAAAAGACCCTCCTCCCGGATGCTGATATAGTGATGAAGCCCTTTATTCAAAGACAGGCAATATTTATCTACTAAATCATTATCCCATCAGCACAGGTGCCAATACGGAACTCCAGTGAAAAATATTATGGCTTTAAAAAAATATGTTCATATAGACCAATATACGCTGATTCTGAATATATAAGTTTTATTAGATAATATTTAACTTAGAGTTTTTAAAAAAATATTAAAAAGTCCATTTTAAAACGTGTCATTAAAACACCCTATTGCTGGATTTTGGCGGCGTGACGTCACCGCGCCGCGTCACCTGGGTCAAAGTTGTATAGAAATCAATAGAAATGTAGACGCAAGCCGTTCGGCATTCCGAGTTATTGGTTTATAGAGAATTGGACATATAATAGTTTTTGTTTTTATTGAAACATTCAGTATCGAAAATAAAGTGTCTCTATTAGTTTATCTATATTATTTAAAATATTCAAAAACTTTGACTGTACAAAAAACGATCGTATTGCCCAGTAATGTCTATGAAAACGCTCCAATGCTGAAATTCAAAATGGCGGGAGTCGAACAGCTGATTCCAGTTCCCTACAAGATTCATACTTCGGTTAGTCATGATGACGTCACACTAGATTCGGTGGTTTTCGGGGGATCTTGAAAAATTAAAACTTTGACATTTATTTTAACTATTAAAACTAACTCTAAAAATTAAATAAATTTGCAGTTATTTAAGTTAGAAGGTCATTATTCATAAAAAAAAAATGGACTGGAATTCTCTATTATATATTGTTGCTGATACTTTTGTATTCTACCTTTAACTCATTCTTGTTTGTCATTCATTTTTGTATATTTAGCTAAATATTTTTGTTTTAATTTCTCTTATACACTGTATTTAAATCATCCATATTTTTAAATTTTTGGGCAACAAAAACAGGCGTTTTATGTACTTAAATAAAAATAAATAAATTTACCCCCTGAAGTAAATTATCTTCATCATGGTCTCCTGTGTGGACTTAAGCCGCCGCTATCCGAATTTCTACCGATTTCTTACATATCTCCCTTAAACATTTGAAGTTTTTAAGCTCTTAAAAAAATATATGTTATTTTTTAAAATAATATCTAGATACATTCCAGGCCGAAACGCTAATTTTATGAAATTCCCTCGATAGAAAAAAATCGCAAAGTATGCTCCGAAAATTATTTAAAACAAGTCTATTTCTATTATTTCACAAGTCATATTTGTGAAAAAATTAACAATGTTTCTTTAAATGATACTTAAGATACGTTCCGCGAGATTTTTGGTCTATTTTAAACGAGTCATGTTTCATTAAACATTTTCATAATTTTTGCTTCAATTTTATCGATTTAAATATTAGCGCGCTCTCTCCAACATTCGTAATTACATATCTCTCCATCTTCTTCTTTTCGAGAGCGGTTAAGGGGCCTTAATGTAAAAAAAAACGAATCTCAAATATACCAAGAAAAATTCATGATTTCAGATTTCCACTCAATTTTATTTCCGTTTTTAAAATAGACATTTTCGAGTCTTCGCAGCTAAATTTCCTCTTTAATCAACGTTTACGCAAATTTTAATTTTTTCAAATTTTTCTTTTATAAAT
Source organism: Glyphotaelius pellucidus (assembly GCA_936435175.1). NCBI lineage: Eukaryota > Metazoa > Arthropoda > Insecta > Trichoptera > Limnephilidae > Glyphotaelius > Glyphotaelius pellucidus. The sequence continues at coordinate 24,285,603 of OW386538.1, read as the reverse complement.
TTGTATGTTTAATCCCATTATCTTTAGAACAGATAAAATCAATCAGCTTTGTAAGTCGCTGTTTTTTTTTCATATCCAATCTGCAGGAAACTTTTAATGACTGCGATGAAGCTGAACGCGGGGCGACCATTAGTTGATTAACAAATCCCCGATAAGTTTGAGACAAAACCCATTACGTTTGATTTGCTTGATGAAGAATGATGACACAGTAGTTACACAACAATAATTACTCGAGACAAGAGACGAGGAGTGGGGTGCGGGGTGCGGGGTGGCGCGGAGGGTAAGACAGAAAGCTCGGTACACTTTGGGAAGCTTACTGCTTTAAGCTTCTAAGTACTACCCCCCTTCTGATAACGCTAATGGGTTAATTAAGAGATTAATGCTTACGAAAGATGATTATGTGGAGGTAAATTATTATTTTAAAAGTTATGATTTTTTTAAATTGGCTTGACACAGGAGGCCGTAAGGAAAAAAGTTCTCTCATCTTTGTCATCTTTGTCAATTTTGATCAATGTCATCTTTGAGGATGCTGTGTGGAAGGTCTTTTAGGGAAAGGAAGGAGGGGAAGTTCTGGGAAGGAAAAGGTACGAGGGGTGGGTTGGAATCTGGGGGTCAATGAGTCCAGAAGTGACGGGCGTAAGAATTCATCCCTCCCACTGCGGTGCGAGGCGATGGTTCGAGAGGGTCCGGCGAGGTTAATACTTACGAAAGATGATTGATTATGTGGAGATAAATTATTATTTTAAAAGTTATGAATTTTTTTTTAATTGGCTCGACACAAGAGGCCGTAAGGATAAAAAGTTCTCTCAGGTCGTATGTTATCTTTGAGAATGCTGTATGGAGGGTCTTTTAGGGAAAGGAAGGAGAGGAAGTTCTGGGAAGGAAAAGGTGTAAGGTGTGGGTTGGAATCTGGGGTCAATGAGTCCAGAAGTGTTGGACGTAAGAATCCATCCCTCTCACTGCAGTGCGAGGCGATGGATCGAGCGGTTCGGAGGAGTCTAGGTTAGGTCTCTCCCGATCCGGCCCGCCAAGCAGTAAGGGTACAAAGGCATTCGCCGCCAAGACCTAGACAAAGCTCACCCCATAAACCCGGGTACTCACCAAACGTAGTGAACCATAAGGGGTGGCCTAAGGCAAGTGAGTTGGTTATCCAAAAATTCCCGCCAACTTAATTGAAGATTGTTATTTTTGGGTTTTGCAAATAATGTAATTATTGGATGATTTTAAAATAATTTATACAAGTAAGAAGCTCATTATTTTCACTTCAAAACATTTGTTTTTAAAGCATCTAAACTTTTCAATTGTAAGCTTTTTCGTTTTTTAATTGTATTTAGTGTAGATAATTTTTTCTAGATTTAGTCAAGAATATTTTTCAACAGAGTTTTGGAGCCACAATTTTTTTTATTTGAACGTGAAAAACGAACGGCTATATTGATTGTTCTGTATTTTTAATTCCTTAAAAAAATTGCGGATTTCTGTAAACCTAATGAAACTCAGGGAAAGTCGTAAAGATGGTACTAGTTCTCAAAATGTTGCATTTCGGTGTACATTATTTTGGAGAATATCGAATAATTTAACCCTGTAAGTTATTCGTACTTTCACACCTCTAATTATCCACGATTACAAATCCATTAGTGTCTCTCGTAGTAAACTTGCAAAGATATTCTTCCGAAAGCTTCTATTATAATCTGAATACAACATTTTAAATCAATCTCATAGTTTTTTTGTTATTGTTTTTGGGGTGTTATGCCGTGTTTCGCTACCTCCTTCTTTAGCCAACGTTTCGGACAGCGTTACAGTGTCCATCATCAGGGCAGATGTCACTCATCTGCCCTGATGATGGACACTGTAACGCTGTCCGAAACGTTGGCTAAAGAAGGAGGTAGCGAAACACGGCATAACACCCCAAAAACAATAACAAAAATACTTTTTGGCCGTGAAAACCTAAAAACATACCTCATAGTTTTTGTTTGATATTCATACGTCAGAAATAATCTATTATTTATCGACACATTAAATTAAGTTAATAAGTAGGTATTTTCCAACCCTGGGGAAAATAATTTTCACTATGTCATCTTTGGGGATGCTATGTGGAGGTTTTTTTTAACAATCTTTCACAAATTAATCAAATAAAATTTATTTGCCACGCCGGGATTTGATCCCGCGACCTTCGGAATGCTAGTCAAGAGCCTTACCGCTGAACTACGCCGGCCGTCAAATGATTGTTTCCAACAATTTATTACGGGAATGCTGGATATCTGCAGACTTAGTTCCACAAGGGATGTCGCATTACTGTTGATGGCTTATAAGCTTCTGAACGGTTTATTATAAATACCAGACATTCTGGCTGAAATAGGATTTCACGCGAGGCCCCCAACACAGGTTTTTGATTCTTCCCAGGTGCCAGAACTAACTTACAAATGGTGATGCCCCTGGGAAGAGACTCACTAGGTAAATTAACTGCCTCGCAGGAAATGTGAATATTTTTCACAAGTCCTGCAACGAATTAATAACGAAATATTATTTAAGTGTTAACTGTAAACCTGCATATAAACCTTAATGCATGCATACATGAAAACTGTTTTTGTTCCCCATGTAAATGTATTTATTGTACCAAATACATTTCTATTTCTAATGCACCTGTATAAACCTGCTCACAGATCATTAATTAGACGACTTACGTGGTTTAGTAGTTATCGGTAAGTTAATCCGAAGGTTGCGATTTAATATCCCGCCGTGCGCAAGTAATGTTTATTTTATTGATTTGTGTTATTTCATAATGTATTCATTAAAAAGAGTAATATAATGTATTATTATCAGCACGTTAGTTACCAAGGGTGGTAGATACTTTCAGTATCGCCCTGATGAACGACCACCATTCAAAATCAAAATGATGCATGAAATGATTTAAGCCGTATTTGATTACCGGCTCTGAATAGCCTAGTACTTTCCCACCTTCCACTCACCATCTCTTTCTCCTTCCCTCTACTTTCAGCTTCACAACATAATCAAATTGGAGATGCCATGATCTCACTGGCTCCAGACGGTTAGGAGCGATTGGAATTCTTGTGCGGTACTCACAAAAAAATTAATTATTTTGAATAATTCTTGAGACCCTTATAAAAAAATACTTTAAAGAAACTCGTATTAGCATTTTGACTACAAATTCTCTACCCATGACCACGAGCATTGAATTCACATATTTGCAAAAAACTGATTTGAATATTAAAATGCGGATTCTGGTAGGAAGTTTAAAAATAATATTCATGTAACATATAATAATATTCAAATATCATATAATAATATTCAAATAACATAAAATAATATTCAAAACAGATAGAATTCCGTAGCTAGCCACATAAATTGTTTCGTTAAAAAAGTGAGTCATGGGCCAACCAAAGCATAATTCTATAAAAAACCGATTTTTCTCAATGAAAAAAAATAATTTCAAGAGAGTAACCAAAATTCATTCTGTCCTTCCTTCCCAGCGATCTATCCACTAGCAAATCTTACACGGAACATTTGAAGCAACTTTTATTTCTAGATTCAAATTTTGTCGTAGAACATTATGAATTTCATTTTCATCGATTTTCGACGAACCCCATGTTATCTTCCTCTCGTTTATTGGTATTTTTGTGGATCTGGATGCGGTGGAAGGCTTTCAGGGAGGTAACTCAATTTCACGCAAAGTGCACATCCCCAATATGAGTTTGTTTCAGCAGAGTGACCGCGCCAGCATTATACTTGATGGAAACCGTTCTGCTCGCAGAATTTTAATCGTCTGTATTTAAAAAAATAAATCTTATGATACATTATCTTAAAAACTGAAAGTAAACAAAACTATTTGATGACATTTCTAATTTTTGTTCCTGCCAATCATTTTACTTAATTTGATTGTAGAGTATTGATAAAGACAAAATTCACTGTCTTTTTCCACAAGCTCAATTTTAAAATGTAAATGAAACAAGTTGTGTGTGAGACATCCACAATTTTTTTTTCAAAAGATATTTTATGGCATTCTGTGTGGAATATAAAATCGTTCAAATATCCGCTGCGGCTTTACTTGGTGGCACGTATTCGGGAGCTCCAATTTTTGATGACTTTGTCACAAATAAATAAATCTGGCTGAATTTGCTGGACGGCATTTTCAATATTGACTTTAAGGGGGTCAATTGTTTGTGGTTTATTTGCATAGACCTGCGATTTAAGAAAACCCCAAAAAAAGAAGTCTAAATGCGTTAAATCGCAAGATCCCGGTGGCCAGTTCACGTCACCGCTGTGCGAGATAACCGTGCCCTCAAATCGCTCGTGCAGAATGTCTATCGTGGCATGTGGTGTGTGGCACGTAGCACTGTCCTGAAAGAACCACATGTTGTCGGTATTCATATCATCCAGCTTAGGCTACAAGAAGATGCTTAACATCGATCTGTAGCGCTTGCCGTTAACGTTATGGCAATGCCAATTTCGGCTTGGAAGAAATACTGATTAAAATATTAAATGTAAGAAATAATAAATGATTCGCCAAACCAGAATCCTCATCAATCAGTGACTTTCTCAGGTTGCATTTGGTGCTTGTGTATCTCTTGTAGACTGATATCACCTCATATTCGACAACTCTTCTTGTTCGCATAACCATTTATCCAAAAATGGACCTTGTCGCTAAAGATGATTTTTATAGCGAAATTTTTACGTTTCTTGAACGGAGCAGTGACTTTGATAATAAAATTTAATATTTCGCACACGTTGTTCAACGCTGTAACTTTCCATGATAATTTGCTTTTTACTACTGAATAATTGGCAATAAATTTGACAGACGTCACATTAACAACATGGCTGCTATAATCTTTGAACGTCCAAGTTGAAAGACCCTGTAGTAGGTATTCTTCATCGTAATAATAAGTAGGTAAGTAAGCTTGAATATTCGAAAGCGTTATACAACAGGAAATAAAAGTTATTGCGACGTAAGCAATATTCTCAAATGTTCGATTTTTAATAATCTTAATAATATTATTATGAACGAGTAAACTGCAATGTTCTCATATCCTTGTGTTACCCACTACTACAACACTTACCGCCCTACTAAAAAAGTCGTGAGTACTTTATTCAGTTGATAAGCGACGTGTATGTGAAAACCTTACTAATTAGAAACTGACAAAAATAATTCGTTGCTTATCCAGCCAAAGAGGGTCGTTTGTCAATACTATTAAACGCTGTTAAGAAAAATAATTCATTATCTAGTTTCGGAATTTTTCCAAGGTATTTAAAGGTCGGTAATAATACGTTTATCAACACGTGTATAAGTCATTTATGTTATTAAAAAAACATCACTTTCAAGAAATGCTCTAATAAATAGGCCAAAAAATTCAAAATTTAATATTGATATAACGGCATATCCCCACTTTCTGACAGCACGAATGTTCTATTTACAACACGCACTTTACTGTATAATTTCTTGACTAAAACAAACGCAAAATAACACAAATAAGTTAAACATGTATTGATCTATGGAAATGTAATAATAAATTGACCGTAATTTGAAATAAAAACAAGATTCAAAACGAGATTACGAACATAAACGTTTACAACCCAACACCAACGGGTACCTTGCTCATAGCCGGCGCACGATCAAAATAATCAAATCTGCGCACGCACGATTTGGACCGACCACTTCGGTGCCTGTTTAAATAATATATTTCAACAAGTCGAAACTACAATTACACGATCTTTGTATAACGTGTAACCAAAACACTTTTTGGTTGGGAACTCAGATTAGGAAATGATTTTTTTTTAAGAAGACTAATAACCAATACATGGTTTAAAAAAAACATATTACTTTTTCGGACGTTCCAAGGAGTCAAGGCGTTGATAAAACTTAGCACCTGATCAAGCGCCCTTGAGGATTTTACTAGCGCCAGGGCTGGCAGTGACATTATATTCGTCGATTAATGATATCACAATGTTTACACCTAATAAAACCACCACAGAAATAATTTTTTTAATGTACTGTAAGCTATAACCTTAACAATCTTCCACAAATTATCAAATAGAAAAAAATATATATATTGAAATTACCCTCTTTCAAATAAGAATGTAAGAAACAACATGTCAAAAGACTTTATTTGAACAATTCTTTGATTGACTTTCTCCATATCAAAAATGGTCATTCATTGTGGGCAGTGCTTAGTTTAGGGGTAGTGGGGTGGGTGAAATGCGAGGCAGTTCAGAAGAAATGATGACACAAATCCGGGATAATGTCTGTTTGTTATCAGCGCTACGCAGTGAACGGTAAAGAGGGATCAATTCTCAACGGTTGTTAGCGGTGGAGGGGAATGTTGAGGATTTGCGCGATGGTACAAGATTCTAGGTTTTTAAAATGTGTAAATATTATTAAATCATAAAATTATTGTTCAATTTCGTTTTCCTATTGCCCGGGTTCATTATAGGTTTCAGGGTTCGTGCGCAATTTTTAACTGGAGGAAAATTAAAGATTTAGTTTTAATTTTTTTCTTTCGCGGATGCCAACTTGATAAGGAGACAGAAAAGGAATGTCCGGCAAACAGTGTCTCCCCGAGAAGACTTTAACCATCGGAAGATATTGATCAAATTCAGTAAGGCGAGAGTCGGAATAACAGAAGAAAAGAAATATTTATAAATGTTTAATTATCTGCAGTTCAAGTTAATCAGCGAGAAATAATTAAGACGAAATTTGTCGATATTAAGTTTTCTTATTAATTACTGAGTGAATCTGTATTTTCTCCTGAATAAAAAAAATCCAAAAATGTACAAAACCATGTATTAATTTGAATACAGCAAATAGTGTGTGCCACAACAGTGTTATCTTATTTGAGGACTGAAGAACTAAAACATTCGGATACTTTGAGGCATCAGACTTTAAATCTTATTATAAACTCTTTACTAGGATAAACAACAAACTCATCGGTTTTCAAAGTTAAACTAATATCTCATCTTTTCGGAAAATCTTTCAAACATATATTTTATTTTTATTCAATAATAAATTGCAAATTCATTTTACTTAAATACTTTGTTTTCTGAAGAAATAATTAATTGGTTCTGAAACATCAAGATAGTTTTTATTTAAATAGTGGTTTTATTATTTTCATTCGGGGTTTAATTCAATTAATATAAATTATAAGATAATTTAATTAAATGAAGACATTATGATCGACTCTGGTACCAGAGGTGTAAATATCTTTTTCTGATTTTTCTGTTTCCAGATTTTCGATTGAGTTTCGCTCATAATGTCTTCATTTAATTAAATATTACAGTTTGAGTTTTTACTCATAAAAGTTAAAATAAAAAATTATAATAAATTATTAGATTCTTATTAACAAAAATTAATCCAATAATTCAGAAAAATTATACAATAATGATTATGGATGTTCTACTTTATATTATAACACCTGTTTTGATTTATGTGGACGGCGATGTATATTTAGGATTTTTTCAATTTTTGTGAAACTCTATTGAATTGTAATAATAATAAATCATGATATATATTATCGTTTGTCATTACTATTTGCAAAACGCAAACTGGCTGAATATTTCTTTATAGAGAATTTTACAACAAATGCGCTACAACCTACAGATCCAAGCAGTCATAAAATCCTTATGATTTCTTGGACAAGAATGGAGAAAATAGGTAATAATGATAAAAAGAATTTTAAAAATCCCTTCCTGTCACGTCTCACGCACATTTTTTTACAAATAACGACCAAAATCTACGGCCTACGTCAGAGGTTCCCATTGAGAAGCAAAAACTTGCTTCAGTATCTCACGTAACAGAGAATAAAAGCCTTGAATGAATATTAAAGCCTTGATTTTGTTTGCAGGCTAGAAGTATCTTTCAAGTGTCTTTTTTAACGAAAAACTCGCAATATTTTGAAAATAACGTTACGATAACATCACTAGTAATTTTTTTATTTAAAAATTGAATGTATGATTTTAATGAGAATGTCAACACCATTTTTTTAAAAATTAATCGATGCCGACGGATTAATATTTCCAATGCATTATGTATTTAAACTCTTATAATAACATAATTTCCATTCTTAAAGAGCTTAAAATTTTTCGAATGAAAACTCATGAGGGTTGGTTATGAAAGCAAAATCATTTTAGTTTATGTATTGAGCTATATTCGATGGAAGGTTAGGTAATAAAAACATAATTATTTTTATGAATGTTTGTAATGATAGGTGATAGCCGTAAAGTCATTTCTGTTAGGTCTGTCAAACTTAACAGTAAACATCATTGTAATGAAAGCACTTTATTGGCGGAAATAAAACAAACCTTCCGAATAACAGAAAAATGCGTAAACCAACGCAGGGCAATATTTGAAACGTCGCATATATGAGACACGCATTTTCACCAAACGATGCAAATAATATATTGAACGGTGAGCTTTGACATTACGAAGTTTTTTTCCGACAAACACGGTTTCCTAAGTTACCTACGTAAAGTATTAACATATACGTAATAAAGTATTAAAATATAAAATACATCCAAATATTAATTTGTTCTATGATTTTTTTAAACTTAGGCGATGCTTAGTCTTAACCTCTAAATTAAGAGATATTTATCAATTTAAATGCTTTTAATTTCTCGAACACATTTTAATTACTTTTTTTTAAATTAAAAAAAAATCGATTTCATAATCTTTTTTATAAAGATCTGCCAGTGTTTTAGTATTTATTACTGTAAAGGCTGTACCGGAGTTCAAGGCCTTTATGTCACATTAAAACGACTTATTCAGATGATTTCATTCAAACCTATACGTTTTTTTTATTAATATATTACACGCTATAAATTTATTATCCTTACATATACCTCACAAATACACTAGGCGCAACATTTTATTTTACAACAATAATTTTGCTGTGAATTCTGCGTTAGAAAGAATACATAGGTTAGGCAATGAACTAAGTGATGTCGCTGACATATTTAATTTAAGCTTCGACACATTTAAAGCCAAATTAGTCCATCGCTTTTTAGATGTAAATAACGAATGACAAATTATTATATTTGATTTCGATTTTCTTTTGTTTGTTTTTATTCTAAATGCTAACAATGAATAATTTAATCAAAATTTGTTTTTTTTTTTAAATGTTTTTTGCTGCTCGTAGGTACATGAATTGTACCCACGAATTCTCCAAAGTTATCCATGTGGATCTAGCATTAGTTATATTCTTATTTATTATATTGAGTTTGTGCTTTATTTATATATTTTGTAATCTTCTTTATTTATGTTATACTGTTGATTTAAAAGAAATTTGTATGTTATATGTAAAAGCCCAATAGGGCGTCAATAAATAAATAAATAAAATTAAATATGATGTTTCAGTGATTTATTAAGACTTTCGGTAAAAACCGATTTACTTAATCCTTTGAGGCATTTACCGTTAAAATGTTTGGGGATGATGGCAGATTTGTTGCTTGTTTGCTTGCTTTTTAAAGACGTGATTACTATCCAAGTCAAATGCCATACGTTAAAATGATTTTAAAAGTTTAAATTTAAATTTGATTTATTCTAATTAAAAAAATTAGAAAACACGTGACAATTTTATCCACTAATATCTAATAAATATAATCTGAAGCTGATCTGTAACATGTTACATTCATGCCAAAGAGACGAATATATTTATTTATGTAATGTTGAAAAACCAGAATGTCTATAAATCGAATACACGTTGAAAGGACTTACCGACGAAAGACCCCAGTCGCCTTGTCCTTAAAGGCACCGAGCGCGCCCAGCCCCGGCATCCTTCAAGCACTGATCTCACTTCCGGTTCATCGTACTTCTAACGCCATCTATAACAGCAAATACTATTAATTAATCAACTCACGTATAATGCAAATAAACTCGACAGTGGCTTCTTCCAGATAAATGGAAATATCAACCATTTTTCCAACTAAAAATCCATTATTTTCCAGCTAAAATTCGCAGCACAACTTTATAATTATTTGAAATATATTATAAAAAAAAACCACTATCAATGACCTTGTTGAATGTCATTACTGAAATTATTGTCCTCAACGCACCATGATTTTGGAAGCACATTTTTCTACCACGAGAAACTTATTTTAGAACAAGGTTAAAATGAGTTATAATTCTGACCACGTCCTCAAGTTTTAAAGTTTTCATTTTCAAACAAAATGTAGGGCAGATTTTCTTGTTTGAAGGATGTTATTTCTCTTTTGTTTTTTTTTTTAAACCAAAACTGAATAAAGAATGGGAAAAATGAAAACATTCTTCAATTATTATACATTTTAAGTTATTGATGCATTACAAATGAAGTGCTTATTATAATTTGGACATTTGAAATATAAATATAATATTCAAATTTCGTTGTAAAATTATGATGAATTTTTAACGAGTTGTATTTTAGTTAATATGTTTGATGGGTGCACATGATACAAATAGAAAGAGTAAATTATATAAACAATGGGCAACCAGCGTATTATATGCAAAATCAATACTTTAAACAAAATGGCTTCGTTTCGTTATATGTATAAGCTAGGTATAATGTTACATATACATACAACCAAATTTGGTACCTATGAACTCGCAAGTACATCCCAGAATATGGGCCATGACTTTTGTTTAACCGAATCCCAACAAAAATGTCCACGAAAATCGTAAAATTTTTGAGAAAAGCAATGTGAAATGTAATTAGTGTTGATATTTAGTCAGTTTTGTAAAGTAAAAATGTGAGAAAAGTGGAAGAAAATGTGAAAATAGTACTTACAGTAACGTTGCAGGGTACTCTCGGTGGCGGCTCGCTCGTCTGCCGTAGAGCCTTTCTGTCGTAGACCCGCTCCCTTCCTCCCTCCTCCCCGCGCCGGAGCCTTTCTACGCCGACGCCGCGCGTCCCAGCCGCCTTCCCATTGGTCGGCCGGCGCTGTAATACGTAGATGACGTTACTGAATAGACTACTGTTCCAGCTGTATCGACCAATGGAGGCGCGCGGTGGTCGGGCGGGCGGGGCTAGCTGCTCCGACTGTTTCAGAGATTCTGAAATCACTGAAAATCATTTGAATGTGTGCCCGACTTTATGTTCTATGTGATCTGAATACATTGACGTCGTCTTGCCGGGTTTTATATAGAGGCGGTCGCGCAGAGCAGCGCCGAATATTTTAAAACAAAAAATCTGTAAGAAAGTTGATTAAAGTTGCCTTGGATAAAAAATATTCCAGGCAACTTTAACTTTTGTCAAAAAAAGTATAATGTGAAAATAATAATTTATGTTATTTCACAATTTATTCATTTAAAATTATGTTTATTACGTGTGGTATAATTGCGCCACGTTCCAGAGCGGTAAATACTTTCATGATCACCCTAGTGAAACACCAAATTAAGAACCAAAACATTTAACTTTAGCTGTATTTGGTGACCAAATCTGAATAGTCAGGTACTTTTCCATGATCCATATTCTACATCTTTTTCCTATCCCACTACTTTCAGCCTCACAACATACCCCAATCTAGTCTAGGGGGGTGCCCTAGACTCACTGGTTCCATGCGATTGGGACAGTTGAAAATTGATTGAATCTTGTAAAATAGAAGTACTCCCATAAAAAATTAAAAAAAAAATACATTTCGTGATTAATTTTTTGATATATTATGCCATATTGCGCTATCTCCTGCTTTATTAGATAACGTTTCGGACAGCGTTACGTTGTCCAACATCACACTGTGTGTAATTAATTACACATCTGCTAGATACTGGCGTGTAGGTGCGTAATTACCCTGTCCTGCCTGCCTGCTAAATTTGCCCTGCTGATGGACACTGTAACGCTGTCCTAAACGTTGGCTAAAGAATGAGGTAGCGCAAAACATAACAAATTATCTCAAATCATAAATTTTTTTTAACTGTGGTCTTTTAAGTAACTCATAATCGATATCACACCGTAATAAAATCAATAAATTTTACCAAATCAAATAATTGAAGCAATAACAGTTCGAAAAATTTAATCGTTTTTTATAATATTTAACTCTGTATTTAAACGCTTAAAGCGATTTCATAAAATCTCTACTCCTTGGTAAAACAAATAATTTTGTAATAATTATCACATAAAATTTATCACGAATTTGTTTGTTTTGTTTTTCTTGCGTACTCCACAAAAAAATGGCACAACATTAGACGAATTTATTTTGCAGAAAATAAACTTCTTTCGAAACGAGTTTGTTCTAAATTACGAAATGTTCTTATGATTTTTTCTATCGTCTAGAATCTAGATAATATCAGAAGTTTAAATATTTTGTTGGCTGTTTAACCTCGTACAGTGTCTCAAAGACGAACCATTTAAATATTTTTAAAAATATTTTATATGACACCATGCCAATAGCATGTGATTTTCTCAAAGCTATCAAAAATGATTGCTAATTAAGTTGGATATTTGAGTCACCCTGCGAATCAGTGGGGTGAACTCTGGCGGAAAGCCTCCATTTGTGAAAGCCTGGTCCGTGAAATTAAATTTTCATACTGCGATAAATTCTGCCGAACTTCGTATCGAGAGGCCACAGAAAATTATTATTCGGGGTTCGTGAGAGAAATTTTTATTTAATTATCTCACAAAGTTGTAATGCTTTATCAAATATCATCATGATCTTTATCAAGGGGGAATAAACAACAAAATGTATATTTCATTTCAGTAAGTATATTATTATTTATCAAAAATTTAATAACTTCCTCATTTCTTATCCAATTTTTTTAACCTTTCAAATAGTAATATTTAAAACAATTTTTTGAAGATCTGTTCATACCGTAGTAACAGATAAATAATTATATAAAAAAACATAAATCCTTTATTATTATATGAATACCGCACACGATTCCCAACTGTTCCCGTCTGAAGCTAGTGAGACTATGGCATCCCCAATTGGGGTAAGCTGTGAGGTTAAAGGTAGAAGGTAGGGGAAAGAGATGGGGAAGAGGAAGGTAGAGAGTATCTGGATTTTCACATCTGGTTACGGAACACTGTTTTTTCTTTTTTTTATATGAAGACCGCACATGAGTCCCAACTTCTCCCGTCTGGAGCCAGTGAAACTATGGCATTCGCAATTGAGGTACGTTGTAAGGCTGAAGGTAGTGATTAGCGGAAGGAGATGGGGAAAAGGAAGGTGAGAAAGTACCTGGCTATTCAGATCTGGTCACCAACATGGTAAAAGCCATTTCAAGCAACGTTTCAATTTTGAATTTTGGTCTTACGCCGGGGCGATCCTGAGAGTATCTTCCACTCTAGGATCAGCCGCAAATATGTTTTATATTACTTTAAATGATGAAATTTTGATAGAACACAAATCAATCACAAAAAAAAATACACTCGCACGCCGGGATTTGATCCCGCGACCTTCGGATTGCTAGTCAAGAGCCCTACCTCTCGACCACGGAGGCCGTATGTTGTTATAATAATCTATAATAACCTGTTACGAGTTTTTTGTAAATAGCCGAAAGCATTTGATATACTTACAATGTATATCGAAAAACATTTTTTTTTGTAAAATTCTTAGACTTAAACTAAACTAATTCAAAAGATATCTAGGTTTTGCTAACATAAAAACATAAACCGTCTTACCCATAATCGCAGAATAAGATAATTCCACGGTAAAAGGAACGGGTTAGGAGAAATTGTCGTACGAATTTCACTTATTCTGCGATTATGAGTAAGGTGGATAGAAATTAAATGAAAACAAATCACTTTGTACAACACCACTATTTCATCAAAATTATCTACTAACATGTTTCGAAACCAAGGGTTTTTTCTAAAAAGTTAAATTGAATTGACTATTTAAAAGTGTTATAGTCAATTAAATATTATTAACAACCTATATATCTTACCTTCTACCTAAAAACCTATATACCTTAAAAAATAGTCATTACTTAAATTTATTTTCCTATTTACTAATGCTTACAATCATGTTAATTTATTCTTGTTATTTGGACATCTTGTTTATTATTGTTTGTTATAAAATTTTTATTATATTTAAATGCAATTTTTACATATTCTAAAATAATTTGTATATTTCATTTATATAATTATTTTTTTATGATACTTGTAAGTAATTAATATCCATTTTTATTATATTTTTCTCTATAATTCTTATTTGCCTGAATTTTTTTGTCTTTTGTTATTTTTATTAATATTAATCTTATCCTGACAAAGAGTCTTTGGTTTCGAAAAATGTAGATAATTTCGATTAATGGTGTTTTACAAAATGAATTGTTTTCGTTTAATTAAAAATGCGCCACAAAGTGAATTTGCAAGTTTGAAGAGGTAAATAAAGAAACTGATTTGCGATCGATACCTTTTATTTTTTTATGTTTTGTTCTGTTTCTTTTTTCGTTTAGATTTATTAGTATAATATTCTGCTTCAATGAAAACTTAATATGAGTAAAACATCAACGTGTAATATTTAATCACTGAAGACAGTATTAGCAACTCTCAATCGAAAAGTTGAAAGAGAAAAAATCAGAAAAAGATACGGTCTCAACTAGGAAAATAACTCAGGACCTTAGCCTTGCCGGAGACCTGCTCTTCCCCTAAGCTAATGGGACCTTAACCCCTTCGGTCGTATTTAGGTTGTTTTAGTAATTTTCTGTCACATTTAGAAATTAACTGTTTTTTCTGTTTCAAATTTTTAAACGGGAATTACTTATATGTTTTCAGTGATGAAAATACATATTAAAAGGGAATTACCAGACCAAACTGGAAAATTTTAGACGTATTGATTCTTTTCCACAAAAAATTAAAAATTGATTTCGAAAGACTGTTTTTTTATCCAGGGAAGCTATTTTTTAAATTTTGAAAAAATGTGTTTATTAATACAATAAGGTTTTACAGTAGGTCGTTGGCAGAGTTGTTGAATTTTCAAACAAAATTTTGTATTATTCAACACAAATTTCAAATCATATATTCATGCAGTAAAATAAATCAATAAAGAATTTGGTTAAGCTACTTTTCAGAATTTTAATTTAAGTTGAAATAAAATCACAATAAATAGATCCGCGCCCTTGTTTTGCGACGAAAATACTTCAGTTTGTCTATCTTACAAACTAATATATTTAAAAAAAATTACATTCTAATTTTGCTTAGACATTTTTGAAAAATTATAAATACTTAGGATCAAAAAATAATTCCAAAAAATACATAAATTTAACAGTTTTATCATCACGAGTTTTAGCATTTTGAATGTATATATTTATCAAAGCAAATATCAAATGAAATACTATTGATATTGAGTTATTATTTTAAAATGCTGGTGCGGAGAATAGTTAATCTTTCTCATCGGAACCGCCCTGTACAGTTGCAGGGGTACGATAGCAAGATCATCGTTCGACGAAATTAAATTCTCGGCTGCTGGTTAATGGCTCTTAATGTTGAAATATTTTTATCTCTAGAACTTGTCGATTTGTAAAAAAATTATATTATATTCGCTCTCAAATATTTAAAATGACTAAAGTACGTACAGTATTTTTTTTCCAAAAGATTAAATACATTTTTTCTTTTTTTTTCCTGTCTTATTCACCCATCTTCCCTTGGGAGCGATTTGACTGTAAACACTGTAATAGAAAATCGCTCCTGGTAAATAATACTCGTACATTTCAAACGTTTTTTTTTATTTGGATTTGTGTTCACTCTTTTTTACATTGCAAACAGAACCAGGGTTATTTTTATTGACACGTAATCATAAATTTTTAGCAACTGTTTTAATTATAATGATTATAATTTTTATTATTCCAGGATGTGGGGTATATAAAGTATATTCAGAATTTCTCAAACTATAACTCCATTACGTTGGAATGATACGTACATAATAGTGTGTTTAGTAATTATGATGTTAGAAACAAAATCAAGAATTATTAAAAGCAATGAAATGAGGTAAAAATTTGTATAAGGTAGGTTTAATTCAACAAAAACTAAATAATTTATTGTAATCATCGTCAGATACCTGGAGAAATTACGAGTATCAGAGATCCAAAGACTGATTGCAACTAAATTAAAGCAATAATTAAACGAAAATACTACTATTAATCGAAGAATTGTTATTTGATTTGTTTTCATTTAATTACAAATGACGCCACAAAGTGAATTTGCAAAGATTGAAAAAGTAAATCAAAACAATTTGAGTAAAGGAGTCAGTGAGATCAAAGTTTTGAGTTTGAAATTTAGGATGAAAGCTGGCATTCTTGCATTGGTTTTCCCATATTTGTCGCTTTGTCGTCTTTGACCATTGCATTTCTAATTATTTTCGTTATTTATTTTTGGAGTGTTACGCTACCTCCTTCTTTAGCTAACGTTTCGGACAGCTTCACGGTGTCCATCATCAAAGCAAATGTGAAGATGGACACTGTAACGTTGTCCAAAACATTGGCTAAAGAAAGAGGTAGCGCATCACGGCATAACACCCAAATAATAAATAACGAAAATACTTTTGGCGATGAAAATCTAAAATCATATCTTCTAACTATTTGATTATTACCAGTAATTATACACTATCAAGATGTCTTAGTATCAGGCTGTTCTGGTATCTGATATCTGGCAATCAGGATTGAACAAACAGTTTCACGCGTGAGCATCTACACAAGGCCAGATATTCGCTGGGCATCATAAATACTTTCCGAGCGCAATTGAACAATACATAGAAATTATATATTAAGCTCGAAGAAAGTAGAAACAAAGGGAGATTCAGATATGGTATGGAAGCATGCCAACAACTGTCGGCAAGCTTTGACCAAACCAAGGCTTATTAAAGAGGCGGAGCTTATGAAATTTACGCGTTTGTGTGTAAGCGATGTACGTGTGTATTTAGTGTACGTGTGGATGCGAATGCGATTTATAGTAATATGAGTGAATGATATTAGCGACACCTTCGTCCACCGATTGCGTTTTCATGCTAATGCTTGTTCATGGATTTGTATTGGTTCATATTGTCTCTTATTGGACTGCTCACGAAGATGCTATATGCCGTGTTGATAGGGAGTGAAAAAGGCTCGTGAAATTTTTCTAATCATTAACGTAACTTCTTTCCATAATTAATTTTAACATACCCCTAAGACGTACACGCTATATACCACTATTCCATACGCTTGATTACAAAAAATGCAGCGATTAATTCGTCAATTAGCCGTGCATTTCATACGTTCAATAATATTTGCCTAAACCCTAACATCGACATTTTCTCCGATTCACTGCCCAAATTTAAAAATAGCATCTCAGAGAAGCTGGATTGAGAAACAGCTCATCGCCTCAGTTTTTAAGTGTCCAAATGACCATTTTAGTTTTTGTTCAATCTCCACTGAAATTAAAAATAAAGTATAAAAAATTATAGTTAACGACTTAACTAAGGATTATTTAAACTAATGAGATCTTTACCTTTACAGAAATAGCTTTATCTTAAACACTTATCATAATGTTTCATTGAAAAAATGAAAGAAAACCTTCTCATCCTGTAAAATTTTCTAATAGTCGTTTGGATAATTAAGAACTAAGACGACGAGCTTTTCCTAGCTGTGTAGAACAGCTCGGTCCTCTACCAACAATGATGAATAATATTGTCTCGGAAGGCATTATTAAGCTAGTTTTTGTTATTTATAAATATTCAATTAAATACCTTTTCTCATTAGAAAATCATTTTTGTGTGTATTAATTAGTTTTACGCTGCCAGGGGTATCTTCATACTAGAGAATTATGGTATTGCCCAAGGGTAACGTCATTTTGAAAACAAAATCATCAATTTAGTTTTCATACCGAATTTTTCACAAAAAAATTTCAACATAATCTTCAATTTAGTTTTCATACCAGGAACCTCCACCTACAAACAACTTTGGAAAGACGTCATTATTATTTATTAAGTATAATTGATTCTTCATAAAGTTTGTACATGTACCTAGCAATGTATTAAATGAATAAAATAATATTGAAAGTAGCGTTAAAGTAGAGTTTTGAATTATTTAAAAAAAACTTTCTTCGGTTTCTTACCAAATGTTATACAGCTCAAATTTAGTTTATTATTTTATTTTAAATCGTTCGAAATAAATATTGTATTTTGTACTCCATGAACTACCTCCACATAAACATTGGATATTACCGTAAAATAATCTATTTATGGCAGGCCACAAAGTGACGCAATTTACATTTTTAAAAACGACTCACAAAAAATTTCAAACATAACGTAAAAATTACTATCAAAAGTAATGATTGAACCGGTGCATTCACCCAATTTCGAAGTTTTTGATTTAACCAAACCATTTAGTGAACATAATATTTTATTATAGGTATTATGAAATAATTTGCAAAATTACTGCCTCAATACTAGCCTAGTGATGTGGGTTATTATAAACCTCAACTTTCAAGAACACTTTCCCATTCTTTACATATTTTCCACTATTACATATTATTTTATACTCTTCATTTTATATATTATACTCTTATTTATAAACCACTTTATTGGACATGGTTGCTAAACATAGAATAGAGAATAACTCAAGAAGTACCTTGTTGTTGTTTCGTGATCCAATTATAGGCCTAATATTCCGTACACAACCATGATTACGAAATTCAAATGGGATGATATATACCTATTTGATTAAAAATTGATATAGAGGAGGCTATACTCGAATTTTATCTCAAAATACAAATTTTCACGGCGTTCTTTAATTTATTGAAATCCAATTGACAGTAAATTTCTTAGTAAAGGAAGTTTTTTACTTAGTACAAATTAGTTTTCTTTTGTCCAGTCGATTTCAAAATAATAGTAGTTTAGTAGTAAGTCAAATTAGTAGTAGTTATACGACGATGTTTTACAAAGGCATCCTAGCTGGTTTTATTTGGATAAAAAAATTAATGGGTACCTATGTGATAAGCAAATTTTCGCACACATTGTAATTTTTACCCCTTTTTTCATACTGTCAGGGAACTTGATTTATTTGGGCGAAGCCCATAAATATCCCAGTATTTTTTGGTAGTCATTATTTTCATAAAAAATACTTTTTGTAGCCACTTATTACTTACTTTAATACAAAATATGTTGATACCAGTACAACCATTAAAGAGTCATCAAGCATGAAGAAACCCCAATACCAAAATCTCCAGGTGACAGACAGTCTATACCAAGGCACAATAGACATTCATCCCCGCACACTACATTAGTTTCAATTGACTTCACATTCGGGGAATTAATTTCCCGCGCAGGGTTGAAGAGTGGGAGGGTTGCGGAAGGGGTGGGGGAGGGGGCCCCAGACCGTTGCCAGGTTACAGGACTTTCAAGAGCTAATAACTTGTATTCGTGAAAGCAACCGATACCTGCGGCTGTTTGACAAGTACGAGTAGCTTGTGTAGAAAAAGAGAAGTACACTCTTAACCAAAATATTTATTTCCGTGAACACTTTTTTTTAATAAGCTTTAAATACCAAAAGTTCAAATGATTTTACCATAGTCGGGTTATTTTATCCTAAAGCAACATTAATATTTAGGCTAAATTTCATATTTTTAAACCCTTCCGTCGTGTAAAGGTGTCCGCAGACAACGTCAATATTATTAATAAAACCAATAAAATTTCATACAAGTTGAGGTATTTAGGGGCCTCCATCGAAGCCAGAGTAAAAATTGGGCGTACTGTATAAGGCCCGCAGATACTTTTATAGTACACAACTGCAAACCCTGTATAAATCGGAAGTGCGCCCCACGGTTGAATTTGGTAGCCACCTCTGGTCTGGAGCTCCAAAATACCTGAAAAATACCCTCGACTCTGTGCAGATAGATTCTTCCATCTTAACAGACGGATTGCAATCTTTAGAGCACAGGCGTCGGGTGGGAATGTGAAGTGGCTTATTAGAGAAACCATAACTATCTAACTGTGAATTTCTATTCTTTAATCTACCTTTAGCCTGCTATTTAAATGTATATTATTTTCCGCTTGTTAACTTTTTATGCTAATGTAATATAATTTTGTACTAATGTAATTGTAAACTACACTGAACATGTACTTTTCGTAGTTATAAATGTTGCAAGTTTCGTTAAATAAAGGTATATATTATTACTATTAATTGTCAATGTGCTTCCGTCATTGAAAATGCGCATTGATACAATCTTTTCTTCCGGCGATTCGTCAATATTTTCGCTCCAGTTTCTTTGTTGACATCTGCGGAAACAGAAGATATACCTTAATGCGCGAATTAAATAAAAACCTTTAATGTTAATTTTCATAACATTGAACAATTATAAGTAAAAACAATCTAGTCCCGTGGTGAAACTGAATTCCAAAGGGCTGCCATAGATAGAGCAATTGAACGAATGATTATTAATCTCTCAGCGAAACGATCATTCCGCTTCGTCTAAGGCGCTTGTCTATGGCGCTAAAAGATACATTTTCCCCGTCAATGGGAAGACTCAAATGTCAATCGTTTCAATTTCCACTTAGCTAAACGATCAGTTAGCAATAGAGAACTCCAGTCCAATTTTTTTTATTTTATGAATTCTAACTTAAATAACTGCATATTTATTTTTATTTTTATAGTTAGTTTTAATAGTTAAAATAAATGTAAAGTTTTAATTTTTCAAGATCCCCCGAAAACCACCGAATCTAGTGTGACGTCATCACGACCAACCGAAGTATGAATTTTGTAGGGAACTGGAATCAGCTGTTCGACTCCCGCCATTTTGAATTTCAGCATTGGCGCGTTTCACTGGGCATTATGATCGTTTTTGGTACAGTTAGAGTTTTTGAATATTTTAAATAATATAGATAAACTAATAGAGATTCTTTATTTTTCATACTGAATTTTTTAGGCCTAAATAATGTTTCAATAAAAACAAAAACTATTATATGTTCAAATCTCTATAAACCAATAACACGGAATGTCGAACGGCTTGCGCCTTACATTTCTATTGATTTCTATACAACTTTGACCCAGGTGACGCGGCGCGGTGACGTCACGCCGCCAAAATCCAGCAATACCAACTTGACAGGGTGTTATATTCAGAATCAGCGTATATTGGTCTATATGAACATATTTTTTTAAAGCCATAATATTTTTCACTGGAGTTCCTTATTGTCAATCGCATTAAGGATGTAAATTAAGGTAAGTGCTTAAAAGCAATATTTTGAACTGTTTGCGATGTTAAATCTTTCCTTGGTCTTATACGTTAGAACTGAGTAAAACGATGAAAATTTATAATTAATATAAATGATATTTTAAGTTATATAATACAGATAACCGCTGAACGGTCTGTAGCCGATGTACTTGTACCAGTGCTGCATGAAGTACACGGTAGATTAGGCAAGACGGTACCTACGTACTTTCGAATTCAAAGCGAGATATTAGAGATTAGCTGTCTATCAGTCGGTAGCACAAGTCATAACGAATATGAAAGAGGCTTTTCATTAGGAGCCACGTGACCGAGCCGCTTATGAAACTCTTGTTCATTAGGCGGAACACGATTTAAGTATTTTGAATTTATCTAATGAAGGCTAATCTGAAATAAGTCCTCTTGACGTAGTGGAACGTAATTAGATATTTTGGAGTGGATTATATATTTTGATATTTCATTAACATTTTTGACAGTCTTAAAATGGTATTTTAATGTAAATCAACTCATGGAGACATCTTTAAATAAATTTGTTCAATTAAAAAAATATATTTTACGATCTTTTGATAAAAAATTTGCGAAAAAAGTGAAAATTTATTTAGTATTAAAATATTTCAATTTATATTTTGGTTAATTTTTATTATTGATTTAATTATTTTGATTAAAAGTGGTTTATTATCTTTAAAGGGTCTGCTTAATTTATGCGTGATATCTTGAATTGAATTAAATTTTGTAGTCTCGTTTAGTGATAACAACGCTTAAGGGGGTATTCTAGTCCAGAAGCATGAATTGTGGATGTTTTTTCAGGTGCAATAAAAAAAAACAGTAATATTTTTAGCAGCCATTACTTAACCAAATATTTATTAATCATTAAAGAATACATTAAAATAATCAAACGAAAAAATGAATTCAAAAAGTTACAGGGTGTTGAAGTGGGGGGTCTCAAAAATGGCGCACCTTGGTTGACACGATTACAACCCCCTCCTAGTAATCAGAAAATTTTTTTAATTCTTAATTCAGACAAATGCTGCCTTAGCCCGTACCTCAGAAATCCAAAAAAAAATCGCAAAGTGGCGGCTGTCTGAAATAAAAAGACATTTTTTTACCAGTTTTTTTGGCTTTTCGGAATTTAATAAAAGTAGTAAAAATTAAAATTTTGTCATTATTCTAGTAGGGACGATAGAGTAATGTGTTGAAAAAGCTCAAACTAAATTTCAAGCAAATTGATTTCGTAGAACTTAAGATATCGTGTCAAACGTCTCGGAAAAATGTGTTTTGAGAAAAACGCGTTTTAAAATTTTGTTCTACTTAGATTCTGGTTACCGTCTAAACCGTGACATTAAAATGGTTGTGATTTTTAAAATAATGCGAATTTGGAAAAATCCTATTAAGGAGATACTTTTGAATATTTGAACTTTGGAAATATGAAGAAATATTTTTTTTTCTAGACTAGAATATTGCCTTAAACGTCTCTTAACATATTGTTAAAATTGGTAGGTAGCCCCTTCAACAAATATTTGTTTGTGAAGATATTGTCAATCAAGCGAAACAACTATCAGGCGTAAAAACGTTTTCTTATTTAATTTATAATAATTATTATTAAAAATGAGGTTTTTTTATTTTTTTTTTATTATTTATTAAAATTACAGAGAACATTTTGTACAATAAATAGAGTAGACCCACAAAGCTGTCATATGGCAGCTTGTCTGCAGGTTCTAACAATTTAAACATTCTTAATATAATATCTAAGAAAATATTTGTAAATACATTTATAGTTTTAAGGAAACATAAGAATAGATCACATAGTAGTATTAGATAATTTAACTTACAACTATAAATATATAAGATATTTCAATATACCTATCTAATAAAAAATATGTAGGCAGCTACATTAAGATATTTAAAGATACATGGAATTTTCGTTCATTAACCATAGTTTTATCATTTTAGGACTTAGTCTCTCATTTTTTTCAAATTTTATGTTTTTATTGATTTTATTGAAATGAATAAAAAAAAACCATCAATCCTTTTATGTAATATGTTCGTTGAATAATGTTTTTTTTCAGG
Source organism: Glyphotaelius pellucidus (assembly GCA_936435175.1). Taxonomy (NCBI): domain Eukaryota; kingdom Metazoa; phylum Arthropoda; class Insecta; order Trichoptera; family Limnephilidae; genus Glyphotaelius; species Glyphotaelius pellucidus. The sequence continues at coordinate 24,262,432 of OW386538.1, read as the reverse complement.
AATAAAAATAGGTTCACATTCTGTAAAAGTGTCCCCCCTTCCTTTTGCAAGTACAGTAGAACTGAGGGACCAGAAACTCTAAATTAATTTATATATACTCGCTCAACACTACCCGGAGATTTATTTGCCATCTCCCCTTTGCCTAAAATACGACTTTAAGCTTACACTGATATACTGTGACATTTTATCGTTGTGAACCAAATCTTCAAGGGCTGAACAAGTTTAGTTAAACAATGATGTTTTTTTTAGAAAGTTAATTTAATTCACCAAACTAATCTTTTTTCACATTAACTACATACAAGAGGCCCTGAGGAAAATAATTCCCCTCGGGGTCTATGTTATCTTTAAGGATGCTGTATGTAGGGTCTTATAAGGAAAGTAAGGAGAGGATTCTGGGAAGGAAAAGGGTATGAGAGGTGGGTAGGAATCTGGGGGTCAGTTTTTCTAGGAGTGACGGTCATATGAATCCATCCCTCCCACTGCGTTGCAAGGCGATGTTCCGAGAGAGTACGGCTTGAGAAGTCAAAGGGACTCCCTCAAACACTCTCCCGTTCCGGGCTGCCAAGACCTGGACAAACCTCACCCCATGAACTCGGGCACCCCTGCTATGTCAAATGTAGTGAATCATTTGGAGTGACCTACGGCAGAGGTGTTGGTTATCCAATAAATGGTTTCCGGGGCGACGGTACCCATACCCGCCTCCCAAATAAATAAAGTTTTCAAGCATTTTGTTATTCGATTAACGGCTTTTGGATAATTTACAATTTCATTTTTTTAACCGAGTTTGACTGCCTTAAAATTTAAGATTGGCTCTTGGTATCTACACTTTGCCTATATTTTCAATTTATTCGGTATCTCAGTTTAGTCAAATGAATCTGATGTTTAAAACATCCTCCTGCAATCATCAGCCCTCCCCTTCATCCCCTTACCATAACCCCCTTTTATGAACGCTGTTTTTGGAAAACTGAACCGCCAATAATGTCAACATCTCACATTTGAAATTTACTGTACATTAAAAAAATAATTCGCACAATTTTTTTTAATACGTTATTTCTAGTCAATATTGTTTATGTGTATGTTTATTATACTTTAAAATTACTGAATCGTTTAGAAAATTTAAGTATCTATAATTGCACATTTCTCTCAAAATATAAGTGCTCGCAAATATTTTCGAGTACTCAAGCCGGGAAAATCCTGCGTTACAACTAATCTCCCCTTAATTCTTGCTTTTTCCACCCTTGAATATAATTAGCACTTCAGTTTAATATCTCCAATACACTTACGTGAATAATAAGCCTCATCCGATATTGCTAAGATTTCATATTATAAATGTTATTAAAATTAATTACAATTTATGTTACTTCATAGTACTTTATGTCAAAGCTTTCTAGTAACTCGTAAATAATAATGGAAAAACATTGATCCCTGTGTCTTTACGAAAACTTAAAAATAATTCGAATTGAAAATCTGGAAGAACTTGAAACAAAGAAACTCCTGAACAAAAACTAAATTATTACCATTTTCATGTGAATCCTAGATATATCTTTCTCGCCTCCAGTTGCCTATACCATTCAATGCGATTTCTTATCTTTTACATGATATTGCCAGAATTACTACACAATTGAGTTTGAAAAGGCTTTAGCCGTGTTTGGTAACCGGATCTTCACAAAGCTGAATGGTGACAATCAAATGTGTAAGTTGGCAGAAATATTTAATTAACAATCTTGATAAACGTTAGTTCTAATCATCAAAAATACTAATATCAGTTGTATGGCGGTAACTCCGGTTCAATGAATCCGGGTATTTGTTGTACATCGTAACAATGGTATAGCAAGTACATGGTGTTGATTAACAAAATAAGTAAAATTACAAAGGGTAACGCAAGAGTTACATCTGTGTAAAAATATAGAAAACACACTTTTTTATAAAAAGAAATCACATTAAAAAATTAAATTTAATATCTAACTAGCGTAGAATATAAATAAATTGTAAAATAAAATAGGAATTTTTAATGTATATACACTACCTAGTGGTAACTAGTACATTTCATAAAAGTGTTTATGTTCAATCTCTAATACGGATTCTCTAAGTATGTCGACAACATTCCCAAATATTTACAAACATTATTCAGTCGATTTACGGGCGCACGAGCCTGATAGTTTGTTTTGAATTCGCTGAAAACGTTAGCATTTTGTCTTATATTAATTTATTATTCTATAATTTTAATTTTGGCGAGAATTCAGGGGTGTCAACACCGTCATTAAATTCAAATTCAAATTCAAATTCAAGAAACCATTTATTGCACAAAAAAAAACACAAGTTCAAAAGGTGTAGCTTATAGACAAATTCTATTTCTTACAGCTAACCAAAAAATACAAACATTATAAACCAAACAATTACATGTTTACAATTACATATGAGAAAATAAAAACTAAAGATAAAAATTAAACATAGTTATTTTACATAAGGTATTCATTAGGGGTATAATGACATTTGTTTAGAAGAAATGTTTTTAGTGATGATTTGAATTTGAGTGTATCTTGCAATTATTAAATGTTTTGTGGAAGGTTGTTATACACTTTAATAATTTTATTGAACAGAGCAATGTCAGACAGTGTTATCAGATTTAGTTTTATCATCGGAATGATATCTATATCTATACTTATATTTAAATGCGAAACTGCTCGAGTTTGTTTGTTACGCTTTCACGCTTAAAACAATAAAACGATTTTAAAAATTCTTTCACCAATAGAAGCTAAATTATATGCGAAGACTATAGGCTCTATATGTTGGTAAACTCTGGCGTAATGAAATTATATATATTAATTTATTATATTTCTTATACGTTTTCTGCCGCTAACAAAAGCGAGTTATTGCTAACGTCAGAAAACAAATCGTTGCCAAAACGGAAACGATGTTGATATGTATTTTTTTTTATTTCAGGCGTCGTAGTTAATATCTATCTATGTAAATAAAAATGAAACTTTGAAATATTGGTGCCTCCGCGCGTAACTTCCGAATTCTTTTTTTTTACTGCTGGTGAGTTATGGCATTATGAAATTAAGGTGGCACGTGAGCTTTATGAAAACTGAATGTACCGAAAATGAATGTTTGGAATGCGGGAGGGGGGGGGATAATTGATCAGTGCAAGCGCTACAGTAATTTACCCTTAATACCATGAGAGCGAAGCCGCGGGCAAAAAAGCTAGTAGTTCATATTTTGAATTGGAATATTTAACTTAAAATTAATAAATCTAAGAAATTTGTGCTAAACCCTTTCTGCATTATTCGAATGCACTTTGAAATTTAAATTTCATAAGGAAATTTATATTAGTTTGAGTTGTGGCGCTAATTTCACATGTATGTATGCGTAAAAACACAAACTAACAATGACCCTGGCGACAATCACAAAATACCATGAGCCCAGAAATTAATAAGATTGAGTACGATCGTTTGGTTATTATTATAAACATTTATTGCTCAGTGACGGTAGATGTTCAAAATTACATAACGAGGAAATCATTTATATCTTTAATCGATAATTTTTGTTTTGTGATTTTTAATGTGTCTGCGCTAGTATTATACGAATTGACGAGAACTAAAGTAACATCTTTTGAAACACAAATATTTTTTCCCACTACAACAGCTGATGAGGTCGGCCTCTTCAACTGTGCAGTAACGTCAGCAGTATAATATAAATAATCTTCTTTAGTCCCCTGTTAAACTGACGTGGTAAACAATAGAACTGATGTTCGTTGTACAAGTCAATTTATCTCGATTTTGATGAATTAGGTGAATTCAATAGAGACATCATTGAGGTTGTATTAATGTGGATGTGTTGATTTCAGTTTAATTACCCCCACACTTACACCTGCAAATTGCGATTCACAGTATACAAAAATGTAAAGGAGGCACGAAGGCGCATTTTGAGGAAATAAAGGCTTTTCTAAAAGAAAAAAGCGTTTCAAAAATTTATGAAATCGTTCAATTTATATTATTAAAATATTATCTTAACTGTCGCTCCTAATTATTTTCCTTTAATGAAATAATTTTTCTTTATTCAGTGTTTTGATACAACACTAGCAGTCAAGTACAATAAGCTTGGTCTCAAGATAACGCGTGTTTTCCCACAGGAATAGTTATAACTCCGTTCGTGTTCTAGTTACAACCTTAAAACAAAAAGAAAAATATCTATAATAAAACACGTTTTACATTTTTATTCAACGTTTTCCACAAAAATAGATAAAAAATACTTCTATTGTAGAAATTGTTTTCACCCGCCAAATCGCATACGCGCCGTTGGACAGTGTTAATTTTTTATCAAATATTTTTGTATGAAATGGTAAAAAAGTGAGGTGACAGACAATTGTTTATTATACATTTTTATAATAGAAAAATTAATAATTTTACGTAGTCCGTGATTTTAGCACCGTTTTTATATAAAAAAAACATCACGTGACTAATTTTTACAATTTTTCTATGTTTGCATTCTAAATTTTAGTTTTTACATATCTTAATATTTATTTATAATAAAACAATTTGAAAGCTTATTTTATATTTTTTCAAAAACAGTTTTTAGTATTCGGCTACGTTCCGAAACATTTCATTTATTGAGCTTTAATTGCGAAGCGAAAATAACACAAATTTTTTAAAAATCTGGCAGTTCGTCAAAAAACTTAGGCGATAGACCGGAGTGGTAAACACATAAATGACATCAAATATTATTCGTGATATAAGTATATCTAAATGTCATTAACCACTTTCTGCCGTACTCAGACCTACAAGGTAAAAAATAGCAATTCGCCTAGCCGGTAACATTCTCAAGAGCTGACGTGTGATCAAGTGGAAGATACCAACGATTGTCCCTCAAAAAATCATTAACAAAAGATGAACAAGTGGGAACAACGAGTTCTTGACACGCGTAAACTCCTTATAAAGTGGGATAATATTTTATTTTAAAAAATTGAATTTGGCCGTACAATGATTATGGATGTATGACTTTAATAATAAATTTTATACAGTAATTGCCATTGACTTCGGAAGTAATCGCCGATATTAAAATGATTTTACATTTTGACTCATTTAAAATTGATTTTACATTTTGGAAATAATTTATTTCCGTCGACGATAAATCAAATAATAACATAAATTGTATCAATAAATCAAAATAATTGTACTTATACCCACATCAAAATTAATGATTAATGGATTTATCAGTAATTTTAAATTCTACTAAGTAAATTGATTAAAAGTAAGTTGAAACAGATGGACGGATTCAAATACCTCGGGGTTGAATTCTCTGGCGATGGACGGCAAGACGGAGAAATTTATCGAAGAATTAGAGCGGCAAGAGGTGTTGCGTCCTCTCTACAGCTCATTGATAAGGAAAGCCGAGCTCAGTATCAAGACAAAGATGGCAGTGTACAAAACGGTTTCTACCCCGACGCTCACTTATGGCAACCAGATATGGATGCTAAGAGAACGAACACGCTTTAGAGTACAAGATGCCGAAATGAGGTACTTGAGAGGAGTGGCAGGGGTTACGAAACGGGATCATATAAGAAACTCGACGATCCGAGATGATCTGAACATTGAACGACTGCTACTCTTCATAGAAAAATCGCAACTGAGCTGGCTTAGGCATGTACTAAGAATGTCTGATGACCGAATTCCGAGGAAAATATTAAGTGCGATTCCAGAGGGTAGACGTCCTGTGGGCCGCTTCAGACACAGCTGGGCGAGGCAACTCCAGAAACTGTGTGCGGCGAGGATGGGACTGCCATGGATGGAGGCCGAACAGTCAACACAAGACAGGGACGAATAGAGGAGCGTTGTCGATGCAATGGGTCCCCGACCCGAATAGGATAAGGGGACGAAGATGACGATGATGAAATTGATGTAATATCTGCATTTAATATACGTTGATGGATACCAAAATGAATTTAAAAAAATTGCTTAGAAATCTGAAGGAAAACTTAAATGTCATCGTTAAACCATACTGATCAATTGAGTTCCATGTTCTGAGAATTGAAATGAATTTAAAAAAATGCTTAGAAATCTGAAGGAAAACTTTAATGTCATCGTTAAATCATAGTGATTAATTGAGTTCCATGTTCTAAGAATTGAAATAAATTTCTCGTTACCAGCAACGCGAAATAAATTGTGAGTTCTTGCAGAAGCACAAAAAATTGTCTATTGTAAATCACAGCCATTATTTTGGCTTATATAAATCATCTGGCAGGCTGTTCAGATTGAATTCCGTCATCAATTTCAGACCGAGGACAGCCTTTGTTTCAACCCGATCGATGGAATACTGAAACGATAGTCAATTTATGTAAATCTAGCACAAACGCTTTGTGTACAGTCTACAGTTAAAATATTTGAGTCAATTTAATATTGCTGAATGTTAACTTCAGGTATTGAATATCTAAGGGCTTGTTTATGATGAAAAGGTAGAATAAAACGATTTAGGAGTGTTATTAAATTGATGTTATAATGATATTCAAACTACCTGCGTTTAGTATTTAAAATGTGATGTTGACGTTTGTGAATGGTTTTGGAATCGATTTTCTAAGAATTTATTTATTTACTTAAGGAACATAAACAGTCTTAGTAATATAATATACATAAGAGGATGCTAGATAAAATAAAACTGCTCCATAACATCTATTTATGATTTTGCTGAATTTGATTTTTCCCTTTTTTTTTGGTTTTTTCCTGCAAATATGGACTAAATAACGATTGTTTTATTTCACATAGTTTCTCAAAAGGATGAGGATGTGCTGATGGTGAATGGAATTTATGCAAACGATACTCATGTCTTCGTTTTTCTGTTCGGTCTTCCTCAATACATACTAATTTTATTCTAAATTTCTTTTTAAATACACAAAATTTAAAACAAAATGGGGGAATAATTTAATTTTGCCAACTCTTCCCGGATTTCCTTGGCAGTATGGCCGGGGGCTAGGAAACAATTGAAGCGGAAAGCGTAGGCGGCGCTACGTGCTACGGGAACGCCCACCGCTACGGCGTAGCAACGTAATGGAATACTGAAGCCGTTGATTTAATATAGCCTGCTACCTGAAAGCTATGAACCAACCTAAGTAGGCTTCAGTATGATGGTATGGGTGCTTTAAACTTACATACACGCATATTACACCTTTACCATTTTGGTAGCAAAAAGTGTACTTGTTTCTATGTGGTGTCAACCTGCGTCACGTGGTTTTCGGGCATTTTGTTGATTTATTACCACTATTATGATTTCATAAAAAAATTACGTAAGATTCTTAAATCAGATTACTAGTATTATTTTTTAATTTGTCTTATACATTGCTTTGTCTTATTCATAATTTGTGGATTTTTCGACGACCATGCTAGGCAGATGTCATGAGTTCACATTAGCTCTTTGTAATAGCGCATTTTCTTGGTTAGCATTATCATGGATACAAATTAATGATAACAATGGTTAGGTATTTGTGATATTATGTATGCAATTCAATAAAAAAATTAGCATTTCATCATATGATTTTCTTTGACGAAGTATATTATTTAGTACGAAGGTTTCCTTATTTTTTTCACAACTTTTTGACTTGCAATTTAATATATTTTACCATTCTTTACTTAGTACGTACAACAAAAAACAATAATATTAAAATTTCAACAGCATAAAACAACGATTTAATTCTGTTAAGTGTTTTAAAAGGCCTAATATGGAGTATGACATCAGCAAGCAGCTAAAATATTGCTACAATATTGTAGTTATTAGAATGCAAGAATTAAAAAAAAAGAATACAGGGGAATTTCAAATAATGAGTGACAGAAAAACAAAGTTAAAACTCACGGAACTGCATTCGTTGAGCCTTACTTATAAAAAAACCACTTCACGAACGTTAAACAGGTTTTTTTTGTTACACATTGCATAAAGACTTTACAATTTCTTTTTCGGATTATTACTAATAAAAAAATGTCATTGTTATAATTGCAACACTTAACTTCGGTAGATAGGCGTACGCGCGGATCCGCCATGTTTTTATCATGCGGGACAAAATAAAAGTTTTGACATATAGTGTTTCTGTACATAATTTCTATTCCAATGACCAACTCTCTTTAATATTAGTATAATTCAATATAATAACTATTATTTGTGTTACTTTTCGTAAATTTATTTTATAAACTTAAAAGAGAGGTAATTACGTTGCTGATAAATTTTTTTTTAATCGACATTTACCGCGTGGGATTAATAAAACATCTCTAAAATTAATGTTTTTTTTTAATAACATTGATGCCTTATGCACGTGTGAAAAAAACAAATTCGAGAAATCAACGTTAAAACTGTGCAAAAAAATCTAAAAATGTCTGATTTTTTCGGTTGCTCTCGGGGAATAATAATTATAATTTCTTTGTATGAAAGAGATAAAAGTGAATGAAAAAAGTGTTAACTAAAAGTACCGCAAAGTAAAATGAAAATACTGCCTTTTGTAAATTTTTAATTTTATGTCTTTTTTTCTACTTTTTTCGTGTTTGAAGCTTAAAATATTCCAATTTTTAAACACTAAAGCAGCGTTTCCTAACTTTTTACAGTCGCAGACCCCTAGGAAATCAAGCAAAATTTTCAAGAACCCAGTTGACAAAAAACCAGCAATAAATTTTGGATAATTTATTTTAGGACTCTACAAATACAAAAAAAAATTTATTCGTTTATATATTGAATAAAATATTCATGACCTTTCTTAGTGAGGTTGATAATGTTATACCGAATTATTTTGATTTTTAAATATTAAAAAACTCTTAAGCGTAGCAAAATGTCTCAAAGATTGAGTGTTTTGTCGCAAAAACTTCAGTAAAATTGTTAACTAAAAGAAAATATGGAAGAAATCTACTCTAGTGGTAATTTTGTCATATAATGTTTTACTTAAGACCCTGTAGTAATCATAAAAATGTTACATAAGAATGTAGGCATTAATGAAGTTTTTTATTTGCGCAAAGGTTCAAAACGAACTTATTTCGTGTGACAGTATTATTCGGTTCTACAAAAAAAAAATACAAAAAAAGAAACAAGAATCAAGAATCTTTGTCAATATAACTAAAAGCAAGTAATGTGGAATGATGTGAAATGTTAGTAATTATAAAAATGATAAAAATTATGAGCTCAAAAAGAATAAGACCACAAAGAAAGACCAACCACAGAGAAAAAGTTATGAAGTACTGAATACAATAAATAGACAGTTTTTTTTGCATACAAATGCATACCTCCTCTACTATTCATATTTGCGTCATATATTCTCCTTACACCCTTTCTTCTTTTATTCGCCCTACATGCCCAAACCTTCTGAGCGTCCTAAGGTGAGTAAGATTAAGAAAAGAACGCACAAATGGTTTGGGAATGAAGAGCGAATTAACGATGAAATGAAATGAAAAGAATGTAAAGAGAATTTATGACGCAAATGAATAGTAAAAGAAGTCGGGAAGCCCGAGGAAGACGTGGCAAGATCAAGTGATTCATATAGTTGAGTCGGAGTCGGAGTCAAGAGTATGAGTATATAATCGGAGAAAAGAGTATGCATGAGACGATTTATGAATGCGAATGAGGCAAGAGGTCTGTGCCAAGATCGAATTGTATAGCGGTACGTCCTCTCTGCCTATCCCTGCGGAAAACGGCGTGATGGTTGGTTAGTTAGATCGTTTAGCATTTTACTTTTTACATATCCCAAGGCAGTGCAGTGTCTTTATTTGCGAAATGAATCAAATTTATCACATTCTCTTTATCACCTGCGCTATAAACATTAGTTGTAAATCCTAAATATTAACGACAATTAAAAAAATAATGTACAGAAATGATGGGCTACAAACAAGATATTAATTGATAGCTTAGTAAAAAAACTTAATCGACAACAGAAATTAATATTAAACATACTAATTAGGGTTTCGGTACATTCCTACGTAAAGCGTAAAATTAATCAAGTTCTTTGAACTTTTTTATTTTTTAAATTGGAAGTATGAATCATCAGGAAGGCGATAAAACAGGTAGCAAAATTATTTTTTTATTAATTAATGATACATTTTTTAATAATAATGATAAAAGTAGGATCTGTGCCTTGCATCCTGGTAAAAAAAACTATGGTTTTGAAATATGTTGATAATTCGTATTAAATGATGGTTAGTACAAAACCTATTAAGCAAATGGCAATTAATAATGGTTAATCCACTAAATTAAAAGACAAAATATTAAATAAAAAAATTGAACGGAATTTCTTTTGACGGTACATCTACCCTTTTGCTAAAGATATAAAAAAGTGGCGTAGAATTTTATTTGTTGATAACGATACCGCAAAAATGATAATTGCCCGGTTATATTCAACCGGCATTTTATACAAATAATAAATTGAAGAAATACATACTTAATAACAAGGTAGCGACATTAAAATAAAAAAGTCAGGTGTTTATAAGCTCAATTGCAAGGATTGCAATTGCTTTTACATAGGTAAAACTAACAGAAATATTAAGGCAATAGTAAAATAACATCTTAGAGCTGTGAATGGTAATAGCGAATCTGAGTTCGCAGATCATTTATTAAGTAATGATCATACATTTGATTTAAACTTAGGACTTAAAATTTTACAAACGGGTTATAAGGCATCGCAGATAAATGATATTGAAATCATAGAAATTAAAAAAAATTTAAATACCAAATTAGATATAATTACTAAGTAAAAAAAAATTAAGAACCCTCTTTTGAATATTTTCCCACTTAACCGGTATTTCCCTTCTAATGATATTGTAATCCCAAGTTTAAATAAACTTCTCCCACTGTTACCCTTCCCCCTTCCATCTTTCCCTTCCCCTGTATTTAATCTATAATCTGTATTTAATTTGTAACTTCAGTATACTTTTTCTCCTGATGAAGTGAACATTGTTCATGAAATATGTAGAGTGCATATAAAATAAAGTGATGGGTACAAAGTTATTTGTCTTTAAATAAAATATTTATAACATGTTAATTTTATAAAAAATATTCAATTCATTCTGGTATTATAGTTCTAGAAGCACAAATTACAACATAATATATTTTTTTAATATTATAAATATTGTAAATACGTATAAAAAAGGATTTACATTAGGTTTATAAATAATACGGGCTTGTATATTTAGATATTGTGTTGTTATAATTTGTACATCGTTATCGATTAAAGATCAATGTATACAATGAATTAAATTTTTTCTATCAATTTTATGTTCACTCAAATAATAATGATACTAAAACAATTGACTTACAGCTTCTTCTATCCAGGATCAGGAACTGATGTTAATTTAATAAACTTTTTAAAACTACCATTTAACACCAATATTATTACTTAAGAAAAGTTAAAAATAAGTAGCAATTATATCTAGATACCGTTTCTTTATTTACTTGATATGTAGTAAAGTTGATATTCTTTAAAGTTGTCTTTAAAGATTTTTAATTGTTTATATTTGCTCAGGTGGTAGATCAGCAAAATTAGATGGTATTATTAAATTCATTTTGTGGCCTTGGCGAAAACTACTCGGATCTATGCTGAGAGCGAACGTTTTCAAAATGTCTGTCTGACGTCTGAAATGATAACAGAGAAATAAACAACGAAGAAAATATTATTAATATTCGAAGCAAATTCGAAACTCCATACTAAAATCAATCAATTAAACCTATTAAAGGACTTCAAAAATATAAATTAATTTAAGCACTTAATGCAAAGTTATTGTACGTAAATAAACTGAATGACGTAAATAAAATGACTAAATGAAACACTGCAACTTTGTGTACATCACTTAAAACTGTAACAGCATGCCAACCGGCTTTGGCACAACCGTGAATTTGACAGGGCAGACAGATAGATATAAACGGATTGTTTGAAACATAAAACTTTGTGTAAACAATTTTTTTTCGCAAAGTGACCAATTTTCAAAACGTTAAAACTTCTGTTGAATAATTTTATCAACGCGCACGAAAGGAAGAGTGTTATTTTAGTTACAATTGAGTTCTTATTATAAAAGTTTCCGTTTTCTAATTATTATCTATCTACCAGTGTTGTTGTCAAATCAGTGCGAAGAAATCTCCCGCGCTTACGGAAGCTCCGACGTAACATTTTGAAAACGTCCGCCCCAGCGCTTGGCGCGGCGCGCGGGGCGCGCGCCCGAGCCACGTGCCCCTCGTGCACTGACAGCCGGCTCGCCTTGTTTACCTCCGCCGCCCTCCCCCTCCCGCCCGCCCTCACGCGCCGCCCTTGCGCAGGCCGGGAGCTTCGGAGCTTTGAAGCTTTGTGGGCTTTCCCGAGGGTGCGCTACTGTGGAATTTGAAATGGAACCATATAGAACAACCTGCTTGGATAGATTTCGCTGTGATTTGCCGAAAATTATACGTAACTGTTTTATTCAAATTTTTTGTTATTGATATTTTAATTTTATAACGCCCAAGATTCAGTGGAACTACAGCATTTTTAAATCGGAGAAGGTTCTGAAATTGAAGAAAAAGGGCGAAGGAGAGGGGTGAGAAGCGGGTGAGAGCTACAAACTATATAAAATTATGGTTAATAAATAAAAATAATTAGAATTATGGTTACTTGCCGTTTCATAGTTCATTAGTTCCCTAAATAATTAAAGCAACCATAGTTAACTGAACCAAAGATCAAAATTCAGAAAATACAGTGGAATCCGTTTATAATGACATCGACAGGGAAATGACAAACACGTCATAAGCGTCTAAGCGGTAGTCATTCAAAGCATTTTGTAGAAATAAACAACCTCCTGTTTTTTTTTTATTTAAATGTATGTATTTATTTTAATAGTGAGAAACACAGCATTTTAAGACTCGTGACGTGAGAAAAAAGCATCTTAAGACTCGTGACGAGAAAAACAGCATTCTAACGTCGTCGGGCGTCAAGTGACCCTCCCGAACACTGCCGAAAGTGTTAGGAATCATGTCGGTCACTATAACAGACATAATTTTCCATGAAATTAGGATATAATTAATTAAAAATGGATCGTAATAAGCGACATGTCACTAAAAGCGAAGTCATTACATATGACTTCGTTACAAAGAATTTTATATGAAAATTAAACTTCGCTGTGTAATTATGTAACATTAAACGGTTGGTCAATATAGGCGGAGTCATAATAAACGGATTCTACTGTAATGCAATAAAACAAATAATATTATTGCTAGAAAACGTCAACTAAACCAAGAAAACCACATCAACTAAACCACAAAAAAAGAAGAAAGAAAGTTGTTCACTTGCTTTTCTCCGCAATACTTGTATAACGTATTTTATAACGTAAATCAATTTTATTGGATGTCAAATATTAATATTTTCTTTTCTAGGTTGTATTTTAAAAAATATAGCTTTGATAAATCAAAGGGAAAATATTTGAAAATTCGTTGGTTAAGAGAAGTTTTTTCTTTTTTTAAATTTTCTAATCAATTGAGAATGGACAAAAGAAAACACGCTTTGTGAGCAAATTGAAAATTGATGGTGAAATTATTGAAAAAGTTACTGACATGAAACAATTGGAAGTTGTATAAGATTCCAATTTTTTTATTTCTTTAATATATTTAATAATATTATTCAATTTATAAAAACAGTTTATTTATAAACAAGTTCTGCTAGGTAATTATTGTGATTCTTACAAGGTCATTATGGAGAACATTAATGTTTGCATTTGGACAAAGGAATGGTTTTTTTCAAGAGATTGCAAGGATGAGATATTTTTAAGGTCATTTTGGAGAATATTATAATTGCATAATTAAAATTATAGCATGCATTATAATTTTTAAAATATTTACTAGATATTACACATCTATAAACCAAAATATCTGACAATGACATATGAATTCCCAATGTATTCATGACTATTTAATTGATATAGAGAATAAACCGGTATAAGTAGACTTGTTTTATAGGTAAATTTGAATAGGCAACATTGAGAACTCAGATTTTAAAAGAGCTGGTAATTTTTTACAAGAATCAAAAAAAAAACAAAGCAAAAGATTCGTAAATTTAAATTTAAATATTAACAAAAAAAGAAATCCAGTTGTAAGGAACTTGAAAAATAAATTTTAAATATATTACATAATATGTTATAATTAATTATTCATTTATTGATTAAAACATATGTTATAATTAATTATTCATTGATGTACAAATTCATAAAAAGATGAATCTTGATGATATTTATCTGATGTTGAAAAATTGCTTTCAATAACAATATGTGCATTCATGCAAAACATCTTCCTGGCAAACATCATAAATTTCTAAACATTTTTGTCACAACGCATCCGTAAGGGTGGCCGAAGTCTCTAGAAATGCCCCGTAGTAAAATGTGACAGCGAAGCTTTGAAAGGCGTACTGTCTCGTTAGGCCATTTCCGTTCCGGCGCAACGCCACCGGGGGTTGGCGGAACGGGGCGGAAGAGGCAACCGACGGCAACGCTTTTAAAAAACACCCCATAAACTTCACAGATTTTAATGGCTCATGACATTATGAGATTTTGAACGGGCATCAGATGGGGAAAATATAACATTGTCAGCTGGGATTTGGGATAAGAATTTTGTGACAACGATTTTTTAAAATCAGCATTATTTTACTAGTGCTAAAACTATTTATTTTATTACATAGTTAAACAGATTTGTTCTTTTAACATACATGATACAGCACTTGCATACAATATACGCAGACATGTCGTCTTCTCATTTAAGCAACGTTAACTTTAAAGATAACTATGATAACTGATGGCTTTGTGGTCGAGGGGTAAGTTTCTCATCTACCAATCGGGACTTTGCGGGTTCAATTCCCAATAAATAAATTTTGATTGATTAATTTGTATTATTTCATAATTAATTAGTTTAAAATAATATATGTATTTATAGCATATTTGCGATACGCCCTAGAGTGAAAAATACTCTCAGTATCACCACAAAGACCACCATTCAGATTGAACGTTGCTTGAAATGAATTCAGCCGTATTTGGTAACCAGATCTGAAGAGCCAAATACTTCTCCACTTTCCTTTTCCTTATCTCCTTCCCCTCCCCACTGCCTTTATAATAATAATAATAACGTTACATTTGTGTAGCGCAGTTTTGTGTCATTTCACTTCAAGTGCGCTTAACTTAATAAATAAAATAAAAATATTAATAATAATCCTACAGTGCTCCTTACATTGCATTGCAAAATATTGATAAAATAATTTGAAATAAAGAATATACAGTATTTACAATTGACAAGAGGACAAAATTTAACACAAACAGTTTTGTCATAGCTCACACAGGATAATAATAATAAACAATAATGGTACTATTGTAGCACAGGACAAAACAAGAACTTTAAAACTAAAATATAATATACAGAAGGTAGTTTGCGTTCAGAAATGAGAAATATTATGACATTATATTCGGACATTAAACATAAAAATACAATAAGGAGGAAACCGAATACAAAATACCCTTACAACATACCTCAATTAGGGATGACTGTTTTTGTAAATCTATAATTAATGAATTTTTATTATAAAATGACATCGAATAGATCATTTAGAATACTGAACTTTTTTGTAAATTTTTTTAATAACAGTAATAAATTTATTTTTAATTTTCCTTAAAAAATGTCACCTTAAAATGCCCGTCGTAAAAGACGCACTTATTTTCATAAAAATTTTTAGACGACGCAGATCGATAGAGAAAAAAGTGGAGAAAAATGATTATTTAGCTCATTTTTGGATTCATTGTCCTTAACAACTTTTCAATTTTCAGCTATAGGTTTGTTCATATCTTTCATTCATTTTCATTTCAATGACATTCTCCAAAAGGCTCCAAATTAAAAATCATTTTCAATCCCGATTCCGAATCACTCGAAATGGCTTGGTTTGCCGGTGACTTTAGTATATACCTGCGTTATCTATCACCGGTGACTAGAGCATGTCTATTCAACGGTCCTCGGGGGAAATCACGGTAAGCCGCGTATATCAGATAATCCTCCCTCGATGTTCAATGGGACAGTGCGTAAACTGATGATACTAACGGGCTGATGGATTTATGGAAGACCAAAAATCGTACCCGAAAGATGGAAGGATTTATGTGTTTTTGTATTAATTGAAACTATAATTATTTTAATCACTCTTAAATGTTTAAAGTAATAGAAATTGCCTTCTAGCTGAAAGCGTACGCTTCCATTATTGATTCATTTTTACCCACTATTGAAAGCTTTTCAAATAGCCATAGGCCACCTCAAGTGGTTCACTACGTTTGGTGAATAAGCGGGGGTTCCCGGATTCATGTAGTGATGTTTGTCTAGGTCTTGGCGGCGAATGCGTTTGCCCACCTACTGCGTGATGGGCCGGGTCGGAAGAGATTGGTTGGGGGAGACTTTTTGACGTCTCCAGCTGGACTCAACGCCAACGCCTTACAACGCCTTACACCGCAGAGGAAGAAATGGATTCATATGTTCGTTACTTCTGGATACACTCACCCTCACTACCTACCCACCCTTCATACCTTGTTCATTCCTATAACTTCCTCTCCTTCCTAACCCTTAAAAATCCTCCACCCAGCATCCCTTAAGATGACGTAGGCCCTGAAGGAAATTGTTTTCTTCAGGGTTTCCTGTATGGAGCAAATGTAAAAAAAAGAATACAAAAATGAAATAAAAAGACATTAAAAGATTATCTCAAGAGTGTTTTCTCTTGGGGTAAAAATAATCTTGTTGAATTTAATGTTTCAAAGACCCAATCATGTCTGAATACGTCTAAAAGGAATCGAAATAAAAATCTGGTCTCCTTCAATGGAAGCAATCTTCCGAACAGGCCCTCCATTGATATGCTTGTAACTCTAAGTGCTTAGTGTAACTCTAAGTGGCCAGCTCAGATATGGAGGCTCTATCGAAGCCAGAGTAAAGTAAGCCTCCCAAAAACTGGGCATACTGTACAGGATCCGCAGATACTTTAGTAGAACACAACTGCTAACCCTGTACAAATCACAAAGCAACCCCATGGTTGAATTTGGCAGTCACCTCTGGTCTGGAGCTCCAAAATACTGAAAAATACCCCCGACTCTATGAAGAAACGGGCGTTTTGTGAATTCTGCCTTCTTAACAGACGGATTGCAATCTTTAAAGCACAGGCGTCGGATGGGAATGCTATCCTTGTTCTATTCGGTATTACAATGGAAGATGCTCCGAGGAACTAGCGTCATTGATCCCTTCAGCACCGGTGCATAGTCGGGAAACACGCCATACGCGTGCCCAACATATGTACACAGATTACATTTGTCACTTTTTCGACTCGTTATTGTGTTCAACAGCTCGGTTGTGGAACGATTTGCCTTCCTCTACGTTTCCTCCTTCTTACAACATGGATCTCTTCCACCCCAATGTTCATTCCTTCCTCTCCTCAAAAATACCCTCCAAACAGCATCTCAGATGACATAGGCTGAGGGAAATTATTTTCCTCAAGGCCTATTGTGTGGAGTTAATGTAAAAAAAAACCTCTGGAGCGAGACGTGGCAAAATGATTTGTAGCAAAAATTTAAAAAAAAAAATACAATTTGGACATCTTCTTATTACTTTTCTAGCGTTCCCGTGACCGTTTACACCCATCTATAAAACATATTTTAAATGAGTCATTGACTCCTTAGACACCAAAACCTGCAGGACATCGATAATGATGACCAAGAAGCAAATTGAGAAAGGCTGAACTAATTGCATGGAAGAAGATTGTAACAGGATTGGAAGGCAGCAAATCTATTTTTGTTTATCCTGTGTTATTTTCAAAATATAACTTCAGGCTTCACGTACTTAAAACAATATAGATAATAACATTGCGATTTAAGAAAATGCTTATTTAATACAAAATGCCAAATTTCAAAAAATTGAAATTGCGTGTTATTCGATTGAAATAATTAATTCAAACATTGAGCGACAATTCGATGGTAAAAAATATTTGTATTGGTTTAAGTATCCAAGAAGTGACGCCAGTGTATTTTTACGGGTGTTTTCCGAAGCCCAACATTATTCTACGAGTGAAATTTTCACAAGCGTTGTGGAAATCCTTTGATTCTCTGCGAACGGTTTCTAAGTAAGCACTAAAATGTGCAAACTGTCACGTTTCCACGCTTTGCCAATGTTTGTCATTTTGTCATTTTATTCCTCGGAATTGAGAATCGATGCAGTTTTATGATGATTGAGTAAAGAGAGAGTGTACAAATTGAATTATTGATGTTTTTTTATTTATTTGCTGGTTATCTAAATTTTGTGATACAAACACAACAAAAAAAATAATAAAATGGAGGATAAAAAATTTAATATATTCTGTTTGTTTACCATCTTTTAACTAGCGTTACCGCAACCATTTACTTTCCATTTGCGAGAATACTATTTTAAAGTACATGGTTAATATTGGATTGGTTAATATTGGATTCAATTTGGGAAGCGGGAATGGGTACCGCCGCCCCGGGAACCTTTATTGGATAACCAACACCTCTGCCATAGGTCACCCCAAGTGGTTCGCTACGTTCGGTGATTTAGCAGGGGTGCCCGGGTCCATGGGGTGAGGTTTGTCTAGGTCTTGGAGGCGGATGACCAGGACACACTGAACCCCAGATTCCTACCTACCCCTTAAACCCTTTTCCTTCCTAAAACTCTCCTCCCCTTCATTTCCTTAAAAAAAACCCTCCACACAGCATCCTCAAAGATGATATAGGCCCTGAAGGAAATTATTTTTCTCAGGGCCTCCTGTGTGGAGCTCATGTAAAAAAAAAACCCTGTAGACCTAAGGCATTTTTTTAGGAATGTTTTCAGGGCGAGCCTCAGTCTGTAGTAAGAAACACATTTCGTCGCCTTAGTTCTTAATTGTCCAAACGACCATTTTTGTTCAATCTCCACTTTAAAATTATAATAATGTATAAAAAATGATAGTTAATCATTTATTTATGAATTATTTAAACTAATGAGACCTTTATCTTTACGGAAACAGCTTTATTTGAAACACCTATCATAATGTTTCATCGAAATAATGAAAGAAATCTTTCTCCACCAGTAAAATTTTCGAATGGTCGTTTGGACAATTAAGAACTGAGGCGACGAACTGTCCTGTGATGTACGGTTTTGTTTTATTTGAAATGATTCATTTCAAAGTAACCAATATTATTTTTTAGATGTGAAATATTTAAAATTTCCATTGGGACTCTAAACCAATTCTCCCAAAAAAAAAAACAATATTTCACAGATACGTTTATTCTACCGTAAAAATCGTTCAAATTTCTCGATTTGATCTGACGATATTGTGTACCAAAGTTTTCATAAAATCTCATTTTATGAATAACGTCTCGATTTTCAGAACTCAATAAAAATGGACAAAATAATATCCCCCGTAATACCTCTTCTGTTCTGTTCTATTACGTTCACTGATGCATGACGCTTGGGGAGGCGATTATTTATGACTTTCATAAAATGCATTTTCATAAGACGGTTTTCATATTCTGATGGTTAGTTATATCAGAAAATGGAAAGAAAATTTTTAAGAGAAAAATTAAAATTTTGCTGTAATGCTAAACAATTAATGTATTTGAATAATGAAGCACTAAATCTGAATGCTGAAGCAGTAATAAAATATCGAACGGTTAATCGAATATTGATGACATGAAATTTACCCACCTGTTATCTCCAGGCCTACATTTTTAGTTTGTTATGTTCCATCTTTATGATAACTCAATAATTTAAAAAAAAAACTACACTCTTTAACCGTTAAATTTGAAACCAGAACACGGGGAGAAAATTTGATATGTTTCGATATTATTTCTGGAAAAAAATGTTTGTTTATATAATTTTCATGGTTTCAATAATATTTAGCAAATGAATTAAATATAATGAGAATTCAAATCTCATGCGAAACCGTTAAGTAAAATATTAATATCATTGAAGAAGAAGATAATAATAATAATCTAAACGAAAATGTGAAAGAGAAAAAGACACAGAAAAATAAAATGGTCGCAACTGGGACTCGAACCCAGAACCTCTCGTCTAACTGGGACGTACGCGTTTACCTGTTCCGCCATTACCACCGTCAAACCGTCGTATTTGTCAATCTCATATTTCAAATTTTAGAATTAACAATACTTCGACCAATTTTTTTCCGTATGGCTACTACCCTTCTTTTTAGAAACAATCGTTCTAAGAACTGGTTTGTAACCTAGATTGCGTCTAGGATAAATAAATCTGATTTTTTTGATTTGGAACTGTTGACCTTTATATATAAGTTTATTTTTAGACGAGTGGTTTTGGGTTCGCGTCCCAGTTATCTTTATCTATTTTTCTGTGTCTTGTTCTCTTTCATATTTTCGTTTATATTATTACTTTTATCTTCTTCTTCAATGATATATTACATTGATGTAAATAACCTACAAAAGTTATAAAAAGAGAGTTTTTCTTATAAAAAATTAAAATACTTAACATGGAAACACTTCATTTCATTAAATTGTTGAAAATCTCTTCACTAAAAAAAACTAATTAAATAAATTAATCATTTTTGTTTACACCACTATTTAATTAAAATTTATACGACGCCACAAACTGATTTCGCTATTATTGAAGAAGTAAGGCTAAATTTTCCACGGTTAACGAGGCCTGTTCTTATAACTAAACTAAGTAATATGTGTGTTTGTTCATCTGTGAACAGAAATTTTACACAGACAATAGAGCTCACAGCCCACACCGCCACCCCCACCCCCATCCCAAGTGACAAGAAATCTCGCGCAGGGGAAATTTAATGAAGACTTATGAGTGTCGTCACTAGCAAACGTCACAGCCTTCGCTTCATAATTATTTCCGAGAGAGGAAAGTTTCGAAACTCGAACGGCGATTGCCGTAAGTACCTACTTTACTCCTATTATGTGTACCAATACGTTCTACTGAGCGCATTAAAAGTTACTATTTTCATGAGGACTTTTTGACGTAAACACGTGATGTTGAAATATATTGAAACCCTACAACTTTTCAGAGCAAATGGGACTATTGCATCCACACTTAAGTACCTACTTTACTCCTATTATGTGTATTAATACGTTCTACTGAGCGCATTAAAAGTTTCTATTTTCATGAGGACTTTTTGACGTAATCACGTGATGTTGAAATATATTGAAACCCTACAACTTTTCAGAGCAAGTGGGACTATTGCATCCACACTTTGAGGATTTTATGGGGTTTCTATAGGCAGATGTGAACGAGGTTGGGAAGTATGAATCTCAGCTAAGGCCATATCAACTTTTGTAAGATGTTGTACCTATTGTTGAATTTGAAAAACAGACAGGAAAAAAATACTTGTCAGGAATTTTTTTTGTTGACATCCACTCTGATATCTGCCTGAAATATGTCAAATATCATCAGAGTCATCTGATGGTGTTTATTCTTCTTTGTTTGAAAAATACTTTTTTTGTTTCTCGTTCGATTTTGAGGTGAATTGGCGAATACGAAGCTAATTATTTTAAGTGGTTAATGGAAAATCAGGGTAGAACCAAATCAAAAAAATGATTAATGATCCTTCAACAAATGAAAGCTTTCTATCATTCAAAGGATTTTTGTTATTGTTTACTACCGACTTTGTGTTGGGAGACATGGTTTATAATTTATGTGTTACATGTACACGATTTTTATGTCATCTAATGGAACATTATTATTAATACTAATAATAATATTTATTTTATGAGGTAAAAAAATATTAAAAATATGTTTACGACATCGAAATACACAAAGTTTTATTAAAATGTCCCTTAATAATTTTTTATTTGAATTGCGGGTATGGGTAAAGCCGCTCCGGGAACCATTTATTGATAACCAACACCTCTTCCATAAAGTAGTTCACTACGTTTGGTGACTTAGCAGAGGTGCCCGGGTCAATGGGGTAATGTTTTTCCGAGTCGATTCCGGCGATTGCACCTACCCACCTCCTCCTTGGTGGACCAGATCGGGAGAGACTGGTCGAGTTAGACCTCTTGATTTCTCCAGCCTCGCACCGCAGTGGGAGGGATGGATTTATACTTCCGCCATTCCTGGACACACTGATCCCCATATTCCTACCAACCCCCATACCTTTTTCTTTACTAGATCTTCGCCTTGCTTTACTAAAAAGCCCATCCACCCAGCATCCTCAAATATGACAGGCCTTGAGAGGAATTATTTTCACCAGGGTCACCTGTGCGGAGCTAATGTAAAACAAAAAAAAACATTTATGACCAATTTAAATTTCTCGTGGAGTTATTCAATGTAAAGAAAAGAAAATCTATTTTTAATTATTACAAGGATGCAAGCATTACTTATTTACACAAGTTAGAAGAACCTTGTAAAGGAAATGATTTACACTTCGTTGACTATTTCAAGTAAACCAAAAAATCTGATTCCAACAAATCGTTCCCAGACCAAAGTCTCCTTCAGCAGACACTGAGTCGCCGACGGCAAAGTGCTACTTACTCTTTGTATTTTTTCCACGAATTCATGTTTTGACGGAAATCAGATATTTTTAATAATTTTCACAGAAATATCTCTTGTGTAAGTAAGTACGCAAAAAAAGCTTCTTAAAATACATAAATTAAATCTTTGTTTTGGGATGAGAGTTACTGGAGAAGATAACTTTTTTTTTTAAATAATTATTTCTATTTCAGATCTAAGCCATTCGAAGTAACTTTGTATTAAAATTAACTTGCTACAAAAATGTGCAAAAATATGAATAAAAAGTGTAACAGAAAATATTAGAAGTTAATGGTAAAATAGTAGCAACGGTGTTTTTAATTATTTTGACTGTTTTGGCTTTTTATAAATTTTAATCAATTTGTTCTCAAAAAAATTATTCAGGAGTAGGGATTTTATTAAGTTATTATTTTATATATGCATGTTTAAGTTTAGGCAAAGGCACTTTTCTGTCTTATTTCCATGTATATCTTAAGAAGACTATAATAGCATACCTTTTAAATAATTTCTAAAGTGAAAATAATATTATTCTTCTGTATCCCTAATAGGCTCTACATACGTATTTGTACTAGTAACATTGACTCCATGATTAGTGTTATACTATATTATTATATCATACTCATGTAAAAGTCCTTAAAAGCATATAATATTGTAATTTAATATATCCGACTGTCCTAAAACGGAAATCCTTCCGAATTGGACAGTCAAAGTTCTCGCATATCTAAAATTAAAATGCATTTTAAAGAAATAAAAATGTATATCTCTGTTCATACAACCATCCTTAGCAACCAACGCCGACGAGAGTAGGTCTAGATCATTGAGGGCTTGCTTGAGTCACCAGACAGCGAGGCGCCGGCCGCGACGGCAAGGAAGCGTCCCGACGCCCGACGCCCGACCCAGCCAGCGAACTGGCGCCGTCGGCAGCACGGAGAAAACAATACATCATCTGGCTGGAAATCGATAACATCCACTCTGATTTCTGCCTGAAAATATGTCTAATATCATTGGAGTCATCTCATCGTTTTTGTCTTCTTTTGTATGGATGTATTGAGTTTGTGTGTTTGGCGTTTTGGATTTGATTGGGAGAGAAACCTCTACTGAATTGACTTAACCTTTCAAGAACCCGCTTTATTAGATTAATCTAGTGCCTCTTTTGACAAATAGGTAATTAAGTTATGACATAAAAAACACTAGATTAGTGCTTTCAATATTAGCAAAAACATATTATTTAAAACAAACTTTATAACTAGGTAATTATTACTATTTAAAAATACGAAAAATATATTTTTAAAATGACTTGAATAAATATGTTCGTTCCCATTCTACTTTGCATCAACATCTAACTACCAAAAGAATACTTAAATATTATTAATATATATATTTAAACACAGCACACAAATCCAAAAAATTCGGTTTAGTAAATTAACCAGAAAATACAATAATGATAAGAAGTTCATAAATAATAAAAAAATTAAATAAAACAAATATATACGTAAGTACGTACATCACTTTTTAAATTTTTGATGTTTTTGCAAACTTGTTTTTCTTCATGAGTCTTCAGCTTCGGACACAGGCCTCCCTCAAATAAGAAAGGTCTCTCACGATTATATGTAATATTATATAATAAATTCAGTTTTATCAATAACATTGCGTTTTGAAAAATCAAATAAAAATGCGTTTTAAAAAACATAAATGTTTTCCTCGTCGTGTGATTTTTGATGACTACTGTCACTGAGCCTTCAATAAACATTTATGATAATAATCAAATGGAAATACCCAATCATATTTCCGTACTCCTGGTATTTTGTTATTGTCGGCAGTTTCACGTTGTAACGTACATATTTTGTCTATATTTTTATAATTGTAACATTAGCGCTGTGTGGAAATATAAATTACCCTGTGTCATTTTTATATTTCTCCGATTCGCTTTTGTACGTTTCTTTTATACGAGTATGTATACTCAGCGCAGACACGTGGAAAATTACGGATGGTCTGATTTCTCAAAAAGTCAGTTCCAATTTAGAAAATAACAATCAATTTTTTTTCTTATAAAATATTATGTTACTAGCTTTTATTCGCGGCTTCGCTCGCATGGTATTAGGGGGAAATTACTGTAGCGCTTGCACTTATCAATTATTCCCCCCCCCCTCCCCCAACTCTCCCCTCCTCCCGTTCTCTCCCCCCACCTTCCCCAACTCCTCATCCCCTCAATCCATCTCCCTGCCTCATTCCCGGTACATTCAGTTTTCAAATAGCTCGCGTGCCACCTACGTTTCATAATGCCAGAGCTCACCAGTAGTAAAAAAATTTTTATCCAATTTGGTGCAGTCGTTCGGATGTTATGCGCGTACAAACATTTCGGAGATTCATTTTTATTTATATAGATATATTAACTTTGACGCCTGAAATAAAATTTCTTTAAATATATCAAAATCGTTTTCACGGCAACGATTTGTTTTCTGACGTTAGCAATAACTTATGATAAATATAATACATTAATATTTACAATTTCATTTCGCCAGAGCCTACCATTGTATACTGCATTTTTAAATCAGTTTATTGGTTTATGCGTAAAAGCGTAACAAACAAACACACGCAGTTTCGCTTATATAATATTAGTATAGAAGTATAGATACTTAGATATGTACATTATAGCTTGTCCGAATTCTTCTAACAAACAAACACATCCATTTTTCAAAATGATGACATTTCAATTGAAAGCCATAGTTCTGTAGTTTACCGGAGTTACAGACAGACAGAATCGCAACCGAAATTAGCATTTTTAATTACTAACCACACCACCGTCAACCGTTAGGCGTAATATTTGTTCCAGAATCCTTGAATTTCACCATTATAAAATGAAAGCCTTGCAAAATTTATCGATGGTTTCACGTGACTTCATTAAATTTTCCCTGGTGCAATAACCTTCCACCGGCGTAACTTTCCCTATTGATAAGTAGTATGAAAGTGCAACAAGGACCGGTGCCACGTGCTTTTCAAGGCTGCGTTGTAAAATTTTTTATAAGTGGCACTTTTTCCTCCCCTTTCCGAGCGAGGAATTCCTACGTGAGAACACTCTCAAATGAGCGTTAGTTAGTTACATAAAAGCGACATAACGCCGCAAACGTGCCAAGAATTCG
The DNA here is from genome assembly GCA_936435175.1 of Glyphotaelius pellucidus. Taxonomy (NCBI): domain Eukaryota; kingdom Metazoa; phylum Arthropoda; class Insecta; order Trichoptera; family Limnephilidae; genus Glyphotaelius; species Glyphotaelius pellucidus. Next base: position 24,236,816 of record OW386538.1, on the reverse strand, counting down.
TTAAAGTCCCGGAGCTTAAGAGGAAATTGAGACGCTTAAATAACGGGCGAGATGCACGCCGCTTCGTGGTCCTGCAAGGATGCTGCTCGCTGCAGCTCTCTGGAGATGTGGATCAAGGAGAACTACTTGCGCGCACTTGGCAGACGATTAATAGTTCCTTCGCCTCGAAGGACGTGCCGTAATATTGTGATTTTTATGGGAAGAAGTTTTGAGGACTGCTTTATTTTTTGATTTTTTAAATGTTCAGGGATATGTTATCCTTCGAGACATGACGTGTGAGAAGTATCGTTTATTGTCTTACTTATTTATGCATCGTTTATGATTCTCACGCCGGCGCCGTGTAATATTGTGGGTTGTTTTGTAGGTGTTACGCAACACGTAATCTTCTCCATTTCAGTATCCAAAACGAATATAATGTAGAATATTGTAGTGAATCAGGGCTACCATGCCATAGTTGCATGATACACAAATCAATAAAAATTATTGGAAAAATGTGGCTCTACAAGACTTCCTAGATTGGCTCAAAAAGGAGTAAGTATGTAGCTTAACGCGGCATAACACTCGAACCTCATCCAAAGTGGTATTATTTTTTACAACATTAATGTCTCTCTTGCAATTCTTTACATTTTTGCAAATATTAGAGTTTTAACATCAAGTCTTACGATTTTTTTTTCATTTATATATAAGTCTATAAACTTTTAATACCCCGTCTTTTTTCGTAATATAGTCTCGTTCACGCATTCCAGAAGTCCTCTTCCGAATATCACTCAAGTTTGTTTGAAATCAATTCTTCAGTTACTTATTTAAGAAAAGAAATAGGAGAAGAAAGGGATTTGCCAGTTGTATTTGTATCAAAGGCAATATTCAAATTTCAATAGAGGGAAAATTTGTGCAAAGTCCTTTGTTCGAATGAGCGCCTTTTTTCGGTAGCATCGGGTATTTACGGAAGTTGCAATGAGGGTGAAAGAAAAATGCTTTCGATTATATTTCTGTTTTTTTTTTTTAACAAATACAATCGCTAAGCTAAATACCTGTTTTGACATGTTTGTGGGAGACGGACTATGGTCCTGGCTCCGTACTTCGATAAGGAATTATGGTGTTGTCAGTAGTCACATGGTTGCTATTAATTTTATAATTCAGCATATTAGTGGACTTTGGCTTCTTGAGTTCAGTACAGCGCCTCATGTAGGGCGCGTGCCGTCATACAGATTTATTAACCACCTAATATGTTTCAATTTTTTTTTTGTTTAAATCTCTTGGTGCTGTTCGAGAGTTAGCTATCATCAGGGAAAACTTTGCCAACAGGTTTTAACATCGAACAAGTCGGAGAAACTGCAGTAAAATATTATATGTGCAAAATGATAATTTATTTTATCTTACATAATCGAACACTCAATAAGCAGTGAAATGGATATGATTCGAATGCAACACAACAACCACATCACTAAAATCTTGGGGATGGAATCCAAAATCTTGATGTTAGTATACTTTTTTTATTAATAATAATAATTGGATACTTTGTAAATCACTTTGAGGGAGTTGTACAAAAATGACTTCCTAGACTCTATTTAATAATTGTAAACAGACTTACCTGCGCTTCTATACCTGGCAGGTCACTTCAGAAAAATATTCCTTATTAGACAGTTTGGAGAAGATATCTATGGCTCGGACGCAGAGGACGCTATTATTAGTTTAAAGTACAATCCTCTTTAAAATTACAGCTTAGTTTCCATAACTCTAATAGTTTCCATACCGCTAAAAATAGTCTTACAATTATCATCATCAGCTTTAAAATGAGTCCTGGCCATCACTGGGAAGCACCTATATTTCTGTCGGTCAACAGCCGTCTCCCTCTAGCTCCTTATGTCCAAGGAAACGATGTTTGCTTCAGTACCGACTAATCACCCAAGATAAGGTCTTTTAATACTCTTTCCAGTTTACCAATTACAAATGTGACACATTTTCTTAATATTTTTTTTTTTTTAAATTGACCTAATTCACGCGACCCGTCGTCAGATTTTTGGTATATAATTTATTTTAAAAATCAGAAGAAAATAATATCGTACAAGAAAGAATATGAAGGGTAAATATAATAACAATTCTTTATTCCAAGATGTGGGGAGGATAGTAAAATCCCAAACGTCCCATATATTTATATATTTACACAGTAAAGAAACAAGAACATAAATAGAAAAAAAAAATAAAAAAATTAATAACAAAAATAAATAATCCATCATAATTTTTTTTTGGTTAATCTGTTAATTGTATTATTCTCTACTTTTTAACTGTTTTTTTATGAAAAGCTTGTATTGTTAAATTATACCAATTGTACAAAAAAAAATGGTAATAATAAAAAAATAAAAATAAATATATGCAGGGCGTGGTTTTGGGTGAGCTCGGGCCCAGCGCTCATTCAGGAGTGGCGCTTGGTGCTAGAAGGCTGCGGTCACCACCGTGTTGTCGGAGGCCATTAGCCGCATTCCGGCTCCAGTGATCAAGCTGGCGAATCCGTGGAGTTCTAATTTCGCGAACAGTGTTGATGCGCCGCTATACCTTCTGTATCCAAATTTGATTCTGCATGCATCATTATATTGGATTCGGAGACGTTCCATCAAATATATTCTGATGAAAATATTTAATCTTATTTGAAAGACTTTTTAAATATTTTTTTAAGGTTGTATGACGAAGATAATACTAATAAATTTGAACATGAAATAGATCGAGTCATAGAAAAAAAGTATTTCGGCCATTGTGACCTGATTTTTTATCATAATTTTTATCGATCTTATATTTCAATCCCAGAATTAACAACATTATCTTCAATTAATTTTCTCACCTCATTTTTTTCTGTGTTTTGTTTCTGCTTTGCATATTGTTTAGATTTATTAGTTTTATCTTCTTCATAAAATTTATTACATGACTAAAACATTGTCGACTATTAATTAAAACTAACTTGAAGTGATTATTTCGTGGGTAAAATTGAAAGAAAGTTAAAAAATATATTTATCGGTCATAAATTAGAATGTTACTTGCCCAAGGGAGTAACTATAATGATGATGTTGGTGTACATATTTGGGTGTAATACTTTATCTGAAGCGCCCCTAATAAAGAGCTTCCTGCATTTATTAGCGTTGTACTTTGCATACTGCGCCGTCCACATAAACGCAGGGGGAAATTCAAATATTCATTATAATTCACTGTATCCTGTCTGTTCATACATATCACGTCCCCCATTGGTATTCCCTTGCAGAGTTCGGGCGACAAACAAGTAGGTATCAGGAGCACAAAGGGCAGAAGTATCATTTTGAGTTAGAACTGATTTTATCTGTCAGTTTTAATAAAGAGCACCCTCTGTGGCTGGAATGTCGAACATATTTTTTTATTAGACACAAAGGTGTATTATTGTAAATACAAATGACTTGTACAAGTAACTAGTCAATTTGGACGAGAGACCAGATGATTTAAGTATGTAGAATTTTAAAACTTAACGATTTATTTTTATAACCAAACTCACAACCTGATCCCCCCGTCAGTTGATCTCCCTGACAGTTGATCCCGAACGTTGATCCATTTTCTAGTTGATCCCTCCTACAGTTGATTCCTCTTACAGTTGATCGCTACGACATTTGATCCATTAAATATTATTTATGTGATACTTTCTCCCTGGTAACGTGTACACAGAGGATATATAGCCGTTTTATAAAAATCGATTTGATCCCCCCGACAGTTGAACCCCGGATAGTTAAACCCGGACAGTTGATCCCGACCGTTGATCCCTTTTCTAGTTGATCTCTCGTAGATTTGATCCCTCTTACAGTTGATCGCTACCCTATATCTCCCTGGTGACGTGTATACAGAGGATATACAGCCGTATTATAAACATCGGGATCAATCCCCCCAAGAGTTGATCCCCGGACAGTTGAATCCGGACATTTGATCCCCAAACAGATGATCCCTTTCCAGTTGATCCCTTTTACAGTTGATCCCTATGACATTTGGTCCATCAAAGTATTAATTCTGTCGTTCTTGCTCCCCGATAACGTGTATAGAGAGGATATACTGCCGAATTATAAAAAATCGATATTGATTTATATCTGCATGCGTCTTGAGTGGAAATCCGATAAACATAAAATATTTTCGATGACAATATTGCCGGGTCCCCGAAGGAGTATGCAGAAAGGATATACCGCCGAGTACCAAAACACGATGTTTGGTTATGTTCAGTCGGCATAGGGAAAATACGAGTATCTACCTACGTATAGAATATAACGAAACGTCGTCGAAGGGGTATGCAGACAGGATAGAAGGTGGAAAATGCAAATGCAATGCATTTATATGTATAATTCAAACCCTTTACAAAGTAACTTAATCATTAAAAAATATATATTACAATTATTTAGTAAAATCACACATATTTTCAAAAATGTACTGATTGAGAATTGGATGGATTTAGATCTGCTAAATCTACCACTGCAAACTGATTGAAGATGGGGTGCATTTAGATCTGCTAAATCTTTCGCCACAAACTGATTGAGGATTGGATGGATTTAGATAAGCTAAATCTACAACTACAAACTGATTGATGATTGGATGGATTTAGATCTGCTAAATCTACCACTACAAACTGATTTATGATTGGATGGATTTAGATCTGCTAAATCTACCACTACAAACTGATTGAAGATCGGGTGGATTAAGATCTGCTAAATCTTTCGCCACAAACTGATTGAGGATTGGATGGATTTAGATAAGGTAAATCTACCACTACAAACTGATTAAGGATAGGATGGATTTAGATCTGCTAAATCTTTCACAACAAACTGATTGAGGATTGGATGGATTTAGATCTGCTAAATCTACCATTACAAACTGATTGATGATTGGATGGATTTAGATCTGCTAAATCTACCACTACAAACTGATTGAGGATTTGATGGATTTAGATCGGCTAAATCTACCATCACAAACTGATTGAGGATTGGATGGATTTAGATCTGCTAAATCTACCACTACAAACTGATTGAGGATTTGATGGATTTAGATCGGCTAAATCTACCATCACAAACTGATTGAGGGTTGGATGAATTTAGATCTGCTAAATCTACCACTACAAACTGTTTGTGGATTTGATGGATTTAAATCAAAACAGATTGAGGATTTGATGGATTTAGATCTGCTAAATCTATCACTACAAACTGATTGAGGATTGGATGGATTTAGATCTGCTAAATCTACCACTACAAACTACCCCCTTTATCAAGAAATTTTATTAATAAATAAATATGACGTTAATTGTCACAATAAAAATATATTAAACAAAATAAAATAATAATAATTAAGTAAAAAATTATGAACAATTAAAATTCGAATTTCAATCTTCTCTTATTTTCTTCAAATACGCACTCCTTATTTTCTTATTTGATTTATTTATTAGTTTCATCTTTGCCATAATTGCTTGTATTTCGCAGTTTTTTTCTTTTCTCGTAGCCACAACTGTAAGCATGTTTATTATCTGCTATTTTGTCTAATCATTTAATTTGTTTCTCTACTAGTTGTATAATTATTATATAATATTTTTTTCATTTATTACACAGTATTATGAATACACTATGTTTATGTTATGTTTACACTGATTTTGAGATTTTAACCTAATAATAATTATTAATATACCTACCTATACAGTGTTATCAACGTGTTAAAATTCCAAAAAAAAAAAAAAAATTAAGTGCCACAATGTTAATCACAATGCTTAAGGTCTCGCACACACAAAATTTACGTATATAATTATGTTAGTAAACAAAAACAAACTCCACACATCTAAATAAGTACCTTGAGATTTCTGGGTCATCAAACATAACAATTTCAAGACAAGTATATGGATACGGGCAGGACATTACTTCCCTATTTTCGATCTATTTTTCAATTAAGTCACAATACAGCTCTCTCTTGGAGACAAAAGATTTCGTCAGCAAACCGGTCCTATCTAAACTATCTATCTTGGTATAATTCTCACATTCTTCTTAAAGAGGAAGTCCCGTGCAATTTCCCCTCCTCTGTGAGTTTCTATTACCCCGTATCCGCTATGAGATCTCTTCGTTTAATTTACATTTAGTGAAAGACAAAGTTAAAAAGAAAACGAGCACTTGCAGTGAAATAAGATCAGCAAAAAGAACCCCTCTCTGGTTCTAAACGATTTGAATAATATCATCTCGGGTTCTAAATAGACTGACAGAATTCAATAAGAACCCACTTATTGTGATACTGTTCCTTATTTTCGTTTGTTTCAAGTTCCTCGGTTCTCTTTCGTTACTGACTTTTTAAAAATGAGAGAATTTTCATGCGAATGTATGGTTCGCCACTCAATACCGACACACGTACTAAAAAGCAGTATGAGCCGTCCACACACCAAACATGATTTTCGAGTGTCTAGATCGGCATCCGCAGTCTCCGGGGTGTCGACACTACACTCAGCGATTTAATGTAGCAAATGTCGAAGTTGTGTTTCTTATTAAATGGTCGGCGTAATAATAAAAGTCTAGCAGTTAATGTCCCACTCCGCGGGTTTTACCTGCTAGGTCCTTCGGGCAGTGGGCGTCACGGCTGTAGCTTTGTAACAAACTTCACATACGAAGATGGTTTTACATAAGGAGCGGCGTCAGAGGTGTAGTTGAAATTGGGTTCTCAAATTTCAACCATATAGACGCTAGTGTATTAAGAGGTTAGAATTTGCACCAAACGAGGAACGTTTAGGTATTTCATTATATCTACTCTGTCCTGCTCAAAACAAGCTCACCCGTAAAACGTGCAAACTGGACAACTGCCGTAAATGCTCTAATGTACCTACAGAAATCGCTCAGAGAGGGGTTTAGGGAGAAAACATTTTTCTGCACCGAAACTTTCACAAAATTGTAATTTAAAAACTAAAAGAAGAAGCTATATTGGTATGTTTTTATAATTTTGTAATTCTTTATGAGAATTGAGTTAACAGCGCTTTTTCCTTAAATAATATTTTCCGATAAATTGTAAATGTTTGACAGAATGTTTACGTTAATACAAAACGCATCGAAAATTTAAAAACAAACCAACATAGCTTTGACCTTTTAGAAGGCAATGTTAAAAAAAATATTCATTGCGTGCAATTTTCGATGTAAAAAAGTGTTTTTTTTTCTCTGGCGTTCTTTGTGTATGGGCCGAAAAGCGAAGTCTATCGTCTTAATACTTTCAGAAGAAGATATGGATTGGACGTAATAATTGGAGGATTGTGAATAAAATGGAGAGAGAAACGTGGAGTTTTTAATAATTTTCTAATTGAACTGCGAATTCAATTAGCAATATTAAAATAGATCATTTCATAAGGTTATTTTTATAAAACGCAGATGACTAAAATATAATATTATATATAATTTTAAAATAATAACTTCCACTTTTGTTAGGTTTTGCAGTTCGTATAATAAATTTCAGTCTTTCAAAAATCCTCACGCGCAAATGTAAGTGAACGTAATTAATAATTTATTTACGTCCTCAAATAATGTATTTTCCTCGAAATTTTAATATAATCCTTCCAAATTTTCAATCACTTAGCGGTCCATATTTTGACTAAGGGCAAAATATGGACCGCTTTTACGTTTCGGCGATTGACAGCGGTCAAAAATTGGACACATTTTCCTACCATTCGTAAAACATTTTTTGTAATTATTTAAAACATTTCCATAGCCAGCAATTTATTCTATCAAATGGTTGATAAAATGGACTTTAAGCCGCCGCTATTCAAATTTCGACCGATTTCTTATATATCTCCCTTAAACATTTGAAGTTTTCAAGCTCTTAAAAAAATATATGTTATTTTTGAATATATTAATATCTAGATACCTTCCACGCCGAAACGCAAATTATATGAAATTCCCTCGATAGAAAAAATCGCAAAGTATGCTCCGAAAATTACTTAAAACAAGTCTATTTCTATTATTTTACAAGTTATATTTGTGAAAAAATTCACAATGTTTCTTTTAATGATACTGAAGATACGTTCCACGAGATTTTTGCTCTATTTTAAACGAGTCATGTTTTATTGAGCTTTTTCGTAATTTTCGCTTCAATTTTATCGATTTAAATATTAACGCGCTCTCTCCAACATTCGTAATTACACATCTCTCCACCTTCTTCTTTTCGAGAGCGGTTACGGGGCCTTAAGTCAATGGCCTTATCGATTGTTTTTGAATTCTTCTAGAACGAATTTTGACGGCTTGAGTTGCGTGTTTCTAAACAAACATTTCTCGGAACAAAAATAAAGCCGTCGCTGTCCGAATGCTGACGTATGAAATGTAATTTTTCATCTTCTGTTAGGACGGGTTGTTTCAAAAAATTTGATGGATTCATCAAATATTTGAAGTTAATTTTCACGTTCTGTGTAAGTTCTATTCAAGTTCTGTGATGATTTCAGTTTTGTGGAGCAGCTGGCCTATGATGATAAAAAAACAAAACTCGAAAAGAACTTACACAGAACCTGAAAATTAACTTCAAATATTTGATGAACTCATCAAATTTTTTGAAACAACCCGTCCTTAGTGTTTTTTTCTAACATATTTGTATACCAGTGTAATAATGATTGATTTTTTATGTATTCAACATGTTTATTACCGTGAGAAATAAACATACAATGCAAATTTGAAATGCAAAATTTTTCGGGTGACTTGTAAAGTTACTGCGTAGTAGATTTGCCAAATAGGATTTGTTTGAAAACGGATTTTTCAATAAATAACGCAATAATCGAGTTAATTGATATTGTGGATAAATATCATGAATTTCTGACGTGTTATAGTTATAGTTATATTTTTGGTGAGTACGATAAAAATTGCAGTTTATTGTAATGAAATATTGACATTTCTCGACCAAAATTTGTGTGAAAAGTTTTTTAAACGAAACATTAAAACACTTGAAAACGTATCAAAATTCAGTTTTCTTACACATATTTTTATATATGATCATGAATTAGACCTTTTAAAAGAAACTTCATAGAAAATATTTAATGTGGACGCAAAATTCAACTTCATGCGCGAGTTTATAGCTAGAAAACCCAGTGAATATTTCCATTTGTGGTTTACGATTTTTTAATAATTTTTTTATATACCTTGAAAACATGTTATGATTATTTAAAAATAGGTGAATTCATTGGCTATATAACACTTTATTCGGTTTATGTGTCTCCGTTTTAAAACTCGGAGGAATGATTTTTTTAATGTGGGCTGAAAATATTCAAAATGATCACCAAAAAATCACGAGCAATGCAAGGAAAAAGTTTTAAATTGATCGCGAGTGGGAAAAGATTATAATTTTATTATTAATTAGAATTCAAGTATTGACGGATGGTAGTTAGGGTCTTGAAAATCTGGATAAGAATATAACATATATAATAAGTTAATGTATCTATTTGAAGGGAGATTCTCTTTAATATTGCATGTTTTCAATAAAAGCACATCACCCACAAGATAAAATCTAACGTGTGTGATGAAAGAAGTAGAATGCAAAATTTACACAGGAACTTATACGTTAAAGCCGACAGCAGTTTCCCTCTCAAAGTGTCCGTCTGAGGAAAAGGTAAACATCCTCGATTTGCCGAGTGTCCCTGAAGCCTTTTTAACCTCCCCCGCTCACCTCACAAAGGGGAGTCACGTGACTGTGGACTGGCCTGACCCCTGCATCAATCACTCGTCCAAAAGACCATTTATATTGGTTTGTATTGGAGCTGGCTCACTTTTGGTGGCGGAAGGAAGTGCTCGGGCTTTCTTAGGCCGTAAACCGATACCGCTGCGACACGGGAACTGCATTTGCGGGGCATTTTTCTTTTTAGGTGATAAATTTGTTTTGATCGAATGATTTTGACTTTATTTTAAGTGCTACAAAAATAGTGACTTGTTAGGATTAGCATTTAAAAAAAAAACATTTATGGATAAATAAAGACAATCAATGGTTTAATTCCTAGTATTTAATACGTTTTACAATTGTATGTAAGTCAAAAAATTACTTTATTTTAAAACATTATTAAATTTGAAATATTTGTACTAAATGAAATGTTTTAAAAGCTGGTCAGTAAATTGAAGCGAACGGTTTTCTAAGGACGAGTTGTTTCAAAAAATTTGATGAATTCATCAAATATTTTAAGTTAATTTTCACGTTCTGTGTAAGTTCTATTCAAGTTCTGTGATTATTTCAGTTTCATGCAGCAACTAGCCTATAATGATATAATAACAGAACTTGCATAGAACCTCCACAGAACGTCAAAATTAACTTCAAATATTTGATGAATTCATCAATTTTTTTGAAACAACCCGTCCTAATTAAATTTTAAAATGTTAACTTCCAACTTGAATTTGGACAATGTGTTGACAAAAATAAGTCCGTCAGTAACAATGAGAACCTTCAGTAAAACAGATATATAAAAATCAAAATGTGTTTGAGGATTAGGGATCAGTGTATTGCTATATTTAGCAAAGGAAAAGTTTGAAACTTTTAAAATACCTTTTTAAAACACCCGCGAAGGTTTTTTGGATTATTTCAACCGCATGAAAATACATCTGAAAAGTTTTTCAATCATCACAAAAATTCTTGTGAACTGTCAAAAATTTGAGAATGACATTTTGCAAATCAGAATTCAATTTTCAAAACTATTTAAATTAATGAATTAATTTGAAGTACTTACATAATAATTTGATTGGAATCCAGAATTAAAGATATTTTAAATAGATACCTATGTTAGGTACCAAATTTGATTGAATGTTCTTATATAAAATACATTTTTCAAATATTCATTTGTAATATTTGAAAAATGAAAATTTGAATTTAAAAAAAAATGTAATAGGTGGCACGCGAGCTGTTTGAAAACTGAATGTACTGGGACTGAATTTATGGGGTTGGCGGAATGGGTAGAGCGAGAGGGGAGAGAAAAGGCGGGAAAGATGGAAGGGGAATACGGGAGGGGAAGGGGATACGAGAGGGGAACGAGGATGTACGGGAAAGGACATGCAGGGAGAAACTATTTATTTCTTTGAACATGGCATTGCAACGCATGCCGGGAACCAATTATTTATAAATAAACAATGAGTGTAAGATGTTCTTGCTCTTGGAAGTTTTTATTTATTTATTCAAACGTCTGTTAGGCTTTTAGAACGTAAGTAATTAATGGTTTTAATAATCTTAGAGCATCGTAACAAACTAATACACTTAAGGTTTTTTTGCATATCTATATGTATACTTGCTTATAATTTGATGATACTTCAAATTTTATTGCGCGTCTAGAAGTACTTCCAGAGTTCTGGAATATATTGAATTCTGTCTATAAAGACAAGTTTAAAAACCATTGTGAATTCATAAACCACCACAGATAACCTTCGGTGATTCCTTTCATTTCTTAATACAATAACATAAATATACACACACCTTTAGGTCTTTAATATGTGATTAACATGTAATTCACAAATACAGGAATCAAATCAACTAATAACTCAAGATAAACTTCGATATAATGAATACAAACAATTAATATAAATGATTATATTCCTTTAGCCTCATAGTTTTTGATAAATGCCAACACTTTTTGTGGAAAAAACTGACTTGATTCTTCCAACATATTTTTCCATATTATTCTTTTAAAATAACGACAGAAAGCGGTTGGGCTTAGAAAACTCATTGCGGCAAATTGATTAAAAGAAAAATATGAAACTCACTACCAAAAGATTTATTGATAACTTTACGAAAATAATTGCTTAGCCCACAGATATTCTGCTGCAATTTGCCGCAACGATAAATGATTGCTGCAATAACAGTACATTAAAATAACTTTTTGTAGAATGTTGCCTCACCGCTATAATTAATATATACGCCCCTTCTTTAGCTAGGAACTAAAACATCACGTAATACAGCTTCTAAGCGCATTAGCAAGATGTTTGTGGAAAAGGGAAATGATTTGTGCATTGATTTGTGCATCGATGCACAAATTACTGATAGAACCACCGACCAAGTATTATGAACAAAAGACTATCGCATCATCATCCTCTTATACCGAGGCGCATTAGAAAAGATAAATGTATTCCACTCTTTGAACACGCATCATTTGAGAAAAAATCTTACTTACGTGGTAACTTTTATTTTGGATTTTCCGGTAAGAGAATTTTTGTAGCCAATACATCATTTTTCCGCAAAACAAACAATATATAGGTAAATGTGTGTGTTTTATAAATTTTATTTGATTGTAGCGATAGTCAAATATAATTTCAACATGTTTGATAACTTAGTTTTCAAAATTGTTTTTTTTAAGTTTTTTTAAATTGAAAACGTGAAAATTGTATAAAAATCTATTTAAGGTGTTTTGTTTCGAAAAATAAAACTAACATTGATTAACATTTGTAAGTAACTACCCATTCAAAAACAATAATAAACTTGTGTATAATGTCAATTATGCCTTACTTGTAATCTTAAAATTGTGTAAAATAATCCTTCAAGTTCTTCGGAGGCCACAACCGAGAAACAAACAGTGGCGTTAAGATCAATTTCAAAAGCATCTACTGCTATTTACTTTACAACTAGACATATCTACCAACAAGTGAAAGGATTCCATTTGTACATCGTCCATCACCGCTATTACATTCGAAACGCAACCACGGAAAAACCATGTAGCTTAAAAGTTATGGTGAAAGTGGGGTACCGAGCCCCCATGGGAAATATTCGTGAGGGGTTAAGAGGAGGGAGTGGGGAGGGAATGGGTAAAATGCACCCCCTCCGAATCTCCCACGCTTTCATCAGTATCACACTTCATTTCACGGTTGCGATTCAATCGCTGTAATGAATATTCACCGGGGAGCGCGGGGAGATGGTAAACATTTTTCAAACGTTTAGGGAGTTACTGGTAAACAAATCGCACTCAGATTCTGCAAACAAAAATGGTGCATGATGATGGCTGGAATATTATCCCTGGATCAGTGCAAGTACTAACCAAATAAATTAATAAATGTTTTAGTTTTAGTGTCTGTGAAAACCTTTATGAGTATGGGTATTCCCAGATAGTGTTGGTATCAATGTCATCATGGAGCATTCGAAAGGAACGTATGTCAATATGTTACGTACGTAACTTGCTTCTTATAGTATTGATGGGTGGCAGGAACCATATTTCTATGACGGGATCTTTATATTATAATATATTTACAATGAAAACGTGGTATCAATAAGTACCTATATCTGTGAAACAGGTACATATTATTTTATTTGTTTGCATACTTCAATAAATATGTGGAATCGAAATAAAACGCGAGTTTATACAAGAATTTTTTTTTTTTCAATTTTTACTAGTTCAATTGAAAAGAAGTGAAGAAATATTTATAAATATACAGAAACCTCAAATCATGCCAAAAAAAATTTAATTAATTACACAAAAAAAATATCGTTGAATAACATCTTCATGAAAATAAAATAGGAGCACATACATTGTTTAAGTGTGATTTTAGATTTTCACGGCCAAAAGTATTTTCATTATATATTTTTGGGGTGTTATGCCGTGTTGTGCTACCTCCTTCTTTAGCCAGTTAGTGTCCATCATCATCTGCATTGAAATTATTCATCAAAATTTCGGCTAAAGAAGGAGGTATCGCAACACGGCATAACACCCCAAAATAAATAACAAATTTTTCTTCAAGTTTTCTAAAATTTCTGGGTATCCATTTTTTTATGAAATTTTTAGGTTAGAGTAAGAACAAAATTAATGTATATTTAATTATAAATTGTTATTCCTCTGGAGTGCCTATAAAATTCTATTAATGTAAAACTGTGAAATCTTCCGTAATCACGTGTATTACCCACTTTAAAAATAAAACCGTTTGAAATATGTGAGAAAATCCATTCGTTGAATTACCTACTCCAATTTTAAACGAGACATGAGACGATTAGCGAAGTTTCTCATAACATTAAACAAATGAGACGGCAAAGTGTCCAAGCTCTTTCTAAGGCTTTACCCGATGAGTTGTGGCCCTACGGGAGGCGTGAGTCCTTGCATCTCTGTCCGCAGGATACATTAAACATTAAACTTACGATTTTGATGAACTTAAACTGGGTGATGTTCTTTTTTTAATTAGCTCTAATAATTCCCCTTAGGGTTTACGTGATATTTGGGGATGCTGTGGGGGTCTCTTTACGAAAGGAAGGATTAGAAGTTTTGGTAAGGAAAAGGGTTTGAGGGGTGGTTCTGGAACGACCGTGAGTGACTTATTTATGAATCCATCCCTCCCACTGCGGTGCAAGGCGATATTCCGAGAAGCTTGCTGGAGAGGTCAAATCGTCTCCCTCAACCGTACAAGGCGATTTACAGTATCAGAGATTATCTAACATTAAAAGCGAATTAACGTACAACAGTTAATAATAATGGTTCATTCATCATCATCACTCTTAGCTCTGCAACCCCTGGTGGGTCTTGGCCTCCTCAAGAGTCTTCCTCCACTCATCTCGGTTTTTGGCCAGTTCTCTCCAGTTTAGAAGCTCCAATGTAGATACATCTTTGATGACGTTGTCGCTCCATCAATCTTGGCTTTCCCAGGCTCCTTCGCCCTATCGGTCTCGAGTTCAGCAGGGACTTTGGTGCTTGATGCTCGGTCATTCTCTCCACATGACCCAGCCACTTAAGTCTTCCCAGTTTTATGAATTTTGTGACGTTTAGCTCCTTAAACAGAACATATAGCTCATTGTTGTAACGTCTGCGCCAAAATCCATTTTCTAGAACCGGTCCGAAGACGCGCCTCAATGGTTAATTATAAGAGTTAATTATTGTGATAGGATTAGTGGTATTACATATTTCCACTTCTTTACCATATAAAAGAAGTTTTAAAAAGAGGATACATAATAAAAATAAGTTTGGATTATCGTGGATTTGTATTGAATAACCTCCGATAAACGTATAAAATAAAGGATTCATATTAGCTTTTCTCTTCCCGAATCCTAAGCAAGAATATTAAAAATATCTAAAAAAAAACTACTTACACCAAGTTACTATTTAAATACTGCAATTAAAATCTTTACTTTTGTACCGCATAAGCTAAAGTCCTACCTACTTTTGAGAAAGCTCTTTTAAATTCTAGATCCCTTCCATTTCACCAACCATTAAAGTCATCGAACAAAACTGAAACGAAACGTAATGAAGGCATACAGTCGTTCCTTCTATAGACTTCCTGCGTTCACCGGATTTGCTAATATCCTGATTGACGCTTTTGTCCCGCGGCTATTTCCTGGATTATTGTGAAGGTTCCCTCATTAGATTCGGTACCCGGTACTACCCTGCAGTCTATATCTAGTACCTACCCCTGTATTTCATAACTACCCTCTCCGTGGAGTTACCCGGGGGAGAGTCCTACCCTCGTTTGCCCCGAGGTGTCCGACGTTTATTGTTTAATATCATGTAATTATTATAATTTTGTGTTTTTCAACTGTCCGTCAACCGCTTATGAAACTTGAAACCGTTTAATGAACCTGCCAATTTAAAATAATGCTTATTTATGTATATAAATTCGATTCTTTTTTGTTTGTGCGCAAACAGGAGTTTTCAATGTGTTATTATTAGATGTAATTGTCCAGTAACTTTTCTTGCTTTTTCAAATATCTTGTGTAAAATAGCCAACTCATTCGTAATTTTATTTAAATATCGGTTACTCATCTCAACGGTTCCAAAGATGTGATATTTTGTGACGACTTCAATAAATCTCATTTGTTTTTGTCGGAAAAGTCGGGCTATTATGCCATGCCGATCTAAGGGGGCTTGTCCCCTTGTTATCTTAGTTGTTCTTTGATTTCTAGCCACGATGAGTTGCATGTGAATGTTATGAAGAGTTCAGGTCATCCATATTTTTTTAAAGTAAGTCATGGCATCTTCAGTGTTTACTTCTTGTGTAAGATTACCTTTGTTCCAATGTTCTCAATGTTTCCGTCATTTATGATCGTGTCTCGACGGTGGATGTAATCTTCCGTGCGTAGTTTTTTCTGATTCAGTCTTATGTAAAGTATCCGTGCCGCTTCTATTTTTGCATACATGTCTTCCTATCTTGTTGGAATAAATGGCAAGTATTGAGAATGTGATCATTGAGCGGTAAGTATAGAACTCCTAGAAAGGTTTTTTTTCTTTGTTTCTGTGCCTGTTTCTGGTTGGATTTGTTTCACACTAAAGTGATATCCGTCCTCTCCATGCAGAAATATTAATGGATATTGGAGGGCATCATGTGAACGATGTATCTCTGCAATGCGTTGTAGTCCTTCTATTCTTCGTTGAACAATTATTTTACGGCTTGTGTTTTCATTGTCCACGATCACGATGGCCACTTTGTCTATCTGATGTGCATTAAATCGACGTTCGTGTTCTCCAGGTGGTCTCTTTTCGGTACGAATTGTATCTTTGTAGTCATCAGGAATCATTCAGTCTAATGCTGTTTTGAATATGTAAATAAGTTGATTGTATTTGTGTAAGATCCTTTGTAAATATTAAATTATTTTTGTCTCAATCCACTGACATTTGTGAATCCTTGATCAATTTCTCTTTCTTCATTTCCGATGAAATATACTTGCAGGAATTTATAGTCTTCGTTGGGTAGTGGTGGTAGTAATGATCCCATTGTATGATAGATTTATCCTTGGATGGAAAAAACATATTCGATTTTATCTCTTTTGGTGTTGATCGAAGTGACACCGAAAGAAGTCATTTGAGAGAAGGCGTTGTACTCTTTTATATTTTGAAGAAAGTGTTTTAATTCTGAAGTTTTCCCGGTAATGTAACGGAGAAATTCCTGCGGAGGTGCTCCCAGTGGTGGTAATCGAATTTTCCCATTCACGCAACAGATTCCTGGTGTTTCTCTTCAAAATTTTTTCGCAATGCAAAATTGGCAGATATTATCAATTTTTCCGACTACGACGTGTTTGTGTTTGTTATATTCATTCGTCGGGTGGAATGCTTCATTTGTTAGGTTGAACTGTTAACTTGATCTCATCCTTCTCAAGGTGCTCCTTCTCGTTTGTTGGGAACTTAAACTTAAACTGCTTCGCGCTCTTCGACTGTTTCGTTTTTTTGCTGTTTTTTTTTTACGTTTAGTTTCAGAACCTTCAAGATCTACTCTTCTTTTACGTTTGAGCATTGTATATCATATAAATCAAATCAATTTTTCATTAACACTCTGTACTTTTTACAAACTTTTTACAGTTTATTTTCGATTTATATTCAGTTACTGCATCACTTTGACTACTCACACTTCACCGTATGTTTTTACTTCACTGATAATAACTGACGTTCGAACCCACAATAGATCGTGCTTTGCCGGAAGACTGTTCTTGAAATTTCTAGAAGGCGAAACTTCCAGCCCTTATATCTTCAAAAGCACTCCTTTTGGGTAAAAGCGGGTACCCTAATCCTCATGGGAGGATAGAGATCTACCACACCATATAATTCCCTTAATCGTACCTGGACTCGTTTCTGAGTTTTTACGGTTCGCACGTTATTTGGAACTTTCTTTTATAATATAAATTGATAATTATATTTACATATCTATATGTATATATTATGTATGTATTTATACATCATTAAAGTATCTTCTTAAGTATCATTACATATATAAGAGTACATTCAATCATTAGCGCACTTTAAGCGGGAAGGGTAGTTCTGTCTTATATTAATATTGTACACCAATCTCTTTTTAAGGGTCTCAACTATATGTATGTGTATAAAATATATATGTATTTTATGGTACTTGTCTTTCCCATCTTCTCTTGGCAAATCAAATCAGGCAAATCACTCAAGATCACTGGCAAATCACTGAAGATAAAACCATTTTTTTGTATTGTAATAAAATACATTTTTTACGCATAAAACGTTACTAAATGGCCCTACACTCCAATCCAATTAGGAAATGAGCTATAGTTTTGAACAATACTTTTATAGTTGGGGTGTGACGAGTACTGTATAAAAAAAATCAAATGTACATTTTGTATTAAAAATATATAGGCTTAAAACTAATTCCATTTTCTCGAATGGGTTCTTTGTTTTCGCGCACCTGAAGTGTGCAACAAATTTCGACTAACAAAAAAGTTGTACAAAACATTTATTTGAAAAAAGAAGTAAACATTTTTTTATTTTAAGTCGTAACTAATAACGACCTAGATATAACCAGTAATTAACCTTAAGCTTAATCCTTGAATAAATATAATACGTGTGCACACAATAAGCTGAAAAATTGGTATATTTTATTTCATACATTTTATAATATTATATAACATGAAACTAATACGTTAATAATATGTTTACTATCAATTAAGAGATGGAAAACATCGCGGACTTCCTGACCCATTGTTTTATCTTTATGAAATAAGAAGTACTATCGAGCAGAACCTATAAACCCACAGCACGATGAACTGAGTCAAATATTATATTTGATGCCCTTATATACTTTTATTCGTACTCCACAAATAGTTGGTAAATGTGGAAATATTCCTTATCTCCTAAAGCGCACGCCTCGCTGGAGACCAGAGAGCGTTAAAGTTTCTCTTCACTGGCAGTTGAAGGCGCTCTGGAAATGTAATAAAACACAAGGCTCTAATCCGCTCGGTCATTGGCAACCAACCTTTTATTTAAAGCGATTTCGAAGACGGTAACGTTTAACGTTGAAGACAGTAAAAAAAAAAAAAAATTTTAAATTATGATTTTTTGTGTTTGAAATTATCACGGGTATCTCAAAAGATATACATGTAGCGATGAAGAGAAATTCTTTCTGAGACTCACTGTTATATAATCAATTCTATTCAGCAACAATATGCCTTAACTTTCCCATCGGCAGAACCCTAGGCAATTATGTTTATCAAGGTGATTAAACAATATAATCTGACACTGTATCCAAGTTGCAAAGGTACACAGAAACTTGGGGTACACAGGTACACAGGATCTTGTCAAAAATATTCTTCAAACAACTCCGCAGCGGCAATTGAAAAGGTGGAATTTTGGTTTATCCTTCAGATCTGAACTGTGGGGTGTAAAATTCAACCATTAGCAGCA
The DNA here is from genome assembly GCA_936435175.1 of Glyphotaelius pellucidus. Lineage (NCBI taxonomy): Eukaryota > Metazoa > Arthropoda > Insecta > Trichoptera > Limnephilidae > Glyphotaelius > Glyphotaelius pellucidus. The sequence continues at coordinate 24,217,759 of OW386538.1, read as the reverse complement.
TTTTGCAAATCATTCATGTGAAATTACCATTGAAAAAAAGAAAGTAAGATAGAGTGGCAAATAATTCCAACGTAGGTAGTCTTTGCTAGAATTTATTGCAAACAGGGCTTTACTTAATATATGCCAAATTAATTGATAATTGAGATTTAAAAATACACATTTATTACTGTACGGTCTCTTAAAGGTCTCCGGAGGTCTGGAGTCGGAATGATTGAGATACTAGAATTAAGAACTGGTGTTAAATTACTTGTATATTGTTTTATTGTTTATATATAGTTCAGATAAACTAAAGGTGATATGATTTTAGATACTGACTAAAGCTGTTAGAAATTGAATTATTAAAAATTTGTAAGGAATTGATGACAATAGGTTTTACGACTTGACTCTTTTGCTTCTCGTGAAAGCGTTGGCAGAATGATACAAATACAGTTTTGTTTTATAAAAATTAATGTTAAAAACATACAGAAGTTAAATTGAATGCAAAAGTGTCCATAGACTGAAATGAATCAAGATAAATTTAAATATACAATGAAGTTTACTGTTTTGAATAGGACGACACAACACTCAACAATTACGTACAAGTAATCAATAAAAGGCTTTGTACCTCTGCATCATCCGTCGATCCTTCCCGTCAACACTAGACCGTGTTCTATCACTCACCCGCAGCGATAAGCCGATACTAGACATCGGCTCCCGAGAGACCAGCAATTGAAATGGAAGAAATCAAATAGGCTTGGTGTTTGCTTGCAGGGAGGCTCGCTCTCATTACTGCGCAGCGCTCACCACTGTGTGGTTTGTGTGAACCGACCCTTATAGTATTTGCTCTACCACACTTCTAATAATCATTTAGAGACTAAAAAAATTCTTTAGAGATTAATATATTTTATTTGGAATAATATTAAAAATCACGTCGTCCTTTGTCAGACACTCAATACAGTTGCAACCCCCTGTCAGACACCCTTAAATTATAATGAATTATAATTATACTTACGTTACAGAATAAAAGCTGAATTTTATAAATTTTACTTGAGGAACTATCAAAAGATGTTTTCTCAGTAATCAGATAGTTTCGATGGTTCTTAGACAGTTACCTTGTCAGACACATTGAAAGTCTACCGTGGGTGCGAGCGCAAGGTATACACATGCGAGTGAAATAGTGCGTTCGGCCTATTGCGATCTTTCACTGCACATATTTCATTTACACAGTATTATGAGTTTTTTGGATTTATCGAAAAATTTCATTATATAGAATTATTTCTAAATTATGATACATAATTGCGACTAAAAATAAATTTTCAAAAAATTATTCAGTAAAATTTTCATGTCAGTAAATAAATAAAACAAAAATTTATTAAATTAATTAATACTATTTTGGAGTTTTACGAACTTTAAAAAAAATTTTTAATCAAAATCTCGATATTTTATAAAAACTTATTGTTCAGTATAGGAGGGTACAATTATTTTGATAGCAAGAAATCCAATGAAAAAATAGTTTTATTCTGTTCATAATCATTCTATACAAAGTAATAAAATATTATTTTGAATGCGTATTATTGGATTCAAAGAAATGTTCAATTATTTTCATAATTTTCATCTTTGTTGTCGATATCTTCTTGATCTTCGTCACTGCTACTCCAGTCCGATAATTGGTCATCGTCAATATCGCTTTCTCCGTCAGTTTCTGTAATAATTTAACCAAGTTACATGCATGTACAGGCGATGTACAATGTTAACCTTAAATATGAACAAAACTAAATGTATTACCATTTTAAAAATACATTGTTGTATGCAGGATAATTGTCAATCTTTGGAAAGAGTAGATACTCGTAATATCAAATATCTTGGCTTAATTCTTGATAAAAATTTAAAATGGAACAATCATATTACTAAACAAAAAAAAGCTAGCCTACATCTTTCAAGACTCTAAGATATTGGACAAAGTTACACTAAAAACTGTATATTATTGTATACTCTTGTTCACTCAATGTAACTGTATACTCTTGTTCAATCAATGCTTTCATAGAACGTTATTTGTTGGGGTTCTTGTCATAAAACTACTCTAGAGCCTTTAAATTTGAACAAAAATTAATTCTAAAAATAATGTTTAAGAAAAGTTTTATGTATACATTACGGTTATTATATAGCGAAAGCCAAATTATGTCAGTAAGGCAGTTGTACATAATGCAGGCTCTCTGTAAATTTTTCAACAACATTATTACTGCAAAAAGATCTCAACAAGTGCGCAACACTAAAATGGATTCTGTTGTAATTGTAAAACTGCACATTTCGATACAGGAATGCCCTAGTGAGATGTGCACTTTATGTTTTAAGGTAATACTTTATTTTTCAATAAATAAGTGTGATAAAGCTATATTAATGGGCTAGAACTAAAAATTTGATGTGCCTATTTAAGAATCAAGGGTGACATCGATTACCATTCAAATATACATTTTCCGTAGGCATTTCTAGTATGGATTATCATAATTATATTCACTTGTCGTATTTGTGTAAATATGTATCTTCTGTATTTTTATTTTAAACTGAATGTATTATTACACATACATTCAAATAAAATAGTAAAATCCCTCGCCGAGTTTTGAACCCGCCGTATTCAATTGAAAAATAAAATATTTTTAGCAAAACTGTTTGTTGTATCAGCCAGACAAGTTTATAAATACCAAACACCAGTAAAACACCAAGTAATCGTGTATTTTCCTACAGGGAGACTGTTGTCAGGGAAGTTCCCAGAAGGGAGAAAAGAAAGGAGGCTCTATTTCCTAGGGAAGCTCAAGTGGACGCCGCGACGCCGACGCTCGTAAGTTGGGAGAGGCTCTCTGGGGGCGCCTAAAAGCTTTCACTGGGATTGTAAACGCTCCCAAAACGGGTATTTAAGATGTGTTTTCGAGAATTGATCAAACTCGAATGTAAACTTAATACGTTCAATGCAGTAACGTTACCAGGGGAATATAAACCGCCGGAAAACTGGTTTCAAAAAGTTGGTTTTAATTTAAAGATAACTTATAACTTAAAATATATTTTTTTATATTAAAAGTAAGGTTAATTTTTAAGAAAAGTTGGTAGCACCCGCTCAAAAAGAAGAAGAAGGAAAGATACGCAAATACGAATATAAATAGAAGGAGCGTGCATATATTAAAAATTGTAATATTGTACTAAATATGGTTTGTTTTTAGGTTTTCACGGCCAAAAAGTATTTTTGTTATTGTTTTTGGGGTGTTATGCCGTGTTTCGCTACCTCCTTCTTTAGCCAACGTTTCGGACAGCGTTACAGTGTCCATCATCAGGGCAGATGACTCATCTGCCCTGATGATGGACACTGTAACGCTGTCCGAAACGTTGGCTAAAGAAGGAGGTAGCGAAACACGGCATAACACCCCAAAAACAATAACAAAAATTGTACCAAATATGTATATAACTTGGTAATATTTAAGCGAAAATTGTGAAAATGTTTGATAAAATACAACTCATTTAAAATATAGCAAAAATCTGGAGAATGTCTAAAATAGCATTTAAAGGAACACTGTGAATTTTTTCGTGCACATAACTTTTTTTTTCTATATAGGGAATTTCATATAATTCCGTTTCGGCGTGGGGAATGTATAAATATTATCTTCAACAATAACATAAATTTTTTAAGAGCTTTACAACTTTGGACTTTTAGAAAAGGTTAATATGTGTCTCAAGTAAATAAAATCGAATATGTTTATCCGAGACACTATCTAGGTTACAAACCAATTATTTAAAACTTTCCTAACATTTAAAAAGGAAGCAAGCCAAAAATATGGGAAAAATTAGCCGAAGATAATATTGTCAATTGTGAATTTGAAATACAAGATCGACAAAAATGACTTATACATAAGAGGCCTCAATGGCCAGGTTGATTAGGGCGTTTATCCCAGTAAGACAAGAGATCACGGGTTCATGACCCAGTTGCGACAGTAACCTTTTTATTTTTTCTGTTTTCGTTTATATTTATCTGTATTATCATCTTCGTCAGTGATTTTTTAAGAATTGGTAGTCTCTATGTTTAGTGTAGGTAGTAGATATATATGACCAGCTATATATATAGCTGGTATTATATATGTATATATAAATGATTTTCACATGATGCCGAATGTACAGAATGCCCAGATTAACATTATTAGAAAATAACATAAATACAGTTTTAAAAAAGCGAATAAAGTCTACAGGGGAGAAATAAAGTTGTGCGATAAAAACATAGCGTTACGAGTATATGCTTTCCTTCGTTTTTTCATATCGATTTCATTGGCCAAAAAGGAATCCACTTTATCTGAAGTAGGTATAATAGCGGGTACTAGGCAACCGATCTAACGCCGAGGCGGGTATCGCGTTCAGGTAAATGCTTGGGAGGTATTTAAGTACCATAATGACCGTGAGCGGAGGCTTTCAATGGAAAAGAGGTGTATTTAGAAAGCTTGCTGTATGCTAATGATGAAAGCTAAAGCTTTAAACTTAGGTTGATATTGCATTTTTAATGCAAGTACTCTGCGTATCTATTGTTTTCGAAGTGTTCTTTGTTTAACATGCCAAAAACAAATCTGTTTTTAATTTACAGGATCAAAATTTGAAACATATTTTTTGTACTTCGATAATCGTAGTAAGTATTATTTGTATCAAATAAATATATGTATATCAACAATTTTGCAATTATCAGTTATCACATACTTTAGTATTGTCATTTCTATCTGTAACTTTTTCTAGGAAACTTGAAAAAGAATATTTGGAAATCTGAAGGGGTTACGCGAAATGAACTTATTCATATTTATAATAAAATAAACAAATTGTTCGCTCAATATGAAAGATTGTATTTAATTATTAATATTTGTAAAATTTGTGAAATAAATTTACCAAATGTATTTATAACATATCTCTACGTATCGTATCGTATTAATGCATCTTAGTAATTAATTGTATGATTTATAATAATTTTATAAATCATCACAATTTTTCAAAAAAAAAAATTAATTTCTTTTCATAATTGTTAAATATTGGTACTATCTTACTATTATTTTGTTCACAGATTTTCTTAATTTTATTGTTTCATTCAAAATAACGTTTGTTTCCTAGTTTGTAATATATTTTACTTATTATTTACCTACCATTTAACATTTTCAATGTACCTCTTATGTTAAATTATTTGCAAATATATCATATTTAAATATATTTTTTCAGTGTTGCAATACTGTAATATTTCAATATACAAGCTCACTTGAGCTTTTTTTCATGTGGTTCCTATACCTTAACTATGTTATTATGTAAAAGCCGAATGGCGTTAGTTTTATGAATAAATAAATAAATAATACTAGCGCAGAACTAAGAAAAATCATTGGATAATATAATGGTAAGATTTGTGGAGTAGAAAGTTTATGTACAGTGACAAATCACGGGTTAGTATGTTTGTAAGATTTTTGGAGCCGAAATTTTATGTAAAGAACACATCAGAACGAGGATAACACGGAACTTCAGTCTATTTTTTTTCGACAATAGTGACCTTCTAACTGAAACACAAAGTTATTTTTATTATAAAGTTAACATAAGTTAAAATAATTACAAGGTTTTAATTTTTCAATGCCAACGGACTCATCTCAGGACTAAACCGAAGTGGACTCATAATTATCGTCTTTCTATTTCCTGAAAATTTTTACGATATGTTTTATAACTGACGACCTTTATAATACGTCTGTATGATTAATTTATTTTTGTTGTCTCATATACTGTGGAATATCTACAGTTTACGAGAAAAAAATAATCGGTTTGCGACAAAACAATCATAAAAATATTCCTTTATTTCTGAATCAGAATTTTAATGTTTTTAATTAGTATTATGTTCGTTTGTAAAATATGTTATAATCTGAAAGAGTCTTTCATCTACTTAGAAAATGTTACTTCATATTGTTACATACATTAAAATACATATATTAAAAAACACCAAATTTATTAGATTCACAAATTTTTGATAATAAAATATTTTTTTTATACAATATCAGCATTAATTTTAAAGCTACCAACAGCCAATGCAGCGATCCCAACCAAGCAGGGTTTTTTTTCATTATTTTCACATTATTTTAGTAAAACGTCCAATGAGACCTACATTTCTACAAACTACTAAATTAATGTTTTTTTGTTTCAATAATGAAATCAGTTATATTCACACAATATTAAAAATTTTATGAAAAATATAATCTTACTAAAAAAAACATAATCTTATAAAATAAAATTAAATTTTTGTTCATATTATTATTTATGTACCCACATCACATTTTTTGTTGTGCCTTATATAAGATTTTTCAAAAAATATTAAAAAACACTTTATAAAGATATTTTATACAAAGATATTTTGAGTTTTAGGAACAAGGAAAAAATACTAGCGAGGCAATTTAATTTTTTAAGGTTTCAGATGAGATATAAAAGCTTTTATTAACAGAAATTTTATTTTATTTTATAAGATTATAGTATTATTTTATCTACACAGCCACACCTATGAAGTTTTCTTCAAAGTTTCTCGAAGGTTCTACAAAGCTTTTGATGAACGACGATCTTTTGAACAGCAAAATGGTTTGCGCCTTGGGCTTAAAATAATTTTCCTATCTGTACTTAGGTGGCGCTCGTCAGAAGCACTTTTTCGACCGTTTCGTGTGCGCTTTTGGGAAAGGTATTATTGAATTAATGTAGATATCTACATTGATACCTACTTTTCAAAGAATCTACATCCACTGGAGCGACCACGCGAAATAAATAAATTTGTTTCGATTGCTCGAAATTTTCAAAGATCATTTTTTAAATTTATTTCACATAATAATCACCTCACTAAGGCTAAAAGCATTATTGAATTATTTCTATAAAATGCACGAAAGGATGCATTTATCTCAAAAAGATTATATTTTACACGCATATATCGATCGTCCAGTTGATTAGTCAGACATCTCCGAAAAATCGAAATTTGAGTTGAATATGAAGTTATAATGTATCTTATATATAAGTTTTAATATAACATATTATGTAACAGTGTACACTTTATCTGGTACAATACTCGGAGTGCTCATAAACAACTATAATTCAGAAAAAATTGCATTAAGAATAACTAGGTGTTAGTGGTTTCAAATTATTATCATATAAAAAATAAATCATTTTGCATTTTGTAATTGCTAGGTGAATCAAATTTATGGTAATTTTTTCATCAACAGTAATATATTGAAAACATTCTTCATAAAACAAGAATATAAATAAAGAAGACGGCTATCTTAAAATTATTTTAAGCTTGGTGACTCTGCCTCTCCCAGTTAGAATGCATACATTGCTTTCTATTGATTTTTATTATGATGTTTACTAATTTAAATTTTGAAACTAACTTATTAATCATCACACCGTTTCCACAGGGGTAGGCAGAGAGGACGGACCGCCAAACAACTCGGTCTTGGCACACACTCTGCCTCCCTCACATTCATACATCGCCTCATACGTACTCATTTATTATTCTGACTTTTGACATGGCCGACTCAAGTATCTATTGATTGTGCCGTATCTTCCTCGGGCGTCCCCGGCTTCTATAATTCACATTTACGTCATATATTTTTCTTACATTACTTTCTTCGTTCATTCGCAATGCCCAAAACATCCGAGGGTCCTTGTCTTAAATTTACTAATTATGCTTACATCAATCTTGCATTCTTTGCGGATCTCCACATTTTTCACACGATCATACGTGGTGTTACTGCACACGCGCCTCAGGGACCTCATGTCAACAGCATTTAGTTTACTTTCATCATTCCTCTACCAGTTCCATGCCTTACTGCCATACATCAGGGTAGGTACCAGCATTCCATTGTGGACTACTAGCATCGCTTCTTTTGACAGTTTTCAGACAGCGCCAAAGGCTTCAGTCCTACATTAATGGAGTTACCTGCTTTTACCCTTCTTTCAATATCTCTATCAGCCTTCCCATCTCTCGTAGTATTACCTAATTTCAATCAGACATACACAAATTTATTTTCCTCAATACTTCTTAATAATCTAATAATTCTTTTTTCTAATAATAATTCTTATTATCATAAAAAAGAATAGTATGGGCACGTGACAGCGGTGAATGTCTCCGCGGCGGACCGGTGCGTAAATTTGGAACTCTCAAAATATTTTTATTTTTATCATAACCACCTATTTTTTTAAATCTGGCATTCTAAGTTTTAAAACCATATCGAAATAAAAATAATAATAAAGTGACCTAATGAAAATAATTTAAAAAAAATTACAAACTTTAAAAATTCGTACACAAAAACCTGCCAGGCTGCTGGTGATTTTAGGTTTTCACGGCCAAAAGTATTTTTGTAATTTATTTTTGGGGTGTTATGCCATGTTGCGCTACCTCCTTCTTTAGCCAACGTTTCGGACAGCGTTACAGTGTCCATCATCAGGGCAGGTGAGTCTACTTATCTGCCCTGATGATGGACACTGTAACGCTGTCCGAAACGTTGGCTAAAGAAGGAGGTAGCGCAACACGGCATAACACCCCAAAAATAAATTACAAAAATGCCAGGCTGCTGGTCGGCAGATCAAGAAATTCTTCAATGGGATGATCTAGACTACAGTTATTCGTTGGTTTCATTCGTGTATTCGATGACGTAAAATTTACTAATTTTTATCCTACTTTAGGTTAAATTAAATTAAAATTGAAAAATGACAAATCCATGAGTACCAAAAGTAATATCTAATGATATTCTGCTTTGTCAAAAGGTATTCTATGTAGTGTAATCAATAACCTTTCTCCTAACTGTATTAATGACAAAATGAGTTTTTCAGGCGTCTAAAGCTCCGTCGACGTCGACTTGCCGCGACTAGAAACGCCCTAGCGCAGACACCCCGGCGCGAGTCGTCCTGAGGCCCAGCTACGCCGCCCCGCTACGCCAGCCACGCTGCTACGTGCCACTAGTTTAGCTGCTACGACGGTAACAGGATAATATGATGACCGTTTGTCTTACGGACCTTCTACGCTGGTTAAGGATGATTTATAAAGTAAGATTTGTTCCATATTGTCAATTGAGTAGTTAAATCATTGACAGATTGAAAATGGTCTTGAACGTCAAAACAGCTGTCACAAAAATAAAAAATTTAAATACTTGCAGAACTTTGTGTCTTCATTGTGTTTTGAAACTAATTGAAATAGTTATGATTTGAGATCTGTTTTAGGGATGCCGTGTTGCTCTACTATCTTCCTTAGCTAACGTTTCGGATAGCGTTACAGTGTCCATCATCAGGGCAGATGTAAAAATGAAGATTGTGGTGAAGTGTGCGCTAATTATATAGATGAAATATCGTGCAGCACACTTCAATGTGTAGGAGGTAGCGCAACACGGCATAATACCCCAAACATTAATCTAGATAAAACCTTAAAATAACTTAAGTATTAAACAAAGTTCTTACCTTTTTTCAATTTTCAGATAAAATGCGACAAGAAACGCGAAAATTGACTCTATGTACCTACATGCAATAGAAAATATCTTTTAAATCCAGACTAGACGCTCGTCCTCATTATGGTGGGTGAAGAAAAGTTTAGGGAACTGAGGTAGTTTAATGAAAAAGTTCACGCCATTATTTCACAAATTTAATTTAAAAAGCGATCTTGTCGTAATTGAATAGATTTCCAGAAACGAGTGGAACTCGAAAGGAACCCTGAATAATAATAGCGCCCAATGTTTCCGTATAAGCTAAGAACTAAATGAAGGAAAAAAATAATAACTAAGTTATTAAAAAAATACAATTTTAATGAGGACCTATCAATGTTTATGTTTCAACAGTTTTGAGTTCATTCCTATCTCTTTTGACGACTTTCTATTGTTTGAGAGAATTTTTCGGCGAAAACACTCTCTGATTATATCTATTTGAAGCACCAAAGACGTTCGAAATTGAAAACTTTCAAAAATATTTCCTTCGTCGAGTGGAAAGTAAAAAGACCCTAAAAGACATTGGCAGCGCTTCGTTCCACGTTTTTACCCATACGTAAACATTAGAATATTATATACCGAATAACATTATAAAATATCTGAAAGAGCAGTGATACATACGAGTATACTTAATTTTGATAGTAAGCAAAGAACCTACTTACCTATAATATCAATTTTAATTTATTTTATGTTAAGACGATTCGACACTTGCTTGTGAGCTTTTAACTGACTGAATTTACCATAATTACATTTATTAACTACTAGCTTTTCCCCGCGGCTTCGCTCGCATGGTATTACGGAAAATTATTGTAGCGCTTGCACTTATCAATTATCTCCCCCCCCACCCCACCCCCATCCCCTCCCGCATTCCATATATTCATTCCCTTACATTCAGTTTTCGAACATCTCGCCTACCACCTAATTTCATAATGCTATAGCTCAAAGAAAAAAAGAATTACTTATCCAATTTTGTTCATTCGTTCGGAATTTATGCGCTTACAAACATTTCGGATGTTTATTTTAATTTAAATATTTGGAAGTTCGTTAATATAATAAAAAAATACTCTATTTATCATTCAGTCTTTAAAATCGTTACGAATTATATTTTTAATACAGGAACTCAAATCTGACATTTATTCCAAGCTTGTCCAAAAAAAAACGAATTCTAATATTTAAATTTTCTACAGTAGTAGCTGACCAGTAGACTGAGTGCCTACCAGCATAGAGCCCAAAAATATATCAACATTTTTTCCATGGAAAAGATTTTTTTCTGACGTTAGCAAAAACTCGCTTTTGTTAGCGACAGAAAACGTATAACAAATATAATATATTAATATTTATAATTTCATAACGCCAGAGCTTACCATCATTTACAACCTGTAGTCTGCGCATATAATTCAGCTTTATATTGGTGAAAGAATTATTAAAGTCTTTATATTGTGTTATGCGTGAAAAGGTCATAAAGAAACTCGAGCAGTTTCGCATTCACAATATTAGTATGGATAGGATGATAAACTTTTTGGCTGCGGTATATCTGGCATTAACAGAGATCTTAGTAGGCAATTATATGTGGTGGCAGTTTAACTACGGTTTATTACATTAAACAAAAAAGAATCAAAGAATGGTTCACCCGTTGAAGAAAATAATCGAATATTTCAACTAGATTTACGATTTTCCAAGTGGTTTAACAATACCTTCGTAGCCGACAAGTTTTTAAATTTATTTTTCTGAATATTGAGTGAAAGTACTTAACCTATTTCCGATCGTATTTAATTCTTCATTAATTGCAAAATTACTTGGAATTACTGCATTTCACAGAATTTGAACAAGTCATCAAATTTCAAAGACCGTTTGCAAGCTTTTCAAAAGTTCCATTCGAGTTTAATTATTATTTCAATTATGTGAAAGAGCGGGCCATTTATTATATAATTACAGAACATGAATAGAACTATTACAGAACTTGAAAATTTTCTTTGCAATTTGATGATTTGTTAAATTCTTTTAAACAACCCATCCTTAGAGGCGACATTTTAAATAAAATAAAAACAATTCAATATGTATTTATTGCATACCACCCGCTCGCATTTCTGAAATCATCCATTTATGTAATATTAGATAACACCTACGATGCAAAAATTATACAAGAAAACATCAAACCCTGATAAAAAATAACTCGGCATGTAAATAATTCGAATGCTTTTTCATATATTTTTTTTAAAATTATTTTTGGGGTGTTATGCCGTGTTTCGCTACCTCCTTCTTTAATCTGCTTCTTAAAGCTTTTTCATATGTTGAACGAATTAATAACGAGAATATTTTGTAAACTTTTAAAAGATCATGTTGAATTTATTGGTTCAACGTTTTTTTGTCAATAAATTTCATACGTCAATATCGTCTACAAATTCTTCTTTTCGTTCTTACTTTTATCCTAACACCTAACCTCCATAAACTTGTCGTTTCGCGACTGAAACTTTTAAATTCATTTTTATTAAAGTACAAAATTATTTTGATGATTTAACATTAATGTTACAAATTAACAATAGAAATATTTGTAGAAAGGATGACATAGTATTGCTTACAGTGGGAAATATTGAAGAAAATAATATTCTTTTAGTTCCATTACGAATTTTTCCTTAAGCGTGGCATATCGAAAGTTTTTATATCTTTCCGATCCGTTAGAACGGTATTTAGAATGGACGGAATGGTCTAACTGTACTAAATGTCTCAAAGTAAATAGTTATTCTGCCCATCTCTCCTCAGATTGCTTCTTCGTTTACTCAGCCATCATAAAAAGTTTCCGAAGAGTTAAGAAGACAACTCACAAAACTGAAATCTTTATAATAAAATATATATTCCTTTATTTACGCTTTCACATTTAGCGAAGTTATGAAACAGAAAGCCCGCCAAAAAAAGAACTTTTTTTTTTATTTTGACTCGTACGCAATATTTTAAATGTGAGAAAACTAACAAGTACCAGTTTCTTTTCATCGAGTGTTATTATTTGTATTTCTCCTTTTTCCTTCAAAAAAGCTTGGAAAACAAAGCAAAATCGCGTATTGGCAGAAATTGTAAGGTTTGATTTTTTCTTTTAGCTGACGAATATTTTTGTTTCGAGATAAATTTAAAGTAAGTCTGCAGATAGGTATATAATGTTTGTTGACAGAAAAACATTTTGTTTCTCAGCACGAAATAATTTATTGTACGATTCTTCGAATTCAATATTTGGCATATTTAATTTCCAGAAAACATTATATAAGCACAATAAAAAGCATTAATTTTATTCGGAATCGTAATAAAACCTTGTGGAGTTTCTCAGAATTGGTGTGGGAATTTTCTGAGAAATCCGTCGATTTTTAGTAAACCAACTCTTCCAATGCCGTTAATATTTCTACTTGAATAATAATGGAAGCCCATCACAATTTCGTTCCTTGCCCACATTCAATTTTTTATTTTTGCTAAAATTCTACAATTTCCACTCTCTTGTAATTTGATTGCAAATCGAATGGCCAATTCCCCACGTAAAGAATACGCGCATATTTAAGGTTCTCTCTTCCTCGGAAAGCGTAGACTGCATTATGTTGCATTCGTTGTAATCAAGGCCACTGCGGGTATGTGATGCACAAACGGATTCTTAGTCCATGTCTCCTCTGCCTCTCCTACTATATATAAGAAGAGGAAGAAGTACATTGAATTGTATGAATTTGAGTAAACGCAAACCACAAAACATATCGTGAGAAAATTGTTATTCGTGAGGCAAATTTCTGCCTTCCGGTTTAGGACTCGTAGTTACTAATATCACATCAAACAAAATAACATAGAGTAGGCACCTATTTCAAGTGATGCCATTCGATTTCTCAACATCGGGTTTTCAACAAAAAAAAACTTATATTGCACGATTGTAACCGAATTCAATTAATCCTAAGTGCTTCTATTGTGGTCATTAGAAAAACTGGCTACATTTATCTTTTCAAACATTTCACATTTAGGTTGCAATCATGAAATTTATCAAAATTAACGTATATTTACATTAAAATATACTTATTTGACGGGTTTCCGATTAATAATTCATTAACTGCTGAATTCTAATAACTTTTAGGCCATCCGCTCATGGAGAAACTGAAAAAAACCTTTTGGCGACGCAATCGCTATCCACAGGAAAAAAACTTGTGAATTTCATTGGCACAGCGGTCCGCACACAGGTTGTGAGCCGCTACCATGCAACCTGTCAGTAAGGCAACTGAAACGCAACGGCCATGGTGTCGCGTTTCAATTGCATTGTTGACAGGTTGCCATGGTAGCGGCTCACGACCTGTCAAGTTTTCGAGTAGTCTGCGATATGCCAGATCAGAAAAAATATCGACTTTGTTCAGAAGGCTGATTGCAATTGCGTTGCGAAATTTAGTTTCTCCATCAGCGGATGGCCTTAGAAAACACTGCGTAGTAAATTAAATTTTTGATCTTTTAAAAGGGTACAAAAATATTCTCGTTATTAATTCGAACTTTTGAAAAAGCATTCGAATTTTGCGCATGACGACAGAAATTCTTAGGAAAAAAAAAACGTTAGAAATGTGTATTCTGGAAAAGGGAAAGGCATAAGAAAGGGGTTGTTCGGTTGAAGGAAAAAACTAGTTCCGAGAACAATATGGAATTCTACTAGGCATGTAAATTATTATGTTTGATTTTTATGTTAAATCTAGGACTCCTACAGAGAAAAATGAGTCACGCACTTTGTTTATCAACAATCCGTAACAGCCCGTTACTACCGACTAAAAAATAAGCTATCGACTATCGTTAAACGTATATTTGATGTGTTGCGATTCTATCGACCTCCTCCGCTACAACTCTTTATGTACAAATTGCAAATCTGTCCAGTTGTGCTCATCGTATAATGCTTTTCCTTCTGTTTCCCACGATAGAGCCGGTAGCCCACTACCGATGTACTCTGAGATAATAAGGCAGTAAAAATGTATTATTTTAATTCATAAAAATCAACGAAACATTCATTATGAAGGCAGGCGATAAAATCGACGAATGTGTGACAAAACCGGCGTTAGCCGAGAAACCATTCACAAACTACTTCCTACGCAGAGTGTGAACGTACTAGAAACATCACAGGTAGAAATAAAGTGGGTAATACTATCCATAACACTTTCAAGAATATTATTTAAAGTTAATAAAAATTTTAGCAAATAGGTGCATGTTTGAGATAATAAGGTAAAACATATTAAATCATTATCAATGTACTTTCATGACTATGCACGATGTATAAAAGTACCTATGTTTTAATGATAAACTACGACTTTTCGGAAAGATTGGAAATAACTAATTCACTAAACAATAAAAGTTATATTTTTGTGGTTCTATGCAATACGTTTGTTATAAAAATTCTGATTATGTAAGAAGTTTATAATTGGATGTATTTTTATTGCAATGTAAAAAATTAGCTATTTGTAGGAAGACAACACTGATAGAAAGTGCTTGAAGTTGATATATGTGAACGGTATGATGTGATGTACTTCAGGCTGGCTGCAGCACGGCCGTTAAAACAGGCACGATGACGTTCAACTCTATTAGGAGGGGCTTGAAATGACGAAAAATAATCATTTTTAAATATTTTATCAACTCTACAACACACTCTTTACAATAAATACACTCACTAGAATGTTATTATTTTACCCGCACTGAGATGCATCTATTTTATTACCCATGAAATGTACGTTGTCCTAACGTACCTACTCTGAGATGGTGGTGTATTCATTGTTTCTTTAAAGAATACTTTAATAATTATCGGCTTAACTCAGTTGTTGACAGTTTACTTTGCAGCGTACATCACATAGGAAGTGTTTATGCCTTCCGCCAGTGGAACAGCGTTGAAGTATGGAGATGGAGTATGCACCGACCTGTGCCGCTACACCTCTACAGGGTGGGCGGAAATAATATGTCACGGATCTTCCACGCCTCGCTGCCTCCATAAACGTTTTGACACTTTTTTTCAAAACTCACTGTCAATTTATTGACTCTTCTTAAAGCTTGAACCAGTGACGTTGAGTGGGCAGAGAAAAAAAACTTACAAAATCCCACCAAATTATCGAAAAGAATTAACCAATGTCTCCGCATTTATTTCTTTCTTTGTCTTCAGATGAGCATTTTACTGTATGTTGATTTATTTTGGGAGACTTAAAATGTTTGAACACGTGGAGCTTATGTGCAGCGCGTAGGGATAACACGCGTTTCACGTTAGATTTACGTGAACATGATATCACTTTATATATGTTGTCCGAATGGAATTATTATTATTATCAATTAATTTTGTAATTCTTATTTCATTAAAAAATAAATTAATTAAGAAGATAAAGTAAATCATTATAATGTCGTGTGTTAAAGACTATATTATAATGTAGACGTTTGATTTTAATATTTCTTTCTTTTAGGTTTTATTGCCGTTTGCTTCTCGTGCATTCGAAAAAATCAAATCTATAAAGGAACCATATACGAGCAATATATCTCTTAAGCAGTATTTTGATGTTTTGATTTGGTGGTATTTAAGTAAACTTAGTCGTTATTCATGTTAGAACACTACTTTGAGAGCCATTCTGGAACTCACTGAATACATTTTCTAAATAAAGTATTACTTTTTTCACTGGTGAAAATATTAGAGTAAATAACTATCTAAATATCGCAGGGATAGATTGGGAGGATGGACCGCCCAAACAAATTGGTATTGGTAGACACTCATTGCTTTATTGACATTCAACATCGTCTCGTACGTGCCCTAAAAGTATTTCACTGTCTAATTTCATGTCCAGTGCAATTGATCACAATTATTTAAATTTGTTGGTCTGAGCAAGTCAAGTTTTCATGTGCAAATGCATTAACCCATCCCGTCAGCTATTTTTAAAATCAATCAGACGTCGTGTAAAAAATACACGGTTTCTTCCATCAGGAATTATGGGCATTACTCACAATTCTATTTTAAATATTCAACTCGTACCTACAAAAATAACTGTCTGGACAATGATGACTTTTCACCGACTTTATTTCAGTCATTTTATTATTACAAAGTTCCAGCTAAATAAATTGATAGATGCTATCGACGAAAATGTCACAAACAATTTAAAAAAAAAAACATTAATTGTAGGTGACGGCATCTAAAGTTCAAAGTGTAAAAAAGTTGAAAATGTCAAAGGTTTCACTTGTAAGTCAAATTTCGAAAGGTTTGTTTTTAAAGAAAACTCCAACAACGCTAATGAAAATATTATGCCTGATGAATTCTAAGATGTTTTTTGAGATGTATAATTTTTTTTTTAAATTTTAATGATTTATATCCTGTCACCGAATTATCAATACAATATGTTGAACACAGAAGTATCGCTCATGATCTAAATATATATCAGTGATTTTTTACAGCTTGTCTATACGATATCGTATGAATAAATATTATGTTGTTGATAAGTCACAGTCAGTAGCGTGTCCGGAGACTTGGGACCCACAACAGGACAACTCTTTAAAATCTTCTGCTTAATAGTATTATTGTGTGATAGATTCTATAACTATGGCGTTTCACATGATGCTATTCTATTGAAACTGGTTCCATGCCAACTGAGAATAAAGTCAACTTAACACCTCTTTGAAAAGTCATGAAAAGCTATAAAAAAATAATTTTAAAATAGCCCATAACCCTAACCTAACGCAACCTATTCAACCAATTTTTTAAATATATTTTTTCATCACTATTAATGACTTTTCTGAGGTGGTTCTGAGTTGGTTTCAATTTGAGTTGGCCAGTCACCATTGAAACTACATCGATTGCAATTGAAAATATTATCTTGTAAGCAAACGAAGACTATACATTGTTTCGAACTTAACCACTTTTTTTATTAGTTTAATTTTTACTTAAAGAACGGCAACAATTTTCCGTACCTACCGCATGTTGTACAATTTGTGGTTATTTTGGTAAAACGTGTGTGTGATAGTGATCTTTCAGAAAACCCCTGGACCAAGCAGCTATAACCATCGAAGCCAAACAGGCTTAAAAGTGAGAATCTAGCATAGGCAGAATTAGCGATGGTGTGCTGAAAAATGTTTCCACATAACAACATGGCTAAATGCGGATTTATTTTATGTAAACCGGCGCCTACCAATAATCGCGTATCGGAAGGCGTGGGATGTTAAAAAACCTCTAGCAATACGAGCAAGCACTTCAACTGAAGGGGTCATCCTGGCTCTCTCCCTCGCTCTCTCCCTCTCTCTCTCTCTCAACGGTTACAAACTACATTGCCCGGTTTCTATTATTCTTGCTCAACAACTACTGTAATAAATGGTTCCATGCCAACTCAGAATCAACTCAACTCAACACCCCTTTGAAAAGTCATTAAAAGCGATGAAAAAAAAATTGACAAATAGTCCATGACCTAACCTAACATAACCTATTTAACTATTTTTTTCATCATTTGACTTCAAAGTAGGTGTTGAGTTGAGTTAATTCTGAGTTGTCCGGTCACCATAATAAATATACTACAATTATTACTTCTTCAAACACAGCAAATTTATTTTCTGGCACAAATTTAATTTAAAATTAATTAAACACTTTTATAAATGAAAGTGGTTAAAACTAAGTTTTATATTAATTTTGAATACAATTATTAAACCAGTTAATTTGTAAGTGGGTACCAATCCGGCGCAACCAAATACTAAAGTCAAAATATTAGTTGAGAAGAATAAATAAATTTATTTTATTTACGAAAAACATATCATTAAAAGTAAGTTTAATTATGCTTTCATACTTTTTGCATATCTTGGTGTACTTTTTTTTACCTGTCTACTTTAGACGATATTGGCTGAAATTTAAAAGTTTCCTGTGGAATTTATTTTATTAATAGATATAAATAGTTAAAACCTTACAGGGTATACAAAATATTCATGAGGGCTCCCAGATATCTGACTTTCCCTAGGAACCAGCAGAACATCGCCACGCCATTGATAACAGCTACATAACACTATAAGATGATCTAATTACGACACGGCGCCAATAATTTCAGAATAGTCTGACACGTCAATATGACCGGCGCGGCGCGGCGCGTGGATATTCATTTTATTTGGACGTCAATATTCAACCATTACTCAGCTTCATTTACATTTCTAAAGAAATTTTATGTTTATAAATAAATTTATGCAAATCATTAACAGTCTCTGAGAGCCAATTATTTTTTTTGTAATTATCTCACATTGTGAATCTTTTCAGAAAATTTTGTTTCGCAGTTACGGATTCATTTGATTCACACAGTCATTATTGCGAACTTAAAAAACGTTTAACTATAACTTTTGACACCCTGCATTCAATTCGTCTACACGAAAATTGTTTACAGTTATTTATGTTTTAGTGGATACATTTTTTTTTAAGTTAACAATTGCAGAAACAGTATATTCAAACAAATTACATTAATCTGAACGAGATCCAATTGACACGCTTTTAGTCATAAATCATAAACATAAATGATAATTGATTATTGTTATTTTTACATGTAAGTACCATTCGATAAATGCTGACGTCCCACAAGGATCGGTTCTGCCTCTGATTTTGTTCTTGTTGCTTGATGATGTTAATGATCTTTTGTCGGGTGCACCAATTCATTGTTGCGCGAATGACAGTATAGTCCATGATAGCTTTTTGTTTGATAATGGTTCAGAGGGCTTTGAAGCACAGAATGGACGGTTGCCTCTAGAGGGTTTTCTTTTGGGGTAAGAATAATCTCGTCTAATGTTTCAAAGACCCAATCATGTCTGATTACATCAAAAAGGGTTCGAAATGAAAATCTAGTATTCTTCAACGGAAGCACTCCTCCGAACAGGCTTCCATTCATGTGCTTGATGTAACCTTAAGTGACCAGCTCAGGTATGGGGGCTCCATCGAAGCCAGAGTTAAGTTACTGTATAGGTCCCGCAGATACTTTAATAGTACACAACTGTCAAGCCTATACAAATCGCACCAATTCATTGTTGCGCGAATGACAGTATAGTCCATGATAGCTTTTTGTTTGATAATGGTTCAGAGGGCTTTGAAGCACAGAATGGACGGTTGCCTCTAGAGGGTTTTCTTTTGGGGTAAGAATAATCTCGTCTAATGTTTCAAAGACCCAATCATGTCTGATTACATCAAAAAGGGTTCGAAATGAAAATCTAGTATTCTTCAACGGAAGCACTCCTCCGAACAGGCTCCATTCATGTGCTTGATGTAACCTTAAGTGACCAGCTCAGGTATGGGGGCTCCATCGAAGCCAGAGTTAAGTTACTGTATACTTTAATAGTACACAACTGTCAAGCCTATACAAATCGCAAGAGCATCCCACGGCAGAATTTGGCAGCCATTTATGGTCTGTAACCCCAAAATACATGAAAAAACTCTTAGCTCTGTGCAAAAATGGGCGGTCCGTTTGATCGATTCTCCCAGAGCATGAAGTTGGGTGGGAATGCTGTCCCTGTTCTATAGGTATACCAATGAAAGATGCTTCGACGTCCTTGCGTCCTCTAGCGTCCTTGATTCCCTCGGCACCGGTGCATAGTCAAGAAATACGCCAGACACGCACTCAACATATGTACACCGTTGACATATGTCACATGTTCTTGAGTTCCACAGCTCAGCTGTGGAACGATTTGCGTTTCGTGTTTCCTCCTTCGGAACGATTTGTGTTTCCTCCTTCCTACAACACGGTTTCTTCAAGACCCATATTCACTTCCTCATCTCCTCAAAAAGACCCTTCGCCCTCCAAAGCATCTTCAAAGACGATATGCCCGTGAGGGAATTTTTTTTAAATTGATAAAGACAATATTAGCGAAACTCAATCGAAAATCTGGAAACAAAAAAAACAGAAAAAGATATGGTCACACGAGTTCAAGATGTGCTCATATATGTTTCTAATTTTTCTGTTTCCAGATTTTCGATTGAGTTTCGCTAATATTGTCTTCATTTAATTAAATATTGCAATTTGAGGTTTTACTCATTAGGTTAAAAATGGGAATTATTTTCCTCAAGACCTCCTGTTTGGAGTTAATGCAGAAAAAAAAGTGGTATGATAATTGCTCTCAATAACACCCCGATGAATGACCACCATTCAGAATGGAAACAGAATTGATATGACTTTAGCCATGTTTGGTGAACAGATGTGATCAGCCAATGACTGCCAAACCTTCCTCTTCATATTTTCCTCCCTTTCCCTCTCCCACAGCCTCACAAAATATCTTGATTGGGAATGCTATAGTCCCACAGGCTCCTGACCGTTGCGTGAGAGGAGTTAGAACTCCTTTGCGGTATTCACAATATTACAATATTCTCAAAAAAAATACTGTTTGGTTTTCTAAAACTTACATAATACATAATTTGATGAATGATATCAAATTAATTGAGTAATTTACTTCAACCATTGTGAAACTTAACTCTACAAAATAAAATTTAATGAAGTAGATCAACCTGATTTGGATTCACCTTTAAAGAATCAGAAGAAGCCGACAATGATGGCGCCAGGCGATACTCTTTACTCTTTAGTGTCGAATATCCGACACCCGCGCACTCTATACCTGCAATCAAGGTACGTACTGTAGTATGGCAGTAAAGTACCTTCCTATACAATATTCCCGACGGTGGTCGGCAACTAGAGAATACAATCCCGAGCATGTTTTTAAATCCCGGGATTACGGGATTTTACTTTCCCGGGATTAGGAAATGTGGTTAATAATTGGGATAAAATAAAATAAAAGCATAGAGAGTAAGTTCTTAAACAATATAAATTAAATATTGTTTGTTACCCAAGACAACTTATCTTTACTTATATTATAAATGCGAAACTATTATATATTATAAATGTTTTTGTTACGCTTTCATGCCTAAACCACTGAATCGATTTCAATAATACTTTCACCAATAGAAAGCTACATTTTATGCGAGTAATTAGGCTGTATATAATGGTAAGCTCTGACGTTATGAAATTATAAATACCAATATTTTATTTTTATTGTCCCTTACAAAAGCGAGTTATCGATAACGTCAGACGAAAAGCAAAACAAGCCATTGTCTTGGTAACTGTGTTGATATATTTGCGGGAAATTTTATTTCAGGCATCGTAGTTAATATCTATACATACCTACAAATAAAAATGAATCTCTAAATGTTTGTACGCGCTTAACTTCCGAATAAGTCAATGCGCGACGGATTGCGGAATGCAAACTATACCTGATTGTGGCAATCCCGAAAATCCCGAGATAAGCAAAAGTGCAGTCCCGGTATTTTCGGGATCGAAAATGGGCCGAGATCCCGGGACCCCAGGATTCAGGATCCCGGGATTGTAATCTCTATCGACAACCCGTCCGATGTCTCTTGTGAACACAAAGGTTATTATAGAATATTTACTTTGACTGAAAAGGTGACATTCAAATTATTTCCACTTTTTATTAATATACATATCACAATATTACAGCACTTTAGACGACTTTGGTTCAGATTCACTGTTTATAGTTACTTTTCAGTGTTCTTAAACTCTGCAAACGTTACAGAAAACCAAAACGGTGTAATTAAAATGAGTATACACTTCTCATCCATTTTTTCAATCATAGTAAAATTAATTTAACATTAATGGCGAGGTTTACAATCAAATACTTAATTAAGTGGTTATCCAAAAAATTCAAGAGTTTAAGAACTGAAAAGTAAAGATCGGAAAGAAGTGAACCTGAACCAAAGTCATATAAAGTACTCTACTGAATACCGTAATGAATATTAATAACAACTTAAATGTCAAAGTTAATTATCTACGCTATCTTTTGATATAAAAATTGTTACCTCAAAAGAGTGAATAAGAAGGAAAATGGTGTTGGTGAATTATAATTATTGTTTTTTGTGAAAATTTCACAGCATCATAATAAAAAGAATGTCATTTAAATTTTCCACAATCATCAATTACCATCAAAAGTTTGGTAATCCCTGATCTCTGAGAGTTATAATTTATCCTCCTGGACCGGTTCTAAACTTGTCCATTACCGTACAGATCTTTTTATTCGACATCTTAAATTTGTTTATTCATATTGTTCTGATTTTTAACTTTCTTGGATTTGGTTAAAAAAATTCAAGCAGGAGAAACGTTAAAAAAATGTATTTGTTAGTGAAGTGCACAATTATTTTTTTTTTAATATCTCTTAAGGACATATTTCTACTTAAGAAATCTAAAGAAATAATGTAAGTAATTCACGTTTTAAAATATAAAAAATATTTAAGGCATTTTGTCTAGTAAAGATAGATGATTTAGTTAATAAAAGAACGACACATTCTGGGCATCTTTACGTTGTTTATTAAAAAAAAATACTTTAAAAAAAATTACGCTTTTATAAATACACAAAGATTGTTTCAACAATGAGGAGATTGTTTCAACTCTTTTTTCGAACAGCAATAGACCAAATATTCTTGGCTCTATGACTGTCCCGCGATGTTACACCACCACTGCCCAACAATTCACCAAATATATTGGAGTTAAATGGTTTAACCAATCAACCATTAAATTAAGATTGGAAACAAATAATAAAAAAATAAAAAGTTCAATAAAAACACTCTATAAATAGTTTATTTCAATCATTACATTTAATAATACTATAAATATAATGCAAATCAAGTATAATATATGATATCCTTTTTTTCTTTCTTCCCTTTCCTTTTTTATCTATTCTTCTTCTTTGTCTCTTCTTATTCTTTATCTCCTCTTCTTCTTTATCTCCTCTTTTTCTTTATGTCATTTTCTTCTTTATCTCCTCTTTTTCTTTATCTCCATTTCTTCTTTATCTCCTCTTTTTCTTTATCACATTTTCTTCTTTATCTCCTCTTTTTCTTTATCTCCTTTTCTTATTTATCTCCTCTTCTTTTTTATCTCCTCTTCTTCTTTAGAAAAACTTTATTTAACAAATAATAATATGTAGGTAATTAGTTAGTTATACCATCACATTCAACAAAAAATAAATTTAAAAAAAAATCACGTACAAAGAGTTAAAGCATGAAAACGAAGCACTAAGGAAAAGTTTCCAAAAAATTTATTTGTTTAGAATAAATTAATACTATCACAAGTATGATTTTCCTTCATACTTCTTCTGCACACTGTGCACATAACACACACACAACACGCATGACCTTAAAGAGCACTAACTGCACTATTTTTATAATTCATCTTTAAACATACTCGTGCTTGAGGCGCGGTATACCCGCTCAAAAAGAAGAAGGTGGAGAGATATGTAAGTAGAGAATGTTAAAGAGAGCGTTATGCTAATGTTAAAATGATAATATTTTGGCGAAAATTGTAAAAATGTTTAATTAAACAGGACTCGTTTAAAAAAGAACAAAAATCTCTCGGGGGTTGTCTAAAACAGCATTTAAAAAAAACACTGAATTTTTTCATGAAAATAACTGAAACAAACATGTTAAAAATGATTTTCGGAGCAAACTTTGCGATTCTTTTCTGTCGAGGGAATTTCATATAATTTGCGTTTCGGCGCGCGGAATGTATAAATATTTTCTTCGAGAATAAAATATATTTTTTTAAGAGCTTTAAAACTTAAAATATTTGGTGCATAATATGTAAAAAGTCGGTAGAAATGGGATAGGCCGCGGCCACTTCTTCAAACACATCAAACTTATTTTGTGGCACCATTTTATTTCAAAATTAATAAACGCTTTGATTTAACTACTGATATTATTTAAAAATATGTTTCTTCAGCAATTCTTACTTCGTGAGGGTTTACTTGAAAATTTATTTTTTGACTCTTTTCACTTGTGTCTCTAATAATAAAAGGTAATTATTTACACTCTGCCAATTCGTATGATTGTTGTAAAACTATTGAACGCAGCATTAGATATGGTGACCGGACAACTCGGAATGAAACCAACTCAGAACCATCTCATATAAGTCATTTAGAGTGGTAAAAAAAATTGTATAAAAAATTGGTTAAATAGGTTACGTTAGGTTAGGGTTATCGGCTAATTTAAAATATTTTTTTTCAAAGCTTTTAATGTCTTTTCAAGGAGATGTTGAGTTGACTTTATTCTCAGTTGGCATGGAACCATTAGATATATGTAAATCTAACGAGTCCCATCTTCACGTTTGCATGACCTTCAAATGTGAACCATTATATTAAAAGCCCTAAGTATATTAAGTGAACGAACTAGGTATTTGGGTGTTTTCCATTAATGTTATATCACCCTTGACCTTTCGTTTTAGCGAACAACCTTGTTCGACCTTTTGTTCTAATACACTTCTCATAGCTTCGTGCTTGAATGCACCCTTATTACATCATGTAGACATGGATAGCCGACATTTAGGTATCAAATATAGCCATTTGAAAAATATTCTTATAGTTCAGTCAGTGGCGTTGCACGGATTTTACGGGCCTCTTGACAAAATAGCAGTGCCGAACTTGACCTAACATTCAAAACGTATTATTACAATTTGACGTACGTTAAAAATGTACAGTTACTTCCTGTTATAAAAAAACTGCTAGAGGGAAAATTCTGGGCTTTGTACCATGACAAGCAAAGGCCCGTATCTACCTACTGATAGATTTAAGTCTTCAACTTTAAAAAATTAGTGCAAAGGTCAGTTTGTGAATCATTTTGCACTGCCATAATCTACCACGTAATTCAAAGCCATTTTGATAGGTAACCAATGTTATAGCATACAAATGTCAAGTGCAATTTAATATTACTATACATTTTCTGCTTTTATAAGTTATATTACTATTGTAATATTAATTGCTATAATCGTAGTCAATTATTACTATGCATTACTTACTGCTGTTACCTACAAAGTGCTATTCCTTCAAAATCAATCCCCCATTTGCCCAAAAAATAAATTTCCTCACTTAAATAAGAATTGAACTTTACTCTGTTCTCTTTCATCTTTTAAAAATTCATATAGACACTGGACTCCCCAGATCCCCACATTTTGTGGTCTAGAATTGGGAACATCGATCACACATTTTTTTGGTGTTCCTCTCTAAACAAATATTCTCTCTACAATCAAGCCTAATCTAAAATAGCCTCCCCTGCGGTCAACATCTCATCTAAGTCTAAACCAGTCTTGTAGTTTCCATTTATTTATAAAATTGCCCATTTAAATAAAATTTTAATTTACCTACCCCTCTCCATAATTTGAAATGACAACCTAGAACGGTGAACGAACAACTCAGAATCGTGCAACTTCGAAATCTCTTTTGAAAAGTCATTACAAATGGTGAAAAACAAAAAAAATCGTTAAAAACGTTAGCTTAGGTTATGAACTATTTTTGAATTAATTTTGTTCATGTCTTTTGACATTTCAAAGGGGTGTTGAAGTTGCATGATTGAGTTGTTATGGAACCGTCTAGAACAATCTTGAAGGGTGAAAGTCAGGATCATATGAAAAAAAAATCATCTTTCAAAATAACTGGATTGACTGGAAAAATAATGATTTATATTAGATTTGCATTAAGTAATTCCATTTCGATTTACAAAGTGGTTATAAAATAATGTACCTCTGTATAAACAATGTTGGAATATCTATGTTTATTATGAGTTATGAAATAATTAATTTCATAAGTAGTTAATCAATACAAAATCATTGTTATAATCCTTTTGACTTAACTTGCCCGCCGTCAGTTGTTCGTTCTGATTTAAAATATATAATTCTTTTCCTTTTTTGTTTATCTGAACGATGGCAATATTTTTTGGTTGCGCTTGCGAAGTCGTTTTTTCCGGCCGGTTACTCTTGGTACGAACTTAACTGGACACTGAGTTCATAATGACGGTCACCTTTTTAAATAATTTACAATGTTATGAAACCGAAAGTTTAAATTATTGGAGAATTGGTTTCCTTATGGGTACAGTAGCGGCAATCTATATTGTATTAACCTTTTGGTGTTGGTGCTTTATTTGAAAAAGTGAAATGGTATCGTTTTACTGCGTGCCGATTTATTGAAACCGGCTCTTATCTTCGTCATCCCGGTGATAATTCTAATGTGTGAGCGTTTATCACTTTCCTCGACCCCGCGGGGATCTTTAAACAACATTCTGGACACAGGCCATGTAAAATTCGGTTGGCCGGCGACTTGCGTCGACGACTCGTCCTGTCTAGGGTCGAACTTGACGCTGGATGCCATCTTGCAGCGTCTATACCCATCATCGTAGCTTCTACTATCCATTTGGGTGCGGGCTACCTACGAATGAGACATAGGCACCAGCTTTAGATGAACCTCACCGATGGAAGTCCTTGGGCTCCAGCATCCTCTACCCTCATCTCAGCTCTTAGATTCGTATTTAGCTAGTTAATTCTATTTCCAAACGTATCGGTTCCGGGGTGAGTCTTGGTTATTGTTATAACCTATCCTTTCCTATCGTATTTAACTGTAGATCTATTTTACAATATAGTTACTATTCTACTAACTATTCATTATCGAACTCTTCTTTGTTCAAGTGAAGACTATCAACCCTTCCTCAGCAAAGACATAAACCAGTGCCCAGAACCTGATGTTTTGGAGAACCATGTGATCAACGTTGAGCGGCATGTTCTGTGATTTTCCACTGGGAGAATCCCGAATTTGGCGCGTTGTTTACAACAAAGGCGCTTTTAGGGACACACTATTTTATTTAACAACTACAATGTTTCCTTTTATTAAAATAGTTCAGCAATTTGACACCCTACAAGAACTCTAAACATTATTAATAAATATAAATAATTTTATAAACTGTACAAACACAGAGCAACAATACAGCTCTTTTTACGTAACAATCTACGACACTTTACCCCGATAAACATAGTAATTTGACGCCCAACGACAATCAATTTAACAATTGACGCCCAACGTCATTCTATTTAACATATTCCTTATTGCTAGAATGGAAGCATGAAAATCAGTGACATTTTTACAATACCTTGAATTTGTAATTTACACATTTTTTTAATAAACAGATATGTTCCAAGGGCGCAAAAATAAAATAAAACAAAAATATTATTAAATGATTAAATGAGTATTCATTATTCACAACACTCCCCATTTCTGAGACTAATAGAGGTGTGGAATGATTTGCTTACTTCGCACAGGATGTCGTTGAAGATTGTACGCCTCGGAAGTATTTTTTGAATCACTTTTGTATTCAAATGTCTGCAAAAAATCAAAAAGTTTCACAACTCTATACAATCCTCACGAGAAAGGCAAAGTAAGCCTCATTTACTAAGAACAAAAACAGCCGTATTTTTTCCGCAGATTTCCCACTCATTTCCTGTCACAAGAAGAGCCATTCTTAGTTATAATATATCATATAATATATTGTCAAAGGATATTTTTTAGATTCCTCTCACGGTAGAAAAACTATACAAATTCACATTCATTGTTGTTAATCCTTTACGTGGTAACAATAATATTGTAATTCTAATCCAATCGAAACAAATTCGTCTTATTTTTTACCGATGAATTCCATCCAGTTCGAATCAAACAAGAAAAAAATATTAATAACTAGCGAGTTCCCGGCATGCGTTGTAATGCCACTTAATAAAGAAATTGTTTCTCCTTGCGTGTCCTTTCCCGTTCGACCTGTTCCCCTTCCGCCGCCCCTTCCCCTCTCATGTCCCCTTCCCCTCACGCTTTCCCCCTCCACCTTCCCCGCATTTCCTCTCCTCTTTCCCGCTCCCCCGCTCCCCCGTCCCGCCAACCCCCCTTTCCTCTCTCCCCTCCCCTCTCCCGCGTTCCATATATTCAGTCCCGGTACATTCAGTTTTCAAACCGCTCGCGTGCCGCCTATTGCAATTTTTTATAAAAATTTTCATTTTTGTATACAATAAGAATAATCAATTAAATTTGGTACCTAACATAGGTATCTATTAAAAATACGTGTAATTCTTGAATAGATTCAAAGTATTCGATTTTGGTTAGCACACTCACAAAATTACACTCATAAAATCATTCACTTGACACTGGCCAGAACACTCCATTGGGGTGAAAGGCCATGAAAAAAAAAATCATAGGTGAGTGAGTACTCAAGTAAATAAATTCATTAATTTAAAGAGTTTATTCGAAAAATAAATTTTGATTGAATAATCGATGGTTTGAAAAGTACTCAAGTAAATAAATTCATTAATTTAAAGAGTTTATTCGAAAAATAAATTTTGATTGAATAATCGATGGTTTGAAAATGTCATTCTCAAATTGTGACAGTTTCGTAAGAATTTTTTAATCATTAAAAAACTTTTCAGATATATATCGTCATCCAAAACACTTCGCCAGGGTGGAAATCTCTTCTGAATATAACACAAGAGTTCCAACTGCTCCCAACCGTCTTGAGCAAGTGAGACTATGGCGTCCCCAATTTTGGTATGGTGTGATGCTGAAAGTAGTGGGGAGGGGAAGGCGATGTGGAAAATGTACCTGGCTATTCAGATCTAGTTACCAAACACGACTAAAGCCATTTCAAGTAATAAGACTAAATTTATTGTTATCAAGTTTAATTTGTTTATTTCTTTTATATATTTAATAATATTATTATTCAATTTATAAAAACAGTTTAAACAGACTAAACCTACATACACGTACACCGGCGTAAAAATTACGAAGTGAAATTACATCTAATACTTTCAGGCTTCTTTGCCAATGTACAAATACATACATGTTTAGTTCGTATCTCGTCCTGTTCTTTAATGGTAACATTATACTATTAGTCTCTCCGTTTATTTAGGCATATTTTTTTAAATTCTACTTAAAGATAATAAATAGTAGATAGACCATCAATTTGAACTAATAGGGGCTCTTGATCAATCAATATTTTTTGTTTGCTGTGTTCTGATTGATGGCTCATTTATACAAGCAATTTCACTAAGGCCATAATTTTTTTCAGTTATTTCTCGACAAGTCTTTGTCTCATTGCAAATATATTTGCCCTCCATCAATCATTTTCTTACATTGAGAAAGTCTGACTTTTCATATTTGACCTTCAAATATATGATGAAGAATATTTTGTACATAGTTGCTAACGAAGGAAGTATTGGAAAAGTTGTGTATATTTCACACATACGGGTGAAGTTTTGGTATATTTGTGAAATCTTCTTGAATTTTCTTATTACAATAAGTTATTGGTCGCTATTTATTTATTTGTTTCGTGTTTTCGTTATCTTCATATCTAAGTGTTAACCCACTTTTTTGTAGAACCTTGGCACCATCAATAAGTTTTAAAGCTAAAAGGGCGGGGAGAATATAGCAAAAAGAAAGATTTTGTCACTAAATACACGGTGTCCGGAAACTCTTGGTACAAACGGTCAACTGTTGAATCTACATCATGTAAGAACCAAAAAAAATTTAATCACAGCATTTCGATATTTTTTTTATGTTTTACCTTTTTTCGACAACGCAAGATAAATAAAAAATTGATTTTGAAAAACGAATTTTTTCAAATTTGACCAAAAAAATTCCAAATTCGCACACGATTTACTCGAAAACGAAAGCTAAAAATAGGAAAGTTTTCCGCTAGTACTACGATTTTCCGGACACCAAGTATAATTTAAATCCTTAAAAATATTATTGCCGTTTTTAAATGCAATAGAAGTATTTGTAAATTCACATTTCATTAATTGGATTTCCTACCAAGACAAACATACGATTGGATATATTCACTCCTCACCCCTCATAGCTTTTCTTCTCATTCCTTTCCTAAAAAAAACTTTCCAAACAGCAGCTCCAAAGATGACGTTGGCAGATTTGTTAAATTTTCAAACAAAATTTTGTAATAAACAACAAACATTTCAAATCGTATAATCATGCAGTAAAATAAATCGATAAATTATTGGGCAAATCTACTTTTCAGAATTTCAATTTAAGTTCTAATAAAATCATTCAAAAATACCCGCGCCCTTGTTTTGTGACGAAAATACTTCAGTTTGTTTATCTACTTCCGTTCTTACAAACTAATATATTAAAAAAAAAAAATGTATTCTTATTTTGCTTAGACATTATTGAAAAATTATAAATACTTATGATCAAAAAATAATTACAAAAAGTACATATAGTTTTATCATCACGAGTTTGGGCATTTTAGAATATAGATATTTATCAAAACAAATTTTGAATAAAATAAAATCGATATTAAGTTATTTTCGTTATTTGTTTTTGGGGTGTTATTCCGGAATCTTTAACCAACGTTTCGGACAGCGTTACAGTGTCCATCATCAGAGCAGATGTAACGATGTCCAAAACGTTGGCTAAAGAAGGAGGTAGCGCAACACGGCATAACACCCCAAAAACAAATAACGAAAATAATTTTGGCCGTGAGAATCTAAAAACGTATCCGATGTTGAGTTGTTATGTTAAAATGCTGGTATGGAGAATAATTAATCTTTCTCATCGGAACCACCCGCACAGTTTCAAGGGTACGATCGCAAGATCATCGTTCGACGAAATTTAAATTCTCGGCTGCTGTTGATGGCCCTTAACCTATTTAACCATTTTTTTTTATATCACTTTTAATGACTTTCAGGAGGTTCTGAGTCGATTTCATTCTGAGTTGTCCGGTCACAAATTATATACTCTGACAATACATTAAAAGGTATGAATAAAATTAGAATTGGGAGAAATTTGGCGCCTTCTATTGACAGCATTATTATATAATTGAAATCTTGTTATCTGCAAACTAGCTCTGCGTAAATAATATAATAAATTAAATTCCATGTCTCAGGTAAACAATAGATCAAACTATTATTTGTCTCGTCGGGACTATAAATCAGTGCCGACAGTTGGCAATCCTCGGTGCAAGTTTGCGGTGTAATCCAGTGGATGTTCTCTTTGTGTTAGACGTTGCTGAATTGAGTGAGATTGTATTATAAGGTATTCTAGTAATATCTATAATAATATAAAACCAATCTCTCCACAAATTTATTGCTTTTGCCTAAATAAATTGGACTGTTTTCAAAAAGTGTATCTAATACCTACGTTGTATTATGAAGGTGTTGAATTATTTATAAAATAATATCTCTAAGGATTTTTCTTTCTATGCTCTATGCTAAGGTTTTATGTTTTTAAATCTCTTCCACGTGTTAGGTATTCGCAGTTAAAGCCAAACGCATGTTTTTTGAGTAAAAATATAGTTCGAAGAGTAGATACTTGAATAGGATTCGTGCTAGAGGTCCTCGAAAATCATTTGAAACGTGAAACTCAAAAAAATTTGAATAGAATGAATGTAAAATGCGCCTGAACCACAGTTTGCAAAAAAAGTTGTTGATTGCAAAAATTGCTGACATAAAATGAAAATTGACGAAAAAACAGTCTTAATTTCTCAATAACTTGGTTATGTATTAATAAATTTTCACAGGTTTAGGTTTATCCGCATTTAAATTTAATTTTCTGTAATTTAAACTTTGAAAAACGTGAATCGGATGAAAATTCGATGAGCTTCCAGCCTACATGAAAAACGTAGTTTTGAGAAAAACGTTAAAGTTTTCGCTTGTAACCGGGCCGCTCCGATCTACCTGCTTAGCGCGCACCACTCCTAACTATATTTAAAGAACGACTTTGATGCTATAACTTTGAGAATGTAGCTATATTTAAAGAACGACTTTGATGCTATAATTTTGAGAATGTAGCTATATTTAAAGAACGACTTTGATGCTATAACTTTGAGAATGTAGCTATATTTAAAGAACGACTTTGATGCTATAATTTTGAGAATGTAGCTATATTTAAAGAACGACTTTGATGCTATAACTTTGAGAATGTAGCTATATTTAAAGAACGACTTTGATGCTATAATTTTGAGAATGTAACTATATTTAAAGAACGACTTTGATGCTATAACTTTGAGAATGTATTCTCCACATGAATTGGAAGATTCTTAAGCAACAAAAAAGTTAATTTTTTGATGGGCTGGACCAAACTCCCTCCTTAAGCTGTGTGCCGAGGACAAATAGTTAGTATTTTTAGAGATGATATTGATTCCAGCAAAAAAATATATATTAGCAGAAATTTTTTCTTTCTCATTTCAAGGTGCCTTACAAGCGAGGGGTAACCAAAACCAATTTCTTATAATTTCTTTTTCAACGTACAGTCTCCCTAATTCCTAAAAGCCAATGATTACGACTCCTGATTCCGTTCCAGTGGTTGAAATAATACCACAGCCAAGGTATAAGAGAATTCTTAGGATATTCTCTCCGAGTCACGTTATGATTTATAATCATTTCCAACTTTCCCAGCCCGATTTCCGATATTTTTCACCGAATTTTCGAAGATTGCTCTGCAGTAGTAGAAGTGTCGACAAGCGTAAAGTTAAGATATCTTGATGAACCAGAAAAATGTTCAAGTATGTTGGAATAATTTACAATAGAATTGTTTTTCTCATGCGACTAAATTCTTTATCTTTGTTTATTATGTTTCCTAATATATTTCTTCCAGATGCTAATAATGGCGATAAATCTTATTTAGGTGACAACATGTATACTGTATACATTATACGTTAATACGAGATTTATAACTTTTCGTTTCTAGGTTACACAAATATTTTTCAAGGTTTTCAGAAAAGATTTCATCTTGTTAATGTATTTTATTTACTTCAGTAGGGCCTTCACTGCGTTGTTCAAATATTGAACGCTCGTTGAAACAATAAAAGAATTTATCGAGAACAAGAATTCTAATGCGAAACAATCGTAGGTGTCTACATACATAAAATTTCTTAATTATTAAGTATATCATCGTTGGTTTATCCATTAAAAAATGTAAAAAATCAACACAGCACTTATTCGAACTCTGAAATATGAAAGTTTTGTAAATTTAAGGTACACTTGTGATGGAAAATAATGTTTAAAAATTACTTACATGACACTGTAACACAACTAGTTTCTATGACAATCTTGCTTAATTTAATGTTCTGCACATTTAGATGTTCTTTGTAAAAAAAAAATACATGTTAAAGCCCAGCCGGGCGTGAATTTCAAAATAAATAAATTTTATAAAGCAGGTAAATGTTTTTAAAATGTTTCACTGTTGTATAAAAATATTTTGTTCTGAAAAATGGCCTAAGTTTTAAAAGTTTTTAATATTCTTTTCTTCTAAATAATATTTTTCCCTCTGCACCTACTGACGAAATCGTGGTATAATGTGTAGGTAAGACTACATGTTTCTAGCTTTCAAAGAAAGCAATCTCTGCAACTTTGTGGTTATATAATTTTTGTTAATATTTTGAATACCACTTTATTGAATTATTAATACATTATATTATGATACATAATATGAAGGAATGTTACTCATCATTTTAACAAATCCAATTAATAAAAATTTAGATTGCATTTTGGTCTCCTGTGACTTTTTTTTCAAAAAAAAACATGAGAATGAGATATTGGGAACGGGGTAAGGGGGTGGGCGATTCCTCTGCTGAGTGACATGTAACGACAGGTGAAAGATTTGTTTTATTCTTATTTAAAAAAAAAACGATTTAAAAAAATAGCACAAAATGTCACCGGAGACCAAAACACTTACATTTTTTTCTTCAAATAAGATCTGGAATCACTGTTTAATGTAACGCAAAATGTTTTAAATTTCTCTTAACGCCCTGTATATATAACCCTAAATAAAAGGTCCCAAGAAGTTAACTTGATCAAGTTAGAGTTTCTGAATGTAGTGAATTCTCAATACGCCATGGTGCATTATTAGGCCCTTTGCTATTTATCATACATATCAATGATATTATTATGTAATGTTTCCAAATATGCAAAAATTATCTTCTATGCAGACAACACAGTGCTACTACTAAAAGCTAATACATGGATGGAATTTAATAACATGGCCAACATAGGATCAATGAAGTAAAAAGGAGGTTTGACACAAAAATACTTACATACATTTTTTTTAAAAAAATATTAAACACCATTTTGTGTAAAAAAATAAGAAATAGGTATAATACACTATAGGATAAATGCACAACAACATAATTGCAATATCTTGTTTTTAGTAACAGAAATCTAAGTCGGAATAAAATAGGCATTACTGTAGACCAATGTCACACAAATAAACATATCAAAGACAAAAAGTGAGGAAACTTTCATCTTTAGATGTCTAAGACGTATTCTACATAAATACTAACTAGGATGACGTACTTTTTTTTTGCCAATCAATACAATATGGCATTACAAATGGGTTGGAACAAAATATTATAAAAAACACGGGAATACACAAAACTAAATACACAAAACCGCTGTACACAGCACAAAATAGATTATTAAAAACAATTCTACCTAAACCATATGCATGCATATTCATCAGAACTTCTGTTTAAAGAAGTTTAAGCCAGAAAACTAAATGCATTATATTACCACCATTCAACTTTCTAAATTTACAAAGACAATATTCTAAATAAAACTGCACCAATTAAAAATATTAGAAATCTTAGACAAACATCAATTTTCCCAATTCAAAAATATAAATAATAGGTTAGACAGATTTTAAATTTCACCTTGAAAAACGCACTGAACTTGAAAATTGAAAATTTTAACAACAAATTGTTAATTTGATGCAATTAAAATTGGCTTTACTGAAGTATCTCAAAACGTCAATAGTCGGATTTTCTCGAATAAAAAATCTGGTGATCTTCAATAGGCCACTTGCACGGATTTCGTAATAACTTGGAAAAAATCGTGTGGATAGATTTTTCTACTAAGATTACGAAAATGTTACAAAATTTTTTTAGAATTTTATGTTTTTTTTTTTAAATAAATAAATGTATTTTTTGGGCTCGTCACGTCACTACATTAAAATGTTCCATCACCTATATTATTCAATTACTTTTGTAAAATTCCACTTTTTTTTTTTATATGGCAACACTTTGATTTTCGGCAAATTTTTTGAATTTGACACTTAAAATTCACTAGTTTTATTGTTTGTTACCTGTGAATTTATGTTTGGTTTGACGTTTTGACAGATGTTATTAAGTGAACAGCCTCGTCAAAGCATAGGATCCACACCCTGAAAACCTCATGTTCTAGAACTCGATCACTTGCTAGCCGGCTACGCGCGAACCATGTGCTTGGGACGTTCTCCTAATGACCGCGGTGTTTTAACCCAACGAACGACCAATGTTTTTAATCTAACCATTTGCATATAACGTGGGGCTCTTTATAACCTAAAAATTGCCGCCTTCCGTGATTTTGAACCCTAACAATTGGAGTTTGAATTTAAACTCAGATTGGTGACGATAAATGTCGATTGAGGTATATTTATTACCGAGTAAATGGAGTCTTTGGATAGGAGAGTTTATAAAATAAATATTAGCGGAGTTGGTAACAGAATACAATGCATTCGAC
Organism: Glyphotaelius pellucidus; assembly: GCA_936435175.1. NCBI lineage: Eukaryota > Metazoa > Arthropoda > Insecta > Trichoptera > Limnephilidae > Glyphotaelius > Glyphotaelius pellucidus. The sequence goes on along the minus strand of OW386538.1, from coordinate 24,181,962 downwards.
CGAGTTTCGCGAGTAGGTACTCGCAAATTAATAAAATTTGTCAAATCGCGGGCGTCCATTCGATATTTTGAAAAGACAAACTAAATCACTTTTTATGCGCCTTGATGTCAAATCGGTTATGTTAAGTAATTCCATTAGGTATATATAATTAAGTTCTTCAATCGGTATACCCAGTTTTTAGTAAATAAATCTTAAAAACTTATGCTGAACTCTTTCAATTTTTTGTTGGTGGGTTTTATATAATGGAGCCCAGATAGTAGAATTATATTCTAAGTTGCTTCTCACCAACCCAGTGTATAACAATTTAAAGGAATTAATTGATTGAAATTATTTAACTGTTCTCAGAATAAACCCCAGACATTTCATGGCCTTATTGGTTATTTCATTTATATGAGGAACAAAAGTTAATTTATGGTCAAAAATAATACCGAGGTCTTGAATTTGTTCTACTCTTTTAAGAAAAATGTTGTTGATGCTATAATTATATTTAATGGGATTTTTTATTCCGGCAAAAGTAATCGTTTGACATTTTTCAATATTGAGAAACAGTTCATTTAGGGTGCACTACTTTTGTAGCCTCACAAGATTTGATTGTAATATACAACAGTCATTCGGATTAGTTATTGATATATGGCAAGACAAAATTTTTATCATATTAATATTTCCATTATCTCAGTCTACCCTTGCGGAGATTAGCGTTAGGTTAGTTTAGTTACGAAGCACCGGATAAAAAGACAGATCCTTAGGCTAGGTAGTATTTTTACTTTAGAAACATCCTGTCAAAAAAATCTGATTTGTTGAAAGAAGAATCTTTGCTGAAAGCTGTTTAATACTGTCAGAGATGGAATTTTTTTTTAGTTAAAATGTTTGCTATACAATTTTCTGATATCTCGGCATAAATATCGTAAATATATCAATGTTCGTGTAGGTAATTTATTTTTAAACTTCTAATACATAATTTGATTTCATTTCCAAGCTACAAGAAAATTATTTTTTCTTTTAAATTTGTAAGTACTTACGCATTAGGTAGGCACACGATTTTCTACTAAGGTTATAGGTTGAATGTCTTCAACTTGAATTGTTTAAACGATAATGTTTTAAGAAAATTCCTAACAAACAATTTTAAGACCCCCATTTCATCAAGCATAGGCAGCGTTGACAAATCGGCGAGCTTCCGCAATCAACTTACCCACAGCATACAGGCTTCTCGGGTACCGAAGTCCGGGGTGGGGGCAGGGCGGGCTCGGCGGCCCGCGCCGTCTGCCGTCTGCCGTCTGCCGTCTGCCCGACCAGCGACCAGCGACCAGCGCTCACTGGCGGCACTCGACACTCGACACTGGCGCGCTCGCCGGCCTGTTGAACACACGTCGCATATACCCGCTCCCAACAGCACTAACCTGAGAGAACACAACTAAATTCAAATTTCGTACGCGAGTTTCATTCTCCCTAATTCTGTGACTGTCGTGTTGAATTTTAGGCAAACTGTCAAAATTAAAAAGTACCTGCCTTCAAGTGTAGAGTATAGTGTAACAATGTGTTAAGAACTAAATTATTTTTTTGGTGCGTGTTTTATAAAAACTGTTCTCACAGCTTTTTTGTACTCTGCCCGTTTTCGTTGTTTGATTGATGTGCGGAAGTTTCATTGGCGCTGCGGGAAAACGAATCAGACGACTTCCTGAAGGAAATTCGACGCAAGCCCACTGATACAGTAATGTAGACGTGCTTTGGCGGCATCCATGCTTCCCGGAAAACGTCCATATCACTCTAAAAGTAAGTACCCTTCCTTTTTATTTTTTTTAGATGATAGACAAGAATATTTTTTATGTGAAACATAAACTTATAGCCGAAAGTCATTTTGATGAATGTTCCTTTGTGAAAACTCTGTTAATGACGATTAATTCCAAAAAGACTTCGCCAAGGTTCAAAACTTTTTTCAATGCCTTTTTTCCTTTAATAATTATTGAAAAACATTGAAACAAGTATTGTCTATTGTTTTTGGTAAATATTGCCGTAACCACTGCGACTTAGGCACATATTATGGAAATTATACTTCGTTTTTACAATTACTTACTAACCACTATTTACAAACAAACAAAATAGGTTATTAGGTTCTTATTTTGGATGAATTAAGTAATTCATGCGTATTTAGATAGAAACAAAACTTACGCAAATCTTAATACATACTAAAAAAAAATTCAAAATGGTGCAAAAGAATCGTTTTATACGGGAAATTTTGAACTTTTGATTGAATAAAATGGAATTTTAATGCATCTTTTGCCATTCATCCAACGTAATTAGTTGTTTCTTGTAATAATTAAGTTGAAATAAAGACTTATTTCCACTATCTTAGGTAATTAAAAGTGCGGTGTTTAGAGACATATTTGTGTTGTCTTTTTTATAGTTATTTGATGTTCATTTAAAAACTCCATGCATGTAGATGAAAATAACTTTGCGCGCTTAAAATTGTTACACTGACCTAGAAATTTCAGACGGCAAAGCCATGCATTTTTCAAGAGGTTGGATCGCACTTTTCGAGTGTTCCGAGAAAAAATAATATTTTATTGACATTTTTAATAGGTTACTTAATAGACACCGCTAATATTTAGCGTTCATGTAAACATTATTTTACAGTGTTTGCTTCATGGTTTATAGAAAGATGAAGATACTTACTGCTTTTCATGAAAGCCAAAAGTTTTCTAATGTCAATGAAGATCCTGCTTGATTTAATAATAAATACCTACCTGTTTTTTTACCCTATAATAAAACTAATTGACGAAATGCCCAAGGAAACCATTTTTAATGTATTATCGGAAAGCAATATTTTAGTAATCAAATATCACTAGGAAATATATCAAAATAATACATTAAATTGAGATATTCACAAACGCCAAAATATTTAGCTTTTCTATATACGTTTATTAATTACTACGTGATATTATGTCTGAATGTCGGTCTTTTCAAGGCAATATCACGATACATACGTAGGTTTTATTTGTTGTTTTTGAATTTACCCTAATGATTTTAAAATCTTTCGATATTTCTAAGAGCACGTAAAATTCGTTGATAATATTGATTTTTTTTGTTATGTATATTATCAAGGCTCGCATAATGTTGTCATGTTTGCCTAATTTGTATTTAAGTTATAATGTTAATGTTTTATCATTATAACGTTAAGTGTTCTTTAATAGGTACTTCCTTTTTGTAAGAATTCACTTTTAAATATTTTCAAAATTATCTGCATGATTTAACAAATTTCATGATTCTTGATATGGCATAGAACTCAGTTGAGCTGTTAAATTCTAGGTTCGAGGTCATCAATATTGTCACCCTCCTGTTCATACTTAATGCACTTCGATAATGTATGTTCGACAACTTAGATTTATACACATATCTAGCATATTGAAGAATCAGAAAGGCCTATCAAAAACAATATTGTTCCCATTAGCTCATATCCGGATCTTAATCTGAAAGTGATTTTCATATCCCATCTTTTCGGAATAATTTCAGTGAACTACGGTATTTTAAACGATTCAATTTTGACTCCTTATTTCTTAAGATTAAATAGTTAGTAATTACCATGATGAATGTTGATCTCGAACTTGCAACCACAATATTTCATTCGTTTTACAAAATACACACATCAAGTCCTCTCCTTTTGTTCTCTACCTCTTCTGAGGGAGGGAATTGAAGGAAAAACTGCCCCCTTCCCATTAATTCTGTCGGAAGTCTCCATTCTACTTTTGACACAGTAAGTGGTCGGTATTTATTCTGATAGTTTTTGCGAGAACACGCGTAACTCTTGGCGCGTATTTGTCGTTATTTTTATTAGCCCGTTCAGGTTTCATGTTAAACTTCTCGTATGTAATACAATCCAGTAATATTTAACCGAAACAATAATTATCTCAAAATCTTCGTACAGATTTTTCGATGGTTTTGTTATACCCATCTACTCAATTTTTGGAATATGAATACCGAATTCTTCTTTATATTCATTTTTTATAGGGAAAACTTAAATAATACAAACTTTGTGTGTGGGTAATCTAAACTCATTTCAAGCAACGTTCCGATTCTGACTGGCGGTCGTTCACCAGGGCGAAATTAAAAGTATTAATAACTTTGTTCTTTTTTTTTTAATTAACTCCATACAGGAGGTCTGAGGAAGAAAAATCCCTCAAGGCCTATGTCATCCTTGGGGATTCTGTGTGGAGGGTCTTTTTAGAAAGAAAAAAAGAAGATTTGGGAAAAAAAGGTGAGAAATGGATAGGAATCTGAGGTCAATCATGTGTACAAGATTGACGGGCGTAAAAATCCATCCCTCGCACTGCAGTGCAGTGTAATGGATCGAGAGAGTCCGGTTGGAGAGATCTAGGTTAGCAGTCTTCCGATCTGACGCATTCGCCGCCAACACCAAGACAAACCTCACCTCTTGAACCCGGGCATCTCTGCTAAGTCATCAAACGTAGCGAAAAACGTAATTACGTAGCGCAGTGACATATGGCAGGGGTGTTGGCTATCCAATAAATGGTTTCCGGGGCGGCGGTATCCGTATCCGCCTCCTAATTTGAAACCTGTTATTAAATTTGATTAATAAAAAGTTTGGTGTTTGTTAAATATTATTATTTACCCTGTTCAACAATATATTATTTGAATGAAGGCTTTACAAAGATTCTTTCAACTTTTATTCCGTCATCTTTCGTTTCTCACTTCTATACGCAGATTTTGTTAAAAATCAGAGTGTGCAATTCACACGCGGTAGAAGAAAAACCTTCAGAAAACTAAAGTGGACAAGAGTGGGGAGACTATGAAGCACTTTTTTTATCAATGTGAAGGATGATTTTTTCCATATTTTTGTCATCGAATTCCACTTTTTCCTGAACTTTTGGTCATCTTGTTAGTATTTGTGGTTTCTTCTTCCGAGTCGCTAGATGTCGCTTTCCTGTGTTTTTTTTTATCTGCTCATTTTGGAGTGGTTTGAAAATTGGGTATTGATTTAACAATTTTTATTATATCGTAGGATTCGATCCCTGGTAATTGAATGTCAACAAAGATTCGACAGGCGTTTTATACCACTTCACTAAAGTGGACTTGCGTGGGACCGTGGATTTATCGTAGGTATTATATTGGAACTGAGTACCCTGAATAAAATAAATATTTTATTGGTATCTCATTATCTCACAGGCTAAGCTTAAGAGTTTCAAATCACAAAGGTGGTAAAAAAGTTTCAAAAACATATTTAATTAACTAATAAAATAAATAAAAAGATATAAACATATTTATTTAAAAATTTGCAGCCTCGGCAAATATTTTTCAAATGCCAAATGTCGTTTCATAAAATTGTCACTTGATAAACTCATATTGGAACTTAATATAAGAAATGTAAAAAAAATGTAAATATATAATAAAAAACATCAAATTTTTCGGGGGCGTTTATGGAAAAATTTGAATGCAAACTGAAAGCGCTGTGTTCTCTCTTTCTAACATTGCTTAAAGCTCACCGTAATACAAAATGAGATAGCGTAACTTTTATTTGACCGTATTATTTGGGATGTAGATCCCCAAAAAGCCTCTACGATTGTTTGTTGTCTGTGGAGAATATCTTCCAATACCTACAACACTCGTTGTTGAACACGGCGAATTTTCGCAAAACTAACAATTATTAGATATATTTATTTCATTGCTATCAAAAAATTCCAATAATTACAGACCAGAAGTCATCTGCCTTATCTCTACTCCACAGAAGTATTCCGATGGACAGTTACCATTATACTAAAAAATAATGAACCCTTGGCTCAAATTAATATTCTCCGTTAGTAACTGAATATTACCGAATTTATAGCCGAATTCCTTAAATTAAATGATGGCTGTGATTTTAAGAAATGTGTTTTTAACGTCAGTATAAAAGTCCGACAGAAACTTAATGTTTAAGTGTTATTCTTGTCATTTTATAATTATTTGGTGGTTCCCTTACATGAAAAGCTAGTTTGGCTCCACGCCATGTCATATAAATTGCTGAGTTATCAATGGAAAACAAATACTTTTTTGGCCCATTTAGTTGCCAAATTTCTATCGTGACAGAATGTTTGTTTCCGAAAGCGCGGTTACTTACTTTTAATTATAGCTATTTAAAAATGTTTTCTTTAGCACGGTGGCTAATAGTGGAAGAGTTAATGCTTTACTTTCTTGCATTTCGCATGAGAGAAATTCCCAAAAGCGTTGTAAAGTACTTCTGGAAAATTATTTTTATTGATTTTGACAAATTATGCAAAGAATAACTACAATAATAGTAAAAGGATTTTTGTCTTTGTTTCGTTTTTATTTACCCAAAGTAAGCACGGCATGGTGCAAACTGTTAGGTTCTTGAATTTAAAAAAAATATATACATTTAACATGCCTTCCAAAAAATTTTTATTTCTTGCAATTTTTTTTTTAAATTGTAATTTCTAATATTTATTCGAATTGTAGTTTCTAATATTGTACCAATTGAATAATATTTCCAAAAATAAATGTTTGCGGTTTAAAATCAAACAAAAAGCTTATGCAGTTCCTACCTATTTCATACTTTATTTCGAAACATTTCATACATACCTACAACGTTGTTGGCAGAAAACTTTCTCCACATTTTCTGGAATTCGGAAGGTATAATTGTATTTTGCAGTGGAATATTAAAAGCTTGAGGTGTGCGTGTTATTATGTAAAGCCATAATAATAGTTGTAAATGCTACACTAAAATAATGTCTGTCGTATGTTACGTATTTACAGTTGTGTCGATAATATGAAAAATAACAAATATCTACTCTTGCACAGCAAGCATATATGTAATGGCATAAATTATGATATTACTTCAATTTTTTTACATTCCTTTTGAGACCATAAAATTTGCTTACAAAACGTGCCAAGTGGTCTCCGTAATACCAGTACAAAAAAAAATTAAGCATTTACGCGCAATCGAAGAAATATCGATGAACACTAACAAATCAAACACTAACACGAATCACGATCCAAGGTTGAACACCTCTGGCACATCGTATCCGTGAACACCATGTCGAAAGGCTTGACAATGTAATTGCATGAAATTTACTTGTTTCAATAAGGCACGATGCTGGGGCTAAGGCACAGGGAACGAGCTATATCGATTCTTTGTCGATAGTGTTTGGGTAGGATTTAATTGATGTCGAAATTAATGTGAAAACTATGCAAATTGAGGGAACAATGACTCGTGAAAACGATACGATTCTGGCCAAGGAAAATATATATTTTGTTCGTTAGGAAATCGACTGTCGATAATAATTATCGACAGTTAATAATTATAATGAGGCTTTCGTTAATTGACTTATTTATGAGTGGCAGATATTAAAATAAAACTTTATTTTATTAATTCACTCTTTTCAACGTGACTGAGATTTGTACTGAAAGAATGAAGATAGGAATCAAACAATATACGGCAAATATTTTGAAAATTCCATTAATTTTTTGACACTCTGATGATAAATACGACATTTCTTGCTCAAAATTGACACAAGATTGGATTGACACAAGAGGAACTCGTCGTTAAAGAGTTTGTGCTGCTTCAAAAAATAGATTTCTGCAGTTAACTATAATATTTTTTGAGATCTAATTTAGACGTGTATTTTTTCATAATTGTTTTACACTATGAATGAACACAGTGATAGTTAAATGATCAGGGTTTATATTATTTGTTTTCATTTTTAAGTTGGACCCGTTGTTAAAGGGACCTCAAAACTTTTTACTTTGGCAAACTTTTGAATCAAATGGTACAATAGTACTATAGATTTCTAACTATTTTTAGGCAACAAGAAAGCTATTTGGATCTGTCAAACTTGCGCACATATTATCTAATTGAATAAATTCCGATCAATAATTTTATGTCCCCGTGGCAATCTAATGCGTAATATTGCCAAACACGAAGATACTGCGCAAAATACCTCATGAAATCAAACAATTATCCGTCTCACTCTGTTAGACTGATCAATCAAATAAAATCATTTCATTTTTGTTTACTCTAGAAATTATTTTCAAATGAAGTGAAATTATCAATCTATCGTTTAACATTTTTTTAACTTTATATTAATGAGTAGGCGCCAACAAACTAAACTAGCATTAGGAGTCTCTTTGAAATTGCTTTGTCATGCTTGTTTCGCGTGAAAAAAAAACCTTTTTGTCTGAGAGTATTGATGTCACCTCTCGGGAATCAATCAGATATATGTCATCGCGTATTTTTCCATGTCATCCGCGTCGATGACAAACTTCGTGAAAGAAGGCTAATACATAATCATCAGGTATCGGTAATTTATGCAGCGACATGGCCAATCCTTCGACCGTCAATTATTGATATCACGAGTTTCACATTAAATCGGTTTAATTGTCTTGTCAACCCTACGACACAAAGCGTTGTTACTTTAACCACGTTGGTTGGCATTCCTGGTGAAGTTACTATCTCTACTTGCTAATAAGTAAGTTCTTACATATTGGTAGGAAACACACCAATCCATATTAAAATTAAGATCAGTGATAGATGAGGACATATGACATTATATCAGGCTTAGTGATGGGCAAATTCCAGGGAATTTATTTTTGGGAAAATTTTATCTAAATGGTGAAAACCGCACGAGGTTATCTTTCACATCGAAATTACATGTTATTTTGTTATTTACTAATTCGCCATATTAGCAGAAGTCATTTTTGTAAAATACCGAGGCTTAGTGATGGGCTTATTCCAGGGAATTTATTTTTGGGAAAATTTCATCTAATTGGTGAAAACCGCACAAGGTTATCTCCCACATCAAAATTTCATGTTATTTACTAATTCACCGTGTTAGCAGAGGTCATTTTTGTATAATAACGAATAATACCGAAGTTATGAGCTGTCCAAATGTTGATATTTGTGACCAGCCGATAAACGTGTGATGTCAAGGTACGTACAATGACTGACGCAGCAGTACTGTAGCATTGCCAATAGAATTGTGAATTGTACTGAATTGAATTGTGACGTCACGAGACACGATTGTATATATTTTATCCAAGTTCACTTTGAAAGCTTATAACTTCGTCATTTTTAGAGATTTCGAAAAGCTAGTTTTACCGTATCTCTGTAAACATAATACATTTTCATTAATTCAGAACAATTTTCCTAACAAAAAATTAAAATTCCATACTTCGGGGATTTATATTAGGTTTCGGAATATTAATGATGATGCATTATTTTTTTAGTATGATTATTCGGATTTGAACCATTATCCCAATTTACCAAAAATCAACATAAGTTATTCAGAACATATATTTTTTTTTTAAGGCTGAAAGGTCCCCGTTAATTCTAAGTAGGTACGTTTCAGGTTTTGAACAATATAACCAGGAGAAGAGGAAAACTATCATCATGATAGGTCTGTCAGTTTATTACAATTTGATAGAAAACTGAAAAGCACCTTGAATCGGCGTTTAACGTGGACATTTTTAATGTAAAAAAAAATAAAATGGCAAGAAAGTGGCCATTTGATGGCCAATGATAAACGATGATTAAATTCGAATATCTGAGAAACAATCGGTCCTCAATCGCAACATTCCCGTTTCCAAATAACACCAACTATCGTGTGTAGTACTTACTGAGTAATAAAAATAGAGAGCGATAAAGTCATTGTCAACAAAAACGAGTTATTAAAATAAATAAAGAATTGCGTTTATGCGAAAAGTCTACACGGCTATAAAGAAGTCAATTACCTACAATTGAATTTGGGAGCCACCTCTCTAGGCTGGAGCCCCAAAATATCTGATAAAGCTGTGCAAAGGAGGGCGGTTTGATTGTCGTCTCTTATGAACAGACGCAATGTAGGCATGCTGAATCTGTTCTAAAGGTATTTCAAAGCGGAGTTCCGCTCAAAGGAGCTAGCGGTATTTTCCCCTGTGCACCGGTGTACTTACGCAGATCTTAACAAAACAGCCGTTCACAACGATTGATAATGAGTTTATCCGAACATGTCGTTTATTCCAACTCGCTTTTTTCTTTAAGTTGGCGAACATTTATCTCCGTATTAGGGGGAGAAACATTCCTTTTTAAATCCATATGCACCACAAAACTTAATATTATTTATAAGTTTTTTTTGCTTTTATTAGTATCTTTGATTAAAGAAGGATCTATTTTGATTAAAATGGTATTGATGTTATTGATGTATTACTGCCGACCGTTCTAGGGTTAAAACATTGCGATAGATAAACCTAAACGATGATGTTATCCTGTTTGTCGGTCACTTAAAATCGCATTAATGCACAAAAAGTCTAATAACTCATTCAGACCGCTTGATCGACTGAATTGATTATTTTATATTGTCACTCCAAACGAACGCAGATACCCGCGGGACCGCGGGAGATAAACTCATCCTTCGTTTGCGGATTCTACGTGAGAGATTTGAAATTAAACCTTGGGTATGGAAAGATTAAATCCCTTCATATTTTTTTTTAATACAAACCTACATTTTAATTTTTAACTTTTTTGTGTACCTCACAAGAGTCTCAGCTGCTTCTCTCTGGAGCCAGTGAGACTATGGCATCCTCAATTGGGGTGTTTTGTGAGGCTGAAGGTAGTGGGAAGGGGAAGGAAAGGGGGCATACATCAATTACATGAGCTTTTCTGCTGCTTCTCTGGAGCCAGTGAGACTATGGCATCCTCAATTGGGGTGTTTTGTGAGGCTGAAGGTAGTTGGAAAGGGAAGGAAAGGGGGCATACATTAATTACGTGAGCTTTTATATTCAATTGAGACTCCTCCCCCACCTTGGTGAGATTAAGTGGGGACCCCCCCGCATCCCTCACGTGAGATTTATACCGCAGTTGTCAGTTTTTCACATTGTCTCTACCATTTTTTTTCTTTTAAAAACTCGGAACGTTTTTCTTTTACTTCTTTTCTAATCGAATATATGTTTTTCAACCCCCCTCCCCCTCCCCCATAATCAATGTATGCCCACAAATGCGGAGAAGGAAGGTGGGGAAGTACCTGGCTATTCAGATCTGGTCACCAAACACGGCTAAAGCCATTTAAAGCAACGTTTCAATTCTGAATGGTTGTCTTACACCTTACACAGGGCGATACTGAGAGTATCTTCCACTCTGGAACGTGCAGCATATATCTTCTTCTTCTTTTTCAATGGCGCTATAGCCCATTTCGAGTCTTGGCCTACTTCAAATTAAGCCTCCACCGCCCTGTATATAAAGCTATAATAAATGTAATGTACTGTAACTTTGGTTCCATGTCAACTGAGAATAAAGTCAACTCAACACCTTCTTAAAAAGTCAGTAAAAGCTATGAAAAAAATTATGTTAAATTAGCCGATAACCCTAACCTAACGTAACCTACTTAACCAATTTTTTTTATCACTCTAAATGACTTTTCTGAGATGGCTTTGAGTTGGTTTCATTCCGAGTTTCACCTGTAACGGTTCCATGCTAACTGAGAAAAAATTCAACTCAACACCTCCTTAAAAAGTCAGTAAAAGCTATGAAATAAATAATGTTAAATACGCCGATAACCCTAACCTAACGTAACCTACTTATGTACTGTAACTAAGACCACTGTTTGTTTTACTATTTACAATTTGATATAATTTATAATTTACAATCGAAAAATATCCTCTACAACACAGGTGAACTCCTAGTGTAGAGGACAATATAATCTTTGTAATTTAAATATATTAAGAATATTTTTTTTTAAAAGGGGGGCCAGCAAATCGACCCTTTGGAATAACAAGGTTCCATTTGTCGAGGTAACGTCATGCGATAATGGTATCTAAAGCAAGCTACTTTCGAATTCATTATCGTATGACATTACCGCGACAGACGGAACCTTATTTTTCCAAAGGATCGAAATGTAAAATCGTATTATGTCCCTTAAATGTAGTGTCCTCCGTGTGCAAAGTCGTATCTTCTACAAATATAAACTCTTTAATAAATGTTTGTTTATCGCAAGTGACCTGCCCGGTAAGAACATAATCTATATCTTTGTAAATAATAAAATTAGATAGAGCCTAACAAACCATAATAAATTGTACACTCCCATTGGGGTGATTTCTCACAAAAACTGGCCTCTACAAATTAACCAAAAATTGTTAATATTATTAACAGTTTTTGGATAATTTGTAGAGGCAATTAATATTATTGCCCATCTGGTGTAAAATTGAGTTAGATATGGAAGTTTAAAAATCAAGTTTTAAAATATAAACAAAAAGAAAGAAAGATCGAATTCTAATCTAGGAGTAAAAACTAATATTAAGACTTACATGAAATACCTCTGCACGTCAGTGAAATTTAATATATTTTTTATAAACGTTAATGTTTTGATGCCATGCTGCATCTCTTGAAAGAATGAAATGTACATTTTTTGATCTGTAAAATTATATAACTTTGGACCAATCTGGTTTTGCAATGTGGTACTGCACACCCACAAGTACCATGTCTTTTGCTAGAATGACTAGATTTTGTAGCTTTTTAAAAATTAAATTTTTATAATTAAATTGTAAAATTTTTTATAAAGGAGCTCCGAAAAGATCACTATGGAACTTTAGATTTTAGAGGGTTTGGAAATGTACAGTGAATGTACCGATACACTAGTGTCAGCAGAATTTTGACTCGCAAGTAAATAAAAAAAATAAAAAAACTCAGTTGATAAAGTTGCGGTCCGGAAAGCCGAAAGTCTTGGGTTTGAGTCTCATATATGACCTTATCTTTATCTGATTTTTCAGTTTCAAGATTTTCGATTGAGTTTGTCTTACATTGTCTTCATTTAATTAAATATTACAATTTGAGGTTTTACTCGTAAGCAGAATTAAAAATAAAAATTCATTAAGAATCAAATAAATAGAGCCGGGTCATACCAAGGGAATATTAGAAAAGTATTTACTTATAGGGTGATGTATTAAACAGTTTGTATAAAAAATGATTGTATGACGGTCCGTACTCTCTGTCTACCATTTCGCATAAATAGTTAGTTGCTTGAATAACTCTTAATTTTAAATTGTTTATATTCGTAATATTATTAATTTAGTTTTCCTGTAAATAATCAACTTACCCTCGTAAAATGTCTTCCATAACACCTAGCGTGTTATGTTCCATAACATCTATTATAGTTATCTTGTAAAATAATAATTAAATTAATTTGGAAAAATTAAAATCATTAATAAAATAATTAGTTCCTGTACCAAACGAATTTCCGAATTCAATCCAGACTTCCATTCTTCAAACATTCAGACTCTTCAATTTTTCATACATTTTCAACAGAATTTTTTGTGGTCGAAATACTTTTTGAATCTTCTAGTAAATAACAATTTGTTTTTCACCACTAAAAACAGAAACTAAAAAGCTTTTAATCTTCTTATAAGGCAATTACAAAATATTTTTTCGCTGAACATGATAATTTCCTTATTAGGATAGTTAACAAATCCGACCCAATCATACGTGCGTCTCGTTGAACCATACAATAAAGATTTTCAGAAAACTGAATTTCGTCTTTGTTATTTCAAATAATGAAATGGTGTTTTTCTCAGAGGAGTAACTCCGACGTATTCTGCTGAATCTGCATATCTTCCTGACACGTGTTCCATAAATAACGGTACAACTTGTACTCGACTGGCGCCATCCAATAATAAATAAACAAGAAAGCTACAACAACATCAAACTAGGACTGCAATTCTTTGCTTGTCATGCAAATACCTTTGTTTAATAATTAGCTTATTGAATATCATCCCATAAATGTGTTATTCTGGGAATTGTTAGTTTGAAACGCAATATAAATTAAAATATATTATGTGGTTCAGATTAACACATAATATATCACGTGAAAGTGGATAAAAACATAAAGATTGGAATAACAGAAAAGTTTAATGAGCCTGATTGCAAATGTGAACGAAGCGGTGAGTGTGTGCCAATTCATATTTATTTGACGGTTTATCATCTCTATCTATGTGGGTACTTTCTTTGCAAATTCGTAAGCAAGTTTAGTTACGTTAGGTAGGCGTATAATATCAATTTGCTATGTTTAACGTTCTAGGTATAAATAACATAAAAACATCAACTTCTCTCCATTTACAAAATTAAATGTATTTTCTGAGATTGGAACCAAAATACGATTATACTTCGGAGATTTTTACAATTGCACTAATTGATAATTCCTAATTAGGATTTTTACTTTGTGTAACTGGCATTGTACTCTTTAAACGGTGCTATAAAAATGATCGCATCATAATAATTCCACCTATGAATTAACGATTTGACCCGACACCCACTCCTGTGCCATAAAAATACCATACAAATTAAACAAAAGGCATACTTAATTACACAACGGTAAAGATCGCGTCATCTAAATTGTCACAATATTCTGAAGAGTCCCTCTTCCAAACATAATGTTTGAATCTAAGCGAGAGGCTGAAGATTGAAACTTCTCCCCTCTTCCATTTACCTTAAAAAATTATTGTTTAACTTTCACGGAGCAGTAAGCCCCAAATGTATTAACAATTATATGTGAAGAATAATTTTCTCTGTTTACCCGCGTAACGTAGTCTTTAAAAGGACTTTTTAACTCCTGATGTTTCGGACAGATTTCACTGTCCATCTGCAAAGGTCTTATGTCTTGAGTTTTGTCTCAAACTGATCGCTTTCGCGTGTCTGTTCGGTCCAGAAATCAAGACCTAAGCGAGTGCTTATCAATTTTTTTTGTGTCTAGGACGGAGTACACAGGTTGAAAGTCATTTGACGGTGGAGGGGGTGGGGGCGGGGCCGGCAATATCGGGTGGTTGCGTGAGAGACATGATAGGATTGCTTTAAAGTAATTGGAGGTACTTCTGAGAATTTTGGAAATGCTGTTTTTAGGGAAGTTTGATCAATTATGATTTTTCTGGCGTTGGGAAGTTCTATAAGAAGTTCTGAGAAGGAAAAAGGTGTGAGTGGTGGGTAGGAATCTGGAGTTAATGTATCCAGGAATGACGGACCTATGAATCCATTCCTCCCACTGCGGTGCAAGGCAACGGATCGAGAGAGTCTGGCTGGAGAAGTCCAGTTAGGTCTCTCTCAAACAGTCTCTCCCCATCCGGCCCGCCACACAGTAGGTAGGCAAACGCATTCGCCGCCAAGATCTAGATAAAACTAGAACCAACAAACCCGTCTTACTCCGCTTTTTGGTTAATACGCAATATTTCTTATTCAAACATTTAGATTTAGCATTATTATCACGAAAAATGACTTTTTATGTCGGGGGAGACAAAAAAATACGCAAAAAATATGTTTATTGAACCGCATTACGCCATATTACATTTCATAAAAAAATATAAAGTAATATAAAATATATATTACAGAAAAAAAATATTGCCATATAAAACAATAATTTATTCATGTTATGAAGTGAATGCATTATTGAACCTGTATTTATAACAGAAGAACATGGAAAGAAAGATATTAGAATAATTACACATACCCGAGAAACAAACCCTGCTTGCCATACAAACCATTTAAAACCTGGAATGTATATCTTATTGATGGATGACACGCAGCTTTCGCAGCTCGAGGCTTAACCCAGTAGCACTGGGAATAATTCGAATTAATAATTGGGAATAAAAACTGGATATAATTTGAATTTGAAGGTTGGTATTTCCGACCAAAATGTCATATTTGATTGTTTATTAATTAAAAAAGGAATATTCCTTATTAATGAAATGAAATTCTTTTTGTATTTCTAACTTCGCCAAGGAATATTCCGCATTATCCGCAAAGCAGTCTTATACATTTTTACCAAAATCTCTAATATAGATTCATAGATACGATAAATTATTGTAAAGAGCTACATTTGTTTGTGTTACTCGAACGACGTATTTGTGACAGGTGGTGTTGATCTTTCTAAAAAGCATTAACGTATTTGCTTTAATGTGCATTGTATTGTGTTTTGTGCACTGGAAAACATTAAGGCACGTTAAAAAAAGGTTGAAAAAATATTTTAAACTGTCGACAACTTTTAAAAGAAATTTTCTTTCATTAGGTCAAACGATTCTAATAAGCAACAACGTAACAGCATATTAAAACCCATTTTAATGACATTAAATCAGTGTAAGAAACTTATTTAGTTAAGCAAAATTTACTGAACTGTCGCAAAAGGCTTCAAATACTGGGCGTAAATAATTACATAAATACTGCATCCGTTTTGCACAAGTGGGTGGCGGTGAAAAACCTACCGCCACTTAATTTGTTCCTCAGAAAACCTCGTACGTAGGCAGTAGGCAGGGCCTACTCGAAGCTGACCATAATAAAGTGAGCATTACCACTGAATGCAATACGCGAAACAGCACAACCACTGAACAGGAAACCTTTAGATGTTTTACATTTACCAATTTTAAATAAAACTTAAAAATTACTAGCTTATAAAACCTTTCAGTGAATGAGCCCATTCTAACATTCTAACCCGTTCTACGTATGACGGCCTCCGTGGTTGAGTGGTTATGATCCTTAGCTATGATCCGGAGGTCGCGGGTTCAAAACCAGGCGTACAAAATTCAATTTTATTTCAATCGTTTGTGTTATTTCATATTTTTTTACATTCAATATATCCATATAGTATATTTGTGGCAATTTCCAGAGTGGTAGATATTTTCTGAATCTCCCTGGTGAAAAACCACCATCTTCTAACGAGACGAGGCTTGAAGTGGCTTTAGCCACGTTTGGTGACCAGATTATCAAGTACGTCCAACTTTCCTCTTTCCAATATCCTTCCCCTTCCCACAACTTTCACAACACAACCAACATATCGTCTCACTGGTTCCATTGAGACGGTATGTTGGTGACAATTTGGGAGGCGGGTATGGTTTGGAGGGTACCGCCGCCCCGGGTATCATTTATTGGATAATAACCCTGTTATACCTGTTACCCCAAGTGGTTGGTTACGTTTGGTAATTTAGCAGGGGTGTCCTGGTTCTTGGAATGAGGTTTGTCTAGGTCTTGGAGGCGATTGCGTTTCCTCACCTACTGCGTGGAGTTCCGGATCGGGAGAGACCGCTTGAGGCAGACATAATTAAGACCTCTGCAGGCGGACTCTTTCGATCCATCGCCTTGCACCAGTGGGAGGGGGGATTCATACGTCTCTCACTCCTGGACACATTGGGCCCCAAATTTCTACCCACCCCTCATAACTTTTTCCTTCTCAGTGCTTCCTCTTTTTTCTTTCCTTAAAACCCTCCACACAGCATCCCCAAAGAGGACATAGGCCTTGAGTGATTTTTTTTCCTCGGGGCCTCCTGTGCGGAGCTATTGTAAAAAAATGACGTTTGGGAGCAGTTGGGAATTTTGTGCGGTATTCACATAAAAAAAAAATAGTAAGGAAAAAATTTATTTTACTTCGGGCACACGGACACGCCCACGGTGTACCCGTTGAGTGAACGCAACCAATACAGCACTGCTGTTGTAATAGCAATATTATTAGTTGTTCATTACGGGTTCATCTCCGCGAAGCTGTGTTTGCAACGAGTAAAATGGCACAATGTAACTATTACCATTCAAGCTGTATCACTGCGCTTGTAGTGATGAAGATATGATGGTTTTCTGGAAAAAGCAAATTGAATTGCCCCATTTAACAGCTTTTCAGTAGCTGCGATCAGCTTTTAGATTATAAAATCACATGGCTTGCATTTTCAATTTGTTTTTATCAAGTGGATTTTCAAGTTTCAGTGTTGTAGTGGGATAATTTAGTCTTGTCGGTTTTAAAATGTATAAACTGTTTACAAGTCTTTATCCGTTGCTTAAGGCGACGCTTCCCGGCTCAAAAAGAAGAAGATGGAGAGATATGTAATTGAAAGAATGTTGGACAGAGCGCGCTAATATTTTCAATTACGAAATTGATGCGAAAATTGGGAAAATGTTTAATAAAACATGACTCGTTTAAAATAGAGCAAAAATCTCATGGAAAGTATCTTAAGTATCATTTAAAGAAACATTGTGAATTTTTTCACAAATATTACTTGTAAAATAATAGAAATAGACTTGTTTTAAATAATTTTCGGAGCATATTTTGCGATTTTTTTTCCATCGAGGGAATTTCATATAATTTGCGTTTTGGCGTGAAACGTATCTAGATATTATCTTCAGAAATAACATATATATTTTTTAAGAGCTTAAAAACTTCAAATATTTAAGGGAGATATGTAAGAAATCTGTAGAAATTCGGGAAGCGGCGGCTTAAGAACTACGTTTATATTATTGAAAATGAGGCATTGGGGAAGTAGACTTATTTCATTAAAACCACTTCAAACATAAATTTTTCTTTCTAAAAATGTTCACAAAATTTAAAAAAACTGTTGGTTTTTGAAATGACCAGAATTTAAACCTCTCCAAATGATTGATAGATTAAATTTTAAATTGATTAATTTTTAAGAATAATTGTCGCTTCATTATTGCAGTAGAATCATGATGCTCTTCATTTATTTATTTTTGTTTATGTGAATACCGCACAACTGCTCCCAAACTGGAGCCAGTGAGACTTTGGCATCCCCAATTGGACTATGTTGTGAGGCTGAAGGTAAGCTTTGTCAAGCTTTTGGTGGCGGATACGTCTGCCCACTTGGTGCGTGGCAGGCCAGATCGAGAGAGACTGGTCGAGGGAGGACCTTTAACCTTTCTAGCCGGACTCTCTCGACCCATCGCACCCATTGCAGTTGTAGGAATGGATTCATACTGCCGTCACTCCTGGACACACTGACCCCCAGATCTTACCCACCCCTCAAACATTTTTCCTTTCCAGGACTTCCTATCTTTACCTTCCTTAAAAAGACTAGGACTTCCTTAAAAAAGAGGAAAATAATTTCCCTCAGGGCCTCCTTCCAGTATAGAGCTAGTGTTAAAAAAAAGTGGCTTGGGAAGGATGTGGGAAGAGGTGGGTGGGGAAGTAGCTGGCTATTCGGATCTAGCCCCTAAACATGGCATTTCAAGCAATGTTTCAATCCTGAATGGTGGTCTTACATCAGGGTGATTCTGAGAGTATATACTACTTTGGGAGGTACTGCAAATATAACTTAAATTATTTTAAATGATTAAATTGTGAAAACACGAATCAATCAAACAAAACTTACTGCGCACGCCAGATTTGAACCCGCGACCTTCGGATCGCCAGCCAAGATCATTGCCCCTCGACGACGAAGGCCACGACGAAGGCCACGACGAAGGCCAAGACGAAGGCCATAAAAGATAAAATCGCGATAATCAATATTACCTACCAATAGTACCTACCTACACGAAGAAGGTTTGAAAAAAGAAGTGTCATTGAGATACTGACGTTTCTTTGGATAAATTGTACAATTTCTTAATTGAATAAAAGGTGACAATATTATTAGGTAGGTATATAAGTGCCTACTTACAAATCTTGTGATTTTAAAGGAAATTGTGGTTTCGACTAATAAAACGATTGTTGACTTTTTCTCAGCTACCTTGAACCGTCTCTTAGAATTTAAGAGCCTACATCGAAAAGTCTCGTATTTCCAAAAATCATTTAAGAAATTTATAATATTTTTGGATTTATTGCAAATATTATTACCCTTCTGCATATAAAATATAGAAGGCGTTAAGATTGTATGTATTCGGATTTTTTCCCAAGTTTTAACTTGATATCATATTGCAGTTTTTAACGGTAATGATGTGATAAAACTCATACGAAAATAAATTTTATGTCATGTGATATTTTATTGGCCAAGGGTGCAATATTTCGGATATAATAAAATGATTCTAATTTTATGCTTAAATAATAATAAAATTGACATTTTTTACTAACCAAAGTCATGCATAAACCTTTGTTCAAATTGTTTTAATATTGAAAAAAAAAAACAAAATTTTATTCAGGTATCACTTTTTTGCGATGTTCTACCGTCAGAGTTGTTTTCTGTACACATCTTAGCATTTGTGTTACAACCACCATTGACTCTTGTTAAGTTTAATGGTAGTTTTTTCATCTATCTTAGTTCTATTTTAACTTTTTTTGGATAGGTACTTATAATATTAATTGGAAAACAATATTATTATTTTTAAAACTTTATTATAAATGTTCTAACGATTTCCCGGAATGCATTGCAATGCCTCTTAATAAATAAATTGTTTCTCCCTGCGTGCCCTTTCCCATTCGTCCTGTTCCCCTCACGTCGCCCCTTCCCTTCCCATGTCCCCTTCCCCTCAAGTGTTCCCCCTGAACTTTCCCCACCTTCCCTCTCCCTTCTCCCACTCTCCCTTCTCGCCAACCCCCCTTCCGCGTTCTATATATTCAGTCCCAGTACATTCAGTTTTAAAAAGCTCGCCACCTATTACGTTTTTTTGTTATTAAAATTATCAATTTTCATGTTTTATAAATATTGATTTTTGTATTTTATAAAAACAATCAATCAAATTTTGTACCTGTGTTAGGTACCTATTTAAAATGCCTTTAATTCATACTTAGTATGTACTGCAAGTAAAATTAATTTGATGAGTTTATTCGAAAATTGTATTTTGATATAACAAACGAGGTTTGCAAAATGTCATTCTAAAATGATGACATTTTTGACACTTTTGTAAGAGTTTTTGAAATGATTAAAAAAAATTCAGATGTATTGTCGTGTGGTTGTAATAATCCAGAAACCTTTGTGGGGGTGGAAAGAAGATACTTTGAAAATTTCAAACATTTTCTATGCTTAATACAGCAATACATGGACAACTCACTAATATACTTATATAAATATAAGCAAGCATACTTTGATTTATATATAAATATATATAGATTTAACGATATTTTAAAAAAATTATTTTATAAAAATATCAATTTTTATTTCGTGTTCCAACCAGAATTTGGCCTAGTTGTTATATTGCCCTAGCGAAGGCAGGTTGTGCCGGAAAAGCGTTCGCAATGTTAACATTTTTATCTACTCGGTTAACTTTGATGAATTCATATTATCATAATATTAAGCAGATATGTTTTCACAGCATTAGTTTGTTTTGTAAATTTATTGACTAGATCTTAAGCATTATTTTCATAATATTTCTAATTTTAAGGCTGTTGGTCAACGAACAACAGTTGTTAAATCAATAGACCTTGATGTTTCCATTCTCTTACAAAATGGGTCTGTTAAAGACCTAGGTTAACTCCTTTATTTCCTGAAAAAGACCCTCCCCACAACATCTCCAAAGATAACATACAACCTGAGGAAAATTATTTTCCTCCGGTCCTCCTGTGTAAAGTTAAGCTAAAAAAAAATAGAAATTTCAAAACTTCACGTCAGATTTTTTTTTATATGAATAACGTACAAGAGTCCCAACTGCTCCCGTCTGGAGCCAGTGAGACTATGGCATCCCCAGTTAGGGTATGTTGTGAGGCTGAAGGTAGTAGGGGAGGGAGATAGGGAAGAGGAAGGTAGGGAAGTACCTGGCTATTCAAATCTGGTCACCAAACACGGCTGAAGCCATTTCAAGCAACGTTTCAATTCTGAATGGTGGTCTTACACCAGGGCGATACTGAGAGTATGTTCCACTCTGGAACGTGCCGCAAATATACTATATATTATTTAAATGAATAAATTGTGAAATAACACAAATTAATCAATAAAATTTATTTACAACGCCGGAATTCTATCCCGCGACCTTCGGATTGCGAGTCAAGAGACTTACCGCTGGACTACGACGGCCGTCGTTTTTTTCGCCCATCATGAAATGACGTTGCAAGTTTTAAACACAGGGCCTCCTGTGTGGAGTTAATGTAAAAAAAATAAAAATGTGTCGACCTGACAAATAAAAAATACCGTGCACAACAAACTTTGACGAGTTGGAGGGTAGCTAAATCAAATATGGCCTCCACACTCCGCACTCCACAGCCTCCGATCCTCAGAATGACATATGTCTCATGACATCACGACCGCTAATACTATGTTCGTTTGTTCCCCTGCCGCATAATCCTCACTCATTAATATTGTTGAATATTGAGCATATCTCGACTGGTAATCTTAATGAATTACATATTACTTTACATGTGAAATGACACATATTTAAATGGAAATGAGGAAGGACTACGAACAGGTCCCTCGTGGGTGTGGAAAGAATTACACAAGCGCTCTCATGCAATATACCGACCAGTCTGTTTGCGAGATTTGCCGCTCTGTTGTTAGTTGCGTTAATCTAAAGTTGTTAAGTATATTACAAGAACTTGTTTGTTTTGTTATAATTTTACAAATCGGATGTACCTTATTAAGTGTAACTTTATAAGCAGTTGACATTTCGTCACCTTAGTTCTTCATTGTCCAAACGACCATTTTGGTTTTTGTCAATCTCCAATTAAAAATAAAAATAAAGTATAAAAAAGTATGGTTTATTACTTAACTAAGAATTATTCAAACTAATGAGACCTTCAACTTTACAGAATTAGTTTATTATCTTAAACACCTTTCATAATGTTTCATTGAAAAATTAAAAGAAAACCTTCTCCTCCTGTCAAATTTTCTAAGGTCGTTTGGACAATTAAGAACTAAGGCGACGATATTGCACTTTAAATAATATATTATAGGTACATGATGGGTACTACGTATTATTATTAATCAGTCTCTATTACCCGAAGCTTTTTTTAGGATTAGGTACGTACAAAAGTTGACCTAAACTATTGAATAAGGAACTCCAGTACATTTTTTTATTTTTTTAAATGAATAATGACCTTCTAACTTAAATAACTGCATTTTTATTTTTAAAGTTAGTTTTAATAGTTAAAATAAATGTCAAAGTTTAATTAAATGAAGGCACTATGAGCGAAACTCAATCGAAAATGATGGAAACAGAAAAATCAGAAAAAGAATTTGCACCTCTGGGACCAGAGGTCCCAGAGGTGCAAATATATCCCAGAGATATAAATAATTAAATATTACAATTTGAGGTTTTACTCATAAAAGTTAAAATAAAATAAAAAAAATAATAATAAATGTCAAAGTTTTAATTTTTCAAGATCTCCCGACCGAATCTAGTGTGACGTCATCATGACCAACCGAAGTATGAATTTTGTAGGCAACTGGAATCAGCTGATCATCGACGGCCATTTTCAATTTCAGCATTGGAGCGTTTTATGGATGCGGTGACGTCACGCCTCACAAATTCAATAATACCAACTTGACAGGGTGTTTTAATGAACTGTTTTAAAATGGACTTTTCAATATTTTTTTAAAACTCTACGTTAAATATTATTTAATAAAACTTATATATTCAGAATCAGCGTTTATTGGTCTATATGAACATATTTTTTAAAGTCATAGTATTTTTCACTGGAGTTCCTTATTACGCAGTCACTGTTTTTTTACTAATGAAAAGTAAAAGTACGTTTGTCTAAAACTGAATCCTTCAAACGGTTTCACTTCCAAACATTTGCTAAAATATTATAATGCGAATGGCTTTACGCTCCTATATGGAGGATTTCATTCTCTAAACAACATCAATGTAATAAATAATGTCTCGCTACTTTGAGAGCAATAGTATAACGATTTCTTCGAGGTCGTTTTGATATCATTATTGCTGCTCCAGTCAGAAAACACGCAACTATCCGCCATATCTCCATTCGCCGGAAAATTTTAACCGATTTACGACTTGTTTTTGGCTGAGAAGTTTACGTAATTACACGTCTTGGTAGGAACCAAAACTCCAAGTTCACGTTAGGGGTAAATAATGCCCAGTCACTTGCAAAAAGAACAACTTATGTAAAAGTTCGATTATTCGAATATCATCGTTGTTTTATTACCTTCGACCTCCAACCGCAAAACGCCTCTTATCCTGGAAGTAGGTAAGAGCCGTGGATAATTTATTGGGTTGTCTCACAGTTGATTTCGTTGACGTTTACAAAGCGTCACGGAAATCCAAGTTTACTGAAGATTTGCCAAAAGATAGGGACCTATTCAAAAGTTGGAATGATCTTTTTAGACTTAAAATATTGATTACAGGAACCCAAACCCTGCACAGCATTCTGTAACAAACAATAAGATTGTCCAGTTCAACCAACCTTTCAATTTCGTTTGAACTAACAGTTTGCAATCTGACGAGAATTCATAATTTTATTCCATCAATAATTCCAAATTCATTTCATGGCGTCATTTTAATTTGGTGAAGATATGTAACTTTGTGTACACCGCGATATAAAATAATCATAAACCTGGTAATTATTGTATTTATCCACAATTTGGGAAGCGAATACGGGTACTGCGGGAACCGTTTACTGGATAACCAACACCCCTGCCACAGGTCATCCCGAGTGGTTCGCTACGTTTGATGACTTAGCAGGGGTGCCCGGGTTCACGGGGTAAGGTTTGTCTACGTCTTGGCGGCCAATGCGCTTGTCCACCTACTGCATGTTGGGACCGAGATCGAGAGGATTTGTTGAGAGAGATTTAACCTAGACCTCTCCAGCTGGTCTCTATCGACCCATCGCCTTGCACCGCAGTTGGAGGGATGGATTCATACGTTCTTCACTCCTAGGTACATTGACCTCTAGATTCCTACCCACCCCTCATACCCTTCCCAGAACATCCTCTCCTTCCTTTCCGTAAAAAACCATCCCCAAATATGATATAAGCCCTGAAGGAAATCATTTTCCTCAGGGCCTTCCTTCCTCCTTTTATTTTAATAATTTAGAAAAAATAAATAAAACTTTTATAAATAAACACAACAGAGTCAAGGAGTGACTAAGTTATCGAAAAAAATAAATTTTTAGGAATATATTTATTATTGTGAAAATAAATTAATAATAAATTAATCAAAATTTCATTCTTGACCTCCAGATTCCTATACACCCCTCATACCCTTTTCCTACCCAGAACTTCCTCTCCTTCCTTTCCGTAAAAAAACCATTCCCAAATATGACATAAGCCCTGAAGAAAATTATTTTCCTTAGGGCCTTCCTTCCTCCTTTTATTTTAATAATGTACAAAAAATAAATAAAACTTTTATAAATAAACACAACAGAGTCAAGGAGTGACTAAGATATCGAAAAAAATAAATTTTTGAGAATATATTTATTATTGTGAAAATAAATTAATCCATACTAATATTATAAATGCGAAACTGCTCGAGTTTGTTTATGACCTTTTCACGCATAACACAATATAAAGACTTTAATAATTCTTTCACCAATATAAAGCTAAATTATATGCGCAGACTACAGGTTGTTTATGATGGTAAGCTCTGGCGTTATGAAATTATAAATATTAATATATTATATTTGTTATACGTTTTCTGTCGCCAACAAAAGCGAGTTTTTGCTAACGTCAGAAAAAAATCTTTTCCATGGAAACAATGTTGACATATTTTTGGGCTCTATGCTGGTAGGTACTCAGTCTACTGGTCAGCTACTACTGCAGAAAATTCAAATATTAGAATTCGTTTTTTTTTTTTGGACAAGCTTGGAATAAATGTCAGATTTGAGTTCCTATATTAAAAATATAATTCGTAACGATTATAAAGACTGAATGTTAAATAGAGTATTTTTTTTATTATATTAACGAACTTCCAAATATTTAAATAAAAATAAACATCCGAAATGTTTGTAAGCGCATAAATTCCGAACGAATGAACCAAATTGGATAAGTTATTCTTTTTTTCTTTAGCATTATGAAATATAGGTGGTAGGCGAGATGTAAGGGAATGAATATATGGAATTCGGGAGGGGATGGGGGTGGGGTGGGGGGGGGAGATAATTGATAAGTGCAAGCGCTTCAGTAATTTCCCGTAATACCATGCGAGCGAAGCCGCGGGGAAAAGCTAGTAATAAATAAATCAAAATTTCATTCTTCCAAATTTGATTTGTTTGCCAAGACCGAGATGATTAGTCAGTTAGTTCAAGGAAGTTTTACCTGTATAAATATCTCACCGACGCCTATCATAATTTATTCACAAAGAATTGTTTCCACTTGAAAAGCCTGCATTTACAGAATGAGTTGGTCAATTAATATAAAATGTTATTTCACCAAGTTGCCTACCCTGTCTAGCCAGAGCCAACGAGGTATCTATTATGCATGAACTGCACATTTAGTTCATATCACCATGTCTAATGTTCTTTTTACAACGGCATTTACAAGTTGCAGATGTTACACACGTTCAATAACAACTGGCGATCTTCACTCGGCAGAACCTTTAAAGCTCATTGTAGTGGCGCCAGACAGGGAAGATAACACTTTTACAAGCGCTGGGGTTTGGGAAAATAAAAATCAGGTTTTCCCCCACCCAACAGTAATAATAATATTTGTTCCGTCCAACTGAAACGGCGCGAATATGTTTTGGCTTTAACATTATTTTTCTGGAACAAAACAAGGACAGTAAAAAGTTTGTGTTATAATTTAAAGATATTAATATAAGATTCACTTTAACTTTTGGAATTCCCCAAGGGACTGTTATTGGACCGATTTTATTTATAATTTACGTTAACCAAATGTTTAAATTAACACTTAATGGTAAACTTATATCTTTTGCTGACACTGCAATAATTATCGAAAAAAAGACATGGAACGATATTACCAATGCAGCCAATCAGGACATGAAGGTTATAAAAAAATGGTTCGATAAAAATTTATTATCACTCAACACAGAAAAAACATATTATAATCCATTCTCTCTACAAGAAGATGTGCCAATTAATTTAATTAACATGACAAAAATTGTGCAAATGACGGTACATGTAATACGGACTGCGCTTAGCTAAATCATACATCTAATATAAAATATCTTGGAATCTTAATAGATAAAAATGCTAAATGGAAAGATCATATCAATCTCACTGTGGAAATAATAAGAAAACTTATCTATGTTTTCTATAACATACGAAACATTTTAAACAAGAAAACTATCAAAATTGTCTTTTATGCATTAATTTAGTCCTTATTTATTACAGTACGGCATTATTGGTTGGGGAACGGCCTTTAAGGCTTTCTTACATCCCATAATTACAATTTAAAGAATAATTATACAAATCATCCTTAGGAAACCATACAACTTTCCTACTTTAGAGATATTTCGTGAATTTAATGTACCATCTATCACAGAATTGTACAAGAGAAGCGCATTATATCAAATTTATAAAGAATATTTTATCCAAAAAATTCACCCCTCAGATAGCATAAGCAATAGATTTAAAACTAATGGTTTGATAGCCATCCCTGTGCATAGAACGACCACGGCTCAACACCACTTTTTGTATTTAGGTGTGAGAGGTACAATATATTATTATCCACAAACAAAATTAGTGTAACAGAAACATTGAAATATGAACAATTCAAAAAGCAAATTAAGTCCCTGAAATTGGATAATGATATATTGTAACCTTAATTTACCCTTACTTAATCTGTAATATTTAATACAAAAATAAATTATTGTTGTTGTCTTTCAATAACAATTTTTTTACAAATTGTTTACCTATGTCAAACAATGTTTGCATTTATTTCACAAGTCTTTGATCATTGTTTACACATTCAAATACTCCTCCAATAAACACGAGTTCCTAGAGCTCAACTTGTGGAGTAGTAGGATAATAATGAATTATTGTATGACTTTGCATAATGTTATCACTTGTAATGTTAAAAAACAATTCTTGGAAATAAATAACATAAAACAAAAATATTTTATTATGTCCATATTTTGCAAAATTTGCGTTATTTGTTATTACCGGTAATTGAAGCGACTTGTTTATTGGAGAAAACCTCGAGCAAAACTGTTAAAAACTGGATGGATAAGGATGTGGAAAAAAACTAATGAAAGATGATTAAAATTGCGCCCATAATCGGATAGTTTAAGGAAAAAACACGAGTGGAGCTGCGAAATATTCCATCAAAGGATGGGATAGATATTGTAAAGTACGCCGAGCGATTTTAAGGTGTATTTCACATTAAATTAAAAGGATTCTTGTACAAATTAAGTAAACCATTTGAAGGCGAGAACATCAGGAATAAATGTTTTTATAACTAAATAACTTTTAAGTAAGTACGTTCGCATGGTACTTATTTCAACTTAAGAATAAGTATTTTTCATGTCTTTATGATACGAATAATATATACAATATATACTTTAATATGACAATAATGGTGTTACACCTTTTTTAGAGCTGGTAGATCTAGTCTCCTTCAACGGAAACAATCTTCCGAACAGACCCTCCATTGATATGCTTTGTGAAATAAGTAACCAGCTCAGGTATGGGGGCTCCATCGAAGCCAGAGTTAAATTAGCCTCCCAAAAAATAGGCGTTCTTTACAGGGTCCGCAGATACTTTAATGGTATACAACTGCTAACCTTGTACAAATCGCAAGTGCCCCCACGGTTGAATTTGGCAGCCACCTCTGGTCTGGAGCTCCAAAATACCTGGGAAAAACCCTTTTTTTTACATTAACTCCACACTGGAGGCCCTGAGGAAAATAATTTCCCTCAGGGCCTGTGTCATCTTTGAGGATGCTGTATGGAGGGTGTTTTTTAAGGAAAGGAAGGAGTGAACATGGGTCTTGAAGAGACCCATGTTTTAGGAGGGAGGAAACACAGAGGCCGGCAAATCGTTCCACAGCCGAGCTGTTGAACTCAAGAACGAGTCTTAAAAACGACCCGTTCTCATGTGACTAATGTCAACCGTGTACAAATGTTGAGCGCGCGTTTGGCGTGTTTCCCGACTATGCACAGGTGCCGAGGGGATCAATGACGCTAGTTCCTCGGAGCATCTTCCATTGTAATACCGGTAGAACAAGGACAGCATTCCCACCTGGCGCCTGTGCTCTAAAGATTGCAATCCGTTTGTTAAATTAGGAGAATCTATCAAACGGACCGCCCGTTTCTGCACAGAGTCAAGGGTTTTTTTCAGGTATTTTGGGGCTCTAGACCAGAGGTGGCTGCCAAATTCAACCGTGTGGCGCACTTGCGATTTGTACAGGGCTTGACTCTGTGCAGATACGTGTGTTCGTTTGATAGATTCTCCCACCTTAACAAACGGATTGCAATCTTTAGAGCATCTTTAGGTGGAAATGCTATCCTTCTTCTACCGGTTTTTCAACGGAAAATGCTCCGAAGAACCTTTCCGAACGATTTCCTTCAGGGCCTATAACATGTCAGATGGAAGGAAATTATTTTCCTCAGGGCCTCCTGTGTGGAGTTAATGTTAAAAAGGTGGAGAAACACAGGTAATAAAGTTTTCAGAAAGAGAAAGAGAGAAAAAAACAGAAAAAAATGAAAATAATAATTACCTTTTTTATATGGATACCTGCAGTAATATTATTCAAGTATGTATCTCCCTGTATACTTAATATTATAAACAAATCATAATAATAAAGAAAATGTGTAAATATACTGAAGTGGGATCATAACACTTAACGTTTCTAAGCTCAACAGAAATTGCCAAATTAACCAATATGTGAATATTGCTAATTTCCCATTTTGGAATGTAGGTACAGGTACCTACTTAAGTTTTTAACTACATGGTGTAGGTATTTAAAGATTAAAATATAAAACGGAATTGAGCTGCCAGGAGATGAAATGCGCGATACTTTGTCTTGTTCACTAAATCATTTTATACCAACATGTTATATGTTACATCATAATATTACGTGTGATCTATCAAACAAGAGAGTCTTGCTTTCGAATTTTAATTTTCAGATAATTAATGTAATCCTTATATTTATTTCGCAAAATAACTAATTAAGGTAGTTTTTTTCACTCGGTGATTCGTACAAGATTCGAAACCGTTTAAATTAGGCGTTAATACCTTGAGACACTGAAAAATTAAAAATATAATCCTCTAGCATAAATACCTAGAGTCAAATTCTGTGTATTTTTTTTAATCAGTCGGGTATAACAAGGATGTATAATAAATTAATACATGCGATAAATTACTGTTTTTTTTTTCCACAATTAATATATAATTTTTACATGTCATACAGTGTTGTAAAGGAAAATAAAATAAGGGGGCTCTTGTGTTGGTGAGAGAATTTTAACTCAATTATATAAAATCATGTGACATGTAAACGTAAATAATAAATTATTGTAAATAATAACAAAAAGATAATTAAGAAAAACGAAAGATTTATTTATCAATTGCAGATATGGATTCTTAGTAGTTTCAGGTAATTTTTCAAAAAGTCACGAACGTTTCCTATTTATTATTTTACTATTTTTTATTTGGGGGGCGGATGTGGGTACCACCGCCCCGGGATTGGATTACCAACACCTCTGCCACAGGTCATTCCATGTGGTTCGTTATGTTTGGTGGCTTGAAAATGGTTGAACTTGGTGCACGGTTTATGAGGTGAGGTTTGTCCGGGTCTCGGCCGCGGATGCGTCTGCCCACCATCTGCGTGGCAGGCCAAATTGGAAGAGACTGGTTGAGGGAGACATCTCCAGCAGGATTCTCTCGGAACATACGTCGGAAAATACATACCCTCAATTCAATTCAAACCATCAAAGTTCCCCAAATGGTTTAATAATGACTTAAAACACTTAATAAAAAAACAAATAAATCGGGCACAAAAATTTCAAAGAGAGCAACAAGTAAAAAAAATAATTCTTACCTGTCACACAAATTCATGGCTACTAGCGATGTACCTCAAGGGTCACATTTAGGCCCAATACTGTTCTTACTTTTTTATAAATGATATTGTTGCTGTTTTTGATAACAATGTTGAAGTGTTGCTTTTTGTCGATGACCTAAAACTATTTAAACTTATAAAAACATTAAATGACTGTAATCACATTCAAATAAAATTTAATATACTACAAGATTTATGCAATACTAACTTTATCTACATATTAATAAATGACAAATAATAAGATTTTTCAGAACAAATCAACCCCTTGACTATCAATATAAAATTAACAATATTTCCCTCACCTCTGTCAGTGAAATTTATGATCTTAGAATTATTTTCGATTCCAAATTTAACTTTCTTTCACATAAAGACAGTTAAAGGATTAAAATACTAGGCTTCGTTAATAGACTTCGAAATGGCAAAGACTTTCAAAATATTTCAACATTAAAATTCCTATATTCCCCTCTAGTTCGAAGTCAAGTTGAATATAATTCTTTTATTTGGTCTCTCACTTCAAAATTCACTCCGATTCCATTGAAAAAAATCAGCATAAATTCCTAAGATTCATTAACTGTAAACTCGGCCTACCAATAGAATCAATAAATTACAATGACTTTTTAAAGCACTGTTGATTTGACTTGTTTCTGAGTTGGCATGGAACCATAGGATATTTGGAAAGGCCAGCGTGGAAGACATTCCAACAAAAGAAGACTTATGATTCAAGTACTTAAATTAAATAAGCTACAATTTACCTTCACAGGGTTTTCAACCCACAACTTCGGAAGATGCTGTAGGTATAACTGAAGTCAGTAACAACGAACGTCGTTATTTTCACCATACCGAAAATTAGAAAGTTTTGAAAGTTTGGGATGAAAAATATTCGGTATTTTTTTCAATAATATCTAATTGTCATATATTTTGTTATTTTATTGAATGTTAAATAAGTTTTATTTATTCTGCCACCCACATTAACTTTTAATAATCCAGTTCCTAAATAACACGATACCTTTAACTGTGTGCACTGATTTTCTCCAATCCAAATGGCTAATTGGCAATTTGGTATTTAACTTTGAATTAACTTAATGATATAATTATTATAAATTACTAATTATAATTATGCAAATGGTCAATTACTTAGTATCACGTGACACAGACATTAAACGTACTTTAAATGTTGTATTTTAATTAATTTATTTAGCAATTTAGCAATAATTTATCGTATATTGGATATTACTCCGAATTCAAATATCGACAAATATTATCTTAGCGGGTGAGTACTGTCTTCCAATTTTTACTTTCTTGATAATAAAGGAAAATAATTATGCGTTTGTTATGAACACAATTCCTGCGTCTTGTTTTAAAGATAAAATACGTATTAAATAATAAATTAATAAGAATTACTGGAGATATGTACAGTATTCAAGATTTTAAATTTAAGGTCAATGACTCCTTACTTCTTGTTATTGTTTCGTTTTAGGTAGGTATATTATACACTTGTGGTTAAGCCACATTAGTTAGTAAAGCACAAGAGTCCCAAGTGCTCCCAACCGTCTGGTGCGGTGAGACTATGACATCTCGACAACAGGGGTATGTTGTGATGCTGGAGATATTGAGGGTGGTAATGAGATGGGGAAGAGGTAAGTGGTGAAGGAGCTGGAATTTCCGATATGGTCATCTTACACGGCTAAAGCCATTTCAAACAACTTACGGATTCCTTTTTCACCAGGTGATGCTGAAATAATCTACCATCTATCTGCGAGCCGCAAATATACTACTTTTATATTATATATTACTTATAGGCACTAGTCCACGGTGCGCGGGCGGTACAAGGGTATATTTTTCGTAATTATTTTCAAGCAAATGATGAACGGAATTTTTTTATTAATATTCATAATCAATATATACATACAAATTTTTGTTCACGAATCTAAAGTATACAGGTATAGATACTCCAACAAAATTGCTGATAAAAACTATACGGTTCATCAGAAAAATAAAATAAAGATATATTTAGAAACAAAATATAATGTTGGTGTATAGCACCCAAAGGGGAATTTTCTTTAAAAAAAATGCAATTAAAATCAGCGAATTTTATTTCCGGCTTTTATGGAAAATTTTCATCGTTCATAAAAAAAATCAAATAGAGGCCCTTTATAAAAAAAAAGCTTACTTGGCGCCATAGAGACTGGATTTTTGAACAGTTTAAAATTTGATGCATGCAAATCGGATGTATAGTTTTTTTTAATATGTTGTCAACCAGGTTAAAAAACATTGTTTCCAAAAAAACGCGTTCGAAGTTTTGCTGAAAGTTAATTCAACAAACAAACTCTTTCAAACGGTTTCACATAAAATGATTTATCTCCGTCCATTTTACGAATTTCTTTAAAAGTTTTAGTTAAAGCATTTTTAACAAATGCATCTTTTAGAAAATGAATTTTAACACTTCAAATGCCAGGGAGGAAACGATGTAAAATCGCGATGTATTGACTTTGAAGTAATATTTTGTTGGTTTATTTTTTAAAAGATATGACAAAAACAAATTTTCAGTGGTCTAAATCGATAAATTGTGAAATAAATCATTCAAACGTAATTCATTTGAGCGCGGCGGGTTTTGAACCGAATTCGTAGCTAAGAATCGTAACTACTCAACCACGGATGCCGTCAAACAATCATGGGAAATCTCGGCTTTTATAAATACATGCATTGAGTGCGCGCTGTTTAACTACTAAGCAGTATTTGTGAAAATATCATTTACGTACTCGTAATTTTCAAAACATTAATCAATTTCATTTCACATACAGGAATGCCCATTAAAGATTTGTTAATAAACCTACGCTGCAAATAATCGTCAAAAAATGCAGGTAATGGATCAACATTTTCACGCTAATTTGATTCTGTACATAATACGGTTATTGCGAAATTGGTTGGCAAACGATTCATTCCGTGTTTATTACCTGGATTAAGAAATGCATTCTCAAACCTCAATAACATGGGTGTTCAACCTTTTGGCTTCTGTTGGGCACGTAGAGTTAAGAGACGGTGTCTCAGACCCATACGTAATAAAAACATAGTCATACATATCACAATTTTTTTCTATAACCACGATACTACAATGTTTGGTTCGAGAAAGTGGTTCGATTTCTAAAGTGATTATTATCCGAATTGTTTGCACTAATTTTGCTCTTATCTTTGAAAACACTACTACTAAATGTAGGGTGCTAAAAAAAACCGTGACATGAACGCGAGAGATTGAAATAGAAATATTTTGAAGTAGTGAACCGATTTATCTTTAAGTTGAATCTAAGTGTATGTCAGAAATTATAAGATTTTGTGAGCTTCTGTACAAGCTATCGTAGGCCTAGGCCTGGACCTTCACTTGTAAGTGGAATTTTATTTATTTATTTATTGGTCTTGCGTTAGCTATATGTCGTCGTGCGTGCTAATAATTTGAGAAACAAGTTTTCAAAAAAAATTTACAATTTTCGGAAAAAATAGTATAATTCTTCAAACTTCGCAAATTCACTTTGTGGTGTCATTATTAATTTAATGAAAACAAATAACTTTGTACACACCACTATACAATTAACATTATCGACATGTTTTAAAAACTATGTTTTCTTCGTCAGGATAAGAAGAAATTAAAAATAGTATAAATTTAAATATTTTTTAATTCAATTGTATTCAATCACTAACTAAACATCAATATTTTAGGTAGAAATTCTTTAATTCTTTTTTAAATTTGAACATACTTTCAATCTGAGTAATTTTATTCGGGATTATGTTACAAAGTTGGAAGGCCTGGAACATAAATGATTTCTGGGCGATTGGTTTCTTCCTTCTTGGCAAATATAATTTGCTGTGCATTTCTCTTCTCGTGTCCGTGTATCTCGTGATTGAAATTTATTTTTCTTTCAGTTCCTCAAACAAGTCCTATGCTAATTTTATAAATAAAAATAAGTAGATTCTAATATATTATGGCTAGCTTCACCGTCATAAAATTCAGCTCCTAACATGTGTCTTATCCGTTTGTATTGTTGCGTATTATTTGCACTGCTTTGTTTTGCAGTACTTGCAATTTTCCATTTTTTCTTCATTGCAGAGAAAAAGAGGACTTGAGAGTAAGTAAAGAGTGGAAATATAATTATTGTATATTATCTGAGATGTTTCTCTATTCACTTTGTTTATGATTCCGGCAAGAAATGATACCTTTTGCAATTTTTTTTAATTGCGTAATCTGAATTTTTTGAGAAGTTGAGCTTTGAGTCCATAATGACACCAA
Organism: Glyphotaelius pellucidus; assembly: GCA_936435175.1. Taxonomy (NCBI): domain Eukaryota; kingdom Metazoa; phylum Arthropoda; class Insecta; order Trichoptera; family Limnephilidae; genus Glyphotaelius; species Glyphotaelius pellucidus. The sequence continues at coordinate 24,147,128 of OW386538.1, read as the reverse complement.
GATATTTAATTTCTTCCACATTTTATGATTCGGATCTTCGTTAGAATATTTTCTGTCTGTATTCATGTATTTTGTCTTATTAAAATTTAGTTTTGTTTGGGCAATTTTGACACAGTATCCAAGTAACTTTATATCTTTCTCATTCGGATGCTTGTATCCTTACACCTCCCTTACATTAAAGAATTTAGCTCCACTAACTCGCTTTCATTATATTTGTTAAACTTTTTTCAAACTTTTTTACATTTTGTGTATTTATTGAGTAAAGTTTGGAAATATCAGAGTAAGTTTGCCAACTAAATGGCCTACTCGCTGGCAGTGGGTTTCGCCAACAGATCGCCTCGCGCCGGGCCGGATGCAGCCGCGTTTAGTTATCCTTGCGATTAGTTTGCCGAGGTAACAATCCTACACACTATTCTTCAATTAAATTGTTGTATTCATTCAATGTATACCTTGTAATTACACCAGGATAAGGTCGTTGAACTTTTGGGAAAACTATCCCTTGGATTAACCTACTTAACTTGCGATGCACACATAGGTACAACTGAAATCTGTAGGTCACCTTTCCGTGGCATTCGGGCGAGGAGCACTTGCACAATGCATTAGGGTCAGGTACTAAGTAAATCATCAATAGAGCTTTTTATTGTTGTTGTGTTTAATTTGAAGAACTCATTAAATTTTATCTAAATTAAATTTAATAATGTCAATAATCAAGTTCTGCGAGCATTTAACTTTTGTTTTTGTTACAGCTGTTTCGGTTTAAAAGGCCATTTTCAAATTGTCACAGTTTGTAAATGACCATTTTGACCAAAATGACCTAGGCTATTTTCACTTTGAAAGTTTTAAAATGGCCTTGTAAGCCGAATCAGCTATAACAAAAATAAAACCTTAAATACTTGCATAACTTGATAATAACATTATTAAATTAAATTTAAATTCGTTTTTTTAATCAATAGAGCTCTCCTGTAAGTAGTAAGTACAACCTGGTACGGTCGATCGATAAGGATTGTAATAATTCGGTAACTTCTCATCGTTCCCTTGAACAACTGCAGATCTCTGACGTACAACAACAGTTGACGTCGAATATATTAAGAACCCTTAGTCACTGCGAACTATTATTTATTCGTTGGCGATCCGCAGGTAATTGAAAGTTATCGATACAATCCTTAACGATCGACCGTGTGGTCCTGGGAATCTACATAGCCATTCAGTGGGTCATAGACCTTGTAAAGTGCGTAAAGGAAGGGGCTGTAAGAATGAATTTTATTTTATAGTGAAATAATGAAGCTTAAATGAAGAAGAAAAGAAGAATAGATAGTTGTTTCCAAATGCGTTTGATTTACATACAAAGATGTTTATACCCGTCTTCATGCTATCGACGTCAATAACAACTACTGTGAACGGGTGTTCTCTGGTTTGCCGAGATTCGCGCTGGTACAATTTTGCTCAGGGGATCAATTCTGCTGGACAATGTACTAGAGCCCCCAATAGAAAAACGAGATGTTTACTTGCACTTATTTTTACTCTGTATTTATTTTAACTAGCGCAAACCAATGAAAAATCACGGGACATCATAATTGTAGAATTTGAAAAGCTGAATGTATTATTAGCCTTTCAGGAACAAATACTTTCAATTTATTTATTTTTTTACAGTTAATACCGCACAAGAGTCCCAACTGCTCCCGTCTGGACCCAGTGAGACTATGGCATCCCCAATTGGGGTATGTTGTGCGGCTGAAGGTAGTGGGGAGGGGAAGGAGATAGGGAAGAGGAAGGTGGGGAAGTACCTGGCTATTCAGATCTGGTCACTAAACACGGCTAAAGCCATTTTCAAGCAACGTTTCAATTCTGAATGGTGGTCTTACACCAGGGCGATACTGATAGTATCTTCCACTCTGGAACGTGCCGCAAATATACTATATATTATTTTAAATGAATAAATTGTGAAATAACACAAATATCAAATAAAATTTATTTGCGCACGCCGGTTCGAACCCGCGACCTTCGGATTGTGAGTCCAGAGTCTTACCTCGGGACCACGGAGGCCGTCAATGCTCTTGTTAAAAAAAAATTCGACAAATTAGAAAGATGTGATAAATATGCCTTGAAAAATCATTTGCCAAAAATTTTAACAACAGAACAAATGTACAATTATTAATTGCATAAAATAATATTAATATCTACTTTATTGCTTGTCTGTATTATTTCTACAATCAGTTCCAATTTAGAAAATTTAAAGATCATTGAACGTGAATAATTTCACGCAAAGAAAATATTTCACATCACATCACAAACAACTGATATTAATAAAATTAGTTAATTATGTAATATCGTAGTGAAATCTGTGAAATGTGACGGATAGTAATTTTAATATACATAGCATTAAGGGTTATACGTTTCAGTTGTGTTTAGCTCCCACTAAACTTTACCGTCCCGACATTTTAATGTTTTGAATTAGACAAGGGGATTGGCTAAAAATTAGAGGTTGTTGATTTGAAGGTTACCGTGCCCTTTAGACAGAATAAGCTTATTCATAGATTGTAGATAACATCGCGTTATCAACCTTCTGCCTACTCAACTTTTGTCATTAGATAATGAGCATCGTGATCTATTTCTATAACTTAGAATATAGGAAAATTAATGGCTTATTATAAAGCTTTGTGTTCACCATTTTATTGAATTTGAAACCCACTGCTTGGTTTCAGAAATGATTGTGCCTTCGTTAGAAAACGAATGTTAGCATAACATACAGGTGAATTTATTAAAAATGCAGAAATCAAACGTCATCTCATTTTATTTTATTAATGTCTAATAATGTTTTTGTCGGTTCCATGACAAATCAACAAAGTGGCATCCGCACAGTCTCTGCAGACCAGACAATGCGGAGAGAGACATACGGTCAGGTACCTCTCCAAGGAGAATGCGACTATAGTCAGCACTGAGACATACGAAGAGAATAAGTTTAAATCGAAATTTCATTATACGGATTACAAAAATGATGGCTGTGGCTGTGTACTTGGGCATTCCGTTGTGCTCGTAGTAATGCGCTAAAATGTGCCCCAGTGCATGTATCTTGAGCTTTCTGACTCGCTGTATTAGCAGATCAGAAGAAGCTGAACGCTACCCCTTTGAAAAGTCCTTAAAATTAAAATCTTTAGAAATTTCCCGCTTAACTAAAAAATAGACCATAATTTTGTAATGGATAAGCAATTAGAATCATTTGCTTATCCATTACAAAATTACAATGGATACAAAAGTCTCCACTTTTGTATCCATTGTAATTTTCATAATAATTTCGAAATTAAAATATGTATTTAGTTAATATAATTACCATTGCTACTCCAATGTAAACACGTGTCCCTTCAAAAAGCAACAAAAAGATCTCATGCATCATAAATATAATAACGATTTGACAATAAAATTAGGTCATTAATAATTCATATTACTTGTAAGGTTTTTCCCTAAACAACATTGAAGTGAGCTAAACCCAAAGTAATTAGCTTACTGGAATTACCAAAATATTTAAAAATTCGACAGACTAAAACGTCTTGGTAACAATTGTAATTAATATAATTTGTTAAAATCCTTTAGACCAAGAATAATACCAGAATAGTACCACAAAGAATAGTACGAGTCTGAAGATGGCTCTAGCGAGCTGAAACCGGTTACTGTCAATAAAATTAAAGTGGAAAAAAGTTTTATATTTGTTTTATTATATATATTTATCCTTAACATCGATGAAAAAAAATAGCCCGTAACCTAACCTAACGTAAAATTTAAGCGAAAAAAAAATGTTTATCGCTTTTAATGACTTTTCAAAGCGAAGAAGTTGTATATTGTTGAGTTGGAAGAGTTGGAGAAGGGTACAAATAGGAATTGCAAGTTTTTATCATATGACAAGGTATAACGCAAAACTGCCATAATATTTTTTTAAATCATACGAAGATTTTAAGTCAATTTTTTGTCATAGTTCAACTTATATTTTTGGCACTAACTATCGTGTACCGCTGCTCGGGTTTATTGATGGTTTAAAGTTTTGAAGATTAATTTTAGTGAGCTTAAATAATTTTAAGTAAATTCTAGTGAGCTTGGTGTAATTTTTAGGTGAAAATAAAACCTTGTTAAGAAATAATACGGATGGGAATACGCTTGCATAGAGTAGAAGTATACACTGTACCCCAAAGTTTATTAAGTTCATACTTAGGAAATTCAATACATTTTTATATGGAAGCACTTGACTTGAAACAAATGATTATAAGGTTTTTTTTTATTATGGAAATCTTTACAAAATCCGAAGATGTTCTGTACAAGGCGCATATTTTTCTCTTTTGCAACACATTCCGGTGTTTACCCTTCCAATTTAAGACATTACAACTGTTACGTGGTATTATTAGTCCAACTATCGCAACAATGTCATGCCAAACATAATCCAACGTACGTTCATATTTTGCAATTTAACAGAATATTTTAATTCAGCTCACCCCTAACCTCCTCTACCCCGATTTCGAATCAAATCGGCGGAGAACTCTAGAATTGCCAGATGGCCGCGGAAATGTTTGAATTGATTATAGATCCCCCTCTAACACAACATGCATGCAAAGTACAAACATACACACATTCAAATTGATAGTATATATTAGATTCCTATATTTATGCAGCATAAATTTTCATTCGTCGATATTCATTGCTCTCCATTGAATTTCATTGATCTCCATTTTAATTCGCATTATGGCGCATATCTAATGCCAGTAAAATATATTTCTTCAAAATACGCAAAATCACTTTGTGGCGTCATAATTAATTTAATGAAAAACAAATAACTTATTAACTTATTATCCTGACGAAGAAAACATAGTTTTCGAAACATGTTGATAATTGTTAATTAAATAGTGGTGTTACACAAAGTTATTTGTTTTTCATTAAAATAAAATAAAATATATTTTTCTGCACGGGACTGTGCATTACGCCAGTCAGGTTGATTCCCTTTAAAGAACAGCGGATGATGAAAATGGGGCTTAATGAATTGCATTTCAAAAGGATTCTTGTGTAATTAGTTTGCACCCACGTGACATCGCTCTGTTAAAATAAAAAACCTTGAATCTTTATCATTATGGTAGGAACCAAGAAAAACAAATTTTCCCGCAAAATGACGGATACTCAAAAAAAAGATTTTTTAAGCTATTTTTAACTTTTTCGAATTTTTAAAAATAGTTCAAATTAAAATTTTTAATTTTTTGATGGTTTCTACCATAGAGCAATATATTTTTAAAAAAATCATGCTAAATCATTTCAAGAAAATCCTCCTAAACTCCTCCTGTCCTCTTAAACTATACTTGTAAAGTACGAAACAACGATAAACAGTCACTGTGATCTCAAATAACTTTTAATTCTTTTTACGCTAAACGTACAGAGAAGTATCTCTGTAGATAATCTCTATTTATTTCTTCATAATTTTAGAGAACCTCTGTTGTCCTCTCCAGAGATATTATGTTTTGTTAGTACTAGTAAGTACTAACAAAACATAATATCTCTGGAGAGGACAACAGAGGTTCTCTAAAATTATGAAGAAATAATTAGAGATTATCTTAAAAAATAAAATAGGTATATTTTTTAAAAGCTTAAAAACCAAAAGTGTTCGAGAAAAGTTATGTAAATATATAATTTAAAATGCGGGGTCTTCATGTACGAGTTTTAAGCAGGTGTGTGCTTTTGAAATCGTATTGTAATCCTGGCACTCAGGCGTATCAGAAGGTAGAATGTGACCTCGAGAAGCGTAGGGGGAGCAGGAAGGATTCTCGGCGGAGAGTGAACGTGAATTAATGTCACCACTGAGGATGCACGTACTAATTCAGTGATGGCCGTGTTGAAACAAAAATGAAAGTTTTGCGAACGCATCATTCGGAAAACATTGAAATATGTTTGACTTTTATTTAATAAAATACCTTTTTGATTTAAAAAGATTTTGCTTCAGGAAGCCATGGATAACAATTAATATGACAAGTTTTTATGTAAAACTGTAGCAAATAAATAAATCAAAGGGTTTTAAAGGGTGCTTTTTATTTGGAGCTAGACATATCACCAGTATATTAATACGTGAAGCAAAAACTTTGTACCCCTTTTTCAAAAATTGCGCGGACGGAGGAGTATGAAATTTCGCTCACTTATAGTTTATATGGAATGCAGAATGCTATTTTTTTTAAAATTATCCATAAAAAATACATTAAATCAATAAAATAACATTACACGTTAAATTAATTATGTGCAGTATGAGTGCAGAATGCTAATTTTTTTTTAAATTATCCATAAAAAATACATTAAATCAATAAAATAACATTACACGTTAAATTAATTATGGTCGAATTTCGACCATTGGGCGACCACTAGTTATTATAAAAAAATCATAATAAAAACATTTTTGTACCAATACGTAATTTGTCTATTTTAATCTGTACCGTTTATTTAATTTAACACCTCAATTGCTTATTACTTATTATAATATTTTGTTGTAGATAGTGTTTACTAAAAAACGTTTTTAATAGCTAAGGTTTCAAATACAGACAATTTTATCCTACAAAAAAAATATCATAATAATACTAGTACATATTAGTTAACGCCCGTATTTCTACCTATTTATTACATATTTTCATTAAGAAATGTTCATACAAATCTTATTTCTGGATTAGAGATCAAAATACCCAACCATACTGAAAAACTATTTTTGTAATCAAAAGATTTATCAAATATCTCGTACGGATGTGAGCAACTTTTTGCAATTAAATATGCACCTCCATTACGCCAACGTTCAAGCATGGTGTAATTAGTTAATTAAACAAAATAACGCTTTAAGAGCGATCTATTATTAACTGGGCCCATTGATTGAAACCAATCATTAATTTTTCAAATAGTGACTGTGGGCTTTTTCACACAGAGGTAAAGCTGAACGCGGTATATGCAAATACGGTTTCCTTTGTTTGTGTAGAATGCTTTTGAGATATAAAAGCAAGGAAGAAATTAGTAGTGCTCACACATAGATTATAACTATAAAATTTATCTTTAGCAACTTGGATGAAACATTTAATTAAGTCGGGCCCACCTTCTTAGATTTTTTTTTTAACATCGGAGTAACACTTATTTTGACTCGATTCTAACAGGACATCCCTGCGCCGAAAGCTGAGTGAATATTTAATATGTACGTGAACTTTAAAGAATTTGACTCCCTTCCAGTATTAAATTATCTTGCTCGAAACAAAAGGTCCCGGATTACATATGATATTAGCGAAAGAAAAATAAACACAGGTTTTATACATCACTAGCGAGTTCCCGGCATGGGTTATAATGCCACTTAATTAAGTAATTGTTTCTTCCTGGGTGTCCTTTCCCATTCGTCCCGTTTCCCTTCCGCCTCCCCTTCTCATGCGTCCCCTTCCCCTCACGCATTCCCACTCCGCCTTCTCCGTCTTCCCACTCCCCTCTCCCGCTTCCCCCGTCCCGCGAACCCCCCTCCTGCGTTATCCTCCCCCCTCTTGCGTTCATTACATTCAGTTCCGGTGCATTCAGTTTTCAAACAGCTTGCGTGCCACCAATTGCAATTTTTTTATACAAATTTCATAATGCCAGCTCACCAATATATACACATAGAAACTTCCGCAGGCGTCTTCACAACTACTCACTAAAGTTTCATCGCAATCAGATGAATGGTGTAAGAAATATTTTATGACGCCAGAGCGCACTATTATAAATAGAAAACATCGAGGGCATGTACACATTAAATCCTCAAAGTTTCATCGCAATCGGATGAATGGTTTAGCAACGCATAATTTCACGATGCCAGAGCTCACTTTAATATATTGAAACCATCGCGGGCATGCGCACATCACATCCCAAAGCTACATCGCAATCGGATGAATGATTTAGCAACACATAAGGAACAAACATACATACATGCAAGCAGCAAATATATATTTTCACATCGTTGCAGAGCACGAAGATGCTCGAAGAGCACGAAGATGCGAAGATTGAGAGTTGAAGAAACAAATGAGAGATCAAATTGGTATTTTTGCTTAAAATGGCCATAGTACCAAAATATATTTTTTAAGTTTTCTATATTCATTGAATTGTTTGTTACATGAATTTTAGGATTTTTCGACCACCATGCCTAGGCACATGCCCGTGTTGTGGTGGTCTAAACAGACCATATATTGGATCTAAACAGCCCAGTAGGCAGTTTGTTTTCAACCATCTGATCTGCTTCAGTAGGCAGTTTGTTTTCAACCATCTGATCTGCTTCTTTACCCAACTTCCTTAAGCCTAACAGCAATCTCAAATTCCAAATCGGAATAAAAGAACGTTGTTGTCCAAAATAGAAACTGGAATATTTTACTGCCATCCCGGTGATTTGGTATTGTTAATTTTTCACAGATTAATACATTCATCATTCAAAAGACTAAGGTAAATTCACTTAAATATTGTCTACTATCTGAATAAAATTATTTCCTTACGATAGTTATGTTATCAAAAATATAAACTGCAAAGACTCGTGGCATCAAAACTAGTGTCCCAGCGACTTGTGTTTAAGTTTTCTACAATTAATTCATCATGCCTCATAATGTTCATACATTAAAGCGCCGCACGGTGGTGCAATACTTATTCAAGTGCCTGGTTCCATTATGTTTATTGATATGAATGAATGGAGTATAGACTACACAGCACAGTGCAAAATCATTACACAGCGGTGCGCCAGCTACAGTCAAAATCCGGTCATTTATCATTGTAGTCTGCTTTACAAATCTATTAACAGTCAGATGTATCTTCTGTTTGAATTGATGGCAGCACTATTATAATTGATACCTCATGCATTTAACACTTCACAGGATATTTTAGTTTAGATTCGCGACGTGCGGGTAATTTGTAAAAAGGTGCTTTGTAATGCAAAATGTTTCCTCACCACATTACGGATTACATAACTTATTTTGCAAATGTTTTATGAAATATTAATAGCACTAACATGAAAACAAACGTGCGTTTGGTTATTTAGTAAATTTACCATAAATTAATTAAAATTTTATTCTTTTCACATATTATATCTATTTGTAATATCATACGCTCGTAAGGACTTTTACATACTTATGATATTTTAATATAGTGCAACTGTATGTAATCATGAAGGAAATTTGGGATTTGAAAGGAAATTTTTATATTTGGAAACATAAAAATTAAGATAGTATGCTTCTATGTATGTGAGTTGTCTATGCATTGCTATATTGCATAGGAAATGTTTGAAACTTTCAAAATACCTTCTTTCCACCCTCGCGAATGTTTCTATTACAACCACATTACAAAAACACTTACGAAACTGTCAAAAATGTCATAATTTGAGAATGACATTTTGCAAACCATCGATTGTTAAATCAAAATTCAATTTTCGAATAAAATCTTTAAATTATTGAATTTAATCGAAGTACTCACCTACGGTACTAACCAAAATCGAATATTTTGAATCTAATAAAAAATTATATTTATTTTTAATAGATTTCGAAAGCAATAGTTCCTACGTCAGGATAAATGTATAATAAAAATTAACAATATATTAATAGATAAAAAAATGGAGACAGATAAACATGTACCAGCAGACAAAAATATTACAATGAGCGTACCAACAGACAAAAATATTACAATGAGCGTACCAACAGACAAAAATATTACAATGAGCGTACCAACAGACAAAAATATTACAATGAGCGATTATTAAGTAGTTAGTTATTAAAAAAATCAATTATCTAAAATAAATAAAAAAATGGTAATTATTGCATATATCAAAAACTTTCATCACAAAAGAATCAAGGAGTAACAAGATGTCTAAATAACAAAAATTAAATAAATAAAAATTTATTGGAGATGGTTGTTTTTTTTTAATAACACCTCGAAATTCTAAAATTTCAAATTTGTCTAATTTGTAAGCCCATTGTATTTCGTAAAAACTTAAAATGTGTACTTCTATCAAAAGAGTGAATTGTTTCCATAATGGGTTTGGCAAATTCAGAATAATTGTAATTATTCAAGCACCTCACGTTTCGTAAAAACGGGTAGTTATTACCGCGAACTGAGCCACGAATTCTGGAAAAGGAACTTTCGGTCGCTCCGTTCCTTTCCCATAATTCGTGGCTCGGCTCGCGTTCGGCTCATGCATGTACACGCAGCATAAGGTGTTCCTTAACTCTAATGAAAATTGCTAGATGTCTTACTGATATAAAAAAAAACTTACAATCGCTAGAAATAAAAATTACAGTATTGTATTTTGTTTATCCTGGCGAGAAAACCATTTGTTTCGAAAATGTCGATTATTTTATTATATAGTGATCATTAAATTAGAATAATATTGTTTTTACATAATTAGTAATTATTTAACAGGTATGCTATTACAGCCTTCTTGTGACTATATTCCATGCATTTGAATACATCTACTATTTCTGTGATAGTACTGCCATAATTTATATACAAGCGAATGACTCAGTCTTGATATTATTCTTAGAGAAAGAATTTTGAGTCGAGTGGTTCTAGTTGGTTTAAGGAATTTTAACAATCTTTAAAATATAAGTCGGAAACGAGTCTTCTGTCTGGACTATTAGAAAGTGTACGAAATACCTACATTTTGGTAAAATTTAAGGTCTCCCGGGTATGTTGATGGTTACACATGACATTTGTTTCGCTTTCCGAAACTACGAAATTGTTTTTTGGGTGAGTTTGTTTATCAGAAATGAAAAAAAAATTACGGGTCGTACAAAATCTTGACTTAAATCAAACGGAAATTGATTTATGTGTATGTAATTTTTTCCTTACGAAAAACACTACCCGGTGTCACGATGTCACGATGGATACATTTCAAAACTTTTGTTATCCGTCTAAAAAATAGCCGCAAAAAATAAATTCTATCAGAAATGATAATTTTTAGTTTATGAGAGATATCATCCCGTCTATGGACACGTGTCAAAGTAGGTTCACTTTGCAGGTGTGCACTTTGCGGCGCCTAGCGGCCACGAATGTTTGAGATGTACTGGCACAAACTTTCATAATTTTTCTTTAAGCCTATACGATACGATACGATATGATTGTACCACCCCAGCCAGGAGCACTCCTGTCCCGGTGAGACCGGTACACCTGGGGGCACTGATTTGTTACGACTTGGAACACGTGCTCGGAGGATAGGTAGGAGGTTGGAGTTTAATCGACCGGTATACATGGCAAACTAATAAGCCAATATTGGAATTTAGGATAGGCAGGATGGATTAAGTGTTATAATTTTTTTTTCTTCCTTTTTTTATAAATCTTCCTTCTTCTTGGCTGTTCTTGGATGTTCTTGTCTATTTCTGGCTGCTTTTGCCTCTTCCTGGATCTTGCCTCTTGTCTCTTCTTGCTTCTTCTTGGATCTTGAAGTCTCTGCTTGGCTCTTCTTGTACCTTCTTGTATCTTATTGGGTCTTCTCGACTCTTCTTGGCTCTTTTTATTTCTTCTTGCTTTTTTTGTTTCTTCTTGTATCTTTTGGAATCTATTCGTCTCTTCTCAGCTTTTCTTGCCTCTAGTTGTCTTTTTTGTATCTACTCGACTCTTCTTGTCTCTTCTTGGATCTTCTTGCCTCTTTCTGAGCTCTAAAAGTTTGAAATTATGTCGGCAGAAACTGTAACTCATTTGGGAACGATTGCCTCCCCATACCCAGCATCAATTTTAAAAACGTTTTCATGTCAAAAAACATTCACAATTTGTCTACTGTCTGCTTACGTAATTAGTAATTCATTTTCAGTATTTCGATAGTTAGCGTAAGTATTTTCTATTATTTTTTTTAAATACTGTGATTTGCATCGCTTACGAGAACCAGGAACAATTTTTGTTTACGCGCATAAATTTCGGATGCTTACTAGTTATAACTCAATGAAACACATTGATCGTGATCTAACTCCATAAATCATTCATCAATACATCAACTTTATGTCGAGTAGTACTCATTTTCATTCCATTACTATTAATTTTAACGGCGCCTTACGCACATCTTCGCTCACAAACGATGCTTTAGAAAGTTGGGAAGAGCGTCAGGAGCGGATTACGTCGTCACGCCATAAATCATGTCTGCTATAAAATTATTTTCAAAATACTTTCATATAAAAGTAATAAGTGTTAAAAGTTTTATTAGCGGAACTTCACTCCTACCAGTTGCGTAGGTTTCAAAATGAGGTTACTCTACTTACTCTACTAGGTTTGTCTTTCTTCAATCTTTCCACGGTACCTACATGACTGTGGTGCCCTTAAAACGACGCTATACGTTACTAATCAAATTGTTATTATTATTGTCAAATTAATTTTTTTGAGTTTTAAAGTTTTTGTCTGACTATCGACACCTTTACAATCGAATTATGTATGCCTCCCACCTAACCTAACACTAACTTCCCCAGAGATACAAGGTAGGTAGGTCTACCAAACAGAACAGTAAAAAAATAAGAGAAATGCTCTTGGGTTCGGTTAGGTTTGGTTGAGTCAATCGATTCGTCAGTATGTCGATAGTCTTACCGAACTTGCAGTTTTATTTTCGATTGTTTTTCGCTTTTTTAGCAGTCATTTACTTAATAAATCTAACGATATCAATGCGAACCCTTAGTACTGCTTATAGACGCAATTTTTCGTTTATAAATGGAGAACAAAAGTTCCGGAGTAAGTAAGCGCCCTTGAGGTGATTGCATCATCAGTAAATGATGGTGCAGAAAGTAGTGCGAAACGGTGACCGGACAACTCGGAATGAAACCAACTCAGAACCATCTCAGATAAGTCATTTAAAGTGATAAAAATTTTTTATAAAAATTTTGTTAAATAGGTTACGTTAGGTTAGGGTTATCGGCTAATTTAAAATAATTTTTTTCAAAGCTTTTAATGACTTTTCAAGGAGGTATTGAGTTGACTTTATTCTCATTTGGCATGGAACCGTGCGAAACACGTAATATTTTTTCATCAGGGAGTTATATATATGTCATCTATGAAGATGGTGTGTGGAGATTTTTGAGGAGAGAAAGGATTGATCATGGGTCTTGAAGAGACCTACAACATGGGTCTTGAAGAGACCCTCCTACAACATGGGTCTTGAAGAGACCCATGTTGTAGGAGGGAGGAAACAGCCGAGCTGTTGAACTAAACATACGTTGGGCGCGTGTTGACGTGTTTCCCGACTATGCACCTGTACCGAAGATATCAGTGACGCTAGTTTCATGGAACATCTTCTATTGTAATACCGGTAGAACAAGAACAGTATACCTATCTAACGCCTGTGCTCTCCAGATTGCAATCCGCTTGTTATGGGAATCGAACAAGCGGACCCCCATTTCTGCACAGAGTCACCTTTTTCAGGTATTTCTGGGCTCCAGATTTGGCTACCAAATTCAACAGTGGGGCTTGGTTTTTGAAATTACGTTTTACCAATTATTGGAAAAAATAACTATGTACAATTTGGATTCTTTTTAGAACCATGCCAAGCACATCACTTGGGATCTCAGTAAAAACTTAAAGGCACAAATCACCTTGATCCCCCTCTGTGGGTGGTTCTTCGTTGGAAGTTCAGTAATGGTCTCTGTCTGACAATCAGATAGAAGACTTCTCGACGGATCTCACCAACTGGCATCGGTCTTACACTACTAGAGCCAACTACAGTGGGAGGATGTGTCTATTTATAGGAGAATAGGAGTATCGCATGTGGGCGCCCAGACGCATCTTTCTTCTCGGCTAAGTACAATGCGGGCTATCGGAACCAATCTACGTGTATTGCCTAATCCCAATGTAATACATAGGTACTCTCAGTGAAGTACAGTCCATAGTCCAAACTAACCAATTCTTACGTGCGTAATATCTAAATGATAAAATCCAAAAAAATATATCATAAAATCCAAACAAAAAAAATCGTAGTGTATTTCAATTTAAGTCCTTGTCTGATTTAATAACATACTTACAGAATGTCTACCATGCAGCTTCTGAGTCGTGCAATAAACTTCTCCCCTTGATTTTTGTGTTGCTTTTGACTCCAGCGCCATCCCCAATCTTGAGTGGTAATACATATATATACGACCTAGCTCGCATTTTTTTCAAAAATGACGTTAAACGCATCTATTTACTTTATTAAAACTTGACAATTGTATCTACAGAATTACTTCATTTTATTCGTTTAATAAATAAAATAACAAAAAAGTTCTTTCGTATGTCAGGAATTATCATGACGTCTGCCTTCTGTACGTCTGTAACGTCTGCCTTCTATACCAAGGAACTATAGTAATAATTGTCGTAGTATAGTATTAATAATAATAATAAGGTTTTCTTAATGTGGGGAGGATAGTGCAATCCCACACGTCCCATATAATTATACATATTTTATTACAACAGATTTTTTAAATAAAGAACTAAGTAGGTACATAGAATGGGAAAAACCAAAATAATAAAAAAATAGTCAATTCTATGTAGGGCGTGGTCTGGGGTGAGCTCGGGCCCAGCGCTCACTCAGAAGTGGGGTTTGGTGCTGGTACGCTGCGGTCACCACTATATTGTCGGAAGCCATTAGCCGCATCCTGGCTCCAGTGACCCGATGTCTCAACCGACCGGCGAATCCGTACAATCCTAGTTCAGTGAACATTGTCGATGCACTGCTATACCTTCTGAATTCAAATATAATTCTGCACGCGTCATTATATTGGATCCGGAGTCGTTCCACCGAGTTCGGTAATTACACCATGTTTCACGTGTATATAGACTAGTGCAAAATGCATTGAACGATGTTTAATCGTTTACTTTGTCGTTTTGGGATTCTTTGGTTCTCTTTTTTTTCGTTAGTTTTTTTTATTTTTCATTTAATTTCCGGCAACCCGGGCATTTATTGACGTTAACAACATTTATTGAAAAAAATATTTTGCGCGTACGTTAACCCCTCTATTAGTTATTTAAGTTAATAGGTACCTAGCAGAATAATAATAATAATATTTAGCTAATTTATATAGCGCTGTTTTCGTGAAAAATCACCTCGGGGCGGTCAAGAAGAATGTGTAAATCGAATCGCACGCCACTGGGATACTCAAATGCATCGGCTGAAAGCGAAACAGTCGACGGCAGAGCGCCAACTTCCCATGTTCAATATTATATAGGAAGGCGGTTCGACAAATTAACAATTTAATTAGACTTTTTTTCCGTTCTGCCCACATTTGAGAATTGCATAATGACTTAATAAGATTGCGAGAATTGTAAAGATTGTGAGAAGGTATGAAACGGTGAACACGTCTAAAAAACTGAATTCATAATTCATGCAAATATTTTAATTTAAAAATTTAAGTCGGGGCACTAAGCTATAACCTTAAGGCTTTTTAGAATTCTTGCAAGCCTATTGAAGTGATCAACACAGAAATATAAATATACAGCGTTTTGAGAATCGCTAAGCGCCTCTCCATATCAAATCTTAAAGATAATATCTTTAGACATAAAAAAAGAATTCTTTGAAAATAAGGTTCTTTTTATTGGTCATATTTAAAGGAATTAATATAACAAATATGCTGGCTTATAATGGTCCATTAGTATCTAACCTCGGTTCTCTTTATTTATTTTGTTCAACACCTCACAAAGTCGGCTTCATTATAAAAAGCGTATCCTTCGAAAAGGTTTTTTTTATGTAAATGCTTCCAAACGAACTATTGTGCCTTCTTAGACTGGATCTTACAATGTACGTTAGTCAGTCCATATTCCTCGAATCGCTATAGAGCGATGGTAATCTGAGATCCTTTTCTATAAAGGTGGCATCGGCAGACTGCGGGCTTGTGAGCTGCTAGCATCTCGGGTCCATTTGAATTCTCCGTCCTGCCATATCAAAAGAAAGGAATTTAAATCTCCGACTTGACAAAAAAGCGCACAATAAAATGTATGAATGGGGACCCTAGAGGTATGTGTGTAATTTTAAGCGCCGCCGTAAATTCCGGCCGACGCATGCGTGATATTCATAATAGGCTGAAGATTAATTCCCGGCAAGCCCGGCACACGGACCACGGACCACCGCCTCCCAACTCACCATTCACCATGCTAAGACTCGAGACTCGAAGCTCGGTCGCTCGGTGACTGCGACTCCTACGTGGACACGAAGAACGGCTGTTTTATTACTCTCTTTGTGTCACACTGCGCCTATTA
This sequence comes from Glyphotaelius pellucidus, assembly GCA_936435175.1. NCBI lineage: Eukaryota > Metazoa > Arthropoda > Insecta > Trichoptera > Limnephilidae > Glyphotaelius > Glyphotaelius pellucidus. The sequence continues at coordinate 24,130,946 of OW386538.1, read as the reverse complement.
TTATATTAATATATCTCCAATCACGAACTTCTCACATTGTTCTTAGGCCGAGACAAATAATATTAAAACATGTTTCATCTTTCGGGTACTTAGGAGAATCTTATAACTCCTCTACTCTTTTCATACTAAATTTAATTTTGAAATTGAGACCAAAATACTGTACTGAATACGTTTTTCATTAATAATAATATTCAGGCCTACAGAATAAGATTTTTCATGATGTTATAGGGTAACATTGGCAATTATTTGTGATTTTATGTTTTAAAAAATAATTTTGCACTACTAAATAATATGATAAAATATTAAATAACGAAATAATGAATGAATGAAAAATAATTTTGTTGGGATTAAATTTAAATTACTAACGACTGATTTACGTTGGAACACAAAATCGTCACAAGTAAATTAAAATACCGAGGCAGAAAAACCCATTTTTTACTATTTTTTTATTTTTTTTTACATTATGAAAGCAGGTTGGGCAAGTTTTGAAAAAAAAAATTAAACTGTTAACTCACAAAAAATTTATGAAAAAAAAACTTATTGGCCGTATTGAATAACAAATAAGTAAAAAAGCTCATATCCGTACTAGATATTTACCATACCTTTGATTTAAAACAAATGTATTCAGTTTAGTTGGATGTTTTGGCCTCAAATTCAAAGCTTCGTCTTAACCTCGCAGGTAAGGTACATTTCTATTACTCTTGTAGGTAAGATACATTTCTATTACTCTTGGATTGTATTTTTTTTGGTTTCATTATCTTATAAAACTGTATAGATTGTGTCCCATATTTTGAAGATTGTCTCAATGGGTGAAAAATAGAAAAAAATATATAGCAAACTTCTCTCACCTTCATGGAGGTCGCCCTAGTTTTCTCCGAAGTTTGAGAAGATGAATGGGAGGTGTTATAATTCATAATTTGTAAACGAGCTTTACTTCCAACGGGCAGATAACAAGCTAATAGCTACCTGTAAAAAGCAACGTCCAAGGGAGATAAGGTGCTTGGCCGTATTGAAGCGTCCTCACACCTCAATATATATATTTCACACTATTGCCTTTGTACGCATGAAAGCGTGAAAATAAAGATTAACATTCCCGTGTGGCTTGTTTGTTCCGTTTTCAAACAGCTCAAAGTGTCAAGGATAATAGTTATTTCTAATTTGATCCTCTTTTTTGAAAAGGCCGGCTCATTATTCCCAAGCACGCATGCTTCCGGTGCATTTTTGAAAGCCTTCTAGGATGTGCGTACACAATGACATTACAGGGTCTACGCTGGGACAATAGTGCTGTTAAACCGAGCCGTTTACCCCTGTAGATACATTGTCTAGGTATTGTATTGGGATAGCGTAGTAAAGCGCAGACTGGCGCAACTGACGGCGCCACAAATTCCTCCGCCACATGACGTCTTGAACTCCCCCTTTGTAAGTCAAAGCTGAATGGCTTCAAAACGATATTTTACTAAACAATATTCACTAATGATCAAAACAATTTGTAAAAGTTTTACGCTGGCCGACTAAATCTCCAGCCGTTGAGATTAGAATTATTTTTACAAATCGTCGCCACTTATAAAGTATTTGTAACAGTAAATTTGGAAATTATTTTTAATATCATTATTATGCAAATGTTCTCTAAAGATTTATAAATCATCGAGTTTAACGTAATGTAATATCTCTAGATCTCTCGCGGTTGCCTTTTGATTGCAAATAAGGCTTTGTTATTTCATTTTCGTCAAGAGCAGTTTGATTATCACTTTCATTAGCATTATACTAAATTAAACAAATTCGTTTGATAGGTACAATTCGGTGTCGTGTGACAGAAAATTGAGCAAACAAAAATATTGAAAAAATTCATCATCATCTTCTTCCCCTTATCCTATTCGGGTCGGGGACCCATTGCATCGACAAGGCTCCTCTTTACGTCCCTATCTTGTGCGGATTGTTTGGCCTCCTTCCATGGAAGTCCCATCCTCTCCTCACACAGTTTCTGGAATTGCCTCGCCCAACTCTGTCTGGGGCGGCCCACTGGACGTCTACCCTCTGGAATTGCACTCAATATTTCGGCAGCTTAGACTCTAAACCGTGTTCGTTCGTTTAGCATCCATATCTGGTGGCCATAAGCAAGCTTCGAGCAGTATATCGTTTAGAACACTGCCATATTATTCTTGATGCTAAGCTCAACTTTCCTTATCACTGAGCTGTAGAGGGGACGCAACACACCGTTTGTTGCACCAATTCTTTGATCGATTTCTCCGTCTTGCCGTCCATCGCTGGAGAATTCGACCCCGAGGTATTTGAATCTGTCCACCTATTTTAGCTGAAATTTAATTGAAAATATTTAAAAAATTATTAACTGTAATTTTTTTATTTAATGCGATAAATTTACGTATTTTTAACATTATTTGATAATGTGGACCTCACTGAGTGCTTTACAGAGGCCCCCATTTTACATTTTAGTAAAATTCAAAAATAGATAAAATTAAAAATAATTCATTGAAATAAATTAGAATCAACCTGAGAACATTGGCAAATATGATTATAATTATTAGTGTTAGTACTAATATAATATCGTGTTCGTTCTGTTGTACAACGCAAGTCGTTAACACAGCAAATCTACACGGATACCTATAAATTAATTCGCGTGTAATGGCCATTACAAAACAAATTCAAAACGTGTTTCATTGATAATGTGTCTCCGCACAGTTCGTGACGAAGGCGCGGTCAATATCTCATAATAAAGTACAAGCTTTTAAGTGACGATTTGTTTCCTACGCATCCTGTAGTTCGGCACAGTAATATTGCCTTAGTACTTGGAGTTATAGCCACTGGCGTACAGTGGGATGAAGATAAACGAACATTGAAAGAAAATTTAAAAAATGTGGCAAATTTCTGATTTTGTTAATTTATTTATACTTGTACGTTAATTTATTCAGTTGGCTACAACGATTCCCACCTTTTATCAAAGATCCATGCACGGCACTGGTACTAGCACTCGGTACCTTACTCTACTGTTACTCTAAGCTCGGCACACAGCACCCGACAGCCCAGTGGCGGATCTAGCGTAGGTGTTGTTGGAGCGTGTAATTGGGGCGAAAAGTCGTGAAGGAAGCTAAGAAATGTTACTTTTTTTTTCATTATAACTGAGGAATTGTTTCAAACCTGTTTCCACGTGTAAATTACTGCCTTCTATCAACACACACATTCATGCATTTTTGTTTGTCTTCGTCACGCTCTTTAATTAAAAATGACTTTTTTTTTTATTAAATGTAATGGTACAAAAATTACATGTTTTTATATTTAAAATAAAGTTTATTAATACATTAATTAATACGTCTTACACCTTTTTTTAGAGCAAAGCTCGAGTTAAAAAGGACTAGAAAACGAATGTAAACCACAATTTAACAAAGGAAAAATAATATTTTTTTATATATATTAAACAAAAAATAGATAATTAACAGTAATTAAAAAAAATATATTACGTATCTTACTTATTTCACCTACTAATCTTACGATACTTACGTATCTACATAAATAAATACATCTTATACATGACAGCGGGAAAAGGGTTATTGGCAAAGAAACTAAAAACTTTGGGTACCTATTTGACACGATTTTCTTTATATTTGGAGATATCACGCTGGGAAATATTTGATTTAATATTCTCGACATTAAGGCCCGGCTTCCCGCATTTCTACCAGTTTATTAAATATATTCTTCAAATCTCTAAATTTTAAAGCTCTAAAAAAAATTCTTGCAGATAATATCAATTCATTACCCACGCCGAAACGGTAATTATATGAAATTCCCTCGATAGAAAAAAATCGTAAAGTATACTCCGAAAATTATTATAAACACGTTTTTTTCAGTTATTTTATAAGTTATATGAATCAAAGTTCACAGTTTCTTTAAACGCTATTTAAGACAATCCCCATGAGAGTTTTGCTCCATTTTAAACGAGTCGTGTTTTATTAAGCATTTTCACAGTTTTGCTTAAATATTATCGTTTCTAATATTAGCGCGCTCTCTCTAACATTTGTATGTACATATATCTTCATCTTCTTCTTTTTGAGCGGGTATGTAAAATATTCGTGGGCACCAATATTCGTGAAAGTATAGTTAGTTTTTACAAGTGTAATTGTGTTTTTGCTTCTAAAAACATCGCTTTCATTAATATGTCATCGGTTTGCTTTTTAAATGCTGGGTTTACTTTCAGTCATTTATTTCCATATCGTAGAGGGGAGGCGCCATATATACTCTTTTCTTTAGGCGAAAATGAAGTAAGTTTGGCCCTGAGGGCAGCGCTTGAATAGCTCATACGATTAGCATAACACGCCATCAACATTTGTACCAGAGTTGGATCTGGGGATTCCCCTGCAAATGCCTCAGTGGAAACGTTATTAAGTCTTTAATTACAATTGTTTAGTTCAGTCATCGCACTACATTTAACTGTTTGACCGTGTCATACAACAGTAAAGTTGTTACTGTACCTATAGACGTGACAGATCATGACATGATGCAGTCATTCATCATTGTCAACATAATAATGGATAATTTAAATGTTTTACCATTCAATCATCAGCGATTAATTTATTGTGTACCTACAATCTTGAAGTCGTGCTTGTGGTATATCGATACTTGGAACAGAATCTTTCCGTCATCTTGCCTAATTTAATAGTAAGAAAACATGAGTATAATTATTTAAACATCTCCATCTTGTTTCCTCCGTCGTCGAAAGGTATCACGTATGAATAACAATAAAAACTAGGGTAGACTGGGGATGGTTGAAACAATTTTACTTAAAACTATTAGTAGTGATGTATCTTTGTATTTACAAATAAGATATGTATACTAGATGAATTATTATCTATATACATCCCAAATAAGATTTATTGAGCGGTCACAACTCCTGTAGGTAAAGTACAAAAACCGTTTTTTAAAAAAGATGTTCTGTTTCAATTAACGCCATAGTGGTCAATTGAAACAATGTGTGTGGTTAATTGAAACGCTCTCAATATATTTAGAAAAATTGGAGTAATTAAAAGCAATGTTAAATATTTTCATTATTATAACAGTATTCAATGAAATCATGAATGGTGATTAAAAAAACCAAATATTTTTAAAAGTAAAAACATAAATGAATTGAAATGGAACAACTTCATATATTTATTTATTATTTGTATATAAGTACTCTTAGTAATGTTAACTATGAGTATATGGCATAATCAGTTTTACTGCAATATTATTCTGCAGCAGAATAGAACGGTATTAAAAATAATTTTTTTTTGGTTTCATAAAAAAGTACTTGTTTCAACCATCACACTGTTTCAATCACAACAGTGTTGAATTTACCTCTGACATGAGAGGATTTAACAATCTCAACAACAAGAGAGGTGTACAATTCAACAATAAAGAATTCAAAAACAGAATACGTTCTGAAAATAATAGAATTTGTGGTTTGGGATCATATTACAAAACATATATATATATATAGATTAAAAAAACTTAAAATGATCAGTTAAGCGGCCATTATGATCTATTAATCAAGTAAATAGTATCTATTAAAAAATTCTATTAGGCCATCTTCACCACACAATAAGCAATTAATTTTTTTCTCGATCTTGAAGAGTTGTTTCGTTATATTTCTGTTGTTTTATTCTCCTTTTTCTTCTTCTCTGAATTCTTGCTTAATGCCAGTGAAGGTCGCACATGTGACGGTCGCATAAATACATTCCTCTGATTGAGGTCGGCTGAGGAGATCAGACTCTCCCGATCCAGCCCGCCACGCAGTAAGTGGGCAAACGCATTCAGCGCCAACACCTAGAAAAACCTCATTCCATGCTGCTAAATCACCAAATGTAGCGAACCATTTGGGATGACCTAAGGCAGTTGGTTATCCAATAAATGGTTCCCGGAACCGCTGCGTCTCCTTCGGCACTGCTTGAAGCGTTTAAATTTTGTCTGGTGAGGTCTTGTGATGTTGAATATGGTCAAATGAGATCGACTTCATCATCCGTATTCAAGATCACTGAAGTAAGTAAAGTTTAGTGAGAAGAAATATTTTTAAATTTAAATTTTTAAGTTTTAAATTTTTCACCTATTTTCATTATGACTTTGATTTTTTTCCCAGTGTGGACGGTTAAAGTACAGCGATGATTGAAACGATGCTATCATCCACAGATAAGTTGATTCAAACGTCATTTTCTACTTCAAGGTTAAAAATAAGCCTATCAAATAGACATTAACGCCACTCAAATACTATAGAAATATATCATTGAAGAAGAAGATAGCACTTATAATCTAAATGAAAATATGAAATAGAACAAGACACAGAAAAATAGAAAAATACAATGGTTTCAACTAGTTGAAGATAATATTGTTGATTCTAAATATTTGAAATATGAGATTGACAAATATGACGGTTTGACAGAAGGTGGCAATAGCGAAATTGGATAACGCGCACGTCCCGGTTAGACGAGAGGTCTGGGTTCGAGTCCCAGTTGCGACCATTGTCTTTTTCTATTTTTCTGTGTCTTGTTCTCTTTCATATTTTCATTTAGATTATAAGTGTTATCTTCTTCTTCAGTGATATATAACGATGATGGGAATAACCTTCAAAAGTTATAAAAAGAGAGTTTATCTTATAAAAAATTGACTATAGAAATACTTTAAAATAGATTAAAAAAAAAAGAGAATAGAATAAATTTTAAAATATAAAAAAATAAGTTTGGTCAAGCTGCGAGAGTAAAATGAGTTACAACGTAAACTAAAATGTCGTAAATACTGTTGAGCGCAAAATCCAATAATGTCTCCTATGCACGATTGTGTCACTCGTCGGCTAGAGTGCTATTAACAACAGGCCCCAACAGATCTGACGGATCTGAGTTTCGAGTGTTGCTTCACACTCTAACTCTAAGGTATCATAGTTTTCGAGTAAATTGGGGTGTTTCAATCATGACGTGTTTCAATCGTCCACAGTCTAACCTACTGTAAAAAGTGAATTATAGACAATTAAGATACACGAGTAAGAGCAGCTTTAAATGCGTAACCAAATATCATTACCACGAAACTATGAAGATGGGGGGGGACTGTTAACCATATAACTTGCCTCCTTGGAGTCCGATAATGTATGTAAAGAAGATCAAAATTCAAATAATATTCATAGTAAGAATAATATCGTACCCCCTATAACCGGCAAAAATAAGGTTGATGCTTTGTGTATCAGTGTTTATCTGCCATTTACCTTCGTCCGGCTCTACCCGTGAAGTAATGCTAAGAACATGCCCGGATGATTGGAAACCACTTGAATTATCAGTCCGTGCCAATTCCTGATCATCCTTAGAGAAACTTTCTGAAAATATGCCAGACACTCAACGGCATTAAAAATGAACGTGGGCAATATTTTAAGAAAAACAATCTTCAACCTAAACTTGCGAAACAGCTTGCTTTTTTATTGATTTTTCATGTCATTGTAATTTTTCTTCCTCATCAGAATAAAATCATTGCAACATTTTAATAAGCAAATACACGTAAATGCAGAAAATATTACCCAGAATTGTTCATATTTAACCAGAAGAATTACGTAAAATTTATATTACTCTAAATTTATCCACCACTTCAGATAACACATTACACCATTACCCTGCAGGGGTGGGCAGGGTGACTTCAATATCGCGGAAATCTACCTTCGTAAACATTCCTTGCTTCATTCACATTCAAACTTCGTCTCATACCGACCCAAATATTTGTTTTCCTTGTACGTTAAATGTGTTACTGGTGCTTGCGCGCTTTCTGTGCGTCAAATGTATAATGTATTTTTTCTTTGTCCATCCGTTCTACAATTTTTCAAACCATATAAACAATAGTATATCAATGTATAAATATTCCTTACGAGATCTTCGTTACTCTAACTACGTAAGCATCAGAGATCTCAATCCAATGCATTCAGTCTATTTTTTCTTTGTAAAATTATATTTTGATATGTATTATTATATTTTGGTATGTATTATTAACCTTAACGCGTTTCTGTCGATACCAACAATAACTGGATTTGCAGCTGGTTGGTGTTAGAAACATTGTTTCATTAATAAAACACACTACCGAACCTAATATTAAACAATAAACTTGATTTAAGATTTATAATTCCCAATAATTCAGCGAAAAAGACAGTCGACAGATAAAACAACTTACGCATGAATTAAATTCGTGTCACGCAACTGTCACGAAATACCGTTCAAATTATTAAACCAATTGACATAATAATCGAAACGATACTTTGCGTTCGTTTCCAGTGTCTGCTTTTCGTCGGTATTCTCTTATCTGAACTTTATCCTATAAACTTTTGCCTCTTGCCGTTTTGAACCCACAATAAGTTGAACTTTCAGGAAATCGAAAAAGCAAAAAGGAGGTACAAAATGTGCTTACTTGCTCGTGTGCGCACTAACAACAAGTTTATAGATCTCAAGGCCCGCCAAAATTGAGAATGTTGAAAAAATCAACGCGGCTGTCAGACGCCCATCTTAGCGCCGTCTGAGCGTAGGTGGTCACGGACCATGCAATACAAATGCCTAAAATGCTTGATAAATTACTTATAAAATAAAGGCAGGTTGTAAAAAAAATTCTCTTTTACAGCTGTCATAACTTTTGACCGAGTCATAAATGTGCACATTTTGAATAGTTTACATGGCCTTAACGCACACTTAACCTTAAAGAACATGGATATTTTTTTGATATTTTTGAACTGTCAACGTTGTACATCTTACCATTAATGTTAATGATTGCAGTCTGTAAAGGGTGATTTTTAAAGTTAATGTTAAAATTTATACGCAGTGCGTTATAATACTATTGCAAGCTTTTTCATATAAACCTTATGTGAATCCCGACACGGTACGAGCTTTTTTTGTGTGAACTCAACGTTGCACTTCTTATAGCCAAAAGAGTTTTAATTAAAAATTTGTAAAAGGTGATTTTAAATGTATTTTTCAATATATTTTTCAATATATTTTTCAATAATCGTATGAATTCAACCTTTAACATCTTACCATTTTCAACGAGAGGGGTAGATTTGAAGCTTTGTCTTCTGGATTTTTACACAATTAGTATTTATATAATATTATTACTATGAGTGGTTTCAAGGGCTTTTCTGAAACCCTATAATTGAGGAGGCCTAAGTACTTTGGAAGTCCGAAGGCGGCCATATGCAGTTTATGACTTGAGGATGCACATTGCACATGCAGAAAGGTCCCAAAGCAGGGATGGCTCCTTGGACCATGGGGTAAACAGAAACACATGAAAATTATTAGTCAAACCAACTCCATTGTAATCCCCTTAGCGGTTCAAAAGCCGGCGCATTCCTCGAAATAACGAAGAAAGTACTAACACAGGGTTCTCCAAACTGTGTTCCGCGGAGCACCAATGTTCCGCCGAACCTGAATAGGGGTTCCGCGACAATTTGACGGAAGAATTTCATTTAATATAGTGTAGGTACACATATTCATATTGCAACACTACTGATTTTATTCGCAAGAAATTAGTATTTGTATATATTTTTTCCAATAGTTCTTAATTTATATAGTAGACCCTTCCAGGTAGAAGATCAGCCTTTAACGATTTTTGGGCGAGTTGGTCAGAAGAGTATCCCAATTTATCAAAATAAGCTAGTAAGGTTTCACTTCCGTTTTCTACAACCTATTTATGCGAAGAGGGATTTTCTAATTATGCTGCAACGAAATCAAAGTGCAGGAGCATGCTCGACGCCACACCAGATATTAGAATCCAACTTACCAACATTGTGCCTGTTGTCAAGAAGAAATGCAATTCACGGACTCGAAATCATCAAAGTCATTACGTGCTTTATTTATTTAATTTTTTGTTCGTTTGTATTACACGCGAACAAAAAATGGAATATTTATTTTGAATGAATTTATATATAAACCAAAAAAATGGAATATGAATAATAAATAATGTGCTTAATAACCTTTTTTTTCATTTTTGCTTTTAGAAATTGTCCAATCTAAAAAATAAGCCAAGTAAATCCATTAAAATTTATTAATGGCTTTACTTGGGTTTGCTAAGGGGTTCCGTTGTGGAAAAGGTTTGGGAAACCCTGTACCAACAGAAACAAAACGGTTTTTATAAATGTCGTACAGTGTAGGAACAAAGTTAAATCATGCAGAGATGTAATAATAATTATTGTTGCACTTAGGAAAATAAACATTATGGCGCCTACTCTAGAACGCCATGGGAGATGACTTACTATTTGAGATATTTAGCATAATTGTTTGGTCCATGAAAACGTAAACATGTGTTCATCATAAAATCAACATCGTTCTGAAATTTGTTAATGTATGAATACCTAATAAAATATCCAAATCGGATTTTAAGGAGTTTTCACCTTGGGCATAACTTCGTTTTGCAATCAATTAACGCTAGTCCTGCGAATGGCTTGTAATGGTTGTTTCTGTATACGTATATATTTGTAGTGGGAATTGAGATGCCCAATCCGTTACGTGTCTCACTCTAAATTCGTGAATGGTGAGCTCTAGTCCCATGAAAAATTTCGGATTTTTTCCGTCAGAAATCACTAGGTTAAGGCTAGCAATTTCAGTCTTGAAATGCTACCTACATTAATTAACTAACGAAATATAAATAAAAAAAAACACGCAATTATTTATCTTATTCAAATGTTTTATATACAGTAGCTCTAACCTTGGGGATGCTAAAATCCTACCTATTTGTATGTGAACTTATTTAGGTTTCGCGGTGTTAACATGTGCGAGACGATTTATGAATGTGAGTGAGGCAAAGAGTATGTGACAACACCGAGTTGTTTGGTGGTTCGTCCTCTCTGACTAACCCTGCGGGAAACGGTGTGATGGTTAGTTAGTTGAAGAAAATATATTTCGAATTTCGAATTTGACGGCCGGCATAGTCCAGCGGTAAGGCTCTTGACTCGCATTCCGAAGGTCGCGGGATCGAATCCCGGCGTGGCAAATAAATTTTATTTGATTAATTTGTGTTATTTCACAATTTAATCATTTAAAATAATATATAGTATATTTGCGGCGCGTTCCAGAGTGGAAGATACTCTCAGTATCGCCCTGATGTAAGACCACCATTCAGAATTGAAACGTTGCTTGAAATGGCTTTAGCCGTGTTTGGTGACCAGATCTGAATAGCCAGGTACCTCCCAGCTTTATCTTCCCCGTCTCCTTCTCCTCCCCACTACCTTCAGCCTCACAACATACCCCAATTGGGGATGCCATAGTCTCACTGGCTCCAGACGGGAGCAATTGGGACTCTTGTGCAGTATTCATATAAAAAAATATATAAAAAAGCTGGTTTTGCGAGGCCGTTTAGTAACTAAAAATATTTTAGTAAACGCTTTTTAACACTTGAATTATATTTGTGAAGAAAAATTTTGTTGTTTTTTTAATATTTTATGTAATACGCTTCTTCTTTAGCATCACGAAGTGTCGCGTTCGCACAACCAGGCCGTGGGCACGTGGGCACGTGGGCTCCCACCCACCGGCCATTCATGCCCCCCTCCCTTCCCAGCCCTTCCCCTCTCAATCACTTGCCCACCGGGCCTCTGCCCCGCTTCCCCTCACAAGCCCGCTGCTCACCGCCATTCATCCATAACAGGTTGTCCCAACCCGCCACTTACGGGGGATTTCTTGGGATCGTGTAATTACGCTTAATTTGTTTTACGATAGGAATTCCACGTGCTCCCCAATCGAAAAAATGTGTACCCTCTTTTGTTGCCATTGTTCTGACAGATGATTTGAACCGTAAAATTGTTGATGAAATAAATTCCTAACCTTATTCCGTAGGTACCACACATTCAGTACGTTGTCGATTATTATAAATGATTGTGAAATGCATCAATATTAGCTAGATAGGTACTCAACGTTCATCCCTCGCTCTAAATAAATTATCAACTTAGAAGGTATGTTTTTAGGTTTTCACGGCCAAAAGTATTTTTGTTATTTATTTTGGGGTGTTATGCCGTGTTTCGCTACCTCCTTCTTTAGCCAACGTTTCGGACAGCGTTACAGTGTCCATCATCAGGGCAGATGAGCGAAATCTGCCCTGATGATGGACACTGTAACGCTACCTCCTTCTTTAACCAACGTTTCGGACAACGTTACAGTGTCCATCATCAGGGCAGATGAGCGAAATCTGCCCTGATGATGGACACTAACGCTGTCCGAAACGTTGGCTAAAGAAGGAGGTAGCGAAACACGGCATAACACCCCAAAAATAAATAAAAATATCAACTTAGAAGTTGAAGAAGAAGTAGAGCAATCATATTTCGTAGTTAAGGGAACCCGTTGGTCTAGTCCCCATAAATTCGACGAGTTTTTAGGATTTTTTTTAAATGAAAACAGTGAACAATGCCATTAAAACTTTATAGATATATTAATGACTTTAATAGTATACAAAAATATTGTTATTGAAAAAAATATATATTCTATGTAGTTAAGGAACTGCGCTGAAGTTGCCCTCCCAGTAAATACGGACCTTGGTGGTGGGTCCAGTTTTGGCTCTTTCACTTATCCTTAAAAAAAAACAAAAAAAAATCTGATCAGTATGAGTGTAGTTATTGCAGAAACTATAATAAAAATTAATAAAAAAAATTCACTAAATGGCGCGTTGTTGAAATTTAAATACAGAAAACAGACTGTTTTTTCATCATATTTTGTATGTCAAAAATAAGAAGTACCTATTCAACGTAAAAACTTTGTTTTAGTTACTGCGATAGATACTGGTGTGCGGAATAACATAGTAAAATTTGAGACGAATCGGCTAAGTAGTTCTTTTTTTGCCTCACACCATGCAGAAAAAAGTAGTTTTGAAATATTGAAAAGAATTTTTTTTTAATTCTAGGCTACCAGGTCCCCTTAATACTCGTATCTCGTAATATCGAAATTTGAATTTTCGATACATTTATGACACAGCAAATGCTCGACATAGCAACAACTTGACGAAATAATTCAGTATGTAGGTCCTAGAAAACCAGCTATTTTAGTTGATGAATGTATGAAATCAAGTTTATTATTAGCAGGAAAAAAGTTAAAGACAATTTAAGATACCTAGTGTTTATGTAATATATTATCTGCAGTAAGTTTGAAAGTCTAGCCTTTATCCTGAGCCTTCAAATGATTCCGTAAAATGTTTAAGTAGGTAGGTACATACCAATAGTTATTCCAACATTGTATATACCCAGGTACATAATTTTTAAATAGTGCACAACGGCAATAAAAAGGCGTAAACTTGTGTAAAATTGTCAATTTCATGTACCGGCTTCGCCCGAGATTTCAACACAAATCATCGTATTTTTGACGATCAATAATGTCTTATCGTATATTTACATGGATATTTGAATTATGCACAGCTCTACTAATGACTCACGGGTGGGAATTTTATTAGTAGGTCGCATCGTGTTATCAATAGAATGTATTTTGAAAAGTTAAATTGAAGTCAAAATTATGAAAAATTTTCATCTTTAAAATTAAATCTTCTTTTTAATACCATTATAACATTATCTCCCTATCAAAATCCTTGTGATTCCTTGAATCATTGGTGACATGAAGAAATTGTTTTATCACTTATAACGTCGATGCTCAGAATATCCCCCGCTGCCACTGAGGGGTTTTCGCGCCAAACCATTCAGGTTGCAAGTTTCAGTACAACCAACTCAACCATAAGGCATTCATTAATTTGCGCGGGGCCATCGCGGATTACCGCTAGGCCCGGGGGGCGTGCGCTCTACCTTGTTACGTCCGTGGACAAGGACAAATGGAGACATTATCAAACACTGCCTTTTCACTGTCACTTTATTCAGTAGGTACTTAGACTGTTAGAAATTTATTTATTTTGATGTTCACGCCCAGCTGGACATTCAAATGTTTTTTTAACACAAAGAACATCTAAATGAGAAAATTCAATTTGTAGATAATTCTTGGATATTTGGGTTTAAGTATCTTCTTATCACATATTTTTTTATCGTTTTTCACGATCCTTGTAAAATTAAATTTCAGAATTTTTGTTTTTACCCGAATCGTAAAATTATATTTCCGAATTTTTTAGTGTTTCTAGCGCAGACCAATGAAAATATAGTTTATATTATGTTAATAAATGAAATTTAAGAAATAAAAGCTTAAAATGAAAATTTAAATTAAAAAAAATAAAAATGGGAATGAAAAAGAAATATTTAAAAAAATAATATATTTACTCGGTCGAGAAATGAACCTCAATCAACTGGCAACTCTGCTGACCACTACACTGCCAACTATTGTAAAAATGGCGGTATAAATTCGTTATGGATATTTACTGAACGTAATAAGAATGACGTATTTTTTTTATTTTAAATGTTAGATAGGTACTTATATCACATCCGAAATTACATTGTGAGACATAAAACCTGGGTACATAAATAGACGTCAGCAATGAAAGAAAACATATTTGAAAAAATAATCTGCCATCTTGGTTGTCAGAATAAAATTCTAATATCATTTTTTTTTTAATTCATCAATGTAACATCGGGCTTACCGCAGGGATCAAAATAGGGGCCTGATTATTAAATAGCGTAACTTCCCTTTTTCTTGCTGTTTATATATGTATATACCTATAACCTTAAAACTTATCAATTGATCATTTAAAAATACTATCATTTAACAGGTTTTTTGATTTGTTAATCTTTTGATAAAATTTCGGTAAAAGTCTGCGGTATTGTATGGCGCCCTACGCACCTTTTTAAATAATGGCGTAAAATCAATAAGGTTAGTATTCAGTAATTACGAGATTAGACAAATTTGATTCGAGGCAATAAAATGCAACAATATTTCAAATAAAATGTTATTGCGAATGTGAAAATTGTTGAGGCCTTTGAATTTCATAAATCAATAATACTGTTAAAGTACCTCCATCGTAAATTAGTCGTAACATTTAGTTTACATATTATATTATTATGGTTCTCAAAAACATTCATGTTAAAAACCTTCTTTAAATTTTTAATTTTATGCCTCGCTAAAAATGTTTCGTACAAATGGCCAAATCGGCGCCAATAAATAACCAGCTTACAATTTTTGGTTAATAAAGGCTGACAAGAGATCAATACGAGAAACCTTCTGCAGTTCGAGCATTGTGCAGTTCCGCGGGTAGGAGTCAGTGTTACTTCAAGCGCCGATTTCATTAAAATCGATTCGTAATTCACGTCAGGTTACTGCCAATTAGCGTCCCGGTGATATGTTTACAGCACTGTATAAGCTTGTTATAAAAACTCTTAAACGCAATATTATATTATATAAATACACAATCGGAGACTATTATTTGTATTATATAAATGACGCAGTCAATGAAGGAATCCTACGACCGAAATATTCCAAATACGGATTGCCCGTCCGTCAGAAATACTAAACCTTTAAGCAATCGAGGGGAACATTTTAGGAGAAATATCTATAATAATATTGGTAAAAGATGATCCACAACGGGCAAGCGTAGGATTCATGTAAAGATGAAAGATCTTCACTCTTATTCCAATAAAACATTCCTTCAAAATCCCTTCAAAAAGCAATTTAAAAAAATCCCACCCATCATAATTTATAATAACGATTTGACAACAAAATTAGATCATTAATAATTCATATTACTTGTAAGGTTTTTTCCCTGAACAATGTTCAAGTGAGCTACAAACCCAAGGTAATTAGCTCACTGGAATTACCAAAATATTTAGAATTTCGACAGTCTTTAACGACTTAGTAACAAATGTAATTAATATAATTGATTAAAATCCTTTAGACCACCCCGCTTCCCCTCCCTCATATGTTGTTTATATAAACCGTAGACTAAGAATAATTTGTACCAGTCTGAAGATGGCTCTAGCGAGCTGAAAAAGGTTACGGTCAATAAAATTAAAGTGGAAAAAGTTTTATATTTGTTTTTTATTATAATGGAATTCCACCATGAAAGAAGTTTCAAAAATAGAAATACTAACAATTAGAGTTATTTTTGTCACGTTCAATCATTTTTCCAATAATTAGAGTTATTTTTGTCACGTTCAATCATTTTTCCAGGCCTTTTGCAGAAATCAGACAGCCTTTCTTGATTGGCATAAAACATTATACCTTCACATCAATCACTAAACAATTTTTTTTTCTCATTAATCATGTCGGACGTTGTGTTTGAAAAGTTTATTCATATATTTCCTCAAAGCTGAAGTGTTTTTCCCACATACTTCAGCTTCACTCATCTTATCGTTTTAGCCTTGCGTTATGTATATAGATTGATTCATAATTTTATTTGTTTAAACGATAACCACATTAAAGTCCCAAACTCCCGGAGCAAGTGAGACTATGCTACTCAAAATATCAGGGAATGTTGTGGGAGAAAGGAAATGAGGAAGGATAAGCAGAACAGGAAGGGATTGCCTAACAAATCAAATCTAGTTACTAAGCAGTGCTAAAGAAAAAATGCAAGGTCATCTTCATTAACTAAATAATGTAAAAACATCGCGCGTTAATTTTTTGTTCCATTTCATGAATAAATCATTCGGTTCGTTTACCAATGGTGTCCCCTATGGCCATAAAGTATCCACTTGAGTATCAGCGCTGCCGGCTAGCCCACGGCCGGAGTGACATCATCAGCCCCCTCTTCACCTCCCCTTCCCGCCCCGCCGGCCTCTCACTGGAGTATGGGCGGCGCCCACCAACTCTAGGGTCAATTTCTAGATGATGTCTCGAGCAAACGACTCACTTCATATCACATAGGAGTATTGTATAGTTCAATGTAAACACACACACCTGCTAAATTAATTTATTATCACTGTTGGATTATATACAATCTTCAGCGTTTGTTGCTTATACATAAACTCATGCATTTAATTTGTTCTTTTCAGGTGAAACATCAACATCTAAATCAAGCCGCAAGATGCTCCTATTGTGGATTGTTGCTCCCGGCCTCCTCCTACTGTCGACACCGACGGAAGCAGCATCCTACAGGCGCGGAGCGTCTACATCCGACTCTATTCTGGAGATCATCAACACTCAGGAAGTAGAACGCCTCCTAGCGGCCAGAAAGCTTAACAATTCCCGCGCAGAGCGTCGCTACCTCGCACAGAATGACTTGGATGAAGATTTTCTAGAACCCAACCCACAAGCAATTCTTTACGAGCCACCTGAACACAACAGTGATTACGAAAAACATAAGCCGAGAGACAGCGGTAACCGAATCGGCATTGATGTTTTATTGAAACAGTATAACACCTCTTTCCAATCACCGGATCTGCTCGCCGAACTCGGATACAACGGACATAAGCTACTCAAGTCGAGCAAGAACGCCTTGATAGTTACCAAAAAGCAATACCTGAAAAAGGATTGGTGTAAAACGGAACCATTGGTCCAGAGAGTTAAAGAAGATAAATGTATTACTAGAACTGTCATAAACAGGTTCTGCTACGGACAATGCAATTCGTTCTACATTCCGAAAAACCCTCGCAGGCGTCGCACAAAGCCACCACTTGCACCAGAAGACGAAAGGGACGATTTGGATCAAACTGGAGCGGCTTTCAAGTCATGCACGTTCTGCAAGCCAAAGAAGTTCATCTGGATCAGCGTGCGGCTCGAATGTCCAACTTTGACTCCTCCGTACAGAATAAAACGAATACAGAGAATAAGGCAATGCAAGTGCACAACAGTGGATGTTAATTGAGGAACGTAAGGAAACAATCGGAGTTGTTATAGAATTAGCACACACCAAGTGTGTTGGCAGCACAGGCAGAACAATACTCCATTTTCATAAATGGAAAATTATTTGCAATGGTGAATAAAATGTTGCAGCTTTCGAATTGATATTCAAGAGCTTTGTTCCTTACGCAAAATTTTGAGAAAATTGTTCGTAGTACTGTAGAAAGCACGTAAGATTTTAATCTGCTTATAGTGAAATATATTTCAACTTTACAACTCTACACCAAAGGTGCTTGAAATAATATTGTTGATTTTTGTACATTCCTCAAATAAACGGTGAGCGGTAAAATGTCGCTGTATTTTGTTCCTAATCAAATTATCTGTTTTGTATAACATGAAAACAGTGTTGTTATTTTAGAAAAATATTTCTTATAGAGACGCTTAACTAGTGAGAATTTGATTATATTACAAGAGCGCGGAGTGATTTAATAATAGTTGGTGATGGACGGTTGTAAAATGTGAATTCAGTATTCAAAATGAAAAACTTTGGAAAATGCTTACAAAGTAGACTTTATCATATGAAAGTTTTATTATTAGGTTACTTCTGTGTTAAAGTTTTAATTATTACATGTATAGGTATGTTTTATTATTTACAGAATTAAATAATCCAATCGGTAAATGAATGTATGTTGATAGAGCGGTTTAATATATTTTTTGTTCCGGTTTTCTAAGATTGCTTGTAGCAAAGTATAAAATTAATGTAAAAAACACTAAATAATATCCTGAAAATTCCACCCTTTTAAGCCCACTTTCTAAGTTCCTCACCATATTGTATGGTGAAGGACATTCTATTTGAGGCATTGGATGTATCAATTATTTGAGTCGGCCACCACGGGTTTTGGAAAAAAATGTTTACTCCGTAATTCTTTATCTTATTTTTCTACAATAATTTAAAGAATAGCATCACTTCAACTAGTAGTAGTCAATTTAAACGTTTAAAATTCGAGGTGTAGCGAAAGTAATGATAAAAGTAATGATTTTATTTTGATAACCTTATTTTTTAAATATGTACTTAAATACCTATACTGGTATAAAGCTGATTAATAATGCCGTGTTAATGTAGGCAGTAACATTCCAAATGATGTTTTATATATTTTTTTCATTTATTATAGAAACAAGATGTAGTTTTACACACCCTAAATGAAGAATACCATTTTTTATTGTCATAGTTAGCGACAATAATATATCTAGATGTTTTAAACTCTTTTATTTTTAGGGTGTCCAGGGTTAAAGTTCCGAAGGTGGTTCTACATGAAGGTAGAAGTAAAAAAAAGTTTTTTTCGCGTGCAAAAATCTTTTTCCAAAGAAGAATATTGTGAATTTAATAAGTGAATTTGCGAATTTTGAAGAAAGAATATTGTTTTTACCATGCGAACAGTTCAATTTGTTTACCTGAAAACTCCCTTAAATAGTTGCAATTTCGAAAAAACTCACTACTTGTAGTATCATTTAGAATCACCTCTGGAAGTTCTTGCACTTTACCCACGGACATCTTATATAGTTTTATGTTTAACACAGTGTAAAGTTAAATTACCCGAATGTAATTTTTTTTTTTTTTTTTTTTGTTTTAGGCAATTCACCCTGGAGAGAGTGCTTTGTGCCGGTAATATTTAAAATGGATAAGAAATTTCGGTTAATCTAATGGGAAAATAATAAAACAAATTAAATATTGGACTCATTTAGATCACTAAAACAAATTAAATATTGAATTCATTCAGGTTAATAAACTTACATAAAGCTGTATGAACACGAGAATTGTTAAGAGATAAAAGGTATGAAATGTTAAGGGGGGACTGGTGTGTGATTTTAATAAGCAGGCGGTATATGTTCTTGAAAGATGAATGGTTTTTACAGTTAAAGAAAACGTGGTCGAGGGTTTCCTCTTCCACACCGCACTGGCAGAACGGATCATCTAAAACTCTAATTCTAGACAAGTGAGATGCAATTGAACAGTGGCCAATTCTCATTCTCGAGATACATGAAATGAATCGTTTTGAAAGTTTTTTACCGTGAAACCATGGCTTAGCAGGGATATGGTTTTGAATTCCCGCATAGAAAGATCCAGTTCTTATTTTGGAGACTGCCCAATTTTCTTCCCAGGCACGAGTCATATTGGATTTAAGAATCGGAAAGACATCGGATATAGGAATTCTAAAATTTAGTGGAATAGTTCCGGAATCTGAACCAGATTTGGCGAGAAAATCGGCCATCTCATTACCCTCGATACCCAAATGGGCAGGGACCCAGGCCAATATCGTCTCAAACCCAGATTCACTAAGAGAATTGAGAAGATTTTTTATTTTACATATAATATTGTCTTCCGGATAACGTAAAATATTTGACCTAATTTTAGTTAGAGCACTTAGCGAATCAGTACATAGTAAGGCTCGATGAATGTTGAGAACCTGAATTTGATTTAGCGCTTGTTCAATTGCAAAACATTCGGCTGTAAATATGGAAGCTTCTTTCGGTAATTTATAAGTGAGATTGATGTTGAATTCTGGACTATATATAGATGCTCCACATCTTTTATTTTCAAATTTGGAACCATCCGTGAAAAGGATGGAAAATCCAGGGAATTTCGAAGCCACTATGCTTTTAAAGCAATCATCCACATTTTGAAATTTATTTGGGGAAGATAAAATATTCTTCCGAAAGACTGATGTTATTGTGTTCGGCATAAAAGTGATTGCCTTAAATGGAATATTGTATATAGGAAGATTGGGAACTTCTTGAAGATATTGGAGGGAAGATGATAGAGAATTATAGAGATGAAAACTTTTAATTAAGAGAGGAAAACATTGTTTTTCTCTCAATCTTTTGTTAGAATTCAAATTAACACTTAACCTATTAAGACTTTGTTTAATAGGATGATGTGATACCGATAAAGCCTTGAAAATATATTTATTGGCAAGGAATTGCCTTCTGAAATATAATGGAGGCTCCACACATTCCACCTGAAGCGCATTAATTGGAGAAGACTTCATAGCTCCAATAATCATTCTGAGGGCTTTTGATTGAATTCTTTCCATTTTCTTATCTAGATATTTAGGGAGTGGGTCAAAAAGAAATGAGCCATAATCCAAGTGGCTCCGAACTAGGGAATTATACATTAATTTAAGAGTGGTAGGATGAGATCCCCACCATACTCTGGAAACTGCTCGCATCATATTAAGTCCCTTTTCACACTTTGTAGAAATTATCTGAATGTGTGGAAGCCAGGAAAGTTTATGGTTCAAAAGAAGACCAAGGAATTTGATTTGAGTAGCGGTTTGTAGAGGCACATTATCAAAAGATATTGAGAATTGGGGAATTTTTCTTTTGCGCGTGAAAGCCACGACCCTTGTTTTAGATGCCGCCAGATTCATCCCATTTAATGACAACCAGCTTTTAATATATTGTAAAGCCAAATTCATTTCCTTAGCTGCAAGAATAATATTTTTATGTAACAAATATATAAGGATATCATCCGCAAAGTAAAGACGCTTGATAGAAAAAGGAATTACTGAGTCTAGGTCGCTTATATAAATATTAAACAACAGAGGACTAATAACAGAACCCTGGGGCAAACCTCTCCATAGTTTGCGCCTTAAGCATTTAGAGGAAGACTCAATAATAATGGACCTATCTGAGAGCAAATTAATAATAAATTGGACTAATTTCGGGGGGATTTGTTTTTTAATTAGCTTTTCTTTCAAAACATTCAGTAAAACATCATCGTAAGCTGATGAAAGGTCAAGGAATGTGGCCAATGTATAAGAATTTAGGGATTGGGAAACTCGGATATCAGTTGTGAACAAACTTAAATTATCCATTGTAGATTTCTTTTTTCGAAAACCATACTGATTTGGTGAGATAATATCTTGACTTTCAACAAACCACTCTAATCTGTTCTTCATCAACCGCTCCGCTACTTTCATCAAACATGATGAAAGAGCAATAGGCCGATAAGACGAAATTTCAGATGGATTTTTTCCAGGTTTTAAAATGGGAATGATTTTTTGAGTTTTCCAATCATCCGGAATTAGTCCTGTTTCAAACATATTATTAATAAGAGATAAGAAATATTCAACCGCCATATCAGAAAATGATTTAATGAAACTATTAAGTATTCCATCGGGACCCGGAGCAGAGTCAGAAAGGGTTCTTATTACTAGTTTCATCTCATCAATGGAGAAAGGAGCATCTAGCCAGTTAGAGTGAGATGGATATGGCTTAATAGAAGGCATTTCTTCACATCCGGCCACTGATGGGGGGGCTATTTTATCCGCAAATCCTATAAGAATTTCTTCTGATATATGCTTGGTTCTCGGCGGAGAATACGATGATCCGAATTTTTTTAAGCTAGACCAAACTGAAGATTGGGGAGTTTCCGGAGACAGGTTCTCACAGAACTTCCGCCATCCAGCGCGTTTTTTATTTTTCAAAATTCGTTTGGTTTCTGCCTGGGCTTTTTTAACTGATAAAAAATTTTCTAGTGACATACACTTACGAAAAGAGGAAATTGCTTTTTTACGAGAGTTGACGGAGCGAGTGCATTCCTCGTCCCACCACGGAGTAGAGTGTTTTATTTTAATGTTCGCATTTCGTTTCGGGATGGATTTTTCTGCTGCATTTATAACCATAGAGGGAAACGTCTCACATTGCAATCTGATGTCTCCCGGGGACGATTTTTTTTTTAAATTAATAAGATTATCTAGTTCAGAAGAGAAAGTGCTCCAATTCGCATCATTTATTCTAAATTTGAGATTATTTTTAACTGGTGGAGGATAAGTGTTAGATTGATGTTGGAATCGGATTATAATTGGAAAATGATCACTAGAGAGGGGATCGTTTAGGATGTCCCAAGAGCATTTAGATGCTAACGAATATGAACAAAGAGATAAATCAACAGCACTTTTCCGTTGATGAGGGGGGGTGAATCTGGTTGGAGATCCGTCATTTAAAAAACATAGGTTATGGGTATCAATAAAATCTAAAAGATTGCGGCCAGAACGATTTGTTATTTTGCTACCCCAAGAAGGGGAATGTGCATTAAAATCTCCAAGGATCATAAAAGGGGAACAAATCTGGGTTAAGATTGGTGCCCATTCATTTTCAATAAAAGTGGTAGAGGGAGGAATATATATTGATAATATTGTGATATCAGATAAGACAGCTGCTATTATCTGGATATCGTCGGAGGGAGTATGTATATTTATTTGTTTAAACGGGATAGAATTATGGATTATCAGAGCCGTGCCGCCTTTACCATCCGGTCTGTCGTGTCTGAGACAATAATAACCCGGAATTCTTAAGTGAAAGGAGGGTTTTAACCACGTTTCAGAAATGGCGGCCACTGAAACGTCGTGTTCGTCGAGTAACTGAATTAGGTCAGATTTGTTAGCGAAGAGGCTTCTACTGTTCCACTGAAGAATTTTGTTCAGTTTCGAAGTCATTGGGGAGGCAAGATAATAAAGATTTAATGTAATCGGCAGCGTTGGACGGTACAGTATTGTTGTTTGTAAGGATAGAAATTAAAAGGGTAATTAAAGTTTGTATAAAAGAATTATTATTCAATATTTCGGGGAGAGCAGGAGGGGATGTATTACTATTAATGGCACACCCATTGGGGGTCCGAGATTTGGCATTCCCATTCGGGCTGGTCAAAATATTATTCAATTGTTTTTTATCAAGGTAAGGAGTATATTTTGGGTTGGGTTTGACTGGCTTGAGAATGGTTTCTCTGTGAGAAGATGACGTTGAATTTAAAAAGGTGGTTGATTGGAAAGGAGCTGAGGACGATGTCATCTCTGCGAATGATTTTTTCGCAGGAGAGAATAACTTTGAGGCCTGGAAGTACGAAATGTTGTCGGTAGCCATTTTATGTTTTATGTTCCTCTGTCTTGTCAATTCCGGACAGGCTAGACTGACCGCGGTATGTGCACCCGAACAGTTAATGCAAATGGGATTATTGGAAGATTTTGGACATTGATCAAATGGGTGACCTTCTCCGCAAAAGTAACAACGTGGAGGGGAGCGGCATACGGATTTTGTATGTCCAAACCGGCAGCAATTGAAGCATTGAACAGTTGGAAATTTATAAACTTCGACGGGAAGCGAGGTATAATAAATAAACACACGAGACGGAAGGGATTGTCCCTCAAATGTAACAACAACAGATTGGGAAGGTTTCCAGATCGTGTTCCCATCAGTAGAATCCTTGTAGTTCAGTCGACGTGCTTTTATTACTTTCGGGGTTCCTTGGGAATTATTCAAAGCATCAACAATTTCAGCCTCTGGGATCTCCGTGGGTATTCCTCGAACAAGACCCATTCTCGTAAGGTTAAATGACGGGATGAACGATTTATATTTATGGTTTGAGAGCGAGTCAATTTTTTTTACAAATCCATTTGCGGAAGCGGCAGTATTAAACTCGATAGATAATTTATATCGCCCTTCCGGTTTAATTGAACCGTTAACAATACCAAGGTTATTATTTTTTGAGTCAAATAAGAATTTTCCAAAATCTAAAGGATGAATAAGTTTTCCTTGTTCAGTTCTCTGAACAATTACGATAAAAGGACCGGAAGCGGAAGCAGGATAAAGTAAGTCAGTACTTTTTGTATTATCGCTAGCTAAAGTACTTGTCTGGGTGTTACTATTGGGGTTAAGGTCGTTAGGGGTCGAGGTTTGTTGAATCGGCGGTATAGTTTTAACTTTCGATGGGATGAAAAGGCTATGCGATGGTCGTCGTTTACGAGATGGAAGCGTAATAGAAGCCTGGCTAGTGGTAGATTCCGAATCAGAAAAATCTAATATCGATCCTGGGTCGGGAGGTCTATCTTCGTCTTCCTCCATTGTATAAAAAAAAACTTAACTTTTAAAAATTAAACTGAAAAAATAATACGCAGTCTATTTCATTGACTGTACAAACAAAAACGGATTAGCCGTAAGTAGGAATGCAAACAAATAAGTATACGATAAACAGAATTAAATAAAATGTAACAATAATCTCTTATCTGTATGAGGCACGGGAACGGGCGAACGGCACTAAGCAATAGGTAAGGTACACACAACCACTGTTGACCGCGGCTCGAATCGGACTCCCGAATGTAATTTATTGGTTGTTTTAACGAAATCCTAACATGTGCAATAGGAATAACGACTTTTCCAGTATAGCTATTGACGTGATTTTACTATTATAGTCAGCGACAATATTATTGCTAAATGTGGGCAGAAAGAGAAAAAAGGAAATTAATGGAAAGGTAAAACGTTTAAAAGATAACTTTCTAATATTTGTAATGTTTTTCATTTCTTATTAATTTCACGACGATTCGGAAGCAAAACCAATTTAATTATATATCCGTATTTCAAATCATTCAATATTTAATTTATTGAAAACAAATAACTTTGTGTACACCACTATTTAATTAACAATATCAACATGTTTCCAAAACTATGTTTTCTTCGTCGGGATAATAAGTTAGTTAAAACATAGTTTTCGAAACATGTTGATATTGTTAATTAAATAGTGGTGTACACAAAGTTATTTGTTTTCATTAAATTAATAATGACGCCACAAGGTGAATTTGCGAATTTGAAAGAAAAAATATTTAATTTTTGACATTTTGCAAAAACTTTGTTGGTGTACAAAATTATAATAAAATAAATTGATTTGAATACCACCTTATCTTATACAGATATATAAAATAAATAAAATCAACCGGTTTCGAATCAACCTGAACCTTCATCAGGTTTATATAAAAACAAATTAAATTAATTACAGTCTTACAGAGTATTATTAGGTAATATAGAAGAGGGTGAGAGAACATCAACTTTGATGAACGAAGGCTGCTCTCTCTTACCTACCTCCCCCTCGCCCCCCCCCCCCCCTACTACTGTAATTAATTAATTAACAATTTGTCATTAATTTAATATGTTTTTATAAACTATTGATATAATATTATAAATAAATTTTTTAACCCTGATAAAGGCTCAGGTTGAATCGAAACAGATTGGTTTTATATATTAAAGGTGTATACTTACAATAAAGTGGTGTTCAAACTAAGTTATTTTATTGTAATTATTAGTTCAATATTTATTTACGAGAAAGTCGTATAGGAGTATAGGAGTTCCAAGAATTTATTGAAAATTGGTGTTTATTAACGGTGCTCTCAATTGGTTTCGCAAATACTTGAAACATCAGACTATGAATGCAAACTTGAGTAGCCATCTGGATATTGTAAGATTTAGTAAGTAGATATTATTTGTAATTTTTGTAAGGCTGAAAATCGTATTTTTTTTAATGTGGTTGTAATGAATTACACAATGATATATAATAATTTATTCAAATGTAATAAGAGAATAAATGAAATAATAAAAGTCAATAACATATTAGCGATGGGTCGTGACTCTTTTTATTGAGCTCATTTTCGTGCGATTCAAAGAGTCGACTCAGAGAGTCGGCTCAGTTGAACTAGAGCAGGCAAATAAGCTATGAGCGTGCTCGCCCCGTACGGCTCCCCAGCGCCAGCGTAAGCTTAATATGGTCTTAAGCTACCACGAAAAAAATAAGATGCTACGTAATTATTAAGTGTAGGTAATAGGTACATAATATGTTCAAGTTCAGATGTCGTTCACGTGTTGGAACAATTGAGCCCTTGCCCGGAATAATGTTGTATCCAACAAAACTATCGATGTTGAGTTATTGATGGAATAATGTTGTATCCAACAAAACTATCGATGTTGAGTTATTGATGGAATAATGTTGTATCCAACAAAACTATCGATGATGAGTTATTGATGGAATAATGTTGTATCCAACAAAACTATCGATGTTGAGTTATTGATGGAATAATGTTGTATCCAACAAAACTATCGATGTTGAGTTATTGATGGAATAATGTTGTATCCAACAAAACTATCGATGTTGAGTTATTGATGGAATAATGTTGGTAATATTAATATGCATCTCTTAAGGTAGGGATTATGATAATGAAAATTATTTTAGGCCTGTGGCAGCATTTTAAAGTTTGGTTTGTCGAAGAATGTTGTATAATGCCATTTATCAAAATCACCATGTTTTAATTTATGGGAATAAATGGAGAAAACCAACGTCTTATGGCTTCGACTAGAAAGTTGTTAAAGTCAAGAAGCTGAAAAATGCAGGAAAGTAGAATTTTTCCAGAAAAAATATTTTTAAGACTTTTCTTTAGCCGTTGAAATAGTTTTGTGGAATAATGTTATATGTTGATCTCAAGACAATATGTAGAACGTAAATGCTTTTATTTATTCACATCGATTTTTTTTGCTTTTTAAGCTCAATTACATTAATGAAATGTGTACGTTTATGTTAGTAGACCATGTTGCTTTCTGTTATGTACGAAGAGTAAAAAACTTTTGTGAAATAACGTTGTGTGTGAAATTTTTATATACAACTTTATTCCACAAATTCAACGTTAATTCTAGTAAAATTTTTAATTTAATTGCCTTTCTGGACGACTTTTCATTTAAACTCTTAAGAATTGTGGGTATGTTTTATGTATTTTTAATATAAAATGTTATGAAACATAACTGGTTTCGTTTTTCCATTTTTTCTCAAAACAAGAATATTGTTGGATACAACATTCTTCCGGGCAAGGGCTCAATTAATAATTTTAATGGCTCCATTTTACAAAAATTTCTCCTGGACGGCGCTTATTCCCTGTTTTGTGAAATGCAACTTATAATAATTAGTAGTATTTTAAGCAATACGGAGCAGGTAAGTCGCAAAAATACTTTATATTTGGGAATCATAAAAGGAAGTTCAGAAGGCTTATTTTTTTAAAACATGTTAGATTCAGAGTCACCGTTCAATCGAGCCGTGGTACGGTTTACCAGAAGTCATATGAATAGGACTCACCAAAACGAGCTCGTTCATGAACGACTCGTCGCTATAACGTAGGTTTGTGAGATTGTGTTGTTAAGGTTTAACAATACGTTGTGTTATTTTAATATTTTACAGCTTTATCACGTATTTATTTTAGTAGATGTGGTATAATAAATATTTATGATGTTGAAATAAATACAAGTTAGAATAAAATATTTGTTTGATTTATAGATTATACACCCCACTAATGTTAATTGTAATTCGAATTTTTAAATAGAAAAACTCTCTTTTTATAACTTTTGAAGGTTATTCCCATCATCAATATAAAATAACATTGAAGAAGAAGATAACAATAATAATCTTAATGAAAATATGAGAGAAAAAGACACAAAAAAAATAGAAATGCAACTGGGACTCGAACCCAAAACCTCTCGTCTAACCGGGACGTAATGTACATTACATTGATGGGAATAACCTTCAAAGGTTATAAAAATAGAGTTTTTCTTATAAAAAATTGAATATTCATTTAGACTTTTATAAAAAAACGTCAATAATTCCACATGAATAAAATCGGATATATTCATCCGAGAAGCTATCTAGGTTACAAATCAATTCTTAGAATGATTATTTCAAATAAAAATGGTAGTTGCCTATAATGTGGAAAAAATTAGTTGAAGAAAGCATTGTTAATTCTAAAAATTTTAAATATGAGGTTGACAAATATGACGGTTTGACAGACGGTGGCAATTGCGTAATTGGTAAAAGCGCACGTCCCGGTTAGATGAGAAGTTCTGGGTTCAAGTCCCAGTTGCGATCATTATCTTTTTCTATTTTTCTTTGTATTATTCTCTTTCATATTTTCGTTTAAAGTATTAGTTTTATCTTCTTCTTCAATGATATAATTTTAATAATTCAGTAGTAGATACGTGGTTAAAAAGTCATTGAATGTGAATGCATGTTATGCAGGTTTAATGTATGTTGTAATGTTTTAAGTATGTAAGGATGAGAAAAAATACAGATTCAAACGAGGAGAGTACAATCAGTGTGATAGTGTAGATATATATACAAACTGTATTTGCGTTTATCTATACCCCGATATAATCATGAAAAATTATAAAAAAGTAAAAATAAAATAAATGATTAATAAGTGGTTGATTGCATCAGAAAAGAAGATAAAGTTTATTAGACTATTTTATTTATAACATACATTTCAATAAATAGTTATATATAAGGTTATTTAAATAACATTTATTAAAAAATCATGCATTATACGTGTTGCTATGTTTGGGTCAGCGATCTCTCAATAACTTATTTACTAAAATAGATATTTATTCTACAATAATTACTGACTATGGCGCGCCGTTTTCTTTTATTCCTCGCGCTTTATGCTTTCCTATTTCTATACATTAAGTACAAGCCGCAGAAAACACCTCAAATATCCAGAAAAATATAACTTTTTTATTCTAGGCATAGATTTAATATTTTTTGATTAATTTTAACACTCATAAATAATTAAAATTTTAAAATATTTTTGGTTGGGCAATTGAAGAACATTACTCAGTTTGTAAACTTTTCTTGCTTTGATATTATAAATCTTAAATCTATGTCCTTTATGTAGCATGTACTTGCCTAATATGCTTATTTCACTTGCCTACATATTAATTACTTATATTACAGTCCGACTTAAGAACCTTTCGTCCGGATGTACGTCTCGTGTCCAAAGGATACATGATAAGCTCCACTGGCTGACCGATGGTATGAAATAATAATCGTGGACCTGTCGAGAAGCACTTAGGCCCACGATCATAAACTTCGCTACCACCAACCCAACCATTTCACCAAACTAAGCAACTAAACTTACGAACACAACTCGTTACTGCCAGCGTCATTTCCCTATCCGCAAATCAATTATTCGAGATATCTTTTCACGTCATCGAAACTACAACCGTGTTTTCATAATGGTAAAATAAATGCCCCAGATATTTTACGCCTTTTTATTTATTTTTTGTCTCATTCTTAATCGATTCTAGGATAAAATTAGCTGTTGAAAAATAAAACTTTGAAAACTTGAAAGATTGAAATTTTTATGATTAATTTTAACAATCCACTTTAGATGTCAGAAGAATTATATATCACATGTCGGTGTACTCAAGCATGACGACAATTTATAAAATTTGAATATTGTCATCAAGTTGTGTCACACCATAGGGCCACTATGTGATATATAATGTTAACTATTACGTAGATCTTAACAGCCGTTAGAAGGTGGTAAATATATATTTTTTAAATTAAAATTTTGACAAAGAAAGAATCTTAAAACTGGCTACATTTCCAATGGACACGCCTTCTATTTGTTCACTCCATCTTACTTAGAAGAACCACAAATAGATATCAATAATTAAAATAGTAATTATAAGTATTTCAGATAAATACAAACATTCAGATAAATACATACATGGTACATATAGGTTACGTTAAATTTACAAACAGCAACATTGATGATAGTTAAAATATTACTTTCTGAATAACTTATTCTTTTACGATATCAATTATTAAAATATTATAATGGAAAATCGCATTTAAATATTATTAAGAAATTTGTCGACTCATAATCCGTAGGTAGTTTGCCGTGGTCGTCTCCGGTATCAACAATTAGTCTTTACAAAAATATTAGTAATCCATTTGCTTTAAAAAAATATTTTTTTAACAACCATTTAGGTTGTTTGATAATTGTTTTAAAAATCAAATAAATAATTGAAACTTGTACGAAAAGGCAAAATTAGAGGGGAAATAATTGGACTTAGAAATCTAATCCATATTTAAATCAACATTAATCCCCTTCTTTGCGGCCACTGGCAGCTTTTCTCCATCCAAATAAGGGTTCACGCTCTGAAAGAAGAAAATAACAATGATTACTTTTTTGAGATACGTATTAAGGATATTATATGTTTTGCATATAGCGCCCTATAAACGCTAGAAATATTTCGATTCGCATGCCTTCAAAATTTAAAATCGAGCGTCTTATTTGCACGAGGCAAGTAAGCGAAAAATTAAAAGAACATTCAAAACCTCAAAAATAGTCTTAGCCATAAAGGGGTGTTTTTTTAAAAATTGTTTCTTGTATTACTTCATAGTTAAGTCATGAAAAAACATTTTTTTTAATGGAATACGCTTATGTTTTTCGTTATGTATATAATAATTTTATTGTAATTCCAATACATAGAAAAGATAGTAAAAGCTTCAATTTATCCGTAACATGTTTTTTGAAGTTCACTATGTAAACCAATTCGTCGTAAAGTTTAATCTAAATAGGATTTCACGTATAGCTTATGCTGATAAGGTGATTTTTCATGGAAACCGCGCAGTACAAATTCCAATTGTCCAATTATTATTATTATATTATAATCTTGCATTCAAAGATTTGTTCTCCGGAAAATCAAAATTGAGGCAGCACAGCTGAGCTTTTTTTCACATTACACACAGGAGGCCCTGAGGAAATAAATTTCCCTTGGGCCTATGTCATCTTTAAGGATGTTGTTTGGAGGATTTTTTACGGAAAGGAGAGGAAGTTCTGGGAAGGTAAAAGGTACGAGAGGAAGTCAAAAGATCTTCCCGATCCGGCCCGCCACGCAGTAGATGGGCAGACGCATCCGCCGCCAAGACCTTGACAAACCTCACCTAAGATACCAAAAGTTGCGAACCATTTAGGATGACCTATGGCAGTGACCGTTTAGGATGACCTATACATTTTTTTTTCTTACTAACAATCATGCGTGCAGGGACATTGGAGGGTCTAGATTAGTTTTAAAAAAAATGTAGCTTCCTTTTTACAAAAAAAAATTAGAATCTTACGAGAACCCTGAAGGAGTAATCATCTGTTACTTATGCCGGGGCGGGTTAATGGTGGATAACCTCCGATGACCTATGGCAGGTACCTATTCCCGCCTCCCAAATTTTCCTTACTGCCACGCGATTCTGTATCTTTTGTGGACACAGAATCGATTCCATACGTAATCGCCTGTCAAATTTATGTGATTGTCTATGACTTGCAATTGCTTTTCAACTAGTTTAAAACACGCAATGCTGTAAGTAAACATGATTATTTACTCATTTAATATACGTTTAAAGTTGTATAGCATGGCTTTGACATTTGCAAAGTTTCGTTTTAATCTAAATAAGCATGAATTACTTAGTTTGCCCAAATTAAGAACCTAATAACCTATTTTGTGCACGAAAATAGTTGTTTCTTATAGTAATTGTTGAAATGAAATGTAATTCCCATAAGTGCGGCGGTTAGTGAAATAATTAATGTATTTCGTCCCCAAATATTCAATTACTCTGTACGTGTATACTGCCTCAATAGCTTCGCCTTAAATGGGTTCATAATTTGGGCAACCTAAGTAATTCATGTGTATTTAGATTGAAACAAAACTTCGCAAATGTCAAATCAACAATATACTACACAATTTTAAACGTACATCAAATGAGTAAATAATCATGTATACTTACAGCATTTCGTGTTTTAAACTAGTTGAAAAAGTCATAGACATTCACACAAATTTGACAGGCGGAATCGATTCCGTTTCCACAAAAGATACAGAATCGCTCTTCTGGGCTTGTAAGCAAAGGAAGAAGTCAGCCAACCAACGGAAAAGTATTTGGACACCTAAATGTGGGTGGCTAGGAGTACCCTTCGACAGGGACATTGGAAGAATTCAGGAGGAGACACAGAAATGTTGGTGAGTCCAAGAGGCGGTAGAGACTCTCAAAAAGTCGTAGCGCCGATGTTGGTGATTATAAGAAATAAATTTCTGTTTACGTAATAAAACTAAGGATAGGGGAGATCTCTGGCATTGCCTTCCAGGCCTACCTGATAATATTTTTATGTCTATTTTTCTTCCGCCTCCTGTCTGAAAATCATAAACTGCCTTATCACTATCACGCTGACTGCGCTTGGAACTGTTAGTATGGACTGTATCCTAACACGTGCTTGAAATACGATAGAAGAGCGCTTCAATTAGAAGCATTGTATTAGAAAATATGGCAATATGGGCGTAGGCCCGGTGGGGCGTTTGCCCCAACCTGGCCGGCCGATGCATGACTTCTGGGATTGTCGACTGTTTACGCCACTTTTATTGTTACAAGTTGCTATGTGGTAACTACCTTTTTTATGCTCTCTGCCTTAACTCAGCTCAGTTGATTTCACCTCGCCGCCCAGTCAGGACACAAGTCTAAGGCTAGGTTTACACTCGTAAGTTTTTTTCCCGTAATTCGCTCGTGTAAGCGAATTATGGCCAAATTACCAATGGAAACGACACCAAAAGTCACTTAACGCAATTTAAAGCATGTTACAGAACTTCTTCTTTCGGAAGTTTTTTGACAGGTGTAATCGCGTCCGCGCGAAATTCCAACCTTCTTACAGCTTATAAAATCAGTTTGATAAGCTGAGGGACTTTTTGTAAGAAATAGTACCAAAATGCGCCGTTGCGAAATGTCAAAAATCAAAAGACATTTGTTTTTATTGGATTATTTTTCCTATAAAACTAGTATTTATTTCCAGTTATTTGAGTTTTCTGAAAATGAGCATCCTTCTATTCCGATAATTATCGGTCCAACCCTTTCTAATCTCAATGTTTATGTTTTTAAAATTACGTATTTGAATACGAAGTCGGTTGCTGTCGGCAGCTGTCAGGTAGCTGTCATTCGAATAAAATTAAAGAAATCCATTAATTTTCGCCATTGACGGCACAAAAGTGCGTGGAGAATTGTTTAATAAAAGCCAAATTCTATTTCAGTAGTTTATTTGGTCCTTTTCGTCTTTATTGACAAAATCGCGTAAATTTGACAGTAACAGGTCGTTGTTGAAAGGAAGCCATCTTACCGCAAATAAATTTACAGATGTAAACGGTTGCATGAGCAGTTACGCAGGTCGAACTTCCGAAAAACTTCCGTGATCATTAATTACCACAAGTCAGGTGCATATGTAAACGCTCCTGGGAGTAACCTGTCAAAATCTTACGTAATCCGTAATTTTTAATTACGAGTGTAAAGCTAGCCCTTCAAATCGCATCGTTATAACACCGCCGCGTGGGAAAAAGTTCCCAACCGTTTGTAACCATTTGCGCGCTGCTCACCTCATATCGCTTGTCAGCATCACCAAATCCTATCCAAAATACCTTCCAAACTAACAATTACCTCCCTGTGGAATGTGGAATGCAGGAAGCAGTTTTGCGGGTAAGTGAAATTATAATAAATAGTACAATTAAAAACCCGCATACAGTCCATCCGCGCCTAAACATCGACCGAGTCGCGTTTTCAAATTTACAGCATTTCATAGGATAGTTTTTCTTTCTTCCGTTCGTATTCTTCATATTCATAGAGTCTAAAGCGTGAAAATGTTGTGGAAGCCTACTTTTTTTGGTTTTCGGCTACCTACTCTAGATTTTTATTTTTTGCCCCACCCTAAATCAAAACCTGGCTACGCCCATGATGTGGGGTGTACAAGGATGTACGGTGCCCCTTAGGAAACCTACTTACACAATGCGGGTGTAAACTATGCGTTAATTTAGCCTTGAAACTCAATACTTCGTTTGTGTGAAAGCTCTGTAAGCTCACTTTATATGAGATGAGATTGCTGGTTTGAAACACATTGAAGTATGAAAAAAGAATGGGTAGTTTTGTTACCTTCTTGGCATGAAACTTCTTGGCCACCAGGTTCTTGTGCTGGTCCATCTTGAGCTGCTGCGCAAGGAAGTAGTCGAGGCGGGCGGTGGGAGAGTCCTCTCCGCGGGCAAGTCCGCCCAGCCCTCCACCACCGCCCTCGCCGCCCGCCCCCGGACACTCGAACATGTGCTCTCCGTCGCACATACACTCCTGTTCGGATTGGTACTCCCGGCTGAAGGCGGCGGTGTTCTCGAAGTTCAGGGTGCAGCCTTGCTCCTCTGGAAAATAAACAAAAATTTTATCAATAACTTTTTAATGTAATTTGTCATCAATGTTTCTGGGGCAAAGTGGGAAAGTATTACCTGACACCATCTAGCGGTGAACCCATGGCGTACGACTTGGCTCATATTAGAACAAAGACGGATCCCTCTAGCGGAAATATCTTGAAACAATTTAATATGTTTTGAAACACGATATATGTATTTATTTACTCTTTTATTCTTTGTTGGGGTACATAATGTTTACAAATTTTCAGGCAGCGGTTAGTCATAAATTAATAAACAATGATGGGATGCAAAAAATAATTTCTTACATTGCCGTGGTTTACAAGTTGATAAAATTTAAAAACAATAATAATAATAAACTGGAAATACCAGAAATAAATACCTTGACATAAAAATTTTTAATAGAAAATCTGAAACGGTAAAATCAGAAAAAGATAAGGTCCATCTAAATGAACCCAGGACCTTATCCTTGATACGTCGGTGCTCTACCAACTGAGCTAATGTGTCCCCATCCGATTCCTAGATTTGTTTCAGGTTTTTGATATTGTCTTTATTAATTGAACATTACTAGTTGAAGTTTTACTCATTAAGTTTAAAAAATGTATAATTAGTTACATACCAAGTATAGAATTTATTTAAATTTGATTGAAGCTCTTGGCATTAATCTTACTCATTATGCTTACATTAGCCTTACATTCTTTGCGGATTTCCACATTTCTCACACGATCATACATGGTTTTGCCATAAATACGCCTCAGTGATCTCATTTCAACAGCATTCAGTTTACTTTCATACTTCTTCTGCCAGTTCCATGCCTCACTGCCATACATCAGAGTAGGTGCCACGACACCATTGTGGACTGCTTGCTTCGCTTCTTTTGGCAGTTTTTTTTATTAGCGCCAGCGGAATTCACTCCTTCATTAATTGAGTTACC
This sequence comes from Glyphotaelius pellucidus, assembly GCA_936435175.1. NCBI lineage: Eukaryota > Metazoa > Arthropoda > Insecta > Trichoptera > Limnephilidae > Glyphotaelius > Glyphotaelius pellucidus. Next base: position 24,095,480 of record OW386538.1, on the reverse strand, counting down.
TGCATTTACCCTTCTTTCAATATCTCTATCAGCTTTCCCATCTCTCGTAAACAAATTACCGTTATACACAAACTCATCCACCTGCTCCAAGTATTCATCATTCATATTCATATTGCACGCTGTTTTCGTACTCTCTCATTCAAACACAATGACTTTAGACTTACATCATTATTTTATTCATCATTAACCCATTCTTCATATTATATACTACGTTCATCCTGGACACGAGCGACTGTACATCTTCCATACTGTTAGAAATCAGCACTGCATCATCAGCATACAACATACTTTCAGATTACTCAATTTCGTGCCCAAATTTTTATTATTATTGTACAACAGAATTCTTCCAATTACAGTACAATTCAGTTACGATATCAGCATTTAGGCAGGTGACTCTTCAATAATAGTTTTAAGGCAAATAGAGAACAGTCATAACATCCAAATGGATTGTAAGTTCATTTAATAGCACCACTACCCTCGTCATGATATGCTTTGCCAAGACGTCTGTTCTGCCGTTCGGTATTTTATTTATTGTTTATTTGTTAATTTCAACGCCCTGATTGGCTTTTATATGAAAAGTGTATAATACAGAAACAAAGTTTTTAAATAAAAAAAACTTAAAGAAATAAATATCATATGAATGGTGAAATAAATATCATGTGAAATTTAAGTAAACTGAATGTATTAAAAGTTTTCAAGTTGCAGACTGTATAGAAATAACAATCAGTGCAGATAAGTAATTCAAAATTTACAGGATAAATAAAACTATTACACAAATATATGCAATAGCTCCTTTGCGATGCTTTTGAATAAATCATGATGTCGACTCAGGCTGTAGTGTAGGTCTGGTACATATAAATCATATCATCCCAAGAGAAATGGGCTGTCGTTGAAATTGTTCCAAATTATGAAAGACAGAGCAAGACTTGCTTTCCGCAGTTTCTAGACTCACAGAATCAGTTTCCTCGAATAAGTCAATATGGTGCATGAACCTTGGACAGGTTCCATGCTTCCGCATATAAACAAACCTGATGAATTTCGTCTACCCTCTGGAATGGCACTCAGTATTTTCCTCGGAATTCGGTCATCAGACATTCTTAGTACGTGTCCAAGCCACCTCAGAAGTGATTTTTCTATGAAGAGTAGCAGTGGTTGTGATCCCATTTCGTAACCTCTGCCACTCCTCTCAAGTTAAGGTAACGGTCGCAACTGGGACACGAACCCAAGATCTCTCACCTTACCTGGACAAAAGCCTCAACCAACTCGAACATTCAAACCTCTTATTTAGTATTTTAATCCCAGTTGCGACCCTCACCTATTTATTTTTCTGTGTCTTGTTCTTAGAGGAGTGTAAACTTGAGGAGTGGCAGGCGTTAAGAAATGGGATCACATAAAAAACACGACGAACCGAGACGATCTGAACATTGAACCACTGTACTCTTCATAGAAAAATCACTTCTGAGGTGGCTTGGACACGTACTAAGAATGTCTGATGACCGAATTCCGAGGAAAATACTGAGTGCGATTCCAGAAGGTAGACACGTCCAGTGGGCCGCCCCAGACACAGTTGGGCGAGGCAACTCCAGAAACGGTGTGAGGAGAGGATGGGACTGCCATGGACTGAGGCCGAACAATCAGGGACGTATGGAGGAGCCTTGTCGATGCAATGGGTCCCCGACCCGAATAGGATAAGGGGAAGAAGAAGAAGAAGTGTCTTGTTCTTGTTCATATTTTTCTTTAGATTTATTAGTATTTTCTTCTTCTTTAATGATACAAAAAATACTTTTTTTTTAAATAATTAAAAATTCTACCCATAATGCAAGATAATGCATCTTATTAAAGCCATGCAAATGTATCTACATACAAAACAGGGTCGTAATAGCATAATTGCAAGTTACCAGTGTATCCAACCGGGCAGGGGTTGGGCGGGTTGCAATAGGCGGGAAGGGTGGCATCCGCCTTCAGCTGCTGGGACGGCCTTCCGGCGTGACCTGGCTTCACGTGGGATCCCTCGGATCCCGGCCCGTTCACGTACTGTCCCCACAGGGTACTGCAAATAAATAAGTCTGATAGTATACGTGTTCCTTCATAAAGATATATATCTACATTATACTCCGAGATGTAGAGAAACAAATGCTGTTATATTCTGCCTGGGAAAAACGTTTCTCAAACTGTCGTTAAATATATTTCGAAACTCTGTACTATTGTCAAATAAAACAATAAATGTTGTATTGTTATAGTGGTGAGAGGCATTAAATTTCTAGGTGACCGGACAGTTGATCCTTACTAAAAAATTATATTTACTATAAAATAATTGATACTTATTACAAAATTGTATTTTTTTGGGCATTATTTACCAATTTAAAAGATAAAATCCACTTCAAAAATACCCTTCATATTAAGTTTGTATGAAATCAAACAATTTTATATACAGTGTTGATTTTTTGTACTTAGGCGCTGGTATGCACAGTATACATACGAGTAGATTTTCCTTGATGCATTTGAATTAAAATATGTTTTATCCTTTATTATTCGGTGGTAGGTACATCCTCTTTGCACATCTCTTCGGGGTTACTTAGTTATATTTTGTGTAATTAGGTATACTGTATTATCCCAAACTGACTGCATATTGTATGTAAGTATGCCGGGAGGCCAATTGTCGGGTCAACTGTCATGGAACCAAATTTCTAGGGACCACTCGGAATCGTCCGTAGTCTCGAATCTCATATCTCGGTGGCATATTCTCTAACGTGTTCCTTCACTTGTCCTTTTACTTGAAAGTTTTGCTGTTTGTTCCTGGGCCAGCTTTCCTTTTCTCTACTGCAGGCTTTTTTCTTGAATTGCAATAAAACTCTCCTTTATCGCAAATGAGTGCATCAACTTCGTCTTCAACGTTCATTTTGATGACCTTATCCTAGTCGGGTCGGGGACCCTACGGTCGCTACGACAGCTTCTCCAGACAGCGTCTCCAGACGTCCCTGTCCAAGACTACTTTGGTGGCCTCAGTGCGTTTTAGGCCCAGTAACTTCTCACTAAACATACTGGACACTGGACTCTTCCGTCTGGAGTTGCTGACTGTATCTTGTCAAAGGCTTCGTTTTGTATCATTCTAACAAGCGTTTTCACCACAATGCCAGGTGAATGATGATCTATATTGTTGTTCCAAGTGCATGATTTAAGCATTCCAGCAACATATAACATCTTGCTTTATATGGATTTTATAAATATAACCCGTTTTTTTGTTATATATTAGTATAACCTATTTTGAATCTACAAAACATATTTCATAAACAAAATAGAGCATTTGTAGTTTAAGGGTCCAATGATCCATATTTATGAAATTTCCAATAAAGTTAAAAAAAACGCGTGTCCCAAGTCACCAAAGCAGAATATTTAAACTAATCACTATTTTATTAACTATCTACGTACTACCTACGCAAAAGACTTCAAATTTTAGCCCTTTTTCATTGGCTGACTATCCTTTACATAACATTTTATAATATTCTAATGCTGTGTATAAACTGGAGAAAAAATGCGCGAAACGCCGCTTGAGTTTGCTTCGTTCCTTTCCCACAATTCGTGGTTCGGCTCACGCATTTTTTCTTCTGTTTATACGCAGCCTAACATCAGGGGTGTAATGGAAGCTATGATAATGGTATGTGGAACTCAGTAAAGATTGCAATTAAAATAATCGAGCATCCATTCTGATGCGGCACAAGATTATTTACGGAAACCACTGGGAAACAATTAAAAAAAAAACAGGTTAAAATAATTATATTTGCGTAGTCTTTTATATTGTACCTAAATAACACTACGCGTTAAAATTTGAAGAATTTCATGTTGAAACACTACACGGAGTCGTGGACACGCTTTCAAACACGGCGCTGTCAATATTTAGTCGACCACCGCCACGGAAGGATGTTACGCCCTAATCGGGTAGCTGCATTGTGTATGTTTCGAAGTTTTGTTGTAAGAGTCGCCATGGAAAATATAGATGGAGGTACGTACATAAATTTTCAGATGTATATAGTTTTAGTGTGTATAGTTTTTAATTAGGCCCAGTAACTTCTCACTAAACATACTGGACACTGGACTCTTCCGTCTGGAGTTGCTGACCGTATCTTGTCAAAGGCTTCGTTTTGTATCATTCTAACAAGCGTTTTCACCACAATGCCAGGTGAATGATGATCGATATTGTTGTTCCAAGTGCATGATTTAAGCATTCCAGCAACATATAACATCTTGCTTTATATGGATTTTATAAATATAACCCGTTTTTTTGTTATATATTAGTATAACCTATTTTGAATCTACAAAACATATTTCTTAAACAAAATAGAGCATTTGTAGTTTAAGGGTCCAATGATCCATATTTATGAAATTTCCAATAAAGTTAAAAAAAACGCGTGTCCTAAGTCACCAAAGCAGAATATTTAAACTAATCACTATTTTATTAACTATCTACGTACTACCTACGCAAAAGACTTCAAATTTTAGCCCTTTTTCATTGGCTGACTATCCTTTACATAACATTTTATAATATTCTAATGCTGTGTATAAACTGGAGAAAAAATGCGCGAAACGCCGCTTGAGTTTGCTTCGTTCCTTTCCCACAATTCGTGGTTCGGCTCACGCATTTTTTCTTCTGTTTATACGCAGCCTAACATCAGGGGTGTAATGGAAGCTATGATAATGGTATGTGGAACTCAGTAAAGATTGCAATTAAAATAATTGAGCATCCATTCTGATGCGGCACAAGATTATTTACGGAAACCACTGGGAAACAATTAAAAAAAAAACAGGTTAAAATAATTATATTTGCGTAGTCTTTTATATTGTACCTAAATAACACTACGCGTTAAAATTTGACGAATTTCATGTTGAAACACTACACGGCGTGTGGACACGCTTTCAAACACGGCGCTGTCAATACTTAGTCGACCACCGCCACGGAAGAATGTTACGCCCTAATCGGGTAGCTGCATTGTGTGTGTTTCGAAGTTTTGTTGTAAGAGTCGCCATGGAAAATATAGCTGGAGGTACGTACATAAATTTTCAGATGTATATAGTTTTAGTGTGTATAGTTTTTAAGGGTCACAAAATGCTGTTTTTTAAAGAGATTTTTTAACAATCTTTGACCTTTACGAGAGTGCATCTTTTTTCGTTCAAAATTGTGTGTTAGTTTTGAACTATAAAAACACTGTTTCAGCGCCAACTCGAACCAACTCTATGAATTGTTCACAGAGAACTGTTCAACTTTTTACGGGCAGAAAGACTTTTGCATCCGAATTCACTCAGATCCCGAAGAATATTACAGGATTACGTCATCCAGAAGTTTATTTTAAAAAATTGTTCATTGAACATGAATTCAGTGGTCGCACAAGCTATAACTTCATTTACATTTGCACTCACCACGCAGTGGAAGAGTTGTAAATATGTAGAGAAAAGTTTTCTGCGCAAATATAGCTTATGGCTACAAAATGAAATTATTATCAAAAACATTGACCTACCCAGTTCTAGTAACCTTTCAGAGCCAGCCAAGACAGCCGGGCGACCGGCAAAACCGGCGACCGGCTTTCGAACTAGCGAAAAATCTAAACGACGAAAAGTAGATTCGTTTATTAAAGATCGTTCTTTTGAAGAAATTTCTTTTGCAACAGAAATGAAATTGCAATCATCGGGAAAAAGAGATGCAGCAAAGGTATTGAAAGTTATTACACTTTCTTCAACATGAACTACAAGAATGAAAGGGGCTTTTAACCTTTCATAAAAAAAAAAAGATTTCATCTTATTCTCCGGAAGAGGCATTAGCCATGATGGTGTCTGCATACACGATATCAATACCTAATGGTCCGACAAAGGGCCAAAGAAAAAGGTTGTAATTTGTACCCATCTTACAATAAAATTATTGAACAAAAGCAAGCTTCCTATCCTCACGAAGATTATACATATATCATAATAAACGACAGACCAGTGTATATAAAACTTCAGGCTTTAGTTGACTTAACAGCTGCGCGACTATTTCAAGTTCAATCTGAGGTTTTAACAGTGTTCAACAATTTGGGCAATTCCATACTTCAGATGGTTTATAAGTGGGGAAGTGATGGGAGTGGCGGACAAAATCGGTATAAGCAGAGAACTTCTGGATCTAGCTCAGAAATTGAAACAGTTGACTCCAATGTACTGGCTAAATCTTTGGTGTCACTTCAGTTGTACGGAGAAAGTACCAAAATACCATTAATCCAACTTCTGTACGTATCGTTAATAGCACATGCTTGTCTACCACCCATTTTTCAAGACCATGGTGGACGGAAAAGTTTGTAACGCACTTTCTCTAAATACTATGCAATGCTATATTTGGAAAACAAAGCCTCAAGATATGAATAATTTAGAATAGAGTAAAAGATAGACAATGTATCACTGAAACTTTTTCGCTAGGTTTATCGACCCTACGCGCCTACATAAGGTTCTTTGAAGTCTCCTTTATATCGCGTATAGGTTAGATATTAAAGAATGGCAAGTACGAGGAATCGAGAAAAAATAAGAGGTTGCCGCAAATAAAAACACAATAATTACGAGATTTCGCACAAAAACTGGCCTTTTAGTGGATTTTTAGAAACAGGGCGCTGGAAACGCAAACGATGGAAATACTGCCCGAAGATTTTTTTTAATAATCCCGCACAATCTGCATGCATAACAGGCATTGATGAACAGTTGATAAAAAGTTTTGCAATTATTTTATAAGTGTTATCCTGTGGGTATGATTTAAACTGAAAATTTGAACTATTTTGTAAAGAGACTGCTCAACTGTACGTTAAATTATGAAAATGGTTCCCAATGCCTGTAACCGTGCACAAAATACTGACCCACGGTACTGCAATTACATCTACATTTTTACTTCCCACTGGTCAACTATCGGAAGAGGTACAGAAGTCACGGCACAAAGTATTTAAAAAATTCAAAGAACGTTATTCTCGTAAATCATCAAGTTACAACACAAATGGAGATGTTTTGCACAATTTTTTGATTTCGTCGGATCCGGTCATCTCAAATGTGAGAACTTTACTTCGCGAAAATATAGCACCACTGAATAAAGAAGTACAAGATTCACTAAAAGATTCCGAGTGAGGAAAATGAATAATTATGATTCAAACTACTCCTTTGATACCGAAAACCATGCGTTATATATTATTTTTTAACACCACATACTTATATTATGTAGTTCTAATGCGAACCTCAATTAAAGTAATATTCCTACAAATATTTGAAAACATGTATTACGAGTATTATTATCTATTATCATACATATGTTTCATAAATCCATCGTTTAATATGCACGTACCATGTACCCTAGGTATCATATATATTGCTAAATAATATATGTTTCTTTCAACACGCATAAAAGTTTATTTAAAACCATGAAATAAATGTTTCCCCCAAGAAGCGTTAAATAATACACTGTGCGGCGTTTACATTATTCGGTTTGGCCGTATCACTTTTTCTTTCGACTGCAGCACGTTTTCGTTCACCAACTAGTGTCAACTGTTATTCGGTCGGCCGTATTCGATCGCAGCCATTCGTCGCCGTCATTCATTGGTCGATACATTCGGTCACCGACCTAATGTAAACAGGCTAATTTGGCTAACGAATTCGGTTAAACCGAATGCGTCGACCCATTCTGTCACCGAACTAATGTAATGTAAGGCAGGTCGACTGCAGTTTAGAGGAAAGCAATCCAAGCTTCGAATAACTTTTATAATTCCCAATGAATGCACCGTTTTTTAAAGTGCACACTCAGATCATAGTATTAACAAAGTAACAATATTCAATATATTATAATTGTTATTTATTTTGGTGTGTTATACCGTGTTGCGCTATCTCCTTGTTTAGCCAACGTTTCGGGGAGATGTGCGATGACGGACGCAGTAAATCTGTCTGAAACGTTGGCTAAAGAAGGAGGTAGTGCAAAACGGCATAACACCCCAAAAATAAATAACGATAATATTTTGGCCGTGAAAATCTGAAATCATGTATGTAATATAATATAATAACGCATTTTCCGCTTAATTTATTGTTACTAAATAAATGTATTTTTCCCATGACAATATCTGTTAATTACATCGATTTAAATACAATGGGATTCATCAGCTGTCATGTTTTATCGCCAGATAACGTTAAAGGTGTTATTTAAACAGGTTGTGAATATGTACCTACCTCTTATGAATTCTCTGTGGTAGGTTAGTTAGTTAATTTACAATTCGAGATATGAACGGTCATGTCACAATAAATTATTATTACGTTAACGTGGATATAGTCATATATAATCAACACTAGACGTTGTTACCTACGTTTTATGGCTTATGGATGATGTGGATTATGGATGATACTATTTATTTATAAGGATATTTGCAAACCTATATCGGAGGGGCTCTGGATCCTTCAAGCTAGTATTATTGAATAAGTAAGGTTAGGTTATGTTTGGTCTAGTTCTGTAGGTCTTTTTGGGGTTATTTTGGTTTTAGGTACTATCTTTAGGCACGGGATAAAATGGAACTGGAAAAAACCGAGAGAACATTGGCATCTGGAAGTCTGGTTCAAAGTTCGCCAAAAAGGGGGTAAAATGGGGTAGTTGTCCACCTACTTAATATTAAGAATGTTTATACCTTTATGCTTTGTTCTGAACCATAACGGATTAGAATCAGGATGAACCTTCGCTAACGCCAAAAGTTATAATTTTATTAACATTATAGTTGTCTGCTTCGCTAATACTAAATCAATTAAGAAAACCACCAAGATCATAAAAAAAATCGGCGACCTACTTGACGTTAGCTTTTAAATAAGCGATTTTGATATTTGCCACCCCTGGACGAAGAAGAAAGATTTGTAGTCACAACAAAATACTCAATACCTAAAGTTGAGACTGGCAAGAAAATACAAGATGGAGTACAAGATAAGAACAGCGTTGAACAAATGTTATGTCGAACCATTTTTTGAGACTAATAGAGTGAAGTATAAACATTTGAATAAAAAAAATAAACTGCAATTCAATACATAGTTTATAAATATAATATATACGGAGTGTGGTAACATAATAATATTGGGAGGATTTCATCATCACGAATATCTGCATAATTCTTGCTTCTGGTGATTATGATTTTAAATGAAACTTGGAATCAATGACGCTTAGAAAATAAATATCAAATTAATGGGTGTTTAGATATATTCAAACATGTTAATGGTTGAATTGTAGAAATGTAAATGCATTCTACAAATTCCTTAAACGATTATAATAGTTTCATGTCGTTTATGTTGAAAATTATATCAGTGTCTATCGAAATACATATAATAGTTTGAATATTTGGGAATTGGCGTATTGTTGAAATAAGCCCATAAAATGTTATATCAAAGCTGCCCCACTCCGGCGTGTGTCTTTGACCACCATTTTTTTGCCCCAAGCACTCATCGAACTTTTTTTACATATATTTCGATAGTAAGCGTGTACAAAAATATAATTTTTCCGACACTGATTTTATGTAAAAAGTTATTTAGTTTTTTTTTATTAGAATAATTCTTTTATTATAATGACTTTCAAGGTTGTTATACCTTTTTTTCTGGGTCTATATTATTATCTTCAAATAGTTATTCTAATAAATAACAAAATATTTTTAAAAAATTAAATGAATAAAAAATTTTATATTCATTTAGACTTAGAGAAAATCGAGTAGGCTTATCCGAGACACTCCCTAGGTTACACGCCAGTTCTTCGAACATTTGTTATCATTTGAAAAGGTAGCTTCCAAAATATGTGGAAAAAAATTAGTCGAAGATAATATCTATTGTTAATTCTGAATTTGAAATATGAGTGACAAAAATAAAAATGTCTTAAAAAGAGATGTCAGAGGCCATAAGGCCCGGATGTAAGCGTTCAAAAACAAGAAGAAAGGGAGATAAGTAAAAATGAATGTTAGAGGGAGCGCGCTAATATTAAATACGATTCATTTAAAATAGGGCAAAAATCTCTCGACAAATAATACTTAAGTTGCATTTAAAGACACATTGAATTTAAAGATACCCAGTGATTTTTTAAAGCCAAAATGTAGGTATTAAATAACAGAATAAATTGTGTTTTTATTAATTTTCGGAGCATACTTCGCGATTTTTTCCTATCGAGGGAATCCCATATAATTACCGTTTTGTCTCTACAAATTTACAAATATTATCATAAAAAATAACATATATTTTTAAGGAACTTAAAATCTGAAAGTGATCAAGAGAAGTGTATTATAAATCGGCGGAATGCCGGAGATCCTGAGTTCGTGTCCTAGTTGCGACCGTTAGCTTTTTTTATTTTTCTCTGTCTTGTTCGTTTTCATATTTTCGTTTAGATTGATTAGTATCGTCTTCTTCTTTAATGGTTTAAAATTATATGGTTTCATTGTTGAAAATTTATCAGTCACCCCATTTGCGGTACCATAATATTAATAAGAATATTTTTTTCTAACCTATGTTGGAGATATTCCTGGTCCCTCAGGCTAGGGTTGGGGTTGCCATCGGAGAGCGAGTCATAGTCGAACTGCTCGCTCTCCAGGTCCTTGGCGGCCCGGGACATGAGGGGTAGGCGAGACTCTCCCCCAGGAAAGTCCATGTAGGAGTCGGCCGCCTCTGCCAGATCCTTGCCCATCCGGTCCACCACCTCGCGGAGCAGTGCATCGGAGATGTAGTGGTCTTGAGCAAACTAAAAGAAAACATTGCAAATATAAAGTTCCCTGTGAAATACGATTATCTATAGAAATTTTACGCGGAAAAGTTCAAGTATTGAGTTTGTCAGCCATTTATTAACTATGTTCAATAATGGTCAAATACTAATATAGATTCTACTACCTCCTATTTGGAGGGTCATGTTTAAATAAAGAGAATATGACGTTCTGGACAGGAAGAATGGGTGGGTCAGTATGTCCAGTGTGACCTACGAACACACCCTTCCTCCTGCAGTGCAAGGTTTTGAGTGGATAGAATTTCGATGGAATCCGGCTGAAGAGGTCAAAGTGTCAACCGGCCTCTCACGACCCGGCCTAGCATGCGGCTGATGGACAGATGCACCCGCCACCACGACCTCGATATACCTTGCCATATGAACCCGGGCACCCCTGCTAAGTCAACAAACGTAGTGAACCACTTGGGGCGACCCACAGCAGATGTGTTATTATCCCTGGGCCGCGGAACCCATTCCCGCCTCCCAAATTAGGTAAAATATTAAATAAATTTTACATTTTCCGTAAGAGAATGGATAATTTATATTACTAGTCATTTGGGTCATTTAATAACTAGGTTTTGTGAACTTTGGTTCACTTTTCAAAGCACCCACAAAAGTGACAGACCCCGAAGTTTTCCTGCCTGTGTGTAGTAAAGATTTTCAGAAGGCAATTGATGGTTACTGTGGATATAGAATCCTTTTGGAAGCAGGAAACACCCCTGTGACTCCTTCAATATGGCGGGTGGAAGAAACGTTCCTCTGGTAGTTCGATTGGAATCCCTTACTCTTTATCAACCCTTACTCATTATTGTTCAGCCGTAGTCGTCAATATATTACAATGTCGAACATATTTTTTAGCACAGCATAGCATGACAAGAGAAATGGTTCTAATGAACGAAGTGAAAACACATATGGATATCTGTATTAAATTGCTTTTTTAATAATCTTATAACTTTTTGGGTTCCTAGGTATCTTCCCAAATAATGTTGTAAATTTTAAATAACAAATCTTGAACTGTAAATGGAAAATTAATTTGTCGTACCTTCAATAAAAAAAAATTAAACATACCAATGTTTGTTGTCGGTGCTGTAATGATATTCTGCGTAACGCTTTAACTTTTATTTTTTTAAGAATTTGAACACAATTTATTTGTTTTGTTTGTATTATTTAAGTAACAAATGTACAAATGAAATATCATTTCGGTACGTTTAATAATTTATATTTTAAATATAATATAAATTATTTTATAAAGGCATTTTTGAGATTAGTGTCAAAATTGCAAAATTGTTGAAATTTGCAATTGGGGTGCAAGGCGATGGATTGAGAGAGTCCTACTGAAGAGGCCAAATAATCTCCTTCAAACAGTCTCTCCCGATCCGGCAAACGCATCCGCCGCCATGGCCTAGAAAAGTCTCTAGCTAAGTCACCACTTGGAACGCAGCGAACCACTTGGAGTGACCTAAGTCAGTGGTATTGGTTAGCTAATAAATGGTTTTAGTGGCAGCGGTACTCATACCCGCCTCCCAAATTTAAATTTGGTAGACCAAAAAATTAAAACGTTAAAAATTATTTTAACTCTTAAAAATAACTACTGTTAAAGAAGAATATGCTGGTATTTAAGTTAGATGGTTATTAATGATAAAATAAATATTTAAAAAATGACTGGACTTCCTTTTTATAAAATTTTTTACGTGTCTGCACGAAATAGAAATAAAGGCTGCATGTGGTATGTAACATATTATACGCCAGAGCTCACGATGGAACTTTCGGAGCAGGACTGTTCTGGTATTCATTATTTTTCTATGAGCATAGTAACATCGTCATACATTTTATTTGATTATATGTTATTTCACGATTAAATCATTTAAAGTAAAATATTGTATATTTTCGGCAAGTTTCAGAATGGAAAATACTCTCAGTATCACCCTGGTGTAAGACCACCATTAACAACTGAAATGTTGCTTGAAATGGTTTTAGCCATGTTTGGTGACCAGATCTGAATAGCCAGGTACTTCTCCGCCTTCCTTTTTTCCCATCTTCTTCCCCTCACCACTTCCTTCAGCCTCACAACACTCCCCAATTGGGGATACCATAGTCTCACTGGCTCCACACTGGTTCCAGAGACTTGGGACCAGTGTGATGTACTCACATAAAAAACATAGTAGTAAACTCAAAAAATACTTACATGAACCGCCTGTAGCTTTGGCCCTGCATCATGGGGTAGATAGGCCAGCGACCCAGTAGCGAGTATCGCCACTAGTGTCGGGAGCAGCACCATGTTGACACAGGTACTTTAACTGGTGCTAGCTGAAGGGATGAGCGGTTCCTGCACTCAAAAAGGACTATTAGTCTACTTAATATCTTGAAGACTATCGTGGCAGAGGGGTAAGATCCTTGGCTCACTAGGTACCCAATCGTCACGGGCGAAAAATAAATGTATATTTTTTTTATTATTTACAGTGGCACTATGGCGTGTTATTCTTTATGACCCCGCACATTCCAAATGTCTACCAAAACATGACACAGTTGAAATATGACATACAAAGGTGTGAACATGGGTCTTAAGGAGACCCATGTTAGAAGGAGGGAAGAATCACAGAGGCCGGTAAAGCGTTCCACAGCCGAGCTGTTAAACTCAATAACCAGACCCGGAAACGAACTCTTCTCATGTGACAAAGGCCAACTGTGTACGGCGTGTTTCCTGACTGTGCACCGGTACCGAAGGGATCAATGACGCTAGTTCCTCGGAGCATCTTCCATTGAAATACCGGTAAAACAAAGTCGGCTAAGGATTCCAACGCATTTATTTAGATAGGGGTTTGGGGAATCTATTAAATGGACCGCCCGTTTCTGCAAAGATTCGAGGATTGAAACGTTAAGATATTCTATATGTAGCCATGTTTAGTGAACAGTTCTGAAAAGCTACGTGCTTTCCATTCTTTCAACCGCTCCATCTTCAATTAACTCAAAGCATTTATAGCATTATCCAAAATGCTATAGCCCCGCTGATTCCGACAGTTAAAACTTTTGTTCGGTAGGTATTCGAAAATAAATCCCATAATCATTCATTAAAAAAATACAATAAAATACATTAGGCCAAAAATATTCATTATTCCTTCATCAAAAATTGAGATAATATTATAAAGCCACAAATTATTCGTCATCCCTCAATCAAATAACTCAAAACATTTGGTTAAGTTAAACACTGTGCATGATCCCTCCATCAAATAATGCAACAAAATAGGTACGTTAGGTAAAACATGAAATATAATCACTGATTCAGAAAACGCTATGACTGACATGAGGCCTAACATAATCCAAAGAACCTTATTTTTGTTCGAATTCTTTAACCTTCCATGTCTGTATTGTGTTAACTGAGGCCATATCCTTCTGTTGATTCGTATTCCAGTCATGGCCTAAATTTAATTTGTTACCGGAATCAAAAAGTTACATGTTCAGGCAAGTAAAAAGACTGATTTTATTAAAACAAGGATTTGTTAATAATTCTAGTCACGTATTTATCAATTTTTCTAAAAGTTAAAACTTTTGATCGCGAAAACCCGCTTTGTAAGATAATTTTTGTTTTCTAATTTAAAAACCAGTAACAACTGAAACTCTTACACTGAAATCTTTCGTCGTAAAAGTTGCGTTTTTTTTTTCAATATTAAAATACACGCGGCGCCTTTTTGTTTGTACTGTACCAGTAAATTGATTTAAAAAATATATACACATACGGGTACATTTACATAAAAGATGGGTGGTAGAGCTAATCATCGACATACTTTGAAAATATCGAAAGGCCTACATAAAGATTTATAATTTTTTTCAAATGCGTTTCAAAGAATCATTTCTCCATTTATGTTATGACAAGTATTTTGAAGGCTTTTCATTAAATATCTCCAATAATGAATGCTACCAAGAAATAATATATTTTGTCAAGGAAAATATAACACGTAATATGTTTCCCTGCCACGTCACCAATTTCCCACCACCTGTTGGAGTATCAATGAATTTCACTGGAGACTAAAAATGGTGGGGTTTGTACGTATTACACTTTTATCATATTATCACGGGCATTTATTTTCAATTTTAATAAATAAACCTCATAAATTCTTAACTAAGCAAGAGTGATATTCAGATAGTGTCAAAATACAGGCAACTTACTAAAAAATGGGAAAAGAAATGTGATTTAAAATACATTTAAATATAATTAGATTTGACTTAATTTTTCTCTACCCTAATAAAAATGTATTTTTTCAAGAATTTATTATATGCATTATACATTCATCTTAAAATAACTAACGAAAATTTCAATTTACATCCACTTTTTTACATGATGAACAAATACATTTATCTGTGCACGGTCAACAATATTGAGTAGTTCATTTAATAATGTGGAATGAAGCATGTATATATGAAATAAATAGATTTCAAAATACCCAGAATGTATGTTGTAAACGTAGAATCATTGATTATATTGATTAAATAAGGAATTATTAAGAAAATTTAAAAAATCAGACTCACCTTTAAACACAAGTGTCAGCGAATGGAGTTTGATACTGAAAGTTCATTGAGTAGGATCGATGGTAAGGGCGCATGCGCAACAAGGAATCATGTGGGTGTCCCGGTATCGACCTGTACTGCCCTCCCCGCCCCCGCCCTAACCCCTTCACCGCCCCGCCCTACCACCGACACCCGCCCACGTCATAGCTGTCACTGAGGTGCTCTTTCATTACTAAATCCTCACACAACCCTCTAAAATCATCCATGAGAGAAATGACACGATAAAAGGTATTTTCATCTTCACCCACTCGTAATATTTTACACCAAATGAAAAGCGGTCTCTTTTATTGAGTTGTCTGTTTTACTTGCAGTATTTCGTAGTTTTGGGTGGTATATTGTTCCAACTCGTGCGTTAAATGGAAAACGGCGTCAATTTATAGCAGCAAATGAAAAGTACGCAATAACAATGGTTGGCATGGAGTGACAACAGGGTTTAGTGTAAAGTATGTTGTAGGTATTAGCACGTACGTGAATAGCTGCCTCATGTACTCGTAGATAACCAATAGATATTATCGTTTTGTTCTCAAAACATAACTAAAAAATTTTTTTAAATGATTTGAAGAAAATTTTTCTGAGCTACTCATGGAAAAAAAATTTAATCTGTAGGTAGGTACGTTTGATTTCACGACCACCGAACCATCAAAATTGCCGCACGTCCACAAGTATGCATGAATTTGAAAAATCGCAATTTAAAATTGCGCAAATCGCAATATGAAAATTAAGTAATATTTTCAGAATAAAATGCTATTTTTATCTATTCAATTATTATTTCTTCTATTTTTATTTATTTATTAATTACATTACATTACATAAATTTATCCAGCAAAAATAACATAGTAATAATATTGCAAAATAACTGTAAATATTAAAAATGTGTACAAGTGTTATTATATCTTGTAGGTCGATATTAGTTCCTAACTAGGCAGATTGCCCGTTCTAAGGAACCAAATGCTGGTGAAAATGCCAGAAATATATTCTGTAAAAAAAAAAAGTAGATTTTTTTTCTAAATTAAATATGATTAACTTATTGTACCATTAATAGGTAAACATGTAAAATTTTAAGTGACATTTTATAATAGTTAGGGGCTATTTCACCAATCTCTTTAAATGTTGCTCTTAACTACCGGTCACATAACTTTATTGGTAGGAGAATCATGCTCAAAAACCCGTGCGCATTTCACCACAGAAAATATGGTGCCAAGTAGCTATTTTGGTCTACTGCCACGCCTGTCTTAGACGCCATTGTTTCTATGAAATCACAAACGTCAAAAGTGTCAACATGGTGTCAACACAGTGTTCGTTTATTGTTGTTTACGAACGGGATTGGTTTATTTATGCAAACTATAAGGTAAGTTCAACGGGTTTTTGTTATGTTTTATTGATTATTGAGTGATATTACTAAAGAATTTAGTTGAATTTGTAGATTTGTCTTAATTCATGCGTCACAAAATGTTTTACTCTTTCTTCTTTCCTCATTGCTATTTTTTGTGATTTTCTGCTGTTAAATCGTTTAGGTACAGTGTCTTTAACATCTATTGTGTATTTGTCTGCAGAGCCTTCAGGTGAACCAATACATTAAAGTGAAATATGAGGGACTGGAGAGACAAAAGTGCACCCTCATCAGATAGGGACCCAGCAACGCTGTTCCCTTGGACAACATAGAGACAATGATAAAATGTACGATCTCCCTCACCAGAGGCACCACCAGCGGCTGGAATATCGATGCCTCAGCTCTAGGTAAAACATTTACATTGCATATTTAAAAATCAACCTGTACATTTCCTATTGTATTTATTAAAACGCTTTTTAGGGACTTTTACACAGAAATAGTAAAAAATATACAATATTATGTACAACTGAGCGACTTCAGTAACAATATTTTGTATTTGTTTAGTGTTAAATTCTGGCTTGCCATTGAATTAAAATAATGCATGGTTTCATTGCGCTTTTACAAAAACAAGAAACTTAAATTTTGGGTCGCACAGTTTACAAGCGTTTCACACGTTGTGCAAGGGGGTCACAAAGCATCGGACCATCATAAATTGAAGACTCGGCATAATTATTTCCCTCCATTCACAAATCAACTGGCTGTTGATTTGTGAGCATGCTCATTGATCCACAGGTGGAATGTGGCAGGTGGTTAGTGTTTCATGAATGTTTTATCCCTTATTATTACTTTCAGATAAACCGAATGCAATTGAGGAGTACACCGCTGTGCGTTGTGGATGAGGAAGACTAAAAGAATAGCCATCAGCCATCCAGAGTCTCCAGAGCTGCTAACATAATGATTATATAAAACAGAATGTATTGTTTTTTTTTTTTTTTTATAGTTGATACCGCACAAGAGTCCCAACTGCTCCCGTCTGGAGCCAGTGAGACTATGGCATCCCCAATCGGGGTATGTTGTGAGGCTGAAGGTAGTGGGGAGGGGAAGGAGATAGGGAAGAGGAAGGTGGGGAAGTACCTGGCTATTCAGATCTGGTCACTAAACACGGCTAAAGCCATTTTCAAGCAACGTTTCAATTCTGAAAGGTGGTCTTACACCAGGGCGATACTGATAGTATCTTCCACTCTGGAACGTGCCGCAAATATACTACATATTATTTTAAATGAATAAATTGTGAAATAACACAAATATCAAATAAAATTTATTTGCGCACGCCGGATTCGAACCCGCGACCTTCGGATTGTGAGTCCAGAGTCTTACCTCGGGACCACGGAGGCCGTCAAACTTTACAATCTAGAATATTCATTTAGTAAGGTGTTCCCAACACGAAGCTAGTTATTCTCTAGCTAGTTCTAGTTCATTGAAATTTTTGTAATGTTTGTAGTTGAACAAATGGGTGTAGCTAGGTATTGATTTAGGGTGGGACAAAAAATAAAAATCTAGAGTAGATACCAAAAACAGTAGGCTTCGACAACATATTCATGCTTTGGGCTCTATCAACATGAACGAAAGACGGAAAAACCGTCATTTGAAGTGCTGTAAATTTGAAAACGCAACTTGGTCTACAATCTAAGAGGTCATGCATCGCCCAGCCAGAGTTGGCAAATGCCCCACCTTGCCCCACCGTGCCTACACATGGGGCAACATCTACTAAATGACCTTGCGTGAGAATGATTATAAATAATATACAATCACTTGTCTGTACCATTCATATTCATCCATACAATATTATAAAATATTATGGCTGCCGTCGTCCCACTGACTCCTGATAATGTTGCCATATATTTATAAAAACTAAATATAATCTACCGTATTAGGTATGTTCTTACAAAGAGAAATGTTTTTCTCTCACATGTTATTAAATAAATATATTGTACAGATATACCAAAATATTCTGAAGTTTTATTACAGTTTCCATAAAGCTAAATAAGTGTTTTTCACAATAAAAGTACAGGGAATCTACTCTTTAAAACACAGTTGTACAAAATTTCTAGGGTCTCATACAGAATCACTTCAATCAGCACGTCCACCTGGAGAAGACACCTTTTCTGTAGCAGTTACTGGTTAAGGTTACTTCGGCATTTTCTCCGTCTGAAAGAAGAAAGTCATTTCAGTACTTGGTTTTTTCAGTTGGGGAAATCGAATACTGTTGGAATAAGGAAATGAATACTACAGGTGTGTAGTGAGGATATAGGTACATTTTATATACCTTCCCTGTTCCTGTGAATTCATTGATAGTACAAATATTGATTGTAAAAATATCCGTTACAGTAGTATGATATTCAGAGGTACTTACTTGGTCACATTGCAACATGATGCAGTCCATAATCCCTTGACCCTCGGGAACTGGGTCAAATTATAAAAACCTTTTAAAAGAGCCGGGTCCAGAAGGAAGCGAATACACATTGGACGGCTATATCCAATAGCCTCCGACTATCTTTTTATAAATCTGCAAGCAGACACCAACAAAATCTCCGGCTGACAACAATGAAATTATTATTTGTTGGAAATTGTTGGAATGCAATTTATATGGTTATAGAATGACATAAAACCTAATATACTTGTTATTGTTGTTGAAATATGATGTAAGTACTACAATTCTGTATTATTCTTCAATATATATATATTAAAATAACACACCAAGTGGTTGAGAGTTTTTGTCTTTAGGCTGGTCATGGATTACAAGAACGGCATTTTCGTAAGTAGAAATCGTGAAAAATTCGGGTAATGCAAATACGATTTGACAGCAGCTGTCTGTCATATTTATTGAACCCGTGGTAGAAAACTTTGCTAATATGGTAGAAAACTTTGCTAATTTGTACCCGGTAAACGTTACTGGCTGGTCAAAGTACCAATTAATAAAAATAAACTTTATCTACCCACATAAGCATCCTTGAAGGATGGTGAAATCGAAAAAATGCTTTATCCTATTGGTAGTGCTTGTGAGCAAGATGGTGAAATACCCCCTTAATCCAAGCCAACATGTTCAATAACTTTTATTAATGTAACATAGGGGTAGTTTGGAAATTACTAAACTGATTCTTATACTTTTATGCATTTACAATGTTTTAGTTTAACTTTGGAACGTTAACAAAAAAACTTACTATAGAAACATTTTGATTTGAAATATATTCCTTATGTGCTTATTGGTATTGGTAAGAAAACTGTCACTTCACTTCTTATGCCGTTTATACAATTAAAAAAATATTAATTATTTAAACTTCCAACTGTTAATGAAAAAATCCCGCCAATTTGTAATCATATTTTTTAATTTTTTTGGTTTTTTATCAAAAAAAAAAAACTCTTATACTCTGTGGAAGCTCAGTCCTTCAGAGGCTCTAATGGAATCTGATGTTTGTGGCTAGTAATGTCCTTCCTAGGCTATAGAGCACCGGTCGACAGTCAGTTTTAGTGGCGGGCCGTACCGGGCCAGAGGGAGCGCTGCGCGGATCACATCTGGCCCGCGGGCTGCCAATTGCCGACCGCTGCTATAGTAGAGGTTAAGAAATACGGTTACTAATTGTAAGCTGTAGAAACAACCCTAATTTGGGAGGCGGGTATGGGTGCCACCGCCCTGGGAATCCCTCCCATAGTCACCCCCAAGTGGTTCGCTATATTTGATGAGGGGTGCCCGAGGGGTGTCTTGGCAGCGAATTCGTTAGCCTACTTTTTTTACTTTTTTTTTACATGAGCTCCACACAGGAGGCTTTGAGGAAAATAATTTCCCTCAGGGCCTATGTCATCTTTGGGGATGCTGTGTGGAGAGTTTATTTTTAAGGAAAGGAAGGAGGGGAGAGTTCTGGGAAGGGTTTAAAGGGGGGGTAGGAATCTGGGATTCAGTGTGTCCTAGTCATCCGCCTCCAAGACCTAGACAAACCTCACCCCATGAACCCGGGCACCCCTCCTGAATCACTAAACGAAGCGAACCACCTGGGGTGACTTATGGCAGAGGTGTTATCCAATAACCAACACCTACTGCGTGGCGGGTCGGTCGGATCGGGAGAGACTGATTGAAACAGACTTAACCTAGACCTCTCCAGTCGGACTCTCTCCAACCATCGCCTTACACCTCAGTGGGAGGGATGGATTCATACGTCCATCACTCCTGGACATGTTGACTCATGGATTCCTAACCTCGCCTCACACATTTTCCTTCTCAGAAATTCATCCCCTTTCTTTCCATATAAGACCCTCCACACGGTATCCCCAAATATGAATAAACGTTGAGGGATTTTTTCCTAAGGGTCTCCCGTGGCGATCTAGTTTAAAAAAACCCATAAGTTCTAATAAATACCAGTATGTACCACAATAACATAGTACCTACGGAATTATTTCACTCCAACCGTATGTGTACAATTCTAAATAGTGAAGATAAAATTTTTTGACAAAAGAAAACATAATTTAAGTACCTAACTAATCAAAAACATCACCGAAATTCATGCAAATGTTAAGGCCCACACTCCACACTACTTAAAAATATTATTATACCTTATTACTACTAACTTGGTAGTTTTTTTTTTTATTTGAAACTTGTGCTACGTTGTCGAAAGTATTTTAATGAACTTGTTATCTACATTAGTGTCATCTTTTGACGCAATTTAAAAGTAATATGAAGCTAGGTGTTACTGAAACTAAAAAAATTTAACACGCCCAACTATTCCGGAAAATTCCAAGAAACCTAAATAATAATGTAGCTTAAAATTTTATTTTAAATTATCCATTCAAATACAAAAAAACCGAGGTGAGTAAGAGTGTGAATTTATTTTTCGCTGGATCTATAAAATGTGAACCTCGGGAAAGCAGCGACTTTTAAGCAATGGTTCAATCCTTGGAAAAAATGGATGCAGCCCTATTAGGACAAATTCGACGAGCGCTTAGGGTAAATATCGCTAGATGTCACTAATCGTAGAAGCAGCACAACATTGTTTACTCGAAAAATTATATTCAAGGATTGCTTTTGGAACATTTTCTATAATTAATAATAATGTAGCTTAAAATGTTGTTTAAAATTGTCCATTCAAATACAAAAATTTGGTTGTCTGTAAAGTCACTTTACGGGCGATAATTTTACGTGATAACGTCTTATAATATAATAACGATGGAGTGGAAGAGAGATAGAGCGTCATAAACCGAACGCTTGTTCCGCATTCTCGCTTGTACGCTCGGCTCAGGCGGAACGTGACAATGAGTCATGCTTTTTCATGCATGCAGCCGGTGGTCATCGATTTGTAAGACGTTGTCACGTCAAAAACCGAGGTGAATAAGAGTTTGAATTTAATATTCGTTGGATCTATAAAATGTGAGCCTCGGGAAAGTAGCAGCCTTTAAGCAATGGTTCAATTCTTGGAAAAAATGGATGCAATTATTGCATCTATTTTTAGTTATAGTTAGGACAAATTCGACGAGCGCCTAGAGTAAATATCGCTAGATGTCACTAATCGTGAAAAGCAGCACGACATTTTCTCGAAAAATTATAATCAAGGATTGCTTTTGGAACATGTTCTCTTATGATTTTCTCGTTATTCGCTATACAGTTCGGTTGCCGAATGATTTTAAACTTTTGCGTTTCCTCCATTCTTCAATTTGGGTCTCTCCAAGACTAATTGCTTCTTGCTCAGAATCCAAACCCAAGATTTTTTGATTATGTATAATACTCTACTCCGCTTCTCGGTTAATACGCAATATTTTTATTCAAACGGTTAGATTTAGCTTTGTTATCACGAAAAGTGAGTATTTATGTCGATGGAGATCTAAAAATATGCTTATTACATTTAATTTTTTTTAAATTAATTTCATAGACAATCGATACTGCCAATCACAGAAAAATTATTATTGCCGTAGTGAAAACAATAAGTAATTTATTCATGTTGCGAATTGAATGCATTATTGACAAGTTTGATCCTGTATTTGTAACCGAAGAACATTCGAGGAAATGTACTAGAAGAATTACACATACCGGTTAAACAAACCTTGCTTGCCATACAAACCATTCAAAACCTGGGATGCATATCTTATTGATGGATGACACGCAGCTTTTGCAGTTTAAACCTCAACCCAGTAGAACTGGGAATAATTCGAATTAGGACTATCGTTTTTATTTAGACGAGAATTTATTTTATAAGGTTGGTACTTCCGACAAATGTCATTTTTGATTGTCTATTAATTAAAAAAAGAAATATTCCGTATTATCCGTGCATCGAACTTCGACAACGAATATTCCGTTTTACCCGTGAAGCGGGCTTATAGTTTTTTACCCTGGATTTTATCGCAAAACGGTTTTATCGAATTGTATCGGTTTTCGGGAACATATTTATTTATTTTTATTTATTTATTTATTTAAACGCCCATAGGGCTTTTACATAAAGTGCAGAACATGTTTTTGGTAAAGTATAGGAAATAACAAAATATAATATAAACATAATATAACTGTAAGAAAAAAAATAAAGATAACATAAGATATAAGAAACAAAACATAGATAACACTAGATATGACACAAAGCAGGTAAAATAGAATATATGGTCACGTAAATTAATGTGAGATAGTTATTTTAATTATAAAGAGAAATAAGACAAGATTGTCATTATTTATGTTTATAATTAGCAATCTTTGTTATACATATTTGGTACGTGTTTATCGAAACATAGCTACAATAATATATCGATAAAGGTGCTATATAGTGCATGATATTTATAGCTTTATTTTAAATGTTCTGATATACTGAGTTTAAATTTAGATATCGATTGATGTCGATAAACGTCATTTGAAGTATATTTATTTCCGAGTATATGAAGTCTTTGTATTGGAGAGTTTTCAAAATAATTATTAGTAGAATTGGTAACAAAGTAAAGTGCATTAGAACGGGTATCACGCGTGGGTACTCTCAAATTAATTTTACAAGTTAATTCGAGGGCGTCCAGTCTGCCACTCGCAATATTAAAAAGGCAAACTAAATCGCTCACTACACGCCTTGACGTTAAATCGCTTATATTGAGTAATTCCATTAGATATACATAATTTCGTTCTTCGATAGGTATTCCGAGTTTATAATTAATAAATCTTAATATATCTATATATAATCTCTATATAAATGTGATTTTTAATAAATCTCTCAAACTACTTAGTTTCATCACTAGAATTACTTAATTAGACTTCAAACATTTACTGCTCTTGGTTCGCCCCCATCTTGAATACGCTTGTGTTATATGGTCTTCATTTTATGCTGTCCATATTCGTCATATTGAGTCCGTTCAACATCGATTTCTAAAAGTGTTTGCCGTGAGGCTAGGATTAGAACGAGGCAATTACTCGTACAATGAAATTGAACAAACTCTAAACCTTTCCCCTTTAGAAGACCGTCGGATAAAATCTGATCTCATTTGTTTCTTCAAAATCATCACTTATATTATTAACTCACCTACACTACTACAACTCATCTCATTCAATATACTTTTTCGTAGACTCAGAAATAAAGAACTGCTCTTCCTCAATCAACATTCGACTAATTGTGGTTATAATACTCCACTGTCCAGAATGTCTAGAATGGTCAACTTTTTTGGTATAAGCCTAAATAATAGTACACAACTCCTAACTCTGTACAAATCGCAAGTGCGCCCACGGCTAAATTCGGCAGCCACCTCTGTCTGGAGCCCCAAAATACCTAAAAAATCCCTCGAATCTGTGCAGAAACGGGCGGTTCGTTTGATAGATTCTCCTAACTTAACAACCCTTGCAATCTTTAGAGCACAGGCGTCAGGTGGGAATGCTGTCCTTGTTCTACCAGTATTACAATGGAAGATGCTCCGAGGAACTAGCGTCATTGATCCCCTCGGCACCGGTGCATAGTCGGGAAACACGCCAAACACGCGCTTAGTCACATGAGAACGGGTCACATTAGTCACATGAAAACGTTTCTACGACTCATTCTTGAGTTCAACAGCTCGGCTGTGGAATGATTTTCCGGTTTCTGTGTTTCCTCCCTCCTACAACTTGGGTCTCTTCAAGACCCATGTTCACTCCTTCCTCTCCTCAAAAACACCCTCCACACAACATTGAAGATGCTGAAGATGACATAGGCCCTGAGAATAAAAAAAATGATCATATCATTGATGCTTTGGTATTATGATTTTTTTTTTGGTTTTGCATTGTGGATTAATTGTTGTTTCATATATTACAACGTCTATGTGATACTAGTGCAGACACGTGAAAATTGTGGGATATTGTAATTATTGTAGGATTGAGAAATGAAAAAAAAATGTTTTGCTCAGGATCATTGCCTTTCAAAAACAAATATTGCCAATTTTAGAGACGATCAGAAATTTACATTTCGAATGAACACCGTTAGTAAAAATGAAAAATTACGAAATTTTGTCAAAAATATCATCAAAAAAATACATATTTCAAATATGAAAATATTATTTAATAAAATGGATTTATTAAGTATTGTTTCCACAATCAAAATCATTTTTGAAAACGACACGTAAATTCAAAACGAACCAAATTCTTGAACTTGTGTTACAGACAGAATCACAACAAAATAAGCATTTTAATTACCTACGTAACATTACGGATCTACTCGACAGTTTGGAGCTTTTTTAAAACCTTTTGTTATTTTTATTCTTTCAATTAAAAATCATTTTAGTATTTAATAAGTAAGTAATCGAATAACATACTTCAAAAGAAATATTGATTGTAGGCCGTTTAGATCTTTGTATTAACAAAATATTTCTTTCACATCAAACAATGTAAAAACATCAAGAGCGAGCTATTTTCTAAATTGTCACGACGCTTCGCAATTTGCGCAACAAGCCGCTTGTATTTTCAATATTCGAGCAATCTACTTTATGGAATCGAGTGTCAATAACAACCTGATCGCATAAGTGCTATAGGACGTTAACCTTAAAGAATACGCACGTCAATAGGGACAATATGCCTCATTAGCCTTCCCGATAAAGTGAGTCGAACGAAACATGTATCTATTTATAACAATGAACGATACCAAATACATCGGCGATAAGGTTAGAATAACCCACGTATCCAAAGTGGACTGCTCCCTCTTTGTCTTGGATTCAGTGACTGAAAATATCAACCATGGACTGGAACGCCTAATCTAATCTGGAACAACTTGGACAATGGAAAACTATCACCTTCTGGTAGATGCCATTCCTTGGTCACCTGTTGCCAAGGGCGTAGCTGTAGCATTCACGTGGGGGTTGCGACCCTATGCGAAACAGTAGAGGCTAGAAAATTTTTTAGAGTTTTTCGGAACCTCTACTTACCACAATTTATTTAAATCATATTGACAAAAGAGTTGGTGTAAATAATAATGTGGAATTTTCTAGGAACGCGATCTACGAGTACCATTCTTTTTTTCCTACGCAATACTGAGGCCGATGAGGCGGATTTTAACCCCCCCCCCCCCCCCCCCCTACCCCGTTGTTTACATCCTATGTGTTGCTTCCCTCATTTTACGATATTCCCTTGCTTGCCGCTTGTTTTGGGAAAGCCACCAGTGCTTCAAAGTACGTATCACCAATGATACCAGTTGCGCATTTAGTTTGGTTTGCTAAATTTCTAGACACAGTATTTTGCAGGCGCAATTGAAATAGGCGTCTTCTTAAACACATAATTCTGGCTTTAGGGCTGCGCGGGAGACGTACCCGCAACCTTCAAACTCAAGAGTCAAATGTGTAGACGATGAAGCTGTGGAAAAATTGCAGTGTTGGACACTGCCGCAGTTATTTTCGTGAAAACATCAATATAATTTCATTTAGTCAATCTAGTCTGCCCTGTTCTATTTATGTAAAGAACAAGTAGGGCTAAATTTAATAAATTTAAATGATTTCCATGCCATGCAAATATGAATCGAGAAAATGAAAAAAAAATGTTTTGAATTGTTTCATTCATTGGCAACTTACATTTATTGAACACATATTGTTTCGTCGGTAGTAAACGTATTGTTTCGTCGTGTATTTCTTGTTTATTTTGCGCACGTGTCTTCTTTAAAACTTTCTAAAATTCACAGCCGTGTATCTTTTTGAGTTTTTGAGATTTACTTGGACAATGTACGAGTTGTAACAAATACAATCTCCTTCAAAACGATTTTTCCATTCTGATTAAAAAATATATATAAAATTAATCTCTGAGGTGTATTTATATTTCCCATTTATGGACACATGTCGAATCCGGATTGTCGAAAATCGTGGCATCATATAAAGATGTCGGCGCTATATTCATTTTTAGCTGAGTTATTGAAGTTTGAAATTACCCAGACGGAAACCGTCTTTAATTTTTATTTATTTCACGAAAAATGTATAATTTTTGAATTTTTTAAAACGTTTAATTTTTTGTATCATTTCGCCCGCCATGTTAGGGATCTTCCCGTATTATGGCGGGTGTTTTTTGGGAGCAATTTCCTCCCCAAATAAAGCATCGATTTTAAAGACATTTTCGTATCAGGTTATGTACATGTTTTGTATTATGTGAGCACCTGTATATGCATGTATGTATGCACGTACACACATAAAAAAAAAAATTAAAATAAGGTAATATACATTTTCATAATCTTATCCTTACGCACTTCTTTTCTTCTTTCTATTTTCTATTTTCTACGTTTTATTATAATTTTACCAATTTTCAACATCATTAAATACTAGTACCATACGTTTACACTAGATTTCATTCAAAGTAACTATCCTCTATTGGTCAACATTTTTTTTTTTTTTTTTTAAATATGTTTATTCAGTTTTAATTTTACAATATTTTATTTTACAAATCTTACGAAAATGATCAATCAGTTTGATTGTAAGAAATCTCTCATTTTTTTCTAATTATTTAATACAGTATACTTTTCAGTTTTACATAGTAAATATAATAACTAAATATAATACTTAATTATTTCTTCAAAATAGGCAAATATTAAAATACTAATTATTACGACAAACTAATTATTATAATGTTTTAATGTTTATGAATTGTGTTGTAGTAAAAATATTTTACACAGTACAAACATACGGTGAGAAAATAAATAGATAGGAACTATTTTATTTGATTTCATGTTCTTCGGAGGTAGAAAGATTTAACTTTTGTTTTGATTTTTGAATAAGATGTTTCATTTTTGATATTTTCAGGTAATGCGTTAAATATTTCCGGAATTTTATGACTTTTTGTTCTATCTCCGTATACATTTTGAGATTTATTGACAATAAACATTTGTGCTTCTCTATGCCTAGTAGGGTAGTTGTGGTTTACAGGTTTTTTGTTTTTTGTTTTCAACATAAAACAGGCAGCCGCTGTGTACGGTGATATAATGTAGATATCTACTCTATGTAAATGTCTTAATTATGAAACATGTATTTTATAAATAAAAAATAAAATAAAAACTATCAGAAAACCATAAAAATTACACTGTTTTTTTATTTTTTTTATTCAGGCGTGCCATTCACGCACGATCTTACCTAAAGGGAATTGATAAAAATGGTGCCTTCGCAGTGCAATTCACATTCGAAGTATTTGATTGTTATTCACCTATTGCCGTTTTTCCCGGGCAACCCAAAGACTTTTTCGATTACCAAATAGTTACATTCTAAAATCGAAAGCAATTAAATTTTCATTACTTTTCTACAGCAAATTGTTCGAAACACCATAATTTTAATTAAATGCTCTTGAACCAGCACGTAAACTACGAAAGCGCCTTGTCTGTAAGCTCCAGAGGCGGAAGCTGTGCACCGTGCAACCCCGAGCTAAGGGCACAACCAGGCAAGGGCCTTGACCTCAGCACTAAAGCTTCGCTCCCAGCCACTGCAATACCCAGTATGTATACACCACACTCTACACACTACACTATACACACTACACACTACACACAATGACACGACGCGGAGTGACCTGAAATACAAGGACAAACAGGTACCTACTAGTACACATATATGTAAAAACCCATACAATACAAATAGTCACATATATGTTACAGTTTTCTTTTTTTGTCGGAAGGGTATCATTAGACTGTTATTATCGTTGCTTTTGGTGTACAAAATTCAGGGCAATATCTGTAAAAACTACTTTAAAGGTAACTGTGTCTCCTTATTGTTTTCAATGATTGCATTAAAGATGTTGTCACATAGATCAAGAAGTTCCAGTGATTCAGTTATAAAATACGAATAACTCGTCATAATATTGGATTCATCTCGTAAGAAAAGAGAAACATTTTATTTTTAACCGATTTCAGATGGAGGAGGATAAATAAAGATGGTTCAGGAGGTCTAGAACGGACGATCAATACGAAATTAACTAAATCCGTCATCTATGGTTGGTTACCAATATTTATGAGCACGATCAAAAATTATAAGAGATATTTCATTGACGCTTTTTAAATTTTGGCGTCGCCTCGTGAGTGGAAGTTAAGCCGTCAATACACAAAAGATTTTTAATATTGTCGTTCGTTATTTAAAATTACTGGCTTATTATTAATGGGGGGTGGACTAATAAAGCTCTTAGATATGAAAGAAATCGTATTCGTGATCCATAAACTTAATTCACCTAAGACGCGATTTAATGAAGAAGCAAATTGTTCAATTTCTGGAACAAAACAAATTATTATCACCATCTCTATACGGCTTTAGGGAAAATCTAAGCACCAATGATGCCATAGAAAATCTAACAAGCATAGCCATAAAAAACACAGACGGTGGAAAAAAAGGTTTTGCTTTATTCATAGATCTCCAGAAAGCTTTTGATACAATAGACCATAAAATATTACTGTCTAAGCTTAAAAAAAATTGGAATGGCCAAAAAAACAATGAACTTATTGAAGTCATATATAACAGGCCGAGAACAAGAATTACAGATTGGCAAACGAAAGAGCAAACTATTACCTTTAAACTATGGCGTCGCTCAAGGAAGTGTACTTGGACCAATTCTATTCATCATCTATATAAACGATTTAAGTAACCTTGCCATTAAAGGAAACATAATAAGTTTTGCTGATGATACTGAATTATTATTTCGGGAATAAAATTGGACGGACACATTTAATGTGGGTGAAGAAGGGCTTAGTGCACTTCAAAATTGGCTTAAAATCAATTCACTTACCCTTAATTTGAGCAAAACTAAATAAATAACATTTTCAATAAACTCAAGGAGCCAACCAGTAAAATAACCAGAATTAAAATTAAACCAATGCCATAGAAATATTGTTCAATTTCCACTGCCCAGTTATAGAAAAAACACAAACCATAAAATATCTCGGAGTAATAATTTATGAAAATCTTTGAACACCTTCAATTGAAATTTTCAATAGCTTTGACGTACCAAATGTACAACAAATATATGCCAAAAATATATTATTGAAGATCAAAAATACTGAACCCTCTACTAGACTGTGTATGCACAACACTAGATCGAATAAAAATGACATAAAAAATATTCCAAATTACAAAACCACATTCGGACAAAGAAACTACACATACTTCGCAACTATACTTTGGGGAACATCCTTCCCTAAGACATAAAACTAATAAAAAAAATTCTAATGAGTACAAATCAAGAATAAAAATATGACTCAACGAGGTTAATGAAAAAAACCATAATGAAGACACTAAAAACGAGAAGATAAATAAGCATAAGATAAAGATAAGAAATTCAATATTTTACTTAAATTCACCATCTTATTTCGTACGTACAATTATTTCATGTAGTCGCTAAAATAAAAAATAAAAATAAAAAAATTTAAGTTGTAAGAAATTAGTGATTTGTAAACGTAAATGACCGTAAAATAAAAATAATAAATAATAAAGTCCTTTATCGGTTTACTGAATTCTTCAAACAATCAGTTCCAATTTTTAAAATGACAACATGTCTCACGGGGACAAACGACCACGTTTAGAAAACTGAAATTAGTATGTTTGATCTTCTTCTTCTTTGTGTGCCCTATCAGGTCCCCCCGACGTTGGCGATCACTCTGGAAAATGTCTCTCTATCTTGTGTTTGATCATCGAAAGTAAATTTGGACGTTTAGAAACTCAAATTCATTACTATCATCAGCGCCATTCTTGGGTTTCTTGCTAACCCTTTCCTTGCCATTTTTCATCCTTTTGTGGGTCTTTATTGCATCTCTTATTTTAGAGAGAATGAAGCAAGCTTTAGCCGCCGCTACCCGAATTTATACCGATTTCTTGCATCTCCCTTGAACATTTGAAGTTTTAAACCTCTTAAAAAAATATATGTTATTTTTGAAGATAATATCAACATTACCCATGACGAAACGCAAATTATATTAAATTCCCGCGACAGAAAAAAATCGCAAAGTATGCTCCGAAAATTTTTATTTTCACGTGTCTCTATTATTGAACAAGTTATATGTATTAAAAAATTCACAGTGTTTCTTTGAATGTTGTTTTAGACAACCCCCACGAGATTTTTGCTCTATTCTGAAGGAGTCGTGTTTTATTAAACATTTTCATGATATTCGCTTCAATTTTATCGTTCTAAATATTAACGTGCTCTCTCTAACATTCGTAATTACATATCTCTCCATCTTCTTCTTTCCGAGTGAGGATACGGCGCCTTAATGATGAATGACATCAGTTTTGATTATATACTAAACTTGTTACTGCTCATGAAAGAATCCCAAGGATTTTTCTCAAAACTCCTCTCAAACACTTAAGAACTTGTTAATTGCTAATTTTTTGGAAATAGGGTGTCGCGTGTTTACAGTACAGAAGGTTTATCATTTATAGCGGTTTTCTCTAAAGTACGTTTATGTAGTAATCTACCTTAAATGAAATATAAGGGTATGATACAAATATACGTTTTAAAATGATTCTTATTTTAATAATTCAAAAAGAAGAAATATTTAACACATTTTAAATTCCTTGAAAATATTCTAATACAACAGTTTCTTGTATAAATTATGATTTTCTTCGCCCTTTTTAATCTCCGATTTCACTCTCATCGAGATAGCCCACGAACCGCCACTGTTTACCATACAGTCTGTTTCGCAGATTTTGAACAATAAATCAATTTTCGAAATTCATTTTCAGGTTCTGTGAAAGTTCTATTCTTTGATGTTGTTATTTCAGTTCCGTAAAACAGCTGACCCATAATGATATAATATCAGAACTTGAATAGAACTTTCACGGATCTTGATAATTTTCTTCCAAATTTGATGAATTGTTCAAATTCTGTGAAACAACCCGTTCTGATTTTTTTTTCAATTATAGAATCAAACTTTAGGTAATGTATTCATGATTGACACGAACTATTTTTGTGTTCGTCATTACACGTCGCGTATCACTAATCTCTGGTCAATTTGTACATGACAGTTGGAAAAGCGTGTTTACCCCCAATGTTATAAATTCAAACCATTACCGTGAGTTTATGGGCTATTTTTGAATGTCACGTAGTAAATATAGAAATCGAAAGGTTTTCCAATCAATATTTACCCCCACCTCCCCTCAGCCGTTAACACGATAAAGACATGCATGTTAGTAAGTTGTCTAGTATTAGTAAATAAACGAGGTGAAAATTTTATACCATTGAATAATAACCGTGTGTGTGAAAATCGTACTAATAGAAATGTAAAATGGAAACCTACATAAAATATTTTATGGAAAGATAAACGAGTATTATATTATAGTTTTTATTCAGCCAAAGAGGAAGGTTTAACTGCTGTGTAAACTGGAAAATT
This sequence comes from Glyphotaelius pellucidus, assembly GCA_936435175.1. Classification (NCBI taxonomy): domain Eukaryota; kingdom Metazoa; phylum Arthropoda; class Insecta; order Trichoptera; family Limnephilidae; genus Glyphotaelius; species Glyphotaelius pellucidus. The sequence goes on along the minus strand of OW386538.1, from coordinate 24,063,034 downwards.
CTCATGGTATTTCGTAATATTTTCGAGGTGTTTTAAAAGTTCAACATATTTCTTCTTTTTGAAGATGTCGTAAAACCAAAAACCATTTTAAAATCAAGATTTGTATTATCTCCGAATATTTTATTTGTGGCAGTTCACTATATAAACCCACTTTAGAGAAAATCGCCACTTACAGTAAACCTGCTAATACGATACCCCGTTTCGAAAAAAAATCAGAGTGTGCAATTCACACTTGGTAGAAGTGAATCCTTCACAAAACTAAAGTAGACAAGAGTGGGGAGGCTACGAAGCACAGCACAACGAGCAGACCCATTATAATATCTCATTCTCTCACAGGCTAAATCCTTTAGATGTATGTGTTTGCCTCTTTTTAGTGTCGCTGTTTTTCGTTTCATCGAGTTTCAAATCACAACGGGGCTAAAGAAGTTTTCACTTCAATATTTTATTGCTATCTCATTCTCTCGCAGGCTAAATGCTGTATCAAATCAGAGCGCAAAGCAAACATTACTATAAAGTAGTGTAAACGTTAAATTTATAGGAACGGATTTTGCCTCTTTTATCTGATCTTTGATCTGATACGTATGACGCTGTTTTGACAGCTCAAAACAAAGGCATTAAAATACAGAACTAGAATACTAGCAGCAAGGTTTTTGTGCACTTTTCCGATTATTTCCGTCACTTCACTTTTGTTTTTGATTTTGCCGGAGCCAACAAAAACAGATAGCAGTCACGGTAGTAATAGCATAGGACGACAAAGTAGTTTTGTCGTCCTATGTTGTTATCTTGCTGGCTAATTCGTATAGATGTATGTGTTTGTCTCTTTTTGGTGTCGATCGCTTCTGTTTCATCGAGTTTCAAATCACAATGGCAGTAAAGAAGTTTTCACTTGAAAAAAAAATACAACGCTCACTCCATTCCTTTATTATTGCCAATCCTGAATTCCAATATTGGCTTATTAGTTTGCCATGTATACACAGAGCATGTGTTTTAAGTCGGGACACCGGGACAGGAGTGCTCTTAGCTGGTACAATCGTATCGTATTGTATCGTATATTGTGTATGAATGATTTTTTTCCATATTTTTGCCGTCGAATTCTAGTGTACCTTCTTCTATACATTTGGTATTTGTGTTTTCTTCTTCGGAGTCGCTAGATGTCGCTTTCTTTTCTTTTCCATGTTTATTTTGGAGTGGTTTGAAGACTGGATATTGATTTTACAAAAATTAAAATAATTATCCTTTTTGGGTTTAATAAACTTTAGTGACGTATTTCCGTTTCATCCGAAATTCTAATCACTAACGACGCTAAAGATGTTTCACTTCAAAAATGGTTTTTATTCGATCCGTCATTTTTAGCATAAATCCAAAGTTTCTCTTTGTTCTTACCTATCGAGCTTAAGAAAACGGTTACTCATTACCCACCCCGAGTCTCTAAAATGCCTGTAGGAAGAATGATTTTGTACACGATATTTTTAAACGATTTTCAGTTACATCGCGTTTAAAGGTACCATCAGACTACGCTATAACGTAGCAAGCGTTTTTGGGCTTGGTCTATTTTAGCATAAAAGTCAAAGATATATATACTCACAGAAGCAAATACTTCCTTTTACGATCCCCCCAATTATAATATCGAAATTACCATTCTACAAATAATCCAACATTCTTCACACGCCAACACTAATCCATCATTTAATTCCGGCATACACCAGCACAAAACACGATCCTAAAATCAAATACACTTATCGTCATCTACTCACACGACTAAATTTGGAATTATCTCCGCATGTACTATAGGCATCGCATACCTAGCTAGTAACCTAAAACTTCCAGTAACAAACAAAAAAACATTGGCCGAAGCTCGACCTAAAGGATATTTTCTCAGCAGCTTTATTAACCCGCGACACAATCTTTCTTTCGGTGACCGGACAACTCGGAATGAAACCAACCAAGAACCATCTCAGATAAACCATTTAGAATGATAAAAAAATATATAAAAATTGGTTAAATAGGTTACGTTAGGTTAGGGTTATCGGCTAATTTAAAAATATTTTTCTCAAATCTTTTAATGACTTTCCAAGGAGGTGTTGAGTTGACTTTATTCTCAGTTGGCATGGAACCCTTTCTTTCATACTCTCCAACTTTTGTTGATCTTTCTTTAATGAAATATTTTTCTTTTAATTGTATAATGTTGTCTTTCCTGAAAAGAGTTTTATTAAACCCGTTGGTAACAATATTATTGTTATTATTTTGAAATATTATCACTTAGATCACGGGTCGGCAACCCTTTGTTGTAAAAGGGCCAAAAAAATTACATGAGGATTAGTGCGGGCCGCACTTGGGTCACATGTCATTACAGTATACCTATTCCAATTCGGGAGGCGGATGTAGGTACCGTTGCCCCGGGAACCATTTATTAGATAACCAACACCTCTGCCATAGGTAATCCCGAGTAGTTCGCTACGTTTGGTGACTTAGTAGGGGTGCCCGGGTTCTTGGGTGAGATTTATCCGGGTCTTCACGTTGGATGCTTCTGCCCACCAGCTGTGTGGTAGGCTGGATCGTGAGAGAATGGTTGAGGGAGTCCTTTGACTTCTCTAACCGTACTCTCTCTGAACATCGCCTTGCACCGTAGTGGGAGGGATGGATTCATACGTCCGTCACTCCTGGACACACTGACCCCCGGAATCCTACACACCCCTGATACCCCTTTTCTTCACAGAACTTCCTCTCCTTCCTTTCCTAAAGAGACCCTCCACATCACATCCACAAAGATGAAATAGGCCTTGAGGGGAATTATTTTCCTCAGGGCCTCCTGTGTGAAGCTAATGTAAAAAAAATACCTACAATATTTAGTTTTAAGCATTTATGCTTAAAACTAAAAATATACATTAAGCGTTTTAATGCTTATTGTATATTTTTACTACATTCATTGCAGTTAATAAAATCAATCAATCAACTTTTGTGGTTGCGTTTGGGTTGCAAGTTGTTTTAATATTAGCTTGTATTTTTGAAGTAGAGCCGCGTAATATTGCGTCTAAATGTGAATCCGATAACCGAGAACATTGTTGGTTTTTTCGATAATTCAGAATAGAAAAAGTTTGCTCACAAATAGTACTACCAAACATAGGTTGTAATTATTTGCTCAGCAAATAATTTATTTATTTATTTCAACTCTCGAACATACACTTTACAAATTATTACTTTGGTTTACATAATAATTCATTTTATGATTCTACTACTCCATAAGTTGAGCTCTAGGAGCTCGTGTTTACTTTGTTTGGTAGTATGCCTTTTTAACTCCTTGTAGTTTTCAGAAGGCAAATCTATCACGTTGATTTGCAAATCGCTTGGTACATTATCGATATCCACTGATAAGGGATTTTCGAAAATCTCCATCTTGCATGAGATCTTTTTGAAATCAACACACCGGTTTTCAAACTCAGTTTGAAGTTGTATCCCTATCCCTTCGCTCTTTTTCTAACTGCCTTTCATTCTATTGTGTATGATATCATCCGTCACATGCGTTGTGGCGAGAATCTCGCGGGCCGCAGGTTGCCGACCCATGACTTAGATAATCAAGTTTAAAAAGAGTTTGTTTTTTCTAAAATCAAAAGTTTTATTTCGTTCGGATTCGTGGAGCCTGATGGAACATTCATGATTGTTAGGAGAACGGAACGATGTGGGTGAATGAAAAATTAGAAAAAAACTTAAGAAAACGTTGCACTCTCAAGTGCTTTTCTACAAGCCGATCATGTTTAATGTTAAGATTTCATTAACGAAAGAGTATTTTTATTTATTTTTATTTTTTATTTTAAAACTATATAATTTATTTTACATTTTTATTTGAAACATTTTAGGTATATATATAAAATAGAAATTATATTCGTAGTCCCCCTCACTAGGAGATCCTGTGCTGAGGGAGACTATATTTTCGGTAAGTATTCAGCGACTTCTATGGTTTAACTTCATGGTTAGGTAAGGTTTTCCAGAAACTTCTACGACGATGTTTTAAGTACACTTACTAGTAAGTTCGTTTTCCGATAGTTCGTTCAGCCAACATTTAATGTCCTTAATGTAGCTATTATATATGTAACTTTACTGCTAAAAATTCACTTCTTTGTCCAAACGTAGAGTTACACTTTGGTATATTAAGTTTGTTTGTTTGGCTCTGGTTTTATGAGTATGTGAGGTGTTTGCCTTTGAATCATTTTTGAGGTGATGTACTATAATGTTTTTGGCATAGATTTTCTGTATGCTTCTGTATTATTTCTGTTTAAAAATTTCTGTGGTTGACGTCCTTGTGGGAACCTTTAGTATGGTCTTTATGATGCAATTCTGAGTTACCTTCAGTTGTTTTATACGTTTTGATGCTGCTGAGCCCCATTCCATTACTACATATTCCAATTGAGAGTGGCATAAAGCATAATATACTCTCTTTAAATCTTTAAAATAAGAAGTAGATGAGTTTTGTTAGCTTTTTTGAGATAGGGGTAATGCTTTAATGTACAAGAAACTAGGATTGTATTGAAGGCAGCGTTACGTGATATTCTATTATACAAGGTATCAGAAACTCATAGCACAAGCGGGAATTTGGTGAATCTAAATCACATTCGGAGTCGATTTTGTTGTATACCTTTTTTATTTGAGCTTTCGTTTTCGAGTAAAGCGAGCCCTATTTACTTATATTTTAATGAATTATTTAATAGTACTATTTATTTTTAACATATATTTAAAAATAAATAGCTTAATTACACAAGCCTCATATCGATCTCTCATTACGATGATTGATTCATAGACAATTATTAATATGCTTGTATCATCTAGTATAAGTTTAATAAGTCAGGTACGTGACGATTAGTGTGGGCCCCAACTATATGGCAAAAAAAGTCTTATTTCCTTGAGCGCTAGTGATGAAAAGTTGTCTTTGCATCTAAAACATAATAATAATTTAGTTTTAAAATTTTTTAAAAATATCCTTAAGCTCCGCGGGTCCTTTGAAGTTTGAGAAAATATCGAAATATTTCCATTTTTTCAGCCTTTCCACAAAATATTCTGAAATAGTTTAAAGATATTCACTTATGAGTTCTTGTTAAATAAAGTCTATAGCTTCGGTTTATAAAACCACCATTTATTATTTTCTAGTAGTATGGCACTAAAGCACGTCCGCCCGCGGTCCCCAAACCCGCCCTCACTTGAGCAGCGCGCCATATTGGCCGTTCCTTAGTCGACCAAGGACCCTCCGTTTCGTGATATTGTTGTGTAGGTAACTAAAAGTATTTTGAAAATATGGGAAAAAGCTTCTTTGCCAACGATTTCGAAAGAAAGAATTACAAAAATTATTAAGGCATATCAACATAACTATGTAAACTTGTTGAAGTCAGAAAAAAGGTAGAAGAAATACAGTTTCCTTCCGAAGGTATTTTTAAAAGATATTAGGGGTGGGTAAGAATCTGGGGGTCAGTGTGTCCAGGAGTGACGGACGCACGAATTCATCCCTCCAACAGCGGTGCAATGCGATGAGTCCGACTGGAAAGGTCAAAAGGCCTCCCTCAATCGGTCTCTCTCTAAAACGCAGCAGCATAGCAGACGCTTCCGCCGCCAAAACCTGGACAAACCTAATGCCATGAACCTGGGCATCCCTGCTAAGTCACCAAACGTAGCAAATCAGTTGAGGTGACCTATGGCAGAGGTGTTGGTTATATCTCCACGTTTCTCACACGATCGTACATGGCTTTATCACACAAACGCCTCAGGTATCTCATTTCTAAAAGATTCAGTCTACTTTCATTCATCCTCTGCCATTTCCATGCTTCGCTGCAATTCATCATCGTAGGTACCAGCACTCCATTATGGACGGCTAGCTTCGTTTCTTTGGACAGTTTTTTTGTTGCCGCCAATGGCGTTCAGTTCTCCCTTAATGGAATTACTTGCATTTACCCTTCTTTCAATATCTTTATCAGCCTTCCCATCTTTCGTAAACATACTTCTCAAATACACAAACTCATCCAATTGCTCCAAGTATTCATAATTTAAATTGTGTTTGTACTCTCTCTTTCAAACACCACGACTTTAGAGTTATGTACATTCATCATTAACTTATTCTTCATACATATTTCTTTCATCCTAGATACGAGAGATTGTAGATCTTCCATACTGTTGGAAATCGGCACCTCATCATCATCGTACAATAGGCTATCGCTTTCAATTTTTGCATACAATCCTACACATCGATAAAGAAAGTGCTTCCTAGTCTCCTCATTCTTACCTTTTTTTAATTTTCTGAAGGTTGCACTTCAAACGCGTGTGAATTGTACACTCTGATTTTTTTTAAATATCAACGGTTGTCAACTTTTTTGAGCCTGCATATCCCTCGACTTGTACTACAAATTTTGTTGTACCCGTATACTATATCTATCTTGTGTACACGTGTAATGAAAGACATGTTTCATTCGTAGTTTTTTAATACTCTCATTATTTCATGAATTTAACAATCAAGTCAAACAAATACAATTAATGAAATTTTGTACAGACATGACTTCGGGCATTTTTAATCGGTAATTCTACACGCAAGATAAACAAATTTTGTTCCATCTTTTGCTCATCTGCCCTGATGATGGACCCTGTAACGCTGTCCGGAACGTTGGCTAAAGAAGGAGGTAGCGAAACACGGCATAACACCTCAAAAATCATAACAAAAATACTTTTCGGGCGTGAAAACCTAAAAATAACATACCAAATTTTGTTCCACGTCTTTATTTCGACGAAAAAAAAAACATTTTTTCTGTACACAACTCCAGACTCAGAAGGTGTGTGTATGAAGAGGATGAATTTTTTTAACGTCAAACATTTAGATTACCCCAAATTTTGGCTTCGCGTACCCCAAGGGGTGTGTGTACCACAGGTTGAAAACCGCTGTCCATATGATTTTTTTTATCGATAATATTTTTCACTAGAGTTTCTTATTGGGTCATTGTAGTTTCTGTGCATTATTATTTATATACGTACATTAAATTCCTAGTATTTTAGTTATTTGTATGTTTTCAGTGAGTATTCAGAAGCCGCAAACACCGGTTTGTCGTGATACACGGAAGAACGAATGTAGCGGGAAGGGGTAGGGAAGGGGTGCTAGAGGCAAAGGGTTGCAAGGTAAAGGAGGGTGGGGCAGCACGCCATGACGCCAATAAACAGGTTTCATAACTCTCCGACGTCAATCCACACTTAACAGGCGTCAGAGCTGAAACAATCAACTTTAAGACCCAAGAATTTTTTCGTTGAATAATTAAAACGAATGCTTTGAGAGGTTGCTTTTCTCCCGTGGTCAATTTAACGTTTCAGTTCGACCTCGTTTGTTCCCTTCGAGGTCGAAACATGGTACACTTGCAACAAACGGAAAGAAATCTGTACTTTTTGGCAAGGTTCCTAATAAATTAATACGCATTTTTGCAAAAATATAAACACATCAAAAGCTTAATAGAACCTCAGTTAAAATAAAAATCATAACGGAAAGTTTTCTTGAGAGCAGCGGAAGAAGAACAGTCGTTTTAATATTTGGCCGAGTTATTTATATGTGTGTGATAATCTTGAGTCAGAAGCATTCGTCTTGGTCCCTCACACGCCAATAAAGATCCCTCAACATCATCACATAGCCGTGACAAATTTAAGGAACCATTCTGTTCTAGACTGCCGAAGAAGTAACAGCTTTGTAAATCGCTTCTTATTCGCTCTCACTTTCATATACAAATTCTTTATAAATATTAAATTATGGTTCGGATGTAATTGGATCTAAATTGTTTCAATAAACTTGTAAGTACGGTATTAAAGGCTTATTTGATTTATACACAATCCATCAAAACACATAACCTCGCTGTGCGTATATGTATATAGATAATTTTTTTTTAAATTGTATTTTACATAGGTCTTAGAAAACTGAGTAATATTCAGTTAGATTGTAAGAAATCTCTCATTTTGATATATTTATTAGTTTATACAATATGTGTTATCAGTATTTTTTTATTTATAATACTTAACTTTAAAGTTTTACTTGATACATATTGCAGTAAGATTTTAAAATTGGGTTTTATTTCTAGCACCAAAATGTTTAAGTTATGCGTAGGTATTTATGTTTTATTTCTACGGTATATATTTCATAATATTGTAATACATTCATGGATACGTAGGTATTTTTTTCATATTCTATGGAGGTAGAAAGACGAGACTTTTGGTTTTATATTTTAAATATAAAACCAAAATCTCCATGTCTCCATTTTAATATTGCGCCGTTTTATGAAAAATCATCTCAAGGATCGTGAAATTTGCTGATATATTTATTATATATAGTAAACAAATATTTATGTTTGTATAAATACGTATTTGCTGATATATATTTATTTATTCATGTTTACATTAATATTCAATGGTTTTCCGAAAAATATATTTTTTTATAATTATCGTCTCACAGTATTTGCATAACCTTTCACAAGTAGGTCACTAATAATTTAGGTTTCCATTCTAACTACAGAATTCCAGGATCGGAAGATGGAAAGAACAAGAACGCCATTGAGCAGTGAGCAGTGATCAGTGAGGGGCTATGTGAGCTATAATAGGGCTGTACGTGAAACGCGAACACAGGGGGCATTCTTCCTATCTGCTATCGCCGCCGCCCGGTTCTATTTATAGCCTGCCAGGGCCATACTCACCCCAGCGCCCGAAGGAGGCAGCGCTCGTGGGCGGGCCGTGGAATGGGGGTGATGGCAGTATGGATATATCTACAGCGACCAGAAGCGCAGAAACGAGAGGGGTTGCTTCGGCTCCCGCTGATTACAACTCTCTCCACGTTCCCCAAGCCTAATTCTGTACGTTTTTCTTCTTTGCCATTTTTCGATCTTCAATCATTCTTATTCAGCGAGCATCTCCAATTAAGTAAGCATAAACATTTATAAAGGTCGAAAGGTGATTGAATGTGGTTATATCAATAAATTCTGATAAAACGATATTTCTAAAACTCTGGTGTTAAGAGCGATCTAATGTCATTTTTCTGTAATCTTACGTCATGTATGTAATTTGTTTTTTATACCACACATTATATTTTTAATAAACCACAGTAACGGTAGAAAACAAATAACCACAACAATATATATATCAAAATTATATCCGACTTAATACTTATGTTCAAAATTGTAAATGGTTGAATAGACAGTCCTTATTTGACTAAGCTCATTGAATTTCATATACCCGGGAGAGACACTTGTTCTAAAATCCTGTTTAAATGCTACAATAACCGGACTGAGTATACGAAACACTCGCTTGTACGTAGATTACATGAAGTTACTAATAGATATGCTGATGTCGCAGACAACTGCACGGAAGCTAGGTACAAGAAGGCTATACTATCAAATATTTTCAATCAGTATTAATTTTATTTGCACTATAGAAATTTATAAGTAATTGTATCTCTGGTGTCATTTCTTAATCAAAAGCCACAATTAAATGTTGTACTCTTTTTTATTATTTCTTATTTAACTATGATTTTGTGATAGGTAATCTGTGTTCATGGTATATGTATACCGTTTATATTAAATAAATAAAATTAATGCGTTATTTTTAAATTATTATGATGCTCCTTTTTAACTGTGACATGCAATTATTGCTTAACCCGTTTAATCAAAGGAGACCATATTTGTCCCAGCTCACACAGGTCTCATAGAAATCGTTGTGTCTCCCTTAATATCGTAATGAGAAGTATAATCTAAACGGTATTGGAAATACAACCTGATTTATATTCAAATCCAAAAATTAATCACAAAATAATTAAAATGTACACCTTTATGAAACCAAAGTTTCCTACCGTAATTTAAAAAAAAATTATTGTTGTGATTTTTTTTTTACATGAAACGACCAAAAAGTTGGTGATAATAACGTTTATAATAATTCATTTGTCTAATAAAATATGTGTTTGTTCTAAATATATATATATATATATATATATTTTTGTAATCAGTAACTTTAATTAGAAAAACGTAAGGTGAGTCGTTTTTAAAACTTTTTTAAAGTTTGCATTCAAAATTTTTATATTTATTTCTAATAATAAAATTTGAAAGCCTATTTTATCACCTTTCGAAAAGAGTTTTTAGTTTTTGGATAAGTTCACAAATATTCCATTTATTCGGATTTGGTTGCAAAGCGTAAAAACTGATAAAATACGCACGAATTTTGAAGGGTTGTGGTATATTTCTACCGTTAATAAAGTAAAATAAAAAATTTTGGCGCAATTTGAAAAATTGATTATCAATAAATTGTTAATTAAGAAATTAAATAAAATACAATAGGTGCATTTAGCATCCCATTACGCAGATATTAATTTCAGTTTTAATTATTAAAAATAGAAATTGATAGCTGATAATCACCGAATAATACCGTAATCATCAAAGCATTGAATAAAGAAAAAAATTAAAATCACCCAACGGGCATTTATCAATTAAACAATTAGTCAGTTGCCCGTGGTAATAATTATCCAAGAAATTTCAAAAGTACAAATGAATCTTCTACACTTTATTATGACCGTGATTTATAACTAACTAACTAAAATCTTCTACACTTTATTACGACCATGACTTATAACTATCTAAAATCTTCTACACTTTATTATGACCATGACATATAACTAACTAACTAAAATCTTCTACACTTTATTACGACCATGACTTATAACTAACTAAAATCTTCTACACTTTATTATGATCATGACATATAACTAACTAAAATCTTCTACACTTTATTATGACCGTGACTTAGTTGTACATAACATATCGCAATAGATTTGAAACATTGAAACCGACAGATAATTAAGAAAGAATAGTTCACGTGGTAAGTACCTTCATTCACTAAAATGCATTGATTATGCACTAAAATGCATTGATTCAAGTCATAAAAGAAAAAGAAAAGTATCAATTTCTAACCAAAAACGGTACTAGGCATAAATATATTTTTCCATGCCCAAAATTAAACACTTCATTTGCACAAAAATATTATACTTGATATTATATTATACCAAGAAAGAATTTTTTTCAATCAACTAGAAACATAAATGATAAAATCCTATGTAAAATAATATTTTTAAGATAATCTTACAAAAAAAAACGCCTGATTTGATATAAAGAATAACTCAATTTCCAGTGATATTCCCTTCTTCAAATAATTAATAATATATTCATTCATTAATAACAACTAATTACAGTATTCTTGAATACGTTATTCTAATAGTAAAATAGTTTGATAGTGGTAAAATACTTACAATTATATAACACACTATTGTTTTCTACTTTCACATTGTAATTTTCTTAATATAGCATATATAATACATGTATGTAAATTTAGTATTGCTGACGACAGTTAAATATCTATAATGAAATGATGTACCCTACACTTCCAGCCATAGCTAATTATTCCATGGAAGAGTGGTATTGGAATATTTGAATTTGTACATAAATAGATTAAAATAATAATAATAAAAAATAAAAAAATAATGTTGGAATGTTGGAATGATATTTCTCGTTGTGAAATTATTTTAATAATGGCGAAATTTTTATTCAGCCGCTATACATAATACGATACGTTTGTTTTCTCACAACTCTATCTCTTAACCTTTAAACACCAATAAAGGAGAAAAAGGATTCGCTATCGATAAATAATAAAACTTATATAAATATAGACAAATGAACGGATTCCTCGAAGCCTACCTCTATGTGAAATATCGCAGGGAACAGAGCACCGCCTTGTTTTCCCGGAAAAACTGACAGAGATTTTCATTAATTCTAAGAAGAAGATTTTCTCTGTTACCTTAACCGCGTACTCGACACATTGATGTTAACTTTACCAGATGGTTCGTGCTTTCCTGGAAAATCGCTCGCTTGTTATCTTAATGCCAATATAAAGAGAAAACGTTTTTGGAATAGATGTTTTTGGGTTTTTGCTTTTTTTCCAATTAAAGATACATGTTTTCATCCCACTTCCCTTGGTCCTGGGATTATTCGTTCCACTCCCATCGAAACGATAAACAACGAATCATAGAATATATTGTAATATGAACATAAATATTAACAACAACTCAGAAACACAGAAAATAAAAACGGTCCCAATTGGTAATTTAACCCATACTCCCAATTGAGCTTCTGAGACCTAATTAAATTCCGTAAATTGATCAATCTCATATGTATTTCAATTTAAGATTTGCTAACATTATCCCCAATTATTTTTTTCGTATTTTCTTTATAGGTTGCAATATGTTAACAACTAAAAATATATCATTGCATGTTCCTACTTACACGCTTCAGTCCACCTGTTGTGAATTTATGATTTTTTTCTTTTTATAAATAAGAAGAAAACGTAGGCAACTGGAATAGCACTGGAACGTAGATATAGGAGAGCAGTGTTGTAAATAAAATGTGTTAATGAAGGTTAAAATATAACTCTGTTTGTGTACATTTTTGTGGGAGTTTGTTTCCTTCATCTTGGCCTATATCGGGTATTATTTTATGACATTGTAAACTGACGTCTAAAGCGGCCCCTAGGCGTTCAATATTATAGTCAATATATTGCACAATACGACACACACCTTGCAATATTATTGTCCAATAATTTAGTTTGCCACTGACACTTCTACAATCAACAACTCAACATGTCGAGAAGTAAAGCATGTGTGGCCATTGCTTTAGTCATAGCTTTGAAAAAGAAGGAGACAAAAACGCAGTTGGATGGTTCAAAGAATAAATAAATTCACTCACAAAGATTTGTTAGGTGAACTAAGAATATGTGAATTAGCTGATAACTTATAGCTGTAAACTCTGGTATAATTCGATATACTCCACCTTAAATTTTCTCTCTTCTTCTTTACTTATAACGTAGCCATCTCGATCATCTCACTATGATTTTCACTACGGAGACAGAAATGAATCAATATCACCCACAAACGATATTTATCAGATAAGATCTTATTGCACACACACACAGGGATGGTCCGATGCTCTGTAGGAAACTCGCCTGTATAGCGCGAGTGTACACTGTGCGCCCTAAAGTTTAAGTGTAGACTTACGGAATTCAATACTTCGTTTGTGTGAAAGCACTATGAAACAATACATGATTTATCAGATAAGATCATGTTGCGCAATAAATATCTAACTCTTTTTGATTGACTCAATATATTGTGCAATCCTTCAATATAATCTACAAACGGTCAATATTATTGTACAATATGCATTATTGTGCAATATACAGGGAAGGAAGAACGTAGATACAATTTTGCAACCAAATAAAGATTGATGCTTGTATTGTGCTTTATTTTAGTTAATTTTTCTTATGGAATATTTTAAAATAGTTATTAACTTATAATTCAAACACAAAAACACGTAAAATGTGACCACAGAACGGGGTACCCCAGTAAGGACAAATTGTTTTTTTTTTAAATAATGGGTCTAGGGGCCGCTTAAAATATAGAGACCTAAGGAAACATTCATGGGATGAGGTTTGCTTAGGTCTCGGCGGCGGATGAGTTTGCCCACCTATTGGGCCGTCGGAACGTCACCCCGCACCGTAGTGAAAGGGATGGATTCATACCTCCGTCACTCCTGGACTCAGAATCTAACCCTCAGAATCTGACCCTCAGATTCCTACCCACCCTCAAGCCTTTTCATTCCCAGGCCTTCCTGTTAGGAACTTTCTGGAAGGTAGGAAAATAAAGAAAATAATAAATCATAAAAAACCTCACAGAGGATACTGGTGTCTCTAGTCCACATTAAACTTTCCACTTTGCACCGATTGTATTTTTCATCACCAGTTATAATTTTGAAGGTTTTAACTACCTGGTAATTTATCACTCGCAGTCAAGATATAATAGACACTAGACACTCCTTCTTCTTCTTCAATGACGCTACAGCCCATTTCAAACCTTGGCCTCCTTCAGAAAAAGCCTCCACCGCCCTCTGACCTCGGCCGTCGTCTTCCAATTTGCAACATGGAGTAGTCTCCTTGCATCCTTCCTGACATCATCCTCCCATCTTAGTCTAGGTCTTTCTTCCTTTCATTTACCTCCCTGTTAGAACCTTGTACTCGTGTGCTTGGCATTCGGTGCACATGTCCAGTGTCTAGCCCATCTTAGCCTTTGGAGCCTTAAATGGGTGGAGAGTCTGGGAGTAGAGTATGGAAGTCCTCAGACACTAGGCACTAAATAATAGAAACACTGCTCGCACGTTAAAGATTGTCAATGCACTGACCTTACGATTTCACGTACGTAAGTAAGGTAACTAGATGTGGGTATGAAATTAGGAAAAAGACAGGAATACTCCACAACACTTCCTCTCTTTCCTTTTCTAAAAAGTCTCTCCACACAGCATCCCGAGAGACGGCATAGATCCTGTGAGGAATTATTTTCTTCAGGGCCTTCTGAGTGGAGCTAATGTAAAAAAAAGTAAAGCCCAAGGTTTTCAGCAGTATAATAAGCACGTGTTCTGTTTTTACTTAAAATGGTTATTTTATTGCTTTGGCTTATTTCACTACGCGAAAGGACGAGAGAATAATTTTTATCCGACGTTGGATTCCAGGAAGCGCCCAACCTTCTTCAAACAACCTCTCTGGAACTTGTTAACCGTGTACTCGGTATTCATTAGCTGCTTCTAGCTGATAATATTATATGGTAACTAACTACCCGTGTCCCCCGTTTCAGTTTACAGCTGGGATGAGTTTTAACACATTACTAAATAATGCAAGTTTAGTACCCATTAATTTTCCCAGGTAGTATTTCATATTTTCAAATTACCTTTATTTTGCGGATATAGTAATGCAAACATTGTAAAACATGTGTGTTTAAAGTCAACCATGCCTCGCCGTACTATGAAAATATTCGTGTTGACAGAGGTTAAATTTCGCAATATTATCTGATATTTAAAGCTGATTTTTGAAGCGAAAACTTGTTTAGCACCGTTGTTATTTGAAACTCGATGAAACGAAAAATAGCGACACTAAAAAGAGACAAACACACACATCTATTGGATTTAGCCTGCGATAGAATGAGATAGTGTAATCGGTCTCCTCTTTGTGCGGTGCTTCGTAGCCTCCCCACTCTTGTCAACTTTAGTTTTCTGAAGGTTTCTCTTCTACCGTGTGTGAATTACACACTTTTTGTTTTTTAATTTACATTTTTTTTTAAATTTTTTTTTTTAAATTTAAGGAAAACAAATAACTTTGTCTACACCACTATTTAATTAACAATCCATATTTAATAAAGTTATTTGTTTTCATTAAATGAATAATGACGCCACAAAGTGAATTTGCGAATTTTGAAGAAATATTTATTTATTTTTCAAAATTACATAAAATGGGAATTTATACCCTCCAAGCTACTGTGATTCGCTTGTGAGCATGAGATTAGTTCCACAGAAAAGAATATTACAACAATAAATGAAATAATAATAAATAAATGAACGGTCAGTGGCTGAATTGGCATCGCGTTAGGCGTCGCGTGTTGGATTCCTCGGCTGGTTAAGTCCTGCATCACGACATAAGCAACATTTTCCGCTTACTTTGGTGGAGTGGGAGATTTTCAAATATTGTCGGGTTATTCGTAACCCGGAAATATTTGACTTTCTTTTTAAAATTAATAAAAATATCAATAGACAGTTGAGAATGGAATATAATATTAACCCTCCGTCGGGCGCACTTATGGCCGAACCGAAATCAGGCGCACCCGGCCTGAGAGGCCACCCTTCCCCCACCCACACTATATTAGTTCTAATATAAAATACTTTTCGGGTAGTCTTTACTAGGATCTATAGAAAGGAATTATATCAAATTTAATACAAAAGAACCAGTTTATTAAGCATTACCAACCATAAACTAAAATAAACAATTTTTCTAAATCTTCAACCAAAGCTGGATCTTCAGAAGCATCATCGTTGAGGAGAAGCTTCAGCATATCATCAACATCATTCGGTTGATAGAGAGCATATTTTTTAGCCATTTAAAAAAAAAATCATATAAATCTGCATATAAAATACCTGAAAAGATGGCGGAATCCAATCGGGCGCAGGCGGCCTGTGAAGCCAGGGAGGATGTACGTAAGTTGTGCAAAGGCCAACACCTGATTTAAGGCGGGCGTTGTGTGAGGTCCCTAAAGTTAGGCGAGTAAAAGGAGGAAAGGGGTGGTGGGCCGCCCTTGAGAAGTGGAGAGGGAAACAATGTTTTTTGTTGGCCTCTGAGGCCGGCTGCGCCCGACGGAGGGTTAAGTACATGGTGAGAGCAAATAATACAACTGTGTTTACATGAAGATATCACACACTCGGGAAGACCATTGCATTCATTTAGAATAACATGAGAGTGACCAAAATATCATTGTAATAACCTTGATTTTAACATCAATGAGAATTTCGTTATAGAGCCATTTTCTAAATTCGTACGCAATTTATTAAATTGTAATAGTACAATATATTCAAGGGTTCTTTGACCATATTTGTTTTGAAACACAGGTACTTACTTTTACTTTTTTTTTGTATGAAACGTGTATTGTGTACATTTGACCAGTCAGTGGTTGAGTGGGCATCGCGTTTGGGTCCCACCCGGGCATCGCGTGTTCGATTCCTCGGCTGGCTGAGTCCTCCATCACAACACAAGCAACATTTTCGGCTTTCTGTGGTGGTAGTAGGAGATTTTCAAACATTGTTGGGTTATTCGTAACCCGGGAATGTTTGTCTTTCTTTAAAAAAAAAAATGTTCCACCATTGTTTTGCTGTGGGATATATACTATAATACAATTTTTTGCCACTAAGAGCATGAACCGGTAATACGTTGATTGATTTATACATAATACTAATTCGCCTATGGTTAAAAACGGTTTTGCTTAATAGCAACTTTACCATGGCGTTTTGATCACTTGTACATGTTTTATGTTGGTTTTACACGATTGACTCCAAAAAGTTATCCCGTATCTTACGGTAGATTCTGCAAGAGACAAATAAATCAATTTCATAATTTTTATAGTCACAAAATATTCTATTATGTATATAAAGTCTATTTACAATAATCGAAGGCTCTTAAAAAGTTTGGAAATGTGTTTTGTTATTTATTTTTTATATGAATACCGCACAAGAGTCCCAACTGCTCCCTTCTGGAGCCAGTGATAATATGGCATCCCTAGGGGTATGTTGTGAGGCTGAAGGTTGAAGATTGGTAGGAGATGGGGAAGAGAAAAGTGGGTAAGTACCTGGCTATTCAGGTCTGGTCACTAAATACGGCTAAAGCCATTTGAAGCAACGTTTCAATTCTGAATGGTTTCATCTGATCAAAACAAAAGTAAGATTAAGTTCCTTGGCTATGGTCGCGGTCTTTATTTATACGTGTTTTTTTTAATAATATATAGTTAATTTGGCATGCTCCCGATTGGTTCAAACTCTCAGTATGGCTAGATCTGAATATTCTGCTATTATCCTAGTTTCCCCTCCTAACTGCTTTTAGCCTCGCAACATACCACAAACGGGGATTCCATAATCTCACTGACTCCAGACGGTCGAGAGCAGTTGGGACGGTTTTGTGCGGTATTCAAAAAAAAAATTAAAACTTAAGAAAAAAATTCATTGATAAATATTATTTTACGCTTCTAAAAAGAAAATGTTACCAACAACTAGGCAATATAGTCAACATCTATTTATGCAAAGAAAGGTGTCTGTAGAGGGTGGCGTGGATTTGATTTTCATAAAAATTCACATTTTTATTCCGAAATTGATGAATTTTTGTACGCTTGGCTTTCAAGGGATTTAGAAAAACTACCCCCCATCGCCTTTATTACACCTTAGAGCAGAATTTTGATACTTCTTGATGTAATTTTGCACACTGGGCAATTAAGAGGAAAATTAGAGTCAACATCTTATTTCGAAAAACTGTGCGTAAAACCTAATACTAATTTATTGTAATAATATTCGGGAAACTTTTTTTAATCTAATAAAACGCCGATGAAAGAACGTGCAACGAAAATAAAGAAAGACAAATATAATTCACAGTTCTAATCAAAATATTATAAAGGCAGATGGAAATCAGCCATTTCTCTGATTAACAAAAAGTTCAAAATTCTATTTCATCCGTCGGATTTCACGCGTCGGATTCTTTAATTAGTATTATTTTTTTCGTGAATGGGATATTCCAATTAAAATGTTGCGTATTTCTTTAAAGTATTCGATAACAAAAATTAATTCCCTCGATGAAATAATTATTTTTTTTTCAAGCAACGGGCTTGTTTAATTTTAGCCCTTCCAATATTATTTATTGCGTTTACGATACGTTTCAGGAATTATTTATCAAAATGTTTTTGCGGAACAATAAATTCGAATATTTTTAGAGATTCTTTCTTGAAGCTAAATTTGGACCTTTGTACATTTTAGTAACGGAGTTCACAACAATTTATAATTCTTCTGAGAATGTATTATTTTGAGTCTGTCTTAGAGCCAGGGGCGTACAGCACGGAGCCCTTTATTCTAATTATAGCATACTAAGTTCCAAAAAACTCGTAGAAGAAAAACTAAAAATAACCAAACATCTTTCAAGAGAGGGGGGGGGGGGGCATTCTTTGGGTGAATTTTTCTTTTTCCATCCAAAAACCTTTTGGAAAATTAAAATAAATATGTTAAAAATAATGTTTTCACTTTGATGTACGCGCTACGTATGATTTCATCAATGTATTCTTAACGCTAGGGGAGCCCTGGAAGCTAAATGGGTAGTTACTCGAGCATTGTGGGGACCTATTGGATTGCGAAGATTAGATGCTAAAAAGAAAAAAAGTTTATTTGATATACGCTCTTTCACTCCTGGGGGGAGCGAGGATTGATTTTCAAAAATGTAAAAAAAATTAGTCACATTGACATACTAGAGCGCGTCAGATTTTAATAGCATATCCGCCCTACGTGTTTCTGGTAACGGAGAGATATTAATCTGACAACTTGCTTGGTGGGGGTGGCCGTACGAAGAGGTAGAAAATTGAAAAAAAATTAATCGAGCTCGTCATATATTCAGTAGGAATGTTGAGTGAACCTTAAAATATGACATATTCAAAAGACTGACGATTTGGACGTAACCTAAACTCATGGTTGATTTTTAAAAATGTAAAAAAAAAAAAGTGACCTTGAAATACTCGAGCTCGTCAGATTTTTATACAGACGGTTCAGCTTGATGTCCTTGTCGTACTGACCTATAATCTGACAATTATGTGGAGGTATTTTCTTAATCTGACAGTTAAAAAAAACATATATATTTTTCTGAATAGAATTACAATGAACAAAAAATAATATATAATGATAAAAAAAGTAAATATAAACGTAAAATTATGTATTTGTAAGAAAATTGCTTAGTGGAAAAAAATGTTAATAATGAGTTTTTTAATCGTCGTCATCATCAGTGGAATCGTCTTCGTATTGCAAGTTCGAATCGATTTGGTCTGCATGCACCACACTTTAATGAAGATTTTAACTACTTCGGCTTGTAGAAATCATCAGATTATATTATTTTCGTGATCCTTGCACGATTTCCTTCAAAATAAAAAAATAAAAAATATGAACCGCGCTCGAGTAAATACACGTGACGTTTTTTTTTTTGCAACTTTGTGACTCGCCAATTTTTTTTATGTCACGTTCAAATCGTCAGATTATTGAAATTTAAGCTTTTCTGCATTAACTCACCTTACCTTAATCTGACACGCTCGAGTTTTTGGGGATCGATTTTTTTTTACTAATCTGATCGGTTGTCCTAGACGCACCCACCAATATTAAGGGTTCATATATGGTGGTAGTTCATAACAGGGTGCAAGGTATCTCCCCTTAGTTATTCTGTCGCGCTTGAGTAAATCCCAAAATCCCTGCTGGGGCTCCCCTACTGTAAATTATATAATCTTATTCTGATGCAGCCATAGCTATCATCGGAGCAATCTTCACTCCGCAGGCTGCAAGCCCGTATCTCGGAACTGTACTCGTACCAATCCCATTTCGTTATGAAGTTTTTTTTTATATTGCCGGAAACCCGGGCGTTTATTAAAATAATAATATTATACAAAAAAAGTATTTAACCCGTCTCACTAGACTATGTCTGTTCTGAGACGGGTACATAAATGTGCGTGCAAGAACACATAAATACCAACATAAGCATATATATATAAACATTTTAATCATATAAACACATATACACAAACATAACATACATACACACATACCTACACAAACGTACACGCATGCATGCAGTATACAGTTTCATAAAATCAAGATAGCTAGCCTCTAAAAACAATAACATTTCAACAAAATAATATAAAGTATTTATAAACTAGACGTACGTAAAACATAAGCAATATTAATAAGAAAGCATAAATCTCTACAAATTTATATAACACATATATGTTAATAGAGAATCAGGATTAGACTAAGATGGGATTATTAGTAACTTGGCAATGCATTCCCTTTTTTGTGTAGTAACCATGTGTTGAAATGTTTAAAAATCCCTGTTACGTTTTTTTGAGTCATGCAAAATGTGGTTTCTTTTAGGAATGTGTTGAAGATGAGAGGTGCGAGGTAGGATTCGTGCTTTTTGGCAAAGGTTGATTTAATTTTTGGGACAAGAAGTTGATTACGCGATTTTGCTCTTGTGTTTTGTGGGTGAGTTACGTGGCATGGTGAGGGTTTTATGCAGTTAATTTGAATGATCTTTTTAATGAATAGTTTCCTTATATCTAGTATGTTATTTGTAATTAGGAGATTTGCCGTTGGATGCAGATAGGGTTTTTTGAACATGATACTAATTAATGTTTTATGAGTTGAGTTAAGCGGCTTAATGTACTTGTCAGCGGCTCCTCCCCAGGCCGAAATACCGTAAGTTAAAAGGCTTTGACATAGAGCGTAGCAAACATTTTTTATTTGTTTTGGTGACATGATGTTTCTAATCGTTTTAAAAATGAATGATAGTTTTCGGATTTTCTTTATGAGCAAGTTAATATAACATTCCCAGTTTAAATTATGGTCCACTGTTAAGCCTAGATACTTGACATTATCAGTATGTTCTATTTTTTTGCTTCGATGGTTTGAGGGTTTTGCGGTAACATAAGGGTGGAGGTATAAAGGCGGAAGGGTTTTTGGTTGCCCAGTACTGGTTTTGCTGAATGTAAGGTATTTTGTTTTAGAGATGTTTAAGGTCAGTAAATTTGAAGTGCGACGACTTTCTTAGCTACGTCTTCCATCAATCTGTAATCTTGTATTTTTCGTTCTTTATAATATGACCAGGGATTTGGAGTTCTCAATAATTTCAATACTCGTAGCTAGCACAATTTTACAAAATTCCGTAGATAATTCAACGCAGAACTTCTAATTTTGTTATAATGCCTAACTGACATTGCCCAGAATGAAATTTTACTTCTTTTTCTCATATGTTACCTAAAACGCTAAACGTAATTTTTGTATGAAAACAAATAACTTTGTATACATCACTATATAATTAACATTATCGACGAGTTTCAAAAACTATGTTTTTTTCTTCTTCTTCGTGTGCCCTATCAGGTCCCTCCGACGTTGGCGATTACTCTGGAAAATGTCTCTCTATCTTGTGCTGCCCGGAATAGCTCCTCCGCACTTCTAATGCCGGTCCACTCTCGTATAATTCGTAGCCAAGACATTTGTCTTCTACCAGGCCCTCGGCGACCTTCTATTATTCCTTTCAATATTAATCGGAGCAAGTGATACTTTTCCCCTCGAAGTATGTGACCCAGATTTGAAATTTTCCTGACACTTATTAACGTGAGCAGTTCTCTATCTGCTCTAGCCCGCCTGAGAATTCCTATGTTGGTGATCATGTCAGTTCATGAAACCTTGAGCGTTCTCCGGCGAAGCCACATTTCAAAAGCCTCTAACCTGTTCATGGTATTTACTTTCATGGTCCATGCTTCACATCCATACAGCAAGACTGACCACACATAACACTTTAACATTCTCTGTCTTAGTTTTAAATTGAGGTTGTCACTGCAGAAGAGGGATTTCATTTTACTGAATGTTTTCTTAATCAGAATAATAAATGAATACTATGTCTCGGCATGTATCAGGTCATCCCAATTAGATTTTAGCTTTGAAATATCAATTTCATTATTAATAAGAAGACAAAACACCAAATCGTTTCTTTCACATTTTTCAAATGTTCAATTAGTGTTGTAAAAAGTAAAGGATAAAACTTGCAATGACTTTATAAAGAAGACTTTTTCTTAACTCACAAGCTGAAAATTCTGAAAGTAAGATCAACATTATTTATCATATTACTCGGCTGATGTATTAACTTGGTCTAGAAAACCTGAAACTTTGCTGAAAATGAGTATCGAGGTAACATTAGAGCAACCGCCCACTTTGCCGCCCTCCAAGCTCCGAACAGCCTTTAGCTTCGGCCTCCAGCCCATCGGGCCACCCTCGCTGGCTCGCGGTATTCTGAATGTCTGTTCATTTTTGTTCACTTCTTCAAAAAAAAAATTATGTACTTATTTGTGTATATTTTTTGAAGAAGATAATACTTACCAATTTAAACGAAATCATGAAACACAATGAGAAAAGAAAAATAAATTGATTTATTATGTTGATGGGAAAGTGTGGAAACTTTTTATAATTTTCTTGTATTCAATATTCATTCACTCACATTTTTTTTTCATAAGAAAGACACACATTCCCGGGTTACGAATAACCCAACAAAAAATTGAAAATCTCCTACTACCACCACAGAAAGCCGAAAATGTTGCTTGTGCTGTGACGGAGGACTTAGCCAGCCGAGAAATCGAACACGGGACGCCGCGCCGTGGTGGGACCCAAGCGCGATGCCCACTCAACCACTAACCGGTCAAAAATGTTGTGTTAGCATAGTAATTCAACCACATACAATAATGTTACATTTTGTATTTATTAAAACATTTTTTTTTTATAAATATAATGAATAAAACAACGAAATAGCAAAACACAAATTATTTATTAATTATAAAGATATTGCAACATTATCAAATAAATGTTTATCGGTAGTATTTCGTTGGAAATCCTTTTAGTTGAATAACTTGCTCACTCCTTCTAGGCTTGGAGTTCACCAAACGTCACAAATTTTCAGGTGTGGTGATATAGAACCAAACTTGAATAATCGCTTCAATTAATTCTCTTTTTTGCTAAGGTTGCGATGAGAAGTCAATTTTTTTAGTCTCAGAGATTTTCAATAAATTTAAGACCAGATTGTTCCCTGGTCAAGCTAGAAAATCATTATGGTGGTATTGTAACCATTTCATGTTCGTTTTGGCTGTATGGCATGGGAATCCATCCTGTTATAAGTTGCATCTATCACGGTCACCCTCGAACAAATCATTGATCCTGGGCAATAAGTTTGGCTCCAGAATCATATCTTGTACCTTTTAGCCATAATTGTGCCTTCTACCACTCCCAGTTGTCCAAAATCATGTTTTATCATGCAAGCCTACACCATTACGTTCACAGAATGTTTCATTGTCCCAGTAGTGCATTCTGGAAGCATGTTTTTGTCCTAATGACGACGAACAAATCTGATTCCATCGCTCCCGGAATAATTGTGCCTTCTACCACTCCCAGTTGTCCAAAATCATGTTTTATCATGCAAGCCTACACCATTACGTTCACAGAATGTTTCATTGTCCCAGTAGTGCATTCTGGAAGCATGTTTTTGTCCTAATGACGACGAACAAATCTGATTCCATCGCTCATCGGAAATGTTGGTCTCATTACTCCATATAACCTTTGCACGATCTTATGAGGTCCACTACTTAGGTATTGCAGCCCATTTCAGCCGTTTTTGCCTATTTTATGATAAGGTAAAGCTATTTTCGAAGTACTCTTACTCGAAATTCAATCTTGTCTAATTTTTTTCTTAACTGTTTGTTATGTAGCCCGCTTAAAAGTAGTTTCAAATTCGCCGCTCATAAAACCCTAGTACGCATTCCCACCAATCAGCGCTGCGGTAGCAATGCAGATCAATCCAGCGCGCAGCCAAGCCGCCTTGGCCGTTGACCATTGGTTGCTATTGTTCTACAAGCTCGCCAGAAGCAATCTGCGTCCAGCGTGAGAGGAGGCCATTTTATACCGATTTAGGTCGAATTTTGGGGCAGTATTGTAGTTTAGTCTCTTTCTAGCGTTGGCAAACCTTTCTTACTCAAGTCTTAGTAGTTCTTCCTCTCAATATTTTTGCAATTTTTTAGTATACGTAGCCTTCTTCAAGAAGCGCAACAGCTCTTTTTCTGTTTTGGCAACCAATCGGCATGTTTTAGCATCCTGGGAGCCATTTTCAATAATATAAGAACTAAAAAAAGAATATCAATTATTTTAAGCAGTGGCTGACTAACACTAATTTAAAACTAATCATATCTCAATGTGTCTTGATTGGGGCACATGACAACCCTATGCACTCTATGTTTGGTTTAGACCAGTGATTCCCAAAGTGGTCCAGGTGGACCCCCAGGGGTCCACGGGAGACTCGACGGGGGTCCACGTAGGCTTGATAAAAAAATGGGGGTCCACAAGTTGTAAGTGGGGGTCCACGAAAATTTATCTGGTTTCAATAGTAAAGAACAAAAATGTAGGCTTGACTTTAACTGTCAAAGTAGGCAGATAGAACACTAGTATTTCGGTGAAAAATGGTCATATTGAGACCCATCCCGTGCCCATATCCAACCCCGCCCCCGTCTTACACATTTTTATAGCGCCATTTTCTCACGAAAATGGCGCTATAAAAATCATCCATTAATTAATTAATTAAAGTCACGAAACTTTCAACTCCACGGTCCGCGACATTGTAAGTAACTAAATGCATAAAAATGTGAACAGCTATTGATAATTTCGCATTTAAACCTGAGTAGAAATGGTTAATTTCATAAAATTCTTTAGACCGAAATTGATTAATTGGAATATAAATATTTAAAATAAATATCAAATCCACTTTTGCTACTAATCTGTACTACGAGTAATATTATAAATGCGAAAGTGAGTGTGTTTGTTTGTTACGCTTTCACGCCAAGCCACTAAACCGATTTTAAAAATTCTTTCACCAATAGAAAGCTACATTATCAGCGAGTAACATAGGCTATATATAATGGTAAGTTCTGGCGTTATGAAATTTGTATAAATAAAAATGTGTGTATTTTATATATTTTAGTGGCAGGGAGGAAGAGACGAGGGAGGGGGAAGACGGGGAAGATGGAAGGGAACGGGGACGCACGGGAAACGACATTATGTATTGCTAATTGCTACAGTAATATCTCCCAAATACCATGCTAGCGAAGCCGCGGGTAATAGCTAGTCTTCTAATAAATTTAATATCAATAACGTCCTCTATCATCATGATATCAATATCCTGCATGCAAGTAGGGTAAAATGTAGTGATAAAATAGCAAATCACGGAATTTGCAGTTTTTAATGGTGACTGAACAACTCTGAATGAAATCAACTCAGAACCTCTCTTGAAGAGTCATTAAAAGTGATTTAAAAAATATATTTAAAAAATTGGTTAAATAGGTTAAATGTTAGGTTAGGTTATGGGCTATTTTTAAATAAAAAAATTTCATAGCTTTTAATGACTTTTCAAAGAGGTGTTGAGTTGAGTTGATTCTGAGTTGGCATGGAACCATTTTCGATATAGTGTCCTCTACGTGCAAAGTCGCATCTAACCAAAAAACTTAACAATAGTGTTATTTATCACCAAATGTAACTGTATCTTGAAGATGTTTTTGTATCTTGTTTATTTATTTTAAAATTAGGGAATTATAACTGTACAGCGCCCTTTAGATGATTTTTCATAAAAATGGCGTTTTAAAAATTGTCCAATTATTATTACTATTATGGCCAATCATATCAGCGGTCTCTTTCTTATCATATTCACAAAGTTTGCTCCTTGCATTCTGATCAGATTCTCATTCGTTACGCGGACATAATATATGGTCGTGTACCCATACACCTCAATTAAATATCCCAAATCTCAAACAAAATCTATTTACTGAAACATTTCACTTCCCAAGTCATTTGCATTTAAAGGCGTTTTACATACAATTCTGTTATTTCAACACCAACACGTTTGTTAAGTGACTTTTGACAAAAACATTCATAATTTCAAAAATTAAATCCATGCTTTTCTGGGGTGATGCGAACCAGGAAATAATCGTATCGATTTTTCCAACTACAGAAATTTTGATTGGACAATAAAGGTCGTGGACCCGAAGGAGAGCCATTATACACAGGAGATCACTAACATTCAAGTAATAAGTGACTTGTATAGTTTTTATTTGTTTATTTTTTTTTAGTTTGTTAGGGAAACAAACAGTTACACATATTTTATTAAGGTAATTACATTTTACCTTAATAAAATAAGGTAAGGTAATCACATATTGGTTACATGAACCAGCGAAGTTTCCGCAAAAATGTTTAGTATATATATAAAAACATTAAAAAAACATAAAATGGTAGAAAAAGAAGAAAAAATACATACAAATGAAATAAAAAACGCAGATTTTTAAAGCATGTAGCATAGACAAAATGAAATTAAACTTTTAACTAAGGAGTATGTAAAAATAATACATGTTCACATCACTTATTTTTTTTTTTGCAAAAAAGAGGTTTTACTCATAAAGTTAAAATAATAAATAATAATATTCATCCCAGACTTGCAGAAGAGTCAATAGATGTCGCACATTAAATAAAATGGATAATAATTTATCCAGACACCATCTAGATTGCATTTAGTTCGAGTTGAATCTTGCAATCATTCATAAAGATGGCAGCCAATAAAAATATGCGTTAAGAAAAATGAAGATAATATGGGTGGTTCTTAGTCGAAGTATGGTACAGTTAAAAGTGACCGAATTGGATATCGACACCTTAGCTCAGTGGATAAGAGCGCCCAACCCGGAAAGTAGGGAGGTCCTGGGTTCGAGTCCCAGAGGTGCCAATATCTTTTTCTGATTTTTCTGTTTCCAGATTTTCGATTGAGTTTCGCTCATAATGTCTTCATTTAATTAAAAGGTATATAAATTCCCCTACGTGGTGCTATAAACCTGGACGTCTTGTTTCTAAATATATTTTTATTTTATTTTATTTTTCTGATGAACCGTATGGCTTAATCGCTGTCAATCGCCGAGCAGCAACTTTATCGAAGTGACGCCCTAGTCAAGATTAGGAAGTGAGAAGTCGAGACCGTAAGGAAAAAAATCCTTAGGGCCATGTCATCTTTGGGGTCGTGGTGTGGAGAGTCTTATTGTGGAAAAAAAGGGGAGGAAGTTTTGGGAAGGAAAAGATACGAGGGGGGGGGGGGTAGGAATCTTTGGTCAATGTGTCCAGGAGTGACGGACGTACGAATCCATTCAACCTTGTCGAAGTTGAAAGCGGCGTATACCGCAAACTATACATTAGATTCGCGTACAGAAATTTGTATTTGAATACATATAGTCTTCTATATGTATACATATTGACTATGAGTATTAATAAAAACAATTCCACCCATCATTTGCTTGAAAATAATTACGAAAAATACACCCTTTTACTTTATGGTGGGGTGCCTTAAGGAAATTAACATAATACACGGTAGGTATAAAGGTGCATTTTAGTGTAAATATAATGTAATATTATGGAAGAAAAGAGAAAGAAATATTTCTTCAAAATACGCAAATTCACTTTGTGGCGTCATTATTAATTTAATGAAAAACAAATAACTTTGTGACCACTATTTAATAAACAATTATCAACATGTTTCGAAAACTATGTTTTCTTCGTCAGGATAATAAGTTAATAAAAAATAACAAAAGACAAACAAGTACAGACTAATTAGAACATAGACAAAATATTAGAAAGTTTGTTTGTTAATTGTTTATTAAATAGTGGTGTTACACAAAGTTATTTGTTTTTCATTAAATTTAAAGAAAAAGAAATAATTTTAAAAAATATCTTAATGATGTGTACTTGTGTATGCGTGTAGATTACATATTATTTAATGATAGATTTTTTCCATTACCTATCTGCGGGGTGTAGTTTTTGTATCAATTTTGTTTTGGTTTGTATATGGGAAATTTTATTTCGTGTTTGAAAATGCTAAACCAAGTTTTCGCTCAGTAAAATGACTGAAATTGGGAAAATGTCACAGCACGCCGCCGCTACGCACATAAATAATAATAAATAACAAGATGTTGACTTTCCACATATTTTCGTTAGGACACATAAGGGGTCATCCATTAATTACGTGAGCTCAAAATGGGGGGGGGGGGGTCCAGTAAAATCTCACCGATCAAACATTAATTTTTTTCACTTCTTTTGAAGTGTCCCATTTTGCGGCTGAAAAAATTTAATGGCCATTATCTTTACGAAAATAAATATAGTAATTTAATAAGTGTAGTGTAAGTCTCACGTGAGGGGTAGGGGGTCCCACCAAATATCACTTTATC
The DNA here is from genome assembly GCA_936435175.1 of Glyphotaelius pellucidus. Lineage (NCBI taxonomy): Eukaryota > Metazoa > Arthropoda > Insecta > Trichoptera > Limnephilidae > Glyphotaelius > Glyphotaelius pellucidus. The sequence goes on along the minus strand of OW386538.1, from coordinate 24,034,566 downwards.
TCACCAAGGGGGGGGGGTCTAAATTGAAAAAAAAAACAGCTCACGTAATTAATGGATGCCCTCCATATGATAAATAGAGGAGATATCGTTTGCTCGTTTTGCAGCCTAACCGAAAACTGATCAGCAAATAAAACACAAAACTACTACTAACTACAGAAAAAAAACACGGTTCTGTTAACGTAACGTATAAGACAAAATTATTTTCATCCCTTTGAAGAAATATAAAAATATAATGTTTTCGGGGGAGTCCCCTGGAGGGGACTCTCCCTAAAGGCCCGTATCCTGCGCCACAATACACATGAACACTAGCTTGAACAGCACCCAAAACATTGAAAATTTGAACACTTCGTGTTCAAAAACCCTGTGTTCAAGCTTTACCACAGCCGATGGAAAACATTCATCTCCCGGGCGAAGGGGGAAGGCTGGCGGGGGGAAATGTGTTCATATTTTTACAAGAGCCGCGCGATGCGGTCATGTATGGAGAATCAAACCGAACAAGTTTTTGAGGTTATGCGCAATGAGCAAGCTTAATAATCACTAGTTTAAAATATTATGATACCTAAATACAATATAATAAATATATTTGATAATAAAATTATAACATAATAACGAATATTAACAATATTAATATTATTTTTGAAGTGGGTGAAGCGGGAGCGGGAAGGCAGGCGGGGCCGGCGGGGCCGGCGGGGGGGGAAATAAGTTCATATTTTTACAGGAGCCGTACGAAGCGGTTGGTTGGTACCGGAGGTAAATCGAATGACGTTTGGGGTTATGTCAACTGCGCGAGCCTAATACCTAATTATGACTTTAAATTCCAAATAAATACTGTCGTAATGATGATTATATCTTTCGTGATCTCACTTGTAAATAAAGTCTATTAATTTATAAATCGGTTTCAGAGACACGGAAGAAATGACCAATTAAAATAGGTATTCTATTCTTTCCCTGATAAATAAATACCTAATAAAAATCTAGTTAGGTAGGTTAGGTCTAAGTTGAAATCTGCGTGTTCTCCTTTATATTTCGTTTACAATATCATCGCTAAATTTCTTAACAGAACTCGACTTTTGACGTTTGAATTTCGAATGCGTAATTAATTACGCATTCGAAATTCAAATACTGACTTTAGGTCATAATAATTGATATTAGTCGGAAATCTTTCCTGGTAAATAAACATCTATTAAAATATCTCTGTTTTCTCCCTGATGTAGCATCTCTTCTTCATCGGAACATATTTTAACATTTATTTAAACGCTAAACGTCAAACGTCAAGTCAGTTACGTACGCGTGGACGCGTGGACTCGTGGACAGGCCACTAGCAAAGTGTGTGACCGCGCGAACTTCACACCTGTTCACACCAATCTTTCAAACCATGTTTAAAAAAACGCAGGAGACGGAAAACAAAGAACGTTTATAGTGGGGTTCAAGCTAGTTTTCATGTGTATTCTGGCGCAGGAGTTCCGCCTTTATGGATGCATCTGATTCCAAAATGGCTGTCGCTGCTCTCTCTCCCAGCCCGCTCAAACAGGCAAACTGCACTATAATGGGGCTATATAGAGGCGAATTATTAAGGTATTTTTATATTGAATGTAGGGTATTGGAGGAAAGAATTCTAAATTGAATACGTGCCGAAATTTTTTTTTCTTAACGCACACCATTTACCAGAATTTTACATTTTCTTATGTGAACACCGCACAAGAGTCTCAACCGCTTAGCGGAGCCATTGACACTATAGATCCCCAATCGGGGTGAGGCTAACGACAGCCGGGAAAGATAGAGGGGAAGGAGATGGGGAGAAGTACCAAACTAAATCTGGTCATCAAACACGGCTAAAATCATTTCACTCTTAATTTATTTATTTATTTATTTAAACGCCCATAGGGCTTTTACATATAGTTCAGTACATGTTTTTGATAAAGTATAGGAAATAAGATAAAATATAAGAAACAAACTAAAGATGACATAAAATATAAGAAAGAAAATATAGATAACACCAAATATAAGAGTTGACACAAAGCAGGTAACATAGAATATATGGTAAGTAAAAATAGAGTTAAAGATGGTTTAAGAAGTAGGAATAAATAGTTGGCACATACGTCGTTTAAAGTTTGATAAATTAAATTTATTATCAAATACATCCATATTGTTTAAATATTGGTTACCAAGGCTATATAAACGCTGTATTGGAGAATGCAAACTATAGTTGGAATGAGATGTGTGTATATGAAATTTTAATATTTGTCTAGTCGATCGTGTAGGTACGTGTAGATTTATCAGTTGCAGGAGTTCACAACAGTTGAATTTAGAATTTAATAATTTTAATAAAAAGGTTAGGTCGTTAATTTTTCGTCTGTTTTCTAAAGTTGGAATATTTAACATATTCATTAAAGACGGGTAATTTATGTTCTCTAAAGGGATGTTAAGTTTAAAATTTACGTAACGTAGAAATTTTCTTTGAATTCTTTCAACATTATGAATATGAATTTTGTAGAAGGGCGACCAGACTATGGAGTTATGTTCCATTAGGCTTCTAACAAGGGATGTTTAAACAGTGGTGTTTTGACGGCCGGCGTAGTGCAGCGGTAAGGCGCTTGACTCGCATTCCGAAGGTCGCAGGATCGAATCCCGGCGTGGCAAATAAATTTTATTTGATTAATTTGTGTTATTTCACAATTTATTCATTTAAAATAATATATAGTTTATTTGCGGCACGTTCCAGAGTGGAAGATACTACCAGTATCGCCCTGGTGTAAGACCACCATTCAGAATTGAAACGTTGCTTGAAATGGCTTTAGCCGTGTTTGGTGACTAGATCTGAATAGCCAGGTACTTCCCACCTTCCTCCTCCCCATCTCCTTCCCCTCCCCACTACCTTCAGCCTCACAACATACCCCGATTGGGGATGCCATAGTCTCACTGGCTCCAGACGGGAGCAGTTGGGACTCTTGTGCGGTATTCTTATAAAAAAAAAAAAATAATGGTGGTCTTTCACCAGGGCGATACTGAAAGTATTTGCTAATCTGAAACATGATGCAAATATACCTACTACATATTATTTTTAATTGATAATTTGTAAAATAAAACAATTTAAAGGAATAAAATTTACTTGCGCACGCCGGGATTCGTCACCGATCTCCGGATTCGTATTCGAGAGCCTTATCCCTTGACCACGGAGGACGTCCGGTTATTAATCCATATCGAAATTATTAGCCTGACAATTCGTACACTGAGTTCTATGTCCCGGAAAATTTCAGGCGAGGCCGCCAACACAGATTTTTTATTCTTCCCAGGTGCAGAACTAACTTACTAATGGTGATGCCCTTGGGAAGACTCGCTAAGTTAATTAACTGCCTCGCAGTATATTTGTTTATTTTCCACACGTCCTAGAACGATTTTAAGCCTGAAATATCACTTATGTTTTAACTGTTAATGTAAATGTATTTATTATGAAATTTTTTTACCGCTTTTACAATGTATTGGTTTTTAAACTATTTTTGCAAATAAATAAATCCCAAGCAACTAATTATGATGTAATTTCCGCTGAATTCAAATGTGCTTATTAGCCTTTCCTGTCAATCCGCACTGGCAATTATGTTCAAAAATATACTTTCTGATGAGAGGTCAATGAACCGACAGTTAAACGTTTCTGCCTTCATATTGTTCGTGTCAAGGTTTCAGGAAATTTTATACTATTTATAGTTTCGATATTGGTCTGGGGTTGGTGTGGTACGAAACGTTGTATTATTTCTAAGGCCAAACTTATCGTAGAAATAATTCATCCGAATGCTTCAAAAATCTACTTTAAATTAGTTGCATTGTAAGGAGTTCATAGTTCATCTTAAGGCTCCGTAGTAAGCATTGAAAAAGAAGAAGAAGGTGGTTTGAAAGGGAGATATATAAATACACATGTAAGAGGGAGCGCGCTAATATTAAAAAAAAAACGTTTATGATGAAAGCGTGAGAGCGAAAATATTTTAAAAGCAAAACTTAATTAAAATAGATAATAAATCTCTTGACAAACTGTCGAGAGATATTTAATGTCTAAAGTAGCATTTAAAGAAATCCTGTGTTTTTTTCATACCTACAACATGTTAAATATCGGAACTAAATGTGTTTTTGATAATTTTCAGAGGATATTTTACGATTTTTTTCTATCGAGGAAAATTAATATAATCATTTGACAAAATTAATTCATCTAATTCATATACTTACTGTAGTTTTCGGCTCGGCAAATGTATAGATATTAAATTTTTTATGAGAAAAACTCTCTTTTTATAACTTTTGAAGGTTATTCCCATCAACGTAATATATCATTGAAGAAGAAGATAACACTTATAATCTAAATGAAAATATGAAAGAAAACAAGACACAGAAAACAGAAAAAAACAATGGTCGCAACTGGGACTCGAACCCAGACCTCTCGTCTAACCGGGACGTGCGCGTTTTCCAATTTCGCTATTGCCACCTTCTGTCAAACCGTCATATTTGTCAAAAAAAGAACTAGTTGAAGATAATATTAATGATTCTAAATATTTGAAATATGAGATTGACAAATATGACGGTCAAAAAAAGAACTAGTTGAAGATAATATTAATGATTCTAAATATTTGAAATATGAGATTGACAAATATGACGGTTAGACGAGAGGTCTGGGTTCGAGTCCCTGTTGCGACCATTGTTTTTTTCTATTTTCTGTGTCTTGTTTTCTTTCATATTTTCATTTAGATTATAAGTATAGATATTATTTTAAAAAATAGAAATAATAAAGCGGTAGAAAATTGAAATGCGGTGGCTTGGTACGGGATCATTTCATTCATTTTAATATTCAATTTGACCGCACACCCTACCCCACTTTGAGAAGAAATTATGACCAAATCAGAAGTGCAGGAAGATTTAAAAAAAACTTTATTCAGTGCATTGTTTATTACATTTGTTGATAATTTTCCGACCACCGTGCTAGCCACATGCTCGTGTTACGGTTGTCAATATTATACACAGTGCATTAAAAGAATTAAAAAGAATATATCAAGAGTGAAAAACGAATACAAAAGCACATAAAAGAACTTAAAAGAATATAAAAGATTGGGTATGTTTTAAGGTTTTCACGGCCAAAAAGTAGTTTTGTTATTGTTTTTGGGGTGTTATGCCGTGTTTCGCTACCTCCTTCTTTAGCCAACGTTTCGGACAGCGTTACAGTGTCCATCATCAGGGCAGATGAGTAAATGATATTGGTGAGAGTGTTTACTTATGTGTGTCGAAGCGATACTGTGCTGCCAGCTCCATTTCTCTACGAGCTGGTGTTAGAAAAAATTCAGCTTACAAACTTGGCCACCCTGACAAATCGGCAATCGCCGAGCACTTAATCGAAACCGGCCATTACTTTGGATTTGTTAACATAATTAAATATCTCCTAAACTATGTGGTGCAAGTAAACAAAATCAATTAATTTTAACATAATTCATAGGTTTTGTTCAATATTTGATTTTTTTATTTAAATCGTAAATTTTTTTAAAGTTATATTTCGAAAATTATCGTAGCTCACCTTGTGCTCAAATTGTAGCAAATTTAAGCGTTTTACAATCAAACTGATTGATCAGTTTCGTAAGATTTGTAAAATAAAATATTGTAAAATTAAAACTGAATAAACATATTTAAAAAAAAAAAAAAAAAACTTTACTTTCAAAATGACATCAATATTTTTTTCTCAAAAGTTTTTTTTTTAAACGGCGGTAAACGAAATCAAGAAAATTTTGCTGATTTACTATTCGGAGAGATTATTCAATTGAACAATATTTTTAATACGCACTTACGACAATGCCAAAAATGAATCGTTCTGTCGCAAATTTATTTTACATATTTATGTATTTCGTTCATAAATGAAATAAAACTAATTCAAACCTTTTTTAATAAAAATATTCTAATTTTATGTAAACCGAAAATCGCAAGCTATCAATTTCTTAATGATGGCAATTTCGAGTGGCTTTTGCTGCAGTTCATTTTCATTGTGTGAAAGTTATTTGAAAAATGATCAATAAAGATGGCGCCACAGCAAACATCGGGATATATTGCAAGGATATTTCCGGGGAAGGATATTTCGGGATATATTGCAAGGATATTTCTCTGTTTAGTCTTAACTTGTAGTCGTTGTTTCATTACTATTTGTTACATGGCGATGCACATAATCCATCACTCTCCTCGTTGACAGTGGACCTAGGGCAGACGGCGAGCTTTTTGACATAGGAGTCATAACTTGCATTCAAATGAACTCCACGCTAAAAACACGCTACCGGTTTGCTTTTATAATACTCGACATCAAAATGTGGCTTAAAAGGACTTCAGGCGTGTTTTTTTACTAGATCTGAAGTCTTCAAACTTGTTTTTCCATGTCCCACGTTTTTCAAACTCACTGCGTTTTCACAGGAAATGGAATACCATGGTTCCACTGGCTCCGGCAGACACAGTCTTATAACAAAAAAATGTATTAATAAATGTATTTTTCATGTATTTATGTATTTGTCATGTTTACACAGAAGGACCTGAAAAAAAAATTTTTAGGCTTACCTTAGTTTACACACTGTCACAAACAACATATGACATATTAATACCCTAGCGACTGTACGGCTGAAATTTAAGAATCCGTCTTCGAGTACAACTCTGTATCTGAAGTTTGTGACTAAGATTCTATCGTAATAAAATCAAATTGAAGCAAGGAGCCAATAACTCCAAAGATGGCGCCACTTACGTTAACAGCTAACGTGAGGGAACGTTGGCTGGCAGGCATAAGTACTCTTGGATTTGCGTTTTCATGAATCTCTCCAGTCTGGATATGGATAATATGATTATTGTTGTAAATTTGTAACTAGCAGTCTATTTTTTTTGTTGTTGTCAATGCTGTTTTTGTTTACTAAGAAATAACATGATAACATAAAATATAATAGTGCCACAATATATGACAATAACAAATTTTTAAATAAAATAGTTATACAAAAAGGAAACTGCGCACACGTTCAATTTAAGCACTTGCATTAATTAGTGTGGTTTGAAGGAAACTCTCCATTTATAATGTAGGGGCGCGCTGTGCAATGTTCTTACAGCCTGGCCGAGAGTTCACGGATTTTCCGGTGCCAACTCCTTCTAATAAAAATAACTATTATATTTCTTTTTTTAAATTAGTTTATTATAAAATTATTTCTGCTATGCAATTACTATTACACGTGACAACCCTTTCGCCTTCTTAAAAAATAACAATCTTTATAAAGAAATAACAATAAAAACCTATTTTTTTAATACTGCACAATATTTATTTTTTAAATACATTATTTGATAATGTGGGCCTCATTAATGAAATCTATCTTTTATAGTAGGGGAGGTCCAGCAGGGATTTTGGGATTTACTCGAGCGTGTCAGAATAACTAAGGGGAGATACTTTGCACCCTATTATGAACTACCACCATATACCAACCCTTAATATTGGTGGGTGCGTCTAGGATAACCGGTCAGATTAGTAAAAAAAATCGATCGTCAAAGATACTCGAGCGTGTCAGATTAAGGTAAGGTGAGTTAATTACATCCAGAAAAGTTTACATTTCAATAATCTGACAATATGAACGTGACATAAAAAAAATTGGCGAGGCACAAAATTGCAAAATAACGGCACGTGGATTTACTAGAGCGCGGTGCAGACCAAATCGATTCGAACATTCAATACGAATACGATTCCATTGATGATGACGACGATTAAAAACTCATTCTTAACTTTTTTTTTTCACTAAGCGATTTTCTTAGACAAAAATACATTGTAAAATTTTACGTTTATATTAACTTGTTTTATCATTATATATTATTTTTTGTTCATTGTAATTCTATTCAGTAATAAAAAAATTTTTAAACTGTCTGATTAAGAAAATTCCTCCACACAATCGTCAGATTATAGATCAGCACGACAAGGACATCAAGCTGAACCGTCTGTATAAAAATCTGACGCGCTCGAGTATTTCAAGGTCACGATTTTTTTTTACATTTTTAAAAATCAGCCATGAGTTTAGGTTACGTCCAAATCGTCAGTCTTTTGAATATGACATATTTTAATGTTCACTTAACATTCCTACTGAATGTCTGACGAGCTCGCATATTTTTTTTTTCAATTTTCTACCTCTTCGTACGGCCACCCCCACCAAGCAAGTCGTCAGATTAATATCTCTCTATAACCAGAAACACGTAGGGCGTGTACGCTATTAAAATCTGACGCGCTCTAGTATGTCAATGTGACTATTTTTTTACCTTTTTTAAAACTTATACTCGCTCCCCCCACCAGTGAAAAGGCATACATCATATAAACTTTTTTCTTTTTAGCATCTAATCTTCGCAATCCAACAGGTCCCCACAACGCTCGAGTAACTACTCATTTAGCCACCAGGGCTCCCCTACCATTAGTTTATTTTTTTCATTACAAAACATTATATTATTTTCTTGAATATTTTTTTCTTTTGACACAAGAAATATAACTGAATTATTACAGAAAAGAGTAGTACGATTTACACAATAAATAAAATAATGCTTGCACAATCGAATGTCAAAAGGAGTTAATATATTTTTTTACCCTTATCAAATCAATATTTAAAATGAACTATACCGTTACGTGTTTGAAGAAATTACATAAAATATCCACATACTTCACAAAAAAAAAAAAAAATTAAGTGTTTTAGATTTCATCCAGGTTTCTTCACCTTGTTTAAAGGAAAAGTAAACCTTTAATCATTTAAATATTAAAATCCACTTTACTAACATAAATACCAGAGATTAAACATCATTAATTCTTCGTATATTCGGAAAATATACATTGCGGTGATGCTTAATTGAAATAATTACTTGTTAATAAAATAAAAGTAATTGATTTTTTTATAAAAGCAGTATTCAATTGAAAAAACGCTTCTTAATAAACAGCAATTGTTAGAAAGAAATCTGAAAGTATAAAATACCTGTAACCCGAACCAAAAGGCCGTAAGTGACAAATCAAATCAGTTCAGAAGATTGAAAGTAGGTGCTTAAAGGTTTTAATTGAGAAGAACCAACCTTTTTTTACACTTTTTGAAATTTTTGTATCTATGTGAGAGAAAAAATATTATGAATTGTATTTATTTACATTTTTTACACTATTTACGCTTTCCTCAAACTTAACGATTTGTCACTTACATCCTTATGGCTTGGAATGTTCGATGTTTTAGTACCGAGTTATTTCCTAATTTATTTCAGAGCACGCTCAAAGATGTTAAAAATATATTTTCTGTCATCTTACGGTAATAAACATGAAGTATTGGATAATCTTTACCCAAAAAACAGCAACACAATCTGAAACTTCCCTTTAAAGCGAACATAGAATATTTATTAGGGCAGTTCTGTACACGTTTTAATACAGCTGTATTTTGATTAGATGTTTTCCCGGGCACTCTTGATTTATTTCAGTATTTTATGATAATATAAACATTTCAATCGGACTTTATGAAGTGTAAAGGCTTAATATGACATAAGCAAGGAGTACTTGCTCAATATATTGATTCAGTTACAGCAAACATGCTTAGATACGTAACTTAAAAGATTCAGTAATTCAAACGGCTTTGGTTCTAAGTAACAATAATTATTTAATGTGTTAATAATAGTACATTATTAATATGTAAGTAAAGTTAAGTTACATTACAATGTAAGTCTGATCGAAGTTATTATTGAATCGTTAACTTCTATTTGTTTGAATTTTGCTACTGGTTTTTACTGGTTACAAATAAACATTTATTTGGGGAATAATACACATAATTCTGTACATCGATTGAAATAATAATGTATTGTAACCCGAGGTCTCAGTTAAATTCGCTGCGCACTTTTTTCAATGAGAAAGTAACTAGGTTATACGAAGTGTTTACTTGCTGTCAACATTTACGAAAAACTGCGTTGTTGTGGCCTCGACGGATATACGGATACACCCCAGCCTTTGTAAATGAGTCTAAAATAATAATAGCTGGTAGGCGATGACAAGTTTCTCTTAAAGGGATCATCAATTTTTTATTCGGAAAATGAGTCGGCATTTGTAATATTTACAGGGAAATTTATTGCACGTGCCTTAATAGAAGACACAAATTTATTCAGATAAACTTTTTTAAATTACTAAATAATGAATAGGTGGAAAATTACCTCGAGGCAATATCAATAAAAAATTTATTATTTGGACGCTTTTTCAAATTGCTTTTCGTAAAAATTAAATGATAATAAGAGAAATTCTTTAAATAATTTCAACATTTTCCCGGTTTTTACATAATTTTACATTATATTACGTTGTTTCAGATTAGTTCATAGAGAATATTTAATATATTCGACGGTCTCCGTGGGCAAGGGGTAAGGCTTTCGACTAGCAAACTATTCGCGGAATCAAATCCCAGTAAGTAAATTTTATTTGATTTTAGTGTGTTACTTCACAATATAATCATATATAGTTTGTTTGCGGCACGTTCCAGAGTTGAAGATACTCTCAGTATCGCCCTGGTACTGACCGCTAGTCAGAATTGAAACGTTGCTTGAAACGGCTTTAGCCGTGTTTAGTAACTAGATCTGAATAGCCAGTTACATCCCCACCTTCCTCTTACCCATCCCCATCCCCTCTCCACTACTTGCAGTCTCACAACATACCCCAATTTGGAATGCCGTTGTCTCACTGGATCCAGACGGGAGCAGTTGGGATTCTTTTGCGGTTACATATAAAAAATAAAATAAATTATAAATAATATAGGCTATACTTGCGGCACTTTCAAGAGTAGAAGATACTCTTAATACCGCCCTAGTGTAAGACCAACATTCAGTATTGGAACTTCACTTGATATAGCTTTAACCATGTTTGGTGGCCAGATCTGAATAGCAGATACTTCCCCGCCTTCCTCTATTCCATCTCCTTCCCCTCCCCACTACCTTTAGTCTCAAAACATAACCCAATTGGGGTTGCCATAATCTCACCGGATCCAGGCGGTTGGGAGCAGTTGGTATTCTTTTGTGGTACTCACGAAAAAAGAAATTAAGAACAAATTTAAATGAAAGGGACATTTTCAAGCCAAAAATTAGCATTTAAAATAATAAACACATTTGTTTTAACCAGTTTTATCGTTCTCCAACCGACATCCGTGAGCAATGCTTTATTCATCAACATATAATTGTCTTGATGATAATAATTACTGTTCCAGCGAAACCGAATAATAAATTTCATGATTTAGTACAAATTGTGTTCGTCCAATAGGAGACAACCTAGTTTTAGTTGCTCGTTCAGCAAAAAAAAGTATTTTATCTGCCGTGCGTCGCCACAAAATAAATTTGTGGCACCTACTATCATTTCTCTCGAACAAGACATCCAATCATACTGAATGCTAATTTTTGTAAAACTTTAACAGGTAATTTATAATTTTTATAACATGAAATAAGATATAAAAAATAGACTGATTTGAATCGAGATCCAGCGATAGGATATCATACATTATTAAACATAATTTAATTCAATATTTTCATCGATCACAATCTTTACATAGTATAATAAAATGAAGTCACTCCGGCTGTCTGTACGCTTAGATCTTTTAAACTACCCAACGGATTTTCATGCGGTTTTCAACAATAGACAGTGATTCACGAGGAAGATTTTAGGCAGTGGCGGACTTTTGGGTGTTTTAGAGTGCAAATACGAAAAAAAAGCGTTAATGATGTTGTTGAAGCCAAATTTTTTTTAAATCGATTTTTTGTATGAAAAATTTCAGTAAATTTCAGTTTCCCTGAAAATTTTCTTACAAAAATCTTAATCTTAATCTTCGAAAAAAATAAAAAAAAATTTCGTAAAAAATAATTTTTTTCGTATACTACAACATCAATAAAGCCAATTTTTTTTTTAAATATAAGCACTCTAACACTCCCAACAGTCATGAGCCGCCTCTGTTTTTAGGTATATAATTTGTCAAGGTTTTGTATAAATTGGTTGAAATATATAAATAAATGGAGCGGGCTGGTAAGCAGACAGCGGACAGCGGCTGGCAAGCGGGCGGTGTGGATTTGATATGTATGCAAATTAACAGATGGCGTTGGTTATAAAGGTTGAGTAATGGCGTTGTGTTTCGTTAGCCACAGCAACGTGTGGCCGGGTCTGCTAGTATTGATTTTTTTATTTATTTTTTTTTTTTTATTATTCTTCATTTTAATCACCCGCTAAACTGCCAAGGCAGTTTGTCAGCAGGTCAATTTGACAATATTAATAAAACACTAAAACATAAAATATTATAAGAAAACACAATAGCAAAATAGTTCCAGAAGAATAACTTTTAAGTACCTACAATACAAAAGCATAAAATATACAGACAGACAGATATAACACAGGTAAATTACTGATAGATTAAATTAATTATAGATAGTATTTATACATAATATTACAAACAATATCAGTACAAAAAGTTTTGACCCATTAGCCATTTTTTAATTTTTCTTTTGAGATCAGTGGGGCAATTGGATTCGATTTTGAAATTCATCGGCATCTTATTAAATATGGTGGGGACAAGATAAGTGAATGTCCAAATAAGTGAATAATACAAATTATTCTATAGGTACCTTGTATGATGTTGTTGCAGAGAAATAATGCTGAAGTGTTTGCCAGAATTTCAGTTTAAATGTAAATCTTGTAAAAATATATGGATTTCGTCCCTTGAAAATACCGAATGTTCAAAATATTCCAGAATCGCGCAAAAAAGCTGAGCTTTGCATTTAGGCTTAGCTTTTTCCATCGAGAATTTAAATTGGGAACTATAAATAGTGACTTGATAAAATCCAACATTGTTTTTATGAAGATGAAACAAGTACACAAATCTTTTAAATTTTCCGAAAAAATCGCCTCGAATTGTGGTAAGATTTATTCATGCTCTTATTTATGAAATAATTTTCTGGAATAGTGCTTTTTCATATTTATTTTGTAGAATAACATTTTAATTTTTAACTGGTGTGAAACTGGTGTAAAATCAAGGGATATTTTCGATACACATTTTACAGAGGGCAACCAGTCCGAATGAGGTTGTATTTTATTTTATTTATTAGCGTTATAAACAGTCTTCATAAATTCATATATGACAGTGATAAGGATATTTATGTAATTGATAAATAAAATAATGACAAATTGAAATTTCGGACCGAAATACACAACAATATCTATACCTGATATGTATAAAAAATTTTGATAAAGTGCTACTTAAATCTCCAAAAAGTGTATAATGAAATTTTTCAGAGTTTACACGGAGAGAAATCGTATTGCTAATTTCTTAAGAATTCTCCTCAAATTATTCGTGATTCCGGTCAAAAAAGGGATTGCAGGTCTTAGGAATGAATTGACAGGACAAGGTGGGTTAATAAACGTTAGGAAGCGAAATATCAGGATTTCCTAATAAATTATTGCGAATTTACAAATATTTTATCGTGACGTCGAAGCGCGTCTGAATGAATTTCCTGATATGTTGGCGTTACAATACGTATGTAAATTAGTTCAGAATACTTATCAGTTCCGAAGATCACCAAGACATAAATGTGCGCCGTTAGCTACAGGTTCCGTAATCTGTATTTTTGTCAAAAGATGTTTTTAAAATTGCTGCTTTTTTTATGTGACACCTCTCAAGATCGCCCCTGTATGTAGTGTTACGGAGGTGGAACTACGTCACTACCCGGCTGCGGAGCGTTGTGTAGGGGGAGGGGGTTATTATTTGTTTTATTTGAAAAACCAATAGTTACGATATTTTATATTGTACGGTAAAATACGTGTAAAATTTTCAACCAATGTTAGGTTTTGACCAAAGATATTGAAATGTAAAGAGATTGGCTTTCGGCAGTTTTTACTGGGTGGGACTGTGCCTCCTGGTGTCGCCGATATTTGTAACAAATACTATTAAACACGTTCAAAAATTAACTCAATTAATGAAGTATTTCCGTAATCAATTTGGGAGGCGGGAACCGTCGCCCCTGGAACCTTTATTGGTTAACCAACACCTCTGCCATAGGTCACCCCAAGTGGTTCGCTACGTTTGGTGATTTAGCATGAATGCCCGGGTTCATGGGGTGAGGTTTTTCTAGGTATTGGAGGCGGATGACCAGGACTCACTGAACCCCAGATTCCTACCCACCACTTAAACCTTTTCCTTCCCAGAACTCTCTTTCTCCTTCTTTTCCAAAAAAACCTCCACACAGCATCCCCAAGGATGACATAGGCTCCGAGGGAAATTATTTTCCTCAGAGCTTCCTGTGTGGAGCTCATGTAAAAAAAAATTAAATTATATTGTTAACCAATACTACTACACAACTTCAAAAAATCAAACAAATTCCGTTTTCAAACTATTCCCATTATGCAGTAGTTCCGGCGACAGTCGGGTGGACATCGTAGCATATATCCTTATATTTCAATTTCTTTGGTTTTCACTGATATAATGTGGTCTTGAAGAGGCCCGGATTATACAAAGGAGGAAAAACAGACGCCGCGCCGGTAGCTCGTTCCAAATACGAGCTGACTACAACAGAAACTAATCGAAGAAACCACCCGTTCTCATGAAGCCAACATCAACTGTGAACGGGACTTCCGCATGCTAGTTTGTCTGTCTAGTTTCACGCACGTGCACCGGTGCACTGGGGAACAAAACTGTTAGCTCCTCCATTTAAATACCTGTAGCAAAAACTCAGCATGCGCATATTGGGTCTGCGCATTAGAGATGGCAATCGGTCTCTAAACAATGGATTGTCAATCAGACGGACCCTCCTTCGCACAGAATCAAGTAGGTTTATCAAGTATTGTGGTGCTCCAGCCCAGAGACGGCTCCCAAATTCAATTGTTGGTCGTACTTGAGATTTGCATAGCGTTAGCAGCTGGTCACTATTGAAGAATCGTATAGCCCTAAACAAGACGCCCAGTTTCTTGGAAGCCCTGTATGGAGCCACGATATTTGAGACGGTCTAATTCACTTCCTCCAAGCATTTCAATGGAGTGTTTATCTTTATTTCCACTGTGCAACAAATCAAGATGTAATGAATTGTATTGTGTTGAAGATATATTTAATTATTACATGATAATAATTACTGATTTCCAGAATTTCGTGAGAATTGCATAGTAATAAAAGTTCAAACTTTATCAAAATCTCTATCTGCCATTGTAACAGTGAGTTTGGCGTCTGAGGAACATTCTGGAACTAGTGTATCATTATAATTGTAGGATGTGTGAAATTGAAAACATTTATAACACTTTTCCTCAGGATCATCGCTAATCAAAAACAACCATAATTAATTTTCCGTTAAAATTGTATAAGCCTACCTCACGGATGATACGGAACGTTCGTGTTGTTCAAATTCGACATATGGATAATACGGAATATTCCTTTTTTCTAATAGACAATCAAATATGACATATGTCGGAAGTACCAACCTTATAAAATAAATTCTCATCAAAATAAAAACAGAAAAGTATCTACTTCGATTTATTCCTGGGTTGACATTAAGCTGGGAAAGCTGGATGTCATCATAATTTAGAAATACATCCCAGGTTTTGAATGGATTGCTTGGCAAGGCAGGGTTTGTCTAACGGGTATGTGTAATTATTCTAATACATTTGTTTCCTACTTCGTATTATTCCTGGGTTGAGATTTGAACTGTGAAAGCTGGATGTCATCATAATTTAGATATACATCCCAGGTTTTGAATGGTTTGTTTAGCAAAGCAGGGTTTGTCTAACGGGTATGTGTA
The DNA here is from genome assembly GCA_936435175.1 of Glyphotaelius pellucidus. Taxonomy (NCBI): domain Eukaryota; kingdom Metazoa; phylum Arthropoda; class Insecta; order Trichoptera; family Limnephilidae; genus Glyphotaelius; species Glyphotaelius pellucidus. Next base: position 24,018,789 of record OW386538.1, on the reverse strand, counting down.
ATTATTCTAATACCTTTGTTTCCATGTTCTTCTGTTAAAAATACGGGTTCAAACTTGTCAATAATGCATTCACTTCATAACCCGAATAAAGTAATGTTTTATATGGCAATAATATTTTTTTCTATGATTGGCAGCATTGATCGATGATTGATTGTCTATGAAATGTAAACCGAAAAATGATGAAAATGCGAATGGCGTATGCCGCGCGAGTGAAATAATTTTAACAAAATTTAAATGTAACATGCATAATTTATGCAAAGTTTTTCGTCTCCCCCGACGTAAATACTCACTTTTCGTGATAATAAAGCTAAATCTAACTGTTTGAATAAGAAATATTGAGTATTAACCAGTAAGCGGAGTAAGACATAAATAATAATTTTCTTTACAATATATCGTTTTTTCGACCGTTTCCTTATCGTTTCGACGACCAGAATTATCTTCTGAAAGTAAGACGTTAGTAAACTTAAAAAATCTTTAGTGATTTGACTTGAATTTGTGAAACATTTAAACCAAAGAATTATTACATTTAAACCAAAGAATTATTACATTTCAAATAAAGAATTATTAATTGATAAAAAAATCTTGCTGCCTACTTTATCGCTTGCCTGATGTGATTGGTACTTAACTTTTTAATTTTGAAAATAGAGAATTCAATTTCAAGAAAAAAGAGTCCAATTTTTTTATTTTTTTTATGAATAAAATGACCTTATTTTTAATAATTATCTTTATTTTTATAGTTAGTTTTAATAGTTTAAATAAATTTCAAAGTTTTAATTTTTCAAGATCCCTCGAAAACCACCGAATCTAGTGTGACGTCATCATGACTAACCGAAGTATGAATCTTGTAGGGAACTGGAATCAGCTGTTCGACTCCCGCCATTTTGAATTTCAACATTGGAGCGTTTTTTGTACAGTTAAAGTTTTTGAATATTTTAAATAATATAGATAAACTAATAGAGATACTTTATTTTTGATACTGAATTATTTAGGCCTAAATAATGTTTCAATAAAAACAAAAACTATTATATGTCCAATTCTCTATAAACCAATAACACGAAATGCCGAACGGCTTACGTCTTCATTTCTATTGATTTCTATACAACTTTGTCAAAGGTGACGCGGCGCGGTGACGTCACGCCGCCAAAATCCAGCAATAGGGTGTTTTAATGACACGTTTTAAAATGGACTTTTTAATGTTTTTTTTAAAACTCTACGTTAAATATTATGTAATAAAACTTATATATTCAGAATCAGCGTTTATTGGTCTATATGAACATATTTTTTTAAAGCCATAATATTTTTCACTGGAGTTCCTTATTAAGATATCATTAAATTTGAATAGTTTTAAGCATCACGCAGATAGACATTTTCAAATTGCACATGCACTCATTCACCGACAACCATTGTTTAATATTTGTGTAAAATATGCAGTGTAAGTGGCCTTGTATTAATTGGAGACACAACAAACACGTAAGTGAGTTGTTCTTCTTTTTAACCTATACCACTCTGTCACATATCCACCTAAAGTGATGTTTTTTTTTTTACCATAAATGAATTCCCTCTGGATCTCAGAGGGAAAATTTTAGCAAGGGGGGAAGAAGGCCAAAAACGCCTATCGGGGGTAACAAACACGAGCTGCGTGTATACCTATTTCGAATGACAACCCACGTGACAGAATTAATGTACTAAAACATCAGTCGTAAGAGACAAGTTTTTGAATTTTTTTTTAATATTTCATTAAACATCATAAAAAATAATAATCGCTGTTGCTTGATAGGTTTGGAGTTTAAAAATAGTTTATGTCGTCATATCATTTTTTGTAACATTATAGAAAATACGCAAGTCGAGGTGGCGGGAGACAATTGTGATTTGTATATAATACACTTCTGTCACGAGGATTTACAACTCTGTAACGTATTTTTACTACAAAATATAATCACATATTTTTTTAAACGCACACAGTCATTACGTCTTTAGTGCAGTAGATTTTAAAGTAATTATAAAATAATAATATTGGTTTTCTGTTGAATTTTTCTCCACAAACTGATGGAGACAACTTTTTGAAGGTTAAAAAGAAAAACAAATATCGTCAAATAGATTTGATGTCGTCAAATAGACTGTTTTCGGACGTAATACAAAATAAAATATTATTTTTGAAAGCAGATGAAAGATTTTTCAGATCTCTATCACTAATCGACATAACTTGCATTTAAGATTGTTAAGCTTTTATTGTCGCTTATCGATGGTTTTTAAAAGTTTAAACTCAATTACCATTTTAAGCGAAACTAAAAAATATATTTATTTAGACGATCAATTCATTAAAAAAATAGTTATTATAAAATTTGCAAACCTTGACAAAGTGACATAAAATCGTGAAAACTTGTGAAAAAAACTAAGTTAAACATGTTAAATGGGTTTACGTTAGGTAAGGTTTATTGGTTAATTTTTTCGTGGCCGACGACTTCACTTTTCAAAGATGTGTTGATTTGGGACTGTGTTGAGTTGTCGTGGAGCCTTTTCTAACACTGTTAATCGTGTATCTCACTGTAATACAAAAGGAAAAAGCATCACTTTTATGAATCCATGTCAGACTGGGTACAATATATTCCAAAAAAAGTGTAGGGGTAAGGTTGCGCGTTTGTAACAGGTGGATTTCTATTTCAAGAGCTCGAATGTTCAATTATTGGCGGGCTTTTGTGTTTCTTCCCACTTACAACGTAGGTCTCTTAAATAACACAGATAACATCTTCATTACTTTCAAATGACCCTCAATCCCCAATTTTCCCCATTTCCCGCCTCCCCAATTTGGGAGGCGGGAATGGGTACCGCCGCCCCGGGAACCTTTATTGGACAACCAACACCTCTGCCGTAGGTCAACCCAAATGGTTCGCTACGTTTGGTGATATAGCAGGGGTGCCCGGGTTCATGGCGTGAGGTTTGTCTAGGTCTTGGAGGTGGATGACCAGGACACACTGAACCCCTATCCACCCACAATTCCTACCATAAACCATTTTCCTTCCTAGAACTCTCCTCGCCTTCCTTTCCTCAAAAAACCCTCCACACAGCATCCCCAAAGATGACATAAGCCCTGAGGGAAATTATTTTCCTCAGGGCCTCCTGTGTGGAGTTCATGTAAAAAAAAAGTACAGCATCCCCCAAAACGACACTGGCCATCAGGATTTTCTACCACTATAGTTTTAATACATATTAAATCGTGTTGCACCACATAATGTAGACGGTATCCGAAATCTAGTGGTTCAAGCGGAAAACTTAGGAATCTACGTCACAGAGAACCCAAAAAACTTATTTTTTATAACATTTAAAAAAATTATCTTTTTTTCCGAAACCAAAAGGTTAAAAAAAGTTGGAGCAGTGTCTACGAAAACGCGGTGTCATAAATAAAAATAAAATGTGATTTAGTTTCCCATTTGTACCGGTAGTTTCCGGACACCATGCACTCATGGTATCCTCTCGTGTGGCAGCAATCCGTATTTTTAGTTCGCTATTCTTAAAATAGCACTAATTTGAATAATTCTTCAAATTTTAATAACGAAGTCGTTGGGTTCGCTAGCCACGCAAACTATAAATTTCTCCATGTAAATGAGTTTACGAAGCACGCCAGTGGTGCCGGACCTCTCGCCGGTTAACATCGCGCAAAAGCCTGATAACTGTTCAGAAGAAGCCTGGAACAGTTTTCCATGAATATTTTGCCACTGCCTTCATTTTATTCACCGCAAATTGACGCAATCGCCTTTTCGCCCGTCATTATCATTTTTAATGTTTATGTTTTCATATAAAGAACATCTTAATAAAAACCTAACCTTGACTTTAATGCCGCACTTTTACGACTTAACTTTTACTACCCGGCTTCGTACATGATAATATGAAATAAAAAATGTGGAACGAAAAATATGCCTACATATTTGCTGTTTGTCTTTTTACGTGACAATCGATAGCTAGGGTGAAAGGTCTCCGCTGTTTAGTGGTTACTATTTTTGACTAAGATCCGGCGGTCGCGGGTTCAAATCCCGCGTGTGTGCTAGTAAAATTTATCAATTGATGATTAATTGTGTTGTTTCTTTCTAACTTTTATTGAAAATGTTGTCTTCTTTATTGCTACGTAAAATATAATTTTAAATTAGAAATTTACATTGGAAAATCAATTATTATAATTTTTCTTTACTTCTGTAACTTTTTAAATAATTGTAATAATTTATAAGATGTCTTCTCCTAAGCACAACCATTTGCTTTATTATGAGAGTGTTTGAAATATTATGTCAAACAATATATATATATATTTTTTAATTTATGGATAAATAAAAAAAATTTTAAAAATATATGTGTATAGTAGGTACATTTAAGAAATGTCGAAACATTTCGAAGGCTTTAGCCGTGTTTTGTAATCAGATCTGAATAGCCAGGCACTTCCCCACCTTCCTCTCGTCATCTCTTTCCCCTCCCCCCTACCTTTAGTCTCACAACATACTCCACTGCTGAAAACCTACAACTTTATTTATTAATATTAAGTACAGTGGAAGAATGTGTGATAATCTATAGACAAATAAATATTTTATTATTATTGTTGTTATTATTGGGAATGCCAGAGTATCATTGGCTCCAGACGGTTGAGAGCATTTGGAACTCTTTTTTTTTTTTTACAGTTAATACCGCACAAGAGTCCCAACTGCTCCCGTCTGGAGCCAGTGAGACTATTGCATCCCCAATTGGGGTATGTTGTGAGGCTGAAGGTAGTGGGGAGGGGAAGGAGATAGGGAAGAGGAAGGTGGGGAAGTACCTGGCTATTCAGATCTGGTCACTAAACACGGCTAAAGCCATTTCAAGCAACGTTTCAATTCTGAATGGTGGTCTTACACCAGGGCGATACTGATAGTATCTTCCACTCTGGAAATACTGATAGTATCTTCTGGAAGTATCTTGGAAATACTGATAAGTAGGATAAGTAGGATAAGTAGGATAGTATCTTGGAAATACTGATAGTATCTTCCACTCTTGTGCGGTACTCACGCTGGCCATGTTTCACGACCAGAACTGAATAGCCAAATGAGACAAATTAAGATTAATATATTAAAATCGATGCAGAAAATGCGAAGGAATAAGATATAATGAGGGTTGGACAAAGAATTTTTTATAACGTTTTAATTTGTATCCAAGAAGTTTTTAACAATTTTCTACCAACTTACTTTAGAGAAAAACTAAAACCGCAATAAACACTTCCACACACACAACGACGACAGAAAGAAAATACCATGTTAAAAAACTTAACAAAACTCAAATAAAGATTTGTTGTAATAACAGTATTAAGGAACCCAAATTATGGCTTAGTTTCTAATAAAATTTAAGATATTCCTGGTTTCAGAAATATCAACTGGAGCTCAAAAATAATAACTGGAGCGATGCAATCGTTGTCCATCAGTTCCCTTCAAGTAGATTGTTCTGATCTCCCTTTTTACTTAAGGCGTCTCTTTGCTGACAAATTTGTTCTTAAATGTTTAAATTCTAAATGTCATCAGGTTATCTCTAGAATCTCGTTATTCAACGACTGAACACATTCATCTATAATCACAGCTCGAACTAAAGCTCTTCCTTCTGACGATAGAATATTCCGTTAAATTTCAAAACAATTTTCAATATTTTCAGCCGAGTGCATTGCAATAATTGAATCTTTCAAATATTTAATCAAAAATAATTTTGAACATCCTATTGTTTTATCTGACTCTCTCAGTTCCCTCCAAAAACTTAAATCCAGTCCTCTTCTTCATTCTGATAAACACTTTGTATGACTTACTCGAGTGCTGATAGCCTGGAAAAACCGTAACTCTGATTTGGATTCTTGGACGTGTTGAAATTGTGGGTAACGATATTGCGGATTCTCTATGTCCCCGTAAACTATATTCCCCTATCTGACATTTTTTCCATCATCAAAGGTAGATTCCGCAATGTTTGGGCAGAGTATTGGCACACTGCTAGTCAATCCAAGTGAGCCTGCTGTGCCTCAATACTATCCCACCAAAACCGTGGTTTCAGCAATTTCCCCATTTTTTCAAAAAAAGATTTCCTCATTATTCGAATGAGAATTGGACATCGTTCCGTTCTTTCTCTTATGTCTAGATTGGACATTATTTGGTCTAGAAGTGGGAACTTTAGATGACATGTTTTTTGGTAGTACCTCTCTAAACAAATTTCCTCTCTTCTGTTAAATTCTATCAAATTCTCTAAAATTGCCTGCCTTCCATTCAACATCTCATCTTTTCTAAAGTCTGAAATTTTCTCAATTAAATAAAATTAATATATAAATTCACCATCCCTTTCTTCATAATTTTAAACGATGGACTAGAACACCTTTAAAGGATGAGAGCCAGAAATAATTGAAAAAAAAATTGTGAGCTCTGGCGTTATAAAATTATTTCCAATACCGTAGATACAATTGCGATCAAACTTTGCTGATTTGTTGTGCGCAGGCCCATGAAGGTTTCTTTATATGATGATGAGCTCTGGCGTTATGAAATTTGAATACAAATTTTAAGATATGTGGCGCGCGATTTGTTTGAAAATATGTGTATTTCATATAGTTTAGCGGCAGGAGAGAAGAATACAGGCGGGCAGAGAGCACGCAGAGGAGGGGGAGACGAGGGTGGGACATGGGGTGGTATTGCAAAGAAAAGATAGTATCGGTAGGGAACAGCGAGGGTAAATTTGGAAAATCCACGTTTCTCACACGGACAACTGTATGCGGCCTGTCACCCTTCGGAAAACCTTCTGATTTATTCGTGTACGCACCGGACGGAAAAAACATCAAATATTGTGAATCCAAAAGCACTTCACTTAACCGAATTAAAACACATTTTCTTTCTTTAACCTCTCATCTGTCCCGCGGTTTAAATATGATTTTAACCCTAATGTATAAAGAAACTGTATGAAAGGCAAAGTCGGAATCGCTTGCGCCAATATTATTTCGAAATACCATCCAACATTCAACAGGTTAAGTCGCATTATAACGCATGCCGAATACTCGCTATGAAAAAATAATAATAGGTGCTTCCCCACCTAAATCTGCCCCATCGCCTTCCTCTCCCCACTACCTACAGCCTCAATTGATCCAGAAGGTCGAGAGAAGTTGCGACTCTTGTGCGATACCTACTCAAAAAAAAATGTTAAAAATATATTTTTCAAAGATCCCTCGCTCATGATGGAAACGATGTTGTAAACCTAAAATAGTGACCACTGACCTTTAAACATTGTACCATAAAAACCTACGCAAATCTGAGAAGCCTGTATTCAATCTTTGTTAGTTTTTTATGACACACGTAGAGATGTTTTTATTAATTTAGTTTTCAACTAAAAACTTCTTTAGCACCGTTGTGATTTGAAACTCGATGAAACGGAAAAGAGCGACACCAAAAAGAGACAACCACAAAACACATGCATATATAGGATTTAGACTGCGAGAGAATGAGATGGCCATAAAATATTTTTTCAATTCACGGGTACTCGGTTACAATATAATACGATAAATCTAAAGTACCACGCAAGTCTCCTTTAGTCTGGTGGTACAAAGCACCTGCCGACATTCAGCGGACCAAGGATCGAATCCTACGAAATCCAAAGAAATATATTTTTTATTTTTGTAAAATCAGTATCCAAAATGAATAGGCTAAAGAAAGCGACATCTAGCGACTCCGAAGAATAAAAAACAAATACTTATTAGATGACCAAATGTATAGAAAAAGATGCACTGGAATTCGACGACAAAAATATGGAAAAAAATCAACCTTCAAATTGATAAAAAAAAAGTGCTTCGTGGTCTCCTCACTCTTGTCTATTCAGTTTTCTAAAGTTTTCACTTCTATCACGTGTGAATTGCGCACTCTGATTTTTAATGTATATTTTATTAAGATTTGATATAGAATTGTTTTTGGGTGATAACTCTTTCACTGTTTGTTTCACTGAAGTCATTTTCATATATTGTCATTCAAAAGCAATGCATGCGGAATCTTTCTAAGTAAAACTTTGGTATATTAATTTATTTATGAATTCATTTTCTGATTTCTTCATTTCCAGCCGATTGATTTAATCAGTAAGTATCTACGTTATCTTCAGATAATACGAATAAAGTCCAAGTATAAATTAATTACAAGTTTTCTTGTGAAATATTAATAAATGTGTCCATGAGACGTCCAGAACTATACTATATATAGATATATTAATAGTGCATAATCGAAGCAATTATTAATAGAAAACTTTCAGCAGTCGCAGATTTCACAAGGAGAAATAGATAAATCCTGCATTTCGGTAAAAGAAGGTCCTAATTCTATTTAGCATGGAGTCAATCTAATTTACTTACCCATCAACAATTCTGGAATAAGCCGTCTTTTCCTTAAGAACCCGAAGTAGAGCCGATATTAAATAAAAACCGTAATAATAAGGTTTTCTTTTTCGCTGGAAAGTTCTTAATGTTCTCCCGTGTGGGAGGGCCCGGGGAACAGAGCGGGGGTGGCCCTCCTACCCTCTCCTAATACTGAGCAAAGGTAACATCACGATATTTACATCCAAAAACACACAAAGTAAAGTAAAAAGGTCAGAACATCCAAAAAAAGAAAACTATTTTTCTGTGTACACGGTACGTTGTTTTTACTCGGGGCTTTCAAATTAAATTCTATTTTCAAAAAATGTTTGTTCAGTAAAACCCAGTGCTCGTACAAAAAGTTTCGAATCCGGAGTAGCTATCAAATGTTGTCCACTGAGTAAAAAGGTACAAATTAAAAGCTTGGTCCTCTTTTATAAGAGCGTAAATGATGGTGCTTTTTTATGTGTTGTTGTTATTTATAAGCCATTTGCCGCATTGAAAGGCTGGGCAAGTGCCCGGGAACTAGGGCCTAGGTAGAGCTACCGCCCCCGCTAGTGAGGGACAAAGTTATATACAGATCGTTTATACTGAAAGAGACAGCAACACCCGCATGCGCAATTTTCCTTAATTTTCAACGGACCTTTTCTCAGGGGTAGGCAAAACGTTCGCGGACTACGTCGTTGGGAATTATTATTTCGGTTGGAGTTTTTATTAGGAATATGACATTAATTCCGCCAATGTGGGCACCAAAGCCCATGTTTTTTGAAACATCATAAAAAATATATTACTTGTAATGAATGTTTATTTCAGAAAGAATCTCATAATTATATAAATAGAAATAACAATTTCATTGAACATCTATTTAATTTTGTAGAAATTCAACAGACTTCTACTTTTTTACACATTAAAAAAAACATAGACCTTCTGTTACCCTAGATAGCGGAAGGACCGGAGTTCGAGACCCGATCACGCCAATAACTTTGTTTTTTTTTTTTTTTGAAATACGCATAGTCAAGGAGCGCCATACTTTTTTTTAAAAGTTGCATAATTTTATCTTTGTTTTTTTTTTGTATCAATGTTTTTTTCGGTCCTGTTGATCCGGAAAAAAGATAAATTTTTGGTGTTTCTTTATAAAACCGGCTTATGAGCATAATTATTTGCACAAATCAAAAAGATTCATTGATTCCGCCCCAAAAAAGCCAGATTGAAGAGAAATTCAAGCATAGCACTCTCGTAAGTCTCACATTATTTCCTTGAAAATAGATCATAATTCATAATAAACACAGAATCAAATCTCAAGTGATTCTGTCAATAGAGTCGGAGATGGGAGCGGCATCGACGAAGGGTCTAAAAGGAAAGTATATTTATTTTAGTGTGCTTGGTTAAATTAGTAGATAATTGATATGTATTGGTAATTATGGCACAAGTCATAGAATATGGGCATACATATCGTGACAACCCAGTATTACAGAACGAATTATAATAGAAACGATCACGCTTGCAATACGTAGGTACACATTTCAGCTTGAAAAATGTAGGTCACTTGGGGTATTTTTTCGCACGAATTATGATGATCTCATGGACTTTTGGAACACAATTATTGCTTGTTGATAATAATAATAATTGATCTAATACCTTAGGTGGCCTTAGTTACAGTGAGACAACAGTTGTAATAAGCAATAAGATCCGATAATTTTATTTATACGTTCCTCCATTACTTATGTCTCATGGCTATAATGAGTGTGCTTCACGAATTTACCGATCAATGTTGATAAACAATCGTTATTACTGATGTTTCACAATTACTGTCGAAAATTTGTCAAATATGGAAGGTCGCATAATGTATATTTATAATTGTGTCATGACTTTGCATCACCTTTCGGCTAAAATTTACCTTGCCTTGAATTGTTCAATGAGTACCTTACTCTGTATTGCTAAGAATGTTTTAAGCTCTTTGGCTATGTTAGTAACATCCGATATTCCATTGACTGTAAAACATCGATGACATTGAGCGAGTTTACGAGCTACTATCTGGGAAATTCACTATCTGTTAGTAAACTCGCTCAGTGTCATCGTATTACTTGCTAACTAGCAGATTGTGGAAAATCTACGAAAAAAGTTGAAATGTGGTCAACTTTACTCGCTACTCGCTCAAGATGGCGACCTACCAACAGCTGATTTCGTAACTGTAAGAATTAGTTCGCGCGGGAGCCGTAATTCTGCCTACTGGCTAGCGTGTGGCGCTAGCTGCGAGCTCAAGTTTTTACAAAATGTCGACCGAATTGGTTCACGCTAGAGTCGTTATTTTAGCTGTTACTGTCGCTACTGAGCGAGTAGACAGTTTTGTGTGCCATCATGACAATCTCACTCACCGATTTACCCGCTTTTAAACTTACCGGCTAGTAACTTGTAAACTTGCTCTAAGGAATGGAGACTTAAGAGCCGACTTTGCTATGGTGTGAAATTATGTTGTTCTTTTCAGGATTGTTTAAAATTTGAGTTAAGAAGGTGTCCGGCGTCCAGCGTCCCATCCAGCTTGATCTTCGCACTGCCTACATTATTTAAGATCTTTTTGGAAAATATTTCTGGTTATTTTCCTTTCATTATATATTGGCCCATCAGAAGATTTTCAAGATAGTTTTCATTCAAAGAATGCCTCACGAGCTCTTGCATACTTTGCGGTCACTAGATGAATATGCGTTAAGAAAATGAAGATAATAATGATAATCTTAGTCAAAGTATGATACAGTTAAAAATGACCAAATCGGATAGAGACACATTAGCTCAGTTCGCGGCCCGGAAAGCCGATGGTCCTGGGTTCGAGTACCATATGTGCCCATGTCTTTTTTCTGATTTTTCTGTTTCCATATTTCCGATTGAGTTTCGTTAATATTGTCTTCATTTAATAAATTATTATTCTTTCCTTTGATGAGTTTAGCTTTGTTTCTCAGGACACGTTTTTAAAAACATTTTCTGCCATTTACTTAAGGACATGACAATAGGTTGTATCATTATGCATTAATGCATTCATCGATATCTATTTTGTGCATTTGCACCGTATTGTTTAGTGTCGCAAGTATTGTTTGCAAAGGAAATTAATGCTGTCATTCAAATCTTAGCACAAAGTAATTTTTTTTTGTATATTTTTGCTGTTCATATCGCCATTTATATATACATTTATATATAAATACACAAACAAACAACTAGCCCAACTCAACCAGTTATTGTTTTATGTTCTACTTTATCCGGTAAGAGAGTAGCACTTTAATTTGAACCGAGCTGTACCATGGAGTTAGTTTTTTAACTTAGAAGTTATAAATAGCGCATGCTTCAGGAAGTAACATTTTCAAAGAGTTAACTTTGAACAACGACGTAATTGACCCAACGGTTAAGATGAACTTCACCGTGAAAATCCTATTTTAGATTAATCTTTACAAGGAGTTGGTTTACATAATGGACACCAAAAATAAGCTGTCGATAAATTAAAGCTCTTCTATCGTTTTGCTCGAGTAGAATTAAAATAAAATTGTTGGTTAATTTATGAAAAACATAAGCTTAAAATACTAAATAGTATATCTTTTAAAAAATTTGGAAAATTATTATCGCACGTGAAACAACAATTTTTTGGCTAAGATTATAATATCTTAGATTATAATATAATAATAATAAGATATTATAATATATCACATATTATGTGACACTTTCCTTTTTTATTATTTAACCTTTTTTGTCATATGTTTTTTTTTTATTGTTATTTGTTTTTTATAACATTTTTGTTTCTTATAAAATTAATCACAAAATAAATAAAACTCCTTTTATTGCTTAAATCCTCCGTTTTTGGACCATTGCAAAGCAATTTTAATGCATATTACCTATTTTCGTGACGATACACTAAGAATAAACATATTTTTAATAGTTAAAATACTTAATTACGAATCATTTGTTCATTTGCGTCACGTTCCTGAGTGATGTAATTCTACATGATAGTATGAGTAAAAAGATTCCAACTTTTAGGGGTACCTTTTTGGTAAAAAGATAAAATTCGTCCGGCGTGTGCGGCCAGCATTATCATTATCCGCTGTTACAATCACAACCATACAACGTTGCCACAATCGCGCCCGGCAAGCTAACAGCAACTTTATCGGGTAAGTTTTACCTTACACTAAGGATTTTTAGTACGTATGTCTTTTTGTATGAAAAAAAAAAGTTGGTATTTCAGAAAAAGTTATTAATCTTTTTTACTCCTGCCATAATGTAGAATCACCTCCCGAAGTTAATGCACTTTACCCCCGGACAACCTGTATTTTGATCTAATCATTGAACTACTCCTTAAGTTGAGCTCCAGTAGCTCGTGGTTATTGGACGAGAATTTACATACATACCAAATATAACGCTTAAAAACCGATATGCAGGCTATAAGACTTATTAAATATTACAAACATAATTCAACATCCAAAATAACTAAATTCAACGTTCAAAAGTAACCATAAACGTAATTTGCAAACATAAACAATTTTAACCATGTTTAGTTCCAGATACTTTCCAAACCATTGGATAACCAACACCTCTTCCATAGGTCACCCCAAGTGGTTCGCTACGTTTGGTGATTTAGCAGGGATGCCCGGGTTCATGGGGTGAGGTTTGTCTAGGTATTGGAGGCGGATGACCAGGACTCACTGAACCCCAGATTACCTACCCACCCCTTAAACCCTTTTCCTTCCCAGAACTCTCCTCTCCTCCTTTTCCTTAAAAAAACTTTCCACACAGCATCTCCAAAGATGACATAGACCCTTTGGAGGACCCACCCTCTTTCCCGCCCTGGTATAGGTAACAGATGGTTACCTCTTCAAGGCCTCAAAGGACTCTAATTTTGTAAACGGCTCTACTCAGATGACATAGACCCTGAGGGAAATTATTTTCCTGAGGGCGTCCTGAGCTCATGTAAAAAAAAACCTTCATCTTCTTCCCTTCCCTGCTATCGTCAGCCTCAATATACCCCAGTTGAGGATGCCAAAGACCCACTGCCTTCAAACAGTGCGAAGCTCTTATTCTTTCCAAAAAAATTGCTGCTTCGAAAACTTTATTTGGCTAAACCTGTTTACCAGATGGCCAAAAGCAAAATTATTCCATCACCGTTCAGAGCACAGACGTCATAAATCAAAAGTACTCTGATCTAAATATAGACTGTTCTATTTCAGGCGCAAAGGGTTGAGGGTTGAGGGTTGGGGGTGAAATTATTGTGGAAACTTTACAATATTGTTGGAGGCAGGGGCTTTTACTGCGCATTTAGTCGCTTTATTAATGGTTTTACCTTATATATTATACCAAACGCACAACATTGTTCTGAAAAAATTACAAATATTTTATTTTTAGAATACCTTATGTTAAATGCGATCACCGTGGCAGGGTTGTAGGTTTCTTGGCTCTGGACACTGAGGTTGCTGGTTCAAAATACGGTGTTCGCATACACAACAAATGCTGTCGCTGGAACAAATCCAAAAAAACTCAGGAATGTCTATATTCGAACGCATTGAACTTATCCAGGGTTCAGGCACCATAATATGTTCTTACTTGAGGCAACGAACAGATTTAGCCTAGAAACCAGACGTTATGCAAATCTTGCAATACTAGTTTTAATACATCGCATAACCCTACTAACAGCCCATTGCTCTTGGAATGCTCCAATGATTTTGGGGTATATACCTTGACTTCTTCAAGATACTACATGGCAGAACAAATGTTCTAGCGCAGCATAGCACGACAAGAATAATGGGGCTATTCATACATTATTTCAATACATTACAATATTACTCTCCTTAAAAAAATTTTAATAAACTTTCTAAATATTAAGATGTTAAAATAAGAAGTCTTGTTTTGTAATAGGGGGATTAATCCATCGTACCGTAGTTTAAATATAAATATAAAATCATTGGGGAGCGCTCTTATTTGTGACAGAGAAGCAGAGGTCGTCTACAAATGATTTGGGCTGACTGACTACTTGAAAAAAACTGATGGTTATGTAAAAAACGTCAGGAAAATGCAAAAGTGGAGGAATTGAGGGTCATGTCCAAAGTAGGCCGCAAGAAAGCTCATGAAAATGAAAACCTACTTAACGGTTAACCAACTGCCAATATAACAGCTGGCGTGGTCTAGCGGTAAGGCTCTTGACTCGCAATCTGAAGGTCGCGTGATCGAATCTTGGCGTGGCAAATAAATTTTATTTGATTAATTTGTGTCATTTCACAATTGAATCATTTAAAATAATATATAGTACATTTGTGGCACGTTCCAGAATAGAAGATACTCTCAATATCACCCTGGTGTAAGGCTACCATTCAGAATTGAAATGTTGCTTGAAATGGCTTTAGCCGTGTTTGGTGACCAGATCTGAATGGTCAGGTACTTCCCACCTTCCTTTTCTCCATCTCCTCCCCCTCCTCACTACCTTCAGCCTCACAACATACCCCAATTGGGAATGCCGGAGTCTCACCGGCTTCAGACTGCAGCAGTTGGGACTCTTCTGCGGTATACATTTACTTACTCATTTTTCAAACAGCATTAGAACAAATATACTTGGCTCTATGACTGTCCCACGTTGTAACACTACCACAGCCCAACAATTCTATAAATATACTGGAGTGAAATGGTTTAACCAATTACCAGTTAATCTAAGATTGGAAACTAATTATAAAAAATTCAAAAAATCAATAAAAACACATTATTATGACTACATCTTATAATACTATACTTCTCAACACAATTGTAGTGTACGGATATCCTTTTTCTTTCTTTATTTTTCTCCTTTCTTTTTTGTTACCTCCTCAACTTCATTTCTATTATATTCATATTTGTATATTTTTATATATGTATGTGTACACATATGCATATGTTTTTATATATATACACATGGCGATAACATTTTGTATATGTGTATATATGTAGGTATGTGTGTATATCTACGTGTGTGTATGTGTATACTTACATATATGACCTTTTTTTCTTATTTCACTGTTTAATTCCTGTCTTTTGTTTTACACATAAAAAAATTACTATTTTTTTCTTTGTTAAATTGTGCTTTACATTCGTTTTCTCCGCCTTTTTTACTCGAGCTCTGCTCTAAAAAAAGGTGTAATACTTATTAATTAATGTATTTTTAAAGGAAAAACTATTTAATTTATAAAAACATGTAACCTCTGTACCATTATATTCAATAAATAAATAAATAAATAAAAAAATAAATAAAATAAAAAAATACATTTAAAAAAAATAATATAAAAAAATAACACTTTTGTGTTGTTTTTGTAACGCCAAAATATCTTGATATTGTGCATATTTCAATGGAGTAAGGGTGTGTCTGCGTATTTTAGCTCCTGCCGTGCGGAGAGAAACTGCGTTGTTTCTCGGATATTTATAGAACAAAAGGAAAAATATATTCACCCCCACTATAAGACGGAAAAAGTTTCATCTGAAGAAATAATAATGTTTTCCTCTTTGTACTTCCATTTGTACTCAAACACGTATTTCGTACCCGGCGCTGTTCGGGCTATAAAATCTTAAAAAGTTGTAATTTAGGAATATTTCAACACTAAAAATTTTATATACATCCCTGGTACGTAGTCAAGTCGAATATAACTCCTCGATTTGGTCCCCCCATTTTGCAATACATTCAGATTCGAGAAAATTCATCATAAATTTCTAAGACACATTAATTTTAAACTCGGCATTCCCATTGAAAACATAAACTATAATTACTTCATGAAAGAATTAAATTTATTAAGACTCTCAGATCGAAAAATTTTGTCCGACTTAATATTTATGTTAAAAATTGTAAATTGTATAATAGACAATCCTGATTTAACTAAGCTAAGCTCATTGAATTTCATATACCCACGAGAGCCACTCTTTCTAAAATCCTGTTTAAATGCTACAATAACCGGACTGAGTATACGAAACACTAGCTTGTACCTAGATTACATGAAGTTACTAATAGATATGCAGATGTATTATTTCTAAGACATATTCATTTTAAACTCGGTATTCCCATTGAAAACATAAAAGATAATTACATGATGAAGAATTAAATTTATTAAGATTCTCAAGAATTATATCCGACTTAATATTTATCTTCAAAATTGTAAATAGTGTCTTGATTTAACTAAGCTCATTGAATTTCATATACCCACGAGAGCCACTCGTTCTAAAATCCTATTTAAATGCTACAATAACCGGACTGAGTATACGAAACACTAGCTTGTACCTATATTACATGAAGTTACTAATAGATATGCAGATGTAGCAGATCTATTTAACTGCACGGAAGGTAGGCACAAGAGGGCTATATTATCAAAATTTTCAATCAATATTAATTTTATTTGTATTATAGATTTTTGTATGTAATTGCATCTCTGGTGTCATTTCTCTTTCAAACGCCACAATTATCTGTTATAATTTTTATTTACTGTTTCTAATGTTTCCTATGAGTTTGTGATATGTGTGCTTATGGTATATTTATACCGTTGATATTAAATAAATAAATAAATAATTACGGTGCTCGGTAAAATTTGAAAAATTCAATAAGGTGTTAAAATATCCCGTAACATATAAAAAATCATTTTTTTAAATCTAAAATATGGCTTTGTCCAGTGACAAACCAGAATTATTGAATGGTGCCTAAATTTTTCGCAGCGTCCTACATAGAATTTTTTTTATCAAAGGTTGAAAGGATTTTAGAGATCAGAATTCGTCTCCTTCTTTTGACTCTCTTCGACAGTCAAAGCACAAACCATCAGAAAAATCAAGAGATTAGAAAAATATATCAGTTTTTTTCTGGTCGGATGAATAAAACGTAATAGCAGCCAAACCGATAAGGCTTCTTTAATTTGTAAACAAAAAATCCTTACAATTTCTGAACTTTACTTCATCTTAATAAAACAATATCCAACTTTTAACTATCTACTAAATAAGCGTACTAATAACGTGTTTAAACTTATATTGATACCTTCAAAGTAAAAACATAAGTCTTTCAAAGTAAGCAAATTGTAGGAGAAAGTCTATGTAATATATTATCTTATCTCTTTGTGAAAACGTGGAAAATAATCGCTCTAAGCATTCGTTTGAATGAATTCATTTCTTTATTTCAGGGTACTTTAAAACAATTATATTTATATTTTATATTATGTAGAAAAATTCCCCTGAATATGGACTACCATCATATTGAAATTTGCACTAGGTGAAAGAAGTGCCTAGAATTTTTTTTAAGTTCTTTAGAATCGTGGACATGTACTGAGCTGCTGAGAGGTGTTATTTACTCGTAAAAGAAACATCCATCTTTAAACATATTATGACGACGATTTTTTTTCTCTGTACATAAAGCGAGGGCAAGTCTAGTGAGGTGAGCTAATTTTTTTTTCGTGTAACCAAAAATATAAAATTACACATTATTAGTAAATTTTACAGGAAATGAAAATACATTTCGAAACTACATAAGATATTATTACATAAAATGTGTTATTTTTTCTATAAACCACCTTCACCAGTCTGAGCCTGTTCAGACTAGTACAGAGGTGGTAAAAATTAAATACTGATTTTTATAATATGCTAAGATAAACTAATTTCGGTTGTTTGCAACGACGTGACGTGAAATTATTCATGTTCAATGACCTTTTAGTTTTCAAAATTGGAACTGATGTGTTAAAACTTCAGACAAGCAATAAAGAAAGAACCTAACAACATTGTTTTATCTTATTTAATAAATAAATCTATATTTCTTTTGTTAAAATTTTGACAGATGTTTTTTTTGTAAAGAATGTTAAAATGTTGAAAAGTAAATTTATTCCGTATTTGTTATCAACAAACGAAAAAATATTTTTTTTTTTAAATTGATAATATTATTTGTTTTAGAAACGGAAATATTAAATATTTTATTTATTTATTTTTTTATTAATCTATAAACATAGGGTTTTACATAGGGTTTAATTGATGCCTGTCTCACTAGGATTTACCTGTGTTGAGACAGGCTTCGAGGTACATATTTAAAATTACAAGAATATTTTAAGTAACATACAAATTCAATTGAATACTATAAAAATGGAAAGGTGATTGGAAGTGTGGGTTCACTTTAAAGAGAGTTATGTAAATGTAGGAAGAGATGATGTACAGTAAATGATGATGTATATTAAATCCTGTCAAATCTATTTATGGGATTGATTAATTAATTTGACATGATTCTATTTTTAAATTATTTTACATGGATTAGGTCGTATGCAAATTGTTTACTGTCTATTAATGATTTACTTTACAGATGTTTGCAGTAGTGTGGCGTCCAATACTAACAATCCATTTCTTTACGTCTTGTTTGAATTTTGTCAAGGATTCAGTATGTCTAATTGTAGCTGGTAGTGTATTGTATAGTTTGCAAGCTATGTATTTGAAGTGTCTTTGTCCAAATATATAAAGGGTTTTCCAATAAGAGGTGTTATTTGTTCCAATAAGAGGTGTTCTTGTGTTAACTGAACTTTATAAGCCTTAAGACAAGACCCAAATCTTTATGCAAAATACGGTATAATGACGTTTGTGGAAAGCCTAATTCCAAAGAACGACGAGGAACGGACAAACCTGGGTTTTCTTCAACACTTTCGGCTACAGCAGCAACATTCTCGGCTGTTCTTGAGCGACGCGACGTGCACGGGTTTTATTCTTCACATCACTAAGTTGTCCCAACAGCTCAAATTTTTCCACCAATTTCTGTATTGCGGTCCGACAAGGTGCTTCACGACGACCCAAAAATGTTCGAGTTTTACGAACCGTCTCTGAAAAATTTTCACCATTTTTATAGGGAATTTTAATGATTTCAATGCCTTTTGAAGCGTGTATTATTCCATTTTTATTAATGGCGTAGTTTCTACTTGCCAAATGTTAAAAAATGACAGCTTCAAAAGTGACATCTACCGAAATAGCGGGCTATTCAAAATAACACCTCTTATTGGAAAACCCTGTACTTGGTGTCGCATCCTACAATTGTGTATCCTAGTATATTTCTAATTATGAATTTGAATGTATTCAAAATACATAATATGTGAAAAGTGTTATTTTATCCTTCAACTTTTCACACTGTACACTTGGCCATACAATTTTGACACCATGCCCTGTACGAGTGTTAATCAGCGGCGAGTGATAACCATTAAAATGAATGTTATTTATTAATTCCGCCGTTACATAAAATAGTTAGTTACTTTCTGCAGCCTTGACCGCCGCACTAAATTGTTAAAAATACATACATAAAATTTAGTTGCATGACGAAATTACACAGCTGGTAAATGAGGATGTCAAAAGCTGACAGCAATCTCTGAAAAAGTTTTGAAGCATTATCAACATTTACATGATTTTTTCAAGTCAATGTAAACTTTAGGCGTCAGTCTGTCTAAATTGTCGAAGTATTATAAAACTATCAACTATTTGAAATTTTGAAAATTTTCCTTGTATTATTGCAACAAAAATAAAAATAAAACTTTTTTATTAATTTCGGGAGATTGCTATTTTTGCTCCAAAAACCCCTCAAATAATAAGCAATTAGCTTTATTCCAGAATCCACGCAATATCGCACTGATGAAAGACCGTCAACCAGAATCGACGAGTTTACGTTGAAATGGCTTTAGCCGTGTTTGGTGACCTGATCTGAATAGCCAGGTAATTTCCAACATTCCTTTTCCCCATCTCCTTTCTCTCCCACTCAAATACCCCAAATAGGGAATGCCAAAAAATCACAGATAAAAAAAATATATATTGCGCCGCGCAAAAAATGGAAACCTTTTTACCACTGTCGAATATTATTTTTTTACTATTCATCAATCATAGCTCAGCCTGGATCATAGTAAATTAGAAACAACTACCCTTAATTGACGACCGCAACCTTACCTCGCGTCCCCGGTCCCTATCGTCCTGTTCTCGGGATAGGGAATGTATTTAGGGGCGATTTGAATAATCGACCACGTTGCTGCGAACTGCGAAATGTCAAGGTCTTCCATACAATGCGTCCTCGCCTCACCTCCCCTCCACTCCTCGCTTCTACTCTCGCTCGCGCGATGAGACAGCCTGCTTTATTTGGACCTAGTCGTTTCGAAAATACCGAAATAGTAGCGTTCGCCTCCAGGTACTTTGGTGTGATTATGTTTTATTTGAGTTGGAGAAATTAGAATTAAAAAAAAAAAAATCGAAAATTTTCGATCGATTGTTCACGTGTAGTCTTGTTTCGATCAGGCTTATTTCCTAGTTGGAACTAGGAAATAAGCATGGATGCAAAAAGAAATATTTGGAGTCATTTCACCGCTAGTAATATGTATTTTGGCGATTCGAGAATTTGTGTTTTTTAGCTCACAACATCATTGCAGACTTTTGGAAAATGCATTAAGCCTTTTTGAGAAGAAAGACAAGACATACCATATTATTATTTGTTCCATGTTTTTTTTTCTCATTAAGAGGAAACTACAAGCCACAAATGTAGGTTTTCTAAGTTTGCCTTGTATCGCCATGAATGTAACGTAATAGGCATAAAAATCGCTTGGCAAACAGAGTCTAGAGGTCACGATTTCAAGGGCAAAAGTGGTTTGTATTTATTTTGTGAATATTTTTTTAAGAAAGAAGAAAAGTTAACCAATGGAAACTGTCAAAGATAGTTTTAGCCATAAAACTGTATTTTTAAAAGGTATTTCTCTTATGCGTTCGTACATTTCTAAAAAAAAATACATTTTTTGTAGTTTAAGCATATTTTCTATAAGGTAATTGGCAATCTCGTGTTAATTCTACTCAATGGAAATGGTAGGAAAAGCTTCAATTTATCCAAAGCATATTTTTTGCATTTATTTATATTTAAAGCATATTTTTATGATACATTTATGATATAAACCAATTTATAGTGAAGATTTATCTAAAATAATGATTTAGAATTGAACTTCGCCTTAAACATCATGTTCAAAGCGAAGTTCAATGCAAAATCACTATATTTGTTGCGAATCTGGTTAAGTTACTCGTATAGGAGAAAAGGGGTCGCGGTTTTTTCCCAGACGTTTTCATTAATACCAATTTTGGAATTTAATGATTCCCTGAAAACATCTTTTTTAATTCTAATCACTAATCGTTTCCATTTCTATATCGAGCCTCTGTCGTAAGGCGTAATAACAATATTTTACGTGCAATTACGCGATGCGCAAATGTGAGCTTAAAATAATACACGGATTGTCGATAGCTGTATTTAATACCAATAGGGGAAAGAAAAGAAAATTCTTGAATGATATACTTACTGCTAAAAGTGGAACAGGACTTTGCTGATAATAATACTAGAGAAGCATATAGGGGAGTAAACTTCTTCAAGAAGGGTTTCAAACTGAATACAAAACTTTGCAAAGACATGATGGTTCAATTATATCCTATGAGGAACGGATTAAAACAGTGTGGAAAAACTACTTCCATAAACTTCTCAAGCCACCCTACCAACATCCACGCCGAATCAAGTAATGAAGAACCGCGAATCCACCAACAACGCCTGAAATGCACTAAAGAGACTTCAATACAACAAATCTCCTGGAAAAGACAACCTGCCTGCAGAGTTGTTCAAATACGGAAATGAGCACCTGAGAAATCTGCTAATTTAATTACAAAAATATGGATATTGGAAAAATCCCAGAGGAATGAGCAAATAAGTATAATATCCCCAATTCACAAAAAAGGTGACAAATTAAAATGCAGCACATAAAATCTACACCACAATACTGAAAGAAAGAATTGAGAATCTCAGCCCATATAAGACTCCTCAGGTTGAGATGGGCTGGGCATGTACAGAGAATGCCGGACACACTCGTCCCAAAAATAATTATGACTGGACACCCAGGTGGAAGGATAAAAATGGGAAGACCCAGACTGAGATGGGAACACGAGGTAAGAGGGGATGCAGCACAGTTTCTCCAGGTAACAAACTGGAAGTTAGTCGCTGAGGACAAGAGGAGTTGGAGGCGAATGTTGCGAGAGGCCAAAGCTCGATATGGGCTGTAGCGCCATCGGAGAGAGAGTATTTAATACGTTTTAAAATAAGGAGGCTCGCCTCTGTGCGCGCGCACTTGAATAACGTTCCAAAGCTCCCAGTCCAGTAAGGGTTGTAATACGGCTACTTGTTACGTTCAAGCTCAGATTATATACAAAATAATGTGACCACGCTATCACATTACAGAGGTTTATTATATTCACGCAGTTTGAGTACTTTAACGTGCATTCATCGTAAACTGCGCCACTATCTGCCTTGATTACCTACAATGTACTTTTGTAGGTTCTGTAAGTAAGTAAAACAAATCCACATTTAAAAACACTTGTCGCATTGTCTCGAATAAACTCTTTTGTTATTCTGGCTGTTGACATGACCCGATTCAAGTATTGATTGTTCCGTGTTTTATTCGGGTGTCCCGAATTCTTCTACCATTCACTTTCGTGTATTGTATTCTCTTTACACTCCTTGCGCATTGAAATAAAGAACCGTTCATGCACTCTACAGTCAAAACTATCTAAGCGCCCCTTTCTTAATCGTGTTCATTACTCTTACATCAACTTTGTATTCTTTTTGGTCCTCATATATAGGTCAGATCTGGTTTTACCACGCAGCTGCAGGTCTCATTTTCAGAGCAGTCAGTCTACTTTCATCATTTTTCTTCCAGTTGGACTTTGAACGCTCCATTCTCAGTCACTCAATAAAATCACTCAACTCAGTTCGTGTCAATTAAATGATTTCAAGGGATTACAATAAGCGTATATTTTTTTTAATTCATTCTGCAAATTCTGAAAATAAATCTTTCAGTTTTTTTTATAAAATACTCACTTTTTTAGTCCGAGTGTATTTGATGGCAAAAATGATATAAAAAAACCCAAAATGTCTTGAACGCAAGAAAAATTTAATTTTTTCCATTCCATTCGAGAAGACAGTAAACATATTTTATGGTTTAGTATTCGACAATCTGTGAGCTTTGGATAAAAATATCTAGAGCACTTTAACATCTAGTGATCTAATGTGTTCCGTTTTTTTCAAGAAAGATTACTATCCGAATATGTACATTTTTTTAAATATCATGTTGTAGATGGTTCCATGCCAACTCGGAATGAAACCAACTCAGAACCATCTCAGATAAGTCATTTAGAGTGATAAAAAAATAATTTTAAATTAGCCGATAACCCTAACCTAACTTAACCTATTTAACCATTTTTTATTTATATTTTTTTATCACTCTAAATGACTTATCTGAGATGGTTCTGAGTTGGTTTCATTCCGAGTTGGCCGGTCACCGTTGTAGATTTATTTAAAATACATTGTGAAAGAATCAAATATTTCATTATATTGACAAACAAACCCTTTGTAACTACTGTTAATTGAATTAGAACACGTTTAAGTTAAGTTCGCAACAGTCTTATTCATTCGTTCCAGTTATTTTTTAATTCATCTTTAACTTCACAATTGAAATTCATTACGCCTTTACAAGGACTTTTTTGTTTTGAATGTCAAAGGCTTCACGGGAACGAATTCAGATCATTTATTCAACGTGCATCACAGTTTTTCAAATAGTTCATCAGTATTTTTAGAAGTGTTGCTGCAGGATAAACCATTACAGTTGCTACACATAGCAGAACAGTCCTGTCTACTGACAGCTACATGACTTCACGCACAATAAGTGTTGTAGTTACAATAAATTGGCAAGAGAAGTTCATTTGGAGCCACGGAACCTACTAGACATGTCACTAGTATTTATCGGCGTTAACTTTTTTTTCTACTTTTGGCCAAGACAGTAAAATGATACTTGGCCGAGAAAGTTTGGTGAACGAGTGAGTGTTTACACGTATTTTTTTTTAATTTGGCACCGAGTCAGTCAGTCAGTTCAGTTGCGAAGCTCCAGACTAGTGAGACAAAATGTATCGCAATGCGTGGATCACACGGACCGAGTAGATGGGCGAGACAGTGCTCTCGCCCTAGTGCTCGGTACGTGTAAACACATCACATATGAATGAAGAGTAATGACAATACATATATAATATAAAAAAGCAAGTATATATAGAAGATAACTACAAGTCAAAGCACGAAGAAGGTTTAAAGGGCTTTAAAAATTACACACTGCGTATCGACTGTCTTAAGTCATTTCGGCTTACACCAAAAAATTCAATGCTTTGACTTGAGTTGACAAATCTCGTCATTCTGGATAAGGATAATGGTATTTCGGAATCTACGGAGAGGGATGTTAAACTGGATGAGTTGGATGAGACAAAGCAGATGTGTCAGTAATACTGTTGATAATTTTGAATGTGTAAATTAGATTAGAATATTTTCTACGTTTTTCTAAAGAAGAAATGTTCAATTTTATTTATGTTGTTAAATGAAGTTATTTACTCACCGGTGAAAAGATAACCCACTTCCTTTACTGTACCGATTCGTACGATTATATGAAGAGCAAGAAAAAACCATTTTGTTAATAGTAATATAACGCAGAAACTTCAAGCAAACAGCTGTTGGCCGCTTCTTTTGCCCGATTCAAAGATGGCGGACGTCAATTTCATCCAGTTATTTTATAAATCTATGGTCTCACCCATCTACTCGGTGCATGTGAGACGCTTGTTCACGATTTTCATTTCCTAACCACGTTTGAAATTGGAGGTATGAGATGCGACGTTGGAGATGCCGCGTTCTTTGCTGGCGGAAGTCTCTCAAATCAACTTTAGATGGGATATTTTGATTTTTAATTGCTTAAATTTAAAATATCTAGCCTCAGCGATGTTCTGATATTTTGACAATCCCTACAAACTTAAAAAAAAACATTCACCATTATGGAAGAGCAAGTCCTTTTCCACATGTGACTGAATAAAATACTGAGCCGTATCAGATTTCTAACTTTTTTCTGTCAACCCATCGTACCACATTTAAGCTGCGTCGTAGAAAAATACACAAATTTTATTTTTATTTTAGATGATTCATTGCCAAGCTTGATTAATTAAGTAACATTTAATTTGTTTACTACGTTTCAAAGAGTGTTGGTAAACAGAGTAACGATTTGACACTTAGGTAATTATTCTTTAAAGTAATATGTCATCTGCTACGCAATAATAAACTGGGTGGTTAATAACACCTGAATTAATTTAATTAGAGTAGAAGCTTTATGCTAGAGACGCGTTTACGCTTTGTTTGGTTGAAGGTCGGTCTCCTCCGGCAAAAGCACATACACACTTTGTGAATGGTTAGGTCGGGGCCACAATGTTTTTGCTTTCCGTGACCGATAAAACAAAAAACGGTGAGGCCTGCCTCTTGTTTGTGATAATGTTTGTGGAAGCAGAAAAAGCACACAGGAGACAGTAATTTATTACTTTAAAAAAAATTTTTTTTTTAGTCGATTTAAATATACAAAGGAAACAGCAATCGGCAATCAAATCAAATAGCGTTTAGAGAATAACAGTACCTGCATATTCTACTTGCTTTAGGTATGAAATGATGCAACGCATAAATGGAAATAGAAGAGACGAAACAAGTGGGAACAAAAATTGAATTCTAATAAAAATTGATAGTCACGTACTGTTCGATAAATATCTACCAAAAAAGAGAGACAACAATTTTCAACGTTTGTTTCTTTTTTAATCAGTCCCGCCCACTCTTCAACTCTTGAATTGTCTTCTTAATTTTTATTAATATCACAGACGAAGAAGCGCCATTTTATTTATTTATAATGTAGAGAAAGTTTTTTTTTCAGCTTATTTTTGTAACGTACGCAAAAAGACTACGTGGTATTAAATCAAGTTTCAAAGGTCACTTAACCAATGCTTGAACAATTTGAAAAAATGTTCTAACGACGCTACGGGAAATTTCAGTTATCAGTGAAAATTAGACTTTTTTTATATACGGCATTAATGAGATTTTTTACATTAGCTCCAAGCTCCATACAGGAGGCCCTGAGGAAAATAATTTCCCTCAGGGCCTATGTCATCTTAGGGGATGCTGTGTAGAGGGTATTTTTAAGGAGGGGAAGGATAGGAAATTCTGGGAAGGAAAAGGGTATGAGGGGTGGGTAGGAATCTGGGGGTTTGTGTGTATAGGAGTGATGGACGTACGAATCCCATTCCTCCAACTGCGGTGCAAGGCGATGGGTCGAGAGTGTCCGGCTGGAAAGGTCAAAAGGCCTCCCTCAACGAGTCTCTCTTGATCCGGCCCGCCACGCAGCAGGTGGGCATATGCATCCGCCGCATGACCTGGAAAAACGTCACCCCATGAACCCGGGCGCCCCTGCTAATTCACCAAACGTAGCGAACCACTTTGGGTGACCTTTGGCAGAGGTGTTGGTTGGATGCACCATGTCGTGTAAAATTGCAGGCCGCTAGCAATAACACTCCTTACGTAGATTGCGAAAAGTTTATATTCCCGTTTAACATCAGCCGCCTATTTTGTTTAATTCACAGAAAAAACATCGTCAAAAAGCGTGTTTGATTTTTTTTTGCAAAGCTCAAGCACAAACCATTATATGTTTTACTATGATTTTCTAATCAATTTAATTTTCCACATTAAGCAATAAAACCAAAACCGAAAATGGATTGGATGGTCTGATACTTTTTTTGGATGTATATAAAGACAAATAAGAAAATACTCGAATATTTCAAAGGTATTCTACTCATATTATTTAATTAAAACATCTGAAATATTTCTAAGCGATCTAATTTTCTACCCAAAATCGCATGAGTTTGCATTGCTTAGTAATGCATCACCTTAATTGCATTTCCTCATCATTGGATGTCTTGATGCTGATTTCTTCTGAAGCTGGTCTCAATACTTAAATTAATGTTCATCCTGCAAATAGATACACTCCATTAGCTTATTGGTAGGATAAAATTAATTTAATACTTTTAACGATATATTAATAACAAATATAATGACACATTAAAAGGGAGTTAATTTTTATTTATTATTATTTCATATTTGTTTTTAATAGGAAATTTTTATTTTTTTGTGTTCTGCGTATTGATAAAGAAAAATAAAAAGATCCTTTTCTCATCGTAAAGAGACAAGGTTCTTGTGTTTGATGAG
Source organism: Glyphotaelius pellucidus (assembly GCA_936435175.1). Lineage (NCBI taxonomy): Eukaryota > Metazoa > Arthropoda > Insecta > Trichoptera > Limnephilidae > Glyphotaelius > Glyphotaelius pellucidus. The sequence goes on along the minus strand of OW386538.1, from coordinate 23,991,340 downwards.
GGAATTCTTGCTCTAAATCAGGGCTTCCCAACCAGGGGGGCACGCCCCCCTAGGGGGGTGTAGAGAAATTTCAGGGGGGGGGGTAATAAGTACGTTTGCATTTCCGGAAAAAAAAATCTATTTAACGCATAGGTAAATTAACTGTTCCGAATTGCCATTCAATAGCAAGTTTTTATTTATTTGTTTTTAAATTACTTTGAAAGTTGTTAGATTAAATAAATATATTGTATCTGTATTGCACCTATTTGAAATTCAAATAAATAATTTAGTTAATATAAAAAGATGTGTTTCTTATTTTTGCTGAAACTTAATTAAGGGGGGTATGAAAATATTTTTTTTTGGTTCGGGGGGGCTTGGCGAAATAAAGGTTGGGAAACCTTGCTCTAAATAATTAGATCGTGTAAATAATAATAAAATATTGTAAATAAATTACAAGACAATAGAAAAGAAAAACTCAAGATTTATCGATAAAAGAAACAGAAGATTTAAAAAAATAACAGTTACATATTTGTGTCCATTTTAAATTTAATTTTAAATTCTTGAATATTTTCGGATAATTTTTGGATTTAAATTGGATTTAAAGTAAGGTTGTTAAAATAAGTTATTCCTAGATAAACGTAAGTATTTTGATTGTGTTTTATGTTGGGATTTTAATTTTATTCAATGTAATGAAATAATTTATGCGAAGTAACAGTCTTCTTCTTCTTTTCGTGCCCTGTTCGTTCAACGGACGTTGGCTATTCCAACTTTGTTTACTGCAGCCCGGAACAGCTCTATAGCCAAATCACTGTCTCAGGTTTTTCAGCCATTCAAATAGTTGATCGGGGTTCGATTCTCAACCGTGGTATTTAAAATATTTATACATATAAAAGCACATATATTTTAAAACACTTTTTTTCTTTTTTATATCAGATGGTTTTTCACGGGTCTGCGATCGTCCGATGCCCTATCTGTTGAGATCTTGAAAATAATAATGATTTTCGGCTTGGCTTTAAAATCTAAATTTGAATCCGTATAGAACATCAGTTGAAACTATTCCCGTGGTACGTCAGCAAATAGGTTCCTCTAACCCTCACCCGCGCCGGCACCCGCACCGGCACCCGCATCCGAACCCGCACCCGAACGGGATTGTTTTTCTTTGCATACACAGTACACATACAATGTACTGGCCGCGTAAATTCCTAGGGGTCGGAACGTAGGCGAACTTCCTCGCCCACTACAAAATCTTTACCAGTGCTAACTGCGCCCCGCACCCACATCGTCAAATTCTCTCAGCAGTAGTTTAGGAAAAACAGACACTTTATAAAAATGACAAAATAACTAGTCTATGTCAATATTTTGACAAAACTAGTTGATGGATCTATCTAGGAAGTTGTCAAATTTTATTAATTTTGTTAAATTTTGTAATGCTACCTTCCTTCGCAAATGAGATAAAGGCAGTCTATTTTTTCAGGCACATCGTAAAAATATAAAGTACCATTTACATTTAACTAAAGCGCCTACATGACGGCCTCCGTGGTCCCGAGGCAAGACTCTCGACTCACAATCCGAAGGTCGCGGGTTCGAACGTGTAATAATAATTACCTAGCGGAACTTGTTTATAAATAAACTGTTTTTACAAATTGAATAATAATATTATTGAATATAAATGAAATAAAAAATTAAAATGGAGTTCTACAAATTAAACTTGATAACAATAAATGAATTTACATGTTACCCGACTTTCACCAAATTACAAAAATATCTTAATTGAATGATTTCAGTGTTCGTGCCAAATTTTGGTCACGAACACTGAAAATATATACACAGAAATGAGTTTTGTGTTCTCGAAGGATGATCAATTTTTCCTTTCTGTCGGTGAAATTTAAAATATTAATTTAACAACTTTCTTCAGCAGAAACATTTTCGTTGGCTTGACGTGGACGCAAAGGTGAAAAGATCAGAAATTGTTAAGTTCTTCTTGGTGTGTAATATTTTCAAAGGTTACAAAATAATTTTAATTTTATTCAAATAATTATTTGTTAGATTCCTCCATCTTCACTTCTACTTCAAAGGCAATTGAATTTGAGTCCTTGACATTAAATTACCAAATAGCAAGCGGTTAAACAGTGGGAGTCGAGTTGCCAGAATTGATTACATCATAATTAAACGTTTTCCCGAATAATGACATAATAGACAAACCGAACAATGCGACAATTTCGCTGGAATCAGAATTTCGTGAAGCGAGCGTGTTCGGTTTGATGTTTGATGTCTTTTCAGTTCAGTCATTATCCATCATCATTGTTTATAATGTAATATTCGTGAAAATAGTAAGTTAACACCTGAATTCCGCGAACTTTTCACTGGGAGTGCCTGAAAAGTGGCGGTGTTTAGTATTTAAATGGTCGGAGCTTTTCACGTGAAATCCCTAAAAGAGGGAAATGACATCACTAGCCCATGACGTCAGAAACAACTGTGCGCCGACTTAATGCATTATGGCATTGTATAGAACAGAATCCTGAAACCTTTCTGGAGTATATTAATATCTATGCTTTTTCTGTTGGGGACCACGAACCAGTGAGAAGATAGCCTTTAGCAATGTTGGAAAAGGGTGAATGAAAAGAAAGGATGAAGAAATATCGTGAGGAACATGCTATACAAATCTAGCTTAAAATATCTAAATTGCGTTCCACCCCAAAGAATTGGTTTACCGACAAATTAATTTCCAACTTTTAATGCAATGTGTACCAACAATAATCGAATAATTTCGATAAAGGTAATAAAGATAATAATTAAATAATGGCAAAGGATAAACGGGTGGTTGATCCTGTCTTTATCTCTCCGTTGAAAGACGAGCTTTCGAAATCGTTCCCAACCTTTCACATCTCATTCCATTCCCACTCCCTTCAGTCTCCCAACATACCCCATATATGTGTTCCATAGTCCCACCGTCTCCGGAAAGTTGGAACTATGAAGTTTAAAATCTGTTCACATTCTATGAATGAAAACGCAAATTAAATTTCATAACGTTTTTTGGCTGGAATTTCAAGGTCGATGCAACTAGTTTCAATTTCTGAAATCATTACGTTAAATAAAGGACTAATTGTACCTAAGCATTTAAACAAATACGGACAAAGAACGCTGGACTACATGATACCTAATTGCTTAAATATGTTACCTGCCGAAATTAAAAAAATTTAAAACAATTGGTAAAACAAATATTATGTTGAAGAATTGGCTCGCCGAAAGAAATAATTTGTATTAGACTCTAACACAAAAAAATTCGAACTGCATAATAAAGTAAAATAACTTTATTTATATCTTCAAAGTAAAAGCATCCATTGATAAACTACTTAAAGGTAGTTTATATGACTTTTCTTTTTTCTGTAAATTATTTTTATTTTTCCTGATGTATTTATTACTTTGTCTTAAATAATAAATAAATTTTCAAAAATTTAAAAAAATAAAAATCATCAACAGATCAGATACAGAGCATTGAGTAATATTATCATAAAATACGATTATCCAATAATTCTCGGTTCCATGTAGTTGTATTAGAAAAAATATCTAATTTAAGGAGCTTTCCAAACAGCATGTCTAGCGGAAAAATAAATTTTAGGTCAAAGCCAGATAGTGCCTAGAAGTAAGCTAGAAATATATATAATGTCAGCCGTATTAGCATTAATACTTTCAGAACAAATTAATTAGCTGATTACTGATTACTGATTACCAACCCGCGTACGCAGGCAATTAAAGCTTAGATAATATAAAAACAATATTGTTTCATGCTATCAACTGATAAACTCGGCAATATAAAATAGTATTCCCCTTGTGGGCGATAAAACGCAATAAATATCTTGTTCGTTTTATTACTTAATTAGTTGTACGTAATATTTTTTATGATTAATACGCTAATCAGTAGATAATTTCATAAAATACCTTTTTTTACATTAGCAGGAGGTCCAGAGGAAAAAAAATTCTCTCGGTTTACGTCGTCTTTGGGGATTAATAACTAAGGAATAGACCTTTTTTTTGTGTAACCACAGATAAACCCAGTGTCCTTAGCCAGTGGGATTATGGCACCTCTATAATTGGGGTTGTTTAGAGACCAAAGGGAATAAGACAAGAAAGGGGGAAAATTAGGAATATTGATAGTTACCTAATTATGAAGAATTACCGTGGCTATTTCAAAAGTACGGTCGACACTAGTTCGATGCGCCTTTATATATATATTGCATTATGAATTTTGTTGTTTTTTATTAGCACCCTGTCGTGTCGTAATGAATTCACTTACTAGAATTGTGGCTTCTACTTTCTAGAATGTTTTTTTTTTTTAGTTCCTTTTTGTTCACCCTGCAAAAGTTTAAATTAGTGTGTGCTCGGTATTTTGCAAAATAATTTATTTATTTATTAAGTTATACGCCCATAGGGGCTTTACATAGATTATAAAATAATATTTAAGTTATCGAGGATTACACATACATAGAATTTATACATACATAGAATATAAAAGTGAATAAATTTAAGAATATACAAGTAGTATTTGAAGAATATAGCGTAAAACCGTGAAATATTTTGAACAATATAATATATGACAATAACATAGAACAAAATATTATATAAAACATTACAATAACACATCAAATCGTTAAATATATTATACCCACGTTACAATAATTATAGGATTACACAAAGCGTTGGTTTAAATTGCATTTTAGATTATAAAGGAAATCAGCGAATATATCTACAATCCCACCAAACTTATTGCCTAAATCATGCATCCTGTTGGTAAGTGAGTGTGATTGATAGTTGGTTGTGTATGTGTTGCAAAAGAATGTTATATTTTGTCTAGTATTCCTTGTCGGTGCATGGAGTTTAATAGCAGCAACGATGGCAGGGCTGTCAATTAGGTTGTTCATGACTCTGTATAATAAAATTAGGTCTGAAATGATTCTTCTGTCAGACAGCGTAATTAAATTAAGTCGATTCATCAAACTTATAATTAATGTTTCTATTGGAATTTTGAATAATACCTAAAATATAAAGTTTTTCTGCGTAATTTAACTTCGATCGTATAAAAGCTTTGTCGGACTGGACATGCACCAGGAAAATCAGGGAATATATTGATATTTTCAAAAAGTTCCACAGATTTCATGCAATTAATGGCTGTGCTGCTAGCTGCAACCGATAATTAGTTCGGATTACTTAAATCACATATCCAAATAACCGCTTTATTTATTCATTTCTTTTAATTTTTCATGTTTTTTTCATCAAATAAACACATGAAAACAGGCACGATATTATCAATATTTCATTAAAACAGTTGTAATAATTGTGCCAACAGATGTCACTGATTGCTACATTTGCTAATTTAACGAAAGGCATGGCCTTTGTAGACACTAACATAAATGAGTCGTCCCTTGGACACACACATACGTTTTTTTGTGTAGAATAGAGTCAACATTTCAATGTGACGTCTACGTCATTTTGCAAACTTAGTTCCTGCTTTTGACACGATATAGTAGGGTGATCGGTTTGGTGCGCGCGGTGCACTGTTTCGTGGTTGGTAGGTTATAAACCAACTCAGAACCATCTCAGATGTCATTTAGAGTGATAAAAAACGGTTAAATAGGTTACGTTAGGTTAGGGTTATCGGCAAATTTAAAATTATTTTTTTCATAGCTTTTAATGACTTTTCAAGGAGGTGTTGAGTTGACTTTATTCTCAGTTGGCATGGGACCATGGGTACCAGTTCGCGCGTATTCTTGTAAGTGAAGATATTATTGTACCTAATAATTTCATACGCTTTAATATTATTTATATTTTCAAGATAGGTTTGGCAGTGTTTATGTGACTTTATGCTTCTGCCTAAGGGTTTGTGCTTTCTTTAATTAATCAAACTACAGTTTAAATTCTGTAAGATAAATTTATTTTTAGCTCATAAAAGTTTATACGAACAAAGGCAAAATATTCCATACTTTTATCAGTCTGAAGATTATCTCCTAAAGGACGATTCTGTGGTATAAAATTATGTTTCAACATATTAATAGCCCTTTGTACAAAAATAGACTGGAGCACACTTACAATACTCGTTTAACGAATGAAATACTAATCGTACCTAAGCATATAAATAAATAAGGGCGGCCTATAAAACCAGCCGAAATTTAAAAATATATTTTCCAAAATTCGTATTTTCCACGTTCCGAGAAAAAATATATTTGGTTTTTTTCCATCTTTTATCGTGTTTGTAATTGAAATATTCTACTTTCTAAATAATATTAAAGTATACTTAAAATACGCAAATCTAAAAGAGAATTTTATCTAGTTTTTAAAATATTTTTTACGACATATTCAAAAAGGAGAAATATATATTTATATTACACATTTAAAAAACTTTGGAAATATTCCGAAATTCGATGAAAAATTTTCAAGTTTATTTTTTTTTCTTTTTACATGAGCTCCACACAGGAGGCCCTGAGGAAAATAATTTCCCTCAGGGCCTATGTCATCTTTGGGGATGCTGTGTGGAGGGTTTTTTTAAGGAAAGAAAGGGAAGAGAGTTCTGGAATGGAAAAGAGTTTAATTAAGGGGTGGGTAGGAATCTGGGGTTCAGTGTGTCCTGGTCATCCGTATCCAAGACCTAGACAAACCTCACCCCATGAACCCGGGCACCCCTGCTAAATCACCAAACGTAGCGAACCACTTGGAGTGACCTATGGCAGAGGTGTTGGTTATCCAATAAAGGTTCCCGGGGCGGCGGTACCCATTTTATGTCACGTTCCATTTTAGTAAGGTTGTTCATGTACGGTTGTTCATCAGTTGTATACATTATTCACCGCATTTATTAGTAAGGCTGAATACCGCTTAATGGCTGACTATTGCTTGAATAATGGAATTTATCGTACTATTGGTAAAAATTAAGTTAACATACATATTTGAGAGCAATTTACTGCCTATTGTTTTATTCGAGGAATTTCCGATTTATGATATCAACAATGATACAAATGTGATAAGAACAATGGATTAAGATTAGAGATTTTTTTATACGCATTTTAATGCTTACAAAATCCACAAAAAATGTTTAATTGACCAGAAATTGCGAAAATTAAATAAATTTTATTATTGAAGAAGAAGAGAACAATAATTATCTTAACGAAAATATGGAAGAGAACAAGACACAGAAAAACATAAGAAGATAATGGTCGCAACTGGGACTCGAACCCAAAACCTCTCGTCTAACTGAGACGTGCGATATTACCAAATCAGATCAATAGTTTTCCCCAATTACTTATAATTCACACCGCTTTCATCATTTTCAATAGTACCATTTTTTATTTAATACAATATTATTTAATTAAACACGTCCACAATAGATCGTGGAATAGACCTACCGGGGAAATCACGTTAAAAAAAGCGACAAGTACACCTCACAGGTGGCGTGGACATGCGTTCATTTTTTGAAATACACAACTTTTTCAACTTTTAGAATCGCTATATCTCAGAAACGGTGACTCTTAGGGGAAAAAATGGATCACAATTTTTGTTCGAGCAATTTTATATGGGATTGGTTGGGTATTGCATTCGCGGACTTGATGGGTAGATATGTCAAAATCCTGAATTTATCCCACCTACCTAATCTTTCCCTCCTAAATGTCACCATAAAAATTGTTGCAAAAAGTACCAAACTTTGGAGAGGTGACAGTGTGATTTGCTGCTCAGTACAAAATAACATCTCAGACAGGGCGCATGTATTGTAACCTCTTGTTATAAGATTATTGCAAATTTTTAAACAGTGAGAAGTGTACACCAAAACTGGAGATCAGCGAGGCCCCATCTGCAACGGTGAGTCCTATTTTCCTTATTCCAATCTGGGCTTATCTAATTTTCCAAAAGCCCAGATCTGAACTATCGACTGACTATCCATCGGGTTTTGCGAGTGTATGCTATCTAATCGTCCCGTATAACTTAGCGATTTCACGTAGTATCGGGACTGGTCCTTCGAGGGCTGCATAGACTTTTCTTTGCAGCATTTACCGCCAAGTAACAGTGGAGTCGCAGTTTCGCGACACCATTTTTGGTTCTTTCGAGTCGGATTACCAACGGGGTATTTAAAATTAATATATTTAACCTGCAAATAATTATTATTTGCTTTTCATACTTTGTTAAGTCATTTGTACTGACATACTTTTGTAATTATTGTTGCATTAAAATTCCTACATAGAATTAATCATGTCGACGAGTGATGGTACTCAGGCTCAGGATCTAGTTAAAATCAAATTACTAGAATCTAAGATTAATTTGATGCATAATCGTCTCAATGATTTATATGAGAAAGCGAAAATTATTGCAGATAGGGAGACAAGGAGTTCGGAGGAGTTCGTTAGACAAACGGTTAATTTGGCTACATATTATTCACAATTTAACACGTATTGTGATGAATTTCTTTTACTTCAATTGAAAAAGGATCCAAACTATAATATAAATTTAGATTTATGGAATAAATTCGAAAATAAGTACTGCTTTGTAGTTAGTATACGCGAAAGTATTGTGGCGAAGCAAGATTTAGGTGGTACGCAGAAATTAAATAAGTCCCAATTTATTAAGCTTCCAGCGATTGATATGCCATCGTTCGATGGAAATCAAGAGAATTGGTCGGTATTTTATGAAGCATTTAAATTAAACATCCACTCTAATGAAAATTTGAATACGTCGCAAAAGATGCAATATTTGATAGGAAAACTTCAAGGAAAGGCATTATCGGTGTTTGCCGGAGTACTGCCGAATGAAAAAAATTATTTTGTAATCTGGAATGCTCTCGAAAAGAAATATCAAGACAAGCGCGTGCTAGGCACCTTTTATCTGAACAATATTTTGAATTTAAAATTATTGGCACCTTCTAACTCAAATGAGTTAAATAATTTTATTGAACGGTTTGCGTCTTCCATGTCTGCGCTCAAAGAATTAGGTATTGATGACCTAACCGACTTTATAATTTTACATATTGCACTGAAAAAATTAGATATGCAATTGGTGCAAAATTTCGAAATGTCCATACGGGAGAAAGATATACCTACATATACCGATTTAATAGAATATATTCGTTCGCATGTTAAAATTCTTGAACGAACCGGAGCAGAAAGTAAAGTTAATAATAATAAAAATAAGGTTTCGCATTCTTTCGCTGTGGTTGAACCGAAGTCGTTTGATAATAATCGTAGTAATAATAATAAATGCCGGAAATGCAATCGAAGCGATCATGTTGAATTGTTTAAATGTGAACAATTTAATGAGTTGAGGCCAAAGGCTCGCTTTCAGTTTGTAAAATTAAATAACTTATGTGTAAACTGTTTAAGCGATAAACACAAGACGGTAAAATGTTCATCTAAATCGGATTGTAGAATTTGTAAAAAACGTCACCATACTGCTTTGCATTTTGAGGGTACGGTGAACAACGAAAGTCATTCGAAAAACGAAGCTGTCACATTAATAACAAGGAATAAACATCATAATGATTTTACGGCGGGTAATTTAGCTACGAATGTACTATTGTCAACCGCGCAGTTATTCGCTTACGACATTAAAAATAATCAAGTAACCGTCAGGTGTTTAATTGATTGCGCCTCGCAACAAAATTTGATTAGTTTAAATACTTGTAATGAATTGAATCTTAAAATAATTCCTTTAAATAATTCAGTTATTAAAAGTGTTGGTTCAGTGGAGACACCAATTTTGGGGCATGTTGCATTAACAATTAAATCCCGTGTTTCAGAAGATAAATATAAAATAAGCCTATTAGTGGTCGAAAAAATCACGGACAAGCTCCCTACACAGTATGTTGACACAAAGTCATGTGAGCATTTACTTGGTTTAAATCTAGCCGATGAAAATTGGAACGTTCCATCCGATGTCGATATTTTATTAGGTGCTCAGTTATTTCCATATATTATGCTAGGAAATAAGGTTTTATCTAAACATAATACGAATGCACCACCCGCTATACAAACGGTATTCGGATATATTGTAATGGGTGAAATACCTAAGTGTACGCCGGACGTTTCGTGGACATTCGGCCCCATAACCAACGTGGATTTATGCAATGCGTTAACCAAATTTTGGACAATGGAAGACATGCCTATTAAGTCATTGATGAGTGCTGAAGACGCGGAATGTGAGAAAATGTACGTCGAGTCCGTCCAACGGGATGACTCGGGAAGGTATATTGTGTCTTTACCTTTTAAGATAGATCCTAATAATTTAGGAAATTCGCTCAGTGTCGCGCAACGCAGATATAAATATTTAGAACGGAAATTTAATACGTCACCAGAATTGCATCGGAGTTATAATGAAGTAATTTCTGAATATCTGGAAAAGGGATATATAAGGTATGAAGTTCCGTCTTCATCTAATATTGATGAGGGATATTTCATTCCTCACCATGCAGTTATTCGTAAAGATAAAGCAACAACTAAAACTCGTGTTGTATTGGACGCCAGTACAAAGACCAGTTCAGGGTTGTCACTTAATGATATTTTGTATACTGGTCCAAACTTGCAATCTAATTTATTTACACTTTTAATTAAATTTCGCTTATTCGCTATAGCATTGACCGCAGATGTTAAACAAATGTATTTACGTATAATGGTAACGGAAAGCCATCGTAAATATCAAAAAATTCTTTATAGATTTCACGAAGATGAAGAAATTGGAGTTTATCAATTTAATTCGCTAGCTTTTGGGTTAAATTGTTCACCGTTCCTTGCGATGCGAACTTTAAGAAAGCTAGCGAGCGATGAAAGAAATCGTCACCCGAAAGCCGCAGAAGTTGCAATTAATGATTTATATATGGACGATTTTGTATATTCTGTAAATACTATAAGTGAAGCCGTCACTTTGTCTACAGAATTAATGGCGATGTTCAAGTCTGGAGGATTTGAATTAGTTAAATGGTCGAGTAATTCTGCTCATTTGCTCGCTCAATTACCAGAGTCGCACCGTGCAACGATGGATTTCTCGGATAATTGTAGCATTTTAGGACTAAAATGGGATCCGATATCTGATTGTTTTCATTTTATGATATGTCCCACGGAGGAGAAAACTATATGTAAAAGATCAATTCTTTCCACAATAGCACGTTTATTTGATGTATTAGGTTTGGTTGCTCCGGTAATTTTATATGCCAAATTACTTTTACAAGAGCTGTGGTTAGAGAAAGTAGGATGGGATGAAGAACTACCCCAAAGTATTGTCAAACGATATGTCAAATTCAAGGAAGAATTACCGATGCTTTCTAATTTAAATTTACCTCGATATTTGGGAGTAAAAGAGGACTGCACGATAAATATTATCGCTTTTGCAGACGCGAGTACGAAAGCATACGGGTGCGTAGTATATCTTCATGTCACAGATAAGAGTGGCAACGCTACTATGAATTTGATATGTTCGAAATCCAAGGTAGCCCCTTTAAAAATAGTTTCGCTCGCTCGATTGGAATTATGTGCTGCGCTTATTTTATCTAGACTTGTTAAATCTATTATAGATACTTATAAAAATCGCGTTTTTATAAACGATATATTTGCTTTTTCAGATTCAAAAGTAGCACTTTCTTGGATTCACTCATCCCCGCACAGATGGCAAACTTTTGTAGCTAATCGAGTTAGTGAAATTCAGGAAAATTTACCTGCGAAACATTTTTATCATATAGATGGAGTTACCAATCCTAGTGATTGTTTATCACGTGGACTATTGCCCGCTCAGCTAATTGATCATCCTCTTTGGTGGCACGGTCCACCCTGGGCTGCGAACCCAGTGTCCGAGTGGCCTGTCAAAAGCTTTTCCCCCTCAGCGCAGGAGGAGAATACTTTGGAATTGAAAAAGTCGCATACGTTCACGATAACGTCAATAGAGAATAATTCTCCAATATATAATCTTGCTTTAAAAATTTCTTCATGGCCAAAACTGCTAAGAATTGTCGTATATATTTTACGATTTACGCGGAAGTTATCGTGTTCAACAGTTATAAATTCCACGGAATTAAATATTGCTGAAATAAATGTATTAAAAGCTCTACAGAAAAAGTATTTTTATGCCGATATACAATTAATACAGAGGAAAAAATTATGTTCATCTTCGATTCGAAAATTAAACCCGTTCGTCGATCATAATGGATTGTTACGCATAGGTGGTAGATTAACAAACGCGAATATACCTTATGAAAACAAACATCCAGTACTTCTGCCAAGACAGGATCATATTGTCGATATAATTATAGATTTTTACCATCGTGTGAATTGTCACACTGGTGCTCATCTCCTTATGTCTATAATTAGACAGCGTTATTGGATCTTATCGGGAAGAAACTTAATACGCAAACGAGTACATGCATGTAATTTCTGTTTTAAAACCGCACCTTCTAATATTATACCGCCAATGGCTGATTTACCTACAGCTAGAGTTCAAGAAGCAAAAGCATTTACACATACTGGTGTAGATTTTGCCGGACCGATAAAGATAACCCTTTCTAGGCGTCGTGGAGTAAAAAGTCAAAAGGCATATATATGTCTATTTATTTGTTTAACGACGAAGGCTATACATATAGAATTGGTATCAGATCTAAGTACGGACAATTTTTTAAATGCATTTAAACGTTTTCTATCCAGACGCGGACCCGTTTCGTGTATGTACAGTGACAATGCGACAAACTTCATAGGCGCGAAGAATTGTCTTGATGACTTATATAAATTTTTGGAGGCAAATTCAACTAATGAAGTCCTTCGCAATGAATTTAACATTCGGAGAATTGAGTGGAAGACGATTCCACCTCGCGCTCCTCACTTTGGAGGATTATGGGAATCAAATATTAAATCCATTAAATCGCATCTGTATAGGGTTGTGGGTACTCAACTTTTATGTTATGAAGAGCTTCTCACAGTTCTGACGCAAATAGAGGCTTTACTTAATTCACGGCCGTTATGTTTATTAAGCAGTTGTCATTATCCAGAAGCTCTTACTCCGGCTCATTTTCTAATGTCTTCTCCGATTCAGCATTTGCCCGCTTATGATATGACTAAGGAACGCATTAGTCTGCTGAAAAGGAAAGAGCTTTTGGACCGCCTCGTTCAATCTTATTGGAAGAAGTGGCATATAGAGTATCTTCACTCTCTGCAGATGAGACAAAAATGGAATAGTCCCGTCAATAACATTCTTGTAGGTACTGTAGTATTGGTGCATCAAGAAGATGCGTCTCCACTTTATTGGCCGGTGGGGGTTGTTGAGGAAATATTTCCGGGTAAAGACGGAGTGGTTCGGGTGGCACTCGTAAGAACCCCTTCTGGGAACTTTAAACGACCAGTCGTGAAATTGTGTCCCCTGCCTACACAATAATAATTATTTTTCTTTATCTCTATTTATTTCTTTTATTTTTATTTTTTCTTAACTATCTAATATCAATCGCTTATATATATATTTAAATTTAACATTTTTATTTTTCACTATAATTCTTTACTTTATTTTGAAAGTACCTTCAGTTTCGGTAGGTACTTCCAAGGCCGGGAGAATGTTCGAGCAATTTTATATGGGATTGGTTGGGTATTGCATTCGCGGACTTGATGGGTAGATATGTCAAAATCCTGAATTTATCCCACCTACCTAATCTTTCCCTCCTAAATGTCACCATAAAAATTGTTGCAAAAAGTACCAAACTTTGGAGAGGTGACAGTGTGATTTGCTGCTCAGTACAAAATAACATCTCAGACAGGGCGCATGTATTGTAACCTCTTGTTATAAGATTATTGCAAATTTTTAAACAGTGAGAAGTGTACACCAAAACTGGAGATCAGCGAGGCCCCATCTGCAACGGTGAGTCCTATTTTCCTTATTCCAATCTGGGCTTATCTAATTTTCCAAAAGCCCAGATCTGAACTATCGACTGACTATCCATCGGGTTTTGCGAGTGTATGCTATCTAATCGTCCCGTATAACTTAGCGATTTCACGTAGTATCGGGACTGGTCCTTCGAGGGCTGCATAGACTTTTCTTTGCAGCATTTACCGCCAAGTAACAGTGGAGTCGCAGTTTCGCGACACCAATTTTTATAGATAATTGCATGACCTACAATTTTTGTTTGATCTATTTTATGATAAAACTTACCGTTTGGCTGAAAACTGTAAAAAACCCGTATTCGAGTACTTCGACCTTGAATAAATTTTTTTGCAAAAGAAGGATTGAAAGGCACTTTTAAAATTTCATTTATAATGGTGTTCCCAACGTTCAGTTCTATGCGAATTATTGTAATCTTGAATGTCTATTTTGACCAGACTACGAAGACCATGTTATTATTATTAGTAAGTTATTTGCAGACTTTTTGTGATTCCTTGGTCTTTGTCATCATAATTTTGTTTGATGAGAAATTAGGCTGAAGTCGCGTAAAGTCTAGTTTCCCATTCATGTATTTTCTACAAACACGTCCTTTACATTAATTAGCATTTATTTAATCACTTGAACAGTTATTTTGATGGCAAAACTAAAGCACATTATGAATGGAATCGACGGGTTTTTTTTTCCGTTCCATGTTTGGTAAACAGATAAAACGCGTAATAAATAACGGGGTAGTGCATACTACAACGTATTCTGGATACACAATGCACACTTTAAAGGACAGTACTATTTACATATTCATGAATGAAAACGTCATTTGCGGTGTTTTAAGTATCAACATATAATATTGAGTAGTGGTAAAATAGAGCATCACACATTTCACGAATATCGGCAAATTTATTCTTGAAATACCCTGCATGTGATATTTAAAAATAGTGTTTATGTTTTAATAATGAAAGTCTTGAAAGCTTTGTGAATTTAAAATATCATATTTTGTTTTGGTATTTTTATTGAATAAATCATTCACCATTTAGATTTTGTCAAATTTCGTTTAGGTATTTTTATTGAATTAATCTTTCACCATTTAGATTTGGATCAAATTTCGTTTAGGTATTTGTATTGAATTAATCTTTCCCGTTTAGATTTTGATCACATTTCGTTTCTTGGTATTTTTATTTTGAATTAATCTTTCACCGTTTATTTTGGGTGTTCTTTTCCAAAATAGAAGGGTTTAAGTATGACAACTTTTAGCGTGAATTTTTCAAATAATGTGAAAAAAGTCTTTTGGAGTTAATTCTAGGGAGAAGTGCATTAATGAAACAAGGCACGCCTATTTTACATATCTAAAAAAACTTAAATACGATGATATATTTCAAGATATCAAACTTCTGATCGTACGCTATCTGAATAATTCATATGACAAAAAAATACAAAAACGTTCAATTTCCACAATTTAAGAAAACGTATTTATTTAATGTAATGAGTTTTCATGAAGGTTTTGAAAAGATTTAACTCTCGAATTGAAGCACAGCGGGCTAGTTTAATTTGTTACGTGTATTCTTATAATAATAATAACTTATTGCAAAGATTTAACTCTCGAATTGAAGCATAGCGGGCTAGTTTAATTTGTTACGTGTATTCTTAGAGTGAGTTATTATTTCAAATATTTAACTCTCGAACTGAAGCACAGCGGGCTAGTTTAATTTGTTACGTGTATTCTTACAGTGAGTTATTATTTCAAATATTTAACTCTCGAATTGAAGCATAGCGGGCTAGTTTAATGTGTTACGTGTATTCTTACAGTGAGTTATTATTGCAAAAATTTAACTCTCGAATTGGAGCACAGCGTGCTAGTTTAATTTGTTACGTGTATTCTTACAGTGAGTTATTATTGCAAAGATTTAACTCTCGAATTGAAGCACAGCGGGCTAGTTTAATTTATTCCGTGTAATCTTACAGTGCGTTATTATTGCAAAGATTTAACTCTCGAATTGAAGCACAGCGGGCTTGTTTAATTTATTCCGTGTAATCTTACAGTGCGTTATTATTGCAAAGATTTAACTCTTGAATTGAAGCACAGCGGACTATTTTAATGTGTTACGTGTATTCTTACAGTGAGTTATTATTGCAAAAATTTAACTCTCGAATTGGAGCAAAGCGTGCTAGTTTAATTTGTTACATGTATTCTTACAGTCAGTTATTATTGCAAAGATTGAACTCTCAAATTGAAGCACAGCGGGCTTGTTTAATTTATTCCGTGTAATCTTACAGTGCGTTATTATTGCAAAGATTTAACTCTCGAATTGAAGCACAGCGGACTATTTTAATGTGTTACGTGTATTCTTACAGTGAGTTATTATTGCAAAAATTTAACTCTCGAATTGGAGCACAGCGTGCTAGTTTAATTTGTTACGTGTATTCTTACAGTGAGTTATTATTGCAAAGATTTAACTCTCGAATTGAAGCACAGCGGGCTAGTTTAATTTGTTACGTGTATTCTTACAGTGAGTTATTATTGCAGTTAGTCTATGGCATCTCCGATAATGAGGCTAGAGGTTTGCATTTATTGAAATACCTAAATAATGAAGATAATAATAATCTTACACCACCTGCAAAACTGGTTGGTAAAGCTAAAACTTTCATGTGTCATTATTTCACTTAAATGGTCGTAAATTTTATACTGACTATAAACTGAATATCAGATAATGCAGTATTTAACAAGCTTCCTTTTGTATTAAATTGAAGGTAACCCCGTCAATATCCCTCAGCCTTGTTGTTGCTTACCAGATTTCGGCACCTACCACAAGGGGTTCAATTATTGGGGAAATAATCGCTTGTCTTTCAGTCTCTTTGGGGTTTCAGTAATCCTCTCCCAAACGCATTAACTAACTCATCAACTCATTACTAACCCAAGTAGTACAATAACATTGATAATGGCGGGTTTACCTGTAGGCACTTGGTGTTTCCCAGAAATGCCTTTCATGAATGCACTAGCAAATAAATTAAATCAGAGATGACGTATCGACACTCTCCATTCCGGGATTTTTTTACATTAGCTCCACACGGGAGGCCTTGAGGAAAATAACTCCCTTCGGGGCCTATGGAGATGCTGCGTGGAGGGTCTTTTTTAGGAAAGGAAGGTGAGAAAGTTCTGGAAAAGAGAAGAGTGTGAGGGTTGGGTAGGAATCTGGGGGTCAGTGTGTCCAGGAGTGGACACTGCGGTACAAAGGGATGGGTCGAGAAAATTCTGTAGGAGAGGCCAAATGGTCTACCTCAACCAGTCTCTCCAGATTCGTCCTGTCACGCAATAAATGGACAGAATGATGAATGCACTGACAAATAAATCAAAGCAGAGATGGCGTACATTAATATAAGAGCCCTGGGAAAAACAATTTCTCTCAAGGCCAGTGACATCTTTTGGGATTTTGTGTGACGGGTCTTTTCAACGAAAGGAAGGAAAAGGGTTCGAAGGGTGGGTAGGAATCTGGGGGTCAGTGTGTCCAGAGGTGACGGACGTATGAATCAAAGTGGTGTTCCGAGAGAGTACGGCGGAAGAAGTCAAAGGGACTCCTCAACCATTCTCTCCCGATCCGGCCTGCCATGCAGCTGGTGGGCATACGCATCCACCGCCAAAACTCAGACAAACCTCTGCCCATTATTGTGAAATATATTTTTATTCTCATTGATCAGATATACGAAAATTCTGGTGTAAATAAACCGTGGTACAATGATTTATGTTTTCATTATGAAAGCCCAACACCTTTACCTATTACATTTTGCATATGAAAACAGTGTATTTTTTTAACATATTTGAATATTTTTCCGTTGTACTTTTGATCTGTTTTTTACTCTCTCAATTTGGAATACTAATGATTCAAAACGAAACATACGCTTTTTTTTCAAAGAAATCCTTTTTTTATTGTAGGTATGGACAATATTTTTCGAAAATAAAGAATTTAACAACAACGCGCAATTGCAAAATAAAAAAGCGATAAAATTTAAAAAAAATTGGCATTACCTCCGCACAGGAGGCCCCGAGAAAAATAATTTCCCTCAGAAAATTATTTTCTATCGGAAAATTTGGGGATGGTGTATGGAGGGTCTTTTTAAGTACGGAATGGAGAGGAAGTTCTGGGAAGAAAAAACGTATTAGGGGTGGGTAGGAATCTGGAGTTAGGGTGTCCAGGAGTGAGAATCCATCCGTCCCACTCGGTCGCGAGAGTTCCGTCAAACGGTCTCTTTAGGTCCGGCCCGCCACGCAGCTGTGGACGGACGCATCCGCCGTGAACCCGGACCTTTCTACTAAATCATCAAACGTATCGATCCATTTCGGATGACCTATGGCATAAGTGTTAGTTATCTAATAAGTACCCATAGTCACCATGCAATCCATACTAAAATGCAACCACCTCTCTGATGTTTATTTAAGGCATAACCTTTCACTGTTTCTCGGGTAGCGCGAGTACCATTATAGATATCTACGTAAATAAATACCAAATATTTTGCAAATAGATTTCCTTCCCCTCTGACCTTATCCCTGTCCTTAGTAATGCCTGCCTACGATATCAGCCCACGCTCAGCCAGAATTATCTTCAATGCCTCTTGCATCGCATAACGGAGGTAGGGTTGCCAGATGGTCCAGATAAAAAAACCGAACATTTTTTTATCAAAGGGTCTCCCCCCTTTGATTTTTTCCAGATCAAACAGAGAAAATTACTGAGGGTGAACACAATGAAACACTTAGTAAACTTAAAAGCTTATATTTATTATTGCTGTTGGTAAGTAAATAACCACTTTTTTAACATATTTGGCACTACATGCTACTTACTGCTTTTAATAATCGTGTATTGCCTGAAATTGTATCTCTAAATTCAGTGCAACTGACATTTAAATTGAGGAAAGCACATAATCCGCTTTCGGTATTCACACTTAGTCGATTTCTTTTGTCAGTCCATACATTACCCATTACACTGAAAACTCTTTCTACGTTTGATGACTTAGCAGGGTTGCCCGGTTCATGGGGTGAGGTTTGTCTGGGTCTTGGAGGCGAATGACCAGGACACACTCAACCCAGATTCCTACCCATCCCTTAAGCCCTTTTCCTTCCCAGAACTCTCCTCTCCTTCCTTTCCTTTAAAAAAAACCCTCCACATGGCATCCCCAATGATGACATAGGCCCTGAGGGAAATTATTTTTCTCACGGCCTCCTGTGTGGAGCTCAAATAAAAAAAAATAAAAAATAAACAAGGCATTGGAGACGGGAACACTGCACACATATTGTGCCATTTTCAACAGATTTTGTGTCGATTCATCTTTGAAAAACCTACACCACATATCAATGGATTTTCCTTCAAGTGAAAGAAAAATACTTTGAAGTGCAGCCAGTTCCTCGTAAAGATTTTCAAGAGTAGTTTGCTGCTTCCATGAGGAAAGGAAAGGAAAGGAAAGGAAAGGAAAGGAAAGTGACCATATTTCAATTAATGTATCTAGCGTAGTTAATCTTCCGCGTTCAATATCCAAGCAACTGAAGTTTTGTAGGTATTGTTTTCAAAAGGGTGCCACTTCAATATAGGCCAGTGCGCTTTGGTAAACGTTAAGAGCGTTTTTGGTAAATTCTGATCATCTGAAAGATGACCTTTTCTTAATGTCATATGCACTTTAATTCCGAAATGTTTGTCTTTTATTTTCTTTGAAAGTGCATCTCAAAATTTCACCATTATATTATGGAGATTATATGCTACTGTGGTATGCTTTTCCAGCAACAACAGTGTTTCTCGATAAGAGGCCACAAAATTAAGAGTAAAATACAGATATAACTCATAGTAAGTAGGATTGGCTTCGCTTGCTAATTGTTCTTCTTGATCAGCCAAAAAGGCGACGCGACTGAGCGGGCCGGTCGGGGCCGTGGGTTGGCGATACGCGGCTGCTGTGGAGCGAGTAGCGCCCCTCTCCCCCGCAAGTCTTGCTACCACCCGCCAGAATCGCTCACGCTTTTGCTCTCTAAATTTTCTCGTGAGTGAGGTATATATATCGCGTATCTTCAAAAACCTGACATTGTATTGTCCGGTTTTTCGAAATTTTCTAGACCGGACAGCCGTTCAAATAACCGTACTGTCCAGTCCAAAATCGGACATCTGGCAACCCTAAACGGAGGGTGTGCATGCTGTATAGTGTGTACGTGTAATCGACGTCTCCCGCAGGTTTTCGAAACTTAAAGGCGCTGCTCATTGCTAAAGACAAGTTAATCGATTATTATGCAATCACTTTATTATGCAATCACTTTTAATGAAATAAATTGCGATAATGAAAGCATTTTTTGTGTTGCGGAATAATTTTTCTAAAACGATTTAAAATGTACAATTTTTGAGCGCCAAAACGACAAGTTCGTTTTTGTTCATGATTATGGTGTTGTTGAAATAACACCAGCCGAAGTCGGTGACAGCCGCACATTACGAAACAGTTCTGTTTCGTAATGTGCGGTTTTAAATCGTTTTTCTTTATTTATTTATTATTATTTATTTATTTATTTATGGGCATCACTTACATTTATTTTTACGTGTGGTATCATTGCCACCTCTCCAAAAAATATCTCAGCACCGCTCCGAGGATGACCGGGCAAATCATTCCGTTCCGAGCACTCGATCCAACCGCCCGTTCGCGTTTTGTACCTCTCTACCCGTTTCATACGTGAACACTAATTGTGTAAATTATTAAAGTCTTAAATAAATGTTAAATCACTCAAATAAGAGTACAGTGTTATCAATCATCATCCAGTATAATCATTGAATACAGGGCGCGGCCTGAAAGTACCGCGACCCCCAGGAGCCTGACTATTCCTCATAGTTAAATATTAATATACACTCGTCTGATGAGAAGACGGAGCACAGGTCAAACACCCTCCACCAGCTCCTCAGCCTCTGGAACCAATTCCTCCAACCTTGGTAATCCCGACGCTCAAAAATCTACTTTCCACATATTGATCAACGCCCTTTTTCAGGGCTTTTACATATTAATGGTAATAAATACAATATTTATTGTACATAACTGAACTGCTTCAGTAACAATATTTTATATTTGTTTAAAGATAAACTGAAGATGTCCACAGACTTGGTGTAATTGTTTCCTTCCATTAGTATTCTGGATAAAGAGGAATACATATGGTAGATAGTCCCAGAATTTCTGCACTGAAATAAATCCTGACTTCTTGTATTACGTTGTGGAATCCGGAAGCTTATCAATTCAAGCAATACCGTACTATCAACTAAATTATGTAGAATTTTATATAGAAATACCAAGTCAGTGAAAATTCTTCTGTCTGACAATTTGAGCATATTCATATTATTTAACAGAGTGTTGTAGTTCAACATTATTGTTGGAATCCCCATTTTGAAATTTAGAAAACGTAAGAATTTGTTTTGTATTCTTTCAACAGCTTGTACATGTATGTTATAATGTGGATTCCAGACGGGAGAATTGTACTCAAGTTGACATCTAACATACACAAAATATAACAGTTTAATACACTTTACATTGTTAAAATTTCTAGTTAGTCTAGTTATAAATCCCAACATTTTTAAGCCCTTTTATAAACAATGATTATGAATGAAAATATTAAAATTACGTATTTTTAACACGATGAGGATCAGAATCAGAAAAATAAACTTTATATCTACACTACATTTTTAATGGTATTCGTAGTTTGTGAAAATACCCCGTTACATTTAGGTTGTGATGTTTTTCAGAAATTCAAATTTTATGGTAGCTTCAAACGGCGTTGCTTATTGGTAATTGCGTATTGGAGGTGTTTGGCAGTTAGTTGTTGACTTGGAAATAGTTGATATGTGGCAATCGGAAAATGAGCTACTATTCTGTGTCCCTCTCTAAGTATAATATTGTCCGATATCCCGAGCGAGCAAAAAAAGTTATTTACGGAGTTAAGCAAAACAAAGCACTTTCTTTCATACTTGAAAATTTGCACAAAGCCGGAGAAATGCCCCTTTTGTTTAGTTCATTAGATTTAGCGGACATAATATTTCGTTAAATAGGTCGGGAAATGTTAGCGTGAAAAAAAATAAACAACATTGTTTTTTTTGTCGTTTTAATATATTTGCATCATGACAGGTAACCCTTTTAACGCTGAAAGGTCCCCGTTAAACGTCGTTTCTAGGTCTGTTAATCAGCGTAAAAGCTTAAATTGGCCGAGATTGGCCATTTGATGACATTTGAATATCTGTAAAACGTATCTATCAACCTGTCACCATAAGGTTTATTGAAGTTTTTCCATTATGAATCAATAATTTTTATCTCTACTAACAGCTAAATAGAAAGTATTATTATGTAATCAATTTTGCTCGCGCGGTTCGATAAGCGATCAAATAATGCATGTAGTTAAATAAACAGTACATAAGGTGTTTTATTTTTCTGTTTTTTATCAATCCAGATTTATATCAGTAATAATAGTAATTGGATAATTTGTATAGCGCTGTTTTTGGGAAAAAACACCTCAAGGGCGCTGTACAGATAGTACTAGGCTCTCTTTACCTAGGCTCACTTTGCCTGGCATATCAATTCACGTAGTTTAAGCTTGGAGAAGATTCAGCAGAGGAAGCTATATTAAAACACCGGAAGTTGCATGATTTTACAATTGCTATTTTATATCCCATTTATTTTTTATATTATATTTATTAGAAGATTAGTGGCGAAATTAGCGTTGATATTTATGTTTAAGACTCGTATTTTTGTTGATCAATTTTAGAACTGGAGAATTTTTTTTATGACCTTTAAAAGTGTAAATAAAAAAAAATTTAAGCCAAGTCCTTTTTTTAAACATTTTTTTTTAAACCGAGTCTCAACTGCTCCCAATAGTCGGCGTCTGGAGTCTGGAGTGAGACTATGGCATCCCCAATTGGTGTATGTTGTGAGACTGACAATCGTAGAGAGGTAGAGTTGCGGGGGAGGAAGGTGGAGAAGTACCTGGTTATTCATATCGTCAGACCAAACACGGCTAAAGCCTTTTCAAGCAATGTTTCAATCCTGAATGGTGGTCTTACACCAGGACGATTTGAGAGTATCTTCCACTATGGAACAGCTGCCAATACCCATTATATTTCAAATTAATAATTTGTGAAAAATTACAAATTAATCGAATAAAATTTGCGAAAATTAAAAATGTGAACTCGCGACCTTCGGATTGCTGGTCGGACCCTTACCTGTTTCTTCTTAGGTTTAAGTACGAAATTACGATGTTTTTTCATACTTACATTGCTTTTGTATACTTATACGTTTAATATATTTATGACACGCATCATAAAGCGCATGGATTCAACATACCACCGGGCAATAGCCAATATGAATACATAAGCTTGGAATTTTTGTGTGGGAAATCGGGCAATAGCCAATATGAATACATAACCTCGGAATTTTTGACTGGGAAATCGGGCAATAGCCAATATGAATACATAACCTGGGAATTTTTGTCTGGGAAATCGGGCAATAGCCAATATGAATACATAACCTGGGAATTTTCGTCTGGGAAATCGGGCAATAGTCAGTATGAATACATAACCTGGGAATTTTTGTCTGGGAAATCGGGCAATAGCTAGTATGAACATATAACCTGAAAACTTTTGTCTAAGAACGTAAAATATTGAACGTATAATTTTTTTTTTAAAGCGATGACTTTTTCTTCGGGTGAATAAAATAGTTCATAAACAGGGAACGGTAAGTCAAATAAGTTTGAAAAGTTCTGATTTAATCTAAAACTTTATTATGCTTTATTTGCAATTCAACAAACATTCATGTAACTCGTATGTAGATAAAACACGCACTCTTCTGATTCCATTTTCCCTGGTTTATTGGCATTACGGTGAATCCGGGGTTTTATTGTTATGATGATGCCATGCCGGAAAACCGATAAAACATTTCACTTACGTGGGTATCATAAACTTAATGACGTCTCACTGGTAAAGAATAAAATTTTATACGATTATTTGTTGATGGTACAAAATATTATTATACAGAATCCCGTAGAGAGAGTATCTCATTCCGGAGATTATGATTTCTTTGGACATTTGATGATTAATGTATTTGATATTGTTTTTCTTTTTAAACGTAGGTATTATATTTCCTTCTTCAGTGTTCTCAAATTCACTTTGTGATGTCATTTCAATTAAATTAATTTAACAAATCACTACTTATTTCGTCAAAATTATCAACGTGCGAAACCAATGGTTCTTTCGTCAGGATAAAATTAAAATTAAGAAAAATAAGTAAGTAACTGTAGACAAAAACATCACGAAGGGTTGTGATGAATTAGTCAAAAGTATCATAAAAAAACAGCATTATAAAATAAAATACATATTTTTTTTTAGAATAGGTAATAATTACATTTGTATAAAATATAAATATTTAAAAACTAACAAAAAATAATCAAAAAATAAGTAAGTTGTCCAAATAACATAATAAATTTCCTCAGCACCCAGTGAGGCCAACATTACAGGATTGTACTATGAAATGTAAAATATTGTTTGAAATAAAATAAAAATTACTAATATTAAAATAAATTTATTAAATGACATTTTTTTAAATGTTTAGCTATATGTTATGGTTATATTTATTGGACTATTAACACTTTTTCTGATTTCTGAAATTTTTGAAGTTAATAATTGGAAACACATTGTGTACAAATTTTAACCCTTAATTTATATCAAAAGATTGATTTTTTTCCAAAATTTGGCAGTGGTTGGCAGATTCTGAATAATTATTATTAATTAAATACATTAGGTGCTCCTAACTCTAATATTAAAGTATTTTGTACATAAAAAAAATTACAAACGTTAAAAATTAATTTATAGACCCCAGATTTGTTCAAAAAATCAACCCTACCTTGATATTTTAGATATTTTGGAATAATTTAGAATAATATTTTAGAATAATTGGAATATGTTGTACATTTTGTTGTACAATTTTCTTTTCTTTTACTGTTTTCTTGTATCCAAAAATAAGTAAATGGTTACTAGATTATGCAGGAAGGAGTCAGAAATATTATTACAAAATGTTATTTTATGTTACGAGCGCCTTATATTTCTTTTGTTTCCCAAATGTTTATTTCCTTTTCCTTAACTGTTTTTTTTTTATTTTCTTTCCTTTACTGTTTATATTGTATACTTACTTTTTATTTACTATATTTCTTTTGTTTCCCAAATGTTTATTTTCTTTTCCTTTACTGTTTTTTCTTGTATACTTACTTCGAAAACACTTTATGTTGTATATTCGATGCTTAACTAATCCTAGAACGTAGTACTCTACTGTATCATATATTATAATTAGGTAAATGGAATTTGTGAATCTTACCTAATACTACAAATATTAATCATCATGTACCTAATATTATATACGAAACCTGTCAATTTGACTGTCCCAGAACGGGAGTTCTTCCTAGTTGGACAGTCAAAAGCTTCCTTGTACTGTTAATGTTTTTTATAACAAATAAATAAAAATTTGCAAAAATTACACCATAAAACATGCTGCAATAAAAACCAAATTATTGCATTATATTTTGAACAACCCATTTCCCTACAACTCATCGTCAAAATTTTCAGTAAACTCCTGCATAAAGTATACTCATCATTCATTATTACTGTACAGCAAAAGATCTGTCTGGAGCAGTAAAACTCTCGAACGGTGAGCTCGATCGGACAGAAAATTTGAACAGTCTGTCTGATATTTTAAAATTTTAATTAATTTTATACTCTATCAGTTTAACCTGATAATATTATAAACAATCATATTAATTCATTATCTCCCTCACTCATGATCTGCATAAAGAATGACGTGGCTTGAATAAAAAAATCAAGTGAACAGAAATGTTTTCCCCGCATCTGTCTTAAATCGTTTTATAGAAATTATTTAAGTACTTACATCAAATTTGTATATCTTGTTGCTGATTTTTCAATTTAACCTTATTTTTGGGAAGAAAATAATATTTTCATCGATTCAATTCATTGCTTTCTCATTTCATTTCCCAGAATCATTTATATTTAAAGAATAGGTACACCTGACTTGAGAAGAAAAGCATACTAAAAGATGTTCCCAATTCTTAAACATTATAAAGCCTTGTTAAGCTCCTATCTTGTTCTTTGAAATAGACACCACATGTGTATTACAGTCGGCTTTAGAACTTATGTGAGCTTTCACAATGTTTCAAGACATCCCAAAGCGGTGATAATAGCACAAGTTTAGAATGCCGAAAATAGCGACGAAAACTTTTTACACTCTTACTTAAGAGGGAATAACCAGACAAATCCGGAAATATGTAATTTTTTTAAATCAAATTTTAGACGTATTGACTCTTTTCCACAAAAAAATTATAAATTGATTTCGAAAGACTGTTTTTTTTATCTAGTAAAGCGATTTTTTTTAATTTTGAGAAAATATGTTTATTTTTAGAACAATAAGGTTTTACGTTGGCAGATTTGTTAAATTTTAAAACAAAATTTTGTATTATACAACATACATTTCAAATCATATAATCATGCAGTAAAATAAATCAATAAATTCATTGGGAAAGCTGCTTTTCAGAATTTTAATTTTAGTTCAAGTAAAATCATACAAAAAAGATCCGCGCCCTTGTTTTGTGACGAAAATACTTCAGTTTGTTTATTTATTTACGGGTGTTAAAATTCTTACAAACTAATATTTGTAAAAAAAATTACATTCTTATTTTGCTTAGACATTATAGAAAAATTATAAATACTTGATAAAAAATAATTACAAAAAGTACATAATTTTAATTGTTTTATCATCACGAGTTTGAGCATTTTTGAATGTGGATCAAAGCAAATTTGGAATGAAATAAAATCGATATTGAGTTATTATGTTAAAATGCTGGTGTGGAGAATAATTAATCTTTCTCATCGGAACCTCCCTGTACCGTTGCAAGGGTACGATCGCAAGATCATCGTTCGACGAAATTTAAATTCTCGGCCGCTGGTTAATGGCTCTTAACACAGACGAAATGTAAGTACATACGCCATATAACTTTTGAAAAACCTCCCTTGTACCTAAAGATATTTAAATATAAGAGATGTGCTATCGGCAGTTTTTACTGGGTGGGTTTGTGTTTCCTGGTGTCGTCAATATTGTTAACCAATAATACAGCACACCTTAAAAAAATCAACTGAATGAACGAATCCTTTCCGTATTCAAACTATATTGATAACCAATACTACTGCACACCTTAAAAAATCAACTTACTTAACGAATTCTTTCCGTATTTTAACTACGCCTACTAGACGGTAGTCCGCCGATGGTCGGGTGGCCATTATAGCATATCTCTTGTATTTCAATATCTTTGCTTATACCCTATCTTGATACATTGAAAAAAAAACTTTTTTCTGCATCGAAAGAAAGGCAACTAGTCAAATAAAATGCGGCGAATCTAATTTCTACTATTCCGTATAATATATTCATAGAAAAGATGCCAGCAGTCTACAATGGAGTACTAATAACAACCCTGATGTATGGCAGTGAGACACGGAACTGTCAGAAGAAGAATGAAAGTAGACTGATTGATATAGAAATGAAATCCTTGAAGCCTGAAGCGTACGTGTGGCAGAACCACGTACATATTGGCAATACCAAATGTGTAGATCCGGAAAGAATGCACGGCTGATGTAAGCTTCATGATGAAGACTAAGAAAGGGACATGTAGAGCAGATGAACGAAGAATGGTGTCTATGGAGACCGTATGATGTGAAACTCAATGGTAGAAGTCGGGAAAGCCAAAGGAAGGCGTGGCACGATCAAGTGAATCAATCTTCTTTTGGTCAAGGAAATTATTTGTATCAAGTTCCATTTACATTTAATAGCCTTCCAAAACATATTAAGTCAACTAATTCATTGTGTTCTTTTAAAAAGATTGTTAAATTATATGTGTTAGCAGAGAACTGTGAACTTTTTTTTTCGTCTCTGTCCTTTCTAAATTGATGACATAATTATTTTTTTTTCATGTTCGTTCTTTTTAAATTATCTCTATATATTATAAATTACAGTCTCTCTGTCTGTTTGTCTGTTGGCGATCAACTCAAAAACTACCGAACGGATTTACATGCGGTTTTCACCAATAGATAGTGATTCATGGAGAAGGTTTAGGTATATAATTTGTCAAGGTTTTGTGTAAATTGGTTGAAATATAAAATAATGAAATATAAAAGAATATGAGTGGACTGGCAAGCGGGCAGTGCGGATTTGATTGCATGCAAATTAACAGATAGCGTTATATTCCGTTAGCCACAGTATTTGTGACAGTGCAATGTATCAGCTTCCTTCAGCATATTAGATAACCATTATTATTTGTAATAAATAAATATATTATTTGTTTTATTTGTAATAAATAATAATGTTATAATATTGCGCTCTCAATATATAATTTTGTGTTGTTTTTAGTATTAACCTCAACACAGGATTGTTCGAGTGAGGTAAAGGGTGAAACGTAAGCAACAGTACTATGTAAAAAAACAATAATTAAATAAATTACGAGATGGAATTGTATGGCGGTTCATCCTCTCTGCCTACTAATAATATTACCGTTAATTACTACGACCGCTGGCGTAGTCCAGCGGTAAGGCTCTTGACTCACATTCTGAAGGTCGCGGGATAGAATCCCGGCGTGACAAATAAATTTTATTTGATTAATTTGTGTTATTTCACAATTTATTCATTTGAAATAACATATAGTATATTTGCAGCACGTTCCAGAGTGGAAGATACTTACTATCGGTATCGCCCTGGTGTAAGACTACCATTCAGAATTGAAACGTTGCTTGAAATGGCTTTAGCCATATTTGGTGACCAGATCTGAATAGCCAGGTATTTCCCACCCCATTTTCCTCTTCTCCATTTCCTTCCCCTCCCCACTACCTTCAGCCTCATAACATAACCCAATTGGGGATGCCACAGTCTCACTGGCTCCAGACGGGAGCTCCAGTTGGAACTCTTGTGCGGTATTCATATTAAAAAATATATATTTTTTTTTTATATTTTAATAATATTGTAATATTAAAAAAAAAAAAAATGTTTTATAAATGTGGTATTGTAATAATTGTGAAATTATTGTAAAGTTTGAATCATTTGGTAGTGCTTCTCCGCTAAAACCTCAAGCCTCAAACGAACCTCAAACTTCTAACTCTTCGAGCTCTTCGAACTTCAAACCTACTTTTGATGAATGCATGTGGGTGCAACGTGCTTCCAGTTCATGCCTTACTTTCCCATAGCCTTTGGTATAATGTAGAGTAATATCAGGTGGCAGCGCAACGTGCTTTCCTAAAATACATCTCCAATGGAAAATTCCTTCGGTGAAACCATAAACTTCTTTGTATAGGTGGTTTTAATAGGAGACTTAACATTATTAGACATGGAATACCTTTATAATCTTGTGAGATAACTATTGTATATGTTAAATTTAATGCTATTAATTATTCTATTATTAACACATTCGTGTTCGCTTGTGTAACGTTCCAGGCAAAATTCAGTCAATACCTATGCACATAATAATAATAATAAAAAAAACGTTTATACATCAATAGACTTTAACAGTTTTATACATTTTGTTCATTTATCATTTACTAGGGGAAATTACTGTAGCGTTTGCACTTATCAATTCCCCCCCCCCCCTTCCCCCACTCCCTCCCGCATTCCATACGTTCATTCCCGGTATATTCAGTTTTCATACAGCTCGCGTGCCACCTAAATTTCATAATACTAGAGCGCAAAGAAAAAAAGAATGATCAAATTTGGCGCAGTCGTTTGGAATTTATGCGCTTACAATGAATTTGAATTATATTTTTTAATGTAGGAACTCTCATCTGACAAAAGTAGTATATAAAATATAAAAAGGACAAACACAAAAAAAAACTTCTATTTTTGCGCTCAATTCTCCAATACTCAACCGTTGTCGTTGACGAATGTTTGTCAACATACGTTTGGTTGAAATAATTGAAGTATTTTACGTGGATAATTTAATTTGACCAGGAATCTAATAATTCCTTTATTATTTATAAAAAAGTTGGCATTCTCATCGTATAGATTTAAGGGTGTAATGTTTCTATCTGCCTTGCAAATTATTTTGTGTATTTCTGAGCTATTAGCTTTCCTATGGAAAAGTTATTAGTTGGTTTAAAAAAAATGATATTTGAAATGGGTGAGCTGACAATATTGTAAAAATAAGTACATCATAATAAAGTTGTAACAAAGGTGTAACAATTGGATGCATACAAATAACGCAATGTACTTTTGTTTCAGTTCGAAAGCTGGTGTAATATTTTTGGAGGATATATTCTAGAAAAACAAAAAATTGTTTTTTCTCTACTGTGAAAATTTAAAAAAATAATTACATACCAGAAGGAAATATTATAATTTACAATTGATCAATTTCTATTAATAGGGAGGTGTAATCATAAGATATGTAAAGCTTCGTTCTTTGAAATTAAAACTTAAAATTAGTTTTGGTTTATGTACTAGATTAACGAATTCGTACTATTAGTTATAATACCCGAAATTTATTTTACGATCACCTATAATATGTAATCACTATTTATTATTGAAATCTGATCTATGAACAGTGCGTCTTGAGTGCTGAACAAAATCACATCTTTTGCAACAAAGTGAAACAATTCGCTTCGGAAATATAAAATGATATTATTGTCTCTTGGGTTGTGTTGGGGGGATATTTACACACGGGAAGTAGTGTCTTGAACTTGGGGGAGGTGATTAGGGGGAGATTTGCACAACGGTTATAGAAGGTTTGCTCACATAGTTGCAGGATGCAGTATTAAGATGAAATTTCAAAACTTTTCATATAATGTAATATATTATACAGCGTTTTTGTGCGAAAAATGGAAACCAACTGCGCGAAATCTACCACATTCGCGGTGTAAACACTTTAACATGTGCATTTTCTCACTCCCCGATCGGGAAACATAGAATACTAATAGGGTAAATAATGGTTTCAACTCAAACCGCCTAGATACGGATAAGCAGACTTTCAAGTGAGAAGAGCCAAGTTGTGTAGGAAACAGGATTTGATGGCCTCCGTGGTCGTGGGGCAAGGCTCTCGACTAGCGATCTTTTATAAGGGACTTTTATTTGATTGATTGGTGTTTTCTCAACTTAATTATTTAAAATTCAGGTATATTTGCGGCACGTTCGAGAATGGAAGATACTCTCAGTGTGTAAGACCACAATTTATTGAAATGTTTCTTGAAATGGCTATGGACGCTTTTGGTGAAGAGCTGGGTTAGAAAGACGATGGCTAATGAATCAAAGCTAAGCTCATGTTTTAACTCTAGAAAATTATGTTGCCTTCCGGTCCTACCCGCGCATCTTCAAGGAAAAATCTCTGGCAGGACTGAAATACTTTCAGCTAATCCAGAGTGAATACTTGTAACCCTTTTTTTGAATGGTTTAGCGAGCGTTTGAGGGAACAATTAAGTTTCCTTTGGGTTATTTATTGTAAAAGCCACATATAGTTATTGTTTTAGTTTTGTACTGTTTTACTATTATTGTTGAACTGTGTCATAATTGCAAATTGATTGTACCTACTTCAAAAAAAGACTATTTGTGTTTTCTGTACAAAGGTTGTTTAATTACCACCGTTATAAAGGGAATAATGAATGGTTTGGACATATGTAGAGTGCAGATCCACTACGCATACACATACGAATACATCTAAACAGTAGACAGCGTCCCTACAGATGACAACATGTAAAAAAAATCTTATAAGTTTCTTATCCATATAAGCATATGGAAGTATAGCATATCTTCCAAGCATATCTTCCAGTTGATTTTTCAGACATTTCCAAATACTAAGTTTAAAAAAGAAAGCAATTTTCGAAAGCTCATAAATCAAATAATATTTACACGTGTATGTGTTTAACATATTAAATAACATATAAAATAAAACTGAGAGGCATAACGGTTCGGTACATTACAAACAGTATGACTTTTTGAAATAATATCCTACTAATAATAATAATAATAAGTTTTATTCCAGGATGTGGGGAGGATAGTGCAATCCCACACGTCCCATATTACAATGTACATATTTGTATAACATATTTTATAACATATTTTAAAACAACATTTTTTTTTAACATAGAATAGGAAAAAAAACAAAATAAAAAAATTTAAAAAATATATATATATTAAAATTAAATATAAAAAAAATAAATAAGTAATCAATTCTATTCTTCAAGCTCGGGCCCAGCGCTCACTCAGGAGTGGGGTTTGGTGCTGGAACGCTGCGGTCACCACTGCATTGTCGGAAGCCATTAGCCGCATCCTGGCTCCAGTGACCCGATGTCTCAACCGACCGGCGAATCCGTGCAGTCCTAGTTCAGTGAACATTGTCGATGCACTGCTATATCTTCTGAATCCAAATATAATTCTACATGCATCATTATATTGGATCCGGAGTCGTCCCATCGAGGTGGTTCGGTAGTTACACCAAGTTTCGCATGTATATAGATTAGTGCAAAATGCATTGAACAATGTTTTGTCAAAATGCATTGAAAATATATTGATACCCAGAAAAGATCAACATTTTCACTATAAGGGTTATAACTGATTTTGTGGTGTCTATGAGTAATCCGAGTATTGTACCAGAAAGAAACTACAATTTTACATATAACTGCATACTTAATTCAAATTTTGATTTTCGGAGATCTACGAGATGGACCAATCAACAGGACGATATATATATGACCATTGCAACATGTCCTCATGTATCGTTCATCATAATTCGGGCTAAAAGCGGAGCACTAGCGGGTGGCTATGGTGTAAGCCGGGCGCCGAGCAGGGCGGGGTAGTGGGGGTAGTTTGGGGCAGGCTTGGCGCGGGGCCAGCCGAGCCCGGGTTCCGCTGAGCTTGCGGCCGCCTGTCGCCGGCGGTGCATTCACTTGTGCTCTTCTTAACGCACGATTGATCGGATAATGCGCCCGGCTAAGCGCGGGGAGCCCGACGGGCAACTAGGGCACCCGACCCGGGAAGCGGCGCATCCCGGCTTGATGACCCAACCTGGAAACTCCCGGGTTTATTCCAACGGGTTCATTCCGGAAAAAATGTGAATCATTACATCATTGCTTTTAATGAAAAAAAAATCATGTAGGTCTATCTAATAGTCCAGATTTTAATAATGTCGTTTTGATCGTAACTTCAAAAATGCATATTATTGAACATTGGTGTAAAGTTTTCTTTGTTCCTTTTTTGTTTTGAGTTAGGAATCAAAAAACTAACCTAATTTCTTACGTTTTTTTTTTCTATCTCCCCCAAAATCATCAATCATCATCATCAAACAGTATAGGTTGCGACTGTACGGTTGAAATTTAAGAATCCGGCTAATCGGGCTAATCCGCCGCCCCGGGAACCTTTATTGGATAACCAATACCTCTGCCATAGGTCATCCCAGGCGACGGCCTCCGTGGTCCCGAGGTAAGACTCTGGACTCACAATCCGAAGGTCGCGGGTTCGAACCCGGCGTGCGCAAATAAATTTTATTTGATATTTGTGTTATTTCACAATATATTTATTTAAATAATATATAGTATATTTGCGGCACGTTCCAGAGTGGAAGATACTCTCAGTATCGCCCTGGTGTAAGACCACCATTCAGAATTGAAACGTTGCTTGAAAATGGCTTTAGCCGTGTTTAGTGACCAGATCTGAATAGCCAGGTACTTCCCCACCTTCCTCTTCCCTATCTCCTTCCCTTCCCCACTACCTTCAGCCTCACAACATACCCCGATTGGGGATGCCACAGTCTCACTGGCTCCAGACGGGAGCAGTTGGGACTCTTGTGCGGTATTAACTGTAAAAAAAAAAAAAATCCCAAGTGGTTCGCTACGTTTGGTGATTTAGCAGGGGTGCCCGGGTTCATGGGGTGAGGTTTGTCTAGGTCCTGGAGGCGGATGACTAGGACACACTGAACCCCAGATTCCCACACATCCCTTAAACCCTTTTCCTTCCCAAAATTCTTCTCCACTTCCTTTCCTTAAAAAAAACCCTCCACACAGCATCCTCAAAGATGACATAGGCCCTGAGGGAGATTATTTTCCTCAGGTCCTCCTGTGTGGAGCTCATGTAAAAAAAAATGCTACTCTGACGGCGCGCCTTACGCAAAACTGTTTTCGTGGTGTGTTTTCCAAATATACCTTTGTAATTTGTGCCATGGTGTGCCGCAAGGAAGTGTCTTAGGACCTCTATTATTTTTGATATATATAAATGATATATGCAACATAAACACCAAAGGAAAAATTATTAGTTTTGCCGACGACACTGTAATTTTATTTAATGGAAGTGATTGGGTAACCACTTACAAAGAAGCTGAACACGGGCTTGTACTTCTGCAAAAATGGCTGAAGCAAAACTCACTTACACTCAATGTTAACAAAACTAAATATTTAACGTTTTCTATAACGGCCAGAGGTCAACCAGCTGAGGATTATGCTCTTAAACGATTGTCAAGGAAGAAACCTAACGCAATCATGTCACTGCCCCACCATAACACACTCTAGAAATATAAAATATCTCGGCATTGAAATCGATGAAAATTTTCGATGGGACTCTCACATAAATAGCATTACAAAGAAATTAACAAAGCTCATGTACTACTTTAGAAACATACGCAATATACTAAATAAAAATGATCTACATAAAGTCTACTACGCTCTTTGCCAATCACGCTTAGAATATGGGATTATTGGATGGGGATCTGCCTCAAACATTCACATGAAGCAGCTCGTCAAAACGCAAAAAGCAATAATAAAAATAATCCTGAAGGTACCTTTTTTAACTCCATCAAAAGAAATTTTTAAAAAATTCAATGTGTTCAGCATTATAAAACTGTACGCAAAAAATGCACTACTTAAATTTAAAGAAAAAAAGAGTACTTTGATGACCAACACACCTATACTACAAGGACAAAATCATCAAATCTACTAAACATTCCAAAATTAAATACAACTTTTGGTCAGAAAAATCATCATTTCCATGCTACAAAATTATACAATGCCCTTCCAATCGAAATTAAAAACACCATGGAGATACTAAAGTTCAAAAAAGATATCAAATTATGGCTAACTAAACACGAAGATGAGGAAATCATAAAAATTATAAAATAACACCAACGCAACTTACAGACAAAAAACATAAACACTTTTTAGCTTGTCTATTTCTATCTTGTGGAAACGAACAAATTATATGAGGAGGAATTTATGACCAACACCCATACAAACAACCTTCAGTCCGCCTCGGAACAGGAAAACCTAGTGAGGAGGACTGAGAACAAAATACTTCACTCTATATGTTTTTAATTTACCTCATATTGTATTTTTTACCTTACTTGATATTGTCGTTAAATAAAAAAAAGAATAAATAAAAAAAAATAAAAAACAAAAAATAAAAAAATAGAACCGAATTAAAGCAATGCCAAAAGATGGCGCCACTACATTAACAGCTTGCGTGATTAGGGGTAAGTACTACGGATTTATAATTTCGTGTATCGCTCCTGATATGGAGCGGTTAACGATAATATGACAATTATTATATAATCGACCACTACAACACGGGCATGTGCCTAGCATGGTGGTCGAAAAATTCTGTAAAATTTTGTAACAAACAATTCAATGAATAAAGAAAACTTAAAAAAAAAAAAAAATTGTAAATGGCAGTTGTGAATAATAATACTTAGCGGCTTTATGTTACATATGAGGTGTGTAGAAGCAAAAGCAGCAATCTCCACTTTCGTTTTTTTTTTAAAAGGCATAAAAAACATCGGTATCTTTGCCTTTGATACATATTTTCAAACTCTGATTTTGATAGGAGAAAGCTGAGTTTGTAACTAACCAGATTTGCAAATTGAATTTAGGTTCTCTATTCGAATCACTATGAAACTGCATTTACAACTTTTTCCGATATATTGGAGATTGCTGCCTTTGCTTCTACACACCTCATATGACGTCATTGCCTGTCGCGGTTACTTTGTCCCTTACGTCCCGGTGAATAGCTGTCACAGGATCCCAGTGGATCCGAGGAACTGGCTATTTTTGGAACCAGTTTTTATCGGATTTATAAAATGGTCCCCAAAACTCAAGCTGGGCGAAGCCGAACCATAAAACGTTTTTATAATACGATTATTATAGAAATTTTGTCTTCTTACATGCTTTATGACGTATTAGAGATTGGTATACAGGTACTAGAATAGTCCTAATGATAGACCACCGTTCAATCGAAATATTGTAACAGTATAAATAATTAATGTTGAATAGTCACGTACTTCCCTACCTTCCTGCTCTCATCTTCTGTTTTATATGTCACCCTACAGATGTCGTAGTCGCCACTGTTTATAAGAAATGAATCGGTAATTACTTAAAAACTGGTAATTTGTGCGAACGTATTAGTTCATGGGGCTCGTGGGGTGAGGTTTGTCTAGGTCTTGGAGGCGGATGACGAGGACACACTGAACCCCAGACTCCTACCCACCTTTTAAACCCCTTTTCCTTCCCAGAACTCTCCTCCCCTTTCTTTCCTTAAAAAAAACCCCTCCACACAGCATCACCAAAGATTGACAGAAAAATAATTTCCCTCAGGGCCTCTAATAAGTTAATTTTATAATTATTTTTTAAATGTACTGTAACCCCATTCGAAGATGAGCCTCAATATTTACACCACTTGTTTAAAAGCTTACTACATAATTGTTAGTTGCTAGACAGAGTTATTGGCTAGCCGTCGTAACGTTGCACGATCTTCCCGTAGCCAAGAGCTTATTACAAAGCTATTCCATATCTCCTTCATGGCGGAATAAAACGTTCATTGAAGATAAACTACATGTGGGAGGAAGATTGCTTGTTCTGCTCTGTGAATAGATTAGTTATCATTAAATTCTAAGAACGGAGTCTCAGTACCTTTCCATCTTTACACATTTTTATTTAGCAGCTGAATTTAGACCTGTTTAAAGTGGCAGAAAAAGTTTTTAATTTAGGTATTAGAATACGCTAATTCGTTTGCAGAAATCCTGAAAAAAATGTTTTTAGTGTAATACGTTTACTTCTTAGAAAGCTTTTAGATTAATTTTTAAGAGAAAATTTTATTTAGTAGCTTAAGTTAGAGCTTTATAGAGGCAGAGAAGGGTTTTAATTTAGGTATTAAAAAATGATGCTTCATTTATGCTTCTTTCAGAAAACCTGAAAGAAGCATATTTTTAGCGCAATTCGTTTGCTTCTTAGGAAGCTTTAGGATTAATTTATTTTTGGCACAAAAAATCTTTTTTTCAGTTACAATTTTAGATTTCTTTCATGGAAAAATATATTTGTGCCGTGAGTTTATTTATGAATCACTTATTTAAAGCGCGCTTTGTACCTTTGCCATAATTTAAATTATGGTGGATGCTACGGACATGATAATAGTTGGTCGAAATCTGCAAATTAGAATCCCAATTTGGGAGGTAAATATAGGTACCGTCGCCCCGGGATCCATTTATTGGATAACCAACACTGCGTTTGCTCACTTATTGCATGGCAGGACGGATCGGTGGGAACTGGTTTAGGGAGATCATTTTGCCTCTCCTGCAGGATGCTCTCGGCCCATCGCCTTACACCGTAGTGGGAGGAATGACCCATTGACCCCCAGATTCCTAACCACATTGGAGGGGACCCCACCACTTTCCCAAAGGCGTTATAAGGAAACATATGGTTTCATCACACGTCAAGACTCTATTTTTGATTGAACGAAGCTACATTTATTTGTAGGACTCTAGACCTGCCAATGTCCATCTATATCCAATATCCCCCTATGCGGGGTTAGTAAGCAGTATTCAAGTACTTAAATTGACATAATACAAAAGACTCTATTTTTGATTGAACGAAGCTACATTTATTTGTAGGACTCTAGACCTGCCAATGTCCATCTATATCCAATATCCCCCTATGCGGGGTTAGTAAGCAGTATTCAAGTACTTAAATTGACATAATACATCAGCCCCTGGAATTCCTCCGAAATCGGTAACATTAAAAAAATAGAGATAAAAGTGTTAGTAAGATTAAAAAAAAGTAAGAGCTGCACCCAGTTGAAGAAGCGTTCTGGAATAAGAGAAATAACGTATCATAATCCGTCGTCGTAATAAATATCCTAACCACAGCTCATAACATCTTCCTTCCCAGAGCATCCTCTCTTTCCTTACCTTTAAAAAACCCCCCACGAGCGTCCCCAAAGACGACATAGGCCCTGAATGATTTTTTTTCCTGAGGCCCTCTTTATATTGTAAAAAAAGTTAGAGATTGATTTTAGACAAACACTGCAAGAAGCGGCCGAATTTGGATTATCAATTTTAATTTGATCTCATTAATCAATACTTCTGTATAGAAATAGAATGATTCTAGATTTATTCATGCGCCTATACGCATTCACATCCGTGTCAAAAATTATGGTATTCACACTTTTACACTATAATGGTTCGTATTTCTAAAATCGCAAAGTATGCTCCGAAAATTATTTAAAACAAGTCTATTTCTATTATTGTACAAGTTATATTTGTGAAAAAACTCACAATGTTTCTTTAAAGATACTTTAGATACGTTCCACGAGATTTTTGCTCTATTTTAAACTAGTCATGTTTTATAAAGCTTTTTCGCATTTTTCGCTTCACTTTTATCGTTAGAAATATTAGCGCGCTCTCTCCAACATTCGTAATTGCATATCTCTTCATCTTCTTCTTTGCGTGCTCGGGTACAGGGCCTCAATAACTTAATTAAATGGCCCAAAAACTAATATCCAACCTCTCGGTAATCCATTTCACCCTAAGGCCTAAGGGATGGATAGAGTGGTTGAGACACGTAAAATACTTTAACCAGGCCTTACATCTTTCAACTGTAGCTATAAACAAGCACAGGTATTTTTGTGTGTACGTAACTTCTTTTGATATTTTCCATATTTCCTAGGGTATTGTTTTCTTTTTAAAGTTTTTTTCTATAGTATAACTCCTTAGCAATACTAATAATTTTCGTGCTAATGGTTCTAAATCTTTAATAGTAATTAATTTGTTCCTTGTCGTACAGTGTGTGTTTAATTTTTTTGTGAATTTTGTCACGTTTACGAATATAGTTTAATATTCCTTATTTTATCCATAGTTTAACTTTTTTTTGCTTTGTGTGTAAGTTTTACACGTTTTAAATTAGTGTAGTTATTTATTTCTTGCGTTAGCGTAGTTGTAAATTTATCCCAGGCCTCTTCGACATTCTCTATTTGGTAAATTGTATTCCAGTCTATTTTTTGGAGTTTTTCGTTTGGGTAGTCAATAATTTTTTGTAAATATTTTATGTTGGTTAGATTTTGGATTTTGGTGTCTATTGTTCATGTAGTGATTTTTAAACACTGTTTAAATCATACTTCTCACTGTGAATGTAAGATATGACGATTTTCATGAGACCTATGTGAGTTCTTCCCAAAAGCGAACAAATTAGCCTGACGGGTCAACCAGCAGGGGATTGAATCCGCTGCGCCTGAGTGGGAACCTGGATGTTGACCACTCGACTACTAAAAGTTTATACTCGTACTCTTTATTGCTACTTTTATCTTTTAACATACATATTTAAAAACTGTCTACATTATGTTAAATATTCTCCTAAATTAAAACTTATCAACATTTTAATGAGATGTAATAATAATAATAATTATAATAGATGTAATGATAATTTGTATAGCGCCGTTTTTGAAAAATCATCTCAAGGGCGCTGTAAATTTTATACTTGCATCTATCGGTAACAAGCATTCGTTAAAATATTATTTTTACACAAATTTCATGAAAAGTACCGCTTTTCATCCCAAATTTACCTTCAACTTCAAAATTATGAATGTAATAAAATGTTTGCTTTTTCTACGACAGCATTTTTATGGAAAGGCTTTTTTTAATTCGTTGAACACATATTTTTTCCTCAAACAGAATACGTGACCAGAGTTCTTGCGACACGAGCCAGGTTTAAAAAAAGCCTAGTGGCGCAATGTCGCGACTATTGACGTCACAAGTGTTATTGTCTACGGCCCGTTCCGCCCCTAACAACCCACCCTCATTTCCCCCCGACCCCAGTCGGTTTTCCTAAACCGCCGCCCGCCGGGTAGACCAGATCTCCATTGATGATCACCAGATTGATGGGTTCGGAATCTATTTTAAGGCTTTTCGTATTATCTTGGTGTTGCATCGCTGGAGAATATTTCCCTGGATATTACGCTATTCTATTGTTGGGAATATGAAATGTTTGAGAGTGGGTGTCTATTGCCATGTGGGTAGAACGCTCGATATTCAGGAGGGTTCGGCAAACGGGACTAGGTTTCGCCAAAAGGTACAGTCCTGCACTTGATTTTCTCTGTAAAGAGATATCTTAGGTGGCTGAACAGTGCTTTTGGGTAGTGTTGCAAGCATATATGTTATAGACATTTTATTTTTATTTATTTTATTTATTTATTGAAATTTACGGCACAAAGTGCCATTTACAAACATGTCTTTATTTAATATTTTTTTAAACAGTCGTAGTACAGTGTAGAAAGAAATTATTACACATTACAATATGTATAGAAAGAAGAAAAAAATAGTAACATTTAATGCTTTCATTAATAAAATGATAGCATTAAAAAGAAACACAATAAAACCAAAAAACTTGTTATGAAGTAACCTCGTTAAAGTATGAGTAGGTAGAGCCTTGTATTTTAATAGGGAAATATTTAAAATATCCGCAACATTGGCAAAATTACTAATGGTGTGTGTCCTATTTATAACCTGAGACAGACGTATAATTGTCACAATAATACATACTAGGGAACCTTGATCTAATGGTAGGTACACGAAAGTGAATCAACTTTAATATATCAGGGCTATCTAACTGATAGTTGACAATGTTGTTCTTATATTGTTTTGTATTTATTTTACTTATATAATACACTTGCGTAGCGTGGATTGACTAGATGATCTTTTGTGGAAAAGTGTGTGGAATGGCTTAGTTTTTCCTGTGGGGAATATTTAACCCGGACATAAAGTCGAAAAACAAATTAAAGAAGACAATATTACGGAAACTTAATCGAAAATCTGTAGACAGAAAAATCAGAAAAAGATTGGCACCTCTGGGACTTGAACCCAGGACCTTCCGCTTTCCAGGCGAAAGCGGAAGGTCCTGGGCTCAATATCTGCCAATATTGTCTTCATTTAATTAAATATTACAATTTGGAGTTATTACTCATAAAGTTAAAAATAAATAATAATTGGATAATTTGTAGAGAGCCGTTTTCGTGAAAAATCACCTCAAGAGCGCTGTACAATTTATTAAGAATTCTTAGGTTAATTTTACTATTTACAAACAGATACAGAAACATAAAAACCTGGCAGTCACTTCCAATAAACACACATTAATTAGAAAGTTTATGCTACACACTGGACATTGCATGACTTCATATTTGATACCCCCACCTCTATTAGTATTGCATTTATTAAAAGATTATTGACAAAAGTAGTGTTGATATTTATTTTGAAAGAATGTAAAATTTAGGATTCTTTAGGGCTGTAGAATGTTGAGTCTGTGATCATTCTTAAGTCGTGTGACAGGCCATTCCAGGTCTTGACACTCCAAAAGCGTGCTCATCGAACTTAGTATCTGGTGTGCGCTTTGGTTCCTTTAACCTTTCAATAGCTGATGACGCTGCTGACCTGGGGTTGATTATCGAGAATTGGAATTTTCTGGAATACACTATTCCGATGAGCAAGCCGGATCCATTCCGTTAAGGGACTTAAATACCACCCAGCAGAGCTTGAACTGTATCCTTTCAGGACATTTGAGCCAGTGAAGATTTTTGAGATGCTCTGAAATATGGGAATATTAAGATACGCTGGTGATAAGTCTTGCCGCAGCGTTAAAAACGGATTGTAATTTGTTGATTTGTTATTTTGGAAGACTTGCATATATTCCGTTGCAATACGTGAAACGAAGACGTGAAGAAACAAAGACGTGAAACAACGTATGAATTGACTTTTAGTAATTTAGTCGCCTTTGTTAGCAGGTTTCTCCTTGCTGCTTTAATTTACCTTAATTGAAAGAACCCCGTGCTTACGGCTTTAATTTGCCTTAATTGAAAGAACCCCGTGCTTACGGCTCTGTTCACTTGAGTTTTAAGGGCAAAATCAGCATCCAGATTGACACCCAGTATACCTTCTGTCCATATGTCCATTTGTCTTTTATACATGTCTTTGGAGTGATGTCGCTTCGAAATGGTTATTGGGGAGTTATCAATGTTATGCTGACGATTGTGGCGATCCATAGAAACTCAGTCTTTGACGGATTCAGTTTATTTATTTATTTTTATTTAAGTACATAAAACAGGCATGTTGCCCATAAATGTATATACATGGATGGTTTAAATACAGTGTGTTACAGAAATTAAAACAAAAATAATTAGGTGAATATGCAAAAGTGAATGACAAACAAGAATAAGTTTAAGGTAGAATACAAAAGTAACACCAACAATTTTTTATTGGCACCTGTGCTGATGGGACAACTATTTAGTAGATAAATATTGCCTGTCTTTGAATTAAGGGCTTCATCACTATATCAGCTTTATATGATTGATGGTAAAATATATATTTTTGAAGTGTTTAAATGGGTCATTAAAAATGTCAATTTCATTATTAGAGCAGTGTTATTATTGTTATATTTCTTAATGTTTGTGGTATAAGGGAAAAATATCCTCTATTTGTGTGTTAGGTAGATATTTATAGAAAAAATCTTGCATCCTCGTTTAGTTTCAATCTATTTGAGGTCATTCAGCGGGTGATTACTTCTAGATACTCAATTATGCGAGTTTTTAGACCGTCTACTTCTTCCAGTAAGCAGTAAAGATAAACTTGTTGGTCATCAGCGCAGCAGTGAGTTAGAAGGCCAAATGATTTTATTATTTTAGCGACATCATTTTTTTGAAGAGGATGAAGCGAAGTGGGCCCAGAACAGACCCCTGGGGTACTCCAGATGAAAGGGTTGGATATTTTGATTGTTTTTCCCCACCTTTACGGCTTGTAAGCGGTTGCCCATGTACGATATCAGCCAGCTCTTAACACAGACATTTGAACCAAAGAATTCTTCTAATAGTTTAATAAGAAAATCATGGTCAATCGTGTCAAAAGCGGCACTCATGTCTAAGACTGAAAGGAGTGCCGGTTTCCGTGCCAATACGTATATAGGTATATTTGGTTTTCGCTTTTGTTTTCTGAATGTTGGATGTAGAAATTAACCCACTTTTCGACATCCGATCGAGCTGAAACTTGACGGATAAATTCTTTGTCAATGAGAATACATTCTGTCAACTTTTGGTGGCACCCATACATACACATGCGCGCGCACACACATTTTTTCTGAAATTATATGACATTATTTTTTTAAATTTACAGCTGTTCGTGCACGAAATAAATGTCGGTACTTTCCAATCAGGATTTGGCTT
The DNA here is from genome assembly GCA_936435175.1 of Glyphotaelius pellucidus. Lineage (NCBI taxonomy): Eukaryota > Metazoa > Arthropoda > Insecta > Trichoptera > Limnephilidae > Glyphotaelius > Glyphotaelius pellucidus. Next base: position 23,947,969 of record OW386538.1, on the reverse strand, counting down.
AGATGTTAGCGTTGTTGACTCCAGTCCCTTAAGGCTCAATCATTGGTCAAACCAAAAAAATAATCTTTAAAATTGGCGTCTATTCCGTTCGAGGGTTGCCGTAACTAGGTCGAAAATTGAAAATAGGCGTATTATGGTAAAAAAAACATTGTTTTTTTAAGCGAAAATATTTGTTCTTTATTAAGATTAGCAAATGTTTGCAGAGTATCAAACGGAATGACAGTTTGTTTTTTCGACTTTGGAGTGTATAAACATGAGACTTTGTTTAAGTACATGATGCGCGACGGCACTTTGGCGAGAAGGGACGATCCCCACGAAAGAGGCTCGCGGCCAGCTTCTAGAGCTCGTGGGCAGCGGGTTTGGTGGCGCCAGGCGGCCGCCTTTTGTAAACAGATTTTAATTTAGGGGTGGAAACCTTGTCAGAAGTGGTGTCACAAATACCACAAGTGAGTCACTCACACACTGTGCAAAACTTAATTAGTTCGCGTGGGAAGATGTTACAAGGCGGTTAACTTTTAATACTGTTTATGGTAATACTCGTAGACCGAATTCATTGATGTGAGATCAAAAATGCCACATTTGAAAGCAGAGAAGTCGTGTGCTGAATGAAATTCGTGAGGTTGTAACTGGGTACGTAAACCATACATTAAAAATTCCACCTCAAAAAATTGCTGCAACAATTTGACTTTCAATGAAAATTGAAAAAGGATCGGAGAAGATATTAATAAAATTTTCACATTTTGTACGCACATACCACATTCAAGTTTAGCGAATTCCCATCTTTCTGAATTATCAGACATTATCTCTACAATAATTGAGACTCCGAACTCCGAACTAATTCTACGTAGGAAGTTAGAACTATCATAATTAGTTAACGTTGTTAGTCCCGAACCTACGAAAACTAACTAAAGTACTCATGGATAAGAATATTTCGTCGAAAGGGGGAATCAATAATGGATGTAATAACGTGCTATCGACATTGGGGTTATTCACCCCTTTTACATCAAGACGTGTTTTTCCATCAAAACATTCACTCAAGTCTCCGTTTCTAAGAGCAAAGTTTTGTACTGTACGAAGCGTCATCACCACAAAGCGTTTGAGTTACCAACTGTTCCCGAATGTCCGGAGCAGTTGGGAGCCAGTGGGATTATGGCAACATCATTTGTATTGGAAACTGAATGGTGGTCTTTCGCCAGGGCAATACTGACAGTATCTACCATTCTGGAACGTGCCTCAAATTCAAATATTTTTTTGTGTTTAAAAAAATTGATGCAGCTCTTATTTATTTATTTATTTTCATACACACGGCACAACATATGCCATTAACATAATTAAATTAATATATGAATAGTACAACAACATAAATAATGTAACAGTATAAGTGTAATGTAAAAAGTTAAAAGTAATAGTTCAAAAATTGTAAATAAAAAGTATAAAGTACAGAAGATTCAGAATTGAAACGTTGCTTGAAATGGCTTTAGTCGTGCTTGGTGACCAGATCTGAATAGCCAAGTACTTCCCACCTTCCTCTTCCCCATCTTCTTCCCCTCCCCCACTACTTTCAGCCTCATAACATACCCCAATTGGGGATGCCATAATCTCACTGGCTCCAGACGTGAGCAGTTGGGACTCTTGTGCGGTATTCATTAAAATATATATTAGTTAAAGGTGAAATATATAACTATAAAATATCAATAAAAAGTACAAAATAAGTTAAACATAAAAATATTAAAACGTAAATAATTAAGTAATGCTCTTAGTAGGAGACAAAAAATATAAATAATTTAGGTAAACTACCGAGAGAAGCGTTTATAATAATGATCAGTGCCAGTATTGTTACAATAATAAGGTGATTTGAGTCTAGTTGGTCTACTAGGTGCATGATAATTTATTAACGAAACTATTTCAGGGGAGTCAAACCAGTTATTGTTTATTTTTAGTAATTATAAATAAATGTTCGCATACCGGGATGCGAACCTGTAATCTCTGGAATCTTAGTCGAGGATGTCGTATTTATCCAAGGAAATCATACTGATTTTGCATGGACACTGTTGTCACTCAGGGTCGAGAATTGTGAAAATAAATTCTAAGAAAAAAAAGTTACATATTTTTCATAGTCATATGAAAGGTGAACTACATAATTTCCTAATCCGCAGTCCACACAAGAGGCCCTGAGGAAAACAATTTCTCTCAGGGCCAATGACATCTTTGGCGATTCTGTGTGTAGGGTCTTTTCAACAAAAGAAAGGAAAAATGTAGGTAATTATTAACGAAATAACGGGTTGTAAGGAATCTGGGGGTCGGTGTGTCAGGAGTGACGGACGCATGAATAAAGTCGACGGGTCAAAAGAGACCAGGTCGAGAGGTCAAAAAGTCTCCTGAATCCTGCCTCTCTCTATCCGGCCCGACACGCAGCCTGGTGGGCAGACGTATCCGCCGCCAAGACCTGAACATACCTCACCCGATGCATCCGGGCACACCTACTAAACGTAACGTTATATACAAAACCCCATATACAAAAATAAACTGGACCACACTTACAATACTCGTTTTAAGTTAAAGGAAGGACTAATTGTACCTAAGCATTTAAACAAATATGGACAAAGAACGCTGGACTATATGATACCTAATTGCTTAAATATGTTACCTGCTGAAATTAAAAAATGTACAAATGGTAAAACAAATATTTTGTTGAGAAATTGGCTTGCCGAAAGAAATAATTTGTATTAGACTAACACAAAAATTGTAAAATAAGTTTATATATATCTCCAAAGTAAAAGTACCCATCGACAAACTGCTAAAAAGTAGTTTATTGGGACTTTTTTCTGTATAATATTTTATGTCATATTGTATTACTTTGTATTTATAATAAATAAATTAAACCTGGAAAAAAAAAAAAAAACGAATCCCTTGAGATTACCTATGGCAGAAGTATATGTTATCCAATAATAGTTATGGTACCCATATTCGCCTCTCAAATTATAAACATTATCTTATCCCCTAAAACTAAAATGAATTTGATAAAACAACATTTGGTCAAAGAAATTCTAGATACTTTGCAACAAAGTTGAAGAACACATTTCCACTGGCTGTTGAATAGAACACAAGTTACTTACTCTAAACAAAGTTGAAGAACAAATTTCCACTGGCTGTTGAATAGAACACAAGTTATTTACTTTAAACAAAGTTGAAGAACACATTTCCACTGGCTGTTGAATAGAACACAAGTTACTTACTCTAAACAAATTTGAAGAACACATTTCCACTGGCTGTTGAATAGAACACAAGTTACTTACTCTAAACAAATTTGAAGAACACATTTCCACTGGCTGTTGAATAGAACACAAGTTACTTACTCTAAACAAATTTGAAGAACACATTTCCACTGGCTGTTGAATAGAACACAAGTTACTTACCAAAAATATTATTTTTAAAACTCATTAGAAGTATTAGTAATGCTATGATGGTAATTGTCTTTGATTTTGATTTGTAATATTGTGTTGCATGCTGCGCCTACTAACAACACATGATTTCCTGGCGAGACACCCACAGTACATCTCCCATATAGTAATGCATTAAAAAATATGTATAAAAATATTAAAAATATCAAATTTCAATAAACCCACTCTCCCACAGAAATTCCATGAATGAAAAAACCCTGTTGCATATTCTCATTCCGAACACACCCCATTGCCAATTAATCCCAAACATGTTTTCATTCATTACTTTTTTTATATCTAGTTACAACTTACAACTTTAATATTAATTACTTGATCATTAGTGTAAATTAGCGTTATTCCCAGAAATTTTATTGATATTTATTAATGTATGTATTTTATGAATTAAACCCTTCAAATATTTATTTAACCGTTCGGATACCTGGGATAACACCTTCGCTCCGTCTTACACTCCGGTAGTATTATAGAATGGTATTTTCAAACCCAAAAGGTTGTATTTCCCCAGATATACGAGTATCATAAGCAGATCTTTCCCACTATTATCTTTTACTCGGTTTAGGAACACCGAGTAAGCATTTTAAATAATAATCTGTTTACGGCTGCCGATAATGACAAGGAGTAATTCAGGATTATAAATATTTTTATATATATGTTTTGAAAATATACTATTTTAGACTCGGGTAGTTTTTACTGAATTATATTTAAGATCTTTCATAAATAGTTAACGTTTTTATTATTATTTATGATTTAGGTCCAGGTGTTTTTGGGGTTGACTTGACACAAACGTGCTTCTAAAAACTTCTGAAGCATGAATGTATATTAATATCCTCAGGAGAGAAAGGGAGTCGAATGTCAGCATAAGATGTCTTCCTAAGTACAATATTTCATATTCTAAAATATTTGGAATCGTGTCATATTTTGGAGATGCTATGTAGTGATTATCTATCTATATGATGACCGGTCAGTGACTGAGGGGGCATCGCGTTTGGGTCCCACCCGGGCGTCGCGTGTTCGATTCCTCGGCTGGCTAATGGCTTGTTCAGATTGATCAAGTAAGTAAAGTGCAAGATGACGGCGGATGACGGGCTGCCACAAAGCAAAGTAAATACAATAATTAACCATGTTGTATTGCTTAGAAGAGGTGAAATTTTAGAAGAAGTTAAAGAATAAATTAGTAAGATGAAAATAAATAAATGTGGACACGAAAAGAGATTAATAGCAGCATAAATAAATAATTTTAGAGTTGAATCTTCGCTCCGCGAGTCTACAAATGAACTCAGCTAAAACGACGAGTTTGCGCATGTCAGTGCGCAGGGACGCGTGATGGGGATCGCTACTCGCCGAAAAAATAGAACGAAATGGATTAAATCGACTAAAGAGCTGATTAACCCACTCTACTAAAATTGTGGTGTTCGGACGCGTTTAGTTACTAATATACTCGCTACTTGACTAAAATACTCGACCAATGCGAACGACTCTTTAAGTCCTCCAACAAGTGGTGGTAGAAGTATATTTTCAAATATTTTTGGGTTATTCGTAGCCCGGAAATTTTGAAATAAAAAAATTGTAATAGGTGGCACGCGAGCTGTTCGAAAACTGAATGTATGGAACGCGAGAGGGGTTTGGCGGGGCAGGGGAGTGGGAGAGGGGAGAGGGAAGGCGGGGAAGGTGGAAGGGAAGGCGGGGAAGGTGGAAGAGAAACGCGGGAGGGGAAGCGGACGCGGGAGGGGAAAGGGACGCACGGGAAAGGACATACAGGGAGAAATAATTTATTTCTTTGAATATGGCATTACATCCCACGCCGGCAACCAGCTAGTTTTTAATAAACGACAGATGAATGATATAACCTTGAAAAAAACTCATTTTGTGGGAGGAGGGAAATAAAGAAGCCGCTAAATCATTCCACAGGCAAAGTATTAAGTATAATGTCATAAAAACGACTCGGTTTCACATCAATTAAAATGTTGTTAGTAAAGTGAAATACTATAATAAATTAAAATATCCAATCTAAAATATAATGAAACAATATTTCTTTTGTGGATTGTATGAAGAAATAAGTTTTTTTTTTCACAAACTAACTTCGCTTAACCTGCCATTCGTCCGCCGGCGTACCATCGACGCAAGCCAAAATAATCACTAAAAAATAATTTTGTTATGCGATTTTAACCCTTATGTATAAAGAAAACGTGTGAAGAAGAAGGTCAGAATCGCTTGGGGCATTCTTGTTCATAAGGTATAAGATCATGAACCCACCTAGAGCAGCGATATAATTTCTTTGAAATTGTTTATGACACGGCCTGCGTGGCTGCGCGCCGCTCGGCTGGACAAAATGGCGGCTGTCAAGTCTCGCGTCGCGGGCGACGAAATGATCGTAAAACGTGTAAATTCATCGAATAAACGCAAGTAATATTGTTCTTATGTATAGTTTAGTATTCAAGGAATGTGTTTCAGTAAAGATTACATAAGATAGCATAAAATTAACCTGCAAAATATTACGTAAAAGTCAAAACATCGCGAAATTTTTTCGTTTTTTCCATGTTATTTGAAACGTAGTAAAAAGTATAAATTCATTGAATAAACGCAAGTAATATTGTTCTTATGTATAGTTTAGTATTCAAGGAATGTGTTTCAGTAAAAATTACATTAGATAGCATAAAATTAACCTGCAAAATATTACGTTAAAGTTGGCGTTTTTTCGTTTTTTCCTGGCACGTTAGGGGTCCAATACGTTTTTACATTTTAGTTTTTGTTTTTTAAAAAACAAATAACTAAAATAACTTAAGCCCTTTTTAAAAAAATCAGAAGATATTTCTGATCTTCTGAAATCTTGTGATTATGATAATAAATATTATCTTCAAAATGACTCAAAAAAACCTGAAACAATACAACCTGATAACCTGATATCAATTTTGACAAACGCCTAATATCAATTTCATCGTTACTAAATCACATTATTGCGTAATACCATTGACATTTTGGAATATTAGCATTATATTGTCAGCCTTTCTTGAAAATTAAACTGTTGTTGAAAACTCGGTTCAAGGGTCGATATTACGTAATAGGATCGCGCTTTTAGTATGAGTCTCAATGATATTTTATCAGACCATTCAAAAAATTCCAGGAATGAAAACAATATTCTTGATGCCTAATTTTCAAGGATTTATTTCAGTAAAAATGCCGATAAAAAGGCACAATTTTACGGTGGGAACCAAATATTCATGTCGTTCGTGGAAGACCTAGAAGGGTGAAAACACTGAGCCTACGATTGCTATTCGATTTAACATCATTCGAATTTCTTTATTAGATTAAATTTTTTTGAATCCGTATTTCTCTCAAAATTTTGGTTTCAGGCTAGTAAAATCATTTCCTCTCACCAACATGGATTTATATTCGGTAGATCTACACTTACAAACTTAATTAAATTCGAAAAATATATATCAGACGATCTAAATTCATGGTTGAAAACGGATGCAGTTTACACAGATTTCAGCAAAGCATTCGATAAAGTTTCTCAAAAAATCTTATTAAACAAACTAGAAGTATATGAGATAAAAGAAAATCTATTAAAATGGCTTGAGATCTATTTAACATCTAGAAAACTATATGTTAAACTATTTAACCATATACCACACGAAATTGAAGTTTCAAGTAGGGTGCCTCAAGGTTCTCATCTAGGTCCGGCTCTTTTTTTTTCAATATTTGAAGGTTTTTTTCAATATATCCATTTCCTCTTGTTTGTTTTCCTCTTTTTTTTTCAATATTTGAAGGTTTTTTTTCAATATATCCATTTCCTCTTGTTTTTTTTCAATATTTGAATATTTTTTTTCAATATATCCATTTCCTCTTGTTTGCTGACGACTTGAAAATGTACACTATTATAAGAAATTTAATTTGTCTGTCTTGTATTGCAAAATAGCTTGGAGAAATAGTAACATAAATGATTTATTTTTAAACATAAACAAATGTCAATCTAATCTAATAAGTTTTTCTCGAAATAAAAATCCAATACTCTTTCAATATCATATTAACAATGTGAAGCTTTCTATACTAGATAAAAGATATGGGTGTCGTTTTCGATAATAAGATGACATTCGTCCTCCACATTGATGCAATCACGAATAAAGCACATATTTGTCTCGGTTTTGTATTAGATCGTCCAAAAATCTAATATATATTTTAATACACTTAAAACGCTGTACATGACACTAGTCAGAAGCAATCTTGAATATAATTCCTCTCTCGAGTCGCCTTTATATAATATAAATTCACGTAAAATTGAAAGAGTACAGTATAGATTTTTAAGGCATATGAATTTTAAATTAAGCATGCCAATAAAAAATTTAAATTGTAATTATTTAATGCAATTACTTAATCTACCCGAATTATCGCAGCGAAGAAAAATCTGTGATGTTTAATGATTATTTAAAATCATGGACGGACATTTGGATAGCCCTGAACTAGTGAATATGATAAATTATCAAGTACCCAATAATTACAACACTAGACTCCATGCTCCATTTAATGTAGTTGCTTCTCGCACTAATTTTATGTTCAATACTTGTCTTCAGAGATTACATCGTGTGGGGAATGAAACTTGCTCTGTTGACATATTTTTTTATAAAAACATCGCTTCCCTTAAAAAGCGTTTACGCATGCAGATATTATGCGACAATTCTTAAGGCGGTGCTCCCCCGCTTAAAAAGAAGACGTTGGAGAGATATGTAATTACGAAAGTTGACCAGAGCGCGCTAATATTTTAAATGATAAAATTGAAGCGAAAATTGTGAAAATGCTTAATAAAACATGACTCGTTTAAAATAGAGCGAAAATCTTGTGGAAGGCATCTTGAGTAGCATTTAAAAAAACATTGTGATTTTTTTCGCAAATATAACTTGTAAAATAATAGAAAAAGACTTGTTTTTAATAATTTTCGGAGCATACTTCGCGATTTTTTTCTATCGAGGGAATTTCATACAATTTGCGTTTCGGCGTGGAATATATCTAGATATTATTTTCAAAAATAACATATATTTTTTTGAGAGCTTAAAAACTTCAAATGTTTAAGGGAGATATGTAAGAAATGGGTAGAAATTCGGGTAGCGGCGGCTTAAGCGGAACGTATTCGCGGCCCATTTCGGTCAGTTTCATACAAATCTTAGATTTGGATTTGAGATCAAAATACCCAACCAAACTGATAAATTATTTTGTAATCAAAAGGTTTATTAAATATCTAGTACGGATGTGAGCTACTTTATTTATTTTTGCTTTAAATTATAAGTTATAGGCCATTAAAGATTTTAGTGTTTCATGATTTTAGAGGCAACTTGGGCTGTGAGTAAATGAAAAACATAAAAAAAAAAAAATTTTACTATATTTATTTTACAAATACAATGAAAAATAAAATAAAAAATAAAACATCCTTAAAAGTGCATTTTTTGGGCAGTAATTTTAATGTATTTGCACCTATCAAAATGATTCTTTTTTTAATTTTTATTTCATATTTCATTATATTTTTATGATAATTTTTGTAAAATTATTTATTTATTGTTTTTTTCATTTACTCACAAATAATTAGAGCAGAAAGAAAGCTTTAAATTACATTTACAATTGCAGAAAATTAACTACTTTTATATTTAATTAAATGAAGACATTATATATTACAGTTTGAGGTTTTACTCATAAAAAGTTAAAATAAAAAATAATAATATTTTTATATTATTTGCTAAAAAATGTTTTTCTGCCAAAAAATGGTAAGTTTCTAAATGCACTGGAATCATGTTTTGAGTAAATTGTGACAATAATTGCTGAATAATTTACTGTAAGCCTGAGCCCAAATACGAATGTCTGCTTGTTGAACTCCTTTGTACAACTTACTTATTGAATACTTATACCTACTTGCGTTGTGCCTGCTTCGTGCTCAGTTAATTATGTAAGTACTACATACTCGTACTTGTTATGATGCTCCTTACTTACCAATGTTACATGTAAAAGCCTTCAAGGCGTAAATAAATTAGTACCTTTACCCGTCATCGATATATTAAAAACACCATTGCGAGAAACAAAACATATATAACAAGTGAGTTCACAAGGGGGGGAGGGTCAGGGGGTACTATCTCTGTAAATAATAAGTTGTGGTAATATCGATATATATGTACATACATGCATGATCGGCGCTACAGCCTTATATTTGGGAGCAATAAACTTTTTACGTTTCATCTTTATTACTTCCCATCACAGCATCATTCATTGAGACCTACATTAACTACTGTAGTAGATAATTCGATAAATGAATCATGCACCGTCCACATCCACAACTATCCTGCTGTTCCTTCTTACAAATGATTATATTTCCATATTCAATAGCTTGAGTTTTCACTTACTCTCTCTGGAGGGTTTCCAGCGGCGAATAACAGATATTGGCCTATTGCCAGACCTGGGTGTTGAACACTGGACTCGGTACCACCAGCAGTGTCCAGTGGGTAGCTACCGCTATTATTTATGGCTGTCGACATCAACTTCGACAGAAAACTGCATAGTCATGATCTTTTTAATGGCATTTTCTGAATACCACTATAAAAATGTGCAAAGCTCGAAGCTCCCACTCACTACTGGTTTGGCGTTCAATAATGTATCCAAGCGTGCATTCGCCGTCGGACAACGGACGATATTTTGAATAGGGGTAAATAGTCCTTTAAAACCAATTTCCGGTTGCTTTTACCAAATAAACAAATTAAAGAACACGAATATTTTTAACAATTTTAATATTGTATGTTTTACACGTGACGAAAATTTTATCAATTTACTGTAAATTATTTGAAGGGAAAATTTAAAACGAACACTTTTTCAAAGCTTTTTGTAGTTTGTAGAACACTAGTAATTAATACCCGGCTTCCACCAAGTTTCTGCACCATATTTTCGAAATATTTTGCTGTTACTGAACAAACAATACGGTGTACTGTCGTAATTTTTAATCAATTGGTTATAGAATATAATTTAGATAAATATCATGGTTTAAGTGCCAAAGAATTTTTAAAATAGTTGTGGTAGTCTCAAAGTTTGAGAAATTTGAATGGGACAAATACCTAAATACATAATAGCGAAACATAGATATTAAAATTGAATTAATTATTTCTTTAAGGAATACCTAAAACTATTTACAAATTATTTTCCTTTCATCTGTGAATTTATATAATATGAACGAAGAAAGGGGCAGATAAAGAAATCCAGATTTTTCAGTAATTCATTTAATTTTAATGGAATTCAAATATTCATGTTTAATATAAATTATATAAAGCATTCCGTGTACAATACTGTTAAGACAAAGCAGTAGTAATCAGATTTTATCAGAAGGCTTGATTAATTCCAGTTTAATGCGGTATAAAGTTCGTGGAAAACTCATATGGAAATGTATGAAGTCATTCATCAAGGAAAAGTGGATTATTCATTATAATATGTGATTCCGCGTAAAAAGTAGGGAAATTCACAGTATTCGGTAATAATGTATAATAATTATAACAATTCACTATTTTATACAATGCAAACAAAGATTCCACTTCAATTACATCTAATACGCCGTACCCCTCCTTCCCCCGATTCTACCCCAACATCTTACTGTGTAGCTTTTTTTTTTAATTTCTCAAATTAATGATTCCAAAACTTGAAAACCTTTACAGGATTCATTAAACAATATTTCTTATACATTTTTAATAATTATTGTTGCTGTTAACTGTTTGTTTCCCAAATAAAATTTATATAAGGGATGAAAAATCTTCACTCGTTCGATAATGTTCTAAAAATAGCCCCATGTAAATGAGCCCATCGAGAATTGAATAAATATCTCGAATGGAACTATTGTCACGAAGAAGAATAACGCCAAAGACGTGGGAAGATTTAAAGCAACTTTCCACACAACTAGAAGGGTAGATTTGTGAATGAATCGCGCCGGGGTTGGGGGGCCCCGCTCTACTCCCCCGCAACAGAGTGCGTCCCTCTCCGGGGTAGTCCGCGCTCGCTCGCTCTTGCGTCATTCGTCGCTCGTTAATATTTACGGAATATTTCCGCAGCCCACACAACCTGTAGATGAATGTGTGGATCAATACTTTCCGAAAAGCGGACCAATCACAGGGTGGGTAGAGATTTTCCCGGCCAATCGGGAAGCGGGATAGCGGGCAGGGTGCGCGCACAGCGTTTCATTCATTTCGAGTGGGCGGCCGAGGCTGTGGCTCTATAAATACAGGGCGAGCGCAGACTGGCGGCATTCTACCCACGACTCTCTCACGGTGTGGTGATAACGAGAGCCTACAAACGAGGCCTAGAACAAGTGAAATATTAAATTGTGAAATTAATTACATTACTGAAAAGTAAGATTAATTGAAAAAGTAAAAACTAAGTGATTTTAAAAAATTGTTCGGTGCTTTTGAGGATTATCGATTTGTATGTAAGTTATACTTTATTTATTATTTACTATTACGATGTGCGAAATAATTGTTTTCATCCATTATCTCAATCGGTCGTTTTCGGCTCGCGATGTATTTATAGATATTCACCCTTACCGAGCGAACACCTGTTGCACTGGCGCCACGGAGCGCGGAGGTCTGGGCTTTTTATACTTGCGCTATTATTGATCGGCCAAAAATAGAACCCCTACTTCGGCCAGGCTCGGCCTACTTCCATTCATCTCTGATCAAATATGCACATTTTATTTCTGATTAAAACGTTTCATCTACAAATTTATAAAACAGAAAAAATATAGTGCATGAACATTTTGTGTTTTCCCATTGTGCAAACACATTTCACTATTTTAAATATATTTATGTATATCTGAACATCCAATCGATTATTGGTAATAATATTTTTCCGGTACGACAGAGCTTTCATTAGTAATTTCATTTTATTGCCTGCCGCTGGGTAGATAATCTTAAGCACGCTTATGAGTTCTTGTAAAACGTAAACATTTTGTTATATTGCTTGTTACTACTCGTACAAGCTAGCAAGTATCAATAGCCCCGAAACTTTATAAATATTTCTCAAACGCGGGGGACCTGTCGGAATCAGGTCAAAGCCTATCGACCTGTTTTCATTGGGTCGTCAAATTCTATTTTCGTCAGGTAGTTTAACACCACCTCGAAAAATACATTTAACTGTCACTAATTATTTTGTACCATGTTTTTGTGAACTCGGTGATTAAATCTTGTTTAGCTTTTAAATGTTAAGTTTGTATGCTCATTTCAAAATTTAACAAAATATTTTTGTTAACAGATTAAGATGTTTTGGTTCGGCGCTATGATGCTCGCAGGGCTCCTGTGCGCCCCGGGGCTCAGCCTGCCGGTGTACGGCACCACGCGCTACGGCCGCCCGGCCGCCGCCCCGGCGCCTTCGCCCCTCTACTACCGCCCCGCCAGGCCCTACCCCTACACGGACACGTACGCGGACGAGCTCTACTACCAGCCCATGCCCGTGGTCCACTATCCGTACTACCCCGTCGGCAGCCCCTACAACGAAGCCGACGTGTACCGCGCGGCCTACCCTTACTACTACACCCCTTATCCCTACTACGGCAACGAAGAGACCTACAACCCCGCTGAAGAGACCATCCACGAGGATCCCTCTCGGTTGGGCGGCGGCCGAGCTGACGCGCTCCCCGTGGGACAGGAGACCTGGTTCGAGGGCGACTCCACTCCCGGCTGGAGAACAGACTACGATGACGTAAACGCTGCCTTCCTTCAGAACCTCATCATGTCTCAGATGTACGACGAAGCCTTAGACAAAAGCAGCATCGAGAGCGATGAGAAGCAAAACCAGAATTCTCTCCACGAAAGTGACGAGTACGACGAACACAGAGTTCCAGAGTACTACGGAGACCGCAACACCAGAGACTTTGAAGACGAAGACGTCAGGGAACTGAAAGCTCTCGCCGGTAAGCCCTTGTATCACGTCCCCAAAACCAACGGATATGCCGCCATCGGGAAAGGCGATCCTGCCCGCCGTGCGCAGCCGTCTTGGTATCCAGATTCAGAACTTTCAACCCCGAAGACGCTGAGACGCGATGAGGAGCCTCAGTTCTCCGACGATTACCAAAACGACGAGGGTTGGATCAACTGGGGAAGCAAGAGGAGCCCTAAAATTTCCAAAGTGGAAACTATCAAGAGGATAATGACCCCCAAACCTACGCTGTTGACCACCACTACTTCTGCGCCCCCCGCGCATGGAGGACAGAAGGAGGAAGTGTTGCTGAGGCCGGCCACTCCTGCCCGCCACCCCTTTCCTGAGCCCGTCCTGCATCTGCTGGCTGCCAACATGCCCAATCACAACAAGAGGAGCCCTTCGGTTTACGACACCATCAAGAGACTTCTCAGCATGGAGGATTCCTTCAAACCCGTAAGTTCCTCTTCTATTCAATCACTTCAATTTTCCACAATCATCGCATAACTCATTCATTCACGTGTTTTCAAATTACTTGCATGTACCGTTCCTCTAATCAAAATGAACATATCAAAATTATATTTGAAAAAAAATACAGTTTACCGGTCGAAATTCAACAAGATATTTCAGATGTATCTTTAATATAAAGCAACACAATTCTACGAATAAGGTTAAATATATGGTGAAAAATTGGTTATTGGAAAAAGAATATTTATTTTGATACTTGATACTTGATAAAATTTATGAAAAAATGTTTAAACTGTAGATAAAAGATGTAAATTATAACTTTAAATATATTTGTAAGTAATTATAAGCACCTGCTGTCAAGCCAATTGCAATTGGCTCAGCTCAAAATAAATAAATAAATTTAAAAAAAAAAAATAATAGTAATAATAATAATAATTTTTTGAACTGTTTTGAATCTGTTTTTTGAAATGTTACCATTTCATATTGTTGAATTACGCCCGCTCCATTCAAGTAGTAGAGTTTACTGTATCCATATGCATAAGCTGGATTCGATCGTCCCATCCCCGGGCGGGACTATAAATAGATCGCCAGCCCCCAGTCCCAGCCCTACTTGCTGATGTAGAGGTAGCGGCGTAGAGCCGTAGATGCGTAGAGGGTACGAACACACTGTACATTGTACGTGCACAGTATCCCATTGAACGCCGCCATGTTCTCTCACGCCCCGCAGACACCTGCTGAGCTTCGCCAAACTTTTCCAAGTTAACAAGCGAACAATTTAATCACACTTTTCAGAGGCTTTTCGATCGAGAGTTTTCTTTCCACTATTTCAAAGCGAAACATTTTAGTTTCCCGAAAGAGAAATATTTTTTCCGACAAGAGTAGAGTAGTTCTTTGTTTGGCAGAAGTCTTATTCGTGGTTTCTTTGTTTCACAGAACTCCGAGACTCCGAAAGGGCGGCTTCAGAAGCGGTTCATCTCCACGGAGGAAGACCTAGTCGGTGAGTTGAAGGGGCTGAAGATGAAAAGAAGAAGTACGGCGTAGATCACCATTATATATCCTCATCTTCCAACGACTACCAAATACCGGATATTTGATAAATACGATACTTGATTACTCGACCTAAAAATATATCTGAAAATTTTGTACATTTCTTCATTTTTGAGACTGATTGTGTATATTGTTGTATAAAAAAGTACTTACTGTTTTGTTAAATTTGTGGGGAAGTTTTTCTCAATTAAACTTTTCATGTTTTATGGAAAAATTCTAAAAAAAAGATTTTTTAAGAAATACTGAAATGTTTTATCTTCACCACTGTTATGTTACGTTGCTCACGATATGTTTTGTTTGTTGAGAAGTTAGGAGTTTATTTGGGGACGCGGCCCATTGGAATATGCTATTATTATGATTGTTAATGTAATATTATTATGTATTCCGTATTATGGCATTCTAGTGAACACACTAATGCAAGACCCCTTCTCAGGCAGCTATAGACGCTCAATGGAGTATGTAAATAGATATATGAAATAGACATTTAATTAATGATAATCGATATGATGGTAGATAGACGATTACGGTGTTGATACATATTAAATCATTAAATAGCTGAAGGAACCTTTCAATAGGATTTTATATACATTTTCGTTTCGGTATTTGAACGTTAAAACTCAAACTACTAGAACTTGCATTTTAGAAAATAATATATATATACCTACCTACTAGCTAGGTAAAGATTTTATTTCAAAATATGTACTTTTTAGTAATCAGACGTATTTTTTCATAAATTTTAACATGCATTTATGATTAGAATTTAAATACACTAATAATACTTAAATAATATGAAAATGCTAAAAGAAGAAAAAATCGATGTTTGCTTACTGTACATTATATTTCAAAGACAGAATCTTTAGGATAACTTAATAAAATAGTGCAAGTATTTCATACCGTTTTAAAGTACAAGAAATAATTATTATATTTATAATTTTATGTAATAACTTCGTTTTTCTTTCAAAAACGGTAACCCTGAAATGTATGCTTGCCTTATGATGTCATTATTACAATAAATTATCTATTTTAAATGTCTCAATTTATACTTCATTATTGAGAACATTTATTTCAATTTAAATCTCTTAAAAATTCTGCATTTTTTCGGGCTCCTAAGTAAATTTTTTAAACTTTTGGCAGAATGGTGAGATTTTACCTTTTACAGTTAAAATAATTTTTAATAACAAGCTACCGCATTTATTGAATTAGGTACGAAAATTATGAGTTAAATATTTCATTTCAATTTTTTAAAGTTTTTTTTAAATCAGCGGAATGCACTTAAAAAAATCGAGAGTACTACTATGGGTTGGCAGATAGGTGAAAAAATATAATTTAATAAGAATTGATAAACAAAAGCATTTAAATAAATAAAATATTTCTAATGTGTTTCTTGCATAAAATAGTTCACATGACAGTATTATTATGCCGTAATATTCGAGAAATAGTGTACAAAAATGTCGATGACAATATAATCCTCGAATATTATGATTATTTTGTAGAAAATAGTACAAATAAAATTGTACGTATGATTTTGAATATTTTACACACATTTTAGTTTTTATTTTTTTATCTATTACAGAAACTTTGCAAATGATGAATGGACATAAAGTGAGAATATATATTTTTCACATTGGCTTCTAAAAATGTGTAAAAGTTTGATTTCTGTACAAAGTGCCAACCCGCAGATATATGCTCACCTTCAGAGCTCGCTAATTGTTTATTAATACGAAGAAATTCTTGTTAGAATTTCAGTGATATTTCAGCTTTACAAATGTTGCAATTTTTCTCTGCCTAAAATGTAATTGTCAATTCTCGTCTAGCATTTATAAAGTCCCCGTATGATTTGTTTGAGTTTTCAATGAGAATTTAGCATCCCGAGGCAAACTATGAACTTCACTGTGGAAATTACCTACCTAAAATAATCGTTAGAACTTCCGTCAAGAACGTCGACAGCACACTCTCAAATCTTTACATATCCCCACTAATTATGTAAAATTGGAAATGAATATCTACTGAATGTATGTGTATATGATACTATTATATATTTTGATAACTGTATTAGAATAGAACATTGTATTTTTAAATAAAATTTCTATACATAAAATGCATCCATGTATAGAACTATGACAACGTAATGTTTTAGTAACATTTCGATACCGTTTTCCGATATTCTCAGAATATAACTATTTTACCGATAGGTTTTATTTTTGTCAAAATGTTTTGTATAAGTAGATGACATTTTGTAGATATTTTGTGTTAGTTTTTTATTGCCGTCGAAGCGTGTGATTTCCATCCACCTAATAATAATGATTGAATTTTATAAGATGTAGATTGATTTCTTTGTACGGAATATGGAATCATTATATTGACTGATTGTAAAATAAAAGGATGATGATTGAATATAAAATATTGTTTTCATTAACTTGGCACCCTCCTTACTCCCTTTCAAAAATACTTTTAATCAACTTCACATAAGAAGTCCATCTCATTGAAGTTGCTGAAAGTTCTCTTCTGGAATACGCGAGCTCCAGTGCCTACTTAATGTGCTAGCACGTTGGATGCACATTGCCCGATGGAGCCCCACGCTAAATTGCTCTCTAAGGTTAGGTTAGGTTCAGCCCAGTAGGTCAATTGAAGGAATGTAGGAATCAAATCTACTACAGCATAACATCTGATCCTGGATTGTATCCTTAAACACTTTTACCCTGAAACGCCGGATCGTGTTCAGGAAAAATACTTATGAGCCACCATAAGAAAAAGTATCAACCCAAAAGGAGTACCAGCAGGATTCTAATAGTTTCATTATCCAGTTTTACTTGTGTTTTTTCATTAGCTGTGAAGAGCTCAATCAAATATGCTAAGAAATATTTTTTTACATGAGCTCCACACAGGAGGCCCTAAGGAAAATAATTTCCCTCGGGGCCTGTGTCATCTTTGGGGATGCTGTGTGGAGGGTTTATTTTTAAGCAAAGAAAGGAGGGGAGAAATCTGGGAAGGAAAAGGGTTTAAAGGGTGGGTAGAATAGGTATATCTATGTATAATAGGTAGTATCTAGTATAATAGGTAGTATCTAGTATAGTAGGTAGTATCTAGTATAATAGGTAGTATCTGGGGTTCAGTGTGTCCTAGTCATCCGCCTCCAAGACCTGGAACCAACCTCACCCCATGAACCCGGACACCCCTGCTAAATCATCAAACGTAGCGAACCACTTGGGTGACCTATGGCAGAGGTGTTGGTTATCCAATAAAGGTTCCCGGGGCGGCGGTACCCATCCCCGCCTCCCAAATTGAAATACTAAGCAGATTACCAAAAACTAGAAAACAATTTTTTGTATTTCTTCAGTTAAACTGAGTTATTTTAATTCATTAAAATAACCCTTTTCTCGCAGGGGTAGACAGAGCGGACGGAACGCAGCAAAACAACACTATTTTTCTTGCACCAGCAATTCCTAGCTTCGCTCACACTCATACCCACTCTTATCAGTTAGGTGAGTAGGGAGGCGGCTGTGCTACAAAATACTAATAAACATCCGGATTTCCGAACTGAAATAATCTGCTCTAATATTAATGCACCTAAGTTCTGTATATTTGTGAAAAAATTCACAATGTTTCTTTAAATGATACGTGACGTTGACGTGACGTTCCACGAGATTTTTGCTCTATTTTAAACGAGTCATGTTTTATTAATTTTCGCAATTTTCGCTGTTTTCTTTTTGCTTTTTGCTTTTTCGCAATTTTCGCTGCTATTCTACGACTTAAAATAATAGCGCGCTCTGTCCAACATTCGTAATTACATATCTCTCCATCTTCTTCGTTTTCAGCGCCGTGCGTTTCAAGAGTGCGGCCTTAACCGGCGGCCGAGAGTTCAAATTTCGTCGAACGATGGTCTTTCGATCGTACCCTTGTAACTGTACAGGGCGTTAAGCCTTGTTTAGGATTTGATCAAGGGAATACGGGGGCAACCGATTCTTGACATGGCTCGATTTATCTGACGAGAATCATATCATAGGTACCTACATAAATCAATCAACTCAGAAAATCACTTTTCAACTTCGCAAAATCCAATAACTTTTGGCATCGACAATATTTTTTGAAAGTTGAAAATATTTTGTACCTTTTTTATACTGGTCCTTCATTCACCTTCCGCTCTAAGTTCCAATTCATCTAAGCATCCCTTTCTAAATCTTTTTTTCATTTCGTTCTAAATCTACGTACAATTTATCCAGTGGCGGACTAACCCCTTCAGAGGCCCGGAGCGGCAAAGCAGAATGAGCCCCCTAATTTAAGAAGTTGATGTAATTTTACAAGCTTTTTATTCAGTTCACACGGGCCTCTGGTCCTGTGGGGGGGGGGGCTTCAAACGCCCCCGTATTCCCTTGATCAAATCCTAAACAAGGCTTTAAGAGGGAATAACCAATTTTAAATCAAATTTAAGACGTTTTGACTCTTTTCCACAAAAAATAAAAAAATTGATTTCGAAAGAATGTTCTTTTATCTAAAAAAACTATTTTTAAAATTTTGGGAAACTACCTTTATTTTTAGAAAAATAAGGTTTTACAGTAGGTCGTTGGCAGATTTGTTGAATTTTCAAACTAAATTTTGTATTATACAACATACGTTTCAAATCATATAATCATGTACTAAAATAAATCAATAAATTATTTGGGATAGCTACTTTTCAGAAATTTAATTTTAGTCCAAATATAGTCATTTAAAAAAGATCCACGCCCCTGTTTTGTGACGAAAATGCTTCAGTTTGTCTATTTATTTACGGTCTTACAAACTTACATATTTTAAAAAAAAATTACATTCTTATTTTGCTAAAACATTATTGAAAAATTATGAATACTAATGACCAAAAAATAATAACAAAAAGTACACAATTTTAATAGTTTTATCATCACGTGTTTAAGCATTTTTGATTGTAGGTATTTATCGAAGCAAATGTTGAATGAAATAAAATCGATATTGTGTTATTATGTTAAAATTCTGGTATTGAGAATAATTAATCTTTCTCATCGGAACCGCCCTGTACAGTTACAAGGGTACGATCGTAAGACCATCGTTCGACGAAATTTGAACTCTCGGCCGCCGGTTAAGGCCGCACTCTTGAAACGCACGGCGCTGAAAAAGAAGAAGATGGAGAGATATGTAATTACGAATGTTGGAGAGAGCGCGCTATTATTTTAAGTCGTAGAATAGCAGCGAAAATTGCGAAAAAGCAAAAAGCAAAAAGAAAACAGCGAAAATTGCGAAAATTAGTAAAACATGACTCGTTTAAAATAGAGCAAAAATCTCGTGGAACGTCACGTCAACGTCACGTATCATTTAAAGAAACATTGTGAATTTTTTCACAAATATAACTTGTAAAATAAAAGAAATAGACTTGTTTAAAATAATTTTCGGAGCATACTTTGCGATTTTTTCTATCGAGGGAATTTCATATAATTTGCGTTTCGGCGTGGAACGTATCTAGATATTATCTTAAAAAATAACATATGTTTTTTTAAGAGCTTAAAAACTTCATATGTTTAAGGGAGATATGTAAGAAATCGGTCGAAATACGAATAGTAGGCCCTTAATGCCCCTTAAGGCACCAGGACACTAAAAAAAATTTTTTTTTGTATTTCGTTTTCTGAAAGATGCATTTGTTAATAATGCTCTCACCAAATGTTTTAAGAAAATTCGTAAAATTGACGGAGATACAGCATTTTATATGAAACCGTTTTATACAGTTTTTATGTTGAATTATTATCCTTCAGCAAAACTTGAACGCGTTTTCATCGAAACTACGTTTTTCAACCTGATTGACAACATATTAGAAAAACTATACAACCGATTTGCATGCACCATGCATCATGCACCAAGTCTTAAACTGTTCGAAAATCCAGTCACTATGGCCAGGGCCGTATTATCGTGTATTATAGCGTAGGAAACTGCCAAGGGGCCCCTAAGGTAAAGGGACCCCGAGACGTACATTGCCTAGGGGCTCCGACATGTTTAATCCGGCCCCGGCAGGCCGTATTGCCAATAAGGCAGTGTAGGCCACTGCCTAGGGGTCAAGTATCGCCTAGAGGCCTCTGTGGTAAAGGGGCCCCGAGACGTGCATTGCCTAGGGGGCCCGACATTTTTAATCCGGCCCTGACTATGACACCACGTAGGGATTGTTTTATAAAGGGCCCCCTTCTATTTTTTTTTTATGATTTTTGAAAATTTTCCGTAAAAAATCGAAAATTAAATTGCTGAAAGATAATTCAACATACAAACGTTTTCAAACGGTTTCGCTTAAAATGCTGTACCTCCGCCAATTTTCCGAATTTCTTTAAAATATTTGGTGAGAGCATTCTTATAACAAGTGCATCTTTCAGAAAATGAAATAAAAATTACATTTTTTTGTTTACAATTTCCGGTGCCTTCAAAGCCTTGTTTAGGATTTGATCAAGTGAACATGGAGGCGTTTGGGGCCCCCCCAGAACATTCTAATTTTGAAGATTAAAATTACCCCTAATTTTTCATCAAATACACGTGAAAGATTAGGTTTTTTTTGTACAACTGTATGCATCCATGCCTGATGCCATTTCTCCTTTTTTGTATTTTAAAGGGTCAGTAGATCTGCCATTGATCATATTTCGCTCTCACATAGAGACCGAATCGGGATCCCAGCCCTGTCACCAACAGGTTTCTTTGCTCGACTTAGCCTGTAAAAAAAGATTCTTGTAGTTTCCCGAAAAACATGAAAAATGGAAAATAATGGTAATTGAGATTTTTTAGATTATTTTTTCTGTCACAAACAACAATAAACATTTCAAATTTTAAAAAATCATGCCATGCTTTTCCCCTCAATTACCTAGTCTGGATTGGAACCATATACATCCCGGAACCGATTTCATTTTGGTTTCTCTATTTTTCTCATTTAATTTTTTTTTTTCAAATTTTAGACTTTGAATTTGGGAGTTGAGTGTGGGTACCTCTGCCCCAGGGCCATTCATTGGATTGCCAACACCTCTGCCGTAGGTGACCCCAAAAGCTCTTTACCACGTTTTCAGTGGTTCCCGGGCTTGTGGTTTAAGGCTTGTTCAGGTCTTGGTGGAAGATGCGTCTGTCCACCAGCAGCGTGGCGGGCCGGATTGAGAGAGACCCGGTTTGAAAGATTGAAAGGGTCTTCCGGTTGAAAGGGTCATCCGGTAGAGGAAGACCCTTTCACCTCTCAAGACGGATTTTCTCCACCCATCGCCTTACACCGGAGTGGGACGGTGGATTAATCTATCACTCTTGAATACACTGTCCCCCAGATTCCTACCAATTCCTCACACCTTTTTCCTTCCCAGAACCTCCTCTTCTTTATTTCCTTTAAGGGCCTTCCTTACTAACGATCTCAATCGTTGTATGGAGTATCTTGAATTTTCAGATTCAAACGACAATCTAAGTTATTAATCGTCAAAATATCGATAATGTAGCCGCGCTAAGCTATCATAAATACATTTTTCTGTCGAGATATATGTTTTTATTAACAATTTATTTTCGTTAAATACTATATAATGAACATCTAACAACTCTCGTGCTCATTCGGCTCTATGAGGTGGCCGTGAATGGACGTTACTTGCGGTCCGTCGTGTCAATATTTTTTCAAAGTTCGAAACTCCGCGTAAATATTATACTTCCATGCGACGTTTCAACAATATTACCACTCGGCACACTACTATAGTCCCTACGCGTTTCTCGTAGGGACTATAATAGTGTGCCGCCTTTTCTATGTTTCATCTGTGAGTTTCCGTCGAAGCTGTGTAGTGTCAAATAGTATTAATGAATTAATTTATTATTAACATTTTTTCGGGTTTCTAGGTAATAAACAATTTGATATTTTGAAAATATAAAGGTGTGGAAATGGCCAATGAAAAAAAAGGAAATATCCGTGCTCTAGAAAAGGAAAGTTCATCGCTTTAACCGCAGTAAAGAAAGTTTCTTTTAAATAACATTAATTATAATTAGTTAACAAAACTGGGAAAGTTTTTATGCCAGATAATAATCTGCGTTTAACTTTTCCCTATATAAATTATTCAATTAGTAATAATATGTATTTTTATTTAAGGATATCCAAGGAAAGTATTTCAAATGCGATGTCTATAGAAGCGGTGAACAATCCATCGGTTAGTATTTCAAATTTTTCATTCACGTTTTAAAATTATTTTCTATATGGGTAATTAGCGGTGGCGTGCAGTCCATAGTAACGCAATCCTAGAAGCTTACATAACATCCATCAAATTTTATAGTACTTTACATTAGCGCCAGGGGAGATCTTTCGCATGACTAAGAATGGATGTAAGGGGTTCACTTGCATCAAATGGCTATGCTTTTAAGATATCTTACTACATAAATATATACTGTATATATACAGTATTGGATTTTATTATATATATTTTCTTTATTATATTTTATATATATATATATATATATATATATATATATATATATATATATATATAAAATTGATTTTCAAGCCGATTGTATATGTATAAATATATATACATATGTTATGGTTAAGGTTTTCACGGGTGTAAGATGTAAAACAATTTTCTCGGTTTACCCGCGTAACGTAGTCCTTAAAATGACTTTTAATCTCCTGACGTTTCGGACAGATCTCACTGTCCATCTTCAGAGGCCTTATGTCTTGGTTTTTGTCGCAACTGTTCGCTTTCGCGTGTCCGAACCGAGTTAGGAGATAAAAAGTCCTTTTACGGACTACGTTACGCTGGTTAACCGAGAAAATTGTTTTACATATATATATATATATACAATCGGCCTTAAAATCATTTTTTTCTAACACCTATGTCTCAGACACTATAGGGTGTACTGTGACCATTTATATGTCAAATTGTTGGAAATTTAGTCTACAATAAAAAAAAATATAGAATGATATTTGGAGAAAATTTTGTTGTTCGGGATCAAAGTGAGAAAAAAGATTTTTGGCAAGATCCGGAGGTCTAACGAGATAGAAAATTTTGATTTTTCATTATAGTCCAGTCAAGATGTACATCTTTGCTTGCAAAAGGTCCAGTCATTCTGAATTTTTATATGTTGTTAGGACCTATATTAATAAAACAGATTTGCAATTTCCAAAGTGCTGTGCGAGTAGCGCTGGACCCCAAAAACCATGAAATTTTCGGACTTTTTTTAGTTTTTTACTTCTCACTATTGGTTTTACCAGGTTTAGGGCCAATTACATGTAACAAAAAAGATATTTATGTGTTTGTTGTATGGACTGAACTCAGAATAAAAATTGAAAAAATTTTACGGGATTACGAATTTTGGCAGACTAATATGGTTAAACAGCTGAAACGCTTTTACAATTTTTGCATGCTACCCGAATTAATTGATCCTCGACATAATCGCTGCACGCCTATTAGAAATCCTGAGTATTTAGAAAAGTGCATAATAGCGAAAAGAAGTAAAGGAAAATTGGTTTCAGCTAAAACCAAAACATGTAAGAAGGAATTGTTTCGAAGAAATCAATAACATTTTATTAAGTGTCTTCAGAAGAAATTTCATTTATATTCTTAATGTATGTAGTCCACATTTTTAGAGATAGGGAAGAGGAGGGTTGGAAAGTTCCTGGCTATTCAGATCTAGTCACTAAACATATCTACGCCGTTCTCAAGCAACTTTCAATTCTGAATTATGGTCTCTCACCAGGGCGATAGTGAATGTATCTTCCACTTTGGAACGAGGTACAGAATCATTCATTATATGTACCTATATAAATTTTCTTTTAATTCTACAATATGATTTACTCATATAAATTAAATTAAATTTGTTTTGTCCTCGCCGGCTTTTGAACCCGGGACCTCAAATCAATTTTTTGTCACCCTTTATAATTATATTACTATTTCATCTATGTGTGTGTCAAAAAAAAAATCCAAATAAAAAGTTATATTAAATGTTTTCAGTTACTGAGAATCTCCTCCATGAATCAAGCTGTCGTTATATTGCATTGCATTCTAAAATATATTTAAAGATAATTTTTATAATCACAATATCTTTAATTAATAATAATTTGTTTTGCTCTGTACGTGTATTGATTTTGAATGGAACGCACCGGCCACCTGCCACTGCGGCTAGTTCGAAATTCGAGTTCGCGCTGAAAACATTTAATACCGAGGGCCGTTAAAGACTCTCCACACAGCATCTCCAGAGATGCCAGAGGCTGATAGAAACTATTTTCCTCGGGGCCTCCTGTGTGGAGATAGTGTAAAATATATCTAAGTACATAATGGTTTCAAATAATTTGTAACACTTCAAACACGGTTTTTAGAATTCATTTTTGTGAATCAGGTCATCGGAATAAAATAAACTGGCTGGAAGAAGACTCCTTTATTCGTGTCCCAACTGTTTGTGAAAAAGTCAAGTATACCAGGCGTGTATCAGGCGCCAGGTAGCATTGGGAGCGATGTCCCCTCTGTTCTGGACGACCCATTAAAAATAGATCAATAATCGGAGGTGGGGCGCGCTTTGAAGGAGGGGGCGTGCAGCCTGCAATGGCCTAAATTCAGCAACTTCTCGTAGGAGGTACTTCCTCGGCTCTAAACCTGCCCTGAGTGATAGGGGTGTCGCAATTTTTTTCTTCAGATTTTCAAAAATATTTTTTTAAGCGATTCCTCGGCACCGAGTTAATGAGTCGAATTAAAGACGATAAAATGTAGTTTTTTTGACAGTAACTACGTGCTTTGCTTAAACTTGACCTCCGAGATTAGCGAAGGCCGCAAAATGTTAAACTAATGTTAAAAAATTAAATACTTACACTGGAATAAAATTGGAATACTGTCCTCACTTTTCATCATTCAACAAATTCAAATTTAGAGCTCCATGCTACGATCGCGAAGTTTGAACATGTTCTTTTGTTGTGAATTTTATTTTTTTTTTCTATATGAATACCGCACAAGAGTCCCAACTGCTCCCGTCTGGAGCCATGGCATCCCCAATTGGAGTATGTTGTGAGGCTGAAGATAGTGGGGAGAGGAAGGAGATGGGGAAGAGGAGGTGGAAAGTACCTGGCTATTCAGATCTGGTCACCAAATACGGCTAAAGCCATTTCAAGCAACGTTTCAATTCTGAACGGTGGTCTTACACCAGGGGGATACTAAGAGTATCTTCCACTCTGAACGTGCCGCAAATATACTATATATCATTTTAAATGAATAAATTGTGAAATAACACAAATTAATCAAATAAAATTTATTTTCCACGCCGTGATTCGATCCCGCGACCTTCGGAATGCGAATCAAAAGCCTTACCGCTGGATTACGCCGGCCGTTTGTTTTGTCTTTGTTTAGTTTTCATTAAAAAAATCAATGTTTGTAGACAACTTAAGCAGGGTCTTCACGGATTCATTAAACCAAATGTTTGTGCAAATATGAAGCATTGGGAAAGTGCCGCAATTTTTTTTGTTTTCCGTGGCCGATGGAAACAAAAAACGTTGTTATTCCCACCTAATATTTCCGTGTTTGAACGATGTTTTGAAAACATTTGATCACTAGAGACCCGACTTAATGAATACATGGACCAAGAGCATGAATTTGTATATTTGGGATGTATATTTAGCTGATAAGGATATTGAATTATAACGATGACGAGAATGGTACCAAAAGTCTGGGTCGCCCGTAAATCAAATACTTATGTACGTGTGGTAAAATGATGAATGAATAACGAGGTGTAAGGAGAATTTATGACAGGAGTAAGACAAGGAGGGTGTATGTGCCCAATTCTGTTCAATGTATACATGAACGAATCGCCTGGACACCAGAGCGGGCTGTCGTATTAATAATTGATGAAGCCATAGTAAATAATGCAAAATCACACAAAATCATGTGTTTTTGTTTTGAAAATTTGATCGCTTAGAAATATTATAATATATAATAATAAGAAATATTATAATAAGCCTAGAAAAAAATAAAGTAACAGGTCTTTAAAAAAACACTTTCAAGTGCAAACTCTCCTACTTATGAACATCTTTTCGGATATGATTTTATTGCTTATTGTAGCAAATTTAGTTTCTTTTATGATAATTGCAAAAAAAAATGATATTTACCCCCGATATTCACAAAATAAAATAAAATATACATATTTGCGTTGTTATTTCACAATACCATTTTCAAAGTGACCTTTATGTCGATCACCAAAGGACTACTGGCTTGCCACACCCCACTTCCATTCAGAAACGCCCTGGCCGGAGCAGGGAACAGACGTGTGACTCCACGTCGCTCGGTTCCGTGAAATTAATTTTAAATTTCCTTGTAGTTACAATAAACAATGTGTAAAAAAGGAGTAAATGTTTTTTTTAGGTCTTTACGAAATCAACCTGTAAAAAAAAATTCTCAAATACCTTTTTCAACCGTTCCAAAAGCTTTTTCTCAAATATTTTTAAACTCCTCCCACAATGGGCGTGAATTCCGACTTCGATTTTTCCCTGGACTATTGGATCCCCTTAAATAACATAAGCTATGTGGACGACACGATCCTCCTATCTCCATCGATCAAGGGGTTGAGAATATTATTAAAAATCTGTGAATAATAGGCAAATGACCACAACATGATACACAGCCCCAAGAAGACGGAACTAATCGCATTCCATCGTGAAAAAAATCCCGAAAATATGCTCCCCATACAATTCAATGAGGAAAACATAAATACAACTAAGAATGTAAAATACTCGGAGCACAACGTTGCTGAGGACCTCTCGAATGATGGTGATATTGAAGGATAGAGGAGAAGTATCAGTTTACTGTCTGATATGATTGCCCGAAAATTCTTCCAATGCAGCAATAATTTTAAAAAAAAATTGTTCAATGCATTTTGCACTAGCCTGTATACATGGTGCAACTACCGAATCAGCTCGATGGAACGACTCCAGATCCAATATAATAATGCATGCAGAATTATATTTGGATTCAGAAGATAGAACAGCGCATAAACAACGTTTACGGAATTAGAACTAGGTACATGGATTCGCCAGCGCCACTCCTTAGGGAGCGTTGGGCCTGAGCTCACTCAAGACCACGCCCCGCATTATAATGGATTATTTATTTTTATTATCATAGCTGAATCAAATAGGTTTTTTTCTATTTATGTACTTGTGTCTTTACTGTGTAAATATATAAATATGTATAACTATATGAAACATGTGGGATTGCACGATTATCCCCACAACCTGGAATAAACGATAAAAATAAAAATAAATTAAAAATACTTATTTATGGTAAAACTAGCCTACGAGATGAACGAATATAATGTTTTAGGAAAATACATGGCGTGAAAGAGAATTGCAGAAGAAATCTCGGATGACCGAGGAAGACATGGCACGATCAAGTGAATCAAATATTTATGGGTATATGTATATTTTTCGTATCGTAAACAAATGGATAAGATTAAGAAAGGGACGCATAAATGGCGGGCTAACGAAGAAAGAAATGTAATGAGAAACGAGTGTAGTGTTGAAGTTGGTAGAAGAAGTAGGGACGCCCGAGGAAAACATAGCACGATCAAGTGAATCGAATACTTAAAAAAATAACTTTCATAATAATATTAATAATACCTAATATTTTTTCCACCCATTTAAAGCTAAAGGCTACAGGGCATTTGAACTATTTCAAGCAACGTTTCGATTCCGAATGGTGGTCTTATACCAGAAAGATTCTGTATCTACAAAAAAAAAACTCAAAGGCTGTCTACATTCTCAAAGAGTTACCTCCAAAATGTATTTCTAGAAGAGTAACCTCATCCGTAACACTAACTCGAATAGAAACTTATTACGAATGGTTTTTTGTATTTTAAAAAACAATTCGTAGGCTTTCAGTTTATTTTTTTGCAGATTTTTCTTGCGTCGCCAACGACTGTGAAGAATTTTTGAAGCTAAACCAGAAACTTTTCAATTCAAAATGAAATGCGTAGTCCATTATGATATACCTTTTAAAACCAAGGAAAAACATCGCTGTGCATTGTGTACAACCCTGCCGATAACCCTCTGCTCCAGAACAACAACCCCGGCGAACTCTTCCCAACCAAACATCCCCCCCCCCCCCCCTAAAGCACACATCTACCTAGGCAGGTGGGGAATCTTCAGAAAAATATATATTTTCCCACCCTAAATAACGACGTACGTTTACATTCACGCATGTAGGTGCGGATAAAATCAATAGTATGCGGTAGTTATATCGGTATGGACGTGACATGATATCATTATCTTCTGTATCGACACAGAGGAAATGAAATTAAAAATTAAGTTAATAAAATTACTAAGCTAATTAATAAAATTAAATTTAAAATTATTCTCAACACTTTCCCTGTCATGTTCCTAATATGATAGTTTACCGAATGATACTTTGTTTTTGTTTTTTCTACAAAAGCAATATAAAAGGCGCTAATTACACAAATAATTATGCGCCCGATTATACAAATCAATGTAGAGATAACACGGCAAATATTCCTGAGAATTTTTATTTTATTCCAAACAGCAGTTTAATAAATTACATTGAAGAAGAAGATAACACTTATAATCTAAATGAAAATATGAAAGAAATCAAGACACAGAAAACAGAAAAAAACAATGGTCGCAACTGGGACTCGAACCCAGACCTAAAAAAAACAATGCGACCATTGTTTTTTTTTTTTTTTCTGTTTTCTGTGTCTTGTTTTCTTTCATATTTTCATTTAGATTATAAGTGTTATCTTCTTCTTCAATGATATATTACGTTGATGGGAATAACCTTCAAAAGTTATAAAAAGAGAGTTTTCTCATAAAAAATTTTATAAATTACAATTTGTATAATATTACCTAAGTATATAAATAAATCATTGGAATTAGCAATGAGTTTGCAATTCACAAATGCATTCAGAGTAACTTGACTTTACTTGTGTTGCAGTAAATTTAAATTTCCCGGTGGAAAATGGACTTCAAGCTACGTCACGACTTTCTAGCCAACCACTGCTCTACCCCCTCGATGAGCTAACCTTGTTATACATTTTCTACCAACCTTGGGCATGCGCGAAATTTTGTTGTCTATTGTTGTTATTATTGTTTGTGCTCAAGCCGCTTGATGCGCGTATCAATCCGCTTGGGCCAACAAGAAACGAGAGGCATTTGGTCATGGTACCTCTTCGTCTATGTCACGGGCATTTCCACATTCCCACGAAATATTTTCTTTGATATTATATTATATATAATAAATGTTATATAATAATATGAAAATATAACAATTAATAAAGTGAGAAAAATATTTTTTTCCCTACTTCTCGGTATGTTCACATGACTTAAATAAGCCAATGGCAGTCACGTCATTATTAAACGTTACCATTTAATTATTCATATTCTTGTTTTTTCTTAATCTTCTACATTCATACCTTAATTTTACAATTTTAAAAAAATACTGATTTTATTTTTTGACTGTCATTTCCATAATAATATGTAATAAAAACCTAGCTAACAACCATTTTGAAAATTGCCAATCTCAAATCTCAATACAAGCGTTTCACACCAGTAAGATGGGCAATACATCATTACTGTAATCAAATGTAATATTAAAATAATGAAATAAAAAAATTAAAAAATATGGGGGATAGATTTCAAAGTGGCCCAAAGAATAAAGAATCAATTGTATCAATTATTTTCCCAGCAAATCTGTTTAACCGGTAATAACTCATCTTAGGCTCCATGGAAATTGAAATTGGGCGAGGCAAATAGAATTATCCATACTTCCATACTAATATTATAAATGCGAAACTGCTCGAGTTTGTTTATGACCTTTTCACGCATAACACAATATATAGCTAAATTATATGCGCAGACTACAGTTTGTATATGATGATAAGCTCTGGCGTTATGAAATTATAAATATTAATATATTATATTTGTTATACGTTTTTTGTCGCTAACTAAAGCGAATTTTTGCTAACGTCAGAAAAAAATCGTTTCCATGGAAACGATGTTGATATATTTGTGGGCTCTAAGCTGGTAGGTACTCAGCCCCCTGGTCAGCTACTGCTTCAGAAAATTCAAATATTAGAATATGTTTTATTTTTTTGGACAAGCTTCTGTTTTGGAATAAATGTCCGTTCCTACATTAAAAATATAATTAGTAACGATTATGAAGACTGAATAATAAATAGTGTAATTTTTTTATTATATTAACAAACTTCCAAATATTTAATTAAAAATAAACATCCGAAATGTTTGTAAGCGCATAAATTCCGAACGAATGAACAAAATTGGATAATTCTTTTTTTCTTTGAGCTATAGCTTTATGAAATTTAGGTGGCAGGCGAGATGTTTGAAAACTGAATGTAAGGGAATGAATGTGTGGAATGCGGGAGGGGGTGGGGGTGGGGAGGAGGGGGGATAATTGATAAGTTCAACCGCTATAGTAATTTCCCGTAATACCATGCGAGCGAAGCCGCGGGGAAAAGCTAGTATATAAATAAATCGACAATAAAATTACGTGCTTGAGGTCAAGCCGCTTGATCGTCTCTGAAGTGCTTATGAACTATTTCTTAGCATAGACAAAACAGAAAGGAATTCTAGTATGGCAAGCACGATTTTGACATTTACTGTTATGAATGTTGTGACGTTTGAAATTTTCGAACCATGACAGCCTACATGCAGGGTCTTCGACCCAAGTTTATCATTTAAATGGAGTAACATGTTACTTCATTATTATCCCATACAAATTAATTACAAATTGTTTCATTTAAATGCTTGATTAAATGTATACGATCATAAATCCGTGATACGGAAGCGCCGAAGTTTCCATTTGTTGGCTGACTGATTATTTGTGTCATAAGTTCTTGTCTAATTTAGTAAAAATGCGGCGGTCAAAGGGATACCAAGATCTCGATGAAGGCGGAGAAACGACTCAGAAAGGAAGGGCCCCTCTTCCAGCAATGGGACCTGTGCAGGAAATTGAAATGGCTACTGTTTCTGTTGTGCCAGATGGTAATTTACTTGCCATTTTTCTTCTCCCTGGTCTGTTTAGTAACCAAAAAAAATCATTAACTTTCCTGTAATAACAATGTAATGGTCTACAATAATATTTTGTACATTTCAGATACATTTACGGTAACACAAGCGGTGAATGCACTGGGTTTTGGTTGGTTCCAAGTCAAGCTGTCTCTCTGCACCGGGCTATGTTGGATGGCTGACTCTATGGAGATGACTATTCTAAGTATTCTGTCTCCAGCGTTGCATTGTGAATGGAATGTTACAAAGTATGTATCTCTCTCTTTTAACAACAAGTCTCATACTGTAGTTTAATGAAATATATTAATATCAGACATCTCTTAAGATGGATTTAACCAATGGATTTAACTTACTCTCAAATGATAGAGAAAGTACAAAAAAAAAATCTGAGATATTTATATCTTAGAGACTTCGGTTATAACCATCAGCCTTTTTGTCCGGCATGCTGGGTATTAATAGCCTCGCCGATAGAAGGAAAACTGCTTTGCTGACAACAGCATATAAACTTCCAAACGTTAATATTTGTATTCCCGATATAATACAAAAATTTGAGTTTTATGTCCCCGACAACTTCACAAGAGCGCGCAGACACAGAACTTTTGTTGTTCCGAGATGCAGAACTAACTTACCATTAGTAATGCTGCTCGGAAAAATGATTCTATTACTTAATTACCTGTCCCCTGATATCGATATTTTTTAACTAAATATTAAAAAATTCAAAAACGCTATTATTACTTTATAAAATAAAACGTATGTTTGTAATTGGTTTTGTAAACTGTAAATGTACATTTAAAATAAAATAAATAAATAACAGAAGAAGAAATGGTCCCCTCGCAAGAATACTATTTTATGCAACCTTTCTGTCAAAGTTTTCCATCGTTATATTAAAAATTTGAGAAAATATGTATTTGCACACATTCTGCATATTTTGTTGTGTATCATTAAAAAAATTCTTTTCAGATATCAGCAAGCCCTGACAACAACCGTTGTGTTCTTAGGAATGATGCTGAGTTCAACATTCTGGGGTAATCTTAGCGACAGATATGGAAGGAAAACGGTAATTATTTTTAATAATCCTAAAATAAAGCAACAGGAAATTATTCTAATTCTATCTGTGGTACCAGTTTCCCACCTTGGTGGAAAGAGGCTCATGTTCCTGAGGAGACACTGTGTAGAACTAGGAAACATTGCCAAACACTCAACGACAACCACATTCTTCGAACATTTCTGACATTTCCTAAACAGTAGTCAGACAATCTAGTCCGTGATCCTAATGTGAAATTTAGATATAGGGGGTGCCGCGGAGGACAAAAACAAAATACTTCTGCAAAAGGAACAATATGTTCTTACAATTATTATAATAACTCTCCATCGGTACACTGTTTTCAAGAAGTCACATCAACCGACGTACAGAATTACCTAGCGACCAAATCCCTCTCCGATTTTGATAAATTCCACAAAAGCGAACCAATCCACGGCATCTCTAGAACTCCATAAAGACTGTTATTTCCGAAGTCACTGTTTCAACTAAAATAGAAACGATTGTAGAAAATAAAAAATGTTTATAGAAACGTACAGGCAGAAGTGTAATATTACAGTAAGAATGTAGATAACACAAAGCGCCATCACATTTTTACCACAGTAATATCTATTGTAGTTGGAACAGTGACTTCGGAAATAACAGTCTTTATTGAGTTCCAGAGATGCCATGGATTGGTTCGCTTTTGTGGAATTTATCAAAATCGCAGAGAGATTTAGTCGCTAGGTAATTCTGTTTGTCGGTTGATGTGACTTCTTGAAAACCGTGTACCGACGGAGAGTTATTATTATTATTAATTGTTGGAACATATTGTTCCTTCCTGCAGAAGTATTTTGTTTTTGTCCCCCACGGCACCCCTTATATCTAAATTTCACATTAGGATCACGGACTAGATTGTACAAAGTTTCTTTTGCAAACACCAAAGGGTCCAACTATCACTTCTGAAACTTAGGAGTGTTGCCCAGTCATACACAATAGGAATCGGTCACAATAGGTTTCCAATCTGCACTGCATCACCGCGACCCCCTTTAAAAAAAAAAAAATCTCCACCTGGTTGACCCCCCAGGCTTTTTATGTGTTAAATTAGTAATGATCAACTTTTGCAAAACAGAACAGAAGCCGTTGAATATTTTTTTACTGCAAATTATTTGATATTTTATTTAGTCAAAGCCCCGGGGCAGCCAAAATTGGCATGCAGGCCGCGAGTTCGCTTCACTGTATTAAATGGTATGCACAACTCTTATCATTATTTATTTTTGTCTCGCGAGCCTCGCTGGTTGCGACCCTCAATTTGAAAATCACTGTACTACAGTATGTTAGTATTGTTTGTATAATATGATGTATTTATTTGTAGGCTCTGTCAATGTGTGGAGTATTACTATTCTACTATGGTATACTCAGCTCAATCGCTCCCAACTTTCTGTGGTTGCTGTTTCTCAGAGGCCTTGTTGGTTTTGCCATTGGCTGTGTCCCGCAATCGTGAGTACTTACAATGTTCTAATTCAATGCAAAAATTGGTTTTGCTTGCCTTCATTTTGGGGCCACACCTGAAGGGGGATTCTGTATCTTTTGCATTAAGACTGCGTTTTAAAAAACCCTTGACTCTGTGCAGAAACGGGCAGTCCCGTTTAATAGATTCTAATAACTTAACAAACGGACTGCATTCTTTAAAGCACAGGCATCAGGTGGGAATGCTCTCCTTGTTCTACCGGTATTACAATGGAAGATGCTCCGAGGAACTAGCGTCATTGATCTCCTCGGCACCGGTGCATAGTCAGGAAACACGCCAAACATGCGCCCTACATATGTATACGGTTGACATTAGTCACATGAGAATGGGTCATTTCTACGACTCTGTGTTTCCTCTTCAAGCCCCATGTTGTAGGAGGGAGTAAAGGACTCAAAAGGACCCTCCACATAGCATCTTCAAGGATGACATAGGACCTGAGGGAAATTATTTTTCTCAGGGCCTCCCATGTGGAGTTAATGTAAAAAAAAATTAAAGTTTCGAGACAATTAAGACAAAAAGGCAAAATCTATCCTACATCGAAAGACGTCCATCATGCATTATCTTTCAAAAGGTCGATTCTGTATCTTTTGCGACAGTGTAACGCATGTTAAAACGGCTATATGCGCCACATTTTGACAGTTTTCTTAAATATATTAACGAGTTTGTGGGCTTGCGTTAAAAAACCAATTCTTAAAAGTAGTTACGCTGACGCCAGAGATGAAGGAGCATTTTGCCACGAAATCCTCGTTTAGAGATGTCAGTTGTGGAAAAATTTGCAAATCGAATGTCATGACGTACAAACATCAAAACAATTCATCAAACGAATAGTCATTTATGATCGCGTATTGGGCTTACATTTAAGTAGTTTTAAAAACTAATATATAGTAATTCGTGCTTTTAAGTAAGTCATTCAGCATTTAACACTCGACAGGTATAGACAAGCCGTAGAATATCACAGAAATTTGACAGCCGATGACGGACGCCTTCCAATATCCGACAGATTTTGCCTTTTTGTCTCGACGCAAAAGATAACACAAAAAATACAGAATCACCCTTCTCTGTGTGTTTTATCTCTTCGCATCAAACTACCATACATTTGAATCATCGTATGTTCTAGTTGCGTGATATATTATGTCATTTCATTTGTGCACGTCAAGCGTATTTTTCAACGCAATGTTTTTTTGCAAATCATTATATATTTTTTTTGTGTTTCATTAAATAGGATTAGTTTTTATGGTGTACTGTTTTTGTAGTTTTGTGTTTTTTTTAATTTGCAATTTTGTTCATTTTGTATCACCTGTGTTTGTTTTGTAGTGTTACGCTTTATGCAGAATTCCTGCCAACTAAACAGCGTGCAAAATGTGTTGTTTTACTCGATGTAAGTATTATTTATTTTGATTTGTTATCTAGAGACTTATACGTATGTACAATAACATTGAAATAAATAAATTACCATTCTAAACCTTCGCAATTAATGTATGTATTCAAATTTTTTTAAATCTTCATCGACATTAAATAATGGGCAAACCCAATCAAAACAATTAAATATGAGTAATTGTCTGTACTAATTGATCTATTCTAATAAGTTTTGTTCAATTTTTCCAGTGTTTCTGGGCTTTGGGAGCATGCCTCGAAGTGGCCTTAGCCTTGTTTGTGATGCCGACCTTGGGAATCCATTGGCTTCTGGCCTTATCCACTATTCCACTACTAATCTTTGCCTGTATTTGCCCGGTAAGTTGTAGTTATTCTTGCATTAGCTGTTACAAAAACGGATTTCACCTTTAATCCTTTTAATCTGTTATTAAACTGTTACAGTGGCTTCCTGAATCTGCGAGATATCACGTAATGGCGGGAAAACCTGAGCTAGCACTCGCTACACTTGAACAGGTAATGTTTTACACATGTTTTAAAAATAGAACACTCAACCCTTCAAAAATCACGGGTATTTTGTCAATAGGTAAAAATATTTCCGCTTTGCAATAAAATCCAAATAAATTGAATATTTGTGAATATGTCCAAAAACTGAAAACTGTTTTCAAAAGGTGATGAAATATGCTTTTTTTTATTAGAAATGACCATGTAATTTTTAAATATAAAAATTTTGAATGCAAACTTTAAAATGTTTTAAAAATGGCTCACTTTACGCTTTTTCTAACTAAAATACTGATAACGAAAAAAGAATAAAACACTTACTTATTTTATTAGACAAATGAATTATAAGCAATGACACCTCACTTTTATGATGTTTCATGTAAAAATAATTCTTAAAAAATTCACAAAGTTTTATTTTTTTTTTTTCAAATTGCGGTCGGAAATTTTGGTTTCATAAAGGTGAACATTTAAATTATTTTGTAGTTAACTTTTAGATTTAGATTTCAATATAAAGCTTGTTGTTTTCTCTTTCCAATACCGTTTAGATTATACTTCTTACTATGATCGTAAGGGAGACACAACGATTTCTATGAGACCTAAGTGAGCTGGGACAATCTCCTGTGATTAAACAGGTTAAAAGGTTCCCAATCTATGGGTTGCAACCCTCCAAAAATAACTTACCAAAATTGATTATTTTTATGAATAGTAATTTGTTCTTACAACAAAAGAAGCTATGTAATTTGCAATTATTTACAACATAATTCGTTGCTAACTTTTTTTGTATTTTGAAGCATGTGTAAGAAACTATCATCAAATACTAATATTAGGTTAAAACTAATAGGGGACAGCATACTCTCCACAATCTCTTCACAGTATTTTGTGTGTTGAGGGAATCTTGAAGGGGATTAAAATGTGTCAGAAAAAGTACTCAATAAATAATTCAATTCACATTCAAACATCCTTAAAACCCTTCACTCTGTCTAAAGACACCACTTAAATAATATAATATACTAGCTGGTACCCGGCATGCGTTGCAATGCAAAGAAATAAAGTATTTCTCCCTGCATTTCCTTTCCCATGTGTCCCCGTTCCTCTCCTGCGTCCCCTTCCCCCCGTGTTCCCCTTCTACCTTCCACGCCTTCCCCTCCCTCGCCATCCCTCCATCTAACCCTACCACTTTCATTACCCTTCCTTTCACGCCTTCCCTCCCTGCCGCTAAAACATATAAAATACACTCATTTCCATTTGTACGAATTTCATAAAGCCAGAGCTTACCATTGTATATAGCCTATAATCTTCGCGGGTGTGCGCACAACAAATCACCTAAGTTTTATCGCAATCGGATGAACGGTGGTATGGCAGCGCATAACATACAAACAAACAAACAAACAAATAAAAATTGATTTTTATATTTAAGATTTATACGTATTTCACAAACCAGTAAGTTTGAATTCTAGCAATATTGGTGGAGCAGAACAAACCCCTTGAAGATCCAATTCGGCGTTACAAAACATCGAATTATCAATTAATGAAATAATTTTGGTACCTACTTTATCGCTTGTCTGAATTGTTCCCGCGATCAGTTCCAATTTTGAAAATCAAAGCATATTCCAGTTCTAGAAATCATTGAACCGGAGTTACACAGAGACAAACCACCAAAAATTTTTATTTTTTTATTCATGTATTATTAAATTTGCAAGGTTGCAAAAGACAACGGGCGGACCATGCTGACGGGAAGATTGGTGTGTGACGATACAACCAGCTTGGGACAAAGGGGACGGCTAGGCCCCCTCCTCTCACCTCCCCTTAGAAATACCTCTCTTCTACTGTGGTTTATTTGGTAAGTTCTTACTTGTGCATTATATCGCTGGAGTATATACAACATTATTTAACCCAAATTCTCTCAAGATCTCTGGCACCGTGATTTCCTAGTTGATTGTTATCCAATAATATGTAACTTCTCTAAATATAGCAAATTTACTTAGAAAAGCACATGTTTGTTTTTATCATAAAAAAGAAAATTTCAGAAATCCCTGCATGTGTTTATTAATAATTGTTATTTTTACGAAGACACTAAAAAGACAAATGATTTTTTCATATGCCTTACTAAAAATTTAAAAACAATCTCAACTAATTCTATCCTAATTAGCCTTGGGTAGTACTTAGTCATCAGGAACCCTTGGAAAAAAACATTGGTGTACAAAATCTTTTGTTACTTTTAAACCATATATTCAAATGAATTAATTTCTTTAAAATTGTTTACACATTAAATTAAGGTAAAGAAAAACATAAAATTTATTTATTTGTTTTCATTAAAAAAAAAAAAAAAAAAACATAAAAATTTAAATATGTGTAAATAAGGATTCAAATATAACTTTTTCTTCTTTCATAATTTTTTTTCACATTTTTATTCACAAAGATACAAAAAAACATATTATTCATTAACCTTTAAGTACCGAGGTGCCGTTTTAGTTACATAAGTACCGACGTGAGGTCTGCCAGACCACCATAGTTTTAACCCGTCTAATCACAGGAGACCCTAGTTGTCCCAAAACATCATATGCCGTTATAATAACAGGAGACCCAGATTGTCCCAGAACGACCGAGCATCATTAAAAGTTAGATATCTCTCTTCCTGTCAAGCAAAAATTTGTGATTTTTTTTATATTTGAAAGCGAAAGAAATATTGCTTCTTATTATCTTAGGAATAAACGAGCTATATTGATCAGATATTTTACAAACCCGATCATAAGTGACAATTTTATTTTGCGCCACTGTGTGACGTAATAAACAATTAATTTAAAAATAAAATTGTATGAATGTGATAAAAAGTGAAGTGACAGTTTTATTACAAATTTTCTTAAAAAAAGGAATCTGTATTTAAAATTTTAATTTTCTTTTATTTTATGTAATTTTTTGGGGAAACCCCAGGTACGTAATTTTTAAGCTAATTCACATTTTCAATATAAAAATTTTAATATTTTAAAACAAAAATCTTAATTTTTGATAAGCACATCGGAAAGATTATTTTATCTAGATTTTAGAACATTATTTTTTTCAAAAAGATTAAAAAATAACCAATAAAAATGAACATTTGAAATGCATATGGAAAGAACCGAGAATTTTGGCGTGCAAACTTTGACAGGCAAAAGTTCATAGATATTATTTTCTCATTATTTGAAGGGTTAATATAAAAAATTAATGTATTTTTTGTTTTTTCTATAAAATTGCTTCTCAATATTGCTTATACTATATCTTTAACCCTTTGAGGAGTATCGCCGCACGTATGCGGCGGCACTCGGACGATCCAAATAGAGTATTGCCGCATACGTGCGGCCGTACGACTTAATTCCGTTTGTTCTATGCCATGCTCGTAATTTCAATTAAATTATGATTTTTAGATAAAACAAATATATTTTTCAAACATTTTTACGTATTCTAACAAAAAATTTACGTATCTATATAAATATATATATCTAATTCAGTGACTCTCAACATTTTACAAATAGTGTTTTCATAAATATATTTTTATT
Source organism: Glyphotaelius pellucidus (assembly GCA_936435175.1). Classification (NCBI taxonomy): domain Eukaryota; kingdom Metazoa; phylum Arthropoda; class Insecta; order Trichoptera; family Limnephilidae; genus Glyphotaelius; species Glyphotaelius pellucidus. Next base: position 23,908,125 of record OW386538.1, on the reverse strand, counting down.
ATTTATAAAAAAAAAAAGTGCAATAATAAAAAGATAAAACTAAAAATAAAAATATATATATATATATATAAGTAAGTTCTTATAATAAGTTAAAATTCAGTGACTCTCAACATTTTACAATATATTTACAAATTTAGGTTCCGTATCTTTGTGTCCGCAAATCTCGGAAAGTAATCGATGGATTGACTCAAAAATTTCACAAAACATTGCATTTTACACGAAAAGTGTTTCAATAACTACAGGTGGTGCACGAGTGGCTTGAAAATGTGTGTATTTTTATTTGATGGCAGGATGGAGAGGGTAACGAAGGGGGTAGGGATCGCGGGAAGGGTGACGAGAGAGGGGGAATGCGGGGAAGGTGGAAGGGGAAAGTAGGAAGGGAAGGGGACGCAGGAGGGGAACGGGGACGCATGGGAATGGACATGCAGGGAGAAACAATTTATTTCTTTGAATGGCATTGCGACGCATGCCGGGTACCAGCTAGCGTTATATAAATGTTGTTACGTAAATATTTTACGCATTATAAGAAACAAGGACAGAAAATTTATGTGGGTTGGATAAAATATTCCATTATGCACGTATCCGTGTTTTGAAGAATACCACACGAAAGGAATATTTTAGCTAGTAATAGTTTGACAAAATAAATACGAAATCTAAATCTAACATTATTCGCATGTTGAGAACTACTGAATTTGTGCATTATTTTTATTTTTAGTATTATTTTTTTATTGCTGTACATTTCTTTTTATATAAACAAAAAGAATCATTTTTTTGAAAACTTTTTTTTTTAAGTGTTGAGAGCCACTGAATTTGTCCAATTTATTATAAGCCTTTACTTAGACTTTTTATATTAATTTTTATTTTTTATTATATTTTTATTATTGTATACATATTTTATCTTTTTACATAATTTTTTTTTTAACTTTCTATTTGTAAAATGTTGAGACCAATTAATTTGTCCAACTTATTATAAAACCTACTTATACTTAACTTTTTTTATTTTTAGTACTATCTTTTTATTATTGTACATTTCTTTTTAATAAATGAAAATAATAATTTTTGAAAAACCTTTGTAAAATATTGAGAGCCACTGAATTAGTAAACTTTTTTTTATTTTTAGTATTATTCCTTTATAATTGACAATTTCTTTTTACATAAATAAAAAAAAAATTAAATTAAAAATCTCTATTTGAAGAACGTTGAGAACCACTGAATTTGTCCAACCAAATTTACAGTGCAATAATAAAAGGTTAAATAAAACAATAAAAAAAGCTCCAAAATAACTTATGTAGTAAAAAAAGGTAAGAATATAATTAATTAAATCGAATACAATATTAAAGAAAAACTTGAAAAATAACTCACTCCCACGATGTAGATGACAAAAAAATAACTCACTGCTCAAAGGGTTAATTGCAAGTAAAATAAAATATAAAGATTTACGCATTTATTAATAATTATAAGCATTTTAATCACCGACGTCGAATTTTTGGAATAAAAAATTTACTTTTACCTTAATCTCAATAAATATTAATAATTTTTTTTTTTCTCAAAAATAAATTATTCATTAAGTTAAATAACTAAGTAAACTATAAAAACAAAGATAAAAATAAACATAAATAAACACGTAAACACCTCAGCACAGGTTCTCCTAGTGAGGTGTTCACGAAACATACAACAATACCTATCCACAGTTTCACCTTCACAAACCTACCTTACACCCAACATAATAAAATTATAAAGGTAAATACTGTAATGTATAGAAATAAATAAATAAAATAAAGAATACATAAATAATTAGCAGTTTTATGAAAACCACAAGGCATCAAGTTGTAGAAACTATCAAATATTACAAACAGTCTTTCCACACAGGCTCGCTGCATTGAAGACACACATGTTTCGTGCAAGCGTAACATTTGTAAGCATTATTGCATTTTAGTTTTGAGGGATAGATATGACAGAGTTTTCTGGGTTAGTAACCCTACATTTCATTTTCTTCCCTTACGGTTTTCGGCGCATCTGATCCAAGAACTCTTTTTATCGACGAGCGCAATTCCCCTGGAATGAGGCCGTGTTTCATATTTCTTCCTAGTGAAGTTATTTTCAATTGAGGTTTCTCATTTCATGCCCGTAGATCCTGGCTGATTCATTGTAATATTTGACTAAAAATAAAGAGGAATCACATATAATCTGAAAATAATCATAGCCAAAAAAAGTTACATAAGTACCGACGTGTGGTCTGACAGACCACTCGCGATCTTATAACAGCCGTAACTTATCGAAATCACACGCTCCAACATTGCCATTCTCCACGAATGCTGTTGTGCAACTACTCGAGGGGTAAAAAGAAGTACAGGGTAATACTACTACGCTAACATAGGTAACTAGACTTTTCGAAAGCTCGAGGTGTCTGTCAGACCACACGTCGGTACTTAAGGGTTAATCGAACATTAATAATTTTTGTTTTTTACATAAATATATACTAGAACTGAAAACATAATTTTGTAAAATAGTCCTCAAAGCAATCAGGATGTGGAGGGCCACTGCCACAAGGCTAGAACCACTCGCCATTTTGAAGAAATTAAATGGCTGCTTCAAACATAAATATCAGGGAAAAAACTGAAAAAACATTATTGCCTATAATATGAAATAAATGCTTCATTACCTACAGAGCTTTTGGCTTTTAAAATTTTATTCAAAGATGTCACTGTTTGCTCGGTTTTCGTTTTTTGGCCGACCTACTCTAGCCTGTCGATGAGCCGGGGTTGCCGATGATGCTTAAGTACCTTAGTTGCATACCCGGCTGAGAGCCGGGGTTTGTGGCCAATGGGTTAAAAAAAAGTACTGGTTTCACTTTGTTTACTGAGGATTGGTTTGTATTATGTCCACAAAAATTCGTACTGACAAATAAAAGTTTTGAAGTTAAAAAATATAAATATTTTTGTTTCCCTTATTTCAAAATAATTGTTATAATTTGTTTTTTAAATACAAGGGTTAATCAATAAATTATGATTTTTTGTTGCACACATTAAAATTGTTGAAATTAAGTGACAGAAGAAAAATTTTTGATCTGATATTTTTGTATAAAATCGTAAACTATCAGTTGGATAGCCCTGATATATTAAAGTTGATTCACTTTCATATACCTACAATTAGATCAAGGTTCCCTAGTTTGTATTATTGTGACAACTACATGTCGGTATCAGGCTCCAATTCAGTTATAAAAAGATTACACACCATTGGAAATTTTTATGCCAATGTGGCTGATATTTTTAATATTTCCATACTGAAATATAAGGTTGTACTGATCGAACATTTCAGCCAATTATATGTTAACGAGGTCACTACATAATAAGTTTTTTGATATTATTGTTTATTTTTAATGCCTGTATTAAGTACTACGACTGTAATTAAATATACACAAGCTTGTAAATGGCACTTTGTGCCCTAAATTTTAAATAAATAAATAATCTATTTATAAGAAAAATAACAACGTATTTGGTTGAGTTTTGAACGAACTAACGTATACTGCATTCACAGCTTAAAAAAAACAAAAATACAAGAGTACAAACCAATCCTCAGCAAGCGACTTATTGTGAAATGAATGAACTTATTTAACAATAAAATTTAAATTTTAAAATAAGTTAATCCCTTTTTTTTAAATATGAATCCAATAGAGCTTTAAATTAGTTTATATTAATAGCATCTTTTATTTATTTATGTAAGTATTATTTGTTATTAAATTGTTTTCAGGATGACATGTGCATTTTGCTACTACGGTTTAGTGCTGATGACCACAGAACTCTTTGAAACATCTATTGACCATGACGGAGACTGTGCAGCAGATTGCAGACCACTTCAAACCACTGACTATATGGACCTCTTGTGGACAACTCTCGCCGAATTTCCTGGTAAATTATTATCAATGAAGAAACTTATTTTTACTACACTAGTTTATAAAAGTTTACCCAGAAACTTATTTTTTTTTTTTCTTTTTAGGAATCTTTGCAACCATTTACATAATTGAACGATTCGGAAGAAAGAAAACGATGGCCTTTCAATTCATCATCTTCGCAATTTGCATTAGTTTTCTAATCATCTCCACGCATAAGTAAGTTCTTCTGTTATACCTTTTGGTTTATTTGCTTATTCACCTCACCACCAGGTCCAATCAATAATTCAAATAAATCCCAGGGGCTTTTACGTTGAACACATTTTCAGTTCTTGAATGGTGTGGATGCGGTATATTTGTTTCTTAAAGGCTACGGACATGATCAAGAGGCTTGAACCAAGCACATCATGTTTTGCTTGGGCCAAGCATTTTGATCGCTTACGTTTGCTTGCGGCTTGTGTTATTACGTCATAATCACAGGCTTGATGCGATTTTATATTTTTTTGAGAATAGACAAATAAGTACCCATAGACAAAAAAAAATATTGCAATGAGTGGTGATTAATTAGGTATTGGATATCATATAAAATTAATTAAATTATTGTAAAATGGGTAATTATAACATTTATGTATATATCAAAAACTTTTATAAACTAACACAAAATAATCAAAGAGTCACCAAGATGTCTAAATAAAAAAAATAAAAAATTATTTTCAAAATAGGCATTAATGTGAAAATAAATTTACGAGATGGCTATTTACAAAAAAAAATTGGTTAACCGTAATACTTAATTGACCATTATATTTTTTTCTAATTTCTAAAATGTATGTGTATGTGTGTGTTTGTGTACATGTGTTATATATACATACATATAAATTTGTACTTATTTACTTTAAACTAAGTATAATAAGTTTTTTCAACATTAAAAGCACCCATTGACAAATTAATAAAAATTAGTTTATTGGGACTTTCCACTTGTGTTACATATATTATTTCTTCCTTGTTGTTTTATAAATTGCTTTTTCAATTAAATATATTTTTAAACGAGTACCGAGTAATATATATAAAATGAGGATGCGTACTAAATGCCAATACCAATAGAAAACAAAATTATGTGCTTGCCATCAAGCCACTGCGTATTTACGAGGCAAGTATGTAGGCAGTTGTGCGTAATAGTTGGTCTCTCGTTATTACTACCAAACAATACATGTTGCTGTTATTTTGTTACCAAATTGGTTTTATTTGTTTTCAGTCGAACATTCCTTACATGCATTCTGTTTCTGGCACGAGGAATAATAGCCGGATTATTTCAAGCTGCATACGTGTACACTCCTGAGGTAATTAAGCATTCTAAACATTATTCTACTTTTTAATTTTATTTCCATTTAGTTTTATAGGTACATATTTTGTTTTACTGAATTTTGAACACGGTTGAACAAATTGACACTACCCTAAATATCCAGCGATGTTGAATGTTTAAAGTTATATTTTGGCAAAGATGCCATCTATCATCCGTCACAAAGGAATGAAATACTGTTTGAAGGGTAAATAATAAAGAAAAATCTTGACAACCGAGGTTTTAATATTCAATTGATTATAATAGATAGGAAAATAAGGAATTAAACCATCAACTGATCATTTTCCATAGGAAGTGATGGATTTTATTGTCAGATTTCGGATACAAAGGAGGCCCTGAGGAAAATAATTTCTTTCAAGGCCTGTGTCATCTTAGGGGATGCTGTGTGGAGGGTCTTTTTAAGGACGGGAAGGATAGAAAATTCTGGGAAGGAAAAAGGTATGAGATGTGGGTAGGAATAGGGGGGGAAGTGACGAAAGTATGAATCCATCTTTCCTGCAAGGCGATGGGTCGAGAGAGTCTGGCTGGAAAGGTCAAAAGGCCTCCCTCAACCAATCTCTCTCGTTCTGGCCCGCCACGCATCTGTCGCCAAGACCTGAACAAACCTCACCCCATGAACCAGGGCACTCCTGCTGAGTCACCAAATGTAGCGAACCGTAGTATGGTTAGACAATTAACTTTACTCGTTGCCAATGACAATACTACAGACAAGTGTTTATTCAAACTTATGTACCTACACTTCTCTTGATAATTTATACTAACATTGTTACGTACATTGTTAACAAATTGCATGCTTTCCATCAAGCCGCTTATATATAAGCAATAGGAACGACGCAAAGATTTTCATTTTCTGGTGTGCATAAAGTATTGTCTTTCAAATAATAGACAGGGTAAGCAGAGCAATAATAGCCCGCCTTCGGTCACAATATAATAATATCATCTTTCCACAAATGTTTTAACGTTTTCAAACCGCAACTATGAAAAAACAAATAACCATTAATAAACCAATCCCCAAATAACCCTAAAAAACTTCATAAATGTCAAACAAAGAGTTCTAGATACTTACCCATATTGACACCCGTAAAAATAATTACGTGTTTATTTTTACTTAAATGTATCAAATCCAAGGAAAATTCGAAGTAATGTCGATAGCAACACTGTTAACTTTAAACTAACTTTTTTAGTGTTGGCGCAACTAAATTGTGTTGAATTACGTTAGGGATTAAATTCAGTTTAAATATTTAACTTTTAACATTACTTTAACTATTTTCGATGCAATTGGCCCTTAATTGAACATTTGTTTTAATATTACTTAAAATTCTGCAATCGACAAGGTACTTTTTGTCATGCATATCTTATTTAATTTTTTTTAAGAAAGACAAACATTCCCAGGTTACGAATAACACAACAATATTTGAAAATAGTTTGATTAGTTTAGGTAAATTAAAACATCTTTAATATTTCAATGTTTTCCGGTTGCGCAATAATAATAACTAGCTTTTGCCCGTTGCAGGCAACTAACGAGATAAAACACTAAGCGAGGCCGCACACCAGACATACACTTGTATTACGATAACTGTGATGCCACATTTGAAACATACATTTAACGCCCTCCTATAGTTGCGTGCAAGCACGTACACCAAGGACACGTTTGTAGCGGGTGCAGCTTGTGGTGAGATGTTAGTTGCGTTACATGTATCCAAGATCGAACGCGTTCGTTTTTTGTGGCGCAGTGGTTTGCAAAAATGAAAGATAATATTGAATTTTACGTGGAGTTTATTGCACAGGTTGAAAAAACCCTATATTATATAACCATGGACTCACTGATTATAGCAATAGACGGATTACAGAAATCATCTGGACCAAAATCGGCAAAAAATTCAATGAAAGGGATAAATTGATTAAACGGGTGAACCCTATAACGTCTTTTTTCTCATTAATTACCACATCAAGAAATCCTTGTCGACAGATGATGTCGACATTTTCGAGTATAAACTACAACTGTGCGTCCGGTGTGCGGCTACGCTAAGCGATTTGTGAACCCGGATGAAGCAAGGAATGTGTGTTAAATCTATCTATGGAATCTTGAACAGTGAACATAACGACAAAGTTATCTATAAACTGAAGTAAAACGGTGCTTTGAAAGTGTTAAAATAAATTCAAATAATATCTAATTCTACGGAGAAATAGTAGATAAATCTTCTGAAATAATTAGTTTTTCGTTATCTCGAATGAACAAAGTGCATTATATCTTTTTAAAAAGTTTTTGACATAAGGAAACCACAGACACGCATTAGAATAGACTAATGATCGGAGATTTAAAAAAATATATACATAAAGTAAATTTTCTGTGGATATTAAAATATAAAAAAAAAGTAACTCAAGATGGATCCAAAAAGTTTTATAAATAAGGCTACAGAAGCAGTTCAAATACTACAAAATTGCATCAACGACAGTACAACTAAATTAAGCAAATTAGTAAATTAACCCCGAAAACAATTACAATTTTGGCAGTAATAAGCGAGATGGCCACAAAAATTGCTGAAATTTCTGGGGGAAATAGGATATTAAAAGAAATGACGGGAAATAATAGGCAATGCCAAAATTTGGGAAAAAAAATTATTATCTCTCCGAAAGAAGAGCAGACAACGGAGAAAACAGAAGAGGTCATTAAAAAACAAATTAATGCAGTTGAAACAGGAGTAATGGGGATAAAAATGCAAAAGATGGGAAAATTATTGTTACATGTAGAAATAGTCAACACATTGACAAACTTCAAGAAGACATAAAAACAAAGTTCTGCGAAAAATACACAACGAAGATTCCAGATAAAAGATTCCCATCAATAAAAGTCGTTGGAATAACACAAAAAATGGATGAAAAAGAAATCGTTCAGAACGACTTTCCAGAAGAACCACAAAAAATGGAAGTATCCGCAATGAAAAACAAAAAATTAAAAACAGGAGAAGAATACATAATATATTTGGAAGTAGATACACATACACATGGAATAATGTTACAAATGTAAAAAAATAAATATTGGATGTTAAAGGGTCAGAGTATTTGATGCATTTGACATTAAACGGTGCTATAAATACCACGGATTTAACCATAAAGGGAGCGAATGTAAAAAAGACTCCTTTGTATGCCCTAAATGTACAGGAGGTCATAGAAGTGAAGAATGTATGGCTATTAGAGGAACAAAAAAGTGTAATAATTGTATCAATACTATAAGCAAGCTAAAGATAGACCTAGATTTAAATCATCCGGCGTGGAGCTTTGAATGTCCAGTATATAAAAGAAAATTGGAATTGGAGAAGAAAAAGGTCATTTTTTTATAAAAAGTAACCAACTGCAAGGAATCATATATTTGAATATTCAGAGTTTGATATTGAATAATGAAGAAATCCAGATACTTATCGAACAAAATGATCCTGCACTTGTTATGTTAAGCGAGACTCACATAACATGTGATATTGAAGACAGCGAAGTTACTTTTCAAGGATATACAACAATCCTCTGTGATTCCTACAGTAGACACACGGGGGGAGCAATAATAATTATTAAAAGACTTTTTTTTTGTTATTTATTTTTGGGGTGTTATGCCGTGTTGCGCTACCTCCTTCTTTAGCCAACGTTTCGGACAGCGTTACAGTGTCCATCATCAGGGCAGATGAGTAAATGATATTGGTGAAAGTGTGTACTTATGTATGCAGATGCGATACCGTGCTGCCAGCTCCACTTCTCTACGAGCTGGTGTTAGAAAATAAGTCAACATGGTTTTCTGCGTTTAGCTTTGGTGTAGCCGTCAATTACCGGATACCAAGAGCTATTGAGCTTAGCTCCGTCATCTCTATTAATGTTGATGGGATTTTTATGTATTATCAATTGCCTCTGTAATTAGGCGTGCTCTATAAGTTTTAGGTCTTCCTAGGACTTCAAGAACAAATCCAAAGTAATGGCCGGTTTCAATTAAATGCTCGGCGATTGCCGATTTGTCAGGGTGGCCGAGTTTGCATGCTCGAAAGTGTTCCGAAATCCTTTTGGAGATTGTCCTCTCTGTCTGGCCTACATAAACCTTGTCACATCCGGAACAGCTGAGTTTATACACTCCATCTGTTTCCAGAGGAAACTTAGTCTTTGCAGATCTCAGTAGATCTTGTATTTTGGTTGTTGTCCCGAAGACAGTCTTGATGTTTTCTTTCCTCAGAAGCCTGGCAATTCTGTCTGTCATTAAAAAAGACGTTTAATATGAAGTTATTTCCAACATACAGTATGAAAAAAACTGCTGGATATTAGCAATCAGGATAACTTCTGGATAGAAAGGAGTATGTGGAGTAGTTTACCATTCTCCAAATGCAAGTACTAAAGACTTTCTATCATTTATAGAGAACTGGTGCACCCTAAATCTCCGAGAAGAAAAAGATAATACTGGCGACTTTAACATAAACTTCAAAAACTTAAAGGATACATATACTAAAAGACTGAAAAAATATTCAAACTTCGGGAATGAAACAACTTGTTAAAAGTGAGACACAAATAACAGATAAATCTGGGACGTTAATTGACCTTGTCATATCCAACAGATTAGATTTGAATGTAAAAGTTCTTGATGAACCAAAAATAACCAATCACAACCTTATCCACATTACAGATAACATAAAAAGAAATAAGACAAAAACCAGCAAAACAATAAAATGCAGAAACTATAAAAAATATAGCAGTGAAAGATTAATTGAACTTCTGGGTGATATGGTTAAGCTTCATCAAATGGAGTACAATGAAAAGTCTAAATCATTAATAAATAAACTTCAAGAAGTAATTGACAAGTTAACGCCAATCCAAAGTACTAAAATAAGGGGTACAAATAAATGGTACAATATTGAACTACAAACAATACAATATGAAAGAGATAGACTGTACAAAATTGCGAAAATCTCAAGAAACTCACAAGACTGGAAAGCTTTCAAAAATATGAGAAATAAATACTCAAAACTCAAGTTTGTAAGAACGATTACTTCAAAAATAAAATTATCTGTGTAAAAGGAGGCTCTAAAAAAATGTGGAAAACCATTAAAGGATTACTACAAACCGAAGATAAAAGGATGAAATATGACATTGAATTTCCACATAAGATAGGGATAGCATACAGAACAGCTTCAACAAATATTTTGTAGACAGCATAATAGAATTACATCAGAGTATACCAATACTGAAGGAAGACATCAACGTAAGAAATGTTCGGCTAAACCGAGAAAAACTTGTGTTTGATTGATGAAACGTATCTTTTACAGATTCTTAATAATACTAAATCAAAAGAGAGTCGGATGGAATAAGTATTAAAGTTTTGAGAGATACAAAGCTAGTATAGGACCTCACCTGCTGGTCATAATAAATGAATCATTATGAAGTGGAAAGTTTCCAAACACATGGAAAACATCTATTGTGATCCCGATTCCGAAAGTTGTTAATACCAGAAAATGTGAAGAAAAAATGTTAAACCAATAAATGTTACCAAAATACGAACAAGTACTAGAAATTGTAATAATAAAAACAACTCGTGGAGTATTTGGAAAAACATAACATATTATGTAACAAGCAATCAGGATTCCGGAACAATAACTCTTGCGAAGCGGCGATAAATATAGTGATTGATACATGGAAGAAAGAAACAGACAAAAAAAAATTACCATTGCAGCATTCTTAGATTTCAAAAGAGCATTTGAAACGATAGAAAGGAAAAAATATTGGAAATAGAAGATATAGGTCTTTCTGACGTAGCCTGTTCAAAGAATATCTACAGGAAAGAAAACATGTGATGAAAGTTGAAAGCTCAGTATCAGAACCGATTGAAAACAACCTTGGTGTTCTGTAAGGGTCTGTATTAGGTATAATTCTATTCGTAATTTACATCAGTGAAACCATAAAACATTGTAAAATTAGACTATTTGCAGACGATACCTTAATCTATATTTCGTGTCAAGATTACAAGGATGCAATTAACAAAATAAATGAAGACCTCCAAAATATAGCAAAATGGCTGAAAGTAAATAAGTTGAAACTGAACGTAAACAAAACAAAATATATGGAAATAGGCAAGAAAATGCGTAATACGGTGTTAAATTTGACAATTAATGATGAAAAAATTGAAAAAGTAAATGACATCAAATACCGGGGTGTGATAATCGATTCAAAACTAACTTTCACGGCAAATTTTGAATATGTGCTAAAGAAGGTATCTAAAAAAGTAAATTTTCTTAGAAGACTAGAAATAAATTAAACAGAAATACTACAGAGCTCATTTATAAAACTATAATTGCTCCACATTTTGATTACTGCTCTACGATGTTATATTTGGCCAATGAAGGAAATTTGAATAAGCTAGAAGTTATACAGAACAGAGCTATGAGATGTATACTGGGGAAAGGCAAATGATCAAGGGTTATCAAATGAGAGAGGAGCTAAATTGGATTCTAATAAAAAAGAGACTGCAGTTTAATGTATTTATTTTTGTGCATAAAGTAATGAAAAACCAAATGCCAAAATACTTTAAGGATGAAATTGTTTTTAATAGAGATGTACATAATAGGCCACTTGCATCACAATTTCTTAAATTTTTTTCCGGTTTAAGCAAATGTTCTAAGACATTGCGTTTTTTTTTTTTTTTTTTAATCGTACTTTTGAAACCCTGGCGATTTTTTGAAACTTTCAATCCGAAAAATCGGACCATTTTTTATAAACCGGAAAGACGGGACATAATTTTATGGGTGCGAAAAAAATATAATTACATAGCCGAAATTTCTAAAAAAAATTATTAGCATTTTCGTAATCTTAGTAGAAAAATCTATCCACACGATTTTATCCAAGTCATTATGAAATCTATGCAAGTGGCCTATTACGAAACAAGAAATATAAATAGAGTTAGATTGCCACATGAAAAAATCAAAATCACAGAACTGCCTAATGTATAGAGGACTAAAGATGTAAGATGAAATGCCTGAAAGTATGAAGAAAGAAGAAAGAATTAATGTATTTAAAAAGAAATGTTATGCTTACTGTAAAAATAAATTTATCGAATGAAATGTTATACTGTGCTTATTAGTTTATATTCTTTTAGTATAAACTAACTCAATAAATAATAAAAAAATTAAAAAAAAAAAACGATGTTTGGATGTGGACAAAGTGAGGAGTGTGCGCTTACAAATGGCACAGGTAGTCGACCGCTCAATTTTGTACACCTGCTCTCGAGCCGCTTCGGTCGCCTGGTTCAAGGCGTTCAGTACAGGCCTTTCCTCGCAAAAGGGGGCCAAAGAACTTCCTGCTCAATTTTTCACTGCGCCATTCGGGTTGTGCAGGTTGATATGCGTAATTTGATACCCGTAACACATAATTTCCTGTTGCAAAGAAGACTCCTACCACCGAGCCACTTTGGTCGCCGACACTCTTGAAACAGCCCAGGAAGCTTACGCTCAATTCAGTATACCTGCTACTCAGCCACTCAAGTCGCCCAGCTCAAGGCGTCCAGTATTTTATTTGGAACACCACGGTGCCTTATCTAACAAAAAGGAGCCTTGGAATTAACTAATCAATTTTTTTACTGAGCCCTTCGGATTGTGTAGGTCGAGACGCGTAATTTGGTATCCATCTCGGGTACTGTAATGCATTCATATTTCCATGAATTAAATATTTATCTACCCACTGAGTACATCCATCTATTCTGATGCACAATATCCTAACAGGTACCAATAATAGTTAGTAATTTGAATTTATTTAAAAATTTGGTTTTTCAATTTTAACATTTTTTTGAAAATCAAAATTTTATAAAAATGGAATTTTTTTTAATTTAAAATTTTTTGGATTTTGAAATTTTGTTGAATTTTGAATTTTTTTTAATTTTGTAATTTTTGAATTTTCAAATTTTTTGGATTTTTAAATTTTTGGATTTTTAAATTTTTTGGATTTTGATATTTTTTGGATTTTGGAATTTTCAGATTTCGAAATTTTTTGAATTTTTAAATTTTTTGAATTTTTAAATTTTTTGAATTTTTAAATTTTTCAGATTATGAATTTTTTTTTGAAATTTTTTGAATTTTTTTGGATTGTTAAATTTTTTGGATTTTGAAATTAAGTGTTTTTGGATTTTGAAATTTTTTGAATTTTTAAATAGATTTTAAATAAAAAAGATTTTTTTTTTAATTTATGAGTAAAAACGATGATTGAAATGATGTTTGAATGGTAATGAAGCCTTATCTCGTAAAATTGCAAAATGTGCGACGTCACACTAGGGAGGGAGTCTCACAAATGTGACGATGTGTGACAGGGCCGGGGGGGGTTAAAAATCATGAAATTCGTGACATAATTTATGGATGGCCCCTAACGGTGCTAAAGAAGTTTCGCTTCAAAAACTTTCTTTTATGTATTTTGAAATTTTTATCACAAACATTAGAAATGACTGTAGGTACATTTTTTCCTTTTTATTTTTGACGCAATTGAAATAATATATCTATATTTCATTCAGGTTTACCCAACGCCTTTAAGGGCGACTGCAGTAGGAGCATGCAGTGCAGTGGCAAGGTTGGGAGCCATGATCACTCCATATGTGGCGCAGGTAAAATGTTAAAAATATGTTTACATAAAAATATATTCATCGAGTGTCGATAACTCTTTCATTATTTGTTGACAGGTATTACTGAAGTCATCCATAGGCCTTGCGACCGAGGTATACGCTGTGGCGGCCCTTCTAGCAGCCGTAGCATCGCTGGCCTTGCCCTTTGAAACAAAAGGGCAAGAAATGAGAGACACAATAACAAGAACACCCACTAGTACCTAACTCGATTGTTTTAACTATTTGTTACAAAAGCCAAACACACTAATTTATGTTTTAATATTAATATTTTTATAATCTTGTTAATGACAACCACTTAAGTTATAGTTTTTGATATAATTTATAGCAGTGCTCGAATTTGAACCATTATATCAATCGTGTCAAAGATTTTCAGCATTTTCTCTTAGCTGAGCTGAATTTGTTCATTCTGACTATTTTTCGAGCACTAATCATGATAATTATCGTTTATGTTTTTGACACACCCTGCGTAAAATAACTCAAGCGAATGTAGATATTTTGAACATAAATAATGGCAGATAATTCGAGTATTTTGCACACGGTGCATAGATTTATGTGTTCAAGGAGGGAAATTATTTAATTTTTTTTATCATCAGTATTTCATTTTACTTATCAATTAATTGTTTAATTTGCTACTTAATTTATTTACTTTTTTAAGGAACAACAAATGTCTTGAAAGATATTCAATCTTTCTTTAATGATATTACAAGGGTTGGATCTCAAAAATGTTCAGTCGATTCAACATAATTGGGACACATCGGGACCCAAACATTTTGTTCCAAATAAGCAGCTGTACCAATAAGCAAAGTTTAAAGTAGGAAAAAAAAAATTGTAATAATATTTTTTTTATGGGCGTACTATGAACACATTACATTTATTAGAGCTCTCTCGAATGTATTTTTAAACTTTATGAAGTTTGTGAAAAAAGTATTTAATTACAGAAAAATAATTACAAAGGTACAAATACAGTGAAACCCTCTTAAGAAGTTTTCCAAGGGACCAGAAAAAACAATTTTCTTAAGCAGGAAAACCTTATATGTGGGAAAAATTGGGCCAATTCGGGGCCGAGGGACCGTAAAAACCAAACTTCTTAAGCCACGAAACATCTTAAGAGAGAACTTCTTAAGAGGGTTTCACTGTATAGTCACTGGAGGCATAATAACTCCAAGGTGATAAAATTGAAATGTTGTAGGAGAGTGGTAAAACATATTTTTCCATCGAGATAATCAACAATCAATTGCTTTGAAATCATTGTGGCCCAGCTTTTAGCCAAATTCTCTGACTTTGCTTTTGCTTTCAATACAGGACCGCTATTATTCATGCCTCTACCAGTTATCATAGGAAATCAATGATTTAGTACCTCCCCGACATCTGGATCCTTTCCCCAAATTTTTTTTTTTTTGCGAATGCATTTTAACCCTTTATGTGCCGTAAGGTATTTGGTGTGGATGTACCGGCAGGCCGCGAATTTTTTAGCAAAAAAGAACTTAATGATTTTAATATATTTAAAGGTGACTAAATTGACTATTGACTAAATTATGACTAACCAAATATGTATGTTGTGGGTCGTTTATGTCGCTTTTCACTTAGAAACACACAATTAAAATTTTCACAAAATGTCTTAACTGGTCATAGAAAATAATCAATAATGTAACTAATTTTGAAGATCTTGTCCCCACCTGCTTGCAGAGTATTATCACAAAATCGAAATCACAGCGAACCACTTGGGGTGCCCAATGGGAAGAGAGTTGGTTTTCCAATAAATGGTTTCCGGGGTGGCGATACCCATACTCCCAAATTGTTTCAGTCTCCAATCCTATCGAAAACCGGTAAAAATTCATTAGTAATAAAAATTTCAAGCATATCTTGCTCTTCATCACCAACTTGGAAACAATATCACTGTCATTTGATTCAACCAGTCTCTCCCGATCCGGTCCGCCATGCAGTAAGTGAGCACACGCATTCGCTGCCAAGACCTAAAACCCTCACCCCATGTAACCGGGGACCCCTGCCAAATCACCCTCCACTTTTGATCAAAGAAATTCTAGAATAATTTTCGTAAAATAAAAACTCAAAAATCGTCGAACGACAAACAGAAAACACACTCTGTAAACAAGAAACAACTACTTATTTGCATAGTATCACAAATTATAAGTTATACATTACGAAAAGTAAATAAAAGGCAAAAAAAATTATAATATTTCAACAGCGAAACAATATTTATGGCACTGATCGGTAAATACGATAAAATGGCGAAAAGTGACAACCCTGCGATGCCCTGCGTGTGTGAAACACATTGACTGTCATGCGAAGCTTTTAGGTAGATCGCTGTAAAATCTGTAATATCAATGAACCCTAATATTGAAATGTTCCTCGATCATCCCAGTAGATGTCTCTTAAGTGTTCCATATTTTAAATTATTCGAAACACATAACGTAAGCGAGGAATGAAGACATAAAGAAGAGCGCGTAAATGCGCAAATATGGGCGGCCTGCCGTACACGGCAACGAAGAGCATGTAAACGTGCTTATGGCACAGAACCGGTTAAGGCGGCACTCTTGAATCGCACGGCGCTGAAAAAGGAGATGGAGAGATATGTAATTACGAATGTTGGACAGAGCGCGCTAATATTTTAAGTCGTATAATAGCAGCGAAAATTGCGAAAAAGCTTAATAAACATGACTCGTTTAAAATAGACAAAAATCTCGTGGAACGTCTTAAGAATCATTTAAAGAAACATTGTGAATTTTTTCACAAATATAACTTGTAAAATAAAATAAATAGACTTGTTTTAAATAATTTTCGGAGCATACTTTGCGATTTTTTTCTATCGAGGGAATTTCATATAATTTGCGTTTCGGCGTGGAACGTATCTAGATATTATCTTCAAAAATAACATATATTTTTTTAAGAGCTTAAAAACTTCAAATGTTTAAGGGAGATATGTAAGAAATCGGTCGAAATTCGAATAGTGGACCCTTAAATACATCTATTTTTATTTATTTATTTATTGTATCTTTACATTGCAGGTAAAAATGTTTACAAAACAATTTGCAACCTCACTAGGACAAGCCTGTGTTGAGGTTTGTGTATCTATATCTATATATCAGAATTTTGGAAGTGAAAATTAACCCACTTTCGTTGCAATCAAGCACACACACATAGACATATACGCATTTTTTTTTAAATTAAAGCACTTAATAAACTAAATAAATATCGGTCTTACCAACTCGGTAAGCGCTTTGGTAGCGCCGTTGATTCCGATCACAAGGTTCAAATCTCAAGTCAAACCAAATAAATAAAAAATTATCTATTTTGGTAAAAAAACTTTATTTTTAAGAGGTTGATTTTTTTTAATAATGTGGTCCCCATAATACGTGCTTAGGCTCGCGCTTCAGTTTGTAAATGTATACACGTAGCATTACATGTGCGGCAGTGTACTGCAAACGGAACAACTTTACTTAGACGAATGTCAGCAGTCGACGCAGTCAAAGTCTACCGGAATGTCTGGATTACTGCCGATGAATTCGGAACTCCCGTAGCACATGCATATCGCCCGCCTTTCTTAACTAAAATTCATTTACTGAGACACCTTTTGCATCGACTTCGATGAAAATTTGTCTCAATTTAATGGAATGTTGTCCCATATAACTGAAGTAAATTAGTATTACTTTATTTATTTATTTTCTGTTGTGCCAGGTGTGTTTTGTCCCAAATAACCGGCTGTCCCGATAAACTGGTGTATCAATTAAGCGGAATCGGCTTTATTTATAATTGATGTTTTTGTGTAAGTGTGATAATAATTTCTTATATTTTTTATATAATAGAATATTAACTTTTATAAATTTATTGTATGCTTCCAGCATTGAAGGTTGTGAATGTTTGCATTTTATTAGATTAGACTTCATTTTTACTTAAATTGACTTTGAATTTAAAACTTTAGTATGTATCAAATATTACAAAATAGATAGAACAGAATCTGTTCAGTTTTGGGATACTTACTCTATGCAGCTTTTGCAGTATTTAATAAAAACAAAAAACTCATTCCGTTTTTAAAGTATTATTAATTTAATTAATTTTACACCAAGTTTATTCAAAGTATTCTAAGTATTGCATAATATGCAATACAAAATATTCTTGTCTATGACTAGGGGCCATCCATAAATTACGTCGCACCTTAAGGGGGGGGTAGAGAAGTGTGACGAGGGGTATGGGGGGGGTCAAAAAATCATGAAATTCTAGGGGGGAGGGGGTCTCACAAATGTGACAGGGGGGGGGGGGGGTCAAAATGTCATGAAATACGTGTGATGTAATTTATGGATGGCCCCCTACCTATGAGCAAATGTCAAAATACGTATGTTTTTTGGGTGCTTTCCGATGAACAGCACAAGCAGCATTGGTTGATACTTAAAAATTTTGAAATTGACTAATAGATTGCTTATACTCGGTTAACGTCAATACCACGAATGAACCATCCTGTCAGAGCCAGCAAGTGCAGGCACAATTAGCAGTCTGCTCCGGGCGTCGACTTGCCAAGGCACTAAGGAGCCAAGGAGTCAAAGCGCTAATAATAACCTTGTGCCCTTGGGGTCTTTACTGGTGCCAGGCGCCATTTGGCTCTGGGCTGGTCCTGTCACCAAGCAAGCAAGTGCGTGTACATTTTTACAAATGGTTCTTTCGCAACATAGAATAAAGAATAACATGAGAGCTCCCTTGTCGGCGTGTTTCGTGATCCATTTATAGGCCCAATTTGGGCCTATATTTCCCTTCAAAACTGTGTTTCATCATGATTATGATATTCAAATGGGATGACAATATACAATTTCAGGAATACGTAAGTCTAGAACCAAAAGGTAATGGTCTAGAACCAAAAGGTACTAAGTCAGTGGCACATTTGTTTGGAATCAAATTTGCATGAAAGGCTCTTAAGTATTATATTCTTTATTCTATGTTCCGCAGTATTGGACTTACATCGATGATAACCTTAAAATAAATTTTATTTATTCAAGTTTTGTATGTTCTATAACTAAGACTTTTTTCTAAATTAACTTGTGCCAAATTACTGGTAGTTTTTTTCCCCATGGGGATAACTTTTGTTAGAAATTACACTTTTTGTTTGTACGCATCTTTTAAAAGCTTTCACCATGTCAATAAATACGACGATTTTAATTTCTTGTATTTTTTATTTTATTTTATGTAACTCTCAATGGTTATAATTTCTGTCTTTGGGTATATATGTAGGTTTTGGATTCAATTTATTAGACTTTCAAGTTTTATTATTCTGGGATTAAATCAATTCCAGAATAATGAAACTTAAAGCTGGCTTATCCAGAGCAACATAATATATTGCTAATAGTGACATTCAACACTTTGGTTCACGTTTTGATCTTTTTTATGTATATTTCCAGAATATCCCAAAGGCTTTTTATCACTTTGCAGCTACATATTATTTAATTTTTTGACTTCATTTTGAACCGACTAAAAAGAGAAAAAAATAAGGAAAAACAATTTAATTTATGTGTAGAATTTTCATTTATTACAACTTACATTTATACATACATACACAAATTTGTTATTATGTATAAAATATACTTTGAATCACATACTTCCCTGCCGACGTCATTAAATTATTACATATGAAGAAATTTTACATCAAACCGATAAAGGAGATGCTCTACAATTTAAGAATAAGAGGATTTACATTAAATATGAGAGACAAAAAAATATTTTCGTACATAGCCATTATTTTCATTATTGACAAAAAAAATAGACAATATTTTTATTTTACTCCTCTTTGACTGGGGAAAAAAATCTAATTTTTGTAGAGGTAACAAATAATTCTTCAAAACACAATAGCTCACTATTTAATGATAATCCTCTCTGTAATATTTTACATAGCGAAAACAACATAATGTGACATGATTAAGATAATGAATACTGTGAACACGAATCAGCCATTTTCAAAAATACTAAATCTATTCTAGTAAAAACAGCCTTTACAAATAACAGAAATAACCCATAACATAATAAAATAGCATTTTCTACTTTACGCACAAAAAAATTGTGTATAATTTTTATTGAACATGAATAGCGGTAATGTTGTAAGAATATTTTATTTTCTAAATAGGTATGTAATGTTTATTTCAAATTGTTGGCAAAAAATTTGGGATCTAAATTGTTAATTATGCAAAGTTTTGAACAATCATTACAATATGCTACGCTGTACCTACAGTAACAAATAAAGTAAAATGGACAGTTCACACTAAAGGCAAAGTTGAGGCATTTAATGTCCTTATATTGTTGATGCTTCCCAAATACATAAAAGCCTACATTATTATTTCAACACATTTTCTATTGTTTGGCTGCATTGACAAAATAAATTAATAAGGAAAGCAGAAAAGAAACATTAGCCTGGTTATATAAAACCATTAAACACTAGCCTCGTTGATTAAATATAAAACCAGATGACCTGTAGTGCGAATTGTCCAAAATAATTATCTTTCAGTCTCCATTTTTTATATAAGTATGTAGACTAATAAATAGGCAATATTATAAAGAAATCATATTAGCAAGAGTATTTTTGTCCCTCACATAATTGCATATTTTGTGATCGTACAAATTCCTGTCATAAAAATGTAAATTATAAAATTTTAACATAAGGATCAATCTTAAAGATTAGACGGTTACAAATAACAAAAAAATTTGGAATAAATATCACATACAAAAATTCACGCCTATACTATAATTACCTATTTACATTAAATTTATTCTTATGTATTCACACATTTACTGCTTTGCGTTTCATTCAGGAACTAGCTGCTATTATGACACTTGTGGGATGTTCATATTTATCCGTAATGACAATGAAGGCAATACATTAAATTAGGTTTTCTTTTTGGTATTGGAATGTTTGCAACACAGATATGGATGTGTTGATAAATATAATAACAGCTTAACATGAAAGTTTTAAGGAAAGAAGGGCAAACATTTTGTTCACAAAATAACAACTGTATATTAGGTCTCAACTATAACTATTATTTTAGCTAACTACAGTATGAAAAAGGTAAGTGTGGTCTTTGACAACCAGAACAATATGGTGAGATATGAAAATGATTGGCGGCATCCAATCTAAATAATTATTATTTTAGGATATTACGCTGCTTTATACAAATATAAAAATTAGATGCAAAACTTTTGAGTGTATATATTATTCTAAAAAAATCTGATGCAAACTATTATTTGACAAACACAAGCAGAGATGTCTTATTATTTTGTGAGAGTCAAACGTGGGTTTTTTGGGTGCATTTAGGTGATAATATTACCTTATAAAGAGCTATGGGGTCTACAGTAAGCAAAATAATATTTTGAAGAAACGTCTATGAAAATGGACACCCAGGACATTTTAACAGTCTAGGAGTTATAATTTTCTAGCAATAAATTAATTATTCTTCATTTGCCATAAACCTATAAAAATATTTTGTATAATATATATCTAATGGATGCACATATATTACGTTGCTAACTTAGGCTGTCATACAACGACTCGATAAGGAATCAACATAAACCGAGTGCTGTAAGACCCTGCGCAGAAAAGTAAAGTGAGGAAAGCTGCCTCCTCTAAGCCTTCCTTGTACCTCTTTGTGGGGCAAGGACCCCTCGGAACAAGGAGGCCCGAGCCCCCACACAAACACCGTAATGATCTGCAGTGTAGTCCATCGTGGAACTTTTCTGCGCAGGGTCTTACAGCACTCCAATTATGTCTATCACTCGGTTTATGTCGATTCCTTACCGACAAGTGGGACGAAGGCCCTAATTAAAAAATTTACACCGTCTCCTCTGTAATTACAGTTTGCAAGAAGTATCCATTTTGCAGCTTTATATTATGGTGATCCTATTTTAGGCTTCCATGTGTCCTTTATCAGTATTGGCAATGAGATTGAGACCCTCCAGTATTTAAACGAGATTTGTCAAGATGTTGTTTATAAACACCAAAGAGAAGAATTAATTTTGGTGTCTGAATGCTAGTGGTGTATGTATTTGTATATTTCAAAAATATACCTCTTGCTCGGAATCAGAATTTGTATATGTATAAAATCTCATAAGTCATACCGTCCTATATTATTCTTAAACTAGCAAAGACAGGCTGTCGGGTCAGTTTATAAGGGAATTATATTATTAGCTCTCCCAGAGACTTCTAAAAACATTTTGAGGTCGTTAAAAGTTATCGCACACATATCAGCTTAGCATCGGATTGGCAAGCCTCGCCTCATCGCCTCGCCTTGTCGCCTCACCTGTGGCTCGGCACCTCCGAGGCTGTGAGTGGCTCGGCACCTCCGAGGTGTTGGCGCTGCTAAGGCTAGGTGACGGCTTGTTGGGCTTATGCCATCACGGGGGGACGCCTCCGCGCGCCATTTCCGATACATAAGTGTGGTGACTGTGAGTACACTAGCTTCTCACGAGGCGAAGAGATGCTGTTACGATGCTGGTTAGTGTGCGTCGCAGGTGGGAGTTTCATATAACCCTTTCCGACCGGCAAAAAAATGTCTGAATTTTGATGGACCTCACCAGTAAAGCTCTTAATTATGATTCCGTAGGGTTTAGCGACTTACTGGTTGAAACACAAGCGCGCGGAAGGTTTGATCGACACCGGTGTGGTTCCCAAAAACAGATTTATTTGCTGTCAAGTTTTTTTAAAGACAAACTCAAGCTCGTATGAAGCCGGTCGGAAAGGGATAAAGAATTCTGAAAGGCTCGAGGTGAGGCGATTCTGATCCAATGCCGAGTTGATATGTGTGCAATAACAGTTAGTCATAATTTTCTATTGGATACTTGTGATGTGAAAACCATTCATTGAAATTCACTTTAATTGTATAACTTTGGAATTTTAGAAGCATTTGATTATGCCTCGGCATTCGGGTAACTAGACTTAGGCCAGCCACGTGTCAAGTCTTTCACTTTTTAGCAGATAAACTCAATTTTCAGAAGAAAGCATTGTCTTCAAAAAATATACAAATATTGATAAATCGGACAAAGAATAAAAGCAACAGTTAAGAGGAACGGGTGCGTGGCCTTTTTCACACAAAACTTTTTGAATTTGAGAAATACCCAACCAGAATGAACCTACCTACTGGGTTAATATAATGACAAATAAAACATTGTGAAAGACATTTTTTTGGTAGAAATTTTAAATGCACAAAAAATTGTGTTCCAACCTAAATCATTTGTTTGTAGATAAATTAAAATTTACGCCTGTCAAAATGCTTTTTTAATCATTTTTATTTTATATTTCATCATATTTGTATAGCACATAGAACAATTTTTTTTTTAATAATATTCATTAACTAAATAATTGCAAAAGAAATCTCTAAAATCATGCAAAATTGAATTGTTTAATGGCTTGTATTTTATAATTTAAAATACAAATAAATAAAGTAACATAATTCATACTAGATATTTGCTAAACCTATAGATTGCAAAAATTATTATTAAGTTTGGTCGGGTATTTTGGCTTCAAATCCAAATTTAAGTTTTGTAAGGAAAAGTGGTTCCTCTTAACCCTTAGCAGAACTTTCGACTTTTTTTTCATTCAAAATTTTAAACTGAATGACAAAAATGACGGTAAATATGTTTTTCAATTTTTTAAGGAAGTTTTTGGCAGTGGCAAATAGTGACTTCAATATATAAGTGTTATTTTAAAAAGCTCTTTGCTACTCTAGGAAACAATTATTTTGTGTGTGTGTGCCCACCAGGTTACCACAATTCCGCTAAGGGTTAACTGAGCCAGTCAATTCCAATGAATACCTCACAAGCTGGACTAAACTTAATATGATGTAGGTATTTAGTTGTAGTCTTAAATAAATATGGCAAGTCTATGATAAGCACATTTTTTTTATAATGTGGACTGTATGAACAACAAAAATTATAATGCATGTCCATTTTGTAACTTTTTAAAATCATAATATATTTTTCACTTATAAAATAAGTATTTTATATACAAAAAAATCATTTTCAGTTAGCTACAAACAGCAACAAACCACTCTTATTTTATATTCTGCACAACTGTGATTGAGATCAAATTCATATTAAATTCTAGTGTGTATTTGAAAAAGGAACTCAATTTTAAAATGCCATAAGTTTCCCCATGGGTTGCAGCAATCAAAATAAATTTAACATTTCAATCAAACCTTAAAATTATGACTCTCATGTGAGTCGACGTCGGCCGGATTAAAATATATATTTTTTTAATTTGACTGCAACATTTTAATGATTAATTCAGGGAGAACTTGGGTCGCACTGTAGTTTACAAGAAAATTAATATTATTTTTCGTATACATTTGTAACTGAAATACAGATGCGTATTCATATTTAAGGTTAATAATCTGCAGAATAATCCTTTGAATTATAAATCCAGCAAGATGTTTCATATTTTTAAATTGCCATGCAGGAGTTTAACATTTTATGAAGGATTATTAATCCTTATACTCTCAAGGATTTATTAGATGTATTTATTTAAATGCTAAATCCTCTGAATAGATGATACCCACACACATATCTTCAAATAGAAATGCCTCCTATCAAGGTCAGCCCTAAGCCAAACGACACCAGTAAAAACCTCAAGGGCACTATCAGAGCCTTGACTCCTTGGCACGTCGGTGCCCGGAGCAGACCGCTCCAATTGCACCTGCACAAGTCCGGCCTTGCCTTCTTTATAGATTTGAATAGAAACCATTGTCGCCACTGACTTAGCGCTTTTTAACTATCAGCCAATCAACATTGCATGTTCTTATCTCTCTTACACCACCCTGCCTGATATTGTGTATCGTCATTCCATTTGATTTTAATTTGTACTGAGAGCCCGAATTTCATCAATCAAGATTGATTCGATCAAGAAGTTAATTATTCCAAATATTGTTTAAAAAAATGAGCATTGTGCTAAATGCTTTGAATTATTTTTAATTTAATTTTATTAAAAAATAAAAAATAATAGAATTAAAACATGTGGTTCACCAACGAATCAGTGATATTAGCATTTTAACACATGCACATTATAACACCAATAGATCGGCGGTCTGAAAGTTAATGAGTGAACAAAGATTATATTTATTTTTCACATAATATATTCCTAATCATATCAACACTTTCAATTCGGATTAGTGTCTTTTAGGAGCCATACCAAGTTATCTGGGAACCATACATAAAAGTTAATTTTTATTACAAAAAATACCTCATTAATTATATCAACTGGTGGGGCTGACAAATTACATTATAGAAAGAAATCTGTGTATGATTGCATTCTGGCACACTAAAACCTCTATGAAATATATTTATACCACAGGTGGTGGTACCTGTTATGGATTACATAATCATTTACATTGTGATTAGATATAAATAAGACAAGTAGGTATTACATTCCAAATCATAAGTAAAATATTAGTGGTAATAAATAGCTGTTCTTTCAAATTATGTATCTTTATGCAAAATTTATCAGTTTTAATTAATTGAAATAATTCTGTTTTGAACTTTAAATAAGAACATTGGAATTTTTCAAATTCAAAATTATTTTTTTATATTAATAAAATACCTAGTAAATATTTTACAGGAATGTTAATAAAATTTAAAAATGGTAGGTGGATTTTGGTAAACCAACAAAACAATATTTTTATTATTTATCCTATCGTGTGGATATTAGTTATTGTAAATGGTAAATTAACAAGTGAAAACATAATTATAAGTAATACAAATTATGATTACTAAGATTTGCAAGCTTAAGCAAAATAATGATTGTATGGGATCTAATGGCTAATACTGTTATCAGAAATTTGTACTTAAGGTTATACCCCAGAAGGCTAGGAGACGATTCTTACTTCTTACTCGTCATCATCCAGCTCTATTATTACAGTTTCATAATTACTGACTTTACAATGTTCATCTAACAACTTTTGATATAATTTACACTTGGGTATTTTAAGTTCCTCCGCCTCACAAACCAACTGCTTCAACTTTTCGGAGCGGCCCCTGCGTGACAGTGTCGCAGAGAGAATTGATTTCACCGCAGTCATCCACTTATCAAAACTCTGCAGTCTTAGCTTGAGAGTTTCCAACATAATGTGAAGTTCATCTAAATTATACCTATACAACAGAACCAAATTGTCTGAACTGCATTTACACATGTCCGTGGCATGATCCAAGCACACCATCATCTTGGGGCAGGCCTCGCAAGCTAGAGCCGACAGGAAGAAGGTAGTTTTACAAACCACGCATTGACGATCATCGTCCGATAGATGTTCAAAAGCCTTGCGAATGGCTTTCTTCACTCCTCGGTCGGCCAGCAACCCTCGCTGCCGCTTCTCACCCTCCACCATTGAAGATAATTCTTTGAAAGCGGGTATCACTACGGCTAAATCCAACTTGTCACCGTCCAAAGCCATCCGGCAAATCAACTCATCGTGTGAAAACACACATAGTCGTTTCCAACTTTTATAATGTAAAACACATTCTCGTCCCATGGGCAGCCAATCCGGCGGGGCAAAATTCACTGCCTCGGCAAAATTATATCCTTGATTGAACCCTGTGTGGTAGGACCTGGGAAAAGTGACCACAAACTCTCCGGCATTCTGATCGGTCCTGTAGATGGGTACTCCGGCATCCATGAGGATATTTGGGTTCATTATGGTGACCAGCTGGTGCAAGAGATCGGGTTGTGATAGAAACAATTCCGGTGTGGCAGACTTCATAGTTTTCTCCAACAGCTCAGCGCTGCTCCCCGGAACTCCGTACCATGTTTTGGGTTCCCCCCAGTGAAGGAAGTTGATGGAGTAGCTCCAATGATCTTCATTGTGCCAGCAGAAAGCCGAGAAACACATACCGACATACATCCAAGGAACGGTCATACCTGAGATATCTGTGTTTATAAACCTCAATACGGAACCGTTCAGAATGGGCAGATTATTAAGGTTCCATCCGGAGTCTACATATTCTTGGTCACCGGGATATAGATTAATGGATGATTTAGTAGGGAATCCTGAACCGTGATCCATGGAGTGTAGATCTGCACCGTATTCAACCATCACATCAGCATCTGTACAGGAGACTATTTTCCAGAATTCTCTTTCTGCCAGTACTGTGGAAACAGAGTGACTATCCATTTTAAAGTAATCTTTTTTGAATGTATCGGCCATTTCCCCAAATTCTTGCAGAGTATATTGTCTCTCAGCCTGCGCAAATCCAAACGCCTCATCTGGCTTTTTTAATTCTTCAGCGATACAGCTTAGACAACGC
The DNA here is from genome assembly GCA_936435175.1 of Glyphotaelius pellucidus. Taxonomy (NCBI): domain Eukaryota; kingdom Metazoa; phylum Arthropoda; class Insecta; order Trichoptera; family Limnephilidae; genus Glyphotaelius; species Glyphotaelius pellucidus. The sequence goes on along the minus strand of OW386538.1, from coordinate 23,880,978 downwards.
CAATCTCCATCGGGAATACTCTTCAGCGGAGGTTTCAGGCAGAATGTGTGGTAAGTCTCGGAGCAGCCATTGCAGACAAGCAATTCGTTATCTCTATTGTCATTCTTGCATACAGCACAGTGATATATCGCCAGGGGATCTATTTCAATTTTAGTTCTCTTACGAAATTTTCCCAAATTATCATCAGTTATGGAAGGAATGACATTACAACCGGGCATCTTGGGTCCGGCTCCATAGGTCTGTAGCCGTTTCAACTCTCGACTTAAATCCTCCTTGGATTCAGTTTCCGTCTTGGAATTCTTCACATACTTTCTGGAACAAGGATTGTAAGCAGCTGCGTCAATCGCCACTGCGTCAATTGCAACAACTGCATTTAATTTTTCTTTGTCAATATCAACTTCGAGTTTTAATTTTTTATCCTCTTCAGTTTTTAAATTTTTTTCTTCAGAGCAAAACTCATGGAAGGGTAAAAGAATGTGTTCGTAAGTATTTTTTAAAAAGGACAAGGAAAGAGGTCCGTGATTGTATCCCAACAAAGAAGAAACTTTTCTCCATCCCTTATTAGCTGTACATTGAGCTATACCTCCTTCTAGTTTTATAATATGATATAAACTGAACAAATCTATCTTTTTTCCCTCGAAAGATGGTATTTTCAATGGATGGCCCTGCAGTTCCCAAAACCTATTAATTTTATCCAGAAAATTTAATTTGAGCCTGGTAACGGCTTCAAGCTCGTTTAATTTTTGTATTCTTGGAGTAAATTTAAGTTTATCAACGTCCAGGGAAAACGGTGGTGACCAATACTTGGGGGGCTTGATCTTACAAATACCAGTTTTTTCGGCAATCGGGCGTATTTTATTGATGTAGCCAAGAGGGTCGGAAAACTCTTCAATCGTGGGCTCAAATACTGGAGCTTCGGGAGGTGGAACAAAGTCAAACTCATTTCTGCACGCGTAAATACTTCTTTCAACCGATTTCCAATCCATTTTAGATCGCAAATATGGAAAATAATTATATATTCCTCGCGCACTCACTAAACTATTTGACGACAGCTGATCGCGAACATACTTTTAACAGCACTGATCCGATCCAGGGACGCAGAACAACCGAGAAAGCATACGTGATTTCCTGTCACATTAAAATGGCAGCACGCAGTTCTGAAGCACTCACATAAATCCCTTTAATTATCTTCACACGAGTGAATTTTCAGTGTAAAATGTACGATTGACTTTTATTTTTGTGACTACAATTTTCGTGGGTATATTTTTTCACAATAAAAGATTATTTATTTATAATTTCACGTTACGCCGCGGCCATCTTGAAATCAATTTTACGAAACACTGACAGAGGTTCTAAAACTTTTAACTTATTGGTCCGATAATGTTTTGATGGTGCATAAAAAACTGGATAATCGAGCATTTTATAAGCACAACAAGATTATTGTTATTTCATGAAATAATATTTTGAATATTTTTTATAAAATTGTAAAATGGGGGCCTCAGCACGGGTAAGAACCTAGTGAGGCTCACATTACCAAACGTCATTGGAATTTATGAGAGTCGTTTCTTCTCAGTAATTTGTCAACTTCGGATGTCAGTTTACCAAAATACACTTATAAATTAGGTACTCCACACTTGTTGTTATTTTGCATACTCTTTGACAGCAGCAGGCTCCACATCAGTTTCATGCTGATTCTATTCGCAATAACTTATTTGTTTTTTGAAAAATTATATTACAATTTATTACTTACTAAATAACGTGTTTGTGTATTTTAAAAAATAGTATTCTACCGCAAGTAGTTTTCCCGAAGGCTGGGCGCATACATCCGATTTGGCTTTCCGATTGTCTGATCAGACAATCGGATCGGATTAACACCGCACACATCCGATTCGAAGATCGGATGAGTAATACGACCGGGGCCACGCCCTTCGGACGGCCGGATTGGCCGGCCGGCGTGGAAGGGCGCGGCCTATTTTTTATTGCCGGTCAGGTTTCGAATCGGATGTGTGCGGGCTTTCATAAGAAATGTATGGCGCGAAGGCCTTCAGGTTGCCTGATCAGACAATCGGATGTAGAAATCGGATGTGTGCACCTAGGCACTCGGAGAAATATTTTTTTGTTGAATATAGCACGGGAGGAATTAAATCTGACGAATGAATAATTCAAAAGGCCCCGCAGGAGGATACATCAATGGGTCCGGGGTTTATGAAGGGTTCCAGGCTCGTTCAATCGCATTAGGTATACTATACGCCAAACTTAATGCCGGCCTAGACATTGTACGATCCAATATCGCGCAGTTACTGACTTTACAATGAACGTAAGCGAAAGAGAAAGATGCGACAGAGAAAAGCGTGGGCGGGGAGGCATGCCACTTTTTTTAAATCTTAAACTCACCTATTGCGATGATTTTTGCGACCTTTTGCGATGGTTTTTAAAAAGGCTTCCGTTATAATAATAAGCCCCCCCCCCCTTATATTGTATTGGAGGATTTGAAATGGGGGTAAGGTTTTAAAGGCGAAAAAAGTTATATTTTCATGATTTTTTTTTTGAGATATGAATAATGTTGGTTTATTTATTTTATTTACACGTTTATAGTATGACATCTGAAGTATCTTTGAAAAAAAAAATTAATTAAAAATATCAATAAATAAGTCCGTGAGAGTGAATCTCCGGAGGCGCCTCGAAAAAAGTTGTTATGCGGTGAACATCATAACTGGATCATTTGAAACTTCTTTTTTTTTGCAGCATGTTGAAGTCAAAAATGCGATTTTTGCTAAAATTTTCGGTGAATTTGTTATAATAAAATGAAAAAAAAACTCTTCGTCATTGCCTGTTGATTTATGTGTAGAAATAGTGTACAAAATTTCAAAAAGGATCGGTCAAGTCACAGCCTTCTGTATTAAGTAGATTTTGAGTTATGATGTTCACGAACTTAAAAAAATTGTTTGCGAGAAAATCGATTTAAAGTTTTTTTATACTCGAAATATACTTGAATCGAGAAAGAGGGCCGGTCGCTTCGTTAGTTTTGCTCCGATTTACTTGAAATTTTGACACAATACTCTCGACATGTTGTACATTTAAAAAAAAAAGAGTTTTAAAACCGTACCCCCCCCCCCCCCACCTTTGGTTACTTAAAACATAACGCGTTTTCCATAAATCGGTCCCGGGTCCGAATCGATCGCTTTAAGTCGGATTCATCGGGCGGGTTGTGGATGTGAGGTTATCGGTTAGAAGCCAAACCACACAGGAAACTAAGTACAATGATTTGACCAATGAACGCGATGCTGCTGTAAAATTGTACCTACTGTACAGACAGAAAATATATATAGGACCATTCTTACCTGGGAGGTCACTGGAGATTAACACTATTATTGTTTATTTAGAGAAATTTTGGTACAGTTCGCAAATTAAATAATGTACAACTTCATCACTTCTTTGAAAAAACTTGATGAAATACCCAGATTAGTTTAATTTTTATTTATTTTTTCGTCACTTTAACTGACTTTTCAAAGGGATGATGAAATGCCACTTTGTTGAGTTATCGTGGAACCATTATTTTATACCAGGCCGGCAGCGGCGTGGTCGAGCGGTAAGGCTCTTGACTCGCAATCCGAAGGTCACGGGATCAAACCCTGGCGTGGCAAATACATTTTATTTGATTGATTTGTGTTATTTCACAATTAATTCATTTAAAATAATATATAGTATATTTGCGGCCCGTTCCCGAGTGGAAGATACTCTCAGTATCGCCCTGTTGTAAGACCACCAGAATTGAAATATAGCTTTAAATGGCTTTAGCCGTGTTTGATGACCAGACCTGAATAGCCAGGCCCTTTTCCACCTTCCTCTACTCATCTCCTTCCCCTCCCCACTACCTTCAGCCTCACAACATACCCCAATTAGGGATACCATAGTCTCACTGACTCCAGACGGGAGCATTTGGGACTCTTGTGCGGTATTTATATAGAAAAAATTAAAATACCAACAGTTCCTACCTAGGTATGTACAAACATTAATTTTGATTTATTAATTTGAAATTTTATTAAATAAGGTTTTCGGCATCCGGAAAATTCAAGAGTCGTAAAATCTAGACATTTCACACATTGAGGTAGTAGGTAGGTATATAAAATTTACAAGTAAAATATTTTTGTTGTAAATAGTAAATTAGGAAGTTTGGCAATAGTGCACGTGTACTGCACGTGGATTAGTACTTTAGATAGACCTCTCGTTGGGATTGGTTTATTTTTGCTGTCAATCCGAAGACCGAAAGGGAGTAAAAACGAGCCCGGCGTCATTTTCTAGCTAATGACAACCATTCACTCACTAAATAATCCGTCGCCTTTGTTCTAGTGCCGTGACGCCCGTGACTGACTGCCACCAGAGCCGTCTGGCAAGAAAAATACTCAATGGTACCCTTTACACACAGAGTTCGGAGTGGGACGTGCCCCGCGCCACTACAGGCCGCCGCGCAGAAAAGTAAAAACCGAAAGTAAGATAACGGTTTACAGCGCAGTTCACTGTGAGACTTTTCTGCGCGGCGGCCTGAAGTGGTGCGGGGCACGTCCCGCTCCGAACTCTGTGTGTAAAGGGTACTAATGTGTAATATTATGTCCCGCGTAAATAACCCGAAATCAAAGGCCCAAATTTGAAATACTACGGACACATATTTTTTTATTTTTTATTAATACTGGTTTCATTTACATTTTCATAATATAACACTATATAGCTTACATATTTTATACACTCTCCTAAGAAAGCAGATGCTTGAGTTTAGGAGAGGACAACTTGTTAATAACTTAAGAATTATTAAAAAAAAAGAAAAAGATCCTTATCACAAACTAAAGAGTTTAACTTGTGAAGAAATTTAGACTTCACATATTTTAAAAGTTCATAGGAGTAATTAAACAAGAAATGTATATAGGATGTACATAAAACATTAGGAATGACAAACAGTCAAAAATATATCTAGGAGAAAATTAAAATATGGTGGTACTACCAAAATAAGATTTAATTTTTTTTTTAAATTTGTTGTAAAATTTTTCTGTTCGTATATCAGCGGGTTATTGATTAAATAATTTTATTCCTGTCTATATAAGTAGTGCTATTTTTTTTGTAAAGTTTTGTAAGTGGGGGAACAGGGAATTCTTGGAATACGTTTGTTGTTGGGGAGTAATACGGTTTTTTTAGGATAATTTTTATAAGAATTTTTTGAATTGTTTCGAGTGGGAGAAGGGATGATTTGTATGCACCCCCCCAAGCTATGATTCCATATTGTAGTACAGAGTGGGCAAGTGCAAAGTAAATTTCTTTTAATATTTTTAATGAGATAGTATTTCTAAGTCTAAAAAAAAATATATATATATATATATATATTAGTTTCCTCATTCTATCTACTGTGGAGTTTATTTGATTTTTTCATTTGTCGATAATTATTCCGAGATATTTTATTTGTTCTTTACTACTAATATGTATACAATTTGAGTTACAGGGTGCGATTTTAAGTAGGCAAATTCTGTCGTGAACTTTAATATTTACATTTATATTTGAAATATTCTCTGTTAGGCTCAGAGGTAGAAAATGAGTTTTTTCAACATTTAAAGAGAGTAAATTTTCGTCAAACCATTGTTTAATGATATTTATTACATTATTTGCTGATATTTCGGCCTCTTTCCAAGAGTTTTCTTCAATCGTTAATACTGTATCATCCGCATAAGATATAATCTTTCCGATGGTAGGAAGTTCAAAAAATTCATTTACATATAGGTAATATAAATAGTATTGGGCCCAATACAGTTCCTTGTGGGATTCCAAAATTAATTTTTTCTACATCACTTAATTCGTTGTTTACTTTTACTTGTTGTGTTCTTTCATATAGATAACTATTTATCCACGATTTAGCTTTATCGGTTATTCCTACATTATTTAGTTTGTTGATTAATTTTGAATGTGAAACACTGTCAAAAGCTTTACGGAGGTCAATGAATATACTTAAGCAATTTTTACCTTTATTAAGTGCTTTATAAATAACTCATGCTAGGATTGGTTGATTTATGCACGTGCTCGTTAGAAGCCAAAGAGCATGCTACTAATGAGCTATTTCTACCTAGTAGCATGTGTGTCAGTGACGTTGCTAGTACTGGGCATGCTCATTTGAAGCCAAACGAGCATGCTCACAAATCGACAGCCGTTTGATTTGTGAGCATGCTCATTGGATTCGTGGGAGGAAGGGAAATCCTCTAAGCATGTGTGAGTAGGCTAGCTTATGAACATGCTCATTTCAATCCGATAGACACTTGCTCATTAGAAGCCAAAGAGCGTGCTATCTAGTAGCAATTGCTACCTAGTTTTTTTTTTTTTTTTACATGAGCTCCACACAGGAGGCCCTGAGGAAAATAATTTCCCTCAGGGCCTATGTTGTCCTTGGGGACGCTGTGTGGAGGGTTTTTTTAGGAAAGGAAGGAGAGGAGAGTTATGGGAAGGAAAAGAGTTTAAGGGTTGGGTAGGAATCTAGGTGTGTCCTGGTCATCCGCCTCCAAGACCTAGACAAACCTCACCCCATGAACCCGGGCACCCCTGCTAAATCACCAAACGTAGCGAACCACTTGGGGTGACCTATGGCAGAGGTGTTGGTTATCCAATAAAGGTTCCCGGGACGGCGGTACCCATACCCGCCTCCCAAATTGAATAATAAGTATTGAGCATGCTCATTTGAAGCCAAACGAGCATGCTCACAAATCAACAGCCGTTTGATTTATGAGTATGCTCTTCGGATTATCTGGTGGAGGGGAAGCCTCAAGCATGTGTGAACAGGTTAGCTTTGAGCATGCTCATTTCTATCCGATCTCAGTTCGCGCCTGCGCATTCTTTGCAAAAATGTCAAAATAGCCTGCTGGGGAGACGAAAACGCCACTTGTTTTTTCCCAATTTGTTACGTGAATCACAAATATATTTGGAATATATTTGTGATATATCCTATATCCTTAGTACTTACCTTTTTATCCTCTCTCTTTTGTATTAATATTATCTTGTACTTTTTGTACCATAATTTGTACTATTTTTTACTTTTTTACTATCACACTATACACTTGTTGAACTCATCTGTATAACTTTTCAAGATATTACAACTCATGTATTTTTTATTTATTTTCTTCTATGTGTAGGTACTATTTATTGCTGCGTTAATTTTGCTGAATTCTTGAAAAACTTGCTTTCGAACAATTTATTCATGATCAAGTTAATAATAAAATCAACATAGTAAATACCTACACGTTCCTCAATAACTACTTTTAAGTATCTTAAGCACTCTTCTGTTTTACCATTATTACACTATGTAAACTTTTTAACTCCTTTGTACAATTTTAATGATAACGAAACTACATACCTATGTACATATTAAACCTGTTTGTATCCTTAAAGTACAGTTTATAATGTTATATACTTCAATCTTACAATTATACTCCTGAATAACATGTGTAACTTGAATTATGTGATTCTGTAAAAGCCTTCAAGGCGTGTATGAATAAATAAAATAAAATAAAATAAATGCAAGGTCACTAAAACACCCACAATAGATTTCCAAATTCCCCAAAAGTTCCTTTACTTCCAAAATGAAACCACATTCTATTGAAATTAGCATTTATTTTTTATTACTTACTCATTTTCGGATTTGTTGACATCTTGGACCCAAATCAACCGTTTTATTTTCTTTCGTCAGAAGATTCTTAAATAATTGCGTTGCAAGCAATACAATTAATTTGTTTAGTTCTGAGCGAATGGAACTGACTCCATTTGACATGAGCATGCTCATTAAAGAGCATGTGTGTTCAGTTGTTGGCTTTGAGAATGCTCATTCATGAGAAAGCTCATCCAAGCCTGCTTATTTATGAGCAAACGTGTACAGTTGATGAGCAAGCTCATTAATGAGCGTGCTTTTCCAAAGCATTGGTATCATGCTCAAAGCTATACAATTAGAGGCGCTATTGCCTGCTAATATCTTGTTCAACTATCGTAAAGCGATAGGCGGTGCCGACTGGATTCGTTAAAGAGTTGGAAGTAAAAAAGTTGTACATATTTTTTCGCTTCGTGTCTCATCTAAATATAATACATAAATGGTATCATGCTCAGATTATAGAATTCTATGATAGGGGGTATAGTTATCATCTTTATTATGGACGGAGAATCTTCGCCTTACTATGTTCTCTTTTAAGCTAGTGAGAGACTCAGCTATAAAAGTGCCAGCGTTATTTGGCTGGACCTAATTCAGTATATCCTGTAGGGAATGTATAGCGAGCCGGCGCGTTTATATTGCTGAGTCTGTTACTAGTGTTAGGCCGCCCGCATTACCAAGATCTGCATCATGAAAGTAACAAAACTCGATACCTACCAAAATGTTTGCTAGACTTGCAAAGTATTTACTTGACTCCGTAGCCATTATAATCTAGCTTATTTCCATCTCAATATTGAATGACTTTTTGTTACTGTCTTACGAGCCATTGCATTAGAGCAATATTATGTATGGTCCTGCCAGTGAGAGCTCCGTTGTAAACTTTCATACTGATAAAATGGTTGCTTATGAGAACGATGAAGGTTACAATAGAGCTATCAGGAATCCCTAATCCCTTCTAAAATGAAATATAATTTCTGATAAAGATTTACCAAAGCCAAGCAATCTGTATTAATTAAATTTTAACATGAATCTTACTAGAATATTACTAGACCTACCCTAAAAAAAGCGTATTATTTCCCCCTCCCCACACCGGTTCCATTTGGAACAGGCTGGGCTCGCGAATGGCCTCAATCGAATCTAAAAAATGTGACGTCATCATTCTTGTGTGAACCAGCGTCGAGCTCTCATCGGAACATTTTACGAAATAACACAGCAAAAATGGTGGCTTGTTCAATGAAAACGTGTAAAAATGGAAGTGAAATAGAGAATAAACCCAATTTTCGTATAACATTCCATAGGTAAGCATTATTTTACTTTATTTTAAGCTTATTCAGATCATATAATGTAATCAGTTTTAGTAACACATCTATCACCATAACGAATGTAGGCGTTTCTCAAGTGTGCTCGTCGCTGTTTACTGGGGTAAGTAAATTATGAAACATTTGTAAAAGTGTCTTAACTAAATACGGCAACAAAATATTCGACTCTGAAAACAGGTGAACTTTATTTGGACTTCGCAAATTTGTTCATAACGTGGCGAGCAATTCACGCTCCCATGTAAAAAGGTCTATTCATTCAAAGGCAGATTTTACTTTTAAGAACTAAATGGTGATATTATAATGCGAGATGCCTATATACTGCCAGATTGATTTACTAACGAATCACATATCAGCACAGTCATCTTCCCCCCTTCGCGTCCTGCTGTAGTTAGTTTGTACCCCTCACCTGTCTGTTCTCATCTAGTAATATTCATATGTCTATGCATGAACCTAACAATCCGTTCAAAAATAGCAAAGGGTTCACTTTAAATTCTTATTGACTAACTAACGAGATATTTATCCGCAGGGTAAGCAGAGAGGACGGACCGAGCCCTTGCACAAGGTTCAGTCTTGGTAAAAGAAGCTAGGAAAAAATATGTATTTCTATATAAAACAAGGAAAAATTGATGGAGTTGCAGTGTAGAGAGTTGACACAGTGCAGAGAGTTGACGCACTACATTACTTCAAAACTTGTGTGATAAAAAGAGGAGTGTTCAAAGTAGAAATATTAAATATTTAGAAAATTACCGAAGGGAAGGGAAAATTGGATGAAAAATAAATTCTTGTATTTAGAATATTGCAAAGTAACAATACGATAATCTAACTTTCAAGTAATGTGTTTAAAAAAATTCTAAAGTAATAATGTTTAAGTTTTCTATAATAAAACTACTACAGCAAAAATAACATAGCAAATCAAGTAACTACTGTTAGCCTTTTAAACTAAGCCATAAGTATTTGTTAAGTGAAGGTGCTACTGCAATAAATTGTTTAATTTATTTATTCAACGATAATGTTTAAAGTTAGTTTCGCACAAGCGCTGTACTCTCATAATTTGTGGGCTTGACCCACTTCACCACATCGCTCGCTATACACTGTCATTGGAGAGCGAGCGATACAGTGAAACAGGCCAAGCCCACATATATTGTGAGAGTATAACTCTCATGCGAGACTAGCATTAACCTGCAGGAGAGTTTGGCCGTACCATGTGTTTAAATCCATCTTCAAGCTTTGACTTGTAATTGTCTTCTATATGTTCTTTTATATTATAATTTGTCAATGCTGTTCATTTATATGTACTTTCCTTCCATTGTCATCTCTTTTTTTTATTCGTGTTATTGTTATATTATTAATGGACTATTTGTCCGTAAATAAATAAATAAAAAGAATGCACAAAGGAGTTTGGACGTGAAATCCTCCCATTATTAATCAATAATAAATCCTCAAGTTCCTAAAGTTTGAATTTCGTAAAATACATTTTAAAAAAATTAAAATTTAGGAGGTAAAGAAACTCACTCTTAGGACGGGTTGTTTCAAAAAATTTGATGGATTCATCAAATATTTGAAGTTAATTTTCACGTTCTGCGTAAGTTCTATTCAAGTTCTGTGATGATTTCAGTTTTGTGAATCAACTGGTCCATAATGATGTAATAATAGAACTTGAATAGAACTTATGCAGAACGTGAAAATTAACTTCAAATATTTGATGAATCCATCAAATTTTTTGAAACAACCCGTCCTTAGAGGTTAAATGTTGTGATTATAAAAAGTTTGAGGAAATTTAAGACAGTATTCTAGTTTAGAAAAAAAAAAACAATTTGCTTTTCTTCATATTTCCAAAGTTTAAATATTCAAAAATATCTCCTTAAAAGGATTTTTCGAAATTCGCATTATTTTAAAAGTTATAACCATTTTAATATCGTGGTTTAGACGGAATCTAACCAGGATCTAAATAGAACAAAATTTTAAATGCATTTTTCTCAAAACTACTTTTTTTGAGACAGTTGACACGATATCTCAACTTCTACTAAACCAATTTACTTGAAATTTGGTTTGAGTCTTCTCTATACATTACTTCATCGCATCCATAAGAAAATTTTAATTTTAACTATTCTAAAAAAATTCGGAAAAGTAAAAAAACTGGTAAAAAAATGTCTTTTTATTTCAGACAGCTGCCATTTTGCGAAAAAAAAATTTATGACTTCTCCGAGGTTCGTGCCATAGCAGCATTTGTTTGGATTAAAAATTAATTTGTTTTTTTTTTTTTTTCAATTACTAGGAGGGTTGCAATCGTGTCAACCAGGGCGCGCCACATTTTTGAGACTCCTCACTTCGACACCCTCTAACTTTTTAAATTTTTCGTTTGTTTTTTTTTTATGCATTCTTTAATGTTTAATAAATATTAAAGAATACATAAAGGCTACAAAAACATTATTGTTTTTTTTTATTGCACCTGAAAAAACACCAACAATTCATGCTTCTAGACTAGAATACCCCCAATAGAAAAATAAAAGTAAGGTTGATAATATTACGTACTTATAAACAGTGACCTAACCTAAGGCGCTCTGGAGACTGTCCAAGTTTACTTTAGACATTGAATTGAGAGGAAATTTAGCAGGAAAATAAAGATTTCGTCGCTATGAATTCGTAAAAAATTTAATGATAATTATTAAAAATGTATGGAATATGTGGTCCCTTAATACTAGTAAAATTAAGATTGAAAAAAAATTCAAATGTCAGGCAGGTATTTCAATACTTGTGGAATTTGACAATGCTTTGTTGTCATAGTACAATGAAACAATGGAATGTTTTTTGCAGAAGGCCCACCACCAGCGGAATCCCGCCAACCCAGTGAAGGTGAATTCTGGATCACGAACTCGTCTCAATCTTTGTACGAATTCCAAGACAGTGGCAAGAGATCGTCTAGTTCGTCTGTTATATGGAGAAACTGACACATCACAACAAAACTCCAGTACTGTTCGTTCTTCCTCGTTTGATAAACCAGCTTCATCCAATACTAACATTCGTTTGGACTTTCCCAGGATATTGTCATAAAGCGTTCCTTTGGGTATTCCGTATTTGACCGAGGCTTGTGTGAACCGCATTTGCTGGGTAACCACCGCATGTATCGCATCTTGCAATTGTTCTTGGGACCAGGTCATCGGTTTGTTGTTGTGCTTCAAGGGGCTCCCCGCAAACTCAGAATTGGACGATGTGGAAGCCCCTAACAGGCTCGGTGTACTTTTCCATATTTTATTTGGACTTTCTTGACGAGATTCGGACGCCGGTGGCTTGACGAGAAGAGCGTTATCATTATGCGGAGCAGTCACAGCGACAGGAAGAGGGGTCAATGTAGATATTTGCTGATCTGGCGAGGAAAGGTAGAAACAGTTTTGTTGAGATATGGCAGTTTTCTTTATTTGAGTTTGTAGAAAGGAAAGAGAGGTAGAAGTTATGTCGAGTGATGAATGAGATCCGATTTCTGAATTGTGAGCATTTGAAGGGAGGCGGTTCGGTGAGTTCTTTCTTCGTACTTTACATTTAGGGGGATCAATATCGCAACTTGGCATTTCTCTTTTAGTTACTATTTCATTATTAGTGGAATGTGAAGATTTGTCCACTTCAGCAACATCATGATCTGGATTGTTGACTTCGGTGAGTCCTCGAATCTTGAGCATCTCGGCTACTTTCAACAGTGGTGCAAGTTGTTCCTGTGCCACGTTGATTTCACCTTTATACATGAACTCCACCACAGCTTTGAGCTGCGGCCAAGTGATGTCGCGGATGATGACAATGGGATGTTGGCACGGGTTCTCATAAAACAGAGACTGGAAGTAAGGGCTGCAGGCGGATAAAACTACTTTGTGGGCTTTGAGGCTCCGGCCATCACAAGCGAGAGTCACGTCTACGAAGGATTCACTTTGTAGGAGTTGATCGAACACATTGGTCAGGTTGGTCTGATAATTGTTCCAGCGAAGACAGAACTGTAAAGAAGCGGTGGTTGAGAACTCCCCGGGCAACCTGGAGTCGGCATCGCACCCTTCCTGCGAGATCTCACTCTGGATGCACTCCCAGGGGTTGTCATCGGCAGACTCGTACGCGGTGGATGGGGCATCTTGCAGATTCCTGATGATGCCTTGCCTACAAGTTGTGTGTATTGTTGCGGACGCCAGCTTTCTTTATTTAGTGCTCTGTTTGACCATTAAGTGTTATGCTCATCAAGCGGAAATTTTAATATCAAACCATGTAAACTTTGTTGAGGTTTTCTATAAGTCTTACTTATGTTATCAAGGAAATTCAATTCTAACCTGAAATAAAAAAATAAAAACAAATTACAAATTTTTTAATGACATTTTTTTTTTTAATATGAAATACCGCACAAGAGTCCCAACTGCTCCCGTCTGGAGCCAGTGAGCTTATGGCATCCCCAATTGGGGTATGTTGTGAGGTTGAAGGTAGTGGGGAGGGGAAGGAGACAGGGAAGAGGAGGGTGGGGAAGTACCTGACTATTCAGATTTGGTCACTAAACACGGCTAAAGCCATTTCAAGCAACGTTTCAATTCTGAATGGTGGTCTTACACCAGGGCGATACCGATAGTATCTTCCACTCTGGAACGTGCCGCAAATATACTATATATTAATTTTAAATGAATAAATTGTGAAATAATACAAATTGATCAAATAAAATTTATTTGCGCACGCCGGGTTCGAACCCGCGACCTTCGGATTGTGAGTCGAGAGTCTTACCTCGGGACCACGGAGGCCGACATGAAAGCATTTGCACATAGTGTCGTAGAACATTAAAAAAACTTTCTAGAAAATTAAACATATTTATAAAAAATAGTGAATATCCGTATAACATTATGACAATGACGAAAACATATATATAACAGATGAGTGATCAATAAAATAAAGGGGGCTATGAAATACAGCTATTTATAACCAGATATTATGCGCGGTACTATGGTGAAATTACTGAAATGAAATGTTTTTCTGGAATAAAAACACACATCCCAGTCCTTCAACTATTCTCAAGTAAAAAAAATTACATTGATCGTACGTTGATCAGTCGCTCCGTTGCGACGTGGAAGAAGGACAAACAAACACACACATGTCCGTATTTATAAAATTAGTTAGGATTAGGATTTCTAGCGACACTGTAGGTATTATATTTACATCCATAAATTCCCAAAAAACAAGGCGGTGAATTTTCAATTAATGATAGCTGTGTTCTTCGCAACTTGTGCGGGTACACAATTGGCTTAGTTTAAAAAAATTGCATTTAGAACCATTATTACAGAAAGTCAAGTAATATTCTTTTTTAATATTATAAAGACCTAAACATAGAAGCTGGATTTTAAAGTTTTTGAAACACTGCAGAACATTGATGTACTTTCATTACTGTATTTCCTTTGTTTAAAAGTTCGTAATGATAAGCATTTTTAAACCGACAACAAAATAAACAATAGTTCAAAAATTCTTAGGATTACCTGTATAAAAAATATAACTAGCATTGAGTAATAAAAATGACACATTAAACCTTTTCACAAAAATGTTGACGTTTGCGGTGTCATTTTACTTCAATATTTCACTTTGTTGCTTACGTTTACAAATAATTATGAATGATAAACGGAGATAAACACTAAAATAACCAATTTATTATCACAAATAAGTTTTCCGACGACAGGCATTTCTTATTTGTACTTGACGACGAAGTTTCTTTCGTGCAAACTATTTAAAACAAAAAAACAACGCCACGCACTGACCACTTGTTGCACAGCGGAATTTGGTGAAAACAAGTAACGTACCGCAAGTGTGACATGCAACTGGAAGTTAAACTTTAAAGAGACGGGCTAATAATGTTACTGTTCGAAGAAAAAACATAACTTTGTAAAATTTGTGATGGTTCTTTATATTCCAGACATCAAAATATTATCATGAATAAAACAAAAATGCAGCATTTTACACAGAATTGTGTTGTCTTGAAACAACTTTCTTAAACGTTTCTTGCGAGGCACTGTAACGTTAAATTACCTAAAATATAAATGTGATCAACTTCGTCAATTTATTGAGTCCAACACCCAAAAATTATTAAGCAATTTATGAAAAGGAAGCAACTTTAAACTTCCTTGATCTCAAAAAATAATAATGGTGGTTTTGGATTCACCCACTGCTATGTTCAAGTGTAAACAAGAAACAAGTGTTGTAAATTTTCTATGAAGAATATGAAGATCGGTGACCAAGTGACCATGCTTTAAGATTTCAAGAGACTTTTAATTTCTATTCTAACCTAACGTAACCTATTTAACCAATTTTTTTTCATCACTTATGACTTCTCTGAGATGGTTCTGAGTTGGTTTCATTCTGACAATAATAAGAAAACGTGTGTAAAGTGTAATAGTATTTTTAATGCTTTATTAGAGTATTAGTACCCTTTACACACAGAGTTCGGAGCGGGACGTGCCCCGCGCCACTTCAGGCCGCCGCGCAGAAAAGTAAAGACCGAAAGTAAGATAACGGTGTACAGTGCAGTTTAATGTGAGACTTTTCTGCACGGCGGCCTGAAGTGGCGCGGGGCACGTCCCGCTCCGAACTCTGTGTGTAAAGGGTACTACTGTATTTGAGTTTTCCAAAATAGGTACCTAGTTAACTTTCAAAATAAAATCTTTTTCATTGATTAGGTACCTACTTCGTCCAGATGAAACTGCAATAAATAGAACCTCCGCGTTTCTCCACATTCAATGTTTTTGTTCGTTTTATTTAATAAGATGTTTGTTTTTTTGTTTGGACGACTTTTAATGTCTTTTGAATTTCGAAAAAATAATCGTCTGACATAAAATTATTTTCATTTGCCTAGGCGTGAACAACCTATCAATTTTCGTCGTTCTCGATGCTCAGAATGCTGAATCAGAAGTTGAAAAGTTGAAAATCAGTTTGGACCAGTATATAATGTCATTGGTTCAAGAGCAATCTATACTAATATTATAAAGAGGAAGGATTTGATTGTTTGTTTGTTTGTTTGTTTGTTTGTTTGTTTGTTTGCATTGAATAGGCTCCGAAACTACTGAACCGATTTGAAAAATTCTTTCATTGTTGGGAAGCCACACTATTCCCGGGTAACATAGGCTATATTATATTTTTTTTTAAATTAGGAATCCTTACTAAAACTCAAATAATGTAACCCAAGGTGTAAAAAAATTACCTAAAATATTCTTTACATCGCGTGCGCTGCGAAAACTATTGATGATAGAATAAAATAATGTACTATGCAGAACACATTATTATCTACAAAAAGTGTCGCTACAGCATATGTCTAACTATTGTAGTTATGCCACAATAAGTGTTCTTTTATTTTAAAAATTTAATTGAAATGTCGCCGCTAGAAAAGACTCTTTATTTGTATCTTGGTAATAATTCTTATCAAAATAAATTATTTTATATTCGAGACTGCTTCAATGCCTTTATATGACTTTCTGAATTATTCAATTCGGACATCCCTTCGCAAGATATCACGAGTTTAAAAATGTAAGTATTATACGATGTAAGCGTCACTGGGGTACGGGCCGTACGGGAGGACACCAACAAACAATCATCTTCCTATCTTATATATAAAAATCAAAATTTGTTTGTTCGTATTTTATGCGCTACCATACCGTTCATCCGATTGCGATGAAACTTTGGTGGTTTGTTGTGCGCACGCTCGCAAAGGATATAGGCTATTTATAATGGTAAGTTCTGGCGTTATTAAATTTGTATAAATGAAAATGTGCGTATTTCATATATTTTAGCGGCAAAGAGAAAAGGCAGGGGGGAGGGGAACGGGGGAGGTGGGGTACGTGGGTGGGAAGACGAGGGATGGAAAGGCGGGGAAGGTAGAAGGGAAACGCGAAAGGGGAATGGGACTCGGGAGGTGAACGGGAACGCACGGGAAAGGACATTCAAGGAGAATTAATTGATTTCTTTGCATTGGAACGCAAGCCGTGCTTTGTGCTTTGAGTTTTAGCTTTAAGCTTTGATTCTTGAGCTTTAAGCTTTGAACTTTATGCATTCAACGTTAAGCTTTAGCTTTAAGCTTTGAACTTTAAGGTTTGATATTGAATTTTAAGTATTGAGCTTTGTGCTTTGAGATTTGTGTTTTGAGCTTTAACTTTGAGCTTTGAGCGTTAAGCTTTGTGCTTTGAGATTTGTGTTTTGAGCTTTGACTTTGAGCTTTGAGCTTAATTTTAAGCTTTGTGCTTTGAGTTCTAAGCTTTAAGCTTTAAGCTTAGAGCTCTGATATTAAGCTTAAACTTTGGCCTTTAAACTTTGAACTTTTGCTTTAATAATAATAATAATAATAATAATAAGTTTTATTCCAGGATGTGGGGAGGATAGTGCAATCCCACACGTCCCATATGATTGTACATATTTATATAATATATTTTATAACATATTTTAAAAAAGATTTTTTTTTTTAACATAGAATAGGAAAAAAAATATATATATATATATATATATATAAAAATTAAATATAAAAAAATAAATAAGTAATCAATTCTATTCTTCAAGCTTTAAGCTTGAGCTTTAAGATTGAGCTTTAAGCTTTGAGTTTAATGTTTGCGCTTTATGCTTTCGGCTTTAAGCTTTGAGCTTTGCACAAAGCTCAAAGCACGCTGATAGCTTAAAGCTTAAAACTCAAAGCTTAAAGCTCAAAGCTCAAAGCTTGAAACTCAAGGCTTTAATCTCAAAGCTTAAAGCTCAAAGCTTAAAGCTAAAAGCTCAAAGCTCAAAGCTCAAAGCTTGAAGCTCAGAACTTGACGCTCAAAGCTTAAAGCTCAAAGCTTAAATCTCAAAGCTTTAAGCTCTAAGCTTTAAGCTCTAAGCTTTAAGCTCTAAGCTTTAAGCTCTAAGCTTTAAGCTCTAAGCTTTAAGCTCAAGGCTTTAATCTCAAAGCTTAAAACTCAAAACTTAAAGCTCAAAGCATAAAGCTCAAAGCTTAAAGCTCAAAGCTTAAAGCTCAAAGCTGTAAGCTCTAAGCTTGAAGCTCAATACTTAAATTCAAAGCTTAAAGCTCAAAACTTAAAGCTCAAAGCTTAAACTCAAAGCTTAAAGCTCAATGCTTGAAACTCAAAGCTTTAGGCTCAAGGTTTTAATCTCAAAGCTTAAAGCTCAAAACTTGATGCCCAAAGCTTAAAGCTCAAAGCTTAAGGTTAAAGCTCAAAACTTAACCCTACAAAAATTTTAAAGCTCAAAGCTTAACCCTTAAAAAATTTGGCTTATTTTGTCATAAGGTAAAAATGTTTCGTTACATTTCGTCTTTGCAATAAAAATTCAAATAAATGGAATATTTGTAAATGTATCCAAAAACTAATACTGGTTTTGAAAGGTGATGAAATACGCTTAAATAAATGGTATTATTAGAAATTACAAAAACATTTTTTAAATACAAAATTTTTTAATGTAAACTTTAAAAAAATTTTAAAATGCTCAACTGACTTTTTTGATATTAAAATTACTGATCTATAGAAAATGTGTTTGTTTCTGTCTATGTGTGTGAGATTTTTTGCGTTGCTAAACCGTTCATCCGATTGCAATGAAACTTTGGGGATTTGATGTGCACATGCCCGCGATGGTTTCTATATACGACAGTGAGTTTTGGCATCGCTATCATACATTGCTAACCGTTCATCCTATTGCGATAAAACTTTCGGGATTTGATGTGTGCATGCCCGCGATGGTTTCTATACGTGTATAGTGAGTTCTGGCATCATCTGGGACGAATGGGAAAGGGTAGGTAGAGCGAATTTTTTTCTTTATTAAATGGCATTGCCGGAAACTTGCTATTGTATTTAAATGCCTGTGTCAGAATTTGGTAAATTGAATTATGTTATAGAAAGTACCTACCTAAGTAAATGGCATGGCAACGCATGCCGGGTACCAGCTAGTATGTTATAAGTCGGTAGAAATGCGGAATGCGGTGGCTGAAGAACCTAACTTTGTGTACATCTCTTATGCCGCGTAGTGTGCAAAACTATTTTTGAACGTGAAGTTTGTGAAAAACCTATTGTCGTAAATTATTGATATGCAGATTCCGTGGAACATATTTTCGCATTACAATTTCGATTCCAGATAAATTCGCTTTTAATGAAAGTATTTCAAAATAAAATACTGTGTTTGAAGGCAAATGAAGGTATCTTTCAGATTTTAGTACCTATTACAAAATACAAATCGACATGTGAAATTTAGAATACTAAAATTTTGGACGCCAACACGGATAAAGCGTAAAGTCGCTTACATATGGTTTTTTTACCGAACTTACCGCTGTACTTACCGCTACAATAAACTAAAAAACATAGGACAAGACAAACGTATTCTAAAAGTTATCGTCACTTCACTTTTTTCGTTTTTTTATAAAAAAATATTTTATTAAAAATTTGCAAACTTTGACAAATATTTTTCAAATGCTAAATGTTGTTTCAGAATTTTTGTACGCAAACTGGAAGCGCGGCAAAGGGCTAGCGAGACGAGCGAGACGAGCGAGACGAGCGAGACGAGCGAGACGAGCGAGACGAGCGTGACGGCTTGTCACAAGCACATAGTTTGTGGCATGTTTGTGGCAAGCATTTTGACCGTCTCCAGAGGAAGCTTGTGGCATGTCTCCAGCATTGCACAATGATTGAACAATAGGCCACTTGCATGGATTTCATAATGACTTGGAAAAAATCGTGTGGATAGAATTTTCTACTTAGATTACGAAAATGGTACTATTTTTTTTTATAAATTTATAGTTTTTTTTCTTTAAATAAATAAATCCGTTTTTTGGGCTCGTGACGTCACTTCATGAAAATGTTCCGTCTCCGAAATATTCTATTTATTTTTGAAAAATTCCACACTAATTTATTTTTTTTATATGGCAGCACTTTGATTTCCGGTGATTTTTTCAATTTGACACTTAAAATTCAATAGATTTTTTATTTGTTATCTTGCGAACTTATGTGTGGTTTGGCGTTTTGACAGACGGTATAAAGTGAACATCGTACAGATGCTTTCCGCAGCGGCTGACTTGGGAGCATAATGGTAATAGTGTTGATTTTAACAAAATCAAATTTTATAATATATTTTATATACATATATTTTAACAAAATCAAATTTTATAATATATTCTTATAATTATAATTTACAGGAACAAGTTTATTACATTGGATTTAGTCATATGTAGACGTTGAATATTATAATAATTACTGATCAATAAGATGGATCAAGGAGATAAATATTTATGAGATGTAATATTTTTGGTATGCCTCGTTATTTTCCTGTGCCATTCATGTGGAATACGTCAATTTTTTTTAAATGATTTTCGGCTACGCAATTATTTTTTTTCGCACCCATAAAATTATGTCCCTTCTTTCCGGTTTATAAAAAAATGGTCCGATTTTTCGGATTGAAAATTTCAAAAAATCGCCAGGGTTTCAAAAGTACGATTAAAAAAAAACGGAATATCTTAGAACATTTGCCTAAACCGGAAAATGTGATGCAAGTGGGCGAATTTATATTTTTTGGGCGAAGATAACACATCGTAGACAAATAAGTACCTGGTGGTGATTTTAGATATTACGTATCAGGAAAAACATTTATAAAAATTAGATAAAATTATTGTAAAATAGTTATTAATTGTTTTTTTGTATTTGATTAGATGTAAATTTGCCTACTCTCCTTGCTGTATTTGTTGACATTAGTTTGCCTATTTCATGTAGCCACAGTTGTGGGAAAAAAAATGTAATCAATTTTGGAAAAATCTGAATTGAATGTAATCTCAATTTGGCGTAGAATGCTCACTATTAATATACATAGGTTCCTATTTTATAATTCTGTGAGTGTCTCTTCAATGTATTTTTTTGGCTAGAAAATTAAAAAAAAAAAAACTGAAAATGTAACTGATTTATAAATATAGAAAATGTAACTAATTTAAAAAAACTGATCTTCTTCTTCTTCTTCGATGGCGCTACAGCCCATTTTGAGCCTTGGCCTCCTTAAAAATATGTGACGTCACACTAGGGGGGAGGGGGTTTCACAAATGTGACGATGTGTGACAGGGACGGGGGGTGGGTAAAAAAATCACGAAATTCGTGTGACGGCCCCTAATGATTGTTTTGTATAAGGTTATTTTGGTTTTCCTATGAACGTTTCGGGATTTGAACACTGGCAGCAACGCGAAGTAGGTGTTGTTAGCGGCTGTGATGCGTTTTCTTACTTCTACTGGGTCTTCGTTGTCCTGCGTTATGATAGGTCAACTCTTCGATCACTTCGAAGTTATAGGTGTCTAAATTTAACTTTATCTTTTATTCTATGGTATGGAGTTCTGGTTTGCATCATGATTTTAGTTTTATTAAAACTAAAATTATTTTATTAAAAAACTGATAATGTAACTAATTTTTAAAAACTGAAATGTAACTAATTTTTAAAATATGTAACTAACATTGAGAAATGGCCAAGATCACCCTGGATGAAAGCCAAATAAATAATAATAAAAAAAAACTTTCATATGCAGTACTTCTTACTACATCTGGGTCTGGCCGGATTTTTCAAAATCCGAGTTGGCAACACTGGCCTTGACGCAATCTTATCTATAAAATAAATGTGAAAATGGCTGTCAACTTAGCGAGGCTTATTTTGAAAGATTTTTACTTGCCAAAATTAAATATTGTTCGAAATGCGCATAGAATTCGTGGAAAACCTCCTGGTGTGGCGAGAACATTACAGCAACGCATTGAGTATTACAAAAAATTAACGAATGATGAACTCTTCACTACCAAAATTAATATAGGCTTCCCGTCTTTGAGGTTATTTATTGTACTCTCAGAAATTCATATGATTTATTTTGTAACTTTGTTTTCATGATGTATGTTTTTACAGTGCTTCAAAAACTGATAAGCTGTCACAGCGAATTGACCACATTAAGAAACAAAGAAAAGATGAAAAACTCGAGAAGCTCGCCAGAAAGAAAGAGTTGTTGGTCGATTTGGAAGAAGTCGAAAAAGATTGGTACGAAAATAATGGACCATCGCATATAAAAAGGATTGCGGACCACTATGGAATATATGAACATTTATATAACGAAGGTTATTTTTTACCCGAAGTTCACATGAATGTTTTATACTCCTCCGGCGATTTGGTGTATCCAGTCTACTACGGGAATGTTGTCAAGCCCTCTGAGGCAACAAAAGCACCCGAAGTGTCGTTCGAAAGTGATAACGATAGCTTATGGGTTCTAACATTAATAAACTTAGATGGGCATTTAACCGAAGAGGGAAAGGAGTATATACATTGGTGTGTTGCAAATATTCCAGGAAACAATGTGAAGAAAGGCAACACCCTTGTAGAATATCTTCAACCAATACCTCCCAGGGGCACTGGCTTCCATAGATATGCATTTGTTCTTTACAAGCAAGATAAGAAGATTGATTTCTCTATGAAGCAAGGTACAATTTTTGTATTTGTTCAGTAAACCTCAAAATCCTTTTAACTTCAAGAATATTTTTGAAGTTCATTGAATCTTTCTTCCATTGTAAAATTATCCAGAAATTTTATCTCTTTTGGGGATAAATATTTTTTCACACTGTCTGACATGTTTATATGTATTATAATATACATATTATCACAATTGAAGTTAGAGCTCGTTCACACACAGCTATAAAATATAAAAGATCATCGCACGCCAAATAACGCTCTCCATACAATCCCTTCAGACCGTTCACACCTAAGCGGTTTAAGCGCAGATCAGCCACAGACAATACACATCTTATGGCGGAACCGCTCCAGAGGCGATATGCCAAAAGATAACCGCCCCCCCTCTCCGACGAAAACAGGAGAGGGGGTCACTGTAATTACGGAGCTGCCTAGACCGGTGGATGACAGATGTCAAGTTGACAGATTTCAGTACAAAAAAGTGCATTCCGTTGCCGCTCCCTAATTCAGATGAATTAGGTCAGATGACCCCCTCCTATCACAGGAAGAAATATTTGATAGCGTCGTGTGAAAGTACAAAAGTTAAGCGCTCGCGGTTCAACAGATATCTGCTCGCAGTTTTATAGCTGTGTGTGAACGAGCTTTTACCTAAGGAAGTGATGATAGAATGTGTGGCTGAAATTAATATGAAGAAATAGATGGAGGAGAGAGTCTGAGATATTTCCAAAAGACTAGACTTAATGATACAATGTGAATCAATATGCCACCTATTGTTATAAATTTCCAAAAGACTAGACTTAATGATACAATGTGAATCAATATGCCACCTATTGTTATAAATTTGAACAATGTGTAGCAATTATATATGTTTTAGGTTTTAAGTATATTTAATAAATTTTCTAGTTACATCCAATTCACCTCTCCAAGATCGCACCTTCAATACCAGAGATTGGTACCAGAAACATCAGGATGAAATAACTCCTGCTGGGCTTGCCTTCTTCCAGGCTGATTGGGATCCAAGCTTGACAGAATTCTTCCACAATGGTCTTGATATGAAGGAACCAGGTATGTCTAAAGCACAGGTTCTCAACCTTATTTTGCCCACTATGGGTCTCTGGGTCTTCTACTGCCCCTCTGAAAGTTTCAAACGCCCACAAGGGGGTATTTTCGCCCCCGTTGAGAACCTATGGTCTAAAGCAACCATACTCAACCTGCGGCCCGCCAAGTTTTTGTGTGCGGCTAAACACATTTATTATCAGGAACATGATTTTAAAAAAATTTGTCATTCTAAATTTCGTATATCTTGAGATTCGTTTCGACTTTGACGACACCCGAAGACGATTGTCATTATGGTCCACATCAGATGATCTGATGTGGACCATAATGACAATCGTCTTATACCAGATCTGATTCAGATCTGGTATAAGAGTGTTGCTATTGCATACGCTAGATTTATTTCCAAAAAACAAATATTTGACAGACAAGTACGCGCGCAAATATATGTATGTGGCCCGAAGAGAAAAAAGGTTGAGTATCATTGGTCTAAAGCAGAGGTTCCCAAACTTTTAGAAATTACAACCTGTCAAAAATCACTGAAAAATAATTTTTTTTTTTTGCTCCCTTAATTTTTTTGAGTAGTCTACCTACATTGATAGGTAAAGCCAAGCCAATATTTTTGTTCTTTACTATCGAAACCAGATAAATTTTCGTGGACCCCCACTTACAACTTGTGAACCCTCATTTTTTTATCACGCTAATGTAGATCCCCGTCGAGTCTCCCATGGATACCTGGGGGTCCACCTGGACCACTTTGGGAATCACTGCTCTAAAGGGTTCCATGACTTAACACAACAGTTACAAATTTAATCAGAACATTTTTGAAAAGTGATGTAAAAAAATTCCTAAAAACCTAATCCGGTTTTTATTTTTTCACCATATTTCATAAACTTTTACTCTGATTTGTCCGATAAGATTGAAAAAAAAAAGTTCTTAATCTGATCTATGTGGCTTCCTATGAAGGTTCTGTTTATCTACAGTTTGACATTAATAATTAACCCCCTTTCTTTCCAGTATTCGAGTATGATTTCCCAAAACCATATATGCAGAAACAACGGTGGTTTCCAAGCAGGCATCCCTTCAATGTGTACATGGACAAACACAGAGATGTGAAGCAGATAGATAAGGAGTATTTCCTGCGCGTATTGAAGGACGAACATCCCTTCAAGGGCCCGAAGCCAGCATTGAAATTCCCCATGGCCCAGGCCTTCCCTAAAGAAATGCCTTCTTGGTTGAAGCTGCACGAGAAGAAAATAAGATTGAAGTGGGGACGTATTAACGAAGTGTTGTAAATTGTATAATTTATTGTAGGTAATTAGTACATAATAAACTGAATCATTGCTAACATACTTTTCGTTGTTGATTTTTATTTATTATCCTAAGACATTGATATAGTTTTTTTAAATACCCCCCTCTATGGCTCTTGGTAGAGGTTCTTGCAGGTACATAAGTACTACCTATCCTATACCTTACTCGCATAAAAAATATTAATTTTTCGAAGAAAACTTCTGAAAGTTTTTCACTTTGTGATGGTACTATTTATTTTATTAAATATCTATACTAATATTATAAAGAGGAAGGATTTGATTGTTTGTTTGTTTGTTTGTTTGCTTGCATCGAATAGGCTCCGAAACTACTGAACCGATTTGAAAAATTCTTTCACCGTTGGGAAGCTACACTATTCCCGGGTAACATAGGCTATATTATATTTAAAAAAAAAATTAGGGATCCTTACTAAAACTCCAATAATGTAACCCAAGGTGTAAAAAAATTACCTAAAATATTCTTTACATCGCGTGCGCTGCAAAAACTGTTGATGATAGAATAAAATAATGTACTACGACTTTGTAGAACACATCATTATCTACAAAAAATGTCGCGTCAGCGTATGTCTAACTATTATAGTTACGCCACAATAAGTGTTCTTTTATTTTAAAAATTTAATTGAAATGCCGCCGCTAGAAAAGACTCTTTATTTGTATCTTGATATTAATTCTTATCAAAATAAATTATTTTATATTCGAGACTGTTTCAATGCCTTTATATAACTTTTTGAATTATTCAATTCGGACATCCCATTCAAAAGATATCACAAGTTTAAAAATGTAAGTATTATACGATGTAAGCGTCACTGGGGTTCGGGCCGTACGGGAGGACACCAACAAACAATCAAGTCTTTCCTATCTTACACATAAAAATCAAAATTTGTTTGTTCGTATTTTATGCGCTGCCATACCGTTCATCCGATTGCGATGAAACTTTGGTGATTTGTTGTGCGCACACCCGCAAAGGATAAAGGCTATTTATAATGGTAAGTTCTGGCGTTATTAAATTTGAATTAATGAAAATGTGCGTATTTCATATATTTTAGCGGCAAGGAGGAAAGGCAGGGAGGGGGAGGGGAACGGGGGAGGTGGGGTACGTGGGTGGGAAAACGAGGGATGGGAAGGCGGGGAAGGTAGAAGGGAAACGCGAAAGGGGAAGGGGACTCGGGAGGTGAACGGGGACGCACGGGAAAGGATATTCAAGGAGAATCAATTGATTTCTTTGCATTGCAACGCAAGCCGTGCTTTGTGCTTTGAGTTTTAGCTTTAAGCTTTGAGCTTTGATTTTTGAGCTTTAAGCCTTGAATTTTATGCATTCAACGTTAAGCTTTACGTGTTGAGCTTTAAGCTTGAACTTTAAGATTTGATATTGAATTTTGAGTATTGAGCTTTGTGATGTGAGATTTGAGTTTTGAGCTTTGAGTTTAAAGCTTTGTGCTTTGAGATTTGTGTTTTGAGCTTTAACTTTGAGCTTTGAACTTTATTTTTAAGCTTTTTGCTTTGAATTTAAGCTCTAAGCTTTGAACGTAAGTTTAGAGCTTTGATATTAAGCTTAAACTTTGGCCTTTAAACTTTGAACCTTGCTTAAAGCTTGATCTTTAAGATTGAGCTTTAAGCTTTAAGTTTAATGTTTGAGCGTTACGCTTTCGGCTTTTAGCTTTGAGCTTTGCGCAAAGCATAGGGCTTAATGCTAAAAGCTTAAAGCTTAAAACTCAAAGCTTAAAGCTCAAAGCTCAAAGCTTGAAACTCAAGGCTTTAAACTCAAAGCTTAAAGCTCAAAGCTTAACTAAAAGCTAAAAGCTCAAAGCTTGAAGCTCGGAGCTTGAAGCTCAAAGCTTTAAGCTCAAAGCTTGAAACTCAAGGCTTTAATCTCAAAGCTTAAAGCTCAAAGCTGAACGCTAAAAGCTCAAAGCTTAAAGCTCAAAGCTTGAAGCTCGGAGCTTAAAGCTCAAAACTTAAAGCTCAAATCTCAAAGTTTTAAGCTCAAAGCTTTAAACTCAAAGCTTTAAGCTCAAAACTTGAAGCTCGGAGCACAAATTTCAAAGCTTAAAGCTCAAAGCTTGAAGCTCAAAGCTTTAAGCTCAAAACTTTAAGCTCAAAACTTAAAGCTTGAAGCTCAAAGCTTTAAACTCAAAACTTTAAGCTCATAACTTAAAGCTAAAAGCTTAAATCTCAAAGCTTTAAGCTCAAAGCATTAAGCTCAAGGCATTGATAACAAAACTTAAAGCTTAAAGCTCAAAGCTTAAAGCTAAAAGCTCAAAGCTTAAAGCTCAAAGCTTGAAGCCCAAAGCTTAATAAAGCTCAAAACTTAAAGCTCAAAGCTTAAATCTCAAAACTCAAAGCTTTAGGCTTAAGGCTTTAATCTCAAAGCTTAAAGCTCTAAACTTACTCAAGCATAAAGCTCAAATCTTATGGCTCAATGTTTAAAGCTCAAAGTTTTAACCTCAAAATTTGAAGCTAAAGGCTTTAATCTCAAAGCTTGAAGCTCAAAACTTAAATTCAAAGCTTAAAGCTCAAAGCTTAAAGCTCAAGGCTTAAATCTCAAAGCGTACAGCTCAAAACTTAAAGCTCAAAGTTTAAAGGTCAAAGTTTGAAGCTCAAAGCTTAAAGCTCAAAGCTTAAGGTTAAAGCTCAAAGCTTAAACCTTCAAAAATTTTAAAGCTCAAAGCTTGAATCTCAAAGCTTAAAGCTCAAAGCTTAACCCCTCAAAAATTTGGCGTATTTTGTCAAAAGGTATAAATGTTTATATATATATCGACTTTGCAATAAAAATTCAAATAAATGGAATATTTGTAAACGTATCCAAAAACTAAATACTGGTTTTGAAAGGTGATGAAATACGCTTAAATAAATGGTATTATTAGAAATTACAAAAACATTTTTTAAATACAAAATTTTTTAATGTTTTTTTTTTTTTTTTTAAGTTTTCTTTATTCATTGAATTGTTGGTTACATAAATTTTAGAATTTTTCGACCACCATGCTAGGCACACGCCCGTGTGCTTTAACCCGTTAACTTTAAAAAAAATAAAAAATGCTCAACTGACATTTTTGATATTAAAATTACTGATCTATAGAAAATGTGTTTGTTTCTGTCTATGTGTGTGAGATGTTTTGCGTTGCTAAACCGTTCATCCGATTGCGATGAAACTTTGGGGAATTGATGTGCGCATGCCCGCGATGGTTTCTATACGTGTATAGTGAGTTCTGGAATCATCTGGGACGAATGGGAAAGGGTTAGTAGAGCGAATTTTTTTCTTTATTAAGTGGCATAGCATATGCCGGGAACTCGCTATTGTATTTAAATGCCTGTGTCAGAATTTGGTAAATTGAATTATGTATTAGAAAGTACCTACCCTAAAATTCTAAATCTATACTATAATATTATGAATGCAAAACTGCGTGTGTTTGTTTGTTACGCTTTCACGCATAAACTAATAAACCGATCTTAGAAATTTTTTCACCAATAGAAAGCTACATTATGCGAGTAATATAGGCTATATATAATGGTAAGTTCTGGCGTTGCGAAATTATAATTATTAATATATTATATTTATTTTACGTTTTCTGTCGAAAATGGCGAGTTATTGCTAACGTAGAAGAAAAGCAAAACAAATCGTTGCCGTGAAAACCATGTTGATATATATTTTTTAATTCAGGCATCGTAGTTAATATTTATCTCTAAAAAATGAATCGCCGAAATGTATTTACGCGCATGACTTCCGAACGACTGCACCAAATTGGATTTTATTACTGGTGAGCTCTGGCATTATGAAATACGCAAAAGGTGGCATGCGAGCTGTTTGAAAACTGAATGTACCGGGAAAGAATGTATGAAATGCGGGAGGGGGACTCGGGTAGGGGGTTCGCGGGAGGGGGAGGAGGGAAACCCGGGAGGGGGAGGGGAATCTGGGAGGAGGAACCTGGGAGGGGGGAGGGGAGCTTGGGAGGGGGGTTCGTGGGACGGGGAAAGGGGTAGGAGAGGGAAGGTGGAAGAGGCGGAGTGGGAACGCGAGAGGGGAAGAGGACGCGGGAGAGGAAGGGGAGGCGGAAGGGGAACGGGACGAATGGGAAAGAACACGCAGGAGAAAACAATTTATTTATTAAATGGCATGGCAACGCATGCCGGGTACCAGCTAGTACTAAATATATTAAATATACTAAATATATTAAATATACTAAATATATTAAATATACCAAAAGGAAGTTCTGCCCTGGGCTTTGATAAATAAGACAATAAGAAAAATTCCCCAATTCTCAATCTCTTTTGATAATGTGCCTCTACAAACCGCTACTCAAATCAAATTCCTTGGTCTTCTTTTGAACCATAAACTTTCCTGGCTTCCACACATTCAGATAATTTCTACAAAGTGTGAAAAGGGACTTAATATGATGCGAGCAGTTTCCAGAGTATGGTGGGGATCTCATCCTACGAATTATAAATTAATGTATAATTCCCTAGTTCGGAGCCACTTGGATTATGGCTCATTCCTTTTTGACCCACTCCCTAAATATCTAGATAAGAAAATGGAAATAATTCAATCAAAAGCCCTCAGAATGATTATTGGAGCTATGAAGTCTTCTCCAATTAATGCGCTTCAGGTGGAATGTGTGGAGCCTCCATTATATTTCAGAAGGCAATTCCTTGCCAATAAATATATTTTCAAGGCTTTATCGTTATCACATCATCCTATTAAACAAATTCTTAATAGGTTAAGTGTTAATTTGAATTCTAACAAAAGATTGAGAGAAAAACAATGTTTTCCTCTCTTAATTAAAAGTTTTCATCTCTATAATTCTCTATCATCTTCCCTCCAATATCTTCAAGAAGTTCCCAATCTTCCTATATACAATATTCCATTTAAGGCAATCACTTTTATGCCGAACACAATAACATCAGTCTTTGGGAAGAATATTTTATACTCCCCAAATAAATTTCAAAATGTGGATGATTGTTTTAAAAGCATTGTGGCTTCAAAATTCCCTGGATTTTCCATCCTTTTCACGGATGGTTCCAAATTTGAAAATAAAAGATGTGGAGCATCGATATATAGTCCAGAATTCAACATCAATCTCACTTATAAATTACCGAAAGAAGCTTCCATATTTACAGCCGAATGCTTTGCAATTGAACAAGCGCTAAATCAAATCCAGGTTCTCAACATTCATCGAGCCTTACTATGTACTGATTCGCTAAGTGCTCTAACTAAAATTAGGTCAAATATTTTACGTTATCCGGAAGACAATATTATATGTAAAATAAAAAATCTTCTCAATTCTCTTAGTGAATCTGGGTTTGAGACAATATTGGCCTGGGTCCCTGCCCATTTGGGTATCGAGGGTAATGAGATGGCCGATTTTCTCGCCAAATCTGGTTCAGATTCCGGAACTATCCCACTAAATTTTAGAATTCCTATCTCCGATGTCTTTCCGATTCTTAAATCCAATATGACTCGTGCCTGGGAAGAAAATTGGGCAGTCTCCAAAATAAGAACTGGATCTTTCTATGCGGGAATTCAAACCATATCCCTACTAAGCCATGGTTTCACGGTAAAAAACTTTCAAAACGATTCATTTCATGTATCTCGAGAATGAGAATTGGTCACTGTTCAATTGCATCTCACTTGTCTAGAATTAGAGTTTTAGATGATCCGGTCTGCCAGTGCGGTGTGGAAGAGGAAACCCTCGACCACGTTTTCTTTAACTGTAAAAACCATTCATCTTTCAAGAACATATACCGCCGGCTTATTAAAATCACACACCAGTCCCCCCTTAACATTTCATACCTTTTATCTCTTAACAATTCTCGTGTTCATACAGCTTTATGTAAGTTTATTAACCTGAATGAATTCAATATTTAATTTGTTTTAGTGATCTAAATGAGTCCAATATTTAATTTGTTTTATTATTTTCCCATTAGATTAACCGAAATTTCTTATCCATTTTAACTATTACCGGCACAAAGCACTCTTTTCAGGGTGAATTGCCTAAAACCAAAAAAAAAAAAAAAACATAGTTCTCCCCATAACACATAATAAATCTAAGTATAGAAAATGGCGAATTTCCCAATAATTATAAAACAGACTATCATTAAGATTCACAAAATTACCGCCTGATTTTCCTTCTATCAAATGTATCAAAAATATATGAAAAAATTGTAAAAAAACAAATGTGGACATTCTTAGAAGAAAATAAAATAATTAATCATAAACAATTCAGATTAAAAAATATATAAGTACTCATGACGCTATAGCAAAAATAACCAACTATTTATATTTACAGACCTTAAAAAAGCTTTCGACAGCATAAAAAATTAATAAATAAATTAAAATCAACAGGAATTAGAGGAAAAGTCTTAGCATGGATAACTAGTTATTTACATAAAAGACCTCAACAAGTAAAATTACTCAATCGAGTCAGTGACTCAAAATATAGTGACCTTTCAGTACCCCAAGGTACAGTTTTGGGACCATTGTTATTTATTATAATACTAGCTGGTACCCGGCATGCGTTGCTATGCCAAAATAAAGAAATGGTTTTATGTAGCTCCTACAATACATTTTGAACTTTCCAATTGGTGCGGCCTTTAAAGTTTCTGGTAGAGTGTTGTATAACTTCGTCCCTTTGTATAGTAAACTGTTCTGCATATTCGTTTTGTCCTTTTTTTGTAGTATTTTTCTTTAGATCAGTAATTTTAATGAGAAAAATGTGAACTGAGCATTTTTTAAACTTTTTTAAGGTTTTCATTCTAAATTTTTACATTTAAAAATTTAATTGTTATTTCTAATTATACCATTTAAAAGCGTATTTTATATCTTTTCGAAACCAGTATTAAGTTTTTGGGTATGTTTACAAATATTCCATTTATGTGGAGTTTATTGCAAAGCGGAAATTTTTTTACTTTCTGACAAAATACGCCCATTTTTTGAAGGGTTAAGCTTTGAGCTTTAACCTAAAGCTTTGAGCTTTAAGCTTTGAACTATACGCTTTGAGCTTTAAACTATACGCTTTGAGCTTTGAGAACTAAGTTTTAAGCATTGAGTTTTAAGCTTTTATTATAAGCTTTGAGATTTTATTTTACTTTTTCTTTAATTATAAGCTTTAAGCTTTGAGATTTAAGCTTTAAGCATTCAGCTTTTAAGATAAAGCCTTATGCTTTGCTCAAAGCTCAAAGCTTAAAGCCCAACTCATAAAGCTCAAAGCTTAAAGCCCAACGCATAAAGCTCAAAGCTTAAAGCTCAAGCTTAAAGCAAAAGTTCAAAGGTTGAAGATAAAGCTCGATATCAAATAAGCTTAAGTTCAGAGCTTGAAGCTCAAGGGTTAAAGCTCAATGCTCAACGTTTAAAACTAAAACTTAAAGCAAAAAACTCAAATCAAATCTTAAATTTAAAAGCTTAAAGCATAAAGCTCACAAATTAAGGCTCATAGCCGAAAAGTTTAAGCCTAATATCGAACCTCTAAACTTAAGTTCAAAGCTTAAAGTTCAAAGGTTAGAGCACAATGCTCAAAACTTAAAGCTCAAAGTTAAAGCTTAAAGCACAAAGCTCAAAACTGAAGCACTGAGCTCAAAGCCCAAAATTCAATATAAAAGATTAATGTTCAAAGCTTAAAGCTCAAAGCGCAAAGGTTAAAGCTCAAAATTCAATATCAAAGCTTAAAGTTCAAAGCTTAAAGCTCAACGCATAAAGCTTAAAGCAAAACGCTGAAAGCAGAAAGCTCAAAATTTAAAGCTAAAAATGTAAGCTTAAATCTTAAAGTTCAAAGCTTAAAGCTAAAACTCAAAGCGCAAAGCACGGCACGCGTTGCAATGCAAAGAAATAAATTGATTCTCCCTGAATGTCCTTTCCCGTGCGAAACCCGTTCACCTCCCGAGTCCCCTTCCACGTTCCCCTTCTACCTTCCTTGCCTTCCTCCTCCCTCGTCGTCCCTCCCGCGTACCCCACCTCCCCCGTTCCCCTCCCCTTCCTGCCGCTAAAATATCTATACTTACTAATATTATAAAAAGGAAAGATTTGATTGTTTGTTTGTGTCCTCCCGTACGGCCCGTACCCCTGCTGCTGAAACTGAAACTGCAAACCTTCACTGCCTTTACTCTCCACTTCCTTTCTGCTGTCCCCAGCGACCAGATACAACTTATCATCAGCGTAGTCGACAGCGATACATCCTTCAGGCAAGGGTAACCTGGAGGAGTCGTCAAAGGAGATGTTCCACAGGTCGGGTCCAAGGATGGAGCCCTGCGGGCATCCCATGTCGGCTTCCCTCTGGATACAAAACTCACCGAAACTGATCGTAATCGTACGATCAGAAAGGTAGTCATCGATGGCTTGGAACAATAAGTTGGAACACCGCCTGTTTTTCACCTTTGTACGTATCATTGCCCACCACGCGTATTTGGAGCAGTTGGGACTCTTATTCGGTATTCACATTAACCCATTACCTCCATGATTTTATTTTTATTTTTATAAACTTGAATCATTATTATAACCCGATAGTATAGACTTAAAGGAGTGCCCAAAATCAGTTTTAAAATTTTCCGCCCCCCCACCCTCTCACCAGAGCTTCTAGAAAATTGATGCTCAAACGCAACGCTTGGAGGTAACCCCCCTAAGCAAAATGTACGTCAACTATGGGTAAAATGCAGTAAACTGTATGATTTATATTGATAATTTAAAATAAATAATTGCCATTGTTTATAATTCAATGAAAAAACAATTTATTAATGGAAAATACGCAAAATAACAAATAATTCAATATTAGAAAAAACATTCAAGAATGAGGAAAACTAACCAAATTATTCTCTAAGTGATACCGTTCGAAGCAGTCAAAATGAAGGGCGCGGTTGCAGGCCCGGCATCGATAGACCGTTGGATTTTTTTTACACAGAGCACAACGAATACGAGTTTCTCCACGATATGGCAAATGAAATTCTTGCATTCGAGGCACATGATTCCCATCTTCTGCGTCATGGCCTTCCTTTACACGAGATTCTCCGAATTCGGCATTGACCTGATTTGGAAAAGACAATAAAAGAGTACGGGTAACCTCCACACGGAATGCCTTAAGGAAGGTTTTCTCTGTCGCCTAGTCATCTGGTTTCCCATATCATGCTCGTACTTCCTCAAGAAGCATTGCAACTTCCATCCATTTACAAGAGCGCTGCTGAGGCAAGATACAAATAAAGGCCAGTACCACTTCTTTGACCGAATGTTGACCCGATAATTTTGAATACCATTATCATGGAGGTCTACTCCACCCATTCCTAAATTATAATTTCGTATTGGCGCCGGGCAATCGATTTTTTTTTTTGTATGCTTCCTCCAAAACTTTGCCTTTTTTGTCTTTCTTCGATTTCTGCCAACGCTGCACTTGACTTACTGGCTCTATTCGATCATAGTTCGTGGCAACTGTTACTTCACGGTTGTCCTGCCAACGGCATACGAGGATTTGGTTTTCTACGTCTACCACAGCATCAAATTCACCTGTAATTATAAAAGCGGTGAGAGGTACACTTTGATTAGGTAAATGAACGCTATGCACAAGGGAAATAAATATAAAAGAAAATGTTACCTTTAGGCAATTGCTTTCCTGTCTTCAACTTTCCTGAAGCTTCAAGGTTAGGGAAGCGAACTGGTTTACATGTGCCAGTAGCGCACATTCTCTTATCCTTCAGGATACACATCAAATGGTGAGATGTGAAGAAATTGTCCATAAAAAGCTCATGGCGTGCGGGGAACTCTATATATTCCATCATCGACAGTACGACGGACGATCCCTGACCTAATTCGGGGTCGTATGTATCAGATGCTCCGGAATACGGCATTGCTTGGAACAGGTAGCCTTCGGAGGAAGCAAGACACCAAATCTTGTAGCCAAATTTGATTGGCTTATTCTGAATGTACATCTTGCAAGAATATCGACCGAAATATGGCACCATTTGCTCGTCGATGGAAAGTTTTTGTGCAAAAACACCAAATTGAAGATATTTCACGTTCAGCATGTTGAACAATGGACGAACCTACAAGGAAAGATGGAACGATTAACTTTAGTCGAGAATAATAAATATAAAAAACTTTATGTTATGGCTACTATACCTTGGCCATTCTGTCGGTTTTATCTAGATTGTTGTTATCGCAAAAATGTATATAGCGCTTTATAAGCTCGAAACGTGGTCGTTTGATTCCCTTTTTGATGATGCTTACACCCAAGGTCGGGTCAGACGAATAATAATCTGTGGTAGATGGCAATGTATTGTAGCCGGTCAACACAAGAAAACCAAGAAAACGCTTCAATTCGTATATATCTAACTGGAATTCGGTATTGCTTTTAAATCGAGCGTATTTGATTGTACTCTCAAGAATAAACTGAAGCACTTCGTCATCAAAGAATAATTAAAACAATTGGAAAGCATTATAAGACTTCAACTTTTCGTACATATCTTTATGCACCACATTCAGCGGTTCAGGAACGCAACAGATATGGCTGGTCTTTCTTTTCAATGCCTTAGACCACTTTTGTTTATAGTGAGACTTCTTTTTGTACTGTAGTTTTGATTTTTTGGCTGGTGGTGCATTTGAAATAGATATTCGCAAGGTGTTACGACTCGTACCAGATGATGTCGAAGGCTGATTCCAGTCAAGGTCATTAGCGAAATCATCTGGTTCATGCTCGGCATGGCATGACTCATCAATTTTCTCAATTTCGATGTTGCGCTCGATAACGAACGTGCCGGCAATATCTCGAAAGTTATCCACCTCCGCATCTTCGTTAAATGCCATCAAATCATCGTCAATATGCTCTTCGTCCGTCTGTTCATCGACGTTCTCTGGAGGAATCACAACAACAGCGCGCACATTATTGTCATCACTTTCACAATCGCTAAAAGAGCGCTCCAACTCTGCTATCATTTCATCGTGATTTAATGGTTTCTTATTATAACGACGAATAAGAGTCGAAGAAGTAGGTATTTTCGACATTTTTGATCAAAATATACGAAAACCGCAGACAAACTATTAATTTTAATAAAAATCACTCACAAAAACACTAAAAAACCGTATTGTTTGAAGTAAAGTTAACCAAAAACGTATGTAAACACTGTGACAGCTAATCTCCAAACGTTGCGCGCAGGCATCAACTGATTTCAGTGACATCTAGCGGTCATCTTATGCATAAAATACTATGTTGAAACAGTGTTGCCAACCATTTAACCTTTTGATAACAATATGTGATTCACACATGTTTTATTTTTTTCTGTTTTAATTTTTTTTTTTTTATTTCAAAATGGGTCTATTTTCAGGGTTTTAGTAAAAAAATTATTAAAAATATAATAATTAATCAAATTTATTAAATGATGTTAATTATTGAAAGCTAACATACCAATCTGTAAGTGCTGCATAAAAACTTGGTGGGATTTAGCTTTATTCATAGTGAAAAAAAATCATACTTTTCATCTATTTTTTTGATGCCTATAGACATCGTCATGGAGGTAATGGGTTAAAACATATATGGCTGTTTTTCCTTCTGCCTACCCTGATTACAAACTCCGTGCTTGCCGCTGGGTGGTGGTTCCTGGCCCGGTGATTGCAGTTCTGCCATCACGAGCAAAAAGGCAGCTAGGTATTTGCATGTCACATTCTGATATACAAGACTTTTCGCCAATTATAATAAAAAATACACCAGAACAAGGTTTTTGCAAATTCCTAGCTGCCTTTGTGCTCATGACGGCAGAGTTTTTATTTTAGATTGCCAAATATTTTTATTTTTCTGTGGGTCTTTCTTGAATTTATTATCACTTAATTGGTCCTTTACTTATCAAAAGGACACCACTGAACCCCTAGAATGGGCAATAAATCATTATAATGGCACTGGAGATGCAGAAAGTGTTATTATTTTTGTAATGACCTGAGGCCAGGTGAAAACAGTAATTTGCAGCGTCAAAGGCATCAATTAATAATTGCGGTCCCTGGGTTAAAAGGATTCAAAAGAAATATAAACATGTTACACTTTATTATTTATTTTATTGAACACTATAATGCAACATCTTTATATAATAATATGCAGTTTCAACAGGTCTGATCAAGAGGACATTCTTGAAAAGCGATTATATTTATATATTTTTTAATAAAATAAGAAAGCTTTCTTACTGCGCTGCAATTCATTATACAAAAGTTGAATATGTATATATTATTGCAGGTTTCTGGGTAATAAAATCATTTCGTTATTTCTATGATTCAAACAATTGTTATTTAAAAGCATTATTTATATTCAATATTCTTAAATTAAAGAAGTGATAGCTTTTCAAATAAAATAACAACATGCCTTAAACATAACGACGTGACAATGAGCATGCATAAAATTATAGCTTGCAGTGGTAGATAAAATATTACTAATATATATATATATGACACTGATGCTGAAAAATGAACAATATTAAAATGTCATTTTGAAATTAACATTTAAATAATAAAAATTTTAAAGAAAATCTGTTTGTGGCAGTCTTTTGTTTAACATATTTGTATTATTTTGAGAGTTTTCAGTCAAGACCGACATCATCAGTGGGCACGGAATCCTTGCCAGTGGAGCCAGCTTCCGTTCCTGGCTGGGGAGGGTTAAAGCCTGGGAAGCCTCCCGCACCACCTGATCCCACCTTCGAGGATAGCTTGTTCAGGATATTGGCCACCTTGGGGTTGTTCTGGTACTTAAAGATGTTGGCCGGGTTGGCGGTGGCATCCTTGAAGGCTGCCGCTACTTCGGGATCCTGAAAACCATGCACGATATTAAGTTCTTGACCAACAATCAAATTAGATTGGGCACATTAATCAGTGTTTTTGGACTGTTAAAATAAAATGTAATAGTTAAAAGTAGCAATATTTAACGTACAGTTATATTTCTCAATTAAAAAAAATATATATATGTATATTATTAGATTATGGGTTCTTAACTTCATAGCCAGGTCACAGAAATTATATTTGAAGTTATCGACCTGACCACAAAATGACATTGTTGATGGCAGGGAACTGCTTTTAAAACCTATGTGACCTGTCGATTTATCCCCCCTATCCCTCCACATTATCAAGGTTAACAAAGTAATGTTATTAACACCTGAAACCACCCGTCTTCTTCAATCTTCAAATTCCTTTAGAGCAGCACAAATAAATAATAGTGAAACATGAACGGCTTCTATTGCTTGCTTTGTGGCATATTTATTTAACTATATTGTTAGTACAAACAACACACATTTTAACTAGGACGTATATTTCAGGAATGTAAATCTATAAAATAATGTATCTTTACACAATAATGTATTTTTTTAAAACAACAAAAATTAAATAAAACCATATTAAATAAACTCCACTAAAGTTGTGAGAGAATTGAACTCCATTAATTTTAAAAATTTTTTTATTCATTCAACTTTATAAAGTACATAATATTAGTACATGGATGATGTACTGTGTCTGTCTCACAAGGGAATCCTGTGTTGAGAACAAGTGCAGTTTACAGCATAATATTAAAATCAAAATAAAAGTAATTCAATTTAAACAGGTTTAAAAAAAACAGTGGATGTTTTATCTGTTTTGGCTGTTAAGTAGGAAATTTTAAGTTAATATTTCTAATGCCCGAGCCATAGTTTAGCCAAGGCTAGTTTTTCAAGCCAAGATGTCAAGCTACTTTGCAGAACTCTCCTGGCTTGCCACAAGCTAGAGTTTAAACGATGCTAAGAAATTTATTTTAAATTAATTTTTAAGTATCATTGCAGTGACAAGGTAACAACACGTCGTCACCATACACTAGCCAATCATGTACTGGCTTGGCCGGCCACATGAAGCTAAACATAAACGCAGGATAGTAACTTCGGTGGTGGGGGTCCCTAGCTTGGGGTGCTAGTCTACTTTCTTTCTAGCTTACTAGGTTAGGCTTCCTCACTAGTTTACTTTTTTTTTTAATATGAATACCGCACAAGAGTCGCAACTGCTCCCGTCCGGAGCCAGTGAGACTATGGCATCCCCAATTGGGGTATGTTGTGAGGCTGAAGGTAGTGGGGAGGGGAAGGAGATAGGGAAGAGGAAGGTGGGAAAGTACCTGGCTATTCAGAACTGGTCACCAAACATGGCTAAAACAATTTCAAGCAATGTTTCAATTCTGAATGGTGGTCTTACACCAGGGCGATACTGATAGTATCTTATACTCTGGAACGTGCCGCAAACATACTATATATTATTTTATGAATAAATTGTGTTTTATTATAAAAATTAAACAAATAAAATTTATTTGCCACGCCGGGATTCAATCCAGTGACCTTCGGATTGTGAGTCAAGAGCCTTACCGCTGGACTACGCAGGCCGTCGAACTAGGTTAATAGCAAAGCTAATTCCATATATATGTAGCTAGAGTTACTATATTGCTAGATTACTAGTGTTCTGGCTTCCAATACTAGCCTCGTGTGGCCCGGACATAATTTAATGTTTTGCCACAGCGCGGGTTAAAAATTGATGAGTTAATAATTTAAAACAAAACCAAGCAGTAAAATGACATTGCCGGTTCAACCTCCGCAAGTCGTCTGCCATAGCACAAACTACAAAAATTAGTGAGCGGTTAGTGGCTAAATTGACAAATACATTAGGTTCCCACCCTGGCATCATGGGTTCAATTACTCCGCTTGCTAAGTCCTCCATCGTTACACAAGCACCACTTCATAAATAATGGGAGTAGGGGTTTTTGAAATATTGTCAGGTTATTGGTAACCTGGAAATGTTTATTTCCACTTACTTGAAAGGCAGCGATCAGCTCAGGGTCATTAAAGAATCCCATGGAGTCTGCCATGTTAAAGGGTCCACCAGCCCCGGGGAGATCTCCGGGGGCTGCGTCTCCGAAGGGACTTCCGGAACTGGGCGGGGCTTTCTGGGCTGCAGAGGCAGCTGACGCATGGGCGGCCTTGGCTTCCTCATAACGCTTCAGCTTTTCCTTGTGCTACAATTTTTTATTTATTTGATACATTAGTTTACATTTTATACAATTGAATAATGTTGGCCTCACTTGGCGGCTTACCTGTGCTGAGGCCCCCATTTTATAATACAAAAAATTCATTAAGATGAAGTACATAATACATTTTCAATTTTTCATAAGAATAACTTTTTTTTATAACTTTTGAAGGTTATTCCCATCAATGTGATATATCATTGAAGAAGAAGATTGTTTTACAAAATGTCGACCGAATTGGTTCGTGCGAGAGTCATTATTTTAGCTGCTACCATAGATACATAATGATTTATCATAGATATTTAATGATTTTTGTTAAAATACGTAAAAATGTTTGACAAATATATTTGTATTATCTATAAATCATAATTTAATTGAAATTACAAACACGGCATAGAAAAATCTGAATAAATTTGTACGGCCGCACGTATGCGGCGATACTCTATCTGAATCGTCCGAGTGCCACCGCATACGTGCGGCGATATTCCTCAAAGGGTTAACCCCTGACGAGCCAGGAAAAAACGAAAAAACGTCAACTTTAACGTATTATTTTGCAGGTTAATTTTATGCCATCTAATGTAATTTTTACTGAAACACATTCCTTGAATACTAAACTATACATAAGAACAATATTACTTGCGTTTATTCAATGAATTTATACTTTTTACTACGTTTCAAATAACACGGAAAAAACGAAAAAATTTCGCGATGTTTTGACTTTTACGTAATATTTTGCAGGTTAATTTTTATGCTATCTTATGTAATCTTTACTGAAACACATTCCTTGAATACTAAACTATACATAAGAACAATATTACTTGCGTTTATTCGATGAATTTATACGTTTTACGATCATTTCGTCGCCCGCGACGCGAGACTTCACAGCCGCCATTTTGTCCAGCCGGGCGACGCGCAGCCTCGCAGGCCGTGTCATAAACAATCTCAAAGAAATTATATCGCTGCTCTAGGTGGGTTCATGGTATCTTATACCTTATGAACAAGAATGCCCCAAGCGATTCTGACCTTCTTCTTCACACGTTTTCTTTATACATAAGGGTTAAAATCGCATAACAAAATTATTTTTTAGTGATTATTTTGGTTTGCGTCGATTGATCACCGGTGATCGAACGGCATGAGACGAGTTAATGATTCTTCCTTTCTACCTACTGTTAAATTCAAATTAATGTTAAATTAAATGAAAGCCAATCACTTTGTAAAACGCAATTTAATCACATTTATGACATAAAGTAGGTAACAACAGTGCTTCTTCGATTAAAATTTTTTTTTTAGAAGAAAAAAATGTTTTTTTAAAAAGTGTCGATTTTTTGTACTTATATGCTGGTATATCGTCGCTGCATACATAATATGAACCATGTGAGCTTTAGTACATTCTGAGATAATCGATAAAAACTGTTTTAAAAAATAACGAAAAGGAAAACGAAAGTTTTATTTATGAACAAAGTAGGAAAAATATATTTTATTCAGTTAAAGAAAATATTCTTTGCAAATTTTAATTATTTTATATCAGAAAACTGCATTTTAATACAATTTTGTTCACATGGTTCATATTCTGTGCACAGTTTTCGTCACATTGTTCATTTTCAATAGGAGCTGTCAAAATATTTCATTCAAATCTGACCATCAGGCCCTAGTCTTCTGTCTTAAGGAGAGATTTAAAATGGGATATTCTATTATCACAAGATATATCTGAATGTGGTGGTGTGCATAGGACATGACATTTTGTTTTATATTATTTTACATATTTTGGAAAAGTAAAAATTATATGAATGAATGAAACTTTTTACTTGAAACATTCCCAAGTGTTAAGGACACACATCTTTGGGTCATCACAACACCCATATTTACACACAAGAAAATCCATCTCTAAAATATCTTAGTGCTCTACTAATTAAAACCAGTAACCTCCTGACAAGTTCAATGAGTGGGCCATTGCTGTCATTTTTCTTACATATTTCTTTAAGAATAAATTAAATAAAACTCAATAATATTATAAGCATAAAACCATACTTCAACGAAATACATGATAATAAAATAAACACAATATATATTTTGTACGTTGTTTTAATTGGAACACAATGATTTAAAAATGGAAACACAATTTACAGTTTAAAGAAACTAAATTATTGATTTTGCTCCTACAATTTCTAC
The DNA here is from genome assembly GCA_936435175.1 of Glyphotaelius pellucidus. Taxonomy (NCBI): domain Eukaryota; kingdom Metazoa; phylum Arthropoda; class Insecta; order Trichoptera; family Limnephilidae; genus Glyphotaelius; species Glyphotaelius pellucidus. Next base: position 23,839,031 of record OW386538.1, on the reverse strand, counting down.
ACATATGTTAGAGAATCATAAAATGGGTGATGATCTTTGTCTATTACCAGTTTTAACTCTTGCAAATGCATGAATTTGGATTCAGATAAAGCTAGGGGTTTGGTGTATAGAGGCAATGGGGGAACATAGCCAGTCTTGCGGCGTTGGAGCAACTCCAGTCAATCCTTCGACTGGTCTAACTTATAAGGGATATCTCCCGATGATAAGTATTTAAGAGCCCTTATATCAATGACAACCGCGGGATCCCCTACTTTCTTTCCCGGTCTCAAAGATGTTAGGTTTGTGTTCAATATTTCATAATTTTAAAAAAAGTCGAAGTGGAGATTTTTTATATTGTATGGCTGTTTGAGTCGAGCCATTTGCATGCGAGATAAATAATCGCTTGGAGAATATATTGGCGGCTTTGAAGTAATTCTCCAGCACCGAATGGACATTGTCGGCTTCCATCATAATATGGGCCTTCTCCAGAAAAATTTGCTCTATTGTGACTGACGACCTTTTAGAGTAATCACTCAATGCGCTTGCCAGTATTCTGTTCCGATTTTGGTAATTGCAACCATCGGAAATAGGGATGACATTCTTATACTGTGGGGGCAAGTTCTCCAGATAGTTGATTATACAACTTGTGAACTCATTAGCGGTCACACCTCCATCTGCTTCATGCCACGCATAGAGAGTGACATCTCCATTATTCAGGACATATAAAGTGAAGTTGTGGAATTGAAGTTTTTGTTTGTAATATACAGCAGACGCTAGTAGTTTGGGACATAACAGTACACTCTGCAAGTGATCTCCGAAGACAACCAACGTGGTCTCACTGACAGATTCTCTTGCTGCATTCTTAGCAATTTTTGCTTGATCGTTGCGTGTGATATGCTGCTCATAAACTTCTCCTCCAATAGTACCGCATTTAAAACCCACACAGATATCACATTAATCTTTGCGTGGGTGGTGAATGGAAACCTTTTCAGCTTTTAAAACGTCATTGAACAATTTTCTATTGACCTTTGGCACATTATTTTCATTGCACCAAATACTGAAGACTGATAGCATGTGTTGGTTTGACAAAAATGACGATTCCACATATCTTCTATTTGTTTGTGATCTGCAGTAGTGACTCGGAACAACTGGCAGAAGATTTAGCCACTTTTTAATACTTTCCACAGCTTTAGTACGCTTGGCAATTTTTTTACTACAGTGTTAGGGGGAACATTTTCATCGTCATTGACGACTTGATTATTATAAGTCCACCTCCTGTATGTGCTTTTTGTGAGGCTCAAAGTATTCATAAACATTTTGTGGCACACTTTATATTGATCCCCAAACTTGGTAAAAAGATATACATCACGTCCTTGTGTCTTTTTCGTGCAATCTGCGTTTTCACGATGACGTTTTCTAACACCACGTACTGCTACAAAGCCCAGGAAATATGCTCTCTTCTCCGACCAAGTTTTCAATTTCCAAAAACTGTTGAATGTGTACAGGCGATCCTCTTGCGTTATTTTATGACAATAAAAATAATTTTTTTGTGGAAATTTGGGTTGTTCGTGTTCACATCTTATTCCCATAGACTTCGCTGGCTTCAATTGGCTTTGCTCATATTTCCCGCAATGCTTTTTATACTTACATACTCTTTCCCCAAGACTCTATGTCTCTTATTTTTTTTAGCCTTCTGAACAAATGAATCAGAATCCAATGGTAAAGAAACATCTGTATTATCATTTTGTGGGATCCACTCACCAGTTAATTCACACAGACTTCCGTCTCCAGTGATAACTTTGTTAGGTGTGGAGCTAATGTTATACGACAGGTTTGGGATAAATTCTCCAGTCACAGGACATAACATCATGTTGTCATACATTTGATTGATTGGTTCTAGATCTCCAACATCCATAATCATAGATCTAGAATATGAACCATGTGACCATAGACGTGGAAGCAAGCGCACAATTAATATGAACCATGTAAAATAAGTTCACATGGTTCTTATTGAGATGCAAAATTTTGACTGCCTGCACATGATTCGTTTTCTATCTCCTTAAATATGAGTTATTATTACATGGCTCATATCGTAGAAGATGGAGAAAAAAAAAACTGTATATTTAGTTAATTTTTGTCAAAAACGTCACATGGTTCATATTATGTGTGCAGCGACGATATACAGCATATAGACAAGTAGTTAAAAAAAAAAAATCATTCATTGGCCAATATAAACAAATTTTCTCGGCATTTCGAGATATTTCTCCATGAGTATTAGTAGCCTGGAGTGAAAGAGGTCGAAAAAACAAATTCTTCGAATTTCGTCAACCCTGTATTACTAAATGTTGCTATGGATAAATAAATAGCTGTTGAAAAATATATTTTTTATTTTTTTTCACTTATGATTTCATATCAATTCTAGAAAATTAAAAAAAATCTAAACCAATATTATTATCAACTAAAGAATGTGTTATATGGCAGAATGGTATTTTGCTGGAAAATGGCTCTCTAAAATGGCTTAATACTACATTTCGTATCATCATTCTCAGACTTGATATTTTTGTTACCAAATAATGGAGTATTATTTTTCAATCTGCTTATTTATTTTTTTAATTGATGTAGGCATTTGACCATAAAAAATAAAACATTGATACACCCACACAACCCACTTCTAAAACTTTGATCTATGATTATCGCATTAACAATGATTTTACACAATATTTTAAAATTAAAACATGTATATAATACACACATCTGTAGAAGTACGGCTTCTTATTATCGTTATGATATCTGTGGATATCAACAATTAAATAAATACTTCATTTTGCACAAAATTTTAACACATTTCAAAGTTTTTTTGTTATTCCGGGAGAGTAGCTCCCATTAGGTGGTGCAAACTGCACGCTCCGTGTTTGGCAGTGAATATATTTCGAAAATGCCATCAAAATGTTCCATAAATGAGTCAAATACTACAATACCGATTCACTTGAAATAATGCAATAATCTAAGGAAGCTACAATATCAGTTAGTACTCACAAATTCTCTTTTTTCATGTAAATTTCTCGCGTTATATTTTTTCAACTCGTATTCTTCGAGACGCGTAAAAAAACAACATTCTACATACGTTCTGTTTACCAATGTTTCGTACTAACTTCTTGCTGTTGACCGACGCGTTCGTTTTGCTAGTATGTGTGAAAATTCGTCTTTTGTCTTTACGCTTTCTGAGAGAATGTTTTTTACGTACGCGGTGTTTGATAATAAAACCAAAAATTACCGTCTCACTTATTAGATTCTTAGGTAAATATTTACTAAATAGTGACAAGCTTAATATGCACTTTTTATTTAAAAAAACTTAATATCTGATAGATAATAATGTGAAGTAAGTATTCCAGTTTCCGAAATTGGAAAATAATGAATGAATTTTAAGAGTTATTTTGTTAAAATTAAAATCGAGTATTCCCTTGGCGGCCATTGTCATTATAGGAACATGCTTAAAATACACTTTAAAAAATTTTGTACGTAAATTTTAATCAGAACTAATTGATTCAGTAACCGGAAATAATGCGTTCTAATGGTTATTTTGTTAACTTAAAAAACGCGAAATGTAATTTTTTTCCAAGGACGCCATGTTATTAATTACAACGGCAAATACGCACTTTATGGCTTTAAGTGATAATTATTTATTTATTTTTATTTATTTAAAATTTAAAAATTTGCCAAAATTAAAATTGAGTATTCCCTTGGCGGCCATTGTCATTATAGGAACATGCTTAAAATACACTTTAAAAAATTTTGTACGTAAATTTTAATCAGAACTAATTGATTCAGTGACCGGAAATAATGCGTTCAAATGGTTATTTTGTTAACTTAAAAAACGCGAAATGTAATTTTTTTCCAAGGACGCCATGTTATTAATTACAACGGCAAATACGCACTTTATGGTTTTAAGTGATAATTATTTATTTATTTAAAATTTACGGCACAAAGTGCCATTTACAAGCTTGTGTATATTTAATTACAGTCGTAGTACATTATACAGGCATTAAAAATAAACAATAATATCAAAAACTCATTATGTAGTGACCTCGTTAACGTATAATTGGCTGAAATGTTCGATCAGTACAACCTTATATTTCAGTATGGAAATATTAAAAATATCAGCTACATTGGCATAAAAATTTCCAATGGTGTGTATCTATTTACAACTGAATTGGAGCCGGATACCGACATATAGTTGTCACAATAAAACAAACTAGGGAACCTTGATCTTATTGTAGGTATATGAAAGTGAATCAACTTTAATATATCAGGGCTATCCAACTGATAGTTAACGATTTTATACAAAAAATATCAGATCAAAAATTTTTCTTCTGTCACTTAATTTCAACAATTTTAATGAGTTTTTTTTTTTTTTTTTTTTATAGTTAATACCGCACAAGAGTCCCAACTGCTCCCGTCTGGAGCCAGTGAGACTATGGCATCCCCAATCGGGGTATGTTGTGAGGCTGAAGGTAGTGGGGAGGGGAAGGAGATAGGGAAGAGGAAGGTGGGGAAGTACCTGGCTATTCAGATCTGGTCACTAAACACGGCTAAAGCCATTTTCAAGCAACGTTTCAATTCTGAATGGTGGTCTTACACCAGGGCGATACTGATAGTATCTTCCACTCTGGAACGTGCCGCAAATATACTACATATTATTTTAAATGAATAAATTGTGAAATAACACAAATATCAAATAAAATTTATTTGCGCACGCCGGGTTCGAACCCGCGACCTTCGGATTGTGAGTCCAGAGTCTTACCTCGGGACCACGGAGGCCGTCGTGCAACAAAAAATCATAATTTATTGATTCTAAGGGAATTCCAAGTCTAAAATTAATACACCTCAAAAATTTGTGTTGGACTCTTTCAATGGTATTGATGTGATTGTTGAAGACAGGTGACCAAATTGTTGAATTATATTCAAGAATGCTTCTAACGAGAGATGTGAACAGAATTTTTGATGTGTAAATATTTTTAAAATCCTTAATATAAAACCTAACATTTTCATAGCCCTGTAGAAGTTACATGAGATACAAAGCAGAGTTTCTGATCAAAAATGATGCCCAAGTCAAGTATTTCGACTACAGAGATTAAGTCAACATTAGAGAGTGCTATATCGGACATGCCTTTATTAATGAAATTTCTTATATATCTTGTGTATTTGTTAGTCCGCGGATGTGACATTAATAAACGATTAAAGCTTGTCCACATCCGCGGACCCATCTTGTATGTAAAATTTAGTATTTAGTTCTGTAATAATTCTGTACAAAATAAATAAACATGAACGATTAGCAGGTAGCCGAGCCCCAAGCAGGGTTGAACAGGCCGGCGGGGGATGAAGTTCGACCAATCAAAGTCCGGCATGTACCGTTAAATCGTAAGCTGTTGAAGTTTGAGCCCGACGCGGTCGGGTTTAAACTTCAACAAAAACCGCTTGCTTTTTCGGTACAGGCCTCTTTCGCTCGGACCTCTCTACTGGACGTGACTTCACCCCCTGCTCCTGCCGCCTGCCCCTGCCGCTGCCCCTGCTGCCTGCTAGTCGCTTCATTCTCTGCTGACGCTGACACTGTGCCTTTCATTTCTTCACCCAACCCGCGGCGGGAAATTGCAGCGAGCAGCGGACAGACAATACCTACAGCAACACAACCGTTCTTTTAAGAACGCCATTCTCAAAGCATTACACAAGGTGTCGAAAACCAACCGCCCTTATCAAGGCGATTTTCTTTATTTTGGCGTATACCAGGTCGTGTTATAACCAGCCCCTTCTTACAGTCTGTGTACTGACGACGGCCCGTCAGGTACATAGTGGTCCTTCTAACCGGATATCAACACGCCTTCACGCCTTCACGCCTTCACGCCTTCACGCCTTCAAGTCTTCACGCGTCCCTTTCTGCTCGCCTTGAAGGATGCCCACTCTACGTAGCTGCCGTGGCGCCTTGAGCTCCGCAGAGACGTCGCAGCCCGCCCCCGCAGCACCAGATGTGACTCCACCTGCCTCGGGCCCCCCTGCCTCGGGCCCCCCTGCCTCGGGCCCCCCTGCCTCGGGCCCCCCTGCCTCGAGCCCTCCTGCCTCGGGCCCCCCTGCCTCGAGCCCTCCTGCCTCGAGCCCTCCTGCCTCGAGCCCTCCTGCCTCGAGCCCTCCTGCCTCGAGCCCTCCTGCTTCGAGCCCTCCTGCTTCGAGCCCTACTGCCCCGTGCCCTCCTGCCCCGGGCCCTCCTGCCCCGGGCCTCGCACCTCTCTGCATGATGACCCCAGATGATGACGTCACGCCCGGATCGTCAACCGATGACACCGTCCGGATGTTACGTTTGGAGATGCATGCCATGCAGAATCGACACGCCCAGCAGATTGCGGACATATTGGCGGCTCTGAGGCCTGCCCATACAACCACGCCGGTGAACATCCCGGATACGGTGCCGCAATCTCCAGCCACGCCGGTGACCTTCCCGGTCGCTGTACCCACGCCGACGCACACCTCGTCCGTGGGGACCCTCACATCAGCCACGCCGGTGAACATCCCGGAGGCGGTGCCCCTAGCTCCATCCACGCTGAACACCATATTGAACGTCCCGGCCCCTGTGTCCCACACATACAATAGGACAAGTCAACAAGCGCCCATATCGCTTGCACCGGGCCCTAGTATGCGGGTCCCAGCGAGTGAAGCCGCCCCGAACGACGAGCCCGCCAGTCATCCACATGGTGTTATACCTACCGCGCTGAGGTACAATGGGCGCCCCGACCTAGCGACCGACTTTGCCGCCCCGTACGAGCCGCGGCCGGAAATACCTACTCAGCCCAGGTATAATGCGCACCCCGATGCAGTGACGGCGTATCTAGCCGCCCCGTACGATGGGCCACAACATACAGCGGCCAGTCAACCCCGTGCGGAAATACCTACTCAGCCCGAGTATAATGCGCACCCCGATGCAGTGACGGCGTGTCTAGCCGCTCCGTACAATGGGCCACAACGTACAGCGGCCAGTCAACCTCGTGCGGAAATACCTACCCAGCCCGGGTATAATGCGCACCCCAATGCAGTGGCGGCGTACCTAGCCGCCCCGTACGATGGGCCACAACATACAACGGCCACCCAACCTCCTGCGGATATTCCCTCACAGCCGGGGTATAATGTGCACCCCAATCATCGGATCCATACGGGCTACCAGCAGCAGACCTCCTCTAGTCAAGAGTTCTCACCTATATTTCCGCCACCACCTACTGCCGATGAGACATCTCGACGCACAAGCGAGTGGGCTAACCAAGGCTCGGACTCAGTTGCGCAACTTGCTTCCGCAATAACGAATGCAATTCGCGCCTCGCGATCCGAAGAGAGCCCCCGTCCCTCGGTAGAGGAGGATATGAGAATGGCTGCTCTAATAGCCAGGCAATCCACTGCGAAGGACCTACCTTCTTTCTCAGGGGACCCGCTCGAGTGGCCTACGTGGATGGCCCAATATACACAATCTACGGCCACCTGCAAGATGACCTCGAGTGAGAACCTTATCCGGTTACAGCGTGCGCTGAGGGGCAAAGCTCGGGAGGCTGTTGGCCCCCTGTTAATGGACCCTACGCAGGTTCCAGAGATTATTGCAGTTCTAGAACAGCGTTACGGTGGTTCAGGATCAATTGCAGCCTTGATGCTAGAGAAAGTGAAGAAGCTGCCTCATCTCTCCGCTGAAGCATCGCTCGAGGACTTGGCAGACTTTTCTGGTACAATCCAGAACCTCGTGGCGTCCCTGCGCATCCTGAGGACCGATGGTTATCTCACAAACCCCGCCTTGCTGTCCGACATCACAACGAAGATGCCATGCACGCTGCGGCTGGCTTGGTTAGCAGAAGTACGCGGACAAACGGTACCGGCTACCATAATGCAGTTCGCGGCATTTCTGAAAAGTTTCGCTAACGCGATTCCCCTGAGCGGAATGGTGGATCCCGCACGGTCCACACGTGCCCCGCGCCGGGAACAAGTACACGCAAATGTACCCGTGAAAAACAACACTGACAATAGTAATTGTGCGCAGTGCGGCGGGAATCATAAAACACGGGAGTGCCCGGCATTTGTCGCGAAAACGGTCGATCTTCGCTGGGAGACAGTACGTTCGAGCTCGTTGTGTCGAAAGTGCCTAGAAAAACATCACTCACGTGATTGCAAGTCCAAGGTGTGGTGTGGAGTAGGAGGTTGCCGCGCCCCCCACCACAGACTGCTACACACCCCCGCGCACACTCAAGAGAACGCCGTTGTGAATGGGGCCGTCAATCTATGACGCCAGAATGCGGATTGCCGAGTACTACTGAAGATCGTGCCCGTAGTGCTTCGCACTTCCCGTGAACTCCAACTGTCAGTCTTTGCTCTTCTCGACGAAGGCTCTACAGTGACACTCATTGACGCCGATACTGCAACACAAATTGGCGCGACCGGCCCGGTCCACGGGCTAAAAATACACGGGGCTAAGGGAATGTGCACATCAGACTCGCATTCTCGCCGGGTGAAGCTCACAATCAGAGGCGCAGGTAGCGGGGATACCTACAACATCACTGCCCACACAGTGACCGATCTTAATCTACCGGAACAGCGGGTCCCTGGGAGGCGTATCACTCCTAGTATATTGATCGGGCAAGACAATGCTCATTTAATAGTATCCAGGGACGTGCGGGAGAATATCGGCACCACGCGGATAGTATCAAGAACCGCACTGGGGTGGATTGCCCATGGAGGTACCGACCCCAGCAGTGATGGCCCAGCTACTACTCTGGCCCTGCAAATGGAGACAGCCGCGGATATACGCCTGAGGGAGTTGGTAAAATCCAACTTTGCCGTCGACTCCCTCGGCGTCACATCTGCGGCCAGAGTGAATGCAAACGAACTTAAAGCTACCGCTCTGATGGAAAGGACCACCCGTCGTCTACCACACAACAGATGGGAAACCGGATTATTATGGCGAAACCCGGAGGTCACGCTGCCCGACAATCGTCAATGTGCCCTAAAGCGATTGCAGTCCCTCGAGAGAAAACTGGCGGCCGATGCAGAACTAGCAGCGGCCTACACTGATAAGATGGGTCAGCTTGTAGCCAAAGGCTACGCAAGGAGGCTCTCTGACGCCGAAGCCTCAACACCTGCCTCCCGGAAGTGGTACCTGCCGCACTTCGCAGTTATCAATCCCAACAAACCCGGAAAAATAAGAATAGTGTTCGATGCCGCCAGCTGATGCCGAGGGACGTCGCTAAATGACCAGCTTCTCACCGGCCCAGACCTACTTTCTTCTCTCCTTGGGAACATCCTCCGCTTCCGGGAAGGGACCATTGCCATAGCAGCTGACATACAGGAGATGTTTCTGCGCATCAAGATGAGGAGGGATGACCAGCAGTCACAGCTGTTTCTGTGGAAATCGCCGATGTCTCGCGAACCTGAAACGTACCAGCTGACATCAATGATGTTTGGGGCTACATGCTCGCCAAGTAGTGCGCAGTACGTACGAGACAGAGTGGCCGGGGAATACGAACACGAGTACCCGGCCGCCGCGGCAGCCGTTCGTTCTAAATTTTATATGGACGATTATTTGGACGCAGTAGACACTACTATCGAAGCAGCCGCACTAGTCCGAGACGTGAGTGCCCTCCTTGCAAAGGGAGGGTTCCACCTGACGAACTGGGCCTCCAACAGTCCAGAAGCCATAGCTGACATTCCTTCCGAAGACCGGGCGAGCTCCACAATTCACATCAGCAGCGGAGACACAGAGATGGAACGTGTACTAGGACTGGTATGGGACCCGTCTGCCGACTGTTTTCTCTATTCCTTTCACAACGCAGTCAGCCCCGAAGAAGCTACACGGCCTACCAAGAGGCAACTTCTCTCCATTGTCATGAAGATTTTTGACCCGGTAGGCTTCGTCGCCTGCCTCACGATTCGGTCAAAGATCTTGCTACAAGCCGTGTGGCGGTCGGATGTTGGATGGGACGACCTTATCACCCCCGAGCACGCCGAGAGATGGAGAGACTGGCTGAGTTTACTCCACGAGAGCAGCGTTTCAGTGCCACGACGCTCCCTCCGGCACAAACAGAACAACGTCACGCTGCATTTGTTCTGCGATGCTTCTGAACAAGCTTGTTGTACCGTCGCATACTACACAGAAGACGTGCAAGGAACTTTACACGCAACATTCCTTGCCAGCAAATGTAAAGTGGCGCCATTGAAGCCCCTTTCCATTCCCCGCCTTGAGTTGCAAGCCGCGCTCATGGCGGCTAGACTATCCAAGACAATCCTAAAAGAGAGCCAGGCCTTGATAAACAGGACCATTTTCTGGACAGACTCCACGACAGTACTGTGCTGGTTACGCACTGATCCTCGCTCCTACTCAGCATTCGTGGCCAACAGACTGGGTGAAATAGATGAGATGACCAACATACCTAACTGGAGATGGGTACCGACAAAACTGAACCCTGCTGACATCGGGACACGCGACTCTGAAGTACCCGATCTGTCACCAAGAGGAAAATGGTTCTGCGGCCCGGCATTTCTCACTGCACCCGAAAGCGAGTGGCCTAAAGAGCGATCTCCCACCAAAAAACCGGACGACGAGGTATTGGAGGTTAGGCCCCAGTATGTCAGCCTCATAACCACCACAGGAGCGGCGTTTCCCTCAGTCGAGCGGTTTTCTTCCTGGACCCGGCTTATTCGAACTACAGCATGGATGCTCCGGTTTATCAGGCGATGCAGATTGGGGCCTCACAGACCTGCCGAGGGCCCACTACGAGCGGAGGAACTCAAAAAGGCGGAGGCCAGATGGGTTAGAAAATCGCAGGAGGACGCCTTCGCAGCTGACCTACATGCCGTGCGAAATGGGAAGGCCCTACCTGCCGGCAGTCGTCTAAATTCCCTGACCCCCTTTTTTGGCCCAGATGACATCTTGCGGATGGGCTCCCGATTGCAAGCTCTGACCAGTGCTAGGAGCGTGGCCAAGACTCCCGTCATACTGGATGGTGACAACCCATACGCTCGACTACTGGTCCGCCACTACCACGAGAAGGCAGACCATCCCAGTACAGAAAAAACAGTGGCGGAAATGCGCTGCAGTTTCTTTATTCTCCGGCTCCGCACTATTAGCCGAAAAATATCGCACGACTGCCCAACCTGCCGCATGCGAAAGAGCAAGCCCTCTCCACCGCTAATGGGAGCGCTACCACCTTCCCGTCTATTGCATCACGTTCGTCCGTTTACACATTGCGGGCTTGATTACTTCGGGCCGATGGAGGTCACAGTTGGCAGACACCGTGAGAAGCGCTATGGAGCAATATTTACCTGCCTCTCCACCCGCGCTATTCATCTGGAACTGGCTGTCACCCTGACTGCCGATTCGGCCATCATGGCCTTGCAGAGGATGACCGCTCGAAGAGGTCAGCCCGAAGTTTTGTACTCTGACAACGGGACAAATTTCCATGGGGCAGATGCCGAAATCAGCGAAGCCTTGGAGTCACTCCGCCAAGATGCCAGGATGTTGGATGCCATGTCTACCAGAGGCATTGAGTGGCGTTTCATACCACCCCTCAGTCCCCACATGGGGGGAGCCTGGGAAAGGCTAGTGCGCTCAGTAAAACGGGCCTTAAAAGCCACCTTAAAGGAAAGGGCGCCGAGGGAAGAGACCCTGCGCACGGCACTGGCAGAGGCTGAGTTTGTGGTCAATAACCGACCCCTGACCCATATCTCTGTTGATCCAAGAGATGAAGAGCCTTTGACCCCTAACCATTTCCTCCTGGGGTCAGCCGAAAAACGCCCCCATTTATCCCTTTACGATAAACAGGAAGAAGAAGTATGTCTCCGCCGCCAGTGGCGTATCGGACAGCAACTGGCGGATATGTTTTGGAGGCGGTGGCTCCGGGAGTACCTCCCCACCATGGGCGCTCGACAGAAATGGCACCATCCGGCCGACCCTATCAAGAAGGATGACCTGGTTGTGATCATGGATCCTGCTCTACCCCGCAACAGTTGGCCGCGCGGCCGAGTCATCGAAGCGAAGCCCGCCGCTGATGGTCAAGTGAGGACCGCCCGCATTCAGACAGCGTCCGGAGTATATGTGCGGCCGGCTGTTAAGATCGCCGTTCTACTACCAGCCCAGAAGACTGAGCCAACATCAACTACCACGCCAGGACCACCGGTAACGCGGCCCGTCACACTGCGTTCCAGAGATACCGTCTGCCGTCGCCGGAGTCGCCAGAATGTTGCACGTCCTCCCAAATAGCTTGGCGCACTCTGCGCCGGGGGGAGTATATCGGACATGCCTTTATTAATGAAATTTCTTATATATCTTGTGTATTTGTTAGTCCGCGGATGTGACATTAATAAACGATTAAAGCTTGTCCACATCCGCGGACCCATCTTGTATGTAAAATTTAGTATTTAGTTCTGTAATAATTCTGTACAAAATAAATAAACATGAACGATTAGCAGGTAGCCGAGCCCCAAGCAGGGTTGAACAGGCCGGCGGGGGATGAAGTTCGACCAATCAAAGTCCGGCATGTACCGTTAAATCGTAAGCTGTTGAAGTTTGAGCCCGACGCGGTCGGGTTTAAACTTCAACAAAAACCGCTTGCTTTTTCGGTACAGGCCTCTTTCGCTCGGACCTCTCTACTGGACGTGACTTCACCCCCTGCTCCTGCCGCCTGCCCCTGCCGCTGCCCCTGCTGCCTGCTAGTCGCTTCATTCTCTGCTGACGCTGACACTGTGCCTTTCATTTCTTCACCCAACCCGCGGCGGGAAATTGCAGCGAGCAGCGGACAGACAATACCTACAGCAACACAACCGTTCTTTTAAGAACGCCATTCTCAAAGCATTACACAAGGTGTCGAAAACCAACCGCCCTTATCAAGGCGATTTTCTTTATTTTGGCGTATACCAGGTCGTGTTATAACCAGCCCCTTCTTACAGTCTGTGTACTGACGACGGCCCGTCAGGTACAAGTGCATAATTATATATTATTGGATGTTTAATTTTGTGGAACCTCATAACTTGGCATTTGTTAATATTTAGCTGAAGTTAATATCTGAACACCATTTGAAAAAGTTATTAAGGTTTTCTTGCAAGATTATGCAATCGTGCACTTCATAATAAGTCAAGTTTTTCACTATTCCGACCTTACACGGCAAGGGGTATTAGCATAAGGAGTAAACAAGTTTATTGCCGTTTATTTATTTTTATCTTTAAAATTTCAAATGAAGTCAATAAAGTTTAATGTACGTAGAGAAACGGACAAAAAAAAAACTTTTTAAGGAAATTAACAATAATATCGCCTTTCTATGTATAAACACGTAACCATTAACCCGTTGTCAAATCAAAGATATTCTATCTATAATATCTATTCTAGAAAATATAGTTTAAAAGGCAATAAACGGCTGAATATTTAGAAGTTAAATAAAAAAAACACCATAAAATCGACTCCAAATGTGAACCACAAGATTCCAAACGCCGTTTATGATGGAATCAAGCGGACGCCAGACGGCAATGGGCCGAATCAGTCAACTTCATTTATAATAATTAAGTAAATTTACCAACAAATCTTTATTTTTATATTAATCACGTACAAACTTCTGATTTACATGTGTCATAGGTGTTTCTTTTCCGTTAAATCGAAATCCACTGGACATCAAAAATAAAATTTCGAATTAACAAATTCTCACTTAATTCGAAATTTTACAAAAAAAAAATTTGTAAAAAAATCGCCGAAAATTGAGTTCCTCAGTTGCAAATTCAAATACGGGTAGGTTCTTTGGAATAAATTCGTAATAATACGACTTATTCCCATGTAAATCGAATTTTCGCAGCCGTTTACCGCAGCGGTCGCCCATATATTTGAAGTAAATTCATAAAAATACAATATTTTCCGCATAAATCAAATTTTCACGGCCGTGACCGTCGCGGCCATTCCGTTAAACTCATAAAAATGTGATATATTACCGCGTAAATCGAAATTTCGTTGCTGATTTCCAATGCTCTTCAAATTTAGATAATCGAAGAAAATTTGTAAAATTACGATACGATTGCGTAAATCGAAAGTTTGCGGCCGAATCCCGTTGCGGCCGGCCCTCGAAATTCAGACACCTACTCGAAATAAATTCGTAAAAATACCGCAAATTTTTGCTGCTTATTACCGCCGCGGTCGGCTCTTCAAATTTAGATATTGGAAGAAAATTAGTAAAATTACGATATATTTCGAGTAAATCGAAAGTTCGCGGCCGAATCCCGTCGCGGCCGGCCCTCTAAATTCAGATACCTACTCGAAATAAATTCGTAAAAATACCGCAAATTTTTGCTGCTTATTACCGCCGCGGTCGACTCTTCAAATTTAGATATTGGAAGAAAATTAGTAAAATTACGATATATTTCGAGTAAATCGAAAGTTCACGGCCGAATCCCGTCGCGGCCGGCCCTCTAAATTCAGATACCTACTTGAAATAAATTTGTAAAAATACCGCAAAAATTTGATTTTTGCGGAAGCTCTGGTGTTACTCACCTCATACTTTGAATCGAATCAAGAATTAGATAATTAAAATAGGTACCTCTGTTAGGTACCAAATTTGATTGATCGATTTTCGAATAAACTCTTTAAGTAAATAAATTTTTACCAACAGTATGTTTTCGGTGTATGTATGTACGTATGACAGAATTGAATTGAATTTAATTTTTATTTATAAATCTAACAAAAACGTGAGGAAGGGGACGTGGAAGGGCGAACGGAGACGGAAGGGGAACGGGACGAATGGGAAAAGACACGCAGGGAGAAACAATTTTTTTATTAGTGGCATTTCAACGCATGCCGGGAACTCGCTAGTAAACAGTAAACGTGGTTAAAACTAAGTAATCTATTAATCTGTTATTATATTTTGTCGCTAAAATATGAAAAAAAAAACGGATAAATGTTTTTTTTATTACGAAATAAATAAAATAATGTTAAGCCCATTAACAGTCCGGCCCTTCTCTGTAGAGTGCTGACCGCTAACTTTTCACGCCGGCGAGAAATGGACAGGGCTACCTACAAGAGTTTTAGATGAAATGTGTATGGCGCTCCCAACGCACTTACAATTTTGAATATTTGAAATTCACGAAGGTACTTCTCCTGCCATCTAGCGAAATAATAATAAAGCTATTTTGGCAGTTTACGAATTGTATGGAGGGTATCATATCCCTTTAAGGCAGTACACAACTGTAATAATATTTGTTTGCTCAAAACTCACTTTTTAATCGTTTCCGGCGAATTCGTAACTATAATAACTTTTTTATTCAAACAGACCCCTGGGGATGTAAGTTCTTTATATTTAAGATTAACGAGTTCCTTGCCGATTACGCGCCGGCGCGCGCCAAATGCGAGCCAAATTAAACTCTAAAAAATATTTTTTGAAATGCGATTTTAAACCTTAATTATAAAGAAAACGTATGAAGGATAAGGTCAGAATCGCTTGGGGCATTCTTGTTCATAAGGTATAAGATACCGTGTACCCATCTAGCACAGCGGAATAATTTCTGTGGAATTGTTTATGATCTCCGGCCAAGATTTTTTCCCGCCTTTGAACTGTCAGATTGGCTTGCGTCACTCTCGCGCCGTTGTCGTGAAAAAGATCGTAAAACGTATAAATTCATCGAATAAACGCAAGTAATGTTGTTTTCAGGCATAGTTTATTGTTCAAGGAATGTGTTTCGGTAAATATTACATAAGATAGCATAAAATAAACCCACAAAATATTACGTAAAAGTTAAAACATCGCGAAATTTACCCGTTTGCTCCAAGGCACGTCACGAGTTAATAAAAACAATACCTTATCATTAATGTATTTTACGTACAACGATTTTCAAACTTTAAAACCTTTTTTCAACTATAAAGTTAGCGGTAGGCACCAGATTTAATTTTTCTAGATGATTAATTAATAACTTCAGGAGGGAAACATTTAGAAACATCTTAGATATTTGTTTGAACACTTTCTTCAGAATTAATTAAAATGAACGCGGCGGAAAGGTCGAATCTCCAGGCCTGCTAGGGCTAATTCGACCATACGTTCGTCCAATATGCCGTGTCGTAGGCATATATTTGTTTACACGCTGTCTTCACTTACGCCTGATTTAAATCAAATAAATCCTATTTTTATGATTTAAAAAAAAAATTGGTTGTCTGTAAAATCGGTTTATGGACGATAATTTTACGTGATAACGTCATATAATAACGATGGAGTGGAAGAGAGATAAATGCGTCACAAGCCGAACGCTTGTTCCGCGCTCTCGCTTGCACGCTCAGCTCAGGCGGAACATGACAATGATTCATTGATTTATAACACATTATGACGTCAAAAAGAATCATGAATTTTATCAACCCTGTCTACCAGAGTATTTCAAGGAATTTTATATTACAAAATTGGCGTGTTTCTATTGACAAATACATTTCAGTGATTGATAATAATAAAAAACTATTACCTCCTTTTCTTCCTGGCGCCGTTGAACATTCAGATTATGGGCCCTCAGCTTGTCTGCATTGGGGGTAACCTCGGCTAGCCACTCCTGAGCCTGCTCATCGCAGTCAATTTTGCACGATTCCCTCAAGTCGGAAGCGGCCTTGTCGAACTGACCAAGGAGCCTAAAAAGAAATACACACTTGAATAATGCAGGATTAGAAAGAGTCAATAGTTTGGGAATCCGCTTATTTGGATTGCTGATTCCATTAATCCCTTAAAGGAAATCAAAGCTATAATTTAAATAATTGAAGAAAGCGTTTCAAGAAATTATTATGAGTTTATGATAAAGACGTTCCTTTGAATTATCCGGAATAATCTATCTCTTTCTCCTAAACGAAGCTTTTAACAGAAAGAAAGGTCATAGCGGAGGTCTGAAAGTAAAGAAATAAAGAACATAATAAAATGAATGAGTTGTTCAGGCAATGAGCAGAATTGTAACATTTGTGAAGTTGCTATTAAGGTGAAGCACCGTTGATGATGATGACTTTCACAATAGAAACCAGTCAAGAAATTACAATTCGTCGACAATAAATAAAAATAATTTACTATTAATTATTAATCTTATATCTACCTATAAGCACGTCCACGGAATTTGTATGCAGCAGCACTGTCGCAATTCATTTCAAGGGCGCGTGTGCAATCCTTGATGCATGCGTTGGGTTTGTTCAGTTTCAAAAAGGCTTGACCTCTCTTTGCAAACAGCAAGGAGCTAGTGGGATTTAGGACAATGGCTTCGTTGTATAATTTAATGGCATCATCAAACTGTTGCTCTGCAAAGAGACGCATGGCGGCCGAACGCTTTTCATTGGACTGGTCGACTTCCTCTTCAGTGGAGACCTTGTCAAGGTCTCCCATTTCTTGTTCTTCCAGTTCATCACCCTCAATCACACCTACAATGGGAGGTTTGAAATTGTTTAAAGGTAAAACAAGTTTTAAAAATTACTATTTACCATCTTCGATCTGGGAATGATGAAAATGTAGATATTATGCAGGAAATAATAAATAACCCATTAGATGAAATTTACAATGACGGCTGGTTGGGTTTCTAATACCTACAGGCTTTTGAAAAACAGAAAATAGCTCTTGTGTTTTCAAATGTTAGGAACAACATTTTTGCTAATAATACAAGTACTACTTGAGTGAATGAAGAAGTTGATTTGGGTATTTAATACTGTCCCCTAGCTATCAAAATTTTGGTTTTAGTAATTTACCTTCCATATCCAATTCGACTTCGGACTCTGGCTCAGAATCTTCACTGGGGGTATCAGGTTCAGGCTTTTTCGCTGGAGGTGGTGCACTAATAAAAACATATCATTTAAAAACGATTACATACATTTTCGCAGATAAAGATTACATTCCACATTCGAAATTACGTTAATTCGATTCTGTGGCAACAGTAACCATACTTTATATAAAAAAAATCAGATTATTCTTATCGCATAAAAAAACGCATGGGTTGAAAATTTTCAAAATCTCGTCAATCTTGGTAAGTAATCAATGGATACGAGTGGCCCATAAGTTTATTATAAATTTAATTTTAATGAAAAAAACTCTATAACTGAAATAGCAGGAAAAACGCACTGGTCTCCCGTCGGCGAAGCTTCAGGTTTGGAGGCAGGAGCAGCAGGAATATTTCCCCCAAGCGAAACGATAAAGTCCTTGAAGAAGTCCAGACTGGGGTGGTGTAATAATTGAGGCATTGCCTGACATACTTGAACGAACGCCTTCAACTGGGACAGTTGTTCTGTATTAAAAGGGCAGCTCATATTTAAATCTGAAAAATGTCAACAAATTCCTATTTAAATCCGAACAATTTATATATGCCGTAATAGTGACAACTTTTCAAGGGTAACACGCTGAATATTGAAACTAAGTTATATGAGAAGTAATAATACTTACATTTTTATTTTCCAACACGAAAACAACAAACCAACAAACATACGAAAAACACCGCAAAATGGCGCGGCAGGCGGCGCTCAATAATCGGGGCTGCCAAGGCATATGTTCTAAAATACCCACAATATATGTTCAAATTCCCCACAAGTTCCTTTGTAGTACGCCGAATGCCGAACAGAGCTTGATACGATCCATTCTCGTGCAGATACAGTCACTCATAATATACCAAACCACCCACCAGTCACTTAACCGACTTTACATGCTGCAAACATAGATGGGACAGAGAAAGGCGTGAACGGACCTTTAACTCACCTACTGCGAAGATTTCTATATCAACATCACGTAGGCATACTTTACCTAAAATGAAACAAAATTCTATTTAAATTAGTGTTCGTTTTTTTAAATCTGGTGATTTTCGGATTTTCTCTTTTTGTTCAGGCTTTAAAAATAGAAATTTGTAAAATAATTTGTTAATAAGTAAAAAGAAATTACTGTGCAATTATAAAAAATATTTTTCAACATGCTTGAAAAATCAAGAAATGCTCAGAAACCCCATATTTTCCCCACAAAAAGGTTCTACCTCAAAATAGCCAATTCTTGAAAATCTTGCTAATCTTGCAAAAATCACCGCAATTTAGGGAATTCTCTACGAGTTGGCAACCTTGTCAATAATATGACATTTCCAGAGGTTTCTACTGAATATCCGTTTTTACATTCCCATCACAACATAAATTGCTTGTTGGCATTTATTTTTTTTAGGGGTCGTTTGAACATTTTTTTACAAAAGAATAGCACAGTTTTGGAAAACAAGTTGAAATGGCATTAATTATCTATTGAAATCATTACTAATGAAATACAGTAATCTATATATGTATATATAAATCGATTTATGTTTGCTTCGATGTCATCCCTTAAACCCTTTTCCTTCCCAGAACTCTCCTCTCCTTCCTTTCCTTAAAAAACCTTCCACACAGCATCCCCAAAGATGACATAGGCCCTGTGGGAAATCGTTTTCCTCAGGCCCTCCTGTGTGGAGCTCACGTAAAAAAAAGGTGAGTTGTCTAAGCATTCCTCGCCTCGGCCGTATTTTTCAGAGGGTCAAAATATTTCCGCTTTACATTATAATCCAAATAAATGGGATATTTCCGAACATATCAAAAAACTAAAAACTGTTTTAAGAAGGTGATAAAACAATTTTTCAAATTTTGTAAATCAAAATAAACATATAATTTTCGAAATATAAAAATTTTGCACGCAAACGTTTTTAAAAATGGATCGATCACCTTACGTTTTTCTAACTAAAATTACTGATAACGAAAAAAAAACATATTTTAATAGACAAGTGCATTATAAACGTTATTATCACCTCACTTTTTGTCGTTCCATGTAAAAATAATTTATAAAAAATTCCCAAAGTTTCATAAATTTATTTCAAAATGCGATTCGAAACTTTGGTTCATAAAAGTGTATATTTTACTTATTTTGTGATTAGTTTTTGTATTTGAATATAAAGCGTGGTCTTTTTTCTTTCTAAAATCGTTTAAATCATATTTCTCACTACGATAGTAAGGGAGATGTGAGACTGGAGTCCTTTTGACCCAAATAGGTGTCAAATGGATTCTACAGATGAAATGTTTGAAACTTTCAAAATACCTTCTTTCCAAATGCTTTCCACCCTCGCGAAGGTTTCTGGATTATTACAACCACATGACAAAACATGTGGAAAGATTTTTTTTTAATCATTACAAAAACTCTTACGAAACTGTAAAAAATGTCACAATTTGAGAATGACATTTTGAAAACCATTGTTATCAAAATTCAATTTTCAAATTCATTCTTTAAATTAATTAATTTAATTGAAGTACTCATCTATGTTACTAACCAAAATCGAATACTTCGAATCTAATCAAAAATTATATTTATTATAAATAGGTAGGTACTCTCGAATTTGATTGATTGTTCTCATAATTTACAAAAATTAATGTTTGTAATATATGAAAAATGAAAATTTCTAAAAAAAAAATGAAATAGGTGGCACGCGAACTGGTTGAAAATCTGAATACACCGGGACTGAATATATTGAAAACCCTTCGGACAGAAGGAGAAAGACTCCTCCAATCATCTCTCACCCCAGAAGATAGGTGGAAGCTTGAGTGGCAATCGGCCAAGGTGAAAAATGCCCATCTCGTACAAGACCCCACTGAGAGACAGCCTGTGTTCTCATTGCCTCGCAAACTCTAGTCCGCCATCAATAGGATAAGGTGCTCCCATAGCCGTTGTGCCCAGATGATGTATAGATGGGGCCTTAAAGAGTCGGAGATGTGAATGCGGTGAGGTGCAGACCACCGAACGTGGTCAACGAATGCCCGCTCCATTCATTCCCAGGCGGGATTGATGAGGTCCACAGGGAAACGCCTGAGGCCCTAGATCTAGATGGCTCGCAGACCTAGATGTCCCCCTCTGACCCTCCCACCACACGATAGAAGAAGAAGAATATATTGAACGCGGGATAAGGGAGGGGATCGCGGGAGGGGTTTCGCGTGAGGAGAACGGGTCATAGAAGGGGAAGGGGCGGCAGAAGGGGAGGCAGAAGGGGAGGCAGAAGGGGAGGCAGGAGGGGAACGGGACGAATGGGATAAGACACGCAGGGAGAAACAATTTCTTTATTAGCGGCATTGCAAGGCATGTCTAGAAAGCTAGTTTATTTATAAACCTACTACGCTCTATTTTACAAGGGAAGGCTTCTTGCGTCGTGGAAATAAACTTACAAATGGATATTTAGGGCTTGCACGCACTAGCGATCAGCCGCGTGGGAGGTTAATTTAATATGCAACCGTATTTTTATTTTAATTGCAAACGCTCATATTTGTACGCACAAAACCGCCAAAAAATCTAAACCGCGGTGGGCGGTTTAGTGCGTATTAAAATAAAAATGCGGCCAGTGCGCACAACCCCTAAGATACGAAATTTTTAAAACCTAATTTATCCAACAAAATATGTCCACTACGGAAAAGGCTCTTAGAAATAATAATAGGGTGTCTTAACACCCTATTATTATTTCATTTTTATTATTATTTCGTTTAGCGCTATTTGGGGGACTTGGCCTAAGGGCCTAAGGGCCAAGTCCCCCAAATAGCGCTAAACATCAGTTTGTATTATCGTAGTACAAGCAATACTACAAATAATTTATAAAAAAATTCTATGGGGGGTAGTTAGAAAAATGACTAATGTTGCATGTGAATGAATTTTTGTAATCGTAAACTTTTTAATTCTTCGTGAAATACATACTGGAACTTTACGTAAAAAGTTCGAAAATGCCTTCGCTGGAATCATAGGAGCACCTATTAGAGTTATTTTTTTTTAAATCCTACTGTAATCTCAAAGTAAACCATTATACAGATTCTTGCAAATGTGACCAGCTCAGGTATGGGGGCTCCATCGAAGCCAGAGTGAAGTTAGCCTCTCAAAAACTGGGCGTACTGTACAGGGCCCGCAGATACTTTAATAGTACACAACTGCTAACCCTGTACAAATCGCAAGTGCACCCCACGGTTGAATTTGGCAGCCACCTCTGGTCTGGAGCTCCAAAATACTTGAAAAATACCATCGACTCTATGCAGAAACGGGCAGTCCGTTTGATAGATTCTCCCACCTTAACGAACGGATTGCAATATTTAGAGCACAGGCGTCGGGTGGGAATGCTGTCCATGTTCTACCGGTATTTCAATGGAAGATGCTCTGAGGAACTAGCGTCATTGATTCCTCCGGCACCGGTGCATAGTCGGGAGAAACGCCAAACGCGCGCCCAACATATGTACACGGTTGACATTTGTCACATGAGAGAACGGGTCGTTTTTTCGACTCGTTCTTGAGTTCAACAGCACGCTATGGTACGATTTGCCGGCTTCTGTGTTTCCTCCCTCCTACAATATGGGTCTCTTCAAGACCAATGTTCATTCCTTCCTCTCCTCAAAAAGACCCTCCACACAGCATCCCAGATGACACAGGCCCTGAGGGAAGTTATTTTCCTCAGGGCCTCCTGTGTGGAGTAAATGTAAAAAAAAAAAAAATACAAAGTATATGGTAAAATTAAACTCCGTGGGAAGACCGACATAAACTTTTGAATTTCGCGAAATCTGCTAGTCGCGTAGGATAATTTGGAGGGAGAGGACGCTTGTTTTTCTACAAGGTTCCGATAATTACGATCAAACTTTCTAGACTTGTAAAAAAAATATCTGAGGTGTTTCATGGGCACTTGGTCGAACTTGGGTTGCCTCATAACTTTGGCCCTATGGGACGGAACGGACTGAAATTTTGGATTCTTATTGAGAAGAACGTTCTGTACACGAATCATTCAAAAATTATTCCAAAGGAAGAATTTTGAAATTCTGCAGACAAAATTTTGTTCGTTTCATGGGCACATTGTCGAACTTGGGTTCGGTCATAAGTTAGGCCTTTTGCCACCGAAGGGACTAACATTTTGGATTGTGACTAAGAATAACCTAATGCAGTGTTCCGCAAAGTGTTGCCGCAAAGTGTGTGCCGCGGCACACTGGTGTACCGTGGTCATTAGTTGATGTGCCTCGCCGCAATGTTACATTGTGATGTTGCGCCAGCTTAGTCGTCCCAGCGGTCCCACGTTTTTAGAGAAATAGGGTTCAGATTTTGCTTCTTTGTTTAAAAAAGAAGAATGGGTATTGAAACTTCCATATCTGGCAGACTGCATTTGCTTATTTAAATGAGCTCAAAAAAGGCAAGGCAAGGTTATAATATTTTAACGTTATTGGACAAGGTTGAAAGCTTTCGCGCTAAGTTGGTGTTATGGATCAGCCACGCTGCCAATGGTAGTAATAATATGTTACCAAATGTCGTGGTTGCCGATTCAGAAAAAAAGGGCAGGCATAGTGAAATATTTGGAGCTATTAGCAGAAAAAAAGAACTCACATTTTCCAAAGTGTGACTTGCAACCTATGGACTGGGTACGAAATCCAATATCAGATAGCACTTTCCCTTGGGCACTTACCGATAAATGAGCAGGAAGAATTCATGGAGCTTAAAACTGATCGGATATTAAACCCAACATTTTCCGAAACAGAGCCAGCACATTTTTAGCTTCATATAAAAAATGAGTACCTACCTATCCACTGCTTTCAAAGCGCGCTATTGTAATTTTCTTACCATTTACCAGTACCTACTTACGAGGGGGGACCCAAAAGTAACAGGACTCAGGCGGTAGAGGGTAGAAATGAAAGGGAAGCGGGTTTTGTGTGGTTGGTTGTTGTACGGATATTCTTTCTCGGTCTGTGACTTCTTTCTGCTCTCTAGGATGAAAAAGGACTTGAAAAGGAAATTTTTTCATATTGTTGAAAAAGTGAAACCAAAATCGCAGGAGGTCATAAAAGACATTCCAATCAAATTGTTTCAAAATTGTTTTGAACCGTGTAAAAGTGGCTAGACAAGTGCCATTCTAATAGTGAACACTTTGAACGCGACAACATTTTGGTGTAAAAGTATTGAAAAATAAAAAAGTTATTAAGAAAGTCACTTTTGGGTCCCCCCTCTTATGCGAATTGGAGCTTTCAACTATCACTACGATTAAATAAATAATATAAAAACGCCTGAGGACGATCGACGAAGAGATGAGAGCAACATTATCAACGATTGCTTCTAATTTTTATCGCCTGTGCTTACTTAAGCAAGCACACATTGATCATTAAAATATCTTTTCTTATTATATTGTTTTTAATAAAGAATATTAAATAAACATCGATATTTTTCTTTGGTGTACTTCTAAAATTTCTGAATTGATAGGTGTGCATCGAGCACAAAAAGTTTGCGGAACACTGACCTAATGTACACGAATCATTCAAAAAATCTTCCGAAAGAAGAATTCTAATTTTTTTTTCAAAATTTTGTTCTTTTCATGGGCACCTTGTCGAACATGGGTTGCCTCATAACTTTGGCCCTATGGGACGAAACGGACTGAAATTTTGAATTCTTTCCAAGAAGAACGCTGTGTACACAAATCATTAAAAAAATTTATCTATTATAAGAAATTTAAAATTCTGCATACAAAATTTTCATCGTTTCATGGGCACTTTGTCGAACTTGGGTTTGCTCATAACTTAGGCCTTATGGGGCGGATCGGACTGAAATTTTGGATTCTTTTTGAGAAGAACGATCTGTACACAAATCATTGAAAAAATGTTCCAAAAGAAAAAATTTGAAATTCTGCATACAAAATTTTGTTCGTTTCATGGGCACATTGTCGAACTTGGGTTCGCTCTTAAATAAAGCCCTATGGGGCGGATCGGACTGAAATTTTGGATTATTTTGTACACGAATCATTCCAAAAATGTTACAAATGAAGAAATTTGAAATTCTGCATACAAAATTTTGTTCGTTTCATGGGCACGAACTTGGGTTCGCTCATAACTTAAGCCCTATGGGGCGGATCGGACTGAAATTTTGGATTCTTCCCGAGGAGAACGTTTTGTACACGAATCATTGAAAAAATAAACCAAAAGTAAAAATTTGAAAACCTGCATACAAAATTTTCATCATTTCATGGGCACATTGTCGAACTTGGGTTCGCTCTTAAATAAAGCCCTATGGGGCGGATCGGACTGAAATTTTGGATTATTTTGTACACGAATCATTCAAAAAATGTTACAAATGAGGAAATTCGAAATTCTGCATACAAAATTTTGTTCGTTTCATGGGCACGAACTTGGG
The DNA here is from genome assembly GCA_936435175.1 of Glyphotaelius pellucidus. Lineage (NCBI taxonomy): Eukaryota > Metazoa > Arthropoda > Insecta > Trichoptera > Limnephilidae > Glyphotaelius > Glyphotaelius pellucidus. Next base: position 23,813,892 of record OW386538.1, on the reverse strand, counting down.
TTCGCTCATAACGTAGGCCCTATGGGGCAAATCGGACTGACATTTTAAATTCTTCCCGAGGAGGACGTTTTGTACACGAATCATTGAAAGAATAATCCAAAAGTAAAAATTTGAAAACCTGCATACAAAATTTTCATCGTTTCATTGGCACATTGTCGAACTTGGGTTCGCTCATAACTAAAGCCCTATGGGGCTGATCGGAATGAAATTTTGGATAATGCCCGAGGAGAACGTTCTGTACACGAATCAATAAAAAATATTCCAAACGAAGAAATTTGAAATTCTGCGTACAAAATTTTCATCGTTTCATGGGCACTCTGTCGAACTTGGGTTCGCTCATAACTTTGGCCCTATGGGGCGGATCGGACTGAAATTTTGGATTCTTCCCGAGGAGAACGTTCTGTACACAAATCATTAAAAAAAATCTTCCGAAAGAAGAATTCTAAAATTTCATTCATAATTTTGTTCTTTTCATGGGCACATTGTCGAACTCGGGTTTGGTCATAGCATCGGCCCTATGGCACCGAAAAGATTGAAATTTTGGATTGAGAAGAGCGTTTTGTACACGAATCATTCAAAAATGTTCCAAAAAAGGAAATTCGACATTCTGCATAGAAAATTTTATTCGTTTCATGGGCACATTGTCGAACTTGGGTTCGGTCATAATTTAGGCCCAATGGCTTCCAAAAAATCTTCCAAAACAAGAAATATGAATTTCTGCATACAAAATTTTCATCGTTTCATGGGCACAATGTCGAACTTGGGTTTGCTTATAACTTAGGCCCTATGGGGCGGATCGGACTGAATTTTTGGATTCTTATTGAGAAGAACGTTTTGTACACGAATCATTGAAAAAATGTTCCAAACGAAGAAATTTGATATTCTGCATACAAAATGTTGTTCTTTTCATGAGCACTTTGTCGAACTTGGGTTCGCTCATAAAACTAAGGCCTTATGGGGCGGATCGAACTGAAATTTTGGATTCTTATTGAGAAGAACGTTCTGTACACGAATCATTGAAAAAATGTTCCAAACGAAGAAATTTGATATTCTGCATACAAAATTTTGTTCGTTCCATGGGCACTTTGTCGAACTTGGGTTCGCTCATAACTTAAGCCCTATGGGGCGGGTAGCACTGAAATATTGGATTTTTCCCGAGGAGAGAGTTTTGAACACGAATCATTCAAAACATATTACAAATGAAGAAATTTGAAATTCTGCGTACAAAATTTTGTTCGTTTAATGGGCACGAACTTGGGTTCGCTCACAACTTAAGCCCTATCGGGCGGATCGGACTGATATTTTGGATTCTTCCCGAGGAGAACGTTCTGTACACAAATTATTGAAAAATAATCCAAAAGTAAAAATTTGAAAACCTGCATACAAAATTTTCATCGTTTCATAGGCACATTGTCGAACTTGGGTTCGCTCATAACTAAAGCCCTACGGGGCTGATCGGACTGATATTATGGATTATTTTGTACACGAATCATTCAAAAAATGTTACAAATGAAGAATTTTGAAATTCTGCATACAAAATTTTCATCGTTTCATGGGCACTTTGTCGAACTTGGGTTTGCTCATAACTTAGGCCTTATGGGGCGGATCGAACTGAAATTTTGGATTCTTATTGAGAAGAACGTTCTGTACACGAATCATTGAAAAAATGTTCCAAACGAAGAAATTTGATATTCTGAATACAAAATTTTGTTCGTTTCATGGGCACTGTCGAACTTGGGTTCGATCACAACTTAGGCCCTACGGGGCGGATCGGACTGATATTTTGGATTCTTCCCGAGGAGAACGTTCTGTACACGAATGATTGAAAAATAATCCAAAAGTAAAAATTTGAAAACCTGCATACAAAATTTTTATCGTTTCATGCACTTTGACGAACTTGGGTCCGCTCATAACTAAAGCCCTAAATTGCGGATCGGACTGAAATTTTGGATTCTTATTGAGAAGAACGTTCTGTACACGAATCATTGAAAAAATGTTCCAAAAGAAGAAATTTGATATTCTGCCTACAAAATTTTGTTCGTTTCATGGGCACTTTGTCGAACTTGGGTTCGCTTATAACTTTGGCCCTATGGGGCGGATCGGACTGAAATTTTGGTTTCTTCCCGAGGAGAACGTTCTGTACAAGAATCATTAAACAAATGTTCCAAAAGAAGAAATTTAAATTTCTTCATTCAAAATTTTCATCGTTTTATGGGCACATTGCCGAACTTGGGTTCGCTCATAACTAAGGCCTTATGGGACGGATTGGACTGAAATTTTGGATTCTTCCCGAGGAGAACGTTCTGTACACGAATCATTGAAAAAATGTTCCAGAACAAGAAATTTGAATTTCTGCATACAAAATTTTTATCGTTTCATGGGCACTTTGTCGAACTTGGGTTCGCTCATAACTTAGGCCCTATGGGGCGGATCCAACTGAAATTTTGGATTCTTATTGAGAAGAACGTTCTGTACACAAATCCTTCAAAAAATAATCCAAAAGTAAAAATTTGAAAACCTGCATACAAAATTTTTATCGTTTCATGCACTTTGTCGAACTTGGGTTCGCTCATAACTAAAGCCCTAAATTGCGGATCGGACTGAAATTTTGGATTCTTATTGAGAAGAACGTTCTGTACACGAATCATTGAAAAAATGTTCCAAAAGAAGAAATTTGATATTCTGCCTACAAAATTTTGTTCGTTTCATGGGCACTTTGTCGAACTTGGGTTCGCTTATAACTTTGGCCCTATGGGGCGGATCGGACTGAAATTTTGGTTTCTTCCCGAGGAGAACGTTCTGTACAAGAATCATTAAAAAAATGTTCCCAAAGAAGAAATTTGAAATTCTGCATACAAAAATTTCATCGTTTCATGGGCACATTGTCGAACTTTGGTTCGCTCATTACTTTGGCCCTATGGGGCGAATCGGACTGAAATTTGGATTCTTCCCGAGGAGAACGTTCTGTACACGAATCATTAAAAAAATGTTTCAAAAGAAGAAATTTGAATTTCTTCATTCAAAATTTTCATCGTTTTATGGGCACATTGCCGAACTTGGGTTCGCTCATAACTAAGGCCTTATGGGATGGATTGGACTGAAATTTTGGATTCTTTTTGAGAAGAACGTTCTGTACACAAATCTTTCAAAAAATAATCCAAAAGTAAAAATTTGAAAACCTGAATACAAAATTTTTATCGTTTCATGGGCACTTTGTCGAACTTGGGTTCGCTCATAACTTAAGCCCTAAATTGCGGATCGGACTGAAATTTTGGATTCTTATTGAGAAGAACGTTCTGTACACGAATCATTGAAAAAATGTTCCAGAACAAGAAATTTGAATTTCTGCATACAAAATTTTTATCGTTTCATGGGCACTTTGTCGAACTTGGGTTTGCTCATAACTTAAGCCCTATGGGGCGGATCGGACTGAAATTTTGGATTATTCCCGAGGAGAATGTTCTGTACACGAATCATTGAAAAAATAATCCAAAAGTAAAAATTTGAAAACCTGCATACAAAATTTTCATCGTATCATGGGCACATTGTCGAACTTGGGTTCGCTCATAACTAAAGCCCTATGGGGCTGATCGGACTGAAATTTTGGATTATTCCCGAGGAAAATGTTCTGTACAAGAATCATTTAAAAAATATTCCAATAGAAGAAATTTGAAATTCTGCATACAAAAATTTCATCGTTTCATGGGCACATTGTAGAACTTGGGTTCGCTCATTACTTTGGCCCTATGGAGCGAATCGGACTGAAATTTTGGATTTTTCCCGAGGAGAACGTTCTGTACACGAATCATTGAAAAAATGTTACAAAAGAAGAAATTTGAAATTCTGCATACAAAATTTTGTTCTTTTCATGGGCACTTTGTCGAACTTGGGTTCGCTCATAACTTAAGCCCGATGGGGCGGATCGGACTGATATTTTGGATTCTTCCCGAGGAGAACGTTCTGTACACGAATCATTCAAAAAATTTTCCAAAAGAAATTTGAATTTCTGCATACAAAATTTTCATCGATTCATGGGCACATTGTCGAACTTGGGTTCGGTCATAACCAGGCGCGGCTGGCGCAAACGTTCAATGGTGCGCTGAACCGCCAACAAAATTGAACAACAATTTACCTTATTTCGGCTTGTTGTATTTCTATGTAATGTGTTTATTTATAAAATTGAGCACAATCTTTAAATATAATCGCCCGCCCCCTAATACGGCGGCTAGGAACGAGGAACCGAGGAACCGAGGTAGGTACATACCAATCCGCGCGCCAGAAAAGCGCCCCGTAGCTTGAATGAAGTTCGTAGTAAAAAATCCCAAAACGTCGAAATATGTCATACTAAACGTATCTAAAAAAAACGGCTAATCGCGCGCCGCACGGCCACCCGAAGATCTTCGGGATTCTTCGGAAATATTCCGAAACTTTGGTTCGAGCGAAAGTAGGGTTTGAACAAGATAATATTAAGTAATAATATTTCTCTTCTAAAACGCAACCATTAGTCAAAGGGTCAGTTATGCGTTCACACGATATTATCTTGTTCGAGCCCTTGAGATATACCTTTTTGAGATTATTATTTGTTTGTTTGACAGTTGAAAATGACCTTTTGTTTATCTATACTAATATTATAAAGAGGAAGGATTTGATTGTTTGTTTGTTTGTTTGTTTGTTTGTTTGTTTGTTTGTTTGTTTGTTTGCATTGAATAGGCTCCGAAACTACTGAACCGATTTGAAAAATTCTTTCACTGTTGGGAAGCCACACTATTCCCGTGTAACAAAGGCTATATTATATTTAAAAAAAATTAGGAATCCTTACTAAAATTCAAATAATGTAACCCAAGGTGTAAAAAAATTACCTAAAATATTCTTTACATCGCGTGCGCTGCGAAAACTATTGATGATAGAATAAAATAATGTACTATGCAGAACACATTATTATCTACAAAAAGTGTCGCTACAGCATATGTCTAACTATTGTAGTTATGCCACAATAAGTGTTATTTTATTTTAAAAATTTAATTGAAATGCCGCCGCTAGAAAAGACTCTTTATTTGTATCTTGGTAATAATTCTTATCAAAATAAATTATTTTATATTCGAGACTGCTTCAATGCCTTTATATAACTTTCTGAATTATTTAATTCGGACATCCCATTCGCAAGATATCACGAGTTTAAAAATGTAAGTATTATACGATGTAAGCGTCACTGGAGTACGGGCCGTACGGGAGGACACCAACAAACAATCATCTTCCTATCTTATATATAAAAATCAAAATTTGTTTGTTCGTATTTTATGCGCTGCCATACCGTTCATCCGATTGCGATGAAACTTTGGTGGTTTGTTGTGCGCGCGCCCGCAAAGAATATAGGCTATTTATAATGGTAAGGTCTGGCGTTATTAAATTTGTATAAATGAAAATGTTCGTATTTCATATTTTAGCGGCGAAGAGATAAGGCAGGGGGGAGGGGAACGGGGGAGGTGGGGTACGTGGGTGGGAAGACGAGGGATGGGAAGGCGGGGAAGGTAGAAGGGAAACGCGAAAGGGGAAGGGGACTCGGGAGGTGAACGGGAACGCACGGGAAAGGACATTCAAGGAGAATTAATTGATTTCTTTGCATTGCAACGCAAGCCGTGCTTTGTGCTTTGAGTTTTAGCTTTAAGCTTTGAGCTTTGATTCTTGAGCTTTAAGCTTTGAACTTTATGCATTCAACGTTAAGCTTTAGCTTTAAGCTTTGAATTTTAAGATTTGATATTGAATTTTAAGTATTGAGCTTTGTGCTTTGAGATTTGTGTTTTGAGCTTTAACTTTGAGCTTTGAGCGTTAAGCTTTGTGCTTTGAGATTTGTGTTTTGAGCTTTGACTTTGAGCTTTGAGCTTAATTCTAAGCTTTGTGCTTTGAGTTCTAAGCTTTAAGCTTTAAGCTTAGAGCTCTGATATTAAGCTTAAACTTTGGCCTTTAAACTTTGAACTTTTGCTTTAATAATAATAATAATAATAAGTTTTATTCCAGGATGTGGGGAGGAAAGTGCAATCCCACACGTCCCATATGATTGTACATATTTATATAATATATTTTATAACATATTTTAAAACAAAAGATTTTTTTTAAACATAGAATTGGAAAAAAAATAAAATATATATATATATATATATATATGTATATATATATATATATATATATATATATATATATATATAAAATTATATATAAAAAATAAATAAGTAATCAATTCTATTCTTCAAGCTTTAAGCTTGAGCTTTAAGATTGAGCTTTAAGCTTTGAGTTTAATGTTTGCGCTTTATGCTTTCGGCTTTAAGCTTTGAGCTTTGCACAAAGCTCAAAGCATGCTGATAGCATAAAGCTTAAAACTCAAAGCTTAAAGCTCAAAACTCAAAGCTTGAAACTCAAGGCTTTAATCTCAAAGCCTAAAGCTCAAAGCTTAAAGCTAAAAGCTCAAAGTTCAAAGCTCAAAGCTTGAAGCTCAGAACATGACGCTCAAAGCTTAAAGCTCAAAGCTTAAATCTCAAAGCTTAAAGCTCAAAGCTTTAAGCTCTAAGCTTTAAGCTCAAGGCTTTAATCTCAAAGCTTAAAGCTCAAAACTTAAAGCTCAAAGCATAAAGCACAAAGCTTAAAGCTCAAAGCTGTAAGCTCTAAGCTTGAAGCTCAATACTTAAATTCAAAGCTTAAAGCTCAAAACTTAAAGCTCAAAGCTTAAAGCTCAAAGCTTAAAGCTCAATGCTTGAAACTCAAAGCTTTAGGCTCAAGGTTAAAATCTCAAAGCTTAAAGCTCAAAACTTAAAGTTCAAAGCTTAAAGCTCAAAGCTTGATGCTCAAAGCTTAAAGCTCAAAGCTTAAGGTTAAAGCTCAAAACTTAACCCTACAAAAATTTTAAAGCTCAAAGCTTAACCCTTAAAAAATTTGGCTTATTTTGTCAAAAGGTAAAAATGTTTCGATACATATCGTCTTTGCAATAAAAATTCAAATAAATGGAATATTTGTAAACGTATCCAAAAACTAATACTGGTTTTGAAAGGTGATGAAATACGCTTAAATAAATGGTATTATTAGAAATTACAAAAACATTTTTTAAATACAAAATTTTTTAATGTAAACTTTAAAAAAATTTTAAAATGCTCAACTGACTTTTTTGATATTAAAATTACTGATCTATAGAAAATGTGTTTGTTTCTGTCTATGTGTGTGAGATTTTTTGCGTTGCTAAACCGTTCATCCGATTGCAATGAAACTTTGGGGATTTGATGTGCGCATGCCCGCGATGGTTTCTATATACGACAGTGAGTTTTGGCATCGCTATCATACATTGCTAACCGTTCATCCTATTGCGATAAAACTTTCGGGATTTGATGTGTGCATGCCCGTGATGGTTTCTATACGTGTATAGTGAGTTCTGGCATCATCTGGGACGAATGGGAAAGGGTAGGTAGAGCGAATTTTTTTCTTTATTAAATGGCATTGCCGGGAACTTGCTATTGTATTTAAATGCCTGTGTCAGAATTTGGTAAATTGAATTATGTTATAGAAAGTACCTACCTAAGTAAATGGCATGGCAACGCATGCCGGGTACCAGCTAGTATAATATAAAATCATGCGTGATGTTTTTAGGTTTTCACGGCCAAAAAGTATTTTTGTTATTGTTTTTGGGGTGTTATGCCGTGTTTCGCTACCTCCTTCTTTAGCCAACGTTTCGGACAGCGTTACAGTGTCCATCATCAGGGCAGATGAGTAAATGATATTGGTGAGAGTGTTTACTTATGTGTGTCGAAGCGATACCGTGCTGCCAGCTCCATTTCTCTACGAGCTGGTGTTAGAAAAAATTCAGCATGGTTTTTTGCGTTTAGCTTTGGTGTAGCCGTCAATTACCGGATACCAAGAACTATTGAGCTTAGCTCCGTCGTCTCTGTTAATATTGATGGGGTTTTTATGGATTTCAATTGCCTCTGTAATTAGGCTTGAATTTTTTCTAACACCAGCTCGTAGAGAAATGGAGCTGGCAGCACGGTATCGCTTCGACACTCTCACCAATATCATTTACTCATCTGCCCTGATGATGGACACTGTAACGCTGTCCGAAACGTTGGCTAAAGAAGGAGGTAGCGAAACACGGCATAACACCCCAAAAACAATAACAAAAAAATCATGCGTGATGTCTAAATTTTTTTAAATATATCTAATGTCTACATTATGTTTTTTGATGATGGCTTGGTGAACCACCAAAAAATTAAGTCACCGGCCGCGCCTGGTCATAACTTAGGCTCGTTGGGATGGAACGGACTGAAATTTTAAATTCTTACTGAGAAGATCGTTCTGTACACGAATCATTAAAAAAATAATGCGGAGGAAGAATTTTGAAATTCTTCAAACAAAGATTTGTTCTTTTCATTGGCACTTTGTCGAACTTGGGCTCGCTCATAACTTTGTCCCTATGGGGCGGATCGGACTGAAATTTTGGATTCTTCCCGAGGAGAACGTTTTGTACACGAATCATTGAAAAAATGTTCCAAAAGAAGAAATTTGAAATTTTACATACAAAATTTTCATCGTTTCATGGGCATATTGTCGAACTTGGGTTCGGTCATAACTTAGGCTCTTTGCCATTAAAGGGACTGAAATTTTGAAATGTGACGAAAAACACCTTTATGTACACGAATCATTAAAAAAATCTTCCGAAAGAAGAATTCTAAAATTTCATTCATAATTTTGTTCTTTTCATGGGCACATTGTCGAACTCGGGTTTGGTCATAGCATCGGCCCTATGGCACCGAAAAGATTGAAATTTTGGATTGAGAAGAGCGTTTTGTACACGAATCATTCAAAAATGTTCCAAAAAAGGAAATTCGACATTCTGCATAGAAAATTTTATTCGTTTCATGGGCACATTGTCGAACTTGGGTTCGGTCATAATTTAGGCCCAATGGCTTCCAAAAAATCTTCCAAAACAAGAAATATGAATTTCTGCATACAAAATTTTCATCGTTTCATGGGCACAATGTCGAACTTGGGTTTGCTTATAACTTAGGCCCTATGGGGCGGATCGGACTGAATTTTTGGATTCTTATTGAGAAGAACGTTTTGTACACGAATCATTGAAAAAATGTTCCAAACGAAGAAATTTGATATTCTGCATACAAAATGTTGTTCTTTTCATGAGCACTTTGTCGAACTTGGGTTCGCTCATAAAACTAAGGCCTTATGGGGCGGATCGAACTGAAATTTTGGATTCTTATTGAGAAGAACGTTCTGTACACGAATCATTGAAAAAATGTTCCAAACGAAGAAATTTGATATTCTGCATACAAAATTTTGTTCGTTCCATGGGCACTTTGTCGAACTTGGGTTCTGTCATAACTTTGGCCCTATGGGACCAAACGGGCTGAAATTTTGAATTCTTTCTGAGAAGGACGTTCTGTACAAGAACCATTCAAAAAATCTTCCGAAAGAAGAATTACAAAATATTGTTCAAAATTTTCTGCGCTTCATGGGCACATTGTCGAACTTGGGTTGGGTCATAACTTAGGCCCTATGCCACCGAACAGACTGAAATTTTGGATAAGAATCCAAACCAAATCCAAATTCAGTTTTTACTGAGAAGAATGTTCTGTACACGAATCAATCAAAAAATCTTCCAAAATAAGAATTTAAAAATTTTTCATACAAAATTTTGTTCGTATCATGGGTACTCTGTCGAACTTGGGTTCTGTCATAACTTTGGCCCTATGGGACCAAACGGGCTGAAATTTTGAATTCTTTCTGAGAAATTCGTTTTTATTAATATTTTTTCAGACATTAGACTATAATCAATTTATTTATGCAATTTGATAAAATTATACTAAATTGTAGGTCACATTACTTGATGTCCCAAGCTGCAAATTGAACCATCTTTTGTAATTTGAATTATTATCACATTCCTTAAATGTATGTTTTGAATGAACCCTCTCCCCCAGGTAATCGTAGTCGTCGCGCCGACTTGTCCGTGACCATATCAAAGGAGGGGCTGGGCGTGCCTGGAGCGCAGAAGCCGTCACGGACGGGGGCACCGGGGATCCCCCGGGGACGTCGCGGCTCCCCATTTTCTGAACTGGGTCAGCAGCCACTTTGCCGGCCCTTCGGATGAGGAACAATGGCAGAAGGTAACGGGATGATACTATTATATTTTATTTATTACAGTTTAAATTTTGATGTTTCACATTCTTACCCATTCACCCCTTTTGGACCGAAAAACAAAATACCTTGACCCAACTATTAAACTGCTAGGGTTTTCTCCCTCTCTCAAATGATGTAGACTTCATTAAACTGTATCCGGTGCAGCTACAGTGTGTACGCATATCTTTGGGTAAATGCCAAACTCTCCAATCTGTAATAAAACCATTTGGAGATATTAAGCTTTGAAGTTTAGAATTGATTTCATGAATCGATTTATATTATTACTAAACCACCTTCTTTTGCAATAATATCCATTAAATCTGTGGTTTCTACATACGTAATAAAAAATAGAGTTGCAGGGTAGCTCCGTTTACATAAAAAAGGAACAAAATGGTATATTTAACTGAAAACTGGCAAAAATGCAGATTCGCGATTTTGGTGTTGGACCGACGATATGATGCACAGTAATAGTTCCTAAAGATTTCTAAATTGTGTAATCTGGACTTATTCAAACATCAAAACTTATAGCATGTCCCCTTCATCTTCATCAGTTTGCCAACAAGTGGTGAACAAAATGACTCCGATGCTGTAAACTGGCTGAATAACTTCAGCATCCCCCTTTGACCTCCACCAACTTCCACGACTATATGAAGAGAACAAACCGTAATCAATAAAACACATAGCATGTCGCCTTCATTTTCATCAGTTTGCCAACAAGTGCTGAACCAAGTGACTTCCCATGCTGTCGACTGGCTGAATATCCACCACTATATGAAGAGAACAAACCGTAATCAATAAAACACATAGCATGTCCCCTTCATTTTCATCAGTTTGCCAACAAGTGCTGAACCAAGTGACTTCCGATGTTGTCGACTGGCTGAATAACTTCAGCATCCTCCTTTGACCTCCACCAACTATCCACCTACTATACGAAGAGAACAAACCGTAATCAATAAAACACATAGCATGTCCCCTTCATTTTCATCAGTTTGCCAATAAGTGCTGAACCAAGTGACTTCCGATGCTGTCGACTGGCTGAATAACTTCAGCATCCCCCTTTGACCTCCACTATACGAATAGAACAAACCGGAATCAATAAAACATATAGCATGTCCCCTTCATCTTCATCAGTTTGCCAACAAGTGCTGAACCAAGTGAGTTCCGATGCTGTCGACTGGCTGAATAACCTCAATACCCCCCTTCGACCTCCACCAACTATCCTCCACTATACGAAGAGAACAATTCAATTTTTTGAATTTAATGTCTCAAAGACACAATCATATCTGATTACGTCTAAAAGGGATTGAAATAAAATCTGGTCTCCTTCAACGGAAGCAATCTTCCAAACAGGTCCTACATTGAAATGCTTGGTGTAACTAAAAGTGACCAGCTCAGGTACGGGGGCTCCATCGAAGCCAGAGTTAGCCTCTCAGAAACTGGGCATACTTTAATAATAGTACACAACTGCTAACCTTGTACAAATCGCAAGCAATTTGGCAGCCATTTCTGTTTTGGAGCCCCAAAATACCTAAAAAACCCTTGACTCCGCAGAAACGGGCGGTCCGTTTGATAGATTATCCTAACTTGACAAACGGATTGCAATCTTTAGAGCACAGGCATCAGGTGGGAATGCTGTCATTGTTCTACCGGTATTACAATGGAAAATGCTCTGAGGAACTAGCGTCATTGATTCCCTCGGCACCGGTGCATGACTATGCACCGGTGGGAATCACGCCAAACACGCACCCAACATATGTACACGGTTGACATTTGTCACATGAGAACGGGTCGTTTCAAAGACTCGTTCTTGAGTTCAACATCTCTGCTGTGGAATGATATGCCGGCCTCTGTGTTTCCTCAAAAAACCAAGGAAGGACATCGTAAACCAAAGATTTTTCATTTGTTTTCAAATTTCGTTTGGAACCAAAAACAAATTCTGGTCCTGATAATGTCCCACCCATATTTAAAAAAAAAAGTGTTAATAGTCTTTCCTATCCATTGCACAAAATCTTTAACAAATCTCTTAAAACAGGTCAATTCCCCAATAGCTGGAAATCCTGCTATCTCACCCCCGTGTTCAAGAAGGGTTAAAAAAATGATGAATGCAATTGCAGAGCTATTTGTATTGTCTAGTATTCCTAAGCTCTTTGAAAAAATCATTCTTAGCAAAATATCCTCTAATATTAAACGTATTATTGAATTGACAAACCAATTGCCAACATGGGTTTGTCTCATCTACTCGTACAAACCTTACAGTATATGAAAACTATATAAACTCAGCTTTGACTAACAGGCAACAGGTAGACTCCGTCTATACAGATTTTTCCAAGTCTTTTGATAAGGTCTGCCACAAAATACTAATAAAATAGGGATTAGTGGCTATTTTTTGGCTTGGTTGATCAGCTACTTATCTGATAGATTACTCTTTGTAAAGATCAATGACTGTCTATCCCACAAATTAATTGCCACTGGCGCGCAAGACCTTTATTATTTATCCTATTCATCAATGACGTTACTAGTATTTTCCTTAGTGTTGAAGTTTTATGACTTTAAACATCCAATAATATATAATTATGCACTCTGTAATGTTGAATTAATCTCTGTAGTCGAAATACTTGACCTAGGCATCATTTTTGACCAGAAACTCTGCTTTGTATCTCATGTAACTTCTATGGCTAACAGGGCTATGAAAATTTTAGTCCAAGGATTTTAAAAATATTCACACATTAAAAATTCTGTTCACATCTCTCGTTAGAAGCGTTCTAGAATATAATTCTACAATTTGGTCACCTGTCTTCAATAATCACATCAATATCATTGAAAGAGTCCAACGCAAATTTTTGAGGTGTATTAATTTTAGACCTTTTTTTTTTTTACAGTTAATACCGCACAAGAGTCCCAACTGCTCCCGTCTGGAGCCAGTGAGACTATGGCATCCCCAATCGGGGTATGTTGTGAGGCTGAAGGTAGTGTGGAGGGGAAGGAGATAGGGAAGAGGAAGGTGGGGAAGTACCTGGCTATTCAGATCTGGTCACTAAACACAGCTAAAGCCATTTCAAGCAACGTTTCAATTCTGAATGGTGGTCTTACACCAGGGCGATACTGATAGCATCTTCCACTCTGGAACATGCCGCAAATATACTATATATTATTTTAAATGAATAAATTGTGAAATAACACAAATTAATCAAATAAAATTTTTTAACGCCGGGTTCGAACCCGCGACCTTCAGATTGTGAGTCGAGAGTCTTGCCTCGGGACCACGGAGGCCGTCTGGAATCGCCTGGAATCCCCTTAGAATCAATAAATTATGATTTTTTTATTGCATTAATTGAAATTGTTGAAGTTAAGTGACAGAAGAAAATTTTTTTGATAGATCAAAGAATCAAAGAATATTTTTATTTAAAATCGTAAATTATCAGTTGGATAACCCTGATATATTAAAGTTGATTCACTTTCATGTAACTACCGTTAGATCAAGGTTCCCTAGTATTTATTATTGTGACAACTACACGTCAGTCTCAGGCAACAATTCTATTATAAATAGATTACACACCATAGGTAATTTTCATGCCAATGTTGCTAATATTTTGAATATTTCCTTACTGAAATACAAAGTTGTACTGATCAAACATTTCAGCCAAACATATTGAGTTTTTTGATTTTGTTCTTTCTTTTTAATGCTTTTATTAAGTTGTTAGTAATTTTTTTTGTTATTCTATTGTCATGTGTAATTTAAAAAAAAAAATTTTCTTTGTCTAGAAATGTATTAAATTGGAACAAAATTTTTTCGTCACTATGGCAACACCGAATTACTCGCTTTGTAAAAAAATAACGATAATATGCAACTTTGTTAAACTCATAGAAAAGTTTTGTTCTTCTTTCTTTCCAAATGAATTTTATTTAGTGTGTTTTTTTTTTAACTACCTTCTGTAATAATAATTTTAATGATGTTTTTCACACACAGGTAAATCTGAATCAACGGTAAGACGAATCGTCAAGGAAGGGGAAAAGGCAGGTGGAAAATTTCAAACACCGGGAAAACAGAAAATGGGGCGCCCTAAAAGAGAGTTGGATGATTTTGATATTTGTGCCATTTGACAAAAAATAATTTTTTTCATAGTGCGTAAGAAGTCCCAACTTAAAAAACACGGTCAATATAAAAGAGCTGACAAAAAACGCTTTTAATAGCGTAAGTGCTGATGACATGTGATGAAAATTGAGGCAGAATATTTTGAACGAGGCAGTACTCTATGATGATATCGATGAACTGATATTGATGAACGTTTAGATGAAGTTGAAGATACGGAAGAAGAAGAGTCACGTGAGGACGAAGACAATAATTACATGTCGGGTGTTGAATTAATAGACTCAGATTTTTAAATACCTATTGTACCTATGTTTTTATAACGAAATAAACGCACACTTAAAACTTGTTTTGTTATATTTTACTTCTATTAAATTGCAGTTGTTTGTGCAAAATTTATGAAAATACAAATACGTTATGAAATAAAATAGTGTTTTTTTAACAGGTTCAGTTGTTTGTGCAAAATTTATGAAAATACAAATACGTTATGAAATAAAATAGTTTTTTTTTAACAGGTTCGCTGCCGGTGACTCCGGTCGGAGCCATTCGGTGTCTTGCACTGGGTGCCGGCGACTCCGGCCGGAGCCATGAGTAGTATGTCTGCACAAACATCGGTTTCCTGCCGGCACTCATGACCGATGGTTGTTTTTGTAGCTGGCGTCGTTGTTGACAATTGTACCAACATTTTACAAGAATTGGTTTTCAAAAAAAAATTAGGTTATTGTTGTAAAGGGCCATTGAAAAAAGTACACGATAAATTTGTGTTTTTTTAATTTTTTCTGAAAGAATAAAGTGCAAGAGATGCCGATTATACACGAAAAAAGGAAGAGGAAGAAGGATTTGATTTGACCACTGTATTGATTGCACAGATAAACCTGGTTTGTGCATTGTGTACTTCAATGAGTACCACTAAATTTTAGAAATATTTTTTCTTTATTCATGAGATGTATATTACTTTTTTTATTTTATTTGATTTGATTTGCTACTTGTATTTTAGTAATTATTTGTACGAAAGACAAAAAAAAAGTTTTGTCTATTTTAGTTTGCTTTTTTTTACCAAAATAAAAAGTAGAGAGTAAAAAGAGTGCGACTTTTTTTACATTAACTCCACATAGGAGGCCCTGAGGAAAATAATTTCCCTCGGGGCCTATGTCATTGGGATGCTGTGTCGAGGGTCTTTTTGAGGATAGTAAGGAACGAACATTGGTCTTGAAGAGACCCATGTTGTAGGAAGGAGGAAACACAGAGGCCGGAAAATCGTTCCCTAGCCGAGCTGTTGAACATAAGAACGAGTCGACGAAGTGACCCATGCGATAAATGTGACATATGAGACAAGTGACAAATGTGTTATGTGACAAATGTCAACCTTGCACATATGTTGGGCGACTAAACGGAAGAAACCGCCGGCACCTGCTAAGTGATTTTCAACCGTGGTGCCGCCGGCTCCGACCGGAGTCGTGAATTTTTTATTTTATTTTTTTACATTTCTAAATTGATAAGAGAAATTACAGAGAAACAATGATAATAGTAGTTTCGTTATAATAATATAGCGCTGTTTTGTGAAAGTTCACCTCAAGTGCACATTTCACCACACAGGTAAACTAACGTAATTCTTTGAGAAAATTACAGACATTTTTTAATAAATATATATTTTTTTTACATGGCCCACACAGGAGGCCCTGAGGAAAATAATTTCCCTGAGGGCTTGTGCCATCCTTGGGGATGCTGTGTGGAGGGTTTTTTTTTAGGAAAACGGGGGAAAGGAGAGTTCTGGGAAGGAAAAGGGTTTAAGGGGTGGGTACGAATCTGGGGTTCAGTGTGTCCTGGTCATCGGCCTCCAAGACCTAGACAAACCTCACCCCATGAAACCCTGCTAAATCACCAAACGTAGCGAACCACCTGGGGTGACCTATTGCAGAGGTGTTGGTTATCCAATAAAGGTTCCCGGGAGGCGGTACCCATTCCCGCCTCCCAAATTATTATGTATATTCTAAAATTGTGGCAGCACTACCTGTTCAACTTGGCTTACAACAGTATTTTATGAACGAATGTTTTGAAAAGGCGCGCTTCTGGGGAATTTCCGTTATTTTCGAAATTCGACAATCAGCCAGGTTTCAAACCAGAATGTTGACATTATTAATACCCGCGCGTTGCAAAAGCACCTCCTATTATTAACTTTTGACACTAAATATCCCCACTGCTCTAAATCAAAATTTTTCATGCTGAAAGCAGGGTCTTAATGCAATACAAGTGGCGTTTCTAAGTGCATTTGCGAGTGATTTACTTACAATACTTTAGAACACTAATTATAAATTATTAAAACTAGTGTTCGGAATAAAAGGGAAAAATCCTAGGAATATTTGAAGTGTTACGTTGATGATATAGAGTTGAGGTTATTAAGGCTTTGTTTATTGCATATATAAGATATTTAAAAAAAAAATAAGAGTTCATTTAGCAAATTATCATGACAAGGTTATTACAACTTGTTTATTGCATATATAGATATTTTCATAAAATTAAAAGTTTCATTTAGAAAATTATCATGACAAGGTTATACAACGCTAATTTTTTAAAAATTATTAAGCTAAATTAAACTAGATATTTTTTAAAAATTAAAATATTCATTTAGAAAATTATCATTTACAAAGTTATACAACTTATTTATTGCATACTAGCTGGTACCTGGCGCGCGTTGCTATGCCATATAAAAAAAAATTGTTTCTCCCTGCGTGTCCTTTCCCATTCATCCCGTTCTCCTTCCGCCTCCCCTTCCCCTCTCGCGTTCTCACTCCGTCTCCTCCACCTTCCCTCTCCCCACTCCACTCCCCCCCTTCCCCTCACCCCTCAAGCATTCCATACATTCAACCCCGGTAAATTCAATTTTTATACTAATATTGGAAAAATTGTTGTTTTTACCATCTTCCTCGCAATTTTTCCATATTTCCTCACCGTTTAAACCTTCCCTGGACTACGACAAACATTTCAAAACCAAAACGGCCCAGCCGTTCTCGAGTTTTAGCGAGACAAACAAACAGCAATTGATTTTTATATATATAGATGTAGATTTTTCTAAAAATTAAAAGTTTCATTTAGCAAATTATCATGAAAAGGTTATACACAGAAAAAGTTGAGAATAATTTTATTCACACAGAGTCGCACAGGGTAGTACAGTGGGTCAGTATCGTTTTGACGAAAGACCACCATTCGGAATCGAAACGGTGTTTGAAATGGCTTTAGTTATATTTGGTGACCACTTATAGATAGCCGGGTACTTCCTCATTTTCCTCACCCCCATTTCCTTCCCCTCCAAATAACAAAATAGCCCAAATTCTTTTCATCACAGCTGTACGAAATTTGTAAATAAATATTGCTTCACAAATCCTTATCAATGATACCATCCCATGATTTTCATGGGTGTGCGCTAGTTAAAAATAAAAGACAATTTCAATTGAATTAATTTATTTTAATCACTTCAGACTCAGTATTTAAGTTCATAATATACATACTCATAAAATTAGAAAACAATAATTATTACTATTATGTATAAATGTGCAAATATAATATGAAGTACTTGGGTTATTGGTAAGCAAAGTTAATGTAATCTCGTTCAATTACTTGACTTAAAAACTGAAAGAATAAAATTAAAACATTACGCAATGTCAATGTTAAAGTATTCCATAAAAAATAAAATCCATTTAACAATGGAAAATGGCTAGCTTGTAAATCACTTTAGCTTATAACAATAATAACATACAACATAGGATCTGATATTATATACAAAGTACTTAAATAAGGTAATATTTAAATTAAATGGTTCTCAATCAGAATCACTTCCTGATTCCGAAAGGCACAAGTCATCGTTGAGAAGTTGCATCGGCATTGATGCATCCGCGCTGTTCAAGGCATTTCCGTTCATTCCTCCTGCAACCAAAATGGGGTTCAATACAATCTCTAAATGATAATAAAACAAACACAATGTGAGGTCAGAAATTTGTTAATTTGTAATTCGAAATTTATTTTTGCCCTCACACGAAAATTTGTTCGTATAATTCGAAAAAACATAGATTTTTCTGAAAACTGAATCTGACAGACAGCCGTGGTGGTAGAACACAGTAAAATGTCGATTTATGCGATTAACGTCGTCCTAAAAGCTCGTTCACAAACAGCTATAAATCTGTGAACAGATATCTGTTGAACCGCAAGAGCTTATCTTTTGTACTTTCACACGACGCTATCAAATATTTCTTCCTGTGGTAGGAGAGGGGGTCAGTTGAATTAGGGAGCGGCAACGGAATGCAAATTTTTCGTACTGAAATCTGTCAACTTGACATCTGTCATCCGTCGGTCTAGGCAGCTCCGTAGTTATAATGACCCCCTCTCCTGTTTTCGTCGGAGAGGGGGAGACTTATCTTTTGGTATATCGCCTCTGGAGCGGTTCCGTTGTAAGATGTGTATTGTCTATGATTGATCTGCGCTTAAAACCGCTAGGTGTGAACGGTCTAAAGGGATTGTATGGAGAGCGTTATTTGGCGTGCTATGATCTTTTATATTTGATAGCTGTGTGTGGACCAGCTCTAATTCGTATTATTATCTTCTAAATCTGAATTGGTTAACATTGGAATGTCCTATTTTTACAAATTTTCTTCAAATATATTAATTTAAAGGGCCGGCTATGGCGGAAATCGGCGGAAAAGTTTTGATTTATTAGGAAATTTATTATATTTTTACAAATTTACTTTGAATATTCGAATTTGAAGGGCCGGCCGCGGCGGTAATCGGCCGCAAAAATTTGATTTGTGATGAAATTATCGGTATTTTTACGAAATTACTTTGAATATTTGAATTACAATGGCCGGCTGTGAACGAAATCGGCCGCGAAAATTCTCTTTACACGAAATATATCGTATTTTCACGAATTTACTTCAAATATCTAAATTTGAAGAGCCAGCCGCAGCAATAATATGCCGCGAAAATTATGCGGTACTTTTACGAATTTATTTTGAATAGGTATCTGAATTTAGAGGGCCGGCCGCGACTGGTTTCGGCTGCGAAATTTCTATTTATGCGGAAATTATCGGTATGTTTACAAATTTACTTTGAATATCTGAATTAGAATGGCCAGCTGAGATAGAAATCGATGACAAAATTTTGATTTTCATGGAAATATATCATATTATTATGAATTTATTTCGAATAGGTATCTGAATTTAGGGGTCGGCCGAGATGGGATTTATGCGAAATATATCGTATTTTTACAAATTTACTTTGAGTATCTGAATTCAAAGGGCTGGTTGCTTCGGAAATAGGCTGCGAAAATTTGTTTTACGCGGGTAATATTTTACATTTTTATAAAATTAAAGAAGGCCGCAACGGTTTTCGGCTGCGAAAATTTGATTTACGATATTTTCCAAAATACCATATTTTTTTAAATTTACTACGAATATGGGGCCGAAAATGACTGCGAAAATTTGTTTTACACGGGAATGAGTCGCATTATTGCGAATATATTCCGAAGAATCTACCCGAATTTGAATTTGCGGCTGAAAAACTCAATTTTCGTCAATTTTTAACAAATTTTTTTTTCACAACATTTTAAATTACGTGGGAATTCGTTGATTCAAAATTTTCATTTTTGATGTCCCGTGGATTACGGATTAACGGGTTTTACTGAATATGTAAAGGTAAACATAATGGATATTCCGTATCAAGTTGTAACGTACCATTTACAAGGGGTTTTGGATGATGGGTGGGCGTTTGGACAGGCGGAGGATTATTAGTTTCAGGTTCGCTGTCGCTCCCTCCGCTGTCACTGTGTTCACTCTCACTCCCACTGCTCGAGGATCCACTTGAGGAACTCAGCATACCAACTTCTTCAGACTCCCGCTGTGAAAAATAACACATTAAATTAACATGAAAGTTCTGTAAAGCTAAAGAATTAGCAAAGAAGATTAAATTTTTGTTATTGTTTTTGGGGTGTTATGCCGTTACGGCATAACACCCCAAAAACAATAACAAAAATATTTTTTGGCCGTGAAAACCTAAAAACATACAAGAAGATTAAAGTTCAGTTTGTCTTATGGTGTATAAAAACTGAAGGGGCTGGCACAATCATACACGACTGACACACTAATCTCTGCGTGAGGAACATTCTGTTTCAGGGGCGACTCACTCAACCAACTTAGGTTGGTCAGGTCTGATGCGCCAAGCAGACTGTTTAAATACTCGTCAAAGTGCAGCGAAATTTGGGAACAGAGCCTTAAAGGGAGCCAGTGGTCTAGCCGCCGTAAATTCAACGAGTTTTTAGGATGTTTTAAAAATGAAAACAGTGAACAATGCTATTCAAACTTTATAGATATATTAAATCACTTTAATAGTAAACAAAAATATTATTATAAAAAAAAAAATTAATTATTATTAAAATAAAAATTCTAAGTAGTTAAGGAACTGCGCTGAAGTTGCCCTCTTCATAAATACGGACCTTGGTGGTGGGTCTATAGTAAAATTTGAGACGAATCAGCCGAGTAGTTTTTTTTTTGCCTCACACCATGCAGAAAAAAGTAGTTTTGAAATAAATGAGTTTGAAGTTTCGCCCGGCCCTTTTACCTGCTTCTGCGCTGACCTGCTAAATGGGCTGTAGAACTTTAAACATTCTCAATACCATTACAAAAATTTTACAGTATATTCTTAAAGGATTATACTTTTGAAATATTGAATTTTTTTTTTTTTTTTTAAATCTTAGACCTCCGGCTCCCATTAAAAGTACCAGTTCCACATTCTTGAGATAACCTTCCAATCGGTTTGAGGTCAGAGAGTGGCTTTGAAATCTTTAAAGGTAAATTAAAAACTTATCTTTTTACAAGGGACTAGCAACTTAACAAAATGTAAAGCGTCCTTCAGGTGATTATCACTACAAGGCGCTATAAAAAGATGACCGTTATTATTATCAATAAAAAAAAATCTTTTCAAATTCAGAAAAGTGATTAAGCACCCGCAGTGGAGGCTTGTGACTTTTGGGTGTACTAGAGTGCTAATATTTTTAAAAAGGCTTTATTGATGTTATTGTAGACAATTTAAAAAAAAAAAAAATTGGTTTTATGTATGAAAAATTTCAGGAAATTTCAGTTTGGCCGTGCGCCGCACGGATTTTTTGAAAATCTTCTTACAAAAAACCAATAAGTGAAATTTTTTTTCACCAAATTTTTTTTTTTTTCTCAAGCATACCCAAAATTCAAAATTCGCCACTGACGTTAAGGGTGCTCCAAAAGTGCAAAAATACCTACCTTGAACATTGTTTATTGATTTAGAAGTCGATACCTTAGCTCGCACCCGATATGCTGATATGCTGACAAAATGAAAACTTATTTTTTTTATTTTTCATTTAAATAAATTCATAAATATTTTGACTAAACCCTACACTTTCACAGCTGGTAGAGTCCTCTAAAACCCCACAAAAAATTTGAAAAAAAATCCTATGTAAGTTTTTAGAAGTATGGAAATATATGAAAGGGTGTCTGGCATCCTACACTTTCACAGCTGGTAGAGTCCTCTAAAACCCCACAAAAAATTTGAAAAAAAGGCGGGGAAGGTGGAAGGGGAATGCAGGAGGGGAAGGGGACGCGGGAGGGGAACGGGGATGCACGGGAAAGGACATGAAGGGAGAAACAATTTATTCCTTTGAATATGGCATTGCAAAGCATGCCGGGAACCAGCTAGTTTGAAATAAATTTAGGAAACTTCGGGATTTTTTTACATGGAATGATAATAAAAGCAAGGTGAAAATAACGTTTATAATTCATTTGTCTAATAAAATATGTATGTGTTTTCATTTTTTTCATTATCAGTAATTTTAGTTAGAAAAAGTGTGCCGTTTTAAAAACCTTTTTTATGTTTGCATGCAAAATTTTTATATTGAAAAAATTATATGTTTGTTTCGATTTATAAAAATTGAAAGCATATTTTACCACCTTTCAAAAACAGTTATTAGTTTTCAGATATGTTAACAAATATTCCATTTATTTGCATTTTATTGTAAAGTGAAAATATTTTAACCCCTGTCATACTACAGTCGAGGCCTGAGGGGTTAAATGACAATTTATTTCTCAAGATGGTCTCACCATGAATAATCCGGTGATCGGACAACTCAGAATGAAGTCAACTCAACACCTCATTCGAAAAGTCATTTAAAGTGATGAAAAAAATTGGTCAAATAGGTATAATTTTTTTTGTTGCTAAAGAGGTTTGATTGATCTAAGTTGGGTTGATTCTGAGTTGGCATGGAACTGGATTATCTGTCAGGTGACATAACATATTGCAGTATCAACGATGATGTGCCTACCCCTATTATTACACTTTGAAACACAACAAGTTGACGGCATTATTAAGATGGTGACAAACTTTAATTTGTCTCGAATGGCATAGAAAACATCGACCGTGAAGTTGATTAGTCAGACTTCTCAGAAATTTGAGTTGAATATGCAGTCATATGTAAAAATGTAACTTCTATCTGGTACAATACTCAGATTACTTATAAAACCACCAAATCAATTATAATGCACTACAACTTGTAGTGAATTAAACAAAATGTTGATGTTCTCTGGGTCACAAAAAATATTTCAAAATGACATACTAATCTACCAGACGGTTCCATGCCAACTGAGAATAAAGTCAACTCAACACCTCTTTGAAAAGTCATTAACCTCTCTGCGAGTGAGTTTTGGCGAACAAAACTGTAGGTGAGGAGTTTTTTTTTGGTTTAATTTTTTAATATTTTTTTATAAATTATCATAGATTAACTAAAAACAATATTTTATTTTGAATTAAAACGTCGTCGACATCAATCCACAAAAATAAACCTACATCGAAAAAATAACATGTCCATACAAAAAACTGGTTCCTTCCTCTGATGACCGCTAAATGACGCAAAAAGAATTTTTAAACTAAAACTGTGCAGTTGGTATTGTAGGTATGTCTTCCTAAACTTCAACAAACTATGCGCAGACGTCAATAGAAGTCACTTTCATTAAATATGACGGTATTTGAATAATAGCCGCTGACGAAACGTTTCGTCCATACTCTTCTGAGCATTTTTTCGCTTCGATGAACTGTTTCGTCCATACTCGTGGAGAGGTTAAAAGCTATGTAAAAAATAATTTTAAAATAGTCAAAAACCCTAACCTAACTTATTTAACTAATTTTTTTCATCCCTTTTAATGACTTTTCTGATGTGAATCTGAGTTGGTTTCATTCTGACTTGTCCAGTCACCATACCGGACAATTATGCCTCCTGATGTTATTTTATGGCATATTTAATATGCAAAACATAGACACTTATAAATAATACTCAATTTATGGTGAGCATTCGATTATTGGATTCCTCATTATTTCAAAACTTAGTAATTGGAGAAGTCTGCCTAATCAACTGGATGATCGACTGTGATTTGACTGTAAACTGTATATTTAATGGTGTTATAGTTCTTCGCATCTAATGGGACCGTCTTTCAAGTGCTGCAATATCGTGTCAAAATAGCCCATTATTGATGACTTACTTTTTATTTTAAAAAGTGGAATTGTGTAACTACACCTTCTGTGATTCTAGGTAACAACTAATACATAAAAGGTAGTGTATTTACCGGTTTATTAATTGGTAAATCCATGCTGTGTCCGTTGACAGGTGGTGGTAAAGGAGGAGGGAGGTGAAATTGGTTATCCGCAACCGACTGGACCATGTTGTCATCGAAACCTATCATGGGAAGACTGGCAAGCGTGCTCTGCCCTGAATTGTTGACAGTCCATCTATAAAACAAAGCAGTCAATGAGAATAAAATGTTAATTTTACAGCCGCGTGGATCTGATTAAGAAAAGTACGAAAATCAGGATGTCGATTTTAACATGATTCATTATATTATTATAGAAACATTTCTCCCTTTCATAAGAAAATTTCAACATTAATTTGCTAACAGAATGAAATTTTGGCATATTTGTATTTTTGAAGGGGAAATTTTTTAATCTCATTTGAACATAATTTTAAAAAATCTGTACTAAAAATGACAATAAAATAATTTTAATTTTTTAAGAATCACATTGATCTATTGGGCAGATCAAATTTGTAAAATAAAGCTTAACCCCTCAGGCTAATTTATTCAGGTTTTGGAACAACTCATATAGGTCACATAGAAATCGTTGTGTCTCCCTTACCATCATGATTAGAAATATGATCTAAATTATGTTAGAAAGAGAAAACACCACGTTTCGTAATAAAATTTAAAAATTAACCACAAAATAATTATAATGTACACATTTATGAATCCAAAGTTTCCCATCAGAGAGACGAGCGCATTTGAGGCAGATTTCCTTGGCTAAGGATAAAGAACGGGAATCCGACTCCTGATGTTTTAATGCGATGCTTAAGTTGCATGGGCCCATTGTGTCCTTACCATAAGAGTCTAAGGTTGGGGATGAGATTTAGGTGGTTTCTTATCATATAAAATGTTCTATCTAATAAAATGTTTTATATGATATTATCTTTTACTTTTTACTCATTACTTTTGTTTGAACTGGGACCATAAACAGGTTTTACACAGTTTTCGTTAGAAATTTTTTCTTAATTGTGAAATGAAGAATGTATTCCTAGCAAAGACTTTACGTCATTTACTTGGGATCAAGAGGTTGCTGGTTTGACTTTTGTCAAAGTGCCAAATATTGAGTTGAAGCAAAAACAAAAAAAACATGGTTCGCTTATCGTGCCAAGTTTTAGATGTCCTCAACATTAAAATGTTTATTCAAAATTCTTACGCTTCAAGTATTATATTGAAGTTGGATGTCAGAACATCTTTTTGTCACCAGCAAAACATTTCAGTTTAAAAAAAATTAAATATAAGCGTTCAATGAGTACATAATTTTTCATATCGTTTATCCAGGAATGGGAACCCATTGGAACTAAACTATAATATTATATCACCTTGAGTTTGTGCTGTTACATTATTTTTGAGACAGTAATATTGTCACACTTAAATAATCAAAGACATAAACATAAAGCCTGTCCCAGCAATGAGAAAGATATATTTTCTTACATCTGCTCCTGCTCTTAGATCCCCGTTCACTAAACAACAATCCGTGCTGAGAAGTAAAACTGTATATTTAATGGTGTTTGGTAGAATTATGTTCAATATTCTTCACAGGAAGTGTTCTGATTAGCGACAGTATGGACTGAGATCCAGTTGGATTGATACCCACAAGGTAGTTCTGAGCATGGGTGGGATGGGAGGAATATATTATGTTCCTTTGTGGTGAGCCTGAGCCTGTGTCTGTGAGCCTGAGCTTTTGTTATGATGATTTTCATCATCATGGCTAAATTGCAGGGTAGGATTAGGATAACCTCTACCAGATTCCATCATCCTGTTTCAATACTAAGCCATGCAGTCAGTCTACCTCTTATTTAGGTCTGCTTCTGAGATACTTGGGTTCAAATGATTGTGTGTTGCCATGCGTGAAATGATCCCGAATCTGAAAGGTAAATTGCTGTAGATTCAAGTACTTACGGTGTAGCCTGCGGTATCTCAGTGCGGTGGCGCGGCGGAGGGGGTGTGCACGAGGCGGGCGGAGGCAGGAGGGGGTTCTGGGCAGGTGGTGGAGCCCTGCGTGCCGATGTGGTGACACGCGTACGTGAACTGGAACGCTGTGTGCAGTTGCTGGTATCGGCGGGTCGAGGAGGAGGCGCTGCCTTGTGGACTGGCTCTTGCCTGGATACGACCAACATATTCACTCATTTAAAAATCATCCCATAAAAACAAAGTTTTTTTACTAAAATACATCTATTTTTATTTTGTAGTGAATCAGTTTCGACTTTTAATCAGGCTAACAGTTGCCAATTTTAGAGAAATGCGTGTGTTGCGCCATGAGTGCCACCAAAAGTTGATAGAATGTATCGACAACGAGTCTATCTGCCGAGTATCAATTAATTCATTCACGAAAACAAAATCGAAATTCAAATAGAATAGAATGTATTTTAAAAAACAATCTTGATTTAAGTAGGTGCTTGCTTTTAAAAAAAAATTATTACTGGAATCATACTGGGGTAGTAAAAAGATGTTTATTAATCATAGTAATGAGAGGAAACGAAGGTTTAATGTTACAATAAATGCCTTACAAATGCCTTAAATAATTATTACAACTACAAATCATTGATGTACAGCCATTGGAAAAATGTACAAGACATCTCAACGAGATATTGCAGACATACCAAAGATATTGAAATATAAGAGATGTGCTATCCACGGTTTTTACTGGGTGGGACTGTTTCCTGGCGTCGCCGATATTATTAACCAATACTACTTGCACACCCTTAAAAAATCAACTAAATGAACAAATTCTTTCCGTATTCAAACTGTATTGTTAACCAATACTACCGTACACCTTAAAAAATCAACTAAAAGAATGAACTCTTTCCGTATTCAAATTATGCCCATTAGGTAGTAGTCCGCTGACAGTCAGGTGGCCACCATAGCATATCTCTTGTATTTCGATATCTTTGAGACACGCTTAGGCGCAGTTTGAGCCAATTTCATAAATGTGCGAATGAAACCGGATTAAAACAATGCAGTTGCTCCATTATTATTTAGTCTATTCATTAAATTGTTCAGTAAAATCAATCCAATAAATGGACAAAGATGGAAGTCTTTTGAGCTGATCTGTAATTCTGATCATTTTAACAGAATACTTTTTTAGCTTACCTTGTCTTTTTTACTTGAATATTACTTGAGAGTTTTTCAAGAGTCATTTCACCAGTTATTCTATCTATTATAAGTACACATTCTTTATTATATGGTCTCTGATTGCCTTTGAATACAGTTTGTGGAACTCCAGCCCCATCTGTTGTAAAAAACAAAACATTAAAATAAGTAGTACATAATCAAGAAATAATTAAGCAGAAAAATTCTGGATGTCCAAGACAAGCATTAAGACTGAAGTTTATTGTGGGTTCATAGATTCAATTTTAGTTGATCAACTTTGTGTCAAAGGCTTTCAAGTGTGGAGTTGATCAACTTTGTGTCAAATGCTTTCAAGTGTCGAGTTGATCAACTTTGTGTCAAATACTTTCAAGTGTTGAGTTGATTAATTGTGTCAAATGCTTTCAAGTGTCGAGTTGATCAACTTTGTGTCAAATGCTTTCAAGTGTCGAGTTGATCAACTTTGTGTCAAATGCTTTCAAGTGTCGAGTTGATCAACTTTGTGTCAAATGCTTTCAAATGTCGAGTTGATCAACTTTGTGTCAAATGCTTTCAAGTGTCGAGTTGATCAACTTTGTGTCAAATGCTTTCAGGTGTCAAGTTGATCAACTTTGTGTCAAATGCTTTCGTCGAGTTGATTAACTTTGTGTCAAATGCTTTCAAGTGTCGAGTTGATCAACTTTGTGTCAAATGCTTTCAAGTGTCGAGTTGATCAACTAAAGTTGAATCGTCGGAACCCGCTATTAGTGAACATAAGTTTGAAAAGCTATTGATGTAAATTCTTACCTAAATGGGGAACTGTAACAGTGACTTGATTGTTGGTACCGACATCAACAGTGGCCATCTTATTGGCGTCAACTGAAGCAGGTTTAAAATCACCTAAGAGACAACAGAAATGTTGGTTACACTGGAACATTACAGAAAAAATACAATTTGTCTTCCACACAATATAAATGAGCTATAATCATAAAGTTGGATACATTTTCAATGCAAATACTGAAGAACGCAAAAGTCTCCAGGGTGAAGTCACAAACGAAGAAGGAAAATAATAAAAAAAACCAATAAGTTATAACTATATAAAGCTCAGTAAGCTTTGATACTATAAATGCACTGCCCAAATCGTAATTAATGTTTAAATAACCGTAATAAGTACTTCTTTTGTAGGTGTATTCTTATATTTTTATTAAGTTTATATGTATGTTTTCTTTTAATTCCACTATTGTAAAACTGCTCCCCTCGATACAGGATGCCCTAGTGAGATGTGCAGTTTATGTATTAAAATGTATTATTTCATTTTCCAATAAATAAATAAATACTTTGACCGTATGATTAAGAATGATAAATAGAAAACTTAAGCTCTTCAATAGAAAGGAAATTAAGTTCTGGTAGATGAGGAATGCAATTGCTGAAGATCCTCCGAGAATGCTGTAAGTAAGTTAGAGAATAGGAAAGATAAAAAAAAGAAGAAATAAGATAGCTCGGCAATAGACTGAGGTCAGTAAAGTGGGACAAAATAAGGACACCAAGAGATGTCTCCAAAGCAATGCAAGTAAATGTTATTTGATTGTGTTCGTTTGCAATTTGATTTAAAAATAATATATATTACAGGTTACAGGGTATTTGCGGCATGTTCCAGAGTGCACCGCCCTGGTGTAAGACCACCATTCAGAATTGAAAGTTGCTTGAAATGGCTTAAGTCATGTTTCACATTAAAAAAAGAGGTGTAAAACCTTCCTAGGAAATAATGAAGAAATAAATTATGAGCTGCTTACATTTTAAGGTATGAAATGTGGAGTTTTTATCATTAAGAAAACTAGCGCCAATCTTCAACTCCCGGACGTCACACCCCAGTCTTAACTTGTCGGCCATGATGCTTCTGGGTCACCCCATTCAGGCTATCTACCTACAATAATACAGTTAGTTAATATAATAACATGAGAAAGAAATACATACAATAATTCCATTCAATCTATAGTAGAAATACATAAAGATGTGACAAATGAGAAGATTGCAGATAAGAGACTGAAATAATGGAGAAGGATGTTACTGTTCCGTTCTGGAGGCAGCCGAGGGTTGGAGAGTTCAATCTAGCAGTGTTCAAGCACACACAAATTTGCCAGTTCGGGAAAATTGGGAATTATATTCAATAATAAAAATATGAAAATGTAGTCCAAAATCGGAACAATTCTTATTCTTGGTTGAACTGCTGCTAAATATCAGAGAGTGAAAGAATTTCCTAAAACGCAAGATTTTTTGAAGGTTAAAGATATGATTAGTTGGCAAAGTACACGCTCTATATGGAAACTAAAATAAGTTCATTAAATTAGTCATCACGAGCAAACAAGCATGAAGCGTTTGGGTTAGGGTTTTACCCATTGCGAAATGCAGATGACCCCATAAACCAATTGGTAATCTGAATAATTTTCGACATACAACTGATACAACATTTAACCCCTATTTATCCTAAAAATATCTCAAAAGGTATACGTATCACTTGTTAAGTTTGTTTTAATCAATTGGCCTTTTTAGGATTTTGTCCCAGTATTGTAGATAGAAAGATTATCGAGATTATTAAATTTTGAGTTGTCTTTTTCAATGAATGTGAAAGGTGCAATTGGTATGTGTATTATAATGTGGAATTCTCAATAATATGAGCCATATTCTGCTATCATTAAAGATGGCTAAAACGATGGCTGGAAATTTTCAATGGTCACATTCTGATATACGAGATCTTTCATGTTTATCAACCTATTATAATAAAAAGTACACCAGAATGTGTTGAATATTTCCAGCTGCCTTTTAGCTTATGATCATTATACATTTCAAAAAATTTGATTTTACTGTCTACACAACTATGATTATAATAGCTTTTAAAAACTCTCAAGGAAATATAAATAACTCACTCATCCATAAAAGAAATAACCACAGAATAAAAATTCAAATAAATCACATGAATGCCAACTAACAATTTATTAGTAAAAGAGGAATTTTTTGCAATTTTAAAAATGTGTACATACAATATTGAGTAAGAAAACAATTTTGATGAGTTAAAAAATATTTTAAAATTACGAAACGAAAATTGAAAAATATTTCCGATTGTATAAAACGGGTATGAAAATAAAACAAATATTGCATAATGAAAATGAATAAATTGCTTTAACTGCCATTCGTGGACCAAATTCTTGTACATTCAAAAAGGATAAATACTATTTCCACCTAACCTACTCATACCTGTATTGATGACATTGCACACACCTATTATTTGGAAAAAATATTTGAAAGCTAAATTTGGCTCGTAGATACTATACAAAATTTAAAACTATCACTAGAAACGCTTAAATAATGTAATACCGAATCACACACCAAAATTTATCATACACTTTTTGAAGATTATAAGCACTTTTACAAAATAATGAAAGTTGAAGATACAGAACCTACAAAATATGGCAAGATAATAAGGAGAAAATACGCCGTACTCACCTAACAACATATGGTCAAAATTTTAAACCCGTCGGACATTCATTGTTATATTCATAGTTAAATAAATGAGAACAAATCCAATAATTTTGGGTTAAATATGGCAAAATAAAAATACGGCAACAAGTCCAACATACGACCCACTTCTCATGACGGTCGACCGCAGCGACAGCTATCAGGTAAATAAATAACCAATGAGAATCGAAAGTGACAATTTGACATTTAGAGGTTAGGATTTTATATTTGTGGGTAGGAACTGTAAAACCCACACACTTGGAAAACCTTCTGGAATTTTATTTGCAAAAAACAATGATAAATAATATATCTTGTGATAAATAATATAATATAATATCTTGTGATAAATAAACTTTGCTAAATCTGTAAGCAATAACTCTCCAACTTAAATAATTTTATGAGCAAGTAAGTACCAAATAATAAATAAGGAAAAAAAATCGAGAAAAATATTTACTGGCAATAACAGATCTGTCAAAAACTAAAAAAAATCGAGTCAAATACGAAAAACATTTGAGAATAAAAATTGGATGTACATTTATGAAATTAATATATGTTAGAAGAAGCTAGGCAGTTCTTTAGACAATTTACCAACATGGCTTGGCGGTGTCATGGCAAGGACAATGCAGACATGGTCAAAAATTTAAGAGGTAGGTACATTTTGGTGATATTGTAATAGTAATCATTGATATATTTTATTTAGATTAGACATAAAGCGAAAATAATCGTTCTACGGAGTTGGAGGAGGCCCCTCCAAATCTCTATTACACCACATTAGTAGTTCTAAAACCATCGACCGTGGCTGACGTGTGACATATCAATATAGTGTGGGAGAGGATGAAACCATGGGCTTGACTAAAAGGAGAGAACGGTCTGACGGCCGAGCCTTTCGACGCGGTGGCTTCAGTAGGAACCGGGCACGCCGGTGCCCAGGTGTAGAGAATATACGGGCGGGCCCTTTGCGGTGGCTGCAAAACACATATTTCGGTCGATGTCATAGGGATATTAAAACCGCGGCCTGCATTCTCGTGGTGTTGAGCTTGCTTTGATATTGTAAATCACTTAAATAGTTGAATACCCGATTCAGGGCCAAAATTCATTGCGTTTCAGAACTACGTTTGTTATCTTAACTACCTTTGTTGTTGTTCTATTTTAAAAAAATGTTGTCATGTTTCAAAAATATTAAAAATACTTATAATATTTATATTATGCGCGTGACCAGTGATTTAGAAAGTTTACCAAAAATACGCATTGCCACTGTAAAAAATAACTGTTGAATAATATAAATGATGAACTCTAAATGATGTCGTCGTATATGGCCCTCTACTGAAAAGTCTGTAAACCCTGCATCTGTAAACCCTTGCATCTGAAAACCCCTGCATCGCATTCGTGCCAAATGTTTTTGTTCGGTAGAAGACGGAAATTGTACCCTCCGCACACCTCATTGTGCCTACCCTGAACACGAATCTTGGAAATTTTTATAAGGAGTAGCGCCTCTAAAGTATATCTCTATGATAGTAATACAAAATCAAAAAAACTATAAAGCCTGTTTGTATCAGCACGCAATTGGAGCAGTCACATAATTATATACTTGGTGTTTGCCGTTTCTGGAGTGTGCTGGTGTCAAGACAAGGACAATGCAGACATGGTCAAAAATTTAAGAGGTTGGTACATTTTTGTGATATTGTAATAGTAATACAAAATCAAAAAACTTTAAAGTCTGTATCAGCACACAATTGGAGCAGTCACATAATTATTATATACTTGATGTTTGCCGTTACTGGAGCATGTGTTGAGCTATGCCGAACTCTCTCCTTCTTCCACCGTTTTGAATAGTATATAAGTGTCCACCAGGACAGATTTTTTGTATATAGGAAACTACTTATTATTTTCTCGAGGGCCTCTTGTGTGGAGTTAATGTAAAAAAAAAAAAAACTTCTGTCCACAAAAACTACTGTAATTATTCCCATAACTGCTGCACTTTTAGGCACAGATTATGGAAATTACACTTCATTTCAACAATTACTATAAGAAAAATTAATTTGTGCATAAGCCGCCGCATTTTTGAGCATGAATTATGGAAAACACTCTTCATTTCAACAATTAACCCAAGAAACAACTATTTACGTACACAAAATAGGTTATTAGGTTCTTAGTTTAAGTAATCTAAGTAATTGAGGCGTGTTTAGTTTGAACGAAACTTCGCAAATGTCAAATCCATACAAAAAATGGCAGTAATGGAAATTTTGTCTTTGATTGAATAAAAATCGAGCTAATGCATATTTTTCCATCTATCCAGACTGAAACCGATGTTTCTTTTGGTAATTAAGTTTAAAAGTAGTTTACTTTCCAAAGACTAGGCTTATTAAAAGTATAGTGGCATGCGGCGGCTCTTACACAATTTAACGTTAATCCATAAAAAAAAATTAAATGGCGGCAAAGGAATCATTTTATATGGGTAATTTTGAACTTTGAATAAAAATGGAATGATGAAAATTCCACGTGTTTAGATATTTCTTATAGTAATAAGTTGAATCATAGTGTAATTTCCAAAATCGTGCCTAATAAAAGTGTGGCAGTTAGTGGGATATTTACCAAAATATCTAACAAGGACCGTTGGCCATGAAAATCATAGGAGTCATCTCTAATTATAATAGTGTCCTACTTACTTTTCAAACAATCTGCAACAGTTTATTAGTTACAATAGTTGCAACTAATAAACTGTTAAATAGTTGTAATTTACATTATTTGTGGTCTTCCAAACCATTCACATGTTTATTCCATTGATTCTAGCACACAGAATAATCAGATCGGATGAAGTTGAAACAGCTATGCTTGCAGTAGATAGGCGACATTACTGTCCAGGATCACCCTACATCGATGCCCCGCAGCCCATCGGTTATTCCGTCACCATCAGTGCTCCGCATATGGTATTGTTTAATATCTCGAATATTATATTCTTTTATTTATTTAGTGATTTTAGAGCCAGGGTATATGCGGGAAGGGAGTTGGCGAGATGGGGAGCGGGAGAGGGGAGAGGGAAGGTGGAGGGGGAACGCGTGAGGGAAAGGGGCGGCGGAAGGGGAACGGGACGAATGGGAAAGGACATACAGGTAGAAACAATTTCTTTATTAAGGGGCATTGCAACGCATGCCGGGAAATCGCTAGTACTAAATAAAACTGTGCATCATCCCTTAGCTAACAATACTGCATAAGTCATTTTTACCAACTTTACAGGAGACAAAAAAAACTGTCTATTTTAAAAAATGTGGAATTTTTCTGTTATTGCATAAATACCCTAATTAGCGGTTAAGAAATAATTATTTTTACTTTATTTTAACTTTTGTTTATGACTTGAGCTGTGTTGACTGATATTTTAGTAGATTAAGGCGGTGTTGTTTGCGGAAATGTTAGGGAATAAGGTATTAAAAGATGATTTACAAAGAAAAGTTTTTATTAAGAAATATTTCAAGAATAATTAACAATCGTTATAACATAGGTACTATAACCTAAATCTTAAGAATCACATTGTTTAGATCAATTGTTAGATCAGATGTTTGTTAGTTATTTGGTGACACACGAACCTTTAGAGCATAAGTGCAATTATTATTTTATTTTATTTTAATAGGTAAATATTTAAAATGTAGTCTTTAATAAACTCCAACAAAACAAGGTAGTAATAAAATTATAAAAATAAAATAATACTCGAAATCTCTAGTCTAATAGTTAGTTGCAGTCTTTAGCGATTGCTGTGCGAAAGGTCATCATAAAAAGAGTGGGAACTAGATGGTAATACACTTTTTAGGTCTTGCAAATCTTTATACTTCCTCTTTGTAATTGTTATTCTACCTGCATACAATTTCTGCAGGTGATTTATTTGTTTAAAGCTGTTAATTGGGGTGGGACGATGTGGTAACGGCTGAAGCTCGTCATCAAAACCAGTTTTATACCAAATTGTGCCGTTTGGTCTGTATTCTAGCATACGTACATCTGGACGACTGGGTCACCTGCTTTTTTACCAGGCCGTATAGATTTATAAATTAATTCTTTCGAAAAGTCGGTAAAAAAGGTATAGTTCAAATAACGAGCTTCGTTAGGCATAGGATCACTCCTAGCTGTTTTGGTTATATCCATGCACTGTTGTGGAAGTAATGCGTCAGCATTTTTGGAAGACCTGCTAAAAACTTTCCAACATATTTGTGGTCTTCAATTTTCTCTGGATTTCTGCGATTACTGTTTGAAGTAGACAAATCGGGAGGCATGGTGTTTTTGTCAGCCAATATCTGACAAACCAATTTTTAATGCCAAGAGTGGCCAAGAACATTTTTTTACAGACTTGGTGACGTACATTATCAATCGTGAAAACGTAAGTTCGACTATCAGTTCTTTTGGATGATTCTAGATTTTTTGTAATTTTCTTTGGTACTTTATTAACGTGAGAAGCTATAAATGATCTTCGCTGCTCCCAGTTTATGTTCTTCCAGAAATTTTCAAACAAATATTGCCGCTGTTGTTCATTTATGTTGTCACATGATCTGAGTTTCGATTTCTTGCAAAACGCAGAATTGCACGGTGGTTTCATGGATCTTGCAGGCTTAAATGTCTTGTTTCATTAGTCTTTGCTTTTCTGTCTCTTCTGCATCCTAAATAATTTTCACCTTTCATCCGTAATTCTTTATTAACAATACGTTTATATTTCTTTGGATCTTTTGTCGCCTTGTTCTGTCGTTTTTTATGATTTAACAAATCACCGTGATATGGAACGTTACCGAGTATGACCACTTTTGAAGAACACGATGGAGTAGCAGAGGCACTGGATTGCTGCATATTGTGAGGAAAATAATTTCCCTCAGGGCCTATGTCATCTTTGGGGATGCTGGGGATGATTTGGAAGATCCTCCGAGGAATTAGCATCATTGATCTCTTAGGCACCGGCGCATAGGTCAGGAAATATGCCAAATGCGCACCCATCATATGCAAGCAGTTGACATTTGTCACATGAGAACGGGTCGCTTCTACGACTCGTTCTTGAGTTCAACAGTTCGGCTGTGGAATAATTTGGTGGTCTCTGTGTTTCCTGCCTCCTAGCCTCCTTCCTCTCCTCAAAGCATCTCCAAAAATGACTTAGGCCCCCGAGGGAAATTATTTACCTCGAGGCCTCCATGCATCATTGGTTGAAGAATCATATTCAAGTAGCCAAAGAGTCGCACGTGGCTCATGAGCCTTGATGTTCAGAATAAGAGGAAAATATCTGTCTAATAGAAATAACCTTTAAACAGTTAATAGCTTGAATCAGAGTTCGTTGGTGGCTCCATCTCATATGGCTTGCGAAGGTGAAATTGGAGTTAATGTCTGAAGAGTCGCAAACGCCTATGCAAAGAGCCGAGGTCTGCCAACCCCTGCCCTGATGCTTGCAGAAAGTTTGAATATTTTTGCAATCAAGTAATTATTTTATCTGCTTTGAGAATCAAACATTAAAAATGAAAAAAAAAAAAGCTTTATTCCGCCATAGGTCTGTTTTCCATTCTTCAAATTTCTTTTTGTTTTCTAGTATTTAGCCACATTTTAATATATTTGTAATGTCCCCCTATTGTTAATATATTTCTAGCACGCTCATGTTCTGGAATTCCTGAAAGACCATCTTGTTCCTGGCGAGAATGCCCTGGATGTTGGTTCTGGATCGGGATATCTGACAGCCTGCATGGCCGTGATGGTGGGAGAAGAAGGAAAAGTGGTTGGGATTGACCACATAGCCCCACTCGTTTCAATGGCTGCCACAAATATCAACAAGGACCATCCGGAATTTTTAACTTCCGGCAGAATTGAGCTTGTAGGTCAGATTTTCATTTGTATTTTTCTGTAGTTATATTTGATATTATAATATTATAATGCAAGTATAGTAAGTGCGTAATTTTTATTATTTTTATGCATCCATGCACACCAGTTTTATTTTTTGCAATTGTATTTTTTTAATACAATTATTTGTGTAAATGCCATTTAAAAAATGGAGTAATATCGTAATTATTTTCTATTTCTAGTGGGTGATGGAAGATTAGGTTTTCCGAATGAAGCTCCCTATAACGCAATACATGTTGGGGCTGCTGCTCCTCAAATGCCACAAGCTGTAAGTCCAAACAAATTATATTCACTATAATAATTATAATTTGTACAGTGTTGTTTTTAACCCCCCACGCAAGGAGCGGTGTTATAAATTTGACGTGTCTGTGTGTTTGTCTGTGGCATCATCGCTCCTAAACGAATGGACCGATTGTGATGCAGTTTTTTTTTGTTTGAAAGCTGACGTAATAGAGATGGTTCTTAGCTAAAATTTATGAAAATCTGTTCAGGCGTTTCAAGGTTATTAGCCTTTTTTGTGTCGGGGGTTTCTTAAAATTTTGTAAATTTTACTTATTGTGAAAAATCACCTCAAGAGTGCTGTATGTAATATGTTATTTGAGGAATCAATTTTCATGCGTATTTAACCCATTCATGACGAAGGTGCCATATGGATCTCGAAAAGGTAGTGGCACTCATTTAGTTATAACAAACCGATATGTTGAAATATTGGTGCCAAATACAGTTTGATATAGTCTACAAGCATGTACAAATACGTTTGGCTTAGTTGCGTTCAGTTTGTTTGTGTGTGCCGATTTGGACAGGCGTGTCTTTACTGAGTTAGAAAAAAAGGGCAATTTTTACAAAATCTCAAAACAAGTGAAGTAAGTAATCCATTAAATTTATGTAGAATGTTGGATTTTTTTCCCAAACCGGTATGTGATTTGTAGAGAATGAAATTTTCTTTCTATTTACACACATTTTGTTACAAAAATAATCATTTTTGTATCAAAAATAATACTGTGAATTGAATGTTTTGATTTTTGGTTCCATATGGATCTTTCGGCAGATCTCACTATACATGAAATGTAACTTTTTAAAGATTTCGTTGTTTTTTCATGTTTTTTTAGGGATTTGACTGTTGAATAAGTGATGTTACTGCTTGAAGAACAATCGGATACGAATTCGGATGATGATGAAAAAGTGGATGTGTATGAGGTTCCGTCAAATTAGAGTGATTTTTCCGGAGCAGATTCAGCTGATGCAGATGACGGCGGAATTATTGCCAATATCTCTTGAGCGCTATTATTTTCTAATTGCCAAATTGTTAGGCGTCGTCGACACAAAACAGGAAAAGGTACGTCCGATTCTGATTCAGATCCAGAGAACCCTGATCTAAAGCATTTAGGAGATGTGCACTTGGACTCAGCTTGCAGTGACCTCAACATATGGAGCGTCGGAAGTATGGTGAACCCATCACTCAGGAAGTGGAAACGTAAAGCTGCAATAGTTATTCCAAACCAAGGTGTGAGCTACCGTGCTCAGGCTAAATTTCCTGGGAAACAGTGTCACGAACGGTGCATTTGAGAAACAGGGTCGCATCTCGGAGTATTTAGACCTTACTTCAGCACTCGGGGCTCTGCTGGAGTGGACCTTCTATTTCCCTGGTCACTCGTGGGATAAAAAATTGGACCATTCAAAAACTAGGAGTGCTGAGGAACTTTATGGAACCTAGGAGTGCTGAGGCCACCTCTCTGGACTTCCTTCGTGAGGCCTGCAGGAGGAACCAAGAGGAGAAGCCGTGGAAAGGAGAGCTGAGGCCACCTTCGTGAACTCTTCCCTTATGGGGCCTTCAGGGAACTAAGAGGAAGTGCAATCTTCCGGCGTGGGGCCTTCGTGGGACCAAGGAGGAGTGGTGGATATATGATATCCTTTTCCCATGTGGGGCCTTCAGGAAACCATGTAGGAGTGAAAAGAAGAAATGAGGCCATCTCTGTGAACTCTTCTCATGTGGGGCCTTTAGTAAACCACGGAGGAGTGAAGAGGAGAGATGAAGTCCTCTTCCCTCTTCGGGCCTTCGGGGAACCAAGGTGTAGTGGCCTCTTCCCTTGTGGGGCCTTTAGGGAACCAAAGGTAGGAGAACTCTCCGTCGTGGAGCCTTTGGGGA
Organism: Glyphotaelius pellucidus; assembly: GCA_936435175.1. Lineage (NCBI taxonomy): Eukaryota > Metazoa > Arthropoda > Insecta > Trichoptera > Limnephilidae > Glyphotaelius > Glyphotaelius pellucidus. The sequence goes on along the minus strand of OW386538.1, from coordinate 23,775,422 downwards.
ACTAAGAAGTGAAGAGGAGAGATGAAGCTTTCTTCCCCTGTGGGGCCTTCAGGGAACCAAGGAACCTCCTTTTGGGCGGAACTTCTACAATGGACCAAAACTTTGCATATTATCACATTACTGTTCGTCAATAGAAGTTCGTCAATAGGTGGTGGTCCATTTTTACCTGGATCATTGATGTAGCAATTCAGAATTGCTGGCTTCTGAAGCGCATAGCCACGGGTAATTTTAAATTGGGACAGTTAAAAATCCACGAAGAGATATCGAAGCATTATTGCGAGAAGTATGCTATCAAAAAATACTTCAAGGCACCCAAAAAACTCACCAAAATTGGTCAAACGACTATGCAGTATGATACCTCTGTCCCGCATTATTTGGGCCAATTTCAATTACTGAAACTAACAAGTGTGGAAAAATTTCTTATCTATCTTGTAAAAGCAAGCAGCGTATCCGTTGCATCACCTGTAAGGTTGGAATTCAATTAATGTTATTGAAAATTTTACTTTCTGTACAATAAAGTTGAAAAAAATAAATTTCCGACTAGTTATTTGCCGAAAGTGCCATATGGATCTCGCCCTTCTCCAGCTTCCTGGAGGGTGAAGAGACGATTTTTTTAAATTCTGAAAAATAAGTCCGTTTTCTAGCTCCAAAACCAACCCCCCTACGAAATTTCAGCACGAAATTCGAGAAAAAATTAGTTCGTCATGAATGGGTTAAATCAAGTACCCTATAATATTAATTAAAATGTCTAATTCAGGTAAAATATTGGCAGTGTCAACAATGTTGGCCGCTAGAGCCGCCATTGAAGTGTAATGACGTTGACATTCCTGTCAATGGTGACAAATTGAATTTATTTAGAACTTTGTGGTGGTGTTTTTTTTTTTACACTAATTCTACACAGGAGGCCCTGGGGAAAATAATTTCTCTCTGAGCCTATGACATCTTTGAAGATGTTGTGTGGAGAGCCTTTTTGAGGAGAGAAAGAAGTGAAGAGACCCATGTTGTAGGAGGGAGGAAACACAGAGGTCAGCAAATCGTTCTACAGCCAAGCTGTTGAACTCAAGAATGAGTCGTAGAAGCGATCCATTCTCACGTGACAAATCTCAATTCTGTACATGTGTTGTGTGCGTTTGGCGTGCTTTCCGACCATGCACCGGTGCCAAATAGATCAATGATGCTAGTTTCTTGGAGCATCTTCCATTGTAATTCCAGTAGGACACCAACAAGGACAGCGTACCTGCCCAACGCCTTTACTCTAAAAATTGCGATCTTTCATGCTTCTTAAGATAGGGGATATCAAACGGACTGCTTTCTGCACAGAGTCAAGTATTTTTTTCAGGTATTTTTAAATTCAACAGTGGGGCGCATTTGCAATTTGTACAGGGTTAGCAGTTGTGAACTATTAAATTATCTGTGGACCCTGTACAGTACGCCCAGCTTCAGAGAGGCTAACTTGACTCTGGCTTCAATAGAGTCTCCGTGCCTGAGCTGGTCACTTATGCATATCAATGAAGGGCCTGTTCGGGAGATTGCTTCCATTGAAGGAGACTAGATTGTCTTTTCGATCCCTTTTAGTCGTAATCAGACATAATTTGGTTTTCGAAACATTAATTCGACTAGACTTGCCCCAAGAGGAAACCCCCTTGAGGTAACCGTCCATTCTCTGCTTCAAACCCTCCGAGCTGTTTATGTACCCTTTGGGGGCTTGTCAAACAAAAAGCTATCATGGACTGTACTAACATCCGCATAACAATGAATTGGTTCACATGACAAAAGGCCACTGATTTGCAACAAAAACAAAGTCGGAGACAGAACTGATCCCTGTGGGACGCCAGCGTTTATTGAATGTGAAGAAGAGGTAAAACCATCAGCAACTGTCTAAATCGACCTCTCCCTCAAAAATTCGGCAATCCACACTCACATGGGATGAGGAAAGTCTCTAAGAAGGCAGTTTGTTAACAAGCCCTCGGTGCCGAACCCGGTCAAATGCCTTGGAAATGACCAGTGCAACCGTTTGGGTCTCATCGTAATGTTTCAGGCACCGCCCCCAAACATGCGTCACACACGCGAGAAGATCACTGCACGAGCAGTTCTGCCAGAATCCGTATTGACAGTCATTAATAATTTTGTTCTTCTCTATGTGAGCAGTTTGTTGTTGATCACCCGTTCCGTCACCTTGGATAGAATAGATGTGATTGCTATGGGGCGGCAGTTGGCCGGGTTGGAGCAGGATGAATGACTGAATGTTTTTTTCCAACCAGAGGGTACAGAGCCAGAATTTAGGGACATTTTTAAAAGTTTCGACAATATTGCAGCTAGTTCTGCAGTGCATCCCTGCAAAACCAGGTGCGGTATTTCATCACGCTCACTAGCTTTATTATTATCAAGTCCCCGTTAAGACTTGGAGTACATCCGTATGCCGGATCCTCAGCTTTTTCGTATTAAAATCGCAGTGGGGAGCCGACGGCAGGACAGCACCTTGATCATCGAGGGTCAAGTTTTCCGGAAACTTTTTGGTAGTGGTGTTCGTTAGTGAGCTGTCAGGTCCGTTAAGAGGTGGCAGACTGGATTAGCAGAAATTGCGACCTACTGAGCCAGCTAGCTTTTGCTAATTAATTGCAGGTCGTTCTCAAATTTTAACCTATTTTCGGCCATTTCCTTTGCCATTTTGTTATAAACTGATCTGTTTTCTGATATTTGAGATGTGTTGCAGGCTCGGTAAGTCGAATTTTTTTTTCAAACTGCTTTGGAGATTGAACCACGGCTTTGAGCCCACACCAGTTTCTTTCAAAGTGGATTGTATAGAAAGAAGCCATCCATCACGGATGTGATGATTTCACCAATTTCTTGGGCACACCTGGAAGAATCCGAAGTCTGAAAACAGACAGCTGACCAGGAAAGCATTGAAATGTGCCCGCAGACCGAACCAATCTGCTGATCTACAATGCCACATTTTTCTCTTCAGCCTCTCGTTTGATGGTCTGAAGTTAACGGGGATTGAGGTGTGCAGTGGTCGGAAGATCCTAAAAGCACTGTGACCTCAATCTTGTAACCGTGTGGCACGGTGATAAAAATAGGTTTAATAGATTGGAGCGGTGAGTCTAGACATCACGAATCCTTGTAGGCTCCTGAACCATTTGCTCCAATCTGTGGCAAAGGATTCTGCCTGTTGTCCAACCGAGTCCGTTGATCCTGAGAACTTCAACCATGGTTCGTTATGAAAATTGAAGTCCCCCAGTTCTACTCACTCGGCCGAAGGAAAGCGGGGTATCATCAATAGTTTTGTTCAAATGTTTGAATAGCCGGATGTTTCTGATTCGCTGAGGTTCAGTGAACGGTAAAGACATGCATAGAATCTTGCCATACTGGCAAGACTGATCAGCCCTATACTGACACGTTGTATCTGGAGTTTTCCAGATTCAACAGGCGCACACAGTTGATGTCATTTCGGATGTAGAGGCAGACTCCCCTTTGAGTCTGAACTTGCTCACGAAAGTGAAGCCTCGGCAGTCCAGATAGGAGGAGTCAGAGGCTCAGCTATCTGGGTTTCGGAAAGGAAAAGAAGGTTGGGACGTCGTGAAAAAAGATGGTGATGTACATGTAAATGATGGAATTTAAATTAGTGTGCAGGCCGTGAATGTTGGAAAAATTCACTAACAGTTTTGGCCCGCACTGAGGACGCCGACGCAGGACTCGCCGCTATAGGGATATTAATTATTGTTTATTATATTATATTCATGATTTTATTGTTTTCTTTTTTGATTTTTTTTCTGTAAGTTTAATAGAAAAAAATCCAAAAGAAAACACTCATACAGTTTTGTTTGAGGGGAAAGGAAGGTCTAGGAAGGAAAATGTACGATGGGTGGGTAGGAAGCTAGAGATCAGAGCATCTATAGGAGTGATGGATGTATGAATCCAATCCACCCATTATGGTGCAAGGCGATGGGCTGGGAAAGTCTGGCTGGAGAGTCTTATGCGCGCACAAAGCGCCCCAAACGCTGCTGCTGGGTCTTCATGCTGCAGCGGCGAGGTTTTTACACTCGTTGATGGGGCAGCCCACTCTCAGCCCGATTCCACCCACACCAGTAGTCAGTTGTGAGCCTGAAGGTCGAACAGCGGTACCCGGTTGTAAAGGGTCTCCCTCAACCAGCATCTCCCAATCCAGCCTGCCACGCAGAAGGTGGGATGACGCACCTACCACCAAGACCTGGACAAACATTACCCCGTGGTGGCACAGAGGTTGGTCATCCAATAAATGGTTCCCAGGGCGGTGGACCCATACTAGCCTACCAAAGTAAAAAGTTTTGTACTTTCTAATTTGTATTTTGATCAATTTTGGTAAAAAAATATCCCAAAAAGTTAAAACCTGCATTTTGGGACATTTTTTTAAATGTATGCAGTTTATGGATGTAATAATTACAAACAATAAAAACACTAGTCTTTTAGGATGCTAAAAAAATTTGATAGGTTAGTTGGCGGAATACACTATGAGTTAGTTAAAACCTAGCAAATAAAATGTTCTTGATTACTTAAAAATTTTATTGATTACATAAATATTTTCTTCATAGTGCATCTCATGTGTGTATGTGTTCAATGAGACCATCATTCATCCAGGTTTTTTGGTCATTGTGATATATTTTTGTGTATAATTTTGTAACACTACTTTTTTATAAATATTTAAAAAAAGTGATTTAATTTCTTCATACATGATGTTTGGTCAGATAATTTTAGCACGATTCTTTGAATCATCAATCTTGATGTAATGGTTAATTCACCGGCTCCTAACTTTGTAAATGTCATCCCATCACAAATAGTTTGACAGTAAAATTTGATTGTTTTCTCTCTTGCAGCTCATAGAACAGTTGAAGCCTGGTGGGAGAATGATCGTTCCAGTTGGACCGGAAGGAGGAGATCAACATCTAACACAGGTTAACAAGATGTTGATAAATTTATCTCTACCCAAATCAAATTTACAAAATATACTTGTGTTTTGGATCGTTTTAAACTATAGTGAACTAAGACACTTTTGCCATTTCTGAGTTAGAGCTTGAAGTGAGAGCTCCAAATCATAATTTATCTCTGCCAGAGAGAACCAATCAGAGAAAAACTGTCTATGCTTGGTCAAGACAGTATTTCTCGGATTGGTTCTCTCTGGCAGAGCTAGATTATGATTTGGAGCCCTCATTTCAAGCTCTAATTCAGAAACTGCAAAAAGTGAGTTAGTTCACTATAGTTTAAGGCGATCCACATGTAAATCATAATAAATTCATAATTGTTGTTTTTGGACGCTTTTTCTCTGGAGTTCTCAAGGGAAATCTGAGAAACCTCTCTGTTGACATTCATTTTAGTTGGCACTCAAGCCACTACAGCTTGGCACAGTTTACTTTGCAGTTTGTGATGGATACAAAAAAAATTGTTAGCTTTTTTTTTTCAAATTAGAAAATGTACACACTCTTTGCCTCATTCGCATTCATACATTGTCTTCTATTATTCTGACTCTTGACATGGCCTGTCTCAAATATCCGATTCACTTGATCGTGCCATGTCTTCCTCGGGCGTTCCCGGCTTCTTCTACCATTCGCATTTGTGTCATATATTCTTCTTACACTGCTTTCTTCGTTCATTCGCTCTACATGCCCAAACCATCTGAGGGTCCCTTTCTTAATCTTACTCATTACACTAACATCAGCCTTGTATTCTTTGCGGATCTCCACATCTCTCACAAGAAATGTAATTTATAAATCTTTGTAAATTACACTGAACATGTACTTTTTTAGTTATAAATGTTGCAAATTTCGTTAAATAAAAATATATATTATTACGGAGGCAATTGAAATTCATAAAAACCCCATTCATTAACAGAGACCCAGGAGCTAAGCTCAATAGTTGTTGGTATCCGGTAATTGACGGCTACACCAAAGCTAAACGCAGAAAACCATGTTGAATTATTCTCTACCACCAGTCCATAGAGAAGTGGAGCTGGCAGCACGGTATCGCTTCTACATACATAAGCACACACTTTCACCAATATCATTTACAGTCTAGTCTTGGGTAACTGGCCAGAAATTCAATAACATAACCAACTGGTTATTAGTATGTAGATAACTGGTTATAAAACGGTTATTTGGTTATCTCAGTTATTGCCGGTTACAGTTGATGCTCGCTAGTTGTCTAGGTATTAGTTATCAGTAGTTATCATGGTAATGGAGTTATGGAGGTATTTGGTTTTGTCCATGGGTATTGGGTATCGGGTGAGTTTTTGACCCACGAAAAGGGACAACGCTGTGCGAACTATCTAATATTACCGTTCCACCTCAGCAAAGAAAAATAAAGACAAAAAATGTGACCCGTATGGCGCTGTCGATTTTTAACGAATATTAAAGACCAGTTACAAGCAGGGCAGCAATCAGAAATTTTTTAGAAGGGAATAAAATAAGTTAAATTAAATTTTAAATAAATACCTCCAATGGAAAATATATTATAAGCTTGTAAAAATGTAAATTTATTGCAATGCCTGATAAATCGAATGTAGTGAAATTTCACACGACTGCTATACACAACAAAGATTACAATAAATAAGAACTGAAAATTTCTCGAAAGAAATACATGTAAATGAAGGTAGATAGCTTGTTGCCATTATTACATAGTTATTACTTTCAGAAATATTTTATTTACGGCATCACTCTATTATTATAACGGACCATTGTTTTTTCTTTCAATGTGAAACAAACCTGCATATATATCAACTACAAATATTTTTACAAAACAATATTATATTTATGTACGTTATTTCCCAAGCGCAACAAGTAAATAGATTGTTAATATTTTGGCAAAAAGTTATTATTATGAACAATATTCCGGTCAGAGTAATTATCAAATTACTGGAAATCGAGGAGTTAAAATACTTTAGCAATTAGGATGGGAAATTCCGACAATAAACACACTTTCTTCCACCAAGCAAAAAGGCTGGAAACTATCGGTGAGCAAACCCATGTCGATTATTCCCTTTTGCTGGGCGTTCTTCTTTTTTGGTTTATATGCATCCATTTACCTTTGGGTTTTGGTGGTCCTGATGAAGTAGATGGAGCATCATAAAGTAAAACGCTTTGGGCACTTTAATAATGGCGTTCGGCACTGTAGCACTTTTGATTTCAGTTGGTGAAAACGCATTTAATTCAGCAAATGCAGAAATATGTGTTGTTTTTAGATGGGAAGTTTAATTTCCCGTTGAATTTTTATAAATCAGAACAAGTTAACACAATTTACACGGCGCTTTTTATCCACGTTATGTTTGTCAAATCGGCCCAAATATTGCCTGCAATATTTACAATGTCACAATTTTTTAACAAAACTTTCACAAATTATAAACAAAATGTTTTAAACTTTTACACTTATGTAAAAATACCTAAATATACTAATAATATTCTAAGCGAAGCAATAAACTAAAATAATTAAACACTATTTTTTACTTCTAAAAAATTCCGCAATCGTAAGATTTTTCGAAAGAAATTCAGTATAATATTACAAGAATATAGCTCCGCACGCCACGCCGGCTCGTGAAGCTACAACTGATGGCTTAGGGTGCCAGTTGCCAGTTGCCAACTACTGGTTATGTATGACGTATGAGGTTGTGATAGTTATCTAGTTATCAGTGGTTATCATGGTTGTGTAGGTTTTGGTTTTTTCAGTGGTGGGAATGGGTATTGGGTATCAGGTAGTTTTTGACCAACCGCCAACAACCAACAACCCCCACAACCGCCACAACCAAATAACCAAATACCCGAGCTGCCGCTAGCGTAGTTGTGGGTATTTTTAAATAACCGTTATATAGTTGGTTATGTTATGCAGCTACCAAGACTAATTTACACATGAATTAGAAGACCTCTAAGTCTATAATAGCCAGGTAATTTAAATACCCACATGAGGTAAAAATTGTGAGAAATGTGATTAGCTATGTTTAGTGGCTGGATCTGTATTGCTGGGAACTTCCCAGCCTTCTTCTTTCCCTCACCGGTTCCATTCCGTTACAACAGTCCCCAATTGAATGTGCAATATTTTTACTATCTCCGGGTAGTTAGGACTATGGCAGTGGACTTTTTTGTGGTTTTCACATAATATTAAAAAAAACCACGAAAAATTAAAAAAAACATGATTATCAGTAGAAATATTATGTGATCCATTAGTTAAAAAGTAATCGGAAAGATATGTCATTCATTTCTGTTTTTTTTTGCAATCTAATATTATATCTGTTATGGTTTGTAGAAAATATAAAAATAATTGAAGCACGTAAACAGCAATTTGGCATAAGTAGCTTTTTCCTCTTTTTTTTTAACTGTGGTGACTATTGACAATTTATACACATATCACTCACTAGACAATATCTTTTCTGAAATGGGTAGCAATAGTTGTTAGCATTTTAATAAATCTTGTTAGTATGCATTCAATATAATAGGTTACTCCAAGTGGTTCGCTACTGTGGTGACTTAGTAGGAGTGCCTGGGTTCATGGAGTGAGGTTTATCTAGGTCTTGGTGGCGTATGCGTATGCCCACCTAATGCATGGCCGGCCGGATTGGGAGAAACTGGTTGATGGAGACATTTTACCTCTACAATCGGACCCCCTCGACCCATCGCCTCATAGCACAGTGGGATGGATTCGTAAGTCCCTCATTCCTGGTCACATAGAGCCCGGATAGATATACCTACCCACCCTTCATACCTTTTTTCTTCCCAGAACTTTCTCTCTTTCCTTTCCCTAAAAAGACCCTCACACACAGCATCCCCAAAAATGACATAGACTCAGGGGAAAGGGCCTCCTGTGTGGAGCTAATGTGAAAAAAGTACCTGGCAATGCAGATCTCTTGTCACCAAACACGGCTAAAGCTATTTTAAGCAACGTTTCAATTCTGAATGGCGGTCTTACACCTCACTGAGAATATTTTCCACTCTGATACATTACGTGGTGGGATCTCGGCGCCAGTCATTAACAATGGAGCTTCTGACTCGTTTCCTTAATGTGACTCTCGCTGTAACTTTAAATAAATTGTCTTCTTTTTCCAGGTTGACAAACTTGAAGATGGCTCTGTGACTGCGACAAGATTGATGGGCGTATGCTACGTCCCACTCACTGACAAAAACCGACAGTGGAAGGAGTGACAAGTGATTTACTATGTCCGATATGTCGTTATTGCATTGTGTATTGCTCTAATCATTTGGCGAGTTGTGGCCTCCATTAAATGAAAACAAAGGAATTTATTTTACCACGTACTTACAGATGGCAGTAATATTTGTGATCATAATATAGATATTATTCCATTTTTCCTTGCGAAATTAAAAAAAAAAAGTTCATTCAATTCCCCATATTTTAAATAACAAGAAATGTAGTATTAAAATAATTACGTATTACTTTTCATTTGCATTAACGTATAAAATTAAATTTCTCTAGTGTAATGATCGTAGTAGGTATATAACTCGTATATTTGTGTATCAAATATGTTTGGAAAATTTAATGTATTATATAACTTTGATATTCCTACTGGTCCAATTTGAAATATTTGTTTATTTATTTTCTTGTACTTCTGTTAGTTCAAAATTTAATTAAAAGCGCATTTGAAAAACTGCAGTTCATATTTTAATTAATAAATTATAAAAACATTCACATAATGTACTTTTTAAAACATTCTAAAAATAAGTACAGACACTTGTTTCCTGGGAAATAGAAGAACGTAAGTAGTGTCCAGACCTTAAATGGTATCCATTACTTTAATATATGAAGTCCGCCTTACCCAAGTTAAAATCTTTTCCCTCTCATTGGTTTTCCAAATCTGTTTTTCTTAACTATTTTACCATCAGTGCTTGACTGCAGGGGCTTGTGAGGTTTGTGGAGTATAGTCCAAAGCATCTCGGCATCAATTTTATTCCCCAGAATTTCATCTAATTCACTCTGAAAACAATATCGAGAATTAAACAATTACAATTCAGAACAATCGTCTTCTTTTTATCAATCTGCTATTAATATCCAAAGAATCTCGGCATCAATTTTATTCCCCAGAATTTCATCTAATTCACTCTGAAAACAATATCGAGAATTAAACAATTACAATTCAGAACAATTGTCTTCTTTTTATCAATCTGCTATTAATATCCAAAGAATCTCGGCATCAATTTTATTCCCCAGAATTTCATCTAATTCACTCTGAAAACAATATCGAGGATTAAACAATTACAATTCAGAACGATTGTCTTCTTTTTATCAATCTGCTATTAATATCCAAAGAATCTCGGCGTCAATTTTATTCCCCAGAATTTCATCTAATTCACTCTGAAAACAATATCGAGGATTAAAGAACTACAATTCAGAACGATTGTCTTCTTTTTATCAATCTGTTATTAATATCCAAAGAATCTCGGCATCAATTTTATTCCCCAGAATTTCATCTAATTCACTCTGAAAAAATATCGAGGATTAAAGAATTAAAATTCAGAACGATTGTCTTCCTTTTATCAATCTGCGATTAATATTGTTAAAGTAAAGTATAACAGTGAACCGTACTAACATTAGAAACAACTTAATAATCACAATTTTTTTGTTTTGTAATATTTGACATAAAGCCAGTTTGCTTCAACAAAAAAGTTGCGTTTATAAATTTAGTTAATTATTCCAAGAATTACATGTATTTGGTTGCTAGAAGTAAAATTTTTCAGTCAGGTTAAACTATCACATTTCAGATCATCAAAAAAGCAAATCCGCACCATTTAGAATTTTTCTCATTTGAATTTTTTCCATTAAACGCCGATTCTCGGCCCATTTTAGTTTTTGATTGAATTATGATTAACTGACGAACGTGGCAGTTAATTTTGACAGCTGATTACAGTTTGATCGAAAGCTGAAACAGGCCGCGAATCAGTATTTAAATACGGGGACAACTCAAATATCAAATCTTTAAAATAGCGCTGTTCGTCGATTTGACAGATATTAAAATACCCCAAACTAGGAATTGCAAATCTTGATTCCTTCAAATAAAAAAATCTGGATTTTTAGTTTGAAAAAATCCGGATTCGCAAGCCCTATCCCAGCCTTAGTTGTAGTAAAACATCTTACTTTTTCTAATTTTATCAGGTTATCCATAGAAACGGCTTTGTTCATCAGTCGCGAGATATTTTTAGAATTGACTCCGGGAAGTTTGAGCAGAAAGTCGTGAATCCTGGGATTAAACCTTTCGATGAGGAGTGCTTCTACACCGGCTTCCTCTCCTCCCAGTGCCAAGGCATCCGCTGCATTCGGTTGAGCTCTTCCGTGCTAAAATAATATTCAAATATCAAAATGATCTCGTCTCATTTTTCTCCTTGTTTTATTTTGTGGACATCACAAAGACATCTTTTATTTGGGTACTGTGGTAATTTTTTTATTTTTTTATATGAGCTCCACACAGGAGGCTCTGAGGAAAATAATTTCCCCATTAAAGTTCCCCAAATAAAATAATGTCATCTTTGGGGATGCTGTGCGGAGGGTTTTGGGGATTCCATGTGGAGGGAAGGAAAAGGAGGAGAGGAGAGTTCTGGGAAGGAAAAGGGTTTAAGGAGGGGGGGTAGGAATCTGGGGTTCAGTGGAAATAATTGGGCAGTTATTTTTTTATACAGTTGTAAGGGAAGTCTCGTCTCTCACATAGACTGTAGGTAGGGCGCCGGTCAGTGCCGGTAGCCTTTACGTCTGCTACTTTTGCTATGGTCGTGGTATCCAGAAGGAAAAGAAGCAGGAGTCCGAGGGTAGCAGATTCAAATCTAATTTCAGGATGAAGATTCGGAGAGAGGTGTTCAGGAGAAGCAGAAGAAGAAGAATAGTGTGCGGTGGTCCGAACTAGAGTGCCTTAAAAGGAGCTGCACACCAGTGGCGGTCCGTGAATTTTCAATGAGCTAGAGTGCTAAGGCTAGCTTTACACTCGTAATTAAAAATTACGGATTACACAAGATTTTGACAGGTCACTCCCAGGAGCGTTTACATATGCATCTGACTTGTGGTAATTAATGATCACGGAAGTGTTTCGGAAGTTCGACCTGTGTAACTGCTCATGCGACCGTTTACATCTGTAAATTTATTTGCGGTAAGATGGCTTCTTTTCAACAACGACCTGCTACTGTCAAATTTACGCAATTTTGTCAATAAAGTCGAAAAGGACCAAATAAAGTGCTGAAATAGAATTTGGCTTTAATTAAACAATTCTCCACGCACTTTTTTTGCCGTCAAAGGCGAAAATTAATGGATTTCTTTAATTTTATTCGAATGACAGCTACCTGACAGCTGCCGACAGCAACCGACTTCGTATTCAAATACGTAATTTTAAAAACAGAAATATTGAGATTATAAAGGTTTGGACCGATAATTGAATAGAAGGATGCTCATTTTCAGAAAACTCAAATAAGTGGAAATAAATACTAGTTTTAGAGGAAAATAATCCAATAAAAACAAATGTCTTTTGATTTTTGACATTTCGTAACGGCGCATTTTGGTACTATTTCTTACAAAAAGTCCCTCAGCTTATCAAACTGATTTTATAAGCTGTGAGAAGGCTGTAATTTCGCGCGGACGCGATTAGACCTGTCAAAAAACTTCCGGAAGAAGAAGTTCTGTAACATGCTTTAAATTACGTTAAGTGACTTTTGGTGTCGTTTACATTGGTAATTTGGCCATAATTCGCTTACACGAGCGAATTACGGGAAAAAACTTACGAATGTAAAGCCAGCCTAAGATTGAAAAATATGACGTTGATGTTGTAGCTGAAAATGAATTTTTGTTTTCAAAATTTTAACTTTTTGTATGAAGATTTTCAGGATTTTTTTCAGTTAAGGGATCCACAAACTGAAAGATCATATGTTAAAATTTTGATAAAAAAATAAAATTTTCAGCTACAACAACAACAACATCAATAAAGTCATATTTTTAAATCTTAGCATTCTAGCTCACTGAAAACTCACAGACGCCACTGCTGCGCACCTCTATTTATTCCGGACTCTCCAGTCCCCAGTTGTTCCGGCTTAGCGCCTCCGTACATGGAGTTACTTACAAGCTATTCGAGCCTGATGCGCGTAGCACGCGCACCGCTCGTGGGTACCCGCCATACAATTTTGCTGGTGTTCGTACACGGCGCTACGTGACGGATGTCAGGTTGAAATCAGTAGCGCGCTACCAGCACCGTCGGTAGCGCGCTACTGATTTCAACGTTGCAGCATTCGTGTCTACTACTTTCGTTTGACGTTTGACAGAAATGGCGTCTGAACATGAAAGTAATGTTAGATTTGTTCTGGAAGTGGAAAAAAATGCGTGTTTATATAACTTTACATAAGGCATAGATAAATGTTGGAAAAAAAGTCATTTGACATCGTTTGACACCATGTTAACTCCACGGCTGCACGTGAAAAATGATCAAGTTCAGTATAATTCGGGTAGCACCGTGTACGGAAACCAGCTTTAAAAAGTAGTATATCTGCAGGGTACTTGTGGTTGTGTCACAATCACGTAGTTTATAAGTATCTCCATGAACGGAGGGCCATAGTGTTGAAGTTTGGCGCTACCCTATTTCGTAAGATGCAAATATTTTGTGGGTTGTCTCTGCTACGATTAATTAACAATGCAGAGGTCTTAATATTTGTAGCCACTCTTCTTTTCGTGCCCTTCAAGCCTACTCCAACCAACTGTCTTTAGCATTTTTATTAAAGCAAAAACAAAGATATAAAAAATGTTGGGGGTCCAACAATGGCCCAACAATTTTTTTAAAAACTAGACTTTTTACTCATTTAGAATTGGAACTCTGCTCGAATTAGGGGCCATCCATAAATTACGTCACACCTTAAGGGGGGGGGAGTAGGAAAGTATGACAAGGGATATGGGGGAGTCATCAGCTCTGTGACGTCACATCTAAAAAACTTAATTATTAAAATGCAAAAAAATTTTAGATTAACAATTGCAAAATATGTGACGTCACACTAGGGGGGAGGGGGTCTCACAAATGTGATGATGTGCGACAGGGACGGGGGGGGGGGGGGGAGTAAAAAAATCATGAAATTCGTGTGATGTAATTTATGGATGGCCCCAAATAGCTTCAACTGTGTATCTGAAAAGGCAGTTTCTCCCAACCATTCTCATATCTTTTCTCCTAAATTCCCTCTGCACTGCAATCTTCCTCAATATTAATAACACAGATACTCTGACTCTGGCCAGTTGAGTCTCTAGTGTGGTTATAACATTTTATAATTACAAGAAATATATTTTTACCTTCAGTTCAAAAAATAAATCTGCGGTTGCATAGGGGCTGGGTGACCAAATTAGCTTCAAACGAGGAAAATGTAGAGTGAGAAGTTGAAGCTTTTGTTGAACATCTGCTCCTGTGATATCACTTGATACTACGTAGTGACCCTTTAGAAAAGAAAAATGTTATGAACTTTAATAATATCAATTTTAAACACTTAAGCCTTTTTAGCATATTATTTATTTATTTCTTCAAAATAGGCATATTTACTTTGGGGTGTCATCATTAATTTAATGAAAAACAAATACCTTTGTATAACACCACTATTTTATTAACAATATCAACATGTTTCGAAAACTATGTTTTCTTCGTCAGGATAATAAGTCAATAATAAATAACAAAAGACAAACAAGTATAGACAAAGATAAAGAGGAACCTCTTTCTATAGCAATTCTCCCATACATCAAAGGCTCAACAGATAAAATCAGTCAAATCCTCAAAAGAAATAAAATCAAAACCATTTATAAATCTGAAAATAAAATCTCGTCTCTATTAAGAAGTCCGAAAGACCACATTCCACTTGAATCACATGGTATTTATAAAATACCTTGTGGGGCATGTGAAAAGGTTTATATTGGACGGTGTAATAGAAAAATATCTTGTAGAATTGCAGAACATAAAGTAGATGTCACTAACAAACGCTTAACTTCATCCATAGTTCAACATGTCCTTAATGAAGGTCATAAAATAGATTTTAACAACGCCACAACAATAGCTAGCATAAACAATGAATCGAAAAGAATTTACCGCGAAGCCATAGAAATTTATAAACATAAAAATAATATGAATACCAGAAATGACTCAATTAGAATCCCCAACACCTGGAAAGTCATAATTGATCAAATTCCCCAAAAAACGGCATTCCCAAAATCCTCAGAAATAATACATCCAATTAACTTGAAGCAATCCAATCAAATCTCTACACGTAATCCGCCTGATATTGCCGGCCCCGCCCCCACCGTCAAATCACCTTCTACTCGCGTACTTCGATCGAGACATAAAAATTGACAAGCACTCACTTAGGTTTTGACTTTTGAACCGAACGGACACGCGAAAGCGAACAGTTTGAGACAAAAGCCAAGACATAAGGCCTCTGAAGATGGACAGTGAGATCTGTCCGAAACGTCAGGAGATAAAAAGTCCTTTTAAGGACTACGTTACGCGGGTAAACCGAGAAAATTGTTTTACAAATATTACAATATTGCAACAATGAAAAAATATATTTAAATATGATATACATATATGCAAATAACTGAACATAACTACTGGAGCGCTTTTTGCTACAATATGGCACTATTTAAAATACCTCGGATTGCTTTGCTGCCAGTTTTGGCAAATTTTCCCTTATTTGTAAGTTATTAATGAGAAGTTTACGATTTTATAATATTTTTTTTATAAACTCTATCATTCTATCTATCTATAATCAGTTTGTATGTCTCCATATTAAAATTCGGAGGTATGATTTTGAATGATACTCGTACTGTCCAGGAGCAAGTCCAAAACAAATCCCATAAGTGCGATACAAATATCAGCACCTATGGGACCTTCAGTCATATTTCTTAGGTTTATACAAAATATACTAGAAGCGCCAGCTTGACCTGCAAACCTTGGGAACCTGCTAGCTGGTCTGACTGCGCAGCACCTATGGGATTTGTTAATACTAAATTTGTACATAATAGTATTTTGCAAGAATCAACAGATTTTTTTTCTGTGATTATCATGTTTTAAGTTATTATTAAAATAATTTAATTAAGTGAAGCACTGCTGGTTTTTCAGTTGCATTGTTGACAGGTTGTCCTAGTAGCGGCTCAAGAACTGTCAAGTTTTGACATATCAGATCAGAAAGATATTGATTTTGTTAAGAAGGTTGATTGCAATAAGGAATTCCAGTGAAAAATATTATGGCTTTAAAAAAATATGTTCATATAGACCAATATACGCTGATTCTGAATTTATAAGTTTTATTACATAATATTTAACGTAGAGTTTTTAAAAAAATATTAAAAAGTCCATTTTAAAATGTGTCATTAAAACACCCTATTGCTAGATTTTGGCGGCGTGACGTCACCGCGCCGCGTCACCTGGGTCAAAGTTGTATACAAATCAATAGAAATGTAGAAACATTATTTAGGCCTAAATAATTCAGTATCAAAAATAAAGTATCTCTATTAGTTTCTCTATATTATTTAAAATATTCAAAAACTTTAACTGTACAAAAAACGATCGTATTGCCCAGTAATGTCTATGAAAACGCTCCAATGCTGAAATTCAAAATGGCGGGAGTCAAACAGCTGATTCCAGTTCCCTACAATATTCATACTTCGGTTAGTCATGATGACGTCACACTAGATTCGGTGGTTTTCGGGGTATCTTGAAAAATTAAAACTTTGAATTTATTTTAACTAAAAACTAACTATAAAAATAAAAATAAATATGCAGTTATTTAAGTTAGGTCATTTTTCATAAAAAAAAATTAAAAAATTGGACTGGAATTCTCTATTGCGTCGAGAACTGATTTTTTTCAGTTTCCCATGAGCGAAGGCCCTTAAACAACTCATCGAAAGAATGATTTTTTTTATAAATGTATAGGTGTCTATTTACATTATACATTTATCATTATGTATAGTGCTTTACAATCTGTAGACTGAAATTGTGTGTTTACAAGTTGTAGTAAAGTGAATCTCAATTACCTGCAGCTGAAATGGCTTGTTTTGATCAAATTCTATAAGTAGCATGGGCCGAGAGTAATTTCTGCACATCTGGGTGCACTGCGTGTACAGCCTCCCTGAATTGAGAGATCCAATAAGATCCGATAGTGATTTCCTTTCCACACAAATATCAGGAGTGAGAATATAATCGCCAACCTATAAAACGAAATAGAAAATATTGATATTTAAATCAAATAGACACCAACCTTCAACACAAAAATTCACATAAAAAATCATTTTTGTTGATCATTGTTCATACAGTTATAGTAATTGGTTCAGTATCGATTCCCTTCTTATGTAAAAGTGCCGGCAAATCTGATCGGAATTCTCTCATGTCTACAATAACTCTTGGTTTTTCTTGGGTGACCTTTTCTTCTTGTCCTCCTAGAAAAAAAAATAAAAAGAGGATTTCATTTTTTTTTTTATTTTCTGATAATAAGGCCCTCCTTACACAGGGAAGTATCCGATATTCAACGATTCAAGTATCTTGGTGACTACCGCAATACATCTGGGCGGAGGTTTGTGCACAGGCACACGTTGCCGACATTATGTAAACCCGTCAATGGCGTCAGTCTCCCGCGACAAGCCGGTCGAAGCCGTTATCACTCACGTCGGCGAGACTTTAAACATGGCGGAGCAATTAATAAATATGATAGTCTCATCTATGCTAGAAACAAAACAGTCAACAAAAATGACAGCTGTGGCAGTTGTGAGTGAGGTCACGAAAGCTAGTTTTGATGTTTCGAGAGACGGTGGAGCGCAGGTCTTGTGATTTCTGTAACCGGCTGTGAATACACAACGTCAATATCAGATACTTGCATATTCCTGTGATTGCGTGTTCCTAATTAATAAATTAAAAAAATATTAAATGATTACTAACCCGCTTTTCTGGTATTTGAGTTGGGCCCCTCTGGCTCATGCATGTCCAAACACACAGGGATTTCAGACTTTCCATCTTGATATTCAGGAATAACCATAGTCTGCAATAGAAATCTTCTACATTAATACCCAAACACCTTACAACCCTGTTTATGGATCATCGAACCCATGCAAATAAGATAGTTTGCATTTGCAAATAGCAAAAATAAAATGTCTTTTTTGACGACGACCTTATGAATTTATTATTTTATTTATGTACGTATACCGATTTGGTATGAGCATGGTGAGCCGTGATGCAGTTTATATTTTGCTCCAAAGTTGCATAATCCAAAAATTAAATCTGTGTAGGTTGTTGTAGACAATGAATACCCATTAAAAATGATACATCAAGTTAACAAGGCATAGAAAGAGTTAGAAATAAAGGTAACCTTACACTTTTAGCTTGAATCATCAATTCAAACGCTTGTTTTTCTCTTTTCAGTGAAGTAAGATACGCTTGCTCTTCTGTAGTGTTAGCGTGAACCAGAATATAAACAGTGAGTGACGGATAAGAAGAGTCTTTCCTTGCCGAGTATAACTCAATCTGCCTGGTTGCCGATATATCGCTGTGGTACATTATTATATAGTTTGGACGAAATTGCATCAACGTGTCTTCTAGGCATACTCCTCCTTCGTTATTCTTAAATGTTTGAATGCAAATCAACGGACTTTCCAGTTCGATATGAGTAAGATCCATATTCTCCATCTGGAATTAAGAAAAAGTAGCAAACGACTGTAGGGAGCAATAATAGTAATCATTATTACATCAGTTATTTTTGGAATAACTTAATGAGTAAAACTTCAACTTGTAATATTTAATCATTGAATACAATATTAGCGATGCTTGAACTAAAATTTGAAAAAGAAAAATCAGAAAAAGATTCCTTAGCATCTAGGAATTGAACCCAAGATTTAACCATGACGAGGCTCTGCCCTAACCACTGAGCTAATTCGACCCTATCCCCCTTCGGTCGCTAATATTGTCTTCAATAATTATATCACTTTCAGAAGAATCAGGGGTTTTGTAAAGTATTTAATTACCTGTGTAAATGGTTCAAATAGCGATTCATCTTTATTCTTTAGAGTTTTAGAAGTTCCTTCCGATAGTTTATCAATGATGGCTTGTGACATTGTCAACAAAAATTGAGTTTTATCAAGATCACAGTTTTCTATATCATCTTTGGAGAATATACTATCCATCTCAGAAGGAGTTTCATTTGCTTTAGAACTAGTGTCTTTACTGTCTGAAGCTTTTTTAGCTTTCGGCTCAACTTTGTTTTCTTCAACATTGTATTTGTATGTATTCTTATAAGATTGAAAATCTTTAGATAATAGCGGTATATCAAGTTCATTTCTCAATGCTGATAAATACAAAAAGGCTTGAGATCCCATAGTAAGATATTGGTTGAGTTGTTTACATGTTCTCGAATCATTACATAAAATCAAAATTTTGGAAGATTGGGAATTTTTATAATACTTTTTGCGTTCTTCTGGAATCTCAAAGGTTAGGATTTCACTTAGATACTTCCACTTCGAATACGATTCAGGTTCAAATTCTGTAAAAATGATAATAATTAAAACTAATAAATTAGTTTACAGTAAAAATATGATACTTGTAAATTTTACCCTTTTTCAGATTGAAAACTCGCGTTCGTGCGTATCTGAACAACTGTTCTGCAGAATCTAACAGTATCCAACCAGAATTCACTTTAGCATACTCAGTAGATCTGTACTGTCTAACAAGACAGTAAAAGGTTACAGCATCCTGATGAATCAGAGAACTGAAAAAGTAAAGGTATAACAGAAATTTTCGGTCTTCATTATAGAAACATTAGCAAAGTACACAATTTTATGTGCAAAAATGTATGTAATGAATCAACCCAACGTACATTATAAGAGTCCGCATTATCTTCAAGTCCTGAATTAATTCTTTAGTTCTACTGCTCAGTTGATGCCATACAGTGTCGAGTTGAGTTTGCAAAATTTTGTGGAATTTACTTATGAGACAATTTTCGACAGTAATTTCCTAAAAAGCAAATTATGAAACATTAATATTGTGAGTAGGTATAACCAGGGCCGTATGCAGGAGCAATTGTAGTATGCTCCGGGCGCCGACTTGCCAAGGTGCCAAGGAGCCAAGGTGTTGTCAAAATTTAACCTTAAAACAGCGCACACATTATTAACACTCAAGTGGAATGTTCGCGCGGCCTATTTCATACAAATCTTAATTTTGGATTTAAGATCAAAATACCTAACCAAACTGAAAAATTATTTTTGTAATCAAAAGTTGTATCAAATACCTAGTACGGATGTGAGCTACTTTATTTATTTTTGCTTTAAATTATATAATATAGGCTATTAAAGATTTTAGTGTTTCATTATTTTAGAGGCAACTTGTGAGTAAATGAAAACATTAAAAAAATGATTTTACAAGATATATTTTAAAGATAAGATGAAAAATAAAATAAAAAATAAAACATTGTTAAAAATGTTTTTTGGGTTGTAATTTTAATATATAAACAACAAATTTTTGTTCCGGCGTAAATAAGTAATTTGTTTTTTTATTTACACCCTTTAAAATGATTTATTTTACTATTTTTTATTTTATATTTCATCATATTTTTATGATAAATATGGTAAAATTATTTTTTTTTATGTTTTTCATTTATTCACAAATAATTTCCCAAATTGCTTCTAAAATCATGAAACCTTAAAAACTTTAATGGTCTATATCTTATAATTTAAAGCAAAAATAAAGTAGCTCACATCCGTACTAGATATTTAATACACCTTTGGATAACAATTTTCAGTTTGGTTGGGTAGTTTGATCTCAAATCCAAAATTAAAATTTATATGAAACGGGCCGAAATCGGCCGCACAAATGTTCCTCTAACAGCGCGCCCTGGGTATAACTAGATAACACTGTAAACCTCTCACAATGTTAGGCAAATAAATACATATAAAGTAGTGTTCAAAGAAAAAATATTTTTATTCTAATTCAAATAAATAATTTTATTTGATTGTTTACCTGTAATTCTAAAGTTCGGTTTATCCTTTTCAGTTCTTTTGTGGTATAATTTATGATGTCTAGTATACATGATTGTATCAAAGTAGTTTTACTTGTTAGAGGAACGTGAAGTTCTACAACATTTGTCTGCACGTTTTCTAAATCTTGTTTTACTGAAGCATGAAACCTGCAAAATTAATAATTATGCAAAAGTTATAAGAAATGCCTATTGATTACGTGTCATATATATCACAATATTTCACACAAAGCACTTATTTAGGATGAATATTTAAAAAAAAGAAAAACAATATTTCACCTTGGCCAGAGAAATAGTTCTTTAACAAAAAGGTTTCTCATAACTTTTTCTACATGTGCAAATCCAAAAGTAAATCGTTCAGCGGAGTGAGAAAATGCTTTGATGAATCCAGTCTAAAAATTAAAAAGGGAACATGCTAAAATAATAATAATGATAACAGAACTTGTTGGAATATTTGATACCCTATGCTGGCAACACCGACAGTTCGGTTTCCGTATTCTTTTGTTTTTCTTCTGTTTGAAATTGAGTTAACTTGAGTATTGTTTACCTAACAATAAAATACACCTGTACCTCGCAATTGAGTCTATTTAATTACAAACCAACAGAACTTAAACAAATTGGGTAAAAATGTCAAAACAAATGGTTAGTATTTAATCATTATTGCAATTAAATATCTACCTTATTTTTTTGTCTGTAGAGTCGTAAAACAAAGGCTTCTTGACAAGACTCCAATATACTGTGGGCCCTCAACACAATGATACCGGTGATGTGTTCAACGGGCACTCGATCTTTGAGTAGATCTACAACTAAAATTCTAGTTGAAACAAAATGCACACCGCCATTTAAATATGCCTTTTCCCTGCAAATGAAATAATAAAAAGGTTATTTACCCAAAAATAGTGGAAAGTACATTTTTAATAATAATAAGGTTATTTACCTTACCTAGTGGTAAGTACATTTTTAATTGAAGTATTGTACTGATTTTACCTGTCAGCAGATAAAAGAGGAAGTGAAGATAGTTTAAGTTTAGCCATATAATATTTCTCTTCAAAATCTGCACTGTTTACTACCAAAACCAAATTTGATGGATCAGCATGGGCTCGAAGAAGATTCATCACAATTATATGTTCATTGAATCCTCTGAAAACAAAGTAATAAAAAAAATTATACAAAATTTATAAATTGTAGGTATGTGGATTAAGATAAAAATTAATAAAATTATTAACTTCAAACTTACTTTGCACTAATCATCAAGGCATCATGTTCCAAAATATCTAAAAACATTTGCTTTTCAAAACTTATCATGGGAAAAACTTGGTCTCCTGGGGAGTCATTCTTCGCTGTCACATCCATTTTAAAAATTAAAATCCTGCGAATGCAGGAATAATTAGTAATATTGCCTTCAAAAATTGTATTCAAATTTCAAAGAAAAGCAAAAATATGAGATGCAAGAACTGACAGTTGAAGTGTTGCTACAATGAAAAATAGAAAAAGCTAATTCAATGGCAGCACCATAGCTAAATGTCATTATTCTTTGTGTACAAATAATTATGAATTCCTAGTGTTTTCGTATTTTATATTGTATAAAAATCTATATTCTGAAATGATTTACTTTTAAAATGTGTTCATAGAAAACTTCATGATTAAATCCAAAGGCACAAGAAATGTGTTTTTTCCATACGAAATACCCTGGAGATTTTTTCTAAAATATTAAAATGTCATACAATATTAATGACATGTGTCGTGTTTGTCTGGTGCCCACTGGAACGAGGAAGAATTCAAATTTGTTCTTTTCATCAGGACGATCAGTCCAACTCTGGGCCAAAGTAATGGCATGTGCATGGGTTCAGGTGTGAATCAATTTCATCACTAAATTGTGTGTTGTGATTTTTTTGTATTTTCTTTATAGAATGTAGATAGACAAACACTCCCAGGTTACGGATAATCTGACAATATTTGAATTTCTCCTACTACCATCATAATAAGCGAAAACTCTTGAGCGATGATAGGCGGCTGGGTGGGAACCCAAAGCGTTAGTGCTGAGACTTAATAATTTTGATGATTTTAGGTATTTGAAGGCGATGGGCTGCCTAGCCAGATATGCTATAAGTGCCACAATAAGCTAGATATTGCTTACCAATTCAAACAACAGTGCGAGGCAGCAGATGCACAAATCCGGCAATTCCTGAACAGAACCGTAACAGGCAAAGGACCCCCGAATAACATAGACCTTACTCTGACTCAGGTAAGGAATATAATATATTTTACAATAACAATTAATAAAGTTCTCCGTACACAGAATAACAATAAAATAATGTTGTGTAGATGCTGTCGTAGCTGTAAACTGATAGATGAGCGGCACATTTTTAACATTATAGGTATAAAATTAATGTAATTTATATTTCAGAGTCAGCCAGAGTGTCTTGCAGAATGCAAACCACTGAACTTTAACATCACGAGCGAGTGTTTGGATTTAGCCCAGTCTGATCTCTCCCTATCGGCGTATCGATTGATGAGTCAAGATATATCACTGTCGCAGCAGCTTGACTTTAGACTGCGGGATAGTGACTTTGCAGCGATGAAGCAAGAACCTGGATTGTTGGCCAGTTTAAATGTAAGCTCAACTATACTTTCTGAAATAATAATAAAACACTGGATGGCTTGTTTCGCGGAATTTGCACAATTCAAAGTTAGTTGATATTAAAAATAAAACTTCTGTGAAAGTCCTATTCATGTTATGTTTTTTATCTAAGCACCGTGAAACAACTGGCCCGTGGTGAAATAATAACATAACTTGAATTTTAACTTTGAAATTTGTGACACCCTGTTCTTTTAATTTTTGACCATTTCTTTTAATAATGTGTACAAATCAAAATGTTTCAGAACCAATGGTTCTTTCAACAGGATGTATAAAGTATACTAAAATTAAAATGCCGTACATATGATTTTAGTATACTAATTTAAATTCTTTTGAAAGAACCATACGTTCTGAAACATGTTTCTGACACAATAGTGGTCAAAACTAAATATTAAAATTCAAGTTCTGCGAATGTTCATTCCGTTAGATAAATTCTCCTATCTTAACAGATTGCAATCTTTAGAGCACAGGCGTCGGGCGGGAATGCGGGATATGGAATACGGATATTTCAATTTAAAATGCTCTGAGGAACTAGCGTTATTGATTTCTTCGACACCGGTGCACAGTCAGAAATAGCTCAGCTGTGGAATGATTTGCCGGCCTCTGTGTTTCCTCCCTCCTACAACATGGGTCTATTCAAGGATCACTCCTTTCTTTCCACAAAATGACTGCCACACAGCATTCGCAAAGATGACAAAGGCCCTTAGGGAAATTATTTATTTCAGGGCTGTGTGGAGTTAATGTAAAAAATAAAAAAGTTACCCAGTATTGCAAGTAGTTATTTTTTTAAACCTTTTATTTAATATTTCTGAATGATAAAAATTGACTAAATTTGTTGGTTGGGCTCTGGATGTATAAATTTTCATCTCGTTTTAAAAAATACAAAAAGGTTTGAGACAACTGCAAATTTGACAAAAGCAATCTATAGGTGCCCTACCTCTGCCTAGTTTTAATGAGAACCAAAGATATTGAAATATAAGAGATGTGCTATTTGCAGTTTTTACCAGGTGGGACTTCCTGGTGTCGCCGATATTGTTAACCAATACTACTGTACACCCAAAAATCAACTTAATGAACAAATTCTTTCAGTATTCAAACTATATTGTTAATCAATACCAGTGGTGGCTCGTGACTTTTGGTTGTGCTAGAGTGCTAATATTGAAAAAAAACAGCATTAATGATGTTGTTGTAGCCAAAAAAATTTTTTTTTTTTTTCGAAAATCGATTTTTTGTATGAAAAATTTCAAGAAATTTCAGTTTGGCCGTACGCGGCACGGATTCCCTGAAAATCTTCATACAAAAAACTGATTTTCGAAAATTATTTTTTTTTTCGCCTACTACAACATCAATAAAGCCATTTTTTTTAAATATAAGCACTCTAGCATACCCAATAGTCACGAGCTGCCACTGATCAATACTACTGCACACCTTAAAAAAATCAACTACTTTCCGTGTTCAAACTATTCCCATTCGGATGTAATCCCGCCGACGGTCGGGCGGACACCATAGCATATCTCTTGTATTTGAACTTGTACTTGTATATCTCTGTTGAGAACAAATTGAAAATTAATAAATTGGCCCTCTGGCTAAAAACGATGATCGTCACTGGATTAGATTATATTTCTCACCGTGACATTAAGGGAGACACGATTTCTATGAAACCATATGAGCTGTTCCCAAAAGCAAACAAATTATCTCTATGGGTAATAGCTGTTTGCAAAACCGATCAAATTAGCCTGAGGGGGTTAATGAATTGTATAATGTTGTTATAAATCGTTATCTAAATCCAAAGACTTTATTTGCGTTTTAAAATGTTCAGAGTTTTGTATAATAATTGTTCAAGTTTTGTTATTATTTCATCATTGGCGGTTCTTTCACAGTATATACTTGGATAATAACAGATCTTGAAATTTGATGATTTGTTCAAATTTTGTAAAAAAATCCGTCCTTAGGGTTTCTTTATTTTTTAATTCACCAGTCGGTGGCCGAGTTGGCATCGCGTTTAGGACCCACCCGGGCATTGTGTGTTCAATTCCTCAACTGCTTAAGTCCTCCATCACAACACAAGCAACATTTTCCTCTTATTGTGGTGGTAGTAGGTAGATTTTCAAATGTCGTCAGGTTAAAAGGGGTCATCCATAAATTACGTCACACGAATTTCATGATTTTTGACCCCCTCCCGTCCCTGTCACATTTGTGAGACCCCCCCCCCTATTGTGACATCACATATTTTGCAATTTTACATCTAAAAATAATCAAAACAGTAGTTCAAAATTTTATTTTTTTAGTTTTGCGTTTTCATAATTTAGATTTTTACATGTGACGTCACAGAGCTGATGACCCCCCCACACCCCTTGTCACACAATGTCACACTACTCTACACCCCTCCTCCCCCCTTAAGGTGTGACGTAATTTATGCATGGCCCCTAAGAAATAAATTTAAATTTAAAAAGGTGTTACAAAGCAGTTTTACAATTATCGAAGAAATAAATTTTTTTAATATAAATATTTTATAATTTTATGTAATAGTGTTTAATATAAATATTTATATTAAAATAAATGTTTTTATGTTACACTTTTTCCAGCTTTTCAACCCATTGCCCCTATCCAAGGGAGATTGTCAAGTGAGTTCATCTTTTAAATGCGAAAGTTTCAATGATAATGACATCATGTTGGATAGCTTGCCAGCAAAACTATTTGAATCGGTCAGCGATTCTATGAACCCCAGTTCAGCCGACGACGTGGACCAAATAGACTGTAAAATCTCAGTTTGGGACTTGCAGCACAAAGATCCAACTCCATCGATACATAAAGACGACTTTGTAATACACGGGGATAAGGAAAATCCGCTTAATAAAGAAAAGGAAATTTTGAGAAACGTTTGTGATAGTGAAGATTTGTCATTTCTTGCTGATGATAGATCAGTAAGTCCTTTGACAAGTAAAATAGTGGAGCCTCCTTGCATAATTCAAGGCAGAAATGATGTGCTTACTATCCCAGATGACTTGCAGAACCACACTGATTATTTAAGTAAAAGTGATAAAGATGCATTTGACAAAAATTCACAAATCATTGAAGAGACAGTTACCGCATTAAAAGCCACTTTTCCTGATGAAATGCAAACCATAACAAAAAGGCCTCGAAAGAAAGTTAATAAAGAAAACCAGGTGTGTTTCATTTCTTTTTATTAATTTATTTTTCAAATTTTAACTACGCTTCATATTATTTAATTTTTTTTATTTTGTCACTGACTGGGTGACTTTGACTCCGCGTACCAAATAACGCACTGCGCTTTTTGTTGAACGGTCAACATCATACTGAACGGCGGCAGTCATTGGCAGGCCAGTGGCCGACCTTGGCTACTGCGCATAGCCAAGCGTTCTGTGACAGAATTACATGTTTAACATAAAGGGTTTCGGTGCTATAATTTTTTTAAATGTTGGCATTATTTTTCGATGACCCTGTACATACATATTTTGTTTTTAGGATGTTAAGAAAAGCAAGAAGTCAACAGTAAAAAAGCCAAATTCAGAAAAGAAAGAAGAACAGGAACAATGTGAGCTTTGCGGTAAGTATATATGTAAAATATTTCAAGAACTTTACCAAATATTTTCTGCTTCACAGAGTAAGTAAGAGACAGAGCTGTTCATAAAGGGGAGGGGAACAAACCAACTTGCATGGAGCGGAGCGGGGGAAGTGGTGTCGGCATGTCCCTTTCAGTGATTAGTCAATAAATGAATCCATCTATCTACAGGCAACTTGCATTGTAGAATCAGTATTTAGTCTTAGAAAATAAAATCTGTTTACAAATAACTCGGCCTTAAATTTCTATGGCCTCCGTGGTCGAGGGTTGGGCTCTCAACTAGCAATTCGAAGGTCTAAGGATTAATTTGTGTTATTTCACAATTAATTAATAAAAAAATAATAAATAGCATATTTGTGGTGCGTTCCAGAGTAGAACTGAATTGAAACGTTGCTTGAAATGGCTTTAGTCTTTTTTGTGAAAAGGAAGGATGGGAATGTCATAGTCTCGCTTGCTCCAAACGAGAGCAGTTGGAACTCTTGTGTGGTATTCACACAAGAAAAAAAACCAGTCCTTTTTACAATCACTTTTTGCAAATCCCAAATCGTGCGAAAAAAGTTAGGCTTGGGTGCCAAAAAGATTCTCATACAGTTTGCCTCCAATTGGAATGATTTCAACTGGAGGCAAACTGCGTAATAATCGTTGTCACAGTTGAAATGACATCCAGTTTTTGTGTTAGGACATGTCTATGACTTTTGACGTCAATGTTCTACTTATTATATTAATAAATTAATAATATGTTATATTTATCTTGCTTTCATATTTTAGGAAAGGTGTTCAAGTATAGAAGCTACATGATCCAGCATTTACGAACCCATACTGGAGTTAAACCTTATGATTGTTCGTATTGTGACCAGAAATTTACCATGTACCATACGTTAGTCACGCATTTAAGAACACATTCAGGTAAAACTTTCGATTTTTCGTCAAAATCAAAATGTTGACCTCTTTGTACAAATTTAATTATTTAAGTTTTTATTATAAGTTTAAAAAAGATTATATTTTTACAGGGGATCGACCTTACATTTGTGCTGTTTGTGGAAAAGGTTTTACACAGTCGACAGGTAATAAAATGAGGTTTTTTTGTAGATAGGTGTATTTTAAATTTTGGTTTAAAAACATTGATATGCATTATTTATTTGTACAATAAAGTAATGTTAAATTAATAGTATATAAAAATTGATGGCGCTGGAATTGTTTAAAAGGCAACACCAAGATGGCTCATAGGAAAATGCAGGTTTAAAAAGCACAATGGTCCAAATGCGTATATACCAAACGGTAATCAAAATTACAAATTAAAAAAAAAACTTAAAAAATATCAGGTTGTGTTGTTTTCCCTTGTTTGTTTAACTTCTTATGCACCGCCATTGCCATTAGGCACAATAAAAAAAATCGTTTGTCTGAATTAGACGAGAGCAAAATTGAAAGACTGAATTAAATGAATAAATTCAATCTTGTGACACTCCATCTGATTCTCAATTTCAAAAGGAATTGATTCTTCATTCCTTACCTTTGGCCTTGCATCCTACAATTTTTAACGGCACCATAAGTTTTTAATTTCCATTTATTTTACTGATAAATTATTTCAATAAATGATGTGTACCGTAAACAATTTAAATATTATGTTTCGTAGGTATTTAAATATTATTGTATGGGCGGCACGCCGCGAAGTTTTCGACGATATTGTGCACAATTCTTTAGCGTAGGGAGTGTGGCGAACCCGTTGCTCAGGGAGTGGAAACACAAACCTGCAATAGCCATCCCAAGCCAAGTGTGAGCTACCGTGCTCAGGCTGAATGACCTGGGGAACAGTGTCACGAACGGTGCCTTCCAGAAACAGGGTCCCATCTCGGAGTATTTTGAATCTGAACTGTCAGCACGGGTAGAAAAATGATTTTTTCAGGTATAAATCGTTGAAAAAAAAACAAAACAGGTTTTTTTTTTAATGTTTTGCAGTATTTTCAATGAGAATGTGAAAAGGGTTGACTGACTTCATTAAGCGAGGTAAGTTAGAGTTTTTACGATCGAATTCGCATAGTATTATTCTGAAGTATCCATAATGTGACCCTGTGCACCCTGTGGGTAAACTTTGAAGAAGTGAGCCTAACTCACGAAACATGTTGGTTTTGTAAACAATAAAAGTGGTAAAAACTAAGTTTATTATTAATTTTTAATTAAAATGGTGCCACAAAATAAGTTTGCTGTGTTTGAAGAAGTAATTCATTTTTGTTTGGTTACATCCTTATGTTTCTAATTATTTCTCTAGCCAAATTAATATTTTCGACTGAACAAGTAAATAAGAACATATGAAAAACAAATTTCTTTTACTAACTCGATTTTATATCTTTTCCACATATTATTTATTAAAGTGTACGAATACAAATAAAATCTTGTGAATCTTACACCCGTATTCAGAGTCGCTCCTTAACTTTTGTCTAAGTAAAGGCTCGACCTTACCTTAGTAAAGGAAGGAACCGTCCTTACCTTTAACGCCTCTATGCAGAGTCCACACTTTGAGTTTCCTTTCCTAAGGTAGAGACCTTTATGTCTACGCCGAAAAAAGTTGTGACGTCATCCGAAAATTGTCGATGTCCCGCTTCTATTGGAACAACATACCCCGTTTTGTGACAAGCTGTGTGTTTAAAATTCGAAATTCAAAAACTCAAAAGTTAAAAATAACACCGGCCTGTCAAAAGTCTGCGTATTGGTTTATTTATGCTCCGTTGACATTTGTTTCGCATCGCATTTCGACAATAAATTCGAGATTGTGAATTGCTTAATGATTAACAATGTATATTATACTTATAAACAAATATCCCGCCATATTATTTATTAAAGCGTAATATGCAAATAAGAGAGAAATTAAAAGATGCATCACTGTTATTTTTTCAAGCTGATATCGTTCTTTAAATTGGCTGTCCCCAAGCTTCGTAGAAAATGCATGTTAAAACATTTTCTACGAACCCTGGGCTAGAAAAATCGTGTGTTATGAGCGGCGAAATTCAAAAACTCATTAATCATTTCCACAATAATATCCATCTCCGTTGTTTTGCGTCTTTAACAGTAATAATTGGGAACAAATCACCGACTTTGAAAGGCAAAGGTACCCTTATTACCAACCTTGAGTTTTGACAGTTAAAATTCAAGGTAAGCAAGAATGCGTGTGCGCAGTGTCGTAGAGACTTTCGTAGAACTGTCTCTGAATACAAATATTTTAGAAATCTTAAGGAAGGTAGCTTCCTTATAAAGTGACGTCACACCGACCTTAGTAGTGTCTCTGAATACAAAACTACGTTTTTTAAAGGAAAGGAAGACTCCTTGAACTAAAGTATCGACTCTGAATACGGGTGTTAATCATTCATGTAATAAAATTAAGTTAATAATATTAAGTCTTGGCATCTCAGTCTTATCCGTGATTCGGTGCACATACGAAAACGCCGCCCGGTCCTATACCTATTTCGTTCATACACGCACATTCTTTGAATAACTTTTGAATTAAGAATTTACTTAATTTACTGACAGCCGTATTCAGAGTTGATACTTTATACGATACTTTACGGGAATACCTTAGTTGCGTCACTTGATGAGGATTGGTTTGTACTATGTCCACAAAAACTCGTATCGAGAAAACAAGGTTTGAAGTTTTAAAAAAAATTATATTTTTGTTTCCTTTATTTCAAACTAATTGTTATAAATATATATTTTTAAAATACAGGGGTTAATCTATCTATAAGTAAAAGAACAACACACATAAATGGTTGCCACAGCTTAAAAAAAAAAAAAAGGAAAGAGTACAAACCAATCCTCAGCAAGCAATATATTATGTACAAGTATGTAGTTACTTACCTACTTCATTCTTTTCTTTGTAATGGAATCGGTGAGTAAATACGTAAGTACTTGTGTAATATAAATATTCTTATAATGTTCTAATGAAATTTTGAATTTGGAAGTATCTGTAAAACTAAATGAACTCCACCATCTGCTTCCAGACAGTTTTTGAACATGGGCATCAACTTATATTGCTGAATGGTTCTGTAATTTTCGTGTCCACAAGGCAGAATTTGTATAGATTGGATATAATTGGATTTGTATAATTTGTATAGATGGCAGAAAAGGCAGAATATTACTTGTATAGATTGAATCAACAAGTTCGTTACTTAGTTATCACCATGTCGTGGTGGAAAGATTATCAACTGCTATATTATCAAAGATAATAAAATGTATGAATATATTATTTCAGGGCTTAAATCTCACATGCGGGCACACACTGGAGAGAAACCCTTTGAATGTGAAATATGCGGAAAGAAGTTTTCACAAAAAAGCAACCTCCTCATTTGAAAAATTCACAGAATTTGTATAGATTGGATATAATTGGATTTGTATAATTTGTATAGATGGCAGAAAAGGCAGAATATTACTTGTATAGATTGAATCAACAAGTTCGTTACTTAGTTATCACCATGTCGTGGTGGAAAGATTATCAACTGCTATATTATCAAAGATAATAAAATGTATGAATATATTATTTCAGGGCTTAAATCTCACATGCGGGCACACACTGGAGAGAAACCCTTTGAATGTGAAATATGCGGAAAGAAGTTTTCACAAAAAAGCAACCTCCTCATTCACAAACAAATTCATTCCGGTCAACGGGAGCACATCTGTGTTGTTTGCCATGTGGCGTTTAAATTTTATAAACATCTACAGAGGTAAGATAAGTTTATCTTTTTGGTAGCCTAATTGAAGATTATGAAACTGATGACGGTAAATTGCATGTGATAATAAGTTGTCAAAGAATGCCAAGTTGGCTGTCTACAATGGAGTTCTGATACCAGTCCTGATGTGCTACAGTGAAGTATGGAATTGGCAGAAGAAGAGTGAAAGCAGACCGAATGTTGTAGAAATTACATCACTGAATGTTAGGTTAGGTTTGACCAAATTACAAATGACTGTAATACACACATAAGCATAATGAATAAGGTTATTGTCTGTCAAATAAGAGTAGAAAACATAGGAGGGCGCCACTGTTGATCAAATGGCAATACTAAACATTTAACTCATGGTGTTAATGTAAAGCTGTGTAACCTACATTTTGATAAAAAATTAAAGTCAGTAAAAAAATATTTTTTCATTGCAATATAGATACTCACTGATCTCAAAATTAGAATTGCATATAGGTATATTATTATTATACCTTTGCAATTTTGTGTTAACCTAATGAAGAATAACGATATTGTAATAAAATATAAAGCACATTTTAGAAATTGCTCACATTTATTTAATACTAGCTTAAGTACCTAGCGTTGCTCGGGCTTTAGATCATGTATCTGAATATATTTAACTCATTCAGATCTAAAAGTAGTGTAACTAAACTCACCATTAGTTATTCTTTTAAGTTTTTTTAAAGTTTTATTTATTCATTCATCCACAAGCAAATGCTTTTAATGGAAGACCAGTACTACTTTAATATGTACCATTTTTAAGATAAACAAATAATAAAAAAAAAAAAATTAAATTGTTTGTTACATGAATTTTAGGATTTTTTGACCACCATTCTTCCTTTTTATCTACTGTTAAATTTAAATTTATGTTAAATTTGAATTTAACAATACAAGGTGTCCGAAAACTCGTAGTACAAGCGGAAAACTGGTGAATCCACATCACACAGAGAACCGAAATAAACATAAAGATTTTCAATTTAAGCATTTTTACAATTAAAATTTTAAAAATATTAAAAAATAATAAAAATTCAGCATTTTTGGGGTTAACGGTTTGACATTGGAGCGAAGATGCAACTCTAAAATTATTTATTTATGCTACTATTAATCTCTTTTCGTGTCCATAGTTTATTTATTTTCACCTTACTAATTTATTCTTCCACCTCTTCTAAAATTTCACTTCTTTTAAGCATTACAATATGGTAATTAGCGTATTTACTTTGTTTCGTAGCAGTCCACCATTTTGCAACGGGCAGGGGCCAATAGGTAATTACTTGAAATTAATACGAACTCGCTCACTAATACTCGCTACTTGACTTCATACTGGACCAATTTGAACAAATCTTGTGAGATAAATGGATAGCACAGATGGGTACCTACTTACATTATGTAGCAATATTCCGTTTCCAATCCAAAAACGTTTCCAATCACAAAACACACATTTAACATATCATAATTATTCTGCGTTGTATATTCCACAATAATTAATCAAGCACTATTGTTTAAATATGAAAATAACACAAAAGTAATTCACAAACACACACTTTGATTTAGTTTACAATTAACGAAAGGATTGTTGATATTAAATGTCAACAGCGAACCGGCGTAAACTAAACTAATCTACCGTAAAAAAGTCCTGGAATCCAGGGATCCCCTTTTCAGTACAGTACGGAGCGGTGACATTTCTTCTACACTATAGTTTGTCTGCTCTTTCACGTGTTTATTGAACCGAGAAAAAAGAGAGAGCTATTCTTTCGCAACGCAATTTGAACTACAATGTGCGTGAACTTGCATAACATAACTGTCAGCTGTGAATTAACCTCTGCGCGGCCGACTTATTTTTAATGATGGGAGATTTCAAAATAATGCAAAATAATTCGGATTTTTTGTTTATTTTCTTTTAACCCTTCGAATAATGAGAAAATAATATCTATGAACTTTTGCCTGTCAAGATTAGCACGCAAAAAATTCTCGGTTCTTCCCACGCATTTCAATTGTTCATTTTTATTGGTTATTGTTTAATCTTTTTGAAAAAAAAAATTGTTCTAAAGTCTAGATAAAATAATCTTTCTGATATAATTAT
The DNA here is from genome assembly GCA_936435175.1 of Glyphotaelius pellucidus. Lineage (NCBI taxonomy): Eukaryota > Metazoa > Arthropoda > Insecta > Trichoptera > Limnephilidae > Glyphotaelius > Glyphotaelius pellucidus. Next base: position 23,741,428 of record OW386538.1, on the reverse strand, counting down.
TAGAAATCAAAATTTTTGTTTCTAAATATTAAAATTTTGATATTGAAAATGTAAATTAGCTTAAAAAATGTGTACCTGGGGTTTCCCCAAAAAAGTACATAAAATAAAATAAACTTAAAATTTTAAATACAGATTCCTTTTCTTAAAAAAATTTGTAATAAAACTGTCACTTCAATCACATTCATACAATTTTATTTTTAAATTAATTGTTTGTTAAGTCACACATTGGCGCAAAATAAAATCGTCACTTATGATCGGGTTTGTAAAATATCTGAACAATATAGCTTGTATATTTCTAAGGCAATAAGAAGCAATATTTCTTTCGCTTTCTAACGTTAAAAAAATCACAAATTTTTGCATGACAGGAAGAGAGATATCTAACTTTTAATAATGCACGGTCACTCTGGGACAATCTGGGTCTCCTGTTATTATAACGGCATATGATGTTTTGGGACAACTAGGGTCTCCTGTGATTAAACGGGTTAAATAGTTTTTATTACTTAGGTACTGTGATCGTCACTGATAATTTACAAGAATTTGACCAATAAAAAATTCAACTTCCGACTCGATTTACTCGAAAACGAAAGCTCAAATCAAAAAAAGTTATACTACAAAATCGATTCCAAATGTGATGTAGATTCTCCAGTTTCCCGCTTGTACTACGAGTTTCCGGACACTGTGTATATACATTGTACTTTAAAATAATATTTGACAGTTAATTTGGTGTTGCCAGCCTACAAATTTTGTAGTTCCACTTTTAATATTTTCTACTCTTATTTGACAGACAATAAGAAAGGGATGAAGAAAGAAGTGCCCAGAGTATATAAAGTATCGAATTATTTGAACAACTGGACAACAACAACTAAAAGTACTAAAAAGTGCTTTTGTTCAATATGTACAAAAATGATATTATAATTTATTTTTAATACTTATTTTTTTTTCAGTCACATGAAATTACATTCTGATCAAAAAGAATTCAAATGTTCAGTATGTCAGAAGAGTTTCCATAGGTAATTATGCATTTCTAGTTGATATTTATTAGAAAATCTTATCTAATTATACATTATTTCCGAGGAGTATTAAAGTTAATTGGTAAAATTTCTCAGGAAAAGCTACCTCCGCACCCACCTCTCCATTCACAGTGGAGAGCGCCCTTATCGGTGTGAGGAGTGTGGTCACACCTTTACTAACTCTAGTAACCTGAAGGCACACCTGAGAATCCATTCCGGCATTAAACCATACAAATGCAAGGTGAGTAGGTACAAACTAGCAATGGGCATACTAATCCATTTCAAACAATCAACTAATCTGACTTGGCACACATTATTGCTTCATTCACATTCATGCATTGTGTCAAACATACTATTCTGTTATTCTTGACATGACCCGACTTAAATATTTGATTCACTCGATCGTGCCACTCCTCGGGCGTCTCCTACTTCTTTTCAATTCAATTCATTCATTTTAAAAACTTTACAAAATTAACATTTTAAAGCGTTTTTAAAAGAGAGATGATAGATAAAGATTAACAATTTGGGAGGTGGATATAGGTACCGCCACCCCGGGAACCATTTATTGGATAAACAACACCTCTGCCACCTCACCCCAAGTGGTTTGCTGCATTTGGTGACTTAGCAGGGGTACCCGGGTTCATTGGGTGAGGTTTGTCAAGTGTTGATGGCCGATGGGTCTGCCCACCTGCTGCGTGGCAGGCCGGATCGAGAGACTGGTTGAAGAGGTCTTTTGAATCCCTCGACCTATCGCCTTGCACTATAGTTGAAGGGATGGATTCATACATCCGTCACTCCTGGACACACTGACCCTCAGATTCCTACGCACCCCTCATACCTATTTCCTACCCAGAACTTCCTCTTCTTCCTTTCCTTAAAAAACCCTCCCCACAGCATCTCCTAAGGGGCCATCCATAAATTACGTCACACGAATTTCATGATTTTTTGGCCTCCCCCCGTCCTTGTCACAAATGCATCAAGGAAAGGTCTGCTTCTCTATACAGGGGTAACAGGATGTACCCGAGGGATTTTAACCAGCGATTCTTGGACATATTTGGAGTAAAAAATGTAGTTGTCATTTTGGTGTCCGATGATATTTTTTTTGGATTAAAAACAAAAAATGTGTTTTTGAATTTTGGGATACATCCTGTCATGACGTGTTTGAGCGATATGCGCGTTTCGTGTGGTAATAGTGCTGTTGGAACGAGACGCAACGCTTATCAAGTGTCCACTAAGTTTTAAACAAGCTTACTATTTTAACTAATCAGTTGCGGCCAAGGGCGGATCCACCGTTGTGGGCACGGTGGGCATGCCCACAACCCTAATAGACTTGTAACGTCACACTTTCACGGTCTATTGAGATCGATAGGCTAAAAAGTGGTCCAGATGTACCTACCGCCTATTCATTAACGATAGTGAATCAACTGTTTTAAACGAATACCGAGTCTGGATGACCAAATGGAAAAGAAAATGTGAAAACAATTCGGCCATACCAGACCCGGTTGTTCATCTCATTGAAGCATGCGACCAAAATTTGTACCCTAACATAAAAATTTTCTTACAAATACTGGCAACTCTCCTGGTCAGCGTAGCTACCGCAGGGAGATCAGTACCCTTTACACACAGAGTTTGGAACGGGACGTGCCCCGCGCCACTTCAGGCCGCTGCGCAAAAAAGTCTCAGTGAACTGCGCTGTAAATCATTATCTTACTTTCGGTCTTTACTTTTCTGCGCGGCGGCCTGAAGTGGCGCGGGGCACGTCCCGCTCCGAACTCTGCGTGTAAAGGGTACTATCGTTTTCTAATCTTCGCAGAATAAAATCTTGGTTGCGTGCCTCAATGGCACAGGAAAGATTATCCGGGCTAGCTCTCCTAAATATACACAAAGCTGTGACCCTGGATATCAATGAAATTATCAATGTTTTCGCGAAAAAAAAAATGTAAGCTTGAATTTGTAATTTAAGTAAGCACCTAAATAAAGTTATTTAATGTAAAATGTTTCCTAGCATCTAATTTAATTTGATATCCTTTGAAGATGTAAAAAAATTACCAAAATCGGTTCAGTAGTTGTAATGGTATTGGTAGCCTAATTAAGTCTCGCCTGGTGCATCTCACTTGCTAGTCATACTAACGACTCCTGAGACAGCGTCAAGATACCTATTTACCCAGTCTAGTGTCCCTATATTGGCTTACTGGCCATTAGAAAAAAAGAAAAAATAATAATTTATCGATTGAACTTGGTTTGTAATTTAATCGAAACTGTTTTACTATTTAATTGGACGAAATCAGGTCTGATTTCCACCTACTAGTAATGACAATAAATTTCGGGTGTTTATTCTGGCAGGTTAATTTATAATGCTAGCAATTATTCATTGATATTTTAGTTGTAGTTTAGCAAACATAATCTTATGCCCTCCTTTTCTTTCTTTTTCCAGGTTTGCAAGAAGGCATTTATTCAATCTAGTGGTCTCAACAGACATATGCAACAACATTCTTTTGCACAAACTGCTAATTGAATAACTCCCCAAATTTAAAAATGATTCAATTATAAACATGTGGACTGTTTTATGATTATATAGCTACTTGCATCATTCTGACATGCTAGTATCGCATTGGTTTATGATTCTCCTCGAACCTAGACAAAATTAGTAGATTTCCAAAGTTCCTATATTATTAACCATCACTTTGTGGCATGGAATTCAACAAAACAAAAGCGTATAAATCAGCAGAAGAAAGAAATGGATTGGTGTTTTTGTGTTGAAAAATATTGTTATCATTAGTTTATTTGTGGTGATCACCTCGTGGTATCAGAAATAACATCTTATTATTGTCGCCCTCCGGAGTCATTAAAGATAGAATTCGATAAAAGTTCAGCTTAAATAGTGATTTTACTTGTTATTAGTTGGTTAGTTATTACTTAGTTGCATAGCAGACCGTCATCTTGCAACACACCGCTCACTAACGTACCATAATGTGAACACTTTTCGGCCGGTCAAGTAGCGAGTTACTCGCTACTCTACTAAACTACTTGCCCAGCGCGAACAAGCCATAAGAGATCATTTGAAATATATGTATTTAATTACTGTTTTAAAAAGTATTATTGGTCGGTGAGACGTTCTGTGGCGTTCATACAATTATTTTTTCGCCACTCAAAGAAATCGCGAGAAAGATCTACAGCCGCAAAGTACTTGCAATTCACACTGCGCGCAGTACCTACTTATTTACCTACGCCGGTACGCTACTACCAGTACGAGGTACCTTCTCGTGTGAATAATAATATGTGCCACCTCCGCGAAAGTTCCAGCATTACTCGGGCACCCATGAACACGGTGACGAGAACATTCGAGAGTCTTCCCGTTTGGCGCCTTGGCCCGATTTCACAGCGTTCCAGAACATTACTGGTTTCGTCGCCCACGCTATAAAAGCGGACGCAATCTCGAGCGCGCCCAGTCAAGTCACATAATTTCAGTAAGTCCATCTCGGGCGGCCCTCGCATAATACGCAAGTGAGATAAACACTTCTGTGCAGTTATCAATATGTGATCATACAGCTAATCCAGTGTGACACGCAGAGCAGGGGAACTGCGGCAAATCATCGGATCCCCCTGTACACCCTCGAGGCCTCCTTCTTCCATCTTCATCGCAGCATCTCGCTGTCCTGCCCGGTCGCGCTACGACAGAGATGCTTCCATCCCGTAACAACAAAGCCCGTCGCGCTTTCTGTTCGGGGTTCATCCTGACATCTGATTATCGAAGCCCATCGTGCCATCGTGCTCTGCTTCAGATCTCATCTTCACCGCCTCACAAGGTTCCTGCGTCACATGTGTGTCCGACCCACTGTGACACACAGCCGCCATATCGCGTTACTACCACGTCGTTCGACCGCCTGGATCAGGTGTTCTCCACCACGCACGGTGTAGAGCAACTCACCGGTGATCTGAAGATCTGGGATCTTCACCGCCGCATTCACGACCTCATCACGCCAAGACCTACGCACCTGTCTACGCTTCGCTCTCACTTAGGACTCCTTTCCCAGCAGCGCGAATTGCTGCGTTAAAAGATGAGGCCTTGTAGCGAATGTTCTTCAAGCCGCTACTCTTTGTTTACGTTTCACGCAGAGCCGGCTAAGTACTGTCGCCGCTGGCACCTACCTACCTGACCAATACTTGCCACCTCCCCAGTGAGGGAACGGACTCCGGATGCCGATGGAGACGGAGGGAGAGAGAGAGAGATGAAATGAAAGACGGTGAGTCGTAGTAGTGAGTTGAAGTCATTTATTGTTGAGCTACTACGTAGCTGGAGTCGGAGCGGAGCGAAGTGAGAGCGAAGTGTACAAGTGATAACGTTCCAGTGTATCCCGGCACCCGGCCAGCCCTCGGCGATTCACTGCTCGAACCTGTGCCGGTGCATCAAACACCCTCGAGGCCTATCTCGCAGCCAACATGATCCGCATATATATTCGCTACAGAACTGTATATTGGAAAACCAACTTTTCAATACAATGTAATTGTACATAATATGTTAAATAAATTATTCCAATATTTTGTAAAATTACCTTACGAATTGCGTTTAAAAGAGACTAGACGTACCGTTACTGTCTAAGAAATAATGTATTTGGTAAATTAAAGTAAAACAAGTATGTAGTTCTTTATGTTACCTACAAGTGGCGCCGAGTTCGAGGAAGTTACTAATTGAACCAATACCTGAGACAGTAGACAGTAGATGAATGTGTTTGAAAACTTCTATAGTCAGTGCAATATAGTGATTGATGTAATTTTATACCTACTTCATAAATAAAATTAATATCTTGTAAAAAATCGAAAGAAATTTTGTGAACTGAATTTTTATTATTGGGTTATTTACACAATACAGCTCATTGAAAAAATGATCGATTCTAGAAACTTTTAAAAAATTTAAACAAATTTTATTTAATATAAAAATATTCTGGACGAGAATTAATTCAGAATAATACATATAGTATATTATATATAGATGGAAAGGTTACAAATAATCATTTGACGGAATATTTTCAAATATTTTAATTGTATCGTAGCTACCGCCGTATCAATGATGCGGGGCCCCCAGGCTTGTTTCTTTTGTGAGAAATCTTTATCCTTCATTTGGGCCCCCCCAACTAATTTTGATACAGGGCCCCTCCAAGGCACGCTACGCCACTGATTGTAAGTATTATATGTAATAATATTATGTAGCGTTAGATTTTAGCAAATAGAGATGAGAACATACATAAATCTAACCAGGTATATACATTTATTTGGTGTGAGATTTATTCAGTCTTATAATACGTAACTATTTATTCTATTCAGCTTATTTTACTATAAAACTAATATTTGATTTTTGCAGCTACAAAAAAAATCTCAAATAGCGAGCTCCCAGCATCATGATATTCACGCTGCTTTTACTCTTTGGCATTTCTACCTAATGTAATATCATTTCCATCACGAGCTATTGAGCTTTAAAATATTCAATTAACTGTCAAAAAAATAAGACAAGACACCATATCACTATTTTCATATGTTTAAATCCAAATCTCGGGTGATGCCAGTTGGTAAAACTAGTTAAATATAAAAGAAACGTCTCTTTTTCCAAAATTATTATGAAAATTTTGCATTTTGGCGTATTGTAAAAGTTCTGGATCACATCCGGCAAACGTGATATTTTTTCCGAAATCAATTGGAATGATGATGTTCCCATCGGTAAGGTTTTGACTCTGGGTTATGACTAGAGGACTGATGTTTAAGTCAGGGGTTCCAGAGTTACTGTGGTGAGCATTGCCGAGGGAACCTGTCCCAGCAGATTTCTTCTTCCCATTAGATTGGTGCTGTTTTCTGTGACGATGGAGTGCAGAGGACTGGTTAAAGGAGGCTCCGCAAGAAGTGCAAGAAAATGGTTTCTCGCCGGTGTGTATTCTGAAATAAAAAAAATTGTTATAAATGAGAATGACTAGTAATGACATTGTTATTTATTAGACCGGTTGGCCCAGCTGTAGTTTTACAATAGTATGTACTGGCTTACAATATATGTACATAACTAGTTGTTAGAAGTAATGTCTAGGTTCTGACAATGCCCAATGCCATTGATGTAAATTTGCATTATAATGGGGTATTTCCATAAACCAGGTATACCGCTAAAAACATGTGGAAGATTTAAAGATTATTTTTCTGAACATGATTATTGCATTAAAAATGTTTAATTTTAATATTTTCATTCATAATTATTGATTTCAAAATACGCGTAAACGGAACGAAACGTAAACGGCCCATGACTGCTTGTACGAATCATGACGTCACTAGAGTCGCCGTTCCGAGGTTTATCACCGTGTTACTATAAAAAATCTAAACATTCTCAACTTGTTCGGGGTTATGGACGGTTTTATTTCATATTTAAGATGATTGTGTTATGTTTCTACAGTTTTATATAATATTGTCCAGTTGTAATGACTGACAGTAGTATTTTTAACGGCGTAATCCGACAACTTGCCTAAAATAGACGCTACAATGAGTAACAGGAATTTTCTAAGCCCTAAATTTCGGGATTCTAAGACGATATGGTAATGAAGACATTTTATTTACACAAACTCTCATATTATATACTGGTTTCAATATTTTGACAAAATAGAGTTAATTCTGGCCCTTTTAAAATTAAATTGGAACAAAACAGCAAGTGTCAGTTCTTTACATAACTTTCCTGTCATAAAATGACGTTTAAAACTTTGGCCATTCTACAAGTAAATTTCCTTATTTTAAGTGAATACCGCACAAAAGTCCCAACTGCTCCCAAACATCTGGAGCCAGTGAGACTATGGCATCCCATTTGGGATATTTTGTGAGGCTGAAGGTAGTGGGGAGGAAAGAAAATGCGGTAGAGGAAGGTGGTGAAGTAGGTACGTGGCTATTCAGATCTGGTCACTAACCACGGCTTAAGCTTTTGAAGCAACTTTTCAATTCTGAAAGGTGGTCTTACACCAGGGCGATACTGAAAGTATCGTCTACTCTGGAATGTGCCGCAAATATAGTACACATTATTTTAAACGTATAAATTGTGAAATGCAAAACAACTTATTCAAAGACCGGTCTGTGGCTGATTTGGCATCGCGTTTGGGTTCTCCATCACGACACAAGCAACATTATCCTGTTTCCTATGTGGTGGTAGTAGGAGATTTTCACATATTGTCAGATCATTCGTAACTCAGGAATGTATGTCTTATGCACTCAGGAATGTATGTCTTATGCACTCAGGAATGTATGTCTTGCACTTATAACTTGATTTAAAATAAATAAAAAAAAATATTTTTTAAATGTTTATGATAAAATTTAAATTGTGTATTATATACATATTAACGCCGGGATTGCTAGTCGAGAGCCTAACCCCTCGACCACGGAGGTAGTCATTATTGTGTAGATATCCATCTTACGACTGTATACAAAGGTGTTTCCACGTTTAAATTATGAATTTAAATAGTCAATAACGAAAGGTTTTTTTTTGTAGTTTAAAATTTAAATCTGAAAAAAAAAGGCACGGGGGTTCCATCGAAGCCTCCTTCTCCTTCTTCTTACTGTACTAAGGGCCAATATATACTGCAGATTGTACACAACTGCTGACCCTGTACAAATCGCAAGTCAAACTGTTGAATTTGGCAGCCACCTTTGGTCTAGAGTCCAAAAATACTTGAAAATTCAGAAAGCACAAACGGGTGGTCCGTTCGATAGATTTCCCTCTCTAACAAACGGATAACAATGTTTAGCGCACAGGTTTCAGATGGGAATGGTGTCCTTGTTCTACCGGTATTTCAATAGAAGATGCTCCGAGGACCTAGCGTCATTGAACCCTTCGGCGCTGGTGTTAAACACATTAAACGCACGCCCAACATTTGTACATGGTCAACATTTTTTGTCGCCTTAGAAAGGGTCGTTTAAACATCTTATTTTGGGTTTTTCTTGTGGTATTTGTAAACTATACATGTTTTGCAAGTGGGAAAATATAGGATAAATATAAAGATATAATTCGAGCAAACTGGAAGTCAATAAATAACACCAAGTACAACTTACGGACCTACGGGCGGCGATCGCATGATGAGAGGCGCCTGTGACATCACAGAGTGAATGGTGGCAAAAACATTGTTTTGGGGGCATTTTAAAAAGGCGTATTTTAAAACGTTATAGAAAGTTAAGTCGTCGTCATAAAAATAAAATAAAAATTCCGTTATCATCGTAATTTTTTTCAATAATAAAAAAATGTGGAAATACCCCATTGGTAAAATTAGTAACTATATAATGAATACATATTGTCTTTCAAATAAGAGCAGAAAATATAAAAAATGGAACTACAAAATTTGTAGGCTGACAACACCAATTTATCTGTCAAATATTCACTTAAAGTGCAGTGCCACTGAAAATACAGAACACTATATACATTTAAAAAACATTTTTTTGTTCTAAAAAAAAATAAAAATTGAAGAAGCACTGTTGTTAACACATTGTAATCTGATCACGTGTTTAGCAAATTAATGCTAGAGAGCGGAACACGTATTTATACGTTTTTGATAGATTGTTAGTGGAGCGCGGGTCACGTTAAAATGCGGGTTCCAATATACTTGAGTTTTCGCTATATAGCCTCTGTAGGGTTGTAGCCATGCAGGTAAAAACCTTTTGAGAACAATAGATGGGGTGTACGGTAGGTACCGAGGTAGTGTAAATATTAATTGTTTCATAACTTTCCTGCTTTATGTGAAATTCTGCACTAGTTTAACGATAAAGAATACATTTCTAAATATAATAAAATAAAATGAAATAAAATAAATAATTTGCAAAAAGAATTATTGAAATCAAACAAATATTTTTGAAGTTATCGCAATTTTTCTAGAGGTCTACGTTAGCGCGAAATTACGCGAAAAATCACCCGTTACCAGCACGATACGCGGCCGAAAACTGCCCGATCACAATGTGTTAAGGTACCTACTTAATGACATAAATTTGATTAAATTGTGTTTTACAAAAGTGATTGGTTTTCATTTAATTTAACATAAATTTGAATTTAACAGTAGGTAGAAAGGAAAAAATCATTAATGATGACTTTTAGATCTGAATGAGTTAAATATATTCAGATCTAAAATTAGAGACATGATCTAAAGCCCGGGCAACGGCTTGGTACTTAATCTAATCTATGCTAATATTATAAAGAGGAAAGATTTGATTGTTTGTTTTTTTTTGTTTGTTTTTCTTTGTTTGCATTGAATAGGCTCCAAAACTACCGAACCGATTTGAAAAATTCTTTCACTGTTGGGAAGCTATACACTATTCCCGGGTGACATAGATAATATTATATTTTAAAAAAAATTAGGGATGCTTACTAAAACTCCAATAATGTAACCCAAGGTGTAAAAAAATTACCTAAAATATTCTTTACATCACGTGCGTTGCAAAAACTATTGATTATAGAATAAAAATAATGTACTACGACTTTGCAGAACACATCATTATTTCTTTATTAATTCTTATCAAAATATTCTTTACATCGCGTGCGTTGCGAAAACTATTGACGATAGAATAAAAATAATGTACTACGACTTTGCAGAACACATCATTATTTACAAAAAGTGCCGCGACAGCATATGTCTAACTGTTGTAGTTATGCCACAATAAGTGTTCTTTTATTTTAAAAATTTAATTGAAATGCCGCCGCTAGAAAAGGCTCTTTATTTGTATCTTGGTATTAATTCTTATCAAAATATTCTTTACATCGCGTGCGTTGCGAAAACTATTGACGATAGAATAAAAATAATGTACTACGACTTTGCAGAACACATCATTATTTACAAAAAGTGCCGCGACAGCATATGTCTAACTGTTGTAGTTATGCCACAATAAGTGTTCTTTTATTTTAAAAATTAATTGAAATGCCGCCGCTAGAAAAGGCTCTTTATTTGTGTCTTGGTATTAATTCTTATCAAAATAAATTACTTCGTATTTAAGACTGCTTCAATACCTTTATATAACTTTTTGAATTATTCAATTCGAACATTCCATTTGAAAGATATCACGAGTTTAAAAATGTAAGTATTAGAAAAAAGTTGCGTAGTCTAGCAGGGCAGCACCTTATACGATGTAGGCGTCACTGGGGTACTGGCGTAACAAAACTGTGACGTGCATGCAGTTTTATGCATATACGTTGATGATTAGAGCTAACTGTTTTAATCCATTGCATTATTACAGGGACTTATTTAGTCAATATATTGTCGATATGATGGCAAAAATGATATTAGAAAGATTGAATTAATATGTCGTTATCAACAGAGACTGAGGGCTGATGAATACATTCAGCTTAGAGATGCTTTAAATCAAGACGCAAATGTCGACCCATCAAATATCGGTCATCGCGTAATCTTGCAATCTTCATTTACAGGTTTTCCGCATTATCTACATGAAAAAACCCAAGATGCGATGATTTATGTCTGAAACTATGGGAGACCAGACTTATTTGTCACTTTTACGTGGAACCCCGAATGGCCTGAAATTAAAGTGGAACTATTATCTGGTCAGTGATCTTTCGATCGTCATGACATAATTTCAAGGGTATTTCATTTAAAGATGAAGAAATTCATAAAATTATTCACCAAAGACGAAATATTCGGAAAAGTGAAATGTTACATGGCAAGTGTGGAGTGGCAGAAGCGAGGTTTACCACACTGTCATTTGCTGTTTTGGCTAGAAAGAAAAATCCAGCCAGACGAAATTGATAGTGTCATAGTTGCGGAACTGCCCAACCAACAAAACGTTCCGATATTGTACGATATTGTAACAAAAAATATGGTACACGGACCATGCGAAGAGCATAATTTAACAGCACCATGTATGAAAAACGGTATCTGTACAAAAAAGTACCCTCGACGTTTCGTCAACGATACCCAAACCGAAGAGGACGGATATCCAGTTTATCGTCGTTGTGACGCCGAAAATGGAGGACAGTGCGCTACACTAAATATTAGAGGAAATAGGTTCAATATAGATAATAGATGGATTGTCCCTTATTCTCCACTATTGTGTAGGACGTTTAACGCTCACATAAATGTGGAGTACTGCCACTCAGTTCAAGCCATCAAATACATTTGCAAATATATCAATAAAGGATCCGACCAAGCTACTTTTAGCGTCAGAAACCCAAATGATGAAGCGGAAAACTACGTGAATGGCCGGTACATAAGTACATCCAAAGCTGTCTGGCGAATATTCGAATTGCCGATCCACGAGCGGCATCCTACAGTCTTGCAGTTAGCTGTCCACTTAGAAAATGGCCAAAGGCTGTATTTTACCGTAGAAATGGCTGAACAAGTGGCCCAAAACACGTAAAACTACTTTGCTGGCTTTCTTTGAGGTCTGTAATGAAGATGAATTCGCAAAGACACTTCTATACCACGAAGTCCCGCAATACTACACATGGGCCAATAATAAATTCACAAGAAAGAGGCGTTGTGTGGGCGTAGTTGGCCATCCAGGCATAAAAAAAGATGCCGTTTTAGGAAGAGCCTACGGTGTACATCCTTCTCTTCCAAGTGCTTTTATCTTAGGATGTTGCTACATCACGTTCGCGGTCCAATTCATTTGAGAACTTAAAAACCGTTGACAGAGTTCTCAAAGAGACCTATCAAGCAGCTTGCCGTGACAGAGGTTTGCTAGAAAACGATGATCATTGGGGAAATACTCTGAGAGAAGCATCGCTTTCACAATGTCCAGTACAACTGAGAGAGTTGTTTGTGGTAATACTTTTATTTTGTCAGCCATCAGAACCATTAAAATTATGGGACAATTTCAAGGACGATTTATGTGAAGATATTAGACATAGAATCAGACAGCAAAATCAAGACTTGGCCTTACCATACAGTGAGGATATTTATAACGAAGGTTTGATACAAATTTAAAATAAACAATTGCAATCAAATGATAAAAGCCTAAGTGATTTTGGATTACCTTCTCCAGTTCATACAGAAAACAATGCTACAGACACAATGGTACATCACTATAATACAAATAATTTGACCGCTTTTATCAATGAAAATCTGCCAAAATTAGTCCCAGATCAGACACGCGCCTTTGAGACTATAGTTGATAGCGTGAATAATGACAAAAGAATTCTTTTTTTTGGATGCTCCAGGTGGCACTGGGAAGACGTTTCTTGCAAATTTGATACTTGCTAGGATAAGACTATCAGGAAAGATAGCGATAGCAGTTGTTTCGTCAGGAATTGCTGCAACTCTCTTAACGGATGGAAAAACTGCTCATTCTACGTTTAAACTTCCGCTATCTGTAAATCTTGAGCAACAATCTATATGTTCCATTCGCAAAAACGGACCTTTTGGTAAATTACTACAAGACGCCTCATTGATTATGTGGGATGAATGCACCATGAGCCATAGAGCACATATAGAGGCCCTGGAAAGAACCTTAAAAGATATTAGAAACTCCTCTGCTCTCATGGGCGGGATTATTTTTGTATTTGCTGGAGATTTCCAACAGACTCTTCCCGTCATTAACACAGGTGCACGAGCAGATATCATCAAAACATGCTTGAAATCGTCTCCCTTATGGACTTCGATTGAAAATTTAAAATTACGGACGAATATGAGAGCTCATCTTCATGGAATCACAGATAGTGCTTTCCCACAACAACTACTGAAACTTGGGGAAGGAATTTTTCCCAATCCAAATTTAAGCAGAAATTGTGATATCGTTTTGGGTGAGTCTCTAGGCCAAATAGTCCATAATTTAGAAATTTTAATAGATGCAGTATACTCTGACATTGAAAATTTGCACGAAAAGGACTTTCGTTGGTTGTGTTCTAGGGCAATAGTGTCATCTAGGAATGATCTGTCAACAAAATAAGCAATTTGATTATTCAAAAAGTCCCCAGCCAAATAAAAAAATTACAAATCGATCGACACTGTAACTAATATCGCAGACGCAGTCCATTTACCCACAGGAATTTTTAAATTCTCTAAACTTTTCTGGACTGCCGCCACATGAATTGACGTTAAAAATCGGAATTCCAATCATGCTTTTGAGAAATTTAAGCCCTCCGAGCATGTGCAATGGGACGAGGCTTCTTATTAAAGAATTGAAGAATAATTTAATTGTAGCGACCATTATCACCGGCCCAGCAGCTGGTCAACTGGCTCATATACCGAGGATACCGATGATCCCAACTGATTTGCCAATCCCATTTAAACGGCTTCAATTTCCGGTAAAAACATCTTTCGCCTTAACTATTAACAAGTCCCAACGCCAAACCTTCGAATTAGTAGGGATCGACCTACGAAAAGAATGTTTTACTCATGGCCAACTGTATGTTGGCCTATCGCGGGTCGGAGCTCCTAAAATCAATTTATTTTGCTGCCACAAAATAAAACAACGTCAAATATCGTTTACAGGGAAGCTCTGATTCAATAAATTGAATGGCTTTTATTTTGTATATACGATATTTTTACAAAAATTAGAAATAAAAAAATAATCAAATACTTATTATAAAAATAACAAAAAAAATATATAAAAAATAATAACAAAAAAAATCATAAAAATAAAAATAAAAGTTCATTAAAATAATAATATTCAAACTTTCTTTATAATTTTCTTTTTTTAGTAACCTGAATAGCAAATAGAAGGGTTTATGTGTGTGTATTATAATTTTTAATTTTGAAATTTTTGTTAAATTAAATACCCGTGCGAAGCCGGGGCGGGCCGCTATTCATCTATACTAATATTATAAAGAGGGCTTTGTACGTATGTATGTATGAGGACGTATGTATTTCATCTATACTAATATTTTAAATAGGAAAGCTTTGTACGTATGTATATTTTTGAGTTTATTCCAATAAAAATAAAAATAAACTCAAAAACTACTGGACTGATATCAAAAATTCTTTTACTATTAGAATGCTACATTATTCCAGATTAACAAAGGCTACAGAATATTTTGAAAAAGTTAGGGATCTGTATGAAAACTAAATTACTTTTATCTACCCGTGCGAAGCCGGGGTGGACCGCTAGTATTAAATAAATGTGAGCAATTTCTAAAGTGTGCTTTATATTTTACGAGTATTACAATATCGTTATTCTTCATTATGTTACACAAAATTGCAAAGGTATAATAATAATATACATATATGCAATTCAAATTTTGAGATCTGTGGGTATCTATATCGCAATGAAATTTTTTTTTCACTTCACAATGCCTTTTTCATTTTTAATAAAAATGTACATTACACAGCTTTAGATTACCACCATAATTATAATTTTAGTATTGCCATTTAAACAGCAGTGGCGCCCTCCTAAGTTTTCTACCCTTATTTGACAAACTGCACTATTAAATACTCAAGGCAGGTGGCTGACTATGACATTTTGTTTTAACAGTCTTGGCACCAAATACATAAAAAGGTCCGGAAATGACCGGTCAGTGGTTGAGTGGGCATCGCGTTTGGGTCCCACCCGGGTGTCGCGTGTTTGATTCCTCGGCTGGCTAAGTCCTCCATCACGACTCATTTTTCGGCTTACTGTGGTGGTAGTAGGAGTTTTTCAAACATTGTTGGGTTATTCGTAACCCGGGAATGTTTGTCTTTCTTTCAAAAGAAAATAAAAAGAAAGGTATAACAGTTAACCTTTTTCTGACCCAGGACCACTATTGCATTTATTATTTTGACAGGGACCACAATAGTGATAAACTGAATGTTGTCACAATTACATTTACCGCAACAGAGGGGGCGGAATGGGATATGGGATTGGGGCGAGACGGGATGGGTACCGGGTTTTTTCTTTTCAGACTTCATTGACCAGGGACCACCCGCGTGCTGAGCGCGCTTATTGGGACCACTGGTTGGGAAACCCTGTACTTGATGTTTTTTCCTGGATTATCCTATCCGATACGTAGCGCCTAGAGTTCAGCGATTCTACCAGTGGCAAAAAGATTTTTAACTTCCTCACGAGGACCCAGCATCCTGAATTGTAGCTTTACACAGGTTGGATTAGGCTTTTATAGAAATTGGTTCACAATGCGCACATCAATATTGCGATATGAAATAGTCTGTTCTAATAATATTGACGGCTATGAACTAGTTCCTATTGTAAATTCAATAAACTAATATTTACCTGTAATGACATGTGAGATTTGATGAGTTGGAAAATTCTTTGCCACACTCGGAACACTTATAATTTTTTTCTCCAATGTGAACAGTTTTCAGGTGAATGTTAAGGTAGCTTGTTTTATAAAAGGCTTTTCCACAGATTTTGCAGACGTGACTTTTTATACCTGGAAAGACAAAACACAAATTAAACTCATTGATAATATGCAATTACGATCTAAGGTAGACAAAATCTATTAATATGCATAGTATCATTACCTGAGTGGGTGCCGGCATGGTTGGATAATTCCCTTGGAGATTTGAATGCTCTTGGACACTCGACGCATTGATAATCTCGAACTTGAGTGTGAATTTTAAAATGTGCATGCATATTGCTCGATGTTGTGAACTGTTTACTGCGGAAAATAATAAATTATTAGTACACAATGCATTCTTTTCTTGATTTTTGAATTCATGTTTTGGGCACTTTTGCCAAAGTTTGTACATTGCATTTTTGTTGTCCCACAATTTTGATAGATTTTTTTCATGGGTATGTATTATAGAATATTGGAAGGTTACCAACATATTTTTAACAGGCAAATTTATTAATGTAGTCAATTAAATACAACTGCAAAACCTGTATATATTTTTCATCAATTATTTAGATCAAAAGGTACCGTAGAATGAGGTAACTCTGGACATTGTAAATAACAGAGTATTAGAATAAAATGCAATATTTAGATTTTTGATGTGTAACTTGTTAGTAAACAGTAGGAATAAATTATTATTAATCTAATTTTAAAAGTATAAAACGATATTCAAATGTTTTTTTCTTTGTAACAACATGATATATTATCAAAGCAAATCGATAAAACATCGTGAAACGGATGTTTTATTAAGAAGACAAGTCATTTTTTCGTGAAGGCCAAAATTGTTTTCTCTACGTGTATTGAACTTAACACCAGTATCTATTTATCTAACCATAAAAGTCAATAGATAAATCGTTCGTTCAGCGATAAATTCCATTAAGTAATTAAAAACAGAAGAAAAGAGGTAAGCTATTTTCGTTTGGTACATACCTGCCTTCTTTTCACCACGAGAAATTTTAACATTACATAACGAACAAATAGCAAATTTTTGATTGTCACTTTCTATATCAAAATATTTCCATAAAGGCGTTTTTTTTTTTTTGGAAACATTTTTCTTCGGTAACTGAATCTCTTTGAATTTATAGAAAGAAACACTAATAAAATCACCTCAAACTACAACATCATGATTTTTCATAACGAAAGGGCCCAAACTCAGCCGATCGTTTGTGCGGTTCGCTCGTGAAACGAATCGCCAATCGGCTATGTTCATTTGGATATCCCGCGGCCGGATATCCAGCTATCCCGCTTCAAGGTTGGCCGGATATCCGGTATCCGGCAAAACAACTATCCATTTCATCTCTAATATATACTGCTTAATTTTTTGAGAAAATCTATAATTGGTTTCTCAGTATGTATCAGAATTACAAATAAATAAATTAAAAAAATTGTAAACTGTTGATTTGGGAAGGAGATGAGAGAAAGAGAAAGGTTGCGTTGATTTATTACCTGCAGATTTCGCATTGAAAAGGTTTCTCCCCAGTATGAGTCCGTACGTGCAGAGCTAAATTACCCATTTGTGTGAACTTCTTATGGCATATCTGAAAAATTAGGTAATTATTTAAATCGGCACCAAAATATTTTTTGCCAATAAGAAAACAAATGAGAAAATGCGATCATCTAACAACATTTGAATAGGGACCAATTAGGGCAGTCTGCTCCGGGCGCTGAATAAAATCTAACTCATCAAATATTATTGATTAGTGATAACCAACCTGGGCCTCTACCGGTTTTGACATGGGGAGCCAAAATTTTGGCAAAGTTTGACTCTGGGCCGACCCTGGTAAATAGCTTAAGTTATAATTTCTTGTTAAAATACGACTCAATAATTTTTGGCATTATAAGAACACTGTTCTTAGAATGCCAAAAACTTGCTAGAATATGCCCAGGTGACAATAAGCCCATTCGTACATGGAGCTACTTACAAGTGACTCGAACTTCATGCGAATAGCTCACTCGCCGCTCGTGAGTACCCGCCATACTATTTGATATACGACGCGCGTAGCATCGTGAATGAACACAAGCCTCAATGGTGGGCACTCAAGAGCGGCGCGTGTGCTATGCGCATGAAGCTCAAGTCGCTTGTAAGTAGCTCCATGTGTCGTCGTTTTTGACAGATGTCAATTTTAAAATTTTATAAATCAAAATAGACATAATTTTTGATATAAAAATTTTGCACGCGAACATAAAATAGTTTTAAAAATGGCTCACTTTACATTTTTCTAACTAAAATTACTGACATCGAAAAAAAATAAAACACATATACATTTATCAGACAAATGTATTAGAAAAATTATCGTCATCTCACTTTTTTGTCATATCATGTAAAAATAATTAATAAAAAATTCGCAGAGCTTCATAAATTTAATTCAAATTGCGATTCGGAATTTTGGTTTCATAAACATTTTACTTCTTTTGTGGTTTATAAAGCGTGATATTTCTCTTTCTAACACCGTTTAAATCATGTTTCTTACTGTCACAGTAAGGGAGACAACAATTTCTATGAGATACACATGAGTTGTTCAGAAAATCGAACAAATAGACTTAAGGGGTTAAAGTATACACTCAATAGCTACATTGTATTAAAGTATATTCAGGTTGTTTCTTTAATAGTCGTATTTGGGTAAGTGTGCCTGTAAAGGCCCTATCATTACTTTTGATCCAAATTTTTACATTATTTTTGAAATTGTGTTGTGAATCACATTTTTTCATTCTATCTGGAAGAAGTCTTGTCGCAAGGAATTAGAAAAGTAGTATGCATTACAGGAATTTGTAGTGAGTTTTTGTAATTGTTTCGTTTGACTTGACTTTGAATCGATTTGTTGACTTATTTATTGTTATTTATTATTTTAACTTTTATGAGTAAAACCTCAAACTGTAATATTTAATTAAATGAAGACATTATGAGCGAAACTCAATCGAAAATCTGGAAACAGAAAAATCAGAAAAAGATATTGGCACCTCTGGGACTCGAACCCAGGACCTCCCTACTTTCCGGGTTGGGTTCCCAACCCGGAAAGTAGGGAGGTCCTGGGTTCGAGTCCCAGAGGTGCCAATATCTTTTTCTGATTTTTCTGTTTCCAGATTTTCGATTGAGTTTCGCTCATAATGTCTTCATTTAATTACTTATTTATTGGTTTATTTTGTTGAATTTTAGAATTTTTTAATGAAATGAAAGAAAATTCAAAATATCAAAACAACACTATATTTCTTGATGCCAAAAACAGTATAAAATTCAGAAACGAAACTTTAAACAGCTCTACTTCAAAACTACAAAATCGCACATCCGACATTGTTCTTCGGGACTTTCGATAAGATTGAATACTAGCATTCCACAGGCATTCCTTAACACAATACAACTGTACAAATTTTAAATTAACCTCATTATTTAGTTTTGGCATTTTGTGTCAAAAAAACACAGTGCATAGTCACCGTTCACTTCGAGCGGCCCACAAAGCTAAATATGTATAAAGCCAAAATAGTAACTGCGGGGTGCGGGGGCACTTCCAGCTCAAATAATAGAACCCTATTCCATGGAATTTAATCAAACTATCCTCCCTTGACACGCTAACTTACTAGGTAAAAACGAAGCAAATTAGTTTGCACACCGCTAACAAGGTTACTAGCAGTAGCTTGCTATCCTGGCTTGAAATACTAGCCTTGTGTAGCCCGGGCATAAATACTTGCTTTAACAGCTTGAAAAAAAAATGATAACAAGATCATATGGACATCAGTTTGCACAAAACAATAATTATCATAGGTATCCTTGGCACAGTTATATACTGTCAGTCTTACCGTGCATTCGTAAGGCTTTTGTCCAGTGTGAGTTCTAATATGAGCCTCCAGATATCCACTATAGTTGAAGACTTTCCCACAGTCGTAACACTTCTCTGGTTCTTTCAATCTCTTGGATTTGGGTCGGTGAAATTTCGATGAGTTAGTTCTGGAATAGATTTACATAGTTTTATAAGAGCAAGAAAAGGGTCCATTTTGGAAAGTTTTTGATATCATGCAGCAATAAATGAATAACTGCAGAACTAATAAAGTTAATAAGTGTTATATATTGTGAACCAACCTTTTGGCACTGATGTGTGCTTCTACAGAAGTGCCAACCTTTTTGGGTGATTTCATTTTAGCATTTTCACTGTTGTCCTTTGGAATATCAATCAGAGCTGCTTTATTTGTATATTTTTTGTTTTCTAAATAAAAAAAAATAAATAACAATAATGAGTAAATAGGCTGGGCAGATATGTACATATTATGATGGTGCATGGGTGTATCTGGGTGATGGTGGAAGCGGGGGGGTTTCAACCTTCCCAAAATTCAAAATATCTTTGAATTTTATGATAGATAAGTCAATTAATACCAACCTCATCGCAGCATTCGGCCACGTGGATGATGTTCTTTACCTTTTGTAAATATGCCAAGAAATCCACTGTGGATTTGCCTTTTATTCAACTTATGGTATTTTGGTTCAAATTTTATCAGTTGAGACCTTGTTACGCAGTGTGATTTCAAGTAAGTGAACAACAAGTGAAAATGGACTTAACGGTCTGGCCCTCAAGAATATTTACTATAGGGTATAAATTGATGAAGACGTAGTGGCATATGGATGTGAGGCGCTGACACTGACGGTAAAGATGGCTGAATTGCTAGATACTTTTGAAAGAAAAGTGCTGAGAAGAATATGTGGACCTGTGAAAGAGGGGGAACAGTGGCACATGCGGCACAGCAAAGAACTGTACGATATATATCAGGCCCCTAACATCTCAGCCCACATGGGACTCCTCAGGTTGAGATGGGCTGGGCATGTACAGAGAATGCCGGGTACACACGTCTCAAAAAGAATTTTGTCTGGACACCCAGGTGGAAAGAGAAAGAAAAGTGGGAAGACCCAGACTGAAGTAGGAAGACGAGGTAAGAGGGGATGCAGCACAGCTTCTCCAGATAACAAACTGGAAGTCAGCCGCTGAGGACAGGAGGAGTTGGAGGCGAATGTTGCAGGAGGCCAAGGCTCGATATGGGCTGTAGCGCCATTGGAGAGAGAGAGAGAGAGTATTAAAAAAACAAGATTGATGCTCCAATTCAACAATAAGAAAAATTTACAAAATTGACACAAAAAAAGATGAAACGCCTCATCAGATTTTCATGAATTGTAGCTAAGAACCATCTCTATTACTTCAGCTTTCAAACAAAAAAACTGCATCACAATCGGTCCATTCGTTTAGGAGCTACGATGCCACAGACAGACAGATACACAGACACGTCAAACTTATAACACCGCTCCTTGCGTCGGGGGTTAAAAAAGATATATATTGAATATTTTTTAATGCAATTTATTTTCTTGAACCCCCCAAAACCAGAACCTGGCTAGTTCGTGTGACGGTGTATGTAGTACATGTTTAATTTATCACATTAAAAATTGCCTTACCCATTTTTTCAGCATGCTCAGCTAACATTTCACAAACAACATTGACTGCATCCAACATATCATCTTCCTTGATTAGATTCTCATCTTCAAAAGACTTTGTGCTGGATGATAATCTGAAAATAATTAGTTTGTAATTAGTCTAACAGTAATCACAGTCAACACTAGTGAAGATTTTGGTAAATAATCCACAAGCCGCCGTATGCCGCTACACTTTTAATGGACATAGATTTTGAAAAGTAAACTACTTTTAAACTTAATTATCAAAAGAAACATTCGTTTCAGTCGGGATGGACGGGAAAATATGCATTAAAATTCGATTTTCCCTTTAAAATATCTTCATTGCCGTCATTTTTTTGTATTTTGATATTTGCGAAGTTTTGTTTCAAACTAAATTACCTAATTTACCTAAACTAAGAACCTAATAACCTATTTTGTATTCTTGTAATTGTTGAATTGAAGTGTGATTTCCATAACCTGTGCTTAAAAATGTGCCGGCTTATGGATAATTTAATAAGATTTTAAATAACTTGGTATTTACCCCGGTTTATTGTATTCCTTTCCTACATTCTTACTTAAATACTTTCTGAGTTGGTGGTCTGAGCCTTCACAGTGCTGCTTGAATTGAAAAGCAACGCACAATCTCTCCAGACAATTGCTGCAAATCTCAGATGGCAAACCGTCATTCTTCATTATCTGCAAAACAAAATACATTCAACAAAACTCATTTGATTGCTCTGAATACTACCCTATTAGAAATCAAGCAAAAAAAAACACACAAGTATTATTAAATACTGGGCGAGATTTGTAGCTGTATTCTGTGAATTTCAAGTAAATAATAATGACCCTACCTTAACTGCTGTGCATGTCAAAATCATAAGCGAAGGAGAAATTATCTCTTCAGTGAAAATAGAGGTTAATTTTCCCTCCCCCAGACAAACACGACAGATTTTATCGATTTTATAATTCATTTTAATATTAAATCTCTTTACAGTTGTAATATATTAGATATTCTTAAAAACAACAGTGCAGTTAAGTGCTGGGACATTGCAGAGATTTGGTCGAGCTTTAAATGACCGCGACGACACCAAGCTCTTATCGCCCCTATCGGCTCCTGTCATAAATAAACTAATCCCGCTCCTGTCAAAAGTAAACGTCAAATATACCATAGAAAAAGTATGTTTGGAGTAGTGATGGGCAAGCGAATTTTGTAATAATATTAATTAAAAAATAGTTTTAATATTCGTCCTCATCTAAGCCACGAAGAGTCAGCTGCGTTCTTAAAGATGGTTCCATGCCAAATGAGAATAAAGTCAACTCAACACCTCCATGAAAAGTCATTAAAAGCTATGAAAAAAATAATTTTAAATTAGCCGATAACCCTAACCTAACATAACCCATCAAACCAATGTTTTATATATATTTTTTATCACTCTAAATGGCTTATCTGAGATGGTTCTGAGTTGGTTTCATTCCGAGTTGTCCGGTCACCCTTCAAGATATCGTCATTGGAAAGTCGAAGAAATTCGGCTGACGAACTATTCTTACAAAAAGTAGCTACCTCTATGATAGGTTGTCTGGAATTACTAGAATAAAAAATCAATTAAGAGTGCCCATCAGACAAACCAGACAGAACCATACATTAAACATTCCTCAATGCAACACTAACTCTAAACATAAGTAAAATTTACAAAATTTTAAGAAACCACCGACACAAAAAGAGCTGATAACCTTGAAACGCCTGAACAGATTTTCATGAATTGTAGCTAAAAACCAGCTAACTATTACGTCAGCTTTCAAACAAAAAAACTGCATCATAATCGGTCCATTCGTTTAGGAGCTACGATGCCACAGACAGACACACAGACAGGTAGACACACACAGACACGTCAAACTTATAACACCGCTCCGTGCGTCGGGGGTTAAAAATACATTCATTCACCGCGCGTCACATATCTTTAACAATTCATACAGTGAATTCGACTTATTTAGCACAGTACCTAACATTTTAAAACCTAAAATGAATAAATAATATTTTCACATACATACTACTTCTTACACAGAATAGATCCATCCCTCTCCCCTCCCTCCCACCATCCCATCCACATAAGCTTTTTGATTCTTTTGTGTTTATGTTACTTTTATTTCTTTTCTTTACATTCACCAAATAATTTAATACACGTCAGTGAAAACGTGTTATTGGTTAAGTAATTTAAACATATTTTATTATTCATTACATCCTATTGTAACTGTTTGTTTTTCAAAGAAAATAAAAGAAAAATAATCTGCTGTTTGTAGTTTTTCAGATTTGCTATTTTTATCCAGAAAAAAGATTTTTTTAAACGTGTCCTTAAGGATATGTCCTCGAGTCGCTTGTAAGCATATCAGTGTACGAATAGCCTCCACACAGAAGATACTCCACACAGAAGGCCCGGAGGAAAATAATTTCTCTAAGGATTACGTCATCTTTGGGGATCCTCGAGGAGAGCTCTTTTAAGGAAAGGGAGGAGAAGAAGTTCTCGGAAGGAAAAAAGGGCACGAGGGTGGGTAGGAATCTGGGGTTAGTGCGTCGAACGCCTGAATTTATCCCTCTCACAGCAGTGGGTCGAGAGAGTTCGCTGGAGAATTCAAAGGGTCTCCCTCAGCCGGCCTCTCCTGATTCACCCTGCCACGCAGTTGGTAGGCGGACGTATCCGCCGCCAGTACTTGGACGAACCTCTCACCTTGAAAAATTACTAAAAACTACGGATATACCGGCCTGCCCGGTACATCTGTAGTTTTTAGTCATGGTGTCACCAGGCTTATCTTGCAAAGGCTCCTAGCAGGAGTAACTTGGCGGACGTGAATATCTCTCTTAGCGAGTATAAAAAGACCGAAACCTACCGACTCCTAGCAGTGCCGGATTAGCCCATAAGCAAATTAAGCAATTGTTTAGGGCATCTCCTGGGGGGGGCACCAAAAACAGCACCAAAAAAGTTTTTATGGCGTCATTGATAAATTCAATGTAGAGATGCGAAGAAGGGGAGAGACATATAAAGAAATAGCAGACAAATTCTCATTCCTGACTAAAATACCCGATGGATGTCAATAAAATTATGTGTCCAGATCAAATTTCAGAATAAAGTCAGCAGTGTATAAATTTAGTAAACACATATTCACAAGACCTTAATACCAATTTAGGAACCGAAATTCAATAGTTTCATTCATACGTCATTAAAAAAAATAAGTTTCAGGGATTTGCCTAAAATACACAGGGCTGTGTCCTAACGTGGACACAGTCCTGCATATATTTTTATGTCTGATGATATCAAACTTCACAGCGGAACGATCTTTTTCGAAATTGAAAATAGTAAAAAATGAAAAAAGAACGACGATGCTGCAGGAAAGGCTCGATGCATTATATATAGAGTCAGATATGCCAAAAACATTGGACTTAAATATCCTTGAATTCAAAGCTCGAAAAAGTCGGAAGTCGCATTGTCGGAAGGTTTTTATTGTATGTAATACCTACTCCACGTATCTCTTTCGTCCTACATGCATATTTTAAGGTACCTAATGATCTATCTCGTTGAATTAAATGCGTATTTTTTTTAAAGACCGATACTAGTTCACTTGTGGATAGAGGGGCCCACAAGTGTGGACTATTGCTTAGGGCATCAAGTAGTCTTAATCCGGCACTGACTCCTAGTGACCTGCATAGGCTTGTGTCTTGTTCATTTCCCGTGGTTGTTTTATTTTTAACATGGTTGTAAATAAAATATTGTTCAAAATTATAAGATCAGTCGCTAGGTATTTTAGTGTCTCGCCACCATTAGAAAACGAGCCCCAACAAAAAGAAAAAGTGAAAACTTCATAGAATGGTTTTTGCAGCAAATAATATAAAACTAATGAATTTATATAAATACCACGTACCAGCGGAGAGAAATAATAGTTCTCACATCAATTTCGGGAAATCCGTTCCAAATTTGCAGCTGAAAAATGTTAAAAATATTAGTAAGGCATCCGCGGTGGCGGCTATAAAAATACAAGATAGCGATGATCTATGTACGCCCGAAGGAGGCAAGGAGAGACTGTAGATGTGCGGGCGGAGGGCAGAGGGCAGAGGGAAGAGGGTGTCGGTGTACTGCAAGATAGAATGAAGGAATACGTGGGGCATAAATCACTAAAGAATACGTGCCCTATTCAAAGTGTCCACCTATCGGGAAGCGTGACGCACGGTGCTTTTATTGGGGCAGGCCCGCGCGGGACCGACAAAGGACGCTCATTACTCAACATAATGCCCGGCATCCGTAACACTGAAGGCAAACTGCTAAGCTTCTGTTGACATCAACAAATACTAGAATAGGGCAGTTGCATTATGTGCCCTCGCCACTGCCTCTAGACCAGGGGTAGGGAACCTATTTGCCGTCGAGGGCCATTTGAATGTTTGCAGAATCACCCACAGGCCGCACTAAGATTTTATTTTCAGGTGGGGTCATAATCATCAAAATAATATTAAGTTCACCTTTTATCAAATACCTGTCAACATTCTTCCAATAAAAATACTTGTTTGAAATTGAGAATTGCGTGACCAGGCGTCATGTTCCCAAACTCTGCCACGAGCAATTCATAACTGCACTCGGAAAGCGAGAATTTTCCTTTAAATTGCATCAGCAGTGGAATCGGCCTTTTACCTTGCGTTTAGAACACAAGACTGGTTTTAAGAGTGATTCAGCATAAGAATCCACAAGCCTAACTAATAATTACACACTGATCAAGCAAATGGTTTTCCTCCGAATTTTGCAGCATATGGTGTACAACTAGAATTTAAAGCTTCACTCGGAACATAAGAACAGTTTTTATTCTGAACACAAAATTGGTTTTAATTGATGCGTGGACTCGCTTAAATTAAAACTACACCCAGTGCATGAAAATGCTTTTCTTCGAATTCTGGCAGCACATAGCCCGCAACTAGATTTTTATGGCTACACGTAGCGAGAATATTTTCCTTTGAAATATTCACAACTGGAACTTTATCACAACACTGAACTCAAATCTGGTTTTAACTTAATAGTAAATCTGTACGCGAGACCTCAGCTTTTATTAGTATTACACTCATAATACGTAAATAGTTTTTATATGAATTTTGCAGCATTTGGTTTGAAACTAGAATTTTAACTCAACTTGGAACATTTGAGGGTTTTCTTCAATATGCGTCGGTTAATGAATCCGCAACTGGAATTTCGAGAGATCATTCGGAACACGTAACCGGTTTTAACCTCAGAGCTATACAATTAAAGGCGTAGTTGCGTACTAATGTTCCTTCGAAACGTGTTCCAATAGCGGTAATCAGTGCGCACTGTGTGTATTTTAATAGTTTTCGGTCGGTCTGCGTTAAGGCGCCGTATACGAGCACGAAAAGAAGAAGATGGAGATATATGTAATTACGAATGTTGGAGAGAGCGCGCTAATATTTCAAACGATTAAATTGAAGCGAAAATTGTGAAAATGTTTAATAAAACATGACTCGTTTAGAATAGAGCAAAAATCTCGTGAAGATTGTCTAAAACAACGTTCAAAGAAACACAGGGAATTTTTTCATACATATAACTTGTTAAATAATAGAGACAGGCTTGGAAATAAAAAAATTTCGGAGCATACTTTGCGATTTTTTTCTATCGAGGTAATTTCATATAATTTCCGTTTCGGCGTGGGGATTGTATAGATATTATCTTAAAAAATAGCATATATTTTTTCAAGAGCTTAAAAACTTCAAATGTTCAAGGGAGATATGCAAGAAATCGGTAGAAATTCGGGTAGCGGTGGCTTAAGGCGTTGAGAGCGTTGTAGAACTTATTGGACTGACAAAAATGGAATCTATTTTTTCATTTCATATCTCATCTAAATATAATACATTAACGGCTATAACTTAATCGTCTTAACCTTAATGTGTGAGTCCCAGCTGTAATTAAAACTATACATGGAAAATGAAAATGGTTTTCTTCCGATTCTGACAGCACCATTGTCTGCAACTAGAATTTCATAACTGTAATGTACCTAAAAAACCGTGAAAGAAAACCTTTCTCAAAGTCTGTATTTAATTTGTTTTTTTTTGTCGTGTTAAAAGTGCTCGTCGCCCGCACTTTTCCTACCCCTGCCCTGGACTTTAGACATGGACAGCGGCAATGGTGTCATTCAGTAGGTTTGCGCAAATCTTTTGTTAAAACTGCCCATTATCCACCAGTCCGGTTGTTGACAAAAATATACATCACACATTAAGAGCTCGTTCACACACAGCTATAAAATATAAAAGATCGTCGCACGCCAAATAACGCTCTCTATATAATCCCTTCAGACCGTTCACACCTTAGCGGTTTAAGCGCATATCAACCATAGACAGTACCCATCTTACGATGGAACCGCTCCAGAGGCGACATGCCAAAAGATAAGCGTCCCCCTCTCTGACGAAAACAGGAAAGATTGTAATTACGGAGCTGCCCAGACCGGTGGATGACACATGTCAAGTTGAGAGATTTCAGTACAAAAATGTGCATTCCGTTGCCGCTCTCCAATTCATCTGACCCCCTCTCCTACCACAGGAAGAAATATTTGATAGTGTCGTGTGAAAGTACAAAAGATAAGCGCTCGCGGTTCAACAGATATCTGTTAGCAGTTTTATAGCTGTGTGTGAACGAGCTTTTATTTGTTTATTTGTTTATTTATTTAAGGAACATAAACAGTCTTAGTAATATAATATACATAAGAGAATAATAAAAAACAGACCAATTATTAATGTTCACAGATAGGTATTTATAAAGACTAACTGAATGTAAACTAAAATATTTAAGAAAGATGAAAAAAAAAAAAAAACAGAACTAAGCAGCAATTTAAAAAAATAATAATAATACAAATCCAAATTCAACAATTAATAAACCAATACACAACAATAAAATAAGTATGATTATAACTGTAATAGACTGCAAATTAGGTATTTGGGTTGGGAAGGGTAGGAGGAGGAGAGGGTTAAAGGAAAGTTAAGGGAAAGTTGCCACGCAAGTAATATAAAAATATTAGATACAATTAATTTAATAATCATGAATATGTGTTATTCGCACCTAGAATGTTATACAATGAATTTTTGTAACGACAGTAACTAGCAGTGAATATGTCAGCACGTGTGTCTATATTTGCAAATTTATTGTTATAGAAGTTACATGTCCTTTGCATAAATTCATTTTGATTGGAATTGGTGTTGCATCTGTCAATATAGAAAAGGGTATTTTGTCTACTATATCGAATCGGCGCTTTTTGTATAGACACTTGAGGTTGGGAATGAGATTTTTTCCATTTCAATAATTGGACCTAGCCGAAGTTCGTTTGATGTTGTCAATTAAATTCATTTGATAATGGGTTTTATGCTTTGAGTTAACTGTACAAACACGGCACTTCATTCTCTACAACGGCAGCACATTGAATACATTGGTAAATAAAAAAGTATCTACACTTTTACATATAACTGCATACTCAACTTATACCGGTTCCATTTGGAGCCGGCTGGGCTCGCCGAAATCTTCTAAAATCCTCTTTTTTAGCAAGAACCAAATTTTTTTTTGCCAAATGATGTTAACAAAAAATTAACTTTGACGACGACGACTTAAATCAAAATTAATGAGTAATTTAATTCACTGCTTGTTTTAATATTATTTATTACTTGTTTACATAGGTTGTCTTGTCAATAGGTAGGTAACTCCCATGTAACGGGATGTGGTAGGTCTTTTATTGTAGATATTTTATTTTTGTTTCACGCTTAAAATTAAATAAACGGAACTGAATGAAACACATGTGAGGCAAATATAGATGTTTTGTTACTCTGCCCGAGGACTTTTATCTGTGAGAATTCGGTTCAGTTACTTCTTTTTTCTCAAAATCTGCGTTAATAATAAGAGGCGAATTCAGTGCCTGTAAAATATTGCTACAGATAATATCCCATTCGGTTACAAAAAACGCCACATTTTACAATGTAAAATGAGATTGTAAATGAGAATGGACCCGTATTCACGTAAAGGAAAGAGAAATGGCAAAATGACAACAAAAGTCACAGTCGTAAAAGAAAAGAAAACTAAATGGTTTCCAAAATTTTATAACAAGATATATTACCTCACCAATTAATTATCTTGGTAAATTTTGATGAACAAGTTTGAAAATTAAATTCCAACTGGAAACTTATAATGCTTCTTCCGTGTATGAATTAATAATGAATTAATAATCATATACAATACGTTGCTACCCACAGTATAGACGTGTTTCATCTTCTAAACAAATTAAATAAAAACATTTTAAACAAAATTTTTAAGATTAATGAGAAAAAAACACGTAACACAAACTAACAAGTGCGCGTATTTCGTGCACTTTTTTTATCTTAATAGAAGTGACTATAGTGTCGTAATATAAGTTTTTATAACGAGCAAAGTCAAAAACAATGACATACATTCTTGTAATTACATAAATACAGTGAAAGATCAATCAGTGTACATTTAAAATTACTGTGAACTCATAAACTCATAAATGTCATTAAAGTGAACTTCAACTTTTATTAGGTAGGTATATTGAAATATCTTATATATTTATAGTTGTAAGTTAAATTATCTAATACTACTATCTATTCTAATGTTTCCTTAAAACTTTAAATGTATTTACAAATTTTTTCTTAGATATTTTATTATGAATGTTTAAATTGTTAGAACCTGCAGACAAGCTGCTATATGACAGCTTTGTGGGTATACAAATTCTTGTACAAAATGTTTTTCTGTAATTTAATAAATAAAAAAAAATAAAAATAAAAAAAAAACAAAAAAACGAACAAGAATATTGTAAGTGAAAAAAAGTGATTTAAAAAAAAAAAACTGCTGTAAAATAATCCAAACATTAATTTGTCAGTTATCCAGTTCTCACTAGTTAAACTGGTAATTTCACGACGTCTGACATCCCGGGCGTGGCGTAGGTGCAGCGTGGTTCACCATTGCGGGCAGAACTTGTAGAGTAGAGTTCAATCCTCAGTCAAACCGATTATTTTTTTCTTTTCACAGTATTTAATTTAAATTAAATACAACGCCATCTACGAGCAAGAAATCAAAGCTTACGATGTCTAATACCCGTAGCAACGCTGAAAGGGCAAAGAAGAGTACTGCTGAGAACATCCAAGGAATAAATAATATGGCTAAAGAAAATGCAGCCGATTTAACCATAGACAAACCTCCGACAAAAATAGAAATGCTTATTCTTGCTGAATTAGCTGAAATTAAAATAAACTATAAAAAAATTACTACTATAGAAGAAACTATGATGAATTTGTCAAAGGAAATAATAGAATTTAAAACTTCGATCACAGCTGGTTTCGAAGAATTCAAAACCTCACTTAATTTTGTTTACGACAAAATAGACGACATTGAAAAAAAAGTATTACAAACGGACAAAAAAGTTGAAGAGCTAAGTATGATGGATATAAAACACAAGTCGCTAGAACAAAAAATACATGAGCTACAAGAACAATTGGATGAAAAAGAGCGTCAAAACTCGCAGACGTGTGCGGAAATTCGAGAAATCCCTGAAATTCAAGACGAGAAACTCAATGACATTATTTTCAATATAAATAATGCTGTAAAATTAAACAAAAATGACATTAAGGATGCATACAGAGCGCCAGGAAAAAGAAACCACACGGCAACAAGATCAATAATAATTAAATTTAAAAATCCAAATGGTCGTGAAGAGTTTCTAAATGAAGCAAAAAAATATAACAAAAATGCAGAAAACAGTGCCGACAGACTCAACACTAGTAAAATAGGCTTCTCGGGACCGAAAATGCCAATATTTATTAATGAGCTCCTAACCACCCACGCAAAAAGAATGCTATTTCTCTCAAAGCAATTAGCAAAAAAGTACAATTTTGCCTACGTATGGGTTAAAGCAGGGCGAGTCTACATTCGACAACAGACAGACTCGCGAGCGATCTTTATTCGCACAGAAAATACCATCCTCGAAATAGAAAATTTACTAGCAAAAACTAACCATGGAAGCGAAACAAGTGCAACTTCGAATGACTCAGCCGACGTAGTAGATGCATGACTGCAGCCTTATTCTCCGTACTCTCATGGCATTGACTTTATATTAATCGCTTTCTGCATTTTATTTTATGTACCTATGTATTGTATGGTAGCATCATTTTTATTTATATATTCTTTATTATTATTGTTTTCAACAATAAGCACTAAACAACAAGCTCACTTTCAGATCATCCCATTTATCGCCATATTATGTACAAAGTATTCAAAGTTATTATTAATGCCGTGCAAAATGAACCAAATACTAGCATTATCTCCATCAACTAACATCAAACTTCATAAATTAAAATATTTTTATTGTCAAATCTACCTCTTTGCAATTGTAAATACAGGCCTAGTACGCAGCGATACTAAGTTAGCATGTCATAATATATCTAAAATAAAATGGTTTTAAACGCTTATATGGAAATAGATAATATTGGAGAGCCAAACAATGAATTTATCATAGAAGAAACTGATGAACTCAAAGAATTTAACTGGAGTTTAAACAAAGTTAACATTATACATCAAAATATCCGTACAATGGAAAATCTTGATGACTTTCTTATATTTTTGGACAGTGTTAAGTTGACTGTGAGATTTCATATAATAATCCTTACAGAATGCAGACTAAATGACTCATATCTCTCAAAACAAATTGCAGGATATCATGAATATCATACAACACAGCAATTAAATCAAAACAGTGGAGTGGTAGCTTACATTCGCGATGACATCCACTCTCAAGTTCAAGAAATTTGTATCAGTCAATCAAATTGTCTGAAACTAGTAATTAATAGATATCTATGTATTTTAGCCATTTACAGATCGCCATCATTCCACGACATTCAACCATTTCTGGAAAATCTCATATCTGAACTCAAAAAATGTAGCGACTTCAAACAACAAATAGTGATGGGGGACATAAATATTAACACGTATGGAAATATACACAGACAATGTCATGATTACATGTGCGCCATGGCAGAAAACAACTTTGCAATAAATATTAAAGTTCCTAACAGGGTTCAAAATAATAGCATGTCATGTTTAGATCACATAAATACCAGAAATATTATGGCTTCCAATACATTTATTATTCACAATACAATAACTGATCACTATACAACCGCAATAAGCATCCCAGACACTTCTCTTAAAAAACTAGTAAAAACTAGCCAGTTTACAACATCCATCTGCTATGAGGGTTTAATTAAGGATCTAAATAATCAAACATGGCAGGATGTATGTGGAGAGACTGATGTTAATAACGCACTCAACTTATTTATTAACAAAATTAACATGCATATAACAAAAAATTCAAACGTTAAACCCATTGCACATAAAAAATTACAACTTACTCCTTGGATTAGCAGTGGAATTGTAAAAGCTATACACAAAAGAAATCATTTACACAAAGTGGCGACAAAAGACCCACAAAACACTCTTAAACAACAGAATTACCGTAGGTATCGTAACATTTGCAAAACTGTTATGCGTAATGCAAAAGAACGGTACTATAAGCATCAACTCGACAAAGATCCATCTAGTAAAAACATATGGAATATCGTTAAACAAATTACCAATACTAAACATACAACTGACTCCAATATTAACGAACTTCTGATTGGAAACACTGCCACGACCGATTTGGGCATAATTGCAAGCCACACTAACCAATACTTTACAACAGTTGGGTCTAACCTTGCAGAAAACATCCTAAGTATCACCAAGGAAACTGAAGATTCATTGGCATCTGCAATAGAACCAAAACATAATTCTTTTTCTTTTAAATTCTCACTTACGACAAATGAAGAGGTTTCAAAAATTATTGACAATCTTAACAATACACATTCAAAAGGTCCTGACGGTCTTAACACTCATATACTAAAAATCATTAAACATAATATTGCATCACCTTTATCGAACATTTTCAATAAAAGTTTTTCTTCAGGGGTTTTCCCCGACCATCTTAAAACGTCTTTAGTAGTACCAATCTACAAAAGTGGACCCAAAAACCAAGTAGGCAATTATAGGCCAATATCCCTGTTGAGTGCTATCTCAAAAATTATAGAAAAAATATTTAAAAATAGATTGAGTAACTATATAGAGAACCGAAAACTTTTGAGCAAAAATCAGTTCGGCTTTCGGCCGGGGAGAGGAACAGACGACGCTATAGCGCAACTTACAGAACATATCTCTAGAAATTTAGATCGCGGAAAGAAAAGCATTGCACTTTTCTTAGACTTAGCCAAGGCTTTTGATACAATTTCTCATAAATTACTCCTCAAAAGATTAAAAAATATTGGTATTGTGGGTATGCCCTATGAATGGTTAAAAAGTTATTTAACGGGTAGAAGCCAGCAACTCAAAATGGGCAAAACAGTGAGTAACTCACTAAATACTAACTTCGGCGTACCACAAGGAAGCACATTGGGACCTCTTCTATTCATAATTTACATAAACGAGTTATGCGAACTAACAGTAGGCGGAAAAATTATTACATTCGCAGACGATACAGTAGCTTTATTTGAAGGAGATGATTGGACACAAACTCACAAACACGCTGAAAGTGGAATCAACGCGATAAAACAGTGGCTTGACAAAAATCTATTAACTCTAAATATAGCAAAAACTAAATACATAAGATTCAGCTCAACTATAAAAGGACAACCTAGTATGTCATACACAATAAAAACACATAAGCCTAACTGTGATTTCGATAATACAGATTCTGACTGCAACTGTGAAGCTTTGGAATGTGTGAAAAACATCAAATATCTGGGCGTTATTATAGACAATCATCTTAAGTGGAAATATCACATTGACAACCTTGCAATAAGGGTAAGAAAATTAATTCACATATTCTTTGTATTACGCAATGTAATTAATCAACAAGACCTAAGAAAAATATATTTCGGATTATGCAACTCCATCTTAACGTATGGTTGTATTGGTTGGGGAGCATCAGGTAGAACTATTTTAGATCCGCTTGTGAAGGCACAGAAATCCATAATTAGAGTCATATTGCGTAAACCCTATAGGTTTTCTAGCGATCAGCTCTACAAACAATTTAATGTACTTGATGTTCGTCAAAACTATATAAAAAGGGTTATTATCCATGTACACAAAAATCTAGAAAATCTTCATAAAATTGAGCATAAATATATCACAAGAAGTCACTCTAGAAAGGATCTCGTGGTCCCAGAGAGCAATACGGCAAAGTATCAAAAGACATATACATATCTGGGACCGAAATTGTATAATAAAATCCCCCCAGAATTAAATATTAAGACATGCAAAATGTCCTGCATCGGTTCATTAATAACTAAATGGTTGATTGCCTTGGGTAGAATGGAGTCTGATAAACTATTAAATAATGTCACTTAAAGTTTTACATGGTTACCTAAAAATGGCAAAATAAATATAAACTTAGTACGTATTTTAATAGAAAAAATAAATAAAAACAACATTTTATCACAAAATACATGTCTGACTTTTTCATCAGCAATTGGTTCCTAGAACAGGCAATCTGCCTAGCTAGGAACTATGTTGACCTACAAGACATAATAACACTTGTACACATTTTTAATATTTACAGTTATCTTGAAATATATTATTATGTTATTATGTTATTTTGCTATTTAATTGTATATAATGTAATATAATAAATAAATAAATTAAAAAAAAAAAAAAAAAATGAAACTCATTTTGTCATAACCTAAAACATTATTACAACGTCGCGTTTTCAAATATTTTTTATAATTTTTTTTAATTTTTACAAATTATGTATAATTTTATGCAAAACAACACAATTGATACATTTCTATTTCCAAAAGAAGGATGTGTCTGTAGCGGGCGGGTGGCGTGGATTCGATTTTTAAACAAATGTACAGTTTTATTCTGACATTGATGGAATTTTGCCCACTTGAAATTCAAAATAAGAGGAAAATTACTGTTTACATCTGATTTCGAAATACTTCGTGTAAATCCCGGGCAGCGTCGGAGACTTCAACTAGTTTACTATAAATTTAGGTGCATGTATATTGAAGTTGCCATCATGTTTACGCGACTTCAGGCAGTATTCTAGTCTAGAAAAATTTTTTTTTCTTCATATTTCCAATGTTAAAATATTCACAAATATTTCCTTAAAAGGATTGTTCGAATTTCGCTTTATTCTAAAAGTTAAAACCATTTTAATGTCGCAGTTTAGACGGAATCTAACCAAAATCTAAATAGAGCAAAACTTTAAACGCGTGTTTCTCAAAACCACTTTTTTCGAGACGGTTGACACGATATCTCAAGTTCTACGAAGTCAATTTGCTTGAAATTTGGTGTGAGCTTTCTATACACATTGCTCTATCGCCCCTACCAGAATTAATACAAAATTTCAATTTTTCCTATTTTAAAAAAAAATCGAAAAGTCAAAAAAAGGGATAAAAAAATTACTTTTTATTTCAAACAGCCGCCATTTTGCGAAAATATTTTTTTTAGTTCTCCGAAGTACGGGCCATAGCCGCATTTGTAAGAATTAAGAATTAATTTGTTTTTTTTTTTTTTTTTTTTTTTTTTTTCTGCTGATTACTAGGAGGGTTGCAATCGTGTCAACCAGGGCGCGCCATTTTTTTGAGACCCCCACTTCAACACCCTGTAACTTTTGAATTTCCAATTTTTTCGTATGATTTTTTTGTTATGTATTTTTTAATGTTTAATAAATATTTGGTAAATAGCTGTTAAAAATATTATTGGTTTTTTTATCGCATCTGAAAAAACACCTACAATTCATGCTTCTAGACTAAAATAACCCGTTAAGACGAATATTTCCCCATGAATTAATAGGGCTGTAAGTGTCTATTATTTGGCTGTAGATAGATATTTGGTCGGATACAGAAATGAATAATTTAAGAAGATGCCAAAACAGATCCCATTGTGAAATTAACGATGGAAGATACGTAAGATTGGCGACGTATAATCTGTAAAATATTGCTTCAGCCTAGACGACTATGAAGGGACTTCTATCCGAGACGCACTCAATATGCATTGAATATTAAAAACGTGTGCAATAAAGTCGACTACGTAGGCACGAGTAGAACCTATACATCGAAGTGCTTGTCGAACCGAATCGAGGTAAATTGCATGCAAAACATCTTTAATATTCAACTCGCTAAAGCTAACAGAAATCTCGTGCTCAGGCAGCTGAATCCGTGCAAATATAACTTAGTAAACGCAGCGAGTCAGAAGTACGAGTATCATTATATATTATTGCCCGTATACCAGGAAATTATATTACCTAAGTGTGGAAATTTGATATGTAAATATATAATTATGTGCTTTTGAAGAAAAACATCAACCGTAAAGTTGAAAACATGTAAGTGAAACCATGCATTTTTGCTTGCTTATTATTTGTATAGGCAATGAGCAAGCAAAAATAAACTTGTTCATCAAAATCATAAACTTGTTCATCAAAATTTTAAACTTGTTCAATAAAATCATAAACTTGTTCACGAAAATTTTAAACTTATTTAATAAAATCATAAACTTGTTCATCAAAATTATAAACTTGTTCAATAAAATCATAAACTTGTTCATCAAATTTTTTTATCACGAGGTTATAAGTTGGTTTCTACAGATTTTATAAACTATTCTAAATAGGCGACCAGAAAATAAATACCAACCGAATTCATGGAAATCTAAGAATGCAAAACACGAAATAATTTTTTTTGAATTTGATTGAGGGATAGATTTGACGAACGACTCAGGGATTTATCAAATTTAGCACAAAATATAGTTTCAGTCTATTTTCTCCTGTCTCTGCCAGTTCTATGCCTCACTTTTATACATCTCAGGGTTGGTATCAGAACTCCATTGTGAACTGCTGGCTTCGCTTCCTTGAACATTTTTTTTATAAGCGCCAACGGCGCGCGTTAAGACTTAAGACTGCGTTTGCAGGAAACAAATTAACTAAATAAAATTTCACAAAACAATGCAATTTCGCCCTGTTTCTTTCGGCATGAATCAAAATGGGCGGCGTTCGAAGAATTTGGAATTGAGAATTAAACTTAATGCCGTCCGCATAAAGACTATGTGCATTTTGTATCAGTTATGCTCCGCCTGCGGTGGCGAAAGGCCGTCCCTAGACTCTATGTCGCTTGGTACCGTGAAATCGATTTTGAATTTGGTTGTTATTGTAGTAGACAATGAATTTATTTTATTTTATTTTATTTATTTCTATACATTACAGTATTTACCTTTATAATTTTATTATGTTGGGTGTAAGGTAGGTTTGTGAAGGTGAAACTGTGGATAGGTATTGTTGTATGTTTCGTGAACACCTCACTAGGAGAACCTGTGCTGAGGTGTTTACGTGTTTATTTATGTTTATGTGTGACAAGTATTTATGTGTTGTAATATAAAGTTTTATATGTATTTTTTTTCAAATTTTAACAGTTTTTGTACATTGGTTATATAGAAGAGAAAAAAAAAGTATTTAAATATATTAGAGGAATATAAAAAAAAATTATATATATATAAACATACACATACATACATACACATCCATATAAATACATGTACCTGCACACATGCATATGAATATATATATACATACGTATACATCCGCATACACATTCACATACACATATATATATGTACACACATATATAAATTGTAAGTGTATGTATAGTTATTGGATACTTGAAAAACTACTTAATTTTTAGGTTTATTTAATTTTATACTTTTTATAGTTTTGTTATGTTTAAAATAAAAAATGTTTTGAATAAAAAAGGAGTTAATGTTTTCGACAGGCCTTTACGAAATCAAACTGTGAACAACAACCCTTTCAAATACTTTCTCCAACCTTTCCAAAAAAAGTCTTCTCAAGCACTTTTAAATCCCTATCAAAAAGAGGCGGGAGTCCGATGTCGAATTTTTCGAGGACTAGTGGATCACCTTAAAGTAGGATTGAATTACCCTTCATTCAATATCCCTATCAGCCTGTCCCTCTCTTCTCTTCTTTTTGATGCCTTGAAAATCTAAATTGC
Organism: Glyphotaelius pellucidus; assembly: GCA_936435175.1. Lineage (NCBI taxonomy): Eukaryota > Metazoa > Arthropoda > Insecta > Trichoptera > Limnephilidae > Glyphotaelius > Glyphotaelius pellucidus. The sequence continues at coordinate 23,702,606 of OW386538.1, read as the reverse complement.
CAACAATTTATTTACCGATCCCTAAATTAAACGCCATTGAATTTTTTAAGTCACAAATTACATCTCTCTAAGTAGTAATTCTATAAATAGTGGACTTCACCTCAAAAAAAGTGTGTTTCTAATTTTCTCTTCAATCAAAACCAAAATTTCCTCTGAAATCATGAGATTTGTAGGTAGGTTCAGGTAACATTTTTCTAAATTTATTAGGAATTATTATACAGACGAGCATATAACACTTAAAAAAGACATCTCTACTGAACCATTAAAACGATACGGCCAAACGGAACGTACAAAAAAATTTACAGAGATGAAATACAAAAACGGTTGATTTAAAACAGGACTGCCTATGCTCAGTCAATTAAGTGGAACGTCTGCGCGGCCCTTTTCATACAAATTTTAAAATTGGATTTGAGATCAAAATACCCAACCAAACTGTAAAATTATTTTTTGTAATTAAAAGGTATATCAAATACCTAGTACGGATGTGAGCTACTTTTTCTATTTTTGCTTTAAATTATAAGATAAAGGCAATTTTTCAAAGATTTTAATGTTTCATGATTTTAGAGGCAATTTGGGCAATTATTTGAGGGTAAATGAAAAGCAACAAAAAATAATTTTACTATATTTATCATAAAAATATAATGAAATATAAAATAAACAAATTAAGAAAAAAAAAATCATTTTGATAGGTATAAATTTAAAATACGAACTACCTATTTACGGCGGAACAAAAATTTGTCGTTTGTACATTAAAATTACTACCCCAAAAAATGCATTTTTAACAACGTTTAATTTTTTATTTTAGTTTTCATTGTATTTGTAAATTAATCATAGTAAAATTATTTTTTTAATGTTTTTCATTTACTCACAAATAATTGCCCAAGTTGCCTCTAAAATCGTGAAACACTATAATCTTTAATGGCCTATATCTTATAATTTAAAGCAAAAATAAATAAAATAGCTCACATCCGTACTAGATATTTGATATACCTTTTGATTACAAAAATAATTTTTCAGTTTGGTTGGGTATTTTTATCTCAAATCCAAATTTAAGATTTCTATGAAACTGGCCGGAATGGGCCGCGCATACGTTCCTCTTAAAAGAAAACCGCTCAAAAGTCCCAGAGTGGTCCCAGAGTTTTTCACTCAGATCCGAATTTTTTAGAAAAGAAGTAATTTTTAAGATAAGAAGAAATTGAAGTAATATTTTAGATAAGAAGCACAGAAAATGTTAATACGGAATAATTACAATAAACGACAGAAAACGAAGCTTCATAATACATATTACGAAATTAAGAGATATTAAAGATTTTCGTACTAAATACGGCCGTTTCTTTTGAAATCACTATAAGAATCATCCCTTAAATTTTGTTAGGGCATATTTCCCATAATCGCATGTGTCCAAGCACATCCTTATCTATTGTTAAGTTGAATGTTAGATGTGCCCAAGTTATACGCTAAGCGTCCCTCTCGGCCGCGTCTGTTTTATATGGTCCTTTCCACGGGCTATAAAGTCTATCAAAGTCTTGGCCAATTTTGAATTACGTACAGAGCTCAGAGCTATTCCCACCTCCAAGGGTGACCGGCGCCGGCGACCACTCACTGGGATTTAGAAGCGACGATAGAAATATGGAGGGTAGGAAAATTTTATTACAGGCGTATTTCTTTCTGATTCTTGCTTCGTTTGTGAGAATATGGGAGAGTTCACAGCAAAACTCTCAGCAGCAGGACCATTGGTTATAAAAACGATTGAAAATCTACTCCAATCTAACAATTGATAAAATGACCAAGCAACTTGCATTACATTTAGTATATTATGTTTATTAACAAAAACTGCTCTGGCAATATTATGACCGCCCGGAAAATTAGATTCACACTTTAAAGGTTGAAAACGTGGAAAATTTCAAATCCAAGTCGGAAGGCTCCTACAGTAAATATATTTTTTTATTCATCGTGACGTATTTATTTATTTCAAATTATTTGTTTAGTTTGAATATTAAGTTTATTTATTTAATTATTATGTAAGTTTAAAATAAACTTATAAAATATTTTTTTTTAGTTATACTTCGGGATGTTTCTTCAACCTCTCTTAATTTTTTTTATCCATTTTGCTCTTCTTTTTTATATCGTCGGTATTTATTGAAGGATTTTCAAAGCTCCGTGTAGCAATGAGATCTTTATTTTATTTTAAACATTACGTATTGCATAATTCAACGATCTTTGGCTGTCCAACTAGGAAATTTACCCGTTTTAAGGCAGTCAAAATGAGCAGATTTATTGCATGTAAAATATTGTTTTGTCTATTATATTGACTTTAACTTAGAAATTACATTTGGTGGATAGTATATTAAAGTTTAGATGGTAGATACAAGAAGTTGATTATAAATATAAATAATATATTTCGGAATAACATAAACGTAGAGAACAGATAAAAAAAGAAAATTCAATAAGAAACAAAAAAAATATATAAACATGTATGCTTTTCAACCACTCCATGAAATTTTAGTTTAGATTTTGATGAATTAATGCATTAGAGATTCAAAATTAATAAATTAAGAAAAGAAGGTAGAGAAACGACAAATGTAAGGAAAAATTGAAACATCTGTGACTTTGAATTCTTTCGAAAGGAAAGTCTTATTTATTATCGTGTTAGCCAGCTGCGTAAAACTAGTTAATCTATAGTAGCACTATTAGAGAGTGTTGTGAAACTAAAGGATGTGGGAGAGGGGAAAGAGAAGAGGAACGTTCGGAAGGAAGCGGTACTGTATTATCCGTCATAGTAACCTATAACTTAACTGTGGGGTGAGGAAAAAATCCATCGATTATTGTTTTAGATCTCGCAGTGTTTTAAATTTTTGAGGTCACAATCGAGCTTATCGTATTATCACGGATCATCGTCGTAATATCTCGAGATAGGATTTTGATGAATGTGCTGCCTCTTCAGAGCTCCACGATAGAAGGTATTTAGGACGCGGCCCAAGTACGCGAGAGGTACGAAACTAGCAAGTACCAAGAACAGGGTAGTTCCAGCTCCGGCCCCGGCAAGTCCCAAGTATGGGCTGGGTGTTCTTGGGAGCCTTTGCGGGGCTGTCCGTGACTCGAGGAGCGGTCTCCATTCTCGGGTGTTTGATTAATCTCTCAGAGGAGGCCATTCGAGATGTATTTCTGAGATAAATATAATATCGAGAGCGGTATCTGGCGGTCAGGCATCTGCGCGAGAGGTGTGCTATTGACACAAGGGGGTATAATATTATGTCTTCCCGTCTCCAGTCTCCAAGGAGGGGGATACTTCAATTGGATTGACTAAAATGGACGCCTGTGCCTTATTCTGTTATTCTTTAACATCTAGATAGATAGGAGATGTAAATATGAGGTACGAATATTAAGAATTCATGTGTATCTCTTTCGATGTACAATTTATTGTAAGTAACGGAATATAAAAACAAATATTTATGCATTCTTAATTTTCAATGACCAAGAAATGAGCTATCGAGATTTTAGTAGCAATTTTTGAAAAAAGGTATAATTTAAGTTAAGGAAGAAATAACTTTACGTTAGAGAATAACTTGACGTTAAAATTCACCAAACTGACTACGTGGAAACTGGGATAAAATTTAATCAATAAATTAACATTTATTGAGTAAATTTTTGCGCGAAGGGGTTTTCTTACAATAACGGTTTTCTTACAAGGAATACAAGGTTGAATTTTTTAAATAACTTAAGCCTTAAGCTAGCCAAGAGCCGTAAAAAAGAATTAAAGTAGATAAAATATGTGCAGGTTGGAATAAGTAAAACGCATCCCCATAGAAAAGGAAGTACTCTCTGCAGAAAGAGGAAGACATAAAAAATAGTCACGTTTGAAACATTCTTGAAGTAGAAGATAATTTTTGTTGTAATTCCAATTATTAAACATAGACGATGTCACTTCTACATTAATGAAAACGCACACAATCACAATCTACACATCTGCCCTGACGATGGACACCGTAACGATCTTCGAAGCGTTGGTTTAAGAAGCAGTAAGCGCAACACGGCATAATAACAAAAAAATGAATCACGGTATTACTTTTGGAAGCGAAAATCTCTAATCGTAAACAAATTCAAATAATTTTCTGTGCATCACTTTCTTTAATAAAAATGTTTGATTCTTTACATATATTATATCTACTATTTTCGATGCAACGCGTGTGTGCCCACACGCGTTGCATCGACAATAACAAAAATATGTGTAAATCTCCAATGCATTTTATAAATCGCAGCTTTATAATAATATCACAAAAAAATCTTTTTTTAAAATATGTTTTTTTTTTCGATAAAATATACTTTACTACAACTTGACGTACAAATATTTTTACTAAATTCACCGTACACACCGTTACATGCAAACAACTTGCAAAAAGAATGTACATTTTTTGATGCCAGAAAATCGTTCTGTCAATGTTTCTCTTTTTTTATGCTTTAGGTATGTCCTATGTATAATTTTTATTATTTCTTTATGTATATTTTATTTTTTATGCAATTTACCGTATATTATGGACCTTTTTGTACAGCAGCTTTATGTGATTTGAGAATTATGAAGTTATCTGTGTATCTTTATTTAAATATTAATCCTAAGTTAGCTCACATCGTCGTTGTGCTAATAATTTTACCCAGTTAGGCAAATGAATCGCTTTGTGGTTGGTTGCGTTCTGAAAAGTAGTTCTAGATCTTCAACTTTTGGTCGAAATTCTAGGTAAAAATATTCTTGGTAACAATGTCCCTGCCAACATTTTCAGTAAAAATGTCTCCTGGCCAAAATGTTTCCAGTAATAATGTTCTTGCCAAAATATTCTCAATTAGAAACAGGTACAATATCATCATATTGGCACAGTCAGTCAATAGACTCAGTAAGTCTTAACCTAACCTAACCGACTGTCGGCTATTGACTAAGAACATTTTGGCAGGAAACGTTTTAACCGGGGACATTTTGGTAGGAATCATTTAAAGTTAGGACATTTTTACTGAGAACTTTATGAAAGGGCACATTATTTGCTGGAACATTATTAGCGGACAATTGGAGGTTATCCACCACATACCCGCCCTGGTATAAGTAACAGATGGTTACTCCTTCAGGGCTCTCGCAAGGACTCTAATTTTATTTTAAAGAACGAAGCTACATTTAATTTAGAACGCGGAATTAGCGGACAAGATGGAAAGTACCTACTTGGTCGATTTTCGTATGCAAACAATGGCTTAACCTTCCACGAGTACGGTATGTTTTTAGGTTTTCACGGCCAAAAAGTATTTTTGTTATTGTTTTTGGGGTGTTATGCCGTGTTTCGCTACCTCCTTCTTTAGCCAACGTTTCGGACAGCGTTACACTGTAACGTTGAAACGTTGGCTAAAGAAGGAGGTAGCGAAACACGGCATAACACCCCAAAAACAATAACAAAAATTCCACGAGTACATTTTTAAGAAACGTTCAAGCTTATCTCTTTCAGCCAATATCTATACTAATATTATAAAGAGGAAGGATTTGATTGTTTGTTTGTTTGTTTGTTTGCATCGAATAGGCTCCGAAACTACTGAATCGATTTGAAAAATTCTTTCACTGTTGGGAAGCTACACTATTCCCGGGTAACATAGGCTATATTCTATTTTAAAAAAAATTAGGGATCTTTACTAAAACTACAATAATGTAACCCAAGGTGTAAAAAAATTACCGAAAATATTCTTTAAATCACGTGCGCTGCAAAAACTATTGATGATAGAATAAAATAATGTAGTACAACTTTGTAGAACACATTATTATCTACAAAAAATGTCGCGACAGCATATGTCTTACTATTATAGTTATGCCACAATAAGTGTTCTTTTATTTAAAAAATTTAATTGAATTGCCGCCGCTAGAAAAGACTCTTTATTTGTATCTTGATATTAATTCTTATCAATATAAATTATTTTATATTCGAGACTGCTTCAATGCCTTTATATAACTTTTTGAATTATTCAATTCGGACATCCCATTCAAAAGATATCACGAGTTTAAAAATGTAAGTATTATACAATGTTAGCGTCACTGGGGTACGGGCCGTACGGAAGGACACCAACAAACAATCAAATCTTTCCTATCTTATATATAAAAATCAAAAATTGTTTGTTCGTATTTTATACGCTGTCATACCGTTCATCCGATTGCGATGAAACTTTGGTGATTTGTTGTGCGCACGCCCGCAAAGGATATAGGCTATTTATAATGGTAAGTTCTGGCGTTATTGAATTTGTATTAATGAAAATGTGCGTATTTCATATATTTTAGTGGCAAGGAGGAAAGGCAGGGGGGAGGAGAACGGGGGAGGTGGGTTACGTGGGTGGGACGACGAGGGATGGGAAGGCGGGGAAGGTAGAAGGGAAACGCGAAAGGGGAAGGGGACTCGGGAGGTGAACGGGGACGCACGGGAAAGGACATTCAAGGAGAATCAATTGATTTCCTTGCATTGCAACGCAAGCCGTGCTTTGTGCTTTGAGTTTTAGCTTTAAGCTTTGAAATTTAAGCTTTGAGCTTTGATTCTTGAGCTTTAAGCTTTGAACTTTATGCATTCAACGATAAGCTTTACGTGTTGAGCTTTGAGCCTTGAACTTTAAGATTTGATATTGAATTTTGAGTATTGAGCTTTGTGCTTTGAAATTTGTGTTTTGAGCTTTAACTTTGAGCTTTGAGCTTTAAGCTTTGTGCTTTGAGATTTGTATTTTGAGCTTTAACTTTGAGCTTTATTTTTAAGCTTTGTGCTTTGAGTTTTAAGCTTTAAGCTTTGAAATCAAGTTTAGAGCTTTGATATTAAGCTTTAACTTTGGCCTTTAAACTTTGAATTTTTGCTTTAAGCTTTAAGATTGAGCTTTAAGCTTTGAGTTTAATATTTGAGCGTTATGCATTCGGCTTTAAGCTTTAAGCTTTGCGCAAAGCATAAAGCTTAGCGCTAAAAGTTTAAAGCTTAAAACTTAAAGCTTAAAACTCAAAGCTCAAAGCTTGAAATTCAATGCTTTAAGCTCAAGGCTTTAATCCCAAAACTTAAAGCTCAAAACTTGAAGCTCAAAGCTTGAAGCTCAAGGATTTAATCTCAAAAATTAAAGCTCTTAACTTAAATTCAAAGCTTAAAGCTGAAAGCTTGAAGCTCAAAGCTTTAAGCTCAAGGCTTTAATCACAAAACTTAAAGCTCAAAGCTTTAAACTCAAAGCTTAAAGCTCAAAACTTAAAGCTTAAACCTCAAGACTTTAATCTCAATGCTTAAAGCTCTAAACTTACATTCAAAGCTTAAAGCTGAAAGCTTGAAGCTCAAAACCTTAAGCTCAAAGCTTAAATCTCAAAGCTTAAAGCTCAAAACTTCAAGCTCAAAGCTTAAAGCTCAAAGCTTGAATATTAAAGATTAAAGCTCAAGCTTAAGGTTAAAGCTCAAAATTTAACCCTTCAAAAATTTTAAAGCTCAAAGCTTGAAGCTCAAAGCTTAAAGCTCAAAGCTTAACCCTTCAAAAATTTGGCGTATTTTGTCAAAAGGTAAAAATGTTTCGATATATATCGATTTCGCAATAAAAATTCAAATAAATGGAATATTTGTTAACGTATCGAAAAACTAAATAGGTACTGGTTTTGAAAGGTGAAATACGCTTAAATAAATGGTATTATTAGAAATTACAAAAACATTTTTTAAATACAAATTTTTTTAATGTAAACTTTAAAAAAATTTAAAAATACTCAACTGACATTTTTGATATTAAAATTACTGATCTATAGAAAATGTGTTTGTTTCTGTCTATGTTTGTGAGATGTTTTGCGTTGCTAAACCGTTCATCCGATTGCAATGAAACTTTGGGGATTTGATGTGCGCATTCCCGCGATGGTTTATATAGGTGTAAAGTGAGTTCTGGCATCATCTGGGACGAATGGGAAAGGGTAAGTAGAGCGATTTTTTTTCTTTATTAAGTGGCATAGCATATGCCGGGAACTCGCTACTGTATTTAAATGCCTGTGTCAGAATTTGGTAAATTGAATTATGTAATAGAAAGTACCTACCCTAAAATTCTAATAAACCGATCTTAGAATTTTTTTCACCAATAGAAAGCTACATTATACGCGAGTAATATAGGCTATATATAATGGTAAGTTCTGGCGTTACGAAATTATAAATATTAAAATATTATATTTATTTTACGTTTTCTGTCGAAAAAGGCGGGTTATTTATTTTTTTTTTTACAGTTATTTTTTTTTTTTTTTTACAATACCGCACAAGAGTCCCAACTGCTCCCGTGTGGAGCCAGTGAGACTATGGCATCCCCAATCGGGGTATGTTGTGAGGCTGAAGGTAGTGGGGAGGGGAAGGAGATAGGGAAGAGGAAGGTGGGGAAGTACCTGGCTATTCAGATCTGGTCACTAAACACGGCTAAAGCCATTTCAAGCAACGTTTCAATTCTGAATGGTGGTCTTACACCAGGGCGATACTGATAGTATCTTCCACTCTGGAACGTGCCGCATATATACTATTTATTTTAAATGAATAAATTGTGAAATAACACAAATGAATCAAATAAAATTTATTTGCGCACGCCGGGTTCGAACCCGCGACCTTCGGATTGTGAGTCGAGAGTCTTGCCTCGGGACCACGGAGGCCGGCAGTTATTGCTAACGTCAGAAGAAAAGCAAAACAAATCGTTGCCGTGAAAACCATGTTGATATATATTTTTTAAATCAGTCATCGTAGTTAATATTTATCTCTAAAAAATGAATCGCCGAAATGTATTTACGCGCATGACTTCCGAACAACGGCACCAAATTGGATTTTACTACTGGTGAGCTCTGGCATTATGAAATATGCAAAAGGTGGCATGCGAGCTGTTTGAAAACTGAATGTACCGGGAAAGAATGTATGAAATGCGGGAGGGGGACTCGGGTAGGGGGTTCGCAGGAGGGGGAGGAGGGAAACCCGGGAGGGGGAGGGGAATCTGGGAGGGGGGAGGGGAGCTTGGGAGGGGGGTTCGCGGGATGGGGAAAGGGGTATTGGAGTGGGGGGAGGAAAGGTGGAGGAGGCGGAGTAAGAACGCGAGACGGGAAGAGGACGCGGGAGAGGAAGGGGAGGCGGAAGGGGAACGGGACGAATGGGAAAGGACACGCAGGAGAAAATAATTTATTTATTAAATGGCATGGCAACGCATGCCGGGTACCAGCTAGTGTATTATAAATAAACTTCCGAAAAACAGCTTGTACAAGTATTTATCACAAATATTTCAAACAATCACGAATCAAATGACAAACCAGTATTTTTTTGTTTTTATGGCATTTAATATAATTTCTGAGTTTACAAAAATATTGCTTAGCCTTAAAATTTGAATGGAATTATGAACAAAATGTTTTTTTTTGCCAAAAGTCATACATAAATGATATTATTATGAGTTATGATTGCTGGATCAATGAGATAAAGTCAAACCGGTTTTAAAAATGTTACGTCTCGTAACAATGGATTGCTTTCTTTGTAATAAATATGTTAAGAAAAAGGGTCATTTCGGTCAACAAATATAAATACAAGATAGCTGTATTGTATGTATTATCTACCAACAATCAACATAAACCTGACAGCGACCATAATATATACAAAAAAAAAATATTTTTGAGCGCCAGAGGTCGAAATCCAACTCAAATACCAAGACCACCACGCTTTGGTGGCCGTGCTTTATCTCTCGAGAAATATGTACAAATTCTACGATTTACTGTCGTGGTTAGTTAGTTAGTTAGGTTTCCCTAAAAATCAGATTATAAACAATGAATGGATGGAGAAGAGCGAAAACCTTTTTGTCAATATTATTGTTCAAGTATTAATGTTTGCAGACGACCTGAAATTATTCAAAGCAATCAGAAACATTAATGATTGCCATATATAGTCAAATAACTTGTTGAGATTTATTATATGTTGTCATGATAACCGCTTGCAACTTAACATAAGCAAATGTCAAATTAAGAGGGTTTATCGAATAAGAATCCAATTTTTTCGATTATTCCATTAACAATATATCGTAAGTACCGGTATCGGAAATTAATGACTTAGGTATTTGGTTTGACACGAAACTCAACTTTATCAAGCATATAGAAATAATAACTAATAAAGCTTTGAAAATGTTGGGATTTATTTTAAGGGTATCTAGTGATTTCAATAATGTCAATACTGTAAAAACATTATATATGTCACTAGTAAGAAGTCATATAGAATACAATTCCATGGTTTGATCCCCAAATTATGAGGTTCATTCACACGCGATTGAAAGAATCCAAAATAAATTTTTAAGATACGTAAATTTTAAAATGGGCATTCCTAGTGATTGCCTAAATTACGGTAACGTACTTTGTTCAATAAATTTAATAAAATTATCTGATCGTAGAATCATTTCCGATTTAACCTGTTTGTATAAAATAATTAATTCATCGTTTGATACCCCTGATTTAATATATGTAATCTCTTTTCATACTCCAGGCAGGTCAGTTACAAGACAGTACCTACCATATTATTGTAACAGTTCTACAATAATTCTACATCAACGTCCCAATATTGCACTCCTAAGCGACGGATTCAACAGATAGGAAACAAATACTCCGATGTTGTTGATATATTTAGTACATCAATTTTAATATATAAGCATACCTTATTGAAGTTTTTTCATCACATAGATGAATATTTTGATAAAGCTATTTAAATTGACTAACACATTAACAGTATTTTGTTGGCTGAAAGAAAAAAACCATTTTGTATTTTTTATATTTTGTACCTACATACTATGTGGATCAAATTTAATAATATTTTTACTATATATTTATTTTTGGGCAAGTGTTTTAAACGGTCGTTTCCTGCACTATTTACGAGTATAATTTCGTAAATATTGCTATATATATGTAAAAGCCTAAATAGGCGTAAATAAATAAATAAATAAATTATCAAACCAAATATGATGTAAAAATAAGTGACAAATCCTAAATGATTTATTATTGCTATTATATAATTTCATCTTTCGTTGTCTTCATCATTGTAGATACCTTGTGGTTAATGATAAAATATTGATGATGTTGATAATGTAATGCACAAATATCCGTTGTTCAAAAACATCAAGCGTAAATTGTAATCAAAAGAACGGTGGATTATTTGATAATCAACCTCGAGAAATGATTAATTTTCCCGACACGCGGTTAATGACAGAGAGAAATGATTGTCCTCCATTCAGACAATCACGTCACTTAACAAATTAATCAAAACGACTGAACAATCAGATTTAATTACATCCAAAAAAGATATTTCGCTCCTTACAATAGCGAACAAACATCAAACGTTCCTGGGAAAGAGATAGTCAGCATTGAGAGCACAGTCAATATTTGGATATCCCTGAAATCCCGAATCCGGGAAATCAGCTAGGGCTCGGTACAACGCCAAATTCCCGCTAAAATAATTCATTCCGTTTAAACGATTTCATTTTTGCCGGATTGGAAATTAAACGCCGATGGAAGATCTTGGGGACATTTATTTTGCAAAGTAAACGAAAGACAGATAATGATTGGTTTTCACTTAACTTCGATAAGTAAACCTGATTCAAAGATTTGATTGCCAACGGACTCGCCGGGCTACTTCAGATCTCTATACCTCCTAACAGCTGCGGCTGATGCAAGTATCAGCTACCTACCATACCAACTAACAATGATTTATTGAGTAACTACGGTGGAAGTCTATTTTGAATACCGTAAACTATGTGTATATCACGTACAATTTTTAACCTAAGCACAATGTTCAACTTTTTTCATTCGGTTTTGAACGTACCGTTTTGAACGTAAATTTGCCAGACTAATCTCGTAACGGAAGTATGGCAAGTGTACGTATTATTTGTCGAGGGATGAATATCTTCTGCTCATAATATAACACACAGTGCCGACATGCGATAAAGTTCCTACCTATAATATAATATTATTAACGGAAAATTATTTTCATTGCCTTTTTCAAAATTAACACTGAGTTTTTGAGAATTCAGATTTTCGAGTTTTTTTTCACAGGTATACAGGTGCATTAATTATAAATAATAAACATCAAAACGTGGATCTGTCGACGGACAAAAAACCAGGGGCACCGGAATATGATTGGGTACTTTCATTTTGTTATTATTGTAAACATTTATTGCCCAGTGACAGTAAAAAATCACATAACGAAAAACCATTTACGTTAAAAATACATTTTCTTTATTGTCCCGTGAGTTTTCACAGGTCTCAGTTAGCAAGAAATAATCTATACTAATATTATAAAGAGGAAGGATTTGATTGTTTGTTTGTTTGTTTGTTTGTTTGTTTGCATCGAATAGGCTCCGAAACTACTGAACCGATTTGAAAAATTCTTTCACCGTTGGGAAGTTACACTATTCCCGGGTAACATAGGCTATATTATATTTAAAAAAAAATTAGGGATTCTTACTAAAACTCCAATAATGTAACCCAAGGTGTAAAAAAATTACCTAAAATATTCTTTACATCGCGTGCGCTGCAAAAACTGTTGATGATAGAATAAAATAATGTACTACGACTTTGTAGAACACATCATTATCTACAAAAAATGTTGCGTCAGCGTATGTCTAACTATTATAGTTACGCCACAATAAGTGTTCTTTTATTTTAAAAATTTAATTGAAATGCGGCCGCTAGAAAAGACTCTTCATTTGTATCTTGATATTAATTCTTATCAAAATAAATTATTTTATATTCGAGACTGTTTCAATGCCTTTATAAAACTTTTTGAATTATTCAATTCGGACATCCCATTCAAAAGATATCACAAGTTTAAAAATGTAAGTATTATACGATGTAAGCGTCACTGGGGTTCGGGCCGTACGGGCCGTACGGCAGGACACCAACAAACAATCAAGTCTTTCCTATCTTACACATAAAAATCAAAATTTGTTTGTTCGTATTTTATGCGCTGCCATACCGTTCATCCGATCGCGATGAAACTTTGGTGATTGGTTGTGCGCACGCCCGCAAAGGATATAGGCTATTTATAATGGTAAGTTCTGGCGTTATTAAATTTGAATTAATGAAAATGTGCGTATTTCATATATTTTAGCGGCAAGGAGGAAAGGCAGGGAGGGGGAGGGGAACGGGGGAGGTGGGGTACGTGGGTGGGAAGACGAGGGATGGGAAGGCGGGGAAGGTAGAAGGGAAACGCGAAAGGGGAAGGGGACTCGGGAGGTGAACGGGGACGCACGGGAAAGGATATTCAAGGAGAATCAATTGATTTCTTTGCATTGCAACGCAAGCCGTGCTTTGTGCTTTGAGTTTTAGCTTTAAGCTTTGAGCTTTGATTTTTGAGCTTTAAGCCTTGAACTTTATGCATTCAACGTTAAGCTTTACGTGTTGAGCTTTAAGCTTTGAACTTTAAGATTTGATATTGAATTTTGAGTATTGAGCTTTGTGATGTGAGATTTGAGTTTTGAGCTTTAACTTTGAGCTTTGAGCTTTAAGCTTTGTGCTTTGAGATTTGTGTTTTGAGCTTTAACTTTGAGCTTTGAACTTTATTTTTAAGCTTTTCGCTTTGAATTTAAGCTTTAAGCTTTGAACGTAAGTTTAGAGCTTTGATATTAAGCTAAAACTTAGGCCTTTAAACTTTGAACCTTGCTTAAAGCTTGATTTTTAAGATTGAGCTTTAAGCTTTAAGTTTAATGTTTGAGCGTTACGCTTTCGGCTTTTAGCTTTGAGCTTTGCGCAAAGCATAGGGTTTAATGCTAAAAGTTTAAAGCTTTAAACTCAAAGCTTAAAGCTCAAAGCTCAAAGCTTGAAACTCAAGGCTTTAAACTAAAAGCTAAAAGCTCAAAGCTTTAAGCTCAACGCTCGAAGCTCGGAGCTTGAAGCTCAAAGCTTTAAGCTCAAAGCTTGAAACTCAAGGCTTTAATCTCAAAGCTTAAAGCTCAAAGTTTAACTTAAAAGCTCAAAGCTTGAAGCTCGGAGCTTAAAGCTCAAAACTTAAAGCTCAAATCTCAAAGTTTTAAGCTCAAAGCTTTAAACTCAAAGCTTTAAGCTCAAAACTTGAAGCTCGGAGCACAAATTTCAAAGCTTAAAGCTCAAAGCTCAAAGCTTGAAGCTCAAAGCTTTAAGCTCAAAACTTTAAGCTCAAAACTTAAAGCTAAAAGCTTAAAGCTCAAAGCTTGAAGCTCAAAGCTTTAAACTCAAAACTTTAAGCTCAAAACTTAAGGCTAAAAGCTTAAATCTCAAAGTTTTAAGCTCAAAGCTTTAAGCTCAAGGCATTGATAACAAAACTTAAAGCTTAAAGCTCAAAGCTTAAAGCTAAAAGCTCAAAGCTTAAAGCTCAAAGCTCAAAGCTTGAAGCCCAAAGCTTAATAAAGCTCAAAACTTAAAGCTCAAAGCTTAAATCTCAAAACTCAAAGCTTTAGGCTGAAGGCTTTAATATCAAATCTTAAAGCTCTAAACTTAAAGCTCAAGCATAAAGCTCAAAGCTTATGGCTCAAAACTTAAATTCAAAGCTTAAAGCTCAAAGCTTAAAGCTCAAGGCTTAAATCTCAAAGCTTACAGCTCAAAACTTAAAGCTCAAAGTTTAAAGGTCAAAGTTTGAAGCTCAAAGCTTAAAGCTCAAAGCTTAAGGTTAAAGCTCAAAGCTTAAGGTTAAAGCTCAAAGCTTAACCCTTCATAAATTTTAAAGCTCAAAGCTTGAATCTCAAAGCTTAAAGCTCAAAGCTTAACCCCTCAAAAATTTGGCGTATTTTGTCAAAAGGTATAAATGTTTCGATATATATCGACTTTGCAATAAAAATTCAAATAAATGGAATATTTGTAAACGTATCCAAAAACTAAGTACTGGTTTTGAAAGGTGATGAAATACGCTTAAATAAATGGTATTATTAGAAATTACAAAAACATTTTTTAAATACAAAATTTTTTAATGTTTTTTTTTTTTTAAGTTTTCTTTATTCATTGAATTGTTGGTTACATAAATTTTAGAATTTTTCGACCACCGTGCTAGGCACATGCCCGTGTTGTTAACTTTAAAAAAAATTAAAAATGCTTAACTGACATTTTTGATATTAAAATTACTGATCTATAGAAAATGTGTTTGTTTCTGTCTATGTGTGTGAGATGTTTTGCGTTGCTAAACCATTCATCCGATTGCGATGAAACTTTGGGGAATTGATGTGCGCATGCCCGCGATGGTTTCTATATTCGATAGTGAGTTTTGGTATCGCTATCATACATTGCTAAACGTTCATCCGATTGCGATAAAACTTTGGGGATTTGATGTGTGCAAGCCCGCGATGGTTTCTATACGTGTATAGTGAGTTCTGGAATAATCTGGGACGAATAGGAAAGGGTTAGTAGAGCGAATTTTTTTCTTTATTAAGTGGCATATCATATGCCGGGAACTCGCTATTGTATTTAAATGCCTGTGTCAGAATTTGGTAAATTGAATTATGTAATAGAAAGTACCTACCCTAAAATTCTAAATCTATACTATAATATTATGAATGCAAAACTAATAAACCGATCTTAGAAATTTTTTCACCAATAGAAAGCTACATTATATGCGAGTAATATAGGCTATATATAATGGTAAGTTCTGGCGTTGTGAAATTATAATTATTAATATATTATATTTATTTTACGTTTTCTGTCGAAAATGGCGAGTTATTGCTAACGTAGAAGAAAAGCAAAACAAATCGTTGCCGTGAAAACCATGTTGACATATATTTTTTAATTCAGGCATCGTAGTTAATATTTATCTCTAAAAAATGAATCGCCGAAATGTATTTACGCGCATGACTTCCGAACGACTGAACCAAATTGGATTTTATAACTGGTGAGCTCTGGCATTATGAAATACGCAAAAGGTGGCATGCGAGCTGTTTGAAAACTGAATGTACCGGGAAAGAATGTATGAAATGCGGGAGGGGGACTCGGGTAGGGGGTTCGCGGGAGGGGGAGGAGGGAAACCCGGGAGGGGGAGGGGAATCTGGGAGGAGGAACCTGGGAGGGGGGAGGGGAGCTTGGGAGGGGGGTTCGTGGGACGGGGAAAGGGGTAGGAGAGGGAAGGTGGAAGAGGCGGAGTGGGAACGCGAGAGGGGAAGAGGACGCGGGAGAGGAAGGGGAGGCGGAAGGGGAACGGGACGAATGGGAAAGAACACGCAGGAGAAAACAATTTATTTATTAAATGGCATGGCAACGCATGCCGGGTACCAGCTAGTAATCTTATAATCACAATAACAAATTGAAACGGCTTAGGATTTTTGCATTTCCGCACGTATATTTGCTTTTTAAGGGAATCATTGTTATTAAAAATAAATAAGTTGACAGAGCAGCCTCATTCCCCATATGATACAATCAGCGCGAACAAGAACTTTACATAAAATTAGTGCGAGAAGCAACTACATGAAACAGAGCGAGGATTTAGTTAGAACTGGCCCGCTCATTTGGAATATACTTCCTTCAACTCTTACCAATATCCAGAATTTGGCTGAATTTAAACGGGGTTTAAAAACAAAATTATTAAAAAATCATACCATTTATGAATCCTAACATCTTTTCTATATACTTAATAAGCCATGTTCTCAAGTCTCCGGTAATTGTTTGGTGTCGGTTTCCGGTTTTATGTTCAATGTCCGAATTTAATTTCAGATGTTTCTCATTTCTGAATGCAAATTGCCTCCTGTTAGTAAATCATATTTTAGTTTTAAAGTTCTTGTTTTATCATGTGCTACAATAGCACCGTTTTTGTCTATTATCATTGTCCTGTACTATCATTTTTGTTCTCTTATCATTGTTTTGTAAATACTGTATATTCTTTATTTCATACTAGCTTTTACCGGCGGCTTCGCTCGCATGGTATTAGGTGGAAATACCACTGATCATTCCCTCACTCACTCACTACATCAAATCCCCAAAGTTTCATCGCAATCGGATAAACGGTTAGCGACGCTTATTTCATGAAGCCAGAACTCACTATTGTATATAGAAACCATCGCTGGCATGCACATATCAAATCCCTAAAGTTTCATGGCATTCGGATGAACGGTTAGCAATGCAATTTCATGATGTCATAACTCACTATTGTATATAGAAACCATCGCGGGCATGCGCACATCAAATCCCTTAAGTTTCATCGCAATCCGATGAATTCTTTAGTAACGCATAGGCATCTCACATACAAACCCAGAAACAAACATGTTTTGATTTTTGTGTACATAGATTACTTTATTAATATTTTGTAATTCACTGCACTTCAAGGAGCACTATATGATTACTTTAAAGTTAATTATTGTTAAGCGCACTTGAAGTGAAATGACACAAAACTGTGCTATTATTATTTTTATTAGATGACTTTAGTAAAAACAAGATCACGATGTCGTGCATTTTGACGAAGAACTGTCGCGAAAAAATCACCGAGAATGACGCATGCGTTTATAGCCAGGCAAACGCATCAAATCATTGGAGATTTTATTGCAGGACCTGTGAAACAATAATGCCGGAAAATTTATATGATGTCCATTTTTTAAACATTTACTTAATGTAATACTTACGTAGATCTACAAAATAATCCATTTTTTGAATAACTGTCGACCAGACCGCTGCCGCTGCGAACACCAGCACAATTGTAAAAGTCGTTAATATTGATTTTATGGAGAAACCATAAAAAAACTTTGACTGACCGAACTTTTGTAATAACGCGTTTGAAAGTAATTTCAATGGCATGCTTTCATTTATAAATCTTAATGAGTTTAAATCTGTATAAACCCCTTCAAGCCGGAGGCGTCGCGTAAAATACAAGAGACTAAAACACCATTTAGCGTTTACGGTTTAACCGATGGTAATTATCATTAATACCTTTTAACACTGAAACCCGTAAATTATGGCCTTCGGGTAAGTCTAGTTGCCTTGTAGGGTTTATCCAGTGATCCGGGCGTGGGACCTCGCTGGGTCCTCCTTGGGCCCTGGGCAATTAATTGCCGACTTGGTCCGCCCGCATCGCCCGCCCCGCCTGCTGTACCACCCGCCCCGTCTCTGGACTGGATTAGACACGGCGCCATCTGTACAAATCGCCCGGAAAGCTTCTTGGTTCCACGCGCGTCCCTCGACTCCTGCGAGTCATCAATATGGACTGACTCGGAAATCTTACTGGAACGGCTACGGCTACTTGCAAGTTTATCAGGGATTTTGAGAGCGCTCTTGTAATCGCTTCCTCCTCTCAGAAACGATGCATCCAACAGAAAGAAAAATTATACCTTTACATAATATAGGCATAAAAACCTTATATTTTCGAATTTAGCTAGCGAAAACCATTGACACTTCAGATTTTTTGCGTCTTATAAATCGATGGACGCCGGCTGCACTCACGAAAAAGCAAGACTCATTGTCACGTTCCGCCTGAACCGAGTGTGCAAGCGAGACCGCGGAACAACCGTTCGGCCTAAGCGTTCGGCTTGTAACGCATCTATATCTCTTCCACTCTTTACTTTACGGACAACCAATTTTTTGAACAATAAGAAATATATTTTTAAAGGGCACTCTTTCTAACTCTCTACAAATTACAACTATACTGTTGAGGTACCTCTAGTCCTAAGTCTCTAGTTTCCTGAAAAATATACTCTGCTGCAAATCTGGCATTAAATTTGATAGAATCTCTTATCGTAATGGACGAACCTACTGTAATTCTTTGGATCCATAGACGTGTCAGACGTCGCTAAACACGTGACCAACATTTGTGAATGCTTGGTATACGTCTCACAAGAACGGGTCGTTTTCGTGCTCTACAGTGCGGCTTGTGAAATAATTTGCCGGATTTGGTGTTTCCTCACTTATTCAACACGCGTCTCTTCAAGATTTTCATTAAAACACTCTTCCCAAAGTTGATAGAAACATGTTTAGTGAAGGTTAACTTTAAACATATATGCAATGAATAGGTAACTTCCATTTCACATTTTAAAGAATAATCCGATCCCCATATGCGTACTCCAGTCATCAATAACAGTTATCATGTACTCAGACACGTCACAAGCGAAATAATGGTATTATTTGACGATTGATGATGATTGTGTGGGATTTTATTCATGATTGTATTGCGTATTGTGTCGTGGCACAAACGGTAGGCGTAGCTGTTTCCTAGGAAACGCATTTCTATCAAGCACAAGACGTCAGTATGTAATCTCTTTGTTCTGTGTATTTGTGCCACAGAATATAGAACACGTGTGCAGGGCCGTAGCCAGAGTTGAATTTAAGATAGGGCAGCGGCAATTACAGTTAGGGCGCAAGTAAAAATGTAACTTGATCTTATCTGGTGAATCGATTTTCGTCGTACATGTGTGAGGCAATACTTAATTGGATGATCAAAACATTTAGTTATTTAACACTGATAAAGGGTTACCTTGCGTTCTTTCACCAGGTAGATCATAAGTA
Source organism: Glyphotaelius pellucidus (assembly GCA_936435175.1). NCBI lineage: Eukaryota > Metazoa > Arthropoda > Insecta > Trichoptera > Limnephilidae > Glyphotaelius > Glyphotaelius pellucidus. Next base: position 23,683,165 of record OW386538.1, on the reverse strand, counting down.
TTTGTAAACAAGGTAATTCTTGATCATTGCTAACAAGGAACTTCAGAAAAGTAACTGCAGCATCAATGGCTTTTCATTTATTAAGGTTTATATTAGGTAACAAACATAATTTGAAATTACTGAATAAAAACAAAATTAAAAATAATGAAAAGTGTTGCCTTAAAACAATAGAATTCTTCGATTCGACATATCATTAAAAATACGAAGTACTTCATTTAGATCAACTGACTTAGTTCTTTTCTTTTCAAAGGCTGGAAACACCATGCTTGTCATTCTTTCGTGACCCATTGACAGCCTCTGAGGCCTATTGATTGCAGTCAATGTTGAAAACGTAGATTCGTTCACAGCAGTGCTGCAGCCTATTGTCGCCACAGAGCCAAAAAATTCATAAAAAAATTTCATCAAAAATTCATTTTGCTTTCCGTTTTTTCCTCGCGACGACTCAAATAAGCTTTTTGGTTAGATGTCGCTACGCTACACTAATAGGTTAGTATTTTTTTCAATCATATCAAATTATGAACAAACAGTTTACTAGTATATTATCATAGTCGATGGTATTTCTTAAGGTAGGGCACAGGTATTTTAAGGTAGGGCATTGCCCCATAATGCCCCCCCTAGTTACGGCCCTGCACGTGTGCCTTGCTTGTTAGAATTGTTTGTTTCCAGGAATTCCTTATTAAAGCACTATGCCTAAAGTTGGCGCGGCACGTACGATACATTAAAAACAATGGAAACTTCAGGAGGGAACCTACTTAATTTTTTTTGTTAAATTAAAAAATACTTTGACTATTAAGGAATGAAGAGTGTAGCTTTTACAAGAAATAATAATTCAAACATTTATTTATTTGTAACAGTCATGTTACGTAGATATGTTGAAAACGGGCTCACTTTACCATCCACCCAATATTAAATTGTACCTATGTATTTGCATGAATTAATTATGATTTTGCCGCTGAGAACATCATTCCAACATCTATTTCGGTTGCATGTTGTGTTGAGTAAAAGAAAGATAAGTTACCATGGAGACTTCAGCGGTAGGCCCTATTCTAAGAACCCACAGTTCGGACTATAGGAAAGGGTGTGTCACGATTTTCCGGTTTCTTAAGAAAATCACTTATCAAAAATTATACTAGATTAAGATTATACTATAAATTATTTATGCAAGATTTTAACCAGATTAAACTATACATTATACAAGCACGGTTGTCAATATATTTAACTATAAATTATACGTGCACGGTAGTCACTAGATTTAACTATAAATTATACGTACACGGTGGTAACCAAATGAAACTATAAATTATGTATGCGCTGTAGATTAAATTATAAATTATACAATACCGCCTTTTAAGCTTTTTAAAAACCGAAGAGATAAATAAAGGGGTAAAGTGCACATTTTACGCACTAAAAATCAAAAGTATGGCGTAAATATTATAATTAAAAATAATATTCATTAAAAATGCGCAATAAAGTAAAAGAGGCAAGTACCGTTGAAAAATTACTGATTTCTTGATTTGCATTAAAAAAGCACACCATTCAAGCTTAAATACGCGGTTGTGCTTTAGATATGTGCGTATTGAGTATAATTCAGCTCAATATATGCGCTCAGAAGCATATATTGAGCCCCCATTCGCTGTTTTATTCAAGCGCATTCATTGCGCCCATGGAAAACTATGACCATACTCTTGGTTTGCGCCCTTATTCGTATTTATAGGTAGGTACTCGAACATGACTACTCTATTGTAGGCGACGTACTAACTATGCAAGATATGTCTCACTGAGTATTAATCATATCCAGTCATGAAATAATATAGAATAACGTAGAAAATACACAATCGTCACGTTCAATATGCCGTGCGCTCGTCGCATACTATTGAATGCGAGAGACCAAATTTAATCATTCCCTATCCACTTTCATTTGGTGTCTGGAATATTGAGAATAAACAAAAAAAGTCCTGAGTATTGTAATAGTCTTACCACTGAGGGATTTCAACAGATATACATATTTAAAAAAAAATGAACACAACATATTGTAACTTTTTTATTTTATTTTATTTTTTTTTTATTCTTCATTTTAATCATTTTTATCACCCGCTAAACTGCCAAGGCAGTTTGTCAGCAGGTCAATTTGACAATATTAATAAAACACTAAAACATAAAATATTATAAGAAAACACAATAGCAAAATAGTTCCAGAAGAATAACTTTTAAGTACCTACAATACAAAAGCATAAAATATACAGACAGACAGATATAACACAGGTAAATTACTGATAGATTAAATTAATTATAGATAGTATTTATACATAAGATTACAAACAATACGTTGCTTGAAATGGCTTTAGCCGTCTTTGGTAACCAGATCTGAATAGCCAGGTACTTCCCACGTTCCTCTTCCCCATCTCCTTCCCCTCCTCACTACTTTCAGCCCGATTGGGGATGCCATAGTCTCACAGGCTCCAGACGGGAGCAGTTGGGACTCTTGTGCGGTATTCATATAAAAAAAGAGCGATACTGAGAGTATCTTCTACTCTGGAACGTGCCGCAAATATATCTACTATATATTATTTTAAATGTACAAATTGTGAAATAACACAAATTAATCAAATAAAATTTATTTGCCACGCCGGGATTCGATCCCGCGACCTTCGGAATGCGAGTCAAGAGCCTTACCGCTGTACTACGCCGGTCGTCACATTAAAAACTACAGCATTATTGTGATAAGGAACGTGCATTTTTTGCGTTTTTTGTGCCGTTGCCGTTCCGTAACCGTGGGAATTATAAAAAAAGCCAAATTGAACGAAAATTACTTCAATAAAGGCACAAAATGTTATTCCAGTTGTTTTCATAATAATGTTAGGATCATTGCTTTTCTTTGAAAATAATTATAGGACTTCTTTTAAGGGAATGGTGGAACAGCGCGAAATAGGTATTCTGTAGGTTCTAGATGTTATAAGGGTTTGAAGAGATATCATAAAGATATGATATTAATTAATATTTCGTTGAAATTTACCATAATATTTCGCAAACTGATTAATTTTGCACCATATTGAATTCCCCGCAGAATAACATTTTTGTCGGAATATTAAATACTTTTACATAATCAAAATAATTAGGTAATTACTTCGTTACTTAGCAATCCCGCCACTGAGATTCACGTTAATAATTATTATTTTAGCGAGTCTTTTATAAAGCGAGAGTTTATAACATAATTTCAGCGGTGAGTAGGTGTCTATACTAGGTATGGTACATGCCTCATATTTATTTAAAAAAAATTTAAAAACATATTTTTGTTATTACTACAATATTTTAAGATCCAATTTTGGAGGCGGACATGGGTACCGCCACCCCTGGAACTATTTGCTGGGTAGTCAATACCTCTGCCGTAGGTCATCCCTGGTTACTTACCTTTGGTGACTTAGCAGGGGTGCCCGGGTTCATGATGTGAGTTTTGTCTTTGCGGTGGATGTGTCTGCCCACATTCTCTGCGTGGTGGACCGGATCGAGAGACTGGTATAGGGAGGCCTTTTGATCTCTCCAGCCGGACTCGACTCATCGCCGGATCGACCTCGATCGACCGGATCGACCTGGAGGCCGCATCGACCTATCCATCCATCCCCTTGAACCGCAGTTGGAGGGATGGATTTAAAAGTCCTTCACTCCTGAACACACTAACCCCAGACTCCCACCCACTCCTCATATATTTTCCTTCATTAAACTTTCTCTCCCACCTTTCCTTTAAAAGATACCGCACACAGTATCCTCTAGGAAGGCATAGGCTGTGAGGGAAATTATTTTCCTCAGGGCCTCCTATGTGGAACTAAGGTAAAAAAAAGAAAATTTAATAATGTTAAAGGTGTGATCAACGCAATTCTTTTGTCTGACTTTGCGTTGGCGGTTGCCGGTTCGATTTCTGCCGCGGAACATATGCAGTGCATATAATATTATTTAGCTACAGAAATATTTTCATAATTGGGCACGGTCAGTTTATTTTTAATAATACTAATTGTTATGAAATTATTGTTCCTCCAGCGTCGTGTGTGTGTGTGTGTGTGTGTGTGTGTGTGTGTGTGTGTGTGTGTGTGTGTGTGTGTGTGTGTGTGTGTGTGTGTGTGTGTGTGTGTGTGTGTGTGTGTGTGTGTGTGTGTGTGTGTGTGTGTGTGTGTGTGTGTGTGTGTGTGTGTGTGTGTGTGTGCGTGCGTGCGTGCGTGCGTGTGTGTGTGTGTGTGTGTGTGTGTGTGTGTGTGTGTGTGTGTGTGTGTGTGTGTGTGTGTGTGTGTGTGTGTGTGTGTGTGTGTGTGTGTGTGTGTGTGTGTGTGTGTGTGTGTGTGTGTGCGTGCGTGCGTGCGTGTGTGTGTGTGTGTGTGTGTGTGAGTGTGTGTGTGTGTGTGTGTGTGTGTGTGTGTGTGTGTGTGTGTGTGTGTGTGTGTGTGTGTGTGTGTGTGTGTGTGTGTGTGTGTGTGTGTGTGTGTGTGTGTGTGTGTGTGTGTGTACGAACTGCCTGCCATATTAAAGAAATGCAGCATATTTAGATATTCAATTTAAAAAGTAATTCTTTCAGATTTAATAAAATTACGTAAACACGTTTCATCTTCCTACTAAACCAATCTTGGCCTCAAGGAAGGATCAATTTGCCACCCATTCCACCCCAAGCCAAAAGCTTCAATTCCTGGAATTTGACTTCTAAGAAGAGCTTTCCGCGATAACCTTATTCACGTTTACCTCTCACAAACAGAGCGATGCCATTAAACATCACAACCGGCTTCAATAATAGTAATTATTGTTAATTTTATTTTGTCTGCCGAGCGAGTCAGACGAACCTGCTCATTAATATGCTGTGGATACGTTTTCCATCACAAATGACGCAAAAACCACAGCGCGTGACGGAAAATGATGTGAAATAACATGGCGAAAGTCGTCAACTTTAATTAAATTCAGCAAAACGGGAAACCCGCAATCGTTAATCATACAGCCGTTGGTTTGGCTAAAACTAACGCCGCGCCATCGGGAAATAAGACTGTATTCACGACTGCTAAAAAGACTCACTGGGATATTATTATAATGTATTATTTGAAGTTCAGCATAAATTATACTGCCGAAAAAGGTATGCTAATCATTTCCAAGTTAATGGATTAAACGTGAACTTGAGTTTTATGGATTCTGTAAATTAATTTTCTAAAGTGCTTACAACTTCCACGAACCTACAAAACTGTTACATACTACCAGAGGCGGCACGTGACTGAAATTGCTACCATTTCATTTTTAAGATGTAAGTACCTAGCACATCATGTACATAAAAAAATAATTTATAGGGGACTGCATTTACTACACTAGGGGCCATCCATAAATTACGTCACTCGAATTTCATAATTTTTTGACCCCCCCCGTTCCTGTCACACATCGTCACATTTGTGAGACCCCATCCCCCCTGGTGTGATGTCACATATTTTGCAATTTTAAATCAAAGTTACATTTGTAACTTTGATTTAAAATTGCAATTGTTCAATGTTCGCAAATTTACTTTGTGGCTTTTTTTTACGTTAACTCCACACAAGAGGCCCTGAGAAAAATAATTTCCCTCATGGCCTATGTAATCAGGGATCAGCATCCCTTTGGACTCTCCCCATGGAGAGTCTTTTTGAGGAGAGGAAGGAATGAACATTGGTCTCGAAGAGACCCATGTTGAAGAAGGGAGGAAACACAGAGGCCGGCAAATCGTTCCATAGGCGAGCTGTTGAACTCAAGAACGAGTCGAAAAAACGATCCGTTCTCATGTGACAAATGTCGACCGTGTACATATGTTGGGCGCGCATTTGGCGTGTCTCCCGACTATGCGCCGGTGCCAAAGGGATCAATGACGCTAGTTCCTCAGAGCATCTTCCATTGAAATACCGGTAGAACATGGATAGCATTCCCACCCGACTCGCTTTGTAAAACGCCACTAATTAAATTAAAATTATCAAAGTTTTTCAAAACCAATGGCTTCTTTGTTTTAAATAATTAATTTTATCCTGACGAAGAATTGGTTTTGAAACATGTTGATAATTTTGATTTAATTAGTGGCCTTTTACAAAGAGATTTGTTTTCATTTAAATAATGCTTCTCCGTCAGCGTTCCCAAAATCATCTCAAGAGTAAAAAACACCCAGCAATTCACCGCTGAAAATCTCGCGAAACCGTTTAAATTCACCGCGCATGAGTGGCAATGTATGAATGTTGAAGTAAAGTAAATTAGTATTCCTAAACGAATGCACAATCAAAGTTGTGCAAAATTCACTTGTCTTCAAAGATGCTTCACGCATGCGTCGGTAGTGCACGGGATGAGTTATATATCTGCACTGATCCAACACGTGGTTTGCGGTTATGAGCGTAATTTGTCTCGCTTATGTCACCGTTTCGGCCTGCCTAGTTGTCTTGATACCGACCGATGCTGTCTCTGTAGTACAATAAAATCAAGTTTTGTGTACATCGGAATATGTATGACTTGTTTGCGTGTTGTACTGCAATAGCTCAAATAATGTCATGGCAGGAATAATGACTGGAGCGTGCTTTCATATATCGATATTTAGGTACAGATGATGTCGTTGTAAGTTTTGTGAAGGCTGAAAACAAGCAGTGTAGTGCTCAAATGCATATAACAAGGAACCGCCCCAACTTAATCACGAAATCAATGATTCAATATCTTCTTATCTTCTTATATATATAAAAATCAATTTTTGTTTGTTCGTAATTTATGCGCTGCCAAACCCTTTATCCGATTGCGATGAAACTTAGGCGATTTGTTGTGCGCACACCTGCGAAAGTTATAGGCTACATTTAATGGTAAGTTCTGACGTTATGAAATTTGTATAAATGAAAATGAGTGTATTTAATATATTTTAGCGGGAGGGAGGGAATGCATGAGGGGAAGGGCAATGAGGGAGGTGGGATCAGCGGGAGAGATGACGAGGAAGTGGAAGGCGTGGACTGTGGGGGGGGGGGGGGGGGGGGGGGACGCGGGAGGGGAACCGGGACGCATGGGAAAGGAAATGCAGGGAGAAACTGTTGTTGTGCTTTGTGCTTTAGCATAAAGCTTTGACATTTAAACTTTAAGCTTTGAGCTTTAAGCTTTAATTTTTATGCTTTGAGCTTTGAGCTTTGAACTTTAAGCTTTGATATTGAGTTGTATGTTTTGAGATTGTGCTTTGAGCTTTAGTTTCGAGCTTTGTGCTTTGAGCTTTAACGTTTCAGCTTTAAGCTTTGAACTTAAGTTTTGTGCTATAATATTGAGCTTAACTTTGATCTTTAAGCTTTCAGCTTTTGCTTTAAGCATGAGTGTTGAGCAAAGCACAAGGCTTTATGTTAAAAGCTTAAAGCTCAATGCTTTAAGCTTAAAGCTCAAAACTTAAAGCTCTAAGCTTATGGCTTAAAGCTTAAAGCTCAAAGCTTAAGGTTAAAGCTCAAAGTGTAACCGTTCAAAAATTGGGCGTATTTTGTCAGAAAATCCAAATAAATGGAATATTTGTACACGTATCCAAAAACTAAAAACTGATTTTAAAAGGTGATGAAATAAGTTTTCCAACGGTATTATTAGAAATAACAATGACATTTTTTAAATATAATTTTTTTTAATGTAAACCTTAAAAATGCTCAACTCACATTTTACCTAATCTACATGTATTATTTAAAAAATATATATGTTTGTTTCTATGTGTGTGAGATGTTATACGTTGCTAAACCGTTCATCCGATTACTGTGAAACTTTGAGGATTCGATGTACGCATGCCCGCAATTGTTTCTAAATACATTAGTAAGTTCTGGTATCACGAAATTATGCATTGCTAACCGTTCATCCGATTGCGATGAACCTTTGTGGATTTGACGTGCGCATGCCACCAATGGTTTCTATTTATAAAAGTGAGTTCTGGCATCATCTGGGATGAATGGGAAAGGATAAGCAGAGCAAATTATTTTCTTTATTAAGTGGCATAGCAACGCATGCCGGGAACTCGCTATTGTATTTAAATGTCGTATCAGAATTCGGTATCTTTAATTATGTTATAGAAAGTACCTTCTCTAAGACTCTAAATAATAATGTAAATGGAGCGACCGATCGATGTGATTTTTTTTTGCACAGAGATAATTGGAGGACTGGAAAATGACATACGCTACTTCTATCCCGGAAAAAACATTTCATTCCCGTGGGAAAATTCTTTATACAGTAATTTCCCCCTAATACCATGCGAGCGAAGCCGCGGGTAAAAGCTAGTAGATCATAAAATCTAACTTGTCATATCTCTGCGGGGCTTTGATGTTCTGGAACGCCACACAACTTTGTCTTGGCGCACAATTCTTTCTTCATGGACGTTCATGCATACTATGATACTTTTTTCTTATGCCAACTCTTGACATAACTCAACTCAAATATTAAATTTATTTGACCGCGCAATATCTTTGTGGGACGTCCCTATTTTCTTCTCTTATTATCTCCCTTCCAACAGTTTCTCTTCATATATAAATGTTAATTAAGTGTTGAAGGTATTATAGGTGATTTGATATATTGTATTAAACGATTTGTAATGACAAGTTTATTTAACTAAATTCAACAAACATAAATTAATTTTATTAGAGATTATTTTATGAAAAGGTGAACAGGGAACACCGTGGCGATTAGCAAGCAGGTCAATCTACGGCAATCGGAACCAGAATGAATCCCTTCGAACTCTCGAGATATTGGAGATTGGTGTCGATCGGTGCGTCCGCTACAATATGGAAATTATGCTATTGTGAAATCGTTGCTGTGTTCGCTGGCAACAGTACGATTTATATTGTTTTCCAAAGGACGTAGGAAAAATCACGGTATAGACTGAATTCTTGACAAAAAATCCGTACCAATTTTCAAATTGACTAAATCGATTTTCTTTTCAAAATATTACATTATAGGTTTTCTGAATTCTTTATACAATCGGTTCGAACTTGAAAATGAAATCTAAATTCAAAGCAATTTAACGTTCTTTCGAATGAAAGTAGCATTTACTTTTAAAGCAATGAAAAATAAGTATTGCAAAATTTTTCAAATATCTCTACCAATTGTTATCGAGCATCAAACATGTTGTACGGCCAGTTTTAATTCGGGTTTGAAAGGGCTTAGCGTTATTTATTCATCAAGTTCATTACGCTTAAAAATATCGACTTTGCATTTTTTCGGATCTTCAAATTTGTAAAACGACTGTACAAAAATGCCTCTGGGACCTCGTTCTACTAAATAATGTATATGTGCTTTCGTTCTTCCTCCGTTGGTTCCATGCCCTCACTTAGACCATTTGTTAATTTTTTTATTTTTTATCTAAACTCTAAACAGAATATTAATTTCCGAGATTGTATATTGTCCTTAACGCGGGGAGTTCTCCTTCGTAGTGATTTGATTTTGATATCAGAACTTCACTGTCAATCGCTTTCTTTGACAATTTTTGTTACCGTACCTGCTCAATCCTAAACCAAATGATTCACCTTCCTTAAAAAAACTCACACGTTCTCTAAGTATTCGTAGACCTGCAAGATATATTATTACACAATCTTTTCGCATGACTTTGACTTACTTAAAATCATTTCCAAGATTATTTTGTTCATCTTAGACACAAATCAATGTCCACAACTGGAATGCATACAAAAAGATTGAACCTTTTAAATATATACTATTGGCATATCGATTGCGTTTTCCACGGTGGCAGGTTTATCGTGGACCCAATTCCGAGAATTACTGGCAACCTATTCGAGGCCCTTGCTCCAATTGATGTCGTCGCCAGAAGAATTACCCGCTCGAAAGTTAACGCAAATGCATTAACCGCGCTGCAACCTTACCTAAGATACTCTCTACGGGCTTGGATGCAGACATATATACAATATACATGGATGGAACGCAAATAAAAGTACGACCGGCAGGATTAGCGATTGGCATCAAGTTCAAATAAACATAAAAATCTTCATTGAAGAAGAAGATAACAATAATAATCTATACAAAAATATGAAAGAGAACATGACAAAGAGGTTCTAGGTTCGAGTCCCAGTTGCCATTACCTTTTTTTTGTTTTATTCTCCCAGTTGCGACCATTATTTTTCTGTGTCTTGTTCTCTTATATATTTTAGTTCAGATTATTTTTGTTATCTTCTTCGTCAATGATATATTAAATTGATGGGAATAACCTTCAAAAGTTATAAATAAGAGTTTTTCTTATAAAAAATTGAATAAAAATCTTCGTTTTGTCTCAGTTTTACATTACTGTAGTAAAAAACATTCATTACATTCATTACTGTAGTAAAAAAAATAACAGTATATTTACAACGATTTTGAATCATGAAAGTTCCACTTCGTATACATTTTCAAGGTCTCTTGCACATAATTGACATAAAAGCATTCACTCTTAAACCGTGAATCGAAGAATAAAATCAATCCCCTAAAAAGAGGCGGAGATTCCGATGCCGAATTTTTCAAGGACTAGTGGATCACCTTAAAAATATTTTTCTTAAGATTCACGGTACCACCATGAAATGTGTTTTTATTCAATTAACATGTATTTATTTACTCGTAATTATGGGAAATAGGTATTAAGTCACACTTTATAAAGCGATGTCAGAAAAACTGATGTTTTCTCTACATTTACTTCGTCGCTAGGCTGGTCCCTTGGGATGGTGCATGGCGTTTCGTTCCGTTCCGATCTTTATACGAGACGGAGCCATACGCGATAATATTCTGTTTCTCTGGTGAAATATTTCTAATTAATTGGATATAAAGGAAGAGCAAGATCATATTTCAGTCTGCGGACGTGATCTTCATGAACTGCTTCGGAGCACTGACAGTTTGACAACACAAAGAAACTTCCGAATATTTCTGAGCAACTTCTCGAATTCCCCAATTAACGGGAGTTGTTAAGGTTCACAAGTTGTAATTGCATTCTTAACCCTACATACTTTAATGTGTACAATCATCGTGCTGTCTCTCCGCTGGGGTTGGCAAATGGGATTGAATACGGGCCCGTATGGTCGCTTCAAATAATAAGATTAATTTAACATGGTAAGTTTGGTCTTCCGAAAATGTCTAAACTAAACTAGTCAGAAACTAAAGAAGTCAGTTGATTATTTTGTTGTCAAACCACTTTGATGTAGGGAGTTAGGCATTCACAAAAATGCGAACTGAAAAATGAACGTACATGATACTTAAATATATTGACGTGATTCAGGAGATTTCGGGTTAGGTTCCATTTTATGCAAAACGATATATTCTTAATAAACTTCTTGCGTATGTGTGATTACAATACCCAGTCCTGGCTATCCATGCATAACAATTTGAGAAACGTTGTAAGGCTGAAAGAAGTGAGGAGGCAGGTTGAGAAGTACCTGGCTACTCAGATCTGGTTGCCAAAAAAGCTATATCCATATCAAGCAAAGCGAAATTGATTCGTCAAAGAATTCCGAAAAATCGAAATTTGAGTTGATTATGTAGTCATATGTAAAAGTGTACCCTATATCTAGTACAGATTACTCATAAATACCACCAAATCAATTATAACGCAAAAAACTTGCTGTGAATTAAAAAAAAATGTTTTTCGATGTTTTCTGGTCATTTCTAGGATATTTTAAATGCATTCTAATGCACCGGACCTTTACGCCTACCGGTATTATTTTAAAGCACATTTAACATGAAAAACACAGATGCGGGTAAATAATATTTGGTTTATGAAGAGCATTCGAATATTGGTTTCCTCATTTTTTCAAAATTCTGTATTTGTGGATGTCTAACTAATTATTGACTCACCTACATTATTACAACTCATTTCATTCAATATACCTTCCCGTAGACTCAGAAATAAAGAACTGCTCTTCCTCAATCAACACTCGACTAATTACGGTTATAATTCCCTACTATCCAGAATGTGTAGAATGGTCAACTCACGTCAAGACCTTGATTTTTTTGGCATAAACCAAAATGATTTTTGTCGCTCACTAAACAATTGAAGATATTTTATATTACTCTATGTGTTGACTTGACTGTGACTTGACTGTGACTTCTATTTCACTTCTATTTTATTATGTTTTATCTGTTTGTCTTTGCTTTCATTTACCATCCTGTATATGTAATGTACCTTTCCAAAATTTCGTGTTACTTGATAGTAAATTGGACGTTAATAAATAAATAAATAATCAACTGGAAGATCGACGTACCGATTCGGAATAATGATAATATTTCACACGTAAACTAACGGTACCTTATTCTTCAAGGAATATTGGTGAATAAATACAAATAAACGCGTTGTTCTTTGAACGCAAGATATCATTGCGCTGTGATATTTGTTGCTAATTTGGATGAAAATTATGTTTTCAAAGTTGTCAAAAAGGCATTGATAAACTAATAAACATATACAGTTTCTAATGTACCTTTAAATGGCATGCCTTTGGGCATCAATCAGCGCAAAACATACAGCTTGCCACATTTTGTCAGTCTCGGCATTGGACTATGCGGGAGGGGATGACATTTGGGAGCAACTTATAAACGGAGTTTCTGCCTAAACATGTGAATGTTGGGTTATGTTAAGGAATATGCCTAGAGGAATGTTATGGAAAAGCCAATATTGAACTTGGGGATGTCAACTTACTCAGCTTCACAAAGATATAATATAGTAGGAAACCTACCTCTTTTAGCTAATAAGAAATTCCCGGGACATGAAGCTTGTTACAAGATTGCGGCGGAATGTTTACTGCAAGAATTAATACCATGAATGTGCTCGTGTTTATAATCCTGCTTTACAATGAGATAAGATAATATTTTAGAGTAAATTATAGACTACTAAATTAAAGATAAATAAATTTTACGATGCAAAGTGATGTTTTACGCTTATCATAAAGCATGCCAAAATGATGTCATATATTTTTTTTGTTTTGATGGGTTGCATCGTTGCAACAGAGCAATATTTAGGATATTGCTGCTTTACTCGCTCAAGAGGTACATATATTTAAGGATTTAAGGTAGGTTGGTGTAGGTATGTAGGTACTCGCTAGTGGCACCGCATTTTAAGCCTTGATTACATGAGGGAGTTTGCAAGCTGCTAGCCGGCGATTTCACTATCTGCTAGTAAACTTGTTCAGTGTAAAATCTGCTAGTTAATATGATTACACTGAGCGGGCTTACATTTTAAATACATTTTATTTTAAAGGTACTTAGCTTGTAGGCTTTTAGCTGGTACCCGGCATGCTTTGCAGTGCAAGTAAATAAATTGTTTCTCCCTTTCCCATGCGTCCCCGTTTCCCTCCCGCGTCTCCTTCCTCCGCGTTCCCCTTTCACCTTCCACGACTTCTCGTCCCTCGTCATCCCTCTCGCTAACCCCACCTCCTTCAATACCCTTCCTCTCATGCCACCCCTCCCTGCCGCTAAATATATTAAATGCACTCATTCTCATTTAAACAAATTTCATAACGCCAGAGCTTACTTTTCACAGGGGTTTTTTAAACCACAGTTTTCTATCTATAAAAACAGAGTTTTGAGATAAAGATTTTAGAAGCTATTTAAATCAGAAAATATAGCACCTATCAGCCTATCAATCATTGAATGGAGAGCTGAACCACGACAATGACGTTGGTTGATGTTTTGTTTTGAGCTTTAAGCATTAAACTTTGGGCAATAAACTTTGAGCATTAAATGAATAGCCTTTAACTGACAGTTTCGAGCTTTGAGTTGCGAGCCTCAGCCTTTGAGTTTTGAGCTGAGCTTCGTAATTCAAGCTTTGAGCATTGAGCTTCGAGCTTTGAGCTTCGAGCTGTGTAGATTTAAAAAAAAACACACCACACACTGGCACAGTTTTCCATAAACATAAATATTAATAGGAAATTAATAGCTGATGTCCCCGGCGTTGCCCGGGCTTTGGTAGAGTTGTTTAAAATCTGGCGGTAGACTGTAATTTTTCACGTATTTTGAAAGTCAGGAGTAAAAAATTTCACCGAAAAATATCAAAATACTCCATTAACGGGTAGGAAATGGGGATGGGGGTGGTTTTTCGAATTTTCCTGTAGAAATCAAGAACTTTTCATGAACTTTCTATTGTTTCGAAGGTAAAGTGTGCAAAATTTCGTCAAACTCGGAACAAAACTGTAGATTTGAATCAGTGGCGGACTAAGCCCGTCAGAGGCCCGGGGCGGCAATGCCGAATGAGGCCCCCCCCCTAGTTTAAGAAGTTGATTTATACAAGCTTTTTATTCAGTTCACACGGGCCCCGGTCCTGGCGGGGTCTCCATGTTCCCTTGATCAAATCCTAAACAAGGCTTTAAGAGGGAATAACCAGACACAACCGGAAATATTTAATTTTTAAATCAAATTTTAGACTTCATTCTTAAATAAAATTTTAGACATTTCTTTTCCACAAAAAAATATAAAATTGATTTCGAAAGACCGTTCTTTTATCTAGTAAAACTTTTTTTAAATTTTGAGAAAATATTTAGTACAATAAGGTTTTACCGTAGGTCGTTGGCAGATTTGTGAATTTTTCAAATCATAAAATCCTGCATTAAAATAAATCAATAAATTATCTGAAAAAGCTACTTTTCAAAATTTTAATTTTGGTTCAAATAAAATCACAAAAAAAGATCCGCGCCCTTGTTTTGTGACGAAAATACTTAAGTTTGTCTATTTATTTACGGTCTTACAAACTAATGTATTTAAAAAAAAAATTACACACTTATTTTGCTTAGACATTATTAAAAATTATAAAGACTTATGATCAAAAAATAATTACCAAAAGTACATAATTTTAATAGTTTTATCATCACGTTTTTGAGCATATTTGATTGGGTGACCGGACAACTCGAAATGAAACCAACTCAGAACCATCTCAGATAAGTCATTTAGAGTGTTAAAAAAATATATAAAAAAATTGTTTAAATAGGTTACGTTAGGTTAGGGCTATCGGCTAATGTAAAATTATTTTTTTCATAGCTTTTAATGACTTTTAAGGAGGTGTTGAGTTGACTTTATTCTCAGTTGGCATGGAACCATTTGATTGTATGTATTTATCGACGCAAATGTTGAATGAAATAAAATAGATATTGAGTTAAAGCAACAAATACGGCGCTTTGGAAATTTCACATGTTGATGTTTGTATCGTTTTTAATTTATTGAAAAATACATAATAGGAAGCCAGAAGAAAAAGGGAGAGAAATCATTTTCCATCGAAGCTCTTGATTTTCCTTGGGTAAGTTTAATTTGGCGTCAGGAATTTTTTCAAACGATATTGAATACTTTCTGTTGAAACCTGGCTTCCTTAAAAGAAACCAAAAAAAAAAAAATTGTAATAATATTCACGAAAATGATATGATACCTACAACTATATAGGAAAAAAGCAAGAGGAAGAAATTAATAGGAAAATGTAAAGTACACAGGTTACATTATTACTTGAAAAGTTATGTTATTAACTTGAATTAAGAAAGTGAAAATTAGCGAAATATTTATTTATTTAAACGCCGTAAAATGGTTTTTACATTAAGGGGGTATTCTAGTCTAGAAAAAAAATCAATTTTTTTTCTTCATATTTCCAAAGTTGAAATATTCAAAAATATTTCCTGAAAAAGATTTTTCAAAATTCGCATTATTTTAAAAGTTATAACCATTTTAATGTCGCGGCTTAGACGGAATCTAACCAAAATCTAAATAAAACAAAATTTTAAACCCATTTTTCTCCAAACCACTTTTTTCGAGACGGTTGACACGATATCTCAAGTTCTACTAAACCAATTTACTTGAAATTTGGTGTGAGCCTTCTCTATACATTCTCTTATGGCGAGAACTAGAATCATAACAAAATTAAAATTTTTACTATTTAAAAAAAATTTGGAAAGTCAAAAAAACTGGTACAAAAACGTCTTTTTTATTTCAGACAGCCGCCATTTTGCGATTTTTTTTTAAACTTTTCCTTAGTTCGGGCCATAGCCGCATTTTTTTGGATTAGGAATTATTATTATTATTTTTTTTAGATTACTGGGAGGGTTGCAATCGTGTCAACCAGGGCGCGCCATTTTTTTGAGACCTCCCACTTCAACACCCTGTAACTTTTTGACTTTTAATTTTTTTCGTTCGACCCTTTTTTTAATGGATTCTTTAATGTTTAATAAATATTCAATCAAATAATGGTTGGTAAAAATATTATTGGTTTTTTTTTGTTGCACCTGAAAAAACACCTACAATTCATGCTTCTAGACTAGAATAGCCCCTTAAAGTGATACATGAGATTATTAGTATACGGCGGTATACATGAGGGTATCAGTATTATATTAAGAATAAAATAAGAATGTATGAATACACAAACATAATATCGGTAAAGTGATACAGTTGTTATTGAAAGTACAATGAGATATATTTGAAAAGAAAAACAATGGAATTATGTAATAGTGTAATAGTACTAGGTTTGAATAAGACCCGACATAAAACAAAGTTCGATGTTTGTATGATAAAAACTAGTATTTAGGAATAGGACATAATTATTTACTATGTGTTACAACCAAAAAAAAAATGAAGTGCTCTTAAGGTATAAAATGTTAAGAGTAACAGATATGTTATATATATATATAATTATAATATATTAGAGTAACAGATATATAGATAATTTTATTTAAAAAGGCTAAAAATACGTTAAAAAGGTGACTTTGTTAGCAAGTACAATCGAGCAAATTTTTCAACATCAAGTACATCCAGACTAAGTGGATGGTAGGATAAAATAAAATGTTGTATGAAACTAAATAAATACAAGTAGATAAGGAAAACTTTCTAACTAGTTTCTTGGTATGATAACCACTGGGAGAACTGAGTGGAGCCTGAAAATAGTTTTAAGAGGACTATTTTCTTCTTTCTTTGTTAGAGAACGTGAATTAAGAGATTATTAACTACGACCCCTTGAAGACAAAAACGAGCACTGTCTTTTCTATTCTATTCTTAATGTGTTTCTTCTTTGAACGAAGTGACGGCCTAAGAATTTTTATTTTTCGAAATTATCAAACATTAGAATAACTCTCTTAAAAAGATTTATTACAATAACTCTCTTAGTAACTCTTTAAGAGTGTTATTCTAATAAAAAAAATGAATATTGATTTAGACCTTCAGAAAAAAGTCAATAGGTGTTCCACATAAATAAAACGGATATGCTAATCCGAAACCCTGTCTAGGATATAAACCAGATCTTTGAACATTTGTTTCCATTTAAGTAGGTAGTTGCAAAAATATGGGAAAAAAATTGTCGAAAATAATATGGTTAATTCTGACTTTGAATTATGACAAAATTTATATAATTTTTATTATATATTTCAATTTTAGAAAAGAATGCATGGAAAATATAATAACGGCATTGCCAGAAAGATGAATGAAGAAAATTAACTAGATGGTGGGCGGAATGCAGTAGTCACAAAAAGTTGTCACTGAAAGAGAGGCTATGTCCACAATGATATTCTGATATCAACTACGATGATAATATAATATAGCATCACTGCCATATAATAATATTATCGGCAGTGAGGTATGGAACTTGCAGTGGTATAGGACAAAAGTTCACTAATTGCAGTGTAAACATGATCACTTGATGATTTGAGTTACAGGGTTTATGGACAGATAGAGAAGTGTCAGGAAAATGTATAAAGCGCAAATGTGTGGAAGAAGATGTTGATGATCAAATTAATTAAATATTCGGGTTCGGGCTTTCGGGTAAATGCCGGTAACTCCGTTAATGGAGGAATGAATGCCGTTGGCGCTAATAAAAAACTGTCAAAGTCCACAATGGAGTCCTGGTACCTACCCTGATGTATGACAGTAAGGCATGGAACTGGCAGAGAAAGGATAAAAGTAAACTGAATGCTGTAGAAATGAGATCCCTGAGGCGTATGTGTGGTAAAACCATGTATTATCGTGTGAGAAATGTGGAGATCCGCAAAGAATGTAAGGCTGATGTAAGCATAATGAGTAAGATTAAAAAAGGGACCCTCAGATGGTTTGGGCATGTAGAGCGAATGAACGAAGAAAGTAGTGTAAGAAGAATATATGACGCAAATGTGAATGGTAGAAGAAGTCGGGGACGCCCGAGGAAGACATGGCACGATCAAGTGAATCAGATACTTGAGTCGGGCCATGTAAAAAGCCAGAATAATAGAAGAGTATGTATGAGACGATGTATGAATGTGAGTGAAGCAAAGAGTGTGTGCCAGGACCGAGTTGTTTGGCGGTCCGTCCTCTCTGCCTACCCCTGCGGGGAAACGGCGTGATGGTTAGTTAGTTAGTTAGTTAGGGTTCGGGCTTCTCAAGAACCGGGAAAATAGAAGTTTACTGTAATAAGATTTATAATGTAATTGAAGCAAGGAGCTTTGTTTAGAACCATGCGGTGTGGCGTTTCACCTTGCGAGTTTGCATAAATTATAATGAATCTTTTTAACAAAAACAACATTTGAATTGTAACAAGTAGTCGTTTAGATGAATAACAAATAAAGTTGATTGCTGTGTTCTCTTCGGAGGAAAAAGTTGGAGGGAAGAACCATCTAAAATTTTAGCGACTAATTTGTAACATTAAAAATGTTTCGATTATGCCCATCCGGGATTGGTTTGTTTATGGCCCATCTCTAGTAAAACGTCTTTGATTAATATTGGCCGGGATACTATTTTTCGTCCCCATTTATTTTTGGATAACTTTTTTTAAACAAATTGTAATGCAAGGTATGAATATTTTTAAATAAATATGTCTTCATCAATGACTTGCTAAGCGATGGCGGTTTAGATGCGAGGAAAACAATTGCTTAATTAAATAATCTTTTAGTCGCTTTATCTCTCTTGGTTTAAGTTTCGCGTTAGCTTGGAATGAAACAATTAATCTTGATTCCGAGATGCTTGTTTTGTGTACAAACATCTTACTGCTCCATACGTCTCCCATTCAGCGAGTCAGCAGCAAGCAGAAAGCAGCAAGCAGCATTGCTTCTCGCTCCACCGTACTATATATTGTTTATACCACCCGCGCCGTGATCTCGAGCAACAAACGGGACAAAACTGTACCTACGTAACTGCGCGTATTCTCGCGGTGAGCTTACATTATCTCACATTACGTAAACACCGCCGTTAATAAGTGTTACAAATTTTGCAGGTGGATAAATCAACCCTGCGCCAGCTAGATGTCAGATGACAAACTGCGCGGAGACTTCTCCCATTTCTACTTCTGCGCGCCTGTTAAATAAACTCGTCGAAATAATGTCTGCTTTGTATTATGCCCGGGCAACAGTTTAATTCCTCTAATTTGTTTTTGTTACCTCGCTGTGCTCCTAACACTTGTTTAAATGGAAAAGTTATTTCTCGATCGGTAGTGTAATTACTCAATTATGTACCTCCTTGCGAAAAGGTTTTTCGAATTCAGACCTGGGAGTACTCTGTTTTAATAATACGGAAAGTTGTGGTACAAAGGGCTTTGCTGTTTTTACGCATCCCGTGTTTTTAATTTAATTTGGTCTCAGCAAGATTTATGCCTCAGAGGAGGAACATTACGATTCTACCATAATGGCAGCTCGATTTTACTAAGTAAACTCAATTACCAATTGTTTATTTCAATAAACGCTCCTCATTTGCCGGGTCATTGGAATTGACTCCACAGGTAACTGAGGGGTAACCGCAAGATGGTTTCTGGTTTCACACCTCCACTTGCTAGTAATAGTTAAGTAGCTATCTGTAGGAGGCGACTACTGACTGTTTAATTTATTATTTGACGTGGGAGACTTATGGGAAACACTGTTACTGATTTATAATAATGACCTAATTAATTAAGACTTCTAAAATCAGACATATTAGAGAAAGACCGCAGATAACCGTTAATGATGTGCAAAGACATCAGAATAGTGAGGTGACATCCCCTTTTTTAATTTAAACAATTAAATAAAACTTTAAATATATTATCATTAAACAATCACATATCATAAAATCTATCCGGTTGTTTGACAACTCTACCATATCTGGTAGATGAATTAACAATATTATTTTTCCCCTCCTGTCCCTCATCTCCAGTTTCCACCTCTTCAAGTGCCGGATCAGATCGCATGGACGGATGATGGTCATTGTGAATGTCAGTATAATACCTGAGTTTGAAGGGTCATCTATAGTCTATACCAATTACCATAATAATCTTTAATATCAAAGGACCTATTACATTTTAACTTTTCCTTGACCACAGCTGGTAATCAATTACTTTTGAAAATTTTCTGAAAGTACCTACACATAATATCGTTTTTATAATAAATACATAAGTTTTGCATTGGTATCATAATATTTGGAACTTTGCGAATTATTGTTTTCAACACATATTTTACAATCCGAGAATCTTACAACTTGGTTTAATTTAATTTGAGTTAAAGGAATATTTATTCTCAATGTTCTATACATTATACTATGGCTTCAGGATGTGTTCCTAATATAATGTAATAAAGCTATATAAAGATCTGTTTTGTTTCTTTAGATTTTTTTAGAATAATTTTTACATTTTTATCAGAACTCTCTGATTGTGAATAACATGGACTAGTAACTAGTAACTATGTGTTCTGTATCCCAATCGTATAAAAATACTCAAATACAATAGATTAAAAAGGAGGACGACCATCAGACTCTAATGACATTGATATACCACGACGTGCAAAAATAGATTTTAAGTGTTTTATTACATTTTTTGATGTGGAATTCTTAATCATTAGGCAATTTCTAGAAACTTTGAATAATAATCTGTTACAATTAGGTGCATTTCTTTATCAAAATATATTAAATCGTTACCAAGATACTCGTTGCCATGAAAACTTATTTATTTCACAATTTATTAATGGTTTCTTCTGATTAGAAACTTTAATAACATATTCGAAATTGTTCAATGAAAATTTTTAAGTCTACACTAATACCAGTCCAATAAAAAGTATCTCTAACTAATCTTCGACATTTGTTTATTCCTTGGTATCCTTCGTGTATTTTGTTGAACGATTCTCGTCTCATAGTTTGAGCTACTAATAATTTATTACCCTTAAATATCAACTCATTAATAACATCAATTTCGTCTTGCAATAAATTTTATCTTTGCTATTTGACCAACCTTCATAATAATATTTTATCAATATTTGCATAGTTTAATCTAATGCAGTAGCATTACAAAATTTTTACGACATTCTTCACTAATATATAAGTTCATATATATAAAATTTATATGAAAATGTAGATCAGACTCATAATCGGATATATAATGATATTTCAAAGCAGCTCTAGATTCATTTCTGTACCTGGGACATGTAAAACATTTAAATCATAAGATTGAACTGCTAACATCGTACGTTGCAATCTAGCAGGTACATCAAGTAAAGGTTTTTTTTTTTTTTAAATATGCTAAAGGTTTGTGATCAGTCTGTACCGTTACCATGAACATACTGATGAAACTTATTACTACCAAATTGTATGGCTAATAATTAATAATTCTAATTATAGGTAAAAATTCTTTTTCAATTTGGGCATAATTTTCCTGCGAATGTGTCATTGTTTTTGAACTGTAAGCAATTGGTCGATTATTTTGCATAATGACTGCACCTATAGCAGATTTTAAAGCATCGACAGACGTGGTATCTTTACATCACAATGAATTAAAACTGTTGGATTTGAAATAACTTCCTTAAAAATGTTAAAACGTCTTTCACAATTCTCGTCCCATGACCATAATATATTTAAAAAAAATATATATCAATAATATATTATTTTTAATAAATTTTTCAAAAATTGTGAAAGCTTTGATTTTCTCTTTGTCAAATCTTACACCTTCCTTACTAAAATTATAACATAGGAAACATACTTCCTTAACTAAAAAATTACCTAAATTTTGAATTATTTAATTTTAAATTGACATCCGTAGCTCTTTCCAAGACTTTTCTTAATCTAATATTATGAATTTCTTCAGTTTCTCCATTAATCAGAAAATAATCGACAAAAATTAAAATACTTTCTACCATAATCCAATAAAAATCTCCGTTGCTTCAAAAATCCAAACGGCAGTCTTAAATACTTGTACCTTCCTAATGGAGTTTGAAAAGTACATAAATCACTATTTTATTCATCTAATTTCAATGACCAGAATCCAAAATAAGAATCCAAATGTGAAAAATAAGCAGCATATATAAATTTTGATCTTATTTCATATAAATTTTATAATTATGCAGTGTTTCAATTTTCTAGGAATAAGACAAATTTTTAATTTACCTGAGTCTTTGAAAGTTATGAGCAGAGAATTTAACAAAAAAGTAGGTTTAGTAACCTTTTCAATGACCTTTATCTTGTCCATGCGATCTAATTCCTCACGAAGACTGTTTTGCAGGGCAAAGACCTTGGAAAGCATGGAACAGCATCTTGGCGAAGTTTGAGTTGAACGACAGGTAGACATCCGAGACCCTGAAATATTACGTCGTATTCAGTTGATGTTACGATCATATTGAACATTAAATATTATTTTTGTAATTTCAAGCTTTTGGTTGGAAGACCGAAGACTGATTGACATTCTATGTTTGTGACAAATAGATGACGTACAAAATCACAACGATCAATAGTCGGTAATTTATTACCTCCGAAACCTGACACTTGTAAAATTGTATTAAATAAATTTATATTTTTAAAGTCTGACAACGACTTGATGTCAGTTTCTTCATCCAAAATACGGTCCAATATTTTATTATTAATTATTATATCTAAGGGCCATATTTGAATATTTCTGATTGTTCCAATAAAATGACCCTAAGGGCAATTAGCATTTTCATTTTTGGGTTTTGATGCCTCTAAGTTTAAATTTCCGACTTTATTGTGACGGTTACTTTTAAAACAATATTTTGCGAAATGACCAAAAAAATTACATGACCTGCATTTGACGTCGACAGCTGAGCATTTGAATCAGTGATGTTGACCACATCTTCCACATGAAATGATATGACCTTGACTGTGATGATGACGATGATGGTGATCCATGACGATTGAATCGACGACTTGAAGATTCATACTGACTTAACGTTGACTTTGGTGATGACTACGACGGTGACCCATGTCGAATGAATTGACTACCTGATCCATATTGACTTGATCCTCTCGGACTTGACCATCTTGGACTTGAAGTTCTTTGATGTGACGCATGACTGTTGACATTATTTGACTGATAAGATTTTCTTGAATGGCTTGATGTACTTTTATGATGACTAATTAAAAGGATGTTTTCTGAATTTGTTGGGTAATCTTCTTAGCATTCCTTTGTAACATCGTGATTGTTCTTGCAATTTCTATTGTTTTTTCTAGCGATAATGTAGAATCTTTTGAGGGATGTAACAGCTTTTTTTCGAGGCACCTCGAGATTCGCTTTCACGGACTTATTTATTAATATTTTTAATTGAAAATTTGTTCAATTATACTTCAGATGTCATACTAAAACATGTATATGAAATAAATAAAACCAACATTACTCATACCTCAAAACAAAAATCATGAAAATATGTCTTTTGTTCGCCTTTAAAACCTTACCCCCCCCCCCCCTAAAAGATTTAAAAGCTCATTTCGCGGGTTATTTAAAACTGTAATTCATACATAGTAACATCTTCTCAAATATAATATAATTGAGATTCATTAATAATCATCTGGGCTCACAACATCAACGTTGCGTTGATTGGTAAAATAATACGTATTGAGTCTTCGGGGAGAGGGCTCTTCAACGAAACATGTAAGGGGGTTTTTAACCTCGAAACCCCCTTTCCCCCTGTGGGTGCACCACTGACCGCCTCTCAGAACATGCTTCTTCCCATACAAAGTTGCAAATATGGGATCATGTGGAGTAAGATACTGCGCACTGCGCGGAACACCACATGGGCACCATTTCATAAAATGCATAATAAATTAAAAATTAACTCCTAGGTATGACGCTCGACTTGCAGTCGGGTGAACCGAATTCGATACTCACAATGGATTTACTCCTTTTCTGATTATTGAAAGGGTGTCTGTTGGAATTCTAACTCTTTTAGAAAAAAGTAAGTAAATAATTATTTTTGTCAAATCTTTTTTTAAATCATTTATATGAATACCGCACAATAGTCCCAAATACTCCCGTCTGGAGCCAGTGAGACTATGGCATCCCAGACTGGGGTATGTTGTGAGGCTGAAGGTAGTGGGGAGGAGAAGGAGAAGGGGAAGAGGAAGGTGGGAAGTTACCTGGCTATTCAGATCTGGTCACCAAACACGGCTAAAGCCATTTCAAGCAACGTTTCAATTCTGAATAGTGGTCTTAAACCAGGGCGATACTGAGAGTATCTTCCACTCTGGAACGTGCAAATATATTATATATTTTTTTAAATGAATTAATTGTGAAATACCACAAATTAATCAAATAAAATTTATTTGCGCACGCCGGGTTCGAACCCGCGACCTTCGGATTGTGAGTCGAGAGTCTTACCTCGGGACCACGGCGGCCGTCAAATCATTTAAAAATATGTGTGGAGGATGATAGTGACTTGTATAACAATAAAAAAATATTTATGCCTTTTATCTTGATTATTTTAGAGGTTTTCTAATTTTTACGATAGTTGTTTCAAATTATTTTTTCCACAAAAATGCATTTTTACCTTAAAAAAAGTGTTTGTTTATTTTTAATTTAAATTTATGCCATTGGGCAGTGTCCCAACTTCCACAACCACATCTGACATCTTGTCATTCCTAATACTCTATACCCATTTCTGGTATTTGTGGTTACAATTTTAATTTGACAAACGATTAATTCAGTTCAATTTCCTAACTTTGACACTGCGGCTTTAGCAATATTGGAAACGTTTTTCAATATTGCTATAGAAATGGCATTACATACACTGTTTATATATTCGTATTCTGAATTATATTCAGTTCAAAGGTTGCGACATTTCAGTTATTCGCAAAATTCCGTAACAAGGTAAAAATACCTGTTTCCTCTGTTCAAATTTCAGTTGTCCGGATTCGTTACAGTAAAAAATTAAAAAAAAAACATCGAAAACCATTGGAAGCTTACAGAAATTTATACATCGTTCGGAAATAATAATTTTTCAATGCGACTCGCGAATGTGAAAAATAAAGTAAAAATATTTGTAATTTTACTGCACAAACAATTTTAACTTTCTATTTTGTTTATTAATTAATCAATGTTTCTTACGACAGCTGTAGATCCAAATTCATAAGGTCCATTAATCTTTACAAATAACGTCACAGGAAGATAATTTTCCTCAGGGCCTATGTCATCCTAGGGGATGCTATGTGGAGGGTATTTTTAAGCAAGGGAAGAATAGAAAGTTTTGGGAAGGAAAAAGGTATGAGGGGTGGTTAGGAATCTGGAGGTCAGTGTATCCAGGAGTGACGGACGTATGAATCCATTCCTCCAACTGCGGTGCACGGCGATGGGTCGAGAGAGTCTGGCGGAAAAGTCAAAGGTCAAAAGGCCTTCCTTAAGAGGAATTTATATTCCGTTTATATTATAGCGTTTATACGCTAGAAATAGTTCGATTCTTATGCCTACAAAATTTAAAATAGCGCGTCGTATTTGCACGAGTAAGCAAAAAAGTGATTTTTATTTATTTTGTGCATAATTTCATAAAAATGAAAAAAGTTAGAACATACAAAATCTCAAAAATAGTCTCAGCCATAAAGGAGTTTTTTTAAGAATTGTTTCTTATATTACTTCATAGTTAAGTCATGAACAAAATATTTTTTTTAGTGGTTTACGCTTATATTTTTTGTTACGTAAATAAAAATTTCATTGTAATTCCAATGCATAAATAAGCCAGTAGAAGCTTTAATTTACCCGTAACATATTTTTTGATGTTCGTACTGTAAACCGATTCGTCGTAAAGATGAATATAAATAGTATCTAAATAGGATTTCACGTATAGCTTCATCTTAATTAGTTTTTCTCGATCCGGCCCGCCACGCAGCAGGAAGGCAGACGTATCCACCGGCAAGACCTCACTCTTATACGATGTTTGAGACGCGACAATACACGATTCGTTGCAAGACAGTGTATGCCAAGATAGAGTTATGTAACGGGTGGCAGGTGGCATTTCATCCTTCTTTACTTAGCCAGAGTTCGCAATTAATCGAGCAGCATGGTTTACCTATATTTCAAGGAATTTATTTATATTAAAGGCGAGTTATTATACTATAGGGTTAAAAGAATTATGACTCATACTGTAGAACTCGACAAATACTGCCAGGGGCGACACCGCGGTCTGCTAGGCATACTACTGATGTACTACTGCTAGCTCAGCACAGCACTACCAGGGATGTGGTACTACTAAACAAAATGCCCCTTGATATCTTCAACATAAGCCTTGACGGTTCCAAGAGACACGCAAATAACGTCTCTTATTATTGTCATGATGGCCTCTGTGGTTGAGAGCCAAGGCTCTCGACAAGAAATCCGCAGGACTTGGGTTCAAATCAATTAAAAGTTTTATTTGCTTAAATTTTGTTATTTCACAATTTTATTTATTTAAACAAAAAATATGTTCAACATGTTCACGGCACGTTCCAGAGTGTAAAATGCTAAAAGTATCACCCTTGTGCCAGACCACCATTCAGAATTGAAATGTTGCTTGCGTTTGGTTACCAGATCTGAATTGCCAAGTACTTCCTCATCTTCCTCTACCGCATTTCATTCCCCTCCTCACTTCATTCAGTCTCACAACACCTCATTTATGTATGCCATAGTCTCACTGGCTCCAGAAGGGAGCAGTTGGGACTCTTGTGAGGTATTCACATAAAAAAATATTTTTTGTATTAGGCAAGAGCTTGCCACTTATGTTAATTTTCATGGTGAAATTTTTTTATTTTTTGCAAAGATGACATAGGCCCCGAGGAAAATAATTCTCCTCACGGCCTACGTCATCTTTGGGAATGTTGCGCGGAGGGTCTTTTTTAGGAATGAGAGGAAGTTCTGGGAAGGAAAAGGGTAATAGGGGTATTACGGACATATGAATCCATCCCTCCCACTGCGGTGCAAGGCGATTCTCCGAGAGAGTACGGCTGGAGTAGTCAAAGGGACTCCCTCAACCATTCTCTCCCGATCCGGCCTGCCATGCAGTTGGTGGGCAGACGCGTCGGTCACCAAGGCCCGGACAAACCTCACCCCATGAACCTTGCTAAGTCACCAAAAAAATAATAACGCATTATTGTATTTGTGTTACTGCTGATGTGATTGTTAAGGAAAGTAGTCTGCTATAAACCTTTAAAAAACTTGATTAATCGATTTGATAGTAAATGAAACAAGCGTTTGACGAGAAGGAATTGTATGGCGACTCTTCTTCTCTGCCTACCCCTAGCATTAGATAGTTAGTTGGCAGAGTTTGCAGATTAATCTCCCAGCGCGGTGGGTGGGTATTGTGTATCGAATAGTGGAGCTATCGATTATGATGGCCCGGCTGTCATGTAGTGCACGGGACCGTCATTACCAAGCCGTGTTCCTCGGGCCGCAAGAGCGCCCTATTCTCCTATAATGCCCCTCACTCCACCCACGCCAGTCAGATAAGAAACAATTATCCGGGATTATCGCCCGATACGATATACTTCACCGCACGACCAAGCGTTAATAATTACTTAGGTAATCAAGATTGTCGTGGAACAAATTTCCTAGCATACAAATAACCATTAGTTACTCGTTTTCTGTGGAAATTATTGTAGGTTTTTGTGGAAATAAATACAGTACAAGGTAGACGTCATGATTTACATGATATTTTATTTTTATAATTTCATTTTAATATTTTACACGATGGATTGAAGATGGATGATAAAAATAATAATTAATTCTTAAAAATATACACTTTGCAGACCGCTAACGCGTGAAATACTACGAATGATGTATTTATACGTTAATTGTATACGTGTAGTTAGGAAGATGTAAAACGTTTTCAGCGACAAAAGTTCTAATACTGCAAGCTTTTAAGTTATAAATACATGAAATAATACGTACTGAAATTTAAATGACCGGCTTTCGAACTGCTTCTACTAACAGATTCTGTTAAGTCGCAAATAGACTGTATGCCGTTTTAATATCTATTCATTATAATTTCACTTACCCAAAAAACTGCTCCCTGCATTCCACTTATTCTTATTCACCAGGAAGGTAAGTGTTAGTTTGGAAAGATTTGGGAAAGGATTTGGTAATATTTATTTATTTATTTACGGACAAATAGTCCATTAATAACATAACAATAACACGAATAAAAAAAAGAGATGACAATGAAAGGAAAGTATATATAAATGAAGAGTATTGACGAATGATAATATAAAGAACATATAGAAGACTACAAGTCAAAGCTTGAAGACGGATTTAACTCTTCAATTTCCAGTGTCACTTGTAGGTGACAGAAGTTTAATATTTTTTTTCTACCACACGGAAATTTTATTTTTAAATTATACTACTATTAAGGCAAAGGCAATTAGTAACTCAATTCGTTATTTTTTTCTGGCAACACTAGCCACACGCCATTTGTCAAATTCATTCTCGTGTTTCACGCTAAATTGGTGCAGTCTGAGTTTATGTGATCTCTTGCGACATAAAGTGAAATAAAAATTCCTAAACCCTAAGTTTTTACTGATGTAATGATGACAAGCGAGATCAGGCAGCCGGCGCGCCGGCCGCCTGAAATATTTTTACTTTGCAAATGGTTGCGGATTATGGACTTAGGAAAGCGATGCGGTTTTTAGGACTTGTGTCTTTTGCGGCGAGGTGAGAACAACTGATCCCAATAAGACAGAGGGCCTAATAGATAGTTGCCAAAGAGCAACATGCAATAATAAAAGCTACTTTGGTACACATTTCACAGAATTTAAAAGATTTCAGTTTTAGGATTATTGTCATTGGAAACCTTTATTGGAAACATTTTTCTAACTTCTCGTACAGAAATTTACATACAAATAATTTGTAGTTTTGTTGAATAACCACTCGAGCGTAGCTATCCGTGTTTAGGTAGGTGGTTTTTATGAATTAACGTGAAACTAGCAGTTAAAAACCCGCTCCGCAGGTTTTTGCTGCTAGCCTTTGCCCAGTTTGAGTGTTGGTGACCATTTTATAAATCGGATAGGAACGGGTTCCGAAAAAAGCCGTTTCTTAGATCCAAGTGATCCAGTGAAAGCTAGTCATCGTAAGTCAGTCAGCGACAAAGTAACTGTGACAGGCAATGAGGTCATATATAGCCGCGTGGCACTATTATTCACAACTGCCAGTTACAATAATAATCATATTATTGTCAATCACTCCATAGACGGCCGGCGTGGTCTAGCGGTAAGGCTCTTGACTTGCAATCCGAAGGTCGCGTGATCAAATCCCAGCGTGGCAATTAAATTTTATTTGATTAATTTGTGTTATTTCACAATTAAATAATTAAAAATAATATGTAGTGTATTTGCGGCATGTTCCAGAGTGAAAGATACTCTCAGTATCGCCCTGGTGTAAGACCAACATTGAGAATTGAAAAGTTGCTTGAAATGGCTATAGCCGTGTTTGGTGACCAGATCTGAAGAGCCAGGTATTTCCTCACCTTCCTCTTCTCTATCTCCTTCCCTCCCCACTACCTTCAGCCTCACAACATACCCCAATTGGGGATGCCATAGTCTCACTGGCTCCAGACGAGGGCAGTTGGGACTCAAGTGCGGTATTCATATAAAAACAATACCCGGAGATTCCAAAATTACAAATCCGTAGTACTTACGCCCGCTAGGCGATGCTAATCACAATACAAATTGTAATATTTAATTAAATGAAGACATTATGAGCGAAACTCAATCGAAAATCTGGAAACAGAAAAATCAGAAAAAGATATTGGCACCTCTGGGACTCGAACCCAGGACCTCCCTACTTTCCGGGTTGGGCGCTCTTATCCACTGAGCTAAGGTGTCGATATCCAATTCGGTCACTTTTAACTGTACCATACTTCGACTAAGAACCACCCATATTATCTTCATTTTTCTTAACGCATATTTTTATTGGCTGCCATTTTATGAATGATTGCAAGATTCAACTCGAACTAAATGCAATCTAGATGGTGCCTGGATAAATTATTATCCATTTTATTTAATGTGCGACATCTATTGACTCTTCTGCCAGTCTGGGATGAATATTATTATTTATTGTTTTAACTTTATGAGTAAAACCTCAATCTGTAATATTTAATTAAATGAAGACATTATGAGCGAAACTCAATCGAAAATCTGGAAACAGAAAAATCAGAAAAAGATATTGGCACCTCTGGGACTCGAACCCAGGACCTCCCTACTTTCCGGGTTGGGCGCTCTTATCCACTGAGCTAAGGTGTCGATATCCAATTCGGTCACTTTTAACTGTACCATACTTCGACTAAGAACCACCCATATTATCTTCATTTATCTTAACGCATATTTTTATCGGCTGCCATCTTTATGAAGCCAATGCAGCCAATGCAGCCAATGCAGCCAATAAAAATATGCGTTAAGAAAAATGAAGATAATATGGGTGGTTCTTAGTCGAAGTATGGTACAGTTAAAAGTGACCGAATTGGATATCGACACCTTAGCTCAGTGGATAAGAGCGCCCAACCCGGAAAGTAGGGAGGTCCTGGATTCGAGTCCCAGAGGTGCCAATATCTTTTTCTGATTTTTCTGTTTCCAGATTTTCGATTGAGTTTCGCTCATAATGTCTTCATTTAATTAAATATTACAGTTTGAGGTTTTACTCATAAAGTTAAAATAATAAATAATAATACAATAAAAATTGACCGCAACGTTAAGATATTTCTTGATTAAAAGCATCACTTCTTGTTCCAAGCACACTTCAAAGCACACAAGCACTCCGTCACGTCCCAGCAGCACGGTAACACATGAAAACAGCGCGCATATCAAATATTTAAATACAATCGCTTCGAATATCGATATGTTTAACATCAATGAAGCACAATTTAGACGGCAAACTTTGTTCCCGTTAGTCTAATTGTGCTTCATTGATGTTTAAATTTCTTAAATCTACTTACCTAATATTAATTTTTTCTTCTTTAAAAAAGTTTTGAAATTTTAATTTTGTAATGTTTTTAAAATTAATTGAATTGAATTGAATCAGCCAAACTGTTAACGTGATCTTTTGGTAATGATTCGGTTCTATTACAAAATTACATTTGTATACAAACTCCACGTACGTAAACGGTTTTGAGTAAGGTGTGGCATCAGAGTTGCATTCTTACCGGATTCTTAAATTTCAGTCTCTAGCCTATTAATACTGTTTGATAATTTTTCACTTTAAACCGCGTAAGGAGTTTATGTATTTCCGTATTGATATTTGGGGATTTTTTTTTAAAATTTTTTATGTGAGCTCCACACAGGAGGCCCTAATGTAATTTCCCTCAGGCCATTTGTCATCTTTGAGGATACTGTATGGAGGGTTTTTTTAAGGAAAGGAAGGAAGGGGAGTTCTGGTAAGAAAAAGGGTTTAAGGGGTGGGTAGGAAACTGGGGAGTGTGGATGGCCAGTGTCCTGGCCATCCGCCTCCAAGACCTAGACAAACCTCTCTCCATGAACCCGGGCACCCCTGCTAAATCATCAAACGTAGCCAACCACTTGGGGTGACCTAATCTAAAACCGAACACCCGGAAATCTCTATCGCTCGGGTGGCAGGCTACAAAGTGATGTTGAAAACCATTTTTTGGTTCTGAACCTTACAGAAATTTTATTTTGATTTCTCCCTGCAAATTGCTGGTCATCGATACTAAGTACTGAATTTACATTTCTGCGAAATGTAAGAAATAAAATAAAAATTGACCGCTACTAGATATTTCTTGATCCGAAAAATAGAGGTATCGAACTTAATCTGTCCGATTATTATGGACAAAATGGGATGAACGTTACTTAAGCCGCCGCTACCTGAATTTCTACCGATTTCTTACATATCTCTCTTAAACATTTGAAGTTTTTAAGCTCTTAAAAACTTTATGAAATTTATAAAATTCCCTCGATAGAAAAAAATCGCAAAGTATGCTTCGAAAATTATTAAAAACAAGTCTATTTCTATTATTTTACAAGTTATATTTGTGAAAAAATTCACAACGGTTCTTTAAATGATACTTAATATACCTTCCACGAGATTTTTGCTCTATTTTAAACGAGTCATGTTTTATTAAGCATTTTCACAATTTCCGCTTCAATTTTATCATTTTAAATATTAGCGCGCTCTGTTCAACATTCGTAATTACATATCTCTCCATCTTCTTCTTTTTGAGCGGGGAAGCGCGGCCTTAAAGGATTTTTTACACCTACTTTAAAGCGATCAAGTACTATTTGATGAATTATTAAAGAAGCCGTACCTCGGCTTCTATAAAAGTAATTTAACGAGTCGCTTCACTGAAACCACGTGAAGTTTAATGATTCCGTCGCATATTGGAACTGGAGGAACATCCCCGGAGGACTGCAATAAATTTATAAATTAGACATAACAAAACACACCGCAAGGTGCACTCCCAAGATAAGCTCGTACAAAAAGAGAAGCCTCATAAATTTCTTTATAGAATATTCTAACGCCCTGCTTTTACGCTAGCTCTTAGGCTATGAAAATGTTTTTCAATTTACAATGAAAATATTTTTAAATAGGAAAATGGAAATTGAACTGTCTTTCTATAAAGCGGATCATAAGACTTTATTCCAAAGAGATGCAGAGTAAAAACGTAAGTCAATAATAATGGGTCTAAGGAATGTTCGGATTCAAAGCTACGAGAACAGTTTTACTTTAACTTCGGTTAGGGGAATTCGAAATAAACCAACTTGATATTGTTATTGCTGCTTCTACTGTAAAGGAGATCTGATCAATAGGAGCTCCGAGATTTAAGTAAACACAGGGTTATTTTTGTTTGATTTATATTTTAAGACACCGGATCGTTTATTGAAAATTCTCAGAGAAGTTAAAGCACAAAATTAAATCTTTAGTAACGGTTTCTTGTGTTGGGCTTTGAAGAGAACCTAATAAGTATACAGGTTGGTAGTGTTTTTGTTTCTTTGACTCTGTCCTCATTAGCGAGAGAGTTACCCACGCAGAAACGTAGCCCATTAATAATTTAGGACATTTGTATTAAATTTGTACGTATCTTTGCTAACCTTTAGCATTTGCCTTTTGTCCTGTTTATTGAGGTGATTTTTTTTTATTCAGTTCGTTTTCAAATCCCCTCTTGCAGAATGGTCGGGTATTCGAGCGTAAATGCCAACGGTGTTATTTTTTGAAGAAGAAAATGCGCAGGTAGTCATATTTTTCACTCCAATAGAAGTAATACTACTTTCATACTTTATGTATATCTAGAATACGAAATCTGTTAATGAATTTATTCAAATTAATCTACGATCAAATTTCTGATGTTTCACCTATAAATCTGATGTAAAATTGAAATTTGACGCCTAGTTTAGGAGTTAATAACAGGACTTTTCCATAATTTTAGCTAAGCAATTTACTTGATTTTGATCAATCATGTGTTTGGGTTAACTTCTGCTAAGCATTGAACTGTCAACATGATATCTGCAGAGATTTTGGTGGGTCAGCCGTACTGACAGCGGTAACAAAATCATTGTGATCCTTTGCTTAGGAATTGTATAAATAATTAATGAAGTAATTATAACGTACCATCAAATGGAAATTTATTTCTTAAGGCTGTTTTATTGGGTACTTGTTTAAGCACAAGCTTACATATTATCTAAATCGACAATTTAAAAATATTTATAATGCAGAATTCCATATTTTAATAATTTTTAAACTCATTAAAATTATCAGTGCCTCCGTGGTCGAGGGTCAAGGCTCTCAACTAGCGATCCGCAGGTTGCGGGTTCAAGTGCGCAGATAAATTTTATTTCATTGATTTGTGTTTTCACAATTTAATCATCTAAAATAATCTAATGGTATATTTGCACAAAATTCCAGAGTGGAAAATACTCTCATATCGCCGTGGTGGAAGACCACCATTTAGAATTGAAATGTTGCTTGAAATGGCGCTAGCCGAGTTTAGTGACCAGACCTGAATAGACAAGTACTCCCAACATACCTTCAGCCTTACAACGTACCCCAATTGGGGATGCCAATGTCTCACTGGCTCCAGATGGGAGCAGTTGGAATTCTTGTGAGGTATTCTCATAAAAAACTTTTATTTCAAAGCTCCGTATCCCATACCTAAATGAAATGACGTATTGATAGGAATATTTACATTTAATCAGTAATTACTCACAAATATTTTAAAGCAGTTTTTTTCTTTAAGCATACATTTTATGAAATGCATGTTCATAAAATCAGCAAATATGCTTGCTCGACGATAAAGTGACGTATTTCCTACCCGAGTATCGATCAAACAGAATAATTCCCCTGGGCAGAGTAAACGTTGGTTGCCTTGATAAAGTATGATAGGCTGTCCCGGGGGGTCAGTCCAGGCGACAATCCTCCACGGACCTGCTAAAGATGTAGCATATCCGGTAAGCAGTGGCGTGCACAGAGTTTTTCATCAGGGTAGGCAGTAGGAAAACCGCCGAATTGATTCAAATAAATACAAAAAAAAACTTGAACACAGCCTGTTAACCAATTATACTCATAAAATTTTATATTGAATCGACGCGCAACTGTTGGAGTTTTCATTTGACTTTTCAGTTGTCTTATTTAGGCGTACGTCTCCCAGCACAAATTATTCGTTTTTTTCGATAAAAGATAATCGAGAAAACCCATTGTTTTTTAAATTACTTAAACACGCATTATTTACTTCACTACAACAATTTTCACAGGTTAAAATTTCCATATTTTATCAGATAATTCATAATTAAAGTTCGACAAACGATTTTGAACAGACAATTCGTATTTGTGAAAGACAACTAGTTGATAGAAATAGATAACAACAGATGTCACTGTCGTCACTGATCGCCATTTGCTAATTTTGTTCCAGAAAGCACTGCCTAATACTAACAACAAAACCTCATAGAAGCAAATTCAAATGACAGATCTACTACATGTTCTATGCGTTTCGTAAACATTGATATTATATCTTGTATGAAGTTCGCTCTAGGCAGAAATAATTCCTGCTTAGGTCGCATTTTGGTGAGGCAATCGGAGGGCGCGCATGTAGTTTCTATTTACAGTTTATGCCATGTTTGTAGTATGCTGTTTGATGTGGCGCTCGCGTGGTTTCGGTTGCTCAGCTTAGCAAAAATTTAATTCAGCAATAATAATTTAATTATAATATTATTTACATGCTTATGTTTTACAAATACGGTAGGGTAGGCAGTGCTTTTGTGCCTATATGGAGTGCACGCCCCTGCGTAAGCTACCCCTAGCCTCCCCTAACAGTACTAGGCTTTGCTAGTAGCAATGGAATTCCATAGCACTATTACTCACATAAAACACTGGGAAATAAAATTTATTAAAACTCATCAATCAGTATTTAGATTTTTTTACGTTAACTCCACACAGAAGGCCCTTAGGAAAATATTTTTTCTCAGGGCCTTCTGTGTGGATCTCCTTCTTTAGCCAACGTTTCGGACAGCGTTACGGTGTCCATCGTCAGGGCAGATGTGTAATCGATTGTGTTTTTTATGTTTGTGGCTGCGATACAGTGTTGCCGGCTTCTAAGAGCTGGTGTTACATTATATTTTAAAATGGTTTTCTTCGTTTTATTTTGGTGTAGCTAGTAAAATAGTAAATCATTACGCTTTGTTGAATATGTTTAGATTTTTTCGGAAAAAAATATTGTTTTCAAAGTGTTGCCTGAAAAAAATTAAGTGTTTATAGATTTATTATTTTCAGATGCCCTGATGAGTTTTCACAATACTATGTATTTTACATTATTTACTGCGTGATACAGAGATAGCAAGAGTTTTTAAGATGTAGATAACAATTTTTTTTTATAAAAAACTAAAAAAAGAATTATTATTTTTAAAATTTTTTAAAATTTATTTTAAACACTTAAAATATATGACAAAAAATCCCGATAAACTGCTTTTAGCAGTTTGTCTAACGGGTTCTTTACATTTAAAAATCTTATTATAATGAGTTAATAGTTACATTTTTACAATTATATACAATAAACATTAAAAATTTTACAGAAATATAGAGAAAAGAAAAATTATGAAAACATAAATAACAATTTTAAAACCTTGAATAATACGTCATTGTAAGCTAATACAAATTAATTCTTGCAGTAAGCCAAGTCTTCAGTAAAATCATCAATCGTTTGTTTCGGGCACAGTTTTTAATTTCAGTAGGTAAGATATTTAAACAACTGGGAATCATGTAATTTAAGGTTCTTTGTCCATATTTATTTGTATGCTTAGGTACAATTAGTCCTTCATTAAAGTTAGAGTATTATGGTTGTGTTCTAGCCTGTTTCTATATAAAAGGTATTTATGTGCTGAAATATAATTTTGTACCACAGAATAAGGAATTCCAGTGAAAAATATTATGGCTTTAAAAAAATATGTTCATATAGACCAATAAACGCTGATTCTGAATATGTAAGTTGTATTAAATAATATTTAACGTAGAGTTTAAAAAAAAATATTAATAAGTCCATTTTAAAACAGTTCATTAAAACACCCTGTCAAGTTGGTATTATTGAATTTGTGAGGCGTGACGTCACCGCTTCCATAAAACGCTCCAATGCTGAAATTCAAAATGGCGGCGGTCGAACAGCTGATTCCAGTTCCTTACGAAATTCATGCTTCGGTTTCCTTAATATTGATTTCGATTCGTAAAGCTAAAAAAATAATAATTTCAAACAATTTTTATACCAATCTCCCGTAAAAATATTGAAAAATATAATAATATAATAAATGTAATATAATAAATAAATAATTACACCTAAATAACGTTTAGCTTATTGAATAGTTTCATCACTTCTTCCATACAAAATGACAACATCTGTTGAAAATAACTAAAACTTTTGGCCAGATGACGTCACGGTGGTTTTCGGGGGATCTTGAAAAATTAAAACTTTGACATTTATTTTAACTACTAAAACTAACTATAAAAATAAAAATAAATATGCAGTTATTTAAGTCAGAAAGTCATTATTCATTAAAAAAAAAAAAATGGACTAGGGTTCTCTATTGCTCTCACTGAAAGAATGTTGAGACTGATTTGTATAAATCTTTTTCAGCTAATAATTTAACCAATGAATTTTGCACTGATTGAACACGGTCGATATTTGTTTTACAGGAAAATCCCCAAGCTGTTACTCCATACCTTATAACAGATTCAGCTAGACATAAATAAATTATTCGAAGTGTGCAGATAGGAACAAAAAAATAATTTATACAATCTGCTTGCAATTGATCTTAGTCGTGCACAAACTTTGTTTATTTGTATATCCCACTTAATTAATATAATATATGGTAGACATAAAGTTGCACATGTATATAATGTATTATAAAAATAGAGAAAAAAGAAAAGGAATATAAAAATAAGAAAAAAAATATATGTATACAAATTGTAATATAAGTTCGTAATACATAATTTAAAAAGAAGTGAGGGACGAGGTGGCAGCGGTAGAGATGGATCATTGAAAGGCAGAGCAGTTGGTGAGTCAAGTTCTTTTTGTGTAGCGAGGTAAGAGAAGAGCAAGTCACCTTAGTTCTTAACCCTTTGAATGGCAGGAGACCAGATTTGTCCCAGCTCACATGTGTGTCGTATGAATCGCTGTAACTCCATTACTATTTAAGTGAGAATTATATTTTAAACAGTGTTAAAAAGGCAAAACATCACGCTTTTTAGTCTAATCTAAAAAATAACGACGCAAAAAGTAAAATGTATACCTTCATGAAACCAAAGTTTTGAATCGTAATTTGAAAAAAAAAATTTTAACTTTGAGAATTTTTTATTAATTATTTTTATATGAAAAGACAAAAAAGTGCGGTGACAATAATATATTTGTCTAATTAAATATAAATGTGTTTTTATTTATTTTTGTTATTAGTAATTTTAGTTAAAAAAAATAGATTTGTAAAAAAATTGCAATAGGTGACACGCGAGCTTTTGAAAATCTGAATATACCGGGGCTGAATATATTAAAAGCGGGAGAGGGGAGGGGATCGAGGGAGGTGGTTGGCGGGAGAGGAGAGAGAGAAGGCGGAGTAGGAGGAGAAGGTGGAGTGGGAATGCGTGAGGGGGGAGGACGCGGGAGGGGAAGGGGAGGTGGAAGGGGAACGGGAAGAAAGGGAAAGGACACGCAGGAAGAAACAATTTCGTTCTTAAGTGGCATAGCAACGCATGCCGGGAACTCGCTAGTAAGTTCATAAAGCAAACGCTTAGTTACATCAACATTTAAATTAAGCGCAACAAAAATAATGATTTTTAGATTTGAGAACACTTGTTTTAGATCAGTTACGGCCATTGTTCCCAACTTTTCGATCGATCAATCTGAGTCTACCATCAGCTAAGCAATTTGTTAGTATTTTAAAGGTAACGCTCGATTCTAGTTGTTCCCAAATATTTTATCGTTGATTATCTTAAGTGACCCCGCCCACTCTGGCCCTGCCCAAAATGCCATCAAAGTGAAAAATTTCGTTAAATTAATATTTTTTTATTTTTTTTTAAAAGAAAGACAAACATTCCCGGGCTGCGAATAACCCAACAATGTTTGAAAATCTCCTACTACCAACTATAACCTATTACCACCCACTATCCCCTATTTAAAGAGTTAAATATTGTATTTATTATTGACACACATAATTTCTTTTAAATATCATTATCCATAAACTTGCATTTTATATTTTTTAAACAAATGAATAAGCACGTATGAGACGATCTATGAAAGTGAATGAGGCAAAGAGTGTGTGTCAAGACCGAATTGTTTGGCGGTCCGTCCTCTCTGCCTACCCCTGCGGGAAACGGCGTGATGGTTAGTTAGTTAGTTAGTTAGTTATGAATTATGAATAAAATATATTAAAAATAAAGAGTCGGCGCGTCGGTACCGGTACCTCGTGGCGTTAGCGCCACTCTGTTGACACTTTTTTAAACTTTGCTTTGCTCAGTCGAACTTAATCCACGCGATGCTTGTGTGTTGGAAAGAACGTAGTTTTGCATTTGAGCAGTGTTAAACCTTAGTTTCGGCTTAGCAGTTGATTAGTAGGATTTGGAACAGCGGCCGTTAGTAGTAGCGGGCGTCGCGTCGCGGGTTCAATCATTTTAGTTAGTTACTAGTTAGTGTAAAATCATCATTAAAAAATAAAATCAAATTATTACAATAAAATAAAATCTTACTACTCGTGATCTCAATATCAGCGATAGTGAAGCCGATGATTTAGTAGAGATTTTTTTTTACATCTGTGCCTTGGTAAATAAAAAAAGTTGCACAAAAATATGTTTTTTTTAAAATTATTTTTTTATTTTTTTTTTATTTACAATTTTTTTTGTACAATTGGCATAATTTTATAATACAAGCTTTTCATAAAAAAACAGTTAAAAAGTAGAGAATAATACAATTTACAGATTAGCCAAAAATATAGGCATCGCCAGTTCGTGGGTATACTGGAGTGATTTAAAGACAGTTAAAAATCTTACTCATAAACATACTTTATCTTTATAGAAGATTAAAAAAATAAAATTAAACACATAAAAAATAGATTCAGTGTTTACTGAAATACAATTCAAAGGACATGTTAGATGAAATGATGATTATTAGTAACGTAATTAATACTGTGGGCTACGTTAAAATATCACCTGAAAAGGGGATTTCCAAAAGGTGCTAACAATATAATGATATTCCATTTTATTCTACACAGGGCAGGTAGGCAGCGCCTTGTCGATGGCGCAGGAACACCTAGTGCTTACTGCCTGATGCCTCGCGCCAACGTAGAGCCCAGCGCTTGGCAAATAGCGGCAAGCAAGTAGCGCCTAGTGCGAAGCGGTGACTAATTTGCATGAAGATCTAATGGTTATTATATAATCAAATTACTATGGTAATGGATGTGGCTATCTTCAGGATTAGTCCATAATATAACTCCCGTCCTTAACAGTTTCTTGGGATCGCTTTCTACAATCGTAGTAACATTGAATATTAATTCTCACAAGATTAGGCCGCTGTAAATTTATCTCGGAGCAAGTTCTAGAAATCATATTTGAATATTTACGACGGATTTCGCATTTTTGAGCTCTCTGCGGAGCTTCCGAAAGTTAAGGTACAAAAGCAATTTAAGTTTTTGAATTACAGTTTTAAAGGTAGACTCGAAATAATGAAACTCTTGAAATGCTTCCGCATACTTTATATTCTTAAGGAGACAAGAGCATAAGAATTAAAAAGAGTTTACATTTTTGTAATTAGTTAAATGTAAAAAGTTACACTTTTTATACTTACTACAGCGAGGATAAACTACCAGGATCAACGGAAGGAAAGACAGAGCTGAAGATCAGAAGAATTCAACAATATTTTTTAACTCAAAGGAGGTAAAGTGCTTTACAGACTTTGTTATGCCACGGTGCCGGTGTTGTACAAAGCTACTGTAGATTGGATAGGGATGCTTGACCTACATTATATTATTGGATTTTATAAAGTTCTAAAAGCGGTGGAACGTCCAGTAGGAATTTTTAAATATTTCATTTTAGTGTCATTAAATTTCCAGAAATAAAAGCGAGCAACTTTATTATGATATCAACTATCATTATTATTATATAACAATATTAAATTATCACTATGGACATTTTAAAATATTTTGTGCAAATGATGTAACTTTATTTTTTTGAATAAACATAACTTTATTTTATGTTTTGAAACACTTTTTAACTCCAGAGTTTTTGATACCCGCAGGAATCGAACCAGCAATTTTTGACTGAAGGTCAAACACGTAGAACATTGCGCTACAAATACCTTGTTGGTAAAATGAGCTTACGTTTTGTGTGTTAGAATGATATAATATCATAAATTGTAGGATTAAGGTCAGCTCCTCTCTACCATACCTTAGCCATGTGACGTGATGCACCCAAAACACGTACGTGGAAGCATTTTATACGTGGTTCCTAAAAATTGATATTAAATTAGTCTAAATATCAGCACGCCATGTTTTCAAGGTACTGGAAAATAGAACACGGTATTAGAACGATTCTTGGAACGTTTCGTTGAAAGATTTTCATAC
The DNA here is from genome assembly GCA_936435175.1 of Glyphotaelius pellucidus. Classification (NCBI taxonomy): domain Eukaryota; kingdom Metazoa; phylum Arthropoda; class Insecta; order Trichoptera; family Limnephilidae; genus Glyphotaelius; species Glyphotaelius pellucidus. Next base: position 23,642,026 of record OW386538.1, on the reverse strand, counting down.
TTATGTAAAGAACACCAATAAAAAAGCGAAGGTATTATAAAATACGTTTTAACTTTCTGAAGTAATATTATCTTTTTCATATTAATTAATTACCACGTCATTCTGTAATGTATAAACTTAATACTGTTAAAACTATTAAAACTATTGAAACATTGGCATTCACTCTTCGGATCGTTAGTAGTTGTACAACTTTTATACTTACAATTCTTTTATATGTACCAACCTGACCATTCAAAACTCTTTATAGAAATTATAATATATTAGCCTACAGCAGAACACATCGAAACATCAAATTATTAGGTTTTATCTACCTATTTATAAAACTATTTATAGACTTCGGTGGCTGGGTCGTGTGGAGAGAATGACTGAGCATTGAACACCAAAGTCCAAGGCCGATAGGGTGAAGGAGCCTGGGGAGGCCAAGATTAAGATGGAGCGACAACGTCCTCAAAGACATATCTACCTTGGAGCTTCTAAACTGGAGAGAGCTGGCACAAAACCGAGATGAATGGAGGAATACTCTTGAGGAGACCAAGATCCACCAAGGGTTGTACAACCAAGAGTGATGATGATGATATGATGATCTACATGTGATGGAACGCCATAAATCTCTGTTCTGGGATATACACAGCATGATTCAATCACCCTTCTTTTTACTGGTGGTATTATAATTATTTCTTGTTAAATCTCAAAAAAGACATTCCGATTGTTTTCAAAAACTAAAAACTACTTAATGTAGTAAGCATTCAAAAAGGAAAAAGAAGATGGTTTGAAAGGAGATGTTTTTTTTTGAAATAGGTAATTCACCCTTAAAAGAGTGCTTTGTGAAAGATGAATAAAACGAATTAAAGGGAAGCACGCTAATTTTAAAAACAACGATTTTAATTATAATTATTGATTATAATTATGAAAAAAATTCGTTAATAATATTTTTTTATCAAAGCGATGTAATGCAAAGTAAAACGTAATATTTTGTGTTTTACCATTATTATACTAAACTAATTAACTCCTTTGTACAACTTTTCATTATAATGATACATACCTATACATTGAACCTGCTTGTATCCTAAATGTATCTTTAATAACATGATACTGTAAAAGCCCCCAAGGCATGTAAAAATAAATAAATAAATACATTTTTTAATAAAGTAAATTCTAAATCAACTTTCTGTTTATTAAGTTCTCTGTCTTTCCAAGATTATTGTTGTACGGAGATATTTATATTTTTATTAGTTAGGGTACCCGGCTTTGCTTAGGGAGTGGATATGATATTGAACTGAAGTTCGAACTCACGACGGATCTTGCTTTATGCTTTGTTACCGATGGGTAGCCCCACCCACACAAAAAGTCTTCGATTGGTCCAATGGTTGTGGAATGCTCTCGAATGTTCTGGACTGCTTTAGAAATTTCTAGACTTCCAGCCCTTGTATTTTCAAAAGCACACCCTTCAGGTAAGAACGGGAACCTTCTTCATGGATGGGAGATGTAGGGCTACTACACCATATAACTCCCTTGATCGTATCGGGACATTTGTGAGTTTTAGCGGGACGCATATTTTTTACACATTCTTTTATAATATATTTATCGGACGTGTTATGCAGACTACATAAAACATGGCAAACTCTTCATATTATTATCGAAAACAAAATATTCTGCATTTGAACGGCGCGTCACTGAGCTATTAATTTCGCAATACGTTGATTCATACACCCAAAATAGAAATTATTTTGTGTGACACAACTCGAAATATTCCAATCTGAGATGATTCTCGCCAAAATAGAAATTATTACAAGAATTTAAATATTATGAAACGAACTGAGCTAATACTATCAAAAGTTTGCCAAGAAGGCAACCTGTTTTTTAGTCATTACCATCAGTGATCGGAGCAACATCTCTACAAATCACCTACCTAAACACCCTTGGATTTGCCATCGGTTTGCCGCTCGATTCAAAATGCCAGTCTCGCCGTCACCGTTTGAAACTCCAAGACGCCAGTCTTTTCCACTTCAAGCACCCGATGGAACAAAACCTACAAAACGCTAAACGCCTGAGCCCTGGCCATACTCGGGCATTTCTGAACTTGCTGCCTCTTACCAAGCTTTTGAAGTCGCTGCGTTACCCCTAGCCATCTTTCCAGGCTGCTAGCCTGGGGCCCCCTTGCACCGTGCCTCCCATCTCTCTGCCCTAATGATGACATCTGAGCCCCTGGCTATCCTGCCTGTCAACTGATAGGCCAGCCTACTTGTGATTTGCTGCGACCGTGCCAGCCTTAAATGCTGTTCCCTTGGATACGTAACAACTCGAGAACATACAACATCTAGAGCGCAGCCTATCTCGTTTGCTAACCATACTCCTGACTAAACTAGGCCACTTACAGCGCCTTTAGAATACATAACCAGCGTCCACCGCAGCCTACATGTTCCGATGCAAGAGCATTCCATCTCACAATGCGCGGCGGAAGATGCCCGTCCAGTCTTCTTCGGTAACTAGTCACTCTCTCCTTGCAATGCATATATGCATTCTAAGTAACCCTGCTGCATATCTTCAACAGCTGTCAAAGAGAGAAAACATCTCTATCAAGTCATTTCAATAGTCGAGCATCTCCGTGTGCCGGAACTTATTATTTACAGTTTTTGTGCAGGCCTACAGATATTGTAAGTACAATATATATTGATTATCGAAAACATTTAGAAAATGTTATTACCGCAATTTAATTGTAAACAGAGTTACAATTTACCTATGAATGGGTTTTCAATAACATCAATTTAATGCGTTTTTTAAGCTTTACTGCTGTAAAATTTTTTTACACCAATTTGAAATGGAGGACAAAACAGACTTATTGAAATTATTCCAAATGGTTTCTACTTACAAACTGACCGTATACTTCGACTTCACATTATATTATTATTAATTACCAAACTTTACAGTTACAACCGCAACATTCATTTGACGTGTGCGTCTGATGGCCATTTATGATTTGATAAAAGATTATGATGATTCGCTCGGGTATCTATTTTAATTAGATGTTAGCATCACATTTAGTGGGTGTACTTAGACGTCGATTATCTGTTGTAATGGCTTGTGCAATCGCATCACACAATTGATATGACCTGGGATCTATCTCCGGGTATTAATTGGTACAGAAGGCACATGTGTCCACCCAGAACATTCTACCCACCCAGAACATACTGCCCGGAACATTTTGCCCAGGGTGAATTATCGCACCCTGAATGGATATTCTCCTCAATGGAAGGATTCACTACCCGGGCTCACCTGCCCAGAAAGCAGAATGATCTTCTGGAATAAAACATTCAATAGAGATCGAACTGGATATCGCAGTGATCCCAATTGAATTTGAAATTTAATGTAATTGAGATTCCTCCATTAGATTGTTTCACAGCGGTCTTGAGGCAACTTTGATCTTCCATTGATTGTAATTTCGTTTCATTTAAGCTTTGTATCCAAATTTTCGGATAATTTTCGATAAGTAAGCAGCTCGAACTCAGTTGATCTTTCTTAGTAAGTTAGTAAAAAATCGTTGTGTTGGGTTGGAGATGATACGTGTTATCGTTGAATAACGAAGATTAAACGAGCCACTGAAAGATAAGATTAAACAGTGATCAGATTAAGCACTGAGTAATCCTATTTGATCCAAATTCGTTCTACCTTTTTTATTACAGTCATACATGTATCGCGTTCGTATGCATAGGGTAAAAGCCGGATAGTTGCGCCACTTTTCGAAGAAACTCTATTATTAAAAAATGTAATTACTAAGAATAATGCAACATGTATATTAAAATGAAGGTCTTTGATCTTTTATTGGAGCCTATTTTTGGAAACACAATTAACATAGGTTATGAGTAAATCCTGATTTATCTGACCTCTTGAAAAAGGGATAGTTGCCTACTGTAGTGGATAATAGCCAAACCTTAAAAATGCTTTGGGAGATAAATGCCTCGGGCAGGGACTGACGCCTCACTTTTTTAGAGAGAATTTTTTTTATCAATAATTAAGGTAATCAGTTTTTATAAGATCCTTTATTAACTACTAATGAAAATGTTAATCAACATTATAAAAAGCATTAAATTATAACGTTTTAAATTATAAAAATACAACAAAAATAGCCTCCAAACTTTAAGTTACATAAGTTATGAGTAAAATATTGTTACTTATCTTAAAGATAGAACAATATAAGAATTGGCATTTGCATTAATTATCAAAAGAAGCTAGGGTTTTCAACTTTCCACATCTCCATGCAATTGTTTTCGACATTTGTCTTAGATCGACTATTCTCAAAAGTAAACGAACGACTATCTTTTCTGATGCGGATTCTTGTCTTTTGATTTGCGAATTAAATAAAAAATATTCAAAAATAAAACGTATTAAGACGACAATATACCCAAAATATATTCAGAATCTTAAAGACGTAAGTAAAGGAGCCGTGTACACAAATTGCGACTCGCGACCCGTGTATTGGACGGACCTACTGTCGAATTTGCTCTATCAAAGAAAAGAAGAAGAAGACAAATAATGTGAGAATCTTAACGACGTAAGTAAAGAAAGCGTGTCAACAAATATATGCCCGCGGCACGGCGTATTAGACGAACGTATGGTTGATTTCGCCGTAGTTCATTTTAATTAATACTGAAGAACGTGTTACAAATATTTAAGATGTTTCTTTATGAATCTCTCCCGAAGTTATCAATTCATCGCTTAAAACAATAAAATCTGGTGCTCACCGCTAACTTTGTAGTTGAACAACTTGTTTTAAAGTTTTAAAATAGTTGTACATAAAATTTATTAATGGTAAGTTATTGTTTTTATTCATTTTAAATATAAAAAAACTTACATACCCAGGGGTCTGTTGGAATAAAAAAGTTATTTTAGTTACGAATTCACCGGAAATGATTAAAATGTGAGTTTTGAGCAAACAAAAATAATTAGGGTTTTGTACCGCCTTAAACAGCATAATTTAAACTCTTATGCATGCATTGAAAACCGGGGCATCCCACAGAGGCAACTATCCGGCTTTTACCCCATGTGTGATTGCATTAACTCATATACAATAATTTTCGAAAAAATCTTTTGATGAAAAATGAAGCTATAAGCTTTAAAACTACTAAATAAAAAGTAAAAGCGAAATAAATAAAAAGTATTCAACAATAAAACGTATTAAACCGCTTAATTTAAACTCTTACGCATGCATTCAAAACCGGGGCACTTATCCCACGAGTCAACTATCCGGCTTTTACCATACGTGTAACTGCATTAACTCATATATAATAATTTTGGAAAAAAATTTTTGAAGACAAAAGAAATATAAGCTATAAAACTCATTCCAATACATACTTTGAAATTTAAATAAATTAACATGTAACGGACAACAGCAAAACAAAAAATTCTATTTATTTTCTCAGTGAAGACATTTCTCCACATTTATATTAACATGATTACGTAACAAAGATTTAGAGCTCCCAACTTATTCAAATGTTACAGCAATGTTACACAAAAAGATATTAGGTTTTTTTTAATAAAAATCGTGTACTGTCGGGAAAACTGTGAGACTCAGCTGGCGCCGAACTTTCTCTGGGAATATTTTTTGTTTGCAACGAAAGCCTTTCTTCGGCCGATAAAGTTGTTGGCTAAAAATATGTCTATTCAGACGTCGGAAAATGCCCCAAAGCGAAAAAATAATAAGTATGTTGAATAATCTATCGAATCGATAGACATTGCCGAGCTGTTTATGTGACGGGATATGCCGAGGAAGCAGGGTTCATGCAAGGGTTCCATCCCGGGGGTATTCCTTGGTCAATTTGTTTCCTCGTTCGCCCCCAGATGCTGTAATAAAATTGACGGTATTTTTCTAGGGAGCAGGTCAAGATTATTTATTAAGCTTCGTCAATTGCGTCCCATTTGAAACGAATATTGCGATTTTGATAGAATAATATATCACGGCTTCTGTATAAGTTTTTTGCCAGTGCCAGATTCTCAGAGTTGGTAAGTTTTATTCCGGAGAAAAACTTGATGGTAAACAAAATTCCATTCCTTTAAAACATAAGACAAAAAAATGTACGTCTGAAGCAGAAACAACTGTTTATCTGTAAAACGGCGTTTTGAAAAGCGAGTTCGGCTCGCAACAATATTTCATCATTACCTGCGGTGCTTTGAATTACAAAATAAAGCAAATAATAAGAATTGGTCTTTAAAATCAGTTCAGTTTCGTAGTAAACTACCCACGTTTTCAATGGTTCTATCAAACAATTTTTTGAGTGCCAAAAATAGAACGAAAATAATGAAAGGAAATTAAACGAAAATTGTGACCCAAAATCATTTGAATTCAGCCATTGTCACGACCATGTTAACGCAGAATCTCAGAGTAACGGCAACAGTGTAAACTTCATTAAATTCCCAAGTATAATAAAAGGTATTAAAACTAATAAACCGGAAGATTTGATGGTACGTAGGTTGGTTAAGATGATTTAAATATTGAGGAAACACGTCAGTTATCAAGTAAAGTACATGTATTTTTTTTAAAACTTTTCTCGTCGTCGCTGTTTGGTCAAATTTTGCTTGACAGCACTATCACTATAAATACATTTTTTTTGTTATTTATTTTTGGGGGGTTATGCAGTGTTGCGCTACCTCCTTCTTTAGCCAACGTTTCGGACATCGTTACAATGTCCATCATCAGGGCAGATGAGTGATCATATAATATCATTGGGGGAGCTGTGCTTTTTAGGAAGGAGAGGAAATTGTGGGAAGGAAAAGGGTAATAGGAGTGGGTAGGAATCTAGGGGTCAGTATGTCCAGAAGTGACGGACGCATGAATCCATCCTTCACATTGCGGTGCAAGGCGATGTTCCGAGAGAGGATGGCTGAAGAAGTCAAAGGGACTCCCTTTTGCCGATCCGGCCTGCCATGCAGCACGCGTCAAGACCCCGACAAACCTCACCCCATTAACCCGGGCTCTCCTGCTAAGTCACCAAACGTAGTCCACTTGGGTTGACCTGTGGCAGAGGTGTTGGTTATCCAATAAATGGTTCACGGGGCGGCGGTACCCATACCCGCCCCGCAAATTGTTACTGATCATAGCGAATGATCGTCAACTGATTTATTCAAAACTTTACCCGTTAAAAGCTCAAATAACAGAAGAGTATACAAAATATCGTCTGTGTTTGTAGATAAAGCATGATGTGTGCGCCGGAATTGTGTTGTGTTTCCCTTACAACATATCCCAATTGACGAGCGTTTTCATGAAGAGAAATATCTTGAAAGGCTCGTTTTTTTGTGAGACGATTTCAAGTGAACAATCACTCTGGGAAAATATTTTATGATAATCTTTAAATGCACGACACGATTTAGACACGATGAATAATCAGAACACCCATTTCATTTGCAAAAAACGTCTTTATTTAAAAAGAAGTCAAAAATTGCGAATTTTCAAAAAGAGAAATATCTACGTATTTGAGAATCCTCCTTAGCCCGTTCATCCCTTTGTTTTGTGGTTGGTTGGTTGGTTGGTAGGTTAGTGAGACAGCCTGCTGTGTGCTTCTCTGGCCTACACTATTCCCTTCCAACTTCATATATTTTACACAGCGGCACGACCTACACAATCTAATAACAAAACTACTAGCTCTTACAACTACCTCCTCTGGCATACTTATCCAACTCTCTGCATGTTATCCAACTTTGTGACAACTGCGAGCGCTCTGAGGGTAATTAGAAAACATATTAAATTTAATAATAATTCCCAAGTATTTTTAGGCAATTACGACGTGGGAAGTTGGTTAAATGACATTTATATATATATATAACAAGTGAGTACCCCGCATGCGTTTCAATGCCACCCAAAGAAAGAAAGTGTTGGTGTTTTAATTTTTTTTATTGAAGTGCTTTTGGACACACAATATTGTTTTTTACACGAATAAATCAGTGCCAATAAAATATCAGTAATATCGCCTGAGATGAGAACGGTTCTTAATCAACTAACTTATATGAGAGAAAATTATAAAAATCGACCGGTAACAAACTTTGTTTTTTTTTACTATAATACCTACTTCTATTTTCTATGTCTTTTAAAACTGGCATTTTTTTGGTTTTACTGAGTTTGAACCTTCCTGCCCAGTAATCGGGATCAACCGCGCTACCAACCGGGAAAAATCTCGAGTCGGTAAGGCTGACCTGCATGTCGTAAATTATGTGTTTTATTTTCATAGGTTATCAGAAAAATGCGTTTAGATCCGCCTGTGTGTGTGTGATTTTCATTAAAAGTTGACAGAATGCATTGTCATTGACAACAAGTCTTTCTGCCGAGTCTTAACGTGTTAGGATGTCGGAACGCGAGTTAATTTCCATTTCAAAGATTCCACTTCACACACACTTTCATTCAATCAAGAAAATAAAGCGAAATTCAAATAGATCTATTTAATAAGGAAGAAGATAGATAAAGTGAAATTTTGTAATACAAAATAATATTGAGGTTCGCAGTCAGAAGACGCATGTTCAAAAGATTGTTATTTTCGGTTAATTAAATCACACAAAAATATGTATCTTTGCTAAAAAGATCAGTTAAATAGAATTCTGTAAGCCTTTGCTAAGCTCCTGTCCTCTTTCCCTGAGGATATAATACTTTTTAGCTTATTGTTCTTACTCAGTTCTAGAGGGGGAAATAATCAGTGCCTAGCAATATTATCGTAATACTGATATTCTCATCAAGGCAAAAGAGTAGAGATTTAAAAATGATGCCTAGAAAAGAGAAGAAAACAATGGAATAAAGGTTTGGAAAGGAAAGAAAGGGTAAGATGACGGCTTAAACATAAATAATAAACATGCCTGGTATTTGTAAGGGTTTGATGCCAACTCAGAATCAAGTCAACTCAACACCTCTTCGAAAAGTCATTAAAAGCTATGAAAATAATAATTTTAAAAAACCCCTTTACCCTAACCTAACGTAACCTATTTAATAATTTTAATATTTTTTTATCACCACTTTTAATGACTTTTCTGAGGAGGTTCTGAGTTGATTTCAATCTGAGTTGTCCGGTCACCATTTGTAAGGATGTAAAAGGGGCTATTAATACATCGAGTATTGGAAAAGAATTGTTTCGATCACACTTTGAATGTTGTGTGCATTATCAATTTTCATTTACAAGTCCCCTTCAAAAGAAATAAAATTTACATGCATTAAAGAAAAGATAAATCAAATGGGTTGTTTTTGCACCAATTATACATTTTGCACCACAAGCAATTATAAACTTCTACAAAAAGAATGTAACGGCAAGACATTATTAATTTTTACTATCTAAAAACGAATATTTTTTATTGAAGAAGAAGATAACACTTATAATCTAAATGAAAATATGAAAGAAAACAAGACACAGAAAAACAGAAAAAAAAGCAATGGTCGCAACTGGGACTCGAACCCAGACCTCTCGTCTAACCGGGACGTGCGCGTTTTCCAATTTCACTATTGCCACCTTCTGTCAAACCGTCATATTTGTCAATCTCATATTTCAAATATTTAGAATCATTAATATTATCTCCAACTAGTTCTTTTTTCCATATTATAGGCAACTACTCTTTTTATTGGAAACAATCATTCTAAGAATTGGTTTGTAACCTGAATAGCGTCTCGGATAAATGTATTCGAATTTATTCATATGGAACTATTGACTTTATGAAAGTCTAAATGAATATTCAATTTTTTATGAGAAAAACTCTCTTTTTTATAACTTTTGAAGTTACAAACAAAGGTTACAAACCAATTCAGGTCTGGGTTCGAGTCCCAGTTGCGACCATTGCTTTTTTGTTTTTTTTTTTTTTTTGTTTTTTTTTGTTTTTTTTTTTTGTTTTTTTTTTTTTTTGTTTGTTTTTTTTTTTTTCTGCTTTTCTGTGTCTTGTTTTCTTTCATATTTTCATTTAGATTATAAGTGTTATCTTCTTCTTCAATGATATATTACGTTGATGGGAATAACCTTCAAATGTTTTAAAAAAGAGAGTTTTTCTCATAAAAAATCGAATATTTTTTATTTCTTTTTAAGAAAAGTTTTTTAAGCTTACAGGTACATACATAATAACGTAAAATATAAGATAGTTACATACAAAAATTTACAAAGTCTGTGAGTGGGTATTATAGTGTATGTAAATAAACAGTAGTAAAAAAAAATACAGCACCTATAATAGATTAATGTGATTGAAGCGCTTTTTATGCGGTTTTGAGGTGTCGAAGGACCTTGAATGTTGCGTGTTTTTTGTGTGAAATAGGTGGGTAGACCACTGCATAATGCAGATAATATGCACAAGGAAAGGAAAAAAAGGACTTACTGCGCTTGTACCTTCTTGAATCCTGGCCTGGTTTATTGTGCACTTAAATTACTACATTTTTCGCGGTATGCGGGATGCGGTATGATGTATGCGGTATGCGGTGTTTAGGCGGCGCAGGTCGGTTAATGACTGACTTGGGTAAAGCAAAATTGGCAGGTATAACGGGATGGGTAGGAAGGAATATGTGACAATACTAACTACAAGTCTAGGGTTATGATGTATAGATGTATGTATGTAGGTACGTGTATCTATGTATTGTGTAAATGCCCAACCAGTGATAGTATAGGGTCACTTTTTTACATTTGACAAGTAGAAACTACGTCATTAATAAAAATGGAACGATACACGCTTCAACAACGCATTGCAATTATTTGAATATAAAAATAGCACCTCAAATCCTATATGTTATACAAGGTTTTCCAATAAGAGGTGTTATTTTGAATAGCCCGCTATTTCGGTAGATGTCACTTTTGAAGCTGTCATTTTTTGACATTTGACATGTAAAAACTACGTCATTAATAAAAATGGAACGATACACGCTTCAACAATGCATTGAAATTATTGGAATATCAAAATAACATCTCTTATTGGAAAACCTTGTATGATGATTTTACACAAGGCATATTTTAGATATTTAGATATGACGGACGAAGTATAAAGTACAAAAAAATTTGTTTTCTTAGCTTTTAACATTTTTTTTTGTGATATCAGGTCTTGGCATATGTTGATCGAATTGGCTAAGGAATTAATGTGCCATAATGTGTATAGTGTACACGTCTGTGATCTCTGGCTAGAGCGATTTTGTTAGGTCGAGTGTATACAAATTTAAGACATTGGACATAGCTTATCCGCCTTAGTTCCATAATTCCTGAAACAATTGTTTGGTGGGATAGGCTTTGGTCTTCTGGTACATATCTTAACGGTGACCAGACAGTGTGCAACTTCATCACTCTTTGAAAAGTCTTTCAAAGTGATGAAAAAACTACGTTTAATAGGTTACGTTAGGTTAGGTCATGGGCAATTTTTATTGAAAAAAAATTCATCACATTTAGTGACTTTTTAAAGGGACGTTAAAATGCCACTTTGTTGAGTTGTCACAGAACCATCTCAATGATAGACTTCTGAGCAATTCCTAGCGGTTTTACGTGGATATTGTAAGTTCCTCCCCAGGCGATTATTCTATAAAAAAACATAGGTGTGTAGGGTGTAACCAACGTTCCCTCTGTGGATAAACCTGAAACACTTTAATGGTTCACAGGAAGATCGCACAACGCGTAGGGCTGCTGCCAAAAAGCAAAAAAAGCAAAATAAAATGTTTGGTCCTTCCCGTCACTTTACACTTTTTAGTATTCGCGGCTCAGCGCATTGCGCGGCCGTCATGTGGACCGAGCCATTGAAATAAGTTGCTAAAGTGTTACTACTTTTGAAACTGGTTTTTAACCTTTTATTCTGACTTACGACAGCCGGGCGGACTATATCTCAGTATTAAGTAACAGGTTTATCCTATACTAATATGTTGCTCCTTGTTAAACTCATCAGTAGAGTTGACTGATTTGAACTAAATCCATAGTCATCAGTATCAAAAACTGATCCTTCGAAAAAAAACTTTACACTTTTTTATGTAAAAAACAAAAAAGATTTTTCGAAAACAAAAGTGAAATATGATTCTGTAACAACGGAGGTAAAAAATAATTGATTGATTAGTCTACGTAAGATACTTACATAAATTTGCAAGCATAATAATTATTATTACCTACCTAACTATAATTATAACAAAAAAAGATATGACTAGATAAACATTATTATTTTTACTTTACCTTTTATACAAAATTAATATTGTTATTTGTTGTGATTCTGCTCAGGAGGCCAATCTGCCCCGAGGCAGTAAAATTATGGAATTCATATTGTAAATACGTTTTGAGGCTGAAGGTATTATAAATAAAGCCATTTCAAACCATGCGATAATAAGACAGGTTGTTCATTTTATTTTGGAACGGGATGCAGATATATTACGCTTTTAATTACATACATTTTTTTGAGAAATAAACCCGTACTATCGATTTTTTCATTTGTACAAACCTGGTTTTTGACCTCTGAATGCCTGAATGTAGATTAAAAACGATCTTCGATTCTCAATGATCATGTTTCATACGGGTTTCATTTTTAACTAAAGGGTACGCACCGCGGCATGGAACATTTGAAAAAGGGCAAAATCGCGCAGTCTTTATTTAAATGGCGATAAGGTTGAAATTTCCGCCTGCCAGTTTTGATTTTATGCAAAAAAAACACATTGCCGAAAAGCATGTTTAATTTTATTTTTTCTGAAGTTCAGGCAGAAACATAAAACTTTTATCAAATATTATTTTTTTTTTTTTTTTTTTTTTTTTTTTTCCTTTATTTTTCCCAAAATTTACATTTGATGCATACAATATTATAAAATAAAAAGAATAATGGGAACCCACTAAGGCGCAGCCTGTGCGTGGGTAATATAGTTGAATATATTTTATTATTGTACCTAGAAAGAACAAACAATGGGCATATAAAGCAAAAACATGATTAAAATTTGTCTAAACAGCTTTGCACAAAATGAGCATACATTAAGTGAAGTAGTGTAACAATAATGGTATAATGTAACAAATAAGTGCATAATATAACAATAATGGAATAGTGTAACAATAAGTGCATAATGTATTAATAAGTGTACTGTTTGTGAAAAAACAATAAAGTGATACAAATTAAGCAAACAATGTTTCAATATTTACATTGTCAAGCCACGACTTCAACTCTTTTATGTATTGCAGAAGTTTAGTTGTCACTTGAATATTTTTCGGTAAAAGATTGAAAGTACGAGGTCCAATGAAACTGCTGTGAGTTTGCATTTGTTTGGTATTCGTTTGGGGGGTATAAAAAACATTATTATTTCTAATGTTGATTCTATTTTCATTTTTTTCGAATTTGTTTTGGTTTTTAAAGATATATTTCATAGTTTGCAGTATAAATAGTTTACGGAGACTGAATAGTTTAGCTTCTTTGTATAGTGCATCTGTCGAAAATGTTGTGTTTCTATTGTACATAACTTTGATAATATAATTTTGAGTTATTTGTAAAGGTTTTATAAATACATCAAGCGCACCACCCCATCCTATTATTCCGTATATGAGTGAAGATTGCACCAGAGAAAAATAAATCATTTTTAATTTTTCAATATTAAGTACTTCTTTAAGTCTGTAAAATAAGTAAGTAAGGTATCTTAATTTAGAAACGGTATTATTAATTTGTGATTGCCAATTTAAATTTGTATCAATATAAATACCCAAATATTTGATTTTTTCAACTTTTCCAAGTTCAAAGCAAGAAGAGCATGTTACTTGATTACAGTTAGCATTGTGTATTCTAATTTTTAGGTTATTGGGGGGTTTGTTTTTACTGTTTTTATAAAAAGTTAGGTAAAAAGTTTTGCTGTAATTTAAGAAGAGTCTATTACTTTTTAGCCATGATGATACATATGCAATACATTAAATTAAATTTACATTTAAAGAACTTGTCACATCGTACCATAAATCATGTCCGAAAAGGGATCCATTAGAAAAAGATTTTACACTTTAATGTAGTGGACACACACAGCTATTAAAGCGCGAGCAAATATCTGTTGAACCGCGAGAGCTTGTGTGTTGTACCGTCACACTGCGCTATCAAATATTTCTTCCTATGGTAGGAGAGGGGGTCATATGAATTATTCAGCTGCCACGAAATGCCATTTCTGTGTACTGAATCTGTCAATTTGACAGCTGTCATCCACCCGTTTAGGCAGCTCCGTAATTAAAATGAACACCTATCCTGTTTTCCGCGGAGAGGGGGTTGCATAGCTTTTCATATATCGCCTCAGGAGCGGTTACGGCGTAAGACCTGTATTGTCTATGGTTGATCTGCGCGTATGATCTTTTATCTTTTATAGCTATAAAACGGTGGCACCGCTTTAATGCCAGTTTCATAGGGCTTATAAAAGTCTTAATTATTTGGAATGTCAAGATATGATATAAAAAGTATCTGTAAAGGCCTTCGCTCACGGAGAAACTGAAATGAAACCAGTTGTCAACGCATTTCGAAAATCGTGAGCGCTACCCTGGCAACTGAAAAGCAACTGGCACACAAGCAAAAGTGCTGGTGCATGAACAACTGGTTTAATTTCAGTTTCTCCGTGAGCGAAGGCCTAAATAGTTCTAAACGATCAAATTTTCATCCCAAAACACGTGATTTTGCATTCAGGGTCCACTATTCCAATTTCGACCGATTTTTTACATTTGAAGTTTTTAAGCTCTTAAAAAAATATACGTATTTTTGAAGATAATATCTTGATACGTTCCACGCCGAAACGCAAATTATATGAAATTCCCTCGATAGAAAAAAATCACAAAGTATGGTCCGAAAATTATTTAAAACAAGTCTATTTCTATTATTTTACAAGTTATATTTGTGAAAAAATTCACAACGTTTCTTTAAATGATACTTAAGATACGTTCCACGAGATTTTTACAATATTTTAAACGAGTCATGTTTTATTAAGTTTTTACGCCATTTTTGCTGCGATTTCATCACTTAAAATATTAGCGCGCTCTGTCCGACATTCGTCATTACACATCTCTCCATCTTCTTCTTTTTCAGCCGAAAAGCGCCGCCTTAATTCATAGTGCTTCGCGTTAATAATGAAACACCACCCACTTTTAATTTTCGATTTTAAAATTAATTAAATCAAATTTCAAATTCGGAAAAAGATTAATGCTTTGTTCGGAAATGCTAGTTATAAATATTCATTTTGGACCCAAGCGACCGTTTATCAAGTTACTATGACGATACAACAAAAATACAAATAGACAATTCTTTATCGTCTCTGTAATTGAAACGTAATGAATGATTTCAGAAAAAAAAACGACAATTGATTTATTTACTTGATGTATATCTGTATAATTGCAAAGACAATAAAGGTTCACCAAGCCGCCATTGATTGAATAATCAATTTATGAGTGTTTAATTTTTCACCATTTGCGTACACTGGGGCTCTTTTCAATTTCAATTTAGCCTGTGGAATACGAAATTATTATTATCCTTTCAATTATTAATTCGGCAATGAAGTTTTACTACCAACACGTGCAGGCTATCTCTTTTCTGATGTCATAAAATATTCGACATCATTGAGGCTTTCTAACTAATAAAAGAAATAGGTTATTTTCTGTTTACATTGTCGGAGTTCAGCGTGGAAAATATATTCAGTTTTATCCTGCAGTAAAAATTAAAAAAAATAAATGCATTTAATGATATCTAATAAAAGGTACCCGCTGCTGTTCAATAACGAACATTAAAAGCATTTTTTTATATCGTAATGGTTGACGAGTAAGTATTTGATTTTGATTGTTGATTCGATTACCACACAGGGCAAAAAATCACTATCATATTGCGATAGCTCATTATATCCATCAAAGCTTTTATTCATTTACGCACTCTGATGTCATTTTACGATCAAATCGCACAGTTCATTTTTATTATTTTTTTATGTCTAATATATAGTATAATTCCTTTACCTTATGTTTATGGTATATTTATACTGTGAATTTTATATAAATAGTTGACGGACCGTGGGGGTCTCGGTGGTGTGATTTTAGTTGATCTAGTCTTATCGTAAGTCTACTTTACTTACGACAAACGTAAATTATATTGTTTTTATGAAAATCACTATTTACTACGATAGTGAGCGTTTATAAAAAAATTACAATAAATATCTAAATGAATAAAGTTGTTTTTTTTTTTACATTAACTCCACACATTGGGTTTTTCCATTGTTTTCCTCAGGAAAAAATGTTTTCCTGAGGAAAACAATTTCCCTCAGAGCCTATGTCATCTGAGATGCTGTGTGGAGGAGGGTCTTTTTGAGGAGAGGAAGGAGTGAACATGGGTCTTGAAGAGACAATTGTTCCACATTCGAGCTGTTGAACTCAAGAACGAGTTGTAAAAACGACCCGTACTCATGTGACTAATGTCAACCGTATATAAATGTCGGGCGCGTGTTTGACGTGTTTGCAGCGGTGCTGAGGGGATCAATGACACTAGTTCTCGGAGCATTTTCCATTGTAATACCGGTAGAACAAGGACAGCATTCCCACCTGACGACTGTGCTTTAAAGATTGCAATCCTAGTTAAGTGAAAATGTAATTTTATTTTTTCTATAATAAAAACTAATTTCAGAAAAATTAAATAATAACAAAACTTGAATAAAATTTTCATAAAACTTGATTTTAAACATTGAAATTGGATGAATTCTTCAAATTCTGTGAAACAGAAACCTTAGTAAGGTTCATAATTATGTTTTTTTGCTTTTCTAGAATGAAATTATATGCATTTCGAAAATTGTTTTAGAAAACTCTCAATATTTTTTACACTTTCTCTTACGGTTCTTTAAAGTAGGTATCCTACAATACACAAGTATTCTTTCAACACTCTGTAAGAAAACTGTACAAAAATTTTGTATCATTAAAATAACCATAAAGTATGAACATTTGCAGTAGATAGCTACTTTCAACTGTTATTCCTTTGAATCAATCGACTTACACATATTATTATACACTTTGGGAGGCGGAAATGGGTACCGCCGCCCCGGGAACCTTTATTGGATAACCAACGCCTCTGCCATAGGTCACCCCAAGTGGTTCGCTACGTTTGGTGATTTAGTAGGGGGTGCCCGGGTTCATGGGGTGAAGTTTGTCTTGTCTTGGAGGCGGATGACCAGGACACACTGAACCCTAGGTTCCTACCCACCCCTTAAACCCTTTACCTTTCCAAAACTCTCCTCTCCTTCCTTTCCTTAAAAAAACTCTCCACACAGCATCCCCAAAGATGACATAGGCCCTGAGGGAAAATATTTTTTTCAGGGCCTCCTGTGTGTTGTTTCAAAAAATTAATTTTAACGTTCTGTGGAAGTTCTATTGAAGTTCTGCTATTATTTCAAAATAAGCCAGTTGCTTCATGAAACTAAAATATCACAAATCTTGCATAAAACTTTCACAGAACGTGAAAATTCACTACAAAAATTTAATGAATTGTGCAAATTTTTTGAAACAACCCATCCTAGTATGAAAGTCAATTGAATAAAAAATCAAAACAAAATCAAAAAATCAAATCAACAAACAAATCAAAACGACAAAGTTTTTTTAATTGTAATACATATATTTTTAAATATATTTTAAAACCTATTTTTGACTGAGGAATGAACCTTCCTACTTAGGCACTGGAGTCAAACACGCTGTCAACTGAGCCAATTACCGATTGCATGAGACCGATATTTATTTCTTGTATTGAGGACTATAGTGTCATCGAATTTCAGAGAAATGCTTGTGCGTGTATGTCCTCCTTGTGTGTGTGTGTGTTTGATTGACAGTTGTTGACAGAATGCATTGTCATCGGCATTTAAACTCCAAGTGCCGAGTTTCAGCTCGATCGGATATCGGAAAGTGAGTTTCCACTTTCAAGATTCACTTCATTCATTCAATCAAAAAAATAAAAATGAAATTCAAATAGCTGTATTTAAAAAATAACGTGGTTAGTGCTTTGTCTTTGAGAAATTATAACATCATTATAAAACAAAACAGTTCTCAGCAATACGTTGTTTAGAGTAGCATTTCAGAAGAATAAAATATTTTCAACAGAACTATAGAAAATAATGTATCAAGTAATTTAAACTATAAAACTCAATATTTCCTAAAGTAAGTTTCAGTGTTATGCGGTTTATATATCTTTTCCGTCAGAAATTTCTAAGCCAACGCAATTGGCGACGGCCGGCGTAGTCCAGCGGTAAGGCTCTTGACTAGCATTCCGAAGGTTGCGGGATTGAATTCCGGAGTGGCAAATAAATTTTATTTGATTTATTTATTTATTTATTTATTTCTATACATTACAGTATTTACCTTTATAATTTTATTATGTTGGGTGTAAGGTAGGTTTGTGAAGGTGAAACTGTGGATAGGTATTGTTGTATGTTTCGTGAACA
This sequence comes from Glyphotaelius pellucidus, assembly GCA_936435175.1. Lineage (NCBI taxonomy): Eukaryota > Metazoa > Arthropoda > Insecta > Trichoptera > Limnephilidae > Glyphotaelius > Glyphotaelius pellucidus. The sequence continues at coordinate 23,623,668 of OW386538.1, read as the reverse complement.
CCTCACTAGGAGAACCTGTGCTGAGGTGTTTACGTGTTTATTTATGTTTATGTGTGACAAGTATTTATGTGTTGTAATATAAAGTTTTATATGTATTTTTTTTCAAATTTTAACAGTTATTGTACATTAATTTGTGTTATTTCACAATTTATTCATTTAAAATAATATATAGTTTATTTGCGGCACGTTCCAGAGTGGAAGATACTATTAGTATCGTCCTGGTGTAAGACCACCATTCAGAATTGAAACGTCGCTTGAAATGGCTTTAGCCGTGTTTAGTGACCAGATCTGAATAGCCAGGTACTTCCCCACCTTCCTCTTCCCCATCTCCTTCCCCTCCCCACTACCTTCAGCCTCACAACATACCCCGATTGGGGATGCCATAGTCCCACTGGCTCCAGACGGGAGCAGTTGGGACTCTTGTGCGGTATTCATACGTAAAAAAAAATATTTTGTTGAATTTCTGTACAAGTGATTATTTTTATTACAATAAAAATCTGATGAAAATGGTACCCCATTGCGTAAATCTAAACTTTTATGAACTTACGGCGTAATATTTTTCATTTAAATTCGTACAGGTAATAAATAACCGCCGCGAGATAAACCAATTTGGCCGACAGCGTCATAAGAAACAATAACTCCCGCTGAGGCGATGGCATCGGGGAAAGCGGTCCCTAATCGAGATATATTGGAATTTTAAATAAAACGAAAGGGATGACTCTCACTCCGCGGCCTTCCGCAGGCTGTACATAAACAGAATACATTACCAAAGCAAAGTGGCACTTTGTATTTTAATTCCGTCATTACTTCCGCGCGGCTGGCAATAAAATAAAGATCGTTACACACCGTTGAATGTCCTTTTTACATCCTTAAATACAGTGGCGGATTGGCGTTTTGAATGGGCCCCGGCTTAATGGTTCCGTAATGCAAAATTCAACTTTGAGAAACAAGCGGAAATTTTAGAGCTGTAATTTAGAAAAAAAAACGGACGCTTTCAACAGAACGAAGCGAGGAGAATAAACCGATTTAAATTTACATGATTTAAATTTTCTAAAAAAGATGAAATAAAATTTGGCACCGTAGGCAAACCTTTTGAGTGTGTGAAAAATCTGATAAATGCTAGGCAGTATAAAGTTTTGTGCGCCGTATAAACATTACTGGGAAACTTCACGGGCTAATATTCTTAATTTTCAATTTTTGAAGCAAATTATGAACAAAACTATTCCAGTTAAAAAATCTAAGTAATGAGGAGTGAACCTATCTTTACTAATCAGTTACTGAGGTTTTGCGCGTCAATCGAAAAGCACCTTTTAAAAATTTATCTGCAGGCTTCTTCTCTATCTTTTGTGGGATCGTTATCGAGATAACGGACGTGATCTCCTGTCAGATTTGTGTGATTTTTACATATTTACTGTAACATATTTTAATTTAGATCATTTTAAACATGAATTTCTGCAAGAATGCGTGATTATTTATTCATTTAATGTACGTTGTACATAGAAAAAGCAAATATATTACACAAATCTGTCAGGAGATCACGTCCGTTATCTCTATAACAATCCCACAAAAGATAGAGAATAAGCCTGCTGGTTTCGATAGTAAAGAACAACAATGTTGGCTCGGCTTTATCTGTCAATGTAGGCAGATAGTACAATAGTATTTCGGTGAGAAATGGTCATTTTGAGAACTATCCCGTGCCCATATCCCATCCCGCCCCCCATCTCATATGACATTACCCCCCCTCCCCCCGTTGTGACAGACCACAACTCCAGCGTTGTATTCAGTACAACGCGTGTAGAGTTTTGGGAATATGGTAAAAATGTTGCTACAGGGGGTCTATCGAAACCAGTAAAATTTTGAAAGTGGTCCACGAGAAAAAAAAGTTTGGGAACCTGTGGTCTAAATGAAGAACATACATTCCTTCTATAGATTTGTATGAATCATTTTCATTGTATGATCAGCGTCAAACACTGCGTAGGTATATCTATTTAAATGGTTTTATAAAGAATTTAGGGCCATTTTAATTAGTTGACTTAGTACACTCCTGTAAAACATCGAAATTTCTCTTGCTTAGCATTACATTCAGCTAAGAGGAAGTTAATAGAGCGCGGCTCTCACTGAAGCAAATCCCTAACGTATTTACATCGTTTTGGAAATCTTATGCAACATTTTTATTATCAATTCTCCTTTCTGTTATTTGATTATTATTGCTCAAATCAGAATAAACCCTTTGAAGCGTTATTTGAGAGAGTAGACTTTAAGCTAATAGGACCTCTGAATAATGTTGCTTTTAACAGTAAATGGGAGAATATTTTTTTTACATAGTAAAGGGAATGTTACACGTGCCGGGTATAATGAAAAATACCCGGAAATGTTGAATAAAAAAGTGGCAAAATATATAAATGTCTTTTGAATGAATGGTTTGAAGTGACGAGAAGGGAAAAATGTGGTCCATTTTGTGATCCAATCTATTTTTCAGTCAGTTACAAGTTTCTAACCAAAACGCTACTTCTCTTCAATCTTATGCAGAGAGGATGAAACGCCGCTTAATCGCTTAGGCCTCGAGCCTTTTTTGTCGGAAAGTCAAAATATTTGATATGGAATACATCCGAACGAAAAACTGTTTTTGAAAAGCAATGAAAAACGTTTTCAAATTTTATAATTCAAAATAAACATATAATTTTTTAAATATAAAATTTTTGAATGCAAACAACGTTTCCGAGATGGCTCACCTTACGTTTTTTCTAACAAAAATTGAAGATAACGAAAAACATTAAAAATTAATATGTGCTTTATTATGTAATGGTATTATAAATGTTATCTTTAACTAACTTTTTTGTCGTTTCATGTAAAAATAAATTAAATTAATTAAGAAAACCGAACAAATTAGATATAACCCTGAGCGGGTTAACCTTTGCCGTTGCTATTTCTCACTCATACACCTATCTCATATATTATGTTTTTCTGTCATAACGAAACTTGAAATTACCCGACTCAAGTGGAGTGGTGCACTTAAGACGACTGTCTTCTTGGTGCATCCCTAATTTCTTCTTTCATAAAATCTCTCAGTCAATCTATCCACACGTCTAAACTATACAAACTTCCTTTTTCCATATTGTTCTCACGAGTACGGTCGTTATTGGTTTTATCACACGTGCCCCTCAGGGATCTTATTCCAGTCTACTATTATCCTTCCTCTGCCAACTTCATACTTCCGGTTTCAGAACTCCGCTATGGACTGCTTGCCTTTTTACTTTTAAATTGATATTAAAACATGGAAATGAAATGAAAATATTGTACTTATTATAATTACCAAAAGTAAGTAGGTTGGGCATCTATTTTCTTTCTCAACTACGATATTATTTATCAAAAAACAATAATGAATATTGATTTAACCAAACAATTTGCTCTGATACTTGCTACGATGTATAATTGAATACAATACTGTAAATTAAAAAAAAAAAAAACTATTTCCCATTGAAGTTCTGAATGTTCATTCATAGATGGCGGTAGACTGTCTACATGTCGAAGAATAATAATTAACCCAATCACACATAAATAAAGCATCCTCGTGACGTGGCAAAAAGTAAATACCTTTTGAAAAAATTAATAGTTTCATGGAATAACTTCACTAGACTTTCTAAGGAAAAGCCCGTAGTATACACTCTGCCTGCGTCATGTAATTTGTTTTCTTGTGGATAGAGCTTTGCTGCGGATTTCTCGAGGCACTCCCGTAACATTTCTCCGTATCATGTTGAATGTAGAATGTAGGAGGGAGGTAACACCTAGCTTGTAGTATTGTAAAACGCTGGTATAGGTCTGCTAACTAGATACACGGTATGACGTATTCCTGAATATTCAACTGTGTTGAATAAGTGATTTATTTGTTTTGTGTTTTCAATTTTATTACGTTTTTAACAACTTTTTGTCTTTTAAACGTTTTTACATAAATTACATTAAGTAGGTAAAAAAATATTTGTATATTATGAGAAATCATGTTACCTAAACTGGTTTTTGTGGCTATTTCCCAACCTTCGTCTTTCTCATATTCTTCCCCTCTATGACATCTACAGTCTTATTACTCCAAATCGGAAATGTGACAATCCGATTGGCGAGCTGGCATCGCGTCTGGTTCTCACCCGAGCCTCGCGAGTTAATTCCTCGGTTGACTAAGACCTTTATCACTGCAGAAGTAACATTTACTGTGATGGTAGTAGAAGATTATCGAATTATGGTTAGGTTATTCGTAACCAAGGAATGTTTATCTGTCTTTAAAAAAAAAAAAATCTATTTCCGAATTATTTAACCAATGTTTCAAAACGCGATAGTCTGTCAAAAAAATACCGTCATTCAGTTCAGTTTTAAATGGGAGTTATACATAATGCAAAGTTACAAAGATTGTAAAACTAGGTATGATGCAATGGGTCAGGTTAAGAATGTAGTAACCGTTTGAGTCTCATAGTTCTTTCTATACAATATTATTCTTTCAATACAATTAGGTATTTATAAACATTGTTAGCGTCGACGGGCGTGCTGATGCTAACGGCAGGGTTGGAGAAAGCTCCCACATATTTAATACAATTAGCTGCTGTATCTGCCCCAAATAAAATCTAGCTCAGGATTCGGTGCAAGCAGGATCTCGTAACCTCAAGGCTAGTGCTTGTGGTTCGGAACTTCACGCTTCTCCATTCTCCCAGGGCCTCCCTCGTCAAGCAAAACACGGTAGGTTATCACATAAACAGTTTATTCAATTCTAGGAGACACAATAATACATAAAAAAAGGAACGATCCTAGCTGAAAGTTAGTTTGAATGTCCGTCTCTCTTCTCTATCACGCGTGGTAAGGGCTAATACATTTAATTGCACACAAAGGGTAACATGATAATTGACTCACGTTTGGTTTATGGGCCAACAGCGGCTTCACGCGCTTGATTCTCTCAGTCTACGCACCGTCCATCGGGGAACGGAAGCGCACAAACGGCGAAACTGAACTGGTGTCGCCCATGTTCACGCGAACGTGGGCCCTGTAAGCCCGCTTGCTGAAGACTGACGAGCTGCTGTGAGCGGCGCGTCTAGCGGCGGCTCGGTTTGTCGCTCGCGGGAAGGGGTAATGCGCGCGCCTCTATATGGCGCCTTATTCTCCAGTCCGTGGAGAAGTCTATTCTCGAATTTGTAACGTAACACTTCCCCCCTCGCCGCAATAAAAGCGACGTGGTAATGGAGCTGTAGGACTAATAAATCCTCTTACCTTTTCAGCACTTGTGCCAAAAACATTTAAGAGAAACGAGGAGAGAGAGAGAGAGAGAGATTCCTAGCTGGAGAATAGTTATGAACAGAACACAAAAGAGAAGATACATGGTGTAACAAGGAATTGTCAATAAAAGTATATAAAGGCAGTGGCATACATAAATACAGTTGCAAAGAACAAGGATCTGTTGAAGAAAGGTACAAGGGTTATGCAGTGATAGAAAAAAAAACTCTAAAATTGTATCATTGGTCTGTGAGCTAATGTTTGCGAACGTGGTTTGCGTAGGATGTCTGGGGTGGTTGAACGTTTCACTGAAGTTACAAGGTTACTTTGTCACAGTAACCTGGCCCATTTGAGATTACACTCAAGGGACACTAGGGCCTTTAAGAAATTACGAGGAAGAGAACACATGATGAGGCTTCTAGGTGGTGTGGAGAGTTCTACCTGTCACAGAGGTCGAAAGGGTAACTGCTTCCGGATCCTGTGGGTGAGCCAGTACGAAACCATTGAAGTACTGGAGAGTGGGAATCGCAATTGGTGGCTGGTACACTGGCTTTTGTATGTAGTGGGATTGTTTTGTGAACAATCGTTGGTATTGTCACTTGCGCAAGGGCACAGGAGCATCAGCACAATGGCAGTAGGGCATTTGCATTATGCAGCAGGAACATTTGCATAATGGCAGCAGAAACATTTGCACAAGGGCAACAGGAACATTTGTATTATGCAGCAGGAGTATTTGCATAATGGCAGCAGAGCATTTGCATTATGCAGCAGGAACATTTGCATAATGGCAGCAGGAACATTTGCACAAGGGCAACAGGAACATTTGTATTATGCAGCAGGAATATTTGCATAATGGCAGCAGAGCATTTGCACAAGGGCAACAGGAACATTTGTATTATGCAGCAGGAACCAACCTAGAGCTGGCGTGCTCGGGTTTGTTTTGAGTGTCGGTTCTTTGTGGTGATACAATTCGCAACTACACGCACGACTCACACTAGGTTATGTTAGATGCGGTCGGGTGCTTTTGGTACGCAGGGATTGAAGGCAAGGGACCTCCGTGACGGTAGCGAGGGCAGCATGAAGAGGCGCAGATGTAGATAGGGTGCAGAGCTGCTGGTTTTTTTTTTTTAAAATCCGGCAAAAATTATTATTAGAACAAAATTCTTGAAGTTTACCTGCCTAGTAGACCAATGATGAAAAAAGTTTGGAGAGAAACAAGTGTGCATGTTGAGAAAAAGTTGGATTTGTTTGGCGTGTAGAGAGAGAGACGGAGAGAGAGCTAACTAAATGTGGCTAATTCCTAATACATGTTACAAAGGTACGTATTCAAGGACAGGTTCTGTGTAACCCCTTTTGGTTTTTTTCTTTACCAAATACATTTCCAAGAATACGTGGTTGAGGGATTGTACGTATAACAAAATTCCCCATTCGAAAGAAGTTGGTCTTCCATGACCTATGCTCACGTCTATACGGTAGCATTTTTTCTACTTTCGAAAAACAAAACATTGCGTACAAGATTAGTTATAACAAAGTGGGAAAGGAGTAGGAAGTTGAAAGGATCCGCGTATGAAGATTGTCCCATTTGACAAACGAAACGCCAAGTGCGTAACGCATATATCCCCATTCACGGATAATTTCGAGGAAGGGGGAGGGTGATAATTGGGAACATTTGAACGAAGAAAACTGCTGGGGACTCGGCTATTTCCGAAATTCGACCTCTGGGTGGAGGTGAAACAAGGTCTACAGCAGTCATCCTGGCACATTACAATAATATTTGGTAGTGTTGGACAAAAGAATACACTGACATAAAAGTCTAATCCTCTACGTGTATTGGGCAGAAGATTAGGGGTCGTTTTATTCTCCTACTTGTTTGCGAGAAATGACAGACCCTTGCTCAAATCTCACAAACCTGGGGATTTTCTTTGTTCGTCTCCCAGACAACGAGTTATGTGTTTTTGTGTCCATCAACTTAACTCCCACGACACGATGCCCCATAATCATGAGTGAAGCGTATGATTAGTCCTTTTGAGATAGTAGATAGTTCCTGGGTTCTTGTGACAGGAAGTCCACGGGCATATTAATGATTACAAAAAAGGGGTGTGGACTACATTGAGTAGTTCACACATAAAGGTTTGATATTATTTCGTTCGCACGATTCATGGTGAGTATTGTAACGTCTTCACGTATAGCGTACAAGATTGCAAAATCAAAAGATTTGCAAGTAAGTTTTATAACGTCTTCACGGATAACAATGAACGAATTACAACTGGGTTGCCCAGTATTGAAGGGAGGTGCAAAAGACTAGGTATTTATGACATTTCTGACAAAAACCCACAGAGTAATTATAACGGGCTCCCCGTATCGCATTTAGTAGATATTCTGAGATTCCCATCTATGACGGCAGATTTTATAAGGTTCCCACCTATGATGGCAACAAAGGTTAACGTTCATATAAAGGTACCTATTCAATACAGACGGCGAGACATACTGATGTACTTAGTACAACAATACCGTAGCATAATAAATCCATATTAGCGTACGTTAAAGACTTGCACAAAGGCAAAAACATATTTGAAGATCTGGCCAAGATTTTATACTTCAACAATTAAGGGACGAAAAATTCTGGCGTGCTGATGGAATGTGAATTTCATCTAAGCTTACCGCAAAAGAGATCCTTTGTGGTACAACCCTTTTGGTTACGCACAGAGTATCGTATCGTGATGGTACAACTTTTGTTGTACTTACACGTACGATGGTAGCAACAATACAAGACATGCGCTTATCGTTGTTTGACAAGGCAAATTATTTACATTGGTCCGATTTGAGTGTTTAAGACCTTCTAGGTTTTACTTACTTAAACAGACTGCGATGGACACACCTTGGTGTTATGAAAATTATAATAATGGGATGGGTTGTTCACAGGGTGGTTCACTTGGAGACCTGGCTTCTTGTTGTGACCTCGTACTTTGCACGTGATAAGTCACAACAAGGCAACCCCAAAATTTCAGTTTGAGCAGTTGAGACCCAGGGTGACTCAATGTTGCTGAAATGTTGTAAAAAAAAATTTATCGTTAATGAAGAGGCACGTTGAAAGTTGTCCCTTTTATAACGATACTTTCCAGACTCCACATTCAGTTCTGGGGAGAGCTAGAGCAATTAGGGTTATTTATTGAGCGCCATTCTATTTTCTTAAAAAACAGAAAAAAACTTAGAACGGGTAGCAAACATCTGATACCGCCGTGGGTTTACACAGGTTTGCTTACCTAATTTAACTACATATGACATAAGGGTTAGATGCACTTTGGCGAGGACCCGATATTTAATGTACAAAAAGATTTTCTAATATTTAGAAAGGGGTGACGAGGTATGACATGATGATGTGAAAATATGATGCTGCGAGTTGTGACGATGCACAAAACCTTGGGCACGTAGTCTCTGACTACTTGCAGTAAGCCACAGGGAATTCCTTTCTCCGAAGTGATCAATTTCAGGTAGAGGTGTGCATGCTTAGAAAAAACGATGTTTCCAAGGTTTGACACCTGGGGCAGCAATTAGAGGCGAATGACTGATGATGACGAGATATTTATACAAACAAAAATAAAATAAAATGAAACGAAACCACAAGGGAGAATTATAATTTCTTCCATGACTTTGGCTACAGTTGACAACACTGTGCCAGAGCTAGAAAGGGTTTCGTTTGAGTGTCCCAATGAGTGACAATCGTTTACGAGAGGCCGCTCATTAGTGACGAAACAAAAGGGTTGACTTCCATAGTGTATAGGGTCGTGTCAGGGTGACCTTACGTTGGGAGAAAACGAGAACTCGACTCTTTATCCGTAATTGGAAAGAAATTTTTGCCAGGGATTGACCACTGGGGACGTATATATATTTTTTTTTTAAAATGCTTCTGCGAAAAAACGCGTATTTGTAAGTGTTTGGGTTATTTGAAAATTTGGGCAGAGGTTTGCCTCTGGCCACGTGCTTTTTAGGAAAAATCCAAGCGTTTTGGAAAAAAAAAAAATTTCGAAAATTAAAAAAATCGAAAAAAGGAAAAATCGGAAAAATTTTCAGAGTCCGAAAACTGGAGAAAATTTGGGCAGCGATTTTCCTCTGGCAATGCGTTTTTTAGAAAAACTCCAAGCGTTTTGGAAAAAAAAATATTTCGAAAATTAAAAAAAAATCGAAAAAAGGAAAAATCGGAAAAATTTTCAGAGTCCGAAAACTGGAGAAAATTTGCGCAGCGATTTTCCTCTGGCAATGCGTTTTTAAGAAAAACTCCAAGCGTTTTGGAAAAAAAATATTTCGAAAATTAAAAAAAATCGAAAAAAGGAAAAATCGGAAAAATTTTCAGAGTCCGAAAACTGGAGAAAATTTGCGCAGCGATTTTCCTCTGGCAATGCGTTTTTAAGAAAAAACTCCAAGCGTTTTGGAAAAAAAATATTTCGAAAATTAAAAAAAATCGAAAAAAGGAAAAATCGGAAAAATTTTCAGAGTCCGAAAACTGGAGAAAATTTGCGCAGCGATTTTCCTCTGGCAATGCGTTTTTAAGAAAAACTCCAAGCGTTTTGGAAAAAAAAATATTTCGAAAATTAAAAAAAATCGAAAAAAAAATTTTCACAAGTTTTCGTGGAAGTAATTTGTTTGAGAATTCAACAATATCTTGGGGGCATGGTTTCATTACGCGGCTTCCTATAGCCTGGCTTTAAACAGCACCAATTTTTTGGTATTTACCCGCGAATTCCCTTCGTCTTTTCGACAAGATATTACCTTCTTTGTCAATTGACAAGGTATTATAGTGTCAGATGTCAAGGAATCCACGTCAACGCGAATTTAGTATTTTTTGCATTATTCGAATGTGATTTGGCATGGCATGGCATGATCCGGTTTCATCAGACGACAGAGTCAAAAATACTTAATTGTCAAATGACAGAAAGAATTTAAATCCACTTGTTCCCTAGGTGTCAGCAAATGTCCGTTTAAAGAAACGTACCAGCGTGCTGCAAACTAGTATATTATTAAAAATATTTAGCACTTTCGAGACCAAGCGGATGATTTGTTTATCATGTACATGATTTTAATTGTTGAATACATTCTTCTTTAATTTGTGTTTATTTCCACTATTCACTTGTATTGAAAATAGCAATTTTAATCGGCCGACACTTTGTAATCACTGTATTATTCGCAGCGACAACTTCCTAGGTTGGGCACCTTGCGTTGGAATACCGGTAATATTTTGTCGAGTGACGAGTCACAAATGATAAAATCGCGTCCGTAATAATTTAAATTGTGATTCGAAATTATGTTCGCGCCGAGATTCCTGTTGGAAGTGCTAGACAATTGGGAATAAACAATACATCATAATAACATTTCAGAGTTTACAATTGTTGCTTGGGAACGAGGCCGTGGTGGAACAGAAAAAAATTTAAATGGCCCCACGTTTAGCGCCAGTGTTAGCGTCGACGGGCGTGCTGATGCTAACGGCAGGGTTGGAGAAAGCTCCCACATATTTAATACAATTAGCTGCTGTATCTGCCTCAAATAAAATCTAGCTCAGGATTCGGTGCAAGCAGGATCTCGTAACCTCAAGGCTAGTGCTTGTGGTTCGGAACTTCACGCTTCTCCATTCTCCCAGGGCCTCCCTCGTCAAGCAAAACACGGTAGGTTATCACATAAACAGTTTATTCAATTCTAGGAGACACAATAATACATAAAAAAAGGAACGATCCTAGCTGAAAGTTAGTTTGAATGTCCGTCTCTCTTCTCTATCACGCGTGGTAAGGGCTAATACATTTAATTGCACACAAAGGGTAACATGATAATTGACTCACGTTTGGTTTATGGGCCAACAGCGGCTTCACGCGCTTGATTCTCTCAGTCTACGCACCGTCCATCGGGGAACGGAAGCGCACAAACGGCGAAACTGAACTGGTGTCGCCCATGTTCACGCGAACGTGGGCCCTGTAAGCCCGCTTGCTGAAGACTGACGAGCTGCTGTGAGCGGCGCGTCTAGCGGCGGCTCGGTTTGTCGCTCGCGGGAAGGGGTAATGCGCGCGCCTCTATATGGCGCCTTATTCTCCAGTCCGTGGAGAAGTCTATTCTCGAATTTGTAACGTAACAACATCCTGTATTGAATGCTTATTTTTCAATTTCGAATATTTTATTTTGTTTTGAAAAGTTTTATTTTCTATGGTTACTTAAAATTTTATTTTTTTTGCTACCGGTTTCGACACATCCATGTCATTTACTAGCAAACATAAACTATCTAGAAATTGTTACATAAAAATGCCCAAGAAATACAAAAAAATGAATATTTTAGTTTGGGTTAAACCAAAAACATCATCGGCAGAAGTTTAGGCGTATACCTATGTATCGAACGAGTCCGCAAAAGCAAATGAGATAACTAAAAAAGACAATATTGGAATTTACGCTCCCACACAGTACCGTACCGCCAGCACCCACAATTACACAGTACCATGCCGCCAGCACCATTTCGCCTCACACCACACCCCCAAGCAATTAGAGAGCTGCTATTGGCTAACGAGACGAGGGGCGTTTCACGCATCCTCCAAAACGATGTCTAATTGCTATTTTATTCTTCAAAATTAATTTAGCAATTAAAAATACAAACACAATTGATAATGAACACACGCAGCATGAAAATCAAACTCAAAAATACATCTCACACCTCTACAAGAGACTACAGACAGCAATGAACCCTGCCACGAGAATAACTGCCTATTTACGTCACCCCCACCATACAACCACGGGAGCTGTGATTGGCCCGTGATGAACAAAGGAAAATCTAAATCGGGAATATTTACGTCAATGAATTCATGTTCTCAAAAATTTGGAGCTAAATTTTGAGAAATTGGTGATAATTACGAGCTAAAAATAAATATCCTCGCAGAAAAATGGGCACGAGCAAGTACAATCACTTGAAAACTGACGCCTACCATTGATTCTTGCACTTTAATAAAAATGTTTAATCCTTGAAATTCTACTTTGTACCACAAATGTAACATTGTATCTTTTTTTGTAAAAACAATAAAAATCATGTGAGATTTTGGTTTCGGGGATCGGGACTCTCTTGGTACTGGCTATAATATACAAATTTTACAAATCTTCTCAAAAATCGTAGCAAACAGGGAAAAAGGATAAAAGGACCAACCTACACAAAGAATAGGAAGTGCTATACCCTCACAATGCAACCCAGTTTTGCCCTATAAATACAGACCACACATCGGTCACAAATCAGTTAAAAATTACCAGCCAAGAAGAAACAATCTCGAAGAAACCAAAGTCCCCAAGTTCAAACTCTTTTCAAGTGTTTTATTTAAAAGTAATAGCTTCAGTTCTACCTTCTTCCCAGTATCCCAGTAATCCCAAAGTTTCCAAAAGTCTCCAAAGTCTTCAAGCCTTTACAAGTGTTTAATCAGTTATAATAGATTCAGTTTTGCCAATTTTACTTAGAATCATTCAAAAGTATTTAATTCGCGAAAGTCCATTGGCGTACGCCAAAAATCCCTTGGCGCATAAAGATTCCATTGGCGTGCCATTTGTGTCCAGCTCCCTATTTTTATACAGTATATGTACAAACGTCCCGTACATTTGGTCCTTCGAGCCGGATCTGCAAATGACACGCCTTCAGTCTTACCCAGTGGAAATGCCGTCTCTTCGCAGTGGCCGTAAGCCGAAACATGTCCGTGCCACCCCGTCGGACCCCGGGCCCACAGCATAGGGACGCCATCCAGTGGACCCCGTCAGATCCACGATCTACCTGTTACGAGCCCAGCCAGGAACTCTGACCTCATCACTCTTGGCCAACTTGCTTCGGAACATGTCGCCAAGAGCCCCCACGAATCCAATACTAATAGCAGCGAGGCATCTTCAGAATCAACTGAAGACTCCCTGCGAATGCTGCGCCGGGAGATGCGCAGTCGAGACAGACAACACGCCAAGCAAACAGCCGATCTCCTCGCAGCCCTGAACGCTGCGACACGCCAAGCATCCAATCAGCCGGCTCAGGAGCCTGCACCAACCAACCCGAAGGGTCAGGCTGCAACTCAAGTCCACGCACTAACCGGCCCGTCTACGAACGAGTTTGCAACGAGATATGCTACTCGAGTATACAAGCCAGCCGGAGAGTTTGCAACGAGATATGCAACAGCTCAAGTGCACGTGCCAGCCGGTCAGCCTACTAATGAATTTGCTGTAACCAATTCAACGGGATATACCTCTACCCAAGGCCATCCACTTCTGACGAGTCCTGTGGACAACATTCCCGCAGCCAAATATAGCCATCTTGGACCCGAGCGCCCACTCTATAATACAATGGGGTACCAGCAACAACCAGCTTCCTCCAGCCAGGATTTCCCATTATTTACACCGCCGCATACGGCTGACGAGACGACACGGTACACTCGAGAATGGTTGCAGCATGGTAACGACCCACTGGCCCAGATTGCCTCTGTAATGGCAGAAGCGCTCCGCACTTCCCAAACCCAAGATAGTCCTCGTACATTAGAAGATGACTCGAGAATGGCAGCCCTCATCGCCAGGCAATCCGCAGCAAAAGATTTGCCTACCTTCGCTGGAGACCCACTCGAGTGGCCCACCTGGAAGGCACAGTACACTCAATCCACCGCCACCTGCCAGATGACTCCAAGCGAAAATCTCATCCGGCTGCAACGGGCCCTCAAAGGCAAGGCACGAGATACTGTGGGTCCCCTACTAATGGATCCTGCGCAAGTGCAAGTCCCAGAGATCATCAGCGTCCTCGAGCAGCGATACGGCAGCGCTAACTCCATAGCAAAATTTATGCTAGACAAGGTTAAAAAACTACCTTACCTCACGACCGAGGTGTCACTCGAGGAGCTAGCAGATTTCGCCGGGACGGTTCAAAACCTAGTGGCATCCCTCCGGATTCTGAAAACCGAAGGCTATCTCACCAATCCTGCGCTACTAAATGACGTCACTGACAAAATGCCAAGTTCCCTGCGGCTGGCATGGCTAATCGAGATTCACAAACAACATGCTCCGGCCACCATAACCCAGCTCGCTGCCTTTCTGAAAGAGGTGTTAAACGCAATTTCAAATAGCGGGATGGTGGACCGCATACGATCTCGACCACGCCGTGAACAAATACATGCCGGGTACCAAGAGGAAGAAGGGAGTGATCGCATCCTACCGAACCATGAGCAAATACATGCCGGACATCAGGAGGAAATCAGGGACGGCCCAAAAGAAAAGATCGCCCCGATAAAAACGCAAAATGTACGAATCATATACCTACCCTGGACCAAACCAAAAAAGAAAATCAGCCAATGAAAGCTGCGCCCAATGCGGCGGCAATCATAGAACCTGCGAATGCAAAGAAGTGGGAAAATTATGCCGCAAGTGCTTAGAAAAACACCACTCGCGAAGCTGCAAAATGAACCAATGGTGCAAAATAGGGGATTGCAAAGCCCCACACCACCCACTGCTGCACAATCCCGAGTTCGTACAAAAAAGCACTGTGGAAAATGTCAATTTATGACGCCAGAACTCCGGACAGAGAGTACTGTTGAAAATTGCACCAGTCATATTAAGTGCTCCAAACAAAAAAGAAGTGTCAGTGTTCGCTCTTCTGGATGAAGGATCCACAATAACACTTGTCGACACTAACACCGCAACACAAGTCGGAGCAGAGGGACCAGTTCACGGACTGCAAATCCACGGCGCCAAAGGAATGTGCACCTCCGACAATCTCTCGCAACGAGTAAAACTAAGATTAAGAGGTGCAGGCAACAGTAATACATTCCACATCTCTGCCAGCACAATAAGCAACCTCAACCTTCCAGAACAACAGATTCAAGGAAGGTCTGTCGTTCCGAAGCTGCTAATAGGCCAAGACAACGCTCACCTGATTGTGTCAAGAGAAGTGCGAGAATGCAATGTTACTACGCGAATAGTATCACGCACCGCACTAGGATGGATTGCTCGTGGGGGAATCAACCCCGGAGATAAAAACACAACCACCACTTTGGCACTACAACCAGAAACGGCCGCAGACATGCAGTTGAGGGAACTGGTAAAAACAAACTTCGCCATTGACTCCCTTGGAGTAATATCAGCTACCAGAGTCAATGCAAGCGAACAACAAGCAATCGCACTTATGAATGCAACTACCCGTCCTCTTCATATAGGAAGATGGGAAACGGGCCTACCTGGCAATCGGCAGTGTGCACTAAAACGGCTTCTGGGCCTGGAGAAAAAGCTAGCAAAAGACACAAATCTAGCAGTGGCCTACGATGACAAAATAAGTCAACTTATCACCAAAGCGACTGCCAGAACTGCGGTGATCCTCAGCAGTGCAGCCAAGGTCAGCGAGCCCTGCCCCAGCAGTGCAACTGCCAGAACTGTGGTGATCCTTAGCGGTGCAGTCAAGGTCAGCGAGCCCTGTCCCAGCAGTGGAACTGCCAGAACTGTGGTGATCCTCAGCGGCGCAGCCAAGGTCAGCGAGCCCTGCCCCAGCAGTGCGAGTGCCAGAACTGTGGTGATTCTCAGCGGCGCAGCCAAGGTCAGCGAGCCCTGCCCCAGCAGTGCAACTGCCAGAAATGTGGTGATCCTCAGCGGTGCAGCCAAGGTCAGCAAGCCCTGTCCCAGCAGTGCCACTGCCAGAACTGTGGTGATCCTCAGCGGCGCAGCCAGGGTCAGCGAGCCCTGCCCCAGCATTGCCACTGCCAGAACTGCGGTGATCCTCAGCAGTGCAGCCAAGGTCAGCGAGCCCTGCCCCAGCAGTGCAACTGCCAGAACTGTGGTGATCCTCAGCGGCGCAGCCAAGGTCAGCGAGCCCTGCCCCAGCAGTGCGAGTGCCAGAACTGTGGTGATCCTCAGCGGCGCAGCCAAGGTCAGCGAGCCCTGCCCCAGAATTGCCACTGCCAGAACTGGGGTGATCCTCAGCAGTGCAGCCAAGGTCAGCGAGCCCTGCCCCAGCAGTGCAACTGCCAGAACTGTGGTGATCCTCAGCGGTGCAGTCAAGGTCAGCGAGCCCTGTCCCAGCAGTGGAACTGCCAGAACTGTGGTGAACTGTATGTGTAATTCAGTAAGTACATTTCTTGGAGGAGTAACTCGATAATATGTGGGCCTGCTCCCTATATACTCTTTGATGGTAGAAAGAGTACAGTTTATTTCTTTGCTTTGAGCTTTAGCTTAAAACTTTGAACTTAAAGCTTAAAGTTCAAAGCTTAAAATTCAAAGCTTTAAGCTGAAAGCATAAAGCTCAAAGCTAAAGCTCAATGTTCAAAGCTCAAAGCTTAACCCTTCAAAATTGGGCGTATTTTGTCAGAAGGTAAAAATGTTTGCAATGTTAAAAATGTTTGCTTTGCAATAAAATCCAAATAAATGGAATATTTGTAAATGTATCTAAAAACTAAATACTGGGTTTAAAAGGTGATAAAATAGGCTCTCAAAAAGTGTTATTAGAAATAACAATGAAATTTTTTAAATTTAATAATTTTTAATGTAAACTTTAAAAAAGTTTTAAAAATACTCGACCCACATTTTTTCTAATTAAAATTACTGATCTATATATATATAAAAGAATAAATGTTTGTTTCTGTCTATGTATGTGAGATATTATGCGTTGCTAAGCCGTTCATCCGACTGCTATGAAACTTTGGAGATTTGATGTACGCATGCCTGGTGGTTTTTATATACAAAAGTTAGTTCTGGCTTCAGGAAATTATGCAATGCTAACTGTTCATCCGATTGCGATGAAACTTTGAGAATTTGATGTGCGCATGCCAGCTATGCTTTATCTACACAATAGTAAGTTCTGGCATCATGAACTTATTCATTGCTAACCGTTCATCCGATTGCGATGACACTTTGTGGATTTGATGTGCGCATGCCACCAATGGTTTCAATTTATAATAGTGAGTTCTGGCTTCATGAAATTATGCATTGCTAACCGTTCATTCGATTGCGATGAAACTTTGGGGATTTGATGTCTGCATGTTCCGCAGTTAAATAGGTATCCTCTTATTGTTCATCCATTTATTCGTATATTTATTATATGATTCACATGAAGCTTGACCAACTTGATCCATTTATTCGTATGTTTATTATATGATTCACATGAAGCTTGACCAACTTGATCCATTTATTCGTATATTTATTATATGATTCACATGAAGCTTGACCAACTTGATCCATTTATTCGTATATTTATTTATATGATTCACATGAAGCTTGACCAATCATTTGAGAACGTTCCTTCTTGACATTGTTGCTAAATTTTCGTAACTTTAGTAATGCAGTAGGCATTCAGTGCGCTAAAGTTCAGTTAAAAAAGTTACGTAACTGACGTCGTGGCCCCGCTGGACCCGTCCATGGGTTGAAAATGCTACTTCCACTCACCCGACGGAGACGTGATTTCGCTAGCACATTCGGATCTGGATTTAAGGAAAGTACTGAAAGGGGAGGTCGATGCGGCAAATAGTGCACGAGTATAGGAAGAAATGAAAATCAGCGTGGGTTAGTTAGACGCCAGATAACAGTTAAGTCAATAATAATAGTTAAGAGTACCTAAGTGAAATAAAGAAAAAAAAAGATATTCTTTGTAAAATTTATACTTTTTTACTTTGGTCTTAAATATTAATTATCATAAAATGATGCGACATTCATTTATCTATGAATGTAAATATCAAGGTAATTATGACAATGATAAATATTATCATTGTCATAATTAAAAATAAATTGTTTAACCACAATATATTAGCCCCGGACCGCGCGGTATGTTCTTTAAGCATATGAATTATTATTGCGCAGTGTAAATATTTGTATGACGACTGCCCATGATAAAATATGTTTTATAATATATATTTTCTTAAAGAACAAGCTCATCGGTGAATACAATACTAAGTAATAACAAAGTTAAATGTCGTATGCTAAACCATGTTTGAATGATAAAATAAATTTGGCAATTTTGACAAGAACGGTTTTGAAAACTTTCACTTACCTTTGAAATGATATTCCTGCCTTTTCTATAATTGATTTTAAATTTTTTTATTCTCTTTTCATTGTTATCAAGTTTATTTTGTAGAACTCCATTTTAATGTTAATTTTAATTTAAATATATTTGATAATGCCTTCAAAGGAAAAAAAAAGCTGTCACGCGTAATAATAATTACGTAGCAGAAATTGTTTATATTAAACTGTTTTTTATAGATTAAATATCGAATAATATTATTGAATATTTTTTTTTTTTTTTAATCATTTATTCCAGATCTCGGGGAGGGTAGTGCAGTCCCACGAGTTCCATATTATACATATATAATAATCAAGTAATGATAACAAGATATAAAAAAGGATACATTAAAAAAATATATTTACATGGTTAAAGAAATTTAAAAGAAAATAATAATAATAATAAAATAAAAAAAAATAAAAATAATAATAAAAATAAAACTTTTTGTTTAATCTATGTCCTCAGGAAGTGGATCCATCGCTTGTAGATGGGACCCTGCAAGAAGTGGCAGGAAAGATAAAGATATTCTTGCCGATGTTTTTTCGAAACATCTTTAAACTCATTGGCTGAACACTTACGTTGTATCTTGACAGTTTATTTGATAAACTTTATATTGCTCTGAAGCTAATCATCATCATCAGTATATTAATACGTGAAGCAAAAACTTTGTACCCCTTTTTACGAAAATTGCGCGGACGGAGGAGTATGAAATTTCGCACACTTATAGTTTATACATAGAAGGAGTGCAGAATGCTAATATTTTTTTAAAATTATGCATAAAAAATACATTAAATAAAAAAAAAAAACATTAAAATTATGGTCGAATTTCGACCATTGGGCGACCACTAGTATTTTATAATTAGCTGACTGACCGTTGAAATTTTCATCAACAACGGCGTCACCCGTTAAGCTGGACAAACGATTGAAATTTGATTACGTAGTTTTAAAAAAAAGAAAATAATCAATGATACCATTCTAGGATCTGTCTAACAAGAGATTGCGCGATTGCAAGAGAAGAGTGCATATATGTGATGCTTCTAAGTAATTTACTTGTTTTCTCTCTCTGTATAATAAGGGTATTTCCCCTGTTACTCTCTAATCAATGCGTGGTTTAAAGATTCTATTCCAGATTTTCCTGAAATCGATATAAAGGCTTGCAATTTGCATAACACATAAAGATACCAACTTAAAATTCAAGAACAATGTTAAAAAGTAGAAATGCTGCAAACAGAATTCGAAATATTTCGATGTATTGATAAACTTCCCATTATTACAATGCATGCAACACAAAATGTGTTTTGTTTTGTGTTTTAACGTTTCCACATAAGAACATAAACTAATCGACTTGTTTTGCAAATACCTTCATCACATACATAGTTGTCTGATGTCCGAGGATCGGGCATATCATCCGTTCTCTGTCTTCAGGAGATTCCAACATATCTCCAGGCACTTGCGGTTGCGGAGTGCTGAAACCGCAGAGGCACCTGTCACTGTCATGACCTGGTCAGTCCATCAGTTTGTAGAACTACCCCTTTCTCTGCCTCCTTTAACATATTTGACCACAATTTTGGTCAGATTGTCATTTCTCTCATTCTAAGTAACTTAACATTGTGGAGATCCCGCCTTTGATTACCAGATCTGTAGAAATAATGACCGAAAAAAATACTTGCTTTATAGCCTTTCACAAAATTTGAATCAGCAATTTAGCACTAAATTGCAAAGCGTTTAAATGTCTTTGGATTTTAATATTTAGACGCTATAAATATAATTGTGGAGTACGTCTGGTGATTTTTTTTTTTATTTATTTCATTTTTCATCTTTATTTGAAAACTACTACATTGGTGATGTCTGTTATCAACATTGTATTCAGAATCGAAATTATTGTTTAAAAATAAATAATTTTTTAAATAACACCATTTTTTCTTTTTTTTCTGTGCATTACAGATTAACGTAATCCTATTACAAAACACATAAAATATTCATAAATTTTAACGAAAAAAATTACAAAAATACATATTTATAGTTAGAGCTAAGCTCAATAGTTCTTGGTATCCAGTAATTGACGGCTACACCAAAGCTAAACGCAAAAAACCATGCTGAATTTTTTCTAACACCAGCTCGTAGAGAAATGGAGCTGGCAGCACGGTATCGCTTCGACACACAAAAGTAAACACTCACCAATATCATTTGCTCATCTGCCCTGATGATGGACACTGTAACGCTGTCCGAAACGTTGGCTAAAGATGGAGGTAGCGGAACACGGCATAACACCCCAAAAACAATAACAAAAATATTTATAGTTGTTGCCTAAAATTACTCTTGAAATCTTCAAGACCAATGTTGAAAATGTCAAGGGACCTAGAGATTTTATTTAGCAGCACCATACCTCTTGTCATGCTGTGCTTGGCTAGAATGTCAGTTCTGCCGTGTGGGATACAGAGTAAGTCGGCCAATCTTGCTAGACCGATGAGAGTTTAATAAAGACCTCACCCCCAAAATCCATTTCCCCAGCAATGGGTAAGATCGGATTATTCCGTTATCTAATATAATTCTGACTGTAACTTAAAGAAATGTTGTTGTATTTTAACATCTTCATAATCGTTAGAAAGAGTTCATGAGCGATTTCCCAAATTACTCAGTTTTAAATCATTCAACGTGTACAACTCGTCCAATGAAATCGAGAAACATTTTCGAATCACGAAACTACTCAATAGTGGTTTGTCGCTGATCAGATGCTATTGTACAAAATTATTAACTCAAACGTTGACTGCCCGGAGTTGCTAAACAAAATAAATTTCCACGCGCCGATTCGATACAGCAGACAAAATACCCTTTCTACATTGATAAATGCAACACCAATTCCAATCAAAATTAATTTATGCAAAGGATATGTAACTACTATAACAATAAATATAGATACACGTGCTGACATATTCACTGCTAGTTACTATCCCTACAGAATTTCATTGTATCACATTTTAGGTGCGAATAACACATATTCATGAATATTAAATGAATTGTTCCTAATATTTTTATATTACTTGCGTGACAACTTTCCCCTATCCCTCTCCTCCCCTTACCCAAATACCTATTTTGCAGTCTATTTAATTATGGTTATAATCACATTTATTTTATTGTTGTGTATTATAGGTTTATCGTTTGTTAAATTTACATTATTTGTATTATTATTATATTTTTAAATTGCTGCTAAGTTCTCATTTTTTTTGTTAGTTTTATGTTTCTAAAAAACCTATCCGTGAACATTCATAATTGGTTTCTCTTTTATCATCCTCTTATGTATATTATACTAGCTTTTCCCCGCGGCTTCGCTCGCATGGTTTTACGGGAAATTACAGTGGCGCTTGCACTTATCAATTATTTCCCCCCCTCCCAGCCCACCCCCATCCCCTGCCGCATTCCATATATTCATTCCCTTGCATTCAGTTTTCAAACATCTCGCCTACCACCTAAATTTCATAAAGCTCAAAGAAAAAAAGAATTACTTATCCAATTTTGTTCATTTGTTCGGAATTTATGCGCTTACAAACATTTCGGATGTTTATTTTTAATTAGATATTTGGAATTTGTTAATATAATAAAAAATTACACTATTTATTATTTAGTCTTTATAATCGTTACGAATTATATTTTTAATGTAGAAATTCTTATCTGACATTTATTGCAAACCAGAAGCTTGTCCAAAAAAAACAAATCATATTCTAATATTTGAATTTTCTGGAGCAGTAGCTGACCAGGGGCTGAGTACCTACCAGCTTAGAGCCCACAAATATATCAATATCGTTTCCATGGAAACGATTTTTTTCTGACAATAGCAAAAATTCGCTTTTGTTAGCGACAGAAAACGTATAACAAATATAATATATTAATATTTATAATATCATAACGCCAGAGCTTACCATCATATACAACCTGTAGTCTGCGCATATAATTTAGCTTTATATTGGTGAAAGAATTATTAAAGTCTTTATATTGTGTTATGCGTGAAAAGGTCATAAACAAACTCGAGCAGTTTCGCATTTATAATATTAGTATGGATTACTAAGACTATTTATGTTCCTTGATAAATAAATAAATAAATAATGGTTAAGAAACAACTCCAACGGTAAATTTCAATTAGGGATGCGGGTATGGGTACCGCTGCCCCGGGAACCATTTTTTGAACCAACACCTCTGCCATGGGTCTCCCCAAGTGGTTCGCTGAGTTTGGTGTCTTAGCAGAGATGCCCGGGTTCATGCGGTGAAGTTTGTCCAGGTCTTGGCGGCGGATGCATCTGCCCACCTGCTACGTGGCGGGCCGGATCGAGAGACTGGTTGAGGGAGGCCTTTTAACCTTTCCAGCCGGACTCTCTCGACCCATCACTGACCCCCAGATTCCTACCCACCCCCAGAACAGAACTTCGTATCCTTCCATTCCTTAAAAAGACCGTCTACACATCATCGTCTAATATAACAAAGGCTTCTTTACTGCAAACTTAAAGAAATTAATCCAGTTTCTAGTCACAATGTTTAAGTTAATACTTTTGCCCTTACTTCCACAATGGTGTGTTTGCAAAGACGTTCATTTGGCAGTATTTAGGTGGGGTTAGTTCGACAGTAATGTCCCCATCCCTAATACATATCTCAGGGGTAACAGCCGCCGCGGTGGGCCGGAACATGATTCCCGGCTCCACCCGGCGCCGAACGCGGGAGCCGCTCGCTGTTTAAGGTGTGGTCATTAAACTCCTCATATAACAGGCTTTATGGCCGTAGACTGTTATCCCTGCACGCCAACCGCAGCCACTTGTCGCAAGTGTCGATACCAACGAACGTATAATTCCTAGAAGTGTCAACAACTTCTTTTTAACATTAATTCCAAACAGGAGGCACTGAGAAAAATAATTTCCTTATCTTAGGACCTGTCACTTCTTTGGGAATGCTGTGTGGAGGGTCTATTAAAGAGAAAGAAGGAGAAAAAGTTCTAGGCAGGAAAAATGTATGCCGGATAGGATTTTGGGGTCAGTGCGTCCAGGAGTGACCTAAATGCATCCCTTCCACTGGTATGTATTGCGATGCGTCGTGAGAGTCGGAGAGGTCTAAGAGTCTCCGGTCTCTTCAGATCCTGCCCGCCATGCAGCTGGTGAGCAGACGCATCCGCCACTAAGACACGGATAATCCAGATCCTGATCACCTGTGTTTAGTCATCAAAAGTAGCGAACGACTAGGGGTGACCTTCAGCAGAGGTGCTGGCTATCCAATGAAGGGTATTGTTAGATCGAAGAATGAATGAAGTAATTTGAAAATGTTACATTATTTTTTTTTTAATTATAATTACATATTAACGGACTGCATCCATTGACTGCACATACGAAAGTAAGAAATATACAATAATTCACTATATAAACATAAAAGTTATATAGAATGATTGGTAAGTTATAAAGTCTATACATAAAAAGAAATAAATTATTTGCATGCATCTTTTTTTTAAACATCAACTCAAAAGGAAAAGAGGAGAATAATTTCCCTCAGAGCCTATGTCATCTTTGAAGATGCTATGTGGAGGGTCTTTTTGAGGAGAGGAAGGAGTGAACATAGTTCTTGAGGAGACCCATGTTGTAGAAGGAAGGAATCACGGAGGCCGGCAAATCGTTCCACAGACGAGCTGTTGAACTACAGAACGAGTCGTACAAACGACCCGTTCTAATGTGATTAACGTCAACCGTGTACGAATGTTGGGCGCGTGTTTGGCGTGTTTGGCGTGTTTCCCGACTATGCACCGGTGCCGAGGGGATCAATGACGCTAGTTCCTCGGAGCATCTTCCATTGTGATACCGGTAGAACAAGGACAGCATTCGCACCTGACGCCTGTGCTCTAAAGATCGCAATCCGTTTGTTAAGTTAGTAGAATCTATCAAACGGACCGCCCGTATCTGCACAAAGTCGCAAGTATACTCGCTACTTGACTTACTACTTATTCAATGCGAACAAGCCATTAGAGAGAAAAATCTTCATGACGCATAACCTACTCGCTGTGTATTCTAATACCTGTATAGATACCAGAAATTTTTCAAGTATATTTTTCCAATATCTGCCTACATTTTTCTGGTGTGGGGCTCACACAGCAGAAGCGTAGTTTGGACCTTACAATGTAGTTGATCATATAAATATAGCTTCGGGTTTGGTAATAGTTCTTATAAAATATCCTAAAAGTTTATAGCACAATGTAGACAACTGCAGTACATATACGAGTATAGTGTGAAAATGTAAGTTTCTAATCAAATACTTCCCCCAAGTGGATGGATTTGATGGATTTCATAGATGGTTTTATCTCGCAGATGATTTTACCAGAAGGATAATATATATATATATATTTTTATTTTAACTTTTATGAGTAAAAACTCAAATTGTAATATTTAGTTAAATGAAGACACTATGAGCGAAACTCAATCGAAAATCTGGAATAGTCGAAGTATGGTACAGTTAAAAGTGACCGAATTGGATATCGACACCTTAGCTCAGTGGTCAAGAGCACTCGCCCGGAAAGTAGAGAGGTCCTGTATTCGAGTCCCAGAGGTGCTTCTTCCAGATTTTCGATTGAGTTTCGCTCATAGTGTCTTCATTTAATTAAATATTACAATTTGAGTTTGTACTCATAAAAATTAAAATAAAAAAAATAATAATATTCATCCTAGACTTGCAGAAAAGTCAATAGATGTCGCACATTAAAGAAAAAACGGATAAAAATTAATCCAGATACCATCTAGATTGCATTTAGTTCGGGTTTGATAATATGTGTGGTTCTTAGTCGAAGTATGGTACAGTTAAAAGTGACCGAATTGGATATCGACACCTCAGCTCAGTGGTCAAGAGCACTCGCCCAGAAAGTAGATAGTTCCTGGGTTCGAGTCCCAGAGGTGCAAATATCTCTTTCTGATTTTTCTGTTTCCAGATTTTCGATTGAGTTTTGCTCATAGTGTCTTCATTTAATTAAAGGATAATATTTAGCTAGGCACTTCGGTTTCGGGCACACGGACAGGTCACAGAACTCTTCTATCGTACATCTCTTCCGTGGTCGATACTAACATTACCGTAGCTCTGCCGGGCGCGGCAGGGAGCTTATGTCACCGCCTGTCTTATTTGGCACTAGTCTTTAAGGTACCCACATAAAATACAATGTCTTTTAATATGTATGGCTTAAGTACAAGTATGTTGGTGAACCCGACCACTAAGAGTGAATATTTTGCTTACAATATTGTGGTGTTGAAGTAAGTTAGAATACGTATTTATTTATTAACTAGCGAAGGCCCGTGAGAAATCATTTGATGTTATAATTGTAGGATTTGTGAAGCTGAAAGTTTGTGTAAAGAATTCATCAGAATAGGCACAATTGCTGCAGAACGATTAGTTAAAAAATACTCACTCTACTCAGTGAAAATGCAAACATTTATTGGTAGGTACTTACTTTATCGCTTGTCTGAATTCTTCACACAATATCAGTTTCAATGTTGAAAATGAAATTATTAAAATAATTTTCTGTTAAAATATTATTAGTAGTCGGTTCTTTTTCGCTTGTCTCAATTATTCACATAACCAGTTCCAATTTTGAAAATGATACTATTATTCAAAGTAAATTCAAGTTCCAGAGAACGTTGAACCATAGCTACACGTGACAGATACACAACCGAAATTAGTGTTTTTGATGCATTTACTTTTCGGCAGATGAGAAGATATTTTTGTAAGATACATCTATAAATTTCAATTCGGGAGGCGGGAATGATTAACCGCCGCCCCGGGTCGGCCCAAGTGTTTCGCTACGTTTGGTGATTTAGCAGAGGCGCCCGGGTTCATGGGGTGAGGTTTGTCTAGGTCTTGGAGGCGGATGACTAGGACACACTGAACCCCAGATTCCAACCCACCCCTTAAACCCCTTTCCTTCTCAGAACTCTCCTTCCCTTCCTTTCCTTAAAAACTCTCCACACAGCATCCCCGAAGATGACATAGGCCCTGAGGGAAATTATTTACCCCAGGGCCTCCTGTGTGGAGTTAATGTAAAAAAAAATCCATTGCAATAGAATTACAAAAAAAATATTCCATCATCTAAAGAAAATTTAGTGAAGAGTAGTGGGACCCATTGTGACATTGTGGCTCTCGACTAGCAAAAGGAGGTCGCGGGTTCAATTAAAATAAATAATAGAATACTTACTATTTCATTAAAACGACACCACCGAAACATCAACTGTCTGTCTCAATTAAAACAGATTCACTATAAATATAACATGGTACTTCTTAACGTTTATGTACAAACACAAGCCTTTTAATTAACCCCTTCTCTTATAAAAAATAATACAGATTATAGCCAAATACCCCGACAAATTAAAGGGTACCAATTTCTAAGCAGCGAAATTTCATTATTAAAGTGATTCAATTGGCATGATTCTGAAAGCAAAATATCTGCAAGTACGTGCGCCAACTTTTAGTTTGAAACAGCACATGAAATAATTTGCATGATATTACATACAAAGTCAATAAGCCACTGGCGGAACACTGCTTTTGTAAGTCAGTTCAACTATTGCAAAGTTGGAAACTTGAATCTGAAATATTTTCCGATGAAAATTTATTCAACACGTTATGTTACTCTCAGGCGATTCGACTTATTAAGTTGGGGATACATAAATAAACGGGAAAAATTGTGAAAGGTAAGTTTGTCTGAGGCTCAGAACTTTGGCGCTGTATTGTACGGAACTAACGACATAAGTAGGTCACAAGGTGTCGGGCGAGTTTGGGAGTCAGCCTCGGTCGGGCCAAACTATTCGCTATGACGGAATGTTCAAATCGTGTTTATTGCTCTTCTATATTCCCCGTTATTATTGTAGCGCTAATATTTGGTTTCGACTCGGAATAATTATGATGAAGCCTCGAACACGGCGACGTATTTGCCTTGGAACAAGATGGCTGGCGTATTCTTGCTACATACGAGTACGTTCTTATAACATAAACTAATCCAATCCTGTGGTTGTTCTAGTAATCTAATACTAGCCGATAAAACCCGCTACTGTGGACTTTTTGCAACTAAGCTCTGCAGGCGGCTTTTTGATGGAATTCGCTAATTTAATAATGTTCCCAGAAAGTAGAATTTTGCCCCTCTGTTAATAAAACTCCCTTATAAATAATATCATTTTAGATATATTTTGTTGTTCATAGGCCAAGCTCAAATTAACGAATTTTGTAAATGTCAAAAGAGGAGATTAAAAAAACAGCTGTTTCCTTGGAAAAATAATATCTGGTGATCCAGTGGCATAAAAATCACTGCGACAGGAATATCGTCGTAAGTTATTTTTTTTTCAATTTTTATATTTGATTTTGGAAAAAGTTGAGTTTTGTTAAACAATTATCTTTATGATTTTGTTATTTGAAGTTTAGGAACTTTTCATGATGGGAAATTTTGTATCCTGGAAAATTTTACGTTCCTGAAAAAATATCTTCTGGGAAAATCGCAAAATTTGTCGGAAAATAGATCGGAAAAAAGGCCCGGAAACATTTTAAAAGACAATTCTCTTTGATATAATGTGAAGTTTTGGATTTTTTTTTTCTGAAAAAAGTCTTCCGGAGAATCGGAAAAATTTTAAAAAACATTTGTCTCTTTGATTTTGTTATGCGAAGTTCGAAAATTATTCATGTTTTAAGCATTTCAAAAACTTCATCCCAATTGAAAAAAAAAATTAAAGTTTTTGAAACCGAGAAAATAGAATTTGTTTTCGTTATTTGTTTTTGGGGTGTTATGCCGTGTTGCGCTACCTCCTTCTTTAGCCAACGTTTCGGACAGCGTTTGAGTGTCCATCATCAGGGCAGATGGACACTGTAACGCTGTCCGAAACGTTGGCTAAAGAAGGAGGTAGCGCAACACCCCCAAAACAAATAACGAAAATACTTTTGGCCGTGAAAATCTAAAAACTTATCAGAATTTTTGTTAATTTCTTTTTGACATTTTGTCATCGAGGATGCTGTATGAAACTTAAACGGTTCTTTTTGAATATAAAATAGGGTGCTACTTTCGTTAACTGTATAATCAAATAATAATATCTATCAGATTTACATAAATTCGGATGTTTGCATGTATATATGTTTCATTATTTAGTATTATCTCAGCAGTAAAAATATATAATGTGTCCAATTAAATCAGTGTAACGTAGCATTTTCAGTAACATCTACTAGTCCTCTAATGTAACCGGAGGCAGCAAAAAGTTAAATTTATGTTAAAAAGCGAATGGGAAAATTTGCTCGAAATGGTCTTAGACCCGTGTTAACCAGATCTGAATAGCAGGGATCCAAACGTACCTTCTCTTCTTCTCCCTCTCGTTCTCCCCTAAATACACCAGCCTCGCAAAATACCTGGGTCAACGGAATTCTTGTGAGGGAGGTACTAAAAATCTAGCGTATTTATAGCAAATCTTTTTTTAAAACATTTGTTTTTTTGCGCTTTTCATATTTAGGAAGATCGTTGTGTAAAAAAGTTTTGGTTATTTAAAGATTAATTGAATATTTCCACTGATAAGATATGCTGTGCTAGATCTATTCTGCCGTGTGGTATCTTGAACAAGCCATGCTGAAGTTTTTCAGCCTCATATGAATGAGCCACAGCATTCCGTGAGGAATGGGCTATGAATAGAGTTATGCATTATGAACTAAGCATTGCACGATTTGCAGAACATGTGGTTTCTACGTTGATAAATCTATGTTATATAAATCTTCTCGTTGCCTCAAATAAGTCCTTACGGTGCATGACTATTAAAAAAGTTTCGCGCGTTCGTACAAAGACATACCAGAGGTTTTTTTCTGAATTGTTCCAGCATATTAAAACATTTAGTTTGGTGCAGAGTCCATACACCACTCAAATAATCTAGTTAACTTCTTATAATGCAATCGAACATGACTGCCATTGCATCTCGGTCACTATACTATTAAGATGATTAGTTTAACCACAGTTTATTAATTATATTATCGCCCTTTTTGGGCATTTATGTGGAAATAATGAATAAAAATAATGTTAATATTTGGATACAATTTTTGTTAATATTTAATATACTTGGGTATTTTTTGAACACGACTAAACTGCCTAGGGAAAAATCTTTTGTATTTTTGAAGTAATGAATAATTGAAGATTTCCACTGACTCGGCATACTACTATGGGCAATCTGGGGTTCATATTTATGGCAGTTAGTCCAAGAATTTCTGCCTTGAAATATATCCCGATTTCTAGTATTACGTAATGAAATTTGATAACTTAGCGATGCAAGTAAATCTGACTATCGTAGTAGATTATCGTATCGTATTATTATAGTATCGTGACTCAGTAGTCATTTAAAATTTTATATAGAAATACCAAGTGAGTGAAAACAGATGACTTGCCCATTACGGTTCACAAGTACTCTCTCCATACAATTACTCGATTCAAAAACCGATATGGGACGGAGCGAGACTCCTAAGAACTGTTAGGCAACTGCACTCTCCCATCAGCCTGAATTTATCTACCCAAAGCTAGAGCTAGTATATTGCAAGTTAACTATAAAAATTGTTTATTTAAATCGTCAATTGTTACTAAATACCAAAATACCCATGCAACTAATGAAAGTTACCAAAGTCGTAGAAAGGCTGCCGGCGTTGGTAATATGACGGTTTTTTTTTATTGTCGAAAAAAAAAACTTAACGATGATGACGGCATTTGGATTTAATTTTTTTATTGACAAATGCATTTTTTATAACGGTTTAAAATGTGCTATTTTTGATTCGCCGCCAAAACATCAAAAATCATTTTTGTTCGTGAATATTGCGTTTCCTACATCGTAACGACATTGTACGCAGTTATACCGTTTAGATATGTACTGTTTTGGTTCGTTTTTAAAATCAAAAATCATTGATTTACTCAAAGACTTAGACGTACATCCGAATCAGAATACATCGTACCAAAAACAAGTATTTTCTCCAATTACTCGTTTTTGGTTCAATTTAAAATGCAAGCATCTCTTTTTAAAGAGATATAAATAAAGAATCAAGAAGCGTTGCAAACGCACGGGAAAAACTTTCAGTTTTCCGATGCTCCAGTTGCGACAAAAATGTTTATTTTATTTTATTTGTAACAATAATTAATGGGACGCCCGTCCATATTTAGTATTTATTGAGGTAATTTTAAAGAAACTTTGAAATAAAAATGAAGCAATATGACCATTAACACGAATATACGAAAAACAAAGTAAAATAATATACTAAATTATGGAAACTTGTAAGGTTCAAATATATTTGGTTATTACACAAATATTAAGAAAACGGTTTTTGCTAAAGAATTCAGATGGTGTACGGGACCGGCAAGTCTGCACATAAACTGTCAATAATAAGCGCTAGCACACAAAGACGACCGACTATTGTAATGATTTGATAGAGATGTTTTTCGCTTTGACAGCTGTTGAAGTGCCGGGTACTGTAACACGCATATATGCTTTGTATGGAAAGAGTACTAGTTCCCGAGGCGTCCGTGCTAGGCGGGTATCTTCCGCAGCGCATTGTGAGGAGGATTGCTCTTGCATCAGAGCATGTAAGGCCGATGTGGACGCCGGGAGTGGGAGTGCAAGTGGTCTAGTTTAGTAAGGAGTGCGGCTAACATTCAAAGTGGGCTGCTCTCAAGTTGTTACGTATCCAGGGGAACAGCATTCGAGGCTGGCCTGATCAATTCACGTTATGTGGGCTTGTGTTGATTGTGGCCAGCATCCAAGGCCGGGTCGGTTGCTGCAAACTCGCGAGTAGACTAGCCTTCTATTGCGTGGTCATGAGTTGCTACATATCCGGTACCAGCATCCAAAGCCGGGACGGTCGAAGCAAACTCACGAGTAGACTGGATTCCCATAGCGTGCTCATGAGCTGCTGCTTGGTCTTGTGTTGCTGCGTATCGGGCACCAGCATCTAAAGCCAGGACGGTCGCTGCAAACTTACGAGTAGACTGGCTTGCCATTTCGTGGTTATGGGATGCTGCATATCCGGCATCAATATCCAAGGCTGGGATGGTCGTAGCAAACTCAAAAGTAGACTGGCTTGCCATTGCGTGGTCATGGGTTGCTGCATGTCCGGCACCAGCATCCAAGGCCGGGACGGACAAATCACGAATAGACTATCTTGCCAGTCCATGGCAGAGGTTAAGCCATGGCTCATTGTAGGGAGTGGTAATGTACCTGTCACAGAGAGGTGATTGCTTAGTTACTTCGTTATACAGCGGTCCTGTGTGACCGATTACCACTGCTGGCTGCACACCGCCGAAGTCTATTCGTGCTGTCTCACCGTCGATCGCTAGCATGTCTGCAATCTGTTGGGCGTGTTTTTTTCTTGTTCTGTCTCTGCATAGCATGCATCTTTTGACGGTGTCATCATTTGAAAGGCTTGGCATCATCATCAGAGTAGAGATTTGCCAGGTTCGGGGTTAGAGGACCCCGGGCTAGGAGTCCGCAGGAAGATGGCCAGGGATAGTGGGCACAGCGACTTCAAGGACGCGGTAAGAGACAACAGAGGAGCCCGAGGCAAGGGCGCAGGTAGAGCGTTTGCAAAAGGTGTTGTTCCGACCAGTGCTTACGATGAAAGAGGTGTTACCTTCCTGAGGCATTCTATTTATAGTGGCGGTTCAGTTTATTTCACCGTATTTCGAATATTGTGTTATACAAAGGAAAAAATATTTTCGGATGTATGTAACTTTGCACAGATCATCTCAGTGTTGTGTATCAGTTATGATAATCAATCCTCTTAGGTGTTTAAATTTTATGGAATCATAAGTCCTACAAGTGCTGTGAAAACACCTTATATATATTTTGATACGTGTTTTGAAGAGTTTTGCCGAAAGTTCTGGTCTAATTTTGGTTCCTCAAAGTGTTGAAGTGTTAGAATTTGCATTGCGCGTGACTATATCTCATTTATTCATCGTGTAACAATAAAAAAAAATTGGAAACGCCGATTGTCGTAAATACATTTGGTGACCTTGTGGTTGTAATATCAAATGCCATGTTTCATCTAGTCTGCGCGACACATATAGATGGGTTGAGAATTTGAAATTATTTTTTGGAACTTACGTTTATCATATACTAACTTCTGCCATAGGTCATCCCAAGTGGTTCCCCACATTTGGTGATTTAGCAGGGGTGCCCGAGTTCATGGGGTGAGGTTTGTCTAGGTCTTGGAGGCGGATGACCAGGACATACTGAACCCCAGATACCTACCCAACCCTTAAACCCTTTTCTTTCCCAGAACTCTCCTCCCCTTCCTTTCTTTTAAAAAAATCCTCCACACAGCATCCCCAAAGATGACATAGGTCCTGAAGGAAATTATTTTCCTCAGGGCCTCCTGTGTGGAGCTCGTGTAAGAAAAACCAACGTTATGCTCTTACATTAAAAAAGATATTTATTATGTTATTTGAACCTATTATAAAACAGCTTTTCTAATACTACTGATTAATAACCGGCTTTGGGCTTTACCCGAGTTTCCACGAAAATTGAATCTAAATCTTTTTTGTATAATAAAAATACGGATCAAACAATATGGTATAATATCACATTTAAAAAAGTTTAATTGGTATTTCAAAGCTCCGTGACTCATGGTGGAAATGATAATGAGAGCTCCTAATAGTTACTAATAATTACAGGCGGGAAAGAGCTGTACACATTCAAGTTTCGGGAGCACATCCTTAGAGACTTCGGGATTAATGGGAGAAGATTTTCTACTATATTATAATTAAAACGATTTTATGATTTTCCAAAGAGTTTCCTTTTTGCAAGATTTACTAAAAATTGTAATTTTATTCTATTTTAAAAACATTTTCCATATCAATCGACGTTCGTTATGTTAGACTGACGTTAAACCGCGAAAAATTGTGGGATTTATGCATTAAAAAATCAGACAATCAGAAATTTACCATTTGAATTAATAATGAACACAGAATTACTTAATAATTAATTAAAAAAAAATAATTTTCGTATCGACTTTATCACCTAATCGTTCTCATAATAAATTGGAATTTGAAAATCAAAGTGAATCCTTGTTTTAGAGTACATTGAACCCGAGTTACGCACAGACACGGAGACACATAATCGAAATTATTATGTTTAATATTTTCAGAAACAACGTATAGAAATAATTTATATGTATAAGCAAAAACGGTAGAACCTTGTAACTGAAGTTAATGGCGAACAAATCATATTTTATTTTATTTTAACTTTAAACCGCAGTAAGTTTAAAACGAAATCGTGCTGATATATTATGAAATATGAAGACAACTATATTAATCGGTATCAAACTACGTACCTCAAAAAACAGACAACTAGTCTAGTTTTTCAAGAAACAATAAATTTTCGTCTGAAGTCACCCCCCGCCTTACTCCCACCACCCCTCGCCCAGCTCACTTCCTCGGCAAATTAATTCACCAACTTTCAATGCGGGAATAAATCTGAAGGAAAAGTTATGAGCATTTTTTTTGGCCCTCGCTTCATAAGACATGTGCCCTACCTAAGAGAGCTACCTAGTTCCCTAGTTGGTTAGAGTGGGCCGTCGAAGCCTTTTTAGGAATTTTGTTATTCCAGGGGTTTCAATAGTTGCAAATTCGAATTTTGAAAATGTGAAAAAAATTTTAAAAGTTTCTTTGCATCCTACTTTTGACAACGTTACCAGAGGTAAAAATTTTCATAATAATATTTTTTTGTTTCAATGCCTGGATTAATATAATTACGTACGGACAAAACTCGTTATTTAACATCTGTACCTTTTTCACAACTAGCACATAGTCAAATTGAATAAGTCGTTTAAGTCTTTTTTAATATATTAGAATTAATAGATAATAAATCCGCTGAAAAAAATATTTGATAGAATTGTGTTGTGGCTGTGCCTGGTGTGCCCGAAGTAAGGTCAACTTTACATTTCTTCGGGTGAAATTGATCAAATTTTGTTAAGAAATTTGATCAGGTTGTTACTTTTATTAGCCACTTAAGGCCAAGGGGACGAAAAGTTATTTGAAGACGTCAGTTTTCTTTAAAATCCCTGATACCTAATCATTTGTCTATCTTTCATGTTGTATGATTTATAAAAACGCTGTGTTTTTAATGAAATAAAACTTTTATTTTGTGAATGATACGTTTTGGATACAATTTGGGTACAATTTGGGAGGCGGGAATGGGTACCGTCGCCCCGGGAACCTTTATTGGAT
Organism: Glyphotaelius pellucidus; assembly: GCA_936435175.1. Lineage (NCBI taxonomy): Eukaryota > Metazoa > Arthropoda > Insecta > Trichoptera > Limnephilidae > Glyphotaelius > Glyphotaelius pellucidus. The sequence goes on along the minus strand of OW386538.1, from coordinate 23,589,187 downwards.
AACCAACACCTCTGCCATAGGTCACCCCAAGTGGTTTGCTACGTTTGGTGATTTAGCAGGGGTGCCCGGGTTCATGGGGTGAGGTTTGTCTAGGTCTTGAAGGTGGATGACCAGGATTCCTACCTACCCCTTACACCCTTTTCCTTCCCAGAACTCCTCTCCTTCCCTTCCTTATAAAAAACCTCCGCACATCATCCCCAAAGATGACATAGGCCCTGAGGGAAATTATATTCCTCAGGGCCTCCTGTGTGGAGCTCATTTAAAAAATAATAATTTTTTTTTTTAAATGTGATACTTTAACCTTGGGTTGCTCCACAGAACTTGAATAATTCATCAATTTTCAAAGTTAGTACTTGGGGATAACAGAACTGAACTTCCACAAAACTTAAATATTTTATTTTAAATTTGTTTAATTGTTCAAATTCTGTGAAAACCCGCCCTTTAAAAGAAGCAAGCGATTAGAGATTTTTGTAAGAACAGCTAATTTTTGGTAAATGTCTCTAAAAATGTCCAAAACTTTTTCACACAAACACAATAATTTTCATCTCGTATTCAATTTTCGGTATAGTGATAAAAGTAGTTTCGAAACAGAGGATTAAAAATTTCGAAATTTTAGAGACCCCTGAGATTGCAAAAGCTTATAAAAATCTCCACACATTGAATACCCATCCTAATGTAGGAACCAGGTACCACGGGTAGGTACAGGAATACTTCTTTATGAAAAAGTTGGAAATTTATAGCCGCCCCTATCCTGCGCTTATGTGCTCTCTCAGTAACAAGCCCCGGGAAGATTTCACTAACTTTTAAGGTTCGCCTGACGTAGGTACTCCATCAATTGATTTGCACTATGGTAAAATGTACTCTCTGTATGAATGATCGGAAAAAAACTTATTTGTTACCTTTAAAGGGTGAAAAAAAATAGAAACTGAGAGCATATTACTAAGATTAATGTCTTTAGGAAGAATTGAATTGACATGTTTTCTTTGTTCAAATATGTCGGTTTTTATAAAAAAAGGTATGTTGACTTTGTACATGTTTTAAGCTTTTTGTGGTAAATATTATTATTATTCATTTTCTTAATAACCAAATAAAATGTTTTATATAATATACATATATTTAATATTTAACTTGAATAGTATTTTCTTTTATAAATCACTGAAGAAAATACGAAAAAAAAGAAATAATCAAATCAATGTGAAAGTACGAAAGAAGAATGTGAAAGTACTAATAGGACGTGAAATAAATAAAAAATTGTATAATATGAAGAACTATCAAGAGGACTTAAAAGCTCCACAAGTACCGCTGGAGGTTAAGTTGCGTTTACCTAGAAATTCCAGACAATGCCATAGTTTGAAAGCTTTTCAAGTATCAGAAAACAGATTTCTACTATATTTTAGATATTAGCCAAAAAATTCCCGTTTTCAGGTGCTTTACGGCTGAAAAGGCTGAATGCCAAAAACATTTGCCGATTTGGGAGGCGGGTATGGATACCGCCGCCTTTGGAACCATATATCGGATAACCGACACCTCTGCCATAAGTCACCCCAAAGGTATTGAAATATAAGAGATGTGCTATCTGCAGTTTTTACTCGGTGGGACTGTTTTCTGGCGTAGCCGATGTTGTCAACCAATACTACTGCACACCTTAAAAAATCATTAAATGAACGGATTCTTTCCGTATTCAAACTATATTGTTAACCAATACTAATGCACACCTTCAAATAATCAACCAAATGAACGAATTCTTTACGTATTCAAACTATTGACATTAGACGGTAGTCTGTCGACGGTTGGGCGGCCACCATAGAATATCTCTTGTATTTCAATATCTTTGAGTCACCCCAAGTGGTTCGATACGATTGACTTAGCAGAGGTGACTTAGCAGAGGTTAGCGTAGTGACTTAGCAGGGGTGCCCGGGTTCATGGGGTGGAGTTTTTCCGGGTCTTTTGGCGGCAGATTGGTCTGCCCACCAGCTGCATGGCAGGTCGTACCGGGAGAGGGAGTCCCTTTGACTTTTCCAGCTGTAGTCTCTCGGAACATTGCCTTGCATCGTAGTGGGAGGGATGGAATCATACGTCCGTCACTCCTGGACACAATGATCACCAGATTCCTAATACCCTTTTCCTTCCCAGAACTAATACCCTTTTCCTTCCCAGAACTTCCTCACCCTCCTTTCCTAAAAAAACCCTCCACCTAGCATCCCCAAAGATGACATAGACCCAGAGGGGAATTATTTACCTCAGGGCCTCCTGCGTGGAGATAATGTAAAAAAAAAAATTGTGTACCACAAAAATATTGTCGGAAAACTGATTACATTATATAAAGAGGAAGGATACACTACATTTTATAAAGAGGAAAGATTTAATTGTTTGTTTGTTTGCATTAAATTGGCTCCGAAACTACTGAACCGATTTTAAAAACTCTTACACCAATAGAAAGCTACATTATCAGCAAGTAGCATGGGCTATAAATAATGGTAAGTTCTGGCGTTATGAAATTTGTATAAATGAAAATGTGTGTATTTTATATATTTTTGCAGGAGGGAGGAAAGGTAGGGGGAAGTTGGGGTTCGTGGTGAGGGAAGAGACGAGGGAGGGGAAGGCGGAGAAGGTGAAAGGGAACGGGCAAGCACGGGAAAGCATAAGAAGGGAGAGTTAATTTATTTCTTTGAATGGCATAGCAACGCATGCCAGGAACCAGCTAGTTTTTCATAATCGCGTTACCATACGGCTGCAGACCTCGAGAATCAGCCAAAGCTTATTCAAGGAGAGAGGAATCGTTCTTTCAATGCAAGGATCGAGGGCTCACAGAAAACTCGCAAAGTAACCAAATTGCTGGGTTGACACATATACGCAACACGTGACCTCGAGGTTACAGGGATTTGAAAACCAAAAGGAGCTCTACTTAGCATAGGTTGAATGACAAAAGTACCCAAGACGACGAACGAATTTCAATGGCTTGGAAACAAATCGTGTTAAAAATGTTAAAAGAACTCTCGGTGAATTCGTTTGAAAATAATCGAATTGATTATTGTTTGCAACACTGTGGATGTATTAACATTTCAAATCTATAAGGTTTAAGGCCTCCGCCCATAGAGAAACTGAAAATAACAATTCTCAACGCAATTGCAATCAACCTCCTTAAAAAATCGATATTTTTCTGATCTGACATGTCAAAACATGACAGTTCGTGAGCCGCTACCATGGAAACCTGTCAACAATCCACCAGGGGTTGATTTCAGAGCTAAGAGTGTGATTTCATTTTACACCAGGTTTTCAGGAAGAACAAAAAACGGTTAGTTTAATAAAAATAGCACATGTTTGAAAAAAAGGGTTAACTGATATTTAGGGATCAGTTATTAGAAGAAGTAATTTTTTTCAGTAAATATATGGTAAAGTATTTTAAATGACATTCGCGATGTTACACACAAAAAGGCTGATAAATAATGAGATTTGTGTGGTCCTTATGCGAGAAGTATATTAATAATAAAACAAAAATAATTAAAACAGCATTAAAAAAATTATTATCATTTTATTCTTATCATTAAATAAAACTGCTGTATAAAAATTTACTGCTAATTATCGATAATTTTATCAATTACTTAAAATTTTGCATATAGGGTGCGGTTATTGTTAAATTAATTATTAGATTTATAATTAATTTATTATCATTAAAACAATTGTTTGTCGATTCAAACCATGTCCCATCAACATCGATGTTACCTTATTATTTATTTAATTTTTTATACGTCCGTAGGGCTTTTACATTGGGCATATAATAAATACCTAAATTTTTTTCACAGGGCATAAAACAATAATAAACAGGACGTCATAAACAATACATTGCAAAATATTTTTTTTTTACATTGAAGTGGTTTACATTTGGTTAAATTTTAAAATAAAAATAAACTGAAGTATGTTTTAAACATTGAAATTATTACAATGAAAATGTTGACATCATTTAAATATTTGTTAAAGTCTTTCTTTGAAAAGTTTTTCAAAATAGGTAATATGTAGTAGGTAACATAATATGAATCAAATGGTGTATTTTCATGATGTCAGTCAATATGCAAGTTATTAATGTTATTAGAAACAAAGCGCATTAACCCCTCAGGCTAATTTTTTTGCTTTTGGTAACAGCTCATATTGGTTTTATTCCCCTCACTGTCATGGCTAGAATCATGATCTAACAGTCAGCTCATCTGCCCTGATGATGGACACTGTAACGCTGTCCGAAACGTTGGCTAAAGAAGGAGGTAGCGAAACACGGCAAAACACCCCAAAAATAAATAACAAAAATGATCTAACAGTGTTAAATATTAAAATCTAAAAGGTAAGCACAGATAAATTAAATTGTACACATGTATAAAACCCAGATTTCCGAATGCAATTTGAGAAAAAATTAAGAAACTTTGTGATTTTTTTTAGTTTTTATATAACAGATTTTTTGCTTTATACCTAAAATGTGTTTTTTTTAATTTTTAATTTTTTTAAATGTTTCCTTTAAATCAAATAATCAAGCGGTCCCGTGAACGCGTCTTAATTATTTCCCCCATAAAGTTCAAATCTATTACAATTACAGAGCTTTTAGTAATTTAATGGAAACAGATTTTCGGCTTCTTATTTATCTACTTCAAAATGACGAAACTATTTCTTCTTTGATATACTTCCTGACTATTTTTATCCACGCAGCCTTCGCGGGCAAGTTCTCTGAAGTCTCGGTCAGCTAGATGTTTCACGAAATGACTTTCAGATAGCATCAGCTCACAAACCTCGAAGGCTTTCAGCTTGGTACACTGGCGGGTTTTTCCTTTATGCAGGCAGGCTTGCTCGGTTCCGTTGCATGCCAGCCGCTTTCAAATGCCTCGCGCGCTCTCTACGACTAAAATTGCTCACCTAAATTATTTACAGGTACATTTTAAGAATGGAGAAGCCAATTATCCGATGGTTGATATTTTGATTGTTAGCAATCTATAAATGGCTAATTCCGATTGCCTGGTGGTAGAACGGTAAGCATCGTTACTTTGCACACCTAGTCCGGAAGAACAAAACTCAATGTGGGAATCAAAAGCAATGTTTATAATTGGTTCACATAGAGAAATAAAAGAAATTATGGTACCTTTACATTTACCCTCACACACAAAAGCAGCTTCCATGCTATACATCTATAAATTAAAATATATCTATAAAAGTTTTCTATTATAAAAACGAAGTATTACAACACCATTATAAAAATTGTTACTGTGACGGAAAATTAAACATTCTTTGAATAAATAAATTAATTAAGCTTGTAATTTAAAGGTAAATTATGTTTACACCCCATTCCAAAGAGATAGATTTCTTTTCTGAGTATTTATCAGATCAGTTTGAAAAGGAATTTAGTGTGATATATAATGTAACAGAGTAAATATATTTAATACTGTATTAAAAAAACATTTTAATTTTTTTAAGCATGAAAGCAAAAAGCTCTTCAATCACTTAACCAATATGTTTGTTGGTTGGTATCGATTTCGAAATGTATTTTTGGAAAAGGTTTATTTACGTTTTATTTATTTCTCTGAAATTCGAGATGAATGACTTTCTGCTCTATTAAGTTTTAAAAGGTACGCAATGAGACATTAAAGACTCATTATTTAGATACAGATTTTAGGTAAATTCGTTTGCCAAGGTTTATATGTCCTGAAATACAACCATTAAGTTATTCGAAAACTAGTGGTTTGTGAATCAAAAACATATCTGCGATGGGATATATTTTCCGCAAGCTTAAATTATTATAATGAAAACAAATAACTTTGTATACACCACTATTTAATTAACAATATCAACATGTTTCGAAAACTATGTTTTCTTTGTCAGGATAATAAGTTAATAAAAAATAACAAAAGACAAACAAGTATAGACAAATTAAAACATAGACAAAATATTAGAAAGGAAAGGTGATTAATTACTTAAAATATCGGGTAATTTATTATCGGGGATTAATTACTTAAATAATATATTAATTACTTATATAATAGATGGGTAAAAAATTACATTAACATAATAAAAATCTTTTTAAACAAAACAGAAAGTCTAAATAACAAAATAAATTATTATAAATATAAGTATTAATACGACAATAAATTTAAAAGATGGCTATTTTTAAAAAACGTTTGGTTATTTATAATATTTAATTTACTATTAACACTTTTTCTAATTTCTAAAATTTCTAAATTATCTAATTGTATACCCGTTGTGTTAGTGTGTAAAATTTTTAAACCTTTATTAATATCAAAAGAATGACCTGTTTCTAAAATGTGGTTTGCAAATGCTGAATAATAATTATTATTTAAACATCTTAGATGTTCCTTAACTCTAATGTTAAAATTTCTAGAAGTCTTCCCAATTTAAAAAAGTTACAATCAATACAAATTAATTTATAAACCCCAGATTTGTTAAAAAAAACACCTTTGTCCTTGTTATTTAATATATAATTTTTTAATTTGTTATTGGCGTAAAAAGCTGGTTGGATATTATCTGGCATGTTTTTAATTATCCTGACGAAGAAAACATAGTTTTCGAAATATGTTGATATTGTTAATTAAATAGTGGTGTATACAGTTATTTGTTTTCATTAAATTTAATAATTATGCCACAAAGTGAATTTGCGAATTTGGAAGAAATTAAATTATTGTATTTAACATATTTAAAATAAAAATATTTAGTTTGAATATACATTTAATATTATACATTTTTAACGAAAACACAATTTATCGCTAGTAAAATAGTCGCATCACAATTATTAATTCGGAGCCATGAAAAGTAGATTAATACTTTTTTTGGCATTGTGACGAGTTTTATTTTTGATTAATCATTAAGGTCCATTAATTATCAACAAAACCATCTCAAAATTTAATGTTAAGCCATTTAAAAAAACTTTAAATATGCTTTGGTTCATTCATTAGACTTCTTATTAGTTTTATTTCTGATCTATTGACGTGATGTCCAATTAAAAACGTAAAAGCTTTGTTACTCGGAAGTTTTTCCAATTAATTATTAAGTACTTAGAACTGGAAAGTTTGACATTTTTCGTGGAACTCAGCAAATAATGAGAGCGATATTGAATTACTCACTCCTAAAATAGCCTTTCACTCATTATCATTAGAATGATGACACCATGCTCCGAAACTAAGACGACGCTCTTATAGAAAATTTTAGCGGTGTATGAAATTTCTTGAAATTATGGCGTTTTTTTAAAAAGGTTTTGATTTGGAGTATTATTTGCAAACAATCTGCTCTTTCTAAAGCCTTTTTCTTCTCACAAACGATTGTTATCTCTCTTTAAACTCCGCTGCCTTCAAATCCCCCCTCAGTGTTCATTAAAGTGTGTAATTGGATTAAGCTGTTCGTGCGTTGAATATTTGAACTTCGGTCGTAAATTTGATCTAAATGCGAGCAGATAAATCGTCTCAAATCAAACAATCCCGTACTTTGCACCCTTAATAATTCGTGAGAATTTTTCACTGATGCCTAGCACCATCTGTCGGGAACGGTCAAAGACATGCCCTGTTTCTCATTTCCTCATCCCATTGCTTCATGGAGCCCATCCGGGGGTCTTTTATACGGAATGCTGCCTCTAAAATAATATTTCCCACTTCAAGTCTATAAGCGCTTAAGAATGGAATCCTTGAATAAATGGAAAACTTTAAAGACTTGATAACACCAGAGTTATTTCCCAGTTTGTCGTTTGGTACCAGAAATCGAATAACCTTACTTAGTTGGACTAATTATTTTGAACTATTTTTGGACATGTGAGGTTTGTAAATTCAAGATTAGGTACATAATTGAAATATCGTTTTGCAGGTTAAACGCTGAAGGAGACGAAAAAATTTTCTCTACGGTATCTAACGTTTCAATTTGCTTGGCAGATAATAACGGTAGTAATAATATATTAAAACAAATATAAAACTTGCTTTCACATAATTTATTTGTAACTGTAATCGGTTTTAGCCTGTTAAAACCATCTTCAGAGTGGTATAAATGTTTTTTTATCTACGATTTATGTACATAAAAAATGGGGGAGGAGGAGAGGGGTGGTTTTTAAGAATTTTATTAAATTATATCGGTTGTCCCATAATATTGAAATGTCCCATAATATAGAAAACCCATAAAATTGAATAAGATCCTTGTTGACCACAAAAAGTCGTTAATAAATGAAGTGGAAATTAGTTTTATACTTGTTTTAATATATTATTATAAAGAAATACCAACACGAATTGTCAGTATCAAAAATAGAAATATTATAAAGATGGTTTGTAAAACGGATGAACAAGAAGAACAAGAGTTTTATATCCGTAACGTGAGAAGAACGTGCTTGATTAAGAATGAGGATTATGGCTGAATGTTTTAAATGTTTATATGTATATTTTGTAAAACGGCTTTTCCTGTAAATTCTTTGTGACCTTCTAGTTTCACTTTTCGCTATAATATTAAATACAATACATTATATTGCCATAACTTTAAAATTTACATCATAATTTTGTAAAAATAATATCATGAAACTTTTGTGTCACTTTTTCACTACTTTATTACAAATATAATATTATACAGTAACTTAAACTTTTACACTATAAAGGTACTTGTTTGCTTCTGTACAACAGTACGTTATTATTTTTTTTTAAATATTTCTTTTATAACATTAAATCATGAATCTTATATTACTTGCTCATAAATTTATGTAATTTTGCATTTTAACCTTGCTTACTTTAACTTTACCTACAAAAATAACTTGACTTAAAGAAAACATTCGATAGCATTTCTCATGAAAGACGTATATATATATATACATATTTTTTTTACATTAACTCCACACAGGAGGCCCTGAGGGAAATTATTTTCCTCAGGGCCTATGTCATCTTTGAAGATGCTGTGTGGAGGGTGTTTTTGAGGAGAGGAAGGAGTGAACATGGGTCTTGAAGAGACCCATGTTGTAGGAGGGAGAAAACACAGAGGCCGGCAAATCGTTCCACAGCCGAGCTGTTGAACTCAAGAACGAGTCGTAGAAACGACCTGTTCTAATGACTAATGTCAACCGTGTACAAATGTTGGGCGCGTGTTAATTAAAATTAAAAGAAAATAGCATTGACCACATAGCTCTTAAATAGATAGAAAACTACCTAACAGAGAGACCTCAAATTGTAAAGTTAGACCAATCATTTAGTACATCTCTCACAAGTAAATTTGGCATCCCTCAAAGTACGATCCTTGGACCACTATTATTATTCATATCAAGAAATACATTTAAAAAAAAAATTGTATCAAACAAAGAAATATTTTGTTAAAAAGGATTTACGATCGAGTTGTCGCCTCAATGTTGATGTTCGATACCTATTTACACTCGTTTCCACCTGAATGATGCGTATTGGCAAAGGAAATCTCATGAAACTATATCCAAATAAACATAACGCCATTTTTCCACAGCCAGAGACGATTAGATGAAACGCCACACGAGTCTGTCATGGCCTACAAGCACTATAATATTTTGCGTCTTAACTTAAGGCGACGCTTCCCGGCTCAAAAAGAAGATGATGGAGAGATATGTAATTACGAATGTTGGACAGAGCGCGTTATTATTTTCAATGATAAAATTGAAGCGAAAATGGTGAAAATGCTTAATAAAACATGACTCGTTTAAAATAGAGCAAAAATCTCGTGGGGCTGTCTAAAACAACGTTCAAAGAAACACTGTGAATTTTTTCATATAAATAATTTGTTAAATAATAGAGGCTTGAAAATAAAAAAATTCGGAGTATACTTTGCGATTTTTTTTTGTATCGAGGGAATTTCATATAATTTGCGTTTGAGCATGGGGGTTGTGCAGATATTATCTTCAAAAATAACATATATTTTTATAATAGCTTAAAACTTTAAATGTTCGAGGGAGATATGCAAGAAATCGGTAGAAATTCGGGTAGTGGAGGCTTAACCCGGCTTAAGTATTTGGTTCTCTCGATCACCCGAGTCTTCTCCGACTCCCTTTTCCGTGTAAATAATAACTTGTGCAAAAAATCCTCAAAACGGAATGAAATTTCCCAGCAGCTAACCAACTATATCGAAATTTGATGAATTTTGGAAACGTATATTACCATATTTTAAATGAACTAGGTAATTGATTTTCTTAAAAAAAAACAATTCAAGAATTGCAAGAAAGGAGAACTTTGTTAAGCGGTTTAATAATGTTTGTGGAATTTCCATTTTATGAGAGTAAAGGGTGGAAAGAGCGGAGGGTAGACAGGGGAAGCTGTGGCCACTTCTTCCACCAATTTATAACTCCCCCTCGCTCTTTTTTGTTAATCTTCTCTCATTCTTGCTGTAACGATTCTAATTCTTTGCCGCCATCCTCCAGTGCTTTATCGCGTATAAAATATTTAAAGTCTTAAGTCTTCATTTAAATGGTATGCCTACGTTTCATCAGGTCAGCTGCCCCTCATTCCAGCCATAATTACCCCTATTTCCTCGTAATGAACGTTGCTCTGTTACCTCAGATGTAAAGTTGTCTTTTAACGGACGCAAATGATGATTGTGTAATACGAACAAAATAGAAGGAAATAATTGGTGCGATTGTTTTACAGTACCTGAGCATGCTAGCACATTTTACGGCAAAATAGTATATAATATTATGTATGTTTTTGTCTTAATTTCTCAACCAATTATTACAAACTCGGGGTAAGATAAGAAGAATCCTATATAGTGTTATACGTATATAAATAGTTATATACGTATCATATATTTAGGTTATCACATGGAATAGGGTTATCGGTTACAAATTGGCATCTCGAAAAAAAAACTGTTATTGGTAGTAAACGTTTTTTTTTTAAATTAGCTCCAAAAGGGAGGCCCCGAGGAAAATAATTGGGCAGACAGGGCCTGTGTCATCTTTGGAGATGCTGTGTGGTGATTTTTTTTTAGGAAAGGAAGAAGAGGAAGTTCTGGGAAGGAAATAAGTGTGTGAGGTGGTAAAGGGTCAGTGTGTTCAGGAGTGACGGACGTATGAATCTGTTCCTCTGTTCAGGAGTGACGGACGTATGTAAAGCTAGCCTTAAGCCAGGTTTAAGGCCATTTTAAGAATGCGAACGTCGCACAGTGCAAATGCTCATTATTGTCTCAAAATCTGTTGTTCTTGTTTCTTATCATAAAAAATAAAATTTGGTGTGCTGATTAAAAACTAAACCATGTTTTTTTTGTTCTTTAGATTTTATGTCCGGGTTAAATCTTCCTCACAGGAAAAACTTAATCCTTCCACACACTTTTCCACAAATGCTAATCTAGTCAATTCACGCGATGTAATTGCATTGTATAAGTATACTAAATACAAAACTATACAAGAACAACACGTCAACCTACCAGAGACCATATCGGAAAATACTTCACCGACTCCAGATATTTTCATATCAGAGGGTTCGGCTCGATAGAACTCCTAACTGAACCGATAAATCCTACCGATCCCTCAATATAAATATTTAAAAAATCTTTCGTAATCCTACATGTATTTAATATGACTGATTTTTGCATTTTTATATAAAGATTCTTTGACAAATCTAATAAGCCTAAATTTTTAATTAGAGAGCTAGGTATAATGCCAGTAGCCGAAATAACAAATGGTAATATTTTTATAGTCCGAGAATGCCAAATTCTTTTAATCTCATTTCCTAAATCTGTATATTTTCTAATTTTTTCAGAAACAGATTTTTGAATATTACAGGAATTTGGAATAGCGACATCAATGATATAAGTTATTTTTTTAATTTTGTCATGTAAAACTATATCGGGTCTATTATGACGAATCGTTCTGTCTGTTAGTATAGTTTTATCATAATATATTTTATAAAATTCATTTTCTAAAAACGAATTTGGTTCGTATTCATAATATGGTACTACATTACGGCAATCAATCAATTTATGTTTAATTACCAAACTTTGATGAATTATTTTTAAAACCTGATTGTGTCTAAAAGTAAATTCGGAAGGCGCTAATATATAATATGTTCTATAGTTTCCGGAAAAGCCAAACATTTTCTACATAAATCATCAATTTGATTTCTATCTTTGATTACATACTTCCTATAATTTTTAGTATTAATGACTCTATCCTGAATGGCAAGCATAAATCCTTCTATTTCTGCGCTCAATTCTCCAATACTCAACCATTTGTTTGACGAAAGTTTGTCAACATACGTTTGGTTGAGATAATTGAAGTGTTTGGCGTGAATAATTTTATTTGACCAGGAATCTAATAATTCCTGGTTGGTATTTAAAAGAATGTTGGCATTATCGTCGTATAAATTTAAAGGTGTAATGTTTCTATCTGCCTTGCAAATTATTTTGTGCATTTCTGAACTATTAGCTTTCCTGTGGAAAAAAGTTCTTAGCATTTCTACCTGATTGTATTTCAAAGAAGTTATTTTGACTATACCTCTACCTCCTAAATTTCTAGGTAAATTAATTCGTTCTATAGCTGAATTTGGATGATGGCAATTAAACTTTGTTAACGTAGTTCTAATTAATCGTTCTAAGCTATCTAAATCTGTATTGGACCATTTAATTATGCCAAATGAGTACGTTAATAAAGGTATTGCCCAAGTATTTATTGCCTTTAATAAATTTTTAGCAGATAGATTGCATTTTAAAATTTTTCTGACTCTACTTTGAAATTTAATCCTAATATCATTTTTAATACTAGTATGATCTAATCTATTCGATTACGGGTATCCTAAATATTTATAAACCTCATCCCCTTTCATACTTTTAATTTTGAAATTTCTAAATATACCCTCGTCTCCGTCTACAATTTTGCCTTTCTCTATATGGATCGTTCTACATTTATCTAAACCAAAAGTCATTTTAATATCATCTGAAAAAATTTTAACTACCTTAATCATTTTCTCTAAATTTGGTTCAGAATTCGAATATAATTTTATATCATCCATAAATAATAAATGCGAAATTATACTACTTTCTCTCGTATTACCTTTAATTTTTATTCCAAACTTGCTTTTAATTAACATTTTAGATAGAGGATTCAATGCTAAGCAAAACCATAAAGGACTCAATGAGTCACCTTGAAAAATCCCTCTTTTTATTGAAATGCCCGGTACTACTATTTTCTGACCTTTTAAATTGACAAATAAATCTGTATTCCAAAAGGTCATAATATTTTCCAAAAAGCTTATAATAATCGGGTTAATTTTATAAATACTCAATATTTTGATCAGCCACGAGTGCGGGACACTATCGAAAGCCTTTTGGTAGTCTATATAGCAAGAATGTAAATTACGTTTTTGAGTTTGAATCTGTTTAAGAATTACAGAATCAATAACTAATTGTTCTTTACATCCCATATGTTTTCTGCGACAACCTTTTTGTTGTTCAGGTAAATATGTTTTTCATCTAAATGAGCATATATTAAATCTGTCAAGCAAGAGGTTAAAATTTTGTATATTGTCGGTAAACATGTAATGGGTCTATACTGGGAGGGATTATTAATATTTTCGCTTTTAGGCAACATATAAGTAATGCCCTTAGTAAGAAAATTTGGAAAATTTTGAGGTTGTTTGACAAATTTAGAAAGATTTTTTGCTAAAAGAGGATGTAAAGTAGTCAGACGTTTGTACCAAAAATTATGTATCCAATCGCAACCCGTGGCTTTCCAATTATGAGTATTTTTAATAATTTTGGCTAACAATTCAACCGATATATCAGAAAAACTCATTTGTTCAATGTCTGAACAATTGAGTTCTTCATTTTCTATCCAGGGACCTGATTCATTATGTTTTATATCTGTACTCCAAATTTTTGTCCAAAAATTGCGCATATCTGATTCAGATGGTAACGGAATATTATTATTCGAAATAATATTTTGTTTGTCGTCAAGTTTGGAATAAAATATTTTCTCATTTTTCTGGAATAATCTATTATTATTTTTTTTATTATAGGTATAATTATATCTTTTTAATCTACTAGCTTTTATAGCTAATTTTTGTTTTAATAAATCCAATAAATCATTGATTATATTTTCATTATTATTACCATCAATGCTATAACCAAATTTTCTCCCAATTTCATCCACATGCCTCAAAATATTCCTACTTCTATTTCCATTTTTATATTCTATTACTCTAGCTATGTTACTTCTTAAAAAGACTACATCATTTTCTAATCTAATCTGCCATTCTGGTTTACTATAACTATATGGTCTATCATCAGAGGACTTTAATTGAATTCCTAACTTATTACATATAGTGATAGCACTAGCATATACTATTGTATGAAGATCTAAAAAACTAATTTCGTCAAATATTATTTTTGGTAAAATTATATTATTTAATTCAAAAATTAATTTAGATAATTTTTTTGACGTATGCAATTTTGGTAATTTTGGTCTAACTGTAGGCTCTACATCAATGTATCTATTTATATTATTATTAAGTAAGTTAGCTAATTCTACAACATTATCATCTACTAAGTTTAAATTTGCTATGTTGATTTCCCTAATATTATAAATAACGTCTAAGTTATTTGAATCTACTGTAATATCATTGGACATTTCGACTGGAATATTATCTAAACTATCTACATTCAATGAATCTGATATAACATTATTACTTGTATCAATTTGTTCGAAATTATTCCCCAGTTGCAATCTATCTGCTATTTCCTTTTTTATCTGATCTATTGTTACTAAAGGAATTAAATTATTTTTGAAAATTGCCCGTTTTTGGTCTGCTAATCTTTGTACATTTACTTGGGCAACCGGATAATTTTCTAAGAAAATTGAATGTAATTTTTTCCTATACAACAACATATCTGTTTCTAGTTTAGTTACATAAAAATATGAACGAACGATGAACATATTGACATCGTACGTCCATTTCATTCGCTGCCTAGGGATACCTGCTTTTGTTTTTTGGGGTCTCAGACTATCATTGTTCATCTGTATAGATGACGTAAAATAACCCAGTTCATCTCCGTTGGTTGCAAATGACATATTGTCAATTTGTAAAACAACTTGGAAATGATTGTTTTGCTTTTCCTACATTTCAGTAACCAAACAACTATCGTTACCTAGTAATTTCATTTGTCAACAAATAATTTTCAATACATACCTTGGTTACTGAAGCCGTCACAAAAAGAAAATTTTAATATCATATTTATTTACCCAAATATCCTATGGCTTACTGGCAGTTTATTTATTGCGTTAGCTAATATACTTATTTTCAAATATTTATATGTTTTGGGATCAAATCTAATTTTTTTCTATCTGATATAATGAAAAATCAGAGAGCAAATACAAAGCAAATGTCGAGGCTAGCGTTGCTAAGCAACATATTTTTATTTAGTGACTTGTTATTATTTTGATATTAAACATGTCATTTCAAAAACAATTAATCCTTTTTTAGTACTGCGACAAGTTAATTTTCTGATAAAAAGATGATATTTGCAGCGGCAAAACCGTTTTTGGACGCGGTTGCGCAAAAACTCCTCAATTTTTTATTAAAATGGTTTATTTTATTAAACGGTATTTTAATATGTACAAGCTCAAACCCTGGGACTAGTTGCAAGTTTACCTGAAATTTGTCAAAGTCTGATTATTTGATTAAAGGGGGCTAAAAAATCACTATCATTAAAAAATAAAATATTAAAAATACATATTATTAACGCATAAAAAAACAACATTTGCGGTAATATATAATAAGTTTTATATAAACTTTCTCAAATGCTTAAAATTGTACCATAAAATATACGACATTTTGATTCAATTAAATACCTCAACACGAACCCGTATTTTGACAGTATTTTTAATATACAAAAGAACAAATTTTATTTTTTCCAACATATTTCATATTATCAAATCCGCTTTAGGTATATCTGAAAAAAGTACAGTTTTTCGATTTATGAGAAGGTCTTGTTCCGGGACATTCCATGGTGCGTCGCTCCACCCACGGCAATTAAGTCAAGTTTTTCACTGTTCCGACCTTACGCACCGCGTTATATTTTGCACGACGTTTGTAACGTTTGCACGACAAGTCCCAGCGAGAGTACGTACGGACGTCATTGACTTTCATCCTCTTTTTCTCACGCGCCTTGTTTGAAAACAAAAAAGACAGATAATACTGCTAACACTGGTGTAAGGGGGTAAAAACACGAAACATTAAATTGGTTCAAGTATCTTTCTACGTACAATAGGGCATGAAATGAGACGAAGACATCATTTTAATATTAAATAATAAAGATATAATTACACCTTTATAACAGGAAAACATGATAATTTGTCAAAGGATTGAATTTTTCACACCCCTTTTACAATTTGCAAAAAACTTTCGCAACACTTTCATCCTGAAATATAATATTGCGAAATACATAATATCATCGAATTTCGTATTTCGTATTATATCATTTATTCAGACTTTCTTTGGAGGTAGCAAATTTTCACCTTTCCGTTAGGGAATGGTAGAACGAGGCGCTTCACAAGTATCATAATCATTTATTATCAAAAAAAAAAAAAAAAAATTAAGGGGACCCGGTGGTCTAGAAATTAATTTTTTTTCTTTTTTTTTGTTCAATATTTCGAAAGTACAATCCTTTAAGAATATACTGTAAATTTTTTGAAATGGTATTGACGATATTTAAAGTTCTACGGCCCATTTAACAGGTCAGCGCAGAAGCAGGTAAAAGGGCCGGGCGAAACTTCAAACTCATTTATTTCAAAACTACTTTTTTCTGCATGGTGTGAGGCAAAAAAAAACTACTTGGCCGATTCGTCTCTAATATTACTATGTTATTTCTTACACCAGAACCTATCGCAGGAACTAGAACAAAGTTTTTACGTTGAATACATCTATTTTTTACATACAAAATATGATGAAAAAACAGTCTGTTTTCTGTATTTAAATTTCAACAAGGCGTCATTTTGTCAATTTTTTAAATTTATTTTTTATTCTAGTTCCTGCGATAACTACATTCATACTGATCATAAACATTTTTTTGTTTTTGTTTACGGATAAGCGAAAGAGCCAAAACTAGACCCACCAACAAGGTTTGTATTTATGAGGAGGGCAACTTCAGCGCAGTTCCTTAACTATTTAGATTTTTTTTTAATAACAATATTTTTGTATCCTATAAAAGTCATTTAATATATCTATAAAGTTGTTCACTTTTTTCATTTAAAAAAATCCTATGGTCTAAATCACCGGGTTCCCTTAAGATATAGTCTTTTTATATAAAAATTAATGTTTCATGTATACATATACGCGGGCGTGCGCACTTTTTTCAATATATAGTTGTTTGAAAAATGTGAGTAATTATTTTAGCTTAGCGGGGGGGAGAAGGGAGAGGGAGGGGAACCAAGGAAGGGAGAGACGGAAAAACAAAAAGGGAAAGGGCGGAAAGGGAAGGGGGGGGGGGAGGAGAACCAAGGAAGGGAGGACCTTCTGATTTATATACGAAGGAGACGGAAAAACAAAAAAAGCATTGTGTATCCAAAAGCACTTCGATAAGTAGAATTAAAAGAAACAGTTTCTATCTCTGAGTGGCATTGCAACGCACGCCGGGTACTCGGTAGAATAATATAAATAAATACCTAACGATTCTGTGTATCCCACATTCACACAATCCTAGCTTTATTATATATTACATTACATGTAAGTACATTGAAACGTGTTTTCTATAAATGTATAACAATATTTCAAAATCAATGTAAAAAATTGTAAATGTTGCATACCACATTGCTCTGAACTTGAGTTGAGAATCTGACGGTATAAAGCAGTAAACGGTTTCCTAATGTTTGCTGGAATTTTAGATCAATGCAGCTAGTTATTGGCTAGGACCGTCTTTCCCTTGAACTTCGGAGCTACGAATTATTTTGTGTTAAGTATTCAAAGAAGATAAGCCACTGTGCTGTTTTTTATTTTAATTTTATTTTGGTTGTCTGAAACTAGTGCGAAACCGAAAGTAAAGCTGGCTTAAAAACCTTAAAAACATCGATAATGTACAGGAAAATCATGCTATTTTGTATATTGTAATTACAGAAAATACCTGTTGAAAACAAAAAAATGAAGCAAAAATGTAGTAAATTCGAGTATGAAATATAAAATCATACGAATCCTCAAAAACATGTTTCAAACACCGAATAAAATGCTTGTTCCGCTCCACCCTGGCTGATATAGGTACCCTCGCTGGTCCCACCGCATAATTACCCTAATAACTAACTAGGTGGGATTATCTTGAATAGTCGCACCGGGCATTATCCCAATTGTTTTATACATCTGCAGACATTCGTAGTTAGCGAATGAGTACTTTATTCGGTTATTAAGATTCGCTGATTACTCTAGTTCCAGCGGAGACTATTACCATTACTGTTACTTGTGCCAGGGCCGCAACGAGCCGCTCTTTGTAAAAATTAAATATTTTTTCTTCCGCGATATATCTTCTATGCAGTAACGGATAATAAGAGGTTTTAATCCATCGGGCCGACGCACGACGCCGACGGTTCCTTTAATGTCGTCAGGCTATTAAATCAGTTCTGTCGGCGTCTTTGCTTTTCTTTCCCAACTAAAGACCTTCTCTTACTTTAATGTAGATTGGCATTAACAAATCCCACTCTAAAAACTCGATACACATGGCAGAGCCATTTGGCTCCAAAGCTTTGGCTGAATCCATTTGGAACGGCGCAAATTAGGGGGCCACACACGACTGAGCTGATTTTCTTCTTTGTTCAGCGATGATGTGTCGCAAAAATGAAAAAACGATGGTTTTTCATATATTTTTAGAGGTAGTTGTTCTATATTACTGGGGGCCAGAGTACTTCAGAGAAAAAACATTCCCCAGAATATTTTAGGAATGGCAACACTATCTACCTCACCACGGAGTGAACAATCCAAACTTGTGATCTAAAATCTCTTATACCGGCACATAAAATAAGTTATTTTTTTAACAAACATTCAATAAAGGTTTATTTAAAATTGCCGTTAAAATAATATTATGTAAATAAAATAGCTTTTTTTTAATATTCAATATTTTAAATAAAATAGTATTTTAATAAAATAATCTTTCTTGCGTTTGCAATACTGTCTAGCCAAGCCACCTGAGTTACCCTCACACACGATGAGTTTTGGCTCGGCGCGGGGCTGTTTGGCTCGCTGGCTCTGCCACGTGCGTCCAGCACTGGAGAAATACTTTCCATTAATGAACGCTGCATGGACGGGAAGGCTCTTATCAGATTATATGAAAAAAAGATGCCAATAATCGATTATAATGTATTTTTTCGAATGGTCATACGTCATGCCACGTGTTCAACATGGTTCCACTTGAGATTGGAGTTTGTTGTTTGTTATGATGCTGTCAGTAATAATGATCGGCCGTACTTCATTATTTAATCTTTCAATTACAAATGCATAATTATTTCAGCAAGTATGACGTTTTAATTTTCATGTGGTGGGTTTGCAGCATAAAAATTTTTTTTCCGCGTAGGCTTTATCAATGAATTCGTCAGATATGAAAAACTTCCCATATCTAGCAACAGTTGAACTACAGCGAAACCATTTTAGAATAATAATAAATTCTTCTTCACCTTGCCGATTTTTCGGACTATCTCATTTGCAATTCACATATAGTTTTACCACGCGTACAGAGGAAAATCAAATAGCACCCTTCGGTTCGGCCGCCCATGTGCGCCGCGCTCGAAAAATAGCACAAAAAGTCTGAGGCGGCCCTGATTATTACTTACGATGGAAACGTGGAATGATCGCAGAACTGCCAACCGGCAGCAACTCGGAGACGCAGAGTGTAAATGCAGTTTCAGGCTAAGAATGTCAGTCGGCAATTGAATTAATGAATAATCTATTTGCTGACATTATTGCGACGCAAATGAGGCAGTGATTCATTCGCCGAGGAATGGAACTGAAGCATTGCAAATATTCAGACCAGGGAAATGAACGTCATTGTTCTGGATGCATAATGCTATTGGTACCGTGAGGAAAACTAATTATAGCACGGAATCTCGTTTTTAATATGTTCATGTTATATAAAAGAGCGCGGAGCTTGTGAATCTATGGCAGCCACGATTGAAGAATATTTTCAGATGAAAGGCGATAGAAGACGACGAATGGAAACGATTGTTGAGAAGTGGCACGACCAAATGAATCAGATACTTCAGATAAACCAAATGAATCAGATACAGTATTCGGGCCAAATGAATCAGATACAGTATTCGGGCCACGTCAAGAGTCAGATTAATAGAAGAACATGTGTGAAACGATGTATGAATGTGAACGAGGCAAGGAGTGTGTGCCAAGACCGAGTTGTTTGGAGGCCCATCCTCTCTGCCTACCCATGCGGAGAAACGGCTTGATGGTTAGTTAGGTAGTTAGTGGAGGATGATTTTCTCCATATTTTTTGTCGTCGAATTCCAGTGCACCTTTTCCTATATATACGAGTATATATAGGAGTAGGTATATGATGACCTACTCGTATATATAGGAAATACGAGTAGAACAATAAATATAAATATTTATATTTATTGTTTATAAATATAAATATTTATATTTATTGTTTCTTCTTCGGAGTCGCTAGATGTCGCTTTCTTTCGCCTGTTCATTATGATATGGTTTGAAGATTGGATATTGATTTTGCAAAAATAAAAACGTATTTTTTTTTTAATTTTATAGGTTTCGAACCCAGGCCGTCTGAATGTCCGGCCCCTAGACTCGTTAGGCGCTTTATGCCACAGGCCTATAGGAGGCTTGCGCGAGACCGAGGATTTACCGTGTTATATTAAAACCGAGAACCCGTGAAATAATAAATTTTAATGACGCACTTCCGTTTCACGGAGTTTCAAATCACTAACGGTGCTAAAGAAGTTTTGCTTCAAAAACTTTAATAATGTTTGTATGTTATATGCACTATTAAGATTAATTGATATTGTCGATGCTGCAATTCGGTGATCGGTGGTGACCCTTCGCGCTAATACTGGAGTGTGACCCAAAGTGACACAAATTTTCACAGAACTTGGAGCAATGAAGAATTGCCATCGGAGTTTGATTATATTATTGACAATAATACTTGTCCATAGGATGAGAATTCCGTGCAGTATCTTCCATCAGACGTTTCGTACTTATATCATTTATTCAGACCAAATTTATAATGCAGTTTGTCAAGATTGGATATTAGGCAATGGATAGTACATGAAAGTAGACATAAGCATTTGTCACCTTGTGAAACAGAGTTTATTATTGAAATTTTGCATTCGGGTAAAAAAATAAATTAATGATACCTACTGATGCCTATTGATGGGGAAGACAACGCAATACTAATGCTAGATCACAACTAAAAAAAGTCTCCCCATCACATACCATTAAGACTAATAAAATTATATAATACTTATCTGAATGAAACAACACATACATTTTAAATAATAATATATTTTTTCAGATTTCTGTTAATTCAACAAGAACTTTAGTAAAAATATGAATGATACCATGTTTACGGCGAGAAAGTAAAGGGGCATTCAGTTCAATGTGCTGAAGCTCGTAAAAGAAAATCATTCATGTTTAATTATGAACTTACAAAAGCTTTCGGAAACAAACACATAAAGGGTCGTTTCAGGAAATAAAAAACGCATTATGGTAGACAGGGGAGAGCTGACAGTGGAGACATGACCGCCTTTCAGTAAGAGAATAATAATACAGGGCTGCATCCCATTGCATTCTCTATTGCCTCATTTTTAGTATTCACTTGCAGTTGAAATTAATTGTTTTGTATTTCAAGAATGTTTGAGCAATGTTTTGGTAAAATTTCAATTAAATACATTTTTTAATATTTAAGTTTATTTATCGTTACTAAACAAAAGCATCACCGGAGTTTGAATAAAATATTAGGAAATGTTCTGAGAGGATGGGAGAGAGAAGTACAATAGAAAGTGCTAGATTGAAGAGGTTAGAAGGACTATAACATACACCATGAAACTAGAGTTAAGAACTGACGTGAAGTACAAACCTTTTCGTGATCAATATTTTTATGAAATAATCTTTGACCTCTCCTGAATTTACTCATGTAGTAGTATAATATGTACATACAGTAGTTGTACACAGGTAAAATAGAAGTGAAATAAACAAATTACCTTTTTTTTTAAATCCATCGTTTTTTTCGAACAAAATATTTTTACATATGAATAAATATATTTTTTCATTAAAAAAATAATGAACTTAGTGCACTTTAACAACTTGTACAATATACGGCATCCACTACGAATCGAAACAAAGTATTTCTTTCAATAGATATATAATTTTAATTAATTAAAAGAGCACTGTGTCCAAGGTAAGCTATGTTTCATAACCTTTGTGAGACCCTTTCATAGTCGAAACGTTGTTTGAAATGGCTTAAATGTGTTTTTAACCCATTTCGAATAGTCGAGTACTTCCTTACATTTTTCCACTTTCCACTAGCATTTGAGTTTTCCCCTAGCAAAGAAGTAGAACATAAAATTAAATTATGCAAGGGAATTCAGTAAAATAATACGAATTTCAAGAAAGTCTAATTAGACATCTTAAATTTCCCTGAAAATTGACAAAGGACCGTATAGAAACACGGCAATGGCTGGTTGGTTATACCTACATAACTGGAATGCAGCGCGGGGAGACTGGGGCGTGGAACTCACGAAAAGAGCGCAATATTTTCGCGTTCAAAGTCTATTCGGGGGGTTCTCAACACTACTGATACTATTTTTTTGAAATTACTAATTAAAACAATTATTACATTAAAACATCTATCTTGTAGTTTGGATTTTTGTAATTTATTTTATCCATGGTAAAGAGGATTTTCTTGTTTAAATATTATTATTTAAAAAAAAAAATTAAATTATAAAAATATTACAATAATACACATTCAACATAATATGCAGGCAAAACAAATAGCGTAATGTATTAAAAATAATATTTTAAGTATTTCTACAATAATGAAGAAAACCTTATGAGTTTGGGGCAGGAGTTCTGGTCGTCTGCGGACTCAATAGGTCAAAATTTCGGCCAACCCAGTCTGCTATCTTTTAACAGACCTGACAGCTCACTAGCAAACACTGCCACATAGAAAACCCGGCTCTCGATGATTTTTATTTCCTACCGTCAACGACAAACTGCTCACACGCCTCGAGAAGAACAAAATTATCAACGACCGTCAATACGAATTCCGGCGGAACCGCGCATCCGGTAATCTTCTCGTATGTGACGCATGTGTGGGGACTGCGCACAGTGCACTGAGCTGTATAGGGGAGAGGACAAAAATCGTAACCCCGATTGTATGCAGATTTTTTTTTGCTATTTCATAAATCTACGTCATCAGATTCGTAGTTAGTTCACGTTTATAAAAAAAGTTGATTCCAAGTAAACAATTGAAACATATTTCACAAATATTATTGTTTTGTAATCGTTGAAATATTGCAATCATTGTTGTTCACTAAATAAATACCTTATAATAATTATAGTACCAATAAAACAAATATGTGAGGTTTATGCCTAGCAGCAGTTTATACAACAACTTCAATAGTCAGCATTAATTACAAAGTAGAATAATAATCTAACTCAAGAGAAAGTTATTCCAAAATAAACAATATTCTTCATTCCACCATTTTACTAACCTTATTTAAAACTAAACTGTATCCTTAGATTCTTCATAGTACTACATTATAAGTCTAGTTCTAGATTTAGACTGGATGAATCGGAAGATTCCTCTGCTTGTTTGATGAAATTCTGAAAAGTCTTCGTCGCCCATCATTGTCACCAATTCGCTTTCGTCACCATTTCGCCATTTTCACGCCTTTATTTCTGTTTTTTTTCTCCTTTTGGGTGATGAGTGAGGTTCAGAAGTCAACAGTAACCTTTTTCAAAGTATATACAGACTACGAGTTAGTCGATTGAAAAAAATTCTGTCTTTTTTACAATTTTAATCTACCCATGTCACGCGTTCAGCGCATCTTTAGATAAATATGCGATTCGCAAGGATAATTTATCGATTTTTTCACACCTGTGAACACATATTGCGTGAACGTTGTCAGGCATGTAATACCACTTATCTAGACTGTTGTAAATTTGTCTTCTCTCTTTTAAAAGTATTTTTAATTTATGTAATCGTATGATGGAAACTTAACTGTCAGCTCCCTTTTCACCCCCGTGAAGCTGAGATCGTTGAGTAAAGCTTCCTCGGATAGCTTTAGGGATCTCCCGCCGGTATGACTTGGTCCAGGCTGATTGGTTTCATTTGAAAGAGCTGTCAAACCTAATGGAAACCGCATCTCTCGAATAAGCTAAGCCTCATTGCGTAGACGAAATCTCTGGCGATTCCGATTAACTTCGCCCTAATTTTTATTACATTTTAAATAAAATAGTCTACTTAAAGATAAAAGCTGGACCCGTTATTGATTCAAGAGCAAACACATTTTCTCAAAAAAACAACAGAAGTCGTTGTGTTTTTAGCTATCAAAGCACATTTTTGAAAGTTTGAAATTTTTGATTTTTTTATGTTAATTTTATTTTTTTAATTTTTTTTATGAATACCGCAAGAGTCTCTACTACTCCCCTCTGGAGCCAGTGAGCTATGGCATCCCCAATTGGGGTACGTTGTGAGGCTGAAAGTGGTGGAAAGGGGAAGGAGATGAGGAAGAGGAAAATGAGACGTACCGGGCTATTCAGATCTGGTCACCAAACACGGTTAAAGCCATTTCAAGCAACGTTTCAATTCTGAATGGTGGTCTTACACTAGGGCGATAGATATGAGAGTATCTTCCACTCCGGGACGTGCTGCAAATATACAATATATTATTTTTAAATGAATAAATTGTGAAATAACACGAATTAATTAAATAAAATTTATTTGCCACGCCGGGATTCGACCTTTGAATTCTTGGGAAATAAAAAATTATTAATAAGTAAAAAGTAAATATTTAATTTATTGTTTTATAATTAAACAAATATAAAACTTTTTTCCTCTTTAATTTTATTGACCGTAACCGGTATCAGCTCGCTAGAGCTACTACATCTTCAGACTGGTACAAATTATTCTTAGTCTAGAATTACCAAAATATTTAGAAATTCGACAGTCTAAAACGACTAAGTAACAAATATAATTGATTAAAATCCTTGAGACCACCCCTTTTGCCCTCCCTCATATGTTATATATATATATAAACCGTAGACTAAGAATAATTTGTACCAGTCTGAAGATGGCTCTAGCGAGCTGAAACCGGTTACGGTCAATAAAATTAAAGTGAAAAAAAGTTTTATATTTATTTTATCATAAAATATTATAATGGAATTCCACCGTGAATTGTCAGTTTCAAAAAAAAAAAAAAAAAATTTTAATAAATAATTCATTAATCTAATATCACTAAAAGGAGATATTTTTAAAAAGTTAAATGTTAAAAAGTTTTCAAAGCTGAGTAATGCATTTTTCAGGAGTAAAATTTGAGTGACAGCTTTGAGGACATCAAATAAATGTATAGATCAACTAAAAAAAGTAAGGACACAATTTACAAATAAATTCAAAATAACCGAGCCAGTAGATTTCATTGAGGTTTGCTGGTGAAAACGTGGTTTTTTGTGTAAACGATACATCTTGTTCAAGTGATAAAATGCAACCGATAATGTGAATAGCGCATCGCTATTTGTAATCCCTATGTAGAGTGTCCATAGTTAGCCAATGACAGTCAAGTAAAAGTTATTAAAGCTCTGGAAGTTTTGACTCGCAACCTTTACAATGGCAAAGTCAAAATTCATGAATCCGAATGTTGATTTTTGTATTTTCGTCCAAGGGACAACACGACACTGCCTGAAACGTCATGGTGAGACCCAGATGGTTAAACGCGGACTTCCTGCATCCGTTTATATGTGGATTTTCGACTTTTTAAAGGAGAGGACTATTCAGCCGGTTGCTGACGGTTTCACCACTTCCTCGCATTCGATAAATGCTGGCGTCTTAAATGGATCGGTTCTGTCCAGAATAAGAAAAATATATTCACACTGTGCAGGGGTCTTCTCGTGTTACATAAAAAATATTAGTTAAGATTATTTGTATCCATTTGTAAATATAATTACTGGGCATTTTTTAGATTGAAATATAAACGAGTTTTGATGTTAAATTTATGCCTTCATGATGGATTAGTTTCAATTGTTTTAATGTGTTTTCTCTGAATATTTGTAAATCGGAAAATTTAGAAAAAATGCAAGATAAAATGTTCTTCAATTTTGTAAGTCCCGTCATTAATCAATTCAGTAAGAAACGAACTAAATAAAGAAAAAAAGTAACTAAACAAAATGGCTTAGGTAATACCGTAATAGATTTTTTTTAAATTATCTAACTTAAGAACCTTTTTTAATCTAATATGTTATTTAAAAAATACATTTCCTAATACGTTAATGTTCACACGTATCTACAGTCTGTTCCATGTCACATGCTGGTCCACAATAATTACTCCGCGGTACTTTGGGTATTGCATGAAAGTGTTGTGGTATCCAAAAAAGACATCTTCGATTTGTGATTTGATTATTTCAAGACGATTCCGAACTTCTTTGACGTCGCGTTGGTTATTCCCCTAATTACACAATTAATGATAATTGTCTAACATAATACCATAATATAATTTTTATTTATTTATTTTATTTTTATTTATTAACATTATATGTTATTTATTAACATTATAACATTATATTTTTTATTTATTAACATTAATATAAATTATAAATATTTCTTACTATTAATATGTAAAAGTCCCGAAAAAGGGCGTTATTTAATAAATAATTGAAAATGGCAAAAAGAGTAAAAACTTTTTCCTAAACTTAATTGGATAAAATACTCAAATTCAAATCTATCACTGCGTCTGTAAGTGAACTCTTTGCGAGATAAATGACAAGCAAGGAACCATTGTTTGTCTCCAAAGTACCTTAAAAATAAAACTTTAAATGTCTCCTTAAATAAGCTAGAAAGTGTTTTCTCTCTGATTTGGATCCTAAAAAGCGACACCAATGCTTATTTTCTAGTGCATCCGCAAGCATATTAGTCTGCCTAGAATCTTTTGAGAGCCCCTAGTCTACATGAATGCACACCACTGAGACTGAAAAAGCTCTCCGTTAATTATAAGATCAAAAACGAAAACAAAATAACACCACCGTCTTCGACCGCGTTCTCATTTGCATAATGTTTTAATCTAGAATAATTCAAAACATTTATGCTGCACTCTGTGTTGAACGGAATGTATAAACGAACGGCGATTTCATTCGAATCGAGCTAATGAAGGACATCTATGTTCTACGCCTGATGAGCTTTTGGAGAAAATTAAATGAAGACATATTAATAATTGATATTACTCTCACGGAACGAAGTAGTTTGTTATTTTTAAATAAATCAAGCATTTACATATTAACAATACTTTACTCTCGATAGAGGTGTACAAATTATTTATATATATGAGGACATATGTGTATGTATGCATATGTGTAAGTGTGAGTGTGTGTATACATAAATACACATATTTATATATACATGCATTTAAGTACACATTTATGCGTATGTGTTTATGTGCGTATGTTTGGATGCATGTATGTACATATGTGTATGCATGCATATATATAAAAAAAGTTACGCTTCTTTTCCACCTTTCTATTATAATTTTTCAGTTGTAAGCGTGTTTATATACTAAATCCATTTACTCTACTTCACACAAAATAACTATACTCCATTGGTCACCATGAAACAGGCAGCCGCCTAGTATGATGGTTTAATGTATCTACTCTAAGTAAACGTCTTAATTAAATATCATGTACTTTATAAAAAATAAATAAAAAATGAAGTGGCAACGATTTCGTGAAACGATTCACGCAGTAATAATAATGGTTCATCTTTCGTCTTACTGGTCGAAATTATTATTCAATGCGCTATTTTTACATTTTCGTATGATACTCGTAAAACAGTTTTGGAGAAAACATTCTGAAATACCGTTTTAAAAAAACAACTTTGTTTTTTTTTTTTAAGATCAAAAGAATAGATAATTTCGGTAAAGAAACCTTCTGAAAATCCTTGTTTTCAGTATTATATATTTTTTTGTTTTAAATAAGAAGCAAACGGCAGTACAAATGTTAAACAATGTTCTTGTGTTTTACATTGTTGAGCAATAATTTAAAATAAAAAGTTTTATCAAAAGTTTACGGTAAGTTTGCCAAAGACTGTGCAAAATTATTTTAGAATTTTTTAACAAAACTCTTCACGAATTTCTTTGAAATTGTGTATAGTATTATATTTAATCTTTAATTTAAATTTATCTTTAATGTGACACCCACAAGAGTTTTTATGTGACATCTCACTCTCTGTACAGTATAAAGACAGGGATCTACATCGCCACCCAATTGGGCAGCGTAGTGAGGCGGGTTGAGGTAGGAGTTGTAGAAAGGGATATATTAAGGTGAAGGAATGATTGTATGAAGGAGGAAAAACAGATGCCCGTAGCTCGTTCCATATACGAGCCAAACGAACAAAAATTAGTTGAAAAAATGACCTATTCTCAAGAAACCAACATCCACCATGAACGGGAGTTCCGATCGTGTCTGTTGAGTTTCGCCCATGTGCATCTGCTAACGGGACCCGTAAACTGATGCTGGTTTAATGCTGCTACCTTCGTAGAGCGGGTTGCACTGAAATACCTATAGAAAAATGCAACCTGCGCCAAACATTGCGCCTGCGCATTAAAGATGGCAATCGGTCGTTATCAAGTGGCAAGGTCGAGATTGTTAATGAGACGGACCGTCCTTCTTTGCACAGAATCAAGTAGGTTCATCAATTATTTTGGGAGTCCAACCCCGAGATGGCTCCTAAGTTCATTTGTTGGAGGTGTTTGTACGAGATTTGTACAGGGTTAGTAGCTGGTCAATATTGAAGAATCTGCTAGTTACACAGATATGGAGAGTGTTCCTGTGCAAAACATTCGAACTAATAGAAAAATTTAAAAGAATCAAACAATTTTTTTATTTCTTTTATATATTTAATTACATTAATCAAATTTGACGAAACATAATCAGTGTACAGTGTGCTCGAACGCAGTCCATTATTGTGGGCTGCAACACAGCAGTGCTCTGAAGCAACAGAGCGGTGCCGGCCCTGTGCCTTATCCGTGAGATTCAGCAAACACAGAGGCGTGCCAGGAATGCGAAGGCAACATGAACACAGCCCCTTGCGGCCGCACTGCATCGCACAGTGTATAACACCGAACAGAAAATCTCTAGAAATTAGATTTACCTATACATATCGATTTGAAAGATAACTGATGTAGAATTTTAAGAGGAACGGTTGGTCTGCCTATTTCATATAAAATTTAATTTTCGATTTGACGCCAAAATACTCAACCAAACTGAATAATAAAAAATTCACAGTAAACGCGGATGTAAGCTATTTAATAGTTAACCAACGAGTACCCATGTAGTACGTTGCAATCCCAGTCAAAGTAAGAAAGTGATAGTGTTTTTATTCTGTTTATTGAAGTGCTTTTGGGTACAAAATATCTTAGGTTTTTCCCTATGATGTGTATTTGAATAAATCAGAAGATTTGAGGTGATTTTTCACAAAAACGGCGCTCTACAAATTATCCAAGTATTTTTAATATTATTATTGTTTTCCGGCGCGTCAGCAGGCCAATACAGCTGTCCGTGTGAGAAGCATCGATTTTCCAAATTTATCCCCTGCTATCCCCACTGTTGCAACTATGTCTCCTTTGCAATTCCACCCTCTGCCCCCTCCCTCGTCTCCCACTCCTCCCCTGCGTGTCCTTTCCTGTGCGTTCCCATTCCTTCGCCCGTTCCCCTCCCCCGTTCTTCTCCCGCGTTCCCTTCCCCCCACGTCCCCTCAGACCCGCGAACCCCCTCACCCGCGTTCGCCTTTCATCTTCCACGCCTACCCCCTCCCACGTTCCCCCTTTTGCGAAACCCCCCATCCTTCATTCCTCTGCACCAGAGGTTCCCAAACTTTTTTTCTCGTAGACCACTTTCAAAATTTTCTAGTTTCGGTGGCAAATAATAATAATAATTATAATAATTGTTTTTATTCTAGGACAAAAGGCAAAATGGAATGGTATTCGAGATTATATTTTCCACGATGGAGGGGGCGTAATGGGACATGGAACAAGGGGGGGAGGGGTATGTTTTCATTCCAGTACAGTACACCCATATCCCATTATGCCCCCCCCCTTTGCCTAACTGGGCGTTTAAAATCTCACGCATAACTGGTTCAACAACTTGCGATGTACGCCAGTCATTCTGTTATGGAGGAGGTGTAATGGGAAATGAGACGGGGGGCTACGTGAACCCCCGACGGGTCTCCCGTGGACCCCTAGGGGTCCACTTGGACCACTTTGGGAATCACTACTCTACATCCTTCTGAATTTCCCTCCTCTCTCGACTTCTCTCCTTGCACCTACACTATATGAAATACACATATTTTTCATTGCAATCGGATAAATGGTATAAACAATTTCACAACGCAAGAGCTCACCATTGTAAATATAAAGATACCTTTGCGGGCATGCGCACGATAAAATTACCAAAGTTTCACCGCAATCATAAAGGACAAACAAATAGACATTCATTTTTATATATTAAGATTTAGGGATAGTTTATTTTATAGGGAGTTAATAGAAATTTAAAAAATATAATCTTACCCATCGTAAGCAAATATGACAAAATCAAAAAAAATATTAAACTTAATACAATAGGCGTTCTTTCTGTCAAAAATTTAATTTATATTACGATGAATTTATGTTCTAAGGATGGGTTGTTTCAAAAAATTTGATGGATTCATCAAATATTTGAAGTTCTTTTCAAGTTCTGTTTTTATATAGTTATAGGACGGTTGCTTCACAATACTGAAATAATCGCAGAACTTGAATAGAACTTACACAAAACGTGAAAATTATCTTCAAATATTTAATGAATCCATCAAATTTTTTGAAACAACCCGTCCTAAGTAAATTGTTCGTTAATGATTTAAATTTAAGCCCTTCAATAAATAAAACAGCTTTCGTTTCTACTTGATATTTGCTACAAATTTTGATTAATAAAACATTTTGATGGGTATTTTGGCCTCAAATCTAAAATGTTTTGAATGAAAAATGGAACACAAATTTTCCTCTGGTGCTCAAGAGACGCCAAATAATTCTTGTTCAGAATAGAAACTCCCAAAATCGTCCTGGAAAAGGCCACCATTCAGATTTGGATTGTTGCTTCAAATGACGTAATCATATTTGTTGATCATATCTGAATAGCCAGGTAATTTCTAAACCTTACCCTCCCCCGATTTCTTATATTCCATGTGGTGTGCCGTAGTTATATTTTTGAAAATGATCAATTAACATCCAAAGTCAGATAAAATTGAACTTCTTTCGGACACACTGATTTAAACACTCTAATAGATCTCTCTCTCGAATAGATCATTATTTTCACGAGCCGAAAAGCGTTATATTGACGATATCACTTATTTAACCGTAGATCACACTTCTAAGGGATTTAGTATTCGGTGGTATGTACGGTACATGCACATCTCCAGAGCTCAGTTCCAAGGGGAGGTTGACATGCAAAATAGGATTCGGCTTGCAGAAGCTTTTATGCCACTTGGCTGCCGTTCTCTGTTTTCTATTGTTGGCTTTTGTTGAGACGGTATCGGAGAAAAACAAACTGTGGCTCGAAACTAACATGTACTGACATTGCATTTAAACAAGAAAGATGTGGAAACAAACGATGTGACAGTTATTGGAATACATAAACTCTGAATAGAATGTTGCCAACTAAACGAGTTGCACTGACCTTGAAATTCCAAAGCAAAATTTATGACGCTGGAACACACCGTTGATTTTGCTGTTCAGAGAGTAAACATTAGATAATAGATTTTTGTTCTGAATGCTTAGGTTATCTACATCTTCGTGCATCGGGCCAACCTATATGTCAGTTGTATGACCATTCCTGTACAACCAGAAATGTATGTAGTAGTCCCAGAGTGAGGTCGTACTAACATCGTCGACAAAGAATCTTCCTTCTCACACGTCACGCGTGAAAACGAAAAAAGAAGATACTAGAACAATGTTGAGTACGACCTCTCTCTGGGACTACTTCAGCAACTATGAATATTGAATTTTTGATGTACAAAACACACTTAAGTGAAAACTAAAAGATAGATTTTTTTTTCTTAGGAGTGAAGATTGTTTCTGAAGAAAAGATGTAAAATGAAATGATAAAGATTATTTATTTTTGTTACTCTTCAAAACCTCCCATAACAAAAAAAAAGTTTTTAGAAGAAAAACCCTCGATTTTACAAATTGTGGTGATAATATTTTCACGTTAAAAGCTCTTATCTGTAATTCTTGACGTTAAAAATACAAATAAAAGATTAATTAATGAAAACATCCACTTACTCCCACACCAATTTTGTAACAAAAACACGTCTGAATAAAGAAACTAATAGTCAGCTAAAATGATTTTCATTGGTAAGTTGGTCAAATGTATCAGGCGAACAGAAAAACACTAGTGAGCAGTGGGCGAGGGTTTATTCAAGTTTAAATAGGAAACTCAAATCCGTAATAGGCGTGGGTGCTAGGTTCTCCAGGGAGGCAACGACTCTCGGAAATTTGTACTAGGGGCGGCAAAACAGACGAGAAATGCCGTTAAAAGGATTGCTTACATAGCATCCGTGGGTGGAAGGTTTACTGTACGAGTATATCTAGTAGATTTATGATTTCCTGGTATCGGGTTAATTTAAATTTCAAATCATTTATACAATAACATTTTTATTATTTAGCAGATTTAGTTGTCTAAAACTGCTAAATAATAAAAATTGTCGGAGAAAACTTGTTTTTAAAATATCTCAATATTTTTTTAGGATAATTTAAATCATAGTTTAAAATTTTATTTATTTGACTTTGTTTTTTTTCTTCTAATGAATACGATTCATTCGAATTGGTTCGGCAAATCTGATTAAAAATTTAAGCACTCATTTGAAAAATCTGTGATACAAGTAACTTTTCGGAATTTTGCAATCGTTTCTGATTTCTGTAATTTGAAAAACAGTTTAATATTTTAGAAGTGAAACTTCTCTAAGCCGTTTAGTAACATGATGAACCGGAAACGACACTAAAAAGAGACAAGCACATACATCTACAGGATTTAGCCTGCGAGATAATGAGATAGAATGAAATCTTACCGCATTGGCCGCTTTGATTATGAGCTCTCTTTTGAAGGCTCTTATTGGTTGAGTTTGTCTGGGTGAAGGTTTTACTTCTAACGCGTGTGAACTGCACTCGTTTTTTAAATTTTTTTTGACCGATCTTTGTTTTTTCTTTGAATATCTCACATTTAAAATGTTCATATTAACAATAAAATTTTTGAAACAACTTGCTTTTACATGAACCGTTTTCTAGTGCAGTCCAGCAGTTGTCGGGTTGTATTGGTGAGATCCACCTTCCACTGATCCATTTTATCTTTAACTGTGATCTCCTGGCTCCGTAGCATGGTTAATCGATAAGAATTGATAGAATAACTTTTGGTTACTTCTCGTCGTTCTCTAGGACAACCGCAAATCGCTAACATACATATTTTTAATATTTAGTCATTGCGAACTGTTACTTATTCACTGGTGATCTGCAATCGTACTTGGGAACGATGAGAAGATATCGAAAGTTATCCTATCAATCCTTATCGATCGGCCTGATAAATCCCCTTCTCCGAGCACGTAATTTACTGCGTCGTAGTCCAGGAAAAAGTGATATGAAATTTGAGAGACGCGTTTTTCGGTCGTATTTCTGTTAAGTTAAGAATAAAAAGACCTATCAAGTACTTCGTAATTAGGGATTGCAATCCCGCAGCTCATTTAATCCCGCGGGATCGATATGCGGGATTACTTAATCCCGCGCGGGATCCCGCATCTTTGAAATTATGTTATAAAATCAAATTGAAACTACAGATTTTTGTGTAAAAATCAACTTTTATTAAACATTTCTTAGACTAAGCAACAGAAATTATTTCTTTTCTATTAATTAAGTATAATTAATTAGTAATCATTTTCTTAGATTCATCTTTAAATGTTTGGCACAGTTTAATAGTTTTGTTTAATTTTAACCTTACTTCTAACAACAGTTTTATATTTTTAATTCAGTTTTATTCATATAATGACTAATAATCAAATCACAATTGTCTCTTAGATGCTATAACTATAATATCAACCTACGGTGATAAATTTTGAAAATATGCTCTTAAGGAGCAAATCGCATTTATTGTATTATCTCCGAGCCTGCTTCTGAGTGAACTGCAAATATATCCTGATGCTGAAAACGCTCTCTCGGCTTCTACGTTAGTAGGCTGAACCGTCAGCCGCGGATCCGCGCTTTGAAGGTGCGGGATCCCGCAGATTAATAAAAGCAGCGGGATCCCGCGGGAATGCGGGATCCCGTTTTGCGGGATTGCAATCCCTTTTCGTAATTGTCAGAATTTTGGTTTTCAGGAAAATTTGGGCCAACATAATTCCTGGTAGAATTCTTATCACCACTGATTATTTTATCTAAAATATAATCTTTCTATCTTAAATATAATGTCTATATTTTTATATGTAAATAATATTAAATGGGCAAGTTTAAGTTCTCAAAGCGGACCTTTCAACCTCTATCTCCCACTTTAGAAGGCTGCAGTCGTCTCACCACCACCCCACCCACTACACCGCCCCTTCAGCTGATTTCTTTATCCAATTGTTTCCCCGAAGCCTGTTCAAGAACTGCAAGGGAAGCTGCCGAGGAAAAACCTCACGAGGAGAGAATCCCTGCACTGAAAATTTATTCCTTTTACGCTAAAGCGAATGCGCAGTATACGTTATACATATTTATATCATTGATCATTCATTTACAAGCAACAACTATCTGGGTCGTTCTTCTTTTTAACCTATATTAAGTTGTCTCCACCAGTCAGTGGAGAAAAATTCAACAGAATTACCAGTATTATTATTTTATAATAACTTTAAAAATCACTGTACTAAAGACGTAACAACTGTGTGCATTTAAAAAAAAATATGTGTTTTTATTTTTGTAGTTAAAATTACATGACAGAGTTGTAACTCCTCGCGATAAAAGTGTATTTCATACAAATCACAGTTGTCTTCTGCCACCTAGACTTGCGTGTATTCTATAATGTTACAAAAAAATGATATGACGACATAAAATATAAAACTATTTTTAAACTCCAAAAGGTATAACCTTTCAAGTGACGGCGATTCTTATTTTTAATGATGTTTAATAAAATATTTTTAAAAATCTCAAAAACTTGTCTCCTACAATTTTTATGTCGTACGACAATTCTGTCACGCGGGTTTTCATTCGAAATAGGCGTACACGCAGCTCGTGTTTGTCACCCCCAAAAGGAATTTTAGGCCTTCTTCCCCCTTGCTACAATTTCCCCTCTGATATCCAGAGAGATTCATTTATAGTAAAAACAAAATGTGACAGAGTGGTAAAAGTTATGTAAGTTTAAAAGAAGAACAACCCATTTACGTGTGGTTCTATATTTAAAGCTTTGAATATAGATTCATATTCTACATAAAATCAATTGGAATAGCGTTAGTTAAATACGTTAATTGACTATTTTTCATGAGGTTGATTAATAAATTAATCAGTACGTAAATACGAATTAATTTCTTCTGTCGCCTTTTTTTATAATACGATCGTCGATTGCTATGAAAGCTCCTGAAACCCATTTAAAAGCAACATTCAAAGTGAGGTTTAAGTTGAATTAAAAATTAAGAGAAAACTTCGTTTCGTTTTACACACCAACACGTTTTGAGTTTGTACGTTTCGTTTCACATATGTACTTCAAAGTCAAGGTAAATGTCAGTTTGTACGATCTTCTTGAAAATATTTGTAGGATTTATTTCAGTGGGAGGCTCTGAGAAAAATCATTGACATTCTACCGGTTTTGAAATGCATGCTTTATGGGAAATATCACATTCACGTGGTGTATATAAATACACTCTCCGCCTCCAGGGCTTTTGTTTGGTATTTCAGTTTTGATAAGTTTCAACTCGTTTTACCGACCTATGTAAGCACGAGTAGTAAATACTTAACAAAGCAATTAAGATTTTGCTCCTTAAGTGTTTACTTTGTTTAAAGAGAGTGATTAATAATTTTAAAATGATCGTGCTAAAGTAAAGTAATTTTGAAAAACTTATAAATAAATTGAGTTCAAGCGTCAAGTCAATATTGCGCGTTTAATGTTCAATATTCACACATGGATAGCCTACAATAAACATTCTGCGGAAAGATATCTTCTACAATATTTTTCATTTATTTTATTTATACAAGGGTATTTATGCACCGGTATACATTTATATTTACATTTTACATAATGCATTTCATCTTTTTTTAAAGTTACTTAAGTTTTTTTAAGTTTAATGAAAATAAAGAGGTAACAAAACACAGGTAACATAAAATATAAGAAACAAAATAAAGGTTACATAAAATAAAAATAAAAGTTGATAAAAAGTAGGTAACATAGAAAGTAAAGAAAACTATGTATTCTGCCAATAATTTCAGAATAAACAATAATATAAATTAAAATGTTTAAAATTGATGTTCAAATTAGTTTAAAGAAATGAGTAGAAATAGTTATTATAGTCCTTTTAACAACACCTCCATGCGTGCTTTTTTCTTTTGTCTTCTAATCTCTTTTTATTTATTTGTTTTCAGTTCTTTTCTATTTCTTTGGTAAATGATTTTATTTTTTATTTTAAAGTTTTAAGTTCTATTTATCTCTTTAAATTTCATAAATTGTTCTTTTCAATTCCCGACATAAAAAAAAGTTAGATAAAATTTCTGCCACCTCGGAAAAGACTCAACCTGGTGACTAGCGAGGTGGTTTTAATCAAAACATATATTGGTATGTATATCTTGATTAATAAATAATAAATTTAAAAAGGTTTCGAAAAGTAAAACGGCTGTAACCCATTAAAATATTACGCAATCAAAAAATTAAAAATTTTTATTGAATATTTTAATAAAATTAAAGAACAAATTAATAAAATTAAACAATTTTTCAAAAAAAAAAACTTACAATAAAAAGTAAATATTTTATACAACTACATGCTATAACTTACAACCTAATTAAGAATCGTGGCTCCCCTATCAGGCACAAGAGCTCCTCTTTTCTGATGGGGTATAAACATGACCAAAAACGACCTCTATTATAGTGTTTTGTAAAATGTATGTGTATATATGTAACCCATGTTTTTTATATTACAATAAAAAAAAATTTTTTTGAAGAAATATTATTAACTTATTAACGGTTCTATTAGTATCTTTAAAAATACGGAAAGATAATTCTTATAAAAAAATATCACTAAACAATTATAAGCAGTCTAAACATACTAAGTACAAAATATTTCCAAATAAACCGAAATTTACAATGATGTTGTGAAAACTAAAAGTAAACTAATAACCATTTTAAAAGCTTTTCGGAACTATTGAAAATAGCTGTTACTTCTGGCTATTGCTTACCTAAGCCAAATGATCTTGGAATCTACTAATTTTATTAAAAAAACATAAAAAATATTAAAAGAAAAATTATGGCTGAGTAAGACGATCAATCAGTTTACCTAAAACATTCTCTGTTTTATTTGAGCAGTTTAAAATATTTTGCAATCTTCGAGAAAAAACATCAGCAACACTAACAAATAGTTTTTTAATATTTTACTAATAAATGTTTATTAAGCGTAACGTTGGTACAATGAAAACTTTAGCAAAACTAGGATTATTTCAATAAAACAATACATAATTATTTTC
Source organism: Glyphotaelius pellucidus (assembly GCA_936435175.1). Classification (NCBI taxonomy): domain Eukaryota; kingdom Metazoa; phylum Arthropoda; class Insecta; order Trichoptera; family Limnephilidae; genus Glyphotaelius; species Glyphotaelius pellucidus. Next base: position 23,551,323 of record OW386538.1, on the reverse strand, counting down.
ACTTAATTTATCGTTCAATGTTTTTTTGTTTGTAAGTTTCCCGTATTAAAACACGAGATCTCGAATCTGAAATTTCAATGCGTCAACAAAAGAATATTGTCAAGTAACATGATAGGGGATTTAATTTGAATACTTGACGGCCTAATCTCGGAATATTTCACAAACAATTCTCTTCTCCTCCCTAATAACACCCTTTAGCTTCGGTTATACAGCTTTAGAAGATGAATCTTGACGATGGAAAATATCAATATTCTTTCTTATTTCAAGAATGAATTTTTCAGATGGTGAATCTGACACATAACTTACATCTGCGATTATTTGTGTTCGAATGTAAAGTACAATTAATCTTTCGATCTTAAAATTGCCCATCGGGTACTAGGGCACATTTATTATGAGCACTCCTATAAATCAACAGCATAACTTACTAAGAAAGAACGTACTAAGAAATTCAAATTTTCAGAAATCACTTAAATAAGTAAATGAAAAAGTTAAAAAAGTATTATTTATCAGCAAACTAATGGAATATGCGTGTTCACGCCACTTTTATTGTTACATGTTTTTCTTTTGGCAACTAACTACCTTTTGTGCACTCCGCCTTAACTGAGCTCAGTTGTTTTCACCTCGCCGCAAAAGACCTAAGTTCTATAAAATCGCCGCGTGGGAAAAGGTTCCCACAATTCGCAACCATTTTTGTAAGGTTAAATCTTAACGTCGCGCTGCCCGCCTCATCTCGCTTGTCAGCATCATATCAATCACCAAATCCTTTCCAAAATATCTTCCAAACTAATATTTACCTCCCTGGTGCAATAAAACATAAGTGGAATGCAGGAAGAAGTTTTTCGGGTAAGTGAAATTATAATAAATAGTACAATTAAAAACCCGCATACAGTCCATCCGCGCCTCAACAATACGTAATTCAATAGTTATAGGCCTAAGCTGCTTTTACATAAGTAAGTTTTTCCCGTAAGTCGCTTACGTAAGTGACTTATGGCCAAATTACCAATGAAAACGACGGCAAAAGTCACTTACCATGATTTATAGCAAGGTACAGAAGTTGTTTTACAATTTTCTCACAGCTTATGAAATCAGTTTGATATGTCGACATGCTTATTGTAAGAGATAGTACCAAAATGCGCCGATGCAAGATGTCAAAATTAAAAGACAGTTATTTTCGTAGGACTTTTTTTGAAACAAGAAGTCTTTTTAGTATTTGACAAAAATCTTATCTCCCGAAAATAATTTTAAAATAATACTAGAAAAAACACAAATAAGCACTTCCACAAAAACGAATGTGAAAGGAAAGAAACTTTTCTGATTCCAAAAACAGAAGAGGAATAATTTATTTTTCAAGTTTAAAAAAAACTTTCTGAAAGAAGAGCATCTTTCTATTTTATTACCAGTCCAATCATTTATAATCTTAATGTTTCTGTATATAACATGATTATTTGAATTTAAAGTCGGCTGCTGTCATCTAGCAATCATTCGGATTAAATTAAAGAACTCCATTAATTCATGCCGTTAATGGAACAAAAGCGCATGGTGAATTGTTTCTCTCAAGCCAACTTATATTCCAACACTTTGCACCATTTCATCTTTATTAACAAAAAAACGCATATTTGACAGCAGCAAAACGTTGTTGATAGGAAACCATCTTACCATGTAAAATTACGCGTGTAGCGGTCATCGTGAGAACTTACTAAGTTAAACTTCCGTGAGCATTGATTACCATAAATTGGACGCATATGTAAATGCTCATGTGAGTAACCAATCAATCAATGCTATAAACGGTTTAATGCGCATACTTATGCCTTCACAGATTGACGCTTTTCAAACCAACAAACATACTCAAACATATACACACATCTACACATTACGACTGTCACTCGGTAATTACTAAATATACACACCACAAATAAGACATTACAAAGAAACATATTATCGGTACCCACCATAAAATATTACTTAAAATCTGTTAACTTGTTTTATTACTTTAACCAATGTACTGTTTTTTTTAAAATAATAAATATAAATAAAAACATGAAAAAACTTACTAAAATCATAAATTTTACTAATGAGTTTAAAGGCAGTCTTAGTCGAAAGTTATGTCAAGGTCCCTTGCAGTAACGGTGTACAAAATCATAAATAATGTAATAGATAGCCCGTGCCTCCTGGAATGCTATAAGTTGTTTGTGCCAAACAACTACAGCCAGGGAAGGTCGCACGATCTTCTATGTATCCCACATAGAAGACGTACTGGCTCGACATAGTATGACACGAGGTACGGCGCTGTTAAATAACGCTTTCAAAACTGTTTATTTAACAGTAGCCTTGAAGAATTCAAGAGGCATTTAAGTGCCACACATAACCCGCTTTAATATGTGCGTATCTCATGTTATTATTTATCTTTTTCTATTATTTATCCATAAATGTATAGTTTGGGTCACATGCGTATTTTAAATGACTACAGCCTGTAAAACACAATAAAAATAGCTTTAAAGATGTAAGTAACTAGATATAATTTTTAATCTTAGTAGTCATATTAAAATTATATTTTCATTTGTCAGTGCCCTACAGACGATTTTTCACAAAAGAGGCGCTATTTAAATCCGCCAAATATTGCCATTATTAATCAAAAACAAATTAATATATTTTTTAACTAATTTGGATCTTCTTTACTTGTTCATTTTTGACGCTTTCAGAATCCGTATCATCTGTTATTTTGTTTTTTTTATTTAATTTTTGTGATGATTAATAATTTTGGCACAAGTAAAGCACCCAGTGAGGTCCCAATTATCAAGTAATTTGAAAAAAAAATTATTGTATCAATTTAAAATAATAAAAACGTATTCTGTCCATAGCTTTCATTAAAAAAAGGAAAACTAAATATTCAATTATAAATCGATCACAATAGCCAGAGCTCCTTTTTTACAACCAATTTAACTCAAGTGGCGGAGGTAAGAGGTACATATTTATAGGCAAGATAGAAAATATAGGTTTTTTTTTCTGAACTTCAACATTTATTTTTTTACTAATTTGGATCTTCTTTCCTGTTATTCTTTTCTATTCATTCTGTTAAAGCAATAGACACAATATTGGTAATACGAACAATGATTTGCACGAGTTAATAAAGCCGAAGTCATTCCAAAAAACACAAACGAGCCTTCATCCTTTAAAGATCTTTAGTCGCTGGTTTTTGGCAGGCGGGCCGGACCCTCTCCGCTTGCTTCATTAGGCTTTATATTTTGATTAAGCTGGCAGATAAAAAGAACAAGCGTATTGAACAGATTTCCATAAATTTTCGTTGAATCTTCATTATGGAAAAATTAGACGGAATGGCTTATTGAATTTGAATTTGCGCGATGATTTTTTTATGGAGGTCGGGTTTATTTGGCACTTCTTTATATTGCGTCAATTAATGGAAAATTTATATAATTTATTGTTCAGAAATGTTAATTTTTATACTTTCAAATTTGTTGTAAAATGTCAATCTTTTTATGTTTGCTTAAAGCGAGTAAGTAAAATGTTCTCAAATGGTTAACTTAAGATTATTAGACCTGGCTAATTGATGTTTGCACTAAGCAAAAGGAAAAGTTGCATTTCAAAGTTTTTTTTTGATGGCCACCATTTTAAAAATACTTCTTTATTAATACATCTATTCGAATGTCACTTTGGTTTTCTTAACAATTTATGGCAATATCTGTTGTTGTGAAATTCTCAAATGGTACATTTAGATCTTGTACGAATACCAGTAATCAGAAATATTAATGTCATGCCAATTCGCATTCCTAGTGAAATTTTTCTTGCACAAGTATTATAATCTAGAATCTGCGTTTTCTTCCTGATACTTACATGTAGCAACTACAAGCTTATCGCTAAAACCGTAATAATATCTTCCACATCAGAAATTGATGTTTTTAACGTCAACCTAATTATTTACATAGACGAAATTTTTAAATGGTATAAGTCGTGTAATAATCGACATTAGCCAGAAATCTTTTCTGATTAATAAATATCTATTATAATATCTTGGAAATTTGTGTTTTATACCTGGTGTAGCATCTCTTCCTCATCAGAACTCATCTTGACATTTAGGTAAACGTCAAACGTCAAGTATTCAGTGCGTAGATACGTCTTCACCGCAGACCACTAGACAAAATGTCTGTGGTCACCTCCACTTCGCCCCAATGTTTCAACCGTGTTTCAACAAACGAAGGAGACGCAAAAAAATGTTTATAGTAATGTTCAAGCAAATGTGTAAGCAGATGCTCATATCGGAGGTCACAAGAGACCTGGCTGTAGATACGCGCTTTGTGCGCGCAATGCCTCCGCATATATCTTTGTTAAATTGCGTTAAATCCGTACGCGGCTTAAGAGCCATTAATCAGCGGCCGAGAATTTAAATTTCGTTGAAAGATGATCTTGCGATCGTACCCTTGCAAGGGTACAGGGCGGTTCTGATGAGAAAGATTCATTATTCTCTACACCAGCATTTTAACATAATAACTCAATATCGATTTTATTTCATTCCAAATTTGCTGTTGATAAATACCCATATTCAAAAATGCTCAAATTTGTGATGATAAAACAATTAAAATTTTGTACTTTATGTAATTATTTTTTGATCATAAGTATTTATAATTTTTCAATAATGTCTATGCAAAATAATAATGTATTTTTTTATATATTAGTTTGTAAGACCGTAAATAAATAGACAAACTGAAGTATTTTCGTCACAAAACAAGAGCATGAATCTTTTATTCTGATTTAATTTGAACTAAAATAAAAATTCTGGAAAACAGCTTTTACAAATAATTTATTGATTTATTTAATGCATGATTATATGATTTGAAATGTATGTTACCCTTGTGGAAACCTGTAAATGGTTCAATTATTGTGACTCAATTACTATTATGCTCTGATAAAAATGTAAACTGTTGGTCTCCCAAATAAAATAAAATAAAATAAAAAATAAAATATAAATAAAATAAAGTAAAATACAAAATTTTGTTTGAAAATTTAACAAATCTGCCAATGACCTACGGTAAAACGTTATTGTACTAAAAAAAAAACATACTCACTCAAAATTAAAAAAAATAGCTTTTCTAGATAAAAAAAAAACAGTCTTTTGAAATAAATTAAATTTTTTTTGTGGAAAAGAGTTAAAACGTCTAAAAGTTGATTTAAAAATGACATATTTCGGGTTTTTTCTGGTTATTCCCTCTTAAAAACATGTGAAAAAAAACTCTTGAAAAGAGATTGGGAAGTGTTTTTTTTTATATGAAATACCGCACAAGAGTTCCAACTGCTCCCGCCTGGAGCCAGTGAGACTATGGCATCCCCAATTGGGGTATGTTGTGAGGCTGAAGGTAGTGGGGAGGGGAAGGAGATGGAGAAGAGGAAGGTAAGAAGTACCTGGCTATTCAGATCTGGTCACCAAACACGGCTAAAGCCATTTCAAGCAACGTTTCAATTCTGAATGGTGGTCTTACACCAGGGCGATACTGATAGTATCTTCCACTCTGGAACGTGCCGCAAATATACTATATATTATTTTAAATGAATAAATTGTGAAATAACACAAATTAATCAAATAAAATTTATTTGCGCACGCCGGGTTCGAACCCGCGACCTTCGGATTGTGAGTCGAGAGTCTTGCCTCGGGACCACGGAGGCCGAAGTGTTGGATGAACGTTGACATTGTGCCTTTTTTTGAATACCTGCAATATTATTTAGATTTTTTGTGGCCTCTTACTCGTGTCGGTGTTCAATATGCAAGTACTTAGCTGGTACACAGATACTTTCAAATAAAGTGCAATTGGATATGAATACAAGGTATTACAACGGAGTAAATACCCGGGTAATGTCTCGTGTCAGTAGTCGAATATAATTACAAAATATCGAGATCACATTGAAACAAATCAAAAGATCGCTCCCCATTATTGCTGTGGCGGGCCCTGGAAGAATATAAAAAATGCTTTTTAATGTCCGCCCGGGTGGCCGAAGGCGGTCAGCTGGGTGCGTTCATAAAAAAATAATAACTAAAGATGGCCCTACATTGCGAGAAAATATCGAACTTGTGACATTAGGCAGAACGGCAGAATAGCGAAGGATGCGAGATAGGGCTCGGTAGCTGAAAACACTTGATCGAAAAGCTCGCAGACGAGCGGTAAGCGGCCAGCGGCTACCCGCAGCCAGCAAACTGACAATTTGCTCAGGAAAATCTCCCACATCTCCTCTTCTCTATTTGGCACGTGTCACCATCTAATTGTCGCCGAATGATCACGATGTACACGTTACAGGGAGTTCATCTATGTCGTCCCACGCTGGTTGTTACCCGCTGAAAGTTGCCTTCTGGGCACGGCTAACTCCTGATTGCTTCAGAATCTGAACCTTCTGTTTGCTGTAGGTTCCATAGTTTTATCAGGTACTTGCCAACCTTCTTCTTGACTATCTCCTTCCCCCCTAAATCGTTTTAGCATCCATACTCAGTTCACTGAGGATGCCGTCACCTTACTTGCTAGGAACATTTGGGATTCATTATTCGCTTTTAAATGTAAAAAATATTTCTTTCAAGTTAGATAAAATCGTACCCTCTCAGCAAAATAAAATTTTGACAATTTTCGACGATAATTTGCGAAGAAAACCTCATTTGTCTATAAAAATATAATATTTATTACAGTGGAATAAATTCATAAGTGAAAATAATTCATTGAAAGTTAATTGAAAAAGCGTGTCTTGCTCGTTTGATAAGCTTTAGTTAAGAATTTAATTTCTTCCTGTCAAAATGGTTTGGTTTCAGACGTGATTGTTTCAGTCCAGTCAATTCAAATACTGAATGAAGTGATACACCGATAGGGGCGAAAGTTGCATTCAGTTCACAGTAATACCAGTGTTAAGAAAAGCATTGAAAACTATTCAAAATGTTTCATATAAACTCGTACCTTTTTTGTAATTGTACCACTCATTTCACCCTTTTTACAAAGATTTCCTCCTAAATTTCTACCTTCGTTTGCGGTAGACTAACATAACATAAAGGAAAGATGTTTGTTCATAGAGTGGCGGTTTCAGTTTGGATGCCTAGATGCATGCGTTGGGAAGAGAGAATTCAGCAAAGGGATTTTTTTAGTAAAACAGCACACTGCGTTTCGTATGTGAACACCTCGATTGACACTGATTGTTTGTTCCTTTTGGTACGGTGGCGCAATATTCTTGGTATATTTTCGTAGTGGCTTGTGAGATGTGCCCTGGGCAGTGGATGCCAACATGGTTCCAGTAATTGAATTAGGATCCGTCCAGGGAATCGAATCACAAGCTGGCCTCGGCCAATAATTAAATCTTTCATTCCTCTCAGAGGACCAAATATGATTTCTTTAGTGAACATCTATTCACTGGGCTTGTTTGGATACATTTCTGAAAGTTACATTACTGATCAGTCAGAAACCTTTGATTAGTCTCATGTAAACGTACCTAAAGTATACCGAGATGTTGTGCCTTGTGTCAAATCATACAAAGAGTATTTTCTTAAAATATTGCCACGTAACGTATCGTAGCAAATAAGTTATGTTTAGAATTTATTTTCCACCGTGAAGGTAAATGTATTAATTTGTAACTTTTATGTATGTATAAACAATTCGACATTTCTATGGACATGAAAATTGGGTTACATACATAATATACGGTTGGAATAGGGAATATGTAATAAAAAGGTACCTATTTAGGGTTCAAGTCATTATTATATCCACTTGCATGGATTTCATAATGGCTTGGAAAAAATCGTGTGGGTAGATTTTTCTAAGGTTACGAAAATGTTGTTAAATTTTTTTTAGTAATTTATAGTTTACTTTTTCTCGTGACATCACTACATGAAAATGTTACGTCTCCGATAATATTCAATTAATTTTGTAAAATTCCACACTGTTTTTTTTTAATATGGCAACACTTTGTTTTCCGTCGAATTTTTGAATTTGACGCTTAAAATTCACTAGCTTTTTTGTTTGTTGCCTGCAAACTTATCGCTTGAACATCGAACAGTGTATTTCCATAGCGGCTGCCTTAGGTATGTAATGGTAATGGTGTTAATTTTAACAAAATCATATTTTATAATAAATGTTCTTTTGACTTTATGTCCGGGTTAAATCTTTCCCACAGGAAAAACTTAACCCTTCCACACACTTTTCCACAAAGGATCATCTAGTCAATCTACGCTCTGCAATTGCACTATATAAGTACATCTGACCTATGCTGTAACTTAACCAAATTTTTATTATTCTTTATAAACGTCTTTTGAATGTATTTCAGTAAACACTAAATCTATTCTTTATGTATTTAATTTAATTTTTTTTTTTTTTTAAACTTCTACAATATATTGTATGTTTATGAGTTATTATCTGTCTTAAAATCACTCAAGTATACCCACGAACTGGCGATGCCTATGTGGGATTTTTTTGGTTAATCTAATCTATTTATGTTATTCTCTACTTTTTTAAAACTGTTTATATAAAAAGTTTGTATCACAAAATGTTACCAACTGTACCAAAAAAATTGTTAATAAAAAAAAAAAAAAAAAAAAGTATAATAAATACAAAACAATACAAGAACAACATGTCAACCTACCAGAGACCAAATGGGAAAATAATTCACCAACTCCAGATATTTTCATATCAGAGGGTTCGGCTCGATGGAACTCCTAACTGGACCGATAAATCCTACTAATCCCTCAATATAAATATTTAAAAAATCTTTATATAAAGATTCTTTGACAAATCTAATAAGCCTAAATTTTGAATGAGAGAGCTAGGTATAATGTCAGTAGCCGAAGTAACAAATGGTAATATTTTTATAGTCTGAGAATGCCAAATTCTTATTATTATAATAATTTACAAGTTGAATTTTATTAAAGGTACAATTTAAATCATAATATTTGGATAATATCAAACAAGAGGCACAATATCAAGTTATATGTTTAAGAACAAGAATGTTCGGCTGTTTAAAATTATCAGTGACCGCTCGATCGCTCTGCAATACCTGCACAGTGGTGGAGTGTTCTGGCCCACGTGGTCGACGGGTTGGCGTTCGACCGCGCCCGCGTGGTTACAATACTTTGCATATTATTTCTTCGTGTAACGGTTAACCGCCAACAAATATCCAACTTTCCTTATCCAACGAAGCCTATGCAAGGAGGGAATTGATATAAGGAATGTATCCCTAAAAAAGGAACTTATCATCACGGTGCCGCCGGCATTGGAGGTTATCCACCACATACCCGCCCTGGTATAAGTAACAGATGATTACTCCTTCAGGGCTCTCGCAAGGACTCTAATTTTTTTGAAAGAACGAAGCTACATTTGATTTAGAACGAATCTAGACCTCCAGTGTCCCTGCATACGTTGTCAGTAAGCAGTATGCAAGTGCTTAGCGGGAAATACAAGATACAATATGTGTTAGTACGATAAGATATAGAGAAGAAAATGGGACATGTTGGTGACAGTCCACGAGGCGGCAAGCGCTGGGTGATTGTATCCGGCATATTCTACAAGCACCTGTATGGGAGGAAGACACAGTACACAAATAATGAGGGCATGGCAAACGGGTGGGAGTCCTCTCCAATCGAATGGCAGTTCCAGCAAAAATGCACAAGACGTTCGGTCTAGCCGTAAACCACACTCAGCTTCTGCGCCCCTTAGCCGGTTCCTCGGTTCGCCGCCGGCAGTCCATCTGTTAATGCCGAGTCTCCTGGATTCACTTCTGCTGAAGTGATGAACCCAGGGAGAACCCAGGTCCATGTCGAGGATTGCCGATCTTCAATACAACTTTGCCACGAGAAGTTCACGCTTTCCGTTTCAAAGTCCAGAGATGAAGATCCTTCGCCAGTTTACCCAGATACCTCCTTAAAACCTGCCTCCTTTCCTGCGCTCTGACCTGAGCAAGTTTTTAACATTGACGTTGCATACTGTATACTATTAGACAAGTGTACAACAGTAAAATCGGTATTAACGGGTTTTCTTTTTAATGCTTAGTTAGTTTTGACTGAACTGACATTTTATAACCCGTTATAATAACATCATCATAATTTTAACCCTTGGCATATTCGTCCGAACTCCGTTATTGAGTAAAAGTTAATTTAGTTAAAAACAAAAATACCGCCGTTTTTCAACTTTTTAGATCGAGATCACGATCAAGTAAATTTATTTTAGAATTTTTTCGCTTCCGTTGCGGGAAAACGCAATCGGAGAAACTCATCGATATTCCTTGTGGAAAATTAACTTATCCCGTCGGGGTCACCAATATAGATGTGTCGATCTTACCAAATCAACACTTTTAGATGTGTGTCACGGGATGTTAAATGATAAAATGGATTAATTTAACAGAGATTCACTTTATTTAAAGATTGTTGAAGAATACAATGATGTGACACTAAATTAAATAACAAAAAGTGCGGAATGTAAAATGCAAATCAGGTGACAGGCCAAAAGTTCAAAACGGAATGATTAGCGGTAGTGATCGGAACTAGAGTTCGCTTGTGTCCGGTGTTGTCAGCCGTCAAATTGCCAGCTTACAAAAAGTGTTAAATAATTTACCCAATGGCGTGTCAGTACTTGCCACACTCACTGCAAAAACATACCAACTAAATATATTTTATATAAACCTTCTTCATACTTGTTTAACTACATTTTGATAAACCTTCCCCTGTAATTAATTTTAATTTTTAATTTTAACCTGTTTTTATTGAAAAATATTTGGATTTAGTCATATATAGACGTTGAATATTAAAATGATTAATGATCAATAAGATGGATCAACGAAAAAAATATTTATGAAATGTAATATTTTTGGTTTGCCTCGTTATTCTCCTTTGCCTTTCGTGTGGAATACGTCGTTTTTTTTAAAATGATATTCGGCTATGTAATAATTATTTTTTTGCACCCATAAAATTATGTCGCGTCTTTCCGGTTTATAAAAAAATGGAACGATTTTTCGGATTGAAAGTTTTAAAAAATCGCCAGGGTTTTCAAAAAACGATTAAAAAAATATGAAATGTCTTAGAATATTTTCCTAAGCCGGATTTTTTTTAATGTGATGTAAGTACCGCCGCCCCGGGAACCTTTATTGGATAACCAACACCTCTGCCATAGGTCACCCCAAGTGGTTCGCTACGTTTGGTGATTTAGCAGGGGTGCCCGGGTTCAAGGGGTGAAGTTTGTCTAGGTCTTGGAGGCGGATGACCGGGACACACTGACCCCCAGATTCCTACCCATCCCTTAAACCTTTTTCCTTCCCAGAACTCTCCTTCCCTTCCTTTCCTTAAAAAACCCTCCACACAGCATCCTCAAAGATGGCATAGGCCCTGAGGGAAATCATTTTACTCAGGGCCTCCTGTGTGGAGCTGATGTAAAAAAAAAAAAAAAGTGGTCTATTTTATAGAAACAGACTATTCTTATAACACATGCAGTATTCTTTTGAAAAATGATTAATTATACAAATTTTTAAATTATTCGGAATGAAAGATCAGAATTCAAGGGATGTCATTCAATAAAAGTAATATTGTGATATCTCATGTGGGACGTTTACGCATCCTTGAGGTGATGTTTTTTTTTCTAAATGGCGCTATTAAAATTGTCTGACAATAATTCAAATAACTAGTTGAGAGAGCCTTAACAGTATCTTTGTATAGGGAATGTTAGAGAAAAAATATGTACAGATCTTGACAATAAACACAGCTAAAGACGTTTAGACCTTGTGTTGTTTCTGAATGGTGGAATCTAACCAAGGCAATATTGGGATTATCTTTATCTTTTTCAGGAGACACTGTAAACATATTATAATGCTTACCTTTTGCATGTAAAGTAACCAACACATTAAATTTTTATTATGGTCTTCACAAGGTTGTGAATAGCGTACTACCGTGCTTCTGAGGTCGTTATGGTAAGAGTTTTTACGGATCAAATAAAGGGGTTTTAAAAAGGTAAAGGAACGAATTTACCTCCTTCAGCGCTCAGTTCAAGTGTTAAAGTGTACAAGTTGTGAGAAATTCACAGAGATAAGAAGACTACTTGAAGATGGATGAAGAAAATACGTCGAACTAGTCCAAAGTATCCGCAGGGGTATGTTAACCCCCTTGTTACAAACCCCCCCTTCTCCATCAAAGTTTCCGAACCCACCAAACTATCATAAAATGGTTCGTTGCATACCATCAAAAGAGTTCACACTGAGGATAGCGAAACACAAAGGTATCCCCTTAGGAGATTTTATTCAAGTCATTATTCACGTAGAGTTTTTTCATGGTATTTTTAGGATACTACCCGTAGTAAGCATGCGTGGAAAACAAAATTTAAAATGATAAACTATTATTTACAATAAAAAAATGTTTGAAATGAAAGCTTATAAACATCAAAGAAGGTGTAATTCAATAAATTCCAGGCCTACGTGTTATGTAGGTAGAAAACTTCACGTGTGGGTTGATGCTTTAGATTGAGAACACCCTTAACAAAGGATTAATATAATATAATGTAGACTATTAGCGAGAGACAAACAATCTTTATGATTATAGCTACAACTATGTATTGTACCTCCCACATTATAAGACTACACGTCTTTATACCCACTGCCGCAATGAGGTTATATTATGAGGATTGTTTTCTTTGGAATATATACACTCGTAATATACAAGCTAACTTAACATGTACGTGTTATGTGGAAAATGTAAGTTTATAAATAAATACAACGATAAAGGCTTCTAGTAACACAATAGATAAATTCTACTTTAGGTGTGCTGAATTAAATTGGGTAAAAGTAGCCTGCGTAGTAAATTAAAGAAATTGAGAAGTAAATAAACCAGGCGTACAGAATGTGAATAGGACGAGATGATATCTTATTAGTAGAACTAAAAGGGAGGAGGGAGTGGTTGCCAGTACATCCGGTCACCTATTCAATGGAGCCGCTACTCGTGACACATATTGGGTACTACATAGTACACCCTTTCTCGAGTAGTATAATAGGATAAAGATATTTTTATACTCCCTTTCAGAGATTTATGGCCAGCATTGTCGCAACGAAATTAGTTCCTTTAAGAATTATATTCGCTGAGGGATTATTATGAGATTTTCACCCCATGTACAATATACACTCCCTGATACGAAGAGAGGATTTTATATTGAGCTCACGATAGGTATACATTTTTACACTGTACGATACACGCAAGTATTACGACGTACGATAGAGATTTAGAATTATTTTTTTAAAAGGTGTCATCAAAACGCGATTAAGTCACTGATGGGAAAAAATCTTACTTAATCAAAAAAATCTTTATTCAATTCAGTTTTTTATTCTTTCAAATCTTTATTCAATTAAGTTTATCCGCTTTTTTTATTTAAGGAGAAAATATGGGGAAAAATCATAAATAACAAAACAATGTACAATATTAATTGGAGATTACCGCATCCTACGTATTTCCCTCAGGTCAACACGAAAAGAACATATATAAACTTTTACAAAATTGTTAGAAAAATTTAAAGAAAAAAAATCAAAAAAAATATTAAACAGAAATATACAAGAGTCATAAAAAGAGAAGAGTATGGTCTAAATTATTATGATAAATATAATGTAGACGATGGATGAATCTAAATAAAGAAAGGAGTATTTTCCAGACCGCATTGTTTGGCGGTCCGTCCTCTCTGCCATCCTCTTAAGAGGAACGTGCGTGCGGCCGGTTTTGGCCATTTTCATAAAAAATCTTAATTTTGGATTTGAGATCAAAATACCCAACCAAACTTAAAAATTATTTTTGTAATCAAAAGGTATATCAAATATCTAGTACGGATGTGAGCTACTTTATTTATTTGTGCTTAAAATTATTAGATTTAAGCCTTTAAAAATTTTAGTGTTTCATGATTTTAAAGGCAACGTGAACAATAATTATTTGTGAGTAAATGAAGAAAAAATAATTTTACTACCTATATTCATTTTAAAAATATGATGAAAAATAAAATAAAACATCGTTAAAAATGCATTTTGGGGTAGTAATTTTAATATAAAACGACAAATTATTGTTCTTACGTAAATAGGTATAATCTTTATTTTAAAATTACCCCCATCAAAATGATTTATTTTAGTAATGTTTTTAATATTTTATATTTCATCAAATTTAAATAAAAAAAAGTAAAAATATTTTTTAAATGTATTTCATTTACTCACAAATGATTGTCAATGTTGCCCAACACTACAATCTTTAATGGCCCATATCTTATAATTTGAAGCAAAAATAAATAAAGTAGCTTACATCTGTACTAGATATTTGATATACCTTTCGATTACAAAAATAATTTTTCAATTTGGTTGGGTATTTTGATCTCATTTCCAATATTAAGATTTGTATGAAACGGGCCAAAACGGGCAGGATGTTAGAACTATCGATAACATTGATAATCGATGACATCTGTGTGTTAAAGAAAAAAAAAACTCTAGAACGTTCAGCTCTGACATGTCTTGTGCCAAGACATTTAGAACTGTAGAATGGTTGATCAATTTTTATTTATTGCACAATTAGAAAAACAAATTGACAAAAAATAATGTCTTAGCTCAGGCCGGATTGTAACTTTACCAGTACATAAATGGTAACTATACTAACACATTGACATGAAAGGTACTGCTTATGATAATATCGAGAAATTCCCCATAGTTTAATCGAGTGGGATTTTATATCTGGCGATATTCAAACTCCGAAATTCATGTAAATAAAAATGTATGCATTTTCAAATGCACAAGTTTAAAACTGTGATGCAGAAAACAAACTGCACTCCAAATTATTGCTTCAATTAGTCGCTCGGAACCGCTCTCAACGCCGATATCAGACAACTTAAATTAGCCACGTGAAAGGTGTTTTTATATTGTAAGAGAAACTTCTGAAATTTTCAATACTTTTAAATTGTACCTTAGTTTTTTAAAATACACAATTTTTGGTAAGAGTTTTAATTTTTATTTGTCAAAATAAATATATATTAAATTGTTTATATATCGTTTTAAAAATATTTTGTTTGAGCTGTAGAAAATATACAGTATATTTTTCTTGATGTAAATTATAACCGCCCTAATTGAGAATAACTCGTGTCAAGGAAGGTGAATATGTTTGTTTAATTTGCATAGCCGAAAAGCGTAGCGGTTGAACAACTAAAAGAAAAATATGACGAAAAATCACAATTTATGTTAAAAAAATAATAATAAATTCCAAAACTCAAAACCACTCCAGAGCGCCGAAATTGACATTTTTGAGAAAGTAATTGAAGGTTTTATGAATATTGAATTTTTTATTAAAAAAAAAAAAAAAAACCGTTTTCGGAAATGAACTAATTTGGTGTTGTAGATGAAAGTTTTGTGATTAAATGTATTCTTACTTTACCTAGAAAAGAAGACAATTTTTAATGATTTTATGGATAATTGAGACATTTTCAAAACCTTGAACGCGGACACATTATTGACTTTCATCCCCACAGACGAACCAAATATTACGTAACTCACTTCCAAAACATTTTTTGTCGTCACAATGCACAAAGCTCTTAGTATATGAAAATAAATATAAAATCTCTATTAAAAAGTACTTATGTACCAACTAATCCAAACCCTATGTCCGGCCAGTTGCTAAGTTGGCATCGCGTTTGATTGAAGGCCTCCGTGGTCCCGAGGCAAGACTCTCGACTCACAATCCGAAAGTCGCGGGTTATTTGTAACTCAGGAATGTTTGTCTCTTATTAAAAAAAATATATATATATACACATATTTATATTAAATTTTTAATTTTTTTTTAAAAGAAAAACAAACATTCCCGGGTTCGGTTCCAACGCGATGCCATCTCAGTCACTGACTGGTCAGATAATAATAAACTATGTTAGAGTAGAAACATGTAGAACGCGGGTTTCCGAGTACGAAACCGCACACAGTGAAGCCAGATTCAGATGTCCACAGCTCGGTACAAAATGCCGCCTGCCGGGCGCTGGTAATCTGAAATACGAAACCCGCGTTCTACGTGTTTCTATCCTAATAGTGTAATATATTTATTATGGTTGCGCCTGTTTTGTACCTGCTAATAAATTAATTGATTTGATAATTTATTGTAGTTGAATTGGCTAAAATATGCGTTCCTGTTCCTTCCAATTTCAAATCTTAAGAGCCTTCGCTCATTGAGAAACTGAAAAAAAACAGTTCTCGACGCAATTGCAATCAACCTCTTTAACAAAATCGATATTTTTCTGATCTGACATGTCAAAACTTGACAGTTCGTGAGCCCCTACCATGGCAAAATGTCAACAATGCCATAAAAATTAAATACGCTGATTTTTTCTAATAAGAATTTTGTGTGTAATATTTTATTTATTAAGTGTTTTTTTTACGATTTGGTATTCGGCCAAATGGTTCGCAATATTCGGCCGAATACCGAAAAGTAAAAAGAGTAGCCGAATAGGCCGAATACCGAATAGTAGCCGAATATTTGTGGCATCTCTAGGTGTTATCCATGAACCACTAATCTAAATAATATAAAGTGCAGTTTGATAATTTAAAATTTTTTTTTAATGTGAATAGTGAGGTAGAACCCAACTTCATAGCTCTACTCCATAAGTTAGAAAATTGTTGATGTGATTGTTTTATTACGTTTTAATTTATTTTAGCAGATTACTTCCCTGCTAATTAACATGGCTATTTAAAAAAATCGTGACGTCATGAGATAGAAAACAAGAAATTCAATTAGTTTATTACACGATGAAAGAAAAGTTAGAGTTAATTAAAATGTCATTAAAAAACGTTACATGTTATGGTGAGTGAAGATTTAATAAGAAAACTTTAAATTGTACGAGAAATTCTGAACTTATACAATGTAATTTAATTAATACAATGTTATTTACGCTGTAACACTGTAACCTATTAAAATACATACATTTTTTGAAATATTTTACAAACACATGTATTTTATTTGAGAATGTATTAAACATTTCTGTAGAGTATGGACTAAATGATTTGAGATTTTTACGTCTAAAAGTATTTTCGTGATTTATTTAGGGGTATTATGTCGTGTTGCGATCCCTACAGAACTTCGAATGGTATCACTGCTGCAAATATTGTGTATAACCCTATAATGATATAATGGAGTGGACCATTTCTTCAGACTGATTCGTGGATGATTCGAAAACTCGACTATCATGGAGAGCCTTAGTTTTTTTGTTCAAATTATTGAAAAGTCATTAAAAGCTATGAAAAAAATAATCTCAAAATAGCCCATAACCCTTACCTAACGTAGCCTATTTAACCAATTTTTTTCATCACGTTTAATGAATTTTCTCAGGTGGTTCTGATTTGGTTTCATTCTGAGTTGTACGGTCACCGCTCCCGATAGCTATCCCCGTCACCGAAAACATAGACTGTTTTATCTCTCAGCTTGCAGAACTTGCCAATGGTCATGCCAGTCGGGAGAGCTGTCTTGTTGTTAAATAGAATCACTTCGAAATTCGATATGTTTAACATCAATGAAGCACAATTTATTATGCTTATTTATTATGTTTTGCTGCTGTTAGTTGTAATCGGGATAGCAGGTATTAAATGTAGAAAATACGTATTTGGGTTAGGAAAATAATATCATTTTATAAGAATAACTTTTTTTATTAACTTCTGAAGGTCGTTATCTAATATAAACTAATCTGTAATGGTTCGTTTCATTTTATTATTATTATGTTCTCCTTCAAGGATACTAATTGATAATTACTAATGTTAATTATTTTCAACAGATTTTTATAAAATCTATCTAAGAGCACCTATACTTGTACAGTATATAAATCTGGTTGTTGCTTTATTTTCTCTTACTACATACCACGATATTTGCACATCTGTATTTTCTTGCCGTTGTGCTAATTTTTGCAGAATTAAGATTTTTTGGAGTTTATATTAAATCAAAGAACATTTGTATCGTATGAAAAAGAACATATTACTGTAGTAGAGTAATAAAATTGAATACCCTTAATAGAAAACATTTTTTATAATTAATGTGATCTCTCTCTGTTATTCTCTCCATTTAATATTTACTGCTGTGAAAACAGTATTCACCTTCAAGGGTATTCAGTCTATTTGACGCATTAACAAAGGGAATAGTAAATTCAACATTAAATTATTTGTTTCGCGGTTCGGCCTGTATTTTAATAATGGCTTCTCCTTAGTTTTCTACTGCTGGTGTAATATTTGATTTCAGGAAACTACAAGGGTTTCCATTTTGCGGTCTCATTGGACAGTGGCTAGTGAAAAGTATCTAAAGCATATACAATTTCCTGCTTCTACGAACATTTTAGTAACACAATATTTTGAAAACTAGGAAGGTTGTTTTGGAAAATTATTCAATATTAAAAATTTTACTGAAGTAATTTAACTCAGGTAAAATAAATATGCTCTGGGCACACTCGTTCCCGAAACATTTTTGCAGTGAACTCTAAAAAACTGGACTATGTATTCATAGACATTTAAAAAAAATATTTCAACTGTTTCACAGGGTAATTTAAAAAAAAACAGATGAAAAAATTATTTCAATTCATAATATGTATACATCTTTTTTTAATCTTCGTGCCACTAATACCAATATTTTATTTTATTTTATTTAGTCGCCAAAGGGCTTTTACACATTGCAGAACAAATTACAACTATAAAATATAGGTAACATAAAATTTAAATAAGTGACATAAAATGGATAATTTCCTCCATAGTAAAGACAATATTAATAAAAACCTATAAAACTATTACAATAATTTAATCTAAGTAAACATAGTTCGCACGCACGGCGTTTGAAATTTGCGAAGAATTATTCTAAAATATATCTATGGATATCATTTAAATATTTGTTACCATGTCTCTGTTAACATTGTATTGGGGTATGCAAACTGTAGTTATAGGAATGCCTTGTATTTATATAACATGTTAATGTTTGTAATAAATTTAATAAAAATGTTAGGTTTATTATTCATCTGTTCTCTGAAGTTGTAATATTTAAAATATTCATAACGACAGGAAATTTACGTGCTCTAAATGGATTTCAGCTATTATTTAATGTGGTTTTATGCCTTGTTTGCTGAATGGAATGTTTCAGAAACTTTGTTGCAAATTAACATACCACCTCAAAAGAAGTTCCAAAAGTTAAACTACGTAAATCTTCTTCCGTTTTGACGAATTCATTATTTCTGGAGACATCTGAGTATATACGCCGTGAACCCGCGAAAACACAATAATTATTCAAATTAAAAGATTTATTTGTGTTTACAACTTTAAGGATGGGCGTACGCTGAGACATCGGTCGCGCAGAATGTTCAGCGCAAGATAGTTTTGGTTTTTGTGTTGTATGGAAGTGTATGGAGCGACATACGCTGAGACGTGCATGTTTCTCATACATTTCACAACTGCGCTGAACATGCTGCGCGACCGATGTCTCAGCGTACGCCCATCCTTATTGTTTATAAAACCGACATGTTTCGAGAGCGACGCTCTCTTCCTCAGGGTTTATTAAAAACTAATTATAATAATAGACTTAATGGTGTCAATGGAAAGGTAGGAGAAGGAAGAGGGGGGTGAGAGGGGGGGGGGGGGGGTTAATTAAAGACCCAATTTACAATTATAATACGGTATTACAAGGGACATTTACTTATGTAGGCCTTTTAAATAATACACATTTTTTTTATATAGAAAAAAAGGTTCTTGGGACATATTTGCATGTATGTCGCAACTCTCTAATTATTAATAGAAAGACATAGAGAATTTTTTAAACTTTATAAGAATAACTATGACCATAATATAGGTACAGGGTTTATCGTACTTCTTGGTAATTAACTTTGTAACAATTTGTAGACATTTTGCATTGAAGAGTTTTACTTTCCATGTACATTTGTTACTTAAATTTTAATTTTTCTGCTTCCATCCATGTCATTCACCAGCAAACTTAAAATTTATACAAGTACGAAAATGATCAGATATTATTATTTGGGAGTAATGGAAAGGGTGATTTTGGGGGAAAGGTGGGAGGAGTCAACATTGTCAATAAGGGTTATATTATTTTGTTAATTAATTTACAGGGTTATATTATTTTGTTAATTAAATTAATTTTTTTATTTCATTTTTTGTTGTTTATTTCTATTTAAAATTGTGCGCTAATCCATCCATACTAATATTATAAATGTGAAACTGCTCGAGTTTGTTTGTGACGCTTTCACGCATAACACAATATAACGATTTTAAAAATTCTTTCACCAATAAAAAGCTAAATTATATGCGAAGACTAAATGCTGTATATGATTGTAAGCTCTGGCGTTATGAAATTATAAATATTAATATATAATATTTCTTATACGTTTTCCGTCCCTAACAAAAACGAGTTATTGCTTATGTCAGAAAACAAATCGTTGCCGTGGAAACGATGTTGATATATTTGTGGGATATTTGCTGGTAGGTACTCAGCCCTCTACTTACTGGTTGGCTGCTGCTCCAGAAAATTCAAATATTAGATTATGTTTTTCATTGAGCGTATCTCAACTGATGCCTGGTCCCCGCCATTTGCAACTGCGTTCTCCTCTTCCTAGGCATTAGAGTTGAGATTGGCCCAGTGAGAGTTGAAATCGCCTTTTTTACCTAGAAAAACACAATATTGCAAGTCAATGATTACATTATTCAAAACAAAAAGTATCAAACATTGATTATCAAATAAACGCTTGGGTAAGCGTCAACTTTCATTTTTAGCGACCTAATTGCTGCTGCCGGGCTCCGGCTCCGGGACTCTCCTTACGTACGTCGGTAACTTATGTCGAATTGAAGCACCATATTTACAGTTTTCGACACCGCAATGATATCTAGGAATTATTTTCACAAATATTTGCGTCGGCGTTAGGAGGTTAGGGTCACATGATGTTTGGCATCTCTTTGAAGTGATAAACACCATAGCCTTCCTCTGTATACCGCCCAGATCTCAACAGTTCTTCCACGGACATTCAAATTCATTTCTATTGGTGGACGTATATCATTACGTCACAAACCATAAATATTGGCAACTTTCAACTTGGTCACAGATTTGGATCGAAATTATACCCCCCTGCCTAGGACACTCGCTCTAATGTGTTTAGTTGGCTCTTCAAGAAATTGAAGTTTTCATAAAGGCTTTTATTATTACAGATTCTAAAGTAAGTATAAACTCGTTGGTAGTAGATTATTTCTCCACTTTCATGAACCAAGCTTTTAGATTATCTTGAAAAAGAGCCAGTTTTAAAATTCAAAAACGAACTACGTATTTCTCAGAGAATCAATCTTTTCCAGCAGTTCCGCAAATTGGTTTTGAGCTGTGAATAACTTAACCGCCCCCGGAGGAATAAAGTATCTGCCAATTCCTATCAGCATTCTCGCAAATTCACGAAGAAATGAGGGAATTTTAACAAATTAATCAAACTGCTTTTTAATTCACTTTCGCCTTATATCGAATTTATCTCTCATTGAGCTCGTCAGCAAGTACATCAGTATCGGAATTGTGCCAATCAAAATGTTGACTTTATTTATTTTCGCAGTGGAATTCGATTTCCCTAGTCAAACAAGGCAAGACGTGGTAGCATTGAACTCGCTAAGCTGGGCATTGAAATAAACATGTGATGTAGACACGGTGGTAGTTTGAGGACTTCGAATTGCGTCGCGCGACGTGGGCGTCGGCGAAGGCGTCGTCGCGCGTCTGTGTTGGCTTTGCCAGCCGGAACGGGAAATACATCTTCATCTAAATTTGAACATGAATTAGTTTCTTAATGTGGTATTTATTTTTTTATGTAGACGCATATCGCACTAAATTAAATGCAGGACAACATGTGTGTTTGATCTTTTGTTCATTTTTCAGCAGCCTCTTTTCTCCCTTCGAACAAAGGCTAAAACCGTACTACAATTAATGGAGTTTTGCTTAGAATCAAGAGAATCAAGTATCAATCAAAAAGATTCCCCGAGAATGGTTAAAATAAAAATATAATAAATTAAGTGTTCAACTGTAATCGTTGCTAATATACAAGGAGTTTAGAAATTTCCAACTACTTGGAACTACTTCTATTGTTGTTGTCAAAATGTTAGGGATCTAACTTCACATTACGTTCCAAACAGTACCAGTCAGTACGCTTGCTCCGGTGCATTTTTGCTTACAAAGACAATGACTCCCATCCTCATTGCATCTACCCAATGGACCGGAATCGCCCACAAGCTAGCATAGTCTATGACAGGGGTCATCAAATGGTAGACCGCGGTCCGGATCCGGATGGTCATGTTATTTAAAAAAAACGGACCCCTAATGAAAGTAATTGGTGACTTCTAGTCAATGAGATAGCGCCTTAATCTGTTTCCCAAAAGCGTACGGTTCAATGTAACTATCAACCACAATAAGCTCGGAGGTACACTTACTGCGTTAGATTGCATACTGAACTCAAACCGTTATTATTCAGGGGTCTTCTCTGACTGTTATTTAAATCGCCATACCAAACTCTCTGACATATAAAAGTTAGTGGTATAAACCCACCGAAATTGGAAAACGATTTTTACCATTTCGGTAGGTTAAATTGTATTGAAAGGTTGTGATGGTAAATAATTGCACAATTTGTGATTTAATGAATAACAAAAAAATACAGTAAAAATCAGTCACAGTATAATGAAAATAAAACGCGTTAAAAATTATAGCAATATTTATTTTTAATACAAGTTGCGAAAATTACAAAACAAACACTTTTATCTATTTTTTCTGGCAAAACGTATGATTTTGATAAAATATATAGTTTATTTGCTGATGTATACATTTATAAAAAAAGTGTAATTAAATTTTAAGAGCACTTAAGATTTAGCACTGATCGCTGTGATGTAAAAAAAGGAAAATAGACGAATTATAAAATTATTTGTCCGTTTAACGAAGTGAAAAATAAAAGAGGGAAAAGGGACGTTTGGAAGTAATTAATGAATAATGAATCGATCTTAATAATATATAAGCAATTTGGAGGAAAGGGTTCAGGGTTCCGAAGGATGGGCTTCAATAGATTTCTAGCAACCCTTGTGTGCGACAGCGCGAGACGGTTACGGACAAATGCGGTTATGCAACGAAATAAATTAATATAAATTAAATACTTGCTTCGTTATTCAATATCAAGTTTCTCGATCGTGGATTATTTAAAGGGAAGAGGTTTTGGTGAAGAATGTCAAGGATTCCATGAATATCCATGCGTACCAATGTGTCGAGAAATCTAAGCGAAAATAATTTTTAAAGGTGCCGGTAACCCGGGCGTTTATTAATATAAAGAGTTATTTACATTTACATATATGTGCGCTACCCGACTCACTAGACAATATCTGTTCTGAGCCGAGTAGCAGTATCTATAATTACATATATCAGTGAATGAAGATTAAAGCAAAAAAATACATAAGATGATAAATAAAAATACAAAGTACAAAAGAAAAACTTAAATAATAATAATACAAAGTACAAAAGAAAAACATAAATAAAAATACAAAAGATAACCTACATATAATAATCAAATATAAAAAAATTAACAAACACATATAGTGTAATTGAACATTTTCAGTATGAAAGTTCTTTTTTTTTTTTAAATTTTAATATATGATTAAAGAATAATATACAACGTATAAAAAATTAACACGTTCAGTTCAATGAAACGACATTTGACGAAACGCTCATAATAAAATTTTAAAAAGGATTTATAGTCATTGCAAAACTGCATTTGGCGGGAATAGATGGTGCAGAAAAATAATTAGCAATATTTTTACATTTGCTGGACGAAAGGTAGCCAAAGTTTAAGTGAACTTTTTATGAAGAACCGAGAACACAATTTTTTTTATATTACCTCCACACAGGATGCCCTGAGAAAAATAATTTCCCTCAGGGCCTATTTCATCTTAGGGGATGCTGTGTGGAGGGTTTTTTCAAGGAATGGAAAGGGAGGAAGTTTTGGGAAGGAAATAGGTAAAAAAAGGAGTAAGGCGTAAGAATCCATCCCCCGAAATGCCGTGCAAGGCGATGGGTCGCTGTACAATCCTCATCCCATGAACCCGGAACCCCTGTTAAGTAACCAAACCTGGCAAACCACTTAGAGTGACCTATGGCAGAGGTGTTGGTTATCCAATAAATCGTTCCCGAGGTGGCGGTATCCATACCCGCCTCCCAAAATAAACAATTGACAATAACGATAATAATTAAGGTTTTGTTTACATTTACTCAGTATGATTTTGCATTCGGTGGGCGGTTCGTTAACAAATTAATGTTTTGAATGATGAAACAATTAAAAGGAATGTAAACTTTTTTACCAAATAAAGTCATTAAGTTTGCTGAAAGTTTTTTATTAGCATACCTCAAGCACTCCGACATGGTAAGATGTATTTTGAAGGGAAACAAGATTACCAAAGGGAATCGTATTCCTATCTTTTTGCAATCCTTATTGAGAACACAGACGTTTGATACTGGGCGTGCTTTCAATTTCTGCATTTTTATTCGAAAATCTTTCCCTGGAAGATTTTTAGAGATGTGTTATAGCCTTGATATATCGTCATATATTTGGAAATACATTTCGTGAGAATATTCCGAGTCTCAAGACGTACAATATTGATATAAATTGCTTTGAGATATTATTCCGATGGGATTTGAATTCTTTTTATCTTGTAGGTATCTACTCAAAGGCACGTACGAAAAACTATGAAAAAACGAACGTATGCTAATTAAATTCAATGTTTGTGTACACCCCAATTCTAGGTAGAAAAACAAAAGGATATAAGTGAAAGATTTCCCACACATTAAAGATGGGCAGATTTCGAATGCTTGTTTTATTTTCTGTATCTGAGAGGCTATTGATTACATATTCAAAAATCCTAACAGCAAACAGCAAAGCGACTTACAACTACAAAATATATATGAAAAACAATAATAGACTTATGATCACTGATTTTATAAGATACTAGCTGGTACCCGGCATGCGTTGCTATCAGTGGCGGTTCGTGGTCTTTTTAACAGGGGATTCAGAAATTCAAAAGAAGATATATCTAATCAAAATTTACTTAGTGTTGTCCTTCGTCAAATCGTCGAATACAGCGGCACTCACACAACTTAGATAAAGTTAGTGGGAGGGGTAGGTACCTAGATACCTACTATTGTTTTTAAATCACTCGACACTCGACAAAATTATTAGATAACGAAAAAATTTTTAGAGGAATTAAATTGCTTAATATTTTTTACAGCACTCAATGTACGTTGCTAATTATTATTGTTTTTTCAACAAAAATAATTACTTATCTAAGTATAATTTATAATTGATATTTTAAAACATAAAAAAAAAAATCGAAATAAAGGCGGATCGAAATAAAATTAATTTTTTCACGTATACAAAAAATCCATGCGCCAACTTTTTGCATTTGAAAACACTTCATAAGTATAAGCATATTTTTTTTATTAAATACACAACACTGAATTCCGTTATTGTGTAAAAGAAAGTATGATAGGATATTCACTACAATCAATAAACTCAATCTCTTTCAATTTGAAAGTCGAAACAATACCGGAGAAAGTTCAACACAAAATTGCATAACTAGTGACAATGCGGCGTTTGTCGAAACTTTCGTAAATTTTCTTTCTTTATCTCTCTAATTCGTATAACGAATTATCTAAAAATAAAAATAATAC
The DNA here is from genome assembly GCA_936435175.1 of Glyphotaelius pellucidus. Classification (NCBI taxonomy): domain Eukaryota; kingdom Metazoa; phylum Arthropoda; class Insecta; order Trichoptera; family Limnephilidae; genus Glyphotaelius; species Glyphotaelius pellucidus. Next base: position 23,525,627 of record OW386538.1, on the reverse strand, counting down.
GATAAAAGAAGTCAAAATCGGAATACATCGGAACAAGAAAATAAAAAGTCTACAAAAATGACTACAAAGTTATATACCTTCCTACTATAATATTACATAAAAATAACAATGAACTTGCAATGAACAGAAAAATAACAATGAAAAAGTCAACCGTCAGCCGTCAGTCTGCTCTGCGACGATCTCAGGCATCGTTCTCCGCACAAAGGCACTTTACAGAAAACCGCCACTAGCTGCTATGCCATTTAGTAAAGAAATTGTTTCTCCCTGCGCATCCTTTCTCATTAGTCTCATTCCCCTTCCGCCTCCCCTTCCTCTCCCGCGGCCCCTTGCCCCCTCGCGTTCCCACTCCGCTTCCTCCACCTTCCCTCTCCCCACTCCAATCCCCCTCCCGAGTTCCCCTCCCCCCACCGGCATTACATCAATTCATTCCCGGTACATTCAGTTTTCAACAGCTCGCGTGCCACCTTTAGCAATTTTTTTATACAAATTTAATTATGCCAGAGCTCACCAGTAGTAAAAGAAGAATTACTACTTTGTTGCAGAATTATCCAATTTCGGAAGTTATACATTTCGGCGATTCATTTTTAGATATAGATACGACGACTGAAATATAATTTCCCGCAAATATATCAACATAGTTACCGAGACAACGATTTGTTTAGCTTTTCGTCTGACGTTATCATTAACTGGATTTTCTTAGGGACAGAAAACATATAATAAATATTATACATTAATATTTATAATTTCTAACGCGAGAGCTTACCATTAAAATACCATTGCTAACACGAGAGCACCATCCTGGAAAAAAAGATCATTATTATTATTATTATTATTATATACCATCAATATTACTCGCATATAATGTAGCTTTCTATTAGTGAAAGAATTTTTAAAATCGGTTTATTGGTTTATGAATGGAAGCTTAACAAACAAACACACGCAGTTTCGCATTTATAATATTAGTATAGATTATTTAGGATTATAGAGTAGGTGCTTTCTATTACGTAATTCAATTTAACGAATTCTGACACAGCCATTTAAATACAATAGCGAGCTCCCGGCATGCGTTCGTCAAAGTTTTTTCACATGATATTGTTTGCATTTGAGTTTTTAACCTCGCCAGGGAAAGCCTGTGCGGAGGTTAATAATTGTATGACAATAAAAATAACGCAAAACAAAATATTTTGGGAGAACTATATTGTTACCTTAACTTTTCTTACAAACAATGGGTACCCACTGAAGAAAACTAATACACTTGTAGGTAAGAAAATATGTATTAATATTCGATTTTAAATAATGTATTATGCTAATATTTACATGATTATATGAAAGCATTTATATGCCTGTTTTAATTTTTCTTCAATTTTATTTTCTCTCTAATTGCTGCCAGTTAAGCTACTTTTGCACTACAAACTATATTCGAATTGAAAATTGACAAAAAAGTTTTCATGAATTATCTTAAAAGGATTGATCCACGGAAAAAAACCGGTAATTTGTTTTGATATGTAGAACATAAGAAATTTTCTAAATAAAAATTGGTCTAAATAATAACTCCACTTGTTAAATTATTATAAAAGGTTTAACAAAAAAGGATCGTAAAAAACACCTTTCATGAAACCTTTTTTCTTTACTCTCACTTCCGACCAGAGACTAGATGGGGTCCACCCGATTTTTTTTCGAAGGCACGATCCTGAAGAAGAATAGCTTGAATTAGGTTAATCCGTCATCCTTTAATAGAAAAGTGTTTATCGAAGATCTTCAATTTTCGTTGTATAAAATCAACTAAAAGTAAAAATAAATTTTTGCAAATTTTTTTTCCGGAATTTGAACATATTCTTCGAAGTTTTTTAAAACTTTTATTAACCGTACAATCAACTTACTTTTGAAGTCTCCTGAGACCTATCCCACCTTCCTCTTTATAAGGATTTTGGACCTAACATATTACCTTGTTTATAGGACAGTGTGTGTGTGTGTGTTCGTGATATTCACAATACAGAGACAGATCTTTTAAATATTTTTCTTGTATTGTCTCCTATCGAAAGAAGTCGGGGTAATTCTCACCTAGAAGAAAGTACACTCGCACCAGTCATGTATGTTTAGAAACCACGTTGTGTGGCGTCTTTCCATTTCAAGTTTTCCATAAAACTTCCCCTTGATAATTATTGTCGTTACTCAATAATCAATTTCAGTTTTCGGTTTCATGACAGTTGATCCTGCAACAGTTGGCACCACTTATACGCAATATGCAGTTGGCTTAGGGAAAATTCGTTATAATTACTAAACTAAGTGTCCCCAAACGCGTATGCAGGGATGTACCGCCGAATAACAAAAGCGTAAAACGTATTTCCACGCTTAGTAAAAAAACTACTTGTCTATATTACTGTTCATACCAGCATATAAATACAAAAAAATCAATATTGTAAATAAATTCGGTGAAGGTATTTTTTTATGTCGATTTTGGGTTTGGTAAATAATGCAAAAAAAATATAATAATTATAATTTCGGGGTCTAATCGTCGTGGATCAAAGGGTCACAAAACATCCAGATTAAAATATCTTATATCTTTTGTATCAATGCTTAGTTTTGTTTTTAAGTATGCAATTCTTATTCACAGAAATTTTATCTGAAAATACATATTTCAGAACTTCGTAGCTGGGGAATTCCTAGCATCAAACGAAGCTGGTTTCGTTTTATTCCTCAAAGAATAAAGGGTGGTGAGGAGGGGGTAGGGGGTGCATTACACGTTTCACGCAAACGAGAGGATGTTTTGACCTATACCAAGCCTCCCCACGGGTCTTCAACTAAGTCCTTGTCCGCATGCAGGTATTTCTGGCGTCTTCCTCTTTACACACTGTTTTTTCGAAAAGGTTCATTAACAATACATATATGTATACTCCTGTCGGTGAATTAAAGATTAATATCATTATATAAAGTTCTCAATGAGGACGCTGTGCTGGTTAATAGTTAATAGGGAACGGTCCGCAATATGAATCTATTACATGTGTTATTACCCTATTAAATAAATTTCCACAAAATTTCACCAAATTTTTCATTTAATTATATAGAACGATACCTAAAAACTTTTCCATTCACAAAAAAGTTACAATTTTGATTATAAGAAGATAATATCTTATATTTACTTTATAGGTGTGCGAATATATATTGTAAGAGTTAATTACGATGGACCAAATAAAATAAATAAAAAGCTATTCTTTATGGAAGTTATAATATAAATTTGTGTAAGCAGATGATTTTGTGATGATTTCTGTCTACTGCAGGTTAAGCCAAAAGTGACTTGATCATTTCAAATTAAAAAAAAAGATCGGTGTCTGCGTTATGCGTGTGTTAAAGGAATTGATGCTTAGATGTTAAACATCTTTAGTTCATCATAAGTCATCCATCAGAAGTTCTTCTTAGAAATCAGTGATATTGGCCTCGGCTCGGCTTTTCTGGGAACTAGGGTCTTTCAAAGAAGTCTGAAGGGAATGTCTCCATTCAGGAATCTTCGCCCGGTCCGATTTTTTTGTAATACAGCTACAAAATAGCAAATGCCAACATTCCTGCCATAGAAAATACGCCTGTTTTTTAAATATGAACTGACCGACGCCAGTGGGACTCTGGCATCTCCAATTGAGGTTTATTGTGAGGCTGGAGGGAGTGCGGAGGAGAGGGAGATAGGAAAGAGGAAGGATGGCAATAGACCTAGAATATGGTGGTACCTGCACGTTCAGGGACGAAAATCAGAAAAATCTTTTCTGATTTTCGTTGGTCAACTCGTTTCTTTCATTTCACTAATCCATGTTTTTTTTTGTAGGAATATTTACAAGAAAAATAAATTGTCGAAGAAAAATCTCGGTTTGAAGGCCAGCATTTTCACGTAGTTACGGAAAGGTTAAAGGAAAATGTTACAAGAAAAAGTAAAATCGATAATATTACCTTATTTATATTTATATTGTCAATTTATTATTTTTCTTATCACTAATCTCAGTTTCGAATTTATTTTTGTATTTATTATTATTTATTTATTTTATGAAAATTATATTATTACTTACTTATCAGACGTTTCGATTCAAAATTTTTCGATTTTTTTTTGTTACCATTTTTATGTTTGATATTAAAATTTTATTATATAGAGATGTAAATGTTTATTTGAAATATAAACATCAAAAATAATTTTATCTAGTTTCTAAAATGTTTTCTTTACGATAACTTTAAAATAAGAAATAAAGAGCACATTTAAAATACCTCGCTAGCATTCTAAAGATCCATGAAATTTCACTGGCCGTTGGGAATTGTAGGCAAACATATTTCAAAGACTGAAGGGTTAAGACTCAAATGATTGTTTGATTTTGTTGTCAAAATTTTGTTAAATTAATTGGAGTAAAATCAGTTTATTAAGTTTGTTTATTTAATTTTGTTTTATTTTCAAATTTGACCACACAGTTGGGTCCCATACTAAGTAGGTGAAGTATTTTATTTAAATCTTAAAATATTTTTTAAGTAGTTGATCTGATCAAAAAAGTCCACAGCAGAACTGAGAATTTACCGCAGTTGATCTTCGTAGAGGTTTTGCTGCTCCATTCAATAAGATTTCTGCTTTGTTTTTTTTTACATTAGCTCCCACAGAAGGCCCTAAGGAAAATATTTCCACTCGGTGTGTGGAGGGTCTTTTTAGGGGAAGGAAGGAGAGAAAGTTCTGGAAAGAAAAAGGTATGAGGGGTAGGTAGGTATCTCGGGGTCAGTGAGAGAGAGTCCTGCTGGAGAGGTCAAAAGATCTCCCTCAACTAGCCTCTCGCGATCCGGTCTGCCACGCTGTTGGTGAGCAGACACGTCTGCCGCCAAGATTCGGACAAACCTGACCCCATGAACCCAGGCACACCTGCTAAGTCACCAAACGTAGCGAACCACTTGGGGCGTCTCATGGCAGAGGTATTTGTAATGATAAAAAGCCCTTATTTTTGGGAGTAAAATTTTAATCAGCGATTTTTCCAACGAAAATATCTAAACGGAGAATAAATAAGAGATCCGTTTCTTTTAGAACCTTCGTGAGGAGTAACAAGTTTTTAGGCCAACGACGGAGGTCTTTGTAAAAGTCCCACTTGGCTCCGGTAAGTAACGGAAGAATTTCAATTTTGCAACCTTCCATCACACGTGCTTATGTACGCTGACATTTGAATGGTCTCCGTATAAATGGGACACATTTAGCCCCCGTAACAGGTGTGTGATAAGCGGATGGTTCCCTTTTCATTTTTCAAGTATCAAGGTAATCTCTCGTTCCGTTAAATGAAAATGTTTACAAAAAAGTGTGCTTTGCTATAAATTTTCGGAAAATGAGAGTTCACCTTTTGTGTGCCAGACCCCTGGGATTACAGCAAAAATGGGATTCGTGTCTAGTAGCAAATTTAAGAGAATTTTCACTAAACAGAATTGTTAGATTTTGACAGCGTATTTTTTCTCTTCGTTTTGGTACTTATTGTTTCATCACCAGTTCCTCGGATGTGACAGTTATTCTTCTGGGTTTTAGCAGAATTTTTTTAACGTTTTAAAGTAATGCACATTTTAATCAATTTTGCAATTTTTTTACAAATGCGATATTCCATCATCAAAGAAACGTCTTTAAAAGTACTCAAATTGAATGTATTCCTAGTTGTAGCAAAGAAAATCAAATAACATGGTTGAATAGTACCTACGGTTTTTTCTTATTATTTGTGGATGGATTATTTGGAGAATGGAAAGGTAAAGTCATGGTCGCGGGATCGAATCTCGGCGTAGCAAATAAATTTTATTTGATTAATTTGTGTTATTTCACATTTAATTCATTTATAATAAAATATATATTTGCGGCACGTACCAAGGTGGAAGATACTCTCAGTATCGCCAGTAAGACCACCATTCAGAATTGAAACGTTGCTTGAAATGGCTTTAGCCGTGTTTGGTGACAGATCTGAATAGCCAGGTACTTCCCTATCTTCCTTCTCCCGTCTCCTTCCCCTCCCCACTACCTTCAGCCTCACAACATACCCCAATTGGGGATGCCATAGTCACACTGCCTCCAGACGAGAGTAGTTGGGACTCTTGTGCGGTATTCATTTATAAAACAATGTATTAATTTTATTTAAATGGGAAAGTTTCAAAATTATATGGAAGATTGGAGTCGAGTTCAGACTTAGAAGAGATGAGATGTTGAATGGAGAGGAGGTAATTTTAGATAATGCTTAAAAGAAGCGAGGATATTTGTTTAGAGAGGAATAGAGGATTGGTATGGCTATAACGTCATCATTAATTAAACGGATTTATTTTCATCGTCTCCAAGGATTTTTTCCATGCAAAAATATTGCTTCCAAAAATATTGTCCTCAGAAGCCTATAGAATTTCCCCTTCCACATAATACGCATAAAATTAATATAAATGCATACGCTATGCACTCAAATACTAGAAAACATGACTGAAAAAAAACGAGTGTGCTTTAGACTACACGACTGAAGTAAACCTCTTTATGTTTCGTTTGACTCGCCCGATCACACTTTTCGTAACGTTCTCGTCACGCATTCACCGGCTTGTTCCCCAAGTCAAGCGTGCGTAAAGAAGTTTTATTTCAAAAGGAACGCTGCATATGACGCTACGACGTCAGCAACTAGTATGAGATACGCACTCACCTTCGTGATTCATTATCATTTGATTGGATCTCACTAGGTTTAAAATCTTGCCTTGAATATGTTGTCACACACTTTTTCTGCACAATTTCTGTACGTAATTTCTTCTTAGTTGATGGCCTGGAGCACCGCTTTCATATTCAGAGTCTGTGTCATTTCCTGCCATAATTTGTTATTATTCACCCGAAAATTCACAAAATATGAACATTAAAATGAATTTAAAATATTATTCACTTTAAACGTAGTTTATCGTTTACTTACTTTATCGTTTCAATATTCTATTGTTGTTGTGGTCTATAATATTATTATTGTTGTTGTGGTCTCGCACTTGCATATCTACGGCGCAGCGCTAAGAAAAGGGACATTAATAAATTACAACAATGTCGTGTGTAGACCCGTCGCCAAGATCTAGACAAACCTTACCCTATAAACCCGGGAATTCCTGCTAGGTCACCAAAAGTAGCGAACCACTTGGGGTGACCCACTACCTTCAACTTACACGAACAAATTATACGGTTTGATTTCTTTTCTTCCGTGTATAAGTATTATATTTAATCACTAATACACCTACGTTTTCCAATACTATTTCACGGAACAAAGCGTCATGTACACAACCATCCGTGCGGAAGGTTGCCCGCGTAATGACGGGGAATCAAAGATTCCGTCGTTTATATGTTTTTTGGATACATTCTCAACTTCCGTTCGCCTCGTTTCCGTTACGCTCTCGTCACGCATTCACCAACTTACTCCCCAAGTCAAGCGTGCGTAAAGAAGTTTTACTTCAATAAGACATTGTTGGAAACCAAACGTTACCAATTCAAAAGAAAAATAATGATTGAAAAAATCTCTTACCAGACAGAATAACAGATTACATATGGATTTTAGGAAATTTACCTTTGATAAATCAGTTTCTATTAAAATTTTCCTGCAAAGAAAAAGTTCCTTAAATAATATTAACTGAAATGATATTATGATATACGTATTATTATACCATTACACAATTACCTCTTAGGGGTACGCAGATAATATACAAGACATTCTTCGTATACTAAGCATTATTATTCATCCTCTTGATTTAATGCATATACACAATTTATATATAATGTTTACTTTAGTATGTCATATCTTCGATACCCTTCTTACCGAATTCATTTCCGGAACAGCTATTATATCCATCTTCCTCTCTTCATCTAATGATTTATTTCACCTTTACATTATTTAGGACTTTCATTCGTTTAAGATGACCTCGTTTTAATTTCATACACAGATAAACGTGTATTAGGAATTTTAATCTCACGGTGTTGTCTGTTTTCCTCTTACGCGTAACGATCTTAGTCCTGCCGCAATAAATTATTTTTGGTTTCAGAACTCCATCGTAAACTCATCTTGCTTCCTTGTTCTTTCTGACTCACATATTCGATCCTTCTCTAACCTTATTACCTGAATTATTCGTAATCCAACAACGTCGTGAGCCTTTCGGTCTCTTGTAAACATGCTTACTTACTACCTGAACTCATTCAATGATTGCTCGAATTAATCAGCGTTTTTCCACTATATTGCAGTGTTTTCGAATTACCTCTTGAAAAAATCATAATTTTATCCTATCATTGAACATCAAAATCACTTCACGTAGGTGTAATTTACAGTAGATAAATTTATTCAGTTAAAAAACGAGAAAAATCCATGGAATTTTTTAAAAAAAGCACCAAGTTTTCAGCATGCAACAGGTAACATACTCTCCTTTTGTTATTTTTCATAAAAATATCAAAGTAAAAAATAGTTTTCTGCGGAATTTAGATCGACGCGATTCAAATGCTATGTAATTTGAACATGCGGAAAAAAATCAGAAATTTTTTGAGTACATCGGTAAACCCGGTGGATATTTGCTCGACTAGCAGCCATACGGATCGAGTTCCATCACAATTGTTGTACACCCTCTTCAAAACAAGTTAAGTGTAGTGAAACTGTGAATATTAGAAAGTGCTTTTAATGTGATCGCAAATACCAAAAACCCGAAATTACAACAGGTTTTGACAGGTTGGTTTGATCACCAGAGGGAAAATGAGATTAGATAATAATAGTTGGGTATTTTGCAGAGCGCCGTTTTTGTGAAAAATCACCTCAAGAGCGCTGCACAATTTATCACGAATTCTTAGGCACTTTCGTATTTTATTATTTACAAATACATAGGACATTATATTTACATGTCTCGGTTGAGTGAATGATCTGCGTGTATAAAAAAAAATACCTTAGTTTTTATTTTAAATTCAAAATTGATTTTCTTTTCGCAAAGTTTTGAATCCGTAAAATTAGTAAGTAGCTCTGCGTGAAAACTCAGCTACGATGTTCATCACACGATTTTCTTTGTGAAAATTGTGAGCTGAGTGTTATTAAGATGATTGCCTTATAAAGTCTCAAAGAAACATTGATAAATACATAAAGAGATGTCAAAGAAAACGTTTATTAGAATTAATAATTATTATATGAAACCCTTTTAAATAAAATTAAAAATTGTTTCGCATCCAGCCGAGTCGCTTATCCCAGTCCCAGTCCCGGCCGTGACAAAGCGAGGTAGATTTTATTATCATCTGAGAGCAAAGGGTTAGTCATCAGCGAAAAACTGTCTTGAATATGAAGTAGCCCGGCAAGTGGTGCTCAGTGAGTCGTTCATTCGAACTTCATTTAAATTTAAAGTTTACGTTTTATGGTACCCTGATGACACCGTGGGACCTTCACTCGGCTTCTATCAAGGCATTGCTTCGGAACCCACGGAATTATAATTATTTCTAAGATAGCCATTAAAAGTTCTGTGAACTACTGAGGCTAATCTAAATTCTGGAAACTAAACCATCTTTGAGCGAATCTTTGTTTCCCTTAGACGAAGTTCTAAGAAATTTGATGAAAATAAGCTCTTATTATATAATTCATAGGGCGCTTAATCTAAACGTATTATTTTTTTCAGTTATTTCCACGAGATTATTTCAGTTATTTCTAGAGATCCCTACTGAAAATAAGTAGCAGTTTAGTGCTAAAGTGGACAAACGCTTATATAGGTACCAAACTTTGCGGATTCACAACTCGGCATGAAATATGAAGCAAAAATATTTTAATTTAGTATGTTTTTTATGTGCAGGACTAATCACATTAAAAAAAATCATATCGGATTTTAGAATATAAGTTACTTAACAGAATTGGAAAAATCGTCTCCTATTTAAAGAAACGGGTCCAATGACATGTTATCTATATTACTAATGCCAATTTAGCAATTCGGCATAATGTTTTTAATTTGCTTGTGTTTTCGTACTGTATTACGTCTTATACTTTGAATAAAAATATAGATTTCTATTACATAGTTAATACTAAATACCAAGATGCTTTGTACATTACCAAGGATATCGCTTGGGTGTAAGATACGATAATTCAGGCTTCTGGAATCCTGAATATAAAAGTACGCGAGAATCCGAAGAGCAGTTTAAGTTTCGCGTGATCGTCGAGAGGAATAATAGTGCTTCAGAGAAACCAATTACTCGTGAGATTAATTTCATTTTCCCAAGCAAAGTTCAGTTCAGTAGGTGTATGAGGGTGACAGTGACTGTGACTGTGAAGTCTCAAGACCGCGGTTTGAATAACAATCAGCGAATACTTGCGAAACTCTCTATTTCCCTTTATCAGTTGTCTTCTACCGCCTTCGGATTGTGAGGGGTGTTTTTTCTGCCACTCCAGAGGAAATTTGCAGAATAAAAGCTCGGAAGCGAATCACGTACAACAGATAGCGCCCGAATCATGGGGAATGAATTTTTAAGGACCGTCGCCCGTACAGCGTGATTATATTTTTAGGGATGGGTGAGCTAACTCCATTCATTGAGATTCACGAGCTTTTAAAAAAACTAGGCAATTTAATAAGGACTTCATTTTGAGAAAAAAAAGGAGAACTTAGAAAAAAATCTTGATGAAAAAAAATTTCCTAACCATAAATTTAGTTTTTATTAATATCAAATCTTAAGGGACTTGAAACCTCAGAAAACAATTAATTTACAACGAAAGAATAATTCAGCAGAATTTCATTTAATCATATTGTTGGTTAGCAATCAAATTTAAAGTTGGCTAATTTTAAGATTAGAACTTAGAACTAAGGACGGGTTGTTTCAAAAAATTTGATGGATTCATCAAATATTTGAAGTTAATTTTCACGTTCTGCGTACGTTCTATTCAAGTTCTGTGATGATTTCAGTTTTGTGAATCAACTGGTCTATAATGATGTAATAATAGAACTTGAACAGGACTTACGCAGAACGTGAAAATTAACTTCAAATATTTGATGAATCCATCAATTTTTTTGAAACAACCCGTCCTTAGACATTTTTTTACGGTACACATTAAGAAGTATGAAATAATTATAAAATTCCTACAACCCATGTCAACTTTTTAATCGATGGAAATAAAAAAAAATGGAAAATCGATGGAAAAAAAAGGGGGTGGGAAGGAGAAGGGAACCTGGGAGGGGGGAGGGGAACTCGGGAGGAGGGTTCGCGTGAAGGGGGGGAAGGGGGGGAGTGGAGTAGGGAGAGGGAAGGTGGAGGAGGCGGAGTGGGAACGCGAGAGGGGAAGGGGACGCGGGAGATGAAGGACACGCAGGGAGATACAATTTCTTTACTAAATGGCATAGCAACGCATGCTCGGTACTAGCTAGTATATAATAAATGTGAAAATTAACGATTTAATTTTCGAATGAATTACAAGTTCCACCGTAGTGAACACGAATCGATAACGAATCGGGTAAACACTGAAAGGTCGTTTTTTCTTTGATTGCACAACAGTTATGCCATCCGCTCACGGAGAAACAAAAAAAAAGTTGACGACTCAATCGCTATTCAAAGGAATGGAGCTTGCGAATTTCATTAGCGGTCCGCATACAGGCAACTTGTTAAAGACCGGTTGTCAAGGGCGACGCGGCGACGAGGGCTAGTAGCAGTGCTATTCTTGTATATTAAATGTTCATTCTTTAAAACATAAATATTTCGTTAAATGAAGACATTATGAGCGAAACTCAATCGAAAATCTGGAAACAGAAAAATCAGAAAAAGATATTGGCACCTCTGGGACTCGAACCCAGGACCTCCCTACTTTCCGGGTTGGGCGCTCTTATCCACTGAGCTAAGGTGTCGATATCCAATTCGGTCACTTTTAACTGTACCATACTTCGACTAAGAACCACCCATATTATCCTCATTTTTTTTTTTTTCTTAACGCATATTTTTATTGGCTGCCATCTTTATGAATGATTGCAAGATTCAACTCGAACTAAATGCAATCTAGATGGTGTCTGGATAAATTATTATCCATTTTATTTAATGTGCGACATCTATTGACTCTTCTGCAAGTCTGGGATGAATATTATTATTTATTATTTTAACTTTATGAGTAAAACCTCAAACTGTAATATTTAATTAAATGAAGACATTATGAGCGAAACACGCTAAGCGCTTTAAGCGCACATTAAATAAAATGGATAATAATTTATCCAGACACCATCTAGATTGCATTTAGTTCGAGTTGAATCTTGCAATCATTCATAAAGATGGCAGCCAATAAAAATATGCGTTAAGAAAAAAAAAAAATGAGGATAATATGGGTGGTTCTTAGTCGAAGTATGGTACAGTTAAAAGTGACCGAATTGGATATCGACACCTTAGCTCAGTGGATAAGAGCGCCCAACCCGGAAAGTAGGGAGGTCCTGGGTTCGAGTCCCAGAGGTGCCAATATCTTTTTCTGATTTTTCTGTTTCCAGATTTTCGATTGAGTTTCGCTCATAATGTCTTCATTTAATTAAATATTACAGTTTGAGGTTTTACTCATAAAGTTAAAATAATAAATAATAATAAATATTTCGCTTTAAAAAATGAAATAAGAAAATGGTTTAGTATGTCGTAAAATGAAAATATCAACAATGAACATCACCAACCTATCAAAAATTTATCAAAAATAATTAAGTTACTTTATTTAAGTTGTTCAAAGAATATGTAGTTGGAAAATTTGCATATTTTATACGTTATTAGAACGTGTTGCTATCACACGGTACGAGGATGGGTAGGATGATCGTATTTCAGGGGCGTGCCTTTCGTTATATTATTTTAATTCTTTTATATTGGTCGGTATTTCATGTAAGATATTTAAAGATCTACGTAAAAAATATTGCTTATATAATTTAATTAAGTTGTATAATTATGATTATTTTGTATTAAAATTTTTAGTTATGTGTAGTTAATTCAGATGTGCAGATTATTATCAGCTTTCCGATGTTTGAAGAGATACTACAGATAATAAATACTCCAGATGCGCGCGCATCTCTTTAGTAAATTCAAATATTTGACCTAAAACCAAAAATTCGGAGAGTGTGAAGTTCATTTATCGAAATATGGTAGCGAAAACGAATTTTTTAAACATTTTCAATATTACCAAAGTAGCGTAATCCATTTTTAAGTCGGTCCCTTAGGTTAGTCCAACTACGAAGGATGCAGTTCAGAGATTATTAACTTATTTGGATGAGACTAAATTGATTAAAATTTAAAAAAAAGTCACAGAGAGCCCCTGTCGGTTATGGTCTTACCGGACTTTCTGCAATGTGATGAAGCGAGTAATGAAAGCCTTCTCAACGGGAAAATGGCCTGAAGTGTGATCTCATTTCGTTCTCAAATTGGACTCATTAAATGGTGCCTTGCGGGTCGTTCTAATAGTTCAGTACTTTGATTGCAATATGTCATACTTACATCATTCTTTCGATTTGATAGTTTTGCTGATGCCAATACTATTATTGCATATTGTTCGAGAGTGCCATCAGCCAAGTGAATTTAGCAGCCAATATCTATTCTCTTCCCTGTGATAACGTGAATATTTTTGGAATTTTCGTTAAGTATTATTTTCATTTATGTACTACACAAGCGATCCAACTACCCGAAGCCATCAGAACTATAGTATACAAAATTTAGAGAACGTTTTGCATCTGTAGGGTAAAGGGAGGGGATGGTGATGATGAAATGGTAGAGAAGTACCTTTCTCTTTAAATCTGGTCAGTAAAGATAAAAAGTTAATTTAAACAAAGTTTGGAGCATAAATGGAGGCATCTAACCAAGTTTTTTCACTCAAGAACCAGGGGCAATTTCACTACATTTGATGTGAAAGAAAAACACAAAAAAAAATTGTAGTTTAGACTCTAGAGCAGTGATTACCAAAGTTTTCCAGGTGGACCTCTAAGGGTCTACGGGAGACCCGACGGGGGGTCCACGTAGGCGCGATAAAGAAATGGGGGTTCACAAGTTATAAGTGGGGGTCCACGAACTGGTTTCGATTGAGACCCATCCCGTGCCCCATATCCATATCCCATCCTACCCCCCTTCTCATATCCTATTACGCCCCCTCCATAACAGAGCGACTGGCGTATAGCGCACGTTGTAGTATCTTAAAAGGCTAGGAGGGGGGGGGGGGCATAATGGGATATGGATGTAATGTACTGGGATGGGAACATAACCCCCCCCCCGTCCCATATCCCACTACGCCCCCTCCATCGTGGCAAATATAATCTCGAACACTGGTCCATTTTGCCCCCGTTTGAAAAAGTCGTAGAACCGGTACTGCTGGGTTGTGACAGACCACACTTCGCCATTCAATATTCAGTACAACGCGTGTGTCGAGTTTTGGGAATATGGTAGAAATGTATCAGCAGGGGATCCACCGTGACCAGTAAAATTTTGAAAGTGGTCAACGAGAAAAAAAGTTTGGGAACCTCTGCTCTAGAGCCTCAATAACCTATCCTTCAAAGCGTTTTTGATTTATAAAGGCAAAACTGTTAATAAATTTTTCATCAAACAACACGAATTTTTAGAAAGCCAGACAGAAAGCCAGACTTCAACAGTGTTCATTCGCGACAATAGCTTTATAAAGGCTAAAAATCCAAACGGCTTTCAAAATATGACATCAAACGGACGAATTAAAATATGAATTGTTGGACGCAACCCGAGATTATGTAAATTTGTCCAGTTTTCATAGCATGCTTTTCAAATGAAATTCGTAACCCAATATTTTGCTACCCCGTGTTCCGTGCAGCAGCCAGACACGTTAAAAAGAAATGGTAAAATCATTAAGCCCGACCACGCGTGACAGAAACGCTGCGCCGTTGTGCGACGTTCAACGTAAATGCCTGCTGAATATGGCTGCATGTAAATTTTGCTTAACTTTACTAAAAGCAAAGAAAACAATTGGATAGGTTCGTAATTATAATATGTTGAAAATATTTGGTACCTTGTTAATTATTTAACCAATGTTAACATTCTTTTTAGATCGCGACTTTGAGACAAATTGCTAGCTATGGTATTCAGTGTTTCAAGCATTTATATCTGAGGGTGACCGGACAACTCGGAATGAAACCAACTCAGAACCATTTAGATAAGTCATTTAGAGTGATAAAAAAATATAGATAAAAATTGGTTAAATGGGTTACATTAGATTAGGGTTATCGGCTAATGTAAAATATTTTTTTTTATAGCTTTTAATGACTTTTTAAGGAGTTAACTTTATTCTCAGTTGGCATGGAACCATATCTGAGAATGGCAGAAAAGAATTTATTCCATGGCATTTTCGTTATTTGTTTTTGTGGAGTTATGCCGTGTTGTACCAAAAACTTATCTATTCCATGGCAGTTTGGAATCTGTTCTTAAAATTCTCAATACTAGTTTTAGACTTCAGACTATTTTTGTAAACCATTCCAGCAAATACTCTTTAAGGACTCTCTTCTGTTTGAGGTCCGCTATCATCACGGCCATCATCTTAACGAAGATGACTTAATCAAAGTAATTTTTTTTTAAGGCCTACCTTTTTGAAGTGAAACTTCCTTAGCCCCGTTAGCGATTCGGAATTCTGATGAAACGGAAATGACGCGTACAGCATCTGCAAAGCATTAGGTATACTCCTATCAAGGCTCCTATTGGTTGATATAAAACGGAAACGATGCGTGGTCTGCGTTCATTGGTCTGCTCACTGCGCTTTGATTATGATCTCACTTTTCAAGGCTTCTTGGTTCTTCATAGTTTGAGATTGATTTGGTAAAGTTTCGCTTTTTTCGCGTGCTAACTGCACTCGAATTTTTTTTTAAATTAGCTCCACACAGGAGGCCCTGAAGAAAATAATTTCCCTCAGGGCCTGTGTCATCTTAGGGGATACCAAGTAGAGGTTTTTAAAGGAGAAGATGTTTAAGGAAGGAAAAAGGTATGAGGAGTGAAGAGGATTCTGGGGGTCAGTGTGCCTAAGAATAATGGACGATGGGCAACAAGGCGATGCAATGCGTCGAGAGAGTCTAGCCGAACAAATAGGGCAGAATCACAAACAATTACACCATTTGTGGTAATTAAATGGTGAGAATCAGTATACATTAATATATTCGTTTCCATGTGAAAAAACTTCTACATTCAGCGATGCATGCTGGCAAAATATAAGTCGATATCATTAATTTGTTAGGTAATAATGCCAACACTGTCATCAATTATGTATGTCAGAGTCTATGCGCGCCGCAGTGCATCGATATGATCGATGACCAGTCGTTATTTGGTGTTGCGGATGGTGTTTTACCCCTGATGTTGAATTCTTGCGGGAATGACTACTTGTGATTGATGATGACGACGTTCCCGATTTATTCCCAGTATTTGTATCAATTAATAAAATTGGCTCATAATATTAATAATAAGTTGTTTATTTCTGGTGAAGTGCAGATATTCGGTTATCAATATATCCATAGTCCGGAGGATTGGACGCTTAACCAATTCAAATGAATCGTGATCGAATTTCACAGCAAGTTTTATTACTTTCAGTGAAAAGATAAAATATATTGAGGTACAAAATAATTAATAACTTTTGTGCGTATTTTGCGTGCAGTAATTTGATGGCCACTGTGGTCAATGGGTAAGGCTCTTGACTCACAATCCGAAGGTCGCGGGATTGAATCCCGGCATGCGCAAATAATTTATTTTTGATTAATTTGTGTTATTTCAAAATTAATTCATTTAAAAAATATATACACTCTATTTGCTGCACGTTTGTGGAAAATACTCTCAGTATTGTCCTAATGCAAAACCACCATTCAGAATTGAAACGTTACTTGAAATGGCTTAAGCCGTGTTTGGTGACCAGATCTGATTAGCCAGGTATTTTCCCACCTTCCTCTTTCCCATCTCTTTCCCCTCCCCACTACCTTTAGCCTCACAACATATCCTAATTGGGGATACCACAAGTCTACCAAAACTGTCACTAATACCAACCCCACATAAGGGGGGAAACAGGTGAGAGGCTTCAAAAAATTACTATTTTTTTAATTTCATAAATCGATAGTAAAACTATTCAAAAATATATTCTGAAAATTTCAAACCAAAATTCCACGCGGTTTCATACGCAAGTTATAAGCATTTGAATGAGTGCCCTTCGGTCGAACTCCTACTATTTTACTGCCACTCTTAGTTTCAAACGCGTTTTTCTCAAAGCTCTTTTTTTCGAATTTGCGTAACTTCTAGCTCCTACAGTTTCTGATCAATCGTTTTAATTTTTTTTTTAATATAAATGCGCTCTTTTTGGACCTCAATCCTAAATAAAATATTTATTTTAACTATTTTTATTGCAAAAAATCACATAAAATTTTCACATTCCTCAAAAAAATATTAATTTTAGATTTTTTTATAAAAAGTGAGGTTCAAACAGAAGAAACACTTAAAAAAAAAGTAAATTTTATTGAAAAATTGATTGCATGTGAAAATTGTTACACAAATTGCCAAGCCGGATGGCGACTTATGAAGCGCGGCAGCTGATATCTCGGTTATTTTTTGAGGAAAATATTTGAAAATTTTAGAATATACTTTTGAATATATCTGTAAAATGGCCCTAAAGTATAAATAAAATAATATATTTTCTTTTTGTGTTAAAAAAAAATCATAAAAATCACTAAAAATACGCCGTCCTACACCTATTTCCCCCGAAAAGAATAGTGTTGACGTAGTAGCAAAAATATTAAATTGCACTTTATCTTTATTACCAAGATAATAACTTAATACAATACGGAAGTCATGTTAAAATTAAAGTGTTTGCGCGACATTGCATCGTCATCAGAATTTTCTTGTAGGTGCGGTGAAAATGAGGTTGGAAAATATAGCCGCGTTTGAAAAAAGAAAAGAATAAAACCACAGTTCAATTAAAAGCAGCAAGCTCGGTACTTATGTCATCCGATATAAGATAAAATATTATAAAAGAAAAACTAGGATACATTTCTTTACCCGTGTATCATATATCATTAAAGCTTGCTCAAAAGGCTCAGGAACTAAAACAACGCCGCGAATGCAGCTTTTCCGGGCGGTAGGTACATTTTTATGTTTCTTTCTTTTCTTCTTTTGTGGTTGCATTTAATATTAATAGTTCTTTGGCCCCAGTCCTGCCGCAGTAAGCGGGAAAATGAAAAAAAAGTGCACCACGGGAAAGAGCCATTATTGTCTGTTTTTAGGACTTTATAGACTCTTGTTAAAATATCACACTTCCTAGTAAAAAATATATAACGTATGATAATAAGCGTCGTTCACTACACCGAAGTCGTTTATTAAGGGGGTATTCTAGTCTAGAGGCATTAAGTTTAGGTATTTTTTCAGGTGATATTAAAAAAAAACCATAATTTTTTTACAAGCCATTATTTTACTAAATATTGATTAAGCATTTAAAAAATAAATTAAAAAAATTCAACGAAAAAATTCAAAATTCAAGAAGTTGGAGGGTGTTGATGTGGGAGGTTTAAAAAAATTGGCGAGCCCTGGTTGACACGATTGCAACCCTCCTAGTAATCTAAAAAAAAAAAAATTATTCTTATTCCAAAATGCGAACTAAGGAAAAGTCAATTTGACTTTCCAAATTTTTAAAAAAGAGTCAAAATAAAATTTTTCTTATAGTTTTAGTTTCCGCGATAGAGTAATGTATAGAGAAGGCTCACACCAAATTTCAAGCAAATTGATTACGTAGGACTTGAGATATCGTGTCAACCGTCTCGAAAGAAGTAGTTTTGAGAAAAATGCGTTAAAAATTTTGTTCTATTCAGATTCTGGTTAGATTCCATCTAAACCGCGACATTAAAATGGTTATAACTTTAAAAATAATGCGAATTTCGAAAAATCCTTTTAAGGAGATATTTTTGAATATTTAAACTTTGGAAATATGAAGAAATAAAAAATTTATATAATTTTTTTTCTAGACAAGAATAATGCCTTAATAAGAGTGGTAGATTTTAATATTAAGAAATATAATAATATTTCATCTCAAAAACCTAAGAAATAAACGTCTTGATTTAAACGAGAAAAATGACTGCAAAAGTTAAAATATGTCGGAAATATGGACACTTACGTATGAATGAATAAAACAAAAATAATCGGATAAATAACATTGAAATCCCAAAATTGCAACGCAAGCACATTTAAAAAATCTACATGCATCTAGGAATTATTTATTTTAACAACCTTCCTGTAAATCTAAAAACTATCGAAAAACATCGACGAATTTTAGCATAAATTTAAAATTTTTTCCAAAACCACTGTAAGAGTCCGTTGTTGTTATTATTTCAATGTTCGATAAATGTTGCCTGTTTTCTTATTAATTTTCTTAATATTATTTACATTATTTTATTACATACATATAATACACCAGCGAGTACCCGGCGTGCATTGCAATGCCACTCAAAGAAAGAAAGTGTTGCGTTTTAATTCCATTTATGGAAGTTCTTTTGGATGCACAATATTTTTTTTGTTTTTCGGTCTTGTGCGTACTCGAATAAATCGGAATGTTTTCTGTCCGTGTGAAAAGCATGAATTATCTAAATTTACTCCTTGCTATCCCCTACTGTCTCCTTTGCAATCCCATTCCCATTCCCCACGTGTCTTTTCCCATTCGTTCCCGTCCCTGTTCCCGTTCCCGTTATTATTCTTCTCCCGCGTTCCATTTTCTTCCCGCGTTCCCCTTCTATCTAGCTCATCTACATCCCTGCCACGTTCCCTTTCACCTTCTTCACCTTCGCCCCTCCTTCGCCATCTTCCCTCGTACCTCCTCCCTATCTACCCCATTCGGGGATTCCCCTTGCCTACTCAGGGATTTCCTTCCACTTCCTTCCTTCCCTCTCTGCCGCTAAACTATATGAAATATAGACATTTTTCAAACATCTGGCGCGCCCGCTATTGTCATATCTTGACACGAATTTCATAATGCCATAGCTCATCATATATAGAAACCGCACAACAAATTAGAATGAAAGGTACAGGACATAACAACAAACGCATTCGGATAAAAGTTACAGGAAACAAACGCATTAGGATGAAAGGTACAGGAAATAATAAGGGACAAACAAAGAAACACATACAGATGATCAATGATCAATGATCATGTTATTTCAGTTCGAATTCTCTTACTAATCACAAGATTCCTGTCTCTTTACGATGAGCAAAAGTTATTTTGATTGTATTTATTTATTAACGGACAAATAGTTCATTAACAATATAACAATAACACGAATAAGAAACAGAGATGACAGTGAAAGGAGAGTACATGTAAATGAAGAGCATTGACAATTTATATTATATAAGTTCATATTGTAGAAAATAACTACAAGTCAAAGCTTGAAAGATTTGAAATGCTTTAAAAATTACTCATTGCGTATCGACTGCCGAAAGTCATTTAAGTTAAAACCAAAAAATTCAACGCTTTTGCTTGCGTTGACAAGTCTCGACATTCTGGATGAAGAATGATATCCATAATTAGTAGTGTTGATTGAGTAAGCAATTCATTATTTCGGAGTCTATGAGCAGGGATGTTGAACTGGATGAGTTGTAATAAAGCAGGTTTGTCAGTAATACTGTTGATAATTTTGAATATGCAAAATAGATCAAAGTCCTTTCTACGTTTTTCTAAACAAAAATTGTTTAAAGTTTGTTCAATTACATCATACGAATACTCGCCTCTTTCAAGTCCTAACCTCCAAGCAATTTCTCACTTATTTCTTATTCCTTACATTTTACTTATTTATTATGATTAAACATTGTGAAAATGTATTATGTGTGTACGTTTTTGTCAAATAATACATGTTGATAAGTAATGAAATAAAAATAATGCAAATTAATCAAAGAAAAAAAGATTTCAAGCCCCGTTTGCAAGAAACACGCAGGTGAACTTAATTCTTCCGTATTCAAAACTTCGATTGACAGTTCGTGATGGAGAAAACAATTGAGTTGTTGTCAGGGCCGGTCAGGCGTTTATCACGCGGGGGCGGCCCGCTGGGGGGGCTGTACGGCGGGTGACGGCTGGCTGGGGGCTGAGTCGGGCGTGGGCCCGGGCGGTGCACTGCGTGACGGGGCGGGCGCTAGGTCGGTCGGGTAATAGCTAACTGCCGCCTATTAAACAGGATGGATCGGAAGTGTGCGACGCGCATAAATTAGCCATGGTAATAAGTGGATTCATATTTTACGGATGAGGGGTAAAAGAGACTTGTGGATTGGGAGTAAAGATCACAATTAATATCTGACAATATTTCGAACCACTCTCTACACCCCAGTGTTTACCCATTAGCACTAAAACGCACACCTCCATTAATTTTTAGTGATATCATGCCTCAAGTTTCATGACACAAGGTCGTAATTTCTAATCAGAATTTGGGTTTGTTGTGGCAATATCTACGGAATATGTCGTACATTGTGAATTCTTGGACTGTATATCCACTACACGTTATATTTTTCTTGATTATTATCCTGGAACCCGATTCCAGAGTAAGTCAAAGTTGTACACATGAGGCCAGGGAAGGTGACTGTTACTTCACGGATGGCTGTGCTTCTTGTCGCTAACAACGGAAGAGCGAACCACGGTATGAGGGTATAACTTACGCCATTACATTTTGCACTTTAGCATGAGTACAATACTTAATTATATGATTAATAATTCATGACGGTGGGGCAAGTTAGAACAACCGAAATATAGTGATTTAATGATTACGAAATTAATTATTTCATGTCAAGCTATTAGGAGTGGAAAACACCAATAAATGCAGGAAATGTGAAGAGGATAAAGAGATTCCAATTCACCTTAATTTAAAAAAAAATCAAAAGAAAGACAAACATTCCCGGGTTACGAATAACCCAAAAATGTTTGAAAATCTACTACTACAACCACAGTAAGCCGAAAATGTTGCTTGAGTCGTGAAGGACCTAGCCAGCCGAGGGATCGAACACGCGACGCCCGGGTGGGACCCAAACGCGATGCCCACCCTGCCACTGACCGGTCACCTATGGTGTCAATGCCCGCCCTCAAGGGAACTAGGCTCAGATACCTGGGGAGATACAATGTGGAACCAGAAAACGCCACAAATCCGTAAACAATCGTGGTGAACTTTATAAAAGAGACTGGGGTATTGTTAAAGAATTGGAGTAAAATGGGAGATGGCACAATAGGTCTATGGCCCAAGTACTCACGGAAGTATTTGTGAACCGTCTCCACGTTAAAAAAATCACATTTACCTTCAAAACCTGCGACATTTTAAGTATCCATTGTCTAAAAATATGAGCAAATAAGAACTAATATGCTTTTAAGGTCATTTCGTTAAAATTTTCCAGTCCTAAAGAGCATTAAATTCTCCAATCTTTCAAAATAAATATCAACTCTACTTTTTTCACTTGCCATATGTGTAATATCAACGGTGATGGGTTATAGCAAACAAGTGCGAAGGAAACGCTGCCGCACTGGAGATTCCGTGCACTGAACACTTGTATGAATGAATTTTTACTTGTGACTGACTGGTTACTGACTGACTGACTATTTCGGGATCGCAGACTTTCTTATATGCTTAGCCCACCCGACTTGTTGAGAAATTACTAGAAAGCCAAGCAATATGTACAAGCGATCCTTCGCAAAAGTTCGGCGCGGTACTGCGAATTATTAGTAGTAGCTCTAGACTTTTTCAGTAGGTGGCGAAATAATGCTGCGGGTCGGCAGAGGTACACAGCGGCGGTGTTGGTAGACGGCAACGTCGTTTACGTGGCGGTAACGCCACGGTAAACGTAGCTAGGTAGGCGGCCAGTCTCGTACATACTTATGCGTTTAAATTTGGTCTGGCCGCCACATATCTTATAAAAATATCAAATGCCAACTTTATGTGTATTAATGTAATACTTGCGTTTCTAAATTTTTGGAAAATTTTCGATTAAAAACTACCATGGTAGTTTGTCCACAGCTGCCTACCTAAGGCCGCGTATACATGCATTAAAAGCAAACAGCGCGAAACGCCACTTTCAATTACTTCGTTCCTCTCCCATAATTCGTGATTCGTTTCGCGTTTTGCTCCATGAATACATGGATGGCCGCGTATACATGCATTAAAAGCAAACAGCGCGAAACGCCACTTTCAATTACTTCGTTCCTCTCCCATAATTCGTGATTCGTTTCGCGTTTTGCTCCATGAATACATGGATGGCCGCGTATACATGCATTAAAAGCAAACAGCGCGAAACGCCACTTTCAATTACTTCGTTCCTCTCCCATAATTCGTGATTCGTTTCGCGTTTTGCTCCATGAATACATGGATGGCCGCGTATACATGCATTAAAAGCAAACAGCGCGAAACGCCACTTTCAATTACTTCGTTCCTCTCCCATAATTCGTGACCGGTGAATACGACTGCCCTCCATCGCGCCCTCTGCCGTGACACTTTTTCTGCGTGAATAGACTGGTCAGTAATCACAGACGGACACAATGTGACTTGTGGGACGCCGCTGATAAAAGTGTGGATTTTTATTACGGTCCCTGATTTTTGGCGTCCTCGTTCTATGAGCGTTTTTTCCCGCGCGCCCCGATGCGAGTGTGGGTTTGATGGAAATAATAATTCATAGTCAAGTGGAAATAATGGGTAATTTCTGGACCGTTGTGACGAGAACTTATTTGAACACCAGAAAACAAATGAAAATTTGATCTCCATAAAACATTTATAGCGGATTTGAACTTGCAAAATTTAAATTCAAAGAGGGTATATTAGACAATTATAAAGCTATGGAATCTGTCATCACGCCGTTTCTGATTAAATATCTAAATAGTAAAAATATCAAGTGCCATTTCAAGCAACGTTTTGATTCTGGATGATGATATCTCACTAAGGCGATACTGAGAGGATCATTCATTCAGGAATGAGAAAGGAAAAGAAAATGTAGCGAAATGAAAAACCCATAGAAATTCAATAATTTTTTTTTACGCAGTGTTTGAACCCGTAATCCCTGGAGCTCAACCTCCCCGAAACGGATGTCATCCTGTGTTAACAACTTTATAATGAATATAACAATTTAATAAATGCGATGTTGAAAACGGATTTAGAAAAACTATAGAGTATTTTAAGTTTTTTTTGTTTGCCGTAAAAATAATTGCGACTTTCTTTTATTATCATTGTATTAATGAATATTTTTATTTATATGAAACAATTTAAAGATTTCTATCTGCAAACTAAAAGCACTGTAAATGGAATAAAACGTTTTCATATCAAGCCATTTCATCACGTTGTTATTCCCACAATTAATATAATATTTTCACAGTTTACGAGTACCATTTTCCGTGACAGTTTGGCGGCGATAAACTCCGAAAATGAATGTTAAAAATTAATTTGGTAAATGAATCCAAGTTAGAGTTTCGCCGAGAAATGAATCCCACCAAAATAAATGGGTTATAATTCGGGAGTAAGTTAGGAGTGCTGTTAGACATAAATAACTTTTTTGAATAAATCAGGAGTTATCTTCTGCCGCTAACTCTGAAATATTCATCTGTATTCATGACAGCGCCTTGGAAATTCATACTTTTTGTGGTCCTGCTTAATGAAATATAATATTTGGATTATATTCTTTTTACGGGCACTTCACTTTGGGGAGTTGTACGTATACCCTTTCGTCTTTAACATTTAAAGCGTCCATTGAAGCAATGTTATGCTTTCATCATAAAGCTTTTTTTTGTACTTTTACCTCAAGTCTCCCTCAAACAGAGCTGTTCTGACTCACTAAACTTGGTCGTATTTTTTCCAAAGCAAGTGCTGAGTACAGTCGAGTTGTGGTTATTTTATTTCTATATTCATACGTCATGTGAACAAACAAACGAACTCACGTTTTAAAAAAGTCACTAGCATTAAGTTTGTGCAGCATTTATGAACTCTATTGCTGTATTTATGAGTTTATTTAACATATTTTTTATTCCACAAATATCGCCAGCCCGAAGGCCAGGAAGGGAGGATTTAAAAACATATATTAGAAATAAGAAACGGTTACCCAACTTATTTTGTACATAAGGGGCCATCCATAAATTACGTCACACCTTTGGGGGGAAGGGGTGTAGAGAAGTGTGAAATTATGTGACAAGGGGTATGGGGGGTCATCAGCTCTGTGACGTCACATGTAAAAATCTAAATTATTAAAATGCAAAACTTAAATGTAAACGAAAAAATTTAAAATTGCAGGGGGGTGAAGTCTTACAGATGTGACGATGTGTGATGGGGAAGGGGGGGGGGGGTGAAAAAACCATTTATGGATGGTCCCTAAGCGGCAGACCCGACGGCCTCCGTGGTCCCGAGGCAAGACTCTCGACTCACAATCCGAAGGTCGCGGGTTCGAACCCGGCGTGCGCAAATAAATTTTATTTGATTAATTTGTGTTATTTCACAATTTATTCATTTAAAATAATATATAGTATATTTGCGGCACGTTCCAGAGTGGAAGATACTATCAGTATCGCCCTGGTGTAAGACCACCATTCAGAATTGAAACGTTGCTTGAAATGGCTTTAGCCGTGTTTAGTGACCAGATCTGAATAGCCAGGTACTTCCTCCCCTTCCTCTTCCCTATCTCCTTCCCCTCCCTACTACCTTCAACCTCACAACATACCTCGATTGGGGATGCCATAGTCTCACTGGCTCCAGACGGGAGCAGTTGGGACTCTTGTGCGGTATTTACTGTAAAAAAAAAAAAAAAAGACCCAAGAAAAAATATTATTGTTAGGTATCTACATAGAGAGGTAAAATATGAAACAGGTTGACTTATCGGTATTATTATTTCCTTAACAAAAATCCCTCCCTGACCCTCAAGCCTGAAATCGAAAGATAAAACAACGAGCCGACGCGGAACGAGGGACGATGGTGAATTTCATTTTTCAGATGATTATTTGTGCACGTTGGGAAAACGATCCACAATATTATGAAATTATGATTGATGGGGCTTTGTAAAAAGTGGTTATGGAATTTATAGCCCGGCCGGGGATACGCTCAAGATGCAATAAAAAAATATGACTAAGCGATAAATTTAACGTCTCAAATACTTAACAAGATCCTGACATAAGAACTTAACGGAGTACCTTGGTTTTGTGAGCTAAATATGTCGTTCATTTGATAAGAATTGCTTGCCATGATAAATGAAAATCAACCCGACAACGCGAAAGAATTCTTTTCACATTATTTTTACAAATGGATTCTTTGCGGCCTAACAAAGCTGTGAGAAAAGGTAAAAATGAAAATAAGAGAAAAAAATCTTTTCCTTATACAGACGAGTGAAACGAGATTTTTTTTTTGTCCAGAAAAAAATGTTGGAAAACCCAAATTGTACCTAAAGGTTTTAATAAAACAAATTATACTTGATGAATAATTCTCGTCCAACAAATTGTCTCTACTCTTTTCTATGATCTTGGTTGGTAACTATGGATCAATGCCGCCTGCTGTGTGTGACAAGTGAAATTTGTACATAAACGATTTCCAAAAATTACTCATAAAACATTGTGGAAACTGTAGACGATAGGCGCATGAAGATCTTTTCTGTGCATCAAAAAATTTACCAAGCGAAGGGTTTTTGCTGGTTTCAAAACTCGCTTGTTTGAAAACGTAAAACATTTTTCCCACGTCTTTCAATTTATATATCTTGTTTTATTATTTAAAAAAAAATTCTAATACAAAAAAATATACTAAAATTTAGGCTTATTAGATTTGTCAAATAATCTTTATATAAAAATGCAAAAGTCAGTCATATTAAATACATGTAGGATTACGAAAGATTTTTTAAATATTTAAATTGAGGGATCAGTAGGATTTATCGGTTCAGTTAGGAGTTCTATCGAGCCGAACCCTCTGATATGAAAATATCTGAAGTCGGTGAATTATTTTCCCATTTGATCTCTGGTAGGTTGACATGTTCTTGAATTGTTTCGTATTTATTATACTTATACAGTGCAATTGCATAGCGTGGATTGACTAGATGATCATTTGTGGAAAAGTGTGTGGAAGGGTTAAGTTTTTCCTGTGGGGAAGATTTAACCCGGACATAAAATCTAGAGAACAATAAAAAAAATAATGTATATAAATCTAAAAATAAATCACGCTGCTAATTACGAAACTAGTTATTTCATCCATTATGCGCACCCTTCTTGCATGTTGTCATCCATTTTTCAGAAAAAATTAGATTAATTAACGGCGTAGCGTGATCTAAGAACCCGTCTCCGATGCGAAGCCGCCATTGAAGTTTAAAATAGTAGAATAATGAAAAACATTCACTTCCGTTACCTCGATTGTTCTCGCTACTAGATCCATTAATCACGTGGTCCACTAACTCGGCCTGCCATTGGCTGCCACATTTATGAATATATGACGTGTGACATTTGTGTCGGATTAAAAAATCTAGGAACAAAATGGAAATTACCCTCGCTTTGATTAAACTAATGCCGGCCTGCAAAAAAACCGCAAGATAAATGTTCGTAATTTCGTCAATTCATGTCAATGATTATTCCGTTAGTGAAATGTTCCTGTAATTAGTAATTTAAGGAACTGTCAATGATAACGTCAAATAGAATGAATCTACTTTTTCTGCAATACATTGTTTTTATGTGATAATTCTTGACATAATTCAACATCGGGTAACTAAGCAAAAGTGCTGGACAGGACTGCAAATTTTTGCCCAAGGGCAAATGAGCATTTTTGGCGCAGTCTTCATGAATATCTATTGCCTATAAATAAGAGTTTCTATGGCGGGCAGGTTGTTTTGGTTTTTGTAAAACTCTACAATTTTTTTTTCAATATTGATGAAATTTTCCTCACTTGACCTTCAAAAAAAAAGACGGTGACCGTTAGATCAAATTTTTTTTCCAAAAACCACCCACATCCTCTTTTTTACCCCTTAAAGAAGAACTTTGATACTTTTTGATGATATTTCGCACACTTGACGTTCAATATGAAAATTACTCTCTACATCTGATTTCAAAAAACTCTACATAAAGCATGAGCAACGGCGGGACTTCACTTAGTTATTAATTAAATGCGCGTTAGTAATAATTTAAATACTTTTTAGCTATAATAAAAATATGAAATAATTTTATAGCCATAATAAACAACACATTTCCAGTGAAGAAAGATTCGATGGGATCAATTTGAATTATAGTTTGATTTTAAAGAAATAAAATTTAAAAAAATTCCAAATTTTGTGCCCCTAGAGCGATCACACTAGTCGCCCTACCGATGGGTCGGTTCTGCAAATACACACGAGGTCTTGAACAAAACACTAACGAATTAAAAATGGTTAACACATGGACGTGAAAAAAACATTTATCGTGTACAGTAACT
This sequence comes from Glyphotaelius pellucidus, assembly GCA_936435175.1. Taxonomy (NCBI): domain Eukaryota; kingdom Metazoa; phylum Arthropoda; class Insecta; order Trichoptera; family Limnephilidae; genus Glyphotaelius; species Glyphotaelius pellucidus. Next base: position 23,497,307 of record OW386538.1, on the reverse strand, counting down.
TAACAATTTAACACCCGAACACAAATTCAAAAGTATATTACGAGAATTTCCGTACATGGAATAAAAAGAGGGTGAGATTCCACAGCCTTTAGCGAAAATGATAATTTATTCGCGTTCCGAAAACTTCTGCGGCAACACACAATCATTCACATTACAGCCTTGATTAAACATGGTATGGTGAAAATGCAATCTTTAAAACATAGCCTTCTTCATTAAAGCTTTGATCCCCAAAGCCTCCCGGTGTCAACTATAGGCACTCGGCTCAGCCCAAATGTGTTTTGTTACAGGGCGAGAGGAGTAAGTAAATTTGTTGACTGGTAAAGGGCGGCATCTGTATATCGGTCAGTCCCGCAGCTGTAATGAACTGCTTTAATTAGCGGTCTTTGTAGGCAATTTGCTACACGTGTTCTTGTTCATTTGAAGGCATGCGTTGCCACGTTCGGTTTTTTAGCATAAATGGAATTTTGGCAGAACCGAGGCATGTATCAAAAAATAAAGTACTCGTACAATGTGTTACTTGGTGTTGAATACAACAGGTGTGGCGGTGTCGACAACAATTTATTGTTATTTACATTGATTTTAATTACTAGATGTGCTACGAAATACGTATTTTAAGATATGCCGTAGGTAGGCACTGATATATTTATGATATTAAAATATTTCGTATGCCTATAATACGATAAGATTAATAAAAGGATTTATTTATTTCTTCAAAACATTTATTTATTTTTCAAATCTTTCATTACGTTATTCTTTATTCTAAGATTTATCTAAACATAATGTATCTAAAGGTTATATGTTTTTTTAGATTAAGGTTTTAGGAAAAATCATTTTTCCACAAAATTATCCGACAAAAATATTTTCAAAATAAAAATTATATTCTCCTTTGACGGGGCAAATGGCAGTTTTATTAGATAGGTTCTTCTTCTTTCGTATGGTGGGAGGTACGAAGGGGAAATCTAAGTGTGTAATGAGCCAGTCTAGGGTCTCCGGTGTTGTCCTATGGACCTCATTATTTTCTTAAGAGGAATTCAAAGCCAAAAATATGTCTATTCTCAGTGTGTCACGAATTTAGGTAATAGACAAAAAAATCGCCTGGCAAATGCAGCCTGGAAATGGTTGATTTAAGTTCTATTTTTGTGAATAGTTCAAATGCTTATATATTTTTTATGAAGTATTTAACAGTTTTAATAAAATTCTGCTGAAGCCCGCGATATAAAAAGCTTCAATTTAATCAAGGCATATTTTTTGGTTTTCACAATGTAAACCAATTCGTAGTCCGGATTAATTGAAAATAATGTTTTCACTCACTTTTAGGTATGTATTATAATATTAAACATACCTAACATATAATGTAATACATACCACTGATGAGCATATTATGCTTATCAGTGGCAATCGGTGACTTTTTGTAGAAGGGATGCTGGACAATTAATAAATATGATACACCTACTACAAATAAATATGTAAATCTGTTTAATAGCCCACCAACAAGTTTGCAATTGCTGACAAAAATAATATAATTAGCTTAGCAATTAGATTAGCAACATCCGTTGCGGAGTGTGATTTTGTGAAGCAATTTAAATTATGAATCAAATATGTAATCGATAGATATTTAATGATTCAATACTTCCGCGTCAGTTATTTAAACCAAATTATCGAAAATATATCACCCACGTAAACAATCCATTGGCCATCCATCAATCCGATCCGTTCGTGGTATGCTATTCTGTGCATTGTACCCATATGAGTTAAAGTCGTTTTTTGTTTGATGGATGCTATCCTGGAATGCGTATTTCACGCTCATAGACCGAGACTGACAAAACTCAATGCGCGTGCGTGAGTTAAGAATACTTTGCACCATTCTGGATACGGAGAGTTCTTTAGCATCCAATACTGCCAAACAGTGCGTATCCCGTCTTATAAGTGTTGGAGCAGCGAGTCTCTGAGAACACATGCTGGTATGTGTGTGTTTAGGCGCTGTACGTTAGAAGATTGATATATATATATATATATATATATATATATATATATATATAAAATACGCTCGAGCGTCGTGTCCGTTATGTTTGAATTTGTTAGTAAATTGCAGTATCAGTTAACGGCTTGAAAAATTAATAAAACGCTTGTTTTTGACTAGAACTTAGGGGATGCTCCGCATCCAAAGCATGTATGGAGGGACCGCGCCTGATGCTAATGCTTACTCATTATTTTGTGTTATCATTTTGTGTATACATTTTGCATATAATTACATACTATGAAGGTTGAGTAATAAGAAAAAAATAATCAATTACTTATAAAAGCTAATTTACTTGGCAGCCATACTTATTGTTATTTAAACCACCGAGCCCTGAGTATCACATACATGGTTGATTTATTTTAACTGACTCATGAACCTTAAACAAAATGTGTAATCCCTCCCAAATACGATCTCAAATGTGGAAGGTTGATCTGAACCGATTATCAAAGTCTGAAACAGTGATATAACTGACATGTAAGAAGTATAATTCAACCGTTGAAATATTTAGCAAATCTTTAGCAATAATACAAACAATATTAAGTAATAACAATGAAGACCAATTATGCTGGATGGGTTTATAGCTATCAACCTAAATCTCTGAACTATGTTTTCCGGAAAATATTGGTATGGGGCACACAACTTTTAAATCAGCGACAATACCTGCAGTCGAAAGGTTGAAAGAACCTAAGCGAATTCCGAACATCAAATTTGGTGATCGTGCATTCAGAGTATCCGGGCCTGAAGCTTGGAATAAACTTCCTACGGAATTAAGATGTATCACCAGCCTAACAGATTTGGATCCAAATTAAAAACTAACATTTTCAGACACTTCCGTAAATTCATTATTTTATTCGAACATTGCTATTTTTTTCCTGTTTATTTATACCTACTCTAATAATTGTCGATGTCCACAAATGTTTTTTTTTTCAATACCGCAATAAAGTAAAATTGCTATTAATTGACCTAACAATGGACAATTTCAGTGAGAACCCTACACCTCAATGTGTTGAATGTTGAGATATAATTTTAATTTTAAGTTTTTTAAAAAGAAAGACAAACATTCCCGGGTTACGAATAACCCAATAATGTTTTAAAATCTCCAACTACCACCACACTAAGCGGAAAATGTTGCTTTTGTCGTTATGGAGAACTCGCCAGCCGAGGAATCAAACACGCGACGCCCGTGTGGGGCCCAAATGCGATGCCCACTCAGTCACATTCATTTCAACCATATTGAAGATATCGTTACATACATTGATTATGAGCTATCTCATTCAGCGAATTTTCGACTAGCCGCAATAACTTACTTCTGTGTTACCTGCTTATATTCAATGTAAGTAGGTAAGTTGTGAATCTCTAACTTTAAGTCATAGTTGTAAATAGATATGTACAGCTTCCTTGAGGTGATTTTTCACAAAAACGGCGCTATGTTAATCACCAAAATAATATTAATGTTTTTATTGAAACCAGGAAATGTAAATACCAGAAAAAAAACACGGATAGGCAAATATGAGAGACAGTTTGGCACGATCAACCCAATCGTGGAAAAGAATTTTATTTTTAATCGGGTGAGAAATAGCCAGAAACAGTAATGCAGTAATACTTCTACAAAGTGCTATACAGCATAGATATGAACTCCAAGATGCTACGTGTAACGTAATATTAATGTACAAAGTAAAGTAAAATAAAAATTTATCAACCCTTGAGGGGATTTTTTTAATCCGAAATGAGGCTATTCAAAACCGCCAAATATTATTATTACAAAAGCATTGCAGTGAAAGACACACGGCAGAAGAAGCATTAGCAATGTCAAAGGACACACCTGGTCGCTTTCAAATGTGAAAGTAGATGGACCACAGTAGAATATTTCTTTTTCATAAGCAATATCAAGAGATTAAGTGTCAATAATGCTATGCAATCTTCATTTTAAACGAAATATAAATTTGTGGAAAAAGTTCTAAATTTTACTAGAATATGCATAGACTGGAATAATGCAAAACCTACAGGATTTTCATCTATTACAAGGTGAAAATCAACACGAAACCCGCTCAGAGTTTTTTGTAAAACCTTTTGTAAATTTTTAACCATAATATGATATTGTGGATTTTTACCCTAAGTACAAGTTTCCGGCAGGAAATAATCAAATGATATCCTTTTGTGTAAGAAAACAAAGTCATCTCGTATCGCGAAGGTAAGCAGGTATTTTCATGTAAATATTTGAACGGCTAAAACTATTATCACGCTGTTCTTAGTTCCAGATTAGAGATGCTAAGCACTAACACTACAGTAGTAGTAGCAGTAACAGTGGGAAACAGCTATTGAGAAACCTGCTCCTGGCGCTCACCTAGGCCGCGGCTGCCTCCGCAAAATGAAACATGCCCCGGCGGCAAGCAACACCTGTCTAAAGGGTGTTCCGCAGAACAATTTACATTTTATATGGCAACCCTTCGCCGGAGAAATTACCACACAGATATTACTTCATCTACTGAGGGGATCAGGAATATTGGAAACGTGCCGTAGGACTACGTTTGATGAGAATCGATTCACAAAAATTCGTTTAGATTTCGGAGGCAGATATCAGTTTTCATTATAAGAAGCAAAAAATACAGGAACTGCTTATATCAAGGGAACCTGAATCCGAGATAACAAAAAAATATAAAATTCCCAAATTTCTCAAACGTGGCTTATTTCTCCATGGTAATTTCTTTATCACAAAGTCGACAGAAGTGTGGGCTTTTCGCCATTTATACGGCTATGGAGTTATTTCCGCATTTGGCATCTGCGCGCTATTTGGGGAATAATACTCCCAGTCTCCGAGTAAACTAAACATAAACAATTCCAGGTTTAAAAGGAAAGCCATCAATATGTCAAGTGAGCCCCCCTTTGATCTAGTAACTTTATTAACACTCGATCATTTCTAACACGGAAACAAGTTCTATACAAAACTATTTGCTAGCTCCGCACGACGGAATTTAAGTCCGGCCTTCGTTTTTCCTCGGACCTTTTCGGCAGTGATAAACAGCCGCCTATACAAAGCGCCATCTGTTTTTTCACACACCAAACAAACATCTGCAAACGAGTCCATCAATCTAGTCCGGGTAGGAGAGGGGCCGATGGAAGAATTTGCCTACGGAGGCAAGAAACACAAACTTTCGGAAGGATTTAACGATGTGGCGATTTATATTGGGGAGCATGGCGTGGAAAGCGGGCGGACGGAATTACGTATTACGTCGTTTTAGTGAATAAACTCGCTAAATATTAAAAAAAACTTTCACGCTATCTACTTGCTTTTTTATAACGATGCAAGTTAAGAGTTCATTCTATCAAGCGAAGTTTTTCAATTTGATGAAACTAAAAATGAACTAAGTTATCTTGCAACTTTCGTGCTAATATAAAAATGCCGAAGAAATTTGAACAAGAATAGTTTCAAGTATTTACAAAATGACTAATACTTGTTTAACTAGATTTTCATTGAGATAGGTTTTTAGTAGACAGTTATTCCAATCTGTTTGACTTAAGCAATAATAGCGTATATTGAAGTTGTCACTAAATACACACAGAGTTCGGCGAAGTTCAAAGATCCGATCTCTTCCAGAGAACTATTCCAATTTGCGCTCGTTCGGCCGCGGCGTGGGAATACCGCCCCGGGGCGCAGGAAATGTCGCCGGCTAAAAAAGGAGTGCGTAAAGGGTAACAAGTAGCGATTTATGATCGAGAAGAGAACAATTCCGCCAATAAAACTCTTGAACCGAATTAACTTTTCCGTGGCCACTGCCGAGTGCGGTTTGGAATTTTAATCAAATCCGTGCGGGTGTTTTACACTTTTTGCGGGTTACTCCTGTCCAAGTCTCGTGGTGTCTTTATCTCCTTGTCTGTGTTATCTTATAAACTAATCTCCACGCGGTTGATTCTTGCGACATTTTTGACAAGCTTTGGATGATGATGGGGAGATAAGGCGGTCTGCGTTGACCGCCTGGGATTTATTTCTTTTGTTTTATTACGCTAGAACGCGTTATTTATCTTGCGCTTTACTGTTTTTGTCGCCATAGCTCGAAGTATAGGTTTTACGGGGATACTTCATCGCTCCTTAAATACTTTATTGGAACAGATGTTTCATCCACTTTCACCGGAAAAATGAAAGATCTCTTTTTACGACATATAGTTTTAATAACAATCCCAGCGAGAGACAGTACGTGATGTCATCGTTCTGGTATCTGTCTTTTTCATTTTCAAACGATGACGTCCGTATGGGCTCTCGTTGGGACTAGTTTATTCTGAAATGCGGGAACGTTGGTGCAATCCCACACATCCCAAGAAGAGTATAAATACATATGTACAACGATTCAGGTATGAACAAAAAAGAGAAAAGTAACATCAGAGAATAAAATACACAATATAAATACATTTTGTTATATAATAACATTCTGTTATATAATTATATTCTGTTGACTATTGTCCTGACATCTCAGTAAAAAATCGTATTTGTTTAATATTTTTATTAATTGTTTTTGATTTCAATTGTATTTTACAAATCTTAAGAAACTGAATATTATTTATTGTTATCAAGTTTAATTTGTAGAACTCCATTTTAAATTTTTTTTTTCTTTTATATATTCAATAATACTATTATTCAATTTATAAAAACAGTTAATTTATAAACAAGTTCTGCTACGTAATTGTTATTACACGTGACAGCTATTTCGCTTTCTGAAGGCATTATCAAACTGTGGTCATGCAACATACAGACGAGTAATAATGTGTAATAATAATTACGTAGCAGAACTTGTTTATTAATAAACTGTTTTTATAAATTGAATAATAATATTATTGAATATATAAAAGAAATAAAAAAAACTGAATATTTTTTTTTTTGTTTTAAGTTTTCTTTATTCATTGAATTGATTGTTACATGAATTTAAGGAATTTTCGACCACTATGCTAGGCACATGCCCGTGTTGTGCATTATTGCATTATTGCCTTATTGCATACATGCATTATTCAAGAATATGTATTAAAGGCCCTCATTTTTACAATTTTTTTAGTTTTCACAAAATAATATAAGTTAGTTTTATTTCTATACTACCCTTTGTTAAATTTTACGTATTACGATATTGTAAAACAATTCGTTAGGTTTATTTCGAACAATTTTTTTCTACGGTATGTACATGTACATACTTACTCATATTGCATATACATTCAGTGGCACATGTATTTAAATATTTATAAAAAGCCGTCGTACAGAACCGTACAAAGAAATTACAACAACCTAATAACGTGAGCTGTTTAAAAATGAAATGAATTAATGTAAATGTGTGGTATTGCTGGAGTTTAAGAGATTTCCACGAAACAGACAAAGTGAACGCCCGCATAATAATTAACTATCCATGTACATCAGCGGTCCCACTGTAATTCTAACAAATGATTGCACTTCGCCGTCGCCTCACTGCAAACGAAAGAAGAGAGATTCGTCTCCAGACACCGAGAGGGAAGCTTTAGAATGTATTTAGTCGTTATTTTAAATTTACTTATGTGAACATACGAAAAATATCTTATGTGAGGTTTAGTACTTTTAAAAAATGTGTCTTTATTTAATTTATATGTAAATATGTCTATTCTTGAATGTTTTTCGGATGGTATAATCTGACTGTATTAATATCCTAGCGACTGTACGGTTGAAATTTAAGAATCCGACTCCAAGTACAACTCTGCGCCGGGCCATATGGAAACCATCTGTGAAAGTGAAGTTTGTGACTAAGCTACTATTGTGATAGAACCGAATTGATAATAAAACAATTAATAATAAAAACGATAATGTTTAAGCGAAAATTGTGAAAATGTTTAATAAAACACAACTCGTTTAAAAAAGAGCAAAAAATTTCGTGCAGAAATAGAATTTAAAGAAATACTGCGATTTTTTTTCGTACATATTGCTTCTAAAATAACTGAAAAACGTGTTTAAAATAATTTTCGGAGCATATTTTGCGATTTTTTTTTCCATAGAGAGAATTTCATATAATTGTCATTTCGGCGAAAGGAATGTTGAGATATTATCTTTAAGAAAAACATATATTTTTTTAGGAGCTTTAAAACTTTAATAGACTTACTAAAAAAACACTTTAAGAATTTTATTCAATTGATGAACGGCCGCGGATTAAACATTATTTAAAAAAATGGCAATAAATTGTTCATGGAAAGATATAATGGCTTACACAGCCGGAGGGGTTTATTTTATTTTTATTTTATTATATTACATTATATACAATTAATAGCAAAATGACATAATAATATATTTCAGGATAACTGTAAATATTAAAAATGTGTACAAGTGTTATTATGTCTTGTAGGTTGTGATGAATCGTAATGCCTACCTACACCTACGCTATGGGAGGAGAAATATTTTCACGTTCAAGAGTGCCTGCGAAGATTTTTTTTTTAATATCGTGTAAATTATAGGTCCATCCAATAACGGCTAATAATCAAAACAAGAGACACGTGGACGTTTATCACGATGGGCGACCTTCATTTTCGTTCCCACAGGAATTAAAGTTGAACGAACTTTATTTTAAACAGAATCAAAGACATAGAAATGAATGTTTATTGGCCCTGAAGAGTGTTTATATAGAGTGGGCTTGGAAACATGAGAATCTATTACACGAACAAAGGGTGCACTGTTAGATTGACACAGCAGACGATGAGGTTTACTTTAGAGAGAACCGATTATATTTGACAGTGCGGCCATAAAAATTGAATTGTGGCCGGGCACGAAAAAAATTCTAATATAAACAGAATTCAATAAATGAAGATTTATTTCAAAATATTTTATACATAAGAAGGCGTTTAACAAGTTTGAACAAAGATAATCCGGCCCTTGTCGTTAGTGAGTGTACAATGGGCGGAACGGTCGGACGCGGAATTGAATCGCGAACTATTGGTCTTGGACTTATAAAATTTATTCAAGAATTTCTCACATAGATTCAGTGTTTTTCTTTCAACTTTGAGAAATAAAAAATTCATAATAAAAAAAAAATCCGATTTACTACAAATTAATTTACATTAGTGAGAGGGTAATAATCATGAGATACGCGACATATAATTGAAAAATAATTTAATTTCACTACGAGTTTACAAAGGAAAAATAATAATAATGAAATTTCGAATTTTATATCTAAAATAAAGTTTTGATTACGACTAAGAAGTCCGGCTGTAATAAATTAAAGAGTATTAACGAAATATTAAACAATTAAAACTTTGGTTTTAAAACAAATAAAATAACATCAATGAGATAAATAAATAATAATAACGGATTTATTATGAGTGATTAAAATGATTTAAACTAAAAGAGGGAGAGGATCAAAGGGTTTTAACATAATCTAATCTTGAAGTGAAAATTCAAATAGAATTGTTTTTTTATAATTCAACAATAGCAGGAGAGACATAGTCTAAAATTTAGACATAGTCTAAAATATCCATTTAGACATAGTCTAAAATATCCAAAAAAAAGTTTTTTTTAGTATCGATTCTTTTTTTATAATGGAAAATCTAATATTAAGGAATGCGATTAAAATCCTTGAACATCAAATAGACAAATCGCAGTAGTAAATAAATCAAATCTTTCTAAAAGAAATAAGTAAAAAGGAAATCATGTTTGAGATTTTAACTCTTTGCCCAATGGGAAACAATGAGAAATTTGCACTACGGGAAAACGGAATATTACGAATATAGGAAGGATGAATTATTCATATTACATGATCATAATTATAGTACTTTAAAAGCAGGGTTAGAGTTTTATCCATTTAAAGAAGGGGGAAGCAGAGGTGATCAGATATGCGATAGAAAAAATAGGGAAGCGGAAGGAGTTTGGGTGAGTATATTCCATATTGAGGTGGGAATTATTACAATGTGAAAACCGGGAGACCTGATTCCAACATCGTGGAAAACCCAATTTGAATTGTTGAAGACGTATCATGGCACATGTAAGTTTATCAAGTTTATTTAAAATATTTTCAGAGATTGGGAAGCTGTTAGCTGCTGATCAGTTCACCGAATTTCAACGAACTTACTAACAAACACTGTTACTAACCAAAAAATTATATTATATTCCCCATGTGATTATCATTCCTACAAAAAAAACTAGGCCAATAAAAATAATACGTATGTTAGGAACTAGGTCATCCAGGCAAACCCTTTAGACGTAAGCTATTACCTATTTAAACGCTTATGTTTAGCAAAACTAGGCCATTCAGGTAAACTCCTTAATAGAATACCTACTAAAACGATCTATTTGGGCAAAACCTAAATCAATTAAAATTACCAACCATAACGAATAAAAAAAAAATGGATCGAGGATTGAAGGGACAATGATCGTAGATGTAAACAATCTTTAAAGGTGGTGTTATGCCCACAGCCCTTAGCTATAAATCAAATGACATTAGCGTCAACCTTTTGTGCAACCATGCGTTTCCGACAAATACATTATTTTTAATTGAAAACGATTAACCAAAATTGGAAGGATTAACCTAACGGAAACTCAATTCTCGCATGGCTATTTTTTGTGTGTTTAGTAATTAAAACTATGAAATCTCCCACAATCGGGATTATTGGAATACTATTTAAGCGAGGACTTTGCATTTCTCGACGTTCACTCTCGTTCACTCTACTCCACACTTACTTCTTATCACGTGCAGTCTACACGCTGCACTTTGTTCGCTAAATTGACACTGTTCTAATTATAAGTTCGATTATACTTACTTCTTAAATAAAGTTATTAATCTAAATCTTCCAAGTTATCATTCCTACACGGAATTTCCAACTTACCTCAAGACATCTATTATCTACATCTGCATACATCAATCTACATATCTGCAGATAAAGTACTTCATCTACAAATCCATCGACTCCGGAGAGAATTCTCGAACACTGCTCGCAGCGAAGGAGTTAAATATTATTTTTCTGCGTCCTTCAACCGAGGGTCGTAGCAAAAATTGGTGTCAGAAGTGGGATAGCAAAAAAAAACGCTATCAGCGATAGCACAAGCGCTATCAACAGCTACGGATAGCTGATATTTCTTCAACAAAGGATCTTCTGTGACGACGGAGGACTCCATCTCCAATAAGGACACGAAAGACTAGTTTGGCAGACATTCTCCTCGGAGAAATCTTTCCTCGGAAAGCTGGTGCGGCTCTCACCTGAAACCCTGTCTACCTCACGACATCGACGGAGCCTGGAGAAGAAGAAAAGGCGACAACGCAGACAACGGAAGCTTCGCGCAGTCCAGCGTCTACGGTGAACTTCAGTTCTTCAAGCAGCCAAGAATCCGATCCTGTAATTCCCGACACGAGCACGAGATCTTCACTCCATCTTACTTAAAATGAATTGGGCACTCCTATTACTACTGTGAGTACATAAAAATTTTTGTCCTGTAGAAATTTTTATCCTTTCCTCCCAATTCCTCTTAGACAATGTTCAATTAGCGTAACCATTTTTCTTTTCACTTTATGTACCGTGAACCGTACATAAGTGTAATCTTTTTCTTCTTACTATTTGTACCGTGAACCGTACATTAGTAAAAACAAATATTTTATCAAAAATTAAAAACATTTACTATTTCTTTGAATATAAAAATAATCTTCATAAATTCGCGTAACAAATATTAAATTCATAAAAAAGAAACGTATAAATAAAAATAAAATTCTTTAGAAGAAATTAATTCCAATAAAATTTAAAAATTATCTTCTTAATTTCGCGTAACATAATCGAATTTATCACAAAACGTGTATAAATCGCTAAAATAAAATAAAAATTCTTTTATTAAAAATAATTCCAATAAAAATTCAAAAATGACTACTACTTCAGTCTCATCAACTAATTCCACATCTAATGAAACAATCTTACCTTTACCTGTATTATTTAAATTCATAAAGCCTTATGATGGTAACAGAGAAAAACTCTGCGCGTTTTTAACAAATTGTGATAGAGCTGTAGCTTTAGCCACACCGAACCAACAAAATACACTACTTTCTTATATTCTTACTTCATTAGAAGGGCAAGCAGAAGTTATATGCGCAAACCATGTAATCAATGATTGGACGGAACTAAAAGATCTTCTTAAAAGATCATTCGGAGAACGTAAACATTATGCACATTTGTTACTTGAACTTCAAAATTGTAAACAATCTTATAACGAGAGTATTTCTCAATATATACTTAGAATCGAAAATTGTATAAAAAATTTACTAGTATCAATCAATCAAAATAATAAAGATCCTGCGGAAATGTTAGGCAGAACAGCCAGCATCCAAGAACTCGGTATGCAAACATTTATGTATGGAACTAATTCATCTATTGCCACAATATTAAGATCCAGAAACCCTAAAGACTTAAACGAAGCATTTAAAATCTCCCTAGAAGAAGAAAGAATAAATAAATTACTTAATTCATCCAAAGTTAATAATAACGTTATAAAATCATGTTCGATTTGTGGAAAATCGGGACATACCAATTACAATTGCTTTAAAAATAAAAATAAAAATGATAATTTCGACAAACGTAAAGTAATGTTCGTAAGAAATGATAATTATAATAATAATTATAATAAAAATTTTACCCCAAATTCGAAATCTTATTATAATAAATCTAACTTTAATCAACCATTTAGTCCAAATTCGGGACAATCAAATAACAAAATGTGCGGGTACTGTAAAAGACCTGGTCACTTAATACAAGAGTGCAGAAAATTAAAATATAAAAACGAAAATCCTTACTCTGTATCTCCTAATAATAATAATTCGTCTTCCCAACCAAGGATATATGATTCGAAAGTGGATCATTTTAACTCCCGATCTGCAGTAGAAACCCGAGCCGGTCTGCTGTAAGTCACGAGCCAGTCTCAAGGAGTATTAGAACATTCCAAGTCAAAAAAAAATAAATTATTTATTATATATATAATTGCAATTATGCCTTCTCGTTTAGGTACGTTGCACCATGTGATTTTATATGGTTACAATACCTGCAAATGGTATTATTTTTCTGGCATTTTATTGTCAACACATGGGCAGCCGTACCCCTCATCAAGACACAGTTCTTGGCGACGGTCTTCCGTAAATTCGGGCAAATTATTGAGGTAAACGGCATCAGTAGATCGAAAAAATCGATCGAATCACTTGGAATTGCTCAAATGCATTCCATGCTAACAAAAAAAAAAATATTTATTTATGCAATTATATATTATCCGCCATCTCGTTTAGATACGTTGCACCATGTGATTTTATACGGTTACGATACCTACAAATGGTATTATTTTTTCTGGCATTCTATTGTCAACACATGGGCAGCCGTATCCCTCATCAAGACACAGTTCTTGGCGACGGTCCTCCGTAAATTCGGGCAAAATTATTGAGATAAATGGCCTTAGTACCGTAAATTCGGGCAAAATTAATAAAAAATGGCCTTGGCGAAGTACCGTAAATTCGGGCAAAATTAATCATCTAATCGAAAAAAATCGATTGAATATCTTGGAATTGTTCAAATAAAATAAAAAAAATAAGTCTTCAATGTGAGACATTATTCACGATTTCCATACGATGGATAGTGAAATTTAAACCTTGGGTACGATGAAATTTTAGGGAATGACTTTTGAAAAGAAAAAATTAATTTTGAAAATGATGACTTAATAATAAACGACTTTTGAAAGCAAAAATGCTAAAATTGATTTCGAAAATAATTATTTAATAATAAATAATTATGTTATGAAACTACGTGTTTCAAATTCTAATGAGCATTCGACTCCTATTTTTATCCTATCTCCAAATCAGAAACTCTTATACAAATTGCTATTTTAAACCCTGAATTAAAAGAAGGGAAAACCAATAAAAATATCTATTGGAGGTATATATAATAAAAATAATAATAATATCTAATAATAATAATAATAATAATGATAATAATGCTTAATAAAAATAAGAATAATAAAATAAAAATTATATTATAAACAATAAAAATGCTATAAAGCCGATGCGTCTATCGTATCGCACTATTTGAATTCAACAGACAAATATGTTGATATAAATTATATGACAGTCTATTTCTATTTAGACCCTATACCTGAAAATGTTTACCATTTTAACCAAAATTATAACGATGACGGTAAAAAACGAAAAAAATTAATACGTGATCAAATTTGTACCGATCATTTAAATTCAGAGGAAATAAATTCCCTGTTAGATATTTGCGACGAATATAATTCAATATTTTATCTCGAAGGCGATAAACTTACGGCGACCGATGCTATTAAGCATCGAATCATTACAAACACTCAAAGTCCAATACATTCTAAAAATTATAGGTACCCGGAAGTACACAAAGAGGAAGTAAATAAACAAATAGACAAAATGTTAGAAGACGGAATTATCCAACCTAGCGTTTCGCCATGGTCAGCTCCTATATGGGTTGTACCTAAGAAAAGCGACTCCTCAGGAAAACCCAAATGGAGGATAGTCGTTGACTATCGTAAGCTTAATGACGTATCTGTGGGTGATGCTTTCCCGTTACCTCACATCGTCGACATTTTAGATCAGTTAGGTCATTGTAGATATTTTACAACCCTAGATCTCGTTAGCGGATTTCATCAAATACCAATGCATGAAGATGATATCCCAAAAACCGCTTTCTCTACCCCAAATGGACATTATGAATATACCCGTATGCCTTTCGGTCTCAAAACGGCACCAGCCACCTTCCAACGATTAATGAATAATGCATTAATCGGTTTACAAGGATTATATTGTTTCGTTTATTTAGATGACATTGTCGTCTACGCAAATTCTATAGAAGATCACGCTAAAAAGTTAACAGCTATATTTCAAAGACTTGCTGACAATAACCTGAAAATTCAACCGGATAAGTGCCATTTCATGCGAAAGGAAGTTACTTATCTAGGTCATTTAATTTCTAATGAAGGTGTCACACCTAATCCCGAAAAAATTCGAGCAGTCTCTGAATTTCCTATTCCCAGGAATCCTAAAGAAATAAAATCTTTCTTAGGTCTAGCTGGATATTACCGAAGATTTATCGAAAACTTTAGTAAAATAACAAAACCTTTAACAAGTCTTTTAAAGAAAGACATAAAATTTGAATGGAAGAACGAACAACAAAATGCTTTCGATACATTAAAGGAAAAAATAACCTCTTATCCTATTTTACAATACCCAGATTTCACAAGAGAGTTCGTATTAACTACGGATGCCTCAAATTATGCAATAGGCGCGATTTTAAGCCAAGGAAAAATCGGAGAAGACTTACCTATATCTTATGCGTCTAGGACTTTAAATAGTGCAGAAGGAAATTATAGTACTTCTGAAAAGGAACTTTTAGCCATTGTTTGGGCTGTTGCACATTTTCGTCCTTATCTATTCGGAAGAAAATTTAAAATCTATACTGATCATAGACCATTAAAGTGGTTAATGAACGTTACTAATCCCAGTAGCAAACTGTTACGTTGGCGATTAAAACTCGAAGAGTACGAATACGAAATCGAATATAAACCAGGCAGAATCAATTCGAATGCCGATTGTTTATCTCGTATTCCTATAAACATTGTAACCGAAGATGAAAATTCACCATCTCCAAATATTATTGATGAACTCTTAAATGAACCATGTTTCGAAATAAATGCAGAAGACTTAGAAACTTGTCTTAATAATCTATCTAAGAATAATTTAGAGATAGATAATAATTATATAGAATTAAATGATTCATCACCTGTAACTTTAGAAAATAATAATGATAACGATACTTACGAAAGTTATCTAAGATTTTACGCAGATAAAAATGAACCGAATATATTTAGTTTCAATGAACACGATTCATTCTTTATAAATAATATGTCTAAAAATTTGGCATATCCAACTTCAATCGATCTAGATGTTCAAAACCCTTTTTGTGCTGAAATATTATTAAACTGTTCAGACACTGATGAACTTTTAGAATTACCAAAAACATTGTATGGTATTCACGAATCCAAATCTAAAGATAATAAAAAATCATATTTTCATTGCTTCACTAAAACTCACTATTTCGATAAAACAACCCCTAAAGATATTTTCTTAACGCTTAAAAACTTAAGATCGAAACTTATCGAAAAACGTGTAACTGAAATTACGTTACCAAACTTTCAAAACCCTTTTGACTCAGTACCTTTTATAAAAATAAAAGAAATTATTCAATATCTTTTTAGAAACTTAAAGATTAAAATTAATATTAATCACAATAAAATTATTAATCCTTCAACTTCACAAATTCCTGTAATACTAAAGGAATGTCACGATAGCCCTATGGCTGGACACCCAGGTTTTCTCAGAACCTACAACCGGATCAAAGAAAGATACCGATGGGAAAAAATGAAAGATGATATTGAAAATTATGTAAAGAATTGTATCCACTGTCAGAAAAATAAAACTGACAGAAGAACTTACAAAGCTCCAATGGAAATAACGACGACTTCCACGGAAGCCTTTGAAAGAATTGCGGTCGACATAGTCGGACCACTTAGCGAAACTGCTTCAAATAATAAATATATAGTCACCTTTCAAGATGATCTTACTAAATTTTCGCAAGCCTATGCGGTTAGCTCTACAGAAACAGAAACTGTTGCTGATTGCCTAGTTAAATTCTTTTCTCACTACGGAATACCTAAGTCAATCCTCACGGATCAAGGTGTTCAATTTACAAGTAACTTAATGAAAAATCTTACGAAATTATTTAAAATAAAACATTTAAAAACTACTGTGTATCATCCACAAACTAACGGAGCATTGGAACGCTCTCATTCTACTTTGAAAGATTATCTTACACATTATATAGATAACGATCAATCAAATTGGGACGATTATATCCCTTTAGCTATGTTTTCGTATAATACAAGTACACATTGTACAACCAAATTTACTCCCTACGAACTTGTCTTTGGACATAAACCTGTTTTGCCAAGCTCTTTGGAAAACTCTGATTCAAATCCAACATATGAAAGTTACCTGAATCAATTAAAATATAAATTCGCTATTACTAGATCACTTGCCCGTGAAAGAATCGGACATGCTAAAGAAACTTCTAAAAACTATTACGATAGAAACGTATATAATAATAATTATAGAATTAACGACCTAGTATTACTTAAAAACACTAATAAACCTAAATCATTAAGCAAGAAGCTTACTCCTAATTGGAAAGGACCGTACAAGATAGTACAGGTTCATAATAATCAAAATGTTACTCTCAAAATGGAAAATAACTCCCTTAAAAGATTCCATGTTAACAGAATTAAGCCATATCGAGCTTTATCTCCTGTTCCAGGTACTTCAAGACAAAACTAATATTTTTCTCAAATTCTAGATGATAATTACTTAATTATGCTTTAACTAGAAGCACTTGTTCAAAATACCTATCTTATATACCAAATGATAATTTTAAAGATCTTTTAAAACCAGTATTAAATATTATAAAGAAATGTAAAACTAAATACGAATCGATAACACATCTTGTTTCCAACAAACGCTCAAAACGCGGTTTAATTGATGGTGTTGGAAAACTATTCAAAGCTGTTTTCGGAACGCTAGATTCTGAAGATGCGCAATATTATGACGATGCGATTGAACGCGTCATGTCTGATGATAAAGAAATTTATAATCTTATGAAAGATCAATTACTAGTTACAAAATCAACTCTTACTAATTTCAATACTACACTTGCTAAACTGAACTACGACGAATATACTATGAATAAAAACATTATAAAAATAAATAACTATTTTAAAGAAGTCCATGATAAAAATAATTTACAAGAAATTAAAAACGTACTTACTTCTCAAACAAACTCTTTATTCGAGACAACAGAATACTTTTATGATCAAATTGACTCTTTAATCAATGCTATTTTCTTTTCTAAACAAGGAATTTTACATCCAGATATTATTACTCCTCAACAACTATATTTCGAACTTAACTCGAACATTAAAAATTTACCAAGCGGAAAAGAATTCCCCTTGAGTTTGAAACTTGAAAACATTCATGCTTTAATCGATGTATCAGAATTAATTTCATATTATATTGACGGTAAACTAATCTTCATAACGAAGTTACCTTTAGTTACATCACAAGAATATAACCTATTTCATGTAGTACCTCTACCTGTTCCAAATATTGATATCCCAAATACCTTTTCCTTAATTATTCCTAAACATAAATACTTAGCTATTACAAAGGACAAATCTTTTTATGTATACCTTGATAATCTTAAGAATAATTGTAAAACTATTACTAATGAAAATTTTATATGTAAGGATCTAGATGTTTTATCAACTTTCTCTGATCCAATATGCGAGACGATTTTATTGTCTGCTTTTATTAAAGAATTACCTAATGAATGTTTCAGTAAAATTATTAAAGGCAACATACTTCTATGGCAGCCTATAAGAAATAACAAATGGATATTTACCTATTCTCATCCATCTAAAATAACTATCGATTGCAAAGATAAAAATAACATTTTTGATATTAAATTATTCCACACTGGAATATTAACTTTAAATTCTAATTGCAGAGCCTATGCAGGACTCACACAATTAATTGCGAAAAGTAATCTTATTACCGAATATGCAAACCCTGTTTCAACTTTAAATATTGTCGATGACAATTGTTGTAACATGAAAAAATATAATGAAACACTTAATGAACTTGAACCTATAAATTTAATAAATTTGCAACATGATGACCTTAATTTGGCATCTCATAAAATCGATCAATTCAATGATGATCTTAAATCATATAATTCAAGACCACTTACGGTTAAACATTCATCAAAAATTCAAACTATTATGTACACACTATTTACTTTTCTAACTATGTTTATAATTTACAAAATATTGAAATGTTGTAGATTTTTCAGAATGCTTAGCTCTTATTTTTCAAATAATGATGATGATAATAAATGTTGTGTCAGGATATACAATCAATGTAATAATCCTAGACGATCCACTACAAGGATCCAACCAAGAATGACATTGAGCAATTTGGATAGATTAAATTGCGGAAACGAAGATTTGCCTCTACAAGAGCTAACTTCGAATGAAAATATTTCAAAATATAATTACAGCAACTAAACTTAAAAATTGTTGCTTCCATTTTTATGGGGGGAGGTGTGTTATGCCCACAGCCCTTAGCTATAAATCAAATGACATTAGCGTCAACCTTTTGTGCAACCATGCGTTTCCGACAAATACATTATTTTTAATTGAAAACGATTAACCAAAATTGGAAGGATTAACCTAACGGAAACTCAATTCTCGCATGGCTATTTTTTGTGTGTTTAGTAATTAAAACTATGAAATCTCCCACAATCGGGATTATTGGAATACTATTTAAGCGAGGACTTTGCATTTCTCGACGTTCACTCTCGTTCACTCTACTCCACACTTACTTCTTATCACGTGCAGTCTACACGCTGCACTTTGTTCGCTAAATTGACACTGTTCTAATTAT
Organism: Glyphotaelius pellucidus; assembly: GCA_936435175.1. Lineage (NCBI taxonomy): Eukaryota > Metazoa > Arthropoda > Insecta > Trichoptera > Limnephilidae > Glyphotaelius > Glyphotaelius pellucidus. The sequence goes on along the minus strand of OW386538.1, from coordinate 23,477,759 downwards.
AAGTTCGATTATACTTACTTCTTAAATAAAGTTATTAATCTAAATCTTCCAAGTTATCATTCCTACACGGAATTTCCAACTTACCTCAAGACATCTATTATCTACATCTGCATACATCAATCTACATATCTGCAGATAAAGTACTTCATCTACAAATCCATCGACTCCGGAGAGAATTCTCGAACACTGCTCGCAGCGAAGGAGTTAAATATTATTTTTCTGCGTCCTTCAACCGAGGGTCGTAGCAGTGGGTCACTGTGCCAAGGGACGTCTGTGTGAGTTGTAAACACATTAGTCATAACACTAATATAGCTTTGTTTATTGCGTTCAAATATTGATAACACGTTACAAATTAGAAACCACATTGTTTAATTTAGATGTACTTTACGGACAACTTTAGGTATACATGGAGATTCGTATTTGCGGTTATCTCGGCGTATTTGTAAAAACAAATACCTACCGCTCCCTTCACTAACAAAATAAGTGTTTCTTTATGTTACCTTCGATTGTGGTATTTATTTAATGTCAATGTTAATGACCAAATGTTAATGTGAATGACCAGGTGATCTACATATGAATCAGTATATAACAAATGTAGGGACTAGGGGCAAGTTTATTAATTATAGTTTTGCGATAGACTTTCGGTCGATATGTGAAAATTAATATGTGCAATTCTAAAGCAATAATCAACAAGAAAAAAATCTAGGGACAAGTTTATCAATTGTGGTCGGAAAATATCAAATTTAAAAATTAAATTTATCAAAATTGAAATTAGAACTTTGTGCATGACAGTGCCCTTCTAGTTATCTAGGAGAATACCTACTACTTCATGAGGAGGGCTTCCTCAATAAAAATAAAGCCAAACCAAAAACTCACTTTTCCATTTATACCTACCTAATAGGATAGGTATCCTCTATCCTTTCATACCTAAACACGTGGACTCAGTGACCACATTAAAAAGCACTGGCAGTGAATGAAGACATACAGTCCAAATCCAAAAACTTTACCCACGCAGTAAACTTCCGGATTATTGTATGCAATTATGGGTCGCTCGGAAAATTCCACAGCTTTTCCGAGTGAAACTTAAGCCCTGTGACGGTATTGCCAAGAAGGTGGGCATGCGGAGGTAGAAGGAGACGTATGCGAGGAATACGCTGGCGCGGCGCTTAAAACTCTAGGTTATTTGCATATCGTAGTCTTGTCGACCTTCGATTTGATGCGAGCCAACTGGAACGCTCCCTTGGCGCAATCGCAGCAGGTCTAAGAGGTGGCAGGAGTGCGATTCTGTCGGATCACGAGGGAGATGGATACGGCAAAAACAGTCGCACACCACATTCAACGCGAGTAGAGTCGTGATAAGGGATGCAATGAAATACCCCTTCTAGAATCAGTCGAGTTAAACTACCTGTAGGTGAGGAGGTTGGGATAGTTCTGAGATACGACGGAAGACCTGGTACTTATCTCTGGTACGTAAAGCTCCTATCGAAGCAAGGAATCCCGCAGAAGAGGGTAAAATCCGGTCTTTAGGTATGTGTAGCCGTGCATTGACAGAGGCCTTTTCGGAAGTCGGTCACCAGAATCTATTTGGTTAGTGGAGGAGCCAACCTTTGCAGAAAACAATTTTTTTTTATCCTTGACCCAATTCCTACACACGTCCCTTCCCCAAACAATCTAGTGTTTACTAACCATGAAATTAAAACTCATATTAGGTGGAGGCTTGCAGACTTCAGGTGAAAAACTGAGACCTAGAATTAGGTCATATCACGCAGGTAAAGTACATACTTTTCATGAAATGTTTGTTATAAATTGATAACTGTTATTCTCTTTTATTTGTATTTTTAATATAGCTGTGTTAGGGAGGAAATAAACAAAACGAATACCAGGAATAGACAAAATCTAGGACGGGGTTAGTTTATCAAACGCGTTAGAAGATATTTAAATCAATTAATTTAGAATTCTTTCACTCTTACTCTAAAAATACAAAGTTACCACAAAACCATACATTATACTCTTTACATTTGTATGCGTTTTATTACGCGTATGGGTGTAAATCCTAAAACAAAAAATTACACAACGCAGGATACGGAGATAATGTAAACAAAAATTCAAAAATCTTGATTACTGTGTGAAATTATCACAGGGATTGCGAACAATAGGGTTAGATTAGCTCAGAGTAATGTAGAAGTTTGAAAAATAGGTTGGGGAAAGAGGTTTTCACAAAAGTGCGAATGACCTATGGATAGACTAGAAGTACCCTAAATGATAGGCTAGGTACATCATGATAGAAAGCTACGAAAATTGAAGCTACGAGGGTAGGCGCGACACAGCGCATTCGGTGCCGTGATCGTACGTAGGGGTAGAATCTCAACATATTTGATACAACGTAGCCAGGGTAGATTCATCACGATTTGGTGCGCGTAGGCAGGGTGTATCGTCACAAGGTCAACATAGTTCCTAGCTAGGCAGATTGCCTGTTCTAAGGAACCAATTGCTGATGAAAAAGTCAGACATGTATTTTGTAATAAAATGTTGTTTTTATTTATTTTTTCTAATAAAATATGTACTAAGTTTATATTTATTGTGCCATTTTAAGGTAACCATGTAAAACTTTAAGTGACATTATTTAATAGTTTTTCAGACTCCATTCTACCCAAGCCAATCAACCATTTAGTTATTAATGAACCGATGCAGGACATTTTGCATGTCTTAATATTTAATTCTGGGGGGATTTTATTATACAATTTCGGTCCCAGATATGTATATGTCTTTTGATACTTTGCCGTATTGCTCTCTGGGACCACGAGATCCTTTCTAGAGTGACTTCTTGTGATATATTTATGCTCAATTTTATGAAGATTTTCAAAATTTTTGTGTACATGGATAATAACCCTTTTTATGTAGTTTTGACGAATATCAAGTACATTAAATTGTTTGTAGAGCTGATCGCTAGAAAACCTATAGGGTTTACGCAATATGACTCTAATTATGGATTTCTGTGCCTTCACAAGCGGATCTAAAATAGTTCTACCTGATGCTCCCCAACCAATACAACCATACGTTAAGATGGAGTTGCATAATCCGAAATATATTTTTCTTAGGTCTTGGTTGTTTATCTATTATATACCTACGACAGTTGCATTAAACATTTCTGAACGAATTTTGGATTTTTTCCAACGTTTTTTAAATATCGCATATATTTCTTATTTTTGAAGACGTCGTAAAAGCAAATGTCTTTTAAGAAACTGAAAAAATAATTTTTTAAATTTTTGTATCTGAAATATACCGAAGAGTTTAAAATTTGCACTATTTTAAGCTTCAAACACGAAAAAAGTTGAAAAGAACAGCTTACCGTAAATATATTCTATTAAATGGTCAAAAAAATTCGGAAACTTCAAAATTTAAAGAACACAGTCCACTAATTTAATGAATTTGGAAGAAAACTGTCACCTTACTTTTTTCTCTTTCAAACAACAAAAAAACAATTTTAAGTATGTATTAGATATTTTTTGTTGTGATACACAAAATAATTGTATGTTATTTTTAGGTTTCAGTTTTTAAGTTTTTTTTTAATTTTTTTATTTTTTCCATAATGTAATTTTATATACGCAATATGGACATGTTGAAATGAAATGATGATATTTCTCATTTTTATTTCTTGTTATTTTTTGTTGTGATACACAAAATAATTGTATGTTATTTTTTAGTTTAAAACTAGTATTATGTAATGATATTATTTTTCTTACTTTTGTACTCTATTATATGTTTATTTATAAAAGGCAGTATAGCCGTTTATGTATTTAAAATTAAATTAAATTTAAAATTAAAATTAAAATCAAAAAATTAAAATTAGATATACAAGTTATATCAAAAAACATCAATTTCAAGAAATGCTCATAAAGACCCAAAAAGGTATATTTGATTATTTTTTAACCGATAAAATCATTTCCTGACAGTTCAACTTTCAAAATACGGTTATTGTGCAATAACTTGACTAAAACTGGTGAAAATCGACACAAATAACAGTAAATATTATAATTATATGAATATTAGAGTGAATCTAAAAATTCTAAAATTTATGTAACAAACAATTCAATGAATAAAGAAAACTTAAAAAAAAAAATCGGTTTTTTCATTATAAAATAAATTACAATCACATATAATTAAAATCATAACACACATCCCACAGAGGCAAATTTTTTCGTCGTTTAAACCTTTGAGGAGTATCTTTGAGTAATTTTGATTAAATTATGATTTAAAGACAATACAAATAAATTTGACCAACATTTTTACGTATTCTAACAAAAAGTATTACGTATCTATATTTAAATATATTTATATAAAAATTTAGGTTCCATGTGTTTGTGTCCTCATATCTCGGAAAGCAATCGATGGATTGACTCAACATTTTTTCAGAACACTGCATTTTAGAAGAAGAGTGTTCCTATATTATAATGGTAAGATCTGACATTATAAAATTTGTTGATTACCACTGAATGTAAACTTTATTTTTATTTTTAGTATTATGTTTTTATTACTGTATATTTCTTTTTTTATAAATAAAAAAAAAATTGAAAACACTATGTAAAATGTTGAGAACCACTGAATTTTTACTTTTTTTTTTATTTTTAGTTAAATGTTTTTATTACTTTACATTTCTTTTTTTAAAAATACATTTTTCAAAATTATTTTTAAAATGTTGAGAACCACTGAATTAGTCCATTTTTTTATTTTTAGTATTATCCCTTTATTATTCCACATTTCTTTTTATTTAAATAAAAAAAATTAAAACTTTTTATTCGTAAAATGTTGAGAACCACTGAATTTGTCCAACTCAATTTACACACAATAAGAAATGGTTATGTAAAGTAATAGAGAAGCTCCGAAATTAACTTGTATAGTAAAAAAAGGTTAGAAGATAGTTAATTAAATCGATTACAAAATTAAGAAAAACTTGAAAAATAGCTCACTCCCACGGAGGCCGTCGAACGTTGATAATTTTCATTAAATATTGGTGTAAAAAAAGTTTTATTTTCAATTTTTTTTATTTTTAAGTTTCTTTATTCTTTGAATTGTTTGTTACATGAATTGGGGATTTTTCGACCACCATACTAGGCACATGCCTGTGTTGTGGTAGTCGATGATTGAATTTATTTTGATGGTGTTACCTCCGTCTTATTATTAGAATTTTTGTATAGTTATTTATTTGGAATAACGTAAAATCTGGAAAAGCGGTTAATACCAATAAATTTTAACAAATTTCAGTTTGATTTATTTGTGACCGTAACCGGCTCCAGCCTGTTAAGACCCGATATACTGCTTTTCAGACTAGCACAATTTTCTTTTTAATCTACGGTTTTTATAATATATAACATCCAACATATCGGGGAGGGGGAGAGAGGTGGTCTACAAGGATTTTATTCAATTACATGGGTTTTCTTATATTTGTTGCTAAGTCATCTTTGACTGTTGAATTCCTAATTATTTTGGTTATTCCCATTAGACATAATTACCTCGTATATATTAATTGTATTCGTGTTTAATTCGTAGACTACATTTAATTTTTTAACATTTAATTTAAACTATATTTAACAATGTCTTTATGAAGTTGTGCAAGTATTTTTGTTACAGCTGTTTCGCCTTTCAAGGTTATTTTCTTAACTGTCTTAAAAAACACTGACTTAAAAAATTGTAATCTGACTGAAGACTACTTTAATTTTATTTGGGGAAAACCTAATAATTAATTAATTAATTTATTGACAACCCATTTTTTGTCTATAATTTTAAGTCGATAATTTATTTTATGTCTGTAAGATAATTAATAATGTTATTATCAAGTTCTGAAAGTATTTTGTTTTTATTTTTGTTAAAGCTGTTTCGGCTTACAAGGCCATTTCCTTAACTGTCTTAATAAAAACTGATTTAGAAAAAAAGTCTTCTGACTGAAGACCACTTTAATATTGTTCGGGCAATATAAATTAATACAAATTATTGACGACCCATTTTATGCCTATTGTCAATTAATATCGTTATTATATTTATGATTATAGTATGGAATTTTTAATTGATTGATTTTTAATAGGACATTCGTTTTACATTGACGTAGGAATAATCTTACAATGTACTTTAAATAAACAAAATATATATATATATATACAGGAGCGGACCTTTAGCATATGATTCTATTTTTTATTCATTATAACGTTCGAATCTAATTTTTAGTTAGTTAGGCGGGTTGTTTCTGGTGATTCTAGCCTATCTAGTTTATTTCCTTTATTGCAAGTATGGAGAACATTAACGTCTCTGTCTTTATTAAACGAGTGCTGGGTTTCTAATAGGGGTGACCAAGTGTGACGTTTTATTCGATAATTCACCTTTATCATTCACCCAATTTGTAAAATGTTGTATTATGCAAGTTTTGAATAATCTACCAGTTTGACCTGTGTAAAATGATGGTCAATTAGAGCAGTTAACTTCATAAATGCCTAAGTTTTCCAATTTTTCTCTGTTATATTTAATGTTAATAAAGATTTTCACTAGAGACTTCGTTTTATGAAATGCTACTCTAAATTTATCGTCATTAGTTAATCTAGATATTTTTGTGGATATTTCGCCAAAATAAAGTATTTTAGCCCTTTTTTTTTTGACATTTTGTTCTTCGTAATGCGAGATCATTTACTAATGGATTTGGAATGCGGAGAACTTATTAAACACTTTTCCGCAGCATCCTGGAATATAGCTCCATTATTTGGGCCCCTTCTGAACAAAACCATATTCTAGATATAGAAGAAGTACAAAAAAGGTTTTTGCGATACCTGTATATGAGGAAATATAGGGTGTGTTCCTGTCCAGATAATAATAATGTCATCTACATATCTACGATAGAAGGCAAAGTTTTTATATTAATTTTAATTATTAGATAGATTTTTCCATATAATCCTTGAAAAACTCAGTTAACACCGGAAAGATGGGGCTGCCCATTGCTAAGCCACCACATTGATTGAATGTAATAGTTATCATTAAATCCAAAGAAATTTTGTTCTATGCACGCAAATTAGTCTTGTTATTTCTGTTCATTTGATCAAATTGATATATTTTTATGAAGAATTGTCCAAAACAGAAATATTAAAAACTGCAGTTAAAACTGTTGTAAAATATTCTCTCCGAAAAAGTAAACAGTCAAAAACGATCACCCCTTACCCCATTAAAAACAAAATGTTAATTTTAGAAATTAATTATAGCTCGTATTGAGCCACCGATCCGTTCGAGCGGCAAGGAGGTATCGAGTACACCTATTAAAAGCGATGAATTTTAACGTAAGAATTTAGCAATTCAATTCCTCATCTCCGTTGATCCTTTACTCCCTGAAATTTGCTGGTAATTCAATCCCAGGGGGGTAGAAAAGAAGAACTCTTCTCGACTCGGGGCGTGGGAGAATTTGAAAATACCAGTACACGGAGCTAAAGTGAGAGAAGGCGAGAAGGTACGGAAAGAGTATCTATCTACGTTTACAGCGACGGTAATGTTTTTCTTCCTTAGTGCATTCTTGTTTAATTTTGTTCCACTTCCAGAACATTTTAAGTTGCTACATATAAGCCGTGTTTCAGGATGGTATTCATTGAAGTTTAAAGAGAGAAAATGTTTGTTAGTTCGTTTAGGCCCAAATAAAAAAGTTAACCAAACTTAACTATTATTATTATTTATTATTTTAACTTTATGAGTAAAACCTCAAACTGTAATATTTAATTAAATGAAGACATTATGAGCGAAACTCAATCGAAAATCTGGAAACAGAAAAATCAGAAAAAGATATTGGCACCTCTGGGACTCGAACCCAGGACCTCCCTACTTTCCGGGTTGGGCGCTCTTATCCACTGAGCTAAGGTGTCGATATCCAATTCGGTCACTTTTAACTGTACCATACTTCGACTAAGAACCACGCATATTATCTTCATTTTTCTTAACGCATATTTTTATTGGCTGCCATCTTTATGAATGATTGCAAGATTCAACTCGAACTAAATGCAATCTAGATGGTGTCTGGATAAATTATTATCCATTTTATTTAATGTGCGACATCTATTGACTCTTCTGCAAGTCTGGGATGAATATATGGGAAAGTAGGGAGGTCCTGGGTTCGAGTCCCAGAGGTGCCAATATCTTTTTCTGATTTTTCTGTTTCCAGATTTTCGATTGAGTTTCGCTCATAATGTCTTCATTTAATTAAATTAACTATTATTTATTGGCTCTCTAAAAGCAAAATCTAACAGTCTAACAGAATATCTACCGATGCAAATAGGGTAAATAATACGTAAAATAATACGTAAGGTAGGTACTTAAGCGGATTTGGTTAAGTTACAAGCAAAATACAAAGTCAATTTTCAAACAAAAATTTAAAAATAATATGGAAAGTACAATTATTAAGAAAAAAATCATCTCAATGTTATTCTTGATTCTAAAATAAAGTTAATTTTTGAGGTGAAACAAGGTTTATCGATACATGTTGTTGTAAATGTTTACTTGGGTTTAATTATCAATGTTTTATTTTGCGTGGGCATTGTTTGAAATAACGTTAACTTTATTCATTAATAATTCAACCATCAATTAAGACATCAAGAGTCCGATAAGTACAATCACAAAAATCTTAATATTTCATTCTATAGAAAAACAAAAAAAAGGAACTCTGAAACAATGAAATTCGGTAGAATAAGTTGGGTACGCATACCCCGGTTCCATGCCAACTCAGAATCAAGTCAACTTAACACCTCTTTGAAAAGTCATTAAAAGCTACAAAAAAATAAGTTTAAAATAGCCCATAACCCTAACCTAACGTAACCTACGAGTATTTAACCAATTTTTCATATTATTTTTATCACTTTCAATGATTTTTCAAAGGAGGTTCTGAGTTGAATTCATTCTGAGTTGTACGGTCACCATATATCCCAGTGAAGTCGGTATCAAAAAAGGATAATTGATGTGTATTCATTGAGCACGTGTGTTTACATTATACCTTCCCTTGTTGCAGTGTTTAAAGTTTACTAGCATAAGTAATAAAACTGTGTGAAAATTGAAGAACAAATTATAAAATTGATGTTTTGTCTGTAAAAACAATTTTTCAATGTATTTTTAAGTTTCAGTCAGGCGTGCCCCAGGAAGACATGTTTCATCAAGGATACCAAATACTTAACAGAATAACATTCGAATGTGTATTAGACGATCTATGAATGTGAGTGAAGAAGCAAGGAATATTTGCCAAGACTGAGTTTTTTTGGTGGTCCATCATCTCTGCATACCCCTACGGGGAAACGTCGTGATGGGTAGTTAGTTAATTACAGTTTACTAAATTGTTTTAATGGAAACTCTTAAATTTATTTGATTGTATTGTAATAGAGAAACAAAAAGAGGATATTTACATTTCACCTTCCGCATTGTACAACATGAGTTAAATAAACAAAAAGTTTTGAGGAAAACTGTATCCACCGTGATTGGTATTTGTGGAAGTCAGAACCTTTGTACATCGTGCAAATATAATAAATATTAAATAAGTAGCAGGTACAGACCTAACCAAGTTAACAATTCCAAGGTTCCTGAACTGCAAACACGCTAGTAAAAATGCGTGAATTTTTCATGTAAAGCTTGTAAAATCTGTAGTGAAATTGTTCAGTAAAAAGTCAGTTTGGTTCTCCCCGTAGTTATGTGTATTCATCTTAAGTGGTATACGGCAGTCATGACACCAAAGTTTGCTGCCGCATCGTTCCGCGGGGACCCGCTCTGAGTTCGGGGGTTAATTAATTGCCGGCGCGGTTTGCGGGAATTATTATTTAGATTGATGGAGACATCACGGCAGCCGAGGGGCGCATGCGCTGCCCAGTACCACCCTAGCACCCAGTCACCTCCTCGCCTTCCTCCTTCTCCCCCCTCTTTACTTTTGCCTGGTAACACTTGCCAATATTGGGAGTGGTGAAGTTCCACTGGCTTCGGGTAGTTGTGACTCTAGTGTGGTGATCACATAAAGAATAAGGACCTGAGGATTTAACGTGGAGTGTGGAAATGCTCACTACGGAGCACATTGTATACTCTAACGGTTCCCCGCGGCAGATAGTTGTTGCATTTTGCAATGCAGGATGCCATCGAATGAATAGAATCTCAGCATCAACCTCATGTCTAACCACCCGACGAATTTCCCAAGATTAATGTCGAAATTAACATTATGGGGAGAAGAATGGAAACATTTACAAAGCGGGTTAGGATTCTTTGGCAATCTCTGCTTGATATTCGAGTCGTTCCTGTTGTTGTGGGGTGGTTGGGTGGTTAACTGATCGTGTGGTCATAGAGTCGAATGGATGGAGAATTAAATGGTCAGGTGGTCAATTTTGAACAGAATCTGCCTCGCTTTTTAGGCATTTTTTCCATTACCACAAATTAGCGATTCAATAATGGCTGTCTTGGCGCACCGTCCGCATTCCGGAAATTTCCTCATTCACTAAATGAATTCCCTCATTCACAATTGTATGTTGTAGGGATTTAAATACACGGTTTGAAGCTTTCCCAGAATGGGTATTCATTATAATATACCAAGAGTAAACTTGTATTCAAAAGGTATTGTATTCGTTTTTGAAATGTACACCATCAATAATATTAATCGTTATATTTAACGGGCGAAGTAATGAACGTTCCGCGTTATTTAGTATTCCACCGAGAAAATAAATGGTTCCAAAGGCATGAAGGTACAGATGAAACTTATCGAACAAATTTGGTAAATAAAATAGGCATTATAACTTTTGTCAGTTTAAATTATCGGCTTTGTAAGTTACACCAACTTTACAACAGGCAGTCTCGAGGTGATTTTTCACGAAAACGACGCCATAAAAATGATCCAAAATTGTTATTAAAACTTCGGAAATAATTACTAAAATTCATCATTTTTGATTAAAAACAAAACTCGGAATGATTAATTCAATAAACAAAGCAATTTTATAATAGAAACAGGTTTATGAAGCAATGAATTATTATTAGACGGTTGTTTATGCATTATGTACAACCTTGTTATTGCTGTATAAATGTGTTTCACATGAATAGTTTGTATAAATCGATAAAATTACATCAAAAAGTGTTCTCCATTACGACAGTAACAAAATGAATTTTTAAATTGAATGCGTGGTTTTTTTTAATTTAAAAAAATCACTGTCAGAACAGTATTTCAATATTTGAAGGCTCTCTTTATTAAGTATTTTTTCTTCTTTTTAAGACCAGTTTAATTTTCCAAATTTAAAATGGTGATTAGAACTGAAGAGTTATGCGGTAACTGACGTTACACATCCACATCTAGATCTAGTTCTACACAATTTAGATCCGAACGGTTCTTATTAAATCATAACGTTATTTGATTATTTAATAATTTAATCGATTAATTTATTGTTAGAATAACAATACACAATAAAACATTCTGGATCGATGTTTGTTCTACGCGAACACATGTGATTAAAGTAATATTTTTATAACAATACCTCAGCGTGAATAGAAATGAAGATAACAATACCTCTGTTCAGTAGAGGTGGAAGGGTTAGAAGGTTTAAGAGGTACAAGTGCGAGGAAAAGTTTCCACGAACTTGTAATTCGATTAAACGAGCCAATGTGCATTGCGTGGCTGACGGGAGAAAGAAAATAATATGAGCAGCCCCGGGGCAGTGTGAACAACCGCGTGGTGTGAGCAACCCCTGGATAATATGAGCAAACCGCGGCGCAGGGTGAGCAACCAGCAAACAGCAAGTGGGGAAAGTGGCTTGAATAATTGCACCACGAACCGATGGTTCCCACTCTATTAATTTTAAAACCACCCCGTTCCCATACATCATCACCGCGCTGCCGTGCATTCTTTAAATGCTTTCATCACGCTCTGTTATTGCTGAAGTTTGATCTTTGATTTCTCAATAACAACTCGTGTAACATGGGGATTGTGTCTTAATTAAGAGAACTCGAACACTTTAACACGGAACGAAAAATATTTTCTACTTCCTTTGTTAGAATTTAAAATACAGAAATCAAAAACAATCAATCAAATTTAGTACCTAACATAGGCACCTATTTAAAATACCTATAATTCTTGATCCAATTCAGATTATTCTGTAAGTACTTCAAATTAATTCATTAATTTAAAGAGTTTTGAAAATTGAATTTTGACTTAACAATCATCGTTTTGCAAGATGTCTTCTCAAATTTTTGACAGTTTTTGAAAGTATTTTTTTGATGATTTAAAAACTTTTTAGATGTATCGTCATCTAGTTGTAATTTCAACTGAAATATTATCCAGAAACGTTCGCGGGGGGTTAAAGAAGGTATTTAGAAAGTTTCAAATACTTAATATAGCAATTCATAGACATCTCACTAATCCCCAAACAAAAAACGCACCACGTACAACATTATGTTTCTAATATACCACCCTTAAAAACAAAATTCTAGCTTTTCTCGAGTGTTCAGGGTACGTCGATCTTTTGTGCATTTAAGTCAATAAAAAACTAACCAAGTTTAAGACCATGCTTTGGAAATTTGTTCTCAGAGTGAACGCCACGCTGTGACAAAATGGAGTTTTACACGCATTAAACAAAGTTCGTCAATTAAGTTACTCGTCAAAGGTCGGCTAAATACCAACATTGACGCGTTGTGACTAAAATAATTTACCAGTGTACTCAATTGATCTGAACTTTGACATTTACATGGATAATACTACCGTTTTTTATTAATTATACAGTATGTTATATATATAATATGCATGGATGCAACGATACGACTTCTACTTTTAAAGCAGCTGACTTTATTCTTTGAAAAGAAAAAAAAAATAGTATTAACTTTCTTCAATTACAAAATTCTTATTGGCTGGTTACACGGAAATAGATCTATATATATAAAAATCAAATATGCTTGGGGATATATGAGATGTCTATACGTTGCTAAACCATTTATCCGATTGCGGTGAAACTTTGGGGATTAGATGTGCACATGCCCGCGATGGTTTCTATATACAATATTGAGCTCTGGTGTCATGAAATTATGCGTTGCTAAAACGTTCATCCGATTGCGATGAAACTTTGGTGAAGGGTTCTATATGTACTGGTGAGCTCTGGCGTTATGAAATTTGTATAAAAAATTGCAATAAGTAATACGCGAGCTGTTTGAAAACTGAATGTACCGGGATTGATTCCAGGAGGTGTGAGGGGAACTCGGAAGGGGGGTTCGCGGGGGAGGGGGAGTGGAAGAGAGGAGTGGGGTGAGCGAAGGTGGGAAGCGGAGTGGGAACGCGCAGAGGAAGAGGACGCGGGAGAGGAAGGGGAGGCTGAAGGGGAAAGGGACGAAAGGCAAAGAACACGCAGGGAGAAACAATTTCTTATTAAGTGGCACAGCAACGCATTCCGGGAACTCGCTAGTAATTTCTATAAAATAATAAGTACAATCACTTAATAAAAGATGTGTTGTTTGAATTACATAATTTTGGAGACGGGGATGGGTACCGCCGCCCAGGGAAGCATACATTGGATAACCAACACCTTCGCTTTAGATCACCCCAAGTGGTTCGCTACGTTTGGTGACTTGGAAGGGGTTCCTGGGGTGAAGTTTCTCAGGGCCTTGGCGGCGGATCCGTCTGCCCACCAACTACCTGCGTGGCGAGCTGGATCGGCAGAGGCCAGTTGAGAGAGACCCATTTACCTCTCCAACCAGACTCTTTCAATCCAGTGGGAGGGATCATCTGTCACTCCTGGCCACACTAAACCACAGATTCCTACACCTTTTACCCCGTTTTTTTCCCAGAATTTTCTCTTTAACAGGGCTTCTTCACAGCATCCCCCAAAGATAACAAAGATCTTGAGGGGAAATATTTTCCACAGCGCTGTTTTTCAGCGGAAATATTTGTATTAAGTTAACGTTAACAAAATAATGTATTTATTTATTTTTTATTCAAGGAGAAAACACACACTTAAATAGTATGTAATTTACAAGACAATATAAAACATTACTGGAGAATAAGCCTGCATCCTAATTATTTCTAATGGAGTAACGAGTTATCTTATTACAATCGACAAAATTTGTTAAGAGGAACGTAAGCGCGGCCCATTTCAGCCAGTTTCACACAAATCTTAAATTTGGATTTAAGATCAAATTATCCAATTACACTGAAAAATTATTTTTGTAATCAAAAGGATATAGGCCATTAAAGATTTTGGTGTTTCATGATTTTGGAGGCAATTTTGACAATTATTTCTGAGTAAATGAAAGACATTAAAACAATAATTTAACTATATTTATTTTACCAATACTATAAAAAAAAATGAAACATTGTTAAACATGAATTTGTTGGATAGTAATTTTAATATATAAATGACTAAATTTTGTTCCGCCGTAAATAGATAATTTGTAGATTAATAAAAACAAATAACTTTGTGTACACCACTATTTAATGAACAGTATCAACATGTTTCGAAAACTATGTTTTCTTCGTCAGGATAATAAGTTAAAAAAAAAATAACAAAAGACAAACAAGTATAGACAAATTAGAACATAGACAAAAATATTAGAAAGGAGAGGTGATTAATGTGTATTTTAAATTTACTCCTATCAAAATGATTTTTTTTGTACATTTTTATCGTTTATTTTATACTAGCTTTTCCCCGCGGCTTCGCTCGCATGGTATTACGGGAAATTACTGTAGCGGTTGAACTTATCAATAATCCCCCCTTCTCCTCACCCCCACCCCCTCCCGCATTCCATACATTCATTCCCTTACATTCAGTTTTCAAACATCTCGCCTGCCACCTAAATTTCATAAAGCTATAGCTCAAAGAAAAAAAGAATTATCCAATTTTGTTAATTCGTTCGGAATTTATGCGCTTACAAACATTTCGGATGTTTATTTTTAATTAAATATTTGGAAGTTTGTTGATATAATTAAAAAATTACACTTTTATATATTTATTATTCAGTCTTTATAATCGTTACGAATTATATTTTTAATGTAGGAACTCTTATCTGACATTTATTGCAAAACAGAAGCTTGTCCAAAAAAAAAAACGAATTCTGATATTTGAATTTTCTGCAGTAGTAGCTGACCAGTAGACTGAGTATCTACCAGCATAGAGCCCAAAAATATATCAACATTGTTTCCATAGAAAAGATTTTTTTCTGACGTTGGCAAAAACTCGCTTTTGTTAGCGACAGAAAACGTATAACAAATATAATATATTAATATTTATAATTTCATAACGCCAGAGCTTACCATCATATACAACTTGTAGTCTGCGCATATAATTTAGCTTTATATTGGTGAAAGAATTATTAAAGTCTTTATATTGTGTTATGCGTGAAAAGGTCATAAACGAACTCGAGCAGTTTCGCATTTATAATATTAGTATGGATTTCATTATATTTTTATGATAAATATAGAAAAATTATTTTTTTTATTGTTTTGCATTTACTCACAAATAATTGCCCAAATTGCCTCTAAAATCATGAAACATTAAAATCTTTAATAGCGTTTATAACGTGAACAAAAATAAATAAATTTGTAGTACGGAACATCCGTACTACAAATTTGATATAAACTTTGATAACAAAAATAATTTTTCAGCTTGGTTGGGTATTTTGATCTTAAATCCAAATTTAAGATTTTAATGAAACTGGCCGAAATGGGCCGCGCATAAGTTCCTCGGTTTAACATTGGTACACCTTTTCTCTGTTGTTTTATTCCACAGTAAAGTTATTTAGAATCTTGTTACACTTATCCGTGCAATCACAACACAGAACACTTATCTTATTATGTTTTGTTGAAATGTATTTACCGGTCGGAATGTTTTTGAATACTGCTCTTGTGACATTGTGACGTGAAATGAGAAATTCAATTCCCATCACACTGAGGCATTTACCTTTCCTTGTGATTTTTGAGATACTTAAAGAGTTACTAGGTAGGTGTTCATATATAAGGAACTTTTGTTAAAAATATAATGGCTTAAAAAATATCTTAACATGGATCACCAAACATTGATTCTGAATATTTAAGTTTAACTCATAATAAATCGTCATTTAAAAACGATTAAAACTTTAAGAGATTTAATCAATTTGGGAGGCGGAAATGGGTACCGTCGCCACTGGAACCTTTACTAGATAACCAACACCTCTGCCATAGGTCACCCCAAGTGGTTCGCTACGTTTGGTGATTGAGCAGGAGTGCCCGGGTTCATGGAGTGAGGTTTGTTCCAGGTCTTTACCCACCCTTTAAACCCTTTTCCTTCCCAGAACTCTCCCCTCCTTCCTTCCCTTAAAAATAAACCCTCCAGACAGCATCCCCAAAGATGACATAGGCCCTGAGGGAAATTATTTTCCTCAGGGCCGCCTGTGTGGAGCTCATGTAAAAAAAAAAAAATCGTCCTATGATAGGTCGGCGGATTCTGACACATCTTATACAGGTCTGGCGACCACGCGCATTAAGAGGAATATAAACGCTAGAAATATATCGATTCTCATACCTTCAAAATTTAAAATCGAGCGCCTTATTTGCACGAGGCAAGTAAGCGAAAAAATCTTTTTTTTTATATTGTGAATAATTTTATAAGAATGAAAAAAAAGTAAGAACATAAAAAATCCTCAAAAATAGTCTTAGCCGTAAAGGCGTATTTCTAAAAAATTGTTTATTGTATTACTTCATAGTTAAGTCATGAAAAAACATTTTTTTAGTGGTTTACGATTATATTTTTTGTTAAGTAAATAATACTTTTATTATAATTCCAATACACAGAAAAGCAAGTAAAAGCTTCAATTTATCCGTAGCATATATTTTGATATTCATAATGTAAACCGATTCGTCGTTTAATCTAAATTATCGTTTAATCTAAGATTAATCTAAATAGGATTTAACATTTAACGTATAGCTTCATTTTAAGAATGCGTACAATTTTGTTCGAAGTTGCGTTGCGTAATTTTGCACATGGGTTACCACCGCAGTACACGATTTATGTCAGAGCAATAATTTATAATTTTTTGGAAATATTGCTAAATAATTACATTGAGATTTGTTGATTTCATACCGACCTGAGTGGGATTGATTTTATTGTTAACAGACAAAATCGAGATACATATGACGTCACGCCGACTTTTTTTATCTTCAGCATGAATGAACATTTGTAAAAAGTAAAAAAAATGGTATTTAAGTTAAGAGGTGGAAATCCAAAGAAAAATAAAAAGTAATTGACAGGAATTCCTTGCAATTAAAAAAAACCTTGTTTCCGAAATGCAATACATTATTTGGAAGCTAGTTTGGAATCTAACTTCAGTTTAATTTCTTGACCATAATATTATGTGGACAATAAAAGTTGCATTTATTATTATTACTAGCTTTTCCCCGCGGCTTCGCTCGCATGGTATTACGGGAAATTACTGTAGCGCTTGCACTAATCAATTATCTCCCCCCCCCCACCCCCATCCCCTCCCGCATTCCATATATTCATTCCCTTACAGTCAGTTTTCAAACATCTCGCCTACCACCTAAATTTCATAATGCTATAGCTCAAAGAAAAAAAGAATTACTTTTCCAATATTGTTCATCCGTTCGGAATTTATGCGCTTACAAACATTTCAGATGTGTATTTTTATTTAAATATTTGGATGTTCGTAAATATAATAAAAAAATACTCTATTTATCATTCAGTCTTTATAATCGTTACGAATAATATTTTTAATATAAGAACTCTCATCTGACATTTATTCCAAGCTTGTCCAAAAAAAAAAAAAACGAATTCTAATTTTCTGCAGTAGTAGCTGACCAGTAGACTGAGTACCTACCAGCATAGAGCCCAAAAATATATCAACATTGTTTTTATGGAAAAGATTTTTTTCTGACGTTAGCAAAAACTCGGTTTTGTTAGCGACAGAAAACGTATAACAAATATAATATATTAATATTTATAATTTCATAACCCCAGAGCTTACCATCATATACAACCTGTAGTCTGCGTATATAATTAAGCTTTCTATTGGTGAAAGAATTATTAAAGTCTTTATATTGTGTTATGCGTGAAAAGGTCATAAACAAACTCGAGCAGTTTCGCATTTATAATATTAGTATGGAGTATGGATAAACAGAAAACTTCCAAACAATGAGCTCGGGAGAATGAAGTTCAGAATTTCAAAGGCAACATAACAAATTTTCAGCTAGCAAGTTCCATTTTCATCATCAATTGTCTGTCATCATCATCTGACAAAAATAAGGCAACAGTAATACCAAAGATATTGAAATATAAAAAATTTGCTATCCGCAGTTTTTACTAGGTGGGATTGTGTTCCCCGACGTCGCCGATATTGTTAACCAATAATACAGCACACTTTAAAAAAATCAACTAAATGAACGAATTACTTCCGTATTCAAACTATATTGTTAACCAATATTATTGCCCACCTTCAAAAATCAACTAAATGAACGAATTACTTCCGTATTCAAACTATATTGTTAACCAATACTATTGCCCACCTTCAAAAATCAACTAAATGAACGAATTACTTCCGTATTCAAACTATATTGTTAACCAATACTATTGCCCACCTTCAAAAATCAACTAAATGAACGAATTACTTCCGTATTCAAACTATATTGTTAACCAATACTATTGCCCACCTTCAAAAATCAACTAAATGAACGAATTACTTCCGTATTCAAACTATATTGTTAACCAATACTATTGCCCACCTTCAAAAATCAACTAAATGAACGAATTACTTCCGTATTCAAACTATATTGTTAACCAATACTATTGCCCACCTTCAAAAATCAACTAAATGAACGAATTACTTCCGTATTCAAACTATATTGTTAACCAATACTATTGCCCACCTTCAAAAATCAACTAAATGAACGAATTACTTCCGTATTCAAACTATATTGTTAACCAATACTATTGCCCACCTTCAAAAATCAACTAAATGAACGAATTACTTCCGTATTCAAACTATATTGTTAACCAATACTATTGCCCACCTTCAAAAATCAACTAAATGAACGAATTACTTCCGTATTCAAACTATATTGTTAACCAATACTATTGCCCACCTTCAAAAATCAACTAAATGAACGAATTACTTCCGTATTCAAACTATATTGTTAACCAATACTATTGCCCACCTTCAAAAATCAACTAAATGAACGAATTACTTCCGTATTCAAACTATATTGTTAACCAATACTATTGCCCACCTTCAAAAATCAACTAAATGAATGAATTCTTTCCGTATTCAAATTATTCCCATTAGTAATAGTCCGCCAACAGTCGGGCAGGCATCATAGCATTTCTCTTGTATCAAATTTTATAATGCATAACTTAAAGATATTGAAATATCTTTAAGTTATGCATTATAAAATTTGGGTGATTTGTACTTATATCGTAATTTTTTTGAAATATTACCGGGCGCCGACGACATTTCGTGAACAGTTTTTCAATGTAATAAATAATTAAATAATTTTCGTCACTGAGATATCTCTAGCACAGTGGGTTAAAAACTTCAAAAAAATTATAATAGTTTTTTTGGATGAAATAAATAAGAAACTTAAAGGGTTTTAAAACATCTTCGTGAAACGGTTCAGAAATACCAATGAAACGATCCATCAAAAGCTCACCTTTAAAAAATTCTGTAATAAATTCTTCTAGTAAAGGGTTTGTTTTTAGCATTGCACCACTTGGCCAACATGAGTCGGGCTCGCGGAAATGCCAATGGAGGAAATAGTGCTGTCAGAATAATTGCATTCATTGTTCGGGAACGGTCTTGTGGGTGTTTACCGAGCCTCCCGGGGCGGCACGCGATCCGCAATATTTCAACCCCTCTTCGATTAATACGTCTATTGTTATCAAAACGTATAATAGTGAACTGCAGATGAGTTATTTCCCATCCGCCGATTCTTACCGCCCATTGACATGCTCATTATTGTTTTATGGCGCCATCAATATGAACGCAAAATTTTTCTTACTAACTATCACGTTGTTTCCCCGCAAAGGTAGACATTGAGGACGGACCGCCAAACAACTTAGTCTCGGCAGTCACTCCTTGCCTCATTCACATCCAAACATGGTCTCATGCGTACTCTTCTATTATTCTGACTCTTGACATGGCCCGACACAAGAGTCTAGTTCACTTGATCGTGGCGTGTCCATGGCGTCCCCGATTTTGTGCATAAACTATCTGAGCGTCTCTTTTTGAATCTTAATCATAACGCTAATGTCAGCCTAGCATTTCCATTTCTCGTAAACTTAAACGTGAACATATTTCCCAATTAATTAGTTTTTGTTCGTATTGTATATATTATTTAATAATGCAAATTTTTTTATGGGGGTATTGTGACTGGTGCCGACCAACATCATGATGCCTTTTCGAAAACTGAAATCTTGAAAATCTCAGCACCAAAAGATCAATATTAAAAACATTAAATATTATTGCATTATAGTAAAATAATAGAAATTTTAAAGCAAAAATAATAAGTTAGTGATAAAAAATTAATTGTAACAAAGTGAAACTATTACAGTAATTTCGTAGTACTACGGGACCCAAAAAAAAACACTTGTAAATAAAAACCTGTAAAACAGAATTACAGTTTGATTTTCTTTTTTTTTAATGAAAAACAATTACTTTGTGTAACAACCACTATTTAATGAACAATATCAACATGTTTCGAAAACTATGTTTTCTTCGTCAGGATAATAAGTTAATAAAAAATAACAAAAGACAAACAATTTTTTTTATATTGGGAAGACTTCTAGAAATTTTAACATTAGAGTTAAGGAATATCTAAGATGTTTAAATAATAATAATTATTCAGAATTTGCAAACCACATTTTGGAAACAGGTCATTCTTTTGATATTAATAAAGGTTTAAAAAATTTACACAATAACACAACGGGTATACAATTAGATAATTTAGAAATTTTAGAAATTAGAAAAAGTGTTAATAGTAAATTAAATATTATAAATAACCAAACGTTTTTTAAAAATAGCCATCTTTTAAATTTATTTTCGTATTAATACTTATATTTATAATAATTTATTTTGTTATTTAGACTTCTTGTTTTGTTTTAAAAAAAAAAAAATTATTTTGTTAATGTAATTTTTTACAGATTCTAAAATAATTTTTATATTTTATTTTATATAATTGTTTTTTATGATATATTTTAGGTAATTAATCACCTCTCCTTTCTAATATTTTGTCTATGTTCTAATTAGTCTATACTTGTTTGTGTTTTGTTATTTTTTATTAACTTATTATCCTGACGAAGAAAACATAGTTTTCGAAACATGTTGATATTGTTAATTAAATAGTGGTTGTTACACAAAGTAATTGTTTTTCATTAAATTAATGATGACGCCACAAAGTAAATTTGCCTATTTTGAAGAAAGAATTGATTTTCAATGTTGTTCTTTTGAGGACCTCGTAAGTTAATATTTATTTATTTAGTAGTTAGTATTTAAGAGCAATGTACCACATTTTGTAAAACTGACTAACTTTAAACTTAGGTTTTGTAAGATCAAGCTTCACCAGAAAAGTTTAGTGTAGTGCTTGTTTTAGAAATTTGTGTAAAAATATCAAGCTGAAATGACAATGTTAAGCATAATGCATTGTAATATGAAGCAAATATTTGAACCAATGACTTCTTTGATGAATTTGTTTGTGCGTATAAACTATGTACCCGTTACGCTGGCGCTGGTTAGAAATGAATTACCTCAGAAAAAAAAAATCCCAGCTTTTCATCTGAATGATTTAGATATTATTTTACAATATTATAATTGATGTTTTTTTCTCTGTTTCACCTACTTGTTAGCTAGAACATTTATAAAGTTATTTTGTACACCCCGATTACCAGGCTGTAGTTGCAAGGTTTGTCACAAGGTTGTAGTTTCAAGGCGGCGGAGAATTCCCTCGGGTAGCTTTCTCGTTTGTCAAAGAGCATTTAGTAAATTAGTTTGATGTTCCTGTGTGGGTAGTAAGATGGCACCTGCGCACCCGAGAATAATGTGGCGGATGGAAGAGAGCTGAAGCATTTATTAATGAATAGCGGTCAGTGCCCTACGTTTGTCCGAATCCTAAAAGGTACATAAGACGTAAAATTTTTTTAAATCAAACCACCATGAATCATTTCCGTCTTTATAATGGTTGATGGGGGCCATAATGGCATGTTAAGGGGTATTCTAGTCTAGAAAAAAAAACAAATATTTTTCTTCATATTTCCATAGTTTAGATATTCAAAAAATCCTTAAAAGGATTTTTCGAAAATCGAATTATTTTAAAAGTAATTACGATTTAAGTGTCGCGGTTTGGACGGAATCTAACTATAATCTAAATATCTAAATGGAACAAAACTTAAAACGCATATTTCTCTAAACTACTTTTTTCGATACGGTTGACACGATATCTCACGTTCTACTAAACCAATTTATTTGAAATTTGGTGTCTCTGATTCGGTGAGTCTTTTCTATACAGTATTTCTCTATCGCGCCAACTAAAACTATAAGAAAATTTCAATTTTTACTGTTGTAAAAAAAAATTGGAAAAGTCAAAAAAACTGGTAAAAAAATGTCTTTTATTTCAGACAGTCGCCATTTTGCGTTTTTTTTTTTGGTTTTTCTTTAGTTCAGTCCGTAGATGCTTTTGTTTAGATTAAAAATTATTATTATTATTTTTTAATTACTAGGAGGGCTGCAACCAGGGCGTGCCATTTTTTGAAACCCCCACTTCAAAATCCTGTAATTTTTGAATTTTTAATTCTTTCGTTTGATTTTTTAAAAATGTATTTTTTAATGTTTAATAAATATTTGGTAAAATAATGCATCGTAAAAATATTTTTAGTTTTTTTAATTGCACCTGAAAAAATATCTAAAATTAATGCTTCTATACTAGTATACCCCCTTAAGGTTACTAACTTCAGTCACTCGAATGTATTTATTTATTTATTAAAATATATAGGTGTACATAAAAACATAAGCTGCACATCTCACTAGGCCATTCCTGTATCATTCCTGTATTCAGCAATCATTTGATTAAACAGTGTATGCCTTCGGGAAAGACATTCTTCTACTACATAATGTTCTGTTTGAATCATGAAAACTTTCGTTCATCAACCAATCTTGTAGGTTCCATTCAGCGTTTAGAAAAATAACAAAAATATCAACACATATTGACACACGAGACCTATAGGCCTGCACAAAAACTGTAAATAATAAGTGCCAGCACAGCACACAGCCTGACTGTTGCAATGTCTTGATAGAGATGTTTTTTCGCTCTGACAGCTGTTGAAGTTTTGGGTAGTGCGCAGCAGGGGTTCTGTAGCACGGTTGTTTATGAGTTATCTGAGTATTGTCCCAGACAGCGCGTAGATTTTTAAAGATGCTCAATTCAAATTTCAAATTTTAGGAATTATCTTGATATGTCTTATATCTTGTCTGATATGATTTATGCTAATCTATACTAATATTATGAATGCGAAACTGCGTGTTTGTTTGCCACGCTTTCACGCGTAAACCACTACACCGATTTAAAAAATTATTTTACCAATAGAAAGCTACATTATTTGCGAGTTATATAGGCTGTATATAATGCTTAGCTTTGGCGTTATGAAATTAAAAATATTAATATATAATATTTATTATACGTTTTCTGTTCCTAACAAAAGCGAGTTATTGCTAATGTCAGAGGCTTGCCATGTAAACGATTTTGAAATATTTACGAAAATCGTTGCGCATGCGTGAAAATCGTTGCCATCAAAACGATGTTGAAATATTTGCGGAAAATTTTATTTCAGGCGTCGGAGGTAATATCTATCTCTAAAAATGAATCACCTAAATGTATGTACGCGCATAACTTCCGAACGTCTGCACCAAACTGGATAATTCTTTATTTACTTCTGGTGAGCTCTGGCATTATGAAATTTGTATAAAAAAATTGCAATAGGTGGAACGTGAGCTGTTTGAAAACTGAATGTACCGGGAATGAATATATGGAATGCGGGAGGAAAACTCGGGTATGGGGTTCGCGGGAGGGGGTGGAGGAGAACCCGGGAGGGGGGAGGGGAACCTCTGAAGGGGGAGGGGAACTCGGGAGGGGGGTTCACGGGACGGGGGAAGGGGGGGAGTGGAGTGGGAGAGGAAAGGTGGAGGAGGCTGAGTGGGAACGCAAGAGGGGAAGGGAACGCGGGAGAGGAAGGGGAGGTGGAAAGGAAACGGGATGAATGGGAAAAGACACGCAGGGAGAAACAATTTCTTTATTAAATTTCATAGCAATGCATGCCGGGTACCAGCTAGTCAGTTATAATTCTGAAAAATTTAAATTCATTTGACGTGCACAATTTTACGCATTACGAAGTAATACGCAAGAATATTTCACACTACTAACGCATGCATCGATGCACCAAAAACCGATATTAATATGTTTTATAAAATGTTGCTAAATATCAAAATTAATAATACATTGAAATAATCACTTTAAGGACAGGCTGTTTCACATAATTTGAACAATTCACTTAATTTCAAAGTTAATATTAAAGTTATATGAAAATCCTATTCAAGTTCTGTTACTATCTAAGTAATACGTTACAACCTAAGTCTGTTAAATGTTATTTCTTGTGTCAATATTTAATAATAATTGGTAATAAATGGTATTCCAAAAACCTAGATTCTACTATTTTTGTAAATTCTTTAAGTTTATTTTATTTATTTAGACGCTTATTGGGCTTTTACTTACACACACACATAACGTAAGTACATAATGGTTATAATAATCTTAAAAACATAATAACAACTACATACATTCAATTTGGGAGGCGGGAATGGGTACCGCCGCCCCGGGAACCTTCATTGGATAACCAACACCTCTGCCATAGGTCACCCCAAGTGGTTCGCTACGTTTGGTGATTTAGCAGGGGTGCCCGGGTTCATGGGGTGAGGTTTGTCTAGGTCTTGGAGGCAGATGACCAGGACACACTGAACCCCAGATTCCTACCCACCCCTTAAACCCTTTTCCTTCCCAGAATTCTCTCTCACTTCCTTTCCTAAAAAAACCCTCCACACAGCATCCCCAAAGATGACATAGGCCTTGAGGGAGATTATTTTCCTCAGGGCCTCCTGTGTGGAGCTCATGTAAAAAAAAAAATACTAAATAATAACACGCTGAAGGATGATTGCACATCTGATGTAAGTATACATGCTTTTCAAAGGAAGAATTGTTCTTATAGTCAAATATGTCGACAGAGCAAGTTACATTCCCACACGAGATCTGAGAACAAGAATTGTACATCGAAGTACATAGAATCGTACACAAAAAATAGTGCGAGAAGCAACTACAGGAGCATGGAGTCTAATGCGGTATTTAATGGGTACTCACCAGGATAGGGCTCTTTAAATATTTGAATGAAAAATCGCTTTATATTTTTTTTATGATTCAATAGATATACCTAATTAAATAACTTAACATACTTTTCCTTTTGCATTTGAGTTCACAAAATTTTCAATTTATGTTAATGATGAATTATCAATATATTTATACTAGCTGAGGTTCCCGGCATGCGTTGCAATGCCATATTCAAATTTTTTTTTTTTTCTCTGCATGTCCCTTCCCGTGCGTCCCCATTCCCCTTCCGCGTCCCTTTCCCCTCCAACGTTCCCCTTTCACCTTCCCCGCCTTCCCTCCCCCCTCTCTCGCTCCCCGCTCCCACCAACTCCCATCCCGGGCTCCATATATTCAATCCCAGTACATTCAATTTTCAAACAGCTCGCGTGCCACTTGTGATGATTCGTAATGCCTACCTACACCTACGCCATGGGAGGAAAAACATTTTCACGTTCAAGAGTGAATGCGAAGATTTTTTTTTTCTTTATATCGTGTAAATTATAGGTACATCCAAAAACGGCTAATAATCAAAACAAGAGACACGTGGACTTTTATCACGATGGGCGACCTTCATTTCGTTCCCACAGGAATTAAAGTTGAACGAACTTTATTTTAAACAGAATCGAAGACAAAGAAATGAATGTTTATTGGCCCTGAAGAGTGTTTATATAGAGTGGGCTTGGAAACATGAGAATCTATTACACGAACAAAAGGTACACTATTAGATTAACACAACAGACGATGAAGTTTACTTTAGAGAAAACCGATTATATTTGACAGTGCGGCCATTAAAATTGAATTATAACCAAGTACGTCAAAATTCTAATATAAACAGAATTCAATTGATGAAGATTTATTTCAAAATATTTTAAACATAAGAAGGCGTTTAACAAGTTTGAACAAAAATAATCCGGCCCTTGTCGTCAGTGAGTGTACAATGGGCGGAACAGTCGGACGCGGAATTGAATCGCGAACTGTTGGTCTCGGACTTTATTCAAGAGTTTCTCACATAGATTCAGTGTTTTTCTTTCAACTTTGAGAAATAAAAAATTCATAATTAAAAAAATCCGATTTACTACAATTTAATTTACATTAGTGAGAGAATAATAATCATGAGATAGATACGCGACATATAATTGAAAAATAATTTAATATCACTATGAGTTCACAAAAGAAAAAAAAAAATAATAAAATTTCGAATTTTATATCTTAAATAAAGTTTTGATTACGACTAAGAAGTCCGGCTAAAATAAATTATAGAGTATTAACGAAATATTAAACAATTAAAACTTTGGTTTTAAAACAAATAAAATAACATCAGTGAAATAAATAAATAATAATAACGAATTGCTCGAAAGCGATAGTGATTTAATAAGAAGGTTGTGATGGTCCCACCCCGCTGCAAGGTTTTTTCACCCCCCCTCCCTTTTTCTCTCTTACTCGTTGAGATCTCCGATTGGAAGGTTCAGCTACGCTGTTTTCCTGATCTCGTTTTCCCAACCCCTGTGATGCGAACACAGTAAAGCAAGGTTGTTCTGGGAAATCTTACAATAAACCCTTTACTTCACGTTGTGATTGATTTTTGTTTCGAAGCCTCCAGATTATTTGGAGTAGGAATTTAATGTATTTACTATTTTTCGTGGTAACTTTCGACTCTTTAAAAGGCGTGGAAGAATTTTTTCTGTTGTTTTCTCAAACGCATGAAGGATACGCCCTGTCTAACTGCCCTACACTACCGATGCCTATGGCCCTAACTGTATACTCCCTGTAGAGTCCCCGTTCCCCGCTATAGTGATCCCTTTTGCACCTAGTCTATTAAGGCTGGGTTAGCTATCCTCTGGTCCTATTTTGCGCTAGTAAAATTTAACTGCACGTCTAAAGGTTGACTACCATAATACGGGCATGTGCCTAGTGTGGTAGTCGAAAAACTTATAAAACTGTATACCTATGATATTTTTACGAATAAAGAATAATTAAAAAAAAAAAAAAAAAAAGGTCAGTTAGTAAATCACGAAGAAGGAACCTAGCTCGCGTAACGGTCGATCCTGTGGACAATTAAATGGCAATACAAGTTCATTATTTACTTAAATTTAAATGTACGTACCTAGAGGTGCCTCTCTATGGCCGAATAGGCTGCTCCCACGTCTCCCAATCTGAAATACCTATCCTATGCATAACTGTTAGAAATATTGTTATTGTTAGTAGCACCAATTTACGACAGAACTAGGGGATTTTAAGGAAGTGATAAAAGGAAAGGAAGGAGAATTTCTTTGCAAACTAGTATTGGCTCCTCCGCTAACCAAGTTGACCGAGTGGGCAGTTCTCCGGACACAACTATCCCGCCAATGCATGTCTGAGCTATACCCCGGTATCTGGCGGATCTCTTGGACGATCACCCTGACATACCCGGACTCACTCATGCCAGAGGAAGAACAGCAGGCTTTCAAACCGTTCCCAGTCAACTCCAATACGCATAACGCCTCCGGAGACTACGTTACTGGCTCTAAAAGGGGTATTTCCATTTCGTCCCTTGTCATGGCTCTATTCGCGGACAAGTGGCGCGAAGCTGTGAGGCAGACCGTTAAAGCCGACCGTCTTCGTCTTTCCACCTCCAATAGTTGACATAAGGCGCACTTTGTGGGCCTTACGTTACTCTTGGGTTGACACAGATGAGAGAATGCAACAACGTTACAGAATTTTCCCGCAAGATGCCTTGTTAACGGTCTCCTCCACTCAACCTTGCAGGCTTCCCGCGATGTCTAAGGTCAAACGCCTCCGTCAGCGAATCGTGCCCATGACATACAATTCGGCATCCCTGGTACATAACCTTTCGCGCCCGTTCGCTCGACACGATCCCGCGAAAGGGAATGACCTCCGACATAGCGCGTGACCCGCCCGGTCTGTGGCTGATACCTCTCCCTCTTCGTAACATGGTAAGGTGGGGGAAATTCTTACCATTCGACATACGTATCTCACTTATGTATAGTCTCGGTACCATCGTATACATTCCACAAACGTGAAAATTTAATTCACGCAATACAACAGGTAGAAATTTCGCAGATAAACAGGTTGATATAATGTTATACATGCATAGAATCGTGAATCTGGTTCTCACGCCCTCCTCCTGTCGAAGTCTGCGCCAAACTGTCAGCCAACGCCTGCAATTGGGTAAGTTGTACTGTCAAAATTTCATCAATTCGATTGGGGGTACCATCGTAGTCTTATTGCCCCTGCGTTCATAGGTACCTGTAAGAACCATTTTTTGCTGCTGTTCCGTTCCTAGCATCCAGCTGTTAGGCGACGGTTCGGGTGGCTGGACCCGAGTGATAACGGCGAAGAGAAAAAAAACCCCTGACCGACACGCACACTTATAGTAAACAATAGTTCAATTGGCTGCTTCGTTCTTGCGGTCAGCATGTCCTGTAATTTAAATTATGGAGTTGTAATTCGACTTACCGAGAGTGATTGATAACTGTACCCTTTATCCTAGCGGGAATACACGCTCGTTGTGATTTTTGGATCTGCACCTGTTATAACCTGCGGGAGGAAAACAAAGAAAACTCCTCCACCTCCCTACGACCATTCCCCCCCACACCTGTTATGTAATGTCCTGAAATCTATACTCTGTTCGATCATCTGTAGTTATCATTTTAAGTTATAGCTTCCGTCAAGCGGTATATTTGTTATTAAAGCCCAAATTAATCTACGTAAAGTTTATACGATTTTTCCTGTAAAGTGAATTCCGTTATGGTTTGATTACTCCTTCCCCCTCCCTAATAACGAGTCATCTCTTTATTTATTTTATTTATTTATAGTTGATTAATTTGATTATTACACGTAGAAAAGAAGAATACGTGATATTATCCACTGTTGTTTAACAATTTATCACCGCGATTATTGTAACCACACCTTATCACTGAATTTACGCTTTTTGAGCAGCTATTTGTCTATTATTAAGTTAGTTTTACCTCTTCATATTTCCGCAATTCGGGTAAAGTATAATATTATTAACCAACCCCTACACCCTACAGCTTAATTTTACTAAGTAAATCACGAATTTTTATAAAAATATAATTTTACTAAGCGGTTATAACACTGAATTTAATCCGATAAACTAACTTTATTTTTAATTACGGTAACTTCAACTATGTGCTTCTTCATTATTACGTAGCGTTGCAATAATTCACGATGTATTCGTAATTCAGCTTGTATTAATTTTATTATTCACCAACTTCTGATTGATGGATCGAACTTCCCTTTAACAAAACTTACAACTATCCGTTTTCACTTAGGTTAATTCACCCTTTCTGCTAGAGGTTTAGAACACTGACTGTCCCGTTATAAAAAAAAACTGCCTATTTAAAACGAAAATCTCCCATCAATCAAAATAAGTTCATGCAATTTTGAGTCGTATTTACTAGCTTGCCACCCACCACTCTCGCTTCATGCCTCTTCCTGCCTTCTACGTTTGTCACCGTCCCAACCCTTGAAATCGGGGTCCCAGCCATCTCGGTCTAGCAAAATAAAACAGGGGTGGACCACGCGCTCGACTCAAGCTTGTCATAGGACATTTTCTCCCACTCAAAATAAATGTATTACATCGCACTATCCCGGCATACATTTTGGAATAATCCATTATTATTATCATTATTTTATAACCTAACGCGAAGGAATTTTATCCTACGCATTATTCTACGAACAATATGTATTCTCCCTTGTTTTTCCGTATTTGTGAGTGTTTAGGCCTTATACTCTGACAAACTCTCTCTTTAAACAAATAGCAACGCCCGTAAGGCTTTTCCCAGTATTAAACTCACATTTTTATTGATTTCGAATTTTCATTTATGGCCATTTATCCCCACCATGGCCTAATCTGTCCCTGTTCTTTGCATCTCTACTAAGTAACCTCCCACATCTCATCGTCCCGTTCTCTCGAAAAAGGTGATAACTGTCAAAATGATTTGTTGATCTCTCCAAAAATCACACTCGAATTTGTAAATAAATTTAGAATTAGACAGGCCGTTAAATTTTATGCATTTGGCTAATTACTTTTTCCACTATTTTGTACGTAACCTAGAGTGGTGATTCCAGCTTAATGACCTCTTCAAAGAGCCAAAATCATGTTACCTGTCAATCTCTTCGAACGTCACTTAGACATTCCACATGTCGCTCCTAATAACTGAAACGCAAAAGTTCATAATTAACCCAAAATCTACTTCCTGAACGACCCTTTTCAAAATCTCAATAGAGTCTCGGTCCCGAATTTCAACAGTTATCAATTTCTTATTTTTGGTCATCATAAAGTGAGTTATGATCAAATTCATAAGGGCTCGCATTCCATACTACGGATTTCGTGAGAACTCTCCGCTCCTCGAACCAGATAAACGTTAACCCCGCCTCTCTCTCGCTATTCGTTGTGTTCAAAATAATTGTTGATTTATCATTTTCAATTTCAATATATTATGAACACGTCTCAAATAAATCAAAATAACTCTCTAAAAAATAAATTTGTACACAAATTATTCACATAGAAACAGCGAATTTGTGACCCGTACCTCATTTATATATCTCATATTGTAAAGCTGAAGGTAATTGTTCCCTGATGTTAGCATATACCTGGATTCTGGATTACTCTGTTCACCTTGTTTAGGAAACTTACCACACAGCAACCATTCAATTAGCTAATGAATGTATTTTTTTTATATAAATGTGTATAATTAGATTAAAGTTACTATTTGTATCATTGATAATATATTGAAATTTAACAAGACTGTGTGTAATATAATTTTAAATAATTTAACAGATGGCAACATAAACAAAATTATCAATTTAACAACAAACAGATTAAAATAACTGGAATATATATTTATATTTTTATTTATTCGTTTTTTGCTATTGTGTACGAAAGCATTATGCAAATATGTCATTTCTATGACTTATTTTTTCAAATGATAACGATTCCTGCCTTCTTTTTTTACATGATATAGTTTTGATTGAGATTCCAATGTAATAAACACTGTGAGAATTATAGAACTATTTATTCCTATCAG
The DNA here is from genome assembly GCA_936435175.1 of Glyphotaelius pellucidus. Taxonomy (NCBI): domain Eukaryota; kingdom Metazoa; phylum Arthropoda; class Insecta; order Trichoptera; family Limnephilidae; genus Glyphotaelius; species Glyphotaelius pellucidus. Next base: position 23,446,313 of record OW386538.1, on the reverse strand, counting down.
AATTATATTACTAGTACTATCAGACTTATAATCTTTCTCAATTTTCAGTTACGGAGAAGAACTCTTCGATATCTCTCATTCACTTTACTGTTTAAATTATTTTTATTATTATATATATATATATTTTTTTTATTAAAATATAAGATAGATCATGAAATTCTTAATACATAAAAATAATGAGATTGCCTCTACTCAAACCTATCGTATATTTTCTTAAAAACAATTTAAAAATAAAAAAAATGAAAAAACTTCGATATATTTCCTGTTTGAACATTCGGATAGGAAATATATCGATGAAAGATTTAGTTTTTATTTTTAAGATTAAGCTTTTATTTTTAAGATTTAGTTTTTATTTTCTGTTCACAAAACAATGAGTTTATATTTTGGTTTTCTTTATAGTTTTAATATATTATCATTTTATTTATTTAAACTTTGTAACTTTTCTCAGTACTTTTACAACTATCACTATATTTAACTGCTTTACGGCCTTTATAACATTGCACTTGAAATGATGTTTACATTTGTAATTATTAGATACAATTTTATGTTTTACAAAAAACAACAACTACCTAATGTGAACTAAACCAGGAAATTTGACTGTCCTAAAACGGGAAATCTCCTAGTTGGACGGTCAAAGTATTTGTTTATAATGTATATGTATTTTGTTTCAATAAATAAATAAATAAATAAATAAATAAATAAAAATAAATTTGTCCAACGTTTTACATCTCCGATAGTCTAGCACCTCCCACGCGATAATTAACCCGTATTTTATTACAGCCTTCTTCAATTTCGTTTTCAAACACACCCAACAGAGGTCAGTAATATGATCGAATTTAAATATTTTAAAAAAAAATTTCCTCGTCTACTTGTTCAAACAACACTGAACCATTACAAGGTCAAATTTTAAAAATTAAAACTTTGGTTTTAAAACAAATAAAATAACATCAGTGAAATAAATAAATAATAATAACGAATTGCTCGAAAGCGATGATGATTTAATAAGATGGTCAAATTTTCATTACAAATTAAATACCGAGTTTATTATGAGAGATGATAATAAATCAATGCTAGGAGAAAATCAGAGGTTTTAACATAATCTAATAACACATAAGTGAAAATTTAAATAGAATCGTTTTAATTTTATAATCCAATTCTATCAGGGAGAAGGTTTTAGACATAGTCTAAAATATCCAAGTAAAAGGTTTTTTTTAGTATCGATTCTTTTTATAATGGAAAAATCTAATATTAAAGAATGCGATTAAAATTTTTAAACATCAAAAGGGTAATTTGCAGAATTTTGGTAAGTCTTTTATCATTAAACTATTTACAGGTTCTTGGAGATAATGCAGAGCAAGCAGTCACACTTATTTATAAAATTTGCGAACAGAGCATGTCGGTAACTAACAATTTTAATAACAGCATGATACTTACTAATAGCTGTGCGTGGGAGTTATAAAATAAATACCTATCCAAAGAGTCAGGTCAATCCCATCAGACATGACATGACTTAGTTTGTTAACTTCGGCCTTCGAATTTGCAACGACGAGTATATACACAGAACTATTTAACTTTCATATTTGAACTTAAATAATTTGTTCCTTAATCGAAGTATCTAAGAATCTTTTAGAAAAATCACGTATTCTAGGGCAGTAGGACATCCAGCAAACACATGGTTTATTATAAACAAAACATTGACATTCTTTTATTTTGTTTATTTGGAACGAGTTGGGGAGCAGCGTGTTTGGGGACAAGTTTATTAGTTATAGTTTGCGAAAAAAAAAACTTTCAGTTGATATGTGAAAATTAATATGTGCAATTTTAAAGCAATAAACCACAAGCATAAAATCTAGGGACAAGTCTATAAATTATGGTCTGAAAATTTAAAATTAAAAAATTAAATTTATCAAAATTGAAATTAGAACTTTGTGCATGACAGTGCCCTTCTAGTTATCTAGGTGAATACCTACGACTTCATGAGGAGGGCTTCCTCAATAAAAATAAAGCCAAACCAAAAACTCACTTTTCCATTTATACCTACCTAATAGGATAGGTATCCCTTATCCTTCATACCTAAACACGTGGACTCAGTGACCACATTAAAAAGCACTGGGAGTGAATGAAGACATACAGTCCAAATCCAAAAACTTTACCCACGCAGTAGACTTCCGGATTGTTGTATGCAATTATGTGTCTCTGGGGAAGGTTAGTGTGAAACGTTCCCTGAGGGAGAGAGAAACTTTAGGCCCTGTGACGGTATTGCCAAGGCGGAGGCAGAAGGAGACGTATGCGAGGAATACGCTGGCGCGGCGCTCAAAGAAAACTTAAAGTCATTTGCATATCATAGTCTTGTCGACCTTCGATTTGATGCGAGCCAACTGGAACGCTCCCTTGGCGCAATCGCAGCAGGTCTAAGAGGTGGCAGGAGTGCGATTCTGTCGGATCACGTGGGAGAATGGATACGCCAAAAACAGTCGCACACCACATTCAACGCGAGTAGAGTCGTGATAAGGGATGCAATGAAATACCCCTTCTAGAATCAGTCGAGTTAAACTACCTGGAGGTGAGGAGGTTGGGATAGTTCTGAGATACGACGGAAGACCTGGTACTTATCTCTGGTACGTAAAGCTCCTATCGAAGCAAGGAATCCCGCAGAAGAGGGTAAAATCCGGTCTTTAGGTATGTGTAGCCGTGCATTGACAGAGGCCTTTTCGGAAGTCGGTCACCAGAATCTATTTGGTTAGTGGAGGAGCCAACCTTTGCAGAAAACAATTTTTTTTTTATCCTTGACCCAATTCCTACACACGTCCCTTCCCCAAACAATCTAGTGTTTACTAACCATGAAATTAAAACTCATGTTAGGTGGAGATTTGCAGACTTCAGGTGAAAAACTGAGACCCAAAATTAGGTCTTCACGCAGGTAAAGTAAATATTTTTTCATGAAATGTTTGTTATAAATTGTTAACTGTTATTCTCTTATATTTGTATTTTAAATAAAGCTGTGTTAGGGAGGAAATAAACAAAATGAATATCAGGTTTAGACAAAATCTAGGACGGGGTTAGTTTATCAAACGCGTTAGAAGATATTTAAATCAATTAATTTAGAATTCTTTCACTCTTACTCTAAAAATACAAAGTTACCACAAAACCATACATTATACTCTTTACATTTGTATGCGTTTTATTACGCGTATGGGGGGTAAATCCTAAAACAAAAAATTACACAACGCAGGATACGGAGATAATGTAAACAAAAATTCAAAAATCTTGATTACTGTGTGAAAATTATCACAGGGATTGCGAAAAATAGGGTTTGGATTAGCTCATGAAAATGTAGAAGTTTGAAAAATAGGTTGAGAGAAGAGGTCTTCGCAAAAGTGCGAATGACTTAAAGTTAGACTAGAAGTACCCTAAATGATAGGCTAGGTACATCATGATAGAAAGCTACGAAAATCGAAGCTACGAGGGTAGGCGCGACACAGCGCATTCGGTGCCGTGATCGTACATAGGGGTAGAATCTCAACATATTTGATACAGCGTAGCCAGGGTAGATTTATCACAATTTGGTGCTCGTAGGCAGGGTGTATCGCAACACACTTACTACAATTTTTTTATTCAAATTCTTATTTTTTGTATATAATACAAATATTCATTTTGTATATTATAAGAACAATCAATAAAATTTAGTTCCTAATATAGATACCTATTTAAAATATCTAAAAATTTTATTCAAAGTATTAGGCTTCAAATAATTTCAATAATTCAAATAATTTCAATAATTGAATTTTGAATTAACAATCGATAGTTTGGAAAAATGTCATTCTCAAATTGAGACATTTTTGACAGTGTTTTAAGAGATTTTGTGATTATGATTAAAAAAACTTTTCAGATGTGTTGTCATGTGGTTGTAATAATCCAGAAACCTTCGCGAGGACAGAAAAAAGCTTCAAACATTTCATTTGCTTAATATAGAAATACATAGACATTTCCGAACTCATACATCCCCAAGCAAACATATTTTGATTTTTATATACCTATATATATTGTGAAAAATCGAGGGAAATGTTTCTTTATGCTATCTTCCCGTAATTCTTGAATTTTTTGCAACTGTTGAATTTTAAGCAAAGTTTTTTTTTTGAGAGACTTTATATCTTGATACGTTTATCATTGAATTCTTTGGAATTCAGTATTATTGCATTGTTAATTTATTCAAATATATGTTTGTTTGTTTTATTTTTTGTTTTGTTTGTTTTATTGTGACAACTACATGTCGGTATCAGGCTCCAATTCAGTTGTAAATAGATTACACACCTTTTTTGTTATTGTTTTTGGGGTGTTATGCCGTGTTTCGCTACCTCCTTCTTTAGCCAACGTTTCGGACAGCGTTACAGTGTCCATCATCAGGGCAGATGACCATCTGGTCATCTGCCCTGATGATGGACACTGTAACGCTGTCCGAAACGTTGGCTAAAGAAGGAGGTAGCGAAACACGGCATAACACCCCAAAAACAATAACAAAAATACTTTTTGGCCGTGAAAACCTAAAAACATACCAGATTACACACCATTGGAAATTTTTATGCCAATGTGGCTGATATTTTTAATATTTCCATACTGAAATATAAGGTTGTACTGATCGAACATTTCAGCCAATTATACGTTAACGAGGTCACTACATAATGAGTTTTTGATATTATTGTTTATTTTTAATGCCTGTATAATGTACTACGACTGTAATTAAATATACACAAGCTTGTAAATGGCACTAATTTTTAAATAAATAAATAAATAAATAATTTATACAATGACTGATATTATTTCGGTACCCTACGTAAAACAGATATTTTATGCCAACGGAAGATAAAAATAAAACATCATTAAGAGTTAAAGTTAAGTCTTCCACAATTGAACAAACAACAATATCAGGTTTTCAAGGTGGTGTAGGGAAAATTACAAATCTGTCGGGCTGTTGGTAACCCGGAGTGTTTGTTTTGATTATATGAAAAGATGGTGGTTGTAAATGTTGAAAAGTAAGTATCACATGTGCTATAAGTAGGTTTTAGATCTTTGGGGATGCTATGTGGAGGTTTTTTTTAAGGAAAGGAAATGGAGGAGAATTCTGGGAAGAAAAAAGGTTAAAGGGGTGGGTAGGAATCTGGGGTTAAGTGTGTCCTGGTCATCCGCCAGGCAAGACAAACCTCGCCCCATGAAACCGGGCACCCCTGCTAAATCACCACTGGCAGAGGCGTTGGTTATCCAATAAAGGTTCCCGGGGAGGCGGTACCCATTCCCGCCTCCCTAATTGGTACATCTGATTGAATCAAAAATATGAACCGGTCGGTGGTAGAGTTAGCATTGCGTTTGGGTCTCATCTAGGCGTCATGTGTTCTATTCCTCGGCTAGCTAAGTCCTCCATCATGACACAAGCAACATTTTCCGCTTACTGTGGTGATAGTAGGAGATTTTCAAATATTGTCAGGTTATTCATATTATTACGGAAACGTTTGCCTTTCTTTAAAAAAATGTAAATGGATTTTTTAAACTCTGAATACAGCATTCCTTATCACCGCACTGCTCTACGCGATTTACACCATCCACCGTATTCGTATCTACATGACCTACGCAGGAACTTGTTAACGGGCCTGGATACTCGATTCCCTCGTTATAACAACAGTAGTAAGCTCGTAAAGCCGCGGTTGAGCCAGTACTGTACTGCGGTTTTACATTGTCACCCTGTGCAGTGTGCACCCGATACCTGTGTGTATTAGTACTGACGAAGTACAGTGGCGGAACCCTGTGGAACACGACCCCTCACTGAAGGGAGGCAATTTAAAAATAAAATATATCATCATTTTTCGTCGGCTTTGGGCATTACTTTGGCATATAGTAAGTCTTTTGCAGGTCCATTAACTCCTCGTACAGTCTTTGCAGATGCAGTCTTTAGTTTAGGATGATCAATTGGGTGACCAGATAACTCAAAATCAAACCAACTCAGAACCTCTTCAGAAAAGTCATTAAAAGTAATGATAAAAAAAAACGGTTAAATAGGTTACGTTAGGTAATGGTTAAGGGCTATATTAAAATATTTTTTCTCATAACTTTAAATGACTCTTCAAAGAGGTGATTAGTTGACTTGATTCTGAGTCTCCATGGAACCGGTCGATTGGTAGTCTTTCTTGTGAAAAAAATATGTTAAAATAAAATAAAGGATTTTCAAGTTGTTTGTTAAAACGTGCGTTGAGAGTAACTGTAACTTAGTGTAACATTACCTACATCTGTTGTAAAAACATTGCTGGTTTTAAGTCAACATCACCATGTTTTAAGGTAAGTGACTAATTACTTAGGTATAGAATTTTGAATCTTCATTTTTTTTAAAACCTTGGCATATACATATTATTCTAAAATTAAGAGGTCCAATGATAATAACACTTTAAAAATATATTTTCAAATATGTCTCTAAAGCATAACTAATTTTAATTAATTAATTAATGAAAATGTTTAACAATTTTTTCGACGAATTACTGCATTTTTGCGAAAGTTTTGACTAAAATTTTGAATCGTTGAACAACCGCTGTAAATTTCAAGATACCCAAATATGTATAAATAACATTCTTGTGATAGTTTAACTAAATTCGCATAGTTTTGTCAACCTGCGGTAGATACACCTTAGATTTTTAGATTATGTTTGTGTTCTGAGTTGTAACAAAAGTGCCACTGACGTGACGGTGCACAATGGGGCTGTAGAATGAAACGAGTCGGCAGATATTCAGAAAATTAAGTATTTTAATTAATTACTTTGTATTGAAAAAATTATGCTGGTTTTAAAGTCCATTAATTTTTTCATAATTCCCCAAAAGCGTGTCTTCTCTTTCGCGGTATTGACAGAAATAGATCAGTTTGAACTTCCGTATGAACTTAGTGTAGTATTGACGTTTTGCGAAACTAAGTGTAGTACTAAAGGGTTAAAGTTCATTATACAAAAGGCAAAGTCATTACAATAATTATTTGATCATGTTATCAAGTACAACACCTTCGTGATAACTTAATAACATCGGAGGTGGCCAATTTTTTTTTTCAGGGGTGGCAAAAAATTAAAAGTTCCGCCTCTGAGTTCCAAAGAACAATAATTCAAGGCGGCAGTCTCTATAAATCTTCCGCAATCGTAGTCTATAAAAAAATCTTTGTGATCAAATTCCTTCATGCGCAGTTTATTCATTCGTGAGTGAAATGGTGTGTGTTCGCCGGCATATATCAAGGGATTTATTTGATTAAAAAGACGGAGGCGGCGAGAGGAGCTACCGGCGCCACGTATTGAAGGTGGGAGACACGGGGTCCCGGTACCATAAGCACCGGAATAAATCTTACCAACTTATTTCCTATGAACTTTCAGCGATCGGGGGAATATTTTCTATGGTCTTGCTTCTGAGTGGTCCGTTGTACGGCTTGGAAAAGTTACATTTGCAAGATACCGAAATTTAAACTAAATAATAATAATATGGATATATTTTAAGTTAATTTAAAAAAAACTTTTTGTTAATCTTTTACCAGGGTGATACTGAGAGTATCTACCATTCTGTTACGTATTTATGATTATTCTAGTGCAAATCCATGGAAAATTATGGGATATTATTATTGTAAAATTTGTGAAGCTGAAAGTATGCATTTATAAAAAATATATTTGCCTCAGGGTCATTGCCCTGTAAAAGAAAAAAATAGCCTTTCCACCGTTAATGCACTAATTTCCCCAGGACCTGTCATCTTCGGGAATGATGGTATTGATGGTTGCAGGATATTTTTTAGAATATGAAGAGAGGAAGTTCTGGGAAGGAAAAAGGTATTAAGATTGGATGACTGTAAGACTTGGTCACTCCAGCACATCTTCCTCTTTTCCATTATTTTCCTTTGCTTCATCTGCCTTCCACTTTGCCAATGACTACGAGTGCCTCCTAGCTGGAGTTCTCAGTTTGGCGAGCGTAAGTGTCCAGAATATAAGAAATCTAAGGGTTAGTCTGTACAGGAGTGTCGGAATCCATCCCTCCCACTGCGGTGCAAGGCGAGAGATTCCTAAGTTACGACTCAACCTAAGTCACCAAACGTAGTGAATCATTTGGGGCTACCCATGGCAGAAGTGTAAGTTATCCATTAAATATTTTCCTATACCATATTGTACCGAATTGCACTATCTAAGCGTTATCGTCATCAATTCAACTAAGCATCCATCAAAGATTTAAACAAAAGAAGTACAAATTTTATTAATTTATGAACAACCCGCCGCTTTTTTAATATGCACAGATTTTGAAAAGTACACTACTTTTAAACTTAGTTATCACCAAAGACATCGGTTTCAATCGCGGCAGGTGGAAAAATATGCATTTTATTTACATTTCATAAAAAAAAAATTGTACGTAATTTCTCGTTACGGCTGACATTTCATGTTATTTTTTTCGCAAACAGAATGATTTCCAGCAATTTCCAGGGGTACCAATCGATAAATATTTAAAAAAAGATTGCCATATCGCAATAATGTGATTATATTCGAGGAAGGTACTAGTATAATGCAATTTTCGTATGAAGGTACTAATATGATGCAATTTTCATGTTCTGAATAAATAAATAATTGAGCATATTTAGGATATACGAATTAAAATCAATGTACTATTAATTATGTTAGGTTATATTAGGTTTGGTTAGATTAGGTTAGGTATATAAAAAGGCGTTTTTAGACGACATCCAGAAATTAATTATTGACAAGTTTAAATCTGTTTTTATAATAAAAATGTATTAGAATAATTACACACCCGCTAGACAAACCCTGCTTGCCGTACAAACCATTCAAAACGTGGGATGTATATCTAAATGAAAAGAATAGCGCGTGCGCGTTCTTTATTTTCGTTCATCTGTCTTTTATTTTGCAATAACACATACCCGCTAGGCAAACCCTGCTTGCCGTACAAACCATTCAAAACCTGGGATGTATATTTTAATGAAAAGAATAGCGCGTGCGCGTTCTTTATTTTCGTTCATCTGTCTTTTATTTTGCAATAGCACATACCCGCTAGGCAAACCCTGCTTGCCGTACAAACCATTCAAAACCTGGGATGTATATCTAAATGAAAAGAATAGCGCGTACGCGTTCTTTATTTTCGTTCATCTGTCTTTTATTTTGCAATAACACATACCCGCTAGACAAACCCTGCTTGCCGTACAAACCATTCAAAACCTGGGATGTATATCTAAATGAAAAGAATAGCGCGTACGCGTTCTTTATTTTCGTTCATCTGTCTTTTATTTTGCAATAACACATACCCGCTAGACTAACCCTGCTTGCCGTACAAACCATTCAAAACCTGGGATGTATATTTAAATGAAAAGAATAGCGCGTGCGCGTTCTTTATTTTTGTTCATCTGTCTTTTATTTTGCAATAACACATACCCGTTAGACAAACCCTGCTTGCCGTACAAACCATGCAAAACCTGGGATGTATATCTAATTGAAAAAAAGAGCGTGTGCGCGTTCTTTTAGGATGGGTTGTTTCAAAAAAATTAATGAATTCATCAAATATTTGTAGTTAATTTTCACGTTCTGTGTAAGTTCTATTCGAGTTCTGTGATTATTTCAGTTTCATACAGCAACTGGCCTATTGTGATATAATAACAGAACTTGAATAAAACCTCCACAGAACGTGAAAATTAACTTCAAATATTTGATGAATTCATCAAATTCTTTGAAACAACCCGTCCTTAATCGTTTTCGTTATTTAAAAAAAAAATAGGCGTATTTGTAATGATTTTTGTGATATGGCAATCTTTTTTTTTAATATTTATCGATTGGTACCCCTGGAAATTGCTGGAAATCATTCTGTTTGCGAAAAAAATAACATGAAATGTCAGCCGTAACGAGAAATTACGTACAAATTTTTTTTTTATGAAATGTAAATTTAAAATGCATATTTTTCCACCTGCCGCGATTGAAACCGATGTCTTTGGTGATAACTAAGTTTAAAAGTAGTGTACTTTTCAAAATCTGTGCATATTAAAAAAGCGGCGGGTTATTCATAACTTACCCAAATTTTAAATATGGAATTATAAAAAAATAAGGTACTTATTCAAAAAAAAAGTACCTATTTTATTGCTTGTCTGATATGAATCATACTTTCGACCAATTTTTAAATAGAAAAAATCAATTGAACTTGAATAATTTTACGCACCACACAGGAATACACAATTTCAAATAACACACCCTTGCACCGACAACCAAAATTAGTTATTTAATTATTTAATAAAAGTGATACAAATGAGTTCTCAAGGTTTTGACATTCATTGACTTAAAATATAAACTAGGTGATCACCCCACGAAATAAATAAATTGATTCTTTTAATATTTTTCATTAAAGAAATTATTTTCATAAAATATCAAAATTTTCTAACAATCTCAGATATTAATAATTATTTGTCCACAATTAAGATCAAGGATTTGTATTGCTCCATTATCCCTCAACATCGACAACAAAGTTACGTTTGTCAAGCTGAAAAATCTCTTTTTGTGCAACATGTGTTTTTAATGAGAATGCGGAAGAGGTTACAGTGGAGCTATCAAGGGTATGACTGAATGTAATTTAGTGATTTATGGAATTTCCTAGTTCTTTTTGTGTTTGTATGCACAAGTAGGGGTGGATGGTAAGTGGAGGATTGCTGTAAGATGTAAAGAATTATTATTTCTTGCCCCTTTGCACTGCCATAATTTATGGTTGGAAGCCTTGTTTTGCCGCTCATGTTATGTTATTTTTAGAACAATCATTTGAGGCCCCCATGATGGAGGGGTTAAAAACAAATAATTTTATTTAATCAATTTGCATTATTTTATAATTAGTGTGGTGAACGTTTGTCTTAAGATATGAAAGAGATATGCGTGTATGAATGAGATAGCATGAGTAATGCATAAAAGGGTGCAATTGTTGTCCATTCATCCTCTTTAGCATACAGGCTTCCTGGAGGAACTTATTGTACAGCTCTCGTAATAAACGTGAATAAGACTACCTACGTCTTCTTATTGTCTTCACACATCAAAGTAGTCTTGAGATCTATGAAGGATAGATCTCCATATGGACATATTCATATTATACATATGGGCATATTCAGTTCACCACAAATTGGCATCAAGATCACAACAATTAGTAATTTAAAAAAAATATGTATTCCGTTTGCGGCACTTTCCAGCCCCGAAGATACTCTGAGAATCACCCTTGTGGTAGACCACTATTCAGAATCGATACGTTGATTGAAATGGCTTTTGCCAAGCTTAGTAATCAGGCCTGAATAACCAGATACCAATAACCCATCTTTGTCTTGCTCATCTCCTACCCCGACTTTCCTGAGCCACACAATATCCGCCAATTGAGGATGCCAGTTTCACTGGCTCAGAGCAGTTGTGACTATAAATAAATATTAAGAAAATCGAATGTTATTCTATTGTTTCCTATCATTTTTGAAGGAGACGAATGTTTTCATTTTTGACGAATATATCTGTATGAAGAAGTCACTAAAAGTCTCCTGTGCGTACCTAGGAGGTATTTTAATGAAGAATATCAAACCCAACATCATCATGATGTTAGTGTTGGATTAGATATTTTTCAAAATTGAAAACTTCTTTGCGACATCATCAGCCGTACTTGGTGACCAAATGTTAATATTCGGGAACTCCCCAACCTCCCCCATTACCACGTTCCTCACCCCCATTTCCCTACTCTCCTCAATACCCTCAGCCTAAAAACATTCCCCAATTGGGGATGCCGTATACCCACTGGCTCCAGGCAGTTGGAATTCTTGTGCTGTATTCGCATGAAAAAATACGTACATTTTTCTTTATCATTTCAGAAGGAGATGGAAATTTTCTTTTCTTAGGAAAAAATATAAGTGTGAAGAAGACCATAAAAAGTTTAAAGTAGACACTTCTAGGTATCCTAATGAAGAAAATCTAATCCAAACTTCAGAGTCACAAATGACGAAGTGTTGTTTCATCCCTCGAGAAGTGTGCGAGGGGGGTAAAAGATAAAATGCACAATGACGCTCAATTTCAAGTCCGCCCGGCCGGCGTTTATTTATTCGGACATTTTCCGCGAACTTTTGTCAGCTAGAAAGATGTGGCCAATTAGGGCAGTTGATGGTGGTCTCGGAGCGGGCCATTACTTTACAGACACTAACCAAATTACCCGCGGGGCAGACACACACAGTGAGAAACGGGGACGTGGGCGGGAGGGGATACGGGCAGGGCCGTATTACACGCAGCCTTAAACGTAGCCAGGCCCGTTAGACTAAGGAAGACTAAAAGGGGCCGATTTCAGGTTGTTTGTTTGTCTTGAACTGTCTGGAACCAGTGAGGTACAAGAGATGGGGAAGCGGTAGCTAGACAAATAAATGTGTTATTCATATCTGTTCACCAAACACGGCGGAAGCCATTTCAAGCAACAAATTTTCGATTTTGAATGGGGGTTTTGTACTGGAGCGTTGCTTAAAGTATATAACTAGCATTCTCATGTATGCATAAACAAAAATTCAATCCACAACATTATGAACGCAAAAATCTGACGGCTTGAAACGATAAACTCACGAACGGTTATTAAATTTGCAAATCTCCGAAACACGATGTCTTTACCATCGTGAGATATGTGTAGAGCTTTGAAACATTAATTTTATTGTGTGGGATAATATATAAAATTAAATAACTTAGTTAGAATACCATCTTATTGTATATATCTTCAATATATGGAACCTTCCGGTTTTGATTCTGTCTGAACCTTCATCAAGGTTGTCTAAGTAATACCTATCAAATTGTTTATTTTGTAAATTGGTTTTTATTTATTTTTAAGGTTTTAAATTTCAAGAGCTTCTTAATTATTCAGACGTAGACCTATCCCATTTATCTTTTAGTTCCAAAGTTATTTGTCTTTCAATATATTTTTTTTTAAAAACCTATCCTTTTTCTATGTAGTACACATATGAGACCTATATATACACAAAGATTTAAAAAAAAAAAGTAAGAAAGATCGATTGTTCAAAAAGATGATTGCGTTTATTGTAACATTTTTATCACACGGGCGGCGCACGGTGGTTCCCTTAAAACAATCTAGCTAGACAAAAAGATTTCAACGATGTTTTTATTTATGTACAAAAACATACTCATGGCATAGAAAACAGTTCATCGTATTATGTTCGCATCGATAAAAAATTAAAACAATACGCGCTACACGTGGCAACGATGTAAACACGACACTTTGAATGTGCCAGGCGGCCTCCCTGCGGCCAATCACTTTCGGGTGTACGCGCTGTTCGGTCGTTAATGGTGTTATTTGAAATCGGAGAGAAATTACGTCAAGAACAAAATTGAAGTCCATGGAATGTTCTTTCAAACTTATTTAAGTATTTAATAATTTGCTTAATGCATATTACTTTTATTACTCATTAAAAAATCGTGAAACCATTATCAATATTTACTATTATTTGCCAAAGTTTGATTAAACTTTCAAAATCGTGTACCAATTTGTACCTCCAAACTAAACAATTTTCATATTAAACCATCTTTTATCTATATTTTTTTATAAAATTTGTCTGCTCTTACGTGCTCTTTTGACTTTTACAGAGCCTCTACCTTTGATCTATATTTTTGATATTTTGGAGATGTTAAAACATCAAAGTCGAGTTATGCTGCAACACGGCAAAATTTTGGGTGAGAAAAACAATTTTATAGGTCTCGAAACTAACTAACCATCACGCCGTTTCCCCGCAGGGGTAGGCAGAGAGGACAGACCGCCAAACAACTCGATCTTGGCACACACTCCTTGCTTCGTTCACATTCATACATCGTCTCATACATGCTTTTCTATTATTCTGACTCTTGACATCGCCCGACTCAAGTATCTGATTCACTTGGTCGTGCCATGTCTTCCTCGGGCGTCCCCGACTTCGTCTATCATTCAAATTTGCGTCATATATTCTCCTTACACTTCTTTTCTCATTCATTTGCTCTACATGCCCAAACCATCTGAATGTCCCTTTCTTAATCTTACTCATAACGCTTACATCAGCCTTGCATTCTTTGCGGATCTCCACATTTCTCACACGATCATACATGGTTTTACCACACATACGTCTCAGGGATCTCATTTCTACAGCATTCAGTCTACTTTCATCCTTTCTCTGCCAGTTCCATGCCTCACTGCCATACATCAGGGTAGGTACCAGCACTCCATTATGGACGGCTAGCTTCGCTTCTTTTGACAGATTTTTGTTGCCGACGCCAACGCCAACGGCGTTCAGTCCTCCATTAATTTCTATTAATATGTCATAAAAAATGGAAAAGAAGAATATCGCTTCATTTCTATTAATATTTCATAGGAAATGGTCGAAGAAATACTCTAAAATTCATTTAAAAAAACGGAAATGGTTTAATACAATTTTTTTCTTCCGGTAGTTACGTGTGGATTACATGGTGAGCCAGAAAAATAATTTGGTTTTTGCTCGTTAAAAAGTAAAATAAGAAAAATTAAATGTCCTCTGAATTCTCGAAGTCTAAAAGAACTCTTTCATGCTGCTTAAGTCAGCTTGAGGTCAGATGAAAAACGGGAAGCTGTAATATCCGAAATAACCACAATATCGAAAACATCCCAATGTCTTATCTAGTGATGACTTAAAATTATTATCGATTTCGGAAGTACCAGAGAAGAAACTGCAGAGGTCTTTTGATAGTGCCACATAGGAACATTATCATTTAACAAAAGTTATGATTGTAACTCAAATGTCATTTGGTTTTATTCTTAAATTATGTTACAAATAATATTTTTAACTAATTACTTAAAATAAACAGATTGTTATGACTTATTTGAATCATTGTACTGCACGCAATTTATTTGAATTTTATTTTTCTTCAAAAATTCTGTAACAGTGGTTGAAATAAATGAAAATTTTATTGAATAATTTTATTTTATCATATTGTGACCCTTTTGCATCACATTCCATGGAAAAATATTTTTGTCTAGCTAGAATGGGATTTGGGACCACTGTGCGGCGCTATCATCAGAAGTTTGTAACACGGAATTGAAATGTAGGAACTATGATTTTACGAACTGATTGGAGATGTTGTAGATGAGATAATGGCTTGAATTACTTAGGTACTTTGTCCCTTGAATTGATGAAAAGTTTACACAAGCTGTTATTAACATAGAAAGCGGCTTTCATTATTGGAAATTTTGAAACACTTGAGGATGAACAATTATTAATTAATAAAATTCCTCTCCATTCCATTTCACTTTCAATTATTGACTCTGATGTTGAGTTTTATTATACAAGAATTTATTGGTAGAAATGAATCGTAGTTTTCTTGTAAGAATTCTATCAATAAAGGTATTGGCGTATCCATTATTTGTTTTTCGTGTCAATAGATTTAATTATATAGGGTTCTTCAGTAAATTTAAGTTAGATAGAAAAATAGTGAAAAGTTTGTGGACCCTAGAATGGAAGGCAGCATGTTAATGAGAAGTGGTATGGCTTGAAGTACTGCGAATTACTTTATCAATAAAGATAGATTTCAATAAATATTGAAAACGAAGATCCAACCCACATAAAAATCTTACCAATGATCTGGCCATCTGATATTTAATATATGTCTTAACTAAAACTTCATAAAATTTAACGATGTTATATATCAACAAAATGAACGATTTGGGTCAGATTGCTTGTCAACGTACGATGGGTAGTATATTTAAAAAATTATATTTAGGTACTTTACAATGTAAAGTAACACACATGTCATATTTGTTTATATCATTATACTTAATAATTATTATCCATTAAAAAATAAAATCAAAAGAATGATTTATTTCGGTGATTACAATATTTTTAGATTATACTTTATTCATCCTTTATACAAAAGAAAGTAAGAAATGATAAAGGAACTTCTTGTTACTTCAAATAAAAATGCATGAATACACAATAATATAATTTTTACATCCTCTGACGTGAAAAATATTGAAGAAATCTTATTAAATTCTCGGTTCATAATAAGTTGAATATTAGCACCACTATACCTGTACATCTTGTAGAGTCGAGCTTCAATAAGTTATTTGTCCATAGTTGGTACATAACAAGATCCACCTCTGTCCTTTGTGAGGGAAAGTAGGGATAGAGCTCTCCGAAGAAAGTACCATTGTATGGAGGGCCCAACACAGCGAAGGGTGGATTATTAGAAATATATTGCGCGCAGTCCGCCCGACAGCTCGTGGCACCACGGGATTAGTGCAGGGGCAGGCTTTACTAAACTCTGAAGGAAACAGGAAAAACTGCCTCTTTCTTGTCGCGCGACAGACCAAAGAGCGGCAAAGTGGTCTCATATTGTCTCCTCTTCAAAGGCAATTTCGTTGCTGAAAAATACGTCCAACGCGTCTTTTAAAGTGTGAATGCAATGCATTTTTGGTAGATTAACCCCTAAAGTTATTTTTTTCGGTTTTCGGAACAACGTAATAGGTCTCTTAGAAATCATTGTCTCTTCCTTACTCTCATGGTAAGAAATATGATCTAAACTGTGTTAAAAAGAGAAAACACTATACCTCTTTTCCACAAAATTTATTAATTGATTTCGAAAAACTGTTCTTTTATCTAGTAGAGCAATTTTTGAAATTTTGAGAAAATATATTTATTTTTAGTACAATAAGGTTTTACCGTAGGTCGTTGGCAGATTTGTTAAATTTTCAAACATAATTTTGTATTATACAACATACATTTCAAATCATATAATCATGCAATAAAATAAATCAATAAATGATTTTGGAAAGCTACTTTTCAGAATTTTAATTTTAATTAAAAAAAAAATTTAAAAAAAAAGATCCGAGCCCTTGTTTTCTGACAAAAATACATTCCTATTTTGCTTAGACATTATTGAAAAATTTTAAATACTTATGATCAAAAAATAATTACAAAAAGTACATTGTTTTATTTGTTTTATCATCATGAGTTTCAGCATTCTTGAATGTGGGTATTTATCAAAGCAAATTTGGATTGAAATAAAATCGATATTGAGTTATTTTGTTAAAATGCTGGTATGGAGAAAAATTAATCTTTCTCATAGGAACCACCCTGTACCATTGCAAGGATGTATCGTAAGATCATCGTTCGACGAAATTTAAATTAAAAAAACTCTTAAGATATTTGTTATGAAAACCAGTCGCATTCGAAGATCACACAGATAAATAGGTTTGGACGAAACCGGATATTGAACTCCTGGACTTTCGCTAACTGGGCAAGTGATGTAACCGCTAAGCTATAGCTAAAGCTTCATATGTGATATTATTTTAAAAAATTTATTTATAACTATTTTTGTTTATATTGATGTTTTTTAAATGGTGAAAATAAAAATAAAAATCTGCTCTGTAACGTTAAAACCAAGAAATAAGTGATGAAATTTAGGTAACGCAAATAATAACAAAAGGTCATTAAAAAGCCTATTCATTCATTTCTCTCTTACATTTGTTTTATTGGCTTTAACAAAGAAAATTTTTATAAATATTTTTCACCCTAATGATGCTGAATTAAATAACTATTAAGATAGCAATGTAAATAAAATAAGAAACAAACGCTTTCCAGAAAAATGTTCTTTCCAACAAGTAAAATAATTCCCCGAAGACGGGGCAAGAAATTAACTCATACCCGGCGTACATTCTTATAACAAGGAGAAGTTTAAAAAATAAACACAAACAAATATAGCTGTATATTTCCATAAACGCTACAAGATAAAATTGTTGTGCAAACGAGCGCAAAGTATTTTTTACCTCCTGTTATAATAACCCATACGTTATGTCCCTAAAGCAGAATTTTCCGGACGATAAAGTTTCAACCGCTTAAAATTAAATGTACCATACAAGTTTATACCGAACACATTTATTAAGAGGAGTCGTGAAATGAGAAGAATACAAGTGAAAACACAGTAAGAAGTTTCTGGGAAATGCGGCTCTCGAAGTGCGGAGAAAACCCGTTAGGAAAATATGCTTTATTCCGCAAGTCATCCGCATCTTCATAATATTTTCATTGCAACGTTTATAAATGGTTTGCGAAATTTTGATTCGGATAGCAACTTACGAATTATGATTAACAAATCTTTACAAGTTTTACCCAATTCCGTTTTATTTTATTTATTTAATACCTACATTATGAAATGTGTCTTGCGGTATGAATTATCGGTTTAAATGTCAAATGAGTTAAAGGCATAATTTTTTTTTATTTATCTCTCTCAAGGAAGAATGGAAATCACGTAAACTCTATTTTTTTTTTAATATTTTGCAGCATTCTTCTAAGTACATCATTACATTGTTATATGTCTTGCCTTTCTTTGTCGTTACTTTTATTTTTGTGAGAGAATTTATGTTAATACTAGACTTGTATTTGTTGGTCTAATTCAGGCATGCCCAACCTGCGACCCACGAACCCCATGCGGCCTAATTGAAGATTTTTTGATGAAATTTTCAGCTTTCTGTGTTTTGGTTTTTGGTAAAAAAAATGTTCTCTTAAATTTTTCACATTTTTATTATATTTTGTTAAATTATAACTTACTTGTTATTAGACCTCGGACTCTCAAAAGGGTTTTGATTTATTGCTTGAAAAGTGCCAGGCGCTTGGCCGCACTAGGAATTTATTTTAGCAATAAATCCCAACGTATAATTTTTCCGCACAGTTCTCAGAAGATCAAATGTAACCTACCTGATTTCAATAAGTGGAGCCTTAGTGCAAAGGCCACACATACGCGCGTGAATGCTTTCTAGCATTGAAGGTCACGGTTCCACAATAATGGCAATTTCGTCACCGTCACCGTCACTCATTAAAATTAACGCTAATATCTACCGCTAACCCCCCCCCCTCTTCTCCTCCCTTCCATCCACAAGTGGCCCACGTAAGTTCAGTAATATTTTTTTTCCAACCAAACATTTTGTGTTGCGCACCCCTGGACTAATGTAGGGTAGTTGCAGTTAGTTGATAAAGAAAAGTTTTGATTTTTATGAAAGTTCTTAAATATAGGTACATGCAAAATGTGTTTTGTATGAAATATACTTTTTTTAATACTACATAATGAAAAATTTTTTAAAATTTGATTTATTTGTTTTGATTGATACAGCGCAATTCCGAAAGGAGATGATTGCAGTTTTTATGGCTCGGTAAATATAATGGTTTTGCATTTGGGTTGTTTAAATATTAAGTGTTATTTCTTTGGTCAAAGACTGAAATACGCTGATTTAAATTTCTGATTACTTACTTTTGTTTAAAATGTTTATTATTATTACCATCTTTTTAAACGCATCTTAATTACTTGACTTAATCTGTGCCAAAATAATGATAAATAATTTAAGAATTAAAAACAAATAGTTTTATCCGTCCAGAGTGGTAGATAATTTGTGACCAGCAGAGCGATTCTATATCTTTTGTGGGATCGAGATAGATTTCGGACGAGATCTCCTTTCAGATATGTGTGATTTTTTATGGCTGTCAATTGCTTTTCCTATGGGACTGTTTGATGTATTTGTTCAAACCGTGCCTTTCTACGGCATCGCTGACACGGTGTTCCAGTCACTTGCGTATCATATATTTACCTCTCATCCTTTTGTCATATTGAATTCGACGGGATTTTATTTTTCATGGATCTTCATACACACAATACGACCTTAAATGGTTTAATCATACACAGGATTAAAAGAACCTGATTTATGAACCCCACCACCGGCTATGAAAGTAACGCATGCAACGAGAAAATGTGAAACTACGCAAACCCCCTCCACTGTTTCAAATTTGGTCCCATAATTGAAAATTATGAACTGGAAATTATTATATTATTACCGATTCGAGAGTGTTCTGAAATGTTCCACAATTTATTTTATTTATTTATAGCGGACCCGACAGACGTTGTCCTGTACACAACTGTCGGGACAAACTAAAATTAAAATAGAATAATATTGAATATTCGATACTGCGATGGTAACGCAGTCTGCATGATCCAATGCAAAACATTCCAAAATCAACAACTCCTTAGAAATAACAAAATAATAATTAAAAGAACATTTTCCAGTGTACCAAATTGTAAATCTAAACCATTCTCGAATCCCCTTGAACCCACACAAAAAAACCCATCAAAATCGGTCCAGCCGTTTAGGAGGAGTTCAGTGACATTTTTTTTTTTTATATGAAATACCGCACAAGAGTCCCAACTGCTCCCGTCTGGAGCCAGTGAGACTATGGCATCCCCAATTGGGGTATGTTGTGAGGCTGAAGGTAGTGGGGAGGGGAAGGAGATAGGGAAGAGGAAGGTGGGGAAGTACCTGGCTATTCAGATCTGGTCACTAAACACGGCTAAAGCCATTTCAAGCAACGTTTCAATTCTGAATGGTGGTCTTACACCAGGGCGATACTGATAGTATCTTCCACTCTGGAACGTGCCGCAAATAAACTATATATTATTTTAAATGAATAAATTGTGAAATAACACAAATTAATCAAATAAAATTTATTTGCGCACGCCGGGTTCGAACCCGCGACCTTCGGTTTGTGAGTCGAGAGTCTTGCCTCGGGACCACGGAGGCCGTCAAAAATATTGGCCGACATACACATGGACAGAAGAAATATAAATATTAAGATAAGGTATTTAAACAGATGCTGAAAATTGATTAAAAACGTGGAATCTGCAATACGTTAAAAAAACAAAAACGTGAATTAAAAAAAAATGTGATTAGGAGGACGAAACTACAAAATTATGAAGTTTGGTCCGCACGAGTTGTCAGAAAATTAGCTGACAGCGGTAGGATAAGGGTGGGAGAGATGAGGAGGGATGGAGGTGGATGAGACTCCCACAAAAGAGACATCTAGCCTTAAGATAATATATATACAGAGCAGTTATTAACACAACAACTTCGCTAGACGCTCATATTAGCGAAGACATTGTATGGTGACCGGGTTTTCAATGGAAGTTTGGCCGTTATTAAAATGTTTAACGAAATGCGGTAGGAGTTTCAGCGCCTAAAATTATATGAGTAACCTATTTAATTTTTTTTCTGTTCACGGAGAAATTCCGGTGATAAATTTTATTTTAAAACTTTTTCTTTCCGAAATGACTAAATGTTTGAAACAAGTACTTACGTTATGCTATAAATACATTATACTACAATACAAATTTTCTATTTAAGAATTATCATTTTGGGTTGCCTGCCACCTAAATCGCTTGGCTGCATCCTTTACAAAATAATTGTTTTTTAAATAACCCTTAAATTTATTGCATATTTGAATTCATTGATTGCGATTTCACGCGGACGCACAGACAACTGAAATGAGAATGTTTGATAATGATTAATTACATCGTTTTAAACCACTTTAGTTAGTAAAATTATCAATCTTTTTTCGGAATATACTTCGAACACGGAGCGACACATACAACATGCCAAAAATCTAAAGAGGAAACTTATCATATACAGACTATAAACATATACAACCACAAAATCACACATGCACTGGTTACTTCATAAAAATACTAATTTTTACCCGTGGTTTTGCTCGCGTGGTAAAAAAAAATATTGTACAAAGAATTTTCCCATGGAAATTAATTTTTTTCGAGATAAAAAGTGGTCAGTGTCTCTTTCAAGTCCTCAAACTATTCCTATGCAAAAATCCGTCGTTCAGTAGCTTTTTTATGACAGACAAACAAACAAACAAATACACGTTCACATTTATAATATTAGTTAGCGTTAGGATTCAGATATCTATAAGACATAAAACCGCCGTCAAAAAACATTAATTATGTATTTTTTTATTTATTTGGAAAGCGTACGTATTTATTTATTCATTTACGCTCGTTAAAAAGGCTTTTACATGTTTATTTATATAGTTTATACAATATAGCTATAAACAAGATAGAAGATTAGTAGGTATTTTTAGTATGGTAGAAACATAAAAAAATATTGCACACGAAAGAAAAGATAAAATTTTGCATGAACTTAGTAGGAAGTGATATAAAAGTATGAATACAATTTATCACCTTCAGCATCGAACCAACTCTCTTTTGCACATCCAGAGTTAGCCTGTTTCGCCAAATAAACCGTCTATTTAAATGTAATCTCACTTAAGATAAATAAACAAAATGATTAAAATACTTAGTAGAAACCGCACCCAAGTCGAAATGCCTGTTCCCGTCAGCAAACACTGCCAGAGAGGCAGTTTAATGGATCAGTGTAGTTTGGCTGATTGATTATTAATTTCATTAATAATCACCGCATTCCGGGATCGTAAGTAACGCATAGCTAAAGGCATTGATCTGATTATCGGAATTAACTAATGAAATGTACCTACTGACTACCGACACGTATACAGCGGTGACGTGAATATCGTAAGTTATTAAATCTTATTAGAACTGATTTAGATGGTTAACGTCCTTAAGAGGTCTGTTCACGCGGGCTAAGATTGACTATCCAAAAAAGGATAATGATAGGTATAATTGTCGTGTGTCCTGCTCTAGTAAAGTACAGGAGAGGGGCGTACGAGAGGCGGTAGTGAAGGGGGAAATCGTAATACGTATTGTCGCACATCGCGAGCGAACATAAAAATTAAATAATTATGTAGTGAACAAAGCAGAAAATATATGTAATATTACGCTTGAATATTTGCAGGAAGCCGGTGAACGGTCCCTTTCGTTTAGTACCTTAGCATTAGCGGACGAGGGACACACTTGCGGAGGTCTCTGGACATATTCTGTAGTAGTGTTAGTTTGTTTATAGTACAAACGCTGGGTGTCAACAAAATTTACAATTTTACAATAATTCTTCGGTTAGGTTTGATTGTTTCACAATATACTAAAATTTATATTCAACGATGTTGTGATAGTTTTATCTTGATTGAATCATTGAAAAACTATTCAGTCTCCGTAAACTATTTATACTGCAAACTATGAAATATATCTTTAAAAACCAAAACAAATTCGAAAAAAATGAAAATAGAATCAACATTAGAAATAATAATGTTTTTTATACCCCCCAAACGAATACCAAACAAATGCAAACTCACAGCAGTTTCATTGGACCTCGTACTTTCAATCTTTTACCGAAAAATATTCAAGTGACAACTAAACTTCTGCAATACATAAAAGAGTTGAAGTCGTGGCTTGACAATGTAAATATTGAAACATTGTTTGCTTAATTTGTATCACTTTATTGTTTTTTCACAAACAGTACACTTATTAATACATTATGCACTTATTGTTACACTATTCCATTATTGTTATATTATGCACTTATTTGTTACATTATACCATTATTGTTACACTACTTCACTTAATGTACGCTCATTTTGTGCAAAGCTGTTTAGACAAATTTTAATCATGTTTTTGCTTTATATGCCCATTGTTTGTTCTTTCTAGGTACAATAATAAAATATATTCAACTATATTACCCACGCACAGGCTGCGCCTTAGTGGGTTCCCATTATTCTTTTTATTTTATAATATTGTATGCATCAAATGTAAATTTTGGGAAAAATAAAGGAAAAAAAAAAAAAAAAAAAAAAAAAAAAAAAATTATAATTATAACAAAAGAAAACAATATAGAATTTTACCCCGATTTGATGTTTACATGTTAGAACAGAGTTCAAAATGTGAAGTTTTGTCAAATATTAATTTGGAGGTACGATTAAACAACCCGGCCTAACATTCGCATACAAAATAAGATCGGTGACCGGACAACTCGGAATGAGACCAACTCAGAACCATCTCAGATAAGTCATTTAGAGTGATAAAATATTTATAAATATAAAATAGGTAACATTAGGTTAGGGTTATCGGCTAATTTAAAATTATTTTTTTCATAGCTTTTTGACTTTTCAAGGAGGTGTTGAGTTGACTTTATTCTCAGTTGGCATGGAACCATCTAATCGACAAATTTAGGCACTTTCATGAAAACAAAAAAAATTAATGATGACTTCCGTGGTCGAAGGGTAAGACTCTCTCTCGACTAGCGATCAGGAGGTGACAGGTACAAATCCCGGAGTGGGCAAGTAGGTAAATTATATTTGATTGATTTGTGTTTTTTCACAATTCAATCATTTAAAAATAATATATGGTATATTTGCGGCACTTTCCAGAATGTAAATTACTCTCAGTAGGACTCTGGTGTAAGACCACCATCCAGAATTGAAATGGCTTTAACTGTGTTTAGCGACTAGATCTGAATGTCCGGGTGCTTCCCCACCTTCCTTTTCCCCATATCCTTCCCCTCCTCACCAACTTCAGCCTCACAACATACCAAAATTGAGGATGCCATAGTCTCACCACATTCAACAATTTGGGAGGCGGGTAAGGGTACCGCCGCCCCGGGAACCATTTGTTCGCTATGTTTGGTGACTTAGCAGGGGTGCCTGGATCACGGGGTGAAGTTTGTCCGGGTCTTGGCGGCGGATGCGTCTTTTGATATGTCAGATTTGAAAGTCAAAGAATATGTGTAACTTCACATTCAATTATACTATAAGGTTCCAAAATCGGTGTCTCGGAGGTTACTATATGTATATGTTGCTTTTCCTTGCATACGCCTGAGGGATCTTTTTGTACAGTTTTTTTTAACGTTAGCTCTTAGCTCTTGTTAGCTCACAGGAAGCCCTGAGGAAAAAGGGGTCTTTTTAGGAAAGGAAGGAGATGAAGTTCTGGGAAAGAGAAGGGTATTATGGGTGAAAAGGAATCTGGGGGTCAGTGTGTCCAGGAGTGTCCCGGGCGTATGAATCAATCCCTCCCGCTGCGGTGCAAGGCGATGTTTCGAGAGAGTACTTACGGCTGAAGTCAAAGAGACTCCCTCAATCATTCTCTCCCGATCCGAGCCTGCCATGCAGCTGGTGGGCAGACGCATCCACCGTTAATACCCGGACAAACCTCACCCCATGAACCCGGGCACCCCTGCTAAGTCACCAAACGTAGTGAACCACTTGGTAGAGGTGTTTGTTATCCAATAAATGGTTCCCGGGGCGGCGGTATCCATACCCGCCTCGCATTCAGTCTACTTCATCCTTCGTCTGCCAGTTTCCATGCCTTACTGCCATACATATCTATACCTAGTTAGGTATCCTGGTATCGTAGAAAATATTTTAAAAATAAAAGCTGAACTGCCAAAATAGTGTTTCTTACTACCTACCTACTACCTAGTGAACACAAGTATATTGGCATTATTGAATGCATTCTCCAGTTTTCGGTAAACAGATCTAAAATAATAAAACAAACAACGAACATGCACCTGCGATTGTCTGACAACACACACACAGATACACGATTCTATTACCTCTCCCCCCGGCCCGCGCACGTTTCGCTCCCGCGTGACTAGCAAAAGAGTGGGTGAGAAGGCAACAAAAAACCTAGGTAATTTTACGATAAATTTGCGTGTAACTAGATCCGGTTTTTGACGCAAATATAACTGTTTTCAGTGCAAACTAAAATTTTATCGTATACTTCATCATATTCCTGAGGCAGGATATGAAAGGATTTTTCAAAAATAGCATCCATTTGGTCAGAAAAAAATTCCAAAGTAGCCTCCTAAATTCATCGATAAATCGTCATCTTTTGAAGCCTATATTTTATAATTTAAAGCAAAAATCGAAAATCGGATTCATATCCGTACTTTTTATATATCTAACCTGTCATTTAAAAAAAAAATGAAAACAATTAATTTGATATTTTAGCCGTTAATCCGGAACTAAATTTTGTATGAAATAGGCCACGCATACGTTCCTCTTAACGACGTGTTCATGATTTGAAAGGATTAACTCAATATAATTTTACATACAACCAAGATGTATTTACTTCCCGGTTTTGCCAGAGTTTTAATATTTTACTTCGATTTAAAAATTTTATTACACTTACAATTGCAATAGTTGGATCAAGAAGAATTACGTATTTTCTTATTTTTAGTGCTGGCTTAATTTTGGAAGCACGGAACAAGCGTAACGTGAACATTATGCTGCGAAAAATGTTAATAGAAATAGGCGTACTTAAAAATGCTGCAACACAGAAGAAGACTGTTTTGTTGTGATTGCAAATGCTTTGGATGATTATCGATTTTTGAAGCTTTAATTTATGTAAAGAAAAAGTATTGTTGTGGTGTCGGTTAGATTGAGAATTGTCACTTGTTTTGAGATTATATGATTTTATTGTAAAGTGTCAGTTAGTTAGAAGAAACCATAAAAAGAAAGTGATATAATAAACATAAATGTCGTTTCTTCGTTACACAACTTAGCAACACAAGTGTTTTATTTATCAATTAAATTAAGGAATCAAACATCTACATTATAAAACGACATTTATGTTTATTATATCACTTTCTTTTTATGGTTTCTTCTAACAAACTGACACTTTACAATAAAATCATATAATTACAATAAAACATTATTCGATAAAAAGCGAAAACACTTCGAGTTTAACGTAGGGGATATGGTGTTTGTGGAAAATGGAAACAAGCTGAACAGGAAGAAATTGGATGAACTGAAAAATGGACCATATGAGATAATTGAAAAAATTTCAAACTCCATATACAGGATAGATACGGGTCATAAAAAACCAGAATCAAACCTATTCCACATCACAAAACTTATTCCAGTTCAAACATTGGAAGAAGAGGACATCGAAGATGAGAAAATTTTGCAATAATTTTCTTTCCCGAGGGGGGGAGATGTAAAGAAAAAGTATTGTTGTGGTGTCGGTTAGATTGAGAATTGTCACTTGTTTTGAGATTATATGATTTTATTGTAAAGTGTCAGTTTGTTAGAAGAAACCATAAAAAGAAAGTGATATAATAAACATAAATGTCGTTTCTTCGTTACACAACTTAGCAACACAAGTGTTTTATTTATCAATTAAATTAAGGAATCAAACATCTACATTATATTTATTTTAGCTGTTTGGTAAGGGTGTACCATAAAGGCACATTCTGGAATACCATTACGTACTCAGTCTCTTTTCGTGCGCGTTTTGCATCTATTTTCTCCATTTTTTTCGGTGCAACCTTTGGAAGTTTTTTTTAGAAGTGTCCGAAGAACTCTAGTGTGACAGAAGTCTTTTTACTAATTTCCAAAAAATAAGCTTAAGCCATCCAGGTAATTGTAGCATTAGTTTATTCCAGGGAACTTCTTGATCATGTGTGATGAAATTAGAAATGGGAGGATCCGATAAATATGCGTCAGGAAAGAGATTAAAAGAGGATCGCTTAACTAAACTAACTAACTAAACTAACTAACCATCACGCCGTTTCCCCGCAGGGGTAGGCAGAGAGGACGGACCGCCAAACAACTCGATCTTGGCACACACTCCTTGCTTCGTTCACATTCATACATCGTCTCATACATGCTCTTCTGTTATTCTGACTCTTGACATCGCCCGACTCAAGTATCTGATTCACTTGGTCGTGCCATGTCTTCCTCGGGCGTCCCCGACTTCGTCTACCATTCACATTTGCGTCATATATTCTCCTTACACTCCTTTCCTCATTCATTCGCTCTACATGCCCAAACCATCTGAGCGTCCCTTTCTTAATCTTATTCATTACGCTTACATCAGCCTTGCATTCTTTGCGGATCTCCACATTTCTCACACGATCATATATGGTTTTACCACACATACGTCTCAGGGATCTCATTTCTACAGCATTCAGTCTACTTTCATCCTTTCTCTGCCAGTTCCATGCCTCACTGCCATACATCAGGGTAGGTACCAGCACTCCATTATGGACGGCTAGCTTCGCTTCTTTTGACAATTTTTTGTTGCTGCCAACGGCGTTCAGACCTCCATTAATGGAGTTACCGGCATTTACCCTTCTTTCGATATCTCTATCAGTCTTCCCATCTCTCGTAAACATACTTCCCAAATACACAAACTCATCCACCTGCTCCAAGTATTCGTCGTTCACAACTATGTTGCACATTGTTTTCGTACTCTCTCTTTCAAATACCATTACTTTAGACTTACTTACATTCATCATTAACTCATTCTTCATACATACTTCGTTCATCCTAGACACGAGCGACTGTAGATCTTCCATACTGTTAGAAATCAGCACTGCATCATCAGCATACAACAGGCAACATACTTCTAGATCACTCAATTTCGCGCCCAATCCCATCTCTTTCAACTCTTGCATACAATTATCCATGTATAGATTGAATAACCACGGTGACATTACGCATCCTTGCTTAACACCTTTTGTGATGTCAAACCACCCCGTAAAATCACCGTTCACCCTAATACATGCAACGCTTCCCTCATACAGAGACGCAATTGCTTGTATGAGATTCTTATTCACTCCGTACTTGGACAACACCTTCCACAGCTTTTTCCTGTCAACTCGGTCGTATGCTTTTTGTAAATCTACAAAGGCACAGAAGAGTTTCTGGTTTTTTGCAAGAAACTTCTCAGTGAGCATACGCAACGAGAAAATCTGGTCCATGCACCCCCTTCCACTCATAAAAGCGCCTTGCACATCCCAAACTTTTTCCTTTGTTTCCATTCTTACCCTTTCTATCAATATTCTACCATATAACTTGCCGACTGAACTAAGCAGGCTAATAGCCCTGTGATTCCCACATTCCATACGTGACCCTTTACCTTTGTATAATGGCATGATTACAGCCCTTCTCCAATCTAATGGCGTGTAACCCTCCTCTAAACACTGGTTAAAAAGTTTGCACAACCACGTAAGAATAATAGGACTATCCCCTTTAAAGTATTCGGCAGCAATATTGTCGAAACCCACAGCCTTACCATTCTTCATACATTTCATTGATCTTTTTATTTCATCGCTTAACTATATTGCGGAAATAAATTTAAAGGAGTTCTTTTTGAAATATATTAACGCACAAGTGGATGGAGCCAAACATGTGGATTCTCATGAAAGTTTGACACCAGAAAACTGTTTACTGGAAACTGTTTAATAACATGGCTTTGTAGTCCTTTGTTCATTTCTACATTGTTTACGACATTAATATTCACGTTGATTTTATACAGGTATTTTTCACTAACGTTGTGTAATTTTTTCTAGTAAAGAGAGATAACTGGTTGATTTGTATGGTATAGTTCTTTTAGTATTAGTGTTGTGTGAGATTTGAGTGAATTACAAAAATTCAAAAACTTCAAACGTCAATGCGCTGATGGTTTTTCTTTTGTTCTTAATCATGTCATGCTGCAACTCTTTCTTACATAATAACAACACAATACTAAATAACAACAGTCAAAAATGAGACAAATGGTGAACGTTTTTCAGCAATCCCCGAAAGAAAACATTCAATCAGTATCATACACCTCCCTCACACGCATAAAGAAAATGAAACGCAATTCCCATCGCCGTAACTGAGCCGTAATAAGATTTGTTTCCTCCAAAGGAAAAAAAGTATAACTTTGGAGGAAACAGCCATGTGTATCTTGTGTCTCATCTTTTGTCTCACCATTATAATGTGTAAAAAAGAGCTGCAGCATTATAGCAATAAAGAACGTATGTTTATTGCAATGACGTTACCGTAAACGGGTCGTCACGGTAATAATAAAAACGCACATTAGTTACAAAACAGAACTTTTGTAAAGTTAAAAAAATCATGACTAGTATTATATACAGTAGAATAAATTTATTATGACTCCGCCTATATCGACCAACCGCTTAATATGACGTAATTGCACAGCGAAGTTTGGTTTTCATATAAAATTCTTTATAACAAAGTCGGATATAATGATTTCATTTATAGTGACGTGTCGATTATTATGACCCATTTTTAATAAATTATGTCCTAATTTCATGGAAAATTATGTCGGTTACCGACATGATTCCTAATACCTTCGGCAGTGTTCGGGAGGGTCACGTGACGCCCGAAGACGTTAATATGCTGTGTTTCTCTCGTCACGACTCTTAATATGCTCTTTTTTTATGGCACGAGTCATATGTCGTCCACATGCTGTATTTTTTCTATTGAAATAAATACATAAATATATACCTACAAAAACAGGAGGTTGTTTATTTTCTACAAAATGTTTTGTATGACGTCCGCTTAGTATGACGTGTTTTTCATTTTCCTTCGATGTCGTTATAAATGGATTCCACTGTACATACTTAATTGTCTTTATGTTTGATTTCAATGCAAAATGCATTTATTTATTTGCATAGCATCTCCCCAGAACAAGTGAAAACGGACATATTTGATAAAGCTGGTTTCGGAGAAATGAATCAATTTCCTCATATCACATCGGAAGACGTAGCTGATTCTTTGGTTTGGATTCTAAGTACTCCGCTATCAATTTTGGCAAGTCAAACAACTGTTTTAGAAAAAAATAAGAAATAATGATTTTAGCACTCCTTATACCAATCTCACCTTTGACAAGTATATTATTCCGATTCTATTAACTAAAACATGTTTGTATCTGATTCTATCGGAAACGTAATGTATAATAAAGTTTTGTCTTTTTTTTTACCGCACAGGAGTCCCAACTGCTCTCGTCGGGAGCCAGTGAGACTATGGCATCCCCAATTGGGGTATGTTGTGAAGCTGAAGGTAGTGGGGAGGGGAAGGAGATGGAGAAGAGGAAGGTGAGAAGTACCTGGATATTCAGATCTGGTCACCAAACACGGCTAAAGCCATATCAAGCAACGTTTCAATTCTGAACGGTGGTCTTACACTAGGGCGATACTGAAAGTATCTTCCACTTTGGAACATGTCGCAAATATACTATATTAAATTAATAAATTATGAAATAACACAAATTAATCAAATAAAATTTAATTGCCACGCCGGGATTCGAACCCGCGACCTTCGGAGTGCTAGTCAGGAGCCTTACCGCTTATCCTCCTTTCTTCATCTCATTCATTCATATATTTGTACAGTGCCCTTGCGGTGATTTTTCGCAAAAATGGCGCTATACCAGTTAGTCAAATCTTATTCATGAAACAGATTATGAATTATGCTTTCTTAAACAAATCATTCTTTTAACCGTATTTATTCTTTCAACCTTACCTCCTAACCTAACGTAATTTGACCTGAACCTGAAAAGTTATTCAATGGTGGCTGAAAATTTTAAATTTAGCTATTCTGAAGAATTTTATTTCTTTTAGTGATCTAGATTAGAACAAATATAACACATTTTTTTAAAAAATTAACCCACACCAAGCCCTACATTTTCTTAAATTCCACAGCATAAACATAATTATTTTTGCAGGTAAGCGAGATGATGGTTCGCAACGTATTGGAAAAGTTTTAACTAAAAGCTGATGCTGTATGAAAACGATACCCAGTACCGGAGACAATATAGCTTGAGAACAGAAAGAGCCAACTCCAACAGCCTAGGCACCTGGCAATGAGTTGGGACAGTGCAAGGAAGAAGAAGGTGTGATTTGTATGAAGATTTTAGATAGTAGCTATGTTTTACGGAGACCACCAGACCACACAGTGAAGCAGGCAATGTCTATGGAGTTTCATCAACAGTCATCCAGAGGAAGACAAAAGAACTCCTGAAGGCTATTCCCATCAACGTAATATATCATTTGAAGAAGAAGATAACAATAATAATCTAAACGAAAACATGGAATAAAACGAGACACAGAAAAATAGAAAAAGATAATTGTCGCAACTGGGACTCGAACCCAGACCTCTCGTCAAACCTTCAAAATTATAAAAAGAGAGTTTTAATTATAAAAATTGAATATTCATTTAGACCTTTAAATAAAAAGTCAATAGTTCCATTATGAATAAATACGGATAGATACATTTATCCGAGGCGCTATTCAAGTTTCAAACCAATTCTTAGATTGATTTTTTTCAATAAAAGAGTAGTAGCCTACAATATGGAAAAAAAAATTAGTTGAAGATAATATTGTTAATTCTAAAATTTGAAACATAAGATTGACAAAAATGACGATTTGACAGAAGGTAGCAATAGCGAAATTGGTTAACGCGCAGGTCCCGGTTAGATGAGAGATCTGGGTTCGAGTTCCAGTTGCGACATTGTCTTTTTCTATTTTTCTGTGTCTTGTTCTCTTTCATATTTTCGTTTAGATTATTATTGTTATCTTCTTCTTCAAATTATATATTACATTGATGGGAATAATCTTCAAAAGTTATAAAAAAGAATGTTTTTCTTTTAAAAAAATTAAATGAAAAATTGTTTATTTTGGTTTCCTTCTTTGGTCAAATATCGCAAAGCAGTTATCTAAATGTGGAGCAACTACAGTTTTGAAAGTGATATCCGTAGTGTTACAAATTAGTTTATTTATTCATGACCATCACATTTCTTCTTTTTGTGTGTGTTTTTACAATGTTTAGAGTTTTAAAGTTGCGTAGAAACAACAAGAAGTTTTATTAAACATAATTTATTGATTATTTTCCTATTCCATTTTTTCATTAATACACGTCATTATGGCATACTAATCGCTCGGATTGGACAAAGAAAAATGGCATTGTTAATTCTTGTTAAAAACATGTCTGATCTGAATAAATTTGATAAAATAATATAAGATTAATTAGGATGAATGACTTATTAATGCAATGTCATTAATGACTTTGCACCAGCCAACGAAATGAACTCAATAAAAAAACCTTATTAGTCTAAATAAATTACGTGTGAAAATCTCTTTACGCTATTAACGTTAATAGTTAAGAATTTTATTAAAATAAAACCTTTATTCTTTGTTTTTCATTATTTGCTTAGTTATGATTATAACAGCTAACATTAACCTCCTAAATAAACCGCAAGAGTCACGTAAATAATGTAATTTCACGTAATTTTTGCCGTATATTTTAATTAACAAATTTCGCTTTTTAGTTTAGAAAGCCCTTTTTCGGACAAGTGTAGGAAAATCTGAACAAAAATGTCAAATTATTATAAAAGTTTTTTATTTACTGCACCATCGGGGCCTTTGCGTCGGACCATTCACGGCTTCACAGCTTCATTGCTTCACGACTTCATCGCTTCACGGCCTCATTGCCGGACCTGAAGTGTACCGGGCCTCCCGGCGGTGGAAGCTTTCGTATGAATAATAGAATAATACGAACATAACAAACATTAAGCAGAATATAAGAAAGAATCCAACTTTTTCATTTATCTTGCATATACATAGTTCATTTAGAAATTATTCGACCAGTTAAAAAACAATGGTAATTATTAAAAATAAAACTGGTAAAATTAATTTTTTTATACACTCTGTATATTTGATAAGTTTTTAGATTTTCACGGCCAAAAGTATTTTCGTTATTTGTTTTTGGGGTGTTATGCCGTGTTGCGCTACGTCCTTCTTTAGCCAACGTTTCGGACAGAGTTACAGTGTCCATCATCAGGGCAGATGTGTAATTGTGTGAAGATGTGTAATTTTGTGAGGATGTGTAATTTGATGTGTAATTGTGTTTGATGAGGATGATTTTGTGAGGATGTGTAATTAGATGTGTAATTGTGTGAAGATGTGTAATTTTGTGAGGATGTGTAATTTACACATCTGCCCTGATGATGGACACTGTAACGCTGTCCGAAACGTTGGCTAAAGAAGGAAGTAGCGCAACACGGCATAACACCCCTAAAACAAATAACAAAAAAACTGTGTATATTTATATATTTTTTATCTATTTAAGTACTTGTTCAAATATTTCAACATAACTCTTCCATGGAAGCATTAGCTTGTGTCTGGAAGTGTAGTGTGCATTGTTTCATTATAGACATTTAACTATCGTCAACAATACTAAGGTTACATACAGAAAGTAGAAAACAATAAGTTGTAAGTTGTGTTATATATTTGTGTTAAGTATTTTACTACTATCAAACTAATTTACTATTAGAATAACCTGTCCAAAAACACTTTAATTAGTTTTAATAATAAAACAAAATTTAGGTATGAGGAAATTGAGGTTTGAGTCATACATAAGTTTGTCCAAGCAAAACTAAATATCTCATGGAATAGAAAAATAATGGAAAGAAAAAAATAAAAATAGGTACTTACCTACCTAGGTAGGCATAGTTTATTAACCAAGCAAAGTTTTTATAAATTTAAATTAATTATTATATTTTTACATTAGAATAAAACACAGTTACAGTCTTTAGTTGTAGAATAATTAATTTGCCTACATCCTGACTATTTCTCCCTAAAGCAGCAATGCGCTTCAGAAATGTTCCAAAAATTAATATCATGTTACTCTATTCTCACAGTTTAATATCCCTCACGTCTCGTATCTGGGATATATTGAGCTTTGGTGGCACGAGGTCTAAATTAAATTTTTTTAAATTATTTTCATTCAACCCTCTAATAAAATATTCAAAATATCCAACTGGATGTTTTGAATCTACGGATAACGAATCCTAAACCAAGTACCTACCTAAAACTTTACTTCGGGGTTCGTCAAAGTAACATCATGTTCGTCGAATATTTTGTTAGTTTCCAGCACAAACTGGCATGTCGATAAATTAGACAAGCCTGAAAGTTTGACGTTGTTCGGACCCTTTTCACCTTTTTAAAATTAACACTTAGTTTCCGAGATTGTGTTTACTGCGGTTTGGAAAGTAAAAACGCATACCTTTGGTTGTACTAATCAATTAAATACTACATTCTATCAATCTCTGCATGAGATTTGGTTGTCTCATTTAACGATTAACTTAAGTTATACATTTTGATTTCTGAATCTCAACGAAACATGTCTCTTGCTTTCGGAAAAACTTAATGAGTTAAACCTGAAATTATAATTTTGCATACAAAAAATACGGAGAAACACAAATGCTTTAAAACAAACCGTTAATAAAATTCAGCCAATAAAAAAATGCGTTAAGAAGATGAAGTTCGTAGTTCATAGTCGAAGTATGATACAGTTAAATATTACCGATCGGGATAATTGAATTATCTCATTGGTTAGAGCAGAGCCCGGGCAAGCGTTGGTCCTGGGTTCAATTCCTAGATGCGACACCTTTTTCAGATTTTTCGGTTTCAAATATTCGTTTGAGTGTCAATAAATTATTAAAATATATTTCATCCAGGTACATATTATTTTTTAACATTATTTATGTTACGAGATCATCACTACGACTTTCGAACCCTCTTCTATTTACAAAAGTATTACGAAAAAACACGGTCTTCGAGAAATTTGAATAAGAGATATGTTAGCGCCAGTTATTATTGGCTGCGCTCGGTGGATGATTTTGTCTTTATTTGGGAAGGAACATTTTATTCCATTGTAATTATTATATTATTTGTCCCTTCCGCTCCTCTCCCAGCTTCCCGATTAGTTGCAATATCCCAAACCAATACGACGCAGTGCATTTCTGGCATGATTTTTGTTATTATTTCACAAATAACGGGACAAGCTCTACGTTAATTATACCAATCGCATAAAAACAAACGCGTCGCAAATTGAGTTACAAACAATACGAAGTGAAAGCAATCAAAACTCTTAGTGAAATGCTGGGAAAAAGCACACCGTCAACTGAGGAGAATACCTTCCCAAATTTATTCCTGTGAGTAATTTCCAAACAATACAATAATTGCCATTATAAGTGAATGGGAATAATTTTACCAAGATTATCAACTTCTAGCTAAAACAAGATATTTAACCAAGCTATTGCTTTAACCCTTTTCGAACACCGAGCAAAAGGGACAACTATATAATACCCATGTAAATGGTCAAAATCGAGGTTTTGTATTCACCATTTTTCGTCATGTATTAGAAAAAAATATTGTATTTACGTTTTATTTTTATCATACATACTATTTTTAAATTTAATGTGTGTAAAAGGCCTCACAGGCATGCCTATCCGAGTAGGTACGAGAAAATATAATGTAATTATTTTTTATCGCATCTGGAAATAATTTTACCAAGGTAAAAAAGCGTATTGATTGTACGTTTACGCAAAGCATTGATAGTATTTGCGGTATTTCC
This sequence comes from Glyphotaelius pellucidus, assembly GCA_936435175.1. Lineage (NCBI taxonomy): Eukaryota > Metazoa > Arthropoda > Insecta > Trichoptera > Limnephilidae > Glyphotaelius > Glyphotaelius pellucidus. The sequence continues at coordinate 23,410,391 of OW386538.1, read as the reverse complement.
AGATGCTTAAGTCGATATATTATGATTGTAGATTTTATCAATTATATCAAATAACTAAATAGGTATTATCAGCAGAATATATAATTTAAATTTTTATATTACTACAACGAAATTAATACTATTAATTAGACTCTCCTACGTACACCTTTAATAAATATTAACGGAATGGCTTCGTTTATAATTGGATCGAATTTCAGTTCTATTGACAAATTTAAGAAAATTCCGCGAATGAAAGGAGATGCGTTTTTCAAGTTAGCTACTTAGTCAATCTAATATTGAATCAATCATTTTAAGAATCGAAGCGATGTGGAAATTTACAAATTTATATTTTCTCCATCGCTTGTCCTAAAAATTCTACTAACAAATAATCTCCCGCGACCTCATCAAACACTACCACAAAAATTAGTGCAAACATTATTTGTCCAAATTTCGTTCCCTCCGTTTGTTAAAAAAATTGGGGCGCGGTGGTCGTGGCCACACAAATTTTGTCTAGCGGTCTGAGGTTAAGACGTATCAACGCACTGCACATTTGACGTTTAAAGTCTACTAAATAATTGCGTAGGTATCAAAAAATATCATCAGGGAAAAAACACACATTTCAAGTTAGATTCCTACTTCTTCGAAATTTTAATAAGTAGGTATTATTTATCAGGAATTAAGAATAGAATACCGATTTAGTTTGGACAATTTCTTCCGTGTTTCTGAAACCGATTTTGGAGTACTGGGTAACTACACTACGTGTGCAAAAAAAGCCTTTCACTAGAAATACGAATTGGAATTACATTAAGATATCTAACTACTGGCGTTTTGTACATGATCTAATTACACCATTTAAGAGTTTCAAAACAACAATTATTATCATAAATTGTTACAGAGATTTATTGGACCCTCTACAAGAAATTAGTAGACTCAAATAAATTTGTTCGCAGGTGAGTTGATGACATTAACAATCGTCCATTACGACATAATTATAATGCTCGCTCAGCGCACATAACCTCAAAACGTCGTGCGATTAGACTCCGCGACTGACCGCACCGCGCGGTGGTTGTCAAATATGTCCCCTGCCTTCCCGTTTCACCCGGCCGGAGAATATTCCAACTGCCACGGAAAGCATAAACATTGTGTCTGCAAACAAAAATGTGGAAGATTTGAGCCAATGTTTGTGGTAATGTTTGAGGTAATGTTTGTGGAAGCGGTCGCAGAAGAGCGGAATAGGAATACATAATACCGATGTACTTTTTGATATTAGTTTTGTTTACTGTGATTCAAAATAAAATGCTGAAAAAACTCTTCGCATCGAAAATTTCCTTCATAAATTAAATTAAACGTTTTCCCAACATTTAATTAAAAAAATCCGTCTATAGTTAAATAAAAAGCCTTCTGTACATTTAGCTAACAATTTGTAGAGTGTTTCATAATGCGAACCTATGTCAAGTGGTAGGTAGTTATAACCCCTCAAGCCTCGGAGGGACATTACTAGTCACAAATATTGTATTCTATTAGAGCCTCTGAAGGACTGATCTGCCCGGGGCGTACATACATTTTAAAGTTTTTTTCTTATTTTTTTAATAATGCGGAGATATGTGAGTTTTTCATCATTAAAAAGAGAAATAATCGTCTTTCTAAGTTTATCTTTAATATTTATACACGATAACATGGATAAAATACAGAAAATTGTCAAAAAGAATGATTACACAACAGCGAGATCTTTTTGTTGACAGTTTAAAGTTGAAAAAAATATAATATTTTTAATTGTATAAATGGCCTAAAAAGTGAAGTGACAATTTTCTTACTAATTCCCCAAAAAAAAGAAAAATGTTTTCTAAATACCGAATCCTTTCAAAATTATTTTTTTTGTTAACATTGTTGTTCAATACCACCATCTCAAAGATAATTCTATCTTATTTCTAAAATGGTATTTTTTACAACAACTACAAAAATAAGAAACACAAATCTCATTTAAAATACCATGGAAGCATTCCGAAATTCCGTGCAACTTCAACGAGTCGATGGCACTTAGGCAAAAAATATTTTATAGACTGAAGGGTTAAGCTTTTATGTTTCTTAGTACCTCATATTGTTAAAACTTATTTAGAAAATTAATGTTCCCGTATAACAACTTTGTGAAACTATCCAATACAATTCCGGCTGATTGTTGGGTTGACGGGAGATTGACAGCGCGTCTCGTGGACCAGTATTTTGTCAGACGAGCTCGAAGAGTATTGATGGTTCTATGAAGAAGGTAATTCAATGAGACACCTGTCTCCGTTATACCTAGTAAAGTATGTTTGTTTTATTAACCATTACCTATACCTATAAACTCCTCTTTGCCCTTTCTGAAATAATGCTTAATGACTTTTCTTACAATTTTTTCATGAGCGATCCATTTAACTTTTTTAAAATTTTCAAGCATCCCCTGTACATTCTGTTTTTGCAGCTAAAAAAGTAAAAAAACATAAGAACAGTCACTTTTAATGTTCTGCCAACTTGTAGTTTTAAGAAAATTTACGAAGAAAACAATCATATTAGTTTGGAAACATTTAGTTAAGTCGCAAAACAGTAGTTCTTTTAAAACTACGTATATTTTGTATTTCCTCCTTCTTTTTGTTTATGAGAGCAAATTGAATATTTCGAAACTCTGTAGCAAACAATGGAAATGACATTGCAAGCTTAAAGTAGTTGCGTTAACTTTTTTCCTGTTATAGAGTTACTATTTTTAGTTCCTAACTACACATACAACACGTGCGTTAGCCTAGGGTCAAACAGATACCAAGTGCACTCCCAAAATTTCAAACGAAGAAAAACGTTCTTCCCCGTTTGAAATTTTGGGAGTGCCCTTGGTATCTGTTTGACTATAGTGTGAAGATTGAAGAAGACAATAAACTGTAACGTATTTTAGATTATTAAATAATAAAAAAATAAATTTAAAAAACCTTGTTTATTGCTGAAATTGATATGTTTGTGTTATTTTTTTACAGAATGATCTTTTTATTTTAAACATATTCTCAGAACCACCCCGTAGCATGTAGGCATAATTGCTGAAGAAGTGTTGAAGGTCAAACGCTGTTAAAAGATCAGGCTCATGATGTTTTGTCTTGATAATCGTAATAATGTAAGTAATCCATCGCGTAATAATTTAAACCGAATAATTGAAAACGCTAACAGCTCTACTAAAAATACCTTGTGAATATTTTATTCAATTGATAAACGACCGTATATGTGAAACCCTTACTAATTAGAAACTTACAAAAATAGTTCATGGAAAGATATAAACATTGTTTTATTAAACGACAAATATTTGTCTTTTAATAAAATAAATAATGCCATCATAAAGTGAAAACTTTATGATGGCATTATTTTTCTTCGAAAAAATTATATGTACATTGCTTATCCAGCGAAAGAGGGTTGTTTATCTGTTGTTTATTTAATAATAATTGCTCATAGAAAATCGTAATTTTTCCCGGGTATTTTAAATGTCCTATATATTTCTTCTTCTTGAAGATGTCGTAAAAATAAATACCATTTTTTAAAAATAGATAAAATTACCTTTTAGATTACAAAATATTTAACGAATTTGAAAGAAAACCATTGCTTCACTTTTTTAATGTCGTTTATAGAATTAAAAATTATAATAATACTTCCTTAAGAGTTACAAAAAAATCTGATAATTTGGATTAATTTTGGCCAAACTAAAAGATGATTTTTCAAATTTGTATTTATTTAAATGGCATTTATGTTGTTAAAACATCCCAATTTAATGGAATTTTTATTAATTTCACGCGGTGAGTCGTTTAAAAAGTAACGGTTTAGAAATAACCTAGTTTTTCTGTTAACAAAACAAAACATTATTAAATGATTAAAACTGATGTAAAATAACACAAATAAAATTAAATTGAAATTCACTAATATAATAGTAAATTTGTCTTCAAATTCGAAATTATGAACAAAACTTTATATGAATCGCACGTCAAATATCACAAGTCAAAACTCGTTTTGACAAATTATTAAACTAATTTTATGAATAAAAATATGGCACATGTGTGCAATAGCCTATCTATCGAAGTTCAATGTTGCAAACAAAAAATTAACATTTTTTTATTAGTATTACTTTGATAAAGAAAATGGACAGTGTTTATTCAGTGTGTAACAAAAATACCGTTCAACGGCTGTGAAATGTTTTTTATATGTAAGGCTGAAGTAAACTTGATGACAATGATGTTCGTTAACAGTATAGGTACCTGTCCTCGCCGCAGACCCAGTGTGTTAGTATCGGCCAGTGTGCTTAGTATCTACTATCATTGTGGTTTCCACTAGTGCAGCGAAATGAAGCATGTCCTGTTAGCCACATTTGCAAGGGAATCTTTAAATCTTTTTTTCTTCAATAACCATTCCTAATATAGATGCCCAAGCATTTATTTTTTTGACAAAGGACGCAGTTAAGCAACTGACCAACATTATCAGGGAATCACTCGAAAGAACATAACGCCAAAATAGTTCCTTGAACCAATGACATGGCTGTTAAAGTACACAGAGTACGTTATTATAGTCTGGGGAGGAGCAATCGCTGTGGTCGTTGACCCGATTAGCTCAGAAACTAAGTATAAAGATTATTCTAAAATCACCGATCATAAGCTGTTCGGATGAAATCTTTAGAAGAAATTGTTTTGGATATTAGACAACGTTGATAATAAGCTATTCCGATGAAATCTTTAGGAGAAACTATTTTGGACATTGGACAACTTTGATCATAAGCTGTTCCAATGAAATGTTTAGAATGTATTTTGGACATAAGACACTTTGTGCCGAAAACGTACTAGTATAACTCTTTTAACACAGAAATGCTTTGGCAATATCGACATTTTTTTTTTTTTGTTTTTTTTTTTTTTTTTTTAAATTCTACAACAGATAAATAATCCAATTACCGTACAATTTTCTCATTTTGACAATCTTAACACCTAAGAAGATGATCATTATACAAAAAAATCTTAAGGCTATCTAAAAATGGCTCCTGCTAATCCTCAAAACATTTATAAATTTTCAAACATGCTTTATAATAATGACTGCCATTCTCTCTTACATGTATTTAGATAATAAAATGGCTGATAATCCCCAAAAAGTGGTTAATTAATTCTCCAGCAAAGTCTGCAAAAAACTCTCTATTGTTCGACACCATAACATTTAATAATGAAAACAAAATCGATTTATTAACGCATGTTTGAAGAAAGTGTTATTAGAACTAAATTAAAATCCCATCTGAATCTATCTGATCTGAACTATCAACTGGTCCAGATAACATTCCCCAATTTTCTTATCGAAATATTTATCAGTCTTGAATTATACTTTTACAAAACTTTTTAACTTGTCTATAAAAATTGGAACCTTGAAAAAACGGAAAACACGCTTCCTGTGTCTAATCTTTATGAAAGGTAATAAATCTGATATCTATAACTATAGACCTATACGCGTCCATTCGCAAATCTCGAAATTATTTGACTCTGCTCTGCCCTCCAAACTCTTGCCTGAGATCAATACAGTAATTTCACATTTACAATGTACATTGGCTTGAGAAAGGCTTTCGACAACGTCTCACATAAAATTCTTATACATTAATTAAGAACCATTGGAATAACGGGAAATATTTTGAGATGGTTTGAAAGTTATTTGCATAAAAGAAAAATATCAGTTTAACTTGATTTGCACTTTTCACAAGAGTTTGTTTTGATTTTTCTCCGGCGTTTCACAGGGGTCTCATTTGGTATAGTATTGTTTTCCTTGATCGTCAATAACATAACTAACGTTTTTGATGGAGTTATGATTCTCTTATGTGCTGAGATCTTCAAATTCAAAAAACTATTACGAATCTTGGTTATTTTTGCGCACTAAAATTAAATCTTGTGAGACTACACCCGTCAAACGTTACTCAATATTGTAACAAGTCAAACGATAACTTTTGCCCAAAACAAAAATCTTTCTTCCTAAAAAGAGTTAAGAGCAATTTCACCTTAGGTTCACTTTTTAAGGTAAATTAACTTTTATTCCTCACAAGGCCACGAAATGCTTGCGGTTTATTTTGAGGACTGTAAAAGAGAACTCCTTTATATTACTTTTCACTGGGTTAGTGTTTAATTTAACAAACAAATAAAACAAAAATTTTAATGATTATTTTTATAATAGTATAACCGTGCATATTACCTACTTACTTTTTGTAATCTCGTTATTATATATTATATTATAAACTTATCAAACTCATTTGCACAACTTTGCATGATAATATAACTACATAATAATATGAACTTGCATACTTACATACTTATATCTCTTTTATCAGGTGTACTTTTTATCAGGTGCAACGTTTATCGCTGCAATTTTCTATGTTCTGTAACAACCAAACTTGTTGAATAAAAGTTTGCTAATTACAAACTTGCTTTACAATACACTATTTATGTTCACGTTAATAATAAAATCGACCAAGTTACTTCACATCGCTTCATAACTAATTTCATATGACCTCAAGTCCACCGTTTTTACTTTTTTTATGCTAACAGTTTTTGACTCCTTTGTTGAACTTTACATGGTGATGAAACTACGTTTTTAGGGGAGGCGTGAGGTGAAGGGGACTTGGGAGGGGAAGGGAAGGTGGAAGGGGAACTGGACGAATGCGAAAGGACATGCAGGGAGAAACAATTTCTTTATTAAGTGCCATTGCAACGCATGCCGGGAACTCGCTAGTAAATAAATAAAAATAAGTATTTTCACCAATTATTTTAATTTACCATTTTGCATATCAATTTTAATAATTTATCAAATACCGAAATCTTTTTCAAATTTGTTAAAAAATCTCAACTTTATTTTGCAAAAAAGATTATTAAATTTTTAAACCAGGTTTTCCTTCATGAACCAAACTTCATTTACAAATTACTATGCAACCTCAAATTTAGAAACTTAGCCCAGTTATATCATTGATCCAATCAATGTAGTGGTCTGGTCTGATGTAACCAGAAGGGAAGCCAGTGTCGCAGCCCCTAGAGTCGCCAAAACTGACTAGACCCAACAGAACTGGTTCTCCGTTCTCATTCCATCCTGTCAGTGGTCCTCCTTGGTCTCCCTAAAATAAAATTTAAAAAGTCATTCAAGTTATTTTTCTGCAGGTTTTCTCTTCTATTAGACGTTGGCTATTATCTTAGTAATCTTGACATACCGTTAACGTTACTGCCGAAATAATCAAAAAAGCAGCTACAAAAATACATATTCTAATATATGTGACTTTTCATCTCTTAAAATTGAAGTTCATCTGAGTTTGACATTAACAAATTCCCAGCAGCCTTTTTGCTTATATATTTTTTTTCTAAAATTACTAAGCTATTTTAAGGTTGAGTAGAAAAAAACAACGAATAATATTTTAAAACCCCTCATTTCTATCTTTGTTTAGAAGTGAAGACGGCCTCCGTGGTCCATAGGCAAGACTCTCGACTCACAATCCGAAGGTCACGGGTTCGAACCCGGCGAGCGCAAATAAATTTTATTTGATTAATTTGTGTTATTTCACAATTTATTCATTTAAAATAATATACAGTAAATTTGCGGCACGTTCCAGAGTGGAAGATACTATCAGTATCGCCCTGGTGTAAGACCACCATTCAGAATTGAAACGTTGCTTGAAATGGCTTTAGCCGTGTTTAGTGACCAGATCTGAATAGCCAGGTACTTCCCCACCTTCCTCTTCCCTATCTCCTTCCCCTCCCCACTACTACCTTCAGCCTCACAACATACCCCGATTGGGGATGCCATAGTCTCACTGGCTCCAGACGGGAGCAGTTGGGACTCCTGTGCGGTATTAACTGTAAAAAAAAAAAAAAGAATAAGTCAATAATGATGCTGCCTCAAGGAGATTAACACAATATTATTGCATGTGGCATGGACGCTTTTAAGCAACTACTTTGCTTTATGAAATCTTCAGGCTCTATTCTACGAAATCTCGTGTGGCATAGTTTGAACAACGAATCATTTTATCTTATTGGTTCTTACCATAAATAATAGAAACAAAGGAAATGGGCCATGAACTATTATTATTAGTAAACTGTGATCACATAACTGACGCCAACGTCTTTCACCCATACTTTCACTGCAAATAACGTCTACGGACAACGGCACCCCGCCATTTTTCTACCTAAATACCAAACTTAGAAAAATTTACAAATCATGTACCCATCAAAGCAATGAATAAAGAAAAATTAAAAAAAAAAAAAAAACAAAACTTTAGCGACATATTTCACAATTCAATTATTAAAAATATTATATAGTTCTAATACTTTCATCATCTCTATCATATCCCTACTACCTTCAGCCTCACAATATACCGTAATAGATTTGATATAACGCCATGGTTCCAAAAAACGCATGACTTTCATTTACTCTATCGTAGCCCGGCAACAGTCAGCACGCTTGCATGCCATATCTCCCTATGTTTCTAATTTATATGGTCCTAACAACACCTTAATACTGATCTCATGAAATTTGAACATGTCTTTGGTTGTAATTACCCTGCACATGTTAAGTTCTCCGGTACTTGGCCCTTTAGTGCAAATTGTTGCACTCGTAACAGCCTTGCTTCCATAGTACTCAGTGCACTCTTCATTGGATATGACAGTCACATTTCCAAAATACAAGGATGACTGTTGATAAATCTGTAGAAAAAAATAATAATTAATTATTTACGTTTGATTTCTAAAACTTTACGGAATACTGGAAATCTTGCAAATAATGCACATTTTGATAATTAAAACTGCAATTTTATGGCAAACCGGAAACGTTATAAACAAAGCACATTTCGATAATTAAATCTGCAGTTTTGTGTCGTACCGGAAACCTTATAAACTTTGGACATTTTGATTAATAAAACTGCCGTTTTATTGCAATTTGGAAACAATTCTACATTACTCGTTAACAATAAAATGACTAATTTTGGGTTTTTATTTGCCAAACAACTAATACATACTATTTATGGTGAGCGTTCATCTGTCCGCGTCGGCCGCAACGCACGCACGGCACGCAACGGATTGAACGGATTTGCCGATGGCATGCGTCCACTGTATCTGGAACGCCGCGAACTAATCAGTGCGACGTCACCGGCACGAAACGCATTTTTTGCTCACAAATATCGGCGGTCCTGAGAATCCGTGTGACGTCACCGGCACGAAACGCATTTTTGCTCACAAATGCCGGCGGTCCTGAGAATCCATGTGACGTCACCGGCACGAAACGCATTTTTTGCTCATAAATGCCGGCGGTCGATGCGGGCGGTACCGATAGTGGACGCAGTGCTGTACTAATTCATATAAAGATAAAGAAAATCCGTTGCGTGCCGTGAGTGAGTGGCGGCCGGCGCAGACAGATGTCCACCATTAGTAGACATTAAAAAATTCTCAAACGAAAATTTGAAAAATCAGAAAAGGATTTGGTTGCACTAGGTATTGAATCCAGGTTCCAGGTTTTTGTTTCAAATTTTCATTTGAGAGTCACTAATATTGCCTTCAATGATTAAATGCTACTTTTTTGGTAAAATTACATTCTTTTCCCACTCACATTTTTTACACTCTTTTTTGGTAATATTACTGCTTTAGCCAGACAACGGACAACGTTACAGTTCGTAACTATTCGAAACGTTGGCTAAAAACGAGGAAGCTCTGAACGGCACAATTATCGAAAACTAATCACGATAGTACTTTTGGCCGTGAAAATTTCAATTCATACCCAAGAGAGTCGTTGGTCCTTCTAAAACCTATATTATTTAGACAGGTACTTGTACAACTTTTTGCTACGCTTACGCTTTTTGCTAAAAAAAATGCTTTACCTGAATTACTCAATTTGCCATATCCAGAAATTTGTGCGGTTTCTCCAACAAAGGTGTTGCTGAGAAAATCTTTTCCCAGCAGTCTGATGATATTAACTCTTTCTGAAAAAAAAAACCAATAAAAGGCAATTTATAATAGATATTGATAAGTAGGTACCGGTGCATGCTTCCACACAGTCAATTAAGATATCAGAGTTACAGACCGGTTAGCAATCATTGTGGGGTTCTCACCGGGCTAAACGAGCTACAAAATTGTGCCAGAACACGCGAAACGTAAAGGTGGAAATTATTATGGTTGAGGGAAAAAAATGTGAATTGTATTTTGAGGTGTTTTATATCGTGTACAATAATTTCTTTCAAGTCATCTTAATTTGGAGATTAAATATCCAAGTTTTTATAAGAAAAACTCTCTTCTTATAATTTTTGAAGGTTATTCCCATCAACGTAATAAATCATCGAAAAACAAGATAACCGTAATAATCTAAACAAAAATAATGCTCTCTTTCTTATGTTGGTTTAGATTATTATTGTCATCTTCTTCAATGCTATTTAATATCCGATTATCATAGCTCTACCACCTCGTTAGGTTTAAGTATCAAGCAAAATGTTTAATATTCGCTTAAATTCTTCACAAACTATTAAAAATTTTGAAATTTTTGGAATTTTTTTTGGAAAAAATTCAATATTTTGTCCTCCGCAGTTTTTTGCAAAGATAATATGCTATTGACAGTAATATTCCAGAAACACAGATATGTGCATATTTCAAAACGCCAGAGCTCACTGATATAAAATTTTTGGTGTTTTTGGCATATAACATTTTTTTAAATGCTATTGCACATTTTTTACTATGGTGGAATGGCCCATCATGGATTCGCAGCCTACCTTCGGAATGTCCAATAAACCTGTTTCATCTCAAATACCGGTGAAATGCCTGAGCACAAAACTAATGTGCTGCAATAGTTCAGCGAGAACAATCGGTGCTGAGTGAACTGGCTCAGCGTATATCCACATGGAATAAACTTTTAAGGATTATCGTTTATGTCCCCCGATTCACAAAAAAAGGAAAGTTTTTCTTTTATGTTTTTAACTTTTTGTGAGAAAGTTTTGCCTACAAGTACTTTAAAATTAATTTAATTATTTCTGGCTAAATCCACTACCTGTTATGAAACTACTTCTTGGGGACATTCTGGTAAAACTTTTATTTATTTATTTATTAAAAGAAGTTTATACAATGAACAAAAAATTGTGTTAATTCATCCGCCATGCTAGGGATGTCCCTGTGTTATGGCGGATGAAGTTTACAGATTGTGTAGGTACAGTGTACAGCTATTAACTAAAACTAATAAAAGTTATATCTAAACATCCGAAAACTCCCTTACAAAATTGTTAATACATAAATAAACCAATGCGCGCAGAAATAACATTTTATTAACGTTCTTCTTCGTTTTATCTTTTAGAGGATTATTATTTTATAATAATATTATATCACTCTTCTGTTTTACCATTATTACACTATGTAAACTTATTAACTCCTTTGTACAATTTTAATGATAACGAAACTACATACCTATGTACATATTAAACCTGCTTGTATCCTTAATGTACAGTTTATAATGTTATATACTTCATGCTTACAATTATACTCCTGAATAACATGTGTAACTTTAATAATGTGATTCTGTAAAAGCCTTCAAGGCGTGTATGAATAAATAAAATAAATAAAAAAATAAAATTGTAAGTTAACATATTATATTGTCCAATTCCTTGTACAGGGAAAGAGTTTACCATAAACAAAAAACAAGATTAACTGAAACTGAAGGATGGTTGGTTCCGAAGTGTACCTACCATTAAATATGGTGAAAGAATCCTAAAGTAAACTTAAACTCAAGATATTTAATAAACTGTCAATGAAAAATAATACCTAATAATACTAAACACAATACTGCTAAAGTCAAATATACGCTATTAGATGCAGATAATTTATATTGGTGCTCTACCAAAACCCTCGTATTGCTAATTGGAATTCACTTTCTAAACAAATGGAAAATCATTAAAATTTTTGTAACACCTCATGTCCCCACTTTCCACCTATATGTATGAAAATATTGATGTGACTTTTCATTGTATTTGCTTACTATACAAGGCTTATACTTCTATTTATATTTATACTATTCTGTTAATTTAACTAATTGATCAAAATGATAATTTATCATCATCATTATACCGTTTGAAAATGTCCTATGTTATTTTATAAAATGTTGCCATCATGTACCTGTTCACAAACTACTAAGTGGTTTAGGAGGTTTGAATCGTAATAAATAAAGAAAAACATATGTTTATTTCTGTGTTTTGTCGTTGCCTAATCCATTTTGCAACATTTATTTACAATTTACATTTTTCTTCTTATTTAGCGTTATAGTCCAGGCAACGAAGGAAAATTGGAGGAAATAATTCGTGTAGAAGCCAATTTTGGCACAGTTGTAGGAGAAGGTGTCCTTAACAACATACTAAAAGTACCGGGGGGTGGGGGTGGAGGGGGGGTCTCTGAAGGTCCTTTTTTTTGCGTACTCACATTTGCGTATTTGCACATAAAAATGGGATCATATGCTGTACACACGCCAAGTGGCCGTCCTAAACACCACGACACTCAAAATCAATAACTTCTTCATCAGCGTAACCATGTGGAAGTACTGAACCTACAAAGCAGTGATAGGCCCATTATCCTTGAGGGATTTAGTCATAGCTGACACCAAGGAACCGTTCTCCAACTTTGTCTGGAGTAAGTTCCTCCATGTTGGTCAGCATAGTCAAGATCTCTCTCTTCTCTTCCATTTCATTTTTAATAATAAAAATTTCATATTTAACAATAAATATTTGATTTTTTATTAATAAACATTTCATTTTTAGCAATAAAACCTGTTTTTTTTAATAATTTTACATTTTCCCTCCTCTTTATCTCCTAGCATTGATTCTAGCAAAAAAATTTAAGGAACTTTTTTTTTATAAAATTTTATGTAGATAATTTAGTACCTGGACACTTTTTCGCTAAAGGCAGTAATTTTCGAGTTATTAACGAAAAACTAAAAAAAGAGACCCTTAGGACCCCCCCCCTTAGCTCCACCCCCACTCCCTGGTAATTTTAGTATGTTGTTAAGGACATCTCCCCCTACAACTGTGCCAAAATTGGCTTCTACACGAATTTTTTCCGCTATTCGATCTTTTTTGGTCTTCGTTGCCTGGACTATTACTTAATTTGTAAATTGGATGTAGGTCCGATACGAATATCATAATATTTTCCAAATAGCTTTGGTTGTGCTGAGCGACCTTATTATGTTCTGCCTCCTTCTTTAAAATCCTCCCTCTTTCTTTTCGTTCACCCATTTCAGGTTCGAAATTCCCCAAATCTTTACTGGCTAGTTTTACTGGCCCCAGAAAGTCAATAAAAAAATGTTGAAATGGTGATTTGATAAAACATTTACCGGATAAGTCGAGTTCTTGCTCCAGATCTATGAGTCCAATATCATTGTTAAGGTAACTGGTAGAGTAATTCTCATGGGAGATGAAGACACGGCCCTCTATTCTAATGTCAGCATCGTTCATATATGAAGAGCCAAGCGATATGTAAGAGACAATGTACCTAAAAAACAACATAAATATAAAACTAAAATTGATTAAAAAAATCAGTGCGGAGAAAATAATGGCAGCGTGGGAAATCAACGCTTTCCTCACTTCGAGTAAAACTTACAAATGTATGTAAATACATGGAGAGAATTTTTTATTTCCCGAATGATTTTGTTATTTCATGGTATTTTCATATTTTGTCGTAAAAAGTTTCCCGTATTTTTCACGTTCTAACCAATGTGAGGTTTGAAAAATAGGACCAAACAAACAATTAACTGAGAAATATTCAAACATGATTCATGGTATTAGATAGTAGCAGCCGTAGTTTTATAATATACCCATTAATAATTTTTTCAGCGCCCGCTTTTTTTCTTAAGACTCCGGCCTAATGCATAAAAATGAAAATATGTTTGCTTTTGTCTATGTATGTATGTATGCTATGCTTTGCCAAACCATTCAATGCAATGAAACTTTGGGGATTTGATGTGTGCCTACCAGCAATGGTTTCTTTATATACTGGTGAGCTCTGGCATTATGAAATTTGTATAAAAAAATTGCAATAGGTGGCATGCGTGCTCTTTGAAAACTGAATGTACCTGGAATGAATGTGTGGAATGCGATAGGAGGGAGGGAACCCAGGAGGGAGGAGAAGGGAGGCGAATCCAGGAGGAGGGAGGGGAACTTGGGATGGGATTCGCAGGACGGAGAAAGAGGGTGAGAGGAGTGGGGAGAGGGAAGGCGGAGAAGGCGGAGTGGGAACGCAAGAGGGAAAAAGGACGCGAAAGAGGAAGGGGATGTGGAAGGAGAATGGGAAGAATGGGAAAGGACACGCAGGGCGAAACAATATCTTTATTAAGTGGCATAGCATAGCAGCGCATACCGGGAACTCGCTAGTAACATATCAAATAGTATTAATAAGCCCGCGTCTGCGCGGTTGAAATTTAAGAACTCGGCTTCGAATGTATGCCTATCGTCATGCCGTACACGTCGCGGCACATAAACTTCTGTGTACGTAAAGTTTCAAAAAAAGCTACCGTTATAATTGGGCTTCGAATTCAAGAATTCGTCAAATGATGGCGTTACTTACGTCACCAGATCGCACGAGGAAGTACCCCAGGCAGGTTTAAGTACGACGGGTTAGCGAATTAGAGTATCTCTCCGGATATGGAAAGATTGACGGTAATGCTTAGAGTGGTGAATAATAGTATCACGCGGCTGTATAGTACATATGACGTTATTTCCTATCGCGGTCACTGTGTCTGTGTCCCGGTGATTAGCTGTCACTGAATCACAGTGGATCCGAGGAACCGGCTATTTTTGGAACCGGTTCCTATCAAATTTATAAAATGGTCACCAACGCTCAAATTGGGCGAAGATAAACGAAAAGCCGCCCTCAGGGCCCAGTAGCAAAATCCTGCGAAGCGGGTTTTTAACTGCAAGTAAATAATAATTATAATAAAGAATTTAAAAAAAAAAATCGATCTTGCCCATCGCTCAGAGTGTTAACACTCGCAGTTCACTCAGAACACTTGCAAGCCATAAAATATTTTGGAATCCTCGTATTCTATTCATGTTGTATCAGAAGTAGGTTGGAAGTAGACAGATATCCCATAACAAGATGGTTTACCTACCCCTTAGTACACTGAGCGGCTGTGAGCAGCCACCGGGGGCTAATCAGCACCCCCGAACACTCCACTATGTCGGACATGGATCTGAGGCCGAACAGGAAGGCCTGGTATGGGAACTGATTTGTTGCGGCTGGTACACCATTGATAACTCGGCTTTCTGAAATAAAAACGGCAAGTGGATAGATATCAGAAAAAAATTTTCGATGCTCAAATTTTTATCTGAAAATAGACTAAAACGAGGTTGAACCAATATTTATGATATGTATATAAACATAATGTAACGATGCAAGAAATTTTGTCGTTCGAATTTTAAATTCATACCTTCATTTGTCTTTATACTGTACTTTCAAAGTGTAAATCACCAAATTTAAATTGAACGAAAAAAAAATAGACGGACGAAAGGTATTCTTCGCGATAATTTGTTTAAAAATTTTGTTGCCGTATTTTAAAATGCATCTTTTTACTAAATATGTAGTTAGATATTAAAAGATAGATTTAAAAAAATATTTATTTCAACATTGTTTGAATTCTGTTATATTTTCTGTAATAAATATTTAATGCAATCTAATATGTTAAACTAATGATCTTGAATTGAAGCGGAAAGCGAAAGTTTTCACTTTCATTCCGAAGCACTGGTAAACATGAAAAAACTTACCCATTCCACTTTTAAATTCTTTCATAGCATCGTACGTCGACCCCTAGAAAACATAAAAAGGTTTCAGACAGTTGCAATTTAATACTGTTATCATAATGTGATAAATGTTATAAAACAATTTTATATCAATATTGAAAGATTACAATCAAAGATCATGGATTTTGATTATGAGACGTGATATCACAATGATTTTGTCACTATCTTGTCTGTTCTTGTCACACCAACTCAGTAGATTATTCCTGACAAATAACAAAATTACAACTTCATTTTTAAATGAAATAAGAGTAGTGCTGACGAATTGCTATCTAGCGGTTCAATAATATGTATTGTAATAACTTAAAAAAAAACTCCCCAGAACCGGTGACAAACAAATTAATTTTCAACCTACCGCGATCCTAAAAAAAAAATGCAAAAACGCGTCGGCTTCTGTGGCTATTTTTAGTAAATATAAAAATACCTAAATAAAAATAATTTTGAAAATATTCGAACACTTTTAAAATATGATGTCGCGTAGCTTATTAACGTAATATAATTAGGTTTATTTTAAAAAAAGGTGGTGAACTTTATCGTTACATATTATTTTTACAATTACAAAGGAAAGGTTGTTTTTTCCAAAATATTTGGTGATAACTTATTTTTGGCAATTAATAACAATATGTTTGGATCATTTCGAAAGCACCGTTTTAGCGAGAAAATTGCGTCATATAAATGTTTTTATTTATTTACAAGGATTTAATTAGATACTGTAGGGGCATAGATAGTGGAAAGACGCATAACATAAATTTAAAACTTTCCTAATCAGACCCTATTTTATTTTCTATATGATACGCTTAGGACCATTTTACCCAAAATTTCGCCATTAAGTCTTCATTTAAAATGAAATATTATGTTGAAAAACTAGATTGTGTTATTGAATTTTTTGATAATGCGCACTGGAGGCCAAAAGTTTACCCTTACGAGATATTCAAATTTGTAATTTAATTTGAGTGAATCTGGATCTTGAATAGTCTTACATTGCAAAGTGGGAGGAAACACAAATTAGGCAGGTCGTCAAAGAGGTCGATTGAGTCGTAAAAACACCTCATTTCAATGCTGAAAATTTCATTTACGGCTCTCCGAAAAAATCAATGTAATAAGGTTATCTTCATATATAAAAATGAATGCTTCTTTGTTTGTCCCTTATGCGTTCCTTAACAATGTGTCTGAATTTTCTGAAATGCTGAGAAATGTGTCTATTTCATATAATTTAGCGGCAAGGAGAGGAGCCAGAAGGGGGAGTGGAAACCGGGAGGGGACAGAAGAACGAATGAAAGGGGGGATGTGCAGGAGGGGTGTCTAGGTGGACACGGGAGGGGGGAAGGCGGGAAAGATGGAAGTAGAACGCAAAAGTGGTAGATGAAGCGGTAGGGGATCGGGGAAGCGTGGAAAAGAACACGCAGGAAGGGGGGAGGGGGCGAGAGAGGGGTGGAGGAAGGAATTGCATAGGAGATATGGTGGGGGATAAATTTGGAAAATCCATGCTTCTCATGTACAGCTGTAGGTGACCTGCTTACGTGTCGAAAAACATTCCAATTTATTCGTACGCATCAGAACGGGAAAACAAAACATATTGTGTATCCAAAAGCGCTTCAATAAACAGAAATAAAAACAAGCACTTTCTTTCTTCGAGTGTCATTGCAACGCATGTCGGGTACACGCTAGTTAAAAATAAAACTCACCGATACTAAAACCAAAAACACGGAAAACACAATTAAAAACTTCATTTTGACTGTTTATTTACAAAATCTGTAATACTAATGACAAAAAACCGAAAATATGTACTGCAGATATATCTTTTCTTTATCTAATCTGTTTTTCTTATTACAATTATGTACGCCAATACTTTAATTATTTAATCTTTATTTCTTTTTGCTCATAATACGATAAATAATCACATGTATTACAATCAACGCACCAAATAAAAATAAATAATCTTTAAAGCACGTTTGACATGAGTGTAAATAAAATAATAACCAGTGCAATAACTAGTGCAAATAAAATCCTTTAAATTAAAATAATTATAATCTTGATGCGGACCAAGGCCGTGAATTCCGAACTCGACGTGGTAAGCTTTGTTCGGCCTAACGGAAAGCCAAATAACTTTTCTTTGTATTCCACGTACCCACATAAGTTCATAAAATAATAATACCCATCAACATCAGTATTGAATCTAGATCTTGACTACTATTTTACACACAATGCCACCGAACCATAGGCATGTGAAACCATTGACATGCCGATAAGGATGAGGAGAACAAACCAAGCTGTGAGGAGCGGGAAAGTGGCGCAGACGTCACCCTTTCAAGACAATAAATGAAACTGACAGTCTACAGGCAACTTTAATTTTACTATCAAAATTAAGAATTTGAAAATAAAATCTGCTTACGAATTACTAGTCCTTTAACAATAGCACGCGAATTGCTAGCAGCGTGATGAATGTTATTGCAAATTCCAAATCCCTCTAAAATGTTCTTCTTAATAATCCATTTTTTTCCATTATTTGGACACTTTTACTTTTACGTAAAAATTCATGTAATAATTCTGTAAGAAACGTATACTCAGACCCTGCGCAGAAAAGTCCAACGATGGATACCGCAGCAAACCGTTACCTTACTTTAGCGAACTTTATTTTTTTGTGCAAGGTGTCCTTATTTTAATATTCGTTGTTGACAGTCAATGTACGAATGATGTTGTCGTTTATTCAAGACATGCTGGAACTCTCCTGGTGCCAAAATGACTGTAACGTGGTTTGTCTCCATCTCGTCGAAATGATACTCCAATGTTCTGTTATGGCGTGTCTACTGTTTATTTTATCTCTGCACTGAACAGATAAACCACAGATTACAAAGACTTGAAAGAAAATTGATCTGGCTAACTTAAATAAAATTGACTAAATTATAGGACCACGTCATGCCAACAAAATTGATATTCTATTAGAGAAAGAAGTTCGATATTTTAATCACTTAAGTTAACAGCACTTACCGGTGGCGTAGGCACAATTGTGCCTTCATATTTGAAAAAGTGTTGTCTGCCGAGAAAATATGTGGACACAATGTAAGACTAGAAAAAAGCAGTGTAGTTTGCATCCGACGTATTTGCGATGGACATTTAGTATCAAAGACAGCATATTTTTCATGTGAAAATTAAATAAAATCCTATGTTTCCTTTAAGTGTCAATAAAATATATGGTACATTTAAAAAAAAAAGTATCATTAAAAAATTTTTTTACACGTATTTTTCTTCTAGCATCATTTCAATTGTACATATGCTATCTTTTGTAGGTGTACAAATAATTCGACCTACTTTATTCAGAAAATAAAGTTTGTTTATTTATTTGGCTTACATTATTTGAACAAAAAATGTTTTAGATAACTTATTTGATTTAAAAAATAAACTTTCAGATCACTAATGTGATCATGTCGTCATCCCCAAAAAGTTATCACATTTTAATATCGCAAAAGTTGCATTTGTGCCTGTTCCGTTAGACAAGTAGTGAAACGAGAGATTTTATTAGGTCAGAGTTCACCTTTTGGGAGTTTTTGTTGTTCAAGACTAAATAAAATTTTCTGCTTGTGGTTTTGGTTTCATCTTTCATGCTTGACTATTCAAAAAGGTTTATAACACTTCTTCACGTGATAGTTAAAGGATCCAAGGAGTCTGGTGTTTCACCTCAGAATCATGGTGTACCAAGTGAATAGCAGTTGGAGTGGAGTGAACGTAAAATAAATGCAATCCGCGTTAAGCGTGCTTGGAAGATAAACGCAAAATACGACAAAAATTCTTAAGCACTTGCAGGCATAATGTTATATACTGGAATTAGTTGAATTCACTGCCATTATTAATAACATCAGGAGAGTGGCATGATAAAATTCCGATAAACTTATAAGAGTTAGAAGTTAGATTTACGAACCAACAAAAAGTTTTGAAAAATTACTGTTATTAGGAAGCGCCATAAGTGGTATCACCTACTATAATATGGATTATTTATGAATGAAATATAATATAAATGAAAGAGTAATAAAAAAAATAAAAAAATCGTTAATTGAATGCTTTTTGTAATCAGTACTACACGGTTTCATCCGTTAAAGGGATCCTGAATATATTAATTTCTTGTTCCCTAGTATTTCACCTCCTAATTTAATGGACATTTTAGTTGTGAAGTGCAATATAGTGAAGACAAAATAGCAAATTGAAAATATTTGCGTTGTCCCAGAAATTTCAGAAAAAAGCGGTGTTATTGACGCCAGCACCCACCGATCTAGATTTTTTGCAGATCGACGCAAGATATTTATTTCGGCAATTATAATAATTTTGTTGCATAATCAACGATGAACAAATAATATCAACGAAGTGTATAGTTTTCTTTTACAAAGCCACAACACATCACAAGTTATAACTGATATATATTATCCAATAAGAAATATTGTTAAAAGCACCAAGAGACTCGTATTATTTATTAGGTAATATTAAGGCGTTGTTCCGAAGAAAAAGTGACATAATTTTCATCGCAAACAAAATTAATATCATAAAATGTTTCATAAGATCATGAATTTCCTCGGACAAGTATTTCAGGTAGAAAATTATAACTTTCATCGGAACTGGATTTTCATAGGAGATAAATAAATTTTGATCTTCATTTCTTCTGACTTTATCGTAATTTCCATATTTCCCCCTTAAAACTTTGCACATATCGTATCAACTGTTGAACACGCTTATTGAAGAAACTTTCCGAAGGGAATGATTAAATTGTTTCAAACTCTCATGAATGGAAGAGTTTACGGATGTGGAAGTAGCTGCTCTTAATCGATGCTTTAAGGTTATGGATCAACACAAAACTTTCTGTTCTGCTGGTGGAAAACGCATAAATAGCTACGTTTTCAGGTTTATTGAATTGAACCCTTATTTGATGAAAACATTAAGTAAATATCGTTCTGAAATAAGTACATTTCATACTTGATAGAAATTTTGTGTCAAAGATTACTGAAGAAATGTTGGAAATGTATTCTGGCCCGTTGATTAAATGCTCTTCTTTGTTGTTCCACATCCTCTAATCCCTTCTGATCTGGAGCCCCAAAATACCTGAAAAAACTTTCGACTATTTAGCTAAACTAGACTAGCAGAAACGGGCGGTACGTTTGATGGATTCTCCTATACTAAAAAAACGGATTGAAATTCTTAAAGCGCAGACGGGTGGAAATGCTGTCATTATTCTACCAGTATTTCAATGGAAGATGCTCCGAGGAACTAGCGTCAATGATCGCCTCGGCACTGGTGCGTAGTCAGAAAACTCGCCAAACACACGCCCAACATGTGTACACGGACATTTGTCACATGGGAATAGGTTATTTCTACGAGTCGTTCTTGAGTTTGACAGCTCGGCTGTGGAACGATTTTGATTTTTTTTTAAAATTAACTCCTCACAGGAGGCCTTGAGAAAAATAATTTCCCTCAGGGCCTATACCATCTGAGAGCACGCCGTGTGGAGGGTCATTTTAACACATGCCGGGAACTTGCTAGTAGACATATTAGATAGATACTTATGATTAAAAATAAAGTTATCGATTTGCGAGTAAAATGTCGGAAATTATAAATGGTTATTATCCCCTTTAAAGTTTCCCTAATCGTTTAAATTTGACTGAAGGTCATTAGTCCTTAAGTAAGTTCGTTATTCTCAAAAGATGACTCAGGGGTTTCTTTTTCACCATAACTATTTTTATGCCCTCAAATATTTGGAATTGGCTTAAACGTATCAAAAACTGGCGAGAGAATTATATTTTTTTGTTAATTTATCAAACTGGCTTTCAGATATTAGAATTTTTCTTAATTTTGATAAAGATTTAGAAGGTGAAACAGCTGTTACGCGTAGTAATAATTAAAAGCATAACTAGTTGATAAATAAATTGATTTTATAAATTAAATAATAATATTGTTGAATATATAAAAGAAATTAAAATTATAACTTGGACACCGCTATTTATGTTCACTTGACGAAAATGGTTTGTCGGAGTGGAAATAAGAGAGCTGAACAAGGTATTGATATAACAGTCCCAGCAAGATGTCGTATGTGGTGTCATGGTTCTTGTATATTTTTGTCTTTTTTGCTTTCAAACAAAACGTGAAAAAGAAGAGTACATCTGGGACAAGTTTATTGGGTGTAATGAAAGAAGTTTTGTAATTCTGTTTAGTTTGTTGATCAAAATAATTGTGAATTGTAATCAGACGACGTTATCGCCCGAAGCTGTCAAATACTCTTCTCAAATTACTGTTTCAAGAAATTAGGGGAATAACTTTTTTTTATCAATAACATTATATATTTTCAAACATTGTTTAATGTGATGGGCCTTTTGATTCGTTACCATTCTTATTTAATTGTACATTTATTTAGTAAATTTATTTATCTATTTAATAAACAGTCTTAATAATATAATAATCAGACCAATTATTAATGTTCACAGGTATTTAGGTATTTAGAAACAAGACTAATTTAATGTAAAATAGAATATTTAAGAAAAATGAAGAAAAAAAAACAGAACTAAGCAACAATTAAAAAAAAAAATAATAAAAGTACAAATCTGAATTATAGATATATCTTAATATATATATTTCTTCTGTCCGTGTGTATGTCACTGATCTCCTCCTAAACGGCTGGACCGATTTGGATGAAATTTTTTGTGTGGGTTCAAGGGGATTCGAGAGTGGTTTAGATTTACAATTTAGTCCACTGGAAAATGTTCTTTTAATTATTTTTTTATTTCTAAGGAGTTGTTGATTTTGGAATGTTTTACATTGGATCCGGCAGACTGCGCTACCATCGCAGTATCGAATATTCAATATTATTCTATTTTAATTTTAGTTTGTCCCGACAGTTCTGTACAGGTCAACGTCTAAAAATAAATAAAGCCGAAAACTCGCTAGTATACAATACCACAATTTGACCTCGTTAAGGGTCATAGGTACCTGACCTAACAGTTGCTAATAAAAAAAACAAAAGTGTATTTTATAATGCGTAATAATCGTAAACAATAAAAAAGGTTTTCTCATATACGCTGGGTCCATGTTGGGCTACTTTTATAATAAATAATTTAGGGACTTCCGCAAAATGTTTTAGACCCACACTAAATTTATTTATAAATTATTGGTGAATTATGGGAAAAAAATGTCAGTAATACGATTTGAAAACATCTTAGTAAGACGACTTTTTTTAACATTTGCTCGACATAAGAGGCCCCTAGGAAAATAATTCACTTCAGTGCCTATATCATATTTATGGATGCTGTGTGGAGGGTCTCTTGAGGAAAGGAAGGAGAGGAGGTTTTGGGAAGGAATTTTTGTGAGAGGTGGGTCGGAATCTGGATGTCACTGTCTCCAGGAGAGACGGACGTAAGAAAACACCCTTCCCATTAGGGTGCAAGGCGATGTTCCGAAAGAATCTTGCTGAAGATATCAAAAGGTTTCCCTCAACCAGTCTTTACCGATCCCGATGCAGCCGGCTGGCAGGATCCAGACAAACTCCACCCCTTGAACCCGGGCGTGTATTTCCAAAACCTATACCTATTCAGTTTATCTTTTAAATACACCTCGATATTGTTTATTTTTTATCACTTTGCAAAAAAAAAAATATTTTAAGATTTAAATAATAAAATATTCTTTCTTATAGTATATGAGAAATGAATTATTTTATTTCTCAAAATTAAAATTTTTATGTTGAAAATGTATATAATCGCTGCCGCGACTGAACCGGTACAGGTTTTGAGAATACGCAACCCGGGCACTAAGTCACCAAATGTAGCGAACCACTTGAGGTGACCCATGACAGAGGTGTTCATTAAATGGTTCCATGGTGTCCAATGATTTTTTTTTTTTTAAATTAAATTTTTCGAAAAGAAAGACAAACGTTTCCATGTTACGAATAACCCAACAATGTTTGAAAATCTCCTACTACCACCACAGTAAGCCGAAAATGTTTCTTGATGAGTCGTGATGGAGGACTTAGCCAGGCGATGAATCGAATACGTGACACCCGAGTGGGATCCAAATATGATGCTCAACTCAGCTATTGACCGGTTCCATGAAATCATAAAATGTCAAAATCATTGCCGTGGTGAAAAGTGTTGTTCTCGATCTCAAATGGTTCAATAATTCATCGTCCAACTCTTCTTAACCAATAATCAATATAAACATTATAATTAAGTAAAAGTTGTTTTTTTTTTAACACCAAAATAACAATTCTAAAATGTGTTAGAGGAGCATTTTTTTGTGTTTTTTATCATTATTGCTGACAAAAATCCCGATTTTATCGTTAGAAAGTTGCAATACAGTACCTACGCTGAATAACGGATGATCCATTTTCTTACATCGTAAACAAAAATACATTCTATAAAATACTCCATGGTTCCATGTCATCTCGGAATTACGTCAACTCAACACCTCTTTAAAAAGCCATCAAAAGCTTAGAAAAAAAAGAAAAGAATCGAAAAATAGCCCATAACCTAATCTAACGTAGGTATGTTTTTAGGTTTTCACGGCCAAAAGTATTTTTATTATTTATTTTTGGGGTGTTATGCCGTGTTTCGCTGCCTAGATGAGCTCATCTGCCCTGATGATGGACACTGTAACGCTGTCCAAAACGTTGGCTAAAGAAGGAGGTAGCGAAACACGGCATAACACCCCAAAAATAAATAACAAAAATAATCTAACGTAACCTATTTAACCATTTTTTATTATATTTTTAACATCATTTTTAATGACTTGTCAAAGGAGGTGTTGAGTTGATTTCATTCTGAGTTGTCTGGTCACCCAAACAATAAATCTGAAATATAAAAGAATTTTTTCTTTTATCATTCCAAAAATTTTTTTTTTTTCTGGAATTATTTTAAAAAATTGTCTTATATAAAATATTTTGTTATAATTAGTAATTGAGGTGTTTAAATGACTAATGCATTCACTAATTAGTTTAACGTTATAATGTCATGAACATTTTGACTAGAACAGTTTTAAAAACAAAATGGTATTTAAGTCAGACGTAAAAAACGTCCCGAGCGAGCTCAAATTGGAGTAGGTAACTAATTAGTGTTTCTAAAAAGTGCGAAAGCTAAATGATGACACCTTTTATTGTTGATGTCACTAACTCCGATGGAAGCACTTATAAAATAAACAGTAATGCTACTCGAGGCAGTGTTTCAGTTTATTTCATTCAAAAGAATCGAAATTTTGTACACTTTTAGACAGAATATTGTGGCCGTGATTAAAAGAACAAGGTTTCGCACTTAGTCCGAAATGGCGTCCATTTTTGGCTTTGGATTGTCGGAGCGGGGTAATAGTGTCACAATATGTAGGGCGTGTGCAGTTCCACGTTTTCAAAATGCCCTGGTAAGATGGAATTCATAAAATTATTTTACTAAAATGTAATCACGTAAAATAAAATAAATCTTCTTGTGAAATTTTTATGCGGTATCCATTGTCCAAAGACCAGTAAAATTCTCAATTATCTACTGATTCATATTAGATATGTAGCAACCAGCCTTTGCTACGTCACGCTTTGGATAGCCCCCGAAACGTATCGATGTTTGCAGAAGCGGCGCCTGTGTTCAAATATATGCAATCGAAATTATTAGAGCTCCCGTCAGCCGTCTGGCATGGACGGTACGCGACTGATCAGTAGGTACCTAGTTCATCGAAACAGAGCCGCGGACCTACCTACTTCTCACGCATTCCAGAAAAGGTACGAACCATTGTACGCTTGCAATGCACAGTTCCAGCGCTTTTGAGCAACTAGCCGAGTGATGATTTACTACTAATACTCCACTCGTCTGGCCATATAAAACGCGCCCAACAACAGCGAAGTTACCAGTGTTCGTTCAACTCACCAAAGCAGTCGCCTCTTCTATCCGCAATCAACTTTGACCCAGTGTGTAACTTCGTTAGTACTATTTAATGTCGTAAGACTGTTGCGCTGACCGTGTTTGTGTGATTACAAATTATAATTATTGTGGGAACTCATTAAAGGTTTTTTTTATCACGCAACCTCGTTGTTCTTCATTTAACCACCAGCCTACACTGAGTACCCACAGATAACTACGTTTTTACTAAAATGTACTACCGATCGACATGCGTCTTTCCCCTGCTGCCAGCCAAAATATGAACAAAAGACGCAATATTTTAGGTAATTTTTTTAATACATTCGTCAATTTTGTTGCTGTTTTTTTATAGTAGATTTGCATAAGGCGACAAATCTGAGAAAATCTACGAAAATGATGCGCAATGTATTTTTTTCAATGTTTTGATTTAATGAAATTTCAGATCATTAAAAATGCTCAGTAACTCCATTATTAGAACCGGTTGCTGCCAATTTAAGACGTGCTGTTCTAAAAATGTTTACGCCTGTTAAGGATATTTTGTTTATTCTTTTTGATTGATTATTGTACTTTATTTGAATTTTATTATTATTTGTGTGATGTGCAATGCATAAATTTACACATTCAAATATTTAATTCATTACATATTTAATTTATAAAACAGGGAGTTTGTCTAGAAAATCAATAATTTGTTTAATTGATTTTGCACTGGTATCAACTATGTCTACGGGGGTAACGCTACCGAATGCAGAGTTAAACATGTCGATCCCAATCGCTTTAAAATAGGTACCCATTTAGTGCTGTGTAGTACCTACCCTGTGCTGTGTGGGGTGGGAACAGCGGGCCAGGGCCGGTCCTGAGAATGTCAAGGGAGAACTGAAAAAAGTTTGGACACAAAGTGATTTTAAACTTTTATAAGTGTTGTTGTTTATCGCGCGCTCTCATCTAGCGATGCCACGGCGGTATCCCCCCTTCCTCTACCCCATCACCCTTCCTTCCCCTTCCTCTACCAGATCCGCCCCCTGCCCTTTGCTGCCCAGCGCCCTTCCTTATGAAATGTTATGACACAGCACATTTTATTAATACAAAGTTTCGGGATCATTTCTGTGATAACAAATAAGTTGGAATTGTGTTTTGCTCGACTTTTGGACATTTTTACCAGATTTTACGGCATTTTAGAAAAGTCACAATCACTCAGTGGATTTAGGAAGAAGGCACAAGATTTTTAACTCCTTTAAATTATGAACATCCCTTTTCAAGAAAGTAATTTAGTAAAATTTAAAAAAATAATTATATCACTATTAATAATATCATTTGTGTATCAGAAAATATATGGACGCCTGCTCTAACCTCTCAGATTCCTGATCAATCTTTCAAATCATTAGTGTTTCTCCAATAAATTTTGTGTTAACATTTTTCTCTAGCAGTAACAACATCAATATTCTTCGAATAAAAGGAGCTCTGGTTTTACCTGAAAGCTCACCTTTTGCTACTCGAGCATCCTTCTTTCCACTAATCTATTGCAATAAATATTCCATGCCGAGACCCGGGAAGCAAATAAAGGTGTTAAGCGATGAATAACAAAGTTCCTGTAGGATCTTGATGCTAGTGTGATCCGCACAAAGCAAGGAGATGCAGCGAACAACAATCAAATGGAATAAATACAAAGAGCATGAGTGTGCCATTTACTCCACCGCTCTTCTTGCCTTTATTGTATATCTGATTTACTACGATAAAGGTGAAAAACTTCCCCCGTATAAAGAATATAAATTACAAAGGAGAAAACTTTTATAGCCCTGTTGTTGGATTTCTTTATTTCATTCGGGAAACATGGCGCGCACAAAGCTTCAGATGGGAACCGGTACGAAAAAAAACAACGAAGACGAAAAAGAACACTCTATCATCGAAAAAAGCAGTTCATATATCTCTCGGGCACCAAAATACCGAGCTTCGGTGTTTCCGGGGATAACGCGAGGAAGTCAATTTACTTCGAAATTTTCACTCTTCCAAAATTCCTGTTTTTTTTTGCATATTTCTCAAACGAAGCAGGAAGCGTTGCCGGCTTCGGTGACATAAAAAAACAGCGCCCTTCTATTTCTTTCAGGCCTTATTCCGCTTTATTCCATACATCGAGTCCAAAAGATTGTCAAAATATATGTGGAATAATAATTCCCTTGAATAAGCAAAGCAAGGGATACCTGTGAGTCGCAGCTCCTCTATCGTGTTATAAATAATACAAGTACATTATTGTCGGAAGAACAATGGATTTCTTCACTGGTTTCGATTGTTAATTCATTGATTTTTGTCTTTTGGAATACCGAT
Organism: Glyphotaelius pellucidus; assembly: GCA_936435175.1. NCBI lineage: Eukaryota > Metazoa > Arthropoda > Insecta > Trichoptera > Limnephilidae > Glyphotaelius > Glyphotaelius pellucidus. The sequence continues at coordinate 23,382,422 of OW386538.1, read as the reverse complement.
AGATGAATTCCTAAAATAAGTTTATAGGTACTACACAAGAGTCTCACCTGCCTGGAATTAGTATAAGAATAATATTTTCATTTGATGAATGTTATTCGGATAGATGAAGTGGGGGAGGGAAAGGAAAAAAGGGAGGTTTGGAAGCTTTACTATTCATATCTGGTTGCTAAATATAGCTAACACCATTTCAAGCTCGTTGAATTTCTACTGAATGTGGTTCTTTCTCTAGATTGGTTCTTAGGACGTGTTGTTTCACAGAATTTGAAGGATTCATCGAATTCCAAAGTTAATATTCCAGCTTTGTGGAAGTCCAATTCAATTTGGGAGGCGGGAATGGGTACCGCCGCCCCGGGAACCTTTATTGGATAACCAACACCTCTGCCATAGGTCACCCCAAGTGGTTCGCTACGTTTGGTGATTTAGCAGGGGTGCCCGGGTTCATGGGGTGAAGTTTGTCTAGGTCTCGAAGGTGGATGACCAGGACACACTGAACCCCAGATTCCTACCCACCCCTTAAACCCCTTTCCTTCCTACCCACCCCTTAAACCCCTTTCCTTCCTACCCACCCCTTAAACCTTAAAACCCTTAAACTTCCTTAAAAAAAACCCTCCACACAGCATCCCCAAAGATGACATAGGCCCTGTGGGAAATTATTTTCCTCAGGGCCTCCTGTGTGGAGCTCATGTAAAAAAAAAAAAGTCCTGCTAATACTGGTACTACAAATACTGTGAAACAATGTGCATGATGAAATAATAAAAGAAAATTAATGGAAATTTAATAGAATTAGAATTTCAACGTTGACATTTGATGAATTGTTCAAAATCTATGAAACAACCTGTCCGTAGAGTATCTACTACTCTGGAACGTAGTGAAAAAATAAATATTTGTTTTAATGTCTACCTAAAATTCTTACCTAATATTTTTTTTCATGCCGGGTTGACCCTTAATTCAATTTGTGAAGAAAACTTACGAAAGTGACGTCGTGGGTCCCGGGGACCCATATTTTTTCAAAAGTATTTCATTAAAAGTTGAAGGTTGTATGCACTTTATTTTTTTAAATTTAATTTTAGATCACAAATCTTTACCACAACTCGGAAATGTAATGAAATTTTAAATACAAAAACATTAGTATTTTATCGGTTGAATTTTTAAGAACGTCAAAAATCATCCCACAAAAGCATTTCACATCTTTATTACTAAAATACGACATCTTTGTTACAAAAACGATGTTTCCGTATAACAAAAAAAATAAAAGTGTGTTCATGATCTGTTCATGTTCATGAAACAACAATATACTTGGAACAGGGAAAATAATGGCGACTGGTAAAGTCACGCGTATTTTTGCCCAAGACCATGCAAGACCATGGTCTGGTGTTGAATCATCAATAATTTATACCTCATTTTACAGTTCTTCCTTAATAGCCAATGCTCGATAGTGTATATATTTGAAGTACTTGGTCAGGGGTTTGACTCGCCATCTTGACAATTAAACAGGAAAAAATAAAACGATGAAAAAAATTGATGTAAGTGACTGGTGAATTAATGAGTGAAAAATTACGTAAACGTAATTTACGTATGGGTCTCAGGGATCCATACCACTCTCGTAAATAGAATTTGTATTTATGTGAGCGAGTTGTCTATCCGTCTGTGCTATCTCAGAATGGAGGAAGGTACTAAGATTGGCGGGGCTTAGTGATGAAGAGAGACAGAGGGAGGCAACAACTTACTATATTCGAAAAAAAATACTCTTATGTCTGTAGGTTTCACTTAAAAAAAAATACATTGTTTAGTTTATACAATGAACGTCTACCGATGGCGTTCAAACCAGGCAATTTTAACGATTTTTGGATTGTCCTAACTCCTATAAGAAGTAATTTATCAATAAAAATAAAACGTACCGAGATGCTAGTGATCAATATCTATTTTATATTGAAAATTTTTGTAGCAGTGTCAAAAATCCTGAGAAGAAATTGGGGAATACGTTAATATGGACAAAACGCCGTCCGGTTTTCTCTTAAGGAGTGCCAAGAAACTGAGCACTCTTCCGGCAGTCATTAAAAATTTTCAGAGTATTGAAAACAAATTAATATACTTTGGTTTAAAACCCACAAAATATTTTAAATATTTCCAGTTATTATATACTTATTATCTAAACGACGATTCACTTTTTTTTATTCTAGTAAAAAGAAAATTACATTTTAACTCATTTAACCAGAAATAATTAAATAAAACTAAACACCATAATACATCGTACTCCCTTTCATTACTCTGCTTATCAAGAATAAATATTAAGGTTTTTTTTTTTAATTAAACCTAACTTTTTTCATTTTAAATGTCGTTTGGGAGGCAATTATATAAGTTGCCTTCCTCGTAACCAATGGATTGTTTACCATAGTTAGTGTGGATTGTGTTTAAATGTATGTTACCTCAGCAATGTCATGGTATCACTGAATAATCTTTATATAAAAAATAAAAATTCTATGTTTGTTCGGTGTGCGTTCCTATATTACTCATTCGATTGCAAACATTGGCGATTTTTCGTGCGCAGGCCCGCATAATTTTCAATATGTATAATGGTGAATATTGACGTTATGAAATTATTCGCAACTCCATTTAACCGACTGCGTTGAAATTTTGGTAATTTCTTGTGCAACCGCGGAGGTTACTATATACAGTGGTGAGCTGTGACATTATGAAATTTGGTTTAAAATATTACAATAGGTGGCGCGTGGTTTGTTTGAAAAAATGTTTGTATTTCTTATAGTTTAGGGGCAGGGAGGAAAGGCGGGAGGGGTAGGTGACTTTGGAGGAGGAGGGGAACAAAGGAGAGTGGGGGGGGGACGAGGGAGAGGGAAAGGCTGGTAAGGTGGAAGGGGAACGTGGAAGGGGGAAGTCAAGGGTGGGGGGAATGTGTGGTAGTTCGAAGGGGAACTCAGAAGGGTAAGCGGACGCGAGAAGGTAACGAGAGCGGAACGGGGACGGGAAAGGACATGCAGGGGAGGGGTGGAAAATAAGAGAGGGGCAACAGAGGAATTGAAAGGGATACGTAGTAGCGGTAGGGGAAAGCAGAGGGTAAATTTGAAAAATCTATGCTTCATACACCGTCAGCTGTATGTAGCCTGCTCGCATGTAAGAAAAATTTCTTATCTGACGGAAAAACAAAAAATATTGTGTATCCAAAAGTATTTCAATAAAAATAATTAAACACAACCACTCTCTTTCTTTGAACTACATTGCAACGCGTACCGGGTGGTCGCTAATATAACAAAAAATAAAATGTTTTTGTACGAGTGTCAAACCGATGTTTAGATGTGATTAATTTTCTCTTTCTTGGAACTAATCATACGAAACCAAAATATACATATCTGTTTTTCAATGTATAAAAAATTTTCAATCTAGGAAATTCAATTTCAGATTTCCGGGTTTTCTGTATGAATGAACAAATTTCCAAATGATTAATAATTTTCGAGAGAGAGCCAAAGTATGCAGGTACTTATTATTTTACACCGTGAAAACATTGCATTACATAATATTTTTGGATTCGTGTGAATAACATTTTTTTACGTTTGATATATGACGGCCTCCGTGGTCGAAGGTTTAGGCTCTTGAATCACAATCCGAAGGTCGCGGGATTGAATTCCGGCGAGCGCAAACAAATTTTATTTGATTGATTTGTGTTATTTCACGATAAATAAATTAAAAATAATATATATTATATTTGCGGCACGTTCTAGAGAGATATATACCGACAGTATCGCCCAGGTCTACGGCCACTTTTCAGAATTAAAACGTTGCTAACAGTGGCTTTTACCGTGTTTGGTGACCAGATCAGAATAGCCAGGTACTTTCCTATCGTCCTCTTCCACATTTTCTTCCTCTCCCCACTATCTTCAGCCCCACAACATGAACATACCCCAGTTGGGGATGCCATACATAGTCTCACTGGCTCCAGATGGGAGCAGCTGAGACTCTTGCGGGGTATTCACATAAAAAATACAAGAAAAATAATTTAATATTGGTGTAAATAAAAATGTTTTTTAATGAAATATTAATTTGCTTTAATGTGACCTTTTTTGAACAACATTACGTATATTCTAATATATTTCTTCTTTTATATCAACTGTGATATGTACAGCAGAATTATCATTCTACTACTGTAGTAATATAATCTGAACCTTCCATCTGTACATTTGCAAGAAAACTCAATTTTTACTCGCATGACCGTTTTATGAAAAGGTAAAAAACACATTTCATGATATCACTTGAAAACATACTTTTAATTATTTTATTATACATTGAAATAGGCTGCTTTATTCATAAAGCTTAAGGCGGTGCTTCTCGTCTCAAAAATAAGAAGATGGAGAGATATGTAATTACGAATGTTGGACAGAGCGCGCTAATATTTTAAGTGATAAAAATGAAGCGAAAATTGCGAAAATGCTTAATAAAACATGACTCGTTTAAAATAGTGCAAAAACTCGTGGAAGGTATCTGAAGTTTCATTTAAAGAAACATTGTGAATTTTTTCACTAATATAACTTGTAAAAAAAAAGAAATAGACTTGTTTTTAATATTTTTCGGAAAAAACTTTGCTATTTTTTTCTATCGAGGGAATTTCATATAATTTGCGTTTCGGCGTGGAGCGTATCTAGATATTAACTTATCTTCAAAAATAACAAATAATATATTTTTTTAAGAGCTTCAAAACTTCAAATGTTTAAGGGAGATATGTAAGAAATCGGTCGAAATTCGGATAGCGGCGGCTTAGAGGAAACCTTTTAACAAGAAATCCTTTAACTAGACATCTTAAAAAACATTTTATCCTACACCCAACGCCTTGCATTGCAGTAAGAGAGATGAATTCTAACGTCTGACACCTAGATTCTTACCCACCACATATACCTTTTACTTTCACAGAAATTCCTTTACTTAGAAAGACCCTCCACATAGCATTCTAAAAGATGACATTGGTCCCGAAGGAAATTATTCTCCTCAGGGCCTCCTGTGTGGAGTTAAGAAAAAAATATTCTTTTTTTGCGAGTGTGAGCTAGAGTAAATGACGCGCTTTACCCCTGGACGTAAATAGTTAATCTTTGTAGTCTTTTGGAGAACAACACCCTTTTAAATGAGCTGCACTGTTAAAAAGTTCACACCTTTTAAACTTTTAGCTTGTTTTTATTATATATTTGTAAAATTATCATGAGCGTGTTTGTACGTATTTGCATAATAAAATAAAATAACCACTGGAGCGCTTTTTGCCACAATATGGCACTATTTAAAATACCTCGGATTGCTTTGCTGCCAATTTTGGCAAATTTTCCCTTATTTGTAAGTAATTAAGTAAAAGTTTACGATTTTATAATTTTTTTTTATAAATCCTACGAATATGTAATAATAGACAAAAGATAGGTGAATTAATTGGCTATATAGATCTATAATCAGTTTGTATCTCTCCATATTAAAATTTGGAGTTATGATTTTTTTTTAATTTGGGAGGAAAATGTTCAAAATGATCGCCGAAAAATGTCGAGCAATTGGAGAAAAAAGTTGTAAACGGCGTTCTCGCTCCAGTAGTTAATACATAAAAAAATATTAGCAAAACTATATTATGTAACATAATTTTAAATATTTGCCTTTTTTAATAGTATTATCCTATTTAAATAAAATTATGTTAAGTTTAATAGCAGCTTTCTTGCAGAGTGCACTTGTGTTACATCAACAATGCATGTCCAGTAGCAAGTAGCAAGCCAGCGATAAAGAAAGTGGAAATATATCCGATTCATGGAGATAAAGCTCGGCCGTGATCAGGTGTTCGGAGGGTGGATACCAGTACTGTGTGTGCCACGGAAAGGGTGTTTTTGGTATATACAGGGTGGGTAAAGGCTGTACAGGGTGGGTCACGGCTCCTTCCCAATTGCTACCCCATCACAGGACGAAATTTGTTTTCCACGGAAGATCCCTTCTGTCATATATTTTCTACGTGCGCAAACCACGATCACAGATTTTACGTTGGCTGCTTCCATTCCATTGATTTATTTGACGGTTTTGGATGCGTATCTCTTCGCATATTTACATGGAAAACGCTTTATTCAAAAAATCATTTACGACAATCATTAAAAACAATATATCACGGAGTCAATTAGTAAAATCGAGTTTTTATACATTGCGTTGGATTGTGATAAAAATCTAATAAGTTAAGACAAGTTTTAGTAAATTACAATAAACATAAAATAATCAATTTAATTTTTCCGGGAGTGATTTTATATATTGAAAGCACTAACCTTTCTCGTGAGTCTGTTTTTCTCGTGAGGCTTGTTACGGTTCGGCAGACGTGGCCTAGATGTATATTGTTTCGAGAGCATTTTTGTGGTGGCATTGATGAAAGCACAGTAATATGTAAAGTTTGTTAGGTTAGGTAAACGAAGCTTACCTGGCGCTGTACGGCTGTACCCACATAATATCTTACAACGAAACGTGCCCGCTTCCCCAAGCGGCGCACGTATGAATCGTTAAACATGTATTTTCGTATGTTTTGTGTAAAATGATATATTATGTACGTGTTAGATTGAATACATTTACGAAGAAGCAACACATGCGTCCTCTTTTGTATCTAAAGGAAATTCATATTGTAATATTTTCTTTGAGCAGCGTCAAAAAAGCAAAAAAAGTTACGTGCTAATAATAAATAATGACACCTGATGGGGGGGAAGGCTTGCGGAAATACTTAGCGAGAAAATGACTCAGGTGTGACTGGAGTGATGAAATTTATTTGTTTCAGGTACGCTTAAAAAGTTTTCAGTTCCTTTGTTTTGTATCGACGCGGGGCATAACGTTTAATGATGTCTCGACAAAAGCTCACAGCCGAGCCGCGCCGCTCCATTTTTAAATCGCTGCTGAACCCGTTTACCAAACTCTCAGTTTATTTTTTTCTGAGGATGCCTGTATAATGTTTTCAAAGAGTTTATTTACCTTCTGCCATTCTTTTGGTAAAACAACTTGTTTGTACTACCTGCTTTGACTCGTGTTGTAAATGAAAAATAATTATTTGTGTTAATTGTAGAAAAAAAATATTTTGTAGAAAACCATTTTAATAAAATTTTTTATATGTTCAATAATATTTTTCAGGTTATAAAAAGGTTTTTTTTTACATTAGCACCTCACAGGAGGCCCTGAGGAAAATGATTTTCCTCGGGGCCTACGTCATCTTTGGGGATGCCTTATGAAACGTTTTTTTAGGAAAGTAAGGGGAGGAGAGTTCTGCGAAGGAAAAGGGTTTAAGGGGTGGGTAGGAATCTGGGATTCAGTGTGTCCTGATCATCCGTTTCCAAGGCCTAGACAAACTTCACACCATAAACCAAGGCACCCCTGCTAAATCACCAAACGTAGTGAACCACAACCTATGGTAGAGGTGTTGGTTATCCAATAAAGGTTCCCGGGGCGGCGGTACTCATTCCCGCCTCTCAAATGTGAAATTAATAAATAAAATTATTGAATTTCTAACAAAAAAAGATGATATCTATATATTTTGTTTAAATATTTGCAATGAATTAACCCTACCAAGTTAACGCTGTATTTTGAAGATATTCCTGTTGAAGTTTCACGACGCCAGGCCTATTTCAGTTGAGACTTGCTTTGTTACTAACCGGCGTTGCTCATTTTTAGTATATAATAATTAAGAATACGCCTTAAAATTTTACTTTTTTTAACTGTAGAACGCTTAAAAATTATCGACTGGAAAAGATGGATAATTGCCGTTATGTTTAGAGGTTAGTAAAATAAAGACTTCGCTGCTTCATGCAAACAAACAGTATTTCCCTGAATCAGTGAAGACATTAATAACAGGTTCCTGGGTTCAACTCTAGATGCGACCGAATCTTGATCTTCATTCCTAGAATATTTTTCTGATTTTTCTGTTTAAAATTATATCTTACGGTATAGTAGTCTGGGGAGGATGCTCTATGACGATATTAGATCCATTAATTAAAGCTCAAAAATTTATAATGCGGACTATTTACAAAGTACAATATATTCATCCCACGAAGGACTTATTTAAAGACTTCAAAGTACTCAATATAAAATCCTTATACGTCAAAAACATATCCTCCTTTTATAAATTCAAACATACGAAAAAAATATTTTTGAATCAACCTACAATACAAGAAATTCCAAAAAATCCAATTATATTATTCCACCAACAAAAACCTCAATGTCACAGACACAGTTAAACCTTCCTGCTCCTAAAATCTTCAATAATTTAACATTAGAAATAAAGTCAATTGCCAAATACGACAGTTTCAGACTTGGGGACTTTTTGATGACTGAATGTGATTATGTTAATAGCCTGTTTCTCGTACTCAAATAAAGGTGTATACATTGTTTATATGTGTGAGGATGTGGTTGTATAGAAGTATGTATGTATGTGTATTACATGCACACATACTAAAAAAAAAGAAAAAAAGATATAGACTAAAAAAAAAAAGATATTTACATTTCTACAATCTAATGCTAATTTACCACCAATTGGTATATAATTGGTCACCATAAAACAGGCAGCCGCCTAGTAGGGTGATTTAATACACCTACTTTATTTAAATATCACAATTATGTAACATGTATTGTATAAATAAATAAATAAAAATGTTGTTTCAGAGTCGTCAATATTGTTTTTATAGATTAAATACTACATTTTGAGGTTTTAATTATTAAGATTTAATAACATTATTCCACTTCTGTATAGGTAATTAAACAACATATATAAAAAGTTAACATATAATAAGTTTCCGTTACTCCATTCTTAAAGTCAACTAATTCGGATGCCTTTCTAAAACGTCTAAAACGCCTTAACGGAATAATGCCTAGATTAATTTGTAAAGGTTTATTGTCTGGCCGAAGTTTAAACCGCAGCTCGGAAGCTTTGATGATAAACCTTCTTTGGGTTGTTTTGTTTTAAGCATTTTACATGCGCTTAGTATTGTATTATGTGGATTTAAGTGAATAGATTTTCAAATGTTTTTCCGGGGCTTTGAAATAAATACGCACCACCAATATATTACTGATATTTTAAGAAACCATCGGATGTAATTTTAAAATCACTGTTCTTAACTTTTACAAAGAAAGTAATGCTATAAGTCAAAACCACGAGTATTTAGTGGTAGAAAAAAATGTATTCATTAATAAAATTACCTTCTTTGTGGAGCATTTAACTGCTTGTCTCTGTTTTCAGAAATTTCGGGCTTAAAACGTGACGTGGAAATGGAAAAAAAAATTCTATTTTAAATTTTTACATTAGAATGGGAAAAATCCAACAATGCAAGTTTAATTTATTTCAATGATAATTTGTATAATTTCGTAATTTCTTAATTTAAAACCACAATAATATTTTGTACATTTACGGCACTTTTTAGAGTGGATACTCTGGTAAGTATGCTCTGGTGAAAGATCAGAAAGCCATACAGAATCAAAATATTAGTTGACATGGCTTTTTCCGTGTTTTGGGTCAGATTTGAATAGCCAGATACTTTTCAACCTTTCTCTCCCCTTAACTTCCCGTCTCCACCACATTCAGTCTCACAACATACCAAAATTGGAGGTGCCATAGTCGTACTGGCTCTAGACGGTTGGGAACAAAGGGAGAATCATGGGCGGTATTCGTCTAAAAAAAGACTACTCTTAGTATTACCCCGGACGTGGCTAAAAGTCAAAATGAAAAAAATCAAATGTGAATTGTTTTTTGTTAACGGTTTAAGCATGTGGAAATATGTTTTTCAATCATTCTCTTTGGGTTTCATATATTCTATTCCACATATTTCACCTCGAATATTCCACAACCGAAGATGAAATAGTTTCATTGGCTCTGGGCGTAGCTCTCTTTTGTGGAACTAAAAAAAACAAATGTTGTATTTTTTCAAAGTTTTTAAAAATTACACACCGAAAATCAATATAAATCGAATTAAATAATCTTATTACTAAGTTGTTTCTTTTATTGTGTAAGGTGTTTCGGCTTACAAGGCCATTTTCAAATAGTTTGGAAATATCTTGTAAGCTGGAACAGTTGTCACAATAATAAAAACAACTAAAATAATTGCAGAAGTTAATAAAAGCATTATAAAATTTGGTTTGAATTAAATCTAAAAAAAAAATAAGTTCGACGAATTAAAAACAACCAAAATTAATATCGGAAAAAAAATAATATATAATTTTTTTTTTTAATGAAAACAAATAACATTGTGTACACCACTATTTAATTAACAATATCAACATGTTTCGAAAACTATGTTTTCTTCGTCAGGATAATAAGTTAATAAAAAAATAACAAAAGACAAACAAGTATAGACTAATTAGAACAAAGACAAAATATTAAAAAGGAGAGGTGATTAATTGCTTGAAATATCATAAAAAAACAAATAATATAAAAATTATTTTAGGATGGGTAAAAAATTACATTAAAATAATAAAAAATCTTTTAAAACAAAACAGGAAGTCTAAAAACAAAATAAATTATCATAAATATAAGTTTTAATACGAAAATAAATTTAAAAGAAGGCTATTTTAAAAAAATGTTTGGTTATTTGTAATATTTAATTTACTATTAACACTTTTTATTAATTTACTATTAACTTATTATCCTGACGAAGAAAACATAGTTTTCGAAACATGTTGATATTGTTAATTAAAAACTGGTGTACACAAAGTTATTTGTTTTCATTAAATTAAATAATGATGCCACAAAGTGAATTTGCGAATTTGAAGAAATAATATTTCATTAACACCATAGTAATTGAATATTCGCGGATTAAACCCACGACACGTCGCACAATGCGTTAAATGCAAAAATGCAAGAATTCATGAAATTTGATTTTGCTTTTGTAAAGATAATGAGTCAAAAAGATGATTGTCATTGTCTAATTATGCGCCTAAGCTTAGGGTGTAAGCACATTATCAATTGCATTTTATCACTTTAGCGAGACATCGTTTACACCAAAAATCCACGTTTTTTACCATCAACCCACAATGAAATCTACTAGCTCAGGTACATATTTTGAAATTATGTCATTACTTTCTTCGTTTGGTCTATATCAGTGATTCCCAAAGTGGTCCAGGTGGACCCCTAGGGGTCCACGGGAGATCCGACGGGGGTCCAGGTAAGCGCGATAAAGAAATGGGGTCCACAAACTGGTTTCATGGACTCCCACTTGTCCCATATCCATATCCCATCCCACCCCCCGTCTCATATCCCATTACGCCCCCTCCATAACAGAGCGACTGGCGTACAGCGCACGTTGTTGTACCGGTTATGCATGAGATCTTAAAACGTCCAGCTAGGCAAGGGTGGGAGGGAGGCGTAGTGGGATATGGGTGTATTGTACTGGGATGGGAACATAACCCCCCCTCCCCACGTTCTATATCCCGTTACACCCCTTCCGTCGTGGCAAATATAATCTCGAATACTGGTCCATTTTGTCCCCGTTTGAAAAAGTCGTAGAGATTCGCTACTGCTCTGTTGTAACAGACCACACCTCGCCATTCAATATTCAGTACAACGGGTGTCGAGTTTTGGGAATATGGTAGAAATGTAACAGCAGGGGGTCCATCGAAACCAGTAAAATTTTGAAAGTGGTCCACGAGAACAAAAAGTTTGGGAACCTCTGGTCAATATGATGTCCCGAAAGTATTCACCTAAATTTCAAGTTTGATTAATGCATAACTCAACTTTGAAGGCCTTTTAAAAAACATCTCCATGTAGTTTTTATGTTTTATTGTTGGTCTGTCAATAAAATTTTATTTGTCAAGATTTTGACGGCTTCTGCCAGCAACTAAGGATTTTATGATTTTTTTTCTATAAAAAAATTGTAGATAAAAAGTGTGCTTTGATAGCAAGAAATTCCGTCAAAATCTGGATGTTTTTGAAAAAATATTATTACTTTTGAATTCTTTCGATGTCAGCGATGAACCACAGAATCAGCTTTTATCTGTAAGCAAACAATTTTATTTAAAATTTATTAAAATGCATAGTTAAACGGAATCGCCAGAGATTTCGTCTACGCAATGAGGTTTAGCATAATCGAGAAATGCGGTTCTCATTAGTTTTGACAGCTCTTTCAAATGAAATCAATCAGCCTGGACAAAGTAGAACCCGCGGAAGACCCCTAAAGCCATCCGAGGAAGCTTCGCTAAACGATCTCATCTCAGAGATCACGGGAATGGAAAAGGAGCTAAAAGTCATGTTTTCCATCATATAAGAGTGCTTGATAGCGGCAACTACATTGATGTACGATGTAGCTGCCACTTGCACCATACATTAAAAATGCTGTTAAATGAGGCAAAACAAACGTACATCAGTCTCCACGGGTATTATCACATGCCTGACAGTGTTCACGCAAGGTGCGTTCACAGGTGTGAAATAATCGATTCAGTTTCCTTTCCAATCGCATATTTACATAAAGACGCGCTAGAAGCGAGACGGTTCAAATTGTAAAAAAACAACAGGAAAAATATTTAAAAAAATTGACTAACTCATCGCCAATGCTCGACAGTAAGCTCTAACGCAGACCTAATAAAAATTTTACTGTTAACTTCCGAAACTCTCTCATCACCCGAAAAGAAATTAACCTCAAATAAAGGTGTGAAAATAGAAGGAGTAATTCATAAGTACATCAAACAAGCAGAGGAAACTTCTGATACATCCGGTTTTAACCTAGAACTGGACTTATAATTTAGTTCGAAGAAGAACTTTGGCTTCGGTTAAGCTTCAAATAAGATTAGTAAAATGATATAAAGACGAATATTGTTTGTTTTGGAATGATTTTCACTTGAGCTAGATTTTATAAATAATGCGGACTTACAATAATTTTATAAAAAATACTGCTAGGCAAATACCTCACCGATTTACAACAATTTTTATAAATTACTAGCAAGTTCCTAGCATGCGTTGTAAGAACTTTTAAGCAAAGAAATAGTGTCTCCCTGTGTGTCCTTTCGCATTCGTCTTCGTTTCCCTTCCGCCTCCCCTTCCGCTCCCACGTCATCTTTCTCTCACGCGTTTCCTCCACCTTCCCGTGCCTTCCCCCTCCCCACTCCCTGGGTGTGCGCACAACAACTCATCAATCAATTTCATTGCAATCGGATGAATAGTATAGGAAATAATTTCATAATGCCAGAGCTCGCTATTATGTACAGAAACTATCGCGGGTACCCGCACATCAAATCACCAAAGAGTCATCGCAATCGGATGAATAGTTTAGGAACACATAAAGGACAAACAAAGGAACATTCATTATTATTTATTAACAATCAATCAAATTTGGTACCTAACGGAGGTACCTTTTAAAAATACCTATAATTATTGATTAGTTCACAGTATTTGATATGGGTGAATATCGTGGGTGAGTACTTCAATTTCATTAATTAATTTAAAGAATTTTTCAGATAATTGAATTTCGATTAAGAATAATCGCTGGTTTGCAAAATGTCATTCTCAAAGTGTGACATGATTTGCAGTTTCGTAGTGTTTAAACAACTTTTCAGATGTATTTTCACGTGCTTGTAATAATCCAGAAATAGTCACGAGCATAGAAAGAAGATATTTTGAAAGTTTCAAACATTTCCTACGCTTAATATAGCAATACATAAAGCACAAGCAAACAAACAAACATATATTAATTTTTATGTACAAATATTTATTCAGTGAAAAGAATTAAGTATCAATAAATATTTTTTTACATTAGCTCCACTCAGGACGCCCAGAGGAAAAAAAACCTCAGGGCCAATGTCATTTTCGGGAATGCTGTGAGGAGGGTCTTTTTATGGAAAGGAAGGAGAGGAGAAGTTCTGGGAAGGAATAAGGGTGAAGGGTGAATAGAAATCTGGGGTTTACTATGTCCAGGAATAACGTAAGTATGAATCCATCCTTGGTGATGGGTTGAGAGATCGAAAGGTTTCCCTCGACCATTCTCTCCTTATCCTGCCTGCCACGCATTAGGTGGGCAAACACGTCGCTAAGACTCAGAAAAATCTCGCCTATGAACTCGGGCACCCCTGCTAAGTCACCAAATGTAGCGAACCACTTAGGTGATCTATGGCAAAGTATGTTGGTTATCCATTAAATAGCTCCCGGGGCGGCGGTACCCATGCCCGAGAAGGCGGTACCCTAGCCAGAGAAATTTGTCCTCTCCACCGTTCAGCTTAATGCCACTGTGCGCCGGGAGGTAGACCCTCTCATTGAACCGATCGATTGATTGAATATTAAATAAAAAATTAGAACCCTATAATATTATGTACATCAAGTTTGTAACAGTCATTGTCGTTCCCCTTTGATGTTATTTTAAGTGTTTTTAAACATGATGGTGAAAAAAATAACGCACATTTTGCGAAATATTTAAATCCGTGCTACGGATTATTGCGTAAATAATTAAGTTTCAAATGAGTAAAATAAATAATTAACTAAAGCCTTTTGCATGGATTTTCAATTTTCAATGACATCGTTGTCAACATTTGATATGAAATTGTACAAATAAACAATTTATTTATTTTCGGTTATAACGTGATAGTAACGTAAACAATAAAATATAAATCATTCAATTCATATAAAGTCAGAAAGCATTACTCAGAGCCTACGAGAAAACAAACAGGTAGAACTGTGTTGTGTATCGAAATAAGGCCAATTTTGTCTTATTTCGGTGGAAATTGATCAAACATTTAAAAGATTTTTTTAGAAATTCTTTCTTGAAGAGATTACCATTTTCTTTGACTTGTCTGTGGCCGAGGACTCAGATGGATTTATTTATCTTTTATACATTTATTATATTAGTTTTATTTAAAATCAATGAATATCATCTTTCTGGGTTTATATTGTTCAGTGCCTTGAGCAAATAAATTCATGAATTCAAATAAACCGCCGACGAATTATTAACTTTATGTTAAAACCTTAATTGCAACATTTCAATCCACACGAACAAATTGATACCCAGAATTCACATATCATTAGCTATTTATTTATTATATAACTACCACGCTTTTCATTGTTTATCGATCATTGGAAGATTAAAAAGGCATTTAGTAAGGTAGAAATGGGCAGATAATATAATATTTTTAAGATATATTTTACAGTTAATACTTTTATGATATATTTCACAATTGAGATTTAGCCAATCCGTATTTTTGGTGGCATCTAAATTCATTTATCACCAGAAAATTAAAAAATACCGTTTTGTTTTGTTAAAATCCAATCAAAATAATAATTTTTAAATACCCATTAAGTTTTTAGAAAATAAAACAATACAAAATCTTGTTTCTCAACAAAAAAATCTCGTTTAAAGAAAGCAGAAACTAAAAATAATAAATATATACAATAATAACAGGTAAAGAAAAATACTGTGAAAAATTTGTGAAAACCCTAAAAAATCGAACTGGTTGTAGGAAAAATTCAGGTGAAGAACCCAACTGTTTAAATATTTATATATTTGTTTCGTTTTCATTTTGATTTTCATTTAAAAAAAATTAACAGATTTTTAAAGAATCAGACTATCCCGTAATTCACTAGCTTGCGCTAGTTATTTAATAACTACTGAGTGACTACCGACTGTTTTATTTCATTTCAGCGATTTTCCGGCATGGGTTGCAACGCCACTTAATAAATAAATGGTTTCTCTATGCGTGTCCTTTCCCATTCGTCCCCTTCCCATTCGTTCCCTTCCCATTCGTCCTATTCCACCACCTCTTACCCTCCCATGTCCCCTTCCCCTCATGCATTTTCCCTCTACCTTACCTGCCTTCCCCCCTCCTCTCCCGCTCCCCCGTTCCGCCAACCCATCTCCAGCGCTCCATGTATTCAGTCCCGGTACGTTCAGTTTTCAAATAGCTCGCGTGCTACCTATTACAATTTTTCATGTATTACAAACAATCATTTTTGTATATTATAAGAACAATCAATCACATTTGGTACCTTACAAAGGTACCTATTTAAAATACCTTTAATTCTTACTAAGTACTTCAATAAATTCATCAATTTTAAGAGTTTATTTGAAAATTGAATTTTTATTGATTGATCGATGGTTTGTAAAATGCCATTTTACAAATTGTGACATTTTTGACAGATTCGTAAGAGTTTTTGTAATGATTAAAAATTTTTTCAGACGAATTGTCATGTGACAATTTGATTGACATTTGGCATTTGACGGCCTCCGTGGTCCCGGGGTAAGACTCTCGTCTCACAATCCGAAGGTCGCGGGTTCGAACCCGGCGTGCGCAAATAAATTTTATTTGATAAATTTGTGATATTTCACAATTTATTTATTTTAAATTAAATATTGTTCATTTGCGGCACGTTCCAGAGTGGAAGATACTATCAGTATCGCCCTGGTGTAAGACCACCATTCAGAATTAAAACGTTGCTTGAAATGGCTTAAGCCGTGTTTAGTGACCAGATCTGAATAGCCAGGCACTTCCCCATCTTCCTCTTCCCTATCTCCTTCCCCTCCCCACTACCTTCAGCCTCACAACATACCACAATTGTGGATGCCATAGTCTCACTGGCTCCAGACGGGAGTAGTTGGGACTCTTGTGCGGTATTTCATATAAAAAAAATGTGGTTATAATAATCCAGAAACATTTGCTTGGGTGGAAGGAAGGTATTTTGAAAGTTTCAAACATTTCCTGTGCTTAATATAGCAATACATACATACTTTACGGAAACGCACAGTAAAAACGGTCAATACTTCAATGCGCTACCCACTACGAAAGAATCGCAACAACACCGATTAACACAAACAGTGGTACAATTATATTGGTTCATGACGAGTGTGAAATTACTAATATTAAAGAAATTTATGTACACAAAAACTGTATAAAAATAGATACAAAATTTAAAAAAAAATTAGGCAGAATTATAACAGTGTACAGAACACACAAATCAAACATAAATAAGTATATAAACAAAGTACGTGAATATCTAAGCAAATTATCGAGAATATTTACTTTTATGTGTGGTAATTTCAACATAAATATTTCTAAAAACCATAACGCAATAGAAAAAAAATACAAGTGTGCAGTTTACACGAGTTAGAAGTGAAACTTCTGATGTCTTTTGAAGTCTTCCAATGGTGCTAAGATCCTGGACGCCGACGGAAACATTTGAAGATTTTCAATTGCTGCATCGCCAAGTACTACTTAACTTTTTTTATTTTCCTCAGATGTACCTCCACACTTGTAATGCATATTTTCCTTACAGGACAAGCATTGAATTCCTCGAGTTATTGTGGATTTACACAACCCACAATTGTTCATTTTTAGAAAAATGTATTTATTTATTAATTTACTTCAATTTTATTTAAAAATGCGGCCTATGTGCGGTGGATCAGACTAACGGATTGGCGTATTTTGTTCTTGTAATAATGTTATTTACATGCAAACAGAGATGGCGTTAAACAATAGTAAAAATAAATAATATTGTTTTTATTTACCTAACAGATCTGGTTTATGCATGGACATGGGTATTTATTTTATTTTGACTTATTAATTTTATTTATTTCACTATATTCGATGGAAAATATTAAGTTCAAGGTAGAATAAAACAAATGTCACAATGTACTACTATTTTGACGAAGGAAAAATAAACATTATACTCGCAATCACTTATTGATTACAATACATAATTTTGGATACAATACAGAAATACATAATATATATACATAATATTGGATACAATACAGAAATTAGAGTACTCTTTACAAAACACATAGCATAAAACATAGATTTAATTTATTAAATTAGTATAAAGTAGTGTAAATGTTAAATTTACACGCACGGATTTTGCCTCTTTTATATTGATCTGTCACTTATGGCACTGTTTTTGCTAGCTCAAAGCCAGTGGCGCAGCTAAGAATTGTGCTCTTGGGCCACCCTGCTCCCCCTCTAGCTAAGCCACTGCTCAAAGCAACTGCATTAATACACAGAACTAGAATACTAGCAGCACGGTTGTACACTTTTCCGATTATTTCTCTGTCACTTTTAATACTTTTATTACTGATTTTGCGGGAGCAAATAAAAACAGACGTCTGCCACATTGAAGTAGTTTTGTCGTCGTATTTTATTCTCTCTCAGGCTAATTCCTATAGATTTACGTGTTTGTCTCTTTTTAGTGTCTATCGCTTCCGTTTCATCGAGTTTCAAATCACAACGATGCCAAAAAAGTTTTCACTTCAAAAGAAAAATAACGCTCACTTCATTCCTTTCTGACTGTCCATCCTAAATTCCAATACTGGCTTATTAGGTTGCCATGTATACCCGTCGATTAAACTTCAACCTCCTTCCTATCCTCAGAGCTTGTGTTCCAAGTCCTAATAAATCAGTGCCCCTTGGTGTATCGGTCTCACCGGGACAGGAGTGGGTCTCCTGGCTGGAGTGGTACAATCGTATTGTTTTGTATCGTTTATTATATATGTTAAGAATGATTTTTTACATATTTTTGCCGTCGAATTCCAGTGAACATTTTCCTATACATTTAGTATTTATGTGTTCTTCTTTGGAGTCGCTAGATGTCGCTTCTTTTTCTTTTGCTTGTTTATTTTGCTATGGCTTGAAGATTGGATATTGATTTTGCAAATATTAAAACCATTTTTTTTTTTGGATTTTATAGGATTCGAACCCCGATCGTCCGAATTTCCGGCCACTAAATTCGTTGGCGCTTTAATCCATCGGGCTATGGAAGGCCTTCGTGAGGGCGAAGATTAACCGTATTATATTAGAACCGAGTGAATCCGTGAAATAATAAATTTTAGCAACACACTTCCGTTTCATGGAATTTCAAATCACTAACGCTGCTAAAGAAGTATCACTTCAAAAAATACTTTACCAATATTTATTTTGTTTTCAAATATACATTTGTAGTTGTAAGTCTCTAGTTTTAAACCATAGTTATAAGTAATAAAATTTTAGTTGTACATGTATAGTTGTATGCTAGTTGTAAGTCTGTAATTTTGAAACATAGTCGTAAGTAATAAATAGCATAAAAGATATATTTACAAATTTGCAAATATAACTCTACAAATAACTAAAATAAAATAAGTCAGAGCACTTTTAAGTTCAAAGCTGCACGGGGAGGAGATTTAGAGCCATAAAGTGGGATGACTTTGGACCTGTCGGAGATATTTTAGTCCTAAACCGTTTCCCTGACTCATGCAAGAGGGCGGAAGAGATCTGAATTCATCTCACCCCCTTTGAAATATTCTTGGAGTGAAGGAAAGGTATGAAACTTTCGGATTTTTGAAGGAAAATCAAGTGGGTTATGTAAGAAATTATCTTGGATTTGAACTACAATATACGCACACATATCACTTTCAAATGATTTATAATTGACTTTGTTTGAAAAAAAAAATGTCGTGGAGATGTATTATATACATACACATACTACTTTCGAATGATTCAGAAACAAGTTTTTTTTTAATGAATTTAATAATGATTTTTTTTTTACATATTTTTTGAATAGTCATACCCTGAGAAAAATAATTCCCCACAGAACCTATGTCATCTTTGGGGATGCTGTGTGGAGGGTTTTTTCTGAAAAGGAAGGAGTGAGCCTAGGTCTGTAAGTCATCCATGCTGTGGGAGGGAGGAAACACAGAGGCAAATCGTTCCACAGCCAAGCTGTGCACAAGTCATAGAAACCACCCGTTCTCTTGTGACATATTTCAACTGTGCACAAATGTTGAGCACGTTTGGCGTATTTCCCGACTCTGCACCGGTGCCGAAGGAATCAATGGCGCTGGTTCCTCTGAGCATCTTCCATTAAAATACCGTTAGAACAAGGACAGCATTCTCACCCGACGCCTTTGCTCTAAAGATTGCAATCAATTAAATCTTAAAATAGGAGAATCTATCTTACGGACCGCGACCAGTTTCTGAGAGGCCAACTTCGGCTTCGATGGAGCCTCCGTACTTGAGCTGGTCAGTTGGAGTTGCAACAAGCATACCAATGGAAGGCCTGTTCGGAAGATTGGTTCCGTTGAAGGGAACTAGTGCGAACACTTTTAAAAGTAATTGTCTTGAAGATGGACTGCGTACCACTGTAATGACATGAAAGAGTGTTTTGTGTAATTGACTATATAACCTTGTGAAAGGAGGTATTGAAAGTAGACTCGAATTAACATGGATTCATTTATTGAATACTGGCGAGTTCCCGGCATGCGTTGCAATGCAACTAATAAAGAAATTGTTTCTTCTAAATTTATGCGAAAATTGAATTTCGATTGAATAATTCTTTTTTTTTTTATTTATTTATCAAAAAAGTATACAATACAGAATATAGTATATTATATAAAGCATTGTACTCCCAGGAGTTAATAAACTCATTGCGGGAATGATACGCACTACATGAAAAAAATAATTATAATAATATAATAATTAAATAATTAATATTATAATAATATAATAATTATAAAAATTATAATAATATTTTTGACAGTTTATACAAATTATAATAATATTTTGATAGTTTTGTGAGAGTTTTTGTAATGATTTCAAACTTTTCAGATGTATTGTCATGTGGTTGTAATAATTCATAAATCTTCGCGAGGGTTGAAAGGAGGTGTTTTGAAAGTTTCAAACATTTTCTATGCTTAATATTTAAGAATTAATATAAGAAGGCAACTTACAAACATACATACATACATGTAAGCAAACCTAGGTATACTGATTTATATATATACAGGGTGTTAAGGGACGTAGGACAAAATTTTTTCTTCAAAATCAAACAAAAAATTTTTTCTTCCGCATGTCGTCACTGCTCACTCCACCGAGCAGCCGACCCATTACCCCGCCTCCAACTGTTCAACACCTACCATCGGAGACCAAAATTTTATTTACATTTTTTAGTCCAAATAATGTCAGGAATCACTGGTTAAAGTAAGTCAAGTACGTCCCTTAACACCCTGTTTATAGACTATTCACTTCATTATCTATTATAAATTAATATCAAAAGGTCGTGAATACTTCGAAACTGAATGGAGAATGTTGACCGAAGCCAGTGACAGGTAACAAATGTGATGAGCTTGGAACTGCAATCTATATATGAGCTTCCCTACCGCGTCTGGCATTAAGCCACCAGCGCAGCATTATATTATGCAATGAAGAACCGCCCCACCACTTTCGAATGTTTTTTTTTTTTTTTTTTTGATTTTGGAAAAATTCGACTGGCCCGGTATTAATATGGGTCGATGCGCTCCAACCTTAAAACTTTTGTATTTTACAAACCAAGGATCGGAAAAATGTAAATTGAGAAGATCAAAAAATAACTGTTTGACGAAATATTTTAAAGCTTTTTAAACATTGTAATACACACACCTCCCTTATTCTAGTAAAACAAAGTAAAAAAATATTTGTTTCTGTATTTTTAATACTCGTTTAATGTCTTATTATATAATATACTGGAAAAAGTTACAAACTTGATCTCGTAAGAACCACTAGTGATGTGAAACATAGAAGCGTAGCCATGCATGCAACATGTTTTGTACTAGGATTGCCATATTCTAACGTCTGCAGGAATTATTAAGGTTTAGAGCGAGTACTTAAGTAGGCACTGCTCAGAACCTAAATCACAGCCTTGAGAACAACACACATTACTTATAAGTACCTACCTACATCGTGTAGCCAAAAGGGTGAGGAAATTACCATAACAGCTCGCTAGATGTTTGCATAAAAGGGAAAATAGAATGACTCAAAAATATGTAGAAAAATTAGCCAGAAGAAATCCTCGGTCCAAAATCAATAATTTCATTCGCGTGCTCGATTCTGCACGAATACTTACCTCCACCGTCTAATAAATTATTGCTGCGTTATAAATTTCTTAAGCTGTGTGAAGCGAGTGCAATGTTTCCCATTACCACGTACTTTCGTAAACTTGAGCCGTGTAGTGTTGGAAGTGTAAGCGGGCAGAGATCACGTTTGTTCCATCCAGAGATTTCGTAATAAATTTAAATTTTATGGCGCGGTGCGGGAGACGCTCGCAGATTGTCGGTGGTTTACGGGAGCGCGCCAAATCCATTCCCACCATTTTACGCCCAGGGATGTTATAATGTGACCGCCATCTTACTATTCGACGTTGACTGGTATTATCGACCTCCGAGATCTAACATTCTTTTAGCGGTTGGAAAAAGCGACGTACATTCTTAGTTGCAAAAATGGGCTTCGAGATGTCTTATTCCTTTACCTTTTGATGTGGTTGTAACTTTGTGGTTATCCATTATAAACAAATGAAACAATATTTCTTTGTTAGAACCACACGTTTGACAATTACAAAACAGTGAGTGAGTACAATGTGTTTCAGAGTGTTGTAATAGGGGTAGGGATGTGGCTAGAGATTGATGAAGAGTGGGGGGAGGAAACAGAACATTTCTAAGATAGGGCTATAAGATAACATTTTTTTTTATTTAATTGATAATGGATTCATTATTATAAAGTGATTTTTTAAGGCTTCTCAGTTATCTAAGCGTTTCCTTTAATTATTAATATGTAAAATGTTTATACTGTATTTTTTTCAAAACTACGATTATTTGCAATGGGTTAGCGAAATCGAAAAGAATATTATTAAGGTGAAGCCACGCGAAATAATTGTATAAATATAAATAATTGTATATATATATATAAATATAAATATAAATCATACAAAATCATGGATATTTGTTTTGAAAATTTGTTGGCTTAAAAGTATTATAGATGCTTCAATTAAATACTGCGTGTAGAACATATCTTGGCCCTTAAAAATATCGGTCATTTTTTTATAAGTCTTTTAATAAGCCTAGAAAAAAATAAAGTATTAGGTCTATAAAAAAACACCTTCAAGTGCAAACTCTCCTACTTACAAACCTCTTTTTGGAAATGCTTTTATTGTTCAAAGTAGCAAATTTAGTTTATTTTATGATAATCGCGAAAAATTGATATTTACGCCCGATATTCACAAAATAAAATAAAATGTGCATTTTCGCTTTGTTATTTCACAATACGGCCGGCAGTCGACGTATTTGGATTTTCAAAGTGACCCTTATGTCGTTTACCTAAGGACTACTGGCTTGCCACACTCCACTTTTTTTCGCTTGGTTCCGTGAAATCAATTTTAAATTTGCGTTTTATTAGTAAAAACAATGCGTAAAAAAGGAGTTTATGTTTTTTACAGGCCTTTACGAAATCAACCTGTAAAAAAAAATACTCAAATACCTTTTCAAAAGATTTTTCTCAAGTATTTTTAAACTCCTCCCACAAAGGGGCATGAATTCCGATTTCGATTTTTCCCTGGACTATTGGATCACCTTAAGAGACTTTAAATGTTCTTTGAATCTAATTTCGATATAACGAGTTGTTTTGCCGATTTAAAATGAGGAACAGTCATTTCATTTGAATTTATATATTCCGGATTTAGTCAGTTTATGGTTTTTATCTTTAGCGTTCCTCAAAAAAGTACCGATATTTTTTTTTGTACAAAAAACTAGTTCAATATGAGAAGACAGATTTTCGCATCATTGAACTGAAAAATTATATACATATATTAAATTTTAAGCTATTTTTTATCATTATTGTTATTAAAATTGTGTAGATATTTATTTTTTGAGATTTTTGTAAAGTTTTTATTTAAGATGTTGTAAATTAAATTTGATTCGTATCCGTTATATTTTTCATTATAGAAAGTTCAGAAAGGAAATTATTACTAGACTTGGGACATTTACTAGGCGAAGTTTCTTGGAGTGGAAGGCGGAGTATTTTTGTAAGACAGGGTAGTTGGGGGTCATATGAATTACTTTGTCAGTGTATGTGGGTTTGCGTTATATTTGAAAATCGTTTTTATTAATTACAACATATAAATTTTAACCCAAAAAGTTTAAAGCATCGTTGCCTATTTCTATCGTAAATTTTATTGGATTACAAAAGGAAGGTTGTTGCGTTGACGTTCCAATCCTGTCCAAATGCAGAAGATGTCGTTCACATACCTCTTCCATAGTAACAGTTGTTTCCAAATCATTTCTAAATACTCCTAATATTTCTAAATATTCCTAATACTGTTAGGGGCTCCTATTGGAACTCCTTCTTTTTGTAGATACGTGACATTATCGTACTGAAAATAATTTTGATTTAAAACAAAGTTAAATAAACGAGTGAGATCGTTTAACAGATTTGTAGGTAATTTAGAATCCTTCAATAATTTCGAAACAATTACTTTGTTTTCTGTAAAAGGCACATTAAGAAATACATTAACGACATTAAAAGTTTAGCATTACTGGGAAGCACAAACATTTTCAAGATATCAATCAGTTCAAAAGAGTTTTTAATTACGTATTTTGGGGCAAACGCGTCACTTGTATAAACTAAATCTTTAATTAATGACGATAGTTTAAAACATGTAGAATTAGACGATGAAAATACAGGTCTGATGGGTACATTTACACAGAATTTTGATAATACGTTATCATTTTTAAATATGTTAGATACACTTGATTTTAAGGCATTTGAGAAACTTTCATTGAATTTATATGTTGGGTCCTTGGGTAAAATAACAAAACTTTCTTTATTTATCCCTTTGTAGAATACAATCACTTTCCTGTGGTAACTGTTCCTCATTTTATACCGAGAAAACAACTTTTAAGAACAATTAAGGTATCTTAATAATAGTAATTTTTCCGATGTTGCTTATCTGCATTATATCTCATGCAGCTCCGATGTTGCTTATCTGCATTATATCTAATGCAGATAATGCAGATTTCCCTTACAGGACAAGCATTGAATTCCTTGAATTACGGTGGATTTACACACACCACAGTTGTTCATTTTTAGAAATGTACAACTGTGGTGTGTGTAAATAGTAGTAATAATGTTATTTACATGCAAACAGAGATGGCGTTAAATAATAGTAAAAATTAGTAAATAAATAATATTGTTTTTATTTACTTATCAGATCTGGTTAATGCATGGACATTTATTTTATTTTGACTTCTTAAATTTATTTATTTCACTATATTCGAGGGAAAATATTAAGTACGTGGGATAAAACAAATATCACAAAAAATAAACATTACACTCGCAATCGCTTATTGATTACAATATTTAATTTTGGTAATAATTTAGAGCACTCTTTACAAAACACACATTTACAAACATTTAATTTTTTATTTTTTATTTATTAGTCATAAAAAAAGCATGTATTACAAACAAAATTTTATAAAAAATTAATTACGTAATAGATGTATTTGATGCACCCCCGTAAATAAGCAGTGCTTGTGTGTATGGGGGGTGGTGATAATAATGATAGATTTATTAATATATTTATAGCACTCTTTACATGACACATAGCACAAAAAAAAATTAATTTATTAAATTAGTATAAAGAAGTGTAAATGTTAAATTTTCACGCGCGGATTTTGCCTCTTTTATATTGATCTGACACTTATAGCACTGTTTTTGACAGTACAAAGTAAAGGCATTTATACACAGTACTAGAATACTATAAAACTATACTAGAATACTATATACTATACTACACTATATACTTATAGCAGCACGGTTTTTGTACACTTTTTCGATTATTTCTGTCACTTTTAATACTTTAATTATTGATTTTGCGGGAGCAAACAAAATCTATTACTATGAAATAGTTTTATCGTCCTATCTTTTTCTCTCGCAAGCTAAATCCTATAGATGCATAATTTACATTGTATTCGTCTCTTTTTAGTGTCGATCGCTTCTGTTTCAAATCACAACGGTGCTAAATAAGTTTTGAATTCAAAAGAGGAGGAAAAAATTATAACGCTCTTTTATTTCTTTTATCTCTCTCTTTCATTTGTTTATTACTGCCCAACATAAAATCCAATGATGGCTTATTGGGTTGCCATGTATACCGGTCGATTAAACTCCAACCTTCTTCCTATCTTCAGAGCATGTGTTCCAAGTCCTAACAAATCAGTGCCCTCTGGTGTATTGGTCTCACCGGGACAGGAGTGCTCCTGGCTGGGGTGGAACAATCGTATTGTATTGTATCGTATATCATATATGGGAAGAATGATTTTTTTCATTTTTTGCCGTCGAATTCCAGTGCACCTTTTCCTATAAATTTGCTATTTGTGTTTTCTTTTTCGATGTCTTCTACGACGTCTTTTAGATGTCGCTTTCTTTCGCCTGTTCATTTTGGTGTGGTTTGAAATTGGTTATTGATTTTGAAAAAAGAAAAACGTTTATTTTTTTGGATTTTATAGGATTCAAACCCAGGTCGTCTGAATGTCCGGCCACTAGATTCGTTACGCGCTTTATGCCACAGTGCTAAGGGAGGCTCGTCTTAGACCGAGAATTTACCGTATAATTTTAAAACCGAGTACCGGTGAAAAAATAAATTTTAGTAACGCACTTCCGTTTCATGGAGTTTTAAATCACTAAATCAACGGTGCTAAAGAAGTTTCACTTAAAAAAATATTATCTCACAGTCCCATCTTAGATATGTTCCCTTTCAATTTACGTTCTGTTTCCTCCTCCCACTCTTCATTAATCCCTAGCTACACTCCCTCCCCTGCCGCACAACTTAGTTATACAATGTACTCGCCCACTGTTTTGTAATTGTCAAGTCATTTTACTTTTAAAGAAGGAACGGTCGTCCTGAAACCGGTCGGCGCGCGTTAATAAAATATTTAAGTGGTTCTAACAAAAAAATATTCTTTCATTTATTAGTACATCTTTTTTACTATTTTCAGGCATAACAGTAGGTACCTACACCATTACCTTAACTCTACAGTGACCAGTGTACTGTCAACCAATAAATATTACACCAAGTACTTTATGTACACTCCGTTCACGCCGGAGTAAAAAAAGCCCCCAGTGTCTTTATCTAGCCAGTGTAAGCTGAGGTGGCATCAATGGTGACATTAGGCGTCAATTTTTGATATTGATACTGATGAAAAATAGCAGAAAGATTTTCGACTCAATTGGAACAGTGCATCAAATTAGTGGCAAGAGGATACTCGAAGAACAACAGAACCAAATAAATTGACATTAAAAATCAGAGTGTGCGATTCACACGCGGTAGAAGTGAAACTAGAAAGATTAATTTTAGAAAAATAAAAATGTTTATTTTTTTTGGATTTCGTAGGATTCGAACTTCTTTCGCCGGATTTCTGTCTCTCTGGCCGCTTGGATTTGTCAGTCGCCTTAGCCGCTGCACTACGGGAGGTCCGAGCCGAGGCGCGAATTTAGAGCATTATATTAGAACCTAGGACCCATCAAATAATACTTTTAGATGCACTTCCGTTTCACCCGAATTTCAAATCACTAACCGGGCTACAGAAGTTTCACTTCAAAAATATCCCAAGAAAAAATAAATTGTTTGTTAATCGTGGAATTAACAGCAATATTGGTTTCGTATAACGAGATTTAAAAAAAAATCACACGGTTTAAAATATTATTATACAGATGTTTCCACAATGCCGTCCGTTATTTTGTGGATTTATCCCGATTATTCACTCTTGTAAAATTTTGGCAGCAGCTTTTCCGAATAAATTAGAAAAAAAGGTAGAATAAAAATGATTTTTAATTCCCTTAAAAACGGGAAGGTTTTTTATCTAACTGGATTGCTCTCTGCGATTTTAATCCTTTGAGGCCCTCAGATTAAATGCGAAAGCTTGGGTTAGGGATTTTCATCGTGGCGGTTTTCTGTTATGGCCGATAATAAAGATAGAAATATAAAAAAAAAACAATATAGGCAATTAGACCAGGGAATGTTACATGGGACCTAACATTTTAATTCTGCATACTGCCGGGCAAGTACCCTCCCCGGCCATTCGAAAGTGTAATTTTCAAACCACGCAGCTCTGTGAAATGGTGGTATTTTTAAAGCCATTTAAACGTTTGCACAAAGGAAATACAGTTGAAATACCACCGCCACTGGTACACTTAACTTATATTTTTATTTGCCACTTAGGCAATATCGGTGCAAAATCACGTATGTCTATAACATAGTTTTAATCAATTTTTTACTTTTTATTTATAAAATTGCTTCGTTTTTTAAAGACGGGTTTTCTCAATTTTAAAACAAGTTTATAATATGATTTACAAAATCAATTATTTTTACTACATCTTATCAAAAAAGACAGGTTAAAGTATCCCAAAACAAGGTCTTTGTTTTGGGATACTTCCTAAAATGAAGACCATCCTAAATATTTTAAAACTTTAGTAATTTCGCAAAATAGTCTTTAATGCTGTAACGTAAATGCTGACCATTGGACGACGTCATCGTATATGACATGGTCACACAGAAAAACTTAAGCCCAAAGCTTGGCTCGACGCAACGGCGGGTTTCCTCACAATGTATTATAAATATAAATGTATGTAAAACTGTCTTGTAATTATAATGTGCATTCAAAATAAATAAATGTCGAAGAGGGGATAGAGAGATGCCGGCAACAGAAAGTACTGTTCCTCACCCGAAAGCGATGACGCGACGGTCAGGCCCGGGAGCGTTGTCGAAGCTCCCATTCTTCTATAAAAACAACCAAATCTTGAAAGAAATCCGATCACCATCAACCATCGCCTCTTCTACACCTTTCAGCTCTGCTTGCCCGCCCTACCTCATTTTGACTCTGCTTTCTCGTCTTTTTTCTCTTTTGATCATCGCCTCACCCTGTACTACGGACTACTTTATCTCTCTCTGGATCAGACCCGTCTACGTCAATCGAAAGGATCCTCTCGAGCAAATCGGACCAGCTCTACGGCAATTGAGACCACGATCTTCCTTCACATGTGGTGAAAGGGGCGACATATTGCACCTTCGTGGATTGGGACCTCCAGCCTTTATAACAGTGGGTGGTAATTGGGTGTCTTACTTTATCTGGCAAAAATACTACGTAAAAATTTCCATCATCAACACGTTTTTATTGCTTTTTATTTTCACAAATTACTTTACCGGCATTATATTTTTATCACTATTTATTTAATTATTTTTTTCTTTTTCATTCAGGCTTTCACATGTAGTTACATTATCTTGGTAAGTTGTACGAATGATAGTCCATAACATAGTAAGAGTATAAAAGAAGGAAAAATATGTAATGTGTTGTTAGTACCCTGAGTAGTAAATTTTACGTTAGGTTACATTATTTTTATTTTATTAGGTAAACAAAGAGTTATATATATATATATTTTATTAAAGAAATTGCATATTTCATGATTGCATGAACCAGCAAAGTTTCCGCAAAAATTCGTAGTATACGTAGATAAACATGGATAATTAAAAAAAAAACAAAGTGGTAGAAAAAGAAATAAAAAAACACAGTTTAAAGTATATAGCAAAGATAATATGAACATTAACTATGTAACTTTATAAAAATAATACATTTTCACATCATAAGATAATTTTCAAGGATAAACATAATTAAAAAAAAAACAATATAATGAAAATGAGAAAATAACACATAAGGGATGGAGGGTTTGTAATTGACAATTTGTTTTAAATTTTTCTATTACACATTTAGTAAATTGACGTGAGGACAAATGGAAAATATCGGCGTCTGGAAAGATATAACTTCATTTTGTGCACGTGCTTCTGAGAAATGAATGTTTGTGTATTACGTTATTGTTTGTGGTATATGGAATAGTTGGTTTGATCGTGTATTTCGTATTGGACAGTGAAAATTAATGTATTCTAGTAGAGGTTGATGATTTTGAATACAAATTTCTTGTTCAATTTTATTATCATAGTAAGTCGTTCAAATGAGTAAAATAAAATATTCCGTAGCACAATAAGAGTATAAAGGAAGAAAAAGATATAAAATAAGTATTTAGTTAGTAATTTTCAGTATCTAAGGTAACTTTATTATTTTAGTATGTTTTTGGGACAACACAAATTATCATTATATGAAAAAATTGTTAAAAAACATATATTGCGCGATTCGACCTGGTACAGTCTTTTTAATACTTACAGCAATATATATATATACACATATATAAAAATTGAGGTTCCGTATGTTTGCGTTCGCACATCTCGGAAAGTAAACGATAGATTGGCTTCTACTTTTTACAGAACATTGCATTTTAGTAGAAGAGTGTTTCTATATATAATGGTAAGAGCTTAGCTTGGCGTTATGAAATATGTATATAACGATCTGTTTATCAAAATCGCCTTGGTGCTGAAAAAATTAAAAGTTCTTAAAGTAAACCGTGAATATATCACAAAACTAAAGTTTATTTGACACATCCATTAAACAAAAAATCCAGAAAACGAAAAAATTTGTCAGATACATTCGGATACATTTTTGAAAGTCTCGATGAATTCTAAACTTAAAGAAAAAATACGTTTTGAAAAATCGTTACCTCAATACTTTTTATCACACTAAAACACCAGTTAAATTGTTATGATAATCACCTGATTTCTTAGATTCCATCATAAAGATTCAAAAAACACAGTACCTGGTTATAGTTGAATTACCACGATTACGTACACACGTCGACCCGCGGAGAGATCCAAACTCGACAGACATAAAATTACTCGTTCGCGTTTCAAGGTAGTGAGTATTTGCAATGGTGCCATACGTCGCAAGCAGCTGAGATGTTTGTTTTTTTTATTATAAAGAGATAAGACATTTATAATGAATATCTAATTTTCAAACCACTTCAAAATGAACAGGCAATAGAATGCAACATCTAACGACTCCGCAAAAGAAAACACAAATACTTATATAAGATTACCAAATGTATTGGAAAAGGTGCACTGGAATTTAACTACAGAAATATGTAATAAATCATCTTTCACATTGATAAAAAAGTGCTCTTTAGTTTTCTGAAAGTTTCACTTCTACCGCGTGTAAATTGCACACTGATTTTTTAAAAATAAATATGTCATTTGTTGTAAAAGAAGGTCAAACATTCCTGGGTTACAGAAATGTCGCTTTTGCATTGACGGAGGACTTAGCTTGCAGAGGAAGAGGAATTCGACCTACCTCGAATGGGAGCGATTTACGCATTTGTCAAATTAACCGTCACCAATAATTAGTCACCACCATTTTCCAAGGAGATGCGTTATTTGTTGAACCAAATCTTATTCAGACAACTACTTAGGTACTTAATTACTTAAAAAAAAAAGAATTAATTTTACCAATGTCAGCTGGAAACGAAGGTGGGTGTTACAAGTAAACTTCCGATGATTTTTGTGATACCTATCTTAATTAAGCTGTTGTTTTACATTTTTCTAAACTAAAAAAAAGCACAGAAAGGTTGATCCGAGTAAACCATTATGAAAAAACCCTATGTGTTTTGAGGACCTTAATTGTTTTACTGCGCCGGATTAAAACAAATATTTAATTTGGAAGAATTTCCCTGCGCTGAATTTCTTTGCCAAGTGGAGTAATGATTTTAATAAGGGACATCCAGTTAGCATATTAATCGTTCCGTACGCTAAGGCCCACAATTTTGGTGGGGTTGCCGGGTTCTAAAAATAAAGGAGAGTTCCGTCGTGATATTTTATATCAGCTTATTATGTAAATTTAGGGGCCAACTTCCCTGGACCCCCATTCTGCAAGTCTTCGGTGAAATAGTGAATTGCAACTGTCCCCAGTTCGGGATCACCATTACTTCGTACACCCCTGGCCACTGCTACCAATAATAGTTGATCGTCGTTCTGCGGAATAGGGCTATTCAATACTCCGACAGGGATAAGAGCTTTGGTGAGGAAAATGTGTTTGCAATGCTAGGAATAACAAATAAGTGTATTTCAGAATAATAATCTTAATAACGCAGCAGAAAATGTCTCAACAAGATAACAGATATATCCGAAAGTCACTAATTCAAATATCAGTGTGTAAGTATGTAAGTTTCGTGTTGTTAATTAATTCATCAATTATAATATCCAGAGTGGAAGCAACTCTTAGTACCGTCCAGGTAAAAGACTAACATTCAGAATTGGAAAATTGCTTAAAATGGCTTTAGCCACTATTGGTGTCCAGATCTGAATAGACAGGTACTTGCTTTAGCTTTGCCCTCCCCACTGCCGTCAGCCTCACAACATAACCCAATTGGATGCTATAGTTTCACTGGCTTCAGACGGTTGTCGGTTGAGTTTGGGAGCAGTTGAGGATCTTGCATTGGGACTCTTGCAGTTGGGACTCTCGCATTCACTTTAACACCAAAAACGAAGGTCAGTTATCATGAATGTTTCACACCAACATCAAAATGTAGCCCTCAAATTTGTTTATTCTGGCGCCCATGTTGGGCACCAGAATGTTACCGAGGAATTGTGTGGCAACAATTTACATTAATGAAATACTGTAAAATAAAGATTATTATGAGTAATGTGGATTTCACATTTGTATTGCAACTGCATGGATTAAGTTTTTTTGTCCATTCGAAATATGCAAGATTATATTATCATTTAAAAGAAATTAATCCTTAATCTATGCTGGCTGGCAAAAAAAAAATTGTTTTGGATATTTCTGTCACAACCTAGATCCTAATTTCACGAGAGTGAATCTTAACTGTGAAGTAGTTTGTTCGGCTGAAACAGCAAATACTTTCGAATGGTGAGAATGACCTGATACATCATTTACTATTTCAAAACGACGCTTCATTTTTCAAACTGCAACATTTCTTGAAATTTTAATTGTTAATATTAAATTATTATAACCCGGTGACTTGAAAAATTGTTCCCACTGAAATCATATTTTACACTGTACGGATTAACACACTTTGGCTGAATCTTTCATTTACGTTTTCTCTTATATATGCTATCATTTACTTCGTTTTTATTTACAATTTTATTCAAATTTTTTTATTGCTCTGTACGGGATTTGTGGAATAGACCGAACCTCCCCATATTTCTATTCTGAAAAAAAAAAACTGCTTTTATTTGTATTTATTCCAAAAAAATTTTTGATGCTCAATTTTGACTGAATAGACTCCAGAATATACATTTTTATATATTTATTTTTAATTTTTGAAAGTTGATGTAGTATAGTGATAAAACTTTGATTTATACGGGTTTAAATTTAAAAAAATCTTTTGTCTTAAATTTTCAAAACATGTTCCGTTAACAACTATTTTTTCTATACATTGGTAAGTATTTCCTAAGGCCTCGTAAGGATTACTGCAAAAGTGATCTCTAGAAGAATTTGATCTCTACATTATTATTCTTAAGTTTATTACATTTAAGCGCACTTAAAGTGAAATAACACAAATTAGAATGTTAGGTTATTAATATCATTTTTTATATTACGTTCGATGACCTCGTGCAGTATCAGGTGTATACTGCCTTTATAAGCAAAAAGACAGCTATAAAGTTTTAATGGTCATATTCTGATATATGAGACATTTCATGTTTGTCAACCTATTACAATAAAAAGTACACCAGAATGTGACCATTGAAAATTTCCGGCTGCTTTTACGCTCATGCCGGCAGTATTATCGTGAACCGTGAATCGGGGAACAAGTAGATGAGTTTGAGTGGTTGTGGTTTGGTAAATAAAATTCATCCTCCATCCACATAGTCATAATCCTGTCGATAGCTCGACATACATTAATCTGATGTAGCTCGTGATTAAAATGACTAATATCGATATTCTAGCCAGAAAAGCGCGACAGAATTCACTTTTCGAAAGATTTTATTTTTTACGTTAGACTTTAGACTACACAATGCAAATTTTGTACTATCAAAAATTAAATACAGCAAAATTAATTACAACAGCTCTATGCAGGTGGCCCTCAGAAAAATAGTTCCCCTCAGGACCTGTGTCATCTTTTCCCAAACTGTTTGGAGGGTTTGTTCTTTAAGAAAGGAAGGATAGGAAGTTCTGAGAAGAAAAAGGGTATGAGGAGTGGGTAGGAATCTGGGGGTCAGTGCGTACAGAAGTGACGGACGTGTGAATCTATCCCTGTCATTGCGGTGCAATGCGATGTTACGAGAGAGTCCTGCTGGAGAGGTCTAAAGTCTCCCTCAAACAGTCTCTCCCGATCCGGCTTACCATGCAGATGGTGGGCGGACGCAACCGCCACCAAAATCTGGACAAACCCGGGTACCCCTGCTAAATCATCAAACGTGGTGAACCACTTTGGATGACCTATGGCAGAGGTGTTGATAATTCAATAAATGGTTCTCTGATATTATATTATGGTAATAGGTAGTAAATATATATTACGTTCTTATTTATTTTGTTTTATTAATTTTGTAACACACATAATTAAACTTGTGAGTATTAGCTTCCTTTTAATATATTATACTTTCTTTTACATACTATTTCAAGCTTATATTATACTGAATCATCGTATTAGTATTTTGCTAATCTGCACTAAATTTTATTATAAACAAACGTGCTGTTTTATTACAATTCTTACAACTAAATTTTTCTTTTTCCACTTAATTACTGTAATCAATATGTAAAGCTTTCATGTAAGAGCTTAGTAGGGCATAAATAAATAAAAAAAAAATATTTAGAAAAACTTGAACGTCTGGAAATCTTACAAACATAATAAAACGTCCTTCGCTTACGAGAAACGAAAAATTAGAATCCATTTTGAGGTAGAAATGGGACCTTTTGCGTGTTAAGAGTATAAACCCACTTTACCTATCTTTGTTAAGCTTTCTCCAAGGAAGTATTTCCATTATCGGAGTTCCATCATAAGCAAAGTTACGCCAATCCTTGAATCCACAAGTTATGTGAAATGTAAATCAGTTTTCCTCTAAGCTGAAAAGGTGGAAGGTGCCTATTTGAGTGTAAATCGCTGAGCCAGGGGGGATGGGCGCTCTACAAGCAAACTGCCGAAGAAACAGAAAAAACGTGTCATTTTTTTTAAAATCATCTTGAATCGATGTCTTATTGCCAAAGTTTGCGAACCCCACTCGAATGAGGAATTCCAGTGAATATTTATTATTTTATAATTTTAATATAAATTGTACAGGTATTTTAAATTTAATTTTTCTAAATGTCAGGTATGTTTTTAGGTTTTCACGGCCAAAAGTATTTTTGTTATTTATTTTTGTGGTGTTATGCCGTGTTTCGCTACCTTCTTCGTTAGCCAATGTTTCGGACAGTGTCCATCATCAGGGCATCATCTCTTCTGCCCTGATGATGGACACTGTAATGCTGTCCGAAACGTTGGCTAAACACTTTAGCAAAACACGGCATAACACCCCAAAAATAAATAACAAAAATTTCTAAATGTCGCTTTCACGGTTAAAAATTATTGGATTTTTTAAGGCCCGTCAAAACGATTCAAATCTGAAGTGTGACGTCATACGTACCCTAGTTTGTTGGTTAATAAGGCCATTCCACATGGATCGATATGAAATCAACAAATTCCAAAAAAAAATCATTTGCAAAAATTAAAAAAAAAAAACATATGTATGCTTTTGAAATAATTTTATGTCAGTTTAGTTTTGATATTAAATATATACCTGTCTTCTTTAGTTTGGAAGAAATTAAGGAATAATAACACAGGGTGGCAGGGGATGCCGGGGTTTCCGGTTTCTGTTTGTGCTTGTCTTGCACCGGGCCTGCAATTGGAATAATTCACATGTCATGAATCACAAACGGAACTCGGTGATAAAGTGATCATAATGATTTGAGTAACATATCTTCCGTTAAATTTCATCACTTAGCAGGACTGAGTGAGAACGATCTTCGCCCGCCTAAGCGAGTACGCGAATCCCGTTAGGCGGGAAAATTAAGTGCTAATGAAAAATTGCGCAGGTGAAGTGCGGGCCACCGTTTTATTATCGTTAATGAAATTTAAGGTGGTACCATTTTCTACGGGCCCTGGCAACATGAGCAGAATTACCTCTTACTTGCCAAGGAATCAGATTTTAATGGGATTATTAGGCTATCATAGTAAGAATGGTAATTTGTTCTGATTTTTATGCGGAAATTCTCGTTAATTCTTGGAGAGTCGAAATTATAACATCATAATTTTTAAATTATCATTCTGAGGAAAACCCCAGCATAATGTATTTATTTATTTATTGATCAACGCCCTTTTTCAGGGCTTTTTCATATTAATGGTAAAAAATACAATATTTATTGTACATAACTGAACTGCTTCAGTATCAATATTTTATATTTGTTTGAAGATAAACTGAAGATGTCCACGGACTTGGTGTAATTGTTTCCTTCCATTAGTATTCTGGGTAAAGAGGAATACATATGGTAGTTAGTCCCAGAATTTCTGCATTGAAATAAATCCTGACTTCTTGTATTACGTTGTGGAATCCGGAAGCTTATCAATAATATGCTTAGAATCAAGTGGTGACTGACAAAAGATTAAGCATCCTGCACAAGTCAAACGAGGTGAGTTGTTTCACAGAAATGCAAATATAACCTTGATATGAAATGGCCATCCATCGCCATTTTTTTTCCTTTTGACAGTTAAAAGGTCCCGATTAAGTGCTGATTCTAAGTCCGTTTCAGCTTTTGAACAAATTATGATCAGTAGAAGTTGTCAATAATTGCTTATAACTCACTTATGGAAAAATCGTTTTGTGAAAGTAAAATAAAGAAGTTGTACAAGTTAATAAAATCCTATTTTTAATAATATACCTCAAAAGTGATTCGTGTGCACGCACAATTTTAATATCGAAATCTTTTCTAGGCTCGTTGGTTGCATGTAAAAAACACACTCTCACTTAATTTCTACACATCCACGTCGATGTACAAAGCCTGGTTGACAATATTAATAATATTGAAAGTCATAACGAAAGAAGTTTTGTGGTTGGAAGACGAATTTTCCGACAAAATTTTGACAGAAATTAGGAGATTCTGAAGAGTATAGAAATAATTAACGAATTTCGAGGGATCAATTAGAAAAACTTTCATAAAATATTATATAGACACAAGATTTTTGGAATGAATTATGTTCTGTAATGAGTTTTCTATTTAACTATAATGGTTTCAGGAAAACAATTCTATGAAATTGTAGTGTTTAAAATAATAATATTATAGTGTTTTCTTTAAAGAATACCTACTTCTCTTATTTTAAAATTTCCAACAAGTTTTATATAAATTCCCGGGTTAAAAAAATTGGAGTCTGAGATGGAAAGATCTCAACAATTTTTGGTTTGAGTTTAATCTGTTTAATATTTGTATTTTAAATTTTACACGACTGATTAACAATCAAAAACCAAACTGATAAATGATACATAGACTAATCTGATGTTTTAAAGAGTTCATGGAAAGTTAAACATTTTATTTATTTATTTATATTGTTTTTTATTATTTATTATTTATAATAATATGTTTTACATGGTACATAATAATAATAATACATCTTAGGTTTTTTACTACTCTTCCATTGAAAACATTTGCTTGTGTATGGAAGGGGAGTGTACATAAATATTGTTTTTAGTTAGTACTTAAATAATTCACTGTACATATATACATGTGTGCTGTTGTATTTATTCTGAAAATATTATGTATTTAAAAGAAGAAACCACGTTTTAGATGACAAAGGATATTTGTAAGATGAATTAAGTGGCAATAGTTTTTTTCTTAAGAATATTTTTAAAATGTTTCTTGACATAGAGCAATATTTGGGTTTAATCATTAATGTTTCTGATTTCTTCCGGTAAACGATTGAAATAAAATTCTTCCCTGGTAAGTATAATAATGTTGTGCAAAAGAAGTATTTAATTTTGGGCATAGAAAAACATGTTTAAGTAGAGTTCTATTTACAGTTAAAAATTTATGAATGAAATAATTAATTTTTAATTAAATGAAGACATTATGAGCGAAACTCAATCGAAAATCTGGAAACAGAAAAATCAGAAAAAGATATTGGCACCTCTGGGACTCGAACCCAGGACCTCCCTACTTTCCGGGTTGGGAATAATGTTCCCTAATGTCTTCATTTAATTAAATATTACAGTTTGAGGTTTTACTCATAAAGTTAAAATAATAAATAATAATAAATAATTAATTGTTTGTTGTGGTAAAAACAAAGTGTTTTTAATTATTTCATTAATAAAATGGTGCCACAAAGTGAATTTGCAAAATTTAAAGAAGTTAAAAATTTATATTTATCTTTCATTTATAATTTGAATTTGAATTTTTAATATATAATTCTTTAAGTTCTTGGGTCAAGGTTCTTGAAATTCTTCAAACAGGCGTTCTGTTGGGTAGTCCAAGGATCTTTTTAGTATAATTTTAATAATCGTTCTTTGTACAATTTCTATTTGAAGAAGATTACATTTGTACGCGAATCCCCAACTAATAATAGCGTATTGTAGAGTGGATTGAACTAAGGCATAGTAGATTAAATATAGAATTTTTATCGACAGAAAATTTCTAATTCTAAAAAAATGTTTATTAATTTTCAATTTTTTTTTTAACTACTAGACATATTTGTTCCTTCCATTTCAGATTTTTATCGATAATTACTCCTAGATATTTAATTTTATTTGTTGTTTTTAATATTGTTCAGTTTGAATTGCAATCGTTTTGGCTGTGAATTTTAGTATTATCATGTATTACAACGTTAAAATTTTTAGGAGCATCGTTTGGATGAATTGCAAATAGTACCTTTTACACACAGAGTTCGGAGCGGGACGTGCCCCGCAGGCCGCCGCGCAGAATAGTAAAGACCGAAAGTAAGATAACGGTTTACAGCGCAGTTCACTGTGAGACTTTTCTGCGCGGCGGCCTGAAATGGCGCGGGGCACGTCCCGCTCCGAACTCTGTGTGTAAAAGGTACTAATGGAACCACAAATGTCTTTTCACTATTAAGTGACTGTTAATTAGTGTCGAAAAAATTCTTAAGCGTGTTGATGTCCCAAGTCTTTTCACTTATTATTAATACTGTATAGTCGGCGTATGGCGTATTTGACCATGAAGAGGTTGAAAAAAATATCGTTTACAAGTATAGTAAATAAGATTGGTCCAAGCACTGTACCTTGAGGGATTCCAAAGCTTGAAATCTCTTGATCCCTATTAACACGATTGATTTTTACTACTTGAAGGCGGTTTTTTAAGTAGTTGATCCATATAATCGCGTTGCCTTTTATGCCAATATTATTTAATTTTTTCAATAGCATCTCATGGGATATGCTATCAAATGCCTTTCTGAGGTCAATAAATATACCCG
This sequence comes from Glyphotaelius pellucidus, assembly GCA_936435175.1. Classification (NCBI taxonomy): domain Eukaryota; kingdom Metazoa; phylum Arthropoda; class Insecta; order Trichoptera; family Limnephilidae; genus Glyphotaelius; species Glyphotaelius pellucidus. The sequence goes on along the minus strand of OW386538.1, from coordinate 23,343,356 downwards.
CACATTTTTTACTATTATCTAATGATTCGTAAATTTATGAAGTAACGTTTGCTATAGCATCTTATGTGCTGAGTGATTTTATAAAACCAAACTGGTGTTTGTGTAGAATTTTATTACTATCTAGAAAATTTACCAATTATTTTATTTTTTATTTTTTCAAAGATCATTCCTATTTTAGAAATTAGGCAGATTGGGCTTTAATTTGTTACTTGGTGTGGATCTCCAGATTGGTAAATATTAGATTACTAGCTTTTCCCCGCGGCTTCGCTCGCATGGTATTACGGGAAATTACTGTAGCGCTTGCACTTATCAATTATCTCCCCCCCACCCCACCCCCAACCCCTCCCGCATTCAATATATATTCATTCCCTTACATTCAGTTTTCAAACATCTCGCCTACCACCTAAATTTCATAATGCTATAGCTCAAAGAAAAAAAGAATTACTTATCCAATTTTGTTCATTCGTTCGGAATTTATGCGCTTACAAACATTTCGGATGTTAATTTTTATTTAAAAATTTGGAAGTTCGTTAATATAATAAAAAAAATACTCTATTTATCATTCAGTCTTTATAATCGTTACGAATTATATTTTTAATACAGGAACTCAAATCTGACATTTATTCCAAGCTTGTCCAAAAAAAAAACGAATTCTAATATTTAAATTTTCTGCAGTAGTAGCTGACCAGTAGACTGAGTGCCTACCAGCATAGAGCCCAAAAATATATCAACATTGTTTCCATGGAAAAGATTTTTTTCTGACGTTAGCAAAAACTTGCTTTTGTTAGCGACAGAAAACGTATAACAAATATAATATATTAATATTTATAATTTCATAACGCCAGAGCTTACCATCATATATAACCTGTAGTCTGCGCATATAATTTAGCTTTATATTGGTGAAAGAATTATTAAAGTCTTTATATTGTGTTATGCGTGAAAAGGTCATAAACAAACTCGAGCAGTTTCGCATTTATAATATTAGTATGGATTGTGTTCTTATAGTTCATTAGAAATATTCTTTTTGTTAAACTGAAGTTTATTAAATGAGTGACGGGTTTATTAAATGAGGTTTCATAGATTTTAACATACGTGTCGTAATAGAATAAAAAAAAATTGCTTACACCATGAAAGAGGCTTGTTTAGTTGTGTTTTGACCTTGAATCTCGAATGAGTTTTGTGATCGATGTTTGTGGGTGCCTGTTAAAACAATATGCAAACGAGAAAAAAATACAAACTTCAATAACGAGGTACGTACCAACGAATTTCTGATTCAATTTTTTAATTTGTTTTGTTACAATAATTTAAATTGGGTGACTTACCAACCCGTCGAATTATTTTGGGTGTAAACTTGAACAAAAATTAGAAAACGTTTGTAATTAATTCCGCACAACAATAATATTAAACTTGTTGGTTTTTTTAGGAATAATTAATTCATTTCGGGTGTTGCCTTTAAATTAAATTAATATGTAAAGAATTTATTTTGATTTTTATTTTATCAGGTAGGTAGGTACTATTTTTGTTACGTATTCCGCATGGACAACCGTTTTTGCAATATGACTTGACAGTAGATCCACTGATAGTTGGACTCCGACAGTACGCCCTCAAAATTATAATTTTTGTGCATTATTTACCAATTTTAAACCTAAAAGGTCTTCAAAAAACTTCAAGAATAAGTTGGTATAGATATCAAACGAAATTATTTAGAGTGTTGATTTATTGAAATTTATTTTACTTTTTATACGCTGGTACATACAGTATTCAGACAAGCACTTTAATTTTTGAAAGTGTGCTTAATAATTTCATTATTTGGCGGTTCATACTCTCTGCACACTCCTTCGGGAACACTTAGTTATATTTGTGTAAGTTGGTATACTGTAAGCCGAATGCCTATTTTTTATAATTATGCCCGGGGACAACTGTAGGGGATCAACTGTCGTGGAATAATTTTTTTCTCAAGTTAATTAAAATAAATATATATATGTAAAAAGGGAAAAAAATCTTCTAACGAAGGAAAAGAAGTACACAGAGTTACATTAATTACTTCTCTCTGTTACAACTACTGGGACTCAATGCATTAAAAGAAAGAAGAATTGTTCTAACTTATTTTATTTATTTAAATTGTTAATAATTTGTTGAACTCCCCTGAACTTCTTTTGTTGATATTTTTTCATGTACCGAGTAGATCAGTTCGTCACAAATTACCTTATCATTGTAATAAAACAGGATCTAATGCTGAATTATATTCCATTATAAATCGCCTGCATATGCTTGGTAATAAATATGTTGTTGATGATGTGATAAACATTGAAAAATTATCAACTTACAAATATTATTTAATTAAAGCCGTTTGTCAGCGCTTCTCAGTTGGATTATAATCAAATATACTTATATTCTTCATCAATGTTTACATCTATTTTAAATTTATTATTGTTTTGGATTTGGATTTCTAAATTTATTTTTGTTACGTACGTTACTTAGTTATTTTTTTTAGTTCAAAATACCTTGTAGATATACACGTATATGAGGTTTTATTTTTCTACTTTATGCTGTCACTTCATTATGTACTTTTTAGTTTTTGGCTTATGGATATTTTTTCTTAACTATGCATATTCTGTATCCATTTCTAATTATTGTAATTCCTATGTAAAAGCCGTTAATCGGCGTTAATTCATAATAAATAAATAAGATTAAAACATTTCGAAAGCGTGTAAATAATATATTTTATAGATATTATTTATCTGCATGCTTATTAAAAAATATTTCCGAAGAAATCTTTCGAGAATTGGCGCTTCGATATCTCATCATATTTTAAAAATTGAAATGTGCCCTTAACTTATATTTTAACACTAGTTCACCCGGCCACCCGTTGCTGTGGCTAACGAAACACAACGCCATTCACTGGATGGTTACCTAACCTCTTAACTCACACCGCCATCTGTTAATTTGCATAGAAATCAGATCCCAACCGCCCGCTTGCCAGCCCGCCCATCCACCACATACAGACATTCTCCTTTAATTATATATTTCAACCAATTTACACAAATATTGACAAATTATATTACTAAACCTTCCTCATAAATCACTCTATTATCCGCATGAATATCCGTTCAGTAGTTTTTGAGTTTATCGCGAACAGACAGACACGGCGGAGAACATTAATTTTTAATATGTAGAGATAATAAACATGAATATAAGAAAATGAAATAAAATTCTAGTACGCAACGCACTCGGCTGGGTGTCTTAAAATTTTTTTTTGTTTTATCTTGAAAATGTCGTAATTTGCTTTATTTCTAAAAATGTTTATTAAAAACTATTTGTTTTCGCTTCAATTCGGAGAACTCTCCATTATGTATATGGCAATGTACGCGGTAATGTATTCTAATAATATTTTAAGATTTACTCGTTCATTGCTTAAAAGCTAGAAAGCTGTTTCTTCCTTTTAAAGCATAGGGGTGTAAAATATAATGTCTTCTAAGGACGAACATGCAAGCACGTGTAAAAAAAAATTTAAAACATTTTAATATAAAAAAACCAATCCTATCAAAATTCGCAATAAAAACCAATTACCGATCGCAAAATTTCATCAATATTATCTAATTTGATTTCGAGAATTGATCTTTGAAGGAATAAAAGTTTTTTGCTGTTTAAGTCTTTAAGGTTAAATGTTAATTTTACTACAAATCTACTACTTTTATTTTTATTATAAGAATGGTGTTTATGTATGCAAAGAGTTTTTGATGTACCTACACTTATAAAGTTTTTCTCTCCGCAGGTAGCTTTCTATTTATAAATCTTCTGTATATAATTTACTTTCTTTAAACCGATAGACGTGTGATCTATAGGTACTCGATGCATCAACATAGATCAAAGAATTATACTAGAAGTGCCTCCCATACAAAACTGAATGAAAACAAATGTTCCCTTTAGCCCAGGGGTCCCCGAACTTTTTTTCTCGTACACCACTTTCAAAATTTTACGGGTTTCGGTGGACCCCCTATTGGTACATTTCTACCATATTCCCAAAACTCGATACGCGTTGTACTGAATAGCAGTACCGGATCTACGACTTTGTCAAACCGGGCCAATATTCGAGTTTATTTTTGCCACAACGGGGGTGCGTAATGGGATTTGGGACGGAGGGGGCGAGATGGGGTATGGGTACGATCCCGTCCCAGTACAGTACCATTTACACCCCCCCCCTTTTGCCTAGCTGGGCGTTTTAAGATCTCATGCATAGTCGGTCCAACAACGTGCGCTATGCGCCAGTCGCTTTGTTACCGGTTTTTATTTTCAATCGGTCATATAAATTACGATTTTGGCGCCCCCTAAATCTGTCACCCGGGGAAAGCGCCCCGATTTGCCCCCCCCCCCCCCCCCCCCGCCCCCTAGATCCCTAGCTGAATAGAACTGCGAGTTGTGGTCTGTCACAACGGGGAGGAGGGGGTGTAATGAGATATGAGATGGGGGGCGGGATGGGATATGGGCACGGGATGGGTCTCAATCCCCCGTCGGGTCTCCCGTGGATCTCTGGGGGTCCACCTGGATCACTATGGGAATCACTGCTTTAGCCCAACCGCCCTGTGTTGCATTTCAATTACACTCGATTACACATTGTAGATCTCATCCCATTTGATTTTGGAAGACAGTTTCGTATGGAAATATAGGCCCAGATTAGTCAAATATTTGGATCACGAGGCACACCCGAGATACTTCTTGTGTTGTTCAAACCAATTTCTAGGCCCTAGACAGGGGCCAAGGAATCGGTTTGAAGAAATTAATTTGAATGATTTCAAAAAGTTTCGAAAGAATTAATAAGAAAAGTTAAATTTACTCCGGGCTCACGGACACGCCTTCGAAATTGATTGTCCGCTCAACGACGAATTTGGTATTTAGAAAAATGTGTGATCAATTTCACAATAAAAAAAGAAAACTAGAACTTATTTCGGGATGCAAACACGCTTCTTATGGTTTTTATCTGCGGTGGACACACGATTTATGTAAAATACAGTAATGTCAGTTTGGGTTGCGGCGTTAATGTCGTACGAAATGTCTCCATTTGTCACACGAAAAAGGTATAAAATATTTAACTCCGAGTATAAATAAGACGAAAATAAACAAAATATCATTCGCCATTATCATAATTGCATGTTATTATTCTTATGTTCTTCCCACACGATTCTGCCGTAATGCGTAATATTTCTACTTTATCGCGCTTCTCGGCCATTTGTTCTGGGAACGGCCGCGTTAAGGATACAACATCTTGTTCCAGCTACGAACTGAAAGTGGACAGGGGAATTATTGTTATTTCAGTCAAACATAATGTCCCTTTTAAGTGTTTGATGGAACGTCTCATTTTTACGACGTACACACGTTTTATGACCTGTTTTTATGCCACGTTTACTTTGATGATATACATTATAGGAGAACTTTTCTTAAAATATGATTCATTATTGATTCTACCGGGCTTGAAAATAAACGAGATTTTTGAAAACACGCCTGAAAACATCTTAACTCGTTATGTTTTTTGAACCAAGGTATTAAAATATAACCATCGTATAAAAAAAAAAATATTAACATTTTTTTTATACACGTTTGTCTTAGCATCTAGAAAAAAAGTTTTGGTGTCTTGAATTAACACTAATGAAAAGAACTAGTCTTTTATTAATAAAAAAGTGAAATAGTAAAACCGGTGTTTTAATCGGTGACCGGATAACTCGGAATGAAACCAACTCAGAACCATCTCAGATAAGTCATTTAGAGTCTTAAAAAAATACGTTAGGTTAGGGTTATTGGCTAATTTAAATTTTTTTTTCATAGCTTTTAATGAATTTTCAAGGAAGTGTTGAGGTGACTTTATTCTCAGTTGGCATGGAACCATTTTAATCTGTACAAAGTCAAAAATCATGAATATTAAAGGTTTCAGAATGAGAAATGAAACCTTTTGATTCTTATTAACTCAATGACATGGAAATGGAGAAAGGATTAGGATTTTTTTTAACCTCTAAACTGTACCATTGTATGCAGGAAACCAATACCGTCATTTTAACATTTTACGGGCAAAACACCGCTCTTATGCTGGAATCACATGATTCAATAATGATAGAGTCATTCCGCCTCTTTCCCGCGAAATGACCCGTCTGAATATGCAATTAAACGAAAGTGTTGAGAGACAGTGCCGAATGAAAGATTCCAACTATGTTGGTGAATCTATCATTAATGAATCATGTGATTCCAGCATAATGGTCATGCGCAAAAATGTCTCCCATTGCAAGCGTCGGGGTTCGAAGAACAATCAAGCTAGCGACGCTCTTTCAAATCTCCGGCCTCGGGTCTCTCAAAAGCTATTAATTTTGGTTTTCTATTCTCAATTCTGGTTAACTTGATGACGTCAGAATAATCTAAAAACCAATTATAAAATTTGATTTAAAAGAAATACTAAGAATTATTGTTTGACTTCACAGACTCATAAAAAACTATGCTAACTTAGTAATGTTTGCGAATTTAATACTGTGGAATTTTAAAGGCTATTTAAAAAAAGGCAGCTATTTTCTTTTCAAAATAAAACTGTTTTCTTAATGCTTAACATTGTAATACATTAAACAGCCCGCAAAATTTCTTTCAAAGATTTCTTAGTAAATATAAAAAGCTTTTTCCTGCTGGCTTACAATCGGGTACAAATTTGTTTCGGAACAAAGTTAGATTTTCTGTAATATGCAAATGAAAATGTTAAATGAATACGTAATTTAATCATTGTGTCGTTAATTTGCGAAGTTAGAGTAAATAAATGCCTGCCGCAGTAATTGTGTCTTGGTTACTTGACAAAAGCACCAAGAGAAACAAGAGGCAATAACAATGGCTACATGTTCCTCACCGACAATCTCCCCGAGAAACTTGTTCCATCCCTTCGGAGATTTATGGTCTTATTACTAAAGTTAAGTCTCATCTACGGCATAAATTCCATGTGAACTCGATACAGTTTTCTTCACGCAATGGGTATACGATAGCCCCGCGTGTAATACATACCTCAGTAATACTGTTACACACGTCTTGACACTTGTAATCGTTAATCTACCGCATTATAGCATATATTTAATTGGCCGGCAATTGAATAATGGTAATCTTTCTTCATGAACGAGAAGGTATAATGCTTTTTTTTTGAGAAAATTGCTCAAGACTTCCAATTGCCCCTTGCTATCTGACGCCAGTGGAACTATGTCATCCCCATTGCAGTAGGTATTGGAGTAAGGCTAAAAGAAGTAGGGAGGGAAGGAAGTGATGAATGGAAAGTAATATGACGAAATGAACTCATAGTGACTCTAGTTTTGAATCCTGATCTTTTTTCTGTTAAAAGTATGTGTTTGCACAACTTAAAAAAATATGATGCCTTAAGTATGGTAAGCATAGTTAATAACTGACTTTGCCACTTTTAAGAAGCCTTTTATTTTCACTAAAAATATGTTAATTTTGCACGTCCCTTAGCGCAGTTTCAATCAACGTTTAGTGCAGACTTTTTTTCATTTTTTTCTAAACCCTTTCTTTTGATAGCCACAAACGTTTCTGCTGCATAGAAAAAATGGAGGCAGTACGTTTGGCACTCAGCTGCGAACTATGCACTAGCGGCAAGCAGAAACTGAGAAGTTCTCACAATACCTAGTGCAACAATACCTATGTTCAACCCTTTCAATGAAGTATCAGGTCAGCTGTTAAATCTGCCTTATCCCCTGCGGAGATACGATAAATCCATCCCCACAGTAAAAAAAATTCCATTCCTGAATCAAAGGCTATCTTGCGACTCGTGGTTAGGAAAGCTTTTTGATAAAAGCTTTGTGGCTAACAGTTTTTTAACTTCTCTGGAACAAACCTTATATGCAGTTACGTCGAGAGTACTCCATTACCGGGGAAACGCATTAGCCGAGAGATTAATTCGGAGTCATTATAAATATAATTCATTTTAAAAATAGCAATGTGCTTTTGCAAAATTATGGAAACAAAGAAAAAAGTTGCAGGTGCGTGTTGCGTTAAAATTTAACCTGCGTGTTTCATTAAAATTTAAAAAATAAAGCATAATAGCAACTTTATCGTAATAATAGGATAGTTTTTTGCTTGAATATTTTTGACTCACTCTTTTTTATCATTTAAATTTGAAAAATATGGACCATGGTAAACGGCGCGGCGTATTTCAGTACTTTTTAAAGATAAATTGATATAACGTTATAGACTACGATGGAATGATATTTTGAAGCGATCGCTACGATTTTCAGAGAGAAAAAATCTTACCTTCAAGATGTCTGAACTCTCCGTCCGAGAGTTTTCACTGTTATGGAGAGTTATCACGCTTCACAAACAGATTTTCTAGTTTATAATCTAGATAATAGAAATAAGTACCGAGGTGTCTAAAAAAAAGCTACAATAACTTAAGACTTTCAGACTTACAAATTAACTGAATTGATATTTTATCAAAACTAAGGAAAGCCGTATGCTGTCATTAACAGTAATGACTTTGCCAAGTCTACAACTTTTCTTAGTTTCTAAGAGAGCCTCCGTAAGGTAAGCCCGTGTAAGGCTCTCGACTAGCAGTCCGAAGAATGCGGTTTCATACCCCGGCCGTGCGCAGATTTTGATATTTGATTGAATTGCGTTTTTTCTCAATTTAATCATTTAGAATAAATACAAATATTAATATATATTAATAAAGTATATTTGCGGCATGCCCCAGAGTGGAAAATACTCTCAGCATTGCCCTGGTGTAAGACTACTATTCAGCTATGAAACTTTTGAAATAGCTTGAACTGTGTTTGGATGCCAGATCTGAATAGCCAGAAACTTCTCTACCTTTCTCTTTCCCAAATCCATCTCTTCTCCGTTACCTTCAGCCTCACAACATACCCCAATATAGGATGCCATAGACTCACTGGTTCCAGGCGGTGGGGAGCAATTGGCACTCTTGTGCGGTATTTACATAAAAAAAGTCAGACAGCAGGAGGAGAAAAATAGCAAAATATTAAAAATAAATTAAACAGCGTTAAAACGGTGAATAATTACAGCCTAATGATTTTAAGAGCAACCGTTTTAAATCTGCGAGTAGATCTACAAAAATACAAGTCACGCCCCGAGCCGGACCGTCCCGACATGGCCACTTTAAATTCACTGAGGTCCGCCGCGGTCAGGTAATGCGCACAGATCCGTAACAATGATTTGTTGGGCAATTATGAAATCGTAGTAATTACGTGATGCGGGCTCGTGGTCCCTTTATGCGCCGGCCCCGCTACGGTCACAGTCACATGACACGGGAAAGTGTAAAAGCTCGCGAAAAAGGACAAAATAAAAGGAGCAAAGAATTAAAAAAAAAGCTTGCATGACAGTATCGGATTAGGGCTTTTGTTAAGCGCAGGAGTTAATAAATGGTGCTGCCGCTGAGAGCTTCATTGCAACCCGTCCTTCTGTTACATGCGTCGTTTTTGAGAAAGAGGGAGGGGTTACAATGGAGCTATCAGTGAAGTCCTCGGATTGTCCTCGTTCGATCTTCGCTCAAATGGGCGGATTTAAGAAGAACGCCTCGGCAGGTTAAACAAATAATGTACCTACTTGCTAATGAAATAATGAGAAACATGCATCTATCATTTTACTTAAACTGTAATGAATGAATAAAATACTGTTTGATGTACGATTGGTGAAAATATTGTCACCGCGAAAAATATTTAGACAATTTATTAAACAATTGAAATAAACACTTCAACTTATATTAGCTTGACACAAGAAGCCCCGACGTAAATAACTTCTCTCAGGGCTGACGTCATACTTGGGGATGGTGGGTGGAGCGTATTTTTAAGGACAGTAAGGAGAGGACGTTTTGGGAAGGAATAAGATATTGCGGGTGGATACGAATCTGGGGTCAGTGTGTGCAGGAGTGACGGGCGTATGAATCCACACCTCATACTGTCAAAATGCCTTCCTCAACCAGTCTCTCGATCCGGCTCGCCACGCTCTGGATGGGCAGTCGTAGTAACATCCGCAGCCAAAACCTAGATATTATCATAAACATCACCTCATGCATCAGGGCATCCTTGCAAAGTTACCAAACGTAGCGAACCATTTAGGGTGACCCATATGGCAGAGGTGTTGGTTATCTAATAAATGCTTCCCGCACAACTGTACCTGTAATTGTAATTTAAACTTTAAAAACGCGAGAGAAGGCGTCGTATTGTGTAATGCATGAAATAAATGGCGCGTAGGTATCTTGGTACAAGTGTTTATTCGGGAACTGCTAATAAGCTAGAGAGGACGAATCATTCATTCCTTCAGATAAGAACTACAAACATTCCATCTCGCTTGCACTCGTACCCCTTCATACACACACTAACCCCTACACTTAAACGATAATTAATTTTATTTTTCAAAACTTTTTTTTTTCAAAATAATGCACAATCCAAAAACATATGTAATATATTTAAATTTGTTTTTCTTTTTCATTTTTGGCAGCGTGGGCGTGATGATACTTTGGAACGTAGTCTCCGCTCTCGTGGTGTGCGGGATCTGCAAAAATCAGGGGTATATTAAATTTGGTAATGTCCACGTCTAAGAGTGGACCAAGCTCCAGCAAATTATCAGATCTGTCACTCTCCTTCCGTCTAACCTTCCTTTCAATTAGATAATCATAATCTGCCCCTTTGATTGTACCTTTACCACGTAAATTCTACTTCCTTATCTTTTTACAACTGCTCTCAAAATGTTATTATTTCTAAAATCTTTATTCAAAATTTTTGACCCTAAACCACAAAGTGTTTTAAACTTTTTATCCCGATAATACTTTTTTTTTACTATTTTGATAATTAGTATTTTATTTCTAACTTTGTCATCTATCTTTTTCGAATCTATACACTTGTTATTACCCATTTTTTGAACAACTGTATTATAAACTTACCGAATATTTCTAACTTTCATTGACATACTTTGTTCAATACCACACATCGTAGGCGTGTTCCTAATATCTACTAAAAATGTGGATAATTTATCTTCAAAATCAATAGCAATTCTTTTATTTACTTATACCTTTTCCAATTTTTTTTATTGTTTTAACGTTATTTTTAGCCGGAAGTTTATTTGGGAACTGCTTATTAGCCAGTGAGAAGAAATCATGCATTCATCCCTTTATAAAAGCACTGCAAGCATTCTACCGCGCTTGCACTCGACCCTTTCATACACACATCAGGCGCGGTCCTTCCATACATACTGTGGATGCGGCGCTTCCCTTCCTTGTGAGGCGTATAATAAATATTATAATAATTGTTTTTAAATAAATACTGAAATTTAACGACACCGTCCTAACCTCAGCGGCCAAAAACAACAAAACGCGACGCGCGGACCGGACTTAAATATATAATATGCTAGTGTGTCGAGTGTCGCGTAAACGCACCAATACCAACAACAGTGGATTCTCTGCTCCATTCCGCATCCACGATGTTAGAAAAATTTTGTCATTAATTTGCGCATGCGCGTTTAGTTCTGCTTGCCAAGTTTTGCCTGAAGCAGTACACGCATTTGATGGGAGCATCGATCGGGCAGAAAACGACTTTAATGCACGTAAGCATAGTGCACATAATAGCATAACAAAATGCGTTCATTAAATCGGTACGTTTTAGAGAATTTGTTTGCGCGACCATTTTGACAATTTGGCTTGAATAACGAATACCGATTGATACGTTAAATATCTTTCGAATATTTTTTTTTTTTTACATGAACTCCACACAGGAGGCCCTGAGGAAAATAATTTCCCTCAGGGCCTATGTCATTTTTGGGAATGCTGAGTGGAGGGTTTTTTGTAAGGAAAGGAAGGAGAGGAGAGTTCTGGGAAGGAAAAGGGTTTAAGGGGTGGGTAGGAATCTGGGGTTCAGTGTGTGCTGGTCGTCCACCTCCAAGACCTAGACAAACTTTACCCCATGAACCCGATTCAATTTTAGAACTGTAATAATTGATGTGAGGCATAAAGGATTTAAAGAGCTAATTTGACAAACTATTTTTGTCAGTTATCGCATCTTGTTCGTGAGCTATTCTGTGGGTATTTATATTTGAAATTAGGTAGGTATGTACTTCAGCATCCCTTATACAAAAAGTCACCGACCGCCACTGCTGCAGATTAGATCATGTTTGTACTAAGTCCGTAACTTTTGTTTTTGATTCGAAGTACAACTAATAAAAGCACATTGTACTTACATAATTAAAAAGGGGTAGAACAAAAGTAGGCGATAAGTGTCGAGTTCAAGGATTTAAAGATTCGAGCCCCAGGCAGTTGTAAGTGCCGGTTAGGTAATTTGCTATCTCGACCGCGTGCCTCTGTTACGGGCAGCTCGAGCAGGAGGCCTTATCTGCCGGTTATCTTTCACCTATCGTGCGCTTTTTCCGCGGCTCTAACGCCAACCCCCTTAATGTGCGGCTACACGATACGCCTACCGATGCGTGATTAAAGTATGAAAATTTCATTTGATACCAGATTAGATATTAAATTTCCGAATTTTGTCATTTTCGCAAACGTGCCAATTTCAATATGGAAACAGAAGCAATTTAAGAAAATTGAGAATTTTTGTTAATCCAACATCGAACGCTTTCATAAAATGTAGGTAATTTCAGTATGAATATGTTATTATATTTTTACGTGTCTGATACAGATTGCCAGATATATTTGTAAATTATACCACGTGCAAATTTTGCATAATTCATAAATGGCGCCTGAATAAGTATATTTTTTTTGTTTTATACATGTTTATTGTTTAAGGAGTAAAACGATTATGTACAATAATAATAAAATAATGACGAAACACAATACTCAAGCCAAAAACAAAGAACTTCTCCAAACTCTTTTTGCATTAACCACCTTTTGATAAGGATATAAATACCTAGCTTGCTAAACTATGCATTACACGGTAACCGGCCAACTCAGAATGAAACCAACTCAGAACCACCTCTGAAAAGTCATGAGGAGTGATGATAAAAAATATATATAAAAAAATGGTTAAATAGGTTAAGTTAGGTTAGGGTTAACGGCTATTAAAAAAAAAAATCATAGCTTTTAATGACTTTTCAAAGAGGTTTTGAGTTGACTTGATTCTGAGTTGGCATGGAACCGCAAAACACAACCAGCTACGATAAATAGTGACCAAATTCAAACACGAAATAAAGAATTGGGTTGCAAATATAGGACGTTTCACTTTGCAAACACCTGTAAAACAAATCACACTCAAGACTTAACATAGAGTTTTTGGTGACCTGTTTTGAAGGTGGAATGTGCTAAATTTCTTCATTCTTGAAATAAAACTGTATTTTTTTTATGGACAGGGTACTATTCTTTAGTTAATTTGGAAGATTTTGAATGATTTATAAAATAACTTAAGTATGTTCAATCAGGGACTTGGGTTGTGATATTTTGCGAAAAGTTAACATTTATTCCGCAGGTAAAAGAGATAATAAATAAAGCTTTGAAACTGTTTGATTTTATATGCAGAACATCAAGTGACTTTAAGTCACCAGATTGTGTGATAATATCGTGCATTTCTTTAGTGAGAAGTCAAGTAAAGTATATTTCTCATATTTGGTCCCAGTTTTAAAAAGTACATTCCAGCAACTTATAAAAGTACAGATTTTCAAGATTTATTTATTTTAAGCAGAATATTCCAATCCAAAATATTAATTACTAGCTGGTACCCGGCATGCGTTGCCATGCCATTTACTTAGGTAGGTACTTTCTATGACATAATTCAATTTACCAAATTCTGACACAGGCATTTAAATACAATAGCAAGTTCCCGGCAATGCCATTTAATAAAGAAAAAAATTCGCTCTACCTACCCTTTCCCATTCGTCCCAGATGATGCCAGAACTCACTATACACGTATAGAAACCATCGCGGGCATGCACACATCAAATCCCGAAAGTTTTATCGCAATAGGATGAACGGTTAGCAATGTATGATAGCGATGCCAAAAATCACTGTCGTATATAGAAACCATCGCGGGCATGTGCACATCAAATCCCCAAAGTTTCATTGCAATCGGATGAACGGTTTAGCAACGCAAAAAATCTCACACACATAGACAGAAACAAACACATTTTCTATAGATCAGTTATTTTAATATCAAAAAAGTCAGTTAAGCATTTTAAAATTTTTTTAAAGTTTACATTAAAAAATTTTGTATTTAAAAAATGTTTTTGTAATTTCTAATAATACCATTTATTTAAGCGTATTTCATCACCTTTCAAAACCAGTATTAGTTTTTGGATACATTTACAAATAATCCATTTATTTGAATTTTTATTGCAAAGACGATATGTATCGAAACATTTTTACCTTTTGACAAAATAAGCCAAATTTTTTAAGGGTTAAGCTTTGAGCTTTAAAATGTTTGTAGGGTTAAGTTTTGAGCTTTAACCTTAAGCTTTGAGCTTTAAGCTTTGAGCATCAAGCTTTGAGCTTTAAGCTTTGAACTTTAAGTTTTGAGCTTTAAGCTTTGAGATTTAAACCTTGAGCCTAAAGCTTTGAGTTTCAAGCATTGAGCTTTAAGCTTTGAGCTTTAAGCTTTGAGCTTTAAGTTTTGAGCTTTAAGCTTTGAATTTAAGTATTGAGCTTCAAGCTTAGAGCTTACAGCTTTGAGCTTTGAGCTTTAAGCTTTGAGCTTTATGCTTTGAGCTTTAAGTTTTGAGCTTTAAGCTTTGAGATTAAAGCCTTGAGCTTAAAGCTTAGAGCTTAAAGCTTTGAGCTTAAAGCTTTGAGATTTAAGCTTTGAGCTTTAAGCTTTGAGCGTCAAGTTCTGAGCTTCAAGCTTTGAGCTTTGAGCGTTTAGCTTTAAGCTTTGAGCTTTAAGCTTTGAGATTAAAGCCTTGAGTTTCAAGCTTTGAGCTTTGAGCTTTAAGCTTTGAGTTTTAAGCTTTAAGCTATCAGCATGCTTTGAGCTTTGTGCTAAGCTCAAAGCTTAAAGCCGAAAGCATAAAGCGCAAACATTAAACTCAAAGCTTAAAGCTCAATCTTAAAGCTCAAGCTTAAAGCTTGAAGAATAGAATTGATTACTTATTTATTTTTTTATATTTAATTTTTATATATATATAAATATATATATTTTTTTTTATTTTGTTTTTTTTTTCCTATTCTATGTTAAAAAAAAAAAATCTGTTGTTTTAAAATATGTTATAAAATATATTATATAAATATGTACAATCATATGGGACGTGTGGGATTGCACTATCCTCCCCACATCCTGGAATAAAACTTATTATTATTATTATTAAAGCAAAAGTTCAAGGTTTAAAGGCCAAAGTTTAAGCTTAATATCAGAGCTCTAAGCTTAAAGCTTAAAGCTTAGAACTCAAAGCACAAAGCTTAAAATTAAGCTCAAAGCTCAAAGTCAAAGCTCAAAACACAAATCTCAAAGCACAAAGCTTAACGCTCAAAGCTCAAAGTTAAAGCTCAAAACACAAATCTCAAAGCACAAAGCTCAATACTAAAAATTCAATATCAAATCTTAAAGTTCAAAGCTTAAAGCTAAAGCTTAACGTTGAATGCATAAAGTTCAAAGCTTAAAGCTCAAGAATCAAAGCTCAAAGCTTAAAGCTAAAACTCAAAGCACAAAGCACGGCTTGCGTTGCAATGCAAAGAAATCAATTAATTCTCCTTGATTGTCCTTTCCCGTGCGTTCCCGTTCACCTCCCGAGTCTCATTCCCCTTTCGCGTTTCCCTTCTACCTTCCCCGCCTTCCCATCCCTCGTCTTCCCACCCACGTACCCCACCTCCCCCGTTCCCCTCCCCCCTGCCTTTTCTCTTTGCCGCTAAAATATATGAAATACGCACATTTCATTTATACAAATTTAATAACGCCAGAACTTACCATTATACATAGCCTATATCCTTTGCGGGCGTGCGCACAACAAACCACCAAAGTTTCATCGCAATCGGATGAACGGTATGGCAGCGCATAAAATACGAACAAACAAATTTTGTTTTTATATATAAGATAGGAAGATGATTGTTTGTTGGTGTCCTCCCGTACGGCCCGTACCCCAGTGACGCTTACATTGTATATTACTTACATTTTTAAACTCGTGATATCTTGCGAATGGGATGTCCGAATTGAATAATTCAGAAAGTTATATAAAGGAATTGAAGCAGTCTCGAATATAAAATAATTTATTTTGATAAGAATTATTACCAAGATACAAATAAAGAGTCTTTTCTAGCGGCGGCATTTCAATTAAATTTTTAAAATAAAAGAACACTTATTGTGGCATAACTACAATAGTTAGACATATGCTGTAGCGACACTTTTTGTAGATAATAATGTGTTCTGCAAAGTAGTAGAACATTATTTTATTCTATCACCAATAGTTTTCGCAGCGCACGCGATGTAAAGAATATTTTAGGTAATTTTTTTACACCTTGGGTTACATTATTTGAGTTTTAGTAAGGATTCCTAATTTAAAAAAAATATATAATATAGCCTATGTTACCCGGATATAGTGTGGCTTCCCAACAGTGAAAGAATTTTTCAAATCGGTTCAGTAGTTTCGGAGCCTATTCAATGCAAACAAACAAACAAACAAACAAACAAACAAACAAACAAACAAACAAACAAACAAACAAACAAACAAACAATCAAATCCTTCCTCTTTATAATATTAGTATAGATGTCTTGCTGATGAATCAACCAAATTTGATAACGCTGTCTGTCAGACAGGCTGATTATCTCCTTGACCTTGTTTTATTAAATAAAATTATCAAAAATGGTATTGACAGCCATGATTTCTCGCCAAAATAAAATTATGCATACATGCGAGACAAAACGCTACCTTTTTTGGTGAAAATTTCAAAATAAATCATCAGACTCGCACACCTATAAATCGAGTGCACATTTTGGTAATGCATTAGGAAAAAATTTGGAGATTCCGTATCTATTAGAAATAAAATGAAATCTATCTAAATACTTCCCTGAAATGTGCGAATTTACTCCATGGTGAACATTTTTTTTTCTAAATTGTTCAATTTCGACTCTAATTTTTACATTTCGTTTTATACTTCGGTTTTGTAATTTATTATAGAAGTGTCAATCTTACCGAATTAGCACTTCCATATGTATCTCGGGAGTAAAATGAGAAGATGGATTAATTATTAATGGAGATTAACTTTATTTAAAAATGTTGAAGAACACAATGACGTGACACGTGACACAAATTATATTCAGAAAGTGCGAAAGGGATAAGCAAAAGCAGCTGACAGCCAGGAAGTTCAAAACGGAATAACTTGTAGAAATATTTGTAACCAGAGTTCGGCTGTGTTCGATGTTGCCAATCGCCACATTGCCAGTGTAAAAATAAATTAAATATCTCGCCATTTGACTTGCAATACCTTGCTATATTATTTTATATTTTGCACAACCGCTTACATTGGGTAACAAACAGTGTTATTGAATTGATAATTATAATAATTAATTTGAATCCAATTTCATGATAATTGAATTCATTATTTCTCTTCTTTTAAAAAATATTCTCTCTTGTAGTATTTTGTACGAGTAAGCATATTTTTTTAAACACAATTTGGGAGGCGGGAATGGGTACGTCGCCCCGGGAACCATTATTGAATAACCCAAACCTCTGCCATAGTTCACCCCACGTGGTTCTTTACGTTTGGCGATTCAGCAGAGGTGCCCGGGTTCATGGGGTGAGGTTTATCTAGGTCTTGGAAGCGGATGACCAGGACTCACTGAACACCAGATTCCTACCCACCCCTTAAACCTTTTTCCTTGCCAGAACTCTCCCCTCCTCCTTTTTCTTACAAAAAACCCTCCACAGAGGATCCCCAAAGATGACAGGCCCCGAGGGCCAGGAAATTATTTTCCTCAGGGCCCCCTGTGTGGAGCTCATGTATTAACAGGTTTTATTTTATTTAACATATAATATGTAACAGGTTTGCTCCACATTAATGATTATTGCTCGAATACGATTATGTAATTGGTTTTATATGTATATATGGAACCAGCGTCGTTGTTTTGTATGTTTTATATAAAACTAGCGTCATTGATCCCTTCGGTACCGGTGCATATTCGGGAAACGAGCCAAACGCGAGCCCAACATATGTACACGGTTGACATTTCTCTTGCTGAGGATTTTTACTATATCCCCAAAAGTTTTGAAGTTTGAAAAAATTATATTTTTGTGTTCCTTGTTTCAAATTAATTGTTATAAATATTTAAAAAAAATACAAGGTATCTATCTATAAGTAGAATAACAACATATTTGGTTGAATTTTGAACGAACTAACATATATTTCAATTCACAGCTTAAAAAAAATCCAAAAACGCAGGAGTACAAACCAATTCTCAGCAAGCGATTTGTCGCATGAGAACGGGTCGCTTCTTCGACTCGTTCTTGTGTTCAACAGCTCGGCTCTGTGTTTGCCGGCCTCTATGTTTCCTCCCTCCTACAACATGTGTCTCTTCAATCTATGTTCATTCCTTCCTCTCCTCAAAAAGACTCTCCACACAACATCTCAGATGAGGGAAATGCCCTGCCCTGAGGGGAATTATTTTCCTCAAGGCCTCCTGTTTGGAGTTAATGTAAAAAAAATAATATATCCTTTATAATGGTTACTAAGTAATTGTTATTTCTATATTTATTATATTTACATTTTTTTACAAACTATGTATGTAAAATCTCAATGGAAATTTTTGACCGTTACAGAGAACATGTTACATTAGCTCCACACAGGATGCCCTGAGAAAAATAATTCACCTAAGGGTCTTAGTCATCTTTGGGGATGTTGTGTAGAGGGTCGTTTTAGGAAAGGAAGGAGAGGAAGTTCTGGGAAGAAAAAGTTGATGGGTGGGCAAGAATCTAGGGGTCAGCGTGTTCAGGAGTGATGGACATATATATCCACCTCTCCCGCTGCAGTGCAAGGCGATGCGATGTTACGAACGAGAGCTTGAGAGTTCAAAAAGAGAGTACAAAAGGTGTCCCTCAATCAGTCTTTTCCGATCCGGCTTGCCACGCAGTTGGTAGGTAGACGCATCCGCCACTAAGACCCGGGAAAACGTCATTCCATGAATCCGAGAACCCCTGCTACGTCACCAAACATAGCCAACCCCTTAGGGAGACCTATGACAGAGGTGCAGGTTATCCAATAAATGGTTTTCATGATGGCGGTACCCACACTCGCCTCCAAATTAAAGAAGCTTAATTAGCTAGAAGCTATTCGGTTAAGTGCCTCCGTACATGGAGCTACTTACAAGCTACTCGAACCTCATGTGCGTAGCACGCGCACCGCTTGTGGGTACCCGCCATACAATTTTACTACTTTAACTACTACTTTTTATTGCTGGTGTTCGTACACGGCGCTACGCGACGGATGTCGGGTTGAAGTCGGTAGCGCGCTACCAACGGTGCTGGTAGCGCGCTACGCGTTGCAGCTTTCGTGTCTACTACTTTCGTTTGACGTTTGACAGAAATGGCGTCTAAACATGAAAGTAATGTTACATTTGTTCTGGAAGTGGAAAAAATGCGTGTTTATATGACTATACTTTACCAGAATACGTAAGAAAGGATTTAGTGGAGAAGGCATGGATTGATGTTGAAAAAAAAATCATTTGACATCGTTTGACACCGTGTTAACTCCACGGCTGCACGTGAAAAATGATCAAGTTCAGTATATTTCGGGTAGCGCCGTGTACGGAAACCAGCAATAAAAAGTAGTATATCTGTAGGGTACTTGTGGTTGTGTCACAATCACGTAGTTTGTAAGTATCTCCATGAACGGAGGGCCTAAGTTTCTGCGGCGACTGAAATGGGATAGGGTTTGTTTGCAAAAATCAGCTGCAATTCCTAAACCGGTTCAGTCGCGATTGAACCGGTGTAGGTTTTGTAAATACGCTGTCGGGCTGATTGTAACCTACGAATGTTTTGGTTTTGAATTTTTTTATAATTAAAAAATTATGTATATTGGGGCCACGGCTCTAGGAATCAGCAGATTTTAAAACTTTTATGGATCTAAATCGATTGCCAGTCCGCTCCTGGATTGAGTTGCTTCCTGTTTCGTTTAATTTCCGAAATTATTGACCGGTAGTCATTAATAGTTATTCCATAAGCCTTCTTATTACAATCTTTGCTCGCGAGACTTAAATGATCGCCGCCATAAAAGCTTGTTGGAACATTTCTCATAAAGTCAGTCTGACGAATTCTCTAATTAGCTTAAGCAGGCGTCAGCCATTTTTCTGCTGAAAACTGGGCCTAAGTTTTACAGGCAAACATTGATTGAAAAATTAAATAAGCATCTTTTCTTCGAAAAGCCCGCAAACTGATAGATTGCACCCTTCGGGAAGCCCGTAGAACATTCCAAATTCTAATCGGTTGAAAGCTTTGCTGTTATTTTAAGCGCGATAAACTGCCTAACGGAAGAATACTTAACTTGTAAGCTTTATAGATACTTAATCACCTCACACTTTAAATGAACAGCTGTAAATAAAACTTAGGGTGTATTCTTTTTAAAAAACGTCTATTTTGGATTCACATAAAAAATAACTATTAACTATCTGCAATTTAAAAGATGTAATTTATTGTACCATACCTTTTTTGCGAACCTATCATTTAATATTTCAAAAACTATTAGTTCAATAGTTTGTGCAAATGTATTTTTAGGTGTTTTTTATTATTATTTTTCAACTGTTAGTGAGTTTCAGAATTATTTGATTAACTGTGACAACATTTACCGCCGAAGGGGCACATTGCGCTGATCCTGCGCAGAAAAGTAAAGTTCACTAAAATAAACTTATTTTTTAATTTTTTTGAGGTGGGTAAATAATGTAACAATAAATCCAATTTTGGAAACAGGCCTTTTGGTACTTTGTTTATTCAATTTGGGATAGTTTTTACGCAGTCAGCAATTTGCGCAATATTGTAAAGAGAACTAGGAATTTGTAAGCAGATATCATTTTCGAAGACTGAATGATGATATTACAATGCAAGTTGCCTGCATACTGTCAGTCATTTATTGCCAAATCACAGAAAGGGGGAAAGACACACCGCCTCCCGCGCCCCGTGCGACGAGATTTATTCCATTTTCCCTGATTGGCTGGTCTGTTAATTTGAATGTCTATTGGTCTATGGACTTCATGTTTAAAACATCTATTTTCACGCTCTTACTAGCTTTAATTCTCAAATTTTCAATAATTTAATACAGTAGATCAATTTTTTTTCTTTTTACAGATAAAAAAATTTAATATTAATGTGACACCAAGTCCTATTGGTATTACATAAGCAGTCGCAAAAAGGCGTTGCCAGCTTAAAATAATAACATTAAATAAAAATGGTTAAAAATATTTCCAATTAAATTTTTAGATAACTTCGAGAATTTCATGCCGACAAGGTCAACCGTCCCAGTGCTTTCGCCCTTCAGCACGCAGATTTTTATTTTGTATTTGAATATATATGAAAAACTAATATTTCATAAAATCATTTCTTTTAAGTACCTGGTGTAGTTGAACATAATTTGTTCAAAAAAATAAATAAACTCACCCTTCTCTTTTAAAAGATGTAATACATTATTAAAAAAGTTTATTCATTTCTTCGCGTGATTCACAAAATGCCTTCAAAGTGAATTTGGAAAGAAAGCCACGTACGTACATACATATTTAAAATTTAAAATAAAAAGCTTTTAACAAAAAACGTACAATGTTACTTGACTGAATACGATAAAAAAAAATTATTTCGTTTGTAATAATATTATCGAGTCAATGCGTAATTCTTAATTCAAAAGACTTTAAGAATTTCATTTTTTATCAAAAGGCAGAATAACTAAAATGTATCTATATTTGGAAAGAAAAAAACCAGCACAAAACTTCCTGGCTGAACCAGGTAGAGCAGATGTAATGCCACCTTGGGACACACTTCTGGCTTCATTCGGCATCAACTCACACATCAACTAATAAAACCTGATATTAAATATGATGAAAATATAATGATTACACAACCTTTAATTTGACTCAATTATCCAAAAAAATATCTTTTCCCTTTATCTTATATTGTTTTTCCTGGGGCGTTTCCAACTTCATGTTTTATCCACTAGCGCCATTTTCCTATTTCATTTTTTTTTCTTCTGTATCCATCTGCTCTACATGTAAAAAAACATCAAAAATTATATTGTTCTTCAATGGTGATTGGAACCTCTAAAATAATGTAATTAAATAGTTGATTTTAGTGTGTTTCTTCTGTCAATGCTTTGTGTTCGTGGTTTGTTCTTTATTTTCCATTTTTTTAATGAATCTCTTTCTGTTGAATTGATTTGTTTTTGTTTTTCAAAGCTGATGGAGTATAAACAGAACGAATTCTTTACGATCGAGTCGAGTTGACCAAAGTTCTACACTATTGCTCAAACAATATTTTCCGATAACAATAACGATATTAGCGCAAATATACTTCTTCGCGGAGAATTCCTAAGCATTAACAAGAACAGTTCACCATTTAAAGATCAAGTGCATAGAGCCATTTCCAAGTGGTAGGATAATTCCAGCGCTAGATGTTGCTGGAGTCTTAGGGGTTACCGCGGAGAGCTTCACAGATCTCATTGTCCCGAGCGAAGTTTTAATCAGCGCCGCGGATTATCTGGCTTCGCCGTCGCGGCGCCGGAGTGGGCGTCGCGCCTTAACTTATTTACACGTAAAACTTAGCGAAATTAGATAAAGCGCACGCGGTTAAAGTCGCGAGGGGTGACAATTAATGTTGCTAAAGTATAATTGAATATCGCTCGTTGGGAACGGAACTCATTAGGGAATAATTGGTTTCTTTCATTATTATCCATTGTAATGTAGAAATTGAATTCAACGCAGAGCGGTGGCATTAAAATAGATACCTAACTTTTATCGGTAACGCTACAACGCTTTTTACCTTAATTCGAAGCAATATTATAACAATATAAAGCAATAATTCTCTCCTGGGCTTATTATTTAACCTACTACTGTTAAATTCTTCAATTCAATATGGACAAGCTTAATGTGCTCACAAAACAATTTATATTGAATGTAGAAAAATGCAAAACATTGGCTCTTTCCAGAAAAAAACATCACTTTTATTCGACTATATTCAATAAATGAAATAAATTTGTAAAGAGTAACGGAATAGCGAATAACTAGAAACTAGAATTCTCGGTCCACATTCAATAAACTATCAAAAGGGTATGAAAACATTAGGATTTACATTAAAAACAATTAAAATTTTTGAATCATTACAAATCGTTCAAATGTTGTACATATCCCTTGTTAGAAGCACAATAGAACATAGATTCATTGTCTGGTCGCCCTTCTATAAAATTCGTACTCATAATGTTGAAAGAATTCATTTCGTAAGTTGTAAACTAAACATACCATTAGAGCACATAAATTGCCCGTCGCGTCGTTAATGAATATTGTAAATATTCCAACTGTAGTTTGTATTCCCCAATACAACGTTTACAAAACTAATATTTAAACAATATCGATGTATTTGAAAACAATTTGAAGTTGACAAACCTCTGCCTTTTTCATAACCTGTTTTGAACACCAATTTTAAACGTTCAAAAAATATATGTTTTTGTTCATTTTGCGGATATTGGCAGATTATCAATTTTTACGTTACTTATATTCTTTGTTACATACCTTTTGCCAACTCTTATATTTCATGTAACCTTTATTTTGTTTCTTATATTCTATGTTACATACCCTTTGTTAACTCTTATATTTCATGTAACCTATATTTTGTTTCTTATATTCTATGTTACATACCTTTTGTCAACTCTTATATTTCACGTAACCTATATTTTGTTTCTTATATTCTATGTAACATACCCTTTGTCAACTCTTATACTTCATGTAATCTTTATTTTGTTTCTTTTATTCTATGTTACATACCCTTTGTCAACTCTTATATTTCATGTAATCTATATTTTGTTTCTTATATTTTATGTTACATATCTTTTGTCAACTCTTTTATTTCATGTAACCTATATTTTGTTTCTTATATTCTATGTTACCTGTATTTCGTAAACTTTATTTTCTTCATTATTAAAAAAAAAAACCGTGCATTATATGTTAAAGCCTTTTGGGCGTTTAAATAAATAAATAAAAACTTAGTTCTTGGTTTTTTATTAAAATATTAATTTTCGAAGTTGGGTACATATACATTTTTTTAAATTAAAACCCTTTACTGAGCCTGTTCAGAGATTTTATCTTATTTTAATTGTGTTACCCGGTTTTAACTTCTTATTTGAATGTGCTATTTTTCCACAAAAAAATAAATGCTCCGTAGCCCATGATGGAAAAGATGGTCGTTAATGAAAATTTTTGTGTTGACGCGCGGATCGGTGGTTGAAAATTTGCAAATTTGCCTGTATTAAAAATGGCATTTATTAATTTTACACATTATTCACATCGTTAATTTAAAAGTAGGTAGAAACATAATTAGGTAGAACATTATATAATTTGGGAGGCGAGAATGGGTACCGCCGCCCCGGGAACCTTTATTGGATAACCAACACCTCTAACGTAGGTCACCGCAAGTGGTTCGCTATGTTTGGTTCGCCGTGTTCATGGGGTGAGGTTTGTCTAGGTCTTGTAGGCGGATGTCCAGAACACACTGAAGCCCAGTTTCCTACCTACCCCTTAAAACCTTTTCCTTCCGAGAACTCTCCTTGTCCTTCCCTTCCTCTAAAAACCCTCCACACACCATCTCCAAAGATGGCATAGGGCCCGAGGGAAATTATTTTGCTCAGGGCCTCCTGTGATTTTTATTTGAACCTTCACAAAATTGTGTTGAAAATACACTCCATGTCGTTTAGGACAGCCAGGCGCACTAATTTATGCATTTTGGCAGAGATAGACTTCCACAACAGGCTATCAACTATTAAGTATTTTAAGATACTGTAGATTCTTTGAGTAAATAAGAATTTCGAATGTTTGAATAACAATGGTCTTAAGATTGTATTTCCTTATTCTATCGAAATGAAACTGTTAATGATGCAGACGACAAACTTTTATAAATAAACCTAACTCAAATAATTAAGGTAAACTTTTGGAGAACAAACAAAACTCTATCACCATGAAAACGAATCCATTGTTTCGCGCGATTATTTAAATAACTAATTTGCAATAATGAAAACTTCAGGAAACAATATAACACAATTTTACATTTCCGTCAAGTTTCATGAAAGAATTTTCCAGAAAAGCGGCCGCCATTTCAAAACCTCGGCTCTGTAAAAACATAAGGAACACAAAGCCATCGAGTAAACAAAAAGAAAGAAAGTCATTAGTCCTCCTAACCTTGTTTCCTGATTTCACGTTTCTTTGTCTTTTGTATTTTTAGGGGAATTTTTGTGTCTCTAGAAATATTCGAAACTCTTTTTATCAACGTAGAATGGCCCCTTTATTTTAAAGGTTCTCGTGACGTGCAAAACATTACTCATAATGAGTTGTCTAAGAATAAAGTTAATGAGCACTCCTTAAATTACCCATTTATGGGGGTAAAACAGACTTATTCCCACTTTTTATTCATTTTGCAGAATGAATATTGGCCTATTACGGAAAAATTTTCCACATTGATTTATCTAATATGGCTATTTCAATTTAATTCTGATTTCATATTTAGGAAACTATTACAGATTCTAATACCCAGATAATCAGGGAGTTTTTATAAAAAAAATATTTCCGTTCGAGTAAGGATATGATAATATGTTTAGTTTTTTTTTCCGGTTATCCCTGTGTAATGATCGTTGAAGAAGAAAATAACATGGACTCAACTCTCAGTTGCGACCGTTACATTTTTTGTGGGTCTTGTTCTGTTTCACGTTTCATTAAGATTTATTAGTTTTATCTTCTTCTTCAATGATTTATTTCACTGACCTCAAAAAGGTTTAAAAAAAAATTCCAGTAGAATTGAATTTTAAATATTTCTGACTGGTTTTTCCCGGAGCCATTGCGACCACGGCGACCCAACCCACCTGGGAAATGCTGTGAGGTAGAACTAAGTGGGTTATGGAGAAGGCAAGAGGAAGGCCGAAAACATCGTTTACGTTTTTTTAAAAATACCCATTCAATTTTTACAAACATTGTAACTAATATTATAACATTATAACGTAACTTAACTAAATATAAGTGTTTACTTACTCTTTTACGCACGAGAATCGCAATTGTCAGGTAAAAAGTGGAAAATTAGACGCACCAATTTTGGGAATTTTGTGTGGTACTGAAAGATGCTAGGAGGAGGAGAAGGGCGGTGAAAGATTTGAAAGTACAAGAAAGTTTTTTTATTGTTACCAAATTTAATTTTAATTTAATTTAAATTTTTATTGTTTGAACCTGTACTCAAAGCCATTTAAGTGATGCGAAGTATGGAATCTAAATTGAATATAATATTTTAAGACTAAAAACTCTTTCATAGGCATGGTTGCTTAAAAAAATGTCATTTTAAAAATAAATACTTAAGAAAAGAAATGTTATATTATTTAAAAAAATTGTTACAATGTATACAACTAGTAGTTATTTTATCAGATGAACCTTCATACTAACGCTGAGGTTGTGTGTA